>CM046309.1:18094701-28094701 GCA_025267735.1 Mactra quadrangularis
TGTCTCCCGGGGCATTTCCAGGCCAAAAGTGGGGATTTCATAGGCTTTATATTTAAGACTAGCCTAAACTGTACTTGTTGGACAGGTGCGCGTATGCAGTCGATGTCAGTTTTTGAGCGAAAAAACTTAGCGTCACGAAACCGCCCCAGGGATGATGGGGTCTGTGCGGGGGGTCAAGTAGGTCAAGGTAAAGCGCGTAACCGGGGTCCTAAAGCGGTGCGGATAGCGGGGGCCTCGATTTTGCCTTTCAGGGGTCCCAAATATGAAAATTCTGCACTATTGCCTTCATGGCGGTCTGACCCCCTTAAAACAGGTTTTTAGGGCTAAGGTCCACCTTAAACGCTGAGGAAACTTACATTCGGACCCGCTGGGACCATTTTAGGCCAAAACTGGAGAAAATTTTTTTTTGTGAAATTTTGAACTTTGCGACAGGTCCGCGTATGCAGAAAATGTCAGTTTTTGAGCGAAAAAATTTAGCGTCACAAAACCGCCCCAGGGATGATGGGGTCTGTGCGGGGGGTCAAGTAGGTCAAGGTAAAGCGCGTAACTTGGGTCCTAAAGCGGTGCGGATAGCGGGGGCCTCGATTTTGCCTTTCAGGGGTCCCAAATATGAAAATTCTGCACTATTGCCTTCATGGCGGTCTGACCCCCTTAAAACAGGTTTTTAGGGCTAAGGTCCACCTTAAACGCTGAGGAAACTTACATTCGGACCCGCTGGGACCACTTTAGGCCAAAACTGGAGAAATTTTTTTTTCGTGAAATTTTGAACTTTGCGACAGGTCCGCGTATGCAGAAAATGTCAGTTTTTGAGCGAAAAAATTTAGCGTCACGAAACCGCCCCAGGGATGATGGGGTCTGTGCGGGGGGTCAAGTAGGTCAAGGTAAAGCGCGTAACCGGGGTCCTAAAGCGGTGCGGATAGCGGGGGCCTCGATTTTGCCTTTCAGGGGTCCCAAATATGAAAATTCTGCACTATTGCCTTCATGGCGGTCTGACCCCCTTAAAACAGGTTTTTAGGGCTAAGGTCCACCTTAAACGCTGAGGAAACTTACATTCGGACCCGCTGGGACCATTTTAGGCCAAAACTGGAGAAAAATTTTTTTCGTGAAATTTTGAACTTTGCGACAGGTCCGCGTATGCAGAAAATGTCAGTTTTTGAGCGAAAAAATTTAGCGTCACAAAACCGCCCCAGGGATGATGGGGTCTGTGCGGGGGGTCAAGTAGGTCAAGGTAAAGCGCGTAACTTGGGTCCTAAAGCGGTGCGGATAGCGGGGGCCTCGATTTTGCCTTTCAGGGGTCCCAAATATGAAAATTCTGCACTATTGCCTTCATGGCGGTCTGACCCCCTTAAAACAGGTTTTTAGGGCTAAGGTCCACCTTAAACGCTGAGGAAACTTACATTCGGACCCGCTGGGACCACTTTAGGCCAAAACTGGAGAAAATTTTTTTTCGTGAAATTTTGAACTTTGCGACAGGTCCGCGTATGCAGAAAATGTCAGTTTTTGAGCGAAAAAATTTAGCGTCACGAAACCGCCCCAGGGATGATGGGGTCTGTGCGGGGGGTCAAGTAGGTCAAGGTAAAGCGCGTAACCGGGGTCCTAAAGCGGTGCGGATAGCGGGGGCCTCGATTTTGCCTTTCAGGGGTCCCAAATATGAAAATTCTGCACTATTGCCTTCATGGCGGTCTGACCCCCTTAAAACAGGTTTTTAGGGCTAAGGTCCACCTTAAACGCTGAGGAAACTTACATTCGGACCCGCTGGGACCTTTTTAGGCCAAAACTGGAGAAAAAAATTTTTCGTGAAATTTTGAACTTTGCGACAGGTCCGCGTATGCAGAAAATTCAAGAAATTGCAAATTTTGGTGCGGAGGATTCAGAGTCGCCAAACGGGCCGGTTGGTGGGTGGGGTTGGTCCGTGATGTCAAATCCGTCAAGGAAACGCGCATAACCAGGGTTCGCAAGTCAAACAGGAAAGCGTGAGGCCAGGTAATGTTTCTCAATGGTTTCCTACTGTAATTAACAGGGATACTCAGTTCTATTCATCTCAGAGGTGTGAAAGCCCAGCCACACACGTGTTTGCGGGCTATATACGTTGGAGATGGATTGGAACCGCCTATGAAATCCCCACTTTTGGCCTGGAAATGCCCCGGGATGACAATGTCATTGTCTCCCGGGGCATTTCCAGGCCAAAAGTGGGGATTTCATAGGCTTTATATTTAAGACTAGCCTAAACTGTACTTGTTGGACAGGTGCGCGTATGCAGTCGATGTCAGTTTTTGAGCGAAAAAACTTAGCGTCACGAAACCGCCCCAGGGATGATGGGGTCTGTGCGGGGGGTCAAGTAGGTCAAGGTAAAGCGCGTAACCGGGGTCCTAAAGCGGTGCGGATAGCGGGGGCCTCGATTTTGCCTTTCAGGGGTCCCAAATATGAAAATTCTGCACTATTGCCTTCATGGCGGTCTGACCCCCTTAAAACAGGTTTTTAGGGCTAAGGTCCACCTTAAACGCTGAGGAAACTTACATTCGGACCCGCTGGGACCATTTTAGGCCAAAACTGGAGAAAATTTTTTTTTGTGAAATTTTGAACTTTGCGACAGGTCCGCGTATGCAGAAAATGTCAGTTTTTGAGCGAAAAAATTTAGCGTCACAAAACCGCCCCAGGGATGATGGGGTCTGTGCGGGGGGTCAAGTAGGTCAAGGTAAAGCGCGTAACTTGGGTCCTAAAGCGGTGCGGATAGCGGGGGCCTCGATTTTGCCTTTCAGGGGTCCCAAATATGAAAATTCTGCACTATTGCCTTCATGGCGGTCTGACCCCCTTAAAACAGGTTTTTAGGGCTAAGGTCCACCTTAAACGCTGAGGAAACTTACATTCGGACCCGCTGGGACCACTTTAGGCCAAAACTGGAGAAATTTTTTTTTCGTGAAATTTTGAACTTTGCGACAGGTCCGCGTATGCAGAAAATGTCAGTTTTTGAGCGAAAAAATTTAGCGTCACGAAACCGCCCCAGGGATGATGGGGTCTGTGCGGGGGGTCAAGTAGGTCAAGGTAAAGCGCGTAACCGGGGTCCTAAAGCGGTGCGGATAGCGGGGGCCTCGATTTTGCCTTTCAGGGGTCCCAAATATGAAAATTCTGCACTATTGCCTTCATGGCGGTCTGACCCCCTTAAAACAGGTTTTTAGGGCTAAGGTCCACCTTAAACGCTGAGGAAACTTACATTCGGACCCGCTGGGACCATTTTAGGCCAAAACTGGAGAAAAATTTTTTTCGTGAAATTTTGAACTTTGCGACAGGTCCGCGTATGCAGAAAATGTCAGTTTTTGAGCGAAAAAATTTAGCGTCACAAAACCGCCCCAGGGATGATGGGGTCTGTGCGGGGGGTCAAGTAGGTCAAGGTAAAGCGCGTAACTTGGGTCCTAAAGCGGTGCGGATAGCGGGGGCCTCGATTTTGCCTTTCAGGGGTCCCAAATATGAAAATTCTGCACTATTGCCTTCATGGCGGTCTGACCCCCTTAAAACAGGTTTTTAGGGCTAAGGTCCACCTTAAACGCTGAGGAAACTTACATTCGGACCCGCTGGGACCACTTTAGGCCAAAACTGGAGAAAATTTTTTTTCGTGAAATTTTGAACTTTGCGACAGGTCCGCGTATGCAGAAAATGTCAGTTTTTGAGCGAAAAAATTTAGCGTCACGAAACCGCCCCAGGGATGATGGGGTCTGTGCGGGGGGTCAAGTAGGTCAAGGTAAAGCGCGTAACCGGGGTCCTAAAGCGGTGCGGATAGCGGGGGCCTCGATTTTGCCTTTCAGGGGTCCCAAATATGAAAATTCTGCACTATTGCCTTCATGGCGGTCTGACCCCCTTAAAACAGGTTTTTAGGGCTAAGGTCCACCTTAAACGCTGAGGAAACTTACATTCGGACCCGCTGGGACCTTTTTAGGCCAAAACTGGAGAAAAAAATTTTTCGTGAAATTTTGAACTTTGCGACAGGTCCGCGTATGCAGAAAATTCAAGAAATTGCAAATTTTGGTGCGGAGGATTCAGAGTCGCCAAACGGGCCGGTTGGTGGGTGGGGTTGGTCCGTGATGTCAAATCCGTCAAGGAAACGCGCATAACCAGGGTTCGCAAGTCAAACAGGAAAGCGTGAGGCCAGGTAATGTTTCTCAATGGTTTCCTACTGTAATTAACAGGGATACTCAGTTCTATTCATCTCAGAGGTGTGAAAGCCCAGCCACACACGTGTTTGCGGGCTATATACGTTGGAGATGGATTGGAACCGCCTATGAAATCCCCACTTTTGGCCTGGAAATGCCCCGGGATGACAATGTCATTGTCTCCCGGGGCATTTCCAGGCCAAAAGTGGGGATTTCATAGGCTTTATATTTAAGACTAGCCTAAACTGTACTTGTTGGACAGGTGCGCGTATGCAGTCGATGTCAGTTTTTGAGCGAAAAAACTTAGCGTCACGAAACCGCCCCAGGGATGATGGGGTCTGTGCGGGGGGTCAAGTAGGTCAAGGTAAAGCGCGTAACCGGGGTCCTAAAGCGGTGCGGATAGCGGGGGCCTCGATTTTGCCTTTCAGGGGTCCCAAATATGAAAATTCTGCACTATTGCCTTCATGGCGGTCTGACCCCCTTAAAACAGGTTTTTAGGGCTAAGGTCCACCTTAAACGCTGAGGAAACTTACATTCGGACCCGCTGGGACCATTTTAGGCCAAAACTGGAGAAAATTTTTTTTTGTGAAATTTTGAACTTTGCGACAGGTCCGCGTATGCAGAAAATGTCAGTTTTTGAGCGAAAAAATTTAGCGTCACAAAACCGCCCCAGGGATGATGGGGTCTGTGCGGGGGGTCAAGTAGGTCAAGGTAAAGCGCGTAACTTGGGTCCTAAAGCGGTGCGGATAGCGGGGGCCTCGATTTTGCCTTTCAGGGGTCCCAAATATGAAAATTCTGCACTATTGCCTTCATGGCGGTCTGACCCCCTTAAAACAGGTTTTTAGGGCTAAGGTCCACCTTAAACGCTGAGGAAACTTACATTCGGACCCGCTGGGACCACTTTAGGCCAAAACTGGAGAAATTTTTTTTTCGTGAAATTTTGAACTTTGCGACAGGTCCGCGTATGCAGAAAATGTCAGTTTTTGAGCGAAAAAATTTAGCGTCACGAAACCGCCCCAGGGATGATGGGGTCTGTGCGGGGGGTCAAGTAGGTCAAGGTAAAGCGCGTAACCGGGGTCCTAAAGCGGTGCGGATAGCGGGGGCCTCGATTTTGCCTTTCAGGGGTCCCAAATATGAAAATTCTGCACTATTGCCTTCATGGCGGTCTGACCCCCTTAAAACAGGTTTTTAGGGCTAAGGTCCACCTTAAACGCTGAGGAAACTTACATTCGGACCCGCTGGGACCATTTTAGGCCAAAACTGGAGAAAAATTTTTTTCGTGAAATTTTGAACTTTGCGACAGGTCCGCGTATGCAGAAAATGTCAGTTTTTGAGCGAAAAAATTTAGCGTCACAAAACCGCCCCAGGGATGATGGGGTCTGTGCGGGGGGTCAAGTAGGTCAAGGTAAAGCGCGTAACTTGGGTCCTAAAGCGGTGCGGATAGCGGGGGCCTCGATTTTGCCTTTCAGGGGTCCCAAATATGAAAATTCTGCACTATTGCCTTCATGGCGGTCTGACCCCCTTAAAACAGGTTTTTAGGGCTAAGGTCCACCTTAAACGCTGAGGAAACTTACATTCGGACCCGCTGGGACCACTTTAGGCCAAAACTGGAGAAAATTTTTTTTCGTGAAATTTTGAACTTTGCGACAGGTCCGCGTATGCAGAAAATGTCAGTTTTTGAGCGAAAAAATTTAGCGTCACGAAACCGCCCCAGGGATGATGGGGTCTGTGCGGGGGGTCAAGTAGGTCAAGGTAAAGCGCGTAACCGGGGTCCTAAAGCGGTGCGGATAGCGGGGGCCTCGATTTTGCCTTTCAGGGGTCCCAAATATGAAAATTCTGCACTATTGCCTTCATGGCGGTCTGACCCCCTTAAAACAGGTTTTTAGGGCTAAGGTCCACCTTAAACGCTGAGGAAACTTACATTCGGACCCGCTGGGACCTTTTTAGGCCAAAACTGGAGAAAAAAATTTTTCGTGAAATTTTGAACTTTGCGACAGGTCCGCGTATGCAGAAAATTCAAGAAATTGCAAATTTTGGTGCGGAGGATTCAGAGTCGCCAAACGGGCCGGTTGGTGGGTGGGGTTGGTCCGTGATGTCAAATCCGTCAAGGAAACGCGCATAACCAGGGTTCGCAAGTCAAACAGGAAAGCGTGAGGCCAGGTAATGTTTCTCAATGGTTTCCTACTGTAATTAACAGGGATACTCAGTTCTATTCATCTCAGAGGTGTGAAAGCCCAGCCACACACGTGTTTGCGGGCTATATACGTTGGAGATGGATTGGAACCGCCTATGAAATCCCCACTTTTGGCCTGGAAATGCCCCGGGATGACAATGTCATTGTCTCCCGGGGCATTTCCAGGCCAAAAGTGGGGATTTCATAGGCTTTATATTTAAGACTAGCCTAAACTGTACTTGTTGGACAGGTGCGCGTATGCAGTCGATGTCAGTTTTTGAGCGAAAAAACTTAGCGTCACGAAACCGCCCCAGGGATGATGGGGTCTGTGCGGGGGGTCAAGTAGGTCAAGGTAAAGCGCGTAACCGGGGTCCTAAAGCGGTGCGGATAGCGGGGGCCTCGATTTTGCCTTTCAGGGGTCCCAAATATGAAAATTCTGCACTATTGCCTTCATGGCGGTCTGACCCCCTTAAAACAGGTTTTTAGGGCTAAGGTCCACCTTAAACGCTGAGGAAACTTACATTCGGACCCGCTGGGACCATTTTAGGCCAAAACTGGAGAAAATTTTTTTTTGTGAAATTTTGAACTTTGCGACAGGTCCGCGTATGCAGAAAATGTCAGTTTTTGAGCGAAAAAATTTAGCGTCACAAAACCGCCCCAGGGATGATGGGGTCTGTGCGGGGGGTCAAGTAGGTCAAGGTAAAGCGCGTAACTTGGGTCCTAAAGCGGTGCGGATAGCGGGGGCCTCGATTTTGCCTTTCAGGGGTCCCAAATATGAAAATTCTGCACTATTGCCTTCATGGCGGTCTGACCCCCTTAAAACAGGTTTTTAGGGCTAAGGTCCACCTTAAACGCTGAGGAAACTTACATTCGGACCCGCTGGGACCACTTTAGGCCAAAACTGGAGAAATTTTTTTTTCGTGAAATTTTGAACTTTGCGACAGGTCCGCGTATGCAGAAAATGTCAGTTTTTGAGCGAAAAAATTTAGCGTCACGAAACCGCCCCAGGGATGATGGGGTCTGTGCGGGGGGTCAAGTAGGTCAAGGTAAAGCGCGTAACCGGGGTCCTAAAGCGGTGCGGATAGCGGGGGCCTCGATTTTGCCTTTCAGGGGTCCCAAATATGAAAATTCTGCACTATTGCCTTCATGGCGGTCTGACCCCCTTAAAACAGGTTTTTAGGGCTAAGGTCCACCTTAAACGCTGAGGAAACTTACATTCGGACCCGCTGGGACCATTTTAGGCCAAAACTGGAGAAAAATTTTTTTCGTGAAATTTTGAACTTTGCGACAGGTCCGCGTATGCAGAAAATGTCAGTTTTTGAGCGAAAAAATTTAGCGTCACAAAACCGCCCCAGGGATGATGGGGTCTGTGCGGGGGGTCAAGTAGGTCAAGGTAAAGCGCGTAACTTGGGTCCTAAAGCGGTGCGGATAGCGGGGGCCTCGATTTTGCCTTTCAGGGGTCCCAAATATGAAAATTCTGCACTATTGCCTTCATGGCGGTCTGACCCCCTTAAAACAGGTTTTTAGGGCTAAGGTCCACCTTAAACGCTGAGGAAACTTACATTCGGACCCGCTGGGACCACTTTAGGCCAAAACTGGAGAAAATTTTTTTTCGTGAAATTTTGAACTTTGCGACAGGTCCGCGTATGCAGAAAATGTCAGTTTTTGAGCGAAAAAATTTAGCGTCACGAAACCGCCCCAGGGATGATGGGGTCTGTGCGGGGGGTCAAGTAGGTCAAGGTAAAGCGCGTAACCGGGGTCCTAAAGCGGTGCGGATAGCGGGGGCCTCGATTTTGCCTTTCAGGGGTCCCAAATATGAAAATTCTGCACTATTGCCTTCATGGCGGTCTGACCCCCTTAAAACAGGTTTTTAGGGCTAAGGTCCACCTTAAACGCTGAGGAAACTTACATTCGGACCCGCTGGGACCTTTTTAGGCCAAAACTGGAGAAAAAAATTTTTCGTGAAATTTTGAACTTTGCGACAGGTCCGCGTATGCAGAAAATTCAAGAAATTGCAAATTTTGGTGCGGAGGATTCAGAGTCGCCAAACGGGCCGGTTGGTGGGTGGGGTTGGTCCGTGATGTCAAATCCGTCAAGGAAACGCGCATAACCAGGGTTCGCAAGTCAAACAGGAAAGCGTGAGGCCAGGTAATGTTTCTCAATGGTTTCCTACTGTAATTAACAGGGATACTCAGTTCTATTCATCTCAGAGGTGTGAAAGCCCAGCCACACACGTGTTTGCGGGCTATATACGTTGGAGATGGATTGGAACCGCCTATGAAATCCCCACTTTTGGCCTGGAAATGCCCCGGGATGACAATGTCATTGTCTCCCGGGGCATTTCCAGGCCAAAAGTGGGGATTTCATAGGCTTTATATTTAAGACTAGCCTAAACTGTACTTGTTGGACAGGTGCGCGTATGCAGTCGATGTCAGTTTTTGAGCGAAAAAACTTAGCGTCACGAAACCGCCCCAGGGATGATGGGGTCTGTGCGGGGGGTCAAGTAGGTCAAGGTAAAGCGCGTAACCGGGGTCCTAAAGCGGTGCGGATAGCGGGGGCCTCGATTTTGCCTTTCAGGGGTCCCAAATATGAAAATTCTGCACTATTGCCTTCATGGCGGTCTGACCCCCTTAAAACAGGTTTTTAGGGCTAAGGTCCACCTTAAACGCTGAGGAAACTTACATTCGGACCCGCTGGGACCATTTTAGGCCAAAACTGGAGAAAATTTTTTTTTGTGAAATTTTGAACTTTGCGACAGGTCCGCGTATGCAGAAAATGTCAGTTTTTGAGCGAAAAAATTTAGCGTCACAAAACCGCCCCAGGGATGATGGGGTCTGTGCGGGGGGTCAAGTAGGTCAAGGTAAAGCGCGTAACTTGGGTCCTAAAGCGGTGCGGATAGCGGGGGCCTCGATTTTGCCTTTCAGGGGTCCCAAATATGAAAATTCTGCACTATTGCCTTCATGGCGGTCTGACCCCCTTAAAACAGGTTTTTAGGGCTAAGGTCCACCTTAAACGCTGAGGAAACTTACATTCGGACCCGCTGGGACCACTTTAGGCCAAAACTGGAGAAATTTTTTTTTCGTGAAATTTTGAACTTTGCGACAGGTCCGCGTATGCAGAAAATGTCAGTTTTTGAGCGAAAAAATTTAGCGTCACGAAACCGCCCCAGGGATGATGGGGTCTGTGCGGGGGGTCAAGTAGGTCAAGGTAAAGCGCGTAACCGGGGTCCTAAAGCGGTGCGGATAGCGGGGGCCTCGATTTTGCCTTTCAGGGGTCCCAAATATGAAAATTCTGCACTATTGCCTTCATGGCGGTCTGACCCCCTTAAAACAGGTTTTTAGGGCTAAGGTCCACCTTAAACGCTGAGGAAACTTACATTCGGACCCGCTGGGACCATTTTAGGCCAAAACTGGAGAAAAATTTTTTTCGTGAAATTTTGAACTTTGCGACAGGTCCGCGTATGCAGAAAATGTCAGTTTTTGAGCGAAAAAATTTAGCGTCACAAAACCGCCCCAGGGATGATGGGGTCTGTGCGGGGGGTCAAGTAGGTCAAGGTAAAGCGCGTAACTTGGGTCCTAAAGCGGTGCGGATAGCGGGGGCCTCGATTTTGCCTTTCAGGGGTCCCAAATATGAAAATTCTGCACTATTGCCTTCATGGCGGTCTGACCCCCTTAAAACAGGTTTTTAGGGCTAAGGTCCACCTTAAACGCTGAGGAAACTTACATTCGGACCCGCTGGGACCACTTTAGGCCAAAACTGGAGAAAATTTTTTTTCGTGAAATTTTGAACTTTGCGACAGGTCCGCGTATGCAGAAAATGTCAGTTTTTGAGCGAAAAAATTTAGCGTCACGAAACCGCCCCAGGGATGATGGGGTCTGTGCGGGGGGTCAAGTAGGTCAAGGTAAAGCGCGTAACCGGGGTCCTAAAGCGGTGCGGATAGCGGGGGCCTCGATTTTGCCTTTCAGGGGTCCCAAATATGAAAATTCTGCACTATTGCCTTCATGGCGGTCTGACCCCCTTAAAACAGGTTTTTAGGGCTAAGGTCCACCTTAAACGCTGAGGAAACTTACATTCGGACCCGCTGGGACCTTTTTAGGCCAAAACTGGAGAAAAAAATTTTTCGTGAAATTTTGAACTTTGCGACAGGTCCGCGTATGCAGAAAATTCAAGAAATTGCAAATTTTGGTGCGGAGGATTCAGAGTCGCCAAACGGGCCGGTTGGTGGGTGGGGTTGGTCCGTGATGTCAAATCCGTCAAGGAAACGCGCATAACCAGGGTTCGCAAGTCAAACAGGAAAGCGTGAGGCCAGGTAATGTTTCTCAATGGTTTCCTACTGTAATTAACAGGGATACTCAGTTCTATTCATCTCAGAGGTGTGAAAGCCCAGCCACACACGTGTTTGCGGGCTATATACGTTGGAGATGGATTGGAACCGCCTATGAAATCCCCACTTTTGGCCTGGAAATGCCCCGGGATGACAATGTCATTGTCTCCCGGGGCATTTCCAGGCCAAAAGTGGGGATTTCATAGGCTTTATATTTAAGACTAGCCTAAACTGTACTTGTTGGACAGGTGCGCGTATGCAGTCGATGTCAGTTTTTGAGCGAAAAAACTTAGCGTCACGAAACCGCCCCAGGGATGATGGGGTCTGTGCGGGGGGTCAAGTAGGTCAAGGTAAAGCGCGTAACCGGGGTCCTAAAGCGGTGCGGATAGCGGGGGCCTCGATTTTGCCTTTCAGGGGTCCCAAATATGAAAATTCTGCACTATTGCCTTCATGGCGGTCTGACCCCCTTAAAACAGGTTTTTAGGGCTAAGGTCCACCTTAAACGCTGAGGAAACTTACATTCGGACCCGCTGGGACCATTTTAGGCCAAAACTGGAGAAAATTTTTTTTTGTGAAATTTTGAACTTTGCGACAGGTCCGCGTATGCAGAAAATGTCAGTTTTTGAGCGAAAAAATTTAGCGTCACAAAACCGCCCCAGGGATGATGGGGTCTGTGCGGGGGGTCAAGTAGGTCAAGGTAAAGCGCGTAACTTGGGTCCTAAAGCGGTGCGGATAGCGGGGGCCTCGATTTTGCCTTTCAGGGGTCCCAAATATGAAAATTCTGCACTATTGCCTTCATGGCGGTCTGACCCCCTTAAAACAGGTTTTTAGGGCTAAGGTCCACCTTAAACGCTGAGGAAACTTACATTCGGACCCGCTGGGACCACTTTAGGCCAAAACTGGAGAAATTTTTTTTTCGTGAAATTTTGAACTTTGCGACAGGTCCGCGTATGCAGAAAATGTCAGTTTTTGAGCGAAAAAATTTAGCGTCACGAAACCGCCCCAGGGATGATGGGGTCTGTGCGGGGGGTCAAGTAGGTCAAGGTAAAGCGCGTAACCGGGGTCCTAAAGCGGTGCGGATAGCGGGGGCCTCGATTTTGCCTTTCAGGGGTCCCAAATATGAAAATTCTGCACTATTGCCTTCATGGCGGTCTGACCCCCTTAAAACAGGTTTTTAGGGCTAAGGTCCACCTTAAACGCTGAGGAAACTTACATTCGGACCCGCTGGGACCATTTTAGGCCAAAACTGGAGAAAAATTTTTTTCGTGAAATTTTGAACTTTGCGACAGGTCCGCGTATGCAGAAAATGTCAGTTTTTGAGCGAAAAAATTTAGCGTCACAAAACCGCCCCAGGGATGATGGGGTCTGTGCGGGGGGTCAAGTAGGTCAAGGTAAAGCGCGTAACTTGGGTCCTAAAGCGGTGCGGATAGCGGGGGCCTCGATTTTGCCTTTCAGGGGTCCCAAATATGAAAATTCTGCACTATTGCCTTCATGGCGGTCTGACCCCCTTAAAACAGGTTTTTAGGGCTAAGGTCCACCTTAAACGCTGAGGAAACTTACATTCGGACCCGCTGGGACCACTTTAGGCCAAAACTGGAGAAAATTTTTTTTCGTGAAATTTTGAACTTTGCGACAGGTCCGCGTATGCAGAAAATGTCAGTTTTTGAGCGAAAAAATTTAGCGTCACGAAACCGCCCCAGGGATGATGGGGTCTGTGCGGGGGGTCAAGTAGGTCAAGGTAAAGCGCGTAACCGGGGTCCTAAAGCGGTGCGGATAGCGGGGGCCTCGATTTTGCCTTTCAGGGGTCCCAAATATGAAAATTCTGCACTATTGCCTTCATGGCGGTCTGACCCCCTTAAAACAGGTTTTTAGGGCTAAGGTCCACCTTAAACGCTGAGGAAACTTACATTCGGACCCGCTGGGACCTTTTTAGGCCAAAACTGGAGAAAAAAATTTTTCGTGAAATTTTGAACTTTGCGACAGGTCCGCGTATGCAGAAAATTCAAGAAATTGCAAATTTTGGTGCGGAGGATTCAGAGTCGCCAAACGGGCCGGTTGGTGGGTGGGGTTGGTCCGTGATGTCAAATCCGTCAAGGAAACGCGCATAACCAGGGTTCGCAAGTCAAACAGGAAAGCGTGAGGCCAGGTAATGTTTCTCAATGGTTTCCTACTGTAATTAACAGGGATACTCAGTTCTATTCATCTCAGAGGTGTGAAAGCCCAGCCACACACGTGTTTGCGGGCTATATACGTTGGAGATGGATTGGAACCGCCTATGAAATCCCCACTTTTGGCCTGGAAATGCCCCGGGATGACAATGTCATTGTCTCCCGGGGCATTTCCAGGCCAAAAGTGGGGATTTCATAGGCTTTATATTTAAGACTAGCCTAAACTGTACTTGTTGGACAGGTGCGCGTATGCAGTCGATGTCAGTTTTTGAGCGAAAAAACTTAGCGTCACGAAACCGCCCCAGGGATGATGGGGTCTGTGCGGGGGGTCAAGTAGGTCAAGGTAAAGCGCGTAACCGGGGTCCTAAAGCGGTGCGGATAGCGGGGGCCTCGATTTTGCCTTTCAGGGGTCCCAAATATGAAAATTCTGCACTATTGCCTTCATGGCGGTCTGACCCCCTAAAATCAAGTGTGTTATCACGAGCTACATGCTCATATTCAATAATTTACGTAATTTTGATATTTTATGTAAAAAAAATCACGAACATAAAATTGAAAAAGCATGGTATCTTGTAAAACGGTAGTATGTGAAAGTTTGTGGTGGTACGTGCAGTGTGCGCAAACTCGTGAAATCTGGCCTAGCTCCTAAGAATTTACATTCACTATACCTCGGGCAATACGCTTGGAATCAGTTTAACGTAATAATTTAAACGCAACATTAGAAGTTGAGACTTCAAATAAAGCGACTTTAAATATTCTAAGCCTCAAATATGCAATTGATTTTTCACAATTTAAATTATAACGAAATTTGACCCCGGCCAGTTCGGCACTACGCCTCGAAAACTACAATACGCAATCAAAGCACTGTAACCTCCCACATTGTAGCCAGCAAGCAGATAGTGTGCAGATAGGTTACATACTACGGAAAAATTGTGTTTAAACACCTAGCTAACACAATACATTCAGTCACAGCCACTCAAATGCAGTCAAACAAAATTTTCAGAATTACGTTCGTGGGTATAAGGACAATGTTGCTGACGAAACGGATATTTTTCAGAAAATTAATAAAATGCAATAAAGTTTAAATAAACCCATCATTTACCTACATAATAGAATAATTTTTAACACATGACATAATTTCAATATAAAAATACGATGTACATACCTCCCGGTACTAAAGCATAGCTAGCCATTCTGTACACAAACGGTCTCACTGACCTTTGTACGGAGACACCGCGCATCACGGGTAAACTGTTTATTTACCTGAAAGCACGTGACAATGTTTACATTCTAACAATTTCCCCCCTTCAAGTAATCTGAACAAATAGAGTATGAATTTTGTGTCTACTCAATAAAATTTGACTATCCAACCAACTATCCTCATCAAATTAAACTTTTTAACTGGAAATCAACGACACAACTTATCTTACACACCGCTTCCTTTGTTTAACATGGGTTAATATATTTCGGAATCACTTAGTAAAACAAAAGATTTGACGAGAGCGAGTTGTTCTTTTTCACGTGAGCGAGTTGATATTTAGATATCAACCCGGCCAGGTGAAAAAGAAAAACCTGCCCTCGTGAAATTTTAAGTCGTGTATTCAATGGAGCGCAGTCTTTGTGTTAATTTAGAATTAATTAAAATAAACACGAACTGCCTAATTTTGAAAGATTGTCTTTACTAACAAAACTTATTGTATTTTCATGAAACGTTTATTACAAAACTTAAAACTCTTCGGAAATATGTACAGAACTTAGGATTTATTCGAAAGGAATGATTTAATAGCGACGTTAACCACCTACAATACTTCCAATTCTGGCTCATTGACTTACGATATTACTACCAAACTAAATATAATCAAGAATAAGTAAATATGTAAGATAATACTGTCCATAAATATTTCCAACATGCAAGGCGTAAAAATCCGTAATTTACCGAAAATGAGAAGATGGCATTGAATATATCAGCTTGAATAAAAATTAAACACTACAATGAATCAAGAAACTTATTCATGCATTTATTGTTAATTAACAAATATTATTTGCCGTCACGGATGCTAAAATATGTAACCAAATCACGCTAGTTATCCTCTAATTAACAGTTTCAAATCCACAAAACGCTCGTAAGAGAAAAAGATGCACTCGAAACAAATTCGTTTGTAAAATTGTAGTCCATGCCCAATTTATGTACATGTGTAACTAATCACATGAATCGTTGTGTAAGTTGGATATTAACCTCGTGCTACGGATTTTCTGTGTTAAAACAACATGGCCTTGGACTTCTCAAAATCCTCAAACGCTTCGCGTTTTCGGATTTTCACGAGAAGTCCGCGGCCAGGTTGTTCTTACTCAGAAAACCCTTGCACTCAGTTAATATCCTTTACGTAAAATTTGACACATCTTTTGCATGCTTTTTCGTGGCTATGTACAACGGTAGAACTTTAGTGTGTCACGTTGTATTGATATAATGAATGAGGCCCTGCAATGAGTGCATAAACGTAGTTCAAATGCAGCGTTAGCATAATTTGATCTTTGCATCGAACAGCAAAAACTTCACTTAGAATGCCAACAAAGTTATTCACAACAACGATTTTCTTTAATATTTGTTTTCATACGCGGAACTACTTGACGCTGAAGAAAATAACGGATGACTGGAGATCGTTAGGCGTCTTAGTGTAGAAGTGATATCTTCACCGTCTATTTATAGAATGCATAGCTAGCATTTTTCTACGAGTATTTTCGTGGGTCACATTGTGTTACTGATTAAACAGTTTTTAAAGAATAAAATCCATAATTTTTAACATTAAATCCATTTTCAAACAATTATCCATGTTTTGAAAATGGATTTAGAATGTCAGTAAACTTGAACCAAAAACGGTAACGCAATTTTTGCACTGGGAACTAATCAACCCTCGGCGAGCCTCATATTTTTTCCACTAAATTCGTCAGCGTTTAGTCCCGCCCACATACGTCACTCATTGACTGCAGCCATTTTTATTGGGATGCGTTTTTTCGTAAACAGTTTACACAAGTTGACTGGTAAAGAGTTTTCGAAATGCAAGGAGTCCGGCATTAAGCTCCGCCTACAATCTGTCTACTTTTTTCAAACATGCATGAACTCTACATGATATAGACAGATATAGCAAAATGATAAAACGTGTATTCGGGTGGTCATTCAGTTAAAGCCACGGCGGGCCCCTATTTATGTGGTCTTCTAATATCAAGGGACTCAGAGGACCCAACAACTAAATCAAAATCTGTTTTGTTTCGTGAGCAAAGTTGAAACGCATGCCAAAGCTCGATACAAAATCGTACAGACATTGTGTTTGAAAGGACTGCTTGAAAATTAATATCTAACAAAATATTTTCAATAGTTGGAGTTTTAAGTCTTTCTGGGTCGAAAAAAATTGATATGAATGGTACACAGGTATCGAATAAAGTTTTAAGTATAAAAATCAGAATAAAGACCCCGAATGCATTGTATACAGAATCTCTTTACGAACTTGAACGGAAAATTGCAAATCAGCAATATTTTAGTAAAATTGGAAAAGAGTTTTCGTTTGGCAAAAAATATATAATTATTGGACTCAGGTTGTAAAATAACGATAATTATTAGAATAATGAGCTTGAATTAAGTGTATACAAAAACTCTTTACAAACTTGAACGGAAAATTGCAAATCTGCAATATTTCTAGTAAAATCGGTAAAGAGTTTTCGAATGGCATAAAATGAAATAATTATGGAACCCAAGTACTAAAAGAAAAACTTTCTAGATGAATATCTATACAAAATAAGAAACCAAATTAATGTAGATGTGTGCATAAATCAAATTCAAAATTCAACAAAAAATGCAACCTCTTTCAAGTTTAAATCTTTATGAGTTCTTGTTTGTGTATAAAGATTTTAGTGGACATTTTTTTAGTAAAATGTATGGAACACGGGCACTAAAAATGGTTTGTTCATAAAAATCTGAACTTTGAAACCTTATGAAGATGTATAAAAAAACTCTTTACCAATTTCAACTAAAATTGCAAAAAACCGACCGCTTTAAGGTTAAATCTACAAAGAGATTTTGTTCATGTCTATATAGTTATTTCAGTGGACAAAAACTTCGTCCTTGCGGGCCTTAAATAATATGTTTAAGACATGGGCACTCAAGAAAGAGGTTTTTACATAAAAATCAGAACAAAAGAGGATGTATAAAAATGTCTTTACAAATTTCAACGGAAATTTCAAAAAACGACCGCTTTAAAGTAAAATCTACAAAGATTTTTTAAAAATGTATTTTATTTAAAAGTGTTTTTCAGTGGGCAAAAAAACTATTAATCTTTTGACTTTAATGTCTTTCACGACCTAAAATGATGTGTTTGGGACACGACTACTTAAAACATTGTACTTAGGAACATCATGAAGATGTTTAAAAAAACTCTTTGTAAATTTACACTGGAATGGTAAAAAAGTACCGATTTAAGGTCAGAAATGTAAAAAAGTTTTTGTTCATGTCTTTTCAGTCGACAAAACTTTAGATCCTTGAGATTAGCCTTTCATTGCATTGAATTATGTGTTTGGGACACGGGTACTAACAAATTGTACTTAGAAACCTAATGCAAATGTATAAAAAAACTATTTACGAATTTCAACTGAATTTGCAAAGAACGAGTGCTTAAAGTTAAAATTTACAAAGAGTTTGTGTTCATGTTTAAAGTGTTTTTCACTGGTCTTCACGGGTACCTTAAGAACTTTACTTAAAAACCTCATAAAGATTTTTTTTAAAAACTCTTTATAAATTTCAACTGAAATTGCAAAAAACTAACACTCTCAGGTTAAAACTGTAAAGAGTTTGTGTTCATGTCTTTTCAGTGGACAAAAAAACTTCAGATCCTTGAGTTTAATGTCTTTCTGGGCCTTAAATTATGTGTTTGGGACATGGGTTCTAAAACAATGTGCTTAGAAACCTTATGAATATGTATAAAAACTCTTTATAAATTCCAACTGAAATTGCAAAAAACGTACACTCTAAGGTTAAATCTGCAATGAGTTTGTGTTCATGCATTAAGTGTTTCCAGTTGACAAAAAACTGTAGGTCTTTTGAGTTTAATGTCTTTATGGACCTTAAATGATTTGTATGGAAGACAGGTACCAAAAAAAGAAGCCTTTTGATGTGGCGTATTGTTTTCTTGTGGGTGTTCACTAAGCCAAAGGACATTAAATAGTTCTATTTTTGAGGATAAAATTTTTTTTGACAATAAACATTCCCGGGTTTAAACCCTTCATTTTATAATTTAAGTTATATTTCCCTCCGAAAAATTATAATACAACCTCTCATGCTGTTATACACCAACTCTTTACCAGTCAACTTGGGTAAACTGTTTACGAAAAAACGCATCCCCATTTTATTCATAAAAATAATGCAGCAGATAACTTTTTGCGAAATTCAGAGTGCTGGACTCGGTTTTCTCTAAATAAGAGCAGTTTTCGGCGACATGGTGGTACGGAACATTTACGGTATTTCAATTATATGGATGGTTGAAGAGGAAGTAAGTTTATTCCCCATTTAGACCGGCATATATAATTTTTTTATTGTTAACGTCACTGATGACGTGTGACCTACAAAATGGCGTCACTGCAATTATCGCTAGGTGGCGCATCGGGAAACGCAACGACAAAGGGACAATACCGCGATATTACCGAACCCGCTATATTAGCGAACACGACTATATACATTCAAGTTTTATTCTACTTACCTTTCTAACTTCCATTTTGGAAAAAAATTGCCCGTATTTACAGTATGATGCGAACATAAAAAATCACGTGACCGAAACCACGCATGTGCAAAAAACTTATTTATAACGGAAAACGGTGAAACCACGAAAATACCCCACCCACGAAAATACACCGCGGTTAGTCGACGGACCCGCGACACCGTTTTTACTAAGTCAACTGATTGAGGGGTCGTTGGTTTAATTCCTTGGCGGGGCATTCTTTAGTGGAGCATGGTCATGAAATTATTTCTACGACCATTCTCCCTCCTACCAATGATTTTTAATTATGGAGGGCAGTTGTCAGTCTCTGACAGGAGTATGCGCTTAATAGTTTGTTAAAAGCTAAATCTAGATATTTTGCCTTTCCCGGAGGAGTGAGTAAATTGACTGACTGCCGTTATATGACTTATACAATGTGTTGCTACAGCAATAAACTTAACAAAGAAACAAACATGTAACTATAGGCAGTTATGCTTAAGTAAAAATTGTTTTTAGGTGTCTGTTAGAAACCTGTCTTTACAAAGACTGACAAATTAGCAATAGACAAGAACTATCGGTTTTTAAGTTTTGATACCAAGTAAATAAAGTTGCCTAAGCATAACCCTACCTATTGCTTTCTGTCCTGGTACTCTTCTTACAACAAAAGGAATAAGTGTGTGATATCAAATTTAGGGTATCAAGACACAAAGCGCTATACTTAGGCGACCCGCCCTATATTTACTTAAAGAAGATCTTCATATTGGAGGTCTGTTAGTCTATGCAACAATGTATACATCAGCTAAGAGATGAATTTTCATGAAAATAATTGATTGTTGTTGGGACTATTGCATTTGTTATCAATAAATCAATTTGCTTTCAATATATCACAACTGGAGCTACTGCTCTGATTGTTGTTATATATAAGATATATGTAATCATCGGTAAAATCTAGAGTTGAAGTACATTTTCAAGTGAGTGACCAATTTGATTGCATGTTACGTAGGTGTTAGACAAGGGGACTGCATTTCGCCTATCTTATTTGCACTTTATAACTGAAATCGAGGATATGCTTATCAGTAATGGTCTTGCTGGCATTAAAGTTGATATGTTTAACATGTTTTCATTCTATATGCTGACGACACAGTTATTTTCGCTAATAGAAGAGACGAGTTACAACTAAGTATAAACGTTTTTGAAGATAATGGTAAGTTATGGAAATCAGTGGTAGACACTAGTATTACTAAGATTATGATTTTCAAAAAAGAGGCAGGATTTCAGAGAATACTAAATTCTATTAAACTGATATGAACTAGATATTGTTTAACAATTAACATACATTAGTGTAGTTTTCTCATCAAGGAGGTGTCATTCTCTAATGCTAAAATTCGTTGGCCAAGCTTTAATAGGTATTCTAAAATTGACAAATATTATTGTATACATTTACAGGTATTCCAAAAACATGAGTTAGATCTGTTGTATAAATTGATATCACTCATTCTGTACTATGCAATCCAAGTTTGGAGATACGTTCTGGGAAATTTTCTTGAACGAGTTCATTTACAATTTTGTGAAAGGTTACTAAGGATAAAGATAATACTCCAGATGATTATTATCACAGTGAGTTGGGAGGTTTAATTTTCAAACAATTCGCTATTTAAACATTATAGTAAACTATTTAGTAAAATTATTGCAAACTGATATAAATTAAAATAACAGAAAAGTACATAAAATGTAAAATTGAATAGAGATTTGTACCCTAATAAACCCAACTGGTGTTCTTTGTTGAATTCATATGTGTCCTACCTTGGTTCTTATGATGCGTTACTTTTCAAGATATTGGTAATGTTGATATATTTTAAGCAATGTTTAACAAAGACTAAATGATAATTTAATGCAAAGTTTGAAAATAGGTTAGCTAATTCACGTATAATATTATTTTACAAGAATATATCAAATTTTAGGTTCAGACATATTCAAAAACATTTAAACATGTTTTAAACATTTTAGGATTTTGATATTTTATGGCTAGAGACTAAAACTGTGTTCTCATAGATTACATATTGAAACCGGTAGATGGAACAAACCAAGATCCACACCTAAATGTCTGTATAAATTGTCATATATTAGGAGACGAGCGTCATGTCATTATAGAATGAAAATTATATGCAGCATTATGATATATACATATTTTCGTTATTGATCCTAGCGTGTTTAAATTGATTGAACTTATTTTTACAGAAATTAAACTTTTAACAATTCAGCCCTGTACTTATTGTTACCAATTTTCCCTAATCATGGTGAAATTATTAAGAAATTCCACCCCTGTGTTACCAATTTTCTACAATTATACTTGAGGTTTTTATTTTTCCGATGCCACCATTATATATATTAATTGATGTTCATTTTTCTACTACAAATTTAATTCACTCACTCAATCCAGTTAAAATGATAAACTACAAGAATAAAAGTCATAACTAAATACAAGAAAAATAACAACCAGAGCTAGAGAGAACCCAGATAATAAGTATCCTTTTGTATATATATGTGTATACCCTATTGACCGTAACAATTTATGTATAATGACCGTAAAATACTCGGTATGAAGCTTAACTTTTGAGGTTCATATCCAATGTCTAACTGTAAAAATAAGACATGTGAGTCATATATAGGTACTTACAACTTCCTTAGCTAAAATATAAATTTGTAACATTATATACAAAAAGCTTTTGAATTGGAAAATATAAGCTTAAGATGCTTTAAAATTATCCTTATGCTTTACAGCTAACAGATGTCTTGAGTATCATATGAATGTGTGATACTACATGTCTATAAATTAACTCACTATTATAATTAGTTTGATATACTGCAATACTATTTTATGGTCTTTTTATATTGAACTGACATGTCAATGTACAAGTATTTTTCGCTTTGGTCGAAGACTTGGCTGTGTTTATATGTACGCACTTGTAAGTTAGGATAAATTTATAGAAATTAAACCGATTAACATGCCCAGGAAAATTTGTATAATTAGTCATTCATACCATAAAATATCATATTCTTTATTTGGCATCAAATATACTATTTATAGCCAACGGAGAAATAATATTACAAATGCATAGCACCCGAACATAAACTATTAAAAAAGTAATGATATACAGCGTAAACTCTAAATTACAAAATCATATTCCTGCATAACTAATAATACTAATAATAATTAGTCTTATATTATCTTATAATATTATTTCTTTATCCAACAGACCACTACTGCACAATAACCATCGTCATCAAACGTTCTAATACGTAAACACTTTAATACTGTCGAACCGAAAAAAATCAATGCTTTCAGCGCTTGATTAGGAGTTCTTAACAATTTTTGTGAAGGTATTGATACTGAATTTAATGATAACAGCAATAATTTTAAAGACATGAGTCTCAGATATCATTTAATATCAATATTGCAATCATACCGTTAGAATTGAGCAAAAAATCAAGTTAAATCACCAAAACGTAGTTCTTACTTGGAAATAGCGGTTGCTATGGAAACGGTTTTTAAACACATAAATAGTACCTCGTTCATAAAAATAATTTTAAATATGATAGAGTAGACCTTCCTGAAATATTTTGTAAAAAATAAATGTACTATTTCTCCAAAATAGGGTTTAGAAATTAAAAGATATGCATGTTATAAAAATAATCGATATTTTTCTGCCTTTTTTTTGTTTTTCGTTTAATTTCATGAATTTATCTGTATTTTAGTGGATAGTTTACACATATTTCTAAAGGTCAGCGCCTCAGCTTTGATTTGACACTAATTATATTATTCTAGCTTAATGCTTGTTCAAGTTATTAATGTTTTTACAAACGCGGACAATTTTACAAAAAGGGGTTGCCATGGAAACTGTGACATTTCAAGTAATGCGCAAGAGTTTGTTTTTGAGAACAACGCAGATTCTGATTCAGTGGACCCTTAGGAACAATTTAGCATAGGTGGCAAAAAGTCTAGAGGGGGGTGCATGGTGGACCTCTCTGGCCCCCGTACTATTAGGTCCAATTCTACATCGCGTAGTCTTGGCTTGAACACCATATAATGACTACATAGTACTTTAAAAAACTGTTTACAACGAAGTTTTATTTCTAAGCAGACAGCAAAACATTAAACAGTCTTTGATATATAAAAATTCAATATAAAACTGTCCCAAAATATAAAAAACATGGGTTTAGAGTTATGAGAATGAATGTATGCAAATATGATAACTTTTAAGATACTCTCTGACATTGAACACAAAAGTAAACAGTTACATTGACCCTTGACCAATCCCACGGTAACTTTGACCCTCTATCAGTCCCCATATCTAACCGGAAGTTGACCTTTAATCAGTTCCTTAGTAATATTGACTCTCAACCGATCCCACAGTAACTCTGACCCTCAGCCAGTCCCCATATCCACCTGACGTCGACCTTCAATCAATCCCACAATAATATTGACCCTCAACCAGTCCCCATTCCCAACTTGACGTTGACCCTCTATCTGATCCACAGTTACCATGACCTTCAATCAGTCCCGATATCCAACCAGAATAATATTCTGTGATTTTACACTTTTCTACTACACAATGTTTGAATTAAACATGTCCAGCTCAGACTGACCAACTGATAATAACAGCCCTATAATCATGTATTAAATGTACAACATGTCAATAAATCTACTTTGCATTAAATTGCATATATGTATAGAAAAAAAAATAATAGTGAACAATTACATTGTATACTAAAATGTAAAACATTCAAAGTCTATGTTCAAAAATACAAATGCATGTATACAAAATGCATTTACAAAAACATGTACATGTACAAAAACAAGAAATGTATTTATACTTTGCGGCTCTGTTGCCATGGCGCAACACGGTGTGCGAATGTGATTTTTTGCAGTTAGGTTGCTAACCATCTAGGGCACCTGAAAAACGTGTTTAAACACCAAACCCACCACGTTCAGGTACCGAGAAACCCCGTGCAAATCTTGCGACACCAGGATGAGGGGCGACTTTGGGGCACTGTAGCCACTGCGCATCTCACTGCGCAGGTATGAATTTTTTGCAAATAGGTTGCTTACTACGTGGGGCATCGAGAAAATGTGTTTAAACAAGTAACTAATTACATTAAGGTACCAAAAAACGCGTGCAAACCTTGCGACACCAGGATGAGGCGGCCATTTTTGCTGTTCTAAAGCCCAATAGCCATATTGAACGGTATACTTTGCGGCGCTGTTGCCATTGCGCACCTCGGTGTGAGAATGTGATTTTTTGCAGTTAGGTTGCTAACCATCTAGGGCACCTGAAAAACGTGTTAAAACACCAAACCCACCACGTTTAGGTACCGAGAAACCCCGTGCAAATCTTGCGACACAAGGATAAGGGCCAATTTGGGGCACTGTAGCCACTGCGCATCTCAATGCGCAGGTATTTTTTTTTGCAAATAGGTTGCTTACTACGTGGGGCATCGAGAAAATGTGTTTAAACAAGTAACTAATTACATTAAGGTACCAACAAACGCGTGCAAACCTTGCGACACCACGATGAGGCGGCCATTTTTGCTGTTCTAAAGCCCTATATAGCCATATTGCACGGTATACTTTGCGGCGCTGTTGCCATTGCGCACCTCGGTGTGCGAATGTGATTTTTTGCAGTTAGGTTGCTAACCATCTAGGGCACCTCAAAAACGTGTTAAAACACCAAACCCATCACGTTCAGGTACCGAGAAACCCCGTGAAAATCTTGCGACACCAGGATGAGGGGCGACTTTGGGGCACTGTAGCCACTGCGCATCTCACTGCGCAGGAATGATTTTTTTGCAAATAGGTTGCTTACTACGTGGGGCATCGAGAAAATGTTTTTAAACAAGTAACTAATTACATTAAGGTACCAAAAAACGCGTACAAACCTTGTGACACCAGGATGAGGCGGCCATTTTTGCTGTTCTAAAGCCCTATATAGCCATATTGCACGGTATATTTTGCGGCGCTGTTGCCATGGCGCACCTCGGTGTGAGAATGTGATGTTTTGCAGTTACGTTGCTAACCATCTAAGGCACCTGAAAAACGTGTTTAAACACCAAGCCCACCACGTTCAGGTACCGAGAAACCCCGTGCAAATCTTGCGACACCAGGATGAGGGGCGACTTTGGGGCACTGTAGCCACTGCGCATCTCACTGCGCAGGTATGATTTTTTTGCAAATAGGTTGCGTGCAAACCTTGCGACACCAGGATGAGGCGGCCATTTTTGCTGTTCTAAAGCCCTATATAGCCATATTGCACGGTATACTTTGCGGCGCTGTTGCCATGGCGCACCTCGGGGTGCGAATGTGATTTTTTGCAGTTAGTTTGCTAACCATCTAGGGCACCTGAAAAACGTGTTTAAACACCAAACCCACCACGTTCAGGTACCGAGAAACCCCGTGCAAATCTTGCGACACCAGGATGAGGGGCGACTTTGGGGCACTGTAGCCACTGCGCATCTCACTGCGCAGGTATGATTTTTTTGCAAATAGGTTGCTTACTACGTGGGGCATCGAGAAAATGTGTTTAAACAAGTAACTAATTACATTAAGGTACCAAAAAACGCGTGCAAACCTTGCGACACCAGGATAAGGCGGCCATTTTTGCTGTTCTAAAGCACTATATAGCCATATTGCACGGTATACTTTGCGGCGCTGTTGCCATGGCGCACCTCGGTGTGCGAATGTGATTTTTTGCAGTTAGGTTGCTAACTATATAGGGCACCTGACAAACGTGTTTAAACACCAAACCCACCACGTTCAGGTACCGAGAAACCCCGTGCAAATCTTGCGACACCAGGATGAGGGGCGACTTTGGGGCACTGTAGCCAATGGGCATCTCACTGCGCAGGTATGATTTTTTTGCAAATAGGTTGCTTACTACATGGGGCATCGAGAAAATGTGTTTAAACAAGTAACTAATTACATTAAGGTACCAACAAACGCGTGCAAACCTTGCGACACCACGATGAGGCGGCCATTTTTGCTGTTCTAAAGCCCTATATAGCCATATTGCACGGTATACTTTGCGGCGCTGTTGCCATTGCGCATCTCGGTGTGCGAATGTGATTTTTTGCAGTTAGGTTGCTAACCATCTAGGGCACCTCAAAAACGTGTTAAAACACCAAACCCACCTAGTTCAGGTACCGAAAAACCCCGTGCAAATCTTGCGACACCAGGATGAGGGGCGACTTTGGGGCACTGTAGCCACTGCGCATCTCACTGCGCAGGTATGATTTTTTTGCAAATAGGTTGCTTGCTACGTGGGGCATCGAGAAAATGTTTTTTAACAAGTAACTAATTACATTAAGGTACCAAAAAACGCGTGCAAACCTTGTGACACCAGGATGAGGCGGCCATTTTTGCTGTTCTAAAGCCCTATATAGCCATATTGCACGGTATATTTTGCGGCGCTGTTGCCATGGCGCACCTCGGTGTGCGAATGTGATTTTTTGCAGTTACGTTGCTAACCATATTAGGCACCTGAAAAACGTGTTTAAACACCAAACCCACCACGTTCAGGTACCGAGAAACCCCGTGCAAATCTTGCGACACCAGGATGAGGGGCGACTTTGAGGCAGTGTATCCACTGCGCATCTCACTGCGCAGGTATGATTTTTTTGCAAATAGGTTGCTTACTACGTGGGGCATCGAGAAAATGTGTATAAACAAGTAACTAATTACCTTAAGGTACCAAAAAACGCGTGCAAACCTTGCGACACCACGATGAGGCGGCCATTTTTTGCTGTTCTAAAGCCCTATATAGCCATATTGCACGGTATATCTAGGGCACCTGAAAACGTATTTAAACACCAAACCCACCACGTTCAGGTACCGAGAAACCCCGTGCAAATCTTGCCACACCAGAATGAGGGGCGACTTTGTGGCACTGTAGCCACTGCGCATCTCACTGCGCAGGTATGATTTATTGCAAATAGGTTGCTTACTACGTGGGGCATCGAGAAAATGTGTTTAAACAAGTAAATAATTACATTAAGGTACCAAAAAACGCGTGCAAACCTTGCGACACCAGGATGAGGCGGCCATTTTTGCTGTTCTAAAGCCCTATATAGCCATATTGCACGGTATACTTTGCGGCGCTGTTGCCATGGTGCACCTCGGTGTGCGAATGTGATTTTTTGCAGTTAGGTTGCTAACCATCTAGGGCACCTGAAAAACGTGTTTAAACACCAAACCCACCACGTTCAGGTACCGAGAAACCCCGTGCAAATCTTGCGACACCAGGATGAGGGGCGACTTTGGGGCACTGTAGCCACTGCGCATCTCACTGCGCAGGTATGATTTTTTTGCAAATATGTTGCTTACTACGTGGGGCATCGAGAAAATGTGTTTAAACAAGTAACTAATTACATTAAGGTACCAAAAAACGCGTGCAAACCTTGCGACACCAGGATAAGGCGGCCATTTTTGCTGTTCTAAAGCACTATATAGCCATATTGCACGGTATACTTTGCGGCGCTGTTGCCATGGCGCACCTCGGTGTGCGAATGTGATTTTTTGCAGTTAGGTTGCTAACCATATAGGGCACCTGACAAACGTGTTTAAACACCAAACCCACCACGTTCAGGTACCGAGAAACCCCGTGCAAATCTTGCGACACAAGGATGAGGGGCGACTTTGGGGCACTGTAGCCAATGCGCATCTCACTGCGCAGGTATGATTTTTTTGCAAATAGGTTGCTTACTACATGGGGCATCGAGAAAATGTGTTTAAACAAGTAACTAATTACATTAAGGTACCAAAAAACGCGTGCAAACCTTGCGACACCAGGATGAGGCGGCCATTTTTGCTGTTCTAAAGCCCTATATAGCCATATTGCACGGTATACTTTGCGGCGCTGTTGCCATGGCGCACCTCGGTGTGCGAATGTGATTTTTTGCAGTTAGGTTGCTAACCATCTAGGGCACCTGAAAAACGTGTTTAAACACCAAACCCACCACGTTCAGGTACCGAGAAACCCCGTGCAAATCTTGCGACATCAGGATGAGGGGCGACTTTGGGGCACTGTAGCCACTGCGCATCTCACTGCGCAGGTATGATTTTTTTGCAAATAGGTTGCTTACTACGTGGGGCATCGAGAAAATGTGTTTAAACAAGTAAATAATTACATTAAGGTACCATAAAACGCGTGCAAACCTTGCGACACCAGGATGAGGCGGCCATTTTTGCTGTATACTACCATACGAAACAGAATAGGTTTTACTTCAAAATCAGAGGCCTCAGGGCATTTCTTATAACTATTGTTATAATCTAGGGCTGCATGACTGACTGTTAGCATGAAACACATAAACTATAATAGTAACATAGTCAATCAAAAAAATATAAATATTATAGACCAATCTGATTAAAACCCGATCTAAAATTTTACACTCGCATACTCGCTAATTTAGATCTGGCCTTTTCCAAACGAAGGTCACGTTCATGTGACCTTTTCTCATCATAATATTCATGACGAAATTGTTATGATACGTAACTTGTTTACATCGTCTACGTCACGCAATTTGAAATGAGCCGCCCAATCGCAGACTGTGAATAATACTGCTGTTAAATAAGCATGCAAACCTTGGTCTAAAAATAGAAATTACGAAATCAAACAGTGTTTTCGTCTAGATGAAAGCTACGCATTGATTGGTCGACACAAAAATCATCTCGACGTGACCTTCCACGGAGAACGTAGAGATCCTGTACGACAACGCTCTACAGGATTACGGAGAGTGATTATAGACATTACTTCAAACAACTCAATATTATATAAATAACACATGGCAGTGAGGGTGACAGTACAGATTATCAATCCGAGGAAAATAATATCAACCGAGGCGCTAGCCGAGAAATTCCAGTGAGGTATAATAATACACTATTATTACCTGTACTCCAGCAACTTGTGTATAATGAGCAAACTCAGAATAAACTTCTTGTTTCAGATAATCAAATGTTAAAATAGCTTTATGACTAACTAGTCTAGCCTTCTCTAACTCACTTGTTATATCACCATCATTCTGTAATGTTTCCAATGGCATGTATTTAACCATGTTTGGTCTGAAAATTACAAATATATCATTTTTTTATAAACATACATGTGTATTTTTGTCAGATTTAATGTTTAAGCAACACAATGCATGAGTCATATCACAGCAGTCAGTCAACCAACTCATCATTCCTGGAAGGCATGATCTGTTAAACAGTTACTTGGTTCTTACTTCTGTCAGTGACATACAACTGTCCAGTAGGACAACCAACTTTAAATTTCAATTACCTGTACCAAATGGTTAGTGGTCAATCAAAATTGTAATTTAAAATTTGAGGGTTAGAGATACATTCAGGTCGCCCAATCAGACGCAGCAAAAACATGTAGCCCAATTTATTTATTTATTTATACTGGGTTTAACACTAAGTCAATACAATCTTTCAGGTTATTGTACAGTGTCCAGTGCCCTAACTTGGCTTTCCTGGACTTTAGTCTATAACCAGTACTCACCTACCCTTTTAACAAGACCAATCATTTCTTCATATATCTTATTAATGGTTGACATTATTGTCAATTCTTTTATGGAAGAGTATAACCTCCTCTGGTGGGATTCAAACCCGTACCCCCTATGGGAAACTAGATACAAAATCCAAGAGCGTAACCAACTACACTACTGACCCAGGTTATGTAGCCCAAACCTAAGTTAGGTTGTCACAGACAATCAGACAATTAATGTCATTCCCTTCACTGTTAAATTTTCTTATGGTGTGAACTCCTATAACTTACCAAAAAAAAAGGTGTTCAATAAAGCAAAGATGCAAAATGACTGGATTATAAACCTACCTGAATATATAGCATCTGTTGTTATTCAATTTCTTAGAAAACATTTTAGTATTCTCCCATGCTTTGATATCTGTACCAAGCCATAGTGTAATTTTATTAAAATTTTCTAAATGTGGTAATACCTGAAATTAGAATTAATACAAGAAATGTTATGTGGAAACCACATTAAAGCCGGATTTAATAACTTTAACACAAAAATTACAAAGGGAAATAATCCATAATAAAGCCAGGTAGAGTGGTTACTTTCTAATGCTGTTCATCACTTGTTATGTTATCATTGTATGAAGTTTCATTAAGATCTGACAAAAAATGGCAGAAATATATGGTAAAAAAAACTTTAATGCAATTGTTAAGACACCGGACACTTGCACACACGCCCAGGTTTCCCCAAACTATAAGCCGAAATTTTTGGTTGAAAAATCCAGCTAAAAAGTTTAATTATTTGTTGGTCATGCATCAATAATCTTTGTTACCTTTTACAATTTTTTTTTAAAAAACTTAAACGCAATTGTTAACAACACTGGACGCCCACCTGCCCTCTGGTCCCGGTTTCGCCAAACTATAAGCCAATTGTTTTCGTTGAAAAACATCTTAAACAATTTTGAATTGGACAAAAAATGACCTTATCACAGCATTACGCAGATGGGCAATTTGACTATGATCTCATTTCACAACTTTTACCTTCACAGAAAAAAAAAATTGAAAAATTGTTTCAATGGCCAACTTCTGTCAGAATTATGTTTTCACAAGCACCCAAAAAAGTCAAGCACCCTGTCCCTGGACTGCTCAGTTAAGCAAGCACATTTGTTTGGTTACGTCTGAACATCTAGACATTTTTAATAGCACCATTAAGACACCATAAAACCTACTTCCAACGTTATATGACCTATACAATGTGTTGCTATGGCATAAAACCCAACAAAAACAAACAAAACAAACAAAACAAAACCTACTTCTTGAGGAAGTTGATATAAATTCTTTAAAGCTAAAGCCATTAGTCCAGTCTCTTGATTTATAACCATAGCATTAGCTTCTGATGATGTTATAACAATTGTATCACTATGACGACCGCTTGTTTTCTGTTGCCAACCAAATGGTAATGTTTTATCTTTAGATCTGAAAGTGAAACACATTATGTATTGTTCTTACTTTATAACTTTTGTCATTTTTTTAACATTCTTCAAAGTTTGTCAAATTGACCTAAGAATACTTCATTCCAGAAACCAGATGAGTTCAATTTTCTACAGTGTTTAGTGCTTTGGGAGGAAGTCATTTTACTCCATTGTTTGAGCAGCTGGTGAATTGACGCTACAGAATTATACCACCCTCACAGGAACGCATTTTACACTTGGGTGAACTGTAGTAACAACTGGTAAAATTCTTGCTCAAGGAAAAAGCAGAGCTCCTAGTAGGATTCAAACCGGGCACCTCTTCTTCCCCAAGTGTGTGCCCAACCACTAAGCTACTGCTGCAACATGATGATGATGTATATTTAGTGTCCCCAAAAGTCCTTGAACAATATTACGGTAGTTAGGACAAACTTATTCACATTTAATCATAAAAAAGAACAAAAGTCTGGAATTATGGCTCTTATTATAGGTCACAGTCAGACCAAATATCTAAGTGATTACTTAAGCAGTGAATTATGGCTCTTATTATAGGTCACAGTCAGACCAAATATCTAAGTGATTACTTAAGCAGTGATAAGTTTTTAGTGTTTTCATACCCTGGAGCACGAACACTACAGTTCCTGGACAAGGATCAAATTTTTGAGGTTGCACCGTATTTTTCAGTAAGTATAAGTAAATTTATTACATTTATCAAGGTTACGAATTTCCATAAGCCGTAAGACATTCCGAGCAGGATACATTTTATCAGAGACATAGATAAAAAATTCCCTGATTTTATAAATAATAACAGTTTAATAAGTTGCAACATTTGGGTGAATTACTACTTTAAAATTATTTTTGTAGTTGTTCTAAGACAAAATTCAAATGGATTAAATACATGTCATGTCGATTCTTATCTGAGTATTCTAATTAGAAACAGTAGCATATTTGATGACCTAAGGCTGAATATTTTATGGAATATTGATATATCGAAACAACTTTAGAAAAATCGTTAATTTTGATGCGCATTCAAATCGCTCAATTATATGGAACAGATGGAAATGTTCTCCATGTGTCCGTACCGTGTGTCCAAAAACAACAAAATTCATCAGACTGTGGCGTTTTTTCCATTGCTTTTTTGACAGAATTGGTTCATCATAATTTCGATATTGACATCACTAGTATACGTTTTGATCCATCATTTATATAATAAAATAATATATAAGTTGTATTGTTCGTGCAGATTACCGGATATAGTTGACAATTTAATACAGTGTGAAAATAAAACTTGCAGAACAAAATGGTTTCACGAGCAATGCGTTGAGAAAACTGAAGGAAATTATTTATGCCGTGCTTGTTCGTGGTAAATTCAATACTTATGCGCAATGTCTATTCGGTATTAATTATATCTGAAGCTATTGTTTGTAAATGGACAATTCTCCACATTTCAATGTTTGATAAAAACGTTATTATTGTTGATTATTTTTGTAATAATGTGCCATTATGACAATGTAGTCATGAAAAATATTAAGATAAATATACTTGTAGTAAAATAATATTTGAATATCCGTGACGCATACATTAACGCAATTTATATAATTACAGTACTTCTGTTCTCACTATTGATTAAATCAGCGGGATTAATGTATGCGCCATGGACATATGAATAAAATGTATCGATATCATATGTATGACCTTTTTACTTTATTCTAAATATAATGAATGCCATCCGTACTCATACCTACTATTTTCAATATTTTCGTACTAATGAGTTACATTATGAGTTACACTCGTCTTGAATAAAAATAAAATGTTCAAAAATGTTTAAAATCGTATCCGTGATGTATATAATGAACATTCCATTTACAAATTATAATAAGAATACATTAAATTTTCATTGATCTCATAACATCATACCATTTGTGTTGTACAAGTGTTCATTGAAATATATTTCTTTAATATATTAATGTACATAGAAAGTAAAATTTTTATCATTCCTTTTGTTGTTAATAAAAGTATTAACATGCTGTAATGAATGACAAGTTTTTCTTGTCATTTCTTATTTATCAGAAATTAATTTCATAATGAATCACACGAATTATTGAACTGATTTTCTAAAATATCAAGATTCTTTTATTCATATAGACATGAATAAATGAGGTACATGTAGATGTAGTAGTGTTTTGTAATGAACTATTTATTCATGTTTATATAAATATATATTTATAATTTTATAAAGAATACATTATACTATCAATTATCAGCAGTTTTTGTTATTCTTATCAACTGAAGTGTGACATACCAACTGATCAACAAGACAATAAAATGTACATTCGCACATGGCTATGATTGGATTGAAAGCTTACTTGATTAGCGAATAATTGGATTAACTTTTAATTGGATTAGCGATTGATTCATTTATTGCAATGAATAAGCATTATTCAATAGTATGAAAACCCTAACTTAGAACGTACGAAGAAAAAGTTTTCAAAAAAGTATATTTATGAGTAAAACATAATCGAAAACTACATTACTTCATTTTTCAAATATTGTATGGATACAAATTGTAGAGAGAAAAAAAACAATTCAGGGATTGGATACATGAAATTGTATAAGACAGTTAGTATGAAATATAATTGCATAATGACATAAATCTGTTGGTACATTTTCCGACATGTTCAATAAAAATGCCATATTGTTCTGGGTTTGTTCAAATGCATGCTTATCAGTAACCGGCCTTCCGATTTTGTTGAAATAAACATTTCTGAAAATGGCATTGTCAGAGCTTTTAAATGATATACCATATTCAAATATGCATTCTCAAATAATTAATTTAACGGTGGGTCAATTTGCTCCAAAAATATACTAAGGGTCTGTCAAATTTCGATGGGATATCTTACTTAAAATATCTATAGTTGACAATTCACGTGCGCTGGACAGAGTTGTGTTCAAATGCATGCATATATATAAGTACATATCTGATTTCATTTATCTTAATCTTTTTGAAAATGGCATTATCATAGCTTTCAACTGATATATTATTTATGAATATCAATTCATAAATAAGGAAATTAAAAGTGGGTCCATTTCCAATAAAAAATATAGAAAAAATAAAAATGCGCAAAAAACCAAGAAAACATTAAACTTTGAACGTTCACAGAATTATTTTTAATGAACTGATTTTAATAAGAAAAAGCATTTGCGAAAACTACTGAACATTGCCTTTAAAATGACGTCCAGTTTATAAAAATATAATGAAAAATAACAAAGTTAAGGAGTGGGTCCATGCAATCTTTGCGATTTTTGAGGGGTAAAATATCGATGGGTTATAATACATACAATATGTATAGTTTATAGTTCACGCGTGCGGGACAGAGTTGTGTTCAAATGCACTTTAATGAATAACTACTCGTCCGATTTTAGTTATCTTAATCTTTTTGAAAATGGCATGGTCATAGCTTTTAAATGATATATTATTTTTAAATATTCATTTATAAGTAAGTAAGATAAAGGGTCCATTTGCTCTAACAAAAAAATATAAGCGAATTTTTTTTCACAAAATGCATCTAAGTTTGAACGTTTGTAGAAATCGTTTAAATAATCTGATTTTAAAAAATAGAACATATACGAAAACTGCATTACATTGGCTTTAAAATGATGTAAAGTTTTTAAAAATATGTTGAAAAATAAAAAAGATAAAAGGTGGGTCCATGGAATCGTTGCGATATTTTTATAGGATGCGACTAATTTCCATAGTTTTGCCGTTTTTGGCCGGTTATAGAGTTAAAATTAACCGACGGTATTCCGATTGTATTTAGTGGTGTTTTACCATAAAAAAATGTTTAGCATACGACACCAATCTGCGGCATTGTAGTAATGTTTATAGAACAAGAAATCAGTGATAACTGATTGTTGTCTGGCATAATGTCAACATTATTATTACTCTTGTATTGTTGCGAAAGATAAATACGTCACATACATTGTTTGCATTCAAACTAGCGTAAATGATAACGCCGTACTGTGTTCGCAATGGGAGCGAAAACAATGAGTTAAAGTCTATCAAAAAAAGTATCCTTATTTCAAAATGTCAAAAAGTCTTCTAATTTCACCGTCAATGGCTTTTCTGACAAAACACCCACTTAGCAAGCTTGCAAATTAACAATAGATATGCTCAAGGTCATATTGATAAATACATTGTACATGTATATAATTTTAGGTTATCGTAAGACACCAGGCTTTGATGATTTTCATATATCTCAATGAAATTTTTACTATATGACCTCAGCAAGATAAAAATTTTATTGTACTTAAAACTTTACAAGCCTAAAAATCATCAGTTAAGATGTTTCACGTCCTGGAAACATTACGTATTAACGTATGTTAATTTATTGCTCTTTATGATAAGCGCCATTATAATACCAGTAATTAATCAATATGTCAGTTGTTTAATGTATTATTATGTATTTATTGTTCACTGTAATATGGTCATGCATGTATACAGTTTGTAATGATATGTTGTAATATTTTGTATTTTGTACTCTTCATATATCGAGGAATAAAAGTAAAAGTAACCATCAGTAGGGATGTTCAAGGTCATGGAAACAACATTTATGAGCATAAAAATCATGTTTATCCTAAGATAATTAGGCATCCCAATTGTTAATTTTTCATATTTCACGATAATTTTCTCTACTCCATGGCCGCAGCAAAATAGCATTGGATTGTACTCATAACTTTAAAAGCTTGCTAATAATCAATAGTGATTACCAAGGTCAGAGAAAACAACATTAATAAGCATATAGTTTATGTTTATCCTAAGAAAATTATAAATTCAAATTGTTGATTTCTTATGCATAAAACGATATAATCTCTACTCTGTGGCCGCAGCAAAATTACATTTTAATTGTACCAAGAACTTTGAAAACGTGCGACAATCAGTTGAGATGTTCAAGGTCATGAAAACAACATTTATAAGCATATCAATCATGTTTATCCTTAGATAATTAGGCATCCGACTTGATTTTTTTTCTTGATAAAATTCCTACTCTATGACCGCAGCAAAATAACATTTTTATTGTACCCTAAACTTTGGAAGCTTGCATATCAATAATGCGATGTTCAGGGTCACAGTAAACAACATAAAGGATCATATAAATCATGTTTATCCTAAGATTATTTGACATGCAAATTGCTTAATTTGTAATAAATCGCGATTTTATCCCTACTCTATGGCCGCAGCAAAATAACATATGTATTGTACCCTAAACTATGGAAGCTTGCAAATCATTAATAGCCATGTTCAAGGTCACTTTTAAACAACATAAAGGATCATATAAATCATGTTTATCCTAAGATTATTAGACATGTAAATTGTTTAATTTGTAATATATCGCGATATTATCCCTACTCTATGGCCGCAGCAAAATAACATATGTATTGTACCCTAAACTTTGGAAGCTTGCAAACCATTAATAGCGATGTTCAAGGTCACACAAAACAACATAAAGGATCATATAAATCATGTTTATCCTAAAATTATAAGACATGCAAATTACTCAATTTGTAATAAATCGCGATATTATCCCTTATCTATGACCGCAACAAAATTACATTTGTATTGTACCAAGAACTTTGAAAACTTGCAAATAATCAGTAGACATGTTTAAGGTCATGCAAACAACATTTATAAGCATATAAATCATGTTTATCCTAAGATAATAAGGCGTCCAAGTTGATACTTTTTTCACATATCTTGATAAAATTTCTACTCTATGGCCGCAGCAAAATAACATTTGTATTGTACCCACAACTTTCGAAGCTAGCAAATCATTAATAGCGATGTTCAGGGTCACAGTAAACAACATAAAGGATCATATAAATCATGTTTATCAAAAGATAATTAGGCATCCATTTGACGATTTTCATATATCTCTATATAATCTCTACTCTATAGCCGCTGGAAAATTACATTTTTATTGTATCAAGAAATTTGAAGGCTTACTAACCATCTGTAGAGATGTTAAAGGTCACAGAAACAGCATTTTTAAGCTTATAAAGCATGTTTATCTTAAGATAATAAGGGATCCAAATTGTTGCTTTTTCATATTTCACGATAAAAACTCTACTCCATGGCCACAACAAAGTAGCATTTGCTTTGCAATCAGAACATTACAAGCTTGCAAATAATCAAATGTGATGTTCAATTTCATAGAAAACAACATAAATAAGCATATGTATATGTTTATCTTAAGGAAATTAGAAGAGATTTTGTCGAAAAACTTAAAAATCATGATACATCGAAGCTTTATAATCTGATGATAAACATACTCTATATACATTTAGATATCATTTCCATGAACTTAACTACCAACAGTAATGACGTAAAAAGCTTTCAAAGATCTGAGTGTAACACAAGTACAATTTTGATGCGGCCATATAGCAGAAATTTCGTCGAGATTCGTAAAAGTAGTGATATTTTGAAGCATTTTTTAATATAAACATGATTTATGTATGTATAAATGTTGTTTCCATGGACTTTACTATTATAAGTGAAGATATGAGAGCTTCCAAACTTCTGAGTGCTATATAGATGTAATTGACTGCGGCCATATAGTAGAGATTTTGTCGAGAAAAATGAAAAACAAATCATCACATCTTTAAACATAATTATCCTTACTTTCTGATTATTATACACATAATTCGATTCATTATTAGAAATGTTAAATATGTTGTATATACTCAGTATATACTTATTTTTAATTAATGCGCTCGTGTCGAACGATACTGTAGATAAATAAATGTTTTCCTTCTGCTGCCAGTTTGTATTTTGTCGAGAAATGACGTTCCAAAGTATAGTGCCGCAGATTCGCGTCGTGTCTGAAACATTATATGGTTAAACGCCACTAAATACATTCGGAATATCGTCGGTCAATTTTTACACTATGGTCGGTAAAAACGGCAAAACTATGGAAATTAGGCGCATCCGTTGTTGACAGTGGTGAGTTAAATGCGTCTTTCACGAACTTTTCAGCCAAAATATCACAAGAAACTATTACATTTATTAGAAGAATGTTTTTGTTGAATAATTAAACCATTTTTATTCGATTATCTTAAGTGTACTCGAAGAAAAGTAAGTTTAAACGACTATGAAAAGAGTTTCAACAAGAGTTGTCCTCCATAACAACTGCAACCGGTGACGTCACGTGATCAAACCGGAAGTTGACAATATCACAGAAATTTAAGTCAGATGACAACAAATTGAATTCAGCAGGTTTTATTTAGGTCAGACGTAGATATTTTTTATAATACCGCGAAAAATACGCGATACGCCGAGCACTGGTATACGCCGAGCACTGGTCCACCCACTCTAGGGTCTTATATTTAGGTCTAAGAACAGAACGTCAAGCTCGCTAGTCTTTATTTAAATCTAAACTATACGGGAACATTTGTGCAAAGTTATATTAAAATCCTGCCATGCATGTAAAAGTAACGCTCGGGTGACAGGTTCTACAGTGCGCCCCTTGTGTCGCAACGCAAAACAGCGTCCAGATTCGCTTATCCGAAAACCCAACTACTTAATCCGTTCTCAGATCGGCACGCAAAGAATACTGTAAACACCAAGTTAAAAGCAATGAAATAGCACCACCCTGATTTATAATCTCATATAGTATTATGCTGCAATATAATAACCCTACAAACATTATGATTGTAAAAAACAAAATGTTCTAATATTAGTGAGATACGTACCTTTCTTTGTTACGCAAGACCTGTTGTTGTGGGAAAATCGAAAGGAATTTACACTAAGTTCAATTCCGAAAAAATGCCCCTAAATACAAAATGCAAACTATTCGGAATAGAAATCATACTTTTTAAGAAACAAAATAAAATAACATGACAGCAAATTTAGAAAACTTAGAAATGTAAGGTCTAAATGACACTTTTACACGTGAAAACAATTACTCGGAGACGAAAAAAATCCATTCGAACAAATAAAAATTCCCATGAAGCTTTGCTAGTAAGTCGAAAGGATTTGCGGAAATGTGATAAAAAAACCCTGATATTTCGAGTGTTGATCAAATATTATTAACATGGTTTTGAAAAAAATGCTTTTATAAATTTTCTGTTTAAGTTTTAACAGAAATTGGCTGTACAATGATTGCATTTAAAAAACAATATAATGTCGGAAGTGGAAATCGAAAGGATTTTTAAGGATTTTTGTCACGTGACTTTTGCACATTGCCACCGAAATCTACCCACCACAATATCACGGCGTTGAGGCGCCGTGAAATAATTTAAAGCACTATTTCACATCAATGGTAATTATAGGCAAAATCATTGTGGATGATAAAATAAAATACAAATGATCAATAGAATACAAAAACAGCTGTTCCAAGTCAGAATTTTTATTATGACATGTTAATGATTTACCTCCTTTCATCAAAAATGGCCGCCAGACTTTTCACAACCATAAAAAACCGCATGACTTCTTAGCCAATCAAAATGTTGCATTTGATAGTGCGCACCACTAAAATGGCTGCAAGCCTACTTATTTCACACTATTAGGCTATATGTGGCCCTTTTATTGAATTGCATGTTATTTAATGTTATATCTGCTAAAGATTACCGAAGTGTTACATGTTTAAATCTAAGGTCAAGCTATAATTGGAGAAACCTGTGCTTTTAACCAAATTTATTCTATGTTTGTACTTGATTTAGAATCAACATTCTATTGTTTAAATGTACAGTAATGATGGAGTCAAAACTTCATTTTTATAATGATTGTATGAATTGTAAAAAAACAACATATTTTTGTTTTCAAGAGTAAAAAAATATAACTGTATTTGTTATTATGTTTTATTTATACATGTATCTATGGATCATCAGACAAGACACTTATTATACAATGAATATTTTATTAAAGCCATGTTGCTGTTAGTTAGAACTGTTACCAATCTAATTAAAACCCGATCTAAATTTTTCCGCTCGCCTATTCGCTAATTTAGATCTGGCCTTTTTCAAACAAGGGTCACGTTCAGGTGACCTTTTCTCATCATAATATTAATGACAAATTGTTATGATACGTAACTTGTTAACATCGTCTACGTCACGCAATTTGAAATGAGCCGTCCAATCGCAGACTGTGAAAAATACCGCCGTTAAATTAGCTTGCAAACCTTTGTCTAAAAATAGAAATAACGAAATCAAAAGGTTATTAATAGTGTTTCGTCTAGATGAAAGCTACGCATTGATTAGTCCACATAAAGGTCATCTCGACGTGATCCTCCATTGAGAAAGTAGAGATCCTCTACGACAATGCTCTACAGGATATCTGTTTACGGAGATTGAACTGTCACCCAAGACACGTGTGTATTTGATTGTTTATTCTTTTTGCCTGAAGAACATTGGTAATGGTTAATACCTAAAACGTATCAAGTGTTTAAGTTACGCTTCATTATTCTTGTGGAAATGGTGTGTTGTACATGCTTCAAGATCTAACATTCAGAACTTGTATTAACGTGTTGGGACTGTAAATGACATTTAATATAACGAGTCATTGTTGAATAGTGTTCAGAGCATAAAGTAGTTCTGTGGTTTCAAATCTGACAATTAAAGTTTGATTCATGGTAATAGACATGGCTGATCATAGCATTGATCAATAACGTCATTTTTCCTTCGTAAATGGAGTTTTAAACATCTTATGGAAGGAAAAAGCAAGTAGCGGAAAGTAGTGCAGGAAATGCAAGGCCAGCATTCAACTCTAATTAACCAACATATTTCATCATTACTCTGCATAAACAAGTTAGTGAGATTACAAATCGTCATCATAATACAATGTTGAACAAAATATGATAACTTTATGTGAAGTCAATATTTGACAGGTTATTCAGTTTTAACATTAAAGATAGTAGTAATGGAACATTAAGACAATATAATTGTTGGTTTTATTTTTTACTAAATGCTAACCAGAGTTTCTATAAAATGTTCTTAAATGAACCCATCGCGAGTGAAGACCATTTAAAAAAATGTACTAGCATTTGGACCAACCCTTGGTCCTGAAGGAATTCTGTCGACATACAAACATTTAACATGCTGTTGATTAAAAATACTCCAAATCTCAGAGTGTAGATGCTAGAGAAACAATCAGCAGCTGTTAAGGTTGTCATAACAATGCTTACAAGATTTCCTGCAGGGATAAGTTATGAATAGGTCAATTTATACAATGGAAACATTCTATTTTGGTTGACTTGGTTTTATCTTGAGAACGGAAAATACTTAAGTGACTTAAGTGTTTTTAGTCTAAAATACTATTCAAGAAAGTCAATGATGCCGTTCGTCATTGAAATGTAATAGAAATGTCAAGGAATAAACCTTAATTACATTACGATAGGATAATAATGTCATTGACAGCGATAATTGATTCAGTGGCATTAAAGAACGAAAATATTCATCTCTATAAAAACAAGACCTAAATCGGAGTCATGTGGAAGATTGATTATCCAAGCGTTTTACAACCTAGATTACATGAATTCTCGTCTGTGATTTTTTTAAATAGCAAGCTTTTTGAATGACAGTTTGTATTGTACTTAACCTTGAATACTTCTTGACCCATTGATCGTAGTACCTCCATTTCTCTTAGCAAGCTTATCGCAGAGCTGTACTAAACCTCACCGTAGTGAGTTCGCTTAAAGTACAGGAACTTGACATTGGATATCGTACTTTAAAATTGTTATTCTTTCTTTAAATAAAGACACTATAAGGAGTACGTATATTTTTTCTCAAAGAACGTTCTAGAATGTCAATTTTCTTGAAGGTATTTTTAAAGACATACATTTTTAGGCGACAACGCTTGGAATTTTTAAGCAAGCTGGTGCAAGTTGATGGTCTCCCTCGTGGGTAAATGCTGTTGCCTGTTAAAAGAGACATTCACCAATGAAACCCTCAATACAACTGTCGTAGATAGATGTAGTTCTTACATAGAAATGGGAATTCTGTCTTCGAAATTGTCTAAGTGTGGACAATTTTGACGGTCAGTGAGTATAGGAAATAGATAATTGATGCATTGATTATATCTAGATAATTAATGCATTGATTACACTAAACAAAAGTTCTAACCGATCACTTTTCAAATTTTGATTATTTTACAACGGGTCAATAGATCCTTATTAAATTTTGCAGAGATGATTTTTGTGTCATTTTCTACCGATTTGTGGAAAGAAAAATAATTTGATACGGTCCGATGCACTCAAGCGGGACACAGGGTGTGATTTACACATTTTGGCACGAAATGTTTGTGCAGTGTATGTATGTGTGTATTAAGGGGTTACTTTGTATTAGCAAAAGACAATATGATTACAAAAATATTCATTAAGCATGTTACATTTGAAATTGGTAGCCTGCTTATCGTGTCTGAATTTGCTGTTCCACTGTTGTTAGTGCTTAAGACGTTACGGCACTATGATCGTGTAGAGGCCCTGATTTTGTATTTTCTTTACAAACTAATTACAATGTAAATAAATGAAGAAATAGAATTAGACATTGAATTACTGACTTAACAGTTTCATATAAATATACAATAAATTATAGTAAAAATATTTGGTCCTTTTCAACCTGGCTTGTAAAATGTTGATTGGTCAGCAAACATATATGATTAGAAGGCCACCGATTTTAAAAGTAGCATGCTGAATGGAATACAATTATTTATAATTGAGCACAAAACAAGCTACAAGATGTCTCCATAGTCTACCTATCTTATAGTGAAATTTTGACCACCGTAGGACATTTTTGTTAATGCAAATCTAATGGTTGATTCATGTAGCTGGATGCCTCCCTGATATCGTACGGGGGGATGTATAAAATCTAAATCGCGTTTAAGTCCGTAATCTAGGTCAAAGGTCAACTAGGTCCATTTATTTTTTATTAGACCCTATGCTCTTTATACTAAAATTTCAAGAAATTTAATCAGTAAAGTGGAGATTTTCTTTGTTGAAAACTAATGTATTATGATTAAACTTTATTTCTATGAAAACAATGTAGTGTTTGAATGCATAATTACTTCCCTTTTTAGCATTTTTGTCGCGAAAATAGGTGACAATAACAAAATCGTATACAATAGTTTAACTAGTAGAACTACAATTAGTGTTTATGGTTTAAATCTACTTGAATTGTGTTTATTGATGCTTCATGACCTTTTAAGTAGACATTTCATACTCGATAGTGTTAAAATAATGTCACAGCGGTGTAAAATTAAGGGCGAGTGGTATAACTGTTTTAAGAGATTTTTTGACAAATTTGAAAAATTTTTGAAAAGGCAGTTCATTATTTAATTCACGTTGCTAGATGACTAACTGAGTCACATAGAGAATGTTTAAAAAATGTGTTTTTTAGGTCAAAGGTCAATACAGTGCATTTTCTTATTATTAAAGCTATGTGATCATTGTACAGAATATTTCTTGCAAAAAGTCATGTACATTTATAATAGAAAACTTTTAAAATACGTTCAAATTGTTCAAAAGATTTTTAAATGCGTCTGGTTACATACTTACGTCCCTTTATGTAATCTTTGTCGCGTAAATAGGTAAAAATACAGCTCCCATTTAGCTCAGTAGGTAGCTCGTTAGTCTGCTGATCGCTAGGTTTTTTTCATTTCTATTTCTGGGTAAAGCATACTTTCATGGAGTTTGTTTATGAAATGATTTCTATGATAGTTCTCCCTCCTACCACTTAGTTTCAATTATGTCAGTCTTTAACGAAAGTACATGCTTAGTAACTTGGTAGAGAGCTTAATCAAGATATTTAGCTTTTCTATGCCGGCCGTGATAAGACCTTTACGATGTGCTGCTACGGCGTTGGACCCAACTAAACGGGGAAATACACATTAAATCAACCCAAACATGACAAACATTGAGTTAAGAACATACATTGTTTATTTCGATTTCTATGAAATGTTTGTAAAATGATTATCTAAATGGTACAAATCCTAAACATATAGTTTCTCAACAGACGAAACAGGATGAGCTCAATGTTGTACTTTACAATCAACACCTAAATATGCATAATATGTCAGCTTTATAACATTTGCATCTAGCAGAAATGCATTTGGATCTAACACCACAGGTTACTATTTGCAAGCATGCCGAAGTTTTCGGCGACTGTCGAATCCAGACAGGAGATAAGGTATCATTTTCATATGACCAATATCCAATAGTGACTTGATCTTTAGGTTCAAAGTGAATATTTGCAGCCTGTATCAAGATCTCTGTTAGATAACTGGCGCTTAAAACATATGATATTGTTAAGTATCCTTGGTAGGCGGAAGGGAATCAATGGACTTCTTTGCATTATAAAAAGTATTCCATGACATTAATCTATGTAGGTTTTTAGGATTGCAGTTATGAAGTGCACACAAGAATCTCTCAATATTTTCAGCCTCCTCATTGTAAACAATTGATAACAACACAGATACCTTGATGTACCAGATACCATTTCAGTCTAAAGATTGTAATTTATGAATAAGTATTACATCAGTATTTTTTAATGCTTTCTTCTGCTTTATAAAAGCACAAATTCGGGGGGGTTGGACCTTGTGTGTAGAAACCTTCGCCTCTGTGATGATATGGTGTCAAATTTTGAATTTACTTACCACTGAACAAGGTATAATCGTTCCAACAAAACAATCTAACACAGGCAGACCTACATTGGTTATTTTAGATGGTTATGCTTGAATTAATCTCTTCGCAAGCCTGAATATTGTCAGACATTTGGTGACCATGCTGTTATATTTGTCAAGACTTTTTTCTCAATTAAGTGAACAAAGTACGCTTGTTGGTGTTACTTTCGATAAATATCTTGTTTGCAATTCCAGTAAAGTCTTTACAAGAACAATGCAAATTGGCAAACGACGACCTGTTGGAAAACAAATTACTTGTAGACATGTGCTACTACCTCAAGTATGGGATCAATATTATAGCATAAGCTGACAACAAAGCAGACCTTGCAGAATGCTTTTCTTCTCATCTCATGAGGCGAGGATATTCTTTACCATTTTATTATTCAATAGTTACAGGTGGTTGGGGTCGGGGTTTCTGGTGTTATCATTGCTCTAGCAAATAACTTAAATGCAGTTTGTTCACAAAGCACGAAGCTGACACTCACAATATGATTCACATATAGGATGCGATGGAAAACGAATATATACGATTACTTGTCAGTAATTCAGATACTGATGAATTATTTCTGCTTTCGTGGTGTTGTTACCATGTTCATTCTATCACTGAAAAGTTAGGGGTGATATCAGAAAGTCATAGTTGACTGGGTACGATACCACGTCTTCATTTCATGGATTCAACAAGAAGACAAGTTGGAAGAAAATCCTGGCTTTTCTTCATCAATTAGTCACAATAAGGAGTCTGAGAATATTGGAAGATTCAAGTGTGCACTCTATGATTGAAATTCTGAAAACCTACTTAGTCCAGACGTAGATTTATGTTATAACGGACTTTTTATGAAAAAAAACACCAAACCAGTCCTTTGATTTGCTTCCGTCTACCAAGACGCTTCACAGCTTCATATTTTAAGCGCCGGTTACCTAACAGAGATCTTGATACAGGCTGCAAATATTCACTTTGAACCTAAAGATCACGTAGAGTCAATACGGGATATTGGTCACATGAAAATGATACTTTATCTCCTAATTGGATTCGAAAGCCGCCGAATACTTCGGCATGCTTGCAACTAGTGACCTGTAGTGTTAGAAACAAAAGCAATTCTGCTACATGCAAGTGTTTATAAGGAAGGCCAAGTCTGCATATTTGGGTGTGATTGTTAAGAATCATGTTTCGTCTTTTGAGAAACTATATCGTCGCCTCAATCTAACAATGTCCTATAACAATGGCTCTATGTCCAGGACATAGATCAATATTTGGACTGAAAACACTACTATCCGATCAAAATGAAAGCTTTGTCAATCGTTATCTGTCCTAATTTACCATAACAATGCTATAAGTCCATAAAAGCTCGTTCGTACATTGCTCTATCTCCTTTCGTTCAGGCAAGGTTCACAATTTGATAATCCTGTTTCTATTGCTAAATGACATCGATGAACTTGTGTATACCTAAATTAAAGAGTATGCTACAATGTAGGCAGTGTTATTAATTCAAAATGATAGGAAATTTGCCCAAATACCACTATATTGTCTTCTTGGAGATAGCGCAATGTTTGAACGAAATGGATCAACCAAAATAAGCAAATTTTGATCTATCTCCAAACACTTTTTTTGCAATTTTCGTATTATTATTCATAATATTTCAATAATATTCCTCATCTTTGTCATGAAATACATTATTATTGTGCATCCCAAATAATACGCCTATAAAGACTGATACAACGAACATATAACCTTTCAAACTTATGAAGTCGATTTCCCAAAAATAAAAATTTGGTAGTCAGGACATTGTTAGATTGAGGCGACGATATGTTTAGGATTTGTACCATTTAGATTATGACACATTTTACAAACATTTCATATAAATCGAAATATATTCTGAACTCAATGTTTGTCATGTAAGGGTTGATTTATTGTGTGTTTTCCCGTTTAGTTGGGTCCAACGCCGTAGCCACACATCGTGAAGGTCATATCACGGCCGGCCTAGAAAAGCTAAATATCTGGGTTAAGCTCTCTACCAGTTACTAAGCATGTACTTTCGTCAGTGACTGACATAGTTAAGAATTAGTGGTAGGAGGGAAAATTTTCATAGAAATCATTTCATTAACAAACTATGAAAGTATGCTTTGCCCAGGAATAGAAATAAAAAACCTCGCGATCAGCAGACTAGCGTGCTACCTACTGAGCTAAATGGGAGCTGTATTTTTACCTATTTACGCGACAAACATTACATAAAGGGACGTAAGCATGAAACCAGACGCATTTAAAAATCTTTTGAACAATTTGAAAGTATTTTAAAAGTGTTCTATCATAAATTTTGTTGACTTTTTGCCAGTAATATACTGTACAATGATCACGTAGCTTCAATAATAAGAAAATGCACTATGATGACCTTTGACCTAAATAACACATTTTTATCACAAAATAGGTTTTAAACATTCTTTATATTGCTTAGTAAGTCTTCTAGCAACGTGAACTGAATAATGAACTGCCTTTTCAAAAGTTTTCCAAATTTGTCAAAAAATCTTTAAAACAGTTATACCACTCGCCCTTAATTTTACACCACTGTGACATTATTTTAACCCTATCGAGTATAAAATGTCTACTAAAAAGGTCACGAAGCATCAATAAACACAATTCAAGTAGATTTAAACCATAAACACTACTTGTAGTTCTACTAGTTGAACTATTGTATACGATTTTGTTATTGTCACCTATTTTCGCGACAAAAATGCAAAAAAGGGAGGTAATTATGCATTCAAACACTCCATTTTTTCATAGAAATAAAGTTTAATCATAATACATTAGTTTTCAACAAAGAAAATCTCCACTTTACTGATTAAATTTCTTGAAATTTTAGTATAAAGAGCATAGGGTCTAATAAAAAATAAATGGACCTAGTTGACCTTTGACCTAGATTACGGACTTAAACGCGATTTAGATTTTATACATCCCCCCGTACGATACCAGGGAGGCATCCAGCTACATGAATCAACCATTAGATTTGCATTAACAAAAATGTCCTACGCTTTCATTTTCTAGAGGGTTTTTTTGAAATCGTAGGTAGACTACCATGTAAATAGTCGGTCGGTATCGGAAAATACTCAACTCAACAACTCCTTAGGTAAAATTGTCACTTACAGAAAAAGTCGCATCACTGAAGGATGTACGATTTTTTGTTTTGTGGGAAATACTTATCTAGATTTCATATACAGTAATAAATAAGATATATTTATATACGGATAGTTAAGTTTGTTATAAAAATGGACACGGAGGAAATGGTGACCGTTGGGAATTCGTCCAATAACGAAATGATATTAAACAGTTCATCAACGGATAATGAAACAGAAATACATCAAGGACCTCCAATGTCTATGGTCCTAACAGCAACTTCTCTATATATAATTATATTTATTGTGGGAATAATTGGTAACATATTAGTGATGGCAGTAATACTGACCAGTAAATCAATGAAGACTACAGTCAACATGTATTTAATGAACTTATGTTTGGCTGATGTGTTGGTCATCATGGTATGTATGCCTACAGCTCTGGCTGATATCTATACTAAGGAAGCATGGTATTTTGGAGGGTTTATGTGTAAGTATTAATGTTTTAGAGATTAAAACTGCACGTTCTGAAATTTCAACTCGTATTAACTATTATAAAACTCTCTAAATGTTCGGAAACATTTCTAAAGCAGTAAAATTGTGTTTTGATAACGACAACTTTACTTCAAATTCACATACAAATATATAAGACGGGAATTGCATATTTAAAAAATTTACTCCGTAAGTATCGGTTCACAAGTAGATGATTTTAGCATATTTATGTAACTGTTAGCTCAATATATAATTCAGTTAGCCTTAAAAACTTAAGAATTCAGTTTAGCGATATAATTTTAGACACTGATATATTGTTTTAAAACTACAAAAATTTCATCAAATTGGTGAACAAATAGCTTTAATACACTGCAGAGAAGGACAGTAATGCAATAATATTTCCGCTATTATGAAAAGTGCACTGAGAACTTTAGTGTAAGTAGTGCAGGGTAGGCATTTTCTTAGATCTTTTTCAGTTTATGTACTTACTTGAAAATTAAATTTCCATATGAGTAGTTTTTAATAATTTAAAACCCGCATGAAAACCATTTATGAAAAGGTTCATCGAGTGGTATGCTTATAATCTCATTTACAAGAAAGAACTAATTAGTAACATGATAGCCAAAACTGCCATTACATTAATTTTGTAATTGTAGTTAGTAATGACAGTTTTAGATGATAGAATACAATTATTGCTTAGTTGACAATTATTGATGGTATTATATTCGCGCACTTAAAGCTTCCATTCGAAGATATATTTATTTATAGAAAACATGAAAACTATCTTGAAAACCATGAAATCGTTCAAATACAACCAGAATTTTCGTCACACCATTTTATTTGCAAAATAATTATTTCAAATATTGGCAACTAAGTTATACTTTCGTTTTTGGTCAATTTTTACTTTGATGTGCAACAAATAAAATTTGCATTTTCAAGTAAAAACTTAAAACATGTATATTTTTTATGAGAGATGTTTGAAACGATATAAAACAAATTTGAACCAGATAAATGTCTTTCATGTTTGCAATGTATAAAGATGTTTTGATATAGGGGCTTTAAAAATGGTTACACAGTTGTAATATAATTGCTATATTACATTTAACTATGCTATTGTTTTATGGTGTTTCAATGCAATTTGATTCACTGCGTAGTTTTTCATTAACTTCCAAAGCTTGATAACATTTGCCATGACGGTGACTGATACACAATGAACATATTATTGTACGATTATTTTGAACTGTCCAATTGCATAAATTAAAACGTCACATTACACGGTATATTTAATACTCGGACGATTTCGGTAGTTTACGTAGAACGTATTGTCAGCACATAACACGTATTTATTATATCTTATTTGCATTACCTATCGTAGTTTGTGTGGCCGAGTGGTAAGACGGTCAGACTACGAATCTTTTTGTCGTGGGTTCAAATCTCGATAGAAACTTATTAATTTTTATCTCTTTTCTCTCATTTAAATCATGGGCGGATTGCGTAAAACGCATTGCCCCCGTGCCTATGAAACTTGTAGAAGCCTCTGTTTTAAATTTGGTGGCATCTCTTTATGTGATGATGACAGTAGCACAACCGACACAGTCAGTAAAATTGAGTGATGTTTACATTGTTTTTAAGTGCTTTATTTCTATGTCCAAAAATTACTGAATAAAATAGATGTAAAACATACAAAAATACAAAACGAAGAACAAAAAAAATAAAAATGACATACTTTGCTTCAGACTCGCAAAAATACATGTTTAGTAGAATTGCACTTTAACCGTACGACCATTCAGCCAGATGATATAACTACACTAAATTAACCTACACATTGTAATATTTACTGCAAATTTCTATATATAGAACGAGGAAAAATAATATATATAGTGTGGGATAAGCGTGATATTATGCAATCGGACAGTTCAATAAAATCGTACAATACCTGACCAAGTAATATAAATAAATGTGAAATAATCGTCCTTTCACACTTGTCGTAAATCATTAGTTCTGATAAATATATTACTTGACTATATTTTTGGAAGATTTCAGGTAAGCATGAATGACTGACATGCGAACATATTTACCACGAATGTCAGTGACAAATCACAAAAGAACATGATTACTCATTTGAAGCGCTGTTAGACACTTTTATTATTGCATGATTTCGCATTTTTTATCTTAATTCTTTTGAACAGAGATTCTCATATTTATCGAAGTTAAAATTGACTTCAAAACTTTCAAATCTATACAGCTGACATTTTGTTTAAGAATGTTCTGTAGCGTGTTCAGTTACCGCGAACGTTACAGAACGTTACATAACGATACATTCGGAACTCCTCGGCCATTCGCTGCGAATAATCTAATCTAATACACAAATATGCGATCGTTAAGGTAATGAGTGATGTTTAAAATTTACGGACAAAAAATGAAACATCACTCAATGCCTACACGATCATATGTTAACTTCAACACCGGTAGTTTCAAAATAGCGTCTAAATATGTCCGAGATTATTCGCAACGAATGGACGAGGAGTTCCGAATGTATCGTTATGTAACGTTCTGTAACGTTCGCGGTAACTGAACACGCTACTGGTTTTTTTGTTCCCATTCACCATTCGGAACATCTCTGCTATTTTCGTTTATGATTGCAGTGGTGCTCCGAATACCCAAACTCCTCGCAGCGGTTACTTACCTTTACTTAAAGTATCAATGCGTGATGTGATTTTTAATGAGTTGCCTCGTTATTTATTGTTTCTAATTATTATGCACTAAATGTAGTTTTGGATAAAAGAACATGTCCAATTTAAAATTAATCAAAACATTTTTTCCATTGAACAGACTAATTGTTTAATACTTTTATAAATACTTAATTTAATTTATACTTAATTATAACTCTTTAAGCGACATTTCGTACTATTTACAAATTTAAAGTAAGCTTCTCAAATTTTCACCACGTCTAACTCTAGAAAAATGGAAATTCACATATTTTTGAAGCAATCCTATGGCAAGGAATTGAGTGTATCTAATGTGTGTGAGCGCGCATAATTGTACTTAAATTATTGTCAATTCATTGTCTGACAGCTGATCCTTTTAAATACTTGCTTTCTGTTTGAATAATTTCTTGCTTTAGCTTAAAAGTAAATCTGTGATTCTTACGGAGTACAAAATGGAACATTAGAAAACAGAATTGTTTCAGAGAACGGAAGAATTTATACTGTCTATAAATTTAACTTGTAAATAGGTTGGTATATTATTTCGACCATGAATCAAGTTTTAACAAATTAGATCGGTGACTCGCGTGTCCACTTCTCCTAGTCTCTAAACTAGTATGATAAAGTTTCTTGCTCAAGGTAACAATGAGGTAGGCTTTGAGTGTGTGATTCTAACCAACGTGAAGCTGGCTATCCAACGACTTCCGGTCAATCGTCGTAACCACTTGGTCATATACAATTCTTGTTTAAAATTTTCTATCTAGATCAACAATAAACAACTGAAAATGATTGGAATATGAGCAGGGTTCGAAATGAACTTTAGCCCAATCGCCCAACGTGACGAAAATTTCTGACGATCAACAATAAGACTGCATGTATTTTAAATATAAATTTTAACACTTGATTTTGATTAAATGCGTATTTCTGTATTACACATTCCATGGCGTCGTACAAAATGATCATAAGCTTTATCTGAAATCAACAAATACACCTTATAAACTCTAATAAATATTGACATGATTCTCACCAAAGAAAAATAAGACCAGACAAGTCCTAATCATAAACAAAATGCGTCATCTTAATGTCGTTATCATTTTTATTTTATCACCGATTAGTTTGAATGACAGGCGACTAATGAATGCTTGATTTGCTCACATTTTGATAAGCAGATTTGTCGTCTTACAATCTGATTAAAACCCGAACCAAAATTTTCCTCTCGCCTACTCGGTAAGTTAGATCTGGCCTTTTTCAAACGAAGGTCACGTTCAGGTGACCTTTTCTCATCATAATATTAATGACAAAATTGTTATGATACGTTACATTGTTTACATCGTCTACGTCACGCAATTTGAAATGAGCCGTCCAATCGCAGACTGTGAATAATACCGCGGTTAAATTAGCTTGCAAACCTTGGTCTAAAAATAGAAATTACGAAATCAAAATGTTATTAATAGTGTTTAGTCTAGATGAAAGCTACGCATTGATTAGTCGACATAAAGGTCATCTCGACGTGACCCTCCATTGAGATCGTAGAGATGTTGTACGACAATGCTCTACAGGATATCTGTTTACGGAGATTGGTTGTCTTATGACATTGCATTTGCATCCTCTGGAGAGAACATTCAATTTGTAGAGTACATTCATATAGCCACAACTAGTGGAGTCCATCCAGCTTGTCAATAAAACCGTGAATGCTCTTGATGCAGATAGTCCGGATTGTACATTAAATAATTAAGTTGACAAAACTCACGTTTAAATGATAAATTTGACATTTATTATAATATAGTTCATGATACTTTTAACTATACTATATAATAAAAAGTCGTTCAAAAATATTAATATATATCCATCTTTGTTGAAATCAAAATAAATGGACAGACTATTTAAGAGACCATCAAACCAAATGTTTATGTAATAAGTCATATCTAGCCCCAATACTACTGTTACAGTTAATTTACCCTTAGCACAATTTTGTGATATAAAGTACAGAAATTAATAAACAATATGATATATATGATACTGGGCTACTGGTTGAACAGGTACTTTAAAATACAATGTTACAATGTATGCATAGGTACTTGTATATGTATGAACATATATATGTGCATATACATATATGTGAATGTGCATACACATAAGTATGTGAACTACGTGTAATGGGTATATATATATACATCGATAGAATAAGTTAATCTAAGTCTTTTTGTTTCGTTATGTGTTATTATAGTATATAATTTGTCAAAAGTATTTGCTTATTTCAGCTGTCAATGACATATAATCGTGTGCAAAATAAGTTGGCGCTACAAAATAAGCCATCTAGTATTATTTATGACCGACATGAAAATTTACCGCCATTATCTCTTAGCTCACTAGAACAACTAGCTAGAACAACTTAATGGGTTGATGAGATGATGATATTTTAAATTGAAGATATGTGTATGACGATGGGTACTTAGAAAAACTTAATGGAGGCCGTTGACAAATGGTACCGTATGTTATATGTAGCTGAAAAGCAAGATGTGTTATGACCATACCTTAAAAAAAGATAAAATTTCTGTCAACATTTCTCGTAATAATTATAAAGGTTTTGACAGATCACGTGATTTGATTGATTACAAGACGATATTTCCAGGGCTATTACTAGTATAATGATAAAAGTGACTGTAAATATAATGTTATATTCGTTCTCGAGACGCTGTAATTAGCCTAAATGATAAACGTATGACATCTGGATTGGAAACAAAACTTGGCTATACATTATGTGGTCATTTATCTGAGTTTCTTGGAATAATGAATGTGGTTATTATTTTACATAATCCATTTATATAATATGAGACTGTCTTCTTTCTACCTCATAGTAATGTGAAAACACTTAAATAAATGCGGGAGATATATTCCTGATATGTCATTAACAGTGGTACCAAAATAAAAGTACTGGTTATGTCCGGAATTTGGCATTCTCGTACTCTGAGGCTATCAAGATTCTTGATCTCTGGACTCGAGAAAATAGAATTAGGCTGCAACAATCGTAATTGGATTTAAAAATAATTATAGAATTGAACCATGCTCACAACCAAGAAACTTTATTGGTATTTTATATTTTTGTTCTCTGTTTTTAGACTGTTTCTCAACATAGTTATTCATGGAGACTTAATCATCTTAACAAGTACTTTGCTTGTCTCTGTTTTTTAAAGATAACATTCACGAACCCCCCTATAAAAAGAGATATTTCTCTTTAAAACCGGAGTAAAAAAAATACATTTAGTTCTCGGGATAATATGACCTGTCGTTACCAGGATATACATGTAATATAATTTGGTATCTTCTTTTAGTCATATATATGTATTAAAGCTACTAATTCATATATTTAGTTAACTAATTTTGATATTTAAAACTTAACTGATACCTTGTAATAATGCCTGTAATAATGTAAAGAAAATGAGCTACCTATAGACAGTGAGAAGAATGAAATATAAGCCACTAAAATCATCTATAATTCATTAAAAACTTTCTTGTATATCAACTAACCACTATGGTCACTAAATCTATCACTGATGTTTTAAGTATTGATCAGTATTTATTCCATTTTTTTAAATTTAGCTTTTAAATTTAACTACTTTCTACCATTTATTCATAAATTAAGCATACAATTGTGAAACTCTTGAAAAATGATTTAATATGAAAAGAGCGCTATATATATGAAATGTTGATTATCATAATATAAAAAAACTTGATATTTTAGTTAACTAATTTTGATAGTCTGTGAACGAGTAGTTTTTATTTGCTAAATTTGAATATCATGCGAATTGTAAAGAGTGACAGGATGTTGTCACTCGGATTCTTAATCAGCACCGTTCAAATATATATATATATATATATATATATATATATATATATATATATATATATATATATATATATATATATATATATATATATATATATATATATATATAAACTGTAAGAATGTAGGGACTCACATGCATGGTTCACCTTAAATATTGCATTTTACTGAAAGACCTTTTCGTAGATAATGAAGTAATAATCTAAGCATCACATGTTTTACGACCATACAAAGCCTCTCGTTATTTGATGTTCTAGTCTACACACCCACGTACATTATACATCATATCACATGTGCAGAAAACATAACTAGAGAACTTCTTCTGGAGAAACAATTAGTGTGATGCCCTTAATAATACGCAGGCAAAATCACCATTTGTTTACTTAGTATCCAATATTTTACTAGTTAATACTCCTTTTTGTAATGCAAGATTCAATTAGGGCGATTGTAAATCGGTTGTCATAAGAGGCAATTCTTACACAGTAAAACTAGAAGGAGGAAATAAAAGACAATTATATGTAAAATATAGTCTGACGGATTTATGTTTAGATTTCCCTAAAATGTGTTTATTACCACAGATAATAAATACTATGAAAATTATGTGACTAAAGCTATGAGCTAGGTTTTCATATTCTGGGATGATTTGACAAACATGGTAATTAAATTAAGAAATTATTATAACTTCAAAAAGAAGAGCTTGAGATAGCCTAGGGATATCAGAAAAAGAACACATACATTTAATATTCGATTTTGACGATCTGTAATCTCCTTATTCTTTTTTGAGAAGAAGATAATTGTCCATATAGTGTATTACCTCTATTCCTTTATTATTACCTCGAGACTATTCCATTATTAAGTTCATCGACATCCCATCGCTATTGAGAACATCGATTTTCAAGGTCTTAATTGTGGACCAGTACTATAATATTATTTTTCAAAAAAACATCAACAAAAAAAACCCAAACACATTCTGTCAGATAAAAACGAAATGTACTAGGCTTTTTCAGCTGAACACAACTAACTGATATAGTATCTTAAAAGTTCTATGGGGAAAATGTCTTTATCTAACAATCAGACTTGATTGAGATGTACAGCATCGGAAAACTATCATAAATACTTGATAACTAAGAAATCTAACACTTCGTAATGACAGTTATGACATATAACTATTGTTATCTTGTCATATTGTCCCGGATAATTCAATATACTCACTGTTTCAGAAATGTACGAAGAAACTGTAAGCTGATCGTCGAAAATCAAATAAGATATTTAGATATATTGAATAGTTAAAAAGTTTTAGTTAGCTAATCGTAGGCTTTGTCAGTCAAACCTTTAAGAAGTGGCATTGTGTTATTTATTTGCTATTCATACGCCTGTAGAATTTGCTAGCTTAAAATTTTATACAAAATCCATAGAAAACATGATAAAGATATCGTGTGTTTTAAAGTAGTATTGTCAATTGGTGTATAATTGTTGATGGAAAAATGGAGTCCATCATTACCACAAAGCTTTGTCATCACTTTTAAAAATTTAAAAGTTCAAGTATTTGTAAAATAAGTGACAACAGTTTTTGTCTACGTTAAACTCAACTCTAAGAATGGTCCAATAGTTTACGGTGACTTGGGCTTTGATTATAAATGAAAACAAACTGCTTTCCTGCACCTATCTTTTAAACAGTTGTTAAGTGCCATACATTTCCTCATTATTTTTGTTGCTATGGGTATTTTTTGCGACCATGTAACATGGTTCCTGTGATACATCAAACGATCCAATACAATGTTTGCGTTCCTGTTTGGAAGAATAATAACTGTTTCGTACAAGAAATGAATACACATCTGGTCTGACCATTACACGCAAGATTCATTATTTACAAATTTCCTGCTAGACAGCAGACTATGATTGCAATTTCAAGACTGTAATGATATGTCAACACAACCACGGAAGCTCTTTCAACAACACTATAACGACTTCATGTTTTATTAAACAGTAGAATATTTCAAACGATATACATTGTATAATATTAATTGACATAAAACATATGAAAACTCTGTTAAGACATCGTGGCACAGACGTCGTAATTGCTTTGATTTATTATTGAAAATAGTTTATGTCAATAAAATTATGTATCTCTAAACACCAGCAGAAAATGTAATTTTTCTTGAAATTTTCGTACATAACGAAAATAATAGCCTTAATGGTCAAGGATAGTTAAAATAATTTCAAATAATTGATTTCGTTACACAGAGTTAAAAAAAAGTTTAATAATGATGCAGTTCTTACCTAATTTGAAGAACCAATATCAGTAAATGACTAATTTAATGCTGCAGAAAACTTAGGCATGTTTGACAACTTGTTGAGTTCTACTTTAAGTGTCGACGTTATTACTTTTATATGACGTCAAAAAATATTGATTTATTGTCCACGGTGAAGTGTCAGGTTTTAGTGATAGTAAATGTTTTTATCTATGATTTTGATGTCAAGTAGAAAATGTTTATAATAAAATTAGGTAGCGTGGTGTGATATTTTAGCGTCATGTTTTTTTAATATCATTACATCAATGTCGAATCATCTCAAAATAAACGAGTACATATTTTGTCTGAGGAATAACAAAAAGGCTTTAAACTTATTTTGATTGAATGCTCATGTACTTAGTTGCAAAGAATGACAAGTTACAACCAGTGAGTACAAAATATGTTCAAAATATATAAGCCATTAATGGAAATGTTAAAGAAGAGCATACAATGACAATAATGCAACTATTTAATGTATAAAGCCTTTAACGCAGTTTTCCATTATAAACGTATGCTTGCTACAGACGCATTAATAATTATAACAAAATACTATTACGGAAATGTAATGAAGTTTTACACCCTGTAAACGATTGATGGTATTATTGTCATATTAGTATGGAAAACTCTGATGTCTAAAAAAACCTTCAAGCATAGCCAGTCGGCACGATTCCGAAACGAAAAAAAACCAACTTAATATATGTAGTGATTTTTTCTTGGAACCGTGCCGTCGACTATGTCTTAAAGACACAACTTATCATAAATTTTGACACATGTATTGCATGCTTTTTCGTGGCTAGATATAACGGTAGAATTTCAGTGTGTCACGTAGAATGTCTATAATAATTGAGGCCCTGCAATGAGTACATGAAGCTAGTTCAAATGCAGCTCAATTAAATGTTGTCTGCTAAATTAATATTTTATCCATTTTTTTTAAAAATGGTGGATATATTGTCTGAATGACAAACAGTTTGGAACCAAGGTCCGCAAAAGCAATTTACTTACTCAATTTTGTCAGATATATTCATACATTTATATTTTATACAGTACTTGTAACATAATGCATAACTATGCATGGGCCTCAATTTATTTCAAAAGCTAGCAAACACGAAAAAGTCATGAAACATGTAATACTTGAAATTTTCACCTCTATTATGATGTAACCACTATACTACAATTTTCTTTTGATGTTCAAGATTTATAAGTTGTGTCTTTAAAGGAGATAAGCTTTATAAAGATGCAGTTCGTCAATTACTTCAATAGTAATGTAAATATTTTTGTTTAATAACTTTAAGAGCCACACTTAACAACTAAAATATTTCAGACGGTTTTTAATTCTTGTGTTTTTTAAGAGCCCTTGTTTGTTTGGATAAAAACTAAAGATGTCTTTTATCGGAAGCTAATGTTCAAGAAATTACATATGTTTGACACAAAAACTGACGCCTAAGTCAATTATTTGTTTTCTTTGACAGAAGGGGAAACAGTAATTGTGAAATAAAATGGTAACAAAGAACATTTAATTTGTTGTGATAATTCTATCCATATTTTAAACACTGAATATTTTGACCATTTATCAACAAATTTATGTTTTCAGAAATCAAAAAAGCACTTGTTGATGTAATTTTAGATGTTAAATTCCACTCTTTTACATGTTTATTGTTATTAAGACAAGGTTATTTAATCGTTAAGAGCTCCTCTACAATTAAAACCTGTTGCAATTGAAAAACGCCGTACCTTCATAATCTGTATAAGTCTTTAGGCAAACTCTCAGCCTAGAGGGAAATCTGTGGACATACCAATCGATAATATGCTCTAGATCATTTAGGCTTTAAATCTCAGAGTGTAGACCCTGGAGGAACGATCAGCAGATGAGGGATAGATTATAAATGGCCCATATGTATACACAATGTACCGTGCAAATATCGTATTTTGGTTAAACTGATTTGATCTTTGAGAAAGAAAAATTCTAAACTCAAAATACTAGTACGCGAATGTCAATGTCGCAGTTTGTCATTGAAATGTAATAACAACATCAAGAAAATAAACTTACATTATATTATTATAGGATAATAATGTCATTAACAGCCATAATTGATTCAGTGACACTGAATAACGAAACTATCCACCTCCATAAAACCAAGACTTAAATCGAAGTCATGTGGAAGATTGATTATCATCCAGGCGTTTGACCACCGAGATAGCATGAATTGTAGTCTGTGATAAATTTAGATGACAAGTTATTTAAATGACAGTTTGTATTTAACTAAAATTGAATGTTTGTTGACCTAATGATCGAAGTGACTCCATATCTCTAAGCAAGTTTATCTCAAAGCTGTATTTTTATTCAGTATAAGCAAAACACTAACTTTAATATATCTTAGAACCTAATACAGATACAATAAAATATTCAAATTATGGAAGGGTGTTCATTTTAGTTATCGAACAATTTTCGACTCGAAAGTAACATCCAAAATGTCTTATTTTCACTTTTGAATCGCTTAGATTCGATTGTTGACGAACTCCAGGTCTAAAAGGACGTCATTATTGCAATTTCAATAATGTCTTTATTGAGAAACATTACTGTATCTGTTGATATAGGATTAAAAGATTGTCATGATTGATAGTTTATCTTAAATATATAATAACAGCTAAAATTATTTCGGTCCAACCACGAGTGGATATAGAAACGTGTTGTTAGAGTGGAGAGTGTCAGGAGTAGATTTTTTTCCTCCTGGCTTGTAAAATGTTTATTCGTCTGCATATTCAGATCTGATTAGAAAGCCAAAATTTTTAATGTAGCTTGCTAAATGGAATACAATTATTTATAATTGAGCGCAAAACAAGCTACAAGATGTCTCCATGTAAAAAGTCGGTCGTTATCGGAAAATACATTTTCTCTATTCGACAGGCATGTATCATCTCAACTCAACAGCTCCTTGGGTAAAATTGTCACTAACAGAAAAAGTCGCAACACAGACGGATGTACGATTTTTTGTTATGGGGAAAATACTTATCTAGATTTCATATACAGTAATAAATACGATATATTCATATACGGATATTTAAGTTTGTATAAAAATGGACACGGAGGAAATGGTGACCGTTGGAAATTCGTCCAATAACGAAATGATATTAAACAGTTCATCAACGGATAATGAAACAGAAATACACCAAGGACCTCCAATGTCTATGGTCCTAACATCAACTTCTCTATATATAGTTATATTTATGGTGGGAATAATTGGTAACATAATAGTGATGGCAGTAATACTGACCAGTAAATCAATGAAGACTACAGTCAACATGTATTTAATGAACTTATGTTTGGCTGATGTGTTGGTCATCATGGTATGTATGCCTACAGCTCTGGCTGATATCTATACTAAGGAAGCTTGGTATTTTGGAGGGTTTATGTGTAAGTATTAATTATTTAGAGATTAAAACTGCACGTTCTGAAATTTCAACTCGTATTAACTATTCTAAAACTCTCTAAATGTTCGGAAACATTTCTAAAGCAGTAAAATTGTGTTTTGATAACGACAACTTTACTTCAAATTCACATACAACTGTATAAGACGGGAATTGCATGTTTAAAAAAATTTCCCCGTAAGTAACGGTTTACATGTTGATGATTTTTACACAATATATGTTACAGTTAGCTCAAAATATAAGTCAGTTAGCCTTAAAAACCTACGAATTCAGTTTCGTTATATAATTTTAGACACTGATAAAATTTTTGAAAACTACAAAAAAATCATCAAATTGGTGAACAAATAGCTTGAATACACTGCAGAGAAGGACAGTAATGCAATAATTGTTCCGCTTTCATGAAAAGTGCACTGAGAACTTTAGTGTCAGTAGTGCATGGTAGGCATTCTCTTAGATCTTTTTCAGTTAATGTACTTACTTGAAAATTAAATTGCCATATGAGTAGTTTTTAATCATTTAAAGCCCGCATGAAATTTTTTTATGAAAGCGTTCATCAAGTGGTATGCTTTTAATCTCATTTACAAAAAAGAACTAATTAGTAACATGATAGCCAAAACTGCCATTAAAACTATTGTAATTGTAGTTAGTAATGACAGTTTTAGAATACAATTCTTGCCTAGTTGACAATTATTGATGGTATAATATTCGCGCACTTAAAGCTTCTATTCGAAGATATATTTATTTATAGCAAACATGAAAACTATCTTAAAACCATCTTCAAATACAACCAGAATTTCCGTCACACCATTTTATTTGCAAAATAATTGTTTCATATATTGACAACCAAGTTATACTTTCGTTTATGGTCAATTTTTACTTTGAATTTGCAACATATAAAATTTGCATGTTCAAGTAAAAACTTACAACATGTATATTTTTTCTGAGAGATGTTTGAAACGATATAAAACTAATTTGAACCAGATAAATGTCTTTCATGTTTGCAGTGTATAGCGATGTTTTGATAAAGGGGCTTTAAAGAATGTTTACACAGTTGTAATATAATTGCTATGTTACATTTAACCATGCTTTTGTTTTATGGTGTTTCAATGCAATTTCATTCACTGCGTAGTTTTTCATTAACTTCCAAAGCTTGATAACATTTTCCATGACGGTGACTGATACACAATGAACGTATTACCTGACCAAATACTATAAATCAATGTGAAATAACCGACCTTTTACACTTGTCGTAAATCATCAGTTCTGATAAATATATTACTTGACTATATTTGTGAGATTTCAAATAAGCATGAATGGCTGACATGCGAACATATTTTCCACCAATGTCAGTGACAAATCGCAAAAGTACTTGTTTACTTATTTGAAGCGCTGCTAGACACTTCTCATTGCATGATCTTGCATTTTTTGTCATGTTCCTATGAATAGATAACCTCAAATTTATTTGACTTTAAACTTTTCAAATGAATTACATACGACATAATTTTTGTTGAGTATATTAATGTTTCTTTGTTTCTTAAACTAATTGCAACGGTCACTTTCCTTCACTTAAAGTGCTAATGTTCGGTAGGAAGGGTTTGCCTCGTTCGTTTTATGTCTAATTATTATGCACATTTTGTTCTTTATTTGGATTAAAGAAAATGTCCTATCACAAGTGTTTAATTGCATTGCTATAAGCAGCACTTCGTATCAACGTATGGGCGTTCTAATATTATGTTTTATAGAGTAAATATGAAGTTATTTTCTATTGAATCTAAGACAAATTAAAAGAATATTATACAAGTTACAAGTCCAGTGTATTAATGGTTTGGATTAACTGACGGATATGCATCACCACATTGTCGAATGCGTTATTATTAGATAGACGATAAAACTGTTTCAAAAATAAAGTTACATTATCAAATCCGTTTCAAGAATAAAGTTACATTACTTTCAAAATCATTTCACATGGACGTTTTTGTAATATTCAAGTACACTGAAGCTAATTTAAAGTAAGCTTCTTAAACACCACCACGTCTTACACTGAATCAATGGAAATCAAAATGATGTATATATCTTTGAAACAATCCCATGGCAAGGAATCGACTGTATATTACGTTTGTGAGCGTGCATAATGATACTTAAATTATTGTCAATTGATTATCTGACAGCTGATCCTTTTGAAAACTTGCTTTCGTTTAGAACGATTTCTTGCTTTAGCTTTAACAGTACATCTGTGATTCTTAGAGCGTGAAAATGGAACACATGGAAACAGAATAGCTGTTGAAAACAGGATCATTTATGCTGTCCAGACAGTTTAGTACTTAGATATTTTATTTCGATAATGCAACAAGTTCTAACAAATTAGATCAATGACTGCGAGTCCACTTTTTGGTCTCTCAGTTTCTAAAGTAGTAAGATAAAGTTTCTTGCTCAAAATAACAATGAGACAGGCAGTGAGTGTGTGATTCGAACCAATGAGATACTTGCTATTTTATGACTACCAGTCCAACGTCGTAACCACTTGGTCATATCCACTAATTGTATAACTTCTTCTATCATGTTCAACAATAAACAACTGCAAATGGTTAGGTTTTGCGCAGGGTTCCAATAAACGCTGACCAAATCGCCATAGGTGACAAAAATGTCCAAAGGCGATCAAAGACTTTTATAAGATTGGTTAGTTGGCCATCAAAATTGAGACTGCGTTTGTTTGTTTTGTTGGGTTTAACACCGTAGCAACACATATAACGCCGGTCAGTCAACCTACTAACTGTTCCTGGAAAGGAAATATCTCTGGATATAGCTATTATCCAACTACTAAGCACTTACTTTCGTCAGTGACTGACAACTGTCCTACATGATAAAGAATCATTGGTAGGAGGGAGAACGGCCCTTGAAATAATTTCATGACTAAGCTCCACGAAAGTATGCCCCGCTCGGGAATCGAATCTGCGACCCTTCGATTAGTAGACTTGCTTGCTCCCAACTGAGCCAGCCGAGCGGCTTTAAAGACTGCATGTATTTAAGAAAGTAAACTTGTACACTTTTTAATTTGATTAAACACATCCAATTGCATCGTTATTAATGATACAAAGCTTTTCTGAAATCAACAGATACACAAGTTTTAATCCTTGTACACTTTAAATATCGGCCTGATTCCCACCAAAAGAATGATAACAATAGAAGAGACAAAATCACTAATGATAAGCAAAAACAGCATTATCTTAATGTCGTTATCATCTTTATTTTATAACCGACCAGTTTCAATATATCAACACATTATAACAAGTTTTGCCTACGAGTCATAAATCATAAAAGACAGGCGACTCTCGCTTGATTTTACTCATATTTTGATAATCCCTAACCGGTTTTGTCATCTTATATCAGTGCACTTACATCCACTTGAGAGAACATGACAGTCTTTAGAGTACATTTATATATCCACAAATACTGGAATCAAGCCAGATTGTCAATATTACCGTAAATACTCTTGACGCAGTTGATCAGGATTGTACATGAAATAATTAAGTTAACAAAACCGTATGAAAATGATATATTTGATTTTTATTTTAATATAGTATATAACCAATTTTACGATACAATATATTAAAAAGCCATTCAAAAGGATTAACTAATATACATGTATTTATCTGCGATGATATCGATATAAAATAGACAGACTATTAGAGAGATCAACCAACCAAGTGTTTATTTGATAAGTCATATCTAGCTTCAATACTATGTAAACTATTTGTAATGAATATAAAATACATTGATGGGATATTTAAAAAGTCTTATTTTGGTAGAAATTATCTAGTCGATCGTATTTGCTTATCCCAGATGTCAATTACAAATGATATACATAGTCACAGGTAATGGGAGACGACAAAACAAAAAAGCGATCTAGTATTATTCATGAACGACATGACAATATACCTTACTTAATGCCACTTAATGCTAACTTAAGAAGTTAGAACAACTTAATAGTTTGATGAAATAATTTGTAACATTGAATATATGTGTATAACGATGGGTACTGAGAAAACTTAATGAAAAACCTTGTCAAATGATAACATAAGTTACATATAGCTGACAAGTAACATGCGTTGTGATAATAAAGCTTCTGTTAGCATATTAATATTTTGACAGATCGCGTGATTTGAATGTATACATTACTAGAATGTATTTTCAGAATAATTATGAAATTGACTGTAAATTATATAATGTCATATTCGTCCTCGAGACTCTGTAATTAGCCTAATGATAAACGTACGACATCTGGATTGGAGACAAACTTGGCTATACAAAATATGATTTTCTTGGAATCTGTAAATATTTTTGTACATTATTCAGTTAAAATATACTTGAGACTGTTTCTAATCTACCACATCCCAATGTGAAGACACTTAAGTATATGTGAGAAATGTATTCGTGATATGTCTGAAAGAGTGATGCGAAATTACTGGCTATGACCAAAATTTGGCATTCTCGTACTCAGAGGCTATCAAGATTTTCGATTTAGATAGCTTATGGATTCGAGAATGGAATTTGGCTGCAACAATCGAAACTGAATTTAAAAATAATTCTCCAAATGAACCATGCACAATACTAACAAACGTTTATTATTGGTATATTATGTTTGTTTACTGATATTACACTGTTTTTTTAAATAGTATTTAGGAAGACTTTATCATCTTACCGAATATCTGCTTGTCTCTATTTCTAAACATAACGCTCACTAACTCTTCCATAAGAAAGCGACATTTCTCTCTAAAAACGGAGCAATGCGGATATTATTATATTTAGTTCTCGGGATGACATGACCTGTCGTTAACAGGATATAATGAAATTTGGTATCTTCATTATCTATTATATTGTATTAAAGCTACTTATTCACATATTTAGTAAACTATTTTTGACCAAATTTGTCACTTTCTTAACCATTTCTGATTCAAACAAGTTATTTAATATACATGTATTGATGAATTTATATATTTTTTTTAATTTGCATATCATCCAAATTGTAAACGTTGACGGAATGATATAACTCGGATTTTTACACCGTTCAAAGCTAAATCAACTGAAAACAATTATCAGGGACTCATATGTATGGTTCACCTTAAATATGACATTTTACTGCAGGTCTATTTGGTAGAAATTTGCTAATCTCTTGGCTAAGATAATGATATAATAATCAAAGCATCACATGTTTTACGATCATATAAAACATCTGGTACTGATAAAATAGCTTTACAAACTTAATAGTCAGAAAATTAATGTTCAAGTCTACCCACCCACAATCATTCGACACAGTTCCACATGTGCAGAAAAGGCGTCATAAAATATATATAAAAAACATGTCTAAAGAACTACTTCTGGAAAATTTATTGAATAAATTATGTTCTTCTGTTTCTATGTTATTAAAACAATAAGTGTAGGATGTCATGAATGATACGCAGATAAGAGCACTATTCTTTACTTATAGTATCCAATATTTCAGTAGTGAATAATCGGTTTTTATTTTGCAACATTCAATATGAGCGATTGTTAATTGGTTGTCACTAGAAGTAATTTTTTACGGTAAATCTAGAGAAAATAGATGACAATTCTGTAAACAATGTAATTTTACAATTTTAGATTTCCCTTAATTGTGTTTATTATAATAAATACTATGGAAGTTATATGACCGAAGCTATCAGTTAAGAGTTCATATCCTGTTATGAATCGACTAACAGGGTAACTAAGTTGAAATAATATCATAACGTCAAAAAGCAAAGTTTGAGCTAGACTAGTGGATATCATGAAAGAACAAGATACATTTAATATCCGTTAAAAAGACCACCTTCCAACTGTATGTGATATTGACGATCTTTAATTTACAAGTACTTATTTTTAGAAGACAAAGGACTCTATGATATAGTATCTCCAATCCTATATTGATACTTTCGAGACTATTTCGCTATTAAGATTATTGACGCCATATCACAATTAAGAACATCGATTTTTATTGTCTTAAAAGTGGACATGTACTGTTATATTATTTTACAAAAAAGACCCAACAACTTTCTATCAGATAAAAACAAAATGTCCTAGACTTTTCCAGCTGAACACAAATAATAAATATGTCATATTAAAAATTCTATGAGGAAAATGTCATTATCTAACTATCAGACTTGATTGAGATGTACAGCATCGGAAAACTATCATAAATACTTGATAACTAAGAAATCTAACACTTCGTAATGACAGTTATGACAGATAACTATTGTTATCTTGTCATATTGTCCCGTATAGTACAATGTACTTACTGTTTCAGAAATGTATGAAGAAACTGTAAGCTGATCGTCGAAAATCAAATAAGATATTAAGATATATTGAATAGTTAAAATGTTTTAGTTAGCCTTTCGTAGGCTTTGTCTGCTAAATCTTTAGTAAAAATGTGCTAAGAAGTGGCATTGTGTTGTTTATTGTAATTCATTTGCCTATAGAATTTTACTAGCTTACAATGTTATACAAAATCCATAGGAAACATGATAAAGATATCGTGTATTTTATAGTAGTATTGTCAAATGGTGTATAATTGTTGATGGAAAGATGGAGTCGATCATACCACAAGAATTTGTCATCACTTTTTTAAGGTTCTGGAACCACAATCTTTATTATGATATTGTTTCTTGAATCTATACTATTAAAAACATTGAATGGTGAATTTTTAGGGAAGTTTACCGTTCGTAACTTAAGTTATGTGCATTTTTATAACGTGACCCTTGATTTTCGAGACCGTAAATTGTGCCGTGACAAAAATGAAAAAACAGTTGTTTTTTCAAATTCTGCATTTTTATATTCACATTTTAATCAATTTTCCTGTTACACAATCATATCATGATAATCCAGGACAATCAGATTACGCTTTGGACAAATACTTATAAAAATATAGTGCTTTGTATACATTTCCCCCCCCGAGCAAAAATCCGAGTTTTTGAGAGTGTTCAAAAAATTATTCTATCTTTAAAAGCTTATATCTCAAGTCTAAAGTTAGTTAGACATATGCAACCAGTTTTAAAATTTTTTGCAGTCTTTTCTGCCCATGATTGGAAATATTGAAGAAATTTTACCGTTTCTAAACTTTTTTTTATAAGAATCTGTATAAGATTACTATAATGAAACTGCAAGAGAAATTATAGCGAAGAAAATACGTCAAAATGGTAAATTACAGATAATACTCTTATATTGAAATTTATCATCTAAATTTGTACTGGATATAGAAATATGAATGTAGAACTCTGGATTATCATATAAAAACCTTCTCTTAACTGATTTTTGATGGTTTGAGGGAAATATTAGAAACTTACAACTTAACACGTTTTTTCGTAAAATATTCTGACTAGTTAGGCATAACGGAGTCAAACACTTTTTGTATTAGAGACTCTTGGTTGACTATCACAGTTTTGACTCATAAACACATTTAAAAGTCCATTCTGACCAGCCATAGAAATATCAGAGGAAGTTAAGCGGGCTTGTTAAACCTTATACTGTCGTGTTTTATGCAATAGTTTTGCATACACATTTTGACACCAGACTTAGTAATGTTGGCATATTTTTAGCCTTAGCTTTCAAATAATGCTAATAATTGTATTATTTACTTTTTAAAAGACAGAAATGTACAACGATATTGTCATCATATGCCTCACATGGGCGGATCCAGCGGGGGGGGGGGGGTTCAGGGGGTCTCCCCCTAGAATTTAGAAAATGTACATGTCCATCAGTGTATTTTTTGCTTGAAAGTAATTTATAAGTAATATGAAGCAAATTTTCTCGGTGCCTAACGTATGTAAATGGGTTATGTATTGTTTATCATCAATATGTTGTTTTTTCTGCAAATTGTGAATAATGTGGTTGCGGTTCGAGGTTTGGACCTCCCCCTAGAAAAGTTCGGACCCCCCTATAAAGTTCGGACCCCCTAGAAAAAAATCCTGGATCCGCCCCTGCCTCATTACATTTTACCGCATTCCAAATTGCTGAATATGGCGTCATAGTATTCGTACCGGTATATGAGGTAATATCTTCAAGAATCTAGCGGTTGTGATGGCAAATTCAAATCGCAAATACAAAATAAAACAGTGCATTTTACTCCTATACACACAGAATTAACCCAATAGTTATGATCCTATACGACGTAACTTTTTTTGTCCATAAACCATTACTTTTACATTAACGACCTCGACGATCACGCTGTCTAGCTTCTGGTATCGCCATTTTCGGAAAATGTGTTACGCTATGACGTCATGGAAAAACCGGGTCGCGAGGTGAAAATTACTAAAAATAGCTATTACGAAACTTGATGACTACAGCTTTTCGGCTGAAACCGGATTATACCGAGCGTCGAAGTTTATCGAAGTTAGTTACAGTTCCAGAACCTTAATTTAAAATTTTAAGTATTTGTGAAATAAGTGACAACTTTAGTTTTTGTCTATGTTAATCTTCACTCTAAGAATGGTCCAATAGTTTACGGTGACTTATGCTTTGATTATAGATGAAAACAAACTGCTTTCCTGCGCCTACTTTTTAAACAGTTGTTAAGTGCCATGCATTTCCTCATCATTTTTGTTGCTATGGATATTTTTGCGAACATGTAACATGGATCTTGTGATACATCAAACGATCCAATACAATGTTTGCGTTCCTGTTTGGAATAATGATAACTGTTTCGTACAAGAAATGCATACACATCTGGTCTGACCATTACACACAATATTTATTATTTACAAATTTCCTGCTATACAGCAGACTATAATTGCAATTCTAAGACTGTAATGATATGTCAACACAAGTACGGAAGCTCTTTCAACAACACTATAACGACTTCATGTTTTATTAAACAGTAGAATATTTCAAACGATATACATTGTATAATATTAATTGACATAAAACATATGAAAACTCTGTTAAGACATCGTCGCACAGACGTCGTAATTGCTTTGATTTATTATTGAAAATAGTTTATGTCAATAAAATTATGTATCTCTAAACACCAGCAGAAAATGTAATTTTTCTTGAAATTTTCGTACATAACGAAAATAATAGCCTTAATGGTCAAGGATAGTTAAAATAATTTCAAATAATTGATTTCGTTACACAGAGTTTAAAAAAAGTTTAATAATGAATCAGGTCTTACCAAATTTGAAGAACCAATATCAGTAATTGACTAATTTAATGCTGCAGAAACAATTGTTCACGAGTCCAGTCTGAAATGCTCATGATGTTGCTTGGTTTTGCTTATTCCTATAGCGTTTTTGGTAAGGTGACATGTGCTTAAATATTGTGCTTAATGACGTCATTTAGAATGCTTTGTGACGCGACGTAATGTCACATAAAATTACCATATATTTTGATTCAGCAAAAAACTTAGGCATGTTTGACAACTTGTTGAGTTCTACTTTAAGTGTCGACGTTATTTAAGAAATAACTTACAGTTGTCTATAATTTGTTGTCTAATAAAATATAGGCACGAGCTGTGATGCGCGTATGATTAAATCACGAGTGCTTTAGCACGAGTGATTTAATAAGCGCATCAAACGAGTGCCTATATTTTATTAGACAACAAAATATAGACAACTGTAAGTTATTTCGATTCTAACATCGTAAAATGCATCCGTAGAAAAGATATATTTATAGAACTATTTTTTTAATGTCAGAAACGTCATGCTGTTGAAATCCACCCCAGTGAAAAGGCCGAAAATAGCATTTATTTACACAATTCTCACAGATAGGTGTTTCTTATTCCGAACAAAAAATATTAAAATCTTGATTATAGAATAGAAACCAAATTGTAAAAGTCAACCCTTATAAACTCGGGCGCCATTTTCGGCTTTGTGCATTTAACGTGGGGAGTAAAATTTCAACAGCCGTCACGAGCTATATTTTGTTGAATAATAAAGCATAGATGACGTCACATTAAATAAAGAGTGCAAACGCACGTGCCTATGTTAGAATACGTCATAATGCATGTTCTTTTATATGACGTCAAAAAATATTGATTTATTGTCCACGGTGAAGTGTCAGGTTTTAGTGATAGTAAATGTTTTTATCTATGATTTTGATGACAAGTAGAAAATGTTTATAATAAAATTAGGTAGCGTGGTGTGATATTTTAGCGTCATGTTTTTTAATATCATTACATCAATGTCAAATCATCTCAAAAGAAACGAGTACATATTTTGTCTGAGGAATAACAAAAAGGCTTTAAACTTATTTTGATTGAATGCTCATGTACTTAGTTGCAAAGAATGACAAGTTACAACCAGTGAGTACAAAATATGTTCAAAATATATAAGCCATTAATGGAAATGTTAAAGAAGAGCATACAATGACAATAATGCAACTATTTACCGTATAAAGCCTTTAACGCAGTTTTCCATTATGAACGTATGCTTGCTACAGACGCATTAATAATGATAACGAAGTACTATTACGGAAATGTAATGAAGTTTTACACCCTGTAGAAGAACTTGATTTCAATCATTAACAAACACTTAGAGAGATCTTAGACATAACGATTGATGGTATTATTGTCATATTAGTATGGAAAACTCTGATGTCTAAAAAAAAACCTTCAAGCATAGCCAGTCGGCACGATTCCGAAACGAAAAAAACAACAACTTAATATATGTAGTGATTTTGTCTTGGAACCGTGCAGTCGACTATGTCTTAAAGGAGATAAGCTTTATAAAGATGCAGTTCGTCAATTACTTCAATAGTAATGTAAATATTTTTGTTTAATAACTTTAAGAGCCACACTTAAGAACTAAAATATTTCAGACGGTTTTTAATTCTTGTGTTTTTTAAGAGCCCTTGTTTGTTTGGATAAAAACTAAAGATGTCTTTTATCGGAAGCTAATGTTCAAGAAATTACATCTGTTTGACACAAAAACTGACGCCTAAGTCAATTATTTGTTTTCTTTGACAGAAGGGGAAACAGTAATTGTGAAATAAAATGGTAACAAAGAACATTTAATTTGTTGTGATAATTCTATCCTTATTTTAAACACTGAATATTTTGACCATTTATCAACAAATTTATGTTTTCAGAAATCATAAAAGCACTTGTTGATCTAATTTTAGATGTTAAATTCTACTCTTTTACATGTTTATTGTTTTCAAATTTAGTTATTGAATATATCACCATAATTCATAACATTTTGTGAAACAGAATACAATAAAATTAACTAAACATCTTAGACCTGCAGAAACAAGACTTATGACTGTATAAATAAATTATACCATTAAATGTGTAAATACATCATATGTAACATCATGTAAACAACACAGTGTAGTCAGTTTACATATGAAAAGATTGAGAAATATAACTTAACTTGCTCTTTTAACTTAAAGTATGAGTTAAATACACTAATATGTAAAGAGAGGTTAAACTGAGTATCTAGATATATAATTGTGTTTTGTATTTGTGATCTTTTTGTTGCAAAAAATTATAAACAGTTGGGCGACATGTCTTCTGGTTATTGAATAATGTATCTATCTATATTTTTCTCGGTATTAGTGATGAATAGAGTAAAATAGAGTAAAACTACGCATTATCTTTAACATAAGGAAACAAAAAAACCACTACAGTTTGTCGAAAAATAACTGAGATATAACCCCAGGAAGAAGAGATAACTGATGTCAGAACATTTTTGTCTTGTAAATATTGAATCAAAATGGCATCAAGATTTAATGTTTTCGTACATAAATTTACACCTAAAAGAAACGGATTAACATATTATCAATATTTTCCAGGTTATTTAGCTTTGACATATATAGGTCAATTGTATTGAAACATTAAGGCAAGGTTATTTAATCGTTAAGAGCTCCTCTACAATTAAAACCTGTTGCAATTGAAAAACGCCGTACCTTCATAATCTGCATAAGTCTTTAGGCAAACTCTCAGCCTAGAAGGAAATCTGTGGACATACCAGTCGATAATATGCTCTAGATCATTTAGGCTTCAAATCTCAGAGTGTAGACCCTGGAGGAACGATCAGCAGATGAGGGATATATTATGAATGGCCCATATGTATACACAATGTACAGTGGAAATATCTTATTTTGGTTAAACTGATTTGATCTTTGAGAAAGAAAAATTCTAAACTCTGATTACTAGTACGTGAATGCCAATGTCGCAGTTTGTCACTTAAATGTAATAATAACACCAAGAAAATAAACTTACATTATAAAAGTATTGGATAATAATGTCATTAACAGCCATAATTGATTAAGTGACACTGAAGAACGAAACTAGCCACCTCCATGAAACCAAGACTTAAATCGGAGTCATGTGGAAGATTGATTATCATCCAGGCGTTTTACAATCAAGATAGCATGAATAATTGTCTGTGATAAATTTAGATGACACGTTATTTAAATGACAGTTTGTATTTAACTAAAATTGATTTTTTGTTGACCCAATGATCGAAGTGACTCCATATCTCTAAGCAAGCTTATCTCAAAGCTGTATTTTTATTCAGTAGAAGCAAAACACTGACTTTAATATATCTTAGAACCTAATACAGATACAATAAAATATTCAAATTATTGAAGGCTGTTCATTTTAGTTATCGAACAATTTTCGACTCGAAAGTAACATCCCAAATGTCTTATTTTCACTTTTGAATCGCGTAGATTCGATTGTTGACGAACTCCAGGTCTAAAAGGATGTCATTATTGCAATTTCCATAATGTCTTTATTGTGAAACATTACTGTATCTGTTGATATAGGATTGAAAGATTGTCAGGATTGATAGTTTATCTTAAATATATAATAACAGCTTAAATTATTTCGGTCCAATCACGAGTGGATATAGAAACATGCTGTCAGTAACGTGTGGAGAATGTCAGGAGTAAATTTTTTCCTCATGGCTTGTAAAATGTTTATTCGTCGGCATATTCAGATCTGATTAGAAAGCCAAACTTTTAAATGTAGCTTGCTAAATGGAATACAATTATTTACAATTGAGCGCAAAACAAGCTACAAGATTCTCCATGTAAATAGTCGGTCGGTATCGGAAAATACATTTTCTCTATTCGACAGGCATGTGTCATCTCAACTCAACAGCTCCTTAGGTAAAATTGTCACTTACAGAAAAAGTCGCATCACAGAAGGATGTACGATTTTTTGTTAAGTGGAAAATACTTATCTAGATTTCATATACAGTAATAAATAAGATATATTTATATACGGATAGTTAAGTTTGTTATAAAAATGGACGCGGAGGAAATGGTGACCGTTGGGAATTCGTCCAATAACGAAATGATATTAAACAGTTCATCAACGGATAATGAAACAGAAATACATCAAGGACCTCCAATGTCTATGGTCCTAACAGCAACTTCTCTATATATAGTTATATTTATGGTGGGAATAATTGGTAACATATTAGTGATGGCTGTAATACTGACCAGTAAATCAATGAAGACTACAGTCAACATGTATTTAATGAACTTATGTTTGGCTGATGTGTTGGTCATCATGGTATGTATGCCTACAGCTCTGGCTGATATCTATACTAAGGAAGCATGGTATTTTGGAGGGTTTATGTGTAAGTATTAATGTTTTAGAGATTAAAACTGCACGTTCTGAAATTTCAACTCGTATTAACTATTCTAAAACTCTCTAAATGTTCGGAAACATTTCTAAAGCAGTAAAATTGTGTTTTGATAACGACAACTTTACTTCAAATTCACATACAAATATATAAGACGGGAATTGCATATTTAAAAAATTTACTCCGTAAGTATCGGTTCACAAGTAGATAATTTTGGCATATTTATGTAACTGTTAGCTCAATATATAATTCAGTTAGCCTTAAAAACTTAAGAATTCAGTTTAGCGATATAATTTTAGACACTGATATATTGTTTTAAAACTACAAAAATTTCATCAAATTGGTGAACAAATAGCTTTAATACACTGCAGAGAAGGACAGTAATGCAATAATATTTCCGCTATTATGAAAAGTGCACTGAGAACTTTAGTGTAAGTAGTGCAGGGTAGGCATTTTCTTAGATCTTTTTCAGTTTATGTACTTACTTGAAAATTAAATTTCCATATGAGTAGTTTTTAATAATTTAAAACCCGCATGAAAACCATTTATGAAAAGGTTCATCGAGTGGTATGCTTATAATCTCATTTACAAGAAAGAACTAATTAGTAACATGATAGCCAAAACTGCCATTACATTAATTTTGTAATTGTAGTTAGTAATGACAGTTTTAGATGATAGAATACAATTATTGCTTAGTTGACAATTATTGATGGTATTATATTCGCGCACTTAAAGCTTCCATTCGAAGATATATTTATTTATAGAAAACATGAAAACTATCTTGAAAACCATGAAATCGTTCAAATACAACCAGAATTTTCGTCACACCATTTTATTTGCAAAATAATTATTTCAAATATTGGCAACTAAGTTATACTTTTGTTTTTGGTCAATTTTTACTTTGATGTGCAACAAATAAAATTTGCATTTTCAAGTAAAAACTTAAAACATGTATATTTTTTATGAGAGATGTTTGAAACGATATAAAACAAATTTGAACCAGATAAATGTCTTTCATGTTTGCAATGTATAAAGATGTTTTGATATAGGGGCTTTAAAAATGGTTACACAGTTGTAATATAATTGCTATATTACATTTAACTATGCTATTGTTTTATGGTGTTTCAATGCAATTTGATTCACTGCGTAGTTTTTCATTAACTTCCAAAGCTTGATAACATTTGCCATGACGGTGACTGATACACAATGAACATATTATTGTACGATTATTTTGAACTGTCCAATTGCATAAATTAAAACGTCACATTACACGGTATATTTAATACTCGGACGATTTCGGTAGTTTAAGTAGAACGTATTGTCAGCACATAACACGTATTTATTATATCTTATTTGCATTACCTATCGTAGTTTGTGTGGCCGAGTGGTAAGACGGTCAGACTACGAATCTTTTTGTCGTGGGTTCAAATCTCGATAGAAACATATTAATTTTTATATCTTTTCTCTCATTTAAATCATGGGCGGATTGCGTAAAACGCATTGCCCCCGTGCCTATGAAACCTGTAGAAGCCTCTGTTTTAAATTTGGTGGCATCTCTTTATGTGATGATGACAGTAGCACAACCGACACAGTCAGTAAAATTGAGTGATGTTTACATTGTTTTTAAGTGCTTCATTTCTATGTCCAAAAATTACTGAATAAAATAGATGTAAAACATACAAAAATACAAAACGAAGAACAAAAAAAATAAAAATGACATACTTAGCTTCAGACTCGCAAAAATACATGTTTAGTAGAATTGCACTTTAACCGTACGACCATTCAGCCAGATGATATAACTACACTAAATTAACCAACACATTGTAATATTTACTGCAAATTTCTATATATAGAACGCGGAAAAATAACATATACAGTGTGGGATAAGCGTGATATTATGCAATCGGACAGTTCAATAAAATCGTACAATACCTGACCAAATAATATAAATAAATGTGAAATAATCGTCCTTTCACACTTGTCGTAAATCATTAGTTCTGATAAATATATTACTTGACTATATTTTTGGAAGATTTCAAGTAAGCATGAATGACTGACATGCGAACATATTTACCACGAATGTCAGTGACAAATCACAAAAGAACATGATTACTCATTTGAAGCGCTGTTAGACACTTTTATTATTGCATGATTTCGCATTTCTTATCTTAATTCTTTTGAACAGAGATTCTCATATTTATCGAAGTTAAAATTGACTTCAAAACTTTCAAATCTATACAGCTGACATTTTGTTTAAGAATGTTCTGTAGCGTGTTCAGTTACCGCGAACGTTACAGAACGTTACATAACGATACATTCGGAACTCCTCGGCCATTCGCTGCGAATAATCTAATCTAATACACAAATATGCGATCGTTAAGGCAATGAGTGATGTTTAAAATTTACGGACAAAAAATGAAACATCACTCAATGCCTACACGATCATATGTTAACTTCAACACCGGTAGTTTCAAAATAGCGTCTAAATATGTCCGAGATTATTCGCAACGAATGGACGAGGAGTTCCGAATGTATTGTTATGTAACGTTCTGTAACGTTCGCGGTAACTGAACACGCTACTGGTTTTTTGTTCCCATTCACCATTCGGAACATCTCTGCTATTTTCGTTTATGATTGCAGTGGTGCTCCGAATACCCAAACTCCTCGCAGCGGTTACTTACCTTTACTTAAAGTATCAATGCGTGATGTGATTTTTAATGAGTTGCCTCGTTATTTATTGTTTCTAATTATTATGCACTAAATGTAGTTTTGGATAAAAGAACATGTCCAATTTAAAATTAATCAAAACATTTTTTCCATTGAACAGACTAATTGTTTAATACTTTTATAAATACTTAATTTAATTTATACTTAATTATAACTCTTTAAGCTGCATTTCGTACTATTTACAAATTTAAAGTAAGCTTCTCAAATTTTCACCACGTCTAACTCTAGAAAAATGGAAATTCACATATTTTTGAAGCAATCCTATGGCAAGGAATTGAGTGTATCTAATGTGTGTGAGCGCGCATAATTGTACTTAAATTATTGTCAATTCATTGTCTGACAGCTGATCCTTTTAAATACTTGCTTTCTGTTTGAATAATTTCTTGCTTTAGCTTAAAAGTAAATCTGTGATTCTTACGGAGTACAAAATGGAACATTAGAAAACAGAATTGTTTCAGAGAACGGAAGAATTTATACTGTCTATAAATTTAACTTGTAAATAGGTTGGTATATTATTTCGACCATGAATCAAGTTTTAACAAATTAGATCGGTGACTCGCGTGTCCACTTCTCATAGTCTCTGAACTAGTAAGATAAAGTTTCTTGCTCAAGGTAACAATGAGGTAGGCTTTGAGTGTGTGATTCTAACCAACGTGAAGTTGGCTATCCAACGACTTCCAGTCACTCGTCGTAACCATTTGGTCATATACAATCCTTGTTTATCATTTTCTATCTAGATCAACAATAAACAACTGAAAATGATTGGAATATGAGCAGGGTTCCAAATGAACTTTGGCCCAATCGCCCAACGTGACGAAAATTTCTGACGATCAACAATAAGACTGCATGTATTTTAAATATAAATTTTAACACTTGAATTTGATTAAATGCGTATTTCTGTATTACACATTCCATGGCGTCGTACAAAATGATCATAAGCTTTATGTGAAATCAACAAATACACGTTATAAACTCTAATAAATATTGACATGATTCTCACCAAAGAATGATAAGATCAGACAAGTCCTAATCATAAACAAAATGCGCCATCTTAATGTCGTTATCATTTTTATTTTATCACCGATTAGTTTGAATGACAGGCGACTCATGCTTGATTACACTCACATTTTGATAAGCAGATTTGTCGTCTTACAATCTGATTATTTAAAACCCGATCCAAAATTTTCCTCTCGCCTACTCGCTAATTTAGATCTGGCCTTTTTCAAACGAATGTCACGTTCAGGTGACCTTTTCTCATCATAATATTAATGACAAAATTGTTATGATACGTAACTTGTTTACATCGTCTACGTCACGCAATTTGAAATGAGCCGTCCAATCGCAGACTGTGAATAATACCGCTGTTAAATTAGCTTGCAAACCTTGGTCTGAAAATAGAAATTACGAAATCAAAATGTTATTAATAGTGTTTTGTCTAGATGAAAGCTACGCATTGATTAGTCCACATAAAGGTCATCTTGACGTGACCCTCCATTGAAATCGTAGAGATCTTGTACGACAATGCTCTACAGGATATCTGTTTACGGAGATTGGTCGTCTTATGACATTGCATTTGCATCCTTTGGAGAGAACATTCAATTTGTAGAGTACATTCATATAGTCACAACTACTGGAAACCAGCCAGCTTGTCAATAAAACCGTGAATGCTCTTGATGCAGAGAGTCCGGATTGTACATTGAATAATTAAGTTGACAAAACTCACATTTAAATGATCAATTTGACATTTATCATAATATAGTTCATGATACTTTTAACTATACTATATTATAATAAAAAGCCGTTCAAATGTATTAATATATCCATCTTTGTTGAAATCAAAATAAATGGACAGACTATTTAAGAGACCATTAAACCAAATGTTTATGTAATAAGCCATATCTAGCCCCAATACTACTGTTACAGTTAATTTACCCTTAGCACAATTTTGTGATATAAAGAACAGAAATTAATAAACAATATGATATATATAATACTGAGCTACTGGTTGAACAGGTACTTCAAAATACAATGTTACAATGTATGCATATTTACTTGTATGTACATACATGTATATATGTATGTACATATATATGTGCATATACATATATGTGAATGTGCATACACATAAGTATGTGAACTACGTGTAATGGGTATATATATATACGTCGATAGAATAAGTTAATTTAAGTCTTTTTGTTTCGTTATGTGTTATTATTGTAATATATAATTTGTCAAAAGTATTTGCTTACTCCAGCTGTCAATGACATATTATCGTGTGCAAAATAAGTTGGCTCAACAAAATGAGCTATCTAGTATTATTTATGACCGACATGAAAATATACCGTCATTATCTCTTAGCTAACTAGAACAACTAGCTAGAACAACTTAATGGGTTGATGAGATGATGATATTTTAAATTGAAGATATGTGTATGACGATGGATACTTGGAAAACTTAATGGAGGCCGTTGTCAAATGGTACCGTATGTTATATGTAGCTGAAAAGCAAGATGTGTTAAGACCATACCTTAAAAAAAGATAAAATATCTGTCACCATTTCTCGTAATAATTATAAAGATTTTGACAGATCACGTGATTTGATTGATTACTAGACGATATTTCCAGGGCTATTACTAGTATAATGATAAAAGTGACTGTAAATATAATGTTATATTCGTCCTCGAGACGCTGTAATTAGCCTAAATGATAAACGTATGACATCTGGATTGGAAACAAAACTTGGCTATACATTATGTGGTCATTTATCTGATTTTCTTGGAATAATGAATGTGGTTATTTTTTTACATAATCCATTTATATAATATGAGACTGTCTTCTTTCTACCTCATCGTAATGTGAAAACACTTAAGTAAATGCGGGAGATATATTCCTGATATGTCATTAACAGTGATACCAAAATAAAAGTACTGGTTATGTCCGGAATTTGGCATTCTCGTACTCTGAGGCTATCAAGATTCTTGATCTCTAGACTCGAGAAAATAGAATTGGGCTGCAACAATCGTAATTGGATTTAAAAATAATTCTAGAATTGAACCATGCTCACAACCAAGAAACTTTATAATTGGTATTTTATATTTTCGTTTACTGATTTTAGACTGTTTCTCAACATAGTTATTTACGGAGACTTAATCATCTTAACAAGTACCTTGCTTGTCTCTGTTCCCAAAGATAACATTCACGAACCCCCCAATAAAGAAGAGACATTTCTCTCTAAAACCGGAGTAAAAACGATGAAATTATATTTAGTTCTCGAGATTATATGACCTGTCGTTTACCAGGATATACATGTAATTTGGTATCTTTATTATTCGTATATATTGTATTAAAGCTACTTATTTATATATTTAGTAAACTAATTTTGATATTTAAAACTTAACTGATATTCTGTTATTTAGTGCCTGTAATAATGCAAAGAAAATGAGCTACCTATAGACAGTGAGAAGTATGAAAAATAAGCCACTAAAATAATCTATTCATTAAAAACTTTCTTGTATATTAACTGACCAATATGGTCACTAAATCTATCACTGATGTTTTAAGTATTGATCAGTATTTATTCCATTTTTTAAAATTTATCTTAACTTCTTTCTATCATTTATTCATAAATTAAGCATACAATTGTGAAACTCTTTGAACATGCTTTTAATATGAAAAGAGCGCTATATATATGAAATGTTGATTATCATAATATAAAAAAGTTGATATTTTAGTTGTAGTCTGTGAACGAGCAGTTTTTATTAGCTAAATTCGAATATCATGCGAATTGTAAAGAGTGACAGGATGTTGTCACTCGGATTCTTTATCAGCACCGTTCAAATATACATGTATAGAAACTGTAATAATGTAGGGACTCACATGCATGGATCACCAAAATATTGCATTTTACTGCAAGACCATTTCGTAGAAATTTGCTAATCTTTTGGCTAAGACAATGAAGTAATAATCTAAGCATCACATGTTTTACGACCATACAAAGACTCTCGTTATTTGATGTTCTAGTCTACACACCCACATACATTATACATCATATCACATGTGCAGAAAACATAACTAGAGAACATCTTCTGGAGAAACAATTAGTGCGATGTCCTTAATGGTACGCAGGCAAAATCGCCATTTGTCTACTTAGTATCCAATATTTTACTAGTTAATACTCCTTTTTGTAATGCAAGATTCAATTAGGGCGATTGTAAATCGGTTGTCATAAGAGGCAATTCTTACACAGTAAAACTAGAAGGAGGAAATAAAAGACAATTCTATGTAAAATATAGTCTGACAGATTTATGTTTAGATTTCCCTAAAATGTGTTTATTACCACAGGTAATAAATACTATGAAAGTTATGTGTCAGAAGCTATGACCTAGGAGTTCATATTCTGCAATGATTTGACAAACAGGGTATTTAAGTTAAGAAAGTATTATAACTTCAAAAAGAAGAGCTTGAAATAGCCTAGAGATATCAGAAAATAAACACATACATTAAATATCCGATTTTGATGATCTGTAATCTCCTAATACTTTTTTGAGAAGAAGATAAATGTCCCTATAGTGTATTACCTCTATTTCTCTATTAATACCTAGAGACTATTCCATTATTAAGTTCATCGACATCACATTGCTATTGAGAACATCGATTGTATGGTCTTAATCGTGGACTGGTACTATAATATTATTAAAAAAACAAAAACAACAACAACAACAAAAAAAAAACATCCTGTCAGATAAAAACGAAATGTGCTAGGCTTTTTCAGCTGAACACAAATAACTGATATAGTATCTTAAAAGTTTTATGGGGGAAATGTCTTTATCTAACGATCAGACTTGATTGAGATGTACAGCATCGGAAAACTATCATAAATACTTGATAACTAAGAAATCTAACATTTCGTAATGACAGTTATGACATATAACTATTGTTATTTTGTCATATTGTCCCGGATAATTCAATATACTTACTGTTTCAGAAATGTACGAAGAAACTGTAAGCTGATCGTCGAAAATCAAATAAGATATTTAGATATATTGAATAGTTAAAATGTTTTAGTTAGCCTATCGTAGGCTTTGTCTGTCAAATCTTTAGAAATAAATGGCTAAGAAGTGGCATTGTGTTATTTATTTGCAATTCATTCGCCTATAGAATTTTACTAGCTTACAATGTAATACAAAATCCACAGAAAACATGTTAAAGATGTCGTGTGTTTTATAGTGGTATTGTCAAATGGTGTATAATTGTTGATAGAAAGCTGGAGTCGTTCATTACCACAAATCTTTGCCATCACTTATTTTGAATTTAAAAGTTCAAGTATTTGTGAAAAAAGTGACAACTTCAGTTTTGGTCTATGTTAATCTCCACTCTAAGAATGGGCCAATAGTTTACGGTGACTAATGCTTTGATTATAGATGAAAACAAACTGCTTTCCTGTGCCTACTTTTTAAACAGTTGTTAAGTGCCATGCATTTCCTCATTAGTTTTGTTGCTATAGATATATATTTGTGAACATGTAACATGGATCCTGTGATACATCAAACGATCCAATAGAATGTTTGCGTTCCTGTTTGGAAGAATAATAACTGTTTCGTACAAGAAATGCATACACATCTGGTCTGACCATTACACACAATATTCATTATTTACAAATTTCCTGCTATACAGCAGACTATAATTGCAATTCCAAGACTGTTATGATATGTCAACACAAGTACGGAAGCTCTTTCAACAACACTATTACGACTTCATGTTTTATTAAACAGTAGAATATTTCAAACGATATATATATATTAATTGACATAAAACATATGAAAACTCTGTTAAGACATCGTCTCACAGACGTCGTAATTGCTTTGATTTATTACAATTCAATACAATACAATACAATACAATACAATACAATAGTTCTTTATTCAGCATAATCTATATACAGATTATTGCCTTAAACAAGGCGAACACGAACATGAGAGAAGAACATGACAATACATGAAACACAAATAAATACAACAAATAAAACAAGAAAAAAAATGAAGGAAAATCATACAATAGGAAAATGAATGGAATCAAATAAAAAATACTTAATAGTAAATTTCTAATTTCGTTCTTTAAAAGCTACATGGATAAAATTAGCTAATTTTTTGAAAGTACCTTCCTTATATGTCTGCATTAAAATATTGAACTTATTTTTTGTTGGCCAACTATGGAAATATTTTGGTAAATGTTTTACTCTTAATTCTCGATATTTTGGGCATACAAGTACTAAATGGTATTCATTTTCAATTTGATTTAAATTGCAATTTTTACATAATAACAAAGTTTGATCATTATTATTATCATATCTAAATTTCTCAATATTTAATTTATGGGAAGTACATCTTAATTGTGTCAATGACTTTCTATGTTTATCAATAATTTATTGCTGGAAATAGTTTATGTCAATAAAAATTATGTATCTCTAAACACCCGCAGAAAACGTAATTATCTATTTCATTTTCTTAAAATGTTCGTACATAACGAAAATAAGAGCCTAAATGGTCAAGGATAGTTAAAATTATTTCAAATAATTGATTTTGTTACACAGAGTTTAAAAATAGTTTAATAATGATGCAGTTCTTACCAAATTTGAAGAACCAATATCAGTAATTGACTAATTTAATGCTGCAGAAACAATTATTTACGAGTCCAGTCTGAAACGCTCATGATTTTTAGTGTGGGGTTGCGTTAATGTTGCTAGGTTTTGCTTATTCCTATAGTGTTTTTGGTAAGGTGACATGTGCGTACATATTGGGCTTAATGACGTCATTTAGAATGTTTTGTGACGCGACGTAATGTCACATAAAATGCTTAAGTGTCGACGTTATTACGTCATAATGCATGTTAAGTGAAGAAGAAGGAAGGCAGTTTGTCATTATAAATAATTATAAACGTTCCTGCTGTGTTGCAACAATGTTACGTGCTGCAGTGTCGGTGATATGATGACAAACTGTACTAATGTGAACAGCAGTGACCATGCGTCAGGCGGAGTGGTGTTTATTTTATGAAGTATACGGTCACGCGTTTTTGTGACTTTCATATGACGTCAAATAAAATATTAGTTTACTGTCCACGGTGAATGTCAGGTTCTGATTTAAGTGTCTATGAATAAGTTTCACGTAGTTCGGGTTTTAGTGATAGTGAATGTTTTTATCTATGATTTTGATGTCAAGTAGAAAAGATTTTTAATGAAACGAGATAGCGTGGTGTGATATTTAAGCGTCATGATTTTTTAATATCATTACATCAATGTCAAATCATCTAAAAAAACGTGTACATATTTTGTCTGAGGAATAACAAAAAGGCTTAAAACTTATTTTGATTGAATGCTAATGTACTTAGTTGCAAAGAATGACAAATTACAACCAGTGAGTACAAAATATGTTCAATATATATAAGTCATTAATGGAAATGTTAAAGAAGAGCTTACAATGATAATAATGCAGCTATTTACCGTATAAAGCCTTTAACGCAGTTTTCCATTATGAACGTATGCTTGCTACAGACGCATTGATAATTATAACGAAATACTATTACGGAAATGTAATGAAGTTTTACACCCTGTAGAAGAACTTGATTTCAATCATTAACAAACACTTAGAGAGATCTTAGACATAACGATTGATGGTATTATTGTCATATTAGTATGGACAACTCTGATGTCTAAACAAAAACCTTCAAGCATAGCCAGTCGGCACGATTCTGAAACGAAAAAAACAACAACTTAATATATGTAGTGATTTTTTCTTGGAACCGTGCCGTCGACTATGTCTTAAAGGAGATAAGTTTTATAAAGATGCAGTTCGTCAGTTACTTCAATAGTAATGTAAATATTTTTGTTTAATAACTTTAAGAGCCACACTTAACAACTAAAATATTTCTTTGTTTTTACTTCTTGTGTTTTTTTAAGAGCCCTTGTTTGTTTGGATAAAAACTGAAGATGTCTTTTATCGGAAGCTAATGTTCAAGAAATTACATCTGTTTGACACAAAAACTGACGCCTAAGTCAATTATTTGTTTTCTTTGACAGAAGGGGAAACAGTAATTGTGAAATAAAATGGTAACAAAGAACATTTAATTTGTTGTGATAATTCTATCCTTATTTTAAACACAGAATATTTTGACCATTTATCAACAAATTTATGTTTTCAGAAATCATAAAAGCACTTGTGGATCTTATTTTAGATGTTAAATTCTACTCTTTTACATGTTTATTGTTTCCAAACTTAGTTATAAAATATATCACCATAATTCATAACATTGTGTGAAACACAATTCAATAAAATTTACTGAACATCTTAGACCTGCAGAAACAAGACTTATGACTGTATGAATAAATATTATACCATTGAATGTGTAAATATACCATAAGTAACACCATGTAAACAACACAGTGTAGTCAGTTTACATATGAAATTATTGAGAAAATATAAGTTAACATGCTCTTTCAACTTTAGGTATAAGTTAAATATACTAATATGTAAAAATGGAGATTAAACTGAGTATTTATATATAATTGTGTTTTGTTTTGTGATCTATTCATTGCAAAAATTATAAACAGCTTGGCGTCATGCCTTATGTTTATTGAATAATGTATCTATCTATATTTTTCTCGGTATTAATGATGAATAGAGTAAACTACGCATTATCTTTAACATAAGGAAACAAAAAAACTAACAACAGTTTGTCGAAAAATAACTGAGATATTACCCCAGGAAGAAGAGATAACTGATGTCAGAACATTTTTGTCTTGTAAATATTGAATCAAAATGGCATCAAGATTTAATGTTTTCGTACATAAATTTACACCTAAAAGAAACGGATAAACATATTGACTTTATGTTGCAACAAAACTACTGTTATTAAAAGGTTAATATTTAAACAAATATGAAGTATAATGTAATGGTGGAAAATTTACTTACATCGGAAGGTATTTAAGAAAATGTAACGCTAGCATGCCACTGTAATTAACCACCATACTTCACTATTAACCTGCAGGAACAAACGAAAGAAATTACAGCTATTCAACACAGTTGTTATTTAATATTACCGTGTCCAACAAAATGTTATAATTATATTTTCACCAAATCAATATTTTCCAGGTTATTTAGCATTGACATATATAGGTCAATTGTATTGAAACATTAAGACAAGGTTATTTAATCGTTAAAAGCTCTTCTACAATTAAAACCTGTTGCAATTCAAAAACGCCGTACCTTCATAATCTGTATAAGTCTTTAGGCAAACTCTCAGCCTAGAAGGAAATCTGTGGACATACCAGTCGATAATATGCTCTAGATAATTTAGGCTTCAAATCTCAGAGTGTAGACCCTGGAGGAACGACCAGCTGATGAGGGATAGATTATAAATGGCCCATATGTATACACAATGTACAGTGGAAATATCTTATTTTGGTTAAACTGATTTGATCTTTGAGAAAGAAAAATTCTAAACTTCTGATTACTAGTACGTGAATGCCAATGTCGCAGTTTGTCAAATGTAATAACAACATCAAGAAAATAAACTTACATTATATTATTATAGGATAATAATGTCATTAACAGCCATAATTGATTAAGTGACACTGAATAACGAAACTATCCACCTCCATAAAACCAAGACTTAAATCGAAGTCATGTGGAAGATTGATTATCATCCAGGCGTTTGACCACCAAGATAGCATGAATTATTGTCTGTGATAAATTTAGATGACAAGTTATTTAAATGACAGTTTGTATTTAACTAAAATTGAATTTTTGTTGACCCAATGATCGAAGTGACTCCATATCTCTAAGCAAGTTTATCTCAAAGCTGTATTCTTATTCAGTATAAGCAAAACACTGACTTTAATATATCTTAGAACCTAATACAGATACAATAAAATATTCAAATTATGGAAGGATGTTCATTTTAGTTATCGAACAATTTTCGACTCGAAAGTAACATCCAAAATGTCTTATTTTCACTTTTGAATCGCTTAGATTCGATTGTTGACGAACTCCAGGTCTAAAAGGACGTCATTATTGCAATTTAAATAATGTCTTTATTGAGAAACATTACTGTATCTGTTGATATAGGATTAAAAGATAGTCATGATTGATAGTTTATCTTAAATATATAATAACAGCTCAAATTATTTCGGTCTAACCACGAGTGGATATAGAAACGTGTTGTCAGTAACGTGTGGAGAGTGTCAGGAGTAGATTTTTTCCTCCTGGCTTGTAAAATGTTTATTCGTCAGCATATTCAGATCTGATTAGAAAGCCAAAATTTTTAATGTAGCTTGCTAAATGGAATATAATTATTTATAATTGAGCGCAAAACAAGCTACAAGATGTCTCCATGTAAATAGTCGGTCGTTATCGGAAAATACATTTTCTCTATTCGACAGGCATGTGTCATCTCAACTCAACAGCTCCTTAGGTAAAATTGTCACTAACAGAAATAGTCGCAACACAGAGGGATGTACGATTTTTTGTTATGTGGAAAATACTTATATAGATTTCATATACAGTAATAAATACGATATAATCATATACGGATATTTAAGTTTGTTATAAAAATGGACACGGAGGAAATGGTGACCGTTGGAAATTCGTCCAATAACGAAATGATATTAAACAGTTCATCAACGGATAATGAAACAGAAATACATCAAGGACCTCCAATGTCTATGGTCCTAACAGCAACTTCTCTATATATAGTTATATTTATGGTGGGAATAATTGGTAACATAATAGTGATGGCAGTAATACTGACCAGTAAATCAATGAAGACTACAGTCAACATGTATTTAATGAACTTATGTTTGGCTGATGTGTTGGTCATCATGGTATGTATGCCTACAGCTCTGGCTGATATCTATACTAAGGAAGCTTGGTATTTTGGAGGGTTTATGTGTAAGTATTAATTATTTAGAGATTAAAACTGCACGTTCTGAAATTTCAACTTGCATTAACTATTCTAACACTCTCAAAATTGTACAGAAATATTTTAAAGCTGTGAAATAGAATTCTGATAATGACACCTTTAGTGCAGTTTAACATACATTTGTAAAGATCCCGTTAGTAACTGTGTCGATGATTTTAGTAAATTTTACGTAACTTGACGCTCAATCTTTATAAGTTTGCTATTAAAATACATTATTTAAGAGTTGTTTTCTTTACATAATTAAAGACACTGACAAATGGATTATGATAGCAAAAACTTTAACCAAATTCGTGAACAAGTGGCTTAATTACACTGCAGAGGTCAGAATAACAATAATCGTTCCGATATCATTAACAATGCCCGGAGAGCTTTAGTATGGGTAGTATTGGGTACCCATTTTCTTCGTTAGATTTATCTGCGTCCGATGTAAAATACTTTAAGATTTAATTTCGATAAAAACAGTTTTCCATAAAATGTACGAGCAGTAGTCCAGTGGTGGAACGCACGCTTAGGGATCGAGAGGTTCCGGGTCCGAACCCCACCAAGGGCACTGATAATTTCCTCGAGCAAGAAATTTACCTGCGATTGCTTCACTTGACCCTAGTGTAAATGGGTACCTGCGAGGGTGGTATAATTCCGTTGCGCCAAACTGTCGGCTGCATTAAGCGGAGTAAAAAGACTCTCCAGGGACATTGATTGATAGATACCAGTAGCCCGATGACTAGGGGTCGGTGAACGCGCAATAGCATGAAACTTAGACTATAAAATGCAATTACTTTTTTCTTTACTTTTTTAAAGCCAGCATAAAAATGCCATTTTGTGCGCGTTTGTCAAAAGGTATTAATATAATCTCCTGTATAGGAAAGAACTGATTAGTCACGTGATCGTCAAAATTGCCAGAAAAAAAGATCAAATTTTGATACGGTCGTTAGTTATAAAAGTTTTATATGTTAGAAGACAATTCTTGTCTGGTTGACAATTATTGATGGTAAAATATTCGCATACTTTGAACTACTATAAGAAGATATATCAACTTATAACAGACATGAAAACTATATTAAAACCATGAAATCATTAAAATAAAAACTAGCATTTGTGTCACAACATTGTTTGCAAAATTATTGCTTTAAGTATGGACAACAAAGTAATACTTTCGTTTTCGGTCTGCGTTTACATTAATTTATAACAAAATGAAATTTGCATTTTCAAGTAAAAACTTTCAACATGTATATAATTTTTCATTAGAGATTTTTGAAACGATATAAAACAAGTCTGTACCAGATAAATGTCTTTCATGTTTGCAGTGTATAACGATGTTTTGATACAGGGGCTTTAAAAATAATTACCGTAATCATTTTTTAAAGCCCCTGTATCAAAACATCGTTATACATGTTGTAATATAACTGTTATCTTACAATAAACCTTGCTATTGTTTTATGGTGTTTCAATGCAACTTGATTCACTGCGTAGTTTTTCATTAACTTCCAAAGCTTGATAACATTTGCCATGACGGTGACTGATACACAATGAACATATTACCTGACCAAATACTGTAAATCAATGTGAAATATTCGTCCTTTTACACTTGTCGTAAATCATCAGTTCTGATAAATATATTACTTGACTATATTTGTGAGATTTCAAATAAGCATGAATGGCTGACATGCGAACATATTTACCACCAATGTCAGTGACAAATCGCAAAAGTACTTATTTACTCATTTGAAGCGCTGTTAGACACTTTCATTATTGCATGATTTCTCATTTCTTATCTTAATTCTTATGAACAGAGATTCTCATATTTATCGAAGTTAAAATTGACTTCAAAACTTTCAAATAGGTTGTATTCAGCTGACATTTTGTTTAAGAATGTTCTGTAGCGTGTTCAGTTACCGCGAACGTTACAGAACGTTACATAACGATACATTCGGAACTCCTCGGCCATTCGCTGCGAATAATCTAATCTAATACACAAATATGCGATCGTTAAGGCAATGAGTGATGTTTAAAATTTACGGACAAAAAATGAAACATCACTCAATGCCTACACGATCATATATTTGTTAACTTCAACAACGGTAGTTTCAAAATAGCGTCTAAATATGTCCGAGATTATTCGCAACGAATGGACGAGGACTTCCGAATGTATCGTTATGTAACGTTCTGTAACTTTCGCGGTAACTGAACACGCTACTGGTTTTTTGTTCCCATTCACCATTCGGAACATCTCTGCTATTTTCGTTTATGATTGCAGTGGTGCTCCGAATACCCAAACTCCTCGCAGCGGTTACTTACCTTTTCTTAAAGTATCAATGCGTGATGTGATTTTTAATGAGTTGCCTCGTTATTTATTGTTTCTAATTATTATGCACTTAATGTAGTTTTGGATAAGAGAACATGTCCAATTTAAAATTAATCAAAACATTTTTTCCATAGAACAGACTAATTGTTTAATACTTTTATAAATACTTAATTTAATTTATACTTAATTATAACTCTTTAAGCGACATTTCGTACTATTCTTTGAAAGTTCTACACTTATATAAGTGTGTCGAATGCATTTTTAGATAGTGGATGGAATCAATTAAAAAATGTTTGTATCGGTATCTTTAAAACCATTAAACAAATACTCAAGTACACACAAGCAAATGTAAAGTAAGCTTCTCAAATTTTCACCACGACTAGCTCTAGAAAAATGGAAAATCACATTTTTTTAACAATCCTATGGCAAGGAATTGAGTGTATCTAATGTGTGTGAGCGCGCATAATTGTACTTAAATTATTGTCAATTCATTGTCTGACAGCTGATCCTTTTAAATACTTGCTTTCTGTTTGAATAATTTCTTGCTTTAGCTTAAAAGTAAATCTGTGATTCTTACGGAGTACAAAATGGAACATTAGAAAACAGAATTGTTTCAGAGAACGGAAGAATTTATACTGTCTATAAATTTAACTTGTAAATAGGTTGGTATATTATTTCGACCATGAATCAAGTTTTAACAAATTAGATCGGTGACTCGCGTGTCCACTTCTCCTAGTCTCTAAACTAGTATGATAAAGTTTCTTGCTCAAGGTAACAATGAGGTAGGCTTTGAGTGTGTGATTCTAACCAACGTGAAGCTGGCTATCCAACGACTTCCGGTCAATCGTCGTAACCACTTGGTCATATACAATTCTTGTTTAACATTTTCTATCTAGATCAACAATAAACAACTGAAAATGATTGGAATATGAGCAGGGTTCGAAATGAACTTTGGCCCAATCGCCCAACGTGACGAAAATTTCTGACGATCAACAATAAGACTGCATGTATTTTAAATATAAATTTTAACACTTGATTTTGATTAAATGCGTATTTCTGTATTACACATTCCATGGCGTCGTACAAAATGATCATAAGCTTTATCTGAAATCAACAAATACACCTTATAAACTCTAATAAATATTGACATGATTCTCACCAAAGAAAAATAAGACCAGACAAGTCCTAATCATAAACAAAATGCGTCATCTTAATGTCGTTATCATTTTTATTTTATCACCGATAAGTTTGAATGACAGGCGACTAATGAATGCTTGATTTGCTCACATTTTGATAAGCAGATTTGTCGTCTTACAATCTGATTAAAACCCGAACCAAAATTTTCCTCTCGCCTACTCGCTAAGTTAGATCTGGCCTTTTTCAAACGAAGGTCACGTTCAGGTGACCTTTTCTCATCATAATATTAATGACAAAGTTGTTATGATACGTTACATTGTTTACATCGTCTACGTCACGCAATTTGAAATGAGCCGTCCAATCGCAGACTGTGAATAATACCGCGGTTAAATTAGCTTGCAAACCTTGGTCTAAAAATAGAAATTACGAAATCAAAATGTTATTAATAGTGTTTAGTCTAGATGAAAGCTACGCATTGATTAGTCGACATAAAGGTCATCTCGACGTGACCCTCCATTGAGATCGTAGAGATGTTGTACGACAATGCTCTACAGGATATCTGTTTACGGAGATTGGTTGTCTTATGACATTGCATTTGCATCCTCTGGAGAGAACATTCAATTTGTAGAGTACATTCATATAGCCACAACTACTGGAGTCCAGCCAGCTTGTCAATAAAACCGTGAATGCTCTTGATGCAGATAGTCCGGATTGTACATTAAATAATTAAGTTGACAAAACTCACGTTTAAATGATAAATTTGACATTTATTATAATATAGTTCATGATACTTTTAACTATACTATATAATAAAAAGTCGTTCAAAAATATTAATATATATCCATCTTTGTTGAAATCAAAATAAATGGACAGACTATTTAAGAGACCATTAAACCAAATGTTTATGTGATAAGTCATATCTAACCCCAATACTACTGTTACAGTTAATTTACTCTTAGCACAATTTTGTGATATAAAGTACAGAAATTAATAAACAATATGATATATATAATACTGAGCTACTGGTTGAACAGGTATTTCAAAATACAATGTTACAATGTATGCATATTTACTTGTATGTACATACATGTATATATGTATGTACATATATATGTGCATATACATATATGTGAATGTGCATACACATAAGTATGTGAACTACGTGTAATGGGTATATATATATACGTCGATAGAATAAGTTAATTTAAGGCTTTTTGTTTCGTTATGTGTTATTATTGTAATATATAATTTGTCAAAAGTATTTGCTTACTCCAGCTGTCAATGACATATTATCGTGTGCAAAATAAGTTGGCTCAACAAAATGAGCTATCTAGTATTTTTTATGACCGACATGAAAATATACCGCCATTATCTCTTAGCTAACTAGAACAACTAGCTAGAACAACTTAATGGGTTGATGAGATGATGATATTTTAAATTGAAGATATGTGTATGACAATGGATACTTGGAAAACTTTATGGAGGCCGTTGTCAAATGGTACCGTATGTTATATGTAGCTGAAAAGCAAGATGTGTTAAGACCATACCTTAAAAAAAGATAAAATATCTGTCAACATTTCTCGTAATAATTATAAAGATTTTGACAGATCACGTGATTTGATTGATTACTAGACGATATTTCCAGGGCTATTACTAGTATAATGATAAAAGTGACTGTAAATATTATGTTATATTCGTCCTCGAGACGCTGTAATTAGCCTAAATGATAAACGTATGACATCTGGATTGGAAACAAAACTTGGCTATACATTAGGTGGTCATTTATCTGATTTTCTTGGAATAATGAATGTGGTTATTTTTTTACATAATCCATTTATATAATATGAGACTGTCTTCTTTCTACCTCATCGTAATGTGAAAACACTTAAGTAAATGCGGGAGATATATTCCTGATATGTCATTAACAGTGATACCAAAATAAAAGTACTGGTTATGTCCGGAATTTGGCATTCTCGTACTCTGAGGCTATCAAGATTCTTGATCTCTGGATTCGAGAAAATAGAATTAGGCTGCAACAATCGTAATTGGATTTAAAAATAATTATAGAATTGAACCATGCTCACAACCAAGAAACTTTATAATTGGTATTTTATATTTTTGTTCTCTGTTTTTAGACTGTTTCTCAACATAGTTATTTATGGAGACTTAATCATCTTAACAAGTACCTTGCTTGTCTCTGTGTTTTAAAGATAACATTCACGAACCCCCCTATAAAAAGAGATATTTCTCTCTAAAACCGGAGTAAAAAAAATACATTTAGTTCTCGGGACAATATGACCTGTCGTTACCAGGATATACATGTAATATAATTTGGTATCTTCTTTTAGTCATATATATGTATTAAAGCTACTTATTTATATATTTAGTAAACTAATTTTTAGGGATGCGCGATAATACCGGTATACCGGTATATTGCAATACGTCTCAAACACAAGACGTACCGGTACGGTCCCGCAATATATCGCGATATTTTTATCTTAATCTAATAGACTAAAAGTGCATACTCGAACCTGTTTTGCATTATTTGTGGCCAAATGACCGGATTCTATTTCATTTTTGGGTTTTCTTTAATCTATTTTTAGCATAAAGATCTAGAATAAAGTATTGACATATCTACTTGTAACGACTTTAACATTAAATAAAGATGTTGGAACTGATGAATATTTTTTTATAATTGGACATTGAGTAAGATACGAAAATAAAACTACGTTTTCGTACAATTTGGTTGGCTTAATTTATCTTAATCTTCACCTTTTCTTATTTTGTACGCGTCCGCATTTTTACTCTTATCCTTTGTTGATATATGCATTTTCCCTCTAATCTATATCGTCTGCCTAACGCATCTGCCTTTTGGACTATGAAATTCTTCTGCGATGTCTTTAACACACCCTTTGAAATGTTTAAATTGTTTCAATAAGTTGTATAAGAAATTTATGACTCAACAGAAATTTTGTTTCCTACATCTTTTGTCCTTATTGTATTATAAATAAATAGCTACAAATCATTCTAACCCCTATAAACTAAGTAGGTACCAAGTTTGTTGCAAAACGTGCACACTTCCACGTACACCTCCATGCATACAGTATGCTACAGTGGATGCTTTACCTATTATTTGGCTGTAGGCTCACCAGAGGAAGCTCTATATGACAATGGGTTAATGCTTAATATGTAATTCACAATTGGCATGCTGACACTATCAGTCTATTGGCAAAGGAACTTTCGACATAAAGTAAGATTTGTAATAATGCTTATTTTACTGGATAAAAGTTGAGCCTTAAATAGAACATTAGCATTGGCTTAAATAAAGCTTTCACAATGTATAATGTGTTGAATCTTCATATTGTCAGTCAAATACAAGCATGGGTGCTGAAAAAAGCTTATGTTATAAACTCCCAATATATCGCAATACGTATTGCAATACGCTGTTTGATATCGCAATATATCGCAATACGAAATTTCCGGCGATACGCATCCCTACTAATTTTGGTATTTAAAACTTAGTTGATAATCTGTTATTTAGTGTCTGTAATAATGTAAAGAAAATGAGCTACCTATAGACAGTGAGAAGAATGAAATATAAGCCACTAAAATCATCTATTCATTAAAAACTTTCTTGTATATCAACTAACCACTATGGTCACTAAATCAATCACTGATGTTTTAAATATTGGTCAGTATTTATTCCATTTTTTAAAATTTATATTAACTTCTTTCTATCATTTATTCATAAATTAAGAAACTCTTTGACCATGTTTTTAATATGAAAAGAGCGCTAAATATATGAAATGTTGATTATCATGATATAAAAAAACTTGATATTTTAGTTGTAGTCTGTAAACGAGCAGTTTTTATTAGCTAAATTTGAATATCATGCGAATTGTAAAGAGTGACAGGATGTTGTCACTCGGATTCTTTATCAGCACTGTTCAAATATACATGTATAGAAACTGTAAGAATGTAGGGACTCACATGCATGGTTCACCTTAAATACTGCATTTTACTGCAAGACCTTTTCGTAGATAATGAAGTAATAATCTAAGCATCACATGTTTTACGATCATACAAAGACTCTCGTTATTTGGTGTTCTAGTCTACACACCCACGTACATTTTACATCATATCACATGTGCAGAAAACATAACTAGAGAACTTTTTCTGGAGGAACAATTAGTGCGATGTCCTTAATGGGATGCAGGCAAAATCACCATTTGTTTACTTAGTATCCAATATTTTACTAGTTGATACTCCTTTTTATAATGAAAGATTCAATTAGGGCGATTGTAAATCGGTTGTCATAAGAGACAATTCTTACACAGTAAAACTAGAAAGAAGAAATAAAAGACAATTCTATGTAAAATATTGTCTGACGGATTTATGTTTAGATTTCCCTAAAATGTGTTTATTACCACAGATAATAAATACTATGAAAGTTATGTGACTGAAGCTATGAGCTAGGAGTTCATATCCTGCATTGATTTGACACACAGGGTAATTAAGTTAAGAAAGCATTATAACTTCAAAAAGAAGAGCTTGAAATAGCCTATGGATATCAGAAAATAAACACATACATTAAATATCCGATTTTGACGATCTGTAATCTCCTATTACTTTCTTGAGAAGAAGATAAATGTCCCTATAGTATATTACCTCTATTTCTCTATTAATACCTAGAGACTATTCCATTATTAAGTTCATCGACATCACATCGCTATTGAGAACATCGATTGTTATGGTCTTAATCGTGGACCGGTACTATGATATTATTAAAAAAACAAAACAACAACAACAAAAAAACATTCTGTCAGATAAAAACGAATTGTGCTAGGCTTTTTCAGCTGAACACAAATAACTGATATAGTATCTTAAAGTTCTATGAGGAAAATGTCTTTATCTAACTATCAGACTTGATTGAGATGTACAGCATCGGAAAACTATCATAAATACTTGATAACTAAGAAATCTAACACTTCGTAATGACAGCTATGACATATAACTATTGTTATCTTGTCATATTGTCCCGGATAATACAATATACTTACTGTTTCAGAAATGTACGAAGAAACTGTAAGCTGATCGTCGAAAATCAAATAAGATATTTAGATATATTGAATAGTTAAAATGTTTTAGTTAGTAGGCTTTGTCTGTCAAATCTTTAGTAATAAATGTGCATTAAAGTGGCATTGTGTTATTTATTTGCTATTCATTCGCTTATAGAATTTTACTAGCTTACAATGTTATATAAAATCTGTAGAAAACATGTTAAAGATGTCGTGTGTGTTATAGTGGTATTGTCAAATGGTGTATAATTGTTGATGGAAAGATGGAGTCGATCATTACCACAAAGCTTTTTCATCACTTATTTTGATTTTAAAAGTTCAAGTATTTGTGAAATAAGTGACAACTTTAATTTTTGTCTATGTTAATCTCCACTCTAAGAATGGTCCAATAGTTTACAGTGACTTATGCTTTGATTATAGATGAAAACAAACTGCTTTCCTGCGCCTACTTTTTAAAGAGTTGTTAAGTGCCATGCATTTCCTCATTATTTTTGTTGCTATGGATATTTTTGCGACCATGTAACATGGATCCTGTGATACATCAAACGATCCAATACAATGTTTGCGTTCCGGTTTAGAAGAATAATAACTGTTTCGTACAGGAAATGCATACACATCTGGTCTGACCATTACACACAAGATTCATTATTTACAAATTTCCTGCTATACATCAGACTATAATTGCAATTCCAAGACTGTTATGATATGTCAACACAAGTACGGAAGCTCTTTCAACAACACTATTACGACTTCATGTTTTATTAAACAGTAGAATATTTCAAACGATATATATATATTAATTGACATAAAACATATGAAAACTCTGTTAAGACATCGTCTCACAGACGTCGTAATTGCTTTGATTTATTGCTGGAAATAGTTTATGTCAATAAAAAATTATGTATCTCTAAACACCCGCAGAAAACGTAATTATCTATTTCATTTTCTTAAAATTTTCGTACATAACGAAAATAAGAGCCTAAATGGTCAAGGATAGTTAAAATTTTTCAAATAATTGATTTTGTTACACAGAGTTTAAAAATAGTTTAATAATGATGCAGTTCTTACCAAATTTGAAGAACCAATATCAGTAATTGACTAATTTAATGCTGCAGAAACAATTTTCACGAGTCCAGCCTGAAACGCTCATGTTTTTTAAATGTTAGTGTGGGGTTGCTTTAATGTTGCTTGGTTTTGCTTATTCCTTTAGCGTTTTTGGTAAGGTGAAATGTGCTTAAATATTGTGCTTAATGACGTTATTAAGAATGCTTTGTGACGCGACGTAATGTCACATAAAATTACTATATATTTGATTCAGCAAAAAACTTAGGCATGTTTGACAGCTTGTTGAGTTCCACTTTAAGTGTCGACGTTATCACGTTATAATGCATGTTAAGTGAAGAGAGATGGAAGGAATTTTGTCATTATAAATAATTATAAACGTTCCTGATGTGTTGCAAAAGTTAAATGCTGCAGTGTGGGTGATATGAGGACAAACTGTATGTGAGCAGCAGCGACCATGCGTCAGGTGGAGTGGTGTTGATTTTATGAAGTATACGGTCACGCGGTTTTGTGACTTATATGCCGTCAAATGAAATATTGGTTTACTGTCCACGGTGAAGTGTCAGGTTCCGATTTAAGTGTCTATGAATAAGCTTCACGTAGTTTGGATTTTAGTGATAGTGAATGTTTTATCTATGATTTTGATGTCAAGTAGAAAATGTTTATAATGAAATGAGGAAGCGTGGTGTGATATTTAAGCTTCATGATTTTTTAAATTTCATTACATCAATGTCAAATCATCTAAAAAAACGTGTATATATTTTGTCTGAGGAATAACCAAAAGGCTTTAAACTTTTTTTGATTGAATGCTAATGTACTTAGTTGCAAAGAATGCAAATTACAACAAGTGAGTACAAAATATGTTCAAAATATATAAGCCATTAATGGAAATGTTAAAGAAGAGCTTACAATGATAATAATGCAACTATTTACCGTATAAAGCCTTTAACGCAGTTTTCCATTATGAACGTATGCTTGCTACAGACGCATTAATAATTATAACGAAATACTATTACGGATTTGTAATGAAGTTTTACACCCTGTAGAAGAACTTGATTTCAATCATTAACAAACACTTAGAGGGATCTTAGACATAACGATTGATAGTATTATTGTCATATTAGTATGGAAAACTCTGATGTCTAAACAAAAACCTTCAAGCATAGCCACTCGGCACGACTCCGAAACGAAAAAAACAACAACTTAATATATGTAGTGATTTTGTCTTGGAACCGTGACGTCGACAATGTCTTAAAGGAGATAAGCTTTATAAAGATGCAGTTCGTCAATTACTTCAATAGTAATGTAAATATTTTTGTTTAATAACTTTAAGAGCTACACTTAACAACTAAAATATTTCAGACGGTTTTTAATTCTTGTGTTTTTTAAGAGCCCTTGTTTATTTCGATAAAAACTGAAGATGTCTTTTATCGGAAGCTAATGTTCAAGAAATTACATCTGTTTGACACAAAAACTGACGCCTTAGTCAATTATTTGTTTTCTTTGACACAAGGGGAAACAATAATTGTGAAATAAAATAGTAACAAAAAACATTTCATTTGTTGTGATATTTCTATCCTTATTTCAAACACTGAATATTTTGCTATTTATCAACAAATTTATGTTATTAGAAATCATAAAAGCACTTGTTGATCTAATTGTAGGTGTTAAATTCTACTCTTTTACATGTTTATTGTTTTCAAACTTAGTTGTAAAATATATCACCATAATTTTGTGAAACAGAATACAATAAAATTTACTGAACATCTTAGACCTGCAGAAACAAGACTTATGGCTGTATGAATAAATTATACCATTAAATGTGTAAATATATCATAAGTAACATCATGTAAACAACACAGTGTAGTCAGTTTACATGTGAAATGATTGAGAAAATATAACGTAACATGCTCTTTCAACTTTAAGTGTAAGTTAAATACACTAATATGTAAAAAGGGAGGTTAAACTGAGTATCTATATATAATTGTGTTTTGTATTCGTGACACATCTATTGCAAAAATTATATACAGTTGGGCGACATGCCTTATGTTTATTGAATATTGTATCTACGAGTATCTATATTTTTCTTTGTATTGGTGATGAGTAAACTACGCATTATCTTTAACCTAAGAAAACAAAAAAACCACGACAGTTTGTCGAAAATAACTGAGATATTACCCCAGGAAGAAGATATAAATGATGTCAGAACGTTTTTGTCTTGTAAATATTAAAACAAAATGACATCAAGATTCAATGTTTCGTACATAAATTTACACCTAAAAGAAACGGATAAACATATTGATTTGATGTTGCAACAAAAACACTGTTATTAAAAGGTTAATATTTAAACAAATATGAAGTATAATATAATGGTGGAAAATTTACTTACATGAGATTATTAAAACACACCGTCCGTTTCCTGCGTAGAGAAGAGTTTATTATATTTACATCATAATTTGATCCAATAAAAAAACAAAAAGTATTCAGTTTTAAACAGTGACCTATATATAGCTCATTAGTTTTATACACGTAACACTCGTACATTGTAACATGGGTAAAACAGCACTATTATTTTTAGTTACATGTAATCAAGTTTGAATCTTGGTCATAGCTGGTCATATCATAATATATATCAATAACATCAATATTTGTCTGTAAATGGAGAAGACATAGGCATCTTGTGGTAAAATAAAAACGAGTATCGGAAGGTATTAAAGAAAATGTAACGCTAGCATGCCACTGTAATTAACCACCATACTTCACTATTAACCTGCAGGAACAAACGAAAGAAATTACAGCTATTCAACACAGTTGTTATTTAATATTACCGTGTCCAACAAAATGTTATAATTATATTTTCACCAAATCAATATTTTCCAGGTTATTTAGCTTTGACATATATAGGTCAATTGTATTGAAACATTAAGACAAGGTTATTTAATCGTTAAGAGCTCCTCTACAATTAAAACCTGTTGCAATTGAAAAACGCCGTACCTTCATAATCTGTATAAGTATTTAGGCAAACTCTCAGCCTAGAGGGAAATCTCAGACTGTAGACCCTGGAGGAACGATCAGCAGATGAGGGATAGATTATAAATGGCCCATATGTATACACAATGTAAAGTGGAAATATCGTATTTTGGTTAAACTGATTTGATCTTTAAGAAGAAAAAATTCTAAACTCTGATTACTAGTACGTGAATGCCAATGTCGCAGTTTGTAATTTAAATGTAATAACAACATCAAGAATATAAACTTACATTATATTATTATAGGATAATAATGTCATTAACATCCATAATTGATTAAGTGACACTGAAGAACGAAACTATCCACCTTAGTGTATAAGCAAAACACTGACTTTAATATATTTTAGAACCTAATACAGATACAATAAAATATTCAAATTAAGGAAGGTTGTTTATTTAGTTATCGAACAAATTTCGACTCGAATGTAACATCCAAACTGTCTTATTGTCACTTTTGAATCGCAGAGATTCGATTGTTGACGAATTCCAGGTCTAATAGGACGTCATTATTGCAATTTCCATAATGTATTTATTGCGAAGCATTACAGTATCTGTTGATATAGGATTGAAAGATTGTCATGATTGATAGTTTATCTTAAATATATAATAACAGCTTAAATTATTTCGGTCCAACCACGAGTGGATATAGAAAGTGTTGTCAGTAACGTGTGGAGAATGTCAGGAGTAGATTTTTTCCTCCTGGCTTGTAAAATTTTTATTCGTCAGCATCTTCAGATCTGATTAGAAAGCCAAAATTTTAAATGTAGCTTGCTAAATGGAATACAATTATTTATAATTAAGCACAAAACAAGCTTCAAAATGTCTCCATGTAAATAGTCGGTCGTTATCGGAAAAACATTTTCTCTATTCGACAGGCATGTGGCACCTCAACTCAACATCTCCTTAGGTAAAATTGTCACTAACAGAAATAGTCGCAACACAGAGGAATGTACGATTTTTGTTATGGGGAAAATACTTATCTTGATTTCATATAAAGTAATAAATAAGATATATTTTTATACGGATATTTAAGTTTGTTATAAAAATGGACACGAAGGAAATGGTGACCGTTGGAAATTCGTCCAATAACGAAATGATATTAAACAGCTCATCAACGGATAATGAAACAGAAATACATCAAGGACCTCCAATGTCTATGGTCCTTACAGCAACTTCTCTATATATAGTTATATTTATTGTGGGAATAATTGGTAACATATTAGTGATGGCAGTAATACTGACCAGTAAATCAATGAAGACTACAGTCAACATGTATTTAATGAACTTATGTTTGGCTGATGTGTTGGTCATCATGGTATGTATGCCTACAGCTCTGGCTGATATCTTTACTAAGGAAGCTTGGTATTTTGGAGGGTTTATGTGTAAGTATTAATTATTTAGAGATTAAAACTGCTCGTTCTGAAATTTCAACTTGCATTAACTATTCTAACACTCTCAAAATTGTACAGAAATATTTTAAAGCTGTGAAATAGAATTCTGATAATGACAACTTTAGTGCAGATTAACATACATTTGTAAAGATCCCGCTAGTAACGGTGTCGATGATTTTAGTAAATTTTACGTAACTTGACGCTCAATCTTTATAAGGTAGCTATTGAAATACATGTACATTATTTAAGAGTTGTTCTCTTTACATAATTAAAGACACTGACAACTGAATAATGATAGCGAAAACTTTAACCGAATTCATGAACGAGTGGCTTTATTACACTGCAGAGGTCAGAATAACAATAATCGTTCCGATATCATTAACAGTGCTCTGAGAGCTTTAGTATGGGTAGTATTGGGTACGCATTTTCTTAGTTAGATTTTTCTGCGTCCGATGTAAAATATTTAAGATTTAATTTCGATAAAAACAGTTTTCCATAAAATGTAAGAGCAGTAGTCCAGTGGTGGGACGCACGCTTAGGGATCGAGAGGTTCCGGGTCCGAACCCCACCAAGGGCACTGATAATTTCCTCGAGCAAGAAATTTACCTGCGATTGCTTCACTTGACCCTGGTGTAAATGGGTACCTACGAAGGTGGTATTATTCCGTTGCGCCAAACTGTCGGCTGCATTAAGCGGAGTAAAAAGACTCACCAGGGAGATTGTTTGATAGATACCAGTAGCCCGATGACCAGGGGTCGGTGAACGTGCATAAGCATGAAACTTAGACTATAAAATGCAATTACTTTTTTACTTTACTTTTTTAAAGCCAGCATAAAAATGCCATTTTGTGCGCGTTCGTCAAAAGGTATTAATATAATCTCCTATATAGGAAAGAACTAATTAGTCACGAGATCGTCAAAACTGCCAGAAAAAAGATCAAATTTTAATACTGTTTTTAGAAATAGAAGTTTTAAATGTTAGAAGACAATTATTGTCTAGTTGACAATTATTGATGGTAAAATATACGCGTACTTTGAGCTACTATAAGAAGATATATCAACTTACATCAGACATAAAAACTATATTAAAATCATAAAATCATTAAAATAAAAATTAGCATTTGTGTCACAACATTGTTTGCAAAATTATTGCTTTATGCATGGACAACCAAGGAATACTTTCGTTTTCGGTCTGCGTTTACATTGATTTGTAACAAATGAAATTTGCATATTCAAGTAAAAACTTCAACATGTATATAATTTTTCATTAGAGATTTTTGAAACGATATAAAACAACTCTGTACCAGATAAATGTCTTTCATGTTTGCAGTGTATAACGATGTTTTGATACAGGGGCTTTAAAGAATGGTTACACAGTTTAAATATAACTGATATCTTACATTTAACCATGCTATTGTTTTATGGTGTTTCAATGCAATTTGATTCACTGCGTAGTTTTTCATTAACTTCCAAAGCTTGATAACATTTGCCATGACGGTGACTGATACACAATGAACATATTACCTGACCAAATACTATAAATCAATGTGAAATAATCGTCCTTTTACACTTGTCGTAAATCATCAGTTCTGATAAATATATTACTTGACTATATTTGTAAGATTTCAAGTAAGCATGAATGACTGACATGCGAACATATTTACCACCAATGTCAGTGACAAATCACAAAAGAATATGATTACACATTAGAAGAGCTGTTAGACACTTTTATTATTGCATGATCTCGCATTTCTTATCTTAATTCTTATGAACAGAGATTTTCATATTTATCGAAGTTATAATTGACTTCAAAACTTTCAAATAGGTTGTATACAGCTGACTTTTTGTTGAAGATTTTTTTGTTTCTTTGTTCCCATTCACCATTTGAAATATCTCTGTTATTTTCGTCGATGATTGCAGTGGTGCTCCTCGCAGCGGTTAGTTACCTTTACTTAAAGTATCAAAGCGTGATGTGATTGTTAATGGGTTGCCTCGTTATTTATTGTTGCTAATTATTAAGTCGTACTTTTGGATAAAAGAACATGTCCAATTTCAAATGAATCAAAACATTTTTTCCATAGAACAGACAAATTGTTTAATACTATTATAAATACTTAATTTAATTTATACTTAATTATAACTCTTAAAGCGGCATTTTGTACTATTCTTTGAAAGTTCTACACTTATACAAGTGTGTCGAATGCGTTTTTTAGATAGTGTATGGAATCATTTCAAAATAAAGTTTGTATCGGTATCTTTAAAACCATTAAACAAATACTCAAGTACACACAAGCAAATGTAAAGTAAGCTTCTCAAATTTTCACCATGTCTAACTCTAGAAAAATGGAAATTCACATATTTTTGAAACAATCCTATGGCAAGGAATTGAGTGTATCTAATGTGTGTGAGCGCGCATAATTGTACTTAAATTATTGTCAATTCATTGTCTGACAGCTGATCCTTTTAAGTACTTGCTTTCTGTTTGAATAATTTCTTGCTTTAGCTTAAAAGTAAATCTGTGATTCTTACGGAGTACAAAATGGAACATTAGAAAACAGAATTGTTTCAGAGAACGGAAGAATTTATACTGTCTATAAATTTAACTTGTAAATAGGTTGGTATATTATTTCGACCATGAATCAAGTTTTAACAAATTAGATCGTTGACTCGCGTGTCCACTTCTCCTAGTCTCTGAACTAGTAGGATAAAGTTTCTTGCTCAAGGTAACAATGAGGTAGGCTTTGAGTGTGTGATTCTAACCAACGTGAAGTTGGCTATCCAACGACTTCCAGTCACTCGTCGTAACCATTTGGTCATATACAATTCTTGTTTAACATTTTCTATCTAGATCAACAATAAACAACTGAAAATGATTGGAATATGAGCAGGGTTCCAAATGAACTTTGGCCCAATCGCCCAACGTGACGAAAATTTCTGACGATCAACAACAAGACTGCATGTATTTTAAATATAAATTTTAACACTTGAATTTGATTAAATGCGTATTTCTGTATTACACATTCCATGGCGTTGTACAAAATGATCATAAGCTTTCTGAAATCAACAAATACACATTATAAACTCTAATACACATTGAATATTGACCTGATTCCCACCAAAGAATTAATACATCAGACAAATCCTAATCATATAAACAAAATGCATAATCTTAATGTCGTTATCATTTTTATTTTATCACCGATTAGTTTGAAAGACAGGCGACTCAAGCTTGATCACACTCACATTTTGATAAGCAGATGTGTCGTCTTACAATCTGATTAAAACCCGATCCAAAACTTTCCGCTCGCCAACTCGCTAATTTAGATCTGGCCTTTTTCAAAAGAGAGTCACGTTCAGGTGACCTTTTCTCATAATAATATTAATGACGAAATTGTTATGATACGTAACTTGTTTACATCGTCTACAGCACGCAATTTGAAATGAGCGATCCAATCGCAGACTGTGAATAATACCGCTGTTACCCTCCATTGAGATCGTAGAGATTCTGTACGACAATGCTCTACAGGATATCTGTTTACGGAGATTAGTCGTCTTATGACATTGCATTCGCAACCTCTGGAGAGAACATTCAATTTGTAGAGTACATTCATATATCCACAACTACTGGAATCGAGCCAGCTTGTCAATAAAACCGTGAATGTTCTTGATGCAGAGAGTCCGGATTGTACATTGAATAATTAAGTTGACAAAACTCACGTTTAAATGATCAATTTGACATTTATCATAATATAGTTCATGATACTTTTAACTATACTATATTATAATAAAAAGCCGTTCAAATATATTAATATATCCATCTTCGTTGAAATCAAAATAAAATGACAGACTATTTAAGAGACCGTCAAACCAAATGTTTATGTAATAAGCCATATCTAGCCCCAATACTACTGTTACAGTTAATTTACTCTTAGCACAATTTTGTGATATAAAGTACAGAAATTAATAAACAATATGATATATATGATACTGAGCTACTGGTTGAACAGGTACTTCAAAATACAATTTTACAATGTATGCATATGTACATGTATGTACATATATATGTGCATCTATACTATTAAATTTGCGAGTTTCCTGATTTGTGGAAGAAACTGCGCAGCTTTGAAAAATCTTTTGTTTGTCGCTGGAGCACCTATATACCGGCATATCAAGTTGACAATTCTTTTTTGACAAAGCCTCTTGATATTTGCAAAAACTGCCAAAATTCAACAAAAATATTGGGGTTTTTTTGTGTCTAAAAATAGGTCTAGATAAAACTAAAAATAGACACGTCAAACCGGAAAATCGAGTTTGATTCTCGACGTGAAGTAAAATATTTCTGATCTTTACTGAATCGAATGTAATGCCTCTGTCACATGACTGTAACTGCTGTATTATCATGGGGAATCACCCAGAATACGTGCAACCTTCTTGCCATTTTTTGAATATTCACCAAGCATGCGTTCTTTGTTTTCGAAATAATACCAATAAACGGCATACTCACCCAATTCTTATATTTTACATTATGCAGAATAAAACACTTCACGTACTTCACATTTAATTTCGACAGATACTGCGATCTGTCTGCGCAATTCACAAGAACGGTGACAAATTGTTAGTTACAATAATTAGATTCTTATAGAAATTACTGCATCACAAAGTATCACTTGAGAGCTATCAGAGACATAGGTAAAAATTTATACGTGTCTGGTCACGCTATCTACCGAAGATACGCTGACCGCTTCAAAGGGAGCTACGAAGCGGTGTAATATGGGAGAACATATTTTCGGTCCATTTTTTCACAAGCAAGCTCAATATGTACCAGTGAGCCCTGAGAAGCTTGCTGATGTTTTCTATACGCTGACCCAACGGTCTGTAATGATTGGACACAGTTGTTAGACAGGTCAATATTATTCATGTAATTATTTCAGGTTTCATGTTGAAAGGGATTAAATATCGAGAATTCACTTTTGAAATGAAAATACAAGCTCGGGTGACCAAGTTTCATAACTCCATGTTACATTTTCACAGTGTTCAGTCCTTTTAGAACTTGACAAATCCAGATTAAACTTATACTTGCAAAATCATATCTCCGATACTACACAATTATCAATTTCAAACTTCCTACAAATATTTTGCAATCTCTTATGATCAAGTTTCATATGGCTTTTAAACATGTCTGTTTCGAGGAACAGTTTCGAGAACTGTCATTACCTAAAGCCCGTGCTTGCACGGGCTCCCATCTAGTATACATATAATTATGTGAATGTGCATACACATAGGTATGTGAACTACGTGTAATGGGTATATATACACATCGATAGAATAAGTTAATTTAAGTCTTTGTGTTTCGTTATGTGATGTGTTATTATTGTAGTATATAATTTGTCAAAAGTATTTTATTATTCCTGCTGTCAATGACATATAATCGTGTGCAAAATAAGTTGGCGCAACAAAATGAGCCATCTAGCATTATTCATGACCGACATGAACATATAACGCCATTATCTCTTAGCTAACTAGAGAATCTAGAACAACTTAATGGGTTGATGAGATGATGATATTTCAAATTGAAGATATGTGTATGACGATGAGTACTTAGAAAACTTAATGGAGGCCGTTGTCAAATGGTATCGTATGTAATATGTAGCTGAAAAACAAGGTGTGTTATGACCCAATCTCCGTAAACAGATATCCTGTAGAGCAATGTCGTACAAGATATCTACTGTCTCCGTGGAAGGTCACGTCGAGATGAACTATGAGTCGACCAATCAATGCGTAGCTTTCATCTTGACGAAACACTATTAATAATATTTTGATTTCGTAATTTCTATTTTTAGAACAAGGTTTGCAAGCTAATTTAACGGCGGTATTATTCACAGTCTGCGATTGGACGGCTCATTTTAAATTGCCTGACGTAAACAATGTAAACAAGTTACGTATCATAACAATCTCGTCATGAATATTATGATAAGAAAAGGTCACCTGAATATCTATTGGAAATCTATTTCGTTTGAAAAAGGCCAGATCTAAATTAGCGAGTAGGCGAGCAGAAAATGTTAGATCGAGTTTTAATCAGATTGGTTATGACCATACCTTAAAAAAGATAAAATTTCTGTCAACATAATAATTATAAAGGTTTTGACAGATCACGTGATTTGAATGATTACTAGACGATATTTCCATAGCTATTACTAGTATAATGATAAAAGTGACTGTAAATATAATGTTATATTCGTCCTCGAAACGCCGCAATTAGCCTAAATGATAAACGTATGACATCTGGATTAGAGACAAAACTTGGCTATACATTATGTGGTCATTTATCTGATTTTCTTGGAATAATGAATGTGGTTATTCTTTTACATAATCCATTTATATAATATGAGACTGTCTCCTTTCTACCTCATCGTAATGTGAAAACACTTAAGTAAATACGGGAGATATATTCCTGATATGTCATTTACAGTGATACCAAATAAAAGTACTGGTTATGTCCGGAATTTGACATTCGCGTACTCTGAGGCTATCAAGATTTGAGAAAATAGAATTTAGCTACTACAATCGTTACTGGATTTAAAAATAATTCTAGAATTGAACCATGCTCACAACCAAGAAACTTTATAATTGGTATTTTATATTTTCGTTTACTGATTTTAAACTTGATCATCTTAACAAGTACCTTGCTTGTCTCTGTTCCTAAAGATAATATTCACGAGCCCCCTATAAAGAAGAGATATTTCTCTCTAAAACCGGAGTAAAACGATATTATTATACATGTATTTATTTCTTGGGATTATATGACCTGTCGTTAACAGGATATAATATAATTTGGTATCTTTATTATTCATATATATTGTATTAAAGATACTTATTCATATATTTAGTAAACTAATTTTGATATTTAAAACTTAACTGATATTCTGTTATTTAGTGCCTGTAATAATGCAAAGAAAATGAGCTACCTATAGACAGTGAGAAGAATGAAATATAATCCACTAAAATCATCTATTCATTAAAAACTTTCTTGTATATTAACTAACCACTATGGTCACTGAATTTATCACTGATGTTTTAAGTATTGATCAGTATTTATTCCATTTTTTTAATTTAGCTTAACTACTTTCTATCATTTATTCATAAATTAAGCATACAATTGTGAAACTCTTTAAACATGTTTTTAATATAAAAAGAGCACTATATATATGAAATATTGATTATCATAATATAAAAAAAACTTGATAATTTAGTTGTAGTCTGTGAACGAGCAGTTTTTATTAGCTAAATTTGAATATCATGCGAATTGTAAAGAGTGACAGGATGTTGTCACTCGGATTCTTAATCAGCACCGTTCAAATATAGAAACTGTAAAAATGTAGGGACTCACATGCATGGTTCACCTTAAATACTGCATTTTACTGCAAGACCTTTTCGTAGAAATTTGCTAATCTTTTGGCTAAGATAATAGAGTAATAATCTAAGCATCACATGTTTTACGACCATACAAAGACTCTCGTTATTTGCTGTTCTAGTCTACACACCCACGTACATTTTACATCATATCACATGTGCAGAAAACATAACTAGAGAACTTCTTCTGGAGGAACAATTAGTGCGATGTCCTTTATGGTACGCAGTCAAAATCACCATTTGTTTACTTAGTATCCAATATTTTACTAGTGAATACTCCTTTTTATAATGCAAGATTCAATTAAGGCTATTGTAAATCGGTTGTCATAAGAGGCATTTCTTACACAGTAAAACTAGAAGGAGGAAATAAAAGACAATTCTATGTAAAATATAGTCTGACAGATTTATGTTTAGATTTCCCTAAAATGTGTTTATTACCACAGATAATAAATACTATGAAAGTTATGTGACTAAAGCTATGAGCTAGGTTTTCATATTCTGCGATGATTTGACAAACAGGGTAATTAAGTTAAGAAATTATTATAACTTCAAAAAGAAGAGCTTGAAATAGCCTAGGGATAATACTTTTTTGAGAAGAAGATAATTGTCCCTATAGTATATTACCTCTATTCCTCTATTAATACCTCGAGACTATTCCATTATTAAGTTCATCGACATCACATCGCTATTGAGAACATCGATTTTTATGGTCTCAATTGTGGACCGGTACTATAATATTATTTTTTCAAAAAAAACATCAACAAAAAAAGCCAAAAACATTCTGTCAGATAAAAACGAAATGTGCTAGGCTTTTTCAGCTGAACACAAATAACTGATATAGTATCTTAAAATTTCTATGGGGAAAATGTCTTTATCTAACAATCAGACTTGATTGAAATGTACAGCATCGGAAAACTATCATAAATACTTGATAACTAAGAAATCTAACACTTCGTAATGACAGTTATGACATATAACTATTGTTATCTTGTCATATTGTCCCGGATAATTCAATATACTTACTGTTTCAGAAATGTACGAAGAAACTGTAAGCTGATCGTCGAAAATCAAATAAGATATTTAAATATATTGAATAGTTAAAATGTTTTAGTTAGCTAATCGTAGGCTTAGTCAGTCAAACCTTTAGTAATAAATGTGCTAAGAAGTGGCATTGTGTTATTTATTTGCTATTAATACGCCTGTAGAATTTTGCTAGCTTAAAATTTTATATAAAATCCATAGAAAACATGATATAGATATCGTGTGTTTTAAAGTAGTATTGTCAAATGGTGTATAATTGTTGATGGAAAGATGGAGTCGATCATTACCACAAAGCTTTGTCATCACTTTTAAAAATTTAAAAGTTCAAGTATTTGTAAAATAAGTGACAACAGTTTTTGTCTACGTTAAACTCAACTCTAAGAATGGTCCAATAGTTTACGGTGACTTATGCTTTGATTATAGATGAATACAAACTGCTTTCCTGCGCCTATTTTTTAAACAGTTGTTAAGTGCCATGAATTTCCTAATTATTTTTGTTGCTATGGATATTTTTGCGACCATGTAACATGGATCCTGTGATACATCAAACGATCCAATACAATGTTTGCGTTCCTGTTTGGAAGAATAATAACTGTTTCGTTCAAGAAATGCATACACATCTTGTCTGACCATTACACACAATATTCATTATTTACAAATTTCCTGCTATACAGCAGACTATGATTGCAATTTCAAGACTGTTAGGATATGTCAACACAAGTACGGAAGATCTTTCAACAACACTATAACGACATCATGTTTAATATTTCAACGATAAATTGACATAAAACATATGAAAACTCTGTTAAGACATCGTCTCATTGACGTCGTAATTGCTTTGATTTATTGTTGGAAATAGTTTATGTCAATAAAATTATGTATCTCTAAACACCGACAGAAAACTTAACTATCTATTTCATTTTCTTAAAATTGTCGTACATAACGAAAATAATAGCCTTAATGGTCAAGGATAGTTAAAATAATTTCAAATAATTGATTTCGTTACATAGAGTTTAAAATAGTTTAATAATGAAGCACTTCTTAACAAATTTGAAGAACCAATATCAGTCATTGACTAATTTAATGCTGCAGAAACAATTATTCACGAGTCCAGTCTGAAACGCTCATGATTTTTAAATGTTAGTGTGGGGTTGCGTTAATGTTGCTAGGTTTTGCTTATTCCTATAGCGTTTTTGGTAAGGTGACATGTGCGTACATATTGGGCTTAATGACGTCATTTAGAATGTTTTGTGACGCGACGTAATGTCACATAAAATGCTTAAGTGTCGACGTTATTACGTCATAATGCATGTTAAGTGAAGAAGAAGGAAGGAATTTTGTCATTATAAATAATTATAAACGTTCCCGATGTGTTGCAACAATGTTACGTGCTGCAGTGTCGGTGATATGATGACAAACTGTAATGAGAACAGCAGTGACCATGCGTCAGGTGGAGTGGTGTTTATTTTATGAAGTATACGGTCACGCGGTTTTGTGACTTATATGACGTCAAATAAAATATTGGTTTACTGTCCACGGTGTGGTGTCAGGTTCTGATTTTAGTGTCTATGAATAAGCTTCACGTGGTTTGGGTTTTAGTGATAGTGAATGTTTTTATCTATGATTTTGATGTCAAGTAAAAAATGTTTTTAATGAAATGAGGTAGCGTGGTGTGATATTTAAGCGTCATGATTTTTTAAATTTCATTACATCAATGTCAAATCATCTAAAAAAAACGTGTACATATTTTGTCTGAGGAATAACAAAAAGGCTTTAAACTTATTTTGATTGAATGCTAATGTACTTATTTGCAAAGAATGACAAGTTACAACCAGTGAGTACAAAATATGTTCAAAATATATAAGCCATTAATGGAAATGTTAAAGAAGAGCTTACAATGATAATAATGCAACTATTTACCGTATAAAGCCTTTAACGCAGTTTTCCATTATGAACGTATGCTTGCTACAGACGCATTAATAATTATAACGAAATACTATTACGGAAATGTAATGAAGTTTTACACCCTGTAGAAGAACTTGATTTCAATCATTAACAAACACTTAGAGAGCTCTTAGACATAACGATTGATGGTATTATTGTCATATTAGTATGGAAAACTCTGATGTCTAAACAAAAACCTTCAAGCATAGCCAGTCGGCACGATTCCGAAACGAAAAAACAACAACTTAATATATGTAGTGATTTTGTCTTGGAACCGTGCCGTCGACTATGTCTTAAAGGAGATAAGTTTTATAAAGATGCACTACGTCTGTTACTTCAATAGTAATGTAAATGTTTTTGTTTAATAACTTTAAGAGCCACACTTAACAACTAAAATATTTCAGACGGTTTTTAATTCTTGTGTTTTTTAAGAGCCCTTGTTTGTTTGGATAAAAACTAAAGATGTCTTTTATCGGAAGCTAATGTTCAAGAAATTACATCTGTTTGACACAAAAACTGACGCCTAAGTCAATTATTTGTTTTCTTTGACAGAAGGGGAAACAGTACTTGTGAAATAAAATGGTTACACAGAAGATTTAATTTGTTGTGATAATTCTATCCTTATTTTAAACACTGAATATTTTGGCCATTTATCAACAAATTTATGTTTTTGGATCATAAAAGCACTTGTTGATCTAATTGTAGATGTTTAATTCTACACTTTTACATTTTTATTGTTTTCAAACTTAGTTATAAGATATATCACCCATAATTCATAACATTTTGTGAAACAGAATACAATAAAATTTACTGAACATCTTAGACCTGCAGAAACAAGACTTATGACTGTATAAATAAATTATACCATTAAATGTGTAAAAACATCATAAGTAACATCATGTAAACAACACAGTGTAGTCAGTTTACATATATGAAAAGATTGAGAAATATAACTTAACTTGCTCTTTTAACTTAAAGTATGAGTTAAATACACTAATATGTAAAAAGGGAGGTTAAACTGAGTATTTATATATAATTGTGTTTCGTATTTCTGATCTTTTTATTGCAAAAAATATAAACTGTTGGGCGACATGTCTTCTGTTTATTGAATAATGTATCTATCTATATTTTTCTTATATTAGTGATGAATAGAGTAAACAACGCATTATCTTTAACCTAAGGAAACAAAAAAACCAACAACAGTTTGTCGAAAATAACTGAGATATTACCCCAGGAAGAAGAGATAACTGATGTCAGAAACATTTTTGTCTTGCAAATATTGAAACAAAATGGCATCAAGATTTAATATTTTCGTACATAAATTTACACCTAAAAGAAACGGATAAACATATTGACTTGATGTTGCAACAAAACTACTGTTATTAAAAGGTTTATATTTAAACAAATATGAAGTATAATATAATGGTGGAAAATTTACTTACATCGGAAGGTATTAAAGGAAATGTAACGCTAGCATGCCACTGTAATTAACCTTCATACTTCACTATTAACCTGCAGGAACAAACGAAAGAAATTACAGCTATTCAACATAGTTGTTATTTAATATTACCGTGTCCAACAAAATGTTATAATTATAGTTTCACAAATCAATATTTTCCAGGCTATTTAGCTTTGACATATATAGGTCAATTGTATTGAAACATTAAGACAATGCTATTTAATCGTTAAGAGCTCCTCTACAATTAAAACCTGTTGCAATTGAAAAACGCCGTACCTTCATAATCTGTATAAGTCTTTAGGCAAACTCTCAGCCTAGAGGAAAATCTCTGGAAATACCAATTGATAATATGCTCTAGATCATTTAGGCTTCAAATCTCAGAGTGAAGACCCTGGAAGAACGATCAGCAGATAAGGGATATTATTATGAATGGCCCATATGTACACACAATATACAGGGAGACTGTTTATTTAGTAATCGAACAATTTTCGACTCAAAAGTAACATCCAAAATGTCTTATTTTCACTTTTGAATCGCTTAGAATCGATTGTTGACGAACTCTAGGTCTAATAGGACGTCATTATTGCAATTTCCATAATGTCTTTATTGCGAAACATTACTGTATCTGTTGATATAGGATTAAAAGATTGACATGATAAATAGTTTATCTTAAATATATAATAACAGCTTAAATTATTTCTGTCCAACCACGAGTGGATATAGAAACGTGTTGTCAGTAACGTGTGGATAATGTCAGGAGTAGATTTTTTCCTCCTAGCTTGTAAAATGTTTATTCGTCAGCATATTCAGATCTGATTAGAAAGCCAAATTTTTTAATGTAGCTTGCTAATTGGAATACATTTATTTATAATTGAGCACAAAACAAGCTACAAGATGTCTCCATGTAAATAGTTGGTCGGTATCGGAAAATACATTTCTCTATTCGACAGGCATGTGTCATCTCAACTCAACAGCTCCTTAGGTAAAATTGTCACTATTAGAAATAGTCGCAACACAGAGGGATGTACGATATCTTGTTAAGTGGAAAAAACTTATATAGATTTCATATACAGTAATAAATATGATATATGTATATACGGATATTTAAGTTTGTTATAAAAATGGACACGAAGGAAATGGTGACCGTTGGAAATTCGTCCAATAACGAAATGATATTAAACAGTTCATCAACGGATAATGAAACAGAAATACACGAAGGACCTCCAATGTCTATGGTCCTAACAGCAACTTCTCTATATATAGTTATATTTATGGTGGGAATAATTGGTAACATATTAGTGATGGCAGTAATACTGACCAGTAAATCAATGAAGACTACAGTCAACATGTATTTAATGAACTTATGTTTGGCTGATGTGTTGGTCATCATGGTATGTATGCCTACAGCTCTGGCTGATATCTATACTAAAGAAGCTTGGTATTTTGGAGGGTTTATGTGTAAGTATTAATTTTTTAGGGATTAAAACTGCACGTTCTGAAATTTCAACTCGTATTAACTATTCTAAAACTCTCAAAATGTTCGGAAACATTTCTAAAGCAGTAAAATTGTGTTTTGATAACGACAATTTTACTTCAAATTCACATACAACTGTATAAGACGAGAATTGCATGTTTCAAAACTTTACACAGTAAGTAACGGTTTACATGTAGATGATTTTGGCACAATTTATGTAACTGTTTGCTCAAAATATAAGTCAGTTTGCCTTAAAAACTTAAGAATTCAGTTTCGTAATGTAATTTTAGACACTGATTAATAGTTTTAAAACTACAAATGTTTTCATCAAATTGGTGAACAAGTAGCTTTAATACACTGCAGAGAAGGGCAGCAATGCAATTATCGTTCCACTATTTTGAAAGTGCACTGGGAACTTTAGTGTAAGTAGTGCAGGGTAGGCATTTTCTTAGATCTTTTTTAGTTTATGTACTGACTTGAAAATTAAATTTCCAAATGAGTAGTTTTTAATCATTTAAAGCTTGCATGAAAACCATTTATGAGAGCGTTATCAAGTGGTATGCTTATAATCTCATTTACAAGGAAGAACTAATCAGTAACATGATAGCCAAAACTGCCATTAAATAATTTTGTAATTGTAGTTATTAATGACAGTTTTAGATGATAGAATAAAATTCTTGCCTAGTTGACAATTAGTTTAAAGCTTCTATTCGAAGTTATATTTTATTATAGCAGACATAAAAACTATCTTAAAACCATGAAATCGTTAAAATACAACCAGAATTTCCGTCACACCATTTTATTTGCAAAATAATTGTTTCAAATATTGGCAACCAAGTTATACTTTTGTTTTTGTTCTACTTTTACTTTAACTTGTTACAAATGGAATTTGCATTTTCAAGTAAAATCTTAAAACATGTATATTATTTTTCATCAGAGATTTTTGAAACGATATAAAACAACTTTGTACCAGATAAATGTATTTCATGTGTGCAGTTTATAACGATGTTTGATATAGGGGCTTTAAAGAATGGTTATACTGTTGTAATATAATAGCTATCTTACATTTAACCATGCTATTGTTTTATGGTGTTTCAATGCAATTTGATTCACTGCGTAGTTTTTCATTAACTTCCAAAGCTTGATTACATTTGCCATGACGGTGACTTCCACACAATGAACATATTACCTGACCAAATACTAAAATCAATGTGAAAAATCGACCTTTCAGACTTGTCATAAATCACCAGTTCTGGTAAATTTATTACTTGACTATATATGTGAGATTTCAAATAAGCATGAATGGCAGACATGCGAACATATTTACCATCAATGTCAGTGACAAATTACAAAAGTACTTGATTACTCATTTGAAGCGCTGCTAGACACTTTTTCTCATTGCATGATCTTGCACTTTTTGGCATATTCTTATGAATAGATAACCTCAAACTTATTTGACTCTAAACTTTTCAAATGAATTACATACGACATAATTTTTGTTGAGTATATTAATGTTTCTTTGTTTCTTAAACTAATTGCAACGGTCACTTTCCTTCACTTAAAGTGCTAATGTTCGGTGTGAAGGGTTTGCCTCGTTCGTTTTGTGTCTAATTCTTATGCACATTTTGTTCTTTATTTGGACTAAAGAAAATGTCCAATCACAAGTGTTTAATTACATTGCTATAAGCGGCACTTCGTATCAACGTATTGGCGTTCTAATACTATGTTTTACAGAGTAAAGATGAAGTGGTTTTCTATTGAACTTAAGACAAATTAAAAGAATATTATACAAGTTACAAGTCCAGTGTATTAATGGTTTGGATTAACTGTCGGATATGCATCACCACATTGTCGAATGTGTTATTATTAGATAGACGATTAAACCTTTTCAAGAATAAAGTTACATTATCAAAACCGTTTCAAGAATAAAGTAACATTACTTTCAAAATCATTTCACATGGACGTTTTTGTAATATTCAAGTTCACTGAAGTTAATTTGAAATAAGGTTCTCAAACTCCACCACGACTTACACTGAATCAATGGAAAGTCAAAATGATAAATATATTTTTAAAACAATCCCATGGCAAGGAATCGACTGTATATTACGTTTGTGAGCGTGCACAATGGTACTTGAATTATTGTCAATTGATTATCTGACAGCTGATCCTTTTGAATACTTGCTTTCTGTTAGAATGATTTCTTGCTTTAGCTTAATAGTACTTCTGTAATTACTATAGCACAAAAATGTAACGCACGGAAACAGAATAGCTGTTGAAAACAGGATCCTATATGCTGTCCAGACTGTTTAATACTTAGATATTTTATTTCGATCGTGCAACAAGTTCTAACAAATTAGATCAATGACTGCGCGTCCACTTCTTGGTCTCCCAGTTTCTGAAGTAGTAAGATAAAGTGTCTTCGAACCAATAAGATACTGGCTATCCTATGACTACCAGTCCAACGTCGTAACCACTTGGTCATATCCACTTATTGTATAACTTCTTCTATCATGTTCAACTATAAACAACTGCAAATGATGAGGTTATGAGCAGGGTTCCAATAAACGCTGGCCAAGTCGCCAAAGGTGACGAAAATGTCTAAAGGCGATCAAAGACTTTTATAAGATTGGTTAGTTGGCCATCAAAATTGAGACTGCATGTTTGTTTGTTTTGTTTGGTTTAACACCGTAGCAACACATATAACGGCGGTCAGTCAACCTACTCACTGTTCCTGGAAAGGCTAAATCTCTGGATTTAGCTGTTAACCAACTACTAAGCACGTACTTTCGTCAGTAACTGACACCTGCCCTACATGATTCAGAATCATTTATAGAAGGGAGAAAGGCCGTTGAAATAATTTCATGACCAAGCTCCACGAAAGTATGCCCTGCCCGGGAATCGAATCCGCGACCGCTCGATTAGTATATTTGCTCGCTACCAACTGAGCTAACCGGGCGGCTTTAAAGACTGCATGTATTTTAAAAAGTGAACTTGTCACTTTTTAATTTGATTACATGCCTATTTCTGTATTACATATCCAATTGCATCGTACTTAATGATACAAAGCTTTTCTGAAATCAACAGATACACAGTTTTTAATCCTTGTGCACATTGGATATCGGCCTGATTCCCACCAAAAGAATTATTACATCTGAAAAGACTAAATCACTAATGATAAGCATTCAACATCATCTTAATGTCGTTATCATATTTTTTTTTATAACCGATCAGTTTCAATATATCAACTGAATCAACACATTATAACAGGTTTTGTCTACGAGTCATAAATCATAAAATACAGGCGACTCTTGCTTGATTTCACTCATATTTTGATAATCCCTAACCGGTCTTGTCATCTTATAACAGTGCACTTACATCCACTTGAGAGAACATTTCAATCTTTAGAGTACATTTATATATCCACAAATACTAGAATCAAGTCAGTTTGTCAATATTACCGTAAGTACTCTTGACGTAGATAGTCAGGATTGTACATGAAATAATTAAGTGAACAAAACCTCATAAAAATGATATATTTGATTTTTATTATAATATAGTATATGACCAATTTAACGATACAATATAGTTAACAGTCATTCAAAAGGATTAATTAATATACATGTATTTATCTGCGATGATATCGATATAAAATAGACCGACTATTAGAGAGATCAACCAACCAAGTGTTTATTTGATAAGTCATATTTAGCTTCAATACTATGTGAACTATGTGTAATGAATATAATATACATTGATGGGATATTTAAAAAGTCTTATTTTGGTAGAAATTATCTTGTCGATCGTATTTGCTTATCCCAGCTGTCAATTACAAATGATATACATAATCATGTGTAATGGGAGACGACAGAACAAAAAAAGCGATCTAGTATTTTTTATGAACGACATGACAATATACCTTACTTAATGCCACTTAATGCTAACTTAAGAAGCTAGAACAACTTAAAAGTTTGATGAAATAATTTTTAAAATTGAATATATGTGTATAACGATGGGACCTGAGAAAACTTAATGGAAACCCTTGTCAAATGATACCATAAGTTATATATAGCTGAAAAGTAACATGTGTTGTGATCATAAAGCTTCTGTTAGCATATTAAGATTTTGACAGATCGCGTGATTTGAATGTATACATTACTAGAATGTATTTTCAGAATAATTATGAAATTGACTGTAAATTATATAGTGTTATATTCGTCATCGAGACGCTGTAATTAGCCTAATGATAAACGTACGACATCTGGATTGGAGACAAACTTGGCTATACAAAATATGATTTTCTTGGAATCTGTTTCTAATCTACCACATCCTAATGTGAAGACACTTAAGTAAATGTGAGAAATGTATTCGTGATATGTCTTAAAGAGTAATGCGAAAGTACTGGCTATGACCAAAATTTGGCATTCTCGTACTCAGAGGCTATCAAGATTCTCGACCTCGATAGCTTATGGTTTCGAGCATTGAATTTGGCTGCAACAATCGTAACTGAATTTAAAAATAATTCTCCAAATGGACCATGCACAAAACTAACGAACGTTTAATAATGAAATTTGGTATCTTCATTATCCATAAAGATGGAATTAAAGCTACTTATTCACATATTTAGTAAACTATTTTTGAGCAAATTTGTCACTTTCTTAACCATTTCTGATTCGAACAAGTTATTTAATATACATGTATTGATGAATTTTTATATATTTTTTTAATTTGCATATCATCCAAATTGTAAACGTTGACGGAATAATAGAACTCGGATTTTTAATCTGCACCGTTCAACGATAAATCAACTGAAAAAATATCAGGGACTCATATGTTTGGTTCACCTTAAATATGACATTTTACTGCAGGTCTATTTGGTAGAAATTTGCTAATCTCTTGGCTAAGATAATGTTATAATAATCTTAGCATTACATGTTTTACGATCATATAAAACATCTGGTACTGATAGAATAGCTTTACAAACTTAATAGTCAGAAAGTTGATGTTCTAGCCCACCCACGATCATTCTACACAGTTCCACATGTGCAGAAAAGGCGTCATAAAATACATAAAAAACATGTCTAAAGAACTACTTATGGAAAAAATTATTGAATAAATTATGTTCTTCTGTTTCGATGTTATTAAAACAATAAGTGTAGGATGTCATGAATGATACGCAGATAAGAGCACTATTTTTTACTTATAGTAACCAATATTTAAGTAGTGAATAATCGGTTTTTATTTTGCAACATTCAATAGGGGCGATTGTTAATTGGTTGTCACTAGAAGTAATTCTTATACGGTAAATCTAGATGAAATTGATGACAATTCTGTGAACAATGTAATTTTACAGGTTTAGATTTCCCTAAATTTTGTTTATTATGATAAATACTATGGAAGTTATATGACCGAAGCTATCAGTTAGGAGTTCATATCCTGTTTGAGCTAGAGTAGTGGATATCATGAAACTACAAGATACTTTTAATATCCGTTAAAAAGACCACCTTCCAACTGTATGTGATATTGACGATCTTTAATTTACAAATACTTATTTTTAGAAGACAAAGGACTCTATGATATAGTATCTCCAATCCGATATTAGAATATTCCGCTTTTAAGATTATTGACGTTATATCGCTATTAAGAACATCGATTTTTATTGTCTTCAAGGTGGACATGTACTGTAATATTATTTTCAAAAGAAACCCAACAACTTTCTTTCAGATAAAAACAAAATGTCCACAAATAATAAATATATCATCTTAAAAATTCTATGAGGAAAATGTCATTATCTAACCACAAGACTTGATTCAGATGTACAGCATCGGAAAACTATCATAAATACTTGATAACTAAGAAATCTAACACTTCGTAATGACAGTTATGAAAGATAACTATTGTTATCTTGTCATATTGTCCCGAATAATACAATGTACTTACTGCTTCAGAAATGTAAGAAACTGTAAGCTGATCGTTGATAATCAAATAAGATATTTATATGTATTGTATATCTACAGCGTTTTAGTTAGCCTATTGTGGGCTTTCTCTGTTAGTAAAAAATGCTAAGAAGTGACATTATGTTATTACTTTGCAATTCATTCGCCTATAGAATTTTACTAGCTCACAATGTTATACAAAATCCGTAGAAAACATGCTAAAGATGTCGTGTGTTTTATAGTGGTATTGTCAAATGGTGTATAATTGTTGATGGAAAAATGTAGTCCATCATTACCACAAGATTATTTTGAATTTGAAATTATATGTATTTGAGAAATAAGTGACAACTTATGTTTTTGTCTATGTTAATCTCCACTCTTAGAATGGTCCAATAGTTTACGGTGACTTATGCTTTGATTATAGATGAAAACACACTGCTTTCCTGTGCCTACTTTTTAAACAGTTGTTAAGTGCCATGCATTTCCTCATTAGTTTTGTTGCTATAGATATATTTTTGTGTACATGTAACATGGATCTTGTGATACATCAAACGATCCAATAGAATGTTTGCGTTCCTGTTTGGAAGAATAATAACTGTTTCGTACAGGAAATGCATACACATCTGGTCTGACCATTACACACAATATTCATTATTTACAAATTTCCTGCTATACAGCAGACTATAATTGCAATTCCAAGACTGTAATGATATGTCAACACAAGTACGGAAGCTCTTTCAACAACACTATAACGACTTCATGTTTTATTAAACAGTAGAATATTTCAAACGATATATATATTAATTGACATAAAACATATGAAAACTCTGTTAAGACATCGTCTCACAGACGTCGTAATTGCTTTGATTTATTGTTGGAAATAGTTTATGTCAATAAATCATGTATCTCTAAACACCCACAGAAAACTTAATTATCTATTTCATTTTCTTGAAATTTTCGTACATAACGACATAAAAAATACAATGAATGGCCAAAGAGAGTTGTAATGACTTCAAATAGGTGATTTTGTTACACAGAGTTTCAATAAATTTTAATGAAGATGCAACTCTTAGGACACTTGAAGAACAAATGACAGTCATTGACAGATTTAATGCTGCAGAAACAATTTACGATTTCAGTCTGAAACGCTTATGATTTTGAAATGTTAGTATGAGATTGCGTGAACGTTGCTTGTCTTTGATTGTTCTCATTGCAAGTTTGTTAAAGCGACATGTGTTTAAATTTGTGCTCGATAATGTCACGAAGTATGCTTAGTCATGATGTCGTCATGTCACGTAAAATACTTAAATAACACAGTTATGAAGTAATGAATTATGTTTAGTGACGCGACGTATTGTCAAGTAAAATGCTTTTTAAAGGGTCGAAGTTATTACGTCATAAAATATGTTTAGTGAAGAGAAAAGGTAGGCCTTTTGTCATTAAATAATTATAAACGTTCCTGATGTGTTGCAAAAGTTAAATGCTGCAGTGTCGGTAGTATGAGGTCATTTGAATGGAGGTTTGAAAAGCAATGAATATGCGTCACGTATAATGGTGTTTTATTTTATGAAGTATAATTTTAGTTGTATTTTAAACAGCAGTGACCATGTGTCAGGTGAAGTGGTGTTTATTTTATGAAGTATACGGTCACGCGGTTTTGTGTTGCGTGACTTTATATGACGTCACACGAATATTGGTTTACTGCCCACGGTGTCAGGTTCTGTTGTAAGTGTCTATGATTAAGCTTCACGTGGTTTGGGTTTTAACTTTTAGTGATCGTGAATGTATTATCTATCATTTTCATGTCAAGTAGAAAATGTTTATAATGGAACTAGGTAGCGTGTTGTGCATTTAGCGTCGTTTTAATATTTCATTAATGTCAAGTCATCTCAAGACAAAAAACGAGTATATATTTTGTCTGAGGAATGACAAAATGGCATACAACTTCTTTTGATTGAATACGAATGTTCTTAGTTGCAAAGAACTCTCAAGTTTCAGCCATTGAGTAAATGTGTTTACTTTTTTCAAATATATTAGCTCTTAATGGAAATGTTAAAGAAGAGCTTACAATGATAAGAATGCAGCTATTTACCGCATATAGCCTTTAATGCATTTTTCCATTATGAAAGAATGCTTGCTACAGACGCATTAATAATAAACAAATACTATTAACGGAAACGTAATGAAGTTTTACATCCTTTGGAAGTACTTAGTTATATCACTAAGACAGATCTTAGACATAACGATTGATGGTATTATTGTCATCTTATTATGGGTAACCCTGATGTCTGAACAAAATCCTTCAAGCATAGGCAGTCGGCACGATTCCGAGAATAAATCTATTTGAATGCATAAAGTGATGATGTCTCGGAACTGTGGCGGTCGACTTTGCCTAAAAGTAGATAAGCTTCATAAAAATGCAGTACTTAATTAAAGAGTTTTGTAAATGTTTTTGTTTAATAACTTAAAGAGCCACACTTAGTAATTAAATATTCAGACGTTTTTTCCTTCTTGTGTTTAAGAGCCCTTGTTTGTTTGGATAAAAACTGTTGTTTCATAACTTGACATACAACATCAACATTTTAAGTGGCAACATTAAGTACGTAATTATACAGACGTTTTATTACTACTTGTATTTTTAAAACCCCTCCTTTGTTTTGAGATAAGCTGAAAAAGACGCATTTTCTCGGAATGTAAAGTACTAGAAATGACGCCCTTGACATATTGTACACAAAAACTGACGTCTAAGTCAAATATGTTTTCTTTGAGACGAGGCAAACAGTAATTGTGAAATAAAAAGGTAAAAAAGAACAACTAATAAGTTGCGCTTATTCTAGCCTTATCTTAAACACTGTTAATGTTGCCTTTTTATCAACAAGTTATGTTTTCAGAAATCATAAAATGACTTGTTAATCTAATTTTAGATGTTAAATTCTACTCATTTACATGTTTATGGTTTTTAAACTTAGTTATAAAATGTTTCATCGTAATTCATTAAATTTTGAAAAACAATAGTTATAACAGACCATTTTTTAACTATGTTAAAATGAAACATCATGTGTATATGCTAACTTATTTACTATATTTGACATACTTTAATTTAGAAATTCAACACCTCTTAGAAAACTGTACAGATAATAAAATATTAAACAAAGTTATTCAATTTAAATGTAATCATGTAAACTTTAAACATTCAATTTTCACAACCATACTAAATTTTACAATTTTAATGACAAAATGACACTTAAGTATTATTTAGTTGTCGAGTAAAAGCATCTAATTTGTATGGATGGTGTTTATTTTATGAGCTGTTACATCTTGTTTCTTCAGTTAGAAGTTATCATTAGTCCTGATCACATCCCCTGAAACATTATTTAGTATGAGAAATAACGTGTTGTTGTATGTAAGTTGAAAGTCAATGCAATTAAATATATTTAAACTGGGTTTTACGCCGCGTCGACACAAATTTTTAGGCTATTTTACGACGTCCAGCGCACCTTACCTAGCTTTTTAGTGAAGAAAAATTGACATTATTGTCAATTTTGTCTTGACATTATTGTCAATTTTTTGGAAGAGTATATCTACCCGGGTGGAATTCGAATCCGTACCACCTTCGGGACACTAGATTCGGAATTCTTGCGCTTTACCAACTGAGTGCAATAAAATTCTCAATTCGAAGATATATTCATTTTCAGCAGAAACAAAAGCCATTAAGACATAACATGTTTCATACATTAGGGACACAATTTACATGACAATGGATTGTGCTAACTAAGTTTAGGTTTGACAATGTGTCTATTTTAACTTATTCAACTTCTATTCTTCTTTTGTAAATATTGAATAGTTCAAAATAGTATATAAGATTAATTCTGTCATTTGCAGGAAGTTCTTTTCTATCACAAGACTTAATTTACATGTCTCAATAATATAAATTTAGTACTACCTTCTCATCCATTGCATTCATTGTACATTGTTCCAGGGTCTTTTTAGGGTCACTGTTTAAAAGATGCATTTATTATTGCATAAAATAAACAACTCTTACTTCGATATTTCTACTCAAGCCTTTATGAAGATAAAACGATTTTTCTTTGAAATAAAATCATAGATTGTTTGCAATTGTTTAAGAAGTTCGTGTAAAAGTTTTCTTGATTATTAGGCTTCAGCCAAATTGTCAGAGTAAGAGCTTGTTTCGTGTAGTATTGGAAATATTACTTTTAGATAAATTTAGACATCAATATATATGTCTTTTTAATTTACAGGTCGGTTTGTACCATTCTTAGAGAATGTGGTAGCCAATACCTCTGTGTTAACTATTCTAGCAATAAGTGTGGAGAGATACAGAGTTGTACGTTACCCTTTAAAGGTAAGTCATTTTATAATTGTTATTATTTATTACAGACATTTTACATCAACGTATAATCTGTGTAATTATATAGCTAGAAATTTATATGCATTCATATATTGATAAGAATCGTTTCAAAAATGAAACAAACGTACCTTTAATCATCAACCTTTAATCAAACAATTAATGGCAAGTATACATTAATACATTGAACTCAATTTAAACAATAACCAAGTAGATAAAGTAGATTCTGATATCATTCAGTCAATATCATGTCCATTTATCCTGATTTTGTTGTATCTTATTTGCTTATTTCAACATTCATTTTCTATTAAGCTTAATTGACCTTACTTATTAAGTTGACATGATGTTTGCTTAATTTCTATTTATGTTGACTCCTTGAAATAAATGAAGATATTCCTGATTGTGAAAATAACTTGAAAGTCCCTCAATATAATGACCTATATAGTTGTTATTATCAGCTAGTGTTATCTATGTTCTTAGGTTACGTGCCATATCAAAATGGTTTTAGGAACAAGCACATTAAGTTTGACCCTAGGCTGATAAATTTGCTTATATCAACATAGGCGGCCGGCACTGTATCGAGAAAAAAGCACTTTATATTGTACACTGCCCTCCAAAAGTTCCTTTACAGTACAGTACAATTAATTGAATTAATACAACCTCCAAGTTTAGTTTTAAAGAATTAGTATATTATTGTTTCTTCGTTCATTACTCATGCAATTGGAAGCAGAATTTCTCGTGGTACATATTTTTTTCAGTTGCAGCAAAAGTTATCTATCGGTCTCTAAAAGTATGGTCAGTGTATCTCAATAAATTAGTATCAAGTTTGAAATATTTTTGCAATTTTATATCCATAAGAAAAATATACTGATTTCAAAAAGCAAGTTAAAATCATTTAATAATTAACTGATTTACTTTGTTAAAAAATTCAATTAAGTACAATATAAATTGTAAATGTGTAAAGGAACTTTTTTGAGGGCAGTATATGTACGTTTATTTAGCTTTTTTGTCTCGGAAATATGCCAATCACCTAACATGTATATATAGCACTTTGTCTCGAAACTGTGAAGGTTGACTATGTATATGATATTGTTATAGAATTGAAATTAAATGTAAAAGGAATAAAATTCAACAAACACAGCTATTTCCAGACAAAGTTGATGTTATTATTACCTTTGTTGAAGCCCTATTAATTAAATACAAGAGTTTGAATGACGTATGTCACTGAAAATGCATTTTAAAGCTAGACATTGTTTATTCATTCAAGGCTGTATTAGAAGAAACATTTACAGTATGGAAGGTGATCCTTTCAGTGTGGGTAATATCAATTGTATGTAGCGTCCCATGGCTATTTATAGCAATTTATAGGGATTCTCAGTTACGTGATGGTACAGCTATTAAGGTATTTAACACGATTATAAAATCTTTGCTAAATAAGCATCAAACGGTATTAGATTTTCTGTAATTTAACGATTTTGTGACATTGAATGAGATCTTAAGGCTTCTGGCTAAACAAATATATTTTCTGAATTTTGCATTTCTGAAATACTTAATCTCTTGTATTAATTTTGAAAATGTTAAAACGATATCACAAAATTAATGATTTTAGTGCAAGTCCTAATACAGTTACACCAAAAACCATGTTTTATCACCTTTTTAGAAAACCACTGTTAATTGGTTTAAAAAAGCCCAATCACATCCATAAGATCCAACGTCTCATTCAACGCCACAATTTAGTAGTTTATAAGACAACATTTATTGCGGCTTTTTCATAGCTTAAATGTACAATGATAATGTTGTTACATCAATTCAGTCGTTTCTGATTAGTGTTAATTTTGACAAACGCCTTGTCAACACCAATAATGATCATTTTACGACGACAAGCTTATCTATTCTAGCCTTCTCAATAAACCTTATTGTTGGGAAAAACCCAGCCCGAATGATGCTCGTACCAATTGAACTGTTTTACTGTTTCTCTGCACACTCTTGACTATTTATTTTCTGAGAGCCCACGTGCGGCAATTCTTCCGCCTATCTCTGTGTCAAGTATGTCAGTTGTCAGTCGCTGGCTGTCTGTAGCCTACCTCCATGTACATGTTTAGCCGACATTTCAATTTTGTGCGATAGCCCCTGATCTTTGAATCACTTTCAAGCATATGACCTTTTCACCTGGATGAATTGTAACAACTGTAGGTAAATGCCTTGCTCAAGGAAATGAGATGTGCCCCTAGTGGGGTTCGAACACTAAACCTTTCTGCGCGCCTACCACTTGATTAACGCTCCTAAATTTGATCCACATCATTCATTTGCCTCATTCATTATTGGATTTTGTTCTTCAAAAAAGGACAAAACTTTCTATAATTATGAAACAAGCCATGTTTCAGATTTTGGTTTCAATATTTTTCGTTGATAGTCTAATGCCTTCCCACTGCAGACGTTAATGGCAAGTAAAATAAAAACTGAAATTTTTGTTTACAGGTTTGCCGAAACCCTATAAGAGAACCATGGATGAAAATCTTCATCGTTGTTACAACATGTATTTTCTTTCTGATACCATGCTTGGTGTTGTTTGCATTAAATTCTCATTTATGTTGGATGCTAGGACAGTCAGATGAACTCGATACATGTACTAACAAAGGCAAACAAGACAGACATGCCAAGAAAAGACAAGTTGCGAACATCATTGCCTCTATTGTGGCAATTTTCTTCTTTTGTCATTTACCATTTCGTGTGGCAGGACTGTGGTTTACATTTGCAGACATTCATGATATCGCCTCATTAGGCCTACTCGGATATTTTGGAATGGTTTATTCACTAAGAGTGTTGTTTTATCTAAACCATGCTTTAAATCCCGTTATCTACAATTTTGTTTCTACAAAATTTAGATGTGCACTGCGGCAAATGTTTCCAAGGCATTGCCGCAGAACAAAGAGAGGTTTCACCCAAGTGTCAAGTCGAAGATTCCTGTTTGGACGAAACTATTCGACTGAAACGCATGCTCGAGATTCAAGACAAGAGTTAGAACTTTCTACCAGGTTGGAACATAATGAGTTCTTACGTCATTATGAGTAGTAAAATGAACATTTGAGAACATAATTTGTGTAAAATTTCTTTTTCTTCTTGTCTTGTAAATGTTTAACATTTAAACTACAATCACAAAAACAATAAAAACCAAACGTTGATGTTGTAACACGATTGCAGTGTTTAGTTTTAATTGTCCTTAGATGTCAAGATAAAAAAACATACTACATCAATGAGCATGGATTTAACTTCTTAGATCGTAGGATACCAGAAAGATTTGGTATTTCTGTAGTAAAAACATTGACGGTTTACATATGCATAGTAACAGTGGCGACGGGCAAGACCGCTAATTAATTACATTGTAGTATGTTTTATGGTCAGGGACAATGCGTGTCGCCATTGTTCCTATCTTCTGTATGATTGTTTGAATATAACTTAATGTTCATACACTTTAGCGTTCCATAAGCTAACCCACACAACTTATAAGATAGAGATATGACGGTGTTTACCAGGTTAATTTTTGTCTCCTTTCTTGTAAAAGGCAAAATTTCCATTGAGAATGATAACAACCGTCGCTAAAAGATTTGTTGAAAATTGTACATAATGGCTTACAGACCGTAAATCTTATACGTTTAACAACTTTATGTGACATACAATCAGTTCCAAATGCTTTCAGTCTAGGCTGCTTACAATATTTACCATTTCTAAGATTATGGAATAGGGTGAATTAAACATTCTTTTCTGCTCTCAGAGATGGTAAATTCATTCAAACGTTAAATTGCTTAATCAAATGTAAGAATATATTCCAAAAATATCGAACGGAGGTAAAAATCATATTCAGTAAACGTACATGCGCCACAAAAACTGTATACATTAAAGCGTTGATTGAAATGTGGTCTAGTCAAACACTATTTGCTGTCTTTAGTGCAAGTATGACTGTATTGGTTCTCAGTTCATTGTTGTTATTAGATAAAGACATCAGCTCCAAAATTGGATTATCCACACAGAAAATTGTCATCATAATATGACTATCGTGTTTCATAACAGCTGGTAGAAAGTATGTACTGCTCAAAGGGACGGTATAAACACCACAAGCCTGATTCGACCAGTGCACCTTTTCACAATAATTCTTACGAAAAAAAAATTATCGCAAGTCATTTTCATTATTTTGAAGTTCAAAGTTAGAAAAATGATAAATCAAAATAAATATGATATAATCATCAAAAGATATACAATATTCTACATAGTTTGAATCATAATTAGCAAATTTTTTTAAAGATGACCGTATTAATAATGTTTTGCTATTGAATTACGATGGTTTTTATCGTAAGATTTTCTGTGAAAAGTGCTACCGTGAACTACCTGAGACTTTTTTGTACTCAAATATGCACCCTTCTAGATAAACTTAATTCGATAAAACATGACAATGGTTACAATGAATCACATTAAAAATTGTCATTACAGTATGTGTTATCAGATAAAATTTGTCATATAAAACATAAATATGACTTGGTGCTGTATACGGGTTGTAAGGAAAAATGTAGTAATCATAAATGCAGTTAGTACAAATTGACCTGATACAAAAAAAATTACAATGTAATTTGCATACACTGAATAGGTTAAAGTCTTGAAGCAACTGAATTGCATGAAAACTCTGAAAAACTCTGGAATAATCTGTCTCAGATGTAAATTAGATCATAAGGACATTGACAGTAAACATCAATACACAGTATTACTTTATCAAAGACGTGATTTTATACAGTTTCATTCATATTAAACCTACGTAAGTGTTGATTTATTAAACATATTGATCTACGGTCAAGTATGTACAGTGCCCACCAAGTGTCCTTGGACAAATCATGATAACAAACTGATTCACAGTAATCAATCGGAAAAATACCAGAAAATCATCTTAGCCAATTCCAAAGTAAGTATTGACTAGTTTATAAACTTATGAATCAAACTTGCTCGATAAAGATTTGATTAAAGTAAAACTCTTGGTGTTTTGTATGTTTTTCTTTAATTTTCAATTTTGTCCAAGAACTTTTAGAGGGCACTGTCTATTGACAAATTAACTTATTAACTGATGACAATCATTAAACAGTTCTCAGTATATCAGAGAGTTTGATCTAACGACAGTAGACAAATTACATAAGAACTAATTGAATTATACACATAGGGAATTGCCCCGACAGAAGAAATGACAGCTCAAAGTCCCGCCTATCAAGGAATATCTAAATCTAAAAAATACGAAATGACAAGATGTCTACAGATCTTTTATACGTGTGTTCTTCATGATTATGGATGAATATTTTAACTATACACATTACTACCATGTGCAGACAATTGAATAACTCTGCCTTAGAGACACACGAACATTGACACGTCAGGCAAGAAAAAGATAATTAATGGAAAAAAGTGTAAGATATTGCTTTCAAGTTGCCGTACTTATGCTAATTTTGCGACAAAAATGTCAGTCTATACATGGAAACATATTGAATAAAGTGTTATGTCATAATTCTTCTCAGCTGTTTTTCAAATAAGAAGTTCTTCTGAAATTGCCAGAACCTGCAAACAAATAAAAAGGAAAACGTCTCTTTTTATACCAACTTTCAATTTGCGGGTGTCAATGTGCGGTGAAATTCTGATCAGAAAAATTAAACATAAAGAGAGCACAACATATGAAATCATACAACTTCAAGTAATAAAATGTTATCAAATAAATACATTGTTTACGTACATACAATATAATACAGGGTGCATTAAAACATAAAGAGGAAAACAACACGCTAATGTTTTCTTGTTGCCGAATGCACCGAAAGTGTACGTCGATAATCACATGGAGAATGAATAATAACACAAAGCAATAATTAACAGTGAACACTTTAGTTCGTCTACATGAATGATTGTTACCCAATAGTAATAATGCCCATATGGTTGTTTAGTTAACGATTCGTTGAAACAGTAAAATATCATGACATTTTAACATACTAATGAGTATTGTCCGTTTTTCCTCAACTGTCAAAGCTTGAATAATTTCACGGTGACTGAATGCATTGTTTTTGTACTGGCGGCCTAATTGATATTAAATACATCTTCACTAAAACATATCATACGGCATAAGCAGCTTTACTCGATCATAATACACGCTTTCGGAAACTCATGGATGTATTACGACAACAATTTTGACAAACGCATTCACCGTGAAATTATTCACGTTTAGACAGTTGAGAAAAAACGAACTATACAGATCTTTATGCAATAAATCATCTTTACATGGGTTGCTTATTAGAAGAAGTGGTACTAATTGTTATCATACTCAATAGTGAAATAAGAAAAACTAACGGACCTACTGTGATCACAAAGAACACATACACGTTGTAAATGCGCGGTGATAATTGACACAAATAAAGCCACTGCATCAAAAATTACACTGTCATATTAAATACGTAAATCAGTATATAATTGGGATATCAGATGTATTTAATGTTTAAAAATATGTTAGAGGAAACAATGCGGCTATTAAGAAATAGGTAATTGATTTTGTTCGATTAAATGTAATTAAGAAATACTATCTTCGTAGAATATCACCTACAATAGTATCATTACTTCCACATATAAAAGCTTTAATAAGAAAATCCTTATTCAGCTCATTAAATGGATACCAGAATCCAGTGTTTAGCGTGACACTGATCTACTTGTATCTTATTCTATATATTCAAAAGATTTTTTGACTAATGAAATGTTGAGAAAATAACTGATCAAGCATACCGCAGTTTATTTCTCCATAGTTGAAGTTGATTAATGTAATATAGTTGAATTATATGTTGATTGTCTAAATAATGCTGATTTTGGACTTTGGTAAAATGACTGTTTCTTTTGTTCATGTGGTAAAATTCAATTCCATTCCTATCATAGCAGTATTAGCAATACGATTATATTCTCCGTTGTCTAAGTAAAAGTTGCATATAACTTTTAATTACATGTATATGAATTACCACGTCAGTGGAAAATTACCAGATCTTACGCTCTGACTTGAACTGATTTTTTAAAAATTTCTAGATACAAGTCGTGCAGACAAATATGAATCACAGAGAATAAGAGGAATCATCTTACTAAGTATACTACCTTCTTATTACGCTAGTAATGTTTTAAACTTAAAGATGACCTAGATGTCTCTTTTCCATTTGTCTGATATACTGAACACTTTCTTTCTATGAAGTTAAGCAGGTACTTGGTGCCATAAAATAGTGGATTTTTCTTTGAAAAGGGAAATTATAATATTCAGTTTAAGACCCCCGGTGATCAAAGACACTCATAATACAAGTTTTTATCAAGCCATAAAGCAGAATCACACAAAGTCCAAATATGTATAAATGTAGTGTTTACAAATAACTAGCACGGCTTCTTTAGGAAAGATGGAACTAAACGCTTATCTTATTTACTGACAACGTGTCTGAATTTAAATGGAAGGGTCAAACAAACATTACAGTTCAAGAAAAAAACTGTTGTTTTTCAATATTTGTTATTATGCTCTGTTAAAATATGCGGACCAGCAAAACGCAAATACAAAGTAACTGTATTGTTTAGTTACCGCTTCTAAAAGGGGATTCCTAATACTACAATATGTACGTATTCATATTAAAATAAACATAAAAGACGAGTTTCCTAAGCATACTGCTAGCCAGCGCTTTGTGCCCAGGTACCCGCCTTACACCAAAAGAAATACTAATGGGATATAATATAAAGGGTGCCTGGGGGAAGTTCGCCCCAAGTCTCTGATTTATTAAGGCACCAACAGTATCATTAATGCTAACGTAAATTATAACAACATTTAGTCAGTAAACAATATTTAATAATAGTTTCTGTAACAAGTATAAAGTTCTACAATCGTGACATAAGTTAATGGTTCACTATAGTAATGCAGTAAAGTGTAGTATGAACGTACAGTACAGTAAAGTCTGAATGTTATTTGTTAAACTTGTTCGAATCGTCACAATGGCTTCAAACCAACATATATAGCTCAAACTTTACGTTTAAACAAATATGCTACTTTAATATAAATCATTGATGATTATGATACATTTGAGCATACATCAAAATATACACACGTGAAAAACTTCGCAATGTTTATTCGCTTTCATGCGCTTCATAACTCACTCTTACTAAAAGCACTCGTGATTAAATTTTCACTCATCAAAAATAGTGTCTATTTTTATTCAACAACGATGTACAGAGAAACTGTATAATAAATATCTTAGCAAGATATCAGCCTTACATTAACTGTTTAACTGGTTAATGATAGGCCTACAAAACATCTTGTTACACAGAAATAAAATTAAAGGTTTGTATAGAATCAAATATATCTTTAACGTCCGTAAGGATATCCGTTTTCAGACTCATAATTGATTTGATTAATTGTTGGTAATATGTATAATGATTTCTGTCCCTGTCTGTTTAAATATTGACAGAAATACATATGTTGATGTAGAGAAACGATAATGTATAGAACGATTTGGTCGTTATTATAAAAGACTTTAAGACAAAGTAAGAAATAATAACTTCGACTTTCAGATGCTAAGCTGAAATTCCCATTTTACAAAACTATGATTATAACTACGAAACATTTCTTAGAAAACTGATATCTTGTTTTAAATGTTTTCACCATGGCAGATTACAAAACTATGTAAACCATTTTTGGAGAAATTAAAGATAAAACTGTTTGCATATCAGCCTGCAGGCAAAAAACTTAACATGTCAATTGAATGTATAATTTCATTATAAAAGTGCGGCATAGTATTGCTTTATAACTTTAATCCATGCACATTATTTAAACGACGCAATAAATGCAAATCTAAATGTTTTGTTATCATTTATCACTCTTTTCAAACATCTAAATGAATGTAAATTGACATTAGGTGAATTTACGTAGAGTTTGGGCAAGGGTTAGAGTCTACGGAGCCCCTAAAAGGACATTTTGAAATACTTTTTTATTTTCACAACTATTTCGTTTAAACGTAATAATTATTTCGTTTTAACGAAATATTATTTCGTTTATTCGAAATATTATTTCGATTAAACGAAATAATATTACGTTTAAACGAAATAATTATTTCGTTTTTTCGAAATAATATTATTTCGTTTTTTCGAAATAATTATTTCGTTTTTTCGAAATATTATTTCGTTTAAACGTAATATTATTTCGTTTTAACGAAATATTATTTCGTTTAATCGAAATAATTATTTCGTTTTTTCGAAATAATTATTTCGTTTTTTTCGAAATAATATTATTTCGTTTTTTCGAAATAATTATTTCGTTTTTTCGAAATATTATTTCGTTTAAACGTAATATTATTTCGTTTTAACGAAATATTATTTCGTTTAATCGAAATACTTATTTCGTTTTTTCGAAATAATTATTTCGATTTAACGAAATATTATTACGTTTAAACGAAATAATATTACGTTTAAACGAAATAATATTTCGAAAAAACGAAATAATTATTTCGAAAAAACGAAATAATTATTTCGAAAAAACGAAATAATATTATTTCGAAAAAACGAAATAATTATTTCGTTTAAACGTAATATTATTTCGTTTAATCGAAATAATATTTCGAAAAAACGAAATAATATTTCGTTAAAACGAAATAATATTACGTTTAAACGAAATAGTTGTGAAAATAAAAAAAGTATTTCAAAATGTCCTTTTAGGGGCTCCGTATTTATTTTTGTATTCAATGTTGTTATTTTATAGAGCTTCAAAACATTACGGCGATGAACATTGATTTGAAGTTCGTCATGCACATTAAATCATGGTACCATAAACGAAGTCTAAACTACACAAATGAATACTTAACGTAATCGGTGATTCTGGAAAGTTAATTTAGTAACACAGACGAACCTTGGATTATTTTGACCTAGTTTACAGTTTTCTTCAGTATAGTGATTTAATGAATGTTGTTTATACCTGACTGCTAAATGATTTTCATCTTGAATATCAACTTTTCTAAAACTCCAAAGACGGTATGGAAAAACATTTTGCAAGCAGAAAAGCAGTGATCTGATAATGACAATTTAGATCAAATAGTCTTACAACTGTAAAAAATGGTTTTATCTATAAAAACATACCTAGTTTCTTTGGGTAAATATTTTTATATTTTTCTCACAATCTATGCCAGCTTGTCTTAAACAATTAAAATTCTATGTATTTTAACACAATTGAAAATACAGGCTGATGTAGCTTTAATAAAAATGTAAGTATTATCCGTGATAGTATTATATAGGTACTATAAAACTATCTTAATTAACGATAAAAAGACACACAGATGTCACTTGTGTCTTTTTATTTGCTAAACCACTATCGGTAAGATTAAAATGTAATTATTATTACGTAAATTGACTTGACCCACATATGTCATTAGCGATGTTTTATTTGCGTGACCACCATATTATGTGATTTCCATGTGCGTCGATTTTAAGATTCAACATTTTTCATTATTAGGTATGATAAAGCCAATTTCCACAATGTTTGGTATAAATAGTTAAAGGCATTAATTAGAGCTACGGAAGGACTGTATATATGAAACGCGTCTACTAAAATACTTTGACTGTGGCGCCGCTATACTTCGCAATTGACGCTATATGTCGCAATAATAACAAAAAACGTCGCAACAAGTGCTAAACGTCGCAATTGTCTTCAGCGCAAATAACGTTAAACGTCGAACAAAATTCGACTGACGCTTAATGACGCGAAAATGACTTTAAACGTCGCACTTGGAAGTAGGTTTAGTATGGAACCTGAACAAGACACAGGTATTGCGCATGACAGACATGACTTAAAGGCTCACTGCAATGGGTATTATAGAAAGATCAAAGTTAGACACAGCTCCGAGTTAAATTGATATAATTGAACCTCATATCGAAGCATCTTGTAATTCTGAGTAAAGTGATTTATTTATAAACTCTTGGGTAGACATACCTTTGATAAGCTTTGATTACATGACTACTGCATAATGTTACTCTGTATACAGACGCATATTAGTGAAATAAATTCATTCGTCGATGTCAGGATGATATTATAGCATGGTCCACTATATTACCGGTGTTTTTTTATCAGTTTGGCGAGTGCAATGATAGACTGTAAACCAAACTGAACAAAATGAAAAAAATCCCTCAAATTTAGTCAGTATTAGGCAAACTTAATTTTTAAGTAAACAAAGAAAATAAATGAGAGATTTGTCCATGCAGTCAAGGAAAGGAATGGAATTTAGGTAAATCAAATAATAAGCACAAGATTTTTTCCATTCTCTCCAAATATTATTTTAAGGACAACATAATAGGCATACGTTGATTTTGTAGGGTTAACAGCTAAAATCATAAGGAGGCATAAAGTCATATGAAATTACATCTGAAACCTTAATTTGATATGCCAAAATCATGCAAGGCAAGAAGATTCAAATTCGTCTGAGCAAAGAAAGCGTTGAGTCATTTATTAAATACAATTTATATTTTTGAGGCTGATTTATTTCACAAAATAACATTTTACAAGCTATTAAAAGTTGGAATTAAAGCGCTATAGGAAACAGAAGTTACATTACATTTTAAAAAGACAATTACAGCATGTAAAGATTTAAACGCTCGCATGAATAATACAAGTATGTGTGTATAGACACATTTGAGATAAAAAAAGTGATATTAACAAAACTATCGCGAAGATTAACAGTCTGTTGAAGAATTTAAATGATAAAAACACGCTACAGGCAACTCAGACATAACGATAAATATTTCTTATTTTATATTCAAGGGATTTGGAATACTACTTTTTATATCACGAGTAATAACCCCAAAAAGAGATTAACATTGTTTTGTTTTATAGTTTGATGATCGCTTAGCACGTGTTGTGACTTTTCAATTCTTGTAATAAACTTTGATGACTATATATCTTTTATATATATGGCCTGTACTTACTTGTGAATTTATAAAGGGTTTTATCAAAATATTTTTCAAAGAACGAACAGCTCGATCAGTTTCTTTCTTTTGTGTGTTTTTGCATGCACTATTATTGATTTGCATGGTAGGTTAAATTTTTTTCATCAAAACAAATTGTTATTGTTTGTTTTTATATGAAACTGTTGCAGCTGATGTGTGAGTTTGGTGTATCCTAGTACATAGTTTAAACTCTTAATGGTTTTGCCATTGCCCCTTCCAGGGTGGATATCACTTTAGGTTACTGTTTTCGTTATATGACTATGACATATATCCTTTAACAACGAAAATATAACAAAACTAAACATATTCCCCTAATTGTTTTTTACTGCGTAAGAAGTCTTTGTTTTCGGTTGTTTTTCCTAGTATGTTTTCACAATTCGTTTTATGTTGTTTCCACATAAAATTCTTTTTTAAATGTAATGTTATGTATGACGTTTAATCCCACATTTCAACAGTTTTCACTCATATCACAGAGGTCAGTCATGTCCGTTACCAGGATAGGTCTAGATCTCTTGGCCTGTATTATTAACTAAATATTTGTACATTTATATATCATTGCCAATGACTGAATTTGTCCCGTTTGGTACGGAAGTACATTTGAGAATTTAGAATTTTAGGACCAAACTTTATAAAAGTAAGAAAATCTCATCTGGTAATTCAACCGACTATACCTCAATTTTAAATGTATGAAGTAAGGCAATATCTCTATTTGCTCCCTTATTTTTCAGCAAGCCCTGGGTTAAATTATGTGCCTGTTTTGTGCACTAAATTTGAGATATAACCCTCTTTTAATAATAGTGTAAAATGATAACCATGGTTTCATATTAGGTTGGAATGTACCATTCTAAGAAAATGTAGTAGCCAACATCTCTGTGTTAACTTTTCTAGCAATAATGGAAATAAAAGTTGTTTTTTCACTCTTTTTTGCTTTTTGCGTCAACTTTTAGGTATAATGTTGTTTGACATGGCTTTTCAGTAGCTCATACATTTTGTTAATAGTATGCCATGTCAGATTGTATATCGAAATGAATCTTGAAGTGTAAATAAATACGAGATCCCTTAAGGTATGCTTGTTGGTTAATATCGTGTACTTGTTTAAGCATATAGACATAATATAAATTCTCTAGATTAAAAAAAGAACAGAGTAGATTATATTATGAAATAAATTGAAATTTGAAACTGAGTACATGAAAATGTTTACATGAAAGTGCACACAAAAATAGGTGACTCCTGATTCCAATGTTTTTCTTTATATCTTATATTAGTTTGAAAAAATAGATAATATATCTAATACAAATTTGTTTAGATGAACGTCAAACTAATTTAATGAAGGAAGCAAACGTCAACACTTTTGCAAAACTAAGCCTTATGCCTATATATATTACTTACGTAAACTTTCATAGAAAACATAAAATTAAAATTCTTTTATTATTAACAAAACGTTGATGATGGTTATATATGATATGACGGTTTCCGTCGCATCATTTCATTAAGATTTCACTAGGTTTTTCTCCAATTTTCCTGAGCGCTAACCTGTCAATTCTGTCCTGAAACTAGGGGTCAATATTTCATTAATGACATGTCATATATTATGTTATTTTCTTCAATTTACTCAAAAAAATTGACATTAAGTTAAAAGTTATTCGAATTTAAACACGATCTTATTTCACATAGGTATAAATAACTACAATTATAAGTAATTTCTGAATAATATGACGTCAATAAGCAATAAAACAAAATAATAAGTTTTTTCGTTCTACGAGTTGTATGCATCAATAAATCGATTGACATATTCAGCCTACACGTGCTTAACTCAGGGTAATGTATAATGTTTATAAATGATAAATCAAATAAAACAAACAACAAAATAATGATAGATAATTTTACAAAAGAATCATAGTAATTACGTCCATTTCTCCAGGAAGACAAGTCAACAAACTCAATGTCTAGACACACTTGATGTCATTACTGACAATGTTAAAACGAGATTGATTAAATACAACAACTTCCGAGTGACGTGTCCCATCGAAGATAACATTCTTAATAGCATTCATGTAATCTATTTAAGGTTGTTTTAAAGAAATACTTACAATTATATGGTGTATGGATATAGCATTAGCATTGTTGACGATTGGACGGTTTGAAGCGCCTCTCGAGGATTTGTGAAGAATTCGTACAATTGTACAACGGTTGACATACTTTCAAAGATAATAATTGCTTTATTAATGGTATAGATAATTAGATTTGTCTTGATATACAATGCTACAACGTATCAAACATAACACACATAACAAAACATTCAAGTAACAATAATATACAGCATGTATGAATTACCGAATAGCCATATCAAACATTATGAAACATCAAGGATGGCACAAAAAAGAGTAAAAACATAAACTCTTATTTCCTTTGAGGTCATTAAGATATATAGTATTGAGTGATACAGAAAGGCGCTATTATATGAAAAAGTCAAAGATCTTCTTAAACTTCGAAGGCAATGTTTTTCGTGATGTAGATCATTACACCACCTTCATGACCGTTACGGTCTCTACGACAAATGCTAAATTTATCGCTAGAAATTTCTAAATGTCTAAGCATGTTTCAGTTATACGTAAACCAACACGATTGGTTTCACCAGTTATAAGGTGTATTAAGTCAATTGTTGGTAGAAGACTTCTAACGTTCAAGTGAATAAAATACATTCCTCTCTTCTTAAAACCTGAATATAGAGAATCTGCTTCTCGGATCCTTGGACATGGGTGCATGCTGTCACACAGCATCGATCCTATACTCAATAAGTCAGGATAACTAATTAAACAATTTGTTCTGTATGATTACTTCTCTGTATTTCAAAACAATGATGATAAACTTTACTCATAAAAGACATGTTGGCCTAGAAGAATTAACAATACGTAATATAATGGTCATTAAGGACATTTATAATTGCCTATTCTTAATGACAATGTTCTGTTTTAGATAGTTGTCGCTGCAAAACTGGAGAATAGTTTAATATTTTTGGTGCCTCTAAATCTCTTTTCGGCAATGTCGATTTTCTGTTGTGTGCCTAGTTTCTGTGAAAATGTTAACGAGTCAAAGCATTAAGGAGCCGGTAATTAGGTTATGTAAAAAGTGGACTAAATTTGTAGTTAAGACGAACCATTAGTAAACATGACATTAGAACTCCATAAAAACAAGCGAATAATTAGAAAAGTTCATGTACGACATATCAAAGTAATTAATATAATTTGGATGATTTGGTTTCCAGATTGTTTATACCAGGTTACATAAGTATTTAGAAGGTGAATACATGGATGTATGTGATATGAATTTTGATTCGCCTGAATCCAATTCATGTCTAATCTCCTTACTAATCTATTTGAACTTCAACATGTAAATTAACATTTTGAAAAACAATTGATATCAGACTGTACAGTTTTTTACAATCAAAAAGAAGTCTGAAAAATATCAAGGAACAGAACAAGTAAAGAACAAAGACCTTCCACATAGCCAATACTCAGATAGGGGATAGTTGATATGTTCTTAAACATTTATTATAAAAAGGACACCGCAAACTAATAAAGAAAACAAGAACCTATGGGGTTTTCTTTCTAGGAACGGACAGATGGACGTGAAAAGCGTTTTATATCAAATAAGTGTCTGGAAAAATAAATGTAACGCGCGTATAACTCACTGTCTTAATATAAACAGTTTTGCTAAACATGATAATACGCAAGAATTGCTGACTATTTGTGTCTAGATAAATAGCAAATAATCTAACAACTCCTAGAATGACAGCAAAAATATAAATAAAAGCATACTCATACATAAAACATTACAATAAAAGATACAAATGTCTATTGTAAATAGGAATCATATATATATAAGAAAAAATGAATTGTCTAAAGTAAAAATAATAATGACAAAGTACACGTTCATTCTTAACATAATGTTGAGTTTCATAAATTAAAGGATATCGTTGTCTTCAACCGAAGACGAATTTATTTCCTTAGAATAATAACAAATAGTACAAAACGAAACAAGATAAGATAGGGCAAAAAAGTAAGACAGTTTGTGCTCAAACTATTGACATAATAAAACTAAAAAAGGAAAATTGATAGGTCGTACCCAGCTTAGTCCCATGTTTACGATAGTATTTATTGTCAGCAATTATGATAACATTGTTCATCCTTCGTGAGATCTGCAAGTATAGTTACTATGTTTAGTATATTTCAACTTGTTTGTAATTCAATAATGTTGTACCTCAAACACATTGTAAAAGTCTGTAAAAATACCACAACTTAGTTTATTACATTCGTGAGTGCGACAAATGACTAGTTAAACTGTTTATCTAACAATGAAATGCTAAATTTTATTATATCTTATACACATTTTGTTAAACGTACTACCTTCATTGAAATATAAAACATTCAGTTGGTTCATTAAATTTAGTAATTATGTTACATCCACTCCCATTCTAATATTGTTTTAGTAACACACACGTAATTAGGTGTTTTCAAAGTGTGTTGTCTGTTCGATGGTGCCTGATAGAAGAACCAGTTTACTCAGTCATGGTTCATGGTTTGGCTCTAATTACAATAAGTTTGTTTGGATATAAATTTCAATAACAGTGTTGATAGTTTTCCGCTTAAAGTTTAATACAATTAAACCACGTAAATAGCTATGTAATGTATTTAATGTTAAAGGTAGGGAATAACAGCCGAAATGAGGTATAGAAAGAGCGAGTTCAAAGTATGTTCATGAAGAAAAGCAATGTCATCAAGTGCTTCATTCCCTGTTAATGTTCTCTGGTCATCCAGCACATTCTTTAGTGCCACTGGATAGATAATATCATTGTTTGCCAGAGAAACCATGCATAGGCTAGTTTTATCTTAGTACAGTCACTGAGTTCAGTAGATGGAAGGATCGACTCATTTAATTATGTAACAGACAACATTCATTCCTCCTGCTTTGTTTTTAAAGTCATATTAATCATGCTGAAAAAATGTTTTTCTGCGTTTAATTATCATTCTATTTTGTTTTATTTTGACGACCAGGTTGTCTAATGTAGAGAGTAACTAACTGTATTTTGTCCGATATTGTACATACATATCGTGTATTAGTAGCCTTAACGGAGTCGCCGTATTTTTTTAAGATATTTTCCAAACACGAGTTGCAAATGCAATTCTATCAACTGTATAATGTTGTCACGAACAATTATCTATAGTGTCTACAATAGTATATCATCTGGTGTTGCTTTGCTAAGTTATGATAATGAATCACAATGCCTATTCATAGGGCAATAATTGAGTGGCATAACTTATGTAACGGTTCTTGTTTACCTGTTAAATACGTGTCTGTTTATTAAAAGCTAGTATTGTCACGTGCTAGAAAATTTAGCAGTCAATTCCTCATGTGTTTTGTAATATTCTGGCAATAATTGATGAATTTTATTATTTTGGACTCCCTTTAAGAGGAAATCTTAGTGTGAAAGTTGATCCTTGAAGTGCAAGTTTTATAGACAGTTTTGTATGTTGTAATTGTGATTTAATGCAGTGTATGGTTCAATAAGACGACTAACATTGCGACATATTCTTAATTAAAATGCTTGTAATACGCATTTGTGTCTGCAATACAGGATGATCGATTTTGTGTACTGACAGAAATGCAAAACTTCTTTATTATATAATTACCATTATTATCTTCGCATTTGTAGGCAAAACATGAGTTATTTAACTTTGATAACATGTTGCTTTTCTGCTTACGTTTACAGTTTTCGTTTGGGACTTCTTATACCACATATGATCTATGTTGAAGCCAAAACTTTGATCTTTGGTTTAAATCCCAACAACTAGATGATTATAATACTATATATTTTGTTTTTATTTTGGTTATTCAAATGCACTGAAATGAGAATATATTGAGGTATAATTCAAGTTGTTATAATCATATCTGATTCATAACGTCAGAGTTAAAAGGCAATGAGTATGTGAACCTTTGTAGAATCATGACGTAGAGACGAGGCGATGGATTGCAAAACAGCAAACATTCAATCCATTAAATTTGAAATATTAACCTTATTTGAAGTAAGTTACTATCGGTGTTTCTATCCAATGTATCAAAAAAGCTCATGGTGCAAATGACACTTACACAACTTACAAACACGTCATATTATTAAGTGAAAAGTCTTAATTGACCTCAAAATCAGAAACAGGAGTGGGAATGCTTTTATATAATTTGGTTCTTATTAAACCTCCGCAATTATGTATATCTAAGCTGACCGGTCAAGTATCAAATCCCTAACCAGCAGATGACACTAAGAGTAACACTTATTCAAAAATTCAGATAAGTTAATTACATAAGAACCAATTCTACTATCTTCAAACTTAATTAATGTGGCAATTAAGGTTGACAGTTTCTAAAGCTTCCATCACGATACAGTGTACTTTCTTTCCAATCCAATTCAATCTACTAAGTGAAATCCATATATATGCTATGGTATCAGTGTTTACAAGTACACAATAAGTTGATATAATGCATTTAGTCACCGTGAAATCAAGCTTTGACAGTTGAGAAAAAATGACAATATAAGTACACACTGTCTGGATTATAAACATTAGTCCAATAACTTACTCCGTCAGGAAAATATTTATTAAACATTACAGACATAAATAGCATAACCCTGGTCGTAAGCGCAGTTGGTAGCGCGCCGGGATTTGGAATTTTGTGTCCCGAAAGGGGTACTGGTTCGGTATATACCCTTCCATGAAAATTTGACAACTATGTCAATTTTCCTCAATTTATAAGGTATATGGAGAAGTTTCCGGCCTTGAGGAAGGGTAGGTCAGTACTGGTTACAGTCAAGGGTCCATAAAAGCGAGGTTAAGTGCGCTGGACGCCGTAAAATGACCAAACAGTGTTGATACGACGTTTAACCTAATTTTATAATGATAATATAATAATAATAATTATAATAAATAACATCATATAATACACCCTTACAAAAAAATCTCCAAATGAATTTGCATCAGCAAGTTTTTTATATGTCGCATTTTGCTCAACATATGTTATGTTACAGCCTTACATATAATAATAATGATGACAATGACATGACTGATACATAAAATGACAAAGACACTGTTTCTGTTATTGGGTATTTTCTGAACTCGAAAACTATTTAAATACTCAATCAATGGAACAGTGTACTTTTTTGTTTGTGGTGTTCTTTTATAACAAAAGTTTAGAATCCATAACATCTTCCTCTTTGGATTTTTGTAGGATAAAGGATCTGTCTTTAACTGTTGCTGTCCTAATATGTTTTAAGACATCCTATTGATACTTGGATAAAAGAACATGCTTATAAGCGTTAACATATATAAATTATTGACACCAACCCTAAACGGGCTAGTTACCTGTCGTTTTTATAATCAGAATAAACAAACAAAAACAAAAAAACGCCGAAAAAAAACCACTAGTTCGACTCTTTCTTTTAGATGTTATCATAACAAATCTATCAAAACTATGACCTGATACATTGTGTATCTCAAATATGCACCTATTTTATTCGATACAACATCAGTTGTTGCAATGAATCATGTTAAAATCGTTATTACAGTATGTGTAATAAGATAAAATGTTTTATATTAAAATTATCACAAATATGGCTTGATCCTAAAAAAGGATTGTAATGCCAAAATGTAGTAATCTTAAATGCAGCTTGTGCAAATTGACCTGAGACTAATATATTTCCAGTATGTTTTGCATTAATTGAATATGTTGAACTCTTGAAGCACTGAACAGCATGTAAACTCTGAACAAACTCTGTAATAATCTGTTATAGGTCAAGCATCAGGCACTTTACATGTAAATTAAATCATAAGGACATTGACAGAAAGCCAGTTAACATCAACACACAGTATTACTTTATTAACAACGTGATTTATACAGTTTCATTCATATTAAACCTACCTAATTGGTAAAGTATTAAACATATTGATCTATGGTCAAGTATGTACAGTGCCAACCAAAAGTCCTTGGACAAATAATGATTTTAGGATAAACAGATTCACATAATCTATAAAGCAGGAAATCATGTATCAAATTCCAAGATCAGTAATGATGAGTTAATGAACATATATTAATCAAGCTATGCTGCCCGAATATACTTTAATTGAAGTAAACTTATTTGTGTTTTGCGTGTTTTTTCTCTCAAATTTTCAATTTTGTCCAAGAACTTTTAGAGGTCACTGTCCATTGATAAACCAACTTATTAACTGATGCCAATCATTAAACAGTTCTCAGTATATCAGAGAGTTTGACTTACTGATAGTAGACTAATTACATAAGAACAAATTGAATTATGTACAGATGGAATTGCCCCGACAGAAGAAATGACAGCTCATAGTGCCGCCTATCAAGGAATATCTAAATCTAAAGAATTACAGAATGTCAAGATGCCTACCATTCTTTGATACGTATATTGTTCATGATCATGGATGAATATTTTAGCTATATATATGACTACCCTTTGCAGACCATTGAATAATTATACCTGGTAGAGGTATGAATATTGACACAGTTATAAACTTCATGCAAGAAAAAGAATATTAATGGAATAAATTGTAAGATATTGCTTTCAAGTTGCCGCACAAATGCTAATTTTGAGACAAAATGTCAGTCTATACATGAAAAGTATATTGAATAGTTGGTTATGAAATCATTTCTCTCTGCTGTTTTTCAAATGAAGAGTTCTTCTGGCATTGCCAGTATCTGCAAAACAATAAAAAGAAAAACGTCACTTTTCATACCAACTTTCAATTGCCGGGTGTTATTGTGCGGGGAAATGCCGAACACATTTGTTAAAAAGAAAACAAATTAAACATAAGGAGAGCACAACATATGAAATCATGCAACTTCAAGAAATAAAATGTCATCAAATTAATACAATGTTTACATACATACAAACATGAAACAAGGCCCATTAAAAATAAATAGAAAAACAACGCAGTTATGTTTTCTTGTTGCCGAATGCGCCGAAAGTGTACGTCGATAATCACACGGGGAACAAATGATAAGACAAGGGCATAATCAACATTGAACACTTTAATTAGTCTACACGAATGAGTGTAACCCAATAACATACATACATACATCTTTATTGGCTAATAACGGCATTAACATATGCCTATGGCCATTTACAATACTCATGGCAAAGACCACATGGTCCGAATTAAGATTGAACGCAAGAACTCCCAAGTCATAAGCAGACACTATGATGTCACTATTATAGCTCGCTTGAAAGCAATTGAATACAGATTTCTTATTAATCCTCTGCAATACTATACATTCCCATTTTACCTGAATTCGTCCTTAAATTAGAAGAAATTTAAAATAAGTAGAATTGTTTATTAAACGATTCGTTGAAACAGTAAAAAATCACGCCGTCGTACTCCACTAAAGAGTCAGTTGTTTTGCAATAAACCGTAAACAATGGGCAGTTTATTAGAAGGAGTGGCATCCCAAACAATGGTGAAATAGGAAAAATGTTATGGACCTATTGGGATCACAAAAAACACGTAGTAAATGCGCCGTGATAATTAACACAAAAACGCTACTGTATAAAGTTTACTTTTTATTCTTAATAAATAAATAATAGGGATATCAGATGTTTAAATGTCAAATATGTTTAAAAATATGTTATAGGCAATAATACAGCTGTTAAAAAATAGGTTAACGACTGTAACGATGAAATGTAATTAAGAAATACTATCTCTGTAGAATATCACCTATATTAGTGTCATTACTTCCATATATATAAGCTTAGATAAGAAATTTCTTATTAAGCTCATAAAATGGTTAACAGAATCCAGTGTTTAGCGTCATACTAATCTATTTGTAACTTATTCCATAAACAGTCCTCTCCAAAAATATTTTGACAAACTGAATTTTGAGAAAAAAAACCTTTCATGCATACCACTGTTCATTTTACCATAATTGGAGCTTATTTATGTAATAGTTTTAAATCATATATTGATTAACTAATTTATGCTGATTTTGGAATTAGGAAAGATGGCTGTGGGTCTTTTGTTCGTGTGGTATAGGTGAATCTGTTTAACCTTAAACAAGTTTTCTCCAAAGACCTTTTGAGGGCACAATATATCAGGACGCTTTCCCTATAAGTATGTATGTAAATGTTCCATTCGACTTTATTCGCAGAACTTAAATGGATGAATTCATGAATTCATGATCGCATTCCATTCAAAAAGACAAGTTTTGTATACAAATCTGTAAATAACATTTTTCCAGATTATATGTCCAATATCTTTCAAACAACAACTAATACAACTTTAAGATCTTATTTAAATAACTTTCTAAACATTCCTAAACCCAGAATAGAATTCTGCAGAAAATCTCTAGCATATTCTGGACCAAAAATCTGGAACAATATACCACTCCATGAACGCCAATCAAATAGCCTCCGTTCTTTTAAAAAAGCGTACCTAACTTGGTTCTACTCTGGTGGGAATACTCTAAGCATGTGATAATTATTGTGTTCTTTGTCTTCTTTGTTCTTATTTGTTTTCTTGCATATATACCTGTTTTAATATGTTATATAATATTTGCTCATTTCGTTCATTTTCATTATTGCTCATTTCTTTCAATTTCATTATTATATCATACTGTCATCATCATTGTAAATATTGTGGAGGCTCTCAGGGAAGACTGGGCTTGCCCAACTGAGTTGCCTCATTAGATAAAGTTATTATTATCATTATGAGAAAGATTGTGGAAATATATCATTCAGAGTATTTGTAATGACATTTTAAACGTTCGTTTGACAAAGATACATGCCCAAAAAATAATTATACATTTTAAAAGGACAATGGGTCGCAACGCTCAAAATGATCTCATTTCAGGGAAAAAATCGCTGATTTTTCTGTGCTTTTTAGACGTATACCCTGTAAAATGATGATAAATACATTGTATTATAAAAATAAACGCAAGTTTAAAACAGTAACTAGTATAAACCTTTAAATACCTTTTGATAACATGTATATGAAATACCATTTTAGTGCAAAGCTCTTTAAACGCACTGACTTGAATTGATTATTTTAACTTCCTAGACACAAATCGTGCAGACAAATACAAATCACAGAGAATAAGAGGAATCATCTTACTAAGTATACAACTATCTTATTACGCTAGTAATGTTTTAAAATAAAAGATGACCTAGATATCTCTTTTCCGTTTGTCTGTTATACTGAATACTTTCTATGAAGTTAAGCAAGTACTCTCTCCCATAAAATAGGAGATTCATCTTTTTTATAAAAGGAAATTATAAAGTTCAGTTTAAGACCCCCGGTGATCAAAGACACACACATAATACAAGTTTTATCAAGCCATTAAGCAGAATCACACAAAGTCCAAATATGTATAAATGTAATGTTTACAAATAAATAGCACGGCTTCTTTAGGAAAGATGAAACTAAATGCTTATCTTAATTACTGAAAACGTGTCTGAATTTAAATGGAAGTGGTAAACAAACATAATAGTTCAAGAAAAAAAACTGTTGTTAGGTTTCTCAATATTTGTTATTATGCTCTGTTAAAATATGTGGACGAGTAAAACGCAAATACATAGTAACTGTATTGTTAAGTTACCGCTTCTAAAAGGTGATTCCTAATACAAAAATATGTACGTATCCATACTAAAATATACATATAGGGTGAGTTTCTGAAGCATATCGCTAGCTAGCGCTTTGTGCCCTGGTACCCGTCTTACACCAAAAGGAATACCTATGTGATTTAAAATCTAGGATACCAGGGGGCAAAGTGCTTGCTTAGGAAACTCGCCCAAAGTCTCTGGTTCATTTAGGCACCAACAGTAACATTAATGATAAGGTTAATTATAACTCAGCCAGTATACAATATTTTAAAGTGGGTTCCGTAATCAGTATAATATAGCACTACAACCGTTAAATAAGTTTCTATAGTAATACTGTAAAGTGTCCATTCTGAATGTTATTTTAACCCTTGTTCGAACCTTCACAATTAGCTTTCGAACCAACTTAAATATTTCTCAAACTCTATGTTAACATATCAGCTACATAAACCTAAACCATTGATTAATATAATATACTCAGCAAAAATAGAAACTTTACATTGTGTAAACCTGAATTTCGTTGCTAAATCATTATGTGTAATAAACAAAACTATCTAATCTTATTGGCATTTTGATGTACTACACAAATCCGAAAAGTTCGTGCAGTTAATATGCTCCACGAGCGACTTAATCCGCCATTTCCGGTTTCTTACACCGACCACGCCACAGACAATCTCAAGTCATGTGGAGTAAAACTTTTCTCACAGAAACGTTTGCTTGTTTTTAAAACCAAGAAAAAGCACTTTTGTTTAGTCTAACGACTTTCAGAAGCAATGCCACGGCTCTCTGAAAATCAAAGAAATCAGGCTATTAGGATGCTCCAAGCGGGTGCCAGGATTATGGACGTTGCGCAGCACTTTGGTTGCTCTCGGCAAACCATTCATAACCTTAGCACCCGGTTCGGTAATACTGGGTCCGTACATGACCGCCCGAGACCCGGTGCACCACGTCTGACGTCACGTAGGGACGACCGCGTCATCGGCTTAAATCATCTACGTAATAGGTTTTTGCCAGCTACAGCTACTGCTCGTCAATTTGGTGTGAGTGCCCAAACCATACGGAACCGCCTAAGGCAATCTCATGTTCCAATTCGTGCCCGCAGGCCTTATACTGGGCAGATAATGAGACCCCGCCATAAGGTTGGCATGGGCACAACGTCACGAACGCTGGACACGTTACCAGTGGGGAAGAGTTATTTTCAGTGACGAATCTCGCTTCAGAATTAGCCATGCCGACGGAAGGGTGCGAATTTATCGTCGCAGAAATGAAAGATTCGCACAATGTTGCATCAGGGAAAGGGACAGGTTTGGTGGGGGAAGTGTGTTGGTATGGGATGGAATTAGGGGGGGTCAAAGGACACAACTTGTGGTAGTCCCCTGTAATCTGAATGCGCAAGGTTACGTGAATATTCTCACGAATACTCTAGTACCTTTCATGCAGGCTCATGGTCCTGGACTAACCTTCCAGCATGACAATGCAAAGCCACATACTGCCCGCTTGACAACCAATTTTCTGGCGCGTAACAACGTCAACGTCTTGCCATGGCCCGCTCTTTCCCCAGATATGAATCCCATTGAAAATATCTGGGATGAACTTGGACGAAGAGTAAGGGCTAACCACCATAAAAACAGCGTGAACGATCTCACTAATGCACTGCAGGTGGAATGGCAGGCGTTGCCTAACGTCCTAATTAGACGTTACGTACGCTCCATGAGGCGGAGAGTTAGAGCGTGTATTACCAGATATGGGGGGCACACACGTTACTGAGGTGTTCTAAACAACATTAAGGACTGAAATAAAAATAATCAACGCATCCAAACTTTTGTTCACCATCACCTTTAATTCCTGTATTTTTCATTCTGACCCCTAGGTTAAACTCTTACGTCTAATTCATGGTTCGTACAAGTTATATCAACAAAAATGTAACTAAAGTGATGCAATGTCTTCAAGGAATAAAATGCATTAATTTTTTTTAGATATTCCGACGGAAACTCAAATTATGCCCACTTAAACACCATGTAAAGTTTTTTATTTTGCTGAGTATATATTTGGTCATATATCAAAAGTATACACACACCAACATCTTCGCAATGCCATTCGTTTTGCGCTTATTAACTAACTCGTACTTAAGGCACTCGTGATTAAATTTTGGCTCATCAAAACTTGTGTCTATTTTTTTATTCAACAACAACGTACAGAAAAACAGTTAATTATATCTTAAGCAAGATATTAGGTAAACAAACAGTTCGGTAAGTTAGAACTGTGCCAAGACACATCATTGTAAAATTGTTACGACATACGGATAAACATGTTTTGCTTCGTCACCAACGACAAAGTCTAATAAACGAATGTGCTGTTTCATTACGGAAGATATGACTTAGGCTGACTTACAAACCAAGCGTTCATTACAGCCTGTCATAGAAAAAGCAACTGCTGATAATAAACGGTGGAAATTTCGAAATCGTAAATTAATCATAGACGGTCAATTATACTATAAACCTGATCACTAGGACAGTACTCCGTAAAGCCGTTGGAATTGATTGTATGCCAAATGATGTTTTCAAAAATGAGACATCGATCAACTTACTTACCTCGTTTTTCAATACATGTTTTAAATTTCACATGATTCCATCTGTTTGGACTAAGTCAATAATCAAAACTTACCTAAAAGTAATAAAAACGACTCACGGGTTCCGTTAAACTACAGAGGATTGAGTATACTTTCAACAGTTTGTAAACTGTACACCAACATTTTGAATAAAAGACTCGGAAAATACCTCGATGTAAACGATATTCTAGAAGACGAACAAACGGTTTTAGAAAAGATCAATCATGTGAAGATCAAATTTTGCATTAACTTCGATAATTAGAAACCGTAAATTTGACAATTTAGATACATTTAACATTGAATCATTAAAATCTCTATACAAGGAGTGTAAAGCTACTGTTGACATAAACGGAAAATACACTGACTTTATTGACATTTCATCCGATGTTAAACAAGGGGATGTTATTACCCCGACTTTATTTTTAATATTTATTAATGATCTAGCTTATGAATTAAAGCAAATTAATCTTGGCGTGAACCCTGAAGAAAATCTAACAGTCAGTTTACTTTTATTTGCTGATGATATCGTTTTAATAGCTCCAAGTGAAGCAAATCTCCAACTATGATAGATCATCTCTATAAATGGTGCACAAATAATATCATGTCAGTTAACGCTGACAAAACAAAAGTTATTCATTTTAGAAAAGAAGTCTAAACCTAGGTCACCCTTCAAATTGAAATTAGGTAGTTCTTAAATTGAAATATGTGAACAAAACAAATACTTAGGTGTGATACTAAATGAATTTGTCGATTTTACTGAAACTGCCAACGTCCTAAGCAAATCTGCCAGTAGAGCGTTTTTAATGTTAATTCATGCATTATTTAATAAAACAGATGTAATGTTTTTATCTTTTAATAAAATATACAGTTCTAAAATAATACCTATCATGGATTATTCCTCTTCTGTTTGGAGTTTTAAAAACTATCCAAAAATAGAAAGTGTTCATAATAAAATTTTAAAATATTACCCTGGCGTACATAAATGTACTATTACACCAGTCATACAAGGTGATACAGGTTTATTAACACCTCATATTAGACGAAAATTATCCATGTTAAGGTTATGGAAACGGTTTGTCCATATGCAGGATAGTAGACTTACAACAAAAAGATCTTTAATTATGATTTTTAAAAAAATGTAAAAATAATTGGTCTCACGATATAAAACAGATGTTTTCGTGAAATGAACAATGGAGATAACTTTTTATATAAAACTATTTTTGGTAGTAAAAGTTCATTCATTGGAATGGCCCAAACGATTTTACTTGACAAATTCAAACCGAAATGGACAAATGATATATCATCTCAATCTAGACTAGACATTTACAAACAAATTAAAACCACATTTAAAAGAGAATTATACATAAAAATGAACATGCAAAAACTGTGAGAATTATGGCATAATAAATCCTAGACTTACAATAGACTTACCATTGTATAGTTCTGTTATATTAACCTGGCACAACTTAAAAATTACACGGTCACTGAATACGTCTTTTTATACTTGTTATTTTCCCGATATTCAAAATCGCCGCATATATAGTTAGATCATCAATTATTAATATGGATCGGTGGCTCAATTTTTACAAAGAAGCTGAATAATAACAGATTCAGTGATAGTGTAATTATTAAAGTTGTGACAGGTAAATAAACAGGACTAAAAATATGATTTTATGTATAAAAAGTTATCTACGTGTTCGTGACTAGTTATATTTTTTTTTCTCACAATCTATGTCAGGTTGCCTTAAACTATTAAGAATTTAAAAAAAAAAAACATAGATAAAAGTAGACAGCCCCAGTCCGTATCTTCTCTAAAACTATTATGGAATTACTACAGAACTATCCATATTAAAGATGATAAAGACACACAGCTGTCACTTGTGTCTTTTATTTGCTAATGGATAATCAACCGTGGATTTATGAGCTTTCGTGTATGATTGAAAGATAATTTTAATACTTAAATTGACTCGACACACATATGATATTAGCAATGTTTTATTTGCGTGACGACGATATTATGTGATTTCCATGTACGTTGATTTTAATATTGATTTTTTATTATTAGGAATAATGAAGACCATTTCTTCAAAGTTTGGTATAAATCCTTAAAGACAATAATTAGAGCTACGGACTATATTGATGAAACACGTATACTAAAATACTTTGACTGTGGCCCCGCTATACTTTGCAATTGGCGCTATATGTCGCAATACTGACAATTAACGTTGCAACAAATGCTAAACGTCGCAATTGTTTTGAGCACAAATGACGTTGAATGTGGCACAAGACAAAGTTCGACTGACGCTAAATGTCGTAACATTCCGAACGCTTAACGTTGCACTTGGTAGGAAGGTTTGGTATGGAACCTGAACTAGACACAAGTATTACACAAGACTGAAATGACTAGAGGCGCGCTGCATTGAGTATTGTAGTAAGATCGTAGTTAGACACAACTCCGAGTTAAATTGACATAATTGAACCTCTCATCGATGCATCTTGTAAAATCCCAGTAAATAGATTTATTTATAGATTCTCAGGACGACATAACTAAGGGACTTTGATCATGTGACTGCTTTATAATATTACTCTTTGTATGGATGCATATTAGAATAATGATTCCTTCGTCGATGTCAATATGACATTATACTTGAACGTGCGTGAATGCTACAACAAACAAAAACACTTTGGAAGCCAGAACTTATGCGCATGTGGTTTTTTTTTGTTAAGTATCGCATCACTTATTTTGATTTTTACTGTTTGTGGTTTTGTGGTATATGGTTTGATGTTATTTTCATAGGCATTAGGTCATGTGAAATTACAATCTTAGACCTAAAATTAATATGCCAAGATCATGCAACGCAATGAAATTTAAAGTCGTCTGAGCAGGGGAAATTTGTATGAAGACTAAGTAATTCATAGATAACAAATTATATTTTTAAGGCTGTTATATTTCACAAAAATACATTTTATAAGCTATTAAATGTTAGAATAAAAACGCTTTAGGAACCAGAAGTTACATTACATTTTTAAATAAACTATTACATTATACATGTATAAAGATTTAAACGCTTGAATGAAAAATAAAGGTATGTTTGTTACAGACGCATTTGCGATAAACAAATGATAACAACAAAACTATCGCGAAGATTAACAGTCTGTTGCAGAATTTAAATGATAAAAACACGCTACAGGCAACTCAGACATAACGATAAATATTTCTTATTTTATATTCAAGGGATTTGGAATACTACTTTTTATATCACGAGTAATAACCCCTTGTGACATTAACATTGTTTTGTTTTATAGTTTAATGATTGCTTAGCACGTGTTGTGACTTTCCAATTCTTGTATTACATTTTGATGAATATATATCTTTTATATATATGGCCCATACTTACTTGAGAATTAATAAAATTAATAATAAAAAAATAAAAATTAATAAAGGTTTCTTTCTACTGTGTCACCGTATTCTTGCTGATTTAACTTCAGGTGCTCTTGTGTTTGTAAGACCATCAAGTACTTGCCTTTTTACCTTGACAATGATATTTGCTTTTTCTTTTTTTGCATGGTGGGTTAAAACATTTTCAGCAATGCAATTTATTATTGTTTGTTCTTATATGAAACAGTTTCGGCTAATGTGTAATATTGGTGAATCCTACTCCTAGAACACGGTTTAAATGGTTTGTCATTTCCCGTTCCAGGGCGGATTTCTCTCTAGGTTACAGTTTTCGTTATATGTTTATGGTGTCCTTAAATAACAAATAATAACAAAACTAAATATATTCCCTTTAAAGATTTAATTGCGTGAGAAGGCTGTGTTTTTGTTGTTGCTGCTTCAAAGTGTGTTTTACATATAAATGTAATGAAATGTATGATGCTTTATCCCGCATTTTTACAGCAGTTAAAAGACAAATATAAGGTAAAACAACTTTGTACCTCTTTATCTATTACCTGTCAGTCATCTTGACTTCGTCGTATTGTGTTATATGATGGTTTCATGGTAGCCGTGTTTATCCAATTTGTGATTTTCTAATTGGCTCTTCATATTTTATTATTCTAAAATTAAATAATAAAACATGTATGATACAAAATTTGTTATTTTTAATCGGGTCATTAACCCGCGTCATTTCTTTTAGATTTCATCAGGTTTTTGTCTATTTTCGCTAATCTAACTGCGCCTAGGCAGAAACATATATGAATACCTAGTGACAAGATTATTTAGACGATACTTAATGTGTTAATACTTCCTGTAACTAGGAGTCAATATTCCATTTATGACATATGTCATGCCATTTATTGTGATGATTTCTTAATTCTTCTAATTTACTCATAAAGTGTGACATTTAGTTACACATTATTTGAATTTAAACACGATCTGACTCCACGTAAGTATGAATAACTACAGTTATAAGACATCACTGAATCATTTGACATTATTAAGTCATAAAACAAAATATCAATAAATAAATCAATAAATCGACTGATGTTTTCAGCATACATGCGTTTAACTCAGGGTAAAATACAATGTATATAAATGATAAATCAAATAAAACAAACAACAAAATAATACAAACAATAATAGATAATTTTACTCAAGAATCATAGTAATTACATCCATTTCATCCAGGAAGACAAGTCTACAAACTCAATGTCTAGACACACTTGATTTCATTAATGACAAAGATTGATTAAATACAACAACCTCTGAGAAACGTATATCATCGAAGATAAAATTCTGATTTGTATTATGTAATCTATTTAAGGCTGCTTTTGAAGAAATACTCTCAGTATGAATGAATATAGCATTGTTGACGATTGGACGGTATGAAGCGCCTCTCGGGGATTTGTGAGGAATTCGAGATGTACAACAGTCGACGTTCTTTCCAAGATAATTATTGCTGTTTTTATAGTATGGATATATAGATTAATTTGATGTACAATGCTACAATGTACCAAACATTACACACATAACATAACATACAAGTAACAATAATACACAACATGTATGAATTACAAAATAGTCATATCTAACAGCATAACACATCAATGATGACCAAAAAGAGTAAAAAACATAAACTCTTCTTTTCGTTTTGGTCCTTGATATATAGAATTGAATGACATATGAAGACTTTATAAAAAGTCAATGAGTTTCTCTTACTTAAAGATCTTTCTTCTACTTGAAGTTTCTGAATTTGAAAACACTATTGTCCATGTTAACAGTTAGTGCGTGACTCGATGATCGGGGGAGTTATTGTCAAGAAACGACTGAATAGTGAATACTAGAAGTAGACTTTAAAAACCTTGGAGTTAATTTTCTTCAACTCAGAGCAAATATTTATTTACCTTGAAATTTTCGGCGACATCACGTCACCTTCTTCAGCTGACTGATTTTGATCACATGACCGGTGAGGGGTAAATAAATATTCGCTCTGAGTTGAAGAAAATTAACTCCATGAACGATCCAGAGCATAGAAACCTCTTTAGACGTTTAAAAACCTTGTTTAACTTTAATTTATTGTTTCAGATAAACACTTAGTTGGTTTGTTTGGCTATGAGGCGTTTTAGTTAATATTTGGTATAAGACTTCTAACGTTCAAGTGATTAAAATGCATTCCTCTCTTGTCAAATCTGAATATAGAGAATCTGCTTCTCGGGTCTTGAACACGGGTGAATGTTGCAAACAGCAACAAGTCTATTTTCAACCACTCAGGATAACTGTTTGAACAATTTTGACTGTAGGAGTTCTTCTCTGTATTTTTATACAATGATGATAAAATGACATAAAGGAATTACCTACACATAATATAATGGTCATTGAGGACATTAATATTTTCCTTTATGTTTTTGGCGTCCGTTTATAACAAAATTTAAAAATCCAAAGACATCTCCCTCTCTATGATTTTGTTGGGTGAAATATCTGTCTCTAACTGTTGCTGTCCTTTATGTTTAGATATTGATTGATTGATAATTAAATTTATGGAACATGCTATTAAGCGTTTACATATATAAATTATTGACTCTAACACTAAAAGTACTGGTTAACTGTCGTTTTTTATCATTTTAATTCTTGTTTTCTCGTTGTCAGCTGGGACAAACTGAATAATGAAGTAATGCTGTGAGTCTACATTTGTGCTTGAACGCACATCATCACAGAAACAATATACGTGTTCCGAATAGAAAAGATCACGATAAGTTACACTTATTTTGTAGGTAAAATATAGTTTCCCTATGGGAATCACATCAGTCTCTGATTCAATTAATTATTGTATTAGAGATTTGTTTTGTTTCTTCAAACTAACCAGTTTTTACTTAAGTGAACAAAATATAACAATTACTGAGATATTTGCATTTTTTACATTCAATATTATTTCCATTTTATGCGCCCCGAGTCAACCTATTTCCTATTTGAATTGTTTTGACACCATAACATATTATGTTAGACGAATGTTCAAGTTGAAATGAATATTCGTACAGAGGATTTGATTTTGGTATTTAATGTAGCCGGTGTAAATCATTGATTTTCGATGCATTATTTGTACGATAACAATGCTGGAAATTTATCATATATAGGGAAACTCGAACATCCTGACCATTGCATCACTGTTCCGTTTTCTGGCTTAAATGGTTCTAATAATATTTAACAGTTTTTAATTCGCAGATTTAAACCATAAGTGTAGTCTTTTAATGGAACATGGAATACTGATGTGTCATTTTCCCATATGGCAATTTAGAACTGAATAATATATATAAGCTTAATACTTGCATTTTTTTCAATACACACAAAACATTTTCATTCAGCGGGTATTGATATATTCACATTTGTATGCATTTTTTAAATAATATAGAACTATCTACATCTGACGTGCTTGGATGTTCGTGTTTCCATCAACTTGTAATTTGTTTGACTGCTTAACCTTATCAACTGTTTAAACAGATACATAACATTAAAGGCACTGCAATGAAACAACAGTTGTTAAACGATCAGGAGAAAAGGGGAATATTTTGTACTTTATTTAAATATACAGGCTTTAAATCACAAAAAATTGTTTACGGAAAAATACCAAAGAAATGACAAATGACACTTAGATTCTTTACATAATATATTTTCATGAAACATTCACGCAAACTGAATTGTTGTTTTCTTATGGTGTTACATTTTAGAATGAATATAATTTTCTAGCCGTGCTTTTGGACAATAAAGGTATTTTACTTAATATCTGTATGTTTGGAGTAGGATTTTGTTATAACTTGAAGTTCTGAACATGGAACTACATATAATATAATATCTATCACTTGATTGAAGTACTTGTTGTTGTTATTCTCTGATATATATACATGTACATATTTTATGTCATATCATTACATACTTTCATACATGTCTTTGTCAGTGCGCAGCGAGAGTTCACATCTATGTGTCATATTTGAGCATGTGTTATGGCGAACTGCAAGTCTTTGCATGCTTAAATTACCAATTTCTTGAATAATTAGTTCATAAAACGGACTTATATTTCTAAACATCTTAAAAATATGACAAAAAAGATGAAGGGATTGAAGAAGTACCACCATTATGTCACAAAAAGACAATAATCCTAAAAGCAATATAACATATAATGACAAGTTAAGGAATTTTAAGTAAAAAAATGATATTATTTTTCCTAATTATATTCAATTTGACTACAATGATTGACAGTTCTTATTTTTATTACCAAAGGAATTTACATTTTTTTATAGTGTATTGGTATTATGGATGTAAAGTCGTCGTTAATGTAAAAATATTATTGAAGAACTAATATTATATTTACATAATAGAAATAAAAACAATATGGTCTTAAAATAAAGCATATTTATGTATTTTATACACTTGCCTTGACTTTTGAGTATCATCTATGTATTTACGCACTTTTTGTGTGTAAACATTACACAAAAACATTACATTCCCTAATATCAGAGTTATGAAATGAATTTTGTGATGTAAAATATCATAGTAGTAAATGCAGTTCGTACAAAAAATAAAGCCACGTTTACGTAAGCAATACAATGAACTAATCCACGACAGGGAATGCTCAGGATGACAATAAATAATTTAGTATTAGTTTTAATATGTTCTTATAAGTGTCTTGTTGGTGTAGTCGTAAAGTGTTCTACTATTACAAACACGATTGACTAAGAAGGCATTGGTTTATCTGTCATACTTATTTTGTTAAAATTTACTATATAAACATTATTTTCAATACTGTCCTACCTTTCGAATGAATTGGTTTATGTCAATATTTACACTAACAAGTGGTGTTATTTTGTGTGGACTATATAAAAACGAGATGTTTGTTTGTTCTCGTTTTCTTATTTTGTAGTTATATGGCAACGGTAATAAAGTGGTAATTATTCAAGAATGTTGCTCAAGAAAGCGGAAGACATAGTTAAGTACAAATAGATAATACTAATAGTGAAAATAAGTTAACCTTACTTGTTGAGCGGCAAGTCTATTTTTAAAAAATATATATTTTTGAATTAGAACTGTAATATTAGGTTAATTTTGTAATTCTCTCCAATAACTGTGAAATAAGCGATAAATTTATTGTGTTTACACATTGTCTTGTTTCTAGACAATAATGACTAGTGTCAATGTAGGTCGATACAGACGTGGAAAATGATAAATATCCACATATAATAACTTAAGAAGATTACTAATGAATGATACCATTTACGATATATGTATATTAGAAACTTCCTGATTACACTCACATCTTTACTATTTTGTCAGAATAAGTTCAACGAACTATTGAAATACATAAATGTAAGAATTATTCGTTTATTTGCCTATCACCGTAACATCAGAAGTTTTCCAACTTCGGCGCGATATGACCTTTCTGTTTTGGTGCGCCGTAAAACCAAAACAAACAAAATTTTCCAACCTCTGTGTAGTATTCTGAACATGTGAGACATACATTATGTCTTGAGTCAAACTTATCATAACATGGCTTTTTATCACCAGCATAACAGGTCGCTAATTGAATAAAAGGCTGGAGAAGATATTTTAATGTCTGTAATAAAGCATTTAATTGTGAAAATAAAATTCTCTGGAGTTCTCTCGATTTCGCTACTTAAATTTATACGATTATAGGTTTGATTTGCTACAGAAATAACGCATTGAATTTAGGATTAAATAAAGTTGAAATGCGTTATAAATGTATAATTGAATTGTATTATCAGTAACACTTTTTGCATGGTTGTGTACAATGGTGTTACTATGTGAAACATTATTTGATGTAGGTATGTTTGTTTAGTATAAATATGAAATGCCGATAGGGACAATAACAAATAATTCATAAGGGGTAGTGATAAGTACAATTTTTGTTTTTGGGTCATGTATAAAATTCGACAGATCTATATCTTGTAAAGTAACTAAATTCTTGTCTAACTTTTTACCCATATACTCTTAAATTTATGGCCGAAATTTATCCATAGCTGACTATTTACAAAGATGTCTGGCTAGTTAGATTGATTTCGGTTCATAGCGGGGCACTAACTCTAGGACGGTATGTCATCGCCAAGAGCAATTGAAGCTGTGAATGTCTGGAAAATAGTGTTAAGATGTGTTCTTCTAACAAGTTTCTAGTCTTTACTTGAACAAAATTGCTGTTTTACATAGAAGCAGACAATTTATTCATGTTAAAATAAAATTCAATAAAATTTATCGAAGTCCTTAAGAAGTTTGTGACTTTGTGACTTGAATGGAAACTTAAGTTAGACGGTTTAAATACTAATTAGTGGTTACTTTACTGTGTTTTAGTTTTGGAACAAAGTAATTGAAGATAAGTCACACAGAATTAAATACTATAGCTATGTGTTTACTGACTTTTAGTAATTCAAGGCTTACCGATAGTAACAACATTGTATTTTCCATTTACGACAAGTGAAATCTGTCCTATATAAGTCATCAAATACTGGTACATTAAATTTAGATAGGCATTTCCCTTTTCTAATAAAAGAAGTACGAGTAATGTAACACCATAAACTAGTTGTGATTTATATATAAATGATATGGCATTTGACAAATTCGATACAGCGGTTAACGTAACCTAGCAACACAATTAAACACAAATCAATATCATTTGTCATTATTTGTATTTTGGTATATAAATGATCAACACGAGCGTTTAAATAGTTACATAAACTAATAAAAATGAACAGAGCTATGGTTTTATTGATTTCTTAGTCTCTACTGACAAAGAATCGTTAAAGTAATACTAACTACAATTATAATTTTGATTAGGTACAGTATTTAATGGGGTTCATTATAAGATATTAATGAAACGTTAAACGATCTTTTTTTCACGTTGGAAGTCTTTAATCTAGAACAAATGTCTACTTACTACATTAAATTAAATGTTTAAAATTATTCATCCATTTATTTAAGTATGTAAAATCGATAATTGCTTATGAATGTATTAATTATGCAGGAAGGGTTTGACTAATATTACATTGTTTTTCATAATTTTATAATGAATACGATTACCTTGGTGACGTACATCGTTGTACTCTTTTAATAATAAGTAACTTTCTCCGAAAGTCATGGCTAGCATTCCACAAAGAGACGTAAAAATAAATACACTAGAAGAGATTTGTTCGGATGTTATCATCATTTTAAGGAAAGAAATTCAATTATGTAATTGTATTGATATCCGCGTATCAAATGATGCCACAGAGCAGGAAAATACTGTTTATATAAATGTAAAGACATTTATTAACAGGTTTTGTTTGGTAACATACGGTGCTCCACTAATTGCACCATGTTGCTGGATAATTTTCTTTCACAAATTTTTACTCACCAAAACACTTGAATAAACACCTTAACCCTAGTTGGAGAACATCGACCTGGCTTGTAATCGACGTATTTGAAGTCTGGCCTGCTTGTCATTAAGAACAAATGCGACTTATTCAATAATATATATGATTGACCATAGCTTGTCGTTATCCATATATCATTTGTAGTAATAATAATGATTTACTTTTATCTTCCGGCAGATCTTAAAGACATATATGGAAACATGATTGGGAAAAATGTCTAAATAATTATTATGGATAAGGTGGTATCTGATTTTGAACTAGGGAACAACAAAGTAAAATGAACTTCTTATAAATTGGTAAAAAGTCGATTGTGTTTGATTAACATTATTTATCTTTTCAGAAGAATAAGACTAAAGTCCATTTTGATACAAAACATAAACATATCACTCGTGTTATCAAGACAGTTAATCAAAATTTGTATCACGTATTTCGCCAGCAGTTGTATTTACTGTTTTATTACAGACACTGTGAAAGGTGACGTTACGTCAGTATTAGTGCGTTCTTTTATACTTCCATCTTCCGATTATCTGAGCTCTGTTGAACCTCATTTTTCACAACCCGTGTTTTTCACAACTTGTGATAAACACGTACGCATTTTCACAACTTGTGTGAAAAACACGTTAGCATACAAAATTTATACAAGCATAGAAACGCATTTTTCACAACTTCAAATGTGACGAAAAAAGTGATTGAAAAACTTGAGTTTTTTGGTATTAACGCATTTTTCACACATGTAATTTTTTAGTAGTAGTTTTTTTTAATGAGGTTCAAAGTTTGTTACAACCCGTTTTGTAATAATAACCCGAATTGTAATAATTATTACATAACGGGTTATTACAAACATACAGACGCATTTTGTATAAAACCCGAAATGTAATAAAGTGTCTAGTTGTATTAGTTTGATTATAAAATATAGTTTAATACTTTAAATTAATAGTAAAGAACGAAAATAATGCTAAACGAGCAAACATCAATTCTCAAATAGACAAAATACTTACATTTTGCCATGTTAATTTGAAGATTTCGACAGAAAAACAAGTTGTCATATTTTATTGCAAACGAGTTATTACAAAATTGGCTCAACTTACCAACCCGTTAATAATAAATCTTTAATATAACTAGGGTTTTTATAACAAAACAGGTTGTAATAAACGTGGAAAAAACCACGATCGTAATTTTTACAGGTTGTGAAAAACACGGTTGAACCTCATTTTACACAGAACGCGTTTTTCACAACCTGTGAAAAACACGTTTGTGAAAAACGAGGTTCAAAATGGCAACTTTGCTTAATATGTATAGGTTATTAAACAGGGCAAGTGTGCCTTAATGAAGATATCGGCACACTTGCTTAGGTATTGGCCCGAGGGCTTTAGCAAGTTTCACAAGTTGTGAAAAACACGGGTTGTGAAAAATGAGGTTCAACAATGCTTCCATAACGAGCATAGGGCAGTTGCTAGCGACAATATAGGTGTTTTTACATCGAATTGTTGTTTGCCACTGTACATTGGTGTGATCAAGTGCAAGTTACGCTCACATTTATTGTTACTTCTATATTTATTGAGGGAAGCTCTTACGAAACCTCTGTGCTCCGTAACGGCTATTTTGCGTAACAAGTATTTCACATGCTATATGATATAATTTAAGGAAGAAACAAACTGTTTTTGTTTTCGATATTCCTCTTTTGATCGCTTGAGCATGTTAAAAGCAAAATTAGGCCTTAGCACTAACAGTTACGGTATGTGTGTAAGAAAAACATATTTTAGTGCAGGAACAGGCATAAAATCATAAGCATAAATCTGACAAATTTGTGATGGATGACTTTCAGATTTTCAATTTTACAATTAATCTTACTTCCATTGACTCATTTATTTAAGTGGAAAGAAAAATGTTGATGTCTCTTTCATTAAGAATGAAAATTCATTTCGTTACGGAGCATAGTGAGCTTGTTACGGAACATAAATTGAAATAATAACGATTCACGTGGTCACTGAATTAATTTGAATGCATTTCACATTATCACAATACTTTTACTACATAAACAGACTAACTGAACGTTTTCCAGGCTTATACATGTATGATGAAACTTGTTGGGTCCGTGAAGATTTACATATTTGACACACCTGAATGTGTTTCAAATTCATAAAAAAACAATACTTGTGAAACTAATTTATACAAAATTATGATCATAACTACAATACAGAACATATAATCTATTTATTTCCAGAGTTGCCCGCAAGACTGAAGTAAGATATTTGGATTAAAGAGCGAGTTACTACAGTCTTGAGAGCAACCCTCCTTTTATATGATATACTTTAATGTAATTATGTACCTTTCATGTTTTATGAACTAAACTTTTCTACGATCTTTATTCCGCCTACTACAACATAAAATTAGGCTTCATTCAGCCATTGGTATAATCCAAGTATTGATGGTTTAAAGTTATATCTCCATAAAAATTTCTTTATAAAGTAATGTACGGTCTAATACATGTACAGCTTAAAGTAACCGTAATAAACGTAAACATAACACTATTCATTTTAAAATATTCATAAGATTATATATCTCAATATGTCAATGCTACCTCTTAATACGTAAATATGTATAATATAAAATAAAAATATATATTAAAAAATAAAATATAAAAATAAAAATTTATGCATTTGCTAGGTTTCGAACCAGCGACCTCTTGAACTTTTCATGTCATATGCTTATTTCCGATCCTTCCCTTTAGCCGACTGAGCTATTTGGGTCCTAAAAAACAGAGCATGTTATAATCGTTAAATACTGTAAAAAGGACATTAAATATGGGGAAGATAATTTTGGAAGATGAATCCTCAATTTAGTGAGTTGTTATCAAATACAAATAAACTGCACTATCAAATTAAAAAAAGCAATTAAATTGTGATTGGTAAAAAACGTATTAATGATAGTTATGAAATTTCAAGTAAAATAATCCCATGTACGATTTATTTGACATACTAACTAATTATGCACAGCGCTATTATTTAACTGAAAACCTTGTAATTAATATTTTGTATATAGACCCATAGACGTTCTTGTAAGAAACAGAACAGTTTTGCCTGTTCACTTTGTCAAGCGTTTTTTGGCGAAGCATTTTACTGGCTCTGGTCGTTCCCAAACACCAAGTCATTCCTTTTTCTTAGAGAAGGGAAATTTGGCATGGTTACCAGAGCTGTTGATGTTTTGCTAGTACTTGGTCAAACGCTTTCTTTTCTGCGTTCGTCATCTTGAGATGACGAAACAACCTGCATGAGTCGTGTATGTGGTCGCACGATCATGGCGCTCTATCCTGTCTCGCCACCCTATATTTAATGAAATAACTATATTGAAAACGATTTAATATTTCTTTCATCTTGAAAAAAATATTAATGAATACATGTTCAATTTAAAATGGATTAATTTGCTATGTCCATTTCATACAATTCTGTACTTATTACCCCTTCGAAAAATTCATAATGTTTTAAATCCAACCTCCTATGATCGAAGACAGGAAGAGTGCCATGGTCAAAATGCAGTATTATGATAAACAAAAATATATTCAAAAATACATAGAATGAATTTCTACGCACCCGGGTCACGTCAGTTTAATGCATTGCTTCTGATATTTAAAATATGCATACAATATGAAACCATTAAAATAGTTTTGTCGGAAAAATATTGGCATTTTGAGAGAGGTCGATCGAGGAAGTTATAACTTTACCATCGGACTTACCTCGGCGATCTTCTATGCAGATAAATCTCGGATATCATAAGGTGAAAAAGTAGATCTACGAAGTTAGTTTCTGTAGTAATGTAGTCTGAACTGCACAGAAATACGACGTGTGAGACGTTGTTCTGATGTGATGATGAGATAAACGTGTAACAAGATTATTATTAAATGCTGACATGCAAATGACAAATGGACGTGTTTCTATGTATATAGAGACAGTCCAGGGCCATTTGCTATGACTTCTGAATGTTGTTTGTATAGCTAATTAGTAATCTAGCTTACACATTTTTTAATAATATTGATTTTACACGTCGATGTATAAACAACTTGCCAGGGAGTTAATCGTCGGACCTTATAGACTGGTAGTATTTCTACAACGTCTGATTTCCGAGGTATATCTTCGTAGATGATCGCCGAGGTTGTTCCAAATGATAACTTAGTCAAATATTTCAAATATTATCGGTCGTTTTCAGTTCCTTTGTTCGGTTAACATGTGGTATTGTATTTTATTTCGTATTCACGGTTCCATGTTCTAACAGAAACCAACATCTTATTATAGTTTATAATAATACATTTTAATATATCATGCTTGTTTGTTTGATTGTTTGTTGGTTTTAACGCCGTGGCAATACATTGTATAGGTCATATGACGACGGTCAGTCAACCTACTCACTCCTCCTGGAAAGGTTAAATCTCTGGATTTAGCTTTTAACCAACTACTAAGTACACACATCGTCAGAAACTGACAACTGCCCTACATAATTAAAAAATCATTGATAGGAGGGAGAATAGCCGTAGAAAGGCTTGGGCTAGCTATTTAGGGGCGCTTGTCTATTTCAGAGACATGACTTGTTATCCATTGTTGTTCACTGTCCAAACAATGCAGTTTTGGCTGCTCAACTAATATTGTTTTACCCGAGTTCCTACGAATTGTGAGAAAATAGGTTGAATTATATTCTGTGGAAATGAGGAATATTTTAAATGAAAAAGAATGACTTTTTATCATTATTGTTTTATCATTATATTTATAATGTAGATCTACAATGTTACAAAGATATCTTACGTTTATATAAAAAATGTCCTCTTTATCAGTATGATTGTAGGTTTATTTCCTGAGTTGCCCGCAAGACTGAAGTAAGAGCTTTGGATTAAAGAGCGAGTTACTACAGTCTTGAGAGCAACCCACCTTTTATATGATATACTTCAATGTAATTATGTATCTTTCATGTTTTATGAACTAAAATGCTCTACGATCTTTATTCCGCCTACTACAGCATAAAGTTAGGCATCGTTCAGCCATTGGTAAAATCCAAGTATTGATGGTTTAAAGTTATATCTCCATAAAAATTTCGTTATAAAGTAATGTACGGTCTAATACATGTACAGCTTAAAGTAACCACAATAAACGTAAACATAACATTAACATTTTAAAATATTCATAAGATTATATATCTCAATATGTCAATGCTACCTCTTAATACGTAAATACATGTATGTATTATATAAAATAAAAAATATATATTAAAAAATACAATATAAAAATAAAAATTTATGCATTTGCTAGGTTTCGAACCAGCGACCTCTTGAACTTTTCATGTCATATGCTTATTTCCGATCCTTCCCTTTAGCCGACTCAGCTATTTGGGTCCTAAAAAACAGAGCATGTTATAATCGTTAAATACTGTAAAAAGGACATTAAATATGGGGAAGATAATTTTGGAAGATGAATCCTCAATTTAGTGAGTTGTTATCAAATACAAATAAACTGCACTATCAAATTAAAAAAAGCAATTAAATTGTGATTGGTAAAAAACGTATTAATGATAGTTATGAAATTTCAAGTAAAATAATCCCATGTACGATTTATTTGACATACTAACTAATTATGCACAGCGCTATTATTTAACTGAAAACCTTGTAATTAATATTTTGTATATAGACCCATAGACGTTCTTGTAAGAAACAGAACAGTTTTGCCTGTTCACTTTGTCAAGCGTTTTTTGGCGAAGCATTTTACTGGCTCTGGTCGTTCCCAAACACCAAGTCACTCCTTTTTCTTAGAGAAGGGAAATTTGGCATGGTTACCAGAGCTGTTGATGTTTTGCTAGTACTTGGTCAAACGCTTTCTTTTCTGCGTTCGTCATCTTGAGATGACGAAACAACCTGCATGAGTCGTGTATGTGGTCGCACGATCATGGCGCTCTATCCTGTCTCGCCACCCTATATTTAATAAAATAACTATATTGAAAACGATTTAATATTTCTTTCATCTTGAAAAAAATATTATTGAATACATGTACAATTTAAAATGGATTAATTTGCTATGTCCATTTCCTACAATTCTGTACTTATTACCCCTTCGAAAAATTCATAATGTTTTAAATCCAACCTCCTATAATCGAAGACAGGAAGAGTGCCATGGTCAAAATGCAGTATTATGATAAACAAAAATATATTCAAAAATTCATAAAATGAATTTCTACGCACCCGGGTCACGTCAGTTTAATGCATTGCTTCTCATATTTCAAATATGCAAACAATATGAAACCATTAAAATAGTTTTGTCGGAAAAATATTGGCATTTTGAGAGAGGTCGATCGAGGAAGTTATAACTTTACCATCGGACTTACCTCGGCGATCTTCTATGCAGATAAATCTCGGATAACATAAGGTGAAACAGTAGATCTACGAAGTTAGTTTCTGCAGTAATGTAGTCTGAACTGCACAGAAATACGACGTGTGAGACGTTGTTCTGATGTGATGATGAGATAAACGTGTAACAAGATTATTATTGAATGCTGACATGCAAATGACAAATGGACGTGTTTCTATGTATATAGAGACAGTCCAGGGCCATTTGCTATGACTTCTGAATGTTGTTTGTATAGCTAATTAGTAATCTAGCTTACACATTTTTCAATAATATTGATTTTACACGTCGATGTATAAACATCTTGCCAGGGAGTTAATCGTCGGACCTTATAGACTGGTATTGTACGATTATATTGAACTGTCCGATTGCATAAATTAAAACATCACATTACACGGTATATTTAATGATCGTTTAATTTCGGTAGTTCACGTAGAGCACATTTTTAGCCCATAACACTGATGTATTATATCTTATTTGCAAAATGCATCGTCGTTTGTGTGGCCGAGTGGAGAGACGGTCAGTCTACTAATCTTTTTATCGTGGGTTCGAAGCCCGATAGAAACTTTTTTTAATTATTTTTTTTTCTCGTTCAAATCATGGACGGTTTGCGTAAACACATTGTCCCGTGCATCATTAAACTTATAGAAGCCCTTGTTATAAATTTGGTGGCATCTCTTTAAGTGATTATGACAGTAGCACAACCGATACTGCCAGTAAAACTTAATTATTTTTACATTGTTTGTTTTGAATTGTTTTATTTCTATTTCCAAAAAACAAATACTGAATATGATAGATTTAAAACAAATATTAAAAAATCTTTTAAATCAAATATTAAGGACAAAAAATAACAAATGACATATTTAGATTTAAACTTATTTAGATTTAAACTCACACTCTTTTTATTGATGTTTTGGTAGCATAGCCCTTTAACCGTACGGCTATTCAACCAGATGAGCTATCGACACTAAATTAACCTACACATTGTATTTTTTACTGCAAATTTCTATATATAGAACGCGGAAATTAATATATTCAGTGCCCGATAACCGTGTAATTATGCAATCGGACAGTTCAATATAATCGTACTATAGTATTTCTACAACGTCTGATTTCCGAGGTATATCTTCGTAGATGATCGCCGAGGTTGTTCCAAATGATAACTTAGTCAAATATTTCAAATATTATCGGTCGTTTTCAGTTCTTCTGTTCGGTTAAAATGTGGTATTGTATTTTATTTCGTATTCACGGTTCCATGTTCTAACAGAAACCAACATCTTATTATAGTTTATAATAATACATTTTAATATATCATGCTTCTTTGTTTGATTGTTTGTTGGTTTTAACGCCGTGGCAATACATTGTATAGGTCATATGACGACGGTCAGTCAACCTACTCACTCCTCCTGGAAAGGTTAAATCTCTGGATTTAGCTTTTAACCAACTACTAAGTACACACATCGTCAGAAACTGACAACTGCCCTACATAATTAAAAATCATTGATAGGAGGGAGAATAGCCGTAGAAAGGCTTGGGCTAGCTATTTAGGGGCGCTTGTCTATTTCAGAGACATGGCTTGTTATCCATTGTTGTTCACTGTCCAAACAATGCAGTTTTGGCTGCTCAACTAATATTGTTTTACCCGAGTTCCTACGAATTGTGAGAAAATAGGTTGAATTATATTCTGTGGAAATGAGGAATATTTTAAATGAAAAAGAATGACTTTTTATCATTATTGTTATATCATTATATTTATAATGTAGATCTACAATGTTACAAAGATATCTTACGTTTATATAAAAATGTCCTCTTTATCAGTATGATTGTAGGTTTATTTCCTGAGTTGCCTGCAAGACTGAAGTAAGAGCTTTGGATTAAAGAGCGAGTTACTACAGTCTTGAGAGCAACCCACCTTTTATATGATATACTTTAATGTAATTATGTACCTTTCATGTTTTATGAACTAAAATGCTCTACGATCTTTATTCCGCCTACTACAGCATAAAATTAGGCATCGTTCAGCCATTGGTAAAATCCAAGTATTGATGGTTTAAAGTTATATCTCCATAAAAATTTCGTTATAAAGTAATGTACGGTCTAATACATGTACAGCTTAAAGTAACCACAATAAACGTAAACATAACACTATACATTTTAAAATATTCATAAGATTATATATCTCAATATGTCAATGCTACCTCTTAATACGTAAATACATGTATGTATAATATAAAATAAAAATATATATTAAAAAATAAAATATAAAAATAAAAATTTATGCATTTGCTAGGTCTCGAACCAGCGACCTCTTGAACTTTTCATGTCATATGCTTATTTCCGATCCTTCCCTTTAGCCGACAGCTATTTGGGTTCTAAAACAGAGCCTGTAACAATCGTTAAATACTGTAAAAAGGACATTAGATATGGGGAAGATAATTTTGGAAGATGAATCCTAAATTTAGTGAGATGTTATCAAATACGATACAAATAAACTGCACTATCAAATTAAACAAAGCAATTAAATTGTGATTGACAAAAAAAGTAATAATGATAGTTATGAAATTTCAAGTAAAATAATCCCATGTATGATTTATTTGACATACTAATAAATTATGTTCAGTGGTATGATTAAACTGAAAACCTTGTAATTAATATTTTGTATATAGACCCATAGACGTTCTTGTAAGAGACAGACAAGCTGTGTCTGTTCACTTTGTCAAGTGTTTTTGGCGAAGCATTTTACTGGCTCTGGTCGTTCCCAAACACAAAGTCATTCCTTATTCTTAGAGAAGGGAAATGTGACATGGTTACCAGAGCTGTTGATGTTTTGCTAGTACTTGGTCAAACGCTTTGTTTTCAGCGTTCGTCATCGTGAGATGACGAAACAACCTGCATGAGTCGTGTATGTGGTCGCACGATCATGGCGCTCTATCCTGTCTCGCCTCCCTATATTTAATGAAATAACTATATTGAAAACTAATTAATATTTCTTTCATCTTGAAAGAAATTTGAAAAAAATATTACTGAATACATGTACACTTTAAAATGGATTATGGCTATGTCTTTTTCATACAATTCTGTACTTATTACCCCTTCGAAAAATTCATAATGTTTTAAATCCAACCTCCTATAATCGAAGAAAGGGGAGTGCCATGGTCAAAATGCAGTATTATGATAAACAAAAATATATTCAAAAATACATAAAATGAATTTCTACGCACCCGGGTCACGTCAGTTTAATGCATTGCATGTCATATTTAAAAATATGTAAACAATATGAAACCATTACAATAGTTTTGTCGGAAAAATATTGGCATTTTGAGAGAGGTCGATCGAGGAAGTTTTAACTTTACCATCGGACTTACCTCGGCGATCTTCTATGCAGATAAATCTCGGATATCATGAGGTGAAAAAGTAGATCTACGAAGTTAGTTTCTGTAGTAATGTAGTCTGAACTGCACAGAAATACGACGTGTGAGACGTTGTTCTGATGTAATGATGAGATAAACGTGTAACAAGTTTATTATTAAATGTTGACATGAAAATGACAAATGGACGTGTTTCTATGTATTTAGAAACAGTCTAGGGCCTTTTTCTATGACTTCTGAATTTTGTTTTTTAGCTTATTAGTAAACAACAGGTCGTATTCTAGGTCATGCGTGTTATTGTACTTTAAATAATGGACTTTTCTACTATATAGGTGAATACGTTGATGCATGAACAGCATTTTGCTGATTTAAACACACCACTTTGATATTCAATGTTTATTTTAAATATTGTATATCTTCTTTGTAAATGTTTTATGAACATGTGTATTAAAACAAGTGTAAACAAACCAAAGTATAAAATTGTATAAATAATTCACCCCTAATTATTGGTGTGTAATTAAACTGGCCATACTTATATACGCAATGTTTACGTGGACGACCTGTAGCATACAATTTATTTAGATAATATTGATTTTACACGTCGATGTATAAACAATAATAGTACTACTTGCCAGGGAGTTAATCGCCGGACCTTATAACCTGGTTGTATTTCTACTACGTCTGATTTCCGAGGTACATCTTCGTAGATGATCGACGAGGTTGTTCCGAATGATACTCTAGATGTGGTCAATGCTTTGTTGTAGACCCCAATGACGTCATTTTTACAATAATAATAGTAATGAGCACCATAAGCGCTCGTTACAACATAGATGTGATTATTATTCTATCTTTTATACGTTTAAAATATCGTTTTGTACAGATCGTTAAATATGTAGAGGTTATTTAACAGGGCAATCGTGCCTTAAGGAAGATATCGGCACACTTGCTTAGGTATTGGCCCGAGGGCTTTAGCCCGAGAGCTAATGCCGAGGAAAGTGTGCCGATATCGACTTAAGGCACACTTGCCTTGTTTCATAACCTTTTTATTGCATATGTTGTCCAATGCATGTTATGATGATTTTTCTACAACAAAAATACAAATTGTTTTCGACGTAAAGCGCTATTTTGCAGGTTGACGTTACGTCACATGTATTGTTTGTTTTTCCAAAGCCGAAACGTTGGAATCTAATGAATGCTTGTTATAAAACGTAAGTCTGGTTGTTGATTATCTCATTCATTTTCAATATGAAAAAAACAAACGTCGTAAAATTGAATAGCTTCTTGTTGAGAATTTCACGGTCTGCGGTTGTATAACTGCAGGTGCGTAATGACCGGAAGTTGCCTTAATATCAATTTTTGGCACACTAGGAAGTCAGCCAAATATCGATATTTTGGCACACTTGCTCAATACGTAGAGGTTATTAAACAGGGCAAGTGTGCCTTAAGGAAGATATCGGCACACTTGCTTAGGTATTGGCCCGATGGCTAATGCCGAGGAAGGAGTGCCGATATCGACTTAAGGCACACTTGCCCTGTTTCATAACCTTTTTATTGCATATGTTGATCAATGCATGTAATGACGATTTTTCTACAACAAAAGTAGATCTACACTAGCTTTTTCTCGGCGTAACGCGCTATTTTGCACGTTGACGTTACGTCACATGTTTTGTTTTTTCAACGCCGAAACGTTGAAATCTAATGAACGCTTGTTATAAAACGTAATTCTGGTTGTTGATTAACTCATTCATTTTTTATATGAAATAACACACGTCGTAAAATTGAATAGCTTCTTGTTGCTAATTACGTACGAATTTAACGTGCGGAAAGTCTGTCGTTGTTAAACTGCAGGTGCGTATTGACCAGAAGTTGCCTCAATATCGATTTTTGGCACACTAGGAAGTGAGCCAAATATCGATATTTTGGCACACTTGCTCAATACTGGAATGTATTGCCTACATTGAGACTATATTGGCGCAGTTTTTCGTCGATTTTGTTACTATTTATAGTAACATATGCAATAATGGAATATATTGACCGCCTCGAGGTTTTATCGGCACACTTTCACAGCATTTTTGTTACTATCCATGCAAAATATAAATTCCAGTATTAAGCGAAAATAAAAAATCTGACAATGAAATCTGTACCTCTGAAATTGACCACTGTGTTACAATTCTCAAGATATAACTCACTTATATCAAATGTTTGCATAATAAAGATACAATGACCTTTACTTTTATATATCAATTATCTATGCTGTAATCATATTTATTTAAGTTTAATATGCATGCATCTTCCCAACATTAAGCTTTTTTACCAAAGGTACATGTATATCTCACCAAAATATGAAATACTGTAGAATTTTCATGTTGCTATCGATGCATAATAAATGAATATTAGTGTCAGGGCGTACAATGGGTTGTGTGCTTCATGCTTCGTCCCCCAAGGAGTCGCTAGTTTGAATCCCTCTCCTCCACGACCAAGGCTCGACAGAATTTGCTATGGACATAAATGTTACCATGGATATTCGTGCTGTGCTTGGGCAGCTGATACAAACCTTGTGAATACGGACATTATAACAGTACCATGGGATGTATGTGCTTACTATGTACCTTAAGGTGGCTTCTCTATGTTCTAAAGTGGTTGCTTGTACGTAAAGGTAGTAAAATAAGGTACAATACTGGCTTGTTGAACACCTTAGGGCAGTTGGGACATCTTGCACTCATGTTGCGATGTAAACCATTTAAATAAAATATTTGAAAAAATGAAACATTAATTTTGTTTGTTATATACTTTAAAATATACTATGATATTGACCAATGTTGTGAAAATTGCGTTAGGACTAAAAAACGAAAAAATTTCTAACGTAATTTTCACATTGCTCATTTGTGAAAAACGCGTACGCAATTTTCACAACTTGTGAAAGTTACTAACGTGTTTTTCACAAGTTGTGAAAATTGCGTACGCGTTTTTCACGCGTTGTGAAAAACACGGGTTGTGAAAAATGAGGTTCAACAGAGCTCTTAGTCGACAAATCATAACTTTGAAAATCAATAATAACAATATCAGTATGGCTCACTGAATATGTCAGTATTTCTTAAAAAATAGAATTAATGTTTTAAATATTGATTATCATATCACCTTTTGCTACAGAGAGTGAATATTGTTTCAATAATTAATGTTACTCAATCATAAAACTGATCTACAATAAACAAACACAGCTAGTTTCTCAAGTATCAAAAGGTGTGCCAGTTGCTTGTTTATAATCCGTAACGAGTTTGAACATTTTACATTAAGTAACAATTTACGGTTGGAAACTCGACAACCGACAATCAGCTCTTGTCAAATATAGATGGAAAGTGCTTTTTTGTTTTAACTTTTAAAAGTATTCGACGAAAGTAATTCTTAAATTTGGATTTTCTAACAATCGTCGTATAAACTTGGTACTTACGTTTGTGTAACAAGCATTTAGCGTTAAGTAAAAACGAGTGCAATGAGCTCGCACGAAAAAGGAGGAAAAGGCAAAAGAATTCAACAGGATACTAGACAGCGAGACACTTACACTGTAAGTCGAGGAAGTGAACATGAAAACTTACGAAGTATCTCTTCAATAAACTCTTCGCAGAACATGAATAAAACATCAAAAAAGCTGCACGATATATCAGGACATTCACCAAAGAATAAACAGTCCGTGGACTTTGTTCCTGGTACACCGTCTACTATAATTAACATCAGTCCTTGGGGTGATCCTACACCCCAACCAACTTTATCTAGCGAAGAAGAAGATATACCGCGACATAAGTCTGCTACACCAAAACCGAAGGTAACATCACTTAAAAGTTTCAAAGATGTAAGAGAACCTAAAGTTATTCCAAAAACCGAAACTTTAGTAAAGGCCCGGGTTCATAAGGAAAACACTAATAAATCAGAAAATGTGGATATTGACATCACTAATGCTAAGGTATGTTATACTTTTCATATTTTCATCCAAATGCTATCCTTAACTCCAAAGTTCTTATTTTCAAACTATTTAATGAGTGGTAATGCATATTTTATATAAGTTTAATTTCTGTTTCATTATGTATTTCTGTTTGTAGACGTTTTTAGAGGCACATTGAACTGTTTATCAAAATTATGGACGATCAGTGACTACTTTCAATGGAACGGGATATAATTATTTATGATAATGTGTTTGTTTTCTTTGATTTATTAAATGATGTCGTTAAACGGACAGTTGATTTTAAGTAAAAACATGATTATTCCTCATGCCTTCTTTTAAACGATAATATTTGACTACCAAAGATGTCTAAAATAAGTTGAATAGTTCCGATTATAAGCCTAGATAATAAGTATGTGTATATACATTGATACTGTAAACTTTTGTCAACAATCAACGATAGAGGAGCAAAGACAAAAAAGTCGATCAACTTGAATGCTACCAACTATACAAGCCAAAACATTTAACAACGAACTAACGGCGGGTTACCGTCAGTTGGTACAGAACAATTCAGAGTAATTTATATTTCTTTCCTTAAGTTTAAAATGATTTTGTCTAATACATTTTATACATTTTGTTTCAACTCAAATTCTTACACGGGTTCCCTTTTTAAAAGATTTAGTATGCGGAGGGCGTACATAAATGCCTATGCGACGTGATTAGCCACTTCTGAAACCAGCAAAAGAGATTTAACGGTAAAACTCGGTATATTAAAAAAAACTGAAAAAGTATTTTTATGTTGAACCTTTAATGCATACCAGAATTCTTTGTCTAGGTAACATGTATTAACTGTTTCTGATTACAGTAAATGTATTTGTTATATCGGTACAAATAAATACATCACTGACACACCGGTTGAATAATTGATAAGTCAAATATGTTTTTTATAGATAATATTTGCTAGTCATCATGGTTCACTTGACACTTAAACCATAATTTATGGAAAGTGATATGTTGAAATACAACATAAAAAGTTTTTTAAAATACAGCTCATTAATAATGAATGTATTATTTACTATGTTATTTCTGTCACTTAAAATTAAAGATCATACAGAAATAAATCATAGTTCTCTATAGTTACAGTAATCAAAAGTAACATACAGTAGAAAGTTGATATTTTTAAATCTAATATACATGAATTGATTAACATAAAACCAAAAAACCAATAAATACTTTATCAAAAAAATATTCAATGATGACCAGTATGTAACATTTTATACGTCTAATTGTCAAACGTGTATCTTCAAAACAATATAAAAGTGAATTAAAATGAATTTATTTCTTAAAATATGAAACATGTAAAAAAGAATCTCAAATATACCTCAACGGAAGAAACTGGTTTAAAGAAAAAATGAGTTTATCCTTGTTCCAGTGATATATAAAACTTTTGTCATAATTAAACACATGTAAATTTGATAACAGTGTTAGCAAACATGATACTATTATACAAAGACGTTACCTGTTGTATTTGAAAGATACTTACAGATAATACAGGTATCTGCCGTTCTGATTTTAATGGCAGGTATCTGCCGTTCTGATTTTAATGGCATTTAATACCTATATAATCACCCACATGTTTAATACCAAATAACTTATTTAATGCAGAAAATAGGGACTACATCGAACTATATAAAGTTAAGGTGCAGTTTAAATCTGTTTCCGAACACAAATGCAGCTGACATAACAATTTAATAATAATAAATTAAAATGTTAACACGTTTTTTAATTAGACAGATGCGAAAATATCTGATCAGTTATTTCTCTAAAACAATACAATGATTAATCAAACATCTTGTAGTGGTACGTGAGACAAATACTCTACGACAGTGTATCATTGAGTACTACACAGTACTTAGTAGTCATACAGTTGATACTTGATTTATTAAAAGATACAACCTTTAGCCGTTGCCATTGTCCCTTTAATGCATTTTATGCCTTTGTGTAATCTTGATTTATCAGATTTTTTTTGAAAATAAAATTTCTGCCAAATTCCACTAAATATCTTGTAACTAATCCTTTGTTTTGCCATCACAGTGTTTAACTTCATTTGAAGACCAACAAACCATTACATTGTACTACAAATATTTGCTCATATTTTGATAAGTGTTTGCACTTAAAAGACATGCTAAGGTCCATTCTATAATTATATATATATTGACGGTGAAGAATTGACGATATCACCTCTTTACTAAGACGCACAACCATTAGCAGTATTCGACGATTTGATACGCAACAGAATATGATGCGGCGTATGAAGTCAAAATCGTAGTATTATTTCTTTTTTAAATAAAAATCGTGATTAAAATATATAATAAATGATGGCTTATAACTACAGGAATAGCAATCCATAGATATTAAGTACTATTGAACCTCAATGGGTATAGATGCATTAGAACAATATGTATTCTACATTGCCGCTTTAAAGTTTTGTCTCGGTGTGCATAACTTGTTGGATAGTTGAATTTTATTGAGTAGCTACAAAAAAACCAAATCAATTGTTCAGTACAATTTGAACGGGGAAATTACTAGGATGTTAACATTGCACCACGTGTTTTCAGGTAAAAACATTTTTACCCATGAGGCTTAGCGTCTCCGAAAGTTCATGAAACAACAATCTAGAAAGATGAATAGATAGATTTATTTTTCTATAAAATGTGACAATAAACATGGCATAACATAGCATAATCTGACATCTATGAAATAAGATTTTAATTTTGTAATTTTCAGAACATGTCAAGTTGGCGTGACAATAAATCCTTGGCAGAGTGCAATCTGTATATGCTGACAAATCAAATAGATTATGATGTTACTTTATTAATGGGAAAGTCACAGGAACCTATATTAGCTCATTCGTATATATTATTATCAAGGAGTGCTAACATGGAATCAATACTTGAAGGTCATAAAGACAGAATCAGTAAAATGGTAGCAATCCCTGAAGTAACAGCAGATGTGATTAAACCTATACTACAGTTAGTATCATTTCATCATATTTTGTGTGCTGATTATCATGTTGTAAAGGATACTATGTGATTTACTTATTTACATATACACTTTAATTTATATTATTTCCGGATTCCGTATATAGATGTGATTCAATATTTTTAACTGTTTTCTGAAATTCTAGAAACTATCCACGTTCGCCAACTATTGACCGGCCAATAGTTTTGACTGTTTCCTGCGCGTGCTCTGACGTCACTCTATGTTCCTTGAACTGTTACTGTACTAATAGAATGTTGACTGTGTGACGTAGTTTAACGATTGCTAAATTGACATAGTAAAATTATTAATTAGAACTAGTATTTTTTCGAATTTTATTTCTTGTTTTCTTCTGCATGTACTGCTTTAACAATAATTGATCAAGTAATAAAAAAGTTATTTCATATGTGATTGTGTAACAGTCAAACGGTTGTCCCTCGGTCTCGGGGATAGTGTTTGGAGCTGCTGCTCTCGGCCTATGGCTCTGGAAACAGTTCAAAACACTATTCCAATCACCTCGGGCCAACAGTTTGACTGTTCCCAAATCACATTTGAAATAAATGTATAGTATAGCTATTGAATGGTAAATGAGTGCATGAACCTGGTACCCAGCTGTAAAGCTAGCTTTTATTTAAACCCATAAAACACTATTGAAACTAATTCATAACTCAAGCTGTCGGTAAAACAGAAATTATAACAAATTCAAAGTTTTTTTCAAGACACCATTTCATCTCATTGTTTTCTTTTTATACTTTTGCTATATACTTTAATTAATTTATTTTATTTCACAGGTACTTTTACACCGATTACATAGAGTTGACGTTTAAATTAGCTTCTACAATTATTCCAGCTACATGTGTCGTGGGTTCCAGAGATCTGATGAATTGTTGTTTCAGATATCTGCTATCAGAAATGTCTGCGGACAATGTTTGCACAATATTACAGCATGCTCATAAAGTTAACTTGAAACAAGTTTATAACCGTTGTCTACAATTTATATACGCCAACGCAGAAGAAGTTCTTCATTCGCAGTCATTCCTTAAACTAAACCCGGAATGTGTCGATGATATTGTAAAATCTGATGATTTAAATGCAGAAGAATTGGCAGTTTACAAAGCACTTCTCACTTGGGCTGACACACAGAATATCAACAATGATATTGTCTCAACTGATGAAACAAGACGAGAGGCTCTTGGAGAACTTTTGTACCATGTCAGGTTTAAAAATATGGACGTTGACGAGTTTACACAAAATGTTTCGAAACATGAAGTACTCCAAAAGGATGAAAAGTTAGTTATATACCAGGCAAATTACAATCAAGACATAGATATGCCAGAGCGATTTGAAAAGCCACCACGACGAATAAAGCGACAAATCAAACGTGGAACAGACAATGTTGGGTCTGTGAATCATTCCAAACCAGTAACAAACAAGAACAACAACCGTGCATCCAATCATACTAGATACAAACAGTTACCAGTTGAGAAGGTTATTCGATTTGATGACATTAGCGGAAAGTGGCAGATGAAAGGTCCAGATGCAATCCAACTTATGGCCTCGTCTTCAATTATATTGCGTGGTGCACAAGTATATGGTCCAGTAGAAGGTTTGGGAAACTTTGAAGTGGAAATAGCAGTGTTTGACGTGGACAAGCTAGAACTAAGTAAGGCCGTAATGGATATAAGTCCAGAAAACGATAAAAAGGTGTATGATGTTTTATTACATGACCCCGTTAAACTAAAGGCTAATGTCTTTTATACTGTTCAGGTCGTCATTAACCGTGGACCAACTCATTATGGCAATAAGGGGAAGAAAATGGTTGAGACATCTGGTCTAATGTTTGAATTTAAGAACAGCAACCGTAGTTTTAATGGAACTGATGTATCTATGGGACAAATACCGGCTATATTATATACTGCGAGCTTAGACTGATTGTATCTGAAACAACGAAAACGTTTTTGAATACTTATTATTGACTATCTTTGTTACTGAATTTAACTGAAAGGACCATTTATTTGTCCAACTGTAACGAGATAAGATAACTATATGTTTTTTCTGTGACACAGCATCGGATTAAAATGCTAAGAACTGAAAATTGTTTAAACCTGCAGTATATACAGCAAGAAATGAAAATCAAAGGAATAAGAATGAGTTGTATAATATGTAAGGTAAATATATAACACTGAATGGTACTTTATGATCAATTACTAACTTACTTAAAAATGCTCTTCAAATTCATCGTTTCATGTGTTTTAGTTTATACCTAATATTGAGCAAGTATGTTTCTTAATTACAAATTTATGTACCATTATGTACATGACCTTAAGTTTTGTGTTCTACAAAATCTGTACACAGCATGAAGTGTTAAAATTGAATTTTAATTGATTGCAATTCCATGTTCCAGATTTGTTCATTAAAGTCAATTAAAACATTGGATAGTTTATAGATGTGTGTATCTTTGCGTTAATATTGTTCAGTGTTTCAAATTCATATACTGTTGTCTTTCCTGTTATGTTTTCTTTATACATATACTGTTAGTTTTTGTAAAGTTTCTGTTGAAATATATTTGCGCATATGGTTTACAATATTAAATAATGAAATGTACAAACTGGAGTGTCAATATTTTACTTGTAACAAAGGTCACCAAAGATTGTTTGTTTGTTTGGGTTTTGCGGCGCATCAACACAGAAAGGTCATATCGCGCCGAAAGCTATTAATGATACTAATAATTCAAACTATATTAATGATGTAAAACTATATCTTATTATAAACATTTATTTCCTTCAAAAAGCCAAGTATAGCATATGATGGCACAGATTCAAAAAGTTCTTTAAGTGAGCCCACTTTAAAATGTTTGTCACGAATGTATCCAAGATCGTCACCAAAGAAAAAACATGATTATTTTATCGTGTGGGATTTCATGTGATTAATTTACATGTTGTGACAAGCAATTTTGATATATACAAGTATGTACGTACGAGCTACACTTATTTACAAAGAGATTGGGAAGTTAGTTAATACCATTAGATCTTATCTTATATCAACACTATAACATAAATCGGATTCTTGGAAATAGATAAACATATCTGGAACAAAATGTCAATGAACTTGGAAATGTCTTTAAACTTGTTAGAAAATGTTCCGACTTAAAGACAAGTGTGGTGAGGTTAAATGGTATGTCTGAAATATCTGCGAAATTTCTACAAAATCATAAATCAATGCAGGGATTTTATATAATAGGGATTTGTAACGATAAGTTAATGTAATAGATTTTCATCAAATTTCACTGACGTCGCTATTATTTTGGCCCATACGGAAAACAGGTATAACAAGTTTAAATAAAGATATTCCCATGAAATTTGTACCAGTACCATTTAAATTTACATAAATGTAGATTACGCTCACAGACTGTTTCACAAAATAATGCATTTTCCCGCCGATCTGCCATTTTTAGCCCAATTTTACATCACCTAAAGTAATATTTTCGGTCATAATTGAAACAATTTTTTGTCAAAAACTTCAGAAACATTCACAATTTGCATGGAAGAATTGTACAAAAACCTAAATCAAGTTTTTAAACTCTGGAATAGTTTTTTAAGCCTGCTTCAGCCAGTTATAGACAGCAACGACCGAGAAAATTAAAACAAAGCAATTCGTTAAAAATGCCTGTTATATAGAATCGCTGATCAAGGAAACATTATTATTTAAGATGTTAAAATAGGGAAATTTTGATGTTTGATTTATCTTTATAAGATTAACAATAAACCAATAAGCAAAGATGCGATAACCATACCATCAAATGTTACACATAGCGCTTAGACAAAAATACACCAGAAGATCATAAATATATTCAGGAATTTGATAACATGGACTATTATATATATACTCATGATTAGCTGACTATTAAATTTGTGAAGAATATCGTTTGATTTTTTTATCATTTTGTTTTTCTAGTTGTGATGTTCTTTGAAAAAATTCAGTCTAAATGACGGATACAAATAAAGAAGCTTTACAGTGATAGGAGTGAAAGAAACGTTTCCATTGCCAGTAGAAGGAAATTGTTCTAAATGTGGAGCTGCACTTTGATTTTGAAATAAGTTATAATTTCACGATATTCCTGATATATTATACAAGATTATAATAATTTTAGATTTAACTTATGATTTATATTTAATTAGGGAAATCTTTGTTAAGCATTTCCTGTATACTATTAAAGTCTGTGCTCCTCTAGCCTTCCTAGTATTACGTTCTGACTGTAACAATACCATAATTGACAACATGATCATTGAAGTGGTCATTGTATAAAAAAGTATGTGCAATGAAACTAGTCTCATTTATCCAAACTTTTTGAATCTTTGAAAATCAACTTATAAAGTCATAAATATAAGTTTCCATCAGTAATAAAATCTACTTATTCACAAATGTTTAAACTAAGTATACAATCACATCATTTACATAAGAACCACTTTATTCCATCTTTCTCTCATAGAACGTTGACTTACACTTGTTTAATGGATAAAAATGTTTCGCAAACAAGATGATACCGAAAAGTATAACGTAATCAGATCAGGACTACCGTACAGAACATGACAACACATTATTATTTTTTCTTGAAGAATAACATTATACCTAATGTATTTTGACATATCACAGACAACAAGATAAATGATTTCTAAATGAGTGTCTGAACTAAGAAATAAATATACAACATAATCTGGAATTACTGTCTGACACTTGGCAAGATATTGCATCATCTTGGAACTTTCATCACTTATAGTATTTGAGTTAGAGTTATAAAATAGCAATTTGAAACCAATATATAATATTAGAACACGATACCATGCACACCATATTATATTTTTTCTTTGACACACAACGTTAGTTTGTTTGTTGGGTTTAACATGTAGCAACATATGACGACGGTCAGCCAACCTACTCACTCCTCCTGGAAAGGCTAAATCTCTGGATTTAGCTGTTAACTAACTACTAAGCGCATACTTTCGTCAGTAGCTGACAACGTAGAAATAGATAATTAAACTGAAATAAGTTTTTGTTTGTTGGTTTAACGCTGTATCAACACATTGTAAAGGTCATATCACAGCGGCCAGTCAACCTACTCACTGTTCCTAGAAAGTTTAATCTCTGGATTTAACAGTTAACCAAGTGCCCTACATGATTAAGAATCAGTGGTTGGACGGAGAAGAGCCGTAGAAATTATTTCATGACCAAACTCCACGAAACACTGGCACCAGATTCTATAAACTTGATAAATACGCACACATGTACTTTAATAATAATATTTATCCACGAACTCAATTAAAATCGGTCCCGTATACATTATCGTATACAAGTAATAACTTATACAAGTAATAACTATACTTTCATTACATAATATAATATATATAAGGTAGTGCATAGTGCACATGTATACACAGTAGACTACATGTACATATAGGGACGTACGCATTATTTTATGATCATAAGGTTTGGACTCTGGTGCCAGTGCCACGTAAGTATGCCCCGTCGGAAACTGAATTGATTTAAAATATGTACTAATATACTGTACGTAACAACGATTAACGTGTGTCCCACTTTTACTGACAGCCTAAAAAAATAACAAGTTTTTTTTATCTAAACAAAATCAATAAGATTTGATAAAAATGATAACAATATATCACGTATCAAATTTAAACTATTGAATGATACATGTTTGAACAATTGTTAATCATAATTGGCTGATCCTGCTTATCCTTGATACAAGTTACGTCGTTTGCAAATAATTAATGACTTCGTTAATAAACCCAGTTCAAACATTTTCTTTCAGTATAATTGTAGTTGTCATTTGATATTTCTAGTTGCCTCAGTGGTACTTTTTATTACATTTATGTCTAAATTTGCATGTTACAAACTATCCCAGATAACTAAAAGATGTATAAAAACAAAACAACCAACATGCAATTCTATCTATACAGAAATATGAGAAACTAGCTAAATCAAACGCAATATGCAAGCACCTTAAATCAACATGAAAAATGTACTTTTCTAATTCAGAAAATAAAGAAAGAAAACAATGCTAATCGAAGATAATGTTAAATTATGCGTAAATTATGCACTGAATACAAGTACATTGTATATTTTAAAGGTCTAGCATCGCCTATGATCAGATCAAATATAATTTGATAAGCATTATAACATTCACGTAATTGAAAGTACCGATTATAGAATAATATTATTATATGATCTATACAATGTGTTGCTACAGCGTTAAACCCAACAAACAATTGTCACTTGAAGGAAGTATATTTAATCATAAAAGATAACCCATTAGAAATAATATAGATATACTAGGACGAAAAAGAAACGCCGGGTAACCTATAATGATTGTTTTAAGGGATAAATTGTATTATTGGATTATTATATTTATTTTTGTATGAAATGTCATCTGTATGGAACCAGCTGTTGAAGTTTCAATCGATTTCCGATGCTGATTATGTGAAAAAATACACCCTTTTAACGATGACCCTTCTTGTTTTGCGAAACACGGCCGGACATGTGTTGCATATTTTATGTACCCGGCGTTTCTTTTTCGTCCTAGTATCTAAACATTAAGTAATATATATATTCTTCTTGTCACTACATAATACAAAAGTGTTGTTAGTCTCCAATATAATTGTTTAACATGCGATCTTAAGATAAAATTTTCTCATAGCCCCTAATATATACGCTTAGACGACAACACAACAATGATAATTACTGAAGTGATTGATATACATACGATTACAACCAACCATTAAACGATTGTCTTAGAAAAAGATTAACTCAGGATATACTAACTAAAACAGCGTGTATTATGCTCATCAAGGCGTACTTAATTAACTTTATATTACTTAGATACAAGATATAAACTTTATTCATAGTCGGTATTTTATACAACAGTTAATACTTTATTCTATTAATTGCAACCGATAAATCTGTGTCCAGCAAATATTTTATGTCCATCAATTCTATTTCTGTGCGATATGTCATTCAGTTCTCCTTGTTGCAAAATGCCAGTTAGTGATTGTGTTTTCTATAAGTATATTGATACATAATTATCATATTTTCTGAATGTCGCCATAATAGTCCATTGTTTGTTTGAAAAAAGGATATAATGGGATGACTCCTAAAGTTATTTTAGTGAGTGTATAAGGGTAATGGTGAAATATTCATTCACGCTAAAGTTCTAACATCAATAAAATAAATGATTTTTTACTGATAATTCAAATAATTTTTCGTTACAGATAGTGGATGTTAAATCATAATGGTGAAATACTCATTCACGCTAAAGTTATTGCATATGTCATCATTTCTAACATCAATAAAATAAATGTTTTTTACTGATAATTCAAATTAATTTTCGTTACAGAGAGTGGATGTAAAATTATAAATGTTTCTCATTCGTAATTCTCCGTCGTTAGCACCGCAGAGTTGGAGACAAAGTTTAGTTGTTTCTAACAATTTTGATTACTTAAGATAGTTTTAGAGTGAACTGTTTTCAATAATCTTTTATCGATGTAGCGCAAAAATAAAGCCTCGAAATGGTTTCAAGAAGCAAATATTATGAGTAAACAAGATAAAGGAGGAAAAAGCAAAAAAAAAATCAGCACAAGACTAGAGAAACGTATAACTTCAGTGGTGCGAGTAAAAATGAAACAAAATAGCAAGTGTATATTCGATAATTCTTTGCAAAACACGAATATAAAATTAAACATGTTGACAAATGTATCTGAAAAAGCATGCAGGGCTAAGAGAGTAGTAGATATTGTTCCTGGTACACCGTCAATGATTGTAAACACCTACCAAATGGATGTTGACAATCCTCAGAAGACTGAAAATAACGAAGAAAGTTGTTGGAACTAGAACTGCTACACTAAAACCGCAGAAAACAAAATTAAAGAGTGACGTCAGAAAATGTACAACTGATACTGAAGCTAAAACTAAACATACTGGAGAAACAGAAGATATGAAATTTGACATCAGTTATTCAAAGGTTTGATTATAATTTCATCAACTTTATTGTCTTTTTAAATTTTCGAACTACTTTTTTAAAATTAATATTTGAAAAAAAAACAATTCAGTTGTATGCAATTTTTGTATAATACATAAGTTAGTTTAAAAATGAAATTTTACATTAAATACATTTTAACTTATGATATATTGCGATATTCTGAATTAACCGATTATTACCATGTATTGTCGTACTCTATTCTGAAAACATGTATGCAAGTATATTACATTTTGCATGACTAAATATACTTTAAAACCAATATATATTCAATAAATTCATTGTTAGCATCATAGAAATATTTTGTGTCTGTAAAATGCAATCAGTTGGAAATAAAATATAAAATAAATCTGACTATAACCTGGGTTCTATCTAGACTTTTTTACGTTTTATAAAATGGAACATTTTGTTATAAAGAATATATAATAGTCATTAACTTACAAAACGCATTACTTTTTGTAAGCTAGAAGCCAGTTCAGTCCATAACCATAATACTAGATTTACTTCTGAATATTATTTAAAAAAACCTTTTGTTAAAGGCTTTGGAATGAAATCATTTGCATACAATGGCTGTAAACTGTGGAATCAGTTACCACATGATATTAAACATTCCACTAATATGACACTTTTAGAAAAAATAGTCAAAAACATTATTTTACCAAATTCTAATACTACTATGTGATATATTTAGTCATTAATGTCTGTGATAAGTCTTTTAGCCCCTTTGCTAATTTTTAATGCCTTATGTTTGAGAGAGTAGTCAATGTGTGCCTTGCTAGGACATGTATTAATTTTTTAAGGACCACAATGGAAACAAATTCACATTTCCATTCTTGTGATATCCTTGATAAAAGAAAATATGTCCTGGCACGATGGATGTCTTGCACTTACAGTATTTGTATTTTATGTTATACTGTATTTTTAATTCATTTAGGTGCTATGTGTGTAATATTTTTATTTATTAAATAAACTCTATCTATCTATTAAACAAGCGAAATATGTTTTTGTGTATGTATTGTATTTGTGAAATCAATACTTCAATATCATAACAACAAGAGAAGTGATGTGATAGAAATTCCAGAAGAAACAACAGATGTGTTTAAACATCTTCTTCTTCTTCTGTGTTTAAACCAATATTACGGTAAAAATTGTTTTTGTTCAGTACAATAAAAATGTTCGAAGTTTATAAATATTGAGAATATATCCAAAAAAGTTTAATAACGCCTCATGATATCATTTGAATTTATCTCAGAAAAAAAAACAACCGGCAAATAGATACAAATACTAAGATTCGAGTAAGTCTTGTTTAAAAATATTGTGTTTTTTGCGTTTTGCATTTTTATAAATTGTAACGTTCATAATATGTTTATATTTCAAAGGTTCATTTACACTGATGCTATAGAGCTAACGTTCCTATTAGCTTCAAGAATCATTCCAGCTATATGTGTAGTGGGTTCCAGAGATTTTATGAACTGTTGTTTTTGATATATGTTATCAGAAATGTCTGCGAACAATGTTTGTATAAAATTGGAACATGCTCACAAAGTAGACATGAAACAGGTATATAACCGATGTCTGCAATTCATATACACTAACGCCGAAGAAATTCTACATACAATGTCATTCCTTGAACTATGTCCGGATTGTGTCGATGATATTGTAAAATCTGATGAATTGAATGCTGAATAATTGGCAGTTTACAAAGCACTCATCGCTTGGTCCGATATGCAGAATCTAGATAAGGGTATAATTTCAACAGGTGAAACAAGACGAGAAATTCTTGGAGAGCTTTTGTACCATGTCAGGTTTAAAGCTATTGACGTGGATATATTCGCAAATTGTATATCAAAGATGGAAGTTCTCACAAAAGCAGATCAACTCGTCCTATATCAAGCCGACTACAATCTTTACATTGATTTGCCAGATCGATTTGAAAAGATTTCACGACGGATAAAGAAACATATAAAACTTGGATTTGTCAATTTTGAATCTAGTCAACAGTCCATATCAGAACACAGCATATACAGCAAAGAAAAATATCATGCTAAATACAAATATTTACCAATTGAAAAGGTTGTACGATTCGATCAAATAAGAGGTAGATGGCATATTAAAGGTCCAGATGCAATATGTCTTGCTGTTTGTCCTTCAATTATATTGCTTGGAGCACAGGTATTTGGTCCAGTACAAGAGTTGGAAAAGTTTAAAGTTGAGATAGCAGTGTTTGACGAGGAAAACTTGAAATTAGTAAAAGCGTGATAATTAGCAGTCCAGAAAATGATAAGAAGATGTTTGGTGTTTTATTACATGATCCCGTTACACTCAATGCTAATAACTTTTATACTGTTCAGGTAGTCATCAAAAGTGGACCAACTCATTACGGCGCCAGGGGGAAGAATGTGTTTAAGACATCTGATTTAAGATTTGAATCTAAAAACAGCAATCACAGTTTTAATTGTACAGATGTATCTATTGGGCAAATACCGGCTATACTATATAGTGTAAACATGGACTAATTAATTATGACAGAACAAAAAAAGACTTAAATGCCTTTTTTGGCTATTTTTATTTCTTTTTTACAGTATGGACTATATAATATTTTATTATATTAACTGTTACAAGCTGACTATAAGCTTTGTTGACTCTGACACAACACCGGCTTAAAGCTGAGAAAAGAATTGTTGAAACTTATTTGCAATTATTGTTTGTTTACAACAAGAAATGAAAAGTCCATGGAATAAACATGAGTTATTAGATTATGTTTTAAATTATAATACTCAATTGATAAGTCAGCAGAAATGAAGGAAAATAGTTACAAATAAACAACAATTATGAAGTTAAAGTACAATTTTGTATTACGTTAACATTAACCCTAGATCCCACATGTCTCAACATGCGTTTGACAAACCAAACAACCAAATTGTCAAATAAAAACGCACGCTTTGGTTTGAATTGGCCCTTATTAGAGAGTATAACATTGCATAATAGTAACTATGGCATTTTTATAGAATTCAATGATAAAAATTCTTAATAAAAATAAAAGGAGTTTGATTTTCTGAAATATTGGAAATATTGCAAATGTGGTGTTCATTTGTTTTATAATAATTTCATATTATCATTAAAGTTAGGTAAGGGAAATATTTCTATCTATTTATATAATCGGCCACTTCAAAGCCATCCTTATATCAGATATTTTGGATAACCGACATAGAATTTGTAAAAACAACATAATTGACTTGTAATGTCAATATAACAACATAAATGGCGCTTTCAATCTACTCTCTGAACATAGTATTAGCAATACAGATCTTTTAATACTGGAACCGCAAGAGTTAATTCTACTCAAAGTAATTGGCGTCCGCGCCGAAGCGCGACGCCCCTTATGGAATGAAATCAGATTTTGTGAAAGGGCAACTGCAAAATCTCGGACCTTTTCGTCAGACATAATAGCCGATCATTCCGATTATTAAGGGTTCTCCTAAAACACTGACCGCTTAACTGACGAGTTAAATATAGAGCGATTATTATAGAGCGAAGGGATTAGAATTGACTATATTGCTTGCGTGTTTAATTGAAATTGTTGTTTTTTTACAACGTTTAAGAAGATATTGTGATATATAATCTAATTTAATTATGCAATTTTGAGAAATTATGATTAGATCTAGATGTAAACATTGTTTAAGAGATTGCAAAAAGATACTAAAAAGTAGAAAATTGAGATTGCGATGTTTATAATTTACATTATTAATAATTTTTCACCAATTTATTAATTATAGTGTTGTTAACAATTAATCAAGACGTAATTTCCGAATAAATTATTAAATGTGCTAACCTTAACCAACAAGATCTGTTCTACTAGTTTATTGTCCGTTAGTACATTCCTTACTTTTAAACATTCTTTTGGACGCCCTTTGATGCTTTGCATCAAAGCTTTTCTTGTAGAATGTTTTGAATGAAATTAAAATCATTCCTTGCTTTTGCTCCTGATATCTTGTTATGAGAGTGAAGGATGGACAAATGTTTTGCTGAAGATCACAGAAAGCTGGGTTCAATTCCAATCTAAAAAAAAAACGCGAAAAATTCTATTTTTGAGATCAACATTATAACTAATTGACTTGACACGTCCGGTTTTCAACTTTGCACTCAGTGTAAATTAGCGTTAAATGTTTGTCCATTATTCTGATTGATTGTGAAAAGTGAAGAATGCAATTAAATAATTCTAGTAATCAATATTATTGCTGAGACAATACGCTAATATTATAGAGTAATTACACTTTTAGATTTGTTGAAGTTGTTCTAGAAGAAATAGCTTATCCCAGTTTAAGTGCAGTGATATCGAAATTAATGCATTGCAACACCAAAAGGAAACTTTAACAGAAGTAGAGTATAAATATCCGTACGAAAATTTCACACAATTAGTATAAGGAATAATAAATAAAGTGGGTAAGCAAATATATGTGTTGTGAGTTGAATCTAGCAACAATAAAAATTGAAACTAAGAAATTCATGTCTTTCATAAGGTAACGATACTTCTAGCTCGATTGCACATCACCTTTTTTACTTGTCTTATTGTGATAAAAATTACACATATAATTTGGAATTCTATTTGTGCGTTGCAAACAAACACACTTATAATTACAATGGTATGTATATAACCGACGCAATGAAAAGAGGTCAGGATTGTTCAAATGACTTGGGCATATTAAACAGGTTTGGTGATATGATAATAACAATTATATAAAGTCGTATTTTGGATTTTTATAATTTAGTTTGATTATATACTTTTGAGAAATATTAATCGATCTGTATATATATATATTAGATTTTGGTATTGAACGGTTTTATCCAAATCGAGTTCATGCATCCATTTATCGCTTTGTTACATGGCAACGTTTTATCCTTCTAAACAGGAAAATATGCATAACTGTTGTACCGATTAATGAAGAAATAAATTGAGCAAGAACTGTTTGAGAATATTTAATTCTGGTATGTTATTATGTTGTTAGGAATGTGATCTTAATGATAAAATACTATGTTTTCTATATCTATACGATTATTAATAATTTTCTATTATAAAAATGTCTCCATTAAATGTTTCCATTAAAGACGTAAAAAGATATCATCATCTTAGTGACATTTCAATTCTATTTTTCTCTGAAATTACACAATTACTTTACGATATTGTAACAACAGGACGATGAAAATGTACTAGGACTGCGGATCGTTGAGCTAGTGGCGATCCGATCCGAACCAAGATTCATGTGTAGCGATTCACGAATCGAACCACGAACCATTTGTTAATGGAGATGCATACATGCAGGAACTTATGTTATAACTAATAATATATAAGTGAAGACTGATTACATAATCTATTTCTATATGGGAATCTTGTACTCCAAACATATCTATAACCAGACGTTTTATGGGCATTTTCAGTGATAACATTTTTGTTTGAATGTGTATCAATCGAAATTTTGACACAAAATAATTCGGTCCCTACATAAATAAAAGTTTTCATAAGTTGTGCGGCTCTTTTTCAGTGGTAATTAAGCTAAATGTTTTCCAAAAATAGACCGCGATCCGACGATTTCGGACTTGACGAATATATATTCGTACTCGATTTTCTGGTCGAGATCGCGAATATCCGAGTACTCGAATACTCGCCGCAGCCCTAAAATGTACATAGGCTTTTGGTATTTTTACACAAATTTACATTTATGCAAGTAAGTTGACCATATGAAACTAAGAAAAAAACCCGGACAATTCAATTTCAATATCTCGGAACGCAACCATTTAAGATTTGAAAAATGTCGACGTTCACCTAGAATCTAGACGTTTACTTCAATATAAACAAAATTAAATACCAGAAGTCACTCAGTTTAAAAAATTCTCAAATTGAAGGATTTCCCATTGTTAATACAGTGTCCCAGACTTTAAATTAGTTAAAATAATATGCACTTTTATTGAAGTTGTTGTCTCGTAGTGACAGCAGAAATAATAGTGTTTTAATGATTTAAGATGCCTTTAACATAACAAAGATATAAAAACTTGCTCGTACCTTCCACTCGTTTTAAAAACATAAAATGACATTTGTTTTTTATGTTTTGCATGATGTCACGGAATAACAATAGCATGTTAATAATGAGAACAAACAGCATATCAATATGTACGTAGATTGCCATGTCTGTCTAGATCTGTGGAATATAACTCATGAAAATAACTGTTTTTTTTACTGCTAAGAAAATAGACATTTATCTATTTCAAACACCTCTAATAAACAAGAATTTTTAGATAAATGCAAATATTGCTAAGATAGTTTTATGTTGTTTATTGTATTTCAAAGTGAAAGTAGATCAAAACCAAAAGTAGAATTCGGTTGTCAATACTTGAAACAATAGTTTTGTTCACAGTATGTTAAAGATGAAGTCATATTAGAGAAAAAACTTACTCCGAATCACATAATTTAGCTTTTAAACTATGTTGGATCAGGTATATTAAACATCAGCGTGTAAATGAATATAGTGTGCGTTTTTAAAAGTACCCTACTTTTTTAAGAATTAACACTTTGGTATACTCCAATTTAGAAAGCAGAATGGTTTGAACTGTTCATTGTGTCTTTAATGCATGTTATATTTTGATAACTTCATGGTTGTTAAACAGTTTCAAGCTTACTGTTGATGAATATCTCTTCATATAGTAGCTTTAATGCTGCTATACAAATTCGACTGATTTTAGCTGGTACGTTTATCTCTGGACCAATTTGTTTTTGTTTAGGGCTATAGGCTCATAGTAATCCGGTTCAGGATTAATGACTTTGAATGTCATCTAAATAGTGGTGTTTAGTTTGTTATTGTATGCCAGCATGATATGTCTACACATAATACCAATTTACAAATAGACAAAACTAGATATGTAACAAACAATTTGGACCGCTAAAATATATTCAATAGGTGTCTGGCACTTAACCCTAGTGGAATAATTTATAAGTTCGATATTTTGTTATGTGTTATAGTTTGTGTTATATATATATATATATATATACACTAACTACTAAGATATTTTATTATGAAACGCCATATCAAGAACAACTGAACTTACTGAAGTGTTGTTTTAAAGTATCAATATCACTTGAGACATAAATCATATCCTGGTGTTATATATTTAAAAATCAGGTCGTAGACAATGTGTAAGTTATATAGAAGTATTTTATGATAATTTTACAAGTTGTCCATAAACTGTTGCAGAGAAACTATAGAATTTACAGAAGTATTTCTATGATGAACCCGAGTCGATAGCGCAGTTGGTAGCTCGCCGGGATTTGGAATCTCGTGTCCCGAATGGGGTACGGGTTCAAATCCCACCCGGGAGGTTATACCCTTCCATGAAAATTTGATAATAATGTCAATTTTCCTCAATCAATAAGGTATATGGAGAAGGTTTCAGCCTTGTTGAAGGGTAGGTGAGTACTAGTTATAGACAAGGGTCCAGGAATGCTAGGTTAGGTGCACTGGACGTCGTTATATGACCTATACAATGTGTTGCTACGGCGTTGAACCCAACAAAAACAAAAACACCCAAAACATTCTATGATGATTGTTTAAATTACTTGAAGTCATTTGTTCATTAAAGTATTCATCTAAATGCATTATCAGGTGGGCTTTAAAGAAAACAATGGTATCAACGAGAAATATTGTTTCAATCGGTTTCCATTAAGAACTGCAAACATGCATTGACACCAAACAATCCTTGGACCAGTCCTGTTCAAAGGATAAACAATATTACATTATCCATCAATTGAGAAAGAATAAGTCATTTGAACAAAATAAATAAAATATAATATCATCAATAAATCAAGATATGATTTATACTAGACAACGTCTGCATGGATAAGCTTGAATAATAGTAGAGTTACATGCGGAATGCATGACCAGTTGTTCTCAAAATTCCATTTGTCCATAGAGAACACAGTATATGCAGTCAATATTAAATCACAACGTTAAATAAATCTGATGAAATTGTCTTACTAAAGTAGATTTTCTCTGTGGTGAATGATAAGAAAAAAATTGTTTAGTAGATGGTTTGTTAGATATATTATTATCCGGTAAATATTAAGTGAAATCACGTACTTCCTAGACATCTTAAACCTTAAAAACAGCTATAATTGATGAATATTAGGAAAAAACTTACTAATATTTTAATGTTTGGACAATGAAGGTTAAAACAAATGGACAACTAGAAACTGATTCAAATAAAACAACGACGCAATCTGTGTATACGGGTGTATTGTATTCGTGTTTCAGACCTCCTATTTTCTGTATACCTTTTATTGGTAGCAATTAAAATGGAAGTTAAAGGCATTAAATGAATGCGACATGACATAATGACATCAACTCAAAGAATTACATATAAATAACAAAATACCAATAGTTATATAGAACAATAATTAATAAGAACATGGATTAATAATTCCTGAGCAAACAAGTGTATCCTAAACTGGATAATAACGAAGTAGGTTTTCTATGCTACATACTAACTAGAGACCTTACCTAACCAGTTCAGGGGCGGATCCAGGATTTTTTCTAGGGGGGGGGGGGGTCAGAACTTTTCTAGGGGGGGGTCCGAACCTCGAACCACTACCACATTATACACATTTTGCATAAAAAAATGCTACATATTGATAATAAAAACTACATAACCATTAAATCTATGTTAAGCCCCGAGAAAAATTGCTTCATACTACTTATAAATGACTTACAAGCAAGAAATACACTAATGGACATGTACATTTTCCGGACCCCCTTGACCCCATCCGCTAGATCCGCTCAAGAATGAAGGTTAAAACAAATTGACAACTTTTAATTGATTCATATAAAACAACGACGCAATCTGTGTATACGGGTGTATTGTATTAGTGTTTCGGACCTCCTATTTTCTGTATACCTTTTTTGGTAGCATATAAAATGGAAGTTAAAGGCATTAAATGAATGCGACATGACATATTGGCATCAACCTAAAGAATTACATATAAATAACAAAATACCAATAGTTATATGGAACAATAATTAATAAGAACATGGATTACATAATTCCTGAGCAAACAAGTATATCCTTAAACTGGATAATAACGAAGAAGGTTTTCTGTGCTACATACTAACTAGAGACCTAACCAATTAATTAAATAACTTATTCGTTAATAATGATTAAGTTGTTATATAGTTAACTATTTATCTATTATGAAATTTCATTCAGTGTTTATTTGATACTTTTATTTTCATTTTATGAAATTGTATGATTAATAAAAAAGAAAGTAAAGCTAACGCAATGCCACTGTATAATACTTTATCTTTATGATATTTTTCTTTCTTTTTTCATCCTCCAGTCATATGTTTTGACGCTCATTAGTTTCGACGCCATATTTGTTTTGATCATACTAGTGACGAATGAAATCTCGTATGACGCCATTGATAACATGGCTACACTTTGTATTTAAGATGACTGTGCTTAATGTTAAAAATTTAAAAAAAAGAGATGCACTTATAGAAATATCAAAGTTTACTTCTATTGTGGTTAATTTTCCATTATTTTACTAATGCAAAATTGTCCAACATCTTGAAGTCGATTAATGCGTGCTGTTACAGATAATGTGGAATACCAAGTAAAATCATGAACATGCACGTAATAAATATCAGAAATAGTGTGGTTGTTTGTTATCAAATAATGTACTTTACTTCCTTTGTAGGCGTAAGAACGTATTATAGCGTGTTATATTACTATTTTCGAGTATTTCGTTTACAATCCCAATATTCCTTTTTAACTTATTGTTATTGGTGCAACAATAGAGTTCGTATTATAACACGAATGTGTATAATAAATTCACTCTGGTCAATTAATGTTACATGAACTGATTTCGTATTATCCTTTTTTGACATTAATATTCCATCTATTCTATACATGTATATATTTTAAATGTAATATCATAATCATATTTTTTTACTAGATTTAAAGCCGTGTCAACACAATTTAGGTTATTTTACGGCGTCCAGCGCACCTAACCTAGCTTTCCTGGACCATTGTCTATAACCAGTACTCACCTACCCTTCCACAAGGCCGGAAACTTCTCCATATTATCTAATCAATGGAGGAAAATCGGCATTACATGTGTATTGTCAAATTTTCATGGAAGGGTATAACCTCCCTGGGTGGGATTCGAACCAGCACCCCCTCGGGCACGAGATTCCAAATCCCGGCGCGCTACCAACTGCGCTATTGACCCGGGTTCTCATAATCATATAAACCGTCTTCATTTTCTTATCATTCGCTGCAAGTAAAAACAATTTCTTAAAATTGTATGTATTGTAACATTTCATTGCTTGCCAAGTTGATACCATACTTCAAGAAAATGTTAGTTGTTTACAACATCTGAGATTTGTCTAGTTACAAAATCATCATCAAATGCTACAATCCTGTCTCAATTAGCCGCCCGGCTAGCCCAGTTAGTAGCACGCAAGTCTACTGATCGAGGGGTGGAGGATTCGATTCCCGGGTGGGGCATACTTTCGAGGAGCTTGGTCAGGAAATTATTTCTACGGCCATTCTTCCTCCTACCAATGATTTTTAATTATGTATGGCAGTTGCCAGTCACTGAGGAAAATATGTGCTTAGTAGTTGGTTAACAGCTAAATCCAGAGATTTAGCCTTTCCAGGAGGAGTGAGAAGGTTGACAGACGCCGTTATATGAACTATACAATGTGTTGCTACGGCGTTAAACCAAACTAAAACAAAACTATAGTGCGAACAAAAAAACACTGTTTATAATAACAATACAATAAACAAATCCACAACGAGGGACGCTCAGGATGACAATAAAATAAACAATTGTGATATATTTTACGATTGTCTTAGTTGTTGGTGTAATGGAAAATACTTTTACCATTACAAGCATGATTTACCAACAAATGGTTGTATCCATCATGCTAATAGTGTGAAAATGAATTAGGCCACAACAAGTTGATTATATGTTCTACGGATTTTTTTCTGAAAAAAATGGGGCGAGCGAGCGAAGAAAAAAAAATTAAAAAGTATTTATTCACTTGCTTTATATAGCGGTTTGACCAAATCTTTATGAGCGAGCGAGGAAATAAAAATATTTTTTTGTAAAAACAGTCAAAATTAAGGTGCGAGCGAATCCATAGAACATATGATCAATTTGTTGTGGCCTTACACGTACTTTATTTTCATTACTGTCTATCCCTGAAATGGATTGTCTCATTTTTAATGTTACCCAAACACGTTTTTTTTTGTTTTTTTACGCACTATATATTATATATTATAACAGTTTGAGAAATGTTTTTAATGATGGTACGTATCAGACAACATATATATACTTTATACATATTTCAATAGTTTATAATATCTGACGTTTCTGTGTCATGCGACAAAATATAAATCTATGATGCGAAGGTTGCCCGCAAGACTGTAGTAAGTGCATTGCGTAAAAGAGCGACTTACTACAGTCTTGCTGGCAACCCTCGAATCGTTTATCAACTGTTGGTCGATTAACAACCGCATTACGAATATAGATATGCATTCATTTGTGATCTTTGCCTAGTTGATGAACTGTCTAGAGTGGCTTGAAAACATTTTAAATGTCCCTGTGTTTAACCATGTAAAACTGATTTGACAGATAAATGAATTATGCAAAAAGTGTTTGAGAATACTCAATATACTGTATTGCTTATTAATATTGTCTCTGTAATAATTGCATGACTAGTACGATATAAGTAAATAATAAATGTCTTTGACATTCCCCAAAAATATTAATCATTTATTTATAAAGCTTTGTTTATACTCCTTTTGCTTGAAATGTTGCAAACACATTTTTGTACAAAAACATGGCTGACACTCGAGATAAAAGCCATTTATCGACAATAAATATTAACAACTTCGTTTACAACTAATGTCTTCCTTAATTCATATTGTTTATTACTATTGTAAGATGGTAGCTTCATATATCTATACATGTAAATACATGAATTTAAGCTTAAACTATGTCTACAAATATACGTAGCCTTTCTTATATCCTGAAAAATACCTGTTTATATATATATATATCATATGTACATTTTTTCTCTTTTTGATTAGTAAGTGTTTTGCCATATATATTAATTGTGCGTGCTTTTCTTATATATTTAATATTGCATATACATTATTCATAAAATACTGTTTCTCCTGGCGATGAACATATTGTTTATGCCAATAAAGTATTTTGACTTTGTCTAGATTAACAGGTGTAAAGTTTATCTTAAACAACCAGTAAAGTTTCATTAAAATCACATTTGTAATTTTGGGCCATGAACTCTTATAAAAAATGAATTTGAATATTAAAACAAAATGGTCAGAAAATGAAGTAAATTCATAACTATTTCAAACACACCAAAATTGTTACAAGCTAATGTCAAGTTTACTAAACAAACTTTTACAGAATCACAATAATTCCGTATGTTATACCACTGGTATAAAAATCTAGAATTGTTTTTAACACAAAGATGACTTATTAATAATTCACAACTTGCGGATATAGCAAGGAAATAGAAAATTATTAGTACGATACAATTCTCTGATGTCAATAGGTACAATATTGACAAAAATGAACACTATATTTATAGTGCGTACAAAAAAACCCCTATTTATGTAAACAGTATAATGAACTAATCTGCAACAGGTGATGCTCAGGGTGGCAATAATATGTAATTTTAATATATTTTCAAAAGTGTCCTGTTGTTGTAATGGCAAAGCGTTCTACCATGATTACAAGCATGATGGACTAAGAGGTCGGTGGTTTGTCTGCCACACTTATTTTATAAAAATACTTACATTTTCTATACTGTCTTACCTCTGGAATGAATTGGTATATTTTAGTATTTACACAAATATGTTAAGTTATTTTGAGCGAAATATACTTCATTAGAAAATTGTTTGTATACTTTTATATTCAAGTAAGTTTACAATACGACTATAATTCCAATACTGTTTGAATATTACACAAGATATCTGACCATAAAGAAAGAAGTAGACATTCTAGTAAGGCTGGCGTCCACTAGGACGCCGAATGGACAAGGAAGCTTTACGGTAAAAATAAATCAATTTCGGCACACTTTCTGCGTCTGAAATGTAACACCTGAACGCGAATTTCTGTAAGCATACTTAAGAATGTCCTAGTATTGTCCTCGTAGACATTTTGGCATGGTACCGAATATTTAGGTGAATAAACGGTACGCTCAATGACAATACAAACACATTTGACTTACATCCGGAAGCGATAGAGACAGTCGTCTGCAATGCATGTCACTCTGCGGACATGATGCAGACAAACAGTTATGACATGTCATTATATCTCTCATTCGAGAAAGTTCCGCCAAAGATTCGGATGTATTGCTTTATTGTTTCAAATAGAAGCTGAAAGCCATGTTTAGATAATTCAGGCACTTGGACACAGGAGAAGTCAGAGAAAGCACTGGTGGTGGGTGCGACCCTGGCTACAATGGAACATCGCTTGCATTATCGTCAGTTCGAGACCTTAATATAAGAATTAAAAGCTGAAGATGTAGCGTCTTTTAAAAAGTACCCACGAATCACTCCGAACATGGTCGACGAAATACTTCAACGTGTGACACCTAGGATCCAGAAGAAGACAACCAGGTTTAGACATGCCATTTTTGCTGGACTTTCATTGGCTGTTACTCTAAGGTACATGACCACCGGTGACACCTTCGCTTTCTCGAGGGCGACAAATTGTTTAAAAATGCGTTTGCCATCGTATCATCTCGATGGCAATATTTGGCAAAGACAATGCTGCATACACCAAACGTGGTCAAGATTGTTATATCTGCTTGTATTTGTCTTCACAACCTTATTTGATTGAAATACGCTAACTTGGATCGCGGTCAGATGGACGTTGAGGATGTAGAACACAACGTGATATAAGGGGTGTGGAGGAATTGTATGGTATTGGATGAACTTAATCAAGCAGTCACTTGAGGCAATGCGAAAACGTGCCTGAAAATCATAAAAGGGAATATATGAGTATGTACTTTAGTAGTGAGGCGGGTTCAGTGCCTCGATAGGAAAGAATGTTATTTGTGACAATGTTCATATGTGAGTTATTGACTACAGGTGACATAAACATCAATTATTATATTATAAACATTCTGAGATGACTACGCTTCTAGAGTAACATACAGTATAAGAGACAAAAATTGTATTACAAATACTACATATTACTTATGTTTTACATTATGTATAGTTTATGTGTGTCATTTACAATACATTTATGTCGGTATTTTGTTGCACTATGTGTAACAGATTGGAAAAATGTTACGAGACATGATATGAATTTTGCGCTGAAAATTCAGATTCGTTCTCAATTGGGTTCTCTGTAAATAAGTAATATTAAAACATTGTTCAATACTTGTACATTCATAAGCAGTATCATATTCATTTTGTCCTGACCTAAGTGGAGGCGACAATCTACTCAAATAAAATATGTGTGATAAGCATTAAAATTTAGTGAAGATTTTACACGTGCTGCACGATTACCCCTTTAAAACAAATTAACAAGAATATAAAAAATGAAGACGTTTTCAAAGTATTGTTTCATTAAAAGTAGAGCAGCTATTTATATGTGTTTTAAGATCTCTCTGAAGTGCTCAGCAGGTTTAAGCAGGTACATATAGTTGTCAAGTGAAATACTAATAAATGTATCTACATAAATATTATGAAACATATCTGATTCTATTAGAAGAAAAATTTAAGGTTTGTTCGTGCTGACTTGATAACACGCAATGATATAATTCAGTTGACATCTTACATGTTTAAAACAAACTAAGGTGTGTGTTTACTGTTGCTTAAATTACATAATTCCTCTATTTTTATGTAAAACAGACTGAATTAACAGTTTGTCTGATGTATTGTCGTGTGCTCTCATTTATTTATTTACTAAAGTTAACTAAATTATGCATAAATTCTATGACATAATGCATTCATGGTATTAAATATTAACCTCTATACGAGCGATGGACTGGTCTTCTACAAAGCATTCATTACCACCAGTAGTTTTTCTAAAATATTCGAACAAAGTTTATGCTAAAAAGGCATAGAAAAGTCGTACATTTAATCATATTCTGTTCATTGAATGGTGAAATTTGTCAAACGGTAAGGTCCGTTCATTGTATGTAGTGTTGTATAAAGTTAATATTTAATCGTTCAGTAAGTTCTTTCGTTCTAACACACTAATAGTCTATCATATTAATATGATTTTTCTGTCTGTTATTTGAATTATTAGATTTTCTTAATATTATATGGTTGGACAAAACATGAGGGAATAGGAATATTCTTCAGACATGATTTATTAGATGCAAGGTTTCCCATAACATATTTTACTACTTCAATGTATAGTTGTTTTGTCTTCTATTGTGCAAAATATATTAATCTTATATCAAATAAACAAGTAAGCAAAGTTGTTGAACTTTCAATAAGCAGACAACCTTCGGGTTGAAAGGTCGTAACTGACGTTGGGTGGTTTTTATAATGGTAACGTCAAATTGTTTTTTTTTTCGAAATTGACACGTTTGACCAGTCTTCAAAAAAAAACGTAAAAGAAGAAATTACAAAATTCATCAAGATACATCAACACGAGTAGATATAATGTAAGAAATGGGTTTGATAAAAACAGGTCCATGGGTTTTTTATATAAAAAACGGTTACATTGGATTTTGGAAGCAGTTTAATTCAAAGATACCCGATACCGTCCGTGAAAACTCGGAACTATCTAGTCAATCTACAACGCGGATAAACCTCGGCTTTCATAAGGTGAGAAAGTAAAATAGATACAGATATGACTAAGCATCGTGTATGTCAAGTGTTGAACGTACGTTTGTACTGTACAAACATGACGAGTTAGTTTTAAAATAATTCATGACAGACTGTGCTTTGTCCACGTGTGCATGTATCATACTAGCAAGAAATAGTTGTGCTTAAACAAATATTAAACTTAAGCTTGTATACAAATCAAATATATGAAGACATCAGGTCACTAATAAGGAAACCACAAAACATCTATCCTTTCGATAGCTTATTTGATAAGCCAGAAGTGTCAATATAAAACACATACTTACTGTCAGCTGTTTAAACATATTACGAGACGATATTGTAAAGTGACAAAATGAGGATATTTATTCATACCAGACTGAGTTATAAAAGTTTCTGATAAATGGTATGCAATTCTTACTAAGCGAAGACTTGTACACCATGATAAGGCATAAGTCAGATATCACACTTAATTATACATGTACATGCATATTTTAAAAGCATTACATTCTCGTACCTAGAGTCTAGTAGGATTCTCAATACTTTAGATCGAGAATCTTGATAACCTCGGGGTACGAGAATGAAAGCATTATGGCAAACACAAATACTTCATAAAAGATTTATCTGAATATCTTGTAAACATGATAGGTCAACCAACCAATATCAATATAAATACGAGTTTGTATTAGTAAGATTCAGATAGTGTTATGGTGTTTATCTACTAGCATAATCTAATGCTACAGTCCCATAAACATAGAAATAGCCGTGAGGGCACCGTACAGGCGCCGTGCGAACAGGCTCCGCAAGGACACGTACGAACTCGAGCGGACCCGTACGGTCTGTTTTTTTTCCAGGGTCCGTGGGATGATCCGTGGATACACGTATCAGTTTCAAAGTCAAATCGTGAACAAAATTGTGGCCGAGTACGGATTAAACTTGCATATCTTCCAGCTGCGGCTCCGAACGGGGTTGTTGTTTTGTGCCATGTGCGTATCGTCATGTTAATACGCAAGGCTTTCCACGGCCTACGGCTGTCTGCACGTGCGGGTCCGCAACAAGCCACGATTTTATGGGACTGAGACATTAGTCTAACATAAGAACCAGTTTTAGTCTAAATGTCAAGTGATTCAATACTAAATGTATTACTTAAATTTGTTTTTATCTGGCCAACTATCAATGATATATTTCTAGACATTGACAAACAAACACTTTGTATGCCACTAAAGTAGTCTTTTGAAAACAGAGAGCTAATTTTGTACCATTGCTAAATCAGATACGTGGTTCAAAGTTGCCTTTGTATTTCGTAAATTATTTGCATCTTATCGCTGTTAAATGCCACATGCAATAATACTAATTTATTTTTTCACTAACAAAACAAAAGTGTCTCATTTTGAATATTAACTAGTTAGTTTTATTGGAATTATTATCTTAGGATAAAAAGAACATGTAATTTATTATTCCTCGTTTCATAAATCACATTTATACAAAAACATAAAATGTTGCCAGACCTTGAACTATCAAAACTAATGAACAAACCCTCAAGGAACACGACAGAAACGCTGTAGTTAATTTGCTGAGACAGTCAATAAGAAGGTGAATATTCTAATTATTGATAAATTATTCCACAGTGAACTCATTAGTCTTTGCTATTGTAATTTGCTACGTCATAAAAGTAATACTGTCCTTGGAAATGACAGAAACAGAATACTTTGCAAAAAGTTTTACGACTTCGAACACGCGTTTGCCACACGAAACATTTATTGATGCTTAATTCTCTTTTTAATCGTGACATCAGCAAATTAGTTCTATACAGTTTTAACCAAAAGCATCACTCCGTGGTCAAGTGGTTGAGTTTTACAAATAATTATAACCTCTAAATGATAGACTACAATCTTAAAGCCCAACTCGAATTACAAACTTTTAAATTTCAATGTTGACAGCTTTAGTAAATTAAAGTCAAGATCTGATGAAATCCTGAAATTATGCTTAAGATTTGATGGATAAAAATACAAAAAAAAAATCAAAACCAATTTAAATATAAATAAGAAATTATATAGAAATAGTAATCAAGAATATTCAAGATGTCTCTCCTAACAAATAATGTCTTGAAAGTTCCTTTGTTTTGATTTGGATTGTGACTTTTGAGACAGCTTCAAACTTCAAAAAGCGACCATCCTTAATAAGTATAGTATCATATCTTATGCATTGACAGATAAACTCTTCTCCGCAAACGTTTCATCAGAGTTGATAGGTATTAGCAGGAAATGTAAATTAAGCGATTTCCCTAGCTACTGAGAAAGAAACAAAGTTTGACGTAGTGTAAGATTAATATTGTTCTTAAGTAAAAAAATACTTAACCACGATTGATTCTTATGTAGCGTGAGGGTTTCACATTGAACCTATTCTGTTCATTGTAAAATAGAAAAAAGCTTGTCGTGCAGTCAGTGACTTTTTTGTTGTTGTTGTAAAGGGATAAATTGCTCTTTTATGTTGGCAAGTAAATGAACTAACTGAGACCAGAGTACCCGAAGTGAAATAAAAAGAACACGACAACAGGTATGAAAACTAAAAAGCAGGTCGTTCTTTAAAATAAAATATTTACATACAACACATTTATAAATTGTCAAATCTCTCCGTTGTACTACCAAAGAGATAGGCAAAGTGATAAACTGTACTCTCCTTTGCATCGCTTAAAAGTTTCACTCATTCACTTTCTACACTCTGCTAAAAGATGTGCAAACTGATATTTCTATTTTAGACAGAGACACAACAGCGTTTTAATCGCATGATTCACAAGTTGTTTTTAAAGATAGGTGTGTAATCGACTACTAGAATACAAAATTTCTCACGCGTATAATTTCAAAATGTCGACATGCAAAGATGTTGTACAGTTTTGCATAAGTGAAATGATGGAAAAAATAACCAAAATGAAAATAAACATAGGTTTTTTACATTCATATCTCTGATCTTGTGTATCTGTAAACATAGAGCATATTCAACTTTAACACAAAGGAAAGCCACGCTATTTATGACGTCATACGGTATATGCATTCGTCACTATTATAATCACACCAAATATGGCGTTGTTTATCCGTCTATTGTTACTTATATTGGTCAGGTGATTGTTTCCACCAATAAAAATGCGTATACATTTTTTTGGTTCAAATGGAATTTCGTAAACTTTATTTTGTCGTTTAAAGTTCATAGTAAATGTCCATGTCATAAATAGACACTTAATAAGGCAGTGAGTGAATGTAGTATATTTACTGAGATGCGAGGGGAGCGTAGATTAACCGAAGCAGGATCAACCACCAAGCCAGGGGAATGATGTAAAAATACTACCATACAACTGATAGTCTTTCTTTTTGAACGTACAAAATGCCTTTTGTTCTGTTGCCATGATAACAGATTTCACAGAAAAGTCTTACATGTTAATTATGGGTATATGTTACATTGCCCTGATATGACAAACTATGAGCCACTTTTGCAACAGGGCAAATTATTTTAGGTAAATGAACCTACCATAGGCTTTTATGAATTAAATTCTCATAATACATTGTGCACTGGTTAAGACAAACTTTGTTGCAAAAGTCTCTATTCAATAACAAAAGCAATTCAGACCAAAGAACGTTTTATCAACATTCTATAAGGATTAAGTTTTTCTCCTTCTATGTTTGACGTTTATTTACAATCAGTATTCTCAAGATATGACTGTAATGGCGTTAGCCTATCGTGTTCAACACCCATGAGAAATCAAACAAAAGTATACATGTCTTAAGAGATTTCTAGAACATTTACTTATTCATGATAAATACTTTACAATTATCCCTAGTTCCAACATCGTAGTCATAACAGAATTAAGATGGTTATTTATGCTTATATTTGGAATGTATTAGAGTAATTGCATAGCATTTGTGCTCAAATTATTGTTACATGCGAAGGTTAGTAAAAAGCGTATGGTATTTATGGTATAAATTGTATTATGAGGAATTAAGTAACGGTGTTTAGTAATTTCACATTCATAAATAGTGCTTTTAAACATTAACCTTACAAATCAGGATAATCTATAAAACCACATAAGACAATTGCAGAAATAGTCAATTGAATGTGTGAAAATATAAATTAAATAAACTTTTGTTCCCGAGTAAATTTGGGCAATACATGTATATATATGCTAAAGAAAAACGATTCAGTTTTTGGATGCGTGAACAATCGCAGAGTTACTGACTAAACAATAAGTATCAAATTTCCAATGTTTTCCGTCACGTATACTTTATCTTAGAAAACTAAGCTAGTAAATGTGTACAAAAAGTACTGGTACTTGTATATTATGTTATAATATTGTATTGAATTGTTTGTTAGTTTGTTTGTTGGGTTTAACGCCGTAGCAACTCATTATATAGGTCATAAAACGGCGGTCAGTCAACCTACTCACTCCCACTCCTCCTGGAAAGGCTAAATCTCTGGATTTAGCTATTAATCAACTACTAAGCGCATACTTTCGTCACTGAAAACTGCCCTACATTATAAAAAATCATTGGTAGGAGGGAGAATGACTGTAGAAATAATTTCATGACCAAGCTCCACGAAAGTATGCCCGCCCAGGAATCTAATCCACGACTCCTCGATCAGTAGAGTTGCGTGCTACCAACTGAGCTAGCCGGGCGGCACTTGTATTAAATTGAAAGCAAACTGAGAAGTTGACTATTTTGTTTGAAGTGAAATGAATAATTACTTATTGCAACACTAATCGTTCTGCGTTATGGCTCATTTCACAGCCCAGTAGTAGTTTATTGCATTAATATGTATTTTGTATGTTTTAAATTCTTCTTTTACCAAATTTATACCTATCAAAGTTTTAAATCTCATAAAAGGTTGTAGAATGGTGGCAGTGATATAATTATTTTGATATAAAAGGGTGAAAACTATTTTCCTAAGTTAATACAAACAAAGGAAAACAAAGAACGTCTGCAACTTTTACTTTTCGTCTCTCTCTTTTCAAACGTTAATTATGCTTAAGATATTAACTAAAATTTAAATGAAATTTACAAAGATATGTGGCACATAGATTTTGCTAAAGAATGATACCAAACATACCTACATTTCATTTAACTTTGAATGTGAAAGTTGTCTTTTCCTGAGTGTATAGTTTTTTTTGCGTGTCAGTATACATACAACTTACAGCCAGAAACAACATGGAAGTATCAATTACTAAAAAACAATTCAAACAACAATATACATTAAAGATGACACAACAACAAAGATTAAAAACATAACTCATTTTCCTTTGAAATAATGATAGTTATTATCAAACGACATTTTTGTATATTTCATACATATTTTATGAAGTTTTATAACATCTGACGTTACTCTGTCATGCGACAAAATATAAATCTACAATTGATCATCACTATCCAATGATATTGATTTGCCAATATCGTTTTCCATTTCACTTGCTCAAGTCAATTGAATATTTGTAACCATAGTAGTGAAAACAGAAGGATGATTGTATAGACTACATGAACTTTTGTATCATGATTGTCGGTGCGAAACAAACGGAAAAATGATTGTTTATAAGACAAAGACTGTTTAAACTTTATGCTATAACGATATATTTATTGAAGCATTCATAATCAAATACAAAACTTACATTTACATATCAATAGGAACTAGAATCAATTTCAAATCATCTAAATCATGTTAAAAGCAATTAACTACTCATCGTGAAATCCGCCAATACTACAATATCTAATTACTTATTTTGGGTCAATTTTCTGTTAATCAAAGTGTTCTGATTTGAATATCTTTGTGGAATTTGGTCATGAATTTTGTTCGGCATTTTTTTTTACCTCTGCTTGTAGAACAGTGCCTATTTATTATGTTTTAAATCTTTGTTAGAAAGATCTAGGTCCGTCTATGGATCTTAAGTACGGCGACAGACCACCACAATATAGGGTTGATCCAGAAGTATTGTCACTGGGGCTGTAAAATTGTTAATATCCATCAGAAAAGAACAAATTTAGTATATTGATACATGAATCTATTTGCAAATATTCCTCAAGTATCATAAAGATATGATTTATAATTATCAAAACATGTGCATTTGCAGTAACCAATGTTGCGATGATCGCCGCACGCCCTGAACGTCGTGAACGTCTATGACGTCCAACAGGACGTTAAATCCTCACTCTTTCAAAGTACCATCCCTGGTGTTGAGACTCCTGTACCGTGGTATTTATTTTTTAGCAATCATGGAACCCACCGTTTCATGTTAAGTTCGTCTTTCAAGATTCTTTGAACTGTTCCGTAACTCGTATCTAAGTCTTCGCATAATGCACGAATTTCGAAGATTTGTGGTATTTGCCTAGTTGGCGAAATTTCGGGTTTCGAATGTTCTGAGCAATCCCCGTCAATCACATTTTGCTATGCTTTTTCGTGTGACATGAACTAGTATTTGATGTTTTACTCTTACCTAACCATGCAAAACTGATTTACCATACCCAACTTTTAGACCCATCAAGATTTTCGCTTTATGATACAGGCTTACAGCCATATAGCTCTGATTGTAGATACGTCTGTTTTGCGATGATATAATCTACAAGCCGTGACCCCATGTTGTGATCGATGAGATAAGATAAGGATCATAGGTCACGATTTCAAGTCATATAAGGGGATTAATTAAATCTGTTATAGACAAATGTTTTATATTGTCAGTTGTGCAACAAGTGTAAATTAACACATAAATGTTTCATAACTTTAAGGTGACATTTTGTATACAATACAGTCAGATTTCAACCTTTGCTTGAAACGTATAATAGATTCATGAATTATAATGAGCTGGTTGAGAATACTCTAGTGTATTGTATTACATTGTGCAATGTACGGCGTGTAGATAGTGATTTCTTTTTTTACATTCCAGAATCATGTGTACAAGTAAACATATTTATAGAGCTTTGTTGATTCTCCTTTAATTCAACTGACATTGATATTGCTTTTAGATTAATGTACAAAGGCTTGACTGACACACTTGCACTAGTGGGAGAAGTGGTCCTGTGATAGGACGCGCGCTTTGGGATCGAGAGGTTTCGGGTTCGATCCCCACTTGGGGCACTGCTACTTTCATTTAGCAAGAACTTAACCTACAATTGTTTCACTCCACCCAGGTGTAAATGGGTACTGTGAGGGATCATCTGCCTGAGGGTGATTTCAGTGATCAGGAGTTATCGTACAAGATTGTAAAGTCGGCTGAACATGTATATGGAAGCAGACTTTAAACCGCATTTTTTTAACTTTAACTAGCAGAATCAATAACAAAGTAGCATTTATTTTGTCTAGAATTTGTCAACTTTATTATAAAACATATCTACAGCTTGACAATATTTTTAAATACACATATATCACCATTGACAACCTTATAATTATTTATTACATAACATGAATAATACATAACTTGAGGAAATTGCTTTGAAATCAACACAGTCTGTTAGTAGCGCGATAAAATGCCCTAGTGACACTAGGTACAATATTGACATTTACCTCATTAATAAATGATAATACAAGGTCATCGTTTTATGGTATTGTTCAAGTCAGGTTTCAATGCGTCATTTATTGAAAAGAAACTGTTTATAGATAACTAAACCGCACTGGCAATAGATAAAGGAGTAGATTAGCTTAATTATGTCTTTCATATTAAACGTATGAAAGCAACATTTTTTAATAATTCTAATGAAATACAACATGTAGGATTATCAATAAAACTTAGTGAACACGCGACTTACGATGAAATATAAAAGGGACAATAGCAAGTTTCTTTACCAATTAACATGAAACAAACATGTTTTACAAAGTTAAAAAGTTTTAATGTGCGGTTTAACAGCCGACTTTACAATTTTATACAATAACTCCTGATCATTGAAATCTCCTTCAGGCAGGTGATTCCTCAAAGTATCCATTTACACCTGGGTGTAGTGAAACAGTCGTAGGTACATTTCTTTCTGAAGGAAATTAACAGTGCCCCTAGTTGGGTTCGAACCCGGGACCTCTTGATCACCTTCTGTCACTGGACTCATAGGCGGATCCAGGATTTCTGGTTAGAGGGGGCGGAAAATTCTAGTTAGAAGGGGCGTAAAATGAATATGCAGAATAGGGTTCCAAGGGGCCGTAAGGGCCTCGAATGGTCTAAGGCAAACCCCTGACCAGAGGACCAGGTGACCGGCGGCCCCGGAAATTCCTTAGTTTTGGGTATTTCTTAGGGATTCAGGCACATTTTCAGAGCATCAACTATCCTTTTCCAGAGTAAGAAATATAAAGCATCTAGATAATTATTTCATGTAATTTTCTAAAAGCCGCTGAATCATGTTAAAACTTTACAATATTGAAAGGAATTATTGTATGTTATGTTGCACGCGTAGCGTGCGAAAATTGTTTGACTTGTTCATGTATATTTCTTATAAATATCATATTTTATGATAGAAAAAAACTTTGCTAGGGCAATTTTAGGGGGGGGGGGGCGTACGCCGGGTCCGCCCCCGCCTGAATCCGCCTATGGGACTTCTGTCCCCACATATTATATATAAAACTTATAACAAAGATTTACATCCTTATTCCAAAATGCTCAAATAATCTGTCAAAGTCTCGACATGCAATGTGATAAGCATATATGGTGAAAAATCAAGGTGTGTTCAAATGTCTGGAAAAAATACTAAATTACTATTCTTGAAAAGCAAATGTTTTGTTGTGATCAAAAACCTTCTAAAGTGCTTAGAAATATTTTTACCATTATCAGATTGACATAATTTTGATATTTTACCAATTGATCTACCTTTTATTGTTCATTTTATAGTGATATTTGCAGGAAATACCAATCCTTTTAAGCACAATTTTAATAAAGAGTATTAAATTTCGTTTGATATAAACACGCAATAGAGAAGTATAATTCTGTATCAAGTTGCTAGTTCGAACGTACAGAAAATGGGCTTATTACATGTATAATATTAAAGGAAATATTGTTTGTCTCGCATGTTAAAACGAATGCATGCGTTATTATGTAGTATCTAGGTGTGTATCGAGTTCAACATCGACAAGATATGTAAAACGAACATTTATTGTACGAGATTAACTTTCAAGATTGCGTTTAACTTTCATTTTAATTCTGATTATACAATGCTTTCATGCAACCATTTCATTTGGTAGCAATGTTGTTTCATCTTTCCATTCTTTTTCTTTATTTAGTTTAATTGTTTATTCTCATATTTGCATCTTCAAATCTGAAGAAAATAAAGTTCTATACATGGAATATTGCTAAGATTTGTCACAAGTTATCCTAAATGACCTTTAATGATTGTTTTACTTAAGTGTCAAATCAATCTCCATAAGCAGATATCCTGTAGACCGCTGTCGTACAGAATCTCTACTGTCTCCGTGGAAGGTCACGTCGAGATGAACTTTGTGTCGACCAATCAATGCGTAGCTTTCATCTAGACGAAAACACTATTAATCACATTTTGATTTCGTAATTTGTATTTTTAGACCAAGATGTGCATGCTAATTTAACGGCGGTATTATTCACAGTCTGCGATTGGGCGGCTCATTTCAAATTGCGTGACGTAGACGATGTAAACAAGTTACGTATCATAACAATTTCGTCATATATATTATGATGAGAAAAGGTCAACTAAAACGTGACCTTCGTTTGGAAAAGGCCAGATCTAAATTAGCGAGTATGCGAGCGGAAAATTTTAGATCGGGTTTTAATCAGATTAGTGTCAAATTGACAATTATAAGACATATATTTGCCTACAAATCTCTCATTAATTTAACATTTCTTATTCTAAGGGTCACTTGAAGGGTATCATTTTACAGAAATTAAAAAAAACTGTTTAAAGCACAAATGTAAAGTAAAATAAAGTCTTTTATATAAGAAAATTCCAATAAAAATATAATTGTGTCTATATACATCAGAATGCTGATACCAGTAGCTTTAAATTATATAACGTTTGTATCACAATTTTATTCAAAACAAGAGCAGTCCACGGACAGCGCGCTCGACTTTTCGAGTGTTTTGTTCATGGCAAAGCTTATCTTTAAACAAAAGTGCTTTCAAGACAGGGCTTAATTTTTCATAGGATTTAAATCAGTCAAACAATAATTATCAATTTATATTTGTAAAAAAATGGGCATAACTCCTGAAACATACATCCAAAGTAATGCCCCCTCATAGTTGAGTAGACATATTATCAATGAATACGCATACCTACTTCATCTTAACATCTTTATTGAGAACTAAATTAATTTCAATTTGAACCAATTTTATCATTAAAGTAAAGGGACAATACTCAAAAAAAATATAAGGAGTAACACCCCTCTGTAGTCATGTAGACGTAGGAGTAATGAATATGCGTATCAACTATCATTTTAATATCTTGGTGAGTATTGAAAATATTTCACTCCAAAGTACTTTAACCTTAATTAAAATGTTGAAAAGGGGCACAACTTCTGAAATTTTTCATCAAGAGTTACGTCCCTTTGTAGTCAATTAGATGCAGTACTAATGAATAAGCATACCAACTTTCAATCAAACTAAATATATTCAGTTTGAACAAACTTAAACCTTAAATATTAAAGAAAAAGTGGCATAACTCCAAAAGTAATTTATCCAGAGTTATTTTTCTTTAGAGTCCGATAGATGAAGAACTGATGAATAAGCATATCAACTTTCATTCAAATATATCTATAAGTACCAAATTTATCTTATTTGAACATTTTTTTTTTAATGTTAAAATATAAAATTGCATAACTCCAAAAATAATTAATTCACAGTTACGTCCCTTAATAGTCGTGTAGATATAATATAGTCAAATAAGTATACAAACTTTAAATAAAAGATCTTGATTAATATTGAAGATGTTCCATATAGAAAACATTTTAACCTCATATTTTGCAATTTTTCAGTACATTGTATAGAAAGGCAATTACTCCAAAAATAATTCATTGACAGTTACGTCCCTTATTGTAGTGTAGATATAGTACCAACAAGTAAGTATACATACATATCTTTATCAGTATTGAAGATATTGTACATAAAATCATATTTTGCTATTTTTTAAAGAATAAAGGGCAATAACTAAAAAAATAATCATTCCAGAATTATCCCCGTTCATAGTATGGTTGATATAGTCCCACTAAATAAGAATACAAACTATCAATAAAATATCTTGGATAGTGTTGATTATATAAGAATTAAAAAAAAATAACCTGAAAACCAACGACGACGCCAACGCTGACACTAAAGCGATATCATAAGCTCTCATTTTCTTCGAAAAGTCGAGCTAAAAATGGGTTGAATGGTGTAGCCTCATTTCTGACAAAATAACATTGCTACAATATATGAATATAAGGACACGTCTATATTAAATGTTAGACCTGGGTACCGCGAGCAAAAAAAAAACATACCGCGGTATACCACGGTATTTATAAGATACCAATGTTGAACCTCATTTTTCACAACCCGTGTTTTTCACAACTTGTGATAAACACGTACGCATTTTTCACAACTTGTGTGAAAAACACGTTAGTATACAAATTTCATACGAGCATAGAAACGCATTTTTCACAACTTCAAATGTGACGAAAAAAGTGATTGAAAACTTGAGTTTTTTGGTATTAACGCATTTTTCACATATGCAATTTTTTAGTAGTAGTTTTTTTTTAATGAGGTTCAAAGTTTGTTACAACCCGTTTTGTAATAATAACCCGAATTGTAATAATTATTACATAACGGGTTATTACAAACATACAGACGCATTTTGTATAAAACCCGAAATGTAATAAAGTGTCTAGTTGAATTAGTTTGATTATAAAATATAGTTTAATACTTTAAATTAATAGTAAAGAAAGAAAATAATGCTTAACGAGCAAACATTAATTCTCAAATAGACAAAATACTTACATTTTGCCATGTTAATTTGAAGATTTCGACAGAAAAACAAGTTGTCATATTTTATTGCAAACGAGTTATTACAAAATTGGCTCAACTTACCAACCCGTTAATAATAAATCTTTAATATAATCAGGGTTTTTATAACAAAACAGGTTGTAATAAACGTGGAAAAAAGCACGATCGTAATTTTTACAGGTTGTGAAAAACACGGTTGAACCTCATTTTTCACAGAACGCGTTTTGTCACAACCTGTGAAAAACACGTTTGTGAAAAACGATTTTCAAAATGGCAACTTTGCTCAATATGTATAGGTTATTAAACAGGGCAAGTGTGCCTTAAGGAAGATATCGGCACACTTGCTTAGGTATTGGCCCGAGGGCTTTAGCAAGTTTCACAAGTTGTGAAAAACACGGGTTGTGAAAAATGAGGTTCAACAATGCTTCCATAACAAGCATAGGGCAGTTGCTAGCGACACTATAGGTGTTTTTTTCATCGAATTGTTGTTTGCCACTGTACATTGGTGTGATCAAGTGCAAGTTACGCGCACATTTATTGTTACTTCTATATTTATTGAGGGAAACTCTTACGAAACCCCTGTGCTCCGTAACGGCTATTTTGCGTAACAAGTATTTCACATGCTATATGATATAATTTATGGAAGCAACAAACTGTTTTTGTTTTAGATATTCCTCTTTTGATCGCTTGAACATGTTAAAAGCAAAATTAGGCCTTAGCACTAACAGTTACGGTATGTGTGTAAGAAAAACATATTTTAGTGCAGGTACAGGATAAAGCATAAATCTGAAAAATTTGTAATGGATGATTTTCAGATTTTCAATTTTACAATTAATCTTACTTCCATTGAATCATTTATTTAAGTGGAAAGAAAAATGTTGATGTCTCTTTCAGTAAGAATGAAAATTCATTTCGTTACGGAGCATAGTGAGCTTGTTACGGAACATAAATTGAAATAATAACGATTTACGTGATCACTGAATTAATTTGAATGCATTTCACATTATCACAATACTTTTACTACATAAACAGACTAACTGAACGTTTTCCAGGCTTATACATGTATGATGAAAATTGATGAAAATTGTTGGGTCCGTGAAGATTTACATATTTGACACACCTGAATGTGTTTCAAATTCATAACAAAACAATACTTGTGAAACTAATTTATACAAAATTATGATCATAACAACAATACAGAACATATAATCTATTTATTTCCAGAGATGCCCGCAAGACTGAAGTAAGATATTTGGATTAAAGAGCGAGTTACTACAGTCTTGAGAGCAACCCTCCTTTTATATGATATACTTTAATGTAATTATGTACCTTTCATGTTTTATGAACAAAAATTTTCTACGATCTTTATTCCGCCTACTACAGCATAAAATTAGGCATCGTTCAGCCATTGGTAAAATCCAAGTATTGATGGTTTAAAGTTATATCTCCATAAAAATTTCGTTATAAAGTAATGTACGGTCTAATACATGTACAGCTTAAAGTAACCATAATAAACGTAAACATAACACTATTCATTTTAAAATATTCATAAGATTATATATCTCAACATGTCAATGCTACCTCTTAATACGTAAATATGTATAATATAAAATATAGATATATAATAAAAAATAAAATATAAAAATAAAAATTTATGCATTTGCTAGGTTTCGAACCAGCGACCTCTTGAACTTTTCATGTCATATGCTTATTTCCGTTCCTTCCCTTTAGCCGACTGAGCTATTTGGGTCCTAATAAACAGAGCATGTAACAATCGTTAAATACTGTAAAAAGGACATTAAATATGGGGAAGATAATTTTGAAAAATGAATCCTAAATTTAGTGAGTTGTTATCAAATACAAATAAACTGCACTATCAAATTAAAAAAAACAATTAAATTGTGATTGGTAAAAAACGTATTAATGATAGGTATGAAATTTCAAGTAAAATAATCCCATGTACGATTTATTTGACATACTAATTAATCATGCACAGGGCTATTATTTAACTGAAAACCTTGTAATTAATATTTTGTATATAGACCCATAGACGTTCTTGTAAGAAACAGAACAGTTTGCCTGTTCACTTTGTCAAGCGTTTTTTGGCGAAGCATTTTACTGGCTCTCGTCGTTCCCAAACACCAAGTCATTCCTTTTTCTTAGAGAAAGGAAATTTGGCATGGTTACCAGAGCTGTTGATGTTTTGCTAGTACTTGACCAAACGCTTTGTTTTCTGCGTTCGTCATCGTGAGATGACGAAACAACCTGCATGAGTCGTGTATGTGGTCGCACGATCATGGCGCTCTATCCTGTCTCGCCACCCTATATTTAATGAAATAACTATATTGAAAACGATTTAATATTTCTTTCATCTTGAAAAAAATATTAATGAATACATGTACACTTTAAAATGGATTAATTTGCTATGTCCATTTCATACAATTCTGTACTTATTACCCTTTCGAAAAATTCATAATGTTTTAAATCCAACCTCCTATAATCGAAGACAGGAAGAGTGCCATGGTCAAAATGCAGTATTATGATAAACAAAAATATATTCAAAAATACATAAAATGAATTTCTACGAACCCGGGTCACGTCAGTCTAATGCATTGCTTCTCATATTTAAAATATGCAAACAATATGAAACCATTAAAATAGTTTTGTCGGAAAAATATTGGCATTTTGAGAGAGGTCGATCGAGGAAGTTATAACTTTACCATCGGACTTACCTCGGCGATCTTCTATGCAGATAAATCTCGGATATCATAAGGTGAAAAAGTAGATCTACGAAGTTAGTTTCTGTAGTAATGTAGTCTGAACTGCACAGAAATACGACGTGTGAGACGTTGTTCTGATGTGATGATGAGATAAACGTGTAACAAGTTTATTATTAAATGCTGACATGAAAATGACAATTGGACGTGTTTCTATGTATATAGAGGCAGTCCAGGGCCATTTGCTATGACTTCTGAATGTTGTTTGTATAGCTAATTAGTAATCTAGCATACACGTTTTTTAATAATATTGATTTTACACGTCGATGTATAAACAACTTGCCAGGGAGTTAATCGTCGGACCTTATAGACTGGTAGTATTTCTACAACGTCAAATTTCCGAGGTATATCTTCGTAGATGATCGCCGAGGTTGTTCCAAATGATAACTTAGTCAAAAATTTCAAATATTATCGGTCGTTTTCAGTTCCTCTGTTCGGTTAACATGTGGTATTGTATTTATTTCGTATTCACGGTTCCATGTTCTAACAGAAACCAACATCTTATTATAGTTTATAATAATACTTTTTAATATATCATGCTTGTCTGTTTGATTGTTTGTTGGTTTAACGCCGTGGCAACACATTGTATAGGTCATATGACGACGGTCAGTCAACCTACTCACTCCTGCTGGAAAGGTTAAATCTCTGGATTTAGCTTTTAACTAACTACTAAGTACACACATCGTCAGTAACTGACAACTGCCCTAAATAATTAAAAATCATTGGTAGGAGGGAGAATAGCCGTAGAAAGGCTTGGGCTAGCTATTTAGGGGCGCTTGTCTATTTCAGAGACATGACTTGTTATCCATTGTTGGTCACTGTCCAAACAATGCAGTTTTGGCTGCTCAACTAATATTGTTTTATCTGAGTTCCTACGAACTGTAAGAAAATAGGTTGAATTATATTCTGTGGAAATAAGGAATATACTAAATGAAAAAGAATGACTTTTTATCATTATTGTTTTATCATTATATTTATAATATAAATCTACAATGTTATAAAGATATCTTACGTTAATATAAAAAATGTCCTTTTTATCAGTATGATTGTAGGTTTATTTCCTGAGTGTCCCGCAAGACTGAAGTAAGAGCTTTGGATTAAAGAGCGAGTTACTTCAGTCTTGAGAGCAACCCACCTTTTATATGATATACTTTAATGTAATTATGTACCTTTCATGTTTTATGAACAAAAATTTTCTACGATCTTTATTCCGCCTACTACAGCATAAAATTAGGCATCGTTCAGCCATTGGTAAAATCCAAGTATTGATGGTTTAAAGTTATATCTCCATAAAAATTTCGTTATAAAGTAATGTACGGTCTAATACATGTACAGCTTAAAGTAACCATAATAAACGTAAACATAACACTATTCATTTTAAAATATTCATAAGATTATATATCTCAACATGTCAATGTTACCTCTTAATACGTAAATATGTATAATATAAAATATAGATATATAATAAAAAATAAAATATAAAAATAAAAATTTATGCATTTGCTAGGTTTCGAACCAGCGACCTCTTGAACTTTTCATGTCATATGCTTATTTCCGTTCCTTCCCTTTAGCCGACTGAGCTATTTGGGTCCTAATAAACAGAGCATGTAACAATCGTTAAATACTGTAAAAAGGACATTAAATATGGGGAAGATAATTTTGAAAAATGAATCCTAAATTTAGTGAGTTGTTATCAAATACAAATAAACTGCACTATCAAATTAAAAAAAGCAATTCAATTGTGATTGGTAAAAAACGTATTAATGATAGGTATGAAATTTCAAGTAAAATAATCCCATGTACGATTTATTTGACATACTAATTAATCATGCACAGGGCTATTATTTAACTGAAAACCTTGTAATTAATATTTTGTATATAGACCCATAGACGTTCTTGTAAGAAACAGAACAGTTTGCCTGTTCACTTTGTCAAGCGTTTTTTGGCGAAGCATTTTACTGGCTCTGGTCGTTCCCAAACACCAAGTCATTCCTTTTTCTTAGAGAAAGGAAATTTGGCATGGTTACCAGAGCTGTTGATGTTTTGCTAGTACTTGGCCAAACGCTTTGTTTTCTGCGTTCGTCATCGTGAGATGACGAAACAACCTGCATGAGTCGTGTATGTGGTCGCACGATCATGGCGCTCTATCCTGTCTCGCCACCCTATATTTAATGAAATAACTATATTGAAAACGATTTAATATTTCTTTCATCTTGAAAAAAATATTAATGAATACATGTACACTTTAAAATGGATTAATTTGCTATGTCCATTTCATACAATTCTGTACTTATTACCCTTTCGAAAAATTCATAATGTTTTAAATCCAACCTCCTATAATCGAAGACAGGAAGAGTGCCATGGTCAAAATGCAGTATTATGATAAACAAAAATATATTCAAAAATACATAAAATGAATTTCTACGAACCCGGGTCACGTCAGTCTAATGCATTGCTTCTCATATTTAAAATATGCAAACAATATGAAACCATTAAAATAGTTTTGTCGGAAAAATATTGGCATTTTGAGAGAGGTCGATCGAGGAAGTTATAACTTTACCATCGGACGTACCTCGGCGATCTTCTATGCAGATAAATCTCGGATATCATAAGGTGAAAAAGTAGATCTACGAAGTTAGTTTCTGTAGTAATGTAGTCTGAACTGCACAGAAATACGACGTGTGAGACGTTGTTCTGATGTGATGATGAGATAAACGTGTAACATGTTTATTATTAAATGCTCACATGAAAATGACAATTGGACGTGTTTCTATGTATATAGAGGCAGTCCAGGGCCATTTGCTATGACTTCTGAATGTTGTTTGTATAGCTAATTAGTAATCTAGCATACACATTTTTTAATAATATTGATTTTACACGTCGATGTATAAACAACTTGCCAGGGAGTTAATCGTCGGACCTTATAGACTGGTAGTATTTCTACAACGTCAAATTTCCGAGGTATATCTTCGTAGATGATCGCCGAGGTTGTTCCAAATGATAACTTAGTCAAAAATTTCAAATATTATCGGTCGTTTTCAGTTCCTCTGTTCGGTTAACATGTGGTATTGTATTTTATTTCGTATTCACGGTTCCATGTTCTAACAGAAACCAAAATCTTATTATAGTTTATAATAATACTTTTTAATATATCATGCTTGTTTGTTTGATTGTTTGTTGGTTTTAACGCCGTGGCAACACATTGTATAGGTCATATGACGACGGTCAGTCAACCTACTCACTCCTGCTGGAAAGGTTAAATCTCTGGATTTAGCTTTTAACCAACTACTAAGTACACACATCGTCAGTAACTGACAACTGCCCTACATAATTAAAAATCATTGGAAGGAGGGAGAATAGCCGTAGAAAGGCTTGGGCTAGCTATTTAGGGGCGATTGTCTATTTCAGAGACATGACTTGTTATCCATTGTTGTTCACTGTCCAAACAATGCAGTTTTGGCTGCTCAACTAATATTGTTTTATCTGAGTTCCTACGAACTGTAAGAAAATAGGTTGAATTATATTCTGTGGAAATAAGGAATATACTAAATGAAAAAGAATGACTTTTTATCATTATTGTTTTATCATTATATTTATAATATAAATCTACAATGTTATAAAGATATCTTACGTTTATATAAAAAATGTCCTTTTTATCAGTATGATTGTAGGTTTATTTCCTGAGTGTCCCGCAAGACTGAAGTAAGAGCTTTGGATTAAAGAGCGAGTTACTTCAGTCTTGAGAGCAACCCACCTTTTATATGATATACTTTAATGTAATTATGTACCTTTCATGTTTTATGAACAACAATTTTCTACGATCTTTATTCCGCCTACAACAGCATAAAATTAGGCATCGTTCAGCCATTGGTAAAATCCAAGTATTGATGGTTTAAAGTTATATCTCCATAAAAATTTCGTTATAAAGTAATGTACGGTCTAATACATGTACAGCTTAAAGTAACCATAATAAACGTAAACATAACACTATTCATTTTAAAATATTCATAAGATTATATATCTCAACATGTCAATGTTACCTCTTAATACGTAAATATGTATAATATAAAATATAGATATATAATAAAAAATAAAATATAAAAATAAAAATTTATGCATTTGCTAGGTTTCGAACCAGCGACCTCTTGAACTTTTCATGTCATATGCTTATTTCCGTTCCTTCCCTTTAGCCGACTGAGCTATTTGGGTCCTAATAAACAGAGCATGTAACAATCGTTAAATACTGTAAAAAGGACATTAAATATGGGGAAGATAATTTTGAAAAATGAATCCTAAGTTTAGTGAGTTGTTATCAAATACAAATAAACTGCACTATCAAATTAAAAAAAGCAATTAAATTGTGATTGGTAAAAAACGTATTAATGATAGGTATGAAATTTCAAGTAAAATAATCCATTGTACGATTTATTTGACATACTAATTAATCATGCACAGGGCTATTATTTAACTGAAAACCTTGTAATTAATATTTTGTATATAGACCCATAGACGTTCTTGTAAGAAACAGAACAGTTTGCCTGTTCACTTTGTCAAGCGTTTTTTGGCGAAGCATTTTACTGGCTCTGGTCGTTCCCAAACACCAAGTCATTCCTTTTTCTTAGAGAAAGGAAATTTGGCATGGTTACCAGAGCTGTTGATGTTTTGCTAGTACTTGGCCAAACGCTTTGTTTTCTGCGTTCGTCATCGTGAGATGACGAAAAAACCTGCATGAGTCGTGTATGTGGTCGCACGATCATGGCGCTCTATCCTGTCTCGCCACCCTATATTTAATGAAATAACTATATTGAAAACGATTTAATATTTCTTTCATCTTGAAAAAAATATTAATGAATACATGTACACTTTAAAATGGATTAATTTGCTATGTCCATTTCATACAATTCTGTACTTATTACCCCTTCGAAAAATTCATAATGTTTTAAATCCAACCTCCTATAATCGAAGACAGGAAGAGTGCCATGGTCAAAATGCAGTATTATGATAAACAAAAATATATTCAAAAATACATAAAATGAATTTCTACGCACCCGGGTCACGTCTGTTTAATGCATTGCTTCTCTTATTTAAAATATGCAAACAATATGAAACCATTAAAATAGTTTTGTCGGAAAAATATTGGCATTTTGAGAGAGGTCGATCGAGGAAGTTATAACTTTACCATCGGACTTACCTCGGCGATCTTCTATGCAGATAAATCTCGGATATCATAAGGTGAAAAAGTAGATCTACGAAGTTAGTTTCTGTAGTAATGTAGTCTGAACTGCACAGAAATACGACGTGTGAGACGTTGTTCTGATGTGATGATGAGATAAACGTGTAACAAGGTTATTATTAAATGTTGACATGAAAATGATAAATGGACGTGTTTCTATGTATATAGAGACAGTCCAGGGCCATTTGCTATGACTTCTAAATGTTGTTTTTTAGCTAATTAGTAAACAACAGGTCGTATTCTAGGTCTTGCGTGTTATTGTACTTTAAATAACAGATCGTACAGATTAAATGTACAGATCGTTAAATATGTAGAGGTTATTAAACAGGGCAAGTGTGCCTTAAGGAAGATATCGGCACACTTGCTTAGGTATTGGCCCGAGGGCTTTAGCCCGAGGGTTAATGGCGGGGAAAGTGTGCCGATATCGACTTAAGGCACACTTGCCCTGTTTCATAACCTTTTTATTGCATATGTTGACCAATGCATGTAATGACGATTTTTCTACAAAAAAGTACACTTTTTCTCGACGTAACGCGCTTTTTTGCACGTTGACGTTACGTCACATGTATTGTTTTGTTTTTTCAACGCCGAAACGTTGGAATCTAATGAACGCTTGTTATAAAACGTAAGTCTGGTTGTTGATTATCTTATTAATTTTCAATATGAAAAAAAAACACACGTCGTAGAATTGAATAGCTTCTTATTGCTAATTACGTACGAATTTCACGTGCGGAAAGCCTGCCGTTGTTAAACTGCAGGTGCGTAATGACCGGAAGTTGCCTCAGTATTGCTTTTTGGCACACTAGGAAGTGAGCCAAATATCGATATTTTGGCACACTTGCTTAATACCGGAATATATTGCCCACATTGAGGCTATATTGGCGCACTTTCTCGTCAATTTTGTTACTATTTATAGTAACATATGCAATAAGTAGAGGTTATTTAACAGGGCAATCGTGCCTTAAGGAAGATATCGGCACACTTGCTTAGGTATTGGCCCGAGGGCTTTAGCCCGAGAGCTAATGCCGAGGAAAGTGTGCCGATATCGACTTAAGGCACACTTGCCTTGTTTCATAACCTTTTTATTGCATATGTTGACCAATGCATGTAATGATGATTTTTCTACAACAAAAATACAAATTTTTCTCGACGTAACGCGCTATTTTGCACGTTGACGTAACGTCACATGTATTGTTTGTTTTTCCAAAGCCGAAACGTTGGAATCTAATGAATGCTTGTTATAAAACGTAAATCTGGTTGTTGATTATCTCATTAATTTTCAATATGAAAAAAACAAACGTCGTAGAATTGAATAGCTTCTTGTTGAGAATTTCACGAGCGGAAAGTCTGCGGTTGTATAACTGCAGATGCGTAATGACCGGAAGTTGCCTCAATATCAATTTTTGGCACACTAGGAGGTGAGCCAAATATCGATATTTTGGCACACTTGCTCAATACGTAGAGGTTATTAAACAGGGCAAGTGTGCCTTAAGGAAGATATCGGCACACTTGCTTAGGTATTGGCCCGATGGCTAATGCCGAGGAAAGTGTGCCGATATCGACTTAAGGCACACTTGCCCTGTTTCATAACCTTTTTGTTGCATATGTTGATAAATGCATGTAATGACGATTTTTCTACAACAAAAGTAGATCTACACTAGCTTTTACTCGGCGTAACGCGCTATTTTGCACGTTGACGTTACGTCACATGTTTTGTTTTTTCAACGCCGAAACGTTGAAATCTAATGAACGCTTGTTATAAAACGTAATTCTGGTTGTTGATTATCTCATTCATTTTTTATATGAAACAACACACGTCGTAAAATTGAATAGCTTCTTGTTGATAATTACGTACGAATTTAACGTGCGGAAAGTCTGTCGTTGTTAAACTGCAGGTGCGTATTGACCAGAAGTTGCCTCAATATCGATTTTTGGCACACTAGGAAGTGAGCTAAATATCGATTTTTTGGCACACTTGCTCAATAATGGAATGTATTGCCTACATTGAGACTATATTGGCGCAGTTTCTCGTCGATTTTGCTACTATTTATAGTAACATATTCAATAATGGAATATATTGACAGCCTCGAGGTTTTATCGGCACACTTTCACAGCATTTTTGTTACTATCCATGCAAAATATAAATTCCAGTATTAAGCGAAAATAAACAAGAAATGTCTTTAAAAAAGACAAACGGCGTCGATTTAAAAACAAGAGGGCCCAAAGGGCTCTGGGTGCTCACCTGAGGAAAAGGTCAAAGGTCACAGAAGAGCCATTTACAGAGGACCACTAATGTTAAAACCTATTTTTTGACCCAGTGACCTACTTATCCAACCAATCAGACCTATTTGAACAATTTTGGTAGGGAACCACCCACGAACCATTCCTGTTGAGTTAGGGCAAATTATCATAAGCGGTTCAAGAGAAGATGTTGTTTGAACTTTTCCTTATATAATTCAATGTAATATTGTGATTCATGGGGTGGGGTCAATTTTGACCCAGGGGCATAATTTGAACAACTGTGATGGAAGACCTCTAGATGATGTTATATACCAAATATGAAAGCTCTAGGCCTTGTAGTTTCAGACAAGAAGATTTTTGAAAATTGCATTGTGAAAACCTATTCATTAATGCTACAAAACAAAAATTATGAATTTATTCTTAAGGTTCTGGAACTGTAATGGTGACCTTCCACAATTCTTATACTGATATTGTTTCTTGAATCTATACTATTAAAGACATTGAATGCTGAAATTTTAAAGAAATTTACCGTTTGTAACTTAAGTTATGTGCATTTTTATAACGTGACCCTTGATTTTCAGAAAGACCGTAAATTGTGCTGGGACAAAAAGTGAAAGAACTTTTTTTTCAAATTCTGCTGTTTTATTTCCAAGTTTTAATCCATTTTCTTGTTATACAGTCATGTAATGACAAATCAGAGCAACCAGGTTACACTTTGGACAAATACATATAAAAATACAGAGATTTGCATACATGTACCCCCAAGCAAAAAATCCGAGTTTTTGAGAATGTTAAAAAAATTACCCTATCTTTAAAAGCAAATATCTCAAGTTAGAAGTTAGTTAGACACATGCAACTAGTTTTAAATTTTTCTGCAGTATTAACTGCCCATATAATGAAAAATTTAAGAAATTTAACCATTTCTTAAATTTTTTATAAGAATTTGTATGAGATTACTGTACTGAAACTGCAAGAGATTTTATAGAGAAAAATAACGTCAAAATGGTCAATTACAAATAATACTACTTTATACAAATATATCATCTAAAATTGGTATTTGAGATGGAAAATGTATGTTAAACTCTGCATTATCATATAAAAACCTTCTCTCCAATGCTTTTTGGCAAGCTTGAGGGGACTATTTGGGGATTAAACTTGTACCAGCTATGTTTTCTGCTGTTGTCGTTTTTTGCACAAACAGTTGGACACTAGAGTTAGTAATGTTGGTATATTATGTGCCTTAGCTTTCAAATTATGCTGTTTATTGTATTGTTTTTTATAATTAGAATATGATGATATTACAGAAAATGTGCAACGATTTTGTCTTTATATGCTGACTTTGGTACGATTATTTGTGGGAATTCGGCAATAAATCAATATAAGTTAAACATTCTTTCCAGTTTATCGATATTTGTGTAGTTTATTTTACCTTTGTTCATTTTCAGTACACAAAATAGATTAAACAATCAAAATCCCATTTTGCCCCAAATTCTCCATTTCGTACATTTCGCCTCAAAATCTCCATTTCGTGTTTCAGTCATACCCAATTTACATCGTAAAAAAAGATGAAAAAAATGTATTTTACACCTGTACAAACAGAATCAACGCAAAAGTTATGATCCACTACGGCTTTTCATTGTTTTTTGTCGATAAACCATTATTTTTACGATAACTAACTACGATCACGCTGTAGAGCGTCTGGTTTCGCCATTTTCGGAAAATGCGTTACCCTATGACTTCTGGAAAAACCCACGTCACGTGGTGAAAATTTCTAAAAATAGCAATTACGAAACTTGACGAAGATAGGTAATCGGGAAAAACCCGGATTGTATCGAGTGTCGAAGTTTACCGAAGTTAGTTACAGTTCCAGAACCTTAAAAGTTACGTACCAATAACTCTGCAGATTAATAAATATATGTGGAGCTGTGACTCTCAAAGTGTAAACCCCGGAAACTGAACGTAGTGAGGCTAACTTAATAATTATTGGGTAATATGTCAAACTTTTTACGAGAAACCGGTTCACATCTGGAGACGTAATTCATTTTACCCATAAAATATTGTGTTTGACACGTAACTTTTTATTGTTACAATATAAAAAAACACTTTGGAAAGCAATAGAAGTCTACCCAAAAAAAATATTCTACGAACGAAGCAAAATTTCGTAAAACACTGCATTACAATAGTGTGGCCTTTATTTTTTCGCGCGTGTCAGGGCCATCCAATCGAAGAGGGGATTTTCTGTGTTTCCCCCGTACGTCATTTTCAGTGCTTATAAAATCATCCAATAGAACGGCGGATTTCCGAAATCCCAGACAAGACGTCATTATTCAGAAATGTAGGTCAAAATCCAGCTTAGACAGCTACGCCGAAAAATCTGACAATGAAATCTGAACCTCTGAAATTGACCACTGTGTTACAATTCACAAGATATAACTCACTAATATCAAATGTTTGCATAATAAAGATACAATGACCTTTACTTTTATATATCAATTATCTATGCTGTAATCATATTTATTTAAGTTTAATATGCATGCATCTTCCCAACATAAAGCTTTTTTACCAAAGGTACATTTTGTATATCTCACCAAAATATGAAATACTGTAGAATTTTCATGTTGCCATCGATGCATAATAAATGAATATTAGTGTCAGGGCGTACAATTGGTTGTGTGCTTCATGCTTCGTCCCCCAATGAGTCGCTAGTTTGAATCCCTCTACTCCACCAAGGCTCGACAGAATTTGCTATGGACATAAATGTTACCATGGATATTCGTGCTGTGCTTGGGCAGCTGATACAAACCTTGTGAATACGGACATTATAACAGTACCATGGGATGTATGTGCTTACTATGTACCTTAAGGTGGCTTCTCTATGTTCTAAAGTGGTTGCTTGTACGTAAAGGTAGTAAAATAAGGTACAATACTGGCTTGTTGAACACCTTAGGGTAGTTGGGACATCTTGCACTCATGTTGCGATGTAAACCATTTAAATAAAATATTTGAAAAAAAATGAAACATTAATTTTGTTTATTATATACTTGAAAATATACTATGATATTGACCAATGTTGTGAAAATTGCGTTAGGACTAAAAATCGAAAAAATGTCTAACGTAATTTTCACATTGCTCATTTGTGAAAAACGCGTACGCAATTTTCACAACTTGTGAAAGTTACTAACGTGTTTTTCACAAGTTGTGAAAATTGCGTACGCGTTTTTCACACGTTGTGAAAAACACGGGTTGTGAAAAATGAGGTTCAACATACCAATGTATACCTCAAACTTAACCTATGCGTTGTCCAAGCTGTATACAGTTTGTTGAAAATGATGATAAATTGCTAGATTCCTAAAGTAAATAAATATAACGTTAGCTTATACAGTATATATTTGTTTCTAGTATTCGTATGGTTAATGTCATGGTATCTTAATTTATCTAAATATATTACAATGTCTTATTTGTATAGCATTGTCATTACATTTTCATTTCCTTGACACAAGACATATTATTCTTTTTTATTGATAGGTCATACTTTATGAATGGTTTTTTAAGGGAGAAGCAATTGTTTTTCAAAATAGATGTTTCTTTCAAATTTAGCAGTCACATAATAAAACAAACATGGTTATTTTTAAATTAATTTCATAAATAACCTTTTTGTACATACAAACTAAGTACTGAACACAATGTATGACACATGCCGCATTTCAACCGTGTCATGTACGAGAAGTCAATAGTCATATAACGGGTGTCATTTCTGCCATTCATGTCCAGCCCGGGACATGATTAGATTCCTGGAGTAAAGCGTTCAATCTAAGCACATACACTCGCTAGCTGCTAACAACTTCACACATCTGATACAGAGTAAGGCGAAAACAATGCTGTTGAAGATAATTTATGATCGAACTCCACGAAAGTAAGTTTGACTCGATCGGGAATCGAATCCAAGACCCGTAGTCGGATTTTAAGTAAGATTTGCTATGCACTGACTTACTAAATGCTTACACAAAGAAAGAAGAATGATATAAAAATAAAGATCAACATTTATCGAGAAATAGATATTTACATTTGAGATACTTTATAATTTTTTTGTCAAATAGAAGAATCTAAACATATTTGATTTTAATAAAATAAAAAAAGTTCTATTATAAGATAAAACTGTGATGGTATTATCCTTAATAATTCACCAATAACACAACTCCCAAAATAATCAACCAATATCAGAAGTGCTCTAATTCCCGAGTGTTTTTTTACAAATACCTAGAGGTAATGGAAGATTGGGATAATTGTAACATAGTTATTACTGACAGGATAATTGTAAACAAAGATAATGGAAAAACTTAATTACATCTCAATTCACCAGGACAGTATAAGAAAGTATCTGAATATCTCAGTGTTGGAGAGATATGTCTACTGGGTTCTAATGCTCGAATAGATTTTGTCCTTGTGTTTGCTAATTGACCATAAATCTAATGAAGCAGTTAATGTAGAGGCAGTAATGACATGATAAATTTACGAAACCGGATATTACGCTTATACGTCTAAATAGGATAAAGGGAAAACAGGAATAAATACTTCATTTACTTTTTATCTGATTATCACTTGAACGTGATGGGTCAACCAGTTTCAAAATCAGTTCACATGTATTATATAGTTTTACGAGATTTATTTATTTATATTTACACGAATCAACTAGTCAATTATGTGTAACATAAAAACCCGACTTAATCTCAATGATAAGACAATTCAACAATACATATCGACAGAAATAATACTTTCTACCACCATTCCTTAAGATAATCCTGAACAAAACATAACCAATATATATACAGACATTAATTACTTAGGTTCTGCTTAGAAAACAGAAAACCCAATTACACCCTGCAAGTTCAGATATTTAGAGTATTGCCAATGTCATTATTGTATTACCTAGTTATTTGACATCTATGCAAATTGCAATGATACCATATACCTTGTCTTTAGTAACACAACTGAAGTGCCTCGTTTTACCTACGTTAATTTTATAAGAATAAGTGTATTAAGTGAAAATATGTAAATTCCCTTTTAATAACATAAACACTTTCTTATTTTCGATGTCAAAGACTGCAAATCATTATTTTGGCTTCCTTTGAGACCCTAAACAATACGAAGTAACCATCAAGTAACACGATAAGTAGCGTGCTTATTTAATAAATAGGTGAAAGTTCTATTCATTTATCAATTATTCCACATTGGCATCATTTGTCTATGCTATGTTATTAGTTATATCATAAAAGCAATACTTTTCTACGAAATGGAAAACAGTCAGATGAACTATGTAAACTAAAGGAAGATGTTATGGGTTTTATCACGTGTTTGCCATACATTTAACATTTAATACTCTTTAAATATATAACCATAATATTGGTATTGTATTTTTATACCCCCGCTTCGAAGAAGAGGGGGGTATACTGTTTTACCCTTGTCCGTGCGTGCGTGTGTGCGTCCGTCCGTCCGTCCGTTACAAAATTTCCGTCGCAGTTTTCTCAGCAACTATAACATGCAGCAGCCTAATACTTTGCATATTGCTTCATCCCATAGTCCCATGTGGTGTAAAGCGATTTCATGCTCCTTGCTCATCTACTTCTTGTTTGTCGCATATTTTTAGATTTTTGCGGGGGTATCACTAGTGAGCATTAGCTCACAGATTTTTTATCCAGCATTTAAACCAAAATCATCAACTCAGCGGTCAAGCGGTTGAAGTCTTCAGATAACTACAATATTTTATTGATGGATTGGGTCATACATGTAAGCCCAAATTTGACATAAACGTTAAAAGTTAAAAATTTTGGCAACATTTATAATGGATTTGAGTCAAGTACCGACGAATCTCAGAAAATAATATAAGGAGAACTGTCTGTCTGTCTGTCTGTCTTGAATTAGTTTGAATGTTAAATACTCAACAAATAGCCAAACCGAAACTAAATCTAAATTAGAACTTAATTAGAAATATAATAATCAAGTTGACAGTTCCTTTCTATATAATTTGTTTTGACCTCTAAACTATACTGTAATTAGTCTTAATAACTAGTAAAAATAGTGTCTTTTTATTGACAATTAAGCTCCTAAACGCAAACTCTCTATTAAATATGCATTAGCAGAAAATTTTAATTAAGCGATTTTACCAGTTGTAGAGAATAAAGCAGAGTTTAGCGTAATTTAAGATTTATATAGTTCTTAAGTGTTAACTACTTTACCATAAATGCTTTTATCATAGCAAGACAGTTTAACATTAAACATTGTTGCTCATAGTCATTGATAAGTTGTCCGAATATATTGAGATATTGTCCTGTTGTGTGACCCAATTTTATCCTCTGGAAGACCATTATAATGCCTGCTGACTGTGGAAAAATCGCTTATTAACATTGTTGTGACATTAGTTTATGCTAGCCGCCCGGTTAGCTCAGTTGGTAGCACGCAAGTCTACTGATCGAGGGGTCGTGGGTTCGATTCCGGGATAGGGCATACTTTCGTGGAGATTGGTCATGAAATCATTTCTACGGGATTCTCCCTCCTACCAATGATTTTTAATTATGTAGGGCAGTTGTCAGTCACTGACGAAAGTATGCGCTTAGTAGTGGGTTAATAGCTAAATCCAGAGATTTAGCCTACCATGAGGAGTGAGTAGGTTGACTGACCGCCGTTATATGACCTATACATTGTGTTGCTACGGCGTTAAACCCAACAAACAAACAAACAAAGTTTATGTATGTATATCAAGTTGATTGTTTGGGTGAATTAACAGTAGGTTATTTGATTGTCGATCCTTACCTGAAGTTCTTTTGCATGAACTTAAAATGCCTGTAACTTAATTAAATGATCAAATTAGGCCAAGCTATAAGTCTAGCTTTAGAAAGAAATTACAGACTTCAGAATCCTAGTCTGTATCTTTATTAGAAAATTTAGGCGATGCTATGCAAAATTAGGATCTGGTGTTCATGAGCTGGAAGTAGAAGTTGGTCGTCGAACTAATACACCAACGGAATTACGTCTATGCAAACTTTGTAGTACAGGGATAAAAGACGAATTTCATTTCGTGCTACTATGTCCTGTCTACAATGTTTTGCGAGACAAGCATTGTAACGTTAACGGTCATGACTGTATTTTAGCGTCTCCATGTAAGGTTACCTCCCTTGTAAGCAAGGTAACATTTGTAAACGGGTAACGGTAGACGCTCATTCAAAGACAAAGTAGGCGCTTGCAAATGTGCTTCCCGTGCAAGAGTTCCAAAGAGCATCAAATGTATGTATGTACCAATCAGATTTCAGTTCCGGTATGCGTGGGCATCAGGTGGGTATAAATGGCGATACTCGACAGAGAAAATTGGAATCTGGCAGGAGACTCCGGAGGGTTCACATCGCTCTTAATTGACTGGGACTTTGTCAGTATACCTGGCGCTACAAATCTATCTACTCGCGTTCTTGTTCAAGCATTGCGCTTGCCCAAGAGAGTGTTAGAATAGTTAGTACCTAATACCAGGTCGCAGTTTAAGAGAGAGTCGTTGTTAGAACGTCGTGGTTTGGTGAGTTCGGGTTGAAACCGCAGGTTAGTCATAGAACCTGGTGTGTTGTGGGAGTTGTTGGTTATAACTCCTGGTGGTTTCAACGCCTCTTGTGCTGAGGCTCGAACTTGTTTGTAGCGATTAAGTATGTGTTGCCGTGGGTTGTTCAGTTGACGGATTGGTAGAATTTGTTTCTGGTTGGAACTCCTGGTAGTTCCAACACCTCGTGCGTTGATACCCCAGCCTTGTATGATAGTTTGTGTGAGTTTCTTTGTTACCGCTCGGATCATGTGTATATATGGTTTGTCCGTAAGTTTGGAACTAATTGTTGATGTTGGAGTTGGAACTCCTATAAGTTGTAACTTCATAAGAAGTTGGAGCTTGATCTATTAAGTTGTGTCTGTGGATAGCGTATATGTATATATGTAATTAACTGTGATTATTTCTTGTTCTATCCTATCATTTTGTATCATTTATTTGTCCAATCATTTGTCTAAGCAAGACGAGGAAAAATTCTTATATAATATAGTCTTTATGACTAACCCTACAAGAGGGTGAGTTACAACTTAAATCATTCATTAACCTACCTGATTAGATACACGCTCGGTACACGTTACAAATTTGGTGGCCAGTGTGGGGGATCATTCTGACTATTACCAGTCAGAACCCATATCCTACGTTTTGTATTCTGTTAAGTTGTAACTTTGAGTTCTGTGGATATGTCTTAGTTAGAAAAGCAGAGGAGCTGAAACACGAAAATGTTAGTTTACACTTTAGGTTTGAAATTTAAGTCTTTAGAACTGCAGGTTTAGACATCTATGAGAATGTTTCATGAGGGTTGTATCACCATCAGATGCTTGGTGGAGAATTTTGTTTAATCAGTTTCATGTCATGTATCTAGTTGATTGTTTTACTGTGTTATTTTGTTGCGTCTCTATGTGTGATCATACTTTAGTTCATTATTTGTTTGTATTTTTATATTTCTTCTCCTAGAAAGTTGTATTATAAATTGTCATGTCCATCCTTTTCATTGAAATCGTATTCATTATTTGTCTCGTAGTTGGTTAATAATACGCATCACATTAGCAGTTTTATGTTTGTTTCATTTGTGTCGTTGTGGCTCATATTATCTAAGATTTAACATGCGGGACGCATGTAGCCGGAGGCGTGGGTAGTGTAACGTTTACGGTCATGACTGTATTTTAGCGTCTCCATGTAAGGTTACCTCCCTTGTAAGCAAGGTAACATTTGTAAACGGGTAACGGTAGACGCTCATTCAAAGACAAAGTAGGCGCTTGCAAATGTGCTTCCCGTGCAAGAGTTCCAAAGAGCATCAAATGTATGTATGTACCAATCAGATTTCAGTTCCGGTATGCGTGGGCATCAGGTGGGTATAAATGGCGATACTCGACAGAGAAAATTGGAGTCTGGCAGGAGACTCCGGAGGGTTCACATCGCTCTTAATTGACTGGGACTTTGTCAGTATACCTGGCGCTACAAATCTATCTACTCGCGTTCTTGTTCAAGCATTGCGCTTGCCCAAGAGAGTGTTAGAATAGTTAGTACCTAATACCGGGTCGCAGTGTAAGAGAGAGTCGTTGTTAGAACGTCGTGGTTTGGTGAGTTCGGGTTGAAACCGCAGGTTAGTCATAGAACCTGGTGTGTTGTGGGAGTTGTTGGTTATAACTCCTGGTGGTTTCAACGCCTCTTGTGCTGAGGCTCGAACTTGTTTGTAGCGATTAAGTATGTGTTGCCGTGGGTTATTGGTTGTTCAGTTGACGGATTGGTAGAATTTGTTTCTGGTTGGAACTCCTGGTAGTTCCAACACCTCGTGCGTTGATACCCCAGCCTTGTATGATAGTTTGTGTGAGTTTCTTTGTTACCGCTCGGATCATGTGTATATATGGTTTGTCCGTAAGTTTGGAACTAATTGTTGATGTTGGAGTTGGAACTCCTATAAGTTGTAACTTCATAAGAAGTTGGAGCTTGATCTATTAAGTTGTGTCTGTGGATAGCGTATATGTATATATGTAATTAACTGTGATTATTTCTTGTTCTATCCTATCATTTTGTATCATTTATTTGTCCAATCATTTGTCTAAGCAAGACGAGGAAAAATTCTTATATAATATAGTCTTTATGACTAACCCTACAAGAGGGTGAGTTACAACTTAAATCATTCATTAACCTACCTGATTAGATACACGCTCGGTACACGTTACAGTATATTCCACATTGGTATACTCATAATATAACTTTACATAAATTTTATAACTTGATGTTAAGTAAGAACGAATTTCTTATTCGAAATGTTGCTATGTTCATATACTATGCTTTTGTAAAACGTCGAAATTCTTTAGTTGCTTGACCATCTAGATTATAGTTATTGTAAAACTGTTATATATTTTGTATATGTCATTACCTTATTATTGCTGTGTAATACTGTATTGTTTAACATATGTTATGGGCTGGATGCCTGGATCACTATTAAATAAACTTGAAACTTGAAACATTAAGATGGTTAGCAATGTCATCATAAAGTTTAACACTTCATGTTTTATGTTTTGTTGCAATTGCTATAAATTATTTAAGCAAAATTCAAACAGTTGTTAGGTTTGGATTTCCCGAAAGCGTCGTTTTACTTAAAGTATCATTTATGTGCCAATCAAAATATATCAAGGGATTTGAGTCGATTTCGTCTGCAATTTTACTAATTTATGCTAGCTGTCAAAACGTGTATTTTGTAATTTACGGCGGTTGCTTCACTTTTCAAGTTAATTCCAAGAAACGAATTAAATGTGTACAAAATGAATTAAATAAGAAAATGATAAAAAGATGAATGAAGAGGAACTCTTGCGATATGTCTACATTTAGAAAAATAATCCTCAAGTCAGGTAAGCTGTATGATGAGAAACTCAAAGCATCTCATTTGAACGAATGTTTGAAGCTTTTAGACACATGCACTTTGTACTTTAAAACTTATTTATTTCACTTATTTTAAAAATTATTCGACTTCTTGGAAAAATGATAAAAAACGTCGTGAGGTGAGTGTTGTCGTTGGATGCAAGTGCTCCAAAAATACAGTAGATACTATGGCCGAAGACGTAACGTATACTAACATTTTAGATTTTTCTAATTTTTTTAATGATAAAACTTTTCAAAATGCGGTTGGCATTTATACCAAATAACTTACATTTACAAACAATTGAGATTTTTGTGGATATTCTTAATGTTACAAACTTATTCACTTCAAAATACAGTAAAGATGTAGGTCAAAGGACTTATATTTTATAACCAATTGAGCTTATTGTTGTTCCAGTTTATGTCAATCTCCGTAAACAGCGAGTAGGCGAGCGGAAAATTTTAGATCGGGTTTTAATCAGATTGTGTTTATGTATAATATATATTCCCTGGACATTTACAAACCATGGCGATAATGACATATGACTATCACAGTTAACACATTTGTGAATACTAATCAAAATATACATGCTTAAATAGATTACTACAAAATTGATACATTTATTAGAAATACGTTATAATACCCAAGTTACAATTTCTGTGTCATAACAGAATTAAGAAAGTCTTTAAGCTCACTCTTGGAATTTATAAGTGTGATTGTTTCGCATTTATTTTCCGACTATAGTTCTTTGCGAAGACATGCAAAATTCTCTGAAGAATTTGAAATGAAGAGTGTCAATTACTGTCACACTCATTAAAAGGTTTTGTTAAGACACAAGCGTTACAAATCATTATAATGAATAAAAACATACGAGACAATTACAAAAAATAGTCAATTTATCAAAAGTGTGAAATATAAATCACATACAAATCACATGATGTGTTCGAGTAAAGAGAAAATAAGGAAATATGCATGTTCTAGAAAATAAAAACGCTGACGCACTGATTCTCAGAATTTGTTTCGATCACAAAATGTACTATTTTTAAAAGATAGGAATGTTTTACTGCTTTATTTAACGACTGTCAATTTGACCCATTATCACAAGGTTTCAATTAATTAAATTGAGTACATGTTTATGCTTTAAGCTAAATTTAATATACTCGTAAAACAAAAATATGAATGTAACTTACTGATTAAGCAGATTGCTAAACAAGTAAACACGAAACTCTTAATTTTATAATTATTCAGTAAAATAATGTACCCAATTTTTGTTTGTGTTATGTTTCATCTTCTGGAAACGAAATAATACCAACGTATCAACAATGAAGAAACATCAATTGGAATATCGTTTTCCAAAAGACGCAGGTATATAACATACTCCCACACTTTTGCTGAGGTTTTGCCCGTCTCAATGCAATTTATCTTTATAGACGTTCAAATGGTGTGCTTTCATTTGCTCTTGAATGCGTTGAATCAATATGTTCCGGTATGTTGTTTACGATACATATGCATTGCGTAATAGAGCTAAAACTAATTGTCCTTGTGACCGCTAATTTACCATATACTTGATTGTTATTCAACCGAGCATTTATTGAAGTTAGTAGCATAATTGATACATCTAATAGGATTTTACGCTTAACAATAACCCTGAATAGGATTACAGGGAAAATGTAATTCATGAAAAAGTTAATGTCTCTCTGAAACGTGATTCTACAACCAAATCAGTACTATCGGGATTTGGTTAAAATTAGTAATTAAGCAGCTTGAAATATTTGACAAAGATCTTACATATGTATCATATCACAGCATGAACATGACAAACTTTTATACAGAAATTATCAGCTATAGACAAATGTGTCTGGGAGAAAAAAGGTTTTGCAGTAAATAGAAGATAAACGCCTTAAAGACTTAAGGCATAACACTACTCATCCTGATATATCAACTATATATTGGATGCAAATGAAGGCGCGTTGCTACCATTACTCAGAGTACGCAGCTGCGTACACATTGATCAAGAAAATCGTAAAATACAAACGCTAAAAATGCAATAAAAACTTAGGCCTGAGGGGGGGGGGGGGGTAGGGTGTGTGAAATAAAACTTGTTATTTTACTAACCTTATGTCAAGTTACGTTTCAATGTGACTTGCCTTTTGGGGGTCGAGTTTGCGGTTTAAATTCGTTGTTTGTCTTGACTCCAGATTATAATTCTTTGAACGCTGGTTGGAAATGATTGATAATTTGTACGAATGTTGTCTTCCTATATTAGTGCCCGGAATGAATTATACAAACTCTTTTTGAATAGTTGCCAAAACGCTCCTGAGGTGATCTACAGAAAAACAAATTCGGAGGGGGGCATGCCCTTGACATCGTAGAATTCTACGTACACATTTAAAAGCGCTTGCTACGCCCCTGAAATGTATAATTATATACACAAAAAGCAGTTACGACAATTGTCCCGGCACAAGAAAAATCTACAAAATCTACATTTATATACTATGTGTACTTTTTATAAAATGGGATGCTCCCATAGTAAAAAGTTTGCAAGGTTTTCGGATTTTCAAACGTATTGTGGACTGTGTTTAATCTGTTATACATATTTTATTCTAAATGGTAATTTAAACCCGGGTCGATAGCACAGTTGGTAGCGCGCCGGGATTTGGAATCTCGTGCCCGAGGTGGGTGCGGGTTAGAATCCCACCCGGGGAGGTTGTACCCTTCCATGAAAATTTGACGAAATTGTCGATTTTCATCGATTAGCTAATATGGAGAAGTTTCCGGCCTTGTGAAAGGGTAGGTGAGTACTGGTTATAGACAATGGTCCAGGAAAGCTAGGTTAGGTGCGCTGGACGCCGTAAAATGACCTAAATTGTGTTGACACGGCGTTAACTCCAACAAATAAGTAAATAAATAAATATAAATAACTAAATGATAATTTAAGTTTACAAGTAACAGCTCTTTGGATTTGTAGACCACAATATATCTATTACTAGACATAGACATATGGGCAATTACTTCTGAAGTATTATTCAGAAAACACCGCTTTCATTCCTGTGAGGATAATTAGAACGTTAGTATTGAACTACTAATACGAAACGGATAAGACCATAATATCAGGTAAACTCAAAACGCTGACGATGCCATCTTCATAACAATACGTTTTCCCCTATTAAACAATATTTATGGATGTATAGTATGATATTTAAAACTGGAGAAAATAAGTAAATAGATTTATGACAATGATAACCAAATTCTTGGAACATTTCCTCATAAACAAAGCTATGTTTATGACAATAAAAAATTTCCCAGAAAACTAGTTTCTAATTGTATGTTATTTCTACGTATGTATCCATATATGATCACATTTTGTTACAATGTAACTTGTAAACAATAAAATCTAAGTTCTGTTATCTTGCAATGATTTCACTAATGCCTCAGTCCCATAAAATCGTGGCTTGTTGCGGACCCGTACGTGACGACAGCCGTAGATCGTGGAAAGCCTTGCGTATTAAGGTGACGGTACGCACATGGCACAAAACAACACACCCGTAGAGAGACGTAGCTGGAAGATATGCAAGTTTTATTCATACTCGGTCACGATTTTGTTCACGATTTGACTTTAAAACCGATACGTGGTTCCTCACGTACTCTCACGGACTCTGGCAAAACCTAACAGTCCGTACGGGTACGCAAGAGTTTGATACGGGTACTTGCGGAGTTTGATCGCACGGCGCCCGTACGGTACCCTCACGGCTATTTTTATGTTTATGTGACTGTAGCTTAAAGTGATATCAATGGGTTTAATTTAGCATTGGAGGAATTCTACCATAGTTATAAGAATGACTATGAAACAAGTTGAAATCAACAAATTTCAAATAGTTTGTCTTCGCTATGAATGCCTGTAGCCTCTTCAATAACCCTAAACGTTCCAAAACGTTACGTAATGATACATTTGGAACTCCTCGGCCATTTGCTGCAAATAATCTAATCAAATAAACAAATATACGACCGTTAAGGCAACGAGAGATGTTTCAAAATTTATGGACTAAAAACGAAACATCACTCATTGCCTAAACGATCGTATATTTGTTTACTTCAACACCGGTAGTTTCAAAATAGCGTCTAAACATGTCCGAGATTATTCGCAGCGAATGGCCGAGGAGTTCCAAATGTATCGTTACGGAACGTTTTGGAACGTTTAGGGTAATTGAACAGGCTACTGTTGATGTTTATACCATTTACATAATATATTGACATCAACATAGTATGATACTTTTGCTTCATATATTAATGTACTTGTAATGTAGTTTCATGCATTATTTATGCCTGTATATCTAAATGTGTTAATTAATTGTCCTCATGGACATAAAGGCTTACCGGTTATATCAACAAAAGGCATGTTATAGGGTAGAGATTTGATTATATTAACAAAATCAAGTCATAGATTAGATGTAGCAATACAGTGATGGAATAGAAAAATACGGGAAGAAATAAATTGTCGATTTTGTAAAAAAAAGAATCTTCTCTTTTCCTGTTCCCAATTGTCTACGTACATATAGACATTTACAACCTAATCCGAATCGTAATTTGAAATCTACAATTGTAAAATGCGAGGGGTTTTCTCAAACTAGTCAATACTGTGTTTATATACTATTCATGGTCAACAGCACCGTTGTGTAGTTATCACGATCGCCCGTCTGTATGTATGTGTATCAAAACTTACATGAAGCATGGGCGTATATAATGTGATTTCAAGGGGACATTTCCCATTGATGATACCTCTAAATTGATATTATCATTTAACTTTACCATTCATAATTAATCTATCTGTGTTTCACGTCCGTGTCACATGTAAATGAACATTTGATAACATTTATTCGACATAAAATGATGTTACTGTATTCAATATTTGTTTCTCATGTTAAAATTGGAGAAAAGAAAGTTCCTTCATTTATAAACCACCACCAGAACACAAAGAAAAATCTCATTACCTAATGTACTTTTTCCGGCTGCTTAGGTATGGTGTTAATTCGTTTAAGAGTGAGAGACGCATTTGTTGACATTTCTGTAAAATCACAAGTTATACACAGGAATCTCTCTTTAATCTACCCAATTACATGAACTTTAAAGAACTAAGACCATGTTATCCAAGCAGAACCGTGTGTAATTGCAATTTTGTATTCTTTGGTTGAGGTATTATCCTCGTAGAATCTGTTGTTAGCCATGTTCGATTTTTATTGTTGTAGCGTTGGAAAACGAAATCAAAACTTTAAGTCTTATATTCAAGCCATAGTTTAATAAAATGACCAACTAATGTGCGAGAAAAATGTTATTATGCCATCCATACACATGTGGAGACACATGGTGTACATGTAATTCTAAAAGAGACGGATTGGAACGAATTTGAATTTTCCTGATACTTATATCTTTTAGGTGACAAATTGTATCCCAATCGAGGACCGATAATTACACTATACCACTGCACTGTTCGTCCAGAATCATACAAGTTTGTGCCCGAAGTGTTTAAAATAAAAGTTAAAAGTTAAAGTGCGGTTTAAAGTCTGCTTCCATCTACATGTTCAGCACACTTTACAATCTTGTACTATAACTCCTGGTCACTGAAATCACCCTCAGGCAGGCGATCCCTCACAGTACCCATTTACTCTTGGGTGGAGTGGAACAATTTTAGGTTAATTTCTTGCTCAAGGAAATAAGCAGTGCCCGTAGCGGGGATCGAACCCGTGACCTCTCGACCCCTAAGCACGCGTCCTACCACTGGACCACTGCTCCTAAAACAAAATTATACGTAAACGTCGTGAATACGCAGGACATATAACTGTGGTATTGGAATCTTACAAAAGTATCGGATTCCTGAGCTCGATAATTTTTACATGACTTGGAAATTTGGCGATCTAAAAAAACGTACCTCTAGAATTCCTCAGTCAGTTTTGAAGGCAATTTTATAAAAATTACTCATAGCTTTAATACAATTTGTTGCGTATGATTACAAATACAAACGTTCACAACCTTATAAAACCCCATTTTAATATCAAGTAATCCCGAATTATTCTTGTCTGTAAATAAGTGCAGCACATGAATTTAAAGCCCCTTTACTAAATAGAACGCTGATAATAGTCAAGTATCGTGCTTTTGCTTAAAACTCATGCAAACATTCAATGAATATATAAAACGCATCTAAGATACAAAAAAACGCAAGTATTTGCTCTAGAATTTATACTAATATCATTCTGAAATTAGCGATAAAACCCAACGTAATGACTGCACGGAAAATCACGGAACTCAACGAACTAGATCGGAACGTCCCGTCGTGGCTAAAAATAACTACAACTTTAAATCTTAAATCAACCAATTTTCTGCTTTGATAAATACACGTTTTGTATAGCGAATTTCGTGCGAAAGCCAATTAAAACTCACGAAATCATGTAAATAGTTTCATACATGAACATATATTGACGGGAAACAGAAACGAACCCATTAAGTCTTACGTTATATACGAAAAACGTTTGCTGATAGGCCACGTTCAGGTAGAATGAGGGTAATGTCAGTTAGCCAAGACAACTAGATAATTTATATTTACGCCAATGACATTCGCGTAACAGATTTTCATGGCAGTATCTACATCATGTGTGGTGAAAGATAACCGTGTATGTCAAATAAGTGGACAAACAACGGAAATCTTCTTGTTTGGCGTAAAGAGTTCTTAAGATATGCCACCGTCATAAACGTTTATCTCTCTGTTCGTATCATTGCGGGCGTGGTGTTGAAATAATGAAGAGCTCAGTAAGGATTCGCGTTTTGGCAACTCCCTCAGATTTATCAATGTTTTAAAACGAGTTTAGGCCACAACTTGTTGTTGGCTAAGGTAATCTCGTGGACACACCACATATACTAGATTTTATGCTCTGTGAGTGTCTCTACATTCGGGCAACGTTATGACTGTGTCTATCAGCATAGTAACGACATACCTCACGTTACGCATGTCACCAAGGACTTTTTACTGGGTGACAACATTAATGTTTCCTTATATTATTCTTAATCACGAAAATTATGTACCTAGTTGAAATGAGGCGTTTCTTTTTAGCATCAGTTTAGATGTTTGCATACTCAAAATTTGCACGCACTGATTTCTCGAGTAAATCACTGGAAAAACGATATGACATATCCAACACTTAACACTTTTGTGTAAGTTTTATAAAACACCTTTTAAGCAACTTGATTGGCTGAGAGGATATCTCCGTAATCTAATTTGCATGTTATAAAAGTATCCTACTTTTATAAGAAATTGATATTTTGAATAACCTTACCCCTAAAAGGGAACCCGCTAGAGAGAGTCATTATAATCCAAAGGTAGTTATATTCTATTGTCTTTTTGATGGTTTTACTTGTTTTTAAATAGACGATAAAGATCTTCGTTTAGTGGCTTTAAACTCATTCATATATACACCCAAGTCATATGTACACTTGATACGCAGCTGTAAGGCTTAATGTGTAATTACCAAAATTCGTTTGAGCAAACCCCCGTACTTATTCAATTTTAGATTTCATATTCAACTTCGGATTAGGTTGTAAATGTCTTATATGAGCCTTGGGCAATTACACATTAACTATTCACTGTCATTTACAGGCTATTGTGACATATTTCTGCCACCAGATATCTACGTATCTTTTTTGAGGGGGGATTAACGCCGTAGCAACACATTTTATAGGTTATATCACGGCGGTCAGTCAACCTACTCACTATTCCTGGAAAGGCTAAATCTCTGGATTTAGCTGTTAACCAACTACAAAGCACATACTTTCGTCAGTGACTGACAACTGACCTACATAATTAAGAATCATTTGTAAGAAGGATAATGGCTGTAGAAATAATTTCATGACCAAGCTCCGCGAAAGTATCCCCCGCCTGGGAATTATACTCACGACCCCTCGATCAGTAGACTTGCGTGCAACCAACTGAGCTAGCCGGGCGGCTACAACTACGTAACCTAAAAGCTAACTAAGTTTAACTAGTTAATCTGTAATCATTCATCCGAAATATCGCTGACATATCACAAAATAGGTTAACTAGTTTACCATTTAATTAACTTGTTAGTTATGTGGTTATCTGGTAGTACTTGTCATGGGCTGGGAGGCTGATAAATAATAAACATGTTGTTGGTGGTGGTGGTGATGGTGGCAAAAATGTGTCACCATAGTTATGAATCTTGTTTACATACATAACTTGTATACTGTTGGGGGTATTTTTATTGAAAAAAAGTATATACATGACAATTTGTATTATTTGTATATATATTTATTTATTACGAAAATGTACTTATAGATAATTGTTCATTTTTTGTCATACAATGTACAAAATGTTACAAATGTTAAATATGCACTTGAATATAAATATATTATCCATGCACCAATTTTATTTGTGTCTGCAAAAATGAATTAACATGTCACATAGCTAGTTTTTTTGTGAATAAACCAAGTAAGATAATCCAATAGAACTAATACAAGTCAAACGTTTTGATACAAACATAGGAAAAGTTATACAATTAATACACGGAAATCAAATTTCTAAAATGAAATTCGTGATATACATAGGCGTCCATTGGGAGACGAAAAGTAAATGAAACAAATCTCGAGAAAACATGCCAGAAGTACTGCAGGTGAAATTGCTATATCAATTGTGTATAAAAGGTGAGAATACATCTATATAGTATTAAAATCTAAGAATTATTTCAAATAGTTTTTAATTCTTTAAAGTTAGGTTAAACGTATACAGATGACATTTACCAAGAAGTAAACAAAATGTGTTTTGCTTTAAGCATGTCGTGAGTTTAGCTTTCAGTGCCCTCTAAAAGTCAATCAAAAAGTATTGTTTTTAGGATAATCGAATTTACACTTATCCATAAAAACAATGAGTCATCTGAGCAAAATTTTAAAATCAGCATTTTATTCCGTGTATCAAAATGAATTCACGATTCAATGTAACGAATGGTAAAATTACTTAAAGTGTCATGAGTGTATAAGTTAATTTCTCGAAATTTAATTTGTGCAATAATTTTTTAATGGTACTGTTTATTCATTGTCAATATGGTACTGTTTATTCATAATCATAGTATGGGCGAGGAATCCTCCATCCAGCATCATACCTGAAACAGAAATATCATTCAAATTTACATTGCATCAATCAGACTATATATTCACGATCTACAGGCATGCAATCTACATCAATTACTAACTATATATATATATCAATCTCCCTAAACAGATATCCTTTAGAGCATTGTTGTACAGGATCTCTACTGTCTCCGTGGAAGGTCACGTCGAGATGAACTTTGTGTCCACCAATCAATTCGTAGCTTTCATCTAGACGAAACACTATTAATAACATTTTGATTTCGTAATTTCTAATTTTTGGACCATGATTTGCAAGCTAATCTAACAGCTGTATTATTCACAGTCTGCGAGTGGACGTCTCATTTCAAATTGCGTGACGTAGACGATGTAAACAAGTTACGTATCATAACAATCTCGTTATGAATATTATGATGAGAAAAGGTCACCTGAACGTGACCTCCGACCAGATCTAAATTAGCGAGTAGGCGAGCGGAAAATTTTAGATCGGGTTTTAATCAGATTGTATATATATATAAAGTAAGAAACACTTGCTTTTCGCAAATTTCTCTTTCTATACAAATGATTAAATGACATTACGCAGCTCATAAAATAACCATAAATCTACCTTCTTTTCCTGAAAATCCCCAATTTGTATCGTTAGAATCAAATCCTCCGCAAAAATTGAATCGAACGACAAACTAAACCATTTGCAAAAATACATTGTACAGAAGATTCAGAATGTACGAAAACAATATTCATTCACAAGCTAACATGACCATTCTCTGATTATATTACTTATGTCATTAGTATAATTCTTAACACCCTTAGAATCTTACCTAGACGCGCTGTATATAGTGTGCTTACCAGTAGGGTTCGTTTTGTATTTTGGCCACATAAGTCTATTATACAATGCGCTAAAAAGTCTTGGAAAAACCGGCTATATTCGGAATATGCTTTCTTGGCTCTACTATTCTTTTTTCTCAAATAGGTAAATCCTTAAAAGGGGGATTTGTCCAAGAACTTTTGAAGGGCACTGTAGACCAATCATGTTAAGTTACTTCCTTCAACGGAAGTTGTCTACAATCAGGATTAATCACAATTACCTTTAAATTGGACAACAGAGTAAAACCACAGATTACAGGATTCTATAACAACGGAAATTAAGTATTAGTCGTCTCTTTTGTCCTTATTTTATCAGTCATCCAGTGATTGAAAATAATTAACAATGGTTACTTATTGCCAAGGTAGGTAATTCAGCATAAATCGGTCGTATACCCAGTTTTATTTCTCAATGCAGTTATTTCCCTTTGTAGTATGAGAACTTATAGTTAACTTATGATTTAGATATACATGTAGTTTGTAATAGAGAAATAAATGCAGCAAATCTACCTTGTTTTAGGTAGTTCATCAATGTATGTATCTACACGATTAGATACGCATAAACTAAACTTCGAAAATCCCCTCAGCTGTTATTTCCCTTTATTAAATCAGTGAGAAGTTACAGCAATTTGTAGCCAACCACCTTAACATGTCGGCATAGGAGAACTACCTTAAAATGTAGACTACAGAAGGGGTTTTGGACAAAGGTATTATAAATAATAGGTACTATTTGGCAACATTAAACATGCACTGTATGCAGAGTCGTGAATTTCCGTATGAAATCTCCGTAAATTCACGAATATATTACTTTAAAATTTATTAATAGGACACAAAGAGGCATATAAGGACATTGTGTAGCGGTAAAACGTACCACAGCACAATTAAGAAGTTACGGATTCGATCCCACATAAAACCTCACTTTTTGCAATTTATACATAATCGGTACATGTTTTACAAATACTTGTTAACTCGTCGGCGCACGGATTCCATGCTTTAAAAAATACCTGCCGCGAAAGTGTTACACACATAACTGGCGTTTTTATTTATGAAATTCCTTAAGTCTTTAACCATGTCACAAAATTATAATGAAAAAATGAATAAAAAAATGTTAATAAAGAGACAAAAATGTTGTAAAGTGATATATATATAATAATCAGTCAATTAGTTAAAAGTTATAAGTATGTCATAGCGTTGCTACTATGTTACTATAGTATGCGAAATTACAAAAAATAACAACCTGTGCGAGAATCGAACCCGGGGTATTTCGATTCACAAATCAGTACTTTACCTCAGCACTACAAATCGTTCGTTATGATAACATCGTTACTTTTCAATCCAGGTTTTTATTGTCAATTTGTCATTCATCAAAGCAACTTGACGAATGTATACGAACTAAGCCGTAAATCGATACGGAAACTAATAAAGTGCATGTTTAATGTTATCAATTAATAACAGTGACTTATAAAAACATGTAAATACTAACATGTTTCGCCAAATATATACATCCTTTCTTGGATTTTCACTGAAATGTTAAACAACATTTTTAAAGGTAGATGTGTGTCTCATTTAGACTTGATCAATTATTGTAAGTAAAAACACGAACAATATTGACCAGACCCTGACTATCAACCACTTATTACAACGTATTTGGATAGAAACACGTTTGCAATACCACTGATCGTTAAGAGTCCACCTCGACTCAGACATTGACAGAGCTGAATATATTTTAATTTGAGTCAGATTTCCATGATCACCTACCCGAGGCTAAGCAGAAAACTGTGTACTACTAGATGCGCATCACATATCCTACGCCAGTTATAGTTTTGCATTCGGAACTACCTCGGCGATCTTCTACGCAGATAAACTTCGGGTATCTTAAGGTGAGAAAATAGATCTGACATGGATTCCATAGAAAACATGAATTTGATGGAATTTGGTTTCTGTGGTAATTTAGTCAGAACAACACAGAAATACAACGTGTGAGACATTGTACTGATGAAATGGTTTGTACTGATGAAATGGTTTGATAAAGATTTTTAACAATGTATATTTATTAATAAGTGTTATACATATAAATGACAGGTGGTCGTGTTTCAATGTATTATATTGACAATCCCTGGCCATTTGCTTCGATTAAGACTTCTGAAAGTTGTTTTGTAACTAAGTATGGTAGAATAGCAGGCAAATTGTTAGATTATATTGACTTTACAGGTCCATATATAAACAGTCATAGAACTATTTGCCAGCTATTTAATCGCCGGACCTTATAACCTGGTTGTATTCCTACTACGTCTGATTTCCGTGATATGTCTTCGTAGCTGATCGCCGAGGTTGTTCCGAATAATATTTTGCTAACACACCGGCGAATAGTAAATACTCATGTTCTTAGCCTTGCATTGGTATCATGAAAATCTGACTAGATTTAGAATACTAACAGATCTTTAAAAGAGTCGAGGCCTTTGACTTGTTACCTTAGTACTTTTTACTTCTAAGTCACGTGGTATTGCCATCGTGAGTAAGGTCTAGTGGCAGAACTCTGTCCTACCCAATGGAGAACATTATGACAGAGTTTGGAGAGGATTGTGTGGAATTGTTTGACATAGGAGAGACGCTTGAACACCAACTACCAAGCAGCGCAGTATGTCGTCTTTTATTGGCTTGCAGTGCTGACAATTTAACAGGAGTACATGTAAAAAAAATATACTAAAATTGCTTGATCAAGTGCTCAAAAGAATCAAGTGCCTGTGTAGTTACCTAGTAAAGTCCTCACTACCATCTCTTATAATCTCTCTACGAACAACAACATCTTTGATTTCATGATCCAAACTTCTATCACAATCAATACAACGTGGTTCATCTCTATGATAAATTCTTGGTTCATCCCTCTGGTAAGGTCTTGGTTCATCCCTCTGGTAAGGTCTTGATTCATCCCTCTGGTAAGGTCTTGGTGTCGTCTCCCTGCTGTATCGTCTTGGTGGAGTAGTACAATGGGGACACATATATGACTGACGTTTTAGTACTTCTTGTTCACGGCAATGTATACAGTGTATATGATCTGTACGATTTGGTGTCTAGAAAACAAATCACTCATTATTTGTTTATCAATAAAGTACGACTGCTTTGTATTGACCTGGAACTGTAGTGATTTATATATATTACGTAACAGACAATTTGTGAAATTTAGGCCTTTTGTAAATTGCCTGAAAATTGTAGGCATTTCATAGATTGCATTGTCACTTAATATGCATTTTGTAAAATGACTACAATTCCTATGAATTTTACAAACTTAGTATTTTACAAATTGCCTAAAGGAAATTTATTATTACGAGATTTTAGGATCTACTGTTTCTTGATGCAGGTAGTGCTTGAATAAGTCATTTGATCTGTTTCATATTGAAAAGGTTACTTGAACTTGTAATCAGAATCAATGTAGGCAGCGTATGTCATAGAAAACCAAAGGCAACGAAATCTTTGAATAAGAAGCTGAACATACAAAATGCCCGACACGTTTAGCCATTTTACAAATTGCCTGTATTTACAAATTGCCTGTTACATAATATATATATAATATAAAATTCAAATAAGCGAGGGATGTCCCAGCTTTACATTGACTTTCGTTAAAATGTTTTCGCTTACGGTCTACAAAGGCATGTCCCGTCTTAGAATCGAACCAACGACTACAATAATCTACGTCAGCCGCGCTATCGAGTAAACTAGCAAGTGTGCTTTCTCCCCTCTTTACTAAGCCAGATAAACAAAAGCGCCAACTTATTCTTAGACAATCTTGGTAAGTCTTATTCCAAGAAAAAAAATCTCATACCTCGAAATGTGAATGTGAATGAAGTTTATCAGTCATTGGCAGCACCGCTGGGTACGGGTAAGGTGTCGGTATTGCTAATGGTGTTTGCATATTGTACATCGGGAAAACATCGTTCACTGGTTTCTGGCCGGAAATGCTGAAAAAAGAAGTAATTAGGTAAAAGGTTAAGTTCTAATTGCAATCTGGTATTCCATATACATGTTCAGTTGACTAAACACTATTGCTTGATACCCTGTATATTTGACTCTTCAAGTATCAGGTGGAATGAAGCAAAAGCGCAATCTGATTAAAACCCGATCAAAACTGTTCCGCTCGCCTACTCGCTAATTCAGATCTGGCCTTTTTCAAACGAGGGTCACGTTTAGGTGACCTTTTCTCATCATAATATTAATGACGAAGTTGTTATGATACGTAACTTGTTTACATCGTCTACGTCACGCAATTTGAAATGAGCCGTCCAATCGCAGACTGTTAATAATACCGCTGTTAAATTAACTTGCAAGCCTTGGTATAAAAATAGAAATTACGAAATCAAAATGTTATTAATAGTGTTTCGTCTAGATGAAAGCTACGCATTGATAAGTCGACATAAAGGTCATCTCGACGTGACCCTCCATTGAGAAAGTAGAGATCCTGTACGACAATGTTCTACAGGATATTTGTTTACGGAGATTGGCAATAGCGTGACAATGAGGGACTTTTGTCAGTTATCTTTCCTTGATAAAATCTGTAGCAATTCAATTGGTAAGTAGGTCCTATCAGTTGGAATCCTCGGAATTTTATCATTGAAGTCATTTGTAAGAGGATAATAAAATATTTAATCTAATATCCTTCTAGTTAATTAAGATGTTAACTAGAGAGATTAATTTTAGATAGTTCTTTAACAAAATACGTTGCTTGATATTCAAACAAATTACATGATTTACAAAGAAAGTTATTTAAGATGAATTGTGGCAAATTGACATTGAAAAAAAAGATGTAATCCGAGTAATCCAACCAATTGGACCTACCTATTTGAATAGTATACATGAGGAAATAACTTACTAAGGTCTCTTATTTCTAGCTAGTTTCCATTGGTACAGAGTCTCGTTCAAAAACGTATACGTTTATGATTATATCACATAAGCATATCTAAAGGTGTTTAGCAAAAGGTATGTAAAATGTGCCATAAGTGTGCATTAAAATCTGGACTATAGGATTAGTAAAAAAATGTGATAGTCCATTTGAAATAATGATTATCATGATAAGAATAAATTATTTGTCATTATATTGTTAATATGATCTATACACACGGAAGTTTGAAAACAGAATACAAACAGTCAAAACCATTGACCTTCACACAGTCAAAAAGCAAATTGAATTATGGGAAAGTGCTGAGAATGTCAATGTTTTTTTCTTAAGGGATAAAAAGCTAACAGCATTGATTGAAAGTACAGAGAGAGATTTAACCACAAAACACGTAAACATGGTAGGGGTAACATAGTAAACCCGAGTCGTTGGCGCAGTTGGTAGCGCGCCGGGATTTGTTGGAATCTCGTGTCCCGAAGGGGGTACGGGTTCAAATCCCACCCGGGGAGGTTATACCCTTCCATGAAAATTTGACAATAAAGTTAATTTTCCTTCATTAATAGGATACATAGATAAGTTTCCGGCCTTGTGGAAGGGTAGACGAGTACTGGTTATAGACAAGGGTCCAGGAAAGCTAGATTAGGTGCGCTATGTTACATTTCGTTTTGTAGTAAATTGATACAAAATGGGTTACGATGTCAAAACTATTACTACAAAACGGGTTGTGTCGAAATGTTACAACTTTTGACATCGTAACCCACTATGTATCCATTTACTACAATTCGGGTTATTACTACAAAATGGGTTGTATCAGTTAAGCCCAATTAAAAATAGGGACATAGTACCTATACGGTCGAGATGATCGTTCTTCTTTATACGGTTCTGGTTCACGATATCTGAAACATTGTAAACAATACATTATACATGTAGTAGACTTTGGGACACTAAAAAGCCACCCCTCCTCCAGGGACAATTTTGTGGACATTTTCTGAAAGTTCTATGTCTGCAGAGCATACACTTAGTTGCTACAATCTGGATATGAGGTTGTCGTGATGTATTGTATGGTAATTACCGATACCAAATCAAATACTATTCTTTTAACAAAATTTATTCGTTGATAATATAATTTTATTCATATATATATAGCTGACGAGGTTAACATATTCACATATTTGAATATGCAGACATATATAAAGCATGGAAATTTATGTTTTAACATAAATACATAATGCTGTTCCTATATTTTTAAATGTTATTATCTTAAACTGCTTTGTCATTATCATACCGTACTTGAAGACTAGTTAAATTTTTACCCAATCTACAGGTATTGTATTATAACGTTGTTGATCAAAACGGCTTTTAGGCAATTGACCCTTTAAAGTTCCAATTAACACCTAGATAGATTAAATTTATTGCTTCAAAATGTTTGCTCAAGAAAATTAGCTGCGTCGCTATATTATATTCGAGACATCTCGATGCATTATCGGGCGCTTTACTGCCTATTGCCCTTACCTATTTAAGTCAGGTTTGACTGACTGATTTCGCGTCATAAATACAGTTTCTGAAGACTTTTTTTCTTTATCATCTTCTGTAGTTTGGCATTCAGTTTTTAACCAGGGTTCTATCGCTCCTAAGGATGCGTGTTTCTTCGACGGACAACTATATACACGATAGGAAGTGACCTCATTACCATTTGAAGGAATCAAGCGAAAGATCGTTACCGAACCAAACTCCTATCTAATTGTAGTGCATATCTTGTACAGTTGCTATTAAAACATCACTACGAAAGTCTTTCCCAATGAAAGAAACCATTTCCTCGAGACGAGCCAAACCTTGCTTTACACACAATCAATGAATATAAGCAAACATAACCAAGACCAGACAACACTGTATTCCTCATTGGCTACCGACACGGTCCCGATCAACAAAACACAATATATGTTTACCTACCATTCCTAATTCAATTTGTAGCTTTTAAACATGCTAAATTGTGTGTTCTGGTGTAGGCGCCACGTGAAATCTAGGCCCCCAAAAGTACGGTTTAAATATAAGCAAAACCCTGTAACTACATATATTAGTATATAACCATGCCCGTTACCTTTGAAAACACTTACTTTGCATTTTCTTTAGCTTTCTTTTTTCCAAGGCAAACTACGGCAATGATAAAAATGATCAAGCCAAGAACTACGAGCCCTCCAACAGCCGAACCAATAATCACAGCTAAATCTTCCTGGTTCATTTCTGTACTTGTGATACCAGACTCAGCACCTAAAACTACCATATATTACTGTGATAATACTTGTGATTACTTCACGGGCAAGGTGATGGGCACAGTTCCAAACTAATGAAAACATAATTATTACTTAATTTCTACAATATCGCTTAAAAAACTAATGCCATCTCATAATATAGAACATAAGGCCATGCCATACCGGAATTTTGTTAAGCGTCCGCTTGCGCGTAGGTTTTGGAATCCTCAATCAAAAAAAAGAGAAAAATTGTGGGTAAAATGTTCTTAAATAATTCTGATGTTCCGTGATTCAATGACGACAATTTCGTTCAGGGAAAATGTGTTCGGCAACGACGTTAGCAATTTATCACAACCATACCATTAATACAATATATATATTACGTGAAAAAAACTAGACTTTTTATATTAAATTCACACCATGGTTTCATATTATGATAATGATTTTCCATTAATATTAATATTGCCATTAATATATATATATATATGTAATTCACTGTTTTTGTCGTAAAATATCAGTGTTTCGTTTTCGCTTTGTGTGTTTTTGTGAGTAGGTACCTAGGTTTGTTAAACTTCAGTTGACGCAAAAACAAAATTCAAATTTGGCATAGCCTTAGGTTATTCGTTTTTTTTAAGTCGAAGTAGAAACTAAAGCATGCTCTAAATATATTTTACGCTTCCCTCGCATCTCAGTGAATACATTAAACGAGTGAATCTTTCGAACAGATGCATTGGAGAGTATATTATGAATAAGACTGACATTTCCATTAACTTTAAGATTTTCCCAGTTTTTTCTTTCAAACTCGCGTGTTGTTTAGTAGAGCTAAAAATATGTAACTCGTTTGGGGTCGCTCCAGAAATCATAATACGTTATTTATAAAATTTGAACATCAAGCAAATTTACTTTTAAACAATTAACTGACTCACTGCTTGGTTGTTTCAACATTTCAGAACTTTGTCAATATATAAAACATGTATACTATTATATATAAAATGATATCATAATGTATTTAGTTTGGGACTATTCCGATTGCCTTGTCCATCAAGTATTAGAATTATCATTATATACCACATTTGTATAGTGCTCTTTTCATATTGAAATATGTTCAAAAGCGCTTCACTGTTACATGCAAAACTTATGAATTAATTATAAAAAATGGTTAAGATATATTTTTAAAGAATACACAGGCACGTAGGGAGCATTTTCAGATGGGGGGCTAATTTGTTGAGATTTATTTTAAGAAAAAGATAACTTTTCCTAATGTTACAGTACTTATGTTTAAGTTCAATTTTACACTGCATTTGAGCATCTTGTTCCATAAAAAGTGTTTGCAGAGTTGATCTTGCTGAAAAAGCACACATGTATCAATCAATTTAGCGTGACAGATTAAATAAAGATCCTCAATCACTATAACTGCTGAAAATATTGGGGGGTAAGCCCCCACCCCCCTGTTCCTACGGGCCTGATACAAAAAAAGAATAATAATAAATAATGATGAATACTAAACATCATTGATAATAATGTTAATAAGTAAATAACAATATATGGTTAATAAACAAGTAGGTTTTTATTTTATTCTTAAAAATATTAAGAGACTGGGCGCACTTGAGTGAATCAGGAAGTGCATTCCACAGGTTTGGTGCAGCATGACTGAAACTAAGGTTGCCAAAATTAACCAAAAATAGCATCATATAAATCACTCCAGAAAGCAAAGGTAGTCGGCACGGCCACATATGTATGTAAAATATTGTCTTTGGCTTTGAACCGTACCGGCCACCTTTGATCAGTTGAGTGTTACAGAAACAACGGAAGCAAATGTGGCACTTCCAAATGCATCTCCTTGTGTAAGCATTTCACACAAATCGGAATGCACCAAGTCATGCTAATTTCAAAATATGTGTTTAATTTTATTCAAAATAACTTTTTATAGTTTAACGATTGATAAAGTCGAAATTTCAATACTTATTTTAATCTACGTTGTGGGCAGTATATAACATGAGCAATATAAAACTCGTTCTAACAAAATCATTAATTAGAATAAGACAGCTTTTAAAGGATTTGCAATTGGTTCTGGTTCTGAGAGCAGTTCTTCTTGCCCAATGGCAAAAAAGAAAAACTTAGCGAAACTTAACGGGATTAGATATTAATAAACCTTTTTTATTTATGTTTTTTTCTTACTAAAAATATGAAGTAAGTTTTTAATACAAAATAGTTGACTTTTTAGCCCCTTAAAAAAGAATGTAAAAAAGAAGTGTTGCATAAAGCTAGCCAGAGGACACTCTTGTTTATTCCAAAAATAGCATTTAGCCGAACTTGAATGTCATTAATGATGGGGTTGCATGAACATAGAATTTAAAGGGGAAAAACAATCAAAATATTTGAATTTGATGTAGGTCATTTTTTTCTTTTAAATGATCATGACTCGTGTGCCTTTAGCACACTATGACTACAACTATAATTCAGTCTACGATATTAGTGGGTGTCGGCTGCCCGCGACCGCCAAGTTTTAGTTCGGGCAACCAACAATTTTTTGGGCAACCAAAATTCTGCAAATGAGATATAGTGCTTGGTTTAAAATGTTCTGATCGGACAACCGCTTTCATTTCCTAATATTGTAGACTGGTAATGACTATATAGCTTTATATTGCTCTAGTTCTTATGAAGAAGAATTGATACTTGTAAGATGCCCAAGGTTATCAATAATTTCATAACTCTTGCTTGAAAGATAACTTGTTACGGTAGTGTAAATCAATTCTGTAAAATTAAACTGTCGAATAAACACATATTAATTAGAAATTTTGCCTAACGAGGTACTTTCCAGTCAAATGTACTCACCGAAAATGGTACCCTATTATAACGTCGTTAAACGTCCCAACGCCGATATAATAAGCGTCGCAATTGATGCTAAACGTCACAACACAAACGCCAAACGTCGTAATTGCCCTGACGTTAGACGTCGCAATGCTGACACTAAACGTCGCACAAAAATCGACTAACGTTAAATGTCGCAACATTGACGCTTAACGTCGCACCTGATTGAAAGGTGTAGTATCAAGCAAAGACAACACACAAGTATTACGTAAGATAAATATGATTTTAAAGTAACTGCTCTTAGACCCACAACAACCATCTACATATCCTAGCAACAACTTTAAGGTTTTAAACATCCTCTCTGTCATCAATAACAACCGCTTTAATCTCCATAGCAACCAGCTGTGCACCTGTTCTAGTCACTAAAATGCCCAATGCAACAACTCTGTTGCCCATAAAATTTTAACATGATGAACATTTTGATCATTTCAGGTACTTAGGAACTCAAACATTAAGGCAGTTGGCTTTGAGCGTGAAAGGTGCAGCTTTGGACCAATGGCAATTGCTAGGGATATGTGGATAGTTTTATATTTAAGAAATATAAAGTTCCCACCAAAAGTTTGGAAACATTTTCACTTTGTAGGCCTACTAAATAGCTTTTATCTAAAATTTGATGACTGTTTATTTTGAAATGCTATTTAGTTTTGTTTTATTTTTTGGTAATCATTATTATTGTATCCTAGACTACAAAAATAGCATAAAGGTTGTTATGGAAAATAATTACAATAATCATGGATTTGGAGGCTTGAGGATATCAGATGCTTAAGTTTGTAGATATTTTGCATTCCTGAAATTTGTTTCCATTTTATCACAAACCATACTTAAATAAATCTAAAACAATGATTCAACAAAAAAATCATCAAAATTCAAGAATTGCAGCGAATTTCTTTTGTCTCCAAACTTTTAGTGGGTACTGTAAGTAAAAGTGATCATTTCAACTAAATTGTCTAACCTGTACTTTGACACGATGGAGTAGCAGACCATTTAAGATTTGACTGACATACAATCGTTCTTGGTCCAACACGATTTAAACCTGTATAACACTCAACAGTTACTTCAGTACCAACTGTCCGTTGATCAGTAGATAATAAGAGTTCATCAGCTAGGTCTTCGGTGATAATCAGTGAATCACCGGTAATCTTAGATAGTTGTGGACATTCTACAAATAAAGATAACAACAAATACTGTACTATGGAACTATGTATTAAACATCATTGATAGTTACGGACTGGTAACGTAAGTTAAACTATGTATTAAACATCATTGATAGTTACGAACTGGTAACGTAAGTTATACTATGTATTAAACATCATTGATAGTTACGAACTAGTAACGTAAGTTATGGGTAGTGCTTTGAACTGTATTAAAAAACTTTGTGTCAGTCCCACCGTGGCGGTCAGATTATGGAAAAGATTTTTACCATTACAAGCATGATTTACCAACAAATGGTGGTATCCATCATGCTTATAGTGTTAAAATGAATTATACGTATTTTATTTTCATTACTGCCTACCCCTGAAATGGATTGTCTCATTTTTAATGTTTACCCAAACACGTTGTTGTTTTTTGTACGCACTATAACTCAAATAAGATTGTCGATTTGCACAAATCGTCAACTAATAGCTAAGCAATATAATATAATAGCAAAGCTGGCATATATATAATGTTAGTTATTCAGATTTAAGTAAATCTCCAACAATGATTAGGTCACAAAATTATCGTCATATGGCGAGCCAAAGTGCTTGTAAACCGACAGAATTAAAGAAATTGACGGCAAATACTTGAAATAACGTGAATTTGTTCTGTGGGAAAATTTCAATATGTAGGATAAGTAAGTACGCATGTACTTGATTGTACCAACGTACAGATGGCGTAAACTGTATATAGAGTTTCAAGAGTTTATTTCAATCAAAATAGAATACAATACAATAATTATGTATCAGGTTAGACATGACTATATCTGTGTGACGCACTTAAACAATCAAAACGTTAAATAAACGTAGGTGGTAAAATATAACAGCAAAATAGATTACTGGGAAAAATAATATATAAACCTCGCGCCCATGTGCTTATATAATGAAAGAGCGTGTCAAGCTAGCGTGACTATGTTAGAGTAATGAATACTAAGTATGCAGACAATAATTATTGCTAGTAAAATAAAAAAAAGTAAGGCAATTACATAATAATGTGCTAAAAAGTACATTGTATGTAACAAGTCATAATGAACAAGAAAAAAATATAACTCAAATAATAACATCAGTCATAAATCGTGGTATGTATGGGTAAATTTTATTCAACCGTCAGTGGCGCATACATTGACCCCACTGGCACCAGAGTCCTCTCACGCGTTAAATACGCACACGTATAATATTTTGTCAACGAACACAATTAAAAATCGGTCCCGTATACATTACCGTGTACAAGTTATAACTATACTTTCATTATAATGTTGATATATAAGGTAGTGTACATGTATGTATGCACAGGGAACTATATATAGGGACGTACGCATTATTTTATGATCATAAGATATGACCTCTGGTGTCAGTGATGGACCCCACTGATTTAAATACAAATTATGCGTTCGAAACTTTCATTACATAAATATGGATATCTACAGTACCCACCAAATGTTTGGAGACATTTTCACTTAGTTAGCCTACTGAATAGCTTTTATCTAAAATTTGATTACTGTTAATTTTGAAATGCCGTTTAGTTTTGCTTTTCTATTTGGTTAACGTTATAATTTTAACTTATACTACAAAAATAGCATAAAAGCTAGGTACTGGAAACTTATTACAATAAACATGGTTTTGGAGGCTTTGGAATGTCAGATGCTGAATCTTGTAGATGTGTTGCATTCATGTTTTTCTTCTTCATTCTATCACAGACCATACTTCAATATATTAAGAATATTGATTCTACTGAAATAATCATAAAAATTTAAGAATTGTATAGTAAAGTTCATTTGTCTCCAAACTTTTGGTGGGTACTGTATATTCAATGAAATGAGAACAGAAAAACTGTAGTGAATATTTGTAATTATACGGTGATTATCGAACTCAATACCGATTATTTATATCAGTTGGGTTTATATACGAACAACTGACAGTTGTGTAAAATTTACCTATATATACCGGAATTTTTTTTTATTCTTTTTATTAGATTGTTTTATTGTCATGATATAGCAAATAATCTTAACAATGGTATAGCTTATGTACGTGAGAATGCATTCGTGTATTTCAAACACACTGCCCATGTACATAAAATATATACAATCGTACAGTTTTAATACGCATATCGATATCCAAACATACATTTAAAGGTACTCATTCACAGATTTCAACTTAAATATCAACTTTTTCTAAAACTATCAAAATTACATGGAAACATTTTTGGAAGCAGGAAAATAGTGTTCTGATAATGACAATTTCAGTGTTAATTGACATATAACTACAAATAATGGTGTATCATGAAGTAAAAATCTACCCCGTATGTAACATTATAGAAAATGTTAGTGCATTTTTGTGACCTTTATTGTATATTTCTTGCAACCTATAGGTCAGTTTGCCTTAAAGCATTGAGAATTAATGTTTTGACACAATTACAGACACTTATGGTATTTTGAAATATATTACAGAAAAAAATTTAACCAAATCAGCGAACTAGTACCTTTAAACGCATATCTACATAAAAAGCTAAACAACAAACATTCATACGCACTATGGTGCTTTTCACAAAAAATCTTGCGATAAAAATCATCGTAGGTCTAAGAAATGAACGTTCATAATATGGTCATTTAAAGGCCAATCAATTCCAAATATTATTGTATCATATATAGAATACTGTATACCATAAGAATATCATATCAAAGTTAAACTGCAAAAATTATTACATTGACTTACGATGACATTTTTCGTAGGATCTTTTTCTGAAAATATGCAAAGTAGTGCAAATTAACCTGAGACAGGTTAATACATTATACGCTTCGTAAATTATACTTTTTTACTGAGTTAATGTATTGAATGTATGTAAATGATATTCAAAGTGTATTTTTTTGGCTCGGGTAAATTTTCACAAGCTATATACATGTATTGTATAATCAATTTACTTATATTCTATGTGAAGATAAAACTGAGAGTTACTATTGCTAATGACCTTCACCATAGTACATTTTACTATGTATAACAAACTATATCTTCTATGTCTAATATGGAACAGTATCTGCAACTATTTAATTAAAACAAGAGGGTCCTAAGGAACCTGAACCGCTCACCTAAGAACTAAATTCTAAGGGCATCTGATACAAAATATTTTAACACTTTTTTTAGTTGTATGAAAATTAAAATATAATAAAAACGCTATGCCCTCGTGTATTTGAGGATAATACACGTTTGACATTTCATTAAATAACTCTATGAAAAACTTGTGACCCCAGAGACATAATTTGAACAATCTTTGTAGAGAACCTTGAAGTGATGTAACATACCTATGATAAAAAGTTCTAGGACTTATAGTTTTTTAGGAAAATATTGTGTTACATTTCCTTATTTGAATATGCTAAACCTTGGGGCATAATTTGAACAACCTTTTTAAAGGACCTTCAGGTGATGTTTTATGCCAAATTTAGTAATTGCAGGCTTTTTGACCAGAAGATTGATTAAGAAAGTGTTGACTCACTAAACAGGACGAAGGACGAACAAAGACTGATCACAATAGCTCACCTTGAGCACTTTGCTCTCAGATAAGCTATAAAACTAAGTACAAACTGTTTATGGGTGCATATCATCAAAACTCTTACGGATTTATAGTATGATCATTTGATAATACGGACCCATGTATATAGTCAGTGCCTTCCAAAATTCTTGGACAAAAACTTTTTTATAAATACATGTTCTCATGAAAGATGACACAAATGTCAAAATCAGCAAGTAAAACCTTGAACTACATTTACATGTATATGATAAAATTGCTTCCATTTTGCATGATAAGTTTTCTTCAAAATAGAACTTTTGGAGGACACTGGACATATATGATAAATTACAACAATAATACAATAAACTAATGATTTAAGTGATTTGTTTACACATAAATCGTATAACTACTGAGTCTCATAGTCCGTAATTACTCAACTTGTCTTCGATCAAATAAATAGAGATGCAGTGATAGAATCATAGGTAGCAGGCATCATTCTAAATTAAAACATTCTAAGTATACGTATTCTTAACGAAACTTTTAAATACCCCGATTTCAATACTGTAGGAAATGTTATTTTTTAACATTTATGTCCGATCGATGATGGAAATGTGTATAAGACCAAACTGACCTTTACTTGTATAGTATTTATGCTACTTTATCGATGCAAATCCAGTTTTGTCGTGCATGCGTTGATACGGGAAGATTTCTAATTGCTTTGATTTTACAGAAAATTAGCGATTAGAAATCTAAAATTGAAGGCGTCGCACCGCCTTGCAAAAGATCTATGGCAACTTCTCGTTCTTGAAGCAACATTCGAGCCATTTCTTGATTTTTCATTGTGCATACACACTAATGATTTTCACCAAAACTGACATCGTTGGATTTTTGCACGAGAAGCACGTGCCCATTGTCGTTTTGCAGCACATGCACGACAAAACCACTTTTGCGTCAATTAAGAAGCACATAAACAATGCAAGCAGAAACGTATAGTCCTATACAAACTTTTATGAATGATCGGATATAATTATTGAGAAATGAAAATTTCCAAGACATTGAAATGTGGATGCTTTGAAGTTTCGTTACTGAGTCTATATACAATGTATACATAGTGTTTTTGACTAGGAGCCGTGCCGATCGCCAAACGATAGAGCGATTGTCTCTGAAATCCATACGATGAAAGTTAAACAACAATTTTCTACTCTACTAGGAGAATTTATTGGTACTTAATGTTTGGGCTATTGTAAGTGAAAACTACTTAAAGAAAAGGAAAGCAGTTGGTGTGAGTTTACCACCTTAAATACTTTGTGAACAGTATTGATAAACGGTGTAAGAATTATTCCAATGAAAAAAGAGAGCAAGTTGAACAGTGTCAGACTACGAAACATATTAACGTACGTGCCATCTTCCAAGTGAGTATATACTCTGGCAAGATGAACAACAGTATAATCTGAAATACAAACATAAAACACTAAGTAAATAGCAACAAAAACAAATACATTTGTTATGCTTTGTGATAAGCTACAATATAGTCCGTTTTTTCTCAACTGTCAAAGCTTGAATAATTTCACAGTGGCTGAATACATTATTTTTATACTGGCAACCTCAATGTTATTGAAATATATTTACTAAAACCTATCATACGACATAAGCAGCTCTACTCAATCACAATACACACTTTTGGAAAACCATGAATTTATCAGGACAATAATTTTAATAAATGAAGTCACCGTGAAATTTTTCATGTTTTGACAGTTGAGAAAAAAACGAACTATACATCAAGACAAAAGTCTTCCCACAGCATTTGGCCCAATAGAAAAAAGGTGACAGGCATTAAACTGAAATAAGACTTGGTGTTTTCATATTTTGATTTATATTATATAATATTTAGATATAAGATATTGATAAATTAACCAGACAGGACAGTATAAAGACTTAATCATTTAAAATTTAGACAATCAAATAACTTGTGTGGCATTTTTTTCACCCAAAACACATATTTTCTATTAAAATATAAGGGACAATTATAAAATGATTATAATAATTATTTCTGTTTAGTCAATAATCATTATACATGACAATCAATTCAATGCAAACATTTAATATTGAATTGAATCCACGCAAATTTACATGTGTAATAAGACTAAAATATTCTGAACTCCATAAAATAAAAAAAAGTCAATAATTTGCTTAATTTATAATCATCTTTTAACTGTTTACCAGGTTTTATAAACCTAAATATTAATTCAATATTGTCTTCAATCAACCAACAAGTATTTTTTCTAGCTTCAATAAATTGGCTGAACTAAACTGCACCTCAAAGTGCACTTCAAGTGCACTTCAGGTGTGGATGAAGTGCACTCCAAGTGCACTAGGGTGTAAACTTTAGTGTGAACTCAACTGTACCAGAGGGTCGTAAGTTGTATGTGATGTTTGTATAGCTGAGACGTTCAGTTAAGTAAACAGGCGCTTTTTTTACTATTCTTTAAACAAGTACTAAAACTTTAAATATTATTCTTGCTTTAACTTGTTTTCTTGAAAAAGATATAGAAAACCTTGTTCAATGACACGTTTACATATTATACAAGTCTATATCAACGATTTTAAAATTTAGTTTTCATTTTTAAATTTCAATTATAATTCATAAGGGCGTATTCAGTATTGCAAACCTTGCAAGCTGACATCAATATAATGTAAGGTTACAAATATAATTGTTAAATTAACATAACCATCAATGCTCTAGACTTATGATAAATGCAGAAGCTTCATTGATAATCACAGGGGTTTAATGTATTTTATATCCTCTATAGTGTCGACATGACATCAATTTTAATTTTATTCTAAAAAGAATAAATTACATTATTGGTATGGTATACATGTATATTCATATTCTCTTTATTTATTAGTGTTTATATGGATCTGGCCATATCATCGGGTTACCATGTTGCAGTTACATAACATAGCGGTCTAAAACGACATCTACCAAACTTATACATTATCCAACATGCTTTTGTTTAATTTGTCCGTGAATAATTTCTACCGCCATTCGCCCTCCAACCACTAATTCTAAGTCATGTAGGGCAGTTGTCAGTCACTGACGAAAATATGCACTTAGTAACTGATTAACAACTTAATCCAGAGATTTAGTCTTTCCATGAACGGTAAGTAGGTTGACTCTCCAAAGTAATATGGCCTATACAATGTACATTATATAGACATTGTCAAATTAAAAAAAAAAACATCATAGCACAACATTGCGATAGCGTAACTAAAAGCATAACATGGTTCGAAGCAACATATAGTTGGATATCAAACATGATTTGAATTATTACATAAGTCGTCTGTCTATAGCCACCTACTTATTATATGCTCTCAGCGTAATAATTGAGCCTTTTTATGTTAAAAGTTTACTTTTCAAGGTTTCAAACGCATCATACTGGGTTTATAGTCGAATGATCTTCAAAATCTGAACAAGCTTTCGTTGTTCGTCAATTTCTAGCAGTCGAAATTATGATATATTCGTATCAAGCTAAGAAACTATCACATTTCTTTACCTGAGTATATTTTACATTAGCATATGAGTTGTAAATAGTTTTTACTCTGAATAGACTGTACTTTTTTCGCGCTTCGCTTAGCGTACCATTCAATACATTTTGCGCTGAGGATTTGGTGCTAATGGCCACAATCGCGTGATTAATTCTTCATTTTTTGGGATATGAAAGGTCGTGGATTATCTGATGTTATTTCAAAATTTTCAAGCTGATTTTTTTTTCAGATCAACATTCTACGCATAATTAAAGTTATATACAAAGTACTGCCGAAAGAAAAACTTCAATTGAACGTAAACAATCAAGAAACCAAACATGGCACAATGAAATTGCACGATAAGAATGTAAAATATAACAGAAAAGGTAACGTTGGGAATACACGGTGATTTTAATTTGAATGCAAATTTTTACAAAGTCAAATGAATTACACTTTTTTTGAACTCAGTTGGGTTCATGTGACAAATTTTCCCTTAACATAGCTTTCATTTAGTTGATTTAATGTATGTATTTACATGCATATTTTACCATTGGCAAAAAACACCAGGGTCACATGTGTGAATAATGTTTGGCAGTATTTTGTGTTAATCTATTTATAGTATCGCTGGTTTTTTTTATAGTAATAGTTTGCATCGCCGTTGAAGTAATGTACATGTATATATAATTTGATGTAGTTTTTGCCAGCGAATGTACATGTATCAAAGTGAAATAGACGTAAAAAAATGACCTCTCAGCATGTTGGGGCGTCACATACAATTATCAAAATTTGAGCATTTTGTAGTCGACACCGGTTGCCTTTAGTCAATCAAACAATTCATTTTAGGTCACATGATAAGAAAATGGCCGTCAAAAGTAAACAAATAGTGTATAAATGGACTCGTTTCCGCCATGTTTTTGCCGGCTTGCCAGTTTGTATCACTGGAAAATATCATTATCAATACATGAACGCAGTCGCAGTCGGGGCGAGTCTAAAAATAAATATTGACCATATCCGGGACGATGTAAAACACTGACGCGGTACTGACACCATACATAAAGAAGGAAATTACTGACGGATCTACTAACACCAGACATTAAGATAGAACCTTCCGTTTTCATATGGTCAGTTTTACATGACCTTGATCACGGACTGGGCACGCCAAAAGTTAATTACATGTACTAATTGTGCGTCGAATGTTTTACCGTAAAGTAATATTCATGATATTATGTTTGTACTCAATATGAGAAGACGTCATATACGCGATTTCAAGCTTTTTTGGAAATGTTAATAGTTGTTATATATTATATTGCTTAAACTAGTTGTCAAGTATCTGAAGTTGTGATTTAAAAAAATAAAATAGCTTATTCCAGATAAGTTTAAATACAAAGTAATAATGCAACTTTCTTGGTTTACATGATAGCTATAAACATTTAAATGTACATGGTTATTACGGTTTTATTTCAGAGAAAATGAATTCATACACTACTGTACTACTTCAAAAATGCATAACGTTTCTGTTCTATATTTCAAAGTTAAGACGGGTTGATATTTTAGTAGAAATCTGTAAACAAATCGATTTAAAATGTTTCAATCCTCTTACAGGTCGTAAAATCAGTCATGCGTGTGGATGTACTTCGAATAATGAACCTGTCCGCTCAGTAGGTGAATAAAGAAATGCATCAATCAACTGACTGTCTCCGATATTCAACATTTATTATGCAAAGTGCATTATGTACCTAGTATAGATTGTACAACATGTAAACATTGCATGATATTTTCAGTATAAGTGATAGTATTTCAAGTGCCGACACGAAAACACGAAAACTAGATTGAATTGTGTCATAATTACAAGATACATTTTCAAATACATGTAATTAGATATTTTATTGAAAGGTAATCCTAAAATATGAATAAATGTAGAATGTCGACGGAACCATACAACCTCAAGTCTTTGAGAAAAATAATAAAAATGCTGAAAGTAGGTTTCATGATTTTTCATTGATGCTCAGGACACATTATAGTATAATCATATATTTACAAGTTATATTCATTTTAATTAAACTATAGGTTTTACGCCGTGCCAACATTTTAGAGTTATTTAACGGCATACAATGCACTTAACCTAGCTTTCTTGGGCCCTTGTCTATAACCAGTACTCACATACGGAAGACCGAAAACTTCTCCATAATTATACCTTATTAATGGGGGAAATTGACATTATTGTTAAATTTTCATGGAAGAGTATAACCTCCCCTGGTGGGATTCGAACCCTTACCCCCTTCGGGACACTGGATTCGAAATCATGCCGCGCTACTAACTGCGCTATCGACCCAGGTTTCGCTGAAGTTATAATTGCATATTTAAGCAAAGCATTGCCGTGCACGTTCCCAACAACACCAAGCTATAGAATTAATATATTTTGGTGAGCCGTCGCTGCACTTATGTACTTCTTGAAATTTTGGAACATTGCTACAAAAAGGCGACAAACTTGTTTTACCAGATATTATTGCATGGGAAATTTGTGACCTTATCGTAGTAAGAACATATATAAGAGTTTATTTAGACAAACAAACAGCTTTAAACTTTGAATTGAGAAAATACATAGAAATAACAGTGGTTTTTTAGACAAACGAACAGCTTTAAACTTTGAAGTAAGAAAATACATAGAAATAACAGTGTTTTTTTTAGACAAACGAACAGCTTTAAACTTTGAAGTAAGAAAATACATAGAAATAACAGTGTTTTTTTTAGACAAACAAACAGCTTTAAACTTTGAAGTAAGAAAATACATAGAAATAACAGTGTTTTTTTTAGACAAACGAACAGCTTTAAACTTTGAAGTAAGAAAATACATAGAAATAACAGTGTTTTTTTTAGACAAACAAACAGCTTTAAACTTTGAAGTAAGAAAATACATAGAAATAACAGTGTTTTTTTTAGACAAACGAACAGCTTTAAACTTTGAAGTAAGAAAATACATAGAAATAACAGTGTTTTTTTTTAGACAAACGAACAGCTTTAAACTTTGAAGTAAGAAAATACATAGAAATAACAGTGTTTTTTTTAGACAAACGAACAGCTTTAAACTTTGAAGTAAGAAAATACATAGAAGTAACAGTGTTTTTTTTAGACAAACGAACAGCTTTAAACTTTGAAGTAAGAAAATACATAGAAATCACAGTGTTTTTTTTCAGACAAGCTTATTGCTATGAAAGTGTTTTGAAATTGAACGAAACGGTGATATCTAGGGTGAGTAGTGGGGGGGGCTGTAAATTTTGAATGTAAAAGCTATTTCTGACGGATGGAAAGATAACAGCATTGATTATGTGTTATGGTACTACATTGACTTTGTAGTATTACAAATCAGGCGATTTTAATTAAATAATAACACGCTATATGAATAGGAAAATGTGCGAACAGTGTTGAAATGATGACTAACTGATGTAGAAATGATACGTTGAAAGTGATAAAACGTTCTAAGTTAAAAATAATCATATATGGGCGTAAAGGTGGAGCTTTAATAGTTTTCCGATTATCGTAGTTTTATATATGAGCAAAAATACATCAAATGAGGTTTTTATCTGTCTATATCGTTTGTTTGTTAATAGCAATATATGAAGCAGCAAACGCACCGTTTTGTTAGCTTTGCAATTCACTAAAATTAACATGCACATCGAGTGGTGGAAAAAAGGCAAGACAATGCATTAACACTAAACAAAGCTTAAATTAACATCAATGTGTGACGAAACATTATCCCGTGAAGACGTAATGATTAATGCGGATTACGTAGAAGATTTTTGAGTATTGTGACAAGATTTTTGTCGAAGAGACAAAAAAATCAAACATATCGAGAAATGCTAGTCTCTTGTGATGTTTTCTCGAAAACACTTAAGTGTTATTGTTTTCTACGAGACAAAAGCATCAAAAGATACCTTGAATAAGTTGTTAGTGGTTTACTAGTTACGTATCTAGTTAATTTCTGAATTAACTAGTTAATCTAGTGGTTAACTTGTTATGCTACTGATAAACCTTCTATCGCTTATTTACCATATAGCTTACCTATCACTTAACAGCAGCGTGTTCAGTTACCTTAAACGTTCCAAAACGTTCCGTAACGGAAGTGTCGGAACAACTCAACTCATAGACAACTCAACCCGAGACAACTCAATCTCCTACTAACGGATTGAGTTGACCCAACTTTGAGTTCAGTATTGCACGGGTTGAGTTGTCTTCGGGTTGAGTTTTCCCGTGACCGTGGCGGTAGCCAACAGTAGTTACTGAACACGGGGCAGGTTAACTAGTTGCGTAACTAGATAATCACTTAGTCATCTAGTTAAGTTGTGAACTAGTTATGAAACTAGTTTACCACCTAATTAGTTTGTCAGTCATGAGGTTAACTGGCGGCAGAAATATACCACCATAATTACCTCCATTAATCAAAAATATAGAGTTACATAATACGAGTATCATTACATCACACACGAAAAATTATGTAAAATGGTGTACACCATGACGCACCGTTCTGAGTGGTTTTTTTAATGATAAATATCTGTGTCATGGATATAGTTTTGAATAAAATTTGAATAATTTTGTGGTACATGTATACTGTCGATAATACAGCGACGGTATATTTGCATGTGGGAAAACATATCTGTCACTTCCATGTAAATGTTGTTGTTTTGTCCCTAGTTATTTTGCATTTGTCTGTAAATACAAAAATTGTTTAATAATTTAAGTTGATATATTATTATTACATTTGTATATACATGTATAGCTGTATTTTATGTTTATAACTTGCCATTTTCTTTGTATATATTTGTACTTTTCCATAAAACACATTCTTATTCGTACCCTGTATTATCTCGTTGTTGTATAAGTATATATATGTTACAAGCAATTTGTAAATTTAAGCAATTTGTAACATGCCTGAAATTTTTAGGGCAGTTTGTCAATTGCCTGGCCATTTTAGGCTTGTTATGAATTGACTAAAGTTCCTAGGCATTTTACAAAATTCCCGAAAAATTAGCTCAATATTTTACACATTGTCTTATTATATGTTATGGTCATGAGATTAGAGAATTGCATTCCATTCAGTCCCATAATGTTTAAAAAAGGTAATTTGTACCTTGATTTACATAAAAAGATTGTCTATTGTAATCTGATCTACTTTCATCGACCAATGTTGTAGTAATCCAGTAGTAAACTTGGCAAAATAATTATCAAATAAGATGGTTAATACGCAAAATGCTTTATTTTTTCACATTCACATCACATTTTGCTCCAACTACAATATTTTTGACTTAACAAAATGTATGACAATTTTATAGCAATCTGACTGTGTGCAGGATTTTTTCCGCTGTCTTCCCACCAATATTTTTGTCGCCAATTGTATATGATAAGTATAATAAGTTTCCTATTGTTAACAGTATCAGGTCCAACTGATAGCTACTGTACCAATGTTATACACAAGTAAAACATTGTTGCGAAATGCAGCAATGTGATTGTCACGGCAACCAAAAAAAACTAGTTACAATCTTAAGGTAACTCAAAATAGCATTGTCTTGAAATTTAGCGTAAAATACGTCTGTTTATCCTGTCTTCCAGGGTCACACTTCATGGTTTGGGCTCCATGGGTTTTCGAACTCTCTTAAAAACGTCTATAGTAAGTATACTCATTATATGGCTTCTTTGAGGTTACATCCCTCCTTTCAGCCCCAAAGATGGACTTATATGATGTTGCTCATTCGATTGGTATTAGCATAAAATGCAATCTCCGTAAACAGATATCCTGTAGAGCGTTGTCGTACAGGATCTCTACTTTCTCTTTGGAAGGTCACGTCGAGATGAACTTCGTTTCTACCAATCATTGCGTGTCGAAAGGATTCGCGGAAATGTGTTAATATAAAACGCTGATGTTTCGTGTGTTTATAAAAATATTGTTTATATGGTTTGGAAAGAGATGCTTTTGTCTATGTTTCTATTTTTTTTCCTATGTTTCTACTTTTAACGGATATGGGCTGTACAATGATTGCATGAAAAAAAAGCAATAAAATGTCGGCAGTAGAAATCGAAAGGATTTTTGTCTCGTGACTTTTGCCCATTGCTACAAAAAAACTACCCATCACAATATTACGGCGTTGAGACGCCGTGAAATGAAGCAGTGACAGGTTTGAATGCAATACATGTATAAGAATAATATTCACTTTAAAATAATAAAATTTAATTAGAAATACAGCTGGTGACAATTGTATTGAATCAACAGAGAACAATGGAATTTATTGTCTGCATGAAATGCTCGAAATTTAGTTGTTTTTTGTGCGTAGAATTATACAAGTCTCTGTTGATCCAAATCTTCACTACTTCTCAAAAGATGAAATATGGCACTGTTTGACATGATCGACATCTCTCATAACTGAATCGGTCCAATCTGATTAAAACCCGATCTAATATTAAAACCGCTCGCCTACTCGCTAATTTAGATGTGGCCTTTTTCAAATGAGGGTCACGTTCAGGTGACCTTTTCTCATCATAATATTAATGACGAAATTGTTATGATACGTAACTTGTTTGCATCGTCTACGTCACGCAATTTAAAATGAGACGTCCAATCGCAGACTGTGAATAATACCGCTGTTAAATCAGCCTGCAAACCTTGGTCTAAAAATTGAAATTACGAAATCAAACTGTAATTAATAGTGTTTCGTTTAGATGAAAGCTACGCATTGATTAGTCGACATAAAGGGCATCTCGACGTGCCCTCCATTGAGATAGTAGAGATCCTGTACGACAACGCTCTACAGGATATCTGTTTACGGCGAGTGGTTTAGCCTAATATAGCGCGAAAATTAATGTTGAAATACAGTTTAACATATATTTTTATACGCATACAGAATCTTTTTCGCAGACCTCATTCATTTAGTTTTGATCTATAAAACTACATGTATACATTACGTGCATATATTTATTGTGTAATTATCACTGATACACAAGTAAGTTAAGTTCACGAAATTGCGACTAGAACGTGATTTAGCATTTATTAGTTGTACTCATGGAATTAAATTTAAAATACTTAATTATGGAAATGAACTAACAAAAGATATTATTTGAACTATCTCTGATTTGTTTGTTTTGTTTTCGTTGGGGTTAACGCCGAAGCAACACATTTTATAAAGCATATAAAGGCGGTCAGACACCCTACTCAATGCTCCTGGAAAGACTAAACCTCTGGATTAAGCTGTTAACGAACTACTAAGCGCATTTTTTCGTCAGTGACTGACAACTGCCTTACATAATTAAGAATCATTGGTCGGAAGGAGAATGGCCGAAGAAATAATTTCATGACCAAGTTCCACGAAAGTATGTCCCGCCCGGAAATCGAACTTATGACCCCTCGATCAGTAGACTTGCGTCCTAACAAATGAGCTAGCCGGGCGGCTTGAACTTTTTTCTGAAGTCTTAGAATAAATACTGATGTCAATTTCCACAAAAAATTTCTCCCGCTCAATAAACGGTTGAAATAAAATGTTATAAATATATTGTATATATATTATATAGTTTGAAGTAAAGACACTTACCTGTGTCCCAAAAATAATCCTATGCAATCTGCCTGCTGTTACTTTTCAATATCGTTTCGGTTAAACATCTGAAGCGAAAAGCATTTTCGCGGCACGTTGACTTCGCGGATGGGTGACGACTATTTTAATATGTAATATTGAAACTCGGTACGGTATATATTGCCATGGAGATTTTGATGTTGATTGAACGAATATGTTGTATACAACCGATCTCTTAATGTCCACAGTGGGATATAGATAATATATACAAGTACATTGTATGAGCATTTCCAAAATATACTAGAAATCGCCGTTCAGCCGTTTATGACGTCTTCTTCATTGAGTTAAAACATTATAAATACGCATAATTAATTAGCTATTGACGTGCCCTGTCCGTGATCAAGGGTATTACTAGACTCGACCGAAAATGGGAAAATCGTACTATGAATTTTTTAATAAGAAGAGAGTTTAAATAAGAAAACAATATTATTCTAATTAAGGAAACATTCTCTTAAAGAAACGACATGTATCACTTAGTTTTGCAATTTCTTTTGCTTATATTGCAAGTATATGTACCTTCAAACTGGTACTGTGTTCATCTTTTGATAATGCTTTTCTCCAGTGATACATACAGGTAACCCGACAAATACATGGCTGACCACAAGTCCATTCACGCAACGTTTGCTTGACTACTTGACGTCCATTTTATCATGTATGTAGCGCCGTTAAACGTCGCAACGCCGCTAAACGTCGCAACTGACGTTAAACGTCGCAACACTAACGCTAAACGTCGCAACCGCCGCTAAACGTCGCAATCGCCTTGCCGTTAAACGTCGCAACGCTGACGGTAAACGTCGCAAAAAATCGAATGCCGTTAAACGTCGCAACCTTGCCGCTAAACGTCGCACTTAGTAGGAAGGTATAGTATCGAGCCTAATCAACACACAAATATTACATAGGACAAATATGACTTCAAAGCAGCCACTCTTAGACTCATAGCAACCATCAACATATCCTTAGCAACCACCCCTTGGTCCATAGCAACAACTCTTACACCGTATGCCAATCGCCTTAAGGCCAAAAGTATCCATTAAACTGTCCATAGCAACCGATTTGAGTTCCATAGCAACCGTAATTGCACCTTTAATATCCATTTAAATATCAAATGGAATAACTCTCGCGGCCATAAACTTTATCTCAGAGTCTATTTTGATCATCTTCAGATCAAGTTTTAAACTGAGTTAGTCAAGTTGAGTTAGATCTAGATAGGCAAGCGAAATAAAGAGACCTTATTTTGCTATAGCGGTGTTGCGACGTTTAGCGGTGAGTGTAGGGCCGCTAAACGTCGCAACGCCGCTAAACGTCGCAATTGACAAATGTTTTTTGTATTTCGATGAATTGAAGATCATGTTTTATACTGGGTCATGCAGGATAAAATATAGATCAGAAGGTCAAAAAATATTTTTTCAAGCTACAGCCTGCAATTTCTAACCACATGTAGCTCTGTACAAATATAAGGAAGTGAGAAAAATATTTTTCTCAACTTTAAAGGTCTAGAGCTTTCATTTTTTGGTATTATTTTTATTTGTGTTCGTTTACAATATCAAAGCATACGAATTTTACGAATATTATGGACTTTGGTACCAGTGTTAAAATAATATGTTTGTAAATGAATACAAATAGTTAATCACCATTGTCATGGTAATGGTTATAGCCAATCGAACTTTCTTAAGCTGAGTTATTTTTTGATTTCCTGATTTAAATACCAGGAATCAATTTAAGTAGATTAAAATGTTCCACCTGGCCGTTCTATTTGCCCATACGTCGGCAGGAGCCTATGACATGCGCAAACGAAGTCTTGAACTGCGCAATATGTCGTTATGCACACAAGTTTTGACAAATTGTCCATAACAGCGACCCCTCATTTTTTGTTACACGGAAGATGATCCTGGAACTGATAGAACCTCAGAATGGTACGAATAATACAAAATTTGTTGTAAGATTGATTAAATTAGTAAACTTAAAGATCAAAAAAAAAATTAGTTTAAGTACAAAGTTGAGTTTGTTCGTGAAACTGAGGCCTGATCAAAGACCTCACAAGGCTCGGTTCCACGTTTATACAATTGAGTTTTAGCATTTAAAACATGAGCTCATCAGAGAATTCAGGACATAATGGATTGATTAGTATTCATAGACATTTTATGATGAAATTAGAACTGTGACAGCCATATTGCTCATCCAGGTAAATAATTAAGATAGTGATTATTATTAGAATATTTCATTACAATGTATTACCAATATAAGGTTTAGGTTTCCAGGAATCAACGTCTTCATCATATACTATACTCATCCAGTCTAGATATTAATTATAGGTTTGCAAATAGTTCACAGGGGTCATTTATATCGACTTTCCTAATATACCCTTTTCTTTTAAGTACAAACTGTCATGTAAATGCATACATAGTGTCGAAAAGTGTTTTATGTAGTTTGATGAATTGATGGTTTGAAACTGGATCGTGTAGGATAAAACACACATATATCTGTACAAATATGCCAGAAACAATTGTCCTAAGATCAAGTATGACGTTTATCGTTGATTGCGACGTTTAGCGTCGTTGCGACGTTTAGCGGCGCTACACTCATCGCTAAACGTCGCAACACCGCTATAGCAATAATAAGGTCTCTATAGCGCTTGCATATCTAGATCTAACTCAACTTGACCAAGTTTGAAAGTTGATCCGAAGATGATCAAAATAGACACTGAGATAAAGTTTTTGACCGCGAGAGTTATTCCATTTGATATTTAAATGGATATTAAAGGTGCAATTACGGTTGCTATGGAACTCAAATCGGTTGCTATGGACAGTATAGTGGATACTTTTGGCCTTAAGGCGATTGGCATAAGGTGTAAGAGTGGTTGCTATGGACCAAGGGGTGGTTGCTAAGGATATGTTGATGGTTGTTATGAGTCTAAGAGTGGCTGCTTTAAAGTCATATTTGTCCTATGTAATATTTGTGTGTTGATTAGGCTCGACACTAAACCTTCCTACTAAGTGCGACGTTTAGCGGCAAGGTTGCGACGTTTAACGGCATTCGATTTTTTGCGACGTTTACCGTCAGCGTTGCGACGTTTAACGGCAGGTCGATTGCGACGTTTAGCGGCGGTAGCGACGTTTAGCGTTAGTGTTGCGACGTTTAGCGTCAGTTGCGACGTTTAGCGGCGTTGCGACGTTTAACGGCGCTACAATGTAAACAATACTAAACATGTAATCTAAAATAAATCGTTTTGATTGACTTAGGCAACAGATGCCTTGCTTAATAATAAATATTGATAATTGTATTTATTATACCTCACGTGATTTGTTTACTATGTAGCCTAATGTGACATCACCGGGGGACAATGACCCTCTTGACATTACCAATTAGCCCGCTTGACATCACCTATCAGCCCGCTTAAAGCGATGGAGAACCACTGGGTTGGAGTTTGCTAAAACCGGGACCCGAGTTTTAGCTGTTTAATTCGAATTACATCCCTTGCTAGACGGTTGATTTTTACCAAACGACTCCTTCAAACGGTGTGAAAATGTCTTCAAGTTCAGAAGCAAATAAAACAGAAAAAATTTAATGGTTTGTGCCTATTAAATTGTTAACAATTTCTGATTTTCGTTGTTTGGTGTATTGAAATAAATATCATATCCTATAGAGGGTGATATAACGGAATAATCACCCTTGAATAAGTTATGTTAAATTCGGCTAAATCTTCGGTTGACATTACTTGTCTCAAGTGAATATTTCGTTCTATCCCCCTCTGTAGGATGTGATATTTATATAATGTCGCCGTACAAGCACGCCGACAATTAACTAAATCTTATTACCAGGTGCGATGATTAGCGGCAAGGTTGTGACATTTAGCAAAAGACGATTTTTGTGCGTGTGACGTTTAGCATTGATTGCGTCATTTGATTAACGTCGGGGTGTTTATCGTTAATTGTGACGTTCAGAGGGGCTACAACGCCCAAAAGCTATCCTCTACACAGATACCCATTTTCCAACTTTCTATTAGGATGCTATGTCAGCACTCGCCCAATCTTCCATGGCAATGGAAATTTCTAATGGGCGATAAAAGACTATGAGATGACAGACTGGCTCGCGAACGACAAAGGATTTCATGCATTTATTTTTATGTGTGTTAGTTACTCTCAAATATTATTATGTTCGCAATATTTTGATTTGTAAAATACCTTTATTGGGTTTTTGTTATTTTTATTATGCAATAAAACACCACCAAACTCCTCACAGCAGGTATTCATTCAATAAAGTTAATTAACTGCTGTGGCGAGTTTGAAGCAAGGCATGCTAGCATGATCACTGACAATTCTCGTAGTTCCTGGAGCCTACCAAAATTCTCGATAGACCGAGAATCTTGATTACCTCTGGATACGAGAATAACCATTGACATACATTTCAATAAAATAGTTAAAGCATTTAGAATTTGAGGTACTTATACCATTTTTACGGTTTGAAAAAAGTTCGAATAATAATTAAGCGGGAAGTCAATTATCATGACAAAAAGGGTGGAAGGTAAAATACCTAAATGTTCTTGAAACACCTAAACCTCACAAACAACACTTTTTATGTCGACTAAAATGACATCATTTTATGATTAGACAATTATTATGATATATTGTTAATGTTAAGGTTGTATAATTTTAGTACAAATAAATATGTAAATAAACAGAGGCCAGTGTTTACTAAATTTGATAACATTTTGGACCAACCAAAATTTGAGCCAGAAAGTAAATATGACCTTTATCGGTCAGTGTGTTAAGACATCGGACCATGTTTTGACGGATAAATGCCCTTGACATATTTTCCGTGATGTTTGGCATTCTTTTATTGAGTAACAGAGCTGATTTCATCACTCGAGTATGGTTCGAGAGGACATAATGTCTATCATAGGCGGTTCCAGCGGGGGGGACCAAGGGGGTCCGGACCCACCCCCTAGGATTTCCAAAGTGTACCTGTTCAGTAGTGTATTTCTTGACTGTAAGTCAATTTTTCGGTGCTTAACATAGATATAATGGTTATGTAGTTTTAATTATTAATATGTGGCATTATTCTGCAAAATGTGTATAATGTGGTTGTGGTTCGAAAGTTTGCCCCCCCCTAGAAAAAGTTCGGACCCCCTTGTAAATATCCTATCTAGAAAAGTTCATGGCCACGTAGATAAAACAAAGTTCAAAAATATCGGTTTGTTAACGATTAAAATTAACTGGTCAAGGTTTTTCTGTGACCAAAATAAACAAGGGGTGGTCCAAGTTATCTCTTATCACCCAAATATAGCAATAAATACCTGAAGTTCTGATCTAGTTTCATGCCATCCAATGTATTTAGATCGACATGTAGTAACCACAGGTCGTAAACCCACACCATGGACATTTTGTACGAAATGATAGAGATCCTTGATTTGAGAATTTAAATTGAAAAAAAACGTGTACAATTTACATTGATTTAGTTTTCTTGGTTTCTAACAACCTTATTATAGGAGACTCTGATTATGCACTTCTTTTTACACTTAACAACTTTTCTAAGTATATACATTTCCCCTGCAGATAATTTAAACAGTTGTTAAAATATTTAAACGAAATTTCGTGAGTCAACTATGGGATACTATATCTTTCATGTGACACTAAATACGCCTATATTCACCGTGTAGTTACTGACTTCCAAGATGCACATGCATTTCGTGCTTTTTTCTCGTATGAGACAAACGGTTTACATTTGCACGTTTATTTTGTACATGCTGACATCTATAGCGATTTACACGTAGAAAGAACATCTAAACTTTTACAAGCCGTAAGTATGAAACGAATAAGCTTGGAAGAAAGAGGCTGGGCTATCAGAATGATACATGCTGGCTCATCAGTAAGAGAGGTAAATTGAATTGAATTGCTAAATTATGTCTTGCTTGCATCATATTCATCAATGAGACACTCTAAACATAGCTTCAATGCAGAAACCTCCAACAATCGTGACAAAGTGAAACAATTTTTCAGGTTGACCGTACTTTCAAGCGTTACCCTTTGACTGAGATGAAACTTCTTAGAATGTTTGAGCAAACCGGAAGTGTTTAAGACCTGCCAAGGCAGAGAAGACGTCGTATGACGACAATAATAAGCTTTGATGCCCCAGGATATCATTCAGAGCTAAATAATCTCAATACGAGCAAAGTGTCTTGCAGTTACACGAGCTGAAGGTGGCCATACGCGTTATTGATGAGAATTTGTACTTTGTTGGTGCCAATATTGTTACTGCTTATAAGAAGCCAGTTAGTTTCCAATTTATTCTTCGTTTTTGTTAATAAATAAAATACTATTTGATGAACATTTTCTACAAATTTTATATCAATAGCTTACGTACCAACCAAGTTATGACCAAATATATAGGTGTATACTTAGAAAAGTGTACTGACATTTGCAGTACATTGACAAAGGGAAACAGCTATGGTGGCTGAATTACGCCATGTCGCAATTTCGAAAACACGTAAGTACGAAAAAATGGCATTTTGTCGTTTCTTCGTCCCGCGGGTCGCCATGCAATAACGAATTCACACGACAATTTAATCATTTGTCATGTTTTTCTGAGGCGCCCCAAGAGACGACAATGCAACATGATATAGTTCAGGCACGATAAATAGTTGTTAAATCGGTGAACGTTGTACCGCCGCAATATGTCGCAATGCCACCAGTCTCGGAAATAAACGGACTTATACGGAGTGCACCGTCCTTAACTGTGCTTGCACAAGTCTTGCTTAAGTCGAGGCCTGTCAAAATTTATACAAAAGCAATTTTCGTATTCATGTTGCACCCGACAATTGTTTTCAAGATTTCGGGTAGAAATATCTCGACTTACGTGCTTTTGTTGGCATTAGCTTTTAATCGATCCACTTTTTTGTGTCTGCCTAAAATTTTTTATAATTGACATAGTTTAGACTGAAATTTCAAAAAAACACTGCGTTAAGAGTCTGACGGCATTTTTTAGTACAAGCAGGTAGTCCGCGGTTTTAACATATTTCAGGTATGCTGATTCCATTTTTTGCTCTACCACGGCTGTATCTTGCGTCCTTGACCTTCAAAAGGTCAATTCAAAATGGCCACCAATTTTTCCTTTTAGTTACACTTATATTGGACATCGTTAAGATAAAATCGGTCAAACATTTATTTAATCCGTATATAATGTATCATTTTATGCCAGTATATAATAAAGGAAAAATATACAGGTGAAAAATTGAACTTTTGAAATGCAGCCATCTTTAAATTCAAAATGGCCGCCATAGTTCATTTATTGTCAGCAAGTTCCTTCAAACGACATTTACTCCAAAACTACGATACCAATCTTGCTAAAATTTTGCAGAAATGTTCCTAGCGTAAAGATCTTTTAAATAGTTCATTGAATCCCATATAAAACTCTGGTTACCATGGTAACAGAAAAGTAAAATTATACAAATCTCAAAAAATGATCAGCATTCATTTTGACATGTAGCATTACACTTATATTGGACATTGTTGAGATAAAGTCGGTTAAAAATTAATTGAAACCCTATATAATGTATCGTTCTATGCCAGTTTGTAACAAAGTAAAGATATACAGGTAAAAAATTGAAGTTGTGAAATGCAGCCATCTTTGAATTTAAAATGGCCGCCATATTACACTTGATGTCAGCAAGCTCATTCAAACGACATGTATTCCAAAATTACCGGACCAGTCATGCTTAAATGTTGCAGAAATGTTTCTGGTGTAAAGATCTTTAGTTCTTTGAATATCATGAAAAAGTCTGGTTACCATGGTAACCTAAAAGTAAAAATGTAAAAACCTAAAATAAACTGCTTTGCATAGCTCCCGTTTTTTGCATTTAGAATTTGTATGTAAATAATCAAAGGAAGTCAACATAGCTTTTTGGTTTACATACATCCACTTGGTTAATATTAATGTTCACCAGGTCAATGCGTGATGGCCTATGCGATTTATACCTTTCGTCGTTTGGGCTTATGTTGCCATATTTTGCGCGATATGATCACTTAAATTATGCTCGTTGGGGTCCAATATATCTTACAGAGATGCATCAGATTCCCCAAGCAGTTTTGACCGAGTTTAAGCGCGGCAATTTTGTGGTGAAACGTTCTGGAATGAAGTTCAACCAAGTTGATCATGATCAAGCACAAGAATGGTTGAACTGCACCGGTAAAATAGGTGGCGGCATTGTTGGTATTACTAAAACACGTTCAGCTCTAAGTAGATGGGCTTTGTAATTCAACGTGCGGTCCGACATTTCATCAGCAACAAACGACATGTTTAAACTTAGTCCATCTGAAACCAAACTTTCTAACGAAAGCAGTAAAGCAAGACAATCTCGTGATAAACAAGATGAGTCATCACTTTCTGCTATATTACAACGTTTCAAAACTTTACCCCAGAATCTCACCCAGTTACTTTGCAAAACATTGCAACTAAAGACCTTGCTACACAACGCATTCAAGAGTCATTAGACAATGTGCAGAATCTTGCTCAGCATGACATGACAGAATATGTGTCAGCAAGATTATTGGTTGATGGTAGTCGAGTTCCAATACACGCTTCTCTCAGAAAGAATAACAACAGACATTTGCCTCGCTGTACGATATTAACAAATGTAATGAGCCCAGAAGGAGCGAGAAAAGGGCCAAGTCATAAAAACCGATAGGACGGTTATTCAACGCCTTTTAACTGCTTATGAAGCTGGCCGAGATGTAGATTTGAAAGCAATTTTAAAACAAGAACTTATGCCCGTACCGGTTGCCCTAGCAGAAATGAATGGTACACTTCGAACCTGTAATAAATCAGTATTTGTTGATTGTTTAACAGACGGATTGACCTGTCCCGAATCAGTCATTCCATATCACCCAGCGACAATGATCATTGATAGTAATGCTCTTATTGTTTCTGTTGGAAAGCCAATTGGGGCTCTCTTATTTGGTGACTTAGCAGATACCTTTTGCAATGCTGATGCACAAAGTGGTCATTCCTACACGAGAATTGATGTTGTGTTTGACAGATACAATGATAAGTCAATCAAAAGTGGGACACGGCTACGTCGTAACAAAACCTGTCAGCCTATACGCCGTCTGGTGGAAGGCCGTGATGTACCTTTACCACAAAACTGGGTAAACTTCCTTGTAATGCCTGACACCAAGGTGGACATTGCGAATTTCCTATCGCATGAACTGATCCGGCAGGCTCCACGTGATAAGGAAATTGTCACAGCTGGTGGCTTCGTAGATGAGCTTGAGGTAAAATCATCAAATCCTACCATTACTTATTTAGTTCTTCTGGAAAGTTGCCATGAAGAGGCTGACACACGTCTTGTGTTGCATGCCGTAAACAGCGAGGCGCAAGATGTTGTTGTTTGGTCGAGGGACACTGATGTGATGAGATTACTTCTTGCTCACTATCCAAAAGCCATTAGTCAAAATATATGGCAATTACTCTGGACAGCAAAAAAACACCGATACATACCTATAGGTCAAGTGTTCCGAAACCTTACACCAAATTCATTTGAGGCATTACTGACTTTCCATGCAATAACTAGATGCGACACATTATCCTTCTTCGCAGGCCATTCAAAGAAGTCTGCATGGAAAACATTCCAAGATCATTGGGAACTATTGTTAGAGCTTGGACATGGAGCCTTAACCGAACAAACCCTAGCAAATGTGGAAACCTTTATATGTAGAATGTACAACATCAACTCAACTAACTCTGTAGATGAGTGTCGGTATATCCTGTTTCCTAGAGCAAGTAAACCTGAGATACTTTGTCCTACTCAGAATGCTCTTTATTTCCTTATCAAGCGCTCACACTTCCAGACTATGATTTGGCGACAAGCAGTACACCCTTAACCAGATCTTCCTGACCCAAAAAAGTATGGCTGTGAAGCTCAATTGAGACCAATTTTGATGTCTCTTGATCGTATCCCAGATTCATGTATCCAAATAGTGTACTGTTCATGCAAAACACTATGAAGAAACGGGTATTGCAAATGCAAAAGGGCCAAGATAAATTGCACAAGAATGTGTGCTTGTAAACAAGTGGGTGGATGTTTAAATTCTGCATGAGGTATTAGCCGACACCTGTCATTAATCAAAACATTAAGTTCATGAATATTTAATCAATTTGTCAACTGGAGTCAGTAGCACTATTTGTAGTGCGAAGGATTTCGAACCGTTTCCAGGAATACCCTTGCATGAAAATTTCACAATAATGTGGGTTTCTCTCCATCAATTAGGTATATGGAGAAGTTGCTGGCCTTGTGGAAGGGTATGTAAGTACTGGTTATAGACAAGAGTCCAGGAAAGCTAAGTTAGGGACGTTGACCACCGTAATGTAACCTTAATTTGTGTTGAAATGGCATGAAATTCATTAATAACAAGTTGTAAGGTCAGACAGGTTTCCGTGACTTTGATAAGAATACGAAGCACGAAATCATATGAATATAGCATTTCGAAACGTAAATTACAAAGCTGCAGTCGTTTTATGGTTTTGAGAATACTGAAATTAAACAATTCAGTGCAATTCCTGATGCACATTGTGTGACAATGCGGCGAAAATTTGACAAAACAGTATTTTTTCAACCATGTTTCTTAAATTACCATACGATTAATCATTGATCGCGCCGCGTTGATTCGAATCACAATCGAAAAACTCGTTGTTTCCTACAAGAAACGTTATCCCACTAACTAAGTTATGGGGGACTAGGAAGCAGAATCGACTGTGATTGTTATAAGTAGTAAGAACTTGTTTCACAATCAAGCTAAATTACATTAGTAAAATGGGGCAGTTTGAAAGCATATCAGTAACAGTCAGAGTAAAACAAACACAGACCTTTCATACAGCCAAAGAGGGAGATATTTTCTATTTTCAAACTATTGTTATAAAAGGACGCCACAATTTAACAAATAACGAAACAAGTAACAGAGGTGTTTCCACCTTGGAACAGACAGTGGCAAAATAATTGCCACTGGGTGTTTAAACCAGGCACCGAACAGGCTCAAGTAAGAACAAACAATTACAAATTGTCTTGGTGAAAAAACTCAACACACCCTTAACTTGACATCGTTGTGTGCAAAAACACACAAACACATGAAAAAAAATTAAACAATCTTTGTATGGCAAATACGAATGTATAGGATCTGATGGTCAAATATTTCCTTTAGGTTATAAAACCCTATAAATCGTGTCATGCCGGATTGATATTCTGACTCCATGGGCTTAATTTGAACAATCTTAGTACAGGATATTCAGGTAATGCTACATGATAAAATGAATGCTGACCATTTTTTGAGATTTGTATAATTTTACTTTTCTGTTACCATGGTAACCAGAGTTTTATATGGGATTCAATGAACTATTTAAAAGATCTTTACACTAGGAACATTTCTGCAAAATTTTAGCAAGATTGGTATCGTAGTTTTGGAGTAAATGTCGTTTGAAGGAACTTGCTGACAATAAATGAACTATGGCGGCCATTTTGAATTTAAAGATGGCTTCATTTCAAAAGTTCAATTTTTTCACCTGTATATTTTTCCTTTATTATATACTGGCATAAAATGATACATTATATACGGATTAAATAAATGTTTGACCGATTTTATCTTAACAATGTCCAATATAAGTGTAACTAAAAGGAAAAATTGGTGGCCATTTTGAATTGACCTTTTGAAGGTCAAGGACGCAAGATACAGCCGTGGTAGAGCAAAAAATGGAATCAGCATACCTGAAATATGTTAAAACCGTTGACTACCTGCTTGTACTAAAAATGCCGTCAGGACTTTATTTTCATGAAAATCAAACCAGACTAACAGGCTCGTTTTCAAAATTATGATTCATATAGATAGGATCAAAAACAAACACTTTAAAGTAGACACCATCGTTTTGTACACAGTATCCAGTCATTAAAAAGTGTATTCTGTTCTCCTTGACTCTGGGGGTAATAAGGCCTAGATTCCAAGCATTGACCTCAGAAGTCTCAACGAATTGCGGCGTTTATTAACAAGGTATTTTAAAATCAGTAAGATAGGGGCTTTATTTTGTAAATAGGAGATACTCTTAGAAGAATTGAAATAACAAGGTGCAACATAATGCGTCGACATTGCGACATATTGCGTCAAGTGCGACATAATGTGGCGTTGCGGCATATTGCGACGGTACATAAAATCGGAGCTTTAACGAAAATATATAAAAATTTATCTTGTAGTCTGCTTATTTCAGGATCTGTCTTAGTTAAGTTGCATTTATAAGTTGTTAAGATATGATGTGTAACAAAATAAGTAATAGCGACATTTTGCATTAGGGGTTGCGACATAAAGCGTTAGTCGAAAAATTTGCGACATTTTGCGTCAGCGCTGCGACATTTGCGGGAGACGATTGCGATATATTGCGTCGATTGCGACATAATGTGGCGTTGCGACATATTGCGGCGGTACAAACATCATCATTGACACAAACCCATCATTTTGTGCAATGGAATGATTAAATAAGTTTTTTCTGGTTTGATGTGTCAATGCAAAAACTGTTGTGTTCATATGAATTTGTCTAAGACACTAGTCTGGATAATAGCTGCCCCTCATGGGTCAGACAAAGCGCAAAAATGGCGGCGTCCACAAGGGTATCTTCCGATTAAAAAGTTTTACATTCCCTTTCTCTTTATTTTGCAGACGATGGTCAATTTGGTAGAATTTCGGTACTAAATAGGTCATTCCAAGTCAAGTTTTCTTTTAGCACTTTAAGTTAGCGAGCGATTAACCAAAACCACGTTTGCATAGTAGACACAATTCGGACGTAGAATATTTCTCGTTAGAATTTTGAATACTTTGTTGTTGTTGTTGTTGTAATTCTAATACGCTATCGAAGTAGCTGATAGTCTCTATGTGCATCGTTGTCGTCACAATTTGTACTTAATCACTATGTACTTTTAAACACTTGCTACTACGGGATTAACGACATTTACAAAAATCTTGTTTACAAAATGTAAAAAAAAAAATTTGATCATGAGTGTTTAGAAAAATACAAAAATAAACTTATACGTAAATAATCATTATATACACATACAAAATCAAAGCGCTGTAAGAATATTAAAATCTATTGGTTTGTTTTATGTATGACTGCAGAAAATTACTGAACTTTGTTCAGCATAAATGTAACCGAATACCTAAAAAATATAGTATCCGCTGTAGTTCCTTTGATTTAATTCTTTATAGTTTTAAGTGGAAACTTTTCATTTGAAAACATAATTATCCGACACCTTGTACAATACATCAAGCGCGTTATTTTTCTGCTTTGCCTGACGTACTTTGCCCGCCAAAGTATGATTGGAAACCAGAAAACTTGAAATAGAACACATGAAATAGAAACCTATTGAAACAGAGAACCTGATGGCAAATATGCTGAAACAAGTTGTCTAAATTTCACATGAGAGTGTGACATGTGTGTTTGTTATACAAACTTGACTGGTATTGTCACTCAGTTTTGAAGCCGCCTGGCAAGCTCAGTCGGTAGCACGCAAGTCTTCTGATCGAGGGATCGTGGGTTCGATTCCCGGACGAGGCATACTTTCGTGGAGCTTGGTCATGAAATTATTTCTTCGGCCATTCTCCCTCTTACCAATGATTCTTAATTATATAGGGCAGTTGTCAGTCACTGACGAAAGTATGTGCTTAGTAGTTGGTTAACAGCTAAATTCAGAGATTTAGCCTTTCCAGGAGGCGTGAGTAGGTTGACTGACTGCCGTTATATGACCTATACAATGTGTTGCTACGGCGTTAAACCCAACAAAAACAAAAACAATCACTCAGTTTTAAGTCCAGTTTTGGTCGATTGGTGCTCAGATTGTGACGCGGTTTGCCCAGTCGAGTGTATGATATACGTGATGTCGTAGACTGTAATATTTGGCCATCTTACAAACTTGTAAGTTATATATTAGAGATGTCAGAATGTCAGAAGAAACATTTTAACTTCTCAACTGTTGATGTGTTTGAACATTTGTTATCGGTGCTCTATCAGTCACAACACATATGCGGTCTAACACAGCATTGTGTTGTAAAACCATCCGTGAAAATTGTTAAAGTTGATTTTTCAATACACATAATGGACGCTTCTATTTAAAGTTCTGACATGGTAAACACACTAGAAATGCATTATCAATTTGATTCAAGTGTTCTGATAAATTTTCTGTGGCCAAAAAAGTAGTTTGATAGTACTCGTGAAAATAGGAGATTCTGACTAAAGTCATTCATAAGGTCTCTCGAAAAAAAAGACAAATGCGTATACTATTTTGATTTATTTATTTGAAAAACAACTTCATAGTCAAAAACTTTATACAAGTACATAAACTAATGTATCATAACATAATAAATTAACACCATTATATGAGCAAACAAGCTAAAACAACTACTATACGTGTCTAATAATCATAATATATATTTATTAAAATAGCATCTATGTACAACATGACTATCAAAACGTGTAGAACTATACCACAGTTTTTAAGTTAATTATCACAAATTAAAAAAAAGACTTTCAACAAATACTAGGTTTCCTGGATCAATACTCCATATATAGTCACATGATAGGCGGATCTAGCGGGGGGGTTCAGGAGGTACGGACCCCCTGGAATTTCCTAAATGTACCTGTCCATTAGTGTATTTCTTGACAGCAAGTCATTTTTAAGTAGCATGAAGCAATTTCTTTCGGTGCGTAACATAGATTTAATGGTTATGTAGTTTTTATTATTAATATTTTGCATTATTCTGCAAAAATGTGTATAACGTTGTTGTGGTTCGAAATTTTGGGCCCTCCCCAGAAAAAGTTCGACCCCCCCATAGAAAAAATCTGGATCCGCCCCAGCACATGATTAACTACACCCACTAAGAAGGTATACAAATAATTGCTTTTTTTGCTGATTTCGCTTTCCAGAAAAAAAAATATTCATATCAAAGTGATATTAAATACATACAGTGCATAAAATAGCAAATATTTTTCGCAAATATATTCTGGACTGGACTCTGTAGAGCATTTATAATGACTTTCAGTCTATCACGTTTTTATGACTTTAAATTTATGACTTTATGTTTAATAAAACATCATGACTAGAAAAGAGGTTAGTCTATTTAACATGTTCATTTGATTAAATGCCCATATCTTTATAAATAATATATTCAATTTTTAGTTCAAAGTTAAAATAGTGAAACATAAACAACCACAAATAAATGCATAATTAATCAAAAAGAACAATAATACTTATGTTTACTTATTAAAATCTGAACAAAACTTGACAATTGACAAACACTATACTTTTAATTTACCATAATACCTTAATACATATTGTGTTCAAAAAGATATATCTACATAAGTCACAGATTGTCCGTATATAATTTATTATGCCTATTGGCATTTTCGCATTAATTCTAGCAAATCTATTTCCGGTAAACAACTTGTCAACTGTAAAATAACCTGGTTTTATTGCCAGTTACTGCAGCAAAGTGCATTCGATTAAAACGATCTAAAAAAACATCTTTTTTTGATCGACAAGCCCATATAGTAATCCTATACTAACATGTAATAGTAACGCAATAATTGCAGCAATCAGTAAAATTGAATTATTTCATTTACATTTTATTCACAAAAAGTATAGTTTAAGGCTTTTGTAAATCGGACTTCACTGCAAGGACAATAGAAATTATTATACATGAAAATTATCATTTGGAAGATCTCGACCATTCATTGAATGTTGTTATTCATAGTGAATGGCCCTGAGGTTTCGAAAGGATGATTTTGAATGCAGTTCGTCACTTACCTAAAGTCGTTACCCTCCCTAAATACAAATATCAATAATATAATTTAAGTAGAAAGTAACTAAATGTGCTCTCAAGAATACTTCACTTCACACAACTCCACTCTATAGTCTATACACATTAAACAAGTGTCAGTAATATAATTTAAGTAACAGTTTAATAAAATAAAATTGAATACTTATAGCTAATTAAACATTCCTAATCTTGTTCTATTTTCATTTCTTTCCATAGGGTGACGACCTATGACCTCCCAAGCACAGAGGACACTGATAATATTATACATTAAATAATAACAAAAATACAAAATTCATAGAACATGAAAAAACAGATGAAGAGACATATATAAATGTATACATTGTATATACAAACAGCATTCGGGACACCTCGACTATTCACTGATTGAATAATCTTGGAAGGGATCCTGAGGTCCATCAAGATTATTGGGCATTGCTACATACGCACTGCGAAGCCCGCACACGATAATGCAAAATAGTTATTGTTTTAAATTCACTTTAAGGTTTTTTAATCACTTTTATACATTATATATAGAGAGGAATAAAAATAAATGAAAGGCTAACTATTGTTCAGCGATATCATGTATTTTTAATTCATAGGCTTAAACGAGACATTTACCATCGCCTATGATCGTTGGTTTGTTTGCTTTTTGTTCATCAAATACCGGATAGAGCATTTTATTTGGTCATTTGGCCCAATAGAAATTTCATTAAGGCGACTAAATATGTCCGAGTTTATTCGAAGTGAATGGCCTAGGAGTTCCGAACGATACAAAAATGCGATGTTTACTTCGCACTCTACAACTAAAATGTTAAAATATTTATAAAAGATAAGCTGCACTCGAATTGTTCAATGATATTGTAGTAAGCAACTACGTGATCACATCCACAACTCTGGAGGTACTTTGTGATGTTTGAGACGAGTCTTGTTTTATATGTAGAGCGTCTGTCAACAATTCTGTGTAAGATTCTGGCAATTCCTCAGTGTCGTGATATATCTTTACCCAGGAGTCATCTGAAAATGTACACAAATAATTAGTATGTGAGACTTCCATTCCAAACCACCATATCTTGCAAACAAACAAATATCCAACAATTACCATAGTACGTGAGTTCGTTTGTGTTGGACATAGATGTACATAAATAAAACAAGGATTTGGTCAGATGTTTTGCGAGTAAAAATTTCTATTATTTATTTATAAAATGAATAAAAAGTGTTTTATTGGACTTATATTAACTATATCTATGTCTATTCAAACGACTTTAGTAAAACTTTGACCAAATCTGCGAAGCTAAAACACTAGTTTTGGCTAGTTTTTGGCAAAAACTTAATAAGCCGTTTATTAACACTTCCTTTTTCATCATAAGCGTCTCTCTGTGCAATAAAATGGTGATGACATTTACCTGACTGAATTTCTTGACCAACACTTGTAAGAATATCTAAACCAACACCAAAATTAATGGTATCACCAGCTTTCTGCCTTCCCGCACCAAGTTTCAATGTTACAATGGCACATTTCATGGCTTCAATGTCTTCAACTATCCCTGGAAATAAAATGACAAAATAATGATATATTTGAACCGAGCAAGTCGATTTTCTTCCACCACATGTTGTTAGTTTTCCGTGTAATAAGTTGTATTATGCAATTGAGTTTACCTTAGTAGTTGGCAGTAGTCAATTTACCCTATGGTAAGTGATACCACGGTATAATTTTACCATTTTGTATATAATTGGCCGCTGGTGGTTAGAGAAGACATATATTTGTAAAGAAAAGCATAAAGAACTGATAGTTAGGTGAACCGCTCTGCGTATTATTGAAAAATTGTCTTACAACGACAAACAATAAAATTAATTCACATATCTACTTGAACATTTTATCAATTTTCTTGTTAATTATTATTATATACCGCAGCATTTGTATAGCGCCCTTTTCATATCGAATATACATGTATGTTCAAAAGTGCTTAACCGTGTTAATCACTATACGGATGGATTGACTTGGAAAGACCACTCCACCTTTAGCCAACGTCACAGTTTTATTATCGCCGCTACCTAGATTATTTCAAGTTTATTAAAAATTTGCAACTACATTAAATAAATAGAAATGCATTTTGTAATCATTTATATGGGTTGTGGTTCGTAGCACCAAAGAAAAATAGAAAACTTAACAATTATATAAAACAAGTTGCGTAAATTGCGAGTTTGTTTCTATTTCAAGAAAAATACGAATTCCACTATAACAATATCTCATACCTGACTTGTTTGCTTTCAGCTCGGTACAATGTTTTGCTATTGGTAATATTTCATATACATCTTTTCCTTTCTTACATAATTCATCAGCGATTACAGGATCAACTCCTTGTGCTTGCATCATATCATTAAATTTAGCAATAGCTTTTCCATTATGTAATGTGGCAAGTAACATGTTATTTGCATCGGCCAGCGTTGGTGCTTTTCCTGCATTGAACAAAAGCTGTCCACCTGTTGGAAAAGAAAAGACAATTTGTACTTAGAATTTCTTAGTGATTTGGTTTTCTTATTACAGCTAGTACATGTATCTCCATAATCTAAAAAAACGTTTCGCGAACTAAAAAAATTAACAACATTAGCCAGTGTACTTTTTGCAGTGCGGTAGGTCTGTGTTTTTTTACAGATGCTGTCCCTGATATGTTTGCTTACCCCCCCCCCCCCTTTAGCATAGTTTAGATGCAAAATATATTATGCATAGTATTTAGAACCAAACTTTGTATGATTCAGGCGTCCTTTACAAAGCAGAAGTCTGTAACTCTTTTCTAAGTAGCTAAGACCAGTGAAGAAGTACAGGTGCAGTGTTTGTTGCAACTATCAAATAATGATAAATTAACTACTTGTTTAAAAAGAAATCATATAAATCGGTTTACATTCAGTCAAAACTTTCGATTTATTACGAGGCACGACACATTTGCTTACCATGGCTGATGTATATTTTATGAATTGAGTCAACACAATGCCTATCAATTCTGGAAACCGTGATTGTATCATAAAAGTACTTTTCAAAAGGGTCTCAAAATCCACTAAAGAAGGGAGGAAAATGGTCATACCTAGGGCAACAACTAAATCCGTCAGGTCTTGTGGTCCGTTTCCATGAAGACATTGAATAGATTCATCCACTTCTAAGGCATTTCCAACTTTATTACCTAATGGTGAATCCATGGATGTTAATACAGCAACTGTTTTTACCCCAGAACTGTTTCCAGCTTTCACCTAAAAATCATCGAAAACAGAGATGAGATTTGTATCACAGCTTTAGAAGTAGCGGCACTCCGGCAATAGCCTTAGATGAAACGAGCTAGAATAGGAGCACTCGTCTAGTGGTAGGACGCGCGCGTATGAATGGAGATGTCATGGGTCCGAACCTCTTTATGGCATTGCTGATTTCTTTGATTAAGAAAATTACCAACGGTTGTTTCACTCCTTCCAGGTGTAAATGGGAACTGTAAGGAACCACCTGTCTGAAGATGAATACAATGATCAGGGGTTATCGTACAAAATTGTAGAGTCGTCCGAACGTGCATATAGAAGAAGACTTTAAGCCGCACTTTAAAGTTTAGCTAGATAGTTCATTAATTAAAATTAAAACGGGGCTGATGATTTTAACACTAAAACATTTGCGTTTAACTTACCATTCTGGTCGCTAGCTCTCTTGCACTCTTTTCATCTTTTAAGAATGCCCCTTGTCCCATTTTGACGTCTAACACAAGAACATCTAATGTTTCTGAAGCTTTCTTGGATATGATTGATGCTGTAAATACAAGCGAGGGTATTCAAAATATACTTTTCAATTAGCTGGATTAAAACAGATGATGAAGCGGGCTTGGCGGAAAACTTGTGTCTGCTTTAAATACTTTATATGAGTAAGTACATCTATGAGTTATATGTCTGTGATTCGAATATTAATACTGCTTGTTTGACGTATATCTTCTTTAATCGCTACAATCAGTAGGCATGTACTATCCATTACTTTGTATGCAACAAAAAGACTGCGGTGTTACATGTTTATGAATCTACGTGGGTAATTATCGTATAAACGTTATGTAAAGGAACATATCTATTACCATTGTATGTATCATTCTTTAAACTTCTCAATGGTGATATATAACGAAAATAGACATTGAAACTAGCAAATTAAAGTGTTTTACTGCATCGAAAAAATAAATTTGACCTCACATGAAGTAAATGCTTGCAATCATTACATGTACAGTCTAAAACTAACAATTCTATACTTTCACACGCTGTCCCTCAGGCGGCCAGCACGGTTCCGAGTAAAAAACATACATACATATGAGGTATATTACTGAAAGTGATACTAAGTTTAATTAGGGGCCTATTTCTTTTGATTTATCAGTTTAAGTAATATACATATATTTTATGTGCACAAAAGTGTTGTGACTCGGAAACGTGCTGACCTATGCATTGTTCTAGAAAATGTTTCAATGATTTATATCGCCTTTCTAAAATATGTTTTCAAAGCTCACTTTGTTTTTTAGACAACACTTAGCGTTACACCAAAGATTATATATATTCCGCGTTGTTTTTACTGCCAGCACTTACCTGTTATAAGACCAATGTTTTCTGTTGTGGCAGTCACATCACGAATGGCATAAAGTATTTTGTCAGCAGGTACAATGGCATCAGTTTGTCCAACAATACAACAGCCGACGTCTGTTAGAACTTTCAACATTTCTTCGTTCGTCATTGACACATTGAAGTTGGGAATAGATTCTAGTTTGTCCAGTGTACCACCAGTGTGCCCTAGACCTCGTCCAGAGATCATAGGAACCTGTAGAAATAAGAACAGATATACATTCAACAAGTTCGATTCTCAGGCGGGGCATACCTTCGTGGAGTTTGGTCATGAAATAATATCTTCCTCCTACCACTGATTCTAAATCAAGTAGGTCAGTTGTCAGTCATGTACGATTAACAGTAGCATCATGTTATACTGTTCAGGAAACCAAGTTTCATAATCAGATAAATAAAAACAAATGTAAAAATTAAGTTGAATCATGAACTGTGAATGATGTAGGTCCAAAAACACGGAATACACAAACACACTATATATAACATCATGTGTGATAAATTTTATTTTGTTTTGTGGAATTGTGGTGGAGGGCTTTTAGTTATTTATAATTGTTATTTAAAATTTATCTTTTTGTACAACGTCAGTGAATTTGTAATAGAAATAGGCGTTTAATCAAATGTGGAAGTTTAAGTTTAAGGAAGTATACACTTTGTAGCTGGTTAAGAGCTAAATCCAGAGATAAAGCTTTTCCAAGAACGGTGAGTGGGTTGATTGACCGCGTGATATGACCTTTACAATGTTTTGTATGGCGTTAATCCCAACCAAAAAGTAATTTGAATTGTATTCAATTTAAAACAAATCTAAGGAACTTATTTATTGGCGGATGAACACAGCACAAGATGTAACGCGCGCTTTTAATGGACCGACAAAAATATTGCATTTCTAGCGAACATGAGCTTCGATATTAAACTTTGGCATATCCATTACTTGAACTTGATGAAATTTGGTTCCAAAAATCAAGTAAACAAGGATTTACTCGTAAGCATAATAAACAATCGGTTTTTGCAACTTTGCAAAGACTACAAAACAATTCAAATACTTCATGATTAGTGATACAGAAAAACAAACAAAGTCAATGAAGTTTTATATACCTTCATACCACAAGCAGCCAATGCTGGAGCCAGAACAAGGCTAACTTTGTCACCAACACCCCCAGTGCTGTGTTTGTCAACAATCAATCCTTTCCATTCTTTAGGCCAGTGCATGACATCACCTGAGTGAGTCATGGCTCTAGTTAGACTGGCTGTTTCTTCATTGTCTAAACCTTGGATAAACATGGCCATCAACATTGCTCCTGAAAATAAAATAAAAAATGACAAACGGTGATGAGGTGACACCAAATCGAATTTTTTCACATTGGTTGTACGTGGAAAAATTATGGAGATAAAATGTGATACGGCATACCAACATGAGGCAAATTATGTAAAAGTCAAAAATCGTTTTCTTCGTTGAATGTATTTTTCGGCGCCGCAGACTAAGCCAACTTCTAAACGTTTTTTTACCAATACAATTTACTCTACTAAACCTGTTTGTTTAATGAAATTCTCTTCCGGTTTGGAGAAATGGAAACAAGATATACAGATTGCATTGGTTATTTTGATAAACAGGGGCGTGTTCAGTTACTACCGTTAGCGACCGTTACGACTCAAGCCGAAGACAACTCAACCCGTGGATAACTCAACCCAAAGTTGGGACAACTCAACACGTTAGTAGGGGGTTGAGTTGTCTCGGGTTGAGTTGTCTTTGGGTAGCGTTGTTCCGACCCTAACGTTACGAAATGTTTTAGAACGTTCGGGGTAATTGAACAGGCTACTGATACTTAGCACAGACAGTAGTTGCTGACTTTTTACTCTGTGTATAATGGGTAATTCACTATGCTAATTGATTATGTATTCGTGATACGTTATTGGTGGTACGAATAAACAGCGAGTATGACTTTATAATTTTAACAAAAATACATTATCTAAAATACAACAAGGACTTTTTGGCATAGCTTACACAATATCAAATACCACTTAAAAAGCATTAAATTTCTATTCATAATTCCGGCTCAAAAGACAGCGTTTGAAATTTTATACCGATGAATTATTTGTGAGAACATTTCAAGTTGTGGTTAGATAAAATCATTTCAAGTTGTGGTTAGATAAAATATTTAAAAACATTATTGCTGCAATTTAAAGAAGATTTATGTTTACACATACAAAAAAATATATATTTGAAACGCATCCTATTAAGTATAAGGAGAAGCGCTCATCTCAAACATGGCAGCCATGAATTCAGACCGGTGTCACATGACATCCAATTAAATGCTTTTAAATTTTGTTTCCAACGCGTCATCATCATTGTGCAATCAACATTTCAGAACAACCTCGGCGATCTTCTACAGAGATACATGCATATCTGCGAAGAAGATCTACGAGGTTGTTCCGATTGGCAATCAACATTAATAGACCACGTGATTACAACTATCCCGTCATGCATTGTCGTTTAGGTCAATAGTAATATCACGATAGCAATATGGAACGCATTGAACATTAAATGCGTCGTAACTGAATTTATCATACTGGCATACTGACCCGAATTTTAAATTGGAAACTACTTTCAATGAATAAACGAAGATCTAACAGTACATTATCACATGTCAACAGTAATGTAAATAAATGTAACAGTACAGGTCAAATTTACTACGATACGACCACTGTTATCAGTGTAAAACGAAAGGGCGCCAGTCAAAACATCTTTATCTTTTGTTTACGTCGATAAAAGAGAAAGAGTGCTGAATGTAAACTAAGACAAACCAATCACGATGTGTTATATTGCCTTATAAGGAGAAAACATTGGATTGTTAAGGTAAGACTATCGCTTATCCAATCGCTGAAGCGCTTTCTAAAGTCTCGACCTAACCTAGTTTTAATGTTGATAAAACTGATATTTGTAACCTTGTTTTCAAGATTGAAGGTTCATTCTTTAAGACATTTTAAGGAGTTTTCTCGAAACTCATAAAAACAGTATATCGGTCGGTCATTAAACTGTCCTGTAATTGACCTTGCATGAGCAAGTTTTTTGCGCATCAGATTTCAACGTGAACATGTTATAATTCAGAGGGCGGTACTTTCCTTTGATTTATGTAAAACTAGTGATGTCATATACTATGGTTGATAATAATTAAACAGTTAAAAATGTGGTTTAATCTGCTTCCATTTATAAATTCAGCCGACTTTAATGATTACCCTATATCATTAAAAGCACTTTCATGCTGGTGATCCCTTACTGTACCAATTTGCACCTGGATACAGAGCAACTGTAGGTAAATGATATAGAGAATTAAGCAGTGTCCCTTGTGGGTTTCATAACCGGGACCTCAAGATCCCTATGCGCGCCTCCTACCATGCACCAAACCACCGCTTTAACTTAATTGTGACCACCTGTGTTAATATTGCTACTCCGTCCAAGTAATTGCTGATAATGAACCTTTAATATTGAATGGGTGGTTGTCTTAAAGAGTCAAACTCGACTTTCATGATGTAATAAATTAGACCTTTGATATCATATCTATTAAGGCTATGGATACAAAGGCAATGGAAAGATTAGTTATAAAATATCATTGAAAGGTTATCAGACAGACGTTGGTGTAGACGTCAGTGGTATGTGGCTGTTGAAAGACAGCCAATTCAACATTGATCCTACAAATTTTATAACATCATTCATAACTGTCCTGGAAAACAGATAAACTGGGTGGATATATAAGACTAGACTGGTTTTATAAAACACGCGAAAATCTTGTAAGCAAATCATTCTTTTAAGGGGTCAAGTTGAGTTGATAAAATGTGTTGTCACAAAGATGAATGAGGCCATGCCAAAATGGAATTTTGTTAAGCGTCAATTCAAGTTTGACAAACCTAGGTACCTATCACAAAAACCCACAAACCAAAAACGAAAACACATGTCCATTCTAGCTAGTATTCACACAAATTAGTACTTAGTAGCACATGACTGTTTATGACATTAATGTGAAATAAAAGTACATTGTAATTCTATAAAAAAGTATATACAACATATACATGTACATTTTTATTAATCAAATACACAGAAACAAGGAACTATCAGTATTTCCTGAGATAAATCAGTTATCGAAACCCGTAACAACAGAATCATTTAAGCCAATTTCACCAACAATTTTTTTTTCGATTGAGGACTCTAAAACTTACGCGCACGCGGACGCTTAACAAAATTGCGGTATGGCATGGCCTGATTGTATATTACCTTTGTGTCTATTGCCTAAATTTGTTTACTTGTAGAAGTAAGTAAATAGACACAATGGACAAGACAGAATAGAATAGAATAGAATAGAATAGAATAGAATAGAATAGAATAGAATAGAATAGAATAGAATAGAATAGAATAGAATAGAATAGAATAGAATAGAATAGAATAGAATAGAATAGAATAGAACAACACAATACAAAACAGAATAAAACAAATCAGAACAGCACAGCGTCGAACAGATATAACAAAAATGAATAGAACAGAAAAAGACAGAATAAAACAAATCAGAACAGAACAGAACAGCACAGCATCGAACAGAGCAGAACAAAATAGGATAAAACAGAACAGAATAGAACAGAATAAAACAAATCAGAACAGTACAACACAGCACCGAATAGAACAGAATAGAACAAAACAGTGCATAATAGAATAGAACAGAACAATTGAAAATAAAATAGAATACAATAAAATAGAACAGAACGGTACAGCTCAGAACAGAACAGATTATATCAGAACAATAAACTAACTGGTACATAACAAAACAGACAAAATCCCATGATGCTTTTCACCCTAAAACTTACGATAAAAATCATCGTAAGTCACAATCAAGAAACATTAATAATAAGGTCATTTTTGGTCTGTTAATATATATCACGAAACATAATAGCTGTACAATAGCCACTTTTTGTAAAGAGTTATAAAAAACTATTATTACAATTATTATAAAACATCATATATACATGTATTGACAAAGTTTCCAACAAATTCTTACACATTTCATTCCTGGTAAAATAAAAAAATAGATAACCAATTTTTAGTGGGAACTATATGATGCGTATAATTTTCTAAAATTGTAAGATTGGCTGAATAGATCCTCTCATGTGTTAAATAAAATATGTACAATAAAAAAATCAATGCGGTGAAATAGTTAAGTTGAAAATATGTTCAGCGTGCAATATTATAGCAAATTAAACAAAATATTAAACAATGCAAAATTGAATGTAACGAATGGAATATTTTATTCATTTAAATCATACATGAATAAATAAAAGTGAGTATTGGTATAACTTTACTTTTGACAGGCTTATTTTCATTTCTTATGTCATTCCTACTAAATCAACTAGATCCATAAACTTCCGTGCCCTCTAAAAGTCCTTGAACAAGATCCCTTTCTCAGATAAACCGACACACATTTACCTATGATAATAGAATCAAAGACTCATCTGTGCAAATTGTTTCGCAACGCAACATTTATACTTTAACTTAGCACTGTACAAAGAATATAAACAATAGCCGACAGATTGAATTTAAATTGAAGCGTTTATACTTAAATCTAAGCTTGAATTAAAGAAAATCATCCAGAAAATTTGCCAGAGTTAGAATAACAACAGAATAAATTACGAAATTGAAAAATAATAAGTTTACCTATTTGAGCTTTTTCTACATTGCCTCGAACTACTTCACGAACAAAATGTTCAATTTCACACGTTGTCAACTTTTTCCTATCTCGTTTTTTCATAATCAAGTACGGCATACTAATATCATGCACTTCATTTTTTCCGTTTAAAATGTTATTCTTTATGCAACGATTGCAATCTACACTCATGATTTCCTAATTAATTAACTTATGAAAATAGTAAAAGGGTTCCGTATTCTACCAAGACTGTTTCAACAATGAAGGCTATAGCGGGATGGGTGGTGTATTTATTTATGCAAACTCAAATGTCAAATCCTTATTTACCGCCATAACATCACATGTAGACTTATCATACCATATCTATATTATATGTGTCACTACTTACAAACCACGTGGTATAAAGTTTACTGTAAAATCAATGAAGACACGTAATTTAAACCTCTGTATTATGGCTGTACGCCAAGTTATTTCCATCCTACCCGGATTTAGGTTTAGAAGTTTATTGCTAACAAAGTTTATCATTTTATCAATGTAAACAAATGTGTGCTTAAAAATATTTATTAAATTATTCATCGTATTGACTACAAATTGAAATTTAAAAATATTCTTCACAGTTGTTGAAAACATCCGGAGCTTTCATCAATAAAACAGAATGGTTATAACTAATTTAGTATGAATACAGTGAATGTTGACAAAATATCATGACTAAAGAGAGATAAAAAGTGTATTTATTTATTTACATGACATTTACAAATGTTTTTTACTGGGTTTAACTCCGTGTCAACACGGTTTAGCTCATTTTACGACGCTCAGCGCACCTAACCTAGCATTCCTGGACCCGTGTCTATAACCAGTACTCACCTACCCTTCCACAAGGCAGGAAACTTGTCCATATTATCTAATCAATGGAGGAAAATTGACATTATTGTCAAATTCTCATAGAAGTGTATAACATCCCAGGATGGGGTTCGAACCTGTACCCCCTTCAGGACACGATATTCCAAATCCCGGCGCGCTACCAACTGCGCTATCGATGCGGATATACAAATGTATGAGGACAATTATACGCCGTGATAAATAATTAATGTGCAAGGCAAATTTTATCAAACAGACAGTAGCGCACATACATTGACCCAGCTGATTTATATCAAATATTATCGATCGTAAATACAGAAGTTATGCAGTAAATATCTAATGCCTCAGTCCCATAAAATCGTGGTTTGTTGCGGACCCGTACGTGCAGACAGTCATAGGCCGTGGGACGCCTTGCGTATTAAAGTGACGGTACGCACATGGTACAAAACAACACATCCGTACGGAGGCGTAGCTGGAAGATATGCAAGTTTAATCCATACTCGGCCGCGTTTGTGTTCATGATTAGACTTTGAAACTGATACGTGTATCCTTGGCTCATCCCACGGACCCTGGTAAAAACGTAACAGTCCGTAAGGGTACGCAAGAGTTCGTACGAGTCCTTGCAGAGCTTGATCGCACGGCACCCGTACGGTGCCCCCACGGTATTTTATTTTGTTTATGGGACTGTGGCTTAAACCAGAGGGAATACTGCATGCGCCACTGATAATGATATAAAATTAAACTATAAGAAGCGATGAAAGACAGAAACTGTTGTCGAGCAGTATCCACTCATACACGAATGTTGCTATTTGAGGAGAAAATATTTGTCAGTACTATTGCGCAATTATTAACATGCGCTCGTCCGACTTGTGCAGGTGGCCATGTTTATATCATGTGACATGAAAGTAGATTTAAAGATCATATTCTACCGTTGTATAAATGGAAGTATACCACACTAGCACAAAACCTCTCTTAATTATACTATGTTTGGCCAAGGACGCTATATAAAACCAGCCGAAGTCGGTCACAAGCCCGGTTGTAAAATAGTGAGGGAAACACGGACTAGAAACTTACCAAAGATCAGCAAAGGAAGAATTTTTTCCAACAAGCATGTCTCTTAACATAAAGTTTACAGTTAAGTTCTGGCCAGGGTCTGACCATATTCGGTAATGCATCTTTTGCAGCAGAAGGATCCTAGCAAAAAACTATGCACCAATCAGAAGAATGGATCACGGTTAAGCGATTTAGTCTTTAAACAAATAAATCTATATTAAAGTAGTTGTCTATATGTAGAACAAGATAATTCGATCGTGCCCTACTTGTTCAACCTTTAAACACTCATTCCAAAAAACGGTAGTAATATTTACATTTGGAGCGCACGGTGTAAAGTGCATGAAGGAAAATTGTCTAGACGCCAAGATAATTTATAAAATCTTGCCAATTTGTTTTGCATATTGAAAGTTCAGAGGTTATACATTGTTTTGTAGACATAGAGTTGAGACAAGTGTATTTGTTATCCTAAATGTAGAACGAACATATTTCATGGTCATGCACTAGTATGTTTTAAGCTACCACAAACAGAGAAAGCAAATATTACGTGTTTTATAGCATAATCATGACTTTGAATATATTGATTTTGTGAATAGGATCATAAATATTGCTTTGTAGAGGTTCCGGGTTGGCAAAAAATTGGTATGCCTCTGCGTAGGCTCATCAGATTTTTATTTAAAGGTACTTGTTCACATATTTTTAAATACCATTCAGTGTCTATAATTGTATCAAAAAAATTATTAATATTTTAGGACAAACTGACCAATACGTTGCATGAATTATACAATTAAAGTCACAAAAATGCACTAAAAGTGTCCATACCGTAACATGCGGGGTTGATTTTTACAACTTGTAACACCATCATTTGAAGTTGTTTGTCAATTTGCAGTAAGTTGTCAGTTTAGAAGCACGAATTTCCTGCTTCAAAAATGTTTCCATACAATTTTTATAGTTTACAGAAAAGGCTAATTAAAATCTGTAAATGAGTACCTTTAATTACATATTTTTATGATGTCTTAATTTAAAGCGTCGACAAACTACAAACTTTAACAAATCCAATGGCTTCCCTCAATCGAACATGACAAAAGGCAATTCTCAACTGTAACAAAGCCAATAGCAATACTCAACTGTAATAGTGCCAATTGCAACACTCAATTGTTAAAGAGACAATTTCTTTCCTCATTCGTACCAAAGCCAATGGCAATAATCAACTGTTACAAAGACAATGGTCATACTAAACTGTAACATAGCCAAATGCAAAACTCATATGTATCACAACCAATGGCAATACTTAACTGTAATAGAGACAATAGCTTTCCTCATCTGTAACAGAGCCCAAGGCAAATCTCATGTGTAACAGAGCCAAAGGCAAATCTCATCTGTAACAGAGTCAAAGGCAAATCTCATGTGTAACAGAGCCAAAGGCAAATCTCATGTGTAACAGAGCCAACGGCAAATCTCATTTGTAACAGAGCCAAAGGCAAATCTCATGTGTAACAGAGTCAAAGGCAAATCTCATTTGTAACAGAGCCAAAGACAAATCTCATTTGTATCAGAGCCAAAGGCAAATCTCATTTGTAACAGAGCCCAAGACAAATCTCATGTGTAACAGAGCCAAAGGCAAATCTCATTTGTAACAGAGCCAAAGGCAAATCTCATTTGTAACAGAGCCAAAGGCAAATCTCATTTGTAACAGAGCCCAAGGCAAATCTCATGTGTAACAGAGCCAATGGCAAATCTCATTTGTAACAGAGCCAAAGGCAAATCTCATTTGTAACAGAGCCAATGGCAATCCACCAATGTACTATACCATTAAACTACGAACAAACAAACAAAATATTAAAATACCGATTGATAATGAACATAAAAAGAACAAGATTATTAAAATTTTGTAAGATTTAATTATGAATCACAATAAATATTAGAAGCTTATATTCACAATTAAATATTATCATACTTGTATATGATATGTTTAAAATGATTTAAGTTGTTTTTTAAACGTTGATTTGGTAAAACGAAGAAATGTGGAACATTTAAGGTGGCTTTTACACTGATTCGCAACGATATCTAGGCTCCCAAAACATTGAGTTCATATAGTACTATTGTTTACCTAGTACGCAATGTATCATTACTCAGTTATACAAAAAATAATGTTGGGTTTAGAATTGATAATTTATATCAAGAAACTGTGTTAAAAGTCATAAAAACCCGACCTCAGCTAGTGGTCACGTAAAAATATATAATAAAACTATATAAAATTTCAATAGCAGAGGTCAGTAACCTGTAATGTGATCATGCAAAGCGAACATTATCACACTTAGCAAAAAAGGGGGTAAAAATGTGGCAAAAATTGTCGATTCTTCAAAAAAAACAAACTAAAATACCAGTTCTTCCCAGTGTTGTTTCAGCCATTTATTAACTCATCATAATACGTAAACAAATGAATCATATTGCTTGAAATTAAACGGACATTCACTCGTACATGTTGTCAATGACCCTATGTAAACCAAATATATATAGGGTCCCTAATGTTGTATATACCAAGGTATATAGTCACGTGATCTACAACAACAACTTAAAAGGTTAACAAGCACGTGTTTTTCACCGATTTCTCTAATTAGACAAATAATTAAAAGACATCATATTGCGTACATAATTACTTCTACATGTAACTTTCTTTCCCCTCAAGATTTCAACTTGGTCCCGTGAATAGTGATCCTAGTAAGCTAAATATCCGCTGCATACATCCATACTAATGATTACTCCTTACACATTAGATTCAAGTACGAATCGAGCAAGACAAAATTGCGGGCAAAGTGTTTACTCTACCCTGTATTACTGGCAAATGTTATAAAGATTTTATTTTTATCTTCTTGTCATACAAAATCTTAAATTACAGTTTTCCCCTGTACACTTTGCATACAAATTCTGTAGGTTCATTAGCGTAGTTAAATATGATAAATATGGTACAATACTGTAAAACAACTTAAACTTCAAGTACTACAATGAATGACCGCAGTATCATTACATTAAACAGCTACAGACACTATCAATAAACTAATCATTATATTGCTCTTACAGGAATGTAAACACCAGAGTGATCACTATGTATACTGCTTAGTGTATAAAAGAGATTTGACTATGCCCCTTCCCCACGCTTATTAATATAAATAAACACCAGTAACTAAACTGTTTATGGACGATAAATATCATGCCCTCAATTTAACAATGTCCTATCTTTATTTTTCAAAATATAAGATGAACATCCCAAGCGATTAGTATGACCTTTTACTATCTTCTAAAAAATAAATTCTTGACTTTATACATTATTAATGTGTCTGCCAAGTCTCATGCTTATACTATGGTGGCTGATTTACGCCATGTCGTATTTTCGTTTCTTCGCCGCGAAGATTTAAAAAAAACGAAGGCATGACAAATCCACAGTTTCTCGTATCTTCGAATTTTCTTATTTTCTAATCTATGCGGCGAAGAAACGAACACACGACAAATAGAATGTATCATACATTTAGATCAAATTACATTTTCATTGTATAGACATAAGACTTGGCAGGCACATTAACAATGTATACAGTCAAGAATTTTTTTAGAAGATAGTACAAGGTCATACGATTAGCTTCGGGTGTTTATCTCATTTTTTTCAAAAATGAAAATAGGACATTGTTAGATTGAGGGGGTGCTATTATCGTCCAAAAACAGTTTATTTCATCAGATAAATGAAACATCTTTGGGATGATTAAGTATATTTACATCCTTGTTTAAATCATGTATTTAGGAGCCAATATAATACGTATTGTATAGATCACGGATGCAGTTATCAAAATAAAATAGTTTGCATTAAATATTTTTAATTTGTTTACTTCAACACCGGTTAAAGTATTTTGTTTGGGTATGTGACGCAAAGGCAGTTCAAACATGAACAGAACAGAACAGAACAGATATTTTATTACAGTAAAGTATACAAAGGTATCTTGTTACAAACAAATGAATATAAACAATGTATCTGTCACGCAACACACAACACAAACACACACTCACACATTCACACTCACACTCACGTGCACTCATCCACCCATCCATACACTCACAAGCTTCTTACAACATCTCACACTGACAAAATGATCAAAACATGTGGTCATACATGTATATCAATTAACATAATGTTCTAAGAATCAATGATAAATGGACATAAATGTAAATATTTACTAGTTAACAGAATAATATAATTTATGAGGATGAACTACATGACGAATATTTTCAGTACTTATAAAACTAGAATGAACATATATCTGATGTATATAACATGGTAATTGAGATTAAGAAACAGGTTATATAGCAGTTTAACGAGTTACAAATAGGTTCTACAGGAATTAAAATACAATGTATAGATCATGTTACTGAGATTGTGGTTTGATTACGTAATAAAAATGCATAATATATGTATTTAGCAAGATTTATAATTTCTTTTTTGCTTTCAGATTGCATTAATTGTGTAAATTTTAAAACGCTAGGCCTGATAAAATAATAAGATTTCAAATAGTGTTTCCATATACTATTGTATTTAGGGCGTCTGAATGTATCCGGGGTTATTCCTAGTGAATGGCCGAGGAGTTCTGAATGCAAATTTTAACACTTAAACACTAACGAATACAAAATGATGGTTAAAGGGATAAGTGGGCAAATTTTCAGTTGCAATTTTCCTGGTTCTGCATTATATTTTTTATAATTGTGATTGAAACAGACAAACTGATGTATTACTTGGCAAAATATTTCTATATTTTCTCCTTATATTTGGGGTGTTTCCTAACTAGACTCACGTGGATCAGGTTAGCAAAAAATAGATAAGTGTTTAAATATGTATTTACTGATGAAAAGATAATAGAGCTTGTTATTGTGCAACATTAGTATAATTCTATTAAAAAGATATCATAACCGCCTAAGAATAAGAATGTTGAAAAGACAAGAAGCGACCAATGAAAATGTTTAATTTCAGCATGTACGACATATAATAAATCTAATTATAAATTTATATATAGCTTGGTGATTCTCTCAGTATCCTACTTTCTTTTTCAACAATGTGTATTCCACATGTTTCAATTCAGTCAGTTGAATGTTATAAGTGACAAATGTTATCAGTAAGTGATTTCTTAGGTTCATAATACTGTTTTAAAGATAAAACTTGGTTCTATACTTTTTGCACAGTCATTTGCCTGTATATCCCTTTAATACTGTTTTAAAGATTAAACTTGGTTCTATACTTTTGGCACAGTCATTTGCCTGTATATCCCTTTAATACTGTTTTAAAGATTAAACTTGGTTCTATACTTTTTGCACAATCATTTGCCTGTATATCCCTTTAATACTGTTTTAAAGACTAAACTTGGTTCTATACTTTTGGCACAGTCATTTGCCTGTATATCCCTTTAATACTGTTTTAAAGACTTAACTTGGTTCTATACTTTTGGCACAGCCATTTGCCTGTATATCCCTTTAATAAGACTAGAAACATTAGAGTATAAAAAATTACCTATTTGAGATTCTTGTATAGATTTGTCGCCAAGACTGTTGACGAAAAGAGTGATTTCATCTTCTGATAGAGCGAGGCCATCTCGTTTCCTAGCAATTAAATCAGGTATTGTGACGGTATCCAAACACGAGCTGTCAAGTCTTCGACGTCTGCTTGTTGACATCTTCTTTCGTCAGAAAATTGTTAATGTATTCAATGATTCAAGTATTAACGAATGTAGAAACACGATCCTTATATCAAATGAGTTAAGATTAAAACAATCAATATTTATAAGTACTCGTGATAGCTGGTCTAATAAAAATGTGGTTGAACACAAATTCCAGTCTAATATATCATTTATATAACACTGATTTTGTCACGCAATGACCAACTGTACCGATGGGTTGATTATTATTAAAGTGCTTTGGGATATTTAAGGGGTTGATATACCTTTATAGAACCTTATCAAGTTTTGACTTAAAAGCGTAGAGAGCATGTATGAATGGGTATACAGCAATGTGGTCACCACTTATATAAAAGTTTTATTATACGTTTATCGCTGTGCGTATCACTCACTATTTACATACTCCAATTCCACAAAAGTCGGTGAAATACATGTACATTCATAAATAACTGAAAACTTTCCCACTAGAGAAATATTTCTCTAAGGTTGGGGAAGTTTCCATTATTCCATAATCTTATTGAATTCGATTAAAAAGGTCATAACGTTTTGACATAAAATGGTGAAGTGACAAACATAGTGAACTCAAATTGTGTAATTAAAGAGGTAAAGTACTTTAAAAGAGTTTCATGCCTAGTCATGTTTATCAACATTGAATCAATTACTCCTAATTCCACATGCGTTTGAATTCGGAAAACCACAGACCAATGTCTTTCAAAATGTGGTCTTTTTGGCAACTTTCCATCAACCTCTTCCGAGAGAAGCATTTGCTTCATTTCTGTTCGGCCGACAAATTGCGCAGCAGAATTATACTACCCTATTAGGTAGCGACGCTATACATCTGAAATAAAGCAATTGAAAGCATTTCTTGCTCCTGCAAACGGCGAAAAGACCTACAGAAATTTTGTTCTACAATCTTAAACCAACAGAATTCTGGTTCATTTGAGAATAGTTAACCTCGTGTAGAGTATAGTCTAAATACCACACACGTTTCGTTTAAGTGCGTCTCGTATGATTTCACACGCACCATGTCACATTCATGTGATATTTTTTGGTTTGTTTTAGTTTTTTATTGTTCAGTTCTTGGTGCAGGCATCAGACCACCTGTTTAAATGTCGTCAAAATGAAATCTTCACACTTTCTCCACAGTGTTTTGTAAACCCATATTTGGCTTTACGAACAAACTCTATAAAGTTTACATGCCTGTTTAAACGTATGATTTATCATTAGCTCAACCTATTTGTACCTCGTAGTCTCCAAAAAGTTTCAGAATTGTTGCACACATAACAGCTAGTTTAACAGCTAATACCCGTGATAATTAGACTGACGATATATATTTGGGTAAATAACCAAATCAAATATACCTATCGAAATTTCAGCCTCTATCAATTCTTAGGTACGGAATAGGTACATAAATAGTTTCGGCAGAACACCCTGCGCGGAGTAACATCGCCCATAAGAACGAGGAGTTATGCGTCTCAATAGATTTGAATGACAGATAACTATAAACCTGGGGTTAAGTGAATGGTATAAAGAATTTCCACTTTAGCGTCTGGTTGTCAGGAGTCAAAGTCGAAGGTCATTTCTTTTAATTTAAGAAGTAAGATACCAATGCTTTAAAATTATTTAACGTTTGTAACCCAATCAAGTTAAGTGATTTAGCGCTTTGATTTACTCCCCCTTTCTATATCCGTTTTATGGCACAATGATATTATACCTCCCGCATGGCTATTTAGTAGCATCCGGATTAAGTGAAACAATCGTGGAAGTATTTCTTGCAGGCATTATGCTAAGATTTCACATAGAGACCATTTAATTGCGTCCCACCTGACGAGAATATTTGTCATTGTTTCCAAAGGTTCTAAACTAGTACTCATTCGTAATGTATGGTTTCACATATACCAAACGTCACTCTAATCAGTGTTCTACATCTTAACTGTATAATTACTATTCAGAACAAAATTAATTATAAAACCTTCGTAATAAATAAGTTCTTCAGATACTTTTGTACTACTTTTGATTTAAATGGAGTGGGGCAGTACAAATAATACAAAACAAATTCATCCATAGTTCGCACAAAAATAACGTGCTTGTGTAAACATTAAAATAAACCAATCCATTCCAGAAGTAAGACAGTATTGAAAATAAAATTTGAATATTACATTTTTACAAAATAAGTGTGGCAAATAAACCATCGCCCTATTAGTTAATCATGCTTTAACATTTCACCAACAGGACACTAAAACTATATTAAAAATACTTTTTGTCATCCTTAGCATCCCCTGTCGCGGTTAAGTTCATTGTAGTGTTTTACATAAACATGGGGGTTTTGTACAAACTATATATTGCTACAGCGATTTCAATATTGTTTTCTATCCATGGTCCCTATAATATACACAACATAGTTCAAACCAATCTGATTAAAACCCGATCTAAATTTTTCCGCTCGCCTACTCGCTAATTTAGATCTGGCCTTTTCCAAAGGAAGGTCACGTTCAGGTGACCTTATCTCACCATAATATTAATTACGAAATTGTTATGATACGTAACTTGTTAACATCGTCTACGTCACGCAATTTAAAACAAGCTGTCCAATAACAGACAGTGAATACCGCTGTTAAATTAGCTTGCAAACCTTGGTCTAAAAATAGAAATTACGAAATAAAACTGCTTTTAGTGGTTCGTCTAGATGAAAGCTTCGCATTGATTTGTCGACCTAAAGTTCATCTTGACATGACCTTTCACGGAGACAGTAGAGATCCTGTACGACAATGCTCTACAGGATATCTGTTCGCTGAGATTGAGTTCAAATATTCTTTAAAATAGTTGAATCGCGCGTGATACTGCTACCATTGCAACAGAAGTACATGTAAAAATACTATAGTACTCGATGCAAGGCTCAAACTTACGTAGCCAGCTTGCAAATCAGATGCTTTACCAGCTGCGCGAATCGGGCTGAATATAACAAACATTATATAATCATAAACTACATAGCTTAGTTACAGTGTTGATAGTTTTAATAGCAAAGTTAAAGCTTTCGGCGGAAACTGGATTTATTGTCGTCAGTTTGGATTTTTTTTGGGGGGGGGATAAACGCCGTAGCAACGCATTGTATAGGTCATATTACGGCGGTCAGTCAACCTACGTACTGTTCCTGAAAAGGCTAAATCTCTGGATTTAGCCATTAACTAACAACTATGCACATACTTTCGTCAGTGTCTGACAACTGCCCTACATGATTAAGAATCATTGGTAGGAGGGAGAATAGCCGTAGAAATTATTTCATGACTAAGCTCTACGAAAGTATGCCCCACCGGGTAATCGAACTTACGTACCTCGATCAGTAGACCTGCGTGCTACAAAATGAGCTAGCCGGGCGACTTTGTCTTTTGCTTTCAGGTCATTTGGAAGTACATTTTTAACCAACAACTCCTAGTGACCTGTCACCTTTAATTGTTTCATTCCTAAGTACAGCAAATAGAATATTTTCACTAAGCTTTTTATATACGCCAGTATTATATTAAATAGCGTTCATGGTTTTGAATAGAAAATAGATAAAACTGGTGAATGACCGTGTTAAACATCTTAAAAAAGGTTGAATATGTGGTCGTTAAGCTAAATTTTGTCCCAGTAGAATACCAGAAGTTTGGCACGTTTCCATAAGTCCATGTTATGAAAGCGCGGATAAAGTACGTGAAGTTGCATCATCACGATTTACGCGGATGTCGAAATTCGGTCGAAATTTACAGTCGTAAATTACCGCATGTGATAAGATTGTTAGAATTTTGAACACAAGAAGGTCAAGCTATAAACATTGAGTGCTCTTGTCTTTGTTGATAAACATCAAATGTCATTTTGTATGATATGATTGTCGCATTGTATGAATTTATTTGAATGTGAGATTTCTTACTCGGCAGGTCAATCAATATAAAACAAGAAATATTAATGCAAAGCATCAAAGAGCGCAACAATTAATAACATGAAAGTACTGCTTAAGCCAAGCAAACGTTCTTAAAAAAAACATTGCTTATTAACCACTGATTTAAACGATTAAGTATGATTACTAAAACATAATCAGTGATGGTCTGATAATCCTTCTTTGCTTATGGTGTCAGTGTCTTCGTCAGTGGTTTAAACCGTCTCCAAAAATGTTCTACGTATACGAGCGTGCTTTAAATAGACGGCGAAGACCATGACGGTCGAGTGTACATGTTTTAGTTATAAACCATAGTCTAGAAAAAAAAACAATTTCTTGGAGAAACTCCTTTTAAAGATAAAAAGTACGCTGTTAGTAGATAACCAATACTGACTTCAATGGCGGCCCCATGAGAAAAGTGAGTAATACAATTATAAGGCAGTAACAGCCGAACAGTTCCACATGCAACGACATTATCAAAATTTAATACGTACATAGCGCAACGCTTCTGCATTGCGTTAAATATAGGTCTGCATTCTGAAACCAAACATGCAATGGTTTCCGTTTGAAAGTAGTTCTTGTTAAAACCACTATTTGAAGAACATACTCATCAACCGTAGACTTGAAAACTGTTCTAAACCATGAAGTTCTCGAAATATAACATGCATTAGAGACACAATAAACAGCTCAAACCATTCTGCTTTCTAAATTTCAGTTTGATCAAGTGTTTATTTCTTAAAATTATGGGTGAACTTTTATAGGAGCACATTATATTCATTTATACGCCAATATTCAATGTACCTGATAGTTTTAGAGCCTAATTATGTTCTTCAGAGTAAGTTTTTGTATAATATGACTTCATCTTAAACACACCGTGATCATAACTAGTGTTTCAAGTATTGACAACCAAATTCTACTTTCGGTTTCAATCTACTTTCGACTTGAAATACAATACATAACATTAACATACTTAAGCAATATTTGCGTTTCATTGTAAATCTTGTTCTTTAGAGGTGTTCGAAATAGATAAATGAATAATTTCTTTGCTGTTTCAAACCAGTGTTACTTTTGATAATGAGGCTATAAGTAAACGCGTCATGGTATGGTTCTGTAACGTTAACGGTCATGACTGTATTTTAGCGTCTCCATGTAAGGTTACCTCCCTTGTAAGCAAGGCAACATTTGTAAACGGGTAACGGTAGACGCTCATTCAAAGACAAAGTAAGCGCTTGCAGGTGTGCTTCCCGTGCATAAGTTCCAAAGAGCATCAAATGTATGTATGTACCAATCAGATTTCAGTTCCGGTATGCGTGGGCATCAGGTGGGTATAAAAGGCGATTCTCGACAGAGAAAATTGGAGTCTGGTAGGAGACTCCGGAGGGTTCACATCGCTCTTAATTGACTGGGACTTTGTCAGTATACCTGGCGCTACAAATCTATCTACTCGCGTTCTTGTTCAAGCATTGCGCTTGCCCAAGAGAGTGTTAGAATAATTAGTACCTAATACCGGGTCGCAGTGTAAGAGAGAGTCGTTGTTAGAACGTCGTGGTTTGGTGAGTTCGGGTTGAAACCGCAGGTTAGTCATAGAACCTGGTGTGTTGTGGGAGTTGTTGGTTATAACTCCTGGTGGTTTCAACGCCTCTTGTGCTGAGGCTCGAACTTGTTTGTAGCGATTAAGTATGTGTTGCCGTAGGTTATTGGTTGTTCAGTTGACGGATTGGTAGAATTTGTTTCTGGTTGGAACTCCTGGTAGTTCCAACACCTCGTGCGTTGATACCCCAGCCTTGTATGATAGTTTATGTGAGTTTCTTTGTTACCGCTCGGATCATGTGTATATATGGTTTGTCCGTAAGTTGGAACTAAATTGTTGATGTTGGAGTTGGAACTCCTGTAAGTTGTGACTTCATAAGAAGTTGGAGCTTGATCTATTAAGTTGTGTCTGTGGATAGCGTATATGTATATATGTAATTAACTGTGATTATTTCTTGTTCTATCCTATCATTTTGTATCATTTATTTGTCCAATCATTAGTCTAAGCAAGACGAGAAAAATTCTTATATAATATTGTCTTTATGACTAACCCTACAACAGGGTGAGTTACAACTTAAATCATTCATTGAACTACCTGATTAGATACACGCTCGGTACACGTTACAGTTCTAAGGAAAGGTTTACTAATGGAAATTGTTGTCTAAATAGTTATTAAAAATAATAATACTTTGTATTATTTTTACAGCCACCTAAACTTCCTACAGTTGCATTGAAACTCCGATCTATAGAGGTAACTTGTGGTCTAACTATCAGAATTGCCACAGAGATCGGGTCCAACGCATACCTTATTAAGTTGCTTCATAACATATAAATGCATAGTGGATCTATTGTCCTGTTCCATCAGAAATAATTTGATGCCTGATGTAAAGATCAACATAAAATAACAATAAAACATCAATACCACTCGCTAATATTTATGTCAGATCATTTATTTCATTTACCGCCGGCCTGAAGGCCGGTGGTATATTGGAGTCGTCAGAATTCGATGACCATGGTAGGAGCAGTTTATGATTTCTTTTTTTAATTGTGTCCTCCTTTTTTATTTACAAATGTTGACAGTGAGAAATTGCATTAATTTTAGCTTTATAGAAATGCAATAAAATTTCGCGCTTTTTGGGGGACATTTTAAAGAGCATTTTATCCTGAATTTATATTTTAAGACATTGTAAAATATCTGCTCCCCTAAACTGAGGTTCAGGCTAAAAAAGACACGTACCGTACATATTTAACGTACGTCTCTGTGAACAGATTTCCTACAGACTCGCGGTAAATAAGCCAAGTGCGAGAGCTGAGAATTTTAGATCGGGTTAATGGTATACAAAGTGCTAAATGCATGATGTAAAAGTTAGTTATTTGTACTTGTCTGTAGTAAGTTACTGACAGGTACTGTCTCTGCATGCTGAACTTTTCGGCTGTTACTGTGTAATTACTGTCTAACTCACTCACGGAGGCCGCCATTAAGTCAAAATAGGTTTGACAATACAGCTGGAAGTATTTTTTGCCGCATATATCTTTGTCTTCCCTTTTGACGTATGTACACATAATGGTACCACTATCCGGCGGTATTTAATGCTTTGCATTAATCTTTTCTTGTAAATGTTTTGTTGGGTTTTAACGCTGTAGCAACTTATTGTATAGGTATTTTTCTACACGTATAACGTTCACAATAGTATCTAGTTACAAACAAATAAATATGGGCAAGGTATCAGTCACGCAACATACAACACTCAACACCAAACACCCACACACTCTCAGGTGGCACACCACAGTTTCAAAGCCGCCTCGGCGAATTGTTTAGGGTCAAATTTACAAATAATAGAAACTTAATTTGGCAGTTGGATTGCATTTTTGAGGTTTAAAATATTTTTGGTTGTTATATTTGAAGTTTCAACAGCTAGTATAGCATTTTAATTATTAGTTATAATAGGTTTTAACGGTATTGACCGAGGTATTTCGAAAAATATCTGGCAGATGCGAATGTATCTATTTGCGGAGCTAGCGCAGAAATCAGCTGTTCATTTTCAAGGTACCTCAGAAATTGCAAATTTAGAGCAATAAAGTCACGGATTGCACCCTATTTCCTCATTATTTTCAGATTGTGCATGGTTTAATGAATAAGAAACAGGGCGGTATGTGTGGCCTTCATCGGAATTAAGAATTCTGTGGGTCTTTGCGTATAGGGGAAATTCGCCATTTGTCACCTATTTCCGCGACTACCAAAACAAAGAATTAAAGGCCCCTCAGGCAGAAAAGTTTGTTTTGATCATGTGTATTTAATTGTTTTTATAGAGAAACATATATTCATGCTAATTTTCAAAAATATTTGTTTCAGGTGTGTGATTACAGGTTAGTGTGTGAGCTTTTCATTGTGTGGCGGGGTATTTTCAGCGGAGAAGCATAGGAAACTGTGGTGTGCCACCTTAAGGTAAATAGGCTGAAATTTTAAGTTTACTTTTTGCTGACAAATTGTGCTTTTTTATGTTATGTCTTCATTTAGCAGACAGAATCTGGATGTTTTGCATCAAAATAATGCACATCTTACATGGTACATCCTTTTTCTAAGGAAGGTAACTTAAAATATGGAATTTGACCAAATTTTCCAAAATTTTTAAAATTTCTTAAGTTCATTTGTTCAGTAGTAAACACACTCCTTAGGCTTTTAGGCATCTATTCACAGTAACTCTAGGTGTAAACAGAAGTTTGAAACCCTGAGCACATAGTATTTACATCATTTCTCTTAAATGATAGTTATTTATTGGGAACTTACATTCCTGTTTAATATTCATGTAAATACTAAGCTACAATTTTTTCTCAACTTGCTGTTGAGTTGTTGTTGTTTTTATTGTTGTTTTGTTGTTATTTTCTCAGATTTTTGTCTAAATAAGCTCAGCTTAAATATTTGATGTAGAAATAGTGGTAGGAAACAGTGAAAAAACTTGCTACTGAGTTCTGCTTGTTATACTCAGCCAAGAGGAATATCTGGACCATTTGGGCTTTGTCAGCTTCTCGGTTGGTGAGCGGTAGTATTTCAGTTAGCCATTTTCATTGACATTAATGATATCTGACTTTGTTTTTAACCTTTATTATACTATTTTCCATAAGTAAAACTGTTTCCTTGTCTTTTCCAAACTCTATCTTACTGTTTTAAGTGACAGGAAGTCTCTGCTTATCAAAGTTATAACTGCTGCATCCATTTTCAGGTGCTTTTCTGTACTCTGGTTTGAATGTTGGTATTGTACAGTCTTTGCAGCCCCTGCAGCCCTCTCACATTGATGATTCTGTTTATATCTCCTGTTTTTTTAGTATATGCAACACTTTTGCTTCCAGATGATACTCAAAAGACTGGAATTTAGTGCTGTAATTGTCTGTACACGGTGTAGGCTTGTTTTTCTTTGCCCTGTGCTGAAACTGCAGTGCCGCTTTGACTCTGTGTCTTATGTTTAATAGCTAAACAGTCTCTGTTTACAAAATCATGTCCATTTTGGTTGTGAGATTTTGCATATCTAGCCGAACCTTGGTCCTGAACACTGATCTGCATCAAGGCATATACTTTGTCAAATTTTATCTCAATTCCGAAAAGATGTGCCTAATTACAAAAGACAAGCTATTTCGAATAGAAATCATAATTTTGTAAGAAAGAAACAATTAACATGCCAGCAAATATAGAAACTTAGAAATGTAAGGTTCAAAAGACATTTTTACACGTGAAAAGATTTATTCGGACCCAAGAAAACATAATCCATACGAACAAATTAAAAACTGCTTTTTAAGTGTCTCGAAAGGATTCGCGGAAATGTGTTAATATAAAACGCTGATATTTCGTGTGTTTATAAAAAAAATATTGTTTATATGGTTTGGAAAAAGATGATTTGTCTATGGTTCTATTTTTATTTCTATGTTTCTACTTTTAACGGATATGGGCTGTACAATGATTGCATGAAAAAAACAATAAAATGTCGGCAGTAGAAATCGAAAGGATTTTTGTCACGTGACTTTTGCCCATTGCTACAAAAAACTACCCATCACAATATCACGGCGTTGAGACGCCGTGAAATAAAGCAAGTATCCGAATAAATATTGCACTACGTTTATTTCTAAAACGTGATTTTACTGCACACATGGCAATGTTAGTTTTCAAGTTTAGGCCATGCCATATCGGAATTTTGTTAAGCGTCTACGTGCGCGTAGGTTTTAGAGTCCTAAATCAAAATGAAAAAACAAAATTGTTGATAAAATTTTCTTAAATAATTCCGATGTTCCAGGATTCGATACGACAATTTAATTCAGGAAAAGTGTGTTGGGCAACGACGTTATTCATTATAAGCAATTTATCATAACAGCATCATTTATACAATATATATTTTACGTAAAAAACATTTTCTATTCAATTCAGACCATTGTTCATATTATGAGTATGTTATTCCATTGAAAAAATATATACGAGCTATAATGCATTGTTTTTGTCGTAAACATATTTGTGTTTTCGTTTTCGGTTTGTGTGTTTTTGTGAATAGGTACCTAGGTTTGTCAAATTTGAGTTGACGCTTAACAGAATTCCGATTTGGCATGGCCTTATATAAAGTGTGCAATACTTGTTCTATTAAAATCATTGAACACCATTGGTAATTAAGCAAGTCTCCGAACATATAACGTTGTTTTTCTATCACCCAAAATATAAGTACGTCACTTTGACCCAGTTGTAACCCTTACGTAATTCAAAAAGAAAATTTTTGAATGTCAGTTATTTAGGTTTATTATCAAATCACGTATCGCATTCATGACAGCTAGGTTTTTTTGAAAATTTATCAAAATGTTTAATGACCATTTATTACACCGAGGCCTTACAAATATTTTAGATAGTGAGCTTCTAACGGCCGTCAAAACATTGGGATTAGTTCAATGTTTATAAATACTGATCCACTTTCAGGACACTTTTATTGTGGCATTGACACAAATTTCAGCGAATAGACTTTCACCAATAATATTTATGGCTTAGATATCAAACATTTCCACACTCCTGGTTAAATGACATTTGGTTGAACTTAAATACAGCGCTTTGGGTCATAATTTATTTAAAGCACCTGCTTTGCTCTCTCTAATCCTTCTTCTGTTCTACTCTGGTTCTAATCTGTTCTCTTCAGAACTGCTCTGATCTGATCTGCTCCGCGTTGCCTCTGCGTTCTGCTTTCTATACAGGTCTGTACAGATTAGATCTGCACTAGTCTGCTTCTATCTGGTTCTATTCATGTCCATGCTCCTTCATACTGCTTTGTAACATCCTACTTGCGTGTCCAACGCTCTTTGTATACAAGTATATCATTCGGAACAACCTCTGCGATCTTCCACATTGATATACCTTGGGTATCTACTACTACTACTACTTTAACTTTTATTTCTCCCAAGTATTTACAATTATATACAAACAGGGGAAAATACAAAAATATAATAATACAGGGTGACACTTCCGGTCAAAAATATAACAATTGCACATATAATTTGTGCTGTATAAAGAAATAATACTTAATGTTGGGGCAAAAGTAACAGGTGAGTGGTAGTATAAATACAAATAAGATCTATGCAGACTCAGATTGTTGGCGTCTTGCAAAAAGTGCCGTAGAACCGAGGCTATCTTGAAAAGGCTCTCATAATTTTTCTAACAAATTCAGAAGCGGTAGGAATACAACAAGTTATAAGTTCCGGCGAATAACTCGCTGACAAGTAGTTCTATTATTGGTTATACATGGACGTGTATAGTCAATATCATCTAACAATGTGCTTGCTTTTCTACTTATAAGCTACAAAGCATCAATCAACAGTCCTAATTATAACAAATGGCCGTGGATTATCTACATATACTTGAAAACACGACCACCTGTCATTTTCATGTACAAAACTTAATAATATACATTGTTACACGCTTTATAAAATGTTTCTTCAGTACAATGTCTCATACGTCGTATTTCTGTGTAGTTCAGATTATATTTCTACAGAAACCAAATTCTGTCAAATAGTCTATCAAATCTCGTTTTCTACGGAATCCATGTTAGAACTGCGTTCTCATCTTATAATGTCCTAGGTTAATCTGCGTAGAAGATCGCCGAGGTAGTTCCGAGTGACAAGTATATATTAAATATATTAAGATCATTTATTACTTCATGTTTGATATTTTGTTATGAATCGAACATCAATTTTTTTTATAAACACAGTGTTTTAGCCCCACCATAAACACATTGTGCGTATAGATAGAGGGTAACAATCTCAAGTATTTTAAAAAGACAAACGGCATAGAATTAGACAAATGCTAATGTACCAAATTTCCTATAAATGTCAAGTATGTTCAAATTTTCTATTAACGCCAATTATGTTTAAATATTCTATGAAATGCCAAGTACGTTCAAACTTTCTATAAAAGAAAAGTATGATCAAACTGAAGTGCGTTCAATATGACCAAATTTGTTATTAGGTTGACTTGTTTAAATTAACGTATCTAAAAACCGTCTGTCCTTTTATTACAAGTAAAGTATTTAAACGACGAAAGGTATTCAGTTGATATATTTTATTATACATGACTATTTGTAAGTAGTATTTTGTTATATAGCTATATATGTTCATGTATTTCCTTAATAAATTACGTGTTATTCTCCGTTCTGTTCAGTTCATATAAAAGCATATCACGAACGTTGTGCAGAAGAACTTGTGTGTTTTTTTAATTCATTCATATCAGGTTTGTTAGCCATTGTGTGAAATAAGTTCAATCGTTGTTCCTGTCGTCTAGTGGGGTCGTAAATACAAATAAATAGCACGTGCTTAAAACGTTTGCCAAGTCATGTGAACTCTATATACTGTCTACATGCAATATGCACCGAGATAACATATTTGGTGCACAAACTGCCTGCACCGGTTATGTCCGAGATAAAAGACAAGTTAAGCACATGAGATAAGTTCATAGAAAAACTAGAACTATGATTAAAACTCATACATAGTCGAAGTCCTCGCAGCGGTTGTTTATCTTTATTGACTGATATAACAATGTGCCACATATACACTGGGGTCCAAAAGTTTCTTTGCACATAATAACTTTTAATGTTTTGAACTATATTTTGATATACTTTGCATGTAGTTATTAGCTTCACAACTTATATACAGTTAAACATGGACTAGCGACTGTGTTCTTTATTTATTATATTAAAATATAAAATAAAAATACCAAACAAAATATGTCTGCAATCTTTTTTCTATGAAAAAAAATAAGAGAAAATATGAAGAAATTAAATGTGTAAAGAAACTTTTGGACCCCAGTGTATTTCGTACAAAATATAAAACCTATTTGTGTAAACATAAAAACTGAACCAATACTTTCCAGAGGTAGGCAGTATTGAAAATAAAAGTTGTACATACATCGTTTTAACAAAATTAGTGTAACGGATTAACAACCTCTCCTTTGTCAATCATGCTTGTAAAAGACACTCATAAAACATATTAAAATAGTATATTTCATTGTCATCCTGAGCATCCCATGTCGTTGATTAGTTCATTGTATTGTTTATATAAACAATGTTCTGGTTTTTTTGTACGAACTGTAAATGCTGTGGGGAGTTCGTTACATAGTATCAATGCTTGTTTGACTGCGTGTAGTCAGTACATAATATATTTTCTTTGACCATTTAACCACTTGCCTATGTTTTAAAAAGGGCAGTTGTTAGCCACCGTAGAAGGCAAGTGCATAGTTCTAGGTGCTAAGCTTATGTCCAGAGATTAGGACATACAATATATCAAGAAACCGTGAATATATAAGACAGACCACCAAAGTAAGACTCAAACATGTAGAAAAAAACGGCGTATGGCACTCTGCAGTACCATACAGTACATTACATAATTATCGCCGCAACAATTTACAAGATTTGAGCATTCTTGTATCGACACCGGTTGTCTAAAGCCAATCAAAACGATGCATTTGAGGTCACATGATGAAAAGTTGGACGTCGAACCGTCAAAATAGGGGTGCGAGTATGGACTCGTCGACGCCATGCTTTGTCAGGGTACCTGTTTGTATTTCCAGGAAATGCCATTATCATTGTGTGAACGAGTACCAGTCTAAGAAAGTTGCAATATAACACCAAAAAATATGCATAACTCATTGTAAAATGTTTTTTTTCTTATTAAAACTCGCATTTGTTGAAAAAATACAAAGCTATCTTCCCTACTTCAGGGCGAATCTAAATCAATGGTTTAACATATCATTACCAGGGCACGCTAATTCCTGGTATTCTATAAATAGACTCAATGGTTTTACACATCATTACCAGGGCATGCTAATTCTTGTATTCTATAAATAGACTTGGGACGGTTTAAAACGCTGACGCATATTGCTTGAATCTTTTTACTCTAAGGGGAATGCACGGCTAAATGGCGATTTCAAGCATTTTTGGAAATGCTAATACTTGTCTGTTACAGTGATTAATAAGGCCCAGATTCTTACGGCCACAGCGTAAATTATAATTAATAAGTAAAACGGTGGCCGTGCCACTGTGATTTTATGGGCACCATTTTAGATGCGCATTAATAAACATTGACCAACTGTAATTAGCTCATGTAAAATTATGCAATACTTTAAAAATGTTCGTTTAGTTTAAGAACATCGCGTTGACTAAATTGTGTATCTTCAGGTATAGATTTGTACATTTTAAGGAAAAATAGCATTGCGTAAATTCGTGGTGTTTCTTTGAATTCCGTGAGGTTTTTTATTTGGTTTAATCGGCTTGAAGTTGCAAGCACGGCGACTTCCTATGTACCCCTCGTCATTTCCCATCAGTGGACGTGACTTCAAGTGCATTTGTGAAAGTCTACTATAAAACAGATGTTGTATCACAAGTATAAATTTATAAAATAAAAAAAAAAACACAATTATTCGATTTTTCATAGGTTTAAATAGTGACTTAATCTATAATAAAATAATACATATATATTCATTTTTATCAAATTTATTATTGCAGTTTTACATTTTACACAAACAAACTGCAAACATTTGAAACAGCTGTACAGTATATCAATATAAATATTCTGAAAATGATAGAATCTTCCGCTGCTAAATTGCTTAATTTAGAAACATATCAATATTCAGATTTTTACAAAATTTGTTTCAATTGTACATCCCGTTTATTAAATAGTCCATTTTTGTATAATGTCGTCTGTGCCAATTATCAAATAAACGTTTTCCCAATAAAACACCAATACAAAATGTCATTATAATTCCGATTGCTATAGCTACCAGTAGAACTGTGTCCATATTCTTTTTCTTGTTTCTTGGTTCATTGTTTGATGATTCTGTTTGGTTCTTTACATACTCTTTAGTGGTTCCTTTGGAAATAAAAGAAAATTATCACTTTAATTGTTGACAAGAATGTTTGGTTCGTTTAAGTAAATATTCGTTCCGATATGTTGCGCCCACTTAGATACGGTCGCAACGTCCCCTACGCCATCATCCAAATGGTAGTACTAGTAAGTACAGATTCCGTGTCAACCTTGCCGGATGAAATTAACGTCACAACATGAAGAAACTTGTGCTCTCAGATGTAAAATGTTTACTGTAAACGTCGCCTTTATTGAATTAGTTGTGAAATATGAGCCTACTTTTCAGTTTATTGTATTTAACTGATGCATCGCCTGTAAATCATCTAAATTGTCAAATTAAGCTTGCATCTTATAAGAAAAAAATTAAAAGGTTCAGTCGCGACAACTCAGGTGAATTATTTACGTAAGGCAATTTGTAACCCAGTAAAATTTCATGGACTGAAAAGAGATCGACCCTATGACTTTATAAACACAATAAGATAAATTATCACGCTGACATAAATAGTAGTTTAACGACAAGAGAATGTAGAAGCATTGGTTCAGTTGTAGGACACAAGCTTGGGAATCTTGAGGTCCATTGTCTGCTTCCATATACATGTTTCGTCGACTTTTTCGTACGATAACCCCTTTTGATTGAAATCGGTAATCCAGGTAATCCCTTACAGTACCCATCTACACCTGGGGCCCGTATTATCAAGCGTCTTACGACCGATTTTAGTCGTAAATCCTTCTACATTGTAATGTTAAATTATCGTAAGAATTTTGATAATATGCTACCCTGGGTAACGAAACAACTGTATGTAAATTTCTTGCTCAATGAAATAAGTAGTGTCCTTAGTGAGGTACGAACCCGGAACTTACCACTGGACTACCACTCTACAAGATACAGTAAAACGTCCAGCCTTTACGATCACAAGGTAACATTTTGTTTAGAACTACGCGAGACCAATCTACACACAGGCGGCTGGCACGGTCCCTAATCAAAAACACCAAATATACATGCATACATGTTTATAGTGCTTTTGAATATCTAAATAAAGCATATTGTGATGAGAAAATATAATTTTGCTTACCTGCAGATGTAGTTGTTGTTGATGACGTGTACATCCATGTTCCAACTGGAGAAGATGTCGACATTGAAGTACTCATTGTACGTGTTGTTGATGACGTCACTTCCGCTTCAACTTTTGATACTTTAGTTGACGACGTTGTACTCAATAATAACTTTGACAATGATGATGGCTGTGATTGTGTTGATGACACTGATGATGATAATGATGATGAAGTTGACTGAGAAGGTGTTGACGTAGATGATGACGTAAATGATGACGTCATTGATTTTGAAGTTGATTCTGGCTTCCGTGTATTGGTGAGCGTTGTTTGTGATTGTGATGTAGATGCCGTGGTTGTTGAAGGTTTGTCCTCCTCTGGCGGACTAGAAGGCTTCGTCAGTGTAGATACAACTGCAATTAAACATTGTTGATAATATGAAAGAGGTATTGTAAAAGCTATTTGGCAATATGACAATAAAAATAAACGTATATTATCAATAAACTAACAATAATTTAACTGGAAAACATAGATGACATTGACACCATCATTTTCTTTCTTTTTTTTGTTGACTGTAACGCCGTGGCAACAAATTGTATAGGTCATATTAAGACGGTTAGTCAATATACTCACCGTTTCTGGTTAACTAGTTACTAGTCTCATTATAATAAAATAATCATAATAATAATAATAATAACAGTTGAAAATTAATAATATCTTGTTTACTTACGAGGTATAGACGTTGGAGTTGACCCAGTTATCGATGACATAATTATAGAATTTGATGACGGGGGAATTAGACTTTTTGGTGTTGTGCCTTTCTCTTGTTCAGTTGCATTCGGTTTTACAGTTGTTGATGATGTTTTTGATGATGTTGTAGATGATGTGGAAGTTGTTTTTGATGACGATGTTGATGTCGTTGTTGAAGAGGAGGTTGTTGTTGTAGTACTTGCTGCCAATGTCGCAGAGGGTGGAGATTTTGTCGTCGCTAATGATACTGAATCCGATGACGATTCGGAAATTGGAGATATTGAACTTGATGACGTTTTTGATGTAGTAGATGGACTATTTGTCGCGGCAGTGGTCACTTTAGTGTCGCCAGGAACCTCTTCGCTCGAAGACTTCGTGGACAATGAAGTAGTTGAGATTGTAGTACTTGTCGCATCTTGAGTTTTAAGTTCACCAATATATGTTAGTACTGAGTCGTTAGAATCAACAGTTGTACACTTATCAGACATGCATTTAAACAGTGAACATTTAGTGTCATTCTTATTATATTCTGCTATATGGCATTCATCTGCAAATAAATTTAAATAAATACAAGGCTTTGAGAAAAAAACATAAATATATTTGTTAAATATTTTCTCCGTACCATTGTAAATGATTGTTGCGCGATTATCATTAAATCGTCTTGCGCTACCGAGTGAGCTAGCATGGTGACTATTGTTTCAATGCAAGCTGTATTGAGAGATTTGTTTCTTAACCTAATTACGTAGTTCAGCAGAAATGGCTTAGTTTAAATCTGGCTACCATGGTTCGATTACCGCTTCTGGAAGTTATATTCTTTATATTATTGTCGATTTTAATCGTACTTGGAGTAATTGTCGACTGGCAGTAAGGCGGCGGAACGTCACAACCAATGCTTAAAACGTCGCTCAAAAATCAACTGATGCTTAACGTCGCAACATTAACGCAAAACGTCGCTCTTGGTAAGAATGTTTAGCATCGAACCTAAACAACACACAATAATTATATAGGACACATATGACTTAAAAGCAACCACTTAAAGTAAAATAAATATAATGATTGCTATACTGTACTCAGTATCAAATAGCAAACATTTTATTTCTTTTCTTACCTGTGTCACAACAAGCTTCTATACAAGTGTCTTTATCATCAACATTTGGTGTATCAATCTCTACTACAGAATTATCTGTTGTATCTAGAGACACGTGATGTTGTGTATCTAGTTTTTCACAATGGTTACCATGTACTCGTATACTCTCTCTACATAGAAGCACCAATACACATGTTGCAAAACTAAGTCTAAACAACATTTTTTTCGGGTTGCGGTTTCAGTTCAGAGTTTGAGCCTAAAAACAAATATAATTATATATTCAGTTTTGTTACAGAGGACTGGCTATGATATTTTCATAAACGTCTTGTGTAACATCTTTATTCTATAAACCTATCTCCCATTCTCGTTCCCAGAGGCTATCAAGATTCTCGATACTAGTTAGATCGAGAATCTTGATAACCTCGGGGTACGACAATGCTCATCTCCGTAAACAGATGTCTTATAGACCGCTATCATAAGATCTTCTGACATTGCATAAAGGGAACGTGTTCAGATTACCTTGATGTCGACTAATCAATGCATAGCTTTTTTATCTAGACAAAACACTATTAATAACATCGTAATGTCGTTATATATATTTTAGACCGAGTTTATGTGAGTTATTTTGACAGTGTGTGTTATGCACTGCATGGCTGTGATTGGACAATTCTTTGTTAGATTGTACATGTATCACATTCTCTATCTAGACGATGATTACAAGTCGCTGAACGCAATGATTGCATCATTAATATGTTGTAAAATGAAAAGGTCAGATGGTCGTGACCTTTATTACGAAGTAGCAAGATCTGAAATAAGCGATTCTGCAAGCGAAGAATTATACTCGTATATCAGGTTTTAATCAGATTGCTATGAACCGAATTTAGTATTTATGAAGTTTGCATTAACAAAAGTTAGTCTATAGTTCAAAAGCAACATGTATACAATAGATTTTTAAGTATAAGTGTTAGGCAGTAGAGTTTGCAACACTGCATAAACACGACAGAATGTCTCAGCTAAGCATAGAACATAATCAAGTAATTGTCTCTCTGTGTTTGTAGTTTTCAAAATGTGTCCGTAGGTTTTCAATGTATCCGTAGGTTTTCAATGTGTCCGTAGATTTTCAATATGTGTCCGTAGGTTTACAATATGTATTCGTAGGTTTTTAGTATGTGTCTGTAGGTTTTAAATATGTGTCCGTGGGTTTTGAATATGTGTCCATAGGTTTTAAATATGTGTCCGTGTGTTTAAAATATGTGTCCGTAGGTTTTCAATATGTGTCCGTAGGTTTTAACTATGTGTCCGTAGGTTTTAAATATGTGTCCGTGGGTTTTAAATATGTGTCCGTATGTATTCAATATGTGTCCGTAGGTTTTCAAACAATGTATGTGTCCGTATGTATTGAATATGTGTCCGTAGGTTTTCAAACTATGTAAGTGTCCGTAGGTATTTAATATGTGTCCATAGGTCTACCTTTGTATCCGTATCATTCATATTATATAAAATATCATTTCAGAAGTAAGAACGCTGTTGTTTACTTACGTTTCTTGGTTAGAATTTATCCGTCAATGAGTTCATATTTGCGTTCTTAGCAATGATCACAAGATGTGGCTGTGTTTTTATTTTAATATGAAATCGGGAAATAAATAACTTGTGTTTCATAGCTCTGTTTTGAAATCACCGAACAGTTCAGTCGATAAAGAACAAAAGAAATAATTGATTAGCGTCTCGTATCTTATATATCATAACATTGATTTGTGCAACAGATGTCCCTAACGTCACTCTAGACTTTACCAGGTTTGCCCAATGAAAACATATTTTCACGGAAATTCCCGAGTAGATACGTTTGCCCAGACGTTAACTATTCGGAATAGTTCGATATTTTCCGTTATATTACGTGAGAGTATTGTTTGTTGTATATCACTGAAAACATGTTTACAAGATATCTTCGTTTGCTTGTTTTTTTGCTTATCATTTATCCACACGGTATTTTATATATTAATTGCAGCTAGTTCCCTATAGTCTGATATTGCACCAACATAAACAGTATTTTCAATATGTCTACGCTTTGAACAAATCCGATTTTTGTCGCGATCGAAAATTGAAACGAGGATGCCGAATAAATAACAAGTGTGTTAACCACTATGTCACGGTTGTGACTCATATTAATAAAAACTTTCTATCTGAATTTTGTGTATCAATATTTACTAGTCATTTCGGGGAATACGACTGTAACTGTGACCGTAACATTATGTACTTTGAATACCCGTTATACAGCTGATAAATATTAAGTGTCAACACAAATTTTTTTGGTTATTTTACGGCGTTCAGAGCACAAAACCTACAATAGCTTTTCTGGACCCTTTTCAATATCCATCACTCACCTACCCTTCCACAAGGTCAGGAACTTCTCCATAATATCATATCTATGGAAGAAAATTGACAAAACATTCGAAATCCAGGCGACTGTGCTACCGACCCGGGTTGCTCGGTATAACCCTTGATGACTTTAAATGATCTAAGTATTGAAATACAGAAAAACGTTCGTGCACATTGAAACCTAACAAATCCATACTAATAATTACTCCTTACACGTTAGATTCAAGTACGAATCGAGCAGGGGCAAAATGCTGACGCAGAGGTAAAAATACCACCCTATATTACTGGCAAATATTATAAAGATTTTATTTTCCTATTCTTGCCATACACAATCTTGAAGTACAGTTTTCCCTTGTACACTTTGCATACAAATTCGATTGGTTCATTGGTGTAGTTAAATATTATAAACATGGTACAATACTGTAAAACAACTTAAACTTCAAGCAATACAATGAATGACCGCAGTATCATTGTGCTACAGACACAATCAATATATTTGAATACCCCATTCCACACGCTTATCAATATAAGTAAACACCTGTCACTGATCGAGTCAGATGACGGAACTACTTTTATCGACTAGAAATTGACTGCGTAGTAAATCATAGACACAAGTATCACTCCGCAGGTTAAACTGGACAGGCATTTCCGTCAATCTGTCTTTCCGATTTGTGGTATAACTTAAGCCTTTCAGCGAAATCGCCAAAAGTCAAATAAACAATGGTGTATAAACATTATTTTATTATTTAATATAGGTAATAAATACTATACACAATAAATATAATAAATAAATGTATACCAAAAATGAATAGTCTAAAGAAATCACTTTGTTATTAACCTTAGAAGACACAACAAACCAAATCATCGTACACTATGTATTGAAAATCATATTATTTGAATATGGTACGTATCCTGTACATGTAATGCCTCAGTTCCATAAAATCGTGGCTTGTTGCGGACCCGTACGTGCAGACAGTCGTAGGTCGTGGGAAGCCTTGCGTTTTAAGGTGACTGTACGCACATGGAACAAAACAACACACCCGTACGGAGCCGTAGCTGGAAGATATGCCAGTTTAATCCATACTCGGTCACGATTGTGTTCACGATTTGACTTTGAAACTGATACGAGTATCCATGGCTCTTCTCACGGACCCTGGTAAAAACGTAACAGTCCGTGCGGGAACGCAAGAGTTCGTACGGGTCCTTGCGGAACTTGATCGCACGGCGCCCGTGCGTGGCTCTCACGGCTATTTTTATGTTTATGGGACTGTAGCTTAACATGAAATTCACTATAAGCTCAATACCATTATTGCATATACCGACAGTACATTTATTACATGTTTACTAGAATTTAAATACTTCAATATCTATTCAATCATTACTTTTAGTAACACATGCCGGTTTTGAATCACATTTCAAGAACATTTAGTTTCAAGATACCAAACTATTAAGATAATAAAAAGAATCCACACTTCAGCATTTTCGTTTTGTTTTTTTATTACAAAGTTTTGAGGTTTTCGTCTTCAAAACTACGAAATTCAATTCTACATTTATTTTACGAAATTTACTACGGTCTCTTTTGACCAGTGACTGTTACTTTAAACAGATATTGTGAATTTTGTTAGAGGTCAAAATTTTAAATTCTGGGACCTCCCAAACAAACGCGCAGTCGATTTGCGAATACGTAGAACGAAAGTGATTGCATGATAAGTATATACATGTAGTAGCTTCTATGTTATATGATACATGTACAATCCATATTCAAATAGTATGATGTTTTGACATAAACTCACATTCGGAACAACCTCGGCGATCATCTACGAAGATATACCTCGGATATCAAACGTAGTAGGAATACAACCAAGTTATGAGGTCAGGCGATTAACCTCATAGGTTAAGTAGTGCCGATGTAAACAACCAACATGGCAGATCATTTTGCAGAAATTATCGAGGAGACAAAACATGTTTAAGGATCAACTTTGATTTAAGTAAATATCAGTTACAGGCATTGAAGAGCTTTAACTGCCCATAATCGTCCGTCATTTTTGGTGTGTGCCAGCGTTCTATTGAGTAAACGTCGGGAACGAGGCTAGATTCTATGTTGGAACTACTTTCGCTCCTCGTGATATCCGAGGTGTATTTGCGTGGAAAATCGCCGAAGTAGTTCCGAATGATGAACTCAGTAATGTTTTCGAAGTATTGTATGATCATTAGCTACAAGTAAACACTGCCCTCCAAAAGTTTCTTCACACGTTCACAATTTACATAGTACTCTATGGAGTTTCAAAATTTTGTAAACGCAGTTTAATGTTTTATAGTTTGCTTTTTGAAATCAGTACTTTTTTCTTTTGAATGTAAAATAACAGAAATATCCCAAACTTGATATTGGTTCATTGATATACATTAACCATAGTTTCGGAGGCTGATAGATAACTGTTGCTGCAACTCATTAAAATAAAATGTTCCGATACAATTTTGTTTTCATTGCATGGAATATGAATAAAATAAACAATAACATACTTATTCTTCAAACTTGAAATTGGAATTTGTAACAATTTAATTAATTGTAATGTGAAAGAACTTTTGGAGGGCAGTGTATGCAATTCAAGTGTAATCAAATTACATCTAGGTGATTCCATACGTCTTCAAGTGATGTGAGTCATCCCTAACAGGAGTGACAGCCAGTTGTAAGCCAAACTCCTCACAGCGGTTACGTCACGCGTTGCTACTTTAACCACTGCCTTCACATGAATCACGTGACAAGTAATACCATGTGACTAATGTTTAAATTTAAACGCAATCTCTCATACAGAGTTGTCGATCCTTACAGTGATCTATATAGAGATCACTGTAAGGATCGACAACTCTGTATGAGAGATTGGTAAAATTAATCTTGTTTTTTTTTCAAGTTATTTATTCATACTATTTATTTTTTCCCTTTATGTACTTTGAACATCATATTTTACTAAAAGAAGACTATATTTATTAAACATATTAAAATGTAAAAGAAAATATGAAAAAAGTTTTTCGGCTCTCTGAGGGACGAATTTACTTGTGGTGGCAGTGGTTATTGATTTGATGAAGGGAGATAACCACTGCGGGGAGTTTGGTTGTAAGCGACTCGTTGATAGGACAAGTACAATTGACACTGACATGAAACTTTTTTTATATTAGGTTTTACGCCGTGTCAACACAGTTTAGGTCATTTTACGGCGTCCAGCGCACCTAACCTAGCTTTTCTGGACCCTTGTTTATACCCTAGTTCTACAAGGCCGGAAGCTTATCCATATATCTTATATCTTAATGGAGGGAAATCATTGTCAAATTTCCATGGAAGGGTATAACCTCCCTGGGTGGGATTCGAACCCATACCCCCCTCGAGACACGAAATTCCAAATCTCGGCGCGCTACCAACTGCGCTACCGACCCGGGTTGACATGAAACTATAGCAAGACCAACAAATAATGTTGCAGTGCCTATAAGATCTTATACAGGGAAGTTATGTAGGCCTATCGCTAGTACAAGGAGATAACCTACTTTTACTATCAAAATTTGGCAAAACATTTGCAACAAAGTAACCACTCAAACATTATTTATGCTTGAATTTTGAAATATTTGCTTAGAATAAGTTAAAACCAAGTTTATTTTTTTAGAAGATGAAGTGTTGACAATCGGTCGGTCGGTCGGTTTGTCAATCGTTTGATCGCTCGCACGTTCGTCCGTCCGTCCGTCCGTCTGTTCGGTTCGTTAGTAAGTTAATTCAATCGTTTAATCCCGAGTTAGCAGTTATTCTAGATCAAATTCTTCATCCGATATAGGGTTAGCTGAAGATCTATGACGACATGTAGGACAGGGACGTCTTCGTTGAAGTGTTGAACTACATGTTGAAGTTGGTCTGTATAAATGCACTAGACATCTAGAAATATAAACAAATATTATCATTTATATATAGTACTACAAACATGTCCTTGGACAAAATATTATACACGAATAAGCTTTACTGTTTAATTGAACTCAACTATAGACGTTTTAAGAGAGTTCGAAAACCCGTGGAGCCTAAACCATGAAGTGTGACCCTGAAGGACTGAATATACAGACGTATTTTACGCTAAAATTCAACACAATGCTATTTTGAGTTACCTTTAGATTATACTTAACCGATTTTATTTTTGCCGTGACAATCACATAGCTGCATTTCGCAGCAATTTTTTACTTGTTTTTATTCATGTGCGTAAATAAATATACGTTAGTTACTTTGAAAACGTATATAGACTTTCATGTGATTTATTAATGTGGTTACATTTATAGTGAGGAACGTTTCATATTACCTGATATTATCATATTGAATTACGATGATTGAATGATAAAACAGAACTAAACAACGCAAAATATTGTACAGCCAAACAAAGGAAAACAAATTTACTTTGAAAATATCCTCAAAACAAAATTTCGTGCAATGTTCACTGTCATATTTTGGGGGGCATATTTACGTATAAAAATTGAAATTTTAATTTGAAATAAACATATATAATGTAACATAATGTAACATAATTATTGCAGTATAGTGATTTAAATGTTTATTCTAGGCTTACCGCTCATGTATATAACCCTTGAGCTTGAGCTGTTATGTCTGACGACGCTAATTCACAACATTGAGCTAAAGACCTTTATTAAACATTAAAAACCTTAATGGACAATATGCAAGTTAAGGCACTGTTTGGTCAGACTGAGGAAGTTATATGACCCGAAGCCCAGCTGAGGGCCGTATACCTTCCGAGGTCAGACCAGCCATTTAATAAGCTTGTTAGCAACTTAATAACCTTGAGCTTTATAATATCAGAACTATTTAATAACATTGAGCATAACCTTTCATATTTATTTAAAAACTTTAAATTTAAAACTGGCATATTTATTTAACAACAAAGAGCTAAATAACTTAACAGATGTCTAGTAACGGTTTGCCAAGTGGAGAACAGGATCAAACAATCCATGCCAGTTCCCAGTTACACCTGCTAAAGTGCAAAAATTACAGACTCTGTTCTGTTCTGTTCTTACATGAAGGAAAACTAACTCGAAACATCTCCAAGTAACGAACTTAATGACCGCAACCTACATTTTGACAACAGTTCCGTACATAGATCATCTATGGTATTTATATAACTAAAGTATGGTACTGAATGTTTTGACAAGAATGAACATAAACACACAAACGACATTAAATTTATACTAAACAATGAAGGAATATGTATATCTGATAAGTACATTTCGGCAAGATATATGCAGTCCTAAACTCACTACCACGAAATGTGGTTTTACATCCGCACTAATTGATTTTGTGAAATACTATTACAAACGTTCTCCAAACAAGCAGGCTGAGGTGGCTTGGTCACGTTGAATGCAGCACAAGCTTGACCTCCCAAGTTTGAAATTTGAACACCACAGCCCACCGTGGCCTAGGCAGACCAAAATTAACCTGGGATGACCTGGTCAAACGTGATCGGCTAGAAATTCAAATGGATAACACCAATCCTCAGAACAGCCATACAAAGACGGGAAGACTTCCATCTAGACGAGATAGACATGCCTTACCCTTGCCAAAGCAATAATCAACGGCCTGTATAAACTAAAACAGATGGTGATAAGGGATAAACAATATGTTAAATATACCAAGTACGATGTATAAAATAAATTACTATGATTTCATAAAATATATGAAAGTGGGAGAACGTTTATGTCCAAGATTTCATAGGAAGATATGGATCAAAATTTTGAAATTAGTTCTTTATTTTGTATAAGAATACATGTATGGAAAATATTAGTTCAGTTCCATAGATACCTAGTTAATTGAAATTCCACGTGAAGGCTATTAAAAAGCACAAAAGAACAAAAACTAACCTTTCATGTATTATATGATAACAAGGCAAAGGTCGAATCTTTTCATCTTTTTCCCCCATAACTTCCGTACAAACCCCACAGTAAAGTTGTAGCTCACGTAATAAATGTCGTACGTGAAATTCGTGCACCTGAGTAAATTCTGGAGTTTTTAAAGTTTTGTAAATTTCGCCAAGTCTTCTATGGCTTTGAAGGGAATCCAGCTGGAAATTTATAACAAGGGAGGTAATTCGTATTATCGTTATGTAAGCGCATACTAGTTGTCTTTCTTGGCAAAAAATAAGTTACATTATTAGAAAACTACTGACACCGCATTTTGACTATTTAATTTATACTGGGTTTAACGCCGTGTCAACACATTTTGTATGTTATTTTACGACGTCCAGCGGACCTAACCTAGCTTGCCTGGACCCCTTGTCTATAACCAGTACTCACCTACCCTTCCACAAGACTGGCAACTTCTCCATATACGAGACATATAATCGTGCCTTATTAATGGAAATTTAGCATTATTGTCAAATTTACATGGATTGGTATAACCTCCCGGGTGGGATTCGAACCCGTACTCCCTTCGGAACACTGGATTCGAAATCCAGGCGCTCTATTAGATTATTGAATTTCTACATCTAAAATATAGAAAAAATGTAAACATAGCATAATATTATATTCAATAAACATATAATTCTGAAGCGGAACAAGTTGCGTAATTAATTATTGTTTAATGTGAGTTCACATGTGTAGTGTGTAGGCATTTGACATGAGATCAGTTGTGGGACGAATAAGTATTATATCCCAGGCAGTTGAATTTTGAGTATTCCAGTCTATAAACAATCATTTCCAACGCACCATGAGCAGTTTCAAATTGTTTGAACATACAGTAGAACATCCACAAACCAGACGAGCTTGTGACTGGACAATTTGTCCGTTTTGGAGAGGGGCCGGTTTTGGAGAGGGACCGTTTTTTGGGAGGTTCTACTGTACATGTATTTGCCATCTAGTTCACCTTATAAATCCAACCTATATTGATGTGACAGCATCATGGACACGCCATGTAAATAAAGAGTAGATCATTATACATTATCATGATTTCAAAATAACAACAATTTAAAGAAATAAAATTGAAATCAAATATAATAGTAAGCATTGCGCTATTCCCAAAAACATATAATGGGTAAATAAATCACGAAGCGTTAACTCAAGGAATTTAGTATACAGCGGTTGTGCTCTATTTAAAAAATACTTAGAAATGTTCATCCCGATCGTTTCAAGTGGTTAAGAGTAAATAAATTAAACATAAGTAAGATTTGTTTTACCTTGGAGTCAATTTCCTGAGATAGATTTAATACTTTTTCATTGAGTTCAACAGCCTGTAAAAAATGTACAGTAAGTCAATTAGGGCCGTAAATCAGAGTTTAACCTCAATTAGATACTCGGTTCAGAAATACTCGATACGTTTAAAACATCTGTACCACGCTAATGATGATTCTTAAAGGAGATTCCATTTTCTAATACACACAACTTTGAAAAAATATCTTCAGCGAGATAAACATAAATTCATTTGGTATATTAATTTGATAAGCGGTCTTAAAGTGCATGTTTGCCTGTTTTGTGTAGGCCTTCTATGTGAAGATCATCTTGACGTCCATGACGTTATGAATCTAACGACAACGTCACCAAGGTTACCGGGAGATAATCATGAGGCATGAAGGTATCCATGTGATGAGTTTTGCTATAATCGGTGGGAATGGGCATGTGATTATTTTCCGTTTTCAGAGTAAGGTAGTGGCCTTCCATAATTTCATTTTTTCAATGTTATACGAGTCTAAAATAATAGGCAATATTTACATGGAAATAAGTCAAATAACTTATATCTATCTTATATAAAGAATATAAATGATATGTGACCAATAGGTTTTGAGACCGCTTTGTAATGTTACTAACAATTGTATACTAAGTTGACTGTACTAAATTGATTTTCAAGTCAACGCTCATAATTATAGTAGTGAATAATATGTTAAACTGATCCCTATTCCTAATTCTACTGAACAAATGGATAATCCTAATCTTTAATTTATTCCTTCCAGAATAGTTTAACATAAAAACAGATAGGCTAATAAAGATTATAAAAACAAACAAAAGCATAATATATCATTCAAGGTAAGACTGTAAATGCTGAAGATAATGACTATTTTATGGAGGCTTATGTTTTAGTGCTATGGAATAAAGATCCTCATCACGTACGTGGCCTGTCATTCAAAGTTTACCAAGGTGAATTATGGGATTATCATCACCATATTCACTTCCGGTACTTTCAAAATTTACCTGCAGGCGTTTATATGATCAGCAGAAAAACCCATAATCCTATGCGAGCTATTAAATTCTCAATATAAATGACATAATTATTATTGAATGTAAGCATTTAAAAACAGATGGATAATCAATTAACTAAATTATTACGTTTATCGACGGGTAATTTACAAATTGTAAGTTCGGGTATTTCCGTTAGTCTTCGGGAGGATACGTGTGTCAAGTAGGCCCGACGCACTGCGTTCCGTAACGACAACATTGGCGAACGATCAAACAAAAGCGGCCACGTAAGAACACAGCATTGCTATTTGTTTGTGAAAGTCGCCATCTTGGGTTTGTTTGATAGAAGCCAAACTGGCTTGACAAAGCTTTACGCGGCGATCGTTATGGTTAAGGAACGCAGTGCAGTTATCGCCGGTAAAAAGTATTCAATACCTGTTCCATGTCCTCTGTGGCAAATACACACAATGCCATGCCAGACAGAACGTCCAGTTGGCACTTCCGGTCTCCCGTTTCCATGGAGATTGCATAAGCTGATTGGTACCTTGGATAAGCACGCTGTAAGTCAAATAACTTTGAATTATAGCATAAAATACATTAATGAAAAAATTAAAGCTATTTATGTCGGATTTCACATCAATGTTTTATTGACGAACATAATAAAACTAATTGCTTTGTTATTGCATTTTGATTGAAACTTCAAAAACAAATGAAATAATGATTTGAAAAGTAAAAGCTAGAAAATGATATAAAATTCAGTAGCTTGATCAAAACCATAGTATTCCTGAGGTATGTACCAGGACGGCTTCATAAAAGTACAACGTGTGTATATGCCTGGGTGTAATGTAAAATATAACTTGTAAACAAAATACTAATAGTTCACTTTGAATGAAAGAAAAGTAACAGAGAATTAGTACGTTAACCAGTTTAACAGCCTTACGTTGGTAATGTTATTCGTGTTTTTTATGTGTTTGCGTATTTTTGCTTGCAACATTGTCTGGTGAAGGGTGGGTTGAAGGTTATTCACCAAGACAATTTGTTATTGTTTGGTCTACATGAACCTATTAATACAAGTGTGAGGTTGCGGCAACCTGGATTTTTTTAACCCGCCCCATGACATTTTTTCGCCACTGTCCGATCCAATACGGAAACCCCTTTAGGTTAATGTTTCCATTATTTGTTTGTGGCGTCCTTTTTTATAAAAACGTCTCTAGAAGACCTGTGATTTTTACTATAACTGTTCCTGATATGTTTTAGACTTCTTCATGTACATGAATTTAGCATAAACACATACATTATATCCTTCTTAACATTCTTAACAAGTTTACAAAACAATATATATTGTACGTTTCAAAGTTTCTGTTCATTTTTTAACTTTCCGCTCAAAGCAACACAAAAGCATTTATAAGTGGTACAGTCTACAATGAATGAATCTTAACGACCGTGGTTTAGTCTATGAATACACTAAAACCACTTAGAAAGATGGAGAACACAACAATGGGTACATTATAGAACGTTAAGAGAGTAAAAACTTTGATCTTCACGATCGTTTGCATGTTGTGTGTATGTTGAAAAGCAGAAGTTCAATTTTTTCAGCACGTATATCTAATTAAGACAATAAACATCTAAGCTTTGTGTGTGGAGGCGATAGGAACAAGGCTGTTGAAATATTTAAGGTAGGCTCTTGTTAATCGAACTCTGTGTTTTCCGTATTACAATTAAATTGATTGACAGAATACAACGAAGCACTCTGGAATCCATCGTCGGCAACAACAGTACATAGTACTTTCTTCCGTTACAATCCTTAGGTACCGTAGGGAATTTGACTGGCAAAATCTCGTTTTCATAAATATGCATGAGGCAGGGGATACCAATCTTCTTCCAATAAAATCGCCTTTTACAATTAAATACTCTTCAAAAAAATCACTCATGGAGGCCGCCATTTCAAATGGTAAACCAAACCTTAGATATAAAACGTAATTCAATTGGCTAGTTTTCCGCAGTAGTTTCCTTGCGGACCCAATGTAACTGCCTCTTTAATTATTCATGATTACGATATTTTCCTAACCAAATGGACCACAGTACATAACGCAGCATAGCGGAGTAATGTGTCGTGGGATAACCGAGGAAGTCTGGACTCTAAATTAATCACATGTATTGTAAAAATTTGTTTCGTTCAATTCAGTGGCGCATACATCTACCCCGCTGATTTAATTGGTCACTCCAGTACTTCTGTACTCACGATCGATAAAAATAGATGTCAGTACTTATGTGCTGGGATTGTTTAACAAATATCGAGTATTTAAATCAGAGGGGTTAATGTACGCGACACTTACAAGTGAATTAGGCTTAACAATACCTGTGAGAGCCGCAGTTTGAGTAGATAACACTTGATTTTCACGAAATAAGGCTACATACTTAAATGATTGCTATGGTAGGAAAGAATACTATTGAACATTGAAATACAGTCATATCCCACTATTAGGTACATCAAAATCGATGGTCTAAATAGCGGTCTGACATAAAACCCTTTTTTTTCAAAGTAAAAGTATGGGAATCATTAAGATTTTGAAAAAGTCGCATGATTCTGCAAAAACTTCCAACAGCGCTTACGTCACGCGTTGCCCAATACTTGTTGTTTCCCTTTTCTATCAAGGGAAATAACCGCAGTGGATAGTTTGGATTTTGCAATGACAGGGCTGGTTCATATAGAGAAACTTTATCGTAACCAAATAATGGGTTGTAAAGCTTTTATAAGACCAAGTACTAACGTATACAGAAACGTTAATTATATTTTATGGGTCAAGTTTTGAGATCAGTATACCAAACTCCGCGCAGCAGTTATTTCCCTTTGTTTAATCAATAAAGTTAAAGTAGCAACGCGTGACGTAACCGCTTTGAGGAGTTTGCAGTGCGGCTACACTACCTTTATCTTAAAATCTGAACCTACGGCACGTATGTTTTATCTTACTACTCACCTTTTTAATTAAATATAACAATGAATGGCATAACGTACACATATTCCTCCTGAAAATGAGCTCAACTCACCTGATGATTCTTTTTTTCTCGATGAATCTCAGCAAAGTTGAGTAAACATTTAGCTTGAACATATCTATCTCCGTGTGTTAGTGCCTGTTTCATAGCGTCCTGTAAAAAATACCACTGTTTTAGATTAACCAAGAAAACTATGAGGGTGAGAGAGTTTTTTGTTATTATTAAAAATGAATGTGAACGCTGGTACATATAATTATGGAGCAAGGCATGTGAATCGTTGACCTAGATAAAACATTGAAAAAAATGTGGTAATTAGAAAAAAAACTGCGGTAGTCATAAAAAATGTTAATTAAAAAAACTTTGAGTTATACGATGAACAACTGTTGATTTTTTATCATAACACTTAATTGCGTTCAGTTTTTGTATACTTCCCTTTATATTATGGATCGGCAATGTACGGTCGGATTTCCAAGTATATTCCACATATTTCTTAGGAAATTATTATTATATTATATACCATATTTGTATAGAACTCTATCATATTGAATATATGTTCAAAAGCGCTTCACAATTATATGCATAATTCATAAACAAATGTAATTGGTTAAGTGATGATAATTATATAAAAATAATAGAATGAATACAAATGAAAAATAAAGATTAGTGATTAATATACTGCCCGTAGTAGTTAAGAAACAAGTGGGTTTTCAACTTTTTCTTAAAAGTCTTTAAAGAGACTGGGCACACTTAAATGAGTCCGGAGTGGCATTCCACATGTTAGTCGCTGCATGACTAAAACTACAGTTGCAATATTAACTGTCTTTGATATTGGAACTGTAATAAATAGTGAACTGAGTACTAGTATATAATGGATTATTGGAGGAAAGGCAGCCAATGGTCGACGGGGAATCTGATCAGACGCCCAGGACAATCCATGATTGCAAGGTGCAAAGTCTGATTCTGGTCCAAGGATCCCATCTGAACATCCATCGGCGTTAGTGCACGTGTATCCCACCAACCATTATGCATGAAAGGTAACACAATGTATTACAACTACATGTCATGCATATCAAAACGACGACAAACGATATTAAGGCGTTCACCGAAGGCTATCAATGTTTCCTGAAATCCTAACATAATTTGGAGAGTTCGAACGCCACTGGGGGCACTGCTGATTTCATTGAGCAAAAATATCTATATTTGGTTCATTCTAACAATGTGTAAATGGATAGTGTAAGGGATCAATGATCATAGGTTATCATGCAAAATTATTTAAGTCGGCTGAACATGTATATGGAAGCAGACTTTAAACCACACTTCAATTATTTAACTTTACTAATGCACAATTGAAACCTAAGTACTGATTTTGTAATTTTCATGCTCATGTTTTGTAAACAATTCTATCAAAACTGCAATTTAACACTTATTAGAGGAGTCAATCAGTGTATAAAGACGAATATAGATTCCGGGTTTTTTTTTTCTTCTAAAATGTTCTTACGCTGGAGTTCAAATTTACAATTCTAGAAAATTGCTTCTAATTATTGAATCATTCAAAGTACTTTAAGTGTAGTATAAAATAAGTGGAAAATATCAGTTATGATGCAGATATTAGCTTAATGACTAGCTTATAATTAGTGTACATTAAAATATCGCAAAATCTTTATATCACAAGTAGGTAGCAGGGAATAGAGGGGGTGGTATGCAATACTTTTTCAACAAAGATTCACATTTTAACACTAAGGCTACTTTAATGTCGTTGTTTGTCCTAAATGCTTCTACTGCCAACCTTTATATTATCAAAGCACTGAAAGCATTGGAGTTGTTCGACATAGAATACACGTGTTGCTTTGGTTACTTGTGCTCAGAAAATGGAATTAAAGTATAGAATTATTTTCAGCCTGTCACAGCCAATCGCGGTTCAGAATTTACAGTTCGGATCACGGTTCAGATGTGATGACCGTTCGAACCGTCGTCACGGTCATAACCCAATTTAATTAATTAATGCCTAATAGTTAAAATTTCAATTTTAATCGACTATAAAAATGTCAAATGACAGAGGGCTTTTCGCAAGACAGATGGGAACGTGGTACTGGCGACTGTAACATTTATTTTGATAGTAGTTGCCACCACAGATAGCTTGTATATGTAGGAGCCTGCCTATATTATTATTTTCAACTGCCAGGGGCGAATACATTAACTACACTGATTTAAATTCTCGTTACAGTACTTCTGTACTCACTATCGATGAAAATAGATATCCTTGTTTACGTACAGGGATTACCGAACAAATATACTTAACGAAACTTCTAAGTACTCCGATTTCAGTATTGTAGGAGGTCTTATTTTTCAACATTAAAGTCCGATCGTTGATGGAAATGTGTTTTGGACCATACTGACCTTTGCTTTCATGGTTTTCATGCTACTTTATCAATGCAAAACCATTTTTGTCTCGCATGCGTTGATATGAGAAGATTTTCTAATTGTTTTGATTGAACAGAAAATAAGCAATTAGAAGTCTTATTCTGCAGGTGACGCACCGTCTGGCAAAATACCTATTGCAATTTCTTGTTCTTGAAGCGACATTCGAGCCATTTCTTGATTTTTCGTTGTGCATATCAACTTACTTATGATTTTCACTAAAACTGAACACGTGAAATTTTTGCACGATAAGCACGTGCGCATTTCTGATTTTCTGCACATGCACGACAAAACCAATTTCGCATAAGTTAAGAAGCATGAAAACCATGCAGGCAGACGACAGTACTATAGTCCTATACACATTTCCATTAACGATCGGACATAAATGTTGAAAAATGAAAATTTCTGACAACATTGAAATCGGTGTACTTAGAAGTTTCGTTAAGTATACAAGTGTATATTTATGTATTATAATATATTATACTAATAGTAAGTATTTAAATCAGCAGGGTCAATGTTCCACAATAAGTTCCAGGGTGTTGCTGATAGTAGATCTAAGTTTCTGCCGGCCTATATCAACAAACTGACAACTTACAGGAGATCTGAACCAATTAAAAACGATTTATGATAGATCGCTATCGTACAATTTCGGCGGGAGATTTTTCGGATCGCTTATATCATCAATATTTGGGATTTACTTCCTGAAATGTTATCATATATTTTATCTGTAACAAATGTTAGTATAAGATGGTACATCGTGTATGAAAATCTATATTTGATTAGCTTAGTGGTACCATACAGAGACGGAAATAATCAGACACGTGTAGTTCAATCATTCTGAACTTCTCGGTGATTTTTGAACTCAAATATACCTCGGACTTCATAAGGTGGAAAATAATTCTAACATAGATTCCATAGAAAACGTAAATTTCATGGTATTTGGATTCTGTAAAAATATAGAAATATTACTACCACTTCTAATGTCCGGGGCAATATCTGACTGGAAAATCTCAGGGGCGTTCCGGGTTGTAATTCATTATGTCATCAGGAGCAGTAGTCCAGGGTTACATGTAGGACGCGCGCTTAGGGGTCGAGAGGTCCTAGGTTCGAATCTCACTAGGGGCACTGCTAATTTTCTTGAGCAAAAACTTTACCTGCAATTGCTTCACTCCACCCAGGTGTAAATGGGTACCTGTTAGAGTCATGCACTGTAATTATGATGTGGTTGCAATCTGCGCCGTATGTTAACAGTTGGTGCGTGACTTGATGGGAGAAGTTAATGTCCAGAGACGACTGAATAGTGATACTAAAAGTAGTCTTTAAAAACCTTGCTTTAACTTTTAACTTTAACTCTTACATCAGAGCAGTATTTAAATTTAAACTAAATTTACCATAATACATGACCAAAACAATTTTTAAATCTAATTGATGTGTATATCAATTTATGTTGTTGAGTTTAAGATATAACCTATAAAATTCATGGTTTTAAATGAGACTTGAATCCACGACCTATGAAGTCGTAAGTGGACACTCTACCACGTCGCTATAAAATCAAGCTTGAAAGTAAGGGAGTAAAAGAGGGTTTGAACCTCATTTAGGGCCATGGATTTTTATCGGGTCACTGATAGAAAGCATTTGATGCATCATTTAGTTGCCAACCATCCACGGGGAATTGCAAGAGGTCCATGGCAATAGTATTTTTATACAAGTACTAGTAGTTTTAAGGACATAGATTTTGAAAATTGACCTGAGACCAAAATACACAATAAGTATAGGATAGAGCATGAGTAGCAGTTTGATATGGGATTTCTCAACGAGCGAAGCGAGTTGATAAATCTCATATCAAACTGCTACGAGTACTCTATCCGACTTAGACAACGGGTAGGAAATTATATGTTTATAATGTCCTTTTTTATTTATTTTGTCACGTATTTATACTACTGTCACCTTAAAGCCATATAAAACGCGGAGAAATATGGTTGGTCTTAATCTAAAGCGTACGATATTTGTGTCGTGAATTTCGTGCGAAAGCTAATTAAAACTCATGAACAACATTTTGATTGTGTTATTCATGGATATAAATATTTGTGCCCATGTACATATCAATGAATAAAAAATCATTTTTGATAAATAATCACAGTGGTGAGTCGTCTTAGGAATAATTCTTTATCGCAGAACTTAAGAATGTTTTGGCTAACCAAGAGTGTTATTAGGCTGTACGTACATGTTATTGTTTTACGAATTTCATCATTTTCTGCATTGTTATACCTAATAAACATGCGAATATTCAATTTTGACAACATTTCTCATATATAGTCGGTTTAATATGTTATCAAGGGAGTGGATAGATGTGAATTGCATTGTGTTACATAATACTGGTCGTTCTATTTTGTAGGAACAAGTGGACCTTTGAATCAACCCCTACCAATATTTTTTTCACCTGCTTAAAACCATCAAGACGATTGTCGTGAACAAAAATGGTAGAAAATCTCAATTACATTGTTAAATACATTATGTTATCATATAAACATTTGTGCATGATGATGCCTAAACATTTGTTTTGTTGAAAGTATGAACTATCCAAAATACAATTGATCGAAAAGCTTTTTGTCTTAAATATAGATCTTGGTTTTCTTTAAAATAACATAACATGTTGTTTTAACTTGATCGGATGAATTCAATAAAATCATTCGTTTGCAGTAGTTTTAGACTTATAAAAAATGCGCTCCCTTGTCTCCCGGTAATAAGCAATAAGGACAGTTAATTTCTCAAAACTTCGGTTAGCTTTCGAATAGATTTGTCCGGTTCCCAGTCGTACTTTGACAGGTAAAAGAACGTCAGGCAAAGCATGATAATGGCCGCGCCCTATTAATGAATTAGGCATTAGATGATAAGGTTTTCATATGAACATTTCTCACTACACACGCTTAAATCTAAAGATCACTGTACAAGAATTATAGTGGATACCTTTTTCGGCGTAGCTGTCTAAGCTGGATTTTGATCTACATTTCAGTATAATGACGTCTCTGGGATTTCGGAAATCCGCCGTTCTATTGGATGATTTTATAAGCACTGAGAATGACGTACGGGGGAAACAGAGAAAACCCCCTCTTCGATTGGATGGCCCTGACACGCGCGAAAAAATAAAGGCCACACTATTGTAATGCAGTGTTTTACGAAATTTTGCTTCGTTCGTAGATTTTTTTTGGGGGGTAGACTTCTATTGCTTTCCAAAGTGTTTTTTTTATTTTGTAACAATAAAAAGTTACGTGTCAAACACAATATTTTATGGGTAAAATGAATTACGTCTCCAGATGTGAACCGGTTTCTAGTAAAAAGTCTGACATATTACCCAATAATTATTAAATTAGCCTCACTACGTCCAGTTTCCGGGGTTTACACTTTGAGAGTCACAGCTCCACATATAGACCAGAGGTGTGTTCAACAATGCGGGCGCTCGCTCGAGCGCCCGCCTCGCGAATTGTTATGTTATTGAACGACTGCGAGCGCTCATTCTATAAATAGAAGAAGGTGAAGATATCGGTCAGTCAGACCGTTTGTGTACAGAATGGCGAGCGCTCGCTATAAAAATCCAAGACGAAGTCAAACAGCACATAATTAAAAAAGCGGGTGGGTGAATCATTTATTTCTGCTGATACACAAGATCTTTCATATTTTTTACCATACATAATTTGGTTATTTTAAATCTGCTATATTTTTTTCAATGTACCGATTTGAGTACCGGTACCAAAACGAAACGGTATTTACCGGAATTTATATACCAATTTATAAGCGAAACACCTCTCGAGCTGTATCGCGAGCGCACGCGAGCGCACGCGCGAGCGCCCGCGTTCAGAACGCGGGCGCTCGATGTCGCCCCGAGCGCTCGCATTGTTGAACGCACCTCTGTTCATTGTTATTGTTATGATGTCTATAAATAGTAACAAGGAGCTGATAAAGACTACAGGTAACCGTTCGCTGGTTGGCAAGAAATGATAGCGAGTAAATACAATGAAAACACAGTAATTTTAAAATTGCAATTACTAAGTCATTTTTCATCAAACAATTTTGCATTTTATATCACTAGAAAGGTCTTGAAATTCATATTTTGAATATCTAAAAATTATTTGTCAAAAAGAATTGTTTTTTGTTGGCGAGTGTTTTAATGATCTGCCCTATGAAACATTTAATATTCATAGCTCGAAGAGTTATGTTTAATCAATTTAATCGTGCGGTTAAAGTGCTACTAGGGTATCAGTATTTTTTGTGAGCCACAAAATAAGAAATCAAGATGAATCGGTCTAGTAAACGCAGTTGTACCCCTTGTATATAAGGTATGTTGGAAAAATCAAAGGGAGGTAACTTGACAATTCCCTGTGGTTATCAGTGTACGGCAATTGCATTGGCTGTCATATTGTTTACGGTAGGCAATCATGTGCCAAGTCTGCGAAACTGGTCTGCAAATGTTGTTGATGAAGTGATGATGCGTGGTCACAACTTGTATGAGCAAATACTAACGGAATCTGGCAATCCATCACCACGTCAAAAAATAGGTTTTAACATTAGTGGTCCTATGTAAATGGCTCTTCTGTGACCTTTGACCTTTTCCTCAGGTGAGCACCCAGGGCCCTTTGGGCCCTCTTGTTTTTAAATCGACGCCGTTTGTCTTTTTTAAAGACATTTCTTGTTAGTAGTTCAGTTACATTTATGATAGATAAAGTTTCCGAAATTCTAACGAGACTATTTCACGTCTGAATTGTGTTCACTTCGAGACATGGTTTTTGCTTAATTGTTCGCTAAGTATACGAGCAATCAGTAAATCGACTTTGAATTTCTTATGTAGTACCGAATTCCTACTAAAGTTAATATTGTCAGCATGTGATCATGCAGATAAAGAAAACGTATACGATAATTTTGTTATCTGAATAAAAACTGGGAGTGTAGCCATGATCGTGCTTTGCCTGACCTGATAACGAAAGTGGTAAGGGGCATGTAATCCAGACTAAATACAGATAAGCTTATTGAAGCATTTCAGTTAATTGTATTAAACTGATTATGGGGCGGATCTAGACTTTTAACAAGGGGTTGTACTATTTAATGACTTACGCTTGTCAACAAATAAGATCATAATTAGACTTTTCCAATGTTCGTGGCCGCTTGTATACGAACTATAACATTTCATTTTGTTCTTAGTGTGCACCCCACTTAAAAAAAGTCTGGATCCACCCCATACTTTCAGTCAATGTTTTCTCGAGTTTAACGCACGGAGAAAACGATCTGATTACATCAAACACTTTACCGTGTGTTATGGGATTTATCAAACACTTTTTAAGTAATTTGATTGGCTGAGAGGGGGTCACCGTACTTAGACAACGGTGCCCCTTCTCAGCCAATCAAATTGCTAAAAAAGTGTTTGATAAATCTCATACCACACGGTTAAGTGTTTGATATTATCAGACCCTTTTCTCCGTGCTTAAAACTCTAGAAAACAGTGCGTGAAAGTTTGGGATGGATCGAGACTTTTCAAGTTTTGTGCACACTAAGAACAAATGCAATGTTATAGTTTGTATTAAAGCGGCAATGAAAATTGGAAAGTTTTTATTCATGATCTCATTTGTCGACCTACATAAGTCATGGAATAGTACAACCCATTGTAAAAAGTCTAGATCCGCCCCATTATCAGTTTAATACAATCAACTTCTGAATGTATACATGTAGATTTTCAAGGTGAAATGTTTCATTAAGCTTATCTGTATTGATTTGAAAGCCAACCAAAGTTTTGAGAAATTAACTGTCCTTATTAGTTTTTACTGGGAGACAAGGAAGCCCATTATTGGCTTAGTCTAAAAACTATTGTAAACGAATAATTTATTGAGTTTATTCGAACAAGTTAATGCAATATGTTATGTTAATTTAAAAAAAAAACAAGAAACTATAATTAAGACAGAAACCTTTCGATCAATTGATTTTTGGATAGTTCATACTTGCAACAAAACAAATATTGTTAAGGCGTAATGCACAAATGTTTGCATAGCATTATGTATTTTACTATGTAATTGAGATTTTTCTACCATTTATGTTCACGAAATTGGTCTTGGTGGTTTTGAAGCAGGTGAACAGGTAGGGTTTGTTCCCAAGTTCCACTTGTTCCTACATTATGGAACGACCAGTTTTATGTAACACGATGTTTAATTGGCAAAATATGTTAGCATACTTATATACGTATGGGTGGTGGTTTAACAGCCACACTAAGCCAATTTTGTTTAAATAAATCACACAACCTTTATTTTCAATGCTATCCTACAAGTGAATTTTGTTACTTGGTGCGTCGAATTGAGAACAAAATAGTTCGTCACAAAGGATTTGGTTGAATATATGCAGAAACATTCTTTTATTATCTATGTAAAAGCAATGTCTTATTCACTGAGCCACACGTACTGAATGATTAATTTAAGTCCTCACAAGAATTAATACATACGTATGACTACGTAATTTTGCAGATTATGTGATATATAATAATGTGAAACTGCATTGGCACCATTTCCTATCTATTAAAACCCTCGTGATATGATGAAGGCATTTGTGGAAAGGAACTCGAATGTAGAATGGGCAATTATTTTGGAAAAATCCCAACTGAATAAATTAAAGACCTATAGAAATTTTGTAACAGACTAGTTACTTCAGTCAATTACATTTCAATAGGATCTAAGTTTATTTAACTGATAGTTAAATAAATTTAGTATACCTTCTTACATTAAATAATTTGAGGGGAATTAAATGAGACAGGAAATAAAGCGCCATGATCGTGCGACCACATGCACGACTCATGCAGATCGGTTCGTCTCCATTCGGAGACAAACACCAAAATCAACAGCGTAAGCCAACTCCTAGCAAAACATTAGCAGCTCTGGTAACCAAGCCTTAATTCCCTTCTCTATGAAAAGGAATGGCATGGTGTTTAGGAACGACCAGAGCCAGTCAAATGCTTCGCTTAAAGGAGGCAAACACTTGGCTATATGTATGACATTTAAGTCAAAATAACGACATTAACATTAAAACTGCGATGTTTTCTATCGTAAGTTAAATACTAACGAATGGGTTGTCATAGTAAGCAGTTTATTATGTCAATTAAATTCAATTGGTGTCTAATTTTGTCTTACTTAAGCTTGTAGATTCCTTGTTTATTATTTAACTAGATATTTAAATATTATTACAAAAATATATTGAAGACTTATCAAATTAATCAAAAACAAAATTTATACAGTCACACGTTATATTATGTATATCTCTATACCCTGTGTTTAAAATCATAAACATGCCCCGGGGCGTATATTTAATATTATCTAATACGATTTACATAGGCAAGGGAGTTAAATATGCTCTTAGCACTTGTCATTGTTGCCTCCCTTTGTGCCAATTTAATGTAGTTTTAATAACAAATAGTAAGACTTATATGCTTTTTAAATCTGTATTAATTTGTACTTTTTATCTTACATTAATTTTTATGAGAAATATGGTCTAAGTTGAATATTTACACGTTTACTAGTTATAACAATGTTAAAAAGTGATGAAATATATCAAACAATAACACGTACTTACAGCTTAATAGTGCTCCTGGTTAGCCATTTACAGCATTTAGTTCTGTGATAAAGAATTATTCCTATGACGAATCACCACTGTGATTATTTATCAAAAATGATTGTTAATTTGAATCTTTTATAATTGTTTAACTGCACATTATGTACATGGGCACATTAATGATACTTACATTCATGAATAACACTATCTAATTGTGTTTATGAGTTTTAATTAGCTTTCGCACGAAATTCACGACACAAAATTTTAAAATCGTTTGTTTAAGTTTAAGGCCAACTATATTATTCTGAGTTGTATGTGTCTTTAAGATGGCAGTAGTTTAAACACGTGACAAAATAAAAATGAAAATGGACATTATAAACTTATAATTTCATACCCGTTGTCTAAGTCGGATAGAGCATGAGTAGCTGTTTGATAGGGGATTTATCGACGAGCGAAGCGAGTTGATAAATCCCATATCAAACTGCTACGAGACCTGAGACCAAAATACACAATAAATTTAATTTACATACATTAAATAAGTCAACGAAATGTGTAATGTATTCATCTGTCCAAAATTTGAGCAGAAGATGGCGATGTATAAGTTCGTTTTATCTCAACTGTAAAAAAATGAATAATTTCACGGTGACTTCTTGCTCTTTGTCTAACACTCGTGATATTGTGATAATGTGTATTCAATCACTGTGAAATTATTCAAAGATTGACAGTTGTGAAAAAATTAACTATAGCTAGATAAAAAGACTCCGCAGACGTTTGAAATGGCGTGGCACCAAATGGAACCGGCGGCTGTATTAAATTAGTGGTCGATGGAATACATGTACTTATAATCTATTCTAAAAGTACACACACTGTGAATTCAAATGTATCGATAACCGTTTTAACGATAAAAGTTAATGTTTTATGGTTTAGTATTGTTGTACCAGGAACAGATGTATGACTTGCCTGGTTAAAGTAGAGGGAAGATGAAAGCTAAGAAAACTGTATCAGATGATAGGCAAGATTAGTCAGTGTTTTATATTAGAGTTCTTTGTTTTTTTCCCTTGAAGATGTTTTTATGTAGGATATATCAATCAAAGTCGGGCGTCTTAAATTTTCTAAATTTCTAAGAATAAAAGAACGTTCGTATAAACCCATTGTTCATGGCTGGTACAGTGTACGTTCTGCGAATAGTAACACGTGTATATCGTACAGTAAGGCTTATAAAAATCTATTATGGTAAAAGTCACCGTAATTTAAAGCTAAAATACAATGGGGGACTTTTGTCAGTTATCTAAAGCAATCCAATTGGTAAGTAGGTCCTATCCGTTGGAATGCTCGGATTTTATCATTGAAGTCCAATGTAAGGATAATACAATATTTTATCTTAATATGTCTATGGGACCTACTTATTTGAAGAGTATACAAGGGGAAATAACGGACTAGTGATCCTAATTATAAGTTCTAAATAATCGTGAACGATGCAGAATAATATATATATTTATATACTTAGCCTTCTAAATATGCAATCGTAAAATAATGAAGTTTAAAGTATTATCAGGATTATTAGTTATTGATTCTTTAATTTTTTCAGTTAAGAAGTTCTGGTTCATTAAACTAGTTTCCAGGGAAAATTTAGCCCAATATACTGCATTAATTTACGTAGTAAATGGCAAAATCAACAACTAGCCCAACGGTCATTATGAAATAAGTTATTTTCACTTCAATTAAGGTGCAGCTAGTCAAATGGTGTGTATAGGAATGGGAAATGGAAAGATTTTACGATAATTCATCGTTCAACGATGGTGATTTCAAACCGATCGGTTATCACTAGAGTATGCACATTATATACAATGTAAATATGAAATGTTATATCAATAGATCGATTATCGAATCCCAGATTAATGATAAAACACATGCGTTTGCGATCATAAAAGCCAAAGGGGGCATCTGCTTTGAAAACGCCGCATACATATTGTAAGTGGGAATACACTGGTCTGATACTAGTACTACTAGAATTTGAACAAAAATCAAAACTTGTTGATATTGTTAAATACTGTTAAAATGGTACACTTAGTCGTTCATGCAACTTTGAATGGAAAACAGCAATGACCCAATAAGTCATACATTATTGGATGTTCTTACTATGTATGACAGTGAGAAATTAGTTTCAATATACTTGATGTCCTCTTGTCGTTACGGTAACTAATACCCTAGCTAGAGCAGCCATTTCTGTGCGAACGGAAGTTCGGATTATACCCGTTGCCCGTTTAAGCTGCACTCAGGTAGAAATAGCATACAGGGTTCATGCAAGGGTAGTTAAAACGTGAAACGGATACAAACTGGCAAACTCGCTCAGAAATTGCTGCTCCAAGACCATAAAAGACCCAAAAAGATACGACACTAAAATGTAACCAAGTGTCTTCTAGTATAAATGAGACACTTTTTAACGTTAAAGAGCGTAATGCTAGCAAGTTATATGATTTACCTCGCATATTTCCAAAGCTTCACCAAGTCGACCAAGTTTAGAGTAGACTACCGCCATCTCCACAGCAACACGTCGTTGTAATTTTTGGCACGGATGATTTGCTGCAAACTGACGAGCGATTTCAGAAGCTCTTGTATATTGTTGTAATGCGGAAACATTATCATTCAATGCTGCAAACAAATTTCCCAAACCTATAAAAACCCTACATTCTAAAACAGTATCACATAAAATTCTAGCCACGTGCGCCGACTTGTCATAATGTTTCAACGCTTTGCGCATCTCACCAAGTCCAAAATAATTATTTCCAAGGCACAAATGTGCGTATCCTGCCAAAGGTGACATATCACTGAGACTACGACATACCAAACTTCGTGTGCACAAAGATACCGAAGTGTGGTACTCTCCTAGACGTTCATAAGCACGCGCCATATTGAAAGTCGCTTCCGCGAGTAGAGAGTCATTTTGCAAATGTTGGCTCACTGTCACTTGTCTCTTTGCTCCTAGCAACACGTCATGGTATCGTCCTAGTTCTATGTTCACTAAACACAAATAATTCAGAACTCGAAACAATTCTTCGTCTTTCACTATCTTATTACTTGCACTTTGCAATTCAAGCAATGCATCTGCATAGTTTTGTTGGTTGAAAAACATTATTCCGCGTTCAATCTGTCTTTTTGCAACTTTTTGACCCATTTTAATGAAATTCCGCGGTTTATGTTGAGTGAAAAGTAACAGACAAATTTCTGCAAGGCTTTATGCACGAAATTCTTAAAAATCCGCTCAATTCACTTAAAAAAAATCCAGGAAATTTCTTATCTTCAGCGAACTTTTCACAAGAACCAAAAACACAAAGTTTAAGCGTGAACAGTAATCAAGGAAACGTATTAACGGACGCTTGTAAAAGAATTTCTCAAGACGCTTGAATTCAGCTCATCAAAGCGCTTCCTTGATCCAGATTATAATTATGAATTTCCGTGTATCTATTTTGAACGAACAATGTATCCATACCGGCGATCAAGCGCGTATTTTTGTCGACTTAGATTTATACATAGTAAGAATCAGTTAAACAGGTGATTAGTTAGGCACTTATAAACTAGTTTATGATTGATTATAAATCTATTCCAGGCACCAGCCACCTGGAAAAAAGTCTTTAGATATATACATGTGGATTAAACAAAACGGTCTGGGAGATAGTTCATGGTACAACTTCAATCACTGGTCAATGATTAAATCTGACGTGTAGTGGCAAGATCATTAAGTTCAAACTGTAAAATACTGGCAGTAATTGTTATATTTTCTGTAATTGATTAAAGATGCGGATGAAGCAAAATAGTGGTACCATATTATTTTGTATAGTAAAGAGTTTACCGTACTGAACACCTTATTCTGTAAAATTACAGAGTTAAAAAGTTAAAGCGTGGTTTAAAGTCTGATGCCATATACATTTTCAGCCGATTTTACAACTTGTACGATAATCCCTGACTATTGAAATTTCCTCCAGACAGGTGATCTCTCACAATAACTATTTACTTATGGATGGAGTGGCACTACTGTAGGTAAACTTCTTGTTCAAGGAAATTAGCAGTGTCCCTCGTGGGGTTCGAATTAGGAACATCTCGATCCCAAACCGCGCGTCCTACCACTGGACCACTGCTCCTTTATAAGTTTCAGACTAGAGTGTTCATTTTCCATCTGTCAGACAAACCGACGATGAGATGGTTAGATACGGTATCATTCAGAACACCTCGACCATTCGTTGAATGAATAATGGCTGAGGAGTTCCGAATGATATGTAGACGCCTATGCTTGCAAAAAAAAAACATTCATGAAAACATCATTTTTTAGCTCGAGTGACATCATACAACGATTTTGTTTTTGCACGAACAGTTGCCAAACTTTAGTAAAACGTGAACAAATGTATCAAAATTGTGAACGTCTGCGCGTAGCTAACTTTTATCTTCGTAGTAGTAGTACGATCGAGCAGGTACGGAAGACCGATAGGGCCATTTCAACTTCACGAATTCCCGATTTCAACTTCATGAATTTACGATTTCAAGCTGAAATCGTGAATTCGTGAAGTTGAAATTTGGGAATTCGCAACGTTGAATTCGTGAAGTTGAAATCGTGAATTCATGAAGTTGAAATCGCGAATTCGTGAAGTTGAAATCGTGAATTCATGAAGCTGAAATCGTGAATTCGTGATTCCGTATGTTGAAAACAAGTTAAAAATGCGAATTCTTGAAGATGAAGTCGGGAAATCATGAAGTTGAAATGGCACTACCGGTCTTTCGTAAGTATATAGTTATCCACATGTTAAGATTATATAAAACATGTACCAATGTATTTTATAGACTCAAGTTTCATACTAATGCATGTTTCACCTATTTTACAGCTATTAACTCAGGTGATTGTGTTACAATCAATCTCGACCCCTTGCAACTCTAATTCTGCTTATGTGCATTCACCAAATTTGCACTAAGGATCAAGACCATTGAAATGGCACTACCGGTCTTTCGTAAGTATATAGGTATCCACATGTTAAGATTATATAAAACATGTACCAATGTATTTTATAGACTCAAGTTTCATACTAATGCATGTTTCACCTATTTTACAGCTATTAACTCAGGTGATTGTGTTACAATCAATCTCGACCCCTTGCAACTCTAATTCTGCTTATGTGCATTCACCAAATTTGCACTAAGGATCAAGACCATTCATTTCTAGGTAACCGATTGCACCTGGATGTACGCTCTCCTCGCAGCTCAGTGAATATACTATATTTACAAGTGAACGAGTGAAATTTTTGAGCGATGCAAAGGAGAGTAACATGAATGGAGTATTAAGCAATAGGGCTGTCACAATACGCCAGGAGTGTATCGCGGTATATTGCGATGCGCTAGAACCGTACCGCGATACGTACCACGATATATTGCTTTGCAAACCAAAGACATGGCTGCTGGTTTCATAATACTTCTGTCTTAAAGAACTTATTCAACTGTTCAGTATTGAAGTATGATATATGATTTTGTAGGGAAAGTGCTAGTAGCAGACTGGACTGAAAGAACTGACATCAGCTAACATTAGCTTTCATCGAATGAACCATGTAAAAATGACGTTTCGCTATTTGCATTTAGCGAAGGGAATACTTTTTCAATGAAAATAATAAATATCGCGAAATACCGGTACATTAAATTCGTACCGGTACGTATTGCCGCAGCTGCATATTGCAATATACCGGTTCATTGTGACAGCCCTATTAAGCAAGCATATGTAAATTTCTTTCTCATTGAAATAAACAGTGTCCCGTGTTGGACTCGAACCTGATACCTCTAGACCCCTAAGTGAGTAAGTCTGCGTCCAACTAGAGACATCTCGACCCTCAGTCCGCGTCCTACCACTGAATCACTTCTCCCATATGACTATCAGTTTGCATTACTTAATTCGGGACCTTATTGCCGTAAGCTTATTTTCAAAAGATTTTACCAGCTCATGAGGTACTAGTATACCTTGTATAACGTTACATGTATAGTATTCAAGAAAAATATTCTAGAGAGTTTCATACAATATGTAGGAGCAGTGCTCCAGTAGTAGGACGCACGCTTAGAGATCTAGAGGTTCCGGGCTCGACCCCGACAAGGGATACTGCTAATTTCCTTCAGCTTGAAATTTACGAACGGTTGTTTAACTCCACGCAGGTGTAAATGTTTGTTGTGACGGTTACCTGCTTAAAGATGATTTCAATGGTCAGGAATAGAATTGTAAAGCCGGCTGAACATGTACCCGGTATATGAAAGCTGACTTTAAACTGCATTTAACTTTAACTTTTAACAATATCGATTTAAGTTGGAACATGAAATCATTGGCACTGAACCACTGGCACTAGAGTCCATAACTTATGATTATAAAATAATGCGTACGTCCCTATATGTAGTCCCCCGTGTATTAGTCCGTGTATACATGTGCGCAATCTGATTAAAACCCGATCTAAAATTTTCCGCTCGCATACTCGCTAATTTAGATCTGGCCTTTTTCAAACGAAGGTCACGTTCAGGCGACCATTTCTCATCATAATATTCATGACGAAATTGTTATGATACGAAACTTGTTTACATCGTCTACGTCACGCAATTTGAAATGAGCCACCCAATCGCAGACTGTGAATAATACCGCTGTTAAATAAGCATGCAAAACTTGGTCCAAAAATAGAAATTACGAAATCAAAATGTGATTAATAGTGTTTTCGTCTAGATGAAAGCTACGCATTGATTGGTCGAAACAAAGTTCATCTCGACGCGACCTTCCACGGAGAAAGTAGAGATCCTGTACGACAACGCTCTACAGGATATCTGTTTACGGAGATTGACATGTGCGCTACCTTATATTGAAAGTGTAGTTATAACTTGTATACGATCATGTACACGGGACCGATTTTAATTGAGTTCGTGGATAAATATTAATATTAAAGTGTATGTGTGCGTATTTAACTAGTTTAGGGTCTCTGTTGCCTGTGCACTTAACCTTCCATTCATCCTCCAGATTTTCGAAATAGAAAATACATTGTACATGTATACGTGTGCGTGCAGAAACGTAGAAAATATGATTGCAAACGTCGACACTGTTCCTTGTTCTTTCTTAAAGTAAATGTACTTCGAATTGAATCCCCTACAAAATAAACTAACTTTTCCTAACAATATTCCAGAATAATTTATACATGTACATGTATGATTACAATGAACATTGCTTGAAGCATAAATTTTCTTGGTAATCTTTTAACACCCGTTTGATGTATTTTTATACTGAACGTATTTTTGGAATGTTTACAATTTGTATAAATCATCTATGTTATTTACATTTAATCATGGGGGTGATTATTTTAACATTTTTATATAACATTTTGCAGATACAGTACCCACCAAAAGTTTGGAGACATTTCACTTTATAGGCCTACTGGATAGCTTTTTTCTAAAATTTGAAGACTGTTTATTTTGAAATGCTTTTTATGTTTGTTTTATTTTTTGGTAATCATTATTATTGTATCCGAGACTACAAAATAGCATAAAAGATATGTTATGGAAAATAATTACAATAATCATGAATTTGGAGGCTTTAGGATATCAGATGCTGAAGTTTATAGATATGTTGCATTCCAACAATGTGTTTCCATTTTATCACAAACCATACTTAGATACATTTAAAACAATGATTCAACAAACAATCATAAAAAAACAAGAATTGTAGTAAAAAAATTGTCGCCAAACTTTTGGTGGGTACTGTATACAACATAGAGTACAGTAAACACCCCGTTTCCATCTTTTTCAGTCCCAGATATAAATATCGGTATTTTCGTTTCAAGCGGAGAGGACAACTACTCGCTTTACTTAAAGCCACTAAACTGTATGAAGATATATTCATCAACAGAACAGAACAGAATTTATTTGGCACACGTGTACATAGTACATGTACATAGTCATGATTTTTTAAAAATTTAATTGGTTTTAACGCCGTTTCAACACATTTTACGGCGTCCAGCGCACCTATCCTAGCTTTCCTTGACCATTGTCTATAACCAGTACTCACCTACTCTTCCACAAGGCCGGAAACTTCTCCATTCTTCTCTACATTCTTTTACAACCACGAAGTTATCAAAATATAACATGTATTAGAGATAAAAAAAAACCAATTCAAATCTTTATGCTTTCTAAATTTAAGTTTGACCAAGTGTACATTTCATAACAACGTTGGATGCTTTTATAAGAGCACACTATATTCGTTTATACGCTAACGTTCAATATATTGGTCCACTATACTTGTAGAGCTTAATTATGTAATTCGGATTTTTTTTTTCATAAAGAGACTTCATCTTAAATATACTGTGATCGAAACTATTTTTCAAGTATTGACAACAAAATTCTACTTTTGGTTTCGATTTACTTTCACTTTGAAATGCAATAAATAACATAAACATAATAAACCGAAATTTGCGTTTATTTAAGCAAATCTTGTTCATTTGAGATGTTTGAACTAGATAAATGTCTTTTTTCTTTGCAGTCCAAAAATAGTGAGTGTTACTTTTGATAATGTGGTTTGAAGTTTATTACATATAATTTCTAAGGCTGATAAGCCCAAAAGAATACAAGACATATACATATTTACATGTTACAAAACAAACATAAAAGACGTACAATATGAAACATGGGAAAGGTACATGTGTATGGTACCATATTTGAACGATTGACGCACACAAAATATAAGGAAAATACGTGTCCATGTTTTCACGTATTGGTGTTATACCAAACAGCACTAGCTTTTTTAGTTCGTATCGCTCATTGTGCGTCCATCGTCCAAAAGACTTGTATGTCATGCAAAAAGTACAATTCAGTTTGTAGTGCAAATAAGTTTAAGATAAGGATCACATGAGCAACCCATACAGTAAAGTAATGTGCATCTAGTTAGTAATAACTGACGTGAACCTCATCTCACATATAAAACATGTACTGTTAAAGTTATATAATAAAGTACATGTACATATACATATCCAGCGTTTATAGTCTCTAGATCTTAAGAATGTAAAGAAGCACTTGCTTCAAAGTTCTCGTCAAACAGCCGAAACATTGAAAACCCGAAATACCCATATATAAAAAATTAAGATTTAAAGTTGTTAACTTTGAATCCACTGCACAAATTATTTTTGCACATGGCCTAGTTTACCACTCGGTTTATTTTTTGTGCCTAGGATTTGAAGTAACCATAGACATATGAAAGTTACCAAATTGCTCAATGTTTGGGGGAAGTAAGCCATGTAGACTTATCTGAATATTTTGTAACAATTTCTTTTATGCAGTATTTGGTGGTTTTCAATTATTTTTTCTGAAAAGAGAAATCAGTGAAAAACAAATCTTTGTTAACTGCATTAGTTGTAATTGTGGATCACGTGACTAAAGTTTCTGGAATCGTTTTTATCGAATTTTCTTTACAAATCGTTTGACCTGCTGCGACCGGAAATCGAACTCAAATCGCAAAAAAATCAAATTCCGGGAAAATGTAGCAACCACTTGACTATGACCGTGTTTTTTTAGATAAACAATAAAACATTCAAAGTTTACGGATGCCATTCTCGATGTGTGTATACTGCTAGCATTTTAAGAACAAATTGTTTGTTGGTTTCTCAGATAAACTATTTGTGCCTGGACAATATCTCTATCGTAATAATAAGTCAATATCTATCATATCTTATATACCAAAGAAGTTGTAAATCTTCGGATAACTTCGTATAAATCCGGGTGATTCCGTCGATGCATTACCAATGATAATTTTATTATATTGATTATTGTTGTTTTTCGTATTAATTAATTTACGTGGTAATTCATTATTTTATCTGCAAAATAAAAAAGAACAACCTTAAAGCTATAACAGTTGTAAAATTAACAAGAGGGGCGTTATGGGTTTAAAGGCTCACCTGAGTGCAAAAGTACTTTTTTTTGTTTTTAAGGAGTAGGGAAAGGATATTTTGAACTGAAGTACATGTATGTATAATTATGATAATATGTTTGTCCTCGTGGGCCAAAAGGCTTGCAGGATATTTGAACTATAAAATTATTATTTATGTAACCATTTTTGCTAGTCAGGTGTGTTTAACAAGTTACATGTAATTTGCATTAACGCTGAATCCCTAAAATCATGAAATATCCCAATAACTATATCTGATGGAATAAACAAAACATGTTTGTGATCATAACTAGAATTTCCTTTCTCAAATGCAAAGAATTCTGAAGTTTTCTTCAATTACTTAAAATACTTTCTATAGCCATACAATGCAAATTTTGAAGCCTAAAATAGTTTTTGTTAAATGGGTAACAGAAGAGTCATATAACCACGGTAACCACGGTAACAATACCATGTGACCAGAGACATAGATCTAATTCCCTGCATGTGACTATGACATCACAAATACTACTGTTTGAAGAAGATAACAGGGAAAATCAACCCAATACTGTTGAATGATTTTAAGCGTCTAAATTGTTGCTATATGAATTTTAAACATAAGGGTGAGAATTTTATCCTGACGCCTAGTTCAAGAGTTGGCCACCTTAGTTTGTTTTACATTGCCCCAACTTGACCATGATTCCCCTTATTCCTCTGGCACAGCGCCTATAATGTTCAGCATTGTTGCATTGTTGCATAGTTGATTCTGGTAGACTATTATTTCTGTGACACCAGTTCTAATTCTTCAGGGTCTTCATTATAATTAAGGTTGAGACCGATAACCATAGTTGCTTTATAGTTCAATAGTTCAACCGATTTTTCAATTTTGTATGATAACACCTGGTCAATGAAATCACCCTCAGTCAGGCGATCCCTCACAGTACCCATTTACGCCTTGATGGAATGGAACAATTGTAGGCTTATTTCTTGCTCAAGGAAATTAGCAGTGCTCCCAGTGGGGATCGAACCCGGGACCTCTCGATCCCTAAGCTTGCGTCCTACCACTGGACCACTGCTCCTGACTTTGTAGTGATCTAGTAGGTGACCAGCTTTCTATTTTCTTTCTTTCCTATCTTTGATATCTTGATCGATTTCTATTTCTCCTTCTTTCCTATTAATTTACCCTTCATCTTTACTTTAATAAGCGTGCAGTGATATAATTGTCAATGATTGACAGGATCATGTAGGTGTAAGTATTATAATATACATTTTCCCTTCAAAATATTTAATGTTTATTTCCTATTTCCCAAAATTCTTCTAAAAGAAATACTAAGTAATCATATGCGGATCTAGCGAGGGGGTCAGGGGGTCCGGACCCCCCCCCCCCCCCCCTAGAATTTGGAAAATGTACCTGTCCATTAGTGTATTTCTTGACTGTAAGTCATTTTTAAGTAGCATGAAGCATTTTTTCTCGGTGCTCAACATATATTTAATTGTTATGTAGTTTTTATTATCAAAATGTTGCATTTTTTTTCTGCAAAATGTGGTTGTGGCTCGAAAATATGGACCCCCTAAGAAAAGTTCGGACCACCCCTGGAAAAATTCCTGGGTTCGCCCCTAGTAATTTCAACATTTTCAGTCCATTTATAGTAAGTTTATGCGTAAGGAGATCTAGTTTAAAATAAGGTTAGGCCTAATGTGTTCAAGGCATTCACAGTGCTGCTTATTTTCACTAAAATTAGGTAATAATCCGTAACTGTCATAAATTTCCATTGATAAAGTCCAAGGGAAGTAAATATTACGTTGATATTCATTTTCCTAAACATGTTATCTCCCTTTGTAAAAACTGACATTTTAAGGGAAGTAACTGCGTAAGTCTTGTAATTTTCTTTCTTCAGGGTTACATATCTTCATAAGCGAGAGAGGGCGCTAGATAACAAATAATATTGAAATATTTTGACGATGAAAATCGGTGAGTTCTTATTTTCATTTTAAGTAATACTTGTCTTTTAGCTTGACCGATTTTTTAAAAATTTCATTGTGGTTAATTACAATGAAACGCAGTGCCTCGTTATCACGTATTTTGCCGTTTGATAATTTACTTAGTCGGCTTTGTCCCGTTGAAAGTTACTATGGCTGAGTTTGACTATGAGTCTGGCTCTGGGTGGGGTACTTTTATTGTGATTAATTTCCTTCTCAAAGAAAGATTTTATTGTTGTGAAATGAGTTTTCTCTTTATTTTACGTTTTCTGAGTGATTTACTAGAAACGGTTGTGTATAATTGGCTATTATGTTTATGTTTCCCCATTGGTGGCAGGTTGGTGGACACTTGATTGAGGTGTCAGTTATGTAAATTTTGAGATTGAAAGTAGAAAAAGAACAAAAGAAAGAATGATAGCTATTGGATTTCATGGTAGAAAAAAATGGGATATCAATTCATGTTTATTTTGTCGTTTTTTAATGTTAGTCTTTCGTTCTTGACCATATTTGTCTCTCTGGTGCAGATCTGAAGTGTTTTTCATCTAGGTCATGCATCACTACTGTCACAGTACTCCCACTCAATTGTACCAACAGATTAGTGATTGATAGTGCGTAGTAGATAAGAAGATTAGCTTAAAGGTGTGTGCTGGTGAGTATCTCAAGGGGCTGATCCAGGATTTTTTCTAGGGGGGGGGGGGGGTTCCGAACCTTTTCTAGGGGGGGGGGGTCTAATTTGAACCACAATCATATTATACACATTTTGCAAAATAATGCAACCTATTAACAATAAAAACAACATAACCATTAAATCTATGTTATGCACCGAGAAAAATTGCTTCATGCTACTTGAAAATGACTAACTGTCAATAAATTCTCTAATGGGAAGGTACATTTTGGAAATTCTAGGGTGGGGTCCGTACCCCCCGTGACCCCCAGCTAGATCTGCCTATGATCTAGGTTGACACTTTGCAATGGTTAGGAGGACATCTGTTATCTTTTGTAGCTTTAGCAACTATACTCAGGGTTTGTCACTTACTGTTTTTACCAGGGATCCAGAAGGGATCCCAGGTCAGTTATTCAGAGATTCCTCCCTAAAATTAGGGATTCCTCCATTAATAAACAACAGATTTAGATACAGATTTTATGTCACTAACATTGTCATAATCACTTCATGGAAACTCAAATTCATGTAAGAGCAGGGCATTTTTTAGGGATCCAGAATGAATCCCTTGCTAAGCAAAGTAAGCATCACTGGGATGCCTCACAAGTTTCTGGGATCCTTGGAATCCCAGTACACTGTTGGTGTCCAACTCTGGCTATACTTGGTTGTTCTGTATCTTATAGAGAATTGTTAGTTGGCTGTTTGATATTCTACCTTTCTGCAGAAATGACCATTGTAAATCTGTCATCATGTCTCTAGCAATAAATAATTTTAATTTTGTCATTAATATGAAACTTGCTGCAAACTATACTTTAACAAAAGACAAGAGCGACGATATTCAGATTTGTCTATATTACCGCCAAGATATCTTTCCCAACTGTACATGGTGTGGAGACTGATGGCCTAATTCAATCTCCAGAATGTCTCTTCATGAATCAAACATAAACTTAGGTGATAAAAGTCTATTTTTAGTGATTAATTTTGGTTAAAAAGTTGGATTTCCAATCATTTTAATTAAAATATGTTCTTACTCTTAGTGTTAATATAATATTTTAGGTAAAATATTTGTGCCATTTCTATTATTATACTAATAAGTTCATTTTAGTATGATGTACATTTTTCTCCATTTAAAAGAGGAATGAATTCTATTGTTGTTAAATCAACCATCAGCAACTATGCCAAGATGACATCATAATGTAAACACTAATGACACTGTTTTGTACACTGACATAAATACTAAGTTCTCTGTTTATTTTTCTTATACCTTTCCTTATGTCAAGACCATGTTAGAACAAACTAATATTTGTGTTTCAGGGTTTCTTGTTGATATAACAAAGGCATGTCTGTAATACATCTGTAACACTAGGGTCTTTGGCCTTAATGGATTAATCCTATGTATCAAACTCCCCACACAATCTCAGGGTTTATTCAAGTTTGGTGCCATTTGTTATTCAATTAAACCTCTTGGCCCTGAACTGTGATTTTTCAAGGCCTAAGCTAACACTTAGCTAATTGGTTGTAAAAAGCTGTTTTTGGTGCCAGGAATATTCCTCATAAGCGATACAGTCATCTAAACATCCCCCATTGTATTAGCTGTAGTATACTACAAATGAAATTGATTTCATTTTAATTTTTTATTGCCGGCTCAGTCGGTAGGTTCTATGAGTCATGGGTTCTATTCTTGGGATATGAATACTTCTGTAGAGTATGGTAATGAAATAAGTTCAATGGTCATTCTTTCTCCTACCACTGTCAGTAGTGACCTATGCTACAGTGTTAAACTCAACAAAAATATTTTATCTAAATGCAGGTATAGAAGAGAAAACAAAGAAGTTTTTTATCATTATGTTATGTCAATCAGGCTATCACTGTATACTATCCATTTTACAACAGAAGTTACTGTTCCTTGTTCATACATTTGTTCAAAATCATACATCAACTTCAAGTTAGAATATAGAATGTCAAGATATGATGTGTTACATACAGTACCTACCAAAAGTTTGGAGACAAAGGAAATTTCATAAAAAAAAAATTTCATTGATTGTTTTCTGTATTTCGCATTTTTAAGATTCAGGGTCTGATATCCCAAAGTCTCCAATACCAAATTCAATGTAGTTCTTTTCTATAACATAGATTTTAAGCTACTTAGGTAGTCTCAACATAAGTCAACAACAAATAGTACCATAACATAGCATTTCAAAATAAATGGTAATCACTTTTTTTATTAAACCTATGTAGTAGGCTTATTATAATAATAATAATAATAATAATGAAGACTATTTAACAAGGCTACACATTTGGATAAATCCAATCTTCCATGTGGACCGAGCTTTCACAAAGTGAAAATGTCTCCAAACTTTTGGTGGGTACTGTATAGTAGGTGTATTGAAAAAATCTCTCTGATATAACAACTGCACCAACCTGGCTATTCATTGTTTACATAACTAAGTTGTGTGGTTAGTATAGGCTTAGATTGTACTCCTCCAGTTTTATCAGCAACTCAACTATTCAATGTATATATAAGAACATGTGTGAGTCATAACTTGATGCTTGTCTGTAATGTAGCTATTGATTATTGTACAACTTGTAGGTTTCATTCATATATTTGTACAACTCATTGTAAATCGGCATGGCAATGGTTCTAGAATAATCATGTATCGCATATTTGGAGGTCAATATATTTTATATGAGCTTTATTTGGAATTTTTCTTCATTTATAGGGTATAATATACCAATATAGGTGAGGTCGGGTTAAAGTAGGTTGTCCCTTTGGTTATGTGGACAACCATCTATTTATTTCACTTCCCAGAACCAAATGAGAACAATTGCGTGGCATACTTTCGTGGAGCTTGGTTATGAAATTATTTCTACAGCCATTCTCCCTCCTACCAATGATTTTCAATTATGTAGGGCAGTTGTCAGTCACTGACGAAAGTATGCGCTTAGTAGTTGGTTAACAGCTTAATACAGAGATTTAGCCTTTCCAGGAGGAGTGAGTAGGTTGACTTACCGCCTTTATATGACATACTATGTGTTGCTTCAATATTAACCCCCCCCCCCCCAAAAAAGTATGCTGGAGAAAGCAAACAACTTTTCTCAGTTTCAAATCAAATCCATTGGCTACTTGCTAGTGCTTGTGAAAGTTTAAGGCAATGTCTGTAGTGTATGAGAGTGGATGAATAACAATGTATGAATGAGAAACGAGTTGATATACTAAGTCAGTAAGTGTATTTGTATGTTGGAATGTTAAGATGGTTGTTTGATTATTATATTATAATCAGTCATTGTACGGTATACACTTACACGTACTTTGTTTGTTAGACTTCTAGATTATATCTGAGAGCTTTCTTCAGTTTTCTAATATAAAGTGTTGATACATTGAGGTGATGATGTTTTATAAATTGTAAGGTAAGGTAGACCAGCTGTGTGAGAAAGTGGGCAAGTGCATGGAATATGATGGATGAAAGTTTTCTGCTTTTAATTTCTATAGTTCAAGATTTTGGGGACCTCAGAAGCCAGAAGGGGTCTTTTTATCAATGCTAGATTCTAGAATTATAATTGATTTAAGTAAGGAGTTTCAAAATAGGAATTTTCACATGTACGCTGTACAGTTGCTTTTTGATATAGAATGGGAGTTAAGCGTGGCACATTCTAGGTATGATAGTAAGTTAGGTGAACTGTCTGCTTCATATGCTTCTGATGGTTGAATAAAGCATTAAAGCTTTACTGGTCTGGACATGGGCAAACATTTGTTGTATGGGATAGAGCTATTTTAAGATGCTTTTATTTCATTACTTTCATGACTGACAGAGATGCATTTTTGGCCAAATTATATGCTTAATGTTTGTTATTTGAATATCAGTCATAACATCATAGGGCAGAGCAAAAAGGGCAGACAATGCTAATTTTTTTAATGGGAGGGGTCAAGATGCGTAAGACCACAAGATTTAGCACTTAAGGGTTTAACAAAAACAAACCAAGCTACAAATTGTCTTGATTACAATGTATAATGTTCAGTACATTTGTATATATGAGTTTGTAAGGATGAGTATTTACATCGACGTCAAGGGCAGGTTAAATCCTATTGTACTAATTACACCTCAATATTTTGACTGTACTATACTATGTTTACTATAAATCTAACATAATTATATGGTTGGCCAAAATATTGTACAATGATAATATAACTCATTATTGTGGTCATATTCCCCATAGACAGATTAACACATTACATTCTTCAGTAACCGCTCTGTGGTTAACTGATATAATGAATGTAAATGATATCATGTATATATAATAAAATGCATTCCTTGTCTCAGGTCATCCTGAACATGATATCTGTATTTTAAATGTTTGAAATATTTGTACAACTATTGTAGTATTCAGTCTGTAGTCTATCAGTTAAATGTATCTATAGATAAATCAGAAATAAACCGTATTTGTATAGATTCCTATATTCTATGATTCAATCACTGGGCTAACACTAAACTAGTCTACATCCTTCTTTATTTACATGTTGGTAAACCAGTCTTGCCATGACCCCTTCAATATATTTGTAATAATAATATATTTGTAGTGAGCCTTTGATCAATTTGTAAATCTATTTAAATACTATAAAATACTATCAATCATTGTGTTGATCTGTCTATGTTATTGTGACCTCAATATGCAGGGAGACAAGCGAAGTATAATCTATGGGCATTAAAAGTGACAGTTGACTATGACCGATGCTCTGGCAGTTTTTTATTGATAGGAGAATGTTATTAATCATATTCAGTTAATTGTTTAACCACTGAAGATATGCTCGATTGGTCTTAGAACATATGTAACATTGTTCTTCATGTTTTGTTATTGAATATCTGTATTTTCAAAGTTTGTCTTGTAGTTTTTTTGCCTTAAACTTAGGGATACATATTTTCTCTCTCTCTCTGACTCACTGAATCTCCCAATTGCAAGTGGATTTCAGCATAAGCTAGTTGAAATAACATTTTGACTGGAGCAGATGGTTAGTAATAATAAGCTGCCCTGAGTGAGTCTAAGATATTCCAATCTCTGAGAGGTTTAATAATAATGATTTAGTCAGCTACCTTAGTTAATTAACTTAATACTCAATTATGAACTTAAGAGGTGAATTATGTTGATTTTGTGCTAAAGTTCAGGTGAGGTGCTTAACTGGCTAACTTCAAAGTAAGATCCCTAAAATTTTACAGGTAAATACACAGGTAACCTGTCTGGTGTTCAAGTGGCCCCTTGCTGAGAAAGGGAATATGTATTCCTGAAATATCATGTTGATCATTGTGTTTTCCATTGTGGTCACAGTATAAATGGGAAGAGGTGTTATATAGATCCAAGTACCAGTTATTTTGTTGATTTATTCTGACTATTAACCCTGGTAATGTTATGACCGTGATCACACTTGTATTCAAAATTGATCATATTTCTTGTGTTTAAAATGATCATGTTTTTGTAAAGATAAAATTAATCACTTTTCAGACCTGTTTATATTAAAAGATTGGATTCTTTCTGAAAATTATTGTAAAATGATTATTGATTAAAACTGTTTTAAATAGAGTCGAGATTATTTAGTTCTCTTTTTCTCAATACATTAAATGCTATCTTTATAATGAACACTCTCTTGACATCACTTCAGTTTTATTTTACATATTATACAATAATAATTCTGCTTTATATTTCTAGGGTTGTGAGGAGTTGTGATTATGTTGTGAAACTGAAAGGTTGAGATTTCTGGAACTAATTGTTATGCTGGTATATTCTAAAATCTAAGTGATATTTGGATATAAAATAAATAAAATATTGGATTAATATACTGTTACCCGCACAAAGTCTTATTGAATTATAAGGTAAGATTTTTTTGTGATATTTTGTTTTACTCTTTTAAATTGTATTGATTATATTAAATATAATTTTTTGTGCCAAAATTATAGTTTTTAGCCGGACTTTTCAACGAAAAAATTCGGCTTATAGTTTAGTGAAACATGGGCGGGGGGGGCGGTTGGATGGGCAGTCTTTTTTTGTGAAACAGGCAAAATTCCAAACAGTGGTATATTCTGTTTTGTTTCCATGTTTTTTTTTTCTCAAAGAGAGTCAAAAACTTGATAATCCCTGACCCTGTCAGTAGGCTGTTAGACTGACTTTTAAGCTTGCTCTCGCAAACAGGCTTACTTACTCATCCTGTTTTGGTCATTCTTGGAAAAAGTGTCTTCAGTTTTCACTTTCAGTACTTACAAATATATTTATATACCTGTTGTAAAAGTTTTTTCAGCATTTCTCATTGTTATTTTTAAAGATTAATAATTTCTAGTGCTTACTCTCAATGCACTCAACATCTGTTCACTGTATATAGAACATTTTTATAGATATATATCTTACTAAGAATGATTCACTTGTATTTATTACTTTATGCAGTTTGAAATGTGGTATGTGTATAGATTTAGCCAACTTCATGGTATAGATCTTAATATGTTCTTAAAGGGATGGTTTGCTCAGTTAGTAATCTTTAGATGAAGTCTTAAGCAAAGTCTTAATATCTAAGTCTCTATAGTCAGTGAGTAGTTGTCTGATAAACAAAATATGACTGTACAATTTATGGGCAGTCTAAAGTACTATAAAATTAAAAAAACAACAACATATTCTTGCTTGAATGGATTACAACAAAATTGCTGCACAGCCTAAAGCCCCTAAACAGTTACTTAACATTGTGGCACCAGTTGTTAAATTATAGGGAAACTTTCAAGTGCTTCCTGGAACTCTCTCTACAAAGAACATGCTCAGGTCACTTCTTATTTACAATATAATTATATACCCACAAATATTTTAGTAAATAGATTTACACTGTGTGTATACCAGATTACTTGTCAGGATTAATTATAAAAATCAACATGTAAAAATAAACATCCTGTGTTCCTAGTACATACAGTGCTGTTATAATCACTGGTACATTCTCCTCATATCACTGTTATAATCCTAGGTACAAATCAATTTATATTATCATGATTGTATGTCAGAGATAATATGAGTCAGATAACAGCTGGAGTTATTAATAGCATTCTCTTCTAGCTCTGTCTATGTTAACTACACTGGGGTCCAAAAGTTTCTTTACACATGTATTTTTTCATATTTGCTCGTATTTTTTTATTGCAATATTATTGCAGACCCATTTTGTTTTATTTTTTTATTGTATATTTATTATACAAACATAATTTATTCAAATTTTCAAACAAAATAAGTATTAATGCAGATACTTAACAAAATACTGGATAAACAACAAATTTGATCAACAAAGGACTAATGGGTCATCAACAAGTCACCTCACCGAAAAGTGATCTCAGTACTTCGTATAGCCCCCATTAGCTTCAATGACAGCATGAATCCTTCTAGGCATTGATCTAATTAGTTTCTGGCATCGTTGCACACTGATTTCAACCCAAATATGAAGAACATTGACTTCCAAGTCCCGAAAGTTGTTAGAACGAGTATGCTGAAGTCCCATCTTCACATCTCTCCATAAATTTTCGATGGGGTTCAGGTCTGGACTTTGTGGAGGCCAGTTCAAACATCTGAGATGATTCTGGGCTTTCCACTCCATAACTACTTTAGACCTATGGCAAGGTGCACCATCATCCTGGAACCAGTAATTATTACCAAACCCCAGAAGATGGGCAGAAGGAATGGCATAATTTGCCAGAATGTCGATGTACCCTTGGCTATTTAAAGTACCATTAACCTTGGTAAGAAATGCTGTGCCGCCATATGACATAGCACCCCACATCATAATCCCTCCTCCTCCAAACTTGACTGTAGGCACAACACAGTCAGGCCTCAAAGCTTCACCACTTCTCCTACGAACCACAGTTGGACCATCACTCTGAAAAAGAGTAAATCTTGACTCATCAGTCCACAAAATATTTGCCCAGTCAAGCCAAGTCCAATCAGAATGTTCTCTGGCGAAGCCCAAACGAAGCTGTCTGTGTCTTTGCGTCAGCAGTGGCTTTTTTCGAGCCAATTAGCCATAAAGACCTACATCATGAAGTCGTCGGCGAACTGTAGTCTTGGATGCTGTTACTCCTGTTGCATTCCAGGAGTTCTGAAGCTGGCGAACAGTCAACCTTCGATTGTTGAGGGACTCTCTGACCAGTGTCCTGTCTTGTCGCTCACTGGAAATCTTCGGTCTGCCTGTTCTCGCCTTGTCAGTAAAGTTACCCTGCTCGTTCGCCTTCCTCAGAGCTGCATACACAGATGGCCTAAAAGTAAAAAGGAAGAAAATTGTCAGTCTTAAAAAAATACTTACTTTCTTAATGCCAAAAGGAGCTATTGTTACAAAACAGTAAAAATGCGTGAATTTTAAGTGAAAATTTGAATGAAAAACTTACCTTGAACACCCCACTGCTTGAGCAATAGCCGTCACCGAAAGACCTTGGTCATGCAAAAGCTTGCATGCATACCTCTTCTGTTCTCTTGCCTGCGCCATCATCAGGAAAAACTGTTCAACTTCATGTAGTCTATTAAGACATAAAGAGCTTTGGAGAAGCAAAATGTATGGGTTATTTTGTTTTTTGTTTATGGTAACTGTTAAGGTTTCAGTTTAGTTGTTCACTGAAAACTTGAAATTTTTGTAGAGAATTTTATTGGTATGCAATCAAACTAACTTTTTTCATTAAAACATGCCTTTTGATTGTAAAAGGGAGATAATATGAAAGAACATAATTGAAGGTTCATGTTAAACCGTTTTTTTATTGTTAAACGAATAATACATGTATCCTTTCTCTTAGTATACGCCAAAACATCGAAATTTAACATGTGTAAAGAAACTTTTGGACCCCAGTGTATGTGATCTTGTACCTGCAACTATGTGATCTTGTACCTGCAACTATGTGATCTTGTACCTGCAACTATGTGATCTTGTACCTGCTACTATGTGATCTTGTACCTGCAACTTTGTGATCTTGTACCTGCAACTATGTAATCTTGTACCCGCAACTATGTGATCTTGTACCTGCTACTATGTGATCAGTCAGTGTTTTCTCCAGAGCGCGTTTTTGCGTTTTTGACGCACTTTTTTCGGCTCTGACGCGCTATAACACGGCCAGTGCGTATTTTGTGACGCAGTCAAAAATCGTCGTCAAATTATAGTCACGTCTGTCAGATCTGCACATTCGTCAGCGGATTATACTTGCCCAATTTTAATCGCGTCATACAGGCGCTTGTCAGACTCTATGTAATCACGTAGTTAAGCGCCTAAATGATTCTGATTACATGTCGTCATTTTCCGCGATGTCTGCACCAAAACAGCGTCGATTAACAGCGTTTTTTACGCAAACATCTAAGACAGATGATAGACCTATATCACCTGACGATGATCAAAAACCATCCACGTCGTCTACGGGCGTTAGATCCGCTGAAATTTCGCCTACGGCCGCAGCAAAATCGAACAAATCTAACGACGAAAAGTCCAAGAAAAATCCCGTTTAAAGAGCGTTCCGTCAGAATTGGTTGAAGGAAAACCCTTGGTTGAACTTTGATAACGATAAAATGACTTGCTCAATTTGTTCATCTGAGAATAAGGCATCCATCTACGCATGGTTGTACAAATTTTCGCCATTCCACCTTGTTGAGACATATCTCCTCATCTCAACACAAGGCTGCTTTGGAAGCTCAGTCAATACGACGCAACATGGCTAAACAAACAGAAACTATTCTGTCAAGTAAAGGACAAGCTGCTGTGTGTGTGATCAGATCTGTGTACTGGCTAGCTAAAGAACATCTCCCAACATCTAAGCACAAGTGTGTAATTTTAATGTTGACCCCTTAAATTCCCATTTGACCCCCTATTTCTGAAGATGGGGGTCATTTGTGACCCCCTAATTTTTGATCCTGGAGAAAACACTGTGATCTTGTACCTGCAACTATGTGATCTTGTACCTGCTACTATGTGATCTTGTACCTGCAACTATGTGATCTTGTACCCGCATCTATGTGATCTTGTACCTGCAACTATGTGATCTTGTACCTGCTACTATGTGATCTTGTACCCGCAACTATGTGATCTTGTACCTGCTACTATGTGATCTTGTACCTGCAACTATGTGATCTTCTACCCGCATCTATGTGATCTTGTACCTGCACATATGTGATCTTGTACCTGCAACTATGTGATCTTGTACCCGCAACTATGTGATCTTGTACCTGCAACTATGTGGTCTTGTACCCACATCTATGTGATCTTGTACCTGCAACTATGTGATCTTGTACCTGCTACTATGTGATCTTGTACCCGCAACTATGTGATCTTGTACCTGCAACTATGTGATCTTGTACCCACATCTATGTGATCTTGTACCTGCAACTATGTGATCTTGTACCTGCTACTATGTGATCTTGTACCTGCAACTATGTGATCTTGTACCTGCAACTATTCTCTACTTACTATCAATATTAAGTTATTCAGATATATATAATTGTATGTACAGAGAGCTTACATTGAGTATTTAAAACATGGGGGTTAATTTATGTGCCACTGACAGTTGAATAAATTTAACAATAACTATGTGATTTGTACATTAGCATTCTTGTTAAGAAAAAGCTATGCCGCCAAATGTTTTACATATATTGTTTAATTCTGCCTAATTAAGTTTTGGCAAGTTATTTAGAAATTCTATTTTTAGTTTTCTTTGTTTGAAGATTTTTTGTACTATACCTGTATAAATTGTTAAGATATAATATGTAATAGAAGTATTAGGCTTAACACTTACACCTGAATTAATATTAATTAATATTAAAAGCAAATTGAGCAAATTATCATAACTTTTACAGGTTATAAAAATGTCTGCCGAACAAAATTTTGTTTGATTCTATATTAAACAGCCACCTGTCTAATGCAGCTAATTGTTTGCTTCCATAATGTCTGGCATCTAATAGCATACATGTGTGATAGTTTTACAGAAATTTCGAAAGTAAGTACAGGGCTCTATATTAAAAGTCATTCTATTGCCCTTGATGACCTATATTTGGGTTCGGACAACTGTTACTTTTTGTTAACATTTCGTTCGGTCAAGCGAAATATATAGCTGGTTGTACTACCGATCAACCTAGTATAATAATTAATGTCAAGTCCTGATATAAGAGCTGTGAAACCATTTCATTTAAGATTGTGAAAATTTGTTCAACGTATACCTTATACCATACATAAAGTTTGACTGTATTTTAATAATTTGAATAGTTCAATATACTTCTGTATCATCAGTTAAACTGTAAGTTACACATGTTCTGTAGTATACAAATTATTGATATATGTTTCACCCGTTTTATAATGATCAAACATTCATGATTCAATGTTTGTAAAATGACTAATATACAATATGAATATTCTTCTTTGTTTATACAGTATTTGGCCTGATGCCACTTTTATCATGATGATGAACATAACCTTCCTAACCGTGAAACATTGCCAGTCACTTATAATGTATTTAGTTTACAATGAATCAATAAAACATTTTCTTCCCTCTTTTAAACCCATCAAATTGAAAGCGATAAATTTACTCAATTATTCTATGATTTCATTTTGATAAAAGAAACTATTTGTATGAATTACATAAATATGCCAGTCTGTGAAATTGAGAGTCATCAAAGGCATAAACTGTTAAGCCAAGATAAACATAGATTTTATTTTAACAAGGAAGGTTTAAACTAATAATTATATATAATAAACTGTAGCAAAGTTTTGATTTCTTAGACATTTAAATTCATTATATAGCAAATTAAGGCCCTTTAACTTGTTTTAATAGCTTAAACAAAAATTGATTTGTGCTAATGAAAATTGACTTTTTGCATGACAAAGTCAAGCTCACATGACGTTGATTATAAATATTTCTCGTTTCTATGTAATATTTAACTTGTTAAGCTTAAAGCAGTTACCACCTTAACCCACAAGTCTGAAGACAGGGACAAGAGAACATTGATTTGGGCTAGTGAAAATTACTTATCACCTATGATAAAAAAAGTCAAGCTGTTAGCTCACAGTTGGTGATAATTAGAGGTGAAACGATTCAAAAATTTTCGATTCGATTCGATTTCGATTTTTCATCAAACGATTCAATTTTTCGATTCAATTCGATTTTCTACTGGAATTATATAGGATATAACAAAAAATAAATTATAAAAAGAATTAAGAAAGAGATACAACCCAAAAACAATAGAACATAAACACATATATTTAGGAACAGTGCATTTTTATCTGAGGGACCTCCCTCCCGGAAGACGAGAAATTCTGATTCTAATTCTTTAATAATACCCATTTTACAGGTATTAGAGCTTGAATAGTTAAAAATATTTTACTGCATTTTAGCATAATAAATAACAAATCGTATTATTTCCAATTTTTTAATGAAAAGTAATGCCCATGGACAAAATATTTTCTTTTGGTTCTGGCATGATTTAAGATAATTCTCATCACATCATAAACGTTAAATTAATTTTTATCAGCTCTAGATCTATATTTATAACTTTCTTACACTAATGTTTATTTCAAAATCAAATTAATTTTGGGCTTAAATGAACGTATAAGGGAAAATATACAATTATCTTCGGACATTTTATAGAATTCATTTCCAATTTATAGTAAATAAAATCTAACCAACCACGTTTTGCCCGATTTAAATAGTTAAAAAACAAAGAGGATTTTCCCGAAACTAATGTAAATAACGTTAAAACAAACAATTAAGTTTACAGTTTATCTCTAAATTACTTAATCATGCTTGATTTAATTTTGTATCATAGGGAACGAAATCGCTTCAACCATTTCGACGTTATGTCATTCATTTTCGCGACCCACACTAGATAGCAATTTCATATGAAACATTTTTTTGTGATTAAAAGAATTATTGTTTTCAATGTTTTCATCTTGATTTAACAAATGATGCTTCAGGAAAGGACAACGTGAAAAGTTTAATTTGTTTTTCTTAAGAAAATTCCCCCAATATTGCCGATCGTGTAAAACTAAATCGGCTGGTTATATTTTTGTGGCCCCTTTTATCACTATATTCTCTCTAGGTACCAGTCTTAGGTATATATGAATGATTTCAAGCGTGTTAACTAACTCGTCGACCACATTATCGATTTTCTGTCAGCAAATTAATCTCCCAGCGTGTGACCGACAATAAGGTCTAATTGACATGTACGCGTAATTAACATGTATAATTGCAGTGGGCAGTCTCACTTTTTACAACTCTTATCTGGATTAACAATCGTCGGTCAATAAGGGTACACTATTTTAGTTTACTATAAAAATGCTTATTTTAACCGAAAAGGGGCGTTTCATTCAACTCACAAAACTACTGAAAAAGACAGTATTTCAAAAAAGAATCGAATCGAAAACGCCGAATCGAATCGAACCGAATCGAGCGTTAAAAATCGCGATTCTTTGTGAACCGCGATTAATCGTTTCACCTCTAGTGATAATAAAAGCTATTTTGTAGATAGTTATAATGGCTGTATACTGGTCTGTTTTCTTGAAAACACTTGGTATTGTTAAAACTGTAATTAAGGTGTAGATGAGTCAGTGATTAATTAGTCTAACTACAACTAAATAAAGAATGCAGACTAGTTTGGCTCTAACCATTTAGTATGAATGTATGGACAATTTCAATCAGAGATGGTGAAACCATTATAATTTATATTCAGTGATCTGAATTTTGTAGTATATTTACTCTTATTTTTAACATTGTTTGTATAATGATTCATTACTCATTATGAATCAATACATTTCCTTTACTACCAAAAGTCATCATAAAACATTGAGGAATAGCCATAGTTAGTAGATTAATAAAGTAAGTTGTCTTTAAGGCCATAGATAATTTATTGTTAGATGTTTATGGTGAATATCAAGTTACTCAGCCAGCTAGGGTATATTTTAAGCAATTATTTGTTATTTTGTACTGTACATAATAGGGACTTGTATAAACTTTAATATATTAAAACTATTAATTATAAAGATGATGATGCTTGGAAAAAGTCAATTTTGTAAGATATATACTTTAATATAAACTGATATGTTTCAGCTATCAATCTGCCAATTTCATATTTTGATAAAAAGGTCACTTGAATTGTCTAAAACTTAATCATTACAGCTTTCTTCCTAATTTATAGATATAAACTTAAGGTAATGCAGCATAGCTTTTCTAAAGACAGGCTAGAATGATAATCTGTTAATTTACTTCTATTTGGCCTTACATCAGACTTTATATTTATATGGATTAATTAAGTAAGAAGATGGATTAATGTACTGGATTTAAAAGTCAATGCGGTTCTATTCATTGTTTGACACTTAATGTTTATTGATTAAACTCACTTGTGGTTTAAATTACATTGTAATATAGTTTTAACTTGAATTGAATTCATGAAAATTGGAGAATTTAGCCTGATATAGTTTTAACTTGAAATTGAATCAAAATTGGAATAATCTAATAAATGTATTGTGAATTAAGTTTAATTTTTGACATGGATTTTAATGTAGTACCTTTTAAAAACATAAAATAACATGTTGTTGTTGGGATCTGATGTTGACAATGGAAATACTGTACACAATAATATCTTTGAATATGGTAATATTTTCTTAATTGTATTGTATAGCGCAGTTGGTAGCGCGCCGGGATTTGGATACTCATATCGAGGGGGTGAGGGTTCGAATCCCACTTGGGGAGGTTATACCCTTCCATGAAAATTTGACAATAATGTCGATTTTACTCCATTGATTAGATAATATGGAGAAATTTCCGGCCTTGTGGAAGGGTAGGTGAGTACTGGTTATAGACAATGGTCCAGGAAAGCTAGGTTAGGTGCGCTGGACGCCGTAAAATGACCTACAATTGTGTTGACACGGCGTTAAATCCAATAAATGAATAAATAAATAGATTAATTAATTGTAATTTGTATTGTCTTGAATTTCTGACTCAGCTCCTCTCCCCTGTTCTTGAGGATAGTGCCATAGCTGCATTGACTAAAAATTGTGTTGTTTTTTATAATTTACTTTTGATACATGTTGCATTTTTTTCATTGTTGTTATATATCAAAAACAAGTGTAAAACATCATTTACATGTCTAAAAATGTTGTGTATTCTATTGACATTATTTTGTGCTTATAATGCTTTATTTAAATCAACTGTTAATGTAAGGGTTTTAAGTTAGTTATTTTATTCTTGTTGTGTCTGTTTGTGCCATCTGTCAGTTCAGCAGAAATCATTGATTTTTGTTGCTGCAATTTGACAGTTTTTAATTGACAGACTTTTTTTTGTAGAAAGATTTCTTAACTAATGTAAACTGTTTTGAGTTTGGAAAAATTATCATAATGGTCTGTGCACAATGGAATAAACATATAAAGTGAAGTACAAATAATTAAGAAAATTTAGCTGAGGTTGCTTCTTGTTCACAGTTGTTTGAACATGTTACTAGTCCAACATTTTTGTACCTTATATTTTCAAGCATCTTTCCAATGATTTTAGTTGTAAATCTTTCTATATTGTTAAATTATTGTATGTTGTTTGATCATTTGCAGCCCTGTGGTGCTTTTCACATAAATTCAGTTTCATATAATAATTAGCACTTCAAAGTCAGACGGATAAAAAGCATGACTATGATTTGATATTCAAAAGGTATACACAATTCTACACAATTTGTTTAATATTTAGAATTGATAAGCCAAAAATGAGTGTAGTATAAAATCAATGTTTCTTGCTTTTGACTTATGATGATTTTTATTTTACGATATTTTGTGAAAAGCGCCGCTGGTCTGTAAAGAACATTATCTGGACTGATATGTCTACTATACCTGAGTCAGAGTGGCTGGTGAATACTTTGAAGTCGAGATAATTACTTGTGGTCAGGTGTTCTTTGATTTTCATAATGAATGATCAATCTTTTAGTCTCTAAAACTTATCAGGGTTTATAATCGTGTGATCTTCAAAATGTAAACAAACTTGTTTTCCATCAAATTCTTGTAGCAGCCAAAAAAAAGAAAAATGATTCAATTAGTTCTGACATAGAATAACAATTGTAAACATTTCTATGTCCAGAAATGCCCATCATCATGTAAAAACAGGCCTTTTTTTCCTTAAATAACAAGGGCTGTTTACAGGCACCTTCCCCTTCAGAAATTTCATTGAAATTATGCACCTTTCCCCAAATTTGGAGTTTACCGTTGATTTTTCAATTCCCTATTAACGAAATTGGGTTAAAATTTCCCCCATTGTTCTTTACAAAGTAAGGCTCCAGGCCCCTTCCCCACATACTGAAAAAAGTCCTGAAAAACCAATAAACTGTAATTGTATAATCTGAATCTTCTGCACAAATAGTTTGCAAATGACCAAATGACCTAGTTTACCCTATGAGTAAATTTTTGTGCAGAGGATTTGAAGCTTATTATCAATATTCAAGGAACCTATGGGGAATTTTCAGGGAAAGGGCTTGGCCAAGTGGTTACGACTTAGGAATGGTAATCATTGGATAGCCAGCTCCATGTTGGTTGGAATCCCATCCAAAACTTACCCTATTATTTCCTTAAGCCTGAAACTTTAGCCTACTTTAAAGGTTAGTACTGGGAAACCAGAAAGCTGACCCGAAAGTGATTAATCTAAGTTATCAGAACTTGTTTCACAATTAAGCTGAAATATTTTAGTATAAACTAGTCCAAATGACTTGTCAAGTTTTTTGAAAGCTGTGTTCTCGTACAGAATAGACATATTTGGTCAATTAATCGACCACAAAAACTTGAATGAATGATGATTCATGATGATTATTGAAGTATTGTATTGGGTTTATCTACAAGTGGTACTTGTAGTTTACAATGACATACACTTAACACAGTCACTTATATATACTTACACTGTACTACTGTATTATCATATACAAATCTATAGTATCAAGTAGCTAGTTCTTTTATGGTGTGAAAAATGTCACATAAAATGTCCTTTTTTAGCTCGACTTTACGTAGTAATGTAGAGCTTTCCTACTCGCCCCAGCGTCGGCGTCCGCGTCCACCTTTCTGATTAAAGTTTTTGTGCAGTAAAATACTTTCTTCTATATCTTTGTTATTTCTTAAGATATTCACTTCAAACTTTACATATATGTTCCTTACTATCAACCACATCTCATGTGACAAGGTATATAACTCCAAACACATTTCTTTCAGAATTATCTCCCCTTGAACTGATTAAAGTTTTTGTGCACAGATTAAAGTTTTTGTGCAGTAAAATACTTTCTCCTATATCTTTGTTATTTCTTAAGATATTAACTTCAAACTTTAAATATATGCTTCTTATTATCAACCACATCTCATGTGACAAGGTTCATAACTCTAAATATATTTTTTTCAGAATTATCTCCCCTTGAACTTAGAGTTTTCTTTCAAAAATGTTTGTTTTTACTGCAACTGTTTTATTCCTTTAGGTATTGACTTCAAACTTTAAATGTACATTCCTTATTATCAACCACATCTCATGTGACAAGGTGTATAACTCCAAATATATTTTTTCAGAATTATCTCCCCTTGAACTTAGAGTTTTCTTTAAAAAGTGTTTGTTTTTACTGCAACTGTTTTATTTTTATAGGTATTGACTTCAAACTTTAAATGTACATTCCTTATTATCAACCACATCTCATGTGACAAGGTGTATAACTCCAAATATATTTTTTTAGAATTATCTCCCCTTGAACTTAGAGTTTTCTTTAAAAAATGTTTGTTTTTACTGCAACTGTTTTATTTCTTAAGGTATTGACTTCAAACTTTAAATATATGTTTCTTATTATCAACCACATCTCATGTGACTAGGTTTATAACTCCTTATACATATTTTACTCCTGTGACAAACACTAACTAAGTCGAGCATGCTGTCTCCTCTGATTACTTAATGACATGAACTGGTATGTTTTTATTCACTGTTAACAAACAAAATTGTTAAACCATAAAGTTCTGTTATTAGGACCATAAAATCAATGGTATTGATAGTGAAATGGTCTTAATATATTTTAGGACCATTTTCTTGTTTTGCATTTGGAAGTATTTCATGACTAAATTTCATGCATACATGTATATGCAGGTCCTTTGTCGGAACAAACTAAGGATTATGGCTGTCATGATACGCCAGGAGTGTATCGCAGTATATTGCGATGCGCTAGAACTGAACTGCAATTAGTTCCACGATATATTGCTTTGCAAACCAAAGACACAGCTGCATAATACTTCTGTCTTAAAGAACTGTTCAGTATAGTTGTATGTTATAGGATTTTGTAAGGAACGTGCCTGGAGTAGCAGACTGGACTGAAAAAAACAGGACATTTTAGAGTTATGTGAACATTCTAAACGCGCCTAAATTCTTTGAACTCAGGCTTTCATCAAATGAATCATGGAAAACTAACGTTTCGCTTTTTTCATTTGGTGAAGGGATGAATTTTTCAATGGAAATAGAACATATCGCTAATTATCGATACATTCAATTTGTACCGCAGTACGTATTGCCGTAGCTGCATATCGCAATATACCAGTAAATTATGACAGCCCTACTCAGGATACTTAGATTCATAGCCTGAGAGTCGCTACCTTCTGAGCTAGAGGGATGGGTGTATTGGGAGTCAGTAAAATTCAGTTCATAGGATTTATTGCCTACACCTTTAATAGGCATATATTTGTAAACTAGGAAAACACTATCTAGTCTGATGTCCTATATATCTGTATATATTCATACAAGACACATCATACTTCTCTATATTAGCCAAGTCATTTGCTATATTTGGCTAATATCCAAATGTTATTATATTATATGTGATATTTGTATGATATAGACTGTAAAGACACACTGTACAGACACACTGCAGGTCAGAATGAAATGATTGAAGTTTACAAATATCAAAATGTTGATAAACTTTGTAAATAAATGATATTTTTATAAAGTTGTCAACTTGACATTTTAGTTACATTGTTGTAAACATTGCAGTGGGTCATGATAAGTGGCCTGATATGGTTGTTACCTTTTTTGTCTGGTGTTTAATGTTGTTGATGGATGATGGTGTTCATATTTACACCAGAAATTCATTAAACCTACCGTTTATTGGTCATGTAGTGTTCATGGACTGCAAATCATTGTAACTTACAGTCTTTCTGACTATAATGACCCCAAAATGTGGCAGATAATTCTAATGAAAGAAAATGAATAAATTTCTCTCAAAATTATACCAAAATCTCACGATATGCATTATTTTGCGTGGAGGAGCATAGTCATGCAATACTTCCATTGGTGATTTTGCTTTTTCCCCTATGTCAAGGAAGGCAATTGTCAGTCACTTGCAAGGGTATAGCACTGTCAGTTAAGCTTAGATCCAGTGCTTTAGACCTTTCCAGGGTAATTGAGCGAGAGCTGCAGGAGGACTGACATTGATAATATGACTGGCTAAGTGCTAAACCTTGAAATTTCCCAGGACCTTGGAAATTATAGAAGTAGTGTTACTATAAAACCTAGTTTTTTATATTTGCTTAATTGTATTGTGTGGAGTACTGAGTTATTTTATTCATAGAGGCTGGTTGAAACTCGAGTAATATTATTCACAGAGGTTAGTTGAAAATATGTTGAACATTAATATAAAACCAGGTGTTAAAACATACTACATACTTGAACTTATGACTCATATTTAACATCCTTTATTGTATATATTATAAAATTATAGATCTTCTAGCTATTTGCCAAATAGTTTAGGATTGACATAGTTGGGTATTTATTTTTTATATACATGCTTACATGTATACTTGTACAGTGTACATTATATGTACAAATTCAGTCTTCGAATTTAGCCACCAGACCAAAGGCCAAGTCCGTCTAAAACACTGACGGTCCGGTTAAGATATACAGATCACAAGACCGACTGTCTGGTGGAAATTTCAATTGCAATGTAACTAAAAATGCATAATCAAACATAAAACTTGCAGTTGCGGTAAGTCGAGCAATTCGTTATTCAATGTTTATTATATAATGATATCATATATTCATATATGCAGTAGAAACATAAGCAGTACAGTCTAAAATAACATATTAACAAAATATGATTGGTAAGCCTTCGGTCCGGTAAAAGTCTTTTCGGGCTGGTAAAATTTTGGCGTTTACCAGACCGAAGGTCTTGCGCTTTGAAAATTCATTGGTGAAGACTGTATTTCTTACAATTTAAATTACAAAAATTATATATTGAAACTATGTAGAGTTGGACCCAATGTTTTACTCTTGCAATTATCATACCTCACATGATTGGTTCACTATATAGCCTAATGTGACATCACCGGGTGACAATCCATAATGTCACCCTCTGGACATGACCTATTGGCCAGCTTGACATCACCTTTCGGCCCGCTTAAAGTGATGGGAGTAACTGGGTTGGAGTTTGCTAATGACCAGACCCCAGTTTTTAGCCGTTCAATTTGAGTGACCTCCCTAGGACGCTTGCTTTTTACGAAACAACTAAGTTAACAGTATAAAAATGTCTTCAAAATTAGATGCAAATAAAACAAATAAAATCAAACATTTGTGCTTATTGAATTGTCAACAATTTCTGATTTTTTTTTGTTAGGTATAATAAAATAAATAAAACATTCTACAGAGGGTGATAGAATGGAATGTTTACCCTCTTTAGAATGTGACATTCATATATTGTATTATAAGATTTAAAGAATGCCTAGCTAGATTCCTTTTTGATATTTGAAACTCAATATATGTTTATAAAGAAAATGCTGATTTTGATTTTTTGTTTGTTTTGATAATTATCTGCATTGTGGCATGTTATCATTTGTGTTGGATTCAAAGTTGAAGGACAGAGAATAATGAGGTATTTGATATTTCTCAAAGTTCTCAAAATGGTTAAAAAAATGGATAAAATATAAATGTTGTTTTTATAATTATCTTCCATTTTTTAATTGTGTTTGAAAGATTATGACTCAATATTTTAGTATACAGACCATTGTGTTCCTTCAATGTTGAAGTAGTCTTTTGGTATTATTTGAGTTATAGGCTTAAAATATTTGAGGTTACTTTCTCCGATATTTTGTTAGGATAATTATACTTAAGTTAAATTGATTGAGATTATTGTGCCTCTATTTGCTTGTCTGTACTTGTGCTTACTAGAACACATGGCTGTTTTTTTTGCTAGAACTGTAACTCCAATGCCCTGGGGGTTTCTAATTTACCATATGCCATTTGTTAGACATTGAACACTCAATAATTTTTCAAACCAGATAATTATATCGCCTTTACATTAGCAGTTGTCCAGTGGTAAGACATGCACTTACGGATCTTATTCTATCAAATAGAGGTCCTGGGTTCGAATGCTGGTCAGGGTCACTGCTTACGGTATTTCAATGACTATAAATTTCTTGCCATTATTTCACTCAGGTATATTATGTGATTAAATTTTGTAATCTTCAAGGTTGTTGTGATATGTATATTAATCGGTGTTTGACTCTAACAGTGTCCCCATATTCCGAGGATCTCAGAAATTTGGGAGGAATCCCAGAGATTCTTAAGAAGGGATTCCGTCAGGATCCCTGATGAAAGCCATAAATTGTTTACTGCAATTAGTGACTGCAAATCTGTATCGCAAAATTTTTGTCATTTATTGGAGGAATTCCTATCATTAGAGAAGAAACCCTGATAACATACCATGTAATGAACAGAATTTGGAAGAAACCAGGGGTTCCTTTTGGATCCTTAGTAAAATCATTTAATGTCAAACCCAGTGTTAATTTAATAATGATGTTCAAGTTTCACCAAATTGCTCCTTGACTAAAACAAAGTAAAATACTCTCCTTCAGGGAGATACCAACTGCTAATTGACCAGCTGTGATAGCTGTAAAGTTGATAAACATGCTAAGCATAAAACTCGCAATTACTTAAAAAAAATTCACTTAAACTATGCAGTTGTAATTTCAATTATGTGTATGGGAGTGTTGGTTTTCATACCAGAATTACATTTGTTTTTACTTAGATAGTTTTATGCATTTAAGTATGTGGCTGTGTGCAGTCAACTAACAGAATTGCATATCAATTATATCAGCCAGAAACTAATACCCTTGACAAAGATATGCTCCATTAAACAGTTATTGCCTAACTCTAACACTTGCTAAATTAATTATTTTATACAGCACAGGCCAAATTTATCAACTTATGTCAGACTATATGAAATAACTTCAAATAAGTAATTTCAGGAGCCCTGAATAATTATGTTTAGACGATAACTACTTAAACAAGTGAAGGACATTCATGACTGTATAATTATGAATGTTCCTTAATGCATTAAGTGGTCTAAGACATTAAATATTTCATTGACTATCTATTTGCTCTTGATTTAAAAATAATTCAGCATACATTGATGGGACAGCACTTAGCTAATCTACATGTTTCTTTATTAGGCCTGGGGCAAGTATCCGAGTACTTGGGTATATTTTGCAATCCCGACTAGAATAATCGAGTAAGAATATTCGTCACATCTGAAATCGTCAGATCGCGATCTATTTTTTTGGAAATAATGAAATAACATTTTCAGTGTAATTACCACTGAAAACAAGCCGCACTACTTAGAAAATTTTTAATTTAATACAAAATTTCGATTGATACACATTTAAACAAAAATGTTACCGCTGAAAATGCCCAGAAAATGTTAGGTAATAGAAATGTTTGGAGTACATGGTTTCCTATTTTGTAAAAGCTTTTGTAATTCTTCACTAATTTTGTTATTGCATGAATTCCTGTATGCTTCTCCATTAACAAGTGATACGTGGTTCCGTTCGTGAATCGCTACACATGAATTGTGGTTTGGATCGGATCGCATCGCAACTTGCTCAACGATCCACAGCCCTATTCTTTATTTACATGTTGTTAGTCTAGTTTTATGTTGACCCATGGACATGTACTTTATTTAGTTAATACAAATACATTTTATATTTAACTAAGTTAGTTTACTTACTGATTATACCATACAATTTAATGTTAAATGTCAGGACATTGATAACTTGGTAAATATACAGTACCCTCCAAAAGTTCTTTGACATAATTACATGAAGTTTTGAGAAAAAAACTGCTCATGCACCTTCTTCAAGTAATTTTACTTAAACAGGCCTTTTTCAGCCTATCTAACAGTGCCGAATATCGGCCCCGTTCCCAATGCCAAATAAGGACAATTTATCCCAATTTCAAGAAAAAAATTCCCAATCTTGTTAAATAATTCCCTTTGATCAGAATGTCTTTTGCCTTTACAAAACGTAACAAAAGAAACCATGACTGCCGAGATTTCATATAAAAAAAAATAAATAGTATGAGAATTTCCATTGTATTGCCTTACTGGACTGTCAGAACAAACTCTTTAAGAGCACTGCAACACTCTCAGAGACACCAAAGCAAAGCATGTAAAGATTTAATGCAGAAAAATTAATGATGAAATTTCCAAATTGGGTTGATTTGTCGATAGTTTTTTTCCATAACTGACTATTTACCGCTTTAAAAATTCCCAATTTGGGCAGGGATCTTTTTCCCAAAACCCCCTGAAAAAGCCCTGTTAAATTATATTCATGTAACATACAGGGTTACAGGCTACCCTGGGTAGCTTGAATCATATGTTGATAAAATTATTAATGTTGAATTAGGGATTAAACGATGATCAATTATAATCGATAATCAATTCTTTCATTAGAAGTGGGAGACAATCACTTATAAAGTTTAATAATCGATTATCGCTTATGTCGGTTATTCATTTTTAATTGACAATTATAAGACATTCTTGTTTTAATTAATTAATATTACTAAAGAAAAATATTTCAAAGGAATAAAACTTGTCTTAATTAAAACAATGATGGGTACATTTTTTACTGCTACTTAGTTGTTGTAAATCATTGAGATGGGTGTTGATAATTTTGGTCAGCGACATGGATTCCCCATTATTGGACAATATAATTATAGCCCCTTTTCTATACTGTATGGGTACTGAAAATGTCCAAAAATTGATTTAATTATTAAACATAAACATTGCCACTAAACCACTAATTATAGGTTTTTGCATGATTTTAATATTCTATTATATGAAACAAAATTACTTAATTAACCATTGCAATGTTTTGCCTTATATTTTCGGAAATCCCGATCTAAAACCCTGAGTAAATGTTTCAATTATATAATCGATGATTGATCAAAAATGGTTGTCAGATTATTTCCGATTTTCTCTTATGATTTTTTTCCCAATTATGTGAAATTTAGAACTTGCTCAGATGAATCCTTGTTTCTTTTTTCGTCTGTAAATGTGAATCAGTTTCTCCTAAAATCATGATTTTGTCCAAAAACTTATGGAACTCACTGTGTAAACATAATATTTAATCATTTGATTTATTGAAACCTGCCAGGTTCCCTGGTTTTATCTGTTTTGTAATTGATTGTTTTCAATGTTGATTTAAAGTTATTATTTTAATGGGAAATAATCAGTTTGTCACAGTTTTAATTAGATTGGATTGCTGATAGGTTCCTTCAGGTTACCTTCCCTTGAATATCCTTCAGTAAGGTACACTTTTATATGTTAAGACAGTTGATAGCATTATTTAGGCAGAATTGCATTAAGAATCATGTGCGAGAACTTACATAGTAAATACCTTGGTGAAGTTAGGCTGCTGTGGACGTTTTTTTTGCTACCACTGTATTAAGTTAAAGGCTTTGGTCAGGCTGTCTGCCATTGGCAAGAACATGTGCTTAATACTCTTAGGGTTAAAATGCTTTTCTAGACAGATATCTAGACAGTCTACAAAATTAGTGGGTGTCCTGTTGCCAGAAACAACTATTTTTTAGTTGGGGCAACCAAAAATTTCTTTCTGGCAACCAAAAATCTTCAAACAAGATTATAGTGCTTGCTTACTGAAATGACCTGTTCGGCAACCACTTTTCAAAGACTGTATTACTGTATGAGATTAAAATTATGTATTACATAACAATTTGCAATACCAGTACATTTTGCTTTGATATATTTTCAGATATTGATGAAAGATGCAAGATGGAAAATGGTGGTGGAGAGAATGATCAAGTATCTCAATTATTTGATCAATTCTGTCATGCCTCAACATGTCGTTCTATAATATCGTCATTCCAACAATTATGTGATCATGTAGGACTCAGTCATGCTGATCATCGCAATTTCTATAGAAAATTACGATCTCGTATCAACACATGGAAAGCTCACGCTCTCTGGGTTAAACTTGATAAAAGGGCCAGTCATAAAGAATACAGACGTGGTGAAGCATGTTCCAATACAAAGGTAACTTATAACTGTTTTTTGTTATTGTTTTAGTATTAATGAAACCTACATGATCATTAGTCTCATATGGGAATTATAGGCTTGACTTTTGTGTCTGTTTCCAGTGCTGGACATTAATTGCCCTGTTTTACAACCAGCTGCATATATCATTTGCTTGAACCAAATGTTTACTAGCAGAAACAGGTTCCTTGAACCAAAATTAGGGTCTTCAGGGGCAATAGGACAACCTTTGTCGAGCCTATATATCAACTTCAGCCAAGTTGTACTTCTTTTTCTATAAATAGTTACAAAATAAGAGTATTTTAAATATAAAAAAACATAGCATAAAAGTGACAAAAAGGAATATGTTAGCCAAGACAAAACTTGTTAATGGTTAAAGGGGTATTCTAGAACTTATGTAAGGACAGGGAGGCAGGAAACAGGGGCTGGGTGCATCAGAGGGTTGATATCTAACAGTTACTGTTTCTGCATTAGGAGGGGCAAAAGGCCTGGGAGAAAAAAGGGTCAGGATGCAGTGCCCTGCTATTCTGCTTCAGATTAATCTCTACAAATATAATAGTTACTTAAAATACCCTATTGCAGTAAAGTGGCAAAAATGTATATTTTTGGCCAAGTTAATACTAGTTTTTGCAATTTTGGTTAAAAAAGAGTGTTCAATATTCAAGTATAGAGATAAAAGGATGTTGAGATATTTTTATTTTGTTGGTATTATTGGTTATATAACAGATGGCCTTACTGTATGGATTTATATAATGTTAAACATCAATATCACATCGTAACATGTAACATGTTTTAACTGCAACATCTTGTTTAGAGAGAAAATCTTTACATGCTATAAAATGTTTAACATACTGCATGTGATATAGTAAAACCTTTGATGATCATGGCAGGTCATACCCTTTAATTCATATATTATATAAATGACAACAGCATTGCTATAATAGAAGAACAGGGTTCGCGCTGCCGATCGCCAAATTCGCCAAATGCGATAAAATTTAATTTCTGGCGCCAATTTTGAAAAATTGGCGAATTTCGCGGCGACAAAAAAATCGGCCGGTATAAATTTTCTTTGATGTAAAGTTTTGATATCGTAAGTGGCCAAGTTCATATTCGCAAGTGATAAGGTATTGATTTAATTGATAACGACAGACGGAGCGTTTGTGATGTTCGCCTTTTGATGTAATTGACAAATCCGCTCAGCGGGAGGTGCTGTTAGTATACATGCTTCATAGGCCGATAATTAGTGTCTCGCTGTATATGACATCGATGGCCCCTGATGTTAAATGCTCAGCCATGCGTCAAACAATTATTGACAATTACGTATATTCAATTAATAGGCGGAGCTTAATCTTAGGGATATGCATTATCAACCAATCGGCGTCCGCTAAAAAGTCAATAGTGTAACACGTCGGCTCGATAACATTGCTTACGTAATCAAACGGTTGCAATTAACAAACTTGTGACAAACTGTGATATTGCATTAATTTCAGTGGTTTAAACTGTTTAGAGAAGATAATTGTATTAAATTTGAGCGTGTTGTAAATAGGCGTAATTGGCAGGTTTTTAAGTCAATAAAAGGTGACAATAACAATAATCTCTGGTTGAATAATCATAAAATTTTAAATTCCATAAGAAAATTATCGTAAAAACTTTTTTGTTTTCACTTTTGATAACAAATATAGTTAATAATTATACTTAGTAATATTATTTCGTAAAAATGAAATCCCTTCAATCATCGTGTCATTATGTCACGTATTTTCGCGACCGACGCTATCGGCAATTCGGGTGATTCATTGTTAAATCTACGTTTGTAATTTAATAATACTATTATTTTGAGTAACAGTTCTTCATAATTTAGCAAAAGTAAAAAAGAAATCCTCTCTATTTTTCTATCTTAAGAATAAACACAGGTCGGTTTTGACAAATTGAATTTGTGAAAAAAATAATAAGTTTTAGTCACATAATCAACTAAAGTCGTGTAACAGACTCTAAAAATCAATATTAAGTATGCATTGCTACACGAAAAGTAATATTTAAGGAAAAAGTATGATAGCCAACCAATATGATAAAACATATTTTAACAAAGAAAGGTCAAAATTGAGGACATTGATATTTTCCAAGAAGATATATACCTGCAATCATTTAGACTCAACCAGAAAGGAGACATTTTCTATTGAAATGACAAAAAGATTATTTTAGGTTACAGTTTGATACAAAATCACAATGTTCTGAGGAATTTGTGTAAAGTAATTTAACTGAGTAACCAAACATTACAGGTGTATTAATTAATTTTTAATGTGAATTAAATGAATTAATTAGTTTACATTCAAATTCTAATTATTTTGAGTTTTGTTTTGTTGGAATTCTGAGTTATTCGACTTTAATTGTCAGTCATGATAAAATGATAGTGATTTATGACACAATTAATGGGTTTAATCAGAAGTGAAACATAAGAAATTCTACATTTGTGTGTGAAATAATTGGTGCTTCTGACATTCTATACGAATCTATTCTATCATTTCGGCATATGCATTTACGTGACATTGACTGCTCTTGCTTTATTTATGTAAAAAATGAAAAATCTGCAAATTAAAAAATAATACAATAATTAAGATACAAACAAGAGTTCAGGAGAGCTAGACTACAATGAAGGTGTGCTTGCTGTCTTAATACAACAATAATTTGCGTTGATGCACTGATAAACTTGTTAAACCGTAACAAATTTTGTTGGCTCCAATGGCCCCAAAGTGGCGACAACTTTTTTCATTTGGCGAAAATGTTGGCGACAACTTCTTAAGACCCAGCGCCAACCCTGGAAGAACCTTTGATAATCTCCAAGGATTGACACTAACAGTGTCCTGTGATCTCGAGGATCCCAAAAATATTGGAGGAACCCCTGCAATTCTAATCAGGAGATTCTGCCAGGATCTCTAAAATATTTACCTGTTTTTGTGTGAATTTGAGCTTTCATGACTTGTTAAATGCAAATTTACATCTTAAATATTTGTCTTTTATTGGAGGAATCCCTAATGTAAAGGAGGAATCTCTGAATAACTGACTTCGAATTCTGTTGGGAACCCTAGAAAAAATAGCAAGCAGCTAGCCCTGATGATCTCAGTTTTTGCCTTTAATTTTACTAGCTCTAGAACATTTATAATTAATTGTCATGTGCCAAGTTAGCAACTAACCCAATTATGCAGTCATCCCTTAAAAATTTTTCAAGCACAAGCTTGATTTTATTTGTAATATATAATAAAAGACTGCATAATCAAATAGCCTGACTAAAATTACTAAGTGAGTAATTTCCTGAATCCTGAATCTTTTTTCAAGAATGCAAATTTCGGGAGTTGAATTTGACACAAATAGTATAACTGTATTGCTTTAGTCAGCGTTCGATAATGTAGTGTTTTTTTAAATCTACTTACCTGTAAATAACAATAGTTATATTTATTATTATGTTTTGTTATCTTGCAACTCCATGACTAAGTTATAAAATTTTGGGAAAAATGTGAAGTGATTTTTCATTTTGCAAATTGAAATAAAATCAAGTTTCAAGAATTTGCAAGTCCTGTGTTTTGTTAAATTTGAGCCCTGTTTACAGTTATCATGTTTCAGAATATAACCCTGAGTTATGCCTCAGTCCCATAAAATCGTGGCTTGTTGCGGACTCGTACCTGCAGACAGCTTTAGGCTGCATATTTAGGTGACAGTACGCACATGGCACGAAACAACGCACCCATTCGGAGCCTTAGCTGAAAGATATGCAAGTTTAATCCATACTCAGCCACGATTTTGTTCACGATTTGACTTTGAAACTGATATGTGTATCCATGGCTCATCTCATGGACCCTAGTAAATAGGTAACAGTACATACTGGTACGCAAGAGTTCGTACAAGTCTTTGCGGAGCTTGATCGCATGTTTATGGGACTGTAGCATTAGTATAGTTTCATTTAATTGATATTTTTAAATTTTTAGGTTATCATTATTGGTGGTGGAATATGTGGGTTACGTGTTGCCATAGAGACAGCATTATTAGGGGCCAGGACTGTGATAGTAGAAAAAAGGGACAGATTTTCTAGAAACAATGTTTTACATCTCTGGCCCTTTCTGATTGTGGATCTAAAGAATCTTGGTGCTAAGAAATTTTATGGAAAATTTTGTGCTGGGGCCATTGATCATATCAGTGAGTATTGTTTTATATTATATTTGTTTATATACTTATCTATTACTAATATATACATGTACAATGTAACAATGGACCAACCATCACTAATCTCATGTGAGACTTTGGTTTGACTATGATTCTATGAATATGTACTATTTCATAATTGTATAATTGACAATGGGGGAGAGTATGTGTACTTATGTAGGGGTGTAACAATAGGTCGACTTATCGCTGTATCGCGATAGTTTACCTTGCAATAGCAATAGGTCGATAGAACTTTTTCAAGTCGATAAATATCGCGATAGTTTTTCGGACTATCGACTTTTTTCGATAGTTTTCTTGAAAACGAGAGTTGAGCCCCATAAACGCTTTACTTTCATCTTTTTTAATGAGAGAACTCCACATTGATACGGATCAAATTAAATCTATTTAGAGGCCGACAGAGGAACAGATAAGCTGCGTATCTGCGTAAATACGCAATTAAAAATTTCAAAAACCCTATAAGAATAAATAAATTTGCGTATCATAACCCAATTAAAAACTCCTTTACTCATAAAGTCTCGAAATCGCCGCGTATCCAAGGTAAATAAAAATCGAAACTGGTCGGATTAGAGATGCAAAAAATGAAACTTCACGCGACAATTACATGCCAATTACATCTCATTAAAACCCAATTGTCGTTCACACGCTGGGAGTTTAACTTGCCGACATATAAATGCACAAGGATGTCACAAAATCATAATAAAGTCGCCGACTTATGATTACACGCTCGATAACATCTGTACATACCTTTACTTATACACGTCAGAGTACATTGGAAATAGCGCATATATATATTTCAATTGTTTGCAGCAATTAAATCAATATTAATCCTTTGTTTGAGGACAAATATGTGTTGCAGTTTGAGCAGAAATTGAGGTAAACAATTTAAGATATGTGTCGGCATTTTTTCACACTTACTTTGTCGATGTTTGATAGCATAACAATGACATAATTGCAATGTCTCATTATGTAATCATGGAGTCTAATATAAATTAATCGTCATGAAAAATGTATTCTTAAACTAGCGTGACCTAATTTGTTAAATTGTATTTTATATAAAACTTTATAATATAAAAACGATATCGGCGATCCCAGGAAGTCATTTTTCCTTTGTTAAAATTACTGACGATAATTGTCAATAACACCGTCTTGTGTAATTAAATCTTATTAATAGTGTTTTGTATTACTTTACAACAAAAATATTTTATAATATATAACTAAGTATTGTATTTCGTAAAAATAAAATCCCTTCAATCATGATGACTTATTGTCATATATTTTCGCGACCAACGCTATCGCAAATTAAGTAAAACATTCTTAAATCTTCGTAATTAATATAATAAGTTTATTATTTTTCATTTATTTTTCTTAATTTAGCAAACAGTGGTGCCCCAGGAACCGACAAATTCGAACTTACGTTCCCGTTTTCTGGTGTTCGTTGATAAAACAAATGTCAAAATGCCAGACATTTTTTTTACTTGGCAACATTTGTTTCGGTGTAATTTTAAAAATGAAGCATAATTACATGTTTTTTAAATTCAATTAAAATACTGAAGATGCTATCATAACTATACTGTATTTATCATTATCATTATGTAATTATGGTAATCGATGACAAAGAGTTAGAATAACCAAAAAGTTAGTTGAATAAAACAGTTTGTTGATTAATCAGCATTTCAAATAACCAAATAACTGACAAGTTGTTATTTGATACAGAAAAGTTATTTTCAAATTAAGTCATTATTTTGTAGATTTCTCCACTCCTGTGAACTAAATTCTGGCGAAATCTTTGAAACATTTTCCTGCAATGTTCTGTCTGAGTTCTGTCTTTGACCAAGAACATTGTTTATTGTAAAAGACTTGAGACTGTTTACCGTTGTTTTTATAATAAAAAAACTATCGTGATAGTATCGCAATAGTTTTTTGACTATTGCAATACTATTGCAATAGTACTTTTATTATCGCAATACTATCGCGATAGTGTTTTTGGCCGCAATAGTCACCCCTATACTTATGTGTACATTTTTCATGAAATTGATGAATGCATGGCAATGAAATTTGGGCCATTACTGATGCAGACCTACAGCAACTACTCAGAACTGACAGTTCAATGATAACTGAATCAGTGGGGCCAAGTCATTTGAGGAAACTTCCACTGAACTGCTTGGTGCAAAGTTAGAAATACAGAATGTGACTGAAGCACTACAGACATTAGATGGTATGGTCATGTGATGTATGGGCATCAAAGAAGGATATAATCAGAGTGTATATATAGGCTGATATAAAACCTCATGAACACTGATATTCTAAACAGAGTCTCATAGAGATCAAATGTGAGACAATTTAGCTGCTGTCTACCCTGATGTGTGGGATGCCCGGATATGAAAAAACATAATCTGGATTTGATATAATGATGGATGAATTCTATATTTCAGGTATACGACAGTTACAATGTATATTATTGAAAGTAGCTTTACTAGTAGGTGTAGAAATACATGTAAATGTTAGTTTTGAAGATATCATAGAACCTACAGGTCCAGACTCTGGTTGGAGAGTAAAAATTAATCCTGAAAATCATCCATTATCTGAATATGAATTTGATGTTCTAATTGGAGCTGATGGCAAACGTAATACTTTACAAGGTAATAATGACTATTGTTATGTTAAACAAATTTTGATAAATTTTATTTACATGTAACTTAGCAGGGGGCACATACACTTACCCCGCTGATTTATGAATATGGATATCTATTTTTATTGATCATGAATACCGAAGTATTGTAGCTTGTATTTGAATAAGTAGAGTTAATGTAAGCGCCACAGACAGTAGGGCTGTGGATCTTTGAGCAAGTGGCGATCCGATCCTATCAACGATTCATGCGAAACGATTCACAAATCGAACCACGAATCACTAGTTAATGAAAAAACGTACAGGAACTTACAGAAATTTTTTTATTACATGGAAAGTCATGTAAAAGATTCAGAAAAAAAGTTTCGCATGTGCTGAGTATGTGCCCGATTTTAGAAATAATAGCGGCGTGCAAAGTATGTAAATTTTTGTTTCCATTTGTTGTGCAGCTCATTGTCTTGGTAATTTAGCTGAAAAGTATCTTCATAATTATGTTGTAAAAATAGATTGCAATCTGAAGATTTGGGTGGTGCCGAATATTCATACTGTATTTTCTGGTTGAGATCGCGAATATCCGAGTACTCATATACTCGCAGCAGCCCTAACAGACAGTTGAATTATATTTAACAATGATTTATTTTAACTTAATTTTAAACTAGATCTGTAAAATAAAATCTCTGTTGTGACCATGATGAGAATTTCATACTTTAAGGTCTTGATTTGATTCCTGGCCGTGACAGGTAATGTTCTTTCATGAAAATTTAATACATTGTATTTAAATTCTGTATTCTTTCATAAATTTGATAAAAGGAAAAAGTTGCATTTTGAATTGCTTTCATTTCAACTCAGAGCTGACTGTCCAATTTTACATATCTATCATTGTAACCCTGAAGTCATGCCCTCAAATGAAATATAATTATTATAGCTGAATATTACTTAAGTTTAACTTTCAATTTTACTGTGTTGTGGTTTGGTGTAAATTTTTCTAAGCAATTTTAACTAAGTATGTGAGATGTCCATTTCATTAAGGATAAGCCCCAGGTGATGATCTATGTGCATTGTAAACTATTTCATATACTGTGTAGATGAAGAATACACTTAATTCATTTAGACTGCTTCAATCTATCACAGGCCAATGCTACGGAATTGGTGTAAAATAGATTGGTATTGCTTGAAATGTGTTGACAGGGCATTACCAGAGATTCATTATTTATTTTTAATGGAACAACATGTCAAGTTAATTAATTTGCTATGATTCATAGTATGAATATTCTTTGAGAAGAAGGTACTTTGCAATACTTTTATAAATTTGTTTTATCAAAAAAATTCATAGCTGAATGATTTCTAATGCATCTCATGCTGTAGGAAGTCAATCATTTAGTTCAGCTTTCTATAAAATGACAACAGTGACAGTGCATTATGTTTAAATTGCTTGTCACCTGTAATTTTACTTCCTTCCATAATCAGTGCCCCAATATGATTTAAACTTCCATATCTATTTGACCTACTAAGCCTTTGGACTCCACACTTTTAAATCTTCAGCAAAACAGTGTCAGGCTTGATTATCTTAATAAATTTTAGGGTTGTCATAGATTGAAAATTTTGTATTGATATATTGAAAGGCAAGTATTGCTGATATATCGAGTCAGACAAGGAAGTCTGAAGATAAGATAAGATAAGATAAATTTTATTTTAAGTCAGCAAGTTTATGAAGTGTAATAGAAGGTGCTAGAACTCCAGTATATGTATACATGTGCTATATAATGCTCTCATGCTGTTATGCATGATGTTAAAAGTTATTCCAGACATAAAACAAAATGTATTTTCTTGTTTTAATGTTTAACAGGAAACATGAATACTCAGAAATATAAAAAAGATAAATACAACACAGGGATGTTAAATTAAAGGCTATCTTTAGTTACTTTAAAGCTTTATAAAAAGCTAGATTGTATAGACAATCCAAATTGAGAATCAATATCAGAGCATCTGTCAAGAATCGGAGATATCCATTTGGGGATTTCGGATGAAGACCCTAATAAATTTAATGTATTAATATTTTTATCTACCATTTATTTCAGGTTTTAAACGGAAGGAATTCCGTGGTAAATTGGCTATAGCTATCACTGCTAATTTCATCAATAGAAATACTCAAGCTGAAGCCCGTGTAGAGGAAATTAGTGGTGTAGCATTTATATTTAATCAAAAATTTTTCAAGGATTTAAATGAAGCTTGTGGCATAGATTTAGAGAATATAGTTTATTATAAAGATGAGACTCATTATTTTGTGATGACAGCCAAGAAACAATCACTGTTAGAGAAAGGTGTATTAAAAAAAGTAAGTTTGGAAAGACATTTTATGTAGTATTGTAACAATACTTGAATTCTGTTCTTAATTGTCTCTATGGATGTGGTTAGGGTCAAGTTGTTAGTAGGCTTGATCTTGAATATAGAAAAGCCCTCAGGCTAGCTCAGTTGGTAGCACACAAGTCTACTGATCGACGGGGTCGTGGGTTTGATTCCCGGGTGGAGTTTGATTATGAAATTATTTCTATGGCCATTCTCCCTCCTTCTGATGATTCTTAATTATGTAGGGCAGTTGTCAGTCACTGACGAAAGTATGTGTTTAGTAGTTGGTTAACAGCTAAATCCAGAGATTTAGCCTTTCCAGGAACAGTGAGTAGGTTGACTGATCCCCGTTATATGACCTATGCAATGGGTTGCTATGGCTTTAAACCCAACACACTCGAATGTAAGTTGAATTCCTGGTAGCCGGCTCCAGTAGCTCAGTCCATAGTTCACTAGTCTTCTCATCAAGAGGATGTTTGTTTCATTCCCAGGCAAGGCATACTTTCTTGGAGTTTGGTCATGAAATACAGCCACTCTCCATCCAAGTCCTACCACTGACACTAAATTATGTATTGCCATAGTTAAATGCAAAACTAGTCTTATTACCTGTAAATGAGGAAGTATGTTGACTCCTGGTTTAGAATTCAGCTAAGCCTTAGTTCATGACATGTTTATTTAATTCTCCCTTGGGTATTGCTGGACTCAACTTTTCATCTTGAAAGTACATCATCTTTAAACCACAGTATTCTTAGCCAACTTGGAAATTACCATATTTGTACTGTCAATAAAAATGCATGAATTTAAGTTTTCAGAATTATTCCTGAATTTTGAATTTTGAGAGTCCATTTATGTCAGTATGTCATAAATTTGTAAAATTATTGTGAAAAAAATCTAAATCATTCTATGAATTTGATAAATTTGCTGAATTTAGGATTTTTGAGTTTTAAGTGCTGTGCCAAGAACTGTAACTCCATTTTTGTTTAGTTTTTTTAAGCAATTAGTTTTGATTATAATCAGCCGATACATCCACCTAGCTCAGGTTCTTGTACTTTATAGCTGGTCATTTTTGCTTTACACCTGTTCAATAATGATAGGGATAATTCTTAACCCTGCTTATGTTTCTGTATCAATATAGACTGTACTTGTAACCATTGGATGTGTGTAAATGTGCAATTTCTAAACCCCAGAAATTGAAAACCCTTAGAAAATACAAAATATTGAATTGAATAATCTTAATTTTGAGTATGTACATATGAAAATAAATAGCATAAGCTCTACTGAGCTTTTAAACGAGTCCCTGCAGTATTTGATCATTCTAATCTTTTTCTTCAGGACTATAATGATACAGCCACTCTTCTATCATATGAGAATGTGAACCAAGAAGCTCTAGCCAACTATGCAAGAGAAGCAGCAGATTTCTCTACTAAACATATGATGCCACATCTAGATTTTGCTGTCAACCATTATGGTAGACCAGATTTAGCTATGTTTGATTTTACATCTTTATTTCAAGCTGACAATGCTTGTAGAGTTGTTGAACGTCATGGTAGGAAGTTATTAACTGCTTTAGTTGGTGATAGTTTATTAGAGGTTGGTATCAGTTTTATATATTAGGCCACAACAAGTTGATCTTACGTTCTATGGATTCACTCGCACCTTAAATTTTAAACTATTTTTATTTCCTCGCTCGCTCATAAAAATTTGGTCAATATAACGCAACTAAATTAATTTTTTTCTTTGCATAAAAATCCGTAGAACACATGATCATCTTGTTGTGGCCCGTATACAAGTTTTATGGTTAAGATAGTAGAAAGAATCCAAAATTCAGTCTATTCTTTATAGATTGTATTGTGATTTAAATAAAACTATTGATAGTGATTGACCCATGTAGGCCGTGAGCCAGATACACTTTTGCTCCCCCCCCAGGGGGAATTTTCAAGACCCATATTTTTTTATTCCCCTATCTGTCCTGAGTACAACAGTACAAAGTTTGCAAGTTTCCAGTGGGGCATTGCTGAGAAAATCAACTTTTAATTGTATAGGTAAATAGCATTTTTTGTTCCATTTTTATCGATTTATTTTTGCAAAAACCATTAAATCATGTTTGCAACACCAAGTTCTCTTGATATTGTTTGTCAATTAAAAAGAAAATGTGTCTTTTGTGTTTTATAAAGGAAATTGCTGTTGATACTGAGCTCATAAGTACCTTAAAATGTAACATACGTTACTGTGCCTTTGAGCGCAGACTATGAAACATAGCCACATAAAGTAGTCATCATACACTTGCTTTTTAAGATATACAATGTTGTTGTATGTAAGAATACGATTTTTATCTTGTTCCCCAGAAATATTAACTTACACACAGCTCTTAAACTTTGTCGCCAAGAGTGTTGAAACATACATAACCATAAAAAATCCATTTTTTTTTCAAATTGGAAAAGATATCATACTTGTAAAATATTTTAAAACATAAGATCAGATATGAATATATATGAAATAAAAACGATTGTCATTAAGTATTCAATGACATTTCATTAAATTTCACATTTTAGCAAAATTTTCGGGTAGACATTTAAACATGAAACATACGTGACCATGGTTTTTCAACTAATGTTAAATATCTTAGTTGAATTCACGTTTACTAATTAGTCTCTCTAATGAACTCTTCATTTTATGATTACTACTTTTGCCATTCCTCAGGATCGTCTAGAGATAATGCTGTCTAAAGTATCAAATGTAACATACGTGATGTAACATACGTTACCGTTAAAATGATATACCGATCTTACAATGCGGAGAAGGGTTAAACGATGACATATTGAAAATTGGTTTACACCAAAAATGTTATCCACAATGAATAAAGTCGTTATTATCTCATTGAAAAATATATGACATCTTCAACCAGACTAAAAAAACATGAAACTGTGTGCATCTCAATGGCTTTGATAAATTAAACTATGAAGATTTTTTAACCATTGCATGCAATATAAGCATAGAATCCTTCATAGCAATACTCAAATCGATATTTTTGCAATTCATTTGTTACTTCAATTCTTACTAGATGTAACCAAATCTCAAATGTAACCAAAGCGTCCTTTGTTCGCTTCTTATTCAATAAAACATGGTTTTATGAATTGAAACATACGTTACGTTTGGTAAGGTATGTTTCATATGAAATGTATCATAGTTGATGCTTGTTTGTTTGCTTGTTTCACAATGTTTCGCTTTTTTGTAAACTTGAAACGTTTAAGTTCTGAATGTTTCTTTTATACCATGTCTTTGAGTGTAAAGGAAAACAAAATGTCTGTTGAATTCAACAGCAGCGAAATAATGTAGTTGGACTTTTATAAACACACGTAACCACAGGTTGTTGTAATTCCTTACAACAAAAACAGCACAATTTATGTCGGAATTTATTTTTTGTCGTAGATGAACTATAATACATCGGAAGCTTTTGTTGCAGAAATATTTAAGGGAACATGGTACATAAGCATGGTACAACAAATTGATAATGATAAGGAAGCAAACACATCGTTCATGCAACAACGCCGATCTCTTATCCAATGGCAAACCCTTGGGGATGTGACTTTTTATATGAAATAAGTGTGCCAGTACCTAATGGAATATCTAGGAGAACGTTTTGATTTTTACTTCAAAGTGAATTACTACATGAACTTTGAACACAATTGATCTGTTATGCTTTTCTGAGACTAATTTGTAACCTTTTAAACTCTTAATTTTAACATGTTTCTCTTAATTTTGAAGGCAATCCTTATTGATGTAAATAACAGTATTTAGATATGACATAGTACATAGAGAATAGTTTGTGCTACCATTAAATTATTTAAACTGTTGTCCTGGGTGTGACAGATAAAATTGGGATGTGATAGTTTAAACAGTGTTGTTGTAACATACGTTACTACCTATTTCTTTCTTTAGGCATTCATAATTATGAACTTTTCGGTGAGTTAAGTATATAAACTTTTAAAATGTATTCATTTATGTTGACTGTTCACGGCTATGGTACTTAAGTTTCTTTCAATTTTCCCAAGTTTGAAAGTCATTGTTTCAAGGTTTATAAATGTATTTCTGTAATTTTCCTTAAGTTGATCTAAAATTTAAGTCATATTTGAGCGAAGGGGCGTTCTGAATTTATCATTTTGTGGTATATGTATTTCCAGTATCAACCCTTTGCCTTCCTAAAGTGCTTAAATCATAGACAAACATACAAATACAGACGAAAAAAATAAAGTTTTATTAGTGTGGTCCGTATAGAAACATACGTTACCATAGAAAATAGGTGCTTTTATTCAAATATGTGTAAAATTTATTTAGTCTGACTAACGAATGACCCTTCCTGTAAATACTTTATTCATTTGTCCATCTTGTAAAACTTTTATTAATAACTGAAAGTTATCATTAAAATCAAGAAATAAAAATATGTAAAGTGGAGATTTCCTATATGGCTGACAAAAGAGAACAGAGAAACGATGCATTTGATTTGTTTCTATTTTTAGTCTTGCCAAAACGAAAGTACTCTACCTGTCAAGTGACTCTCTTGAAATAGCAAGAAATAAGGGACGCCAATCTGTCTGTTATATTTATTGTTTTAGAAAAAATGGCATGTTCAAAACTAAACTAAGAACGTAATAGGAAAAAGCACCATTTTTTTGTGTTGAAAAGAGGTATGAAAAGAGTCCCTCAAAATCCCTGCCTCCTCACATATTGGTGTTAAGAAATCACCACACTGCTTACTATCGGAAATGCACAGGAATGATGTTACAGGGTAACCCAAAATCCAAATCGTTGTCAAAAACAAAATGGCTTCATAATTAAGATGCGTCGAAATAGAATACCGGAGGACAGTAATAAGAACATTTTGGCATAGAAAATGGCCATAGGGGGTCATGAAGTTAAAAGTCCCAGAACTCTGTAAAGCCCCAACAAAACTTTGCAAACTTTTATAAGTGAATTGCAACTACCATGTGGGTTTAATAATCATACCATAGATAATTACTTCCAGGAGGAGCGATGTCATATACTGGCTTTAAAAAAAGCACTTATGGTTTTTACCGGAAAATGAGAATGAGCGATATTTCAAAGTCCCATAACTCTGTAAAGCCCCAACAGAACTTTGCAAAGTTTTTATCAGTGAACTGTTACTTTCATGTGGGTTTAAAAAATATACCATAGATAATTACTCCCAGGAAGGAGCAATGTCTTAAACTTGCTTTAAAAGCACTTATGGTTTAAACCAAAAATGAGAATGGGCGATATTTCAAAGTCACATAACTCTGTAAAGCCCCAACAGAACTTTGCAAAGTTTTTATCAGTGAACTGTTACTTTCATGTGGGTTTAAAAAATATACCATAGATAATTACTCCCAGGAAGGAGCAATGTCTTAAACTTGCTTTAAAAGCACTTATGGTTTAAACCAAAAATGAGAATGGGCGATATTTCAAAGTCACATAACTCTGTAAGGCCTAAACAGAACTTTATAAACTTTTATCAATGAATGCCTACCACTAAATGGGTTGAGCAAATCATACATTTGAAAATTCCCCATGTGGGGAGCAATGTTATATACTGGCTCAAGGTCTATTAAAGATTTGACCAGAAAATGAGAATGGGCGATATTTCAAAGTCCCATAACTCTGTAAAGCCCCAACACAACTTTGTAAACTTAAATCAGTGAATGCCTAACATTATATGGGTTAAGAAAATCATAACCTTAAAAATTCCCCATGTGGGGAGCAATGTCATATACTGGCTCATGGTCTATTATGGATTTGACTGGAAAATGAGAATGAGCGATAATTCAAAGTCCCATAACTCTGTATTGCCCCAACAGAACTTTGTTAACTTTTATCAGTGAATGCCTACCACTACATTGGTTAAGAAAATCATATCCTTGAAAATTCCCCATGTGGGGAGCAATGTCATATACTGGCTCAAAGATATGATGAATTTGACTGGAAAATGAGAATGGGCGATATTTCAAAGTCCCATAACTCTGTAAAGCCCCAACAGATCTTTGTAAACTTTAATCAGTGAATGCCTACCACTATATGGGTTAAGAAAATCATACCCTTGAAAATTCCCCGTGTGGGTATATACTGGCTCAAGGTCTGTTATGGATTTGACCAGAAAATGAGAATGGGTGATATTTCAAAGTCCTATAACTCTGTAAAGCCCCAACAGAACTTTGCAAACTTTCATCAGTGAATGCCTACCACCATATGGGTTAAGAAAATCATACCCTTGAAAATTCCCCCTGGGGGGGGAGCAATGTCATATACTGGCTCAAGGTCTAATGATCAATTTCTATAAAAATCAATTTGCTTTGGCTTTTTAGTGTTTTTTTGATGGGCAAATGATCCTATAAATTGTAGTTGGTTCCAGATTTCATACGTTAAAATATGATCAAGTTGTATTGCTAGATTGCATGAATTGTTCTATTACATTTCAATTGTTTCATTAAATGCACTACAAGAAACACACATTGTAATTTTATCTAAGGCAGGAGAACAAATAAACAGGAAGCAACTTAATTAAAACAGATAAAGTTATAAAAATGTGAACTAGCAAGACATTCAGTATGCTAGTTTACAAAAGGAAACTAATTGTCATTCATTATCTCAGGTATAATGTATTATTTATCATGATATGACTTTGATTATAATTAGAAACCAGGTGCCCATATTATCAAGCTTCTAACAGCTGATTTTAGCTGTAAATCCTTCTATATTATATTGTAAAATTATCGCAAGATTTTGATAATATGCTGCTCAGGTGTATGGTAAAAGAGTCTAGGTTGTTGAAGGAATGTGGATAATAAACTACATTCATGCTCTTTGAGAGACATATGTCTAATAGTCCCGAGTTCCCTGTTTCTAAGTCAGACAGTTTTCACTTAATTTACACCTAACTTTGATACAATGTTTGTCACCTAGATAACTAGAATGAGCTCCACAAACAGGTCAATTTAACTGAGGACTTGAGAGTATTTGCCTTTAAAGCAATTCACAGACCTACTTTGTATTTTTTTACATCTTGTTAGTTAATACTTAACATATTTTGTTCTTCTGTTATTTTGTAGCCTTTCTGGCCAACAGGGTCTGGCTGTGCCCGTGGTTTTCTTGGAGCTTTTGATGCAGCATGGATGACAAAACAGTGGTCATCTGGTAAAATGACGACGCTACAAGTGATAGCTGAACGTGAAAGTGTTTACCAACAATTGTCACAGACAACACCAGAAAACCTTCGACAGAATCATAACCAGTTTACATTAGATCCTGCTTCAAGGTAACTTAGTTATAGGATGTTTTACAAGTCTAGTCTAAATACTATATAGACATAAACCTAGTTTATTGCCAAGAAACAATTTGGCAGTATTTTACATAGTTATAACATGCATGCTTTACATACGGTATGTAGGAAATATATTAAAAAGCATGTACAACTTATACAAATAGCAAATGAATTAATATATATTACTAAAAAGCAGTCAGTGTTTATATTCACTCTTAGGGGAAAGGTGGCAGGGCCCTTTTTGAGGGGATAATAGCGACAAAAACGAAAATTAGGGGAAAAACAATTCCTTATTTTCAATACAGTATAACCTCTGCTAACGGCACCTCTAACGAGCGGCAACCTCCGACGAGCGGCATATTAGAATTCCCCCCGTCGATTTTACTCTATGATTTACCTCCAATGAACGACACCTCTGCAGAGCGGTAAACGGCCGTTCAAATAAATTCCCAAAGTTAATCTTTACCTCTATACAGCGACACTAAGTCTAGCAAGGTTTACATCAATAATCGATAATTATCTATAACCGGATGATTTAAACAATAAGCGAAACCCCTAATCGTATAACACTACCCTCAAGTGTCATGTTGCTAAATCATTTGTCTAACAGGGGTTAATATACAAGTGACATATGGTTTCCATGACACCAACGAACGGACCTTAGATGAGGAGCGCTTTGTTTGGTAGGCTGACGTCATCAAGTATCAGATGCACATACGTCTAGCTAGTTGACGATAATAAATGAAACTTATTTGTTATTGTTCTTTTTATTAAAAGCTTCGATGAAATGAATTCTGTTTTAAGATTATTTGAGGTTTAAGATAATATCAGATATTTACTCCCGAAAAGACGACGATAATTCCTGCTAAATAGTATTCGCCATTAGACAAGTATAAAAACATTTGACAGTAACAGAATCGATTTCTCTTGTGTATTGCTTTCTTTAGCATAAAACTAACCTTCATGCTAGGAATTGTCAACCGTTATAATTATTTATTTAAAAAACTTCGTAATCCTATTAAAACTTTTTTTTACTTTTGTCGATCAGCGCTCGCTAAAAACTGTATTTACATTACGGAACGGATAACGGCCAGTTTTCCGGACCGAAAACGGCCGTTTTCGTAATCGGTAGAAAGACTACCTCTGCAGAGCGATACCTCTGCAGAGCGGCAATTTTTTCAAACTCCGCCGAAAGTCGCTCTGCAGAGGTTACACTGTACTTGAGATAACATAAATCCTCTGAGATAACATGAATCCTGTAACAGAGTAACATTTCTGTCTGCCTGTATCTAAAATTTCAACTATTGAACCCATGATTTGTCTGTAATGCTTGTGAAATGGGGAAAAAACTGTATTGAATAACCATTGAAGGGGAAGTAACTACTCCAGGTTGATCCTTCTGTTATTTACATGTAATATTTATGATAAAAAGCATGTTTTTGTTTGTTTTAAATATGTGCATGGATGAAAAGTTTTAGGAACCATCTTGAAGTTTAGGATTTATATGAACTAAGAAAGTATTTTCTATGTGAAATCTGTTGAAAATAAAATTTTAGAAATTTCAGATTTTTAAAAAAATTTTTACTTTCACCCATGCATTTGTTATTGTTTGTATTGATTGTTTGTATGTTGATGTATTATTATTGATGATATTATTATTGTAGGTATACAAATTTAAAAGCTAAATGGTTAAAACCGAAACAAGTATGGCATCTATACGATACTGGAGAAAATACTCTCAGGGATGAAGTTATAGAAATTCCTGTAAAATCTGCTCAAAATGGTAAATTTTATTTATAAATCTTAAGGGCACATGAGCACTTCATTTTTTTAACCAGATTTTTCAACGAAAAAAATCGGCTAAAAGTTTAGCAAACTGGGGGGCAGGCCAGTGGGCGGGCGTCTGGTGTCGTTAACAATTGCTTTAAAGTTTTTTCTTTACCATATATTTCTGCCATTTATTGTGAGATCTTTATGAAACTTCACACAATGGTAACATACCATGTGATGAACAGAATTAGAAAGTAACCACAACTCTTCCTGCCTTTATTATACCCCCGCTTTGAAGAAGAGGGGGGTATACTGTTTTACCCTTGTCCGTGCGTGTGTGCGTCCGTCCGTCCGTCCGTTACAAAATTTCCGTCACAGTTTTCTCAGCAACTATACCATGCAGCAGCCTGAAACTTTGCATATTGCTTCATCCTATAGTCCCATGTGGTATAAAGCGATTTCATGCTCCTCGCTCATCTACTTCCTGTTTGTCGCTTATTTTTAGATTTTGGCGGGGGTATCACTAGTGAGCATTAGCTCACAGATTTACTTGTTATGGATTATTTTCTTTTGTAATTTTTGCGTTTAAGTTTTTTAATTCGGCTTTAATGTGGTTTCCACATTACATTTCTTGTTTTAAATAAAATTATAGACCATTAATCAACTTTTTTTTCAGGCTATGATGAAATTAAGAAGGATGACTAGTTTTGCATCGACCCAGCAATGTTTCTACACATATCAATAACTTAAAACTAAAAAGATTCTTTTTTTCTTTCTTATTTATCATAGGAAAAAAAGTCAGCTGTTTTTGTTACAACTCTTATTTTGGTTGCACTTCGGATCTATTCCTTATAAAATAACATGGATATGAATTTTTTAGAGCTGGGTATTGTCAGTTAGTTTGTATCACAATACATATCACGATAATTAATAGCATTGTTACGTATCACGACATGTATCTTGATTGTTTATAAACAACATGCACTTACTATATAAATGGTGGGAAGGAGACAAAAGCAAGCAAGCAACTTTTAAAAATAATATTATTGGACTAGTATTAACTGCAAAATTAGGGTGAATGTGCCCTTCAAGCCTTAAAATTATTTTTCAAACTAAATATTAAACAGCAGTCAGTTTTCAAAATTTGTTGAAGGTTTTTTATTTAAGCATTGTATCAAGTAACTATCGTCATGTATTGATAGTTTGAGGTACTATCATGATACTCTATTGTCTTGCTAATATTACAATGTATAGATGCATCGAGAATAGACTATATCCGGAATTCAAATATTTGGGTTTTCCCCTCCGGTACAAACAGACTTCCTCCGTTACAATGAAAATACGTGTACAAAGAACAATGGGATTTAATCCATAGATTGTGCTATATAGCAATAATGTGTAGAAAACTTTGTTTGTACCGCCTGTGCACGGATGGAAAAACCCATAAATTTGAATTCCTGATTAGGTCTATATCGCCCCAACACTAGAATTTTTACCAGGTGGTCAGACCTTCAGAGTGCATGCCAATAAATTTTTCATTCAGTACCTTCAGTGCTTTGATTCTATATTTCCAGATATTATAGATACATATAGTTTATTACGATGGTGTCAGAAGATATTAAATACTGGCAAGTACCATACAATAGATGTTACAGATTTATCTACTAGTTGGAAGAGTGGGCTTGCATTCTGTGCTTTATTACATTACTTTAAACCTGAAGCCATGTGAGTCTATATTTTAACTTGAGTTTTTTTTTACAAAAGTACAATATATCGCCAAAATCAGCATTTCGTTTCGGCTATGTTTAGATGGACACGATTTTCTTGAGTCACCAAGTGTTGTAATGTTATAATAGATGTTGGTCTGCACTTAATCAAGAGTATGGGAGGAATTCTACCCTATAACATTGATTAAAACATGAAATTTTAGGTGAATCTATAAAAATTGATTGAATATGTCACATAAATAGACTATATCCGGAATTCAAATATTTGGGTTTTCCCCTCCGGTACAAACAAACTTTCACCGTTACAATGAAAACATGTGTACAAAGAACAATAGGGTTTAATCCATAGTTCCTGCTATTTAGCAATAATGTGTAGAAAACTTTGTTTGTACCGCCTGTGCACGGACGGAAAACCCCATAAATTTGAATTCCGGATTAGGTCTATTAAATTTTAATCTAAGTATGCTATTTTTTGTGTTGTTGTTTGTTACATTTTGTTTGTTATCTCACAAAAATTGGGATCTTGTCAGCATAATTATTAACACATAACAATACCATGTAAAAGAATTTTCGTCTAAAATGGAATGTAAGACCTCTGATAATACAGACCTCTAGTCTTTAATAGAGATGACATGGTGTATTGATATACAAAATTGTACAGTCAGCTGAACAATGGAAGCAAACTTAAAACCACTTATTAACTTCAAGTTTAAACTTAACATTCATGCTATAATTTCAGTGATGTATATGGAAGCAGTCTTTAAACGACACTATAACTTTTTTAAAACAACTTTAACTTTAAACTTTAACTTTTAATGTTAACTTTTACTTTAAATTTATAAGCTGTGCCGTCTCCTAGTGGTTAGCATGTCTGACTTCGAATCCGTAGACTGCGAGTTCGAAACCTGGTCGTGGCAGGTCATACCCTATACATGAGTTGTCGGCCTCGTGGTAATTTAGTACTGGTGATAGATAAGTGTCCAGGAAACCTATAGTAGGAAGAGCTGGCCGTCGTGTATATGACCTATATATGTGTTGAATGCGACATTAAAAAAAATAAAAAATAAAAAAATAAAAATTATATTATAATTTCAGTGATTATGAAAGTTTAAATGAAGCTGATGTGGTAAAGAACAATCAACTAGCCTTTGATAAAGCCCAGGAAGAGTTTGGTATAAATCCTGTGATGACTGGTGAAGATATGTACAATTGTGAGAAACCAGATAAATTAACTATTGTATCATATCTCTCACAATTCTATGATTTATTCAAGAAACAAAGACCTCCTAGTGGTAAGTCTATACTAAGGGAATTACATACTGCTGTCTTGAATATTTTGTTGTAGAATTAAACATAGGCATCAACTTTTTTGTGGCAATATTAAATGATAGGTGCTTTACTCTATGTTTTCTTCTAGGACAGCCGCAACCGTTTTCTTCTAGGACAGCCGAGTCTGTGGCATAGTGGTAAGCATGTCTGACTTTAAATCCGGATATCGTGGGTTCGAGCCTTGTCGCGTTAGGTCATACCCTATACATGAGTCGTTGGCCTCGTGGTAAGGTAAGTTAGTACTGGTGATAGAAAAAGTGTCCAGGAAACCTATAGTAGGAAGAGCTGGCTGTTGTATATATGGCCTAAATATGTGTTGAATATATAAACCCAATTAAAAAAAAATCTTCTAGGACAAAACATAGACAACTTTATGTTATTTTTATTTCTAATATAGACAATGAATAGTTTGCCTGTTCAGTTGTATTTATGAGGGAATAAGTTATTGCAGCTGCTTATGCCTTCTATATTAAAATAAAGATTAGGTCACAAAATAAGTGGATAAAAAATGCATGTACCTTTCATGTTAGAACTTCATTTATCATGCATACAAGTCCAAGATTGATGTTTGGTAAGTTGTAATCCATGCTACTGTCAGTATTTCAATTTTTCAGCAATTATTAGTCTTTTTGATGTCCTAACTCTGTTATGGCCCAAACCCATTTATACAACTAATTAACATATATTCAGATAACTGTTTTATTAATAGTAAATACTGAAGTACTGTAATATATTATTATTACTGTATATTTGAATCCATGGGGGTTATTGTATGCGCTGCTGACAAAAAGTTTTTAACAATATATTGAGTGATTATGCAAAGTTTTAAACTGTCATAAATAGTTGAAAGTTATTGTCTTCATAATTTCAGATGATCATTTGAACAATAGTTTTGAAGATAATCGTAAACATCGGTCACCAAGTCATCGTCTTTCAATCTTACAAAAACTCAGATCGTCTCGGGTCAGTTTGTCCAAGCTAAAGAAGTCTATCAAGAAAGATAAAGACTGGGCGGAGGAAGATAGAATATCGTCCAATCAAAATAACAACAATAATAACTACAGTAGAGAAAATATTGCCAAGTTAAGTTCTGTGTTACAATCAAACTGGGAATATGAAAGACGGGCTGTGGTAAGTGATTGTTTGACCATTTATTATAAAAAAGTATGGAGTGGTTATCACAGACTGGTAATTATTGGTTAGCCAGATTTGCTTAGATTCAAATCATTTCCCAATTTCATTTTGTATTTTTTTAGCTAGAAACTTCATTCATACTACTCATAATTTTGAGACTAAGAAGCAATTAGTTCCAATTTTCATTTGAATGATTTGATATTACCTTGATTAGATTTGATTCGGAACTCAAATCGGTGTTTTTTATCTGCTAAAAATTTGTTTGTACTGAAGGTACTGCTGCAGAACAAAGTTGAAATAAAAATGTGCATACACAAAACAATATGATTTAATCTGTGTTCCATACTTTTCAGAAATAACTTTGTTCTGCATGGATGCATGTGGTACAACATACCTTTTTGAGCTTTTCCAACCAATAAGTTCAAGTTCTGAGTTCAAACTATTAAACAAGAGAATGTTTTATAAGAACTAAACTATATTGTTTATTTCTAGCTAACTTGGTCAGTATTTTATATTTTCTGTATTGTAGAATGGTAATGTAGAATTGACAAGATATAGTAAACTACCATTAGATAAAATAACTAGTCAATTAGGTGAAAGTAATGCCAAAAATGAGATTAAATTTTATAAAACTAGAGACAGTTGTCCTAAACTACCGATGGATGAAATCACTAATAGACTAACTAGTGAAAAACCTGATGAATTAAAAGGTATTAAAATGAAAGAAGAAATGATGCCGGTTGTTAAAGGTAAGTGCTTTACTGCAGATTTACTACTTTAAATTTGTTGTAAATTTATTCAAAATCTATATTGAGTCAGTGCTTTTCGGCCCTGAGATGGGGCTAAATTTCTGCCTTCAGAATGGAAATGATGGAAAATCCATCAAAATATTCTACAATCAAAATGACATTTGGGGCACAATGTGTAGTTATGACTTTTTTTTAGCAACATCAGAATTCTTGTTGCGATTCTTTTACAACATTCAAGTCTTTAAGTGAGATTTTTTAAATTGTTTAGATGATTGTCTGTCTTTTATATAATCATTGAGTAGTATTGTATTTTTTATTCATAATTTGAAAAGCTGTGACTGTAGTGAAAATTCTTGGAAAAAACCTTAGCTAGTATTTATCAGTGATAACTTTCCTGAAATTCCAGGTTCAATTTACTGATGGTGGCTTTACAATCGTTAACAAATTTTGATCTTTTAGTGCGACAATATTTACCTAAGCTTGAAATTATAATAATTACACTCTTTACTTACATTAAGGTAGAATACCCATAATACACATATCAAGGAATAAGACTTTTGCTACTTTCTTTATAATCAGGATCACAACCTCGATTCACTGGCAAAATATTTTAAATTTTTACCGTCAAATAAATTTTTTATAACATTTTTTTGAAAATTGAGTTATAAGTAAGAATCACACTATAAATTTGAAGGGGTATATGTCTTTAAAATGTAAAATTGAATTAAATAATCAAATTATTTTCATAAATTTTGTTTGATAAAATTCACAATACTTTAATGAATGCAAATACATCAACTTTAATAACTTTACCTTGGTATTTTTACACACATACCAAGTTAATAATAGGGAGACCCAACAGAAAATGTGACGATTTTCACCAGCTATAAAAACTACAAGTCCGTATCCTTATTTTTTGACTATGAAAACAGTTTCTGCACTCCTAGTTACACATTTAATAATTTACCTTAAACCATATGGCAATGAATAAAACAAAGAACAAAAACTTTTACCACAGATAACTAAACAAAATGCCATTTTAATACATCAACCCCCTTTTTGAAAAAATGTCAAAACTCTAGTGACCATCAGAATATGAAGTAAACACATCTTTACAGTATATATTTTACTTTTAAACGCCATTATTGACAATTTAAAGATAAGATAATGGTATTTTACGGTCTAATTGCATTAATCATCAACAACTTATTGATTACGAATTTGTTCGGGGACGAATCTGTTAGGGGACGAATCTTTTCGTCCATTGTTTGAATTGGATTTTTAAACTTCCGGTTTAAACTTTTTACACGAATTCTATCTATTTTCTCAAATAATTGAGAGAATTAATATTCTTGTGAGGTAATACAATAAAGATATTAATAATATTTGAAAAATGAGGCATTTACACAATAAAAAAGTACATCCGATCTTTATCGATTGATAACGACACCGACGAAAACCGCTTACGTAATTTGTCGACATGACCCGACATCGCCCGAAGTTTGACAGCAGCTATTATGGGAATTCTGCCTTAAATCATGAGTTTCCGTATGCATGTATATGGTTATACACGTGTTTATAACAACCTATGTGACTATAAATCAATTTTGTTAAGGTGACATGTTATTGATCTTTTAATTTTGGACACTTTAGTTTTGGGGAACACGTAAGTCCTCAATATTGTGGCACAGTGTCAAAGTATTCATTCCTATGAAAACAAAATTAATTATTCAGTATGTGAATTTTGCCAAAAGCTTCTGATAAAGCGCGATTTACAAACAAAGACAAAAATAGACAGTAAATACTGAGTTAATATATTCTTGCATTAAGGTCAAGCTCGGGTTAATGTTGTCAGACTATACCTGTTGATTGAAATTTTTATTTTATGATATATTATTGTTTTCAGTAAGTAAGATGGCTGAACTATTAGTGTCTAAATTCAAGAAGAATAGTGATCAACCACCACCTGAACCATTGTCTAGAAAAGTGGTAAGTTTATCTTTAGTTTAAATATTATAAGAAATGTGTAAAAATACGTTTAATTTTATATCCTTTTTTCAGTCTGTCATATTTGATCTGGTAGTCAACCATATTTTATTGTATTCTACATAAGTTGAAAGAAGCTATTTGTACTTCCTTTTGATAATCACGTTCATCATATTCCCATTAAGGTGCCCAGTAAATCTAACTTTCTGGACTTAATGTGAGAAAATGTATTTATGGTACAGTTTAGCATAAACTTTACTTTACTGTAAATTTTGTGTTGCTTTATGTAGTAATATTGTTACTATAGTTATAGCTCATAATTATTAGTATGTTTTCATCACGTAAACCTACTCTGTAAAATGACCCTAAACTGTTTAGATACATGCCTGAATAATCTAATGAAGGACAATAACAATGCAATTTTTTAATTTTTAAAGGTACTAGTTCACAGATTTGGTTAAGATTTTTCTCAGTGCTCCAGCTAGCCCTTTTTAGCAGGGCGCCGCGCCCTGCCCTTTAAACCTGACGCCCTGCCCTTTTTCAAAACGCCCTGCCGTATTTTTTACCCAAGAAAAAATCGAAAATCATAAAATTCAAAGATCACTATCAGTTATTATCACACACTAATAAATTCAACTGTTGTTTACGTCATTGTTTATGACTATAGACTTTGTTAGTCTGTTAAACGAGGGGATTAGTGTCATCCTGTATAACAATCATCTGATAACATCAGAGGTGTGTGTAATTAGTCTTTCACACATTTATTGTTACTTATCAGCAGCTTATCAGTGAAACATCATTTAAATATAAGTTAACAATCAACTCTCTTCATTGGAGGATATGATAAAGTCCAGTTCCGGACTTTTCCGTAATAACTATTTAGTGTTAAATATATCAAATTTCACATTTATTTTCCAAATCATGAAGTCATTATAAGAAAAAATTAAAGTACTGTTCATTTGATGATTATTTTTTCATTAATGAGTTGATAAGACTGTTCATTAGACGTTTAAAAAGTCCACAGTTTTGCATTCGTCCTCAATAATTTTCGTGAGTACGTGACAGACGATTTTTGTTCTTATTTTTCCTGGATCACTTTTGAATCATATACACCTTACTTACATGTGAATATAACAATTTGATTATTTTAATGTAATAATAGCCCACTACAATCATTAATTAATTCATTTTGATCATCTTACTTTACAAAAGTAGACACCTTTTCGGATATGCATAATTTCGGATACATGAGTTCATAGGTAGAGTACAACCAATTTATTGAATATAACTTCAAGACTTCAAAGAAAAAGTTGAAGAGCTATCCCAAAGCTTATTTAGAACTTAGAACAATTGTTTTTTTTATTTTGGAGTTTGTACTGGCTAATGCCCAGGAAGCATTTACCACAGTAAACATTTTATGACACGGGTCCACTTGAATCTGTTCATAGAGAACACCTGTCCACAAAGGACACTTTTGAATTTTTCTGTGACTGTCTACATGCATGTACACAGACTAGAACTCTGTTTCAACTAAATTACATAAAGGCTGTCATAGGTAATGTATAAAATATCAACATAAAAGGGAATAAATAACACACTAACAAACACTTTGTTTTATTGTTTATTTAAACACAGAAATAAACTGTACTCCGACCACGCGTTAAAAAGTGCCCTGATTTCCTTAAAAACGCCCTGCCCTCCCAAAAGTCTAGCTGGAGCACTGTTTCTGTATTTTCATTATACCATTCAATGCCTGTAACTGTGTGAAAACAAAAGTTCCTATTATTTCAAGACAAACTGACTCATAGATTCCAAGAAATATACAATAATAGTCACAAAAATGCACTAAAATTGTCTATACCATGACATAGGGGGTAGATTTTTACTACTTGAAACTCCATCATTTGTAGTTGTCAGTCCATATGCACTAAAATGGTCACTATCAAAACACTAATTTCCTGCATCAAAAAATGTTTCCATACAATTTAGGTAGTCTCAGAAAAAGTTGATATTTAAGTTGAAATCTGTGAATGAGTACCTTTAAAGAACAAAATTTGCAGTTTATATGAGGTATAATACTAATTCTGAGCAATCTTCATTATGCACTTTCTTTATATATTTACAGAAAGGACAACCAATGATGGTTGCAGCTCAACCAGCCAGTGAATTTTGTTTCTTCTGTGGTAAACGTGTATACATTATGGAACGTATGTCTGTAGAGAATGTATTCTTTCATAGTCAATGTTTTAAATGTGATTTCTGTTGTGTTCTACTTAGAAGTAATACTTACTCTGTTGATAAAAATAGTTATGGAGATGGTAAGTTGTTGTTTCTATTGAGTTATTCCCGTTGAGTATGCAAATAATGAGATAAAGATGTACTTCTTTCATGTTAAATTTCATTTCAAGATAAGATTATAAAGATTATAGTACTGACTTTTATCCACTTAGACTAAAGGATGTAGAATCTGAATTTCGTGGGGTTCAATTCCTGACAGGTTCAATTCTTTTTATGAAATTTCAATATTTAGCTCTGTTTTCTTCCCTCTCTGTTTGTTGGTTCTTGTGACTTGGTGAGAAAGAAGTAAAGAAAACTGTTAAGAAAGTGTGGTTAGGTGAGTTGATGACCATTCACAACCTTATAAAAAGTGTAACCAACATAGTAAAACCCAAATAAATAACTCTATGAGTAAAATGTATGTGATAAATAACTAAATTCTTGATGTATATTATTGTATTTAATTTACAGCCCACAAATTTTATTGTTTACGTCATGCGTTAGCACAAAGTCGTTATGGTAAACCAGCACGTAAGAGAGTGGCTGAAGATGTTACTGATACTACCACTACTAAGACAAATGTTATAAATGAAACAAGTGATCTAGGACCTACACCAACTAAAGTATCAGCCTCGTCTAGATCTCCCAAGAAAACACCAGGTAATGTATTTGACCTAATGTTTCTAGTTTCCCCACCTACCCTAGCTTTTTCCAACTTACCATATTTTTTTATTCAAAATCAGATTTTTTGTCCAATGTTAGAAAATCACGTACAGATCAAGTTATGAATGATAAATTTGTTGAATCATGACTTTTAATGTCTGGTGATGACTCTGGCACTGTTTATAGATTAAAGACCTTTACTGTATTGGTTAAAACTGAATGCTGAAACTGAAACAGAATTCATTGGTCAAAGTCCTGTTTTTAGTATAGATTCATTAACATTTAGTCTATGAAAAAAACCCAAAGAGTCATTTTAGCAAATTCCAAAAACAGCATATGATTCAAATCATTTTACATAAATAAGCTTTGATTGTAGTAAAATCATCTCTGAATTTCATTGTTCAACTTTCTGAGGGTACTACATGATTTATTGAAAATTCATTGGTCCTTAGTCTTAGATAGTACTGTTCTATCTAATCTTGAAAGGAGAACATTTGCATTCAGTTGCTTTGAAATTATTGAAGTTGAAAATATGAACTACATTTTGTACATGAATAGACTGTTGAGCTGTGATTATTTCACAATCTAACGTTTATTTGATAATTTTGTTTTCACAGAGATGCTATCACCAGTATCAAACAATGAAGATTTATTATCAAGTTTAAAGACACCAGAACGTATAGATTTTGTTAACACAATAGAAGGATTACCTGAAGAAACAGAAGAGGAACAATGGGAACATAATATGAGTATGTCTTTGTCTAGAGATGGTGCATTAAATGAGGAATGTGAAATCATGGAAGATGAAGAGGACTCAGATGATTCTGATTTAGAGTAGGTTTTACTTTTACATCATTTGGTGTCACTTTGACATCATGGGGTGTCAGTTTTACATCATAGGGGTGTCATTTTTACATAATTAGGTGTCACTTTTAATATCATTTGGGTGTCACTTTTACATCATAGGGATTTCACTTTGACATCATGTGGGTGTCACTTTAACATCATGTGGGTGTCACTTTAACATCACAGAGTGTCACTTTTACATCATGGAGTGTCACTTTTACATCATAAGGTGGCACTTTTCTTATCATGGTGTGTCACTTTTTACATGGGTGTCACTTTTACATCAAGGGGGTGACTTACGTTATGGGGTGTTCTTTTTACAATCATATGGGTTACTTTTACATCATGGGGTCACTTTTACATTATGGTGTGTTAATTTTACAATATGATGTGTCACTTTTACATCATCAGGTGTCAGTTATACATTATGGGGTGTCACTTGTACAACATTGGATGTGTCACTTTTACAACATGGGATGTGTCATTTATACATCTTGGGGTGTTACTTTTACATAATGGGGTGTCATTATTTACATTATTGTGTGAACTTCTACATCAAGAATGTCACTATTTCTATGGTTCCCTTTACATTTATATTTTGGCACAAGATTTCAAATTTCTGCGATATACTCTTAGTTATAGACGTTTTTGCCTCCCTGGTGATACTCAAAATACTTGGTCTTTCCTTTAGAAGTAAGAATGGGTCTTTTTGTTCAACTAAGCTAAATAGTGCGTGACATTTTTCTAGGGTACATTTGTCTGGTGACCAATATTAGGGGCCATTGCCATTATGCTGGTATAAGTGTTTCAATATAATAAATTCTGAACTTATTATATCACATTGATATTAACTTCTAAAGTCCGAAGTTTCACAAATGATAAATAAAATGGTGTAAGTATACAAAATCGTTAAAATTGTATTTCCAATTTTAAAATTCTAATAATAAAGACAAAACATTTCAGAGAACTTTTGTCTGAAATGGACGAAATGGATTTCGAAGAAGTAACAGAATTATTACATGTTTGGTAGGGAAACATTACTTTTAGGAATGCTTTGTATGAATTGTTAGTTTGGAATGTTTGCCTCAGTTTTTGAGTTGTGACCTTTATATAGTGATAAATAAGACTTCCTTCTGAACTGTGTTTTTTTTATTCTATGATATGGCATCGTCAGATATCCTCATTACACTTCTGTATGAGATACTTTATAGTGCATTGTGGGACATTTGGACTGAAGAAATCTCATATTCATGAATAATTAATGAGGCAGTTTGATTGGACCTGCATAGAATAAATTTCTAAGGCCATGCTCCCTCCTACCACTGATTCTAAATCATGTAAGACAGTTGTCAGTCACTGACAGAAGTGTAGCCCTAGTAACTGGTTAGTGGCTAAATCAATAGATTATGCCTTTCTAGGATCAGTGAGTTGGTTGACTGACTAGGTTGATATGACCTATATGAGTTTTTCTTTCCTGCATCATGTATATTCATGAAATAGAGATTTGACAGACAGTTTCTCACAATGTCTTCTTGGATTGCTACAGATTAGTGACTGTGGATGCCGACGATGTAATGATGTGATATTGATTTCAGTTGATTATTATCTTGGCCTTTAGTTTATCCTGATTATAGTACTAACTGTCAGTAGACATATAATTTGTGTGCATTATATTTTTGTTTTAAATCCTTAATGTTTGTATTATAGTGTATATTGTGAGCATGTTAGTGATCCCATTATTGTTTGTATATTTGTTTCCATGGATACCTTGACTCCTTCTTTCTACAAACAGTTGTTAATTGTTTCCAATTTAAATTGACTGATATAGAGAGGTCACTGTTGTAATAAGCAGGGTTTTGAAAATCATAAAGAAATTGTTTTTTACTTGGAGTTAGACATAGAATAATGAAATCTAAAAACATTGTCTGGAATAAAAGTGCTTTTGCCAAGAGTTAGTGATAAGAACTTACTTGATATTAAATAGTTCATGGCAGAATACATGACATTGTATGATGTAATAATGCTCTATTTAATAAAAATGCTTAATTTTGCCGAGTTCAAATTAACAGCATATATAGTCATGTGATCTTTGGAAGGTAATCAAGAGCTTGTTATACCCCCGCTTCGAAGAAGAGGGGGGTATACTGTTTTACCCTTGTCCGTCCGTGCATCCGTCCGTCCGTCACAAAATTTCCGTCGCAGTTTTCTCAGCAACTATAACATGCAGCAGCCTAATACTTTGCATATTGCTTCATCCCATAGTCCCATGTGGTGTAAAGCGATTTCATGCTCCTTGCTCATCTACTTCCTGTTTGTCGCATATTTTTAGATTTTTGCGGGGGTATCACTAGTGAGCATTAGCTCACAGATTTACTTGTTGTTTATCAAATTTTTGCGACTGCCAGAAATAGACATTTTAAGTTATAAAAACTTGTGATTAAATAGCCCATCTTGTAATTAAATATCCCATCTTGTAATTAAATAACCCATCTTGTAATTTGTAAAACAAGTGTTTGTTTACCTTATTAGTTTTTGTTGTAGATCACATGACTATAGATAAACTACTCTAATATAGTTCAAAGGGTCAGTGATATGTTGTTGTATATACATTGTATTTTGCTATGTACTTTCTATGTTTATATACACCAAATATTAATTGTAGGCTTCTTTTCTTTCTATCTTTATAAGGAATACAGTGCGGCCGACATGCAAAAAAAAGTTAGACCAAAACTATATTTGTGCACTACTGCAAATTTAAGTTCAAGCAAAGAACATTAATGCCAACACAATCTATGTATAGTTTTAATGTACAGATTGAGTTTGTTAATGAATACATATTACATGAAAAGACCTATGTTGATGTGTCTGGGCAAAAGTAGACTTGTCTTTTAATTTATTTAGTTATACTTATTTTGCTCTGACTTATCAATATGATTTGTAAAAGAACATTAGTTCTGAATATGTATTGATATAAGTTGTTGTTTTGTCCAGGGATTCTATATAACAGGGATTTTTTTAAATTTTCACTGTCTTCTCTTTCTTCTGAAGCAGGCTGTACAAACTATCCCAGAGTTTAAAAACTTGATAAATGTTTTTGTACATGTCTTCCATGCTACTTGTGAATGTTTCTGAAGTTTTTGACAAAAATTTGTAGCAATTATGACCAAAAAATGACTTTAGGTGATGTAAAATAGGGCTAAAAATGGCAGATCGGCGGGAAATGCATTATTTTGTGAAGCAGTCTGTGAGTGTAAGTTACCTCAAAATCATCTAGGAACACATTTTTTCATAACTATTAGGTTAATTTGAATGGTACCGGTACAAAATTTCATGTGGATATCTTTATTTAAACTTGTAATACTTATTATCCCTATGGGCTAATAAATAAATAATAGCAAAGACAGTGAAATTTGATGAAAATCTATGTCGTTACAAATCCCTGTTATTTAAAATCCCTGTTATATAAAATCCCTGTTTTATTGTAGAAGAATGATTCATGCATGATTGTTCAATTTCACTTTCAAATTTGTTTATGAATGTATACATCACAGAAAGTATTTTGTTGGCTTGCCATGTTACTTTAGGAAGCATAATTCTGCCATTAGATAACTTCATTATGTCACTGTTAAGTCAAATCTACGTAACGTCACTCTCTAGAATTGAACTTACTAGGTTTTGGCACAACAAAGACGGTAATAAATATGTTATTTCAGTAGCAAACTTGTTATGTAACTAGATTGCCAGTGAGCAATTTCATATAATTGCTAATTGATTAACTTGTTATGTAATATGTAAACTTCTTAATTAACATGTAAGCTAAAGGATAAACTAGATATGTAACTAGTTTACACATAATTTACTTGTTATTTGGGCAGTTTTCTGGTGGCAGAAATATGCCTCCATATTTTTTTAGGTCATGAATGATATTTTTCCTGCTATAGGTTTTTTTTTAGAATTGGTTAAGTTAAGTGTGCTAGATTTTTCTCCACTGCCAGTAAAAGAGATCACTGTCTTGAAATTTAACAAAATGTTATGTTTATATAGGGTTCAACAATTGTAGGTCACTTATCAAAATGCATAACTCAAGCATGGAATGTTGCCAAATTATGTCCCCTTTTAGATTTCATACATTTTTGTTTTTGAGTTGAATTTCTTTTTGATTTGTAAATTAATGACTAAGGTAGAATGCTGTTTATTGATATAGCTATTTTTTTCTGTTTCTGATTGCTAATATTTCAATTAACTGTTACTTGCTAAGTTTTGTTTGCAAATATTGGCACCAGAATTATGATACTGACCTTCGAAATATGAAATGATAATTTACATTCTGTTGAGCACAAAATAGAAGTTGTATAAAGATGTATAGAAGTGATTTTTTTATATGGTAAAACTTGCTTTAAATAAGTGTTAAGTAAAGTTTCCTTCTCAGTAAAACTACTACAGTAAAACTCGGATATAACATACTCGTTTATAACATACCATTTTTTCTGGCCCTTTTTTCATGCTTATATATAACATACTTAGTATGCTATATGGATATAACATACCTCGGTTATAACATACCTTATTTCTATGGCCCAGCGAGTGTGTTATATCCGAGTTTTACTGTATGTAAGTTTTTGATGTGATTTGAACCTGCACACAGTTGACTATCCAATGATAACATCCAACTTAAGTCCAATGAATCTCTTACTAAATGATTCAGTAAATCAGCAAAAATCCAAAAAAGGATTTTAAAACTCACAATATATAATTTTATGAAAAGAGTCGGTAAGTTTTCTTTTCTAAGATGTAATACTTCTATTTTTAAACTGTTCATAATGTGCTGTATATAACCCATAGATACAAAATTAATGTCCTTTTTATAATGTAGTTACATTATAGGTAATACAGTAAGCTGTAAAGACAACCTTTGTTATTGTGAAATCATTTAAATGTTTTGACTGTTTTAAGGCTTAAATTTTTAATTTGTGAAGAAAAAGGTCCCAATATTAATATTAAGACAGTTTTGCTATTAAGAATGTCTGTTTTGATCATCCTAATAACAGGACTGGACAGTTTATACAAAGGAGTAGGTGCGATTCGGCCTTGTAAAATCACCGATTTTTAAATGTATGATTTCGGCCATAATATTTGTCTTACAAATAGATCTATCTCTAAACTTTAATATGAGCCACATTTTGCTACAGGGCCAAATTTGGGGGTAAAAGCACCTATTATTTTATTATTTTATTTCATATCAGGTCAGAAGATGAAGAATTCCAAGAAGCTGTTGATCTATATAATAGTGGACATTTAGAAGAGTCTATATCTTTAGCTAAAGAAAGTTTATGTCATTCTAGAGAGAATTTATTATTACAAGAGGTTGATGATGATACTGAAGTTGAAGGTATGTTATATTGGCTGTTATAATACTTCAAATAAAATTGACGGCTTTTGATTGGCTGATCCGGTCTGCGATCCATATACACTTCCTGTGAATTCATATACAAGGTGTCCCCTCGGGTTGCCTCTCATAATAATGCAACATAAATTCTTGTCTAATGTCCGCCATTTTGTTCATCGATTCGAAAATGTTTTTTCTTGTAATCTTAACATTTATAAGCAAATAGGACATATTGATGTCCTGTTGAAAAATATAAAAGGTCTGGCCTTATTTCTAAAATTTATTGTGCTAGTATTTGTATACAGTATGTATTGTACGTAAATATTGACCCTGACCTGACCTTTATGCAAGAATATTCATTACATTGAATACGAATGTAGTACTAATGCTCGATTAAAGCGTGACTGTGAGGATTATGAGTTAAAACACACAAACATACTTCTACAATTTTATGATCGCTGCCGAAGTGTAGAAATAGGCGTGGTACTGACTTTCGTGGGGATATGTGTAGATAATTATTAGATGCATATGTGAAATGTCAGGTCGGGTCAATATTTACACACTATACTACAGTAAGGTTATTTGATTACATTATTTTGGTTGATAATTTACAGTATTTGATTCTGACACAAACAAGAATGGTAAGATAAATGACTTGATAAACAATCTCTCTGTATATCACATACATGTAGATGTTTGTTTTACCTTTCACTATACTTTATATACACTTACCACCAAAAGAAAGTATGCACGACTTTTAAGTTTCGTAGTCACTTGTTGAACATTTTGACCAGTTTCCTAAGCATATCCCTAGCTAGGGCTTCCCCCCCTGGTAGATTTGATATCACATACCTATTACTTTTGCTGTAATAAGAGTACCTGGGGACAAAGTGCTAAGTAGCTATATCCTTAGGAAACTGTGGTGCTTTTCACAAAAATTCTTATGAAAAAATCTTTGTAAGTCAAAAGCAAGAAACATTAATAATACGCTCATTTTTTGGCTTATCAATTCTAAATATTATACAAATTATGTAGAATTGTGTATACCTTTTGAATATCATATCATAGTTATGCTTATTATCCATCTGACTTTAAAATGCTAATTAAATGAAACTGGCCTACGAAGATTTTTTTCGTAAGAATTTTTGTGAAAAGCACTACTGATATACGAGTATGCATTTAATGCGATGGAATTAATCAAGGTAATGAAAGCAAGTGCTATCAAGTTCTTGTTGGTTTAGAAAGCAAGAAACTGTTGTCAGTACCTATAATGTGTCAAAATTTATGATGATACATTTATCTAGTCAGTTATTGTCAAACTTTAGAAATTTCTCTCTGATTATCAAGTACCAGAAATTAGAAATAAAAACTAAGTTTTTGACAAAGGTAAATTTTTAAAAAAGTTAATTAGGCCATAACAAGTTGATAAAGTGTTCTATGGATTTTTCTGGGGAAAAATGGGGCGAGTGAGCTAAGAATTTTTTTTTTTTAAATCATAATTCAGTTGCTTTATACGGCGGTTTGAGTTGGTTTGACCAAATTTTTATGAGCGAGGGAGGAAATAAAAAAATTTTGTGTGTAAAAACCCAGGTCAAAATTCAGGTGCGAGCGAACCCATAGAACATATGATTAACTTGTTGTGGCCTTACGTATGAAAATACATGTATTCTGAATCATGCTATAAAACTATATAGTTTGCCTACATTAAATGACAGTGTATACTTTCTTTTTGTGGTGATTGTATATTCATGTACATTTCTAAACTGTACAAGTCTTATAACATGTATATTACATTTTTATATTCCTACCTGTACAATACAAAATACAAAATTTATATCCATGAGCTTAAGTACTAACACTAGTGATGTATTGCTATCCCTCAACATTGACTTAATATGATATAGGATTCTAACTTTATATATATTGGCTGAGGTGACTTTACTGCTATCCTACCCGAGTCAATTTTTAGCCGGATTTTTCAAGGAAAAAATTTGGCTAATAGTTTGGGGAAACACGGGCAGTTGGGCTGTTAGGTGTCCAGTGTCATTAACAATTTCGTTAACAATTTTCTTTACCATAAATTTCTGCCATTTAATGTCAGATCTTTATGAAAGTTCATACAATGATAACATACCATGTGATGAACAGAATTAGAAAGTAACCACAACTGAGAACTCTACCTGCCTTTATTATGGATTATTTCCCTTTGTTATTTTTGCATTAAAGTTATTAAATCCAGCTTAAATGTGGTTTCCACATTACATTTCTTGTTATTCTGTTAAAAGTGTTGAAAAGTTAATATGCAGATTAAAGTCTGCATCCATATACATGTTCAGCCAACTTTACAATTTTGTTCATTGAAATCACCTTCAGGCACTGGTGACCCTTACAGTACCCATTTACACCTGGGTAAAGTGGTATTTTTCTCAGGGAAATTAGTGGGGTTTGAACACAGCACCTCTAGCTCCCTAAGTGTGCGTCCTATCCTTGGCTCCAACAAATTGTCACTACTATTCTACACTAATATACTGATCTCTCTTGTGTTGAGAATGCTAATTGATGGATCCAGTAATATTTCCTAGATCATGTTAAAGTCATGCCATGGTCTTATTTGGGAAAGATAAAAGAATATCAATAATATGATAATGAGTATGTTCAACAGTATGGTTATCAATGATCAAATGTTTGGCACTTGACATGTCTTTGTTTTTGTTGAGACATGTAGAGTATCCAGTGCCATTATTATGAGCAAGCAAAATTTTCAACTTTAAAGCACGGTATTGTTAGCTTGTCACTATCATGTGTGTGACCTCTTCTGATAATGCACATATTGGACATTAATGCTTCACAATTTGACTATAAGGCTTGCTGGTAAACATTAAGCATCAAACTAATTTGGCCAATATATTACCTCAATTATCAATTGTCAAAACTTGCAATCTTAGTTAATACTATTAACTGAACTCTAATTCTTTTACACATGTACATTGTACTCCAGTCTCATATTACTTATAATATAAACCTTTGATTTTTATAATTTGTAATCTACAATATGTATTGTTAAATTTTAGTCAACTGTCAGACTGGTGCATACATTAACCCCACTGATTTAAATACTTAATACAGTACTTCTTTATTTACTGTCTATAAAAGTGTATATTTTTATTTATGTTTAAGTATTATTGCACAAATATCCAATATTTAAATCAGTAGGGTTAATGTATGTGCCATTGACAGTTGAATTGAATTTACTAATGTCTTGAGATATGTTAATCAAGATAGTTTATATACACAGATTAAAACATTTTTACTCGGGTCGATAGCGCAGTTGGTAGCGCGGCGGGATTTGGATACTCGTGCCCGAGGGGGTGCGGGTTTGAATCCCACCTGGGGAGGTTATACCCTTTCATGAAAATTTGACAATAATGTTGATTTTCCTCCATTGATTAGATAATATGGAGAAGTTTCCGGCCTTGTGGAAGAGTAGGTGAGTACTGGTTATAGACAATGGTCCAGGAAAGCTAGGTTAGGTGCGCTGGACGCCGTGAAATGACCTAAATTGTGTTGATACGGTGTTAATTCCAATAAATAAAACATTTTAATTGGAATAATTAACTAATATAGGATTTTATAATGAACTTAATGTACATAATTTCTACCCCAAATGTATGGGATATGCTGACATGTCAGTTTGTCCAGGTTGATTGATATTTGTATTGAATGAGGCATTTTAAATTACTTGGCTGAATGCTCACTTTAAAGAGACTGTATGCACAAATCAATGTCCACATGTTTCGACCCTTTATCACACTTAGAGTGTCTTGATAACTTTTAACTATCACAATGGATAAGGAGAACACATTCAAGGGTTCAAGAATCACTTTGATACCATCACTGTGGTGTTATTATCTCATGCACTGATTTTGATCATTTTAATGTTTCAGTTACCTTTGATTTATTGAATGTTAGGATTTATTAAAAAAGTAGAAAGTTAAATGAAAGTGCTGCTCAAGTATCTTGGTTGTATATTCATGCAATTGTAAAAATATTTTTGATAAGCCTCTCTGACTTTTCATTTATTTTAGCATTTCCTTGGGTCAGTGCAAAACTATAAGTAAACAAGAAAACAAAACTATAAGTTTTGCTCTGACCCATCAATATACTTTAAAGTAGCTGCATTTATTTTTTAATTTTATCTAGTAGCTGTCTTTTAGCTGTTACGTCCTAACCTTTACCATTTAGGCTAATGTTTTTGCCATTTGTTCTAATTTTTGAATTACATATCTTGTTGTTTTTTATTGGTATATCTTTATAATGTAGATGTATTTATTTTAACCTAGATATTATGTGTTACAAAAAAGAATATTGAATACAATCACCTCTTAAGCAGCTGGCCATGTAAAAAACAAATGAAAACTTAGGAGAAATTACTTTATGAATACATATCAATAGTATCAAATTTATATACTTATCTAACTGTTTCCTTTTGACTACTTATATTAGGATATTGCTGGATGTCTACATTCTCAAGTTAGACTGTATTTAACTGTTATTATTTGATAAACAGATAAAATTACAATGTTTATATTCAGCTGACTTAAACCTTTTTTTGTAATTATGAGAAATATTTTTGTTGAATTAAATTTCAGGGGTTTTGTGCAAAACGGTACAAAACAGTTTTCCACTAAACCTGTGTAATGCTGATTCTAGATTCTAGAATCTTGATCCAAACACAAACAGTCGGCTTGTATTAGTTTACCCCATTTTTTTATATTATACACACATTCATAATATATAATGTGTGTGTGTATGGAAAAAAGAAATTGAGAGGGGACTGTTTCATGCCGACAACCTGTGTCAGAGAACAATAGGATTTATTTTGTGTTTGTCATTTTCAGCTATATTGTGTACAAAAACTTTTGTACTTAGTCAGTGAAGGTGGAAAAATAAATATTATGAGTTCTAAATTAGTCTGTAAATTGTAAGTCCTAGTATCTTGTACTTCTTTTGCATACCAATATAGATGATTATTTATATGTAATATATGATATATTTCTTCTATTTCTAGAATATGATGAAGAATCTGATAGTGATGATACTGACACTGAAATGGAAGATGAGTCTAATGAACCAATTAGTGGTAAAACTTCAACACAATCTAATTCAATATCTGTTACACAATCTAAATCAGAGACTGATAAACAATCTGCTTCATCCCAACAAGCTGAGAACTCTTCTACAGTTGATAGTAAACCATCTTTAAATACTAGTGCTGAGTCTTATAGAGCAAGAGCTAACTTCTTTACTTCACCGCCTGAACCTCTCAGATTAGATCCATTTAAAATGTTTGGAATGGCCAGAAAGAATCCACCTAAAGAAGAACCTGTTGTTGAGGCTGCTAGTAATGATGTTAAATCAACTAGTAATGATGTTAAATCTACTAATGATGATGTTAAATCTACTAATGGTGCAGTTGGTGAACTGGAGTCAGATGAAGCAACTGATAGTCAGGTAAGTCAAGTATTAAATCTCATTAGTTGTTCTAATAGTTAAGTTTATACCAATTTAGTTTAGCTTGATTGTGGAACAAGAATTTGCAACTTAAACTATTCACTCTTTGAGTCCACTTTCTGCCCCCCCCCCCACCAGTACTGAGCTTGTAGGATCAAGCCTCTTGTCAAGGAAACACTGAGGTAGGTTATGGGTGTGATTTAAACCAATGGGGAGCTAGCTACCCAATGATTACCTCTACAATGTTGCTTTGGCTGTGGTCTAGTTGTTAGTACTCAGCTTGCTTTCTATTCTGGAATATAGGTTGGATTACTCGTAGAAGATCTTACCTTCTTACCTTTTTAAGCTGATGTGATTTTGACAAGATACATTCACTACAATCATTATATTTTCAATACATAGAAAATACAAGATTGTACATTTTCATTGACTATTTTCTACAAAAAAACCACCATATTTCATTGTAAAGCATGAAAGAAAATATATTTATGTATTTGATTATATTCCCAGGTATGTTCTGCAGAGCTAGACAGTAAAGGTAAAAGAGAAGAAAGTGTTGACACTGATGATACAGATGAAGCTTTCGTATCAGCTGATTATTCACCATTAATTGATGATGAAAAAGTGGCTGTTAGTTTAGCAATGGAACAACTACTTGTTGATATGGATAATAGGTCTGAATCAATTTGTGATTCGAATGAACAATTAAATGCTTGTGATACAGATTCAGATGGTGATGATGATGTGTTTCAGGAGTATAGGAAGAAACTATCATCCATGGACTCACTTGGATCTAAATCTGATAGTGTACATAGTTCAAGTAGATCTAAATCAAGTAAATCGAAACAGTCACTGTCTAGTAGTGACTTTGATAGAAATAAATCTAACTCTAATTCTAGTTCTAGTGTTGATAAACTAAAGAAAACTGATAATGAGGATCAGTATAATAGTAAAGAATCTATTAAAGATAAAGAACAAACTGGTTTTGATAATAATCTTGGAACTACTGAAAGATCAGTTTTACGAAGTGTTAAACAAATGAGTGATGACAGTACCCCTGTAGGAACTGGTGAATCTACTTTACAAGTATTGAAAAGTGTTAGTGAAATTAATGAACCCAATGACGATGACATTAACCATTGTATTCAATACTTAGATGATAGATTTGTTACTCGTAGATCTAGAGGTTCTAGACATAGTGGACGATCAGAGAAATCCATTTCTAGTTTGAAAAAATCTGGTAGTTCGGATAGTTTTAATTTATCTGCTGGTAGTCAGTCTTCACGTCACACATCTATGAGTTCTCTTGGTGAAGAGTCAGATAATGTTAAAGTTAACATTGATGATGATAATGATGATGAAAGACCAGATTCTGATCTACTACTTGATTATCAAATGACTTTAAGTCAAGTTCTAGATGATGAAGATGTTTCACCTCCTCATTCACCAAGACAAGATGATGATCTAGATCAGACACTCAATGCTGAAGACATTGAAACTAATGATCCAGTGTCTCCTAGTTCTGAATATCTCTCTCCACGATCAGAGGTTGGAGAACTAAGTGATAGAAGTGACTATGTCTCACCTAGATCAGACAGAAATAGTAGTGTGTATGAGACACCTGAGTCTAGTTTAACTGAGAAATCTACATCTGAAGTGTTAGATATTGTTGATAATGTCAGTAAACAATCTAATGTAGTAGATAATGATGAAACACCAAAAAAATTAATAATACCATCAGTTCAAATAAAACCAAGTTCAAAAGTAGAGAAATCTCTAAGTGTTCAAGGTAATGACAAGAAAAAGAAAACAAGTACATCAAAACCACCGAAGAAAATAAAACAAAACCATGATGAAGCTGATCCTGTTAAGAATGCCACTAAAACTATGATTCGTGCATGCAGACATGGTAGTCGTGAAGGTTCAGTTGAATCAAATCCTTTAGAAAAAGATGCATGGGGTAGTTCTAGCTCCACAAGCAGTTTGAACTCAGTAAATTCGGTCGAGGCGTCACAGAAATCTTGGAGACCTTTACCACCTGTGCCAATTGAATCTCAATATTCACCCCAACAGTCTAAAACTGTTAAACAGAGCACTGGTAGAAAGTTACCAGATACTAGTAACTCTAAATCACCTCTTGTGTTTCAAAGTAATTTTATGAAGAAAGCATATTGTTCAACCACTGACTCTAACGATTCTAGTTCATCACCAAACCAATCTAAAAAACCTGTGATAACTAGTCAACCAAGACCATTGCCCCCTACACCAGTTGATGTCCCTAAACCAGTGGATACTAAACCTGAAAACTCTGATAAACCTCCTATTGTCGTTAGTGAAAAGACCTCTGATAAAACAGGATTAAAGACTAAGGTTAAAGTAGATACTAAGTTTAACTTTGATAAAGAAAGTGGTAGTGACTCTGAAAACAAAAAGAAACGTATACCAGTTGCTAGCGCTATTAAAAAGTCTGTGAAACCATGCTTATCTGGTACTAGTAATAGTGGTGTTGAAGAACAATCTGACGATATACCATTTGCTGATGACAGTGGAGATGATGTCTTAGAGGAGAAATTCTTTACACCCGCTACTTCTATTAAACCAAAACGTAAAGCTTTTAGACTAGAAGGCGACCAAGCTGAAGCTAGGAAAAGGATCTTGCCAACTCCACCTAAGTTTACTGAACCATCTATGCTAAGTGCTGATCACATACGTGATATACGTAAGGCAGAGATTGATAAAGCTAGAGTGGAAGCTCGTGAAAGAGCTAGACTGAAGAGTGATGAAGATTTGGGACTTAGAGATACTCCTTCTGTGTTCAAATATAAAAGAACGTGTAGTGCTGAGTCATCGTCTCAAAGTAATCATGCTGAATCTTCAGATCGTAGGTCAGAGAGTGAAGAACCTAGTACTCCCTTGTCGAAAATTTCTGTCACATTTTCACCTGAAATCCCTGTGTCTAATGGAACACCGAAACAATCCAAAACTAGAAAGAAAAAGAAAAGTAAAAGTAGAGAAGGCAGCTTGTCTTCTATTGAAAATCTTGACATTGAAACAAAGAAAGATAAAAAGAAGAAGTCTTTGTTAGCATCAATATTATCTGGTGTAAAAACACCCTCAGATAAAACAAGAGAAATTCGTGATAATGATAAGTCCTCATCTACTGATACTTTAGAAGATAAATCAGTGAAAAAGAAGAAAACTAAAACACCAAAGTATGAGAAGAAAAAGGATAAGAAGAAACGAAAGTCAGCCTCTGTTGGAGGTGATGATAGCCAACTATCTGAAAATATGAATCAACTTAAAATAGGTTCTATGTTTTCTAATTCTGCCAGTAAACGTCCTGCATTAAGAGGAAAGATTGTTCCACCTAAAGCTTCAGGTACTACCTTTTTATATTAATCTATGCATTTTGTATACAGTAGTTATATTATAGATGTTGTCTATTGATACTCTTATTACTGTATAATTCATATGTTAAAGGCACAAGACAACTTTAGGGGACAGGTATTTATTCCCTTAGGAGGGAATTTTCCCTTGTTTAAAGACGAAAATGGAAATTTTTTGTTAACTCATAGATACACTTAAATACTTTCATAAGTCACGCTTATTCATATAACTATTTTACATTTAAATTTAATTGCTAGTAAAGATTGTGACTGTTCAGTGACAAATAGGATAAAATTAATTACATTGTAGATTTTCAAGGGAACTACTTTGTCTAAAATAGTGAAAAAACCTTTGATTTTGAGAGGGGAATGAGGCCCATATGATTATTATTGTAATGTTTGTGCTCTACTATTAAAGGAGGGATATTAAGATGATAAACTGTGTATTAGTTGATTTTATGAGTTTATATTATATTTTAGTTGATGATTTTACTGATTCCGAAGATGATATGTCCAGTATGGCTACAAGTATGACATCATTAAATGATCTCAGTCATTCTAGAAGAATTAAATCTGTAAGTATTGTCTTCTCTTTTTGTTTAGGTTGATCAGATTGCTTAGCTCAGTCGGTAGTACCTTACAGTATAAATTCTTACCAGGACCTTAGTCATGTTCTGCTCTGTTAGCTGAGTATGAAGTATTGTTGGATTACAAGGGTTGTGGATTTTATTACTTGAAGGGACCTACGTACCTTCCGGTAGTACCTTAGAGTATAAATTCTTACCAGGACCTTAGTCATGTTCTGCTCTGTTAGCTGAGTATGAAGTATTGTTGGATTACAAGGGTTGTGAATTTTATTACTTGAAGGGACCTACGTACCTTCCTGAAGTTAGGTCATGAAATACTTATACGACTACCATTCTCCTACCTACTTCAATACTAAGTTGGGCAATTGTCTGCCACTTGCCAGTGCTTGTGCTTTATACTAGGTTAAAAGCTTAGCTCCAGAGATCTAGGCCAAGGATTGTAAGAGACAATTGACGGCTACATTAAGACTGAATATATGTGGAAAGTGCAGTAAAAAGCTCAAAGCATTATTTTACTTGTAAGATTGATAAATAATCAATTATAATGATAAATTTAAATTAAAATGGTAATGTGTTTAGATTGAAATATGGACCGTATTAAAATTGATATTACCTTACAGTAATGAGGCACCATAGAAATCGAAATATTACTCTGGAAATATTTGATTTTTAGAAGAAACTCTGTTTAGGATTATATATCACATTTTTGTTAGATATTTCATTCTAAACTTGAAGTTCAACATAATAAAAATGATATTCTGCTTCAATGGTTATCAGATTACATAATTTACAGATTCTGTTCTCTCTCAGGTGTTATTATGTCTGCCTTTTTTATGTCCAAGATTAAATCAAGATTTAGCTAATACTTTCTTTATGATACTTTAATTTATTGTTTTGAAATAGGTTTCAGATTTAAATCTGTAATCGGCAACAGCAAATAAATTACTAGATTTTTTATCCTAAGTTTAGGAGATAAGGAGAGGTTTGGTTTTATTTTACAAGTTCCATTTAGAACAGACAAATTTGTAAATATGTTGTTTGATCGTCTATTTATAAAGATTATATACATATGTAAAATTATGTAGAAACATAGTAATATTATAATTTGTCATGTTTTATTTTGCCTTTCATTTTCAGGCATCCAACAAATTGTCAAATGTTAAAAACACTTGCCATTTCTGTACTACAGTGTTTTATCTGTGTTATTGCTTTTCCTGTTTTGTTCACTTAACCCCTTTTTATACCCCCCGCTTCGAAGAAGAGGGGGGTATACTGTTTTATCCTTGTCCGTGCGTGCGTGTGTTCTTGCATGCGTCCGTCCGTTAAAAAATTTCCGTCGCAGTTTTCTCAGCAACTATATCATGCAGCAGCCTAATACTTTGCATATTGCTTCATCCCATAGTCCCATGCGGTGTAAAGCGATTTCATGCTCCTTGCTCATCTACTTCCTGTTTGTCGCATATTTTTAGAATTTGGCGGGGGTATCACTAGTGAGCATTAGCTCACAGATTTACTTGTTTGTACTGTGCAGGTTTCAAACTGGGCATTCAAAACATACATAGAGATTCTTACTAGCATTTTTCGAGACAAAAAATGTTCAGGCAGAGCGGTATTTGCCAAGCAAGGATGAAAATCTAGTAATGAATTTGCTACAGCCTTATAGCTTCTGTATTACAGTTTACTGTAATACTTCAAATATTGCTAACACCTGGGACTGCATACTGAAGAAATTTATTACTATTATCTTGATTTATTTCTAGGATTATGGACCATTATCAGAGGATGAATTAAATGCCAGAATTACACGTAAAATACAACATGCGGCAAGAAAACAACAAAAACAACAAGAACAAAAACGTTTACGTCAAGCACAAGAAATACAGAGAAAGCTACAGGAAGTTGATGTTAAACAGAGAGAGCTCGAAGAAAGAGGGGTACTTGTTGAGAGAGCTTTAAGGGGCGAGGGACCTGAAGGGTCTAGAGCAGAATCTGAGTTGATGCAAGAATGGTTTAACTTGGTACATGATAAGAATGCTTTAGTACGTCTTGAATCAGAACTCATGGTTAGGTAAGAATGTAGTCAATTATTGTTTAAATCAGTCTTCGATAGAGCTACTTTTATATATTTATTAAATGATATCGATGTCATATCCTTTTTAACTTAGTACTATAGTGGTAATTAAAGCTGCTCAAATACAGATTTTTACTTATTTGTCAACTTTGCTAAATTTCTAAAAATTGTAAAGAATCATTTTGGAACATTGAAGCAGTGTACAAATAATGGCAATTTTAATGTATATTAATTTACAACTGTAACCTTGCTGAAGACAGTACAGTTCCACCCCTCCTAACGGCCACCCCTCGTAAGCGGTCACCCCCTGTAAGCAGCCAGCTCGTGCCGCGACCGTTGAAAAACACTCTATAATGCACCCCTATTAAGCGGTCACCCCTGTTCTCCAGCCAGCGGCCAGTCATTATGTCTCCCAAACTCAAAATAACCCCCTCATAAGCGGTCACCACAGTCTCGTATATTGACGTAATTGCAATGACCCGTGTCTTTAAAATACAAAGGAGATCGCTACATTATCTTATCAATTAGTCTTGACAGGCTCTAAAAATCAATAATTAGCTATCTTATTGTTGTTAGCGTGTATAATCAACTAAGTGACACTGTATAATTGTGTGTTAAGTAATACAAATTGAACAATTAACCTACATCCGGTCTGGTTTAAAATCCCGTTTTGACCGTTCGATCTTCGTAAGAGTAAAGGATTATTGCCAAAATATTTTATTCGACGGCAAATGATTTTTAGTGTGTATATAAACATGTTTGCTGCATGTGAAGATATACAGTGTACTTTTGAAAAAGTATGATGACGGCGATAATTATTTTAAGCACTATTTCGAGGGCTTGACGGAAAACTGTCGTAACTCATATTTTCAATATTTTTCAGGAGAAGCAAAAAATTGTTTAACATTTTAATTTCATGTTATTCTGTAACAATTTTTGGTATGTGGGTAATAAATAACATGTCTTATGATATTACACTCTGTTAAAAAACAAAAAATAAATTATTGTGAATTTATAAGCTTTTTTTGACTTACAACAGTTTTCCGCTGAAATTGTGAGTTATTCCAAACAAGATTTAAATGGAAAACTGTCGTAACTCTTACTTACAACAGTTTTCCACTGAAATTGTGAGTTATGTAGAACATAAATAAAATGGAAAACTGTTGTAATTTAGCAAATGATTTGATGTTTTTAAGAAATAATCATTTTTATTTATAAAAATATTATACAAAATAGATAAACATGAAAATGACATCTTAAGTTAACCCTTTACTGGTTGCGACAGGGCTGAAAAGTGGTAATTTTTCACCTTTACACACTAGGGCTATTTCAAGATGCTCTTATTTCGTTACTAATTGTATGACAGATTATGCAACTTAGCCTGGTTATTACCTATGAGACAGTCTTTCAGAAATTGCCACTTGAACCTCAATTCAAGTCACCATGGCAATGCTGGGGCGGAGCGAAGAGGGCATAAAATGCAATTTCATCTCTTTTCAACCCATTTTATTATGTAATATTTTCCCAAAATGAGGTCTAAAGTGCCAGTACTTTCTAGAGATTGAGGACATGATATCTTATCAGCATTTTGCACCATTTTCCTTCACTCAATGACCCTGTTTTTTCTAGCGATTAGGGATACTGCGCCCCCTTCAAACCCCTGCAACAAAGGGGGGCACATCCCCCCTTAGGGACTTCCTTAAGACATCTTTTAATGGGGAATGGGTGCAAAAAAGTTCCTTTTTATTGGAACAACTTTTCTTTAGTAAATCCAGTTAAAGACATTCAGTTTACAGCCTGTTGCAGCCATATTGAGGAGGGGAGGGGGGGGGCTTTCAGACATGTAAAAATGCGGGATTGACAAGTTAAGGGTTATGAAAATATGTTATCCGGATCCTTGGCCTATAGGCTACTTGCAGGTTTTTAATCTAGATTTCCAAAGGTATATGGAGAAGTTGTTGGCCTTTTGAAGATCAACAATGGTCCAGGAAAGCTTGCTTTGATGAGCTGGCCACCATAAAGTGGTATAATGCTTTTACCTTACATTTTTTATGTCATCAATAAACAACAACAAAAATATGAACTCAACTCATGTATTTAAGATCACATAAACAGACTGTCAAGTGGGGCATATTTTCCTACTTTGCCCCACCTTTTCACTCTCTCTCTATATTTTTCCTACTTTTTTTTAAAATACCCTACTAGTCCTCCTTTCTTTTAATTTGTTGTGAACTCTTGTAAAATTGGAGATGTTTTTTCATATTTGTCAAATAATAGTACTTCTAATGACCATCTCTTGGAAGAGGCAAATTCAAACTGGTTTAGAATGTTTGTTCTTATGTAATTGAAATAATAAATGGATATTATTACAAGTATTCACAGAAAGAAAGTATTATCTTTCACTAGTAAAAATGAATTAAATATTTTATTAATGTAAGAAGGCCATTGTACTTTAATTCCTTGGCATTCCTTATGGTGCTGCTAAAGGATCACACTACCATGGTTTACTTTTTACATGGTTTCTGTGCCAAAGTTAAGCAGTGACCTATGGAGCAAAATAAAAATATAAAATTAGTATTGAATCCTGGGGCCTGTTCCACAAGGCAAACGTAGTGCTTTCCTTTGAAATGATTTGCTATAAAGAAGCAGATTGTTACATAGTGATGTATAGCAAGTATTTTGCTTGCATGCCCATACATTTGGAACTCCTGCTTTTAAAGGTGGCTGCCCCCATAGTGACTTGGTTTCTTTTTCATGAATACTGACTTATTTCTTTATTTATTGCCTAGACTTTGTCAGAGCAGTTAAAGTTTATAAGCTTTGTGATAATTGATTAATATATTCTTCATTTGTAACAATTCTGAAATTTGTGTGTGGAAGTCACCACATTGGTTCTGCTAGCTTGAAATAGGACCGTACTGTAAGGCTTTTATGCTACAAAGAAGATTTAAAAAGTAATTTCTATGTAGTGCAGGCCCTGAGTAACTGAAGTTTTAGAGACTTATAGGTTGTATAAGATAACTTGTGGTATGTTTTCTTTTTATTGATATTGCTATGTTTAGATAATTGTATTTATGCACATTGGCATTTGTAAAAAAGGTGTTGTGTTTTGTCTCAAGTTATCATGAATAACCTATGAATATAAATTAATCATCTTGGGCTTTGACTTGTCAATGAAAATTTAATCATAAAGTCATTGGACATTCAATGAACAATCATATTATACTTTTTTTCCTTTGAATACATGATGGGGGACCTAATTAATTACAGTTATATTTGATATACACATTAAAGGGATATACAGGCAAAAGTTCAACTTCATATTTCCTGATTTTTAATTATATTTTTTATAACTGTGAATGCAACAGACACACTGTTATATTTTTTGGCAAAATATTTTTTTATTTTCTCGTAATATTTGGGGTGTTTCCTAACTAGACCCACATGTGTCAGGTTAGTTAAAAATAGATTAGATTAGCATTTACAGCTGAGAAGATACTAGAGCTTGTTATTGTGCAACATTAGTATAATTCCATTAAAAATATCCTAACTGCCTAAGAATATTGAAAAGACAAGAAGCGACCAATGAAAATGTTAAATTTCAGCAAGTACGACATGAAACAAATCTATAAATAGCTTGGTGATTCCCTCAGTATTCTACATTTGTTTTCAACAATGTGTTTGCCACATGTTTTAATTCGTTCAGTTGAATGTTATAAGTGACAAATGTTATTAGTAAGTGATTTCTTACGTTCTTAATTCTGATTTAAAGACTAAACTTGGTTCTATACTTTTGACACAGTCATTTGCCTGTATATCCCTTTAAAGCAGTGTTCAATTATCACAGTTATAATGTGCTGTGAATATTTCACTATGTCTTTATTAATTTATTTAATCTTTGAGACTTAAATATGTATGCATTATGATGAAGTTTCTGCCAAATCTAAATCATAACCATAACTGTATAAGTAATAGAATTGGTGGCTTTAAATAATACCGGTGTTTCCTTGTGGGTCCTGAGCATGATCATAATCAATATGAGTATTTTATTCACTTCCATGAGATAGGGCTATTACAAGATGCTCTTATTTCATTGCTTATTGCCTGACAGATAATTATGCAACTTGTCTAATTTGTTTCCTGAGTGATTGTCTTTCAAACATCAATAAGAGATTATTTTTTGACAACTTTCCTTTAGTGAAATTCACTTAACTAAGTTAAAAACACTAATTTTAACTCCTGTGGAGGCCATTTTGAAGGCACTATAGATGGTAAAACATTGGATTGACCTGTAAAAAATTAATATTACATGTATTTTATACCAAGTAAATGTACATAAACAACTCTACTATCCTAACTTTTCTACAGTTAAATTCCTACTTTTGCACAACTAATTTAGTAAAATTATCCCTAATATGTCCTACTTTTTTATGGAAGAGCACTTGAAAGTCTGCAAAAAATATTCACAGAAAAATGTAATCAGCTATAACAATGAATTGAATATGCAAAACAAATTACATGAACATTATTAAGGGTTTAATAAATAATTCCACTTGTACAATTGTATACAAGTTAGCATGACATACCTCTTTTCTGGTTTTAAGTAGGTGGACAGAAGAAAGTATAAGGGATGCTGTACAGATGGGATGATCTGTCTTTTACAAAGACTGTGTATTTTGTGTATAGAGATAGGTAGAAAATCATTATTTCGTTGGATGAGAGGGGTATTGACTGGATTTGGTGGTTGGGTTCTTTTGACAAGATGAATTTGAAATTTATACAAAGTCACAGTTTTCATGCAACAAAAAGTTCAAGTTTTTTGACAATTGCCTGTAGAATCTAGGTCTCAGGTGAGCACCCTAGGGTCATTATAATGTGCTTTGATCTGAGTTGAGACAGTTTTCCATTTAAACCTTATTTTGAAAAAAATAATTCTAGAGTGGAAAACTGTATGTAACTCCAAGTTGAGACAGTTTTCCACTAAATCCTTAGTGTGGAAAAATAATTCCAGAGAGGAAAACTGTATGTAACTCAAGTTGAGACAGTTTTCCATGATTCACTTTGCTTGAAATAAGTTACTACATTTTTGCACTAAGTATATTTAGGTACTTTATAAATGAAATATTTTGATGAAATTTGGTAGGAACATGTATTTGGCATTTCTAAAGTCAAATTTGTCAAAAAGTCATTTTTGAAAAAAATGTTAGTTACGACAGTTTTCCGTCAAGCCCTCGATTTGTTCGTAATGAGTGATTTTTTTATTAATCCATTTAAACAAAGAAAGGTCAGAATTGAGGACGTTTAAACGCATTTTCCGAAAATAGGCTGCGTTCTACATTTGATTTATTTAAATGAGGCCAACATTCTTACACAGTTTTCGAAGCACTAGTTATGAAATTATTTGTTGCTTAATAAGACTTTTATCACTCTAAATACTAATAAATATCGTAAATTTCAGTTTGATTTTCGTATTTTACATAATAGGGCATTTAGTCTGAACGACTTATAATTACTATTTTTTTAGAAAAAAAATCTTTCCACCGTGGTTATATAGCGGCGAGTATTTTTTTTATCTTTTCAACATAAGAATATTACTAAGACTGGAAATAATTTACTGTGAACTGCCCTTGTCTTATAAAGCATAAAACAAGCATTCAATTAAAAAGGCCCTATGTCATCAAAACTCTACCTCCAGACCCCCTCTAAAGGCCAAACCCCCTCTTAAGTGGTCACCCCGCTTAAGCAGCCAATTTGGCTGTTTCCCTTGGCTGGCTGCTTAAGAGGGGTTGGACTGTATGTCAATGGGTCACAGCAAAACTAGTTTACATTAATTATATTCATGTAGTTAGACTAGTTATGCACTGACCCATGGAAATAGGATGACTGAACATCATGATATGCATGAAAAATTGTTGAAGTGCAGCAGGAAGCACCATGAAAACTGTACCATATTAAGTTCTGGTTTGGTATGACATTTAATGTTTTATATTTTGTTTATTTCAGTGCTAGAGAACTGGAATTAGAAGATCGTCAAGGTCGTTTACAACATCAGTTACGTGAAAGTATGGCTCTAGATGGTAAGTAATAATGCTATTTATTTTAGTCTGGAGTTACTGTAATGATGCCCAAGATTGACTTTGGAAGTTTAACACATTGTTTGTATGTAACAGGGGACATAGCTTTCTTTATCCTGTATACAACTTTATTATGTGATTTATAAGTGATTGCTCTAGAACTAAAGAAAGGGAATGGCTGGCAAAATAGGGTAAGGTTAGCCAAAATTGGAAAATTTGGGGCTGCAGGCATCAGAGGTATGAAGGTCTATATGTAAAATATTTCAGGTCACTAATTGAAATATTATTGCACAATTTTAAGAGGGGGTATAAAATGGAAAAGGAAAAGGGGGAACAGGGCTTTAGGGTGAGAGAAAAGGACAGGGGGTGAAAGATAGAACAACGAAAAAGAGTATTGCTGGGTGCAGCATCTTTCAATTTTGATTTAGGACAAGTGTAACTATTGCTCAAAACAAATATTTATAATATATTATTGAGAAAATGAATAGTGGTTAATGAAAAATGGGTTGTTTTTACTGCCACATGGCATTTTAGTAATTTCTAAAAGACAAGCTATGGCTCCTGACAGATATAATTACTAATGTATTTTAGGTATTTACAAAATTTTATTGTTCTAACATGCATGCTGTCTGCTGTTTTCTTTTTGAATATTTGAGTGTTTTCAGTTGTGCTTAAGTTATTATAAGGTAGAATTCTTCATATTTTCACAACTTTGTCTGCTAATAATTTGATTTAAAAAGTGTAATTTTCTTTCAAAGATACAGTTTCATGCTGATGCACATTAACAGACTTACCTCTGGTCATAATGGCTTGCTGGTATACTTTTATCTATCTCGAAAGTCTTTTACAACATGTACTTCCTTCATGTGCAGCCAATGCTTTGGTGCAACAGAATTATACCACCCTTACCGGTCCTGGGTGAAGTAAAACACAAGTACACTTCTTGTTCAAGGAAATAGGCAGTGCCCCTGATGGGTCTACACAATATGCTTTGGAATTCAGCAACTTCTGGATTAGTTTTATTTACTTCAATTTTCTGTGCAATCATGTATTTTGATCTTCTCCCAGACATTGAACTGAAATTAACGGGGAATTCTACCTTAAAGTTTATTTTGTTTATTAAATTTTGATATGTTGGAAACTTAAAGAAAAAGTTATTTTTGTGCTTTGATTTGAAGTTTTACTCATTCTATATTGGCTGGTCTGATATTGCATATATTTAGATTGTTTTGAGTTTTAATCTTCATTGGTATTTTTTTTATCTCTAGGAATTGTTGAAATAAATTTAATAAAATTAAGGTCAACATTGACGAATAATTATGGTTCTTTGTCTGACACTGTGTTTGCCATTCTTTTATTCATATTGTGACATGTTTTGACAATATTAAGACTTAAGGTTGTAACAGTTGTATAATTTTTTTTTTCATTATACTTGGTAAGTTAAGGTCTTCTAGGTTTTCTTCAAGGTTTTCTAAAAGAAAATAATTGTGATGGCTGTGCATTTTTCATTTTCTGAAGAAAGAGTTTTATCTTATTTGTGTTGCAGCTCTAGTTTTACTTGATGTGGATTCATGTGCTCCAGAAGAAGCTTTGTTTTGGGGCATATAGCAATCAAACTGTCTATTTGTTCGTCCCTTTTTAATGCCTCATCTATCACTTTGAATTATGTTAAATGTTCATTACCATTAGACAAGGAGTCAATTGCAAGAATTAGGATTTTTGTTCAGTCATCAACAAATGTACTCTCAGGTGTATTAAACCAGACAGCACTGTTTCTTGTTTTTTGTTATCTTTGGATTACTTTGAACTGTCTCTTGTTTATATCAATTTTATTGAAAGTGTTTTCTTGGTACGGTTTTCCTTCTTGTTTATTCTAAAAAGGTTTAGCTGTAATGCAGAAGAATGTTTGATCTGTAAGGTTCATTTAGTGCAAGTATTGTCCAATTTTCATGGAGTTTAGTCATGAAGTATTTTCTATGGCCTTTATTCCACCTATTTCTGTATCAAGAAGGCCAGATATCAGCCAATGGTGAGGGTATGTGCTTAATACTTGGTTAAAAACTAGGGTCCAGAGCTCTAGGCATATCACAGGAGCTTGAGTAGGATGACTGACCAACACAACATGCAAAATGTTAAAATGTGGTGTAGAGCGTCAAATCTTGCATTAAGCAAGTAAAAATTACTGATTTCCATGTACAATGATTGTTTGTAATTTATACAGGTCGATACCTTATTGATGATGTTGATGACGATGATGTTTTTATGACATCAAACTTTCTAGCACTAACCAATCTAGATGGTATAAACTATTTCCCTTATATATTGGTGCCATGTTTTTTATAGAGTGTTTTATCCACTTTTATATATCTTCATATATATATTCTGTTTTACATGATATTCATCAGGCCTGCTATTTTCAAATAAAATGGCTGCAGTCAGTGAATTTAGTGTAAGACGAGTGAGGGTCTAAGAGTTGCCTTGTTGTTGCATTTTAAGTTCAACTACTGGGAGAATATTGGGGCTATCCTACTCATGAATTTTTTTGTGTTAGCATTGATGTAAAACTTCTTGTTATGGTTTGGTGCAACACTTTTATATTTTTGAACTACATTGCAACCATTATAGGTCTAGTACAAAGTTGCTTGATTGTTGCATAGATATTAATGAATTAAATACTTTGAAAATAAATTATTATTTAAAATTTCTGGACAACAGGGATTTTCATTATTACATTACCTTTGAAGTATACACATAAAATTTATTGAAAAAAAATCAAAGGATTAAAACTGTAAAATCCTGCTGTTACTTTCATTTTTCATCATTTTGCCTTTTTGCTTCTATAGGAATAGCAGGCCTGATATTTTCCTTTTAACAAACCACACTTACTGAATACTCTCAGATTTGCTTATATCTTTATTATAGATATTTGTCCACATTGCACTATTTTATCATATCATAACACTTGTAGATTTTAGATCAAATAATTTTATTGGTGGTTTCTTTTGGCATTACTGTATGGGACTTTAAGACTTCAATCATGCCCATTGGCTTGCAAGTTTACTTGACCTTAGTAATTATTTTCTCTCTCCCTCCTTCTGTTTCAAAATGTTCAATTTGTAATACCTATAGATGTTTTTTCTGAGTATGATTAGAACTACAATCAATGTGCAAGTGTTTGAGTGCAGTATTCTGAATTTTTATGTCTTTTGTTTGCTTCAGCTCGGAGGGATCAGTTTTTAGATAGTTGGTTGTTGTTTGGTTTAACACCAACATATTGTATAGGTCATATCACGGCAGTCTAACAACCTACTCGCCGTTCCTGGAAAGGCCAAATCTCTAGATTTAGCTGTTATCCAGTACTAGGCACATACTTCCATTCGTGATTGACAACTGTCCTTCGTGATTCAGAATCAGTGGTAGGTGGGAGAGTGGCCGCAGAAAATATTTGATGACCAAACTTTACCGAAGTATTCCCCTTCAAGGAATGGAACCTACTACCTCTCAATCAGTAGACTGGTTTGCTACCAAATGATCTAGTCAGGGGAGTTAGAGTGAGCTTTTAAGATAGATGGATGTTAACTTTGTCATTGGTCTTAAGTTTCAGTTGTCAGTGAAAACTTTGAATACTCTTAAGGTCATTATTTGCTTAAAATTTTCATCCAATGTGAACAATAGCTGATAACAATAAAAGCTCAGACCAGTTTGATAGTGTACCATGTGGAGTCAAAAGTTGTTCTTATTATATTCAAGCATAGTCAAAGGTTTTGTCGTGCTAACTTCTGTGACAATTTCTTTTTTAATTCAGCTTAGGGATCATAGGATCTTCTTGACCCTCTTGTTATTAACACTCTGTTGTTTTTTAATCAAAGTGGTATGGGCCTTGACCTGTAGACTTTGTCAAAAACACTGCAATATCATAAAAACCATTTTTGTTTGGTTTATGTAGCAATTTTTTGTGATAGCACAGACTATTGGATATACAAACTATATCACATCAAAATTCATTAAACATCAGGCTCAGCATTAATTGTTTAACTAGGTTGCCATGTTGGACAACCATCTATGTGTTGTACATGTCCATCAAATGTCTACTGGCAGTAAGTGCTTGTCTGAACTTAAAGTATAGGTCTTCCAGGGCAACCAGACAACCTTTAATGTGGAGCCCTGATACATATAAGCACTTGTGTGTAGATTTAGTAATAATTACACACATTATTCTAAAATCTAGACTAATTATCATGTATCTTTGGTTTAACTAAGTTTTTCTGTTAATAACTAAAGCTTTTTTATTACTAATATTGTTAAGATATGATGAAATATTTATTTCTTGTGTTAATGTTTATTTGTGGAATCTAATAAAATATTTACTTTTTATTGTCTTAGTAAACATTATAAATATTTTTTAGGCTTTATTTTGTTTAACATTATTCTAAATATATTTTGATTGCAGTCACAGCCTTAAATGTTCTGTCATCACCTTAAATTATCTTAAGCACTATACCAAATTTGTTGTGTTGTGTTATATAGTAATGGCAAATTTATCAACTATACCCTACTTTATATTTAAGTAATTTTACTTACCCATATCAATTTTCACTTGGCAGGGCTTGGGGCTAGTAGGTTTAGGCTTTGACTGAATTATAATTTTTATGATATTTTTTTCATGTATTATTTGTGAATGCTATTTTTTTTAATTTGAATGTAACCTGTTTCCCTTTTGTTTTATTTTTTTTACTATTATATAAGACTATATATTGTGTGTATTTATTTATTTGACTATAATCATCAGCATGTTTATTACCGTACTAACTTACTTGATGTTTGCAGACTCTATAAAATCACCATTACAACATGAACGTGAACAGAAAATCTATACTGAATTAATAGAAGTGGTGGAAGAGAGAGATAAACTAGTTGCCATGTTAGAAGAGGAAAGAGTAAGGTAGGTCACTCAGTTTCTGATAGCACCTCTTGTATGTCTTCCTTAGCTCACCTGAACAAATCATGGTTAAGGTCACATGGCATTTGTGATTGGGGATGTTTGGCATTGATGTGTCTGTGTATGTCATCTTAATGTTTCTTATAAATTCTTGTCAAAAATTTTATGCTGTAACTTTAGTAGTTTGTCTTTTACAAAATTTGTTTACCCGATAAATTTTGCCCTTGGGGTCAACTGTAGGGGTCAACTGTTTTAAGGAAAGTTGCCTAAAAAGTGACGTCTTTTTCTGAGCACCTCCCCAATCAAAAGATTGAGGGTGATGAACCCTCTTGTAGCTGGGGTTTGAGGGAGGTGCAGCTCCCCTTATCTTCAGAAAAAAAACTTTGTTATTGAGTGCAATAAAGTTGGAGCCAAATGGTGGCAAGATAACACACTTTAGTCTTAGTCTCTCAGAAGAACTAGCACTTTAAACCTCAGTTTGAGAAAAAAAAACTGAACACAGATTTACCATATAAGATTTAAAAATTGGTCAACTATCTACATGTATATTGTAGTAGACTTTAAACCAAATTTTATCTCTTTAATTTGGTCTGGTGACCATCATATTAAATTGGTAATCAATAGATAGCTCAGCTCCACACTGGTTTTTATCTCATCCAAATGAAATGTGTCTCATTATTTCTGAGCAAGAAACTTAATTTTACAATTTTACTTGGTGATCAGAAAGTAGAATTTGTTGCACTTTCCAACTGAACTACATGTAACTATATCAACTTACTCACAATATATAATAACTATATGTATTACACCAGACCAATGGATACTGCAGAGTGTTCAGGAACAACTGTTAGCTAAAGTTACGGGTTCGGGAAAACTCAACCGAAAGACAACTCAACCCGTGGATAACTCAACTCAAAGTTGTGACAACTCAAGTTAGGGATTGAGTTGTCTCGGGTTGAGTTGTCTTTGGGTTAAGTTGTTTTGACCCTAATGTTACAGAACATTCAGGGTAATTGAACAGGCTACTGTTTTATATGATAGCATGTATTTAACAACTTATATATATTTTGATAATGCTTGAATTTGTTATTATGATATATAGCATGTGATGATTGGGTTTTTATAAAGATGTACTAAAATACTAATTAAACAACATTTGTTTTTAAATGCTTTTATGTAATATCAATTTTAGAATGTATGGAATTTGGGTATTACAGTTATGTAAGAATTATACACTTACATAGACTTCTGTCCGAATTCAAATTTTTGGATTTCCCCCTGCTGTATAACAACAATATAATTCTTTTAAACATATGAGTACAGAAAACAGTTATTGTTTTTGTAACTCATGATTTTCAGCAGCCACTTAAAAAAAGATATGTCTGTACCTTATCTATGCAGAGTTCTTGATTTCAACAATTATACTTTGCTTGACCGCTATTATTAACTACCTTTAGTTGACTTTTACAAAATGAGTCCAAGCTCTGCACATTAAAATTATAACACTGGAATTAAATCTATGGATATTTTATTCTGATGAACAATATGCCTTGGTTGTACAATACTGAATATCCAACAATAGTCATGATGAAAGTGTAAAGCATTAATGTTTGATGATGTTTTAAGTCCCAAATGCTAAATTTGAGGAGAAAATTTCCCTATAAAATGATAGTTTCTATATCAAGACAGTAGACATTAAAGTTCCCAATAATGAAAATTACTGTTCACTATTATTGTCTATTCTTCACCATTATTTAAAAACCTTAGGTCCCCATCGGAAATTTTGGTGGTCATGAGCTAGGTAAGTGTTTACTATGACAACTCTTCCTATGATAGCAACATTAACGAATCGGTCTATGAGATGAGGTTAAAAAGTGGTTGTCTGAACAAGCACTAAATCTCATTTGCAGAATTTTGGTTGCCTGAAAGAAATTGCCGGTTGCCCAAACTAAAAAGTGGTTGTCTGGGGCAACCGGACACCCACTAATTTCATAGACTGATGTATTGTTATATAATTTCAGAGAGCGAGAAGAAGACAAAGACCTAGAGAATGTCATGAAAGCTAAAGGATTTTCATTATCTCCTACATCAGGATCTAAAATACTTCGTAAACATAAACATGTGAAAACATCTTGATATATGTACAACTTTGAAGAACTTTAGTGATGTTACTGTTATCTTGATGTAAATGTGATGTAATTCATAAAATGTGATGTCATCATACATAAATGTGATGTCATAATACATAAAATTAATGTGATGACTTCATGCATAAATGGAATGTCTTACATAAATGTGATGTCATCATACAAAAAAGTGATGCCAGTATGCATAAATGTGATGTCATCATGCATGAATGTAATGTCTTACAGAAATGGGATGTGACTGATGTCATTATACATAAATGTGATGTCATTATACATAAATGTGATGTCATTATACATAAATGTGATGTGATGTCATTATACATAAATGTGATGTCATGCTTAAATTATGTCTGGAAAGAAATGTAATATATTTCATATACATGTACATGGAAATGCTTAAACATACTGATATTTGTCACTTGTGATTATCAAATAAACATGTGTCAAACATTCTTTTACATGTATGGCTTTTTATCATAGACTTGTTCACACATTCTGGCTCATGTTTTTTGGTAAAAGTTATTCAACTCTATGTGGGGCATACACTATACCTGCTGATTTAAATACTTGATTATTGATAGAGAGTACATAAATACTGTAGTGAGTGTTTAAATCAGTGGGGTTAATGTATGCACCACTGACTGTTGAATAAAATGTATTAGTTGCATAGATTGTAGAAACTCATCTAGACTCATGTATGACATCTAGCTCATACATGTAAATCCTGAAACATGTCCTTGTGTCAAACTTACATTGTAGCACATGTAAAATATTCTGATATGTGGCATCAAATGTATTGATAAAAACTTACTTGTTAGAAGTAATCTTGATTTAAGTGTTAGTGTTCAAACCAGCTACAGTAATATTTACTTATTGTATAGAAAATACTCATTTTACATTGAAATACACTGTTACAGTTAAGTTCCACTATTAAGACCTCTTTTGTTATTTCAAAATCATGCAATTTTTTACAATTATTAAGACCCGAATGCTTAATTTGTGAACAAAAGGGTCTCTATAATAAGATTGTTTTTACTATTAAAACCATTGATTTTGCTGGTCTTAGTAGCGAAACTTTACTGTACTATCAGAGCAGGTTCAGTTAGTTAGACTGTAACTATGGTTATAATAGTGTACAATTGTAGTGTACATGTAGACATGTGCATGAACACATAGAACCCATTCTTTACACCAATTTCCTCTAGTAGGATATCCTATATTAAAGACTGTTTTGTGTGAAAATGATTTTTTATGTTATTGTTAAAATAAGCTTGAATTTTATACATGATTGAAAATAAATGTTGAATGTTTACATAAAATGTATGTTTGTTGCTATCATTAAATATGATGTGTAACTAACATAATATTATAATTATGTCATGAACACGGTAAGGGCTTCCACTGGTTTGTTTTGAAATATTAACACATTGTATTTTAGAAAGTAGAAATCTCAATGTGTCAATACAAAACTAGCTTTACTACCTGCAAGTAAAGAAGGATGTAGACTAGTCTTGTCCTGACCCATCAAGACTTGTAATTTAAGAAGACATTATGATATAGATCAATTATATGATTGATACACTTCTAAATTTTTCAAAATAAAAGTCCTGTATTTTTTAGTGTATTATCATGATTCTGAATTATATAATACATGTACTGTATATTTGCTATATAAACACAACATCCGATGTAATGTTTAATGGTTTTATTTCAGACATAGTCTTATTTCTAAAGATATGAAAAAAGTCTTTACTGTTTATATTTGGTGCATGTGACAGTGATCTTAACACCAACTTGGGTTTTCCAACCTGCCATACTGGTTAGGCAGTATAGATCACTGATTTCACGATCACTGTAACCTCTCACTGATTCAGTGTACTGGTTTTAAGCCAAGGTTTCAACCACAACTCTTGATTAGAGAAACTATGCAGTTACTGAGGATAGTAGACTTATATGAGTTTTCAAGAAATGATGGTTAGATGACCTGTCCACTTCATATGCCTGTTGTAAAATAGTGTAAAACAAACCAAAAAGCTATTTTTATTGTATCCCCATGTAGTTTAATACCTATTTACTATTTAATCTATCTCTCTGTGATGGTTATGGTTAATTAGATTGTTACTATGGTGACAGACTTCGTTCAATGTTGACAACATTCAAGTTAGCTTGTTTTATAGCTTAGAATTCTTACATATTGTATTTACGTATTGATATATTCATCTTTAAGAAGTGTCAATGTATGTATATTTTGTCTTGAAATCCAAAGTATGACACTGTACATTATATTATGAAACTATTGCTGTTTAGAAATTGGTAAATTGTATTCAACTGTCACTAGCATATATTTATCCCTCCTGATTTAAATACTCCATTCTGTACTCACTATGATGAAAGTACATATCCGATACAGATATTTATAAGTCGCCTGGCTAGCTTACATGGTAGTAAGCAAGTCTACTGATCGAGGGGTCGTGGGTTCGATTCCAGGGCTGTGCATACTTTTGTGAAGCTTGGTCATGAAATTATTTCTATGGCCATTCTCCTTCCTACCAATGATTTTTAATTATGTAGGGCAGTTTTCAGGCACTGAAAAAAGTATGCGCTTAGTAGTTGGTTAACAGTTAAATCCAGAGATTTAGCGTTTATGTGTTGCTATGGCGTTAAACCCAGCCAACAAACAAACAAACAGATATTTATGTGCAAGGAGTATCAAACAAATGTTGAGTATTTAAATCAGTGGGGTTAATTAATGCACCACTGACAGTAGAATAATATTTACCAATATAGTTTATCAATGATGGAAATATTTTTTTACTTTAGGTTGACAATCTTTCATTCCATCGTAGGATAAAACTCAGTTTTGACTATCAGGTTGATAATTAATGCTTCACAAGCATGAACATTTTATTCATTTTAATATGTTCCTCAGTTTGCATAGATTAGATTCATTATTTGAAGATGAGTAGAAATGTATTTTGCAAGTGTGCAATCTATTTAGGGTTAAATTTACCCTATATGGTGTTTTAACTCTAACATTGGTTTAAAGCGTCAAAAGCTGAAAATTATTGGTTACATTCTGTGAACCCAAGTAGGAACTATTCTCCCTTTCAATGTGAACTGTGAATATTAGTAGAAATTATCTCCCTTTTTAAATTATCTAAGGGAAGTCTGCATTACTATAGTTTAAACATTTGTCAATGTGTAATTCAGAAATATTATGTTGAAAACTTGTGTCATTACTTCGACATAATTTCTGCAACTATAAAATTTCTGTAAGGAAAAACCATGTTAAGCATATAAATACAAGTTTAAATGTAAATATTGTTAAATAAAACCAAAGCATTGTCTGTTCTTATGAAGCAGCCACACTTTTCTTAAACCTCAAATGAACAAAAAATTAAACCTTATTTATTTTCACCTATTATTTTATCTTATGTTGTTATAATTTGTTAATAGTATTTATGTTGTGTTATTTTTCTGGTAAGTGTTGATTGTATTGGCTGTATAGTAAAAATTAAGTTTGCTTTAATCAAGTGCCTTTTGATTAGACATTTTATGTTATATATGATAAATAGATATACCCTATGATAATTACAAGTAATAGGGCTTTACATAATGTACTATTCATGGCAAAGGAATTATGAAATAAGGTTTGAACTCTAATGTATTGTGGAACAAAACTTGTTCAACCATGATCTTTGTGGCAATGATTTAAGGAACGTTCCACTAGGGGATCGCTAGCTAGCGCTTTTTGAAAGCGATTTTTTGTAGCATAAGAGGTCTATTGAACGGTTTGCTTCAAGCTAGCAAATCCAAGATGGCGACTTTCTCAAACAAAAAGTTCAGATTTGTAACAAATGAAAATGAAATTGCAATCAATAATCACCATGATTATTCTATTTTACCACTTTGATGAAATATATGCATTAAATACAATGAGAAACACATTCTCACACGGGGCAACCATTTTGAGATAAGCAGAAGTGTTCCCAATGATAAGGCTAGTAAGAAAAAACTTGCAACAAATTGCTAGCTAGCGATTCAATTTGCTAGATCGTAGCAAACCGTTCCATAGGAAATCGCAACATAACGCTAGCTAGCAATCGCCTTATAGAATGTGCCCTTAGTTACATCTTTTTGTTGAGTGTTATGATTAATGTGCAACACTTAATCTAAAAGCTAGGGGTTATGGGAAGTAAAGAAGAAATTTAATTAGGCTTACTGGCATACAATCGGGCATTTTTTACATTATTTAGTGCCAATCATAGTGTTAGTGACCCAAGAATATAAAGGTTCATGTCTCATTCTTACATGTAGTAATCCCATAGTTATTGTCTCATATTAAACAATATGTAGTATTTGTACTGATGTTAAGTTGATATTCCTGGGAATTAGTCTTTCTTTTGTCTGAGAAAAGTATGCTTATCTTACCATTGGATAGAATTCTTCTAATAACATTGATAACAATGATGGTTCAGTCATTTCTGGATTTGGAAATTTTGAACTTTCATTCATATAAATGCACTTAAGAAAGTTTTATTTAAATATTCATCATTTTTATGCTACAGGTAATATATAGATTTAAGGTATTTATGAATGAAATATTGGGTGTATTTTAAAGATAATACATTTTTTTCTTGATATTCATGTAATAGTTTTGTCTAGTCATTTATTTGTAAATACTAAAACATTTTTCATGCCTCTATCATTTTATATATTTGCTTATATTTATCTTAAACTAATACATGTATATTAAATAAAAGGATCATTGGTTGTATTTTGTTCACATTGACTTGAGACAAAAATACAATTTTGTTATTATTTATAGCTTGAACTATACATGTAGCTTGTTCACATTGAACTGAGACAAAAAATACAATTTTATAATTATTATTAGAACAGTTCTGTTCTGTTCTGTTCTATAATTCTTATTTTTAGCTTAGTCATATTGACCTGAGACAAAATTATAACAATTTCATTATGGTTTGTAGTGTAGTTACTAATGTTTGTTATATTGTACTCTGTCTCTGGTCAGTCTGAAATAGCTTTGTATTTAGATACTTGGTGGAGAACTACAAAATTACACTAATGTAGGATAACAATTTTATAAAATAATGGTGGTATAATTTCTTAACTTATTAACTGCATTGATAGGTCAACATAAAACTAGTCTACAACCTTCTTTATTTACATGTAGTAAAACTAGTTTTGTGTTGGCCCATTGATATAATCTGTAGAAAATACTAAGTTTCCTTAAAAATCATTTAAAATGAAGAAGACAAAACGGCAATACTTTTCCATTCAGATGATAGTTGCAGTGCCTTTAGATATAGAAAAGGGGCGTACTTACCCGTTATTATTTTGGTTTGGTTCTAGATATTACTTTGACTCTTAGTGAAAACATGATGAAATGATGATGAAATGATGAAGAACTGACTAAGAAAACTGATTAGTTGACCTGATAGCGGTAAATAACTGAAAAAAAGATAAATGAGTACATGTACATGCATGCCAAGATGGTGTACCGGGTATGTGTATTAAAGCATGATGTTATGTTAATTACTGTTTCTGTCCATGATTTACTATTGTTTTACATGATGTACTTTATTTATATTTATTTATACTATCTTGTTATTTCTTTACTATACAAATGTAATGATGGCATTATATTGTTATACATGTATAACATAGAAGGCATTGTTCTTTTAATGGAGCATTAAATTTATATCACTGAGTTAGTTAATAATATTAATTTTAAAGAATATTGTGACTAAGGTCTCAAATTAACACCTGCCCAGTCTCACATTGTTACCAAAATTTCTAATGACAACTAAATATTTTAAAATCACAGTCAAGCTAGAGTTTGAAAAATGATGATCATATCTCCCATGATGATTTCATTTTGATGTTTTAGTTTTCTCTGAGAATTTATTTTGTTGATAATATGAAGTCTCTTCTTTTCATTATTTATCACCAGTATGTTTTATTACTTAACTAGGTTTTTTTTTTAATTTTTGCTCTGATTAGGATTTGTATTGATCGTTAGTAAAATCAAGTTTGGTACTCAAATTTTGTTAGTCACTATGGCCATGATAGTATGAAAATGATTGCATTCATGTAAATTGGTGATTATTCCAGAACTTAGAAAAGGGCAGGGAGGCAGAAAAAAAGGGTCAGGGCGTATCTGAGGGCAAATGTTTATAATAAACTATTACTGCATAGAAAGAGGCTAAAAATGGCAGGGTTAAGAGAAAAGGGGCAGGGTGCAGCGCCCTGCTTTTCTGCTTTGGAATAATCACTATGTTTGACAATTTTGTCTGATGTTTATTCTTACAAATTTAAATGTATACAGTGTATATTTAATGTCTCATGTCCTGTTGTTGCCAGGGTAATTATCCTTTGTTTTTAAAGGTACTCATTTACAGATTTCAACTTAAATATCAACTTTTTTCTAAAACTATCAAAATTGTATTTTTGGAAGCAGGAAAGTAGTGTTCTGATAATGACAATTTTAATGCAAATTGACATATAAATACAAATGATAGTGTTTCATGTAGTAAAAATCTACCCTGTATGTAACGATATAGACAATTTTAGTGCATTTTTGTGACTTTTATTGTATATCTCTTGCAATTTATAGGTCCTTTTGTCATAAAATATTTAGAATTAATGTTTTGACACAATTGCAGACACTGAATGATATTTTGAAATTACAGAAAAAACAAATCTCTTAACTAGTACCTTTAATATTTTAAGAGTGATCAATGTTTATGTTTTATATGTTGGTTGCAGATTATTTTTGTTAAATTTCATTCAACTGTCAGCAGTGCAAACATTAACTCCGCTGATTTAAATCAATCATGAAGTTAGAAACACTGTAGTGAGTGGGTTAAAAAATCAATGGGGTTTAAACATGTGTGCCACTGACAGTTAAATCAAAATAAAATTAACAATAGTTTTCATACAATTGCATAGGTGAAAGTTTTAAGGGCTGGTCCTAAAGTTCAGGGGCCCATATTATTAAGCGTCTTACGACCAATTTTAGTCGTAAATCCTTCTATTTTGTATTGTTCAGTTATCGTATGATTTTTGATAATATGCTGCCCTGGTATTTAAGGACCTGAGAAAAGGTTTCATTTCTGTGTAAAAAATGACTGAAATAAAAAAAACTTACAGAATTTCAGTATTTTGTCAATTTAAAACTTTCACCTTTGCGACTGCAACAGAACAAAATGTTTATATTTGTAATATTAGGGTATTAATGTCTCCTTGAATCTTTCAAAACCTCAGTTTTTATATTGATATCAAAAATCCATGATGTTCTATTTTCTTGCAGTCAGTTGTATAAACTTTGATTGCAGCAGTATTTATACAATGGGTATTAACCAATTCTTAAAACCTCGACCATTTATTGAATGAATGCAGTGAATGGCTGAGTAGTTCCGATTGTGGCTAACTTGTGTGCAGAGTAATGTCCCCTTAATTCTTGCAAAACTTGGTAATTTATATTAATATTAAAGATATTTATGATAGTTTAATGTATAATGTTGTACCATAATAATATAAATAATAATATTATAAATCATGTTTGTGTAATTGTTTATTGTTTTGTATTATAATGTATTATAATATGTTTAAATATACAGTCTCTCCTACTTTTTAAACCTTTTTCGTCTCAGATGAGGTTGTGATATGTGAAATAAAACTATTTTAAAAATCTGACCTAGTCTTAGTTTTATATTAATATCTTGAATACATGGGTGATTTTTTTCTGGATTGGTTCTGTAATTCAGGATTTTAAAAATTTGTGACAGGTTGATTTTTATATGAAAGCTGGTGGAATAAGATGCACTGTCAAAGGTTGGCATACAACTACCTCTGAAATTCCAGGAGCTATTTATATTGGGTTTAACCCTGTGTCAACTCAATTTTTTAAGGTTATTAAGGAGTCAAGCGCACCTAACCTAGCTTTTGTGTACCCTTATTTATAACCAGAAACTTCTCCATATATCTTATTAATGGAGGATAATCAACATTATTGTCAAATTTTAATGGAAGGGTATAACCTCGCTGGGTGGGATTCCAACCAGTACCCCTTTCGGGACACTAGTTTTAAAAAATCCAGGGGTGCTTCCAACTGTGCTATAGACCTGGGTTTCTAGGAACTAGATTTATTTTAAAACCTGACCTTAGTGGCACATTTGTATCCAACAGCAGGGTGTATAGTCGCAGAATGCCCATGGAGTAAACAGACACTTGTTTTTTTCACATTCTTGCAGAAGCCAAAATATTTGACGAATGGCACATAAAATAACTTCTGAATATCCATGTCTAAATTTTTACACATGACCTAGTTTTAAGCACTTTACTCAAATTAAGTGTGATGCAATTAGAAGTAGAACCTATTGATCACAACCATGGATTTCAATTATTTTACAATTGCTTATAAGGTTTATGTATAGGTAAACATTTCCTGTCTGAATTACAGATAATATATTTATTGAGAGATATCAGCATAAAACAACATTGATAAAATACATGAACATGACAAAGAATTAGAATTAAAACGATGAAAGCAGAGCATTAACTGCATATCTATTCCAATAAGAATTCCAATGCAAATGTATTTAACATCAACGATTATATATAGATAATAAATATTAGTTTGAAGCGTTATGATTGACTGACGATGTATTAAATGTATTAATAGAAAACAATCAAAAGAAAAACGCTAAAGTTCAATAGAGAATGTATAACAGTTCTTGTTCATTGTAAGACTTTTTGTTCATTATTTTGATGTCATAAAGGACACAGTGAGTGTAGTTTTTCCTAGTTCTCCAATACCTACTATCAATATAATGATCTCAATCAAAAGACGAAAAGTTGACAATAAGGAAATGACAGACTGTCGCCATTTTTCAACTGCATCCCCCAACAGAAAGAACATAATTAGAAGATTTGTCGCCAATTGCATCAGTATTATATTCAGGGAATCCACTTTCAATACCGTAACTTCTCAAGTCCATCTTGTATCAAAGTCCATATTTTCTGGTTTCCAAACCAGATGTCTCCATTCAAATCACCACCGAACCACAGTACTTCTTATAGGCTGCGGCATTTTCTTTTTATTATTTATTTTCTCACCTAATTGTATATATAAATTTGAGAAACTTTAGTTTCTGCATATTTTTTTAGTAAATATTTGAATCTTTCTCATGCATCTTTCTGCAATAATTTAAGGTTACCTGTAAAGTATAATTCACCTGTCTTTCTATAACTACAGCTGGGTTAGGTGCGCTAGACGCCGTAATAAAAACAAAATGTGTTCACACGGCGTTAAACCTAGTATAAACCTGATAAAACACAGAGCCACACCAACAACCCCCATAATAACAAAGTCTGGTTGTTTTGAAGATTTAGTATTCATGCAATGAAAAATTTTATTTTTAAACTCTTCTGATCATCATTTTTGACGTCGTAACGGATACATATTGGCCCTTCCAACTGGACCAAGTAACTCCTTTTCCATATGCCTTGTTTCCATAATCGCCATTTAAATTCGACCAATGGCACCCAGTGTACCACCATGCACCATGATGCAACTGAGCACAGTTATCCCTTACATCGTCGTTATCACTGTCACGTGTGGTAAATTTAGAGCCATTATGAAAAGAAAGACTATCACCGATATTACCACTGTAACCACCAACAGAGAGGACATATTTAGAGACTTCATCGCCAAAAGCAAACAAGCTGTATTCCGCATATCCACTTTCATCACCGTAGGTCAACTCCACTCGTAACTTCCAATGTCCATGTCCATCTTTTGTCAAAGTCCATATTTTCTCGTTTCCAAACCAGAAGTTTCCATTCAAATCACCAAAGCCTTGTTTATATTCTTCCCATGTCTTGTAAAAGTCACTTGCACTTGATCTTTGTTGTATTACAATCCATCCTCCGCTATCTGGTGACATATCACATCTTACCATTAATTTTGCATCATTTACACAGTCATTTAAACCTGGAAAGAAATTCTTATACATACAACTTTTTACATTGTATTTAGTATTATTTACCGCCGGCCTGAAGGCCGGTGGTATATTTGAGTCGTCAGAATCTGATGACCATGGTAGGAGCAGTTCATGATTCCTTTTAATTGTGTCCTCCTTTTTTATTTACAAATGTTGACAGTGAGAAATTGTACTAATTTTAGTTTCATAGTAATGCAATAACATTTCGTGCTTTGGGGGGCATTTTAAAGAGCATTTTATCCTTAATTTGTATTTTTAAGTTCTAGTTTTGTGCTCGTCATACACTATATTGTATCAACTGTGATAATTGTGATAGTTTATATACTGGCACAAACTTATAACCTATACTAGGACTGCATTTAATAAAACACAAACAAAAACAAAACAGTTTACTGTGAACCGCATTATAAATGTCGAAACTCAAACATCCTTATGACGCCAATTGAACATCTACAAGCTGACACTAAACTAGTAATATATAGTGATTAGGACTTAAATGCAAGAAATTACCTGAAGCGACGTAATACTTTGTATTTCCTACATTCACTAATCCCATGGTTCCAGCAAATATTTGATCATGGAGTTGACAATTACCAACTGTTTGACCTATTATGTAGAAAAACGAAGCACATGTTGGAACTTTTTGACATTCCAAACAACATCGTGCGAGTGATTGTGCTGTTTTTACAGAACCATTTGAAGCTATATAACCTTCCATTGATGACACATCTTTCATATGCAATGGTTGACGAAAAGCTGCAATGAAAATAACATGTCGTTTGGAATGGTTTTTATGAATGTACTAGAATTTAAAGGACATAAAAATAATGGTAAATTAAGACAGCGGGCTTTACGGTAGATTTCGTCTCAAGGGTACTGTAAAACGGCTTATTAACTTTTTCATGTACTAATACCACTTGATTTACAATCTAGGCATTTGAAAACTTGAAAACATCATATAAGTTGGTTATTGACAAATAAATTTTGGTAGCGACAGTTAAGGAAATAAAACATGTGGTAATGGGTACTTAGACGGAAAGAATAATGATACCTGTAAAAACGAGAACGGTGCCGTATTATGAACAGCATAATTAAAATAAAATCTATACCGTCAGTTTCATTTCAGAGGACCGCTGTAATTTGTCCCGTTTGTGAATTTAAATTTTCTGCAAATCAAGTGGGAATAACTTGTTCAAATAATAAGTAGCTATTAAATGATAAATGATTCAGATAATAAAGCAAACTGTCACTAACTAATTCCAACAAGAGCTATTTATGAAAAAGATAATATTTTCTCAAAAGGAACATAAATATCTTATTATAAATGCTTATCATTGTGAGAAATGTTTGCTACTTCATGTCACGTAACTATTTGACGGTTCTATTATTGAGTCTTATATATATTTATAATTGAGACAATTCGCCTACGATACGATACGGCCTAGAATCATTTTATCACCTTAGAATTAAGTGAAATTGAATTTAAGATTCTGTTCCTATCTTACTAAAACTTTGTTGTGATTTGTCGAAATAATATCAGAGTTTTATTATATTGTTTAATGAACGGTTTTCGAAGTATGTTTGAAAATAGTATTAGTCATATTAAATCATATATGAGGTAATCTTGCAAAACGGTGTATATCGGTTTCAAAATTCGGTACAACGCTTATTCGACACAATCGTCGATCCTGCGTACGTCGGAACATCTGGTAAATAATGCCAAATAAAGAATTCTTATCAATTATAAGGCTAGGCAACATGTAAACAAGTACCTTAAGTCACGATAATTAATAAAGAACGGAGACTGAATTTGATTAAAATATTTGAGTGTAAAAAATGTTTGTCATTATTTGATTCAAAGTCGGCGATTACACTTTCGTCGCACACCGGAAAGATACCAGCGCTTGCAAATCAATCATCTTCATATATACTTATTTCCCGAAGTTTAACTTTGATATTATAAAACTGTAAATAGTAGAAAACGACTGTCAAAGAGAATAATGCTACTAAGAACAAAATGAAAAAAATCCTATTCATCTTAATAACAGTTTAAACTGAAGAAATATGTATAAAATATAGCCGGTTTTAATCTGATAAGTATTTATAAACAAATTCAGATTATTTTGATATGGTGACTGATGTGAACTTCTGAATAAAATGCTTGCTGGAATAGTCACTACATATTTGATAAATGAAAATAATGAAGCCCATATAGACAACGATAGAGCCAATATAGTGATGCTTAGATATTCTTCTTTCTAGGGAGTTCCATTTAATTTACATAAAAGCAATTTACTCATAACTACATTTAAATTATAAAATGTGATATTTTAGCGCCCACAATGATGAATAATATATATCTGTTTACAAAACAATATCGTTCTGATTTCAACTAAATTAGCATTTTCAATTTGGATTCAATTTATATTCTTTTTTTCTAAACAGTCCAATGTTTGAATACGTTATGTTTTCATTATCACTCATAAATCTAAAATAAAGCTTTTATAAGATAAATTATTTATATAATAATTATAGTATTTTTTACATTGTCAAATACATAACGTATTAAAATCAAATCAAAATACAGTTAATGGTAAAAAGTCATCTAAAATGAAATGTTATAAGATAAATTATTTATATAATAATTATAGTATTTTTTACATTGTCAAATATGCATAATTTATTTAAATCAAAATACAGTTAATGGTAAAAAGTCATGATTTTAAAAATTCTAGGGCACATCAGACAATGTCTACTTCTAATTTGGAAGTTCCAAAGCAGCAATTCAGACATAAAAAGTAAAATGTATTCATAAATATAGAAGCTGACAAACATATTCTTAATATCTTTTTTTAAAGTTTCTTCTTAAAAGCTCTGTATATAACTGCAATTAGATATAGATAGGGCGTGTTATGCATAAATAGCATCTAATCCTAGCAACGTTTTTATTTTATTGGTACAAGAAAAACAGCAGTTGTTAAAATAGCAACGTGTGTTGATTTTTAACGTCGTATTCAACACATATTTAGGTTATATATACGACGGCCAGCTCTTCCTACTATAGGTTTCCAGGACACTTTTCTATCACCAGTACTAACTTACCCTTCCACGAGACCGACAACTCATGTATAGGGTATGACCTAACGCGACCGGATTCAAACCCGCGATCTCCGGATTCGAAGTCGGACATGCTAACCACTACGCCACGGTCGGGGCTTGCAACGTGTGACGGAACTCGATGAGAAGTAAAATGAAATTTAAGAAATGTGACATGTAGAGTTCTGTAAAGTTAACAGACCTATTTTGTCTAATGTATAGTGGTAAATCTTATAAATTTCACTGTGAATAAATCCACCCCAGCTAGATAATCTAACCAACATAGTATGTACCGATTTAAAGCATTCGTAAGCAATGCCAAGAAGTTGAGTACTTTTGTGAAAAGGATTTCACAATATTTAAATTGAAGTCAATTTAAATACGTTTGTAATGCTCAGATTGATCATTTATTCTGATGGTGTAAAATGAATGTGAAGATTGTTCATAAATACATTGTGTTGGTGATTCTTTGTTCAATGAGTATACCTATTGTAATAATGACCCCCTATCGGCGTTATGGAACAGATCTTCGCGGTCGTGACTCACATAGTAGATCAAATATTTATAATTCACAGTATTCTATTATGATAATGGATGTAATATCGCTTTTTCTCCGTAAAATAAGTTATTGGTTATTAAGGAATAAAAAGCAAGAATTTCATCTGTCCACAAATAAGCGTTAACATGTTTCATTTATTTATTCATTTATTGGAGTTAACGCCGTGACAACACAATTTAGGTCATTTTACGGCGTCCAGCGCACCTTTCCTGGATCATGGTCTATAACCAGTACTTACCTACCCTTCCACAAGGCCGGAAACTTCTCCATATTTTCTAATCAATGGAGGAAAGTTATTGTCAAATTTTCATGGAAGGGTTTAACCTCCCCGGATGGGATTCGAACCCGCACCCCCTCGGGCACAAGATTCCAAATTCCGGCGCGCTACCGACTGCGCTTTCGATCCGGGTTCACATATTTCAAGTACCTCATATAACCATTAGACCACCAAGTTTGATTTCTAACCATTTCCTCCCAATATACCAGGGGCGTGTTCAGTTACCGCGAACGTTACAGAACGTTACATAACGATACATTCGGAACTCCTCGGCTATGTATTTGTTTACTTCAACACCGGTAGTTTCAAAATAGCGTCTTAATATGTACGAGATTATTCGCAGCAAATGGACGATGAGTTCCTAATGTATCGTCACGGAACGTTCTGTAACGTTCGCGGTAACTGAACTCAGCCCGGAAGTTACTTTACGTAACCCCGTTACGTAAAATCAACGTAAAAATCTGCACGTTTCATCGAAAAACTTCCGTGATTTGTCAAAAGCAAAATCATCATAAATTTCCTAACCATGCAATAAATAAGTTATGCAACAAGGCGGGTCTGAAATCATTAGGCTCAACAAAAATGCAATTAAATTGTAAATAAATTGCGCCAAAGGCAATTTGTAGTTTATAATTTATAAATGAATAGAACAAAGGAAGCAAAATATATCAATATTTATAAATATTATCCTGATGCGTATCAGTGTCTGATACCATTGTAAGTATTTCAGCGTGGGTGTCAGGCTTATTAACTTCTCTTCTGTTTGCAAACAAAACCATTTAACCAGGGTATTATTAACGTTTTGGAACATTTTTAAACTACACAAATTCTAATTGAAATTGTTAATTGGGAAGAACGTTATGTCTTAATTTCACGGCGTTTCAACGCCGTGATATTGTGATGGTTAGTTTTGGTAGCAATGGGCAAAAGTCACGTGACATAAATCCTTTCGATTTCTACTGCCGACATTTTATTGTTTTTTAATGCAATCATTGTACAGCCCATTTCCGTTAAAAGTTACATAGAAAAAGCATTTTTTGGAAACCATATAGACAATATTTCTATCAACAGTGCAACACACGAAAAATCAGCGTTTTATATTGACACATTTCCGCAAATCCTTTCGACACACTTGAAAAGCTCGTTTTATAGCATTGATATGGAGATTTGGTTTTAATGAGATTTGTAATTTGTATAATGTCATTTTAGTTTAAATGATAACTGGATCAACAATTATATTCAGGCATTGGGTTGTAAAATTTTGTAATAGCATTCATTAACGAATATGCGAACGGTATTGTTTTTGATCTCGTAAATTGAAAATATGCACCTACCAACAGAGGATATTCAGTTTCCGTTCGTTTGCAGAGACGCATCTACATGTAAAATGTTGTACTCCGGTGTAGTCACACGTTGCTGCTTTAACTGTTAATATTATTATTATCCAAAACGAATTTAAAAAAAACAACAATACGGGAATTTAAACTTTTCATGAATAACTCGCCCTATCTATGTTTTATTGCAATTATCAAAGATCCTTTACCCTTTAGGCATGAAAGAAAAATGAACTCATAGAAAACATTTCTATAAAATAATAAGAATAAGTTCGTCAGTTTCTACGTGTGATTATGATGTGGCTTTGTTTATTAAACTTTATATTGCTGCTTTGGAGCTCACGTGATACAATACGAGTAACCATTGGCTGATTTGCTCAAGAATTTTCAAAATAATGACTTTACACTTATTAATATATAAATGTTATACATTGAACAATGTAAAGAAATACTATATATTTATAGTTTATCGTTAAACGTACACTATATACTAGAAATATGAGCGACGATGTAAAAATTACATCAACCATGGAATTGATTAGTTTTCTGACAATTTTATCATGATAGTTAAAAAAACAACATACAACGAGTTTTTTATGTTCATGCATACACCGCACTACTTTCTGTTCGTAGCCGATTTATGCGATGAGTGAAGCGTCTTAGCCAAGATATGTTTTATCGTTTACGTATAGGATGGGATCAATGCATCACGTCCTTCCAAATGGGGTTCACCACAGGGAATCTTCACTGTTGTATATATTTCTGTGTTTGATTTCATGTGAGTATTAGGATATTCCTATACATATTTTTTTTCTCAGTAATACACATGCTTGAAGAGATGAGTACCTTCATGTACCTCAAAAAGTAGTTTTTGTAGTTAAGCTATACTGATTTCTCAAAAGTGGTATATATAATAGTCCGACAAAGTCGAACAATTAATTAAGGATGACGCAGTTAACCATGCACAAGGTCAATATCAGGCTGTCTACAGGCCAATTGTTTTTGGCTGCAATATTGTATGATGGTACACTCCAATTAAAATGTAAGACTTGATTCTGAACGTTTCTAATACTAGCCATTACTATTTGGATTAAAATTATGTTCAACACTTATTATGCGTTAAGATTTACATATATTAATTCAAATATATTCTTCTGACTTTTTTAGGCAATTTGTAAAAAAAGTCCTTGAAATTTCAGTCAATTTGTAAAATGCCTAGATATTATCAGGCATTTTACAAAATGCCTGACTCATTTAGGCGATTTACAAAATGCCTGAATTTTTAGGCATTTTACAAACTGCCTAAATTTACAGATTGCCTGTAACATATACAAACCAAGATAAAAAATAATAAGACAAATTATAACCATATTGAGAATACAGTTTCGATTTAATTCAATAACAATAATATACATTAACACTCGCTGCGTTATACAAAGGATTTTCATAACGATGATAATCAAACCGCTGAAAGCACTAAAGCAAGACTATACTGATTCTTTCGTAGGCATAAGACGATACAGTCATCACACGATACGATCCGTATCGATACGAAAGGAGACGATGTGGTTGTTTACGATACGATACGGGTAGTTATTGTAAAAATATTGTAGAAAAACATTCACAATATTGACATTCTTTAATCAATGATCACCTTGAAGATAAGCCGCCCGGCTAGCTCAGTTGATAACACGCAAGTCTACTGATTGAGGGGTCGTGGGTTCGATTCCCGGGCGGGCATACTTTCGTGGAGCTTGGTCATGAAATTATTTCTACGACTATTCTCCCTCCTACTAACGATTTTAATTATGTAGGGCATTTGTCAGTCACTGACGAAAGTATGCGCTTAGTAGTTGGTTAACAGCTAAATCCAGAGATTTAGCCTTTCCAGGAGGAGTGAGTAGGTTGACTGACCGCCGTTATATGACCTATATCAGGTGTTGCTACGGCGTTAAACCCAACAAAACAAACAAACAAACCTGGCGAGCGGAAAAATGGTCGCAGTGCTGGAATGCCGCAAATAGCTTCGACTGTTGATAACAGTCTTGCTAAAAAACAACTTCCACCCATGCAAATGTTTGTAGATGTTCCTTCTTCTTGCAGATTCAAATGAAACACTCATTACAAATCCTGTCTACCTTTATTATTCTATCCATATAAACATACAGGTATTCTTAGCTTAACAAATATATAAAATAAGCAAACAATACATAATATAAAACACATAAAACATTCATAAAAAATACCGTTGTACAAATTGCACATGTATTAGCAAAACTATACATGCTAATGAATATACTAATACATAGCACTTTAACTCTCTCATAAAAAAACATTAAATTATTTTAAAGTAAAATTTGTACATCTATTTTATCACTAATTTCTAATATTCAACATTTGCTCACTAATTTCAAATATTCAACATTTGCTCACTAATTTAAAATATTCAACATTTGCTCACTAATTTCAAATATTCAACATTTGCTCACTAATTTCAAAAAATCAACATTGGCTCACTTATTTCAAAAAATCAACATTGGCTCACTAATTTTAAATATCCAACATTGATTTAAAATATTCAACATTTGCTCGCTAATATATAATATTCAACATTGGCTCACTAATTTAAAATATTCAACATTGGCTCATTAATTTAAAATATCCAACATTTGCTCACTAATTTAAAATATTTAACATTTGCTCACTAATTTTTAAAAATTCAACATTTGCTAACTAATTATGAATATTCAATATTTGCTCACTAATTTTAGATATTCAACATCTGCTGACTATCATTCTTTAAAAAATGTATCACTGGTCATTGAAATCCCCTTTGAGCAGGTGACCCCTCACAGTTCCCATTTACACTTTGATGGAGTGGAAAATCTGTAGGTTAATTTCTTGCTCAATGAAATTAGCAGTGTCCCTAGTGGTGTCATCGTCAGTTATCCCACAATACATTACCCTGCTATGCTGCCTTACTGTGGTTGTTGATGATGTAGTGGTGTTTGAACCTGGAACCTCTTGACTTTAGACCCACGTGCTACCACTGGACCACTGCTCTAAATTTTAGATTCACAACAAACATATTTTTCTACAACAAAACACAATACAAACACATAAAATATATTTCTCAAGTTTGGTGTATCTCAGATATACCATGATACCTCAGTACATGATTTACCATCAGAACAAAAAAAAAAAACAGTCAACAAATAATTTCAATCAAACATTCAAACGATATTTCAATCTATCAATCAACCAGTCTGTCTAAATATCTATAAATCTCTCGTTCATTTATTCAAACAATAATTCATTTTAAATCATTTAATAAATCAATCAATCATTCATTCAATCATTTAATACATAAATAAATCATTTATTCTATCAATCATTTATTCAATCAAGCGACCATTCAATCAATTACTCATTCAATAAATAAATCATTCATTCAATCAATTTCCGAAATCATTCGAGCAAGCAATCCTTTATGCAATCAATTTTATAAATCAATCAAGCAATCATTCAATCATCAACTCAATCATATAATAAATCAAGCGGCCAATCCTTAAATCAATCATTCATTCAATCATTTTATAAATCAAGGTATTAATCAATCACTCAATATATATCAATTGACCAATCATACAATTAATCATTTGAGAAATCAATCGAATAATCAATCATTCATTCAATCATTTATTCAATTATTTAATAAATCATTCATTATTAATTCAATCAATTTTATCAATCAATCATACAATTAACAAGTCTTCTTCAAAATCAAATATGGTGAATAGTTAATCATTCAATGGAAATTCAAAATTGATGATCAGGAAACATATCATTGATTGACATAAGGGTATAGTTATCTACATACACGGGTAAAAATGGGTTTGAAGTGAATGTAGCTTCAACTCAAACCAATACAAATAAGGAATTATGAAGCTAGGAAGTTATGCAGTGTACAACCTTGTTACTAGAGGAAGACAAAAGGAGTATATAAGTAGCATGAACAGAACAGGACATAATTGTTCTATTCAGTTGCATGACAAAAAGAGTAATGATATAATTATAACCCCCACCAATGTAGCCTTTATTGTTAATCAAATTCACAAGTTACACGTCAAACTTAAAACGGCTAGGCATTTGTTTGCTCCATACCTTTTTATGTGCATTATCTAAATTTGTGTATTATATTGCACTCTCAGTATTTACAGTCCTATCATTCTAGATAAAATTCACCAAATTTAGAATCTTTCCAAGAGATTTTCCCCTCCTCTCAGATTTAACTGATTCTTTCATCATGTATTTGCACTTGCAATTGATGTATAAAAATGGAATATTAAGTCAATCTGATCTGATTGGTGTTTCCTTAGGATAGTCCATATTCCCAAGTGGCTTTAGGCGAGCATCATTAAGTCAATACCATCAGTTATGTTATAGACTCGTATAAAGGATTCTGGATTGACCGTTTTATCTAATCAAAACGTAGCACTTGTTTAACTACGTGTAAAACAAGGACGAGTAGCTATCTTGAACTTGATGCAAGTTGTTCTTAGAGCCATGTAAACTCCAATTCGGACAAAGGAATACTCTCTTGCGAAATTTACATTACATTCTGCGCTCATGTCTAAACTTGCAAGGTCCGTCCAACCCCATGTTTACAAATCCTTTTATTGAACGCCACATGGCTGTGTAATTTATTCCATATAACATGGCCATAGATCTTGTTACAGATGTAGTCATAATAATATATCTAAGAACGTTTTGGAACATTTAAAACTCGCTCTGCTTGTTTTCTGAACAATCTCACACTCTCATGTCCTCGAATCATGTCTGAAGCTTTTTCTGCTATCATTATTTTTGTAGGTAAAAGTTCTCCTGATACACTGTGCGGTATCACACTAGCATCAACAATTCTTAAACTAGTTATATTTCGTACCCTGTAATACAAACAATACAAAATAAATAATAAATAACATTGTATAATACAACATAAAACAATGGTTTGAACATACATTTACAAAATTAAAGGAAAGTTCCGATTTCTAAGACCCAAATGCTTAATCCGAGAAAAAGTGGTATTAGTATTGTATCCGTACCGCTATGAAGACCTTCTATTTACGTCATTTTTTCGGAGTGATCCGGAATGTCAGGACTTTTGGGACATATAAGGAATCTTACTCTAATAATGATAGAATTTTATCCAAGTGTAATTACCGGCCAGTATTTTTGCCGTTTACAAAATCATATAAATTTACGCGTTGCTAGGGATTTACTTATTTTAAATAACACCATCAAGCACAGATTTTACATATGTCAGATGACGACACTGTACGCGAAACGTAAGCATCTTTGGATAAGGACTGCGGCGACCGCCTTTGGTTTTTATAAATAAACAGTAATTTTAACTGATGGGTATTGCTCTGAAGTTTGGTATTCTATTGCAGCGCTAAAATGACATTTAGTTGTTTTTTTGTACATTTCAGCAATTTCGGTACTACCTATGTGCTTAAATTTGATCAACAATGTTAGTTATGTTATGGTTTTATTAATTGTTCAAATACCTGAGAAAAGTATCAACAACAGCCCTTATATCACCCTCAGCTCCCATACTACATGATGACGTCACTCTTCCATTACCCGCAGCTTGATGACGTAGTACGCATTCTGTATATGCGTCACTTTTGATCTTATGTTGAATGCATGGAGAATAAGGTCTCTCATGAGCCCGAGCCTTTATGGCACGAAATGGTTCCGTTGATAAAAATGAATTAGCCATCTTCATTCCTAAAAAATCAATAATAAAATAGATGTTACATTAAATGTATAAAAACATATACTGGCTATAAATGCAGCATTGTTACAGCCCATTTTGTAATAAAAAAATCGAATTGTAATAATTATTACAAAACGGTAGTAAAATATAACATTTTTACTGCATAAATTACCAATAAACTTGGAGAAACATAAGTAATTTGTCTATTTGGACATAAAACTGTAGCTAGACTAAAATTAAGTCTTTTAACAAGAACGTTATTACATGTATGTGGTACACGGTATGTTTAATCCCTTCTGTAATAACCTGTTTTGTAATAATTACCACAATGCGGGTTTTCATTACAAAACGGGGTGTAACACATCAGGGTTTAGGCCTATCTTATTTCTGCTTTATGATAAGCAAAATACTTGTTATTGTTTTTCTTTGGGGGGGGGGGTATAATAATAAAAGTTATGAGTACAGGTAATTATTGTTCGCCATAAATTAATTGTATTAAATTGCAGCTGTTGAAATTAGTATAAGTAGCCATTAAATGCTAGGTAGCTAGCTAATTACATAAAATGGAGGATTTTATACAACAAAACCATTTATTAAACGAAAACATCATTATTTATTTAGTCAAACTTCATTTTAGTCGCACAAAATCGTAAGTTATAAAATCTATGGCAGTGACGTAGCTTGGTATACTCCAGTCAGCCAATTTACGCTCCAGATCCAAAAAAATCCAAACAAAATATGAAATGAAGCTTATACTCTGAAAACACATTGAAAATGAAACCATAAAAAAGTTGAAAGGGGAAAACTCTACTTAGTAAGTTGTTATTTTGGTACCACAAACATGAATATGTACGTGTTAGAAATAAATGTCACAAAATATTCAAGAATCGCCCATCTTCGTCTTACTTTTCAAAATTGCCAAGAACACATGGTCCAAAACTCCCCGCAGTGGTTGTTTCCATTTATTGAATGAATACTATTAAAGAAGCAACGCATGTCATAACCTCTGTGAGAATATGACCCCTATACCATCCGCGTATATAAAGATATGTGAGTTCCATTCAAAAGGCTCAAACTACGTCACTGAAAAGTCTAATCAAAGCGCTAATAGCGCTGTCGGACATGGGGGTTACAGTAGAACTTGGTTATAACATACTCGGTTATAACATACACTCGGTTATAACATACCATTTTTCCTGGCCCAATTTTCATATTTTGTATGTAACATACTTAGTATGCTATATGGATATAACATACCTCGGTTACCTTTTTTCCTTGGCCCAGCGAGTATGTTATATCCAAGTTTTACTGTATATAAAATATTTAACCCGAAATTATATAACAAACGGAATCGATACAAGGGATTTTCCCCCTTCCATTAACTGAATTAGACATACTTAATTGCATCAACAGCATATCGTCTGTTTGTTAACGCGTATTTCGGACAATAAAAATTGAAGTAGTAATTACTCCTTTTAATTGCGCATGCGCGGCCGAATGTAATCGTCCGCGACAAATTTTGATAAGCATTTGCTACAGTCCGATACTAAACATTAGGAAATCCCATGTTAAAATAAACAGAACAGAAAAGAAATGTTCATGTTAAAATGAAGCAATAATCTTACCTTTAATCATGATCTGTACATCTTTATTATTACTAAGATAGTTAGGATCTATATTAGGTGACATAAATGGGTTATTAGATTCCAGAGTCAATGTACCACGGCTTGCTGGATGTAGTAAATCTATATGTATAGTAAAACCATTGATATGTGATGTGACATTACTTCTTAGCGCTGTCTGTGTTACCTAGAATATATAAATAAAATAGTTTTTACAAATTCTTGTACTTTAAATAGTGTTGGTAGGATGACAGTTCATTTTGTTTATACACAGTCGGAAGAATCGTTTACGGTTAAACAAAACACATGCAGTTTGGTTTACGTCGAATAAAAACAACCCATGTATATATGGCCATATAGAGCTTCAAAATTATTTCGATCGATATCAAAACAAAACATCATCGTTTAGGTCATTATCTTCATTGAGTAAACTTGTATCAAAGAGTATCGATATGGGTATATATTTGTCATAAACAAAGAAATCCAATTCTGACTGTGCATGCATGCATTTTCTAAAGATAACCATTGAAGAAATCTAATCTCCCTATTTCAGTACCAGTATATGTTTTATGTACAATCATAACTACAGTATAACCTCTGCAGAGCAGCCCTCTACAGGACAAATCATCTGCACGATAATATCTTTTGATATTTCCATTAAACGTATTTTTAATTGAATTTAACCCCTGCAGAGCAACAACCTCTGAACAGCAACAAACTCTAGTGTCTCCCAGTGGGTGTTGCTCAAGAGAGGTTGAACTGTATTACCTTTGTTTTAGTTTGATCCTCAGTTTTCACAGAGAGGTCTGTGGATATTGACGAGAATGTTAATTGTAAATCAGGCACGTTAACTTTATTTGTAGAATCCATCTTGAGTTGAGCATTACCAAATATACCAGCACTCGCTGCAAGCCATCCTTGATAATGTAAAATATAAATACCAATTAGTCTAGATTGTAAATTATGTACAAGTATTGATACGTACTCCTACTTTGTACAGCGTAACACCCATTACTAAGTCGGCAATACATTGCCATATGCAATAAGTCTCTGGTTCAAAGTTACACATGTGATAACACCAGACAAAGGAACACCTAATCAGTTTAAGTATATCAGACTCTTTCACAGAAATTAGAATATCTATTACACACACTGACTGAGTTACATATTCATCTTATGGGTGCAAAGTTGGTCTTTAAACATATTATAGTAAACTAAGAAGAGTTTCTGACGAGGCAGAGCTTCAATATGATATAAACAAAACTAAACCTGAAGTCGAGGAAATTGGGTAAAATTTGTTTGGCACCAAGTCACATGTAATAGACACTACTATACACACATTTAGTACATATATACACTTAACAACTTTTCTAAGTAAACACCCATACATTTGGTCATAACTGGGTTGATACGTAAGCTATTGATATAAAATTTGTAGAAAATGTTCATCAAATAGTATTTCATTTATTAGCAAAACGAAGAATAAATTGAAAAATAACTGACTTCTTATATTCAGTAACAATATTGGCACCAACAAAGTACAAATTCACATCAATAACGAGTATGGCCTCCTTCAGCTCGTATAGCTGCAAGACACCTTGCTTGCAATGAGATTATGTAGTTCTGAATGATATCTGATAGTTGACTCGCAAAATTTTGTTTGAATATTTTAACAACTGTTGAAACTATCTGCAGGGGAAATGTGTATACTTAGAAAAGTTGTTAAGTGTAGTATAAATTTTCATGGTAAAGCTATTCCTATTTCGATCATTACGTTTAAATCATTGCGTTCATTGTCTACCTAACTTGAATCTATTGCATTATTTTTTAATAAAATGTTTACTTTATTTTGATGCAAATATATAAAAAGCAAACAGATATTACCTCTACCGAAGGCCAGATATTGTAGATATGATATAGTATTAAAAGCTTGTTCTCTGTCGACACCTATAGATGTATTGGTTTGTATTGTCATACTATATCGTACTTGTTCTTGTAGATTAGTACCTACTGGTAAATCATTGATCAATGGAATCTTAAATAGAAACATAGCCTTATGTTATATCGTAAATTTTGCTAAGAAGACTAAGTCTTAAACAGCCAAATTCAAACTCCTCACAGTGGTTACGTCACTCGCTGCCAATTTATATTTATTCAATAAAGGAAAAATGACTGCTGTGGGAGTTTGAGCTAAATACTTCTTATCCGATGCCTGATAAAACTAATAGATGAGGCGTACCAAATTGGTATATACAATACCAGGACCACAAATTTAATAACATTTACGCATGGTCGCCACTGGGAGCTCTAATTTTCAAACGTTTGACTCCCCAAACAATACTTGTGACCAAACACTCATCCAACTAGAATTAGCATTTGTTTGACCTTTTAAATGATATCGGGCTTCATATTTCAACTTCATTTTATCCATTTGTCAAATTTGACTGTTATGCATTATTTTAAACTACAAGATAACAATGTCTTAATTGAAAACCATCTATCAGGCATCAATATAAACATATTTTGTCTCATTTTGATCGTCAGCTGTCCTATCACAATCTTAGGTCGTCTGTTAGAACTTTCATCAAGGGCGATACGACAAGCATTAATTTAGTCCCTGACACTTAATGTTCTTGTTCACCTAGTTGTTTAGGACCGATACCAGACAAAAATACTGATTGTGGTGTACCAAAACATTATTTACCGACGATTTGAAAGCTTGGGTAAAAAGGTGTGATACGAGCTTGATGACAAAAATGGATGTTGTTGTTTACCATTGTAGAAGCAGTTGTTCATTTACCTTTAATTGTTCAAGTTGTTGTTTAGGACCAATACCAGATAACAACAATAACTGAGGTGTACCAATACTACCAGCGGATAGTAAAACTTCTTTGTTAGCACCTACTGTACGTTTCTGTCCATTTCTTACATATTCTATACCAACTGCTTTACCTCGTGTGATTAAAACCTGAGGATAAAATAAAAAGTAAGAGTAAGACGAGTAAAATGTTATTGCACTTTATAGTCTAAGTTCCATGCTAATGCACGTTCAATTTATAGCTATTGCATCTGGTTATCGGGCTTCTGGTATCAATCTATCATTCTCCCTAGGGAGTCTTTTACACCGCTTAGTGCAATCGACAAATTGGCGTACGAAATAGTACCATCCTAGCACGTACCTATTTACACATTGGTGAAGCATGCCATATCTTCATTCTTTCATTAATTGTTCGTGTAAAATTCATGCGTTCTTTATTTTTTCACATTTGATTTATTTGGTAATGCTTTAAAATTAATTCATCGATTTAATTATTTATATAACTAGATTTGTGTTTGCGAAGAAACTCTGTAGTTGTTGTTGACGCGCACTTAGGGATCGAGCTGTTCCGGGTTCGAAGCCGGAACACTGATATTTTCCTGAGCACGAACTTTACCTGCAGTTGTTCCACTTCACCACGGTGTAAATGGGTACTGTGAGGGGTCACCTGTCCGAATGTGATTTATTAGATCAAGGGCTTTCGTTCTAAATTAACATTTAATATACTTAGTGTGTTACAGCCGTGTGGGGGTAATGTCCAGTTATATTGAACTAATGCCAATGTCGTTTTTCCCTGGCACTGAAACCATGTTAAGCTCCCAGTTTTTTAGCATTATCTTTCGTTTTTATCAGAATACAGATTCTACAAAAAATCTAAGGAACAAACATAAATACGAGGTATGAGTAAATATACTGCCTCCGTATGCCACTGGGTTATTATCAACATTTATATACATTAATAGTACAGTAAACTTTCGCCTTAAAGGCCACCTTGGTTATTCCAATGCTTGTGATTTTTGACGATTTCTAAGTTCAAAATGCTTGGTTTGTAAACTATTTTTGACGATTTCTAAGTTCAAAATGCTTGGTTTGTGAACTATTTTTGACGATTAAACTTCCCAAAATTTAATTAAAGAAAAGAAGTCTCTGTATTAAGACCATTCGGCTGTTAAACATCGATTTTGATGATTCTAATTTCAGAACTTTGCTAAATTAAGACTCACCTTGATAGCGATGGAATGAGTAGATACGTGAAGGTTTGAACGTGACATTGCTATTCGAAGAAAGTCTTTTGACGAACTAAATCTTTCTCCATCTTTGACTGTACTATAGAGTCTACAAACACCTGAAAATTAGGTCTAATATATAGTCTTAAAATATTTAAAACATAACGATCAAATACACTGCCCTATAAAAATTTCTCAACACATTCACATTTTACATGGTTCTATATAGAATTTCAAAAAGTTATGCAAGCAGTTTGTTAGTAAAGAAATTCTAATTTTGTCTTTTGAAATTAGTACATTTTTCATATTAATATAAAATTTTTAATGATAAATATCTCAAACTTAATATTAGTTTATTGGAATACAATGACCATAGTCTTACAGGCTGATTATTAACTTTTGCAGCAACGTTGAAAACAAAATGTACCAGTAGAAATTCTCTTTCCATTACATAAATTATGTATATAAAATAAACAATGCAAATAAAGATTCTTCAAACTTGGATCATGAACGTAATAGCAGCTCGATTAATTGTACCGTGAAGGAACTTTTGGAGGACAGTATATGTTTCATAATTTGATTGGACAGTCCCGGACATTTACTGACACTAATGGTACAAAATACCATTGTTCAATTGTATTCACATGTCAGTGACGCATACATCAACCCTTCTGATTTAAATACTCGAATTATGTTCGATAATTCGCGTACTGTATGAGTAAGGTAGTGTAAATGTATGCGGGGACTATATCATAGGGTCGTAATATTTTATTATCAAACGTTACGGACTCTGGTACCAGTGAAAACAATACTTGAGTTACGTCTCCAGTTGCAAGTTCGGTTAAACTTTTGATATTTAGAAAGAAGAAATCAGGCTCACCAACAGACTCCTTTCCGTTACAGTCTATGGGTTTGTACTTCAGCTCTCGTGCACTCGCGAGAAACATGTCGTGAAGTTCCGTGACTTCCGATGCTGGACCGGAAACTGGAAGTCGTCCATTAACAGAGTGATAATCTACAAAGTAAAAATATATACATACTCATTCTTTATTTAAATTAATGATGTTTGCCTTGAAAATGTTTGAACCAATCAGTGGATAAATTGAAATAAAAGCTGCACATTCATGTTTTCTGTATTGACAGTTTAACTTTCATTTGTATTTAATTAATTATAGATTGGTGACTGCATTAATCTGATTTTGAGCAGAACAAAATAGCCTTTTGAAAAAAATACTTTGATACATGCTTCTCCGGTTGGATAACAACAAACTAATGCATTGTGACTGTAGTTATTTCTTTGACTAACGTCTCGACCAATTTTCATGAAAATTGCGACTTTGCCTTCATTGTGCAGACGCTTGCTTTTTACCAAACGACTAACTTTAACGGTATGAAAATGTCTTCAAGTTCAGCAGCAAATAAAACAGATAAAATTACACAATATGTGCCTATTGAATTGATAACAATTTCTGATTTTTGTTGTTTGGTATAATAAAATGAATATCACATCCTACAGAGGGTGATAGAACGGAATGTTCATCCTTGACAAGTAATGTCAACCTCGGCTAAAACATCGATTGACATAACTTGTCTCGGGTGAACATACCGTTCTATCACCCTCTGTGGGATGTGATATTTATAATATTAGGCGGCTTGACATTTTTGTTTGTTTCGTCTTGTTTGTTCCATTTTATTATATGTTATTATACAATGGATTTTACACAGGTATTTGGTCTTCTGAGTTCAAGTAGACTATCTGTCTATAATGATGGACAAATTGGTTTCCCCCTAATTAATATAAACAGATCAAAAGAACATACCCGAAAATTTCATTTCTTCCTCAAGCATATCCTCTGACTTCAGGAAGTATGGTAAAACATTCTCCCAAGACCACGTGTTTAACTTATCACGTGGCCAATTTACAAAATCATGTTTACTACCACGTGAATATATCATGTTGTTAGTTAGACTGGATCCACCAAGAATCTTGGCTTGACCAAATGGACATTTCTGAAATAAATACGGAAAACAATCTACAAATTGTGTTAACTACTCTCTTTGATAAAAAAATATGATAAAATGGTTTCATTGATTTTATTATCAAAAATATTCATTGCACGTTAGTTATGTGTTGGTTCACCAAACCAGCTTTCAATGTCTATTTGTTTAGTCCCCTATCACGTTTCGTTAGTAGTCAAACATGACTTACACAATATTATTTGAATATAGAATATGTTATTTAACATGGATATCACTGTACTTACTAGAAACTCACTTTCGTTCATTATAAAAGCGTGTCGGATTTCATTAGCTATATTACATTTTCTAGATTTTAAATTCAATCTATATTGCATCTTAGTTTAATAATTCATGTACAAGTTGAATCACATTTGCCAGAACATCTAGGTACAGGATACAAAACTATCAAATTTCACCCAAAGTTTAGTTTATGCGGCAAATGAACAAAATCCATTGTAACTTCAATATAAACCACCGATGACTGGTATTACAAGCTATGAATGTAAAATTTATTCATGCCCCGTATGGACATTTTGAAGTTAATGACGTATGCTCTATCAGTTATAGATATATAATTATTTTATGTCTTATATTCTTGGGATTGTATGCCCTGCCAAAGCTCAGCCTCGAACCTAGATCGACGAATGAATTCAACGTTTAGTAATCTAGCTATTTGAGCACAACCGTGGCTCAAAGCATGATATAGTATAACAATCATACATGTACATCACTAAGGGCTTTTTCCTCAGTAATTCATTATTTCCTATTTCACATAGGTCAGATGTATTATGTTGGTACAGTTGTACTTTGATATATTCTTGACAGGTGTTGTTTTCTATAAGACTGGCGAGGATCTCAGGAACTGACATGTATAATATCTATATAATACTGTGGAGGTATGAGAAGTTGATCATAAAACACAGATTAACCCACCTACATATAATACTGGCTTCTTTTGTGAATCTATTTGTGTTTTCTGACGTTTGATTAGTGTTTATTTGTTTCATTTCATTGTTTATTTTTGTTCCCAATGAAATAGTTTCATCTCCAAGTATCCAATGTAACAAGGGCGAAAGTAAAAGAAAAATACTGAAAATTTTTACACAAACCCCCTCCATTAATACTACAATGCCACTTAAGAAATCTAGATTGCTGCGATACACTCTATTGGTCAGTCCATATTGGCAACCTCTCTGTCTTGTTGGGTCAGAGCAAAACCAGCCTACGTGTACTTTATTCTTTAATTCGAGGGTTGCCCACAAGACTGTAGTAAGTTGCTCTATTACGCATAACACTTACTACAGTCTTGCAGGCAACCATCGATTTGCATAATATAAGACTAGTCTTTCGCCGATTCATCGAGTTGTAAAACCTACTTACTCTATTTTTGAAGGATTTACAGGCATGTTTCTGTGGTCGTGTATAATATCCCCAGTCTACATTAGAGCCATGTTCTGTAGGGTTCCAGAGAGGTACATGATTCCACATATTATCAGTTTCCTCTCCACCAGCTTCTAGCAGTAATACAGTTAATCTGGGATCTTCTGACAATCTACTGGCTAAAACACAACCTGAGGCGCCGCCTCCAACTGTAATTAAATATTACAATATTTGTTACATATGACAGCTTATATATCATTTTATGCTGTTTAATAATTGATTTGTTATAGGTCCGGTTATTTTTCCCATGGCAAACGTATTGACCCGAGGTCGAAGGCCAATCAACCAATCAGAGTGCAATTTGTTATTGGCCCTATAACAGATTGTTGCCCTGTTTTCAGTTTTACAGTGTATTAAACAGGTTCACAGTATTGTGCAGTGAAGTTGTCAACTTGCAGGGCAAAAATAGTTATTTAATAAACAAATTACAAATAATCAATTGCATATTACATGTATGATACAGTTTCTATCTTTAACTGTAAGTAATAATATTTATATATCATTATTTTACAATTACAATTTATAAATTCAAGCACACTTTTGTATACTGAGAACAATGGTAGATACAATATACATAAAAAGTAAGAGTCAATACAATCTAAGTGTTTATGTGATATTCACATTTTATCACCTCTATGTGATCTGTGACTATGTGATGTAATATTCACATTAGGTCAACTTTATGTGATTTGTGACTATGTGATCTGATATTCACATTAGGTCATTTTTATGTGATATGTGACTATGTGATGTGATATTCACATTAGGTCATCTTTATGTGATTTGTGACTATGTGATGTGATATTCACATTAGGTCATCTTTATGTGATTTGTGACTATGTGATGTGATATTCAAATTAGGTCATTTTTATGTGATATGTGACTATGTGATGTGATATTCACATTAGGTCATCTTTATGTGATTTGTGACTATGTGATGTGATATTCACATTAGGTCATCTTTATGTGATTTGTGACTATGTGATGTGATATTCACATTAGGTCATTTTTATGTGATATGTGACTATGTGATGTGATATTCACATTAGGTCATCTTTATGTGATTTGTGACTATGTGATGTGATATTCACATTAGGTCATCTTTATGTGATTTGTGACTATGTGATGTGATATTCACATTAGGTTACTTCATTGTGATTTGTGACTATGTGATGTGATATTCACATTAAGTCACTTCTATGTGATATGTGACTATGTGATGTGACATTCACATCAAGTCACTTCTTTGTGATCTGTAACTCTGTGATGTGATATTCACATTTTGTCACCTTTATGTGATATGTGACTATATGATGTGATATTCACATTAGGTCATATTTATGTGATCTGTGACTACGGATGTGATATTCACATTAGGTCATCTTTATGTGATCTGTGACAATGCGATGTGATATTTATATTAGGTCATATCTATGTGATTTGTGACTTTGTGATGTGATATTCACATTTGGTCATCTCTATGTGATCTGTGACTACGGATGTGATATTCACATTAGGTCATCTTTATGTAATCTGTGACAATGGATGTTATGTGATATTCACATTAGTTCACTTTTATGAGATTTGTGACTCTGTGGGGGATACTCACATTTTGTCACCTTATGTGATCTTTGACTATGTAATGTAATCAACGTGTATCATCAAACCTAGTACATACCTTCTTAGCTAGTATGACACTTATGTTCAAACAGGAAGTGCAGAGTACGTGGTAAAATATGATTTGAACCAACTGATATAAAAGAAGACGTGGTAAAAACTAAGAGAAAGGCTATTTGGGCTAGAGAAGTACAAACGTTGCCATTGTGTACAGAGGGCCTACTGTGTGGTTTTGTGAATAATAAAGATTAACGATAAAATGGGAAACTAATTTTGTTATGACCTACATATATGTATATATAATTGTATAGGAACTCAATTTTAGGTCAAATTTTAAGCATATTTTGCCTGGAAGAATTTTCAAAGAAAGCAGTAAAGAACAAAACATATATTACACAACTCCAGTTTTGTGATAAATATTGTTTATAGATACAAATTATAACATAATAAATATTGGATGAAACTTTGTATACACTAACAGTTTCCGAGAATGCAGGATTACTTATTATTACCGCTTCAGTAATAAGCTTAGTAAATAAATACTAATTACATTAACAATTGGTGAGAAACAGGTTAGAGAAATAATGTGGTATATTTGAAGAGATATTATATAAAACAATGGTAGGTTTTTACCTATCACATAATCATATGTTGCGTTGGTTTTTGTTGTGACGTAACCGAATGGAGAGGAATCTAAGGTACGCATGTAGGTGACTCCCACACCAGCTGCGAAAATTGATAAAATAAGCCACCATCCTAGCGTCTTCCTGAAAGTAAAAAATATAAACGAGTCTATAGCCACACTATCAACAACAATGCCTTCATGTTGGGTGTAACGGCGTAGCAACACATTGTATATGCCATATCACGACTGTCAGTCAACTTATTCGCCGTTCTTGGAAATGCTAAATCTTCAGATTTAGCTTTTAACCAGTTACTAGGCACATACTTCCATCAATGAATGACAACTGCCCTACATGCTTCAGAATTAGTGGTAGGAATAAGATAAACTACATAATTTTTCTCCGATTTCTCTTTCCCAGAAAAATCAGTATACTACATCAAATAGCTCATAAAGAAATTTTAATCATTCTGTTCCCTAAAATTGCAAATTGATCTTGCGAGTTTGGTCGTTGGCTCCAAATCCATTTCACACAAAAATGAATCGAGTGGTAAACTAGATCAGGTGGAAAAATAATGTGTGCGGTAGATTCAGAGTAAACAAATACAACTCACATGCTAACGTGAACATTTTCAGAAACAAGAGGATCTTGAGGACCAAGGACCGCACATCTGAGAACTAGATGCTTTGAGCATCATTTGAATAATCTTTGTAAAAGACCTCAAGTTAATACCACACATCAAATATAAAATCACTATGACTTCTTGTAGTTTTTGAGAAGAAGAATTTTAAATATTATTTTTCTTATATAACTCTATGTAAATCTTGTGACCCCTGGGGCGGGGCCAATTTTCAACCCTAGGGGCATAATTTGATCAATCATAGTAAAGCACCTTCTAGTGATGCTACATCCCAAACATCAAAACTATAGGCCATGCAATCTTGGAGAAGAAGATTTTTTAACATTCCCTTATTGATATCTGTTGACCCCTGGGGCGGGGCCAATTTTGACCTCAGGAGCATAATTTGAACATTTTTTGTAATGCACCTTCTAGTGATGATACATGCCAAATTTAATAAACTGTTGACCGCATGGTTTTTGACCAGAAGATTTTTTAAGAAATTTGTAACGACGGACGAACCCACGCACGCACGCACTAACGCATATTGATCAGACCCCCCCGACAATAGCTCACTTTGAGCACTTTGTGCTTAGGTGAGCTAAAATAAAACTTGAAAGTTGTTTTATGCCGGAAATTAGATAACAGTAATTGAAATATTGCACTTAAAAGTCATGTACAAATCACAGAAAAGTAGAAAACAGTACTCGTATTAATACACTTAATTAGCTCTGCTATTTGGGTGTGACCTACGAATTCTGAACAACTTTCAGTGGCGTAGCTCAAGTCTTTTTTCAAAGTCATGCAATGCTATTAGTTTTATAAAGGCTTGAAAAACAATGGTCCTCCGAAAGAAAAAAAACATAAGTCGGAAATATGCATTTCTATATGCTATTTTCCGAGCGATTTCTTACACAAAATCAAACACAATAGTAAAAGTTTTTCTCATCTATATTTTTTATCCAAATGTAAAACATTAGATTATTTACCCACTCATAACACCTGCCAACATTTCGATCATTGTTTCATATTCAATGCAATTTTTGGAGCATAATTTTTATAAAAATAAAAAAAATAATATTCATTTTTTCATTTTCGATCAAAATTGCGCACGCGAGTAATTAGACCCATAATGGCACCGAGTAAATCGTACAAGAATCAAAGAATTTAAGGATTTCAGATTTTTCTGGGTTCGAACGTGTTCGAGTTCACCATTATAATGTGCTAACTCTCAGCAGTGGTACTTTATCTTTATTGTAAAGCAGAAACTCTTGACGTAACTGCTGCGAGGAGTTAATATAATTACATACATATAATTACAAGTAACAGTTAGCTATTAGAAAATTACGATGAAATTTAATTAACAAACGTAATTTCGACTGAGCCATAATCAAACATTAAACTTAATGTTTGGTATTCACATACGTTCGGAACATATTACTCATTATTTGTAGATCAGGCTAGATAGATAACTTGTTTGTTTCAGGTCATGACCTTGTGGGTTTTGTAAAGTCTGAGTCATAGCAGATATATCATCGACGGTGGTCAAGTGGTTAGCACACTGTTTAATGTATTCGAACCTGAAAATCCAGGGTGAGTTCCATAACATTAGTTAAAGAAAAAGTAAGTAAAAGTGTGGATTGAAGTCTGCTTCTATGTACATGTTCCGCCGACGTTACAATTTAGTACGATAACCCAATATAATTGAAACTTACTTTCAGGCAGGTGATCTCTCACGGTACCCATATACACCTGGGTGGAGTGAAACAACTGTAGCTTAATTTTTAGTAAAGAAAATTGGAGGTACTCTAGTGGGGTTAGAACCTAAAACTTCTCGATACCTAAGCGTGCGCCCTATCACTGGACCACTGCTCCTACTGCTCAGCCTCAAGCTACTAATGCATTTATTATGGATTCTAAACTGCCCATCTAAAGTGAGTGCCTGGTATCAGCAGACTATACTCATCGGCAAATTATCGACAATATATTGAAGATTTACTTCCGTATAGAGAGAAGACATTGGATATCTTGAAGGAGAACCGAGTACTGGTAAAGAAAATAGTAACATGAAATTGGTTCGGTGAACTGGTCGCTGTATAATCGTTCATCTAAAGATCTAGGGGCAAATAATATTATTTCTAATAGAAGCGTGGTAAATTATATATTACTGTTTGTGGCACATACTTAACCCCTCTGGTTTAAATACTTACTACAGTACTTCTGCACTCACCATCAATATTCTTGTATTTAAATAAGCTGGGTTAATCTATGGGTCACTGTCAATTAAATCAATTTTTCATTATAGCCAGTTGTCACGTTTTAAATTATAAATATTTGATTCAATAATAATGATTATTTAGCACTTTTAATGACCATAAAAGTAATAGTACAAAACACTTAATCTGACGAAAGTTATGTAAGATGAAAGTTATTCGAAACACATATTAAAGCCTACGGATATATACCGGCCTTGGTGAACTTTATATAGAACCATTGATATTTGATAACGCTCGTAACTTTCCGGCTCGCTTTCAGAAAGATTTGATAAGAAAAAAAGTTCAGAATCTAAAAGCAGTATTTTAATGATAATTTTCCTACATATATTGTTTCCACACCTGACGATGCTTAACTTATATTTACGTAAATACTTTGATTTTCCCAGCAAAATTTCTAATCACCGATTTTATAGCCGTAATTCTTGGCTGCAGTTTGTTGTTGATTTTTTACTAAAAAACTGTAAAACAAACATGCAAGCTATCATATATAAGTTTAGGGTATATTTATAGTGTAATCTATACTGTTGGAAAATATATTTGATCTTAGTTTTTCACAGGCGTATGATATATAATATAGCATGGAGTTAACGAAAGTTATGACGTCATTAAACTGGTAAAAATCTCTATGCCTAAATCAGGCGGAAATTCCTGACCCTGCTCTATATAGAATATTGGCTGTGGTGTAGATTGGCATAGCTTGGCATTATCTAGAATTCACGTGCGTAAGATAAAAAATGAAAACCTAAAAAAATGAGATTTACTTTGAAAAATGCATTGAAGATAAAAAAAACACAAATTGTAAGGTGAGTAGAGGTTAAGCGTGGCCAAGAATAAAATATAGATTAGAAAAAATTTAATGTTTATTTCCGTGTTATTTTTTTTTATAAAATATTGATGACAAAATAGCCTAGAAACATCCAATATTGACTTGCTTTATCCGCAAACTTTTCTTGGTGGATAATCTCGATTCCTTTATTCATGTCAGTATTATATCTGTGCCTATCTTTCAACAAGTTCAAGCTATGCCACTTAATTGTATGGTGGCGTATTTCTGCCACCAGATAACCACATAACTAACACGTTATTAATTAACTAGTTAATTAAGTGGTTAGCTAGTTACGAAACAAGTAAACCACTTACCACATATACAAAATATCGCTTACTGATAATTGCTTAACTAGTTACGTAACTAGTTGACCACTTAACATTAAATTGGTAAAATAATACACAATAGCAGTTGTAAGCACTAACTTGCATTTTTTTCCTGTTATGATCTCTTATTTATTGAAAAAGAAAACTATTTACGTAACTAGTTAACCACTTAAATAACGTGTTACTTATGTGGTTATCTGGTGGCAGAAATATGCCACCATAAATTTGGTATCGCTATCTTTTACTAATAACTTTGATCCTTCATCATTTATGGTAGATTACTAATTAAATAGTTAATGATGTTAATCTTGTGGTAAATGAATCGATATATCTAGCTGTGTAATTTATTAGTTTTAATAATACAAAGATTAGTGAATAATTACGGTAACTTCTTACTTCGCATAGAATAGTGTTTTAGAATCATGTGTGAATTGACATTGGATTTATATGGTACACTTCTAAAGCTAAATATTCAGGAATATTTAGAAGACATTTGAAACTGACTTTGATAGAAAATATGACGTTGATTATGTTAATTTCATTCAACTTTCAGTGGCACATACATAAACCTTGCTGATTTAAATACTAACTACAGTATATCTGTACGCATTATAGATACAAATAGATATTCGTTTTCATGTAGAGTGAATATCGAACAAATATCGAGTATTTAAATCAGCGGGGAAAATGTAAACGCCACTGACAGTTGAATATAATTAAACAGTAAAGAAATGAAAGCTGAATCAGCAGCATACTGAAATATTTGTAAATATGTTAATGAGCTCTTCTCTACAGCACAATCGATGTTATTAAATTCAGCTTAGCACAATACATAATCTTTACGCAGTTGATGAGACAGGTGTGATCCCCTAAACCTTTGCAAAATAGTAGGGTGTTGTTTTTTTGTTTTGTTTTGTTTTTACTGGGATTAACGCCGTGTCAACACAATTTAGGTCATTTTATGGCGTCTAGCGCACATAACCTAGCTTTCCTGGACCCTTGTCAATAACCAATACTCACATACCCTTCAACAAGGCCGGAAACTTCTCCATATTATCTAAACAATGGAGGAAAATTGACATTATTGCCAAATTTTCATGGAAGGGTATAACCTCCCAGGGTGGGATTCGAACCGGTACCCATTTCGGGACGCGAGATTCCAAATCCAGGCGTGCTACCAACTGCGCAATCGACCCGGGTTAGTAGTGTGTTGTCATACTATTATTATAATCGTATCATAAATAATACATGTACATGTATATACATTAATTACAAAATCAAATGGTATAATACATCAGGGATTTAGAATGCACTCGTATAATATTTAACTGTTAGTATTTTGTATGACATCTACTCAGTTCTTGATACATTGTACATATACTTAGCTGGCAGCGTTCCTGATTCATGTCACACACATAGACATTTATTTCTTTATGCTAGCTTTGTTTTTATATTTACTAGAAATAGCACACGAGGAATTATACTTATCTATGCATTAAACACGTTAATTGATATTTATACAGTGAAGTTCCCCACAAGGACAATCAAAATACGTGTATAATAATGACGGAATGGTCTTAATTTTGGAGCGAAAAAAATGTCAAAAAAGCAAAACTGTGCAATATCCAAATGTATCCTTTGAACTGGAATTTACAGCAGTAACAAACGCACTGTGCCTTCTATTTCTTCCTTTTTTCATATTCAAAGAAACATATCGCAATCGGAGCCGGTACATTATATCAAGTTCATGAATCGGTCTGTCAAAACGAAGACGTTACATTTGGATTTTGCGGAGCTTTCTAAACTTAGCTCTCCATTGAAAATAGAGGTCGTTTTATTAACAAACGAGTTGCACTATTTTTTTACAAATAAAAAAGGTATTACTTTGTACAAAAGTTCACTAACCTTAGTTCCTCTCCAGTCATATATCTCATGGTTACACTATAGTGATAAGTAGAAACCCTACATCCCTTCAAAGAAAAAATGTCTTATATTCCATAAGCACTAAGTTGGAATAATGATCTAACTAACTATGTGTAGTAGATTAACATTAAAAACTTTTCTCAGCTCAATAATGACCTTCCAAAATCACTATAAATATACTTTGGTAGATTTTCTCCAGGTAAGAGCTCTATTCTCACGTGAGATATTTATCAAACACAAACTATAGTGAGTTATTTTCTAGGTAAAATATTCTAGTTACAAATAAATGCAACAGATATATACACACAACATAACACTAACTGAGAGTTGCTATGAAAAAATCAGTCAGTGATTTAACGCCTACCTGAAGCACACCGCACTATTTCACATGGTACCCTTGTGTTCTCAAATAGGAAAAGTCAAACTTCTCATCGAAATTTCTGGAAAAAAACGCGAATTTGTTCAATTGTTTAGTTATGTAATATTGTTGTTAAATTAATGATAAATGTCATAATAATAATATTTTGTTGTTATTATTATGTTATCATTGTTATTATTACTATTATTATGTTATCATTGCTTAATTATTATTATCATTATTATCATCATCATCATCATTTTATTATCATTATTATCATTATTATAATTATTATCATCATTATTATAATTATCATCATCATCATCATCATCATCATCATCATCATCATTTTTATTATAATTTTTTATCATTTTCATCACAATAACAACTATTATTATGATAACTTTCTATATAAATATTTTTGTTACAAATAAATGCAGCAGATATAAACATATAACGCAACACTAACTGAGAGTTGCTATAAAACAAACATTCAGTGATTTATTTGAGCTTGATACTTAAAAACTTTATACACTACAACATTTTCAAACAATAAGAAAAGTGTGTTTATCTTTAATACTCCATAAAACATGGTAGTACTTCAAAATATTTGTAGGTAATGCGTTAAACCAATTTAACATTCTAATGGGTAGGCTGTTAAGATAGTGAAGGGATAATAAATGTTCTATATCTTATAGTACATTGTACTTTCTCAGCGTCTTAATGAATGATAGAATGGTTCCAACGACTAACGTAAAAATTCAACAGCATCGTCGATATAAATGTAGATATGTCTTAGGTCAGTTTGAACCAACTATATACATGTATGTACTTTTCATGTAGTCTATTCATTGCATTGCTACTTGTCGTATGTACATGTGTATAAACAATAAGGGACTTTAGTCAGTTATCTGTCCCTGAAAAAATCTGAAGCAATCCAATTGGTAAGTAGGTCCTTACAGTTGGAATCCTCGGATTTTATTTTTGAATTCCTATGTAAGGGTAACAAAATATTTCATCTTATATCTTTCATGTTAATAAAGATATTAATAGAAGTGAAGGAATTTAGATCTTTCTTTACCCTAAAAATACATGAATTTCAAACAAATTAAATAATTTACAAAAAAGGTATTTAAGATCAATTTTGGCAAATTGACATTAAAAAGTAAGGGTAAAATCCGAGTAATCCAACTAGTAAGACCAACCTATTTGATGAGTATACAAGGGGGAATAACTAACTAAAGTCCCTTATTATGAACTTAATTTGCTTCTTGTAAATATACCTAATGTTTGAAGAAGTACTTTAACTATATCTGTGTGATTTCCACTTCGTGTATAATTATAATGTTTCTATTTGTATGCTATTATGTTTTGATATAAGAACTATATTCTATGATGACTGAATTACGCCATGTCGCATTGTCGTCCCGCGGGACGCCACACGAAAACACGAAAATACGACAAAATTATTGCAATACCTGTGTGGTGGAGCAAATGTTATTTTTGTCGTATCTTCGTCCCGCGGGGCGCCATGCAATAACACAATCATACTACAATTTATTCATTTGTCGTGTTTTGCCATTCGGAACTCCTCGGTCATTCGCTACGAATTATTCATTCATGAAAGGTCGAGGTGTTCCGAATGGTGTTTTGCCTGATAAAGTGTATAATCATGTACATATCTATACGACAAAACTTACAAATGTACGACCCCTTTTCATGTCGTATTTTTGCCTTAGTTTTGTCGCATCTTTGTATTTTCGTCTCATATCCTTGGAGACAAAGATACGACCAACAGACATGTGTCGCATCGGTCAAGTCAGCTTATCGCGGTTTTTATGCAAAACTGGTTACCATAGGACAGCCAACTCTGTATTGCTACGAAACACAAACACGAACATAACTCATTGCTTCATTGATCACAAAATGTTCAACTCTAATAACAAGCAAGCAGACTTGAGATTTGTTTAATATAAATGGAATGACTTGTTTTGGCATCGAATTTAAAAACTCACAAATCTTGATCGTGTGTAGCAGCTCATATTTGCTAGCGTCATTCGACTACTCAGCAAAGTTAAATAAACACCATTTTCATTGTATCGTTGTTGAAAAGTATCCTATATTATAAGATAAAAACAGATAATTCATTTAATTAACAGTCGATCTGTCAGCCAGGTTCTCCTCATAATATTGTATTATAAATTACAAGTTTCTTTCACTTGTTAAACCTAAGATATAAAATAATTAGTATTCTGCCAGGTTCTACTAAACAACAAACATGTTTCTGAGCCTGAAGCTTACCTGAGAATCTGGAAAGTAAAAACAACAAACTGTAATTTTATTTTTTTCTAGGTCGTACAAAAAACAAAGTATTGTTTATATAAACAATACAATGAACTAATCTCAATCTGATTAAAACCGATCTACAATTTTACCGCTCGCATACTCGCTAATGTAGATCTGGCCTTTTCCAAACGAAGGTCACGTTCAGGTGACCTTTTCTCATCATAATATTCATGACGAAATTGTCATGATACGTAACTTGTTTACATCGTCTACGTCACGAAATTTGAAATGAGCCGCCCAATCGCAGCCTGTGAATATAACCGCGGTTAAATTAGCGAGCAAAACTTGGTCTAAAAATAGAAATTACGAAATCAAAATGTGATTAATAGTGTTTTCGTCTAGATGAAAGCTACGCATTGATTGGTCGACACAAAGTTCATCTCGACGTGACCTCAAAGGGACAAAGTACAGATCCAGTACGACCGTGGTCTACTGGATATGTGTTTACGCAGATTGAACTAATCTACGACAGAGGATGCTCAGAATGACAATTATGTTACTATGCAGAAACGGAATGAAATCAGCAACAAACTACGATGAATAAATTCAAATTCATTCAATAACAGAATTGTGTTAAAATATTTACAAACAGAAGAAAAATGTAATATATAAAATAAAACCGTAGGTGAATGTCCAATTCTTCACTGATCCTGAATTTCTTTGTAAAAATCCGACGATGTTAAATGTCCGAATTATTTATATTCCCACAATTGAAATCCAAATTTAGAGCACCAGCTAGGCCATTATGATCATTTCAAAATTTGTTGATGCTCAATGATATGTTGGTCGCCATGAATGATTAAGGGGTGCTAATCAAATGCCCTGACCAGTGGTAAAGCTATTAAATTTTATGATAGACCTTAAAGTTAATATTTATCTAAGTTGAATTCAGAATGTTCGTCTGTAGAATTGGTGTGGATGGAATAGTTTGTGGGTTGCTGTGCGTTTATTTGTGTCCAAAACAAAAAAGTAGCCTGACTGTTATACATTTATTTATATATAATATTCGTTTGAAACATAATCTCAGCCTTAAAAGTTATCGTTAAGGTTTCAGAATCGGATTACTTCCGAGTTTTTCGTCTACACATGTAGAATTATACACTGGTAGACATTTCTACATAGTTTGGAGTAATGTTTGCCAAAATTATTAATCTACCTGTTGAATGGTTCAGTTGAAATCATTTTCTTCACGTAATAAATATCAAAGAAAAACAAGCTTGTAATAAAATAATACATTCCAATCTCAGCATGTAGAATATGAAATGCTTCTTTCCTGGTTATTTTATAGTATATATTTACATAACATAAAAATTTATTTTAATGTAGTTAAAACAATTAATTATATGATATGTAAATAAACTATAAATATCATTCATGTACATCATAGAAATATAATAATATGAATACATGATTTTATCAGATGAAATAATTATGATATTATTATATGGTGCTATAATATGAAAGTTTTATATCATATCTTTGCATGATTTTATTGCATGATTTTATGATATAATTTAATTACATTATAATATATGTATGATATGTGCAAATAAACTAGAAGTCCGCCAATCGGATGTTTCGCCTGACAAAATTTATGCTCCTGGTAGATTGCACTTCTCTTCAATGAGATCTATAAACATGTAAAGTTTTAAGTCAGTAGCTTGAATAGAATAATAAGACTTTTTCTCCACACAAGCAAACAGGGAACACCACCGCGACCGCAGCCATCGCGACCGATTTTTAGGCGATACAAAATTAAATAATGCTCAGCGGAGTAGCTTAACTGACGGGCGTGTTTGGATCTAAATTTTAACTATGCATGAAAAGCAATATAAGATAAAAAATTTTTTTTTCGGGAAATCCACGAAATCATTCGGAAGAAATTTTGTATAAAGTCAAAAACCTACTCTCCCGAGAAAACTATTTTATTTATTTATACTGGGTTTAACGCAGTGTCTACACATTTTTTAGGTTATTTAACGATGTCCAGCACAACTAACCTAGCTTTCCTAGATTCTTGTCTATAACCAGTACTCACCTACCCTTCCACAAGGCCATAAACTTCTTCATATACCTTATTAATGGAGGAAAATCGACATTATTGTCAAATTTTCATGGAAGGGTACAACCTCTCCTGTATGGAGTCGAATCCGTACCCTCTTCGGACACTAGATTCAAAATCCAGGCGCGCTACCAACTACGCTATCGACCCAGGTTCCGAGGAAACTAAACATAAAATCGATTTGGTATGGCCTAAGACATACTTTCTCGACAAGTAAGTTCAAGTAGGTTTCTGTATAAAACATGGTATAAAACAAGCTAGATACTATAAGATCTACATGAATATTGCTGCTAAATATACAGTCAAGGTTATACGATGGTAAACTTATCCGACAGTAAGACAACACGGCCGGGAGAAATTTAAGTCAATGTCAGTTCTAGGTACATATATCCTCATCAGTGACATTCGAAACACAACGGCAATGTTTCAGTGTAGATATGCGAGGAAAATCACCGAGGAGTTCCGAGTGCTTCAGTGACTGACATTTTTCCTCAATCTAGAGCGGTAAGGAAAGGAGAAATGGTCACAGGGTTTGTGATTTTACTAAACTCCACATAGAAATCAATACGTACATGCACATAATCATGTTGGATAATAAAAATGATACATAAATAACACTGTTTTCTCTTTGGAACCTTTACCTATGAAATAAGACACATTCTTCAAATACTTTTTTTATCAAAAATTATACAATCTTAGCATGATCGTGAAACAAGTTTTTACAACCTACATAATTCTCGGCTTGGTCTTCCAGTACAGAACAGTTATTATAAAGCTTCTTAAATAGCGCAAGGAACCATCATGGAGGGTTTGTGAGCAATTTAAACCAACGAGAACCGGAACCAGCTCCAATACATTTTGTAAACCTCACCTGACATTTTTCCTCTTATCATTGTATTTTGAGAATTGTTCAAAAGAAAATTATTTCTCTCAAGTAGGAAAATATGGTTAGGTGTAATTTGAAACATTCATTACACTGTACATTTTTATTTCTAAATAATTTTATGCAATATTTTGTACAAATTTGAAATATGGAAGAACAATTCTAGTCAACATTTTGTTTGTCTTTGTCTGTTATAAATGGTAACTCTATTTCTTTATCGCCGGACTGTGGTACTCTGAAATAAAAAACAGTTATATAAATATTAGGGGTGTAACGGTTAACCGATAATATACCGGTTAATATTGCAATACGAGTTCTAACGGTTTTTAACCTGTTCGTTTTTCCTTGAACCTGTTTTTTGTAGTTATGTTTCGTTCAATTTGTTTTTATCAGAATCTGATAGTTAGATGTTTAAACAAATGTTAAAATAAATTGAATACTTGATATACTCTTATTGTGCTTTTAAAGGTTAAACATTTAGTCAATTGAAAGAAAAATATCTTCAAGAGTCTGTTACAAACCTAGAATTTTTCTAACATATAGACCATTTTACATTTGTAATTCAAACATTTGGATAAGAGATCATTTGAAAATACCCACATGCGTGCTATGCTGATCCAATTAGGACGAGGTACATGCATTAGTTAATGCTTTGCATGTCTAAGCGAAAAACCGGTACGTATTGCAATATATTGCAATACGGGTTCTGCATATTGCAATATATAGCAATACGGTTTTTACCGTGTTGTTACACTCCTAATAAATATCCTTCATGCCTAAAATACGACATTATACTGTAAAATATATGCAATATAATAAAATATATAACAATTCGATGCGTGCTATATTGTGTTAATGGTAGTTCGTTCAAAGTATATCGTTATGAGCTCATGCAACATCGTTCAAGCTGGTGCAACATCGTTCAGTATTGGAAACATCGATTAGTATTCAATATCTAACCATTGAGTTCTATGTACACCTTTGGGCAGTGTATGATCAAATATCTTACGATAAAATCACAGGCTTTATAAATACATACGACTGAAACACGTCGTAAGACAATTGATAACACAGACTCTAGAACTACATACCTTCCAAACTGTTCTCCATCCTGTATGGTATCAGGTAGTTTCTTGTTTAAAGTTTCTGGTAGTAAAAATAGACATAATCCTGCCAGTATTGATAACACTCCAAATACTAGCAATGGTTCAATGACACCAAACTTTCCTCCTATCAATTCACCCTGCAAGAAAACACCATAACGATGGATTAGTGCAAAACTATTCTAACTATATTGAAATATAGAATGATGAAGACTAATTTTTTGCTGACCCAACAATTTAGAGCTCGTAAAATAATACATTGTAAATGCTTATTTATAAGCCCCTTTATGAAGACGATCACTGTCCATGGAACGTTGTTTGGGCTGCTCGATCTCTAGAGATATGAACTATTGCATTGAATCTGGACTTTACTGTATTACTATAATGGTATGCAACCGGGTCGAACGCGCTGTTGGTAGCGCTCCGGGATTTGGAATCTCGTGTCCCGAACGGGGTACGGGTTCGAATCCCACCCGGGGAGTTTATACCCTTCCATGAAAATTTGACAATAATGTCAATTTTCCTCCATTGATTGGATAATATGGAGAAGTTTCCGGCCTTGTGTAAGGGTAGGTGAGTACTGGTTATAGACAAGGGTCCAGGGAAAATTACCTAAATTGTGTTGACACGGCGTTAAATCCAATAAAAAATATAATGGTATGCAAGCATGTATTTGAAATACACTTGTAAAACTGTGCCAATCACGGACCACTGTAAAATACCATTAAACATAATTAGTGTTGTTGGAACTTTATCCTCAATGTTAACTGTTGGTACTATGTGCATCTGGAACTAAACTACACACAGCAGAGTGGTTGTAACAGTTGCAGCTTACCGCTTCGCCACAGTGTAAAAGTTTGTTGCAATACTTCAAAACAAAATCGCAACTGGTAGTAATGATTTGATCCATTGTTGAAAGCTAACATTTACAGTGTAGAATAAACATCTTAAAAACGTAGAACACAAATTATCATATAATACTTCTGACATTTTATTTCCGACACTTCTAACAAAGACATGTTAACCACCTATGGTCTGACAATTTTACTTCTGTCATTTTATCTAAGGCAATATTACCTTCGGAATTTCTATATATAATCATGCCCAATACTTGGAGATCCCTAAATGCGCGCCCTTCGAAATGACTGCATGTAAAGAGTCTTACCGATTTAGCAATATAAGGTGCTAACATGCCACCAACACGAGCACTACATGAACATAATCCCATCACAGCATTTCTGATAACAGTTGGTGATATTTCAGCAGTAAACATATACACAATAGCAAATGCAGCTGCCGCGCTACATTTACCTATCAATGCTAGAGTTATAGCAAGTGGTTGAAGGTCTGAAATTATAATTATATTCTTGTTAGTTATTGATGCGTTAATAGTATGTAGAATTGTTCTATTCAATAAACAACAAAATTATGTGAATATCAACTATAGGACTATTTCCAGAACGTATCCTGATTGTCTTTCTTCTGTAAAAGTCAGACGTCTGTATGTTGCAGGCATGTTTAAAACATGCTTTTTCAATTGTCCTACTACAAACACAAAATAATGTTAGCAATTGTTTGATGACATAAGCGATTTGAGTTGTGCTTTGTTAACTCCTGCAAGTTCTTATAACATAGATTAGTTACTTTCGGTTCCGCTTAGCAGGTCATCCGCCAATACTAAGTTTTTAAAATAAAATGTTATGCTCGAACAAACAACGATGGGGTTTTGGATGTGCATCAATGCGGATCTGGCTATCATATGGTTACCCGTCCAACCTGGTAATCGCTCAACCATACTCATTGCTTGAAAAAGATCCCCCCCCAGCTCAGTCGGTAAAGCAAAGGTCTATTAGTCGAAGGGTAGTAAGTTCAATTTCCTTTAGGGGCATACAGTCGTAAAACATGGTCATTAAAACTAATTTCTACGGCAATATTATCTCTTACCACTGATTCTAAATCATGTAGGATAGTTGTCAGTTTATGACAGAAATAGATATGTACCTATTAACAGGTTACATGTAACAGTTAAATCTAGAGATTTAGCCTTCAGGAACGGTGAGTAGGTTGACTGACTGTCTGTTTATACCTTACAATGTGTTGTTACGGCGATAAACCCAACCAGAAAATTGCAGTAAACAGTATTCGGAATAGTATCGACTTTAGACACAATACATATCATACGAATTGAACCTTAGATTTAATACTTACTTGTATTTCCTAGTAGCACAACAGGTATAGTAGAGATACAGGCTAATCCTCCAACTATCATTGTACATCCATTAGACCATCTTCTTCCAGTTCTATCTATCAATGCCATACCAATAAATACACCTGGTATTTCTACTAGACCCATTAACATAAAGTTAAGAAAGAAACTTCCACCCATGTTACCTGAATTCATTGTAACACCATAGTATGTCATACTGACTATCATCCTAAAATAAATACACATGTAGTGTTTTGTTATTGCATTGTTCTATCATTTTAGTTAATCCATTATAAGTCAGGACCTAGGCAAAACTTGGCCATATTATTTGCATCTAGGCCAAGTTATTCCATTGGTGTCTTTTTCGCTCTTTTCAACCACAAACTCATAGGCGGATCCAGGCGGGGGCAGACCCGGCGTACGCCCCCCCCCCCATTGCCCAAGCAAAGATTTTTCTATCATGAAATATGATATTTATAAGAAATATGCACATACAAGTCAAAAAAATTTCGCACGCTACGCGTGCAACACAGCATACAACAAATCCTTTCATTATTGTGAAGTTTTAACATGATTAAGTGGCTTTAAGAAAATCACATGAAATAATTATCTAGATGCTTTATATTTCTTACTCAGGGTTTTGCCCTGGACCATTCGAGGCCCTTACGGTCCCTTGGAACCCCATTCTGCTTATTCATTTTACGCCCCCCTCTAACCAGAAATCCTGGATCCGCCTATGAAATTTGCCTTTCATTCGGTTACATTTTTCCAAAATAAGGTCTAAAGTGCTAGCACTTTTCAAAGACTGAAACCAGTGATTAAGTAGGTTAAACATATCGTCAAATGTGAGGATAGGTCTCTTGAATGAATGTTACAAAATATTATACATTTTTCCAATATATAATCCATTTTACGCAAATCATTCTAACATTTGTTTGAGAGATCTTTTGAAAACACGCACATGTATTTGATGCTGATCCAATTAAGATGATGTATGTGTATTAATTCCTGCTTCGCTTGTCTATGCAATTAAAAAAATGTGTATTGCAATACATCAGAATATAAATGATGCAATATATTAAATATTGGATATGTAATATTTACCAGTTAAATGAAAGTATAAGAATACGCCCACGTAGTACAGGGTGTGTAAATACATCCCATAATTTTCCTTCAGAACTAGATTTCTGTACATCTATTTGTCTAACATCATATTTACTTTCAGTTATATCAACTTTGTTAACTAGTACTGTTTTACGTATGACAGTTAATGCTTCATTCTTTCTATCCATACTGATAAGCCATCTGGCTGACTCGGGTATTATCCTGTGAAGAAAAGAAACAGCTATTATGATGGTAGATCAATAAATTCGTTGACATTTTCTGCACTGAACCAATTAATCACGATGCACATACATTGATTTGCGATTATACAGTTTGTTAAGGTGATAACATTTGTTATTACATGCAGCCTAATCATACTCTACTGTTATATAGCAAGTACGTTTTATTACTTTCTATAACAGATCGGGTAAGCTTAGTCGGCAGTGCATCTGGTTAAGAATTCCTGGGTCGTGAGTTCGATTCCTATACCGGACCTTAATACATTAGTTGGATATTTTCCACTGTCATTATCGTGTCTACCACTATATCAAGTACGGTGGCTGTCAGCCACTAGCGATGGTACGTGTAAAATACTAGAATCTAGAGTTTTACGCCTATTTATATACCGTAAGTGGAACGACTGGCTTCAGCAATATGACAGAAATATTTATATTATAGTGCGTACAAAAAACAAAACACTGTTTATACAAACAATACAATGAACTAATCCAGGAATATGGATACTCAGGATGACAATAAGATACATGTAGTTATAATTCCAATATGTATTGTGAGAGTGTTTTTTGGTGTAAAAGTAAAGCAGTCTACTCTTACAAGCATTATTGATCAAGGGGGGGGGGTTTCATCCACCATGCTAATTTTGTTAAAATGAATTATGCAACGTTTATTTTCTAAACTGCATGCCTCTGGAGTGGATTATTTCATTTTTAATGTTACCCAAACACGTTTTGATATTTTGTACGCACTATACATTCCGGTATTTATTTCTTTCTGGAGTAATGATAATAGTAATACCCAAACATACTTGAACAATTCTGTTGTACCTTCTAAGCGAAAGGTTATATGTGTCTAACTTAAATGAATGCGAAATCACGGGTTTGATATATAATAGGACAGTTACCCTAGTTCAATGATGCAGACCGGTATAGACACTTGTGATTACTGTTTTATATCTGCAGTGTCCTTTAAATGTTCTTAGACAGATACCTGTTTTCATGATAGAATGACTTATATTTGCCCATGAAAACGTTCTTAAAGTACACATCAAAACGTCTAAGTCAACTAGGGACTGAAGTCAGTTATCTTTCCCTGATAAAATCTGAAGCAATCCAATTGATAAGTAGGTCCTTACAGTTAGAATCCTCGGATTCTATCTTTAAATTCCTATTAAAGGATAGCAAAATATTTCATCTAATATCTTTCTTGTTAATAAAAATATTAACAAAAGTGATGAAATTAAGATAGTTCTTTACCCTAAAAATGCATAGCTTGAATTTCAAACAAATTAAATGATTTACAAAAAAGTTATTTAAGATTAAATTGGCAAATTGACATTGAAAAGTAAGGGTAAAATCCGAGTAATCCAACTGTAAGGACCTATTAACCTATTGGATTGCTTCAGATTTTATCAGGGAAAGATAACTGACTAAAGTCCCTTATTACAAAATCAGTATTATTTAGTTTACCACCATACGATTGAAATTACATAACATGTACATGGTTAAGCTAAAAAAGTTTGTGGTATGCATGTTTTCCTCAAAATTTCATTTCTCAAAAGCCTTATGGCGGAATCTGTAGGAGTTTCATCATTCCTTGGATAAGAAATTTTATGTTTTGTCACATATACCTAATACGGAACTCCAATTTATGGGGTTATCCATCCGTTCACAGGTGGTACTTAAAAATGTTTTGCACGAAACACTGTTTACAAACTATTGTTTGTTTTACATATTTTTCCTTTGTAACGGTTAAAGTTTGTTAGTACCGCAGAGAAATCCCCTTAATATTTGAGTTCCGGATACAGTCTAAGTTCACAGTTCAACCTACCAATAATAAGATAAATAAAGTATACAAGGTAAAGCACAAGCCAGGTTGATCCACATCCAGTCACGTGCTAGGTAACCCATTAAAGCTAGATAACACACACCAACAGCAAAGAATACTTGTTGAAGCATACCAGTCCATAGTCGTTTGGTTGGTCCAACCATTTCCATACCTGGAACAAGTTGATCATTTTAATATTAATGTATAGCTTGTCCACATCTACCTACTTACAAATTGTTCGCTTTCTTGTGACCAAGATAGATAGCCGATAGTCCCATTCGTGTTATTGGCCAAAAATGGTGGAACGCTCTCCTTGATGACTTAAAATCCATACCATAAGAATATAAATTCAAACCCCTACAATTAACCTTTAACATCTTATTCAGACCAATCAACATTTAACAAATCATGCTTTCACTGAGTTCTCACGTAAATCGTGCCAATTTATATTCAACCATGCCAATTTTATTTTAATTGCTTGCTCTAACAGTCAACTATGAACTCGACACACGGTTTTATCTAGTCAAAGGGAAGCGAACTTAGGATGATAAAGAGTTGGATTCTTACATTTTCATAAGAAAATGTCGTAGTCACGTGACTTCTACAGAAGTATTTTCTGGACCCGCTCTTGAAGTGGGTGGGTAAACCAACCGACAAAATTATATACCAAATTATGATTGTATAAGTTAGTTAAGTAAAAGCAACAGAAAAAGTATTAAATATGAATTACATTCAAAATATAAAAAAAATATACTCAAATGACTGCCCGATAAATGCTCTAATTATGTCTATATATTTATCTATTTATTTATTTATTTGTTGGAGTTAACGCAGTATCAACACAATTTAGGTCATTTCACGGCGTCCAGCGCACCTAACCTAGCTTTCCTGGACCATTGTCTATAACCAGTACTTACCTACCCTTCCACAAGGCCGGAAACTTCTCCATATTATCTAATCAATGGAGGAAAATCGACATTGTTGACAAATTTTCATGGAAGGATATAACCTTCCCGGGTGGGATTCGAACCAGCACCCCCTCGGGCACGAGATTCCAAATCCCGGTGCGCTACCAACTGCGCTATCGACCCGGGTTATATATATTTATCAACAAACTTGTGTATTTATAAACTATAGTGCGTACAAAAAGACAAAACACTGTTTATAATAACAATAGAATAAACTAACCCACTACGAGGGACGCTCAGGATGACAATAACGTAAACTTGTGATATGTTTTACGATTGTCTTAGTTGTTAGTGTAATGGAACAGATTTTTACCAACATAAGCAGGATTTACCAACAAATGGTGGTATCCATCATGCTAATTTTGTTACAATGAATTACACACATTTTATTTTCGTTACTGCCTACCCCATGTATTGCTCATTTCCAATGTTTACCAAAACACGTTTTGTTTTTTTGTACGCACTATAGTATTGTTTAAGTTTTATTCAATTGTCAGTGGCGCATACATTTAATCCCACTGATTTTAATACTCACAACATTATTTCTATACTAACGGTCGATAAAAATAGGCATGATAACTAATGTACAATTATTATATATCAAATGTCGAGTACATTTGTATTTAAATCAGTGGGGTAAACATATGCGCCACTGACTATTGAATAGAATTGAACAATATACCTAGGACAGATATACACATAAATCCCCCATGAGAACATCCACCGATTATAAACTGTAATACAGCAAATGTATAAAATTCTCTCACAAACGATACAGCTAGCGAACACACGATCAGTAGAAGAAATGCAATACACATTGATTTAACACGACCAATTCTGGAATAAAAGTATTGAAAATAATTACTATAGTTCATAAATGAAATCTGAAAAAAAAACCGGACGCCATTATCATTAGAAAAAAAATGTCACGGGATTTTGTTTACAAAATTGTAAAATAATTACATCTGGTTCCAATAAATAATGACAAAGCATCTGAGACATTGATGGAATGAACGAATTAGTGCTTTAGTGATGAAGATCATGGTAAAATGGAATATGGTCAAAGATATCCAACTGCAATTATAGATTAGGAACAGAGCCGAGGACAAACAAATGTAGACCCATAGGCGGATCCAGCGGAGGGGGTTTCAGGGGATCCGGACCCCCCTAGAATATGGAAAATGTACCTGTCCATTTTTGTATTTCTTGCCTGTAAGTCATTTTTGAGTCTGGCATAAAGCAATTTTTCTCGGTGTTTAACATAGATTTAATGGTAATGTAGTTTTTTTTATCAATATGTTACAATTTTTCTGCAAAATGTGTATAATGTGGTTGTGATCCGAGGTTCGGACCCTCCCCCCCAAAAAAAAAGTTTCGGACCCCCCCCCCCCCCTAGAAAAACATCCTGGATCAGCCCCTGAGACCTATATTAAGAAATGACTGTCGTTGTTGTGATACTATCAAAAACAATTAAAGTCGTTCAAAAATGTTCTTCAAGAAACACAATGATTGTGAAGTCAAGCTTCTACGCTTTGATTTAGTTTCATTGATTATGTACGATTATTATTATACCTCACGTGATCGGTTCACAATATAGCCTAATGTGATGTCACCGGGTGACAATCCGTAATGTCAGCCTCTAAGCATCACCTATTGGCCCGCTTGACATGACCTATCGGCACGCTTAAAGCGATAGAAGACCATTGCGTTGGAGTTTGCTTAATACCGGGGCCCGAGTTTTAGCTATTCAATTTGAATTACCTCCCTTGCCCAGACGCTTGCTTTTTACCGTACGACTAAACTTAAACAGTGTAAAAGTGTCTTCAAGTTCAGAAGCAAATAAAACAGATAAAATCGAACATTTTGTGCTTATAAAATTGTTAACATTTTCTGAAGTGTGTTGTTTGGTATAATAAAATAGCTATCATATCCTACAGAGGGTGGTAGAACCTAATGTGATATTTATATAATACAAAACCTACTTATCTGACAGAAGACCAAGTAACAAATCTCCAACAAGAACACCAAAATAAAAGAACATCTGAATATGTGAAGTTTTCAATGCATTGTCACAGACCAGATTTAGCTGAAAATATATAAATATAATTAATAATTATAGGCATTGCCTAATGATTGAAGACTTGCAATTTTGTGATGTAGTTAGGTCGTAGAGCCGTTATACTGAAACAATTAAATCTCCATTTCGCCAATACCTGCTTTATTTCGCTCCAAAAAAATTTCTCATGGCAAATTTAGTCTGAAAAAATGAGGGTACGGCATCTCCCTTTCAGTTGAATTATAAAAGGACGAAAGGGAAGTAACTAGAAAACTAAAACATCGGAAGTCATATACGAAATAATTAAAGTCGATCGTGAAACTAATTGGTCAATCTTGATTTCATTTCCTGGTCATCAGTAATAAGTAGTAAAAATAAAGTTTCTTGCTTAAAAAAATAAACGAATTGTTTGGAGTGCGATTCGAACCAATGATGCATTCAGAAATATATGTTCACAAAATTGCTCTGAGGCGAAGATTTCGCTCCGTAGCCCATGGCACAATTCTTTACATAAAAGAAAAACAATATTATACTCATTTCATACAATGTCACATAAGCAAATTATTTATATCCCAAACTTCATGAATGAACATAATGTATTTAATTTGATACATGAGCCTATATGTATTGTCATGAATGTTATGTCCATTAGTTTGCTAATAATGCAAAGAAATGGTTACACACGAACATAACAAGATGTTTGTTTACAATAAAAATGGTCAAGTTCCGTTCATTGATAGACTTGACATTTTTACCGTGACGTACCTTAAGTGGTTTTGAATGAAATTCAATCAATTACGTTTGAACAATTCGTGAAGGCAGCAGCGTGTTCAATTACCCCGAACGTACCGAAACGTTCCGTAACGTTAAATTCGGGACAACTCAACCCAAAGTCAACTCAACCCGAGAAAACTCAATTTCTCACTAACGGTTCGAGTTGTCCCAACTTTGTGTTGAATTATCCATGGTTTGAGTTGTATACGGGTTGAGTTGTCCCGTATCCGTAACGTTCGCTAACAGTCGTCACTGAACACGCTGCAGGTAAACTGATATATAAATATAAATACATATATAGTGATATATATATGATATATATGTATATAAAATAGTGCAGAATCATTAATTGTAGTCGAATCTTTACAATACTTTGCAAATTTGTTGACAAATGCTCACTTAAAAAGATACTAGAAGTTCATGTAATTGGCTTTATTACTTTTTGTTTCATGCAAGGTGTCAACGAATTTCTGGATCACCCCTCGTACATGATGCAGCTCAACAGTTTGTTTATACTAGTACATGTTTATGAGTACTCTGTTGTGCATTGGTCGAAGGTTTCGATCGTTCACTTTCTACCCTCTGCTAAAAGTCTACGTGCAAACCAATATATCTATTTTCAGACAGAGGTACATACCCATTTTAATCGCAAGACTGTCACGTGGTTTTTGACAATAGATGTCTGATCTATTACATATATAAAGCTTGATGTCTGTAGTTCTCAACTTACCTGTGATGTGAAAGTTCTGACAAATATAGTTTGATCATAGACCCATTCCTGACATTGAACTTTAGTAAAGTTAGACTGTTTACTACTACCACCATCATCATCATTATCATCTCTAATATAGATATGACATCTATCATATATGACGTCATCATCATCATCAGTATTGTATGGTATGGTTGCATTGATCATAGTCTCATGGTCTATACTCAGTACCTTGTATGTATCATTGTATAAGGATGGTATCTTGCATCTAAATATAACAACAACAACAACAATGAAATTAACAATAATACTTGTATAATTTTATATATTATATAGTGCTAAACTCTATTACCTAATTACTTGAATACTTCTGTAAAAGCGTTAATTCTTTATTTTTTTAATTAAAATCTTAGAAATAAAAAAACCCATATCGATAGATGCATGTTTATGCGAAACAATTACAATTCTATAAATTATGATTACTCCTCTTTCAGATGTGACAATCTTTAATATTATCCTACTAAGAAAATACATATAAATTAAAGTTTTATTGTATTATATTAATGAAAAAAACAAAACAAATAGTTTTTACAAGCGTAATTAGGGACTTTAGTCAGTTGTCTTTCCCTGATAAAATCTGAAGCAATCCAATTGGTAAGTATAACAAAATATTTCATCTGATATCTTTCTTGTCAATAAAGATACTATTAAAAGTGATGATATTAAGATAGATCTTTATCTTAAAATAGTTAGTTTGAATTTCAAATAAATTCAATGATTTACAAAAAAGTTATTTAAGATTAATTTTGGCAAATTGACATTGAAAAGTAAGGGTAAAATCCGAGTAATCCAACTAATAAGACCTACCTATTTGAAGAGTATACAATGGGAAATAACTGACCAAAGTCCCTTTTTGTAGTTTTAGATTTTGGATGGCACTGTACATACACATGTAGGAGCATAGTTATTTTTTATTTATTATTTTATTTTAAATTAGTTCCAATAACTGGAATGTAATTATATTTTGTTGAATATTATATACTGGCAAGGAAACCTTTAATTTGGACAGCTCTGCAATGAAACAGTCAATGTACATGTGCACGTTTTCACAGCCTTTTGTTTTAATTAAATATTGTAAATCACTTTTTGCATGATTTTGAATAGTAGTTATAAATCTCCAGTAACTAATACTAATTAAGGGCAAGTTAACAGCGTTTTTGAATTAATGGCCACCTTTGTTGCTTTCAGATGTACACAGTCCTCGTGGAAAGGTGGTTTATTCTTTTATAGCTTGAGAAATATATCCTACACGATGTGTGTTGCTGAAAGGTATTTCATATTTAGTACAGTAAAATGTAATTCTGGATTGTGTATCGTTCTGCATTGGTTTTCTGCATTGGTGTTTTGTTTAACCTTTGCCGCGCGGTAACCACTCTCGTACCCAGAGGTTATCAAGATTCTCGATCTAGTATCGAGAATCCTACTAGACTCTGGGTACGAGAATACGCGGTAACGTGCTCTGCTTTGCCATATCGTGCTGTATTGCACAGTGCCGTACCGTTATTTTGCTGAGTTGTGTTGTTTTGGTACTGTACTGTACCGTACCGTACTGTACCGTACCGTGCAGTATTAGACAGGATTGTGCCGTGTGCCGTGTGCCGTGTGCCGTGTTGCATTGCACTGTGCTAAAAGGTGTTGTATTGAGCTATGTCGTTCCTTGTACCTTTTAAAACTTTGTTATGCTTTGTTTATACACTATGTCTTATATTGTTTTAACTGTGTTATTTAGTGCTCTATACCGTAAGATGCACTGCTATCTTATCATCAAGTTACTTGTAAACATATATAGAATAAAACTATTTGTAAACAAAGTGTATGTACTGTTTATTAAAGTCAAAATGACGCAATCTCATATCTATAATTTAACATGAATATTAATGTAGACATTCAGGTGTTTATTTACTGTCAATATTCGGTCGCACGCTCAATGAATATTCTAGATAACAAAACGATTTGGGGCTCTCAAGCTGGTGGATTGTTTAACAAGTTCTTACTACAGCCGAGCACACTTCCTAAATTAGATAACTGACTATATCATGCAAAATTTTCTTGCTCAATGAAGTTTACACATTGCCTTTTCCAAACTTTAACAGTTCAATACCTAAATCTCTGCCTTGAAAGCTCGTCAGAAGCATTTGTCCAAAACTCATTGTTTGTACGATACGCTTACGTACGATTCAATGAGTAAGACCGGCATTCAATGTATACGGGAAGATGAGGCGTGAGTTTTCACGATTACACTATTCCATTCATCCGGGTAACGTGAAAACAATTGAATCGTTCATTTTTGTTGAAAAGTCAAGTTATCGGTAATGGCAAAAATTTAATAGTTGAATTTTGTTATTACGACAGAACTGTCGTAAGCATACTTGCAGAAACTACAAACACTTAAATTAAGATTGTTTTGCAACTGATATATATTAATTTATGTTAGATGTAAATTTTAAGCCAGGGATTTTTAGAGAGTCAGCTACAGTCTGCAACACCCGGTCATTGATGTCTGTGTTCCAGTACTCCTTTTGGGACTGTTTGTACTTTTTCAAACTTTGTTTTGCTTTGTTTATACACTATGTCTTATACATGGTCGTACAGAATAGGGCATTTGATAAGTGTTTCAAAAAGTTTTCGGTTGCATCTGGCAAATGCCGTGCGTGAACGTGAAAAATCACTGCATGTAGCGATCGGTTTCACGCTCGCGTTTCACTGTCACATGCTATAAATTCGCGTTTCACGCTCACATCGCGCTCACGCCGAAATGAAAAAACATACTATAGAAAATCGTTTGTTTGATTTTTCACGTACGTGCTTTACGTTCACGCTGTACATTCCCGTATAGATGGAATACCGGCCTTAATTAATATTCTGACAATTCGCTAAACGCGTAAAAGCAATGTTGGACCGTAAATGTCACAAAACGTGTATGTAACGCGGTGAAATATTCGGTTCGAATATGTCACACGTGTGATGAATTCGGTCGAATAAGTTACTCCCTTCAGCCGAATATGGGACATATAAAGCGACATAATTATTCGGTTCGAATTAGTCTTTCTACGCTTATCAAAACGTATTTGTCCCATCAAAAATGGGTTAAAAATGAAAAACAGCAACGTATATGTCACATGGATATTATTATGTTAAAAATTAAGCGTGGAATATTCAGAGACACAAAATCTGCATCGAGAAGCAGTTCATCATATCATTAAGAACAGATTCTTTTATGAAACTTTTGTTCATTTTTTACGTATGTCTTATCGTACCTTTGAAAGCGATTTGTGATTATTCGGCAAAATATGTCACACACGTATGACATATACGTTTTGTGACTTATACGGTCTAACAAAGCAATATGAAATTGTTACTATGTTAAATCCTAGTTTTTTACTCAAGGATATTTCATAGTTTTGTGACTATAATGTATTCAATGATCCAACTCTTGTTTGATGATAATCTATAATGCCATAATGCGATATATTGTGACATTTTGTCTTTTTTAGCCCATGACATTTTCTCGAATGTCGAGCTGAATCGATATTCACCTTTAGTTCGATATTCCGACCATTTTGAACGTCGTACGAGTCGTAGATACCTTTAAGGAATTAAACTTTAGCAACACTTTCGCAGTTTATAAAGTGCATAGCTATGGACTTCAATTTCTCAAAGATTGACTCACCGAACATTCACTCTTTGGACATAAAGAGTCATGATCAAGGTCTGCACAAAATGCATCCTTTAGAGCGGACGAACACTGATAAAAAGCCTTAAAAATCATTCTGAGCGTTAGACCCTTTGAAGCGTAATTTAATATTAATAGTCTTATAACCAGAACAGAACAGAACAGAACGGAACGGAACGGAACGGGACGGAACAGAACAGAACAGAACAGAACAGAACAGAACAGAACAGAACAGAACAGAACAGAACAGAACAGAACAGAACAGAACAGAACAGAACAGAACAGAACAGAACAGAACAGAACAGAACAGAACATACACTTTATTTAACCCAGGTATATATACAACCATACATTTACCATGAACCATAAAATAAATGTATATTACTAGTGGTTTCTCCGGGGTCGAACTGTTTCTATTCTATTTGTTAAATTGAAAACTTTTCATTATGTCAAACATTTAGGTTTTTATTTTTTTACTTGTTTGTTATTGTCTGTTTGTTATTACATGTATGATACACTGTCAAAGTCATTATGTACAGTGAATTTATGATAGCACGAAAGAAAGTATTTTCAAAGAATTTGTATCACGTTGAAATTTACAGCACCAGTAGAAACGTGTTTCTGGCACATGTCTGTTTTTTATTACTTTGAACTCCAATTACTTACAAATAATGACGGTCGTCCGGGACCTTAATGAACAGCCTTCGTATGTTCTATAATAAAGAATAATTACCTATGTTCTGGTGTATACATCACCACTATCACCATCATCATAAAACTACCAACACTTACTGCTGGTAATGATAATAATGCATATGTACGTTTTTGATAAAATCCAAAATCTCCAATTCTAGTTAAAATCTCATCAAATTGTGCCACCATTGTTGTTGTTAATTGTGTATGCTTGTTGGTCAATTCTTCGTTCTGTTTATGTTCTAATCACTTGTACAAAAAATTTGAAATTTTTTGTAAGAGACGAAGTCAACTTTTTTGACAAAATATTTTGTTTTTCAATTCTTAAAACTTAATAATCCTCTCGTTTAAAGTTCACATTTAACATTTACCATAAACAATAGTTCAAACCTTTATTATCGTTTTCTAATAAACCATCGCTTATCTTAACACCATGTTTGTATAGAATAAATGGACAATGATAAATGTGGCTTTTATTCGTTTATTCTTATAGTACATGTGAAGATACCGTATAACCTCTGCTGTGTGATCCTCTTCAGAACAAATCCTCTACACAACATCAGCTTTTTTGATATTTCCCTTAGACGTAATCTTAATTGAATTCAACCACTGTATGGCAACGACCTCTGAACAGAAACACACTTTAGTTATTCCCAGTGGGTGCTTTTCAAGAGAGATTGTACTGTATGCATACTCATGTTTAAATACAATTAATGCAAAATCATGGACTTAGACCAGAGCTCACTGATACAGACCAGTTTAGGACACTTGTATTTAGTGTTTTACGACTTGTATCAGTTGTATGTCCTCCAAATGTCCTTGGGCCAGATCAAACCCTCGTATAAGAATACACTGATTCACATTCATCTATGATAACAGAAACAAGGAGTCATATGAGCGACTTTCAAATTCTGTGTTCATAAATTGATCTGTTCATAAATTCATCAACACATGCATTTGATTTAAACTATGTCACAGAATCATGCTTTTATCAAAAATAAAATTACTTCGTGCATAAATTATCAGCTTTTTCTTCAAATTGTATTTGTCCAAGAGCACTTAGGATAAACCTTTGTTGTTTCCTTTTTGGAACGATGTCCTAAGACATCGTCCCAATGGTAACAAGAAAGTATAAGATTACTCTTTTCACGCTTCAACACTTTTCAACATAGACAAAGAGGCGTAGTTCAAGCGTGAAACTCATTAACATCTCATTTAAATGTAATACAACGCTGGCTTGTGTTGTCGTTCTTGAAACTCTTCAGGACAAGGGAGGTTACTCTCAGGACATACAAATTTTGCAATGGAGACGGGATAACTCAACCCGTAGACAACTCAGACCGTGACAACTGCAAAGATTACTTGTTGGAGTAAAAAGGGCCTACGATGTTTTTGACAATGCCTGTTATATGCGTAGCATAATTACATCATTCGATAGTTATAAACAATATTAAATGATCGTATTATATTATGATACTTATGTCAATACATTAAGGACGATTTTGGTAGTTTTTGTGCGCACCGTTCTGTGCATATCTAAAACACGACGTCAACGTTACAAATAAGGCAGTGGCTAGAGTTACGGTACCGTAACTCTAGGCCCAGGTTCTAGAGTTACGGAAGTTCCGTAACTGTAGACAACCCTGCCAGGGTTGGCTAGAGTTACGGAAGTCAAATAACATGCGTATGTTTCAACTTTAAAACGTCGAAAAACTTGTTTAAATTCATTATTACTCGAGATAAACAAATATTTACCGACGTGACTTATCCAATTGTTATTACACCCGCCATTTTGGATATGACTAATACTCTTACCGGCGATATGACGTTGTCGTCTTCAAAGTGTCACATTAAAAGTTTACTTGAGCGATTTTAAGTTATAGAGTTTGATTATAATTTGGAATGAATATGTATAATTTTGTACGGAGTTTTAAGCAAATATTTATAGGAAATAGACAATTCTTAGAGTAATTTTAATTGTGAATAAATTGCAAGTGTAAAACGTTAATTTGACATAAATTTCGTGAACAAAAATGGGAATGTAGCTTGATGCAAAAGAGCTTAGTACTTGGGGGAAAACCTTGAATGAATTGTTAGAAAGTCGATGTTTTGTGAAAAAAATGCAGCATTGTTGAACCTCATTTTTCACAACCCGTGTTTTTCACAACGTGTGAAAAACGCGTACGCAATTTTCACAACTTGTGAAAAACACGTTAGTAACTTTCACAAGTTGTGAAAATTGCGTACGCGTTTTTCACAAATGAGCAATGTGAAAATTACGTTAGACATTTTTTCGATTTTTAGTCCTAACGCAATTTTCACAACATTGGTCAATATCATAGTATATTTTCAAGTATATAATAAACAAAATTAATGTTTCATTTTTTTCAAATATTTTATTTAAATGGTTTACATCGCAACATGAGTGCAAGATATCCCAACTACCCTAAGGTGTTCAACAAGCCAGTATTGTACCTTATTTTACTACCTTTACGTACAAGCAACCACTTTAGAACATAGAGAAGCCACCTTAAGGTACATAGTAAGCACATACATCCCATGGTACTGTTTTAATGTCCGTATTCACAAGGTTTGTATCAGCTGCCAAAGCACAGCACGAACATCCATGGTAACATTTATGTCCATAGCAAATTCTGTCGAGCCTTGGTCGTTTAAGTGGAGGAGAGGGATTCAAACTAGCGACTCCTTGGGGGACGAAGCATGAAGCACACAACCCATTGTACGCCCTGACACTAATATTCATTTATTATGCATCGATGGCAACATGAAAATTCTACAGTATTTCATATTTTGGTGAGATATACATGTACCTTTGGTAAAAAAGCTTAATGTTGGGAAGATGCATGCATATTAAACTTAAACAAATATGATTACAGCATAGATAATTGATATATAAAAGTAAAGGTCATTGTATCTTTATTATGCAAACATTTGATATTAGTGAGTTATATCTTGTGAATTGTAACACAGTGGTCAATTTCAGAGGTACAGATTTCATTGTCAGATTTTTTATTTTCGCTTAATACTGGAATTTATATTTTGCATGGATAGTAACAAAAATGCTGTGAAAGTGTGCCGATCAAACCTCGAGGCGGTCAATATATTCCATTATTGCATATGTTACTATAAATAGTAACAAAATCGACGAGAAACTGCGCCAATATAGTCTCAATGTAGGCAATACATTCCAGTATTGAGCAAGTGTGCCAAAATATCGATATTTGGCTCACTTCCTAGTGTGCCAAAAATCGATATTGAGGCAACTTCTGGTCAATACGCACCTGCAGTTTAACAACGACAGACTTTCCGCACGTTAAATTCGTACGTAATTAGCAACAAGAAGCTATTCAATTTTACGACGTGTGTTGTTTCATATAAAAAATGAATGAGATAATCAACAACCAGAATTACGTTTTATAACAAGCGTTCATTAGATTTCAACGTTTCGGCGTTGAAAAAACAAAACATGTGACGTAACGTCAATGTGCAAAATAGCGCGTTACGCCGAGAAAAAGCTAGTGTAGATCTACTTTTGTTGTAGAAAAATCGTCATTATATGCATTGATCAACATATGCAATAAAAAGGTTATGAAACAGGGCAAGTGTGCCTTAAGTCGATATCGGCACTCTTTCCTCGGCATTAGCCATCGGGTCAATACCTAAGCAAGTGTGCCGATATCTTCCTTAAGGCACACTTGCCCTGTTTAATAACCTCTACGTATTAAGCAAGTGTGCCAAAATATCGATATTTGGCTCACTTCCTAGTGTGCCAAAAATTGATATTGAGGCAACTTCCGGTCATTACGCACCTGCAGTTATACAACCGCAGACTTTCCGCACGTGAAATTCTCAACAAGAAGCTATTCAATTCTACGACGTTTGTTTTTTTTCATATTGAAAATTAATGAGATAATCAACAACCAGACTTACGTTTTATAACAAGCATTCATTAGATTCCAACGTTTCGGCTTTGGAAAAACAAACAATACATGTGACGTAACGTCAACGTGCAAAATATCGCGTTACGTCGAGAAAAATTTGTATTTTTGTTGTAGAAAAATCATCATTCCATGCATTGGTCAACATATGCAATAAAAAGGTGATGAAACAAGGCAAGTGTGCCTTAAGTCGATATCGGCACACTTTCCTCGGCATTAGCTCTCGGGCTAAAGCCCTCGGGCCAATACCTAAGCAAGTGTGCCGATATCTTCCTTAAGGCACGATTGCCCTGTTAAATAACCTCTACATATTTAACGATCTGTACAAAACGATATTTTGAACGTATAAAAGATAGAATATTAATCACATTTATGTTGTAACGAGCGCTTATGGCGCTCATTACTATTATTATTGTAAAAATGACGTCATTTGGGTCTACAACAAAACATTGACCACATCTAGAGTATCATTCGGAACAACCTCGTCGATCATCTACGAAGATGTACCTCGGAAATCAGACGTAGTAGAAATACAACCAGGTTATAAGGTTCGGCGATTAACTCCCTGGCAAGTAGTACTATTATTGTTTATATATCGACGTGTAAAATCAATATTATCTAAAAAAATTGTATGCTACAGGTCGTCCACGTAAACATTGCGTATATAAGTATGGCCAGTTTAATTACACACCAATAATTAGGGGTGAATTATTTATACAATTTTTTAGTTTAGTTTGTTTACACTTGTTTTAATACACATGTTTATAAAACATTTACAAAGAAGATATACAATATTTAAAATAAACATTGAATATCAAAGTGGTGTGTTTAAATCAGCAAAATGCTGTTCATGCATCAACGTATTCACCTATATAGTAGAAAAGTCCATTATTTAAAGTACAATAACACGCATGACCTAGAATACGACCTGTTGTTTACTAATTAGCTAAAAAACAACATTCAGAAGTCATAGAAAAAGGCCCTAGACTGTTTCTATATACATAGAAACACGCCCATTTGTCATTTTCATGTCAACATTTAATAATAAACTTGTTACACGTTTATCTCATCATTACATCAGAACAACGTCTCACACGTCGTATTTCTGTGCAGTTCAGACTACATTACTACAGAAACTAACTTCGTAGATCTACTTTTTCACCTTATGATATCCGAGATTTATCTGCATAGAAGATCGCCGAGGTAAGTCCGATGGTAAAGTTATAACTTCCTCGATCGACCTCTCAAAATGCCAATATTTTTCCGACAAAACTATTTTAATGGTTTCATATTGTTTGCATATTTTAAATATGAGAAGCAATGCATTAAACTGACGTGACCCGGGTTCGTAGAAATTCATTTTATGTATTTTTGAATATATTTTTGTTTATCATAATACTGCATTTTGACCATGGCACTCTTCCTGTCTTCGATTATAGGAGGTTGGATTTAAAACATTATGAATTTTTCGAAAGGGTAATAAGTACAGAATTGTATGAAATGGACATAGCAAATTAATCCAATTTAAAGTGTACATGTATTCATTAATATTTTTTTCAAGATGAAAGAAATATTGATTCGTTTTCAATATAGTTATTTCATTAAATATAGGGTGGCGAGACAGGATAGAGCGCCATGATCGTGCGACCACATACACGACTCATGCAGGTTGTTTCGTCATCTCACGATGACGAACGCAGAAAACAAAGCGTTTGACCAAGTACTAGCAAAACATCAACAGCTCTGGTAACCATGCCAAATTTCCCTTCTCTAAGAAAAAGGAATGACTTGGTGTTTGGGAACGACCAGAGCCAGTAAAATGCTTCGCCAAAAAACGCTTGACAAAGTGAACAGGCAAAACTGTTCTGTTTCTTACAAGAACGTCTATGGGTCTATATACAAAATATTAATTACAAGGTTTTCAGTTAAATAATAGCGCTGTGCATAATTAATTAGTATGTCAAATAAATCGTACATGGGATTATTTTACTTGAAATTTCATAACTATCATTAATACGTTTTTTACCAATCACAATTTAATTGCTTTTTTTAATTTGATAGTGCAATTTATTTGTATTTGATAACAACTCACTAAATTTAGGATTCATCTTTCAAAATTATCTTCCCCATATTTAATGTCCTTTTTACAGTATTTAACGATTGTTACATGCTCTGTTTTTTTAGGACCCAAATAGCTCAGTCGGCTAAAGGGAAGGATCGGAAATAAGCATATGACATGAAAATTTCAAGAGGTCGCTGGTTCGAAACCTAGCAAATGCATAAATTTTTATTTTTATATTTTATTTTTTAATATATATCTATATTTTATATTATACATATTTACGTATTAAGAGGTAGCATTGACATATTGAGATATATAATCTTATGAATATTTTAAAATGAATAGTGTTATGTTTACGTTTATTATGGTTACTTTAAGCTGTACATGTATTAGACCGTACATTACTTTATAAAGAAATTTTTATGGAGATATAACTTTAAACCATCAATACTTGGATTTTACCAATGGCTGAACGATGTCTAATTTTATGCTGTAGTAGGCGGAATAAAGATCGTAGAAAATTTTAGTTCATAAAACATGAAAGGTACATAATTACATTAAAGGATATCATATAAAAGGTGGGTTGCTCTCAAGACTGTAGTAACTCGCTCTTTAATCCAAAGCTCTTACTTCAGTCTTGCGGGCAACTCAGGAAATAAACCTACAATCATACTGATAAAGAGGACATTTTTTTATATAAACGTAAGATATCTTTATAACATTGTAGATCTACATTATAAATATAATGATAAAACAATAATGATAAAAAGTCATTCTTTTTCATTTAATATATTCCTTATTTCCACAGAATATAATTCAACCAATTTTCTCACAATTCGTAGGAACTCAGGTAAAACAATATTAGTTGAGCAGCCAAAACTGCATTGTTTGGACAGTGAACAACAATGGATAACAAGTCATGTCTCTGAAATAGACAAGCGGCTCTAAATAGCTAGCCCAAGCCTTTCTACGGCTATTCTCCCTCCTACCAATGATTTTTAATTATGTAGGGCAGTTGTCAGTTTCTTACGATGTGTGTACTTAGTAGTTGGTTAAAAGCTAAATCCAGAGATTTAACCTTTCCAGGAGGAGTGAGTAGGTTGACTGACCGTCGTCATATGACCTATACAATGTGTTGCCACGGCGTTAAAACCAACAAACAATCAAACAAACAAGCATGATATATTAAATAGTATTATTATAAACTATAATAAGATGTTGGTTTCTGTTAGAACATGGAACCGTGAATACGATATAAAATACAATACCACATGTTAACCGAACAGAGGAACTGAAAACGACCGATAATATTTGAAATTTTTGACTAAGTTATCATTTGGAACAACCTCGGCGATCATCTACGAAGATATACCTCGGAAATCAGACGTTGTAGAAATACTACCAGTCTATAAGGTCCGACGATTAACTCCCTGGCAAGTTGTTTATACATCGACGTGTAAAATCAATATTATTAAAAAATGTGTATGCTAGATTACTAATTAGCTATACAAACAACATTCAGAAGTCATAGCAAATGGCCCTGGACTGTCTCTATATACATAGAAACACGTCCATTTGTCATTTGCATGTCAGCATTTAATAATAACCTTGTTACACGTTTATCTCATCATCACATCAGAACAACGTCTCACACGTCGTATTTCTGTGCAGTTCAGACTACATTACTACAGAAACGAACTTCGTAGATCTACTTTTTCACCTTATGATATCCGAGATTTATCTGCATAGAAGATCGCCGAGGTAAGTCCGATGGTAAAGTTATAACTTCCTCGATCGACCTCTCTCAAAATGCCAATATTTTTCCGACAAAACTATTTTAATGGTTTCATATTGTTTGCATATTTTAAATATGAGAAGCAATGCATTAAACTGACGTGACCCGGGTTCGTAGAAATTCATTTTATGTATTTTTGAATATATTTTTGTTTATCATAATACTGCATTTTGACCATGGCACTCTTCCTGTCTTCGATTATAGGAGGTTGGATTTAAAACATTATGAATTTTTCGAAAGGGTAATAAGTACAGAATTGTATGAAATGGACATAGCAAATTAATCCAATTTAAAGTGTACATGTATTCATTAATATTTTTTTCAAGATGAAAGAATTATTAATTCGTTTTCAATATAGTTATTTCATTAAATATAGGGTGGCGAGACAGGATAGAGCGCCATGATCGTGCGACCACATACACGACTCATGCAGGTTGTTTCGTCATCTCACGATGACGAACGCAGAAAACAAAGCGTTTGACCAAGTACTAGCAAAACATCAACAGCTCTGGTAACCATGCCAAATTTCCCTTCTCTAAGAAAAAGGAATGACTTGGTGTTTGGGAACGACCAGAGCCAGTAAAATGCTTCGCCAAAAAACGCTTGACAAAGTGAACAGGCAAAACTGTTCTGTTTCTTACAAGAACGTCTATGGGTCTATATACAAAATATTAATTACAAGGTTTTCAGTTAAATAATAGCGCTGTGCATAATTAATTAGTATGTCAAATAAATCGTACATGGGATTATTTTACTTGAAATTTCATAACTATCATTAATACGTTTTTTACCAATCACAATTTAATTGCTTTTTTTAATTTGATAGTGCAATTTATTTGTATTTGATAACAACTCACTAAATTTAGGATTCATCTTTCAAAATTATCTTCCCCATATTTAATGTCCTTTTTACAGTATTTAACGATTGTTACATGCTCTGTTTTTTAGGACCCAAATAGCTCAGTCGGCTAAAGGGAAGGATCGGAAATAAGCATATGATATGAAAAGTTCAAGAGGTCGCTGGTTCGAAACCTAGCAAATGCATAAATTTTTATTTTTATATTATATTTTTTAATATATATCTATATTTTATATTATACATATTTACGTATTAAGAGGTAGCATTGACATATTGAGATATATAATCTTATGAATATTTTAAAATGAATAGTGTTATGTTTACGTTTATTATGGTTACTTTAAGCTGTACATGTATTAGACCGTACATTACTTTATAAAGAAATTTTTATGGAGATATAACTTTAAACCATCAATACTTGGATTTTACCAATGGCTGAACGATGTCTAATTTTATGCTGTAGTAGGCGGAATAAAGATCGTAGAAAATTTTAGTTCATAAAACATGAAAGGTACATAATTACATTAAAGGATATCATATAAAAGGTGGGTTGCTCTTAAGACTGTAGTAACTCGCTCTTTAATCCAAAGCTCTTACTTCAGTCTTGCGGGCAACTCAGGAAATAAACCTACAATCATACTGATAAAGAGGACATTTTTTATATAAACGTAAGATATCTTTATAACATTGTAGATCTACATTATAAATATAATGATAAAACAATAATGATAAAAAGTCATTCTTTTTCATTTAATATATTCCTTATTTCCACAGAATATAATTCAACCAATTTTCTCACAATTCGTAGGAACTCAGGTAAAACAATATTAGTTGAGCAGCCAAAACTGCATTGTTTGGACAGTGAACAACAATGGATAACAAGTCATGTCTCTGAAATAGACAAGCGGCTCTAAATAGCTAGCCCAAGCCTTTCTACGGCTATTCTCCCTCCTACCAATGATTTTTAATTATGTAGGGCAGTTGTCAGTTTCTTACGATGTGTGTACTTAGTAGTTGGTTAAAAGCTAAATCCAGAGATTTAACCTTTCCAGGAGGAGTGAGTAGGTTGACTGACCGTCGTCATATGACCTATACAATGTGTTGCCACGGCGTTAAAACCAACAAACAATCAAACAAACAAGCATGATATATTAAATAGTATTATTATAAACTATAATAAGATGTTGGTTTCTGTTAGAACATGGAACCGTGAATACGATATAAAATACAATACCACATGTTAACCGAACAGAGGAACTGAAAACGACCGATAATATTTGAAATTTTTGACTAAGTTATCATTTGGAACAACCTCGGCGATCATCTACGAAGATATACCTCGGAAATCAGACGTTGTAGAAATACTACCAGTCTATAAGGTCCGACGATTAACTCCCTGGCAAGTTGTTTATACATCGACGTGTAAAATCAATATTGTTAAAAAATGTGTATGCTAGATTACTAATTAGCTATACAAACAACATTCAGAAGTCATAGCAAATGGCCCTGGACGGTCTCTATATACATAGAAACACGTCCATTTGTCATTTGCATGTCAGCATTTAATAATAACCTTGTTACACGTTTATCTCATCATCACATCAGAACAACGTCTCACACGTCGTATTTCTGTGCAGTTCAGACTACATTACTACAGAAACTAACTTCGTAGATCTACTTTTTCACCTTATGATATCCGAGATTTATCTGCATAGAAGATCGCCGAGGTAAGTCCGATGGTAAAGTTATAACTTCCTCGATCGACCTCTCTCAAAATGCCAATATTTTTCCGACAAAACTATTTTAATGGTTTCATATTGTTTGCATATTTTAAATATGAGAAGCAATGCATTAAACTGACGTGACCCGGGTTCGTAGAAATTCATTTTATGTATTTTTGAACATATTTTTGTTTATCATAATACTGCATTTTGACCATGGCACTCTTCCTGTCTTCGATTATAGGAGGTTGGATTTAAAACATTATGAATTTTTCGAAAGGGTAATAAGTACAGAATTGTATGAAATGGACATAGCAAATTAATCCATTTTAAAGTGTACATGTATTCATTAATATTTTTTTCAAGATGAAAGAATTATTAATTCGTTTTCAATATAGTTATTTCATTAAATATAGGGTGGCGAGACAGGATAGAGCGCCATGATCGTGCGACCACATACACGACTCATGCAGGTTGTTTCGTCATCTCACGATGACGAACGCAGAAAACAAAGCGTTTGACCAAGTACTAGCAAAACATCAACAGCTCTGGTAACCATGCCAAATTTCCCTTCTCTAAGAAAAAGGAATGACTTGGTGTTTGGGAACGACCAGAGCCAGTAAAATGCTTCGCCAAAAAACGCTTGACAAAGTGAACAGGCAAAACTGTTCTGTTTCTTACAAGAACGTCTATGGGTCTATATACAAAATATTAATTACAAGGTTTTCAGTTAAATAATAGCGCTGTGCATAATTAATTAGTATGTCAAATAAATCGTACATGGGATTATTTTACTTGAAATTTCATAACTATCATTAATACGTTTTTTACCAATCACAATTTAATTGCTTTTTTTAATTTGATAGTGCAATTTATTTGTATTTGATAACAACTCACTAAATTTAGGATTCATCTTTCAAAATTATCTTCCCCATATTTAATGTCCTTTTTACAGTATTTAACGATTGTTACATGCTCTGTTTTTTAGGACCCAAATAGCTCAGTCGGCTAAAGGGAAGGATCGGAAATAAGCATATGACATGAAAAGTTCAAGAGGTCGCTGGTTCGAAACCTAGCAAATGCATAAATTTTTATTTTTATATTTTATTTTTTAATATATATCTATATTTTATATTATACATATTTACGTATTAAGAGGTAGCATTGACATATTGAGATATATAATCTTATGAATATTTTAAAATGAATAGTGTTATGTTTACGTTTATTATGGTTACTTTAAGCTGTACATGTATTAGACCGTACATTACTTTATAAAGAAATTTTTATGGAGATATAACTTTAAACCATCAATACTTGGATTTTACCAATGGCTGAACGATGTCTAATTTTATGCTGTAGTAGGCGGAATAAAGATCGTAGAAAATTTTAGTTCATAAAACATGAAAGGTACATAATTACATTAAAGTATATCATATACATATACATATGCTCTCAAGACTGTAGTAACTCGCTCTTTAATCCAAATATCTTACTTCAGTCTTGCGGGCAACTCTGGAAATAAATAGATTATATGTTCTGTATTGTTGTTATGATCATAATTTTGTATAAATTAGTTTCACAAGTATTGTTTTGTTATGAATTTGAAACACATTCAGGTGTGTCAAATATGTAAATCTTCACGGACCTAACAATTTTCATCAATTTTCATCATACATGTATAAGCCTGGAAAACGTTCAGTTAGTCTGTTTATGTAGTAAAAGTATTGTGATAATGTGAAATGCATTCAAATTAATTCAGTGATCACGTAAATCGTTATTATTTCAATTCATGTTCCGTAACAAGCTCACTATGCTCCGTAACGAAATGAATTTTCATTCTTAATGAAAGAGACATCAACATTTTTCTTTCCACTTAAATAAATGAGTCAATGGAAGTAAGATTAATTGTAAAATTGAAAATCTGAAAGTCATCCATCACAAATTTTTCAGATTTATGCTTCATCCTGTACCTGCACTAAAATATGTTTTTCTTACACACATACCGTAACTGTTAGTGCTAAGGCCTAATTTTGCTTTTAACATGCTCAAGCGATCAAAAGAGGAATATCGAAAACAAAAACAGTTTGTTTCTTCCATAAATTATATCATATAGCATGTGAAATACTTGTTACGCAAAATAGCCGTTACGGAGCACAGGGGTTTCGTAAGAGTTTCCCTCAATAAATATAGAAGTAACAATAAATGTGCGCGTAACTTGCACTTGATCACACCAATGTACAGTGGCAAACAACAATTCGATGTAAAAACACCTATATTGTCGCTAGCAACTGCCCTATGCTCGTTATGGAAGCATTGTTGAACCTCATTTTTCACCACCCGTGTTTTTCACAACTTGTGAAACTTGCTAAAGCCCTCGGGCCAATACCTAAGCAAGTGTGCCGATATCTTCCTTAAGGCACACTTGCCCTGTTTAATAACCTATACATATTGAGCAAAGTTGCCATTTTGAACCTCGTTTTTCACAAACGTGTTTTTCACAGGTTGTGAAAAACGCGTTCTGTGAAAAATGAGGTTCAACGTTGAACCTCATTTTTCACAAACTGTGTTTTTCACAACCTGTAAAAATTACGATCGTGGTTTTTTCCACGTTTATTACAACCTGTTTTGTTATAAAAACCCTAATTATATTAAAGATTTATTATTAACGGGTTGGTAAGTTGAGCCAATTTTGTAATAACTCGTTTGCAATAAAATATGACAACTTGTTTTTCTGTCGAAATCTTCAAATTAACATGGCAAAATGTAAGTATTTTGTCTATTTGAGAATTAATGTTTGCTCGTTTAGCATTATTTTCTTTCTTTACTATTAATTTAAAGTATTAAACTATATCTTATAATCAAACTAATACAACTAGACACTTTATTCATTTCGGGTTATTATTACAAAACGGGTTGTAACAAACTTTGAACCGCATTTAAAAAAAAACTACTACTAAAAAATTACATGTGTGAAAAATGCGTTAATACCAAAAAACTCAAGTTTTTCAATCACTTTTTTGTCACATTTGAAGTTGTGAAAAATGCGTTTCTATGCTTGTATGAATTTTGTATGCTAACGTGTTTTTCACACAAGTTGTGAAAAATGCGTACGTGTTTATCACAAGTTGTGAAAAACACGGGTTGTGAAAAATGGGGTTCAACACAGCATGTCATTCCACACCAAATCTTAAAATTTTTTACGAAAATATTAACGATCTCGTTAAAAAATACCCATTAATAACCAAAAATGAGAAGTTGTCAGCTCCTTGTGGTTAAAGAAAATAGTCCAGAATAATCTTTGGTTTGGTGAGATGGCTGCTGTACATGACCCTAAAATGTTATGAAAATTAATTCTTTGACTGGTTTATTTTGTTTGATAAAGTAAGATAAACCTTGCCATGAGCAAACCACTTGAGAAGTCTAGTGCTATGCTTTTGTTAAATTCTGTTAATTGATACTTAATACATTATTTTATAGATGATATACATAATTATATATTCTTTAATCAAAAAATAAGTTCAGGACATCGTTCCTCCAGCACTCCAGTGCTTTGATTTCAATGTATGTGAAGACAGCAGTAACATCCATCAGTACACCAGTAAACCCTTACTGATAGAATTTTCACCAGTACAACAGTAAACCCTTACTGATAGAATTTTCACCAGTACAACAGTAAACCCTTACTGATATAATTTTCACCAGTACAACAGTAAACCCTTACTGATAGAATTTTCACCAGTACAACAGTAAACCCTTACTGATATAATTTTCACCAGTACAACAGTAAACCCTTACTGATATAATTTTCACCAATACAACAGTAAACCCTTTCTGATAGAATTTTCACCAGTACAACAGTAAACCCTTTATGATAGAATTTTCACCAGTACAACAGTAAACCCTTTATGATAGAATTTTCACCAGTACAACAGTAAACCCTTTCTGATAGAATTTTCACCAGTACAGTAGTAAAATCTTACTGTTAGAATTTTCACCAATACAACAGTTAAACCTTACTGTTAGAATTTTTACCAGTACAACAGTAAACCCTTACTGATAGAATTTTCGGCAGAACAGCAGACTGCTGTATTATTCTTGCAAATTAATTTAATTGTGCCTCTTAAAATTCCCATATGATAGGGTTTTGTATTATATTGAACGTATGGGTCATTATATAATTCGACTTTGATGTAATAATATTAGCAGAGTGTAAATGCCCATAACTGTTCACAGTGTTGTTACCGACATCGCCTCACTTTAATGAACAAACTTTCATTTGGTATATAATACTGCTACAAGTTCGTGTAAGTATATAACACTGGATGAGTCGACATCAGTCATAAACATAAATCAGTATAAAAGATGTTAAAAACATAATTAGCATGTTATATTTTAAGTTTGGGTTTTTACACCTGCATGGAGTAAAGTGAATCAGTCGCAAGATACTTTCTTGCTCAATTCACATCCGTTGCTAAAGTATGCTATATTGTAATAGCAAAACATAATATTGTGGATGTCTCAATGCTTCAAAAGTGTTCAACAATGAACTATTTTTTGGTCAATTAATTATCATTTCTTACAGTATGTATTTTAAAAGACAGTTTTCAACATTTGGTTTTGAGTATTGAACACATGTAGCCTATTCAATTACCCTAAACGTTCCAAAACGTTCCTAACGATACATTCGGAACTCCTCGGTCATTCGCTGCGAATAATATAATCTAATAAACAAATATACAATCGTTAAGGCAATGAGTGATGTTTCAAAATTTACGGACTAAAAACGAAACATCACTCATTGCCTAAACGATCGTATATGTGTTTACTTCAACACAAATGGATTCAAAATAGCGTCTAAATATGTCCGAGATTATTCGCAGCGAATGGCCGAGGAGTTCCGAATGTATCGTTACGGAACGTTTTGGAACGTGTAGGGTAATTGAACAGGCTACTGGGCAAGTGCATTTTGATCTCGGATAAGTTGATATTTAGATTTCATTCGTCTATTGACAAATGCAAAAAGTTGGGAATTCCACACCCATAATGGTAAAATAAAATCATAAAATCAATGTTGATTATGGATGTTTTATTAGTGATATGATCACATCGTTTAATTAATTAACAATAAAACAGAAAACAAACACACTGTAATATTACAATATATATCACAATTTTATCTCAGTTAATACGCATTTCTTTATGTTTGTTAGAAAGCCATAGTGGTACAACTGCCTCAGGTTTTTACCATAAAATAGACATCTTATAGTACATTCCATTTAAAGACGAAACAATAGTCAGTACCATATAATGCACATGATGCATTAAACTGTTGTTTTATCTCAACAGTGAGGGCGGAAAGACCCCGAATATTTTGGGTTCCGGTTAACATCTTTTGTATTGGTGTACAGTATTATACCATACTGATAAAATTGTTATAAATAATATATAATGTTACAGAGATAATGAAACAAATTTAACACAACACAACACAACACAACAAATATATAAATATATGAAATGTACAGTTTGAAGCACAATCAATATCACTATTTTATAAGAAAGCATCATGGGCGGATCCAGCGAGGGGGGGGGTCAGGGGGGTCCGGACCCCACCCCCTAGGATTTGAAAAATGTACATGTCCATTAGTGTTGTTCTTGCTTGTAAGTCATTTTTAAGTAGTATGAAGCAATTTTTCTCGGTGCTTAACATAGATTTAATGGAAATGTAGTCAAGTTTTATAATCAATATGTTGCATTTTTCTGCAAAATGTGTATAATGTGGTCGTGGTTCGATGTTCGGACCCCCCCCCCCGAGCATAACATAGCATTTCTTCATTTCTTATACAGCTTTGTTTCCATTTATTACAGTTTTAGCAAACATAAATATTTAGCAGATTATATTATTTTCTAGTTATCATGATATTACACAACGACAAAAATCCTAATTATGTAAGAATGTAAAAGCATTAACAAAATTATCAGATATTTATCACAATAGTAGCTGACCAGCAGCCATAAGATATGTTAAAATATATTAAACATGAAAATAAATATACAGTAGTTTTATTTTTATTCAATCATTATACAATCAGGGTCCCAAATCATTGCTTGACCAATCGCTTTAACCAGCAAAAATTTCAATAGGCAACTTATGGTTTTGAAACGATGGCCTTATTTGAGATGTGTATTACTTAGTTGGTGTTAGATGATTTATCACGTATTCGTTGTTTAGAAGTATGCGAAAAAAGACATTAATCATTGGTGTCGACGAACAGGACCATACATCAATGCTAACATTAGAATTTCAAGGTACTGACATCATTAAATAGTTCTAAAAAGTATGATACGTAATAAACCATTCTAATTCTGGTTATATCAAATTACGGTCAATAGGCCTTTTTCTAGAATTATAATTCTAGAGGCTCAGGTAGCGACCATCAGAAATACTTAGTTGATTACTGTAATACAATACATATTCAGCTTGTGAGGATGAATTTATTATCTACTTTGTCTATTTCGAAAACAAAAAAAAGATTTTTAAAGTAGATTATTTTAAGACACTAATTCAAATTACGACAAATCAACTGCGCAACTAGAAATCACACGAAACAAAAATCTTCACAAAAGCTCGAATATCAGTTATTATTGAAAGCAAGGGAGACAAATAATTAAAACTATTCATAAATTCAATATTGGGTTACATGCCTTTAGAATAGTTCATCATTTATTATTTTTATTAAGCATGCGCACGTCCCATTACTCGAAATGCATACATTACATGCCTTAAATAGTTAGTCACATGACATAAATATATAAGTCACATGGTTTTAAAGTGTCACATTACTCGAAAGACTGCCATGTCACATGACTTAAACGTGCACCTGACATGAAATATAATGTTAAGTCATGTATACCACGAGTATCATGTTAAAGACACATGATTCGAAAGATGCAATGTTCACTTAATGTAATTCGAAACTCAATCATATACATGTCCTCAGTAATGAACTTATGTGTAGAATCCAAACATATAATGCATTTGCGCACAATCGCAGTTTTTATCATTATTTACATAACATGCGCAAATGGACGGAACTAATTACTTAAATATATTCTTATATTTACCCTTCACATGTGTAAATTATAATAACATAATATTATAGAAAGTTCTTATACTTATATGGATATATCATTTTCTATGCATTGTTCGTTTATTAATCATTTGCACAATGTTGATAAACACTGTTGTTACCTCTTAAATAAAATAGATTTTAAAAAATCAAATATAAATTATTCTTTCAGTCATTTGGGTAGGTTAACACACCCCAGTCATTTGGGTAAGTTAGCTCACCCCAGTCATTCGGGTAGATTAACACATCCCAGTCATTTGGGTGAGTTAACACACCCCAGTCAGTTGGGTAAGTTAACACACCCCAGTCAGTTGGGTAAGTTAGCTCACCCCAGTCGTTCGGATAAGTTAACACACCTCAGTCATTCGGACAGGTTAACACACCCAGTCATTCGGGCAGGTTAACACACCCCAGTCATTCGGGTAAGTTAACACATCCCTGTCATTCGGGCATGTTAACACACTCAGTCATTCGAGTGGGTTACCACACCCTACTAATTCTGTTGTATTATATTACTCCATGCATTTATTTTCAACAATTACTCGATGTGGGAGCTTCTAACCAGTTAAGACGTTCTACCCATGCTGTACTTCGTCTTGGTTCTTGAGGGGGCGTATTGGTGTTTCCTGCATTTCCATTGTTTCCATTTGGCAAACCAACTTCTGGGTTCTGTAAGATATAATAAATCAAAGTACTGAATGCACGTTTTTACTGAGAGTAACTAGTACTTCAAAAATTTCATAAACACGGTGTCTTCTAGTATGCCAAATGACTTTTCTGCGATCAGTATCGGATCAAATTGGGTGCTAGACCCAGCGATCTACTGCTTGCAAGTCAGTTGTTTCACAAACTGAACTAATCGGACTGGTGAATATAACACTCGAATACATTAATAATATACTATATACTGTACTGCTACAACCCTTAAATATTTTAAAGTTATATCCTCATATTCTATGGTTAAACCCGCCTTTGTACCACACTAGTTTTAGGATTCCAAGGCTCATCTCACACTTATCGTAACAATGTTTGTTTGTTTTGTTTAGTTTTACGCCGTAGCAACACATTGTATAAGTCATATAACGGGGGTCAACTTACTCACTGTTCCTGGAAAGGCTAAATCTCTGGATTTAGCTGTTAACCAACTACTAAGCGCATACTTTTGTCAGTGACTGACAACTGCCTTACATAATTAAGAATCATCGATAGGAGGGAGAATGGCCGTAGAAATAATTTCATGACCAAGCTACACGAAAGTATGCCCCGCCCCCCGGGAATGGAACCCACGACTCCTCGATCAATAGACTTGCGTACTACCATCTGAGCTAGCCGAGCGGCTTCCGTATTGATGTAATTGGTTGCTGAAAGTGAAGTGCAGATTCTATGAACAAATTAGCCAACCAGACTTGACATATGAATGATTAATACACATACTATGTTCAGCCTCACAGCAGCATATTCATTCATAGTTGTAAATTATATTATATGATACACCGTAGTGCATATTTTCCTTTAACATTTTGAATACTGTAACTTCAGACAAATGGTATAAAGCAATAGACAAGTAAGAGTGTAACAACCGTAAGTATACGACAAATTCCATGACCTTAAAAAGTATGCTTTTATGGGAAAACCTGACCGAGTTCAGCATGAATTTTATTAATCACCATCCCTGGTTAATTCAATTGATCATAAATGTACAAGTATAACTTACTGGTGTTACTCTGTTGACAACATATTTAAACTTGTATATATAAACAACTACTGATAGGCCTACTATAGCCCCGCCTCCTAACACACTCACTGTAACAATAACTATCGTTGTATCTGAAAAATATTATAATTACCTTAAAATATAACTAAAAATTAATATATTAGAATTTTAATATAAATTAAATTTAGATAAAATTTAATATTTAACATTTAATATTTAACATTTGATAAAAATTTTATATAATTTTAATAAAACTCTAGTATATAAGTTATATAAAACTTGAATATAACTGTAATATTACTTTAATAAAACTGGAATATATCTAAGTATATAAGTTTAATGAAACATTAATATAACTTAATATAACTTAATATAACTTAAATATAACAAAGATGTGTAATTTAACATAACTGAATTATAACTTTAATATGCATGTATCTTATAAAAAGAAACGAAATAGCTTGATTTATACGCCTTATGTTTACCTTTTTTAGTTATTTACAAATTTTTCCTTTACCCAAAACATAGTGCAATAAATTAACACATTCTTAATGATATCAAAGAAGCTGTCCACATATACGTTATACCCTTCCATGAAAATTTGACAATGATGTCGATTTTCTTCCATTGATTAGATAATATGGAGAAGTTTCCGGCCTTGTGGAAGGGTAGGTGAGTACTGGTTATAGACAATGGTCCAGGAAAGCTAGGTTATGTGCGCTGGACGCCGTAAAATGACCTAAATTGTGATGACACGGCGTTATATCTAGTAAAAAAATCATATGTATAAAAATTAACTAACCAGAATGCTTGTTTCCTCCTTGTTTTGAAACATTGACCAGTAGATTCACTATAGTTGATGTCTGTGAATCTGTTGTTGTCGACGGAAAAGTAGACGTTCCTGTCACAGTAGTTGGTTGTTCTGCAGTTGATCCTGCTACAGTAGTTGATTGGCCTGTAGTTGTTCCGGCTGCAGTAGTTGGTTGTTCTGTAGTTGTTCCGGCTACTGTAGTTGATTGGTCTGTAGTTGTTCCAGCTTCAGTAGTTGATTGGTCTGTAGTTGTTCCGGCTGAAGTAGTTGGTTGTTCTGTAGTTGATCCTGCTACAGTAGTTGGTTGTTCTGTAGTTGTTCCGGCTACTGTAGTTGATTGTTCTGTAGTTGACCCGGCTGAAGTAGTTGGTTGTTCTGTAGTTGATCCTGCTACAGTAGTTGGTTGTTCTGTAGTTGTTCCGGCTACTGTAGTTGATTGTTCTGTAGTTGTTCCGGCTGCAGTAGTTGGTTGTTCTGTAGTTGTTTCTGTTACAGTGGTTGGCTGGCTTGCAGTTGTTCCTGCTACAGTAGTTGGTTGTTCTGTAGTTGTTCCGGCTGCAGTAGTTGGTTGTTCTGTAGTTGTTTCTGTTACAGTGGTTGGCTGGCTTGCAGTTGTTCCAGCTACAGTAGTTGGTTGTTCTGTAGTTGTTCCTGCTACAGTAGTTGATTGTTCTGTAGTTGTTCCGGCTGCAGTAGTTGGTTGTTCTGTAGTTGTTTCTGTTACAGTGGTTGGCTGGCTTGCAGTTGTTCCAGCTACAGTAGTTAGTTGTTCTGTAGTTGTTCCGGCTACAGTAGTTGGTTGTTCTGTTGTTGTTCCGGCTACAGTAGTTGGTTGTTCTGTAGTTGTTCCAGCTACAGTAGTTGGTTGTTCTGTAGTTGTTCCTGCAACAGTAGTTGGTTGTTCTGTAGTTGTTCCGGCTACAGTAGTTGATTGCACTGTAGTTGTTCCCGTATTCACAGTAGTTGATTGTGTTGATGTTGGACTTTCGGTAGTTGTTGGTTCTAATGTTGTTGTTACACTGTCAGTGGTTGTTGGTTCAGTAGTTGATAGTGTTGATGTTGGACTTTCGGTAGTTGTTGGTTCTGGAGTTGTTGTTACACTGTCAGTGGTTGTTGGGTCAGTAGTTGATTGTGTTGATGTTGGACTTTCGGTAGTTGTTGGTTCTGCAGTTGTTGTTACACTGTCAGTGGTTGTTGGTTCAGTAGTTGATTGTGTTGATGTTGGACTTTCAGTGGTTGTTGGTTCAGTAGTTGATTGTGTTGATGTTGGATTTTCAGTGGTTGTTGGTTTAGTAGATGATTGTGTTGATGTTGGACTTTCGGTAGTTGTTGGTTCAGTAGTTGTTGTAACACTGTCAGTGGTTGTTGGTTCAGTAGTTGATTGTGTTGATGTTGGACTTTCAGTGGTTGTTGGTTTAGTAGTTGATTGTATTAATGTAGGACTTTCGGTAGTTGTTGGTTCTGAAGTTGTTGTTACACTGTCAGTGGTTGGTGGTTCAGTAGTTGATTGTGTTGATGTTGGACTTTCAGTGGTTGTTGGTTTAGTAGTTGATTGTGTTGATGTTGGACTTTCGGTAGTTGTTGGATCTGAAGTTGTTGTTACACTGTCAGTGGTTGGCGGTTCAGTAGTTGATTGTGTTGATGTTGGACTTTCAGTGGTTGTTGGTTCAGTAGTTGATTGTGTTGATGTTGGACTTTCGGTAGTTGTTGGTTCTGTAGTTGTTGTTACACTGTCAGGGGTTGTTGGTTCAGTAGTTGATTGTGTTGATGTTGGACTTTCAGTGGTTGTTGGTTCAGTAGTTGATTGTGTTGATGTTGGACTTTCAGAGGTTGTTGGTCCAGTAGTTGATTGTATTAATGTAGGACTTTCGGTAGTTGTTGGTTCAGTAGTTGATTGTGTTGATGTTGGACTGTCAGTAATTGTTGGTTCTGGAGTTGTTGTTACACTGTCAGTGGTTGTTGGTTCAGTAGTTGATTGTGTTGATGTTGGACTTTCAGTGGTTGTTGGTTCAGTAGTTGATTGTGTTGATGTTGGACTTTCAGTAGTTGTTGGTTCTGGAGTGGTTGTTACACTGTCAGTGGTTGTTGGTTTAGGAGTTGTTGATACACTGTCAGTGGTTGTTGGTTCAGTAGTTGATTGTGTTGATGTTGGACTTTCAGTAGTTGTTGGTTCTGGAGTTGTTGTAACACTGTCAGTGGTTGTTGGTTCAGTAGTTGATTGGGTTGATGTTGTACTTTCAGTAGTTGTTGGTTCTGGAGTTGTTGATACACTGTCAGTGGTTGTTGGTTCAGTAGTTAATTGTGTTGATGTTGGACTTTCAGTAGTTGTTGGTTCAGTAGTTGTTGTTACACTGTCAGTGGTTGTTGGTTCAGTAGTTGATTGTGTTGATGTTGGACTGTCAGTAATTGTTGGTTCTGGAGTTGTTGTTACACTTTCAGTGGTTGTTGGTTCAGTAGTTGATTGTGTTGATGTTGGACTTTCAGTAGTTGTTGGTTCTGAAGTTGTTGTTACACTGTCAGTGGTTGTTGGTTCAGTAGTTGATTGTGTTGATGTTGGACTTTCAGTTGTTGTTGGTTCTGGAGTTGTTGTTACACTGTCAGTGGTTGTTGGTTCGGTAGATGATTGTGTTGATGTTGGACAGTCAGTAGTTGTTGGTTCTGGAGTTGTTGTTACACTTTCAGTGGTTGTTAATTCCGTAGTTGATTGGGTTGATGTTGGACTTTCAGTTGTTGTTGGTTCTGAAGTTGTTGTTACACTGTCAGTGGTTGTTGGTTCAGTAGTTGATTGTGTTGATGTTGCACTTTCAGTTGTTGTTGGTTCTGGAGTTGTTGTTACACTGTCAGTGGTTGTTGGTTCAGTAGTTGATTGTGTTGATGTTGGACTGTCAGTAGTTGTTGGTTCTGAAGTTGTTGTTACACTTTCAGTGGTTGTTAATTCCGTAGTTGATTGGGTTGATGTTGGACTTTCAGTTGTTGTTGGTTCTAGAGTGGTTGTTGCACTGTCTGTGGTTGTTGGTTCAGTTGTTGTTGTTACACTGTCAGTGGTTGTTGGTTCAGTAGTTGATTGTGTTGATGTTGGACTTTCAGTTGTTGTTGGTTCAGTAGTTGTTGTTACACTGTCAGTGGTTGTTGGTTCAGTAGTTGATTGTGTTGATGTTGGACTTTCAGTGGTTGTTGGTTTAGTAGTTGATTGTGTTGATGTTGGACTTTCGGTAGTTGTTGGTTCTGAAGTTGTTGTTACACTGTCAGTTGTTGTTGGTTCAGTAGTTGATTGTGTTGATGTTGGACTTTCAGTGGTTTTTGGTCCAGTAGTTGATTGTGTTGATGTAGGACTTTCGGTAGTTGTTGGTTCAGTAGTTGTTGTTACACTGTCAGTGGTTGTTGGTTCAGTAGTTGATTGTGTTGATGTTGGACTTTCGGTAGTTGTTGGTTTAGTAGTTGATTGTGTTGATGTTGGACTTTCGGTAGTTGTTGGTTCTGAAGTTGTTGTTACACTGTCGGTGGTTGTTGGTTTAGGAGTTGTTGATACACTGTCAGTGGTTGATGGTCCAGTAGTTGATTGTGTTGATGTTGGACTTTCAGAGGTTGTTGGTCCAGTAGTTGATTGTATTAATGTAGGACTTTCGGTAGTTGTTGGTTCAGTAGTTGATTGTGTTGATGTTGGACTGTCAGTAATTGTTGGTTCTGGAGTTGTTGTTACACTGTCAGTGGTTGTTGGTTCAGTAGTTGATTGTGTTGATGTTGGACTTTCAGTGGTTGTTGGTTCAGTAGTTGATTGTGTTGATGTTGGACTTTCAGTAGTTGTTGGTTCTGGAGTGGTTGTTACACTGTCAGTGGTTGTTGGTTTAGGAGTTGTTGATACACTGTCAGTGGTTGTTGGTTCAGTAGTTGATTGTGTTGATGTTGGACTTTCAGTAGTTGTTGGTTCTGGAGTTGTTGTAACACTGTCAGTGGTTGTTGGTTCAGTAGTTGATTGGGTTGATGTTGTACTTTCAGTAGTTGTTGGTTCTGGAGTTGTTGATACACTGTCAGTGGTTGTTGGTTCAGTAGTTAATTGTGTTGATGTTGGACTTTCAGTAGTTGTTGGTTCAGTAGTTGTTGTTACACTGTCAGTGGTTGTTGGTTCAGTAGTTGATTGTGTTGATGTTGGACTGTCAGTAATTGTTGGTTCTGGAGTTGTTGTTACACTTTCAGTGGTTGTTGGTTCAGTAGTTGATTGTGTTGATGTTGGACTTTCAGTAGTTGTTGGTTCTGAAGTTGTTGTTACACTGTCAGTGGTTGTTGGTTCAGTAGTTGATTGTGTTGATGTTGGACTTTCAGTTGTTGTTGGTTCTGGAGTTGTTGTTACACTGTCAGTGGTTGTTGGTTCGGTAGATGATTGTGTTGATGTTGGACTGTCAGTAGTTGTTGGTTCTGGAGTTGTTGTTACACTTTCAGTGGTTGTTAATTCCGTAGTTGATTGGGTTGATGTTGGACTTTCAGTTGTTGTTGGTTCTGAAGTTGTTGTTACACTGTCAGTGGTTGTTGGTTCAGTAGTTGATTGTGTTGATGTTGCACTTTCAGTTGTTGTTGGTTCTGGAGTTGTTGTTACACTGTCAGTGGTTGTTGGTTCAGTAGTTGATTGTGTTGATGTTGGACTGTCAGTAGTTGTTGGTTCTGAAGTTGTTGTTACACTTTCAGTGGTTGTTAATTCCGTAGTTGATTGGGTTGATGTTGGACTTTCAGTTGTTGTTGGTTCTAGAGTGGTTGTTGCACTGTCTGTGGTTGTTGGTTCAGTTGTTGTTGTTACACTGTCAGTGGTTGTTGGTTCAGTAGTTGATTGTGTTGATGTTGGACTTTCAGTTGTTGTTGGTTCAGTAGTTGTTGTTACACTGTCAGTGGTTGTTGGTTCAGTAGTTGATTGTGTTGATGTTGGACTTTCAGTGGTTGTTGGTTTAGTAGTTGATTGTGTTGATGTTGGACTTTCGGTAGTTGTTGGTTCTGAAGTTGTTGTTACACTGTCAGTTGTTGTTGGTTCAGTAGTTGATTGTGTTGATGTTGGACTTTCAGTGGTTTTTGGTCCAGTAGTTGATTGTGTTGATGTAGGACTTTCGGTAGTTGTTGGTTCAGTAGTTGTTGTTACACTGTCAGTGGTTGTTGGTTCAGTAGTTGATTGTGTTGATGTTGGACTTTCGGTAGTTGTTGGTTTAGTAGTTGATTGTGTTGATGTTGGACTTTCGGTAGTTGTTGGTTCTGAAGTTGTTGTTACACTGTCGGTGGTTGTTGGTTTAGGAGTTGTTGATACACTGTCAGTGGTTGATGGTCCAGTAGTTGATTGTGTTGATGTTGGACTTTCAGTAGTTGTTGGTTCTGGAGTTATTGTTACACTGTCAGTGGTTGTTGGTTTAGGAGTTGTTGATACACTGTCAGTAGTTGTTGGTTCAGTAGTTGATTGTGTTGATGTTGGACTTTCGGTAGTTGTTGGTTCAGTAGTTGATTGTGTTGATGTTGGACTTTCGGTAGTTGTTGGTTTAGGAGTTGTTGTTACACTGTCAGTGGTTGTTGGTTCAGTAGTTGATTGTGTTGATGTTGGACTTTCGGTAGTTGTTGGTTCAGTAGTTGATTGTGTTGATGTTGGACTTTCGGTAGTTGTTGGTTCTGAAGTTGTTGTTACACTGTCAGTGGTTGTTGGTTTAGGAGTTGTTGTTACACTTTCAGTAGTTGTTGGTTCAGTAGTTGATTGTGTTGATGTTGGACTTTCGGTAGTTGTTGGTTCTGAAGTTGTTGTTACACTTACAGTGGTTGTTGGTTCAGTAGTTGATTGTGTTGATGTTGGACTTTCAGTTGTTGTTGGTTCAGTAGTTGTTGTTACACTTTCAGTGGTTGTTGGTTCAGTAGTTGATTGTGTTGATGTTGGACTTTCGGTAGTTGTTGGTTCTGGAGTTTTTTCTGTTACACTGTCAGTGGTTGTTGGTTCAGTAGTTGATTGTGTTGATGTTGGACTTTCAGGTGTTGTTGGTTCTAATGTTGTTGTTACACTGTCAGAGGTTGTTGGTTCAGTAGTTGATTGTGTTGATGTTGGACTTTCAGTGGTTGTTGGTTCAGTAGTTGTTGTTACACTGTCAGTGGTTGTTGGTTCAGTAGTTGATTGTGTTGATGTTGAACTTTCAGTGGTTTTTGGTTCAGTAGTTGTTGTTACACTGTCAGTGGTTGTTGGTTCAGTAGTTGATTGTGTTGATGTTGAACTTTCAGTTGTTGTTGGTTCAGTAGTTGTTGTTACACTGTCAGTGGTTGTTGGTTCAGTAGTTGATTGTGTTGATGTTGAACTTTCAGTGGTTGTTGGTTCAGTAGTTGATTGTGTTGATGTTGGACTTTCAGTAGTTGTTGGTTCTAATGTTGTTGTTACACTGTCAGTGGTTGTTGGTTCAGTAGTTGATTGTGTTGATGTTGAACTTTCAGTGGTTGTTGGTTTAGTAGTTGATTGTGTTGATGTTGGACTTTCAGGTGTTGTTGGTTCTAATGTTGTTGTTACACTGTCAGTGGTTGTTGGTTCAGTAGTTGATTGTGTTGATGTTGAACTTTCAGTGGTTGTTGGTTCAGTAGTTGATTGTGTTGATGTTGGACTGTCAGGTGTTGTTGGTTCTAATGTTGTTGTTACACTGTCAGTGGTTGTTGGTTCAGTAGTTGATTGTGTTGATGTTGGACTTTCGGTAATTGTTGGTTCAGTAGTTGTTGTTACACTGTCAGTGGTTGTTGGTTCAGTAGTTGATTGTGTTGATGTTGAACTTTCGGTAGTTGTTGGTTCAGTAGTTGTTGTAACAATGTCAGTGGTTGTTGGTTCAGTAGTTGATTGTGTTGAGGTTGGACTTTCAGTTGTTGTTGGTTCAGTAGTTGTTGTTACACTGTCAGTGGTTGTTGGTTCAGTAGTTGATTGTGTTGATGTTGGACTTTCAGTGGTTGTTGGTTCAGTAGTTGATTGTGTTGATGTTGGACTTTCAGTAGTTGTTGGTTCAGTAGTTGATTGTGTTGATGTTGGACTTTCAGTAGTTGTTGGTTCTGGAGTTGTTGTTACACTGTCAGTTGTTGTTGGTTCAGTAGTTGATTGTTTTGTTGTTGGACTTTCAGTGGTTGATTGTTTTGTTGTTGGACCTTCAGTGGTAGTTGGTTCAGTTGTTGATTGTGTTGATGTTGGACTATTAGTTGTTGTTTGTTCGGTGGTTGATTGTGTTGATGCTGTCACGGTTGTCGTATAATCCGAGGGATTAGTTGATGTCGTACTGTCAGTGGTAGTTTGTTCAGTGGTAGTAGCATCTGGTGTTGTTGTCGGACTGTCCGTTGTTGTAGCGGCTATAGTACTCGTTGTTGAAGCTTCCAACAGATGTCGTTTCTGCCATGATTCTTGTATTCTTTGTTCTGAAATATTGAAGGTAAAACTAATTAAATAGTTTTACTTATTACACGTAATTTGCTATGTTTATAGCCGTAAAGTTTTTTTTTTCAATTAAAACGACGATGAACTTATTATTAACAATAAATTTAGATTATTTGAGCTAACATCGTCAAATATTTAAGGAGTGTTTTTCCCTTTTGTGACGTGGAAACGACGGACCACTGGATTTATTTGTGCAATGTTTATCACTTCAAAATTTACTCAAATAAAATGTGTAGTTTGTCTTATTGTAAGAAATATATATTTTAGAATGTCATTTCCGGTAGGTGCGCGCGTTGCTTTGTGACGTTTTTATGCTGGTATATTGACTGGTTTTGTGGAGTTTTGTTTATTAAAGCGGATCTGAAAATATAACTCATTCTTTATTTGGCTTTTAATATTTCCAACAGGAACGAGCAATGATATAGTTACATCTTACATTTACGTTTGTTACTTTAAATTATTTTAAGATTTTGAAAAATATAATCGTACGAAGAACCATATATTTTATTATTCTGGGTACGGGTTTGAATCTTATCCGCGGAGGTTATACCCTTCCATAAAACGTTGATAATGTCAATTTTCCTCCATTAATTAGGTATGTGGAGAAGTTTCGGGTCTTGTGGAAGGGTAAGTACTGGTTATAGACAAGGATCCAGGAAAGCTAGGTTAGATGCGCTAGACGAAGTAAAATAACTTTAAAAAATGTGTTGACATGGCGTTAAACCAAGTAAAACAAATTTATTATTCTAGCCCTAGGTTATTATGATAACAATTACTATGATGAACAATTACTATTCAACTGTTACTTAATGTCTAACAATAAAAAAGTAATTTGCTTTATCATATTCACTTCCAGCGATCAATGGTTGATTATAACTTTTATTATTATTCTCTTTGTTCCAAACACAATATATTCATCATATCATATTACTTATTGTTTAATATTTTAAATATTTGTACTTAATGAATATATTAAACTCTATTATTGTACGTTTACACTTTTAAATCAGGGATGTACCCAGGCATATGTTCATGGTTTACTGATCTAAAACCCCATGATTCCAACCGATGTGTCATTAGGAACGCCTCGGAGATCTAGTACGCGGATATGGTTTAGACATCATATGAAGAGATAGTACTTCGAACATTGTTTTTGTGGTAAACATGGATTTACTTACCTTGATTTGGTGGAAATATAACCTGAACAGACAATTGACCTGTAAGACATTGTGCTTCTGACAGAAGTTTGAACATGTGATTGTTTAACAATGTTTATCGGAGTATGTAGGAACTTTTTGTCGAAAATGACAGCCGGTCATGTTTCAAAAATAGATAGATTATCCTTAGCCGTTCTTAGCAGTGAGAAATACTTCTTAAAGTTTGTAATGTAGCTAATGAATAGAATAGCTGTAAACAGGGAAGATGTTGAAAAGCAGGCTCGTGTATAAACAATATCAGTACTAGGCCTACTTGCAAGCTAGTTATTCGCCGGGCCTTATAACTTGTTGTATCACTTTCACCTCTGATATCAGATGTGTAGAATTTCGCCGTAGTGGTCCGAATGCCACAGGGGCGGATTCAGGATTTTTTTCTAGGGGGTTCAAACTTTTCTATGGGGGTCTGAACTTTTCTAGGTGGGGGGGGGGTTCCGAACCTCGAACCACAACCACATTATACACATTTTGCAGAAAAAATGCAACATAATGATAATAAAAACTACGTAACCATTACATCTACGTTAAGCACTGAGAAAAATTGCTTCATACTGCTTAAAAATGACTTACAAGCAAGAAATACACTAATGGACATGTACATCTTCATACTGCTTAAAAATGACTTACAAGCAAGAAATACACTAATGGACATGTACATATTCCAAATTCTATGGGGGTCCGGACCCCCCTGACCCCCTCCCCCCGCTGGATCCGCCCATGTGCCAATGGGTCGGAAAATGATCTCCTACATCCTCACCTTGAAAATATCGTAAATATAAGCCCAGTAACGCCTCTGTACGTTCCAAAGCATATTGATTGGTAGTATATCCCTATTGAGTTTTATTCTCTACTCTATTGTAATAACTTTTACGAGTATTACATTAATGAAATATTAAATTACATCATTTTCTATTATATTCTGACAAGAAACAATTTTACTTTTACTTTTGTTGATTATTTGTATTGTAGTTACGGAACATAATACAACACACAGTCTCATGTTTCCATTGTTTGTATTGTTCCATTCAAGACTTAACCAACCTCTCTCATTGTTTAATCTGTAGACACTATGTAATTGTTGAGTTTTTTTATTCGGTCAAACAATGCTTAGACATCATCAAGAGAATACTAAACTTTCATTACCGGGTAATCGATATGTTAAAATCATTATAATGTTGTTTAAATTATTCTCTGACTGGTACAGAATTATTATGTCCTAGGTTTAGAACTTTAATATTTTCTAAACAAAATTCCATGGACAAGTAATGGACATTCACCTTGTAGGCGCAGTGGTCCAGTGGTATAAACCGCGCTTAGGGATCAACAGGTTCGATCCCCACAGATTTCCTTGAGCAAGAAATTAACATACAGTTGTTCCACTTCAACCTGGTGTGAATGGGTACTGTGAGGGGTCGCCTTCCTAAAAGTGATAACATTGATTAGGGAGTATTGTACAAGGTTTTAAAGATAATAATTCACAGATTTCAACTTGAATATCAACTTTTTCTGAAACAATCAGAATTGTTCGGAAACATTTTTGGAAGCAGGAAAATAGTTTTATGATAATGACAATTTTATTGCAAATTGACATATAACTACAAATGATGGTGTTTCATGTAGTAAAAATCTACCCCGTATGAAACGGTATGGAAATTTTAGTACATTTTTGAGACTTTTATTGTATATTTCTCGCAGCCCATATGTCAGTTTGTCTTAAAATATTAAGAAATAATGTTTTGACACAATTACAGGCACTGAATATTTTTTTGAAAATACAGAAAAAAATAACCAAATCTGTGAACTAGTACCTTTAAAGTCGGCTGAACATGTATATGGAAGCAGACTTAAAAAAGCACTTTAACTTTAAAACAGCTTTTGTAAGCTGATACATTTTTGGTTTCGGTTCGTCCCTAGGAACAAGCAAGCACATCAAACAGGGATTTTTGCGTCAAAAACATTTTCACCACAGAATCAAAATTTCCGGCATGCAAGACCTGTAAAATTTACAGTATATGACAAAATTCTCCGCTCATTGATATAAAGGAGCGGGCCTGGCCAAGCAGTTACGACGTTGCGCTGGTTATCATTGGTTAGCCAGCTCCGCGTTGGTTCAAATCCCATCCAAAACCTACCCTGTTGCTTCCTTGAGCAATACACTTAATCCAACTAGCTTAGTACTACGGTACAGTAAAGTTCCGCTATTAAGACCACTTTTGTTATTTCAAAATCATGCGTTTTTAACAATTATTAAGACCAAAATGCTTAATTTGTGAACAAAAAGGTCTCTATAATAAGACCGTTTCGCTTTTAAGACCATCGATTTTGCTGGTCTTAATAGCGGTACTTTACTGTACTAGGAAGCGGGCTCGAGAGTAATTAATCTAAGTTGGAAGAATTTTTTCACAATCGAGCTAAAATGAATAAGTATCAAGTAAACTTATTGATATTGGTCCAGGACTTATCAGGTGTTGATATGATTCTACTATTATTATATTTCAAAATGTACACAGACAAGTAAAAGATTACCATGACCTAAGTATACTCGAAAAAATACAGCACATGTTTTGTTTATGTTGACTATATATTACCCAAAATAGTTTTTTGGCTTAATGGTGTAGGTAGTGTAGGTAATTTGCAGGAAGTTTTTACTGATCAAAGAACTTCATCTTAAACTTGATTTAGTCAAAATACTCTCCGTGCATAGTCTCGAAAGTTTCACTCGCTCACTTTCGTACATGTAGTATGATCACTGAGCTGCGAGGAGAGCGTATTGTCAAAGCTATTGCTTTAAGCATTTACAATCAAGTTCTACAATCGGTTTCTATCTACTTTCATTTTGAAATTCATGTTTAGATGACATTAACTTATTTAAGTGAAAATTGCATCATTTATAAGTTCTTTTCAATAGAGATGTTTGAAAAAGACAAAATTGTATTTTGCAATCCATGGAGAGTATTACTTTTAATATTTAGACTTTAATTATAAAGAATAAAATGTATTCATCATGATTTACTGTGATGAATAATTTAATTACTTAAACGTGACAGACATGGTCAATTAAAGTAATGCTTTGTGGGATTGATTTACATGTAAGGATCCTCAAGAATGTTTATATTAAACTTAATAAAAATCGTGACTTAGATATTATATTACAATAATTGTGAATCTTTATTATTGAACCTACGTAAACGTTTGACGTATAGTCATTAGTTTATTAAGATTCAATAGTAACAATCATTAAAAAAATTCATTATAAGAATTATAATCAAAGCGCTGACAGCGCTTTCACACATGGGGTTATGATAGAATATATAAACACAGAATTATATAACAAAACGGAAGCGACACAAGGGAACTTTCCCTTACTTAAGCCGGATCATTCTCTTACCAAGAGTCTAGTAGGATTCTCAATACTAGCTAGAATTGAGAATCCTACTAGACTCTGGGTACGAGAAAGAAGCCAGATTTGATATGCAGTGTACTAAATTTAGGGATGCGCGATAATACCGGTATACCGGTATATTGCAATACGTTTCAAACACAATACGTACCGGTACGGTCCCGCAATATATCGCGATAATCTAATAGACTAATAGTGCATACTGGAACCTGTTTTGCATTATTTATGGACGCATTTGACCGGAATCTATTTCAATTTTGGTTTTCCTTTAAATCTATTTTTAGCATAAAGGTCTAGTATAAAGTATTGACATAATTATCTACCTGTGACGACTTTAACATTAAGTAGGGGGGTTGGAAATGATGAATATTTTTATGAATTGGCATTGAGTTAGATACGAAAAGAATATATGTTTTCGTAAAATTTAGTTGGCATCATTAATATATTATTTCAATTTTAACTTTTTCTTATTTTGTACGCTCGTATCCTTTGTTGACCGCCTTTTCCCTCTATATCTATATCGTCTGTCAAACGCGTCCACCTTTAAGACTTATCAGTGATGTCCATCTATATACACATGTATTAGAGCTTTACTTTATAATATGACAATAAATGAAAATAGTGGCACTTATAGTCTCTTAAACTAATGCCAGCTATTAGAATATATGAAAGGAACATTCGATTTAAAGTAAGATTTGTAATAATACTGATTTTACTGGACAAAAGTTGAGTCTTAAATGTTTGCAATAGCTTAAATAAAGCTTTTACAATGTATAATTGTGTTGAATCTCCATATTGTCAGTAAAATACAAGCATGGGTGCTGAAAAAAGCTTATGTTCTAAACTCCCAATATATCGCAATACGTATTGCAATACGCTGTTTGATATCGCAATATATCGCAATATATCGCAATACGAAATTTCCGGCAATACCCATCCCTAACTAAATTGCACAAATTGCATTTCGTCTGCTTCTTAACGCGTAAAATGCGAACTATATTCATTGAAGTAGTAATTACCCCTTAAATTGCGCACGCATGGCCTAATGTTATCGTCCGCGACAAATTTCAAAAAGATTTCCTACAGTCCGTTACTAAACCCCATGTAAATATACCATTGTAAACGGATGGCTTTTTTAGTTTTCTTGGGTGGTAATCTGAACGATACAATCCCGTCCAATTCATGGTGTTTGTAACGGAATGGGAACTTGCCCATTGTACAATAAAGTTGAAGGAGGAAGATAAAAAAGTCTAATTAATATGTACTTCATTGGCTCATTTACATAAAATTATCTTGAAATTGTGTTGTTGTTTTTTTCTCTGAAAAATGTGATGCGTATTGTTAGTTTATTTTTTATATGTTAGGTATTATAGGCAATTCTTTAAAAACCATTAGGCGAATATTTGTGTTCATATACTACACTATATAGTGCATATGAAAAAAGTTCTATAAGTGCACTGATAACATTTTGCTTATTTATTAATCTTGTTAGGTTTAACGTCGTAGCAACACATTGTATAGTTAATATAACGGAATACAGCGTACTAAACCTAGCTTTCCTGGGCCCATGTCTAAAACCAGTGCTCATCAAACATTCCACAAGGCTTGTAGCTTCTCCGTATACCTTATTAATGGAGGAAAATTGACATTAATGTCAAATTTTTATGGAAGGGTGTAATTTCCCCGTATGGGATTCGAACCTGTACTCCCTTCGGCACACAAGATTCGAAATCCAGGCGCACTATCAACTGCGCTACTGACACGGGTTAACATTTTACATTTTTAATTCATTTCATAGTAAAAATGACATATCTACTTTATTCATCAATAGAAAGCAAAGGAACAATATAATTAAGCTGACTAAAGACATTAACAGTACTATTCTATTCAATTTTAAAATCTAACACGTAACCATGTGGTTAAACTTGTCAATTAATGGTTTTATAATAAGGTACAACTCTTTATTCCTTTATCGATTCTATTTATAATTAAATATACATTTTCTGATATTGACATATCATATTTTCGGAAATAACCATAATGAGGAATTTCCTTCTAGATCTTAAACTTTGATAACCTTTGAACATAAATTTATAAAAATCGTATTTTGCACTCTTAGTCGATGGTCATACAATGTAATACATGTACAGTTGTATACTGTTTGCTGTTACCAACGGATGCACGACCCCAAGATCCGTCATATGGAGGGTACTTAACCGGCTAAGCAACTAAACTCGCAATATTTGAAACATCTGTCCTTCTTTCTCTACTCAGTTGTGTTTAGTCATTTAAGATGCTAATAAAATGTAACAAAAATACCATTTCTAACTACAGATGTGCTCGCTTTACACAGAAATTGATAAAGTTCCCCTCTGTGGTTGTAGTTAGGTTTTTGACAAGTAGAACATGTGCACCTCGCATAGCTCTTGCCTAAAAATTAAATCTATCAATTTTTAACGTATTTTATATTTGTCACTTTCTTCTATTTATTGGATATAATTTCTTTAAAGGCCAACTGGGTAGTTAAGCGCCAATACTTGTTCAGTTAAAATATGAAATTAATCGTCTAAGGTTTCAGTACCTGAGGCAGACAGGCACAATTCAGGTATATCAGGTAGCACTTTATAATTTAAAATATATAGTGCTCTCAAATATTAATTAGAAAAAATATTATCTTAATTAAACCAGAATTAGAAATCATTCGTCTTAATTGGACGAAGTTGAATTGTCATAAAATATTGCCCACCAGTCTGAATACTTTACCACGGTGCTAACAATAAGGCCATGCCAAATTGAAATTTTGTTTAGCGTCAACTCAAGTTTGACAAACCTAGGTACCTATTCACAAAAAACCACATAAGTCGAAAACGAAAACACATGTCCGTCCATTCTAGCTAGTATTCACACAAATAAGTACTTGGTAGCACATGGATGTTAAATAACATTAATGTGAGATTAAAGTAATTCTATAAAAAAGTATATACAAAATACACATGTACATTTTAATTAATCAAATACTCAGAAACAAGGAACAATCAGTATTTCCTGAGAAGAAGCAGCTATCGAATCCCTGAACAACAGAATTATATAAAAAAATCACCAACGATTTGTTTTGTTTTATTTTGGATTGAGGACTCTAAAACCTACGCGCATCGGACGCTTATAAATACTCCGGTATGGCATGGCCTGATTATCGGTTGATATTTTACGCCTGTCCAATACTGTTTGATATTCTATACCGGTTTATTATTAATGACAATTAATTAGTATCAAGTTTTAGTTCTTTTGGGAGGCCAGGAATTTCATAAAGAAATGTGTAACTAATGTGCTTGTCTTGTCGATCAGTAAAAACATAACATTTCTAACAGACATTTATAACAATGGTCTGAGACCAAATGAAAATGACAACATGGTTGTCAATCCGAATGAAACATTTTACATCTGATGAGATCGTAGTACAGGTCACGTTCACTTGACCTTTGTTATTATAATATTCATGACGCAATAATTGTGCTCGCAGACTTGCTCACAGAACAGCAAGCACTTTGCAAAGAATTATCCAATCACAGCCCATGAATAACACACACCATCAAAATAGCTCGAACAACTCGATAAAAAAATAAGACTCACGAAATTACGATGCTATATATAGTGCTTCGTCTAATTGAAATCTGTGCATTGATTGGTTGACATAAAGGTCATCTAAACGTGACCCACTGTGCTATGTTGGGGGATCCTATGGCAGCGGTCTGTAGAATATCTGTTTACGGAGAATGAATGGCGGTAGGCGGCATTAGCTATGAGTTAGAATCATGCGATATTATTGAGTTCAGGAAAATGTTCGAATATAACTCTGGTACAGAATCATATTACAATTAACTGTAAATATTGTTCATTGAATATATTGTTGATTTTTCTTTACTCAGTCTGACAACTAAATCATTCTCAGCTCAATGACGATATTTGTACTGGAAACCCGGAGATTTTAATTTCCTGTCGACTTAGTTAGATACACATGAGTATTTGTATTGACTCGATATTAAAATAAAAGTTAAATTGAATTGTTTATACGTCGTATAACAAATTATTTGTTGTTTTCATTCATAAAATAAAATTAAAAAAAAAACATCTCAAAGAAATTAAAGTTATTACATGAGTAGAGTCTCAAACTCTAAACCCTGAAGATTTTGAAATGAGTACCTAATTAGCATTACTTTCATAAAATAATATTCACTAAATCCAGTTAAAAATACCTATTTCAAGGCCGTGATGGCCATTTTGAAGGGGGTCCATACACGTAAAAATGCGGGATTGACCAATGAAGTTTGATCTATGCAATTAAGGATGCAACAAAAACGGCCAAAGAAATGCACCAGAATGCACGATTTTAGACCTTTATTTTTCAAAATTTCCGGGGGACACCCCTCCCGTACCCACCCCAATTTGGGTCTACCAGCCCCCCAGGCAGTCCTATTCTGTATCCGCCCCTGAGCAATTGAAAATAATATCAACTATATTTTTACTATTTGTTTACAATACAGACAAGTTCAGAAAGGAGAAAAACAAACAAAGAAGACATATTTGTGAATTTTATTAAACTGCTGATTTAAATACTCGATTATCAATAGTGAGTACAGAAATACTGTAGTGAGTATTCATATCAGCGGGGTTGTTAATGTATGCGCCACTGACTGTTGAATGATATTTATTAGTAATGACCACAAGAAATGTTGCCCATTTTAGAATGAGAACGTATTTTTATTATTTTTTTAATGGGTTTAACGCCGTATCAACACAATTTAGGTCATTTTACGGCGTCCAGCGCACCTAACATAGCTTTACTGGACCCTTGTCTATAACCAGTACTCACTTACCCTTCCACATGGCCGGAAACTTCTCCATACTATCTAATCAATAGAGGAAAATTGACATTATTGTCAATTTTTCATGGAAGGGTATATCCTCCCCGGGTGGGATTCGAACTAGTACCCCCTTCGGGACACGAGATTCCAAATGCCGGCGCGCTACCAACTGCGCTATCGACCTGGATTTTTCATTTTATAACTTGTTAAACAAATATCTTATTATGGTTATGTAAATGTATAGCAGAGATCTAATACGGCACTTGTACGCCCTTGTATCTAAGCTAGCTTTTTGGTGACGAGGTAGAGTGCCACTTACGACTCGGAAACTCGGTTTTGTCGACTACGAAATTTCACCGGGTGCAAATGGTGCCCAACGTAAATAACGTATTATAAATTTGTGATTGCACATTTAGATTGTCTCATAGACTTCCAAAATTCCAAGAGTTCGAGAACAAGTTCTAGTGAGAAGAGACTGTATATAGCTGAGCCTGAGGTATAGCATGACATTTGTACTACCTTGCCTTCCATCCTTATCTTTGGCAACGAAGTAAAGTGTCCGTTTAAGACTAGGAAGGTCGAAGGTTTCATTCCATCTTGAAATATCCTTTTACTACTGCGCACATAGTCCGTCTTCGGTTATCATGGGTTATTAAAATGATTTTATAAAATTATTAGATTTTTCGAAATAATTATTTCGTTTTTTCGAAATAATATTATTTCGTTTTTTCGAAATATTATTTCGTAAAAACGAAATAATATTTCGATAAAACGAAATAATTATTCTGAAAAAACGTAATAATTATTTCGAAAAAAGAAATAATATTATTTCGAAAAAACAAAATAATTATTTCGAGAAATCGAAATAATTATTTCGAAAAAACGAAATAATATTTCGATAAAACAAATAATTATTTCGAAAAAACGTAATAATTATTTCGAAAAAACGAAATAATATCATTTCGTTAAATCGAAATAATTATTTCGAAAAAACGTAATATTATTTGTTAAATCGAAATAATATTTCGAATAAACGAAATCATATTACGTTCAAACTAAATATTTGTGATAATAAAAAAGTATTTGAAAATGTCACTTTAGGGGCTCCGTACTTTAGGGGCTCCGTAGATTCAATATTATTGACATACTCAAGTTAATCAACTTAACGATTTACAGGATATAATGATCTGACTTGCCATAGATTATAGGTTCTTCAAAAGTCTCATTTGCTCATCCCTAACACGTTAATATTGTAAGTAAGAAAACACACAAGGGGCTATTAGATCAAACGCCTTAGATTATGTTTCATACAAAATGTCTGCTTGTTTAAATAAGTATATAAAAAGGTATCATATGTCTTGTTATTTAAATATGTTAAACGCGTTCTCGAGTGTTTTCGTTTAAAAAATTTTATTTGACTTTCGTAATTTCGATTTTCACTACTGTGGGTCTCTCTGACTTTGATAGTAAAAGGTTTACTTACTTAAAAAAAACTTGAAATAATGAAATCTTAATACTTAAGTTTTAAAAATTCGGTTAAAAATGCTCAACTTGATTATAGATTTATTAAATGTATATAATTATTTAATGTAATAGTAATCAAATAATCAAACAATAGATAATTGTTAAACTAATTTGAACAAGTATGTACTTCTACGAGGAATCGATAAACTCGCCAGCTTAGGTAAATTTACTAATTCTAAATCTGGAATTATTTGATTGGAATATTTGTAATTAATTTGAACCCTTAAAATTCCACATTTGGTTTCGTAATTTCACTCTCGGCTGTATTGGACCATAATGTACGAACGTATTTGTACAATAATCAATTGAATGTTAATTGAATTATGTTGTTGAAATTAAACATTGTTTTTCAAGTGATTACAAATGGTCAATCTACTATAAAATAATCAATGTGTTCCTCATTTATGACAGCAGAATGTTTATGAAATGAATATTATAACAAGTCATTGAACAAACTAGAATTTCACAACAGAAATGTTAAGTTTATTACATAGTTTATAAATTTAGTCATTGTGTGTTGATTAGAATAACAATAAAAAGGCATCAAAGATTCAAATGTGCAAAAATAATGATTATTATATTATTTATATGAAAAAGACAAAAAACCAGTAAAGTGATTTCCATAGAAAATATATCGTAGTGTAAGTATCAATTATGATTAGCGCGATATAACCTTTCTGTGTTGATGCGCCGTAAAAACCAAACAAACAAATCAATTATGATTATCATAGATTTAAAAATGTAATGATACATGTAAAGCCTAGTTCACATCAGCCGTACGATTTTTTTGTCGTACGAATTTTCCTGCGAACGAAATCGCAGACGAATCGCAGCCGCAGTAGATACTTCAAACTTTCCGTGCAATCGTCGTACGGCGGTCGTACGACGTTCTCACGAACCGTACGTTGTCACTCGTTCATCGCACGACAACACACGCCCTAGTTTTCGTACGACTGCCGTGCGATGATCGCAAGGCTGCCGTACAACACTCACGTCAGTCGTAAGACCGTCGTTAGATTTCGAAAGTTTCGTACGTCACCCGTACGTCAATCGCACGACAAACGCAAACTTGTACGACAGTCGTACGATGTTCATGCGATCGAAAGAATGGGTTATCTCCTCTTGTTTAATTTTGGTATAAATACTTGGTCTTCAGGGGAAAGGTTTCATTTCACAGTAGGTCTTGACAGAGTCATGGCTAACTTGGCAAGTAAATTGCACATTGCAGCACTTATATACTGCTGAAGATCAGGAAGACGAAATTGTAATTCTTCTGATACACAGACGTCTATCGTTCATGTAGATTGATCGTCCTTCATCGTCAGATTCGGGTATGGGACGCGGATCTGTAACCTCAGTTACACGTTCTTTCTGAGGTTGAACCGGAGGTGTAACGACGGTAGTAACCTTCCCCCTTCCCTTTCCTTTTGGTGGCATAATGAATTAATACCTTCCTCTTCGTAATCAAAAGACTGAATGACGTTTTTGGCGCGAACAATACGAATGCTATTTATAGACTCGACAGGGTTGGTTCTTACTTTTCGCAAGGCAGCCGTGAGACTGTCGTACGTTGTTCTTACGTTCTTCTACGTTTCGCAGCCGACTCACGACAAACCTTGACCGAAATTAGGGCGTCGCAAGACAGTCGCAAGATGCCCGTACGGCTGTCGCCCGATCTTAGCAAGACAAACGTACGAAAATAATTCTATAACTGACGTGCGACTGTCTCAAGAATGACGTACGGCTGTCGTACGGCAGCCACACAACTGTCTTGCGGGGTCCAAAATCGCATAGAGATCGCAAGAAAAATAAACATGTTGAAAATTTGACTTGCGACGTCTACGACGATGCGATCACCTGTAAAAACGCACGACTGTCTTGCGGCGTTCGTACGAAGTTCTGCGATTTTTCAGAAAATGTTGTCGTACGGCTGCCGCAAGCGTGATGTGAAATAGGCTTAAGACCAGATCAAATATTATATGTTTTTTACATGGAGTTTCCCCATGTTTAGCATCGGACTGTAGCAAATTTTTACATGAGGTTTTGCCATTAGTGGACTGTGGCAAATCCTCATTATAATCCTCCGTGGACGATTACATCAGGTCGTGCATGCACAATAAAAGGGGTAGTTACTACTGCAAATAAAATAGTCCACATTACGCGTTTACAATCAAACAATGCAGAATGTGCAAAAGAATATCTAATCTGGCTTATTATTCTAGTCATCGGAAATGTCCTTGTATTGCTTCTATTTGTTGTATAAATCCATGATTATATACTCAATAATGATACCAAATCCGAAAGAGTTATCAGTGCTTTGATCTGTAAAACATCTGTGACTGGATAGGTGCTCTAATTTTCAAACAATTAACAATTAAAATCAAAACTTAGGTTCAATAAAGCTCGATGCCAAATCATGCGTGTTTGCTCTTAAATCAGTCATGACCACGCCTTGGGCAAAATATTGTTTGCAATATGGATCATTTTATGACTTAAGATTATGTAAAAAAGTACAACATGATAGGTCATAAAATATGCCATGAAAAAAATGAGCATAACGAATTACTCTACTGTTTTTTCTAACTTATTTCTCTAACAAAAGTCACATATTTATTACCTGAGACCTACCCTAATTGTTTAAATAATATTAATTCGGTTGAATTCAATCTAGTATTTCCTCTAAAAAGCATAAACAATATTATTGTTGACCGATTATCTCCAAACTTTGTATGAATGTTTATTACCAATGGCTACTATGATCTTTCACAAGTTATTATTAACGCTTTGGTTACCGTTACAACATGCTGTTGGTCGACATGGATATAAATGTTTTTGTTTTTAACTATTGAAATGAAGTTCGCGTCGTTCAGGGTTTGGAACACAAACACGACTATAATACAACTGTAGAGCTATGGAACTAATCCGGAAATCACGGGTTCAATTTGTCCGTAGTAGGTAATGTGCTGCCATGAAATTTACTATTTAATATCAACTTTGGTCTGCCCCGGGAGAGGTTGTCGGCCTCCCTAAAATGGGTAAGCGAGCATGGTAACATAGATAACCTATGAATTTGGATAGGTCAATCGACCTCCTAACACCTCTAAATAAATGTTATAAATGTTTTTTATTAACAGTGTAAAAACTTATAAAAATCGAGTAATGATAAAAAAACAAGGCATAAGGAAATTCCAGAATAAGGAAAAAAGCGGGGACACAATGTCAACTAACAACCACTGAAGTTAAACCAATCAGGTAAATTTCTTGTCTAATGAAATAAGGATGGCCTCTGATGGATTTCGAACCTGGGACCTCTCGAACAGCATATCCCGCCACTAGAACATTGTTCCTACCTTACCGAAAGTGCTAGTAGGCAACCCTGCCAGCACGGTTCCGAGCCAAACACATTATATATACATGTATGTATTTAAGCTACAGTCCCATAAACATAAGAATAGCCGTGAGGGCACCGCACGGGGGCCGTGCGATCAAACTTCGCAAGGACCCGTACGAACTCTTGCGTACCCGTACGGACTGTTACGTTTTTACCAGGGTCCGTGAGATGAGCCCAGGATACATGTATCAATTTCAGGGTCAAATCGTGAACAAAATAGTGGCTAAGTATGGATTAAACTTGCATATCTTCCAACTACGGCTCCGTACGGGTGTGTTGTTTTGTACCATGTGCGTACTGTCACCTTGAAACGCAAGGCTTCCTATGACCTACGACTGTCTGCACGAACGGGTCCGTAACAAGCCACGATTTTATGGGACTAAGGCATTATAGTGTTTTTGAATCGAATCCGTGCCGGTCGTCTATGGTCCTTTTTATCGAAATCTATCATTATAAATACGTATATATTCATTTATTTAAAGGCTCATCAAGAGACCTTATTTGTATATAAGGTAGTCAAGTCAAATAGTTATACAGTAATTATATAAATATATATTATTAAGGATCGCCAGAATAAACAAATGTTTATAATGGTATAAATGTCACATGTACATACTAAACTACCGTAAACCTTCCTTAAATATATAATATTACAAATGGTTGGGTGTCGATCAAACAAGCCCCTCGCATCAAGTTGCACTGTTCTTATTATTATTATTTCTTATAAGTCGCTTAGCGACAGTCAACAACATGCAAGCAAACAAAAACATCTCTTAGGCCACATATTACTTTAGACTGCCGATTAGGTTAGGAAGTATGACACTGGCTATAGATTTTCCTATGAAAGACGCAAAGTCAATTTCAAGTTTAACGCAAAACTGCAATTTTATTGGCTTTTTATGGAAAAACCTGTTATCTTGTCCAAGTAATAATACAACTGATGCAAGATCTACTGTCTACACACTGAGAAAAATTGCTTCATACTACTTAAAAATGTTTTACAAACAAGAAATACACTAAGGACATGTACATTTTCCAAATTCTATGGGGGTCCGGACCCCCCTGACGCCCCCGCTGGATCCGCTCATGTACCCTGGATATTGTACCAACAAATAAGTAGTAGGAACAACATTTTGGGAATAGTAAGTGTACCCGCGACAATCAGTGTAAAGACAGTTCCGTTAGTGACCTTCCAATATTCAAATAGCATTCAGTAATCACTTCTATAGGCTGACGGCATGAAAGAATCCCTTATTTATTATATACATGTATATATGTGTAAGGAATAAAAATTGTGGGGGAGCACTTTTACGTCGACAGTCTGTGATTCCTTCTTCATGACAAACGAAATTGAAAATAATTGCACATTTAGTTATCAGGTATTTCAAAGGACAACTATTATTTATCTTGTTACAACGTATCGTATTTTTAACTTATTCATAATTCATACAATACCATAAAATAAATATTCATAAATGATCATATTTTGATATTTTAGATTATTTATCGAATATTTGGTGATTGTCTGATACTGTCGTAGTTGATTTATCAAAATTTACATATATTGTGAAACCTGTCTACAAGAGACACTCTATAACATGACTTTGTTCATTTGAGAGTAATGACTGTTTCAATGGGTAATTTTTAATTGGTTGGGATTACAAGAATCAATCCCCGTAAACAGATCTATATCATGTAGAGCATTGTCGTACAGGATCTCTACTTTCTCAATGGAGGGTCACGTCAAGATGACCTTTATGTCGACTAATCAATGCGTAGCTTTCATCTAGACGAAACACTATTAATAACATTTTGATTTCGTAATTTCTTTTTTTAGACCAAGGTTGGCAAGCTAATTTAACAGCTGTATAATTCACAGTCTGCAATTGGACGGCTCATTTCAAATTGCGTGACGTAGACGATGTAAACAAGTTACGTATCATAACAATTTCGTCATTAATATTATGATGAAAAAGGGTCATCTCAGCGTTAACCTCGTTTGAAAAAGGCCAGATCTAAATTAGCGAGTAGACGAGCGGAAAATTTTAGATTGGGTTTTAATCAGATTGTACAAGAATATACCAAGATGGCTGTTTTAAAAAGACGGTCGTTATTTGCAGGTGATTCTTGCTGAGATGTGAATGCTCTTGATAAATGGCCTTTGTTGAGATGTGGCTTTGTTTAGAATAGACTGCTGTTGAGAGGAGGCTGTTCCAACCTCTGATTCCATAAATGCTGAACTTCTCTGTAATTCCGAATCTTAATTATGTGACTAACATTATTTGTGTTGTGATAATTGCATATATTGATGTTGTACTATGTGCAAATCATAATAAACGTTTTGTTTTGTTTGGTTTGGTTTTAGATTGCTGTTATTGAAAACTGGTAGTTGCTGATAACTGGGGGTGACCGTTATTGAATATTGACTGGTGAGTGGATATTGCTCTAACCATTGATACATTATATTACGGGTCTATCTGTGAACATGACTTACACGATAAACAATTAAAGACATATAGACGTACATATAACGATTATATATTAATTAATAATATCGTCACTTCTTTTAAGTAAGAGAAAATTGAGGTCATGTGTCAGACTACGCTATCTCTATGTCAGGTCACAAATGTATTATCTTTCTTGGTTTGTCAAACTAAACTTTTTATCTCCGGTAATAGAATTCAGTATGTCTCTATACAGTTTACTCCAAAATTCACTGAGTGGACAATGAAATTTTGACAAAATTAAATTTGCACACTTCTAGTAATTTTACTATGATTAGAGCTTATTCTTGTTAAACTGTTTGAATTATATGTAATGTCGATAAACTAATTCATTTTGATTCTGGAATTGACTCAGACGATCCGTTGTTATGTGGGTAAAATGTGAATAGATGTATCCTCAAATCGTGATATTGCCCAATGACTTTTGATGGGTTCTGTATTCCATGGGTGTAAATAAATATAAGGAAAGTTGAGATAACTTAATTGTACGTATGAGTCATAATAACAAAATATTGACTTTTTTATAATATTCGTTATGTTATGGTGTTTTATGCTTTACGCTGTATTCCGCATTGTTTCACTTATATTGCGGTGTCCGGTCTTTCTGCGCACGGTCTTGAGGTAAACGTTCATCTCTAAACATATGCTTCTAACCGCATTGTTTCAGGCATATTGCGATGTCCAGTATTTCTGCTCACGGTCTTGAGGTAGACGTTTATCTCTAAACGTATGCTTCTAAACCTAGTACTATAGGCACGAATCCTTTCTAGTGGCTGTCATTTGTTCTACTTGACATAGAGGTAGGTGGGAGAGGGGCCGTAAAATATTTTACGACCACACTCCAAGTGCAGTGAAGAATCCACTCGGGAATCAAACCAACGACCTCTTAATTCGCTATCACACCCGCTAACGTACTAGTTAAAAGTACATATTGTATCTTGTTTCATATGCGAGTGATCAATACCCTGTACGAACTATTTATGGCGAGGGTTGACTAATTTTGACCATTATTTAGTGAAATATTGATTGTTAAAAAAATCACTGTTAAGGATAAACATATTTCATCGAAATTCGACAATACTCATGTATGTTTTAATAGCGACTCTTCTCACAGTAGAAAACAAAGGAGTCTGGTTGCACGTTTGGAATTTCAAAAGCATGCGTAAAAAACATAAAAACGGAATTATTTTTGCGATTGTGAAACAAGTAGTAACAACCCAGTGACCAGAAGAGCAAGTAGGAAACACTCTTGCTAAAACAATAAGGTGGGTTTGGGTGGGTGTCTTCAAATCTGGAGCTGACTCAATCTGACTACCAGTCCAACGTTATAACTAAATATTGACCCGATCTTGTGGTATATAGGATATCTATTTTCGGAGATTGATATTGACCGTACCTGCTCTTTATTTAAAACAGGGATTTTATACAACAGTCTGTAAGCATAATTTACATCAAAATCATCTAGAAACACATTTTTCCTAACCTTTATTTTAATTTTAATGGTACTGGTACAAAATTTCATGTGAATATCTTTATTTAAACTCGTTATACTTTATGAGCCGAAATAATAGCGACGAAATTTGATGTAAATCTATGTGGTTACAAATCCCTGTTATATAAAGTCCCTGTTCAAAATAAGGAGTCAAATGTTTTAGTTGATTGAGTACCCGTACTTTTGCCACTTTAACCTACAGACATACTTTTATATCGTACAAGTGAATAAATGGGCGCGAAACTCATGGTCAGGATGTCACGTGACCTTATCATACAGTCACGTGATGAAATTATCTGTTGATTGGGATGTCACGTGACATCAATGGTGTAATTATCTAACAACTAAAGTTAAATACTCAGGAACTAATCTAGACGACGGGGCTATGTTATTATATAATAAAATAGTGGAATGTTTAAATCGTTAAGATTATGTCATTACTTGAATTCATTAATGAACTAATATTGTGTTAGTATATAAACTCTTTACATCTATTTTATAGACTAGACAAGAGTAATTTTGAGTAGAAAAGGTCAATCATAGGTTCTTCATCTACGGTGTTTAGTACATTCCATCAACTATAAACTCGATCAGGTGGCTGAATAAGAGCAATGGCATGATATTATCATATATTCGTTAATATCATTGTGTCTAAACAATCGCCAATTCCTTTTGTGGCGATTTTTCTTATTTTGAACAGAATTGTTCGAGCCTCAGGTCCCTAGCTCTGCGATACTCTAAATTATATATTATACAGTTTACATTATGTGTATATACATGTATCTAAATTATTTATATACGAGTATTATTAGCTCGACTTTTCGAAGAAAATGAGAGCTATTGCTATCACTTTTGCGTCGGCGTTGGCGTTGGTTTTCAGGTTAAAGTTTTTTGAAACACTTATAACTTCAACACTATCCAAGTAATTTTATTGAAAGTTGGTATACTTATTTAGTGGGACTATATTAACCATTCTGTGAAAGGGGATAACTCTGGAAGAATTATTTTATGAGTTATTGCCCTTTTATAATTAAATACAGTCCAACTTGTGCTAACGGCCACCTCCGAATAGCGGGCACCTGCCGACAGCGGCCATTTCGATTTCCCCCCGACCGAAAACGCTCTTAAAAAGGCCGTGAATAACGGCCACCTGTCGTCTGCGACCAGCGGCCAGTCAAAACCATCCCCGCGGCCAGTTTATAACTGTGAACAACGGCCAGACGATTGTTTGAAGACAGTATTTCGTATCAAGGCGATTTCGAAAGCAGGCCGCCATTTTTGTTAAAGTTAAGCTAAAAACCCGTAATCCGATTTTTTTCCGGATTTTCGTAAACAGACCATCTCGAGTACGATTTTATTAGTTATAATCAAGCTGTAGACAATTTTCTCGTCACCTTATTATAAAAATATGTAAATGTATCCTTTTATTGCTAAATTTATTTGTAAATCGGGAGTAAATTACGTCATGTGATGACACTTTGTTAATTAGTTTTGAATGTTTGGAGACTCCACTAGGTTTGTTTTTCACACGTCCGGCAGTTAGATAAATGTTTGTGACACGCTGTTAATTCCTAAATTCGTTCAACTGTGACCGCTGTATACAGGTAATTTGACAACTGGGAAAAGATAGAAATACTATTCAAAAGGTCAGAGTAGTGAGAATTTGTTGAGTGCATTTGTTAATGTTGAGGGCATAGCATGAAATGTAGCTGCAAACAAAAAATCACTGATTTCTTTGTTTTAGTCATTCTTTGTTCAAAGTTTTGTTTTATTCATTTATAGTCACAACTTCAATATGATAATGTGAATAATGAATTAAGGTTGAAAATAAAAACAATTTTAATTATCAATTCATGCTAAATTTGTTCAACTGTGACCGCTGTATACAGGTAATTTGGCAACTTGGATAAGATAGAAATACTATACAAAAGGTCAGAGTAGTGAGAATTTGTAGAGTGCAATTGTTAATGTTGAGGGCATAGCATGAAATGTAGCTGCAAACAAAAAATCACTGATTTCTTTGTTTTAGTCATTCTATGTTCAAAATTTTGTTTTATTCATTTATTGTCACAACTTTAATAATGATAATGTGAATAATGAATTAAGGTTGAAAATAAAAACAATTTTAATGATTAATTCATGTTAATTATGAACTCTGTCTCTCAAGTCTAACGAAACATGGCCCGTTTGTTCCTCCCTCCGAACAAAGGCCACCTGTGAACAAAGGCCACTTTTCTCTTTTCCCTTGGCCGGCCGTTGTTCACAGGTTGGACTGTAATTGCAAAATATGAGGTTAAAGTTTTTCCTATGTAGAATATCTTCAATACTGATCAATTCATTTGACTTAAAGTTTGTATACTTATTTGTCAGTACAATATCTACACGACTGTGAATGCACGTAACTGTGGATGAATTATTTTTAGAGTAATTGCCCTTTTATACTTAAGAAATTGCAAAATATGAGGTTAAAGTATTTCCTATGTAGAATATCTTCAATACTGATCAAGGTATTTGACTTAAAGTTTGTATACTTATTTGTCGGTACTATATCTACCCGACTATGAAGGGATGTAACTGTGGATGAATTATTTTTGGAGTAATTGCCCTTTTATACTTAAGAAAAATGCAAAATATAATGTTAAAATTATTTCTATATGTAATATCTTTAATACTAATCAAGATATTTAACTTTAAGTTTGTATACTTAGTTATGGGTACTATCTACACAACTATAAAGGGACGTTACTTTGGATGAATTATTGTTGGAGTTATGCCCCTTTATACTTAAACATTTAAGATTAAAATTTGTTCTCATGGGATATATTTAGAACTTATAAATATTTTTGAATGAAAGTTGGATTGCTTATTCGTCAGTTCTTCATCTATCGGACTATAAAGGGACATAACTTTAGATGAATTACTTCTGAGTTATTACCCTTTATACTTAGATATTTAAGGGTTATGTTTGCTCAAATTTAATATATTTTGTTTGATAGAAAGTTAGTATACTTTTTCATCAGTACTACATCTAGTCAAATACAATGGGACGTAATAATTGATGAATTATTGTTGGAGTTGTGACCCTTTTCAACTTTTTAATTCGGGAGAGAGTATTATGAAGTGAAATATTTTCAAGAAGATATTTAAATGACAATTAGTATGCTTATTCTTCAGTACTACATCTACGCGACTACAAAGGGACATAACTCATGATGTTATTTTTTGAAGTTATGCCCCTTACTTTTATTTTGAATTTTGTTCAAATTGAAATACAATGTATTTATAGTTCTTCATATAGATATTTAAATGAAAGTAGGTATGCTTATTCATTTATACTATGTCTACTTTACTCTGAAGGGATGTTACTATGGATGAATGTTCTAGGAGTAATGCCCCTTTTATATTTTACAAATATGAATTGGTAATTATTGTTTGACTGAATTATATACTTTCAAAAATTATGTACTGTCTTGAAATTACTTTTGTTTAAAGATAAGCCTTGCCATGAACAAAACACCAGAAAAGTCGAGCGCGCTGTCCTTGGACTGCTCTTGTTATTATGTATGAAGTTGAATATCATCGAGCGAGCTACCTGTGGTTTGAGCGATAGGACCTCATCATAAGCGAGTATTATTTCATAAATATTCAACTCTTCCATGTATATAAATATCGCGGTGGTTAACAACAGCTTGCAAAGATCCAGTGATAGAACGGGACCGGGATGTCCTGGGTTCGATCGCCACTAGGGGGCACTGCTAATTTCCTTTGGCAAGAAATTACTTTTACTGTTGTTCCACTCCACCCAAGTGTAGATTTTGTACTGCGAGGGATTGCCTGCCTGAGGGTGATTTCAATGATCAGGGGTTATCGTACAAGATTGTAAAGTCGACTGAACATGTTTATGGAAGCTGACTTTAATCCGCTTCTTAACTTTAATTTTAACTGTAGAAAACATATATATTGTACTTTCACAATTTAGTAACGTCACTACATGAAACAACTTATGGCAATATTTGTCTTCATTAGAACTACTTAACTACGCTCGTTTCACTTTTTAAATGGTATTTTAAGACAAAAATGTACAAATTATCGTAAATGAAAGACAAAAATTATGATAAAATACCTGTGAGACTAATGTATGCTACAGGAATTTGACCACAAAATGTGGAGGGCGGTGACGCATGTGAAGATATCAGCCTCAGATGCTGATTGTATAAGGAATGCTTTTTTAGATAAAAATCACACCTATTGTAAAACGTAGCACCTATCCTTTGTGCCTGATCGCGTTGTAATCAAATTACAAGTCTAGCGTTCTATGCATTGACCTTAGACCTCGGTTTCTGCTGATTGACAGTTTAAGACAATAACTGTTGACTTGTCATTAAGTAACCTGAATACAAATTATAACAGTCTACGGTATTAGTGGGTGTTCGGTTGCCCGGGACAACCAAATTTTTCATTTGGACAACCAAATTTCTACATACAAGATATAGTGCTAGCTGCTAAAATGACCTGTTCGGGCAACCACTTTCATACCCTAATTTGTTCTACGGAATTAGTGGGTGTTCGGTTGTCCGGGACAACCAAATTTTTCATTTGGACAACCAAATTTCTACAAACAATATATAGTGCTAGCTGCTAAAATGACCTGTTCGGGCAGCCACTTTCATACCCTAATTTGTTCTACGGAATTAGTTGGTGTTCGGTTGTCCGGGACAACCAAATTTTTCATTTGGGCAACCAAATTTCTACAAACAATATATAGTGCTAGCTGCTAAAATGACCTGTTCGGGCAACCACTTTCATACCCTAATTTGTTCTACGGAATTAGTTGGTGTTCGGTTGTCCGGGACAACCAAATTTTTCATTTGGACAACCAAATTTCTACAAACAAGATATAGTGCTAGCTGCTTAAATGACCTGTTCGGGCAACCAGTTTCATACCCTAATTTGTTCTACGGAATTAGTGGGTGTTCGGTTTCCCGTGACAACCAAATTTTTCATTTGGGCAACCGAATTTCTACAAACAAGATATAGTGCTAGCTGCTAAAATGACCTGTTCGGGCAACCAGTTTCATACCCTAATTTGTTCTACGGAATTAGTGGGTGTTCGGTTGCCCGGGACAACCAAATTTTTTCATTTGGGCAACCGAATTTCTACCAACAAGATATAGCGCTAGCTGCTAAAATGACCTGTTCGGGCAACCACTTCATATCCTAATTTCGCATACTATCATAATGTCCAAATGTTTAACCTGACCAACCCTGAACTTATTTCTTGCTACCTGTAATATTTTTTACATCGTGTTTCTTGATGTGTCATGTATAACTAGTATATATGAATATCCGATTATATATATGGTAGGTTCCGTTAAAACATATCAAGGGATGAAATATACAAACGAATTTGAAATTAGCGGTTAGTTTAAGTATTGTTTCATTTTTGTCATTGACAATTAACTCATTATATAAAGTTTACAATGTAAATACATTGTATGCACTATTTATAATAAATGTTTAATGACAAATTGGCCTGTTTTAATCAATGAAATGATGCACATGCATCAACTTATTTACTTTTTATTTCTCAATGTGGATCATAATACATAGTGACACGTAACAATCAATACATCTATTAAGATACTTGATTTTGAATCTTTCTAATAAAAGGATCAATTTTATTTTATATTTATTTAATAATTTAATTATACAATTACGTTTAGTTGTATCATTTGATTATGTTTGGTAGACCCTAGTAGATGTCACTTTCAATATTATTTGTTTAGGAATTTTACTTACAGTTTCCGATTGCTGTTCAAAGAGTTTATGTTGACAGTAGATTAAATTGATAATTATGGCTATGAATATTCATTTTGAAATAAAACATTAACTTGAAACATTATCCTGAATATTTCAAATATTTAAATCATTAATTGTTAATCGTAATTCAATCCAACTACGTCTTTCGATATCAATTCTATATAAATCCATTCTCAATTATTTCAAAATAAACTGAAGATAGGTTTTTCGTCCAATTTGGTGTTAAATCTAGCTTTTAAATGAGCTTAGAAGAAATCATATTTTATAACTGAAATTCTACAAGTAAAAATATAATTTCCTGAACTCCAGAGTTGAGAAATAAAGATCTTATTTCAAAATAGACGAATGTTTTGTTTCGTTCATGCCTTTTTTGTGGTATACTAATATATTTTATCTAGATTGTGAAACAAGTTCTTACAACTTAGATTTATCACTTTCGAGTCCGCTTCCTGATCCCCCAGTATTGAGCTGGTTGGATAAAGTTTATTGCTCAAGAAAACAACGGATCCGTAGGTTTTGTAGGGATTTGAACCAAGGCGAAGCTGGCTATCCAATGATTACCAGTACAAAATCGTAACCGCTCGGCCATGCCGGCTCCCTTTTGTGCGTTTTTATAAAGATAATTTTACACGCAAAAAAAGTATGACGCTACGCCTACAGGATAAGGTCATTTATCTTTTATGTTTAAGCTGACGTCATCATAACGTGATATTGTATTACATTTTATATTATATTTCCATTGCATGTTTTCATCGAATAATACCACATTTTACCGTAAAGCATAAACACATGTAATTTGATAAAAACGCGAAATTAATTCTGAGGAATAATGGATAATTCAATATGAAAGTCCTGAATGTATAAATATTGATAACTTATCAGCAATTCAACGATATGTTTTATTCTGACGTGCAATGCTGTGCACGTTTTCACAAAAAAATCTTACGAAAAAAGTTGTCCTAAGTCAATTTTCATAATTTTGCAATTCAAGGTCAGCAGAATGATAAAACTAAGCATGATATGATATTCAAAAAGTATACAATAATCTACTTAATTCAATAGTATTCGGAATTGATTGGTCAAACAAATGACCAAATTATTTATGTTACTAGCTTTTAACTTACAAAGATTTTTACCTTAAGACTTTTTGTGAAAATCGCCACTGCTTTTTTTGGTTGGGTTTAAAGTCGTAGAAACACGTTGTATAGGCCATGTCACGACAGTCCGTCAACCTACGCGCGTTCATGAAAAGGCAAAATCTTTGAATTTAGCTGTTAACCAATTAATAAGCTCATACTTCCGTCAGTAACTGACAACTGCCGTACATGATCTAGAATCTGCGGTAGGAGGGAGAATGGTCGTAGAAATGTTTGACCAAATTTTACGAAAGTAGGCCCAGAGAAAATCTTAAGTTAATAAAACTTTGATGAAACGTAATATTGACGTAAGTTACGGATAAGTTGGAGTTACGCCACTTCTTAATTTAAGAAAACGTTGATGAAACGGCACCCTGGACTCGAACCCACGTAAATATTTCTACGCGCGCGGAAACATATAAAACATACTGAAATATCAAGTATGAGACAGCAGAACAATTGAATCGATCATCAAACCATAGATGATAAATAAAATTCGTATTTCATTTTTTATTATATTTAATCTATTGTTTGGCGTGTCTGAAATACCAACCGGTTTGGCTCAGTCAGTAACTGTAGTGCTAAGAATTCAGGTTTCGTTCCTACATATGTTGTAGTTATAAAGAAATACTCTCTGCGACCATTTTCTCTTTATACAAATTTTAATATATTAAAACAGTTGCCCCAAACTAAAGGAAGTACAAATGTATGTTCTTTGCACTATGTCATACTTCTAAATGGTAGGCCTACATCGCTGATGCTATGTACGGTGAGTTCACTCGACTTTCAAAAGTAAAGCATTCTTTTTGCGTAACGGATATTTAAAGATTGTCCTTAGTAATACCATGAAAATGGCTGAATCGTACAAAGATTTAAACGTTGATAGACTTATTTTTACAGGCTTTAATTTCGCTACAAATGAGACCAATTAGTGAATAATTCTTATAGTTTTTTGGACACATCAACGGAAACAGATCTTGGCCTAAGCTTTTAACCTAGTACTAAGCAAATACGGTCGCGAGTCTCTTACTATTTGATTCAGAAGATGGCGTTGAATAACCGTAGACAATATATCAACACCAAACCCCACTTACGTATGTTGGTCTTGTCCTAAAAATCAAAGCGCAACTCCTGTGTTCGTTTATGTTTTGTTTAAAGCCTTAGCTACACATGTATAGGTCATATCACGGCGGTTATTACTCACTATTCCTGGAAAGGCTAAATCTCTGGATTTAGCTGTTAAACAACTATTAGGCACATACTTTCGTTAGTGTCCGACAATGCCCTTTATGATTTAGAATCAGAGGTAGGAGGAAGAATGGTCGTATAGATGATTTCATTACCAAACTACATGTACACGAAAGTGCGCTCCGCCCGGAAATCGAACTCACGTCACCTCGACCAGTAGACGTGTGTGCTAGTCGGGTGACCTGCTAGGTTCGTAATGGAACGCTACTCAATTAGTAATCTAGGGGGATGATCTGATATTTAATTAAAGTGCATGTTGTATTGTATAAAGTTCCTACCTTGTAAGGTGACATTTAATCTCATCCATTGTTTTACTGGTCTCAGTGATAGATCCAAGTCTTCTAACCCAGATATTATTAGAATGTTTGTACATATTAGCACAATTAAGATATTGTTCCTTCCCATCTAATGTTGATATTTCATTAAATCACTTTTCCTTTATTTATTTTTATTATATTCTAATATTGTCTGATGATGAAATTAAAGTCAAATTTGAATACATTTCTATATGGACACACTTCTCGACGGTAAAATTTAAAATATCTCACTTGAATGATAACAAGGGATACCTCAGTTGTTTGATAGTAAATATATGTTAATTAGGTAGCACTCTTTCAAGATTGTTTTAAAGCGATCCCACTTTCGCTGGCTACTATATGAAAATCACGTTAACTGTTAATGCAGTATTATGAATTAAAAATAATAATGATTATCTAATCTTATACATTATTAATCTAATAAATCTACTGGATTATTTAGAATGCAGTGCGTTTCACTTACTTTATCAACGTTTTATTATAAAATAATTTAAATTATGAATTAAAGCATTAAGTTCGGTTTCACTGCCTTATTATTATCAATCACTTGTAATCTTCATGTCAAATATCATTAATAATTTTCTGTTAATATCATGTTCCTAATGCTTAATAGCTCTTAAAAGTATAAAGTGTTTTAAAATTAATTTTTAAATAGATTCTCGATTATAGAGAAAGAACTCGTCCGATTGGTCAATATTGAGTTACGATTATCGTTAAAACTTTCACTATCAACGACGCACAAGGCCAAATAAACTTGATAAAAACTAACATTGATTTATGGGATGGAAATATAGAACTTTGGTTAAATACGATACTGGCTATTTTAAAACATTGTATCCTCATTTTACATAATTATTTTACTCTGCTATGACGACCACGATCGGATACAAGATCGAACGATGTTTGCTTGTTTCATGGCCGGATTTAGAACTTTTAACTGCAATTATAGAATCGTGCGTAACTTGAATGGGCGCTTGTAATAATATTATTTATTAAGAATTCTACTGTCTATATGTGATGACGTCATTCGTTCTACCTTAAAAAAACTATATCTATGGCTGAGCGCAAAATTGGTTTAAGATGTTAAATATAGAATGCTGTAGAGTTTTTGCACGGACCCATCGATATGAATAGTTTTTGGTTTAGTTTAACGCCGTAGCAACACAGTGTATAGGTTATATCACGGCGACCAGTCAACCTACTTCGCTGTTCCTGGAAAGGCTTAATCTCTGGATTTATAGCTGTTAATGTGTTACTAGGCACATTTCAATCAGTGACCGACAACTGCCCTTCATGATTTAGAATCAGTTGCAGTAGGGAGAATGTCCCTAGAAATTATTTCATAACCAAAAAGTATGCATCGCTTGTATATTATAACCACGCCCCCCTCGACCGGTAGACATGTGTTATACCGACTGAGCTAGCCGGACAGGCTGGTATAACAGGTACAAGCGAGCCAAAATTAATTCAATATGATGAACTAGTCACTTCACTGAGACTTTCTGGTCAAATGAATTTAAATGTCAGATAAGTATAGTATTGAACATTATTCAGTTATTTCCCCTAGCAAAGTCTTGAATAGGCTGGTCCAATTACTTGGATTACTCGGGTTTTACACATACTTTTCAATGTCAATTTGTCACGTGAAAGTGCTCAAAATTACTGAAATACTAATATGAATATTGATGATCGACTTGTATTGTTTAACTAATTGAACAAATTATATACATGTATAATAATCCACTGATACTTATACCTTTACATGCACATAATTGTATTGAATGTCTTTTTTTCTTATTTCTTGATTTATCCTCTAATCTTGAACTTACTTATATATTTTAACCTTGATTATGTGACAAATGTCATTTGTATTGTTTAAACTGCCATTGATGATGTATACTGTGTACAAATCGTAAATAAAATATGTGACGATCCACGCGAAAATCCGGCTCGATGAGGAAGAATCACTTTATTAGTATTTTATATATTCTGAATCTACTTTCATTCAAAGACATTTTTAGAAAAATTCAGTTGATTCTGAAAAATATTACCAAAGTCACATTGCTTCGAAGTATATAGGTATAGCGGCCAAAATTCAGTGCCATCTGATCAATTTGACATATTTTCTGTAAATTACAAATGGTTTGCATGTATATTATATGTTCTGTTCTGTTCAGTTCACATTTGATCATGAATCACTTTTTGGATAAATCCTTTAATTCGTCTGAAAAAAATCATGCCATTTATACTGTATAGGTGAAGAACTAAATATTTTACCAATATTGTATTTATATATACCTTAATCAACAAGGAAAGTATTAGATGATTAATGTTTGATTATCCTTACATAGATATTTATGATAAAATCCAAGGATTCCGACTGATAAAATCCACATACCAAGTGGATCCATTCAGACTTCATCAGGGATAGAAGACTGACAAATATCTTTTATTAGTGTTGCAGTTGGATGCAAAAACATGTTCCCAATGAGCGGTAAGGATTGCTTGTTTGAAGGAAAAAATATGGAATTACGGGCTTAGCTTGACTCATGTTTGCAAAAGCGAGTAAGAGTAAACTGCGATTTTAATTTATCAGTGTGATCTGGTTAGGGGTGTAACGGTTAACCGATGTACCGATTAATATTGCAATACGACTTCTGACGGGTTTTAACCGGTTCATTTTTCTCTGAACCGGTTTTTCTAGTTATGTTCCATACTGATCCTTTATATCAGAGTCTGAAATTAAAGTGTTTGAATAAATGTTTAAATGTGTTCTGAAACTTGAAATATTTTTGGTAAATTAGAGAATAATAATCTTTGAAAGTCCATTCAAAACCTTTTTTCTAACTTATTCAAACATTTGCGTAATACGTTTGAAACTACAAATATCTATGTACAATGTTGATAAAATTAAGATGATGCACGTGCATTAATTTATGCTATGCATGTACGAATATGCGCAAGGAACAATATGTATTGCAATATATTGCGATACGGTTTTTACCGTATTGTTACACCCCTAGATCTGGTACAATCGTTACGATACTTGTGACCCGGTCGTTCAATTTATCGGTTTTAGGATGAAGCCCTTCCTATAGTACGTAGTTACGTATAGGTATACTTTGAGAGTTAAAGGTACTCATTCACAGATTTCAACTTAAATATCATTTTTGTCTGAAAGTATCAATATTGTATGGAAACATTTTTGAAGCAGGAAAGTAGTGCTCTGATACGACAATTTTAGTGCAAATTGACATACAACTACAAATGAAAGTGTTTCATAAAGAAAAAATATACCCCGTTTGTTACATTATAGACACTTTAAGTGCATTTTTTGTGACTTTTATTGTATATGTCTTGTCAATTTGTCTTAAAATATCAAGAATTAAATTTTTTGACACTATAACAGACACAGAATGGTATTTTGAAAATATAGAAAACAATTAACCAAATCTGTGAACTAGTACCTTTAAATTAATGCTTAATGTAGTATTGCGTAATGCAATGTATATATAATAATAATATTTATATTCGAGTAGTCAAAGTAAATACTAAAAATAGAAGAAATCAGTCAATCCTCATTCTAGTGATTTCCAACTCTACACAATAGTTAACAAACAATGATGTTTACATTTACTTTAGAAATAAGTAGATTTCATTTCCACACTTATTTTAGAAAAAAAACACGTCATGTTTAAATTATTCTTATTGAATCTTCGAACTGTCAAATGTCTATTTAGTATTTGTCGTGTTTAGATTTCTCGCTATTCAAGTTGAAGTTGATTCCTTAATTTTATTTCCTATTTTCAGTTTTAAGCTTAAGTTTATTTTCATTTAATCTAAGCATCGTACTACTTCACAGACCTTTGACTACTTTCAAAATAAACGTTGCGCGTAAGAAAATAGTTCAGTAAAAACACTGCACAAAACAATTTAGCCAAAATATATGAAATAAAGACATTCCTAATAATGTAGGGTTCACAGACATTAGAATGACTAGCACCACAATATCAATTCATTTATGTATACTGGTTTTAACGCATCTCGTACCCAGAGATCGAGGGTCGTGATAACCTCGAGGTACGAGAATGAATTAAGCGTCATGTCAACAATTTTTTAGGTTATTTTACGGCGTTCAGCGCACATAATATAGCTTTCCATGACCAGGACTCACCTACCCTTCCACAAGGCTGTGAAACTTTTCAATATAACTTATTAATGGAGGAAACATCGACATTATTGTCAAATTTCCATGGAAGGGTATAACCTTCAGGACACTAGATTCGAAATCCAGGCGCACTACCAACTGCGCTATCAACCCGGATTACCACAATAATTCTTTCGATTAAAGAGTGGTTTAAAATTAAAGAAATGTTGTATTGTATTAATAGGATTGTATGAAATGCTGTATAAATGTGGAATATTAATAATAATGACAAAGGGAATCGGTGTCGTAAGAACTTTGATTTAAATTGTATGAAAACAACAGTATGATAAACATAAATCAGTTATAGTTTAAACATACTCATCTCACATTATATGTTGCTGTGAGTTGTTTTTGTTTATTGTTTTCAAATTTATTTTTCATTTATTCCAGATAATTCATATTAAATATTGAACAAATCACACATGTATTGTATTTATTTATTTATTTATTGGAGTTATCAACACAATTTAAGTCATTTCACGGCGTTCAGTGCACCTAACCTAGCTTTCCTGGACCATTGTCTATAACCAGTACTCACCTACCCTTCCACCAGGCCTGAAACTTCTCCATATTATCTAATCAATGGAGGAAAATCGACATTATTGTCAAATTTTCATGGAAGGGTATAACCTAGCTCCCCGGGTGGAATTCGAACCCGCACCCCTCGGGCACGAGTATCCAAATCCCGGCGCGCTACCAACTGCGCTATCGACCCGGGTTAAATCACACATGTACAAATGTTAAAAGCCAATAACTTGTTTGGATGGCATTGCTCTGTTCTGCATCATGTTACAAATCACTTTGTGTCCACTGGTTATTTTATGTGTTAATTAATTATTCAGACGATAATTTGAATATTCGTTCCACTCGACTTTTATTTCAAAGATTTGTTATACGATGTACTTACTCATTATCATATTTATCTATTATTGATTCGTCATCTGATTTATTTTCAATGTGGGCGTGATCAAGTAGTTATGACCCTGGACTTGTAATCATTTGATAGCAAGCTTCACTTTGGTTCGAATCACCTACCTCATTGTTTCCTTGGTCAAGAAACACTCTATCCTACTAGCTCAGTACTGGAGATCAGGTAGCGGACTCGAGAGTGGTTAAGCTAAGTTGTAAGAACTTGTTTCACTAATCGTTGAGAAATAAATATGAGTAATAACGTTAATTTTATTTCTTTATTATCAACGCACCTAGGTGCGTTGATATAAACAATTATCAAGATTTGAGCATTTTGTAGTCGACATAGGTTGCCTTAAGCCAATCAAAACGATGCATTTGAGGTCACATGATAAGAAAATGGCCGTGAAAAAGTAAAAAAGGGGTGTGTGAATGGACTCGTCTCCGCCATGAACAAGTTGTTGACTAAAATTAAGCTGGCGCATAATCAATAGCGGGCATCAGCAGATGTTTAGGAAGGCTACAGAACACTAAATGTTTTAGCGGACATTAACAGATCGGAAAAAAAGTAAAATTTACAGAGATAACTAATCAATTGTAAACAGACTTGTCCATCGAAATCAATATTGATTTTATATTCATTACATTCGCCCCGTGAATATTAACCACAAAATATATACATCAATGGAGAAGACATCAAACAAGGCTGAGCGTTGATTTCAAGCATTTGTTTTAAATGGTAATACTTGTCTACTTTGTTTAATACAAAATAAACCACTATCAATGCATGCAGCATTGTTACAGGATTACAAACGTGTATGTTTTACTGGGTTTTATGTCCTGTCATCGCACATTAAGTTGACTTTACGACGGCCAGTGATATACTTACATTGCACATCGCTTTCCTGGACCCTTGTTCAGTTCTCACCTTACTTCCACACATTACTTTCACAAGGTCGGCAACCTTTTCGGCCACGTACCCGGTTAATGCTATAGGGGGTATATGACAAGTTTAAATGAAAGGTTAAAACATCAGACCACAGTTACTTTTTTTGACTGTGTCAACCTAACATTTCATTTCGTCCAGAAAGTACGTTACAAATGTATTTTCTCCAATAAATATTCAACATATTGTTTACTTTTTTGAAGAAGCGGTTCCTCAACGTTGAATCATAAAAATGATGAAATACCTTTACCGTCGTTTTGTTTTGGGTATTAAACCAATTTCCAGTCTGAGTGAGATAGGTTTTTCTGTTTTATAAAGGGAAATAACTCAAATTGTAATATTAGATTTATCACTTTGCATATTTTTATCATATGTAAGTATTGAAAAATAACTAAAGAAACAATAAGATTTAAAAATACATTGTCAATATACTACATCGATTGTCTGAATAAATATAAAGATAGAATTTACCTAAATCTTTAAGCACAGTCAGAAAAGATTTTCAAAATATCGATAAGGCAGCGCAAAACTAGACTCACTACATGAAAACAAAGAAAAAAATGTAAACTAGTTTAGTAGCGGTATCATTGTTTTGTGAACAAAAACACACTTAGATAGTTATAAGGGATATTCTACTTGAACATAATATGTACAAAATGGATCAAAAGAAAAATATCACAAAAAAGTAAACAAAACAATAAACAATAAAAATATAAACAATTTGTAAACGTTTGTTCACAGCAGTTCTCATTATGTCAGTTTCCTTTTTTTGTTAAAAGGGAGTTAACTGGCTAGATTATGATAACATTCTTGTAAGAGTTGTTTTTCTTGCTCTGATGAAAAGCTTTACGGATTGAATAAAACGTAGCATCCATCTTGGGTTTTGGTCTCCATTTTCAATTACTGTTCCTATCTAACCCTGAGTGCCTCTCCATTTTAAGAGATTGCCCTCTTTTAATCCCCGCTTCAGCTTTTTTATGATATGTTCGATAATGTTTCTTATTGAATATCGTTGACAACTTCACCCAATATAATGACGGGCATAACGAACACATTCAAAGGTAAAAAAGTCATACGATTTTCAAATAAACATATAGAACACACCTCGGTCATCCACTAAGATACGCATACACTAGCGTTGAAAATCGCCGATGAGTTCCAAATAAAAGCTGAATACAAATTTCAGGAATAGTTGGCTCGTATTTAGACAGTTTTTGTGTTTATACGAATAAATGATCGACAATCGTGCCGCCAAATGAAACGTTCGATAACATACATTGCAAAATATAATTTGCTTTAATTATGTCCATTTTCAGATTCATCACAGTTCCAAATGATTAAGGACATGTTTAATCCTCATTCACATCGGCTAAAACGTTTTACTTTTACATAAAGAACAGTTTACTAAAGCTACGTTAACACCCGATGTTTATCGCTTGCTTACGTCATGATCGGATAACTTCTGATATTATTGTTCGCAATACTTTACGAAGAATAAAGAAACACACCATGTTAACGATTGAACACGAGCTCGTTTCACCTCGTCAACTAGTAGCCTAACCTGACGGAGTCTAGTGCACACGCATGGTTTTATCAATCACATAAAGTTAAAAAGATCAATTTAATATCGTTGCTGATTATGGCATGACAAACGCTGCAATATTCTAAACTGGAAAAATTTATGTGTTACAAAAAAATATTTGTTTTGTATATAAATATATAAAAAATATAAAAAAATATATAATATAAAAATATATAATATATACAAATATATTTTTTTACAACACAAATATTTTTTTACAACATATATATTTTTTATCAAACATATATATTTTTATACAAAACAAGTATTTTTTTTGTAACACATAAATTTTTCCAGTTTAGAATATTGCAACGTTTGTCATGCCATAGCTGATAAAGAAATATTGACTGAAAGCTTGAAGTAGAATCAATCATTACATAGATCTAATTCAAAGTTTTCAAACAAGAAAATCAATTACTGTATTTAATCAATACTGCACCTAAACTATTGAGCAGTTTATATTCTTAGTTATTAGCTTTTGTTTCGCGTCCCTTTTTAAAGCAGTCAGGGTAATGGTAATATGAAGTGGACATTTCGTCAATCATTCCTTAGATGTACCATTGGCATCACTAGACCCCCATCCTCTGTAAGCAGCTATGTTCTCAAGTTAAGAACACTGTCTAGAAACTTGGCTTTAACCTATGACCTCCTTCCAGTTAGAGGTTATCATCCTTGTGCATAACGAGCAATGTATTTAGTGGCTCGATTTTAACCCACGAGCCTTTATCTATGAGAAGGTCAGAGTGATTTGAAGTCTATGACCTTCAAAACCACATGACCATGTAGTGTAGGCACTAATTTGGTTTGTATGAGATCAGCATCAATGACGTCACAAAATATACAACTGTTGAGAAATTGAGCGTTATTTTATAAATGATTAATTAGTGCAAATCGTTTAAATGAAAATCGTAAAGTTGTGACTTAAACATGTTCTCTAGTAAAAGTTCTGATGAAAACGAAAATGCATTAATGGAAATATTCTTTAGATCATTTTCATTATCAAATATTTTATATCCAAGATGCTGGGTTACGTTTCGACAAACTGAGTCTATAACTTTGATTGCACTAAAACTTAATTGAAATCTCCACCAATTTGTATAATCTCCCCATTTCATTTGAACAGTGTGTTCATGTGCTAATATACCAGTCATATTTGACAGCTTTGTTTCAAGACGAGTGGAATCAATACCAAAGTAAGAGTACAATATTTTAGATTTAGTAATTAAGTCATTTTGTAGGTCTTCAAACATCACTATGGCAAATCTTGTAGGATATTTGACTTTGAGCTGTTCAGCAGCCTTCAGGTCGTACATAATTCTTAAACACGTGTCGGTGGCGTCCAGTTTGATTCTTTGATGGTTATCGACCGGTGTTTCCTGTAACTGGTACCATGTGGTTGTTATACGTGAGTTTATAATAGCACGTGGATCACGTATTAAATGAATGACCTTGAGGTCAGGTGTGTTGTCGAGAACATATTCTAAATTATCAACAGTCATTCTGACCACTTTTGTCGCTCTGTGTTTTGCTTTCTTGCAGACGACTTCAAGTTCTAGTAAGCAACATTCAACTGAGCAGCCTCGTTTTCGACATTCAAGATAAGCAGTCCAAATCTTCCCTGAAAATGATAAAACAGTTATATAGATATCAGACAGAGAAAATAAAACTTTTAGATACATATCACGCTCGAATGAAACCTGCCATTTAAGGGCAGAAAAGCTTGATTGCTAAAATGGTATATTAGTATTGTATTATACATGTATGTTATTAGAATAAGTAAGTGATTTGATATAAAGCCCTGTTATTTGTTCCAGGGCAGTCGTTTTGCCCCGAGGCCGAATGCCAAGGGCCAATATGACTGTCCTGGGAAAAATAACAAGGCCAATATCAAATCACTTATTTAATGACAATTTTATTAAATACATATATGTATAACTACCTACCGACCAGATTTTGATATTTGCCTTGTTCTATCAACCAATTAAAACGAAGAAGTGTGTTATTGGACCAGGGCCATTAAGTCCCTATAACATATTTTGACCCTGTTTTCAGTTTTATTAATCAGGTTTTGCTGTATTATGTATTGAATTTGGCACTTTACAGGGCAAATAACATACAGTTATTTAATAATTAATGTATTGTACTTAGCAAACAGCTTGCCACATTAGGGATTCCTCGGTCATTTCTTACGAAATAATGGTCGAGGTGTTTCAAATGAGCCTCGTCAGTGGCTGGCGACTTTATACAGAGTTAGGCGGAAGTATTGACAAAGATAACATTCCATGACCTAAACTCCACAAAGGCATACATGTATGCCATGCCAGGATAGATGTCAGACGCGCTAACGGCTTAAGCCTTTTTGGCGGACCAAACTAATTTCTAAATTACTTGTTCAACTTATTATAACTTATTCAACAAGAATCTAGATTTGCCACAATAATTGTTTTACAGAATCTTTATTCCTGTTAAAAGATAACCTTTAACTTGCTATTGAATATAGTATTTGTTAAGAACTTCAGAAAAAGGGAATTGATGCTGTAAATAGTGACAGATTGTAGAAAGGCGTTGCAGATTTTAGCGTATCTATTTCGAAACATTCAGCATTTTTGAATGATATATGATAGAAAATAAAAACGCCCTTCCGTTTTGCTATAAAATAAATCACAAACCAGCTGCGTAAATGTATTGCATTTATTTATAAAGCGCTTTTTGTGTTAACTGAGTTCTAAACAAAGGTTTTGCTTCAAGCTAGCAAAACCAGTAATGCGGTCTCTGGAAGTGTCAGATTGTTCTTCACGTACTCTACTAGCAAGAAAAAAAAACAAACAAAGAAACAAATCGCTCTGAAACGCTAGGTAGTGACATCATTAATAGAATACAGCTGTGGACAGTTTCCTAAAGAAATAGATACTAAGCGCCTGGTCTCCTTGTAACATTCTTACACTAAAAGTAATAAGTATATGATATCAAATTTAGGGTACCAGGGGGCGATGCGCCAATTTAGTCTGGATTACCTGCCCCCTACCACTATCGTTATCGGATCAGACAATGCACATTAATAGCGGTAAACTTAATTCATCTTCATGTTACTAACTGTCCTTTTACTTTTTCTTAATTTTGCATGATTAATTTCTGAGGACGGTAAATTTGGTATAGTTCGGTACTAGATATTTCATTTGAAGTCGACTTTTCATTTTGGACTCAAATATTAGGAACGATTAACAAAATTTCATATCTTCGAAGTGGACACAATTTGGACGTTAAATTGTCTCGTTAGAATTTCGAATACTTAATTAAACATGACTGGAACCGAAAGCCTATTATAAGGTATCAATTGTTGTTCTTGTACTAAGATCATTTGATTTAAGCCTTCATAGCGAAAATTTTAATTTGAAAACATGATCATTCGATATCTGGTACAATACATTGGGTGCCCCCATTATTCTGCTTTGCCTGACATACTTTTACCCGTCAAAGTACGACTGTGAACCAGACAAAGCCCTTACTAGAGGAAATTCATCACTGACTACTTATCCACACGATACATCGCTGAAACAATGAATAATGGTGTTTGTACAATAAACAAAGACCATGTTTGTGTCAACAATGAAATAAATCGATCAACAAAGGTTGGATATAGTTGACTTGTGTGTAACTTTATAAAATTCAACATCTGCAGTTTCAAGCTCACCTGCAGATGAATCATTTTTTATTGTTCAATGTAATCTTCTACGCTCTGTTACTTTACGAATATAATATACATAGCATTTACAAACAAATACAGGTAAAATGCCAAAGGTAAATTGACAGATCTTAAGCGGCGACAATGCCATAAAATTGACATTAGTAAAATACCATGGGTCTGTTAGTGACAGACCTTAAGTGGTAATAATGACATGGCTAAATAATGCTGGAGTAAAAAAAGTGAAACGCTATTTTATTTATAATGACATTGATAAAAATGTCAGAGGTAACAATACCAAAGGTAAAGTGCCAGTGGTAAAATGTCAGACAACAAACAATCAAACTATAAACAAACCTGAATAAAAAGGTGTCATTTTCTCTGCTACTGCTGGTGCTAATGTTGAAAAACTACAATTGTAGATATGTTTTAAAGCAACTTGCATACGTTCAACATTGAGTGAATATTTGTCTCGTGCAAGCCTGTAAATATAACAGTGTACTTTATCAAATATGCTGGGTGGAGTCTAGATCGCTTGACCGTGGTGTTCTATTGTCCAGATAATTGTGTATGGTATCAGACGTTCGACTAAACATATATAATAAACATTTTATGCTAAATATAAAGTATACAAATGCATAGAGGAAATGCTAAATATTTAGGAGGGCAGATCATGCCGGTTGGAATGAAACAATAATTGTCCAATTCTAGCCAAGTTTAAATAGCTTTGTGAGCCTAAAATAACAAGCATCCGGATGACCTACCGTCATAAAATCAGCATTATGCAACGAAACAACATATATTATTTCATTCTTACATTTTACACATCGATTTAAGAAAAATCTAAGAACTCTTTATCGTGGCGTACGAATGACGTCATCTTCTATCATTCGGAACTACCATGCCATTCACTACTTATTAAAGGTCGAGGTGTTCCGAATGTATAATCCTTATAATTACAAGTGGTAAAAGTGTGTATTACATGAAATAAGCAAGCTGTCGCCTAGATGTAATCATCGGTAAATATTAATTACATGTATTTAAACATTAAAGAAGCTGGTTCATTGATTGTAAGTAAATTATAAATACTTCTAGTGCACTTAAACATAAGTAGAAACATGTTGGAAGCAGTAAAGCAGTATTCCAATAATGACAACAATAATGCAAATTGAAAAACAGTTGTAAAAGTCGGACCTTTACTGCATTTCAACAAATTGTAAAACAAGCAGCTCTTATGCATTTCTACAAATAGCTGGTATGTTCTAACAACAGTCAATAATGAAAATCCATTCGAATGGATATGGCGTATAAAGGTTATTTTTTAACAACTGGAAGGCATCTTGCTTTTATTATGAATTCAACTCTATTTGTATGTTACATTAGGTCTGTCATGATATAACCTGATTTTTCCATTACTGATTCTCTTTCATATCTTAGTTTGCATTGATGTATATAAAAGCATTATAAATCAAAAACGTAGAATTCTTTTATGTATTTTGAACAGTGTGTTCGGCCTTTGTGTTGTCTTGGTATAGAAAATTGATTTTCTTGGTTTTTAATATTTGTACAATATAAACATGTAAATAATTAAATGATTGAGAACCTTTTTCTATTCAGTATGTTGTTTATGCGTCATCAATCTATTTATAGTAACAGTCAAAAACTTACCCACAAACCGTCCTACCGGTGCACACATACTTTTTACCCCAGTAATAAACTCCGCTGTTATAATTCCAGAGGGGTTCGTACCAATAGAATATATCTGGATCAAAAGCTAGTAATTGACCAGTAAAACTCGAGCCACTTCTCATGTAGGAATTAATCAAGATATCATACTTCTTCTCTTCTTGTCCTGGCATCACTGTAAATATACATACATCATTTAACTCAAGTCTGTACAGGGGCGTAGTTTGCCCAAAATAAATGTGTAGGCACAACTAAGGTAGGGGGTTCGAGGGCATGCTCCCCGGAAATTTTTTAAATTCTACATCTCAGTAGCTGCATTCTAGAGTATTTCAGGTCATTTGTTAGCATTTTTACCTGTTATATGTAAAAAGAAATCAACACTAAGGCAGACTTGTAGTTTAGTCATACAGTGATGTTTATTGAATTTTAAGCCTTTTAATTGTTTTTGAATTTTCAAAAAAAATGTGTAGGCACGTGCCTTGTGTGCCTATAGGAAGCTACACCAGATGGTATCGAACCGAGATTTCGAATCTATAGTGTCCTGAAGGGGAATGCCGGTTCTAACCCCACCTAGGGCTGTTAAACCCTTCCATAAAAATTGAAATCATGTCAATGTTTCTCCATTAATGAGGTATATGGAGAATTTTTCGACTTTGTGGAAGGGTAGATACTAGAACAGAACAAATCAATTCTTTTATTTTCACAGTTTACATAAAGTAAATATATGGTGTTAAATAATATAAGATCATACAAAGACGGTTATCGTGGTGTTATGGGGACAGTGGTTAACATTATAGAGATAGGTAAGTACTGGTTATAGGCAAGGGAAAGCTAAGTTAAGTGCGCTGGTCGCCGTAAAATAACCTATCTTGTGTTGACACGACGTTAAACCCAAAATAAAAATAAAAACATGTACAGTATACCATTGGTAATTAAACCCTGAACCCACCGGTTGGTTCAGTTAGTATTGCATCTGGTGTCGAATTCAGGGTGGTGGGTTCAATTGCTCTATTAGAGCTACTTAAATTCATGAACTTTGGTGATGTAATATTTTCTGTAGTCATTATTTCGCCTAAGGACATTTTTCGTTAGCTGGAAACTTATCTCTAATTGCCAAGTGTTGCGAAATCAATAAATAACATACGAGAATGATCTAGCTAAATGGTAGATAAAATAACTTGTTTCACAACCGTTCTAAAATGAATTTGTATAAAGTGAATAACAACATGTAATTTGAGTAAAGATAAATTTTATCAGCTTATTAATTACACCAATAAAACGACGACATATTGACTTTTTCTAGCAAACGATACAAATTACTTCACAGATAAAATACAACAGAAGAATGCTTACAATTATGTCGTGCATTTATCATTTTACTTTGACCCTTTGCATACAATTTTCAATTTAATATTCATTTATCTTATGTTTATGTCAATTTTTCATTCACCAGATCACCACAGATTTCCACGGTTCTAAGAAATACCCTTAACCTCGAGATCTGGTACGTCAATATCATTTAATTCACACCTCTCACAAAGCTTTTTTCCGGCTAAAGTAAATCTGATGGTCGTCATTTGTGGATCAAGTACTGTTAAATCTTTTATTTCTATGCACTCAGTGAGGTCATATTTAAACCATCTTTGGTAGGGTTTGGTAAGGCCGTAGCAACATATTGTTTATGCCAAACTACGATGGACTGACTTACTAATCCTGAAAAGGATAAATCTCTGGTTTTAGCTGTTAACCAGTTTCTAGGCGCATACTTCCGTCAGTGACTGACTGCTGTCCTGTATGATTTAGAAACAGTGGTAGGAGAAAGATAATGGCCGTAGAAATTATTTATGACTAAGCTCTACGAATGTACGCTACCGACTGAGCTAGCCGGGTGGACGTCCTATAATTCTAATGTCAGCGATTCGCTTCTATCTAGCAGTAAATGACATTTGAATCACTATTTCTATTCAATTTTAGTCTTGAAGCCAATGGTTACCTATGGGGATATTTCATACGAACGCCTGGCATTTATTGTCTCAATTTTGGACCCGCACCTGCCGTCTGTGTTTAAATTAATATGACATCACTGTGTGAAAAGAAAGATTAACAGAACATGACACACAAATTGAAATCATCAGATCTACATAAGCTGGAAAAGGCATGCGTTGTAAAACAGACTTTCCGAGATGTAATGGTATTATACGACGGTAAAACTGTTCTTCATTTACATAAAGCAAGTATGCATTAATTTTTACAAGAAAATATTTTATACAGTCGTGAAACAAGTCATCAGCTGTCTGCAAGTTTTTATTGCGTTTAGATAAAATGATTTGATGTTTTATTGCATTTTTCTTTCACCAATATTAAGCCAGACAAATCTATTTAATTTAAAATAAAGTATTGAAATTTGAATCGTAAACCCATCTAGAGGTAATGGGGTATAATTTATACACTGGTTTGTTTGTTCATGTTTAAATATGTTATTTGTAGTTTCTAATTGATCGATGACAATTACAATTTGGTAAGGGTTACGGTTATACAAAAGTTGAACTATTAAGACCACCGGTACGTTGCATGCTCTAATGTACAGAACGTTCAAACGATACAATATTTTTGATGACATAAGAATAGATTACATTTAAAAATAAAATTGCGCAGATGACAGCCTTTAGATTATTATTTTAGTCTGAGCAACCTTAACTTAGGAATAGAAGCAGGAAGAATAAAAAAGACTATATGTTATGTAATAGGAATTTTGTGAGACTGAATACAATAATATCACATGCTTCCTAACCTGCACTGACCTGAGAAGAAAATATCTATCTTATGCAAATGGGCATGTTTTTAATGATTTTGACAATTTCATGTCGCCAAATAATAACAACAAAGCATACAATTAATCATGTCTAATTTATTTCTGATAGTCTTAAAAGCATACAAATCTCTTGGAAAATGTTTTATGCTTTATACATATTGTAATATTGAATTGTTAATGATTCTTCGTAAATCCCCTTTCAAAAGTCTACGGTAATCACCCTCGCCCTACGTAAACGTCCCAGCTAATGCATATTAAATCGTTTTTTGTTTTTGCTTTGTTTCTGTTTTTTAATGTCGTATTCAACACATATTAAGGTTATATATACAACGGCCAGCTCTTCTCAGGACACGAGATTCCGAATCCCAACTGCGCTATAAGACATTTATCAGCAAGAACTTCATTCCATCTGGGTGTAACAGTTACTGGTACCTGTACCTAGTTTTTGTAAACTAGAGAGGAAGTGATGCAACAAAACAACATTTCAATTATTTCATCAAAGTTAATAAAACTTTCAATAACTTTTTTTTTAAATGTCGTATTCAACACATATTTAGGTTATATATACAACGACCAGCTCTTCTTACTATGAGTTTCCTGGACACTTTTCTATCACCAGTACTAACTTACCCTACCATGAGGCCGACATGACCTACCGCGACCGGGTTCGAACCCGCGATTTCCTGATTCGAAGTCAGACATGCTAACCACTACGCCACTGCCGCGGCGCATATTAAATCAAAGCGCTGAAAGCATTGAATGAACAATTTATTGAAAATGAGGAACAGAGCCGAGGACAAACAAATGTAGAATAATGATGAGGAAGTGGGTTTTTTAATAGAATCATTGAACTCGTTTGAAGATTGGATACATCAATGTATTTACATCATATACCAATATGTATAAAACTCTACGTAACTCCTTCGACATGATTCGGGCTCTATTCTGTAACGCAGGAGTTTCTTAAACAATCGAAAATGTAACAGATCACACCAGAGACATGGATAACAGAACATTAAACCCAACCCAAAAATGGCCGAATCGACGATTTTTTCTATAGATTTCAATCTGTGATATCTTATTCCCTGATCACACACATATTCGCCTGTGCATCAGTAGTCAAAATATAACATACCAAAAGGTCATGTAAAATGACATGATATTTGAAATATTAATACATTGTATACAAATAAAAATATTTGTTACTTAAGACATTAGAATTATTTCCCTAAGTGAAATTTAGTTTATCTCGACAATTCATTATCACGAATATTTTTCGACATTCCGAACAAAGTCGAGATAATGAAAAATTAAATCTACTTACGCTGATGATTTCTAGAGAAAGTATCTACTATTTCTACAATGTTGTAATTGTTGACAGAATATGCTTCATGTTTCTGTATACCATGAATACGTTGAATCAAACCATAGGCGTTAAACCTAGCTGTAATAGAGAAGGATAAATTAATTTGACCTGTATGTATGTGCATTTTTGGGGGGGATGCGGTTAACGACGTAGCAACACATTGTATAGGCTATATCACGGCGGTCAGTCCACATACTGTTCTTAGAAAGGCTAAATCCCTGGATCTAGATGTTAACCAACTAACTACTAGGCACATGCTTCCGTCAGTGACTGAGTACTTCCCCTCATGATTTAGAAGCAGTGGTAGGAGGAAGAATGGTCGTAAAACAATTTCATGATCAAGCTTCACAACCCCTTGATCAGAAGACTTGCTTCCTCAAGGTACTTAGCTATACTGTAGATAGGCTACGAACTTGGAACATCTCGACCCCGCTACTAACGTCCTACTATATTACTACATGTACATGTACTTCTATAGTTCACATAAACTTTTACAATGCTACTAAATTTGAATATACAAAAAGTATTTAACCAACAGCTTAAAACATGTATAGATATGTGTGCCCGAATATTTGATGATTTACTTAAGTAGTCTATTGACTATTGTGATTATATTTATTCAACCGAATAGTTGTTTTATTTTGAGATGACTTCTAAGTTGTATGCTCTAGGTAAACATTATAGTGCCAACCCAACATTTTTGAGACATATTAACACTGTGTACCCACTAAATACAATCAGATTTTACAATATATATAATTTATATAATTTGATAACCGTTTATATTTGGTAATTAGAACATTCATTTTGTAGTTATAATGACCGTGCTAGTTTCATGGTTGATAGTCACGTGACCTACAACAATAACTCATAAGGTACACACAAATTGGGCCCGTTGCCTAACGATTTCGCTACGTATCGCTACGAAAAAACGCTTTCTTGTAGCTCTTCTGCATAGGAAACGGCTTGCTATTTACGTCACTAACCAAGAAGGCGGCCTGTGCTGATATACACAAAGCGCTTATTGCAATTGCATGTTTTCAGGGCGATTTCAAACTAAATAAGTTTTCTAAAAGTATAAAATCATTGCAAAAACATAGGTTTATTAGAACAATTACAAATATTTATTAATTTCAATTCATCAATTGTCAGTCAAACATAAAAAACAAATTGTCTGCAAACAGGAAGTCACATTACTGCGGAGGCAGACATTTTGATTTGTAACAGCGTTCTCGGGTAACGAAGATTTTTTACGCTAGCTTTCGCTACGTAACGAAATGACGCGATATCTTGTAGCAAGTCGTTTCCTATGATTTTGCTACGTAGCGATACCTAGCGATATGCTTAGGCAACGCGCCCATAGAGTCTAGTGGCAGACTAAGTGCATAAATAATTTGTGCAGAAGACTTAGGGTTAAAAATTATAACTTACAGACTAAAGTGCACATTTTCGGACAATTAGTTGATTCTCCGTTTGAATCTTTTCTATTTTTGACTGTTACAAGATGTTGACGAAAATCTAACGTTTGTATACAGTCTGCATTCTAATACCCCGAGATTATCAAGATTCTCGATCTTACTAGGCTCTGGGAACGAGAATGACAGTCTGATGTTAACATGACTTTGTACCTTGACATCATAGAAACAATACATTTCAACGAGACATATTTATAAAGCACTTACTTGGAATGATAAAAGAGTCAAGTGCCGCCAGCTTTAAAATACATAACACAGCACCTGAAAAAAAAACAATGTATAAAAAGATCAACAAATTGACGTATTAACATTATCATCAAGAAACTGTGGCATTTGCCTGGATAGATAGGTCGGATGCAAAACTTACTTGCAATACAAGGTTCGTAAAGTTAAAAAAAGGTCATAAAATGACCTATGAATAAGTTCCTATATTTTTGAATGGGTTTAAAACCGTTACAACCGATACAACACATTTTAAATTCATAATACGGCATTCAGTCAACCAACTTGCCGTTCCTGGAAAAGCTTCATCTCTGAATTTAGTTGTTAACCAGTCACTAGGCGCGTACTTCAAACAGTGACTAACAAGTAAACAACTGCCCTACATGATTTAGAGACAATGGTAAGAGGTAGAATGGCCGTTCAAATTATTTCATAAGCGAACTCCACGAAAGTATGCCCTGTCCGGGAATGGAACCTACGGCTCCTTTATAAGTAGACTTGTGTGCTATGGACTCAAATAGCCGGGCGGGCTTCACTACTTGTATAATAAAAAGATTTTCATTAATTAAGTCATCAAGTTGTTACTATAAATAATACATTAAGGTCGGAATAAAAGAAAAAGCAGACATTCTCAAAAAGTTCCAAAAAGTAGTTTAGTTACAGTTTACGCCAAAACAGTGCGTAGTACAATCTCGTTGTAAAAAAAACCATTTACACTAAAACAATCACTTTAGTAGGTTATTCTGATCACATTTTTGCTTGTCAATTATTTATGGTGTCACATTTCATCAAGCAGGTAACATATCGCATGGCTAATTAATCGAACATGTTTTATATATGAAAAAAAAGAAAATTGGTGCCGCATTTTGCGCATGCGCCAAAAAAATCGGTACCAATGTGCGTCTGAATTTTTGCGTGGATTTCGTCTTAAAAATATTCGCCTGACATTCTATAAATTGGCGAGGCTAGAGTTGCACATTTTTTACTCATAATAATAGTAATATTATTCAGAGTTTTGTCCTATGTAATTATTGTTTGCTCGATACTACAGAATAACTCTCCTATTTTATAGATATCTATCTTATAGTAACACAGGTAAAAGTCGATAAACCTTCACAGTGACGAGTGTATTTACATGTTTCTGTATTGATTCTTCCTGGGTGTTGTAATTTCTGCCTTTGGGTAGTTTCAAGTTAGAGCACATTCGATTACATTTTTGTTTAAAAATGGAAGTTGAAGTACGCATGTCCTGAAGAATGAGTTATTAACCAAACTTGAGTTCAATCACAGTACTAGTAATCTCAGGGCCTATAGTCACGTGATCTACCACAATTACAGAACAGAACAGAACAGAACATACACTTTATTTGCTCACACCGAGACAAATGATACATGAGAACAAATGTATACAACATAATGCAAATATTTACATAGATCACTTGACATACAGACAAAAATACAAAAAATACGTGCACACACCTCCCTTACGCATTCACACTAAATACCTAATTTATTAAAGGACAACGTATGAAAGCAAATTTATTTTCACCAAAATGTTGAAAAAAAATTATATGAGCAAAAATTACTTTTATTAATTTTCAAGTTGATCGTCGGATGTTCAAAGAATCATGTGATAAAATTTCATGAAATTTTAGTATATTTGTTGTACATGTACGATAAAAGTATGTTTTTTATATATAATTTTCTACAGTTATCAAAGAAAGATCATTTTATTAAATATTAGAACTATATGTACTAATAAGGCAGAGAAGTACATGTTTTTCGCCATTTTTTCTATCCAGACAAATAATGGAATGACATCATGTAGTGCATAAAATAACAAACACCTTTATTTTCCCCGAAAAAATCAAAATATTCCTTGTGAATTGTTACCATTAGCTTCAAATCCTCTGCACAAGAAATGAATCGAATAACTACATTTGTATGTCTCTTAAAAAATTATTTGTGCGAAGAACACAGAATTAAAAATTAAAATTTACAGGTTTACGTAGGTCGCATTTTCGGAATTAAACATGAAATAGTTATCTAATACAATCTGAATATTTTGTTGTTTTTTTTGGCTGATGCAAATTTTCATGGAAAAGTTTGCAATTAACATTCTGAAGAACATGTGACTTTATACCCTGATAAATAGGGCTGCTGCGAGTATCCTAGAACTCGGATACTCGCGACCCCGACCAGAAAATCGAGTACGAATATTCGCCACGTCCAAAATTGTCGGATCGCGGTATATTTTTGGAAATAAACGAGCCGCGCTACTAATGAATTTTTTTATTTAATACAAAATTTCGTTAGATACACATTTAAACAAAAATGCTATCTCTAAAAATGCCCATAAAACGCTGGTAATAGACATGTTCGGAGTACATAATATTCCATTCAGTAAAAGCTTCTGTAATTCTTCACTTATTTTTGTTATTACATAAATTCTGTATGATTCTCCATTAACTAGTTATTCGTGGTTCGATTCAAGAATCGCTACACATAAATCGTGGTTCGGATCCACAGCCCTACTGATAAAGATGATTTTTGGGTTAATTGTGTGTATTTTTTTGTAAACAGATAGATTTATAAAGCATTTAACATGGTATAATATATAGAGGGCTTGACGGAAAACTGTCGTATTAAATATTTTTTTCAAAAATGACTTTTTGATAAATTTGGCTTTAGATATGCCAAATACATGTTCCTACCAAATTTCATTAAAATATTCCATTTATATAAAGTACATAAATTTACTTAGTTCAGAAGTCAGAAAAAGCTTGTAAATTCAGAATAATTAGTTTTTTAGCCCAGTGTAATTACATAAGACATGTGATTTCTTACCCACATATAAAAAAAAATAGTTACAGAATAACATGAGAGAAAAATGTTGAACAGTTTTTTTGCTTCTCCAGAAAAATATTGAAAATATGAGTTACGACAGTTTTCCGTCAAACCCTCGATTTATACAGAGGGATCCAAATACTCAATCTCTCATACAGAGTTGTCGATCCTTACAGTGATCTTTATCTCTGTTAACGTCTCGAAAGTAGTCCCAAACACGTGATCGTTTAAAACGATCATGTGACAATTTTTGAATTTTGTCCACACGCAACAGACAAACTAAATAACAGATCACCTTTCTTGTCTTGTAGATGTTCAAAGGCTTGTCGTTGACAGTCCCTTAGCACTAAATTTTTGTCATAATTTTTAGCAATATCATCTATTGTTGACATTTTTTGCGGATGAGTAAAAAAGCCAAATTACTCAGAATAGGAAGACGTTTCACCAGAAAATAGTTCTTGTAAATATAACTCTTTAAAAATTGGATTTCGCCTGTAATAAAATTATATTTCACGTAAAAATGTGAGATAATATATATAAAAGACGAATTACGCTTTCGATACAAAATCTTAATTATATTACTATTTTACAAGAATCTTGTAAAACCCGAGACGTTTACAGAGATATAGATCACTGTAAGGATCGACAACTCTGTATGAGAGATTGCCAAATACTCATGAATCAAATTAAAATTTTAGAAAACTGACCAAGCATACTGCAAGAAAATAAAAAAATAAAGCTCATAAATTCATGAAACTCTCTTAAAAATTGCTCAGATCATTTTGCCACTTTTTTGTTTAGGTAAATGTAAAACGGTTTATACGAAAACAAGATTTTGTCCAATAACTTTTGGAGGGCAGTGTGTCCATGAACTGGTGACTGTATTATATTGTGCTCTTAAAGGGATATACAGGCAAATGACTGTGCCAAAAGTACAGAACCAAGTTTAGTCTTTTAAAACAGTATTAAGAACGTAAGAAATCACTTACTAACAACATTTATCTCTTATAACATTTATATTGGTGTGTAATGAAACTGGCTATGTTTATATACGCAATGTTTACGTGGACGACCTGTATATAGTTTAGTTAGTTTACACTTATTTTGTAAACACACCATTATACAAAATTTACAATTTGCATATAATTTATATAAAACAAATGTTTAAATATCAGAATGGTGTATTTGAAACAGTTAAATGGTGATCATGCATCAGTTTTTTACCTATTTAGCGGACAAGCCCATTGTTTAAAGTACAAAAACACGCATGATCTAGAATACGACCTGTATCTACTCTGTGTGTTATAGGTGACTATGCTCCATTCCTCGAGATACGCCCCTGGTGGTATAAACAGCGATTATAAATATTCGCTAATATTAGATACAGTGTGCCAATATTTTTTAAATGGGATTATCCTTATTTATTTTAATTCCCTATGTTAAATATGCTAACAACTTATTATGACTTTTGACCAAGTTAATCCATGTGCGTCATACTTAGCCAACATTTATACAATGTACTTTAGACAAAATGAACCATGCATACCGTCGTACATTGTACGTATATCTTTTTAAAGATATTTCTTGTTTAAATACGGATGTAAAATAAGTAAGAATATATACAAAATGATGTTAGATTACATTACACGAGGACATGTCTATTAAATTAAGCGATTAAGGAAATGGGGGATACGTTTCAAAAACTTTAAACATTCAGTCACATGTTTTCAACAATGTTTTCTTCCGTTTGGGCATTCGGAACCATGTCCAACATTTAGGCCCATACATAATCTCTAGTTGATATTCGATTTTCAATAGAAAAGTTTGATCCTGACCTGACCTTTATGCAAGAATATTCATTACATTGATTTTGATTTCGTCGGGATATGTGCAGATAATTATTAGATGCAAATGTGAAAGGTCAGATCGGGGTCAATTTTTACGCACTATAGTAAGCACAAACCCTCGCAAGAGGCTTACAACTATCCTACTTGTTACTGAGGTAGTTGAAATGGCCGTAAAAAAATAGTCCAACCCCAAGAAAGTATGTAGATCCAGTCCAAGAGTCGTACCAATAACTTCTATGCTGGATGTCTAACGTGCTACCTGTATGGTTTTAGACCAGAATGGCTGAGCTTACTGACTTGAGTATATATTTATAACTGTAGTGTTACTCTTCTCTAAGTATGTAAATAATATGCATATATGAGACGCAGCTATAGAGTTCAGGAACCCGGGTCGGTAGAGCAGTTGGTAGCGCGCCTGGATTTTGAATCTAGTGTTCCGAAGGGTGTACGGATGAAATGTATGAGTTTGGGTACAGAGTACAATGAATTTTGTTTTTCGTATTTCAACAATTATGAGTATAAAGTAAACAGTAAGCTGTACCTCGTCATTACGGATTGAAATCCACTTTTTTACTTTAAGGTTGCATCTTTAAAGGGATATACAGGCAGATGACTGTACCAAAAGTATAGAATCAAGTTTAGTTTTTAAAACAGTATAAATAACGTAGGATATCAGTTACTAATAACATTTGTCACTTATGACATTCAACTGAACGAATTAAAACATGTGGCATACACATTGTTGAAAACGAAAGTAGGATACTGAGGGAATCCCAAGCTATTTATAGATATGTTATATGTCGTACTTGCTGAAATTAAACATTTTCATTGGTCACTTCTTGTCTTTTCAACATTCTTAGGCGGTTATGATATCTTTTTAATAGAATTATACAAATGTTGCACAACAACAAGCTCTAGTATATTCTTATCAGTAAATGCATATTTCAACATTAATCTATTTTAGCTAACCTGACCCACGTGGGTCCAGTTAGGAAACACCCCAAATACATGTATAAAGAGAAAATAAAGAAATATTTTGCCAAGTAATATAACAGTGTCTGTTGCATTCTAAGTTACATATATTATAAATATAATTCAAAATCAGGAAATATGAAGTTGTACTTTTGCCTTGCAATTCCTTTAATGCTGGTGATTATTCTAGAATTTGGACAAGACCAGGGAGACAAACAAAAAGGGACAAGGTGCATCAGAGGGCTAATATATCATTATGACTATCCCTGCATAGAGAAAAGCAAATAAGGGGGCAGAGAGAAGACAAAAATGGGATTTGCATCACCTGCTATCTTGCTTTAGATATATTAAAAGTTATGTGGACACCGATTCCGAAGTAAATAATTATGTAAACTTTGTTCTGTTCTCATTAGAAGGCAGTCTGGTATAGGATATCTGACAATGTCATTTTACGAAGTCATTGAATATGATAAGCTTCATTAACCGTTACTTGAATATAAATTGTAGCTTGATGAGTTGTTTGAATTATTTATAATGAAATCTAGAACAATATTGATATCTAAACATTACACATGTTGTATTGGTGATATAGCTAAATAATTAATGGACATACCTGGCTGATTTAATTAGATTACCTGGTTAGAGTATGTACTTAGGCCTCTCCCTGTTTTTTTTAACTGGGTTTAATGCCATGTCAACTCAATTTTGTGTTTTAACGGAGGCCAGCTCACCTAACCTAGCTTTTCTTGACCTTTTCTAAACAGTACTCAACTACCCTTCCACAAGACCTGCAACTTCTCCGTATACATGTACCTTATTAATGGAGGAAAATTGACATTATTGTTCAATTTTCATTGAAGGGTATAACCTTCCCGGGTTCATTTACCTAGTATTGGGTAACAAACTTGGGTTGAGATATTTAGGTCTATCTAGGTGCTATTAGTAGGACGGCTGACCGCTGCGAAAACGCACGGAAACGAGTCGCTCCCGTGCCATTCTATTCTTTACTTTAAGTTAGACACGCCCCTAGCTTAAATTGTTTATCGCCTTAGTATTCACGACGATATTGTCAAAGTACATCGCATGGAATTTTGCATTTTTTAAAAAAGGACTACCTCGGTTTTTACCGTTAGGACCAATGTAAAATGTTGAAACTACTACTTGTTAACTTAGAACGGTAGCTCCCGCCACCGTCCAATTAAGTGCAAAGCTTGATAATGTCCACATAATTCTGCAATATCAATATTTTTGCACCATGTAATTAATGTTCTTTACTATATAAGACTACATGCATGTATCTACAGTGTTCTCTGAAATTTTCTTTGGCAAATGGAACAGTATAGTACGCACTTAATGTGTCAGTAGATAAAGCAAACAGAGGCCTAAAATCTTGAAAAAAAAACGTGTATAAATAGGCTTGGATTTAGGTTAGTTGCTATTTACACAAGGTCTGTGAAGTTAGCTATCTATTGTCTATTCTCTATTCAAAAGTCTATTCGCTCAATAGACAGCTATGTATTGAGAAGTCTATTCATGCAGAAATCTATTCGCATTTACTGTATACATAGATATAGGTAAGTTCAAAAATCTGTACAAAAATCTGTACACAAAATGCCGAAAAGACAGCTGTCTATTCGGAAATCTATTCAGAAGTCTATTCGAAAAAAGTCACTAGTGCAATCAAACACATTTAAAAGTCTTTTCATAGAATACATAAATAGACAAATGTCCATTCAAAAGTCTATTCCGAAGTCTTTTCGAAAAAAGCCAGTAATGCAATCAAACAGATTTAAAAGTCTTCTCGTGGAATACGCAAAGAGACAAAAGTCCATTCAAAAGTATATTCAGAAGTTTATTCGCAAAAACATAGTGATGCAATCTGAATGAGCAAGATGTCTATTCCCAAAATGCCAGGGACAAATGTCCATTCAAAAGTCTATTCGGATATCTATTCACAAAATCATATATGTGCTTTAAGACTGTGTCTGAAGTCTATTATTAAGTTTGGAATTGACAGATATCCATTCAAATGTCTATTTAAAAGTCTATTTGAAAATCTGGTGAATGCGATTGGAATGAGTCAGAAGTCTATTTTAGATTTACAAATAGAGAGCTGTCCATTCAAAAGTTTATTCAGAAGTCTATTCGCAAAATCATATATATGCTTAAAGAATGTGTCTGTAGTCTATTTAAAAATTGCAAATAGACAGATGTCCATTTAAATGTCTATTCAGAAGTCTATTCTATTATAGAGTTCGAATAGAGAGCTGTCCATTCAAAAGTCTATTCAGAAGTCTATTCGCAAAATTTGTAAAATGCGTTCAGAATGAGTCAGAACTTACAAACAGTAGCGAATACACTGCTGTCCATTCAAATGTCTATTCAGAAGTCTATTCGCAACATCATGTGCATATGCATTTAGAATGTGGCTGAATTCTGATATAATGTAGCGAATAGAAAGATGTCCATTCAAAGTCTATTCAGAAGTCTATTCGAAAAAATCGGTAAATGCGTTAAGAATGTGTTAGAAGTCTATTATAGAGTTTCCAAAAGAGAGCTGTCCATTCAAAAGTCTTTTCAGAAGTTTATTCGCAAAATCAAATATATGCATTATGAATGTGTCTGTAGACTGTAATAAAGTTGCAAATAGACAGATGTCCATTCAAAAGTCTATTCAGAAGTCTTTTCGCAAAAATCATATATATGCATTATGAATGTGTCTGTAGACTGTTATAAAGTTGCAAATAGACAGATGTCCATTCAAAAGGCTAGTCAGAAGTCTTTTCGCAAAAATCATATATATGCATTATGAATGTGTCTGTAGACTGTTATAAAGTTGCAAATAGACAGATGTCCATTCAAAAGTCTATTCAGAAGTCTTTTCGCAAAAATCATATATATGCATTATGAATGTGTCTGTAGACTGTTATAAAGTTGCAAATAGACAGATGTCCATTCAAAAGTCTATTCAGAAGTCTATTCGCAAATTCTGGTGAATGCGTCCATAATGATCCAGAAGTCTATTATAGATTTTCGTATAGAGAGCTGTCCATTCAAAAGTCTATTCAGAAGTCTTTTCGCAAAATCAAATATATGCATTATGAATGTGTCTGTAGACTGTTATAAAGTTGCAAATAGACAGATGTCCATTCAAAAGTCTATTCAGAAGTCTTTTCGCAGAAATCATATATATGCTTTATGAATGTGTCTGTAGACTGTTATAAAGTTGCAAATAGACAGATGTCCATTCAAAAGTCTATTCAGAAGTCTTTTCGCAAAAATCATATATATGCATTATGAATGTGTCTGTAGACTGTTATAAAGTTGCAAATAGACAGATGTCCATTCAAAAGTCTATTCAGAAGTCTTTTCGCAAAAATCATATATATGCATTATGAATGTGTCTGTAGACTGTTATAAGTTGCAAATGGACAGATGTCCATTCAAAAGTCTATTCAGAAGTCTATTCACAAAATCTGGTAAATGCGTCCATAATGATCCAGAAGTCTATTAAAGATTTTCGAATAGAGAGCTGTCCATTCAAAAGTCTATTCAGAAGTCTTTTCGCAAAAATCATATATATGCATTATGAATGTGTCTGTAGACTGTTATAAAGTTGCAAATAGACAGATGTCCATTCAAAAGTCTATTCAGAAGTCTTTTCGCAAAAATCATATATATGCATTATGAATGTGTCTGTAGACTGTTATAAGTTGCAAATAGACAGATGTCCATTCAAAAGTCTATTCAGAAGTCTTTTCGCAAAAATCATATATATGCATTATGAATGTGTCTTTAGACTGTTATAAAGTTGCAAATAGACAGATGTTCATTCAAAAGACTATTCAGAAGTCTTTTCGCAAAATCTGGTAAATGCGTTTAGAATGAGTCAGAAGTCTATCATACAGTAGCGAAGACACAGCTGTCAATTCAAAAGTCTTTTCAGAAGTCTATTCGCAAAAAATCATAATGCAATCAAACAGATTTAAAAGTCTTTTCGTGGAATACGCAAAGAGACAAATGTCCATTCAAAAGTCTTTTCAGAAGTTCATTCACAAAAACATAGTAATGCAATCTAAATGTGCAAGATGTCTATTCCTGGAATGCAAAGCGACAGATGTCCATTCAAAAGTCTATTCGGATCTCTTTACAAAAGTCTTTTTGCGAATATATAGCTATGCATTCAGATTGTTCCTGAGATTCATTCGCGGGGTTTGAATCGACAGCTGTTTATTCGGAGGTCTTTTCAGAAGTCTATTCGAAAAAAATCATAAAGCAATCAAACTGATTTAAAGTCTTTCTTTGAATACTTAAAGAGACAAATGTCCATTCGAAAGTCGATTCAGAAGTTTATTCACAATAACATGGTCATGCAATCTGAATGTGCAAGATGTCTATTCTCGGAATGCAAAGCGACAGATGTCCATTCATAAGTCTATTTGGATCTTTTTTTTTAAAGTCTTTTCGCGAAAATATAGCTATGCATTCAGATTGTCCCCGAGGTTCATTCGTGGGATGTGAATAGACAGCTGTATATTCGGAAGTCTTTTCAGAAGTCTTTTCGAAAAAAAGTATATTCAAAAGTTCATTCGCAAAATCATTCATATGCATATAGAATGCGTCACAAGTCTATTATTGAGTTGCCAATAGACAGCTGTGCATCCAAATGTCCATTCAGAAGTCTATTCGCAAAATCCTTCATTTGCATAAAGAATGTGTCATAAGTCCATTATTGAGTTGCAAATAGACAGCTGTCCATTCAAATGTCTATTTAGAAGTCTTTTCACGTATATGCATTTAGAATATGTCGCAAGTTTATTACAGAGTTGCGAATAGACAGCTGTCCATTCAAATGTCTATTCAGAAGTCTTTTCGCAAAATCTTTTTTATGCATTTAGAATGTGTCACAAGTCTATTATAAAGTGGCGAATAGACAGCTGTCCATTCAAATGTCTATTCAGAAGTCTATTCGCAAAATCTTTTATATGCATTAAGGATGTGTCAGAAGTCCATTATAGAGTTGCGAATAGACAGCTGTCCATTCAAATGTCTATTCAGAAGTCTATTCGCAAAATCTTATTATGCATTTAGAATGTGTCACATGTTTATTTTAGAGGTGCGAATAGACAGCTGTCCATTCATATGTCTATTCAGAGGTCTTTTTGCAAAATCAAGTAAATGCTTGTAGATTGTGTCAGAAGTATATGAAAGGATTGCGATTAGACAGCTACCCATTCATATGCCAATTCTGAAGTCTGTTCGCAAACAGTAGCTTTTATTCAGTATGTAGCAAAAGTCTTTTAATAAAGTTACTTTTTGTAAAGTGTTAAAATAACATTTTCAAATTATTTATCAGAAATTTTATATGCAAAATCATTCATATGCATTTTTAATGTGTCGGAATAATTTTCTGGGTTAGTGAATTGACATGCTCTTTGAAGCACTCAGGTCTAATTTTTTTTCTATTTAAAGCAATACTTCTATTTTTCTCCTGGTAGTAAGTCTTCTTTCGGTAGCTGATTTTGTTTTAAAATAAAGTCCAACGGACTTTCAGAAACAACTACTGGCATGAGATAAATTCTTCTAATTGATTTAGTCTACCTTTTTCCTTTCGGTTATGAATACATTTACATTATATATACTACAAGCACGAACCTGTGCGAAAACACCAAGATTGACGTCACGCTGTAGCACCGTCAAAAAAATTAACAAAATGGTGTAAAATTGTGTTTCTTATAAAACAAAAATAATCATTTAAACAGGCTTTATCACTTAAAACCCGGGTCGATAGCGCAGTTGGTTGCGCGCCGGGATTTGGATACTCGTGCCCGAGGGGGTGCGGGTTCGAATCCCACCCGGGGAGGTCATACCCTTCAATGAAAATTTGACAATAATGTCGATTTTCCTCCATTGATTAGATAATATGGAGAAGTTGCCGGCCTTGTGGAAGGGTAGGTGAGTACTGGTTAAAGACAATGGTCCAGGAAAGATAGGTTAGGTGCGCTAGACGCCGTGAAATGACCTAAATTGTGTTGATACGGCGTTAACTCCAATAAATTTATAAATTTATCACTTAAATGTAAATTGGTGACTTAGTAGTTTTGTTTTGGCGCTTATTTTTCTTGTGGATAATAACAATTTGTTTACGATTTAATATGAAATTCAAAGGTTTTTCTGCCTACAAACTTCGAAATATTAGCATGTCTCAATCAATGGCGCGTCCTCGAATAGAACCAGCACTGGTTACCGAATTTGCAATTGCACTTGTGTAATCTACGGTTCCAGTAATCTTGTTTGAACCAGGCTTTACCGGCTCGACTTGGTTTACAGAATCTGCAAGAAATCGACGATATGAAAAGGCAAATTCGATCTTCATCTAAAATTGCGGAAACATTCGGGAGATTCATTTATGTTTACGAGAGTTAAAAAACTTACTTAGTTCACGCAAAACCACGCAAACTTCAGTAGACATGGCAGGTTTATCACAATTTCATCTGACACATTCTGAATGCATAAACATAGTTTTGCGAATAGACTTCTGAAAAGACATTTCAATGGACAGCTGTCTATTCGAAAATCTATAATAAACTTCTGGATCATTATGGACGCATTTACCAGATTTTGTGAATAGACTTCTGAATAGACTTTTGAATGGACATCTGTCTATTTGTAACTTTATAACAGTCTACAGACACATTCATAATGCATATATTTGATTTTGCGAAAAGACTTCTAAATAGACTTTTGAATGGACAGCTCTCTATTCTAAAATCTATAATAGACTTCTGGATCATTATGGACGCATTTACCAGATTTTGCGAATAGACTTCTGAATAGACTTTTGAATGGACATCTGTCCATTTGCAACTTATAACAGTCTACAGACACATTCATAATGCATATATATGATTTTTGCGAAAAGACTTCTGAATAGACTTTTGAATGGACAGCTCTCTATTCGAAAATCTATAATAGACTTCTGGATCATTATGGACGCATTTACCAGATTTTGTGAATAGACTTCTGAATAGACTTTTGAATGGACATCTGTCTATTTGCAACTTTATAACAGTCTACAGACACATTCATAATGCATATATATGATTTTTGCGAAAAGACTTCTGTAAAGATTTTTGAATGGACATCTGTCCATTTGCAACTTTATAACAGTCTACAGACACATTCATAATGCATTTATATGATTTTTTGCGAAAAGACTTCTGAATAGACTTTTGAATGGACATCTGTCTATTTGCAACTTTATAACAGTCTACAGACACATTCATAATGCATATATATGATTTTTGCGAAAAGACTTCTGAATAGACTTTTGAATGGACAGCTCTCTATTCGAAAATCTATAATAGACTTCTGGATCATTATGGACGCATTTACCAGATTTTGTGAATAGACTTCTGAATAGACTTTTGAATGGACATCCTATCTATTTGCAACTTTATAACAGTCTACAGACACATTCAAAATGCATATATATGATTTTTGCGAAAAGACTTCTGAATAGTTTTTTGAATGGACATCTGTTTATTTGCAACTTTATAACAGTCTACAGACACATTCATAATGCATATATTTGATTTTTGCGAAAAGACTTCTGAAAAGACTTTTGAATGGACAGCTCTCTATTCGAAAATCTATAATAGACTTCTGGATCATTATGGACGCATTTACCAGATTTTGTGAATAGACTTCTGAATAGACTTTTGAATGGACATCTGTCTATTTGCAACTTTATAACAGTCTACAGACACATTCAAAATGCATATATATGATTTTTGCGAAAAGACTTCTGAATAGACTTTTGAATGGACATCTGTCTATTTGCAACTTTATAACAGTCTACAGACACATTCATAATGCATAAAAATGATTTTTGCGTAAAGACTTCTGAAAAGACTTTTGAATGGACAGCTCTCTATTCGAAAATCTATAATAGACTTCTGGATCATTATGGACGCATTTACCAGATTTTGCGAATAGACTTCTGAATAGACTTTTGAATGGACATCTGTCTATTTGCAACTTTATAACAGTCTACAGACACATTCATAATGCATATATATGATTTTTGCGAAAAGACTTCTGAAAAGATTTTTGAATGGATATCTGTCCATTTGCAACTTTATAACAGTCTACAGACACATTCATAATGCATTTATATGATTTTTTGAGAAAAGACTTCTGAATAGACTTTTGAATGGACATCTGTCTATTTGCAACTTTATAACAGTCTACAGACACATTCATAATGCATTTATATGATTTTTTGAGAAAAGACTTCTGAATAGACTTTTGAATGGACATCTGTCCATTTGCAACTTATAACAGTCTAAAGACACATTCATAATGCATATATATGATTTTTGCGAAAAGACTTCTGAATAGACTTTTGAATGGACAGCTCTCTGTTCGAAAATCTATAATAGACTTCTGGATCATTATGGACGCATTTACCAGATTTTGTGAATAGACTTCTGAATAGACTTTTGAATGGACATCTGTCTATTTGCAACTTTATAACAGTCTACAGACACATTCAAAATGCATATATATGATTTTTGCGAAAAGACTTCTGAATAGTTTTTTGAATGGACATTTGTCTATTTGCAACTTTATAACAGTCTACAGACACATTCATAATGCATATATATGATTTTTGCGAAAAGACTTCTGAAAAGACTTTTGAATGGACAGCTTTCTATACGAAAATCTATAATAGACTTCTGGATCATTATTGACGCATTTACAAGATTTTGTGAATAGTCTTCTGAATAGACTTTTGAATGGACATCTGTCTATTTGCAACTTTATAACAGTCTACAGACACATTCATAATGCATAAAAATGATTTTTGCGTAAAGACTTCTGAAAAGACTTTTGAATGGACAGCTCTCTATTCGAAAATCTATAATAGACTTCTGGATCATTATGGACGCATTTACCAGATTTTGCGAATAGACTTCTGAATAGACTTTTGAATGGACATCTGTCTATTTGCAACTTTATAACAGTCTACAGACACATTCATAATGCATATATATGATTTTTGCGAAAAAACTTCTGAAAAGATTTTTGAATGGATATCTGTCCATTTGCAACTTTATAACAGTCTACAGACACATTCATAATGCATTTATATGATTTTTTGAGAAAAGACTTCTGAATAGACTTTTGAATGGACATCTGTCTATTTGCAACTTTATAACAGTCTACAGACACATTCATAATGCATTTATATGATTTTTTGAGAAAAGACTTCTGAATAGACTTTTGAATGGACATCTGTCCATTTGCAACTTATAACAGTCTAAAGACACATTCATAATGCATATATATGATTTTTGCGAAAAGACTTCTGAATAGACTTTTGAATGGACAGCTCTCTGTTCGAAAATCTATAATAGACTTCTGGATCATTATGGACGCATTTACCAGATTTTGTGAATAGACTTCTGAATAGACTTTTGAATGGACATCTGTCTATTTGCAACTTTATAACAGTCTACAGACACATTCAAAATGCATATATATGATTTTTGCGAAAAGACTTCTGAATAGTTTTTTGAATGGACATTTGTCTATTTGCAACTTTATAACAGTCTACAAACACATTCATAATGCATATATATGATTTTTGCGAAAAGACTTCTGAAAAGACTTTTGAATGGACAGCTTTCTATACGAAAATCTATAATAGACTTCTGGATCATTATTGACGCATTTACAAGATTTTGTGAATAGTCTTCTGAATAGACTTTTGAATGGACATCTGTCTATTTGCAACTTTATAACAGTCTACAGACACATTCATAATGCATATATATGATTTTTGCGAAAAGACTTCTGAATAGACTTTTTGAATGGACATCTGTCTATTTGCAACTTTATAACAGTCTACAGACACATTCATAATGCATATATATGATTTTTGCGAAAAGACTTCTGAAAAGACTTTTGAATGGACAGCTCTCTATTCGAAAATCTATAATAGACTTCTGGATCATTATGGACGCATTTACCATATTTTGTGAATAGACTTCTGAATAGACTTTTGAATGGACATCTGTCTATTTGCAACTTATAACAGTCTACCGTCACATTCATAATGCATATATATGATTTTTGCGAAAAGACTTCTGAATAGACTTTTTGAATGGACATCTGTCTATTTGCAAATTTATAACAGTCTACAGACACACTCATAATGCATAAATATGATTTTTGCGAAAAGACTTCTGAATAGACTTTTGAATGGACTGCTCTCTATTCGAAATTCTATAATAGACTTCTGGATCATTATGGACGCATTTACCAGATTTTTTTGCGAATAGACTTCTGAATAGACATTTGAATGGACATCTGTCTATTTGCAACTTTATAACAGTCTGCAGACACATTCATATTGCATATATATGATTTTTGCGAAAAGACTTCTGAATAGACTTTTGAATGGACAGCTCTCTATTCAAAAACCTATAATAGACTTCTGGCTCATTCTGAATACATTCACCAGATTTTGCAAATAGACTTCTGAATAAATCTTTCAATGGACATCTGTCTATTTACAACTTTAAAATAGATTACAGACACATTCTTTATGCCTATATATGGTTTTTCGAATCGACTTTTGAAAAGACATTTGAATGGATATCTGTTTGATTGCATTACAGGCTTTTTTCGAATATACTTCTGAATGGACTTCCGTCCTTGCTTATACATGATATTGCAAATAGACTTCTGAATAGACTTTTGAATCGACATATATCTATTCGCAACTTAATTAAAGACTTCAGACGCATTCTAATTGCATATATATGATTTAGCAAATTAACTTCTGAACAGACTTTTGAATGGATAGCTGTGTATTCGCTACTGCATAATAGACTTCTGACTCATTCTGAAAGCATTTACCAGATTTTGCGAATAGACTTCTGAATAGACATTTAAATGGACAGCTCTCTATTCGAAATTCTATAAAAGACTTCACCCTCATTTTGAATGCATATACATAAATTTGCGAATAGACTTCGGAATAGACATTTGAATGGACATTTGCATCTTTACGTATTCCACGAAAATACTTTTAAATCTGTTTGATTGCATTACTGGCTTTTTTCAAATAGACTTCGGAATAGACTTTTGAATGGACATTTGTCTATTTATGTTTTCTATGAAAAGACTTTTAAATATGTCTGATTGCACTAGTGACTTTTTTCGAATAGACTTCTGAATAGATTTCCGAATAGACAGCTGTCTTTTCGGCATTTTGTGAACAGATTTTTGTACAGATTTTTGAACTTACCTATGCCTATGTATACAGTAAATGCGAATAGATTTCTGAATGAATAGATTTCTCAATACATAGCTGTCTATTGTGCGAATAGACTTTTGAATAGAGAATAGACAATAGATAGCTAACTTCACAGACCTATTTACACATGTATTTACAAATGAATGAATTTAAAATTTCAATTAAAATCTAATTCTCAAATGTATTTGAATTTTGAATGCGATACAATAGTCTATAAAAATTTTCGGTTAAGTAAAGGAAAAAAGTTGAAAAATAAATATAGATCAGAGCAAAACTAGTCTAACTACATGTTAAGATTAATAAGGTATTCTTCAAACTCATCGAAAACTCAGCTAAAATCATTTTAAACATGATGATGAATAGTTGGTTTAATGAGGGTTGATCTGCTCTATAAAAAGGAATGTCAAAAACAATTTAAATCGCAGATCTACCAGACAGCAAAAAAAAACAGAGAGGGTGATGTTTTTCGATTTTTGAACTTTGTTATAAAAGCTTTTGTTATAAAAGGGACAACCAGAAACAAATAACGAAAGCAAGAGCCTATAGTAAGGAGTTTCCGTCATGGATCACGATGGCAAAATGATTACTGTCACCAGTGGTTTCTCTTTCTTGTAATTTAAATGAACCAAAAGGAGTACAATGAAACGAAAAGACTACTACACCAAGCCGGTTACAATTACCTCTGGGGATGTCAAATCATTTTCTAATGTGCACCAACCTTACACATGCCCGAACAGATTTATGTAAGGTCAGACAATAACAAATGGTCTTGATGGAATTAAAAATCAGTCCACCAATCACTTACATAGCACTGGCACCAGAGTCCTTACTTAAGTCTTATGATCATAAAATAATTCGTACGTCCCTATATATAGTTCCCTGTGCATACATATATAATAATTTATAATGAAGGTATAGTTATAACTCGTACACGATAATGTATACGAGACCGATTTTTAATTTCGTTTGATGACAAATTTTATATGTGTGCGTATTAAACGAGTGTAAGGACTCTGGTGCCATTGTTACATAGGTATTCATTACGTGCTGGCCACGGGAGAGATTCTATCTTTTAAATGATACATTTTTGGGCTAAAATGAGCCAAATGTAAAAGCCCCTATGTAATTCATATCAGATGACTTATTTAGATGTCAAATCGTGGCCACGTTAGAGTTACCAAAGGTGGTTGGTATTCGGTTGACTGATTACTTCCTATAAATTTGGATATTTTCCCTATGTAGTGTGCTCATTTTTATACAAAATAGATCACATAATCAGAGACAAAGTGACATGATTATGGTAGTTTAGGATAACTTTAGACAAATCTTACGATATTCTATGTAAAACAATGTCTTATAATATCATTAAAGAGCATTAATATGTAATATTATAAAATAAAACGCTCAATTGAACGTGACAAAAATCTAATCCCATCAAGTAGATATAGATTTATATAAGTATTATGGTATAATAATTTCAATGTACATAAAACTGGCTATATAGATCTGTACATGGTATACAAATAGTTAAAGATGACTATAGATCTACATAGTATGAAAATAGTTGAAGCTGGCTTATATCATAACATGATATTGACTATAAATTACTCAGTTTATTATATTACGATTTTGTCATAGCAACCGTATATATACAGTGCCTAGAAAAAGACATTTTCACCCTACATGTATATATATGTCCACTAAATACATGTACATGTAGTTTTTATCAGAAATTGGATAACCGTTATTTAAAGCTTTTTAGTTCAGCTTTATTTTTTATTATGATTATATTTCTAGTTTAGACTATAAAAGTACAGGTCGTATTCAAGGTCATGCGTGTTTTTGTACTTTAAACAATGGGCTTGCTCATAAAATAGGTGATTAAGCTGATGCATTTATACCATTTTACTGATAGAAACATACCACTTGATATTTAACATCTATCTTAAATGATGTATGTTCTCATTGTAATTTCTATATAATGATATAGTTGTTAAATAAGTGTAAACTATCTAAATTATAAAATGGTAAAACTAATTCACCCCTAAATATTAGTGTGTAATGAAACTGGCTGTGTTTACATACGCAATGTTTACGTGGACGACCTGTAGCTAAATATTTATGTCCAGGAACTGATTTACATTGAGTATTGGTAAGACCGTGCCATTGAATGGAATTTTGTTAAGTGACAACTCAAGTTTGACAAACCTAGGTACCTATTCACAAAAACACACAGACATAAAACGAAAACACATGTCCATTCTAGCTAGTATTCACACAAATAAGTACTGGGTAGTACATGAATGTTTATGACATTAATGTGAGATTAAAGTAATTGTATGAAGATGTATATACAACATACACATGTACATATTCATTAATCAAATACACAGAAACAAGGAACTATTAGTATTTCCAGAGAAAAATCAGTTATCGAATCCCGGAACAACAAAATTATTTAAGAAAATTTTACCAACATTTTTTTTGGATTGAGGACTCTAAAACCTACGGACACGCGGATGCTTAACAAAATTCCGCTATGACATAGCCTAAATGTAGGAAGCCTGGAAGACTATATGGATTGATAGCTGTTGAATCCGTTGTTGTGATTAATTGATATAAAAAGTTATCATTGTATCACAAACAATACTAAATATATGAAAAATAACGATTCTACAAAGTAAAAGATCATTGAAATTTAATATTTCAGTTTAGATCTTAAAAATGTGTCTCCATTATTTTATGGTGACTGTATTTTTTACATTGTAGAATAGAAAACATAAAATTAACATACCCGTTATAAGTATTCCATATATGACAGTCTTGCGCCGAACGCATATTCGTATCATTTCTTCTACAGTATCCAAATATTTTTTCATGAATCTCAAAAAAAATAATTTTACTCCATGAACGGTTAGACCATATAGAAAGTTTATGAACGATTATTATTGTCGTTATATCGTGGCATGGATATTAGATTTACGGTCGAATGAACACTTTGTCGCTACAACCGTGTAGAATAATCCATACCAGTCTTAAATGTATATGCTATTTTACACGGGTAGCAATTGGTCGAATAACTACCCGCCGGGGAAAACAAATATTGATGTATAGAATTTTACTACCACGCCAATGGTTGGTAGTATTGACAATTAAACATTGTATGCATGACATGTAAGATGGAATAATGATTTAACTGTAGTATAATTAAAACCACAGGTAGTTGTGTGAAACGTTCATTCGATAGGTCGCTTATACCTTAAGGTCTTCCGCGTATCATAGACTATCCTGTTAATGAACGTCTACACTGAAGACAAGTCTATCTATTAAAACAGAAAGTGCGGCTAAGAGACAACTCGATCCGTGGATAACTCATCCCAAAGTTGGGACAAACTCACCCCGTTAGTAGGAATGGAATTGTCTCGGATTGAGTTGCCTTTGTTCCGATCATTACGTTATGGAACGTTTTGGAACGTTCGGGGTAATTGAACAGGCTTCAGAAAGTACTGTTAAAGCTCAAGGTTCTCTATTAGTGAAAGGTTCAACTAATCTAAGACAAGCGTCCCTGGCTAATTAATGACACAAGCGTTTTTATGTGGTGATACACATAAGTAAGTGTAAAATACACTTGACAACAAGAAAAGACTGATGCAATTATTAACATTATGTGTACAAACATCAAAAGGGAAAACAATTATATATGGGCAAAAAGAGCCCAATAATTCCATAACATTGTGTCATACATTGAGGTATAAAACAGACCATGTAAAACGTCTATGTTTGAGAGACAAAGTTGATAAAAAAAAATTTAATTCTAAGAATATTATTCCTTTTTTATAATCTTTTAAAAATATATTGCTTATTGGTCGCTAATTAAAGCTACTAATATTATCCTATTAACACCTATATACAATACAAGATAGGATAATAAATTAATAATCATTCATGGTCTGATAATCCTTCTCTGTATATGGTGTCAGAGTCAGCTTTAATGGTTTAGACCGTCCCCAAAAAATTAATTAAATTAATAGACGGTGAGACCCGCAAATGATCGTAAAATTATGCACATATTTTAATCCAAGCCGCAGTATTTGCATTCTCGTACCCAGAGTCTAGTAGGAATCTCAATATTAGCTAGATCGAGAATCTTAATAACCTCGGGGTACGAGAAAGCAGTATTTGGAGAAGACATTTAATAATTTCTAATAGGAATTCATTTTAAACACTATACACAAACGCTATACCAAATAAATGAAACATATACAAAAACACGCCAGATATAACAGTTCCTTAAAAAATCACTGACTAGAACTCCGTGTCTAGATGATCAAAGAAAAGTACGTACGCGTTTGAGCCTATGTTTCATGGCGGTCCCCATATCTGAGACGTAGCAACGATCGCCGACAATTATAGCCGAAATGTTCCGCATGCAGGCACAATATAGAAATCCTAAACATTAAGAACGCAGACACAAGCCTGCAGTCAATGAAAGTTCTGCAAATAATCTTGCCAGGAATCTGCCATGCTAGCGTTCATTTATCGGACGTGCCATGGGGTAAAGTGAAGAAATTCTTGATTAGTTAGTGTATAATCTTTTGATTGTCAAAAATTAAAGTATGAAAAGCTCATTTCAAACAACAAATGCCTTATAGTTCGATAACGTCAGTCATAGATTTAAAAGGTCGGACAAGTGATGTTTCTCGTCAAAATAGGCAATTCAAATGTCTGAATTAATATTGCAATTGTTCTAATGATACCAAATTGTGTTGAAATAATTGTTTTGCCGAATAATGTTCACGATTATTTTATGGGCATTTGTGACCTGAAACGATCAGAAACGAATGTATTTGATTCTGGTAGGTTTGTAACACTGGCACCAGAGTCCATATCTTATGATCATAAAATAATGCGTTCGTCCCTATATATAGTTCCCTGTGCATACATGCATGTACCCTACCTTATATATTAATATTATAATGAAAGTATAGTTATAACTCGTACACGGTAATGTATTCGGTACCGATTTTTAATTGTGTTTGTTGACAAAATATTATACGTGTTCGTATTTAACGAGTGTGAGGACCCTTGTGCCAGTGGTTCGAAACGGGTGTGATCCAAAACTTGAATGTCGCATCAGATAAAGAAAAAATAATAAAAAGTAAAAGCGGCTTAAAGGTTTTGGAAGTCAGGATTAGGTCGCTTATGCCAAACATAAACTATTGTATTATTTTATGGCCAAAAAGAAGCGGAATAATTCAGTTTGATTGAGTTTATACGTGAATTAAAGCCACTATGGTTGTTACCTTATAATATGTAAAGTTTACATAAAAAATAAAATTATCCCATTCTAATGACGTCTTCTGCTTTAAGGATTATTTTTTAGTTAACATTAGAAGTTCTGATCTAATGTCGTCTGCTCTGTTCTGTTAACATTGGAAATAGTGATCTAATATTTATTTCTTTAGCTGTAAGGTTGTTTTAACACAGTATTATTTGTCTACAGGTCGTTCATGCAACATTGCGACATGACCGGTTCCATTAAAAAACAATATTAAGGATAAAGCTTAATAATAATTAATAGTTTATTTAGTTTAACAGTAAAATAATGTACATGCATCGCCTTAGTCTTATATTTATAAAATCCTCCTTTTTGGAGATAATAACATATTTACAAAAATAATTTTACAAAGGAACTGCAAATATATAAACCTATTAAATGGACAAGTCCATTATTTAAGTACATACACACGCATGACTTTGTGTACGAACTGTAATACTTGACACCGCTCCTAACCAAGATTTGAAAATACCAATATATCTTCGATGGTTAATAGAATATAATTAACATTACACTTAAAGCACAGATATTTCTCCATTTCGACTATATCTATTGTCAACAGGAAGAGGGTTTCTTACATTTGTTACACATTTTGCAATTTCTGTATGAGCAATGATACGCACAGGTGGATGCATCAAAATGATGATTAATATTATTATATACCGCATTTGTATAGCGCACTTTTCATATTGAATATATGTTCAAAAGCGCTTCACAATCATATGCATAATTAGGTAATACAAGTTTAAATAAAAACGAAAATGAAGAATGAAAAAGATTAAGAGATGATAAAATATAAAAACATAAACTGAAGTTTATAATATAAAACTAAAAATTAGTGATCAATAAAGTGTTCATAGTAGTTTTAAAACAACAACAACAACAAAACTGTTATGTTGTTGTTGTTTTTTTAAACTACTATGAACACTTTATTGATCACTAATTCTTAGTTTTATATATTAGTCTTCAGTTTATGTTTTAAACAAGTGGATTTTTAACTGTAAAATGATATTCCATCGACTGAGAGGACGATTTACTGTTGTCTCTAATATATATTAGTCTTCAGTTTATGTTTTAAACAAGTGGATTTTTAACTGTAAAATGATATTCCATCGACTGAGAGGACGATTTACTGTTGTCTCTAATATATATTAGTCTTCAGTTTATGTTTTAAACAAGTGGATTTTTAACTGTAAAATGATATTCCATCGACTGAGAGGACGATTTACTGTTGTCTCTAACAATATTTTAAGACATAATTATTATACAAAAATGACTTATATGTATAAGTTCTTGGACACTAAAATGTACAGAACAAAATGCTCATGCAAACGGCAAGTACAATTACTATAATTTAAGCTTATTCATCTTCCCAGTATAAATCATACACCGATGAACAAAATACGTTTTAATTTATTCAATGACACGTTGTTTCTTTTTTTCATAACTAAATGTGAGAAGAGTTTCACCCAAATAGATTTTGTTCAAGGACTTCTGAAGGGCATCCTCCAATAGCAGAAAAAAACGTTGCTGAAGTGTTCCGTACCTTTCTAATAATTCTAAATAAATGTTTTATGTGCAGAGTGTGTTTAAAGCCACTATATGAAGCTATATGCATCAACAGTAGACTAGAAAACTGTTTTACAAACATTTAGTTATCAGAATATAACATGCTATAACAATAAACTGTTTAAACCACTCTGCTTTGTTAATTTGAATTTGACAAAATGTCCATGTATTTGTTAAAAAAGTGTGACACTTTTATAAGACCACATAATCGTTTTACGCCTGTAAAATATGCTTGATCCAAAATAGTTTTAGAGCCTAATTATGCAATTCGGAGCCTTTTTCTATAACAAGACTTCATTCTAAACATATTGAGATCAAAACAATTGTTTCATGTATTGACAACCGAATTCTACTTTTGGTTTCAATCAACTTTCGCTTTGAAATGCATTAAATAACATAATCATATTTAAGCAAAACAATGTATTTGCATCAAATTAAAAAAATCTTGTTCATAAGAGATTTTGAAATAGATGAATGTCTATTTTCTTTGAAGTCCAAAATCAGTGTTTCTTTTGATGATGGGGCTTCTGAAGTGCGTATGACAAATTATCGTTCGCGTTGGTTAAAACGAAACGATATATAAATCTTAAAACAAATTAGCTAAAATATATTGTACATTTTAACCACCAATATATTTTAGCATTAAAGACACAACTTGTCAAGTAGAATGGATATAATAATTGAGGCCTTGCAATGAGTGCATGAACCTAGTTCAAATGTAGCGTTTATATAAATGGATCTTTGTATCGAACAGCAAAAAACTTACAATACCCTAAATGACTACAATTTTGCTGTTTAAGTTAAAATCTTGATACAACTGAAATGATAAGTAATAAGTAATAAGCTCTCAATCTATTTGAAAAGCCCTATGTTATCCAAATATGGACGATAAAGAGGATTTGGTACACTATGGCACTTGGTGACAATACTTCTGTGAAATGTTTGTTGAAATCCATTATGAAATGTAGATGGGATTGTGAATAGAAACATATTTCCCTATGTATTACATATGTATAATCGTTGACCAGGTACAAAGAAAACTGTCGTCTGCTCAATTAAATGATGTCTGCTAAATTAATAGTTTATCCATTGGTTAAAAAAAGGTAGAAATATTGTCTGAATGACAAAACCAGACGCTGAAAAAACAATTTAATTACTCAATTTTGTCATAGATATACATAAATACATTACTAGTAACATTATCAATAACTATGCATGGGCCTTAATTTATTTCACTTGCTAGCAAATACGAAAAAGTCATGAAACATGTAATACATGTACTTGAAATGTTCACCTCTATTATATATGATGTAACCACTATACTACAATTTTCTTTTGATGTCCAAGATTTATAAGTTGTGTCTTTAAGTAGCACTAACAACTTCATTATTTGATTTAATTTATTTATGAGCTACCGACTTTGGATATTAAAACTTTTTCAAACAAACAATATTTCTAAATGATATATAAAATTACAAGTTAAATACAGTTTTTGCAATTTTGTAATTTATAACATTTGTATAAATAATCTTGTGCATGCAAGTATGATATTGTCACCGACTTGAAGTTTGGATTGAAGTGCTTTGTTGAAGGACCGGCAGAATTTATGGCAAAATTAGCTCACCCTAGATTTTAACAGCACGGAATTGTTTTTTATGTTTTGCATGCTGGCATGCCACAGGGGCAATCCATGTGACTATGACATCGCAAATGTTACGGTTTCAAGAAGTAAACAGTAAAAATACGTTTTTTTAATTCTTGTCAGATTTGCATGATACCTACTCGTGGTTAAGCAGAAAAGGGAATTCTATTAACAATTAACTGTGCACGAAGCATCACATCTCTATCGAAATTTTGATATATTTTGCATCCGACCTAGTGCAAAATTCTCTTTCTAGCGGTTGTTCTCCCAATCCCACAACGGTCAAATTTCTAATTTACCTCGAAGTTCTTCCAGAATTCAAAACCTCGAGGTAATCTAGAAAACTAGAATCGTTATGGGATAGAAAGAGAATTTTGTGCTGCTTAGACTGCACTATGTCTGATAAAAATCGGTTATGAATAAATGTCATTTATCTTGTCTTTTTCATCTAAACTTGTTGATCTGGTCGTCATTTTGTTGTGTTAGGAACCGTATAGGTCACATGTTTCCCCACACTGGGGATCAAATACCTGTACTATAAAAAGTATGATAAACGTGATGTTCAATGTAAAACCTAGTTATCATGCATAACTAATTAGCTCTCGATATGCGTCTTTTTTTATAAACAAAAAAGATTGTATGAAAAATATAGTAAATTCTATGTTATACGATACATTCCGTATCCATATAATATGGGGTTTACGTTAAACCAGACTGAGAAAATAGCGGATTTTTCCGAGACAAATCTGCATTTCAAAATAAGTTCAGCCCACACCAATAAGGGACCTTAGTCAGTTATTTCCCCTCGTATACTATTCAAATAGGTAGGTCCAATTAGTTGGATTACTCGGATTGTACCCTTACATTTCAAGGTCAATTTGCCACAATTAATCTTAATTAAATAACCTTTTTGTAATTCATGTTGTAAGGGTGAAGAACTATCTAAATTTAATCACTTCTGTTAATATCTTAATTAACAAGAAAGATAGTTGATGAAATATTTTATAATCCTAACATAGGACTTTAATGATAAAATCCGACGATTCCAACTGTAAGGACCTACTAACCAATTGGATTGCTTCATATTTTATCAAGGAAAGATAACTGACAAACGTCCCTCATTCTGAAACTGCTCACTACGACACTGCAGTGTAAGATGATGCGATACTTAGTATTTATCCTCCAGTATTTATTAAATTTAGCGTTCTACGTAGATCCTGTTTCTATTCATATAAAAACAAGGTTCAGATTGTACTTAAAAGTTGATCATTATTTTAAGCGAATAACTTTACTCCGTCTTAACAACGATCAACGTGAAATGAGACACCTAGTTAGATAAACTGCAGTTGAATGTATCAAAGGCTAGCTACCCAGTTCCGGGCTATTTATTCAATACTTCTATAAGGTGTAAATATCATATTATTCAAATAAAGCATGTTTAATTAAACACGAAATTCATTTCACGCAAGATGCAATATATTTTTCTCAACATAAAAGCGTATTGATTATTCATCATTTATTTAACTCTTCATCGATTTTTAAACTGAACGTCACTATTTTAAAAACGGATTTGAATCGGGGTTGCAAGGACATCTAACCATGAACTAAATTCAAAGTAGTATCTGTTGACCAATGACTGGTACATTGTTTAACAAACTGCGATTGTGATTTTTCATGTCCCCTATTGCAAGAGACTATTGAACTCTTATACAAATGAACTGTCGATATGCTATTATGTAGAATAAAAATTTTTTTTTACCGTGAACATAGTGAATTCAATGTTACGTGTATGATAAATTCCATATTCAAATAATATTGTGTTTGAAGTTCTTGTTACAACGTTATAAGCGGCATTGTATTTGAACGTTCTGCACATTAACCTGTAAACTTGTCGTCTCGCACTGTATGTGTACATTAATGATAGTACAGGCATTAGCATTAACATGTTTCGTCTAGATGAAAGCTACGCATTGATTGGTCGACACAAAGTTCATCTCGACGTGACCTTCCACGGAGACAGTAGAGATCCTGTACGACCATGCTCTACAGGATATCTGTTTACGGAGATTGACTTATGGTGATCAGTTCAGTCTGTAACACGACTGACTGCCTGGAAGGTCGGGAGTTCGAAATCCGGTAGTACCTTCATATCATGCGAGTGGTTCGGTCTTGAGTTATTTTTTCGACAATTTTACTGTCTGCCTCTGTATCAAGTTGAATAGATTCAACTACTGGCTTAGGGTGGAGACTGGATACAATGCAATGGTTGAAAGCTTGTGTTCAATCAAGATCATAAAAAAACTAACTGTCCATGGTCCAATGACAGTGAGTATGACGTAACGATTGGCTGCCAATGTGCGATTTGATAGAAAAAATGTTGAAATGCAGAGTAAAAGCAATGAAGCTTATTTCAATTTATAACAATGAAAAAAGATAAAAAGCCTTTCCATCATAAAGAATTTATTATCAAAATAAATAATTTAACAGTCACATGCGTTCTCTTTTGATAAATGACGTGACGTGATCTATATTTTATTATTGAACACATACATAGCTGTTATAATATATAGTGCGTACAAATTGACCCCGACCTGACCTTTATGCAAGAATATTTATTACATTGAATACGAATGTAGTATTAATGGTCGATAACAATCGGATTATATCGCCAAGGCTCGAATGTAATTATAACACAGGGATTAATTTTAAAGTACATTTAAAGCGTACAATGAGTGTCTATTACACATAGACCGGACCAGAGGATAATACGATGAGGCTAGCTACCAATTCAAAGGTCGTGGGTTTTAACCCCACAACTGCCATCCCCCTATCCATTTTATTATTAATTGTAACCAAAAAGTTAAGAACACGAGTTTCCCGTTTGAATGCATTTGAATCGTGAATTGTTATACATGCGGGCTGTGTATACTCTATACATGTCTTATTTTATCTTAAATACGTAATGAACCGAAGTATACAGTAGGCGTGGTATTGATTTTCGCCGGGATATGTGTATATTATAATTAGATGCAAATGTGAAAGGTAAGGTCGGGGTCAATTTGTACGCACTATACAGCTTCGTTATTAAAACTTAACAATAAAATTACTTATTGTTCTATGTTACTAAGGTAATAACAAACAATGTATAGTTTTCCAATATTTTATCAAATAATGAAATAAAGGCACTCATATTAATGCGCTAATTAAATAGCACGGCCTAAAACAATCGTTATTTAATGTTGACACACAAAAGCTGGTGCACGTGTCTATATTTTATTATAAAACAAAACTAAGACAGTTTAAATAAAATCGTAACTTAAAGTTTTATCAATATTATCAATCAATAGTTGTTCTGGAAAGTTAAAGGCACTCATGGAGCTATCAACAAGTTCATCTTCATTATTAAACACTCTGTAACCTAAACTCTCATATACATTTCCACACACCTCATCTACAGTTTTAACAGCACTAAAACTCAGTCTATATCTCCACCAATCAGAGTGATTTCCCTTTACTCTTTTTTCTGTATGCAGTTCTGGTAAAATGTCTGTCATATTTGCAAGTTTCGCTTTGAGTTGATGGGGATCTAACCCAATATAATTATAAAGAATTTTAGCTTTTCTTGGGAGACCATTTTGTAAATCTTCATACATGATTAAAGCAAAACGATCTGGATATTTAGTTTTTAATTTTATAGACGCTGTGACGTCATACATCATTCTTGCGCACAAATCGTACGCATCCACTCGGATTGCTTGGTGATTACCATTAGGTGACTCGTGTAAATGATACCACTTAGTCGTTGTTCTTGAATTAATTACTGCCCTTGGATCTCTAAAGAGATGGAGTACTTTCAAATTGGGAAAATTCTCAAGTATATATTCCAAATTGTCAACTGTTAATCGAACTATTTTAGTAGCTCTATGTTTAGAGTTCCGACAAATTTCTTCCATTTCTTTCAAACATACAATCATAGTTTTCCCTGCTGATCTACACTGTCGATATGGAAGCCAGACATCACCTAAAACATATAATCATAATTTCAGTTGGTACATATTGACCTCTGACGAGTAGAATGTCGTTATGTCATTTATAACCAGTTCACATTGACATATGTCATGAAAAAGTGTCGTTATGTCAATTATAACCAGTTCACATTGACCTATGACATGAAAAAGTGTCGTTATGTCATTTAAAACCAGTTCACATTGACCAATGACAAGAAAAAGTGTCGTTATGTCATTTATAACCAGTTCACATTGACATATGACATGAAAAAGTGTCGTTATGTCATTTATAACCAGTTCACAATGACATATGACAAGAAAAAGTGTCGTTATGTCATTTATAACCAGTTTTACATTGATTTATGACAAGAAAAAGTGTCGTTATGTCATTTATAACCAGTTTTACATTGACCTATGACAAGAAAAAGTGTCGTTTTGTCATTTATAACCAGTTCACATTGACCTATGACAAGAAAAAGTGTGGTTATGTCATTTATAACCAGTTCACATTGACCTATGACAAGAAAAAGTGTCGTTATGTCATTTATAACCAGTTCACATTAACCTATGACAAGAAAAAGTGTCGTTATGTATGTTATGTAAGTAATTGTACTTTGAATACCTATACATGTATGTTTTGTTACACTGTAATGCCATCATTTTATGTTTGTAATTTTGTGTTTGACAAATTGCTTTTTAGCAAAGGTCAAACTGTGTTGTTCTATGTGTGAAATTTGTAATAAAATCTAATCTAATCTAATCTATTAACCTATGACAAGAAAAATTGTCGTTATGTCATTTATAATCAGTTCATATTAACCTTTGACAAGAAAAAGTGTCGTAATGTCATTTATAACCAGTTCATATTAACCTTTGACAAGAAAAAGTGTCGTAATGTCATTTATAACCATTTCACATTAACCTATGACAAGAAAAAGTGTCGTAATGTCATTTATAACCAGTTCACATTAACTTATGACAAGAAAAGTGTCGTAATGTCATTTATAACCAGTTCACATTAACCTATGACAAGAAAAAGTGTCGTTATGTCATTTATTACCAGTTTACATTAACTTATGACAAGACAAATTGTCGTTATGTCATTTATAACCAGTTCACATTAACATATGACAAGAAAAAGTGTCGTAATGTCATTTATAACCGATTTACAATGTTCTCTGGCAAGTAAAATGTCGTAATGTCATTTATAACTGATTTACAATGATCTCTGACAAGTAAAATGTCGTAATGTCATTTATAACCAGTTTTTTTGCTTCCTTTCAAAAAATTGTTACATTGTAGTCATTAGAATGTGAGACCAAAAAGATTTTTTCTTCAATTTAATCCTTTAGTAATCGATTTAAACCATTTAAAGAATAGATCGCAAGTTCATATTTGTTTACATTGAGGTTTTCATTTAAGTAGACTAACATTGATTGAACGACAATGAAAAGCAGAGTACTTATTGATTGAACCAGAAGAAAAATACAATAGCTTTTTTTATATTTCTTTGTAAACAGTGAACAAAGGTATTGTATGCATCTGGTACTAGAATACTTTTTACAGATCGGAGAAGATGAAAAGAGGCGTTTACAGAGTATGTTAGGTTTAATTAGGGACTTAAGTCAGTTATCTTTCCCTGATAAAACCTGAAGCAATCCAATTGGTAAGCAGGTCCTTACAGTTGGAATCCTCGGATTTTATCATTGAATTCCTATGTAAGGGTAACAAAATATTTTATCTAATATCTTTCTTGTTAATAAAGATATTTACAGAAGTGATGGAATTTAGATAGTTCTTTAACTTAAAAATAATGAGCTTGAATTTCAAACAAATTAAATGATATACAAGAAAGTTCTTCAAGATTAAATTTGGCAAATTAACATTGAAAAGTAAGGGTAAAATCCGAGTAATCCAACTAATTAGACCTACCTATTTTGAAGAGTATACAAGGGGAAATAACTGACTAAAGTCCCTTATTATAATGTTTTCGAAAAGTGAGTTGTTGGCTGTTTCGTATTACAAGAAGTAGCATCTTAGCAAGGGAGACGACTTTTGACAGATTAACGCAATAAAAGTGGTTTGTTTCACCCCATGCTACTTACCCCAATTGCCTCCCCTACAATAACTATAATCATATATTTGAAATATTTGGGGAATAACTGCAGTGGGTAGTTTGCTTTGTTTTTTGTTTATCAACTAAGGATGTGACAAATGTCGGATTGACTGGATAATTACAGTTTATTACATATAATTTCTTAGGCCGACAAGCCCAAAAGAAAACAAGACATATACATATTTACATGTTACAAAACAAACATAAAAGACGTACAGTATGAAACATGGGAAAGGTACATGAGTATGGTACCATATTTGAACGATGAACGCACACAAAATATAAGGAAAATACGTTTCCACGTGCTGGTGTTAAACCAAACCAGCACTAGTTTTTTTAGTTCGTATCGCTCAATGTGCGTCCATCGTCCAAAACACTTGTATGTCATGCAAAAAGTACCATTCAATTTGTAGTACAAATAAATTTAAAATGAGGATACCGCAACAAGAATTCTGGTGATTTTTTCACAAATTTGATTTCAAACTTTACATTTGTCAAATACATAGTCCATTTTATCACTAGTGAGTGTAGAAGTACCAAAGTAAATAAAATTATTAAATTTTAAATCAGCGGACCTAATGTATAGTTCACTGTCAACTAAATAATAATTAACAATGGTTTATTGCAATAAACTCTCGCACCCAAATGTTATCGAAATTGCTCGAGAACGATTCCTCCAGGGCACGAGAATTATTGCAATACTGGATAATATATAGTATGGCGGGTGTTGCCCAGCGATTACGAAGTTGGACTGGTAATCATTGGATAGCCAGCTCCGCGCTGGTTCGAATCCTATCCAAAACCTACCCCGAGGTTTCCTTGAACAGGGACTTTATCCTACTAGCTCTGTACTTGGGGACCAGGAAACGGACATGAAATTGATTAATATAAGTTGTTAGAACTTGGTTCACGATTGAGCTAAAATATAAATAAAATAGAATATAAAATATATACATGTACCTTCTTGTTAGAGAATAGGGCTGGATTTCGGACTGAAAATGACATAAAATACACTGATATTGCAATACGGGTTTCCGTATAAGCTGCACTCTAAAAGCAAAAGACATTGTTACTTGTGAGTATAGAACATCATACCTGAGTATGTAGGTGTCATCTGCTCAGCGACCGCTGATACCAAGTTGTCAAAAGTACATGAATACATCATCTTTAAAACTTGGTGCATTCTACCAATACCTGACGATTGAGAATTTGGAGATAACCTGATAAATAGAAAATATTGTTATCATTTGTAGTTCAGTGTATCATGTGACTACTAGACTAAACTCGAGCACTTTTTAGTGATTACGTCAAGCGTTGCTTCTTAAATGATATTGATTCCAAAAAGGGAAACATCACAGCAATGGTAATCAAAGTATTAAAATTCAGAAAGACTTTCGTGCACATTGAACCTAATGATTACTCCTTACACATTAGATTCAAGTACGAACCAAGCAGGGGAAAATGCGAGGCGAAGTGTTTATTCTATCCTGTATAACTGGCAAGTACTACTAACGAGATTTGACTCCGCCCATTCAGACGTTTAAATTATGAAATACCTGTCACTGACACTGAAGCAAGCAATTATGGCATAGGGGCGAGTCTAAACAAACACTAGCCTGTCAGACACTGAAACATAGGCGCGTCAGTTAATAGACGGAACTACTTTATCGCCTAGAAATAAACTGCGTATTAAATCAGAGAAACATGCATCACTCCGCAGGTTAAACTGGTCAGGCATTTGAATCGTCGATAGTTTTCGACTTGTGGTATAACTTAAGCCTTTCGGGGAAATCGCCAATAGTCTAAGAACTTCGGATGTGTCCATATGATTCGTAAAATACACTAGATGATCCTATTGACTTCACTGGGGAAATTTGAAAAGTAGGCACTGTCTTATCACGTAAGCCAGTCCCTTTACATAAACAAAAGAAAAAGATGGTGGCTCCATAAATCTCACCTAGAAGTGCAAATCGAGGGTTACCTGCAAGACTGTAGTAAGTACATTGTTAAAAGAACGTAGTTACTACAGTCTTGCGGACAACCCTCGAAATGAAGATTAATGAAAATTGAACTAACATATGAGGAAAAGAGCGTAAAAAGGTGTGCCTTTAATAAGGGTATTATTCTTGTCCATAATCTTATGCAAATGTATGGACATCTGTCCTTCCCACAATCAAGTACATATGTATTAATCACCCACAAATACGCTACATTAATAAATATAAAAAAGCAATATCGCGTAAATAATGGGGACTAATGGTTCAAACGTTGTGTAACAGCTGTTTTTATCCTTGAATATTAAACCCAACATAAATGAAGAACTTTAGATGAAATACATGTTTTTTTCTTTATTGTGTTTTACGCTGATTCAACATAAAAATGGTTATTTTACGGCGAAGAGCTCACCTAACCTAGCTTTCCTGGACGTGAGTCTATAACCAGTACTCACCTACCCTTCCACACGACCGATAACGGCTCCATATAAAAGTATCTTGGCGCTGGAGAACAGTATTGTTAAATTTTCAAGGGATGTTATAAACATCCCGGGTGAGGATCGAACCAGAAGATTGCATGCGGTTTGAATTTATAATCTACCTCCGATTTTAAAACAAAATCTCTAGAAAATGAGCGTTTTGTTAATGCAAACCTATCATTAATCCTTGACTCCGTGATACTGTATCGGGCATAAATGAAATGTCTGACTTCGCGGGTTCGATACCCGGTCGCGACAGGTCATACCCTATACATGAGTTATCTGCCTCGTGGTAGGGAAAGTTAGTACTGGTGATAGAAAAGTGTCCAGGAAACCTATAGTAGAAAGAGCTGACCGTCGTATATATGACCTATATATGTGTAGAATACGACGTTAAAAAAACAGATTCTCGATACTAGCGTAAGATCGAATATCTTGATAACCTCTGGGTACGAAAATGACTAGAAATATCGTCTAACGAAATATTCGAGAAAATTTGTATCTTGTTGACCTTTGACCTTTTTGGAATATATACATTACCTGCAATTTGGGCTTGCCATACTCATTTTCCTCCAACAAATGCTAGCATTACCCCAATAATAAATACCACTGTTGTAGTTCCACAGGGGTTCATACCAATAAAATACATCTTGATGGAAAGCTAATAACTGTCCAGTGAAACTTGAACCACTTTGCATGTAAGCGTTTATCACTACATCGTAGGGTTTTAAAGGCACTGCAACTAGAAGCAAGACATAATTATCTTTAGAAAGATTTTCGGCGCTGTTCAGGGTTCACTTTGTTCGAAGTATAAATATTAGCCAGCGAATATGACTGAAAACTTCTATGAAATCTCTGTTTCACAAAATGTTCCCACATATTGAAAATTTTGGACCGTATATTTAACTTTTGTTCTGGACAACCAATCATATATTTTATTCATTTCTCAATACCGGAAGAGAGTGTCATTTGACAAATAGGAATGATAGAGCAAATTGTATTGGTTAAACACAGGTCAAAAGTTGCTTTAGACAGCTGTGCCGAAAAAAAATGTTAAGAAATTAGTAATGACATTGCATACAAGACACAAACGCTATGAATGAAACTTGAAGAATAGCCGAATATATTTTCTGTGATTTCTTCGTAATAATCAGATTTAACTTGATAATTATATCAGAAAAAGACAAGCACAATGTTAGGTTGGTAAGATTCTTTACTTCCGGTAACTAAGGGAGTTAATCATGACATACAATAGTACATAGGTAAAACACAGTTATTTCCCTTTGCTCAAAATCATGTATTACTACAAATATACTACATTTTCAATATGATAATATCGGACCATTTTTCATGTTTTCGATGATTTACTTCTTTTATTGACATGCATAGCTTTTGTTTTGCATGTGTCAGCGCTAAAATAGATTTTTCATTCATGAAATTAGTACCTGAATGTCGTAATTTAAAGTCATGAATATTAATGAATTTTTGTAGGCAACTGCGTTTATACAGAAATGAAAACACATTTTTTTCAAGTCACGTGTTCACTTTTGACCAATCAGATTGTATTATTTCGTTTAGGTTGTAATTATAGAGTAATAATAAGGGATAGGCTTTTCAATGTACAGTCTAATCTCCCATAACGCCACCTCCCCGTAACGTCACCCTCTCTACATCGCCACATTTTACTCCCCCGTTCTTTTAAACTAATTTCGACCATGTAGAAAGTTTGAACCCTAAAATCGTTCTAAAGATATTCCGAAATTTAAGCACACATGTATACATGTATGCTGAATAGACAAACTTATATTATTTTGACTCATCAAAGTACGTATTTTGTATTATAAGTACTTAAATTATGTTTTGCAGTGTTAAATAATAAGCAAGTGGAGCAGTGGTCAAGCAGTAGAACGCACACTTAAGAAATAGGAGGCCTCGGGTTCGAACCCCATTAGGGGCACTGCAAGTTTCCTTAAGCAAGAAATTTACCAACACTGGTTTTACTCCGATACGTTCGTAAGTGGGTACTGTGAGGGTCACTTGCTTTAATGTAATTTTATTGACCAGGTTTTATCGTACTAAAGTAAAGTTGACTAAGCATGCGTACGGAAGCTAAAATTAAGTTCATAATTTGAAACTGAATCCAAACCTCAAGTAAAAATATTTTGTGATGCCAGACCATTAGTAAATATAGTTATAAAAATTTGTTGAATGAAACAAAGGGCAACTGTTCAAAATCCTCACACCGGTTAAGAGTAAGAAACTGTTGATATTGTATCAAAGTGAAGTAACCTTTGCTGGGAGTTATGATACTAGTGACGGTCGGTATGGTCACCTACGGTAATTCATGTCAAATTTGCTGTTTTGTGTACCAAAGGCAAGTATTTGCCGATATGTATTCTGCTCTGGTAAGTTACTAAAAGGGGTTGACAATGTGTTCCCATTAATAGTCGAATTTCTTTCTTTATGATTGAGAAAAATATCCAAACTTGTATATTTGGTCCTTGTTATCGAGCAGTAAAGTTCCGCTATTAAGACCATTTTTGTTTGTACAGAATCATGCGATTTTTGACAATTATTAAGACCCAAATGCATAATTTGTGAACAAAATGGTCTCTATAATAAGACCGTTTCGCTATTAAAACCATCTATTATGCTGGTCTTAATAGCGGAACTTTACTGAAATATTAAAATAATTATTATAATCAAATTGTATAGTTAGTTACCATCCTGTTTAGAGACATTACTTGGTCTTGTTATGAATATTGATGATAATTGTGAAATATCTGGAAAAAAAGAAAAAAAACAATAATGTTTGAATGGATGATAAATTATGGGTATGTAATTTGTTTTTGAAGTAAAGCATTTAGGAAAAAAATGATAACAATAAGAACAATGTCTATATCTAATTACATAGATCATCTCCTGTATAGTCGTTTCTTTCTCCCTCTAGCATACTTATGCGCATGCACGTACGCTAGTACGCACGCACACACTAACATACGCGCGCACAACTAGTCATCTTTTTTAATGTCCCTCTCACTGCATATCATATTTCCTTACTCACCAACTTTAGTTCTGTTGCACTCCTCCGTCTCCTCTCCCTCCTCCAGACCCCCAATATTGCACTCCTCTGTCTTCACTCCCTCCTCCAGACCCCCCATATTGCACTCCTCTGTCTTCTCTCTCTGCTCTAGACCCCCCCCATATTGCACTCCTTTGTCTCCTCTCCCTCCTCCAGACCCCCCATATTGCACTCCTCTGTCTCCTCTCCCTCCTCCAGACCCCCATATTGCACTCCTCTGTCTCCTCTCCCTGCTCTAGACCCTCCATATTGCACTCCTCTGTCTCCTCTCCCTCCTACAGACCCCCCATATTGCACTCCTCTGTCTTCTCTCCCTGCTCTAGACCCCCCATATTGCACTCGTTTGCCTCCTCTCCCTCCTCCAGACCCCCCAATATATTGCACTCCTCTGTCTCCTCTATCTCCTCCAGACCCCCCATATTGCACTCCTCTGTCTCCTCTCCCTCCTCCAGACCCCCAATATTGCACTCCTCTGTCTCCTCTTCCTCCTCCAGACCCCCCATAATGCACTCCTCTGTCTTCTCTCCATGCTCTAAACCCCCCCCCCCATATTTAACTATCAAACTCTTTCATCTTTTCCTTGTCCCCCTTTGACCATCTCTTTCCCTTTTCCTTTATATCCCCCATCTTCTTTCTCCTATTCACTTAAAATCAATCGGCATATTGAAAATTTTGTTTTCGAAAAAGTTTCAAAGTGCCTGTACATTACAATTCACAGGATAATATAAGCATTTTTGGATATAAAATGTTATGTTTTATGCACAACAAAGACTACAATCTAAAGATCAGGTGACTATATACCCTGATATTGTTTGACAAGTTACATACACCAAAAAAACGAGCTGCACAAACCATGACAAACCTTACAAATTACAGGTATGCATTTACTCGTATAACCTCCGGCTGATCAGATAATCTAGAGCAATAGATTTTACATCATTAAGCATAGATGACCTGTAGGAGATAGCTGATTGCAGGTTTATCAATACATGATCTGCTCTGAATTATAGATGATTTGTATCAATAAATAGATCGATGACTTCATTCTGATAGAAGTTATCATGCTACCATATTTGGTGTTACAAATTCTTATAAGCGTTCAAAAATTCCTTTCAACTGTACTGTCAGTACTTTGATTTTCTATCTCCATGGCACGGTACCAATAATCACCAGTTTATGAGTGTTAACTAACGTATACTTACTGTTATATACTAACGAATTACTGGACATCAATGAGATAAGAACAACTGAAAGAGTAAAAAATAATTATATTATAACATGCGTGCGAGGGTGTGTGGAGGTGAGTATGTGTATGCTTGTACATATTTTTTTTTTTGCACATTTATATGGGTATGTAGAATGTATGTGTGCGTGCCCGTTTTGTGTGCGTGCGTGGATGTTTTTTATTACACATAAAGAAGCCATTAGTAATTGATGTATAAAGTATTTGTACATAAATTGTATAAAATGTTACTTTCATTATATAAAGTAATTGTTATTAAATTAAAGTTTTGCTAGAAAGAACACCGTGGTAATAGCATCTCGTTTTCCTGTTGTCGCTTGACATCGACTTCGCTTGCAGGGTGAAATGTACACTTTCCCAAAGGAACTTTTTATACTGCATGTACTGGGTTTATCGCCGTGTCAACACATTTAGGTAATTTTACAATAGCTAACGCACCTAACCTTGCTCTTATGGACCCTTGTCTATAACCAGTACTCACCAATCCTTCCACAAGTGTGGTACTACCTGTCCACTGTTCAAAGACGGACAAAATGATGCGGCCTCAGAACTGGGACTCCAACAAACGAAAAATAATGGGAAGACAACCACTAGCCGGATCCGCCCTACAAGAGAGTAGGAGTGAACGACGCAGCGACGTAATAAATGTTGGACGGCAACTTCTCTATATACCTTATTGATGGAAATAATAGACATTATCGTCAATTTTTCATGGAAGGGTAAAATTGCCTCGAGGGAAATTCGAACCCGTTACCTTCGGGAAACTAAAATTCCTGCGCTACCCACTGCACAACAGACCCTGGCCTACTTTCATTTAAATATTCAAGCATACATGAAAATATGGAGAGGTGAAGTCATGCAGATGGGAATGTTTATAAGAATACATATAGGGCATATTCTATTATATAATTTCATTCTTTATAATTTAACAATTTTCGACATAACATACGTTTATATTGAATGACTTCTTGTAGAAATAAACAAAAACTAGGGACTCTATCTTTCCCTGATAAAATCTGAAGCAATGCTTGTTGATTATAATTGTTACTCCGTATCTCAATAAGTATACATGTGAGAGCAGAAGTCCAGTAGTGAGAGCCAAGAGGTTCTGGTCTGAACCCCATCAAGAGCACTGCTTATTTCTTTGAGCAAAAATTAAAATATGGAGAAGTTACCGGCCTTGTGCAAGAGTAGATGAGTATTAGTTATAGACAAGAGTCCAGGAAAGCTAGAAAAGAGGCGCAGACCGCTGTAAAATGACTTTAGTTGGTACTGACACGGCGTTAAACATGGAGTAAAAATATTATGTTTAAACATATAGCCTATGTAATAAACGAAACTACACGTTCATGAATAAAATAACTATTTTTATATTGGGCTTAACGCCTTAGCAACGCATTGTTTAAGTCATATCACACGGTCAGTCAGCCTACTAACTGTTCCGAGAAATGCTAAATCACTGGATTTGGCTGTTAACCAATTACTAGGCACATAATTATTTCGGTCAGTGACTGACAACTGTCCAATATAATGATAGAATCAGTGGTAGAAGTGAGAATGGCCGTAGACATAATTTAATGACCAAACTCTACGAAATTATGCCCCCGGGAATCGAACCCACGATCCCTCGATCAGTAGACTTTAGTGCTACTAGCTGGGTTAGCCGTGTGGCTACAAAAATATCTATATATTATTGAAATTTTCTACTTACCTGTGAGAAGAAGAAAGGTCCATATACCAACAATTTTTGAGTCACAACGAAGTGTTAACATTCTCTTTAATATCATGTTTAACTTTAACAATAAACTATTTCTACAAATAAAACACTGACTTGGCGCTCAAGTTATTTTCTATTTTAAATAATAATTCCAATTATTCAGCGACCCGATTTCACAAAGTCTCCACAAAGGTGATTAGTAAAGTAAAACTACCTTTCAAACATTTTACAACCACATTATTTCGCTCGGTCTATATACTGTCAAGTATTAGTTTCAATGACGCCTATAACGTTCTAAACATAAGTATATACATATACAGTAAAGCTAGCTAACCCATTACCCTGTATATTGATCCTCTTTAACCGTATTTGTAACTCGAGTACTTTATTTAAATAATACATTATACGACATCAAACCACATGTTTTATTTAGTCATCGTTACGGGTAGATGAACATACGTCACACTTGACATATGACACCGTAGTATAGTCCAACAGAATTAACCTGAGCTTGACCTTTATGCAAGAATATATTAAACTCAGTATTTACAGTCTATTTTGTCTTCGTTTGTAAATCGAGCTTTATCGGAACTTTTCCGCAAACTAAACGTACAGAACAAATAAAGTTTTTTTCATTAGATTAAATACTTTGAAACTGTGCCATAATATTGCTGACTTACTTGTTTCCCCAAAACTAATGTGTCCAAAATTAAAAGTACAAAAATATGCCAATTTTAATAAATTGATTTTTAGTCACTTCGGTTGTTATAAACACGCGCATAACCGTATACACGCATACGAAAACTCACAATTTAATGTAAGTGAAGTGTGTAATTATTATAATTAGGTAGTTCAATTATACAGTGCAAGCCAAAAATGCTTGGTCGAAAATCATCCTTTAAGGTAGCGAAGATTTACAAAGACTGCTTGTCGCCGTGTTTCTTGAAGAAATTATCTATATATATTCCTTAATAGCAAACATAAAAATTTCCTTTAACCCTGAAAATTTCAAAATGTATTATGCATTAGAGGCGCAATGAACATTTCAAGCCAGTTTGTTTTCTAAATTTAAGTTTGACAAAGTGCTTATTTCATAAAAAGGGGGTCATTGTATAAGATGCACTGTATCCTTATTTTTAACAGCGTTAACGATATATGATCCAAAATTGATTCGTGAAATTTGGAGGAAGTGCTTTTATCTAAAACAAGACTTTGAAGGTTATACATAATATTGTGATTGAAGCCTATATATATCAAGTATTGGCAACTAAACTCTACTTTCGCTTTCATTTTGCTTTCACTTTGAAAGCGAAAAAACATAAGATATTAATTGAATGCGATATAAAGTTCTATTCATTTGACATGTTTGAAATAGACAAAAGTCTATTTTCTTTGCCGTCCATGGACAGTGTTACTTTTGATTACGGGGCTTTAATGACGATTGACATAAACCCACGAAAAACAAGCAAAGCCAAAATTTTAAAATCACCATTAATACATTTGTAAACATATGATTCAAAGTGTATGAATGTATGTTACATGAATAAGCTTTGACTATACTAAAATTACATCCTATTTGCAAGATCATTTTTCTTAAAACTCAATAATATGTCCATGCATGACTAGCTTTTATAAAAATAACTTAAGGACACATTTTGCAAAACAAGTATCAAATGAATTAATTTTTCAAAACATGGCATGTTATTGTACTTTTAATTTTGGGTTCATCCTTTTATGGGGGGAGACAAATGAGTCTACACTATTGTGCACAGGGAAGTGTAATGTTACCTCCCTTTGATTTTTCAAACACGCATAGCTATACATTCAGAATTTTCTAAAAGTCTTTCCGTAAAGTGACGAACATACACATGTCTACTGAAAGTTCTATTCAGAAGTTTATTCGCAAAAACATAGTTATGCAATCTGATTGTGCCAGACGTCTATTCCTTGAATGCGAAGCGACAGATGTCCATTCAAAAGTCTATTCAGAAGTTTATTCGTAAACGCTTAGCTTGTCATTTAGAATGTTCCAGAAGTCTATTTTATGGTGATAAAAAGATAATTTTATGGCATTTTTTATAGATTTCACTTCTTATTAAAGTATGCTTTGTTCAAGGGTGTGGCGTTTATTAATAAAGCTAGGCTTGTTATCGATTTCATTGTATTTCGGAGACACATACGTTAACCCCGCTGATTTAATTACTTACAGCAGTACTCATGTACTCACTATCGATAAAATAGTTATCCGTATCTATGTACGGAGAATCGAACAAAATAACTATTGAGTATTTAAATCATCGGGGTTAATTATGCGCCACAGAGAGTAGAATGAAATTTAACAATAATGTGTCTGGCTTGATAGGATTCCTACAATTTTATACATAAAAATAAATAGCAGATGATGTCAATGCAAAGCCAGTATCTAACATTCATCCATCCCTTTTCTTATTTGCTGATTTTTAAATGCTACTTTATTTAAACTCCTCACAAGCAAACAGTAATTATTCCATACGATAATTACTGTCGAGCCCTTTTTATTGCTATTCTGCTTAAGACGAGCCCCTTCTTAATTCGTCTCTGAAAACAAACCCTGAAAATTCCTGTGTCCGTCTGATAGTGAATCACTATTTTCTTTTACAACAACACAGTTTTGTTTTTACCCTAGTATTTTTTTATCCACCATCCCCACACTTGACAATCCTGTAACATGCATTTATTTTGTTTATATTTATAAAGGCTAATTCTTAATAAATATCGAAATAAAAGATAGATCTGTTCTGTTCTGTTCTGTTCTGTTCTGTTCTGTTCTGTTCTGTTCTGTTCTGTTCTGTTCTGTTCTGTTCTGTTCTGTTCTGTTCTGTTCTGTTCTGTTCTGTTCTGTTCTGTTCTGTAGTATCTTAAGTGAAGTACGGAATAATAATAATATTAGATTTTTTGTTATATATTACAGATATTAATAAACTTTATTCAACTGTCAGTGGTGCATACATTGATTCTGATTTTAATGACTTTATTTAACGATGCTACACATTTGGGTAAATCCAATCTTCCATGTGGATGATATTGAGCCTATAAATATTGAACAAATATTTTATTTATTTATTTATACTGGGATTAACGCCGCCATAACACGTTGGTTAATTCACGGCGTCCAGCGCACCTAACCCAGCTTTCCTGTACCCTTGTCTGTATGCATATATATGTAACATTTACTAGATTGTTTAATTGACCATCCATTCAATTATCGCAGTAAATAATACTTGTATTGAATCGATGTTGCAAAAAAATCTAACAACATCAGCGCGTTCAGTTACCTTAAACGTTCCAAAACGTTCCGTAACAGAAGTGTCGGAACAACTCAACCCATGGACAACTCAACCCGAGACAACTCAATCAACCTACTAACGAATTGAGTTGTTCTAACTTTGAGTTAAGTATTGCACAGTTAGAGTTGTCCCATACCCATAACGTTAGCTGACAGTAGTTACTGAACACGGGGCAGGATTCAAAACTATGAAACTGAACCCTTAATTTAGTTCATACGGAGCATGAACGAAGTTCATTTTTGTCTTTATTGACTTACAACTATAAATGCCGTTGAACTCCGTTCACTCCTCGTATAGACCTTCCAAACAAATGAACTGTATATATGTTTTTTTATGTTGAATAAAGGTATTGTAAAGTAAGTACTGTATAATGATTTCCTTGACATATGATAATTACAAATTCAAATAATATGGTGTTGTCCCAATCTGATTAAAACCGATCTAAAATTTTACACTCGCATACTCGCTAATTTAGATCTGGCCTTTTCCAAACGAACGTCACGTTCAGGTGACCTTTTCTCATCATAATATTCATGACGAAATTGTTATGATACGTAACTTGTTTACATCGCCAACGTCACGCAATTTGAAATGAGCCGCCCAATCGCAGACTGTGAATAATACTGCTATTAAATAAGCATGCAAACCTTGGTCTAAAAACAGAAATAACGAAATCTAAATGTGTTTAATAGTGTTTTCGCCTAGATGAAAGCTACGCATTGATTGGTCGCAACAAAGTTCATCTCGACGTGACCTTCCACGGAGAAAGTAGAGAGCCTGTACGACAACGCTCTACAGGATATCTGTTTACAGAGAGTGGTGTCGTCCTTGCTGTAACAGATTTTCTGGTAAAAGAAAAGGATCGCATTTAGCATCCCTAATGCAGTTTAGAATAACTTTTTTTATTATAGCATAGAAACATGATACAAATCTTCAGCATTATGCTATATGATAAACATTAAATTATATTCAATATCATGCACGATATTACCCAACACGAACCACTGGTCGTTCTTGCATAAGTATGACCGTTTTATCAGTAAACTTAGTACATTGTAAGACCTAAACTTTATGTAAGGGTAGAAAAATAGACATAACACGGTTGGTGAAAGTATCTTTCGAAAAAAATGACAACCTTCATCCGCCAAAAGCTATTATAAAGGACAGACTTCGTTGGCAACCCCTGGCTTGTAGCGGTTAAAATACACTCATTTGATCACATTGTAGTGATAAAAACATCCAAAACGACATGCTTGTTAGCTGGGGAATTGATAAAAAGACGCGTTCAACAATCTTCCTGGAAAGCTAGGTTAGGTGCGCTGGAGCGCTGGACGCCGTAAAATAACCTAAAAATTGTGAAGACACGGCGTTAAACCCAGTATAAATTAGTAAATTGATTATCTATAGAACTTATAAGTAACACATAATGCATTCGCTAATCTGATTATTTACTTTTTGTTATAAGAGTAAGACATTTAAAATCACATAGTCAAGTTAGAGCCAATTGTTGTCTGTCGGGACTTTAAAAAAAACGTACGAGAAATCATCCATTCAGTGCTTTCAGTGCTTTGATTATATACATTGTATTCATATGCCACTTTACTTGCGTGAAAAACCTTAGACATTCGAGTGACTGTTACAAGGTTCGTATTTGTCTGACTTGAATTTTATTTGAATTTTTAACTTCAATAAAACGTGACAGTAGCACCGTATATACGAGTGATAGATAAAACACGTATATACTTAACGAAACTTCTAAGTACTCCGATTTCAGTATTGTAGGAGGTCTTATTTTTCAACATTTAAGTCTGATTGATGATGGAAATGTGTTTTGACCCATACTGACCTTTGCTTTCATGGTTTTCATGCTACTTTATCAATGCAAACCCATTTTTGTCGCGCATGCGTTGATATGGGAAGAGTTTCTAATTGTTTTGATTGAACAGAAAATTAGCAATTAGAAGTCTTATTCTGCAGGTGACGTACCGTCTGGCAAAAGACCTATGGCAATTTTTCGTTCTTCGATCGACATTCGAGCCATTTCTTGATTTTGTTGTGCATATCAACACACTAATGTTTTTCACTAAAACTGACAACGTGCTATTTTTGCACGATAAGCACGTGCGCATTTCCGCTTTTCTGCACGTGCACGACAAAACCAATTTTGCATCAATTAAGAAGCATAAAAAACATGCAAGAAGACGACAGTATAGTCCTGTACACATTTCCTTTAACGATCGGACGAAAATGTTGAAAAATGAAAATTTCTGACAACATTGAAGTTTGTGTACTAAGAAGTTTTGTTAAGTATATTTTAGTCACTCATTGTATTATATATTACACAAGCGGACCAAGAAAACTTTTCACAATTAAGGACAATTTGAACAACGGTTTTAGGGAACATTTTACGTAAAAAAATTGTAGTGATATTTACCTGATTTCAGAGGACCAAAGACAACACTTGAAGATTTTGGGGTCGGCTATGGACCCCTAAGCTGTGATCATCGATTGGATCCGCTTATGTAGAAATCAAGCCAGCTTTTTTCCACAAAGTATATTTTATATATATTTGAAGAAACCATTTTACGCATGAAGTGCCTTTAAATCAACCAATCGGAAAATTTGACAAAAATATGGTTTGTTTAAATATGTGTGCACTTACAGGCAGACATTGATTTGAGTAGCATCATAGCGATTCATTTTTCAACATAATTAGATCTACGGAGTGTTCAATTGTTTATTTAAAACATCTGAATTTAAGGCAAGTAATATAAAATGGATGATTCAAAATTAAGAACAAAGGAACTGGATGCCATGATTAAAGAAGAGGAAGAAGAAGTTATAAATGATGTAGACGTTGTAACAGAAATTGATGAAATTGCTGGCCAAACTGTTATATATACGGTTGATGCCAGCCCACCATGGCATCTTTGTATTATACTGGGATTTCAAGTAAGCATCTTATAGTTTTACATATTATTACAGTCGGATCTACATGTGACGTATACACTGCCATTCAGGGCTCGAATTAATCTCGCTTACTCGCAAAAGGCGAATGGGTTTTGAAACTTTTATTTTAACTCGCAAATTTTTAGCAGTTTGAATTCGCCACAAAATATGTTTACTGTCTACACTAATGTGGCTCAAAATAGCATTGAAACGGCCAGATAAATCGATTCATAGAAAGATTCACAGAAGAAACATGTTTGATATCCCTTTTCTATCCCACAATAACACCCTTGTTCTGTCTAGTCAAATGTAGCACTATTTTGTTTTTACATTGCCTGTATGAATGAATAACATGTATGTTATTAAAATTTGGAATGATTTTCTCATATATACTATCATGTGGTCTCCAAAATGTATACTGACACGCAAAAAACCATACACTCAGTAAAAGACAACTTTCACATACAAAGTAATATGTTTGGTATCATTCTTTAGCAAAATCTATTCGCCACATATCTATTTAAATTTCATTAATTGGAGTTTGTCTTCCTTATTCAAACATTATTTAAATTTCATTGAATTTCAATTAATATCGATAGCATAATTAACGTTTAAAGAGAGAGGGACGAAAAGTAAAAGTTGCAAACGTTCTTTGTTTTACTTTGTATTAACTTAGGAATAGAGTTTTATTATATGATTACACATCAATATCTGTTATGTCCATCACGTCTACGGATTACGGCAAGCAATCGTAAACGTATAGACCTGCCGTAACTTTAATGACGTCGATGGGATTATTAAACTCCTCCTAAGTTGATACAAACAAAGAAAGCAAAGTTATCATAGAGACCTCTTTGTTCACTAATTAAGCGTTTGGCTCAAGATTAACAATTGTCAAAATTGCATGATTTTATAATAACAAAATTGGTCTTAATAGCGGAACTTCACTGTAAATTTGTGAAATTATATGTTAGTGGATTGAATGACAAAGTTGATCAGGGCATAAAATAAAACATCGATCAAGGGAAATTTATGGCATATAATGTTCTACGCGTTTAAAATATTTGTGCAGAAGAGTCGGATCAGAGAATGTGTGACAATGTGCAAGTTTGTTTCGTTTCAAACCTTTTGAAGTTATTCTTTTCATGAAACAAATAATTATATAGGCAAACTAGATATTTTAGGTATCACTTAATAGAACAGACCAGATCATATATTCAAGTAACAAATATATAGTTAATATGTATCTTGTTACACACAAATGAAATGCAAAATGTATAAAGTAATCAGTTTCACGTCGATGCATTTTTACACTATTTAAGTACTTCGTAATTAATTCTGCCCACAAATGATGAATATGTCGAAAAATAATCCCACAACTTTGTCATTATTTTCCACCTAATATGTTAAGACTAATTTATAAAAAAACTCAAATAAAAAATTGCAGTTGCGTTAACAAATTAAAAAGAAAATACAAACAAATCTGTGAAGCGAAAAATACACAGGGAATTGTCATGTTACCTCCCTTTGATTTTTCAAACATACCTTTAATATACGTATATATGTATATAAAAGGTATGTTTGAAAAATCAAAGGGAGGTAACATGACAATTCCCTGTGGAAAAATACGTCGTTGTTGGTACAGTTTACCTTTCCTTAACGACATGTTGACAATATTGGACTAGTTTGAAAATGACATGTTCCTCAAATCTTTACTTTACACAGTTCGGAACATTATAACATTATAACATTAGATTATTACATGTACAACATACATGTATACATTATCACCCGTTTATGTCTGACCATTTGCCAGTAACCTATCGCTACCCAGCGCCTTGGCCCTGGCACACTTCAGGAGTAAGTATGGGACAGCGCTAGCCGTCGATATGCTAAGGAGATTGATCATATGGCAGGACTCGAATTTAAGCTCGCATACTCGCAAAATGCGAGTCGATTTTGAAAATTGCGAGAAGCTTTTATTCTTACTCGCAAAACTTTGCGAGTTGAAATCATTGCAAAAAATGAGGTGCAAGTGAGCATTGAAAACGCCAGATAGATCGATATTTTAATATGATCGAAGATCCACAGTAAAACATGTTCGATATTCTTTCCCTATTCCACAACAATGCACTTGTTCTATGTATAATTAAGTATTGTACTAAGTTGCTTTTATATTGCAAAAAACGAATAGTTACTGAGTATGCTATTATAATTTGAAGAACAAAATGCGAGTGTTTTTTTCATTTAGCCATTTAAAATAAAATCAACTCGCAAAAAATTGCAAGTCTAATTTTTTGTTAAATTCGAGACCTGCATATGGCTTATGGAACGAACTGGATTAGATAAAATATTTTGTGTGTTTCTTTTTCAGCATTATTTGACTGCTGTTGGCGGAATAGTATCAATACCAATGATTCTGTCGGAGTATTTCTGCATGGATAAAGACGTTCTAGGTCTGAGTGAGTTAATGGGAACATTCTTGTTTGTGTCCGGCATGGCCACTTTACTTCAAACAACATTTGGAGTTCGTCTACCGATTGTTCAAGGAAGCACACCAACATTTCTGGTACCCACGATTGCTATTTTACTACAACCACAGTGGTCGTGTCCGTACACTGAAGCCAGGAAACAGCATGGACAATCAGTAAATTTCACAAACCTAGGATTACCGGAAGTTGGATCGTCAGGTCACCGTGACATATGGCAAAAGAGAATATTAGAAATCCAGGGAGCAATAATTTTAGCTTCAATAGTTCAAGTAATCATTGGATTGTCTGGTATCATGAATTTCGCTTTGAGATACATTGGACCTCTTTCAATAGTACCTGTAATTGCTCTGACTGGATTTTCTCTATTTCCGGTTGGCATGCATCTGGCTTCCGGTCAATGGTGGATCGCAATACTAACGATGTGCCTTGTATTATTGTTCAGTCAATACATGGACACGACAAGATTCGCTCCTGTCAGAAAAAATAACTTAAAACTCAAAATGTTTAGTGTGTTAAACATGTTTCCAGTGTTATTTGCGATTGTTGGATCTTGTATCGTCTGCGCTGCTCTAACCTTTGCTGATGTTTTTCCTAATGTGCCTGGCCAATGGGGATACATGGCTAGGATAGATAGGAATATTTATGTAATGCATGAATCTAATTGGTTTCGATTTCCCTATCCAGGCCAATGGGGCACACCAACAGTTAGCGTTGCTAGTGTGTAAGGAATGATGGCTGGAGTGATAGCCGCCATGTTGGAATCCGTTGGAGACTATTACGCATGCGCGAGACTTTCTGGAGCGCCATCTCCTCCAATGCATGCTATAAATAGAGGAATTTTCGTTGAAGGAATATGTTGTGTACTAGCAGGAGCATGGGGCTCTGGAAATGGAACAACTTCGTTCAGTGAAAACATTGGCGTTATTGGTATCACTAAAGTGGGTAGCAGACGGGTAGTACAAGTTGGTGGATGCTTGATGTTAGCTCTTGGATGTCTGGGAAAATTTTCAGCTTTGTTTACGTTGATTCCACAACCAGTTTATGGCGGAATGTTTATGGTATCGTTTGGAATGGTCGCAGCGGTAGGATTGTCTAACCTGCAATATGTTGATTTAAACTCTTCACGAAATTTGTGCATTGTCGGTGTTGCTCTATTTGTTGGACTTTGTGTACCAACGTGGGTTCAACAAAATGATGCAATTAAAACTGGATCCGAAATATGCGATCAAATATTATCAGTGTTGTTGGGTACCAGCATGTTTGTAGGTGGCGCCACTGGTTTCATTTTAGATAATACTATACCGGGTACCAAACATGAACGCGGAGTAACAGCTTGGAGAGCTTCCAACTCCGGTTCTAAAAGTAATGAAAACATCAAAGACGGAGATATTTACGACCCACCATTATATCGTAGATTTTATAGTAAAACTCTATCAAAGTACTGTCCGCTGCTTCCGTAGTTATGAAGGAAATAACTTTCGTCAGATAGTCAGCTCAAAAAAGGGATAACCAAACATATAAGGAACTGCATTTGTCAAAATAACAAACCTACCCCACGGCCAAAATGCAAATATTGTAAATATTTTAGATTTTTAAACTTCTGATTTAATGGATGCCACAAACAAGAGCCTAAGAGGTTTCCGCCTTCAAGAGGACAATTATCACATGTAGAACTAGTTAAACTGATAGGATTTTCGACTTTAAAATGTGTTTAGTGAACAATGTTCTGCAAAAACAGTCATAGATGATAGTTTGGCCGATTGTAAGCACGGGCGGATCCAGGATCCTCCTGACCCCTCCCCCCCGCGCTGGATCCGCCTATGGTAATAACTGAAGCCAGAAGCTACCTTACGCTTAGTCAGCTACTTTCCAATGGCAATTTTAAAAGAGACCAAAAACCATCCACGGAAGCCAACACTTCTTTTTTCTTCACTTCAAGACGTAGATCGTCTGCCTGAAAATCCAATGTTATTTATCACCTCTGTTCAGTCACAATGTCAGCCAATTAAATTTAGTCATCCAAAACCTGCGCATGTTGGCTTGATAAATTGACCAATTAAAATCGGATTCATGGTCAGTTTCATCTAAGTTAAAGCACTTTATAATTCTAGAAACATTAAATTTTGGTTGATAGTTGATTACGTAACCAGTTTATGACAGGAAACGCCGGCGCTTTGAAGACGTGTATCACATGAATCAAAGACTCAAGATTGTTTCACTGATTAATTCAGGCGGCGCGTCTCATACACATGTAATTTTAATGCATGTTTACAATATGTTATTATATATGACTCTAACATTGAACTATACATTAAAATTGTATTAATATTAATTATACATAACTACTATATTGTTTTCTATTTTGACTGAAATAAACTCTGGTAAACTCTTGTACTTCAATTTCTTTACGGACATTTCTCATTGAAACTTAATATTGCAAATTGCAATCAAATGGAAATCGTAACAACTATGATTACTCTATATCAATGTTGCACATTCCTGTATGTTTATTTCTGGGTGTGATAGTATACATGTACCGTATGTGTCAATTATTGTATAGTGTTTGTTACAGTTGGTTCACAACTTCACTCTCTCTTCACAGTCATTTGTTATTTATAATAGAGTGCAATTTAATTGACTTTAGTATTACTATTTCAATCACTATTTAATTTGTCTAAATCTTTTGTTGATGAAAGAAAACTGATTATGCCTTTTTTAAGTTAACATATCTTAACTAGATAAATATGCAAATTCTAAGTTTCTTTCTTGATAATGAAATAACACAGTACTATAAAATATAGTTAAGTAATGTCATTTATTTAAACTATATAACCCTCCATCATAGACTTAAAAATGTTTTCTTTAATTAACTCTGACAAAATATGTTTATAAGTTAACTTACAGATTTATTAAGCCGGTTTGGCTAGTGAGACGCAGGAGTACCCCAGTCTGGACTCAAACAACAGTATTGAGGAACTCTCCGTTCATGAGACAACGCAGGATGTCTTCCAGGACCCAGAGGTGGATGAAGAAGACCCCCTTCTGGATCTACTGAAGTCTCCAGGAGATAGCAGCCAGGTTGCAGAGCAAGGAACTGTTTTAGGTAGACCACGCCAAGACCCAGTGACAAGTCAAAGGAAACCAAGGATCAAGTGGCCCAAAGCACTAGACAAGAAATCATGGAAACAGTTAGACGAGGAACTAGATATCATCCTCGAAGCAGCCATGCAAGGACCAGTGAACCGGAAACTACAAACCCTTACCACCATTGCTTACTCTGTGGCAAAGGAGCGGTTTGGAGTAGAGGAAGCCAAGGTACACAGGGAGCCACCAAGGCCCAACAGATGGCAATTCCGCATAGAAAATCTAAGACGCGAACTTAGACAGCTAAGGCAAAGGTACAAAAAGAGCTCACCAACTGAGCGTCTCGGACTTTCACAGTTGAGAGACACAGTTCGTACACAGCTGAAATCTCTTCGGAAAGCTGAAAACACAAGGAAAAAAGCCCGGGAGAGAACTAAGAAGAGACTGGCATTCACAGCCAACCCATACAAGTTTGCGAGAAACCTACTGGACAAAGAACGGTCAGGCACACTCGAAACCCCAGTGGAAGAGGTTGAAAGGTACCTTCATGAGACACATTCTGATCCCAGTGGAGAAGTCGTCTTAGGGGACTGTGAGCGCAGAGAACCAGCAGCCCCACCACAGACAGAGCTGCTGACCTCAGAGCCAACCTTTGGGGAAGTGAAAGAAGTCATCAGAAAGCAAGATTTGGTTCAGCTCCCGGACCCAACGCCATCCCGTACAAAGTTTACAAGATGTGCCCACTCCTGCAAAAGCGGCTATGGAAGCTCCTCAAGGTAGTTTGGAGGAAAGGTGAAGTACCAGAAGCCTGGAAGGAAGCTGAGGGAATATTCACACCCAAGGAAAGGAACTCCAAAAATGTCAACCAGTTCCAAACCATATCTCTACTGAATGTAGAAGGGAAGATATTCTTCGCCATCCTTGCCAGAAGACTGACATCATTTCTCACGGCTAACAAGTAAATCAACACCTCTGTCCAGAAGAGAGGAGTTCCCGGGTTCTCCGGTTGTGTAGAGCACACCAGCGCCATCACACAGCTCATACGTGAGGCGAAGGCAGGGAAGAAGGACCTAACAGTAGTTTGGCTCGACCTCGCCAACGCTTACGGTTCCATCCCCCACCAGCTGATATACACAGCCCTCCAACACTACCACGTCCCCAACCATGTACAGAATATCATCAGCAGCTACCTAGATGGAATCAAACTGCGATTCTCTGTTGGTGACCAGCTAACGGGGTGGCAGAAGTTGGAGAAAGGTATCGTCACTGGATGCACAGTCTCCGTGGTACTCTTCATCATGGGAATGAATCTGATGATCAACGCTGCCCTCAGGGAAACTCGTGGACCAAAGACAGAGTCAGGGATACACCTACCATCAAGCCGAGGGTTCATGGATGACCTAACCCTCACAACAACCACTCATGTGCAGGCAAGATGGATGTTGACAGCCCTGACAGATGTCGCATCATGGGCCAGGATGAAGTTCAAGGCCTCAAAGTCCAGATCCCTGATCATAAAGAAAGGCAAGACAACAGACAGATTTACCCTCCGAGTACAGAATGAGGAGATCCCTTCAATCATGAAGAGTCCAATCAAGTGCCTCGGGAAATGGTTTGATGCAAGTCTGCAGGACAGAGACAATGTCAAAAAGCTTGTGACCCAGGTAGAAGACGGGCTGAAGAAGATAGACCGTAGCAACCTTCCTGGGAAGTACAAAGCCTGGCTATACCAGTATGCCCTACTACCAAGGCTAATCTGGCCAATGATGCTGTACGACATACCCAGCTCAACAATTGAATCACTAGAGAGGATCACCAGCCGTCACCTAAGAAAATGGTTGGGAGTCCCACCCAGCTTCGCCAGTGTAGGACTCTATGGAAAGAGCAACCAGCTTCAACTCCCGCTATCCTCGCTGGTGGAGGAGTTCAAGACAGCCAAGACAAGACTGGTCCTCACTCTAAGAGATTCCCCTGATGAACAAATCCGGGAAGCAGGGATTGTCACCCAAACAGGCAGAAAGTGGTCAGCTACAGAGACTGTCAGCCAAGCAGAAAGTGCATTCAAGCACAAAGACATTGTGGGAATTACTGCTGTCGGACGACAAGGGATTGGTGCTACCAAGACACTTCTGTGGAGCCAGGCAGCCCAGAAAGAGAGACGTGCCATGATACAGTCAGAGGTCAGGAGAACAGAAGAGAACAAAAGACAAGCTAGAGCAGTAGAGATGGGAGCGCAAGGAGCATGGACCACATGGGATACCATAGACAGAAAGCTGACCTGGGAGGACATCTGGAAGTACGAACCACTGAGGCTGTCCTTCATCCTCAGGTCAGTCCATGACCTCCTTCCATCCCAAGCTAACCTCTCCCGATGGGGACTGTCAACAGACCCAACATGCAAGCTCTGTGACCGCCCTGGCACTCTAGAACATGTTCTGTCTTCCTGTTCTACAGCGCTGACTCAAGGAAGATTTAGGTGGCGTCATGACACCATACTCAGAGAGGTGGCTGACTGGCTTGAAATAGAAAGAAAGAAGGACCGAAGATGCAACCCTCAGCAACATCACATCAACTTTGTGAAGCCGGGGGAAGCTGCCAAACCACAGCCAACCAAGAAGACATCAATCCTGGAGGGTACCACAGGTTGGAACTTGGAGGTGGACCTAGGAAAGAAGCTTGTGTTCCCAGGTATTGTCCAGACCAACCTCAGACCAGACATTATAATGTGGTCAGAAACAGGGAAGAAGCTCATTATGATCGAGCTAACAGTACCCTGGGAAACACGATGTGAAGAGGCCTACGAGAGGAAGAAAGCCAAGTGTACAGAGCTTCTCACCGAATGTAGAGAAAGAGGCTACCGCACATGGCTGTTCCCTATTGAATTAGGCGTCAGGGGATTCTGTTCCCAATCTGTGTGCCGACTGATGGCACCAATCGGAACGACTGGCAAAGACAGGCGCAGGACTATTCAAAGACTGAGCCAAGCTGCAGAGCGTGCGTCTAGCTGGCTATGGTTACGAAGAGAGGAGAAGAGCTGGAAGCTATCGACCTCCACACCGTAAGACGGTGGGGCCACTCGCTATCAGATATACATAGATAAGGCCCGAAATATCTATGACGGCGAGCACCATGCTGATGGAGGTCGATGAGCAGAACACTGACCACAACTAAGCGACAGTTCCTGTGTCTTTGGCCGGTGGTACTCGTGGGTCTGCTCAACAGACCTGGGGAAACTGGTTAAAGGCAAATCCTCAACAGATGCAGAAAACAGGAACAGTGGTTAGCAGGACGTTTCACACCCATGAAAAAACACGTTTTGGTAAGTGACCAAACAATTTGCTATTTACATATCATGATAATAATTTGTATCACGAAGCAATTGAAAAGATTAGCTTCAAAGAACTTATGAATATATATTTGTTCAGATTTGGAGATGTTGTATACAAAAATCAATTAACCATCTAACATTCAACATGTTACGGGTCATTAATCACCAGGTGCAATTTTAAAGTTGCTAATTGTAATGCCTTCTCACTGATAAGACGGTAAGCTAATATCGCTTTGATAGTGTCGATTTTGTGCCCTTTTCTTAGTATAAGTGTCGATATATGTGGGGCCAGGTGGGGTGGGGGCACGTGCCCCCTGTGCCCCCGGTAAAACCGGGCCTGTTATGGGTGGGATATATCTTCTCATAATGTGGTGGTTTTTCTATTCTATAATACATATAGATCTACATGTATATCTTCGATTAAAAGATCTTACAAGAAATAAAATCTTTCAATAATTTTCACCAAGTTAACCTAAATGTTATGAAGTAAATACAGAAAATGAAACCCAGTTTCTATATATACGAGTACATGTTTAATATGTAAATGTACGTAATATAATGCATGTAATTGAAAATATTTTACCCCGACAGATTACATGTAAAAACCATATCTTATGCATTTTGCTGACTAAGTAATTTCTCCCTAATTCCTATCGTTCATCTGCACTTTTAACTAGGAATATTTAATAAACTAATACAGGTGTATAGCAAATATATTTGTACTCTAGTACTTGTGAGTGTAGGATCAAAAAAGGAGAACAAAAAAGAAAATGCTTTTACTTGTAAACAAGCATTAAAAATGAGGAGAAAATCTCCCTGTGGTCCACTCATATTTAAGAAACTTTCATTAAGCTCATGCTATGCGAATTTCACCATCTTGAAATTACTGTGAACTCTCACCGATAGTAAAAAATTTGAGCCCAAGAATATGCAGACCTACATGATGGAGACTCAGTGATAAGCTTGAGAATAGTAGTAGATACTATTTCATGACCAAACTTCACATGAGTATGCCCAGTCTGGGAATCAAACCACTCGATCAGTAAACTTACATGCCGTTTAAAATTAGAGTTTATATATACTGGGTTTTACACCATGTCAACACATTTTTTTTACTTTATTTTACGGCGTCCAGCTCACATAACCTAGCTTTCCTGGTCCCTTGTCTATAACTAGTACTCACATATCCTTCCACAAGGTTAGAAACTTGTCCATATATCTTACAAATGGAGGAAAATTAACATTATTGTCAAATTTTCACAGAAGGGTATACACTCCCGGGGTGGGATTCAAACTCGTACCCCGTTCGGGATTTAATAAACTAATACAGGTGTGTATAGCACTAGTAGTCAGGTACTTGTGTGTGCAGGATCAAAAAAGGAGAACAAAAAAGAAAATGCTTTTACTTGTAAACAAGCATTAAAAATGAGGAGAAAATCTGCCTGTGGTCCACTTATATTTAAGATACTTTCATTATGCTCTTGCTATGCAAATTTCACCGTCTTGAAATTACTGTGAACTCTCACCGAAAGTAAAAAATTTGAGCCCAAGAATATGCAGACCAACATGATTGAGACTCAGTGATAAGCTTGAGAATAGTAGTAGATACTATTTCATGACCAAACTTCACACGAGTATGCCCAGTCTGGGAAGCAAACCACTCGATCAGTAGACTTGAATGTTGTTTAAAAGTAGAGTTTATATATACTGGGTTTTACACCATGTCAACACAATTTTTACGTTATTTTACGGCATCAAGCTCACCTTACTTAGCTTACGTGGATCCTTGTCTATAACCAGTTTTCACCTTCTCTTCCACAAAGTTAGAAACTTGTTCATATATCTTACTTATGGAGGAAAAACAACATTATTGTCAAATTTTCACAGAAGGGTATACACTCCCCGCGGTAGGATTCAAACTCATACCCCCTTCGGGACTCTAGATTCAAAATCCAGGAGCGCTACCAACTGCGCTACCTACCCGGGTTAAAATAATAGAGTAAAAGAAAACGAAACTTCACATCAGTGGGTATAAATCAACAGCTGATGCATTCAACCACAGAAACTGAAAATTATTAACTTTTATTGGTCATGCATTTCAATGACCACAGAAAGAATTTTTGTAAAATGATGTCTCTGTGATTTTATAGACATGGTTAATCGTGAAAAGAAAATATAACATAGGTCAACAGATACTTAGCCCATCAACAGAATGACGTTAAGAGTAGCAAGGTAAGAGTATATGATGTGTAATAAATTACAATGTAGTTCTGTCTCGTGAAATCATAGCCTTTTGAAATGCTTATCATTTATAGTTTTGCCACTGTTTAGTCATTTGTTTGTGGCATCCTTTTTAAAACACGAGTTTATAGCTCTGCATGTAAACATCTCCCACTTTGCTTTTAGTATGTATGGGAAGTCTGGGTTTTTTACCGTTGTTCCTGCTATGTTTTCAAATTCCTTTTAATCAATACATATGAATAATTATTTTGTCAAGTTACATATCATCAGATGTAGATTTATACACTTTAACATCAAATAAACAAAACAAACTTGTATAAGTAAGAAGAAAATAGTTTTATTTATAAATAAAATAAGTTGATATCAATAATGAAGAAATAAATGTAGATGATAGAACAATTATACCATAAACAGAAGAGGTCATCAACTAAGTTCAATGCCAATTGACCTTTCCCTGACCTTACCTATAAACTGTTAAACATATAATCATTATAGAAATTTATTCCAGCTCAGTGGTGAAACATGTTAGAATAATCACTTATAGTCTGCTTCCTGGTCCCCCAGTACTGAGCAATTAGGACAAAGTTTCTTGCTCAAGTAAACAACAAGGCATGTTTAGATGAGATTGAACCAAACACTGACCTTGCTATCCAATAATTATCAATTCAAAGTTTTAACCACTTGGCCACACACCTACTCTATATTAACAAATATGTCTTTCAAAAAGGTTTGCAGTTACATATGTCAGCTGTTAACAATAGAGCACATGGTCATGTTTGTTACCCAAATGTATTGATGTTTTATACAATGGTCAAATAGGAAACTGTCATTATGACAATCAAATCCTCCTGGCACACCTCACAGATATCAGCCAGACTATTATACCGACCTTGTTTATCCATTTATAATGTTAAATTTTATTTCATTAGGGACTTAAGTCAGTTATCTTTTCCTGATAAAATCTGAAGCAATCCAATTGGTAAGTAGGTCCTTACAGTTGGAATCCTCAGATTTTATCATAGAATTCTTATGTAAGGATAACAAAATATTTCATCTAATATCTTTCTTGTAAAGGAATATATTTACAGAAGTGATGAAATTAAGATTGTTCTTTACCCTAAAAATACTTAGCTTGAATTTCAAACAAATTAAATAATTTACAAACAAGTTATTGAAGATTGATTTTGGCAAATTGACATTTAAAAGTAAGCGGGTAAAATCTGAGTAATCCAACTAATTGGACCCATCTATTTAAAGAGTATACAAGGGGAAATAACTGACTGCCATCCATTATTGCCAGTGGCCCATACATTAACCCTACTGATTTAAATACTTGAAATTTGATCAATTATCCCAGTGAGAGCATAGATGAAGATAACTATTGTATATTTTTACGCGAGTACAGGAGTACTGTAGTGAATATTTAAATCAGCGGGGTCAATGTATGCACCACTGATAAATGAATAAAATTAAACAATAACAATAACATACTTGACAATACTGTAGTAGATAGAATAAGCATTCCAACATAGAACACTTCTCTTTAACGTTGCTTGGGTCAAATTAATGTTGAATACAACTTGAATATACAATACTTAGTTGGAATAACCAATGTCTTGATGTCAGTCATCCTCTAAGTGATACGCTTGATAATTATTCTATGTATTGATTATACCAGGGCTTGAATTTAAGCTTGCATACTCGCAAAATGCGAGTGGATTCTGAAAATTGTGAGTAACTTTTATTTTAACTCGCAAATTTTCGGGAGTTGAAATTGCTGCAAAAATTTTACTGTCAAAATTAATAAGGCTCAAAAACAGCATTGAAACGGCCAGATAGATTGATGGTATTAATTAAAGATTCACAAAAAACATGTTGGGGTATTTTTGTCTATCCCACAATAATGCCCTTGTTCTTTCTAGTTATATGTAGCATTATGTTGTTTTTGTATTGCATATGTGAATAGTTACTATGTATGCTATTAAAATTTGTGAAAAAATGCGAGTGATTATTTTCATTTTGCGAGTTGAAATAAAATCAACTCGCAAAAAGTTGCGAGTCCAATTTTTTTGTTAAAATCGAGCCCTGGATTATACCCTCCAAACCAAAGGGTCAGTACAAAACCTGTCTAACTACATGAAAATATATAACGATGTACATTAGTTTTGCACTGACCTGACCAATAAGATTTCCCAATCAAATATTCTATAGGACCCTCCTAATAAACTTCCCAGTATATACATACACTTACAAGATAAATACATTAAGCTGTAATAGAATATGGCTCATGACAATAAATTGTTGTACACATTCAAATTTCAAGAGATTGTTTAATATTGCAGCATGACAAAAAAATGTAAATGTTTCCATTAAGTAAAAGACTGACACAGTCTTTTGGTAAAAGGAAAATGTCTACAACCTCTCAAGTAATGTTTCTTTACTCGGTAAACAAGTAAATCTGTGAGCTAATGCTCACTAAAGATACCCCCGCCAAAATCTAAAAATATGCGATAAACAGGAAGTAGATGAGCAAGGAGCATGAAATCGCTTTACACCACATGGGACTATGGGATGAAGCAATATGCAAAGTATTAGGCTGCTGCATGTTATAGTTGCTGAGAAAACTGCAACGGAAATTTTGTAACGGACGGACGGACAGATGGACGGACGCACGGACAAGGGTAAAACAGTATACCCCCCTCTTCTTCGAAGCGGGGGTATAATAACCTTATAATAGTTCATATTCCCAACTCAAATTTATGGAATTTTCCAGTAAAAAAAACTTTGTTTGAGCAGGATGCATCTGTGTGCAACAAGGTTATTTTACATAACATTGCTGAAAAGCATGCATCACATATCTAATCATATTTGTCTGTGTACACACATTTTCATTTCAACTTTGTTCCTCACAGGTACATCCCGAATCAAGATTAGTCTCTTCTGATCTAATGTTTCAAGTGTGTCATACCAATTAGAGAATCAGAATTTTCTTCAAACTAAATGACAATTTCCTTTCTGAACAAGCCTTTTCTGTCTCTCATAATAAATGCCAACTTTTCTAGGAGTGAAAGCATTTTGTCACTAGCAGATTATTGGTTCAATCTTTACTTTGGTTCATGGAGCTTTAAAATGGCTCTTTCAATTATTTTATCATTCATAATACAACAGTCTATGGACCAACTCATTGTCGCTGTAGAGGACTAGATCCAATTGCTTAACTTGTTTTTAGGCAAAATTAGCCTAACTCTAGATTTGAATAGCAAAGTAAATGACTTGATATTTTTGATGCTGATATGTTGTAGACATGAAAACTACTTTCTGTGCTATTCAAATTTATTGTCAGTCATGATTCAACCTGACTATGAACTTCTAACCTGTTCATTTGCACACACATTCACCAGTGACTACTAACAGCCTTACATGACACAGTGCTAGGAGTAAGAATAACTATAGATATTCATAATCCAGCTCCACAAAGGTAGGTAGGTCCATGCCCCTCGATCGACAGTCAAACACAAAGCCCCTCATCGACAGTCAAACATACAAATGACTGATTTCTACCCACATTTTATCTTCTCTTTCAGAAGCATTTTTTCCTTCAAAGAAAGAGCATTGCTCTTTTCATATAAAGAGTTTCACTTGTTTCTTCAAAGAAACTGCTTACTATGTTTCTTCACATAGATATTTCCTCCAATTTCATGGCACTTCCTAATTATCTGTCACTTTTGTCATATAACTTTTCATTAAGGAATCACTTGGACAGCAGATACTTAACTTCATATTGCACAGAAACTGAGAACCTTAGTATTTAAATCTACACGATTTCCTTAATCAAATGTCCATCTACAGTGGCACTATCACAAACCAACAGACATTGCAACATAAATGACCTTTTGCTTCTTCAAATGGAGAGCTTCATTTTTCCATCAATTAACATTCTGCACTTCAAAGAGCATCTATATGTGGTCAGATACCATACTCTTCTTCAAAAGAAGAGCTTCCGTAAGCAGTCTAATATAATTCTTTACTTCAAAAGAAGACTTTCTGTTTTCTGTTTAATATCATTTTTTACTTCATAAGAAGAGCTTCCATATGCAGTCAAATACCAATCTTATCTTCAAAAGAAGAGCTTCAAAATCCAAGATTTAATCAACAAATCATATTCAATAAAATTGAAGTCATCACATCAATATAAGTCAATGCCATTTAAATTTCAACCAATAAATAACATCCACATTGCCATAACTACATTGATTGCCAATAAAATAGTTCCAAACAATACAATAATGGAGAAGATGGCTTCTCTCACATCTTTCTCTGGTATAGTTGATCTCAATAATAATTCTATAAAACCCTGACAAATAAACTGACCATCTAAAGCATAACATGGTACAACATTTAGTATAACAAGAGCACCAGATAAAGATATAAGATATCTGAGGTTTATGTTAAGGAATGTAATGCTTGGTGTTTCATTTGTTTTTGGTTGGATTTAATGATTCAAGAAATTGTATAGGTTTTACAAAGAAGGTCTGTCAACCAACCCACTGTGCCTGGAAAGGCTAAATCTCTGGATTAAGATGTTAACCAGTTCTTAGGCCAATACTTCTGCTAGTAACTGATGACTGCCTAACATGATTTAGAATCAGAAGTAAGTGGGAGAATGGCTGTAGAAACTATTTCATGACCAAGCTCAATGAAAGTACATGTTTGCCCCCTTGCAGAATCAAACATAAGACCCCTTGATCATTAGATGTGTGCCCCACCATCTGAGCTAGCAGTAGCTTTGTAGCTTTATGAAGCATTTCAACATTTTTTCAGTTACATTGTGATCATCAGCCTCCATGGACAGGTCTGGACAGAAGGTTTTAACTTAGTATTAAGCACATGCAATAGACAGTGGCTGACAACTGACATACTTGATACAGAGTCTGGCAAGAGAATGGCTGAGTATTTTGTTCTATACTGAAATATTACATCTAATATCAAACATACAATACCAGAATTTGTTATAATGTATATTATATCATAATATATTTGTACTGGAAAAGGATACTTGCAGAATGTTTCAAAAACATATGGTAAATTTACAGGTACAATTAAACTGTTTGGAATGTAGTTACTGAGTATCACTGAAGTTAGAAAGAAAACAGTCATTTTACACAAACTGATAGGATAAAAAACATTTTATGTCTATTTTAAAGTAAAGTTCAGTTATTAGGAACATTAGCTAAATGGTCTTCATATTATAGAGACCTTTTTTCTGCACAAATAATTAGAACTTTAAATCGTCACAAATTGCATACTTTTACTAATAACAAGAGTCTTGATAGAAAAATTTTACTCTTATGAATTTCTAAAATAAATAATACAAATAATTGAGATCAGATGTTCAAAATTGGAACTTTTCTACCCATAACTGCTACAAGTCATGCATAACAATATTAATCACCATGTCCTCAGCACACACATTTCATAGGACCAATTCATGTTAGTTACAATCTCCATAAACAGATACCTTGTACAGAGCTGTTGTACAGGCTATCTAAGGTTTGCTAGGAGGGTCACGTTGAGATGACCTTTGTGTCGACCAATTAATGCGTAACTTTCATTTAGACACATTTTGATTTTGTAAGGTTTGCAAGCTAATTTGAAGAAGGTGTTATTCACAGGCTGTGATTGGACGGCTCATTTCAAATTGAGTGACATAGACAATGTTAACAAATTACTAAACATAATGATTGCGCCATGAATATTATAATGAGAAAAGGTTACCTAAACGTGACCCTCATAACGAAAACAGCCAGATCTAAATTAGCAAGTAGGTGGGCGAAAATTTTAGACTGGGCTTTCATCAGATTGGGTTTGTCAATATTACAAGAAAAACCCATCAATTTAAACTTCAGTTGAAGTGTATTATAAGACAAAACTTACCAGAATAATGTAAATCTAATGGATGTCCCAGAAATAATAATGGTGGTTTATGACCATGTTCAATACGTAATAATTTAGTCTGATTATCTACTGAAGGGTACACACAAGACATTTCCATATTTGGTGAGTAACAATCACTTTGAAATTTACATATAGGACGATCAGTTGTAGCTCTTGCTGGTAAACATGCATAATTCTGTAATTATAGAAACATAATATTAACACAATAATAGAGAATATTTTTCTTACTTAAATGTAGGTGTATTTGCAATGTCATGATCATGGATCATTTTTCTTTTAAACAATCTTTCACTTCATCTCTGCACTCTCTACACAATATACTAACATACCTAACCGCTTGCACCATCTTTTATTCCCCAGTACTAAACTGGGTCTGTATATTACTTGTACTCTTTTTTTATCTTTACAAACATCCTGGCGCCCAACCCTGCCTATAACCCTTAATTGAGCGGTTGACAGTATTAACGAGATAGATAGATTAAAACTAATTGTATTTTGGTCATGAGGTTATACAACTTTTGAATGAGGTAATTTTACAAGTACATTCCAAATAAGGCAGTTTTAGGCATTTCAGTTCCAAATCAAAGAACTGAAAGTAGACTTTGGTGCCCATTGAAACTTAACAGATTCAAGGAGGCAAACAATCAATGTGACAACTATGGTTATGACCAATTTATACACTAGTTATCATAAAAACTGGTACAGAGATTAGTGCAGAAATTGGAGAGTAAATTCAGTGAAATCAAATCATCCTTATGTCCGCTTAGACTATTTGACTGCTGTTACCTTGATTAAACTAGGTTAAATTCCAAAGATAAGAGTTCCTGTCCTGTTATTTGATTGGTCAGTTTGAAAAAAACTAAACCAAATCACACCTGGATGATATCACAGCACTTAGACTGAGGCTTACCCGGTAAGTACAATAAAACAGGTTATAGAGGGTACTTACATTGTCTCTGTTATTTTTGGTATGAAACATAAAACATAAATGTGTACTACTTGTTTCATTACAACAATCAATATATGCTGACTTTTTATCTGTAATTATAGAAAATAAACAAAAGACAAATTCTAACTAATTAATTAATTATATAATCATTAAATGTCAGCAAATTCAATTTAATTTCACAAGGTGATCTCAGAAAACATGCCATGAAGAGTGGCATAAGTGAAAATGTCTTTCTATTAACTCACAACACTCCAAGGGCAGCACACTCAACTTCCGAGGTAGGTTGTTTATGGCAAATCATGAGAGCCTTAAACACTTGGCTTAGTTTTCATGGGAAAGAGCCCTGATATATGAAAATCTAGAGCTGTCATCGATTACAATGATATGGCTGTATCGTCGATATTTATTTTCCCATCAATAATCGATATGCGTTTTGAAATATCGATAATAAAGCCAATATAGGTAAATAAATAAAAGTCACTATTAGGGATCAAATTTGAGAGACAAACATTCTATCGTTGGGGGAAACAGGTGCGCTGTCATTATATGAACTGATGCGTCTAAAACATTGACGACACCCCCATTGAGGAAATAGCTCTAATCCGCAGAAGGTATAACAATTATGACAAATATATACATCTATAATGAGTTTATGACAACATCAATGGTCTGTATAATATTGCAGTGAATGTATCGATATATATCAGTGTATCCTTTATATTTATTTCTTGATATATCAATATCTTCGATACGCTTCGAGCCCAATCAATGACAGCTCTATGAAAATCACATATGTAATAACTCTTATAATTAAAGGTGCATAACTCGAACAATAATTTATCCAGAGTTTTCCCCCCTGACAGTAATGTAGATGTAGTTTTATTTATTTATTTATTCAAGTTAACGCCGTGTCAACACAATTTAGGTCATTTTACGGCGTCCAGGCCTCCTAACCTAGCTTTCCTGGACCATTGTCTATAACCAGTACTCACCCTTCCACAAGGCCGGAAACTTCTCCATATTATCTAATCAATGGAGGAAAATCGACATTATTTTCAAATTTTCATGGAAGGGTATAACCTCATGTAGATGTAGTACATGTACTGAGGAATAAGCAAATCAACGTTCATCTTGTTCAGTTCTACAGATATTCCACTTTTTCTTCAAAAAGTCAAACTAATTATGATAAGGTAAACAAATTCATAAAATCATCATTTAGTAATCATATTGTACTATCAAAAATCATGCATAATGTTTCTATTAGCCTTTATCTAAAGTAACAATCATATAAGATGAACAGTTTATATTTCCATTGTTCCACAGATGCATCAGTATGGATGAAAACAATCTACCTTTTTTCCAATATAAATAGCCATGGTAGGTAGCTTAAGTGTGAACCCAAAACTGTATCAGAATTAAAGCGCCGATAGCGCTGTCAGACATGGGGTTTTGGTAGAGTATATGGCTGTATACAACTCATGAAAGCCATACAACGGACCTTTACCTTACATAAATTAGATAAGATGTACACGTGCTTCTTATCGTCTGCTTGTTAACGCGTAATGCGGACTATATTAATATCAGTGGTAATTATCCCTTTATTTGCGCGCACACAACCTAATGTAATCGTCCGCGACAAATTTTGATGTGGATTTGCCACAGTCCACTACTAAACATGGGGAAACTCCATGTAAAAAAAGTATCCAATAAACTGTATCAGTGATATAACAAAAATTTAAAGTCAGCATCCTTAACCACTTGACAACAGTGGCAAGTAATTGATAACCAATGCTATTGATAAATTTTATTCAACTGTCAATGGTCACAACAGTACTCCTGTACTGTCTTTCAATAATCAAGTTTTTAAATCAGTGGGGTTAAAGAATGTGCCACAAACAGTTGAATAAAATTTACCAATAGTACATAGTCATACATTACCTATAGGTTTTTTACTTGATGTATCCAGTTCATGTATCATAGCAACAGGTAAACAGTTGCCTAGTGATGGTTCCTTTATACTAGCAGCTAAACATTTATTCCAATCTTTGATACAAGTCACTTTACAACCACCTACTTTAGTGATTGGATCACGTACAGCTAGACCTCTTGGTCCAGATACTGCTGTGTTCTGTAATGCAAGATGTTGGTTAGTTTTTTAAATTTCCTGATAAAAATCCATGGTGACTAGTCTGAACTGAGACTCAAACCCCAACCTCTGGAGTCATGCGCAGACACTCTACCATGTTGCCATAAAAACTAGTTTAAAGGCAAGGAGTACAAAAGCCATATCATTCCCAGTCACTGCGAAACTCAACAATTTATTACTGCATAGTAGGTCCTGTGAAGATAAAAATTCAAAGGACCAAGCAAGTCTTACAAGACCAGAGACATTTTGATGAATTGAAAACTGTGTGGATGAGATCAAATTCTTTGCTGAACGTAAGGTCCTGTAAACCTGCAGATCTAGACAGACATTAATTTTACAGGATTAATCTGTCAGTCTGCCATGTTTGGTGGTGACTGATCATACCTCTGCTATATACACCCTCTATCAGAATTCATCATCAAATTCTTTGGAGCTTCTAGTGGGTTATTTACATTCGTGCCAAATGTAACCCAATTAAAATTCATGGTCTGAACTGAGATTTGAACCAACAACCTCTAAAGATTTATTTTTGTTGAAAATTTGTAAAAAAATAGTATGAAAATTAAATAAATAAGTATGCAAGATTTCTTGACATTGTTCCTTCTTAAATTATACCACAAAAAATTAGGTAACAATTACATAATATAATAGACCTACCTCAGAAACCTGTGTAATCACCACACCATTTCCAGTTGTATAAAATGGCATAAAAAACCATGGATACGTAAATAATAATCCGACACCAATCAAAGCTATAACAAAATTATGCCAGACCCCAGCACAGTATATACGTAGTTGTCTTAAAGGTGATATAATCTGTAAATGGTCTGATGAAAGATCAACGTAAGCTCCTGGATAGATTAATAATAGAAATAATCCAAAACCATTGACACGAACTTGTTCTCTGAAATGATAAATAAATCTTTTATTTTAATTTTTTTCTTGATGAGCTTAAAGTTAAAGTGACACAATGTATAGGTCATATTAAGGCGGTTAGTCAACCCGCTCACCCTTCTTGGATAGGCTAAATCTCTAGATTTAGCTGTAAATCTGTTACTAGGCACAAACTTACAGTGACTGATTGAGAATCAGTGGTAGGTTGGAGAATACTGGTAATCATTTCATAATCAAAGTCTACAAAGTATGTCCGGTTGGGAATGGAACCCACAACCCCTCGATCAGTAGACTTGCATGCTACCAACTGAGCTAGCTGGGCGGCTTGTTTTTTTTTTTAACCCCTCTTTTTGAGTCAATGTCCTATGAGGTGGACACCTAACCCCTATTCAAGATTCACTCTTATTTGGACACCAATGCTCTGTAAGCAACTTCCAGCTAATTGAACTTGTGGACTAGTAACAGTTGCCTATATTTCATGCATAAAATATTGCGGGGTCATTTGCTGAATTTTTTCACCATTTTTATTGAAGTGCATGATAAGCAGGGCTCGAAGTTCACAAAAAATTGGACTCGCAAAATTTTGCAAGTTCATTTAACATCAACTTGCAAAATGAAAAAAATCACTCGCATTTTTTCTCCAAATTTTAATAGCACACATTGTAACTATTCATATATAATGTAATATGAAAGCAACTAAGTACTTTACTTTACTACAGATAGAACAAGTGCGTTACTGTGGAATAAACAAAGATTATCAAATATGTTTTTACGGTGAATCTTTAATCATCTTATATACCATCGATCTATCTGGCCGTTTCAATGCTGATTACAGCCTCATTAGGTAAGAGAGTAAAATTTTGCGGTAATTTCAATTGCGAAAATTTGCGAGTTAAAATAAAAGTTACTCGCACTTTTAAAAATCCACTCGCATTTTGCGAGAATGCGAGCTTAAATTCGAGCCCTGATGATAAGTGTAGTCAGCATGTTTTACATAGGACCAGATATCTAGCAACAAGAAGTAAAATCAGAAAAATAAAGTACTGTTTACCTCACAGCAGCTATAGCATGACCTATCTCATGAAATATTCCACACACTAATAATGTTAACAAGTAATATGATATTTGGCTAGCTGGTAAATTCACTCCTGGCATCTGTAATACACATATAATATTATACAAAATGTACCTTAAAACAGAGCAAAATCATCACCAAAATATTGCCAAATGCCAAATTCATAAAGAATGTTGGGTCACAATGTATTACTATGACCATTAATTTAACCGTCTTTAATTTAAATGGTTTGTAGCAAGATCAGAGTGTTTTAAACTACTTTGTATGACAGTTAAGGTGGTATGGTACTTCTGACTTTTTTTAGATTTGCATATAATTTTTGGTACCGTTGTAAACTTGATCAACCCGGAAGTTGACATTATCTTAAAAATTTAGGTCAGATGACAACAAATTGAATTCAGCAGGTTTTATTTAGATAAGACGTCTATATTTTTACAAATACTGCGAAAAATACGCGATACGCCGAGCACTGTTATACAGCCAAGCACTGGTCCACTAACTCTAAGGATAGATTCTAACTTTTAATACTAACCACTGGAGTTAAAACTTGAGTTTCTACAGTATTTCTGGTTAAAGTGTTGAATACCATCAATGATAAAATGAATACTGACATCAACATAGCTACCAGTCCAAACAATACACCACAGTCAAACCATGTTCTTAAGAATCTTGGTCTCCATTGTGCCAGTCTTACAAATGTTCTATTTAATGCCGTAGAATACCATCTAAACTGACAAACTGATACAGAAAAACCAGTTTTCTCTAACCAGGAAATATAACATCTAGCTGACCATGGCTGCGACTGAAATAAAAGTGTAACCTAATAAAAATCTATGGTCCAAAACTGAATGGAACCAACAACCTTCTAAGTCGTATGTAGACACTTTACCATGTCACCAAAAAGCTAGCTTGAAGGCATGAAAATAATGCTGTTATAACCTTTGCTACAAACACTCCCTCCTTACCAGAATACATCCTCAAAACTTAGAGCTTGAATGTCTGTGGGACCTTCTAAGGATTAACTATTAACAGCTAACATGCTCTTGTTGAATGAATGGTCCATGTTTGGGCTTTGCATGGCCTTGGTTTGTCGAACACTTCTGACACCATTTTAAAGTATTTCTAAAGAAATTGATAAACACTGCATTCCTCGTCTGTAAATTGAATAGGGCCCAACGGCAGATGATAGGCTAGCCACTCATTGCATTGCTAATAGGGCTGTAACGACTCACCGATGCATCGTGAGATCGTATTCGCAACTGTCCAAAACGGGTGTATCGAATCGCGTCCTAAAAAATCGCGATTCAGAAGGCCCTTTATAAGAAATCAGTTAAAGACAAAATATACTATATATATGGATAGCATTTAACTTGCAATTGCAATCTTTATTTACTTCTTATTCTCTATAGTCGTTAAACAAAGATAACATTTGTTTTGTTGATTTTATTTTGTGCCAAGTAAGGGCAATTAATAACTTTGTTAATTTTATGATTGTTTAATAAAAATATCATAATTTGTCAATGCATTCATACCAAATTTACAATTTACATCGTATTGCGATTAATATCCTAATCGCGAGGCATATATCGTGATACGTATTGTATCGTGACCTTAGCCAAGATACGCAGCCCTAATTGCTAAAGGGTTATCCTAATGTCACAGGGGAAGAAAATATGCAGCCTGACCGGGACTCGAACCCAGGACCCCTTGCTTACAGGGCCATTTTAAGGAGCATTTATTTTATTACAGTGTTTCTCAACTGACCAAGTAATTGTCAGAGCTCCACGTAGGGCGCCAAATGTCGAACTAGAACCCAGGATCTCTCGCTTACAGGGCGAGTGCTCTCCCTACTGAACATATCCTTCTCCCATAATGTGAACAGGTGAGTGCGATGACACTAACAACAATAAGACTGTTGGAACTGACAACATAGTTAGACACCCTAAATCACCACAGTACAAAGTAACTACATTTTCCTGTTTATAAGGCCATCCAGGGATATGGAGAGCAACATATGACATACATAATGTACAAACCTTTAAAAATGCATCCAGTAAATAAAGACTAGACCAACAGCCAAGTACAAGAGCGATCCAAGTAGTCTGTACCATTTTCACAGACTGACAAGAAATCTAGTTAGTGTAAACAAACTTTAGCAGATTGATAATTAGCACATGGCGGAAAATAAATATGATTCATCAATTTCCTTCTGCTTCGACATTAAACAATGTTTACATATCATGCTCGTATAAGTTAATCATAACAGTTTTCCGGCAATGGTTGCATCAGATTCCACGTTGAAATGGAGAAAACGGCATCAATTTCATCATTAATTATTCTTCGTTGTTGGAAGTGAAAGTAAAGAAGTAGGTCAACAGCAGATTAGAGGAAATGAACGTATTGGATTTTCATTGGTTAAAAATATTTCTCATTTTCTGTGCCACTAATTCACCGAACTGAAGCAATGTTAGCCTGAATTACCTCCCCTGCTAAACGCCGTTAAAGTTTGGCGGTATGACTAAACAGCGAATATGACTCCTAATCGCGAATATGAGATTAAAGTGCGAATAAGACTTTTATTTTTCAAATAACTCTTTATTTATGATTATTTTTTATTTATTAAAGTTCCCAATGTTAAATACGGTGATTTTCTCCTGGAAATCAAAAAGTGCACAAATTATAGTACTCCACTGGTAGCATTAAAAACAACAGGCAATGGTAATTGTTTATACAATGCATTTTCCATTTTTTTATGTGGTAACGAGTCCAGGAATGTAGAATTAAGATATCGCTGTGCCATAGAATTAGTCTTGCAGAGAGAACGTACGATTCGTAGTCGTATGTTCAAAAATCTAGAACCTTTATGTAGTGATTATGACTTAGAGTGTTTAAATTGCCCAATATTAGGTCATTGGTCTTCCATGTGGAACATACACGCATTGTCCAATGCTTTAAAAACCAAAGTACAGGTTGTGTACCCATGTGTTAATGGTTCCCAAAACTATACATTTAAGACCACTTTCCGTCCTACATTTGTTGATCCCGAACGCTTAACTCTGACTATAATGTGGACAAGTAGCAGAGCTCCATATAAATTGCAACCGTTTGGTAGCACTCAGCAACCTCCATTATGGCAACCAAATCATTTTGTACCATTAGTAAAGACCACTCGACCATAAAAAAAGAGGTTCTCCCAAGATATGAAACACTAGATCTGACTGCAGCAAACTCAGACGAATGGCCTTCAATTCAGGACTCATTAAAATCCATTGATTCTCCTGTAAAATTCACTCCCAGTACTGACGTACAATATGACCAAAATGAAATAAATACTAATGACCCATTAGACTTATCTATTGGCACAGCCCGGAAACAAAGTTCACTGACTCACACTTTTGATCAGCAATATAAATTCAATAGCAACGACCCATTAGACTTATCTATCAAACTAACCCCAGTGGCTCAGTGTACTGATGAAATTTTTGAAGAAAGTAATATTAAAGACCCATTAAACTTATCTATCGGTGCAGTCGGTAAGAGGAGCCCAGTAGCTCACTCGGGTGTTTCACAACACACCGCCTGTACTGATGAAATTTTTGAAGAAAGTAAAATTAAAGACCCATTAAGCTTATCTATATGTGATGATATAGCATGGCAGGATGCAGTAAAAATGCACAGTACTGAAGGTAAGGGGAGTCCTAAGACTCACTCGGGTGTTCTACAGCACGCCATATGTACTGTTGCAAACTCTAAATTAGAGGAATCTTTCCATGACTTTGAAGGAAGATTCCTACCTGATCTATCAACAATTGAAGAAGAATATGATAGTAAAAAAATAAGTTTAATGGCCTCACCAGCCAGCTGCCATACTGACACTGACTATATCAGCACAGATAGTGAGGCTGATGATACTCTTAATTGTATAAATGATTTCAAACCTGGTCCCTTGGTTACATTCATGAGCATGGAAAGCATATTTGAAGTACACTGAGGTCCTCATTCAATTTTAAATAGGTCGTAAAGATGGCATGTATTTTATTATCAATAATTTAGACCTTAATGAGAGAAAAAAAGGGTTTAAAGACCATTTTTGGGACGACTGTGGTACATGGCAAAAACCGTCATGTCCACATCAACTTTTCATAAAAAGTGAAAATAAATTGACATCTCTAAGTGTCAAGGATGGTGAGTACTGCACAGAAAAGACTATCAATAAAAAACGATTGTATGTGCTACTTAACCCCCAACCTAATCCAGACCAAATTTTAAGAGTACAAAGAATTTATATTACCCTCAAAAATTTAAATGCAGAGTCAAAATTTAAGCGAAGAATAACCTGCTTTGTTCAGATGTCAGATGAATTTCAATTTATTGACTCAAATGCTGTCATTGTAGAGTACATAGGTAAATATCCAGGTCTTAATTTTCATGGTAATGCTAAAGATAGCGAAAGAAATAAGGTCTATATTAGAACAAAGCCTCAACTTAAAGCCCAATTAAAAGACCAATTAAAACTAGCAGATGTTAAACAGGTAGAAAAAAATATGAACAAAGTAACAGATGATGATTCTGATAAACAACGTGATGAAAAACAGTTTAGAAATTTTAAATATTCTCAAAATAAAATGACTAGACCTATTGCAAATGCAGCAGACCAAGAACTTGCACTCTTAGAAATGACTGACCATCATGATTTCGTGCAAAATGTCCAAGTAATGAAAGATGGCGCCAAAAATGCAGTTGTCTCTTTATTTGATCGCCAACAAATACTTGATCTCAAAAGATTCTGTTGTAAAGAGGGTGGGTGTATTTTAAGTATTGACAAGACTTATAACTTAGGTGATTTCTTTGTTACACCCACTGTATATAAAGACCTGTCTGTCGTACGGAGGTCACCAATGGACCATCCAATCTGTTTCGGCCCGACATTTCTGTTTTCGTCTTCAACTACTAAGGCTTATAATGCATTTTTGCACCAGATTAGCGACGAATTAACATCAGAGGAAAAGTCAAAATTAGTCATCGGGTCGGACGAGGAAGGTTCATTTATGGCCTCAATACGCAATTGCTTCCCTACTGCTACCCATGTGTTATGTACACGGCACCTTAAAAACAATAGTTTGAAATACATGGAAGATAAGGTAGGATACCCTCTTAAAGATCGCCAGAACATCGCGATTTTTAATAAAGACGGGTTAGTTGACAGTCTGGATGACGATACGTTTAAATGTCGTTTAGAGAACATTACTCAACTCGTCAGGCAACTGGACGAAGGTAAGGCCAAAGGTTATTTAAATTATATGCAATGCAAATTAGTCCCACTTATCAAAGAACACGTTGTCAAACCATTCAGAAGATAACAATTAACCTTCAATTGGACAAGTAATAACGCGGAAAGTGCTAATCATATATTGAAATCAACCACTAAGTGGAAAGTGACTGCAATGCCCGAGTTTGTTGAATTGTTGACGGATATTGTCTTAGGGGAAAGAAAAGAAAGACAACGCGCTATTCGCAACATGGGGAATTACAAATTATCAAAAACCCATGCCCATCATGAAATTTCCGTCACTGCCTGGTCATCATTGACAAGTGACCAACAAGCCGCAAAACTGAAAAGACTACAATGTTGTTGATGTTGGTAGATTATCAAATACTGTAACATCATCTAACGGCTTGAGAACTGTCATCAAAACTCCTACTGCTAGTAAGAAACCCAATCAGACCAAGAGAAAAAGAGCTGAACGTTCACGCACCCCATGCGCAAAACGTAGACTGACACGTGAATAACTATTGTCTATCTTATCTTATTATTTTGCAAATATATGTATAAACTAATATGAGTACTTTCTTTTTTAGGACTACTTTCTATATATTATAGAGACAAAGAGGAACAATTTTGACAAGATTTACACCATCAATACACTGAGCGTGAAAAATTATTTATGATGTGATCGAGTAAATGATAGAACAATGTAATGTGTGAGTGTGTTTAGTGTAATTTTGATAATAAATGGCATCCAGGCCACACCCCGGTGTATCAGAGGGTGAAATGACGAAATTACACCTCTGTCTCACCAACACTTATTATAAGCAACAGTCCGTCTGATAGCCTCATTCACACCCCAAAAACCACACACCAGCCTGTCAGGAAGGGTTATAAATCTACTCCACCGGGTGCGTTGCACACTGACGTTAGCCCTGCACATACCCATAAAAAGATTTGGAACCTGACCAGACTAATTTTTTGAAAACCTTAATACTCTTAACAAAAATGGACTATCTATTATATTTGAAGAACCTAACACTACTGTTTGTGATAATTCAAATAAAACTTCTTGTCAAAATTCTGAAATTGAATGTTTAAATTCCAGTACTTTGGTAGTGACGGTATCTCCAGTGAAAGCGTAGCAATTGATTCCGATCTTTCCACCCCAGGACCTCTAGGTAACAAATTCTTGAACATCAATTGTATAGTTCAAATTTTGCGTGGGCTCTACACTTTACTTGAGGAGATACCATCCGGAAGGAAAGATGGTATGTTTTATTTAGTTGATAATAGTAAAAACATTGAACGTAAAAACTCTGGTCAGAAGTCTGAATTCTGGGATGGTTGTGGTTCTTGGTCGAAAACATCGTTGCCATTATTTACCTTTGTTCATAGGGTCAATAAATTGATTACTGTTTGTAAAAGAAATGGTGAATATTGCATAGATAAATGTATTAATAAAAAGAAAGTTTATACACCGCTAGAACCGGTGCCAAACACTGGCGAATTGCTTGTGATCCAAAGATTGTATCAAACGCTCGCTGCTTCCGACAAAGGCCTAAATCAGTTTAAGTTTGAAGATGTACTCAAATTCTATCTTTGCCCGATTCTATGCCTGAAATCTCAAATAATGTTGCAATTGTTGAATACATTGGGTTGTTCCCAAACAGGAGGTATCATGGTTCTTGTAAGACCGCTGACGGCCCCGTGTTCATTCGAACCAAACCAAAGGTTCAACGTTTGCTTAAAGATCAATTAAAATCCAAAAATGTTAAGTCTGTCGAGCATGCTATGAATTTAAAAACTAATGATGACAATGATAAACAACGAAATGAAAAACAACTTAGAAACATCAAATATAACTTAAACAAAGTAAAATCCATGACTTCAAATGCTGCAGACCAAATTATAGAAGAGATGACCAGATCTCATGAATTTGTTTATAGTGTAAAACATTTGAATGGGTTATTGCACCCTGTAATTACTTTAATGAACCAGCAACAAATAACTGATATCAAAAGGTTTTGCTGTACAGGTAGAACTGTCCTGGGTGTTGACAAAACCTATAACCTCGCCGATTTTTACATTACACCGACGGTGATCTATCTGTAGTAAAAAGACAAACAGGCCAACACCCAATTTCATTCGGCCTACATTTATACATACAAATTCGTCTGCTAGAGTTTATAGTTCTTTTTTTTCATGAAATTGCAGATAATTTAGGCCTTGTTGAAATTTCAAATCTAGTTATAGGCAGTGATGAGGAGCAATCATTTAGAGTATCAATTGAAAGGTGTCTCACGGTGTCAAATATTAATAAATATTTAGAAGATCAGTTAGGATATCCCATTCAAGATCGCCAAACCGTGAATGATGTAATTTTTGGTGTAAATGGTATAGTTTCTTCTAAAGACGTAGACAGAGTATCGTGTCCATAAACTGTCTCAGTACATCATTGAAAAAGACTTGACTGTTGGTGATAAGAAATTTTACCATATTGGAATGATCGTATGCTTCCGACACTAAAAAAGTATGTAATAGATCCTAATGCAGGAAAATGTGAAAAAATTGGACTAATAATAATTGTGAAAGTGCCAACCACATACATAAAAATGCCACAAATTGGAAAAATACTGACCTGCCAAAGTTCATAGAATTATTGTATGAAATTGTTAACGGAGAAACAATTGAAAAATGCAGGGCAATTTGTGGCTCTGGAAATTTTCTTTTAGACAAACGCTTTATGCATCATTTAGTTTTTATAGATCAATGGTCTAATATGTCTGAAGAAACGAAAGAAAAGGCGGGAAAAGAAATTTCTTGCAGATAAAGGGAGAGATAATTCCAATATGGTTATATCATTAGATGGTCAACGGTCTGTTCTCAAAAAACCCCAACGACTGGTAAAAAACCAAGGGCGTGTTTGATTCAGTCTACTCCGAGTACTCCGGTGTACTCTGCGAGCACCGATGAACCGTAGTTCTAGCAATGGAATACAGAAATGGCGATTTTCTGGCGATGAGGGGCGCTGTGCCCCCTTCAAACCCCAGCAACAAAGGGGGGCACATCCCCCCTTCGGAATCCCCCTGAGACATCTTTTGATGGTCGCGCGAAAAACACGTCAAAATGCGGCATTGAGCGGTAAAGGGTTAACCAAGTTTTGTGAACGGCCATTTGTCTTTTGAACACTTTTCCAGCTCATCGCGACCACAACAGCATTTGCAAACAGCTTTGAACCAGACCAAACGCCGAATAACTCGGCGTCAGGTTCCAAACTATTTGACACGCAGACAAAATATCTACCAAATTTTTAAAAGTGGGATAAAACATAAGCTAATTACTGTCACTCGGACGTTGGCATCCGACGTCTAGCTTTTTTGCAGACTTTAATGAATTCAATTGTATCAAATTCAAACTCAAAACAGCAAAACTCGATGTCAGTTACGAACATGATAATTTTTCTGCTGTTCTATACAAAGATACATGTGTCAACTTTGCGACTAATTTAGGATAAGTTGTGTCTTTAAAATACATTTATGATATAGTAATTAAATGTGAAGGATATCAACTAAGTGTAAAGATTTGTATTAGAACAACCTGACCACGACCTTCTCGTGAAAATCCGAACACGCAAAGCGTTTGAGGATTTTGAGAAGTTCAAGGCCTTGTTGTTTTAACACAGACAGTCCGTAAAACGAGGTGAATATCCGACTTACACAACGATTCGAATGGATAGTTACACATGTACATGTACATTGATTGGGCATGAACTACATTTTTTTTTAAAAACGAATCTTATGTTGGTTCATCGTTTTCTCTCACGAGCGTTTAGCGGATTTTAAATTATTTGCTAAAAAAATGACTATCATTATTTTGATTACATGAATTTTGATTTTTATTTAAGTGCATGATACGTATTGTAGTGAAAATCATTTATCATCAAGTACATTATGAGAAGCTGTGTGTGGTTTTTAGCGGTTTTATTTTACATACTTTCGATTATATTTGATTTGGTAGTAATACAGTATGTCAAAGAGCCAGAACTTGTAGTAGAAGTAGTTTAGATTATTACATGTATAGGCAAGGCTGGGAGGATAGGAGGATAGGCCGTATGCTCTCGGTGACATCGCTATATTCTGGATTTGCTAGCTTGAAGCAAACCGTTCCGTAGACCTCTTATGCTACAAAAAATCGCTTTTAAAAAGCGTAGCTAGCGATCGCCTTGCGGAAAGTGCATTATATCTGTGTACAATTTAATACCTCTATGTCACAGGCTGTGGATGTTCTACACTTATACCTAAAGCTATATTTACAGTTTTTTAAAAGTTCCAAGGACATGAATATAAGCTGGCACCTGTCTGTTTGATATTTTAAAAGTTTCAAGAGCAACATATTTCATTATTTCAGATTTAAGGGAGTTTATGTAACACTAAAAGGTATGAAGTTGTGATTTTGTCATATACAAAATGTGATTGCAGCTTTTCAATTTCTTTGTTCAGAATTAGATTCTCTTGTTAAAAACCATGTCAGAGGACAATAATTCAAATTTGACAAGATAACAGTTACCACACATTAAATTTATTGATAGTTTAATCAATTCTTTTCATGGCGTTAAGCTGTCATTTTTACAAAGATTTGCTTACTGTGTATTTGAGTTCAACATAAAATCAAAGTTAGCACCTAGTAATCAAACTTCAATATCGCATTTGATACGTATATACGACACAAATATTAAAGAAAATACATTTGTATTTAATGTGTGTTTTTGCAAGAGGTGTCTCGAAACTTTTCATGGTTACTTTTTATGTAATATCATTAAAACCTCAGATAATACTGTTATTTTCTAAATGTTTTACTAGAGTATCGAGACTCTTTTACAAGAGACATTAACCACTCTTATAATTTAAGAATTCTTAATTGATGATTTGTCCATTTCTCTCCGAGCTATATTCACCCAATAAATAGCATCCAACACTGAAATGTGTTTTAGAATGTCAATACCTAATTTATCTGTTTTTTCCATTTTCACAATTGACTTCTCAAACTGATACCAATTAAAGTCAAATTTATGAGGTCGGATGATCCCCTGGTCCATCAGTTGAACAACTGTTGTTGTGTTAGAAAGAAAATGCATTTTACGTTGCGTAGTGATATATTAGGATGAAAGTAGTGCGTTGTCTAGAAACTTCAGAGTTTAACTTCCTTGTTGTCTATTTTTTGTGCAAAGGATTTTTCCAATCTTCAAATACCTTATTTGTCATCCAACTTTTCTTATTAGCACAAAATGTCACAGGCAGGCTAATAACTTAAACCTTACTTAAACAACGATTCTTCTCTGACTTGCCAATTACATGTGGTTTCAGTTTTTCCCCAGTAATACTTGCACAAAATGCTACAGTTACATGTACATGTATCTGACTTTTGGCTCCCCACACAATGTTTGAAAAATAATGGAACAAAGATCGAGCTTTGGGGAACGCCTTTCATCATTCCTTCTAAGCCAGACCTTACTTCCAGTCTTCAGCAATTTTAAGTAGTGTCGTGCTGCGCCCTCGATCTGGTCTGAAAGCACTTGGCACTGAATTAAAATATTTTTAAGTGATCCAACAATTGTGTCTACATGACTCTCTTAAATATCTTTGTCACTATTAGGAGAAGACTGGCGGGTCGATAATTTCCCTCGTCTAAGGTAGAATTTTGTGTATGCAATATTTGAGCAATTTCATAACGTCCGAAAAACACCTTCGTAATTGGATCGGTTACCAATACATGTATGCGTAAGTGGAGACATAATCATAACCTGTGACTTTTATCTATGGGTTACAAATGACATGATTGTCGTCCAAAATTCATACTCTAAACATCTTTCTATAGACTGTCTCGCAGATTTCCTTCTGTCATTTTTTCTATAATAATGCCAGGTTTTGTCTGATTTTGTCTTCTGGAATTTATTGAATAGCTCACGCTATTATACACTTATTTCTTTAATTTATGAATTCATAAATGGGTATGGACATCTTGATTTCTTTCTAGTTTAACTGGTGCATAACATTTAATAATTTTTGAACCAACACCAATGACTGATTTTTTAGAGGCTTTTATACAAATATTTGATACATGCGAATTAAAATTTAACATAACATCTAATTTTACTCCATGTAGCTTTACTTCATCTTAACAAGATATTTCTATATTTTTTAATTTAAATTTAATTTTTGCGAAACTGTTTTCTTTTTATGATATATTGCCGGAAACTTCTCCAGTTTAGGCTTGGTTTGACTTTATGAGAACCAGTCTATCAATGTTAAACTATCTTTTTCTAGGGTGCTAACTAAATCTGTTATACAAGTGCTCTTACAAAATATAAGATATTCATGGACCAAGTACTGAGTCTTGTGGAACACCAGACAGAACTTGGATTTTGTCAGAGTTTTGACCTTCAACGACAACCAGCTGGGTACGAGATTGGAGGAATGGCTTGACCCAGGAAGTGTCCTCGCCATTGACACCTAAACTTTGTAGTTTAAGACAAGTTTGTGGTCGTCTACTTTATCAAATGCTTTACTGAATTCCGTGACTATAATATCCGTTTGTTGACCAAGTTCTTAGTTGTCATGGACTTCTTGCTTGAAGCTGATGAGTTGGGTTCTACCACTGTGGTTTGACCTAAACACATGTTGGTTTGGACTGAGTACATTGTGTTCATCAAAGTCGGACATTATATTGGATACTAGTATGTGCTCCATGTATTTGGGAGCAATACATATTAATGACATAGGTTTATAGTTGCTTGGTTTGCATTCTTGTATATTGGGGCAATAACTGCGTGCCACCAGTCATCTGGGACAATACCTGTTCTTAAGGATATCTGAAAAAGGGTGTGAGGATGGGTGTGATTTGTAGATGTAGGTATTTATAAGATATGTTACTACATAGTCTCAATAACTGGGATGTAGATTTGTCACCCATTTCATAATCATCCCATGCATCAAACAACTTTCCATGTATGGATTGGTATCTTTTTCTGTAAAGTCTAGACAGCATACAAAATGAATATAAAACAGCACTAGATATTAGAAACATGTACAATGTAATACAAAACTCACACACAATATACAGTAACAAGTCACTTTCTTTCATTAGACGTCTGATAAAAACTTACACACAATATACAGTAGCAAATCACTTTCATTCATTAGACGTCTGATCGCCATCCATAAGCCTAGCCTGTAATACAAGGGCGAAAAAATGCATGCATACAAAATGAATATAAAACAGCACTAGATATTAGATAAAGAAATTGTTTTTCATGATTATCTCTTTTTTAGCAATCACTGAATGAAATCAAATCTCACATGAAATAACTATCTCATTTTCTTGAGAAATCAGAATTTGTCCAGTCATTTTACTTTAATTCTCAATCCACTGCCCTTAATCAAGCAGTCAACGTCGTTATCTGCAAACAATTGTGTATGTTAGATTGACATCATGTAAAAATAGATAGTTTACCATAAAGTGTAAAGTCAGACTGGTACCATGTAACAATGCGTACAGTGTAAAGCCAGACTGTTACCATATACATTTGTATATCAATGTGAACAGTGTAAAGTAAGACTGGTAACATGTATCAATGTGTGAAGTGTAAAGCCAGACTGATACCATGTATCAATGTGTACAATGTAAAATCAGACTGGTACCATGTATCAATGTAAACAGTGTAAAGTCAGACTGGTACTACGTAGCAATGTGAGCAGTGAAATGTTATAATGATACACTTACTTCAGCGTCACCTTCTGCTGCATTTTTAAAAAGCCTTTTTCGCTTAGGGTTCTGCTGAAAAGAAAAAAACAACTTTAAAATGATATTTTTCAAATGAGAAAAAGAGCAAGGAAAAAAATAAAAAAATAAGAGCAGAATGGAAAGTCAGATTGGAACACCAATTGACCAGTGTAAAGTCAGATTGGTACCATGTATTAATGTGTATAGAGTAAAGTAAGACTGGTACATTGTACCATGTACCTATTTGACCAATGTAAAGTCAGACTGGTACTATATATCAACATGTACAGTGTAAAGTAAGACTGGTACATTGTACCATTCACCTATTTGACCAGTGCAAAGTCAGGCTGGAACTATATATCAACATGTACAGTGTAAAGTAAGACTGGTACATTGTACCATGTACCTATTTGACCAGTGTAAAGTCAGACTGGTACATTGTACCATGTACCTATTTGACCAATGTAAAGTCAGACTGGTACTATATATCAACATGTACAGTGTAAAGTAAGACTGGTACATTGTACCATTCACCTATTTGACCAGTGTAAAGTCAGGCTGGAACTATATATCAACATGTACAGTGTAAAGTAAGACTGGTACATTGTACCATGTACCTATTTGACCAGTGTAAAGTCAGACTGGTACATTGTACCATGTACCTATTTGACCAATGTAAAGTCAGACTGGTACTATATATCAACATGTACAGTGTAAAGTAAGACTGGTACATTGTACCATTCACCTATTTGACCAGTGCAAAGTCAGGCTGGAACTATATATCAACATGTACAGTGTAAAGTCAGACTGGTACATTGTACCATGTACCTATTTGACCAGTGCAAAGTCAGGCTGGAACTATATATCAACATGTACAGTGTAAAGTAAGACTGGTACATTGTACCATGTACCTATTTGACCAATGCAAAGTCAGACTGGTACATTGTACCATGTACCTATTTGACCAGTGTAAAGTCAGGCTGGAACTATATATCAACATGTACAGTGTAAAGTAAGACTGGTACATTGTACCATGTACCTATTTGACCAGTGCAAAGTCAGACTGGTACATTGTACCATGTACCTATTTGACCAGTGTAAAGTAAGACTGGTACATTGTACCATGTACCTATTTGACCAGTGTAAAGTCAGACTGGTACATTGTACCATGTACCTATTTGACCAGTGCAAAGTCAGGCTGGAACTATATATCAACATGTACAGTGTAAAGTAAGACTGGTACATTGTACCATGTACCTATTTGACCAGTGTAAAGTCAGACTGGTACATTGTACCATGTACCTATTTGACCAATGTAAAGTCAGACTGGTACTATATATCAACATGTACAGTGTAAAGTCAGACTGGTACATTGTACCATGCACCTATTTGACCAGTGCGAAGTCAGGCTGGAACTATATATCAACATGTTCAGGGTATAGTCAGATTGGTACATTGTACCATGTACCTATTTGACGAGTGTAAAGTCAGGCTAGAACTATATATCAACATGTATAGTGTAAAGTCAGACTGGTACATTGTACCATGTACCTATTTGACCAGTGTAAAGTCAGGCTGGAACTATATATCAACATGTACAGTGTAAAGTCAGACTGGTACATTGTACCATGTACCTATTTGACCAGTGTAAAGTCAGACTGGTACATTGTACCATGTACCTATTTGACCAGTGTAAAGTCAGGCTGGAACTATATATCAACATGTACAGTGTAAAGTCAGACTGGTACTATGTACCATGTACCTATTTGACCAGTGTAAAGTCAGACTGGTACTATGTACCATGTACCTATTTGACCAGTGTAAAGTCAGACTGGTACTATGTACCAGAGCTTCCAAATCTCCTGAATTTTCCGGGATACTCCTAAATTTAAGTAATTTTTCTACCCCACCAATCATTCTAGAATTACTGGGTTCATTTTCAGCATATACTTGCCAAAACCATCTTTTGAATCTCTTTAGCAATCACGAATAAAATCTTAAAATCAGCTAAAAAATCGTAAAAACCACTTTTTTGGCATCATTTCATAACTTTTGTACTGTTATTATTCAGTTTAGCATTTATTCCACGAAAGCGAAACTCTTTCAATCATTTAGAGTAATGTAATACAAAACTCACACACAATATACAGTAGCAAGTCATCTTCTAAGACGTCTGATCTCTCACACAATATACAATAAAATACAGAACACAAACAATAAGTATTCAAGTCCTTATAACTATATTTACACTTTTCTAGGTGTTCTGTTAGCTCTGCATCTGTTTTTATGGCTTGGCTTCATTGCCAAACGAGGGACTTTGGTAACAGCATATTTCCCATCATGTGATAAAACATTACAGTGAGAACCACCTGGCTTTGTACATTTCAAAAAATTGTGAAATAAAGGTTTTTTTTCTTCCTCAGTTTTCCCCGTCCAAATGTGTTTGTTGATCTTAAGATGAGAAAATTGGTCATTCAAAGAGAAGTTGCCAGTGTCATATAGAGCACGTCTTAAATCAACTGATTGAGTCTTAATTAATTCATAAAGTTTTTCTATCAATTCATTTGTTTTGCGCGGTTTCCTTTGAATTGTTACTTTCAGTCTGTTGTTCATACTTTCAGTATTATTATTGGTCCATAGATCATCTTCTGGGCAAACTACAGAATTACTTATCTTATTTTCCACGTGTTTCTCATAATACGAAAGGAAATCAATGTGTTCATTTAATCTTAAAAAACGTTTCAGTTTGTCTGTGGCTAGTATCACCGTATCTTCATTCTGTACACAAACGGTTTGTGATATCTTCACCTTCTATTTATAGAATGCCGTATCCTAACACTCTCTATATGATTCATTTCATTAAAAACACTGTCCAAAATTTCGTTCTGATAAACTAATACCCCATTTTCATTCGGATTGACTCCATTATTTTCGTTTAATTTCAGTGACCGAAAACGACAGAAGTGTTCCGAATTCAATCCCTTGCATCAGAAAGAAACATGACGGATGAAACAGATTCTACACAAAAAGAGACTCAGTCTCAGCTTTCCAAACAAGATCTTTCTACTCTCGTTAGTTCTAGTTTATCACATAACTTCATTGAACTAATTCACCGCTATTTATCTGTCGAATTCGCTTTACTTTACTTGAATCCACGTACACAATATGCCGGTCTGAGCTCCTCGTTTATTTAGAAGTGGGTGGAGTTATGTGCTAAACGTTGCACATGAAGACCTGTATGCTCGTTAATTATCGTAATTATTTGACCATTGACTTCTCCATGCTTATTGAATTGTATTTATGTGATGGATTACATTATTGTGATTTGTGATGAAACTGGAGATAATGAATAAGTAAAGTTGGGCAAAAATCACATGTTTGATTGTTGCATGATGATGATGTGGGCTGTCATGAGAACTGCATCTTAATTGCATAGAAAACCGTTTTACACAGACTGTATTGTTGTGCTGTTGAAGCATGCTCGACTCACAATCTTTAGATTCTTGTTTGATTTTCAGCTTTGGCTGTACTAGTTATATAAGACCCATCGAAACTTGTTTCACATTTGGAAATAATTCTGTAACAGAATCATCATCATCATGTCCAAATGTGTAACAAGTTACAGTGGGTCTTATGTATAGGACTATGGCTGTACATACTCATCCATTAAAAAATCTATATTAATGCCCCAGTGAGAGGGTTATGTACAATGTTGGAAAAAAGAAGAATTTTGTTGGCTCCTTGTGGAAGGGAATAGAGAACTGGTCATAAGAAGTGTTAAGGAATGCTGGTTTGGTGAGGCAGCCACCGTAAATGTGTTATAATATCATTATTGTTTTGACTTACTAAACTTTGGGCTAAGAGCTTATTACAAAAAATACTTCCAATGCTTCACTAAATAACTGAAGGTTAATTATCGAAATTCTCACTGACATGTTTATCAAACCAACAAGAAACTCCAGCAATTTGTATGATGATAAGATTATATTGTGGACCAAAGGCAATGGCGGCAGGTTCAAGTGTGACCACCTGTGTTGTATACCAAATGTTATTGTAGATTTTTTTACTTTCAGAATATTGCAGAGCTTACACCTTTAACACCAGAAGTAATTAGCAAACAAGCAACAATAAATATTGGTAAAAATATTATCTCTCTTTCTTGAACCTTGATTTACTAAACTATTATTTTTCTGTTACAAACATAGAATATCTTGTAAATTGATAAAATCCATCTATTCTGTATTATAGTCGCTCATATTCTCAACCTACAAGCCTGTTGCCCAGGACTTGTGAATTAAATTGGGCTAGTAAAAAAGGTTTTTATGCTAATTACTAAAAACAAAGGTAACACAAAATTAATTGTATTATCTATTGTTCAGATTGTTCTGTGCTTATATGGTACATTGTAAGTATAAATATGTGTTAGTATTTACAGAAAACCCATAAATTTCTATTCTGTATAACTATAAGGTCATTCTATCTTTCCATTTGTCTATTTTTTCAGGTACCATTGGTCATGTAGCTCATGGAAAATCAACTTTAGTGAAGGCCATTTCAGGTGTACAGGTAATATTATTTGTAAAGTTGCGAAACATCAGTTTTTCATGGTTCATTCGATTAAAGCTTAATTTTAAAGAATTTATCGATCTAGACGCGTTCGGAGTGATCCCATTACTCAAAAAATGGCTCAGTTTTTTCCAGTCTGCTATAGGCACTATCCCTACAAAATCCTATAACATACTTCTATATTGAACAGTTGAATAAGTTCTTTAAGACAGAATGATTATGCAGCTGTGTCTTTGGTATGCAAAGCAATTTATCGTGGTTCGTATCACAATATGGTTCTTGCGCATTGCAATATACCGCAATATGCTTCTGGCATATGGTGACAGCCATACTACTCAACAAATTGACCGAATATTGTACAGAAATTTGGTTCATTAAAGATTTTTCATTCAATATTTATTCATAAATTCTGTCATTTTTGATTAAATAAGTCTGAAACAAGTAGATAATTTTTATTTTCGTATTTCAGACTGTAAGATTTAAAAATGAGAAAGTCAGAAATATCACTATAAAGCTTGGTTATGCTAATGCAAAGGTAAGTTTATCATAGTAGAATGATTAATGTATTTATGGTAAGATAAAACTTACTGGCTGTATTTATAAATGCTTGTGGCTGATATCAGTCTTTGAAGTCTTATTCTTTCTGTAATCATTGTTAAGTAGCAGTTGCTTGCCTAGTAATTACCCGAGTTAATCAACTTTCTATAATTAAATTACATGGGAAAATGTACACTTTTGGTGGGTCCCGAGTCTTTGTTTGGATTAACCATGCTGTTTGAAAATGCATGCCAAGTAATCTGAATTTACTTTATACGAATGAATTATATTGGAAAATTTGGGATCATAAAATTACTGTGAACAGATGATGCCTTAAAGCATGCAGTACTGTTTACTGCAATTTTTGCTTTACTAACCAGTCCCTTGGTCACTATAAAGGAATTGAGCTTGTTTATTATTTAACAATTTATAAACTATGTATTCAAATTACCCAAGCATGGTGTTTTTTATTGTTGTAAAATTATGTCTATGTGATTTAACAGACATAATAATTAAGCATTAGCCAACAGAAATTTTGTTATAAGGGCTTTTTTCTGTATATGGAGAAGGGGCCTGGGTCCTTTTTTTCTATAGAACATTTGGGAAATTTTATTGCAATGTCATAGATAGGGGAACAAAAATTCCAGGTTAAACTTCAAATTTGGGGAAAACGGCATGAATTTAAGGAAATTTCAATCTTATATAGATTTATGTTTAAAATGACATATAGGCCTGATGTGGCCGGGTGGGTTAACATCTTAATCATCATTGTATTATTGTATATATGTATGCAAATGTCACTATAATAAAACATCTATCTAGATTTATACATTTAATTATTCAAATTGAATATTTTCAGATTTATAAATGTAGTAACGAGAATTGCCCTAGACCAGGATGTTACCGATCTTGTTCAAGTAATAAAGAAGATTCATTTCCTTGTGACAGATCAGGATGCTCTGGAAAATTTGAACTCTGCAGGTAAGATTCATTTATTATAAAAAATTGTAAAGTCAGCTAAGCATGTACATAATAATAGAAGCAGACTTTAAACTACACTTTTACCTTGTTGTAAAAAAAATTATGGAACACTTTTAGCTTTACTGCTATCAGGAATCATACTGGAATGCTCGTTTCAGCAGTGTTGAAACCATGTACAGTTGGATTAAAACAGCAAAGGACCCACACTAAGCTTTGTGTTGTTCTTACATAAAAGAGATCAATATAACATTGATGGGGAAAAGTGCTTTGACCTTGCATGCGAAAGTAAAAAACATCTCATATGATCTCTTTACGCACTTTTGGTCAAAGTAAATTTGATTTGTTGAATTATTTTGGTGTAAAAGACTAAATTTTCTTTTAATAAACAAATGTTAAGATGTGTTTTTACTGATTTATGCTCATTTGTGCATTTTAAATGGTTTTATAGCTCATATTTCCATACCAAACTAGTCCTTGAAAAACATTATTTTTTCCTTGAATTTCCTGTCCTTGAATTTTTAGATGAAATTTCTGTATGAACCATGATTCATTTTATATTTCAGACATGTATCATTTGTAGACTGTCCTGGTCACGACATTCTTATGGCTACTATGTTGAACGGAGCTGCTATTATGGACGCCGCATTATTGTTAATAGGTAATCACAGTAAAAATATAAATTATCCAAGATTCTTCTTTTAGCATTGGTAGAGAGAAGGTTTTCCAATTTTGAGGGCCTGGGTTATACCCTGTCATGAAAATTTGGTGTTTAAAACTGATTTTCTGTGAAAGTAGAAGTTGTAAGCTCATTGTGCAAGGATCAGCTTGCACTATTAAAGAAAAGTTTCCAGGACATAAGCTAATAAAAAAGGTCAGGGCTCGACAAATCCCTCGTCCACTCATAAATTACAAGAAGAAATCAACTCGGGACAAGTTGGCATTCTGGCAGGGCTTGTCCTGCAGGAGAGTGAAATTTCTAACCTAAATAGTCAAATTTAAAGTTTTGAATACATGGAAAACACTGGAAAAACTAGTTAGATTGCTTTTTGTTTCTAAAAATGACCATCATATACAACAAATAACATGTTTGTTGCTGCTTCATACAAGTTCCCAATTAATTGCATTTTCCTACAGGACAAGTTGGAATTGCAGCAGGATGAGTGAAAATTCCAAGCTGCTTGTCCTGCAGTACTAGTTGGTTCAAAAACATTAGTCAAGCCCTGAAGGTTGATATATGGTGTGAGATTGAACCATATGTCTATACATTTTGGGATTTACTGACAATCAGATCATGTAGCAAAATCTTTGATAACTAGAATTCAGAGATCCTTAAAAAGTTTTTTTTGTTATATAAAACCTTTAATATTGAGGAAACTTATTTTTAACATTAAACTTTTCTCCAAAATTAAATAGCCATTCAAATGAAACAGTATTTATATGTTGCTGTATTAATACCATGGATTATAAACTTATGTTACAATTGTAGAACCGTATGATTACAGGAAACTAAGTGTTGTTTAATGACTTATGTTGTTGGTGGTACCTTTGTGAACCAATGACTTGCTATAAATGCCAGTGTGGATCTGTACATAATTGTGATTTTGTCATCACTCAGTACATCAACTGTTGTTTAACATAGTAATCATATAACTTGTTTATCTTTTCAGCTGGAAATGAATCTTGTCCACAACCTCAAACATCTGAACATTTGGCTGCTGTTGAAATTATGAAATTAAAACATATGTTAATACTACAAAATAAGATAGATCTTGTCAAAGAAAGCCAAGCCAAGGATCAATGTGAACAGATTTTAGCATTTGTTAAAGGTAAATATTAGTTGCTCTATCAGTCTATGCAAAACTAGTCTACTTCCGTCTTTATTTACATGAAGTAAAACTAGTCTTACATCAGGGCTCGAATTTAACAAAAAAATAAATTTGCTGATTTTTTCGAGTTGATTTTATTTCGACTTGCATAAATGCACTGGGTCGCTTGCATTTTTTACTCCAAATTTTAATGGCTGGCATACATAGTAACTATTCATATATATGCCATATAAAAACAACATAGTACTATATTTAACTATGGATCGAACACGGTCGTTATTGTGGGATAGACAAAGAATATTGAACATGTTTGAACTGTGATTCTTTAATTAATGCTATTGATCTCTCTGACTGTTTCAATGCTAATTTAAGCCTCATTAGTTTAGACAGAAATATTTTTGCAGTGATTTCAACTTGCAAAAATTTGCGTGATAAAATAAAAGTTACTCACAATTTTTAAAATCCACTTGCATTTTGCGAGTATGCGAGCTTAAATTCGAGCCCTGCTTACACTGACCTATGGCCATAATGTACATGTATTGATGGTTCTGCGCAAAGCTAGTCAATGGCCTTCTTTATAGATACATGTAGTTCAGACTTGTAACATTATCATGTTTTATTTATGATTTTCCTTGAAAAATGTTCTATTATATCATTTCAGGCATATAATCAAGTTTATTTCACTATTTGGATTGAATTCTCCATGACAAATCTCACAAAAAATTGATCAATTGAAAAAAATGACTCAAATTTAAATCAATGCATAATAATAACTTAGTAAAACAGAGCTTTTATTTTCTCCCTTTTAATTTAAATTACCTTTCTTACAGAGTGAATGCAAAACAATCTAAATAATGCTAGCTTTTTGTGACTATTTGACAAAAAGCATGTAATTCATAAGTGTATACTTAAAGGTACTAGTTCCCAGATTTGGTTGATTTTTTCTATATTTTCAAAATACCATTCAGTGTCAGTAATTGTGTCAAAAAATTAGTTCTTAACATTTTAAGACAAACTGACCAATATGTTGTAAAATATATACAATAAAAGTACATGTAAAAGAAATGCACTAAAATTGTCTATACTGTGTCTATACCGTGACATGTGGGGTAGATTTTTACTACATGAAACACCATCATTTGTAATTGTATTTCAATTTGCACTAAAATTGTCATTATCAGAACACTACTTTGCTGCTTCCAAAAATGTTTCCATACAATTTTTATAGATTCAGAAAAAGTTGATATTTAAGTTGAAATCTGTGAATGAGTACCTTTAATTTTGGAAGATAGTATATGTATTATTGTTATACCCCCGCTTCGAAGAAGAGGGGGTATACTGTTTTACCCTTGTCCGTGCGTGCGTGTGTGCGTCCGTCCGTCCGTCCGTTACAAAATTTCCGTCACAGTTTTCTCAGCAACTATACCATGCAGCAGCCTGAAACTTTGCATATTGCTTCATCCTATAGTCCCATGTGGTGTAAAGCGATTTCATGCTCCTCGCTCATCTACTTCCTGTTTGTCGCATATTTTTAGATTTTGGCGGGGGTATCACTAGTGAGCATTAGCTCACAGATTTACTTGTTGTTTATTTTACAGGAACTATAGCTGAGGGTGCACCTATAATTCCATTATCAGCTCAGCTAAAATATAACATTGATGTAGTGTGTGAATATATAACTAAGAAAATACCAGTACCTGTCCGAGACTTTCTATCACAACCTAAACTTATTGGTAAGTGTTAATTTGTAGCATAGGTTCGGCTCCACCCACTAGGAACCATCGTCTAGTAGTGATAATAAATTTTTAAATAATATTCTATTGCATTCTTTCTTAAAATATTATATCTATTTAATTATAGTGATGCTTGTTTAATGTTAATACAATAGAGTGATGAAATTAGGTGAGTAACACATAAAGGGTTTCATAAACAGCTTTTTTTTCCTAATATAACAGGGGCCGTTTTCAGGCATCTTCCCATCAGAAAATTATTTGAATTATGCAGTTTTCCATAAATTTTTATGTAATATTTGATTTTTCATACCCCAATCACTGAACTTAGGATAAAATTTCCCTTATTGTTCTGTATAAAGTTCCTCACGTACTGATTAAATGCCCAGGTAAATATGGTTGTGTGTTTCATTTGTATTTCTCTATGTTTACATAAACATATTTTATTATATAATTTTAGTTATTAGATCATTTGATGTTAACAAGCCAGGATGTGAAGTTGATGAATTAAAGGGAGGTGTTGCCGGTGGTAGTATTCTTAAAGGTGTATTAAAGGTAGGTTTCATGAAAGTTAAATTTAAACATACTTAACATACATAGAATTGATAATTTTCCTGAATTTTGAATGTCCGTCAGTGTGGATTTAACCAAACATGATAATCATCATCCAGTTTAGTCTAGTACAGGCTGCTAATTATTGCTTTGAACAGATAGTGAAATGGATTTGACTATCTGGACATCTTTGAGAGCTTGGTGACGATTTGAAAACTACAACCATTACACAAGGTGTTAGAGACCTTTTCTGTATATATACTATAAAAAGGAACATTCGTGACTGGCACCTGTGATTCAAAATATGGAAAAAAAATTTTTTTCGCTTGCTCCATTTTTTGGGACAAAATCCATAGAACGTGTGATCATTTTGGTGTGGCCTTATTTAATACTTTATGTTTGTATATAGGTTGGCATGGAGATTGAAGTACGACCTGGAATGGTATCTAAAGATATGGAAGGAAAACTGACCTGTAAACCAATCAAATCAAGAATTGTATCATTATTTGCTGAACAGAATGATCTACAATATGCTGTGCCTGGTGGACTTATTGGTAATGTTATTTAAATTAATCTAGGGTTTTTCTGTAATGGCTAAAGATACAATATGCTTGGGTTAAAGTTTTCAGTATAAATACTGATTTCAATATTTTGAGAATAAACTAGTGTATGTAATTTATATGATGTTTGTCTAATTCTGTATTTTGAAAGTAGATTTTCAGTTTTTTCAACACTTACAACTTCCTCCCATAAATATGATGCAAGGCTTGATATTAACATTTGAAATAGGTTGCCCAGAAGGATGGTCAACTACTAATTGTACTTGTCCAAAACCAGGTGTTCAATTTGCTCAAACAAATTTTGTTTAAATAAAATTTGAGATTTGTTAAAATTTTCTTGTTGCCTGATCCAATGACTTTACACAAAAAAACTTGTTGCCAGAACCCAAAGTTAGGCCTTCACAGACAATCAGCAGATAATGGCAAGCAGTGTTACACACTGGTTTATTGGACAGACTGCTTGCCACAACTCATTATTTGTGAGAGTGATATTCATTTAGTTGGTTATTGTAGATCTTTGGAAATTTTGACATCGGGAGTAATATTGAGATGTTATAATTTTATGTTGGAATGTAGGGCCTAAAACCGGGAAATGGGACCTTTTTTGACTGTCTAAACCAGGCTATTGCTTAACACTGGTGGTCACAAACAAGATTTGAATGTATGTTTCAAATTATTTTCTTTATTTTTTCTAGGTGTTGGTACTAAAATTGATCCAACTTTATGTAGAGCTGACAGAATGGTAGGACAAGTTTTAGGGGCCGTAGGAGCCCTTTCAGATATATACACTGAGTTAACTATATCATTCTTCTTATTGAGACGTTTACTTGGTGTTAGAACAGAAGGGGACAGACGTGGGGCTAAGGTTGGTACTTTATTTATATTAAGTTCACCTTTTAAAAGGCAAGAATAGGTCATATAATTTTAGATGTCATTGTGGACTATCTGTGTCGGACATGTGGATATATTTTCTTTGTGGGCTGAGCTGTGTAAGACAAGAAAATTTAAATGTGTGAAATGATATTGCATTGTATGGAATGATTATTTAAACTTATCATAAAAAGATAAGATGAGATATCACCGTAATCATTGATGATTTTTAGTAAATAACATGACTTGCTTTTACTGTGTGGTAGGAATGCAATAGGGATAAAATTAAAACAAAAATCATTGGGGTTATTCAATGTGTTTGAAACAAACCATTTAGAACTACCTCGGCGATCTTCTACGCAGATTAACCTCGGATATCATAATGTGAAAAAGTAAATCTAGGAATTTGGTTTATACGGTAATGTCATTATTAAATGTTGACATGTTGAAAATGACAGTCGCCGGACCTTATAACCTGGTTGTATTCCTACTAAGTGTGATTTCCGAGGTATATCTTCGTAGATGATTGCTGAGGTTGTTCCGAATGGTAACAAACTTATTTCAGACAGACTAATGATTATGTGATATGTATAATCATGAGAAATAAAAGAGTTCACTTTTACGCATATGTAAATTTGAATGAGTATCAAATAATTTATGATTTATAATGTTATTGCTATTTTAATAACACAGGGCTAGACATTGAGGTTGTACTCATTTGGCTGACAAGTGAAATATTCCTTCTACCCGGCAACCTACTTCCAAAATTAATGTTAAGCCCTGTAACATTACACGTTTAGTTAAGAGATATTAAAACTCAGAATGTTTTTTGAATTGTTAAAACATTATTACTTTCAGGTTCAAAAATTAACTAAGAATGAAATATTAACAGTAAATATAGGATCATTGTCTACTGGTGGTAGAGTACTAGCTGTAAAAGTTGATTTAGCCAAGATTGGTTTAACTAATCCTGTATGCACAGAGATAGGTGAAAAAATTGCTCTAAGTAGAAGAATTGAAAAACATTGGAGGTAAGTCTTTAGTTTATTTGACTAAGTTTTTGTGTCCCTTGAATATGGGACTTATAGCTGCTTTATTTACAGTGACTGAGGTGTCCACCTAATTGTATGAGTTATAACTTAGTCACTTTTTCTAAAAATAACCCTGATCTTTGAAATTATTTTCTATTAATAATCTAACTTGCAAATTTTTGCTCAATGGATGAAAGTGATAATCTTCCTATAGTAAAATTGAAACTGTTACTTTCCATTGGCAAAATAGTTATTGTTTTAGACTGGTTGCAGCAATGTTTTGTTATCTTGGTTGATGTTTTTGCATACAGCAAGTGAGGAGTACTTCCAGGTTGTCATGGGCATCCATTTGTAATGCAACTGCAATCATCTATCCCTTATTGTGCTACCGTTAATTTTAAATCTGTAAATAATTAACTTAACAGACCAAAAAATATTGTTAAATTTTATTCAACTGTCCATTGAGCATACATTTATCCTGCTGATTTGAATACTCAATACCTGTAAGATAATCCCCATATGTAAGTATGGATATTTATTCTTTTAGATTATGAGTACTGTTGTGAGTATTTAAATCAGTGAGGTTAAGTTATGCCAATAGATGCCAGAAAATTTACTACAGCTTCTGCAAAATTGGTCTGCTGAAGTATTATTTATTAGTTCCTCACTGAATCATTATAGAGTATGATCATTGAAAATTTATAACCCTAAACGTCTATGTACTGATTTCTTTATTTTACAGATTGATTGGTTGGGGACAGATTAGACAAGGTGTAAAAGTCACACCAGCTGAATAAGATTTCATATAATACTAAACTTAGTGTTTTATATTGGGACAACAAAACAAGTTGTGCTACTGTGACTATTGATATAATCATGTTGAAAGATTGCTTGGGTGACAATATAGTCTACTTGAGTAGATAAGTGTTCAAATACCGGTATTGATCCTGCATATCTGTTTTAGAGAGCTCTTTTTATGTACGAAATTTTGATTAATTAGAAGTCAAATTGAATGAAAACTTGACTTAAAATGTCTCATTGGTTATGCCTTAGTGACTTTTCAAAGTTTTTCTGTTGGACTACTTTTACACTGTCATGACAATAGGTCAGCTCAAAACTAGTCCACATGTTTCTTTATTTTCATGTAGTTAAGCTAGTTTTGTACTGAGCCACGGAATGAATCCTTATGCTATGTATTGATTGTTCTAGAGTTCAGAATAGAGAAGGGAGGTTTAGAGTTTAGGGGCAGGGTGCATTAGTTTGATGTCAATTTTGATATTACTATTTCTGCTCAGGGAAGAGAGAAAAAAGGGGAGGGTTTTATAGTAAATGGTCAGTGTGTAGCTCCCTGCTAGTCTGTTTTTGAACATTCACTTTAATATAGAAATAAAACGTCATATTTTAAGACTTCATGAAGCAAACTAATCGAAATAATTGTTTTCTTTAGAACTAAGCTGGAGCATTTATTATGTTACTGTGGTATTACAACATGTATAAAGATATTACATATTAGGTGAAAGAGAAATTTTTAGTTGTTGTTGAGTAAAATGATGATGTTAAGTTTGTATGAAAGGGAGAAGATTTCATTCATGCTAGCATAGTCCGAATGTAATAATTATGTTTATATTGAATTGTTTGTTTTTTTCAAAGAAAAATTCTGATTTAACTGAGCTGTAAAGGTGTCATATCTGTTGATAGTGTCTGTGCAATCAAGTGCTTTAAATTACAACATTTTTATGTGGATTGCAGTTGATTTTCTAACATCCGCTTAATTTTTACTCTTTGCATTTGAATTCCCTTACCATTTCTTGCTTAATTTTTAAAAGGCTTTTGTCATTTGTTGTTAAATTTTGATTATGTATCATGATACAAAATTCATTTTTGTACTCCTACCTGCTGCAAATTAACATAAAATCAAATCTTTGATGACTTTCTGTTTGAAATATAGGAAGAGAAACTTTTGTCCATAAAGCTTAATAGACAAATAATTATACTCCCAAGTATTAGGATTTTTATTGGTGTTAGAATCATATTATGTAAATGGCACATTATAATATCATCTGAATGATAGAGATAAATATATTTCAAAAAATAATTTGTCAGTTTGTAAAATACATACATTGTACATGGTTAGAATCAATACTGTCTATTCCATGTATGTATAACTAATTTTGTATAAAGTATTAAAAAAATGGAAGAAATTTTGTTGTTGTTTGTTATTCCTTTTTTGTTATGATGTCCATTTTGTACAGGTATTCTATATAACATGTATGTGTTGTGTAAAACTTCAATGGTAGTTTACAATCTTAAACCTATTGTGCAACACAAATCTTGAAGATTTAAGGAGTAAGAATCTAAAAATAATTCTATTGTGTGGACTAAATATAGGGTCTATGTGTGGACTCGTAAGGTGATAATGACCCCATCTACAAGATTTTCCCCCTCTGTATGACATGTGGGGCATATTAATCTGCCAAGTTTCAAGTGAAAACCTTGAAACTTTACATATTCTCCAAACATGGGAAGTATGTTGTAGGACATGTTTGTTTGGGACATGAACTCTTGTACCCTTGCTTCTAGGTAACAAAAGCAAGATTTTGACATCTGGAAATATTAATGTTACGATTGCATTGAGCTAGCAAAAAAAAGAGCCTATAGAGAGCGTGAATGCTGAATAACTGTAAAAAGTTAACCTGAGTAAAGCACAGTTGGTAAAGTGCAGGCATTTCAAGACAAGTTTCCCTAAGGGAGTACAGGTTTGAATCCCACTTGGGGTGGTCATACCCTTCCATTAAATTTTGACAATAATTTTCCTCCATTAATTACATTTAATATGGACAAGTTGCCGGCCTTGAAAAAGAGTAGGTGTGGGATACTTTGTGATGTTTGGTCATGTAATGATTTCTATGGGCATTCTCCCTCCTACCACCAATTCTTAATAATGTAGGGCAGTTGTCAGTCACTGACGGGAGTATGTACCTTGAAGTTGGTTCACAGCTTATTCCAGAGATTTAGCTTTCCGGATCAGTGAGTTGGTTGACTGACTGTCATGGTATCAACTGTACAATGTGTTCTGACAGCGTTAACCCAAAAAATTAAGGATTAGTACTGGTTGTAAACAAGGGTCCAGGAAAGCTAGCTTAGGTGCACAGCCGCTGTAAAATAACCTTAATCGTGTTGACACAGAGTTAAATAGTATATAAAACGAAATTAGCCAAACAAACTGTATTAACCCACCAAATGCATGATTGTTAGTTGCAGATTCACATTATTAAAGATAGTCGCGCGGGACTAATTACAATCCAGATTGGATTCCTGTCCCTAACTAAGTAGATGATGAAGATGAAAGAAAAACAACTCTGTATGGAATATCTTCAAAATCTAACATACAGTAGTTACTTCCCTTGGCACAAAGCCGGAAATACAGTTTATCACAACCAAAAATGGCGACTTCTCCAAACACTTCAACTTTGACATCCCCTAATAAGAAGAAAGATGAGTCTTTACTTGACAAAATTGGTACATTGGGACGAAAGAAGAAAGTTAAGGAAGGTATTGTACCTTTTATAATATCTGTGCATTGGATTCTTGAAGAATGGACAATTGACCTATTTTGGAATTTGTGGGTTGGGTTTATCATCATGTTTGTTTCTGAACCAGCGGTCGGTTGTTTGTCTCTTTGTGATAAATTTATGCTGATAACTGTATCCCAATATGGCCGTTTGCAAATATATATTCGATTTTCCCGTCTTTTGCATGTAAAGGCCAAGACAGCAGGAAATGTATTTGACTCGAGCGATTCGTACCCTGACTTATTCGTACTTGGGTTTTCTTTTTTCTTGATTATAAAAAAAATCATGGGCGATCATCATGAGGTATTGTTAAAGAACCTAAAAATAAAAAAAAATGCAATAGTTATAAAACATTGCGAACAATAACCAGTCATTGAAAATAATTTCATACAGTCATAGTAATAAATTGATTGTTCATTTCAGCTATTGAGTTACAAGAAGAAGGAAAGAATGCCATTGAATCACCAACTAGTCCTACTACAGCTAATGTTGGACCTGAAGGATATTTGTTAGGTATAAATCATTTTAGAAACTCACTGTCTTAGATATGTAATAACATTTATAAGTAAAATGAAGTATCCAATGAAAAGCTCTATACCTCCTACTTGCAAAGAGGAGCAGTGGTCCTGTGGAAAAATGTGCACTTAGGGATCAAGAGGTGTAGGGTTTGAACCCCACTAAGGAAAGTTACAATGCTAATTTCCTTGAGCAAGAAATTTACCTTCATTTGTGAGGAATTACCTGTCTGAACATGATTTCTATGTTCAGGGGTTCACATACAAAATTGGTTCGTGGGCTGTACATATATATGGAAGCAGACTTTCTACCATCATATAGCACTTTTTAAACTACAATGTATTTGCCGGTCAGATGCTTCAGAGCTTGTTAAGCCTGTAATCATCATACATTGTATATGATTATTTAATTAAATACTTAAACCCTTTAACAAGATAACAACTAAAATATTTCAACTTTTAAAGTAAATTATTGATCTGTTTCCATTCAATCTTCATAATCATATTAAATTTTCATGCACTTAAAGGTTTAAATGTTGTAAAAATGTTGATAGAAATTGTAAATACTAATTTCTTTCACCTGGATGAGTCTTTGCCACCACTAGATGCAGAAGTTTTCTACATACACTATGTGATACTATTTTCACTATTACTTTATTTACAGAGGAAAATGAGGAACGTTCTATGATTGAACCAGCTTCAAGGGATGATCCAAAAGTAAAGGAATTAATAAAGGTTTGTTAAAATCTCTATTTACATAGATTTTAATTTAAAGGGGTTGAGAATAGCATTTTTTAACTTTGATTCGAAGTACTGATAAACAAGAATGATTACATTATTAACTGTGGTTCCAGTAAGCTAGATTAAGTGGTGAAATATTCTAGTACCATTTTAAAGTCATGCTGAAAATATCTGTTTCTATATTTTTGCGTAAAATAAAACTTAAGCTATTGTTTTGATGTGCTTATTTAATAATTCATTCCAAATAACTGGTTATTTAATATATTCTCTTAAATGCTTATGTCTTATTTATTCTAGAACAAAATAAAGACAATAACAATAAAGTTATAACAATAACAACTTTAGGTTATTGTTTAAGTAATAAAGTCATTATTTTTATTAGCTCAACTATTCGTAGAATAGTGGGGCTATCCTACTTAGCCGTGTGTCGGCATTGGCATAACACTTCTTGGTTAAGTTTTTAGGTGCAACATTTTTGTATCTTTTATATCTTTGCAAGTACTGGAGGGATTTACTTGAAACTTCATTTGTGTTTACGGGGTTACCATTGGAGTTCAAATACCAAGTTAGGTAACTCTAGGATGGATTTGGGCTGAATTATAGCCCTTATATTCTTTAACTTAGACATTTCTTGGTTAAGTTTTTAGGTGCAACATTTTTTCTTTGCAACTACTGTAGGGATTTACTTGAAACTTCACACATGCCTACGGGGTTACCATTGGAGGTCAAATACCAAGTTACATAACTCTTGCATGAATTTGGACTGAATTATGGCCCTTATATGCTTAGAAATTTCTTGATTAAGTTTTTATGTGCAACATTTTATCTAAAAAAAAGTTGCAACTACTAAAGGGATTCACTTGAAACTTCACACATGTCTACAGGGTTACTAATTGATGTCAAATACCAAGTTGCATAACTCTAGGATGAATTTTGAGTGGATTCTGGTCCTCTAATACTTAAAAAAATTTTGGTTAATTTTTTAGTGCAACATTTTATGTTTGAAACTACTGAAAGAATTTACTTGAAACTTCACACATGTCAACGGGGTCAGGAATGAAGGTCAAATACCAAGTTGCATATCTCCAGCATGAGTTTTGATTGGTTGTTGTTGTTGTTTACACGAATACCCTGAATAGTCGAGCGCGCTGTCCATGGACTGCTCTTGTTATTTATATGATTATGAAGAGGAACATATGTATATTATATTACAGTTATTATTAGAATGGATCAATGATGTTCTAGCAGATGATAGAATTATTGTTAAAGACATAGAAGAAGATTTATTTGATGGACAAATTCTACAGAAACTTATTGGTATAATATCTTTCTTTATTTTTTACGATATCATGGTACCTTTCCAGGGATGAGCCTGGGTTCCAAATTTAGGGAGAAGTGACTTCTCCCTCCTAGTAATTGAGGGAGAAGTGAAGTGATGTGAGGGAGAAGTTGGGAGGATAGACAAGCGGGAAAAGTTCGATGAGCCGAATGAAATGTTTTGAACAGTATTCATAAACTTCTCAAATGCAAACTTTTCTAGAACTTCTATTCTTTAAATACATGTAATTACTATTACATTTAGTAAATAATATGTCTGCTGTAACTCACATGTAGTGTGAGTATTAAATACTCCCTGGATGTTTGGTTACTGTGTTATTCGTTCTATGTTTTACACAAAATTCACAGAACACATTGATTCTGTATCATATTGTAAACTTAAATTATCTAATTTTCATTTCAATAAAACGTTCTTTTTTTTGGTTTAGCATTTTTACTTGCTAGTATATGCTCATCAAAAGAGGCTAAAAATGCATATACGACCATTTTTGGAAAATATGTTATCAGTGTCCTCGTTTTTGACCCTTCTTTGTTTAAATTTTTTTATTTAATTAGGTCTGCGGTAAAAAACATACATTTTCTTAAATATAACATATTATGTAGCAATATATGCTTATTATTGATTTTTTTGAGTCTGAAAGCAGGTAGATTACGTGACGAATACTATGACAAATTTCATAAAGTCAATTGAACCAACCGGTGTTTATTATTGAAATCGAAAAATTGAGGGAATTTCCCCGTTACTTATTGCTTTATTAAGAAGAACTTATAATCAAAATAATAAGATTATTAAATTACTAACGCAGATTTAACCTTGCTTCAGTTGATTGACGATAGCGTGGGTCTCGAAAACATACGCAATCATTGGCAAACTGCTAATTACGTCTTTTCTAACTACCTCACAACTCGCTCATAATTTAATACAATTATCAATTTAACGGCAAGCATCCAAAAAGCTTTATCTACTTTCAGGGGTGTGAATTTTCCGCGGATCGGCGGATTTCCGCGTTTTCGAAAATCCCGGGGACGTTTTTTTGGAAACCGCGAAATTTCCGCGGAAAACATAATGGGGCGAAAATTTGAGGGCCGAAATACGAACGGTTCCGCGGATTCCAATGAACGCCGTATACTAAACTTTCCGTGCGATTTTAAACGCTCTCTCCAATATGTCTAACAGAGGAACAGACAAGCTGCGTATCTGCGTAAATACGCAATTAAAAATCTCAAAAACCCTATAAGAATAAAAAATTTGCGTATCATAACCCAATTAAAAACTCCTTTACTCATAAAGTCTCGAAATCGCCGCGTATCGAATGTAAATAAAAAATCGAAACTGGTCAGATAAGAGATGCGAAAAATGAAACTTCACGCGACAATTACATGCCAATTACATCTCATTAAAACCCAATTGTCTTTCACACGTTGGGAGTTTAACTCGCCGACATATGAATGCACAAGGATGTCACAAAATCGATAATAAAGTCGCCGACTTATGATTACACGCACGATAACATCTGTATATACCTTTACCTATACACGTCAGAGTACATTGGAAATAGCGCATATATATATTTTAATTGTTTGCAGCAATTAAATCAATATTAATCCTTTGTTTGAGGACAAATATGTGTTTGCAGTTTGAGCAGAAATTGAGGTAAACATTTTAAGATATGTGTCGGCATTTTTTCACACTTACTTTGTCGATGTTTGATAGCATAGCAATGACATAATTGCAATGTCTCATTATGTAATCATGGAGTCTAGTATAAATTAATCGTCATGAAAAATGTATTCTTAAACTAGCGTGACCTAATTTGTTAAATTGTACTATATATAAAACTTTATAAAAACGATATCGGCGATCCCAGGAAGTCATTTATTCTTTGTTAAAATTACTGAAGATAGTTGTCAATAACACCGTCTTGTGTAATTAAATTTTATAAATAGTGTTTTGTATTATTTTACAACAAAATATTTTATAATATATAATTTAGTCATCATGATGACTTATTGTCATATATTTTCACGACCCACGCTATCGTAAATTAAGTAAAACATTCTTAAATCTTCATAATAAATGTAATAAGCTTATTGTTTTTCGTTTGTTTTTCTTATATTTAGCAAACAGTGCCCCAGGAACCGACAAATTCGAACTTACGTTCCCGTTTTCTGGTGTTTGTTGATAAAACAAATGTCAAAATCCCAGAATTTTTTTTTCTTGCCAACATTTGTTTCGGTGTAGTTTTAAAAATGAAGCATAATTATATGTTTTTTAAGTTCAATTAAAATACTGAAGATGCTATCATAACTATACTGTGTTTATCATTATGTAATTATGGTAATCGATGACAAAGAGTTAGAATAACCAAAAAGTTAGTGGAATAAAACAGTTTTTTGATTAATCAGCATTTCAAATAACCAAATAACTGACTAGTTGTTATTTGATACAGAAAAATTATTTTCAAATTAAGTCATTATTTTGTAGATTTCTCCACTCCTGTGAACAAAATTCTGGCGAAATCTTTGAAACATTTTCCTGCAATGTTCTGTCTGATTGGTCAAAGCAAAATTCTTTCAAACAAAACAGCCACCGTTGAAAGGGTTTTCAGCATTTTGAATTCCATGTGAACTGTTTCATGCAGTAGGATTCGACAGTCTCTTTTGGATCCTCTAAAGAGGACATGTTGTCATTATAAGTCATTAGACTATAACCAGCTTGAGGCTGTTGTTAATTGCTTAAAGAACATGCATCTAATAGTAAGAGTCTGAAAGATCTTGCTTTGTAAAGTTCTGACAATCAAATTGAATGGAGAATAAAAACTGAAGTCATTGTTTTGAATGCTTTTGTTACCAATTGACTTGACATTATATTTTCCCAATATAAACCAAAATGCCAATAGAATTCCCAATTCTAGGGGTATGGGACATATTCCCAAAATAGTGAAAAAAAAAACACAGGTGGTTGCTGTCCTAGTTACAATATCTTCAATAAATATTTATAAGTATATTTGTGCATACCCAGTTCCATGTTTTTTTTATTAGTTCTCAATTTATAGTCATATAAATGGAAAATACTCAATCCAGTAAAATATCTTGGAGTAAAAAAAAATTACGCGCTCTATTGGAAATGGCATTACTCAATTGTCTGAAAAACTGGGAGTAAATACCCAATACACCCCAAACCTTATCTGTTCCTCTGACTGTCTATACTCAAAGAAATAAATGTATTTACTGTAATTAAAGTTTTGAACTATTTTATTCATCCTACAAAGAATTTTCATATTATGTCAAATACATGTGTCCTAATTGCTTGGAGAATTGTTTTTTCCCTTGGTATAACAGTAAGTTCCTGGACCCCTGGCCAGGACGTTGCCCTGGACCCACCGGGGGCCCTAGCGGCCCCCTGGCCCCCAGCTAATATTTCCTCTTTTTCACTTCCTGGCCAGTCACACCCCTGACTTTTATTATTGTAGTATCACAGTTTGACACGTGTTTGTTAATTTCAATTGTTTAATTATGATATCAATCTTATCGGGCCGACATATAGTGCTATTGATTTTTAAGCGGACGCTGGTTGATCTTAAAGGTGACAATATACACAGGGGGCATCAATAAACGAACGAGTCACTAATTATCGGCTTTTGAATCGTGTATACTAACAGCACAACTCCCGCGTAGTTGATAGGTGGATTACATAAGAAATGAGGATGTAAGATACCTTCCATCCATCGTTAAATCGAGGTCTCGAGGACTGTCATAATTGGGACATAAATTGTTTCGTTGATTTTCCGAAAATGTCGGCGACTTTGTTTTCGCTTTGATGTGCTAATAGAGCGAAGTTTTAACGGAAAGGGCGACTTCTTCGCCCGAATCGCCCTCTCGACTCATCCCTGCTTTAACTGTTTAATTTTGACCATCACAATCACTTGAGATTGTCTATTGATTTTTTCGCTTACAAAAACATGTGAACCTATTTTTTGGTGTGTCGTTAGCAATCAGGACCGAAATTTTCTTGCTGAATGAAACATTTCAGGAGGCTTTTTAATAAGATTCATACTAATGTAAAGCTGGCATTGTGAGAAATATCAAAATAATAAAAAATGCATTGTCATATTTTAGCTTTATTCACAAAATCAACACAAAACAGAACAGTTCCTGAATCTAATCAAGTTGTAGTGTGTAGATACTATTACCATCAGTATTACCTCCCCTGATTTTCTTTCAAACAGTATTTTATATAAATTATTTTGTATTTTTAGAGAGACTAGCAGATATAAAAGTAGAGGTACCTGAAGTATCACAATCTGAAATGGGACAGAAACAAAAATTACGTGTAATACTTGATGTCATAAATAGAATACTAACATTACCACAGCTTGGTACTTGGAACCAACAAAAATGGAGTGTTGACAGTATGTAATAGTTCATATCCAAAACTCAAAATTTATGGTCTTTTTTCTTGCTCCAAAAGGATTGTTGTTCCTGATGCATTTGTGCAGAACAAAGATATTTCTCATGTTATTCAATATTGCTGAAAAGTATGCTATACAGATTTAACCCCACTGTTCTCTGCTCACACACTTTTATTTTAACTTTGTTTGCGCAGATGAACAGGTACAAACAAAGTTATCTACTTGAAAAAAAAAACATTAACTCAAGTTCCCAATCAAATCTACTGTATAGAGGTGACCTCTCATTGTTAGTGCCGTTGACTGTTGCCAAGTTTCTGTCAATAGCTTTCAGCGTTAAATGGTTGTTGACAGAAGTTGAGAGCCTGATTGGAAAATTTGTAGCTTATCGCAGACCCAAAGAAGTTTCATAATTTCTTCAAACATCCAACCTGAGCAGCTGAACTTCTGACTGACTGACTAAGTAAAACTATTCTGTATAAAATTATACAATTTGACAATCAGGCCAATCTAATTGTGGATACCAGAGTTATGGCCCCTGTATTGGGTTGAGTTTTAAGGTCCTTAACATCGTACCTACAATTGCGGCTGTATTGCCATGGTCAGTGGACCTATTTAGTCACAGCTAAACATAGTGGACCCCTGGACTAATACTGTAAAAATGATAAAGTTTTGATCTTCACAGGACGAACTGTCCAGTAATGAACTGTTGAGTTTCATGGTGACTGCCTAGTTACTGTTTCTGGAGAAATCTTTGGAAGAACACTTTGACTAGTATTAAATATCAGACTTTTTTCCTTATATAACAGGTGCCGTTAAGAGGTGACTTCCCCTCCTGAAATTTCTTTAAAATCATGCAGTTTTCCCCAAAATTTAAAGTTTACCTTGGATTTTTTGTTCCCCTATCTATGAAATTGTGATAAAATTTCCCAAAATTTTCAACATAAAGAAAGGCCCCAGGCCCCTTCCCCAAGTACTGAAAAAAGCCCTGAATATAGTAACAAATTTGAGTATTTTCTGAAGCTCTCAGTGAATTATTCACTCAATTGGTACAATCATTACCAATCTGTCAGCCCCTGCCTTGTATAAACCTCTAAGTAAACAATACTAACTCCCTTCACGTATATATTGTTTGTTTTACAGGTGTACATTCTAAAAACTTGATAGCTATTCTTCATCTTCTAGTTGCGTTAGCTAAACATTTTCGAGCTCCTATAAGAATGCCAGAAAATGTACAAGTGTATTTACTTGTTGTTCAGGTGATTATATATTTGTCATTTTTTTATACTTGTAAGATAAGCCATCAGGCTTGACTAAAGAAATGCTGTACTTTTTTGAAAACACTAGCCTGAACCTGTGTTTTTGTGAAAATTGATTTTTTGCCAGTGGTTAGTCGATTCTGGCCATAGGTGGCTGGTACGGTTCCAAGACAAATGCTAAAGGTTTCAACAAATAGTAGTTTTTTACCCAAGTTCAATTAGTGGCCAGTTTATTTCACAGATTTATACAGGCATGGATAGCTAAGGCTTTGCTCTTTCAATTGTTACCAACATCTTTTACATAAGCTGAACATTAAATTTATAGGATGAAGACAACAATTAAAGGCAGATTTCGTTTAGTCAACAAAAGTCGCAAAAAAACAATATACACTGATAACAATGAACAAAATATTCCTTCAGCTCCTTGTAGAAAGGTTTACAAGTAATGGTAGTCGTAAATAAGCGTTTAGGAAGGCTTATCGGGTGAACAGCTTTCATTAATAACCTTACAAAATTTCATGATGAAATCATGAAGAATTAAAAGCATAAAATTCAATAATAAAAAAGTGATACGCATATGTATAACAAATGTAATGAATCTGATATAAAGTTGTATATCTTTTAGAAAAGAGATGGTATGTTACAACCTAGACGTGTACCTGAAGAAATTACCGGAACAAATGAGTAAGTACTCTGAAACTAGTCCTTTAAGCTAAACAATTAGTTGAAGGATATAATATATAACTCTAAACTTCTTCACTTCTATTCAATACTACGTTTCTGTTGAAGTATGTTTAATTGTTATGTCATAATCAACTGTTTCTATTAAATTAAGTTGGTATATTATGTTTTAAAGTTTGTTTTGCTCTAAAGTGAAAGTAATTGCATTTTATAGTCTAGTGATTTTTCTAAAGCAGAATAGCAGGGCGCTGCGCCCTGCCCTTTTTTAGCCCGCCCTGCTGCCCTAAAAGTCCCGCCCTGCGAGTGTCAAAGCGCCCTATTGCCCTTTAATTTCCTTAAGAAATAAGTTCATAATTGACAATCATCGGTAAATTCACACTTCAATTGCATAATCTTTATCAATCAGTAATTAAATGACACGCCTACTGTGAAAGGGCAGTGTCAAAAATCAATAAGGTGGTTGTTAGGGTATGCCTGTAACACGCTAGACAACATCAATATACATATATACAGTCAGGTACCTATATGCGTCAAGGATTAAATTGACACTGATGGCCAAACCATTCTGTGCAATTAGCAGGGTTTTTATACCCCCGCTTCGAAGAAGAGGGGGGTATACTGTTTTACCCTTGTCCGTGCGTGCATCCGTCTGTCCGTTACAAAATTTTCAGCGCAGTTTTCTCAGCAACTATAACATGCAGCAGCCTAATACTTTGCATATTGCTTCATCCCATAGTCCCATGTGGTGTAAAGCAATTTCATGCTCCTTGCTCATCTACTTCCTGTTTGTCGCATATTTTTAGATTTTGGCGGGGGTATCACTAGTGAGCATTAGCTCACAGATTTACTTGTTTGTTTTTTTTAGTGGACGAATGTGATGTAAATTGCAATTTACTTGGGCATAATATGATGTACAAAACAATTGTCCCCCGCAGGATTTGTAAAAAATACAGAAACGAGTATTTGCTATCCGTTACATTTTTGGGGGTGCAGAACGATTCGATACTGACGATGTTTTGTATTGATCGTTTTCACTTGTCAAACAAGACATATTAGTTTCTTCTGGTACAAAGTAGCTCAAGAACAGTTTTCACTATAATTATTTACATAAATAATTACATTTGATGCTTTCTTTAGCTGATTAAACAATTTTATAAAAAATAGTATATTAGCAAATCGTTTTGCACCCCAATATTTTGCAGAAAAACAAAAAGATAAAGTGCAAATTGAATGATTTATGCAATGGCTTCTTCTATTTCTTAGAGAATAATGCACTCCCTCATTTATTAGAGGATTATGTGCAGGTGCTGACAAATTTAAAGTTTAATTACATTTGATGCTTTCTTTAGCTGATTGAACGATTTTATAGAAAATCGTATATTAGCAAATCGTTTTGCACCCCAATATTTTGCAGAAAAAAACGAACACAAAATAAAAAGCAAATTTATTGATTTCAGCAATAGCTCCTTCTTCTTCTAAGAGAATACTGCACTCCCTCATTACTTTGAGGATTATGTGCTGGTGCTTGCAATTAAAATTTGGGTAAAAACAAAAAAAAAACAATAGATTCAGTAATCACTTATTAACAGTGATAAACTAGATATATGATATGATAAAGTGTTACTTTAAATCTTTGTACATAATGATTGCTGATTAATTAATGTTTATGGTTGATAGTACCACACGGACACTCACAGTGACAATCAGTTTAAACGAGTCAACTGTCGCTTGGTGTACAGCAGCTGACAACTTGTTCCACTGAATTATTGTGCTTGGAAAGGAAGAATATTTGGACATGCTTATATGTTAAAATGAATGGAGATGGCTGCTGAACATTGTCTTGTCTTGTTTTTTATGTGTTGGGTATGAATAAGGCAGGGCCAGGGTGTATACCAATAAGATTATAGACAATTTTATAGAATATTATAAGTCTGGTTCTTGTTCTTCTACAGTAGTTTCTAGAGGTGGCCACTTAAAGTTAGAGATCATGGCAGAGACGGAGCTTGTATAGTGAAAACGATTAGTTTCAAATCTTGCCACCCTTTTTGGACTTTTAAATAGCTTAAGATTTGACACAAAAGTATGTTTTACAACTATGCTAAGTAAATTTGTACATGAATACATGATTATAGAAAAGGATGTAAGAACTTGTTGAGCATGCAGCTACAATGAATATATATATAATATACTAAAAACATCAGTTCACTAAATGTTATTGAATACAGATATACTTCAGAATTTTAAGTTGCGCTGCGCCCTGCCCTTTTTTGGTCCCACCCTGCCCTTTTTGGAGTTCTAGAATAATTACTATAGTCTAAGTTTCATGCTTATGCACGTTCACCAACTTTACAGCTATTACCCCTGGTCACTGGGCTACTGGTATCTATCTATCCCTGGGGATTCTTTTCACTCCATTTAATGCAGCCCACACTTTGGCGCAACAGAATTATACCACCCTCGCAGGTACCCATTTACACCTGGGTGAAGTGAAGCAATCGTAGGTAAATTTCTTGCTCAAGAAAATTAGCAGTGCCCAGGGTGGGATTTGATTCCAGGACCTCATGATCCCTAAGTGCACGTCCTACCACTGGACTACTGCTCCCACTGCTCTAGTGGGTCATACAATGCCCTCCAAAATGTTGTTTAAGATAATCTAATTCACATTAACCATGAAAAAAAAGAAACAAAGGGTATTCTGAGCAAATTGCAAACAAGCATGAAAAAGTTTTATTTGTCAGTGTAATGTCACAGGGGGGGAGGGACTGAATTATAGTTATGATTTCTGTGTTAAGTTTTTTTATATGGTAGTTCATTGTCAAGGATATATTTATACATTTATGTAACACTGTCTTATAATTTCAGAGATGTCGGTGGCAAGTTTGGTATGTATTATTTTATAGACCTGTTTTATATTAGATCCCTTTAGTCCCCTTTGGTCTTTTTTAAACATAGTTTAATATCATAACTGTAAAATTGTTATAGCTGTCCCTTACCTTGTGTCATCTTTTATTAGATTGTTTTACACTAGATCGATCTCAATTAAAATAGACTACTTTACCCTTGCTGCATTAAATCTGATGGTACATTGTACAATAAACTTCTGATGTAAAGACCACCTTGGTTACTAAAAATCTGCAATCTTCGATGAATTGTAAGTCCCAAATGTTTAATTTTAGGAGGAAAGACTATTGACAGGGCTTAAGATAAATGGGGGTTTAGACTTTAGTTTTGGTTATGGCAACAAAAATGTAATAAGAACAAAAACAATGTTTAGTTATAAAAACACACCGGATGTACGTCGTCTCATGATTTAGCATCTCAAGTTTTGTGTCAGACTTGTAAATCGATAAATAGCAATCATAAACACTTAAAGATGAAGGTGTTCGCATATACAATCAACAAAATGACACTTTTATGAGCGATTGATTATGAATTACGTAATACACCTTCAACAATTAAACCTATATCGGGGTCGTGTTTTACGCCCGTACTAGCCGTACGATCTCCCTAACAGTGATGGTTTTTTTTGCTAAAAAATTCAAGTGACTGCAAATTTCGACTTTCTGTGCGTGCATAGAACATGTATACAACTTGTAAAATACTTATGGTTCAATTTATGCTGACACAAAAACCAATGTGAGACTTTAAGATGGTTTGGTGATAGGGTACATGAGATTTGATTTTATTGAGATTGATTCTAGATTTATATTATAGATATACCTTCAATTATTTCATTATTTTATTATACTAACATTAGATCAGTTAAATTATTTCATTTACTTTTATATGGATTCATAATTCTTGTTTTTTGTTTGAAATTATCCATTTTGATATTTAGTAAAAGTTTCTGGATACATGAATTAGTTCAGCATTTTAACCCCCCCTCTCCTTTGAGTAGTAACGGAGAGTATGTTGACTGACTGCCATGATATGACTTAAAAGATGTATTACTACCAGGGACCAGGAAATTCGCCGAAGTCAATCATTACTGTGTTAAACTTTTCAAAATACATTCAACTAGTATTCATGCTTAAATGTTTCCATTAAATTCATTCTTATAACTGATTTCATATTCTAAGACTTTATTTCATTGTCCATTTGTTGCATACGTTCTTACGATTTAATGTTTTATTGATAGAAGAAGGGTAACTCCTGGAACCAGGTATTTTGTAAATGGGATCTTACTGAAGATTTTTCAAGGAGGGAGGAGGTCTTTCAAAGGACTTTCATGGGAATTAGGACACCATAATAGTTACTTCAAGAAGGGTCTTGATGACCCCACTCAGTTTTTCTTTGTAGGATACAATAATAATTGTAATAAGTTTAGTGTGATTTAGTGTGATTACAACTGCAGAGGAGGGTATGATGGCGATTATCTGCCAGCTTGAATGAATAATGGCTTAAGAGCTTCAGCAATATCATGCAGCAGTCAAATTATTCCCAATTATACTCTTTTAGACCTGTTTAAAGAGAAATAAAAAGACAACCATAATTGCCAGCAAAATGCTCAAAAATTGTTCCTTTATTTAGTAACCAGTGTATTAATATACATTTAGCCGCCTGGCTAGCTCAGTTCGTAACATGCGAGTCTTCTGATCAAGGCGTTGTGGTTTGATTCTTTATCATGTTCGGCAGTTGTCACTCACTGACGAAAGTATGGGTCTAATAGTTAGTTAACAGCTAAATACAGAGATTTTAAACCTTTCCATGAGGAGTGAGTAGGTTGGCTGACCTCCATTATATGACTTCTACAATAATTAATATGCATTTAATACATGGATCACTAAACTACTTTAGTTATATTTTTTAAAGGGGCAGTTGTAGATGGTAATGTTTGTTTTTATCAAGTTATTTTTTCTTTCATTTTCTAACTTGACCAAAAAGGCTGTTGTGATGTGTATATTGTGCATGCAACTGTCGTGGTTTTAAATTTTTGCATGCTTTCTTTTAAGACTTTAGCAGTAATGAATTTAAAAGTTGTATTGATGAGTCGAAATATTTTTCTCTTGAAACCTTAGTCAGTTAGTAGGTAGAGAAGAAATGGTCAGCATCCTATTGAAAAAATAGTTGGATGAAGTATTTATATAAACTTAGATTAACCAATGGTGTAGAAGGGTGATATTTTTTAGAAGTATTTCTTTAAAAATAATTTGGTTTGGTTCGGTATGGTTTATGTCTTTATTTAACAATTCACCTCTCTAAGCTTTCCTAAGTGAACCAGAGCGTGGGCTTAGTGCATAATGGTTATAACTCAATTTAAAAAAAGTGTGAGTTACGACCGTTTAGCGCTAAGCCTGCGAGGGTTTAGACTCCTATCTTCTGTTTACAATTATCTACTTTCTTGTATAGAGAACATTAGTCAGTAGCCAGACAGGAACCCCAATCTTTTATCAGTAAGAAGTTACAGTGGCAACCTTTTCTATTGTCATATCTTTATTCAACTGTCAGTGCCGCATACACTAACCCCACTGATTTAAATACTCTCTACATTACTTCTGTACTTATGATCATTTAAATCAGTGGGGCTAATGTGCACCACTGAAAGTTGAATGAAATTTAAGAAAAATATGTGTAAGCTTGGTTTTATCTCTATTTCGTCTTAATTTGTTGATTGTTAAAATACTTTTTCTTGTTTTTCCTTGCATTACTAAAGTTTACATTTTCAAAGTATTGTTTAATTAACGATTTCACTAAATGAGTTGTAGGGACACTGATCTACTTGGTTTATTGATAGGATGCTTGCATAGAGTTAAAAAGATACAGGATTTAAATTTTGCTAAGAGTAATGCTGGTTTGAACTTACTTGAAAGTTTCATGTTAGATAACTCTGTTAAAATCTTTGTACTTTATATTACGATTCTATGATAGAGTTGTCTCCCCTGTGTCAATGATGAAATTTGACACAGACCATCAATGAAAAGATTTCAGTCTAAAAATGCTCAGTCAGCTCATTCATAATGAAGTTTGGTAGATTTTTATTACAATTGAATGTTTACATTTATGTTATGGCTTGTAATAATTGACAAAAAGACAATGTGAATATCATTTCCATACATTAAATACATGCAAGTTACCAATGTAGTGTGATGTATTAATCTGTCTTAAGTCAATTTGCACAAGTCATAGATTATGCTTGATTTTAAGAGTCCATTAATATCTTATTTTCACTGAAGTCTGTCATATACTTCAAATGAAAGGCATGCTCATGAAAAAAGGGGTCAGCCCCATTAAATGTAAAACGGTTCAAATCACAAAACACATAAACTGTTTTAGGTCTGTCTTTGCATGGGAGTTAATGGTTTTTCATTTTTATGTAACATGCATTTCCTGGCCATTTTTATGTGTAATCATTCTTAAGTGACGACTATTTCCTCACCATTTTATGTGTTTAGATAATTTATTTTCACATATGATAAAGTTTTGATGGGTTAATCATCCATAAAATTATGATTGATAAATTAAATGTTAATCAAGTCGTCTTTAATGCAAACCATTTGTTAAAGAAATTTTATCGTATATATGTATATAAATACTGTTTACTCAGACTTGATTTGATCACCAGTAGTTTCTTGTAGTACCCATCTGGCTAGCTCAGTTGATAACATGCAAGTCTACAGTACTGATCCAGAGGTTGTGGGGGTCCAATTCCCAGGAGGGGCAAACTTTTTTGTAGAGTTACTGCCACTCTCTCCTACCACTGATTCTAAATTATGAAGGGCAGTTGTCATTCACTGACATAAGTATGCATCTAGTAACTGCAATGTTAACAGCTAAAACCAGAGATTTAGCCTTTTTCTAGAATGGCGTCCGCATTGATATGGCTGATACAATGTGTTGTTAAGGTGTTAAACCCATCCAAAACATATCATATAGGGTGTCAAAACACCACAGACCTATGGTTCTTCATTTAATAGCTGTGCCTTATGATTATTCAAACTTTCATATGGAGAGGATGTGTATAGGCATTATATGCCTGTTATCCAATCCAATTCATTCAATAAAATATGTATTAAATTAGACTTTCATAGAAACTGTCCATGAATATAGTTAAAGATAAACTGGTCTTTATGTTATTGACACTTGAGGATGTGAATGCCTTTTAAGGTTAAGTTTTTACTAGGAACTGGCTACACCATACACTACAGTACAGTGTATCTGATAAGCTCAACCTCAGTTGAATCTAGATAATGTTGAAGAATTTCATCTTCTTACAGTGACCTGTGCTAGTCAACTTTGTCACTACAATGTCTCTCTTCTCATTTTGCAACCAGGCTTAAGACTCTCTAGGCTTTGGAAGCTTGATATTGTTGGCCTCTATGTCTGATCTGTTAGGTCTGTACCTCTTTATTGTTAAATTTTGTATTCAACTGTCATTGACCCATACATTAACCCTCCTGATTTAAATACTCACTTCAGTACTCCTGTACTCAGAATTGATAAAAATTGATACCTGTATAATTTATCTATGGGGATTATGAAACATTGTTGAGTATTTAAATCAGCAGGGTCAATAATGGTCCATCTACTATCCTAGGACCATAAGAAGGATAATGCCGAACGGCCATAATTTAACTGAAAAAGTTAAAATGTGGCATAAACCACTAGAACATTACATTATGTTACAATGGTAATGATTGAAAAATCAAACATTGATAATTTTTAAATTGTTAGCCTTTGTTGTTGATTGAATCCCATTATAAAGTTATCTTGTTGTTTCCTTGAGCAAGAAACTTCCTCATTGCTCAGAACAGTTAACTGTTAACTTGAGAACCTTAAAGCAGACTTGAATGTGATAAATTTTAATTATTAGAACTCATTTTTAAGGTTGAACTGATGTGAATTAGTATAAAATGAAACTAACTCATGGGTGTATATTAATATGACGGTTAACAAGGGTTTGTAAATTTCTGAAGGTGTGGGGTTTGTTTAGATGACAAGGGGTCAGTTGGGGATGACAGTAGTAGATTTATGTCAGTTCATCAAAACTTAACAATTTATTTTGTAACTGCATTTAACGTTTCATTTTGACATATTTGATGGACAACAGTACACATTTTATTATTGTCTTATTTCATTTTGATATCTCTTAAATTTTACTGTAATTTTATATTTTCCTGGTAGTTTGACCTTTCTCTGTAATAATTTTCAGTAGCGTAGTTTGAGCAAATTTTAAAATTTAGGCACTGCTAAGACTTTTACATTAGCAAGGATACAGACATTATCTTTTTAAGAATCTCTAAAAGAATGTTGAAAAAGACCTCATCTATGAAGTTTTGTGCCCTTATTTTTATCCAAAATCAAATTTGAAAAAGAAGCACTTTTTAAATCTCTATTTTTATCAAGTAACATTTTATAAGAATCTCTACCAATCTAAATCTGTAATCCATTGTGGTTTCATTTTCAATGTGGTTTTTTAAGTACATGTATAAGCATTATTTTCTTGAAGTGGGGGTCATTTTCAATCTTGAGCTCATGATTACTGGAGTATGCTAAACTACGCCACTGATTTAAACGTTTTACTTTTATTAGTTTTAAACTTTTCGTCTTCTCTTACATTTCAATATGATTTTATTCTTTGATGTATCGTTTTATTATCACATCGTTTTTATGCTTTGAATTTCATGGTGGTGTGTGGTGTACATGTTTATACATTTATGTAAGAAATTAAATATGCATGATTTTGTTTTCATCATTTTTTGGTTGAAATTTTGTATTATTGTCCTTTCTTAAAGTCTTGTGACAAAACTTAGCTTTTTAAATAAACCGATTCACATTTTCATATGGAAAAAAAATCAAGGAGTCATCTTGCAAATTTCAAAATCAGCATTAATTAGTTTATCAACTTTTGATATATTTTTTACATGAATTCACTTTAATTATAGTAATACAAGTGTCGTACTTCAGTGAGCATGATCATTTATCTCGACATTTCATTTGCCGAGGAACTTTTGGAGAGCCATTTATTTATATTTTATATATTTATACCCCCGCTTTGAAGAAGAGGGGGGTATACTGTTTTACCCTTGTCCGTGCGTGTGTCCGTGCGTGCGTCCGTCCGTTACAAAATTTCCGTTGCGGTTTTCTCAGCAACTATAATATGCAGCAGCCTAATACTTTGCATATTGCTTCATCCTATAGTCCCATGTGGTGTAAAGCGATTTCATGCTCCTTGCTCATCTACTTCCTGTTTGTCGCATATTTTTAGATTTTTGCGGGGGTATCACTAGTGAGCATTAGCTCACAGATTTACTTGTTGTTATGGTGTTCTCTTTTGATGAAAATTTCATATTATCATACAAAAAATATGTTATTGTTGTGAATATTATTACATGAATATTATCATACAAAAATTTCATTTCACTTGCAGCTGTACATTAGAGTGCTTTCTTTATGAAACACAAAATCATGGATGAAAGTTTACAGAATCAACCCTTAAGTTCATTACTTTTGAACTTAGAACTAGGTGTTCTGTATGTAAAAGCTGTTACAATCATGAAAACCAGGATTTTTTTAACTTGTCTTGTTATATTTGGCAAAAGCTTTGTATATGTTAATGTACCGTTATTTTTATTTTCCTGTATTCATTTATATTAGATGTTCACTCATGTATACAATGTCTGTACCTTCACCATTATTTATTATCAATATTGTTGCTATCATTATTCATGTTGTTTATATTTAACTTCTTGTTTTATTTATCATGATTTTACAGTTGACTTTTATAAATTTATATTTTATAATTTCATGAATAACATTACAAAATACATGTACTAACATTTAGTTGTTATATACTGATTTCGAAAAGATCCAAATATTTGCTCTTTTTATGATAATTTATGTATTAATAGAAATAGTGACACATTCTATGTTGACAGAAGTAGCATATTATTTGTATCAACAAATTCAAACACGTAAATTGGATCACAGGGATTCCCAACATTAACTATATATTATAGGTATAAATGGTTATCATTAGGAATCCCTGTGAATTGGATTATGAGGCACAGACAAAGTTTGGGAATATTTTGGAACTCAATAAAGCAAAATTATTCTAATATCAAAAACAACTGTTGGAATATCATTCGCATTCCTTCCTGGTCCTAGTTTTGTTTGAAGCTCACTTAATATTTATTTCAGGGGAACTGAAGCTGTATACATTTTACTTACAACATTTTACATTAAATATAAGAACTTGATTTCCTGATATTGATGGTTCTGAACAAAACTAGTAAAAAATGTATACTAGTTTTGCACTGAACCTTTCGACATGCTCTTTATTATGATAAGTTGTTATTCAAAATACTAACAAATAATATTATATATATCATATAAGAATTACCATACATTCGGTCAACTATCTAGATATGTGACCTGGCAAGGGAGATAACTTTAATTTTACAATAATTATTGTCTCCCTTTGTTACAACAAATCTCCCTTTAAACTAGCTTGTATAATAAATCTATGAAAAGTTTATGATTATGTTAATATATTTCTATATTTCAATGCTTTCAGAACGTGATGCCTTTGATACATTATTTGATCATGCTCCAGATAAACTCAATCTTGTTAAAAAGGTAAGAATTAATACATATTTTCTGACTAAAGCTGGTTCTAAGCCTGATTGAAATGTGGTGAGGGCAACTCTGGCTCTAAATAGGTAATGAAGACCAGCAAAGTAGGTTCTTTTAATAAAATATCTATCTGGAATCTTAACTTTCAAGCTGAAGTTCCAGCTAGTTTCTGCTTATAATGCATCCATGTGGATTGGACAACTACATGCCAAATAAAACCTTTTTATATTAGCTGCATTATTTCTTGTACTGGTATTAAAGGTGCTAGTTCATAGATTTGATTTATTTTTTTCTGTAATTTTAAAATACTATTCAGTGTCTGTAATTGTGTCAAAAAATTAGTTATTATTACTTTAAGACTAACTGACCTATATGTAGCAAGAAATATACAATAATAGTCACAAAAATGTACTAAAAGGGTCTATACCATGACATACGGGGTAAATATTTACTACATGAAACACCATTGTTTGTAGTTGTATGTCAATTTGCACTAAAATTTGACATTATGAGAACATTACTTTCCTGCTTCCAAAAATATTTTCATACAATTTTGATAGTTATAGAAAAAGTTAAAATTTAACTTCTTAAGTTGAAATCTGTGAATGAGTACCTTTAAAATGTACTGTTTATGCAGAGTGCTGACTCAATGGAATTTAATCTAAATATTGACAATACATTGGGTTATTTCATCCTTAAAAGAAATTATTATGATAGAAAAAGGATGATAGTGTTTAGGAAATGTGTTTTTTTGCAATATGAATTAGTTTCGACTATTTTCATACCCAAACTTGTAAATAACTAATCTTTTAATCAAAATGGCTGACCATCACAGATTTACAGTAATCATAACAGCCCATGATAAAACATACCCAAGATGTTTGAGATTAATCATGTAAATGTTATTTTATTTCAGACATTGGTAACTTTTGTTAATAAACAATTATTGAAAGTGAATCTTGAAGTCAGTGATATACATACACAGGTTTGTTATAGAAGTTTCTTAATTCAATTATAGGTATAGTGCGTAAATATTGACCCCGATCTAAACTTTCACATTTGCATCTAATAATTATCTACACATATCCTGACGAAAATCAGTACCACGCCTATTCTACACTTCGGCAGTGATTGTAAAATTATAGAAGTATGTTTGTGTGTTAAATTTTAGCTTATAATACTCACGGCCACGGTGTAATCGAACATTAATACTACATTCGTATTCAATGTAATGAATATTCTTGCATAAAGACCAGATCGGCGTCAATATTTACGCACTATAGTAAGTTGATAATATGTTCTCAAAATCTCGGATTGTTTGGAAAATAGTTACATCACTGTTGGAGCAGTGGTGCTGTGGTAGGATGGGGGCTTAGGGATATAAAGGTCCCTGGTTCAAATCTCACTTGAGGCAATGCTAGTATTCCTTGAGCAAGAAATTTACCTACAGTTATTTCACTCCACCCAGGTGTAAATGGGCTTCGTTAGGGATCACCTGCCTGAAGGAGATTTCAATGATGGGGTTTATCATACAAAATTGTAAAGTCAACTGAACATGTGTATGGAAGCAGACTTTAAAACTTACTTTTTGAACATAAAACTCTAAAAGGCCCATAGCATAATTCTAGTCAAAAGATAATCTCAAGTTTCAACTGATAAAGGATAAGTAAGCTGAAGGACTGTTATCCTCTGGACAGAATATAGTTGCAGTATTAATATTTTAAGCCATAGTCGGCTGAACATGATCCATAATGCCAGCTTGTCAGATGTGAAATAAGCAAGTCACAAGTGGAGAATTTTAGGAGCGAATGTGGTGGAGTGGTCACAACGTTAGTTCAAATCCTAGCCAAACCTACCCTGTTGTTTCCTTGAGTAAGAAACTTTATCCTACAAGCTCAGTACTGGGGAACCAGGAAGTGGACTGGAAAATGATAAATCTATGTTGTAAGAACTTGTTTCACAATCGAGCCAAAATAATTGGTATATGGAATATTAAGTTAGGTTTTAATCAGATTGAATTGGGTATTATGGGAATTTGCTATGATGTATTTGACTAAAACCTTATACCTTGAAGCCAGAAAATATTCTATATAACTCTAAGAATATATTTATTTTACAGTTTCATGATGGTGTGTACCTTGTTTTATTGATGGGTTTACTAGAAGGATATTTTGTGCCTTTGCATAGTTTTCATCTTACACCATCAGAATTTGACCAAAAGGTAACATTTTCTATATTAAAATATATATTTATTGTGCTTTCTAGTGCATAACCAGGATTCCTGTTTGAAACCAATAGTTGCAATTAGTCTTGTTTTAAAAACTAGTTGTTGGACTACTTTTTTATTCATATTAAAATAAAGAGCTAAAAAATTTAAAAACAGTTACATCAAAAATTGACACAAAAGTTGGCTTATTAGATGTTAAACGTTCCTATTGAGAAAACATGTACGAGTGCTTGCATGTTTTGTTCATATAATGGGAATTTTTGTTTGTTTGCCTGTAGTCAGAGATCCAAAGAAATATCAATACAATGTAATGACATCATATCAAGTATACACTTCCACATTTCTTTTTTCAATCATTTTGATACACATTAATAACTGATGTAGCTGTCATGTGTATTGAGAAAATCTACATCATCTTAAAATAAAAATTTCACATTGTATTACATTCATATTATTATGCACCAAAACAGAAAAAACCAAACCCATCCTAGTACAAATAAGCTCAACATGTCAATTATCGCACAGTTTAAGAAAATGTTAGTGAATTTCAAAGATAAATATCAACTTCACTCAGAGCAAATTGGGTTTGAAAGTCGATTGTAATTGACATCTTATATCCTTTTTTTTATTTCCACCTATCATACTCATTTCTTAAGAAAATTCTTGTAAGACTAAAAATAAGAAAAGTGTGGCCCAATGTTTACCTAAATCTTACATTAACAGCTTATTACAAAACTAGTCTATATTCTTTTTCATTTACAAGTAGTTAGTCTAGTTTTGTTTACAGGACCCATCAATATACAAGTTATCCAACATCCTTGTTTTAAACATGTGTCCACTTTTAATTATCATATCTCGGTATCACACAAACCTAGACTCTAGTTTTCTTGGTTGTGTTTTAAACAGAAAATACCTTATCAGTAAAAAAAGAGAATAAAAAACAATTATTTGACACTTTAGACAATAGTGATACTACTAAACTGAGAGTGGCTATCTTGGTAAAGATCTCAAGTTTGTTATATATATAAATGAATGGTATTTCCTCCATATAAGATGAGTACATACTTAACGTTAAGTGATTACTTAAGTGTCAAATACTTATCAACTTAAAATGTACCAGTGTGTTTTTTATCTTTGCGTTATTTTGATGATGCAAATATATTTTGGTTAAATAAGTGTAGAATTATGTATAGTTTGAACAAAATAACAAAAATGTGTTTGTGTAAACATGAAAAATGAACCAATCCATTCCAGAGGTTGGCAGTATTAAAAATAAAAGTTGTATTTTGTAATTTGTACAAAATTAGTGAGGCAGTTAAACCACCACCCCTTAGTCACACATGCTAGTAATTGTAGAAAGCTATATACCATTAAACCAACAAGAAACTCATAAAACGTATTAAAATTATATATTTTATTGTCATCCTGAGCATCCCCTGTCATGGATTAGTTTATTGTATTGTTAACATAAACAGTGCTTTGTTTTTGTATGCATTATACCATATAAGTGCTTTTATTAGGTTGACTTTTTCTGAGAATAGTGGGGCTGTCCTATGTATATGGTATACAAATTTTCAATTTTTTCATATTTTTGAAATCACTGAAGGCATTCACTGAACATATGTCTTGGGGGTTACCATTGGTCATTGGAGGTCAAATACCAAGTTACACTACTCAAGCTTGAAGTTTGACTGAATTTTGGCCCTTATTTACTGAGAAATTTCAAGCCTTTAATAAAGTATACACTTACAAATTCATTCATCTCAATAGTTTGCATATCACAGGATTTGTATAGATCTAGAAAAATCATGGAATTTAGATTTCAGGAAATTTATCATGGAAAAAATCATGGAATTTAAATCTTTATGGAAAGACAAATTTCCTTTTAGTTGTCAGTCACTGACAGACATATAAGCCTAGTAACTGGTCAACAGCTTAATCTTTGAATTTAGCCTTTCCAAGAACAGGAAGTAGGTTGACTGACCGTCACAATATGACCCATATAACATGTTGCTACTGCGTTAAATCCATCAATAACAAAAAAGGAAATCCAATAGTCATTGTTTCCTTTCTGCACATATATGTATATATCCAATGCTTGTTTGGTCATTATATTTAAATCTTAATAATCATGGTAACCAAATCGGTGATGATTACAGTTAAATGGTTAATCGTGACAACCCTTGTATATAAATATAGATAAATGTACTTTAAGGCAAGTGTGAATTATTTGTTATTTACAATGTATGTTTGTATGCTGTGGTTGAGTTATAAGGGATTGTCTTTGTTTTAAGTACTTAGTCAATATTGTAAGTATATGAAGTAAATTTTATTAGAAAAATAGGCTACCTAAGTCTCCACTAATCTACATTTCTGATACATTCACCGAGTTTATGCTAAGTCGGTATTTCAGTGCATTTCAGGGGCGGATCTAGGATTTTTTTCTCTGACCAATTCCACTCACACCACCTTATACACTGGAAGAGGTAGAATTCTGTCGGAACCTTTTTCCAAAGCATTCAATTGGTGTTCAATCTGTGCTAATATTTAGAACTTCCAATCAAGTGTGCCATTAGTTACTGTTACTCTAGCTTATGTCTAAATTTTGATAACTGCACATCATATAAACAGTCTAATGGAAGGTACAATCTGTTAAAAATATTAATATAAAAAGGTTGAGAGGAAATATTGCATGTAGTCAAGGTAACTTCAAAGGTAAAACTTTGTGATAAACTGAGGTGATAATTCTGGTTTTATTTCTATAATTAAATATATAATTTTATTAACATACATGCTTATAAACATACAAATCGTGGGGATAGTGCATAATGGTCATAACTCATAATTAAAAAAAGATTGAGTTACTACTGTTTAGCGCTAAGCTCACAAAATACAGTACCATTCTTAAGTCTTTTGACTTCTGTTTTTAGAACAATCAAATTCATATTTACCCATGAAAAAAATACTATAAGTTGTGTTATCAAATTGTAAATTCAGCTTAAATTTGTTTATCAACATGATTATGATTCCAACTATGTTTCATGAATAAGTTTTTATTATAGTAAAATTAGGCCACACTTTTTATATTTTTAGTCTTACGAGAATTTTCTTGAAAAAATGAGTATGGAAGGTCGAAATAGAAATATAAAAAAAGATGTCAATTACAAACAACTTTAAAACCCATTTTGTACAAGCTCTGAGTGGAATTGATATTTATCTTAGAAATTCACTGACATTTTCTCAAATTGTGTGATAATTGACACGTTGAGCTTATTGGTACTGGGATGGGTTCAGTTTTTTTTTCAGTTTTTTGGTGCAAAAATAAGTACAGTGGGTAATAAAAAAATCAATTATAAAGATTTTTTTTTTAATTTCTGAACAATTAGGGTCAGGATTTTTGTAAGAAGAAAAATATAAAAGGTCTGGCCTTACCATTTAGCATGATCAGTTTTTCTTAAAATTTCATTTATCTAAGAATTTTTGGAAGACACTGTATCCATGTTCAGGGTGTTAATGTAGGTTTTTTTATCAATATTATGTCTTTGATAAATAATGGTAAAAAATATTATCTATTCTTTCTGACAATAAGGCCACAACAAGTTGATCATATGTTCTATGGATTCGCTTGCACCTTAATTTTGATGGTTTTTACACACACAAAAATTATTTCCTTACTCGCTTATAAAGTTTTTGTCAAACCGCTATATAAAGCAACTAAATTAAGTTGTTGTTTTATTCTTCGCTTGCTCGCCCCATCTTTTTCCAGTAAAATGATCAACAGAAAAAACACATGATTAACTTGTGGCTAAGCTGTTAAATTTGCTGTACTATAATCGAAAAACATCAATATATGAACTTAAAAATCATAGTAAAACCTGAATCTGACCAATATAATTTGTTATATTTTATTTTTGATTAGAAAATCACCAGCAAATTGTCTAAGGACATCACTTTGTAGCTTTTTCCCTAAATATTAGCTTGTGCTATCCCAGTTCTACATATCCCACCTTGCCTCTCTCCTGTGAATGCATGATGGAGGTCTACACAAACAAAAGCCTAAAATTGTTTGAAATAAGTCAATGACAAAAAAACATCATGCTTATCAATTGCGCCTGCAAAACCCTCACATTTCAAAATTAATAAGTCAAAAAGGAACATATTGCAGACTTGGTGCAAAACAGTCGTAACTCACTCTTTTTTTTAATTGAGTTATGACCTTATTGCACTAAGCCTGCAATATACACCATGATGGCGGCTGTTGTGTTAGCACAAAACTAGTCTGCATCATTATTTACTTATAACTAAACTAGTTTTACTTTGACCCATCAAAATACTTTCAGGGAGCAGGAGTGGCCGAGAGATTACGATGTTGGACTGGTATTAATTGGATATCCAGCTCTGGGTTGGTTTGAATCCCACCTAAAACCTACCTTGTTGTTTCCTTGAGCAAGAAACTTTATCCTACTAGCTCAGTACTGTGGGATCAGGAAGCAGACTTGAAAGTGATTAATCTAAGTTGTAAGATCTTGTTTCACAATCAAGCTAAAATAAATTAGTATATTCACGAATGCTTCTAGCAAGCACAAATATGGTTAACTAGCTAGTCCTTTTAGGCTATTTGAAAGATTAGTTTTAAGTAAACCATATCTGAAGAAAAGCATTAGGAAGTCTATTAAGTGCTATTGAATACAACATGCTCTAAATAAATATTGATGGTTCATTGCAGACTTTGTCCAACTACTTGTAAATAATAAAGGATTTAGGCTTGCTTTGCACTGACTCAATGATATAATTTACTTATATTTAAGTTAATAAGGTTAGTTGGTTGCCATTCATGTACAGTATAACCTGCATTAACAGTCACCTGCTATCAGTGGTCACCTGCTGTAAGTGCAGTGGCCAATCTGGCTTCCTCCCAATGAAAATCACTCTTATTTTGCCCCTGTCATAAGCAGCCACCTGTTGTCTGTGGCCAGTGGTCACCTTTTTCCTTACAAATTCATCAATTTACCTGTATTAAGTAGTCAGAGTCAATTAAATTTTAGAATTAACTAAGTGTCCCCATTATAATGGTCCAGGTGTGTGACAACCCACCCAGTTTAGTCTTAATAATATTAATTAACTAAGTGTCATAATAATATAAAGTAAGATTTCCATTTTACAATTGAAATTGTCACTTGTGCTCTTTTTGAAGATCATTTAATAAGAAACTGCATAAATATTTATTATTCAGATTGGACTAATCAAAGAATTTTGTATGAACCTGGCTTAAGTGGTCACCTGCTGTAAACAGCCAATCTAGTCACTTCCCTTCACTGGCTGCTTAATGCAGGTTCTACTGTATTAACCTAGACAGAGGAGTTGATAAATGGAGTAAAATCTAATTATAAAACATGATTAATATTGAACAATACATCTAAAACCATCTTCATAATGTGACTTAATGTAAAATATAATGAAACCAAGCAAATTGTTGTATAAAGAATGATATATGCTTTTATTAACTCCAGTTTTGAAGAGTTACAAACTAACTGATTACAGCATAATGTAGCTAATTATACCTTCAGTAGGTTATTATAGAAAACCATTGACTATTAATGCAGTCAATTAGGTTATATAATCATGGTAGAAGGGTGAATGGTTAGGTTTAAATTAAATATCAGTTGGTGTCATGTGTGTGTTTATTAAGTTTTAAATTAGGGTCCGTCCTCCCTGTTAACTTGCATTATGTTCAAACCCTTAAATCTTTTGGTGTCTGTTTATGCTGTCATTTATATAATGTGATGGACCCCTACAATGGCCCCTAGGAGATAAAAAGATTAAAGAAGACTTTACACAATAAATGTCAACCCAGCCCCTTATCTTGTCTAACAAGGGGATCAGCTTTTAATAGGCTTAATTCAAAACAGAGATCTTACAGCCCTTAAATTTAATGTCAAAGCTCCCTAATTAAAATGTCTACTGAAAGGCATAATAATTATTGCCTTGCAAAAAATGCTGCACAATGAAAATCATCAATTGCCAAAAAAAATGAAATTAGAACGAAATAACAGACACTTGTTTGTACATTAATTCAATTAAAAAGTATTAAATCTATTAAACATATGTTTCACCTGTATTATTTTGTATGATGTATATGTAACATAAATTACTAGCAGTCTTATGTATAACAAACTAAATATTTCAGTTAATCAAAAACATCTGTCAAAAATCTGGATAATTAATTTTACAACTCTCATTAATGTTAACATTTTGTTAGTGTCTACATGGGATTATAAATTTTACTGCTGAGTTTATATTGCAAATAAGCCTCATGTATTTACACTGGGTGCACTAAATGAACTAATTATTATTTCAGAAAAAAATGGTATGACTCTATGTACCTACTCCTTTCTTAGCCCCCACCTTTCTCCTATCAAATGGTTGTAGAGTATAAAAATCAGCAGCAATCCCTGTGGGGTTCACCATTAAAACATTGAAATCCCTGTTAATACCCCAGTCACAATTAAGCCCTGATGTGTTTCCGATTAGTTTCCGACGTGTTTGAAGACAATATCGGCCGGGCACCGGCCGGACATCTGCCGGGCTCCGGAGAAAATTTTGACATTTTTAGACGTCGGCCGGGCGCCGGGTTCATTTTAACTCGCAGTTAAAATCACTCCCGACGTCGGGCATCGGAAAGTCATCTGAAACGAATCGGCTGACGTCCGGCCGATATCCGACCGGGCATCGGCCGAGCATCGGACACATCGTCCGGGTGCGAATTAATATAGGCTGCTATGTGTATCCATATATTTACCAGACGCCGGCCGGGCGCCGTGCAGACGTAAAATGTAAAAAAGTCTATAAGGGGAAAAACAGAGCACCACCCAACAAGAGCAAGATATGACTGCTCAAGAAGAAGAGAGCGTTGTTCCAGTCGCCAATGTGAAAGAAGTTAAATAAAATCAAAATTATCTGATCCCCAAGTAGAGGAGATAGCCTAATTTTTCGAGGATCATCCTATGTTCTACAACATAACATTAGCTGACTAAAAAAGTCAAAGAAAAACGCTTTACTTCTTGAATTATCACAAACGGTGTCCGGACCGGCTGAGGTTTCCCGTGTTGAGTCAAATTTAGGCACAAGCGCCCTTCCGTCAATTCCTTTAAGTTTCAGCTTTGCAACCATACTGCGCCCGGAACCCAAAGATTTTAATTTCCCGGGGTCTAACCATGAGGTCATAGTTGAAGCAACTAACGCTGATTGAGAGTTGGCATCGTTTAGGATCAGAACTACAACAGTATCTGATCTCCTTCAAACCTCTGACTTTTGTTCTTGATTAATGAAAACATGCTTGGCAAATGCTTCCGTTGTAGTGCGTCTTGCGACGGTCCAAGAATTTCACCTCTAGCGCCGCAATACGTATGCCCCCGTCAGTCTCTACAGATCATTACCTCGCGCTCCTGAAACCAACAAAATATCCTATTCCATTACATGTACATGTATACCATGCAACATTATCCAGGCGTAGTTTAGGCCTGCTTTGAGCACTCAAATTTCTTCAATGTAAACATTCCGGCCGGACGAGAGACTCGGTCAAGAGCACCAGGGCACGGTGTACCAGTGTGGAGGGCAGGACGGCCAGCGAGCGCCGCTGTAGGCGTACCACCCGCCTGCACCCGAGATCCAACCACGAGCTTTTTAATTGCAGAAACTTTGATATACACAATTAGTGCTGGAATCATCGCAGCTGCTGGCACCAGACTTGCCCTCCAATAGAACCTGCTTAAGCATTTAGGGTGTACTCATTCCAGTTACGAGGCTTCGAAAGGGTCCCGTATAGTTATTTTCGTCACTACCTCGCCGTGTCGGCATTGGGTAATTTGCGCGCCTGCAGCCGTCCCTGGTGAGATGCTGTTTTATCGTAGAAAATTGCACAAGTGTTAGCCTTCTTCCACAAGCGACAAGGACGGTGATGAATCTATAGCGTGCAAAGCTACTCTTGCCATCAAAAGCGACACACGCCGGGCGGACATCGGCCGATGTTCGTTATGTAGTCTACCGGCGCTACCTCGATGCCCGTCCGGACATCGTGCGACTCGGAAGAATCGGGCGATACCCGGGCGAGTATCGCACGGGCGTCGTAAGAACATCGTGCGGATATCGGACGGGCATCTGTTAGAAAATCGGGGTTAGAAAATCATGAAATCGGACGATTGCCGTGCGGCCATCTTCCGGATCCCGTTCGGGCATCTGACGGGTACCTTTCTAGTATGAAGGATTTAATTTTGCCGGCCGATCTAATTCCGATCTCACCATGCCGGCCGATTCCTAAAAATCGGGAATGCCGGCCGGGCGCCGGGTTAAATGTGACCTAGGCATTAGTAGGGGTGTAACAATATGGTAAAAACCGTATTGCAATATATTGCAATATGTACCGGTTTTTTGCTTGGACATGCTAAGCATCAATTAATGCATGTACCTCGTCCTAATTTGATCAGCATAGCACGCACATGGTATTTTCAAATGATCTCTTATCCAAATGTTTGAATTACAAATGTAAAATGGTCTATATGTTAGAAAAATGTGTGGTTTAAAACAGACAATATTTTTCTTTCAGTTGACTAAATGTCTAACATATAAAAGCACAGTAAGAGTATTTTAAGTATTCAATTCATGTGAACATTTGTTTGAACATTTAACTATCAGATTCTGATAAAAACAAGCAGTATGACACTCAACTACAAAAACCAGTCCAAGGAAAAACGAACCGGTTAAAAACTGTTAGAACTCGTATTGCAATATTAACCCGTATATAGGTCAACTGTTACACCCCTACTGTTTAGTAACTGGGCTGCCAGCCTTCAGCAGCCTTGAGTATCTTATAATAATATACATTCTACCTCTAAATTTAAGATTTGATTTACTTTGAAATTATAAATTTATATTAGCAAAGCAACTATAAATGAAATAAGTATGACCATCTGACTAAAAATGAATTAAAGAAATGACCCCCCCCCCCCCAAAAAAAAAATGATAGAACTTACCATTTGATATAAAAAGCATTGTAAATATGGGCTACTGTAGAAACTATAATTAAACTGGAACCTCATCTTTTGATCCCTTTGATTCTAAGACCTACTCACTTATTTTAAAGAAGACTAATTTTGAATGAATGAAATGTCGCATTCTATACTTTTATCTGAAAATCGCATGTGGTCGAAAATCGCACCAGCCTGACCACAAAAAACTAGTTGTTTTTCAGTGGGGCTTGTAAAATATGCATTTTACTGGCTGGACATGCTTGTGCTCATCAATATTGCTGATAACATTCTTTCCTGTTTGGTTTACAAAACATTGTGCTACTTTATACATTGAGCAAATTGCTTATGTCATTTGGCTTTTTTGAGTATGTTTAAAGTGCTACTGTATTAATGTTTCTTCTAGTAGCATTTCTAAAAAAAACAGATCAACTGACATGCTGCAGGTTTCAACAGTGTACAGAAATTTTTTTAATGATTTTCAAAGTTAAGGGGCCATTAAAGGGACTGCAGGGAGCTATCAATAGTTCAGTTTATTTATATTACAACTTTGTTTAAATCTTGGATACAAGACTTTGAAAACCCAAGTAAGGAAACATAGCGCACATTGATACTGTTAGTTTGAGTCAGTGTAATATTTATTTTGTTCAATTGTGTTTTCATTAAAGTGAGAGCTAGAGCCTTCTTTGTCATTGAATTTTCTACATACTAAACTTAATCATAAAAATCATTTAGGTATTCATTCTACGAAATTAGTGGGAGTCCGGTTGCCCGGGACAACTACTTTTTTAGTTTCGGCCTAGTAAATTGTGGCCCACTGATCTTTAAAATAAATTGAACTGATTGCAGTCTGAACTTCAAACTCAAAAGTACAAAATGTGTAGTTCGTTTTTTCTCAACTGATCGAACATGAATTATTCATGGTGACTTGGTGTTCTTGTCTCACACCAGTGATATTGTGGCAATCACCTAGAAATTATTCAAACTTTGACAGTTGAGAAAAAATGGACTGTATATATTTATAAAAACAATTGTGAAAACCAGACACTGCAGTAAAACTGCCAAGACACTTGTGGTTGACTGATTGATCAGAAAATTATCGAAATTCCCTTAAGGTTGACCAACCTTAAACCTTATCATTGTCGTGGATTTAATCAGTTTTAAATCCCAGTCTGAATATGAATAAACAAATAATTAAATCAACAGGTCAGTGCAAAAATAAGTCTACATCCATCTTTATAACATGTAAGTAGATTAGTTTTGTGCCAACTCATCAATATTGTTTTGACATTTAAACAAAGAAAAGTTATTAATTATCAACTGTAAACATTGCCTGTGTTTATATTAACACTTGAATCTCGGTACAACTCACTATGGGATATGAGGTTATCTCAAAATTTACTAGACAACTAAATTATCTTGTCTATGCCCAATGTAACATTCCTTGGTTTACTATATTATATATAGTGACACAATAATTTAAACTCTGATAAATTTAAATATGCCACTAACTAGAGAAATAGTAGATTATGATTTTAGACTGTGACAAGGATATACATGTACATAGGGCACATTCCCCAAGATGATATAGCTAGCTAGTGCTTTTTTAAAGTGATTTTTTGTAGCATAAGAGGTCTAGGGAATAGTTTGCTTCAAGCTAGCAAATCCAAGATGGCGACTTTCTGAAACAAAAAGTTCAGAATTGTAACAAATGAAAAATATTCAATTATCACCATTATTATTCTGTTTAACTGCTTTGATCAACTATATGCATTGAATAAAATACATATCAGTATTTTTTTTTAAAAAACACATTCCCACAGAGGGTAGCCATTTTGAAAAAAGCAGAAATGTTCCAAATGATATGGCTAGCAAGAAAAAAACTTGTTACATATCGCTAGCTAGTGATTCAATTTACTCGATTGTAGCAGACCATTCTGTAGGACATCTCTAGGTAGCTCTAGGATACAAAACGCTTGCCTTGCAGAACGTGCCCATAGTTACATGTAGTTGTCATTGTTTGATTTAAAGCATAGCAAAACAGGTTGTATGGGTCATATCATGAGGGTCAGTCAAGCTACTCAACTACCTGGAAAAGCCAAATCTGGATTTAGTTGTTAACCAGTTATTAGGCCAATACTTCAGTCAGTGACTGACAACTGCTCTGATTTAGAATCAGTAGTAGGAGGGAGAATAGCTGCAGAAATTATTTTGGGTCGTAAAAAAGGTTATTTTCCTATTTGTACAAGCTGTTGAAGTAATAAAATTCAGGAATTTAAATTACAAGATTTTTATTTTTTTAACTTTCGCCCATAGTCTTATATTTTATAATGAAATCACTTTAGCCTCTGTTATATATTGTGTGGTAAAGACATTCTGTTTTCATGGGTGAAAGTGTAAGAGTGGGTGTGGCCATGCAGTTACAACATTGGACTGGTTCTCATAGGATAGCCAGTCCCACATTGGTTCTAATCACATCCAAACCCTACCTCATTGTTTCCTTGAATGAAACACTAATCCTTACTAGCTCAGTTCTGGGGGAGGAGGAGGAATAAACTGGGTTTTTTTAAGTTAAAAGAACTTGCTTTGCAATGGACCTAAAATAAATAAGTGTAAACCAAGGACCCTATATATACATAGGGTCCTTGTGTAAACTAAATGGTTTCAATATTACATCTTGAAAACATTTTCATGCAATGAAAAAAATCTTATTAAATCATAGTTTAAAAAAGGTGATTAACTTATGACATGTATATAGGCTACTGAGTTAATTTCTTTCATTATGTTGTAGCAGTCATAGCAGAGCAGACGCCACAAACAACCATAATTCTTTCATCAGTTATTGGCGTTACTTTACCATTCAACTGTTAAAACATCAAGCCTTTATAACTTGGGGTACTTTTCTACATGAGGTTTTCATTTAATCTCTTTGAGACAGAAATGTTGGCATGAAGCATTTTCTCCTGGTTTTCTGATTTGACACAAAGACAGACTGGCATACATAGAATATTTAGCTACATACCAGAAATGTCAGCTTCAGAGAAAATAAGCTGGATACCAGTCTAGGAATGTAGAATGGAACTTTGTTCTAACATGTTAATTATCACAGGAATGACACTGTTAATATAACACTTGCGTTAATTTGTTAAAATAGCGTAAGTTTACAATGAAGTTTACGCTAGTTACGACAGTTTTGAGATTAACGTAAAATCTGTTTTGTAATAAAACAACATCCATTTCCTTTTGGCAGAAAAAAGGGATTTTCAAGAAAATGAATAAAGTTATGAACACTCTAAGCTATCAAGCTGAAAATTTGTATATTTTATGAAGTCATATTTTGTAGATTATGTACATGCCTCTTTGTAGATTGAGTAAACAAAGCTAAGGTGAAAACTTCCCTCTATACTAAAAACATTGAATTCTCAGGGTTTTTTTTTTGTTTTGAGTTTTCTACGTAAAAACAAACATTTATTGTTGCAATGAACAGTATTATTATGTACAGAGAACAATATGAATGTTTTTGTGTTCTTTTGCATTTTCACCAATAATGCCTGAAAATCTTGTTTGTACCTCATCTATTCAATACAAAAACAATAATTCGAGGTCCCCATAACATCTGTATTCAGAGCTGGGCTGCTTTTTATCAAATCAGTCCCCCCACCCCCATTTCACTTAAATTCTTTCAATAGCTTTCATCTCCCTGTCATATTTTTTTTGTTAGAGAAAATATATCTGGCTGAAATTCCTTCAGAAATTTTAATTTAATTTAATTAAATCACATATATATTTATGTAATTAAATGGATATTATATTTTCTACTTTCAGGTTCACAATGTTGGCTTTGCCTTTGATTTAATGCAGGATGCTGGTTTACCTAAACCCAAGGCTAGAGCTGAAGGTGAGTTTTTTTGTTTTTGTTGGGTTTAACGCCTTAGCAACACATTGTGTAGGTCATATAACGGCGCTCAGTCAACCTGCTCCCTTTTCCTGGAAAGGCTAAATCTCTGGATTTAGCTGATAATCAACTACTAAGTGCATACTTTTGTCAGTGACTGACAACTGCCCTACATAAATTAATTAAAAATCATTGGTAGAAGGGAGAATGGCGGTAGAAAATAATTGCATGACCAAGCTCCACAAAAGCATGCCCCGTCTTGGAATTGAACCCACAACCCCTTGATCAGTAGACTTGCATGCTACCAACTGAGCTAGCCGGGCAGCTCTGAAGCTAAGTACAATATCCTGAATACATGTGGGGGAGTTCATGTCCTGAATACATGCGGGAGTTCATGTCCTGAATACATGTGGGGGAGTTCATGTCCAGAATACATGTGGGGGAGTTCATGTCCTGAATACATGTGGGGGAGTACATGTAATAACAATGTTAAACTGCTCATCTTTTAGTTTGCTGGCTCTATGCTGGTTTGAATCCTATACCAGACCTGCATGTATTTTTCATGTTTATTCAACTTTCAGTGATACATACATTAACCCCACTGATTTTGATACTCACTGCAGTACTTCTGTACTCACAATCAGTAAGGTCATGCCAAATTGGAATTCTGTTAAGCGTCAACTCAAATTTGACAAACCTAGGTACCTATTCACAAAAACACACAAACTGAAAACAAAAACACAAATATTTTTTACGACAATAAAAGCAATACATTATATTTTTTTATTTTTTTTCAATGGAATAACATCCTTGTAATACATGACATTGTATGAAACAATGGTCTGAATATAATATAAAATAACTAGTGGTTTTTTTTCATGTACACTATATATTGTATAAATGACGCAGTTCTGATAAATTGCTTACGATGAATAAAGTCGTTGCTGAACACAATTTTCCCTGAATTATATCTATGTATTAAATCCCGGAACACCGGAATTATTTTAGAAAATTTTACCATCAATATTGCTTTTATTTTGATTGGGGACTCTAAAACCTACGCGCACGCGGACACTTAACAAAATTCCGATCTGGCATGGCCTAAACATATATAGATGTTATGTATTTATGTACGCGGCTTATCAAACAAATATGAAGTATCAAAATCAGTATGGTTAATGTATGCGCCAATAATAACTGCAGAATAAAATTAATCAATGCCTCTGTTTTCTTTTACAAGATACTTAAACCTTTTCACATCCATGTAATATTTTCAAGCCTAACTATATAAGTGTTGACATTAACACACTAATACGGAGCCTTTGAAATTTTATTCAGGGTTAAGTAAATAGTACTAATTTCATAAAAACAGCTAGTTGATTATTTGGCTAATTACTTTAATGTGTAATAAATATGACTAGTGCTTGTGAAATGTAAGGCAAAAATTGTAAAATTTAAAGCTATGATTATTATAACATTAATGTTAGTGACCTATTTAAGACTAACACTGATTTTATCAGTGAGCTATCTAACAAGATTTACATTAAAATCTTCATATTTATTTTATCATAGATTTCTGACTGACCAGTGGTCAGTTAGTAGTTGATTGATAATGTCACTATGACCAGCTGTTAATGGTATTAAACCACTTCAAAGAATTTCAACCATGATTTCTTCAGACAAATTTTATTCCTAAATGATTTGATGGGTACTACTGTCTGGTAGACAAAATTTCTGTCATTTTGTTACAAGGCTAGTTTAATTAGATACATGTATTTTTAACATTATATAATTAACAGTAAAAGGAGGAAACTGTGTGGCCTGCCAGGCTAGCTTGGTCAGTAGCACACAAGTCTACTGACCGGGGGATAGTTGGTTGGAATCCCGGAAGAGCATACTTGTATGGAGTTTGGTCATGAATAATTTAATGTACATGTGCCTAGTATCTGTGGTTAACAGCTAAATCCAGTGATTAAGCCTTTGTAACCTATACAATGTGTTGCTATGGCATTAAACCCAACCCATAGAAGGAATCTGTGTCCACATTTTAACTACATATATTTATATATTTCAAATCTATTTAACTTAATTATTTTGATTTTAGCTTCAAATTTCAAAATTGTAATATAGTAACTTAAACTTGTTATGAGTGTTTCATTTTGTATAAAAATGCAATGCAAAAGCCTGGAGCATCAGTTTAAAGCACAGGTGTAGGTTTGATTCTGCCCTGTAAAAATGTAAAATGGTTCATTTCATTAATGTTTGATTTCTGTTGTAATATTGCTCAAACAAATACATGTACATTGATCTCAAAGCTTTAAGAAAATGTAAAATATATATACTATTGTGATTGTTTTGTTTGATCATGTGGCCTTTGAAAATGTTCAGGTGCAGCAAATTAATAAATAATTATGAGTGCAATGTTGGGAAGTTTTGAAATTTTCATGAAATGTGAATTTTATCATATTAAAAAAGTAGTGCAAAATATAAAAACTCTAAAACTAAGAACTAACTACATTTGATGTTTAGTTTTTTACCGGGGTCTGTCCTATGAATGCATTATGTGCAGACACCAGCTACAACTTTAAACTTCAAACTGTAAGTTAAGTGTCTCGTGTTGACATATTCTTTGGAAGAATTTCTTCCTCTGCTGGGCAGCAATTATTATCACAAATCTTACGACAATATACATAATACAATATTGAAGCATTTAAGACTGAAATCTGTTGTAAGAACTTTGATAATATGGGCTCCAGGTCTTCTATAAGTTTCCAGATAGTGTTGTCCTCACCATTTCACAACCAAGCTTGGGACCAGCTACGGCTGGTTTGTGACATATCAAAGTCACTATTTACAAGGTAGTTTATCTAATGAACCAGTGAGTTTTTTCTTGCTATACCCGACATGTAAGATATCATACCTCTAGTGATGATATATAGATTGCAGTGTGAAGTAAAGATAATGATAAAAGACACAAGAATACAGTTATACCATGTCATATACATTCATAGTTCCTATGTTGTCCTAAATATATGAGTTTAGGTGAACAAATGGAGGGACATGGACTTGTACATAACACAAACTTTTCCTAAATAAATACTCCCCCCCTCCCTGGTGATTAGCAAATGCAATTTTTGTGCATGGGTATGACTGGACAGGGCTTGGATTAAAACCTGGATATTAAGTTGTGTGGGTTAACCAAATATTGCACCAATGCTCCAGCAACTGAATAGCATTTAGTGTGGAAATTGTTGCACCATTGCTCTTGCAAATTTTTTAAAAAAACTTAACCAAAATAAAAAGTATTGAATGTGCAAGCCATTGCACCAATGCCCCAGACGATTTAATAGCACTGAGTGTGGAAATTGTAGCACCATTGCTACAGCAATTCAAAAAAAAAACTTACCCAAAATAAAAAGCATTGAATGTGCAAGCCATTGCACCAATGCCCCAGACAATTTAATAGCATTAAGTGTGGAAATTGTAGCACCATTGCTACAGCAATTCAAAAAAAAAACTTACCCAAAATAAAAAGCATTGAATGTGCAAGCCATTGCACCAATGCCCCAGACGATTTAATAGCACTGAGTGTGGAAATTGTAGCACCATTGCTACAGCAATTCAAAAAAAAACTTACCCAAAATAAAAAGCATTGAATGTGCAAGCCATTGCACCAATGCCCCAGACGATTTAATAGCACTGAGTGTGGAAATTGTAGCACCATTGCTACAGCAATTCAAAAAAAAAACTTACCCAAAATAAAAAGTATTGAATGTGCAAGCCATTGCACCAATGCCCCAGACAATTTAATAGCATTGACTGTGGAAATTGTTGCACCAGTGCTCCAGCAATTAAATTTTAAAAAAACTTACCCAAAATAAAAAGCATTGAATGTGCAAACCATTGCACCAATGCCCCAGAAAGTTTAATAACCTACCTTTAATTTAAGTATTGGCAATGGCTTTACAGTCTAGAATAAACACTGGCAATGATCAAACTCCTGGGAGGTAGTGTTGACTGTATAATAAGATAATTATAATGGTGTTATAAATCATGATTATCATCACTATTGATTGATACATTATGTTGTTACTGTTGGTAATCAACAGCTGTTTCAATCTGTTACCTTTATCATAATATTTACACATGATTATTACCCCTAATTAGAACCAATTCTCTAATTATAATCACTCTTAGGTCTCTTGTAGTATCTCTACCCCTCTCTTAGTCTTTATCTCTTTCTCTCTCACTTTCTCTCATTAGAGCTGCTTGTACATGGATTTGATTTTAATCATTAACTTTTCTAAAGCTTTCAAAATTATACGGAAACATTTTGGAATCAGTTTAGCAGTGTTCTGATTTTGACCATATTATTAATGTCTGAGTGGCACATACGAGGGGTGATTGAAAAGTTTCAGGAATTTATTTATTAATGTTACATGGGATAACATACGAAAAAACATAATAAATCACTCTGTACATCAATCAACCCTTGTACATTAACCCCGCATTTTTTAATAATCACTACACTGTACTTCTGTACTCACGATTGATTTAAATCAGTGGGGTTAATGTATGCACCACTGACAGTTGAATAAAATTAATTAATTATAAGTAAAATTCATTTTCTTAACACAATTACGAACACTGACAGGTAATTGTAAAATACCCAAACAATTAAACCAAATCTGCAAGCAAGAAGCTTTAAATATACTGTGTAATCATTTAAGGCTGTTTTTTACTGGCTGTATTACATTTCCAGGATATATCTGTCTTCAGAAGTATTGTTTAATTAGAAACCTATTGTTTTTGCACAGTATGTGATTCTTACACACATTTTAGTTTTTTGTACACTTAGTGTTAGTTTTGTTTGATGTTATGGATATGACAAAACAAATCCACAGGAAATGATGTTTGATTGTGAAGATATACGTTTCAATTTCCCAGTTTTAAGATTTTTTAGGAGAATTACAGTATCTCTTATTATACCCCCGCTTCGAAGAAGAGGGGGGTATACTGTTTTACCCTAGTCCGTCCGTCCGTTCGTCCGTTACAAAATTTCCATCGCAGTTTTCTCAGCAACTATAACATGCAGCAGCCTAATACTTTGCATATTGCTTCATCCCATAGTCCCATGTGGTGTAAAGCGATTTCATGCTCCTTGCTCATCTACTTCCTGTTTGTCGCATATTTTTAGTTTTGGCGGGGGTATCACTAGTGAGCATTAGCTCACAGATTTACTTGTTCACTTTATTAAGAAAGAATACATGCTCCTATGTGGCTAGACTGTATTTTTTTTTCTTTTAAATTTGACCGAGAATAATATTTGAATAATCAAAATGTCACTCAGTATTCCAATATTTAAAAACAAATACAATTATTTGAAATTCTCAACATTAGAAGATCTATTTTTTGCAAATTTTTCCCTCAAAGTTGCAAATGAAATAAGTTGTTTTAAACTTTTGGGGGTTATGAAATGCATAAGGATGTCTTAGTTCAGGTATTGTGGTTAGCACTCTCCACTTCAAATTTAGCTTACCCAGTTCAATCCAGTTTGTGGCAGGATATAGCCTTATTTTTCAATAATTTCTCTTTAAATAATTATTCATAATTTGATGGATCACCCCAGTTCTAAGATACTTCCTTCTTTATTTACATGTAGTTAGACTTAAGTTTCATGCTGACCAGTAAAATGACCCAATGTTATGTATGTGCAAGAGTACAGGAAACCTACAAATTAAATATTTTGGCCTAATTAATTGATGGGTTTCATTTGACAGGTGATGTCATCGATGTATCATCAATATATATTTACTCATAATTTCACCAACTTTTTAGGTGTTTGTATTTTAATTAAGATTGATTCCTCGTAATTAACTCCTCTGGGGGGTGACATGTTCACAGATTTAAACCCTACAGGGCATTTATTGCATTACTTACCTATGACAAAATTCAAGGAAACACTGTAGTGGTTTTCATCTCTTGTCAGTTCTGTTTTGTAATAAATTTTGCAACATTGACATGTTGGTGTTTTAAGCCTTGTAGTGCATTTTGTAGTTGTTGCCTCGGGGAATTTAAAAAAATTGATTTGTTTGTGTTAAATTGTTTGAACTGAAAGGGCATCCGTTTTTTAAAATAAATTAATCGGTCAATTTAAACTTAGATAATTGATTTATGGGTAATAATGATCAGACATGATGTAGCAATTTACTGTAGACTGGTAGTTAATAAGTTACTGCTCCTGATACATGACACGGCATCTTAGTGTGATGTAATTTGTTTTAAAGTTAAAACAATAAATCATTCTGAGGTTTAAGGTCCAGAGGTCTATATTTGAAGACATATAGATCAACAAAATATTTATATTGATGATAATTATTATTCATATTGTTTCATTTATACTGATTTAGTTTAGCACGATTGTGAAACAAGCTCCTTCAACTTAGATAAATCACTTTTGAGTTTGCTTCCTGGTGCCCGTGTACTGAGCTTATTAGATAAAGTTCCTACCGACGGGGTAGGTTTTGGATCAGATTTGAAACAATGTAGAGCTTGCTATTCAATGATTACCAGTCAAATGTCATAACCACCCTACACCTGGCCATGCCCACTTCTAATTTATTCATACATGTATATTCATAATAACATTACATTTCTTGTTTATCTTTCAAATGCATAGTCTCATTAGTTCCTTAAAGTGTGGTTAGCACAACTCACTTTAGCATGACTCCCAATGCTTATTAAGTAATAATTAATATGAATAAGGGTAGAATATCAAGTTAAAATTTGTCAAACAATAAACAATATATGACAACATTATTATACGTAATTAATGATACTTGTACCATTGTAATTAATCTTGCAAATAATGATTAATTGCTTGTTTGTCTTATTATTATAATTATTTTCAAACCATGATAATGATATTTATAAGTCAGCACTAAACTAGTCTACACCCTTCTTTATTTACTATGTAGTTAGACTTGTTCTGCATTGACCCATGGCTATAGTATATTAATGGGCCAGTGCAAAACCAGTCTCCATCTATCTTTTTTTACATGCAGTTTGACTCAGTATTTCAGTGACCTAATTATAATTGTTGAATAAAATGTGTCTAAAAATTGCATCAACAAATCATGTAGCTTGTTATTTTGTCAGTCTATATTACTGTGGTTGACATTGATAAATGATCATAAACAGATTCAAGTCAGCTACTGCTTCTTGAATTGTCATTAGCCGATCTAGCAGGGGGGGGGGGGGTTCCAAAGTGTACCTGTCCATTAATGTTTATCTGAAAGTCATTTTTAAGTAGCATGAAGCAATTTTTCTTGGTGCTTAACATAGATTTAATGGTTATGTAGTTTTTATTATTAATATGTTGCATTATTCTGCAAAATGTGTATAATGTAGTCATGGTTCGGAAGTTTTGACCCCCCCCCCCCCCCCTTAGAAAAAGGTTCGGAACCCCCCCCCCCCTGGATTCGTCCCTGGGTGTGGTTGATCTGATTGCACGGTCAATGTCCTGTCTTCGATTGGGTTGCCATACTAATGGTATCAAAATAATTTATCTAAAAATAGCGGACTCATTTTGGTTTTAGTAGCACTGAAACTAACGCACTAAAGTGTAGTGATATATTAAATATGTAAACACCAAGCAAAATCTGTAACTGTTCACCAAAAATCAAGACAACATATACTTGCTTCTATCATACAGGTATTGGTAAATAAATTGGCTTTAGATTCAAAAAATGAAGAAATCAGAAAATTCAATGAAAAGTGAAGAAGAGGGGGGTATACTGTTTTACCCTTGTCCGTGCGTGCGTTCGTGCGTGCGTCCGTCCGTCCGTTACAAAATTTCCGTCGCAGTTTTCTCAGCAACTATAACATGCAGCAGCCTAATACTTTGCATATTGCTTCATCCCATAGTCCCATGTGGTGTAAAGCGATTTCATGCTCCTTGCTCATCTACTTCCTGTTTGTCGCATATTTTTAGATTTCATTAAATGAAAGTTACATTATGATAGTCATATTTCTCACTGCGGGGGTATCACTAGTGAGCATTAGCTCACAGATTTACTTGTTGTGACTCATTTTTAAATAGAACAATAACTAGGGGTTTTTGCTTAATTTATTTTGCAAAAAGACCTACAACTTCCTAGTTTAATACTTCTGTATTACACTTACATTTGTTTTAATGTAATCATTAAATACCAATTTCAAGATTTATTAATGCATAAAGGCTTGATAATGTCAAACTGTATGCTGGTCAATTTTATTCAGTTGTCAGTAGTGCATACATTATTTCCTCTCATTTAAATATGTTTTATAGCTCATGAGTACAGTTGTACTGTAATGTGTATTTAAATCAATGGGATTAATTTATTCAGTACAACTGCAGGGGCAGATCCAGGACTTTTTCTAGGGGGGGTCCAAACTTTTCTAGGGGGTCCGAACCACGACCACATTATACACATTTTGCAGAAAAAATGCAACATATTGATATTTGATAATAAAAACTACATTACCATTAAATCTATGTTAAGCACTGAGAAAAATTGCTTCATGCTACCTAAAAATGACTTTCAGCCAAGAAATACACCAATGGACAGGTACATTTTCCAAATTCTAGGGGGGGGGGTCCGGACCCCCCTGACCCCCCCCCCCCCCCTGGACCCGCCTATGAATTGACAGTTGAATAAAATATAACAGTACTATGTACAAACTTATTCGAGAAATGTTCTGTTCTGTTCTGTTCTTAATATAATTTTTTTATTCTCTGTTTATTTCAGATGTTGTAAATCTTGACTTGAAATGTACTCTTAGAGTTCTGTACAACATCTTTACAAAATACAAGGATGTTCCATTACCATAGAAACCCAGAGGTGAAGGTCATCATGGAGATATCAAGGTCAAGGTCACAGTTAAATGTGATTTAATGAGCTGAATGAATCTCTATGAATATTAATAGATCTTAAGAAAGATCAATCTTTAAGTGCCAATAAATCATTTTAACCATTATTATATCATTATGTTACATTTATCATGATGTATTTGTTTAAATGTAAGCTTGATGTTAAAATGATCTAACTCTATTCTATGCTTATATTTAGTTCATATAGTTTTTTGTAGAGCGTTCAACATAATACATTTATAGCTTTGAATAAGAAAGTAAAATTTTTTTTATATTGTAGGATATGAAATATCTATTGTGTATGGGTGAAAAGTTTTTAGGACTGGTTCTAATGTTTAGAGTTTTGGAACCTTGGAAAAAGTTAATAAATTTTGCTATGTAAAAACTGCTAAAATTTAGAATTTCGGAATTTTAGAAATGTTAATTTTCACTTGTATGTATCAGGTATTAGATTTAGCAAGCCTTGTCTAGTTTGTTGATGTAAATTAATGAATAGGATAAAACAACTAGTCATCATTTGTAATTTGGTTCTTACTATCCTATTAAGTGCCCTGGTTTAACTTTTAGAAAAACATTAAATCATTTGTGGGGTTGTCTTTTTTAAGTATTTTAGTAAAAAAATCTTATAATTCTTGAGATAGGCTTGAATGCTATTAAATAAAATGAGAAAGACTCTAGTTGCAGATTTTTTATTGAAGTAAAGAATAAATAAATGAACATAGTATTTAAATACAATGTATCTAAATTCTATGACAAGAATATATTAGTTTCTTATTAATTAGAACAAAAGTACATGAATATAGTTAAGTCTATTTAGAATGTTATCACGTATTAGATTTACCAGTATATATATTGTGTTCAGTTTTCTTCCATTATTTATATAATCATATTATATTTAACTCATCTGAGCATATTGTGTTCATGATGATACAAACTGCCCCCCAAAAGTTCCTTCAAAGTAATCACACATTGTGATCATACAATTTACATTGTACTAAATAGAAATACAATATTTTGTACAGACAATTTATTGTTCAATGACTTTAAAAAAAATTGAAATCCATACATTTTTTTCAATGAATATGAAATTACAAAATATCTCAAGTTTGATATTTACTCATTGGTATATGTTGTCCATAGTTAGGGAGGCTGATAGACAACTTTTGATGCAACTCAAATAATAAAATGTAACAATAGAAAAAACATTTTCATTTCAAATAACTAAAATAAGTGACTAAAATAAATAATGATAAAATTACTCTGCATCTATGAACATAGAAATAGTAGCAATTTGATTAATTGTACTGTGAAGAAACTTTTGGAGGGTAGTGTATTGTGGTCAGTCTTTGCCTTGTATCATTTAGATAGCATTTAAATAATCTTGCCAAAAACTCACAAAACTAAGAGCTACCATACTTTTTTGGTATGGAGCGTCTTCTATTGGGCGACTATGATTTTTTTAAACATGTATAGTTGAATTTGATTAAACTGTCAGTGGTGCATACAATATTCCCCAGTAATTAATAAATACTCGCTACAATACAGTACTCACAATGGATGAAAAAAGATATCCCTATTTATGTACAGGAGATTTATATCTAACAGAAACAAATACAGAGTATTTAAATCAGTTGGGTTAATGTTTGTGCCATTGACAGTTATATTGAATTAAACAATATGTTTATGGAAAGGGGTCACTGTGGAGCTAAACATAGAGCTATACATGTATACAGATTTTTTTGTCTGTATTCTTTGACCGATCCCTATCCAACCAGTTAATTTGAATAACAATACATTTTGCTATAGATATTACTATGTGCTCTTTTGTTAACAACATTTTTTTTTGGAACAAAATGTATCTGTAAACCTTTGTTAGGTTTGATCATGAAAAGGTTGACTAGACCCTTTAAGGCGTCAGGTGAGCAATCTAGGGTCCTGAAGACCCTAGGACCCTCTTGTTTTATACTATTGCTTGTAAGTGTTGATATTATGTGTCATTGTTATTTTGCTAGATATACATTTTTATACGACTATTTTATTGTCCATAGTTAAATGCATGCTTAGTATATTTTATATTTTCTAGTGTGACATTTTGTTACTTGTTATTTATATATTGTAAGCTTGTTTTTATTAAATGCTTTTCTATCATACTATACTTGTAATTGTTGCATTTGCATGGGTGGAAGTCTACAGGATTTGTCCTGCAATTCAGGATTTCAGGAACCCAAAACGGATACTTTCCAGTTGTAAAAGTTGCTGAAATCATGAAATTCAGGCATTTCAAGTTTTTGAAAATTCTATACTTTCATCAATGTATTTTATTTTAATCATTAGTTACATTAAAAGTAGTTAAAAGTACACATGTGTGAAACCATTTTAAATGTAAAACCTTTAGTGGCTTGTTTGATAAACAATGCTAGGCTTTGCTTGTTTCATTGTTAGATGGTTTTACTTAGGTCTCACTGTCCTCTGCAGATTAAATGATTTCAGTTTGTCATTGCCATCAACAAATAGGATAAGGTCCATCACAGGTACATGCCAGGAACAATGGTAAGGCAAATGCTTGCCTCATATACAATGTAGCACTGACTTCTGAAAATGGCCTTAAAGAAAAGCTGTCTTAAAATATGACTGTATCAAGCTTAAAAAACTATACAAAATGTATTATTGCTATTGCATCATTGCCACCAACTGGAAGGCAACTTCTAACTGCTTAGTGGGGTTTTATTCGTGAAAATGGTCCAGGGTTCGTTCAGACTTTAAAAAGTACTTGAAAATGAAGGTGTGTCTGAATAAGTATTTGAATATGAGTATCAGCTTGAATAGTACTTGAAAACCACTAAAACTCATTGAAAAGTACTTGAATTTTAATATTATGGTTTAAAATCATTAAAATTTATCAAATTACAAATAATCTATATTGCGTTTATATTCAATGAACATTAAATTTTGTCCTGAAACGTTTTATTTGCTGCAGGATAAGAGATCTGAAAGTATAGAAATATTCAGTTTGATTCTATGGATACTATTTGAGTTTCGAAACAACAAATAAATTCCTTGAAAGTTGTCTGTATGTGCTAGCATATTTCTTGAAATTTACTTGAAACAAACCTAGTTGCCCCTATCCATGTGAACAGAGATGCTAATGCTTAGCTTACAAGAGTACAATAACCAGATTTATTGATTGTTTATTGATTGCTGTAATCATTGGTTCATCAATTATTAAATCTGGTTATATCGCTTGATAGGATTCAAGAACATACTTCCATCAATTAGGAACAGCTGATTTTCTGGTCCCTTGTCCCTGCCCCAATAGAATGATTAAATTACTGTATATATGTCTTTAACTTCAGTGGAGATCATTTTACTGATATTTAATAAAGTGTTTCCTCAGAAATTTAGTTTATAAGCCTTATCCAGTGTGGTTGACAAAAATGCTCTGAAATAAATAATAACATAGTACAAAATGACATTGTATTTCATTCATTAAAGGTACTAGTTCACAGATTTGGTTTATTTTTCTATGATTTCAAAATACCATTCTGTGTCTGTAATTGTGTCAAAAAATTAATTCTTATTATTTTTAAGATAGACTGACCTATATGTTGCAAGAAATATGCAGTAAAAGTCACAAAAATGCGCTGAAAGTTTATATACCGTGACATACGGGGTAGATTATTACTACTTGAAACACCATCATTTGTAGTTGTATGTCAATTCGCACTAAAATTGTCATTATTAGAACTCAACTTTCCTGCTTCCAAAATATTTCCATACAATTTTGATAGTTTAAGAAAAAGTTGATATTAAAGTTGAAATCTGTGAATGAGTACCTTTAATCTGCTAGTTATGATAATTACAATCTATGAAATTGATGTTTGATCTAAGTACCAATTAATTATAATTAATATATCAATTATGTATGTAGACTATGCAATATTTGTTTTACTTGATATTGTTTTTATGTACCAGTTTTTATATGTAAGTTAATATATATTGTATATTACATTATACATATGTACAATAAAAAGTTGATTTAAAAATGAAAAAACTTATGTTTAGTTCATTCTTATTGATTACCCTGCTTCCTGGTATGCAGTATTCAGATGTTAATATCTTCTTACATAAGGCCACAACAAATTGATCATATGTTCTATGGATTCGCTCGCACCTTAATTTTGACAGTTTTTACAAAAAAATATTTTTATTTCCTCGCTCCCCAATAAAAATTTGGTCAAACTGCTATATAAAGCAAGTGAATTCAGACTTTTTTAATTATTTTTCTTCGCTCGCTCGCCCCATTTTTTTCCCGAAAAATCTGTAAAACATATGGTCAACTTGTGGCCTAATGAATACAATGTAAACTTCACCAGTTGTATGTTTAAAAATTCAGTTACGTGACTAGGGCTGCTGCGAGTATCCGAGTACTGGGATATTCACAATCCTGACCAGAAAATCGAGTATGAATATTTGTCACGTCCAAAATCATCGGATTGCGATCTTTTTTTAGATCTATTTTAGGAAAAATATGGAACATTTTCAGCTTAATTAAGACCCATTGAAAATTTTAAAAGCACAGAACTTCGTGTTTAAGTAGGGACCGAATAATTTTGTGTCAACATTTTGATTGATACACATTTAAATAAATATGTTATCACTGAAAATGCCCATAAAACGTCTGGTAATAGGAATGTGTCCCTATTGTAAAAACTTACGTAATTTTTTACTTTATTTTTGTTATCACATGAATTCCTGTATGCTTCTCCATTAAGTGATTCGTGAATCGATACACATGAATCGTGGTTCGGATTGGATCGCTTCAAGCTCAATGATCCACAGCCCTATATGTGACTATAATAGTCACTAGGAGTCAGGATTTTGAAAATAAATGTCTTGGATTTGATTCCCTGATGCAACAGTTAATAAACTAAAATTTTTTATATATTTAATATACAATTTCCAGTTTCCTTCAAAAAGGAGAAGTTTTCAGCTCCTTGTGAATCAGATACTTGGCTAGTACTGGTAAAGAAATGTCTTCAATCAGTGCAAAAATTCTCTTCTCAACAAAATCACTGTATTGAACCAAGAATTTATAGATATGTATTGTTGTCAGTGGCACATACCTTACCCTGTGGATTTAAACACTACAGTACTTTTGTACTCGCTATCTGAATAAAATATTAATTTGTATCTACCGTATGTAAATTAGTGAGGTTAATGTATGTGTCACTGACTGTAGAATAAAATGTATGAGTAACAATACATGTGTGTTTCTTCCTTGATTGTAAGACAAGAAGAGACAAAACATTTTACTTTAAGTAAGTATGTTATCATAGTCACCACACAAAATATCTTTTATTCATGGTATATGTAAAATACTTCCCTAATCAAATATTTTAACACATCAACAAAGCTGTACTCTTCTGTACTTATAAGTTACAGCATCACCACGGACCCGTTTTGTTAGGATATCACTATCTAGCACTTCGTCCACTGGTACCCTACTTACTCAAAAAACAATAAGTATGTGCTATCAAATTGAGGATACCAACGATATGTCTAAGAAACTGGCATCATAGGAGTTGTACATAAGTGCTAGGATGTGTGCGTAGTAATTGAGAGTCGGGGGTTGGTACGCCACCAAGAGAACTGGAATTTCCTAGAACAAGGAATGAAAATATTGCTTCACTTAAACAAAGTTTAAGTGGGTACATAGGTACTTTCAAAGATGGTATAATTATGTTGTGGTCAGCTACACACGTACAGAGTAATAGATTCCTCAGATAAATTCATAGATAAACACCACAAGCTTGATTACAAGAAGTAGTAGCTGAAAGGTTGGCGAGCAGGTCACAGAGAGAAGATGCAGTTTCCTTATATAGCTGGTAAAGTTATTGCAGTGTTGATGTTGGTTATGTTTGGTGCAATCATACTTGATTTATGCACTAGGTTACAGCAGTCAGACAAAATATCACTTATACCACCACCTTGACCTTTTATACACTAAATGACCTTGACATTGAACTTAGTGCACTCATTGACCTTCACCTTAATGTGTTGAGCCAAATAAAGCTCAATTTCATCAATATTCACACCTAAAAGATTAAAAGGTGAAAAGACATTAATATCTTGACGGAATTAAAACATCTATTAATGACACAATGGCTGCACGTGACACAGTACATCGTGGGCTGCGAGATACATCAAATTTACCATTAAATTCTGCATTGTATTTAATATAAATGTCAACAATAAAACCTGATAGAAAGCAGGCAATATGAAATGTTGATAATGATATAAAACGATGAGATTTATTGCGACTAATCTGCATTTTCAAATTAATATTATTGGAGTAGTTTCAGTGCTTAGATTAGAAGAAAGTGAATTTTATTGCACAACTCATCAATCACAGAGATAATTAAATCACAATGAAATTTATACTTTAATAATTGTGATTTACTAGATTGATTGTAATGTCATGTTAAAGTTATATTGTTTGTTGTTTATCATTCAAACACGTGTTTTGTACTGAAACATTCTACATTGTCAGCAACCTGTTTTACTTGTCTTTAAAGAATAAAACGAGATCCACTACACAGATGGACTGTATACTTAATGCACAAATGATTAATGTAAAATAAGTTCTTATAAAAAAAATTCATGTTTTGGGGCAAAGTATTATTTCATACACATGACAAGTGCATGGTCATATATTCATTGTAGCTCTTATGAGTGATGAGCACTAAGTCTTAGTTCTAATAAGCAATGATTCATAATGAATGCCGACCTCACAATAATAATGAGGGACTAACACCGTTATAATGATGTTACAACCAAACAGTTATCTAAGCTTTGCCTACACAGTTATGATGAGTGATGGTCTCACTTTTATAATGAGTGATGGTCTCACATTTATAATGAGTGATGGCCATAAAATAATGATTAGTGGTGACCTAACAGTTTTTAAAAGTGATGACCTTTTAATTATAATATGTGATGACAACCCAATTATAATGAGTGACGACCATTCAGTTATAATGAATGATGCAACACGATCATGATGAGTGATGCAACAAGGGTATAAAAAGTGAGGAACACAAAATCATAATGAGTGACGACCACACAATTATAATGAATGACGACGACAAAGTCGTAATGGTAAAAAACAAACTCACAATAATGATAGGCGATAGTCACACATTTATAATAAATGATGCAACACAGTCAGGATGGGGTTTCTCTGAGAGACGACCACAAAGTCATAACGAGTGACGACCACTCAGTTATGATGAGTGATAGCCTCTGAGTACGACTGGTTTCATGCTGACCTATGTTATTTCATGGTATATGTCCATCATACAATGCCGGGTCATTTGTAAGCTTATTATACACCACTCATGTCCACGGCCTTTGTGTAGTGCTTCTTCCTCACAATAATTATTGTACAATGAACGGTATACTTCTTTATAACATCATTTTATTACTTCCTAATTACATGACATTTTCAATGGTTAAGTTTCTAGAATAGGGTGTACTTGAACTGTATTACATCATACAAATTGGTAGTGATGAGATAATCAGTAAAACCCAACCACAATTCATTGCTATTTTATTCATTGATACTGTCTATCCTATAATTCAGGAAGTAGGAGTCATTACCCCGTTGTAGTGTGGTCTTGTATGCATGTATGTATCATACATTTCAAACAATTCAGTTTAATTTGGGATCAAAATCGTGATTTATCCCTAATCGGCTGATTCAAATTTTCATATCCAGTTGCGTTGCTTGGTCCCTTTTAACGTTTCGCAAAGGTAATCAGGCGGCCTGCTCGGTCCCTATTCAAAAACACTATATATAACTCAGACTAAAAGTGGCCCTCCACAGACCAAATCCTCTTCACAACTGAAGCTTTCGATATTTCCATTTGGTCTAATTTTAATTGAATTTAACCTCCGCGGAGCAACAGTCTCTGGACAGCAACACATTTTAGTCCCCTCTGTGGGAGATGTTCAAGAGAAGTAAATCCATAAAAGCGGGAATGCTTAGATTTCTCTCCCTAAATGTTTTAAAACGTACGACAAAATGAGAGTTTTGAGGCTACTTTGATTCCTTACCTATATCCAAAATGACAGATAGTATTTCCTCCACCCTCAATACAAATCCACCTGAAGTGGTTTTATTTTCGATGTGTGTTTCGGATAATACGCTTTTTACAAATTATTTTTGTATTCATTGTGTTAACAATGAATACTCTGTTACCAATAGATTAATAGTGGTATTCCGATCGGAGTCCTATATTTAATCAACGAGACCTAACAGCATCCATATCCGGATAATTCCGCTACAATAAAATAGTTCATACTGAAACTGGTACTTTATGTATTTCTGCGCGAGAAAATGACCAGACGCTCAATATGACGTTACAGAATATACTTGAAGCGATTAACTTGTAACAGAGATAAGACTGCCCATAATACTCGTGAGAGGTGTGTGGCAGTACTATTAGATAGATGTACACTCGACGGCCTTCGCGGTCTATTTATAGAAAGTCACAGTCTAAACCACTGACGAAGACACTGTGGCTGACACCATAAACAGAGAAGAATTATCAGACCATCACTGATAATGATCGTTTTATATATTGTACATTTATATATTAAATTATCAAACATGGTTGGTTTAATTAACGGTTAATAAACATTTTTTAAAGAATTTTAATGCCTCACTTATAGAGATCACAGACGTAAGCAGTACTTTCGTGCTATTAATTGTTTGGGGACCTTTGATGCTTTGCCTCAATATTTTCTTGTAAAGAAATATAATCTTCGTTCGATTAGCCGTCGAAATATGGGACAGAACATGTTCTTGAATCGAATAATCTGGATTGGTTATCAATAAATATAATTTCTTGCCAAATGGACAGGTGAATTATAAAGTATAACATAAAAATGAGTTTGTACGAGTGTGCTCGGTCGGAACATGACGGAATTGTTAAACTCTGACACATATATTGCTTGAATGCTTTACTAAAGGAGATGTCATACATGGCTAATCGACGATTCAAGCATTTTTGAAATGCTAATACTTGTACTGTATACATTACTATAAGTGCTGATTCCCGCGTATTGGGTTTGTTTTAAAGATAATTATTTCCGGACTGTAACTGTTCGGGACGTATGCAATTAAACCCGAGGTGTGTTCAACAATGCGAGCGCTCGAGCGAGCGCCCGCCTCGCGAATTGTTAGGCTATTGAACGACTGCGCTCATTCCATAAATAGGTGAAGATATCGGTCAGTCAGACCGTTTGTGTACAGAATGTCGAGCGCTCGCTATAAAATCCAAGATGATGTCAAACAGCACATCATTGAAAAAGCGGGTGGGGGAAACAATTATTTCTGTTGATACACGAGATCTTTCATATTTTTTTACCATACATAAATCATAGAGACAATTTACTGTACCAAATAAAGGGTACATTTAGTATATTTTATGCATATATGCGTGGATATTTTATGTGGAACAAGTAACACACAAGTTTGCGTCCCACTTTTCAGAAAAATTCTTTGATATAAAAAAAAAATTTTTTTCCTGCCACCATCTTTGGTACCTGTTATAATATATATTTCCAATGATATATTAATACAGTACCCACAAAAAAAACTACAACTCATTAATTTTGATGATTTTTTTTTGTAGAATTACTAGTTTTTTATATTTAAATATGGTTGTGATAAAAATAAAATGAAAACAAATTTCAATAATGCGGCACATGAATAATATTCAGCATCTGACACCCTAGCTTAAGCCTATTTATTGTAATCATTTTCTATAATGTATTTTGTTTGGTATTTTTGTAGACTCAGTTATAAGTAAAGTGATAAACTTTTTTAAGTAAGCAGTTTTCAAAATTTTGGACAAAAGCTATTTAGTAGGCCTGCAAAGTGAAAATGTCTCCGCACTTTTGGTGAGTGTTGTATATAAAATCTAAAACAACATTATCTTTAATAGACAAGTTATGACCAATGAACCGTATGGCTAAATATGTTTGAATTAGTAAAGAAAATAAAATTAATTGGCATGTGAAGTCACATTTGCTTAATTTTTGTAATATATAATATAATGTGTATATATATAAGTAGAATAAAATAATCAAGATAGCCTCAATAAATTGAGGCTATCTTGATTATAATGAGGAAAATAAGCTAAAATCAATAATCTAGGTATTATTTCTTGCATAAAGGTCAAGCTCAGGTTAATTCTGTTGGACTATATCAATGTTTATATGAAAAAAATCAGGGGGTCGATCGTGAACTAATTGTCGAAATTTTAAGTTGAAAATCAGGTACAAATGTAATTGATTTTTTCTTACGTCGACGTCAGTTTGAAATGTTATAATTTACAAAGTCTAACAGCGTAATCATTATGGTAAAGCATTGTTTTGGAATACATCTGATGTAATGATGACACTAAGACACACATATCATGGTACTGGACTAATACAGAATATTGAACATTTTTACAAAAAAGTTTGATGAGATTATTGAGAATTCCAGCCATGATAACAGCAAAAGGGTCAGAATAAAAAATCACAAACTAATCAGTATCTGGTATGTCCACCTCTAGATTGAATGACAGCCAAACAACGTCGTCTCAATGAAATTATGAGTCGCCGGGTGAAGTGAGCAGGTGTCTGTGCCCATTCCTCGTGCAATGCACGCCCCAAATCACGTACGCTATTGACGTCATTCAAGCTAGAGGTGGACATACCAGATACTGATTAGTTTGTGATTTTTTATTCTGACCCTTATGCTGTTATCATGACTGGAATTCTCAATAATCTCATCAAACTTTTTTGTTAAAATGTTCAATATTCTGTCGATTGATTAAATTTTGTTACAAATCAATTTTTTGTCAATAGAATGGGGTTTATTATAAAATATTAAATGAAACATTCTTACTGACTAAACTTTTTCCTCTCAGCATATATCTCAATATGTCAATGTTACCTCTTAATACGTAACTATCATGATATCCGAGATTTATCTGCATAGAAGATCGCCGAGGTAAGTCCGGTGGTAAAGTTATACATTCCTCGATCGACCTCTCTCAAAATGCCAATATTTTTCCGACAAAACTATTTTAATGGTTTCATATTGTTTGCATATTTTTGAATATGAGAGGCAATGCATTAAACTGACGTGACCCGGGTGCGAAGAAATTCATTTAATGTTTTTTTTTAAATATATTTTAGTTTATCATAATACATGTACTGCATTTTGACCATGGCACTCTTCCTGTCTTCGATTATAGGAGGTTGGATTTAAAACAATATGAATTTAACGAAGGGGTAGTAAGTACAGAAATGTATGAAATGGACATAGCAAATTTACCACTTAATGTATTCATTAATATTTTTTTCAAATTTCTCTCAAGATGAAAGAAATATTAAATCATTTTCAATATAGTTATTTAATTAAATATAGGGAGGCGAGACAGGATAGAGCGCCATGATCGTGCGACCACATGCACGACTCATGCAGGTTGTTTCGTCATCTCACGATGACGAACGCCGAAACAAAGCGTTTGACCAAGTCCTATCAAAACATCAACAGCTCTGGTAACCATGCCATATTTCCCTTCTCTAAGAAAAAGGAATGACTTGGTATTTGGGAACGACCAGAGCCAGTAAAATGCTTCGTCAGAAAAAGGCAAACGCTTGACAAAGTGAACAGACGCAGCTTGTCTGTTTGTTACAAGAACGTCTATAGATCTATATACAATATATTAATTACAAGGTTTTTAGTTAAATCATACCGCTGTACATAATTTATTAGTATGTCAAATAAATCGTACATGGGATTATTTTACTTGAAATTTCATAACTATCATTAATACGTTTAATTACAAATCAGAATTTAATTGCTTTTTTAATTTGATAGTGCAGTTTATTTGTATTTGATAACAACTCACAAAATTTAGGATTCATCTTCCAAAATTATCTTCCCCATATTTAATGTCCTTTTTACTGTATTTAACTATTGTTACATGCTCTGCCCTTTAGGACCCGAATAGCTCAGTCGGCTAAAGGGAAGGAACGGAAATATTCATTGAAATGAAAAGTTCAAGAGGTCGCTGGTTCGAAACCTAGCAAAAGCATAAATTTTTATTTTTATATTATATTTTTATTATATTTCTATATTTTATATTATACATATTTACGTATTAAGAGGTAACATTGACATATTGAGATATATAATCTTATGAATATTTTAAAACGACTAGTGTTGTGTTTACGTTTTATTATAGTTTCTTTAAGCTGTACATGTATTAGACTTATACAATAACACAATCATGTATCTTTATTTGAATTATTGAAATACAAAATATATATTTCAAAATTTATAATATTAGTCCAGTACCATGATATGTGTGTCTTAGTGTCATCATTACATCAGTAGATGTATTCCAAAACAATGCTTTACCATAATGATTACGCTGTTAGACATTGTAAATTATAACATTTCAAACTGACGTCGACGTAAGAAAAAATCAATCACTTGATTTTCAACTTAAATCTTTGAATCAGAATTTTATGAAACTATTGAACCATACCTAAAAATATTGATCATAACTTAGCCTCATATGAAACTGTATGATATTAATTATTGAACAGACCCTTCAGGGACTCAAAATATTGATTACTGAAAACAAAAGACCCTTAAGGGACCTAGATTATTGATTTTAACTCATTATCCTCATTAGCCTTAATAAATTGAGGCTATCTTGATTATTTTTATCCTACTTCTATTCAATAAAGAATAAAGGCTTATGATGGAAAAGTTTCATTTCACCAAAGTGTAATCTGACAAGATCTGGAGAGATTAAGGAAAAATTCCTGAATAAAAAATGTTAATAAAACATACTCATTTAAAAATACAATAACTGCATTTCACTTAAATATATTAATAATATGAATGATAATTATTATACTATCAATTAATGTATTGAATATATTATTTGTACTTGTTAAAGTCATCAACATAATTAATGTTTGGAACATATATCACTTTTTCTTCAAAATAACTAGTTTGTGTGTAATAATGAACTCGGGTATTAAATCTTAGTATAACACTTTGAATCTTAACATTTGTTTATTTTCTTACAAGATATAGATAATTTGTGCATATAAAACACTTTCAACTATTTTCCAAAAAATAATCCCATTCACTTGACTACATTAACCTCGTTGTTAAATCAGGTAACCGAATGAAAAAAAGAAATATAATTTATCAAACAATTAATTCTTAATTATATCTGTAAATTTTAACCTTCGTCATTAAACACCATCAGTGCAGGTAAAATTAATTTCTAAGACATTTATGATAAGCAGAAATGGGGTTTAAATACATTATTTTCTGTTCAGTTACTATATAAATCATAGAATAGCAGCAGGGTGTTAGTCCAACTTTACTCAAAAATGTGTACTACGTAGCACACATAACAGATACCAATGACATAGTTTTAAATCTCTCCTATATTAGAGATTTTTTTGACACACAGGCTAATTAAACAATGTGATAGTCATATTGTAACAGTTATAGCTTTGACTAATTACAGCAGTAGTCATAGTCAACAGCTAAATCCAGAGATAAAGCCTCTTCAGGAACCGTGAGTAGGTGGACTGACCGCTGTGATATAACCTTTATAAGGTGTTTCTACAGCATAAAACCCAACAAAAATTGAATAAATCTAAACACAATGAATACCCCAGTACTTTCAGTGCTTTGATTCATTTTCAGTCTTGCACATGTAAGTATTGGAATACACCAGGCTACGCCGTTGACAGATTCAACCGTAACTAAGCATGCATATATGGCATTACAGTCTGTCAAATTATCAAGTTGTTCATACGATATCCATTAATTAGGAACCTACTAAAAAGTAGAATTTAGCATTCTAGCATGATGTTTTTAAAACCGTATTCTTCCGCGACGGTAATCAGGCTAATTACATGTACCTCATATCAAGTTCCATCTTTCGTGCTAGTTAACTTGGTCACATTTTCTCTTTTTGATATTTAAGTAAAAGGCAATTAGCTTAAAATTTTATTTTTATTGATCTACTTAATATAATATTGATGCCCAATTATCTTTAATTGAATCATGATATCTTTATTCAATCTTAAGTTAATAAACTTACGATTTAAAAACTTTACACTGTGTGAACAAAAAGATCGAGTTTCGATAACAGTAAGTTTTGACACAAAATTTCAAAATCCCTAGTAACTGTTGTCGCCCAAAGGTTATCACTCCGTCAAATCTTAGCGTAAACTTGTCATAAAACCCCGTTATCATGTCAACAAAAGAAAAGGGATCCTTGTATCGTAGAAGATTAAATTTGATGAAAACAATTTAATATTATCAATTTTCCAATGACAACTGTATGACAGCTCAGTAAGGAAGTTTTTAAATTGGCTCTGACAGACACACTTAACCTCGGAAATGATTTATTTTCTACACGACCCCTTGAAAACGCACAATTTGTTTAGGGGCTAGAATGATTGTCACTTTCCATGGTGACGATGACTCATATTGTATGTACAAAAACCAGACCATGGGTTTTGTTTCAGGTCTACCGTGTCTTCAATATGTGAACGCATTTTGTATGAAAAATTGGTCAAACGTAGAATGCATTTCTCTTTATAAAACATATGGGCAGCATAAACACCAAAATCTTATGATAATTTAACAACACAACAGTCTACGTAATAAGTGGGTGTCTTGTTGCCCGGGACAATCAATTTCTAGTTCGGGCAACCCAAAATTTCTTTGGGACAACCTTTGTACAAACAAGATATAGTACCAGCTGCTAAAATGTCCTGTTTGGGCAACCACTTTCGTATCCTAATTTCGTAGTACAATATAGAAGAATTTACGACTAAATAGGTAATTGATAATACGGGCCCTAAATTAATCAATTAATGAGAAAGCGCAAAAAAACTTAGTTATAACAGTAGATAAGTCCTTATTATTGTTTTTGTTCTATTTTAGTTCGGTAGTATACTTTTCTATGAAAATAATAATATCTAGAATTTACGTGAATTACTAAGAAAATGCATAGAGTTTTAAGTGCAGAAGATAATTTTTATGTCTTTTTAAAATGCTTGTTTTGAAAAAAAGTTCATACAAAAATGTATAGATATGTTGTCTGTAAATGTTTTTCATTAGATGCATATTTATTAATGATTAAGGAAAATTGACTAAGAGATCTAAACTATGAATAATCTGCCAAAAATAAAGATTGCAACATCCAGTTGTTGAACAGTAAAATAATCTAGGGAAACAGCATTGGATTGCAAAGCTAAGAAATTGAACTGAGATTAAAGTACCGAACTATAGGATAAAAAAATACAAAATGCCCAAGTCATATTTTATAGGTTATTCTGTGATGCATTTTTTAAGAGTAGCTAAGCAAATCCCAACCTGTAAGTACACGAATAAAAGTTTTTTTTCGAACTCATGAGTACATTCAAATACATTTTTTTTCAGTTTCGTATTTCCAAGTAGAGCGATCATATTTTCTCGATAAAATAAACATAAAATGCATTAAAATGTAGATTTTCATTAGATACAATTGCCTTAAAGTAGTTTGACAAAAATGTAACATGAAATTGCGTTCAAGGAAGCCAAAACATACATCTCTATATTATATCCTAAAAATCTTCGTAAAACCCTTGATCATAAAACGTACAGGCACACTTAAATTATGATATGACAATTACCCCTTTTCCTAACAGGATATAACTTAAAACAAACGAATAAAATCTTCCATGATTTTATCTTGATCGATGAAGCGCGATCTTTAAAGATTAAAATATATAAATCAAAAGGTAAAATAAAAGGGTCACTTAAAGTCGGTTATGAATTTAATGCCAACCATGGTTTAGAGACTCACGCGCATTAAGTAATAAAATATATTACATTTTATAAGTCAGCAATTTAAATGTAGGGTTTAAACAGGTTAATGCATTTTAAAAGATCTGTGCAACAATTTGAATATCTATTAATCTGAAAGTCGATCGAACATATCAAATGATCGAAGTATATGCTATCAAATTTACAAGTAAAAAGATAAGTTTCACTTAGTTTTCGGTTTAGATCAAATTTGTAATTTGACTATGTACATTACGAGAAATTACCTTCTCGAACTTAATACCTCTAACTAGCGTAGCTGTTAGCAGCAGAAAATTCATGGTTCTTCGGAAACAATTGTCCCTAGAATTAATTATAGCATTTGGTGTTCCTTTTATTATTCAAAAATTGCTTACTCAACAGTTTTAACAAAATAAACTTTCGTTTGATTCAATTTATTCAACAATTAAAAGTATATAAGTTGATCTAAAGTTAGAAGTTAATGACTCAGTCAAAAGATTGACCACGTAAGCCCCTAATTTTAGCAACATATTAAATTTATGCGCCGCTTAGAATTGCGACGGACGCGGATTACTCAGTAATTATTACATGTAACAATTTATTAATCTTTATATCGAGTCCCTGCTCCCATCTAAAGTTATTTTCGCAAAAATACTAATAAATTAATGTATATGCAAAGTAGTTTAGACCATATAATTATGTAGAATGGGACAGAACCTAAGCATTAAACAGCAGTTAGCGTACAACTAGAACAAACTACGACCCGCGCAGACGATATACATGTATTCAAATGACTCACACCTAGCTTAGAGGTTATAATACACACAAACGTCTTCGTTTTGTGTAGGATAAGTACACCTTAGTGTATTTTTAGCACCATATGACGACGTAATGGTCTCGCTCGAGTGAATCAGCCAATCAGAATATTCCCATGTTTACACCTGGTCATCCCATGCGCGTATCCGCTGCGCAGTGCATTAGTACGTAGTCGAGATTCTTTGTATCATTCCTGGCATACCTTAGAATCCGGAGTTATTCACTAATTTCTCAAATTTAAAACTTTTAATTTTATTTTAACACTATTGGATACTTAGAATAGGTGAGTACTTTTCATTCTGGCCCTTTAGATCGGCGAATCAAGCCTCCATTCTCGCGAAAACAGCTTCGGACAGTGAAAAATGTCGGCTCGGTTTTCGAATCTCTGAAATACTTGTCATAGTTTTAGACTTAACTTCCGGCCTAAGTTCGATGGGAAAATGACTAAACATGTTACTGGATATTTTCTGCGATTGAATTGTGATTTAATTGGAGTATTAGCCACAATGGATTATAAGTTTATTGTTCACTTCGTTTGTGATAACTTTTGGAAAGATATGACCCAGTTTATGCTTTTCACCAGCCGAAATATCGCGTCTTGCAGCGCGCGGGAGGTGAAAGGCGAATTGCAGACGGATTTGAGTGATGCTTGCATTCACTGTGTTAGCATCCATTATGTTGTGTTACATTTTGAAGGTGTGCAACTTTATTTGAATTCGTTTTAGTAGCTCAATGCACATAATGCAATCTGTTTGAATACACCTGTATACTTAATTGGTATTTAATTGGATTTGAGCAAAGTAACAAAATTCTGTATTTAGGTCATGAACTGTCCCAGTTGTCTGCAATACAAAGCTGGCTTGAAATGTTTCATAGTGTATTAATTACCCTTTGTTTGTGAGTTGTGTTCATGTAGCTGTTAATTAGTGATTTCGCATTAAATAGTTTCCAGTCTATGACAATTTGATAACTGATCTACTTTCTCCAGTTCATTTTAATAGTTAATGATTTATTGACATATGTGTATGCTTCAATCACTAACTTTAGTCTAATATGATTATGATCTTACAATTTTTGCATTTTCAATTATCAATTTTACATGTTATCAATTTTGCATGTTTTCAGTAAAGTAGTAAATCTAGATCTATACCCATATATATCATTGTGCTTGTATATCATGTAAGTTTATCATTTCATTATGTCTGCATGCTCTTTACTACACACTGGAGTTACATAGTCAATTAATCTTCTACTAGAATAATATATCCTGGCATTATGGTGCAATTTATAGCAGGAACTGTTCTGCTGGTGTGCTGATAGTAAACAACATTACAGATTGTTGTCTATAAAACTGCACAATGTGTTAACTGTCGGAAATTTGGAACACGTTATATCTCCTGAGCCAGTGAATACTTCCACTGTTTGTCTAACTTAATGTGTTGATGGGTTTTTTATCCTAAATTTTAATGTTGTTTTAAAATCTCCCAGTCAAGATCTATAGGTTGCTAACGATTGATTGAAAAAATGAAATTAAAATAAAGGATTTCATAATTAGCCTTATAGTTTGGTCTATAGACACAAAATTTTTAAAATTAATTCTTGTAAAAATGGTAATTAATGTCTTTGAATGTGTGACAAAAACTGAAAATGTGCCTTGCATTGGAAAAATGCTTGATTGGATAGATAGAGCATTTTCTTTGAATGTTCAATTTTCACATAAGTCAAGCCATACACAGGTTGTAACTCCAGTGTGTGGAAGAATTGTTTATTTTTACAATTTATCACATTGTTATTTTATTTGTTTATTGTTATACAGTTACTTAACATGTTCATTTTGGGTTATTCACTGTTGATTAAACGCTAGTCCTACTTATAAGCCCCGACACAACGTTTTTATCATTTGAATGCAACAGAAAAATTTCAAAAAGATAAAAACATCTGGTTGAGACTTATATGCAGAACTTACTCGAGGCATGCATATTTGAATGTTTAACATTGTTATAAATGGTTTCGTGCACTTGGTAAAATTAGTCAGGTGTTTGGTGTTAAACAAGTTTGAAATAATATCTCATTTGCCCTTTTATATCTTCATCAAGCCTTCATGTACAGTCTACCAAGTAGACATAGCAAGTATTTTTGTTATGCTATACTAGGCTGTCATGATGCTGTAGAACAGCAGAAGCCTGGTAGGTATTCCAATGTAAATTGGAAATAATGATGACTTTCTTTGGTATAGAAAGAAATTGTTGACTCCTTATGACTCCTGGTAAGTGATTCTTGGTAATGAAAAGAATCGGATAAAGCTGGTTAGGTTGGTTGGTCATTGTACATTGTTAATGAGTGGCAAAATCTGAATAAAAGACTAGCAATGTCCATGCATAGGGTTCTTACGTAGTCTAACATATAAAGCACAAAATAATTGTGCATTATTTAGTGGTGGAACATCGGCTGAAAATCATAATCGATCATCAGTTGGAATCGGTTTCTGGTGTCGATGCGATTCTTCCAATTTTTGTCAGTGCCTGACAAGTTTGCTTTTGCATGCATGTTTTGCTGTGAATCCTTATAAATTCATGTATTATGGTCTAGAAAATAATTTTTCTATAGTCAAATACAAAAAAATCAAAGATGCCTTCAAAAATAATTGATCAAATCACTAGTTCTCTTGAATAGTGTAGTAGCTGTACATTTGGCACTTAAACAAAATTAATCAGTGTCCGATGCAAGTCAGACACAATTGACATGTATTAAAGCATTATTCATATCTGTTCAGAAACCTGAAAACATGTTATAATCGATGATCGATTATGATAAAGTGATTAATCGATTATTCCCGATCATCAGTACAACACTAGTATTATTGGAGTCGGTGTTTTAACCATGGTAAAGTTTTAAGATTATTTATGTGGAACTTTCATTGACTAATTAATTGGCATATTAATAACAAACTACATTACAATAACAATAATTTTGTTAAATAAATGTACATTTTACAGTAAATTATTTGGACAATGATTATAAATTAAACTATGACTGAAGAATCTTCAGCTAAAATGATGGTTAATAATTCATATGACGCAAGCAATTTAATTATGGAAGAATGGTAATACATGTAATCTTAATTTATGTTAATTGATATTACAAATAATTTTCTAGTCGAAATATCAATGAATGAAATTTTGTTTGAATCTTTAGTTTGCAAGTGTTTCATTGATACAACATTTCCTTACTTTTTGTCATTGACATCTATAGTCAAGCTGGCGCAATCTTTTCATGTGGGGTGAATAAATTATGTGAAGATAATAATGATTAATCTAATTAAGTCCATGTTTAATAATGAAGTTAAGGTTATCGTGACCTTATTTTATTGGGACAATTGACAATAATGGTTTCAACTGTCATTGTGATTGTTTTTAATTCGAAATCATGCATTCAGAGTATATTTATATGTAAAGTAATGTCTATGCAGATGATATTGAAATTATTGTTGATGTACTGTTGCCAACATTGTTGTTGGTTGATCAGAACTTTTGTTGTTATAAAATTCAAATGATTTATAACTGTGCTCTTTTAGGATACTGTTTGTTTGGGATTTTAAAATAGTCACATTGTACACACTGTTTATGAATGGTAACCTTTAAATGGTTGTGAATCTGTAATATTCTGGAATTTTATTGAAATTAGTTTAAATAATAAGATTATCAGCATTATGGATAGAATGTTTAAATATAAAAGTAGTATGTGTTGTAATAATAAATTCAATCTTAGAAATAATTATCATAGTTATCATGATGGCCAAACCTGCACGTAAGTATATTACTAGGATATAGGATGTACAGATTGTTGTCTATAAAACTGCATTATGTGTAAAATGCTGAAAATTTGGAACATGTTATACAATACAATACAATAATTGCCTATTACTAATTACTAATTGCTAATATTGCCTATTTAATTATATAGGATTTATAAAATGAAATTAATGTAAAAAATTTTTTGAATGTTATAAATTGTTCTTATATTTTCCCTATTCTTCAATTATTGTGATATTTTAAAAGTTCTGTGTACAATGTTTTCTAATATTTTAAATCAGACATTTTCTCTGTCAATTACATCTTGTTGTACCATACAGTTGAATATTCATGGTGTTGATTTATAAACAGTAGTTTTAACAGATCTGTTGTAAATTGACCTATTAGGGGTATTCTACCATTGTAGAGGGGATGTCATCATGAAGCATGAAGAACCTTAGGACGACATTTAATAATAATAATAATAATAACGATGTATTGTGGATAACATATTTGGTGTAAACCAATTTTCAATATGGTTAACCTGGACATTTTCTCTCAACTCTTTCATTTCTTTGAAAATAACTTAGCCCTTGTTAACTAAAGACCTATTAATATTTCTTGTTGCCAATAGCAACAATGTATCTATAGATAATTTAATTTTCAAAAACAATACAGTACTTATATACTACGTTTATGTATAATTATCAAACTATCCTTTCATGCAATGTGATTTTATGATAAAATAAATAGTAGTGTTTTCAGTAAAATACTTCAAGATTTAAAAAAAATAAATATTATGTATAAAGATAATTACTTGGGGAGAGAAAATTATTCTGCTACGTTTATCTGGACTAGACTATCATAGAGGTCATATAAAACTAGTTTATCTTCATCTTTGGAAGCTATACTGACATGATAATATAGAAACCAGATGATACCAAGGTGATGATAGAACCTTTACCTACATCTATGTATGTTTAGAGTGTTATATTGATTGTTCTTGTAGTTCATGTTGAAAACTGAACAGTCCTTATCATTCTCTATCTACAAACAGATTTTTTTTTCAATGATAAACTAAAACATGTACAGATATTATTTAGTGTAGTTAGGCGTGTCACAAAAAAAATTCATCAACTTAAGTGTACTTTACGACCAAATTTTATATCAAACAAGCATTTTATGACCTGGAAGAGTATAATATAATGACAAGTCTAGCATTTTCATGACATGAGTGAAATAATTATTTTCTTTGCTCAAGGATTGAAATAAACTACATTTTTCCCCAAAAAATTGATTAATATTTGTTTACTATCATGCTTTTCAGTACTTCAATTTGCTGGTATATCACATAAGTTATAACTCTCTAATTTAAAATATTGTTCAGTTTATTATAAAAATAGACTTTATCATTTATATTGTCACTGCAGTGAAAAATGTGATTTATCTCATTGCTTTTCATTATAATAAAATTGATCATGTCATTTATAACACCTTGTGTAATGAAATTCATTAAAGTAGTTATTATCTTACATTTTCTGGAACATTTACCTAGACTCAGTAACCTCAATCAGTTTACACTAGTCCCAGGCTTTGGGCTAGGGAGTTAAGGCAATGACTGTTAAAAATACTGGTATAAACTGGTACAATATTATCTGCTGCACCTAAATTGGCTTCAATACCATTTTGAATGACTTAATCTTATTAATACGTTTTCAATTCTTTGAATGGAAATTAGGCCAAGGGTGAAAATTGGTTGACCAGTATTATTGTTACATAAAGGCAATGGGTATAATTTGACCATGAATTATCTAAAGAGAGATTCTCTGGCTACTTATTTGTCAATGACACAATTTTCTATACTGTTGAGTATTGATACAATATGAATATGCTCAAACATAAGTATGTATTATGATTTGAAGATTTGAAATGGCCAAGTGTTTACAATGTAAGATTCGTTATCCTTGGATAGTTAAAAGTACTGGTTTTAGGTTAATTCAAATCACATCCAAAATCAACCTTATTGTTTTCTCTAGCAAGAAACTTTATCCTACTTGCTTAGTACTGAGCTATCAGAAAGTCAAAAGTAATTAACTATGTAAGTTTTTAAAAACTTTCACAATCAAGCTCAAGTAAATTTGTATAAATGTACTATTTGTTTAAACATTTTATTTAAATTTACTCTTTGTTTTTTTTCAGGATTATTCCATTTGTTCCCCATATCATGTCAACACAATCATGGGGGAACCTTGATCCAGCATCTGTCCCTAATAACAACAACAACGGCATTTCTAAACAAGAACCAGGTTACATGTCCAAATCTTGGGAGAACATGGACGCTCCACCACCTGCACCCAATGGACAGACAGTACCACCTCAACCAAAGACAGAAAATGATGATGATTTAGGGGATGATGAGTTAGGTAATGATGCCGAAGGAGTTTGGAGTCCAGATATAGAACAAAGTTTTCAGGAAGCATTAGCTATATACCCACCATGTGGAAGAAGAAAAATTATATTGTCTGATGAAGGAAAAATGTATGGTGAGTAAAGAAATTATATTCAGTGATAGGGGTAACCCCAGTCATCACCTTTAATTGTAGGGAGCTGGGGTTGCTGAGTGGATATCCTAGGATGTTGGAGCAGTAATCATTGGATAGCCAGCTCCATGTTGGTTAGAACCTCATCCAAAACCAACAACAAAACAAAAAAAAGCTTTCTTGAGCACAAAATTAATATTATCTGACTAGCTCAGCACTGAGGGACCAGGAACTGGACTCAAAGTGATTAATATTAAGAACTTGTTTCACAATCAAGCTAAAACAAATTAGAATAAAACCTTTAATTGTCACAAGGACAAGCCTCAAACTTATTATGTTATATTGTAAAATTACTAGCCTATACTAGACTTTATAAAATCAGTAATTTTTTACAAGGTGGAATGTTTTCTCTAGTCCTGAACTAGGAGTTAGTGGATTAAGGTGATGACTGCAAGTGGCTTGTCCTTTAATGATGAACATGTTTTTTCCTTCTTATACAACGTAATAAATAATCTGTTCATGAAAGAAAGAACTGTCAGAAAATTTTCTAGTCAATCCATTTTAGCGTCAACTCCACTGCCTTGTAAGTTGTAAAATTACTTTATTTATTGAAAACGTACTTAGTTGACCATGTTACTTTATCCAGCCAAAATAGGTTGACTTGATATTCAAATTTGAAGTTTAATTGACATATTTTGTTTTTGTTTACATTTGATCACATTGTCAAGTGGATTTATCTGATTTGTCCTCATTTCAAGCTTCAAAATATGACAAGAATGTGACCATGGGAAAATCTAAGTGCAAACTGTTCTGCCCTATAAAATATTTGAACCACAAATGAACAAAAAATGACACATTTTTATACAAATTTGAAGTTAATGTGCCATTTTTTAGCATATTCAACTACGAAGGTGTTAAGGTGGTTTATAAATGAATAGACCGCTATGCTGTATACATATAAAAGATTGTAATGGATTATTACACAATACTAAAAACACATAATACATTGAATAGGAGTGGTCTGGCTGTATAAGATAGGAGCTGACTCATCTCCTACGTTTACCTAGTCCAAATATAGCCCTATATCTCTTATATGTATGTTTGTACGGTGTATCATATATATACCAGGTTTTATGTTTAAAATGTTATATACTGGCATACATTATACAAAGCTGATATTGTTTTGTGAAGTGAACATTTATAAACTATCCATTCTGTGTATGTCATTTGTGGAGAACCATTGGTTGGTTAATACTGGCTGATTATGTTAAACTGTACATTTTATAGCCAGTTTAAATCCGTACATGTTTCATTGTATAAGGCCTAGCTTTTCCTTTACATGTATTTTGTCTGGGGGAATATTTCTCATTATAAATGCAAATAGCTGTGTTCCCTATTATAAATATGCATGATATTTGTCACAACTGCTTTAAGGCAACAACTAGTATTGAGTGATAAATAGATCCCATTTCCGATGTTTTAGTCATGTCTTGCTGTTTCCTTGTTCCCAGTTGATAGAGTAATGATTGGGGACATTCCCTTAAATATGGACTCTAATAGAATTTGGCGACTAACCTGTACATGTCCTGAATGGTGGATATTGCTATTGTATGGTGACTTGGATTGGTTGTTGATTTTTTACCTGATATATTTCTGAACTGACCTATTGAAAGAAGCACCTTTCTATATAATTACATTTTGAAGGATTTTTAAATGTCTGACTAGCCTCCATTGCTGAAAGCAGCCTCTAACAGGTCCAGTGGTTAAAGTACTCCTTAAGTTCTAATATGGTGAATGCTCTCCAACGATATGACAAAACATTGTCTGAAAAGCAGGGTTTAAGACCTTGAAAAGTAAAAAATAAAAATTAACGAATGTTATGATTCAGGTTAAATTCCAGATTAGAGAAAAGTTTGGACAAAAAATATTTCTTCCCCACATACAATAGTTTTGAGTACTGGTAGGAAGGAACCATACTGGTCAAAATTCATTCAGATGACAACAACTTCTGACCATATACTGGAATATGAAGATGTTATATATATAAGACCAATGTTTATTAAAAAGTAAATTGTATTTGTAGCTATCAGTCTGAAGTAATTATAAAATCTAGGTGAATTTTTAAAATATCTGAGTGAATGGACCTTAATAATTAGCCAGTACTAGTGAGTCTGTGTACATTCAAACTGTAAAAAGATTCTGTTACACTCTATTTCTAAAACTTCTCTATTCAATTACACCAGGTCTTGTTTTGTTTTGGTTTTTGTACAATTTATAAAGTTATCACTAAAACATCTCCCACTATTAACAGTGGTGAGTCATTAACTGTGAAAGAAATTTGATTAATGATAAAAGATCTTAACAAAAAACTATCAGCAACTTTGTTAAAACAAAAGACTGTAGTACAATGTCAGATATTTTGTGTCATAGTGGGTTTTGCTTCATCCAGGCGTTTTTTGTGTGCAAATTTGCACTGAGGGGTTTTTATTTTATTTAAAGGAGTTTATCGTGGTGTCATATTTTAAACTTGAACTGCTTCTTTTCAAACTGTAAACCTTTGATGTTGATTTTCTGTATTTTCACAAAGGTTTTATATGTCAGTTACAAACTACAATTGTTTTAATGTTTTAACTTGTTCACGTCTGAAGTCAGATTTATTCTCGTCTTAAAAGTTGGCCGTTTTTTTATGACGTGTCGGATATACAAATAAAATCAATAATGATAACAATGTTTTAATTATAGAATTAGTTTTATAAACAATGGCTTATTTGTGTTTTTTTTGGCAGGTCAAATTATTTTTCAATACAATTTTGGTGTAGGCGTTCATTTACTTTGTTACAAGGTTTAACGTTAATACCTGCATGACTGTATACAGCACTGAATCGGTAAGCATATCCTGCTTACGTAGGACTGAAATCTGTCCAACTGTCCATGTTCATGTTGAGCGCTAGCCAGACTTTTTATGTAACATAGTGAAAAGAAAGATTATCAACTAGCTTGGCTATATGAAAGTTATTTTCACTAGCCCAATTCAATTTGAGATATAGTGAGAGAAAAATTATTAACCAGCTTGACTATATGAAAATTTTGTACCAGTCTGAATACATTTTCACTTGTCTCAGGCTATAGGCTGGTGGGTTAAAAAGTCATGACTGGAATAATAATTTATTAAACTTAATTCAGGGTCTAACTCTTACTGATTTTACCATGGATCCAGGAATCTCTAGTCAGTTATTCAGAAATTCCTCCTTAACGTTAAGGATTCCTCCAATAAAAGACAAAAAGATAAGATACAGATTTAAGGCACAAATTGTTGTTACAAATTATAGGAACTCCAATATCATGTAAGAGCAGGGTAGGGATCCAGAAGGAATCCCTAGCTATGCATCAATGGGATTCCTCGCAAGTGTTTGGGATCCTCGAAATCCCGGGACACTGTTAATGTCTAACGCTGCTATTTGGCTGTTGTGTCTAGTTGTTATGATGTTATAGAAGTAAAGCTACAGTCCCATAAACATAAAAATAGCAGTGAGGGCACTGTACGGGCGCCATGCGATCAAGCTCCGCAAGGACCCATACAAACTCTTGCGTACCCGTACGGACTGTTACGATTTTACCAGGGTCTGTGAGATGAGCCCAGGATAATCGAGAACAAAATCGTGGCTGATTATGCATTAAACATGCATATTTTCCAGCTACTGCTCTGTACGGGTGTGTTGTTTTGTACCATGTGCAGCTTGATACGCAAGGCTTCCCACGGCCTACGACTGTCTGCACGTACGGGTCTGTAACAAGCTACGATTTTATGGGACTGAGGCATAAGACATATAAGGAAGGTTTTTTTAAAGATATAGTTCTAACAATTCAATTGGAAAATCTTATTATAGATCTTAATACTTTAGATTTGGTTTTAACCAGATTTTAACTGAACACGGCTATAATTGTCCTATGTGCTGAGATAGGCAGCAGGCAGTTGGAGAATCTGATAATTCATAATACTGTGACATGTTTAAAACATCTGATACCAGCCCTGTGTAATTCTTCTATTTTGGTTTGTAACACTGTACTTGGATGGGTCAGCGCAAGACTTATCTTCATCAAACTCTATTGACATGTAGTTAAAGCAGTTTAGTGCTGACCCATTGATTTTGTTTCACTCACTGGGATGTTGAAATACACATTGACTGTTTATCATGCAAACTTTTATAATCCCTCTCGTCAAATTCTATTATCAAATTTGTCTTTCAGCTTTAATTTGTTGAGTACTGTAGGTTTCATGTGGTATAAATTGATAAGAAAACATATTAAATTAATCCATTTTTTTCCTGGATCTTGGCATGTTATATTTTCTGGCACTGTTAATATAATAATATTATGACTTGGTTAATAATACAGAGTTAGTTTATGATAGATTAGTTGGCAGACCTAACGTTATGTTTGACTGTTAGGTTATTTTATTGCGCAATAAACAATACAATGATGTCACCTACAAGTGTTTCACACTTAGTGTTATTACAAGAGAAGTTTTCTTGTTTGCAAGTTTTATTTTTTTTCCACTGGATCACTTAATTATTTATTGCCTACCTAGTTCACTCTTACACTCAAATATATGATTGAAAGCTTTCTGTACTGATCCTGAAGTTAAGGAGTTTTGAAAATATTGAACTTTTACCAATACAAAGTTAGAACAGACAATTGTGAAGTTATAGTCATATTTCATTAAAAGAATCGTTATTTATCTTTGAGCTTTCTGAACATTTCTGCTTACCTTGGACATTATGGGTGAGCTTCAAATGTCACCAACTTCAAACCACTGTAGCCCTTCTAATAGAGGGTGGTAATTTTGGTTTAGCCTTGCAACATTCTATTGCTATTTACACATGTGATAAAGTTGGCGGAGGATAATTGTTTTGTACTGATGAATCTTACTAATAATGATTATGTGAACTTCAGCCATCGTCATAATCCACTATCCTACAGCTAGTGAAAATTCGGGCCAGTAAAAATTACTTATTATATTAAGTTGAACTTGTTGATGTTTCTGCCTTTAACTATGAGTCAGTCTAGAGCTCGAGAAAATTTAGGCTGATGGCTGAATTGTCAGAGCATGCATTTGACTTAATGTTGAAAGTAGGTGAAAAACTAAATCGAACCCATCCAAACCCTAATTTGTTACGAAAATCCTATTTCCTCTATAACCCCAGGTGTTAGCATTATCATTTATCATAAAAATTATATTAATTTGTTGCTAGTTAAGGTAACATAAAATATATCAATCAAATTGGATCCATATTTTAATAATTTTTAGTCATTATATCTTATTAAAAATGCATATATTTATTAAGTATGTGTTCATCTGACATGTAATTATGTTGTGTTGATGTTTGCTTATCCATGTCCATCAATTAAATAATACATAGACAGATCCAGTTGGGGGATCTTGACTGCAAGTCATTTTTACGTGGCATAAAGCAATTTTTTCGGTGCTTAACATAGATTTGATGGTTATGTAGTTTTTATTATCAATATGTTGCATTTTTTCTGCAAAATGTGTATAATGTGGTTGTGGTTCGGACCCCCCCCCCCCTAGAAAAGATTGGAACCCCCATGAAAACTTTGGACCCCCCCTGGAAAAAAATCCTGGATCCACCCATGTAATAGCAGACTTCTTGTATAAGGTCAATTTAAATGACCTTAACTTATCAATAAAAAGGATACAGGTTAGGAAATATCATTGATATATTTGCCATACTGTGTCAGAGATCTACAAAAGATGATTTATAGCCAATTTATCATGGAATGGCATTGGTACATGTGCACAACTTAATTTTGCATGTCCTGTCCTTGAATGGGATTTCTTCTCAAGGTCATTCACATATTGAATGAGAATGATTTATTGTTTTGATACTTGATGCTGCAATTCATTATTGTTAACTGTTCAGACATATTGTAATGTCAGTTATTCATCACATACTCTGGATGTACCTAGATCTCTTGACACCATGCTTTAAACCTAATACTAAGCACATACTCTCTCACTTGGCTGACAACTGCCCCACTTGATACAGAGGTAGTCTGTAGTGGTTGTGGCTTTCTTCTCAGGTGTAAATGGGTAATGTAGAGATCAGTTGCTTGTCCAAGCTAAAGACAATCAGGGGTTACTGTACAATATTGAATAGTCAGCTGAACATGTATTTATTATAGAAGCAGACGTTAAGTCAAATTTTAAATTTTGAAAAAAGAATTGTCTACATCTAATAATACAAGAAATAACAAAGTAATTTTGGAACAATCACATTGACTAGTATAGCTTGATATTTACTTACACCTGATAATGGTCATGGAAATCCCTGACAAATAATTCTTAATGTTGGCCGGACACACTTTAGCTAGAGAGAGATTTTCTCATTTGAATAAATTTTAGATTTTAGTTGATGTTAAAGCTGTCTTCATAAATCAGGTCAAGTAAAGCTTTAAATTTATGTATACACACATTGTATAAGCTTTTATCCATGATAAGATTTAGAACAACTACAGTCTATGACTCATACTTCTCTGTGGTTTTTACATTGGACTTTACTGGTAGATTTTACCTATAGAATATAACACCTGTATTATACAGTCTGTATATAAGTGATTCATGCTAGACTGACGTAACATGTTTCTTTTATATTTATCAAGGTAGTGTAGTTTGACATTGAAGGGTTGTTACATTGAACATATCAACCGACTTTTATACTGATAACAGTTTCTACTTTTTTTTCTTTTCATGTTTTTCGAAAGGTTCGTTATGTTTGTTTTCATTGTGGTTTTCATTGTGGTTTTCGAAAGTATACTTGTCTTTGCCTTAGATTTTTTCAAGTACTTGCCCAATTGTGATTTTATAGCATGGGCCCAATTATCAAGTAGCCCCGGTAAATGAAAAGGTAACTGTAAATTATGAACTTTTGTTGTGAATGATACGTTCAGTTAGGCTTTGTTTAATTTGTTAAGGCTTTCAACATTTGATGCTAAATTTCTGTCTTGTCCTTAGAACTTCTATGAATATATCATATCAAAGGTTTAAGGGTTCTCTAAAATAAAAGACTCACGAAGAGGGCATGTTTTGACCCCTTGATCTGAGTTATTACTCCTGGGTCAATGTGTGGCATTCTTGACCCCTTTCACATACTTTAGATGACCTGCAGACTAACACTATTCCTGCTTGAAAATAAATCATGTGTCTTTGTTCACTAAAATTACTCAATAAAAGATTAAGTAATAGGGCCTCCATGGTTTTAGTTTTGTTCAATGCTAATCTATTTTTCGTCAACAACAACCTACACTTTCAGCTTTTAAGGTTAAATATTTAAACAGATTAAATGCAAGTAAACGTATCAAAGTGAAACAGGCTTCAACATTTTTTGAAAACAATTGTTAATGAATTGACAAGCTCAGTTATTTATTTTGGGGATCAAAACATGAAAAAGAATATGAAAACTGCAAAAATTGCAGAAAAAAACAAACTGAAACTCGAGTTGTATATATATATGTTTGTTAGCCGTCATGGATGTGCTTATAGATTCCGTACTTGATGGCATTGATAGCAATCAAAGCAGAAAATGACTTTGAACTTGAGGTAAAATGAACTTTCTTATAATTGATCCTTATAGTGAAAACAGTAAATTATCATTAACAGAGAAGGTATAGTTCAAGATGGTTGATTATAAATAGACAAAGTATGTCCTTGTTGAGAGCATAGTGAATGCTCAGTTGTAACCTAATACCTCACCAAACCTTTGAACCAATACCTGAGAATTTGAAGTTATTGTAGTTTAATTACATTTTAATTACCGTACTGCAGATATTTTTGATCTGTGTTTAAAGTACTGAGATGTAATATGTAATTTCATCTTTTACTTAATTAATGACTTGTAAAACATTAAGATTTTCTTTTCTATAGCTCTACTTGATGAGCTGTGAACACTCACTGGTTTGTTTAAACTTTGACTTAGAGGTTAAGTACAATTTTGGGAGGAGTTGAAAATGATACCCAGTCTAGATAGGGAAAGTTAGTAAAATCTCACTGTTAATCTTTGTTTACTTTGTAATATGGATGGTGATCCCTTGTGAAAGTCTTAGGTAAAGATCTGCAATATCAATCCAAATGTCATGTCGTTTTAATTATTGACTAGTTATAATAATAATAATATTTATTTGGCATAGTGTACACATAATATATACAAACACAAATATCATTTATTTTATTAGATCTAATAAAACAATTTTAATTGAACCTTGATCAATTGATAAAATGATTTATTTGAAGGTTGCCATGGTTACAATAAAGTTTACTGAAATTGGTTGCTGGTTTCGAACTATTGAAGAAATGTTATCACAACACACTATTCTCATCTTGAAATGCTCAGTTTTCAGAGTAATAATGTCTAAGATCAATCAATAGTGTATACCCTATAGTTACTCTTTGATAAGTTCAAGTTCGTTCAAATCTAAATTGAAAATCAAAATCAAGAAATCTTGTTGCAATTTTCAAACTAATACAAACTTTTCTGTTATCTGATTCTTGCAGACTATCATGTTATCATATACTAGACAGACATGGTTTATGAGTGTTGCTGTTGTTACTGTTGTTTATCTCTTCTCGTCTTGTTGTTATCTAGTTGTATTCAGTCTTTTAACTTTCATATGATACCAAGTGTATTCCTGTCTAATCATTGTATCACAGTAAACTTGGTCGGCAGATTAAATCTCATACATTTAACTGTACATTAACTTTCGATCTGTTCTCACTGGTTATACATTAATGACTGGGTCTGTGCGCAGTTAGTAGCATGCTGGGATTACAAATCTAGTATTCCAAAGGAGTACATGTTCGTATTCCACCTTGGGCATTTATACCCTTTCCTGAAAATTCAACCATAATGTCAATTTTCTACCATTCCCAAGGTATAAAGATAAGTTGCCGACCATGCGGAAGGGTAGGTTGTAGACAAGGGTTCTGGAAAGCTAGGTTAAGTGCTGTGGCCTCGGTAAAATAACCTAATTTGTGTTGACACAGTGTATAAAAAATACATCTGGATGTAGGATGTTAAATATTAATATTTTGAATCCCTGACTCCCTATTGAATTCCTAATGAGACTGTTATCCAACATTTTGTCCTGATAAAATGATGATCTCTCTCCAGATAGGAGCTAGGGATGGTTATTCATTTGCAGTTGTCTTTGTTATGTCAGCCTTAATTATTTGTCTTGTTCAGTGATCATTGTTTCGTCACTCACACATGCATTCACCCTTTCTCTTAGAATTACAATCTCTCTGGTGTGGTGAATGACCTAGAGTATGGTTGAACAATTGATGCATTGTGCATTGCAGTACTGTGAATTTAGCGTAATTTTGTGTACTTTGCCTTGAGCCAAGTTCTTTCACATTGCTTGAATTGTGTGTTGATTTGTACATCCGATTTTAAGCCTCTATGACTCACGCTAAACAAAGTTTGTTATGTTTTTGACTTTTTGTGCACTTGTGTATTAGAGCTAAATGTTTTATCAGTATTTATGTACATTATGGATCAAGTCATATTTCTTATTTTATCAATGGTTGTATTGTACCCGTTAATGCTTCTAGCAAATATTTGATTTAAATATTAACCTTAAGATTGAAAGCTTGTTTTAAATTGTGATTAGCTTCAAGGAAACTCTGATATTTATAGAACAATACAGAGCAATATCCTTACTTCTTAGATATCGGGTAATAAAGAATAAGGGTCTAATGTGAGATTTAGATCAGTTCACAAAAATAGAATCGAATTTGCTTTCAATGACTTGTTTTGTGAGACTTTTACAGAACTGATTGTTTAAATTCTCTGTTTTGTCAACCCTATTCCTTGGTTTTTCATTTCAAAAATGTTGCTCTCACTTTTTTTCTGTTATAGTAGGAGCAGTAGTCCAGTGGTGGGATGCGCCCTTGGGGATCCTAAGACCCTGGGTTCGAATTCCATTAGGAGCACTGCTTATTTCCTTGTGAAAGAAATTTACCTGCAATTGCTTCACTCCACCAAGGTGTAAATGGGTACCTATAAGGGTCATGCACTGTATGCTGTGGGTGCAATCTGTGCCATAATGTTAACAGTTGGTGCGTGACTCGATGATCAGGGAAGTTATTGTCAAGAGTCTACTGAATAGTGATACTTACAGTAGACATAAAAAACCCTTGCTTTAATTTTATCATTGATTTTTAATCACAATGAGACGTTCCATGGTGTGTCGTGCTTGGTGTATAATTTATCATTGATATTTCAGGACGCAATGAGTTGATAGCGCGTTACATCAAATTGAGGACTGGTAAAACTCGATCAAGAAAACAAGTCTCTAGTCATATTCAAGTTCTTGCTCGACGGAAGACAAAAGAAGTTCAGGCCTCATTTAAAGTAGGTGTACCATTATTGATAGTGCTGTTTAATTAGCGAAACCACTTAATTTCAGGACGTAATGAGTTGATTGCACGTTACATCAAATTACGGACTGGCAAAACTCGGACACGCAAGCAGGTCTCTAGTCACATACAAGTACTTGCTAGACGAAAAGCTAAAGAAGTTCAAGCTACGTTAAAAGTAGGTGAACGACCATTGGCTTCTGTAGCGGCAGATTTTATTGCTTGTAGTGTTGAACCATAGCTAGAACACATTACCTTGTAGTTACTGCTAATTACCTGTCAAAGCTATGATTGTATGGTTGGCTTCCAAACAAAGTTGTTTATGCTTGCATTGTTTTATTTCATCTGTTTATGATATACGCTGTGGTAGAAGAATGTACTGAGAAGCGTAGGCAGCCGATCCAGGGGGTTAATACAATTCCACCCACCACCAGACTAATTTTCTAATGTTGTCTATAAACATTATGATTAATTAAGAAATTGCTAAAATGATTCTCTGAATGTTATTGTCCCAAATTGCATCTAAAACTGAGTGTAAATTAGACTTGCTAACTGCATCTTAAACTGAGTGCAAATTGGGCCTACTCCAAACTGCACCCAAACCTGAGTGCAAAATTTGACCTACTCTTGGAATAGCTTCCAAGGTTGAAGATAAACCCTTTTGAAAACAATAAGGACATGATCCCTACTGTTAAATGTTTCTGGATCTGCCTCCAGGTGGAAGCCATGAGTTATGAAGCATGAATGTTTTATATGTAATTATGATATTGATTCTATATTGTGCAGTTTTGTTTTTGTTTAGCCTGATGAAGCATGTGTTGATGATATGTTACATAAGATGCATGATTTATGTTTGTTATCAATGTTACTCTATGTTTTACCTTGTAAATCTTTTTATATCTCAATTTTAAATGAAAACAATACGTAGACGATTTAAATGATAGTTAAAGTCTGCTCTATAAATACATTATGTGCAGATAATTGATGCTTGAAATACTGGACGTTACATGTTTGGTACAGTCCTAGATATAATTGATAAAAAAATGGTTGAATCAGATGAAACCTTGTGCCCACAATGTTACATCACGTCACATAACAAGATTAACATTAATCAGGGGAGATCACTCTTACATTTCACTTACAAGATTCATAGAAGAGTTATTGTTCTTAGTCAAACCTGACATAATCTGCAATTGAATGTAATTCTTCTTTAGTTTTGTCTTGTTGATGTTTCCATTGAACTTAGCATGAATATTGTACTGCATGCAACACTGTCAGGGTTGATTGAAGAAGCCAGGAGAATTTGTCGAGGTTATTTGATGTCATGAACAAAGTCTGCTGTATTCATTGCATGAAAATATTACTATGATAACTTTCTATAGATCATGCATCTTGTTTTCTTGTATTTCTTCATGGCATGAATTCTATTCTTTTTAAAATGTAAATCTTTGAAATCAAAAATATTGTTTTTAATATATATTTTATTTCAAGTGATAAGATGATCTTAAATGTATTGTGTTTTGTATATATACAGTGCCATCCATAATTACACTGGAACCTCGCTTAAAGACCACCCCGATTCAAGGACCACCCCGCTAAAAAGACCAGTTTTGAAAAGAACGGAATTTTTTGCTCTTTATTTAATGGTCTTTAACCCCGAAATTAGGACCACCCCGCTACTCCGTAATACGACCACTTCTTGCTGACAAAACTCTTTAAATGCGTGCATTTTGACCCCGCTAAAAAGACCACTTAAAATTCGCGAAATATTCGTCGAGCGACCGGCAGTCTAACTATGGTATATGTTTTTCACACCTGTGTAGATAATACGCTGCACCCATTGTTTGAAAACAAAGGATGACAATCTGTTAGATATTTAATAATTAAGGGGTATAAACACGCCTGTTTAACTAACAATGTGACACTTGCTTAATCTAGGGGTCATTTTCCTATCCAATACAGACCATTTAAATTGAATCTATTGAAAATAATTGATAAAACAACAAAATCTTTCGAAAACGAAAGTAGACGCGTCACGTGATACAAATGCATTTTTAATGTTAAATTGTTAATGTGGTACAAGTTTTAGTGTTCTGAGAATAGCAAATCCGAAATGGAAGCTCATGAGAGTAAATTCGACGGAAAGATCAAATATTTGTTGCTTGTCTAATATAAATTCCATTGTTTTTTTCGGTCTACGGAAATAGCCGAGTGATTACGATTAGAGAGCGTCAGTACCGAATAAAGTCCGTTATACGGTCCGGTAGGCGATATAGTTCATTTTGACCGTTCCCGTACGTGATCGCCGATGCACGCGTTATATACAGTTGAATAATAACGAAGTTGAACTCAATTATTTTTTATGAATAGTATTATTCATAATAAAATTTGAAAATCTAATGCAATTTGAAAACTGTTCTCTTGATAATGACTAATTAGTAAAAGCTTATTTCACCCACTAAGCTCATTACACCCAATATGCTTTCAAATGATTCTTTAAGCAAGGACTCTTTATAACATGTTATAAAGGGTCCTTGTTTTAAGTTAACAAAGTATATGTCAGACAATCTTTGTACTATGAATTATGCTAGACCAATTTATCCGCTAATAAGACCACCCCGCTAATAAGACCACTTTTTAAAAGAACGGTCAGTGGTCTTAATAGAGGGGTTCCAGTGTACCTTTACACTTTCAAAAATGTTTGATTTTGTTGTTTATTTTTTACCAATACTAAAATAATACTAAATCTTAAGATACAATTACTTATATAACAATTTCAATTTTGTTAAGTATCATTGTTCGGGAGATAATTCAGGGGAGGTAATCGTGATCGTAATATTATAGTCCTGTCGCTCGATTAAATACAAGAACTTACTATTGACATAAATCAAGCATATCTTTTACCGCCTTACCCGTATGTTGGACTCCTTTCAAATGTAACAATCTATTTTAAACATCCTACTATGTGAAACATCTGATATAAAATATAATGGTATCAATAAAAATCCAGTTTTTTACAAGTGTAAAGGTATTTTTGGATGGCACTGTATTTATCCAGGATTATTGTGCATTTGCATGTTTATTAATCACATTTTGTTAATGACCATTATTTTTGTACTAGAAGTTTTCTTTTATTGAATTGCAAAATGATTTAGGAACTTTAGAGATATTGAATTAAATTTGGAGTAGATTCAGTTGTAATGACATTTTGTCAATGGAAGCTGACATTAAGTACTATTATCAGTTTTATGCAGCTTATTTGTATTGGTGCATGATTACTGCATGCTTCTGAATTGCAAATCAGGGTTTAGACAATTGATTATTATTGATTTAATATTTTTTAGTTCAGTTTTTTTTCAGTTTACTAAGAGCCTGTTTTTTTTTGTAACAAATCCTTATCTAACTGGTCATTTATTGTAATAATTGTCTTCAGAAATCCTTAGTTCGGGCTAATGGAATTGCTTTATAATTTTTGCAACAAATATTTGTTAAATTGTTTTGAATAGAAATTGTTGATTTGATTTTTTTCAATTCTTGTTTAGTGGTGTAGATTATGAGTTTTGAATTTAGATGTTTCTTTACAGTAAATGAAACAGAGCTATTGATTGGCTGTTATAACATTGCTTCTGATTGGCTTGTTCATATTAAAGCTTCTTTTCATTGGCTGTTGATTTTTGAAACAAGGATTTCTATTGGCTGTTGTAATTAATGCTGATTCCCTGTGTACATTTCTAATACTTCTGTCTCCTTCCACAGGAGAACTTTTCCAATTTTCAGGATCAGGCAGCAAAGGATAAAGCTCTACAAAGTATGGCAGCCATGTCGTCTGCTCAAATAGTGTCAGCAAGTGCTATCCACAGTAAAGCTGTGGGGTTACCTGTGGTCCCACCGGGGTTCAATCCATCTTCCGTCCGTCCTGCATATACGGGGGCCCCACCGAATGTAAGTTGATTTCTGACAAGATAAAGTGTGATATCATTCACTTTCTATCCTCACTGATCTTCCTGTCGACAGCATCACCACTATTAATATTTCACTGGATATAATATACACATTAATGTAATCTTTATATCATTCAAATCTTATATTTAACATTTTCATTCATTTTCTAAAAATTCTCAAATTTTTGTACTTCTGATTAATTCTGATTGTTTGACCTTTGACTATTCAATGGCAACACTAGGTTCTTCTCTTACATACTGATAATTGGTGTCCCACCCAGGGAGATTATGCTCTTCCATGACAATTTGACAGTTATGTCCATTTTCCTCGATAAATAAGGTATGTGGAGAAGTTTCTGGCCTTGTGGAAGGGTAGGTGAGTACTGGTTATATACAATGGTCCAGGAAACTAGGTAAGGTGTACTGGTTGCCATAGAATAACCTATGATTTGGTCACAATATTGTCCTTTGGCTGTTCTATCCTTGCAGTGCATAGTGTTAAAAAAGTTAAGACTTGCATTTTTACCCATGTGGTATTATGATGTGCCCGAAAGTTTTACTGGTATCCTTTAAATAATATGTTCAATGCCTTATACCATGTAAGCCGAGGTTAGAACGTCCTTATTGAAACTTAGTCATTCCCTTAACATGCTCCAAAACTTTTCAGTAATTTAAAACAAATTTTTTACAGAACATTGATATTTTTATTGACTGCTCTGTTTCCATTTATGTTTTCATTTACTCAATATTCATCTTTTACTGTTCCATTCTATCGTTACATTATTTATTAACTGACATAATTAAGTTTTTACTCTGTACAATTAATATACAAAATTTGTATTATTTGCATATATGCGTGAAAGTTTTCAAGGTTAGTCCAAAAATTCAGAAATTTCGGGGACCTGAGGAAGCAATCTTTTCTAATATAAACTAACCCAAAATTTCTGAGTTTTAAGATTAAAAAATTTCAAAATGTCATTCATGTTTGTTTATACTATCATCTGATATATTTTCTGTTTCTCATTCTGCTCTTCAACATGCATGTTTTAATGTTGTCTTTGAAAGTTCTTATTTTGTTCTTACATCCCTCAGTTTGATGTCATTGTGTTTCATGCTTGAATGTTGTCAGTTTGGCTGTCTGTCTTTCCATGCATGTTTCTTAACAAAGCTGTTGCAAATGTTGACACTTAACTTATCAGGTTTCAGTATTGCAACCATTGAAATATTGGTTTTTGATAAAGAATTTTTACAATAAACATTTATTATGTTACATGTTTTGACAAAATATTTTGGTACATGTTAATAGCAAGTCTGTATGAGATATTCAGTTTGCAAAAAAGTAGTTTGAAAACTACTTTTTGCATTCTGGTAACTTTAATCCTGCCTTTTGCATCTTAAGTTATGCATAAAAATCATTGGGCAGATAGTCTAGTAGATAGTTTATCGGCATCTGGTATTTTACTTTGGTCAATATAATGGCAGCCTTTTTGATACTTATGTTATTTGTTCAATGTGTCCACATTCATAGTTGTATATGACAAATCTAGTTAAAGTTATCTCTTAGCAGACTATAATGTCACTGATTTCTTGAGTTTTTGACTAAACGGTTGTATCTTCTGTGCTTTAGACAGCATTGTATATACGATTGTTAAATGTCGAGCTCAAGAAATGGTACTTCATTGTTGGCTTCTTTTAAATGAGTTCCATTTTGAAATTGAATATTAGTTTGTTTTAATGATTTTTTCTGGTATTAAAAATTCACATTTTGGTTTGATATTTTATTTCAGTTTTGGCAGCATCCTAATTCACAAGGAGAGTAAGTGTTCTTTTATTTTGTTTAAACTATTGACTGTAAGTTTTAAATCTGATTTATTTAATGATAAAGCTCAGAAAAAGGTCACAAGGGCTGCTGCTATTAGCAGAGTGCATCAGTGTGCTGCTGGGTTCAATAGACCTGTTTATGAACTCTGGATAGGGAGTAATGCTTGACCTTGTTAATGTAGAGAAACTAAGAAAAAGCTTTTATTATACCCCTGCTTCGAAGAAGAGGGGGGTATACTGTTTCACCCTTGTCCGGGTGTGTGTGCGTGTGTGCGTGCGTCCGTTACAAAATTTCCGTCGCAGTTTTCTCAGCAACTATAACATGCAGCAGCCTAATACTTTGCATATTGCTTCATCCCATTGTCCCATGTGGTGTAAAGGGATTTCATGCTCCTTGCTCATCTACTTCCTGTTTGTCGCATATTTTTAGATTTTTGCAGGGGTATCACTAGTGAGCATTAGCTCGCAGATTTACTAGTTAGTTCTGCTTTCAACCAAGTCACTTGTTAGTGTGAAAAGTGTGGTACAGTCAGCTGAGTTTTAGTAAACAATACAAATGGTGCAAACTGTTAATTTTATTGAATAATTCTGTTTCCCAACTTCCATTTCCTTATCATTTAAAGTATTTTCTAACTTCCTATGCTGTTTGTGCATGATGCAGATTAGAAATGAATGCAGCTATCTGACCTAAGAATTTCAGGATTTACAAGGTTTCCATATTTGTCAGGGGTTGTCTTTTGTATTTAGATACAAGTTATTCAAAATGGGACTAAGGATATCTGTTGAAATTTAGTGGAGTCAAGACTTAAAGTCAAATGCTGTTTTAATTCTGCCTCCATATACATGTTCAGATGATTTTATTGTACCATAACCCCTTATCATGGAAATAACTTTCGCGCAGGTGATCCCTCACAGTACCCATTTACTTTTGGGTTGAGTGAACAACAGTACATACATTTCTTGCTCAAGGAAATTAGCAGTGCACCTGGTAGGGTTCTAAACCTGAACCTAACAGTTCTTAAGTGTGCCTCCCACCACTTGACCATCAATGTTTCAAAAGATTTCCAAGTTAAAATATTTCATATAATATTATAATTTATTTTATTTGTATGATGTTATATTTTTACTTGTAGTGTAAAGCCACCATACGGTGCCCCTGGTTATGGTCTAGATACAAAGCCACCTACATCAATGGGTAGTGATATGACACCTTCATGGCAAGGTCGTAGTATAGCTGGTCCTAAATTAAGACTTGTAGAATTCTCAGCTTATCTTGAACAACAAAGAGACGGTGATCAAGTATGTTGTATATTATAGTTTATGTACTTATTTAATACATAGTTATATTTTATTTAACTGTGCATTGGGTGTGCTCGATTGGAAATTCCGACTGTTAAAACTGGGAGAACTCCAATCGAGTGCGTAGTAAATAAAGTTAGATGAAGGATATTTGCTACGGACATTGCCTTTTGATTCAGTTTCGGCAGCCAATTTTACTCATTTGGCAGATTCTGTGGAAGAGTCGAAATTTGATTCTGGCACAGTGCTGACAATCCAATTGAGCACGCCAATTTAACTTGGCTGATATAAATACTAGAAATTTGTTTTAAAATCCCCGTATATAACTATTTTTTATAGATTGTGAGTAAAGAGGTACTGTAGGAAGTATTTTAATCAGTTGGGTTAATGTATGCACCACTGACAGTTGAATAAAATTTTAACAAATATAATGTATGTGTAAAAAAGTTTAAAGTCCAACATAAGTTACTGGGTACATTTGTACAGAATCATCTTAAATCAGTGAATTAATAAACAAATCAGTCAAATCTTGCAGCCATTAGCCTAGGTCTCTCAAGCAATAGCTTGATCTATTGTTTTATAGTAATGGCCAAAATTATCAATTGTTATGGCTGTATAAGTAACTTAATTTTCACTATGTTACATCAAAACCCCAGGCTTTGAGTAGCTTAGTTAAGGCAATGGCTAAAGTTGAAATCACTCATATATCATAATCAACTTATTTATTGATCTAAGGTGTGAACAAGTGGACAGTGAGTGATGAATATACATATGTTTCAATGTAACAGTTGGTTTTGTTGGTATCACTGGGTAAAAACCCATAACTAGGAATTCTGTACAGAGTCTATTGAGCTAGAATACATTCATACATGTATAAAACTGTGTTGTACTTAATTTCTACTGACACAAGACTTTATAGATGGTTTTTAGCTTGATGTTAATTACTAAATATACTAGATCATCTTTGAACAATATGGTAATCATGAATATTTGATATATTTTCAGTATCATAAACATTTATTTGTTCATATAAATTCAAATGCTGGGTATGCTGATCCTTTATTAGAGGTAAGTTATTAGTTACACTGTATAATTTCATCTTGTCATCTCTAAATTTCATGGTTCAATGCATCTAGAATATTGAAAATATATAGTTCATGTATTAAGTCATGCATATTTATGTACTTTACTTAATTGACTTGCCTAATCAGTAGTACATGTACATCATTTTGAATGATTTAAACAGACCACCTGACTTTTGATATTTGTTATTAATTGTACGTTATGAACATGGTCAAATTTTTAATGAAAAAAATTGTTTAAACTCTTAAATTTGTATAGTGTTTTTTCCCTCAAGTAATGGCTTTTAATGGAAATGCTTATTTTTATGTTACTTTATTTGTAACCAATTACATAACAAAAATTCTGGAAGTAAACACATGTGACCATGTAAGAATGTAATGTGATATTTTCATTGAATTTTGTAGGCTGTAGATATCAGACAAATTTATGATAAATTTCCAGAAAAGAAAGGAGGATTAAAAGAGCTTTATGATAAAGGGCCGCAACCAGCATTTTTCCTTGTTAAATTTTGGGTAAGTTATATTGGTCTAAGTATCTAAAGAGAACATTTAACACAGTATTATATAAAATGTTTGTTTCTTGATTCCTTTATAGACTCTGCACAGTTAACATAATCTTCAAAGTTGGTTTAACTATGTACTCGTTGTTTATGACCTGTCACAAAAGGAAACAAGGGGCTATAGGCTCAATTTCTGGGCAGGACATACTTATGTGGAGCTTAGTCATGAAATGATTTTTAGGGCCATTCCTAGCAACTGGTTAACAGCTGAATCCAGAGATTTTGTCATTCAAGGAAAGTGAGTAAGTTGACTGACTGCTGTGATATTACCTATATGATGTGTTGCTACCCCCCTCCCCCCCAAAAACACCCCCAAAAACAACCTTTTACCATTGTACAAAAGTGTTGAACTATGTACCTTGTTAAACAATATCTTAATTTAATTTTTTTTTCATTTACAGGCAGATATAAATACAAATGTTCAAGATGAACAAGGAGCATTCTATGGAGTAAATAGTCAATATGAATCTAGTGAAAATATGACAATTACTTGTTCAACAAAAGTGTGTTCATTTGGTAAACAAGTCGTGGAAAAAGTCGAAGTAAGTCATTTAGTAGACATTTTTGGTAGTCTCGTGATCAAATTTTGATGATGTCATACATACTGTGTGATGTCATAGTGACAGGTACTTGTCTTCTATTGCCATCTTTTATCTTCTTTTCAGACCAGTGATATTAAATGTGGCAGCTTTCTGGTAAGTTAAATGAATGAAAGAAAAAAACTATCACAAACTTTACTTGAAATAAAGACAAAATGGAAACTTGTCAGAAAATTTAACCTCAGTTCATTGTTCTCCCATTAAGTATAATTGTACTTTTAATTCTATAAGGACATAATTGTTGTGTATTTACATTCTACAAATCATGTTGTACTACTGTTAAACATGCTGATAAGCCACGCCTTCTGTATAGTATTTGTAACATGTACTCCGGTCATTCAGATAGTATTAAATTAGCCACTATAGCATACAGTATTCTCTTATTATATGAACCCAAGACATAATGATATGTGTTTTTAATGTATTAAGCTAGCAAAAAAGTTTTGCTAACTTGCATTTCATTGTAGCAAACTTTTGCATAGAAAATAGTTATGTAGGGCTTGTTAGCAATTCTTTCACCAACAGGCCCATACTCACACCCCATAACTTAATATATTTATTATAAAAAGTAAGTTAGATTTATTAATGCATGAAACATCAAATATTTATGCTTATATTTTTTTTCCAGACTGAGTATCCACGTTTTGAGAATGGTCGTTTTGTTTATCGTATTCATAGATCACCAATGTGTGAATATATGATAAATTTTATACATAAATTAAAACATTTACCAGAAAAATATATGATGAACAGTGTACTGGAAAACTTTACCATTTTACAGGTAAAAATTTAGCAAATGTTATTATCATAATTGTAGCTTGTTTATATTCACCATGAAAATATCAGTTATATCTGAATACTTTATTCTACTCTAATTTGTTTGCTTGCCAAGGGCTATTCCAAAAACCTGAATGCTTAAATTTTTACTGACCAGGGGTGTGTTTCACAAAAATTCTTACGAAAAAAATCTTCGTAATTCAAAAGCAAGAATCAACAATAATACGCTCATTTTTTGGCTTATCAATTCTAAATATTATACAAATTGTGTAGAATTGTGTATACCTTTTGAATATCATATCATGGTTCTGCTTATTAAATGTCTGACTTTGAAGAGCTAATTATATTAAACTGACTTCGGAAGATTTATTGATTTAGTGTCATTGAATTAATAGATTATATTATGGGGTTTTCCAGCCAAATTAGGTTTATTTGTATTGGATACATCCAAGCAAAACAATGTCATTTGACATATTTTGTTGAAAAGTATGCAATACAAATTAATGGTATTTTTCTGTGTACACACATTTTCATTTCAACTTCTGCTCAGGTACATCCCGTACTTACTAATGTTTTCCTGCTGGAAAAACCCATCACAGTTAAGAATAAAATTGATTGATAGTTGTCATATTTGATGTTTACTGAATATTTTTCAGGTTGTCAGTAATCGTGAAACACAAGAAACATTGTTATGTATAGCTTATGTGTTTGAGGTATCTACTAGTGAACATGGTGCACAACATCATATTTACAAGCTTGTGAAAGACTGAGATCAGTAGTCATGGTGATACCAAACACCTGTGAACTAATCTGTGTACAATAGAAGCATGATTGTGCTGTTTTTTATATGAGTGTACTGAGATAATTGGTGAAATACATCAACAAATTGTGCCAATACATACAATGGTTGAAACCATAGACTTTACATGACAGAAAAAACATTGCCGGTGCAGATACTTAGCTGACTTCCAAATTACAAAGTAGTCAGAGGTGTGACCCTAGAAGTCTTAGATTTACCCACCATTACTTGTTCTATGTGATTAGATTCAATGTAAAACACCATTACACAATCTACATATATATACCCACCTGAGCTTGGATAAGTTCAGATCAAGATGCAAGAGTTACTTCCCTTAAAAAGCAATTATACATAGTAACCTCCCTTAAAAAGTTGATGATAAAGAGTAACTTCTCTTGGGAGAATTAATGATGTAGAGTTACATCCCTTTGAATAATCAATGATTAAGTTACTCCCCTTTGGAAAAACAAATCATGAATTTACTCCTTTAGAGCATTATGAAAGAGTTTTGTCAATACTTGAATATATTCATCTGCTACAAAAGGGATGTGTTACCATGGTTACCCTATTTCAGTATTTTTTCTGGAATTTGGTCACAAATAGATGATAAAGAATTACTTCCCTTGTTTCAGTATTTTTGTCTGGAATTGGGTAAAGGAATAAATAGATAGTGTAGTGATTTTATATAATGAGAGAATTGATTAGCTTGTCACAACTTCTATGATGAAGTGGGCATTGGTGCAAACATTGTAGAACTTAGAGTTATGGCCCTTGTTAAGGGTAATTTATATAAAGATGTCTTCAGTGACATTTAAAGTAATAAATTTGTCCAACGAATATAGTATTTTTAATATAGTATATAGTACTATTTAGTTATCAAATTAATGCTACATACTCTATGAAGACAAATGTAGTATTTTTCTGTCCCAAAGGTTTAAATTTTTTGTCTATTCTTATCATGAGAATGGAATTTAGCTTAGAAATAATGAAAATTTTATTATGACATATAATTTTTTCTCTCTAGAGGCTAGTCATGAAGTTGATAAATCTGAAGCATTTTTAGGCTTGATTTCAAAAGTGTTAAATTCATACCATTGTTAATATTTTTAATTTTGAACAAAACCAAATAAAGCCTCATAGTTGATAAAAATGACACTTGACTTTCAAAGAGTTATGATATCAAAAATGCCTGTCACATTTTGTTATACATTTTTGCAGCATAATTCTTATATTTGTCGATAGAGGAAGTTATATATTTGATATGTATAGGAATTGATTGTTACTATATAATATAGGGATAGAAAAATAGTAAAATAATTATAATATATGTATATTGATCTCATGTTGTTACTGTACACTATGCAAGTATGATAATATTGTTTGTATGGTCTAATAGTTCTCCTCATTATGAATGTGTGTGAATTATATCACATTTCATTGTCAGTTACTATTCAATAACTTTAGTTTTATTGTGTTGATTTTTGAAGTTTTATGTTAAATTCAAACAATTTTTGCATTTATATTGTGCATGTAGTAGTTTGCATACATTGGCACTTGGATATTGATATTGTTAAAAGGAATTCTTACTGGTTAGTAAGTGTTCTAAAACTCTAGAAAAGGGCTGAAAAGGGGACAGGATGCATTAGTGGGATGTAGAGTTCAATGTACAAAATGTTGCTATTTTTACTCGGGCAGGAATGAAAAAGATGAAAGGTTTTGGCCTGCTTTTCTGTTTTCCAACAATCTCTGTGCTTAAATTATAGTTATTGAATAGTAGTTGGTGTACAAATATACATTAACTTTAGTTACAGTCAATGATACAAGTTATAACAAGCTTGTTTAAACCTTTTTAATAATACATGTATACCAGTTGTGCATTTATTTGTCATTATTATATGTTGTAGTAATTTTATATTAATGTACTTAAATTGTTACTTAAGTATAAAAAAGGTTTTAATTAACTTTGTGTTAAAGTTAAGTTGAATGTACGAGAGAAAGCTTTACTTTGTATTAGAGTGAAAGTTTAGCAAGTGCTTTGTGAAACAAATTGTTCTTCATTGAAAGTGCATAAGCCGCAGAAAAAAATGTATGTTTTTTTAAACCCTTAATTTCTTATAATCATCTTCACCGTCATTCAATATTATGGTCTAAGCTTATTGCAATAAAATATTCTAATATTTGTATAATGTGCCTTGTTATAATTGACAACGATTTTTAGTAACATTATTTTATGATGGTGATGATTTGCTTAAGTTTTTGAGGGATTTAATTTCTTATCTTCATAAAATGGTATAAATTACTTCTACATTATCATTCATTGTGTTTCAATATGGGCATGGTGTTTCTATCTGTTCAAAAACTTCAGTGATTATGTTAAGATCAATGAGCGCATGCACAGTCCTAAGTCCAAAAATATTATACATATTCATATGAGGTAAAATTACTCAGAAAAAGGTGTTTTTTACTTAATTACAATGAGTGGCAGTGTTGGTGTATTTAGTTTAGGGTTGTGCCCACATTCATTGGTTTGATCATATTTTGTTATCTTGTTTTTGTGTAAACTCAGAAGTGTTCTTGATAAAAATGTTGTCATTCATGCTTACTATTGATTTAGTCTTTACTTGATGTGTTGGGTTTTAATGGAAGGCCACATCATGCTCCTTACATGTAAATTATTTACTATCAATGTAATAACCAACATCACATTGCTTAATAGACTATATCCGGAATTTAAATATTTGGGTTTTCCCCTCCGGTACAAACAAACTTTCACTGTTACAATGAAAACACATGTAAAAAGAACAATAGGATTTAATCCATAGTTTGTGCTGTATATCAATTATGTGTAGAAAACTTGGTTTGTACCGCCTTGTGCACGGTCGGAAAAACCCATAAATTTGAATTCGGATTAGGTCTATTGTTGGAATTACATGTCAAATAATTAGAACCAGACTTGTAACTCAACAAACTTAGCTTAATAAGTAATGATATTGTTATGCATTTCTTTCACTAGGGATATTATGGTTCACATGTATAGGTATGTCATGTATACCATTGTGTAACATGATGATCCATGTCAGTTTTTACTTTCATTGAAATACATACAGCTGGCATGTCACTGGTTTCATTTCTACAAAGTATGTCGAATTTCAATTTTCTTTGTTTTAAGTGCTTGTTTGAAAGTTGAACATCAGGCTATGTTAGCTTTGTGGATGAGAGCTTGAGTTAGATGCATGGTTTATGAGTCTAGGTTTCACAATGCCACCGTCATGTTTTTTATGATGTTTTTTTAGTCAATAATTAAACTGCTGTCTAATATTTTTTGGTTTTGTATATTGTAAATAGTGTTGTAGAATTTACATAAAAAGTGCTAAAATTTTATTTGTGTCAGCCTGCTTGTCTGTTTTTTTATGCAATTTTGTCATAGTTAAATTTTGTTGGTATTTTTTAAAGGAAGATTAATCTTAGTTGTAATGTTGTACTATAGACATGCTACATACTGCTTTGTAGATTTTTTCTCCTTTTTGTTTTGAGAAATCCGAGTTTGACCCCCTGTTTTTTATTGGAAATTTGTACATATTCATATACATATATATTTTAAATCTATGGAATGGTTTAAGAGGCAAGATATTAACTGATTTTACACAGTTTGTAATATGAAGATTATCATTTATAGGAATCAATTTTAATTAATGAGTGAATTATTTACATTTTGATTATTTTTGTAAAAGTAATTGTTTAATTTATTTAAAAACTTCTAATTTTTTCATTATATTGTCTGAAAAATTAAACCTGTTGACACTTTCTAAATTTCTAAATGTGTTTACTGAATTGATAACTCAATAATTTACTTAAATTTAACTGTATTACTGTCAATTAATTAGGTTACAGTCATTGCCTTAAATCTTCTTGAGAACGAGTCCGATTTTATAAGGTTGCATAGTTAAGGGCATATTTACTACTAAACAGACTGTATGGAAATAAGTTACTTTCACGTAAATCAAGTGCTGGTCAGCTGTACATGTAAATTTGAAACTACCAATTTTTTGGATTTCGTATAATTAATTTTATAACCAAATACATACCTGAAACAAATATTTTTGATATTTAAAATATTTGACTCATAAAATTGTTTAATAACATGGATCAATGATGCCTTCTTGTCCTATAAGTTAGTTAAATAACTACTATACTGTAGAATAAGTAAAAACATACAACTTGAATACTGAAAAATGAATACTTAAGGATCTATCAAGGTGCAAGTTTTCAGTATTTTTATTGATTTCAGTATTTCTTAAAATGAATTACTCTATGTAGTTTAAATGAAAACTGTACATTTATGTAGAACAGGTTTTCAGTATTTTCAAAACTTTCAACTTTCGCCCATGGTACTGTCATATTGTTAAATGAAGTATAAAATACAAAATCAATGAACTCTGAAGACTTGTTAGATCAAGTATTGCATCCACACTTTGCTATCAGGATATTTATTTTATGAACTGTATGTATATATATATATTTGGTGCCTTACAATGGTGTGTTGTGACTTTGTTATTTTGTTTTTTTCTCTTTCTCCCGGTAACTTTGTTCATCCTTTATAAACCTTATATGAATGGAAAAGAACTATGCTAGCTGACATATTGTATATTGTTATTTTAAATTGCCTATTAAGTTATTGATAGTTTTACCGTTGATTAATGATTGTATTTGGTATTGCCAAGTGTACACACTTGGAGAGTTTTCATTGTTGTCAGAGTTTTATGGAACTTGACAAAACCCTATAAAAAACTATTTCAAGTATTTATGTAAACATAAATTTTAGTCACAATTATATTGAAATTCAATGAACTAATTACCATGGTAACTGTTATTGATGACCTTGGAAAAATGTAACATATTCACCTTGTCATGTAAAACCATTGCATTTAAGTTCAATCATCACATTGATCATATATACTATTAAAGACAGTCATGTAAAATCATCATTATTATCATGTAAAGTTTTCATGCCATGTAGTTAACAAATAAATCTATCATATAAACCGTTATAACCTTGTTAATTTCTAAAGTTATCATATAAACTGTTAATGTTATCATGTCAACCATTGAAGTTACCATATAAACCATCTAAGTTATTATGTAAACCACTGAAGATATCATGTAAACCATTCTAATTATCACCTAAAAGCAGTCAAGTTATCATGTAATTTATTCAAGTTATCATGTAAACCAGTCAAGTTATCGTAAAAATCGATGAAGTTTTCATGTAGACCAACATTCATGTTTAATCATGCATTTAAAGCATTTATCATTGAGGTCACATTATAAAGAAAGTGTACATTTATATGCATTTTATGTCTATCTTCAACCAAGATTTGGTAATTTTCAGGTTCTCTGTTGCTATCACTTAAGATTTTTTTTTCACTTCAGCAATCTAAATTGGTTGTGTTTGAAGGTTATAAAATTAATATTACAAATTGGAGGAAACAAAACGTGTTCTCTTCTTGTCTGTAATCAGTACTTTCTGTAGTTTTCCAGCCCGTGCTGTCAGAAATGTCCACTTCCTGTCTTAAGTTAACACAGCTTATTCTGTTGAGCACTAGCGCTTCCTGGCTTGAATTATCCAATGACGTCATGGTTAATATTTTTAGGAAAACATTATCCTCATGCACTTTAACCTACAGATCTGATTGACTAATCTATCTTATCATCATGGGTGAAAGTTTTCAGGCTTGATCCTGAAGTTCTGGAATTTTAAGACTTGATAATGGTTTCTTCTGATGCTAAAATCGTCAAATTTATGAATTTTGAATTTCTGAACTCTCTCTCATATTTTATTATTTTACATGATATAAGTGACATATTTGTATTGTAAAAGTATTCAGGTATTTGAACATTTGATTTCATGCATTATGTTATTGTTTATATTGATAGTATAGGATAGAATCAAGTCTTGCCAACATCTATGTGTATCGTTGTTGTTGTGGTGGTATCTACTTGACAATATTATATCTTTATACATGTGCCCTCCAAAAATCTGTTGACAAAAAAGTGTTTTTAGGACAAAGATTCACATTTTCTCCTGATATTGTAAACTAAGAGTGATTTGAGCCAAGTCCAAAATAATCATAACTAAAATCTGTTAGTTCTATTTAAGTTCATGTATACAGTACTCACCAAAAGTTTGGAGACAAAAGTAATTTACTACAGTTCTGGAATTTTGATGGATGTTTTTGTTGAATCATTGTTTTAAATTTATTATACCCCCGCTTCGAAGAAGAGGGGGGTATACTGTTTAACCCTTGTCAGTCCATGCGTCCGTCCATCCGTTACAAAATTTCCGTTGCAGTTTTCTCAGCAACTATAACATGCAGCAGCCTAATACTTTGCATATTGCTTCATTCCATAGTCCCATGTGGTGTTAAGCTATTACATGCTCCTGGGCTCATCTACTTCCTGTTTGTCGCATATTTTTAGATTTTTGCGGGGGTATCACTAGTGAGCATTAGCTCACAGATTTACTTGTTTAAGTATGGTTTGTAATTAAACGAAAACCAATTTCAGGAATGCAACATATCTATAAACTTAAGCATCTGATATCCTCAGGCCTCCAAATCCATGATTATTGTAATTATTTACCCTAACATATCTTTTATGCTATTTTTGTTGTCTCGGATACAATAATAATGATTACCCCAAAAAAATAAAAAAAAATAAATAGCATTTCAAAATAAACAGTCATCAATTTTAGATAAAAGCTATTTAGTAGGCCTACAAAGTGAAAATGTCTCCAAACTTCGATGGGTACTGTATGATTGTAACATTGTCACATAAATAAAGCTTTAACTATAATAAAATAACATGCAGTATGCATCATCAGTTCTTCACTAAACAAATAAGTTCAAGAACATTTGGAGGGCATTGTATTTTGTTGTGACACAAAATATGATCAATTTATATTAAAACGCTGACAGATTATTTTTAAATGACATTATAGGAATATTCAAATGGCCATGATACCAGCTGCTGCCTGAGGTTTGACATTTTTTAATACAACATTTGTGAGTAAATAGGGCTTCTTATAATGATAATTATACAGACTTTACTTATAGAGGCAACACAGGAAACGCCTTGTCTTCCTCTTTAGCCTGATGATCTATTGTAGATAACGTTGATTTCTGTAGATTTTAGTCTCACGATCATCAGTTAAAATATTTTATCTCTGAAGAAAAGTTATCGATTCTAAACTTATACTAGTTAAGGTTTTAAAATTGGATAAATATATATAGGGCCATTAGTATGCATATCTGTTAATCTATGCTATAAGAGTAAGATAGACCTATCTTGACCAGTTTTTCTGGAGTTGTTTATTCCTCTTACCTGATTCAAAATTCCATATGGGAAGCCTTGTAAAGTTTTGCATATTTTAGTCAGTTTTAAGGTTATAGTTGAAATTAACAGACAGGTTTTGAAGTTTTAAGGCAAGGTGTATTTATATCGACATGAAGACAAGTATCATATAAAAACTGTTGTTTTATTTATGGTCTACAGATAAATGTTAACGTCCAGTAATAATAATTGTGTGCCTTTTTTGATAGTCCATCCAATAAATTTTTGAAGTTGTTGTCAATTTGATATATTTTTGTGTTATAATTATACATTTAAACTGTGCTTAACCTGTTGTAATATTGTAAACTATACAATAATTATTATCATGAAAATAATGAAATAACTTAAGCAATAAATTTATCTTTTATACACATTATTTTACCCTTTATACATTTGTAATCATATTTTGACTGTTGTGTAATGTTTACCTCTGATTATATACCATGGGCTTAGTGTAAAACAATCGTTACTCAGTATTTTTGAGCTCGACTTTTCGAAAAAAATGAGAGCTTATACTGTCACCCCAGCGTCGGCATTAGCGTTGGCATTGCTAATCAAGTTTTTACAAATTTAAATGACTTCAATACTATCAAAGATATTCAACTCAAACTTGGAATACTTATTCATCACCACTACTTCCACCTTACTATCAGGGCCCATAACCCTGGCTCCACTGTGTTAGGAGTTTTGTCCCTTTTTTACTTAAAAACATCCAAAATCAAAGTTTTTACAAACTTCAATAACACCAATTTCTAAGAACTGAGAAATGTCGAGCACGCTGTCTTATGGACAGCTCTTGTTAAAACTGAGCTATGACCGTTTTGCGCTAAGCCCTCAATGCATGTATTTGCATAAATCTACCATGATTAATTTGGTGTAAATTGTATCAACTTGGTATCTAATACATTAGTAGAAGATTGATGGGTCAGGGCTTCACTAGTCCAATCACTAGTAAATAAAGAAGGATGTAGACATGTTTTGCACTGATTCATAGAGATGTTCTGTGTGGTGTCCAATGTGGCCTTGGTCTTGGTCTAACTTTTTCATCCAATATTTTGTGAAACTTAATGTTAATTGCCAGGAATGCTTGAATAAGTTAAACTACCAGGGCAATTAACTGGGGGACATTAAATTCCTGGTCTTTGAAATAAAAGCATGTAAGGTGACAATTTTGCTTTGTGTTTCATGATTTGATTATTAGAATAAAATGAATGTTTTGTATGATAAATAATTGCATTGCTACGGACCCAGTGAATCTAAAATAGCCATTTTTCCGACTCGAAGGCTGATATGGTGTAAGAAGTTGATACATTTACTCTAAATTACCATTTATGGTTTATATATGCCATTTACTTATGTCATAAAAGATTTGATACTATATTTAATATTCAATAAAACTGCTATATTTGTATTTGTGTATTGATAAAACACTTAAACAATGATTTATTATTATTTCAATTATTTCATACTGTCTATAACAGACTGTCATAAAAATGTATTTAATTGTATCGAAACATAGGGTCTCAATATTTTTTACTTATTCCTATGAAAACATTGTGATGGGTCAGCCCAAAATTAGTTCACTTCTTTCTTAATTTACATGTTATTAGTCTAGTTTTGCTCTGACCCATCAAATTATACAGTGAATGAAAATATGAATATATTTTTACTAAGCACCTATTGTAGATGAGTTTGTGTCCTTAAAATGTACACTAATTGTGTACATTCCAACCAGTGATGCTTTTCACAAAAATTCTTACGAAAAAAGTCTTCGTAAGTCAGTTCCATATAATTAGCATTTTAAAGTCAGACATTTTTTACAATTCTACACAATTTGTGTAATATTTAGAACTGATAAGCCAAAAAAACGAGCGTATCATTGATGTTTCTTGATTTTGACTTACGAAGATTTTTTTCGTAAGAATTTTTGTGAAAAGCACCACAGGTTCACAATTATCTACAAGGTTCATACACACATTAAAATACTGGAAATTTTGTTCCTGCATTTTGTATGTACACTGAATCTATCACTGTGTAATGTTTTTATAGGAACAGTTTCAATATGTTATGAATTTGTAACTATTAATTCACAGTTATTTATTCTTGTAAAATCATGTCCAGATATTATGATTTTTTGTTAAACATTTAGCGTATACCAACAAGTCATATATGTTTTCCTCTGTATAGGGCCAAGGATTTTTAAACCTAAGGTATCTTTTGTTTAGAGCATTGATTGGTAAACCTTCGGATAATTTGATTTGAGGATAGACTATAATTGGATGTGTCAATGTTAAAGCTGAGTATATAGAGATGATGTCCTATTTTCATGTTTACATTTAATTTGTTGTTCTAATTTGAGTCTGATCATTGTATGCTTAACCAAAATGTTGTTTATACAGCTCTACACTTTATATTTTATTGTAAAATAATTTTGGTTACATCATATATTGAAATGATAAGACTCAGAATATGAATAATAATATATTCATATGTATTTGAGGTAGAATTTCTCTAATGGGCTTCACATAATTTTGTCAGTGTCGGCCAAATCAGCAATGAAAGTTGACATTTTTCTAACAGCCTTAATCATTTAACAACAAAATTATTATATAACAACTCAGCTTTCCAGCCTCTTACTACATTTATTTGATGATAAACATATATATTTTGTTACTAGCACTTAGTGCATTTTGACATAGTGGACAGTGCTCACTACAGGCCTTGTGTTTGGGTTTTCCCCTCTGGTACAAACAAACTTGAACCGTTACAATGAAAACACCTGTACAAAAAAAATAGGATTTTATCCATAGCACATGCTATTTAGCAATAATGTGTAACAAACTTTGTACGGCCTGTGCTCAGACAGAAAACCCCATAAATTTGAATTCCAGATTAGGTCTATTAAGCTGCTGCTCCTTTTTATACTGCTTGTATGCATGTCTGAGCAGACATTAACAAAAGCTTGTCTTTACATATAAACATGTATCAAACTTGACTCATGAATTTGAGTTAACTAAGTAACCTTTACAGTATAGACAAAATATTTAATGATACAATGGCCATATTAAACATGTATATAATATTACAGACTTAAAACAATGATCTCTAATTAAGTCTGCTGATTTAGCAGGACTTATTTTGACATCATGTTAAGCACATTAAAGAAATTCTACCATACTATGTCTAATTGAGACATATAATAAAGTACTTGCAAGTTCAGTATATAACAATATCTTGTCTGTTTATCTTTAAACCATATTTTTTTCCTTATTTTTTCACCCTGTCATATTATTTGCCTTGAATTGATACAATTTGTGTATCTTGTATTTTTTCATATAATCAAACAAAAATTTTAGACTTGATAAATAAATTGAATAATGATACCAAATATTTGTTGTTATATTTGAATACAATGTGTATGGGATTGCGGTCCGGCTAGCTTAGTCCGTAAAACATGTCTACTGATTGAGGGATGTAGATAAGATTCTCCCCAAGGCATACTTTCGTGGAGTTAGGTCATGAAATAATTTCTATGATCTTTCTCATATCTACCACTGATTCTAAATCATGTTGGGCAGTTGTCAGTCTATGATGGAAGTATGTGTCTAGTAAATGTTTTAACAGCTAAATCAAGAGATTTAGCATTTCCAGGAATGGTGAATAGATTGACTGACTGCTGTGATATAACTAATCCTAATTGTTCACAGTACATATTATTAGGTAAGGTTTAATGCCATAGTGTGTTGCTTTGGCATTAAACCTTACCTAAAAATATGTACTGTAAACAAGGATTAATGTTGTACGAATGACTTTAATACAGTCATGCAGTCTAGAATACAAAACTTCTGGTTCAAGTGATTTTAACTCATCAACTGTCAAAATGTCTGCAACTAATGTAAACAATATGGCCTCTAACAAGAGCTAAGTGAATTCTTCAAGCCATTTGACCATTATGGTACTTCATACTTGCATAGTGGACACAAGTCCTGCTTGCCAGCTTGAATGCAAGAATGAGTAAGTTGAGGTATAAAGCTCTCAATATATCAAACCTAAAGGCTATAAAAATATATCTAACACAACCATATTTTATTGCAACAAATAGTCTGAAATCACAGTTATAATAAATAAATGATTACATACACTTACAACAGTATCTTTCTTCTACATTGTAACAGTAGAAATGTTAAAACATTACAATTACATGACTTTACATACAGGAACCAGTTGAGTAAGGAAATCACTATTTTAATGCCTTTTGTGTTAACCAAGTACAATCTAATGGTTTGGCTTCAAAGTAGCTAAACTAAGATGGTAGCTTTTGAAAATCCCAGAGTAAGAACAAATTTGCTATCTGACACATCTATGTAGCAAACCATTGCAAAGAAAATAGCGAGGTAGTACTAGTTATTGATACCCCTAGAGGTAGCACTAGTTATTGATACCCCTAGAGGTAGCACTAGTTATTGATACCCCTAGAGGTAGCACTAGTTATTGATACCCCTAGACCAGGGAATTAGATACACCCTAGATATATGCCCTAGACAACTGGTTCCAGTTTGAAATAGTTTGAAAACTATTGTCCAACAATAAACATGGAAACTATACAATACAATATACATGTACAATATGTACAATAAATAGGACTAGACGACAGGGTACAACACCACAAGATTTCTCAAAATGGTCTACTGTAAACTTTTTAAAAATGTTATAAATTTATAACCACCCTCTGACATAACTTTGCTCAGATTGAAGCACAAAAATTTGATCATAGGCAACTGTCACAGTTCCGAGACAAAACTTAATCTTTACCTACAAGGTACATACATATTACTAAAAATTGAAAGAATTTTACTCAAGTTCAATTAGTTGCATGTTTCTCCATAAGTTTTTATATTTCTCAGGTATATTATTCACATATAGCTCTTTAAAATGACACAATTATTCATACTTTATCTGTGTAACCAAAATTGGAGGTTTAAAGCTCAGGTTGGGACTAAGCATTAATGAGTGGTTAGTCTTTGGCCTTTTGGGGGAACCACCTGAATCTAAGCTAAACTAAGCAATCAATATTTCAATAACACCCGGGGGCTCGCTTCACAATCGAGCTTAAATAAATTAATAGACAAAGGGAGAGAATGCAATATTTAGCATGCATTTCAAGTTACCTAGTTACCTCCCATTAATATGAATCAATATGATATAATAATAATAGAAAGAAATGATACAACTCTATATAAACTATAAAATAAACATATTCAAATTATGGTTTGAACAGAGTTGTATGATTTCTATGTGTTATTTCGACACACATCTTTTAGAATTGTTCGCATGAAAAAAATTCATATTTGTGGCACAAATATTAAAGATGGAGTATAAGTATAGTACCTTATGCAAAGTTCCAACACACTACTTCCAGTTCCAACATATCAGATACCATACCAACAGTGTTTTATTAAGAATATAATTTAAACATACGGTCATCACCTTACATGTTTTCTTGTGTATTAGCCTACTTTATCATGTTGTATAGTAAAAGGCAAAATTATTAACCAGTCCAAATATATGACATAAGTAATTTTACTAGCTGGAATCAAACTCTATTAGCCCCGAGCTTCAGGCTTGTGAGATAAGACGATGACTAAACATATTAAATACACTGGCCTGCATATTCAAGAGATTCATATTATCATATATATCATTATATTCATGTCCAAATCATATGTTAAATACATTGCATCTACTGTTCTGTAATAAACTTAATTAAGAAGAGTTGAAGACGGTCAAAAAATGTATATACATGTAGATTATGTTCGTTATTACTTGTACAAACATGCAGTAAATAGAATTTGTATTTTGAAGAGTATCACAAAGAAGTACAAAAAGTGCATGTTGCAGACGAAGTAGAAACAATGAGTCATGTTTTACATATGCCTACTTGATTAGAAAGTGTCACTATGGCTGCGATTGATTCTTTTCTTGAAAGCTTTTTTCATACTGTATAATTTAGATCTGGGTTTGTTATCAGAAGTTGACACGTTACTCGTGTTAATAGACTTAACATATTCACGTTTAATTTGACACATTAATTCCTCCATGACTTCAGACACTCCTTGACTACCGTCTGCTACAGATATCTCAAACTTTGCACCATCAAATTGTTGATCTAGTTCACTGTTCTCTTCTCCGGGGAATTCCCTGGCCGAGAGAAGATCTGACTTATTTCCAACCCATACAAGTGGACATTCCTTCCCTCTGATCTTCTCTAAGACTTCTTTCATGTTCCTAAGGTAACCAATGCTGGTTTTCTCAATTAACGAATATAGAAATATAAAACCGTCTCCCCATCTTATATGCTTTTCTAATATCTCCTTGGGTGACTGTAAAATAAAGAAGCTTGATAATGAATTCGCTCGATTAATTCTCCATTTGTAGAAAGAGACGCTATCCGAAATTAATGAAATAATGATTTTAACTTACCCCACTTAATAATATATACATCTTTGTTTCTCAAACAAAAAACCCGGCATTGCATGTGCGTTTAGCAATTTACAGTTTTTATGACAAAGGCCACACATTCAAGCCATACATAAATAACAAATACCATATCAAATATTACATAACAAATATATAAACATTGTATTCATTTGCGGCTAAAATTAATTGTGTCTCAATCAATCTTCATGACAAACTTTCATCACCACTGGACATGCGGTCCGGCAAAATGGATTTTGCTGCTGGACCGAATGAATGTTTACTGCTATTCATGCTCTATCTTAACATTACAGGGCATGGGTGTCTCGTGTTGAAATGGACGCACACTGTTAAAAAGCTTTCCAATCAATTACAACGCACGGGGGCCCCGCGCAGAAATTGACTCATGAAATTGACATGATTTCCAATCAGTTACAACGCACGGGCACCGCGTGACTTGTCAAGTTTTCAATAAGTTACAGTGCACGGGACATCCGTGCGGAAATGATCACATGATATTAATTAACGGTCTCTTCAAAGGAAACGTCAAATATATAGATAGATATAAGCTAACTAGTGATTTAAATAAATGAGTCAAAATGACGAATGCGTTCATTCTTGTATATTTGTTTTTAAATTTTAGACTGCTGTATATGTTTCAAATTGATAGAAATACAGTATGTTTAAATTAATGCACTCAATATGCCGTACGGTCGATTTGATAAAAACACTCGTTGATCTGAAATCTCATATCAAATTTTTATTCATGCTCTATCTATTACATAAACACTCACACAACAAATACAGATTTTAATGAATATTGAAAATACTGGCTGTAAATTTTGGTGGACAGACGGACACTGGCTCACATTCTAAAAGTTACTAGACCATTGGTGATTTCGGTGGACTCGGTCCGCTGGCTAAATTCGAAGACAGGTCTCAATGTAGTTTGTCACTGAATATATTTACAGTAGTGATCATACTGTATAAGTTGATAAGTAAATTCCAAACGTAGTTTCCTGGTGTAGCAATGTATTACCTCGGGGAAAATGGTCAAAGCCTACTCCCCAGGGAAAGATCAGACAGGGTCTGTCCAGAGAACATAATCCTATATGTATAACTGGGTTGACAGCCCGCTGAAATATGACTAATGTATTGAAAAACAACGTAAAGCAGACCAGCAATTCTCGTTAACGCTAGTTTATTTTTTCGTTTTGATAGATCAGATCATAGGCAGCTGGCACGGTTCTCAACTTCCGAGACAAGAACCGTGTCTGCTGCTGCTCAGATGGGATTCTAGAGAGCTATCAAGAAATAAATCGTATAGACAATTTGTTTATAAACTATCATTAACAGCTAGACTAGCTAATCATGAAATTAATTGATAAGCCAAATATTTTATCCAGAAAAAAAGCAGTAAGATCATGGAATAAACTTCTTAGTCAGTTTACACTGCATGAAAGATTGAAGTCTTAAGACATCCTGGTATTCGCTGGAACTATTACCAGGAATTATGATTTCTTTTATTGACGTCTGCTCAATAAAATATATGATTTTACTAAACATTATGACTAAACATACAATAAAAAAGTTTTTAATGTGAATTTTAGTACAGAATAAGATTTTACATAAATTTTATTATTTTTTCCTGAAAATTTTCTACAAATTCTAATAATCCAGGTTAACTCTTCCAAGAAATAATAAATTATATTTCTTTAAACTGTTATACCAGTAAAGTAAAACCTCTCAGATAGGTACTGATCGTAAATACTCGGCAATTTCCGTAGACAAAAGCGATTGAGTTCAGAGTTATTAAGTACCTAACAATCTGAAGACCTCGGACTTTATCTTTCATAAATCAATGTAAATGACCGAGGTATTCCAAATGAGATGCCTTATCAAGTAAACCACAAGTAGTGGTCACAATCTTTGACTGGTCATTCCTTGTGATGCACATTAATTGTAGGCTTTAAATACTTATTTTTTCTTACTACGAATCCAGGGTCGTATATTCACTTCCCAGACGAGATTTATACACATTCAATGTGTTTAGTCTTAAAATATATTCTATGTCCATTATGGCGCCTGTAGACCTATGTATATACTAATGGACAAAAGTTTTGTCCGGTCTACAAAAACTATAATATCTTTTTTGTTTGTTATTGCACACTCATACATTTGGTATCGGTAGAAAGAGAATGTTATTATGCATTGAATAAAAAAAGAATTGTGAAATTTGAGCCAATTCTGTCGGCATAGTAATGTGTTGAAAATTGACATTGATGATTTGCAAGTTACAAATGATTGCGTTGAGTCAGTTTTAAATGAAACATTTTTTTTCAATGTGTGTGTGACCCCCATTTACACGAATGAGTTCGGTGCTCCTTTTACGCATCGATGCTACAAGTTTGCAAAGGAATCTAGCCGGAAGACCAGAAAACTAATTTGGGTTATTGGGGGCCACACACACATTGAAAAAAATGTTTCATTTTAAAACTGACACAACGCAATCATTTGTAACTTGCAAATCCTCAATGTCAATTCTCAAAACATTACTGTACCGACTTAACTGACTCAAATTTCACAACTCTTTGTTTATTCAATGCATAATAACATTCTCTTTCTAACGATACCAAATGTATGAGAGTGCAATAACAAACAAAAAAGATATTATGGTTTTTGTAGGCCGGACAAGACTTTTGTCCATTAGTATATAAATAGGACAGTTGCTAGTCACTGGCGATGGTATAAGATTAGTTCTAGCTTGAAAGCTTAGGTTAAGAGAACTAAACGTTTTCAGAAACCGTGGATTTGATTACGGTCCGATGCAATATGACTGAAAGTACATTGTTGTATATTGAAAAGGGGCGTAATTATTAAATCGTCAACCATTTTTTTGGTAAAATCTACAGGTGCAAGACGCGACTTTTCTTTCATGTCAAATTATTATACATTTTGTATTACATTATTTCCTGTTTATGTATAATAGCAAAGAAAATTAGTGTCTGACACCTGTGATAAAAACTAAACATTTTGATGTTTCCTTCGGCAAAAAATGTTATCTTATCTGCTTGGTACTGGGGCATTTATAATAAGTAGTTAGAATTTGTTTTACAACAAAGATAAGATGATAATACAATTTAAGCACACACCTGGTTTTATACACTTTCAATCAATATTGAGAAAATGTAAGCGGGGGAGAGGGTAAAATATCCTATGTGGACAATAGCTTAACCGATTGCAAAGAGAATAAAGAGAATAAAGTATCTAATTTAGGGGTTTGTCCTTTGACCCTTCTGTCTGCATGTCAATTGCTACAAAAATATCATACACAAGTTTAAGTATTGAACATAAAAATATGGACTGCAGAAAGCTCTGTCACATTGCAAAAATATCTCAAAGCCGCCCGGCTAACTCAGTTGGTAGCACGCAAGTCCAGATCGAGGGGTCGTGGGTTCGATTCCCGGGCGGGGCATACTTTCGTGGAGCTTGGTCATGAAATATTTCTACGGCCATTCTTCCTCCTACCAATGGTTTTTACTTATGTAGTGCAGTGGTCAGTCACTGACGAAAGTATGTGCTTAGTAATCCAGAGATTTAGCCTTTCCAGGAGAAGTGAGTAGGTTGACTGACCGCCGTTATATGACATATACAATGTGTTGCTACGGCGTTAATCCCAACAAACAAACAAATTTCTCATTTTGTAAATACACAATGTATTTCATATTAAAAAGAAGGGAAGTAACTCTTTTAGAACTTACTTGTGACGCTGTATCAAGTATTTCAAGAGTTATCTCATCCCTGGCAGTAGGTACTTTATGTGTGTACAACATCTCTGAAATTATATTATAATATTTAGATAAAATAAAAAAAGGTTCTCATTGTCTAGTGGACCACATCATTAAAACCCTTTATTGCGGTTTACGTCACGGGTTGCTACTTTATTCATTATATAAAGGAAAATAACCGCTGTGGGAGTTTGGTCTTCACTTACACAGATTGATTGAAGTTGTCGAAATGCTTGAAAGTTTTAAGGACTCGTCTTAGATTGAAAAAAATGTTCAAATTCCAACTTCAAATGTACTGAAATCATGAACTTGAAAACATTCTGGATTTTGAAACGTTTGGTGTTTCACCTAAGTATTTTATTTTTTACTGTTTTTGAATTTATAAAGTTTTTCATGATATACAGCGGTCGGTTTATTTAACTGACTTTCAAAATAAAAGTTTATAACCAGTATTTTTTATTTATATATATATTAAATTTTATTGTACTGTCAATGGCGCATACATTAACCCAACTGAATTGAATACTCCATATATGCATTTGTTCGACTGAGCACTGGAGTGCTTCAATAAGTATTTAAATCAGAAGGGCTAATGTAGCACAGAAGAGTCCTGACAGTCTGTGCCTAGAACAATGTACGTTTATTGAATCAAAGTACACAATTACACATTATACTGAACTATTATTTGACAACATGCACTTCATTAGTATCCGCATCGATTTACGGCTTATTTCGTATACATTCGTCAAGTGTCGTCGCTTTGATACGTGACACTCTAAGTCATTAGCGGCAGGTGTTTATTTTTAAATCATGGAATCCGTACGCCATCGTGTACAAAAGTATTTGTAAAGCATGTACCGATTGTGTTTAAATTGGAGAAAAAGGTTTTATGTGGAATAGAACCCAGAATCTCTTGATTGTGAGGTGGTACGTTTAACCATACGCAAAGTCTTTACATGTCTCTTCGTGTGCTATTACTAAACCGTAAAGTAATATATTCGTATATTCGTCATAATTTACGGAGATTTCATACGGAAATTAACGACTATGCATACAGTGCATGTTTATTGTTGCCAAATAATAGTTCCTTCTTTGTTTATGTGTAAACAAAACAGATAGCATCATGCTGAGTTTTCAAAATATTGAACATATTTGTGATTGGAAATTAGTTCAATAATGCCAATTGATATTAATAATAATAAGTACAATGTAAGCATTGTCTGTAACACTAATTTATATAAATGCATCACTGGAGATTGTCCAACTATAGCCAATTATATGTTTATTGTAGTAAAGTTAAATTTTATTCAACTGTCACTGGCGGATGCATAATCCCGCTGATTTAAGTACTTATTACAGTACTTCTGTACGCACTATCTATACAAATAGTAATCCTTATCTATGTACGGGGAATATTAAGCATATATCAAGTACTAATGCTGTGGATCGTTGAGCAAGTGGCGATCCGATCCGAACCACGAGTCATGTGTAGCGATTCACGAATTACGAATCACATAATAACAATGGAAAAGCATGCAGAAATTCATGCAATAACAAAAATCAGTGAAAAATACAGAAGCTTTTACTATATAGAAAACCACGTACTCCAAACATTACTATCAGATATTTTATGGGCATTTTCAGTGATAACATTATTTTTTGTTCAAAAGTGTATAAATCAAAATTTTGACCCATGATAATTCGGTCACTACATAAATTAAAGTTTTCATTAGTAGTGCGACTTGTGTTCAGTAACAATTAAGCTGAAAATATTGTTTCATTTTTTTCCAAAACTAGATCGCGATCCGACGATTTCGGACGCGACGAATATTCGTACTCGATTTGCTGGACGAGATCGCGAATATCCGAGTACTCGGATACTCGCCACAGCCCTATCAAGTACTGTAGTAAGTATTTAATTCTGCCGTTTTAATGTATGCACCGCTGACAGTTCAATAAAATTTAACAGCACTTCTGTGTGAAAAACCGACTCCTTTTTCACATAAACAGTAAATCACGTAAATAGTTCCTTTGATTGAACCGAATACTAAGTACCATGAAGAAGTTTTAGTGATTTGAAATAAACGAATTTGACCACTCCATCACATAGGATTGTAAACAAACCATGTACTAATTTGTTGAATACATTGAACATACATAGAGAAGATTCTTATATTCTGTACTTTTATTGCACGACAAATAAAATCTTCTCCCTAAATCAAACAATGCAGATGTTGATCTTTAATTACCCACTCAGAAAAAAGAAATCTGTTTTATACTATTCACACATCATGTATTATGTAAAATTGTCTTTTAACTCTCGATCCCATATAATGCTGCTAGCAATATCATGAAAACACCATATAATATCAATAAAAGGAACAATCCACAGTGCATTTCAAAAGTTTTTGGACAAAATCTTGTTTTTAGGATAAATAAGGGACTTTAGTCAGTTACCTTTTCCTGATAAAATCTGAAACAATCCGATTGGTAAATATGTCCTTACAGTTGGAATCCTCGGATTTTATCATTGAAGTCTTATGTAAGGATAACAAAATATTTCATCTAATATCTTTCTTGTTAATAAAGATATTAGGAAAAGTGATGAAATTAAGATAGTTCTTTATCATAAAAATAGTTAGCTTGAATTTCAAACAAATTAAATGATTTACAAAAAGTTATTTTGAAATTCTATTTAGTAAAATATAAATTGTAAATGTATGGAGAAACTTTTGGAGGGCAGTGTAATTTAACTACCAATTGAACAGTAGAAAAATGCAGTCACTTAGAAACCTATAATATTTATTACTGCCATACATTGTAACAACTGTTTTGGATCAACCATTGATAGGTCATGATATTATATAAACTTGAGAGTTATTGCTCTGAATTAAGTTGTTGAGAGCACTAATGTAAAACTGATGTAAAAATGTAACACCCTGATCTTAACACGCTATTCTGCAAACTTCCAAAATAAATATTATTGAAATGATATTGATCAAACTTATGAAATTTGTAAAATTTGCAAAATTTCTGATAAATGAACATAGAGTTCTTAGTACCGTGATCTATGAAAGACGATTTTATCAAAACTCTCATTTTGATGTTCATGTACATATACATGAACTAGCCATATGGTTTAAAATGGCAATTTTGGAACTCTAGGGTCATAAGAGCACAGACTACCCCTACAATTTTCAAATACCCTCAAAATCAGCAATGAATCATTGAATTGAATATTCTTGGTACTCACTGACATTGCTGAATATGCTTTTAACCAGATAAGCTTTAGTGTATAGTTTATACGACCATAGTTTTACGGTATACATGGGCGGATCCAGCGGGGGGGGGGGGGGTCCGGACCCCCCTTAAAATTTGGAAAATGTACATGTCCATTAGTGTATTTCTTGCTTGTAAGTAATTTGAAGTTGCATGAAGCAATTTTTCTCGATGCTTAACATAGATTTAATGGTTATGTAGTTTTTATCATCAATATGTTGCATTTTTTTTGCAAAATGTGTATATATATTTGTGGTTGAGGTTTGAGGTTCGGACCCCCCTAGAAAAGTTCGGACCCCCCCCCTAGAAAAAAATCCTGGATCAGCCCCTGGTATAATTCCACCAAACAAGTAGTTTACAAAATGCTAAATATGCATAGTAAATATACAGTGAAAGCAATAACAAAACTTCACATACTTGTTTCATAATCTGTTGCAAAGCTTGTCTCAAAGCTTTGTGTAACTAAGAGTAATAAATTGTTAGAATTGTGTATCAAAGGGTAATAAAGTGTTATAACAGATAGAAATCATACGTTCTTTTCTTTTGATAGTCGTCTTCAATTAGACAGAAGTGATATTTTATGTAGAGATAACACTGTTAATATTATAAGTTATGTCTATTCATTGCCAACATTTTGTAGTAAATTTACCGTAGCCTTCCCACAATAGATTAAACTGGCATTTTAATTCTAAGAAGTGTTCAAAGCGTTTACTTATCCTATCTTTCATATACGTTCTAAAATGCTCTGAATATAGTTCAGATACAACTTTTACCAAGCAAAATAATGCAAATGGTCCTTCAAATGTCAACGCAAATACAAATATTTACAAAACACAATCATAGTCAACCAAAAATGCCTTATAATCTGTTGCGTCAAGCTTAAATTTCAAGGACTTTGGTAGAATTTTTTTAAGAGTTTGAATATGTTAGTAGTCCGATCGACCATATTAGAAAATATGCTTTACTGAAGTAAGGAAGAACTTACAGAAGTGGTACTTCGCAGAGAATTGCATTGTTACCTTTGAATATTTGTACACATTGTATTCATCTTTATAATGATTTAATGTCTGGCAATGTTATTGATTTCTTGCTAAACTTCAGAAATAAATGATAAAGAAACATATAAAAAAGTACAGTAGGCTTATGAACTGGCATCATGAATTTGAACTTTAATACAAATCATCATCTATACATATTTTATCTATGAAATTGTTATACATACACACTTCTGTCCTGGACTAATTCAAATTGAAAACACTGGCTATATATTAAAACAGATCAAATAAAAAAGACTCGTCAAATTTTTTATATGTGCCATTCTAACAACCAATAGGTAAACAAGGAAATTAAGTACTTTAATCAAGAGGCTTGTCGACTAGCCTAGAATAAATTATTAATTTTGAAAAGAATCTTTAGGTATTTTTAAAATGATTTAAGAGCATTACATAGAGCAGGATTGGCGATTAAATTTTTAAAGTTTTATTTATCACCAAATACTGTAAACAATATTATCAAAACTATTAAAATAAAAATACTCAAACTGATAGTTCTATTGCATATACCATAGCGACACACGTTTGTTGCAATACAGATACTGATATCTTCGTTTTAATAAACAGTATAAATTATAGTAAAATAAATGAATGAACGCAAAAAGATGTCTCTATCATGGTTTTTAAAGTAAATCCTTTGTATTGCTTTATTCGTGTTAACTAATCAGAAAAGCGTAACATTAATTGATTTAGTAAATTAATTTAAACGAATTTAAATACATTATAAACCTGCTTCCGAGAAATCTTGGTTAAGGGTGCTAACTTAAAAGCATTGATATATTTCATTGATGATGAAACGTGGCATCATGAATAAGAAGGTAATTAAGAATAGAGGAAATAGACTACTGTTTTAGGAACAATGCTTAACTGTCAGTCTAAAAGACTTTAAATGTTAAAATACTAAAATAAAGAAGCTGAACACTGACTACATTGATTATAAGGAAAGAAAAGCTAATGTTGAGCGATAGACAAACAACGCTGTTACATTGACACCAAAATGGTGCAAAAATCTTTTTGCGTAAGGGTTTTTATGGTGCTGAGCTTTTTAAAATAAAAAAGTCCTTTATCATAGAAAAAACACCTGTTCTGTTTCAAAAGGATAGGAGGAATTATACCCCACTTAATGTCTCGGACTCACCTGACTATGGATGCTGCACTGGCACCAGAGTCTTCACACTCGTTAAATACGCACACATATAATATTTTGTCAACAAACACAATTAAAAATCGGTCCCGTATACATTACCGTGTACGAGTTAAAACTATATACTTTCATTATAATATTCACTTATAAGGTAGTGTACATGTATGTATGCACAGGGAACTATATATAGGGACGTACGCATTATTTTATGATAATAAGATATGGACCCTGGTGGACCCAAATTTTCATGGAAGGGTATAACCTCCCCAGGTGGGATTCGAACCCGCACCCCCTCGGGCACGAGTATACAAATCCCGGCGCGCTACCAACTGCGCTATCGACCCGGGTTTTGTACTCTTTAATTGCATCACTGAATACATATATTCAATCAAAAGCTATGTTGATTAAATTCTAATTATGTACTTACAATATCATATCATTCGTATGTTAACACCTATTTTTATGACTTTCCATACATTTTGTTACAAAGAGTAATAAATTTTGTTCTGCAACTACATATCAAGCATCTTTTTTCTTTTGATAGTTGTCTTCAATTAGACAGAAATGATAATTTATGATGAGATAACACTGTGCATATTATAATTAATGATCAATCATTGCCAACTTCTTGTAGTAAATTAACCATGGCCTTCCCGCAATATACTGATTTGTTTTACGTGTCTGTTTCAAGTTAATTCCTCTAAATATCTCCCGCTTTTACTTACCCGAGATAATATCTTCATATAATACTCAGGATATTTACTTGAATTGATTTACATTCCAGTATACTTATACAATTACAAAGAAGTAAGGTCTTTCAAAATTACAAATCAAATATTGATCTTTGCAGTGTTGATAAGAAAAAGATTACATAATTATTTTCAAATAATAATGCGATCTGCTGGTCAGAGTAATAAACAAAATATTTGCTTATTTAAATGATGATTAAATGTGGGTTTACTGAAATGTGGGGTAAAAATTAATTAAGATTAGCAACAATTAAATACAGCTTAACCAATATCCACAGCTAAAATGAAAAGATATATTTTAGCTTTTAAAACATTTTGTTATAGAAGGATCCATTAAAAAATAACGACAACTAGAAGCTAAAGGGGGTTAGGGTTTTCGTCTTGGAACGGACAGTGACAAATAATTGCGACATTGGGTTTAGTTACCCAACAGGATCATGTTAGAACAAATAATTATAAATTGTCTTGGAAACAAATTCAATCAACTAATTTACTCAACCATGGTGCATGCAAAACACACAAGCAGTGTCTGAAGTTAAGCCAACATGACGACAATGACAGTAATGCATGAAATTGATAGAGCCTTTACGTTCTCTAAAAGACAATACTTATGTAAAAACCTTCATAAATTCTCAAGTCCATACAATCGTCGTACAACCTAAAGTGATAAACTATAGAAGGCTCAACCACCAAACCTAGAAAGGCTTCACTTCTCAGTACAGTTTTATAGAGATGGTAGTTTAAACAGTATAATCAAAACTTTGACTAAAAGGTAACAATTATATTTTTTCTTAATTGGGTTTAACAACGTGTCAACACAATTTTAAGTCATTTTACGGCGTCAAGGGAATCTAACCTAGCATTCCTTGACCCTTGTCTATAACCAGTACTCACCTACCATTCCACAAGGCCAGAAACTTCTCGATATATCTTATTTATGGAGGAAAATTGACATAATTGTCAAATTTTCGTAGAAGGATATAACCTCCCCGGGTGGGATTCGAACCCGTACCGCCATCGGGACACGAGATTCCAAATCCCGGTGCTTCCAACTGCGCCACCGTCCCGGGTTAAGCAATTATCTTACACTTTGTATAAGATATTATATTCTTAGTGTCTTTAAAACCTTGCGCATTTTATGATTGGCAAATTTCCCCTGCTTTGATATATCACAGAGCAAAATGTAATAAAGAAATTTCTTAAAATAGTCGAACAATAAATCAATGTTTTTTTCAATTGGAGCTTCAATACAAAAACACCAAATGGAACATTGGGTTTAACAAAAACTTTTACATCAAACAGTTTGCTGAGAACTTAATTCTGCTCAAGATTTACAACAACTTTCAATTAACTGCTGCTGAAAAAATAAATGGAAATATAAGCTGGAAATATCTTTACATACCATTTGAAAAAGCATGAATAAACGAGGAAATTAAGTACTAAGTCAAAAGGCTTGTCGACTAGCCTAGAATTGATTATTCATTTTGAAAAAAGTCTTCAGGTATTTTGAAAAAATAAGGGTATTACAAAGTACACGTTTGATGATTTAATGTTCAAAGTTTTATTTGGCACCAAATACTGTAAAGCGTTTACTGTCTGTCTGCTAAAATTAATTGTACAATATCAATCACATCTGTTTTCTATCAAGCCATGTCAATGAAGCCAACATTATCTTATTATTCGATTAAAAGAAGAACAGTTATAAATTTACTCGATTAAAAAAGAAAAGATCTAAATCAAATTTGATTTTGTTGAAATTATCTAAGGCTACATCTGATATTAGACATATGTTCCGTCATAGTGGTAACCAAGTTCTGTTAAAATAAAAACTGTGAACATACATACACCTGATACTTAATATCTAGTGATTATTTTAGTTCTCATAAATTCATTACAGAAATAGTATTCATGAAGCAGAATTGATTAGGCCATATTACATTTCTAAATTAAAGAAAACTACTAAAACTTATGAGCTTTGTCAACAATTGTTGAAAAGACTGATGTAATTTTCCAAATGAAATCTTTTATTATATAAATTAATATAAAAACTCAGATAAATCTCTTTAATTGTCACATAATTATGAAAGTAATCGACGGTTAACAATTATATTGTGAGTTTATCATACATTTGAAATTACTAGAACTCTAAAGAAGCAAGGCCACGGCAGCAAGAACGGACATGAGTGCATTACTGTGTCGATATCTGCTTCTATGCCTCGAGTGTGTTAACTAGTTATAACAAAGGAGATAAAAGAGAAAGGGTTTGCTTTAGAGTAACACTTCCATTGATAAGTTAGTTGTATGTATTGTATTGTATAGTAAGTATTACTTACAGTAATTTTTAGCCTATTTAAATTTATTGCAGTAACAGCTGCTCGATTAATCAAAGATAGTTTACACATAATACACAATGAAGAATGCATGCATTATTAAGATTTTCTATCTCATATAATAATTAACTAAATCATTAGACAACTGGTTACTTTTATATTCCAAAACATTTAAAATCAGTTATAATGCTTTTTACATTTCTTACTTTTTTGGATCGTGTTTTGTGACCTTTGACGAATACACAACTGTTTAATTAATCAATTTTGCATTGTTTTCTTGACCACTTGTGTTTACAGAGATTTATTTTAATTGCCAAAATATATTTACTATCAGACATTTGTCTTCTCCCTTATTATCTAGTAAGTTAAACAATAACTTGTACACGTAATTTCAGATTGATTTAACACTGATTAATTGAATGTACATACATATGATTAAGACAAAGATTTGAAAGGTTGTGCAAAGGTTTGCATTTTTGTGACAGAATCATACCAATGCGACTGAAAAGGAAATGTTTTTTTATAGCACCGCTTAGCAAACAATATCCAATTGTTTCCAATGAGAAAAACACCCAAACACATTTTAGAGATACATTTAATAAATTACGTGACAAATGATGTACAATGTATCAGTAAGGTTCATGCAATATCAGAAAAAGAGAAGGGTAATTTCGCCTAATAATTACGTTAAAATAAATACTAAATGAACATACATGTATATTCTTGAATAGTATTAAACATTATTATCAAATTAATTCTCCACATTAAAATGAACATTAAACTATGTTTGATGTTATTTGGTAAGAAAAATGCTACAAAACATTTTTCTGTCATTTTTATTTGTCATAAATCAATATTTGATCTAAATTTTAAATCAAGTATCTGTCTAAATTCCAGTTGTCATATAAATATCTGTAAACTATCTTTTTAAAGTCATCATATGTAATTATTTGCATCTAGAAATAAAATTTATGTCCAAACATTAAATTAAATGGTTATAACTTACTCCATTTGCAGAAATACAGTAAACTCCGATATAACATATACTGATTCTTTTTCTGTTTGAAAATGCAATTTTAATGTAGAAGCAACAATCTTATGGTAGCTTAATAAGACGCACAATTAGGGATGAAGAGATCTTTGGCGTTAATCCTAACAGATGCAATGCATACGATGTTAGTTATTTCATTTACTATAATTGAAGTTCTGTAACATTGTTTAAATCATAAGCTGGTAGATGATTTTGATATTTGCTCCGATGACTTTTCGTTTTATTTTTCATGAGTTAATGTTAACAGTTTTGAAAGAGAAATTTCACGTAAAAGTAATATTTAGTTTTTGCTTTAGCTATTAATGATTTTACATAGTAAGCATTATATAATTTTATATTCTACAAGTATAAAACTCTGTTTATTTGTGTACCAGTGGGAGGTTACAAACAAACTTATCCACTTAATCACGAAGAGAGATGGGATTGTATACAAAAAATGTACTAATTTGTTGAATACATTAAATATTTAAAGAACAGTTTACTTTATTCTGTACTTTACTTTGCAACACATACCCCACCCCAAATCAAACAATACATAATTATGTTGATCTTTAATTACCCTTTCATAACGAGTTTTATGCAATATTGCCCATTAACTCTCAATCCCATAATGCTGGTAATATCATGATATCACCATACAATAAAAAATAAATATAAAAAAATATGTAGTACTTTTCAAAAAATCATTGTTTAAGGATAAACTGCTACAGATTTGCCTTCAGACAAATGACATAAAGAGTCATCTGAGCAAATTTGAAATTAGTATCAATTCGTTTATCAACATTTGACTAAAAATCTGATTGTAACATTTGTTTTCAATAGACAACATTTATTGCAGAAAAATAGTTTGTTTTCTGGAGGCTTGATAAGTTATTCTCAAAATGAATTTGTCCTTGAACTTTTGGAGGGTGCTATATAAAAGTTTTATTAGTGATCTGATGCAACAAAAATGCTTCCTTTTTGCAAATTATACTTCCACTTCACATAACTTGTGAAAAAGCATTCCTGTTAATAAACACAAGTGCACTCATATGTCTTATAATAATTTAACTACCATTTGAACAACAGATAAAGAAGATACATAATAAAATCAATGGCGTATATTACTGCCATACATTGTAACAAACATTTTTTTATCAGACATTGATTGGTCATGATTTTTATATAAACTTGAGAGTTATTGCTCTGAAGTAAGTTGTTGAGAGCACTAATGTAAAACTCATGTAAAAATGTAACACCCTGATCTTAAAACGCAAATCACCTAACTTCCAAAATAAATATTATTGAAATGGCTTTAATCAAACTTTTGAAATTTGTGAAATTTCAGAGAAATGAAGGTAGAAATTTTGAAACACATGACGTGATCTATAAAAGATGATTTTATCAATGCTTCTATTTTAAAGCCTAGTTATGTTCGTGTTAAGACAATCGTAACTACTGGGCTATTTACGTAACCTCAAAAAAATTTCATTGCACCTAATGACATATCGTATATTCATGTATAGTTAATCAAGGTATTCATGCTCATGGTTTGCTTTTAAGTATTTCATCATTTAGAGTCTAAAAGACTACTTAATGTTTCGAACATACCTGAATGTGAACGCAATAACTGTACATTTGTTGAGATACTACTTATAACTCTGTTGTCAGTATGCTTCGCACAATAAATACAAAACCTAATTGTCTGTTTATTAAAAAATATTCATTACTTGTATCAAATTTGTCATATATTCCATCGATACAAATGCAGATAAGCTAAAATGGATAACACGAGTCAGTAAGATCATAGTTGTACCCATTAATTGCATCACTAAATACATATATTCAGTCAAAAGCTATGTTGATTAAATGCTAATTATGTACTTACAATATCATATAATTCGCATGTTAACATCTATTTTTATGACTTTCAATACATTGTGTAACAAAGAGTAATAGTGTGTGTTCTGCAGCTTTTCTTTTGATAGAACATTGTCTTCTATTAAACAGGAATGATATTTTATGATTAGATAACACTGTACATATTATAAGTTATGTTCAATTATTGCCAACTTCTTGTAGTAAATTAACCATGGCCTTCCCGCAATATACTGATTTGTTTTATTTGTCTGTTTCAAGTTAATTCCATGAAACTATTTCTCGCTTTTACTTACCCGAGGTAATACCTTCATATATTACCCGGAATATTCACCTAAATTGATTTTAAAACAAGTACAACTATAATACAAATACAATCAATTTAGGTCTTTCAAAAGTACTAATCTGAATTGATCTTTGCAGTGTAAATAAGTAAAAAACCAAAACAATAACTTTTTTCAAAAATAATACTACCAGCAGGTCAGAACAGTTAACGAAATATTTTCTTACTTAAAAAAGATAGAAGGTGAGTTTATTAAAATGTGTGAAAATATATATTAAAAACAACAACAGTTAATAACAGTTAATGCACAAAGCTAAAAGGGACATAGTTTTAGCTTTTAAAAACTCTTGTTATAGAAGGGTACCATAAACAAATAACATAAACAAGAACTTAAAGGGTTTCCGCCTTGGAACGGACAGTGGTAAAACAATTGCGACATTGGGTTTAAACAAGATTCTAGCGATCACCAACTTTACACTTACCCAAAAAGCACACACACATATAACCAAAAAGTCAACAGCATTGCAAAGGTGAAGGGCAAATACTTAATGCTTCAACAGAGACAAGAGTACCTGAAGTTAAATAAGCATGAGGACGATACAGGTAATGAAAGAGCCTATACGTACACTTAAAAACAATAATTGCATAAAAACTAATAATAAATTCTCAAAATAAATACGTGCAACCGTCGTACAACAGCAATCCAGTGGTAGGACGCGCGCTTAGGAATCGAGAAGTCCTGGGTTTGAATCCCACTATGGGCACTGCTTATTTCCTAGAGCAAGACATTTACCTGAGATTATTTCACTCCACAAGGAGTAAATGGGTACCTGTTAGGGTCATGCACTTAATGCTGTGGCTGCAATCTGCGCCGTATGTTCACAGTTGGTGTGTGACTCGATGATCGGGGAAGTTAATGTCAAGAGTCGACTAAATGATGATACTAAAAATAGACTTCAATAACCTTGCTTTAACTTTTAAGTTTTTACAGTATAAAGCAGGCATTGTCTGAAATTTACCAATTACTAACACTTTGTAGGATTTCATATCATTAGTGTCTTCAAAACCTTGCGCATTTTATGCTTGGCAAATTTCCTCTGCTTTGATATATCACAGAGCAAAATATAATAAAGAAACTTCTTAAAATAGTCGAACAATAAATTAATGTTTTTATCAATTTGAGCTTCATCACTAACAACACTTTGAACATTTGATTTAACAAAAACTTTAACATGAAACATTTTGCTGAGAACTTAATTCTGCTCAAGATTTACAACACCTTTCAATTAATTGTAGCTGAAAATAAATGAATGGAAATATAAGTTGGAAATTACTTTAAATGCCATTTTGAAAAAGCGTGAATAAACGAGGAAATTAAGCACTTAACCAAGAGGCTTGTCGACTAGCCTAGAATTGATTATTCATTTTGAAAAAAATCTTCAGGTATTTTTAAAATAATCTAAGGGTCTTACAAAGTGCATGTTTCATGATTTAATGTTCAAAGTTTTATTTGGCACCAAATACTGTAAAGCGTTTACTGTCTGTCTGCTAAAATCAACTGTACAATATCAATCACATCTGTTTTTCTATCAAGCCATGTCAATGAAGCCAAAATTATCTTGTTATTCGATTAAAACAAGAACAGTTCTAAATTTACTCGATTAAAAAAATAAAAGATCTAAATCAAATTTGATTTTGTTGAAATTTATCTAACACTATATCTGATATTAGACATATGTTCCGTCATAATGGTAACCAAGTTCTGTTGAAATAAAAACCGTAAACATACATACTCCTGAAACCTAATATCTGGTGATTTCTTTTTATTTCGAATGAACTTAATACTGATCAAAAATAGTATTCATGAAGCAGAATTTATTAGGCTTTTATATATTTTTAAACTAAAGACGACTACTCAAACTTTAAAAGAACAGAACAGAATTTCATTTGATCAACTGATTTTGAGATTTCGAGCTTTGACTATAATTGTTTGAACGTCTTATGTAATTCTTCACCTGAAACCTTTTATAATTATAAAAAAACTCTGATAGATCTCTTTTATCTCTTTTATTGTCTTATGTGAAAAAACTCAACGGTTAACAATTCAATTTTGAGTTTTATCATTCATTTGAAATTACTAGAATTCTAAAGAAGCGAGGCCACGGCAGCAAGAAGGAAATGACTGGCTACTGTGCAGATATCTGCTTCTATGCCTTGAGTGTGTTAACTAGTTATAATTAAGGAGATTAACTGGCTATAACAAAGAAGATTAAAGAGAAAGTGTTTACTTTAGAATAACAGTTCAATTGAAAGGTTAGTTGAAACATTGTGTTATAAGTACCATTAACACTAATTTTAGCCTATTTAAATTTATTGCAGTAACAGAAGCTCGTTAAATCAAAGATATTTTATATATAGAAAATACACAAGGAAGAATACATGATATATTGAGATTTTTTATCTCTTGTAATAACTAAATTTGATTTAGTTGAAATTTATCTAAGACTACATCTGATATTAGACATATGTTCCGTCATAGTTGTAAATAAGTTTTGTTAAAATAAAAACTGTGAACATACATACTCCTGATACCTAATATCTGGTGATTATTTTAGTTCTCATAAATTCATTACTGTACAGAAATAGTATTCATGAAGCAGAATTGATTAGGCCATATTACATTTCTAAATTAAAGAAAACTACTAAAACTTATTGAGCTTTGTCAACAATTGTTGAAAAGTCTGATGTAATTTTCCAAATGAATCCTTTTGTTATATAAATTAATATAGAAACTTAGATAAATCTCTTTAATTGTCACATAATTATGAAAGTACTCGACGGTTAACAATTATGTTGTGAGTTTATCATACATTTAAAATTACTACAACTCTAAACAAGCAAGGCCGCGGCAGCAAGAACGAACATGAGTGCATTACTGTGTCGATATCTGCTTCTATGCCTCGAGTGTGTTAACTAGTTATAACAAAGGAGATAAAAGAGAAAGGTTTTGCTTTAGAGTAACACTTCCATTGATATGTTAGTTGTATGTATTGTATTGTATTGAAAGTATTACTGACAGTAATTTTTAGCCTATTTGAATTTATTGCAGTAACAGCTGCTCGATTAATCAAAGATAGTTTATACATAATACACAATGAAGAATGCATGCTTTATTAAGATTTTCTATCTCATATTATAATTAACTAAATCAATTACGGTTTATTAGACACCTGGTTACTAGTATATTCCAAACATTTAAAATCAATTTTAATGCTATTTACATTTTTTACTTTTTTGGATCGTGTTTTGTGGTCTTTGACGAGTACACAACTGTTTAATTAATCAATTTTGCATTGTTTTCTTGGCCACTTGTGTTTACAGAGATTTATTTTAATTGCCAAAATATATTTACTATCAGACATTTTTCTTCTCCCTTATTATCTAGTTAGTAACACAATGACTTGTACGTGTACTTTCAGATTGATTTAACACTGATTAAACGCATGTACATACATATGATTAAGACAAAGATAATTGCTTATTTGTATCTATAAAAGTAGTAATTTGTTACTGGCTATGGTATCATTTAATGCTAGATAAACTCTTTTAATCAAATAACTCTTGTTTGAAGTCCTCTGGTGAAATTCCAATAATACATTACATATACATAATTACAAGTTCACCAAGTTGTTTAGTGACTTGTGATATATTATACCTGAGAACTTATTTACCTTGTGCATTTCCATATATAGCTTTTTGTTTTTGCTAAGATTTGAAAGGTTGTGCAAAGGTTTGCATTTTTGTCACAGAATCATATCAATGCGACTGAAAAGCAAGTGTTTTTATAGCACCGATTAGCAAACAATATCCACTTGTGTTCAATGAGAAAAAAAACACTCAAACAAATTTTAGAGATACATTGAATAAATTACTTGACAAATGATGAACAATGTATCAGTAAGTTTCGTGCAATATCAGAAAAGAAGAAAGGAAAATTCGCCTAATAATTACGTTAAAAAAATATTAAATGAACATACATGTATATTCTTGAATAGTATTAAACATTATTATCAAATTAATATTCCACGTTAAAATGAACATCAAACTATGTTTGATGTTATTTTGGTAAGAAAAATGTTACAAAAACATTTTTCTGTTATTTTTATTTGTCATAAACCATTCTTTGATCTAAATTTTAAATCAAGTTTCTGTCTAAATTCCAGTAGTGATATAAATATATTTAAACTATCTTTTTAAAGTCATCATATGTATTAATTTGCATCTAGAAATCAAATTTATGTCCAAACATTAAAGTAAATGGTTATAACTTACTCCATTTGCAGAAATACAGTAAACTCCGATATAACATATGCTAATTCTTTTTCTGTTTGAAAATGCAATTTGTATGTAGAAGCAACAATCTAATGGTAGCTTCATAGGACGCACAATTAGGGATAAAATAATCTTTGGTGTTAATCCTACAAGATACACTGCATACGATAAGTTATTTAATTTACTATAATTGAAGTTCTGTAACATTGTTTAAATCATAAGATGGTTGATGATTTTGATATTTGCTCCGATGACTTGTCGTTTATTTTTCATGGGTAAATGTTTACGGTTTTGTAAGAGAAATTACATGAAAAAGGGATATTTTGTTTTTGTTTTAGCTACAAATGTATTAATGATTTTACATAGTAAGAATTATGTAATTTTATATTCTCCCAGTATAAAACTATGTTTATTTGTGTATCAGTGGGAGGTTACAAACAAACTTATCCGCTTAATCACGAAGAGAGATTGGATTGTATACAAAAAATGTACTCATTTGTTGAATACATTAAACATATATACCACATTTTTTTTATTCTGTACTTTTACTTTACAACACATAAAACCATCCCAAATCAAACAATACATAATTATGTTGATCTTTAATTACCCTTTCATAACGTGTGTTATGCAACATTTCATTAACTCTCAATCACATAATGCTGGCAATATCATGATATCACCATATAATATCAGTAAAAGAAATAATCTGCAGTACTTTTCAAAAAGTCCTTGTTTAAGGATAAACTGCTACAGATTTACCTTCAGACAAATGACATAAAGAGTCATCTGAGTAAATTTTAAATTAGTATCAATTAGTGTATCAACATATGACTAAAAATCTGATTGTAACATTTGTTTTCAATAGACAACATTTATTGCAGAAAAATAGTTTGTTTTTCTGGAGGCTTGATAAGTTATTCTCAAAATGAATTTGTCGAAGAACTTTTGGAGGGTGCTGTATATAATTTTTATTAGTGATCTGATGCAAAAAGAAATGCTTCTTTTTTGCAAATTATACTTCCACTTCACAAAACTTGTGAAAAAAGCATTCCTGTTAATAAACACAAGTGCACTCATATGTCTGATAATAATTTAACTACCATTTGAACAACAGATAAAGAAGAAACATAATAAAATCAATGGCGTATATTACTGCCATACATTGTAACAAACATTTTTTGATCAGGCATTGATAGGTCATGATTTTTATATAACTTGAGAGTTATTGCTCTGAATTAAGTTGTTGAGAGCACTAATGTAAACTGATGTAAAAATGTAACACCCTGATCTTCACACGCAATCAATTAACTTCCAAAATAAATATTATTGAAATGATTTTGATCAAACTTTTGAAATTTGTGAAATTTCAGAGAAATGAAGGTAGAAATTTTGAATCGCATGTCGTGATCTATAACAGATGATTTTATCAATGCTTCTATTTCAAAGCTCAGCTATGTTCGTGTTAAGGCAATCGTAACTACTGGGCTATTTCCGTAACCTTAAAAAAGTTTTCATTGCACAAATCGTATATTTATGTATATTCAATCAAGGTAGTCATGCTCATGGTTTGCTTTTAAGTATTTCATCATTAAGAGTCTAAAAGATTACTTTATGTCTCGGACATACCTGGATGTAAACGCAATAACTGTAAATTTGTTGAGATACTACTTAGAACTCTGTTGTCAGTATGCTTCGCACAATAAATACAAAAACTAATTGTCTGTTTATTAAAAAATATTCATTACTTGTATCAAATTCGTCATAGATTCCATCGATACAAATGCAGATAAGCTAAAATGGATAACACGAGTCCGTAAGATCATAGCTGTACTCTTTAATTGCATCACTGAATACATATACATGTATTTAGTCAAAAGCTATGTTGATTAAATGCTAATTATGTACTTACAACATCATATAATTCGCATGTTAACATCTATTTTTATGAATTTCAATACATTGTGTAACAAAGAGTAATTGTGTGTATGCTGCAGCTTTTCTTTTGATAGTTGTCTTAAATTAGACAGGAATGATATTTTATGATGAGATAACACTGTACATATAATAAGTTATGTTCAATTATTGCCAACTTCATGTAGTAAATTAACCATGGCCTTCCCGCAATATACTGATTTGTTTTATGTGTCTGTTTCAAGTTAATTCCATGGAAATATTTCTCGCTTTTACTTACCCGAGGTAATACCTTCATATATTGCCCGGAATATTCACCTGAATTGATTTTAAAACCAGTACAATTATATACAAATACAAACAATTAAGGTCTTTCAAAAGTACTAATCTGAATTGATCTTTGCAGTGTAAATAAGTAAAAAACAAAAACAATAACTTTTTTCAAAAAATATTACTACCTGCTGGTCAGAACAGTAAACGAAATATTTTCTTACTTAAAGAAGATAGAAGGTGAGTTTATTAAAATGTGTGAAACTATATTAAAAACAACAACAGTTAATAACAGTTAATGCACAAAGCTAAAAGGGACACAGTTTTAGCTTTTAAAATCTCTTGTTATGGAAGGGTACCATAAACAAATAACATAAACAAGAACCTAAAGGATTCCGCCTTGGAACGGACAGTGGCAAAACAATTGCGACATTGGGTTTAAACAAGATTCTAGCGATCACCAACTTTACACTTACCCAAAAAGCACACAAACATATAACCAAAAAGTCAACAGCATTGCAAAGGTGAAGGGCAAATACTTGATGCTTTAACAGAGACAAGAGAACCTGAAGTTAAATAAGCATGAGGACGATACATGTAATGAAAGAGCCTATACGTACGCTTAAAAATAATACTTGCATAAAAACTAATAAATTCTCAAAATAAATACGTGCAACCGTCGTACAACAGCAATCCAGTGGTAGGACGCGCGCTTAGGGATCGAGAAGTCCTGGGTTTGAATCCCACTATGGGCACTGCTTATTTCCCAGAGCAAGACATTTACCTGAGATTACTTCACTCCACAAGGAGTAAATGGGTACCTGTTAGGGTCATGCACTTAATGCTGTGGCTGCAATCTGCACCGTATGTTCACAGTTGGTGTGTGACTCGATGATCGGGGAAGTTAATGTCAAGAGTCGACTAAATGATGATACTAAAAATAGACTTCAAAAACCTTGCTTTAACTTTTAAGCTTTTAAAGTATAAGCAGGCATTGTCTGAAATTTACCAATTACTAACACTTTGTAGGATTTCATATCATTAGTGTCTTCAAAACTTGCGCATTTTATGCTTGGCAAATTTCCTCTGCTTTGATATATCACAGAGCAAAATATAATAAAGAAACTTCTTAAAATAGTCGAACAATAAATTAATGTTTTTATCAATTTGAGCTTCATCACAAACAACACTTTGAACATTTGATTTAACAAAAACTTTAACATGAAACATTTTGCTGAGAACTTAATTCTGCTCAAGATTTACAACACCTTTCAATTAACTGTCGCTGAAAATGAATGAATGGAAATATAAGCAGGAAATATCTTTACATGCCATTTTGAAAAAGCGTGAATAAACGAGGAAATTAAGCACTTAACCAAGAGGCTTGCCGACTAGCCTAGAATTGATTATTCATTTTGAAAAAGATCTTTGGGTATTTTGAAAATAATCTAAGGGCATGTTTCACGATTTAATGTTCAAAGTTTTATTTGGCACCAAATACTGTAAAGCGTTTACTGTCTGTCTGCTAAAATCAACTGTACAATATCAATCACATCTGTTTTCTATCAAGTCATGTCAATGAAGCCAAAATTATCTTGTTATTCGATTAAAACAAGAACAGTTCTAAATTTACTCGATTAAAAAAGAAAAGATCTAAATCAAATTTGATTTTGTTGAAATTTATCTAAGACTATATCTGATATTTGACATATGTTCCGTCATAGGGGTAACCAAGTTCTGTTGAAATAAAAACTGTGAACATACATTCTCCTGATACCTAATATCTGGTGATTTCTTTTTATTTCTAATGAATTAAATACTTTACAAAAATAGTATTCATGAAGCAGAACTTATTAGGCTTAATATATTTCTAAATAAAAGACGACTACTAAAACTTTAAGAGAACAGAACAGAATTTCATTTGATCAGCAGACTTTGAGCTTTTGAGCTTTGACTATAATTGTTTGAACGTCTTATGTAATTTTCACATGAAACCTTTCATAATTATAAAACAGCCGATAGATCTCTTTATTGTCTTATGTGAAAGAACTCAACAGTTAACAATTTAATTTTGAGTTTATCATTTATTTGAAATTACTAGAATTCTAAAGTAGCAAGGTCACGGCAGCAAGAAGGAACATGAGTGAATTACTGGGCCGATATCTGCTTCTATGCCTTGAGTGTATTAATTGGCTCTAGCAAAGAAGATAAAAGATAAAGAGTTTACTTTAGAGTAACAGTTTAATTAACAGTACTTTCAGCCTATTTAAATTTATTGCAGTAACATAAGCTCATGTAATAACTAAACTAAGTCAATTCAGGTTTATTTGATCTCTATCCTAATATATTTCAAAAGCATTTAAACTTAATTATAATGCTATTTACATTTCTTACTTGTTTTTGTGTTTTTGTGTGTTTTGTGGTCTTTTAAGAGTTCACAACTGTTTAATTAATCAATTGTAACATTTTTTCTCGACCATTTGTGTTTACAGAGATTTATTTTAATTGCCAAATATATTAACTATCTGACTAGACATCTGTCTCATCTCCCTCAATATCTACTTGATAAAAACAAAACTAGTACACGTTATTTCAGATTGATGTAACACTGATTAAAAGAATGTACATTGTACATACAATCTTCTGTGACAAAGACAACTAGCTTATTTGTACGGTTGTACCTATAAAAGTTGTAACTTGCTACTGGCTATGGTAACATTTTATACAAGATGGACACTTTAAATCAAATAACTCATGTTTGAAATCTAAAGTAGGATAATTACGGTTTCACCAAGTTGTTTAGTGACTTGTGAAAAGTGAACCTGTGAACGTTTTTACCTTGAACAATTCCATTTATTGCTTTTTGTTTTTTCAAAAAGAATTGAGAGGTTGTGCAAAGGTTTGGGTTATTTGTGACAGAATTATACTAATCCGACTGAAAAGCAAATGCTTATTATAGCACCACTTAGCACACCATATCCACTTGTGTATAATGAGAAAACACTTTGAAACACAATTTAGAGATACATTTATCAAATTACTTGACAAATGATGTACATTGTATCAGAACATTTCTTGCAATATAAATGATAATTATCAAAGAAATCAAAACTCAGGAAAAGAGGTAGGGATTTTTTCCTAATAATTCAGTTAAAATAAGTTGAATTGAACGTACTCGTATATTCATGAATATAATTCAAGATTTTTTTATACCACATTTAATTAACATCATATAAAAGCAATATAATTAGGAAAAGGGTGTGATATTTTGCCTAATAATTCCTTCAAAATAAATAAAACTGAATATGCTTTCATAAATAATGATTAAATACTATTATTTCTGTCATCTTTATTTATCCTAAACCAATCTTCGATATAAATTTGATTTTTAAATCAAGAATCTGTCTGAATTCCAGTAGTCGTATAAATATCATTAAACTATCTGTTAGAGCCATCATAAGTATCAGTGTGCATCTAGAAATACAATTTATGTCTATATAATCAGTGAAATGGATATAACTTAATTTGCAGAAATACAGTAAACACTTATACAACAGATATTTATTCTGTATAGTTTGATGTTTCTTGTATAGTTGATATTTAACATTCTTAAGTTACAGGTAAATCAAATGGCAGAAATTAACAAGAGATTTTTGTTCCCTTATATTATGAAAAAGCCTTTATACGAATGTGAATGTTTGGATAAGCTATGCTTTGTAAAAAAATCTTTATAAGTCTTTGATTGGATCGTATCAGTACAAGTATGATTCTGACTCAACTGTTAGATCCAGAATAAGTTAGTATAAGTTTTTAAGATGGTGATAGAAATGTTAGAGTTATACAATTTTCATATTCAGATTTAATCAGATCATTTCTGGGTGTGATAACATTAGTACGATATAGGTTACGATGACAATATCGGTGGGGGACTAATAAAGTAAATTCTACTTCAGTCGTTTATTATTAAATAATATTCGACGTTTGATAACTAGTGCTGCAAAAATTTCCTATCATGTCATTTTAATACTCAACATTTTATTACTATTCATTTTTTATAAAATTATTTTGGTATGAAATTTATCGAAGATAACATTTTCATCATTAATCAATCTTTGATCTAAATTTCAAATCAAGTATCTGTCTAAATTCCAGTAATATCGTTAAATTATCTGTTAGAGTCATCATATATATTAATTTGCATCTAGAAATAACATTTATGTCTATACAATCAGTGAAATGGATATAACATAACTTTCTGGAATACAGTTAACACCTATGTACCATAATATTAATTCTGTTCTGATCGAAGATGTATTTTAGCTCATCTGTCACATAGTGACAGAGTGATTTTTGTGATCGCATTTTGTCCATCGTCTGTCGTCCGTCGGCCGACTCTAGTGGCCAGGATGCTTGTGTAGATAATTGCTCGGATAAGTTCGACTATGTGCCACCTGGGGTCCAAAACTGGGTCACACAGCTAAAACATGGAAATTTCTTGTGAACACTGTAGTTTCAAATTGCTTTGAAAGTTTTTTTTAATGTTACTCTGATTCATGTATGTATCAATGGAACTCAGGTGAGCGATAAAGGGCCATCATGGCACTCTTTTAAATGTAGAAGCAGTTGTCCAGTGGTAGGACACGTGATTAATGATTGAGATGTCCCGGGTTCTTATCCCATCAGATCACTGCATACCTCAAGTTTTTTTTACTATAACTGAAGCCTATTAACACAGCATGAATCGTATGTTGATAGGAAATTTTGGAATTTGCTCACATGAATCTATTTGTCATGGGTAAATGCATAGGAGCTTGACATTCTGTATGGTAGTTTGAAAAAATCCTCTCTTATCATCATAAAAACTAGTTTTTTTATTTTTAGACGGAGGGATTTTTTGATATTCGAAGGGGGGATTTTTACAACGATACAGAATATCAAGCTCCTGTGGTAATTGTGAATGGGTTTATCCTGAAACAAAATTTTGTCTAAGGACATAGGGAGAGCATTGTAACAAGGTTGTCTGTATGATTTGTTTACAGAAATATTTCTTGAGTGAAATGATATGATCTAAACTGAATAATATTTGTTTAGTTCATTTAAAATGTAATAATATTACTCGATAATGACACGAACAGACATTCTTGCAGGTAGGTCTGTTTGTGTGCTTGCCATTTTCTTCACTTGTCAAAACTTTTAGAAAGTTATTAGGTATGAGAAATTTCATGAAAAGTGGCATTTTAGTATTGTTTTAGATATAAATGATTTTACAATGTAAGCTTCAGGTAAAATTCCAATACAAAACTAAACATATATATACGTATCACTGCATATTTCATTCAGAAATAAGTCTTTTTGTGCATTGTATTTCTGTTGCTTGATTTTTAAGATCTTATAAAAAGAAGAATTCGACTAGGTTGAAATTGTAAAAAAGTAATGGCATTTTATAGTCTGAGTTTCATGCTTACGCACGTTCACCGACTTTACAGATACATGAATAACCCCTGGTCTTTGGGCTACTGGTACCTATCTATCAATCTCTCTAATGCCTCAGTCCCATAAAATCGTGGCTAGTTACGGACCCGTACGTGCAGACAGTCGTAGGCCGTAGAAAGCCTTGCGTATCAAGGTAACGGTACGCACATGGTACAAAGCAACACACCTGTACGGAGCCGTAGTTAGAAGATATGCATGTTTAATCCATACTCTGCCACGATTGTGTTCCGATCCGTGTCCGCGTACCTGTCCTAGTCCACGACGCTTCGCTCGGCGATCTCAATTTCACGTACACGGAGAGTTCGCGGGTGCATTTAGTACAGGAAACACCACTCAAATGCAAAAAACAAGTTAATTGCAAAAGGTATTTGAAAAAAGTAATTGAAACTGTTTGGGAAAACGAGACAATTTATGATGTCACTCATTGCGACCACAAATACACGTCGATTAAATGGAATATACGGATATCAACGGCAAAATCACTGAAAATAGACGGAATTGTCTATTTCGTTATGCAATCACAGTTCCTAACATTAGCCAGAGTTAAAAGCCACACTTTCTTTGTAAAAAGACTTTGTATGAATCTATAACAACTGCAAAAGAACACTGAATTATCGTTCACGCATTATATACGTACGAAAATATGGAATACCCTCACGGATGTAAACAATACGGACGCGGACGCGAACGCTTACACGGACGCAAACGACGGAGCGCGAACTATTGAATGCTAGCCTTAGCGTCTTTTACTCCGCTTATTAATGCAGCCGACAAATTGGCGCAACGGGACCCTCGCAGGTACCCATTAACACCTGGATGGAGTGAAGCAATCGCAAGTAAACTTGTTGCTCAAGGAAATTAGCAGTGCCCCTAGGAGGATTCGAACCTAGGACCACTGGATCCCTAAGCGCGCGTCCTACCACTGGACTACTGCTTCGACAAGCATAATTGTTTTGCTTGTTGCCGATTTTAATTTAAACATATTTATTCTCAGAATATCACAATATTACAAAAATATATAAATTTTACAAATGTACAAATTAGATATTCCTTAAAAGGATAAGAACGGAAGAAAATTCTTGTATGGTCCTTCTCCTTAACGATTGCCGATTTTTATCCCCCGCCTCTGTGATAACAATTAAAATGCGCTGTAATACAGTTTAGCTATTTTCTGGGTATTTATACATCACTTGATGCTTTCGTGAGTCGTTTATAATTTTTGAGATGTTATGTATAATTTTGTCATTTCATGAATAAATGACATTTTTACTCACAATATTATATGGCTTATTTTTTTGTCTATGTTAGTATTGACATTAGGATAAGTCTACCAAAGTTAATTTGCTTAAAGTATTTCTCTCGTAGATAGCAGCTGTATAAAATGCCATTAATGTTGGAAATCATAATTTCATAAAATCTAAATCTGGGTCATGAAGTACCAGGTATTAGATCATGTAATGTCATAAAAAGTGATTTATTGTAATCGCTTAAGGGTACTTCTCTGTTATTGAGTACAAAGATGTGTTTCAGATACCTATAAAATCATATCATGGAATAAGAATAATTGAGATTCATATTGCATGTCATGCAGGTTGCTAGATTTGCATACATGCATGCGCCGGTTATGAGAACGGCGACGTTTACATGTATGAATTAAGTACGCCGGTATTAAAAAGTAGTTTTGCAAGATTTTTAAGGAGAACTTAAGCTCTATCGTAGCTAGTTATAGAATTCAGGGGTGTGGAATTCCAAGCCTTTTGCACTTGTCAATAGACGAGTGAAATCTAAAATACAACTTGTCCTGGATCAAAATGCTCATGTCCAGGTGTTCAATGCTCAAAACTAAATGTTGAAAGCTGTGATATATAACACATACTGTAAGTAATAATAAATAACTGACAAAACGATAGTTCATTGTTGAACATTTTTGAAGCATTGAGACATCAACATTATCAAGTTTTGCTATGTTAAATGTACAATGTAATATATTTTAACTAGAAATATTACTTGTCCACGGACAAGTGGGGTAGAAATATTGACTTGTTCGCAGACGGGTAAATGTACAAGTCGGACAAGTCGAGCATAGGGATTCAGCAACCCTGGAATTACGTATACACCGAAACACTCTTCTAAAGGATGGTGAGTATAATTTTCAAAAGCGGCCTAAATTTACCCTGAGGCATAAACATATTATTTCGGTAGGCATAGTTTTAAGTCAAATACCATTATTGGGGTTCACTTGTTGAAATGAAAGACCTACCGTGTTCTCAAAGAGACGTATGCTCGGCTTATTTCAGGTTACTGCAGGTAAAGAATTCACAAAAAATGAAATCAAGTTTTTGTTTTCGCAAAATTCAATGTTGGATTTCTATTAATATTTTCATCATACGTTTTTGCATTTTATACCTTTACAAAACAACAAATTGTATTTATGTATTTGCACTCTTCATATTTATCTTCCAGAAGATGAATTCCAAAAAGGAAGAGTTTGGATCGAACATACGTACAATGTATAAGATATGTAAATTTTGCTTGCAACGGACGAATATGTCATAAATGTAGACTCATGTACGTGTGGAAATCAGCATTGCAGTTCAACACGAGCAACCGGCACGGCCCAGAGTCAAAAACTACATTCTCCTTCCCAGAGGCTATCAAGATTCTCGATTCTTGATAACTTCTGGATACGAGAATGAACACTATATAGTTATAGAGGGTTTTGGCTGAAGACCATTCTGAACTTCTGACCGTCTATAGGCATATATTACTTCATTTCATGCTGTATTGGAGAAATACACGACAATAATGATATTATAAATTTTATTTACAAAATAAGAATAAGCATTGTACATGTAACATAGCAAAACTTATAGTAAGTGGTTTTATCATGCTTTAAACAATTTCCAAATATTTAAACGAACATGCAATGTTTGAGCACGCAATTTGTACTTGTGAATTACGTTGCTTACATTGCTCATTGGATGGGTTTTTATTTGCTCTACATATTGTTGAACCCCAAATATATTGATGACCATATCGGTACCCTGATATCTATGTTTGAGTTACAACAGACAATTTGATGAGTAGGTCTAACAATATTATTTACTGTCATTTTACATTTCTGATGCAAAGATATGCATTTTACATCAAATCAGAGAAGAAACAACAATAATTTATGTAGCAACAACTTACCTTTATCACTGTCATAATCTCCTATGAATCTTTTTGTTATATAACGTACTGCAAAAGCTGAAATAAAATGATTTTATACAGAGTAAAGTAAGTCTTTTTGTTTGGTTAAAACTGTTCAGAACAGAACAGATACTGTTTCAGTCTATAAAATTAGTGGGTGTCCGGTTGCCCGGGACATCCACTTTTTTAATTCGGGCAACCAAAAATTTCTTTTGGGCAACCAAAATTCTACAAACGATATATAGTGCTTGCTGCTTAACTGAAATGTTCGGGCAACCACTTTCATATCCTAATTTCGTAGACTGCTTTATTTCAGGACTTAAGCAATACTCATTACCCAAATGAATACAATAAACATATATATACAATTGCATGCGATATGAAAATACATTATTTTATGTAAACATACAAAAAGAGAGCGACGATACATAGATATATAATTTAGTTATTTATTTTCAGTAAAACATATGTCAAGGTTAACACTTATTGTCAATTTACTGCACTCAAATCACCTAACCTAGTTTTCCTGAACTCTTGTCGATTACCAGTACTCAACTACCCTTCCACAATACCAGAAACATTTTATTGTACCATATTGATGGAGGAAGCTAGAATTGACTCATTTGCACTTTATTTCAATGTTTACTACTTCTTACTTGTATAAACACTTTGCCACAATTGAGCGATTAAAGCATCTAAATCTTAATGTAATTTACAAATTTTGATGGCATCAATAAAATTACAGTCATAGAGTCTGCTTTCGATCGCTAGTTGTGCCATAATTTCAAAACTTCGTTCACTCATTAAGAAGTTTAGTAGGCATTGGCCATTGGACGAGAGGAAATTTGAAATTTGTATCATAGACATAAATGTACATAACATACATATTTGTGTATATACTGTTGCATACAAACTCAGTGATGTTATAATTAAATTTAGTCATTAATATTACTGCTGGCGCCTTCATGAACAAGAAACTTGCTTAAGTGCCGTATATGCCAAAGTGGCTACGTACCAGTCATAGCGGTTATGTCACTAAGTTATTACATCAATGTATAACATATAACATGTTGACGTGGCAGAAAACATGGACAAAACATATGATTCATGATAAACAACAAATAAACTTGTGTTGAAAACTATTAATCTGTTATAATTCTATGTTGCTAGAGGGTAAAACATCTCTATGTTGCTAGAGGGTAAAACACACGTGATAACAATATTGATAAAATATTAAATCATGCTAAAACAATATCTTAATTAATACCACCATATATTCTTAATTGATTACTCATTTATCTATCAGTATACATAATACAATATGTTCACTGTATTATAGAGTGTACAGAAACACTTACGTTGCCGCCGTCGGTACACCACAATCTTTCATTGAATAAATAGTGTTTGGAGGATTCGTGGGGGTCGGCAAAGAATTTTGTTCTGATATAATATACAATATTGCATTTCAAACTCATGAATTGACCTTACGCCAGAATACCTATGCTCCGCCCACCGATACACGTGGTACATTGTCCGACATTATCAGGGATTAATCTATGTCCCTAACCATTATCTATGTTTTGAAAGTAACAGGTTCAAATGCATGCTATTTACTTACTTGTCATCCGATTTCGATAAACTTAATATTTTTGAAAAGGGCATTGTCTCATCTATCAAATGATACATTATTTATGAATATTCATTCTAAATATTCAAATAAATGTGAGTCCATTTGCTCCAACAAAAAATATATGCACAAAGAATGAGCAAGTTGAAAGAATACACTTAAATTTTAACGCTGGTAATAGTCGTTTGGATGTACAGATTTTAAACAGTAAAACATGCAAAAAATATTACATTACGTTAGCTATCAAATGATGTAGAGTTAATTAAAATATGTCGAGAAATAAAAATGTTAAGGGGTGGGTATTAGGGGCTATCTAGACGGAGTTGTGTTCAAATACATGCATATCATTTACGAGATATCATATTTCCTAAAGATTAATTTGTCTGAAAATGGCATTGTCATAACTTTCAAATGATTCCCTTTTTTATAATATTCATTGATATATACTAGGACGAAAAAGAAACGCCGGGTAACCTATAATGATTGTTTTAAGGGATAAATTGTATTATTGGATTATTATATTTATTTTTGTATGAAATGTCATCTGTATGGAACCAGCTGTTGAAGTTTCAATCGATTTCCGATGCTGATTACGTGAAAAAATACCCCCTTTTAACGATGACCCTACTTGTTTTGCGAAACACGGCCGGACATGTGTTGCATATTTTATGTACCCGGCGTTTCTTTTTCGTCCTAGTATATATTAAAAATAAAGGTAGGTTCATTTGCTCCAACAAAAAAACATTATATGCGCAAAAATTATCAAAGAAGGCATCTCACATTTGTAGAAATCCTTTATAAATCAGAAAACTGTTGGATACACACGAAAACAACTTTATATACATGTAATCCTAATGGTGTATAGGTGATAAAATATGCTGAGAAATAAAAAGTTAAGGGGTGGGTCCATAGATCTTTGTGGTACATTTTGGGGGTAAACATGCATGAAAAATGTAATTTTCAACCTGATTTATTACATACTTGTATTTATTGTCGTCAGATTATTATGTAGTTTATACTTTTATCTCAGTATTTATAGACCCCATGTGTACATATTTTGACTATTCTAATTTGTTTTATTGAGTTTAATTTGTAACTTTCACTGAGAACCCTATATAACTGTACATAGGGTCCATGCTAACACATAACAAATTCGATGTCCGTCAAGACCAGATGTCGGACAAAATGGCGGCCGATAAGCCGCTTATCTTAGATAAGCATCAGGGTATCAAATGCCGGACGCTGATTGGCTAATAGGAGCTGTCAATCAAATTCTGGCGTAAGGTCAATTAATTTGACCTTACGCCAGAATACCTATGCTCCGCCCACCGATACACGTGGTACATTGTCCGACATTATCAGGGATTAATCTATGTCCCTAACCATTATCTATGTTTTGAAAGTAACAGGTTCAAATGCATGCTATTTACTTACTTGTCATCCGATTTCGATAAACTTAATATTTTTGAAAAGGGCATTGTCTCATCTATCAAATGATACATTATTTATGAATATTCATTCTAAATATTCAAATAAATGTGAGTCCATTTGCTCCAACAAAAAATATATGCACAAAGAATGAGCAAGTTGAAAGAATACACTTAAATTTTAACGCTGGTAATAGTCGTTTGGATGTACAGATTTTAAACAGTAAAACATGCAAAAAATATTACATTACGTTAGCTATCAAATGATGTAGAGTTAATTAAAATATGTCGAGAAATAAAAATGTTAAGGGGTGGGTATTAGGGGCTATCTAGACGGAGTTGTGTTCAAATACATGCATATCATTTACGAGATATCATATTTCCTAAAGATTAATTTGTCTGAAAATGGCATTGTCATAACTTTCAAATGATTCCCTTTTTTATAATATTCATTGATATATACTAGGACGAAAAAGAAACGCCGGGTAACCTATAATGATTGTTTTAAGGGATAAATTGTATTATTGGATTATTATATTTATTTTTGTATGAAATGTCATCTGTATGGAACCAGCTGTTGAAGTTTCAATCGATTTCCGATGCTGATTATGTGAAAAAATACCCCCTTTTAACGATGACCCTACTTGTTTTGCGAAACACGGCCGGACATGTGTTGCATATTTTATGTACCCGGCGTTTCTTTTTCGTCCTAGTATATATTAAAAATAAAGGTAGGTTCATTTGCTCCAACAAAAAAACATTATATGCGCAAAAATTATCAAAGAAGGCATCTCACATTTGTAGAAATCCTTTATAAATCAGAAAACTGTTGGATACACACGAAAACAACTTTATATACATGTAATCCTAATGGTGTATAGGTGATAAAATATGCTGAGAAATAAAAAGTTAAGGGGTGGGTCCATAGATCTTTGTGGTACATTTTGGGGGTAAACATGCATGAAAAATGTAATTTTCAACCTGATTTATTACATACTTGTATTTATTGTCGTCAGATTATTATGTAGTTTATACTTTTATCTCAGTATTTATAGACCCCATGTGTACATATTTTGACTATTCTAATTTGTTTTATTGAGTTTAATTTGTAACTTTCACTGAGAACCCTATATAACTGTACATAGGGTCCATGCTAACACATAACAAATTCGATGTCCGTCAAGACCAGATGTCGGACAAAATGGCGGCCGATAAGCCGCTTATCTTAGATAAGCATCAGGGTATCAAATGCCGGACGCTGATTGGCTAATAGGAGCTGTCAATCAAATTCTGGCGTAAGGTCAATTTTAACAAGAAAGAGGTGGTTGGGTCATATGACCCAAAAATAGATTCAACTTGGCGTCTTTATACGTCTGAGGTTATCTATAGTGAATGGCCGAGGAGCTCCAAATGAGATTGTCAATGAGGCCTTCGTAAATGAAAAATTGTCCATGAAGCCTTGTTGAACCTCGTTTTTCACAACCCGTGTTTTTCACAACGTGTGAAAAACGCGTACGCAATTTTCACAACTTGTGAAAAACACGTTAGTAACTTTCACAAGTTGTGAAAATTGCGTACGCGTTTTTCACAAATGAGCAATGTGAAAATTACGTTAGACATTTTTTCGATTTTTAGTCCTAACGCAATTTTCACAACATTGGTCAATATCATAGTATATTTTCAAGTATATAATAAACAAAATTAATGTTTCAATTTTTTCAAATATTTTATTTAAATGGTTTACATCGCAACATGAGTGCAAGATGTCCCAACTACCCTAAGGTGTTCAACAAGCCAGTATTGTACCTTATTTTACTACCTTTACGTACAAGCAACCACTTTAGAACATAGAGAAGCCTCCTTAAGGTACATAGTAAGCACATACATCCCATGGTACTGTTATAATGTCCGTATTCACAAGGTTTGTATCAGCTGCCCAAGCACAGCACGAATATCCATGGTAACATTTATGTCCATAGCAAATTCTGTCGAGCCTTGGTCGTTTATGTGGAGGAGAGGGATTTAAACTAGCGACTCCTTGGGGGATGAAGCATGAAGCACACAACCCATTGTACGCCCTGACACTAATATTCATTTATTATGCATCGATGGCAACATGAAAATTCTACAGTATTTCATATTTTGGTGAGATATACATGTACCTTTGGTAAAAAAGCTTAATGTTGGGAAGATGCATGCATATTAAACTTAAATAAATATGATTACAGCATAGATAATTGATATATAAAAGTAAAGGTCATTGTATCTTTATTATGCAAACATTTGATATTAGTGAGTTATATCTTGTGAATTGTAACACAGTGGTCAATTTCAGAGGTACAGATTTCATTGTCAGATTTTTTATTTTCGCTTAATACTGGAATTTATATTTTGCATGGATAGTAACAAAAATGCTGTGAAAGTGTGCCGATAAAACATCGAGGCGGTCAATATATTCCATTATTGCATATGTTACTATAAATAGTAACAAAATCGACGAGAAACTGCGCCAATATAGTCTCAATGTAGGCAATACATTCCATTATTGCATATGTTACTATAAATAGTAACAAAATCGACGTGGAAGTGCGCCAATATAGCCTCAATGTGGGCAATACATTCCAGTATTGAGCAAGTGTGCCAAAATATCGATATTTGGCCAACTTCCTAGTGTGCCAAAAATCGATATTGAGGCAACTTCCGGTCATTACGCACCTGCAGTCCAACAACCGCAGACTTTCCGCACGTGAAATTCGTACGTAATTAGCAACAAGAAGCTATAATATTCAATTTTACGACGTGTGTTTTTTTTTCATAGTGAAAATTAATAAGATAATCAACAATTTATCAAGACTTACGTTTTATAACAAGCGTTTATTAGATTCCAACGTTTCGACGTTAAATAAACAAAACAATACATGTGACGTAACGTCAACGTGCAAAATAGCGCGGTACGTCGAGAAAAATGTATTTTTGTTGTAGAAAAATCATCGTTACATGCATTGGTCAACATATGCAATAAAAAGGTTATGAAACAGGGCAAGTGTGCCTTAAGTCGATATCGGCACACTTTCACCGGCATTGGCCCTCGGGCTAAAGCCCTCGGGCCAATACCTAAGCAAGTGTGCCGATATCTTCCTTAAGGCACACTTGCCCTGTTTAATAACCTCTATTTATTGCATATGTTACTATAAATAGTAACAAAATCGACGAGAAAGTGCGCCAATATAGCCTCAATGTGGGCAATACATTACGGTATTGAGCAAGTGTGCCAAAATATCGATATTTGGCTCACTTCCTAGTGTGCCAAAAATCGATATTGTGGCAACTTCCGGTCATTACGCACCTGCAGTATAACAACGGCAGACTTTCCGCACGTGAAATTCGTACGTAATTAGCAACAAGAAGCTATTAAATTTAACGACGTGTGTTTTTTCATATAAAAATTAATAAAATAATCAACAACCAGACTTACGTTTGATAACAAGCGTTCATTAGATTCCAACGTTTCGGCGTTGAAAACAAAACAATACATGTGACGTAACGTCAACGTGCAAAATAGCGCGTTACGTCGAGAAAAAGTATACTTTTGTTGTAGAAAAATCATCATTACATGTATTGGTCAGCATATGCAATAAAAAGGTTATGAAACAGGGCAAGTGTGCCTTAAGTCGATATCGGCACACTTTCCCCGGCATTAGCCCTCGGGCTAAAGCCCTCGGGCCAATACCTAAGCAAGTGTGCCGATATCTTCCTTAAGGCACACTTGCCCTGTTTAATAACCTATACGTATTGAGCAAGTGTGCCAAAATATCGATATTTGGCTCACTTCCTAGTGTGCCAAAAATCGATATTGAGGCAATTTCTGGTCAATACGCACCTGCAGTTTAACAACGACAGACTTTCCGCACGTTAAATTCGTACGTAATTAGCAACAAGAAGCTATTCAATTTTACGACGTGTGTTGTTTCATAAAAAAAATGAATGAGATAATCAACAACCAGAATTACGTTTTATAACAAGCGTTCATTAGATTTCAACGTTTCGGCGTTGAAAAAACAAAACATGTGACGTAACGTCAACGTGCAAAATAGCGCGTTACGCCGAGAAAAAGCTAGTGTAGATCTACTTTTGTTGTAGAAAAATCGTCATTACATGCATTGATCAACATATGCAATAAAAAGGTTATGAAACAGGGCAAGTGTGCCTTAAGTCGATATCGGCACTCTTTCCTCGGCATTAGCCATCGGGCCAATACCTAAGCAAGTGTGCCGATATCTTCCTTAAGGCACACTTGCCCTGTTTAATAACCTCTACGTATTGAGCAAGTGTGCCAAAATATCGATATTTGGCTCACTTCCTAGTGTGCCAAAAATTGATATTGAGGCAACTTCCGGTCATTAAGCACCTGCAGTTATACAACCGCAGACTTTCCGCACGTGAAATTCTCAACAAGAAGCTATTCAATTCTACGACGTTTGTTTTTTTCATATTGAAAATTAATGAGATAATCAACAACCATACTTACATTTTATAACAAGCATTCATTAGGTTCCAACGTTTCGGCTTTGGAAAAACAAACAATACATGTGACGTAACGTCAACGTGCAAAATAGCGCGTTACGTCGAGAAAAATTTGTATTTTTGTTGTAGAAAAATCATCATTACATGCATTGGTCAACATATGCAATAAAAAGGTTATGAAACAAGGCAAGTGTGCCTTAAGTCGATATCGGCACACTTTCCTCGGCATTAGCTCTCGGGCTAAAGCCCTCGGGCCAATACCTAAGCAAGTGTGCCGATATCTTCCTTAAGGCACGATTGCCCTGTTAAATAACCTCTACATATTTAACGATCTGTACAAAACGATATTTTGAACGTATAAAAGATAGAATAATAATCACATTTATGTTGTAACGAGCGCTTATGGCGCTCATTACTATTATTATTGTAAAAATGACGTCATTGGGGTCTACAACAAAACATTGACCACATCTAGAGTATCATTCGGAACAACCTCGTCGATCATCTACGAAGATGTACCTCGGAAATCAGACGTAGTAGAAATACAACCAGGTTATAAGGTCCGGCGATTAACTCCCTGGCAAGTAGTACTATTATTGTTTATACATCGACGTGTAAAATCAATATTATCTAAAAAAATTGTATGCTACAGGTCGTCCACGTAAACATTGCGTATATAAGTATGGCCAGTTTAATTACACACTTATAATTAGGGGTGAATTATTTATACAATTTTATAGTTTGGTTTGTTTACACTTGTTTTAATACACATATTTATAAAACATTTACAAAGAAGATATACAATATTTAAAATAAACATTGAATTTCAAAGTGGTGTGTTTAAATCAGCAAAATGCTGTTCATGCATCAACGTATTCACCTATATAGTAGAAAAGTCCATTATTTAAAGTACAATAACACGCATGACCTAGAATACGACGTGTTGTTTACTAATTAGCTAAAAAACAACTTTCAGAAGTCATAGAAAAAGGCCCTAGACTGTTTCTATATACATAGAAACACGTCCATTTGTCATTTTCATGTCAGCATTTAATAATAAACTTGTTACACGTTTATCTCATCATCACATCAGAACAACGTCTCACACGTCGTATTTCTGTGCAGTTCAGACTACATTACTACAGAAACTAACTTCGTAGATCTACTTTTTCACCTTATGATATCCGAGATTTATCTGCATAGAAGATCGCCGAGGTAAGTCCGATGGTAAAGTTATAACTTCCTCGATCGACCTCTCTCAAAATGCCAATATTTTTCCGAAAAAACTATTTTAATGGTTTCATATTGTTTGCATATTTTAAATATGAGAAGCAATGCATTAAACTGACGTGACCCGGGTTCGTAGAAATTCATTTTATGTATTTTTGAATATATTTTTGTTTATCATAATACTGCATTTTGACCATGGCACTACTTCGATTATAGGAGGTTGGATTTAAAACATTATGCATTTTTCGAAAGGGTAATAAGTACAGAATTGTATGAAATGGACATAGCAAATTAATCCATTTTAAAGTGTACATGTATTCATTAATATTTTTTTCAAGATGAAAGAAATATTAAATCGTTTTCAATATAGTTATTTCATTAAATATAGGGTGGCGAGACAGGATAGAGCGCCATGATCGTGCGACCACATACACGACTCATGCAGGTTGTTTCGTCATCTCACGATGACGAACGCAGAAAACAAAGCGTTTGACCAAGTACTAGCAAAACATCAACAGCTCTGGTAACCATGCCAAATTTCCCTTCTCTAAGAAAAAGGAATGACTTGGTGTTTGGGAACGACCAGAGCCAGTAAAATGCTTCGCCAAAAAACGCTTGACAAAGTGAACAGGCAAAACTGTTCTGTTTCTTACAAGAACGTCTATGGGTCTATATACAAAATATTAATTACAAGGTTTTCAGTTAAATAATAGCGCTGTGCATTATTAATTAGTATGTCAAATAAATCGTACATGGGATTATTTTACTTGAAATTTCATAACTATCATTAATACGTTTTTTACCAATCACAATTTAATTGCTTCTTTTAATTTGATAGTGCAGTTTATTTGTATTTGATAACAACTCACTAAATTGAGGATTCATTTTCCAAAATTATCTTCCCCATATTTAATGTCCTTTTTACAGTATTTAACGATTGTTACAGGCTCTGAACTTTAGGACCCAAATAGCTCAGTCGGCTAAAGGGAAGGAACGGAAATAAGCATATGACATGAAAAGTTCAAGAGGTCGCTGGTTCGAAACCTAGCAAATGCATAAATTTTTATTTTTATATTTTATTTTTTATTATATATTTTTATTTTATATTATACATACATGTATTTACGTATTAAGAGGTAGCATTGACATATTGAGATATATAATCTTATGAATATTTTAAAATGAATAGTGTTATGTTTACGTTTATTGTGGTTACTTTAAACTGTACATGTATTAGACCGTACATTACTTTATAACGAAAGTTTTATGGAGATATAACTTTAAACCATCAATACTTGGATTTTACCAATGGCTGAACGATGCCTAATTTTATGCTGTAGTAGGCGGAATAAAGATGTAGAACATTTTAGTTTATAAAACATGAAAGGTACATAATTACATTAAAGTATATCATATAAAAGGTGGGTTGCTCTCAAGACTGTAGTAACTCGCTCTTTAATCCAAAGCTCTTACTTCAGTCTTGCGAGCAACTCAGGAAATAAACCTACAATCATACTGATAAAGAGGACATTTTTATATAAACGCAAGATATCTTTATAACATTGTAGATCTACATTATAAATATAATGATAAAACAATAATGATAAAAAGTCATTCTTTTTCATTTAAAATATTCCTCATTTCCACAGAATATAATTCAACCGATTTTCTCACAATTCGTAGGAACTCAGGTAAAACAATATTAGTTGAGCAGCCAAACCTGCATTGTTTAGACAGTGAACAACAATGAATAACAAGTCATATCTCTGAAATAGACAAGCGCCCCTAAATAGCTAGCCCAAGCCTTTCTACGGCTATTTTCCCTCCTACCAATGATTTTTAATTATGTAGGACAGTTGTCAGTTTCTGACGATGTGTGTACTTAGTAGTTGGTTAAAAGCTAAATCCAGAGATTTAACCTTTCCAGGAGGAGTGAGTAGGTTGACTGACCGTCGTCATATGACCTATACAATGTGTTGCCACGGCGTTAAAACCAACAAACAATCAAACAAACAAGCATGATATATTAAAAAGTATTATTATAAACTATAATAAGATGTTGGTTTCTGTTAGAACATGGAACCGTGAATACGAAATAAAATACAATACCACATGTTAACCGAACAGAGGAACTGAAAACGACCGATAATATTTGAAATTTTTGACTAAGTTATCATTTGGAACAACCTCGGCGATCATCTACGAAGATATACCTCGGAAATCAGACGTTGTAGAAATACTACCAGTCTATAAGGTCCGACGATTAACTCCCTGGCAAGTTGTTTATACATCGACGTGTAAAATCAATATTATTAAAAAATGTGTATGCTAGATTACTAATTAGCTATACAAACAACATTCAGAAGTCATAGCAAATGGCCCTGGACTGTCTCTATATACATAGAAACACGTCCATTTGTCATTTGCATGTCAGCATTTAATAATAACCTTGTTACACGTTTATCTCATCATTACATCAGAACAACGTCTCACACGTCGTATTTCTGTGCAGTTCAGACTACATTACTACAGAAACTAACTTCGTAGATCTACTTTTTCACCTTATGATATCCGAGATTTATCTGCATCGAAGATCGCCGAGGTAAGTCCGATGGTAAAGTTATAACTTCCTCGATCGACCTCTCTCAAAATGCCAATATTTTTCCGAAAAAACTATTTTAATGGTTTCATATTGTTTGCATATTTTAAATATGAGAAGCAATGCATTAAACTGACGTGACCCGGGTTCGTAGAAATTCATTTTATGTATTTTTGAATATATTTTTGTTTATCATAATACTGCATTTTGACCATGGCACTCTTCCTGTCTTCGATTATAGGAGGTTGGATTTAAAACATTATGCATTTTTCGAAAGGGTAATAAGTACAGAATTGTATGAAATGGACATAGCAAATTAATCCATTTTAAAGTGTACATGTATTCATTAATATTTTTTTCAAGATGAAAGAAATATTAAATCGTTTTCAATATAGTTATTTCATTAAATATAGGGTGGCGAGACAGGATAGAGCGCCATGATCGTGCGACCACATACACGACTCATGCAGGTTGTTTCGTCATCTCACGATGACGAACGCAGAAAACAAAGCGTTTGACCAAGTACAAGCAAAACATCAACAGCTCTGGTAACCATGCCAAATTTCCCTTCTCTAAGAAAAAGGAATGACTTGGTGTTTGGGAACGACCAGAGCCAGTAAAATGCTTCGCCAAAAAACGCTTGACAAAGTGAACAGGCAAAACTGTTCTGTTTCTTACAAGAACGTCTATGGGTCTATATACAAAATATTAATTACAAGGTTTTCAGTTAAATAATAGCGCTGTGCATAATTAATTAGTATGTCAAATAAATCGTACATGGGATTATTTTACTTGAAATTTCATAACTATCATTAATACGTTTTTTACCAATCACAATTTAATTGCTTTTTTTAATTTGATAGTGCAGTTTATTTGTATTTGATAACAACTCACTAAATTGAGGATTCATCTTCCAAAATTATCTTCCCCATATTTAATGTCCTTTTTACAGTATTTAACGATTGTTACAGGCTCTGAACTTTAGGACCCAAATAGCTCAGTCGGCTAAAGGGAAGGAACGGAAATAAGCATATGACATGAAAAGTTCAAGAGGTCGCTGGTTCGAAACCCAGCAAATGCATACATTTTTATTTTTATATTTTATTTTTTATTATATATTTTTATTTTATATTATACATACATGTATTTACGTATTAAGAGGTAGCATTGACATATTGAGATATATAATCTTATGAATATTTTAAAATGAATAGTGTTATGTTTACGTTTATTGTGGTTACTTTAAGCTGTACATGTATTAGACCGTACATTACTTTATAACGAAATTTTTATGGAGATATAACTTTAAACCATCAATACTTGGATTTTACCAATGGCTGAATGAAGCCTAATTTTATGTTGTAGTAGGCGGAATAAAGATCGTAGAATAGTTTAGTTCATAAAACATGAAAGGTACATAATTACATTAAAGTATATCATATAAAAGGAGGGTTGCTCTCAAGACTGTAGTAACTCGCTCTTTAATCCAAATATCTTACTTCAGTCTTGCGGGCAACTCTGGAAATAAATAGATTATATGTTCTGTATTGTTGTTATGATCATAATTTTGTATAAATTAGTTTCACAAGTATTGTTTTGTTATGAACTTGAAACACATTCAGGTGTGTCAAATATGTAAATCTTCACGGACCCAACAATTTTCATCAATTTTCATCATACATGCATAAGCCTGGAAAACGTTCAGTTAGTCTGTTTATGTAGTAAAAGTATTGTGATAATGTGAAATGCATTCAAATTAATTCAGTGATCACGTAAATCGTTATTATTTCAATTCATGTTCCGTAACAAGCTCACTATGCTCCGTAACGAAATGAATTTTCATTCTTAATGAAAGAGACATCAACATTTTTCTTTCCACTTAAATAAATGAGTAAATGGAAGTAAGATTAATTGTAAAATTGAAAATCTGAAAGTCATCCATCACAAACTTTTCAGATTTATGCTTCATCCTGTACCTGCACTAAAATATGTTTTTCTTACACACATACCGTAACTGTTAGTGCTAAGGTCTAATTTTGCTTTTAACATGCTCAAGCGATCAAAAGAGGAATATCAAAAACAAAAACAGTTTGTTTCTTCCATAAATTATATCATATAGCATGTGAAATACTTGTTACGCAAAATAGCCGTTACGGAGCACAGGGGTTTCGTAAGAGTTTCCCTCAATAAATATAGAAGTAACAATAAATGTGCGCGTAACTTGCACTTGATCACATCAATGTACAGTGGCAAACAACAATTCGATGTAAAAACACCTATATTGTCGCTAGCAACTGCCCTATGCTCGTTATGGAAGCATTGTTGAACCTCATTTTTCACAACCCGTGTTTTTCACAACTTGTGAAACTTGCTAAAGCCCTCGGGTCAATACCTAAGCAAGTGTGCCAATATCTTCCTTAAGGCACACTTGCCCTGTTTAATAACCTATACATATTGAGCAAAGTTGCCATTTTGAACCTCGTTTTTCACAAACGTGTTTTTCACAGGTTGTGAAAAACGCGTTCTGTGAAAAATGGATTCAACGTTGAACCTCATTTTTCACAAACTGTGTTTTTCACAACCTGTAAAAATTACGATCGTGGTTTTTTCCACGTTTATTACAACCTGTTTTGTTATAAAAACCCTAATTATATTAAAGATTTATTATTAACGGGTTGGTAAGTTGAGCCAATTTTGTAATAACTCGTTTGCAATAAAATATGACAACTTGTTTTTCTGTCGAAATCTTCAAATTAACATGGCAAAATGTAAGTATTTTGTCTATTTGAGAATTAATGTTTGCTCGTTTAGCATTATTTTCTTTCTTTACCATTCATTTAAAGTATTAAACTATATTTTATAATCAAACTAATACAACTAGACACTTTATTCATTTCGGGTTATTATTACAAAACGGGTTGTAACAAACTTTGAACCTCATTTTAAAAAAAACTACTACTAAAAAATTACATGTGTGAAAAATGCGTTAATACCAAAAAACTCAAGTTTTTCAATCACTTTTTTCGTCACATTTGAAGTTGTGAAAAATGCGTTTCTATGCTTGTATGAATTTTGTATGCTAACGTGTTTTTCACACAAGTTGTGAAAAATGCGTACGTGTTTATCACAAGTTGTGAAAAAGACGGGTTGTGAAAAATGAGGTTCAACAAAGCCTCATAACACGAACATTATCGATGTCGATGGAGCCTAAAATATGTAAATTTTCAATATGCTGATTGATTAATGGGAAAGCGCGAATGGCTGATGTAAGCTTCCCCGGGTATACTATCATAAATTAATTACACAATTATGTGACAAAGACATAATACATTATTTAAAATTAATAACATATTACTGTGTAAGAGAGGTAAATCCATCGATCTGAAAAGGCATAGCATTACGAACAACGTATGTATATATCTTTTGAAATTATATAATATACCTGGTATAAATAAAACATTTTTTATATAAACAAGATAGTATCTACATATTATTTTGTCAAATTATATACTGTATATTATAATATATAGCATTATACATTTTAATATACCTGGCATAAATAGAATTTATATATAAATAAGATAAAATCTACCTACCTGTTTTTCCTACACCAGAACTCCCTATCAGAACAATCTTGGCACCAACAAATCTTTTCTGTGACATATTTATGTATTGTCTTGACGTTAAATATTCTTTGATAATTCCGATGTTGGAGCGCTGGGTATAATTCTTTGTAAAAATGTAACTTTTTAATAAAGTGTCCCTTGCAAGTATTTTGTAGTTGAACGAAGTGCCCCTTTAATGTTTTGTATCATTGAATGAAGTGTACCTTTAATGTTGTATTGCTGAGTGAAGTGTCCCTACCGTTGAATAAAAGAGTCCCTTTATATGTTTTTTATTGTTGAATGAAGTGTCCCATTACAGTTAATAAATCCTTTTAAATAATTGTACAACTAAAACAATTATTTATGTATATATATATTTAAACTATTCACTATAAAAAATCCTTATTAAAAACGTTCAGAAAAAAATCCAAGAAATAAGAAATAAAACTTCCAGGAATCGCAGTTATGATAAACCTAGAAAACTAAAGAAATACATGTAATAAATGGAACAAATGTTTGCTTGCAATAAATTGTAAAAGAATACAGACATCCCTCAGATTAATGTATATTTTCTTATATAATCTGAGAGTGAATAGTAAAAATATACCTAGTAGATGAAACTACGAACGAAGTCTCTTAGTGTTATTTTAGTCACAAGTTATTTCTAAAGAAATCTTAAATAGTTGAATGAAAACATAGGTTTTTGGTTTATTTTCATACAGGTACGGTGAGTTACGTCAAGATTAATGAGAGAGAAACCGTTCTTGAAGATTTATATATAGTTTGTTTGGTAGACATCATATCATTTTATGGACATTAATTGTGATTTGTTACCGTATGTGAAAGAAAACATTTAGGCTAAATAGATGTTTTGGCCCATATATTTACTCTGAAAAAAAATAGGATTCTTAAATGATTTAGAACAGGAAAATTTTCCAAAATGTTTAGTACACTATTCTGCAACGAATGGAATGGCCATAGAAACCAAGGATTTTCCAAGTCAAGTTTTTACGGAGACCATAATGCAAACTCTCTGCAACGGTATATCCCTTGTATGCAGCGGTATACATGTATGCATAAGTCATTGACAACATCACTAGTCTATACATACTATTTAATTGTGGCTTTCACTATCAATAATAGAAGCAGTGTTTCATTGGTAGAACGCACTGGAGAGGTCCCTGGTTCGAACTCCACTTAGGGCACTGCTTGTTTCCTTAAGCAAGAAAATAATCTACATTTGTTTCAATCCATCCAGGTTAAATCGGGTACTGTGAGGGTCACGTGTTTGAAAGCGATTTCAATGATAAATGAAAGTCTATTGTACAAATTTGTAAAGTCAACTGAACATGAAAATGGAAGCAGATTTTAAACCTCAAACCTAGATATGCTGGATGTATACTAGTGTAACAAGCAAATTCCCACCAGCTTATCTTTACCCAGGGAAGAGAATGCCTAGGACTTTTACCCAGGGAGAAAAATAAGTAAGTCACCCTCTCTTGTGCCAATTTCCCCTACCTTAATATTTGTAAAACTTTTATATCAATAAAGTACAACATCGGTTTTCTAATGCTACAGTCCCATAAACATAATAATAGCCGTGAGGGCACCGTACGGGCGCCGTGCAATCAAGCTCCGCAAGGACTTGTACGAACTCTTGCGTACCCGTACGGACTGTTACGCCTTTATCAGGGTCCGTGAGATGAGACCAGGATACACGCATCAGTTTCAAAGTCAGATCGTGAACACAATGGTGCCCGAGTATGGATTAAACTTGCATATCTTCCAGCTACGGCTCCGTACGGGCGTGTTTTTTTGTACCACGTGCATGCCGTCATCTTAATACACAAGGCTTCCCACGGTCTACGACTGTCTGCACGTACGGGTCCGCAACAAGCCACGATTTTATGGGACTGAGGCATAAGGCATTGATCACACAGGCAAGTTAGAGCCAAGTGTTGTCTGTCCTGACTTAAAAGTCAAGCAAACTTTCTGTAATGCGTTCATTCAGTGCTTTCAGCACTTTGATTAATGTGATGGTACCACGTCTAGGGAAAACTTTAATCTCTCAGTGGGAAGAGAAGAAAAAACCAACAGGAAGGAAATATACAAGTTAAATCAATTTAATATCCATATACTAAATATACATAGATTATAATATATACTGTAAAATAGTATAATTATGATAGTGAAAATATATAATAAAAACTAAAATACTATAGAAGTTAAACATTTCTGTGGGAATCCATTCTTGCTTGAAAAAAATGTCCCCCTAATGCAAATAGGTACCATATTATTTAAATCTTACACATGAGTGTACCACTAAGGGAACATTATCAAGATTGTTATTGTTATGTAATTTATTTTGCTTTATAACATAATTCAACATTTCCCCATATAATTGCATTAGTCAGCGATACTTCATACTGTGCCTAGATAGGCCTAGATCTCTGGCATAGGCGGATCTAGCAGGGGGGTCAGGGGGGTCTGGACCACTCCCTGGAACTTCCATAATGTACCTTTCCATTAGAGTATTTATTAACAGTAAGTCATTTATAAGTAGCATGAAGCAATTAATCTCGGTACTTAACATAGATTTAATGGTTATGAAGTTTTTATTATTTATATGTTGCATTATTCTGCAAAATGTGTATAATGTGGTTGTGGTTCTAAGTTTGGACCCCCCCTTAGAAAAATTTCAAATCTGCCCCTGTCTACGACCAAGTTTTTCGTTTACTATTGTTCGTTTTTTCTCAACTGTCAAAACATGAATAATTTCACGGTGACTTCGTGCTCTTTGTCTAACACTTGTGATATTGAAATTGTGTGTAATCATCCACCGTGAAATTATTCAAAGTTTGACAGTTGAGAAAAAATGGACAATACAAAGCACAAGCCTTCACCATAGGCTGACAAACTGTCAAACTTGGTACTGAAGTAGGTATATGTAGGAGAAAAGCCTTAGAAATAATATTTTATGTTTTATCTAACCCTAACCAACTTAGCCCTTGAAGATAAGTTGGTCACCAGAAGCTGAACCCAAGATCCCTAGATTCATAGTGAAATGTTTCTGATGGATTAAAAATGAATAAGATTTGGTCCCCACAGAAAATTCAACTCAAATGGTATAAGTTAAATGTAGTCCTTGTAACTAGAGAGCCTAGCTTGTCTTATATCACTCACCTGAAAATGACTGCTTTTTATTTGGATTTTATGCCATTTACAATTAAAATACACGTAATTAAAATATAATTAGTAGTTGACAGCATTTGATTTATGTTACCAGCTTTTCTGGACAATTTTCTTACATCAGTATGTGTTTACCCTTCCACAAGGAGCTGACAACCAGTCCATTTCAAGCATAGTCAGGGGAGTTAATTTTGTCAGACTAAAATTTCTGGAATTGTCTATACAAAGGGAAACTCAACAAAATTATGACATTTTCATGTAAGGGTATGACCTGTAAAAGCCAGGGATCAACTTTAGCAAAGCAGCTTTAATTAAATTGTCATACAAGGATTGATATCGGACATAAATTGATCACAAACATTTCACCATTGGCCAGTTTCCTAAGCATGGTAACCTCTAGTAAGTGCTTCATCCCCTGGTACCTTCTATTTGGTGTCACATCCTTATTTCATTTAGTGTCTGAAGGGTACCAGGGGACTAAACACTAGGTATCGACATTCTTAGGAAACTGGCCACATGAGCATAAAGTACTCTGGTACAAAATATAAATGTTTAATAAATATTGTGATTTTTTTACAAACAAACTATTGCACATCAACCAATAACATACATATATACATTATATATAACAGTACAATTAGTAACATTCAAACTAGACAGTCCTAAATATATAATGTTAATTAAGCCTCAAACCTGGGTTGTGTCCAATAAAACATCATTGGTAGGTTATAGTAGTTATATCTCTTCTATTCCTTGGAGAAACATTGTGTTTGCCCAGTCTGTCAATCTGTCCGTCCACAATAATGGTTTCTGCTTAGGCCTAAACTAAAACACCTTGTTTGACCTTTACCGACCCTAAATTTTTGGGTTGGGTCGATAGGTATGAAAAATATGTTATTTTTAGCACTTTTTTAATGATAGTGTAAAAAAAACTACCGGAAAGTAATATGATGATTAATCATGACTAATAAAAAAAGACCACATATTTTTCAAATTAAAATTTGTTAGTCGGCAGTATTTTTTCTGCTCAGTCAGTAAAGGGCAAACAAATTTAATTTTAATTTAGGCCCCAGCATCTTGAAAACATTTTTGCAAAAAGACTTGTTCAAACTAAGTTCCAAATATATTCAGTCAGCACATGCTTGGGGCTTATAGATTGTTCAATAAAGAATGTTATGATACCTAAGGCAAGAGCATTATATATCCAACCATTAGCTAATATTGACAAAAGCAGCAGGGCATGCGTAATGTAGAATGCACATCTGCAAGGGTAATGTTACAAAATATTCACTTGCAAATTTGAACGATTTGACACATATATTTGAAAGTTGTTTTAATGAATTCCTGCTATATATAATATCATATTGTGTATAAATGGTAAACATATTTGTATGATAATTAGGGACTTCAGTCAGTTATCTTTCCCTGATAAAATCTGAAACAATCCAATTAGTAAGTAGGTCCTTACAGTTGGAAACCTTGGATTTTATCATTGAATTCCTATGTAAGGATAACAAAATACATCTAATATCTATCCTATTAATAAAGATATTAACAGAAGTGATGAAATTTAGGTAGTTTTTACCCTAAAAATACTTAGCTTGAATATCAAACAAATTATATGATTTACAAAAAAATTATTTAAGATTAAATTTGGCAAACTGACATTGAAACATAAGGGTAAAATCCAAGTAATCCAACTGACAGGACCTTCCTATTTGAAGAGTATACAAGGGGAAATAACTGACTAAGGTACCTATTGAATATTTGAAATTAAAAGTGTACTAATCTATATCTGATGATATTATATTTGAAAAAATAATCATTCAAATTATATTTATATGAATCATTTCAAAAGCCCAAAAGGAAAACTAACCAAACTCAATAAACACAAAGAATTCTTATTTTACAACCCAAATGTTTTTAAATGTAAAGCATGTTTTAGAGAATTCTCTACATTGTCAAGTTTTTGTTGATAGTATATTATGATTTTCTCATGATCAACTGTATCTATTAAACTACAGAAACATAATTTTACAAAAAAATATTAAAACTGTAATTTTTAAAACTCTAGACTAACAAAATTTATAAATTTTGAAATTTCTGAAACACAATGTATCAGTAATAGATTTAAACACTTTAGAAATGTCATATAAAACATGGATGTTATGATACAATGCATACAGTACCCTCCTAAAGTACTTGGACAAAATCCTGTAATTAGAATTAACCAATCCATAGTTACCCAGGAAAAAAAGAACCAGTTAGTGTTCTGAACAAATTCCAAAATGAATATTATTTAGTTTATCATCATATGAAATCAAGCTATGATAAATGAATAATAGGGATGTGGCGAGTATCCGAGTACTCGGATATTTGCGATCTCGTCTAGAAAATCGAGTAGGAATATTCGTCGCGTCCGAAATCATCAAATCGCGATCTTGTTTTGGAAAAAAAAATGAAACAATATTTTCAGCTTAATTGTTACTGAAAACGAGTCGCACTACTAATGAAAACTTTAGTTTATGTAGTGACCGAATTATCATGTGTCAAAATTTTAATTTATACACTTTTGAACAAAAAATAATATTATCACTGAAAATGCCCATAAAATATATGACAGTAATGTTTGGAGTACGTGGTTTCCTATATAGTAACAGCTTCAGTATTTTTCACTGATTTTTGTTATTGCATGAATTTCTGTATGCTTTTCCATTAACATGTGATTCATGGTTCGATTCCTGAATCGCTACACATGAATCGTGGTTAGGATCGGATTGCCACTTGCTCAACCATCCACAGCCCTAATGAAAAAAATCTGATTATACTAAAATTTCTTAACTTGTGATATTCATAATCAGTTTTTGTCCAAAACTTTCAGAGGGCACTGTACATGGTCTAGAGATTATATTTGGACCGCAAAAAAATGTATGACATTTATATATACATGTATAAATAATTCTAGTGTAAAACATAAACATTCTGAGCTAGAAGTTTGGGTCCTCAGAGGTGAGCATAATTTTGCACAAGGTTTCAATTGATTTCTACAGAAATAACCATGTAGTTCAGTCATTATATCTGTTTGAAACAGAAATCCTGATATTTCCATGTTCTATGTCTGCGACTACTTTTAATGACAATAACATGAGTTTATTATCAATTAAATATCAAATTTGAGGGCCGGTAATTTCCATTTGGGATAAAAATGCTGATTTAACTACTTCATTTTTAATTTAGTAGAAAACAACATTTATTAAAACCAAGTACTTTTAATGTTGATATAAATGTCTGCCATGAATATTAATTAATCAAATGTACTCCATGGATATTCATTAATCAAATAAACCCAATGAATATTAATTGATCAAATGTATTTCATGAATGTTAATACATCAAGAATCATCTACTGAGTGCAACAGTACTATTCTATGAAATATTACTGTTCAAAATTTCATACATCAGTATGACTAGTAAATCAAAATATAGCTCCAGTTTTTTCAGTCAAAAAGAGTAATAATTTCAGTCTGTGCCAACTTCTAAATTTTAGGCCTAATAGAAAAATACGAGTTTTAGATAACAATTCTAAATAATGATCGATATTGATATTTAATATTAGTTGAGTTGGGTCTAGCTTTGACAGTCAATTCAAACACAGGTTTCTGTAACAAAGGTGTTTAGCATTACATGAAAAAACCTGAGGAGAGCCAAATCTCAGGTAGTTTTGTCATTGCTCCTTAAAACTAAGTTATTAACTCACACATACTGAAACTCCAGTATTAATTTAGTTAACTAAAGACACTAAAATTATTATATATTTTGACAGGTTATAAAACTAAAAGGATTTCATTCACACATCATATAAAAGGGAAGTAACTCTGTATATAAATAATGCCAACTGCAATATTCTAAACAGAGTTAGCTCCCTTAGATCATAATTTCAAACCTCTACATCAACTATATACAATATAAATATGTAAATAAAATAAAATCTTTACTGTACAAAATGTACATATGTTATATCCCAGTCTCTAATATAGATCTTGTATTGACATATACTAGATTTGTGTACTGGACACATAGTATTGTCTGTCCTTTTGTTCATTGCTTACTTTCTAATATAGGTACATGGTTTGTTTTTTGTGAGTTTAATATTTCTGACTAAAGTTTCTTCACTCCACTTTACCAGTAGGCTAGTATTGATTGTCAAAAACTACTTTCTAATCAAAGCTTTTTGACTATTCAACTACTCTCTACCCAAAGCTCTAGGACTTTTCAATGAGCAAAATTTACATTTAATCCTTCATCCTAATGATGCATCCTGTCCTCTAGCCCCTTATAGTACAAAAATAGCTACTTAAGACCTCCATCAAACCAATACATCCTTCCCTGTTGCTCCTTCCCATCAAAAATAGCTTATTTGAAACCTGCATCTTACTGATGATCCAATCATTTACCATTTGCCATTTTCTGTCTCCTTGCCCCTTTTTGAGTTCAAGAATAATCACTAATGATTCACAACAACTGCAATGATTGTTAGTTGAAAATGACTAAATGGACATGATCATGTACTAATAAAATTCCTAGATTAGCTTGACCATCACTCGGACATTAGTCTGCCCAGTTTGGACATAAACCTTTATATCACTGGTTAGTCATGATGACTTTCACACTGTTGTTTTATTATTCATTTCACAACATATTGTTTTATCACACCCCTCATTGTTCAGGAATACACTCCATGGTCGGTTCATGACTATAGTTTCTCTTGAGTACTTCCCGATATATATCTTTATTACTTTCAGGTATATTGTGGCGTCGTAAACTGCCAACGTTAATATACGGTAGATTGTCATATGGATTTTCATCATAATCCGGGTCTTCTTGCATTTCTTTAAGTTCAATTCCTTTCTTTGGGTTCAATTCAGGATCAGACGACATATTGTCACTCAGTTTTATATGAAAAGCTTTCCACAAATCTTCCTCTGTAACATTCTCACAATCCGGATCTCTCAAGTTATGAATACACATATCATCCTGGGTGCCTGTTACTTTCATTATTTTCTTCACTTTTTCAGGTGATCGGTTCGGCATTGTTTTACTGTACATTTCAAGATAATTAGCTTTCGGTTCATCAAAGTAATCGTCCGGTACAGATTCTTCCGATCCAGATGGTAAAGGTGTTACCATAGCAACTGGTGAAAATGTAACCGTTTTATTTTTCATCTTTTTTTTCTGCGGCAAAGTTGGAGCCACTATTTCACGCTCATTGGTAATTCTTGGTTGAATAGCCTTTCCAATGGTAATAAACTCAGACTGAGGCATAATTAATTCATCTTCGGACATTTCGTCACTGTCGTCTGTTTCCGTCTTCTTGAGCAAGGGTTCTTGTTGACTTGCGTCTAAGTGTTGTACATGCTCCAGGTAGTTGACATAGCCATTTTGTTGACCAGGGTCATTTTGAGACATACCCTGTGAAAACGCTTCTTTCAACTTTTTATCAGCATTTCGATTCATGTCGGAATATTTGGTCATTTTCATCGGACTTCGTTTAATGGAACAATATTTATCCTCGTCATAATCGTAATGACAGTAAGTATTAGATGAATGATTATTATCTTTACTCTTCATTATTGGAGATGGGAATGGTGGCGGATGTTGTACAGTCGGTCTCTTCTTGCGATCACTTCGTCTGTAAATAGAAATATACAAGACAATAATTACTGAGTAAAATGAAACTTTCAACAACAGTATTTTCAAATTTACCCAGTGGACTGTGGACTGAGTCCAACCAAATTGCCCTAAGTTCAGTGACTTTTAGAATAATAGTGGTCCAATAGTTCACCTACTTTTGACAGCCACCATTTTCATAATTCATTAAATAACATTTAAAAAAAATAATGTATGAATAAAATGTGTGCACTTAAGGTATTTTTTCTGCATGTATATTGAGCTAAATTCCCAAATGGACAGCTTTTTGGGAACCATTATGACACCTCAACGAACCAAACCAACTTCTTTATTGAAACAATTAAGCAAAATTATGTTGTTATTTTTAAACAAGTAGTCAAAATGTGACAAAATACACCCAAAGACATTTTCCAGGGTCATAGAACTCTGATATTACAAGTTTAATTCACAAGCAGTGTGTTTGTGAATTAATATGATGTCCATCATTACATAACAAAACAAGTGTATATAAAAGAAAGATAACTCTTATTTATTTTACAAAACATAAATGTGGTTACCTCCCTTGGTGCATAGTAAAACTATCAAGGCAGAAAAAAACTGAATCTCATGTGTAACAGTTTGTAATTCTAACATAGAGATTGTGAGTTTTTCACTGATGTTAACATAGATTACATGAAGATTATGTTCCATAAAAATCTATTTTAGCTACACCCATTATCTTTTTATTTCATGCAATGCAACTAAACCCTTATTTTAACAAACCAAAAGGGGCCGACCATGAATGGTTTTCAGAAGGGCTGTCACTTCAATTGTTTTTAAATTGGGTCCAGAACAACAATGTATTTTTTTCACTTTTAAACAATTTTTGAAATATTTGAGTTTTATGTTTCCTGGGCACTCGGACCCCCCCATCCCCCTAGGAATTTAATCAATGATTATTTTAAGTAAAATATATACCCTTGCCCAAAGCAAAACAATCAGTGTATTCTAGGTAAATGACTCTATTTTTTTTTCAAATTGGCAATAGTTACCTAACAGTATAATTATCATATACAAATGGTTTTCCAGAATGTTAAAATTGAAATTCCCTAATGGCTATGTGTTAAGAGAAGTCCAATAGTACAAAAGACTGTGGGTTTGTAACTTCATATTTACTACAGAGAAGATTGTGGAGAGGTGGAGACACTGGAGTGCAGAAGTGCAGGATTTCTAATCTGGAAATCACAGGTTTGATTCCCTGTTGCATTGAATTTTTGAATCAATTTTTCTTTGTAGAGGAGGAAGTTGTCAACTGCTAGAGAAGGGTAAATGAGTAGGCCTACTGGTGGCCCAACGTTTCCAGGAATGTTGGTTAGGTTAGTTAGCCATTTTACATGACCATATTAAAAGTGTTGATAAAGATGATAAATCCAATTAAAAAACAAAACAAATACATTTGATAGCAAAAACATCAAACAGTATTACATGACCTTACGAAATGAATAACAGGAGAAATTCTACCTTACAAATAAGCACAGACAAGCTGATAGAGAATCAAGTATCTAAGTCAATTTGACAACCTGAATATTTTTGTCTTCCTCTTAGAAATTATCAAATAATTTACCTTGTATAAATGTTATCATTTATATCACTTTAACAAAAACCAAGAAAAAATTAACTTTATCATTTAATATAGCAGTTAAAACAACACACTGTCTGTTAGAGTTAATCATTGAAGATAGTTCATTGGTACTGATAAGCATACTGGCTTGCAGGAAGTTCCTGATATCTAATTTAGATAATAAACAGGCTGACATCAAAGTGGAGTGGTTCATTTATATAATTAGGTCAGGGCGTGTTTTTTAGATATAAATTAGGAATGTGAAAAAAGAAGGCTTCAGAATCGCATTCCATCTTAAAACAACATGTAGAATGGTTCATTGGTTTTAATTCAATCGTAAAGATATAAAAATACATTTCTAATTTCCTAGTAATTTTCTCCAATCATTTTAACAGAATTTTAGTATGGCTGTTAAACGTGCAGCAATTATCCAGTAACATCAGGTATGAAATATCAGTTATCTATTATTTTGGTTAATATTTAAAGCATAAAATTACATGTTAAGTTTGAAGCCAGGTAAGTAGCGCAGTTGATAGCGCGCATGGATTTCAAATCTAGTGTCCCAAAGGGGCAAGGGTTAGAATCCCACCCAAGGAGGTTATACCCTGCCATGAAATAATGTCAGTTTTAGTTACAGACAAGGGTCCAGGAAAGCTAGGTTAGGTGCGCTGGATGCCATAAAATAACCTAAAAAATTGTGCAGACACAATCAGCCCAAACAAACATATCTACCATAATTTCAGGGTCTATCAATCTTTAGGTATGGAATTCACAAATTATAGTTCCAGGAAATTATAAATGCAATACAAACAGATCAGCTGCTATGAAAGGCTCAATACTTTCTAAACTCTTTAGAGACACTTGAAACTTTCAAAATAAACAACTCACTGCCAAGGTAGGTTTTTCTTCTATATCTTTTTTACTTTTTTACCATTTTAATTGAATAATGTAGAGTACCAACTCCTTACAGAATGGAAATTAAACCTAATACCCAGGCATTGTATTACAGGCAACCCATGGAGGTAACCTAGATTGGAAGACTGGGTTGTAACCCTAGATTGAGTAGTAGTCCTGATTTTTTAAATTTGATTCAAAAAACAAAATTCACATTTTTTTCCATTTCCACTGTAACACAGTTCAAGGACAAAGCATTAATCAACAGACAGTACATGTATCAGACAAAAAGAGAACAAATGATATAACTATGTATTCTATAATATTGTCTGGAACCTTATCAGAGAAAATACTTCACAGGGAAACAAGTGAAAATAACCAATTATTTACAATAAACATAGACACATAAGTCATGAGACGTTAAGAAAGATGGCTAGACATACAGTCATTATCAATATATAAGTCTAATTTGTTCTTCGAGATAAAAGACAAAATTAAGGGACAAAATATTATAGAGTAATAAATCTCTAAGCTAAGACTGACTATAACAGATAATCAACAAATTTCTGTCCAGACAATGGGTGTATATCTAACAATGTTAAAATTGTTTAGGAGTTAAATTTGGACTTGAACATATTAGAAACACTCATGGCTCAAATTAAGGGTCATTCGTCATTTCTGATTTCTGGGGAAGGATTAGAATAACTGTTGAACTCCTTAGTATGGGCTTACTAAGGCCAACATTTTTATATTTTTTGATTTACGGGAGCGCCGACCCTAATTTCTGGTGAAATGAAATAAAAATAAAAGAAACAAAATTTTCTTTTATTTTTCTTCTCGCCGCCGAGTTGATGAATTCCCTCCCTTGCAAAAAAAGATTACCCGCGATCTGTCAGAGAAATCGGGCGCGTTACCTAACGATTTCGCTACGTATCGCTATGAAAAAATTAGCCATAATCAATACCTATTGGACACCTCAATAAGTATTGAATATCAAAATCACCCGTGCGACAATTTGACCCGCGTATATTTTGCCTTCAAGAGTTATAGTTGAATCAAGATCTCGGATCGACAACAAGTGGAGCGAATGTTACGTCCGCCTATTTGATGAAATTGACCAATCAGCGATGCGCGCTACGCGGGGGTTGCAGTTAGTAAACACGCTTCAAAAGCCGATAACAAGTAACTCCTTTGTTTATCAATCACCCCTGTGTTTTTTTGTCGCCCGATAAGACCAATGGACGTCCGCTCAAAAAATCAATAGTGCTACATGTCGGCCCGATAAGATTGTTTACGTAATCAAACTGTTGCAATTAACAAACATGTGACAAACTGTGATATTGCATTGATTAAAGTAGACAAGATTTTGGATGCTAGCCGTTAAATTGATAATTGTATTTAATTATGAGCATATTGTTACGCAGTTTAAATACCGTAGACGTAATAGCCAGTTAGCAAATTTTTTAAAAAGACTATTGAAATTGACAACAATGATAAACTCTGATTAAATGATAATAATAATTGTTAAATTCCACGTCAAAATAATCATTAATACAAATCATTTTACTACGAATTAAGTTTTTTATTTCGTACTGTCATACATTTTCGCGACCGACGCTATCGCCAATAAAGTGAAACATCGTTCAAATTACGTTGTAATTAAATTATGTTTTATCATTTTGATTTTTAGATTTTCTTAATTTAGCAATTCCCTCATTTTATCGATTTCAAGAATAAACATCGGTTGAATATGTGAAAATTTTAAAATATTCGTCACATAATCTATCTGTGTTTTAGACTCTAAAAACAATAGTTATTGCTTAAAGCTACAACAACGACATTAAAATCAATGGACAAAAACGCATGAAGTATAGTTTGACCCCTGGAAATTTGATTTTGACCCCTGAAAACTTGATTTTGATCACTTCATATACTTTTTATAGCTTTTTATATTTGAACTGAAAAAAAACAATAACAAAAAATCTTCCTTTAGATTTATTCTTTGATATATGATATAAAATGCATATTATAACAATAATGATTATATTTACTGAACTTATGTCAATAATATTTGTGATTATAGCAATAAATGTTATCAAAAATAAGTTTTCGGAAAAATAAAAAAATGCTGACCTTTTTTCAATTTTATTTTGTTGACTCGACCAAAAAGTGGATTTTATTTTTATTTTTATTTAGCCCCCCCGACTCAATTTTTTTGAAAAAATTCCCGTAAAACAAACAATAAAAAAAATGTTGGCCTAAGATACAGAGACTCTGATCACAGTTTGGTCATTTAAAGACAGCAGCATAACAGACATCTCCATGAAAACTTGCAGGGCCCAACTCTGACCAAAACACATGAAAAGACGATCACATAAATGGCATACATACAATTATACATAGATAACTCAAACATGGTGCCTTTACCATGTGAATGTTTTGTGATCAGTGTGGGTTAAAATATTAAACAAATAAGGACTACAATGGAAATACGGGTACACCATTTTTGTGCTTTCCCTTGTGTTGGTGTGCTTGTCAAAGTTAATTACCAGGTCCTGTGATTTATGTTTTTGTAATTATGCTATAATAGTATGTACTCTATGCCAAATAAAAATTATAAATATTATTATTATTATCATAAATGATTGTAAAGGTAGATTTTTCTACAATGGCTTCTTACAATACATGTAATTCACTATTTGTTATGGAATAATACAGATTGCCTGCTCCTTCTAATAAGTAAGCCATTTGTAGAATGTTTATTAGAAAAAATCAGTACTGTTAAATATATACTGTAAAAAAACCTGATGAAACTTTTTACACTTTCAGCATGCCATTACAAACTAAAAAGATACCTTGTAATTTATAACAACATAAAATAGGCAGGGTTATATCTAAAATTTTAAAATGCCCTACAAAAATATGTTATGAAATTGAATACATTATCTAAGGTGGGTGGGGTACATATTACCCCGGATGTTAAATCATAAAATATCAAGATATATTACAGATACCAGGTATATAAGATGATATAGATTTATCTTGTCAGTATCTAAATATTTACCTAACATAATATCATCATCATTGAGTGGTTTCCTCAAGAGATAAGATAAAACTTGTATTAAATATATATCTCACTTCAATTCTGTCCGGATATATTATACTGAATATTGAAGGTCAAATTTAATCTTATATTTTCAGAAACAGCATCCAAGATGATCTAAGCCAAAGCTACAATACTATCCAAGAGTTATGTCAATAGTTTGAAAAATAATATTTTTACAGGACTAGACAAAATGTACAAATATAAATGGCTTCAGTAATGGTTAAGAGCTGCCAAAACATAGTAAATTGATACAGGTACTAATATGCAGACTAAATCAATGGACATGTAGAGAGTGTTAGGAGTCTGCACAGTTTATCAATTGGCTTAATCAAATGACATTACCATCCCAGCACATGACCTTACCATTCCATCACATGACCTTACCATCCCAGCACATGATCTTACCATTCCATCACATGATCTTACCATTCCATCACATGACCTTACCATTCCATCACATGACCTTACCAACCCAGCACATGACCTTACCATCCCAGCACATGACCTTACCATTCCATCACATGACCTCATGTTGATCACATGACCTTACCATTTGATCACATGCCCTTGCTGTTTCAAAACATGGCCTTATTGTCCCAACACATGACCTGACAATCCTAACATATGGCCTTACAGTCCTAGCACATGGCCTTACTGTACCATCCAAGCACGATTGTCTTAGTCTCAGCCAATTGGCCTTACAGTTCCAATGTACCACCTTTCAGTGACCTTACAATCCCAGCACATGACCTTACAGTCCTAAAGACTAGTTCATTTAAAAGCTATGAGTACTCACCTCACACAAAGTATGATGATTCCTGTCAGCCCAATTATTATAACAAATACCACAGCAACACCAATACCAATAAATAGTTCCACTACAATATAGAACATAGAAACATGTTAGATATGATATATGATAGTGATACAGAAGGCTAGAGCATATATAATATTGGCTCCTATCTAATATCATACAACTCTTGTTTGATTAGATACACATGTACTGTCAGTATTTTCCATCTCTTTGATTATGGTTTGCGTTAAGATGTCAAAGGACAATATGGGACTTAAGTTGGCATTTGGACAGGGCTGTCACGATACCCCTGAAATGTATCACAACATATTATACCATGCACTAGCATCGTATCGCAATACACACCTTGATATATTGCTTTACAAACAGAAGACACGGCTGCATAATACTTCTTTCTGTCTTTAAAAAACTTATTCAACTGTTCTGTATTGAAGTATGTTATAGGATTTTGTAGGGTAAGTGCCTGTAGCAGACTGGAGAAACTTGGCATTTTTTCAAGTACATTTAATTCATATCGGGGTACGTATTGCGGCAGCTGCATATTGCAATATACCGGTATACTGGTATTATTGTGACAGCCCTACAATTGGAACTCCTTGGACATTTATTACAAATAACCTTGGACATATTTAGTAGGGGTGTAACGGTTAACCGATATACCGGTTTATATTGCAATACGACTTCTGACGGTTTTTAACCGGTTCGTTTTTCTCTGAACCGGTTTTTCAAGTTATGTTCCATAATGATCCGTTATATCATAGTCTGAAATTTAAGTGTTTGAATAAATGTGTAAATGTGTTCGGAAACTTGAAATATTTTTGGTAAATTAGAGAATAATAATCTTTGAAAGTCCATTCAAAACCTTTTTTCTATCTTATTCAAACATTTGCGTAATATGTGTATATCATTTGAAAATACAAATATCTATGTACAATGTTGATCAAATTAAGCAATGCACGTGCATTAATTCATGCTATGCATGTATGCGCAAAGAATAATATGTATCGCAATATATTGCAATACGGGTTTCGTGTATTGCAATATATTGCAATACGGTTTTTACCGTATTGTTACACCCCTAATATTTAGTTACCATGTTGGAACTACTTTTGTTGTCACATGACCATACAGAACGCTTCATCCGATGTAGTAAACGAAGTCACTATAAGTTATTTAGGCAATGACTTATTCCTTGTTTTTAATCCATAAATTTGGAATACACTATTTAATGATACATAAGTACTGCTGAACAATATCTAGTCACAAAATATAACATACAGGTTGTGTTTATGTAGCCATGAAGGTTTACAGCAAGAGCTTTTTTTTCAAAAATTGTTGTGCACTTCATTTGTGATTTGCTCTGTGTATGTAACAAAAGCCCAATATTTCTGATGGACTCCCACAAACTTTTCCAAGATTATTTATTCGGTTTTTTTTGGTTTTTTTTTTTGGTTTTTTAACATCGTATTCAACACATATTTAGGTCATACATACAATGGCCAGCTCTTCCTACTATAGGTTTCCTGGACACTTTTTCTATCACCAGTACTAACTTACCCTACCACTGCGACTGAGCTCGAACCCGCTATCTCCGGATTTGTAGTCAGACATGCTAACCACTATGCCACGGCCTCGGCAATTTTTTATCTAATGAATGGTTGAGGAGTTCCAAATGCTTAGTTGGTTATTTTCTCTTGCATGCTCTTCAAATAATTTGGTTCAATTAGTTGGAATATGCGTACTCTGATGATTTACCCTAACTTTTAAATGCCAATTGGCCACATTCCATCTTGAAGATTTTTTGGTTAATTGTTTACTTTGACTGAAAATCAAGCAATGTTTTGTTTAAGGATGAAGAATGAGCTATATTTCATCACACAGGTTAATATTTTCATTAACAAGCAATATATTTGACAAAATAATTTACCATTCTTACTTAGTTCAAAGATAAAATCTGAGGATTCCAAATAATAGGACCTAAATGAACTCACCAATTGGATCACCTCAGACTTCATCAGGGAAAGATAAGTGTTTAATATTCCTCATTGAAAGTCAATCACTTTCAACTCTTAGTTTCACAGACTTAAACATTAATGTTTTACAATTTGTAGCAGATGGCGCACATTATTGATAATTCTGCACAATTTGTTGTCATTGAAGTGTATAATTAATTAATGTGTCTGTGGACAATCGTATCGTAAAGTATCACCTAAACATTAATTTTGCAAGGCAATACTATAATATGATACAGGCAAATCATACTACAACTGAATTACGTTGTTTCAAAGTGACATCAGACAGCTAAAATTTTTTACATGGAGTTTCCCCATGTTTAGTAGCGGACTGTAGATTTCATTATGCAGTGCGTGGGTAATTATACTTCTTGAATGAATATAGTTCGCATTACACGTTAACAAGCAGACGATATGCAATCGAAGTACACTGCATATTAAATCCGACTTAGGTAAGGGAGAGTTCCCTTAAGTTGCTTTTGTTTGTTATTTAATCTCGAGTTCTATCACAACCCCATGCGACAGCCCTATCAGCGCTTTGATTTTGTAAAGGTAGGTCAGAGGTGTGAAATCTCAAAACATATCCTCTTTTGAAAAATTGAGATAATTTGTAAATTGATTTTAAGTTTGGTGGACTACAATTAGGCTGCGAATTTCCCGACATTTTTAAAATCCTTGAGAAAATTTAGAGCAACAACTGTTGCCTGTTCAATTACCCTAAATGTTTCAAAACGTTCCGTAACGATACATTCAGAACTCCTCGGCCATTCGCTGCGAATAATCTTGGACATATTTAGACACTATTTTGAAGCTACCGGTGTTGAAGAAAACAAATATGCGATCGTTTAGGCAATGAGTGGAGTTTCGTTTTTAGTCCATAAATTTTAAAACATCACTCATTGCCTTAACGATCGTATATTTGTTTATTAGATTAGATTATTCGCAGCGAATGGCTGAAGAGTTCCAAATGTATCGTTACGGAATGTTTGGAACGTTTAGGGTAATTGAACAGGCTACTGTAGTCTCAAGTCAATGTGATCTAGCTATTTTAAGACTTGAAATACAAAAAGCCTTCATGGGAATATTACAAAAAACTACAAAGTAGCAAGATAAGAAATAATATGAAAATATAAAATGTTTGCAAAACTGCGAAGTAATGCAAGATGCCTCTGAGCAAGCTAAGGTCAAAATATGATAATGGATAAAAAATATTATAAGAAATTAGTTGGCCTGTTATAACAGTATGAGTAGTCTTGTAGTTAGCATTATCTTGATGGCAGTCAGAGATAATCTATGACAAAATTGTTGCCTTCATTCAGATAAGATGTACCAGAAACATTTGGCTATCTTCCATATATTAAAATTATGTTAGGCAGTAGAAAATTAATTTCTTGATTCTTGTCCCCACTCATAGTGGGGCAAGGATTGTTTGAACTTTTTAATTTAGAAAAAAGATAATAATACGTTAAATGATTATGAATTCCTGATAAAAAAAAGAGCATATTAAAAAACATTATTCAACTGTCAGTCACATGCATTAATCCCTTTGATTTTAGTACTCAATTATTGATGGAGACAACAGAAATTCCATAGTGAGTATTTAAATCAGCAGGTTTAATGTATGCAAATTTATTAATAGTATGAAAAAAAACCCCTCATCTTTACAAGTTTACATACATTATAACCTATGTACATGGTAATTGATTATCAAACAACATACTCTAATAAAAATATTTGCCTTCTCCAGAATGACCTTGAAAACCGGCCCTCCCCATTTTCCCTAGATTTACATAAGAATCTATACAGTAATTCTACTTACTATTTACTTTTGCCTCATAGTGTTAGTACAAAAAACAACTTATGTGCAATTTACTCCTAAATAAAAAACACAGTATGATCATAATAAAGAGGAGTTCTGCAAGCTCAGGGGTTCCTATCTGTTTTTATGGGTTCTGTCTGTTATCATTTAGTACGACAACATGACAGCGCTAGCTATGATCCTTTAATACAAAAAGTAGCTGACACACGACATGACATAATTAATAGTAATATGTATAGCTTGTGCTAATCAATGACTTGAGACAAGGTATATAATTTATACAATCATTTACAATCACTCAATCAATTAACCACAATTTAGTTATTGAATGATATATTAATCGCAGGTCAGAATGAACAAGCTCTATTTACAAGCAAAAAATGTTTAAGGATGTGTTAAAGAATTTAAGGTTAGAGTTATATCAAATGCAGTTTATACGAATTTATCTTAGCTTGATTGTGAAATTACTTCTTACAGCTTGGATTATTCAGTATTGAGACTGCTTTTTTGTCTCCTACTCGTTAGCAGAATAAGTAATCTTGCCAAAGGAAACAAAGTCAGGTAGCTTTGCATGTGATTTGAACCAACAAGGTCAGCTGGTAAGCCAATGATTACCAGTCTAACATCTTAACCACTCAGCCGTAACCAGGCTACCCTAAATAGTTCTACAAAAAGTTTTTTATATCAATGTAAAATTTCCACTAAATGCTTGACTGCAACTTTGGAAAATTGGGTTTTTTAAAATCTTGTGTTGATTTTACAAAATTGAGCTGCAAGAAGCCTGTTGAATTTCAAAACTGATTGTGACTATGTTGTTCACCATTGCAAAGGCTGAGAGGAAACATTTTGGGAGAATTCTCCTAAATTATCAGTTCTTTAAATATTGTAACTATTTGAATCTTGTTGGAATTGACCTGAGAAAGATTTATCTGCAAAATATCATGAAGAAACTAAAATCATCAGAAACCTTTACATGTGAGATAAAAAATGCCAAAGATTAGGTGGAAACTTCACAAATTGCTTCAAGCATGGAAAACAAACATTTTATTGATGGTTTTAGATATTTCTGATATGTTTTGGCAGATCCTCACCAATGTAGTTCAATATACCTCACAGGACTATAAAATACCAACACATTTTGCTTTTATTTGTTTCTTTTGGCAAGTTTTGTATCATTTGGGTTCTGATACAGATTATGTCTTCTTTTTGGCCATTTTGTTTTCTTTGGGTTTTTATCACATAAATACATGAATACTAGATAGACAATAGGACTAGTGACTAATGTCCCTAAGGATATTATAAACAATATAATCATTTAGAATTGTATCCATGTTAACAGAGATCTTATATAACTGATAGTCGTAATTCTAACTTCATAATAAATACAGTAAACCCTTTCAATCATGCTGTAAACATTAGCAATATATTCCATAAAGTTTTGGGGCCAGTCTTCGAATTAAGCCAGTGGAATCCATCCAAATCACAATTGGGGTCCAGAGACATTTAGATTGTGAGTAGTTAGACGGACTACAAACTGTTACAGGTACAATTTTTATATTCAATAATACACTGAAATTTGTTGTTGTGTTGTTTATTTCATATAGGATATATTGTACAAAGTCATTAAAATGGACTCTACTTATTTCATCAATTATTGTAATGATTTTTGCTGTCCAGTAAAAAATTCCATTAATTTTGTAGGATCAAATGTTTAGTGCTGATGAAAGTCTGCCATAAACTGTATGGGGCCTGCAGCTGACAGACACACTACCAACTGAGGAGACCGTATCAGTCAGTTTAGTTTATAAAACAAGTATTTAAATAAGGGAAAAACATTCATGCCTTTTATAGGTTGAAACATTTTCATATATTAATGTGAGATAATAACCTAATTAATTAGATTAATCAATAAGGTAAAACATTACCCTGAAGACTCTTTGTCAGATTGACCGAACCAACTATAAATAGTTTTGCAGAAATTGGCACAAAATCATTCCATATGCCAGAAAAGTTATCCAGGTCAAACAATATGTTTATATCTTCAGAGTGATAGATTTTCAAAACAATATCAAGCCTAATTAAGAATTGGCAAGATTGATTGTGAAGAACAAATCTTGTAGAGGTGTAAGTATACCTTTTATCTTACTGACATCAAACATCATTTTCAAAGAGTAAAATTGAAATCGGCTTTGTATATAGCAGAAAGTATGCTTTTGTTGTTTGTCATCTTTCTATATTTTAAGTACTTGAAATTACTGTTTGCTATTTGTTCATACATTACTTGTTAATACATGCATGTTATTTCTATTTAATTCTATTACTTGAGGTATTAAAGAAGTTAATAGTTTAAACTAGTTTAAGAAATCATATATTTTAGCCAACATGTACAAGTCATATATTAGGTCGTGATCATTTATGTACTCAAAATATAGGACTTCAGGCCCACTCAGATGAATTAAGTAATGCATGTTCATCCTCATACGACTTTGGTATTTTTTGTTTATCATAAACATTGCATACCTATGTTTATTGAAAAAAAATATTTGATGAAAATAAAATCCATAAAATATGTTTAAACTAACTTAACTACAAATTGCAGGACTTTTTTTCAGTATTCGGGGATGGGGCCTGAGCCTTTTATATGTAGAACATTTGGTGAAATTTTAACGCTATTTCATAGGTAGGGGAACAAAAAAACCAAGTTAATCTCCATATTTGGCGAAAAATGCATGATTTTAAAGAAATTTCAGGAGGGGAAGGCGCCTGTGAACAGCCCTGTTATGTAAGGGAAAAAAGCCTGAATTGTAATTATGTTTCACCTCTAAAACTTAAAAATATTACTGATGATAAAGAGTATGGATATGACCTTAAAATATCTCCAGTTTAACTGTATTGAAAGAACTATTTTTTGCAAATTGAAAGAACTATTTTTGCATATTAAAAGAACTACTTTTTTGCATATTGAAAGAACTATTTTTTGCCTTTTAAGAGAACTACTTTATTGTTATCAAGAAATATAAAACTGTAGAGCAGTAATTTAGTCAGAAGAGTGTCTACAATAAAAGACAGAACGTATACATGGGAAAACTGGTGCACCATTAAGTTAAATGGCCCAATTTTAACCTGTTGATTAACTTATACTCCCAGGCAGAACCATATTGAATAAGCACAAATTTAATGAAGTTATAGTCTGCCCTAAAAAAAACTCTGTAAGATGAAGCTGAATACCATTTTTTTTTGTTTAGGTTTAACACCATTGCAACACCTTGTATAGGTCAATTATCACAGCGGTCGGTCAACCTACTCACTGTTCCTGGAAAGCTAAATCTCTGGATTTAGCCGTTCACCAGTTATTAGGTGCTTACCTCTGTCAGTGACTGACAACTGCCTATATAAACATGTAAAAATAAAAATGAGTGGAAGGAGGGAGAATGGCCTAAAAATTATTTTATGACCTAACTCCTTAGGAATTGAACCCATTTTCTTTTACCACTCCATCAGCAGACTTGCCTGCTACTGACTGAGGTAGCCAGGCAAGCTTTGAACACCTGATTCTCGATTATTCAAATAACATCATTAGGTACAGCTTCATACACTTTAAATGAAGTGAAAACGTACAGAAACCAAAAATAATACATGTATTTATAAATACATAGAAATCTTTCTTACTTAAATCTGACATGACGTTAGGTGTTTTTCCAGCAGTAGAACTATTGGTGTTCCCTCCAGTGTCCACAGGTTTAGGTGTTGGTCTTTTTTCATCTTTGTCTATAGTTCTACTTTCTGTTAGCTGAGTTTTCTCATAACCAAGACGTTTCAACATTTCATCACCGCAGTATATTTTTATATAATCGTTGTCTGCTTTCGCTGAAAATGAAAAAAAATTTTTTTGAGTTTCCCAATATGTGTTTTTTGTTTGGATATTGTGTTGGGTTTAAGGGTGTTGCAACATAATTATTGTATAGGTCATTTTACACGGGTCAACCTACTCACCATTCCTGGAAAGGCTTTTCTCTGGTGCAGATTTCTGTCAGAGACTGACAACTTCCCTGCATGATTAAGAATCAGTGGTAGGAGGAAAAATGGCCGTAGGATTTATTTCATGACCAATCTCCATGAAAGTATGCCCCGCTATCAAGTGTCATTGATTTATCCTATTTGTAAAACTTGTCATGTTTTTCCCTAGTTTATCATTAATTGTAATTGCAATCAATAATTGAACATAAAATCTGTTTCGGTTATCTCTGACTAAAAAACAAAAAGTCCATTCATAGAATATTGGAAAATAATAGAATTTCAAAGAATCACATATTACTGCAGAGAGGAGGCAACGTACAGAAAACAACTAACTCAGCAAATATTTTATAGAGAGGCAATCATTCACTTGTAGAAAATTATGAGAAAGAAAGATTAAAAGTCATAGAATCCATTATATCCTTAAAACTTGATATAAGATTATAACTTTATATATTCGGATATTTACATAGTAATATATCATGTTTCAAGTTATAGAGCCATAACTGGAGTGTAGGAAAATACAGTGCTCTTCAAAAATCTTTCCACAAAATCCTGTTTTTGAAGATTCTCATTACCCATAAGAAAAAGAAACAGTTGCATAGTAACTATTTAGAGGCTAACCAATCTGATTAAAACCCCATCTAAATTTTCTGCTCGCCTTCTCACAAATTTAGATCTGGTCGTTTTCTTACAAGGGTCAGCTTCAGCTGACCTTTTCATAATGATATTCATAATGAAATTGCTATGTTTAGTAACTTGTTTACATCCTCTACATCACGCAATTTGAAATGAGCCATCCAATCACAGACTGTGAATAACACCGCTGTCAAATTAGCCCTTTGGTTCTTACAATTGCAAGCCTAGTAAAACCTTCTTTTTTAGTCTTAATCTTTGATGTATATCATGGAATTATCAAACATTGAAAAACAGTGTTTTTTGGAAAAAATGAGTTAAATCTGTGTTGCATTTAAAACCAATGGGATTCATAAACACTTAAATGTCGAAAACATTTCTTTCCTCCCAGATTGAAGAGTCAAAGTTCCTCAGGAAGCCTTCAGGTGTTACAATAACCACCTATAATGTCCGGTCACAGACTTTAGAATATTAACGGTCACAGACTTTACAATAAAGTACAAGCAAAGTTCAAGAATCTTATTAACAAGCATGAAATATACAAAGTTTTCTAAACATTCTTAGTAAGGTGCAGAAAAAAGATCTTTTAATATATTTATATTATCTATATTATATATAATTTGTTTATTTATTTTATATTATTTTTTGTTTATTTTGTCTTAAGTAGATAAGTTAACAGGAGGTTAATGATTGAGGCTAATCCTTCATAAACTCTCTGTAACCTCAAAATATGATAAATAGTCTGGTTAAGACATAAGGGGAAAAAAGGCGATAAGTAGTAGAGATACAATACTGCTCTTGTAATCCCTTGCCTTAAAGCTAGCGTTCATGGTGATGCGGTAGTGCACGGTTATGATTCAAGAGGTCCAAGGCCCAAACCTAACCAGAGGCACAATAATTTCTTAGACCAAGAAATTTACCGGTGATTGTTTCACTCCACACTGGTGTAAATAAGAGCCGTGGGTATCATCTGCTTAAAGGAGATTTAATTGATCACTGGCTGGGGTTCTTGTATAAGATTGTAAAGTCAGCATGGGTAAATGAAAAAAGATTTGTTTGTTTTGTAGGGTTTAACGCCATAGCAACACATTGTATAGTTCATTATCATAACGGCAGTCAGTCAACCTTCTCACTCCTCCTGGAAAGGCTAAATCTCTGGATTTATTTGTTAACCAACGACTAATTAGCACATACTTTCCTCAGTGACTGACAACTGCCCAACATAATTAAGAATCATTGGTAGGAGGGAGAATGGCCATAGAAATAATTTCATAACAAAGCTCCACAAAAGTATGCCCCATCCTGGAATCGAACCCACGACCCCTCCATCAGTAGACTTATGTGCTTCCAACTGAGCTAGCCGGGTGGCTTGTAAATAGATTCCTTCTAAAACCAGGATATTATCCAAGGATTTTTGGAGGGCACTGTATGTAATTATTTATATAAAAAATCCAGAAACTGTTATTGAGATATAATTAAAGAGTACTAGGAATTTTTCATGTAGAAAATTTAGATGGAAATAGAGAGAGATCAGACACAATGAGTTCTATCAGACTATAAAAAATAATATTACAAGTAATGTGATTAAATCAAATATACCAAAAATACATTAATAAATATATGATAATAATAACGACTTTATTTATCGTGGATAACATATTTGACATATTGTAATTAATGTAATACAACATGGTGTAAGTTTTGGCCTTCAATTTCCACAAAAACTAGAAGTTGAATGCCAAAGGGGTCTGTTAAATCAGAAATAAAGAGATCTTTTTCCAAAAACTGATTAATAATGTGTTTCTTACATGCTTTTTATGTGTTACAGTGTTTTGTCAGAGATATTATATATATTGTTTATATACATAAAATTTAACAAGCTAATTGTGATGTCATTTCTCACCTAAGATGACATCATTTATCGTTTAAGCTGTTAAGATGACATCATTTTGACTTTATAATTTCACTACAATAAAGCATAAAGATTCTCTATTTTCACCACATATTTTCATTGAATATCACCCAATTGTATCTTAAAGCATGAAACAGAATCTTACATTATAAAATGAAAGCAAAGATGTGATTGAATACAAGAAAGAGACAGACAGACAAAATGATCCCAAAATGTTGATATACATGTATACCCATCGACCATAACTATGGGATTTCTTATACTTGTGTTTTATTCCATTTAAACAAATATAATATAAAGATGGTTCAGTATGAAATGATATTGATATTTTATCTAATCTGGATCCAATGATTTATGGGACATTAAATCATAGCAGACTATATCAAACTAGTTTGACAGGTCGGTACAAAACAAGTCTAACTAAATGTCAAATAAGGAGGGATGTGTACTAGTTTTGCACCGACCAATTGAGGTTATTTTAGAAACTATAACTACATTCCATGCTGCCGTCATAAAATCAAAGTCTTTATAGAGTAAATACAGAGAATAATAAAAGAAAATCTAATTTCCTATAGAGGGAAAATATACTGATATGTTTGCCAAATAGCCTGAAAACATGTCTGAATCAAGTCTTAGTTGTCAATGTGTAATAATTATTTCTTTCCAGGAAAGTTAAAGAAGGGTGGAGAAGGAAAGAAAAACATCATCAAATTTGAACCTGAATTTCTATTTGGCCACCATAGAACCACAGGGGTTTCAAACCATCACCAACCCTTCATACCTATAATACTGGTATAAATGGTTGATTATCGCTTGGAATTCCTGTGCATAGAACTAGCAAGTATTGCTTTAAAACAGCATTGGAGTAGTCTAGGATAGGATAGAATTTCAAATTTAAACCAATTTCCACTGAAATAGTAATCATTGTTTTGACAGGATTTAAGTAGGATAGGAAAGAATATTAAAATTTAAACCCCTTTAAATGGACACTACTTACTAAAACATATTGTTTTAACAAGATTATATGATTTCACACCATGCTTTTCATTTCAAGAAGGTTCCACAATAATGTAGATTTTCCTTCAAATTCTTATTAAGGTAGTATGTACATCATTGTAAATATCAGATTGTGTTGGTACAGAGCTCAACATTCATTTTTAAGGTAGGTTGCACAGTTGGAAAACCAGCTATATATTTTACCAGCCCAAACCTTAAGTTCAGTAGCAGTAACAAGTTGCCAAAACCCAAATTTAGGTCATCAGTGGCAATTGGACAACTTTCAATGCTGAGCCCTGTGGTTTGTCATTGTTCTTCATTATAGCGGTAACACTGTAGACACATCATGCTTGCAGACATGTAAATGGTTGATAGACATACATATTGGCAGACTTCTACTTCCATAGTCCTTAACTATAATATTTGAATAGAAGGAAAACTAAATTGGATATATTGTACGAAGGTCTAGAGAGACTATACGAGAGAGACTGGCAGATATAATGATCTTACTAGATGCCAACATTAGTTGAATTGATTCTAAGGCACTAGACAGTTGGATGGATGGCTGAATGAACTTATAGACTGGCTTTCATAAAGATGCCATGACATGATATCATGATTTTGTTCATGGGGATTTACATACGAATGTCTTACTGCTTGCTAAGCAAAAACATCTTGAGCAGTTTAAGAAAAGTTCTCGAGTTGTTTGGGTAATAGTAACATGAAATGCTCCTGAAACATTTGTAGCAGCCAAAATAAATTTAAAAAAATAAATAGTGCATAAAATAACTAATACATTTCTATGTCCGAAAATGCCCATTTTAATAACCTGTCAATTGTAATTGTTTATTCTGAATCCCCTGCACAAGTTTTTTTTTTTGCGAATGACCCAGTTTACAGTTCGATGTAATTAGTGCAGAAGATTTGAAGCTATCATTAACAATAACAATCATTATTCGCAGAACCCATTGGAAATGTTTTGGGGAAAAAGGTAGTAGTAGCTTTATGTGGTATATGTTGTCATTCAATTGTTTGTCAACGAAGAAAAAATTAGTGAAAAACTTGTGCTTGTGTACCTTTTCAACAATAGTTGTAGATCATGTGACAATAGACCTTATATACTAGTTAATACTAACAAAAAAAATATACCTTCAGCTTGTATCCAGATATATCCCTGTGATTTAGTAGCTCTGTTATTTAATGTAAATGTAACAGATCTAACATCATTATTATATATATTTCTAAATGCATACAATCCTGGATGTCCACATGTTATCTCTTTACGATGTCCCTCATCATCTCTGTAATAAAATGATGATGATGATAACAACAATAATATGGATAACATTTATGATGATCACAACAAAATTAATAATGATGATAATGGTGATAGCAACAATATAGTTAATGATGATGATAATAACAATATTGATAATGATGATAATAAAATAGCAAAGTTGATAATGATGATGATGATAATAACAAAGTTGATAATGATGATAATAGCAAAGTTGATAATGATGATGATGATGATAAAATTGATAGTGATGATGAAGATTATAACAATATTGATAGTGATGATGATGATAATAACAATATTATAATGATGATGATAATAACTAAGTTGATAATGATGATAATAACAAAGTTAATAAAGATGATGATGATAATAACAATATTGATAATGATGATGATGATAATATTGATAGTGATGATGATAAAAAGGATAACAATATGGAATATGATAATGATAATAATAACAAAGTTAAAAATGATGATGATGATAATATTGATAGTGAAGATGATGATGATAATAACAATATTGATGATGATAATAATAACAAAGTTGATAATGATGATGATAATAATTGATGGTGATGATGATGATAGTAACAAAGTTGATAATGATGATGACGATGATAATATTGATAACGAAGATGATGATAATAATATTGATAATGTTGATAAAAAGGATAACAATATGGAAAATGATGATGATAATAACAATATTGATAATAATGATAATAATAAAATAATTGATAATGATGATAATTATAACAATATCGATAATGAAAATGATCATAACAATACGGATAATAATGGTGATAACAATATTTATAGTGATGTTAACAACAAGTAAAATTAAATCTTTAATATAGATTTCATACCATTTATTAACACAAAATCAGCATGCTAATAAAACATTAGGCTCTGATTTTGCTCATTTTTTAAATGTGTACAACATACGAGGGCAAAATATATTTGATACTAGTCAATTATGGAATTTTGATTATCATGACATGCCCTGGCTTAGTCTTCATCTAAATTTCTAGATTTAGGGTGGAGCATGTTAATCATGAGACAAAAAGACATTGGTAATCATAGGTAATACAATCAAATTAAATCTCACCTCAATTCAATATCTTGATAGCAATGGTTCCCTGACTCTGTTCTTGTTATAATGACATCAAGTGCATGTATATCAATACCAACCTGGTTCCCAGTCTCTATCAAACATTGACAATTATCATTACCAGCATCTAGTGGTAGTGGATATTTAGCATTAGCTAGATATAACTGTTTACCACGTTTATATGTGTTTGAACAAAGTGGTATAATATCTTCATCTGAAATAATAATAAACGCATTGTACAAGCAAAAGATTTAGTTCAAGTTTTGCTATATTTCCTGCATTGCAAATTGTGAATTTAGTACCATATTCTTCCAAATTTGTGAACAGAAATGTAAAACAGTTCACCAAATTTTTTTTTAAATCTCACCGACTGAATTTGTGTTTAATGAAGGTCCGAGCACTAAATATGGATGAATTATGCACAGACATTGAGGTGTGACCCTTCCACCCCTTGCTTTTAAGGCCTAAAGTGGGTCAAATTTGGAAAGTTTACCCAATAAAAATCTCATTCCAAGTCATATAGCTTTCAAGATGCATGATAATTATTATTATTATAGACTTTGACTGGAAACCATTTAAAGGAGTAAGGCATGCTATAAGCATTTACAACAATGAACTAAACAACCAAATGAGACGTTGTACAATTAAATATTTGTCTAGAAAAGAAAATTAACAAAAGCAAGTTGCTGGGTCAAGGCAAAACTAGTCCAACAACATGTGAATAAAAAAGGATGTAGACAGGTTTAGTGCTGACCAATCAAGTGCTTGACTTTATTAGTTTGATTGGATTGATTTCACATGTTAATTTTCTCATTGTCCTTGATATAAATATTGAATTCAAAAGTAGTAATGAAGTAAGTGGTCCCTTACAGTCCTGCAGTAAAATGCCATATTTTAGGTGAACCGTGCACTTGAGTCCCCACAAAGTTTTTTTGCAGTTTCTATATCTTTGAAAGGTGCTGAATACGAATCCGAGTGATGACACCCTGTCATCCTTGAGCAATTTGCATAATATGCAAATTAAGTCCGCCATTATAGAAATTCCGTTTTTCGCTAATAACTCAATAACTAACTTAGATACAAAATTTAAAATATGTATCCATACCCATGTTTCCAGGGTCTATCTATCACATGGTACTAATTTCAGTTTGATAAGATCATTTGAATATGCAAATTTATGCAAATTAGGTATTTTACGAAATTCAATATTCAGTTTTGCTGTACAAATCAACGTCTGTAGTTTTTACATTGATATTTTGAGTAAAATATGTTTATGTTATGCAACTTTTGTATATATTAAATACAAATATATCAAATAATTACATTAAATAAGTTAATGATACTATTATATAATAAAGATATGCAAAATATTCAAATTACGTTAAAACATGTAGGATTTTGCCTCAAACATTACATGATGTCATGTATATTTATGCCGCTGTCTAGCATTCTTTGGAGGTGTGAATATTTTTGATTCAGTTTTTTGGACAGAGCTGACTAAGAAATTTAGTTAGGACATCCTGTCACCTATGAGCAGTTAGTATAATATGCAACTTTAGACCGCCATTACCGAAATTCCGTTTTTTGCAAATAACACAATTACCAATCATGATAAAAATTTCACATATGTGTCTGCATCCATGTTTGTAGGGTCTAGCTATCATATGATACGACCTTAAGCATTATCAGAGATGATTTGCAAATGCAGATGTATGCAAATTAGGTCTGTAAGTGTAGGAAAGTGTTGCTTTTTCACTATATAAAATAAAGATCATATACCAAATTTCGAGTTGTTATGAACAGATTAACGACAATTTACAAATAATTAAAGTCAAAGCATTTAGTTAGTATATTTAGAGTGACGACACACTTGAAAAAAATTAATAATATCTCAATAATTTAACCATATAAGACAAACATAAACAGTATGTATTTACCTAGATATATATGCTTTCATGGCATTAGTTTGTTTCGTTTTATGTCGGAGAACATATACTAATATTATAATGACAAGATGATTTGGATATGTATACTTATACAAATTAAGCGCGCAAAGTAAAATGATATCCCTTGTCTCTATCTAAGTTAAAGTCAGTGTATAGAACTAATGTATTCTACATAAACTAAGAACATGCATCGCTTATTATATATAAATTTTAGATAATTAAGATACGTGTTCCTTACAGTCATTAGATTGTAAAGAATATTGTTTTTGTGTCCGTAATTTCTCCAATGCCTTATTGCCCCTACTAAGAATATGTTCTGTAATCAATTTTTTGATATAATGAGGAAGATAAGTAAGGATGCATTCAAATGATTGTAAGAACATACTATGCAAAACAACTTTTAGTCAAATTAAAGTCGAAAATTTAGCCATACAAAGACAAATTAAGTGTGTGTAGCCATGACCATGTACAGGCACAGTACAACACACTCCGAGTTTGGCTATCTCAATTCAATTCTTGCAGATCATGACCTTCCGTGATTGTCTAAAATACCCGGTAAGTCTGATTATCATGGCGTTACAGAATTGAGATTCCTGCTCAACTTGCAATAACCAATTATGCTATAAACATTCATACAAAATCTAGTTACCAAACATGCATGCAAGGTCTCGTTGTCATACTAATGATTCTGAAAAGTCGAAAAGCAACAAATATAATTGAACATGCTAGCAATAGATTTATGTATATGGCACTCCTTAATGCTGGCATTGTTATTATATATTTATATACATGCCTAGAACGTTCTATATAATCTTGAGTAAATTAATAAGTGGAAACTATGAGCAAATGAATAAAGTTGATACATGTAGTTTCATGAATTTCTTTCCACAGTAAACAATGTTGAGAGGTCAAATCTGCACGAAAATAAGTAAGACTTTCCAGCTACTACTATTGCAATGAAATACATGTATATCAATCAAATAGATGCTTAAATTATGTCAATGACAGGATGTTTTTTTATGATAAGGAAACGCTATTGAATTCAGTAGCTTTAATTTTACAATCAATTTTACGATGTACTATTCAAATCAATATATTGTTCTTCCTTTTTTTTATTCTGGCGTAAAGGCACACCACTTCAAAATGTTATATTGAACTAAAAGCACCCATGAGCGTAGGCCACACGGTAATAGTAACACATTATAAACATTCATTTTATATTAATACATTGATTAGGTGTGGTATATGAATGGTCTATTAATGTGGACAATCTGGACATTGAAATCCAACCGAACATAAATTGGGTCGCAATTGACAGATTACTTGATTCAATTATATTTCCTGGAAAATTTCCTTTTTGAAGTACTTAAATTTGAACAAATTAATTCACTTGGAAAACAGTTCATTTGAAGAACCTAATTTGCATACAGTTGCATATGCAAATCATCTGATCATGCTGAATGTGGTATCATATGATAGCTAAGCCCTATAAACATGGGTGCAGACACATATTTTAAAATCTTATCATGATTGGTTATCGTGTTATTAGCGAAAAACGGAATTTCGATTATGGCGGACCAAATTTGCATATTATGCTAATTTTTCAAGGATGACTGGATGTCATCATTAAATTTCTTAGTCAGCTCTGTTCAAAGGTATAGAAGCTGAATCAAAATTATCAAGGAATCAGAAGAATACTTGACAATGGCATAAATATTCATGACACCATGTAATGTTTGAGGCAAAATCCTACACTTTTTAATGTAATTTGTATATTTTGCATATCTTTAGAGCATCATTAACTGATTTAATGTAATTATTTGATATATTTGTATTTAATAAATATACAAAATTAGCATAACATAACCAAATTTTACACAAAATATCAATGTAAAAACTACAGACGTTGATTTGTATAGCAAAACCGAATATTGTGTTTCGTAAAATACCTAATTTGCATAAATTTGCATATTCAAATGATCTGATCAAGCTGATATTAGTACCATGTGAAAGATAGACCCTGAAAACATAGGTATGGATATATATTTTAATTTTGTATCTAAGTTAGTTATTGAGTTATTAGCGAAAAACGGAATTTCTATAATGGCGGACTTAATTTGCATATTATGCAAATTGCTCAAGGATGACAGGGTGTCATCACTCGGATTCGTATTCAGCACCTTTCAAAGATATAGAAACTGCAAAAAAACTTTGTGGGGACTCAAGTGCACGGTTCACCTCATATACTGCAGGACTATTACAGATAATTTTAAAGTTAAAAGTTAAAGTTAAAGCAATGTTTTTAGGTCTACTTCTAGTATCATCTAGTCTCACACCAACTGTTAACATATGGCGCAGACTGCAGCCACAGCATACAATGTGTGACCCTAAAAGGTACCCATTTTCACCTTGGTGGAGTGAAGCAATCGCAGGTAAATTTCTTGCTCACGGCAATTAGCAGTGCCCCTAGTGAGATTCAGGAACCTAGGACCTCTGGGTTCCAAAGCACGCGTCCTACCACTGAACTACTGCTCATATAATTATATATATGTTAACTTAAACATTTTTTACAATAGAATGGAATTTAATTTAACACCATGTAGCTAGCAAATTACATTCTTAAAAGCTTTTACAAAAAATCTAATGTTATTTAGTAATTTACATACAAGCAATGGAAACATAAATAAAACATTCACTGTTTATCTTAACAAATTCAAGCAAAACGTGCGAAGATCTACTAGGCTTGCAAGCCAGTTATTTACTTCCAAACAAATTATGATTTAATGAGTAATCTTATCTCTATTTCTACAACAAATTCAAGAAAGTTAGATCTCTCTTATTACTGAAACATTTTATCATACGGAAAGGATTTCAGATTCCAATTAAAACTTGCTTTGTCATACATGGTGTATCAAAATTCCAAGCTCCGGTACTAAAAGGCTGTAATTTTAAGTTGTATACTAAGCAGATATGCTAAAACAATTGATTAAACATAGATATTGGCGCGTAGCAATCTAATATTTTGGCAGATCGAGCTTAGATCAACAAAATTATATATTCATATTCATGTCAATATTCAGACACTAAAAATGCATGATGCCACTAAGCCAGTAGACTAAATAATGAAGAGATATGGATCTAAATCTTGTCTATTTATCCTGATAGTCTATGTTATGTTCTATCAGGTTTGATTGATCACTGAGATTGATTAAGATTAACAGCTCTAAATGTAACAAGTTTTCTTTCTTAGGTAAATATTTAGACTGGACCAGAAATGAATCAATCTTTGATTATCAATAGATTTTTTGTTCTTAAATAGTTCAATGTATTATAATGCATAATTTATATTGAGTGCATACGTTGATGAACATAACGTTAAATAACCAGTATAAAGGGAGTTAACTCAGTTTTTCAAAAAAAAAATTAGCACAAACTCAATAACACTTAACAGGTTCAAGTGCTTTTTTTCTTAGAAATAGCATAAGAATGCAGTTGGATTGGTTGTTAGCAGATAATCATAATAATGAAAATATATGTAATTGATTGTAGCATCGATTCAATTAGCAAAATTAACGATCAAAATAACAAGAGCAGTTCACGGACAGGGCGCTCGACTATTCCAGGTATTTGTGTAAACAACAACAACAACCAATTAAAACTCATGCTGGAACTATGCAACTTGGTATTTGACCTTCATTCCTAACCCCATTGACATGTGTGAAGTTTCAAGTAAATCCCTTCAGTAGGTTCAAATATAAAAAATGTTGCACCAAAAATTTTAACCAAAAAAATTCTAAGTATTAGAGGACCATAATCCAGTCAAAATTCTTGCTAGAGTTATGCAACTTGGTATTTGACGTCAATAAGTATCCCCGTTGACATGTGTGAAGTTTCAAGTGAATCCTTTCAGTACTTGCAAAGAAAAAATGTTTCACCTAAAAACTTAACCAAGAAATTTCTATGTATATAAAGGCCATAATTCAGTCCAAATTAATCCAAGAGTTATGTAACTTGGTATTTGACCTCCAAAAGTAACCCCCTAAACACAACTAAAGATTTAAGTAAATCCCTCCTGTACTTGCAAGGATTTAAAAAATACAAAAATGTTGCACCTAAAAACTTAACCAAGAAGTGTTACGTCGACACCACAGCCGACGCACAGCCGAGTAGGATAGCCCTACTATTCTCTGAATAGTCAAGCTAAAAATGAGTAGGAAGTTAAGTTTTTGTGAAACTGGAGCCTCAGGTATACAATAATCATAATCATGTTATCAGCCATGTTGCGATAACCTTTACCATAAAGAGAGACTACTAGTAATATCAAGGGAGGCAATTTTATTATTATAAAGGGAGATAACTCACCAGGTATACAATCATGTATCACAGACATGTAATCAGTCATATTACCATAACCTTTACCATAACAAGCTTGTCCAGACTGTATACTTGTAGCTGGTACATCACAACCTCTCTGACCAGAACATAACATATTGAGTACTGGATATTTTCTATCATCCACGACCAGACAGTCTGTATGTGTGGGTTGGCAACAATCTACAGAATAGTGGCGACCTTGGCCAGAACATCGTGCATCATTTTTAATACCATAAAACAATCTCTTGATGGCTATTTTATGATTCTGTGGGCAAACTAAGTTAATTCTCTCCTTACTACATCCGCTGGAATAAATATTCTGTTTGCTGGCTGCTTGTATGTCTGAAAAATACAAAAAATAAACTTCCTATAGACATCATTTAATGAAAAACTCATCATTTTGTCTAGTCCAGAGCAATATATAACATACAGGTTATAGTGAAACCTATATACAACAGTTGTTATCAAGACTACAGTAAATTTACTCAGTATGGAGAGGTCTACCTGTTATTTAAAGATGCCTAGCTGTTATTTGGAGACACCTAGCTGTTACTTGAAGGAAAACACTAAGCTGTTATTTGGAGATGTTTATCTATATAGCTGTTATTTGGAGGAGTATGTTATATGGAGGCACCTAGCTGTTATTTTGAGATGCCTTGTTGTCATTTGGAAGTGCCTAGCCGTTGTTTGGAGGTGCCTAGGCTGTTATTGGACTTTGGAGGTGCCTAGGCTGTTATTTGAGATGCCCTAAGCTGTTATTTAGATATGCTAAGCAGTAATATATTTTGAGATGCTAAGCTGTTATTTTGTGGTGCTTGGCTGTTATTTAGAGGTACTTATAGCTTCTGTCTGGAGGTGCCTTACTGGACAACCATATTCACAAGTAATATCATGAGATTGAGTATATTATGTATGAAGTTAAGTTGTTAAGAAAGAGGTGGAAGCTATTGGATATTGGCTCTTGTTACAGAAGTTTAACTGTACATGATGCTAGATAGATCTACTAAGTTTTTTTTCCAAAGAGTTCTGGAAAGCATCAAACTTTATTCTGAAACTTTAGAAAAGTACAAATTTTCCTAGATTACTTTTAGGATATTTTTTTACAATCTGAGAGCAATTTTTTTAGTTTTTGTATAATTAAACTATGATTCAGGCAGAGTTAGTAAAACTCTTAAGACTGCATTTACTGTACATGGGAAAATTGATGCTTGTTATCAAATTTTCTTGTTCCCTAGGAATAACCTAGGACATATTTAGGCACCATTTTGAAATTACCAGTGTTAAAGTAAACATTTTTTTGAATACAGGACTGTATAGGCGATGAGTGATGTTTCGTTTTTAGTCCGTAAAATTTGAAATAACACAGCTCATGGATATCGCTGAACAATATTTGGTTCAATATATAACATAGAAATATGTTTTGACAAAGATCTGTGTGTATACTACAAGAACTATTTTGCATAACTGTTATGTGCTTCGCCTGTGCTTCCCCTCGCAAAGGTAGTAAAATCCTTAGTCGCCAGGGTAGACCCCCCACAAATCCTTCTGAGATTATTCATTCATGAAAGGTCAAGGTGTTCGGAATTGGATGTCAGCTATATAGTAATCATCAATCTAATAAATCAGACGTTAACCTTTTCCGCCCCCATCTTCCTTAAAATATTAATGAACTGTATCCTAGAATGTCAAGCTAAAGGAAAAGTTAGCAACGGTCATTGGCTTCATCCACCCACATCTTGCTTTAAAAAATAATGAACAAAATATAGCCTTCAAGGCTGGTGAGAAAAAGTTGACAGTTTTTACATTAAAAGATGAAAACATCAACTGTTTCTGTGGGCTAATTAATTACCAAAGTATAAGAAGTAATAATTAGAAAACAAGACCAAGGTGTAAACTAGGGTTCGGTAATTAAAGTTCTTGTGAACATCTATGTAATTCTGACAACATGTAGAAGCTTAAACATGTCAAATTTACTCGTAGCTGAAATTGATCGCATCGTAAATTTTGCCTAAAATAGAATATAAAACCTGTAACAAAACAGTACTAACAAAACATTTCTGTATGGTACCATGGTATAAGGAGAAATAAAGAAACAATTTTACATGAAAATAGAAAGACTTGGTCGTATTATTGCCACGTCAGGCAAAGAACTGTGCAGACAGCTACAGATTTTTTTAGCTACTACACGAAGACTGACAATGACAAGTTAGTTTGATCAGTCTGGATAGTACTTCAAGATCTTCATTGAGTAGGCTAACATTATCAAGAGTTTCCAGTACACTAAGGACAGACTGTACAAATTTATACTTTGGCACATAGCATTTGAGAGGCAAAAATAGGTCAATTTTTCGAAAGAGTTAAGAGTTAAAGAAAGGTTTCACAAAAAATCATCCCTCATTGATTAGTTGATACAAGGGTCATCTGAACAAGACCCCAGTGCTATATTAAGAGATCCTAATTGAAAGTGATCAGCATATATATCAATTACAGTGATTGCAACCTTCTTAGAACCCGGGTCGATAGCGCAGTTGGTGGTGTGCCGGGATTTGGAATCTTGTGTCCAGAAGAGGGTACGGTTTTAAATCCCACCCGGGGAAGTTATACCCTTCCATGAAAATTTGTCAATAATGTCAATTTTTCTCCAATGATAAGATAATATGGAGAAGTTTCCGGCCTTGTGGAAGGGTAGATGAGTACTGGTTATAGACAAGGGTCCAGGAAAGCTAGGTTAGGTGCGCTGGACGTCGTAAAATGACCTTAATTGTGTTGACACGGTGTTAAAACCCAGAAAAAAAAGCAACCTTCTTAAACTACATGTAGTTAGACTAGTTTTGCATTGACTCATCAGCACAGAAATGTCCATGGAAACAGTAAACATTCCATGTTTAAGGTACATGTAATTTTAAACCTTAAATCAATTTCTCAATAAGATGGATCCATATCATGAGAATATTTAGTATATTTATTCACGAAATTTGATTTTTATGAAATTTTGCATCAATTTGTAAAATTTCTTGGAATAAAGCCAAGAATTATTATATTCCTTAATCTTACTTCCTTCGTTTCACCATTATTGTAAAAATGTAGATAAACTTAACATTGTCTATGATGGAAATCGTAATTCTGATATTGTAGCACTTTGGCTGATTTAAAAGTTCTAGACAACATTTTTCAGAACCAACTTTTGCCCTCATGTTCATTAAAAGAATTGAATTTTTTTTACCACTTGTCCGAGAATTAAAACAGGAAAATAATCGGAGATACTTGATAGAAACAAATTGTGTTGAATTTCAGATTTTATTTTCTAGAAGATTTTAAAAGGCGGAATTTTCTATGGGGGACCCATGGCACCATTTTAAAAAAAAAATTTTTTTTTAAATTATCTTTAAATTTTGCTAGAATCATTCACCCTCTCACATCTGATTTTCTAAGATGTTTGAAATCCTATACAATGCCGTTAATCAGAAACTTCATTCAAGGGGAGACAAACCTATAGTTTCTGAGGGGTGAAGTCAAACATCAAAATATTATTTTGAATCCATTTAAAATTTATTTTACATATGAATGTATTCACAAACTTCAAGTTGATTGTTCAGCACAAAACTAGCCTACATTTTTCATTATTTACAAGTAATAAGACTTAAGTGTTGCACTCAATCTGATTAAAACCCGATCTAAAATTTTACCGCTCGCATACTCGCTAATTTAGATCTGGCCTTTTCCAAACGAAGGTCACGTTCAGGTGACCTTTTCTCATCATAATATTCATGACAAAATTGTTAAGATACGTAACTTGTTTACATCGTCTATGCACGCAATTTGTAATGAGCCACCCAATCGCAGAATGTGAATAATACCGCTGTTAAATTAGCATGCAAACATTGGTCTAAAAATAGAAATTACGAAATCAAAATGTGATTAATAGTGTTTTCGTCTAGATGAAAGCTACGCATAGATTGGTCGACACAAAGTTCATCTCGACATGACCTTGCATTGACTAAGTAGAGATCCTGTACGACACTCTACAGGATCTCTGTTTACGGAGATTGGTGTTGCACTGATCCATCAAAGTGGGAGGTAACTTCACAACATTTGTTCAATTGTCCGATATATGTCCGACAATTTCCATACAAACACACAGTGACACTATATTAATTCTGTACTCACTATTGATATCAATAGAAGATATCCATATTTATATACAGGAAATATTGAACAAATATTGAGTATTTAAATCAGCTGTTTCTTTCATGTTCTTTTCCTGTGATCTGTAAGAGATATTTTATACAAATGTGAGAGTAACACATCATTTCTCCCTGACGATGATGTCACTTATCTTCTAAAGTGATGTCAATCTGAATAAGGGACTTTTAAGTCAGTTATTTCCCCTTGTATACTCTTCAAATAGGTAGGTCCAATTAGTTGGATTACTCAGATTTTACGCTTACTTTTCAATGTCAATTTGCCAAAGTTATTCTTTAATAACTTTTTTGTAAATCATTTAATTTGTTTGAAATTCAAGTTAAGCATTTTTAAGGTAAAGAACTATCTAAATTTCATCACTTACAGGGCTCGACATTAAGGCGCATCCGACAGACATTCACTGGTTCAAGTCAGGTCCGGTCTGGTGGTGTTATCTCGTAGGTAGCCCGACCGGGCTACTTAATTTTGATAAAAACTTTAATTACCACAAAAAATCAATCCGATTTCAGTTAACCAATCTCAAATTTAAGGCTACAAAAACTTGTTTACGCTTTATTTACGAGCATCCTAATGCATTTGAAAGTAATCTAGTGCGTATGTGTGTGTTAAATCGAGCCGTCTTGAGGCGTACTAGTCCGGGGATTTCCTTACACACGTTCGATAAAATACGTAAATTCGGTGAAAGTAGGTGTTTTTTTTCTTCAGAAAAATATGAACGGCAAGATTAATGTTTAAACTTTCTTGAAATAAAATGATAAATTAGCGGGCGCCAAAATATATTTTAATAAAGAACTTTCAATTTCCCGCGATCCCCGATATTTTTTATTACCGGCCATTTTTAGCGTACTAAGTCAACAAAAAAATTGGGTCACGCTTGTTTGAAGTTTTAATTCTACATGTAATTAACAATTAAATTAAAGTGGACTCTTTGATAACACAATGCGACATAGCAATTATGGGATTGTTACGCTATCAAACATCGACTAAGTGTTAAAAATACCTACACACATCTTATCTTAAACTGTTTACATCAATATCCGTTTAATATTGCCAACGCACGCTCATCGCCAAACAAAGGATTCATATTGATTTAATTGCTGCATACAAATGTAGACTCCCCGGGGTACATGACATTGAGTTACGTTCATTAAGGCAAAGAAATTAATATGACATACACCCATATACACATAGCATAATTATACTAACACGATCAACTTATTATTATAAAGACTGTCGGCAATGTAATGTTATAGCCGATTATGCGACACATTTGCTCGGCGATTGTAACTATGCACATCTGTTTATAACTTTCATGGCGTTTTAAAAGATAGTTTAATTTTTAACAAAAAAATAAAAAATGACTTGTCCGGACCTTGGAAAATGTACGACTCGGAAAAATCCGATAGTTGATTTTGTAACCCCCGATGTTTTATTGAAGACATCAAAATATACATTCATTTTAATTTTTTTTATTAGGTTCTTCATGCATATTTAGCATATTTATGCATGGTAGTAATATTTTACCACAATAAATACTATGACTGCTATTAAATGAGACGTATTGTCAATTTAGATGGTAATAATTGAGACAGGAAAAATTGGAATGGTCAGGGCAAGGACCCCATAAATAACGTCCTTGGTCAGGGCTAGTGAAAAATTGGTCAGGGCTAGTGGATTTGGGCATTTACTAGCCCGACCGGGCTAGTAAAAAAATAAGTTAATGTAGAGGCCTGCACTTCTGTTAATATATTCATTAACAAGAAAGATATTAGATGAAATATTTTGTTATCCTTACATAGAAATTCAATGATAAAATCTGTTGTGAGGATTCCAACTGTAAGGACCTTAGTAACTTACCAATTGGATTGTTTCAGATTTTATCAGGGAAAGATAACTGACTAAAGTCTCTAATTAATGAAAATATTATTTTATATGATGAATATTTTCATCATGCGAACAACACCTCATCAGAAAATTAATAATTACACTCATATACATACACATGTAGACTAGCCAATAATGAGATGTAATTACACCATGTAATATTTTCATCAACTCTGGTCTACATTACGATACAAGTCAGTACAGTATGGCAGTGGTTTTTGTGGTGAGATTTATGTTGTACTAGTACTAAACTCAACAACCTGTCAAAAGTAATAGAATCTAATCAAAATTTTCACACAGAAACCAGTAGAAGACCTGTGGTTTAACTTTAACAATTGCAGGTGCATTTTAAGTCAATGTTAGAAGTAGTTTAACCTAGATTCCAACCACACTGACATATATATACATGTAATAGAACTAGTCTGTCTTGACATTTTGTATTTTCATGAATACATAATATGTCAAAGACCTTAAGTATATTGTACTTACAGCATATAGTTATTATGCAGTTATTATATACTGTTGTTTTAATACCATGTTTTCATTAATAATTATTAAATTAAGTGACTTAATTTGCTCACAAAAAATATAAGAAAGAATTAAAAGGATATCTATATTTGGTTTCAAGAAATTAAAATGACGTTTTTCCTTGTTTCCAGTTGCATATTATTTAACACCTTAAGCTGCACCACTGGTGTTAGAACTATATTTTTTGTGAGCAACAAAGTTTCAAAAACCAGGCTAGTTGATTATTCTGCCCTTTACTCTACTGTGACCTTGACCTTTGACCTAGTGACCTCATAATGTATAGGGGTCATCTACTGAGTATGACCAATCTTCCAACCAAGAACCATGACTGTCAATTAGAAACTTTTCAAGATATTGAACGGACATGATGTGGCTAAAGGACGGACAGACGGCTAGAGGCCATACCATAATACATTTGAAGTTTCACTTCAAGCATATAAAAAGATTGCCGGTAATGCCTGTTATATAATATTATATGTAATCTTAATGAACTATAATAACTAAGTGACTTGTCTAAAGCTATGTAAATAATTCATGTAGTCAGGTGTAGTGTTCTAACAGTTCAGACAGTTCTAGACATGTTTTATATCTCCATTGAGAATATACTAGGATAATCAAGACACTAAATATTACCATAGAAATTTTACTCACTCACCCGATAACTCTCTCTGATATTTCCTTTTGTATAAAAAATCTGAAAAATTTCTTGATCCCATTATGTACATGTAGTAGAACTTTCAGTCTCTTAAGTACATTTTGTTGTTATATTCCATATTTCGTGGGTTTAGAGCAAAATGGTCAAAACTCAATATTTAAGAAAAGAGTGAGTTATGTCTGTTTTTGCGCTAAACTTGCAATTTATGATTTGTTACTTAAGTGAAGACATTCTGAAAGGTCAGTGCAAAACTGTCTCACTAAATGTGCCTAAGTAAAGAATTATGTTGTCTAATTTTGTTTTGACCAATGAAATATGAGTAGGTACTGCAAAAATACAAACTTAAAAATTATAATATAATAAGGCTGTCTACCAATTTTTTTAAGTTGTCATCGATTTTCTCAAGCACCATAAGCCTGATTTATGATGTTACATTATTATATAAAATAATTGTGAACAATTATCATCTAACACAAATATATGAATTAATCGATTCTAACTAGCCCTAATCAATTTTTACTTGTTCCAGGCTTTAGGCTAGTGGTTAACCATCATAGTAGGCCATTTAAATGTGCTATTTCATCCAGACAATACATAAAGGTTTTGGAATTAGTGAGGAGAAATAAAAGTTCTTACAATCACTGACAGGTACAGAAAACACTGTGAGAACATTTCTGAAGTTTTAATCAAGTCAACTGATAATCTTAACAAGAGCTCCGCTGGGCGGGGCATTATACGCCCGTGTGCAGTCCATGCTGTGTTCTATCTCATATAAAGTCCCTGTGACCTTGACCAATGACCCCGGGATCTCAGAATAGGTCCCATTCTTAACAGGAGGGCTATCCAAAGCAAAGATTTTGAGAACCTAGGTACAGCCATGGTTGATTTATCACCGACACAAAGTTTTCCATACAAACTTCCAGTGACCTTGACCCTGGGGCTTCAGAACCAAAAGTTCTCGCCCTTGACCCAAAGAGTATTGATACATAAAATTTGGTAAATCTTAGGTAAAGTTGGTTGTTGGACAAGGTTTTTCCTCATGATTTTTCTTTTGACTTTAACCTTTAACCCAGGGACCTAAAACAAAAGGGGCATATGCTAGACATTAAGGCTACCCTTAAATAAAATTTGGAAAACCTACAATGTAGGTACAATTATTATTGAGTAACTGTCCGGAAAATGTTTCAATATGAATTAAGTCCCTGTGACCTTGACTTTTGTCCCTTGGGTTTCCAAATCAAAAGAGAACATCAAATACCAAATAGCTATCAACACATTACATCTTGACAAATGGGCTGATCCTCATAAAATTTGGTTAACCTAGGTACAATCACTGTTTAGTTGTTGTCCGGACAAGGGTTTTCCATATGATGCCCCTGTGACCTTGACCTTTGACCCAGTTTTGACCAAAAACCAATTGGGAACATCCTTGACACATGGGATACCCTCACATAACATTTGGTGAACTAAATTCATTTTACTTATTGAATATAGCATTATTTCCATGGTTTGCCATTTTGACTTTGTTAACATATTGATTGAACATTTGAAGTCTCTGATTGGTAATTTGATATCTTCTGGATGATGATTTAAACTTGACCCAGGGGCCCTCAAATCAATAGGGAACATCCTTGACACATGGGCTACTCTCACATGAAATTTGGTGAACTTAATTGCAGTCATTGTTGATTTACTACACGGACAATGATGCCCCTGTGACCTTGACCTTTGACCCAGGGGCCCAAAAAACAAATAGGACATAACCATGACACATGGGCTACCTTCACATAAACTTTAGTGAACCTAGGTACATTGGTTGTTCAGTTATTGTCTGGACAAGGTTTTTCCATATGATGCCTCTGTGACCTTGACCTTTGGGTCTGGGGCCCCAAAACCTATTGGGAACATCCTTGACACAAGGACTACATTCACATAAAATTTTATGAACCTAGGTACAGTCCTTGTTGAGTTATTGTCCAAACAAGGTTTTTCAATATGATGCCTCTGTGACCTTGACCTTTGACCCAGGAGCCCCAAAACCAAAAGGGCATATCCTTGACACAAGGGCTACCCTCACATAGAATTTGATGAACCTAGGTAAATTGGTGGTTCAGTTATTGCCTGGACAAAAGTTTCATTGTTTGCCATTTTGACTTTATAAAGATATTGATAGAACATATGAAGTCACTGCTTGGTAATTTGATATCTTCTGGTTGAAGGTTTATACTTGACCCTGTTTCCCTAAAACTTACAAAGTACATCCTTGATACATGGGCTACTCTCACATGAAATTTGGTGAACTTAGGTACAATCATTGTTGAGTAATTACCCAGACAAGGTTTGTCAATATGATGCCCCTGTGACCTTGACCTTTGACCAAGGTGCCCCAAAACCAATAGGGCATAACCTTGACACATGGGATACTTTCACGCCAAATTTAGGTAACCTAGGTACATTGGTTGTTCATTTATTGTCTGGACAAGGTTTTTCCATATGATGCCTCTGTGACCTTGACCTTTGAATCTGGGGCCCCAAAACCTGTTGGGAATATCCTTGACACAAGGGCTACCTTCACATAAAATTTTGTGAACCTAGGTATAGTAGTTGATGAGTTATTGTCCAAACAAGGATTTTCAATATGATGCCCCAGTGACCTTGACCTTTGACCCAGGAGCCCCAAAACCAATAGGGCATAACCTTTACCCAAGGGCTACCCTCACATAAAATTTGGAGAACCTAGGTACATTGGTGGTTCAGTTATTGTCTGGACAAGTGTTTCATTGTTTGCCGTTTTGACTTTATAAACATATTGATAGAATATTTGAAGTCACAGTTTGGTAATTTGATATCTTCTGGTTTAAGATTTAAACTTAACCCTGTTTTCCCAAAACTTACAAAGTACATCCTTGACACATGGGCTACTCTCACATGAAATTTGGTGATTTTAGGTACAATCATTGTTGAGTAATAACCCGGACAATGCTTTTCAATATGATGCCCCTGTGACCTTGACCTTTGACCAAGGTGCCCCAAAACCAATAGGGCATAACCTTGACACATGGGCTACTTACACGCCAAATTTAGTGAACCTAGGTACATTGGTTGTTCAGTTATTGTCTGGACAAGGTTATTCCATATGATGCCTCTGTGACCTTGACCTTTGGGTCTGGGGCCCCAAAACCTATTGGGAATATCCTTGACACAAGGGCTACCTTCACATAAAATTTTGTGAACCTAGGTACAGTAGTTGATGAGTTATTGTCCAAACAAGGATTTTCAATATGATGCCCCTGTGACCTTGACCTTTGACCCAGGAGCCCCAAAACCAATAGGGCATAACCTTTACCCAAGGGCTACTCTCACATAAAATTTGGAGAACCTAGGTACATTGGTGGTTCAGTTATTGTCTGGACAAGTGTTTCATTGTTTGCCGTTTTGACTTCATAAACATATTGATAGAACATATGAAGTCACAGCTTGGTAATTTGATATCTTCCAGTTTAAGATTTAAACTTAACCGTGTCTTCCCAAAACTGATAAGGTACATCCTTGATACATGGGCTACTCTCACATGAAATTTGGTGAACCTAGGTACAGTCATTGTTGAGTTATTACCTGGACAATGTTTTTCAATATGATGCCACTGTGACCTTGAACTTTGACCCAGGGGCCCCAAAATCAATAGGGCATATTCTTGACACATGGGGTACTCTTACATTAAATTTGGTGAACCTAGGTACATTGATGTTTCAGTTATTGTCTGGACAAAGTTTTTCAATATAATGCCCCTGTGACCTTGACCTTTGAACCTGGGGCCCCATTAACCTGTAGGGCACATCTTTGACACATGGGCTACTCTTAAATAAAATTTGGTGAACCTAGGTACAGGCATTGTTGAGTTATGGTCCGGACAAGGTTTTTCAATTTGATGTCCCAGTGACCTTGACCTTTGACCCAGGGGCCCCAAAACCTATTGGGAACATCCTTGACACATGGGCTTCTCTCACATAAAATTTGGTGAACCTAGGTAGATTGGTTGTTAAGTTATTGTCAGGACAAGTTTTTTCCCCATATGATGCCACTGTGACCTTGACCTTTCATGCAGGGGCCCCAAAACCAATAGGGTACATCTTTGACACATGGGCTACTCTTACATTAAATTTGGTGAACTTAGGTACATTGGTGGTTCAGTTATTGTCCGGACAAGTTTTACCTATTTTAAGTCCCAGTGACCTTGACCTTTAACCCTGGGGTCTCAAAATCAATAGGGAACTTCCTCCACCCAAGGGCTATCCACACATATAATTTTAGGAACCTAGATATATCCTTTCTTGAGTTATCATCCGGACAAGCAATTGTCCACGGACGGACAGACGGACAGACGGACAGACGGACAGACAGACAGACGGACAGACGGACAGACGGACAGACGGACAACAGCATAACATAATACGACCGTTTTTTCAAAACGGGCGTATAAAAAATTGTAACATTTTAAGTCAAGTTTTTTTAAACTCCTGTATGAAGCTGATAAATTAACTCATTTTTCAGTCAAATATTGGATATAAGTGAAGAAACTAATCTCAGTTATAAATTTCAGTATGCTGTGAGGGAGCCTGTGACTATGTCTATGTAATATTAAGTAACTTTCACAGAATAGCAGACTTTCAAGGAATCACAGACTTTCATGCAATCTTGTACTCGGGTAATACTGGCAGTTCTATATCGTACACAGTACGTGTCTAATGATATAGACATCCTAGACTGGAGGTTTTCAATTAAAGTATGCTGATTACACATAACATATAAAAGCTGTTATGTTTATATTTCCTGTAATTACATAGCTTACATATTACGAAGTCATTATGTGTACGAAAATTAGCAATTACCATGGCAACAAAATTAAGAAAATTAGCATAACAATGTCATGATGTAAAATTGTACTCTTAAAAAACTCATTCATTTATGTTTTTTTTTTTACATCAGGTACGAACAAAACTTTACTATTACAATCACTTGCCTTTGATTTGAAGACCTAATTTCATCAATCATCCTCTGTACTGAGTTCCAGGGGCTCGTATTATCAAGCAACTTACATGAGATTCGCAAATCCTTCGATATTGTATAGTTCAATTATCGTAAGATTTTTGATAATTATAATATGCTGTCCTAAGTCAGATGATTCTAGAGAGATGATTTTACTATGTAATTTAGCTAACACAATATGCTATATATAGCTAGTGCGCATTGTCCTAAGTCAAAAATGCAACATTACATGATTATTTAAAGCTTGTTCACATTGTCCTGTGACAAGGAATACAATTTCAATATCATTCACTTTTACCAAACCATTAAGTAAGCCAGTGTGAACTTGCTACCCTTGAGCCACAACTGCACTTGTTGTAGTAAAATACGCAGTTCTCTCCCCTGAGTTTGGGAAATATGTCATTGGGCCCATAAGTAATGTTTTTATACTCAAGCATGTAATATATTTAATCCAAATCCAAATATCTGACTGTATATGACCCTGACGCCATTATATCTTTTTCAGGAGGAGTGATGCAGGTGAGATGCTACTCATTCCTTTTCTCTTTTACATGCCACCAAAATCTGACCAAAATGTTTCAACAAGTTTTAACTAACTATAATAGATAAGACTGTTCTCAGTTAACAGTACATCATTATACCTCATTCATTACCAGTGATAGATCATTATCAGTAATATAACATTGTCTACAGGAGTAGAGACTAGGATAGATTAACTACTGGAGACTAAAAGAGAGAAGAGAGGAGACAGAGGGGGGTCTCATTAGAGTCTGTGTGATACATGATACATGTGGACATTTAACATGTATTCTTCCATTTTATATATTGGTGATAATGTCAATGAAGAAAACAGTAGCCCTATTATCAGGGTTGATAGCTGTAGTCAGGGGACTGGTATTATTGTTACATCCTTGCTCCTCAGAGTTGTCCATCTGCATGAATCTTACAATATAAAATTCAATTACTTCATCATTTTAATTTGGAGCACCTATTAAGTGGTCATCAAGACTCTTGTCCATAAGCTTTATGACTGGTAAGAGTCTATATCCGGAATTCAAATATTTGGGTCTTTATCTGCATTATACAAAAAGTTTTCTCTGTTTTTACAATGAAAACACATGTACAAAGAACAATACGATTGAATCCATTCTCAAGCTTTTCAGCAATAATGTAAAAAATTTGTAGGTACCGCCTGTGCACAGATGTAAAAACCATAAATTAAAGTTCTAAAATTATTTCTATCATTGATTAATTTATTTACTGTGATCTGCAATAACTCTAAACTGTTGTTTTTAAGGTCACTATCTTAGATTCTAAAGACTGACTCATAAAGACTATAGGATAGCAAAAGCTAACATTGGTAATTCAATGCCATACAAAGCCATTGGCCTTATACTTTGATGGACTCACTCAAATAGACTCCAAGACATAATTATTGACACTAATTGACAAATGGACATAGTTCATAAATAGAGAGATTGTCATTAATGAAATTGCTGACCTAAATCTATCCATCACAATTATTATAACGTTTACATTCTCTAAGAATAAGAAAAATACACAATAATATAATGACAACAATAATAATAAACAAATTATCACAAAACATTTAAGCCACACCCATTTATAAACAATAAGCCACTCCCACGTATACTTGAATGATACACTCAATGGTTGTAATTTAATGATTTCTTATGACAATAAAACAGTAGTTGGAGAGATGGGAAATTTAATAAACTGTGAGATTAAAGATAACATTATATTTTTACTATCTCCAAACAATGAGATATGTCAGAATTATCACATGTTTTACTCCATGATAAATTTACCAGGCTTGTTTTTATCTCTCTTTCTAAAATGATTTTGTATTATGTAACATAGCTACTAGATTATATTTTCTTGTTGCATGTCAAAAAGATATAAAGATAAGTTGAGTTTAATTGGATTTTAAGCCTGTTTATTGTTACATAGTTATTTGGTAATTTGCAGCGGCTAGTTAACATAACTAGCTTTCCTAGACAATTTTCATATACCCGTAGTTGGACCACTGCTCCTGGCTTTATATGGGTCAAGACTTAATAATAAAGAATAGTTATATTGAATGGGTGAAAGAAAATAGTTCCCTAGCCTAAAGTCTGTTTTAAAATACAATTTATTACTATTACAGTTAGAATGTTACCAGGAACTAATTTAATCTATCCAACATAACCCTGTGTAAAGACGGTAATTACAGGAGACTAGTGTTTTTTGTTTAACATTAAGAAATGGATATACCAGCTGTCAGTTCAGACTGTGTCATCTTATTTCACTATGTAATACTTCTTAGAACTATTCCTTAGTCTGGTATGTAACAACAAGAACTTGTTACATTTTTGGGGCTGGGTTTGGTAGCAACAGATTAGACAGGTCATATGGCAACAGTCAGTCAACCAATTCACCAGTCAAGGAACAGCTAAATCTCTGGATGAAGCTGTTAACCAGTTACTAGGTGCATTAACTAATCTGTCAGTTACAGAAATACAACAGTGCATGGTACCAACTGAGGTGGCCAAGCAGACCAGAACTTTGTTAAGCATCAAAGAGTGGTGTATTATGTAAATATGATGTTTTAAACTTATAGATCCTAGCTCTAGTCAGGAACAAGTTCCTGGAAGGTCCCTACATGGTTCCAGTAACAACATTCATTAATGACTGTGGAGTCTGCTTAACCCCCAGGGCTAAGACTAGGAATGGATATAGCATGATACACCATAAGAAAATTGAACATGGAGATTTCAAATCTTGAGGATAAGAGTTTGATTCCCATGGCAGGTTTTACTTCATGAAAATTTTCTTACATTATAAATGAAGTTGCCAGTTCCTTGAAATACACTGGTTAACCTAGCACTTAAGGAAAGATTTTGTGTCCAGAAAAGCAGCACCACACAACCTTCACTGGACCCCCCAACCCTTGGAAAATATCTTTAACTGCCTCTAAATCAAGGTCACATTTAGATATAAAAAATATACCACATAATTAATTTGTCAATTAAAGCCATATGTGATTACTAGTGAAACAGCAATCTGTGCATGTTTTAATTAGCTAGTAGGCATTTATAGTCTTACAAGTTTGTTTGTACACAAATGATCATAAATTGTAACACCGAATAACAAGCAAACAATGACGGATTTTTCATGTTAAGATGAAAGCAACTACTAACTGTTTTAGTTTGTTTAGTATGGTAATATAAAACTATAATAACAAGACAAACCTTACATTAAAGAAGGTCACAAGTACTTGCTACAATATTAGTGATTGTAGTCAAAGTTTAATAGGTAACTACTAAAACTCCTGGAATGGTCTTTAAGAACAACAAGTGAAAATGGTCAGTTTTATTCAACTGTTTGTGGTGCATACAGCAACCCTGCTGATTTAAATACTCAATACTTGTTCAATAATCAATGTACTTAAATACAGATATCTTACTTTTATTGATAGTGTGTACAGAAGTAGTACTGTAGTGAGTATATATGTTCAGGGATTATTCTCTCTAAAGCAACACCCATTGGGAGGGACTAAAAGGTGTTGCTGTCCAGAGGTTGTTGTTCTGCAGAGGTTGAATTCAATTAAAACTGCACTTAAGGGAAGTGCCAAAAACTGTTGTAGTGCAGAGTATTTGTTCTGTAGAGGGCTGCTCTGCAGAGGTTACACTGTACAAATACTGAGTATTAAAATCAGTGGGTTAATCTAAATGTAATTGTGCCACTGACAGTGGAATAAAATTTACCAATAAAGGTTTGATATATATTATTCACTGTTAATAACCGAAATTAAAACAGTCATCACTTAACCCATTAATGTATCAGAGGACTGGTAAAAATTTATTAGGCCACAACAACTTGACCACGTGTTCTGGATTCATTCGCACCTTAATTTTGACGGTTTTTACAAACAAATTTTTTATTTCCTTGCTCTGGAGAAACGATAGAATTTAAAAAATTATCATAAAAATTTATTCAAACTGCTATATAAAGCAACTGAACTAAGATATTTTTTTAATTCTTTGCACGCTTGCACCATAATATTTTCCAGAAAAATCCATAGAACACATGATCAATTTGTTGTGGCCTCAGTGAAAATCATTTATTTTTATAATCAGGCTACTGGTAGTTGATAATTTCTGTCACAGTAGATCTACCCAATTTCCTTAAGACATTTTAGCTGTCCCCTCTCAGCCAATCAGATTGCTTAAAAAGACCATGATTCTACAATGTTTTAATGTAAAAATATATATCAGAAGCCATAGCTCTCTACAACATAGATGTGTTACTGTACAATCGAGTAAATATAATTTTCTGCTAAATATTTTCTCTCACAGTAGTAATTAATGAAAGCCCTACAGTTAAACTAACATATAACTAAACATGTAAGCATAATTAGAGTTAATCTATTACCATGCCTTTAACTATTGTACGGTATCACCTCGTCCACAAAGCCTACAGCAATTTTACCAATTACAATATAACTATCCCTACAGTATAGAAATAGAATGTAGCAACTAGTAAAGGTGACATATTCCTTATATACAGCCTTTTTAAGTATGAACTTTGCCCAAATATATCGAAATAAAGCAAAGACAAATTTTCTTAATCAAGAGTCATGAGCTTCAGGAAAGTTCATGATGATTAAATACTGATTATTCTGAAGCAGAATCATAGCATGGAACTGCACCCTGCTAATTTTATATCCTCCTAGCCCTTTTTTGATCCTCTCTGTGGAGAAAGTTACTTTGAAACATCATCCCTTTGATGCACCCTGTTCCTTTTTCTGCCTCCCTGTCCTTTTCTGAGTTTTAAAATAAGAACTAATTAAAAATAATTTATGAACATTCAAGGAGACAAAGTAATGTTCGGGATTAAGGACCATGCTCACTTAATGTCTAGACAACCATTTGCCAATGGGTGATTCAATAATATGTCCAGTCTTTGATGGGTGTATAAAACTACAAGTATTTGTTCTTAGACCTGCTCTAATACTGACTGTAAGTTCAATTTGTTAGGAGTGAGTGTGACTGAGTGGTTGCCACATTGAACTGAGTAATTGTTGGAAAGCCAGCTTTTATTAGGTTCATATCACATTCAGACCCATCACTGTTTCCTTGAACAAGAAACTACATTTCTAGCGTAATACTGGCAAACCTGAGGAATCAAACTTGCGATTGATTAATCTAAGTTGTAAGAACTTAATGACATTGCAATCAAGCTAAAATAATCAGTAAAAACAATCAGTAATGTAATTCATAGACATGATTTTATCACACCCAGTCGGCCTTAAATTTACTCTTCAAAGACCAACTAGTGCAAAACAAACCTTCAGAAATGCAAAATTGAAATATATCAAAATGTTGTTTTGTTTTCAACGACAACTAAACTGTTGTATTGATGTCAATAATCAATAGATAGAAATCAATCAGGGTATAATTATTCTGCAACAGTTACTGTGTCTCTCGGTGCATGCAATTCTAGAAAACTGCTGTGTTCACAATTTGTGTCACTAATAACTTTTACAATCCTAGTTCATGTCACATGGTGTTTGAGGAATGGCAGAACATTCTTGCACTCATTTATTTCATACATAAAAGTCTAAGAGCAGTTTATTAAACTAAGGAGTGTTGATGATCAGCCTACGTGGAGTGGAAAAGACAATAGACATTTTTTAAAAACCTGCCCAGTAAGCATAGTCAACAGCACTTCTGACAACAAGACTTGGGATTGTGGGTTCAATCATAGTAGGAACATTGGTCCAGTGGTAAGGATGCATGCCTTAAGATCAAGAGGTCCTGGGTTCAAACCCCCGCCTAGGGGGCACTGCTTATTTCATTAAGCATGAAATTAACTATCAGTGGTTCCACTTCAACCACATGTAAATTGGTACTGTGATGGATCACTTAGAAACCCGGGTCGATAGCGCAGTTGGTAGCGCGCCGGGATTTGGATACTCGTGCCCGAGGGGGTGCGGGTTCGAATCCCACCCGGGGAGGTTATACCCTTTCATGAAAATTTGACAATAATGTCGATTTTCCTCCATTGATTAGATAATATGGAGAAGTTTCCGGCCTTGTGGAAGGGTAGGTGAGTACTGGTTATAGACAATGGTCCAGGAAAGCTAGGTTAGGTGCGCTGGACGCCGTAAAATGACCTGAAATTGTGTTGACACGGCGTTAACTCCAATAAATAAAATAAATAAGGATCACTTAGACCTGGAGATGATTTCAATGATCAGGGGTTTTGAAGTCAGCTCAGAACATGTATATGGAAGCAGAATTTTAACCACACTTTTTTACCTTCATGAATGCAACATATAATGCACTATAATGCACCGTAATTAAATTTAGTTTTTATTGAAATAAGTTAATACTGCAAACCTCAGCTTTTGAAGTTGAAACATCAATTCATCCTAAATACAATTTATTTGCTTATTTGCATAAATAGGTTTGCTACAATCATTAAATTTGATGAAGCAAAAGTGTAGCAAATGTAAAACATAATGAGCACATTTCAACAAATGTTATTTAAAATTGCAACATTATTTCAAAATCAAGTCAATTACAGATCACATCAAACAAAACAAGACCTACATATTGAAACATATATTTCAACTAGAGATGCAAACTACACAATAATCTAAGACTCCGTCTATAGAATGTCAGACTTAATTTTCAGATAAATTTAACACATGAAATATACCAGAATCTTACAACATGTAGCTCAAGTATCATATACATCAAGCAATATAATTTAACATACATATTTTATAATCACTTTAAAGTACCTCTTGTTACCATAATGAATTGTTCCGGTATCTTGAGATTTCATCCAGTTCATTCTGGTATCTTTTATACAGTTTGTTTAGCCAAACAGGTATATGTGTTAGGTATTATTACTGGGTTGGGAAGTCTCTGGTTTAAAGGTACTCGTTCACAGATTTCAACTTTAATATCAACTTTTTCTAAAACTATCAAAATTGTATGGAAATATGTTTGGAAGCAGGAAATGTATTTTGAAATTATAGACAAAATAAACCAAATCTGTGAACTTAAGTACAAAATGTACCTTTAACACCCAACCTGACTGTTTCAAAAAGGTTCAAGCTTGGATGTGGGTGGGTGTATACCATTTTGAAGGCATATTTCTAACACTTATGTTATCTTAAATTAACGAAATACAAATGTATTGAAGTATAAAATTTTATGATGATAATATTCATATTTTACTGTTTTTTGTGTGTGTGAAAAACACCAAAATTGAGGCCAGCGATTCAGATACGCTTTTAGGAGCAATGGTCCAGTGGTAGGACGTGCACTTAGGGATCGAGAGGTCCTGGGTTCAATTCCCACTAGGGGCACTGCTAATTTTCTTGAGCTAGAAATTTACCTAAAATTATTCCACCTGTCCCAGATGTAAATTTATGGGTACTGTGAGGGATCAACTGCCTGAGGGTGATTTCAATGATCAGGATTTATTGTACAAGATTGTAAAGTCGGCTGAAGGTGTATATGGAAGCAGACTTTAAACTGCACTTTAACTTTTAAGCTTTTACGAGTTTTGTTTTAACTAAGATGTGCTGATGTAGAAATTGATGAAGGCAACTGTAATGAAACATAACAATGTACTTCTTATAATGAGTTGTCTTCATTCAGATACTTAAGTAAGCACTTTTATAAGTTGTTCTGAAGAGCACAAAATCTGTTCATCACAAAACCTGTAGTACTTGACAGAGATATGGAGTAGTAAGAGAAAGTTTTATGATATATTTGAGAGATTCTGGTTACTTTCATTGGCATCCAGGTAAAACACTTATAATACAATAGTAAATTTGCTCACGGGAAAACTCTGTCAAAATATTGAAACAAATATTAAATATCATTTATTACCAAATTTAAGGATTTCATAATTAAAGAATAAACATCTTTTAGTTATTTATTATATTCTAGCTGAATGGCAAGTAAACATATAAGATCAAAGTATTGAAATATAGACAGACTTTTCTGCACATTGAAACCTAACGAATCCATATTAATGATTACTCCTTACAGTGAGATTCAAGTACAAACCGAGCAGGGCAAAATGAGGGAGAAGTGTTTATTCTATTCTGTATAACTGGCAAATACTAATGCTTAGTGTATTAATGAGATTAATCTCCACCCATTCACACGTTTATCAATATAAGTATATATATATATATATATATATATATATATATATAAATACCTGTCACTGACACTGAAACAAAGATGTGTCAGTTGATTGACAGAACTACTTTTATCGCCTTGAAATAAACTGCGTAGTAAATCAGAGACACATGTATCACTTCGCAGGTTAAACTGGTCAGGCATTTGAATCGTTGATAGTTTTCAACTTGTGGTATAACTTAAGCCTTTCGGTGAAAATTGCCAAAAGTTTAACTTGAGCAGCCAGTTGTGTTAACCCTATTTGTTAAATTATCAATATTCAGTTGTAAGTGGCACATGCAATTTAACCCTGATGATTTAATTTGACCATGTCAGTACAGAAATATTGTAGTGAGTATTTAAATTAGCTGGATTTTAGTCCACAAAATTAGTGGGTGTCCGGTTTACAGTGGAACAACCACATTTAAGGTTGGGCAACCAACAGTTTTTTGGGGGCAACAAAAATTCTGCATATGAGATTTAGCCCTTGCTCTTTAAATGATCTGTAATTTAGGGAAACCACTTTCATATCCTTAAATTTTGCACACTGGGGTTATAAGGTATGTATCAGTGACAGTTGTATAACCTTTAACTATACCTTAGGTACTATAAAGTGATTTCTTATGCACCTGTTATCAACAATTAATCACTTAGCTGCTAGCAATATTTTTTCATACTAGCAAAATACATTCAGAATGGTCTGACATTTGTGGAGGCCACACTCTTTGTTTTGCTAGCTTGAAGCATTACATTAGCTTACACAAAGAGCCTACATTTTATAAGTAAAAATAAGAGATTTCAGTATCTGCCATAATTTACTACAATAAAACTTATATGCAACAAATTGTTCAACACAAGTTTTATATTGTTGCATTCAATATCTCTATATTATTCCCAAGAATGTGACTCCAGCCTCTAGAGAGAGTATATAGACAATTTATAATAACTGCAATCATGCATCAACATGTAAAATTTAAATTGCATTGATATAGAACAAGTTTGTAATAGTGCAGTATAAATAAGGCAATACCATTTATTACATTGGGTTATCCCATGTTTAGAAGCAGTGTTGCAAATCCTCATTGCAATGAGTCACAGATGATTACATTAAAGCGGAACATGCCCAATTAATGAGATAATTGCTACTGCAATTAGTCAGCTTTACATGTACCTGTTAACTGTGCAGACGATGCATTTTGTGCAATTGAAGTATATTTAATCCAGTTGGAATTCTTATCTAAATGTAGGGGAAATTTTCCTTGCACTGTTGCTGTTTGTATAATTTAATTCTGTATTTATGCACTACACCAAATCCCTATGTACAACAGTGCTTTTAGTGCTTTGATTTGTTGTTTTTAATAATATAGTCAGACTAAATTGATGCACATCAACCTCTATAAAATTCCTGACAATCTGTTTGACAACCTTCACAAAGAGTTATAAAACTGCATGACTTTTTTGTTCTAATACTGAAAATGCAAACCCTGATCCAGAACTAGCCCGGTGGACTTAATTAAGTAAAAACTGATTAAGGCAAGTGAAAATTTATTATTGCATAATAGGGGAAGTAAATAATTTTGCAATTTTAAATACTGTACAAAATAATAAATTGGGTGAGTACGAGTGCAAATTTAAGGCAATGACTAAAACTGGTACACACAAAAATTAGAAAACAAGCACTAACATACAAAATGTGAATCCTCAGATCATGAGTTGATTAAAATAGCCTGAATTAATATGAACTTTGTATGAATAACCAGGGAGGAGTACTTAAGATTCTGAGGTTAAATTTGTCAAATAATAAATCATACATACAAATGCATATAAAAAGCATACTAGACTAAAATGTCTTGATTATTTTCAGACCCTGGGGAGAGTATTTGACACAACAATGGATGTATATCATATCAAGTCATCGTTCCATCATTGTTGCACGCCATATCACTACTGGGCAATATGATTTTTTTGTTGTTTTACAAATGTTTCTACAAAGTAACACTGAATTTATCTCCAGCCTCAGGAGAGTAGTCTTCTTACTTAACTTCATAATTAACTTAACTACAACAAGTAAACTTCCATATTGATTTGATGCACTATGACAGTAAGGCAAAGACAAATAAATTTAGATTCTCATGCAAATTTTAGGGGACAAAATGAGGAAATGAAAGTGGGTGGATTTAATGTTATATTTTTCAAGCTCAGTCTGGAGAAGTTCAATATAATAAAATAAATTGTTTGACAAGCAACTACCATGTTCAAAAATTTATAATTATGTAAAATTACATAGAAGAAATATTGTTTTGTTTGTACCATGCCCTTTTTGTACTTGGCATTAGTAATGATGATGATGATGTTGTTGTTGATGATGATAACAATTATAACGATGATAATAATAATGATGATACACTTTTGGATAAAACATATGCATTTTACAAGCATTATAAATTGAAAATTGTTCAAGTAATATTTTTGAGCATGTAGGGGTTGAAAACCTGAGAAAATTTGCTGTGGCCTAAGTGAAGTTAAGAGAAAACTTAAGAAAATGTCTGTAGACATAAGACTAACTCTATATATTACTTTATTACTAAGTTACAGTAATAAACAAGTGTAGAACTTACACAGATGAGGTAAATTATGTACCACTTGTATAGTACCAACATTTTTTGTCTCACATATTTACTCACTCATTGTAAGGGTTGATTACATTCCATTGTTACCTGTTTCCAAGTTAGCTCAATGCTTCCGCGCAAGTGTTCATTCCAACCAAGTTGACTTTTATTGTCATTCCAATAGTATCATAGTATGATGAGTCTTGCATTTTAGAGGAAATAGTTCCATTTACTTATGTTGCAGAGTTAGGAATATCTACAGAGTTTAGAATTATTAGGTATTTTCTTGGGTTTCTTTGCTTTTTTTTGGGGGGGGCGTTAATGCCATGCCAGATGGCCACATTGGAAGATCGGATTTATCAAAGTGTGAAGCCTTGTTAAATTAAGTCTTTATTATTATTGTTACATCATATTATGAGAATTTTACACCGACCAGAACACCTAACCTAGTTTCCCTGGAGTTGTATAAGCAGTACTGAATTACCCTTCCACATTTTAGGCTGGCAACTTCTCCATATAGCTTATTCTTAATAGAGGAAAATCAACATTATAGTCAAATTTTATGAAAGGGTTCAACCATCCCAGGTGAGACTCAAAGTTCAGCAACCGCTTCAGAACATCACATTCAAATTCCTGCAAGTAGCTTAAACTGCACCATTATTAGACCCAGATCTTAAGGTCTTTTCTTATTGCAGAAATTTGCAAATTATTAAGGGTTTATTATAAGGCCATAACTAATAATTCCTGAGTTTTGCAGAAAGAGATTTACTCATCATTAATTGAATTATGCAACGAAAAAGAATAAACAATTAGGCCAAAACTAATTGCTCACTTTTGCATTCAGAAGGTATTATAAGTCAGGAACATTGTTATATTTTGCAATGGGTTGAAAAATGGTTCTCTAACTTTGCAGAAAGAGTGGTAGTGGTAGTGGAAACCTTGTGGAAAATAAGAACAATATTTACATTCGTTTCTGTCAAATCTTAATTTTAACAAATTCCAGACACCATTTTACACATAATACCATATCATATTTTGAATCCAATTTCAAGACGTTTTTAATGCAGATTAGTAATTTGAACATTACTCTGCAAGATCTACAGACCCCCAGCCAAGAACTTTCTATGTAACAGACATTCCTGGAACTTAACATCAACAACACTTCAAGTTTATACAACACATAGCAGTCTTTCATATAAACTGTTTTCCACCTTCTAATTGAAGAGCTTCATATTCAATTATCACATCAATGATAACTTGACAGCTAGTTATCCAAGGCTGGGTTTAAATATTCAATCTAAACTATCTAGTATTAGATAAAGTAAGAATGTGAAACTGTTTTAATTCTGCTAAAATTTCTAAACAAATCAACTGACGATAGATTCTAGCTTCTTGCATCATTCAATGAATAATAGGTTCATAGAGTATCATGTCCTGGATTTCGAATATAGGGTCCTGAAGGGGGTACAGGTTCAAATCCCAACCTGGGAGGTCATACCCTTACATGAAAATTTGACAATAATGTCAATTTTCCTCCATTAATAAAGGTATATGGAGAAGTTTCCGGCCTTGTGGAAGGGTAGGTGAGTACTGGTTATAGTCACACTGAGGGTCCAGGAAAGCTAGGTTAGGTGCGTACTCTGGCCAACATTATGTAACAATTATACAATGTGTTGCTACCGCATTAAACCCAACAAATAAAATAATAATAAATAAATAAGAGTATTATGAAGCTTGGTATATGTGCAGTCAAGGGACACTGCAGGTCTAAAGTTTTATTTGGCTAATAGACTAAAAACATATTATCTGCAATTTAAATATTTGAAATTTTCCCTGCGGAACAAAAATCTTTCACTGGTACAATAAGAATATCTGTACATAGAAAAATAGGGTTTAATCTGTGTTTTGTGCTTTTCAGCAATAATGAGTAAAACACTTTGTTTGTAATGCCGGTGAACAGACAGAAAACCCAGTAAATTGGAGTTCCAAATAATTCTTAAACTTATAAATAAAGTAGGATGACTCAGTAAATTCAAACATTAAATTAAGATAGAATACTCTAATCATTTGCGAGTTAGTCTTAATTTCTAATCAAGTTAATGAACATTATATTGATCCAGTTACTTAAATACAGAAACATGATTCCATGAGGACAGTAAACAAAACAATACACACAAAATATGATTCATATTAAACATAATTTTAAATTATTAAACAAATATTGTACATGTTCACCCGGAATTACTCCGGTTTTACGTCCATTTGGAAACAAGATTTAAACATTGTATTGGACATTTTCAAGTGTTTCACATCCTGGAAGAAGTGTGCCATGCTTTCAATGGAGTGTGCCATTTCATTTTTTTGTTTACATAACATGCTTAGGTTACATTATCGGGAACATTGGGCGAGGGAATACAAACGTTAACAAGTGGTTAAATAAAGCTTCTAAATGACACAGAGTAAACAAATAAAGAGCCTGAGATAATATTTATCAACCTTTTGAACTCATTGATGATAAAAACTCACAACAATAATTATAATAATGGTTTAATTTGATCTCAAACATCTGGTCACATTGATCCCCTACAAAGGCATGAATCATGCTGCAAGTCATGACCCGAGAAGCATGTAATATCCTAAGATTCGCATTCATCAAACCTGTCAATCTAAAGCAACAAAAAAATAATCTTTTAAGAGATTTCGGAATAAAAACTGGAAAGTTATTGGAGAGTGAAAAATGTGAGAAAACACAACAGTTGGAAAAGCAACATAATCAAAACAACTAGAGAACTTTCATCTTATGATGTACAACATTTTGTATCTTACAATATTTAACTTACAAGCTGCAATCTTTGTACAGTGATATCAAATTTACAATTAAAATATTCTACTGTATAGTTCCACTATATTAAGACCACCTCATATTTTTTTTAAAAATCAGGCAATTTCAACGATTTTTTAAGTCCCAAATGTCTAGATTTAGAAGAAAACCCTCTGTTCGGCCATTCACATTGATTTTGTTGGTCCTCATATGATAGTGGAATTTAACTGTATATTTTTAAAATACTACTGGCCTAATATCTATAATGAATTATGTGATACTAGACATTTCAATGTTTATTGATAAAATATATTCAACTATCAGTTTCACATACATTAATAATTAATCCCACTGTTTTAAATACTCACTGCAGTATTTCAATGAGTGTATGAGACTTAGTATAATAGTATAGATTGTTGTCATATCAAAATAAATGTATAATTTAGCCACTCTCTTATTTGTTTTGTTTTGTTTGGTTTAACGCCGTAGCAACACATTGTATAGGTCATATAACGGCAGTCAGTCAATCTACTCACTCCTCCTGGAAAGGCCAAATCTTTGTATTTAGCTGTTAACCAACTACTGAGCACATACTTTCGACAGTGACTGACAACTGCCCTACATAATTAAGAATCATTGGTAGGAGGGCTTTACCACACTCTATAGACACCTGTATGAGAATATTGATTGTAGTCACATTAAAATAAATGTTACAAAAGTGAGAAATCAATATTTCTCATTGTCTACAAGTTTTATGGTATTTTAGAATATGTTTAAATGAGAAAACAGAGACAAAGTTAAAATTATTTATAATGTTTCTCTAGTCATCAAATATTCAACATACAGATTGTTATCATAATTCCAACATGTGAGAAGTCAACAAAACATTTTATTGTTATTTTGTCATAAAATTATGACAGATTGTTTTAACATATTAACAAGTGGCAGTTATCAACCACTCTGACAGATGGCAAGGGTCTGGCTTATCTAAACCTTAAATTGGGTAATTTGGCTTAGTTACTAACTGTTAACCCTTTAAATTGAATCATTTATGATTACAATAACAAATTACTATTGACTTTTAACAAGATATTGGCAGTGTTCAGTAACAGGTTTTCTTAGAAGTTTTAGGAGACTAATAGTTATCGGGTTTTAATGCAGTACCAACACAATTATGGTGAATTGGTGTTGGCCAGCACACCTAACCTGGCTTTTCTGGACCTTTGTCTATAACCAGTGTACTCACCAACCCTTCCACAAGGCTCTTCAGATACACTTTATTAATGGAGAAAAATTGACATTATTGTCAAATTTCAAGAAAGAATTTTACCAATCCAAGTGGGATCGAACCCGTATCTCCTTCAGTGAACTAGATTCATAATTCAAGCGACACTGCTTACCAACTGTGCTACTGACCCATGTAAGATGAGATTCAAATAAATGAAGCCCAATATACCGGTAATATAAAGTCAGTGAGAGAATGGTTATTGGAAATATTTAAATCACAATAATATAGCACAGAAATACGAAACAATTAAGCAAAATATTAACCAGCATTGAAAACAGTATAATCTCTGTAAAGTTGATGGAGAGAGTGAAAACAACAAGTTTAGCCAATCTATTATCTAATGATACAATGTCCCGCTGTGTTAGTGATTGCATGTAAAAAAAAACATTAATTAAAAACTACTCGACTAAAAAAATGAATGACACCAAAGCGTGAAACTATGATAAATGATGCATTCCCTGTTTTACCAGTCTTAAATGATTGTGTAATAAAAACTTGCAATCTCTAAAATCAATTCCGAAAAAAATTCATTTCACCAGATGGCAGCACCAGTTTTTTTTAGATGTCATTTGCTTTTTGAGTTATGGGGGACACATCCGTAAAAGCCTTTGTTCTACCTTAAACCATTGCCAACAGGAAGTGATAATAAATGAGAACTCTTCAATCTCCAATACCTGGACTGATTGTATCTCCAATTGAAGAGTTTAATATTCAGAATTTTGTATTTTAATCAAGGTGTTAATATCAAAACTAATTTACATAAAAGATATTTGATGCCAATGGCTATAAATACTCACAGAACAATGCAAATTTCCATTCGGAGATGAAAAATCATTATTGAGTCTGCACACAGCAAACATAAAACTTAAATGCAGGCAACAGTAAAATAATTACCATCAGTTATTTTGTTTTAAAAATTAACATAAAATTATAAAATTCAACATGTTTCATTTCAGCTTGATGAACGAAACAGGAATTACATTTCAGATTTTGTACTCTGAGTGTAAGCAAATAGAAATAAAAAGCATTAATTATAAGGGGTTGAATGACTTTATTCACTATATTCAATGTTTTAGAGCAAGCACCTTCAGGAATTATTAAATTACTCCCTCTTTTATGTAATAACACTAGATGTTAGGGGTGTAACAATACGGTAAAAACCATATTGCAATATATTGCAATACACGAAACCCGTATTGCAATATATTGCAATACATATTGTTCTTTGCTCATATGAATTAATGCACGTGTATAGTCTTGATTTGATAAACATTGTACAGATATTTGTATTTTCAAATGATCAACACGTATTATGCAAATGTTTCAATAAGTTAGAAAAAAGGCTTTGAATGGACTTTCAAAGATAACCATTTTATCACTTAACAAAAAATGTTTCAAGTTTCCGAACACATTTTAACATTAATTCAAACATTTAAATTTCAGACTCTGATAAAAATAATCAGTATGGAACATAACTAGAAAAACGGTTCAGAGAAAAACGAACCGGTTAAAAACCGTCAGAAGTCGTATTGCAATATTAACCGGTATATCGGTTAACTGTTACACTCCTACTAGATGTACCAGCCATTGAAATTGACTGGTCTTAAAGACTAAAACAATATGTAAATTCAATTCATTGTAAAGACTAAATCATCATGGGTAATGGCCCTGAGTTTGAGTCCAGCTATGTGTATCAACCATGTATCTTCTAATGAGAAACTTTTTTTTGAAGTTGCTTTACTGAGTATGGGATAAAGGTTCAAGTGATTCTCTTGGACAATGATTAGAAGAACTTTTTGCCTCATAATGTTGACATTCATTGTGGAAAAAGGAAATATAGATGGGTCAGAGCTTATCTCCTCTAAATCCTTCTTTATATATAGTGAGTTAGACAAGATATGCATTTACTTATCTAAAAATAAAGCTCAAGAACTCATACTATACCAGACTTAACTAAGGACAGAAATGGTCTGGGTTTGATCCCCACTGGGTCACTGCTAATTTCCTTGAGCAAGGAATTGTAACCTAGCTGTTCCACTCCATTCAGGTGTAAATGAGTACAGTGGGAACTCGGCAAAGCCTGAAGATGATTTCAATGATCAGGGTTTATCATACAAAAATAGTTAATTTTGCTGACTTTTTAACTTACTTGAACTTTTTATAGCAATGGCATCATGCAATCTGTTGTCTTGTCTTTATTAATGGATACATAAAAGTATGAACCTGTCATTACGTCCATGTAATATTTAGGTCTATGATAAAATAAACCATATAGACCAAGTCATGTAATTGAACCAATTAAAATACATGTAGTATATTTTCTTATTATATATAAAACACACAGGAAGTAATATCTTAGAGTTTATATGTGAATTAATTCAGTCTTAACTAGAATTAGGCCAAGGAAATAATACATTGTAATACGCTCTTTAGTGCCTCTTTCAAATAAGAATTTTGAATCTGGAAATATTGCACTTTTAATATCGTACAATTTGAACCAATGTCCACTACAATCTACTACATGTATTAACCATTCACAATTTGTACAACACTGGTGAGACTACTGTTGTAGTAAGGTTAATGTGTCTCACAGATGATGTTGATCAAGGTTATTAGTAACACATTTGGAATACCTTGGATATTATGGTTTACTATACCATCTGTTATCTATATTATACCTAACACAATAGATGACAAATTATTGGCACACTATTATAGATGTTAGTTATACTAACAGACTATGTTAACATTGATACTATCTTAATTACCTTTGATCTTTGTATAAATTTTAGGTCAATGCAAAATAATTGTGTGATTTTTATAATGATCCCTTAAGAGTATTGTTCGTTTTTTCTCAACTGTCAAAACATGAATAATTTCACGGTGAATGCGTTTTTAAAATTATTGTCGTAATACACCCATGGGTTTCCGAAAGTGTGTATTATGATTGAGTAAAGCTTCTAATGCCGTTTGATAAGTTTTAGTCAACATATTTTTAATTACAATTAGGCCGCCAGTACAAAAACAATGCATTCAGTTACCGTGAAATTATTCAAGCTTTGACAGTAGAGAAAAAACCGATAATATTTTTTTTAAATTGTCATGGGAATATAAGTCTTTAATAAACTGTGTATATTAAAGGAACTTGTTCTACAAATTGTAATGCCTAATCAAAATAATAATGTGATTTTTATAGTGAGTAACCTGAAGAGTTAGGCTGTTATTTTTATTTTTAGGCAATTCAAAACAGTTTCCCATCCTCTGTGTTTTTGAACTTAGTAAAATCATATTTTTTGTAAAAATGTTTTAGTGAAGTAAAACAGTGGGTTGAAACAGTAAAAAAATCACATAGTTTAACTTAACTAAAATAGTGCTGGGCCCGGTTTCACGAACGCTCTCATAACTTAAATAAATTTAAGATTGTCTTAAATATTTTGGTCGTAACTATGAGTATCTTATAAAGTATTTTAAGTGGATTTCACGAAGCCTTTCTTACATAAGTATAAATTTATGGTTGATATAAGCGACCCAAACTTAAACCAATAAAATTACCTTAGAGTACTAAATGTCCAACGTGTTTTATTGATGGACTCTATAGCGTAAACGGTTAGACTGTTGTGCTTGAAACATTGTTTTTGTCTGTCATAGGTTCGAGCCGTGAATGTTAATTTTTTTTCTCTTGTGGTCCATTCTTTTTTTTTTGTCAATCATTTGCGTTTTCCTATTATGCACAATTACATGTATATTACATTCACTTCATTGCTGTACTTGTAGAGTTTAGTATTTTTTCGAAATTACTATATTGTGCATCAGCGAAGATTGAATAATAAGTGATAAGTAGGTAATTAGTGGAGGATATCAGGGTATAGTTTTAAGATTCATACGAAATCTCATATCCTTTGAGCTATTATCAAAGTTTGGCGACGAGCTTTATTTAATTTGAATAACAAAACTCCAAAATTGCATTGCAAACTATGATTCCCGTCTTGGCTTACTTAAAAATAAGGTGGTATGTCAAGTTTATTACTAGTATGTGATAAAAACCCTTTGCTAAATATTTGGTTTACAAAATTTTGAATTTGTGTAAATGTTCCAGGCAGTTACACAAAAGCATTACTTGAATTGTAGTGCACGGATCAGTCAGTTATATTGTCCGTTTGGTAGAGTGATAACAATCCCTACATTGAACAGTTCGAAAATCGCTTAAAATGGCTTTTGACGAATGATGTCCGCCTTGCAATATGCTTGACATTCTCTCACTATCTTACAATAGGTTTGGCACTCAATGCTTATAGACAGTGTGTTTAAATGCATTGCATGCCTTGCAAGAGTATGGTGGTTAGAAAAGTTTACATTGTCTATGTTAAAAATGGTTCGACTTTCATAACATGCATCTGAAAATATTGAACTGTTCATATTTCAATTTTTTGTTAAAATCTACAAGCTATGAATCTTAAAAAAACATAATGAATGAATTTAGCATGTTTTATATGCGATGCCTCTTTAACAAAAATCCTGAATATAGGTGTAAATATTTACGCGAAAAAGGCAACGAAGTCCCATTTATTGTTGTTTACATGTATTTAGATTTAGGGATAATAAAGGAATTGAATAAAGGTATGATTGCAATGTGTTATAATACGATAAAAATAATAATGATAAAACACCTTCGAATAACGGTGCGACTTGGTGACGAATGTGTATTAAAATTAGAATTAATGGAATTGGTAAAACTAATTAATTCATCAATTTTCTGTTAGAATGATTGTCACTCTAAAATCTAAACACAGAATGACGATCGATCTAGATATTACAGTATTTATTCGTTTTTTATCTGCTAGTTTTATGATTATTTATGTAATAATACAGAAACTCAACTCCGCTAACACTAAGTCTTGATGAAGTGCAGAAACTGTCATACTCTATCTTATACATGAGGGGACGAATAAGTTCAACGATGAAATGAATCGTAGCAGATAAAAATCTGTAACTCTGATATATTCTATCTTCCGACGTACTTCCTAAACTACACTTAGTGTCACTTCGTCGGAATTCCCGTCGTCTAGGGACTAAATAGCCATTCAAACATAAATTTAGACAAACGTGAACCATTTGTTTATATTTAAGTAAGGTTTACATTCAGTTTAATCTACCCGTTCACTCGATTAAATTTTCACTCATAACTTAGACTATTTAAGAACGGATTAAATTGTAAAATGTTTGTGAAACGCACTTTAACTTAAAAATGCTAAAAATAGAAAATTTAAGGTTAATCTAGAAATTTAAGATAGGAATGCGTTCGTGAAACCGGGCCCTGATTTAAAAAAAATCATATTAACTTCTTACAAAATTTTTTATGGGTATAATTTATATTTGATGTGGGTAATTGTTTGAAAAATTTAGCAATTTGACTGTATTGTTATAATTACTGAACCTAGATGACACTTAAATATAGTAGGTTACAATGATGTACATGTAATTATAACATTAAAAATTCATGGTTACAAGGTGCCCCGTCCCTTCAATCAGTTATTATAACTTGGTTCAATACATAATGTACCAAATCAGCTCATTTAGTTTCTGAGGCTCTGAAAGTCACGTCCATATGCTGGGATAATTAGAAACTATTTCTGATTACATACTATGTTACAACTTGTCTAGGAAAAATTTCCAATACAGTCTGTTAGGTTAATCAAATTCACTCTTGGATGACTGACCTAACCATGGACTTTTAAAGTAATCAAATTTAAATTCCCACTTTGCTGTTATGTAATCTTTTATTCTAACGCTTGAATGTAGAGAAACAAAATTGTTTCTGAGAGCTTGTCAGTCTGTGAAAGAATAAAATTTGTCTATCTGTTTAATTTATTTAAATGCTTGTTATTTGAGAGTGGAAAAGATACTTTGTAAGCAGTACATTTTGACAACAATGGCATATTCTTGATTAATTAAATTGAAATAAAATTGTACTGTAATGTATGGTGTTATAACGATGCAGCATTTCCACAATTTTTTTTCAGTTGTATCCCAAAACTACTTAGAGTGCCTGATCAGGCCTTAAAGATCTCTTGACCCCTTTAGTACCATAAACACATAATGTAGTCTGGGGTTAACATTTGCCCAGTCTTTAAGGGTTATGGCAGTAGAAAATGTTAGTACTTCAAGAAACACTACCCCAATATTATAAGTATGAATCTTCCTTTAGTCACTATCATTACTAGAGCTGATCAAGTTTAGTACAAGGAATCAGTTAGTTTACCAATGGTATTTTTTCTAACAGTGTTTGAGTCCTCTTCATAAATTGTTGTTTCATTGTTAAATGAATCTTGAAGATTTAAGCTGGTCTGGCCTCTGTCTGGTGAGGACCACCACATCCAAGCCTTAAATATCTCTTGATTAATTTTACTGTTGTAAAGGTGGAAACATTTCTTTAGAAGTAAAAAAGAATCAATTTTGATTTATCTTCACTATGAATGTTTGCACTTGGAAAACAATATTGTCTGCAGCATTTATTTATTTAACACCCTGGATTGTTCAATTAGCTAGAGTAGACTGAATTCTTTGTTTAATAAGAACTTACCATACAGACAATGTAATCATCATACTAACAGTCTACCATCTTATAATCTTGTCTTTCATAAATTTTCAATTTTGTTACAAATTTTTGAAAATGTATGCAAGTAAAGTAAAAGTCAGGGAAGGTATGGGGTTTACTGAGTATAATGTATTAGTTGGGGGCGGGTGTAAGTTTAAGTTAATGCTGTAGCATCTTAAGTTCCTAGTAGATAAATGAAAATGTCTTGTTTTATGAGACTCTGTTACTTGATATAACATTACATGTTTTAAGGGCAAACTTAGAGATATAATGTCTGTTTAAAATCGTCTGAGGAATATAAGTCTCTTTATTTACTGTGTATATGATGGTTTTTTTTCATTCAACTGACAGAGAGAATAATTTCAATAAATGAAGATTCCTGTAGGCTTGTAGTATACATGTATACTTATTTTTATATAGATTTTACACAGATTATCAACAATTTTTATCAGGTTATGTTATGTAAGGCAATGCTGCAGAGTAGCTTTCCTGAACTGTACCAGTGACCAAGCCAAATCTACAAGGAACTGACAATTTCCAAGTTTTTGCAGAGTAATTTAAGTTTGATATTAAATTTAATTATCATATGGTTTAATACAGTGCTACAAGAGGTTCATGGACTTCTTAAAAAGCAAACAGATCATGTAAGCTGCTTAAGTTAAATGTTAACATAAATGAAGCCTTAATTCATGAAACATGATTGGAACCTTTATGTTGATAAACTAATATTAATGCTGATTTTTTAATTTTTCATGACTCTAATGGTTTCTTTTATTCATGGATGAATGTGAATCTTTTTATCCTGAAAACAGGATTTTTTACAAAGACTTTCAGAGGGCACTGTATACTTTGTATCTGGATTAATTACAATCTCCGTAAACAGATATCCTGTAGAGCATTGTCGTACAGGATCTCGACTGTCTCTGTGGAACGTCGAGACGATATTTGTGTCGACCAATCAATGCGTAGCTTTCATCTAGACGAAACACTATTAATAACATTTTGATCTCATAATTTCTATTTTTAGACCAAGGTTTGCAATCTTATTTAACAGCTGTATAATTCACAGTCTGCGATTGGACGGCTCATTTCAAATTGCGTGACGTAGATGAATGTAAACAAGTTACGTATCATAACACTTTCGTCATGAATATTATGAAGAGAAAAGGTCACCTGAATGTGACCTTCGTTTGGAAAAGGCCAGATCTAAATTAGCAAGTAGGTGAGCGGAAAATTTTAGATCGGGTTTTAATCAGATTGGACTTATTACAAATGAAATTCATGCACCATCATAAGTCCATACTCAGTACAGTTAATTAAGCAATCAAGAAATACACTCAGCTTCTGAATAAAGTTGTCCTTTTAAGACTGAAGAAGAAAATTTATTATGCTACATACATTGTACTGTGAAGAAATTTTGTCTTTTAGTTTAAGAAAATCTCAGTTACATGGTCAGACGTATTAACTTTGTAGAAAATTGCTCCAGAGGGAATATTGTCCTAGACTTGTGTATTGTAATATAATATAACTTGAAATTATTTATTTATATTTATTATACCTCAGTGATGGTTATAATTTGTCTGTAGGAACCTATAACTATATTATATGTGGATATCAAGAATCATTCTCACACCTCAGTTGTTCCCCCTGGCAATGATGTCACTGAGATTTTACCATTATTATAGCCTAGTCATGTTTTATATCATTGTAATGTCCATTTTTCTTAGCACTATGGGAACTGATTTCTTGTCTTACAGTTATTTCTGTCTCGTTCTATGATTTAATTATTTTCTAACATGTATGATGTAATTTCTAATCCATGAGCATAGTCTACCTTAACGTTTATGATGTTACTTATTGATAAGGTTACTTATTGATAAGCGTACCACCTTAACATGTATGATAAAATTTCTAATTTATGAGAGTGTCACCTTAACATGAACCCGCCAACTTAAATCTGGGGGTACTCAGACTTGGTTTAATTATCTGATGCAGCCCTAGGGGGTTCAATATTGGAATAATTGAGAAAAGATATTATTTGTACTTTGTGTGACTAAAAATCAGAGACATAGATAACATCTAATTCCCTGCTAAAAATGATATAGCTGCATCACCAAGATACAAAAGATAACTATAAAGTTAAAATGGTCAACACTTTAACAATGTATTAATATATCAGACCCCTATGGCACAACATGTAAGTAACAGATAATTAAAAAATATAGCTTGTTCATTATGACTTGAGACTAGGAATTCAATTTATTTATCATTTTCATTCATTAAATCAGTTAGTCATGGTGTAGATACTGAAGGGTTATGATCCCAGCTATCTGAAGTCTCTGTGAACTAGCTATATTTATCATAATGCATTAATGGGTCACAGCAAAACCAATCTGATTAAAACCCGCTTTAGTAATTCCACTATTTTTATCATCTAGAATTATTTATTATTCATTTAATATCATACAATTAAAAGTGTAATCCTTTCAAAAAATTTGAAAGCAATGCAGGTGGATCCAATTAGGCAGTTATCATCCCAAACATAAATGCAACCCTACTAGGGCTGTCACGATACACTGGTTTACCGGTATATTGCAATACGCAGCTGCGACAATACGTACTGCGGTATGAATTTAAAGTATCGGTATTTGGCGATATTTTTTATTTCATTGGAAAAATCTTACCTTTGCGAAATAAAAGTAGCGAAACGTCCGTTTTTTCCATTAAATGCTCATTCAAATTAAGCTTAAGTAACAAGAATTTAACCGACTGGGGCACATTTGTTTAGTTATATGGAACTTGTGTAATAATGTTCTTGAATCGAATATTTCAGGACAGGAAGTTGTTAAACAAGCATGATGTCCAGTGGCTTGATTGCTATGATGTTTGGCAGCTAAGGGGTGATCGTTTTTCCAACTAAGCATCTTTTTTATATTCAAACATATATCACAGTCCTAAATGACCGTATAGACTTAGAGAGACTATTAGATTCAAGTAGTAGCATGTAAGATTTGCAATATTTCTGTTAAATACAGCATAGGCACAACTAATCTATAAACCCACAATATATTGTGGTATAACTATCGTAATAGGGTGCTAGGGTATTGCAATATATCGCGATACACTTCTGGCGTATCGTGACAGCCCTTAACAGTCCCTACCCTCTTCCCTGAACTTAAAATTTAAAAGCCTGGCACAATATTGAAATTCTTAAACTGTTCTGATGCTAAGATAATTTCCCTAACCTAGGACTAACCCCTACAGGTAAAAAGAGCCATTAATTGTGAGTTATCAATACAATTGTCTCATTATTCAAATATTTTTAAACTTTAATTTAGTTTTGACTTGAATTCTCTAAAAGTTGATTAAATGAAAAACAGGGTTAAACTTTAATTGCAGGAAGCTGAGACAGCCAGATCAGAAAATTAACCAATTTTCATTGTATCAAATTGAATCAATCCTCTTCAAAACAACATTTCCCTCTCTATCCATTATACATCACACAGCTAGTTTTCTAATCCCTCTTTTAAATTTTGATGAAAACTTTGATGCTGCAGGGTTACTTCAACATCAAACATGATACTGTTAAATAACAGAGTAAGAATTGTAGTAAAATAATGCCTGTAAAATAAAAGATCTATGTCTTATAGTTTTACCTGCAGCTTAAACCTGCTATATAAACAACATATTATTTCCTTACATTAAAATTTCTTGCATCATGCTGGGGCAGAACATTGAGAGTGTGTGAAAATTTGCTAATTTTTTCAGTGGAAACTTGGAGAGAAGGGTAATTTGTGCATTTTTTTCAGGATGGGAGGTCTCGAGTATCTTGACACATATTGATAAGTCATCGCAAAACTGTTCTAACTTTATGTAAATAATGAAGGATTTTGACTTAGTCTTGCCCTGACCCATTAATATACTGGTACATTGTTTTGAATATCAAATGTTTATCATAAAATGTCATATTTTATCAATGTTTCCAGAACACTGTATGATCCCATGGGGCCCTGATAACATGATAGTTTATCAATCTATTTATGATTGTTTTCCATTTACTATAAAAAAACTGGAGTCAAACCAACCTCCATCTGCCCTTGCCCCACCCAGCTCTACAGAGCTGCACACCTCCCAAACATGCTAGATATTTAATTACACCTTATTTATTTTTATCAAATATATTAAAAGATTAAATCATGCATAATTTGTCTAATTAACTCATCAATTGGCCTTATCGAAGGTCACTAAACTCAGACCTTAGCGAAGTTTCTAGCACTCAGGAATTTAGAATCTTAGCTTCCCAAAGGGGTGCCCTTTGGAAACCCACACAACACGGAAATGTACCCTGAAAAATTGATAATATGTCAATTTCCTCCATTTATAAGGTATATGGAGAAGTTGCAGGCCTAAATGGAAGGGTAGGTTAGTAGGTGATGGACAAGGGTTAAGTGCACTGGTCTCCATTAATGACCTAAATTGCATTGACACAACATATAACCTATTAAAAGTAGTCAGTCTCAGATTAAGGCCCATAGCACAGTACACAATTTTAAAGATGCTCCACACCCCCATTTCTCTATCCACCCATGATGTTCAACTAAGCAAAGCTAATAGACAAAGCAGATGTGTTTTAGAAAATTTGTTAAGAAAAAAAGATGAAAAAGTTACCGGTAGCTTTGTCTGTTGTGATAGTTTTTCATCCAAATATTGATTTTCATAGAAAACATATGGTGTACTAAACTTGTTGTTAATGTTGTTAACAGTTAAAATGAAAGGTAAAAAGAACAAAAGCTACTTTGTTTTTCCTGTGCTATGGACCATATGTTGTTTGAAGGTAATTAGAGGAGAACATTAACTTAAATATGCTGTATCTTTAATGTGCTTGAGTGTACCTTTAATATCTTGTACCTTTAAAATTCAAGGTAAATAGGAAAAGAATAACTATTTTCCTATTTACCTTGATTTTAAAGGTACCGGGTATTAAAGATTTGATACATTGTGTTGATTGAAGTTATTTTAATATTTTTGGGTAGATTATTTTATATAATTAATACAACATATCTATTTGTTTAGCTGCAGTTCAATAAGTCCACTGATGATACACTGATTGATTATCATGATCAAAATAAAATAGTTAACTGTAAATGATGTAAAAGGTTTGATCAAACAATTCTTTGATTACTTTATTTCATGTATCGGTTTGTCCATATAACAGTTCAATTTTACAAAATTACATTTTCCATACTTTCAATGCAACTCAAAATTTACACTTTCATTAATTTACTATTAGTTCAGATTCTCTTTTATTAGCAGAATTTTGAGTGTCGTGTCCTGAGAGGTTGCAGGTTCAAGCCTGACACCCTGACTTGTCATAATCCTTCCTTGAATTTGACAGTTGATATGATTAAATTTTATTCAGTTGCCCATTGATAAACCCTGCTGATTTAAATACTTGATTTTGTTTGTCAAGCATACATAAATAAATTATGTGTGTCTTTTTTAGTTTGATTCTTAATACAGAACTACATCAGTGAGTATTTTATTCAGTGGGTTTATAATTATGTGTGCCCACTGACAGTTGAATAAAATTTAACAATATAGGCTTGTAAAAATGAACCACACCAAGGGTCATGATCATGCTGTTTACAATGTATTGAATTTCTATCATATAAAATATAACTTTAAATAAACAGTTACTCTTAATAATAAACCAGTGTACATGTATTATTAATTATAAAGATAGTCATAAAAATATTAATTACCACGGTAACATGAAATAAACAATTAATTGTCATTTGATATCAGAAATAGGTGGAAAATAAAACTTAAATATTATGATATGTTTCTAAGATGTTTATTACAGAGTTTATGACTCGGGTTCAAACAAGCCTTCAAGGACATCCCAGGCCTGTACATTGAAGTAGAGTTAAGGCCCACATAAAGATACTATCTTTATTATTAGTATCATATCCTTTGTTGATTATAATCTTTTTGGACGTTATAAAAAATGTGATCTTTATAATAATGTTATTTTTATATTATAATAAATGTTATTTATGGTTGATATACATGTACTGTGCAGGTGTATAATGCAGGCTATCAGCATGAAAGAGTCCCCACTCATTTGGGGACAATTGCATGGCAACATTTAATACTGTGGTGCATATCACTAAAGTTTTGAGGCTTCATGGACTTTTCTGTAACTCTATTTATTCACAATGGTTAACTATAACATTAGTGTAGCACATACTGATATTGCTAAATTTTATTTGCCGCGGCCGTTGCATAGTGGTTAGCAAGTCTGACTCCTGAGATCCCAGGTTCAAATCCTGGTCACGGCAGGTCATACCCTATACATGAGTTGTCGGCCTTGTGCAAGGGTAAGTTAGTACTGGTGATAGAAAAAAGTGTCCAGGAAACCTTTAGTAGGAAGAGCTGGCCGTCGCGTATATAACCTATATAATTATGTGTTGAAAGCGACATTAAAAAAAAATATTCATCTTTCAGTGGTGTATACATTAACCCCCTGATTTAAATACTCAAAATTTGTTTGCTAATCTCTGTACATAAATATGTAGGGGTGACTATTGCGGCCAAAAACACTATCGCGATAGTATTGCGATAATAAAATTAGTATTGCAATAGAATTGCAATAGTCAAAAAACTATTGCGATACTATCACGATAGTTTTTTATTATAAAAACAACGGTGAACAGTCTCAAGTCTTTTACAATAAACAATGGGTTTGAATTTGAAATATCTCTCGCACTTTGAGAATGAGCTGGTTCTCTATTTGAGGGTATATCATTGGTTTAGTTTTTGGTCCAGATTTATTCACATTAGTGAAGATAGGGATTTTGAAAGGGAAACTGCATGGTGCTTCCTCGTCAAATAATCCTTTAAATTGGAGGTATCCACTGTACTGTAGTACTATTTGGCAGTATCTGAAAGCTATTTTAGATTTGAAAACTTCATCTATTCTTCATCTTCATCTAAACAAAGCCAGAATGCTGCGATACTGCCGATTTTGACTTTTTGTTTTCTTTAATTCAAGGGTGGCGAATAGCATCCATTAATGATTATCATTATCAATTTATCATCTATTCATATCATGACAAATTGTGACGTAATAAGTGAAGATAACTACTTGAAACAAATATGATATATACCGAAATACGCATGGCATATAGTGATTGAATTTCACAATCAACTTATCACAAAAAATGACGACAGTCGTAAATCAGTTAATGTTACTTTATCGCCGAATATACGACAACTCTGCTCGGCGAATGCTACTATGCAAGTCTTATTTATAACTTCCACGGAGTAATGCAGAGGTAAAAACGTTTTTAACAAATTAAAATTGAATTTTTTACTTGTCCATAAAAATAACTTGTCCATACATTAAAATGTATGACTGGGACAGTTGATTTCGCCAACCCTGCAATTTCAAAATCGCCGCTCCATGCAGGCATGCTATTACTTCCATTACGGCGAGTATTTGATCAAATAAGATGATTACTGGTATCCCTTTATTGGGCCTCTAAATCGATTTAATTTGATCCGTATCAATGTGGAGTTCTCTCATTAAAAAAAGATGAAAGTAAAGCGTTTATGTGGCTCAACTCTCGTTTTCAAGAAAACTATCGAAAAAAGTCGATAGTCAGAAAAACTATCGCGATATTTATCGACTTGAAAAAGTTCTATCGACCTATTGCTATTGCAAGGTAAACTATCGCAATACAGCGATAAGTCGACCTATTGTTACACCCCTATAAATATGGGTTACTATTTTTATCCATCATGAGTACAGAAGCACTGTGAGTATTTAAATCAGTGGGCATAATGTATGTGCCACTGACAATTAAATATTAAAATTAAACAAAAATAAGTTTATGGGCATTATGTATAGTTATTCTAATATAAAGGTATATAACACACAGAAAGGTAAATTAATGGGGTCCACTAATGTAAATCAAAGGGGATTAATTCACAGATAAAACTGGATAATCATATCATCATATAATATATGCATTATAATACCCCTCCCCCCCCCCCCTCCCCTGCATCCAGGCACCTCCTATAGACCGTTACTTCATCTCTGACCATGGCACTGTTGCAACAGGATGAATGTGTTATATACCACATCAAAGGTCATTCCCATCCTGTAATGTTTTAAAGCATAAAATTATGATTTTATATCAGACCCCCACCCACCTAGCAGGAAATGTAAGATCATGCCCCTGTGGTTTTATATCTGATAGTTTTGTTATTTGAAACAAGATATAATTTATTGCTTACTGAGATATAAATAGTAGAACATTGATGAATGATTAATGAAACTGGTCCAAAAACATTGAATGTGTTTTTAATTGCAATCTAGGGACTAAGCTCACTTCTGGGAGGTTAAGTGTTTGGGAAGCTGCAAAAATTTAAGAATATGTGAGTGGATGAAATAGTATTCAAAACTTGGGCTGCTGCGAGATCCGAGTACTCGCATATTCGCGATCCCCACTAGAAAACCGAATATTCGGCACTTCCGAAATCGTCGGATCGCAAACTATTGATACAAAAAAATGAAAAAAAAATTTAAAAAAATACATGGCAAAGCTTGACCAGGCAAAATGGATGATAATGGTCTAAAGAGTAAATTGGATTCAACAATGGCACAAAACTTGCATTATCATCCATTTTGCTGCCCAAGCTTTGCCATGGTATATTCAATTTTTGGATTTTATCAAAAATGGCTATAAATGTTGCAGCCAATAACCAAGAGAGCAATAGCATTTTAAAGCAGCAAAAAGATAAGTCTTACTCTTAGCCCAATTTATAACTTAGTATGGGTGAAAATAAATTAAAAAAACAAAGCAAGTCTTAAGTTTTGATCAATTTACAATGAAAAAATGAACTCCCACAAAATTCATTACTTTTTTTTAGATTTGAAAAATTCATATGCTTACGTTAATGTAGCATGGAACTAAAACACAAGAAATAATAATATGGTACTTGGAAACCAGGAAGTAGAGTTAAGTAGCAATAACACTAGCTATACATACTGTTTTTATTGTATAATTATTGCATATTATCCTTGTAATACATTTAGGTAGAAACAGTTCAACACTTGTATTACAGAGAAGTTAACATTATAAAAAGTGTTACAATCATGCCAAAGGCAGCCTAGAAGGCGGCCTAAAATACTTACATTATTATCAAATGTTGCAATATAAAAAAGAGAGCATAACACATAAAAAACATAAAGATACATATTTACTATTGTAATGTCTTCGGAGGATTGTGACTTTGCCAGATTGGGCCATTGCTCTGTTTTATACTCCTCAACATTTTCCCTATTTTTACTTTAAGTAGTAAAAGTTAGTTAACAATCATAAAATATTATACAGTAATTTGGATCTCAAATAGTGTTTTAATACAGCATAATATTGTCAATCATATTGCAATGGTCAGCTGACCTACCCATTGTCCCATGAGTCAGGCTTATATCTAGAGCACAAAGCTTTACTTGAGCAACTGGATGCGACCAGGCTTGAAACAGTCCCCCCTCCAAAAAACATATAGTGGAATTATAGTGACATGTCATCAAAGTCAGGTACTCCAAAAACATGATTTCGCATAATACAACATTATACTTTCAATTAAATACAAAAAAAAGGCAATAATATAACTCAAAATGAAATTTGACAAATTACATAAGAACTTGTAATACTATCAGACAATATTAGCAGACTTGCAGTATCTTGCAGTAATATATGACCAAAGATTTGAACTTAATCTGTCTGAGACTAGATAAGATACATTGTTAACTCACAGACGCAACATCATAAAAATCATTTAAAGTTCCAAACTAGCTGTTGCTAGACTAATATCATCGGTTTAGCAGAAAACTGTCATAACTTAATATTAGAAAAAAGTGAGTTATGATTGTTTTGTGCTAAACCCACAACATAGGAAACTTATCATATTAGTCATAAATATTGTACAGATCGAGTAACAGACAAATAGTGTTAGAGTTATAATCTTCAAGATGATAAGAATTAATATTGACAAAAATTTGACAAGTTGTTGTGTTAATAAAGGCTGACATTATGTTATTATAAATCTTGTCAAATGTAGTTTTTTTGTTTCTTGACAAGAATTCTTGCCAATAAAATGGCATGATTCATTGAGTTTTTGGTCTATTCCAGTAATGTATTAGTCTATCTTGAAAATTTCCAGGAAATTTCTCGTTTTCTTAGAAATTGAATTTTTTTTAAAAACAACACTCGTCTCTGAATTCAAGTGTATTCAAGGTTAAATAGTTATCAGTGCCAAACTAGTCTACATCTTTCTTTATTTACATGTAGTTAGACTTAGTTCTTCACAGACCCATTAGATTACTGCTTACATGTTATAGTGATAATTTGGAACAATTTGCACGAGGCATATTACAAAAATGCAAATCCCAAAGTATGAATTTTAATTTTGAACAAGTGATGCACCAGTACACTGTAACTTGATTCACTGAGGCAACTAACATGGTAGAGCTTAAAATGATTACTTTAAGGGACTGTGGATTCAGACATATTTACCAAGGCACTGTCAAATCATTTATGGGGTCTCTTTTTAAAAAAAGCGGAGGGCAGTTTCGATTTCAACAAAAAATTGGGAAGCTTTCTAAGCACAACAACTGAATTACAAATTGCAGGTTAAGCACAAAACGGACACAAATCACTCTTTTCTTATATTGAGCTCAACCGTTTCAGGCTAAACCCACAAAATGTTACTTCAGGAGCTCTGTAAGTCCTAATCCAAGGGTGATAGAAGATATATATTGCATGACTTCAAATTCTACCACTAAGTATTCTATTTCATAACCTATACCTCCCATATCATTACCAATTTACAGACCACCTGTTATGTTTTACTTATATTACCCTATCTCATGATTTACTTGCCTGTCTTCACATAATAAACAATTCAAAATGTTAACAAACTATAAAATCGTACATGAAACATAACACCTTTATGTGACCTGCTCAGACATTATACCAACTTCCCCCTCGCACTAATTGACAATTAACAATGAAATTTGTACTCTTTAAATCCTGTAATTGCTTCATATCACTTGATTTAAGATAACTAGTTCTAAAATAACACAATTATGCAGTACTAACAGTCAAATTGTATATAAGAACTTTATCATGAATATAGAAACAACCAGACTCTGCCCAAGTATTTAATTCAGTTAATGTTTTAATATATACACTGCCTTCCAAAAATCCTTAGATAAAATCCTAAGTAACAGAGATACATTTACCTATGAAAAAAACACAAAGAATAATCTGAGCAAATTCCAAAGTCAGCAATATTTTGACATTAGTATGATTCAAACTCTGATTGTTACATGAAATTGAACATTAATATTCAGTATATTGGTGTTTTCTAACCCCCCACACAAAAAAAAAATATTTTTCAGCTGCAGTGGGCCGTATGGTTGAAGCCTGGATCAACTTTTTGTTTTGTTGGGTTTGAATGCCTGGCAGCAGTCACATTGTATAAGTCATGTCACTGCAGTCAGTCAACCATTGACTCTGACCATTCTTGGAAAGGCTAAATCTCTTGAATTCGCTGTTACTAGACACATACTTCCTTCAGTGACACTGACAGCTGCCCTACATAATTTAAAGTCAGTGGTAGGAAGGAAAATGGCCATAGAAATTATTTCATGACCTATCTCCAGGAAAGTATGCCCAGCATTTTAGGGATACTATTTCTTTATTTTATTTATTTATTGGAGTTAACGCCGTATCAACACAATTTAGGTCATTTCACGACGTCCAGCGCACCTAACCTAGCTTTCCTGGACCATTGTCTATAACCAGTACTCACCTACCCTTCCACAAGGCCGGAAACTCCTCCATATTATCTAATCAATGGAGGAAAATCGACATTATTGTCAAATTTTCATGGAAGGGTATAACCTCCTCGGGTGGGATTCGAACCCGCACCCCCTCAGGCACGAGTATCCAAATCCCGGCGCGCTACCAACTGCGCTATCGACCCGGGACTTTCAGGGATACAAACCAATGACCCCTTGATCAGACTAAATGTACACCACTAATTCAGCTAGCTGGGCAGCCCAATATCAGCTTCTTTATAAGGCAAATATTTTTTAATATGAAAACCTTCCTGACTATATAATTGTATCCACAAGGGAGCAAATCATGTTGATATCCTAGCTGATATTTTAAATTTTCTATCAAATTAAACCTAACATCTAAGGGAAACAATAATCTACAATAGATCTACATTATTATTAGTAACTCATTAATTCTCATATATTTCATGACTCAAACAATTTTGTTATTTATATCTCTGATTGAGTCAAATGAAGTATAGATTCTTCTGTAGATTTTTACTAAATTAGGCCAGTAAAGTGAAGTATATGAAATGATTTCAAGAAAGGGTGGGATGTAAAAATTTAATATATTAAATCAAGTCTGTTCAGTCATCACTTAAACCCATTTACCCAAAGTGAATAAAAATGGATTCAGGCTTGTGGAAATGACTGATTCATATCATAATTGTAACAATAGTATTAGTTGAGAATTCTGCCCATAACTGTTTTAACAATAAATTGGGCTGCATGGTTTAAAAATCAACAAAAAATAATTTCCGTAAAACAACAATCAAAGTTAAATTTTACCATAAAAAGCTAAAACCATTGAAATAAAAAAGTAACCAACACACTGATAAATCTCAGTAACATTTTAACCTCATTAAGCATCTTGATATTAAAAGCCAGTATCATCAATAAAACAGTTTGATTCCTCAACCACTGATATCTAAAAACATCACATTTTCCTTCCTCCTTTCTTCCACTGTGAAGAGTAGTTGAAGTAAATCATTAAACGTCAGAATAAAACAGATAATGTTTGATTTCATACACACAAACAAAATATTCTCTTTCAATTCTATACTTGATGCTTAACTAAACTATGATGGTTTCTATCCACTTTTAAGTTTGTTGATGTTCCTCAGTCTTTGGCTGCTTTTCAAAGCAGTCTGGTCGTTTTTCAAAGAAAAGAGAACAGAGAAGGAACACTATTTGACATTTCAGAGTCTTGGAGTCTTTCACCATTTAATTGAGTAAAACTAAGAAAAAAGTACATTGTTAAGTCACTTATGATCTGAAAAAATAACCCAGCTTAAGCTCAGTCAATAGCACACAAGTCTACAAATGGAGAGGTCATCACGGGATCTATTCCTAGGCATGGCATACTAAATTTGAGGAATTTGGTCACGAAATAATTTATTAACAGCCCTTCTCCCTCCTACCACTGATTCTAAATCATGTAGGGCAGTTGTCAGTCAATGATGGAAGATTGCACCTTATTACTAATAATAACAGTTAATTCTGAGATTTAATATTTCTAGGAACAATAAGTAGGTAAATGACTGACCGACATAATAACCTACACAATGAGATGCACTTGGTAGCAATACCAATATGCAACTGGCACCATTTAACTAAATATATTAAAGGACTTAGTATTCTTTACACAGTTTTTACAAATAAAAAAGTCTATAATTTTGACTCAGATATTTGTAAGGGTAATCCTTAACCTTCTCTTCACATTATTACTATAAGACATTTGGTATATTTAACTGAGACAGAAGACATTTTAAATTCTTCCTCTCACTCATTTATCAAGCTGTCAATGAGAAGTAATTACTATGTCACAGACAATATTTGTAAATCAATCAAAAAATACACACTGGTACCAGAGTCATACAGTTTGTATGCCTATACCAAACTAGTACATTGATGAATCAGTGTAAAACTAGTCTATGTCCTTCTATATTTACATGTAGTTAGACTAGTTTTGCATTGTACATGGGAAAGCCCTGATTTATGAATGTCCATTCTGTGGTGTAAGGTTTTCAGTGGCAGTACATTAGAAGCACATTTAACATATTACTGACCCATAAACATGTAGTTAAAGACTAGTTTTGTACTGACCCATAAACTTGTAGTAAGATAAGTTTTGTACTGACCCATAAACTTGTAGTTAGCCTAGTTTTGTACTGACCCATAAACTTGTAGTAAAATAAGTTTTGTACTGACCCATAAACTTGTAGTTAGACTAGTTTTGTACTGACCCATAAACTTGTAGTAAGACTAGTTTTGTACTGACCCATAAACTTGTAGTTAGACTAGTTTTGTACTGACCCATAAACTTGTAGTTAGACTAGTTTTGTACTGACCCATAAACTTGTAGTTAGACTAGTTTTGTACTGACCCATAAACTTGTAGTTTAGACTATTTTTGTACTGACCCATAAACTTGTAGTAAGACTAGTTTTGTACTGACCCATAAACTTGTAGTTTAGACTATTTTTGTACTGACCCATAAACTTGTAGTTAGACTATAGTTTTGTACTGACCCATAAACTTGTAGTTAGACTAGTTTTGTACTGACCCATAAACTTGTAGTAAGACTATAGTTTTGTACTGACCCATAAACTTGTAGTTAGACTATAGTTTTGTACTGACCCATAAACTTGTAGTTAGACTATAGTTTTGTACTGACCCATAAACTTGTAGTTAGACTAGTTTTGTACTGACCCATAAACTTGTAGTTAGACTATAGTTTTGTACTGACCCATAAACTTGTAGTTAGACTATAGTTTTGTACTGACCCATAAACTTTTAGTTAGACTAGCTTTGTACTGACCCATAAACTTGTAGTTAGACTATAGTTTTGTACTGACCCATAAACTTGTAGTTAGACTAGTTTTGTACTGACCCATAAACTTTTAGTTAGACTATAGTTCTGTACTGACCCATAAACTTGTAGTTAGACTATAGTTTTGTACTGACCCATAAACTTTTAGTTAGACTAGCTTTGTACTGACCCATAAACTTGTAGTTAGACTATAGTTTTGTACTGACCCATAAACTTGTAGTTAGACTAGTTTTTGTACTGACCCATAAACTTGTAGTTAGACTATAGTTTTGTACTGACCCATAAACTTGCAGTTAGACAAGTTTTGTACTGACCCATAAACATGTAGTTAGACAAGTTTTGTACTGACCCATAAACATGTAGTTAGACAAGTTTTGTACTGACCCATAAACTTGTAGTTAGGCTAGTTTTGTACTGACCCATAAACTTGTAGTTAGACTAGTTTTGTACTGACCCATAAACTTGTAGTTAGACTATAGTTTTGTACTGACCCATAAACTTGTAGTTAGACTATAGTTTTGTACTGACCCATAAACATGTAGTTAGACTAGTTTTGTACTGACCCATAAACTTGTAGTAAGACTAGTTTTGTACTGACCCATAAACTTGTAGTTAGAATTGTTTTGTACTGACCCATAAACATGCATGTTTATCATTGACCAAGCTAATACAATGTACAATTTGACCAGACATATTGGTTATTTGTACAGAAAAGTCTATATAATATCCCCTAGGGGCTTTTAAAGGTTAAAAGAGAAGCAATAGGAGGCATATAATTTGTAATACATGACTTGAGATTGCTTGAAAACCAAACATGACCAAAGTCAGAGTTCCTGTTTCTGACTATTTTATATGCAACCTGAGAATTTTCAGAAAACAATCTTAAAATTGAGCTTTAAAAGTATAATAAAGGAGATTGTTGAATAGTAGAGCTTCAGACTTTTATCAATGTAAGTTCTTATAACAGCTTGAGCTCAATACATCTGTTAATATTAGCACTAGAATAACAGAGCTTAATGCATGTTAATAAAAGCTCTAAAATAACAAAGCTTAAACATGTGTTATTTAGCTCTAACAGTACAATAATGAATACATTAGTAAATATAAGCTTTTAAATAATAGAGCTCATACATATGTATGTCAGAACAAGCTTAAAAATAACAGATTTTGATGAATAAGTCAATATAAGCTCTAAAATAACACAGCTCAATACATAAGTCAATATAAGGTCTTAAATAACATAGCTCAAAACATAAGTCAATATAAGCTCTAAAATAACACAGCTTAATACCTTGGTCAATATAAGCTCTAAAATAACACAGCTCAATACATTAGTAAACAGAACCTCTAAAATAAACAGCTCAATACATAAGTCAATGTAAGCTCTTAAATAACACAGCTCAATACCTTAGTCAATATAAGCTCTAAAATAACACAGCTCAATACATTAGTAAACAGAACCTCTAAAATAACACAGCTCAATACATAAGTCAATGTAAGCTCTTAAATAACACAGCTCAATACCTTAGTCAATATAAGCTCTAAAATAACACAGCTCAATACATTAGTAAACAGAACCTCTAAAATAACACAGCTCAATACATTAGTAAACAGAACCTCTAAAATAACACAGCTCAATACATAAGTCAACAAAACCTCTCAAATAACATGGCTCAATACATAAGTCAATGTAAACTCTAAAATAACATAACTCAATACATAAGTCAAATAAGCCCTTTAATGACAGAGCTCAATACAAAAGTCAATATAACCTCTAAAATATCAGAGCTCTAATATGTCAATATAAGTAACAAAAAATAACACAGCTCTATAGTAAGTCAAATAAACTCTAAAATAACAGAGCTCAATATGTTAGTCAATATAAGCTCTAGAATAGCACTAAAAACATTATTCAATAACTAAATTATTAGGACTAATATTACACTATATGTTATATAACTTAGCACTAAGATAACAGCAGTGAAAGGTTTTACAATCCATACGTCAAATCTTCAATGGTTTATGCATATCACAGATGTAAGAGTAATTACGTTGTAAATTACTTCTTCAAGTTTTTCTCCAGTAATTACAGGCTTCTTATATCATCCCATTGAAGTCTATACAGTAATTGTTTTATTGCACAATGACCTGATCAAAGACTTTTTTACAACATCTTCAATACAAGTGAATATTATAATAATTTTACGACCTCATATTACTTATGTAACAGAATGATTTATCATTCACAAGTGTAGACTATAAAGTAATTTATTCTCACATCACTGGCAAGTCTAATTTGAAAATTTAAGGAACTGTTGCTTGAAGCTGACTTTTCAGCTACCTAATTAATACTTAATTATTTCTTAGCAAGAAAATGAAGCCCTCAGTAGATGAATTTTTATTTGCTCATTGGACAACTGGTCAACAGTTAAATTCAACAAATAACTGTGGCGAAGTGGAATTCAGAAGTGGTAGTTGGTAGGCTTAGTTAGAAGGAGTGTGCCAGTGGTAGGCATGTAGGGTCAGGTATTAAGTATGTGACACCATAAATATAATACTGTCAACTCTGTCTCACTCTGGGCAGTGATGCTGACATTCTGTATCATGCTCTAAGTGAACATGATGAAAAATATTCCATATTTAATAAATAGTATTAATTTATAAAATTTAAGTCTAGCATGGTAAAAATACTAAAATGTTTAATATTCCTTGATAGTATATACATGTAGTATATTTACTGCAGTTTTTAAATCAAACATATATTTTTTTATAATTATAAGGACAAAATACCCTCTAACATGCATGTTAATACACTCTCCATAAAATGACATAATAACAAATAGTAACATTTATATAACATGTATGGCAAAAAATAAGGCTATATATATTTATTACATTTTTTACATATTAAAATCAGAAAAATACAAAAAAAATCTTACCTGTATAAAAAGACGTGAACGTTATCCACAAGTAAAAATATCGAAACCAGGGCACTTCCATTCTGTTATAATTATAACCAGTGAAAATAAAACTAACAGTGCACTGTGCAGTGAAAATATATCTTCACTTTTCAAAAGAATCACATTTCAACAAGTTCCACTAATGACAATTCTATTTTAAATACAGCAATAAACTATACTGTCACACGCATGATGTTCAATTCCATTTATTCCAGTTAGTTAAAGTTTCAATGTTTTCCTTATAATTTCCTATTCGATAATATTGCTTATTTTCTATCCAGCCGACGCGAACGCGTAAGAAAACACAAAAATTGATTCTTTGTAAATACAAAGTAAAAGTAGATCTACAAACCACGGAAATATTACTCCAATAAATACTAGATACAATCAACTTCTGAAACTAATATTATTTGTGAATAACTAAGCTCAACGTAATTTAAGTTGATGTTAATTTTCTAGTAACAGCGGTTTGTTTCGTATATTACTCCGCGCTAGAGCGAGAGTACACGCTCTGGGCAGAAACACAGTTACTATGTAAAAATGTTGAGTTACTAAAAATAGTAACACTCCATCAATTTGCACCTGGGTAAGAGTAATTGAATATGCATGAGTTAATACGATGAGATCTAATACAAACACTGTGATCATAATTCTAAACAAATGATTTATAACGTGTTGATTTGATGGTAGAAAATAAGATATTAAACATTTGTATTTACGAGATTTCTGTGATCTGATAGTTTTAATGAATCATCTAGGCTTACTAGAACTTTATAGTTACTGAGTTAGGACATGGTATGTAAATTATTAGTTTTTTTTGTTTGATCTGCCTGACTCTTGAAATCAGGAGGCTGCATTATGGGTAGTATCAAGTCCCGTTTCAGACCTTATATTGTAAATACTTAAAAAATGTTCTTAATTTGGAGTTACATATATCTTTGAATAAAATTTTGTTAAAAAAATAGACGTGCGTTGGAATACAGGCCTATTATACTTTAACAATTTTATCACCGGCCTGTATTATGTATTATATAGGTCCGTGATTTTATGTACATGTAATAAGCATTCTCTCTTTATCTTAAGTTTTTTTCTGCGCAACACGATTAAGATTATATAACAATTTTATTGAACTTGGCTTATGACAAGCGTGAAAATGATCTCATACATGTATAGTATTTTTACATAAAACAAAACTTCCATGTAAACGCAGCCGACCCGGTTCCAAAACTCTAGACCTAAATTGATATTGGTTCTAGTAGGAACCCAGTCGTAGCCGGTCCAAAGCCTTGTTAAGAAATGGAGAGGACGATCATGTTGAAAAGTTTTTACTAGGGTCAGTGCGCTTCTAAGGGTGCATTTTGTTCAGACTGAAGGTCTTTCGATGAAATGTCACTCTCTAGATACTTTAGTTTTGCTTGAGTTTCTAGTCAGAGCCTGAACAAAATGCACCCAAGAAGGAGCGGACTGACCCTGGTAAAAACTTAATACATGTACTAAACAGAAGAAGAATTTGACTCAAGACTGCGTCTGTCGTCTTTGATTGCAACTACATAATTATACTGTCGTTTTATGTCTATTAGATATTCATGATTTTTAATCATTTTTCATTCTTTATGGTCGGTCGAAACATGATTTGGAACAACTCCAGGATTTTCAGAACTAATGCATCTAATTGTCTTAACTGGTCCCTTTTCGACATTTTTTCTCTACTGCATTCCCATGCCGATTATCCCATGCGTCAATAATGAAAGCAATCGCGTATTATGTAAATGTTAACGTAAATATTCCGCTCAAAATTAACAGTCTGAAAATTGGATTAGCTCTATCTAGGATTAGCAACAGTGGTCCGAGTGTTAATACTTCCCGGGTGGCCGGCATGGGTACTACAGTACCACGACTAGTTAGATTTGCATGTGTCTATGATTACTCTCTTATATTATCATTTATGATATTGCATTTGTTTTCAATATTTTATACGTACGTACATGTATATAAATATATTGGTCTTAGTCGCCATTACATAAAACCAGCCGTACCCGGTCCTAAGCATGGTAGAGAAATGTATACTAGAGGGCGATCATCACACCACATCAGGTGCTGTAGTAAGAAACACAGTCCAGCGGAAGAAGAGGTTCTTCTCAACAGAATGTCTCCTAGACACTTAACTCGTTTGAGTCAAGTTCTAGGCCAGAGTCTGCACAAAATGCGTCCACATGGCAGACCGAACCCGATGAAAAACTAAAGAGGATTATTTTTAATGGATATAACGCCGTGTCAACACAATATAGGTCATTTACGGCGTCCAGCACACCTAACCTAGCTTTTCTGGACCCTTGTCTATAACCAGTACTCATCTACCCTTCCACAAGGCCGGAAACTTCTCCATATCATCTAATCAATGGAGGAAAATTTACATTATTGTCAATTCTTTATAGAAGGGTATAACCTCTCCGGGTAGGATTCGAACCTGTACCCCCTTCGGTACACGAGATTCCAAATCTCGGCGCTCTACCAACTGTGCTATTGACCCGGGTTCTAAACAGGAAGAAGTTGCCATTACAAAACAATGTGTCCAAGCAATGTAATGTTCTATCTGGTTAAAATAACTGTCCACTTGAAATTACTTTCTTCTCAACACGTGAAATGATTCCACATCAATAATCATCAAATAAACGAGTATTTAAAGATGCTCTAAGTCGTCAGTTTTTTTCAAGGTACATTTCCGTCATAAAATGGACAGATTTATTATTTTCCAATGTAATGTGACAGCTGGGTAGTTTTTCAAATTGAATTATTTCAACATTAAAGAACACTATAGTCGATTCGGGTAGTTAAATAAATCATGTATTGATAATTGGACCCAATTTCTAGTCCTCGGTCGGCTGCCTTCGTCGACGTCAACAATCTTGGTAAATTTTCAGGTCACAAAATATTTTAATTGAAAATAAACAACACAACCAAAAGTGAAGAATGTTTCATTAAATAACAAAAAGCCGTGAAATTTGAGGTTTGATTTATGTGGCTGAACAATTGATGAATGGGTGGCTACATACATATGTAACTTACCGTGGGTGATTCAACTCTTTAAAGGAAAAATAATTGGCATTAGTTTCACTTTTCTTTAGCTGATTTTACATTCTATTATTATCATCATGATTGCAACATACATACTGGTACATCACGTGTCAAAATATTTATAAATTTCTTTAAACATTTAAGGTGTTTTCTTACTAGGCCCGGGTGGGTCAGTTTCGTTAGAAAATCATCATGTTATAACATATTTTTACGATTGAGAAGATAAACTGAGTGCTCAATAAATTATTGAAAGTCATAAGCATTCGAAACTTTTCAACGATTCTCTTTGTAAACTCTAGAAGAAGATTTCCGGGGTAGGGGCTCGAACGCGCCATTAGTATAAATATGTAAGCATTTATATACCTGTCATAACGATACATTTGTATTAAAAGGCGATAAATTGGACAAAATAAGTTACCAAGACAACTGATTTATTTTAACTTTAACTTGGTTTATACAAATAAACAAATACCTATACTTTTGGATGTTTTTTTTACGTATTAGCCAAACTCATTTCATTAAGAAACTAGGGAGGTCATCATGAAGCTTTTTATTTCGGGTCATACTATTAGGTCTATACACTTTAGTCATTGTTTAAATCATATTTGATATAGAGAATGCCAATGCGACATCAGTTAAAGTATGTTATTTTTTATATCAGCAAATCTGTCTATATAAAATACTTGTTTAAAAACTGTGCATCACTTCAATCGGGAATTTAATATAACATATAAAATTATATACATGTACATTGTACATGTCTGATAAAATCCCTGCTTTTATGTTAGTGCAAATGAAGACAGATATTCTAAATGAGTGTCTGAAACTGACAATATAAAAAAGTCGCAACAATCTAGGAAAGGCGTTGAAAGTCTGAAAGCGAAATTGAATTTCCTGAATGATAAAGTCTGGGAATGACATGACTGACTGGAAACAACATTGATGATTAAAAACAACAGAGGTATCGTCGGTAATTATGCTGCTTTCTTCCGTGTCATTCCATACAGACTTGGTGAAAAATAACTTTGTACTAAAGTGTATTCATTCTAAAAAAATAAAGCAAAAATAATCATGAACTTCGTATACAGACATTTAATCGACAAACAAGAAAGATAACTCGTGTGATCATGTAATACATTACTAATAAGACTTTTAGAGTGATTTCCCTTAGTTCATACTAAATGAATTTGCTGCAAACGCCTCACAGTGATTGCGTCACGCTATATAACCACTGCGGTGAGTTTGAATTAGCTGCTGTAATTTTTTTGTCAAATTTCGTTTAAATATGTTGTTTTAAAATATTATTTTATCATTTATTATCCCATATAAATAATTTATCATTGACAATTTTCTATTGTCAAATGGATAATATGAACATTTATTGAAATTTCATTTGCTTCATGCATGCATGTCTGTGTTACTCAAGCTTCCTTTAGCTCTTATATATGCTACCACTCTAATATCGTTTCTAAAGTGTTAAATTGTCTGCTTTAATGAGATCTATTTTGATCGTTCAGAAAATAATATAATGTAAATGCAGTCAGTACAATGATACACACGTGATCTGATCAATATAAAATATTTTATCTAATATATCTCTTGCTAGTTCAGATATTCATGAAATTTAGAAAGTTTTTAAAGTGACAATTCGAGTAATCCAACTGATTGGACCTAGCTATTCAATTAGGGACTTTAGTCAGTTATCTTTCCCTGATAAAATCTGAAGCAATCCAATTGGTAAGTAGGTCCTTACAGTTGGAATCCTCGGATTTTATCATTGAATTCCTATGTAAGGATAACAAAATATTTCATCTAATATCTTTCTTGTTAATGAAGATATTAACAGAAGTGTTAGAATTTAGATAGTTTTTCAACTTAAAAATAATTAGATTGAATTTCAAACAAGTTAAATGATAAACAAAAAAGTTATTTAAGATTAATTTTGACAAATTAACATTGAAAATTAAGGATAAAATCCGAGTTATCCAACTAATTGGACCTACCTATTTGAAGAGTATACAATTTAAATTTTGGTCCTCTTATCTCACAAAATTTTATGATAATCCATGATAATGTTCCATGTGCGTAAAAATAAATCATTCACTGTTTATAGTCTCTTTTAATTAGGTATACATGAATACATGTTTACTGTAAATATGAATTTTTGCGTTCATTAGTACGATTTTATAGTTACAAAATATGCTAAAATAATGTATATTATATTAGTTTATGTATTTTTCCATTATTTTAGCATATTTAGTAACTATATATGTATATTATATTAGTTTATGTATTTTTCTTATATGTTTCTTATATGTTTTACTACCATGTGTAATTTGAGAAAGTTGTTCTAATACTTTCCAAATAATGGATTTATTGATCAAGGACGTAACGATCGAAACTTTGGTGTAATACACTATGTTTAAGATAACTTACAGGTTGTTCATGGCTCACAACCCATGAGATGATGCAGCGGATGTAAACATTGAAACAAAACAGCTGTTCTCATGGTTTGAGGTTTGAATCTAGATCATATGGGGGTTTAGCAGAAAATGACCGTAACTCAATATAAGGAAAGAGTGGGTTACGGCCGTTTTGCGCTATACCCGCGATATGTCAAGCATAATCTATAATATATCAAGTTATTTCGCGGTAAAATGTCGATTTACAGCAGGATTGTACAAGCTTAGTAGATAGATAGATAGATAGACATTTATTTACCTCCATATAACGTTATGAAATTACTGAACATACGTATCTTCAAAATACTCATATAAACAGATTTCATACAATTTACAATGAGTAATGAATTCTAAAGAACGAAATCAGTAAAAGTACTAAAAACTTCCACCCGTGTAGTTAGTAGAAAAAACAAAACTAACTCGTTTTATTACTCATTTTATTTAATTTTAATCAAAACAGCACAAAACTTTATGATCAATTACATATAACAACAACAATACAACAACAAAATTATAAAACACTAAGGATAAATTTAAACCTAAAGCACTAAACTTTCTTAACACGAAACATCATATTTAGAATATTATGACAATAATAATATTATAACAATATGTGACAAAATATGAAATACTATTAGAATTATATTATTAAAAGAATATTTTGATATTTTAACATTAATTTGACATAAGATATAGAATTATGACATTATATAGAATTATGACATTATATAGAATATTTTGACATTATACACAATATGACATTATACAAAATAACAATTATTATGACATTATAGAACATTATGACATTATACACAATATGACATTATACAAAATAACAATTATCATGACATTATAGAATATTATGACATTATACACAATATGACATTATAATTATTATATTGATAGTACATTATATAGAATATTATGACAATATATAAATGACATTATATAAATGACATTATACAAAATATACATTATTGTAGAAAAGAATGATACTGTAGACAATATGTTGAATATCATGACAGCATATAGAATAATAAGTGGTACAAAATATTATGACATTATATATGTTAGTTTACAAAGTCTATTTATCAGAATGCCATTATTCATAACTTGAAGTTTCACAGAAAAAACTTGACCATTGCTCTATAGATCTATCTGGATGTGAGCTAACCGTTGATGGCGTAGGTAATGACGTCATATCATCTTCATGATTAGATACTAATTGTCTTTTGATTGACAAAGCTGTATTTTGTATCTGAAATATAAACATAAAACATTTATAATTATGTCTACCTTCATACTGATTTATATAAATGGGAAAAACAAGAGAAAAACAATGAGCTCAAGAACGTATGTGTCTTTCGTTTTATTCTTATTTTACTATTTCAGGTGGTTACAAATACAATATGAAAAAATATATATCTGTTTTCAGAATGTCTTTCGGTGAGTGAGTCGATGGCACATACAGCATTGAAAAAGATTTAGTTTAATTTAAGATTTTAATTGCGATTTTAATTAGGGGGTAGACAGAAATACGTTTAATTATCATTATTCAAAATATTCTATAGCATATTACACAATAATTGCATCTGATTTAAATTATGACAATTACAATCATGAAAGACAACTCCGTTAATCTTATAAGAATACATTCAGAGTTATTTCCTCTAGTTTATACACAAGTCATTTGATAAGATAATTGAAACGTTGCTGGATTATTTTAATAAAATAATTATTACATACCTGTATCCATTTATTAGTTGAATATTGTTGATACATCATGTGAACACCATCTGTTATAGATTGACGTAATAATACACATAAATGTTTACGTAGATTATCTTCTAATGACGTCATAATACCTTGTTCATTTAATCTGGATAATTCTTTCTCTGAAAAAAAAGATAAAATAATTATGATTAATCATAAAACCAATGAAACAAATATAATGAAATGAATGATGCTACAAACTAGTGATGGTACGGGTCGTCATAATATTTGTATTAAGCTTTTAATTGATGCACTTTCATTTCTACGATATTTAACATTATAATTACCTCATTACGAATGTGAGTAAAATTGTGTATATGAACTCATATACATTGTTGATCATGACAAAGTCTAAATGATTCTTATACTTGAATATCAATATGAATACAAATGAAAATTTTGTTAAATTAGATTGATTTAGTAGATAAAATAATTAATGTACCAGAATACACTATAATATAAATACTAATAAATATCTTATGATACTTGGACATTTTTCCTGTAAACAAAAGAGGAAATGTGAATTCGTGGTACAAATCATCATATGTAGATTTATACATTTTCAGATGAAATGTATGTAAGTTGAAATAGATTCTTACCCAGTTCAGAGATGTTGTTATCACTGTGTTGTAATTTAATTAATTGATGACGTAATGATGAAGCTTCTTTATAAACATCCATAATTATTTATTTGATATTTTATGAATAATTTACTCAAGTCTTTCGCTTGGTATAGATAGTAAGATTGGTAATATAGTGAGCTTGGTATAGTTGAAGATATGATAGCAAGTCACAATGTGATGGCTTGGGGTAGATTTCTGACACTTTATATAGGAAGTTGATTATAATTGGTATATCAGTTTGATTTAATGAGATGAACTGTTTTAAAACGTAACAAACAATACGCTAAACAATCAACTTTGATATAGATGCGATCAAAGAAACATCAAACACATTCAACTGAAACAAACATGTAATTAATTTATTAATTAAGAAAGCAATTTGAACAATTGTGCTGTAATTACATTTCAATTATATTTTGTTAATTGCAATAATAGATACTTTAATTGATCAATTGAATGGAACAATTTATTTTGTTTTTTTTATATTTAAATATGCATTATTTTATTACACTTAGAGAAATGCAAAATTACTTTAGATCCAATTGTTTCCATAAAAACACATTATCCTGAGTAGGCCTATTTCAGTAATCATTCAACGAGTTGTATCTTTTTCTAATATGTTAAATCATATATATGATGATTTTAGCACACGATTTGTTGAGTATGTTTTATAATTTCATATTATATTATGCAGACCCCGTATAAACTAACTTTACAACATATCTTAGAAAATTTCTGATTTCATCTAAAATTCAATATTCGTTTGCCATAGAAGTTCTGTGTATGAAAGTTGAATATGCCATTTTTTTCTACATCATTTCTTAGACAAATAGGACAGTTGTTTTTTAAATTTTTTAGACTTTTTGCTTAAAAACCTGCAACTTGCGTTCAAATTTGTGAAAATAATCGATGATACACATCTAAACTGACAGACAAGAAAAAACAATATTTATTACATTCAAGGGAGTTAACTGCAGCATATAATAGACACCTACATGTGTATAAACAATGGTTGTTTCCCTTTAATACAAATTTAACTCTTGTATATTTTTAAATTAAAGAGGATTTAACTAAGAGAAAATTATACAAACTCAAAACTTTTTGATGTTCTGACATCAATTAACGATTCAAGTCTAAATTTGTAGAAAGTTGTTTAGTTGTCTCATGAAACCATACATTTTTGCTCCGAGTTTTTAGACTCATAGTCATTTCGAAGTTTGAATTTATGATTACGAAATAATAACATTTTATGCAGAAATACATAAACATACATGTATATTTTTGATACATTTATAAAAGAAAAATAACTACAATATATATAATATCATTATTTGTTTTGGATGTATAACCTCAACATGATGTATTAAAATTAAGTTTTCAAGTGACTTCTTTGCCATTTATCTATGTACTTATATCTATTTATTGTTTTTTGCATGTTGTATATGTAAATATATTGTTCTCGTGGGCTGAAAGGCTTAGAGAATATATAAAAGGTAAACATAATGACTCACTTAGCAATACAGATTATCATCACTAACAAAAAGATATAATCTAAAAATAAAAAAAACTGTTTAAATAGATTTTAGTTACATTATTTAAAATACATCTGAATATATTTTTTTATTTCAACCTATGAGCTCAGACAATGACATTTTCACTCGTAACTATGTCATTTATGAAAATATAATGTTTTCTGAGTTCGCGCCGAAGAAATGAAAAAAAGTCCCAACAATACATGGAAACTGTCATACTTGTCGAAGACAAAGTAAATGTTATATTAATGAGCCATTTAATTTATCATACAGCTTATTTATCTCCCTTACGTTAGTATATAACTCATTTTCTTTATAAATCACCATCTTGTTGCAAAATTTATAACTAATACAATTATTTCTATGTATTTACAGATAATATTTTTGACAGCTGTGTATGCCACAAGACAGCGATTATTAATATAAGTTAGTCCCCCTATACGAGAATTTTCACAATTTATTTTGTACTTAAGACAAGTTTCCTGGGCCTTGTTGACATTTTCACTCATCGGGTATAGAGGTAAGGTGAATACAATACATTTTTCACTTACTACATAACTTAACACCCCTTATCAAAATTTTCACTACTAAGCAAAAATGCAAGCAAGAGAAATTTTATGCATTGGCATATCATTTATATAATAAAGTTTGATAAACATTTTCGTTTGAAGTGGGCTCAAGGTATTAGATTAATCCGGAGTTTACAAGCATTTTTCAAAACTAATGATATACTGAGGGTACCAGGTGTGAGACTATGACAGATATTTCGGTGTCAGATCTGTTTCCTAGGGTCCTATACTCACCACACCAGTGGTAATAAAAACTGCAATTCATAACAATGACTCACGTTATTGACTTTTATCAAAGTTCAAACTTATCAAAACTTTACTTTTATGATATGTTCATTTACTGACTGTGAAATTAGCTCAATTGAATGTCCACGAGTCAGACTCGCGCACGGTTTAAAAAAGATAACTGTGTCGCCTGTTCAATTACCCCAAACGTTCCAAAACGTTCCGTAACGATACATTCGGAACTCCTCGGTCATTCGCTGCGAATATCCTCGGACATGTTTAGACGCTATTTTGAAACTACCGGTGTTGAAGTTGACAAATATACGATCGTTTAGGCAATGAGTGATGTGTTGCGTTTTAGTCCATAAATTTTGAAACATCACTCATTACCTTAACGATCGTATATTTGTTTATTAAATAAGAACACTCGCAGCGAATGACCGAGGAGTTCCGAATGTATCGTTTCGGAACGTTTTGGAACGTTTAGGGTAATTGAACACGCTACTGTAAAGTTCCGCTGTTAAGACCAGCAAAATCGATGGTCATAATAGCGAAAAGGTCTTATTATATATAGAGACCCTTTTGTTCACAAATTAAACATTTGGGTCTTATTTATCGTCAAAAATCGTCTGATTTTGATATAACAAAAGTGGTCTTAATAGCGGAACCTAATTGTATAATTAGAGATGTTCACATGTTTTTAATGTTTTTATTGTGCACGCGGTTTTTGTGTTCCTTATATTTTGTACAGTCCACGAAATAAGTGGGTGTCCGGTTGTCTAGGACAACTTTTTATAGTTCAGGGGCCCGTATTATCAAGCGTCTTACGACCAATTTAAGTCCTAAATCCTTCTATATTGTATAGTTAAATTATCGTAAGATTTTTGATAATATCCTGCCCCAGCAACCAAGCATTTATTTTGGACTACCAAAATTCTATAAACAAAATATAGTGCTTGCTGCTAAAATGTCTTGTTCTGCAAAACAACTTTCATATCCTTATGTCATAGACTGTATATATATAATCAAAACTTGTAAAATGCTTTCGGATCGTTTATTGGCAATTGACTTAGTTTATATCAATAAATTATTTCTTTTTGACTTGGCTTTTATAAATTTAGCATGTGAGTAACAAATAAAGACCATGTTCAATTCTTTTCTGTTTTATTCCATTGTGTTCTAGTTGATTGATTTGTTTACTCTACATTTTGCGCATACATTAACTCCGCTGATTTAAATACTCGATGTTACATTTTGTTCGATAATCCCCGTACATAATTACGAAAATCCATTTTATCGAACGTGAGTACAAAAGCACTGTGGTAAGTATCTAAATCAGCGGGGTTTATATATGCGCCAACAGCTGAATACAATTTAACAATATATTACTAGCCTTACTAGTGTTAACTTTTTTGTTTGAAAATTCGTGATGTCATTATTACATTAATATTATTGGAAAACTACTCATAAGATTCATTAATAAATTTTAACAATATACATTTACATGTATATTAGTTTATACTAATTTTCTTTAGCTCGATTGTGAAACAAGTTCTTACAACACAGATTAATCAATTTCAACTTCACTTCCTGGTCCCCCAGTACTAAGCGATTACAACGGCATGGGATTCGAACCAACGCTGAGCTATCTATCCAATGATCGCCAGTCTAATGAATCTGCAGTTAAGTCTATGTAATAATATCTATTTCAATTTCAACTGTTTGTCTGGTTCCCAGTCGTACTTTGGCAGGTAAAAGTAACGATAGTGGTAAGGGGCAAGTAATCCAGGCTATTTCAACTGCATGAAGAAATGATAAGAAACGTCCTTTTACCATTTACTATAGCCAAAATAAAAAGGGATTTTATAATAAAGAAAAGGGCTAATGTGATTTTCATTAAATCAACAAATAAAGGGTCGAACAATAAGGTAAAAATTGGACAACGTGAATACATGGTGTTTAATGTTAGCTAACATTCCCTCCCACAACCATTCGGCTAACTAAGATATTCGCCATTTAACAAATGTAAAGGCACACGTACAAGAAAGGGGTCTTACAATGTAACAAACAGTTCATCACTACGGTCTCTTTAATCTGTGTTATTCAACATCCCGCCCATTCTGACAACACGATAGTCTAATTTGTAATTATTCAACAAGTTAGCTAGGATTTTGATACAAGTTGGGAGAAGTAGCTAAGGCAATAACAATTACATCTAAATACGGTACTACGGGGATGATACAAGCATTGTAACATCATTTAATGGTATCAGTTACACCATTTTAAGCAGGGTGGTCAGATACATCGTAAGTGGAGTACATCGTGTCTTACTAATAATGAATTAAAAGATAATTTTACGGTGATTTTGTATCATTTAACATACAGTACCTCATAAAAGTTTAGAGCCAAATAAAATTTTGCTAAAGTTTTAAAATTTTAATGATTGATAATGGAAGCACTATATTTTAATGTATTTAGTAGGGCCTTGTTTGTGATAAAAAGAACAGAACATATTTAATGAAACTATAGCATGTAGGAACCACAACGGAAATATTGCTTTGCCTTTTTGTGCTATCCCTGGTGTTGGTGTGCTTTTCTTAGCTAATTGCCATATGCAATCATTATCATTATCATATTTATTGTTATTATTATTGTAATTATTGTTGTTATTATTGATGCTATTATTGTTGTTATTATTGTTGCTATTATTTTTGTTATTATTGTTGCTATTATTGTTGTTATTATTGTTTTTATTATCATTGTAATTATTTTTGTTATTATTGTTGCTATTATTGTTGTTATTATTGTTTTTATTATCATTGTAATTATTTTTGTTATTATTGTTGCTATTATTGTTGTTATTATTGTTTTTATTATCATTGTAATTATTTTTGTTATTATTGTTGCTATTATTGTTGTTATTATTGTTTTTATTATCATTGTAATTATTTTTGTTATTATTGTTGCTATTATTGTTGTTATTATTGTTTTTATTATCATTGTAATTATTTTTGTTATTATTGTTGCTATTATTCTTGTTATTATTGTTGTTTTTATCATTGTAATTATTTTTGTTATTATTTTTGTTATTATTGTTGCTATTATTGTTGTTATTATTGTTGTTATTATCATTGTAATTATTGTTATTATCATTGTAATTATAGTTGTTATTATTGTTGCTATTATTGTTGTTATTATTGTTTTTATAAATATTGTTACTATTATTGTTGCTATTATTGTTGCTATTATTGTTGCTATTTTTATTGTTATTTTTATTGTAATTATTATTATTATTTTCATTATTTTTGTTATTATTATTATAATTATCATTATTATTATTATTATCATCATCATCATCATTTTTATCATTATTATCATTACTACTGTTTATATTACTTAAGGTTCAACATCTGACAACCTAAAGTCTCAAAACCATGCTATTCTTTTCCATAACAAAATTTTAAACTACATGTGCATGTACTTTCTTGGTCTCAATTATATAGAATCATAACAAAAATCAAGCAAACTACTAAAAACAGTTCAAAATAATATCAAGTTTTCAAAAAGCGCTATTCGATAGGCACACAAAGTGGAAATGTATCCCAACTTTTGGCAGGTTCTATACATTTGGTAACATCGTGATCATTTTACACCATCAAACATTAAATCAAAGTTAAACTACATCAGTATATCAATTTTATAGGAACTTAGTTGAAACTTGTTACAGTAATATAAAACTTGCATGATATGTTATAAGTACGTTGTTTATTTCATTACTTTTTGAATAAGCAATATTTAAAGTCTCATTATTTGGCGTATTGAGTTTTTTATTATAATTTCATTATGAAACAAAGATTAAAGTTGAATGACAAAAGTTGATGAGTACATATTATGAAAAATAATGTTACAACCTTCATTGTGATGTTCAAAACCATAACACTGCAAAATTCTTTTTTATCTAAAGTTAAAGTGCGGTTTAAAGTTAAAGTGCGGTTGAAAGCGCGGTTAGTTTACATGAAGTAATACAAGTTACATCCACATACATTATGCAAATTATAACTCCAATCAAATCTGCCCCTTGATCAAGTTCTGAGTCAAGGCCGTTGTGTATTCGACAATGAGGTGATATAAATACTTCAGTTAGTGTTTAATAACCAAACTCCACGAAATAGTGTAAGTCTCGCCTGGGAATCGAACAAATGTCCCAATGGGTTGAGTGTCTGACTCGCCACCCTCTTAGCTAACATTGCGGGTGGGTAGACTTCAACCATTGCTGAATTTTATTCAACAGTCAGTGGTTCATACATAACCCCACTGATTTAAGTACTCAATATTTATTCCATAATTCCCATACATAGATAGAGTTACTATTTCTATATCGATTAGGAGTACCGAAGTAAGGATTTAATTCAGCGAGGTTAAAGGTACACAGTCACAGATTTCAACTTAAACATTAAATTTTTCTGAAACTATCAAAATGTTTGGAAACATTTTTAAGCCAAAAATTAGTGATTTGATAATTACGATTTCCGTGCAAATTGACATACAAGTACAAATGATGGTGTTTCAAGTAGTAAAAATCTACCCCGTATGTCACGGTATCTATGACACTTTTAATGCATTTTTGTGACTTTATTGTATATTTTTTGCAATATATAAATCAGTTTGTCCTAAAATATCAAGACTTAATTTTTTGACACAATTACAGACACTAAATGGTATTTTAAAAATATTGAAAAATCTTAACCAAATCTGTGAACTAGTACCTTTAATGTATGCGCCACTGACATTTGAATAAAAATTACAAACACAATAATTAATATTTCAGTTTTAATTTCTTGATTCATATCTTGCGATAGCAACAACAGCATCTCAGCTGAAAGCAAGTTTTGGAATTTATTGAATCAGAATAACTTTCGATTAGCCAGTTTATATATAGAAATATAATTTACAACTATTTGTATAAATTCACAAACATGTATTTTACAAATGTTCTGTGTGCTTTGGTCAGAGAATTAGGACATGCCAAATTGGGATTATGTTAAGCGTCAACTAAAGTTTGCCAAACCTAGGTACCTATTCACAAAAAAACACACAAACCGAAAACAAAAACACAAATATTCTACATATTAAATATTTCAATCACTTTCGATTAGCAAAAGAACGTTCATTGGGCGTAACAAAACACCACACCAATCCTTTTCCATACAGAGAAGGGAAATAATGTATGGTTACAAGAGCTGTTTATGTTTTGCTGGTGGTTGGGATTATGCTGTTGTTTTCGTTTGTCTTTGTGAGAAGACGAACAACCTGCATGAGTCGTACATAAGGTCACACAATCATGGCGCATGGTCCTGTTTACCCTCTCATAGTAGAAAACATTTAGTATATTTAACACCACTTTTTAAATTTACTTTGGCTCTAGATCAAAAATTCTCACTCAAGAGTCATTTTGGTTAAAAAGTAACTTTATCTACAAACGTTTAGTCATAATTATTTCATATCTATTTTCATTTTATATATATATAAATTTGGACATTATAAGTTTCCTAAAAAGTTTGTAGATAAAGTTACTTTTCAACCAAAATGATTCTTTAAGTGAAACAAGACAAAAATGATTATTTGATATAAAGCCAAAGTTAATTTAAACGTGGTGTTGCCTAAAATCAAGTTGCCTATAGTGGTGTTTAAATTTACTAAATGTTTATACTTAGATATATAGAGGGAAGACAGTTTAGCGCGCCATGATCGTGCGACCTTATGCACGACTCATGCAGGTTGTTCGTCTTCTCACGAAGACAAACGGAAAACAACAGCGTAAGCTCAACCCCCAGCAAAACATCGACAGCTCTGGTAACCATGCCTTATTTCCCTTCTCTATATGAGAAAGGATTGGCGTGGTGTTTTGGAACGACCTGAGCCATAAAATGCTTCACCAAAAGATGGCAAACGCTTGGTAGTGTGTATGACTGAACGTCAAAAGTACAATCCTTCATTGCGTAGTGTCATCTTTTGTATTACAGATAAAAAACTATTCAACGGTTTACGAACTTTTTAGATTACCATGTCTATTAAATTCAATTTGACTTTAATAAAAGTAATTTTAAGATGGTATGCGCAGTGTTAATAATTTTACAAGTCACACAATTTTTATGTCAATTAAGGACTTAAATAACCCATTAGATCAATATTTTAAAATTAATATACCCTTCAAAATTATTTCCATTTTCCCTCTTATATTTTATGCAGTATATTTATACGATATTATATTTATGCCCTTAGGGCATTCAATTGAAATATATACAAAAGAGTATCTACTCGTATAAATATATATGCAAGGGAGACAATCTAGTCTAGGATACAAAACACCACGGTTGCATCCCGTGGCATTTGAATGAGGTTACCATGTATATAATAAGGCCATGCCAAATTGGAATTTTGTTAGGGTCAACTGAAGTTTGACAAACCTAGGTACCTATTCACAAAAACACACAAATTGAAAACGAAAGCACATGTCCATTCTAGCTAGTATTCACACAAATAAGTACTTGGTAGTACATGAATGTTTATGATGTTAATGTGAGATTAAAGTAATTCTATAAATAAGTATATACAACAGACCCATGTACATTTTCATTTTTCAATTGCACAAAAACATAGAACTAGCAGTTTTTCCTGAGAAAAATCAGTTATCGAATCCCGGAACAACATGATTATTTAAGAAAAATTCGACAACAATTTTGTGTTGTTTTTTTTTAGATTGAGGACTCTAATACCTACGCGCACGCGGACGCTTAACAAAATTCCGATATGGCATGGCCTTAGATAATATATGTTATCTATGTCTCTGGCTTTGGTCATTTGGATGCATTACCAATAAATAATTATAATTTTTTAAAATTTACGTGACTTAATCTGTAAGGTACATACGTATAACCTTAACATTCTAAACAAAGCTTCAACATTCCAGTACATGAACGGTTAAACAAAGCTATACTATAAATGCTAACGCCCCGAGATCTCAAAGACAATCTCAATAGACTATAACACTCATAGTTTTACTGTCATCAAGCTTTGACATAGTCTATAAACTAACTTCAGTTTATTATCCCCTTCATATGTGTCCTTTCTTTGTATGATGTTATGCTAAAAGAATGTAGAGATTATAATTCAAGCTTGTTTAATCATTAAAGTTTATAAACGTATCATGTCATATGAATCCTATTGTGACAAAAATGTTTCATGATAATCCATGGTTGAATATATACAGTACAATGTCGATGTAAATGACGCCTATTAAACATCATGAAGATTACGTAGTACCCCAGCTATAGCTCAGTCGGTAGCGCACACGTTTACTGATCGAGTGATCGTGCGTCAAATTCCCGGACTGGGCATACTTTCGTGGAACTTGGTCATGAATTAATTTCTACGGCAAATCTCCCTCCAACCACTGATTCTAAATCATGTAAAGCAATTGTCTGTCAAATAGTATGCGCCAAGTAACTGGTTAACTTCTAAATCCAGAGATTCAACATTTTTCAGGAACGATGTAGGCTGACTGACCGCCGTGATATGACCTATACAATGTGCTGCTTTGCCGTTAAACACTAACAAAACAAAAAAGAAAGTGCATTTGTTGTTCAATTATTTTCATAATATTTTAATGGTTTAAAAGTAATGTCGATCAGGTCTAAATGAATCAATAACAGATACTAATTAGTTTCAGTTGAAATAAACTATTCCTCTGAACAATGCTGATGTTGGCCTAACATACTCCAGAATGGTTCTTGTCAACTGACAGTGAATCTTTCAATTTATACCAAACATAATATCAAATAATATATCAATCAAAGCGCTGAAGCTCTGTAATTGTTAGTGCTACAAAGTTAGTAATTATATATGATTGGAATCTATTGTAATCAAATCAAAAGAAATGGCTCTGACTTTGACTTCTGGCAACCAGAATCTGAAGGGGTCATTCTTAGTACCATTTATAGGTTCAAAGCGTAAAAATAACAAACAAACACTAATATTGATACGCAGTCTACGAAATTAGGATATGAAAGTGATTGCTCGAACAGGTTATTTTAGTATCAACCACTATATCTCGTTTGTAGATTTTTGGTTGCCCAAAAGAAATTTTTGATTGCCCGAACTATAAGTAGTTGTCCCGGGCAACCGGACACCCACTAATTTCGTAGACTGAATATGCAATTCAAATGTAGATACTTACGAGGTCAAACAATATTTAAGTTGAACTATGTTTACGAACGTCTTTACTATAAGATGTGAGGTATCATGGTGTCACACGTATACTGTACAGGAAAAATGTCTTCAGTAGTTAAAAGCTAATCTTGCATAATCTTGAACATGAATATTTTCATTGATGATCAAATCTATACATAATATACAATTCATTCACTGAAAATGTGTTTAACGGTTAATAACATGTCAGATGGCCAAAGATTGATGATGCCTCAGACTTTCGTTTAGGATTTATCGAGTCTCAGAATATTGACGTTCATTTTCACTGTCTTAGGTACTGAACGTGCCACAAGGAATTTATCGACTTCAAACAGTTCATCGTTGTTTTCCATGATTTTTGTATTTTTGTTGTCAAGTCAAAATATAGACGTTTAATGCGACAGATCAATTTTCCAGTGTTAGTGCGGATTAGTTAACCGATGTTTGGGTACACAGATACCCGTCAATTTCAAATACAGAGATTTGTTTACAGCTTTCATTCCATATTTAACCCAATTTTACTTTATTAGTCATCTATAGACTCATCGCCATTTAATGATTTTTATAGGATAAAATAGAAAACTTGTCTAACATGGAAGTCTCCTGCATTGAGTAGGCATGCAGAGAAAATCTTACTATGTCCCTTTCAACAGGAAGTCGCCAAGGTGTTGCAAGTGAGTGAAGTCGCCGCATGGTGGCGCTGCAGTGATTGGACGGTGTACTTGTAGACGAAGATAATGTTGATTGTAGGATTAGGATATTTTACAGATTGTTATTAACATTGTTTACAGCATATTGAATGTTGATATTTAAATGGTGTATATTGATTGTTTATTCTATATCACAGGGAGGGAGCAAACTGTACACACATGCCGGAATGGTGTAGATGTAGGTAAGTCACTCAGACAGGATGGTCATACACAAAGTTATGTCGATTTCCTTCCCATTGGGAAAAATTGTTGAGTCCACATGGAAGGGCTTACTGGACAGTATTGGTAAAAGCCAAGGGTTTATAGCTTGAAAATGGTTAGGTGAGTAAACGCTAGAAATCAACTATAACATGGATGTTTAATGGCATGCAAACTAAACAAAACAAAACAATTCAAATGATTTGGTTGTGACTATGTTCACATATCACGTGACAGTCTAGTTCAGATATAACAACATAGTAATTGCATTATACGAATATAGATTAAGTTTCATGCTACTGCAAGTTCACAGACGTAATGCTCAGGGAAATTAGCAGTGCTCCCCGTAGGGTTCAAACCCGAGACATCTCGATCTTTTAACCCCTGGACAACTGCTTCCTGTAATAAAGGTCATATATAAAGAAAAGCACTATATAATAATCGAGGGCTGAATGAAACACTATTGTAACTCCTTTTATTTTCAAATGGAGTAACAATAGTGCTTCGTTCAGCCCTCGAATTATGTGCGATTTAATGTACTAGTCCTAAATAAATTTATTTGTTACTTCCAAATGTGTCCGACTGTTCCAAGAAATATTGAAGCAAACGTGACGTTATAAACAGAGTTTCAGAGTAATAACTACATAAAATACCACTTGATCATTTCTTGGCTATGAACTTAGTTTATGCCGATAAAAGGATTTGGCTCGACTTGACTCAATGTTGTTACCCTCAAAATACTGTTTTAGTCATCACACTAAAAAGAGTACATGTACTGACCTATCATTCCAAATAAAAGGTTGGTAATTTCAGCCCTTGAAATAAAATTAAAATGATATAAAAATCTTTCATGATAGTGGTCAGTACATCATCAGTAAGGACGCTGGTCGTACCACATGCCTACATTCAACCATACAGTTTAAATTTCTTGAAATCTAAATTTATGAAGACACTGTTGCTTGAAGGCAGCAATTATCACCATAACATTATTCTCAAATATCTGGATACTTTTTCATGCAACTGGTTTCACATGTATCTTAATGTATGCCAACTCTCTATGGTAATTAATGGTCAGGAGAAAATTTTGAAGGGGTTTTAGGGGACAGTGTCCACTCCAGGTGAGTTAAAAGGGGCTGTCAACAAACTATGCATAAATAATCAATAAATACATTATACTGCAGATGTGAATGGATAAAAATGCATCTTAACATGCATGTGACAGTGTTTTATTCTTCTTGAGAAACAATCGTACCCAAACTGAGAGAAAATCATCTTAAATCACATGCCCAACTATGAAAAGTTAGGACCTTATAGCTCCGCCCTCATTTTTTTCTAAAATTTGAACCTTGACATGTCTTACAACTTAGAATCTAATCTTGCACCACTCCATTGTTAGGGAAAAACTATCACATGGGATTTATGTTAAAAAAACTTGAAGGAGAAACTACGATACTCAACCCAGTGTCACATTTGCATTCAATTCTGTTACCTATAATTTGGTCATCTCGTTTAAGAGTTATTGGGCAGAAAATTTCTTTCTTTAGATACAGCTGCAATTTTATTTCAAAGGACCTGTCAATTTGTAAAACTTTTCACAAGTATAATTGAAATGCATGTCCAAATGCATGACGCTAAACCCATTCACCAATTATGAAAGGTTGAAAATTTACGAGACGCGCGGTGTAAAGTTGCATGCATTATTGAAAAGGATGCGTTAAGTTTTTTAACAAAAATCACTGGTCATCATTTGCGTCGGACCTGTAATTCATGGTCAGTACTGACAGATGCCGACATCATATTAGCATTTCTGATGACAATTTAAGAGTGTGCATTTTAATCAGATTCACATTTTATGCATAATAAAGTGTTTTTTGTTAGAAGACAAGATTTATTGATAATGGACTTCATCACCAATATCCAATATTCAACATAATGAACACACACTGCGAAAATATGAGTTGTTTTATATTCTGGAGGGAAATTTTCAGGAATTCTGGTCAGGATTTTTAAGAAGAGCGCTGGACTGTCAATCCTAAGTTCATGGGTTGGAACCCTAAACTGGCCTACATACTTATTTTGATTTTTAAATATGAAATATTTCGATGGGTTAGCGCAATACAAGTCTTCATTATTTCATTACAAATGGCCACTAATCCTATGTTTTTCTTGGGCAAAATACTAGAGCAGCCAGACATATTTATAATACAAAAAGTTTACTTCTGACGATGAAAATGTTACATAAATGTTAATGATTACTTTGCCAAGCAAGCTCATACAATATCTTGTAGTTTTCTGAATGTTTAAATAGGTAAATATTTATACTGACCATAGTGAAAAATGATAAATGATATCAAAAAAATTCATGAAAATATTGATGCAGGTATTTAAAATGTTCCAGGAGAAAGAAGAAAGCTGTTATCATAATTTATGCAACCTAGAACAATGAAACATTTTAAATGATGAGTAAAAGCTAAATAGAAAATTGCTTGAGAAAAAGATTGAGAAAAGAAAACTCAATGATTTAGTTTAGTACGAAAGACAACATGGTAAGATAAAATTTGGTGCGATCCTAATGCGTTAGTTAAATTTTAGGCCTGCACTAAATGCCAATAAAACGTTATAATTATGAGTTATTTAAATTTCATATGAAAACAAAAATTATTGATAAATGTAAGGAATGTAAGTACAATGTAATTGGACATTTAATGGTTTAGAGAAAATCTAAACACTCTTTATTGCGCAAGATAATTTAACTAAATGGCTTTAAGTATAAAAGAAATCGATAGTATCTGTAGCATTTAGTGGTAATTTGGAAAAAATGTGGAATAATGTTAAAAGCATGTATTTTGTTAACTGTAAAAAATATAAAATTAAGAAGGACAAACACATGTTCAGCTGCAATTAAAGATTTGTTCCACCTAGTTAAATATATACTAATCGTAATAAAAGACTTTGTTCATGGTAATTAGGTGATAATCCCAGAATGTATTGCGTAAGATTTAACTGATAAGTTTTGTTAAAGGCCAAATATTACCCCCAACCCAATCATACAAAATTTCTTCCCCATTTAAAATTAAGTATACTTTTATTGACTATCTGTATATTTCGTGCATTAAAATATCATTTAATTAAGAAAAATACAATTGAGTAAACCTTTGCACCACGGCCAATGTTTTGTGATTGTTTCTCCACAAATATTCGATCTAATTGTTATACCCACTCGTAAAATAGCTTTTATCGACTATTATCAATTTGTGTATTCATCATTTAAGACTCATGCACTTATGTTTTAAATTGGCAGGTAATTATTGAATAGACAGCTTCGTGTTCCCAGCCAAATTATCGTTGTTTCCTTGAGCAACAAACTTCATCCTACTAGCTCAGTACTAGGGTCCCAAAAAATGGACTCGAAAGTGGTTAATCTAAATTGTAAGAAATTGTTTCACAATCGAGCTAAACTAAATAAGTATTATGAACAAAAACTATATATTTAAATATCATTAAAGTAAAATGGCAAGAGAGCAAACGTTTGCAGCGCAGCAATTGTTTTCTGATTACTTCTTGTCAAGCAATCGTGCTAAATATCTTATAATATAAAATGGACGATTTACTATACGATCGTGTGGTTTTAATTTCACATTTTCTACACTGTGTTTCATCATTATATTAATTTTATAAAATGACAACGGAGGTTAACAGGGTTAGAAAAGTAATTTTCTTCATTAAACATTCCACAATAGCATTGTGAATTATTCTATTCAAGTGAAAAGTTCAAGAAAATTTGCAAAACTAATAAAACCTAATTTCCAATGCATGCAATATACAGTGGTCGCCATTTATCTAATAATTTAAGTCATTCTCAAGTGACTACACAGCATCTGGTCCTTTGAAATTTTAAGGATGTGTTTCTAAACAGGTGGTGCGTATCAGCCCCTTTAATATCCCTATCATCCGACCATTCACTGACCAGTGATACGTGTGGACGGGGCCATGATATAAAAGGACCTTTTAGGGGTTAAGGTCAATGATGAGATGACCTTACTATTATATGTATCACATGCAAGAACTCCAAACACCAACGTTTAGAAGATTCGGCGAGTTGTAATGTATTGTCCATGAATCCATCACGACCGACTCCCCGACAATTATAACTTTCTTTGTGAAATTGAGCTTTAACAATGGTCGACTGGTCATCACATCTTTTGTGCAACTGACCGCAATCATAAAGACGATGGACAGTAACAAATCACAAATTTCTTCTTGGACGATAACAAAAGACTTTTATCTTGTGAGACGTAAAGTTTAATATTCAAATGTCTTTTCAGACGTCTAATATCATAAATGATGACCACAATTAAACAAAGTGATTATAGAAATAATAATGGGGTTACGAGACAATAATCCACACTATAGGAGGCACCGCACACTTGAAATATGTCATCGAAATGGTAACGTAAAACGGCTTTCACAGTAAAGGTAAAAACCATCACGTTCAATTAAAATTAGATTTGCATGCTGTGAAGAGTTACTTTTTATGCGATCAATTGTAAGGACAAGTCATCTGGCGGACAAATAAATATAACCGTCAAATGCATCACAATTACAGAGATGATCTTTGGTTATTTTGAATTTTCAAACAATGGTCACGGACAGTCGTATTCATGATCGAACAGCATGTGCGGAAATGACCATATTTGTTTGTAAATGTTAAATGGCTTTAAATTTTAAATAATCTTGAACAATGAATGGGTATTGTTGGTGATTTATAAAACACTAACTGATGGGTGATCTTGCAGCATCTTAAACTTTCAACAATCCTCACTCATTTATCTGTCAACAGTTTTAATGAAAATAAGGTGGGGAGATAAGATAAAGGAGTTCAAATACTATTTAATCAGGTTAAAGAATAGAAATGAGAAGAAAGACGAGAATTAATGGCAAAGTGTCCAAGCATTCTGCAACGTGAATTATTCATGTGCCATAGACTTGCAATTGTTGGTGTTGAAGTGATAATGGATTAGTTTTAACGAACATTTTAAACTCAACTGAAATTTAGAAATAAGAACATTTGAAAACGATTGGTCAAACTATGCCCAATAGTATTGCTTCTTTAGAGACAAACTTGTTTTAATGCATGTAATTTGAAATATGCTTAGAATACATGTAGTGATATCTGAGGCCTAAAACGTTATTGAATGGTCTATATGTATATTGCTACCTAAGATATTACCCAAATGGGCCATAATTACTTGGGGCAGTACTAATTTTCATAAACAAAAATACCGTAATTGTTTCACTCCAATCAGGTTTTAATGGTTACAAGTCTTGCTAGAGTGGTATAATTCTGTTGTACCAAGTTGACAGCGAGATACCATTAGCCCAAATGACCTTGGAGAATAGCTGTAACATAGGTAAACGTGCTTCAGCATGGAATTTCGATTAAAGAAGAAAGAACCATACACACTATGATATACAGACTCTATACATGGAGCGTGCATGACCGAGTGGTTACGATGTTGGACTGTTTATAAATTGATTGCTAAAACAATTGTTTGCTGAGCTCAGTTCTGGATTTTGTGAGGGAACTTTTGGAATGCACTTTGTTATTTCGATAGCACCATATAAAAATTTGAAATCATTTATAAGAAACCATCCTTATTTGTTTCCCACTCAATGTGCGGCCAATGAAGTTTTTAACTACCACAGCGAATTCAGAAGCTATTTAAAAAGCTGATGTGAGGTATTAGTTGAGAGGACTGATAAAGTGTTTCCTTTTAGATAACTTATTGTTTATATCTAAATACAGTTAAAAAATATTATGTCATATCAATGTATAAAAATAACAACTTCTCTGAAAAGATATGGTTCTAGTACAGGAAGTGACATTTTGTTTAACCAATACTTGACATGTTTTCGCTGTTTCTTTCGCAACAAAATTAATACAAACCTACAATTGGGCATTAATAGGCAGAGCAGTTGACCTGTTGTAGAATGTACGCTTATGGATAGAGAGGTCCCGAATTTGAACCCCACGAGGTACACTGCTACGTCCATTGAACAAGAAATTAACTAGCGATTACTTCACTTCACCGGATGTAAATTGGTAACTGCGAGGCCGGTATGCTGGTATTCCGTTGTGCCAATATGTTGGCTGCACTAAGCGAAGTAAAAGACTCCGCAAGGAGATTTAAAGGTAGATGAAATGTAAAAGATAGATGAAAGATAAAAGTCAGTCACCGACCAATAGGGAATCCAGCCAGATGCCTTGAAAAATCCATGAATGCAAGGTGCAAAGTCGGATTCTAATCAAAGGATCCCTCTGGAACATCCATCAGCGTCTGCGCCTTATTGGTTAGATAAGGTATTAATCTTAAAGGTAATGAGTATATTATTGGTGGAAAGGCAACACCTAGCCAATTGGGAATCTGGCTAGTTGCCCTAGAAAATCCATAATTGCAAGGTGCAAAGTCGGATTCCAATCCAAGGATCCCGCCAGAACATGTATTATATAATCGGTAGAAAAGCAACCCCAGCAAATGGCGGAAACTGTCTAGATGCCCTGGAATGGGGGAAACTGGATAGATGTCCAGGTTAGGTGCGCTGGACGCTGTAAAATGACCAAAATTGTGTTGACACGGCGTTAAACCCAATGAAAAAAACTCTTTTAGAAATAATGTAGATTGTGCAAATTGACCTGAGATAGTTTAACACATGATAGATAGATAGATATTTATTTACCTCCATATAGAAGAGCTATCAATATACATTGTATATGTAAATCACAAATCAAACATATTACTACACTACTTTTTAACTGATTAAATGTATGCACATTCTAGATACATGTAGTATTTATCTTGTTGTTATTTATTAGGTCAATTTCGCTAGCTAAAACTGTAATATTTTTTTCATTCGAAAATGTAAAGCTTAGCCTGGGATTTTCGATCGCTTACTCTGAAATATTTTTTCAGAACAAAGCATATCTTTCTTAGCCATCTAGTTCTACCACTTAAATCAAATTCTGTTCTGTTAATAAATGAAAGCGACCACAGATTCTAGATCAGGTGGGAAAATAAAATGAAGTAGTGATGTTGAAAAAAGAAAACGACAAAGTGTGCGTTTGATTGCCTTTTCCCTTCGTTTCGTCTAGCACTGGTATTTGAGTTCTTATTAGATAAAATATTTTATCGAATATAAGGACTCCGGTGCCAGTGGCACCCAAGTACCCGTTACCCTTGTGTATCACGTGACTTCTGTCAGTCCCTGATCATTGGACCAATTACAATATCTATGGCGTAACGATATAGCAAGCTGCCCAATCATCTGTTATTAACCATTTACTTTAATTACAGGGAACGAATTTTCTGCTGAATGCCCGGTGAATGAGTTTACACAGGAAGCGGTAAATGAGATCATACTCAATAAATGAGATTAGTTTTCATACAAAAGTAATATAAATATTATATTAATACCACAAACACTTTAAAAATATACTACATAATGATCAAAGTGCTGATAAAATACCAAACAGTAAAGCATTTAAAGTAAATTTAATACATTATCAACAAAATTATGAAAATCAAAATGGCTGAATAGCATGCCATGTGCCTTCTTACTTTTCAACTGATAGGCCAATCTGATAGTCCACTTCCGGTATGAAGCAACGATGGGTAAAATAATGATATGTTATAACAATCATCATTTTATATGAATCAATAATCTACAAACTAAAACAATATCATAAATTTTACCTGACAAGGCCAGACTATGTTATCTATGGGTTCGCAGGAAATTTCTTCCATGAAAAGATAAGGCTCTTGAACATTATAATGAAAACAGGAAACAAAATCACCTGCATGATACGCAATTAATTCTTGACAACTTAAAATGCATTAGAAAATGGAAGCACGTGCATAGACGTGCATATCTGATTGTAAATGATGTTAAGGAACGTGTGCCTCTAAATGAGAATTTATTATGTTTTATCAAAAGATGACCTTTTTAAAGATGTGTTAATGTAAATCACTTTCTTACATTTTAAGTTATCGTGATAATGATATAGGAGATACCGGCAGCTGGTTTACATGTTGGTATTTTAACTGTGTAAAAGTACGTGAACCTAGTTTTACTCCATTCGTGAATCACCGGATGTTTCCGCATGTTTTCGTATTTTTTAAGCATAGAAGGCTACTGTGTAACTCAATCGTCATGCATCGTGTGTTTCCGTAGCCTTCGTAAATTTTCGGAGCATGATCATATCTAAGGTAATCAGACGGGTGATTTCTTCAATCGTTGAACATCGGATTTCCCGTACTTTTCGTAAATTTTCGGAGCATGATCATAACTAAGGTAACCAGGTTGATGTTTTCATAGAATGCCAAACATCGGATATTTTCCGATTTTTTCGCAAATTTTCTAAATTTTCCAGTAATCAAACCGTCAAAACTCGGTCATGACAGTGTACAGAGTAATGTTGGATTTTATATTCAACTGTCAATGGTTCATACATTAACCCCGCTGATTTAAATAAACGTTACAGTAGTTACAGTAGTTATGTACTCAAAATCGATAAAAAATAGATATCCGTAATTGTAAATCAGAGGAATTAATGCATGCGCCACAAACAGTTAAAAGAAGAATAAAACTTAACTATACTTTATCACTATCCTTTCTATGAAATCGGTTGAGAAGACGAGTTCTTTTACGGTTGCAATACCACGTAACTATGACATCGCGTCTGCAACGGTTTGAAGAAGAAGAATCAAGAAAAATCAGCCTCGATTTTAAGAGCTGAAAGTATTTAAATTATTGACAGACTTCAATTACACCTACGTGAGGCTAAGCAGAGAGTGCATACTACATGTATTTGCTGCTCATCACATCTGCAATGCCAGTTTCGTACTTTTTGCACACGGAAAACTGTTTTTTAGCGTGCTTCAGTGACAAGTTGTTGTCCTTCTTGAATAGAACAAATGTTGAAAGGTTTTCCTGGGTGTTAGAAAAAAGTATAAAACTGCCGTTGGTGATGTGATGCGCAGCTAATAGCACTTATCTGTTTAGCCTCGCTACGGTATCATTGAAATCAGACAAGAATTTAATACTTACTGCTGGTTTCATGAGACTGGCGAGTAAATATTGGTCAGAACTCGTACAGTTTAGTCGGCTAGATTACCCGTCCGTACTTACATTAGTGCAATAATCGCAGAAAAATGGGTAAAATTTAGGACAAACAAAAAAGAACCATTTCCACTTAGTGTCCGGTATTTCCAAGAATTCAACATTTAGGTTAATCGTATTTGTTATAATTAATTAAGTATATAATGCATAGTACTATGTAATCTGATTAATAAAGTAATCGTTTGGTTGCATAGCAACGCTATTTTTCCAAGAAAAATTAGAATAAAATAGATCAGTGACCTTATGGATGTAGTTCAAGCCCTCAGTAGTGAAGTTATACACGGACAATATCAGAAATACTTTAAATATTAAAATACAATACATGTATTTGATGTCCTAGTTTTGTGCAAATTTAATTAAATTCATTAAGTAATTAATACATATCCAACTATTTGTTTCTCATCGATAAGCCTAGTAGGCTAGTGAGCGCTATATAGAAATAAGGACATTACACTGATATAACCTGGATTTGAAATTTATTATTATCATTATTTATTATTCCATAGCATTCAGTTTCAAATAATTCATTTCAACCCCTTTCTTATGGTATAAATATTCTTTTCAAATTGAATAAAAAATGGTTGGGGGAATTTTGAACTAAAAATATTAACCCTATTAACTATGGCGTGGTACGGGTTTAGATGTCCAAGGATGAGTTGTCTACGGGTTAAGTTGTCTCTAGTTGAGGACAGAGTCAATCGGATTAAAGCCCGATCTAAAATTTTCCGCTCGCATACTCGCTAATTTAGATCTTGCCTTTTTCAAACGAAGGTCACGTTCAGGCGACCTTTTCTCGTCATAATATTCATGACGAAATTGTTATGATACGTAACTTGTTTACATCGTCTACGTCACGCAATTTGAAATGAGCCGCCCAATCGCAGACTGTGAATAATACCGCTGTTAAATTAGCATGCAAAACTTGGTCTAAAAATAGAAATTACGAAATCAAAATGTGATTAATAGTGTTTTCGTCTAGATGAAAGCTACGCATTGATTGGTCGAAACAAAGTTCATCTCGACGTGACCTTCAACGGAGAAAGTAGAGATCCTGTACGACAACGCTCTACGGGATATCTGTTTACGGAGATTGGGACAGAGTTGTCCATCTTTACAAATTAAAGTATCCCAGTTTTAGCTATCACCGGGATAAGTTGACGTGTCCCCGACTAAGCTACCATATTATTAAAACAGTAGCACGTACGTTGAATTGAAACCAACCAGGTACCTAGGGATTAATTATACACTTTTGTTTATTCGTATTTTATTGCATATGAATCAAAAACATAATTTCACAAAATTACAAGTAAGCAATATCATTATAGTATTTACATATAAACAACAATATCCAGGGTCCTGCCATAAAACGTCTTATAAAAAATATTTATTACAAAAAAATCACAATAAGAAAAATGGTAATGCTATCTTACAGTTTGATCAAACAGAAAACATAGACAAATGATAGTTGAAACGAATGAATCAGGAAGGAAGAAAAACATCCTAATATGTATTTTGAGTTTTTCTTTCCTTTGGTTTCAACCCATTTAAGTATGCTTTATAAAAGATTGTTAAGAGATAGTTTTGAATATAAAACTAATTCAGTTTCATAAAACAAAAGAGAAACAGGTTCTTTATAGTCCTGTTAAATGTGTTTTTTACCGCAGGATCTAAGTTTTTTTTCTTTGTTTTATTTCAAGCAAAATTATTAACACTGAAAATTTAAACTTTAGCATGGTGGAAAATGTGCCCTGCATGGAAGGTACACGGAAGTGATAGCGTGACCGGTATGTACAGCCATAGCATTGAAGCGGATTGTCAGTGCGCTTTACCTAATCATTCAAATTAGATAGTTGTGCATTGGCCTGTCCCTAAAACTGCCGAAGCTGGTTCCAAACCCGATTAAAAAATAGTTAGGGCAACATTGACAGGAAACTTAAAGAAGACTAGCAAAGGAAGCTTTTAACTTTCAATTTTGAATTTTTAGATTCTGCACAGAATGCATTCATAGGGAGCAGACGGACTGTGGTGAACAACTACACGCCTAGCAGAAGAAGAAATGGCCTTCAGTCGTCCTCTGACTTACCACACTAAATGCTCTCACATTGATAGTAGCGTCTCTTGCATAGAACAATAAATAAAACCAGAGTTTAAGATTTGATTCAAGATAGTCTTTTCATTTTACTTAGTAAGGGTTCAGAAACAATCTGTCATAAATGCAGTGAACACCTGTGGCCCCTAAATAGGGGATTATGTGAAAAAAAGATATTTAAAATGGAATGTACCCTCAGTTGAAACAAAAACAAAAGATAGTCGACTGATCAAGATAACAATTTTAATGCTTTCGTCTGAATAACGATGAATTCTCTACTCGAAGTTAGTTAACCATTTTCCCACCGCACAAGGACAATTCAATCGAACACAAATTATTTACAATTCATCGTTTTAATTGATACAAAAGAACAATGAAACTGAATATCTCCGTTATACTTAAATTTGAGCGTCACCTATCGGCAAAATTATAAAATTCGATACAATATCCTTTCAATAGGAGGAATATCTTGATTCGAAAGATTGTGCAAATTCACATTAGTAACTCTCGACCTGTAAAAACAAGTTCGAAAATCTATTCGACACGGTTAATTTGTTTTTTAATTGAGACAATACATATTGCCGATTGTTACAATTTTAATGATTTTATCAAAAGGTTTCCCACCTCAATGACAATACAACGAAATACTAACTACACCGACATTCCAACAGAAATGTTTTAAAAGAAAAAAAGATACAAAATTTCTGTGTGAGAAAATATCCAATCTTATTGTTCTTTAAATCTTTAATCGGTAAGATCTTTATTCAATGGTTTAATCCAAACAGTGATAGCTTAACTGAACAGAATAGGAATTTTCCTTAACTTCTAAAACAAAAAATGACTGTAATGGCTATTAAATTGTACTAATGATTAGTTATAAATTCTAAAGACACATTGATTAGAGATACATGTAGCAAGTTACTGATAAGCCTCATAATTATGAAATTAAATAATTAATAATGTAGATCTATAAAACAGAACAGAACAGAACAGAACAGCTCCTCTATTCCTTATATCATATAAGCGCGTAGTGCACGAACGATGTAATGGCGATGTGATTAGCAACGTCAAATCAGAACCCAGCAATGCTTGTTCGTGAGTCGGTTAAATTAGCATGTATAGTAGCAGTTTTTTGTTGGGTTTAACGCTGTAGCAACGCATTAAATAGGTCATATGGATTTAGCCATAGGTGGTCGGCAGGTTCCGAGTCAAAACACTTAGCTACTAACCAGTTACTTTACGTATACTTCTATCAGTGACTGACAACTGCTCTACATGATTTTTAATCAGTAGTAGGAAGGAGAATGACTTTAGAAATTATTTCATTACCAAACTCTACGAAGATATGTCCCGCCAGGTAATCAATCCTACGACACCTCAATCAATAAACGTCGGTGTGTGCTACCGACTTAGCTAGCCGGGCGAGCTCAATGGTTGTTCGAGAGTTGGTTAAATATGCATATAGAATCAGTAATATAACTCGAATATTAGAGAGCATGCCTGGTTGATTCTAGGAAGTGTGTCCGTCCTTATTTTTTATCATGTTTTATAGATCATCTAGGAAGGAATATAAATACATAATTAGTCATTCTTAACCTTTGTTTCAGGGTTTTTAATTTGAAGTTTTTTTATCTGCATGTATCAGAATATCACTCCTTAACGAAATAGGTACTTTTGATAAAAAATAAAATCAGAATTTTTAGAGAACTTTATAAGGAAGTCAAAGATATGCTAAAGTATCGATGGCGATGATGTCTAGAGATTATCTAAGATGGTGCCATAATGTCCAGTCTTAACTTTCAGTTAGACAAACAAAAAAATAACATTTATTTTCCTTTAAAAAATAACATATAAAAAATCTCTAAATTTTGAAAACAAGCTTCAATTAGTTTGATGTGATATCAAAGATACATTGGAGTATGCTGATTGGGCTACAGCGCCCTTCAAAAGTTTTTGGTTTAATTCCTGTTTATAACAAACTAAATCATATTTACCAATGAAATAAAGTCATCTTAGCAAATTCCAAAACTAGCATTGATTACATTGTATTTTATCAACTTATGGTTTAAACTATATTTTGTAATTTTCATCTAACTGCCAATGACGCATACATTAGCTCCGCTGATTTAGATACTCACCACAGTACTTTAGACCTCACGATCGATTAACAAATACCCGTATGCATTTAAATCAGTGGAGTTTATGTACGCACCACTGAGAGTTGACTAAAATATTATTATATACCGCATTTGTATAGCGCTCTTTTCATACTGAATATATGTTCAAAAGCGCTTCACAATCATATGCATAATTAGGAAAAACGAGTTTTAATTAAAACGAAAATGATTAAGAGATGATAAAATATTTAAAAAAAAAACACAAACTGAAGAATAATATAAAACTAAGAATTTGTGATCAATAAAGTGCGACAACAACAACAAAACAAGTGAATTTTCAACTGTAAAAAATAGTGAATGAGAGATAATAGATTGTTGGTAGAACGGCTGTCAAATGGTCGATTGGGAATCAGGCAAAATGCCCCGAAAATCCATGATTGCAAGGTGCAAAGTTGGATTCTAATCCAAGGCTCCTGTCCGAACATCCATCAGCATCAGTGCCCGCGCATCCCCCAACCATGCATTATATAGTGATAAAGTAAATGTGATAAAAGTTATGATTAGATTATGAGAAAAGGCAGCCACCGACCAATAGGGAATCCAGCCAGATGCCTTGCAAAATCCATGATTGCAAGGTGAAAAGTCGGATTCTAATCCAAGGATCCCTCTGGAACATCCATCAGCATCAGCACCTGATTGGTTAGATAAGGTATTAATCTTAAAGGTAATGAGTATATAATCGGTGGAAATATTCTGTGCAAATACACGAAAAAGCTTTAATTATATTATTTAATTATAATAATTATAGTGCTATATTCATTTTTTCTCAAAAGTTTACATGTTCATAAACTTTGGGAAGGCACTGTAGCTGGTTTGCATGTTAGCAGAGAATTGAGAATTTCTTCCTTACTTTTCTGAAGTAGGTTCGTCTTACATGTAACCATTCAATTCTATTCATTGAATCCAAGTCTCCTGTAGCTCTCATCTCTTTTATAAGAACTAAGGAAATGAAATGTTAAAAATTTCATCTATGTTATATTGCCTCAGTTAAATATCATCTTGTTGCAATCAAGAACTAGGATACAAAAGAATTGAAACCATATCAGTGTGTGATTACCGTATATGAGCATGCTAGAATTTAGAAGTTTTATTTTCGAGGGTTGCCCGCAAGACTGTAGTAACTCAGTCTTTAACGCAGTGTTCTTACTACAGTCTTGCGTGCTACCCTTGTTTATACTTAATCAGTTGATATCTCTGCCTTCTCTACCGTCTCTTTTATGATGTTTTTTATCATTCTAAAACGATGACACATCTAACTGGTTGACATATTATATTTCATTGTGACCTTTTTTCCTTCATAGATAATTTCCTTTATTTGAAATCATGCATACTTATGTTTCAGTTACCCCCAAATCACCAATTAAGTTTCCACTTGTTTAGTTTCATAACATTTACAGTAAATTACGGAATGAGGTCCACTATCAGATCTTAGATTAATCGCTTTCGAGTCGGCTTCCTGGTCCACCAGTGCTGAGCTTGTAAGATAAAGTTTGTTGCTCAAGGAAACAACAGAGTTGGTTTTGGATGCGACAGAGAATTGTCCTGGAAGGACAGAACCCGTCGCTAGCGGGAGTTGAACCCAGGACATCTAAATCCGAAATCCTACGCTCTATTTATACACTACGCCATTGCTACTTTGTAATAGTTTGAATTATTTCAGTGTTTGTTTAAAGTTTCATTAATTTTAATTACATAGTTACACTGACAAAATTCAATAAGGTAATATTGTATCAATACTTTTTTTTCAGAGTCTAAAGTAATTGTTTTATTTATCAATACAAAGTAAAGCTTGATTACGTACAATGGTCTCATATAGATATAACTGCCAAATTAAGACATTTTATTCTTTTGTTTCAATTAAAAAACTTATTTTATTCTATAGTGAAACAATGCTAGTTTATTTATGTCTAAGGTGAAATACATATTTCTCCATTGTTTAAGTGTAGATCAAAATTCCTGATTCTTATTGCCATTAGAGAGAGGGGCCTGGATTGATAACGCAGTACATTTAAGCATTTCATTATAATAATCTGCCGCAATTGTAATTCAAACTATTGTATTGTTCGTTAGAACAGATTACCGTTTTTGTTTTGTCAGTGACTGTTTCAACTTTTGTCTCTCACTTAACGAATCCCCTACGGCGTAAAATTTATATCGCTATTGATCTATCGGTTGAATTAGAATTTGAAAACAATACCGACACATCTTTCCGTGATAGCTGTCGTATTGGAAGAGAAAGATAAAAGATTAACAATTGAATTGCGGGCACTTACTCAAATCATTGAATCTAAAGTTTGATCATTTTAATTGTAATTTTTAAAGACTACGGTTTCAGTCAGAAAAAAATATGAAAACAATAGATTGACTATTTTTATTGTGGCAATAAATTTTCATCTTGTCTTGGCATGATTGCCGCTTGATCATTCAACGAAAGACAAAGAGAAATACATTCAAATTTCATCCAGAAAGACTTGCGTATAGACTTATATTTTTACATTGGGACTTTTTATAAAAAAAATATTGAGCGCTATTTTAAAAAAATCTCATAGAAAGTCACACATTTCTGTGACTTATTTTTCTTTAATTTGTTTCACGTAAACTGTAAAGATTCGGACTAAAAGTAGAAACCCCGGGATGGCGGCGGACACAGAGGAAGGTGACTTTATAGATGGTTATGATAACGAGACCTGGCTACAGCAGGACGAACCATTATGTGAGTGACAAGACAGTGTATGAGTGAATTATCTAACAATGTGTGATGTGTCTAACTTTAAACATTTTTTTCAACTTAAAATCATAATAACCATTAAAAAATTATTTCTTATTTTATTTTATTTATTTTTTAGATAAAAAGTTTATTTTTATCCGTTGTGACTCATAATGTATTGATATTTTTTTATATATTTTTCATTTTATTTCGTGAGTCGATTTTTTTGTTTAATCTTAGTTTTTGTCTTTACAACAATATTAATAAGTAAAACACATTTTGCATTTGCTGAAAAATAAGTTATATGCCATAAGAACCTAAAACAGAAACACTGACGAAATAATTGTGTAATTTTGTATCACAGTACTTTTTGTAGCAGAAAATGATTTAAAACTTATATTTATTATGGTTCAAGGTTCCCGTTAATTTAAAGGATGAACCATTTTAATCATTATAATATAAATATCAAACAATAAAGATGAGCCAATCAATTAATGGCCGCCATTTTGTATCATTCTTGTAGTCATGGTGATATTGTTATATACAATCTGGCACAGTGAGTTAAATAAAGTTCTGTTATATTGGAACCAAGTTACCTGATCTATTAATGCAAGGACCCTATATAAACCATGATTAATATAACTATATACATGTTAAATGATGTGAAATAAGTTACCCTTTAAACGGTTTATTTAAATTACGAATTTATAGACAATTGATACAATTTTCAATTTTATTTCATTAACTAGCTTGTTTATGAAGCTCTTCAATATTACTGTTCTGTTCTGTTCATATTACTTGAAACGCGGACCTGTTTTTAACCAACATGCATGCTTTATTTTTTTAACAGAACAGAACAATTCTTTTATTTGCAGTTTTCATATAGTAAAAACATGTGATTAAATAATAATTGGTCAAATAAAAAGGGTTATTGTATATTATTCACATTCGAATCACTTTCCAGATTCACTTATACCAAGCAATTAAGATAAATAAAGTTTCTTACACAATGTTACCATAAAGTGAAGTGTTAAGGCTGGTTTGAAACCATCGCAAACTTTACTAAGAACTTAAATTAAAATGTGTTGTTTTTAAAATCAGTCATATGCTTAATTTCACTTAATTTTTATTAATTACTTCAAGACATCATTGTTAATAAATAAAGTTAACAAACATACAATGTATATATCTTAGAAGAAATAACCACATGTATATTTATAAATTCAATGTCTAAATCTATTATACTGCTAATTGTAGTGTATGCATTATACATTTTCATACATGTATGTTGATATTATATTTAAAACTTTAATTTAAACACGTATGTTATAATTATGCTTATAGCTATCAGTACTATGTTCCGATATGCTAATTAAATAAACTGAAACTATATTAAGTATTGTGATAATTAATATTTCAAAGATAGTATCAACAGAATGTTACTAAATTATGACGATGACAAATTAAAATGACACCTGCTTTTCGTGTTTAGTCATTTGTTCAGCTTTGCAAAAATCAGTGATACAATGGCTATGGTATCTTTAATTTTTTGCCAGACAGTGTTTTCGCCAATTTCTTTCTTTCTCGCAGACGGAATTAGTTTTAACTAACGATTTACGCGAAGTTGAATTCTTTAATTTTTAAACTTTTAAAAGTAATTATAATTTCATTGAAATAAGTTAATTTTCTACTATTAATAATGTATTAAGTCATGATGATTACTGAAAAGGTAATTATTTTTTTGTTAACAATTTATGGAATTTTGGAACTTTTAAAATGACATATTGTTTACAATTTCAATTTATTTTGTCACTAAATAACAGTTGTTTTCACACCTCAGTTCCCGCTGACCACTGTAAATAAGATAATTTTTGCGTGGTTTTAATTTAGTATTTTAGTCAAATTTTACTCATATGCAGAAAAATGTTAATTAATACATGTATATGCTTGCCAAATTCGAATAAATAGAACAAAATTTATGTTAGGTTATAAAAATATAAAACTTTTTTAGTTTCGCAATATTTGTCCACACGAAAATTATAAAGTTTACAGTACCTCTTCATAAAGAAATCGTAAACATTTTGTGATGCAAAACTTGTAATAGGGTATCAGTAATACTTTGTTACTATACCCCTACTGTTTGCTTAATTTCAATTACCGTTAGCTCGTCGTATTTCATATTCATATTAGTTTAATGTTGCCGTATTGGATACTTCTTAATTGGTTAAAGAATTAAAATTGAATAAATTTTGATACTAGATAGCAAAACACAATAGAAAACCACTGAAAATTAATGTAGTATTGAAATGATACTCTTTGTTACAAATTACGCTAGTTTGCATACAGAAATTGCATCTTGCCAGTTATTTCTAAAATCTATGTGAAATATTTGGTAACCCAACGCTAGGGTATACCGTACGGGCATGAAATAACTATACCATTCTGTATTCTTTGTGTGTCTCTTTCTTGTATTAATTTGTCTTTGGGTCTATTAACGACGGTTAATTTATGATAATAAAAGAAGTTAAAACCATACTCAGTATCAATATCGTGTAGCTTGTGTGGTTATAACAGTCACTATTTCTGTCAGGATTACCCCATCTGACGTACCATGTGACACAATGAAGTTGATAAATTTCACATGTTTTATCTTGTTTAAGTATCATACTTCATGAACGCTGGTTAGGTACATTGTGAGCCTTTCGCCATAAATATTCAGATATATTAGCGTTGATAGACGGTGAAAACTCAAATTAATAATTAGAATAAATAGTGTCATACAATGCATTCTGATATACTCAAATTTGTAGTAGAAACCAAATTATTTTGTTATTCACTGAATATGAGAATGCCTCGATAGTTATTGGTACATTTTTGTTTCCTTAGATTTAAGAGTCACGTACACTTTCGTAAAACTTGTTCGTACAACTCCTTCAAGACTTACTAACTTGTAAGTCATATGATTATATAAATGAATCGTAGACTTATCATTTGATATCGAAGTTTATAGAAAATATATTCCAAACTTCATCGGAGAGGGAGAGAGAGGTGGACATAGACCAAGCAATTGTTAACTTGTAAATCATGAAGTTTTTATGTTTAATTTTTGAAAAGTGTCTTTTATATCTCAGAATTAAGAGTTTTAGAGAACATCAGACGGCCAGGAATAAACGGTCATAGTTAGAAGACCGTCTGCGCGCGCAATGAACATTCCCTTTAAAAGTACACGCATGGCTGAACGCATTCGGAACACCTCGGTGATTCCTGTGCAACACACTTTGATCGTAAGTTTACGGAATCACCCGAGTGGTTTTCCGCATGGGCTTACATTTCCGACTGCAATCGTATAACTTCGGATATTTCCGTATGTGTGGATGATCATATTGATCTAAATAAACTCAAATATTGAATACCCGGTAGTACAGATTGTGCCAAGGTTTTTTTGTGTCACGTGTCATCATGTCTGCTGCAAGTTTACATAATGGAGATCAGATGTTTTGTTTTAGATCTAAATAAGATTTAAAGTTATTGGCTGAAAGCCATGATTTAATTAAATGAATGTACAATTTGTCTTAAAATTATTTTTAAGTACACGTATGTGTACTAATTAAAGAATATTACAAAACAATCTTCGCTCAACGTATGAAGTTTCATTTTATTATATTCACATATAAGGACATAAACACACGTCATTTCAAAATAATTTATTGAATTCCGAGTTTTTTTTGCAGAATAAATCTTTCTAACTGATTCACAGTTTATAACTTTAAAGTTTGCATGATGATAAAATACAATACAAAAGTTTAAATGACTGTAATGTGTGAGTGAAACAATTAAATACGAGCATGTGTGTAAATTATTACCTGTAGTGTTACATACGAAATCAATGTTGACGACCAGATCTGACTTAGGGACACGGGGGATACGTGTGAACTAAGGCCAGGTCTGTCCTAAGTTCAAGGGTTGAGCCATTCTTTTATCTTACTAAATACGATTACTAGTGAAAAATATGTCTTACTCTGCTCTGCAACGTTTATTCCAATAAAAAGTTAAGTAACAATTTAAAGACTGCCTTAAAATTCAAAATTATATTAAATAATGATAAAATGACCTTATTGCTAGGTACTTTTCACAGTGGATTTTTAATTATATCTCTCGTGGTAAAAATCTTGTTAAAAATACGACGATGTTAAAATTGATGCATATATTAGCATTCATTGGGAAACTATTATCGAAAGTTTAAGTCTTCGTTTTACTTTTCTTTTAAATATTCATAGAAATGATATTATCTAGTATCAGTTTACTTAATGACAAAATCTTAGATTACAAAGTGACTGTCCAAACGTCGAGTCTCTCAAATAATTTGTAAAATCAGAAAGTTTATGTTGGAAAATAATTTAAAGTTAACCATGTCTGTAACAGTAGAGTAGTATAACTGAATGACAAGACTGTTTATTGGGGGAATTTAAGAACACGTATTTTAATGAAAGTTTCGTTCGATACTCAAGTAAGCATTATTTTATAACTCGTACCTCCTCGAGCTGGAATTTAAAGTAGTGGCCCAGATTCCTAAGGAAATCACTACCTAGGGCTTTGTCATCTGGTACCCTGCGTACACAAAGAGTAATAAGTATGTGATATCAAATCAAGGGTAACAGGGGACGAAGCGCTAGCTGGCAATAAGGAATAGGAAACTGGCCACTAAAAACCTAGCTCCATAGACACTTTACAATATCGCCATAAAAGCTGCAGTGAAAGTGGAGAAACAAAGGTGCTGAAATAAAAGATTATAACTCTACAACGATCTTGATTTATTTGGTTCAACTGACCAGATTGAACCAATGGTGCATTAAATTTGTTGGAAAAATGAACTATTTTATAGTCATAGTTTCATGCTGATCAGCCTAAGAAATTATATGTAATAAACCAAACCATGTTAAAGTTAATAGCCCTGGTCATCGGGCTATTGGTATCTACCTTCTCCATCGGGAGTCTTAATCTGCTTATGTGCAGCCGACACTTTAGCTAAGTCGAATAAGGCGATCCACCGAAAGCAATGCATATTTTGTCTTAGTTGTTTAGGGGTTATGGGACCGTGCCAATCACCTTTGTGTTTATTAAGAGGACAAATGGTTTACTTAAAGTCAATTTCCTATAGTTTACGTCCTTTAATTGAATTTGATTTATATTTAACGATAAAATACAGTATTGTTTCGGGATCTCATTTTTCTGCGTCTTGGCGTTAAGTTGTTCTTCGGGGTCCGTTCTCTCCTTATGGATGCATAATGTGCAGACCCTGGCAAGAACTTTAACTTCAAACTTGAGAGTTTAGATTCCAGAGATACATTTCGTTGAAAGAACTTTCTTTCTCAGCTGGTCTTCGTCAAGTTTCTACTCAATGTTGCCCTCGCCATTTTCAACCGCGCCAGAGACAGACTACGACTGGTTTTAGGATATCAGACTGGGAACGTCATTTAACAGTACAATCGACTTTGATGTATACAAAGATCATAAACTGAAACCACATGAATTTTTTTTTACGTCGTATTCAACACATATTTAGGTCATATATACGACGGCCAGCTCTTCCTACTATAGGTTTCCTGGACACTTTTCTATAATCAGTACGGCCGCGGTTATGAAACCACATGAGAACTTTGTTCTTTGGTATGCCCTTGTATTAAAAGATTAATCAACTTAACATTTCAAAAGTATTGGATAAATTGGATTGAAATTCTAACATTTTTACCTATTGCCTAAATACCAGCATTTTTCTATGATTTGTGTGAAAATTGCATTAGTTTTGCTTTCAGGTGTATAATTTAAGAATCATACTTGATCAAAATTATGTTCAATTTCATTTTGGCTGTTTAAAAATTATTGTCAAATTATAATATATTACAGTGTGATTATATACCCTTAAACGATAAAAAGAAAAAGTAAATTTAAGGTAAATTAGCTTATCTTTTATCCTGATAAGCATTTTAATTATGTTAGACTAATTTCTTGTGGTGTCAGGTCATTGTACAATATTGTATATGTTTTACTATATCTCTGCCGAGGTATATCATTTTTTTCATTATTATATTATTAAACTGGCCCCAAAATATTCTTTTATTATCACCTATCACAAATAAACTGTATTGTAATTCCGTGTCCTTGTACTCTTGAACAAAAAAACCTAAGTTCTTATTATTAGAAATCGTAGATTTTTATCATGTCGAGGAAATTATAAAGGAAAAATTCTGTTCCCCTATACATCGTATTGTGAATTGCTGACAATTATAACTTAATATCATGTCATTTTTCAACGCTGATCTAAATAAATAATCTTAATACAAATGCAATTACATAGCTATCATGAAAAGCGAAAATATAGAAAATCTGTCCGGCTATGTGAGCGTTGCCCCCGAACAACGAGGCCATTGTAGCGATACTATCGTCATTTTGAAATAGAAGACAATTATCAAAACCTTTTCGATTGATATCACTAGATCTATGTATGGTCATTGATATAAAGAATGTATGAAATTAATAAATTAAATATCACTAATGAAGCATAATGATTTATCTCCTGAAAATATACCGTATATTCATAAATTTTCGCGAGGGTCAGATTTAGGTCGTGGCACAGTGGATACGACGTTGGGCGGGTAATCATTGGAAATCCAGTTTCGCGTTGGTTCGAATCCCATACAAAATTAATCCGTTGTTTCCTTGAGCAAGATGCTTTATCATACTAGCTCAGAACTGTGTATTCAGGAAGAGGAGTCGAAAGTGATTAATCTAAGTTGTAAGAACTTGCTTAACATTCGAGCTAGAGTAAATTAATATAAATTAAATTTTCTTTTATAAAAGATTACCACTCTTGTTCAATTTTAGAAGTGAAATGAAATTAATGTAAAAAATGAGCTTATTTCATTTGACTGTAGATTTAACTTAGAATCATATTAATTTTGTGAAAATCGGTTAAATATTATTACAAACATTTTCATTTTTTATCATCAATAATACTTACTTATAAATGTGTAGTAACTTTAACTTTTTTTTAACCTTTTTGTAGTAAAGTACGCAAAAAATCTAATTGTAAAAGTTCACAATAGTACGTTAATTTTTTTGATAGACATATATAGGCTATTAGTAGATTGTCAATTATAATTCATTATAATAATTTTATTATTATATTATATACTAAGATAAGAAATGGACCATCGTAGATAACTCTCTCTTCAAAAGTTATATGATACTTTAATTGAGCCGTCTATATGATCTATACAGTAAAACCTGACAATAACAGCCAGTACTGCTAACGTCATTCTCGTACCCAGAGTCTATAGTAAGATTCTCAATACTAGTATTGGGAATCCTACTAGACTCTGGGTACGAGAATGTGCTGAAGTTTGCTTGCTTCACACACTTGACTGCATAATACAGAGAAACATCACAGCCTAAGTCATGTTTAAAAGTAATTTCTACTGCTTAAGCAAGGACATTTGTTTAATGCAGGCGTCCACTTACAAAGGGCCTAAGACTTAATGTTCACTCACAGTTCATCTTGAAGGAAATATATACATATATATATTGACACACTAAAATCCTATAATAAAATAGATTTATTAAATTAATAAATACAAGAATTTACGATGGTAAGAATGTCTAATTTGCATAATTCCAAATTAGGAATATGTGATTAAACTAATCTGAATTTGAAACCAACGAACATGCATCCATATAAATACTTGTATGAGCAGTAGTCCAGGGGTAGGACGCGCGCTTAGGGATCGAGAGGTCCTGGGTACGAATTCCACTAGGGGCACTGCTAATTTCCTTGAGCAAGGAATTTACCTGCGATTGCTTCACTTCACCCAGGTGCAAATGGGAACCTGCGAAGGTGGTATAATTCCGTTGCGCCAATTTGTCGGCTGCACTAATAAGCGGAGTAAAAACACTCCCCAGGGAGATTGATAGAAAGATACCAGTAGCCCAATGACCAGGTGTAATAGCTGTAAAGTCGATGAACGTGCGTAAGCATAAAACTTAGACTATAAAATGCAATTACTTTTTACTTCACTATGTTCATCTATTCTCATTTTCGATGATCAGTTGGGCCATAATTCGTCACTATCTCCTGCGCAGAGCCGTAACGTTCCGTACCTACAAAGTAGTACAAGTACATAATTGAATTTAGCGTAACCGGCGTGCATAAGAGTGAATTCGTCAGTTGGGCTATCATTTCCCATTTTAGGTCGCCCGTGAGAAATTGTGGTGGCCATGGGGGACTGGGTGTGTGAGAATGTGTGTCATGGCTGGCTGTGTGTAAATATATTTTACTTATTAAGAAAATATCAAAGAGAAAATGAAAGGTTTACTTGGACAATAGTGAGCTTTCAAAATAAACAGTATGACACAATGGTGAAACCTGATCACTCTGTTTGTGAACTTAGCCTTTTATTATGTTTAACATCTCTCTTCAAATAATATAACCAAACCTGTCATCTACATTATGACAAAATACTATAACAATAGAGATAAATAAAACATATGTATTAATCTAAGTATTTAATTAAATATTAATTAAACTGGTCCATATAGATAAGTGATGGAGTGTTGACCCCCTTTGTCAGGCAGTTTAGTTTTAGTTTTGAAACTTTCACAGGGCGATGAATTGAACTTTAATATATAAGGCCGCTTAAAGCACTATAGATAAAAGTGAAGTGCCAGCATTCATGTATATGCGCTAAAGAATTTGGAATCCGCTTTCCCCGATTTTGACTTAAATTAGATTTCTTACAAAAAATTGCTTTGTATTTTCACTGCTCTAAGTACTAAACTTAGTGCCATGCAGAAAATTGTTGCGCTTAGAATTTTTTTAAAATATTTTACAGAAGCACTCTCCATTATAATTCAACACCAATACGAATGTTGTTAAGCATGTCGCCTGATTAAAATTATTTACTGGCATAGAGTCCACATACTTATATCTTTTTAACAAAGTTGCAATGTAAAGTTAGTCTGTAGAGGCGACTTCACTGTCGCCTGTGAAATCTTCTACTAGAACTAGGTCTGCTGGTTCAGTTATCGATGAAAAAGTTACGAACAATACTATAACAACTCGATTTCTTATTGAAGATCATGACCATGGCAATTTGCTCATGGTCAGATCCCTGTTCATTGTTCAGCATTCAATGATTGTCAAAAAATTGTGTCATTCTATTATCATGTTCATTCTCAAAGTGTTATGCCATTTCTGTCATAGCATGTCCAAATCCAGAACGTGGCGCATCAATGGCATGACAACAAGTAGATGAATCATTTCTCAAACATTAGTTATTTCTTAAAACTATTTCCTGTAGGTTTGGTTCCAGTCGGGTTTATGTACACAATGCGTGCTTATAGCGCGGACGGGTCTCGGAATCAGAGAAGCATACTATCAACAATATTACGATGTCATCAGTAATAGTAATAATATCGTAAGATTGTTGATAGCAATTACTCTACAATATAGAAGGTTTTATGGCTAATATTAATCGTAATACCGTTGAAAATACGGGCTCCTATATCATTAACGGTCTAACGACCTATTTAGTTATAATTTCTTTATATATTATGTATTGTTATACAATCGTAAGATTTTTTAACTCATCGTAATTTTTCATTCATAGACTAGATCCATTTCTGTTGTCGAATGGTTAGTTCGTTGAGTTTACAGAGTTCTATAACATCTCGCTGATAAGGTACATAGGTACAAGCTACCGACCGTGATCTTTTGTATAAGAAAGCTGGTAGTTGCTTGTAGAGGAATGCAATCTGATTAAAACCCCATCTAAAATTTTCCGCTCGCCTACTCGCTAATTTTTACGAAATCAAAATGCTATGAATAGTGTTTCGTCTAGAAGAAAGCTTCGCATTGATTGGTCGACATGAAGGTCACCTCGACGTGACCCTCCATTGGAACCTTAGAGATCCTGTACACCAACGCTCTTCAGGATATCTGTTAACGGAGATTTGGAGGTATGGGAACTGATACTGGTGCAAAACAGTTTCTAGTACTGGTGAAAAAATAAATGTAAAGTCAACTGCTCGTTTTATATAACTCCGGCTAATAAAAAGCGCGTGAAAACAACCGATAACTAATACCATTTTTGTGTCACCTGAAAAGGTAACATATAGGAAGTACTTTTGGCGGCGGCGTTATTGGCGGCGGCGGTGTCCCCTGCTTGTTTGCCCGGGAAATAAGCCTATTACCATTCAAGCTTTAAACGTAAATTTCAAAAGTGGATTAATCCCGTAGTGCAGAAGTGCAATGTGCAAGAACCATAACTCCTTGTATAATGAGTCACGAGTTATTATCCTTTGTTACGTTTTCTTGTCCTGAGCATAAGTACAATTGTATTCAAGCTATTGACATGAAACTTCACAGATGTATAAATCTCATAGTGTAGAAGTGCTGTGTCAAAGAAGCATTACTCTAGCCAGGCGACACGTCCGACTCGCTTAGTTCGAGTGATAAATGTTATATAAAATAGCGTGACATTTAATGAATGTTCATACGGTTCGTAAAAAATCCAACTTTTAAGAATTAACAGAATCAGTGAAATGTCATAAATTATATAAGCGTTCACCAGACATAATACTTTTTGATTTCCTGCTTATACAATCCTACCACATGAATAGACATAGAAGGCCAGATGAAGGCCACTATGTAATGATCAAATCCAAAAGCAAACTCAGCGGGGAACCTAACTATTCTATATTTACAATAGGAGGATTCGAATTCAAAGTAAAAAAGTGACAATTACTTTCAAAGACTTCAAATGGTAAAATAATGACTACAAACTTTTAATAAATAGAAAGTGCACGCCAGACATAAAATATACCTTGATAACTGTTAAAAATCAATTATGGGAAATTAACACTAAATAATATTTAACTTTAAAGTATCTTTGTATTCTAAAATCGAGATATGTCTGACCCCTAAATTGACCCCTTATACCTATAATTATACATAATATGGAAGCAGAAATTAAGTTAAATTAATGCTTTCGCACTGGATGATATTACAAGTAAAAGATAATTTGTCTGTAAATTATTGAATGATTGAATATCACATGACTTGGATCTGTCATATAGATTTATAAATAAATTATAAAAAAATAGTCATAATAAATAGAGAATACTCGTCGGCTTTGGTGTAAGATCAATTTTTGTTATCACCGGGCGAGTTCAAAAATACATAATTTGAAGAGTGGCATTGCCACGAGTAAAGATATCATTTTCTGAGCCCATGCGTTGACATAGAAATCGAATAGGGCTGTGGATCGTTGAGCAAGTGGCGATCTGATCCGAACCACGATTCATATATTATAGCGATTCACAAATCGAACCACGGTTTACTAGTTAATGGAGAAGCATTTAGGAATTCGTGTAATAACAAAAAAAGTGAAGAATTACAGAAGCTTTTACTAAATGGAAAACCATGTACTCCGAACATTTCTATTACCAGGCGATTCATGGGCATTTTCAGTGCTAACATTTCTGTTTAAATGTGTATCAATCGAAATTTTGAATTAAATTATTAAAAATTGTATTAGTAGTACGGCTGGTTTTCAGTGGTAATTAAGCTGAAAATGCTCTATCATTATTTCCAAAAATAGATCGCAATCCGACGATTTCGGACGTGACGAATATTCGTACTTGATTTTCTGGTCTGGAACACGATCATTCGAGTACTCGGATACTCGCAGCAGCCCTGAAATCGAATGGAACTTTGCCAATATTATTCACGCCCTTTTCTGTACAAACTTTGCATGGTCGTTGCATTCAAGGATAGATGCAAACAACGTTCCAAAGCCATTGACATTCTGTCTCAATGTCATTCTGTCTATATCAAGGTGATTCAGACATCGAACACAGTATTATGTTCTATTCGTTCCATACAACTTTTATTTAAGAGCGGGGGTATTCTCGTACCCAGAGGTTATAATGATTCTTGATTGAGAATCTTTATAACCTCTGGGTACGAGAATGTGGCGGGGTTTAGGAACCCTAACCTGCTGAATCAACCGTTGATAAATGAACTACAACATATATAAGACATTTAAGAAACTTGAGAAAACATTAGATAAATGGCTCATGACATGGTATATGAATAAATTGATATATGACTTTGAGAAAAGTGAGAGTTCACACCCTATATACTTTGGTAAGTAATATCCTATGTCCTTAAATTGAATTATAGCTAGAATTTCATACTTATATCACCCGACTCTCCTTTTCAATCTTCGGTATTTTTTCACTATTTTTTCTCACCTCAAATGACATCCGACTCTTAATGTAAGTGATATGTGGTCCCTAAACATGTTTAAATGACTGGCCTTAGTCACAGCTGGGTGCACTTTCTCTTTCCATCAACGGAAAATGAATATAAATGATAGAATTTAGAAGTAAAATTACTGTCTTAGATTACAAATCTCAAATTCCATCTATATCATCATAAATTGGTGATGTTTTTTCTTTTCTTCGTAAACACAGACTTTGACCACAGGTTGCTGTACAAAATATCAATTTAAAAAGGTCGCTTACAACAATATAAATTAAATACCATACATGTAGATGAACAGAGTTTTAGAGTTTATTCAATTCATAGTAGATTACAAGAAAATATTGTTAAATTACATTCAATTGTCAGTTAACCCCACTGATTTAGATACTCGATTATCGAAATAGAATACAGAAATTCTGTAGTGAGTGTTAAAATCAATGGAGTTATTGTGTGCGCCACTGACGGTTGAATAAACATGCATCAATATAATTGAATACCATAATATTATTGGTTAACTTTATTCGACTGTCTGTGTCGCATGCATGAACACTGCTGATTTAAATACTCGATATTTGTAAGATTATCCCCGCACATAGATACGGATAACTATTGTTATCAATAGTGAGTACAGGTGTACTGTAGTGAGTATCTAAATGGGCGGGGGGTAAATGTATGCACCACTAACAGTTGATTAAAGTTAAAAAACAGTGTATAGTTAAATAAACGCGCGTTACTTAATTTTGATAGTTATTGATCAATTTTTCTTCAACGGTCAGTGGCGTATACATTGACTCCGCTGATTTAAATATATTTTTATCGATTGTGAGTAGGGCTGCTGCGAGTCTACGAGTACTCGGATATTCGCGATCCAGGCCAGGAAATCGAGTACGAATATTCGTCAGGTCCGAAATCGTCGGATCGCGATCTATTTTTTGAAATATTGATAGAGCATTTTCAGCTTAATTACCACTGAAAACGAGCCGTACTACTAATAAAATTTTTAATAATTTAATTAAAGATTTCGATTGATACACATTTAAACAAAAATGTTATCACTGAAAATGCCCATGAAACGCCTGGTAATAGAAATGTTCGGATAACATGGTTTTCCATTTAGTAAAAGCTTTTGTAATTCTTCACTTTTTTGTTATTACATGAATTTCTAAATGCTTCTCCATTAACTAGTAAATCATGGTTCGATTCGTTAATCGCTATGCATGAATCGTGGTTCGGATCAGATCGCCACTTGCTCAAAGATCCACAGCCCTAATTGTGAGTACAAAAGTACTGTCATGAATATTAAAATCAGCGGGGTTAATGTATGTGCCACTGACAGTTGAACAAAATTTAACAACACCTGTGACTTTGACATCAGATTTTTTTTTATATATTCAGATTAGATATTAATCTCATGACCTGAAGTCAGCAGCCCTATTGTTATACACAATGTTCATAATAGAAAATGAAAACTGGTTTTTTATCATTTAAAAAAAGTGAATTCATGAAAACTTGAAGAACAAGTGAGACAGGCATTTATTATTTATCTTATTATAATACAATAGTTCTACTTGACTTAACTTGTGGTTTTCTTCATTTTACAATGACTTTATTTAAAATATAGGATAATTATAACACAGAAAGATGGGGACGTACATTGTTGTTATCTTATATAAAAAATAGACATGATATTATACGTATCTTATAGAATGCAGTGATTTCAATTTTTTAAAATTTTATGTTTCGTAAATACATGTATTAGAAACTTTTTTATTTAAGTTATATTTAATTTTTTTATGGTAATAGGTGTTTATGATTTTGTCTTATGGCATAGTGTTCTGTTCTATTCTGTATATTCTAAATACGAAGTTGTTTCTTTGAAAGGATAAAATAATAAAAATTATATAATTCAATCGCCGAGGTTGTTATTCGAAGACATTGCAGTTAGATTTTTGTATAATAATCTTCACTTTGGGAAATAAATTCTAATCAATCAAGAATTGTGTTATTTTAAGAAAGTTCAGTTCTGAGTAAAACATTTTTGCGAGACTCAAAACAAAATATAGCAAATTTACTGATTTGATATTGAGAAATTATAATGACAGCTGGAAGTAGCTATGAGGCTGGTGATGAAACAAGGGTTAGATCTAATACAAGAAGTAAAGATTGTACAAAATATGAAACTAGACCATCTTTACTGGTACCAACTTGCAGAGGTGGGTGATTAATATTGTTTATGATATGCTTTTCAGTTGAATACCGGGATTTATCGAGATTCCACTGTTTTTGAAGCAATGAAAATAAATTTGTTATTTTTCACTGTAAGGATGCGCCGTTCTGATGACATATCATACTTAAACTTTAAAAAAAGCCAGTTTGATGCAGATAGTTACAGAAAATGTGTTTATTTCACTGCAAGATCTATTTATTTCACTTGTGAGCTAATAATATTATATTTTCACTCGTGGCTACGCCATTCGTGAAAATATTGCATCCTTAGCTCACTTGTGAAATAAAACTCGATCTTACACCGAAATAAACAAATATCCTCTATTTCTTTATATATCGAAGTATTCGTGGAACATGAGAGTACACGATGTACTTCCTTAGGTTTTGATCTTTGTAAATATAGATGAGAAGTAAGAGTATACGAACTGTTTGATACTAACTTAGTACATTTTATTTGTTATATGAAAGTTTACTCTGTAAACTGTGACAAAATAAAAGATATGTTCTGTTCTGTTCTGTCATTTGATGCAAGGAAAGTTTGACTTTGTATAAAACTTTTTTGTATAAGTTACAGCTACTCGTTCACAGAATCTGTTATTTGTTATATTTTAAAATTACCTAATACCAATCAGTGTCTGTAATTGTGTCAGTAATAAATTTATTCTTGCTATTTAACATGTTTAATACACATAGACCTACAGTATGTGAGCAATATAAAATAAAAGTCACACAAACGCAAAAAACAACAGCTATACCGTTATTAACCGAGTCGGTTTTTATACATAAAACACCATATTTTAAGTTGTAATAGAAAATGAAAACTGGTTAATTCGCACAAAATTGTAATTATCAGAACATTGTTTTACTTCTTCCAAAATGTTTTATACAATTTTGAGAGTTCCAGAAAAAACGATTAGATTTCAACGAAGTACCTCTAATTGAAAGACATTATTATTCGTTAAGTCACACTAGCTTTGCATAATAAGTGAAAAAATAACCTCTCCCGTATTATTATAAGAAATTAACAAGCCACGTAATGTACTTTTAGTTCTACCGAATCTAACTAGCTGAGAACATGGCAACCTTAGAGGAAAACTGTTTAAACTTGATTCCATTGATAGATGTTTCTCCGACAGTATGTTTTTATATTTTATTTACATGAATGGAAACAAGACGTGTAAATTATGACACAAAATTTATACTATAATACAGCGGTGCCAAAGATTGACTCAATGATAGGTTTTATTTATCTATGATAAAACCAGTATTTCAGTTTATTTTAATTGCCGTAGGTAATAATTTCTTGTAGATATGTATATAAATTCTAGTAGGTGAAGTTTTATGAATGAAAGTTGCTAACATTCCAGTTCTTAACATAGTGGGTGGGGTGATAACGTGGATACTTGCTGATATAGGGGAGATAATACTTTGCTGGTAGATAAAACAAGAAATGGATGTAAAGATTTCAGTTTGAAGCCATTTAGAAATCAAAATTTGACGAACATAACATGCTAGTTTGTGGGTCTCCTATAGGGTTATTAGTTCTTTTGACTGGAGCAAGTGTCTAACCGATCTAGTACTGATAATCCACAGGAAGAAGTATGAGGAATATAAAGTATCAAGCCAGGATTCTGACTGATTCACTAACTCATGTACAGTTATGAAAAATATGATGTTATCAAAATGAAAAAGAACGTTTCTGGCAGTGCCTATCAGACTCTTAGAGATCAGCTGATTAAGTAGGGCTAATTAATGTATTTTGGAAGTGTCTCAGTAGGAAGCTGGAAATTCTAGTTGCCATAAAGTCCATGATAAAAAACGAAGATGTTCACACTACTCAGTCATGACATATATAATAGATCATATGCCTTGTATATAGTGACTCCATGCGGCGTATGAAATATTAATAAAGTTTAATATATGTGTATACATGTATATATCATAATACATGTTGGCCTATACACGTGTTGGCTATTTGTTTTAAAAATGATACTATACGTTAGATATATCACTTATAATGTATCTAATTGAGAACTTTGGTTAAGCATCGCATTCGGAACACCTCGACTATTAATTCGAAGTGAATCAGTGACCGAGGAGTTCCGAACGATAGCATCGGTCAATATCGTGAGACTTCGGGAAATCTGTGTTAAATGGTCAATAGGCTGCTAAAATGTAGAATTATACAATACATTATGCTTATTGTAAACCATAAAAAATCTTTCTTGCAATAAAAGGAAACTTGTATATTTTTGAATATTTATTGCTATAAACTAAAACAAGCTAAAAGCATATCTACTTATTATTCTTTCACAGGCACGTGCGCTTTTACTCTTTTTCTATCTCCCCAGTTACTCAGATTAGTGATAGAACGCATGCTTAGGTTCTGTTCTGTTATATTCTGTTCTGTTCTGGTAAAGTTCTTTTTCTCATTTCTGTCCTCAGTGTTTTGCAGTCCCTTTTATTTTAATTATTTATAATTTTTATTCATCAGTCATTGGCGCAAACATTTACCCCACTGATTTAAATACTCGTTTATCGATAGTTAGTGTATAAATACTGCACTGAGTATTTAAATCAGCAGGGTTAGTAAATGCCCCACTGACAACTGAATAAAATTGTATAAAGGTAAAAATTTAATCTGATTAAAGATATGTACGAAAATGTACTTGCTGGTCTTCAAAGAGCATGAACTCAAATAATGTTTACAATTTATGCCTACAATATCAATTTTATTATCATAAATACATAATAATTAATATCAATAACTAAAATCTCTAATACACTGAGGTAATAGTGTCAGAGTCACTGACCCTTATAAATATATTAATTTTGTCTTATTAACATTAAACATTCGATGAACACAGATTAACTATTGTATTAACAGTGGGAAAAAATCCAGTGATATGACCAAAACAAAACTAACTTTAAATTGAATACATATGTAAACAAATTACAAAAACAAAACTATTTGAGTTAATCATTGACTCTAATCAATGTAAACTATTTATCATAAAGGGTTGTACATTACTATAGCTGTCATTTAAGGTGTTAGTCGAGACTTTGAAATCACTACATGAAATCTTCACTCTGATCTGTCCATACAATACAAGGCAGTCAAAAAGCATCAAAAAGCGGTCCACATTTTTTCAGCTTATGTCATTGTATATGACATTTTCCCATGGTGGAAGACCCATTGTTTTAAGGAATTGATGCCTTGATCAAGTTTTGATTGCAACCTTAATGGTGCGAACGAACCCCCCACAATACAATAGATGTACAATGTTTTTTAAACAAATTGTAACTTTCTTGAATAGATAAGGTATATTTCATGGTCGTTTAGAAAATCTTGATTTGTTTTAGGCATGACCCCCAGCCCGTGAAATCAGACACTTTGTTTTTTATAGTAAATAAAATCAATGACATTTAGCCATTCTGTAATCTATTACAAGCGACCTATTTCCCATACTGGAATATGAAAAAACAATATTTAGATAAATATTATAAAAATCGTAGATAGTAACCAATCTTTGGCCATTTTCTTTTGTTAAGTAAAACTATTGTTTATTTCCACTTAGTTACGTTTAGAAAATAGCCCTTGCTCATCTACGTATTATTTAATGTACTCATTTTTAATTCATCAGAGCTAATGTAATAATACAAATGTTTTAAACCGGAAATTCAGTTTTTAAGGAAGGAGTTAATATTCAAAAAGGGACAAGTTATTTTAGAATGAGATTTAAATGTTAGTATTGATTTATCTTTTATGTTGTTTTTTCTTGGTACTAAAGTTGAAAATTTGAAAAGGTACCACTTACGTAAATTTACTAGGTTTAATTATGAAACTGAAATCGTTTTATTATTATACAATGTTGTTGTTTATTTTTCAAAAGTATTTTTCAACAGAAAGAAATATTAGACATTATATTTCATTGTTTTATTGTTTTAAATGAAATTAAAATTAAGATGTCTCAAAATTCAGTTTTTCATGCATGAATTACTGTTAATTTAATTGATTTGCTTTTCTACAGACATGATGTTTGAAAAATATAGATTGTTTTATGTTGACTATAAAAGGCAATTAGTGCATTTTAAAGACATGTGGTGCTTTTCACAAAAATTCTTACGAAAAAAGTCTTCGTAAGTCAGTTTCATAAATTAGCACTTCAAAGTCAGGCGGATAATAAGCACAACTATGATATCATATTTAAAAGGTATACACAATTCTACACAATTTGTATAATATTTAGAATTGATAAGCCAAAAATGAGCGTATCATTAATGCTCCTTGCTTTTGACTTACGAAGATTTTTTTCGTAAGAATTTTTGTGAAAAGCACCAATGCACAATATCACGAAGAATAATCAATAAAAAATCAGACTAGTCTCGCAAATGTTACACAAATTCTGTGTTTTTTTCCGAATGTTTCTAAAAACCTTTGATAAACTAAGAATTGAAACAATGTTATCGAATCTTATAATATTAAACACTGTTATCTCTTAATAGTTAAAGTCATTTGTGTTTACAGAGCTTTTCATAATTTCTCCTTAATATCAACTTATGTTTCAAATTTTATGGCAAATGTTCTTATTTTCAGTTTATCATAGTCAGTTACCATGGCAACAAAAATCAACATTTTAATAATACAAATGAAGTAATATTGAGTTGAAAGCTTTGACACATCGCCACATTTTTCGAGTACTCGTAGGTTTCCGGTAGGAAGGAAGTGAAGTTAGATACAGCGGTTGTCGTGGTTACTTTATCTCTATTTATAATTGATTTTCACTTCAAACTACGATGACAACCATTACCCCATCTGTTGATTCTGAAAATATAAAAACACTTTTAAAACAGTATTGTCTCAAGTCTAGATAAGTCCAAGAAACAGCTTAGTGAATGATTGCACTTTTTATTCTAGACTCAATACAGAACACTTTTAGTGAAGCAAGTCATTACATCTCATAGGCACAATAATTTAATTATGTATATTTTACAACTTATACATGTATTTCAAACACTTTCAAGTCAGTTTCCTGGACAGCATATAAAACGTCTTACAATAATGATAACAACGGACTTACGACTCAAATAGCTCGTAAGTCTGATGTGGTACAGACACTTGGTTCCCAAGAACTTAGCATTTAGGGTAGGTTATTTGCTCAATGAACAATGCTAGTTTTGGCTGGAATCATTCTCGTTCCCAGAGCTTAGTAAGATTCTCGATAGATCTAGAACCTTGATAGCCTCGGAGTACGAGAATAGGCTAGGATCGATGCCGACTTTCAATCCATTCATAGCCAATCTGACATCGTAACAACTATTTTCGATCTTTAATTAATCCAATAAACAGTCAAACAAGCATATTAAGTCTATGATTTGGTGAAAGGTATATTCATAATAGTCGGTTGGAATCTTTTTCTTCCTTTATTTCATGAGTACATTTGTACTTATACAATGTCTGTTCGCCCAACATTATATTAGTGAGCCGTGTCTGCGTTTTAAACAATGGCATCGTAGATAATGGGTGAAATGTACGTCCGTAGGGTCCATATGTACATCCAGGATAACCAGGAGTTCAACATTTCACCAGACTACATTGTCTCATGTATTTAAACCCTGCAATAGGGGCTGCTCTTAGTTTGATCTCTGTACATGATAGCGTTTGATTCCTTATGTTCAAATAAGGAAAAAATCGTAGTCAGTTAATTATCAAAATGACATTTTCTCTAACATTATTTGTGGCTTATTCCTAGTTTTAGTTATATATTCATATAATTATTTCTAACACATATATACTCATATACATTTGTATTTGGTATATTGCCGGATTCTAAGTCTTGTTCTATGGTGAATTAGATGGGAAGTGTCAAATGATGGACAAACCATATTGAAACATTTTGTGTTTTACTTTTTTATTGTTATGATATAACATGAAACAGCAATACGTTAACATGTTTGTAGAAAGTATTAATGTATCTTTGTTAAACAAATATGACAGTGACTATAAATCAATTTATCGTCGTGATATCAGTATTAAACCTAGATATTCAGGATCTAAAGTTGATATTAACTGACGATTAGGACACTTTGCTCTATTCAACAGCATGATATTGTCATCTTTTCACTGATAAAGGGCTTTCAATTGCTTCGTTTAGAAGTCAAACATAGCTAGTTTGTTTATTGTTCATGATAATGAATTCGGTAAAAGAAAAATTACCACCGTTGAAAGTATAACGAGAACAACTTGAGGGCTGGACTCTGATCAACAGGTTGCGAGAAAACACCCGTTCTTGAAATGCTACATGCCGTGAATATTGGATACAATAATAGCAATACGAGGAAAACATTGTAACGTTGCTTAGAAGAAAGTAAATGACGTCTCGTACCGGTTTTATCGTCTTTTTTCCCTCCCTACTGCATGGTCATCATAAATACTGTATAACCTCTATACGACAGCCACCAGCTGGGACATACTTAGTTGATGACTATAAAGAGGTAGCTATTGTAACTTGAGTATCCGTTTTACTAGAAAATTGTACACTTGTGCACTTCAGATGGCTGTTGTTGAGAGGTGAATGTTGTTGAGGGGTGACTGTTGTTTAGAGGTGACTGTTGTTGAGAGGTGACTGTTGTTGATAGGTGACTGTTGTTAAAATGTGGATATTATTTGAGGGTTAATCAAAGGAGGTTCTCTGTATTTAATGCAATGCCTGAACACAATTCACGCATACATTTTATCATTTTTACCGTATGATTGTAAGGTTTTTACTTCATAAAGTATTGGAGATTTTTTGTAAGTACATGTACAATGTAAATTGGTATACTTTGCATTTGCAATTCTGTATTTTTGTTGATTCTGACTAAAACTTGAATGTCCATTGAAAATGAACTATAACTCGTCGTTTTTCATAGAAAAAGGTATTAACTTCCTATTTTAAAAAAAACATAATTATCCATAATAGTTCATTAAATCTTTATTCTAAACAATAGAATATTTATGATATTTACAATTTTGATTTGGGTAATTTTACTTGTTTTTGTTTCATGAAACTTTGATCTTACCTTCTAAGCTGAGAAATAAGTCATCATATGTCTTAATAGCATTGTATAAATAGCCACATGTCCTTATCATACATTCGGAACATCTCCACCATACATGAATGAATAATTCGAAGTAATTGACCGAGGAGTTCCGAATGCCTCATCATAATATTAATTGCTAACGGTTAAAACTGTCGAGCAGCTAACTAAAAGAACATACAAGAAAATACTTTTTTTCTACTTTTTTATCAAATTTATTTATTTATTTTTTAAAAAAATAAAAAAGGCTTTAATCAAATTTATAAGATCATATTAATTATGATTTCTGACAAGGGAAAGTTTTGTTCAGATTTCACGGCAATGACAACCCTTTAATTTACTAAAATCCTCGTAAAATATTATTTTTGTACATATTTTTATCGTCTAAATGGTGATAATTGAATGATGGAGCCAGTTTTATTTACTTGATTTATATACTTTTTGACAGTCAAATAAACTGATGATTTAGTTAACACTGACTTTCATTCATTCAAATAAATCAACATTTATTCAAACGCTCACTTACAAGACTCATAGAAAAGCTTGACAGTTTAAAGTGAAGTTAAAGCGCCTAATGATACAGATGGGATGAAAAAGATTTTTTTTTCTGAAATATTTAATATTTAAATACATTTAATTTATCACTATCCTTAAATGACTGTCATTTTCTGTCAAAAAATTTCTGTTTGTATAAAATTTAGAATTTTGTTGATTCGGATCTATTCTAACAATATTTAGGGAGATTTTGAATAGACTCAATGTGTTCACTGTCTATTTTCATCAGAAGTTAACTACTAGCCTAACGTCTCTCTCATTGATAGAAATTTAACAGTATTTAAATTTTATGTTTGGTCAATTCACTTAAATACTACTGTCGTAATTTGTGAGTAAATTCACAATAATGCTAGTTTGTTTGGTTTCAATTTAACAGAATCACGATGACGGCTGCAACATGGGAAATGTTTAACGCCTTTTCAATTTTACTCCCTCTATTCACACTTTCGAGGCAACTTTGTTTGTTACAATAAACAGTCGTTTTATAGTTACAAAGAAATCAGTCACTTTTGGACAACCCTTGTGCGTAGGTTAAACCCTTCTTATTTTCATTGCATTGGTGTAATGGTCATAGAGAGAGAATAAGAGGACGCGGCGTATTTATCGTAGATTTTTGTTTACCAAAATGTCTCCATGTCTCTAATCTCAGTCTAGGAACATAGTAGCCTTCTGGTTCATTCTGAACTCTTCGGCCACTCACCGCAAATTATGTTTTCAATAAATGATTGAGGTGTTCCGAATGCTTCTGATCATATCGCGAGACTTGACTTCAGCCATATTAAACAAAGTACAGGGTTCAAATTTTCTGCATCTTTAATCTAAGCCAATGATCTGCAAAATTGTCCACTAGTTCCCGGCCTCATGTGGTCAATATGGCATCAACCCCCAACACAGACAATCGGTTATTACACCAAAGTGAATGACCTATCTTTACTGTATTTTATATAATCACATTGTTTTACCTCAATTTAAAGGGTAGCCATTATAAGCCGACTGTAAAACTGTCATAATCTACTTATAATATCACCCGAACGAGATAACAAAGTTTCTCTGATGTCCAGTCTTCACATCTCACATGACCTTATATGTTCACCTCTAATCTAACCAGATCTGACCAGGTGTGCTTACAAGGTGAAAACAAGATGATTAATGCATAATCCATGCTCAGATAAAATTACTTTTCATTTTCTGTGTTTATATAGTAATTACTATCGTAAATCCTTTTGAGACTGTATTGTATCATATAGATATGGATGCTCTGATAATCAACCAATCAAAATGCTTGTTCTGGAAGCTGACTTGTATCAGCCAATCAAAATGCTTGTTTTGGAGGCTGAGTTTCATCAATCAATCAAAATGCTTGTTTTGGAGGCTGAGATTTATCAGTCAAACGAAATACTCGTTTAAAATATCATTAGTCAAAATACTATACATGTGCAAGTTTTAGCCCTTGCTTATTTGAACTTGTCATGAGAGTATCGCATGTAAGTATTTGTTGTATAATGTTGACCCCATCGATGCAAGGACAAGTCACACTTACTACTGAATTTTGAACTTAGGCTAACTGGAGCTCGCAAAAATTAATGACTAAAGAGAGTAGTACATTTCAACACCATTATTTGGTGAGTTTAATGGTGGGAAGATCAGATGGAATCCGAACTTCTTTGGACTTTTCAAAACATTTAACAAAATTGTACGAGCGAAATTAAATACGAGTTTAATATCTTGATCCCCTCCCTTAGAACTCCAAGGTTGAAACTAACATGACTAACATGAACAATTTTCCTATTCCGCCTTTGAACAACAGGTGCTCAATGTTTTCGTAATGAACAATATTTGTTCTGGTGCATGTATATTGTATATTGAGAGTCCGGTATTCATTTATATTTAACAAACGGGAGTAAAATATACTAAAAAGGAGCTATTTTTATTTTAATTTTTTTTGTTCAACTCTTTTATTCTTGACAATTCCTTGTAAATTAAGAAAAAATATTAAACGGTATTGGTACATTTGTCAATGAATTACGATCTCAGATTTTTTTAAAATATAAAGTCAATCATATTCTAGGGACATTTTATTGACCCCTTATCAATTCCATTCAGACTTTTTCACTATTACTCTATGAATCATAAAAGTTTATTGAGCATTTACAGTGATACGGTATTCAAGGAATTCAAATATTAATTATATCTAATCATAATTAAGTGTATTCCAGCAGGGTTCGATAGCTACTTGAAATTTCAGTATCATATACTACGTGTAGGGATAAGATTGTCCAAGGGTCCAGCTCCCTACTGTGTATATTGCCAGGGCGATTATAGTGTCACAAGTTACACTAACCTGTCAAAAGTTTCAATTGTTGTTGACCAGCATTACATACATACATCTATATAAATAAATAATCATTACAATCCTTTGTTTAGAAATTTAGCAAATCGTAAAATATCGGACTTTTCCGAAGCCAGCGTAAAATATCGTAGACAAAATAGCCGAGGCGAACAGCAATGTGAAATTCACTGTATGAATATCCACACTAGAATTAATTATGATAGATCTACGCGGACATCACGCATGCTGCTATCAAACGACAATATTTTTCACTTATAAAAGTTAATCAAACTAAATTATGAAAAAATCGAATGAGTACATAATTTTTGTCCGTAATTTACCATAAATATACGTCGAGGAATTTTTAGCACAGCGGGTTGTGGCTTTTTCTGTTTCAAATGGTGGTCTCTGCTTGCTGGTTTAAATATTACAGGTCTTACACCCATGCCGTTCTGTATCGCAAAGACACGACGAAATAGTTGCAGGTAACATCAATTTTCACTCAATTAATTACACCTGTCGATGTTGTTCATTATACAGCTAAATCAAAGAGGATATTTTTGTTGCACTTTTCTGAGACCACGTGCCGGTTGTTGTTTTCACAGAAAAAGCGCCACCACAAAAGGCCATGACGTAAGGGTATACCATAAATGAAAGTATGTACGAACAGGTTGTGTTTAACACCCATCCCTTTATATCTAGATAGAGTGTATGTTTTACGGTTAATACCGTGCAGGGAGTCCAGTACTTCCGAAATAGAAGTAATTAATTATGAACTTCATAATTCACGTGCACGTAGTGGGGGATGTATAAAAGGCCAGCGATGATGAGTGATAGAGGCTCAGTTATCTTTTGATTCTTTGCCGCATGTGCTACTAACAAATGGAAATGTTTTAAATGAAACTAATATTTCTTCAAAAATCTATCATTTCTTGAAAAATATTTACCGAGAAAAGTGTGGACAAATAAAAAATAAAAAGGCGCAAAGTTTAAGAAGAAATCTTAATATTTTTACACTTCGAAGTGATAAGTGCTATCTTAATCTATTTAATAAGATAAATTTTCTGTTTCTTTAGTATAATTATTTAAAGATTGCCCGAATAAACATATGCGTCCCTTAACTGAAACCCTATTTTATATATAGGACAAACAATTAATTAGACAGGTGTTAGGGAGCTCAATGTGGCCCCTATCTATACAGGGATTGTTTTAACTCGAAAACCAGTAAGGTGTGTAACTCTACGTTCGTATCTTAATAATCTGCTACTTTTTAGCTCATTTGAAAACATTAAGATCAGTTAAAGACATTCAACTGTTAATCTTCAATGAGCGTGAAATTTTGAACAGGACTACCCAGGTGTGTTTCAGTGTTTAACATCGAAGACGTTTGAATTGTCCTCGCAAGGAAACCCAGCCGAGATGCGCAAAGCTCAATTGACCAATTATATGCTTTTGTGCGATATTTGAAACTGATAGAGCCGGTTTGTTTGTCATTGTACTTAATCTTTTACTTGTCACTCTTGTTAAACGCCGTAACGTATCACTCGCATTTAATCAATAGAAGGCATTCTACTAGAATTTTACTGGTTAGAAGGCGGAGTTAAGTATTACAATCAATACGTGAGGGACAGTGACTTGTGAAAGAACATTGCTTGATTGACGGCTAAACATTGTACATGATTTTATAAACTTGTTCATTTTTTCTCTTTCGCAAATATTTTCAATTTTAAAATCGTATTCACTACAGACATTTTTAAACCATGTAATGGAGAGCAAATAATGTTTTATAATAGTGTTTAACTTATTTCTAAGAGTTAAAAAATAAGAACTTTTATATTTTTGTCATAGTGGACTTTGAATACCAATAAAAAAACTCATGATTTTTGGTGATATTGAATTAAATAACATGTTGTTGGAGAAGTCGAGGAGGCAATTAATTCTAGGTAAGTCTTTTATGATTTAATACACTTGTTAAAATTATTCGTAAAATATTGTTGGTACATTTTCGCAAGTTATAATTTTTCAAAAATTCTCTCAGTTTTCAGATTGTGACTTTTTTACGAAATGAGTTACGGGACATATAATTTTATTATCAAAATATACGTCAGACTCGTGTTTCCTGGAAATGATATATTAATGTATATTCTCAGAATTTTTATGCGAGATTTTTTCTGAACGTTTTAAATAAACTTGATAATTCTCAAATATTTAGTACAACATATTACATACTTTTACATACATTTTCGTGCATGTACGTATAGTTCTTAAGTTAGTTTCATGTGATTTGTGCATGAAAATTTAATATATAATAATTTCAACTCTAATTAATGCAAAGTATTGTGCTGTAAATGTCCAAAACGGTTCTTTAAGGAAACTCTATATGCTAGACAAATTACAGTAACATCTAACTTCTATTCTAAAATAATTGTTATTTCTAAAACTCTGTGAATTTTCAGGCACGTATCTTAAGATACGACACTTTTAGGAAGACATTCAAATATTTAATAATTTTGCAAAATCTACAAGTTTTAGAAAGTTTGCATAACTTTGCAGTTTCGTTCTTATTATCTTTATCCATGCTATGTATAATTTCTGTCACTATAGTTATGTTGTATGAGTGCAACTCAAATCTTGTAATGAAATGTTCTGTTCTGTTCTGTTCTATTCTATTAATTATTGGTAGACAATATGTAAAGTCATGTCTTGGTATATATTACAATGTTAGTTTTAATGTCTCCTGGTCATTATTATAATTTTAGGCAATGTGTAATGACTGATCTCTAAGAACCACTAATTCTGAGAAAAATATAATTTTGTTCCAACTAATTGCTCGGAAAATCATCTCTGCATCTTTTAACTTATATGTTATACATTGTTATACATTTGAAGATTTAAGTAATGCACTTTAGCTTTATATTTAATAAGTGCTATATAAACGTATCTAACTTAGTATGATGTGTACATTTAAATAAATAAAAATGCTATTCAGATTCCATTCTACTTGGGCCTGTCTTCCTTATTTTAATTTCCTTTCTATTGTAAGTTAATTTTAAGACTCAATTTTTTGTCATAATGCCTTCATGCAAATTACCAAAAAAATTAGCTTGACTCCCTTTATTACAATACATTTCTTTCCTGTTAAACAATTGTCAAGCAATGAAAAGCATTTTTTCTAAATTTATTACATTTCTAAAATTTTATTACAATTTTACATTATATATTACAGTTTAAGTTTTCTGCAAGGTGTAAATTAACAAAGCAGTCAGTTCATATCATCTAATTTATAAATTCTAGTTTGTCTTTGATACTAAATTCTTTTTTCTTACATTTTTACACTCAGCAATTTATCAGTAACCCTTTTTTCCATAATTTTATAAAATGACTTTTATTTTTCATAGATTTTCCTGCATATTTCTATCAAATGTCTATCTGTACACATAGTTGCATGGTTTCAGTATGCCATGTTTCAGATTTATAAATGTCAACGTCTCTACAATGAACTCATTTGTTCAGCCCCACTGAGATTAAATGAGAGATTTTTTTTTTCAGTCATACTAAGTATGAAAAATGAAAAAAAAAACTTTTCATTTTCAAGTTAAAACTAGTAAATGTTTTTATCATATTTTAAACTTTAGGTTCATTAAGATAGCCAGATAACAAAATCCTGATTTAGTTCAGGATTTGTTCTCAAGAGTCTTTGAAATGATCACTATCAAAATTTAGTTGCCATCAATTGCTTGTCTTCTGATTTCAATACTCCTACTTGAACTTTCGAATGATATAATACCGAATAACTTAAACCTCGCTCAAACCTCGTCCACTTTCGGTTAGTCTAGAATCAGTGATTCAATGGTCGAGTATTGTCATCTCATTTATTGTGCATTTTTCTTAAAGCTGACATAGTAGTGATAGTTTGACATTGAAATGATAAAAGTGTGAAATTGAAAGATAAATTTCGAATAATGTGACCACTTGAGTTCTCATATCTCAATTTTCTTAACTCAGAGTGGACCCATTCATTGAAACATTCACATGATGTTGGGTTTGTGTACTATTATTATGATTTATCAAAAATCAAGTACTTGGGTTTTGTGTTCGTGCGTCTGTACTTGCTTTCCTAACAATTCAATATGTCTGAACTTTGGACAATAAAAATTCAAGGTCTGAAATTTGTTCAGTACACAGCTGTTATATATTTACAAGCAGTGTCCTTCAACAATTTTTGAATGAATGTGATTTTAAAAAAATTATCATGAATACAACAAGTATAATTTTACTATTCAGTAAAGTTCTGCTATTAAGACCAGCAAAATCGATGGTCTTAATAGCTTACCCGTCTTATTATAGAGACCCTTTTGTTCTCAAATTAAGCATTTGAGTCTTAATAATTGTCAAAAATCGCATGATTTTGAAATAACAAAAGTGGTCTTAATAGCGGAACTTTACTGTAATTATATAAAGCTTATTTATGTAACATTAAGTTTAACATAGTTTGAACCATTTTGTTAATTAAAACTAATTAAATGTTAATTTTATAATTCGCTCAGATGACTCTTTAATTTTTTTTTGGTTATTGTCAGAAATAATCTATCTTAAAAACAGAATTTTGTCCATGGACTTATGGAGAGCACTGTATTATAGCTGTACAAACTATTCATCAAGACTATTACTCTAAAAAATTTTTGGTTTGCAATTTATTCCTTCAAAATAACTTTCAATAATTTTTGAATTTATAATCTCTGTAAGATTATTAAACTATCGTCAAAGTATTGAATGACAATTTAAGGACAATTTTCTCAATTATTGTGGACAATTACATATAATACGATAGCTCTCATAACAGTTAAATATCAGTATTCACGCCGCCCTACTTTCAGTTTCATAGTAACTGGCTAATCTGAGACCTAATTTATATGATAATGAAGATGAGAAGTTTTAGTTCATCATTGCTATTTTATCCATCGGTGATTATTTTTGTTAATAACAAGATTATGAAGGGAAAGTAGTCAACTTTACAGCTTTAAGGTCATAATTTATTAATTGCTTTATTGTAATACCCCACCCATCCTGTATTTTTCTCCTATATTAGTGTTTGCGCACGTTGTATAAACTATTGAATAACACATTTAGTAAATTATGGGTATAGAACAGAATTGTAAAATGCATTGAAATTATTTTATATCTAAACTCATTGATTGATTTTTCTAATATTTAGGGGTGTGGTCAAAGCCAGCAAGCACTGTATCGTACCAGAGTCTGTGTGACTATTTTATTTACATATTCAATGTATTAGGTTCAGAAGCCAGTCACATTTGGTTGTGGCAATTCAGTTTTCCCTACTGATTTAACCATGGACAAGTAAAATTTTTATGTCCATTTTTCAGGTTAACTGCATTATGAATGTATGTGTGTTTATAAATTATGATAAACTCTGTCAATTTCCACACCAAATAAACCTATTAAGTTCCCTTCTAAAACATATTTACAGCAATTCTCAAACAAAATTTGAAATCAAACTCATTCATCTGAAAGAAATATCTAGCTGCTACATGATGCTTTACAAACCAATTTTCATCTTAATTTTTAATATAAAAACTTTAAAAAATTATAAAAAATAAAATTGTGTTTTTCTGACCACATTTTAAGGTATACTAGTAAGTTGAAGGTTAACTGATCTAAATTCTAAAATGTCACAGATTCATATGATTCTCATTTCATTTAGCTGAAAAGTTATTTTTGTTAAAAAAAACTTAGTGAAATTTAAGGAAAATTTAACATATTGTCTGAAATTTTACACATTGTCACCTTCTATTGTAATGTGTGTACTGGTATATAAGAAACACAATTCTTGTGGAAGTTAATGACAACAAAACTAATCTGAGTGGAAAATCTAGCAGAAAATTCAATTAAAATAAAAAACACCATGGCTCATATGAAAGACACAAACCTCATAGAGACTGAGACAATATTCCTGGTTTGTAGTCAATGACATGTCTGGACGCAAGAGATGAACATGCTAGGTTATCTCCTGACTTGGCATTTGTTTGGCTCTTCAGGGGTCATTATGATCAGTATTTGCCAAATCAATGTTGAAATCAAGTTAAAACCATTTACACAAAAAAACACAAGATTTGAACAATTTTGATAAAATAATAATTTTATAATATAAGATACAAACACAATTGACAATTAGTTTGCATTTCAAATTATTAACAAAATATTTTAGAGATTATGTTTTCCATGGAGCTTCAAGCTATAAAAAGTCTCTTTTACCTCGTTGAACTGTAAACACACCACACGCACCTTATTAGATCAAAGAATATGGCAGAGCATATATAAATATGACTTGGTATGACCCTGTTTATCATTAACTAACTGTTTAAGGAAACAATTGTGACAATTGCTGTTACTAAATTCATCTATGACTGGCATGCCATTGTCTATTTCATAAATATTATATTTCAAGCCCTACAGTAGACTTAAATTTAAATTTATAGACAAAAAACAACATAACAGCACCTGTACATCCATTGTTTGCTTAGAAAAAAGGGAATTAGTATTTCTGGTTGAATAATCTATTTGTTATACAGTTGATTTCACTTTTAAATACTTTCATGAATAATATTTCACTGTCTGTATAATAAGAAAAAAACTCATTTGTTTCGTGATATGTTATTTCAAACAATGGCAGTGTTTTATGATTATACACTGTCATCTTGGTGCGTTCTTATGAATAGAATAAATCCTCCAAAACTAATTGATTACACATGTGAATTAACAAACGAGTATATATTATTTTTTTATTGACTTTTATAGTACTGATTTTTCTACTTTTTATATGAAACAAACTCACACTTTTCTGACAAAAAATATGGTATAAAAGTACAAAGAATGAATTTTAACTATTGTAAAATTATACAAACAATTTCAAGATTTTTACTTTTTTAGAGAGAAGTTATTTTACTTAGAAATGTGTGCCTCTTCAATGTGTCACAACTGATAGAAATTCCATCAACAATATTTATGATGCTATGATATTTATGTGCTTAAAATGATATTGTTAAAATATTTTCTCAGCTTAAAGGTACTCATTCACAGATTTCAACTTAATATAAATTTTTTCTAAAACTGTCAAAATTGTATACAAATATTATTGGAAGCAGGAATTTAGTAGTGTTCTGATAATGACAATTTTAGCACAAATTGACATATAACTACAAAATTAATGATGGTGTTTCATGTAGTAAATATCTTCCCAGTATGTCACAGTATAGACAATTTTAGTGCATTTTGTTGATTTTATTGTATATTTTTTGCAAAATAAAGGTCAGTTTGTCTTAAAATAATAAGAATTAATTTTTTCAACACAATTACATTTTGTAATTTATGTATTTTGAAATTATAAAAAAATAAACCAAATGTGTAAACTAGTACCTTTAGTTTGAATATTGTCTATTTTCTGCTTGTAGCGTTAGATAACAATGTTTTTGAATATTTTTTATGACAGTAGAATCTTTAGAAGATATTACAAAAATTGGGTACACGTAATTATAATTGTACCCCAAATTATGGGAGATTGTTTGAATGGTTGGGGAAGTTGTCAGTGACTGACAGATGTATGCGCCTAGTTACTGGTTAACAGTTAAAATCCAAAGATTAAGCTTTTCCAGGAAGGATGAGTAAGTTAAATGACTGCGGCAATGTGACATGTTGCTATGGTGACAAACCAAACAGAAAATATTGAAAATATTACAATGTATAAAAAATGCAAAAAGTTTTTAGATGTACTTTGAATGACATTATGGGGTCATCTCAGAAAAGTAGTAAAGTTGGCTGAACATCAAATGTTTGACGAAATCCACAGTATTATCTTCCGTTACACTCCATACATTTTAGCGCAGCATTATAGCAGATTAATGTATCATGGTTTAACCCACGATGGCTGAACATATATATAGAAGTTGACTTGAGACGGAACTTTAACTTTTAATATTGATATATTTACAGATAGCCTAGAGGATGACTGGGATATGACGAGACTTAAGGAAGAAGAATTTGACGAGTTCTGTGTATATATTGTACACGATAGAGCTTGTGAGAAGATATGTCCTAACAGAGCACAGGCTTCGTTGCCTCGAAATCTTACATTGAAACCATCATTATCACAGCCTGATCATGTAAGTAAACATTTAACATTGAAATTTTCTTGAGCACTAGTTCTATTTACTATGTTTTACCTGTCAGTGGCGAATACATTAACCCCGCTGATTTAAATACTCTATAATTCTTTTATTCTAACAGATTAAAACACCTTTGCTTTGGTCTTTTTTTTAAAAGAAATATAAAAATAATAGTATCTTTATTAATGACATTATTATCAATGACATTTAGGTAAATGGCAACTTTGTAGTTAATTTTAAAAGAAAAAATAAGCAAAACCCAAGTCTGTCTTCTTATTTATGAAGAAAACAAAAATTAGTTTTGCATTGACCCATCTACTTGGTATCAACCTAATGGGCTTATCAGCTAGTTAAACTATGTTTAAAGTATGAAGATTTCACAGTTGTAACTCAAATAATGATGGTAACCGATGATACATTGTCAGCCATCAATAGACACACATACACTTGTACACACTTCACTTTTTATTTTGTTAGGATATCTAGTTTCCATAGAGATTTATTACTCTTTTAATGTGACATAAAACAAACTTACTGCTAGTTTAATTACAGAGAGGTCTGAGGGAGGTCTATGTTTTTAGTGTTGTTTCGATCACTTCTATAGCCTGTAATCTCATACATGTATCTCCATCTATGTTCTGACTTCATTATCAACTACTAATCAGTGAGCAATATAGTCAACATATGAGCAGTATAACCTTTCTTATCCTTTATAACCCAACTGATAATGAGAAATTTCAACCTCTGGCTATGGTTTTCAAATTTATCCAAAAAAAAATATTACATGTCGAAATGTTCTTAGCACTATTTACTGTAAAAACTTGAAAAGATAATATTTTTACTTTCATAGGGTACGTATGCAGTAATCACAGTATGGCAGTAAGTGTAGCGCACTTCTTTTATTAGAATATTTCGGGTTTTTATTGTTTTTCAAATACAGATGTATAAAGCTGTTATCACATTTTTGTTTCAAATTTAGGTTAAGCACTTTTTATCTAAATCTGGGTTGGTTTGATTTTTCTGTATTTGTTTGTACTATACATTTCAATTCATTTGTTTTATTTGTAATGATGCACCCTAAAAAAATGAAAATTATCAAATTTCATATCTGACTAAATATACCGTATATTTTCTTCTTTATATCTATATAAGTTTCTTTGAAGTTTTTTATATACAGTTCACAGTGTTCACTTAATAAGACATTTAAATTTAGCTTTAGTGCTTTATTATGCTAGTGATTTTTTCATTTTGCAAGTTTAAATAAGATCAACTTGCCAAACTTTTCAAGTCCAAATTTGAGCCCATCTATTATGCTGATAATGAAAAGTGTCCAGGAAAGCTGGTTAGGTGAGCTGAGCAGCTGCACTTTATTAACCTAATAAAAATTCAGGCATAAAACATTAAATCTAATATAAAAACATAAATTTCATTGTTTGTTGTTGATGTTACATGCCAATTAATGAGGCATCTTGGGAAATGCATTAGAGAACTTCTACCTGAAAAGATTTTGTGTCTAATTTTTTTCACAAGTGTTCACATTTTTATATCACATCTCTTCCATCTTTATATATATATATATATATTTAAGAAATTGTTTAATACATGTAACATGATGTCATTAGATGGCATTTCCTGGACACCATAGTAAGTTCTACACTGATTATAATTTCAAGATGAGATAATCATATCACCTTTACTTTGTGTATAATATACCATGGGGCGGAGCTAAGTGATGAGTTGTGAATGGTTAGACTTTCTCTCCTTTTAAATATTATAAATTAGGTGGTTATGAGTTTTCAAAACTTTTGAATTCAAATTTAAAAAAAATTAACTTGATAATCTTCACCCTACCCCTTTCATAAAAAATATTGAGTAAAACTCCCTTAGAGCCAATTATTTGCTCCCTCCTCGGAAATATCTTGTTACCATCCTTGCATGATAACAAATATAACAGAAAAAAGGTGATAATTTTCAGTTACAGTATAAAATATAAAAGATAGGCTATGAAAAAAAATGTTCCAAATTCTTATCATCCAGTTTGTATATATTGATGATAGTTAGAAGATGGCTGATATCTCTTACTGTATGATAAGATCATTAGATGCTTGTATCCCGAGTATCTTGCTTCCCTCAGACTGGTCGTCATGTTGGTTATCATGCCGAGAGAAGGGGAAGTACCGTGCTGTTTGATTTATCCTTACTTTCTCACATGCTGTGTTACATAAAAAATACTGTCCGTCTGTCGCCAGAATTTTTGGCACTTTGTTCCATATTCTGTTTTTCTTTAAAGATATAAAGTTAGCTAAACTTCTATCAAAGAAAATGTATCTACTCTCCTACATGAAAGTTAAACAAAGTTTATTATATAATCATAAATCAAAGTTGTAAATTGTATCATAAGATTCGTACATTTTAAAGACTAAATTGTAAGTATATAAACAGTTCTAAAGATTAGACAAAATCTAGTTGTCAGGTATTCCACAATCTACATATTTTTTATGTTGTTTTCCTATTCAAAATTGTTCAAATTAGTATAGACCTTATGTGCACTAAGCATGCACTTTTATGTTGTTTTTGTTATCATATGGCACTTTACAACAGTCTAAGTTATATGAGGCTGAACCTTTACTGGAACCATCATTCTTGGGTACCAGCAGTGCTACGATACCATTCCAAAAATCACAGGCAATTTTTTACTGCATCATATATTGTTGGTTAAGGTCTCAAACCAATTGCCCTCATTGAGAGGTAACAGTGATAATATCAATCTTTTAACCTCAGAGATCACTAAAGTGTTGCTAACCTCAAATCATAACCAAACAATTTGGGACAAAAAAATCAAATTCTAAAATATTGATATGGTCGTCTGCTGCAATAAAACACTCTAATGTATGTTTTACGCAGAAAGTGATGGAAAATCCCCCTAGTTGCTGTTAGATAGGTGGTCATCATAAATTACAGCATTATTTATACAATCCCGCTCACTGAACACACCCCGCACACCGCAGCGTGCATAATGAGAAAGTGAAAACAGATCCAGACTAGTTGTTGATATCTTATAAAGACTGCACAATATCACTTTTTACCCTAGATACAAGATTTCACAGTATGACTTCAGATGCTGTCAAATAATGCATTTTGAAAAATTAATCAAAATTTCATCTTTTGACATAGAAAACATAACTTATTTTAATAAATGAAAGGAGATATGTATGACATTAACCATAATGCATTTTGTTGAATAACTGACACCTCTTACTGAAGAAATTATACTTTTTCATCAAACTTCCTAATAGCATAGAAACGCCTTTATTTCACATTTGCTTTCTCATAGCAAAAAAAAAAACCCAGATTTAATTTGAATGCACATACCAAATGACCATCTAAACATGCTACTTTTCCTAAATATAATCTTCAAATGCAGTGCAGAAAAACCTGTCTATAAAAAATCAAATGGCTTAAAAAGTCAAATATTGCAACCTGTAAATTGTTCCATCATGAATTAAACTTGTGAATAATCTCAAGAGTAATGGTATTCCAACATGATGACAAAATGTCATTGATATCTTAACAGGCACATTGCTAATACAAGGGCGTCGGCAACGGTCCGGCCGGTCCGGCCATGGCCGGACCACTTTTTTGGCTGATCATGTTACACGCAAATTATCTTTTTTTCAGTTTTCGCCTTCATGAAAATGTCTAATCTGTTTAACAGGATTGATTTTTTTGACATGCGAAATCAAGTATCGATAACAACTCCCCATCAATTATGAAAACGCTCGAGGGCATGATTATAATTTCGGTAACACTTCTGTCTATAAAGATGATAATTACCTAAGATTATCTACCCGCTTCTTTAATTCACCAAACGTTAATATATTTAACAATGGTGTTTTTTCTTGGCGTAATAAATTGAAATTTGGCTCAAGCGAATATTTTTGATGATACTATGTATGTACTAATTAGAAATAATTAAAACCAAATCAAATTAAAGAATTAATGAATTAACAGAGCGGTATACATGTTAAGTATATATTTTGGAAACAATAGTTTGGTTATTTTCTTTATGTGTATATTAGCAAACAACATTCCGACAGACACTGTAAGAATAAATATGCTTGAAAGGCCGGAACTGCTCATTCTTAATTTTGAAATTTACGTTGTCATAATAATGGATATACCCTCCGTTACAAAATCAGCCTAAGACTTTTAAGTTTCCTCAGCGTACATTTGGTAAAAAAATCCAATTAAAAGAAGTTTTCAGTCGTCGTGTATGTTTGGTGCTACCGCCTGATGAGACTCACTGAAGGGTCGAAATAGTTGTATATTTCCTAAATTGCTGACATTCAAAATGAAAAATAATCGTCTCCAGATGCAATAAAATCCCACCTAGGGACCGAAGAATTTCAATTTTTTCCCCGGGGGAGGCCCCCCGGACCCCCCTTCAAGAGGGAGAACCCCTCTCGTACCCTCTCCTTCACGATCAATGGCCGGACCACTTTTCAAAAGCTGGCGACGGCCCTGTAATATACCACTGTCACCACCCCCACCCATGGCACCTCTAAGACCATGAAAACTTTCCTTGCTCCCCCCCACCCATGGCCACCTTTAAGACCATGAAAACTTTCCTTGCTCCCCCCACCCATCAGGCCACCTCTAAGACCATGAAAACTTTCCTTGCTCCCCCACCCATGGCCACCTTTAAGACAATGAAAACTTTTCTTGCTCCCCCCACCCATGGCACCTCTAAGACCATGAAAACTTTCCTTGCTCCCCCACCCATGGCACCTCTAAGACCATGAAAACTTTCCTTGCTCCCCTCACCTATGACCACCTCTAAGACCATGAAAACTTTCCTTGCTCCCCCACCCATGGCCACCTTTAAGACCATGAAAACTTTTCTTGCTCCCCCCACCCATGGCCACCTCTAAGACCATGAAAACTGTCCTTGCTCCCCCCACCCATGGCCACCTAAGACCATGAAAACTTTCCTTGCTCCCCCCACCCATGGCCACCTCTAAGACCATGAAAACTCTCCTTGCTCCCCCCACCCACGGCCACCTCTAAGACCATGAAAACTTTCCTTGCTCCCCCCGCCCATGGCTACCTCTAAGACCATGAAAACTTTCTTTGCTCCCCCCACCCATGGCCACCTCTAAGACCATGAAAATTTTCCTTGGGTGTGGTGTCAAAATTGTTAATAGATTGAAATAGAATACTGATGCAAGCTAGGAGAAATTTAAGTATAAACTTAAAAAAAAGTCACTGACATTTTCTATAAAATGAAACATAGAGGATGTGTTCATGTCTTCCCGTCTAGCAATATTTAGAAATTTCCCATTCATCTTAGTTGGCATATTTAGTTTCACCTGCTCTTTAAACACGTACCCCTGTTGCTTTCGTATAAGACTCAACCCAACTTGTACCAAAACTGCAGGTTATCGTTGCACAGATCTGCATAAATTTTCAACCATAGTCCTTGTTGAAGATATCAGATTACTGTCTTTAATTTAGTGATTTTGACACCTTCTTTCTCTATCATTGTGCTTTCACTTTTGTGGTTGGAGGATATTTAACCAAATCTTGTTGACAGTATGTAATTTTCTCAATTTCTTTCAATTTAATTCTGATATATACTGCCGCTTTTTCCCATGGTCACTATAAATGGGCGTTTTGTCGCCATCAAAGTTATTCTTCAGTTTGAGGTTAGCCATTTTAAAATAATTACAGGGAACTGAAAGTTAGATTGATTCGCTTCTATTAAAATGCTTTGAAATGCTATTGAAAATGCAAAGTGCAAGTTGATTCTTTTTCAAAAAAGGCGGAAAAGATAAATAACGTTCTTCATATTTAATCCTTTACTTGCAATTTTAACTTTGCGTTTGTATAAGTTGATCCTTGGAGAGTCTTTGTCGTAAAGAAATGAAAAGAATACTGTTTAGATACACCGAAAGAAAAGATTTGTGAATCGGCATTTTAAGGACATCGTTGTGCATATTGCCTCTTGAACGTTAAGCTAAAATGATACACTGTAGATCATAATGATACAAAAACATCAAAATTTTAATTCTAATGCTAAGATCCTTTGGTACTTATCGAGTAATTTAGATCTTTAATGATAATAGCCGTAATATTAATGATTAAATCATAATGTTTAATAGACAGGTCCGTCTGCTGCAATAAAACACTAAAATCATGCTTATTCATTAAACGACTGAAGATTTATTCCATATTATTGCACAGCGCCTAGTGGTCTTTATTCACTAGCATGGGGGTTCTTTTTGTTCCTATAAAATATAAAATAATTTGTTGCTTTCTATTAATTTTGTCTGCAATAAAAAACTTTCATACTTTCATGTTTAAGATTTTTTTTATAGTAATTGATGTGTTTTTGCAGTACTAGACTCATTATGAACAAAACATATTCACTAAGGTAAATATTATTACATCAAGATATTCGATTTCAAAGAAAACTTATAATCCCAGGTTGCATATCTGCAGTAAATAAATGGATTTTTAGTTTAAATATTTCATACCCCACCCACTTGAGATTTAGTTGATTTTTTGACCATTAATAGTATAGTATATCATGATTACTTTATGACATTTGTATACAAGAACATTAGATATACGAAGAATATAACAAATGTGACAGAATATACCCCCTGTTTAGGTATAATGATCGCTACTCGATGATACAAGTGAAATTTAAAGTATGATATATCCAATTGATAATCGTAATTGATATTAAATGGAAAAAGTGTCACTGATTTTCCTTGATGATTTTTCTAAGTTTTCACGCCTGCAAAAGAGCGAAATGTGATTATAACCTTGACTTTTCAGGCTGTTTATCAAAGTTAGATAAAGTTAATATCCGAGTTAAAATAATGAAAGTTTGGAATTTTGATATAATTTGTCATATTTTCAAACACTATATATATTATATTCACGTGGCGCAGAAGTTTAAAAATTACATAATAAATTATCACATTGCTATGGTCTAACAAAAACTAACACAGGAATGGAATAATCTCTCAGTTCATTTTGTACTCGAAACTTTAAACTACAATTTGATCGAGAATGAAAAATATGAAAATTTCAACAAAAAACATGTTGGTATTGTCATTATATAATAAACAGTGTCTTTCATCACTAAGGGCCACCCTATTTAGAAGTATGCTGGCCAAGCTTAAGTCAGCTACATCAATTTGGACAAGCATGACTTTTCTTTTGTTGAATAGAACAAACTTGGCCATACTGTCAGTACATAACAATAGACTATGTAGTGTTTATTTGTTTTGGACTATCAGTGTTTTGATTTTTTACTAAATTTCATTTTTCAAACATTTCTTGAAATTGTGATCTGAATGTTCTTGCACCCAGGTCCTTCATTCTAATAAAAATGTGTGCCCTTACCTTAAAACTTTGATTGCTGGGCTCTTTGAATATTTGAAAATAGTGAAATAATGAATGTGAACTGAGATAATAGGGATGTATAAACTAAAAAGTAAGAATTATTGAACATTTATCAACAAATGAAGATAGTGTTATATCCTCGGCTGATGTCTCACAGCTGTAGTTGAACATATTATCAAAATATACATGTATATTACTATTATATATGTTTAAATATAAATCAAAATAGTTCAGGTGGATTTAACTGTCGAAATTCTGTCTATTTATAATCTGTTTTTCATCAGCTGATGTCAGAGGCTGCCTGCCATGTGACTAATGAGTTCTGTCCCTTTAATGTATTGATAGTAATCTCCCTTTATTTCACCTGTTGGCCCTCTCCAGCTGCTTGGTACTGGTGCCAGTAGAACAAGTGGATTCTACTGCAGGGGGTATTAAGATGAAATGGGCAGTAAATTTAGGATTTAAGTTTTTCGCTATACGTCTATATCTAACTGCTCTGCGATCCACCTGTTTTCCTATCAGATTAATATTTTTTTCATCAAAATCTCTGACAGGAAGATGAGCTTTGCGGAAGTTCCATTTCTCTTAACTTTTTCTTTCAGATAAAGATCGGACTAATATAACTTGTTTTTTCATAGAGCCCTGATATCATCTAGGTCTTTGATTTTTAGAGAAAAACATCTGTAGCGGTAATGAAAAGGTTGGTTATTGAATAAAATTGTCTTGTAAGCTTTTGAAAGAAACAGTTGTACAACAGACATTATTTCGCAGATAAGATTGATATGGTCATTTTGTCTAAATGTTTGTTTCTTGAGATTTTTGAGAGTTTATAGTTTATTATGTACAATAGAAACAACAAAGATATAAAACAACAGAGGGGTCTCCCGCTAGAAGCAACAGATGTAGTATGTGCGTCAATCTTGGTAAATTTTACGACAGTCGGGGATAATTTATAGTTTACTAAACATAAAGATTTTTATCAATTTGATTGGGGCTATACCTTTTATGTAGACATTTAGTAAATACTTTTACATTTGTTTATTCATATGTGTTTAGCATTAAAATTTGTTGTTGTTTTTCTTCCTATTTTCATTGCACTCACTGTGGTCTTAGTTTTGTGTGCATGTTTTAGATTCCTAATTGCTACCTGTTGTTTTGGTGATTCCTTTAATGTATTCTAGCAGTTGTTTTTATAGGTATAAATAGTTTGATCAGGTTTCTTGCAATGGACATTAATAATAATTCAAAGAAAATTATAATTATCTATTTTTACATGAAACATCACTGAATAATTATATAAGATTTTATTATGCCTCATGATTAAACATAAGGACAGTCTTTAGACTGTTGTTGTTTGAAAAATACAAAAATTTAATAAACAAATATATAAATATGAATAAATTTTTTTGGCATAAAATCAAAGCGCTGTGATCATATTAAAAGCTGTTATTGAAATAGAAGAAAAAGTTGAATTCTCAGTATAGTCACTAACCATTGACTCTTTGGAGGAGCATTAAGGGATCATAAATAAATTTCTTGCTATTAGGAAATTAGCAATGCCCCTGTAGAGATTTGAAAATGAGATTTTTCAATTCTATGCATGATTCCTATGATTCCTTTCCCATGACTTCTGAACAGCTCCTGTCGTGAGCTGTAAATCATTTTAATTGAAAATTTGTTTACAAAAATTGAGAATTTAAGACTTGTCTGAACAACAATTATCAAAACTTGACCAGCCCATTTCAAATTGTTACCTCATAAATTTGTTCAGGGGTTAAGTCCTTGATTTCATATTTATTTGTCTAAGGTCAGATAAGGGTTTCTTGCGGGTATCTAATGTATTGGACACTATGATAAAACAAATACAATTCACCCCAGGGTGTCAGTTGGGGCTTGTTGTCTTCTAGTATCGAAGTAATCTAAAGTTTATTAAACTATGACCTATAGGATCAATTATAAATCCCTAAATATGTTGATTTGTGGTAACTTTCGATTGTGACTGTATGATAACATAGCTGCAAGTGTCATCATTAGTCTAGCTTGGATCTATATTTTGTTAACTGGCTTATCATTGAATAAATACATGTGGATTTTCAAGGTTTAATTTGAAGGGGTTTTGGGGAAATTAACTGAAAGTTTTTGGGAAAAGTGAAGATAAATGAAAAGTCCTGTGGAGAAATGTTGTACAAACTTTTCTGGCATTTTGATACAAACAAGTGATAACGTTTCAGAGTTCATATTTTCTCAATATTTTTGTCAATAATTTTTCTAATCATATTAGAGTTGTTAGACCAAGTTAGATCAAATGGTATGATATATGACATGGTTTGGGTCATTTCATTAAAATTTAATACAATCCATTTAGTTTTTTTCCCTAAAATTTATAAAACTGCATTTGAAAATAAAGTGAATGTTGTAGCTATTTTCATAAGTGCCACGATTTTTGCATTGTTATGTGAACTTTTATTTATAGGAGGGGTTTGTCTGCTTCTTGCAACTTCTACTTTAAAGGTCACATCTCCTGTGAATACATGTTATTCCTTATATAGTTCTTAATCATTCATTCAAGTTCATGAATCAAGTTTATGAACACCTTAAGGGCACCATATGCTTAAAGATGAAAATTTCAGAAATGTATACAATATAGATAACGGTTGATTTTCACAACTGAGGATATTGACATCTCTGATGTTTATGATGGTCTGGCGTTCAAACTATGACGCTATATATACTCTATTGACAAATTCCTAGACATGTGCCGTTTAAGATTTTCACTTTTAATGAAATTATTGTACAAAATGACATTCCTTTTAATGATGTATGAATACGATCATTCTTTAGCGCCTAAGACTAAGTAGACTGAGATCTACGGTGACATCACAGACTGTTTTGTTAATTTATATCATCAAACAAACATCATTATTAGCCGTATGTAAACATTACGCCATCTTTTCCCCGTTGAAATAATCTAGCGGCGACAATTAAAGTTAATCAATGAATGATGGTATGGGTTCCGCTGCTACATTAATGTAGAAATATTATTTATTAACACCATGGTGCTTGTGTCAAACTAATTTCATTAATTCATTTTCTTAACAATACGGCAAATTCAATTTTTTGACAAACTGACGCTTTTTTGTCATAACACTCACTGTGTGATTAAGAAAAATTATTTACTTTATTGAAAATAAAATTAAAAGTCAATTTGCCATCAATTGGTTTTTTTCTTGATGGTAGAAACTTGATAAATGTGATTTTATGTCAATATTGAATGTTCCTTTCAAATTCTTCTACTGAGTTTTTGTCGTCAATTTCAATTGACAGTGAGATACCCAACGTCGAACAAAACTTGGTTTGTACGCGGGACTGTTTGACAAGAACCATTTTTTTCTGTGGCGGAAATCATTTTATCATTTGAATCGAAAACGTTTTCTTTCGTATTATTTCAATCATATAATTGAGATAGTAAATATGTTTTTATAAAATGAAGAATAAAAAGACACGTATTTCCTGTATTAGCAAGCTTTCGTTTAGCGTTTGAAAAAGTTTCGACTGATCTTTTCATTATTTTGAAGCCATTTCACATGGTTATTATTTAAATGGTAACAATAGGTAAATCAACATACTTTTTATTGTCATATTTTTACAATAGATTTCACACCGTGATATTTTTCCGTTTCGTTTTATTTTCTTATGTTGACATCCCTACAGTTTTGGATGTTACTATTTTTCTATGTTTATACATGTCACAAGGAACTTTAGTTGTTATAACATGTATGTTAGTCAACTTGGTTAATTCAAAGACCTAATAGTCTAGTTGGTGAGTCAGAGCAGAACTGAGTCTTAACTTTTTGTAAATAAGGAAGGAAATAGACTTAGTAGTTTTGTGCTAGCCCTGGTTGAATTGTGTCAAACAAGTTCGTAAATCCTATATCGAGTAATATAGTCTTAAAGGTCAGCTTTCTCTGGACTTAGTAGCTTTCTGCATGGCCCCTTATAGTTCCATCAAGTTTAGAAACAGTGAACTTAAACATACTGCCAAAAGGGTTTATTTTGAAGATTTCCAAAAAAGTTAAGTTACTTATTTAAATGTTGATTTTGGAAATTGATTAGATGACTGTTTGTTTCTTTTTTCTTTGGTAAAATGTTAGGGCGGTCATGATACGCTAGCACCGATACATACCACAATATATTGTGGAGTTTTAGGCTTGTTATGCCCCCGCTGTATTTACCAGAAACATTGCAAATCTTACATGCAGTGACTAATAGAATCTTCCTTCTTTAAGTCTATACGTTTTTTAGGACTGTGATATATGTTGTACAACCAATCAAACGAGTCCCATTCTGTTAAAATTCTTGTAACTTATGCTTAGATTGAATGAAAGATGGAAAAACTGACGTTTCGCTACTTTCATTTTCTCAGGTAACTGATGAAATAAAAACATTGCCAAGTACCGGTACGTAATGCCGCAGCTGCTTATTGCAATATACCAGTATATCAAGACAGCCCTAGTAAATGTGAATCAGGGACACTGTATGCTGCATGACTACTTAATGTCTTACGTCATAGGTTTTAGGGGATAGCTTCCTGAAATGATATGTTGATGCCCATTATAAGCCTCATATCAATAAACTTTAATCAACTTTCAGTGGGGCATACACTAACTCCACTGATTTAAATATTTGCTACAATACATCTGCACTTAAATTAGCGGAGATAATGTATGTACTACTGAGAGATGAATTAAATTGAACAATGCTTTAAAAACAATAATTTGTAATTAAAAACACACAAATACATATATATTAATTAATTAAGACAAAAAATGGAAAGAAAAAAATGAAGAAACTTTTTGTGATAATATTTTATTGAATGAAATCAGTGTGCATGTTTGAATTGATAACGAACTATCTTATCCTTGTTTCTCCATCCTCTGATAGCATGTAGGCATATCTATACATTATCTTTATTCATTAAAACTTTTAACACATGTTTCTGTAAAAATTAACTTAAAAAACAATCTTTTAATGTTTTTATAGGAAAATCATTGATAAGTGAAAACTGGGTTTTTGTCTCCTGGAAATGATTTGATTTTTAGATATTAATTTAGTTATCAGACATTGGTCTAACCTATTAGCAATCTGTTTATACTCTGAAATATTTTCAGTTTTAAAATGCTGAACAACCACTTCAGTGATGGGTAAAGATATTTATATAAAAGAGGTCCAGAATTTGTAATTATTTCAGAAGAAAATGATATGTCCATAGGCTGCCTGCATGGTCCCAATTTACTAAAGATGCTTAATATTTAGATTTTTATTATTTTTGTCATAAAAGGCTATAAGCCACAAACAAATAATGAAAAACAAGAACTTAAGGGACCGTTTCTGCTTTGGAACAAACAGAGGCAAAATATTTGCCACTAGGGTTTTATACCTGGTTCTATAAAATTATACACTTGCCCTAACAGGTTCAAGAACAAACAATAACTAATTGTCGAAAAAACTTCTGTCAAAAAAAAAATCCATCTGTCACTCAACAATATTGCGTGCAAAAACATGCTCACACCTTATACTATTCCCCCCCTCCATTTTAGAATAGTCATCCTGTCCCTCTTATACTTCAAAACTTCATGATCATAGAAATTTTCAACCTCCAAGATCTTCGCAAGAAAGGAACATTTGTTTAACTTTGGGTACCTTTAAATATTATTTAGCTCCATAAAAATGGTCTACTTTTTCTTCAAATACCTAGATCAAAATACATTACCCTTGAATTGTTGATGTCACAGTACAATCCTCCTTTTTGAAGAGCTGAAAATAAGAATAACTATTTGATTTCCTTTGATTCATTGTAAATGAATAATAAAAGAATTGTATGATATATTTAAATAGATCAGTTATTTCGGCTTTTTTCAAATATTGATATTTTTTATCATAATTTCACTTAGTGACTGAAAGTGGCCATTCAATCGCTCAATTGATGCCAATAGTGTATTTATAAAAAGTGACAAAATGATCAACGTATCCAAATATGGGTATTGTTGCACTCAATTTCATTTTTTTCTTTTTTTTGTAAAATAAAATTAATATTTTCAATTTTCAATCAGCTACAAAGGACTATTTGATATCTATTTGACGGAAACTGAAAATTGGGGTTATACGTAATGTGAAAGAGAAATGATACTTAATTCAGTTTATTTTAATTGCTACTTTTATATACAAATTTGGTAATCAGAATTGAACATAATAACTGATTCAACATCAAACGTTTTTATGTAACAAACTAAGCACCACCTGCGAATACCTTCGTCCCCTCGAAAAACCCGCTACATACAATTTCTTACAGTGTGACAAAGTTTTCTTCGTATATGCAAACTGTTACAACAAAAAAAACTTAAGTGATTTACGAATGTATAAAAAAAGGTGCCGCAATCTTTCCATTTTTTAATGAGTTTATTTTATAGTTAGCATTTATCAATCAATCTAAGACCGTGCTTAAAACTCAGCCAATACTTGTAAAGTTGTTCATTTTTATGGCAACCCTTTCTCTGTTTATTTTTTTTATAAAAATCTTAACAATATTTTATAATGTATGATTAGGGACATAAAATAAACCATCTTTGTTAAGTGCCACCCTTAAAGGTTATCATTATTGATATTTTATGTAACCCCTACTGTTACCCCTTCTGATAGGGTCTCTGTGGCTTATCAGTAAAACGCTGTTGTTCCACGCGCCAAGTCACCTGTGTTCTCAACTATCATATGTTAGTTCATTCTATCCTCCTATCCAAATAAAAAATATCATGATTTCCAGTGATAATCAACTGCTTCAAAAACTGCATGAATTTTTATAGTTCTGGTAAAATTTGTTCTTCAAGAAATCATGTTTAGTGTATTTTCTGAAGCTGTCAGGTGTTTTGAATGATTAAAATATACTGTGTACCATTTACCGAGTAACAAGACTTTGTTCTAAATAGTGAAAGTTGGGAGTTATAGTTACTTCGGAATTTATTTCGACATTTTTGTTAATTTAGGAAATAAAAATCTTAAAATTGAAATTTTCTTGGATCAGGTAAATAAATTTAATAAATATTGTTTATAATTATATTTTGTGATCTAGATTTTACATTTAATTTTACTTATCATATCATGGTGTAATATTTTTAGCTGGATTTTTCAATGAAAAAATGGGTTTATAGCTTGGCAAAACCCAGGCAGGCGTGTGGTGTTGGCAGGCAGAGTTCGGTGTCCATAACAATTGCATTAAAAAAAATTATTTGCCATATGTTTCTGCCATTTAAAGTCAGATCTTTATGAAACTTCATACAATGATAACATACTATGAAGAGAATAAGAAAGTAACCCCAATTCTACCCAGCTTTATGATGGATTCTTTCCCTTTGTAGTTTTTTGCCTTATCTGTGGAAAAAATGGCTTTAATGTGGTTTTCACATTATATTTCATGCTTGTTTGTCATATTAATAAATTTTAAATGTAGCTGCATTTTACGCATGCTTTAATTTTTGCATGATTCTTAAAGAATAAGTAATATTTTTCTATTGTGTTGTATATTAAATATTTTAATTTCTTAAGATGAAGCCAAAAAGTGGCAAAAACACAGAGAACGATAGATATGGGGTATATTTATTTCAACTGAGTATACAAATGATTGTACATGTACAAGAAATTAAAACATATAAATCATCATCTCTATTACATGGACACTTAAACACCAAGAATGACACAAGAGAGAGAAAAAAATCTTATTTTCATTGCTAGCTGTGCTTTATATATAAAATTTGTGATATTTCTTGCTAGTTCAACATGGCTTTGATGACTGACTGCATGTATGCTTGTTTAGGTTTTCAGCATTTCTACTATAACTAAGCCAGATTTGGAGAGGATGTATATAGGCATTATATGCCTCTTATTCAATCCAATGTATACAATAAAATATTTATTAAATTAATAACTAAGCCATTATTGGGGTGTTTGGCAAGGTTCCGAGCAAATAACAATATACATCATCATCATTACATGAATATACATATACAAACATATAAAACCAAGGTGGATAGCGCAGTTGGTGGTGCGCCAGGATTTGGAATCTCGTGCCCGAGGGGGTGCAGGTTCGATTCCCACCTGGGGAGGTTATACCCTTTCATGAAAATTTGACAATAATGTCGACTTTCCTCCATTGATTAGATAATATTGAGAAGTTTCAGGCCTGGTGGAAATGTAGGTGAGTACTGGTTATAGACAATGGTCCAGGAAAGCTTAGGTTAGGTGCACTGGACGCCGAAAAATGACGGCGTTAAATCTAGTAAGAAAAAAACAACAAACAAACAAGCAAAAATATAATGTTTTTTGACTTGGACCCATACTGACAGCCTATGATCTAAACACAAGATATTATAATGTTTTGTTGTTACCATATATTTACAGGCTCAAGGTGTTTGGAGTGTAGATTTTATACCAAGAGGTACAAGGTTCGGTCCATTGAATGGTGAGATATTTCCAGAGGAACCAATACGTAGACGTGAGACAAACAGAATCTGTCTCTGGAAGGTATGTCATCAGTCATTATGAGAAATGTTGTTTTTATTTATGTTTGGGTTTCATTAATTTACCGTCCTAGTCAGTGTATCAATGTTTTCAAAAGGGTTAGTCTGGAAATGAACATTTTAGAGGTTACTGGACATCATGGCCCAAAGAATCATGGCCCCAATGTTTTTATTCATGTCAACGATAGCCTATAGTGTGTACACAAAAGGAGCCTGGCCCTGATACCCCTTTTCCTTCTTTATTTCATATGTTGGCCATAGATATTTAATTACAGTAATCATTGTTTTGGGTGATTCATCTTTTAGGCATTGAGGGTAATAATCATTGTGCCCAATTATTATCAGGACCATAATCTCTAAGACATTCTTTAAGATGTCTGTATTATATTTTCATCATATTATATTTTAGTTGCTGTTGAGAAATTTTATTTGCCATGATTATCATCAACTTAGTCTTTATCAAAAGATGTTTAAAAAACTAGATTTGGAAGTTTAAGTCAGATAGTACCATTGTGGTTAATTTTATTTTAATTTTTAAAAAAGAGTGCCAGCTTCTTAGGTTTCACTTTGATAGCCAATTTCGAGACCATGCAGTACTAATTTCAGGAATGACAAGCAAATATAAAATAGTTATTTAATGAATAGTAAACCATTTAGATTTTCACTCATTATGTAACAAGAAAAAATCATCATTTATTCCTAAATACTCTGATATATAGCCATTAGATGGGTGAAAATACAAAATATATTTATTTTTCCGAAGGTGATGCCATTTCAATAAAGTGTGAATTCATCATTTACCTCATGAATAGTAAAAGATATTTCGACATGTCAAGTAGCGTTTAGTAGCGTCAGATTTTGTCATGTGATTGAATAAACATGTCTACTATTTTGTGATTAAAAACACATTTCGTGCTAATCATAAATTTTGAATTTATGACTTCATAAATTATTAATTAGATTTATTATCATCTAAAAGTTGAGGTTTTTGTGCATGGCATCATTTTCTATACAAATCGCTAAGTGAATACAGAACACTATCACTCGCGATTATCTTTGTACGAAATATTTATACATTTTCACTGAATTAAGCATTAAATTATTTGCATATAAAGTGCATTGCGGACTCAAAATTGATGACGATCTGTTGTGCTCTACCATACTGAGAGAATCGTCGGTATTTTGCATCATTAAACCGGGCTGTCTTCTAAATAAATATACGGCTCATAGTAAAAACATATCTTTTGTAATTAAGGATGGCTGATACGCGTGTGATAAGACGTTGGCGATGAACGCTTATTATATTCAGGCTGTCATATTGTATTAATAGGGGCATAAAAGTGGTTTAAATTTCAAAAAGAAAGTGAGATTATGTCTTTGAATAAAAAATGAGGTATAGGCGAGAATGGAATGACAATTAAACATATCAATGGATCTGTGCAAAACTAGTCTAAGTATGAATTAATAAGTCAGAAGTAGACTTGTTATGCACTGACTCTTTGATATAATTTTCAAAATATAATTTACTTAAACAGATAAATATAAAACTTTTTAAATTGCCGTCTATGAATAATCATGGTAGAAAAATAGTTTAATATGAAAAATATAGTTATTTCTTTTTTTTGGATAAAATGTTTTGTGGTGACAGGATGTGTAAGAGAAGCTTTTAATTACCCAAGTTACTCTTCATGTTTGTATCATTTATGTCGTGTTTGCCTGACAGAGAAAAAAATTCAACTTTGTAATTTTTTTGCTTTTTAATGTCACTTAAAATAATTTGTCAATGCCTATTATAAAAATATATGTCAATAAAAATTAACAAAAATCACTCCCCGTCTAATATTATTTTAGTAAAATAAACGAAAATTTCTCCCCATTAAAATTTGTGAAAACTAAAAGGTTTGACTTAATGTAACATTTGTATATATGTTTAATCTAATATCCTAGAAGTATGAGTGTTTAGTCATTAAAGTTTTCCCTTTTGAATTGGAGTCATGCTGAGCATTATTATCCAATTTGTAGTAAACAGAAATTTGTGTTTTTAATAAGCTTCTTTGAAAAGTGGGAGGGGCATTAAATGCTGGATGGGTGTGGCTATGCCAAACAAATACTGAACTGTATTTTTTCTTGTTATTTTGTTACGTTCATGGTCATAGTCATAATGATGATGATGATGATGATGATGGGGATGATGATGGTGATGATGATAATGATAATGATGATGATGGTGATGTTGTTGTTGATGATAATGATGTTGTTGATGATGATGATGGTAATGATGATGATGATGGTGATGATAATGATGAAATTATATTGCTAGATGCATTCATCCCTTAGGTTATCTGTAACTTGCCATTGCTAGCTGATTTTATGCATGTAAATAATATAGGAATTTATTCCTTGTCTTATTGATTGTAAATGTGAGCATTTAGCTCAAAATTATACTGATATACTGTATAGTATACATTTTCTAAGGTCAATGTAAGCAAGCTATAATTAATACTGAAAAAGTATTCTTTGTCACATGTCAACATGAACCCGCTAGAAATAATATTAAACAAATGTACATACCTCAGGTCAGTGTGAACAAGCTAAAATGTACATTAATTTATTTCACCATTCCAACGACTATCTTTTTTCTTATTTGACCTTCAGATTTTCAAGGACAACAAAGTTTGTAAGTTCATGGATGTAGGAGACACCAGTCAAAGTAACTGGATGCATTATGTCAACTTTAGTTACCACTCAAGTCAACAGAATGTTGTAGCTTGTCAAATAGACTATAATATATACTTCTATACCATCAAACCTATACCACCCAATACTGAACTACTTGTATGGTATTGTAGAGAATATGCTGAAAGATTAAATGTACCTAAAACTGGAGAGGAGATGTTACAAGCATGGAGTAAGTGAAATAGTTTATTTATTTTTATCATATGGGCTCATAAGCCACCCTGGCAAGGTCAGTTGGTAGTGCACTATTCTACTGATTGAGTGCTGAGACATGGGTTCAATTCCTAGGCAGGGCAATTTTCGCGGAGTTTGGTCATGAAACAAGTTCTACGGCCATTGGCTCTTCTACCTTTGATTATAAATCATGTAGGGCAGTTGTCAGTCACTGACAGAAGTATAATGTCCCTAGTGACTGGTTAACAGTCAAATACAGAGATTAAAATTAGCCTTTCCAAGAATAGCTAGTTGCTATAATGGCCTTAACCCCAACCACAAAAAAGTATGGGCTCAATGAGAAAGTATATGTGCTGATTGACATTACAGTAAGTGCTCATTAGCAAAAAACAATGTACTTATTTATATTACTTAATTTACAATTTATTTAGCCTTTCCTTGTTAAAAAAATCCTATTTAAATATTGTCTATTTAATTTATCTCTAGTTAAAATCTTGTCATGTATCAGATCTGTTGATTAAAGCTACAGTAAAGTCAATGTATTTAAATAAAATCTGGAGAAAATAAATTTATATAAACATAAATACATTATCATAAACTGAAAGGAAATTAGTTGCAAGTGTTCGGAACGTTAATCTAAAATTATATCTTTAAATGTTGGCCTTACAAAGGGTCCAGAGATAATTTTAACTTGGTCTGAAACATTGAAAATTGACATTATGCTGTCAGTTGATTTTGACCATTCTCGTACCCAGAGTCTAGTAGGATTCTCGATACTAGCTCAAGAATCTTGAAAACTCAGGGTACGAGAATGATTTTGACAAACCCAAACAGAAAGCCCATGGATTGTAGCGATGGGTTAGGGATTTTTCTAGTAGCGTTTAATGCAGTAGCAATACCTTATATTGGTCATACTACAGCCTTCAGTCAACCTACTCAAAATCCTGGAAGCTTTTCTCTTGATTTTGTTTTCAGTTTTATAACTAAACTCTAAAGTCAATCAATGATTTGTATGTTACACCTCAAAGACAGTCAATTTACTATAAATTTCATATAAAGAATTACTGTGTATAAAAAAAATATTACTACTAATTTTAATTTTTTCATTTAAAATCTAACTTTAATTTACTTTGAAAGATAAATTTTAGAGAGCTTCCAACAAAAACGTGCTTTCAGGTATCCGTTTTTAAAGTCATTCATAACTTTATTGGTATGACTATTTTTTTACTTGTAAATTTGTAGGTCTTAAAATGTATATAATTTTCATTGACTAACAGACCTTCCCATAACCTACAAAAATACTTTGAGTATTGCAATGTTGAACATTTTCACTGAAAAAAAGGAGGCCGAGAATAAATTGAAGCATTTCTTTAAAATTTGACTGTAGACAGGGAGGTTTTTCTTCTAACTTTAGCCAAGGGGAAGTTAAAACTATCTAAAAGTCTAATTCATTCGTATAAGACCTAATATTATGTGCAAATTTTGTGTTTGTTAGATGAATGTGTAATATTATACTTAATTGATGCTTTTCATTCCCTTTCCTCAGATTGCATTGACAATGAAAGTAAGCGACAAAATGACAGTAAATGTGAGAAATAGATAATTACACAAGATTTAAATTACCCCACTAGATTTCTATTTTACCTTAAATGTTCTTTCGTTGGTAAATTCTATTATTAAAGGATATATACACTGATACTTTAAAGTTATATTATTTTTTTTGCGAGTTTTATTTAAAATCGTTAAAACTTGCGGATAGGCGATATATGTCCAAACGAATATAATGAAAATGTGGACCTTCTTTTTAGCGACTTTTAGTGATGCAGGTTGAAGATCTATTGAAATTAATTGTTATTTCTAGCTACTATACAACAATGAAAATAATTTGCTCTCATTTTCTCTAACAACTAAAATTTGCCGAGTTGTCCAAATATTTACAAAGCAATCGTGTAATAAGAACCATACTATACTTATTGAATTTGCCTTTTTACAGATCTCTTCAACTTCTCGTAAAAAAACTAACATGTTTATTTTGAATGAAAGTAAGAATGAAATTACTGATAGAATTTCCTCGTGTTTCAAGTATTTTAACGATGTGGAGATTAACGTATCACTGGGCGTTGAAGAGCCCAATCATATACAATATCATTCCACTTTAACTGATATTTAATAAGCTTGTCACATACACAAAAAATATTACTTTAAACATTTGTTCTTCAAATTGGAGAGTCTATGAGAGTGTTCTCCAAATTGAAGAGTAGGCAAAATTAAACTTCACACTGAAGAGTTGCCTTTAGGTTTAACAGCTTTTGAAATAATTTTAAATGTTCAAGAATATGAAAATGCGAAAAATCTGTAAATTAAGAATTGAAAGTAATTGTGACAGAACATTAAAGAACCTATAATTTTCTAAATATAAAGACTTAAATCTCTGCCAAAAGAAAATAATACATAAATTATATAAATTTGAAATAATATAATAAATGAGTTAGATTTGACCTCCACTTCAGTCCTTATTATTAATGATCCTTACATATTCTTTATGTCAGTGACCTCTGTATTCATATTTTCTATCATTTCCTTTATTTCAGAACGTCAAGTTGTCAATCAACCAACACCATTACCTTTACCAACCTATATAGAAGAGCGTCACCTATGTTTAAATAAATATCAACCTAAAACGCCACCTACATCATCAACAAAACAGAAATCAGTAAAAGATGACCATTGTGACAGTGATGATAGTGGGGTGAGAGAAGATGGCTACGCTATTGATTACAGTCTTCATAAACGTGACGGAAGTCCGACAAGTGATGACCTTGATCATCATCATATTATGTCGGGAAAACGTCCCTCCTTCAGTGGCGATGATTCTCTTTCACCATTCAAAAGCCCTAAGTTAGGGTTTGGATCAGGAAGTGCCTTTACTAGTAAGATTTCACCAGTTGCTAGTGGAAGAAACAATACACATAATATCATGGCACCATCCCCTATAAAATTGACTCATAGTACTCCTAAGAAAAGTCCAAGTATGGGTTTTTATGAAAATTTGTTTATGAAGAAAATGAAAGAAAACCATGAGCCAGAAAATCTGCCAAAATGGAAAGAGCCAAAACTGAGTCCACCTGTTGATAACAAACCTGACATAAAAGAAGAATCTAAACATGTAGAGAAGAAAGAACCTCAAGATGTCAAAGATCTGAAAACTCCAACATCTGAATCATTTAATCCATTTCCATTTAGACCTTTCTCTACTGTCGACAAACCAATGGTACATCCTTACCTTAATGTATCACCTGAAGAAATGTATTCTAAATTTATGTCACCTGGAGGCCCTATGAGTAAATCACAACCACCACCACCTCCGGGGCCTCTCTACTTTCCACAGACTGGTTTACCTGGCATGTACCCATTCAGTCCAATGTACCCATTCAACCATTATCAACAGTTACCATGGCCAATGTTCCCGCCACCTTATCCACCAATGAATATGAACAATTCATCATCACAGCCCCATCTACCACCTCCAGCACCTCATCTACAACAACAACAACAATTCACAAGAGCTCCTGCTAGTCATTCTGGGGTACCAAGTGGGGATCCTTTAAATCTCAGTATCAAACATAAATCATCTATAGAAGGAAGAGGTCATAGGTCATTACCATATCCACTTAGGAAAAAAGATGGGAAAATGTTATACGAGTGTAAATATTGCCTTAAAACTTTCGGACAGCTCTCTAATTTGAAGGTACATTTACGGACACACACAGGAGAGCGGCCATTTGTTTGTAAAACGTGTGGAAAGGGTTTTACTCAGTTAGCTCATCTACAAAAACATCATCTTGTTCACACAGGTGAGAAACCACACGAATGCCAAGTGTGCCATAAACGCTTTAGTTCAACGTCAAACCTGAAGACTCACATGAGACTGCATAGCGGTGAGAAACCATTCATGTGTAAACTATGTCCAGCCAAGTTCACTCAGTTCGTACATCTTAAACTTCATAAAAGACTTCACACAAATGAACGACCATATGAATGCCCTCAGTGCAATAGAAAATACATTAGTGCTAGTGGTTTGAAAACTCATTGGAAGACAGGAAACTGTATTCCAGCCGGTATGAGCATGGACTATAGTATGTTGATACAGCATACCACTGAAGCAGCTATTAAAGAGATGAGTGAGTTTGGTGATATGCATGACATTGCTATGATCGATAATGGTGAATATGATAAATTTGAAAAATCTGAAAACGGTCAATTGAGTCCGGAAAAAGACAGTAAGTTGAATGAGAGTGATGAGAAAGGTGACAAACCTTTTGACGCTGATAATTATGATAGTAACTCCATTGACAATCGCCATTTTGATATGTTTCGTAAAGAAAACAATGATAGCACTAACCATTCTGTTAGCAGCCCACCAGGAACGCCAAGAAGTGAATCTGACATTTATAATAGTGACGACCTTGATGAAATGAACGACGAAATGTCACCCGACCAAAATGACATTTCGTCCCAATCTGAGGTCAACCGAGGTCACATAGACTATTTTAGGGGCCAGAATCGTTCTCAGTCTCCAGAATCAAAAGAAGATGAAAACCCAGTCAATTTTGTGCAGCCTAGTTTCAAAGAACAAAATTATTCTCAGCCCATAGATTGCTCGGGGAAATGTTGAACACAATTTATCATAGACTTAAACATATAGTGATAAAACATGCCTGTCTCAGTATATAAGCATAATATTTACTTCAATGTATATCATAACTCTTTTATAGTCTTCAGACGATAAATTGACTGATTACTGTGATTAAATCATGATTGTTAATAATAGTTTGACCATTTTTGATTGATATGGCTTCATTCTTCTGAAATTAAGATTGAGTTGAATAGAAAATGGTCAAGTGGTTGCGATGCATATGATATTTTAATCCATTTTTACCAAGGAATTTTTGTTTATAAACAGCAGTCATGATATTGTCTGTAGACTGTAATGGTGTTATGGTTTATGTAATAAATACATGTAATTATTGATTTATTATTTTTTGTGTATAATTATTTCATTTTGAATTATTATAAAAGAACAAAAAAACTATGATAACAGAGTAAATCAATGGTACAGTGCAAAACTAGTTTGCAGCCTTCTTTGTTTACATGTAATTAGACTAGTTTTGCACTGACTTCTCAAAATGGGTGTATGATGGCCTGTAATGGCAACCATACATGTTTAAACTTAATTTTCAAAATTTTATTCTCTTTACTAATGTTTTAATATGAGTGACTTGAATTATTTATCTAATTTATGTGTGAAATATTATTGTATATAGTATAGTATGGAATCAAACTATTGAAGGACCAATTTAAATGTTATATCAGGGTTTCATGTTTTTATGTGTTTTTTTGAAGTCTTTAATTATTATTATGAAGAATATTTAGGCTTAGATTTTCATTTTACAATAGATCGAGAAAATTGTAATCTTTTTAAAGCAAGTTGATTCTATTAGAGTAGAATTATGCGTTAGTGCAAAAATGATAATTTTTACTCAGAAAAAATGAAAAATACGCAATATGTAGTATTTGATAACAATTCTTTGTGCCATAGATTTTTAATTTAAATTGTACATAAGTTGTATGTTCTGTAGTGTTTATACTAACTAATACTGTCATTATAGATCTAGAAATATTTTGAGAACATTTTACAATACCATACCAAATTTGGTGATTTCCTATAAAGTTGCTGAAAAATGAAGAAATTTCGGAAAAAGTTCTTATTTGAAACTGCATGGTTTCTTGATCATTTTTGATTACATGGAATTCTTAAGAATACAAAAATGTTTAATATTTGATACAGTTTACTTTATCAATACATGTTACATCAATATGCTAATTTATGCTAGATTTTCATTTTGAATCTTTGAAAATGATATTTCATTTTGTCTATTTTTATGAAACCTTGATATGTTAATAAACAAAAATTTTCATAAAGGACAAGTTAATGACTAACTATTTTTTAAAATGGAAACATTTTTGTGTGATGTGCAATTAATACTAAGTGTCATAATTAATTAATTCAATTGTTTATTTTGAGTCTTTTACAAACTAATACTAACAATTATGTTTATTTATATAAATTGTATAATAGAATTGTTGTAGACATTTTTAGAGCAAGTTATTTATTACTTTTTAATGAATAGTTTTAGCAAATCTTTGCTTACTTAGTGGATTATTTTAAAACAGTGACTTTATGTCGAGGGTTGCCTGTAAGACTGTAGTAAGTGCATTGTGTAAAAGAGGAAGTTACTACAGTCTTGCAGGCAACCCTCAATGCATGAATTTCATTAACAATATCAAATAATGAGAGTACAGGCATTTAGATTGCATTGCCAAGTCCAATAAGTTCAAACGCAAAAAAAACCAAATACATTGTTACTTTATCACTATTATTATCTGAAATTCATAATAGATTATATAAGATGTAACATACATGTATAAGATGTTGATATATAAATAAAGAAACATACTTGACTTTCATGTATATTAGTAACTGATAACACTAGGGTGAATATATATAACAACAGAAAATACTGTAGTTAACAATGTATCGTCGAATTTGTGCAAAATGGTGGTTACAACTCACTCTTTTTTTAAATTGAGTTACTATTGTTTTGCACTAAACCCACGAATTTTGTATGGACTGATCTATTTGAATGATGAACACAAGCTGTTACTTTCATATTTTACCTTGTAAAAATGTTGTCATGTATTTTTTGGTGTATTAGTTTCCTTTGCTGTTCTATAAAAAAAATGCCTTTGAAATGAATCATTATTTTAGATTTTAAAATCCATGGAGGCATTGTCATCAAAAATCTCTTTATAATGCGGAAATTAATAATATAAAAGAATTGAAAACAAAAAATAGGTAGACAAACATTTGCTAATAATGGGAAGTTTCTTTCAAGGAATTAAGCCTTTGATTTAAGTTTTTATTATAGTGTACATCGGTGAACGCTTTCAATACTGGTCCTGTAGTTCAGGGGGTTTTAGGGTCCTGCACTGAACAGAACAGAATTTTTATTTGACAAAAGCACACTGTAAAAGGGGTTTTTCATGTGTTAAAGCTGCTAAAAAAATAAAATTTGAGAATGTCTGGTTTTGAAAATTTGAAATTTTCTCCCATTGGTGTAAACTTGCATTGATATAGTAATACAATCTTGAATAATAATTTTCTGTGCATGTATAAACATTATATAAAATTCTATATAAACATAGTATATTTTATATTTATTTATACCTATAATGTATTATTTTTGTATAATCAGTATTTTAATGTTTGTAATCATATCAAGTATTACCAGACAATAGTGACATTTGACCTTGTATATTGACCTTGATTTTATTGACATATTTACTATTTAATAGGTCAATAGGTCACTAATATTTTAAAGGTCAGCTGTATGAGTTCAGAGTTTATAATCATATCTAGAATCAATGTACAATATTGACCTTTATCCTTGAATAATTTGACTTTGAATTTACTACTGTTTACCTATTTATGGGTCAATAGGTCACTAATAAGGTCAGGTGTAATAATTAGGTCAAAGTTTGGTGATGAACACATGTATACCAAAATAGCATTTATACTTTTGTTATAGGTTTTTTTTTTCTAATAATGTGGACAATTAGTTGATAAAATTGATACAATTAAAAGCAAATTTATTACAACATTCAAAATATTTTGCATTTATATTACTTATATGGCATTGTTTTTTTATGAAAAAATGACTTTTAAGAATTAACTGTACGTTTTGTTAAGTTTAGATCAATGCAGTTTTACTGTAATCATTTATGTTTTCATTTTAAATGGCAGTTTTTTGTTTTTTGTCTTTTTTAAGATTTTTATTATATAATTTTTTTCAGCTATCACAATAATAGGTTGTTTCCCCTATTAATAAAATTGACTTACCTTGTATTACAGGTAGCCATTGCAATGCATGGATCAATAATTTAGGGATACATGCACATGTATTTCATTTTTTTCATATTAGGGGCTGGATTGAAGGGTATATTTTACTTAATAAAGCCATATGAATCAATTTTTCATCAATACAACTGTCAAAACTTTATATTTTTGTTTATTTATTTGTTTTTTATTGTTTTTTTACATTGAACATTTCTGTTTTGTATTAAATTTTGTTTGTCTAGAAATTGTTGAAAAGACAATTTATTTATCATTTTGAGTTTTTCAGAACAAATTCCCATTGTTTTCTGTTTAAGGAAGAAATTCTTTATAGATCTACATGCAGAACAAAGCTTATTGATAGATAAATGCAAAACCAGTCTACTTTCTTCTATATTTACATGTAGTTAGACTAGTTTCACACTTATCCATCATATTTCATTTTATATGAAAATAAACTATTGAATATGTTTCATTTTGTGTTGAAATAAATTATAATATAAACTAAATATGACTTGTGTTGTTTTATGTAGGAGCTGAAATCTAGAGGTTAGACACATGCTTAGGGATTGAGAGGTCCCGGGTTCAACTCCTAACAATGGCACTTCCTTGGGCAAGAAATTTACCAGCAATTGCTTCATTTCACCCGATAAATAGGAACATGCAAGGGTGGTATAAATCTGTTACACATACATGTAAGTTTAATTATTTAGACTTCAAGTGATTGAGAGATAGATACCAGTACCCCTATTACCTGGGGTTATAGTTGAAGAGTTGGCGAACGAACATGTGTCTGACACATGTCCTTTTTCATGCTCAGAAAAATTGATATTGCAAAAGCGTAGCAGAGTATTCTACTTTGTCTAACTGCAATCAAGTATCAAAGATAATTTTCTTAACTCAGGTATTGTTAAATTTTATTCAATAGTCACTGGCGCTAACATTAACCCCATTGCTTTAAATACTCAATTTTTGATATACAAATGTATACAAATATATACACACGACTAATTTTATGTAAAGTGAGTACAGAAATACTGTAGTGAGTATTTAAATCAGCGGGGTAAATGTGTGCCACTGACAATTTAATAAAATTGAACTATACCTACGATACATTCTCACTCATTCATGAAACAAAACCTATGAGTTATAAGAGTTGACTCGTATATCCGCGGGATTAGCGCAAAACGATTGTAACTCAATCTTTTCTTATATTGAGTTACGACCGTTTTGCTGCTAAACCCGCGATATCGGCCTCTAATTGTGCTATAATTAACCACAGACAAACATTGCCCTCTCATCAAATCTTAAGACAAAAATATCAGTGAATTGAGTTCACTTACAGACTTCATCCATGAGTTCATTTCAAAACCTGGTCCCACGATATATTTCCCCGGATTATGACAGTCGGATAAAGTGATTATACACAGAGTGGTTGTCTTAATTACTGTTCAGTGATCACTATTCATTGCATTAAGGTTCATCTCCGATACCAATCTATGGTTTCTATGTTTTAAACTAAATGCTTAAACCAACCCCCTTGTTTTCATTTTATCTGATTTCGCGTTCGCTTCAATACGTTTTAAGCAACCATAAGTCGTAAGTGAGAATGTCGGGGTCATATTTCATGTTAAATAGGGGTTATCGGGGCTTGCCCAATATAATTACCATGCTCAACACGTGTGTCTTCTCCCTTCCGTTTCTTTTCTGTTGAAACTAACATGATGGTCATTTAGGTATTCATTGAGCTGCCATACAAAAAGTAACAGTTAGTAGAAGTATTCACGCAATTGTTGAAGCAACATTATACACTGGTTGAATAGACCACCCGAACTTTAGCAATCCAGGATCATTTTTATAGTGAGATGAAATGATGTTGATTTGGTCAGAGTACCATGGTCATCTCTTATAACGTTGTAGAAAATAAGACCAAAATGTCCCGTAATTTTAATGAATAGGAGAAATTAAAGGGACCGTAAACATACTAGTAATTACGTTTAATTGTCTGTGTTAACATTAAAGAAGTTGGCTTACAACCAGTTTTGAGAGCTGATATTGCAGTCGCGGTGCACAATTCTTTATGATTTTATATCGAAAACCTTGATACCCTCTGAGTACGAGAATGTGATGTACTGACTAAAGTTAAAAGTCAAAGTGCAGTTTAAGTCTGCTTTCATACACATGTTTAGCCAACTTTTACAATTTTGTATGATAACCACTGATCATTGATATCGCATTCAGATTGGTGATCCCTCCACAGTACCAATTTACACCAGTGTGGAATGAAACAACCCCGACCCGGGACCTCTCGATCCCAGAGCGCATGTCCTACGTCTGGACCACTACTCGTTCTATTGAGGTTATGGTTACCATGTAAAACTTTATTTAAGACAACACGACATTGATTCTCGTGCAATATACACGTAGTCTTGCAACGTCTTTAGTTTCTAATAATTCTCATGTTCAATGTTTTGTGCCGAAGTTCCGTTTATGGAACCATCACAATAATGTTGGTTCAATTCCAATCTCCATAAACAGAGATCCTGAAGAGCGTTGTCGCACTGGATCTCTACTTTCTCAATGCAAGGTCACGTCGAGATGAACTTTGTGTCGACCAATCAATGCGTAGCTTTCATCTAGACGAAAACACTATTAATCGCATTTTGATTTCGTAATTTTTATTTTTAGACCAAGGTTTGCATGCTAATTTAACAGCGGTGTTATTCACAGTCTGCGATTGGGTGGCTCATTTCAAATTGCGTGACGTAGACGATGTTAACAAGTTACGTATCATAACAATTTCGTCATGAATATTATGATGAGAAAAGGTCACCTGAACGTGACCCTCGTTTGGAAAAGGACAGATCTAAATTAGCGAGTATGCGAGCGGAAATTTTTAGATCGGGTTTTAATCAGATTGGTTCAATTCGTTTGAAATACACGCACCTATATTACAACACGGTTCGTAGGATTTTCTTAAAATTATTTAGTACATTAGGAAGCTGAAGTTATCTTTAAATGGCCCAAACATCCAAATTTGTATAATTCCTATTAGACTACTTTGGGTATTGGGATCATTAGGCCCAACTTAGCGACGTCTTCAGAAAAGTAGTATAATTAGTGGATATTTTTATTTATGATAAACAATTAACAAAAAATGTTATTTTCGACAGTGTTTACGTGAAGGTATCATATTCATTTTCATAAAGTGAACAACAAAACTGAAACTCCATTGATGACAATCTAAACATTTTTAGTTACATTTCTTAACTGCAAATCCTTTTTGTTGAAGAAGTGAACCAGTGACCCTTTTCTGGACCCTATGACTTCCTTATCCCTCATTTATATTCGTGAAAGTTTAAACAAACAACTAATCGCGTGCATCTCTAGTTTTGGTTATCACCATTGAAACAGTGGAAACAAAATCATTCTTTGCGATATTGAAACTTTTCACTAAACAAAAGTTAAAACCACAACTTGAAACAATGGTTTCTGATAGTAAAGATACCCCACCCTCTTATCGTTTGCTTCATCAATTCACCATTAAGGGTCCATACCATTCATTTTTAGTGTTATAGCAAAGATTGGATTTCATTTTTGTTTTGATTTAAAAGTTTAAAAATCGGACGGACAATGATTTAGGAGAAATTTATACATTTTATCATTTCAATCATTCTTTCTTGAGCCGAGGTACAGCTTCCGATCATGCGATGTTTTTCAGTAAAATATCGAAATTTTAATCTTGAAGGAATTTTTAGCGGTAAAAGGGAAGGGAACCTAGAGAAACCCGATACACTGCTAGATAGAGAACATAAAGATAAGAGGTGACAAAACAAAAGAGAAAATCCTGAAGAATATTTTGTCCAAAAACTGATTTTTTAGCGACTCGTTTGTTTTACACTTTTACACCTGTTAATGAATGGTAAAAATGTAACATTTAATAAATAACACATGGTTGGCGAGGTAGACATTGTTAACCCGATAAATGAAAAAAGACGTTGCCGTACTTGTTGCTCTTAAAAGCAAAGGCGGCCGTCAAAAGTACCTGTAGCACTCAAAAGCATACTTGAGACGACCGTCAAATACGCGTCAAATGTACGAGTTGAACTCGAAAGCAAATACCACCGTCAAAAATTATGAGCCCGTTTGTCTCAAAAGCAAAGACAATACCCAAATACACGCGTCGGTCTTGAAGCAAAGACCAAGGTCAAACGTGCCCGTTTGTCTCAAAAGCAAAGACTATCACCAAATACACGCGTTTGTCTTGAAGCAAATACCACTGTCAAATGTGCCCGTTTGTCTCAAAAGCAAAGACTATCACCAAATACACGCGTTTGTCTTGAAGCAAATACCACTGTCAAATGTGCCTGTTTGTCTCAAAAGCAAAGACTATCACCAAATTCACGCGTTTGTTTTGATGCAAATACTACCGTCAAATGTGTCCGTTTGTGTTTGAAAGAAAGTCCATCTCCAAATACACGCGTTTGTCTTAAAGTAAATACCACCGTCAAATATGTCCTTTTGTCCTTAAAGCAAAGACCATCCCCAAATACACGAGTTTGTCTTGAAGCAAATACCACGTCAAATGTAATCGTTTGTCTTTGAAAGAAAGACCATAACCAACTTCATGCGTCTGTCTTAAAGCAAATACCACAGGCAAATGTGCCCGTTTCTCTCAAAGCAAAGATCATCACCAAATTCACGCGTTGGTTTTTGAAGCAAATACCACGTCAAATGTGTCCGTTTGTCTTTGAAAGAAAGACCATCTCCAAATACACGCGTCTGCCTTGAAGTAAAGACCACCGTCAAATGGGCCCATTTGTCTCAAAAGCAAAGACCATCACCAAATACACGCGTTTGTTTTGAAGCAAAGACCACCGTCAAATGTGTCCGTTTGTCTTTGAAGGAAAGACCATCTTCAAATACAAGCGTTTGTCTTGGAGCAAAGACCATCGTCAAATGTGTCCGTTTGTCTTTGAAAGAAAGACCCTCTCCAAATACACGCGTTTGTTTTAAATTAAATACCACCGTCAAATGTGCGCTTTTGTTTTTGTTCTCGAAGGCAAAGACGACTGTCAAATGTACGTGTTGTTCTTGAAAGCAATTTAGCGACCTTTGCGTGTATAAAGTTTCTTCGATGTTTAGGTTTTATGTTTGAAAGAAATCTATGTACATCAGTACATATGTGATTAGTTCTGACTTCAAAAATTTATAAGCCGCTTTCTAAACATTTTGTTTTTCATCTGATGCGACAATATACACACGGATATACGCTCAAGACTTTTCGCTTACATTTTGCCATCATTTGTTGTCAAGTTCTTGTTTAGGGTGCATAATGTTCGTACAAAGTGTGGATACCAACGAATGTAAATGCTTGGTCATCTATTTAGAAATCCATAACAGTGCGAGTGTTTTTAATTTGTCTTAAGTCAGTTCATTTTGTACTACAATGAATGAATTGAAATGTAATAATCGGTCAACAGGATTGTTATTTAGCATGTTGTTTTGTTACAATAAGGTATAAATTCTCGTGCTGCAAAAACTACTAAAGGCAGTCGAACTAATTTCAGTTGGATAGATGAAAATTCGATATAACATAAAAGTATTTTAATATAATTGATACATGCAGCGTTTCACTTATAAACAAAAATTTCTGGAGGAGAGTCGCTCCTCTGTAAACTTACATCAATTGACTGTAAGTGATTGCAAAATGATATAATTTTGATTAAAATGCATGAATGAATATTTTTACTGCAGAGTTCTACGGTTTCATGTTAGAGTAAAGAATTGCCGATATTATTACCGTGGCTTACAAAGTGATCTCATCGATAGCCAATGAGAGGTGAGTTTGCTTTGAGCTGCGTTTTTTGCTGATTTTATGAATGAACTTCCTGCAGACTTTTTGGCGCGACTACGGTCTCCCCATCCAGGATTAGTCAATCTAATGAACACAGTATCACTAGTATATCATCTACAAGTGCCCATCTACGGAGCCCATAAAGTGACATTTTGTATATATTTTTTTTAATTATTTCGCTTTTTTACGAAATATTATTTTGTTTTTTTTCGAAACATATTTCGTATTTATTATGGAATATCATTTCGTGTAAACAAAATGATATATCGTCATAACGAAATAATAATTTTGATTTCTCAATATTTTTATTACGATTTTCGAAATAATTATTTCGTTTCACGAAATTATATTTTTTTCTTTTCTACGAAATAATTATTTTTTTCAAATGTTATATTAAAACGAAAAAATAGTAAAAAAATATTATTTCGTGAATATTTCTTTTTTTCGAAATAATTACAACCCTCCCCTCAAAAAAACGTGATAAATATGAAAAATGGTACTGGTAAATGTCACTTAAGGTGCTTCGTATTTGAGTCCCTTTAGTATGCACACTTTCAATGATATCACTGAGGCCAAGACGAGAAACCTCAACGGACTACATCACGCAACTGTTACTGGTTTTATAGAACTTAATCCTAGTATGACTCAGTGAATGTAGATAGTTGATTAAATAGTTTTGTACAATTAGATAATATTAAGAAGGTTGATGGGGGAAATTAGAGATCTATTAAATAGAAAACAAAACTTAGATTTATTGTTGAGTTTGAAAGACAAGAACGTCTGAGGATCGACCCGGAGGAGACATGTTTGAGATCTAGTAATATTTGATAGTTCTTAAATAGTTTCAATATACGATAGTACACGTACGAGCTTTAAAGTCTTACTCAGTCGTAAGTGAATAAGATACATTTTAAGATCAAATGTCAGAACAATTTAGACAATTTAAATCCTGAAGTTCAAGTTTTAAAAGGAGATCTCTTGACATTAAACATTTTTTTCGAATTGTTTGTAGTAAGACAAGGTTACATAAACAAAATTACTACAAAAGGATATTTGACAGAAAATGCTCACCAAATACAAACGCAGTGTGTAATAAAGTGATTAACAGTTGTTTATTTTTGTGCTTGATAGTACTACGAATTTCATAAATTCATATTAGATACTTGGGGAATTCATGAGTGGTTGTGTTGTGTTCTGTTTAAAAAATGTTGCAATATTTATTGGAACTCGATTGTATATGTCGGAGAAATCATATGTAATATATATGTATAATGACTGGCAAATCTAGACCAAGAGTTTCCTTTAAGGAATAGGTCAATAGACAATCCGGACCCAAACAGTCTCCTGAAAACTTGGCTTGCGTTCACAAGTAATAAGTACTACATGTAGTATTATATTATTCGTATAAACAACAATTAAGTTTTACCATTAGCATCATCAAAATCAAAGTGAAGCAACTTGGTCTCAATAAAGGAATCGTTTTGCTCAAATTAGGGAATTTAGTCAGTTATCTTTCCCTGATAAAATCTGAAGCAATCCAATTGGTGAGTTGGTCCTTACAGTTGGAATCTTCGGATTTTATTATTGAATTCCTACGTAAGGATAACAAAATATTTCATCTAATATCTTTCTTGTTAATGAAGATATTTACTGAAGTGATGAAATTTAGATAGTTCTTTATCCTAAAAATACTTAGCTTGATTTTCAAACAAATTAAATGATTTACAAAAAAAATTATTTAAGATTAATTTTGGACAAATTGACATTGAAAGGTAAGGGCAAATCCGAGTAATCCAACTAATTAGACCTACTTATTTGAAGAATTTACAAGGGGAAATAACTGTCTTATGTCCCTTATTATCATTTAGGACTTAAAAACCGCCAATAAGCTCTTGTTTTTGAATTAAACAAGGTGGTTTTCATAGCGCACCTTAACTGCATTTATTCCATTGCCAAAGTCAAATTAGTATTTTTTTTAAGTTATAACATATATGCCAAATAGGAAATACAGAGAAAACGTTGTACAATAAAATACACTTGACAAATACTTATACAAAACACAAAATAGAAGTTCTAACACCATTGTGTCAATTTTATGAGTCAAGAAAACGTGAAAATCAAAATATATAATGAATATAAAGATTCCCTCCTATATCTTACATTTTGCAGCTTAAGTCCACGAGGCAACATACCAGTTCTATCCTAATTGACAATGCAAGCTCTAAAATGATTAATCAGGAATGTACCCATGATCAATAATGTCGATCAAAATATTAATCTTTCACATAATCATTTCATGTGTATTATACATAAAACTATGTGACACATGACCTTCAGATTATCATATTGTAGTTTGTCACAAAATCTAGAGATCGGGACCAGCTGTGTGGCATCACTCCGTGGTATAACTTACACAGTCAGCGCACAGTCACTTTCTCTAACTGAATTAATCCAGCGTATTGATTACAGAGTTCACGTGAAAATAAAAGATTAGCCAGTGATCCTTATATCGGAAAAAATCGCTCGGATGAATCCATAAATGAAATGAAAATGATGCCCGGGTTATTCCGTAAGTTGCCGAACATCTATGGCCGAGGTGCCCGACTAAAAACATATAACCTCTAGAACCATTCGCGTGATTCCGTAATTTACGATCCAAAATGGAAAAAACTAAGTTCGGGTGGTTCCGTTACTTGACTATCAACTGTCGACGAAGTGACCCGAACGAAGACATCTAAAATCGGAAGTCACTCGGGTGATTCCGTTAATTAACGATCAACTGATCACCGAGATTATCCGAATGCAGTGAATGGCTTCTAGCTGTCAATGAATCTAATACCTCAAGGTCAACGCTGGGTTTATTTCATTGATAAACGGGATTATATTCCAGATGAAATTTTGATCTCTTAAAACAGTAAAATCAGTAATGACTCATTTTAGAATAAACCATTTTTTATCAATCTTACATCCATGCACATTATTATGTAGCTTTATGAGCGAAATGACGGACCCTGTGCTGATTATGGGATCGGAATCACACCTGAGAGTTGTTTTAATGTCTGAAAACGTTACAAATTTGGTTCAGAATGAATTTTTTTGTTTCCAGTCTCCCCCGGAAATAAGTCTAATCTTGGACCTACTAAAACATTTTGGTACTCTCGCATGAAGTGACCAAATTGAAAAGTTATATCTTTTGAGTTGATGCGCAGTATGAATGTAACATTGCCGAACGAATGTATGCATTTTTTATAAGACCGGCACCGTGGCGAGTGAATAAGGTTTCTAACTTCAAATCACTGTTACTTTTAGAGGACCATAGACTTGACCCGGCAACCAGGCCACTCTGAATCTCGTTTAAAAAGGATGTATTTAAGTCAAGTGCCGTTAGTTCCCAGGATCGATGTTTAAGGTAAGCTAACTGCCTGTCTCGTATAACTTGTGTCATTTGAAAAGGGACGCGCGGTTTAATTGGCTATCATAGTCGGACATCAATGAGACTGTAGGGTCAGATATAGTTTGGACAAACAACTTAATTGATGCCATGTATGATTATATAAAATTTCAAAGATAACCCTTCATTTCTTAAACTCATAGTAATTAAAAAGGCATATTTTTAATAATGATACATTGTACCTAAGCCAAGACTTGGGTAGATTAAGTGACCCCTATCTGTAAAAATTCCCTAGTCATATAATAAGATATGGAAATTATTATCCATTGTGACGCCATAGGGTTGCTTGTACTAAGCAAGATTTATATGAAAAAGGCGACAAACGAAGTCAGAGAATTAAAAGTTTCAAAAAATTAACACATCATGAAATATTAGTTTTTAATCGTCCTGTTGCAATCATTAGCCCTCGGAATGATGACTTTTTCATGATAAGACATATTACTATTCGGCAACTTTGTCCCGCGCGACAATTTTAAAGCGACAGTCACGCATAATTATGACAATTTTAATACTAGTAGTACTGGCGGTTTATAATTGGTAATTGTTATCAGTGGTGCATACATCAGCATTGCTGATTTACATACTCGAATATCGAAAACGAGTACAAAAATACTGTAGTGAGTATTTAAATCAGCGGTCATAATGTCATTCTCGTTCCCAGAGGTTTTCAATATTCTCGATCTAACTATCGAGAATCTTGATAGCCCCTTGGAACGAGAATGGCTTTATGCTAAACGCAGTACTTAAGATGCATTAAAGTAATTTTAACAGACGCTGTACAAATATAGTGTGGCAAAAATTTGATTACGAACAAATTCGTCTTATTTCGCACAGCACGTTCGACAACGTTCATGAAGAGTGTGGAAACTGCAAGCGATGGTATAACCAAGAACGAAAAAGTGTCGTTCGGAACACTTCGACCATTTATTAAATGAAAAAATAGTGTATTGAGTTCCTAATAGAGAAAATGTATATTTTAGACTCAACTGATTTCGTGTATCTTACGATAATAAAAACAAACAGCTTTTAAAGCAATGAAATAATTACGGCTATGGGGAAGTATCATCTTAAATATGTACAAAAACTTGCTTTATGGAGAAAAATAATTGCTAGTTTAATATTCTATAAATAAGCTAAATTCTAAAGAAATAAAATACTACTTTTTGTGCAAATTTACTTAACCGTTTTACACGATTTATCCGTAAAAGCCTCTTTTTGACAGCGGGAGCGATATTCAAAATAAGGGGTCAGGGATATGAGTACGTCGATGCTATTAATGATAAGGTATATGACGAATCAATTTAAAGTTAATTAAACTATTTCTCACACTTCATTTAAATTAGAAATATTAACTCTGTAGATGTTTCATGTCTTTCTAACGAGGTTATAAATTCACGCGGAGAAATCAGTTAATTATCCTTTTATACAATTTTGGAGAATTAATGAAAATTTTAGCGATTTAATTTCGAAAAATACATTAGAATTATGTAAACTTTTCAATGAGTGATAATAGGCACTTTTTTATAAACATTATATGTTTAACTTCTTCTTATTAATGCGATACATACCAAATAATTACATTCAGAATGTTTCCAATTTTTTGGTCATTTTTTTTTTTAAAAATTCACACGGTAGAAAATTCGTTCAATAACTCACTTTTTGTTCCCCCCCATGACATGAATCATTTTGTTTTATTTGAAATTCTGCGGTGAAACCTGTTTTAAAGAGATACATGCAAGCTATTCTACTGTTTGATAACAAACGTAAACCACAAAAATGATTATTATAGTTTAATTCAATGAAATACATTGTAGTTGTATAACTGTCGACCACATAGTTTCTTTTATAAAGCACGTCCAACAGTGTTGAACGCATAGAAACCGATTTCAAAATTTGTAGAAAAAGCTTTTTGACATTTTTGTATTATTTTCAATAAAGTATGTATACACTCTTGTCTTGCAACAACTGAACATCTTAGCTAAGGACGCCAAATATAATGGTCCGCAAAATGAAGCACATTTAGAAAACAACAATGACTAAAAGTCATCAAATCGATTTCAAATCACAGTGGACAATACTAGTATTCGAATACATCGGCCGGCGGCGCCAAGTGATAACGATGTTGGACTGGTAATCATTGGATAGTCAGCTCCATGTTAGTTCGAATCCCATCCAAAACCTACTCTGTTGTTTTCTTGTGCAAGAAACTTGATCCCACTTGCTTGGTACTGGAGGCTAGAAGTGAACATGAAATAAATCAATCTAAGTGGTATATATACTATATCTCCTTGTTTCCTTAATAAAAGCAAGAAACTTAATTTTTACTAGCTCAGTATTTGGGGACCAGGAAGCGGATTATTATTAGATGATTACTCTAAGTTGCAAGTCGATGTTTCACAACCGAGCTAAAATAATTTAGTAAAAACCTAAACATCGGTGGATGCAGGATCGTACCGACCGCAATTGACCGCGGTCGTCGTACCACTAGAATACTGCTTGTGCAGTTTAACTGTATTTTCATTATATGTTGATACATGTTAAATGTCTTTTTAAAGTATTCTGACAATATTAAACTAAAAGTATTTAGTTTCTAGAAAGAATGACTTAGCTCTTCATTTTAATATTTTGTAGATTGTGGCCTCTATCAAATTCTGCTATGTAGACAAATTTTAAAAGTCTAATTAAAGTTTAATTATTTGTCTTTTTACCAGTTAAAAATAAAATAGCCATGGTAGCTATATGTGTATTGCAATTTAATTCATACACTATTAACGTCTGTTAAGGTATTAAAAGCATATCTGTTCTCTTTGGAACAAATGACAAACAAATTCCAACCGCCTGCAGCAATCGATCTTCCATTTCTGTGAATGCGAATTCGCTTAAAACCTAATTCGGTTTATAAAAATTAAGCATTGTTCGTAAATAATAATGATTGCATAATTAGCAAATATTTTATTATGAATATTCACGAAGTGGTCTATAAAAACAATAACCAATTAACGAAATTTTGCTCCGCAAATGAAAAGAAGGCGTTCCTTTTATGAAGGAAATAATTCAAACGATAAAAATGAAAAAAAGAATTTCGATTTTTTTTCGATTTACACTAATTTAAATTTAATTAAAAGCAAAAAGCAAATTTTAAGTGTCACCTTTAAAGTGTGAAGGATTGAATACGACGCATTAATTATCAAAACCTTAATTAACTGTTAATTCACAAATTACTCCTAATTAATTAATTCAGACCATTCACCTAAGCTTAGAAGGAAATAATTATGCCAACTGACAAATAATCGTGCCGTCGGAGATCAGATTTCACTATTCTTGCGTACTATGGCACCTTTAATAGCATAGTGAAGTTAATAGTATAAAATGTATTTAGAAATAAGAATTTGATAAAAACGCATTAATAAATTAACTTGCAGGCGCATACATCTCACGTTTCTGATCGAGAATACCTTAACACAGTCGCGCTCTTGGTCAGGTGGTACAGCATTTGAATTTCCTCGGCGATTTTTAGTAAAAAATATACAGATATCTTCGAAGAACGCAAAGGCGTGCCGAATGGAGGTATAATTGTCTTGGACTTTAGAACCAGCGATCTTGGCATTCGGAAAACCCCATTGAAAGCTTCGCTGCAAACTGATAGTCTGTTTACGAAATCACGAGTGGTTTTTCGATAGCCACTCAGTGTCAATAGCTGGTGGCAAGGAGGCACTTACTTTGTATAGTATACTAAGTCAGGTTTTTATAGGGTTGTTATGGGGGTTTTTAACATCTCTGTCGCACTCATCGGCGATTTGGCTCCGTGGAGAAAATTGTTGGTTTTTATGTGTCCGTAAAGAGTATAGACATTATTGCGCCTGACATAGCAGACGATCTGATTAAATTGTTATCTATATATATGCATGTGGAACTTCTTGCGGATTCCGTAACTTAAGAATGATAGGGTCTGAAATTACGTTATATTCGATGGCCTCAATCAGACAAATCTTGATGACATGTAACAGGGTAAAGAAATGATTCAAGGGAAAGTGGTAAGTCGTGTACAAAGGAATTTTATTTAACGAACTGTTTTACCTTACAGCAAAGTTCCACTGTTAGGACCATCAAATTCGTTAATCCTAAAAGCGGAACGTTCTTAATATATACAAGGACCATTCGTCCTATCAAAATAAGCATTTGCAACCCGAAATTTAACCAAGATGATATTTTTAGCATAACTTTACTAACCTTACTTACGTGTAAATTAAGGGACCTGAAACAGTTTTTTCTCCTTGTATACTCTTCAATATATCTAAATTAACAAGAAAGATTATATGTGAAATATTCAATTATCCTTACATAGGACTTCAATGATAAAATCCGAGGATTACAACTGATAGGACCTACCTACCAATTGGATTGCTCCAGATTTTATCAAGGAAAGATAACTGACAAAAGTCCCTCATTGTTTCAAAGAGTTTGCACTAACTCCAGAGATCTTTCTTAAACTATGGTGATATTTTTCATATAGGTTATATCTATGTGGACCTTATTTTGTTCATATAGTTACTTAATGAGTAGCAATACGGCTGACAATACGTAAATGACCCTTGTGAATAAACAGTGTAAAATTAACAAATTTTAACGAAACATATGGAACTCACATTAAGACACAAAGAATAGATTAATTACACATGCAATTAGTTGAACTGGAAAAATGCTAATAGTATAGTTTAAGTAAATGTACAAATTTATTAAGTAACGCTAAAGTGGTAATTTGTTTAGATTTAAGGGAAGCCAATTAACTTCATGTAACATATGGTCATTTTAATTCGTTCATTTATTGATAACTTTTTTTAGTTAAAATTAGTTGATTTTGCAATAGTTAAAACAATTTAACAAAAAAGGGACTCTACTCATTTAAACACTCAATTGCATCATTAAGCATTCTGGATTACTTCCCTTTGATACACAAAATTCGAATCCAGAGATTAATGAATTAGATTAGCGGCACAACGCCCCTGTAAATCTTAATTTTATTCAATTTATTATGACTCCGCGTGCCAAAATATACGGAAAATTTCTGATATTTACAACCTATGTATTAATTTCGTTTTATATTCGTTTTTTCTACTCTTAGTAACTGATTTTGTTAGAAGAATGATTATGGAGTTGTCTTTAATCGCAGCGGGTTGAGGTAATTAATGAAAGTATTAGTGCCCTCCCTTGATGTGCTCAATGACTTAAAAGAAATATAAAAAGGTTGGATGAAGCCATGAGATAAGGAATTATTTGCGTATATAAAGGACTTTAGATGTATGATAATTGTTAAAAATGAGTTTTCATCAAGAAAATCAATCTTTAAAAGAGCATCTCATGGGTCCACGTGTCAGAATCGCCGAGTTTATTACTTAGTATTGAATTAATGTAAAAAATATTATACATCATAGTTCTACTGATAAGCCTTTGGCTTTTGCACATTAAACAGGTCTAGATTGTACTGTATGTGAAGGAGTTACTACATGTATACAATACTATACATTTTTCTGGGTTTAACACCGTGTCAACACAAGTTAAGGTCATTTTTTGGCGGCCAGCGCAACTAAACTAGCTTTCCCAGATCATTGTCTGTAACCAGTACTCACTAACCCTTCTTCATGAACGGCAACTTCTTCATATACATTGTACATTAATAATGGAAGAAAATCGACATCTTAGAGAATTTTCATGAAGGGGTATAACCTCCACGAGTGGGATTTGAGCCCGAAGCACCTCCAGTAATCTAGATTCGAAATCCCGACACTCTACCAACTGCCCAACAGAACCGAGTTAGCATAAATACGATGCAATAACTTAAATATTCACAACAAATGATTGTGAAGTGGGCCAAGTTACAAAGACTAAGGTAACGTGTCATGTATTTATGTCACAGGGTTTTAGGTGAGTCCATATTTTACATTTTTAACGACATCCAACAAATTTAAACAAATGGCGGGGTATGATTTAATAATCATAACTATATGCGGCCGGCACGGCTTCAAGTAAGAAACGCTATATATAGAATCATCATGATAATGCAAGAAATGCAGACACATTCTATGGCCAAGACGATTTTGGGCCATGATTATGTATTTTTTGTCGGGTTTAATGTTGTAGCAACACATTGAATATGTCATATGACGGCGGTCAGTCAACCTATTCATCGTTTATAGAAAGGCTGAATCTCTGGATTTAGCTGTTAGTCAGTTACTAGGTGCATACTTCGGTCAGTGTCTGACAATTGTCCTACATGATTAAGAATCAGTGGTAGGAGGGATAATGGCCGTATTATTTCATGGACCTTTTCTACAAAAGTGTGCCCAGCCTGGGAATTAAACTTACGACCCCACGCGTGACTTGTTGGTAATGCAAAATTTACAGCACACAGTTAATATTCTCATGAAATATAATTTTTAACTTCAGTAAATTAAGTATTTTGACAATATAAGTACATGTATGTAAATAATGTACAGAAATGTTGAAAAAAATCATAAGATTAAATCTAAGGGAGGTCACTGTTACCGCTATAAAATTTTAACGCAATGAGTAGCCTCCCTTGTTATGCATAAATTCTGTACAGTAGTCACTATTGTACCTTGTGAACTTTTCTGAGTTAAAAACATAAATATGGTATCAATTATGGGCTTGTTGTTTAAGAAAATACAGACTTTAGACATATAAATAAAATAATTAGTATTATCTCAACGTCTAGTTATAATATATTACCGTGGTAGTCATGCATTCCAAGACTTTGATTTCCATCAGCTGCCGGACCAGCTGGCAACAGCTCCAAGTTTTGATGTCTTCAAGCAGAGACTGGTACACATCTAAACTGCAACAACACTATACATACAGTTCGCACGCAAACATTTTAATTAACGCTTCTAGCTTATTGGTAGCTCAAAGTACTACTATTTTTTTTATTGTTTTTGCTATTTGGTTATTTTGATCTTAATTCTATTTATTGTAACTATTTTCACTATTTTGTTGTTTTGATATTAATACTAATTATTGTAACATCTAAATTATAAGGTAATACATAATTATAAACATGGAATCGAGTAAAACCTTTGTAAACTTATCATATTCCGTAATCATAATCATCCTCCAATTTTATCTAGTACTATTCTGTTTTTCCGACGCTATGTTTTTTATTGGTTTGTCTTTTTTTTATAATGCTATTATTGTTTTTCACGTCATTGTTTTCTCATATATTGTATATATTTCATGTTGTAAATGACTATGTACATATTTGTATACGTCAATAAAAGATCTATCTATCATCACATTCTTTTAACTAAATTTTTCTGAGCGTTGATGCATTTAGAAAAGTGCCTGTTTCAAGAATATGACGTGTATTATATTTAAAGAAGCGTTTTATCTTATTTGTTCATTATTCCTGTTAGTAGTTTGGCTCACGAGGACGACATACTTACGGATAGAGATATGAATAATACGAAGAAGTCAAACTCCTCTTAGCGATTACGTCATGCATCGTTCTTTTTTAAAACCGTCAAGGAAAATAACCGCTGTGGGGAGTTTGCGTAGAAGAACACACACTGCATGTATAAGATGTAATACGTGGCATATAAGTCACACGATATTCTCAAAAATTGTTTTATCAGAATAGTAAAGAAATATGGTTATTTTTCCATGAAAGTAAATTATTTAGCTAACGTCCGGTTACTGGCCATCCCTACTTAAATATGTCAGTTACTACCACTTAAGATCCACTCCTTACCATTCACGGACACGTCGACAAAATTTATATTAAAATACTTATAATTACGCATTATGGTCCTTCATACTCATAAAGATTGAGTTTATATATTTTGTTGAGTTAAAACCCCGTGTCACAAATTTAGGTAATATTTCGCCAGTCAGCGCACCTAACCGCTAGATTTCCTGGACCCTTGTCTATAACAGGGATCTTATATAACATGTTTAAAATCCCTATCTATAACAAGCGTTAACTAACCTTTCCACAATGCCGGAAACTTCTCTATATACAATCTACATTGTATTTATTAACGGAGAAAAATGGACATTACTGTAAACTTTTCATGGAAGGTAATAACCCCTCCGGATGGTATTCGAACCCGTATCCCTTCGATAAACCAGATCCGACACGCTTAACAAGTGCGCTCAAACCCATGTTTTATCATTTTTAAAGTTAACAAATAGCTTGTACATGGTACATGTATGCAGTCGTGTGACTATCAGATTATATTTAAACCTTATTATTTAAAAGGGAATATCATACAAAATAATAAACATAAATACAAAGTGAAAATGTCTCCAAACTTTTGGTGGGTTCTGTATATAATTCTGAGCATCAAGCCCTACTCGATAATAGTTATTATAATAATAGATGTCCCAAACACTCAACCATACATGCAATAATTCAAACGCGTTAGTTTATTCCATCTATCTTTTATCCGGGTTAAAAATTACGTACATGTATAAAGAAACAACAAAAACAACAGCGTGTTTTGTTTGATATACTGCCAACCTTTTTTAAACAGGATTAAGTAGTACATGAACGTTCATCCTAAACACATGTAGATCCTAGATGAAAGAGTATTAATAGTTCGCTTTCACATTTATAAAATTATTTCTCTCCCAAGACGGCAACATGGATAGACGTGCTTTACTGCTGGTTTGCTTATGGAGTGTTTATGTCTCTGGATACGTACGTTTTACTTTAACAGACTGTGGTACGTTCATTTTTTAAATATTTTATTTCTCTTTTTTTCGTTTGTTGAATCTAATGCATGTACATTCACGATGATATATTTACTATTAATGCACTTGTGACTAAATGTATTATAAAAAGCATTTTTCTAGCAGTTCACCATGCGATTTATATTCACAGGACCAATTGGTTTTTTTTTCATTTTCAAAATTATAATTATAATAATATTTTTTAATTATTTGTCTAAAAAGAGAAATCGGCAAAAACATGTTTTTTACCTTATAAGGTCAAGCGAAATTGGAATTTTGTTAAGCGTCAACTCAAATTTGGCAAACCTAGGTACCTATTTACAAAAACACTCAAACCGAAACAATGCATTATATAAATTTTTAATTGAAAAACATCATCATATTACTAGATGGGAGCCCGTGCAAGCACGGGCTTTAGGTAATGACAGTTCTCGAAACTGTTTCTCGAAACAGGCATGTTTAAAAGCCATATGAAACTTGATCATAAGAGATAGCAAAATATTTGTAGGAAGTTTAAAATTGATAATTGTGTAGTATCGGAGATATGATTTTGCAAGTATAAGTTTAATCTGGATTTGTCAAGTTCTAAAAGGACTGAACACTGTGAAAATGTAACATTGAGTTATGAAACTTGGTCACCCGAGCTTGTATTTTCATTTCAAAAGTGAATTCTCGATATTTAATCCCTTTCAACATGAAACCTGAAATAATTACATGAATAATATTGATCTGTCTAACAACTGTGTCCAATCATTACAGACCGTTGGGTCAGCGTATAGGAAACATCAGCAAGCTTTCTCAGGGCTCACTGGTACATATTGAGCTTGCTTGTGAAAAAATGGACCGAGAATATGTTCTCTCATATTACACCGCTTCGTAGCTCCCTTTGAAGCGGTCAGCGTACCTTCGGTAGATAGCGTGACCAGACACGTATAATTTTTGGAACGATGTTCTGAACATCGTTCCAAAGTTAACAAACCGTAATTTCAGATCCAAGCATTGAATCTAAGCTAAAACTTCCACAGCATTCAGAAAATGTATACATTCAGGGGATTTGCATTTCTTATAATACCAAAAAATAAATTAATCATCATCTATAATATCAAGTTTTTCTAATTTTGGTGCCTTTTTTCTGTTTATTTTATATAATAAAGATCTGCCTCATAAAATGGTTCAAATGCCAATATGAAAAAGTGTGTAACTTCTAGACCCATCATGCTATCAAACTAGTTTATACCTCAAATAAAACCTCATTTCAATAGCTGTGTATTAAGAACTGTAACAAAATTATTTAAGCATGGAACAAAAAGGGCCTGAACCCCCTAGTAAAACCCCGATCCACTCCGCATATCATTACTGCAAAATTTGATTCGGATGTTTTCGGCTAGCATGTTTTCCTGATAATCGCTTGCAACTTTTTTCCATAGATTTGATTTACCTATGTCTCTGATAGCTCTCAAGTGATACTTTGTGGTGCAGTAATTTCTATAAGAATCTAATTATTGAAACTAACAATTTGTCACCGTTCTTGTGAATTGCGCAGACAGATCGCAGTATCTCTCGAAATTAAATGTGAAGTACGTGAAGTGTTTTATTCTGCATAATGTAAAATATAAGAATTGGGCGAGTATGCCGTTTATGGGTATTATTTCGAAAACAAAGAACGCATGCTTGGTGAATATTCAAAAAATGGCAAGAAGGTTGCACGTATTCTGGGTGATTCCCCATGATAATTATCGCTGCCGAGGGGCAGCGATAGTAACAACTATCAAGATTTGAGCATTTTTGTGTCGACACCGGTTGCTGTAAGTCAATCAGAACGATGCATTTGATGTAACATGATGAAAAAATTGACGTCATACAGTCAAAATAGGGATGTGTGTATGAATTCTACCGCGCAATTTTTTGTCGGGTTATCTGATTGTATTACCAGAAAATACCATTATTAATGTATGAACTATAACCAGTTTCAAGAAAGTTGCAAAATAACCCCAGAAAATATGCACAGCTAATTATAAAATGTGTTTTTCTTTTAAAAAAATGCTTGTTGAAAAAATGCAAACCTATCTTCCCTACTAACGGGCGAATCTATTTATACGGGAGAAGATTATCTGTATCAAATCAGCCGAGATGCGTAACCAGTATCCACTGAGACAGGTTTAAGTCACGCCCCTCATAAACATCGCTGTTAGCTTAACGTTCACGATTTGGAACGCCCTACTGATTCATATCGGTAATCGTTGGCCGGAATATTTCGGTTTTCTAAAAATTGAATTTAGTCCCTATTTGTTTTACATATCGTTACCAGAGCGCGCTTATTCCTGGAATTCTAAAAATAGACTCAAATATTACCAGGGCACGCTTATTCTTGTCTTCTATAAATATACTTGGGACGGTTTGGATACGCTGTGAATACACGGCTAAACAGCGATTTCAAGCATTTTTGGAAATGCTAATACTTGTACAGCAGTTACAGTCATGTGACAGAGGCATTACATTCGATTCAGTAAAGATCAGAAATATTTTACTTCACGTCGAGAATCAAACTCGATTTTCCGGTTTGACGGGTCTATTTTTAGTTTTATCTAGAACTATTTTTAGACACAAAAAAACCCACTATTTTTGTTGAATTTTGGCAGTTTTTGCAAATATCAAGAGGCTTTGTCAAAAAAAGAATTGTCAACTTGATATGCCGGTATATAGGTGCTCCAGCGACAAACAAAAGATTTGTTCCAAGCTGCGTAGTTTCTTCCACAAAACAGGAAACTCGCAAATTTAATAGTATAGATACGAAACGATGGTCTGAATTACTTATGAAATTACTAGTTTAAGCACATACTTAAAACGTGATTTAACATAAAATGACTAGTGTTTTTCACTTACATATATGTACATGTATATTGTATTAATGGCACGGCTATGATAAATTGCTTACTAAAAATAAAGTCATTGCCGAACACAATATTGTCGTTATCGAATCCCGGAACAAGAAAATTATTTAAGCAAATTTCACCAACAATTTTTTATGGATTGAGGACTCTAAAACCAACGCGGACGCTTAACAAAATTCCGGAATGGCATGGCCTAAGTTATTGTTGAAGATCACATGACTATAGACCCTTAACCCTTAACCGCTCAATCCCGCATTTTTACGTATCTAGAGCCCCCCCCCCTCTCCAAAATGGCTGCCACAGCCTTGAAAATGGTGTTTTTTAACTGGAATAAGTGAATTTTACTTAAGGATAGTTGTCTCCAAAAAATGAGCTTTTCTTCGCGCGCCTCCCTCCCAAAAGATGTCTCAGGGGGTTTCCGAAGGGAACTTTTCACACATGTCGCAACCAGTAAAGGGTTAACACGTATTTACAGGTGGCACAGAAAACCGTGTAGTAAACATTCAAGGTACAACGATAGAATATCCTATAGAGATACCAGGAAATGTTAGTGCTGTAGGTTCTATAGAGATCTTACACGATGTTCAACCAGCAAGATATACTCTCAATGTTGTAGTAGAAAAATGGATTCTATTCTTTTATTATACTTTACCATGTGCATCGAATGTTGGAAGTTGGTAAGTATGTTTGAAATAGTTGATTATATTTAGTCACAGATGAACATCAAAATGATACCAAAACCCTGCTTCAGTCTTTTTGTGTCTGGGTTTATCGCCGTATTAACGCATTGTATCATTCGGAACTCCACGGCCATTCGGTACGAATAACCTCAGACATATTTAGACGCCATTTGGAAAAAACGGTGTTGAAGTAAACAAATACACGTTCGTTTAGGCGATGACTGAATTTTCGCTTTTAGTCCGTAAATTTGAAATTACATAGTTAAATGATATCGATGAACAATATTTAGCTCAATTTAAAACAAATACATGTGTTTGTGTATACTGCAAGAACTAGTTTGCATAACCGCTACGTGCTTCGCCTCGCGTAGGTAGTAAAATCACAAAAATCCAGTGAAGACCCCCCACGAATCATTCCGAGATCATTCATTCATGAAAGGTCGAGGTGTTCCGAATGGCATTGTATAGGTCAGTCAACCTTCCTGGAAAGGCTTAATCTCTAGGTTCTGCTGTTAATCAGTTATTTGGTACATACTTTCGTCAGTGGCTGACAACTGTCCTACATTATTTAGAAACAGTGGTAGGAGGGACAATGATCGTAGAAATTAATTCCTTGCCAAGCTTCACGAAAGTATGTCCCGCCCAGGAATCGAACCTACAAACCCCTAGATTAGTAGACTTGTATGCTACAAACTGTTTTAGCCGGACGGCTCGGCTACAGTCTAGTTGTATAATACTACTATAAAAGTGAAAAACTGTGTCTATGTATTATTAGCAAATACAATATCTCACATGAATAGAACTAATTTCTATATAAAGAAAAAGTCTCAAAGCGATTATTTGTCAGACTTCCTGTTTCATTAACAATAAGGGGAAACAACTATGTCTGAAAATGTCAAATTATTAAAACAGAAAATCAATATGATCTGTTTGGAATAAGTATTTATGTACAATAACTATATTACGAATGTGCTGATCGCCTTTTTCATGGACTTTATATTAGAGCATCACATCATCTTTAAACTAATCTGGGATCCAAAAGTTTCTTTACACATGTATTTTTTCATTCTATTTTATTGCAAAATTGTTGCTGACACATTCTGCTTTATATGTTTATTGTATATTTAAATAATTCTAATGCATTAAAGTACATAATTGACATGTCATGGAAAACTGCACATTAGTTGGGAAACTATTAGCGACATTTTAAGTATATCAAAAAAGATTTAAAAATGTGTAAAGAAACTTTTGAACCCCAGTGTATATAACTTACGCCGGGAAATGTATCAAGTGCTTTAGGCATTTCATAATGCCTTAAGTATATCAAACGGGTAATCTTATACCAGTCTGTCAAAGTCCAAAATTCTTGTTTTATAAATGTAACACATAATCTGACTTTCAAGCTTATGATGAGTTTCTGTTGAATCGTTTATTTCAATTAGAATACAAACGTTAATTGAAGTTAACGCTTCTCGGATTAGAATTGTTGTTACGAACTTAAGCTAAGAAACCTATGCATGTAGAGTTTGGTTCGGTTACTGTGATCAAATTTCAATGACACTGTCAGTCGATTCGCATACGTAAGAGATTGTGTCAAAATAAAGTTTTTTGTTAACAAAATATATAGATAAAATATATGTAGAGACTCGTTGACCATATCTAGTCGATGAGACTTCTTAAGTTGTGTTGTATCTAAAAAGCAAATTAGTAGGTAACTTGTTTGTTAATATTGACTTAGCGCGTCCATGTGTAAATAATACTAGCACTATCAGATTGCCAGCGGATTTTTCACCTGGACCTTTTTGTATTATACCCACATCTGATTTCTGAGGCATATCTTCGTTAAAGATGCCATAGTATTCCGAATGAGTTTTCAAATTAAAGGTACTCATTCACAGATTTCAACTTAAACATCAACTTTTTCTGAAACCATCAAAATTGTTTGGAAACAATTTTTAAGCAAACAAATTGTGATTTGATAATAAAAATTTTAGTGCAAATTGACATAAAATGATAGTGTTTCAAGTAGTAAAAATCTATCCCGTATGTCACGGTATAGACAATTTTAGTGCATTTTTGTGACTTTCATTGTATTTTTTGCAATCTATAGATCAGTTTGTCCTAAATGATCAAGAATTAATTTTTTGACACAATTACAGACACTGAGTGGTATTTTGAAATTATAAAATTTTTTTAACGAAATAAGTGAACTAGTACCTTTAAAGATATGATAATTGTCTTTTCCTATGTATTGCAGTGTCTATGACGTGTGTGAATTGTTAGGTAAATTTGAAGACCCTGGTTGTCCCTGGCAACTAGTAGAGAGTGGTATTCCATGTATGTGTCCATTCACTTCTGCCACCCACACACTTCAACCACACCCTTTCTACATACCGGAAGTAAAAGGGGGTTGGGCTTGGTTAGCATATGTAAGTAACATCTTTATAAACAGTGCCCTCCAAAACTTCTTGGACAAAATGAAATTTAAGAAAAATTGGGCTTTTATACCACATGTAGTTTTACTTTAACTAAAGCTTACTTATGTAACATTTGATTAAGTAATAATGTTGATTTTGTGAATTCCCTTGAATGACTCGTTATTCACTAAGAGAAATTTGGTAATCGACTGGAAAGCATAAAGTAAAGGGAGGTAATATTGATTTTACTACAATTTCTGAAAAAAGAGTTTATCTCCCTTGTGTTCAGTTTTCGGGTTTAGTCAGTTTCAAGGAGTTAATACTTTACTCTGTTTTTTATTATTTCAATGGATACTAATATGAGTTCATCGATTTTTTATGGTTTTATTCTTTATCAGTTTGATTTTTGTCTTTCAATTAACTAAAGCTGTATATTTATATGATTCCGTTATAACTTTCGAAGTTTCACTGTAGTTTTGTGCAACGTCTCTATAATATTTATTTTAATGTGAACTTGTTCTACTTCTCAATATTTCACTGAGAAATTGTCTTATTTCCCATAATTTCACTGTGAACATGTACTATTTCTCTATATTTCACTGTGAACTTGTTCTATTTCTCTATATTTTACTGTGAACATGTTCTACTTCTCTATATTTTACTGTGAACTTGTTCTACTTCTCTATATTTCACTGTGAACTTGTTCTACTTCTCTATATTTCACTGTGAACTTGTTCTACTTCTCTATATTTCACTGTGAACTTGTTCTACTTCTCTATATTTCACTGTGAACTTGTTCTACTTCTCTATATTTCACTGTGCACTTGTTCTACTTCTCTATATTTCACTGTGCACTTGTTCTACTTCTCTATATTTCACTGTGCACTTGTTCTACTTCTCTATATTTCACTGTGAACTTGTTCTATTGCTCTATATTTCACAGTAAATGTGTACTATTCCTCTATATATCTTTTTTATTTCATGTGATGTGTATATATTTTCAGGGTGATTATCGTGTGACAGGAACATTGTATGATAATACATTGTCAGAAATTGTTAATTGTTATCAGCTAGAATTTACTGTTCAAAGAAAACCAACTTATTGAAGACTTTTGTTTTGGTTGGTGATATAATTATATTGAATGCGCTGAAGTCAGGAAGCGGTATTTTTATATGCAACGTTTATTAATAAATAAATTGACGGACGGCACGGTTACGAGTCAAATACGATATATATGTATATAATACATCAAGAAAAAATGTTTTGACTTGGAACCGTGCCGTCCACCTAAATGCATACATAGGAAAATCATATTCATAAAAAAGTATACTATAAATAGGAGTCAATATTCTACCGCGGTAATACTTTTTACAAGGTAGCTTTTTAATACAATTTAAATATTATTAAAGGAAACTTGTAAAAACTATTCGAGATAAACAGTCGTTTAAAGGCACGCATTTCGCTTAACAGAACATCTTGTAGAAAAAAATTTAGTTTGATTATTGTCAGTCAGCTTTAGTTTTACAATTATACGTGTATATTTTAGTTTGATAATTTGAAAATGTTTCGACTTATTACATGTATTTTCTATCAAAGTCTAAATGAATTTAGCAAGTCAATGGCCATTCTCGTTCCCACAGCCTAGTAAGATTCTCGATACTAGCTCGAGAATCTTGATAACCTCGGGGTACGAAATTGGTCAATGGTTTATTTTATCGTGTATGCACTTTCACATGGCTATGCACCTGATTATGATCAAAACGAATTATTGTGTATAAAGTTATTTATAATTATTAAATGTTGTGAAAAACTGACGCAGTTTGTTTGTTTGTTGTACTTTTTTAATAACAAAAACCATTTTAAACGTCAGATAGCAGTGTTTTTGTGAAGAGTGTTTTCAATCTAGAAAATCTAGTCTGATTGGTTGGCGTAAGTAATATATGATCATATTATATGATTATTACGTCTGCTAAAAGAGGCCTGACCGGTAGCACACAGTAGGTAGCACACTAGTCTACTAATCGTGGGTAAGATTCCCGGGCGGTGCATACTTTCATGGAGCTAAGTCATGAAATAAATTTCAGTCTATTCCCTCTCCTACCAATGATTCTAAAACATCTAGAGCAGTTTTTAGTCAGATTTAGAGTTAGAGATTTAGCCTTTCCAGGAACAGTGATTAGGTTGAGTTACCGCCGTTATATGACCTATACAATTTATTGCAACGGTGTCAAACCAACCAAACATATAATCGCAAAATGCTCCCACCATGTGACCAGATGCTCCAAAACTAAGTATCAACATATACAGAAGTTAAACTTGTATAGAATCTTATCATTTCTGTTATAATTCCTGCTTTAATTGTCCTGACGGCTCGCTGTTCACTGTCGACAAGTTTATTTTATCTTCATTGCCTTGTTCGGACTCTAGCCCCCCTTCAGCAGGATGAGATATGTGTTATGGGGCGAGTTTCAAAAGCATATCGCTAGCTAGCGCTTTGTCCCCTGCTACCCATAATTTGATATCACATATCGCGTATTTCTATTGGCGTAAAAAGGGTACAAAGGCACAAACCGCTAGCTAGCGATATTCTTGAGAACCTCGCCCATGGTCTTATGGCCTATGGGCATACATCATTCGGAACTCCTTGGCCAATCACTACGAATAATCTCGGACATATTTTGACGCCATTTTGGAACTACAATTACATCACATACCCAAACAAAATACTTAAACTGGTGTTGAAGTAAACAATGATATTTGTATATGACATGCTAGAATACAATTGTATTTTCACTTCAATTTCAGTCAAGTTGATTATTTGCCTTGATTTGTAGCTATGGGTCACGTGATGTATATGTCTGCCATCATATTCCAGTTGTTAGATAAGATAACATTAGATAAATGGTATTTTAAGTCAGTAAGAGAAATAACAAATAATGTAAGCTTATAAGCTTATACATCCGACTACAAAACATGGTAAATATGAAATCATAATGCTAAAACAAATACATACAAGCTGAAACAATAAATTGATGATAAGACATGATTTTTTTCTACGGCCATTCTCTCTCCTACCAATGATTCTTATGTAGGGCATTTGTCAGTCACTGGCGAAAGTATGCGCTTAATAGTTAGTTAACAGCTAAATCTAGAAATTTAGCCTTTCCAGGAACAGTGAGTAGGTTGATTGACCGCCGCTATATGACCTCTGTAGTGAGTTTTTAAATCAGCGGAGTTGATGTTTGCACCACTGACAGTTGAACAAAATTTAACAACACTGTATATCACATAGAATGGAAGTGACCTCAAGTTACATGCATCCTAAAGTAACATGTACTCGTATACATGATTTTTCACTTCCGTCTAAATCTCATTGCTTACAAATAGTCATCCTTGATTTGTTTACATACGATGTATTTTGCTTGGCATTATGGAGTTTTGTCAGTGATCACGTGGACGTCGTACCTTCTGAAATGTACGAAAACGTGATTGAAACTAAATCACGTCGCCTAGACCAATATCAATAACATGTGTAAAATAGTTCTCAAATAGTGTTTGAAACAAGGCTTGGACTGTATCGAAGGTTTGTTGAAAACGCCTCTTTATTTATATTGATACATTGATACTGTCTAAAAATAGTCAACTTGTCTTGGATTTCGTCTGAAAAAATTTTGTTTAGTTGACAGACAGTTTTATTCTAATTCCTCAATGGCTATCATTTTCATTATTTCCTGGTCGGAAACCCCCTAGGTTATTGTGTTGATACGACTTTAAACTCAACCAAAACAAAAGCATAATTATGTAAAATTGCAAACGCTTCCTATATATTAAACATGGTTTTACAGAATAAACTACATTTATTCAATAACTATGTGTTTTTGCCCTGCAAAGCGCCAAATTTACTGTACATTACTGCAAAACCTGTTTAATAAAACTGAAAACATGACCGAAATTGTTAAAGGGCCAATAAGTGTCCAAAAACAAATATCTGCGCTCTGATTGGTTGATCAGGTCCGTAAGTAGTTACAATGTTTGTATAAAACTGTCATTAATTAAGTGATTTGATATAGGCCCTGTTTCCTCGGAACAGTTATATTGGTCCTTGGCCTTCAGCTTGGGGCCAATACCATTGCCCCCTTGGAAAAATAACAGAGCCTATATTAAATCACTTATTTAATGACACACATATATACGAATGTATATAGTTTTAGCACATTCAATAGTCGATGTACTTCAGCGCAATTTTTTTACGTGGTAAACCGTTCGCATATCTAAATGTCATAATTTCTTTACTATCATAAAGTGCATATCATAGGCAGATCAAAGGGGCGCCGACCCGGCGTACGCCCCCTCCTAAAATTGCACAGGAAAAGATTTTTTTAAATCTTGAAATATAATATTTACAGGAATATATATTAATGTAAAAATCACTTGCTACGCGTGATAAGTTACAAGACAGGAATACAGTAAAACAATGATATAACTTACAATTCGCGAATAATTCCTTCTAAATTTTTGCAAGGTTTCAAAATTATATGATGTATCTTGATGCTTTTTTGTAGTTTAGATTTTGAAAACGTGCCTGAATCCCTTAGAAATGTCCAAAAATCATGAGCTTCTTGGGGCCTCTGGACCCCCAGTCTGCTTGTTTATTTTCCACCCCTTAACACCCCCTTAACGCCCCCTTATCCGCCTATGCATATAAGGTATACAATGTGACACTTTATAAGTTCACTTATATAGACATGCATCTTAATTTAAACTATATTGAGGAACAGTAGTACCCGGTCTGTAAATGAGGTCTGTAAGTGGAGCCGGGTACCATTTTCATTTAAATATTGTGAGAACCTTACATAAATCACCCTGTGACACGAGTTATAGTTATAAATAACTGAGTCAATTATATTAAGTAAAGTCTGATCAATTTAGATAGGAACCATCAAAACAATTGACTTCAGAATTCCTTGATAAGAAATACATAACTGCGCATGCGCAAATTTCAATGACGTCACAAATTGATTTTCTAATATTTCTCTGTGCGTATGTATAGTTGTTTTTACTTTATTAATTAATTTTCATACTTTAATTAAGTGATTTTGATGAATTGATGTATGAAGAATTCTACCGTCAATTTCACGCAAACCTGCGAACTTTACCGAAGCGTACACAGTAACTTGTTTACTTTATTTATAAATCCAATGGTTGACAAAATCGTCAAGTTCACCCGACGATAAAGAAAGCGTGATTGTTTACTTCACCGAAATATTGAATTACAATCGATGTTTTTCTCAGGAGCCTTAAAACTGTTGAATGAAATAGTGCGAGTAAAATCCACCAGTTTTCCCCAGAGATACTCGCAGTAACTAACAGCTATTACTGCGTGATTTTGAACAAGCTTATAGTTGTGTGCGTCAATTTATTACAAGTATCAGATTTCCCAATGCCTAGTATCTAGAATTTACGCTAATAGCTTGTCAACAGTTTTCTAGTTCTGTTAGTCTTAAAAAAGAAAATACGAAGGCGGGAGAAAATCAGTTTCATTCGCTGATTAAGACAATTTCTTCATTTTTGTTATCAGAGGAAAATCTGGAAGATTTTCTATAATTTCTGTCCGAGAAACAAGAATCTCTCATGAATTATTTGTGCACTTGAATGTGCCAAATCATCTACACTGGAATTACCCTCGATAATTCTGTAATCAGGATTCTCTCGTTTGGAGCTTTTAGCGAGCAAATGGACTATTGAAGGTTACATAGTTACCAACGTCATCTTATGTATAGGCTTTGTCCTTATATTGATCAACCGGTGTTTTAATGTTGATAGAGCATTTGCTAACATATTGTGTGACTCTGTGAGCGTACGGACGGATAAACACTTAAATGTTTTAATGGAATAGATGCAATATGGGGAAATAAAAACAAAATTTGTTATTGCAGGTAGGTGAAATTGTTTCTTTACTTTGAAAAATTCAATACAAAAATGATAATCTCATCGCAATTTGTGTTTGTACTCTGGAAGATATTTTAATATGAAGAGAGGATAAACATTATACCTAGTGCCGTTAGCTAAATATGTTTGTTTTATAAACTCACATTTAACCATATTTCCATTCATGAATTCATGAAAGCTCGTAAAATTGATAATGATAGTTCAGACTTCACATCTGACATTTGCGTGAAAACTTAATTCACTTTGCGCGGAGATGGGAAATAATGATATTTGTAATTGTCAAATGTTTAACTTCTATGTACAGATATTGCGGAGAATAAAATGAATGTTTTATAGTGCTCATGTGGTGAATGAAGTCTAGCACAGCTTGCATGTTTGTTGATCTAGTAAAAGGACAAGTAAACACCTTTTGAATTGAGAATAAGCTATATATTATTTACATTTACTTTTACTCATAGTCGCTTTTCAAGACAAGCTTTTAGTCTAGTTAAAAATGCAACACGTAATGCGTATCTAGTGACAATGTCGATTTTACGATAGTCTAGGACTTAAATAGTTTTACACTGTTTTTGTTTCCGAGTGTAGTCACTTAAAACAGAACAGAACAAACCAGACCACGCTATGTTCTGTTCTGTTCTTTAAACATGGATTTCAAATGATGTTTTTCTATTTAGTTACTGGAATTTTTTAACGTCAAAGGCATAGAAATACGATCTGTTTTGGACATACTAGCTGTAAGGTTTATGCCGTGACCCTAAATGACGTGGGTTAAATTCTTTGTTTCGTCAAAATTAAACTATGCAAAGTCAGGTTTTTGACGAAGCTTTAATGGAAGGTTATGGATCGAGAGGGCAAGGGATCGAACCCAGTAGGGACACTGCTTATTTCCTTGTGCAAGAAATGTACTTGCAGTTGTTCCATTTCACACACGTGCAAACGGTTACGTCGATGGATCATCTGCTTGAATGCGATTTCAATGATCAGGGGTTATTGTACAAAATTGTAAAGTCGGCTGAATACGTATATGGAAGCAGACTTTAAACCGCACATTAACTTAAACTTTTTAACTTTTAAGTTTATGGAAAGTCGGCGATAATGATTGAGATGAGTATTAAGAATTGACTTCTACAATGATAATCATGAAAGTATGTCCTAACTTGAATCAAAATGATAATTTACGAATTTTTGCTGAGTCACAATTGTTTACCTTAATAAAATTACCGTTCAATACAATAAACTTTCGTACTGAAAACTAACACCTGTAAAGTTATTATAAGACAATTAAAGCAAAAATTAGATTTAAATGCGTCTACGGGTAATTTTCTCCCAGTAGAAAAAAGTTTATTGTGTGATAATTGTATGAAAATACTATATTGCATCAAAGTTTTATTGCCATAGTGATTGGCGTTGTTAGTTGATACATGTAATTTGTTGTTTGATTATTATGTTTTACTTTTTCAATGCAACTACTCGTATTTAGTTAATGAATTATTTTTTTTCTTTTACTTGTCACACGTGGATCGTTCTCTAATTTGTTGATAGGAGTTAAGGTGGGTCGGTACCTTACTCGGAGGGAAAAACGAAAAAAAAATATGTTTACTGATTGTGATAAAAGTTAGCAAGCAGATACCTTCATGCTTCTTGTTTCAAGATTTTAATTTTAAAATCCAAAGCATTGTAACGATTTACTTGTCAATCCCGTGTATTTAAGTGTTTAACCCCATTCAAAATGGCACCTCAGGATGTGTAAAGCTTTAAATGATGTTACAATGTACCCTAAAATAAACTTTGATTGTGCGCCTTCCCATCGAAATATACCCCAAAAAGGTCTTAGAGGGGAGATGTGCCCCTTTTGATGCTTGTGTTGAAAGGGAAAAACTAAACAAGAATCATCAATATAAGAATCATAAGGAACCACCGCACCATTCTTTCAAAGATCGTCCTTTTAAGTTTTTTTTATTATTTTTTACTGGGTTTAACGCCGTGTAAACACAATTTAGGTCATTTTACGGCGTCCAGCGCACCTAACATTACTTTCCTGGACCCTTGTCTATAACCAGTACTCACCTACCCTTTCACAAGGCCGGAAACTTCTCCATGTATCTTATCAATGGAGGAAAATTGACATTATTGTCAAATTTTCATTGGAGGGTATAACCTCCCCGGGTGGGATTCGAATCCGTTCCCTCTTTGGAACACGATATTCTAAATCCCATAACTCAGGGAATTGATTTATATTACTGACATTCTGCGATTATGCAATACAATGTACACAAGTTCCATAACTCCGATCTGTTTCTCTGCATTCGGAATTCCACGGAGGTTTTTTACGTAAATATATCTCTATAGATGATCGCCATGTTTTTTAATGGTTTCTTGTTGGATTTTGCGCCTTTTCCCGCTTAGAAGTTTTGGGTCTTATTCATTCTTGCGAAATATTTGTTTTACCCGCACCCGGAAATTGTCTTTTAGTCGAGCGAGCTGTCTATCGAAATATCTTGTTTTAAAATGTTTTAATTGCTTCATTACTTGTAAATCAAACCTGAAACTTGACTCTTATACTCGTGTGTATTATATAACAATTAATCACATCAATTTATCAATGGTGGATCCCTCATTAACGCTGTGACAAGATCTACTCTGATATCGTATTATTGGAAACCATTCTTAGATTCAGAGTTAATAGGAATAAGATTAACCTTACAGTAAATTATACGGAGGATTCAATAGAAGTTATTTTGTTATCTCGTTGACGCTTTTATAACAATAACAAAGCATACTGTTGCTCTACAGAATCACTTTCTCTCTGTAAATACATCTATATATATCTTATTTCAACAGCGCCTTGTCTTTCTTGTTACTTTGTTACACGCACAGGTATTCGATACCTTGAGGTATAATACGGCACCGGTACTCCATTGCCTTCAAGCTAGCTTTTATTGCGACTTGGTAGATTGTCGGCTTACGGTACGGAGGTCATTGGTTTGAATTTCGGGTTGGAACATGGATTTTTATCTGGTTGCATTTGGCGTCCAACGAAAATAATCCAATAGGAATTCTCAATACATACGACAGATTTCATCTAAAAGTGAAACAATTCGATATATAATTTTGGGTATCGCTACCTAGCGCTGAGAAGCTATTTCCTATGCAACGGCTTGCTATAATATAGCGTTAGCTATCAAAATTGTTTTACGCTTTGAATGCATTAGTTTTTTGTTTGTTTGTTTGTTTTCTATATTTTGGTACTTTAAAGCAAAGCCGTTACATATTTTATCACTAAAACAAACAACGCTTTTAAAAGCGATAGGTACTAGGTAGCGTTTACCTTACGCAAATGGCTCCACATGCTTTTTTTGTAGGAGGTAGCTGGAACCTGGCCTTACTCTATCCACAGTAACTTTAGTTATACACAAGGGTACCAATCGCTGATTCTCCGCACAGGGAATCAACAAACATAAAGCAAGATAGAAACATTGTAAACATCTTAGAACAACATGCGGAATGTTCGATTTCTTCTAACATCGAGTTCCTATGGGAACAATCAATAACTTTCAGGATAGGTTTATCTCCCGTCAAAGCCGTACAGTTATTGATTCCGTTCTTGTGTCCACGGAAGCTAGATGACCTTGTTGTTGTAATAATTGGTCACAATTTTCACTATTTTGCTTTAGTGATTAAGTCAACTGGATAAGCACAGAATAATGATAGCAATATTTGTATAAATGATTCTTAAAATAAACCTGATTTGTTACCAGAGTTATTGGAGCTACAGATCAATTAAATCCAAAGATAGTCTGTTGATGTTAAGATATTAAGATGACATTATCTTACAACATTATTAAAGTTAGTCCATTAAGCTTTCTGTAAAACTAATAATGTAAAACCAATGATGTTTAAGCCACTATGGGAAGAAATGTTAAATTGCCCAAGATATTTTTTAATTGGGTTTAACGTCGTATTCAACACATATTTAGGCCATATAATATATACGACGACCAGCTCTTACTACTAAAGGTCTCCTGGACACTTTTCTATAACCAGTACTAACTTACCCTACCACGAGGCCGTCAACTCATGTATAGACCTACCGCGACCAGGCTCGAACCCGCGATCTCCGGATTCGAAGTCAGACATGCTAACCACTACGCCACTACCGCGGCTACGTCAAAGATATGAAACAGTCTCAATGAGCTTAATACGGACTTTTGTTGCCAGTCTTTGTTAGCACCAAGTGCTTAATGTGAGCTTTTGATGTCAGCCATTGTTAGCACCAAGAGCTGAATGTGGGCTTTTGTTTTCAGTCTTTGTTAGCACCAGGAGTTTAATCTGATCTTTTGTTATCACTTTTTGTCAGCACAAAGTGCTCAATGTTGGCTTTTGTTATCACTTTTTATCAGCACAAAGTGCTCAATGTTGGCTTTTGTTATCAGTCTTTGTTAGCACCAAGAGCTCAATGTAAGCTTTTGTTATCAGTCTTTGTCAGCTCCAAGAGCTCAATGTGAGCTTTTGTTATCAGTCTTTGTCAGCTCCAAGAGCTCAATGTTGGCTTTTGTTATCAGTCTTTGTTAGCACCAAGAGCTCAATGTGAGCTTTTGTTATCAGTCTTTGTCAGCTTCAAGAGCTCAATGTGAGCTTTTGTTATCAGTCTTTGTCAGCTCCAAGAGCTCAATGTTGGCTTTTGTTATCAGTCTTTGTTAGCACCAAGAGCTCAATGTGAGCTTTTGTTATCAGTCTTTGTTAGCACCAAGAGCTCAATGTTGGCTTTTGTTTTTACTTTTTGTCAGCACAAAGAGCTCAATGTGGAGCTTTTGTTATCAGTCTTTGTTAGCACCAAGAGCTCAATGTGAGCTTTTGTTATCAGTCTTTGTCAGCTTCAAGAGCTCAATGTGAGCTTTTGTTATCAGTCTTTGTCAGCTCCAAGAGCTCAATGTTGGCTTTTGTTATCAGTCTTTGTTAGCACCAAGAGCTCAATGTGAGCTTTTGTTATCAGTCTTTGTTAGCACCAAGAGCTCAATGTTGGCTTTTGTTTTTACTTTTTGTCAGCACAAAGAGCTCAATGTGGAGCTTTTGTTATCAGTCTTTGTTAGCACCAAGAGCTCAATGTGAGCTTTTGTTATCAGTCTTTGTTAGCACCAAGAGCTCAATGTGGAGCTTTTGTTATCAGTCTTTGTCAGCTCCAAGAGCTCAATGTTGGCTTTTGTTACCAGTCTTTGTTAGCTCCAAGAGCTCAATGTTGGCTTTTGTTATCAGTCTTTGTTAGCACCAAGAGCTCAATGTGAGCTTTTGTTATCAGTCTTTGTTAGCACCAAGAGCTCAATGTTGGCTTTTGTTATCAGTCTTTGTCAGCACCAAGAGCTCAATGTGAGTTTTTGTTATCAGCCTTTGTTAGAACCAAGAGCTCAATGTGAGCTTTTGTTATCAGTCTTTGTCAGCACCAAGAGCTCAATGTGAGTTTTTGTTATCAGTCTTTGTTAGAACCAAGAGCTCAATGTGAGCTTTTGTAAGCTGCCTTTCTTAGCACCAAGAGTTCAATGTAAGTGTTTGCTACCAGTCTTTGTTAGCTCCAAGAGCTCAATGTGGAGCTTTTGTTATCAGTCTTTGTTAAAACCAAGAGCTCAATGTGAGATTTTGTTATCAGTCTTTGTTAGCTACAAGAGCTCAATGTGGGCTTGTGTTTTCAGTCTTTCTTAGCTCCAAGAGCTTAATGTGAGCTTTTGCTATAAGTCTTTGACTGTCGTACGTTGTGCAACATGAGTCATCATTTCAGTCTACACAACATCTCATCATTAACCCTTAGAACAATTTTGCTAAATCTGGAAGTAATCTCCTAGCATGAAACGGTTACAAGTTGTTAAAGAAATTCCATTTTTATTCACAACTCCGATTCCCGAAGCATCAGAACGAAATATGTTAGAAAGATTTCTTCGCAAAATCTTTTAGGCTTAGAGTTTTCTTATTACGCATGTGGAATCATGTTAAGGTACTATACATAGATTGTAAAAATCAAGCCCCTGGGGTAAAAACTGGCCGCATACCAAAGGTCACAATTTCTAATTTAATCAAAATAATTGATGTTTAGTTTACAGCGCTCATCTTAGAATATAAACGGTAGTTCACATTTGAACCCATTTAGATGTAAATGCTGATGTATGTTATTTATCAGTCATGATTATATCTTGATCATCTTGATTTTTTAATTGTGTACTTCCAATAACGCATATTTTGATTGATTGTCATCAGATATGAAATGCTCATCCTGTTTTTAAAACAAAAATATGATTCGTAAGCAAAATTGACTGTGCCTCCCCCAAACTATTATTTTTACATGTTTTTAAACAAAACATATTTATGTACAAATGGTGAAAAGGTACTTTCTCGGCAAAACGCTTGTAATGTATATATATTAATTTTGCAAGCATGGCATATTGTTGTACTTTGTACTTGGACTCATCCGTTATGGCGGAAACACGCGAGTCTACAAAATTGTGGGGCAGTTTCTACGTATTTGATCTTATGAAAATAAAATCAATTATTCAGTGTATGTGGCTCATTGAATAAGAGAGTAGATATGACTCACTTGTTTTTAAATAGATAATTATAGAATATTTCTGAATATATCCATTCCTCCCTGTTTTTTTAAATTAGACTCCTCTTTTGGTAAATTGACATCCCAAGTTAAAAATCAACAATAGTTTAAATCGTACGGTTACAAACAGATTAATGCTGGCCTTGGTATTCACTCGTATGATATTTCTGCTGAATTACTCCTGGGGTAGTTTCCAGCGAACAGTTCGGCAAAAATGTACCAGGTTATTGAATTATTGAAACATAACATAATTACATGTACATACATATAAACGTGAAATAATTAAAACAAAAGAGTATTGCAAAAGTTGTTTATTGATAAATAAACCCAAAGTGTTGGTGGGTCAATGAACGATTTCAATAAAAACTGAGCTGGTCAGATTTCGATTTTGATATCGAAATTCAAATGACCCGAGAGTTGTATTCCGGAATATTGATATAGATCAATTTGTTAATATCTTGATTGTTTTTAGTCAAAATTATCACAAATAGTGGTATCAGCATATTTTATTCCGGACATTTATCAATAAATAGTTCCTGTATTTCAATTGTTTTGTTTACAGTATTGATACATTTCCTGCACTGTATTCATTTGACAGTTTTGTGAAGTCAGTCACATCCGCCCGACCACGAATTTGTCCCGGACAAATCATTGTGGTACATATATAGAATAATTCGCTTGATTTTTGCTGCATTTTAAATTAATTGTTGTGGGCTTCGAAACTCTCACTCAGGTTCAATTTTTACCATGGCTTCATGGAAGGTTTCGGCGACTTTCTTGTTTGTGTATTTATGTTTTAATGGTGTGAAAAGTAGTGTGGTGAAATCTGCTGATGAAATAAACGTACATGAGAGAGTCCAGGCTTTGGAAGAAGAAATACTACGACTTAAGACAACGCAGAGTGACATACACAAAGGATTAAACGGTAGGATTTCCTAATTTTTATTATTTCATTTTATGTCACAATTTCAGGATATATGGTCACGTGATATTTCGAATCTTTTGATTTTCGTCAATATTTTGCCGAGCAAAAATATAAGAATGATTCATATAATGCCTAATATATGTTATAGTTCTTGGTATTTCTTTATTTTAGTATTGAACTCCTGGGCAAGTTTATTTTGAATACGAACATGTTGATTTTCAGTTTGCGCTTGCTTGTCCGCGGACATGTTGGAAAAACTTAAAATTCCACACCCCTGTGTATTTTGGTGCATGTTATAACATTTCATGAAACTCTTTTCTTTTGTAGAACGAAAATGTTACGAGAAAACTCCAAATATTGCGTTTAGAAGTGCCCTTAGCAACACTCTCAGTGGAATGACACACGGAGTAAAGGTCATTTTCAGCGTTCTTGAAATGAATAATGGAGGCGCTTATAACCTATACGACGGCACTTTTACAGCACCATACGACGGCGTTTATATGTTTTCATTAAAACTTGGAAATTATGGTGCTCATCCAGGGACATTCACATTGATCCAAAGTTCTTGGCACTTGATCAAGTATTTGGAATATGTGTTTGCAGGCTATAACAGTGGTTGGGATATGGGTGGTACGACAACTGTGGTCCAGTTACACAAAGGAGATAAAGTATGGGTTCAGGGAGAGGGGTATGCTCATGGCAGAATATTTTTTCAAGGATACTGGAGAGACCATACAACGTTTTCAGGAGCTCTGCTTTATTTAGTATAGAGCAGAATAGAACATAATATAATTGGTTAAATTTTGTATTGCAACCATTATAATCCATATATGATTAGAAATTAAAAAAAAAAACATATAATGTATTAAAAACATGGTCTAACATAGAGACTAGTTTGAAATGATTAGTACAAGTCCAAAATAGTGCATGATACACATTTTGTCAAAAGGACATTGGAGGAAACTTTTAGAATCTATCTGCTAAGTATCATAAATGAAAAATCACTCAAAACGTATCTGCTGAATTTTGACGACTTTTAAGCTTATTACGACATTTTACATGTGTTTATTTTTGTATCAAGTTTTAACTTTCGTCGCAATGATCTTTGTTAGAAAATAACCTTTACTTTACTATTTTACTACGTGTTCAAACTGAATAAGTTTTATTATACAATGTGTTTGATTTCTTGGAAATGTTCAATGAAATAAAGATTGGAAGTCGTTGATATCTAAACAATATCATAAAAAAGACTTGTAATATAGCATGCTATGTATAACCAACCTAATAAATATAAATATATATACTTATATTCTTTGTTTGTTCCAGAAACATATCAAAATCCAAGTCTTACATTTGGGGGCTGAAATTGGGCCCAATTTCACTCCCCAAAATGTATTTTCCCCTTTTCAGAAGAAAACTTCTCCTGTCCTGAAAGTTTTTGTACTTATTTAATGATTATTCCAAAGCAGAATAGCAGGATGCTGCACCCTGCCCTTTTTCTCTCCTCCCTGTCCTTTTTAACCTCTTTCTATGCAGTAATAGTACATTTAAGACATTTACCCTCAGATATGCCCTGTCCCTTTTTTCTGCCTCCCTGCCCTTTTCTGAGTTCTGGATTAATCACTATTATTGTTTCATTTTGCCAATCCCTTAAGCATTATTTAGGAATTCTCAGAAGACTATATGGGTTAACTCTCATTTCTTTTTTGTCGCTTTTTTCACTAGAAAAAGAGCCCAGCCACCTTTCCCCTAAAAGTGAATTTAAACACTGAGACTAACCAAAAGTCTCTTCAGAATACAAGATGACGTCAAGTATGACCACAAACATTATATTATATAATATCTTCTAGTCACTTCAGAATACAAGATGACGTCAAGTATGACCACAAACATTTTATTATATATTAATATCTTCTAGTCACTTCAGAATACAAGATGACGTCAAGTATGACCACAAACATTTTATTATATATTAATATCTTCTAGTCACTTCAGAATACAAGATGACGTCAAGTATGACCACAAACATTATATTATATAATATCTTCTAGTCACTTCAGAATACAAGATGACGTCAAGTATGACCACAAACATTTTATTATATATTAATATCTTCTAGTCACTTCAGAATACAAGATGACGTCTAGTATGACCACAAACATTATATCAATAATGAACATCTTCTTATGGATTTTGTAGTCTTCAATAATATAACTATGATTTTGACCTACAGATGTTAGTGGCACCATTGAGTGATATTTTTATAATCTAATCAATCATGAGAAAAGATGACATTTGATGTATAGTCGGTTTTTTCTCAACTGTCAAAATATGAATAATTTCACAGTAACTTCGTTTTGGTGAAATGTACTTGGTCTAACAATCCTGATATCGCGATAGCACTTTGTAAGATTGACTAAAATACCGAATATGTGAGCGATTAACGCAAGCTTGTTGAGTCAGCATTGCCTTCATATTTATTTAAGATAGTGTGTTCAGTCGCCGCGAAATTATTCAAATTTTTAAAGTTGAGTAAAACGGACTATAGCTTGCGAGAATATCACGTTTATCAAAACCGTACACTATACATTTATGATATAGATGTACATGTATTAGTATTATTCTAAACTGGACCTACAATAGCAGCACAAGACCACAAAGAATCCATTTATAAAGTAGCTTTCCAAGGTGTGGTGATTTATGGATGCTCCTATTTAATCACATTCTCATACCCTAAGAACATCAAGATTTTCAATTAAATTAAATTGTAAACATTGATAATCATTCTCTGGTCACCATAAATATTTCATCACTAAAATCACATCTTAATTCCCTTAGCCAAATTGTTCTCTGAACGTTTGTCTTTCACACAACCATTTGAACAATACATGCGTACCCATGACAACATTTGAGCGAAGGTCGAAATTGGCCGCCAAACTGGCATTTCAGTATAAAACTATGCTTAGGATAAGTACTAATGCAATTTCAATGCTGAACATATACATAATATGACGAGATTTTTGTTCAATACTAGCACTCAGATTTGTCATTTTCTCTCTTTTATCAGATTGACTCAAGCAAAATACTACAAAACCGACAAAACTCATCGAAGTTCTAGATAATTAACTGAAACCTCCAATGATAATGTAGTGATCTGTTTGATATCTTAACATCGTCGCCGAATTCTTTTAACTCTTGCAGAAGGTTAACTGATTTACTTAGTCTTATTTAAAGGAATATCAATAAACGTCTAGCTCGAAGGTAAGCGTCTATTTACCAGGAAAATAATGTTTACGCGGAAAATGTTTTAAATGAAAAGTGAATGAGACATTACAAGTCTTTGAGAGATTCATCTATCACAGTTAAGTCTCCTGGACAAATTTGTCTGATTCTAGCCATCTCGACAGAACACAATACATCAATAAACTTATCTATATACAGAATAAATAAAATAAGTAGAAAAAACACGTGGGTGGTAGCCATTTTGAAAGGTGACATCTAAATGCCGTACAATCCGGAAGTGTTACTTGAAACAACTGACGAACCTTAATGTTTCACATGCACACAACGGAATCTTTACTGCGTTTATAACTTGGATTAAATATCGCTTATGCTGATTAAACATGCGATGTGTATGTGAAGGCTGGGTCGTACAACAATAAACATCGTAGTGTTTGGTGTGGAATTTTTTACTTGATAAAGGCACAATATGAATAGGTCTACAAGTCCTGTAGAAATTAGTTTATATAAATCGTAAAACTCCCGGTATTTACGTATGGTTCGTAAAATACACATCATACAAACCTCTTGAGAAATCCGAAGTGTATCGCCTGAGTTATGAGACAGTGTCCTTTCTCGAGAAAGAAACAAATTATATATACATGTATGTATCATTTGGTTTAAAATATCTTGCGAGAACAATGATTTCTTTATCAAACAATCTAGATGATTTATGGAACATTGAAAAGTAAACCTTTAAAACTCAGTATTAAAACCATAACACTCATGTACATTTATAAGCATTGAATGCATATCATAAGACCGAGGTGATCAGATTGGTATGATGTTTGGAGCCACCATTTTAAATATCATGTGACAGAAATTAGATCATAGATGGCGCCTTAGCATGTCAGATGTCTTTTGCATGAGGCCAAGCCGGGAGATCAGATTGAAGTGCATGTAAGTTCATTTGCAAGCCATGCATGGAGCAAGATCATTAATGATGCATGTTTACTCACAGGTAAACGTAAATATCGCTTTTATCGTTATTATTAAAGAACCATAAAGTTAAAAAAACTGTATTCGTGAATAAGAAAAAACTATGGAACACTATTTCCATGATTTTGAAGTAAAACAAGTCGAAAAGGAAATGCTTTAGGGTATTTTTTTCTTGAATTAGTTCAATTCATGCGAACATTCATTTCAATTTAAAGCAGAATTCATGTTAAGATTGATTACGAAGTATTTAAATAGCGTGTTTACACAGACAGTAGCTAACTAGGTGACAATCTAAATCAAATATATACAGTCCCCACTTAGACAAAATCGTGTTTTAGAATGGAGTTGCGCTACCACAATCAATCTCCGTAAACAAATATCCTGTAAGATACTGGATCTCTAAGGTTCCCATGGAGGGTTACGTCGAGATGACCTTTATGTCGACCAATCAATGCGCAGCTTTTATCTAGACGAAACACTTTTAAATTAATAGCTGAGCATTTTGATTTCGTAATTTCTATTTTTAGATCAAGGTTTGCGAGCTTATTTGACAGCGGTATGCACAGTCTGTAATTGGACGGCTCATTTCAAATTGCGTGACGTAGACGATGTAAACAAGTTACTAGACTTTACGAGTTCGTCATGAATATCATAATGAGAAAATGTGACCTGAACGTGACCCTCGTAAGAAAACGGCCAGATCTAAATTAGCGAGTTGCGAGCGGAAAATTTTAGACCAGGTTTTAATCAGATTGTACTACAACGGACATCTGTCGGTTTATTTATGAGTCCTATATGTATTACATTTCACGTTGCCTCTAATCACTTTTTATTAAGTTTATATGAACGGGGACAGCTCACAAAATCAGCTATTCTTGGCCCCTTCTTTACCAGTACACTTTAGCTCTTTCACATGGAGTTGACAACTTCTCTCTCTTCGGAAAAAAAGTTTCAATAGAATGAGTGTCATCGAGTTTACTGTATGTGTTCTGCCTGGAAAATTTACATAATTAGTGTGAAGGGAATATAAGCAGTTTATATGCAAATGTTTTACCATTTATGTAACAGGCATTGTTCCATTAAAAGATTGCTATATTGAAAGACGTAAATAAAACTCATATACTAAAACACCGGAAACCTGACTCTTATAAAACATGAAATCAATTCTTTAATAGATATCGATCTTTTTAACTATTATCTATTCCATCTATTCCATTAAGTTGGATCAATAACTGAAGTCATATGATAAATGTATCGACAAGGAGACAAGATTGTCTAGCTTTTGTGAAAAGAAGCAACATTGTCATTGTCTTGCTATGAAAGACATAACAATGCACCATCAGTAAAGTTAGTAGATGAATTACAGCGGGCAATTTGAAACGAGTTTGTCGGTTGTTCTTTTGTTGTTTTTATGTGAGAAAATGTGCACCGTCATGATATATATACATGTATATATATTAGTTGAATATAGCCGATTTGAAGAGTTATTTCAATTGTTTCTAAGTTTCCTTCAACCTTTCCAGATTGAGGATTATTGAATTTTGTCATTATATAATTATATAATATAATTATATAAACCTTGTGTTACTTTTAACACTTTTTTAAATGTCGCATTCAACACATATATAGGTCATATACACGACGGCCAGCTCTTCCTACTATAGGTTTCCTGGACACTTTTTCTATCACCATTACTAACTTACCCTACCACGAGGTCGACAACTCATGTATAGGGTATGACCTGCCGCGACCGGGTTCGAACCCGCGATCTCCTATTAGAAAATGGCTCATTTATCACAATATGACACTTCTCAGTTCTAAATAGAGATTGAAATGAAGTACAAGTTCATAATATTATAGTGGGTATTTTTAGTCATATATGATATAAAACCATATACTAGTGCTTCATATACCCATTTGACAACCGCAAAGAACTGTTTTGTCTGTAGCGCCGCTAAACGTCGCAATGCCGCTAAACGACGCAATTGACGCTATAGGTCGCAACACTAACGCTTAACGTCGCAATTGCCCTGACGTTAAAAGTCACAACGCTGACGCATAACGTCGCACAAAAATGATTGAAGCTAATTGTCGCAATTAGTGGGAAGGTCTAGTATCGCTCTTAAACGACACACGAGTATTACATAAGGAAAATATGACTTCAAAGCAACCATTTTTAGACCCATAGCAACCTTCCACATATCCTAAGCAACCGTCCTTAAGTCCATAGCAGCCACTCTCACGCCCAATGCCAACCACATTCAAGTCCATATCAGCGTCTCTTCCTCTACATGGGCTTCCGATAGCTCATTTCTCTCATGAACATAAAATGATTCCAAGTTCCTTGCCGCGTACTTTTATGGAAATCTTATGGATATAACTATCTCAAATTTTATTTATCTAGGAATTAATTCCTAGATTAATATTCTTAATAAATTCAAGAATAATTCTGTCTGAAGAAAAAAAAAGAAAAAGAAATAATTTAGCAAGTTATTACCTTTAAATACTATTAATAAAATGAGTCAGATTGCATTTATTGTTTGGATTGACGTCATCGAGACATGAAAAACAAAGTCATCACAAGATTATTAAACTGATTGCCAACCAATATTCAAACACTATTAACATCGTGTTGATTCTTATTAACGCTAGTTGGTAATATAGTGGGTTGATTTTATTACATTTTACGATTACCTGATAGTGTCTTTAATTGTATTATGAAAATGGATTCTTAATATGTTAGGACAAACAGACCTATAGATTGTGAGAAGTATTGAAAAAATCACAAAACGCTATAAAGTATGTTTTATAATAGAATTGCAATTCCGCATGTCAATTTGGACTGATATTTCATTATCAAAACACAATTTTATTACTTTAAAATTGTTTCTTTACAAATTTAAGGGTTTTATTTGTTTGTTTGTTAGGATTAAACGGCACATCAATACAAAAAGGTTATATCGCATTTGTGAGTTTTAGAAAAATTGATATCTAAATTGTACTCCGTGAAAAAGCTGCTTTAAACAAGATAAATATTCAATGTTGATTTTTCATAGACGTTTATACCTCAGACAGCTAAGAAAACGTCACCGTTTATTGCAAATTTGTAATTCTGCTTCCTGAAAATTTTATTCTTGGAGTAAAAGACAGCTTTTCTATCCTATAATCAAATACTGATGTCGTAATCAACATTCTAAACGAGTTTTAGTGACGTCGTAAATCTATTCTCGAATCAAACGAGAATCTCGCCAATTTAATTCTTCAATTTTCTTTTTTTACGAGAATCTAAAAGGGTTATTCAACATGAGAATAACGAATCACGCAAACAGAAAATCATGTTGCTGGCACATTTATAAGATAATACAAATTTCTATTTTTGAACCCTTATTGTTAAGTGTATGCAGGTATTTTAGCGTCGATTTCAACTTTGTAGTAATCTGCGACTTGCGGTGGCGTCTTTCAGATTTAATATTTAACACCCTTACATTCCGTATTATTGTATCAATGAGACGCTGTGTCAAATACGCCTTTGCAAAGCTGCTAACATATCGCCCCGTCGTTTTCTTAACTGCGTCTATGCCAAGCTATCTTGTTGCCACGTCGTTGTCTTAAATGAGCATACGTCAAGCTGACTAAATGTTGAGCCACGTCGTTGTCTTAAATGAGCATACGTCAAGCCGACTAAATGTTGCCACGTCGTTGTCTTAAATGAGCATACGTCAAGCTGACTAAATGTTGTCACGTCGTTGTCTTAAATGAGCATACGTCAAGCTGACTAAATGTTGTCACGTCGTTGTCCTAAATGAGCATACGTCAAGCTGACTAAATGTTGAGCCACGTCGTTATTTAAAACTGCGCCTACGTCAAGCTGTATTAATGTTGCCACGTCGTTGCCTAAAGATGTTTCTTTGCTAAGCTGCCTAAATATTGCCCAGTTCTTGTGTAAAAATGCGCCTACCTCAAGCTGTCAAGCTGTCTAAATGTTGCCTTTCGTTGTCTAAAAGTGTTTATTGCCAGGCTGCCCAAATATTGCCCAGTCGGTGGGTAAAACGCCTTTGCCAAGCTGCTTAATGTTTCTTCGTTCACGTGTAAAAATAAGCCTTTGCAACTTCTTTAAATAATGCTACATCGTCAAGAAAAATGTCGTGACTTGACCTTGCTGTCTCAATTATGTATCTAAGTGTCGATAGATCAGCAATGACTTAACGGAGATGAAACCAATGTAACATTCCAATCACAAGCACCATATACTTAATGTAAGTCTTCCTAGCACCAAATGTTAAAGAGGATATGTTTCTCACTTTCATTCAGCTTGCAATGATACTAAATACAGAAAAACAATACGTAAAATGGTACAAATCTATTGTATGGCTGTAAACTTCATTTATAGAAATAACTGTAAAAGGAAATATCAATTTAAGTGCAAGGTTTGTTTCAATGGAATGTAGCACGAGGTCTGGAAGACATACTCATAGAAGGTTGTCACAAACTTTGTAAAATGTAACACCAAAGCATTCTTGTACTAAGTAGTTATTAAGATTATCTATGTAATACAAATCTTGATTTCCTCTGGGTAATTGATTGCTCTGTAAGAGTTATCATGAAAAGTGCATTGAATATACGAAGAAACAAAGTTTGAGTTCCAATACGTCAGTGCGTATGATAGCTTTCAATTTACATAATATCGCAGCTAGAATGTCACGTATACCACTCGTAAATCATCTTTTATGTCCATATTCTTAGTAAAATACACTATTGTAATATAAATGATTACTTATGAAACCTAAATAATAAGTTTGCCATTGACATTAAACAAGGAGCGGCCTTCCATACTTATCCGATCAATATGGTCACAATGTGCCGTACAAACATGACGTGTTACATCACAATTCGGATGAACTCGGAACTATATTCACTTCATTGAAATGTTTATGACATCTCGGGTCTGTTTTCTACATATTCATGCGCAGACGATTTTGCGCGTGTGATGACGTCGTCGGAATAACTAATGATATCAGTCAGACGATCCCTCACAGTACCCATTTACACCTGGGTGAATTGGACCAACTGTAAGTTAATTTCCTGCACAAGGAAATCAGCAGTGCTGTAAGAAGGGATCGTACTCGGGACCTCTCGACCCCTAAGCGCGCGTCCTTCCACTAGACCACATCACCTACACACAGCTACTTAAACTGTTTTCGTTATATAACTCTCATTATATGAAATAGGCGTATAACAAACACATACATTTATTGACATAATGTTTGCGCAATATGTATTTAAACCTCATTCATCACTGTGAATCTTGAAAGTGCACAATAAGTGAGGCCAAACCATATGTAAGATTACCTCTGGGAATTTCATATAGTGTCAATTTGATTTCCAGAAATCGCTTTAAAGAGAAATAATACTGCATTAATCAAAATATAACACAAAACATGAATCTCTAGTGCATTGTATGAGGGCTTATTTGATAAATGTTGCTGCAGTGAACATTACACTTACAAAGCTCAAGGACACACTATTAAAGCCCCATTATCAAGAGTAACTATTTTTGTACTGCAAGAAAATAGACATTTATCTATTCAGACTTTTCCAAACACATTTAATGATCAAGATTTTTAAATAAATGCAAAAAGTGCTCACATAAAAATTTTGTAGTTGTAAGTCAATTTGCACTAAAATTATCATTATCAGAACACTACTTTCCTGCTTCCAAAAACATTTCCATACAATTTTGATGTTTTAAGAAAAGTTGATGTTTAAGTTGAAATCTGTGAATGAGTACCTTTAAAATGATTTCATTGCCACGACTGTTTATACTATGGTTTACAGTCGCCATAATTTTTGTTTTCGGCGATTTCTTATTCTAGGCAAACAACTGAATCACATCAAAAAGCGCATCAAACTACAACCTTTCTTTCCTCCGTCATAACGAGACGCAGTCGATCCTATTTTAATAAATTTGTGATAATTCTTTCGTTTAATTTAATATTATTTCGTTTAAACGAAATTATATTCCGCGAAATCACAAATAGTTTTACGTTTAAACGAAATAATTGTGAAAAAGAAAAAAACGTATTTCAAACTGTCACTTTAGAGGCTCCGAGACGAACGCCGTACATTACGTATTAATGATACAATAATTACAAATGAACGGGGAAAATTTCATTCAGGTAGGATTAATTCTTATCATCAGCCAATGTTTTTAGGTGACATGTTGTACTTGTATTAGGGGTGTTTACAGGGGTCTGGTGTTTAGGTAATGTTATTTGAATTACACCTTTGTTGCGTCTGTCTGTACTGGATTTTCCTAACATATAGCGGCTAACAACCGTCTTATATTCCTCTAACAGCAAAAAATCTTGGGCAGCAATCCATTCATGTGTCCATTTGGAAAGCTTTTGTAATTGTTTGCCCTTGTCTGCAACTGGGCGATCATTGCTGTTGTTCCTATTCCGTGTTTGTCGTATCATGGCTAAATATCTGTCATTAACAGATGGTACCAAACCCTGATAATCTAAAGCAGCGGTAGATAAATTATTTACTGTTTTTATATGTTTACAGCCATGGTCTGACTGATTTAGTTGTATCAATTTTAAGGGTAGTACTGAATAATTCCATGAATAAGGTTCTTTGCTCTCGATGCCCTTTCCGGTAATCCCAATATAATTTCTCTGTACTCTCTTTGTCCTCACTGAAAATGACACAAAATAAATACATACAATATGTGTGTGACATATCTATTTTAAGAATGACACAAACACTAGCTAATAGTTATTGGTCAACCCCACATTCGATATTTCTACATTAATAACCTTCATATAATTGAGACGTAAGCCACTAACGGTTATGACAATCTAATTTTGTAATAATATGTGGCTCTGATCCATCATACTGTGGCTAATACTGATCATACGTAAGTTTAAGGAGGTCTCGAGTCCAAAGAGTACAAAGGTGTGATTGTGTACTTTTGAATATGGTAGTGTACAAAAAAGCCAAATAATACCTTTTTTGCTGAAAACGACTGGTTATTTGCTATAAAATCAACATAGTTTCGATATAATATTTGTACCTAATCGGTGACCATATTATGCGCCATTTCGGATTCTAAAGCGTTTTGATCGCGAAATTTTGTAATGTTTGGATTTTCTGACAGAAATGGCCTTATACTTGCTCTGATATAAGTGTTTGATTTGAAGAAGAAATGACGATCAAATTGCCGTTGGCGTTTAGACTTTTCATGAACAACAGAGAACTTTGATGCATGGTTTGAACACGTAGTAGTTCGTGGTTTTATATTTAAAGACTAGTGAAAGTGTTTAGTAAACAGATGGAAAAAGTAAATGCATTGTTTGCGAAGATTTATCAAGCATCAACAAGAATATAAATAAAATATGAATGCATATAAATATTAATTTAAATCAAATGTAATCTAAATACATGTACCTCAAACAATTGTTCACAGAACCTTTAAAAATATGCAAATTGTTGTTGATTATTCATTTATGCATTGTTTTTCTCCTTAAGATTCTATAAAAAAATTGACAATTTTATAATGATGATATTTTTACCGCTAGAAGAAAAACACATCAAAGAAGATATTCTTCATATTGCACGGCAGATTTGAATCGTCCATTTATCTCAATTAACTTAACTCACAATTTCAAGCGTGGCGTATTCATTAATTTAGTAAAAAATATGTTTGGGTTCAGGAGTTGCGGTAAAACAATCTGAAAATTGACAATTATGTTAATTGACAAATAGAGTTGTTTCCTTTATGACTTCATACCTCTGAACACTTGTTCAATCATTTACAAAGGACAAACTTCATGTTATAAGCATAATTCCATTGTTTTATATGGTACATGTATTTTATATTTTAACAGTAAATTAAATTGTCGTGTGCTTAATCTTAGTATAAAGTATAGTATAAAACAGTTGCATAACATAATATACAATTTATCATTGTCAAATTTGACATACTGTCAGTGGTGCGCACAATAACCCCGCTAATTCAAATAATTGACAATAGTTCGAAAGTCCACATACATGTACAGTACCCACCAAAAGTTTGGAGACAAAATAATTTTATTGCAATTCTTGAATTTTGATGATTATTTTTGTCGAATCATCATTTTTACAAACTTAGGTGTTGTTTGTGATAAAATGAAAACGAATTTCATAAATACAACAAATTTAAAGATTCTGTATCTGACATCTTAAAGCCTCCAAAACCATGTTTATTGTAGTTATTTACGATAACATAGCTTTTATGCTATTTTTGTAGTATTAGTTATAATCATAATGATAACCAAAAATTAATGTAAAGCTACAAAGCATTTCAAAATAAACAGTTACCAAACTTTAGATAAAAGCTATGCAGTAGGCCTACAAAATAAATATGTCTCCAAACTTTTGGTGGGTACTGTATACAGGTATTTATTTTGATCAATAGTGAGTACAGAGGAACTGAAGTGAGTATTTAAATAAGCGGGGTAAATGCATGCTTCACTGACAGCTGAATAAAATTTAACACACTGATCAGTATATTACCTTGATTTGTTCTTGATTCTGTAGAAGATATGTTTTTCTTATGTTGAATATGTTTACCCCATATAGGATAAGTCTGTCTTGGCGATACACGTTGACCCGTTACTTCAATACAATGCTCAGTGTCGTCTACGTCACCATTTCTTGTTTTCTGTGACGTCATAACTTTGTTATCGCTGTACAATAATAATGAACCAGATCGAGTCACGTAAGTCTTTGGTAAGGAAAATGACCGTTTACTACAACAAGTAAATGGACTTTCTGTACCCCTGTGTCCAAATGTTAGATCGCTTGTTTTGTATATGTCGTCTAACTTAGCATTAACCGCGGTGTTATCTACAAGATTCAGATATTCTTGATTGTCTAAGTGCAGTTCCACGTTTTCAACATCTTTGTCCGTTCTCCTTACTTTACCAGATCCAAGCATTAGACGTGAGCCTCTCGGGGATAGTAGTGTGTCGGTGTATAACGGTGTCCACATAGATTCTTTCTCTGATTGTTTATCCGCTTCATCTTTTGTCTCGGGTTCAAGTGTTGTTAAATTTAAAAGTGTCTTTCCTCTTAGTCCGTTTTGAAATACGTCAGGTATGACGTCAGCGTTCTTTGTGTACTTGTAATCAGTTTTTATATTTCTTGCTGATTTGATTGGACGATGTTTATCTGACGTTTTAGTTTTTTCATTCACGCTTCTGTTTACAGCAGAAACAGCTCTCGCATTCCGTTTAAGCATATTAACACCGAAGACAACACATTATCCATCAAACTTGGCGGGGTGTAATTGATTACCCTTTCTACTCTGCTAACTCAAAGGAATATATTCGAGCACAAGAATTTTCAACAAAGTTGAAATTTAATTTTTATTCTGTCAAACTAATCCAGTCAGCTAGATAGATAGGAAGAGTTAACTAACACAAATATTTCACTTTTCAGTACATCCATTAAATTTCACTTTATTTATTTAAAAAAAGTCTTAACTTAATAATAGCGGAGTAGTATTCCACAAATTGAATTAATACGAAACTTGTGAAATAATGTAAATTCTCCTTCATTGATTATAGCTTTTTCTCTAAATAGTTTAAAAATCCTCAACAAGCTATCAGGGGCAACAAACAGGCAAGGTTACATTAATCTTTACTATACTTGTCACATTATTGTTATCTTTAAACTAATTGATTTTTTGTGGATTTAAATCTTAAGTTACCACGTGGAGTTGTTATGTATATGTAATTAAGGAAAACTCGATGATCACTGATCGTTTTTGTTTTGTTTTGGTTTGCCAAGAGTTATAGAAAGTGAGAATCAATTTTACTGAGATAATTAAGGCTATAATTATGAGAGGAATGAAATAATAGGTGGAATTTGAATATTGTGTGGATATTTTTTATGAATGATTACAAATAGAGTGCCATCCAAAAGTTATTGGACAAAATCCTGTTTTAGAACAAACCGATAACTTGAACTATACTGACACGCAAAAAATACTATACACTCAGTTAAAGACATATTTCACATACAAAGTTAAACTCAATGAAGGTATGTTTGGTATCATTTTTAGCAGAATCAATTTGCCATATATCTATGTAAATTTTATTAATATCTTGAGCATAATAAACGTTTAAAGAGAGAGAGGGGCGAAAAGTAAAAGTTGCAGAACGTTTGTTTGATAGTTATGATACCAAACATATCTACAATGAATTTTACTTTGTATGTGAAATTTGTCTTTTACTGGGTACATGTATATGGTTTTTTGTGTGTCAGTATACTTGAAATATGCATGAAAAATATTATCAAAATTTCATTTGTCCGAGAACATCTTGAAGGCACTGTAAAGCAAACCTATATCAACATAAATATAAATATGTTATATTATGACCATATTTTTAATGATCCTTATCTCAGCGTACTATATTATGGATAATTATTAACCTGCATAGTAGGCGGTGGAAAATACAAAGGAATCTTACCGACTATTGTTAGGTACTATTTTTAAAAGTAAAAACAAAATAATTTAAAAGTAATTTGTAAAATAATCTAATTACACAAAATTAATGTTATATCTCTATAAACTACACAATATATGATCTCAAGGTTTCTTAAAATTTTAAATCTTTTTTCTGTTTGTGGATCGTATTCTGCTTGTCTTTACGTCGATTCAAATTCTTGAGCGGTTCATATTAAAAAGGTAGTTGTTATTTAGATATGACTGTTAGAGGAAGCTTTTCTGAAATAAAGATTGTTAATGAAAAGTATAGCTCGAGGATTACCCGCAAGACTGTACATTAAGTACATTGCAATAAAGAGCAAGTTACTACAGTCTTGCGGACAACCCTCGAGCTGTTTGTGAGGGGTGATTGTTAGTTAGATGTGGCTGCTGTTGAGATGTGGTTTTGTTAAGATTTTGTTGTTGTTGAGGGGTGGTTGTTACTGAGATAAGACTGTTGTTGAGAGGAGTCTGTTAGTTAGGGGTAGCTGTTGTTGAAAGGTGACTGCACGTTAGAGGTAGTTGTTTTTGAGGTATGACAGCTAGTTGTTGACAGATGTCTGCAAAATAGAGGCAGCCGTTGTTCAGATTTGTCTGTTAGTTTGATGAAGTTTTTTTAAGAGATGATAATTAATTACAAGAGTCCTTTTCTCCGAGATGACTGTTAGTAGAAGTTAGCTATTGTTTCAATATGACTGCAAAGTAGATGTTGCTGTGTTTGGAGTAGACGAATACAGTGATGGCTGTTGTTGAAAAGTAAGTGATAATAGGAGGTTGTTGTTGAGAGGGATTTTTTGTTAAGAAAAGACTTTTTTTAACGTCGTATTAAACACATATTTAGGTCATATATACTACGGCCAGCTTTTCTTACTATAGGTTTCCAGGACACTTTTCTATTACTAGCTTACCCTACCACAAGGCCGACAACTCATGTATAGGGTATGACCTACCGCGACCAGGCTCGAACCTGCGATCTCCGGATTCGACGCCAGAAATGCTAACCACTACGCCTCGGCCGCGGCTGAGGAAAAGACTGTAATAGAAGTGTAGTCACTGTGGGAGTATAATAAAACCTAGTACTGACAGTTACACCTCTGTAACAGACTTCAAATCACAGAACGGAGACAGCTTTTATGTTCAGAAACCTGATGTCTAATGACATTAATATCTTTTCTTGCAATTAATTTGTTTCATTTAATTAACAAGGAAGAATTTTATTCTTTATAAAGACAATAAAATCGCTCTTTCTTGTTTTATTACAACAAATTATTTTCTAGAAAGGACTGCAGTCGGAACTATGTAATCTGATTAATTCTTAGTCCGAGCGGCTAGCTACATGTACGTTAAGGGCCCAGGATGACTTTAGTTCGAATTCGGGCGAAACTACATCCTGTTGTAGCTCACCCACTTAGGGGTCGAGAGGTTCTAACCCCATTATCTGCACTACTAATTTTCCTCGAACAAGACATTGACCTCCAGCTGTTCCACTTCACTTAGTGCCCAAAGGGGATTTCTATGAATATGGCTTATAGTAAAAAATTGTTAATTAAGCGGAACATGTTTATGGAAGCAGACTTTAAACTGCATTTTATTTTAACTTCTAACAAGCATGAATGCATTGGTCTTAAATAACGACTCTTAATAGCTTTATATCTTCCAGGGCTGAATAAAAAAGCTTCTCAGAAACAAGAACTTTTGTGCCCTCATGTTCTCGGTCTTTAAAGAAACCCTGATTGAAATCAGAGCTAGAGTGTAAACTATTATTATATCCAGTGCAGTGTCACTAGAATGTTTACGTTCACAATAAAGGACTGACACACTGACATTTGAAACATGAACCTTGTTTACATTATATCACAATTGTTGTTTAAAGAATCGAGCATCCAGTAAATTTGTTTGCTTGTTCAAAAGTCTAACTAGTTCACTGAATGCACTATGATCAAGCAATATTTATTCCCAGTAGACATCTGGTTCGTTCTTTCATTAGACTGACGTGCAGAAGGCAAAAATATGGTACAATTGTAATATACAGTGCATCCCAAAAGATATTAGATAAAGAAAGATAAAAGAGACAAAAGAAATTTACTACGATTCTTAAATGTTGATAATTATTTTTGTAGAATCATTATTTTTAATATATTCAAGTATGACTCGTGATAAAATGAAAACAAATTTCTTGAATGCAACACATTTATAATATCCAGCATCCGACAACCTAAAACCTCCAAAACCATGTCCATTGTACATGTATTTGTTTTCCATTACATAGCTTTTATGCTGTTTTTGTAGTCTTAGTTGTATTTATAATGATAACCAAAAACTAAAGCAAAGCTATAAGCCATTTCAAAATAAGCGGTCATCAAATCTTAGATAAAAGCTTATCAGTAGGCCTACAAAGTGAAATTGTCTCGAAACTTTTGGTGGGTACTGTAAGTAATCTTGGTTTAAACTTACATTGATAAACTTATTTATATTAATGCTGAATTTTTATTTGTTCAAACCCGGGGCAGTAGCCCAGTTGGTAGCGCACCGGGATTTCAAATCTAGTTTCCTGAAGGGGGTATATGAGTTCGAATCCCACCTGAGGAGGTTATATCCTTTGATGAAAATTTGACTAATAAGGTATATGGAGTTGTTTGTGGAAGGATATCTGAGTACTGGTTATAGACAAGCGGTCTGGAAAGCTAGGTAAGGTGCGCTCGAGGCCGTAATATAACTTATATTGTGTTTAAATGACGTTAGACCCAGTATATACAAACATAATTTGTTCAGATGACACTTGGTTCTTTTTTTATCGGTAAATATAAACCTAGTTATCTTTGAAATATATTTTTTCGGGCACTTTTGGAGACCAATGTAAACATGCAGCTTCTGTCCGTAAAAAAGCAAGTCACTTGTGTAACAGTTTGTATAATTTACCTTACTATTCGTGACAAAGTATAAAATTACAAATATTACAAACTTATACAACCGAGTAAGTACTCTACAAATGTCAACTTGCTACATAATATACGCCTACCATTATCTGGTTCCCACTTTGTACTCCTAATAAAGTAAGTTTACGCCAAACAAATCTGAAATCATACACTGGTTCCAATCATACTATTTGAATAAGTACACTAAACAAACCTCTCAAAGACGGCCTTTATTACTTTTTAAATGTAAGCCATTTACTTGTCTGACCGAAAATATCCGAAATATCACGACTGTGACCACGGGTTCATTCATAATTCCTTGGCAAATTTCTTGACCTAAAATGTTTCATAAAGCAAACCCGACCAAGTTCAGAGTTCACAGTTTTTGTACGTTTTTTATACTGACGACAATCAAATGTTTCTTCTGCATAATGGTATCACGATGTCATGACGATGAGTAAAATGATCCAAACGTACAATATTATTTAATATTACAATTAAGTGCGAAGTCAGTGCAGAGACTTAACTTAGCTCGTTCGGAACTCCTCGGCCATTCGCTACGAATAACCTCGGGCATATTTAGACGCCATTTTGGAACTACCTTTTATCAGATTACCAAACAATACTTTGACCGGTGTTGAAGTAAACAAATCCACGATCGATGATTGAAGTTTCGTGTATAGGTTACATACCACTAAATGTTAACCGGAAGCAGTAATTTGCCGGAAAAAGAAAGTGTGGCATGCAGCATATTCATTATTTGAGAGTACCTGGTGTCCTCATTTGGGTGCTTTCTTATTGAAGAGCATTTATGTCTTTGGCAATGCTTTTCCTATGAAACTATGCAAAAAATCAATGGATCTACTTTGTTTGCTTGCGAAGAGTAGTTAAAAGGGAAGTTAACTCTGTACGGCTTGTGATGAATGAAAAACTTATATGTTTTTATGGTAGGAACTTTCAATCGAATTTTATTTTCTTATAAGTAACGTAACTTTTTTTCTAATACTGATCATTTTGTGTTCAGCCTATATATGGTTTAGGGTATCTAACACCCCTGGGTCATACTGTAATTTGACATTGAAAATGAGACTTTTTATATACAACAAAGAAGGATTTTATTTAGTGGTATGTAACCTATAAGTCTTGTACTATTGTTGTTATGTTATGTTATGAATAAGGGCATAGGCTAAAGCACCTAGACAAGTGATAAATCACATAGCTGTCGTCACGAGGTGAAATATGTTATATTTTGATTATGTATTCGGGCTAAACGTACTTGGTATAGTCAGACAAATATACATTTTTTGAAAGAAAGTATCAATGGAGAAAACATTAAGATTGCCTTTCATGTTACCCAAGGATATGTTTTTGTCTCGTAACAAAAGGTATCGTCTGATTATTTCTACTTCCGGCGAAATATTCTATACAAATATAATATTAGACAAATGAAAGATTTTTACTGAGAAAAAAAGTAATAAAGTTCTTTGTAAATCATTTTTTCTACACGAACAAGCCATAATGATGTTAATAAATTACTAGTTTTCTAACTTAGACCATCCCTGCGTTCAGTAATTACTGTTAGCTAACGTTACGGGTACGGGAGAACTCAACCCGAAGACAACTAAACCCGTGCAATACTCAACTCAAAGTTGGGACAACTCAATCCGTTAGTAGGAGATTGAGTTGTCTCTGGTTGAGTTGTCTATGGGTTGAGTTGTTCCGGCACTTCCGTTATGGAACGTTTTGGAACGTTCAAGGTAACTGAACACGCTGCCGACCATTAATTCAATGTTTAGTGTCCGGTCAAATTTGTTTTAGAATCCTACCTACCAGACAGGAGAAAAACAAATGCCTGAAAAAAAACGTAACTATGTTTCATATCGTTGTCGGATTTGCTTCATTTATCAGATTTCGTGCAAATGTTTATTAGTCCTCTATTGTTGTTCACACCGAAGCGGACTATTATGAAATAAGGTTTGCCCTATATCTGTCCGTTTTTTTCCTGTCCGCTCAAATTTTAACCCGTGGTTTCCCAAAAAATGTTCTAAGCTATTTTGATGAAACTTGGTATATGAATAGGTTACAAGGTATAGCTTATGTACATCACTGCGTTTTCTTCTTCTCATCAAAATTTTGGTTGCTATGGATACAGAAATTGTCAAAATTGCATCAAAACTTAAGAAGACTAAGGTAATTGTAAAATCTGTTCAGAAACTTTGTTTAGGTAACTAGATTGCAATGCTCAGATTATGCACATCATATTAGTTCCTATGGTGTTGTCAAGTAAAAACTAGTGTTAAAAAGTTCATGCCAAAAGCTTCGAAAAATCGGAATAACAGATGTTCGTTGTAATATGATACTTGAACATTTCCTTTTAAAATAGATTTGTACATCATTGTCTATGTGTAGTTTTCTATCAGTATTTTTATAAACTTGGTTATTGAAATCATGAAAATGACAGAGAATATAATAGCTTTGTATTGACGTCAACTTTTATATATTTAGTATCGTCTTTCTTTTCAAATACAATATCATTTCTAGAGAGAGAGAAAATAATTGAGATTTTTGAATATAATAACTTGAAATGTGGCTAAAATAAATGAATTTTCTTCTCTCACGTACGACAACACGAACCTGTCTCACACAATTATTCTTATCACGAATAGCCCATCGTAACCATGGTAACCAAATTCTATAAAAGAAAGTGAATGTTTTCCAATACAAGAATGAATCCATTGGTCAGTAGTACAATAAAATATCAATTAATTACATGAGTATTTATTGATTTGTTTATATACATTTCATGTATTATATACATGTACATTGTACTTGTATTTTGAACCGCTTAGTTTTCAATTAAACAAGGGAGGTAATAGTCATTTCACTTAATATCATATCATTACTTCCCTTTAACGACGGAAGTTAACATCGTCTACAATAAAACGGATTGATTTATCACTAGGATTTAACAAACATTTTGAATTTTATTCGTAAGACAATATATATCTACATCAAAAATAAATTTGTTGCTATATAAACTGAGTTATTGCACGGACTCCTCACCTGTTTAGTTTTAACACTGACGGAATTAGGGCTGTCACGATATACCGGTATATTGCAATACGCAGCTGCAGCAATACGTACCGCGGTATGATTTTAATGTACCGGTACTAAGCGATATTTTTATTTCATTGAAAAAATTCTTCCCTTCGGAAAAAGAAGTAGCGAAACGTCAGCTTTTCCATTGTTCATTCCATCTAACCTGAAGATGCAAAAATTTAACCGATGGGGGGGGGCGTCTCAGTCCTAAATGACCGTGAATACTTAAAAAGGCTAGATTTTTAGCTGCATATAATATTTGCAATTTTTCAGTGAAATACAGCGGAGGAACAATGAATCTAAAAGTCCGCAATATATCGCGTTTCGTATCGCGATACGATGACAGCGTATTGCAATATATCGCGGTACGCTTCTGGTGTATCGTGACAGCCCTAAACGCAACCTATGGTCAACACTGATTTACTTGGTTACAAAATTATATGAACATTTATTTTTCTGCAAAATACATGAATATTTATTTTGTTGCAAAATATATGAAGACCTGTGTTCCGCGTCAAACAGGCATGAAGACAATATTTTATCTTTATTATATTTAAGTAACAAGTGGCTTTTCGAAGAAAAGATTCATACCAATACCTACGGTTGTTATAACTTGACATACCCTAAAATAATTTGAATGCCAAGTAAGCGTAAGTTATCAAAATTTTAGTTTTAAACCCACATTTTGTGATTTTGATTTCAAACGATTGTACAGTGCATATTATCAAATATCCCTTTTAAACATTCTCAAAGAATGGAATTTCAAACTCCACGAGTTTTAATTATACAAACTTGTCATTGACATAGTACAAAATAATTACCCATTACGCAACAGAAAAAAGTCCCAGTTTATGAAAAAAGTAGTGCAATAAATCCTACTTTATTGTGGCAAAGTATAGTTCTTTATTCCCGTTGTGAGAAAGAAAAACAGACACAATAAAGAACTTTGATATGTTTATGCTTGCTTTTAGAATTTAAGAGAGCATAAACTGTCGTTGTTTTTTTCGTTTGTTCAAACATGTATTTTCACACTGTTGTCCCATATATTTGCCTTAGTTGATTATTTCGGTATGGTACAGATACCGGACTTAGTAGTTTTATGTGAATGGTTATTAAAGAGAGGTGTACCATGTTTTATCACAAATAGTTAAAGCTACCTTTTTTCTTGAATATTTTAAATAGTTGTCCCCCGGTCAGCTGTTATTAAAGGATCTGTCTTTGAGATTGATGTCTTTAAGTGAGTTGTCTTTGAGCTTAATGTTTTTGAACTTAATGTTTTTGAGTTAAATTTCTTTGGGAGAGATGTCTATAAATGCATTGTCTTTGGGTGCATTGACTTTAAACTTGGTGTCTTTGAGTGCATTGTCGCTGGGTACATTGTCTTTGAGTGCATTGTCTTTGGGTGCATTGACTTTGAGATTGGTGTCTTCGAGTGCATTGTCTTTGACTGCATTGTTTTTGAGCTTGATGTTTTTGAGTGCATTGTCTTTGAGTTCATTGACTTTCAGCTTGGTGTCTTTGAGTGCATTGTCTTTGAGTGCATTAACTTTAAGCTTGATGTCTTTGAGTGCATTGTTATTGGGTGCATTGTTTTTTAACTTGACGTCTTTTGGTGCATTGTCTTTGAGTGCATTGACTTTCAGCGTGGTGTCTTTGAGTGTATCGTCTTGTCTTAAAGTGCATTGTCTTTGGGTGCATTGTCATTGAGCTTGATGTCTTTAAGTTGGATGTCTTTGAGTGCATTGACTTTTATTAGGGTGTTTTCAAGATAGAAGTCTTTAAGAGAGAAGTTTATGAGTGAGCTCTCTTTTAAAGTGGTGTCTTTGTCAATCTGATTAAAATCCGATCTAAAATTTTCCGCTCGCCTACTCGCTAATTTAGATCTGGCCTTTTCCAAACGAAGGTCACGTTCAGGTGACCTTTTTTCATCATTATATTCATGACGAAATTGTTATGATACGTAACTTGTTTACATCGTCTACGTCACGCAATTTGAAATGAGCCGTCCAATCGCAGCCTGTGAATTATACCGCTGTAAAATAAGCTTGCAAACCTTGGTCTAAAAATAGTAATTACGAATCAAAATATTATCAATACTGTATCGTCTAAATGAAAGCTACGCATTGATTGGTCGACACAAAGTTTATTTCGACGTGACCTTCCACGGAGACGGTAGAGATCCTGTACGACAATGCTCTACATGATATCTGTTTAAGGAGGTGGTGTCTTTGTTAGCTGTCTTTGAGTAAGCTGTCTTAAAGTTAGCTAGCTTAGAGTGGAATATCTTAACATTTACCATGTACATTATGATCACATTATTACTTGTTCTACGCGTTATGGGCTGGAGACCTGGTACAAATAAACATGTTGTTGTAAAAAAACCAAGGGTTAACCCTAACATGAACTTTCTATAGTTAAACAGTCCGTATTCTGTGCTTACTTGAGTGAGCTGTCATTAAGTAAGCAGCCATTTAGTGAACTGTTGTTACATAAGCTGACTAATGTTGGACTTACGTAATTTTCTCATCAATACTTCAATAAAAGCTTATCTCAATTATCTGCCACAATGTAGATCTCGGAGTTATATGATATGCTACAAAAATCTAACTGTAATTGTTCTACTAGAAATAATCAGACAATTATATCTTCATGCCACAAGTATGGAGGTATATTCTGTCTCACTGGATTCTCATTTATTACTTTAATCGACTGTAATAATGACATTAATTGTTAGTAAATCGATGTAGACAAAATTAAAATCCCTTACATTATGGCAATGGTCAATATACGTGATTGTATCAAAGAATGACTACATGAATACAAACTAGAATTTGTCAGATTTACTGTGTTAGACTATCTTCTAGTATAGAATGGCATTGTGTGGTATTGTTTGGTCAAAGCTGAGCTATTCTGATCTGTTGGGTTCCGTTCTATTCTGTTTTTCTGTACTGTTTTCTTTTCTATTCTGTTCTATTCTGTTCTTTTGCTATGGGCTATTTTCTGTTCTTTTCTGTTCTTTTGTACTATTTTCTATTCTGTTCTGTTCTGTTCTGTTCTGTTCTGTTCTGTTCTGTTCTTCTGCCATGTACTATTTTCTGTTCTTTTCTGTTTTATTCTGTTCTTCTGTACTATTTTCTATTCTGTTCTTTTCTGTTCTTCTGCAATTTACTATTTTCCGTTCTGTCCTGCTCTTTTCTGATCTGATAATCTTTATACAGTGTCGTCCAAACACAATTCTAAACTCTTTGTTTTGATCTGATCCTATACGTTCGGTTTCGCTCTGCTCCGCTCAGTTCTGTTCTGTTCTGTTCTGTTCTGTTCTGTTCTGTATAGTGCCGTCCTAATATTTTAACTTCTAATCCATTTTCGAACCGACTGAAGTGAATGTTTAGGTAGCACAATTTTGGACTATCCATTATCTTGTTTTTGAATGTTCTAAATGTTAACTAGATATTCGTACGCACTTCTAAATATTTCACTTACGACATAACCTCTCTTTTACAATAACTTGATAATGTCTGAATTATGTTAAGTTGGCTCTGTTATAGAGAGGTGACTGTTGTAGAAAATGAATATGATGAATTTTATACTTGTCATTTTACTCGATTGTGAGGTATGTTATTACATGTTTTACGAATCTCTTTTGAGTTTGTTATATGATTGTCAGTACTCAGTTTATAAACTAAAGTTTACCGCTCAAGTAATCAGCTTCCCAGTGATTACCATTCCAACGTCGTAACCACTCGACCAATCCTGCTCCAAGTGAGGAATGAATAGGGGCTTATTGATATTAAGACGTGAGTGTTAAAGAGAGGTAGCTGTTAAGGGAGGTTTTACTGTTTTGTTGTATTCATTTGTTATTCAAATTTTAATATTGTTTATATATCAACTATAGACATATGTTTATAAATATTTGATTGAGACTTTTTTATTCATTTCACCCATGAGAAAAGTTGCTGTCTATGAACAATAATAGAATGTGATTGAATTGTACCGCAAATATTTTATATATACTTTAACATATATACGTATATGAAGTTTATTGCAGCATTACTATCCATAACACTATATACAATGACCTTATGTTACACTAGGCTATCGAACAACCTCAAACTAGTTTGCCACATCATACTTCATTCTTACAGAATTCATGTATATAAAATGCTACGTTTTTAATGAAGTGAGTTCCACAATTTACAGCCTAGTGATGCTGGTGAGGAAATCAAGATTTTGGTTTACAAAGACTAAATGTCCATATCGTCTGGGCTTAAAGCATAGCATACATGATAAGTACCATGAGCTGATATTGCCGCGTACTAAGGTCCCTGAGGTCAATTATGTGACTTCATTAAGTCGGTGTTTATTCATATGTGTCCTTTCATAAATTGTATAATCATTTATTGGTGATACATCCAAATTGACGAAATCACGAAAGAAGATTTGTAAAAGTACATATTAGGAACAAAATACCAATAAATGATCGCCATATCCTTATAAATGATTTTTAATCCTGGGCCCGTATTATCAACGGTCTTACGATTGATTTTAGTCGCAAACCCTTCTATATTGTATGGTAATAATATCGTAAGATTGTAAATAATATGCTGCCCAGAATATTATCTACTATCTGAAGCGGAATTTGACGCATGTTTAGCTCATGCTGTACTTAATAACGTGTTTTGCGTAACCTGGACCTATTTCGTCAATCTTCGTAATCATCGACAAAGTCCGTTTCTAACTTGCTTACGAGTACGATTGTACGATACGGAATATTGTTTGTTTTTATATCAGAGAATTTATGGCATTTTATATGTATGTAATTATTGTTACTATTTAGGTCTGCATGATTGATTTAAAACACGAAACACTTAAACTTTACCAGTAACTTTGTCAACAGAACAATAAAAAGAAAATTAATATACCTAAACCCTTTAAGTAATTACAAGGTGGCACGTTCTGCACTAAATGTTGTTGACACTCATAAACCGTCGTGGTTAATGGCTAGATATAAAATGATTTGTTCATTCGTCTGAAATGTTCTTGTGATGGCTTTCAGATCTAATGAGAGACAATGTCTCAACGGTCGTTGACATCAGTTGATACCTGATGAACAGGGCATTGTGTATAATTATGTCATATTGATACATTGTCCTTGGTTCCGATGAAGACGTTTTTTTCAGATTGCAAACTTGATCCAACCCATTGATCGATTGATTTAGGTCGTCGTCTGATTTCAATTATCACGGGTTATCGTACAATTTGTACGGTCGGCTAAACATGTATACTGAAGCAGACTTTAAACCGCATTTTAACTTTATTATTTCAGATTCGAATAAAAACATGTTACATCCGGCTATACCCATTGCTATTTGTGGAGTGGCGTCAGTTGCAGCCTTGATAACACTTCTTCTTATATGCCGCCATCTTAGATCAAAACGCCACCGGATGTGCGTGAAGAATTGTGGGTATGACGCAATCGGTGATTGTAAGCCGCCATCTTTAGTATCCGTATCGTCTGTCTCACAGGTAGGTACATCAAGGTCAACAGTCACGTGATCTAAAAGAACGACAAATGAGTTAACAAAAGTTTGTTTTTGTAGATTACTCTTCCCAAATCTTACTCAAATAAATGATTGACATCAAATAGAGCATAAAATAACTACTGCTTTTCTTTCCACGAAAATTCTCAATTGACCCTACGAGTGTTGATGATTTATTTCAAAGTCTCAGCACATATTCGAATTGAGGGATAAAATAGGTCATTTGCAAAATAACTTGAGCATAGGATTTGAAGTAAACAATTAACAGTCACTGGATAATGCTGGCATTTTCAAACAAAGACAAATTATGGTTGTAAAATCTTGAATAAATTTGACCAAAAAAACAAGACTTTGTTCCAATATTGAAGATCACGTCACTATTTACCCTGAAAATATGATATCTCCATCGCTGATAAAATGTTATCATAAAATATATATTCATTGACGAGGCAACAATTATGATATAAAACTTCAAGTACCAAGACACATAGTTCATTACGGTAAGCCATGCTAATTGACGTACAATGGATTGTCACATAATGACTGTGAAATATTTGGTTTAGTATGGTGTCTGAATTACGCCATGTCGCATTGTCGTACCGCGGGGCGCCACACAATAACACGAAAGTAAGACAAAAATGGCCTTTTTGTCGTATTTTCGTCCCGCGGGGCGCCATGCGAAAATACAATTATACGACAATTTCATCATGTGTCGCGTTTTTGCATAACGAAATGCAACGCGAAAACATTTTTATACGACAAAACTTTAACAAAAGTACGACATAATACGGCCTTAATTTTGTCACATCTTAGTCATTTAGGGTAGCGCCAAGCGGGACGAAGACGCGAAAGAGCAAAAAGACAATTACAAATGTATACGAAAAAATAGATTCTGTCGCATAACTGTGTTTTCGCTCTTCCGTCTTCCGCTTGCACATGCGCAGAGGGCTTGAATAAATTGTGAAAAAATAGAGTAATCCAACGACTACCATTCACAATACCTGCGCCATGCTGTCGATGTCTATTAATGTGCACATGTGCAAGCGGAAGACGAAAGAGCGAAAACACAGTTATGCGACAGATCATCCGAACAAGCAATTGTCCATGAATAGACGGACAAGACGGACAACTTCATGATCTTTTTCAAACGGGCGTATACAAAAGAAGAAAACCCCGCGCTATATTTGCCCAGCTTGAAATTTCTCATTTCTGAGTCAAATTGTGCACTAATTAATCAAAAGGACTCGAAAAAGACACAAACCACAAAAAATCAATTTATGCAAATAACGATAAGCACCATAATCATAATTAAAGTAGCTTTATTGGTTTAGTTCATTAGTCCAAATGTAATTGCGGATAACGCGTATATTAGATAATATTTACTGTAATTAGAATTTTTTATAACATTTTATATAAAATCCCAGCCGTATTTCAGTGTAAAAGCAAACACTTTAGATCAGTAAGTGTTGATATATTATTTTATTGCCTATGTAACAGATGGAATTAATGAAAAAGTTGCACGAAAGTTCAATATATACATGTATGTTTAATAAACTGTTGAAAAGTCGCGAAAATCGATGACTTTGCATCCATGTACATACGAAAGTTACATTTCAGTTCATTTATACGCAATTAATATATTGCAACCACCGTGTTAATAGAAACTACTAATTACTATATTGAATACATCACGCATTTTCACGTTTGTCACGAGATTTTGCAACATCAGTAATTAATATGCATATCAGTAGGAAACTGACAGATGTTACGGCCAGTCAATAAGTTATACAATGTAATATGAAAATAACCGACGGTCCATTTATATAATATATATACCTTGATAATGAAGCTTGTTGGCAGTTATGGGACTGTGTCTACATAAGTTTACTCATAAGCATTCCGAGAAATTGTTAAATGGAATAGCATCTTCTAAAGGAGTAAAAGAACACGTGACATTATTCCAAATACCGGTAATATAAATGATTATATAATGTATAAGGTATTTAGCTTTGATTATTTAGTAACGGATCGAAATGATTAACCTAATTTGGGAACGAATATTGACTTGCGGCAAGAAATGCACTCGTACATTGTTATAATATGTTACAGTTTTTAAAGCGGAAAGCTGTTGGATACGTACTGAACTGTGCAATGCACAAACTCGTGATCAGATTCTGATCAACTGCATGAAAATCGCTGAAACATGCTCTACAATTATCGTAAAAGTTACGAAACTGCGCATGGGAGCAATTGATGACATGAAATACTGGACACATTTTCACAGAATTTCTTACGAAAAAAGATATCGTGAGTCAAATTCACAATTTTGCAGTTCAAAGTAAGACGGATTTTGATTACTATGGTGTGATATTCAAGAGGTATACACTATTCTACATAATTCAATAATATTTGGATTTGATTGGCCAAAAAATGATGGTGTTATTAATGTTTCTTGCTTTTGACTTACGATGATTTTTATCATAAGATTTTCGTGAAAAGCACCACTAGTGTTTACTAAAAACAGATTTCGTGTATTTTACGTTAGTAACAACTGCATGTTTTATAGCCATGCATTATACACTGTATGTGAGGTTTATATTTAACGTTTTAGAACAGGATTAATTGTCCAAGCAAACTCTCAGGTCAATATGCATAAAACCCGGAATAGGTAGCGCGCCGGGATTTGGAATCTCGTGTCCCGAAGGGGGTACGGGTTCCAATCCCATCCGGGGACATTATACCCTTCCATGACAATTTGACAATTATGTCAATTTTCCTTTATTGATATGGTATATGGAGAAGTTTCCGGAATGGTAGGTGAGTACTGGTTATAGACAAAGGGCCAAGGAAAGCTAGGTTAGGTGCGCTAGAAGCCGTGATATGACCTAAAATGTGTTGATACGGCGTTAAACAAAAAAAAAACAATATGCATAAGCTGTTCGTTTCCATAATGCAGCAAATCGATGCTCGAGCTTTTATATTATTATACTATAAAATTGTACATATTATACTACATGTACGTCATAAAAACCATTTTGTTGATTATTAAGCCACATACCCATAAACTAGAGTAAGAGTCGACCTTTGACATTATACACGTGTAGTTATATGAGACAAAACATAGATAATTGGAGCATCTTTTATAACGGTGGTATAAATAATTATGTTTTTAATTGGATGTCAAAAGACGCCTTATTAAGTAATAAGACGTACGTACATGTATAAAACAAGTGGGTCGTGATGACCTCGGTCGCCCATTTAAGTAATAAACTTGAGGTTTATATTAAATTTGTCCTAATTAATGGATTTTTCAACCCACATTATCAAACGCCTCTACGATTTTGTCATCAGAGGCTATTGCCCGAGTTGGATTAAAATTAGAGCATAAATATGACCAATATGTGTCTTCTTATGATTAGATCTGCTGACTTAGTTTTTAAGCAATTCATGATCACACTTACTTAAGATTACAATGGTACAAAGCTAAACTTAATGTATTTGATGAAAATGGGTTATATATGTGGCCTTAGCTTAGCTTTGTTACATGTAGTTGACCTCACGACCTAGTTTTACCCCTGATTTAAAAAAGGATTTCAGAGCATCTGGTTGTACATAATCTGTACAAGTTTGGTTTAAATCAAATGGAAAAATAAAGCTGCTACTTTGTAGAATGTGGGGGCTCGTATTACCAAACGTCTTACGACAGATTTTAGTCGTAAATCCTTCTATATTGTCATGTTAAATTGTCGTAAGTTTTTTTTAAAATACGCTGCCCGGATGACGTACTGGCACACGGACGGACGGACGTCGGATAGTCAACAATCCCAGTTTATTTATAGTGAGAATGCGACTTATTAGTTAGTGAATCAACACGCCCGGTTTATTTAAAGTGTTTTGTTAGCAACGCGAAAAAAACTCTTGAAAGCATTAAACTCCATTCGTCTGTTAGTTTAAAGTAAGGACATTTGTACTCGAACTGAATTTCTGTTCTTTTTTCAGCACGCTCCTGTCTTCTGAAAAAAAATCATAACTATGTATCAAGCTTTAGTACTTTAGTACTTAAATGGTGCTTTACTATCATAAATGTAGATAGTTCTCAGTTTAATGCAATTCTGTAATTAAGACAACTCGTTTTGAGTAGGTTTATGAAATCAGATCTCAAACACATTATATAATTCAAGTATTGAAATGTTAAAAGATACGTGATATGTCTTTTGTTATAGACAATGGTTATATAATTTTTCATTTTACGTAGGAACAAATTGTAGATAATTAAGACAAACAACATCTTTAGAATCGTGATATATGTATTGTTTAAAATGTAGGTTACTTTAAGTAGGCGAGTTTCTTTTCATTTGCACTTTATATCACTGTCTTTTAAAACAAATGTAATGTTGGCAATTCCTTTCATTCTCGTACCCAGAGGATATCAAACTTCTCGTTAGATCGTTAATCGTGATAACCTCTAGGTTCGGAAATAGTTTCTCTGGCAATATATTATTTTATAGAACTAAGGTCTCCTCCCCGGGGTAACCCTCTGTGGTCAAGTTACTGACGTCGTGTCACGGTGTCTCTCGTTCGCTGGTAGCGCATCGTGGTGTTTTTGTCTTGTTTAAAACATGACTAAGTTTAGTAAAGAACTTTTTTCAACCAAAATTGCATTCATTTTTATCTTGCAAAACTTATATGAATTTGGGAGTATACAGAAGCATTCTAAAGTCTTTAGACTATTTGTTTTTCGGATAAACTGATTCACTTTAACATTTGTAAAAAGGAACTTGTAAAGAAATGCCAAAGTCATTATTAATAAGTTAATCAATATATGATTCTAGATATATTACATGAAAAAGTTTTAATTATAGTTAACTAGCTAAGTGTATTCTAGGAGCAGTAGTCCAGTGGTAGGACGCGCGCTTACGGATCGAGAGGTCTTGGGTTCGAATCTAACTGGGAGCACTGCTTATTTCATTGAGAAAGAAATTTTTACCTGCGATTGCTTCATTCCACCCAGGTGTAATGTGGTACCCGCAAGAGTGGTATAATTCCGTTGCGCCAATTTGTCGGCTGCACTAATTAGCGAAGTAATAGACTCTCCAGGGAGATTGATAGATAGATACTAGAAGCCCGATGACAAGGGGTATTAGCTGTAACGTCGGTGAACGTGCGTAAGCATGAAACTTAGATTATAAAATGCCACTACATGTTTTGCTTTTTTATTTATATCAGATTTGTTCTAAATTTGATTTGTCTGTGAACGTTTGAAAGGCACTGTACAATGTAGTATCTTACTTGTGGGCAACAAATCGCTGATCCAATCATTGAAAGGATTAAACAGTATAATACAATTCACATTATGTGACACCATGCCTGCAGATTATACGGTTATTTTAGAATATATTACAAAAAATAGATTGTATTATATCTGTAGAAACCATGTAGAAAATACAAATTAAAAGATTATAGGATTTATTGCTAGATAAAATCGACTCTTGGAACTCCTTTAAGATTTTCATTCCAGAAAAGGTCATTTGGTGTGAGATGAACTATCAAACTGCTTAAATTGCTTGTACATCTAAAAGTACGATTATGCTTACATTTTTCGTCTCAGTTTTACATAAGAAGTATTAAGTGTGCAGCTTTTTTTCTCTCTCTTTCTCTGACAGTAATTCCACGTTAATCCTCCTATAATCTCCCAATGAAGTTGATTAAATTAAATGACATTTATCTGCTACTTTCCAAGAAAATAATAGCAACATTGCAATAATGTTAGCGCGTGTCAACAATGTGTCAGTTAGTATTGATCAAAGATAGTGAGTCTTGTTTTTGCTTTTGCAATGTGCAAAAGTCTTAACCTTTTAAACATCGCATGAGGCTAAACCTTTATGACATTTGCAGTGCCATGTCAGCGAGTCTTAACAAAAAACAGTATTGTGTAATTATGTGTTGTGATTGTAAAGGCGCCATGTCAGTGAGTTTTTATTTGCACCACCAGCAGCGTGTTAAATTACCCCGAACGTTCCGAAACGTTCCGTAACGTTAGGTTCGGGAGAAGCCAACCCGAGAAAATTCAATACCTCACTAACGGTTTGAGATGTCCCAACTTTGGCTTGAGTTAACCACGGATTGAGTTGTCCCTTATCTGTAACGTTCGCTAACAGTCGTTACTGAACACGCAGCTGGTCAGTTAGTCTTAACTATTTGCAATGTCACATCAGTATTCTTTTCCACGTTGTTTCAAGATAATGAACAGTGTATTCGCTGCGTTGCAACAATTCTTTTTTGGCGCAGCTGTCGATGCCAACTTTTGACCTATATTGTAATCAATACAGTTCGTTCTACCACACCATTTTGTCCATTGAAATTCTTTTCCAGTATAGAGAAACAACATGATACCATTGGGTAATTGTGATAAACAGGTGCGTTACACGGACAGTAGTTGCTGATTATTTACTCTGTGTATTATGGGTAAATCACTATGCTAATTGATACATTCGTCGTGGTACTCTCCTGGCGGTATGACTGAACAGCGAATGTGACTATTAATACTTAAAACAAAATAAACCCTGCATAACGGCTTATATCTTTTTAAAGACATTTCTTGTTTATCGTCATTAACGAATAAATGCTCACTTTTGCTCAATCTCCGTAAACAGAGATCCTGTTCTACTCGCGTTGTCGTACTGGATCTCTACTTAGTCAATGCAAGGTCACGTCGAGATGAACTTTGTGTCGACCAATCAATGCGTAGCTTTCATCTAGACGAAAACACTATTAATCACATTTTGATTTCGTAATTTCTATTTTTAGACCAAGGTTTGCATGTAAATTTAACAGCGGTATTATTCACAGTCTGCGATTGGGTGGCTCATTTCAAAATTGCGTGACGTAGACGATGTAAACAAGTTACGTATCATAACAATTTCGTCATGAATATTATGATGAGAAAAGGTCACCTGAACGTGACCTTCGTTTGGAAAAGGCCAGATCTAAATTAGCGAGTGTGCGAGCGGTAAAATTTTAGATCGGGTTTTAATCAGATTGACTTTTGCTAAATATACATCTAGATGTTGTACAAGCACCTGTCGGTTAATATCATCGAATCTGTCTCTTTGTTATATCTCCTTAAGGCGGTATATACACAGATATACAGTTCCATTTATGTAATCTATACAATTTCGCTTAAAGCTGTGCTCGTTTTTCTAATTAATGTTTCTGAATATAGCTTCTTGGAAATCAACAACAATGTCGCTATTACTTGAACTCAAGTTAGATGTGTTCATACACAAATACGTGGGTGGGTTGATCCAGATTTTGACACATATAAGCAAAAACAGCCAAATACATCAAGAAGAAATATACTTTTACAATCGGAAAAAACTAACAGAATATTTCTGCCACAAACGGATGTTACGTCGCAACACCACTAAACGTCCTAACGCCGTTTGACGTCACAACGCCAAATGTTGCAGTAGTACGAGTAATAACGATAAATGTGGCAACGCTGTCGCTAAACGTGAATCAAAAGTACTTAAAACTTTTTTAAGGCAGTGTAATGCGATAGGTTGCAGACAACAAAATTCACTGCATGACGTCATTCATGTCAATCTATTATATAAAACGCACTATCACAAATAATGATAATGGTCCAATCCGAATGTAACTTTTTTATTTGAATAACAATACATTTACCCACAAATATAAGCACGTACCCTTTTGCTAACACCTTGTTTGTGGGACATAAAGTAACTGTAAACCTTTGTTAAATATTCAATTAGTTAAGGTCATGGAAAGGTCCATTCATACATGAGTGTATTAAGTTTGCTGCCGTTTCACTCAAATAACTATTCATCCATTAGAAAAAAAAGAGAATTTAAAGCTTGTTTCAAACAATCAAAAGGCATGTACAGTTCTCTTTCAGCATTCCGATATCGCTTATATCGAAAACTGTCATTTCTCATTATCTCGACTATGCTTACCTCGAATTTCCATTATCTCAACCAAAGTTCCGATTTCCCCCATCTAATCTGTATGAAATCTCGACATTTTTATTATCTCGGTCGAAAGTTAAGTCTAAAACTTCTTGTTCACGCTATATGCATGCTTGTATTTGGCTATCACGATTTGCCTTTTCGCGATATTACCATGTATAGAGTTATCTGAATTTATTTGTTTGTTCTTTTTTATCTCCAGGATGTACAAATTGCTAAGGAGCATCAACGTGTTCAGCCTCGTTCTACATCAATATCATCACGTGGTAGTATTTCAACCATGTCACGTGGAAGTATCAAAAGTGATCATTTCTCTGGGTATGAAGACACAAGTAGTATAAGTGCAAGAAGCGACACCAGTGTTGACAGTTATGTCTTCGATCATACTTTTGGTAAGTTTATCATTATTTAAAACCCTATTAGAAGGAAACATTGGCTATAGCCTGCAAAGGAAATAGAAGTTATTATATTTCAGTCACCTGTAATGAAATGTAACCTCGTAATAAAATGCAATTATCGCTTAAATATGTTACTGTTTAAAAGGCATTTGAAATTGTTAGTTGATCAAAACTGAAAATAGAACTTTGGTGTCAGTACTTAAAGCCATAGTTTTGACCACGGTAAGTTTAAGATGATGAATTGTGACTGGAAAAAACCTTCCGAATTATATAATTTATCTCTAAAAATGATTTTCATCATAAATGTATAGTCAATGTTAAAATGTGAATTTAGTGTGTTCTAAAGGTGTATAAAGGATCCCCTTTTTAAGAAATGGGAACTTTTTCAAACTTATATTTAGATAGCAAAATGTTTATTGTATCTCTGATATATGTTATGTTTTAAAAATTCACGGTTGCAAAGCTGTTTTCATGCCTACTGTTAATGAATGTATCTCAATAAAGTGGCTTTAAATTTTCAGTGCTTTCAAAAAATTCTTGAACAAATTAAAAGTTCAATTGAACTAACCATCCATACTGCAAGTATGTTTACTTTAATTAAAGTTTCATTACTTAAGATAGTTTAAATAATAAGTTTTTGAACTAAATAAATTAATTAATGTTTATTTTAGAATTTTCTCAGTGTATTCTTTGTAATTTTAATGGGTAATTCTGAATTTGTTTATTTTAAAGAAAAGAATGTTGTCCAAAGGCAAATGGAAGACACTGTAGATCTTCTATAAGCTGAAGTAAATAAAGGACTTTAGTCAGTTATTTTCCCGTGTACACTTTTCCAAAAAATAGGTCCCATCAGTTGGATTACTCGGATTTACTTACTTTTCAAGGTCATTTTTCCATTATTAGTCTGAAATTACTTTTTTGCAAATCATTTAATTTGTTCGAAAATCAAGTTAAGTATTGTAAGGTTGAAGAACTATCTGAATTTCATCACTCCTGTTAATGTCTTAATTAACAAGAAAGATATTGGATGAAATATCTTACATAGCACTTCAATGATAAAATCCGAGGATTCCAACTCACTGGACCTACTAACCATTTGGATTGCTTCAAATTTTATCTAGGAAAGATAAGTGACAAAAGTCCCTCATTGGCTCATGAGGCACCGTCTAAATGAAGTAACTTATTCGAATGGAACCTATCTTATAGAGACAGAGGCCCCATATGACGTATGTTGTTTCTCCGTTTTCAGTCGTAAATCCTTTTTTATTGCGTTGTTTTCATCGTAATGTTATTGATAATGTTCTTTCTAGTAGAATAATTTCAATGTATACCATATCTATACTATAAATGCAAGTTTTAAACACATATTTGATGTAACCCATTTAGTAAACACAACAACTAAAGTATAAAGTTATATCTTATTTTATTTCAACATTATGATCAACATTTGAGCAAACAATGTTTAAAATTCAACAATAATGTAATATCACATATTTCTGTGTACGCTTTAAGAAAGCAAGGAAATACAAGAACCTTTTCGAAATTCGAAAGTTTGAAATCCACTCAGCACCGACAAAACATGATAACAGAGAATCAAACGCCCATCGTAAATTGATTTATTCAATGGCGTTTCTATATCGAACGATGTATATGTATCTATGCTGACCTCACTGACCAAAGTTATTTCCAAGTCTAACAGACGCTAAATAATGATCTCGAATGTTCTTGAATTCACAATTATTATCCGTATACAGATGCACCAAAGAAATTGCAGAATGTTGGCATTCCCTTTTTGTCTTAAAGGGGTGTTTTTTATCACATTAATCTTCTATCACAGTTCAATCTATTTTCAAACATCGCCGGTTATGGCGTCAGATTCATTAGTCCAAATCACAAAACGGAAGTCGATGAAAATTTTCTAGACGTTGTAAATTTTCAGTATCAAAGTTGTGTCTCGTTGTAATAACTGGCCGATATTGTTTAAATGAAGATATTGCTTATTTTCCAGGACCAGCTGGTCCAAACAATCCCTTGCCTTTACTATAAAAAGCAAGGTTACTTCCGGTTCTTACTCTGGATCCGTATCCGGAATCGTACGGTCTGATTTGGCGATTAAACAAGTCTGAGCTTCGTTTTCCAGGTCCGTACATACCGAATAATTCTTTCCCAAACTGTTTTCTTGCTAAATTGTCTGCTGCAGAGATACGTGAACCGTAACCAAAATCAACTTCCGGTCGCTTATGTAATAAAAATTCTGATGCAAAGTTGTTATTTGAGTTGTCTAGTGGATAATCGTCGGCGCTCGTCGTGGTCTTCATTTCATTGTTCTTCATATAATCGTCAAAATATTCATAATCAGCTGGTATCGTGTAGTATCTTATAATTTCAACTAAGTTGTCATCTTGGCTTCTTGGTTCGGCTGGAATATATAAAGAAACAGACAATTGCCATGATAAGGCACAGACTAAAAGCGTAGATATCATTTTTGCGATGGTTGTTGTGTTCGACGGAGATGGAAATTCACAGCGAAGACACAAATTCTAAGACGGCTTATATAGTAAGATTTCTTATGAAGTGATAATGGTTGGTCATCACATTAGCATAAACAATATGCAATGACATTTTAAATTTCGCTGGGACGGATAATGACGATAAAACAGAAAGTCTGATATGTGTACTGTAACTTAAGATCATTTGCCAGCCTAATGTTTTGACGCTTTACTTCGCAATTGTCCTTAGCTTATGTAGCGTTGAGGAAAATCGACTGGCGCTTAGTAGCGTTTGTTGTGGCACGAAGCATAATGCAGCGATGTTTGACGTCAATTGCGACGTTTAGCAGCGTTGTGACGTTTAGAGGCACTACTAGCGCTTCATGAAGCCGATTTGAGTGCATGTGATATTTGAACAATAACTATCTCAGGAATAATATATACTTATATCATTCAACCACAAAGATCTGCTCTTGTATTGACAGTAAGTAATGACCATATAAAACGCTGATGATGAACATAATATTTGACGCAATCGTTTTTACTCGGCAATTTACGCTATCTGATAATATATATGATATCGCATTATCGCATTTTGCTTGAATGGTTGACACCAACCCCTCAACAACGTTACTATTTCCACAAAAGTTTGTTGTTTTTTATTTACACCTTAATGCAATTACGCTCCTTCTAAATAACTTCTTAACGAGTATTTAATAGCAATGATGTTTATAATAGTTATATAATGCATATTCATATGCAAGACATTATGGTAAATTGTTCTGCCTTCGCATTATACAATTATATGTTTTGTTGATATTAATTTTTAAGAGCGATCCTGAAACAAGTTCTTACAACTCAGAACAGATTAATTAACTTTGCGTCCGCTTCGAGCTTCTCCCTTCACCAAATCTAAGCTAGTTTATTGAAGGTTTTGCTCATGGAAACAACGATAATAGATTCGGGACTTGATTTGAATCCAAATCCTACCTAGTTGTCACTTGAGCTGGCGAGGTACTTTGTATTACTAATATAGATTGTTCACTATTATCTCAGAGATAGGGGAAATAAATATAAAGAATTTCTGTTGCTTTTTGTGTACAAGTACTTATGTTCAATGTAAAATCAGCACTGCCTTCAACAATGTCTCGTGGTGAATTGTAGTTTATAACATCAGCAAAGAAAACAATGATATCTTCGTTGGCTTCTGTATATTGTTCCATTCCACTATTTTCACTTTTTTCGCACAATGCCAACCCCCTAATTGTTAGCCTATCTACATGTATGTTAGCTTCTGATACGACATTGCCAGTAGCGGTATGTTACGTAAAAATGGTTAGCCTATTTTGAAGCAGCACTAATATAAAGTTCCGCTGTATAAACACCATAGTAATTGCATTATATATTTTACTTGCAATTAACTTATAGTGTATACAAAAACAAAACACTGTTTATATAAACAATACAATAAACTAATCGACGACAGGGGATGCTCAGGATGACAACAACATGTATAATTTAAATATGTTTTATAAGTGTCTTGTTGGTGTCATGGTAAAGCGATCTACCATTACAAGTTTGATTGACCAAGGGGTGGAGATGTATCCACCATGCTGTTTTTGTTAAAATGAATTATACAACTTATATTTTCAATACTGCCAACCTCTGGAATGGATTGTTTCATTTTAAATGTTACCCAAACACGTTTTGTTATTTTGTATGCACTTATAGTAGTAATAGTTGAGTTATGTTGTACCTCCAAGTACAAAGTGTTTAGAACTACGGGTCAATGCACAAACAATACACAATCGACATTTAGCACTTAGCAACACCATAATGTTCTCTATAACCCTTGTTTAGCAACAAAGCAATATCTTACTTATTTATTCATTTAAATATAGCGTTATTTGTTCATTGTCACATACAGAACAACTTCCGACATAGTGTCAATCGCATCCTATTTGCTGAACTAATCTGTTTCTCGCGTGTTGAACATTGAAGTTTATGTCTTCAAGTCACTGGAAATATCATTGTCATTGTTTCTAGTTTGCAAATGTCCGAGGCTTTTCTAATGCTACTAACATATGCCGTCACGCAAGAAAGCATTCTTGGGCACTGTAAAAGATATACTTTCACGCCTACGTAAGCCAACATCATCTTTAAAAATCTTGTTTATTTTTCTAATCGTCTCTTTCTATGTTGCTTCATATTAAATGGTGTTTTACATCAGCAATACAATTTTAGTAGTACATGTAACCCGGGTCGGTGGCGCAGTTGGTAGCGCGCCGGGGTTTTGGAATCTCGTGTCCCGAAGGGGGTACGGGTTCGAATCCCACCGGGGGAGGTTTCACCCTTCAATGAAAATTTGACAATAATGTCCATTTACCTCCATTAAAAGATATAGGGAGAAGTTCCGGCCTTGTGGAAGGGTAGGTGAGTAATGGTTATAGTATGTTAATTTCATTCTTAAATAATGTTTTAAAGCAAATAAATCTCGCGGAGTGCTAGAGCTCAGAGTATTGAATATGGAGGTCCGGGGTTTGATTCCCGGCAGCGGCATGACTATTTCCTTTTATCTAAAATTCCGTACTTAAAATCAATTTTCTCTGTAAAGGTTTGAAGTAGACGTTGTAGGCTACTAGGTAAGCAAGTACTGGTAAAATAAACGGTCGTGGTACATATTGTTTTATTTTATTATTTCAGTGGCGCACTCATAACAACGCTGATTTAAATACTCACTGATGCTATAATACGTCTGTACTCACGATCTATAAAAGCAAATGTCTGCATTTATGTAAGGGGAATATCGAACACACATCGAGTATTCAAATCAGCGGGGCATCTGAAAGTTGAATAAATTTTAACAATAACCTAGTTAAAAGTGTTAAAAAGGCGAAAAAAAATAGCAGTTTTAGGTGTTGAGGTTCGCTGTTTGAGGAGAATATAAGCTATAAGCTAAAATGAATGACTCAAAATGTTTATTGTATATCTAATATGTGTTATGTTTAAAAAAATCACGGTTGTAAGAATGTGGCATTAAATTTTCAGTGCTCTCTAAAAACAAATTGAACAAATTAAAACTTCAGTTTAGACAACGGTGCCCCCTCTCAGCCAATCAAATTGCTTAAAAAGTGTTTGATAAATCTCATACCACACGGTTAAGTGTTTGATATTATTAGACCGTTTTTCCGTGCTTAAAACTCGAGAAAAAACAGTGCGTAAAAATTATGGGGTGGGTAAAGACTTTTGAAGTTAGGAAAAATTTTTTATTCATGGTCTCATTTGTCGACTAGCATAAGTCATGGAATAGTACAATCGATTGTAAAAAGTCTAGATCCACCCCATTATCAGTTTAAATACAATCAACTGCTGAGTACATACATGTAGATTTCCAAGGTGAAATGTTTCAATAAGCTTATCTGTATTCATTTGAAAGCCAACCAAAGTTTTGAGAAATTAACTGTACATTTATTTTAATTTAAGTCCTTACAAGAATTAATACTTTGTCACTGTACCACAATAGTATGGACTCATGTGCCGTGTTTTGAAAATTGATGAAGTGGACTGGATTGTTTTATTTTAACTTAACACCGAATGTCATTTTGTACACGTGCCGTACTGGTTTGAAATTTGCATACGAATAACTACGTAAATTTGCAGATTATGAGATATATATAAATGTGAAACTGCATTGGCACCATTTCCTATCTATTAAACCCCTCGTGATATAATTGTTAGAAGTATAGCATTTGTGGAAAGGAACTCGAATGTAAATGGGCAAAGTCCCAATTAAATAAATTAAAGACCTATAGAAATGTAACAGATTAGTTACTACAGTCAATTTTTAAATAAGATCTTATTTTATTTAACTGATAGTTAAATAAATTAAGTAACACCTGCTTACTTTTAATATTATGAGGGGAATGAAATGAGACAGGAAATAAAGCGCCATGATCGTGCGACCACATGCACGACTCATGCAGATCGGTTCGTCTCCACTCGGAGACAAACACCAAATTCAACAGCGTTAGCCAACTCCTAGCAAAACATTAACAGCTCTGGTAACCATGCCTTATTTCCATTCTCTATGAAAAAGGAATGCCATGGTGTTTAGGAACGACCAGAGCCAGTCAAATGCTTCGCTTAAAGGAGGCAAACGCTTGGCTAAATGTATGACATTTAAGTCATATTAACGACATACATATCAAAACTGTGATGTTTTCTACCATAAGTTAAATACTAACGAATGGGTTGTCAAAGTAAGCAGTTTATTATGTCAATTAAATTCAATTGGTCTCTAATTATGTCTTACTTAAGCTTGCAGATCCTGTGTTTATTATTTAACTAGAAATTTAGATATTATTACAAAAATATATTGAAGACTTATCAAATTAATCAAAAACAAAATTTATACAGTCACGCGTTATATTTTGTATTTTTCTATACCCTGTGTTTAAAATCATAAACATGCCCCCGGGGCGTATATTTAATATTATCTAATACGGTTTACATAGGCAAGGGAGTTAAATAGGATCTAAGCTTTTGCCATTGTTGCCTCCCTTTGTGCCAATTTAATGTAGTTTTTAATAACAAATAGTAAGAATTATATACTTTTTAAATCTTGACCATTCTATTTTCTTTCTTTTTCTATATTTTTCTTTTTGTACTTTTTATCTTACATCATTTTTTATGAGAAATATGGTCCAAATTGAATGTTCACACGTTTACTAGTTATAACAATGTTAAAAAGTGATGAAAGATATAAAACAATAACATGTACTAACAGTTAATAGTGCTTCTGGTTAGCCAAAACAGTATTCAGTTCTGTGATAAAGAATTATTCCTATGACGAATCACCACTGTGATTATTTATCAAAAATTATTGTTAATTTGAATCCTTTATAATTATTTAACTGCACATCATGTACATGGACACAATAATAATATTTACATTCACGAATAACACTATCTAATTGTGTTTATGAGTTCTAATTAGCTTTCGCAAGAAATTCACGACACAAAATTTAATATCGTTTGTTTAAGTTTAAGGGCCACTATATTATTCTGAGTTTTATGTGGCTAAAAGATGGCAGTAGTATAAACACGTGACAAAATAAATGAAAATGGACATTATAAACTTATAATTTCATACCCGTTGTCTAAGTCGGATAGAATACTCGTAGCAGTTTGATATGAGATTTATCAACTCGCTTCGCTCCTTGATTAATCCCATATCAAACTGCTACTCATGCTCTATCCTATACAAAACTAACCATGCATAATGTATGTTTACTTTAATTAAAGTTTTATTACGTAACAAAGTTTGTTTAAATAAGATGTTGTTGAACTAAATAAATAAAAGAATGTTTATTTTAGAATTTGCTCAGATGACTCTTTCTTATATTAATGGGTAATCGTGAATTTGTTTATTCTAAAACAAAGAATGGTGTCCAAAGGCAAATTAAAGGCACTGTAGATATTCTATAAACTAAAGTGAATTAGTTCTTGAGGCACCATCTAAATAAAGTGACTTCAAATGGAGATAGTAATCTTCCTAGTAGAATAATTTCAATGTATACCAATGTCAGATCGTCCGTCTATACTATAAATGCAAGTTTTAAACAGATATTTTATGCAAAATATTTAGTAAAAAACAACAACAAAAGTATGAAGTTATATATCTTATTTTATTTCAACATCATGATTTACATTTTGAGCAAACAATGTTTAAAATTCAACAATAATGTAATATCACATATTTCTGTGTACGCTTTTAGAAAGCAAGTGAATACAAGAACCTTTATCGAAATTCGAAAGTTTGAAATCCACATGGCACCGACAAAACATTATAACGAAGAATCAAACGCCTCTCGTAAATTGAATTATTCAATGGCGTTTCTATATCGAACAATGTATATGCATCTATGCTGACCTCAATGACCAAAGTTTTTTCCATGACTAACAGGCCTAAATAACGTTCTCGAATGTTCTAGAATCCACAATAATTATTTGTATTCAGATGCATCAAAAATATTTTAGATTGTTAGGATTCCCTTTTTTGTCCTAAAACATGTAGAAAACTTAAAGGGATGTTTTATCACATATTAATCTTCTCTCACAGTTCAATCTATTTTCAAACATCGCTGGATATGACGTCAGATTCATCAGTCCAAATCACAAAACGGAAGTCAATGAAAATTTTCTAAACGTTGTAAATTTTCAGTATCAAAGTTGTGTCTCTTTGCATAACTAGTCGATGATGTTTAAATGTAGATATTGCTTATTTTCCTGGACCAGCTGATCCAAACAATCCCTTGCCTTTACTATAAAAAGCAAGGTTACTTCCGGTTCTTACTCTGGATCCGTATCCGGAATCGTACGGTCTGGTTTGGCGATTAAACAAGTCTGAGCTTCGTTTTCCTGGTCCGTACATACCGAATAATTCTTTCCCAAACTGTTTTCTTGCCAAATTGTCGGCTGCAGAGATACGTGAACCGTAACCAAAATCAACTTCCGGTCGCTTATGTAATATAAATTCTGATGCAAAGTTGTTATTTGAGTTGTCTAGTGGGTAATCGTCGTCTTCATCGGCGCTCGTCGTGGTCTTCATTTCATTGTTCTTCATATAGTCGTCAAAATATTCATAATCAGCTGGTATCGTGTAGTATCTAATAATTTCAACTAAGTTGTCATCTCGGCTTCTTGGTTCGGCTGGAATATATAACGAAACAGACAATTGCCATGATAAGGCACAGACTAAAAGCGTAGATATCATTTTTGCGATGGTTGTTGTGTTCGACGGAGATGGTAATTCACAGCGAAGTCACAAAATCTAAGACGGCTTATATAGTAGGATTTCTTATGAAGTGATAATGGTTGGTCATCACATTAGCATAAACAATTTGCAATGACATTTTAAATATTGCTGGGACGGATAATGACGCTAAAACAGAAAGTCTGATATGTGTAATGTTATTTTAGATCATTTGTAAGCCTAATGTTTTGACGCTTTACTTCGCAATTGTCCTTTGGTTAAATGTTGAAACGTTGAGGATAACTTAAGCACAAAATATCCACTGACGCTTAATAGTGTTGGATGTGACACGAAGCATAAGTGTTGGGACGTTTAGCGTCAATTGCGATGTTTGGCGTCAATTGCGACGTTTAGCAGCGTTGTGACGTTTAGAGGCTCTACTAGCACTTCATGAAGCCGATTTGAGTGCATGTGATATTTGACCAATAAATATCTCAGGAAAAACATATATCATTCAACCACAAAAGATCTGCTTTAAATATTGACCATATAAAAACGCTGATAATGAACATGATATTTCGGAGATCGAAGAAGTCATCAGCGAAATATTTTTTAAATACTTTGCGTTAAATAATTACATAGCAAGCTGAATAGTATAGGTTGACGCAATCGTAAATACTCTGCAATGTCCGTGATCTGATTATATATATGAGTTTATTCAACAAACCCTATAGAGTTCAGAGTTAGGTTGACATCAAGGAAAATTCTTTGACTTTATCGCATTTTGCTTGAATGGTTGGCACCAACCCCTCTACAACTTCACAATTTCCACGAAATTTTGTTGTTTTTTATTTACACCATAATGCCATTTTCCCCCTTCTCAATAACTTCTTAACGAGTATTTTATAGCAATGATGCTCATTAAAGTTATATAATGTATATTCATACGCAAGACTTTATGGTAATTTGTTCTGTCTTCGCATTATACAATTATATGTTTTTGATATAAATTTATTTAAGAACGAACCTAAACAAGTTCCCACAACTTAGATCAGATTAGTCAAGTTCGCGTCCGCTTTGAGCCCCCCTAAACTGAGCTGGTATAATGAAGGTTTTTGCTCAAAGACACAACGAGAATATATTTGGGACATAATTTGAATCTAAATTCTCTTTTGTTATCAGTTGATCTGGCGATGGGCTTATATAAATAGTTCAGTATTATCGCAGAGATACATTTAGATGAAATAAATAAAAAATGATTTCTGTTGCTTTTTTGTGTGTGCCCAATGTCAAATCAGAACTATCTTCAACAATGCCTCGTGGTAGAATGGTATTTTATAACATTAGCAAAGAAAACAAGGATATCTTTGTTGGCTTCTGTACATTGCTCCATTTCACTATTTTCATTTATTTCGCGCAATACCATCCTCCCTAATTAATAGCCTATCTATGCTAGCTTCTGATACGAAATTGCCAGTTGCGGTGTGTTACGTAAAAATGGTTAGCCTATTTAGAACGCAGCACTTATATTAAGTTCCGATATAAAACACCATAGTACATGTAATTGCATTAAATATTTTACTAGCAATAAACTTATATATGTAGTGCGTACAAGAAACAATACCCTCTTTATATAAACAATACAATGAACTAGTCGACGACAGGGGATGCTCAGGATGATAATAACATGTATAATTTAAATATGTTTTATGAGTGTCTTGTTGGTGTCATGGTAAAGGGATCTGCCATTACAAGAATGATTGACCAAGGGGTGGTGATGTATCCACCATGCTGATTTTGTTAAAATGAATTATACAACTTTTATTTTCAATACTGCCAACCTCTGGAATAGATTGTTTCATTTTTAATGTTACCCAAACACGTTTTGTTATTTGTATGCACTAAAAGTAGGACTAGTTGAGATGCACCTCCAAGTGCAAAGTGATTAGGACTACGGGTCAATGCACAAACAATACACAATCGACATTTAGCACTTAGCAACACCATAATGTCCCATATAACCCTTGTTTAGCAACAAAGCAATACCTTACTTGTTTATTTATTTAAATATAGGGTTATGTGTTCATTGTCACATACAGAACAACTTCCGACATAGTGTCTATAGCATCCTATTTATTGAACTAATCTATTTCTCGCGTGTTGAACATAGACGTTTATGTCGTCAAGTCACTGAAAATATCTTTGTCAATTTTTCGAGCTTGCAAATGTCCGAAGACTTTCTAATACTACTAACATAAGCCGTCACGCAAGAAAGCATTGTTGGGCACTGTAAAAGATATACTTTCACGCCTACGTAAGTCATCATCATCTTTAAAACTTGTTTATTTTCTTAATCGCCTCTTTCTATGTTGCAACAAATTACATGGCGTTTTACAACAGCAATACAATTTTAGTAGTACATGTAACCCGGGTCGGTGGCGCAGTTGGTAGCGCGCCGAGGTTTTGGAATCACGTGTTCCGAAGGGGATACGGGTTCGAATCAAACCCGGGGAGGTTATACCCTTCCATGAAAACTTGGCAATTATGTCCATTTACCTCTATTAATAAGATATAGGGAGAAGTTCCGGCCTTGTGGAAGGGTAGATGAGTACTGGTTATAGACAAGGGTCAAGGAAAGCTATGTTAGGTGCGTAAAATGACCTAAATTGTGTTGACACGGCGTTAAACACAATTAGGAAATAATACATGTGATAATAAAACATTTAATATGTATGTTTTGAGTTAGTACACAACACAGAGAGATATACATAATTAACCACAGAACAGTGATAGAAAACTATTGCAAAATAACCTTGGAATAATTTGTCTTTAGCCTTTTATTTTGATAATATTTTTTAGGCTTTATCATCTTTTTTCATATTGTGCATGAGGAACAACATAGCAACATTGTCTTCTTTAGTTATTTGCTTAGCTTTTCCTTTAAATGTTAATTTCATTCTTAAATAATGTTTAAAAGCAAATAAACCACGGGGATTGCTAGAGCTTAGAGTATTAAATATGGAGGTGCGGGGTTCGATTCCCGGCAGCGGCATGAATATTTCATTTTATCTAAAATTCCGTACTTAAAATCAATTTTCTCTTTAAAAGTTTGAGGTAGTCGTTTAGGGCTCCTTGGTAAGCGAGTACTGGTAAAATAAATGGTATCCAGAAAATATGATGGGATGCGTCGGTCGTGGTACATATTGTTTTATGTGATTACTTCAGTGACACACACATAACACCGCTGATTTAAATACTCACTCAAGCTACAATACGCCTGTACTCACGATCTATAAAAGCAAATGACTGCATTTATATATGGAGAACATCGAACACACATCGAGTATTTAAATCAGCGGGGCCTCTGATAGTTAAAAAAATTAACAATAACCTAGTAAAAAGTGTTGAAAAGGCGAAAAAAATAATAGCAGTATTTGGTCTTGAGGTTTGCTGTTTGTGAAGAATATAATTGGATTCCTTAATTATCATGAGAAACTTTGATATTCGTGATGAAATGAGAAACATGCATTGTAATATGAATCGATTGGAAGCAGGTGCAATGGGTTATCATGGAAAATAATATAATGGAAAAAATGTTACTTTCAGTAAGATAGGTCATTGATTCGTGTGGCATTTTACCGTACATAAGTTGTTTTACGCCATGCGCATGTCATTCACTGGAAGCTTGAATGTTCAAACTTCATTTCATTGGAGTTTCACTATCAGATATTTTGTTATTTTTTCTAAAAAGTAAATCCCTCTGCCAGTGTCTGTAAGCCATTGAATTATTATTATTTAAGATAAACTGATCTATTAATAGAATATAAATGTATCACATGACAATATGGGTCATATTTTCATGACGAGTATTACCTGCTGAGGGCACTAACAGAGGTGGATACCATAGTAGTGGATATCTCATCTATTCGTTTGATGAATGACATTCATAACGTGTTGCGCACACACGTTGAAATATGATAATTATTTAATTACAATGTAACAAACATTTAATGAAAAGGGTATTGTATCAATACGAATACACGTCAACACGTAATGATTGTCCTGGTTACTGGTTGAACGTATTTGTTAAAGTCCCATTATCAAAACGTCGCCTCAATCTAACAATGCTCTAACTACCAAATTTTTATTTTTGGGAAATCGACTTCAAAAGTTCAAAAGGTTATATCTTCGTTGTTTCAGTCTGTATAGACATGAGATTTGGTAGGCACATTGACAATGTTATTCAACACATATTTGAAAAATATGATTGAAATATTATGAATAATAATGCTGAAAATTGCAAAAATGTGTTTGGAGATAGATCAAAATTCGCTTATTTTGGTTGATGCATCTCGTTCTAACATTGCGCTATCTCCAAGAAGACATTATATTGGTATTTGAGAACATTTTCTATAATTTTGAGTTTGTAACACTGCCTATGTTGCAGCATACATATTTATTTTGGTATACACCGAAAAATATGATGTCACTGGAGAGGAAAAACACGATAATCATATTGTGTACACCGACTGGACGAAAGGAGATAGAGCAATGTTAGAACATGGACTTAGAGCATTGTTAAAGTCAATTAGGACATAAAACGAGTGACGAAGATTTAATTTTGATCGGATAACAGTATTTTCAGCTCAAACATTGATCTATGTCCTGGACATAGAGCAATGTTTACGCTGTGAGCAGAGAAAATGTGTGGAGATAGGATAATGTACGATTGGCGAATTGGGCTGTTTGACATGATAGAGTCTCGAAACCTTTTTTAGAAGATAGAACAAGGTCATACAAGTCACTTGGTATGTTTATCTCATTTTTTTTCAAAAATGGAGATAGGACATTGTTAGATTGAGGCGACAGTGAGTAACTCTGTTTTTGGACAGCAAAGAAAATAGACATTAATTTGATGTATTTCAAGTACACTTATATTTTTTTTAAATAAATGCAAATATTTATTAAATATGATTCATAATTGCGGTTTGAATAAAAGTAGATCAAAACCCAAAGTAGAGTTTGGTTGTCAAAGCTTGAAACAATAGTTTTGATCACTGTATGTTTAAAATGAAGTATTGTTTTAGAAAACGACATACTTCGAATACATAATTAAACTCTGAAACCATTTTGATCAGGTATAGGGAACATTAACGTATAAAATGAATATGGTGTGTTTTTATGAAAGTACCCCAATTTCTTAAGAAATGGACACTTGGTCAAACTTTAATTTAGAAAGCAGAATGGTCTAAACCGTGTATTGTGTAACTAATACATGTTATATTTTGTTAACTTTGTGGTTGTAAACCGTTTTCAAGACTACCGTTAATGAATATACATGTATCTTCATATAGTGAATTTTATTGAATACCATGAGTATTATACTCTCTGATATAATTTCGATTTAATCTAAAAATGGATTATTCAAAATGTTTATTGTAAATCTAATATGTGTTAATGTTAAAAAAATCAAGGTTGTAAGAATGTGGCATTAAGTTTTCAGTGCTCTCTAAAAATTCTTGAACAAATTAAAATTTTAATTAAACTAACCATGCATACTGCAAGCATGTTTACTTTAATTAAAGTTCTATTACGAACATAGTTCGTTTAAATAATAAGTTGTTGAACTAAATAAATGAAAGAATGTTTATTTTAGAATTTGCTCAGATGACTCTTTGTTATTGTAATAGGTTATTATGAATTTGTTGATTTTATAACAGAGAATGTTGTCCAAAGGCAAATTGGAGGCCATGTAGATGTTCTATAAGCTAAAGTGAATTAGTTCTTTTGACACCATCTAAATGAAGTAACTTCTTCAAATGAAGCCTATTTTATAGAGACCAAGGCCCTGTATGACTAATGTTGTTTCTCCCGTTTTCAGTTGTAAACCCTATTTTTATTGCGATGATACCTCAGCGTGATATTTTCGATGATGTTCTTCCTTGTAGAATAATTTGTCCGTCTGGACTGTAAAATGCAAGTTTTAAACACATTTTTTACGCAAACTATTTAGTAAAAAACAACAACTAAAGTATGAAGTTATATATCTTTTTTATTTCAACATTATGATTAACATTTGAGCAAATAATGTTTAAAATTCAACAATTGTAATATCACATATTTTTGTGTACGCTTTTAGAAAGCAAGAAAATACAAGAACCTTTATCGAAATTCGAAAGTTTGAAATCCACTTGGCACCGACCAAACATGATAATCGAAAATCAAACGCCTATCGTAAATTGAATTATTCAATGGCGTTTTAATATATAACGATGTATATTCATCTATGCTGACCTCACTGACCAAAGTTGTTTCCAAGTCTAACTGACCTATATAATGATCTCGAATGTTCTTGAATTCACAATAATTATTATTATCCGTATACAGATGCATAAAAAATTCAGAATGTTGGAATTCCCTTTTTTGTCCTAAAACATGAAAATTTTCTTAACGTTGTTAATAGTTAGTATAAAAGTTGTGTCTCGTTGCATAATTGGTCGATATTGCAAGGTGAATCAAGATATAGCTTATTTTCCTGGACCAGCAGGTCCAAACAATCCCTTGCCTTTACTATAAAAAGCAAGGTTACTTCCGGTTCTTACTCTGGATCCGTATCCGGAATCGTACGGTCTGGTTTGGCGGTTCAACAAGTCTGAGCTTCGTTTTCCAGGTCCGTACATACCGAATAATTCTTTCCCAAACTGTTTTCTTGCTAAATTGTCGGCTGCAGAGATACGTGAACCGTAACCAAAATCAACTTCCGGTCGCTTATGTAATATAAATTCTGATGCAAAGTTGTTATATGAGTTGTCTAGTGGGTAATCGTCGGCGCTCGTCGTAGTCTTCATTTCATTGTTCTTCATATACTCGTCAAAATATTCATAATCAGCTGGTATCGTGTAGTATCTTATAATTTCAACTAAGTTGTCATCTCGGCTTCTTGGTTCGGCTGGAATGTATAAAGAAACAGACAATTGCCATGATAAGGCACAGACTAAGAGCGTAGATATCATTTTTTGCGATGGTTGTTGTGTTCGACGGAGAAGATGGAAATTCACAGCGAAGTCACAAAATTTAAGACGGCTTATATAGTAAGATTTCTTATGAAGTGATAATGGTTTTCCATCACATTAGCATAAACAATATGCAATGACATTTTAAATATTGCTGGGACGGATAATGACGATAAAACAGAAAGTCTGATATGTGTACTGTAACTTAAGATCATTTGTCAGCCTAATGTTTTGACGCTTTACTTCGCAATTGTCCTCAGATTAAATGTTGAAACGTTAAGGATAACTTACGCACCAAAATCCACTGACGGTTAATAGCGTTGGTTGTGACAAGAAGCATTAGGGTAAATTGCGACGTTCAGCAGCATTGTGACGTTTAGCGGCACTACAAGCGCTTCACAAGACTGATTTGAGTGCATGTGATAACTGACCAAAAAATAAAACATTTATATGATGTAATCGCGAAGACGAGCTTTTGAGCTGACAGTGTATGTTGATCATATAGGTAATGGTAATATGAACATATTTTTGGGGGGATCAAACAAGTCATCAATATTTCTGAAATGTGCTTCGTAAAATGATTTCATTGAGGTCGAATTGTATAGGTTGGCGCAATCGTTAATATTCGGCAATGACTGTGAAAATACAATGTATAATTGTTATTATTGAACAAATCCTATATAGTTCAGATTGAAATTGGAGTTGTTGGAAGTTAGCGTTGATACTGTTTTTGACGTTAACGGTTGACTCCAACCCCTTACTAACTTTCCATTTTCCACAAAAGATTGTTATTTTTATTCACATCATGATGTCATTTTATCCCTCCCATTCACCCCCTAACGAGTATTTAATAACAATAATGCCCATTATAGTTTCATTATGTAAATTAATATACAAGACATTATGGTAAATTGTACTGCAGTCTGCACTGTAAAATTGTAAATTTTTACTTTACTAATTTATTTAAGAAAGATCGTGAAACAGGTTCTAACTATTAAGATTAATCACCATCGAGTCCGCTGTTTGGTCAACCAGTAAAAAAACGAACTGTATAGATTGCCAACTTTGAACGCAGAACTGGTGTACAAAAACGTTCTGCTATAAAAAGCACTGGAGTGCTGGAGAAGATTACCTGAATTTATTTATCCTTTTGTTTAAAACGGCGCATCACTGAAAACATATGTGGTTAAAACGTCTACCAGATTATGTTTCGGCGAAATCCTAAATACATCAGGCACAAATCCGTCACATTGATTGTCATAGTTGAAGAAATGGATAAGTCTTTTATTAAATATTTCTTTAGCCATGTAACTGTTCGATAACCGACATAATTGGCCCAGAAATTATATTTTTTATGTTCAATAATTGTTTCCATGGAGACAACACCATATAATGCTTTTGGAAGAACAACTGCATCGTAAATTTCCTTCGATGATAATGGATTTATATTATCAGGACACATATTGCTGTTCATGATACTGAGGTATGTATTCTAATTTTAGAACATGCATTATCTGACAATTGTTTAGTAGAGAGATACGAATCACATATGATTCCTAAATGTGTATATTTGTCAGATTCCCATATGATACTGTTAGCAAGTTTATACACTCTGTCATATTTTACTTTTGTTTCGTTAAGCACAACGACTGAACATTTTTTAAAGTTATAGTCATAGCGCTTTTTCTTGGAACAATTGTCACAAATAGTGCTCATATTCAATTTGGTCGTATCCGGCAGCCTTTCCCCTGGGACATTTCTCAATAAAATGATGAACAGACTCTGGTAATACAACAACACTTTGATCAATATTTAGTTCACTAATACATTTCCTTACAAACATTTCCAAGTTAGATTCAGGAGTGCTCACTGAGTTAATATTAGGGGTGTACAATGTTTCATAATATTTGCACCAGCCATTCGCAATACCATCACAATCACGTATTATAGTGCCTTCAAAATGTATACCCCGCCCAATTTATTGTTTCTTTTATTGCTTGAAGAATTTATTAATCTCAAGAATTTACATGAGTCCATTTCAGCTGCTTTGTCAATACCAGAATTCAGCTCTTGTAAGTAGGTATTGACACATTTTCTATGGAGACACCTGAAATCTCTGTCTGCCATATTTTTATGTTTAGTTTATATCGTATATTTTTTATCGTATAGTTTATTAGAAGGGTCACGAGGTCGACCATATCGGCACCAGTTACTTCTTACATTTTTCATAGCAATGTGAGCAATAGTCAAGTCAAGATTCCAATAAGGTTTAAGATAAGAGCGAAATTGCTTTTTTGTGAAGCTTTCTTTGCACAACGCGATAATGAATCAACAACCTTGTCATAGGTATCACCAATAGATAACGCGTTTAATTCACAATGAGCTAACTTTGTTAGATCACTATCACTCAATAAGCTAGCATTGTATTGGGCAATTTGCTCATCGTTACATTTGTTCCAATTTATATGAATTACATCATTATACTGTGACTCTTGAGATACATAAGGTATACATATTGAAAATACTACAGGTCTATGGCATCTACAGGTCTATGACATGATACATTTAAACAATCATCATCAATATCTTACGTATGATATTAAATCAATAATCTCACATGTAGTACATATAAAGTCTATCAAAGTACTATATATATCGTCATATAATACATATGTGTTCTTTGCACCTAAACATTGATCACTTGTATTGACAGAGTATAAGTTAACACTCGTACAAAAGTTATAAAATTGTCTATCACGAGTACGTCTTAACTGTTCATCATATTTGGCATTAAAGTCGCCTAAAAACACCACAATACTATTTTGTGCGTAAGAATACCATATATTGTATAACTTGTCAATACATTCACTGTATACATCAACAGATTGATTAACACTAGGTAAATAAACCTGAAAATGAACATAAATGAATGTGGTGCAACTTGAAACAAAACCCAAGCTATTCTATCATCATCACAGTCTAATATAGATACATACCCATCGTGGCGTTTATGCCACATAATGGCTACCCCGCCTTTACCAATTTTACGACAAGTGGGGAAAGAGAGAGTTTTTTATCACATATAACATGAGAGCGATATTTAGAAGTTAATGTGTCTATAAAATGTGAATTTTGTGGACATAAATAATGCTCAGAAATACCACAAAAGTCAATGTCATATTTTGATTATACGTCTCACAAGTACGTGGCACTGGACATTAGTCTAGTTACATTCCATGCAACCAGATTTAAAGCCATTATGACAAACAATACACACATATTTGTAATTTTGTGCATGGTTATTTTAATAAAGATCATTCAATGTCCGTACATACAGTACTACGTTTATCTCCATCTACATGTAGTAATCTACACCTACTCTTGTCCGAGTAATGGCAATCGTATGATAAATCACTATTAGGTTCATGGAAATGGTTCCAGCTAGGATTTTCTTTGGGTGCACTTTCTCCACTATTAGTGCGTCGTGCCATTCTTGGTGGAACATCAGAGTGTCGGTTTGCTCTATCACTGGTTTGCCGCATTTGATGTCTCTTACGTAAATTAGCTCGCGACAGCCATGGTCTACAAATAATGCCAGGAGGCCAGAATCTTTCGTTTAAGACTGAGTCAGATAATTCATCACATTAAGTCGGATCACAAGTTTACCGCTCTATTGCGGCATTTAAAATTGGTTTCAGTCTGTTGTTTAGCGATTTATTTACACCTGTTGGCAGTTTTGAACGAAAATTGATAAACCAACTTAAGATGTGTGTCAGCATTTTTGAAACTTATGGTATTCCATAACAAAGACATAATCATAGTGCCTCTTGCATGTGTGCAAAAAAATATTTATTCTTAGTTTTTTATTTGTCCGCTCTGCCGGATTTTTTTTGAAACCCCTGAAAAACGTAACTGCGTCTGTTTATATAGACCACTGTGTTACAATACAATACAATACAATACAAACTTTATTTATTGTCGGACATTTCGTAACAAACCGACATAATATAGAGGTAAAGGGTATTTTAAGTAAGTTTCAATTGAATTCAACCTTTGTTGTTAATTATTGCGGATAAATCATGTGAATAAATAATTTGCAAAGTTTGCTATCACTTTTGCGTCGGCGTTGGCCTTGACGATGGTCGGAGGTTAAAGTTTTTTAAGCTCCAATATATGTGACGTAAAGTTTGTAAATTTATATATAGGTATTTTATCTAGACGGCTCTTCAGGGACGTAACTGTATATTAATCGTTTTTTTAGTTATGCCCCTTCATATTCTAACATTTAAAATTAAAATTTGTTCAAATGGTATATATTTAGTAGTTATAAATATATTTAAATGGAAGTTGGTATGCTTATTTCTCAGTTCTTTATCTTTCAGACTTTTGAAGGGACATAACTCTGTGTGAATTACTTTCGAAGTTATGTTTTTTATTAGTATAATATTTAAGGTTAAAGTTTATTTTAACTAAAACTATTCAGTACTGATAAAGATATTTGATTGAAAGTTCATATGCTTATTTATCAGCACTACATCTACACGACTACAAAAGGGAAACACTCTTGAAGTACTATTTTAGGAGTTGTGTCCCTTTTTAGCTTTTTGGTTATGGTTTTAGAACTTTGAAGTGAAAAAAATGAATACTCATATAAGATTTTTTTATGAAAGGTGGTTTGCTTATTCATTGTTCACAACTAAAGAGGGATATAACTCTTGATTATTTATTTTTGGAATTATGCCTCCTTATTGTAATGTTGAAATTTCTTCAAATTGAAATACATATTTGTATTTCTAATACCTAATTAAGAATCTAAATAAAAGTAGGTATGCTTATTTATTGTTGATACGTCTTCTTAACTATAAAGGGTCGTTACTATGGATGTATGTTATGGGAGTAATGCCTCTTTTATATTTATATGAATAAGTAATTATTGTTTTACTGATTTAGTTTCTTTGAGATAACCTTGCCATGAGCTAAACACTCGAAAAATCAAGCGCGCTGTACTTTGACTGCTCTTGTTAACTTCTATTAATTGATACAAAATAAAGTATTTTATGGATAACATTGCTGTACAATTTCGATATTTGACATAATTATAATTTTTATTTAGAAATGAGTTCAGGCCATCGTTTCTCCAGCACTCCAGTGTTTCATGGATAATGGATACTCCAGTGGATAATGTGCTGCCAAGTAGCATTATTTTAATGTTTACTTAAGCCCGACTGCCCACATGCTCGTACCGAGAGGTTATCAAGATTCTTGATCTAACTCTAGGTGTAGAATCTTGATAGCCTCTGAGTACGAGAATGTCTGTCCGTCTCCAACATGAAGTTTGCTCGTTTAAAACGCAAATGATATGCAAATTATTGAGTAAAAAAACACCAACAACAAAAATAAAGTTATGTAATATTATTTAATATTATTTCAACATTCGTACAAACAATGTTTAAAAATCAACAATTTATGATATCACATAGTACACGTTCTTTCAGTATGCATAAGAAAAGCAAGAAAATAAGAATTGTTCGAAATTCGAAAGTTTGAAATCCACTTGGAGCCGACAAATGGTGATACCAGAGAGTCAAACGCCTAAAGTAAAAAAAAAACGAATTAACGGCGCTTCTATAACAAAATCTGTGTATGCATCTTTGTTGTCCTGGCTGACCAAAGTTGTTTCTGTGTTCGTCTGACCAATGATATCTCCTAATCAGCGTCCAGGAAATTATTTGTATAAACAGTTATTATTCTTAAACAGATGCATCAAAGGAATTCAAATATCCAGGATTTTCATTTTTGTCCTTTAACATGTCACATAATCACATAATCTTTAATCACAGTTAACTTGTCATTAAACATCCCCGGGTATTACGTCAGATTCCTTAAAATATCTAAACGTTGTTAATAGTAAGTATAAAAGTTGTGTTTCGTTGCATAATTGGTCAATATTGTAAGGTGAATCAAGATATTGCTTATTTTCCTGGACCAGCAGGTCCGAACAATCCCTTGCCTTTGCTATAAAAAGCAAGGTTACTTCCGGTTCTTACTCTGGATCCGTATCCGGAATCGTACGGTCTGGTTTGGCGGTTAAACAAGTCTGAGCTTCGTTTTCCAGGTCCGTACATACCGAATAATTCTTTCCCAAACTGTTTTCTTGCCAAAATGTCGGCTGCAGAGATACGTGAACCGTAACCAAAATCAACTTCCGGCCGCTTATGTAATATGAATTCTGATGCAAAGTTGTTATTTGAGTTGTCTAGTGGGTAATCGTCGGCGCTCGTTGTGGTCTTCATTTCATTGTTCTTCATATACTCGTCCAAATATTCATAATCAGCTGGTATCGTATAGTATCTTATAATTTCAACTAAGTTGTCATCTTGGCTTCTTGGTTCGGCTGGAATATATAAAGAAACAGACAATTGCCATGATAAGGCACAGACTAAGAGCGTAGATATCATTTTTGCGATGGTTGTTCTTAACGAAGAAGATGGAATTCACAGCGAAGTCACAAAGTCTAAGACGGCTTATATAGTATGATTTCTTATGAAGTGATAATGGTTGGTCATCACATTAGCATAAACAATATGCAATGTCATTTTAAATATTGCTGGGATGGATAATGACGATAAAACAGAAAGTCTGATATGTGTACTGTAACTTAAGATCATTTAAAGTTTTGACGCTTTACTTCGCAATTGTCCTGAAGTTAAATGTTGAAACGTTAAGGACAACTTACGCACAAAAAAATCCACTGACGCTTAATAGCTTTGGTTGTGACTAGAAACAGTAGTGTTGCAACGTTAAGCGTCAATTGCAGTGTGATATTTGACCAAGAAATGTCTAAGGAGTATTAAACATTTATAGGATATATCTACAAAGACCAGCTTTTGTAGTGACATTGTATATTGACCTAGGGATTTTATATAGAATCCCTGATTGACCATATAGATAACGCTGATATTGAACATAATTTTTCGGGTATCGAAGTAGTCATCAGCTAAATATTTCTTAAATACACTACGTTAAAATAATTTCATATCAAGCCGAATAGTATAGGTTGACGCAATCGTTTTTACTCGGCAATTTACGTTATCTGATGCTATATATGATTTCATTGAACAAACCCGATAGAGGTCAGAGTGAGGGTGACCTTAAGGAAAGTTCTTTGACTTTATCGCATTTTGCTTGAATGGTTGGCACCTACCCCTCTACAACTTTACTATTTCCACGAAATTTTGTTGTTTTTTATTTACACCATAATGCCATTTTCCCCCTCCTCAATAACTTCTTAACGAGTGTTTAATAGCAATGATGCTCATTATAGTTATATAATGTATATTCATACGCAAGACCTTATGGTAATTTGTTCCGCCTTCGCGTTATACAATTATATGTTTTGTTGATAAAAATTTATTTAAGTGCGATCCTGAAACAAGTTCTTAAATCTTAGAACAAATTAATCAACTTTGCGTCCGCTTCGAGCACCCCTTCACCAAATCTAAGCTAGTATATTGAAGGTTTTGCTCTAGGAAACAACGATAATAGATTCGGGTCTTGATTTGAATCTAAATCCTACTTAGTTGTCACCTGAGCTGGCGAGGTACTTTGTATTACTAATATAAATAGTTCAGTATTATCTCAGAGATAGGGGAAATAAATAGAAATGAATTTCTGTTGCTTTTTGTGTACAAGTACTTCAAAGTGTTCAATAATGTATTCATTTGAAATTAGGTCAGTTTGTACAATTAAAAATCTATGACATAGCCTGTCCCGAGTTAGGTTAAGAGATGGGAGGACATCACTGCAGGAAACCAGCAGTAAGTGATAACTTACGAGCTAGAAGTCTAACTTCAAGCAAGGTTTCTTCCCAGGGTCTGCGCATAACGCAATATTAGGAGCGGACGGACCCTGTTGAAAAACAAGAAAAACAATATTGTAATTTCTCTCTATCAAACCCATCAATCCCCTTAGGTAAGTTTACCTTGGAATAAATCATTCAACAGCTTAACATTCGGACACTAATATAATTTAAGAAAACATTTCCAAATATGCGAGAGTGAAAATTTAATAAAATGGTGGTCGAAAATTCAAACTGTTGATAAATGACAAGCATGTAGCGTAAAAAACTTATGAGCCGCGGTAAAATGCCACACGAATCAATGACCTGTCTTACTTAAAGTATGCAGTCAAACATTTTTTCATTATTTTATTTTCCATGACAATTCATTGCACCTGCTGCCAATGGATTCATATTACAAGGCATCTTTCTCATTTCATCACGAGTATCAAAGTTTCTCATGATAATAAAGGAATCCAATTATATTCTTCACAAGCAGCAAACCTCAAGACTAAACATTGCTATTATTTGTTCACCCTTTCACCATTTTTTACTAAGTTATTGTTAAAATTTATTCAACTATCAGATGCCCCGCTGATTTAAATACTCGATGTGTGTTCGATATTGCCCTTGCATAAATGCAGACATTTGCTTTTATAGGTCGTGAGTACAGGCGTATTATAGCATGAGTGAGTATTTAAATCAGCGGTGTTATGTGTGCGTCACTGAAGTAATCAGATAAAACAATATGTACCACGACCGACGTATCCGATCATCTTTTCTGGACACCATCTATTTACCAGTACTCGCTTACCTAGTAGCCTACAACGTCTACTTCAAACTTTTACAGAGAAAATTGATTTTTAAGTACGGAATTTTAGATAAAAGGAAATATTCATGCCGCTGCCGAGAATCAAACCCTGGACCTCCATATTCAATACTCTGAGCTCTAGCACTCCGCGAGGTTTAAAACATTATTTAAGAATGAAATTAACATACTATAACCATTACTCACCTACCCTTCCACAAGGCCGGAACTTCTCCCTATATCTTTTTAATGGAGGTAAATGGATATTATTGTCAAATTTTCACGGAAGGGTGTAACCTCCCCTGGTGGGATTCGACCCCGTACCTCCTTGGGACACGAGATTCCAAAACCTCGGCGCGCTACCAACTGCGCAACTGACCCGGGTTACATGTACTACTAAAATTGTATTGCTGATGTAAAACACCATTTAATATGAAGCAACATAGAAAGAGACGATTAGAAAAATAAACAAGCTTTTTAAAGATGAATATGGCTTACGTAGGCGTGAAAGTATATCTTTTACAGTGCCCAACAATGCTTTCTTGCGTGACGGCATATGTTAGTAGCATTAGAAAATCCTCGGACATTTGCAAGCTCGAAAAATTGACAAAGATATTTTCAGTGACTTGACGACATAAACGTCTATATTCAACACGCGAGAAATAGATTAGTTCAACAAATAGGATGCTATTGACACTATGTCGGAAGTTGTTCTGTATGTGACAATGAACAAATAACGCTATATTTAAATAAATACATAAGTAAGGTATTGCTTTATTGCTAAACAAGGATTATAGGGAACATTATGGTGTTGCTAAGTGCTAAATGTCGATTGTGTATTGTTTGTGCATTGACCCGTAGTCCTAATCACTTTGTACTTGGAGCTTTTTGTAACACAACTCAACTGTTCCTTCTAACTATGTTGAATGTAAAATATTTAATATGTTGTAATCAACACTACATAATTATGACCTGTTGACCCTGCAGCTCGGCTTTTTTAATAAAAAAATCGTCAACAGTTGTACGATTTTCATTTTGCAATAACTCAGGTGTTTTATGGCGGAACTTTATATCAGCACTGCGTTCAAATAGTCTGATAAAATTTTACGTGACGCACCGCTACGGGCAATTTTGTATCATGAGCCATTGGCTTACAAATGGGGGATTGGTTACTTGGTATTGTGCTAAAAAAGTGAAATAAGTTGAATGGAGCCACGTACAGAAGCCAACAAAGATATCACTGTTTTCTTTGTTGGTGTTATAAACTGCAATTCCACCACGAGACATTGTTGAAGGCAGTGCTGATTTTACATGTGAGTGAGTGATATTAGAATTGTATATTTGTCAGTCTCAGATTAATCTGTTCTAGTGGCATAGTGCATTCTCAAATATTTTATGTATATTAGCATACTCTTGCAAAAACCGCGAATGAGTAAATTATAATGTAATTATTCATACAGTTGTTCGTATGAATATGTTAATGTATATAATGTATGCATGTTGTATTATATAATTTAAATTTGTATTGTTTGTTGTGATCATGTAAACAAGATTATGTACTATGTACTTATCTTTAATAAATTATCTGTTCTGTTTTGTACTGCTAAAAGGGGATAAGTGTAAATTGATAATTTCCACGTGTCTCCTTTTAGCACTATGCCATTGAAATATTACATGACAATGTCGGTCATAATATCATGACGAGTATTACCTGCTGAGGGCATTAGCAGAGGTGGATACCATAATTATGGATACTTTATCTATTAGTTTAATGAATGACATTCATAACGCGTTGCTCACCCACGTTGAAATATGATAATTATCTAATTACAATGTAACAAACAAACTAGTGAAAAAGGTTTTGTATCACGTCAACACGTAAATATTGTCTTGGTCACTTTATTGAACGTATTTGCTAATGAGTAAATATGGCGGGCATGATTTCATTGAATACTATGAGTACTATACTCTCTTATATATTTTCAATTTAAAGCCACTTTATGAAGATTTATTCATTAAAAATATACTTGAAAACTGTTTAACAACCATTAAGTAATCGGAATATTACATGTATTAGAGACACAATAAACAGTTCGAACCATTCTGCTTTCCAAATTTCAGTTTGACCAAGTGTCCATTTCTTTAAAAAAATGGGTAACTTTTTATAAGTTCACACTATATTCATTTATACGCTAATAATCAATATACCTGATCCAAAATAGTTGAAGAACTTAACCATGTAATTTAGAGCATCTATTTGTCTATGACAAATGCTGAACATACTATAAACAGAACCATTGTTTCAAGTATTGACAAATAAATTCTACTTTCGGTTCGGTCTACTTTCACTTTGAAATGCAGTAAATAACATATAAGCAATATTTGCATATTGTTTTTAATCTTCTTCATAAGAGGTGTTTGAAATAGACGAATGTCTATTTTCTTTGCAGTCCAAGAATATTGTATTTTTTATAATGGGGCTTTAAACTAAAATTTGAATGACTCGTCAAAGTTTGACACAGCTTAGACTCAAGATATATGAGTTTAATTTAGTCATATGGGACAACGTACATGGTTAAAGTATTAAAATGTAACAAGAAATGTAATATGGAAACACTTTTAAGCCGGACTTAAAAACTTTAACGCAAAAAATACAAAAGGAAATAATCCATAATAAAGGCAGGTAGAGTTGTGGTTACTTTCTAATTCTGTTCACCACATTGTATGTTATCATTGTATGAAGTTTGATAAAGATCTGAGAATAAATGGCAGAAATATATGGGAAAGAAAAAACTTAAACGCAATTGTTAACGACACCGGACGCCCGATCGCACGTTCACCCGCCCGCCAGTGTTTCGCCGAACTATTAGCCGAATTTTTCTTTAAAAAATCCGGCTAAAAATCCCAAGTTATGCTCATTTTATTTATGTTGTTATAAATTTCGCATTCATGCGCTCTTGGATGATGAATTGAAAATCACAACACTCTATGCTTCGTTATTTTCATCACAATATTCCTGATATTATTTTTATTGAAATGCAAGACATGAGCAAAAAATGGCATTTTTTGTGTTTCACAATTTCACAGTACAGAAGGCGTTGTTATTATTACCATGGAGACAGACAATCAACTATCTCTTGTTGTATTCATTTTATCATGAAAATTTAATGAGAAAAGTTCCCCTATTTCTTTGTGACTGCAATAACGTGTTGTTTTACGAGGAACAAAATGGGTGACCAATTATTGTTATTGGTCGTGTGGGAAGTATGACCTTTTGAAAAACAGTTTATTATTGTAATAGCAGGAAATCCGTATGGAATGTTATGATGAACGTATCCAAATTAAGCATATGAGAGGCTCTGAGTGATGGTCTGACATCATTCAATGAAATACATTTAATTCCAATTAAAATTATTAATCAAAAGAACTCTTAACATATTTTGCAACATTCGGAATACTTCGACCATTCCAAGTTAATGACCGCGGCGTTCCGAATAATTTTGCAATGGCCTTGGTTTATTATTGACACTTAACCGCAGCAAACTACTCAAAGCGGGTTTTCCCTCACGCGTTGCAACTCTACTAAACGGAAATACCCACTGTAGGAGTTTGAAACTACAGGCGCTTGGCATTCTATACCATACTTTGAAATTATACATTCGAATGAGAGCATGAATATAAGTAACTAAGTACAGGGCTTGAACTTACGACCTTTTGCTTGCTAGTCAGATGCTCTGCCGCCAGAGCTAATCATGTGGATTATTATGTAGTAGGAAGAGGAATGGTGAAGTACCCGATGCAGGGCTCGAACCTGAAACCTCTTGCATGCAAGTAAGATATCATACCTGCAGAGGTTATCCAGAGGGTTATTATAACGTAATAGCAGGAGAAAATGTTAAATACTATGTAGGGCTTGAACCTACAACCTCTTGAACTCAAGTCAGATCTACAAACTGAGCTAATTCGGTGGATGTTTATCATTGAAAAATATTTAAACGCATATACTACATACAATTCTGTTACATATACGAGCATTTAGTTACGTCAGGGAATTAGATCTATGACTCTGGTTACGTGACCCTCGAACTGAAAACAAGAACTTGTTATCTTTTGTTAGATTCATCAACTATTCAACAGAAACATAAAATTATCGTTACATTCTTTGTTCGAAAATATCCACATTAGCTTGTGAAATGCAATTGAGTACTTTGAATTTTCACAAATTAATTTTGCAAATGACCTTGTTTACCATTCGACTAAATTTCTGTGCAAATAGAAGGGTAGGTGAGTACTGGTCATAGACAAGGGTCCAGGAAAGTTAAGTTAGGTGCGCTGAATGCCGTAAAATGACCTAAATTGTGTTGACAAGATGTTAACTCCAATAAAAAAACAATATTCAAGGAACAAATTTAGGATTTGGGAGGGAGAGAAAAGTACGAGTTATTTTATGCAATATTCGTTGTCAATTATTTTTTATCTAGATCCGGATGTAAAATATACTTATTATTTTCAGGGGCTATCAGACCAGACTTGTATCCAAGAAAGGACGCAGTACTACAACAATCATCTGTTGATAGAAGTTTTGGTAGATTACATGTTAGACTAAAATATGATTTTAGAACATCTGATCTAGTCGTCCATCTGATTGAAGGTAAGTAGGCGTATGTATATAATTTAATCAGGGGTGTGGAATTCCTATGACCAACTTGTCCGACTCGTATATTTATGTCTGCGGACAAGTGAATATTTCAATCCAACTTGTCTGTGAACAAGTGTTTTAGCTGTAAGTATACCAATAGGGCTGCTGCGAATATCCGATTACTCGGGTATTCGCGATCCCGACCAGAAAATCGAGTACGAATATTCGTCACGTCCGAAATCGTCAGATCGCGATCTATTTTTTGGAAATAATGAAAGAACATTTTTAGCTTGATTATCACTGCACTATTAAGGAAAATTTTAATTTAATACAAAATTTCGATTGATACACATTTAAACAAAATTGTTATCACTGAAAATGCCCATAAAACGTCTGGTAATAGAAATGTTTGGAGTACATGGTTTTCCATTTTGTAAAAACTTCTGTTATTCTTCACTTATTTTTGTTATTGCATGAATTCCTATATGCTTTCCATTAACAAGTGATTCGTGGTTCGGTTCGTGAATCGCTACACATGAATCGTGGTTCGGATCGAATCGCTACTTGCTCAACGATCCACAGCCCTATATACTAACATAGCAATACTTGATATTGTAGATGTTTCAATGTTCTAATCATATTCAGCTGTTGAAACATCTGCATTATGAGTGAAGTATTTTATTATCAACCCCTATTTTTACTTGTAGTTTATATTTTATCCTTGTTCCTAATTGCTTTTTGAGTATCGAATTTCTGAACATGTGCATTTTAAATCCGGGCAAATTAATTTTCAAATTTCACTTGTCCGTGGACAAGTGGAAAAAAATCTTGAAATTCCACACCACTGAGAAATATCTGATATTAATAGATATATGAATCATGATTAGACAAAGCAGTTTCAAATTTGCAATTGATTAGAATCATTATAAGATACCAAAAACATCGAGACACGTGATTTGGTATGATTTTATTATAAAACTATATGAAACTTTTATATCAAATTCCATAATGTTTTAATTATAACACTATGGTTAGATATTATTTTGACCCCTTTGTTGCAAATTTAAGCTTAAAACTTTATTCATATACACACATGAAATGTCTTAGACCTAAGCGGCAAATACAAGTACATTGACATGTCAGATCAATATAAACATGGCCGTAAGGGCACCACACGGGCGCCGTGCGATCAAGCTCCGCAAGGACTCGCGAGTACGGACTCTTGCGTACCCGTACGGACTGTTACGTTCTTACGAGTGTCCATGAGATGAGCCGTGGATACACGTATCAAATCGTTGATAAAATCGTGGCCGAGTATGGATTAAACATGCATATCTTTCAGCTACGGCTCCGTACAGGTGTGTTGTTTGTACCATGTGCGAACCGTCACCTTGATACGCAAGGCTTCCCACGGCCATCCTCGTTTCCCAGAGTCTAATAGGTATTGAGAATCCTACTAGGCTCTGGGTACGAGAATGCCCACGGCCTACGACTGTCTGCACGTACGGGTCCGCAACAAGCCACGATTTTATGGGACTGAGGCATAACTTATACATGGTTTAATAGTTAGGTACTCCATGGATAGAACATACATCACATTATAATATATAGACATAGTATCACATATAAATATAGTATATGTCATAGATTCAAAAAGAAACAAATAACAGAACAAAATTCATCACTTCTGTCAAGACCCGTAAAATTGAATGTCAAGAGAAAAAGGATATTGCTTATGGACAACATTGTATAAAAAGATTTAATGAAGCAAGAAACTATTAATGCCAAAATCCTACGACGATTTCCCAAATTTCCCGAAGTCCCAATTACTTAATTTGAGAAGGATAAGGTTCTGACTACGATCCTTCCGCTTGTAAGACCATTTGATAGTTCTTATAGTTGAATTATGTTATATAACCTGAAGAAAGTGTCACACTAATTAGAAAATCGACTTGCTTTGTTATCAACAATAATTTAAGTTAATTACTTGGAATCAAGAACAAAGTTCTAAATATGGCATCAAATTATCATCATTAACAGATTGTATGACGTGGTTTCTTGTCTATTGTTAGCAAACAGGTAAATTTATGATTCTTTGACAGCTACTGTAAGTTACACAATGAGGACAAACAAAAGTGATGTTCTTAATCATAGGCGATCGGCACGGTTCCGAGACAAAAACTCTATGTACATGTATATACTGTTTTTTCTCGGACAGACTTCGAATGGTTTTACTAGCGGATTAGACTTAAAAGTATATGTTATTAAATAAGTGATTTGACATATGCCCTGTTATTTTTCAAAGTGCAATCGTATTGGCCCGAGGCCGAAGGCCAAGTACCAATATGTCTGTCCCGAGACAATTTTATCAAATAACTACTTACGGACTAGTTATTGATATTGGCCCTGTTTTATCAGCCAATCAGGGCGCAGAAATTTGTAATTGGACCAGGGCAAATAAGCGTTATTGTCCCTATAACAGATTTTGACTTTGTTTTCAGTTTTATTACTCTGGTTTTGCAGTATTGTGCTGTGATATTCGCATTTTACCGGGCAAATAACACATAGTTATTCAACAATTGTATTTTTCTTCTTAATTTAATCATTTACGACACATAAATTACAAATGTATCAACAATAACAATTTTGAATAAAAAATGTGGTCATTATAGTGGAACCTATTTGTATACCATTGCAAATATCATTTTGGTACACAATTCATTGTAAGATTACGACATTCGGAACATCCTCGGCCATTCGCTACGAATGCGAATTATTCATTCATGAAAGGTCGAGGGTGTTCCGAATTAGCATTGTACAGTTTTTTGTTTATACACTAATTAATTTATTTTAGCTCGATTGTGAAACAAGTTCTTAGACATCGGTGCCCCCCCTCTCAGCCAATCAAATTGCTTAAAAAGTGTTTGATAAATCTCATATCACACGGTTAAGTGTTTGATATTATCAGACCGTTTTCTCTGTGCTTAAAACTCGAGAAAACAGTGCGTGAAAGTATGGGGTGGGTCCAGACTTTTCAAGTTTTGTGCACACTAAGAACAAAATGCAATGTTATAGTTTGTATTAAAGCGGCAACGAAAATTAGAAAGTTTTTATTCATGATCTCATTTGTCGACCAGCATAAGTCATGGAATAGTACAACCCATTGTAAAAAGTCTAGAACCGCCCAATTGTCAGTTTAATACAATCAACTGCTGAGTATATACATGTAGATATTCAAGGTGAAATGTTTGAATAAGCTTATCTATATTGATTTGAAAGCCAACCAAAGTTTTGAGAAATTAACTGTCCTTATTAGTTTTTACTGGGAGACAAGAAAGCGCATTATTTGCTAAGTCTAAAAACTGTTGTAAACGAATGATTTATTGAGTTCACCCGAACAAGTTAATATGTTATGTTTATTTAAAGAAAAGCAAGAAACTATAATTAAGACAGAAACCTTTCGATCAATTGTATTTTGGATAGTTCATACTTGCAACAAAACAAATGTTGTTAAGGCGTCATCATGCACAAATGTTTGTATAACATTATGTATTTTACTATGTAATTGAGATTTTTCTACCATTTATGTTCACGAAATTGGTCTTGATGGTTTTGAAGCAGGTGCACAAAATATAGGTAGGGTTTGATTCAAAGGTCCACTTGTTCCCACATTATGGAACGACCAGTTTTATGTAACACAATGTTTCATTGGCACACGTACTGAATGATTAATTTAAGTCCTCACAAGAATTAATACTTTGTCACTGTACCACAATAGTGTGGACTCATGTGCCATGTTTTGAAAATTGATGAAGTGGACTGGATTGGTTCATTTTAACGTTAACACTAACACGTAATGTTCGTTTGTACAGGTACCGTACTGATTTGAAATTTGCATACGTATAACTACGTAATTTTGCAGATCATGTGATATATATAAATGTAAAACTGCATTGGTACAAACTGCATTGGCACCATTTCCTATCTATCAACCCCTCGTGATATGATTTTAGAAATTTAGTAAGGCATTTGTGGTAAGGAACTCGAATGTAGAATGGGCAATTATTTTGGGGAAAAACAACTGAATAATTTAAAGACCTTAAAATAAAACATTAAGGAAATTTAGTAACACATTAGTTACTTCAGTCAATTAAATTACAATAGGATCTAATTTTATTTAACTGTTAGTTAAATAAATTTAGTATACCTTCTTACTTTAAACATTTTCAGGGGAAATAATTGAGACAGGAAATAAAGCGCCATGATCGTGCGACCACATGCACGACTCATGCAGATCGGTTCGTCTCCATTCGGAGACAAACACCAACATCAACAGCGTAAGCCAACTCCTAGCAAAACATTAACAGCTCTGGTAACCAAGCATTATTTCCATTTTCTATGAAAAAGGAATGACATGGTGTTTAGGAACGACCAGAGCCAGTCAAATGCTTCGCTTAAAGAAGGCAAACGCTTGGCTATATGTATGACATTTCAGTCATTATAACGACATACACATTAAAACTGTGATGTTTTCTATTACAAGTTAAATACTAACGAATGAGTTGTCAAAGTAAACAGTTTATTATGTCAATTAAATTGAATTGGTCTCTAATTCTGTCTTACTTAAGGTTGCAGATTCTTTGTTTATTATTTAACCAGATATTTAAATATTATTACAAAAATATATTGAAGACTTATCAAATTAATCAAAAACAAAATTTGTACAGTCACGCGTTATATTTTGTATATTTCTATACCCTGTGTTTAAAATCATAAACATGCCCCCGGGGCGTATAGTTAATATTATCTAATACGATTTACAAATGCAAGGGCGTTTAATAGGATCTTAGTATTTGCCAGTGTTGCCTCCCTTTATGCCAAATCGACAAATGTAGTTTTTAAAAACAAATAGTAAGAAATGGGAATCTCTTGAATCACGTAGACAGAAATCTCAGCTCATCATATTTTTCAAGATTATACATCATCTAGTTGACATAGACCACACCATCTATCTACAAGAATCCAAACCGATGCCAAGACATCATAATACATATTATTTACGTGTACCCTTCTCTTGTCGGATAGACTCTTACCGCAACCGCTTCTTCCCTAGATGTGTACCAACTTGGAATAATCTTACAGCCTCGTTTGCTGAGACTCACTCTGTGGCATCATTTATAAGAGTCGGCTCAGAGACCTTATCTTTTAAGGGGATACTTTTCCAGTTATTCAGTAGCTCCAAATGATGGAGTGAAAATAACTGGGTGAATTTTTTTCTTCTTCTGACTTTATTTCTCTTATATGCTTTTTAAATCTTGACCGTTCTATTTTCTTTTTTTCTATATTTTTCTTTTTGTACTTTTTATCTTACTTTATATTTTATGAGAAATATGGTCTAAATTGAATGTTCACACGTTTACTAGTTATAACAATGTTTAAAAGTGATGAAATAACATGTACTTACAGCTTAATAGCACTCCTGGTTAGTCCAAACAGTATTTAGTTCTGTGATAAAGAATTATTCCTATGACGAATCACCTCTGTGATTATTTATCAAAAGTGATTGTTAATTTGAATCTTTTATAATACTATCTAATTGTGTTTATGAGTTTTAATTAGCTTTCGCACGAAATTCACGACACAAAATTTAATATCGTTGGTTTAAGTTTAAGGCCAACTATATTATTCTGAGTTTTATGTGGTTTTAAGATGGCAGTAGTATAAACACGTGACAAAATAAATGAAAATGGACATTATAAACTTATAATTTCATACCCGTTGTCTAAGTTGGATAGAATACTCGTAGCAGTTTGATATGGGATTTATCAAACTGCTACTCATGCTCTATCCTATACTTACAATATATCAATAACTTTAGAGTTCGAGCTTTCTGGTCTCTCAGTACTGAGCTAGTGGGATAAAGTTTCTTGCTCAAGACAACAATTGATAGGTTTTGGATGTGATTCGAACCAAAGCGGCGCTAGCAATACAATGATTACCAGTCCAACGTCGTCACCACTCGGCCACGCGGCTCCTATAGCTTTGTATAGAATAAAATGTACAGTTGCACAAGGGTAAAAGTTCAAATTTTCCAAAGACCCGAAATCCCAAATTTCATTATTTTAGCAGCATTTCTGCATAGGGAAAGAACATTTCTCAGTACCAAAAAACTTGAACTTCAGGAAAATTCCTGAAGACTTTTACATATGAATATAGAATGACATGAATTATGCTACATGTTAAAACCTCGGTGCCGTAAAGTCAAATCATTATTTCATCACAGCCGCCCGGCTAGCTCAATTGGTAACACGCAAGTCTACTGGCCGAGTGGTCGTGGGTTCGATTCCCGGGCGGAACATACTTTCCTGGAGCTGGGTCATGAAATTATTTCACTGCTATTCTCCCTTCTACCAATGATTCTTAAATATGTAGGGCAGTTGTCTGTCACTGACGAAAGTATGTGCTTAGTAGTTGGTTAACAGCTAAATCGAGAGATTTAGCCATTCCAAGAACAGTGAGTAGGTTGACTGACCGCCGTTATATGACCTATACAATGTGATGCTACGGCGTTAAATCCAACAAAACAAAAACAAATTATTTCATCACATATAACTTTATACATTTGAACAAATAATGTAGGCGGAGAAGAATGACAGAATGACGATGAATTGATTAGATTTACTTATATGGTAGTATTTCAACTTAAAAGTGATAAACCATGCAAATATCACGAAGTTATTATCGAGTTGATTCTAATTTATGTTGTTATGCCATTGATTTGCTAAGTAAGTCATAATGGTTTCCATTTACTTACGTAGAACATTGTTCCACGATCGTGATGCAGTGGTTAAATGACGAGTCATGGACGTATACGTCATCAAGACCTGCAGTTGATATATGAGATGTTTTGCGCAAAGTCTACTTATTCTTTTTCACATTGACAATATGTTTTGGCACTTCTCAATAAAATTACTGACAAAGATTTAAGGTTTTATTGTACAAAACTACAGACACTCGTTTGATGCACTAATTAAAAATTACTCGTACTGAGCACTCATGATTTAATTTATACGCATCAAGGTTTTTGTCTATATTTTATTATACGCTAAAACATAGACAATTGTAATTTATTTCTTAATCAACTTGATAATACGTAGTTCTACTTTCAAAAAGTCAGTTAAGGCACAGATGAGATATATTGTAAACACTACTCAGACCAATTCAATGTCGTCATAATAAAAGGGTTTCATTACATACATCTAGCTATGAGTATCGGTTGACTTCAAGGCCACAGTCATTTCGGAAAACCTCGACCATTCTTATTCTTTGAATAAATGATCTCGAAAGGATACTTTTGGGGGTCCACCAATAATTTTGGGTTTTACTTCAAAATAGTTCTCGGTCTAAACACACAAGGCTTTGTAAATACATTTCTTGTGATATATATGTTACTATACATGTATATTGTTCCGTGGATATAATCAAATCGTGTATTTCATATTTATGGACAAAACCAAGGCATTTATCATCGCCTAAACGAGCGTGGATTTGTTTACCTCAGCACCGGTAAAGTATTTTGTTCGGGCATGTGTCGCCAAGGTAGTTCCAAAATGACGTCTCATTATGTCCGATGTTGTTCCTAGTGAATGACCGAGGAGTTCCGAATGCGCACACTTTCTGAATAGTTATTTACATTGAAATGTTCCTTATATAAGAAATGATGCATACATATTCCGTCATCATTGTAATCCCATAAAACATCATTAAGTCAGAGGATTGGAATATCTCTAAAACATATGACGTCACATTCTATAAATCAAACTGTTATCATTTTTATTTGATTTCCTTATTTCTATTTCCTCTTTTATAGCCCAAGATTTGTCGCCAGCAGACAAAGGTGATCCAGACATGACCCCTGGTGACCCCTATTTTAAAGTAACCATTGAACCTACAGTAGATGAGAGGACCAGACAGTCTTCAGTAAAAAGAAGGACAACCAACCCCTTCTACAATGAATATTTCAAATTTCCTGCTACATATGACGATATCAAAGAATCCACACTTGTGTTCCTGGCCCATGACTATGATAAATTTTCCCGCCATAAATTGATTGGTGAAGTACGAGTGGACTTATCTAAAGTAGAAACCAGTAACAGTGTAGAAATGTGGTGTGATATACAAAAACAAAACCAGGTAAGAATATTGTGTTAATGGTGATTAATAATGTCAAATCGTTTTATTTGTAAAGTAAATATCGTGAAGCTGACTAGCAACACCCTCGCATCTCCTTAGCCATTTGTTCTTTTCGCCCTGTTCCCATCTCCTTTTCTTTCCTTTTGTCTCTCCTTTTGCCCCTTTCTCGTATCATTTTTGCCTTTTTCTATCTCCTTTTCACCCGTTTTCCATCACATTTTCGTTCTTTCCCATCCCTTCTTCCTTCATTTCTTATTTCCCTTTAGTTTCCATATCGTGTCACATTTGTTCTTTCATCTTTTCTCTTTTCATCTTCTTGGCCATTTACTATCCATCACAATTTTTCCTTCTTTGACCCATTTACTCTACATTCAGATTTTTCCCTCCCTGGACCAAACATTATACATTACGCCATTTTTTCTCTCCCTTGTCTATTACTAAACATCAAGTTTTTCGCTCATCTCCCTAGCCCATTTATTATTCATTACGCCATTTCTATTGTCTATTACTCATTTTTTTCATCACTAATACGTTCGCTCTACATTGTCCCTCCCTACCGTTTACCATTGTTCTCATCCCATCCGCCAGATTCTGCAATAAACGGCAACATAATTATCATGGGCAAACATTGTTAATTTCAAGCCTGCACTCCACGAACTAATCTTTCCAAGTTGCTGCCTCCATTTATCAATCTCAAGTTTATTCGCTGATACACAAATATACCTAGCCAGAGTTTCCCCATTTTTCTGTATAAATTTTCTATAACTAACATTCCTATCTCATAATGAAAAGTCAGATGGAAAATTTAATGATCTGAAAAAAGGATAAATCCATTTTAAGAGTAATCCCCTTGTATTTATTATCTTTGATACACAAGAAACTTTGTATTCCCACAACAGACGTATGGCTTTAGTCTTTATAAAATGTAAGTAAATAAATCAATAGGCATTAACTTTAGGTGAACAAAGCATCGGAACCAAGCATCCGGTAAGTCTGTCAACGGAGAAGAATAGACAAAAGTTATGAGGTTTTATTTTCTCTTGAAGAAATCATCCAATTAATTTATCTTTGTATCATGTTTTTTGTTACTTATGTAGTGTAAGTTCACCAGCACCAATTATAAGATTCTGAACCAGTTCTAAGCCATTCTCGTACCTAGAGGCTATCAAAATTCTCGCTACTAGTAAAATCGAGAATCTTGATAACCTCGGGGTAAAATTGGTTTCAAAAACATTGATCCTTCTGCTGTTTCTGCTGAGTCTGCAGTGTCTGCTAACTTTTTTTCGTCTTTTAACAATGAAATCATGGACACTATTCGACAAAACAATGATTTCAACATAATTTTGTATCACTACAACAATTGCAATATTAATACAAACCTTTATTGAAATAATACTCTGAAGAGTGAAGACCTTAAGCTAAATAATGAGGATGTAAATTCATTTTCACTTCAGTTAAAAACAGAACAATTAAGAAGTTTGATGCCATGTAATGGAATGTCTTTTACATGACTTGCGACAATAATCTTCAAAATCAATCTTACGCTGAAAGTAAAAACTGATATTAAAAACATCTAAGAGAAGGCAGAGATCAGGTTCAATGTTTGAATAAACTTCATTACAAAGTTAAACAAAAAACATCTACATTTTTAGTGATGGTTTAAAATAGCAACAGTTGATCTGTTTTCTTGTCTTACAAATAGCATTTCCAAACCTCTGACATTTAAGTATTGATTGAAATACATCTTCCTTTCATAGTGAAACATTTGTCTTGAAAATAAATCTATGTAATTTTATTATAGTATCTAATAACATGTATACTGTTATTCAATAGACATTGTTACTCTTCTTCGCATCCCTCAAAAGTTCCACGCGCGATATAACCTTTCTGTGTTGATGCGCCGTAAAACCCAAACAAACCAAACCAAACCAAAAGTCCCACACGTTCATATTCACTGAGCTGCGCGAGGGAAGCGTAAGACTTTGTGTGAACTTGTTTTACTCAACTACACCTTCTTTGACTTCATGGAGTTTGGTTATGAAATATTTTTACTGCCATTCTCACGCCTACCTAGAGACCTGGTAGGGCAGTTGTCAACCTTTGCAGTGCGATTTTGAAGTACTTAGTTTAAACTATTGGGAACAGCATCGTCGGGTATCCCACGATACATTACTCCGCTATGCTTCGTTATGTACCGTGGGCCATTTGGTTAGGAAAATCTCGTAATCATGAACAGTTAATGAGGCAGTTTCATTGGTTCCGCAAGAAAACCATTGCGGAAAACTAGCCAATGAAATTCCGTTATATGTCTCAAATTTCGTTTACCATTCATAATGGCGGCTTCCATGAGTGATTTTTTAAAGCGGGTGAAAAAAATCCAGTATATCGTCTTTGTTATTGTAGAGTATTTAATTGTAACATGCGATTTCATTGGAAGAATATTGGTCTCCTCTGTCTCATGCATATTCATGAAAACGAGATTTCGCCAGTCAAATTGCCCACGGTAAGTATGGAGTGTAACGGAAGAATGTACTGTAGTTACCGACGATGTGGGTACAGAGACTAGAACTGTCCTGATAACTTTAGAAAGTCGACTGCAGCAATATGACTGAAAATGTAAAATACACAGTAAAGCAACAAATACTACATACACTATTACATTAGAAAAAAATCTTTATTCTAATTTATTCCAAAAATAGTAACAAAAACATTATTTTAAAAAATAGTAAAACAATTATCTAAAAAATTAGAAAAAACCATTACTTAAAACAATAGTTAAACAAACATTAGTTACCAATTTCTAATTCGAGTCTGTGATATTTTAGTCATTTCTGTCTGTGAAACCCTTATTTAGTCTTTTATAACCAACTAGTTTTATTTTATCATTGTCTTTTTAAATGTCTTATGTTAATGGAAGTAGCGGACCAAGTGAGCCTTGCTAGAACATGTATTCATTTTTAACGACAGCAATGGAAAAAAAGAAAATCCACATTACCTTTTTTGTGACGTGATATCCTTCATAACTGAAAATATGTCCCAGCACAATGAATGTATTAGACTTACAGTATTCATATTTTATATTTTTACTGTATTTTTAATTTATACTGGGTTTAACGCCGTGTCAACAAAATATTTTCGGTTATTTTACGACGTCAAGCGCACCTAACCTAGCTTTCCTGGAATCTTGTCTATAACCAGTACCCATCTACCCTTCCACATGGCCAGACACTTCTCCATATACCTTATTAATGGAGGAAAATTGACCACATTGTCAAATTTTCATGGAAGGGTATAACCCTGGGTGGCATTCGAACTCGTACCCCCTTCGGAACGTCACTAGATTTGAAATCCAGACGCGCCACCAACAGCGCTACCGACCCGGGTTGTATTTTAATCATCTGTGTGCTATGTTTGTATAATTTCATTACTTGAATAAATTCTAAATACATGATATCTACATTTTGGTATCATTTTTTGAAAACCAAAATCATTTTTATGGTAACTATAATTTCAGGATAGCCCAGAACTTGGTGAAATATTGCTATCATTAAGTTATCTACCAACAGCAGAAAGACTAACTGTTGTTGTCATGAAGGCTAGAGATCTGAGACCACCTATCACAGCACCTGCCTCAGGTTAGTATACAGTGACTTGTCACTGGTAACAGATTCCATCATTGTCGGTTATCCCACGATACACTACTCCGCTGTGCTGCGTTATGTACCGTGGGCCACATGGTTAGAAAAATCTCGTAATCATGAATAAATAATGAGGCAGTTTCATTGGTTCCGCAAAGAAACCACTGCGGAAAACTAGCTAATGAAATTGCACAACCATTTTTTGCAAATAAACATGTGCGTTGGTTTCTATTTTAAGTAAGAAAGTCCTAGTATCACGTCATTGTATTGAAGAGTATTTAATTGTAACACACAATTTCATTGGAAGAAGATTGGTCTCCCCTGCCTCATGCATATGCATGAAAACGAGATTTTGTCCGTTAAATTGCCGAGGGTACATATAGAGTGTAACGGAAGACAGTACTGTGGTTGCCGGCAATGGATTCCATATAACTCGTTTACAAGATTTTGTATTCAGGCTGTTTTTATTTTTGTTTGTAGACAAACTATTATTTTTTAAGCATATATTTTGCGTAATTTTACGAATTTAAGGAGTCTGGTGCCAGTGACAGTGACCTCCAAGACTTCAAACATGCCCAAATAAGCATGTGAGTTGCACAGGCGGCCAGCACGGTCCAGAATCAAAAGCACTATATATGTATATTATAGTGTTTTCGATTAGGGACCGTGCCGACCGCCTATGTGAGTTGTTATTGCTTACTCTAAATTCTCTGCACAAATATTTTTTGGCGCATGACCTTGTTTACATTTTGATTTAACTTTTGTGTAGAGGATTCGGAGCTAACAATAATAAATAACAGGATTAATCAAGATTTTTGGGGAAAGAAAGGTTGTAAAATAATTTATGCTCTATTTAATGTCATTCAATTCATTGTCTAGAAAGACAAATCAGTGTCAAAAAAAACATTCTGTTTACCACAATGGTTGTCGGTGTACTAAAATGACATTAAACCATGATAAAAACTTCATCTTAATATCCTGTTTTTTGCCCATCATCAAATAGATAAAGTCTACATCAAGTCCGTCCATTACTATATATAAACCAGAGTTTATTTTAATCAGACAGAAAATAAGTAAATTATCCTACACAATATCTAATGTTTCTATATATAGTTTTCTATACAGACATACGGTAGGTAGATAGATAAAACTGATTATTTATGCTTACTTAATTACCAGAACAAAACATATCTTCTAGATATCTCTGCTTTTATAAGGGGCTGATCCAGAATGTTTTATGAAAACAACTTTCCAGATTGTGTAAAAAGTAGGGGTGTAACAATACGGTAAAAACCCGTATTGCAATATATTGCAATACGTACAGGTTTTTGCGTAGACATACAAAGCATGAATTATTATGCATGTTCATCATCCTAATTGGACCAGCACAAAACGTATACATACATATGTGTATTTTCAAACGATCTCTTGAGTAAAACGATCTATAATTTTGGAAAATGCGTGTATTGAAATGGACTTCTGAAGATATTTTTTCCCTCAACTGACTAAATGTTTAACCTTTTTTTAGCGCATAAGATTATTTCAAGTTTTTAATACAATTTAACATTTATTTAACCATTTAACTTCCAGATTATGATAAAACAAACAGTACGACACATAACTACAAAAACCGGTTCAAGAAAAAACGAACCGGTTAAAAACCGTTAGAATTCGTATTGCAATATTAATCGGTATATCGGTTAACCGTTACACCCCTAGTAAAAAGAAGCTATTAATGTTGTATAATATTATTTTGATGGGTCAGTGCAAGGCTAGTCTATCTTCATGCAATGTTAGAAATAATTGTTCAGACCAACTTGCCCAAGGGGAAAGTTAAACCTGACTTTAACGTGCCCCAAGTATCTTTGGGTTGTCCCAACATTTATCGTCTACTTTTAGTAGCCATTTTTATTACTGAATAAACAGTATCAGACGTTGATATCTTATTTTCCATTTTATTTCTGCATTACTATACCTAAACTTTTAAAGATTGACTAGATTGAGAAGAACAAATATATTGCAATCAGTCAGAGAACAAACTCTTAAATAATGATTTTTCTGCATAATTAGGTCCCAAAATTCTGACTTGCCCAACGGAACAGCTACTACAGGCTGTAATCAACTTGCCCGGTCAACTTTGCAGGGCAAGTGGGCAAGGGCTTATTTCTAACACTGTAATCATGTAAAAAAGAAGGATGTAGACTAGTTTTACCTTTACCCTTTGACTTGTTACTTTCCCATTACCATCCACGCCTCTAAATAATACTTATAAGTCAAATTGCTTATTATTTCAGTTCCTGGTAAAAAGGCTAATGCAAATTATTGTATATTTAATTATCAATTAATTAAACTACATATACAAGTAAAGGATAACTAAAACATAACAATGTCAAAAAGTACAAGTCTATCAAGATATATTATCCTTGTAGGCCTATGGGTCTTAAGTCTTTTTGCCATAAAACAAAATTAATGTTATACATGCGCACCCACCCAATTTTCAAGTTTTTCTATGTATCTTGTATTTAAATGTAACAAAAGACAATGAATATTGTCTTGCATTTTCTACACATAACATCAAATTTGCCATTTAAAGCAAAGGCTGCAAAAAAGCAAAGAGACCACCCCCTCTCCCACCAAAAATATCTTTATTTTTAAAGGGGAAGCTTTCATGCCAGCAGCCTGTGATTTAACATTACTTGAGAAGGTTCAGGCACCCTTTCCAAGCCTACCCCATATTTCTGTCTGGTGCCGCCTATACCCAATCTATACAAGATTAATATATCACTATTACAAAACCCATCTCCTAGACACTAAATTGTTGTGCTACTAAACTGGTAGACATCTCTGGTTTTAATCATTTCTAGTTTTATGTTTTGTTGCTATAATATTTCACTTTCAAGATGTTGTATCTTCTGTAAGCATTCAATTAAATTAAAGATACCAGCTGATATTTCCTACGTGATGTAATGTTTAAAATGTGTAGACAAAACTCTATCATGAAATCCCCCGTGATATTTGATCAAATAGTTTTTGTACATCATAACATACCATATATAGCATCATCTGGCTATTTTAATATCCTATGTTCATTTTAATATCTGTATGATTTATTGTGGGGGAAATATTAGTATAAATGGTTTTAAAGTTTCTTAGTAAACTTAAATACATGACATGGTGATATGTAAGACAAATTTGTCCGACCATATCTGTTCTAAATGCTTTGCACAAGTCGAGGGTTGCCCGCAAGACTGTAGTAACTCGCTCTTTAACGCAATGCACTTACTACAGTACTGCGAGCAACCCTCGAAATAGTATAAAAAGGAGTTATAAAAGTTATATATATTAGTATGTTAAAACAGTGCATGGCATCTACATAAAAAATAGTAAAGTTATATTTCTGTCTGTTACCACCTATTTCACGGAGGCAATACCACGTGACAATGACATTTACACTTTTTTGCAAGAACCCTTGAAAACCTACCAACGTTTCTTCCTAAAAACGACAACGACTTGTCAATGTAGCACATTAAAAAGAAATGTTTTCCTGGGTGTTAGCAAAGGTATGAAACTGGCTTTGGATATGTGATGCGCAGCAAATAATATACACTTCTGCTTAGCCTCGAGTAGGTATCGTCACTATCATGTAAATCTGACTAGATTTAAAAAGCTTACAAATTTTTGAAAATCTGACTCGATGCAGATGAGTACTGTTTTCTTCTCCAAATAGTAGCATTTGTGTTGTCAAAGTCACATGGTATTGCTACTGTGTAATTGCCACAAAAACATTTAAAAATTGTTTCAGGATAAGACTTCTTTATTGTCTGAAGAATGTTCAAGTGGTTTGTCTCGGCCATTCTCCTTCCTACCAATGATTCTTAATAATGTAGGAAATTGTCAGTCACTGACGAAAGTATGCGCTTAGTAGTTGGTTAACAGCTAAATCCAGAGATTTAGCCATTCCAGGAACAGTAAGTAGGTTGACTGACTGCCGTTTTATGGCCTTATACAATGTGTTGCTATGGCGTTAAACCCAACAAAAAAACAAACAAATTTAACCTGTCTGACCTCAAATTAATGCTTGATTCTACATGTATTTTAAACAATGTAAATTGTATCTAATATTTTTCAGATCCTTACGTAAGAATCACACTTATAGTTGAAGGAAAGAAAGTAAAACGTAAGAAAACCAGTGTTCAGAAAGGTACACATAATCCTGTATGGAATGAAGCTTTAAGTTTTAATGTACCCGCTGAGTTGTTATCTAAAGTACAAATACAGTGCCATGTAGTTGACAATGATTTGATTGGACATGGTGAATTTGTAGGTTGTTGTATTGTAGGGGCCAACCAAGAGGGGAATGAAGGACGACATTGGAGTGATATGATACAGAATCAGAGAAAATCTATGGCAATGTGGCATCCATTACATAAATAATACGTATAATGATAGAATACAGTAAAACCCCTTTGATAAGAACATTTACGGTGTATATATACTATAAAGTATAAGTCCTGAAAATTTGTTCAGGATTATAGTAAATATGCTCTCCATTGAGAGGGAGTTGATGTTTAGGTGCATCCATAACAAGAGGTTTTACTGTACATTGTATAATGTATATAGTGCCTGTCACTTAATATTGCCTGTACTAAACTATATTATAAAACACTAACATAGTGAATGACTGAAACTACTTTAAAAGTGTGAGAGGAAGAATCCAACAGTGTTTAATATCAACATAAAGGTCCATGGGTTAGGGCAAAGCATTCTTGTACCCAGAGATTACCAAGAATGTCTAACTAGATCGAGAAGCTTGATAACCTCTGGGTACGAGAAAGGTGCAAAACTAGTGTATAGCTTTCAATTACATTTATTCAGACTAGTTTTGCGTTGTACCACCTTTGGTCTTTTCTATGGAACTTTTTTTTCTTGTTCACAAATATTAGGCGTCAAAATATAGCCAGTGAGTGTATTATGTTTGCTAATATGTATATATGGTTATGTTGGTTCACAGGAGCTTGACATTCTGTATCGTAGTTTGATTAAATCCCTCCTTCTTATAATAAATACTATAGGAATGCAACGCTTCAATTGTCCTACTGCGGTAGTAGTTGTCAAACTCGCTCCAAAACTCCTACGAAAAAAGTTTTATCACAAAACCATTTTGCCATTTGATAAACAAGACATTAATGTGCATGTAACAATCAATAATTCTCTTATCCACTTTTCTATGAAAGATGTAATTGTTAATTTGTGAAAATGTTTGAGTGTTTCTGTCGTAACACACTGTCCATTCGCTATTTCATTATAAGAAAGAAGAAATGTTTGAAACTACGATACAGAATGTCAAGCTCATGTGGTTGGTTCTACTGGGCCTTGGAAATTTGAGAATCCCTATTGTGTACATGTCTGCATGGTTGTTAGATGCAGTTGAAGAACAAATAAATGTATATCACTCAATTACAAAGCTTTTTAAAGTGAAAGAAAAGAAGTGCATGCAAAAAGTATAAGCAATTTCATTTTATAGTTCAAGTTTAATGCTGATGTGTATTCACCAACTTTACATCTTTTATCATTGGTCAATAGGCCACTGGTATTTATCTTCCTATCTCCAAATCGAGCCTTTTACTTCATTTATCTACAGCCAAAACATAGGTACCAGTGATCTGTACTACATATCAATGACAGGTAGAATAGAATAATACCATCCTGGCAGGTATAGTCTGACAATATTAACCTGAGCTTGAACTACCTTATTACAATAATTACACACTTCACTTACATTAAATCGTGAGTTTCCGTATGTGTGTTACACGATTATACGCGCGTTCATAACAACCTATGTGACTATAAATCAATTTTGTACACATTTCATATTACTGTACATTTGTACTTTTAATTTTGGTCTCAATCGTTTATGAGGAAACACGTAAGTCCACAATATTGTGACACATGCAGTTTCAAAGTATTTATTCTCATGAAAATAAAATTAATTGTTCAGTACATGTATTTTGACGAAAGCTTCCGATAAAGTGCGATTTACAAACGAAGACAAGAATTGACAGTATATACTGACTTTAATATATGCTTGCATGAAGGTCAAGCTCAGGTAAATATTGTCGCACTATAACCATTTACATCTAAAATGAATGAAGCGATTTCTTACTCCAGGAGATTGGCAGTGCTACTCGTTGGGTTCAAACAGGGTCCAGAGCTTTCTATGCCTTTGTGATCAACTTTCTGCACGAATACTGAAATGATACCTACATGTGTACATTTGAGATGCTGAATTTGTTCAAAGTGCTATAAAGTGAATGTAAAAAATCTTCTATGACAGAATTGCCTGTCACCTGATACCTTCATTCATTATTTTATTGTGGTTGACACAAGTTATTAGATATTATGGTGTGACATTTAAGTTCTATCATATTAAATATCTCTGTGTCATGATTTTATACTGTTCATTCCTACCACACATATTTTACAGCCTTTTCTTAGAAGTCAGAAAAATTAAATGAATGAAGCTTTACAACACATTTTAACATTTTTTTTCAGTCATATTGTGGTAGTTTATCCTCCTACTCACATTCACAGTGAACCTAAGCTTCTAATCTGGTAACAGGGCTCGAATTTAAGCTGGCATATTCGAAAAATGCAGGTGGATTTTGAAAACTGCGAGTATTTTTTTCAACTCGCCAATTTTTCATTAGTTGAAATTGCTGCAAAAATATTACTGTCTAAGCCAATGAGGCTCAAATCAGCATTGAAACTGCCTGATAGATTGATAATACGTTCTTTGGATCTACTTATCTGTATGTGTTACAGGCGGATGTACATATATTCGATATTCTTTGTCTATCCTACAATACTGCCCTTGTTCCATCTATAGTTAAATATAGTACTATGGTGTTCTAACAGCGTGTATATGAATAGTTATACAACTAAAATTTGAAAAAATGCGAGTGCTTCTTTCATTTTGCAAGTTGAAATAAAGCCAACTCGCAAAAATTTGCGAGTCCATTTTTTTGTTAAATTCGAGCCCTGTCTGAAAATAAGCACATAGGTAGGCGAGAAAATGGTTTTAAGAATTATTTCATGACCAACTCTTCTAACCTAGGACATAGCAGTAAGCACACACTCTCCCCAGTATATATGTATGACAACCGCCCTACTTGATGAGTTAATGAAAGCCAAACGGAAATAACTCAAAATAAAAAACATGAATAATTAACTCCCTTTAATCATGAAATACATGTTGTTGTTTTTTAATTTCTAGCAAGCTGATTTGTTGACATTTTTCTTGGATTTGTTAAATTGCTTTGATAATGTAGTATGTTCATCCTGGGTTTAACAAATATGCTAACTTTTTTCTCAATTCATGTAGTTTGGTATATTAAGTTGAACTATTTATTAGTTGGTTGAACCCTTAGCCTGCTAGGGGTAATAAAAAAATCATTGTAAACATTTTTGAGGCCAGACCTGATACAGAATAACGTGTGGTCTGGCCAGATTTCAAGCTTTTTGTCATTAAGACAGTATGTCTACTTCATTTTGTGACAATTTCAAATCTTGTGAAAATTGAACAAAATATTAGATAACATTTTAAGAAGGAGGGAATTACATTGCATGCAGAGTCCTTGAAATTCAATATTGTTGCTTGTTATAATGTCTTACTTGCTGAAAATGAAAATGTCTTACTGACTGGAACTGTAATGGGATTAGAAATAAAAGTAGTATTAACACAATAAAAAAGTGATATAAAAGTTTATAGGGTCTAGTCTAGAACTTAAAGCTAAATTATTTTTCTGCTATTTTTGTATATAATATAATTATACGTGTATTTTTGTATGTGTTCATTGTGTTGTATATTGAGTCTTAACATATAAATGTTAAAAAATGATTACAGTACAACCCCTCTTTAACAACACCCACTTGGAGGCACAGGCTGCTGGCAAAAATAGTCCCCCTTTAATATATTGTATACATGCATATATATATATATGTGTGTGTATACAATATATATATATATATATATATATATATATATATATATATATATATATATATGTGTGTATACAATATATTAAAAGGGGACTATTTTATGCCGACAGCCTGTGCTTGGAGAGACTGAAGTGTGTTGCTGTGCAGAAGTTGCTGCTCTACACAGGTTAAATTCAATAAAATTATGCCTATAGGAAATATCAAAAACTATTTTTTGTGTGGAGGATTTGTTCTCTAGAGGGGGGCTGTGCAGAGGTTATACTGTAATATGTTTTCTTTCATGCTTTAAGATTCAAAATGGTGTTATTTGAAGAAAATGTATGATGAAAATATTAATTTTATACCTTCAATGTAGTGAAAATATTTCAATATTTTTATTGACTAATTGACCTCATCATAGAAGATAAATGATGTCTCTATGGAGATGATATGATTTCACTAATAATTTGTGTAAAATACTTCAAACAAAACAAAGAATTTAGCATGAAAGAAACAGAATTTTTGTCAACTTTGGTGCACGATCTTTTTTATTCCAACTCATGAACTCAGAAAACAATGACCTTTTTACTCTTAGCATACTCCTAGAGTTCACATGATGATATAAAAAATTGACCTTACACCAAAGTTGAACAATATTCTCTGTATCATATTGTCATATTGTGTTGTTGTTTCCATAGCAACATAATATCATCATTTACATCATACAGTGTAACAGGAAATAAGACATGTGGATGTACAAATTGTCCACTAAAGGTCACTTATAACAATGTAATACCAGAGTACTATAAAAGTAATATAGCTGTATTCATGTCTATAAGCCAAATATTGTGGAACATTGGTTTTTTCATGATTTTGAATTTAAGAAGCCGCGGCCGTGGCTTAGTGGTTAGCATGTCTGACTTCGAATTGGGAGAATGCAGGTTCAAAACCCGGTCACGGCAGGTCATACCCTATACATGAGTTGTCGGCCTCGTGGTAGGGTAAGTTAGTACTGGTTATAGGAAAGTGTCCAGGAAACCTTTAGTAGGAAGAGCTGGCCGTCGCATATATGACCTATATGTGTTGAATAGGACGTTAAAAAAAATGAATTTAAGAAAAATGAATTTGCTTTTAAAAAGTTTGAGAATATTTCTTGTCATTGAAATTAGTTCCACTCATGTAAAATTAAGCTCAAATCTATGCAGAACCTCAACAAATTTTCAACAATTTCTTTAAATAATATATCACTAAAGCATTCTCTTTGCTGATAACTTTTTTCAAACATTTCAAATGTGTCACCTGAGTAAAACAATTGGCTTACAAAAAGTCTATTGACATATATCACTATGGCATGAATTAAAGTTATTTTTACATTTAGTTATAAACCTTGAATCAAGTCATTCCATGTAAGATAAGTTTGTTACACATAATCATAGAACTAATGTTTTTTTCACAATCTTCGGCATATAGACAGAGGCAGCTCTATATCAAGGGAAGTAACTCAACATAAATATTAAAATAGGTATCATTGATTATCTCCCTTTGATTAAATATATTTTGATGATTTTATGAATTTTGTATTTTTGGATAATTATATACTCTTGTTTAATATTGGTTTGATTGATTGAATTGTTTACATTAATTACAAGCTTTGTCAAGCCATACACTTTTCTAGTTGCATAATACTAAAGACCTTCAGTAACTTCATTTTTAGTATGGATTTGTCTTGGCTCTGCTTAGTCTTAGTCAAATGAAAGACAAATATTAGTTAGTATTTAAAATTTAAACATGTTTATATGGATATGATTTTTTATTGTTTTTTTTAAATACGACAATTTATACCTAAGCACCTTTGAAAAGTTCAATCTCATAAGACTGTTAACAAAATAATAATTTCAGTAATATGGACATTCTACGAAATTAAGATATGAAAGTGGTTGCCCGAACAGGTCAATTTAGAAACTAGCACTAGTTTGTAGAAATTTGGTTGCCCTATAGAAATTTTTGGTCGCCCGATCTAGAAATTGGTTGTCCACCATCTAATTTTGTTGACTGTATGTTGAACATCACAAAATTTTATGTTATTATCTCCCTTTATTAAATAATTGGCTACCTTCGTGTTATTGGGTGCAACATTTATATTATCTGCAGAGAAAATAAAACATTATGTGATATTTTATTCCATCAACCTCCAGTGAATGCATTTACACTACAGCCCAATTTAAGCAATTAAAATTTAGTGTTCGAATCCTACACGGGGAGGTTATAACCTTCCGTGAAAATTTGACAATTATGTCAATTTTCTTTCATTAATAAGGTATGTGGAGAAGTTTCCGGCCTTGTGGAAGGGTAGGTGAGTACTGGTTATAGAAAATAGTCCAGGAGAGCTAGGTTAGATGCGCTGGGCGCTGTTATATGACCTATACTATGTGTTGCTATAGCGTTAAACCAAACAAAAACAACAAAATTTAGAGTTTTTAATAATTATGTCTTTTGATTTATTTAGTACAATAAATAGTACAGCTATGGGGGCCAGATTAAATACTAATTTATAACAATTGCTGCAAGTGAAGATAATGTCAACTTCATTCTAGTATGTAAGTATCTGTGTGATATAATAGTGCTTGAAAATATTTGATTATTCATCCGATCACTTCTTAGGTCTCAAGTTATTCCTAACTCAGACAAACATAAGATAACAATTTTGTTTCACGGGTGTTGATGTTTGCAAAAACATAGTTTCTGAAATTCAGTATATTTGTAAAAAATAAAAAAGTAATTGCATTTAGTCTAAGTTTCAAGCATATACACATTCACTGACTTCACAGTTAAGTCATTACCCAGTGCAGTAAACTTGTCATAAAATACCGACTTTTACTATTGCTTGCTTGTTTACATGCTCTCCTCATAAAATTGGTAAGAAATAAACAACACATTACTCATGGCCCATTTAACTATGTATATAAACAAATAATTCATAGTTTTCTACAAATTCCCCTATTTCAGGTAAATGAAATGTTAATACAGTCATGACCATCTTTCCAGGCCAAGTTACACAAATTGAGTTATGGTTAGGGTTCTAGACCATGTTACCGTGAGGTATGACTGGCTTTCCAGGCCATGTATTGTTTAATATTACAATTTATTATCATGTTTATATATTCTGTCCCTAATACGGTTTAATATACATTTAATGATCTTACAACTTTTACTTATTGGTCCCACAAGTATAATATTATTAATATACATATATATATTAAGTATACATGTATACAGTGCCCTCCAAAAGTACTTGGACAAATTCTTGCTTTTAGGACAAAGAATTCATATTTACCAATTTATAAGAGTTAAAATTAAAAAGTTAAAGTGCAGTTTAAAGTCTGCTTCCATATACATGTACATACATGTTCAGTCCACTCAGGGATTTTAAATAACAGGGATTTGTAACGATAAGTAAACGTAATAGATTTTCATCAAATTTTGCTGTCGTCGCTATTATTTCGGCCCATACTGAAAACAAGTATAACATGTTTAAATAAAGATATTCACATGAAATTTTGTACCAGTACCATTCAAACTGACATAATTGTTAGGAAAAATGTGTTTCTAGATGATTTTGAGGTAAATTACGCTCACAGACTGTTTCACAAAATAATGCATTTTCCCGCCAATCTGCAATTTTTAGTCCAATTTTACATCACCTAAAGTCATATTTTTGGTCATAATTGCAACATTTTTTGTCAAAAACTTCAGAAACATTCACAAGTTGCATGGAAGACATGTACAAAAATATAAATCAAGTTTTTAAAATCTGGAATAGTTTGTACAGCCTGCTTCAGCCAGTTATAGACAGTGACGACCGTGAAAATTCAAAAAAGCACTTTGTTACAAATCAATGTTATATAGAATCCCTGGTCGACTTTACTATCTTACATGATAACTCCTGACCATTGAAATCACCCTCAGACAGGCGATCACTCACAGTACCCATTTACACCTGGGTGGAGTGGAACAATGGTAGGTTAATTTCTTGCTCAAGGAAATTAGCAGTGCCCCTAGTGGGGATCGAACCCGGGACCTCTTGATCCCTAAGCACCTGTCCTACCACTGGACCACTGCTCCTACCAATAAAAAGAGCCATCTGGGTAAAATTTAAAAAAAAAAAAGCATTTTTAAGTTGATCAACATAATACTATGAGTGAAATTATGTAACATGAATAAGCTTTTATCAGAGTAAAATTACCTATACTGTCAGATCTCGATACAACGACATTGTTCGTTTCCAAGAAATAAGTCGTTATAACGCATATGTCAGTGTAATGAATTCTTCTGACCATGTACATGTTGGTATTGGTTCCCATAAAATATGTCAGTAACGGATGTCGTTGTATCAAGATCTGACTGTAGTATACATGCATTATCAGGCTTCTCATTTTTTTGTCAAAGAACTTTTGAAGAGCACTGTACCGTATGTACATGTAATAGGTCAGTTATTTAATGATCCACTTAGAAGATATTGATTGCCTTGGAATATGAAATAACCCTTGCCTTATATCATAGATTAAGCAATTTACTATGTTTTTCATTTTTACCAAAGCCATTGTGTAATAGGGCTGCAAAAATAAAATTTTTGAACAGGTCAACTGCCTCTAAAAAGCTGGTCCATTTGAGCTTTCCTTATGTTTAGTAGCGAACAGTAGCAAACCCTAATTTCAAACGGCCACAGATGGTTACAATATACAATGTATGAGCAATTAAAAGGGATATTTGAATAATTTAGTATTCTAAAGTTTAGTAAATGGTAGGGAAATTTCCCTTGAATAATTTTGTTTGTTGTATAATTGTGTTTTTGTAACTCTATCAAAACCCATGTTCGACAGTACTAATAGCCCTTTGACTTACCTTTACACATGTAGAATGAAGTCACAACTATTTTTGACATATGGCTCTACATTAACAACTAAAATTTTCAATATTTTCAGCCAAAGCTCTTATCAAGAAATCTTTGACATGACATATATAAATGTAACATTATGTATGAAATATAATTTTGAAGCATACTTGTACATTAACTGTAAATTATGTTAAATGCCACAATATTGTTTATTACTCCTACATGTATAATGTAATATGTGCTTTTAAATGTCAATAAAAGTATATATATTTGTTGAAAAAAATATGTTTTGTAATTTTATTTCCGGTAATACCAATTAATTTTGGGTCGATTGTGGAAATACTTTATGGGATTTAGATTAATCCACTTCTAGGTACCTGAAAATTTAATCAGGATAAAGTTTCTTGCTCACAAATACATCAAGTAGACTTTGGATTTGAACCAACACTGAGCTGGCTACTGAATAATTATTAGTCCAATATCATATCTGGACCAATTCTAGAACAGAACAGAACATATTCTTTATTATAGTGAACACAGGTTACATTATATAAAGTAACAACATGAGAACATATTTAGACTGATTGGGTAAGGCAAATTTCCTGTCATAACCACTGCTACACCCACTCAGTCAAACAACTGTTCTTGTGTATACATATATTCTCAATGCTATGAAATAGTCTCTTTTGTCCAACAATCTTACAAACCTAACTCTATGATGGAGTGGTTAAGATCACCAACTGCAAATCGTTGAAACTTTATGTACTGATGCAACCAAGAAACAATGGTTATATGAAAAGCCTACCGGATACTTAACTCCAACTGTTGAGTAGGAACACATTAAAGACACAAATTATAAATCGGGGAGAACAATAGAAAATTGTAGAATAGTGGTTACATCATAATAGAGGTGAATATTTCAAGTTTTACACGTTTCATGACATTTCTGTGATTGCTGGCAAAGGAAATAAATTGAGGCCCATGCAAACGTATATTGATAATGTTACTAGTACTGTATTTATAAATATCTTACAGGATTAAGTAAGTAAATTGTTTTTACGGTGCCTGGTTCCAAGCCGTTTGATATTCAGACAATATTTCCAACATTATTTTAAAACTTGGATAAAAATCTAATTTAGCAGACAACACGGTTAGACATACGTAATATACAGAGAAAGATTTTCTAATCACAATTCATCTACATTTCTCAACGGAGTTCAACCAAACTTTCACAGAAGTATTGTCTCCAAGTGACTTTTCCAGTTTGGCTTTTCCAAGCGAATGAGAGCTTATTATTGTCACTTGGGTGTCAGCATCCAATGTCACATCCTCTATGTCGGGAGGCTTTAATCACTTCAGTTGTATCAAAGATTTTAATTCAAACTCAAAACAACAAAAATAAAGGTCATTTAGGGACTTCTTATTGCTGTTCGATACAAGATCCATAATAAACACTACATTTGAACTAGGTTCATGCACTCATTGCAGGGCCTCAGTGATTAAGCACGAAAAAGCATGCCATACAGGTATCAAAATTTAGGATAAGTTTCGCTTTAAAAACTATTCTACACCAGTCTACGACATTAGCGGGTGTCTAGTTGCCCAGCACAACCATTTTGTATAAACAATTTCTTTTGGGCAAACAAAATTCTGCAAATGAGATATAGTGCTTGCTCTTAAACTGATCTGTTCGGACAACCTTTTTTAAACCCTAATTTTGTAGACTACTACACCCTTCAATACTTACAACAGTCAGACTAGTTTTGTATTGACCCATTTAAGAGGTCCAATTTTAAAGAAGAATATAATTTAGCGCTTATGTTAAATTAACTCAAAAGTACCAGCAGACTCTGTTTTATAGCAGACATAACAAAAAACTTTCATTAGCACTGGAAATATGATCTAGCAAAATGGATTTTTTCTGGACTAAATTGAAATTCACTAGACCTTAAATATTCTTAATGATTTGTTAAAACATAATGTCCATTTTAATAATTCAAAGTAATACACCCTAACATAAAATAAACATTATACACTGAAAAATACATGTATCTAAAGTAAACAGTTTTTTATGAACTAGTACATTGTTTTTACTAGTACTTGTAAGAAACTTCTTTTTAATTATATGACTTTTATTGAATTAGGAAAATGGTGACTGTAAAACGTTGGTGGAACATTAGTCCACTCACAAGCAAGGGACTGCTGGTGATTTTGGTGGACTGGGTCAATGAACCAGCAGCTGGATTAAAAGACTGTAAGAAAAATTGATAATAGAAAACAAAGACATAAAAATATTACATAATTATTTACTTCACTAACAAGAACCATAAAATAAATAATTTACTTCATTCTTTAATTATAATTAGGGACTTCAGTCAGTTATTTCCCCTTGTGTACTCTTCAAACAGGTAGGTCTAATTAGTTGGATTACTCGGATTTTACCCTTACTTTTCAATGTTAATACGTAAAAATTAATCTTTAATAACTTTTTTGTAAATCATTTAATTTGTTTAAAAATCAAGCTAAGTATTGTTAAGGCAAAGAACTATCTAAATTTCTTCGCTTCTGTTGATATATGAATTAACAGGAAAGATATTAGATGAAATATTTTGCTATCCTTACATAAGACTTCAATGATAAAATCCGAGGATTCCAACCGTAAGGACCTACTTACAAATTGGATTGCTTCAGATTTCGTCAAGGAAAGATAACTGACTAAAGTCCCTAATTAACATAACAATTAAGAAATAAAACAAAAAATGTTCATTTGAACTTTAACAAACAATATGCACAATGTAGAAATCTATTATTATGTACCTTGTAATGTTTTATAACAATTGAAGAGAACATTTTTTTATACTGGGTTTTAACGCTGTGTCAACACAATTTAGGTCATTTTACGGTGTCCAGCGCACCAAACCTAGCCTTCCTGGACCCGTGTCTATAACAGTACTCACCTAGCTACCCTTCCACAAGGCCGGAAACTTCTCCATGTTATCTAATCAATTGAGGAAAATTGACATTATTGTCAATACTCGCCAGGTAGGATTCGAACCCATACCCCCTACAGGACATGAGATTCCAAATCCTGGTGCACTACCAACTGCGCCACCGACCTGGGTTTTCAGAGTACACATCACCATCTGATGATATATAATTTAACAAAGTAAGTAGATTTGTTTCCTATAATGACAAAAAATATTCATATAAGTCAAAATTGAGAGAAAAAAACAATTTAATGCACAATATAATTTTTTTGGGGGGGGGGGGGGTTTAACTCCTTGGCAACACATTTTATAGGTCATATAACAGTGGTCACACAACCTACTCACTGTTCCTGGAAAGACTAAATCTCTGGATTGAGCTGTAAACCAACTACTAAGCGCATATTTTCGTCAGTGACTGACAACTGCCCTACATGATTGAGAAGCATTGGTAGGAAGGAGAATGGCTGTAGAAATGATTTTAATGATCTAACTCCACGAAAGTATGCCTTGCCCAGGAATTGAACCCACAACCCCTCAATCAGTAGACTGTGTACTACCAATTGAGCTAGCTGGGTGGCTTGCACTATATTTATAATGACTTTATAACACAAACTTGAATTATACCTAGTGTCATTTGATACACAGTGCATTTCTGATGGCCAATATTTGATCAATTTGACAAATCATGTCAGTCAGTTTAATCACAAAAAAAAAAACATTTTTACAAAAAATATTTAGACTGTTGTCATTTTGAATGTGAAACCAATAAAAAAATATAAATTTTAATTTAAGAAACATATTCAATCAGTTTTATTTATAACCTTTTAAATTACAGTAGTAGTCAGTTTGGATATTCTTGACTTCTGAAATCAACATGACATTAAAACACAGAGCCTTATAATGTACCACAACACTAGATGACATCTCATCAAATGCATCAGCAAATTCTAAATTAAAACATTTCCAGCAAAAGTGGGCACTTTTCAAGAGAAGTCTATATATGTATAATTCTAATCAACAGAAAAAAGGAAATCTATAAATAAAATGTTCAACTTCTCCATTACCAAGGTCATACAAGGTCAAGGTCATCAAAGTTAAATTTATGAATGTCAAAAGTCAAGGTCACAATTACAAACATCAAAGTTAAATTTATGAATGTCAAAAGTCAAGGTCACAATTACAAAGGTCAGATCACCAAGGTCATATATTAATCATATTCACTAAGGTCAAACTCCAAGGTCATTCAAGGTCAAACATAAAAGTAATTTAAGGTCTAACAACAAGGTCATTTACAGTTAAAAAACCAAGGTCATTCCAGGTCAAACATCACTAATCATTTATTGCATTTAATTGAAATCTAGGTCATCAAATTCATCAGTAAGTTCAGTATTAACTTGAGCTTCTAGACTCTTCTCCATCACATCAAAATATAGGTCATATTGTTGATCTAGTCCAAGATAAGAATCACTCATCAAGTACACTGTATATATAACACGACCTGGATTTTCTGGCATATAAACTGACATCTGTACTTCTGATTTACCTTTAATATATATAAAAATACATTTCATTTAATATGATGCAACACAATAGCCTATTATAATACCAATCTAGCCAAGTGGGTTTTATTATAGGATTACAGAGACTGCCACTTCAGAATATTGGACCATATTGAAAATTGGTATTAGCCAAATATGTTATTCACATTAAATAAAGTTGTTATTATCATCATTATTATAATCTGACTACACAGTCATCCAAGATGCAATTCCATCATTAACCCAATCTCCGTAAACAGATATCCTGTAGAGCGTTGTCATACAGGATCTCTACTGTCTCCGTGGAAGGTCACCTCGAGATGAACTTTGTGTCGACCAATCAATGCGTAGCTTTCATCTAGACGAAAACACTATTAATCACATTTTGATTTCGTAATTTCTATTTTTAGACCAAGGTTTGCATGCTAATTTAACAGCGGTATTATTCACAGTCTGCGGTTGGGCAGCTCATTTCAAATTGTGACATAGGCGATGTAAACAAGTTACATATCATAACAATTTCGTCATGAACAGTATGATGAGAAAAGGTCACTTGAACATGACCTTCAATAAAAAGGCCAGATCTAAATTAGCGAGTAGGCGAGTGGAAAATTTAGATCTGGTTTTAATCTGATTGTCATTAACCAGTGCTAACCATCGTCTTCAGTGACAGATGGAGACCAATAATATTAATATTTCTATAATGCACATGTAATAATTAGAACTTATATAGCCAACCTACCTTGTATATAAGGTACACGTTTAAGGGCCACAAGATCCCTACTTTCTACTTCACCAATAATAAGAAACCAGCCCTCATCTTTAGGTTTAGGAAACCTTGGGGAATATGCTTTTCTATCATTTCTCTGTAGATAAAATAAACAGTATTATAATAATTACATAAAGGTCTCCAAGCTGTCTTTCATAAAATAAAGGTTTATATAAACATTTATCAAAAATACAAGTCATCAAGCATGAAATTTCATCAAAATAAAGGGTAAATATTGGGTCTATTTAGGCTTGGAATTTGTTTCAACATAAAATGAACATGGAGGTAATAGTCAAGCTGAAGCACTCCAAAACAAAAATAATTCATATAGTCAAAAGCTGTTCCAGTTTGGATGGCTGAATAATTTTGAAGAAAAGAAGGTTAATGTTAGCTACATCAGGTGACATGCTAGGTTCAGTCTACTCTCCAATACATTGGTTCGAAAGATTCACTGGTCCACTTTCTACCTCTGCTAAAATACAACATTCAAATTGATATTTCTATTTTTAGACAGAGTCACATAAACATTGAAATCGTATTACTGTCACCTGGTTTTTAAAAATACATGTAGATGCAAAAAATTCTCATGCCTGTAATTTCAAAATGTCAAAATGCAAAGATGTTTGACAGTTAGATAATGAAAAATTAACAAAAATGAAAGTAAACATTGATCTTTTTAAATGTGTATCTCTGATCTTTTAACTGTAAACAACTTATTGAACTTAAATGAAATATGTAGCCACGCTATATATGACATCATACGAGGTTGCATTCATCACTAATATGATCATACCATATAAGGTGTTGTTTACTCGTTCAACATATGAAAATGCGTATAAAGTTTTTTAGCTAAATTGAAATTTGGTAAACTTTCATTGGACGTTCAAAGGTTCATAGTAAAGGTCAATATCATAAATAGACACGTTTCAAGGCAGCGGATGAATGTAATGTATGCACTGAGCTGTGAAGGGAGCGTAGGTTCAGTCTTGTTTCAAGAAATAAGGTCAATAGCAGCTTGACAATCTTTCATTTCCTAATTTCTAACAACTTATCCAAGAATTAAGGGTTCAATGCCTGGTCAGGACCTACATACTTTTGTGTATATGAGTCATGTAACATTTTCTACAACCATTCTACTGCTAACCTCTGTATAGAATAATGTAGTGGTCAGACACTTTCTAGAGAATGTGCTTCTTTCTCGATTTAAAAGCATAGGTTTAGAGATATGACCAGAGTCAGGTAGTACGAGGACTGACTATCTGAGCAAATGTTAAACTGAGATGTAAATCACCCACAATACTCTTTGTATGGTTCAAGTTTTAAACAAACATGTACATACCCTTGTCTTATTCAGTCTGCTGAGATGTACTTGTATCACATATTCTTGATCAGCATGTACCCTGATCCAATCTTTATCTGTTAACTTTCCACCTTTATAAAATATATAAAGAACATTTCATTATCAAGAAATTACTTAGTAAAATGCAATAAAGTAGATTTGAACGACTGGATTTCTGGACTTTCATAAACATTTGAGAAGTAATCCCTACTGAGTATAGTAAATATTTCAAAGCTATTTATAGTTTGGTTTTTTTAGCATGAAATTTGATAACTGCAAAGTAAATGTTAACAACAAGGTGATGATAGCCATGATAGCCCTCAAATGTGTATCGGAGAGTAAAAGTACTCCTTCTGTTTAAGGAGTAGGGAAAGGGTCATTTGAAATAACATCTATTCCTTCTTGTTAAAGACAAGAACATTTGTCATGTTCTTTCAATACATTGTGCTCAGTTGAAGTTAAAAAGGAGAAAAATAAAAAACCTAAATGCAAACAACTAAGATACCAGAGACCACAAGTCTGCTCTTTCACCTAAGTCTATCTTTAAATATACATGATTGTAAACATTTACTGCTACCATACCTTGTTTTGATATATCAATATCTATCTGATCCTGTGACCCTTTACCTTCCCACCAACCTTTTAATGTAAATCTTACATTAATCTGAGGTAATCTGGTCAATACTTGATATATCTACAATATAATTGTTAGATTAAACATGTGGACAATCAAGAATGTCCAGTACTAATTTACTATTATAGTATTGTGTGTAAAGTTTAACCTGACCTGACCTTTATGCAAGAATATTCATTACATTGAATACGAATGTAGTATTAATGCTCGATTACACCGTGGCCGAGAGGATTATGTGTTGAAATTTAACACATATACATACTTCAATAATTTTACAATCGCTGCCGAAGTGTAGAATAGGCGTAGTGCTGTTTTTCGTTGGGATATGTGTAAGATAATTATTAGATGCAAATGTGAAAGGTCAGATCAGGGTCAAACTTTACGCACAATAGAAACTGTAATCTTGAGGTGGGCTGCTCATTAATGATTGAGAAATTTGAGGTGAAAATCCAACCAGAGGCACAACTAACTTTCTTCTGCAAGACATTTATCATATTATTATCATTATTATTGGATTTAACGATGTTTCAACACATTTTAGGTCATTTTACGGCATCCAGCGCACCTCACCTAGCTTTCCTGGACCCTTGTCTATAACCAGTAATCACATACCATTCCACAAGGCCGGAAACTTCTCCATATTATCTAATCAATAGAGGAAAATTGACATTATAGTTTAATTTTCATGGAAGGGTATAACCTCCCCAGGTGGGATTCGAACCCGTACCCCCTTCAGGACACGAGATTCCGAATCCAAATGCGCTATCGACACGGGTTAAGACATTTATCAGCAAGAACTTCATTCCATCTGGGTGTAACTGTTACTGGTACATGTACCTAGTTTCTGTAAACTAGAGAGGAAGTGAGCTTACACTCATTACCAGGTATATAAATTATGAAAGCAAACTTTAAACATTTATATCTTTTCAGTGTTTGATTAACAAAGCAACTATAGTTTGATTGACAAAAATACACTTATACATGTATTTGATGTGAATCGTGATAAGAATCAATCCAGCTTACCTAAATTGCAACAATAATCGTATGAAATGTACTAAATTATCCGATTTTGTAATAAAAAATATTCCATTAAGTATATTTAGTGCATGCAGCCTAAGCGAAAAAAAAAATTGAAGAATATTCAATAAGATTGGCAGAATAATTTACTTATGCAACAAAACAACATTTCAATTATTTCATCACAGTTAATGAAACTTACAATAACTTTCTTCTTTTTTTTAAATTGTATTTAACACATATTTAGGTTATATATACCACGGCCAGCTCTTCATACTATAGGTTTCCTGGACACTTTTCTATCACCAGTACTAACTTACCCTACATGAGGCCACCAACCGGCGATCTCCGGATTTGAAGTCAGACATGCTAACCACTACTCCACGGCCACGGTTACAGTAACTTTCACTGCATTTTATTGTTTTAAAAATGTAAGTGATAAGTCCTACAGACTCCAGGATGATGAATGTTTACAAAACTATTATACTATACAGTCTTTACCTGATCTATATGTTGTTTTTCCATCTCACCATTTAACATATCATTTAATATATCATAATGACCATCACATACAGTAATCAATTCAGGTAAAGTTTCTATCCTACCATTGTTAACACTTAATGTATTCCTCTTTAATCTACAATATATAAAATAATTTACAAAATGTTTGCTTGTTTTTTGTTGGGTTTTATGCCATAGCAAAGCATTGTATAGGTCATACAACGGCGGTCAGTCCACCTCCTCACTCTTCTAGGAAAGGCTAAATCTCTGGATTTAGCTGTTAACCAACTACTTAGCACATACTTTCGCCAGTGACTGACAACTGCCCTACATTATTAAGAATCATTGGTAGGAGGGAAAATACAAAAATGTAATGTAATGTATAGTGCTTTGTACCTCATTTAAACAATTTTTTTGCAATCAAATTGTAAGTTGTCCTGTTAATCGTTCCTGGACAGGCTTAAATATCTAGATAAAATGTTAACCTACCGGTAGTACTTAGCACATTATTACTCTAGCCAGTGACAGATAACTCATTCTTCATACAGAGTTATGCAAAAGTATGCAAAAGATATTAGAAAACATTTCATTACCAAACTCTATGACAATATGTAGGCTACAACTGGGAAGCACACAAAATATGCCTGGATTGTAGTCAGACATGCTACCAAATGAGCAAGCTGGGCCAGTAAAATATATACTAAGTCAAATAGATTTATAGGAGGGATTTACAACTCTCAAATATTCTAAAAATAGATTCACAGGTAAAACTGACCCTAGTTACTGTTGCTGAGTCGTACAAAGCTTGTATGACTATAGATTTCTGTACTCAGATAAATGGTGTTATAATTTAAATCTGTTAAAACAACCTCATTTTGAAATAAATATTTTATGACTAAAGTTATAGTCCTCTAAATAAAACTTGTATAAGATTGCTTTTAAACAAAAATATGGCCTCTGGAGTGTTAACAGACCAAGTGAGAAGTAGATGACACAGGACACTAATGCTTGTTAGACTACCCAGCCACTATACAGTAGTTTATTAGGAGAATTTTTGTGATAAGATAACCTAGGAACAGTGGTCTAGCGGTAGAACATGCGCTTTGGGATCATGAGGTCATGGATTCAAACAATGTTTGGGGCACTGCCAAATCCTTTGAGAAAAAAATACCTACTGTTGTTTCAGTCCACCCAGGTGTAAATGGGTACTACGAGAGGTGTTCAATTTATATTTGAACAGATCTGAACTCTGATTCTAAAGCCTATGACCGGATTGTTTCCTCTAAAAATTGCTTTTTATATGTATTGTTATGTAAATAATCATGTTTTATGAAACAAAATTATTTAAACTTATTTTATCAAACATATTTATAGCATGTTAGTTGACCACCCCAAAACATAATTTTTTTGGGTTTTAACACATTTTTTTTTGCTCTTAGATATGGCCTGTTGGATGTGTTATCAATGTTATAATTACCTTTTTGTATCCCAATAGTATGTGTAATTTGATAAAACAAACTTACGTCTTTTAACAAAAAAATATGCATTTTGTCATTTTAGACTTTAGTCTGAAATCAGTGTTTGAGAGCATATATCATACATTCATTTATTTTACATAAGAGATTTTGAAATTATTTAATTAAACATATCCTTATTAAAACTTTAATGTCCAGTGTGTAAATTGAAAGGAATGCAGTAATCAATGATGTTTTAAGGGGTCAAAAAGTGATTCTTTATAGCGTAATTCAAAGACAAGTAAGAGAAAGTCGTCATGTTTTGGTCAAATTTAGTAATGTATAAAACACTATATTTTCACTTTTTATCATTGAAGTTGCTAAATATTATAGTCATGCACAAATTTCATAAACATGATTAGCTTAATAGTTGTAGTTACTTTGATATGACCATGTTTAGAAGTATTTACTTTAGCTTTCATTGCTTGATATGACGTCACACAACATAAATATAAAAGCCTCATTCAAAGCCTGTGTAGAGGTTTCGTAGTAGAACTTTGGGAATGTGTGTCTTTATCACATAAACTAAACATATACATATATCAAATGAATTAGTAGTTGCAGAAACATTCATAAATAATGTTTTTATCATGTACTTGATCCAGCTCAACGTTCATTTAGATAATGTTGTTGTCAGACAAATAAAATGCAATTTCACGCACATTTCAAACTGCAAAGAACACGAAGAAGTAGAAATATTCATGAACAAGTTGTGAAAGAAAAGATTTTGCAAAATCTTATGGGATAAAGATGAATAACAACTTCTAAAGTGACCGTTTACTTTAGATTTCGCTATGTTCAAAATGCCAAAACTACGGTCCTTTCATTAATGTTTGATAACAGCCTTATGTTGTTTCAAATTTTCAATTGTAATATGCCAGTCGATTATGGACAATCCACTTGTAACATATTCAAGTAAAATGTGGATATTTATTGTTAGAAATTGATTTTTATCCCATCAAAAAAGTGTTCAAATATAAGTTGAACACCTCTCGTACAACTGTATGAGGTATCAACTGCCTGAAGGTGATTTCAATGATCAGGGGTTATGGCATGTAATTGTGAAGTTGGCTGTACATAAATATGGCAGCAGACTTTGAACTGCACTTTAACCTTTTTGAATATTTGATCTAATGATATCACATGTAACAGGAAACATAACACATCAGTACATCAAAAAACAATAATGTGTAAGTTAAGGAAGTACATTTTTATCTAATTTGATTCTCAAATATATTTTTAATAACTCAAAGAGTTCTATTTCCTGGTACCTTAAGTGCTAAACAATTATAAAGATATATCCTAGATTTTTAATCTTATGGTTATCTTCACTCAATCTCATGAAATTATCAAGCAACATTTTTATTTACAGTGTCTGTGTGTTCACATCACAGCGAAGGGTTTAAAGGGCTCAAAATTGGGAGTGATTGTATTGATCAAGCTGTTTTGTGAGTCATGGTATTGTTCTTATTAGGGTAGTGGATTGTTGAGCTAGTGGCAATCTGATCCGAACCATGATTCATGTGTAGCGATTTACAAATTGAACCACAATTCACTTGTAAATGGAGAAGCATTCAGTAATTTATGTAATAACAAAAATAAGTGAAGTATTACAGAAGCTTTTACAAATGGAATTCCATGTACACCAAACATTTCTATTACCAGATGTTTTATGGGCATTTTCAGTGATAACTTTTTTGTTTAAATCAATTCAAATTTTGATACAAGATAATTTGGTCCCAACATAAATTAAAATTTTAATAAGTAGTGCAGCTTGTTTTCAGTGGTAATTAAGCTAAAAATGTTCTTTCAAAGAAATAGATCGCAATCCGACGATTTTGGACGTGACAAGTATCATACTCGATTTTCAGGAGGAGATCGAGAATATCCAAGTACTTGGATACTCGCAGCAGCCCTAGGTCTTATCTCTTATATTCAGGTGGGAGTGCCAATGATAAAGATGATATCCCAAGGAGACAATTTTGAATACTAAACAAAAAGATGATATGAGGGGACAGAGGGCATTCTGTTTTATACTGGGTTTAACACAGTGTCAACACAATTTAGGTTATTTTACGACGGCCAGCTCACTTAACCTAACTTTTCTTGATCCATTACCAGTACTCACCTACCCTTCCACATGGCTGGCAACTTCTTCATATACATGTACTTTATTGCATTCATTTTTATAAGTTGTAAAATATGTAATGATATGATAGTTCAATGAGCAGAATACTTTGAATTAAAGATAATTTTAAATTGTGAAATGAAAGGTGATAGGCAATGGGGGAGATATGATACTTATCAACAACTTTACTTCACTACCAATTGTATAAGACATGTTATATGTAATTGAGTGGGTGTGGCAAGGAGGTGAAATTATGATACCTTCTTAAGCAGAAAATCTGATATTTATTAATTTTGTCATAAGTTATTCAGGGGGCGGAGTTATGATACTTACTTGTGCCACCATCTTCCTTGTACTATAATCTGTATAAAATGTGTTATATGTCATGATGGGGGTGGGGCAAGGGGGCGGAGTTATGATACTTACTTAAAACAGTATATATGATATGGTGTAACATGAGGTAATGTTAACAATGATGAATCATGCCAACATCGTTCTTGTACTATCATCTGTGTTAGTTGTGTTATATGTCATGATGGGGGCGGGGCAAGGGGGCGGAGTTATGATACTTACTTAAAACAGTATATATGATATGGTGTAACATGAGGTAATGTTAACAATGATGAATCGTGCCACCATCTTCCTTGTATAATCATCTGTATTAGTTGTGTTACTCGTAATGACGTCACTAACCAACCTTGATCAGCACATACATCTAACATAGCCTACAATATATCGCAGAAAAATAGTATGACATCTATGACAGATGGATTATGCAGACACAGAACAGAATACATTTGCAAATCCAGAAAAATTTCCATGGGTGAATGATTTTCCTAAGAGAGAATACCAATTTCCATGTGAAACTTGACTAATGACTTAAAATTTAACATATTTCTTAGTAAGACATCCAGACGAAAATTTACTTAAATTTCATTAAAATATTATGCCTATATGGAGATCTACTATTGTAGCAAATTTGAAATGAATGGAATAAAAAGTTTTCAAATTTCTGGATACACACATGTATTCTGAACTGTGTCCTGAGTGAGTTCTGGAGTAAATTTCTAATTTTCTAGGGCATGTGATGCGCTCTACAAGTCTGAGAATACCATTCTCTGGCAAACTTGGGCGGCCAAGAAAGTCCTGGTCAGAGTGCGTAAAAGCAGACATGAAGACATGCAAGAATGCAAAACAGTGATCCTCTAGACAGGGTTACATGGAGGACAGAAGATCTAGTCGACTGCTGTCTACCCCATTCTCTGGGACACCAGCAGCAGATGACAAATAAACTATCGGTTTTGATCGACTGATCTAAATATTACTGGTATTTGATTCAACATTCTAATGATAACAACATAAAGGTTTCTGTTTCTATTTACTAGTTGATAGCGGAAAATAAATGATAATATTGGGAAGCAAACCTCATAGTTTAAAGTATTAAAGAGAAAAAATCTAAAAGGAATTAATCTAGAATATTGTCCTCTGGTAAATAAGCATTATTAAAACAACCATACTATTATTGAACTATCTATTTAACTTCTGAAGAAATTTCACCTTGACAATATGTTTTGTATTTTTTTTAATATAAAAAAAAATCTTTCAGGGTTATGCCCCCTTATAATAAAGTTCATTCTCTCTTATTTACTGCCACAAAAATTGACAAAATAAGCTCTTACTTTCTCTGAAAAGTAGAGGCTAAAGTTCCTAAGTGGTACAAAATCTATATATGTATACACAAACACTAGACTCACCTGACAAATTCTGATAGCTTGATCTAAGACAGATTTTGTATCAGTATTATAATCAGTAGAGGGTAAAGGTGTCTGTCCAAAATGACATTGTAACAATATATTAGCTTTAGTATGAGCTGAATCCATAGTATGTGGGTTAACATCTAGTGGACATTGTTTAGATAGTTCACTGAAATATAACAAATATAAAGTCAATCATTACAAAGTATACAGTCACATTATCTACAAAATGTGAACAAAATCTTGTTTTTCTTCAAATTTTTGTATCAGCCAAAACATAATCAATCAAAGCGCCAATGTTTTGGTAGAGTACTATATGGCAGTATACAACTCATGGAAGCCATACAAGGGACCTTTACATTACATAAACTAGATAAGATATACACATGCTTCTTGTCGTCTGCTTGTTAACGCGTAATGCGGACTATATTAATTGCAGTGGTAATTATCCCTTTATTTGCGCCTGCACAACCGAATGTAATCATTCGCGACAAATTTTGATGTGGATTTGCCACAGTCCACTACTAAACAAGGGGAAACATCATTTAAAAAGTACATAAAATAACTTCATACACTTGTAATACTGTCTTATGTCCAAAATTACCTTTTAGTTAAAATTGCTTACTTTGAATGCTCTGCACAAACTATTTTTGCACATTACTTAGTTTACTGCTCAATATAATTTTTTGTGCAATAAATTTGAAGCTAAAGATCAAAACTCAAAAGGTCAATTTATTGCATGCAGATTTGTTTTAGAAATGTATCAAGTATTTACACATATGTTTACAATTTATGTTAATAATTTTACCTATTAATCTGATCTTCATTATGACGTACAGGTAATTCTGCATACTCTGAAGCATTCTGCAAAATAGAATAAACTTTTATTTTTAACATGTTTCAAGTACAGTTGTGTTTTGATGGATCAACTGGTGCAAAACTTAACCTAATTTGTAATTAGATCAGTTTTCAATAACCCATTGATTTGCTTATAATGAATTCATGGGAAAATCTATCATCAATTGTTTTTATTTTTATGTCACTGTATATTCATACAACACAAATAAACAAAAATAATTTTTCCATATTGGTACCATAGTGAATTGAACACTGACCAAATTCAGTATGAGAATTCAACGAGGAACTTACCAAAAGGAAGTTGACATTGCAGGAAAATTTAAGCAAGACATAAACAGAAAATAACTTGCATCGCGCCCCCCCCCTGTTATCCTAAAAACTCCTCTAAGAATAACAGGATGAAATGGCAAGGTTGAGATTTTATCATACCAGAGATTTGCATGGCTCAAGTCCCACTATTTCAAGGGGACGAGGATGCAAGTGACAAATAACTGGTGAATAAGCTTGGATAAGACAAGCCAGAATGTGACTTTAAAATTGTTATCCCAGAGTATTATATTTTTTTAATAATGACGTCATCTAAACAGATTATAAGGTATGTTAAAGATAATGAATATTTTAAAAACATTGATTTGTTTGTTTTTGTTGGGTTTAACCCTTAACCGCTCAATCCCGCATTTTTACGTGTCTAGACCCCCCCTCCAAAATGGCTGCCACAGCCTTGAAAATGGCGTTTTTTAACTGGAATAAGTGAATTTCACTTAAGGATAGTTGTCTCCAAAAAATGAGCTTTTTTTCCTCCCTCACAAAAAGAAGTCTCAGGGGGGTTCCGAAGGGGGGATGTGCCCCCCTTTGTTGCTGGGGTTTGAAGGGGGCGCAGCGCCCCCTTTCGCCAGAAAAAAAATCGGGGTCATTGAGTGCAGAAAAACGACGCCAAATGCTGATAAGAAAACACGTTTTCAGTATTTGAAAAGACCTGGCACTTTAGACCTCAATTTTGGAAAATATTACTGTTTGAAACGCAAATGTGGGGTTGAAAAAGAGCGAAAATTGCATTTTTTGCCGTTTTTGCTCCGCCCCAGCGTTGCCATGGTAACGGGGATCGGGGCTCAACTTGGTTTTCTGAAAGACATTGACCCAGGTAATGACTTGGCCAAGTTGCATATCTGTATCATAATTAATAATGAAATTAGAGCATCTTGAAATAGCCCTTGCGCGTAATGGTGAAAAAATGGCTACTTTTCACACATGTCGCAACCAGTAAAGGGTTAATGCCATAGGAACACACTGTATAGGTTGTATAACGGTGGTCAGTCAACCTACTCACTCCTTCTGAAAAGGCTACTCTGGATTTAGCTGTTTACCAACTACTAAGCGCATACTTCTTCAGTGACTGACAACTGCCCTACATAATTAAAATCATTGGTAGGAGGGAGAATGGTCGTAGAAATAATTTCATGACAAAGCTCAACAAAAGCATGCCCCGCCCAGGAATCGAACCTACAACCCCTCGATCAGTAGACTTGAGTGCTATCAACTGAGCTAGTCAGGCAGCTTTGAAAACATTGACAAAATGTACATTATTTTTTGCACATGTGTTGTTGATATTTCTGCTCAACATATATGTGATATCATCATTATATAGTAAATCAAGGGAGATAACTTACTGCTAGAACATCTATAATATCAGGAAATGTGTTCTCAGGCTCCAGTTCACTTTGAAACATTCTCATAGTTAAATGTGTCAGATAATAATACGATGATATTCTACCCATTGTTTGTGGCAACACTGAACATTCATCCTACAAGAGAGGAAAACAATTTATACATATAAAATATTAAATTGGGGACAAGGCTCATATAGCAATTTGATTGGTCATTGCCAAGCCAGTCTAACTATACATGTAAGTAATGGATGCAGACTTGTTTTCCTCTGACCCATTCAAATTATATAAACAAATTTAGTTTTAATTGGATTTGGATAAGGCTATTTACTGCCAAGCACTCCCAGAACAAATTTCCGAATGTGGAGCTGGAGCCCTCAATCTCCTGCTTGCAAGTCAGACAATCTACCAACTGAGCTAATCAGACTTATAACACTAATAATTATAACATATAGTTAATATACAGTGCTGCTACACAAACAGTTTTAGCAGCACTAGCTTATACATCCTTAAGGCACTGACATTGAATAAATTTGACATTAAATAATAAATATAGTATTATTTTAGAAAGGTTTAACTGCAAACTGGAAATGAACAAATAACTAGGACTTCCAGATTTACCACTTACATGTAACACTTTATACCTCCAATGTTATTTAAAAAGCAATTCAAAACAGAGATACAAAATGATCATAAACAAAGAATTATCTTGAAACGGTATAACCTGCTGCAATCAAATCAACACAGGACTTCCAGATTCAAAATCCGGCGCTTTACCATTGCACCCCATAATGCAATTAAAATTCAAAACTAAAAACAAGGTACACAAAGTGCACTCTCTCAGGTAGAAAACATTAGATTATAAAAAGTTAATGATAAAACATATGTTTATACAATACCTCTCCTATCTCTAAACAATAAGAACTTTCTAATTCAAATAATGCTTTCTCTACTAATCCTGATAAGAATCTATTTATACTGTGATGGTCTGTATCATCTAAGTTATAGTAACTGAAAACAGAAAATATAATATGAATCAATAAATATAGTTAGTTTTAAGATAACATAAGATATTGTTTAGATATAACATCTTTTAGATTAGTATCAAGTTTTCATGGGTGACCTATACTCATGATACCATATAAAGTAACAACAAGTAAATCTGTGAGCTAATGCTCACTAGTGATACCCCCGCCAAAATCTAAAAATATGCGACAAACAGGAAGTAGATGAGCAAGGAGCATGAAATCGCTTTACACCATATGGGACTATGGGATGAAGCAATATGCAAAGTATTAGGCTGTTGCATGATATAGTTGCTGAGAATACTGCGACGGAAATTTCGTAACGGTGATACCCCGCCAAAATCTAAAAATATGCGCCAAAAACAGGAAGTAGATGAGCAAGGAGCATGAAATCGCTTTACACCATATGGGACTATGGGATGAAGCAATATGCAAAGTATTAGGCTGCTGCATGATATAGTTGCTGAGAAAACTGCGACGGAAATTTCGTAACGGACGGACGGACGGATGGACGGATGGACGGACGCACGCACGGACAAGGGTAAAACAGTATACCCCCCTCTTTTTCGAAGCGGGGGTATAATAATAACTGAAAATATAAAATATAACTACATATATAAACATAGTAGGGGTGACTATTGAGTAAAAGTACAATTGCAATACAATCAGTCTATCACTATAGTATTTATATTACATAATAATAATTTTTAAGTTTAATAAACATTGCTTCATAGATATTCATGTAACTACAAATAGTAACAACATTGCTTAATAAATATTAATGTTACTATAAATAGCAACAGCATTGCTTTGTAAATATTAATGTTACTATAAATAGCAACAGCATTGCTTCATAAATATTCATGTTACTATAAATAGCAAAAACATTGTTTCACAAATATTAATGTTACTATAAATAGCAACAGCATTGCTTCATAAATATTCATGTTACTATAAATAGTAACAACATTGCTTCTTAAATATTCATGTTACTATAAATAGCAATGACATTAGTTTATTAATATTCATGTTACTATAAATAGTAACGACATTGTTTCATAATATTCATGATAATATAAATAGTAACTACATTGCTTCATAAATATTCATGCTACTATAAATAGTAACAACATTGCTTCATTAATATTCATGTGACAATAAAAAGTAACAATGTTGAGTCTTTCAAGATATGTTGATCTTACATATTACACCAGTATGTACATGGACAAGATTTTGTCATAATATATCTGCTAGGACAAGCTGTGTTGGAGCAGCAATTAAAGGACCAGCAGTTACATGTATGAGTAACAATGGGGCATACAGCATAAACAAAGCTACTGCCACAGCCAATTGATTACTAAAAGTTTACTCTTAGACCAAATACACAAACAACAACAAACCTATTTAAGTTCACGTAATAGTACCTTACTGCATCGTAATAAAAGATGAGTGGCACACCCACTATTTAAACCATTATTTTGCATAAGCAGACACATAAATTAAGACAACATCATATCGTGGGTTGCCTGCAAGACTGTAGTTACTTGCTCTTTAACACAATGCACATACTACAGTCTTGCTGGCAACTCTCGATATACGGGTATTATTTTTGCGTAAGTGTTCTCTCAAATTAAGACAGTTGTTCTTAAGTACATAAAATTAAAGACTACTCCTTAGTACAATAAATTTTCACTTCGAAGACCACCTAGGATAATGAAAAATCAAGAGAATTTTGACATTTTTAAGTTGGAAATGACTAAATTGAGGGTAAAAGGGTCATTATACATGTATAAGGACAAAACTAACATTAAGACCATTGAAATTGATAATCTGTATAATGAAATTTGTATGGAACTGCATAAGCATCATGCTGACTCAAAGTAAAACAGAAACATAATTACTAAGCATAAGGAGTGATACAAAAAATAAACATCAATATCTCTCAACTCTTAAATTAAGAAAAACAACAATTTGCCAGACACTGATCATTAAATTACCATTATAAGAACAACAATTAAGCATGAAAAATATAGACACAACATTATACAATATTTTCTAATAGATCATCTGGTAAGGATGGCATATGATCAAATATTTTATGATTCATTATATTATTGTTGAAATCATGACAAAATTACACCAAGACAAAACAAAGTCTGGTAAAATTATGATGAATACATTGTATATAATCATGTTTATAATATTAAATTTAAGTTTGAAGTCACAGGTACGGCATGCACTGAACTGGCACTATATTTTTAAAGAAAACAGAAACTCATGAGAATAGTAATAGTAAGTTGTAATATAGGATTTTTCTGTTATATTGATTATTATTCTTTTGATTTCAAAATTTTGTAAATAACAACACTTATAGTGCATACAAAAAAAACAAAACATGTTTGGGTAAACATTAGAAATAAGACAATCCATTTCTGGGGTAGGCAGTAATGAAAATAAAATGTGTGTTATTTATTTTAACAAAATTAGCATGATGGATACCACCATTTGTTGGTAAATCATGCTTGTAATGGTAAAAATCTTTTTCATCACACCAACAACTAAGACACTGGTAAAACATAGCACATGTTTATGTTACTGTCATCCTAAGCTTCCATCGTTGTGGATTAGTTTATTCTATTGTTATCATAAACTGTTTTGTTTTTTTGTTCGAACTATAAAATACATGCATGCTCTACTTTCTTCTAAGTAAAAAATATATTTGATTTTTTTTTGGTTACAAGTTATTTGAAACAATATTAAATTCATATTAAATTGTTCCAGTTAAATGGTTCATTTTATTTTGCAGGCCATAGGCCATTGTTGAAATAGGGACAACTGATTCTGTTGTGGCACTGGATAGTGTCCCCTAATGTTGCATTACTAAAATAATAAATGTAACAATCGAATTGACTGTTAACCACCTTAATGATGACAAGGTCTTTTTTAGCCTTTTCTTCATTTATCTGCACACCCTATGGTCCAGTGGTTTTAATCGCACATCTTACAATCATAAGACAACAAGTCCTAATATAAAAATGATATTCTCCTAAAATTTCATTCTGGACTTATTCAGAGTAAAAAAGATCAATAATTTAAAATGACAATAATATAAATTATGGATATCCATATGGACTATTTCTGACAATCTGCTAAAATTAACTAACATTCTACCAGATAAACCATAGGAAACATCTGTAAAACCTCCCTTCCTTGAATAAACCAGAGAAGGAAAAAACTTCATTTTCTCAGACTACCCCAATGTCAGCATGGATCAATACAATAACCAGATTTCATAAATTTTCCCTGAGAAATTTTCGAAACACAGATTACACTTTTTTATCGTTGGAAACAAAGATTGTGCATTAGCAGTTTATTTCCATGCAATCTTCTGTCAGGTTTAAGTGTCATGCTTTGTTTAGCGTACACATTAAATAGGTCAACTACCCCAGCAGAAAATTTAAAATACAGTTCTTTCCGATCACAATTCAAACCGAACACACCCTGGAGATTAGATGCAGCCGACTGTGGTGCCCCGACGCCTGACATATCCCACGATTCAAAGATATCCTGGATTAGATCATAATGGCAATTTACTAGTAAAACTATTCCAATAACATGCTTCAATACTTGGCACAAGAACTTGGAACAGGTAGTACACTGTGGTTATGTTTACACTGGGAAGCCATTATTTTTACCTGGCAAATAATCCCTCACTATAACATGCAACAAATCATAATAGAAACAGCTGATTGCTGCCACAGTTACCTGTATACAAGTTTTAATACAGATTTTCTTAAACTTTCTTAGCGTATCTTGGAATCTAGCTATCTACTACGTAACTAACTCAGTATTCCTCACTCAATCTATGTCATAGAAGAGTATGAATACGGCAATAGTGTCAATATGGATTTGATCTATAGGCAATTATATACAAGTTCATTTTACATAAATTAAATAAATTCAAACTTACATACATTTCAGACAAATTTGCATCCGACCTTAACCGTTGTGAAAACTATTTTTGAAGGTCACAGTTTTGTGGAACAGAACTTTAAACATGGATTATTTTATATATTCTAATATGGAGCAGAATCAATGATCTTAAATACAAAACAAGGCATCCAACAAAAGGTAAATAATTTTTTGTTTTACAATTTTTTAAATCATGATTAGGAAGTATAGATTATTATACATAGAAATTTTGCAGGCATCAATCATGGCCTTATATTTTGTAGCATACTAGACCATTGCATTATGATTTACAGAAAACTTAAGTGCAAAATTAAAGGACCAAAAACTAGCTATACTAGATAAAATCATTTATTTTCACTAGCTAAAATCAATTTTCACTAGCCCTGTGCTAAATGGTAAATGGAATAACTATTTAATATTGTACTTATAGTGTCTGCACTACTGGAAATGTCATGTTGATGATCACAATGAGGTTTTGCTTCAGTAACCCTAAAGGGTTCTGAGTTGTGCGACTAACAGCTACAACTTGCATGTGTTAACATTAGTATCATAGCCATTCTGAACAATTATGCTATTCATTGAATGGCTAGTCTAGGGAGGGTTCATGGGGGTTACTGACTGATCCTGGTTGCATTAGTAGACTTAGTTGTCAAAAGAAGTCATAAAATACTCTTCCATTTACTACAGATCAAATTATACATTTCTAAAAATGTAATTTAAAAAGATATCTATTACATAATGACACTGTTGAAGATATTATGATCTGTAGTAAATGGAGAAGTACTGAAAATGAGGAAGTGAAATTCAGTCTGAATTTGAAAACCTTACTTTCAAAATAAATAATGCAACACATGAAAACACAATTAGTACCCTAGTACTTTCAGTGCTTTGATTCTTCATTGGAAGAATCCCTAATGTTAAGGAGTAATCTCCAAACTACTGACTAGGGATTCCTTTGGGATCCCTGGTAAAACATTTAAGAGTCCAACCCTGTAATGTCTGAAATGAAGCAATTTATTGTTGCTAAATCTAGTTTTAACTTTTAAGTTACATGATTACAAACATCGTAAGTACTTCCAGTACATTATGTTCCAAAAAATTTGAGATACTATCATCTTTTACAAATACAAACATTTACAGTACTTTCAGTACTTTGATTATGTGCAACATAATATTTTGGGTTAATAGATCTATTTACTTTGATAAATGTTATAGGTAATACCCTTGATGCTCCAATAGTAAGACAGAATGTTATGTGTATAAATGATGAGAAATAATGGTTGTAAATGAGATCATATTGACATCCATTATCACTGCCAGATGCCATAATACTTGGCATTGTTAAAAACAATAAATGTCATAACATGACAAAAAAACTTGTTACACTAATGAACAGCTTTTTTCTTCTGTCAATACATTTGTGTACATTGTACAAAGAGAATAACGCACATACAGTGTCAATGAACTGATATTACTATATAAATATCAGCCCCTTTTGTCCTTTAAGAGGGAATCAGCATTTCAATAAGCTAAGATTGCAGCACAATAGTAGGGCACAGGATTCCTACCTGAAGGTGCCAATCCATCAGGTTATAACTTACAAGCAAAATTGACCTTTTTTATCCATTTGCCAAATAAATAGAAGGAAGAGAAGCCATCTTTTTGTTAAAGGGCAGGTGTACTGGTAAAGAAAATGTCAGATTAGATGTGTCAGCCAGCTAACATAACGTGGCTGTCGTGGCTGTCGAGTCCAATTCTCTTAACTTCACTTTTTTGGTATTGAAGTTATGAGGTTTTAACTTGACAACAATGATAACCTAGTTCTCAGTATAACTAATACAAACATACTTGGACCATTGTCAAAAGCCTTGTTAATTTGACCCAACCTTGGCCAACTATAGAGAGCATCGTGATAGCCAAGGATAGATTGTGCATCATTGTACCCCATGCAGACTTAGTCATTGATGACATAACCATGCTTACACCATGTTTAAACCATTGTTTTTATATATCTCAAAATTGTCAGGAATGGAGAGTATAGTTAACCATGTTGTATTGCATTGTATTGGTCATAAATTTTGAGGACCATTAAAGGTTCTTCTTGAGTGTGATTGACACTGAAAAACTTATTTCACAATCAGACCAGCACATTTGTGCGCTTTAATATTGGACCCCTTACAATTGCAACTTGGAGCAGTTTCTACAAATTAAGAACAGGCAGTCCTGCAGGTAACAAACACAAATTCCATGTTCTAGAATAAATGATTCCAGCAATTTACAATAAAATAGTTCTAGAGTAGTTACATGTACTTTTATAACGCTATTGGCAAAATTATACTATAGAATGATTATCGTAAATAAAAAACAAACAAATAAAGATTTGTTTATCAACTGAATTCTGGATTCCACAAGAAATAAAAACAAACATAAGGTACATTCAATCATTCACTGTGAAGGTAGTGAGAAACATATGGACCAAAAAACATGGGCCGTTTCCGTTAGCTAACAAATTAATTAACAAAAATGGACACAGCAATGAAATAAGAAAACAAACGTGATGTCATATGGCCATGTGGTACAATTGTGTTACCATGTACAAATGTCAATTAGAAATTTAATGAGAGTCATTGTTTCACACCAAATAGACAATCTGTTAAAGTGTACAAACAAATGACATCTCTGAGGCTTGCTTATTTCAGAAGCCAATCTGGTGAAAATATTGAGCACTGCCAACAAACCTGTTATTTGACCTTGCATTGCTTCAGAGTCAATCAGTTTGTTACATGTTGAGCATACAAACAAATGGTATTTGACCTTGCATTGTTGTTTAGTCGCTACAATCTGTTCTTGGTTTAGTCTGCCAAACAACAAATGGTGTTAGAGCAATGGCCTTTTTGCTACAAACAAGAATATTTTTTATAGTAGCCTCATAGTTTAGTATGCCAAGCAACAAATGGTGTTAGAGCAATGGCCTTTTTGCTACAAACAAGAATATTTTTGATGTAGCCTCATAGTTTAGTATGCCAAGCAACAAATGGTGTTAGAGCAATGGCCTTTTTGCTACAAACAAGAATATTTTTGTAGTAGCCTCAATGTTTAGTATGCCAAACAACAAATGGTGTTAGGACAATGGCCTTTTTGCTACAAATAAGAATATTTTTGTAGTAGCCTCAATGTTTAGTATGCCAAACAACAAATGGTGTTAGGACAATGGCCTTTTTGCTACAAACAAGAATATTTTTGTAGTAGCCTCAATGTTTAGTATGCCAAACAACAAATGGTGTTAGAGCAATGGCCTTCTTGCAACTAACAGGAATATTTTTGTAGTAGCCTCATAGTTTAGCATGTTTAAACAACAAATGGTGTAAGAGCAATGGCCTTCTTGCAACTAACAAGAATATTTTTGTTGTAGCCTCAAAGTAAAGCATGCCAAACAACAAATGGTGTTAGAGCAATGGCCTTCTTGCAACTAACAGGAATATTTTTGTAGTAGCCTCATAGTTTAGCATGTTTATACAACAAATGGTGTAAGAGCAATGGCCTTTTTCCAACAAAATGGAAAATTTGTGTAGTAGCCTCAAACAGTAGATTGTAAACCACACTATGAAACAATATTATGTGGTATAAAAACACTAAGTATCTTACATTATATAGTAAAGTGTCTTCAGTTTGGAGCACATTTTAGATAAAACTAGTAGGAAATCTTCCCAATGGTTTGGGCAGAATGCCCACAACTGCTATTTCAAACTTTGTCAAAAAACAAACCTAATAACAAGATGTTGTTATAAATAATGTGGAGAGTACCTGGAACCAGTAAACGAGTTTTAACAAAAAGAGCAGAACGAGAGCTGGGTACCAGATAATAAATGATTGGCACAATTATCTACATTGATAAATCTGGGAATAAAAAAACATTTACTACAGAGATGTTCAATTTGTTTAGTTCAATTCTTTAGGGCAACTATTTATTTGTTGTAATTGAGAATTTTTGGGTCTTTTTGTAATAGGATGGGGTTGTTTTGCTCGGTACAGAAAGGTGGAAGGATTTGTTTATTGTTTACTTTATTAGAATTTTATTACCATTGTTTTCTTTGTCATTTTCTGGCAACTAATGGATTTAAGATTGTATCAATAACACTACTAATTTACACTTCTGCAGCAGATCAGACATAACTATACAGGAGAGTTGTCGATGTAAACCAAATTATTCAACAATCAGGCTGGCACACAAATTTTCAATGAATACAGAAAGTGACATCAAGGCAGAAATACACACTGGTCTTACTCTGTCATTATGTTCTTTGAAGGATTGACCTATATGTACTTAGAAAGTAGGTTTGTAAGGCAGCAATACACACAGGACTCTGTCATTATGTTCTTTGAAGGATTGACCTATATGTACTTAGAAAGTAGGTTTGTTTGATGAGGTAACTTTATGATACAGTGTGAAAACATTTCATAGATCATTAACATGCTGCTTGTAATGACTGATGGTGAAACAAAGACATATTTGAATAGATCTACCATATATAAAAGCTATGTCAGTTTTCTGTTGGACTAGCGCCCAATATGTTGAGGTACTGACCCAACAGTTTTATCAGTGGACAATTGAAGGGTCAGAGCAATACTAGTCTAACAACATGTAAATAAAGAATGTAGACTAGTTTCGCAGTGAGCCATCAATGTTACTTTCCCTCTAACATCACATAAATGGGAAAAAATATAGAGAGCACAAAGAAAGGCAAAATAAACAAAAGCCATAAAAAAAGCATATAATTTGGACAATCAGCTGTTCTATACAGACATTAACCCTATTAAATTATCACTTACAGTTTATGCATAGTTCATGATTTCTTAATTGATGTTCATGAATCAAGTTCACGAACATTTTAATGGGATGTTCATGAAGATAAAATGGCTCATATGTCCATAAGAGTTTTAGATCACAAACTGTTCCTGACTCTTGAACAGCTCATGAACTAATATCTAATGAATAAGTCATGTTCATGAACTTAACAAAAATCATACTGTACTTGTTTAGTCCATTAACATTCCATGAACAGGTTTTAAAAGCTATTCATTAATTTAAGTTCATGAACTTTGATTTAGAATGGTTTAATTACAGTTCATGAACTGTTCATAAATGACTTGATATGTTTGACTAGTTCATGATTTCACAAACATCATTTTGCAGGGGTAAGGCTCCCTTTCTATATTTTTCCTCATAAACTATACAAGATAGTTCAATAATTACATTATATAAGCTATAATTCTTGCATCAATGATAAAAGATGCCATCTTATATTTTATCTCTATACCTTGCCATCAGGTGAAAGTACGTAATTCTGGGAGAAAATTTCTCCAAGAAAATGGAACAGTCAAGAGTTTTTGCTAGCATGCAAAGAGATAAAATGAAAACAAGCCTCATTTACAAATTTCGTAGTAGAAATGGCTGCCAAAATACTATAATATATACATAGTTGTATAAAAAACAACACTATACATCACAACAACCTGTAGGATTGGTATGTATGGTAAACAAATGTAGTTATAATATAGGACAAATAATACATTTTGTAATAATAACATTCTCACAATTAATTTGTGGGTGTTTTTTGTACTAGAGTGCTTTATAATAACATTACAATACAATAAACAAAACAATAGTTTGTACATGCATTATACATAACAATGGTAGGTATTTGTACCAAGAAAAAGTTTGGTAGGAATGGAGTCAGAATATAGGATGAGCTTTGTACTAGAAGCAACAGGATGAGCCATGTAGTAGTGCATTGTGCTGTGTATTAGTGCTTTGTGTTGTGTGATAGTGTTTTGTACCATGTATTAGTGCTTTTTTGTCATGTATTAGTGCTTTGTGTCGTGTAATAGTGTTTTGTACCATGTATAAGTGCTTTGACACGGTCATGTATTAGTGCTTTGTTCCATGTATTAGTTCTTTGTACCATGTATTAGTACATTGTGCCATATATTGGTGCTTTGTTCCATTTATTAGTGCCTTCTGTCATGTATTAGTGCTTTGTGTCATGTATCAGTTCTTTGTACCATGTATGAGTGCTTTGTGTCATGTATCAGAGGTTTGTACCATGTATAAGAGGTTTGTGTCATGTATAAGTGCTTTTTGGCATGTATTAGTACTTTGTGTCATGTATTAGTGTTTTGTTCCATTTATTAGTGCTTTTTGTCATGTATTAGTACTTTGTGCCATGTATTAGTGCTTTGTGTCATGTATCAGAGGTGTGTACCATGTATAAGAGATTTTTGTCATGTATCTTTGTGCCATGTATTAGGGTTTTAAAAACCAGAAGCAATAGGAACTATGTGGGATTTAGTTCACAAGCATAGGAGGGTATTAAAGTCATGTCTTGCAGTCATTAGGCATAACACTATTGACCATCCAATTGTCTTAGATTTAGCTTATAAATTGAGAGAAGTAGTTTTGTTAAAAACATCTGATTTCTTAATCATGATTGATTACAATGAAATGATTAGTAAAACAGATGAAATTAGTTTGTATAAACATATGATTTTGCTCAATTTTTTGGGGTAAAAAATCATATAAATCAGTAGATTATGGCTTTAGGATGAAAATATGAGGGGGCAAAAGTGTCTATTTAAAACACCACTCAGCCTGTGGAATGGACATGAATTTATGTTTCTAGTATATTCAAAACTTAAGGTAAATCAAAACCAAGAGTATTGAAAATAAAATAGAATACATAATTTAATATGAGCAGGAATGTACTGTTATAAAAAGACATTTTTTGATTTTATCCTGCAGTTTCTTATCATGTCACTTTCAATCAACACTCCTAAATGACTGTAAAGCAGTCAAATGAGGTATTAAAATCAGATAAAAATATGACATCAGTTCCAAATATCACAAAAAAATGGCTCTGTATTTTTTTCCAATCAGATGAACAAATTTTAACAAGGAACATATTGTATCCATAGATGTTCTAAATATATCATAGGTTTAGTGCAAAACGGCTGTAACTCACTCTTTTCTTATGTTGAGTTACAGCTGTTATGCACTAAACCTGCAATATAAACCATCATGTAAAACATTTAGATAGTCAAATTAAACAATGGATATAAGTGATGCCACACTGTTGTATATTCATCTCTTACACTGAGAGCCATTACTATTTCTTAAAATATCAAAGCACTGAAAGCACAGAATGAATGACTTATTGAAAACCAGAATGCCTCACTTTTGAAATTTAGCACTTAAGTCATCAAGGTCATTCATATTACACTGGTGACAACACATACACATGTATCTGAGTGCCCTTTAAATGTTCTATCTTATCTCCTAAATTGGGGGATGTAGCTTTTGGACAAAAGAAAATATTTAGAAAACAAGAATGTAACCACATTAAAGCCATCAAGATTTTGACCATAAATGGCAGAGATATTCTAGATATTAAAAACTTAAAAATTACGAAGGAAAATAATCTATAATAAAGCCAGGTAGAGTTGTGGTTACTTTCTAATTTTGTTCATCACATGGTATGTTATCATTGTATGAAGTTTCATAAAGATCTGACATAAATGGCAGAAATATATGGTAAAGAAAAAACTTTAAAGCGATTGTTAACATCACTGGATTCCTGCCGGAACGCCCACCCGCCCTCCGCCCATTGAAAATCCGGCTAAAAATGGATCATACATACCACAAGTAATTTTACTATGTTTGAAGCTTCAATATGAGTAATATAGTAATAAACTAATTAACACTGATTTTGGAGTTTGCTCAGATGTCTGTTCGTTTCTTTTAGTTTCATGCGTAAATCAATTTTTCTTAAAGCCACTATATGAAGATATACAGATGATGTAATATTATTTATTAACAGTAGACTTGATTACTGTTGTACAAAGTTTAACAAAATATAACATGTATTAGAGACACCATACACAGTTCAAACCATTCTGCTTTCTAAATTTAAGTTTGACAAAGAGCCCATTTCTTCAAAAAGTGGGGAACTTTTATAAGAGCACAATTTATTCATTCATAACTAATGCTCAATATACCTGATCCACAATAGTTTTAGAGCTTAATTATGTAATTTGGAGTAAGCTTTTTTCTATAGTATGACTTCATCTTAATTATACTGTGATCAAAACTTATTGTTTCAAGTATTGACAACCAAATTCTACTTTCGGATTTGATCTACATTTGTACTTTCACTTTGAAAATTAATGCAATAAGTAACATAAACATATTTAAGCGATTTTTACATTTATTAAAAAAAATCTTGTACATTTAAGATGTTTGAAAAAGATAAAATTCAATTTTCTTTGCAGTCCAAAACAGTGTTACTTTTGATAAAACTAGGACTTTTTTTGGGGGGGGGGGGCACTACAATCATGATTTAATTAATTAAAGAATGGTTTCAACAGCATGCGACTTGAAGCAACACTTAACATAGAAACTGAATAAATAAATAACACCAAGTCTGGCAGTAAGTCTTGTACATGGTAGTACCACCAATTAAATGATAGCAGAATTGTAAACCATGCTGCACACAAAAACACCAATCTACAGGTGGTATTCTCCATCATTAAGTCACTAAGTAGGTTGAATCTAATGAGAATAAATGAGAGATAAAACCAAAGTTAACAGAATTATTTTTTTCTATGACAGAAACACTTCAACATCACACCTGGGAATCATTAAAATAAAATTTGTTAGAAAATTAGAGATACAACATCAACAGGCCCTCTCACTAACTCAATGTACACCTGTCCTAACTTACACCTAAAACAAAATTAACTTCACATGGTACATTTACTGTCAAGTGATACTTTTGTATTGTAGAATAAAACAGGCTTGAATTGAATGCATTGATGTTCAGCCCAAAGAGTGATATTTCTGACTATTGTTAATACATAACATTTTAAGTGGTGTAATGCACATCTGGGGTCAATTAGGGAATAAATCATGGTATGAGGTCATTGACTTAAAAATATTAAACCCTTTACTGGTCAAATCCTATATTTGAACATGTCTGGAATGCCACCCTTCAAAAGGGCCACCACAGGACTTGAAACATGTGTTTTAAGTGAATTTCAATTCAGGAAAGTCAACCCAAAGAATGACCTTTTGTCCCCCCTATCATAAGATGTCTCAGGGGGGTCCTTGAGGTGGGATGTGCCCTAACAGTGTTGCTTGGGTTTGAAGGGTTCTCTGCACCCCTAATCACAAAGAATATGGGTCAATACTTGAGTGCAGAGAAATGTCTCAAAATGGTGACAAGATAACATGTTTTCAGTTTCTGAAAAGTACCTAAGGACTTTACACTCATTTTGGCCAAGCTGATTTATCTGTCAGTCCGAATAAGTAATAAAATATGAGCATCTTGAAATAGCCCTATCCTTTAAGGTGAAAAGATAGCAAGTTTTGCCAATGTCCTGACCAGAGTACAGGTTAAGTATCCCAAATCCACATGTTGGTATCAAGTGTTCTATATTGTATCTATACATCATGGACACTGTATGTTCCGTTATGTTTGCATTTTTTATTGCTTTATTTTACATCATATTTTCTCATCCCCTGATTGGTTAGTTGTTCTCTGGTACTGACCACCTCACCTCATTAAGTCATTTACTCATATTGCTGTTACATTTTCATAAGTTACTTCATTATAATTCAAGGTCTCTGTAAAACTCTTTTTTTTTGCAAATGAAAATCTGTTGTTTTTTTATACAACTGTCAATAAGTTTTTACAAAAAAGTTTCACAAACAAAACAACAAAAAATACCCAAGCAAAAAAAAAACAACAACAACAAAACAAAACCTGGCTCAAAATAAAAATGTCTATAAACAAAAAACACATTTTTGTAAAAAAATATCAAGTTCTCGCTCCTCCATATAAAAAGTAGATATATATACACCAAGATTAAAACTGATGAACCAAAGAGTTCTATAGGTAATCTAAAATCTGGAAGCCAAATTGAAATCTTCACTTAGAATAGATTACAGATTTTTCAAAGGAATATTTTAGCTTGTGATAAGCACCAATGTGTATTTGGAATGGAACCAGAAAATTTGACCTCATTTAAATTCTTTCCCATGCTCTTTTATCTACACTATATATATTGATTATAAACATTGAGTTCAATAAAGATGGGAATATCCTTCACTTGAGGCTGGGTGTTCACTTTTATAACAAATTGATGGGTCAATGCAAAAGTAGTAAAAATCTCTTTTTATTTGCTTGTATTTAGGCTAGTTTTGCTCTGAACTATGAAAAGCCATGTATCAGACACCTTCAAGGCTGAATCAAACTGTTGTACAAACATTATCATAGAATTCTATAATGTGAGTGATGTTTCATCTTTAAAGCATCATACTGACATTTATATAAAAATATTTTAACTATATTGCTTGTTAAGTATGATGGTCAAAGGCCTCCTCCGAACATTCTGAAAAGTTTTTATTATCTAGTTTTGTTAAAAACTTTTCTATACGGCTTCATATTAAAAGCTCAATCAAAAACCTTAACCATACAGCTTCACATTCGTAGTTAGTCAAAAACCTTTACCATACAGTTTTAAACTGGTAGTATTGGTAAAAAATCTTTAATATACAATTTACATTGGTAGTTTGGTCAACAATCTTTACCATACTGCTTTACATTGGTAGTTAGATAGAAAATCTTTACCATACAATTTAAAATGATAGTTTGATCAAAATAATTTTCCATGGAAGCTTTAGGAAAACCAATTCAATTCAATCCAATCTATTACTGCCAAATGGAAAGTTTATACCAAACACAGCAAAATATGGACTTTGCACCAAATTGAAGCCATGTAGCCAAATACATTGTACAACTCCATAGCATGCTACAGCATCCTATTGGCAAACTGTAAACAATAAAATCTAAGACAAAACTAACATACATACAATACAAACTTTCAAAATCAGAATGTTTACATGGATAAAGGAGCCAACGTTACAGACAAAGGCAGCAAGAACAATGAGTCTGATTAAAAAAACAACATTCAATGAAAGAATTCTCAAATTTTAAATGAAGTGTAACAAGCAGAACTAAAACACCTGTAAAATTTGGCAACACCAACAGTAATTACAAAGAAACATTAAATATCAAACAAAAAACACTATATTACATTTCTCAATTATCTGATATATGTAAAACTAGAAATAGATATTAATTAAAAGTTATATACAATACTGGTACTATCTTGATGGCTGGTGTATACTGATTTGTGGACCAATTGTCCACGATCTTGAGTTGTATCATACAGTCTATGATGGGTGCAGTGGTCCAGTGGTTACAAGGACGCACGCTTAGGGATCGAGAGATTCCGGGTTCGATCCCCACTTGGGGCACTGCAAATTTCCTTGATCAAGAAATTAACCTACAATTGTTCCACTCCACCCAGGTGTAAATGGGTACACAGTGAGGGATTGCCTGCCTGAGGGTGATTTAAATGATCAGGAGTTATTGTACAATTGATTGTAAAGTCGGCTGAACATATATATGGAAGCAGACTTTAAACCGAACTTTAACTTTATGACATAAGTGGGTGTCTAGTTGACCAGGACAAGCAATTTCTAGTTCCGGCAACCCAAAATTTCTTCTGGGCAACCAAATTCCTACAAACAAGATTTAACACTAGGTGCTTAAATAATTGAATTGGAATTGGAATTCAATTATATGTTTTCCTTAAGTTTAAAAAAAATACCCTCACAATTAACTCAGATTACAAAGAACAATAGGATAACATAAGTTTCATGACTTTCAGCCAGGTGTTTAAAAAGCCTTTGTATGTACCTTGCCAGATCGGATGGAATCTGTTACTTAGAGTAACATATCATGACTAGTACATTCTGATAAAAAAGTCAAATTAGATTGTGTTATAATCATATTAATACATTATATGTACTCATAAATGTTATTTATATATACGGGGTTGCCCAAAAGACTGTAGTATTTTACTACGGCCTTTTAACAATGCACTTACTGCAATCTTGCGGGCAACTCTTTATTTGTACTCACAACATAATAATTAAGAAACAAAAAATAGTGACAAAAAATTCATAAAGTAGGCAGAGGCTCCACCCTGCTCTTATAACAAATCTTACTTACTCAAGATAATTTATAGAGAGTGTAAGGAAACAGTTTTTACTCATTGAGAAACTAGAGTACAGTACATAACAATTATTGTAATAGTATAACATACGTCAATATGTCAGTAATTACAATTTTATAGATCTACCTACAATTATAGAACCTGTTTTCTGGCATTTCTTCAATGTGTGCACTGTAACAGTCAGAAATTATCATTAATATTTTCAAGGAGTTTCAGTCACGAAAGATGGCATCGTTCCCAGTTTGTATTTTGATTCAATATGTGCTACCAAAACAAAAAAATAGTAAATTTTACACTGACTTCAATCGAAGAAACGTAAAAACAAAAAATGCCGATTCAGCAAAAAAATAAAATACACATTAATTTTTACCAGGAGTTTCGGTAAATTAACATTGACAATAAATGTTATGTTAATTTTTACTAATAGCTGTTTTTCCATACTTAACAAAAAATATTAATCAATGCATAAAAATATACATATTAGTATGGGACATAAAGAGTTTTTTCCAGTTTTTTTAATAGTCAATTAACTATGTACAATGATATATTTGAGTAACTCAGAGGGTGTCTACTAAGCTTCATTGATAAGACTACAGTTTTTGTAGACCATATTGAAAACTGGTTTGGCATCAAATATGTAAATTATTCCCAAAAAATATGTTATTAATATTATTGTTATTATTATCATTATTATTATTATAATCATCAGTATCATTATCATTATTATTATTATCATCATTATTATTATAATTATTGCTATCATCATTATTATTATAATTTTTGCTATCATCATTATTATAATCATTATTATTATTATAATTATTGCTATCATCATTATTATTATAATTATTGCTATCATCATTATAATTATCATTATTATTATAATTATTGCTATCATCATCATTATTATTATAATTATTGCTATCATCATTATTATTATAATTATTGCTATCATCATTATAATTATCATTATTATTATTATTATTGCTATCATCATTATTATTATAATTATTGCTATCATCATTATTATTATCATTATTGCTATCATCATTATTATTATAATTATTGCTATCATCATTATAATTATCATTATTATTATTATTATTGCTATCATCATTATTATTATCATTATTATTATTGCTATCATCATCATCATTATTATAATTATTGCTATCATCATTATTATTATCACCATTATTATAATTATTGTTATCATCATCAGAGATTGTCTCAGGAGTACTGAGGGGTCATGACTTACTAAGCTCTACATGTACATCCTTCCATATTAATAAAAGCATAAGATTATCATTTCCTCTAAAATACAAGAAATGATTAGTCTGCCAATATTGTAGGATCACATTTACACTATATATCGCAGACTTAGCACAAAACAGTCTTAACTCACTCTTTTTTAAATTCAGTTACGACCGTTTTGCACTAAGCCAGCAATATACTGCTTGTACATCTTTCTATTGCCTGTACTAGAGTTACTTACCTCTACATCTGTGTGCTTTTCCACTTTGTATATATTATATGATTCTTTTTGTATGTTATTTGTTTAGCCATAAGTACTTTGTACTGTTATGATAGTGAAATAAACATGTTTTATAAATACATACATTTGTATTTCTATTCACATCTTAAATGCATAGTGGAACAACTGTAGGACAATTTCTAGCTCAATGACATTAGCATTGCCCCTAGTGGGTCTCGAACACAAGACTTCTTAGTTCTTAAGTGTGCTTGCCACCTCTGGAACAGTCTGCTCCTTTAATGTTATTTATTGTTACTCATGTATCAGGGTACAAGTTGGTAAAAATACAAATTGTATTTATAAAAAATCATTAAATCAAGAGTTATTGCCCTTTGAAGAGTTTAAAATCAATATGACACACACTATAAATATTGAAACATTAAGATCACTATCAAAATAATGACATCACTAATTACAATAATGACATCATAATTATCAGTTGATAAAGTAAAAAAAATCAAAGAGAATTTTGTACGAGTAAAACAATGATTTCAAACTATGATAATAGCAACAACTAGTAATTTAAGTCAATTATTGGCAAAGAAACACCCAGCACGATGGCTGCTTACGAACATCACAAATGTTACACTTAACTGAATCAAATGGTGCATGAAATAACCAAAGTTAGCGACATTATCGACAAAGAAGGCAATCATCAATAATATATGATCAACTAGGACTCATTATCTTTCATTTCCAAGTTCAGTTTTATGTTTTATTTTCAATTATCATTTTATCATAAATCAAACAGTTCAATAACCAGGCTTTTAGTACTGCCAGGTAAAATCATTCACGCATGAAAGAAATAAAAGTCAGCCTTGAATTCATATAACTGCAGAAATAAATAATTCGGTTACTGACTTAAAGATAATAGAGCTATCATTGAGCGTTAAGATGTTGTACTTCACTATTATTATTAAGTGAAGGATGAGCATTTTAGGTTCCATTGTGTAAGCACTAAACTTTATATCTACTAACCACAATGTAAGGGTTTTATACTGATATTTGGTATGGGTGCCAATATTGGAATTTGCTTCATTGGACTTTACCAGTAAGTACCATTATTTAGTGGTATCTAACTGATACCAGTATTTTAACATTAGACAACAAAATAAATATCAAAGCTACAATGATACTCTCAAAGCTTATGCTTAGTTAAGTGTTTTTCAAAGTGGTCAAAAGATCAAAATCTGTATAACATGACATTTCTACTTTAATAATTATTTTAGCGTTCTTTCTAATCCATTGTTATGAACTGACTAGATAAAGCAAAATTATGTCCCTTGCATGAATACCAGGTCATGTAACACTCTTAATATTTCTACATTCACAACATCCAGATAACAAGGGAGATAATTTTATTAAATAACAAGACATAGTTATGTCCCTTAAAACAATCAGGTCATGTAACACTAGAAACATTTTACACCTTCACGATGGGTGAGTTTCCTTAGCATTTTAATAGCTAATGCTTTGTCCCTAGGTACCCTTCTTACACCTAGAAAAGATATGTATGTGATATCAAATTAATGGTACCAGGGGGCAAAGCACTAGGTACATGCTTAGTAAACTTGCCCTATGTTTAGATAACAAAGAACATAACTTTATCAAATTACAAGATAGAGTTGTGTCCCTTGCAAGACTATAAATTAAGTCATGTAACACACCAAAGCATTTTCAAGTTCTTATTTAAAAAATCTAGTACTTTAAGACATTATATTTATCAATATAGATGATAGTGAGTGCCATCATATACATTGAAATCATTTATTTCCAAGAAGAAATCAATAAAAACTTTCATTCATATAGATTAACAATCTATTCTAAGACATTTTTTTACTATTTTCTGAGTATTGAAATTTGGCAAGTTTCCTATGTAAATCAAACATATATCTGACAACACTACTCTAAGAGATTGATTTAGCTTTCACCTATATTTCTATACATTAAGATGATCCTAGTGCAGTGTAAAGTGTGGGAGTGTAACAAAATGTTCAGATCGCGGACTGTTATATGATCATAAGTCTTATGACCGATTTTTTTATGTAAACAACACTGAATTGTATAAATGCTAAATTATTATAAGACTAATGTGACATCCTGCCCAGCTTCTAATGTTGAATATGGCCACTCATAAATATTTTATACAAGGCTTCATATAGAGCATTTAAGATTGAGACCCCTTAATTGTTTTTGGTGGCAGAATTTTAGTCCAGAGGAAAAGAGAACAATTATTTTCCAAGTAAAGTTTTGCATTACTTGCAAAAATATTACTAACTCATAACCACTCTCCTAGGCCAGTCAGATCACTGTATTTGGTCATTGATAAAAGTTGTGGCTTGGAGTGCAGCCGTATTACTGACCATTATGTGAACAGGCACTTACTTATTGAAAACAGGGAATCCTATAATTACAGGGGATTAAATCTCAAGAATCAAGGTTAGTTGAACTGTACATCACAATTACTCATACTGTCAAAAAGGAGAGTAAAAAAACCCCACAGACACCTAGGTAGCAATCCCAAGCTGCCTCTTGTAATAAGCTACCCATACACCAAGTTTGGTGCCAAAAGGTCGAAGCAAACTAAAGTTATTGAGCTGAAACCAAAAGTTGACTCCTGCCCATTCACCCACCCACCGACTTCAGGATTACAATTACCTGGTTTTCATTGAAAACCTGGTTAAAAACTTTACTTTTGAAGAATTTATTTCTCCTCCTCCACAGTTGTTTCATTATATAAGTAATTGAACTGATTTACAATTAGACACTTGATTTGAAATTGAACAAAGAAACATAAAATAGCAAACACTTGCTTGATACATAAACCAATTTTGAAATTTTCTATATGTTTATTATGACTGTTGCACAAAAGTAATTGTAATTTATGTTTCACATTATTGAAATAAATATATCATGGCATAATAGATCTTAAAGTTGTTAAAACACACTTTTAAAACAGCCTCCTACAAAATAAACCCTTAAATAAAAAGTCACTCCATGGTTGAGTAGTTTGCAATGTTGCATGATGGTAAAACACTGAAATAAAAAATTACTAAAAACTCTCAACGAAAAAAAGCTTATAATACATTCATATATTTCCAACCAATGTAATACCCAGGCAAAATGATTTCGTATTTTTCAAGAAATACTTAGAACTACCATGCCCCACAAATCATGGTTGGCCTGATGGCTGACCATGCTTGTTAAATGGTAGCTAACATGGTCTATTACCAAGGTATGACCAAGGTTAAAAATGTTGTCTTCATGGTCACAAAATGCTATGATCTAGCATGAGTTTTTAAATTTATCAGTCTCTCACAATGGGCATCTTTGACATTGACATAGGTAACTAAGTGGTAACTAGCACAAAATTCAAATTAAGTCCTAGCAACTACATTAAGGTGAACTGTCTACCACTGGCAGTTGAAAAGAGGCACCCCTCTCCTCCCAAAGAAATGCAACTCAAGTTTAAAAAAAAGTAATTGCAGAATTCTACTTTAATTTGCAATAATTATTCCTAATTAATGTACCTACAGATAATTATGGAGTGTACATTTTGTAACATTCTTATAAAATGAATTCCAACCAGTAATTTCTTCTACAAATTATTAAGATAAGAAATACTTTGGCCATAATTAGGACCATTAAGTCAGATAAATCAGTAGTATAATAAGAATAACTTTGGACACAGAACAAAAATTAACTCCAGAATCAAGGGCAGGTAATTATGTAAACATCTGGAAGTGGAATCATGGTTGACATGGGTAATTAAATGTTTCAAGAATATCATAGTAAAAACAAGAATTTATCAACAATGGCGTGTGCCAAAACAATAATACAAGATAACCTTAAGCTACCTAGAGCGTGTCAGGTATATTGTATGGACACTTAACATAAAGCATGCCAATCTTAACTGTCTCAGACTCTTAACCTCTGTGATAGTAAAAAACACTATGTTTCCCTTTCAAATATAAATATGTACTGTAGACTATCTACCCCAAAGATTATAAATTAACCCCAAAGATTATAAAAGTACCCCAAATATGATAAAGTGATAAAAAGCTTCATTTAACATTAAGTGACATACAAAGAGTACCTTAATTGCTCCTTAATTGGCCAGCACTCATATTAGCATCATACCAGTAAAAGATTTAAGCTGTTTTTTACAAATAGAACAAATTCATGTACACAGTCTACTGTATAATTTTAGTGCTAACACTTTGTAAAGTGATAAAACAAATGTTTAACTTCAAGACAGTTATCTTATCTCAGTTTTATACTGGCCTTAATATACTAGTTGGGTTCTTAAGCTTATGTGGATTGGAGCCCATTTTGCAATGTCAGATCAAACATGGTACCTGCCTTTTGGAAATCAGAAATTCCTAAACCACAAATCATAAACAAATCGGAGGATCCCACAGTTAAAATGTTTTCTCTTTTCCAACAAACCCAAACTTATTGCCACAACAAGAAAAAGTTCAAATGCAATCATTGACATAAATTTTTGCGAGCACCTAGGCCAATTCATATTACAGTACTTAAGGCAAAAAATAAAAACATCTCCACAAATTAGCAATTTTCAAAAGCTGAATCAATTTTAGATGCATTTTTATGCTGGACCTATTTTCCAGGAGCTTCAATCTATTATAAGATGATATATTCTTTTTGTTAAAATAGATTACATGTACAGTTTATAATTTCAGCAAGCCAGAGAAAAACCTCAATGAATCTAACATAGAGATTCAAAATATCATAAAATAATATTAATCTAATATTGGAATCAACTACTTGATAACCCGAGAGCGAGACAGAGAGAGATGAAGGGGGGGACCATCTCTTAATAGTTGTACTGTCTTAAAATGATAAAAAATTACAATTAATTATATTTATAAACATATTATGATTCAAATGATAAAACTCAAGTCTACATAGTAATCTTAAAGTTTTAATATCAATATGTTTTATTGTTATCTACATCTTTAATCTAATTATTTTATATTTTAGTTGAATGTCCGAATTCTTGTAACCATGGAAATATTAAGCATTACCTTACATTAAGGGGAGGTAATTAAACTTTATATGAATGAAATATGTAGCAAATAAGGGGAGGTAATTATACTTAGAAGCAAGTTAACTTAGAAGCTGGTAATGGTATGTGCTTGTATCATACCTTACTTGGTTTAAAGCTTGGTGTCAGATATACCACGGTATAAGCCTGTTCAGGGAATGAGAGCAGGGAGGACTGACTGCCATAATATACTTTTTTTTAACCGGGTTTAACACAATTTAGGTCATTTTATGGCGTCCAGCGCACCTAACCTAGCTTTCCTGGACCCTTGTCTTTAACCAGTACTGTGACCTAGCTACCATTCCACAAGGCCGGAAACTTCTACATATTATCTAATAAATGGAGGAAAATTGACATCATAGTCAAATAAGATTTCATGGAAGGGTATAACCTCCCCAGGTGGGATTCAAACCCATTATACCCCCTTCGGACCACGAGATTCCAAATCCCAGCACAATATCAACGGCGCTATTGACCCGGCCATAATATATTAAAAAGATATTGAAATGTGATGTAAAACACCATACATAATGTTATAGAATAATCAAATAAGTTTGTGATACTGGTTTCTATGCAGGTAGTAAGCCCTAGTGTCTCCAAACTAATTACAACCACAGTGTGAAACTGTTGCTAAAACAGTTAAAACATACATCAATGTTTTACCACAAACAGCATCAGATAAAATGGTAATATAGTGCATGCTAGTTCAGTAGTTAGCATTCGGGAACTACTAAAAACCCATCTTTACAGATTCCAGAACATTTTTTCCTACCCTATTTATTTTCGTTCCCACTATTATAGTTTCCGGCAGACCAACATTTTCTAGCCGTTAATCGATTATTCATTAATCAGTACATCACTATTTCATACCTAAAAAAATGTGCTAAAATGGTACAAACAGAATTCATTAAAATTATTCAATTTGAGAATGGCTTATTCAAATTCAGGTGTAAACATTCTGAAAAGCCGTAGAGGATGAAACTTGTAAATATGCAACTTTGACCAATTAAGAGTTAAAATCTGTTCCCCCACCCATCTCTCATTCTGAAACAGATCCTAAACTGCATAGCTTAACAAAAAATAGCTGTTGAATAAGTCATTTAATTACAGATTAACATGTTAAGATTTAAAAAACCACGATAACAGATAGCCATCATAAACAACTATGTTAAAATTGTGATACATTTGTATTTTATATTTATAAACATGGGAAAATCAGAGACTATGATCTGACAACATTGATGGCCAGTTACCCTGTAATCTTAACACATCAAATCAATATGAAATATATATACTAAATGATCCATGTAAATGATTTACAAATAAGATATTAATATTTTTGTAGATAATGTTAAATTATCAATTAATGTAAATAACGATAATCTGAAAACATGTATTGGGTACAAAAATATAAATTTTTGATAAAATCAACAAAGATAGTGCCCGATTTAATATACATGATTATTTTATAATCTTAAACGATCAAGATATGTTAACTGACAAATATCGTGTCGAACATGATAGTTGATTTGATTCCAACTATTTGCCTGATGTAAGGTTATACATTACGATAGTTCCAATACATTGCGTGATACAATATAGATACTACCCCATACAAAGCATTGTCCGACTGCCACATGCAAAGCTACTAACATGCGAACATTATTTATATTCCTATATAAAGTATATATAAAAATTTGTTTATAGACATTTTCGACATACCATCATAGACTAATTGACCTAAGGGTGGGAAAAATATATCACAAATAAATGGCTTTGATTCAAATATTACGGGTGTAGGCTTGAAGATTGTCGTCAGATCAATCATGTAGCACGAAAACCTGGTCAGGCAGACGGTATTGGAAGATACGTATGACTGAATCAAATATAGAAATGTAAACAACAAAACAGATTGCCTGACTTTGATAGTGTTTTTACTTAAATCTAAATATAACTTAAGGACCATCAACAAGTAGAGAAGGGAATGAATTTTAAGGGCCACTTGTCAGTAAAGACTGGATCAACAAAGTTTATCCCTTATAATAATCCTCCTGGTTCTTCCCTTCATTATTCTGTTGTTACTTCACAGTTAGTGTAATAGAGGCATAATACCCCATTTGTACTCCCTTGCCTTCAAGCTAGCTTTTATGGTGACATGGTAGTGTCTGCTTACGACTTGAGAGGTCTAGGGCTGCGTACCTTGAGCCAAGTTGCGGTACAGTACGTACCTAGGTACGGCAGTTAAGGTTCACAATACGTACCTAGGTTCAGTATGGTAATATTATTTATAATAAAGATTCTTTGGTATAATTGTGTTTAATTAATCAACTAGTAACCATAACAGTATTTTAATTTGCTAACAAGTTTATACAAACATCTTGTCTGTTCTTTGCCTATTTGAAATACTCATTAAACAACAAACTGAACATTTTCATAAAGTCATGCATACTAGCAGGTGTAGTTATCTTAACTGTTTGTCAATGATTATCACAATAATACAATAGTTTTGGTAAATACAGTGTAGCTATGATAGCATCATAAGAATTTTTAATTGAATTCATAAATTACATAAATATGCAATATGCATATAATTTTACCATTACAATTGTCAATATCGACAAAAAACGTCATTTGTTAGAAGATTTGTTTCAACTTCGTGTGCCCGAAAACAGTTACCTTCTGTTTGAATTTGTTGGTTCCTGAAGCATTTTTTATATTAGGAAGAACAATTAATAAGCTTTTTACATTACTTATGTAAATTTAAAATATGAGTCAGTTTAATATGCGATAGCGTGTGTCGCGAAAATATATTACATATTAAATTAAGACATAATTAGGTTGTAAAATGACGACAATGAAGTTTGTTTTGACAATTACTTTTGTTGAGTTTTGAAGTTCTGTTTATGATTTAATAAGATTCACTTGTTGGGAGTTTCGGCGTATGTGCCGAAAATTAGCGCGATTTTAAATTGTAAGCGTTAATCGTACAATTGCACGTCTTAAAACCACCAACACATTTTAATCCATCAATATCAATACACAACGTAACACTTTTATTCCTTTCACGGTTAGCTAACGACATTTTGATTACACTTGCATCGGTAAAATACGAAAATTCGTTGAAAATTAGGGGTTTTTTTTCAGAATAAAAAAAATAATACGAACGGAAGAAGTTATGTTTGAATTTTCAAAAAAATAAAATGATAAAATAACGGGAGTCATAGTTAATTTTACGTTAGTCTAAAAATTCTATTTCCTGCGATCGTCGATTGTGTATCTTTTCAAAACATGTCTATAATTTAGCGTATAGAGTCAACAATTAAAAAACTAGGTCACACTTGTTTTAAAAATTATTTAATGTAACAATTAAATTACAGAAGCGTCTATGATTACACGATGAGACATAGCAATTATGACATTGTATTGTTAGGCTTTCAAATATCGACTAACTGTGAAAAATGCCGACACATATATTAAATTGTTTACATCAGTTTCAATTAAAAATTACAAACACATGTTCGTCATCAAACAAAAGGTTAATGTGCCCGGTGTTCATGGCAGTTTGTTTGTTAATAATTTAGGATTACTACAGAAAATTAATATGATTTACACACACATACGAATGGCTTAAAGTACTCATTATCACGACTAATTTATTTAATTTGTGTTAATTTGGTTAACTTGTGTTTGTCGTCGTCTTGACATGAGATTTTGATTTAAAATTCGTTCTTAATGACCAAAAGGAATATATGTTAGACAATATTTAAAAAGACCGCGGTTCACTCGGATTTTTAGGTCACGGTACGGTACACTCGTACCGGCCACCTTCGGTTCGAGTTTCACGGTAGTTCGGTGAACCGTTGCAGCCCTAGAGAGGTCATGGGTTCGAATATCTGTCCGCTAGCTTTTGTAGAATAGTACACATGTTACCATTCACAAATGAGTCTTGCAATTCATGAACCACATGTTAAAAATTCAAATAAAAGTAATCGTCGGTCCTGTACCGATGATTTAAACATTTATCAAGATTTGAGCATTTTTGTGTCGACACCGGTTGTCTTTAGCCAATCAGAGCGTCGCATTTGAGGTCACGTGACGAAAAAGATGACGTCGGGTAGCAGAAAAAGGGGTGTGTGTATGGAATCGTCCACGGCGTGTATTATACGGTTACCTGTTTGTAATACAAGAAAATATCATTATCGATGTATGAACGAGTATCAGTTTCAAGGAGTTACAATATATAACCAAAAAAAAAAGTAATAGCACATCTACTGTGAGTTATTTTAAAACTGTTATGTGGAACAATTTAACCAGGCCAGGTGTCTAGGAGTCATGCACAAACTTTTCAACATGTTTGTCGAGTTAAAATTTCGACAAATCATTAATCAAAATAAAAAACTTTAATATAAGAACACCTCAGTTTAAATTAGGTAAAAAAAGATATTCTAGCTTTGTAATGAAGCAAAACTAAGACAAACATCCACATTGAGTACGTACTCAAGTAACCTAATCTCAAACAAACCTCAGTAGAGATTTATCTCTCTAAGAACAAAAATACTAACAGCTATAGCATGGAGATTGAATATAAAAAATGCACCTAAAATATTTCGGTTAACTGTAGTAATTTCTCAAACATGAAAGGCAGCCTTTAACATTACCATACGGTTATAATAATAAGGCCTATTTCATGCTTAATTAATATAAATGACCATAGTCTCATCATTAAACAATCACGGGGGAAACTTGACGAGTCAAGATAGAGTCATTAAACCAGTCTGCATTATGAGTTAATCTATACACAGTCGAAAAATTTTACACCAGGTAAAAACTCGCCAGGTGTTCCCGATAAGTGTGCCCCTTGACAGATGGCACACGACCAGGCTCGTAAAATCTTAACTCTGATTGGCTTGTCTGATGTTAAAGGGGTTTTCTATCCGATAACAATTGTAAACACATTGTAAAGAACAAAGAATAGGGGTCCAGAAAATGGGAGCTTTTTGTTATTGAATTCTATAAAGCCCCTAAACATTTAACTGTACAGCAATTGTTGATTAAGGTTCAGAGGTTTATAAAAGCTGTTGGAGACATTTAGGGGACTTTAACATTTTGGCGGGGAAATTTTATAACTAAATACCTGCAGCCAGTACAGGTGTTGCGGTCTTTATTAACTTGACAAATCAACTTACGCACCTTATAATAGAGTACCTTTAATTTTTTGTTCTCATAACATACGACCTTATGGTGCAATGACAAAAGAAATAGCTAATTATTTCTTCAAAGGGCTATAGAAAACTGGCCTCTTAAATCTAAAAGGGGCGAGACACCAGTTGATTTTCAAGATTGAAAAAGGATAACCTGGGGACTTCAAGGTTTCTAACAACATTTGGTGAAAGTCTCAGTCATTATAAAAGTGTTGATGTACCATTGTAATGTAATGTAATTTTAGTTTAATGAATTAAAATTAGGGAACAAGTTGCACAAGGCCAGAAAATCTTGGATGAAAATCAAATCAAAATGGTGTTAAGCCAATCTCAAAACAGCAATTAGATATGAGTTAGTAACCAATTATATGGTTTAAATCTCACTAGAAAACAAATCACAACAATAACAGTTTTCCAGCAAGGAGCAGTCACAGGTCCAATGCTAGGATGTGTGTTTAGAGATTGAAAGGTCCCAGATTAGAAGCCTAGTAGGGGCAATGCTAATTTCCTTGAGCAAAAAAAGATACCTTAAGTTGTTTCACTCCACTAGGTGTTAATGGGGTACTCTGAGAGGATCATCTGCTTGAAGGGGATTTCAATGATCAGGGGTTATTGTACAAGATTGTAAAGTTGACTGAACATGTACATGGAAACTGCAATTTATTTTTTCAACTTCAATTTTAAAGCAAGCTATTTAGTCTACAAGTGAGGTCAATTTTATATACAAGAATATTGAATTTAAGAAAAATTTTAAATGTAAGCAATTTTAATCATTCTACTTCCACATAAACAAAACAAATAAAACTAAGTTTAAGCTGTTCATTTGAATACAATAAAAAACATCAATACTCTAAATTCATAAACATATTAAACATAGATATTATGCTAATTAAACACTTGTTTAAATACAGACTTACTGATCGCTTACTTTAGCTGACCCGGGCTTACTTTAATTGACCGCCATGAACTGACCAATTCAAACAATGGAATAAGCTAAGAAAATATTGACTCCCACTCTGTGGCAGACTTGTTCCAAAGACTGTTTTGCAGTTTAAAAAGTGACCTTCATTCCTTGGCAAAAAACTTATTTAGTATACATTATAGTTTAAATTAGCAGGGTATCTTTTTCATAAGAGATACAATGTTCTTGCACCGGGTACTAGAATAATTACATGATTAAATATAACATAGTATTGTTTAATGTTCAAGTTAGCGTAATAATAGGGTAACTAGTTTATGATATGGAAGCTTGTTTAAATATTTATTCATATTTTAGTATGTATAGTTTACAATAATAATTAGGCCACACAAATTAATGTGTGCTTTGCTCAACAGGTATTGGTAAATTTGGTAAATTTTATACACTTGTCAGTGAGGCATACATCTGAACCCCACTGATTTAAATGCTTTATACTTGTTCAATAAAAAGTACATAACAACAGGTATCTATTTTTATGGATAGTGAGTACTTAAGTACTGTATGGAGTATTTGGGGGGGAGGGTCGAGTAAATGTATGTGCTGTGACTGTCAGTTGAAAAAAGTTACATAATATATCATATAGGTGAAAATTGAGCAGAGAGAAAAAATACAATTTACATATAAGTTATTGTTCGTTTTTTCTCAACTGTCAAAACATGAATAATTTCACGGTGAATGCATTTGTTAAAATTATCGTCGTGATACATCCATGAGTTTCCGAAAGTGTGTATTATGATCGAGTAAAGCTGCTTAGGCTGTATGATATGTTTTAGTCAAGATATATTTAATAACAATAAGACCGCCAGTACAAAAACAATGCATTCAGTCACCATGAAATTATTCAAGCTTTGATAGTTGAGAAAAAATGGACAATACAACTTATTTACAAGTAGTGCAGTTCATGAATGAAGAATGCAATGTATTAATCAGTCTCAGGTCATATTGCACAAACTATAATTTATAGTCCAGTATTTGTAATACTATACTTTTGGTGTTGATAAAAATTACAGTCTCATTAGGTTTAAACTGATTTACATGCATGACATTAACTAATTTACCAACATAAAATTTAAACTACATTTATTTACATGAATTATTAAGCTTAGATAATATAGTAACATTACATGGGGCATGCAAGGTCAATTGATCTCAATATTCCATTCGTCCAATAAATTTTTGAGGGCACTGCTACATAATGCATGGAAAATTTGAATGCAGGAATAAAGAATAATGAATTCCAATAATGGATCATGTAGTCCAAAACTCTGTTTAGTTTAGCCTAATCATACAAATGGCCGATCAATTATCTAACAATAGAGATATAATCAGATAAAACAACTTTATAAATTGTTAGGTCAAAATAATCTAATGTAAATATTATAACATGCAGGTGCTTCAGGTGTCTTAATGTAACAGTTGTTTACTGTAATCCATACTCTCGGTATCTAACCACAGTCAATGCCTCAAATAACCCAACAAACCCAAAGCCTGCCATGGGACTAATTGATTCAGGCAGGTAAAATTTCTGCTTTCATCTAGTCAAGCTTGTTCATAGTTTTATTCATTCCTATTGAACAAAATACATTGGGCCTTAGTGCTCAATTACAAAGTTTAAGATGATGACTGCAGCCACAGTGCTAAAGGTAATTTTAATACTTATGTTACCGTTACCACTTGAAGGGCAGTTCCAGAGAAAAAAAAGGTTTTAGACTGCAGAGTTAACTTTTGCAAACAGAAGTCAGAATACTTAAAAAACTTAATCCCCAGCTATTTTTTAGTAACTTTTTCTGGGCATTGAGAATGCCAAATTTTCATATAATAATTTCAAAACACCTACTCTGTATTAGGTCCAATCTCAAAAACAGTTATCCTAATAATTAGACCGCTGTAAACTACAGGAGAGGATAATTTTTGAATTTTGCTTCTTTGTCCCCATAGGCACACCATCACATCCCTGCTTCATCCTGGCATTTTGATTAAATCATTACAAGAATATGTAAGTTGCTAGAGACAGAAAAATCAGAATGACAATAATTTCCATGGGAACAAGACAGCTTGTTTCATTTTATCACTTCTACTCATTGATTGCCGAGAAAATATTTACATGACATGACGAGGAGATAAGAAAAACTTCATTACAAAAATTATGCAGCCCGCATACTGCAAGTGAAATGAGGTTAAAAGTTGAGGAAATCAATATAAAATACAAGATATAGTTGCAACAACATTTTAAGGAAGATGTTTTTTTTCTTAAATTCACACTTGTAAGGTTATGTAATTCTATATTTGCTCTAGAAAACTTCATTGAAACAATTTTCTTCCAGAAATTCCAGGAAGTCAGTGTGTCTATTTGCTAGAATTTATTTTGTTGTTTAAAAATAAAGTAATTTTTGAAGTGATGTAAGTATAATTTTGATAAGTTCACATTCTAATAGGTTAGCCTTAAGAACTTGTGTGATTGATTATTATAAGAGCAATCGGACAGACCCTCATTAAAATCAAACAAGGGTTGATTCACAGCACATAATGCATCCTTATGGAGCAGACAAGGAGGCTCATTAGAATCAAACCATGCAGCGTTGATCCAAAAGTTTTATTTGGCGAAGATAAGTAGAACTATTTTTCCAAATAAATTCTATGGGGGAATGAATGTGTATAATATGAGTTACAGGTTCAGTGTATAAACTTCTGGATCAACCCCCATATAATATATATATAATATAAGTTACAGGCCCCATATAATGATCATTAGCAATGTTATTAAGCAATCATTTTGTACAATGTCACTGAATATGTTATATAGAAATAGGCATTAATTTAAATTAATTATTTTATGTTAAGCAATGCATTTGAACTTAAATGACTATTGTTCTACCATTCAATGATATTGTACCCCCTCACAATTATATATAAATATACATATAACTTGTGAAAGTAAAAAAAAACAACCAAAAATCCTGAAATTTCAAAACTTCATGATTTCAGCAGTTCTTATATAGAAAACGATCCATTTCTAAAATCTTGAAATACCTGGTCTTCAGAAACAGTCCCTTAAAATTTCACCCAGGTTATCTTTAAGTTTAAAAATTTGCCCCCCCTATTTCTCACTTTGAAGAACCAGTTAAAATAGATGACATTAACTCAGGTATAAATCAGCATGGCCTAACAGTAATAAGAGACAAGAAACACATTGCAGGTATTCTAATATACCCAGCATTCAAAAAATGAACCATAAACCCTCCAAAATTGATAGTACTATTCATAGTAAACCATTGATTACTACAAAATCTATAAACCCCGCCTACAGTACTAATCCTGCAAACTGATTGGCTGATACGAATTAAGGTACAGAATGCTTTGAACCATGCTGTAGCTGTTGATAAAATATCAACTAACAACTGAAAGAGGACAAATTGATTAAAATTGTTTAATTTGCTGGTCGTTAACCACAGTGGCTTATAATTCAAACCAGTAAAATGATGGCAGGTCACGAACAGTGAAATATAACATTATAAATTTCTCATATTATTATTTTAAAATAAATAAAGAATTCTAATGTGTACTTTATTAGATTCTAATTAATAATAGATAAAAATTGGATTTTTAGTAAATGATTAGGGACTATTTAAAGTTGAATATTATTTTGGACTATTCCAAAGATACTTGTATTGTTAACTTCGGAGATTATAATATTCAGTGAACAAGGTATATTGTTTTACATTAATTAATACTATTGAGGACAGATATAAAATTATATCGACATGTACAAGGTATAAAAGCTTGGACCAATAGATCTAAGCCTTTCCCTATTATGAGAGTCGTGCAAATATATTAGAGCATCTGACTGCAGCAGTATGACTGATAGAAATGTTGATTATGCAGTACAAAGCAGTGTTCATGCATTAGTAACATTACATTAGAATTATAATATTGCAATTCTGATATATGTATGTATATAACTAGTAATTAAAGATATCAATAATATAAATTGCAAATTAAAATTGATATTGTATTTTATGATAATACATGGATGATAAATTGACTGATTACCACAATCATTTTTATGTACAGTAGTATGTGATAGCACTTAACTGTATAGATATTAAACTGATTGACAAATAATAAGATTTATTTCATATTTTATCATATTCATACATGACTAATGTATCAAAGGGTCTAACTACATTTTAATAACAAAGATAATATTGACTTACTTTGGGCTTTTACATCAAAATATACTTTCACTATTCTTTTTTTACTCAAATTACAAATTCTAATGCATAAGTTTAATATTTCAATGCATAAGTTTATTACCTAGTAATAACAATGCAATTTGAGTTACAAAGACGATTTAGAGATACTTAGTTTTTCCTCTTATTTGTGCAAATCTCAGGACCCTCCTACCAATGGACTGTAAAAATTAGAAAGCCCCTGGAAGTTGCAAAAAATCTTAATAAATTATTGATTGGACCTTTTTACATAGTCAATCATGTGACAGTATTATTTAACAAAAAATATTGAAATGTTACAGACATTCACAAATTCACATACAATATCAATCATTGTGTGAATGTTAGCACCAAATAACTTTAAGATCTTCAATGTATATCCTTCATTCTGAAATTATATATCTTAAAAAAAACCCAAGAAATTAATTTTCACCACTTGAAGCTATATGCCAGTTTTATATATTTTATTGTATAGTCTATAAGAATTAATTAAAACAGTTAAAAGATAAGTTGAGGGATCTAATCTGGAAATGAAAACTTATGACTCTATCAAACATCAATAAATTGACTGATAACTACTTTGAACTCATAGATGAAGCCAGATAATAAATCAAAAATCTGCCACGGAATTCTTCTACTAGGATCATATTTGAAATGTATTAAACCATAAACTTTCAACCTTGGATATATTCCAGTACATTTCTTAGAACATGTTGAGCTACCTTCAAATATTAAATAAAAATATAAAAATCAGTTGCTGTTATTATTATTGTTGTGATGCAAATACAATTTCTGTACAAGTACCTTTGAATGGCGCAATTATGACACTTTGCAGTATTAATACATTGCATGCAATATTTCTTTTGATTAATTATTCATTCACTTCCAATGTAATAAGTGAAGCTGTCTTTCAATTATGATTTGTAGTAAACAAAAGCAATGGTAAGGGTAACTTGCTTAATGGTAGAACAATATTGTAAGGTATTAACTTCAACCAAGGTTTTTTGGACATCACACATATCTAGGTGCCAGCCTACCTTCAGAGATAAACTCAGGGAAGCCACTCGGAGTTAAGGATGCTCCGTAGTAGTGAACAAAGACTTGTTCACATAGACCTGAGACAATGAATTCCATATAAATATCATTGACATGCATTAAATCAGTTAGCCACAATGTAGCAACTGAAAAAAGGGGGTTTGTAAACATATCAGGAACAGCTATTGTCAAACACTGACCTACCATGCATACAGCAAAAAAGCAAGGAAATGTTCTTAATTTTTTTCTAAGATAATTAAACAAATTCCATCTCAGGTCAAGATGAACAAGCTATATATGCAAAGTATAGTAATCAAATCATGTAATGAACTTAAAGTATGATAATAAATTTAAAAATGCAACAATGTAATCATCAACAAATTTCTAACTATCGACCAATCAACAAGGAAGATATCTTGAGATAAAGTGTATCAAAATTACAATGACGAACAATTAACTTGTACTAATTATATTGTTAATTGTTTCTCCAACAGTTTAGGTCTATCTTAATTATTTATCTTAATTAATTAATGTACCTAGGAGGCATTCTTCAACTGTTTTTAACTCAGGTTTTTTTCTGGAGTAAATTCCATTAATTAACAGATTGAACTCTGTTGTTACATTGATCGATCAGTGGAAAACTAGCCTATATTTGTCTTTATTTATATATATTTGACTTAATTTTGAACTGATTTGGCACTATCCGGTAGGAACATAGAAACAGAACTGTCAGGCTCTACAAGACTTGGTACTATATTATGTAGACTTTTACTCCAAAATGTGAGAGAAAAATCTAACGGATATTGACATAATATTAAATTTTAGAACACAACCATAAATTGACTACTGTACAAGTACAAAGAATCCTATCATTGTTATATGATAGTATATCTAGAACAGACTTAATATCTGGTATTCAAATATTCTGGTTTTCCTGTAGTACCAACAAACGTTCACCCTTACAATGGAAATATGCGTAAACAGAACAAAAGTATTTAATCTGTGTTTTGTGCTTTTCAGCAATAATATGTAAAAACTTTGTTCATACCGCCTGTGCACAGATGGAAAAACAAAAAAAGGGGGAATTCCAAATAAGGTCTATTTCAGCCCCATTTTAATTAGGACAAAAAACCATATCAGTGCCACCTGTGACAATATATAAGCATGCCCTATCATGATGCATTATCATCTATCTACAACATGTTGCCAAGCATGTTTCCATGTCTGTGTTTATATAATGATAATGATGTATTATATTACAATAGATAATCCTGTAATAACAATATGTCACATTATTTACAAATATTTGATTGTTTGTTTGTTTATTAAGGGTTTACACTGTTTACTAACACATTTGTAGGTATTTAAGTGTGCAAGGCTCACCAAACTTTCCTTTTTTGGGGGGTTGGGATAAACACAGTGGCAACACATTCTATAAGTCAATTATCACCACAGTTAGTCGACTTACTCACCATTCCTGCAAAAGAGTTTCTAGGCACTTAAACTACCATCATTGACTGACAACTGTCCTACATGATTTAGAATCAGTGGTAGGATGGAGAATGACGAATGACTGAAAAACAATTTCATGACCAAGCTCCATGAAAGTATGCCCAACCCATAAAATTAAACCAATAACTCCTTGATCAATAGAGTTGTGTGCTAACAACTGTGCTCATATATTTCTAAGAAGAGGCTGTGGCTGTGGTACAGTATCATGTGATCTGGGGTTTGACTCTCAGGCAAGAAGGTTAAATCAACAACCTGACCAAAAATATTTTGGATATGGAAAATGTTAGAGAATTGATAAAATTACCATTCTAATTTCAGATTGATAAGTAAATGAACAGAAATGGCAGCACTAGAGGAGAGTACAACAGTTATCATTATACTTCTAGTTATACAACAGATTACCATGGCAACAGGTAACAACTTATTACATGTTCAACTATGTAGAAAACATGTTATCTAGCCCAAATTAATTTTTCACTACTCCTTAGCTTTGGGTTTGAATAGGTAACTCAGGGTTCCCACTGTATTTTCCATGTACAGCCATTGAGTTCCTAAGGTCCACATGGAAGATTATCATTAATACTATTATCAATTATATAATTATTAATTATATCATCATTAATTGTTATTATAATTATTATGATAATGATTATTGTAATATCTATCAATGGAACTGAACAAGAGATCTTTTTAAGAGGGGTTACAATCTGTAATGTAATATTTAACTTTGTTCTTCAAAGTCAGTGCTTTGATTTTACCCAGTTTGTTATAAGTACAAAACAGATAACAATATCCTTAATAAATCTTGTTAAAATCTCTGACGTCAAAATCTTAGACTGGTTTAAAGTATAGGTATCCCCGGAAGTGCCATGATATACCATGTTTATGTTACTTTACTATAGAACATATCATATGTAATACAGTAAAACCCGAGTTAACAGCCACCTATATATCATAATGTAATATACTCACTCAATAAGAAACCTAGTAAAAACATATCCAATCTTTAATTTTGGTCAGGTTTACACCTGTATTAGTCAACCACTTAAAAGTTTAAGCGCAGTTTAAGTGAGGATCAAACTCTGGACCTCTCGATCCTTTAGCGCGCATCCTACCACTAGACAACTGCTCTTACACTTGTTTAAAGCAGCCATTTGTCATGTTTCCAATGACTGGTCACTCAACGCAGGTTAGACTGTATTATAAAACATAACTCGATGATAGTACAAAGATAGTACTAACAATATAAAGATAATATAAATATTATAATATAAATATCATCTAAAATAACAGATTATATAATCTTTTAACCTTAACAAATATCTTGTAATCATTTGTTGTAAAATAACACTGAACTTTGGGTCAAAATTTTCTATAAATATTTTCCTATTGTATGGACTACGGACAATAAACAAATCATTTACAAAATTCTTCATATATATAAGAAACAAGTTTTGCCCCAGCAGCTGTCAACCTGAATATACATGTATCTTTGATAATAGTTTTATTCCCATCAGCCATTGGCAGGGTTAGAACCGCAAGACCCTACTATGCCAATTCAATATTCGTCATCAATTTTCCATTCCTAGAGGGCGAAGTTGTCAGTTCCCTGTGGAAGGATTAAAGTGTGGTTTAAAGTCTGCTTCTATTATATTATGTATGTATTAAGCCAGCATTACAATTTTGTAGGAAAACCCTTATCATTGAAACTGTAACCTTCAGGCACTCATGGTGATCCCTCACAGTTACCCATATACACCTGGGCATAGTAGAACGACTGCAGGTAAATTATTTGCTTAGGGAAATAACCAGTGCTACTAGTGGGTTCGAACACAAAACCTCTCAATCCCTAAATATGCATCCTACAACTGGACCAGTGCTCCTATGCCTGAGCAGTTTATATATAACCTTGGATCATTGAACTTCCTTATATTTTGTATATTTACTGTTAGGATATGGTTGTTTATTAAACAATAGAATATACAATATAAAAACAATGTTTAAGTTATCTTTCATCAAGATATATAATCTTTGACCTTCCAGGAAATGACCTCTACTTTTTGACCTTCAGATATAACAAATATTTAACATTAATATCAATATCATAACAATAATACCTGACAAAATGTATCAATAAAACAAAAAATGATAACAAAAATCTAACAAAAATATTTCATACAGCTTTCTTCCTATCTGTATTGCCAGGAATATAATTCCATCTGAACAGCTTTATAGTCTTACATATAAGTGGCTGCCAGGGCATTTGTAACATAATTACCACCAATTGTAACTTAATCAGCACCCTTAGTGGTATCCTTAAGTACAAACTATATAGATCATTAACACCTTACAGTTGGCACAAATAGTTAACTAAAGCAACAACATGTACCTAAAAAAGTACAAATTATTGTAAGGAACATTTCAAGACTATCAAGCCATACAAGCCCACACAGCCAACTGTGACAATACTCTGACACATAGACACATAATTATATAGTTCATCAAAGAAACATAATAGAGCAAGGGTTAAAATCCCAAAGGTGTTGGGTTTGTACCTCAGTTTTTTACTTTCATTTATTCCTAAATACTATTATGTTTTCCTATTTACAAGACTTGCTCATAATTTAAATACATACTGATAGTGGTCATGCACAAATTGAAAATTTAATGTCCACACACTGGGACCATTTCCTGTCTAACATAACCTCTTGTAGTGGACCTCATGCATAAAGAACATTCCAGATGCAATTCCTAACTTGAGCCAGTGATAGTGAGATTGATATAAATATTGTTCACAGCAATTAACCTAACAATCCTAATGTTTCAAATGTATTTTAGATTCATTCAACTGTCAGTGAAGCATACATTAACTGCTGATTTAAATACTCACAAAAATACTTCTGTAAGCACAATTGATGAAAATAAATTTAAATCAACAGAGTTATTGTATGTGCCACTGACAATTGAATAAAATTTAACGATAGCAGTATTAAATCAGGATGATGTCCAGTTTTAATCAACATATCTACAAACCCACACTGAGTCTCACAATGGTCAAGTGGTCCAAGGATTGGTCAATATTGATAATTTGTTAAAAAACAAGTTTATAAAACCATGAGAAATAAACAAGTCTCCTTGTTTCAATAACACTATCAACATGAGTTCAGACAAAACATGTCCACAACAGTACGGGGGGGGGGGGTATACATGAATTTGATAAATTTGTATGATTCTACTAATTACATTTTGCTCCAACAGCGCAAAAGTAGTCTAACTGCATCAAAGCAATAGAAGGACTTAAACTAAATTTGTACCACACCATCAGCATGCTCTTACACACCATGGAAACACAATAATCGAACAACACAGCATATTAATTATTGTACAAAAAACATTATGAGTTCAGTGCATGCCTTTCCCCATTGATTCTGATAAATTGCAACATGTTCTTATGGCAGCAGGTATATGCTTAATTTAATTAAGATAGGTTAATACCAATACAAACCCTTTAAACTTTGTTGTTAGAAGTAAATTTGATTGGTCACAACATATATATATTCAAAAAGTCTTGAAAAATATTTAAAAAAAGATACATGTACACACTTTAAAGTTTGAAATAGAATTTTGAAAATAAGAGTGTTTTTCGTTTAAACTCAACTTTATGTTGAGCATATTTCTATCCACTGGAGAGTTTTTCACTTCATTGAAAGAGCCATCTAATATCTCAGTAAATGTGTTTTGAAACAGCAAACTCGAAACACAATAAATTTAAATTCCGGATATTTCATACTGAGGCACACCCTCACCCTATTAATGATCTCATACCATTAGAAATTGAACAGAAATTATGGTTTTAAGATTATTATACAATTATAATTTATTTCAAATTTTAATTCAATAATTCTTATGTACTTTAAAACTAATTTTCAGTAAATTGTTTCAATTACAAATTTCATTCTATAAACCTTCAAGACTTAAATTTAGAGTCACATGGTTTCAAATTAATAACAGCAGCAACTGTGTAAATAATACCATTGGAGTTTCCTACTGGGACAAAACCTTTATTCTAATATATCGCATGATATACCCCGCTGTTCTGCACACCGCCAACACAGAGTTAATAAACACTTGAGACTTTATGACAAATGGAACTCATCTCTTCCAACCATATAGTTACCATTAATATGTAAACATTAATCTATTGAATTTTTGTGTTTAAATCATTACTGTTTAAATAATACAAATCAATGTCATACAGAGGCTTGCAGCATATCTCTTAAAAGCTCCAGAGATCATGGTTATCTGGGAGCTTGTTTACTCAAACATCCATAAATCGGCCATATTGAGCAAATGGTACAAACAGTAATGGAGAAATACTTTAATTATGTTTGTAGTAACCTTGAGTATTTACTGGCAAGTAATCCATCATGAATTTACTATAAATAGGCACAAAAATTGCAAATCAACCATAAAAAGTTAGAACTCGCATTAAAAGAATGTACTCAGTGTCATGATTCATGAGTTCTGGTACATGGATACAGAATCCAGGACACTTCCATAATCATTACAAGGTCTTTCTTTGTTTCTCACGGCCTGGCACGAGTTTAATTGTTAATGACAGCATTATTTTAACATATGCTCGTCCAAATGTAAACAATGCTTGCTCAGAATTAAGTCAACACTAAAAGTACATTGACATTTCAATGTGGCCTTGAAAAGGTTTTTAATGTCATTGTCTTACATTTTCTCAATCAAAAGCCTGACTTATAATGTTACATCAAGTAAAGGGCAAAACCATTAACTGGTGTGACTTCAAGTATATTGTTCTGGGCATCAGGCTAGTGGGTTTAGGTGGTGCCTGTTATTACAGGACTTTTAATTACAAATTGTTTTAAGTTGGATATGCAAGTCTGTGAGACATTGAGCACAATGTGTGTTAACATTGAAAGCCCTTTTGACTCACAACATACAAAAATGGTCTGCATCATAAACCAATGGAACTTCACGGCTTTAAATATTCTTTAAGTATTTACAAGAGTGTAGCATCATGTCCGGCTTTTTTACAATTTCAGTAGTATCATCAAATCAGTACTTCGATTTTTTACCAATTATTTGGTAGTAGATGAATGGCTGCATTGTCTATTCATTACAAATATTGATAGAAAGTTGTAAAATAACTCAACAAGCACAATATAACCTTTATGTATTGTGTTGGTACTTGGTACCCTGAGTTAAACTCAAACAAACATTAACTCAAGAAAACCATCTCTAAACCTATAACCTCTTAAGATGCCAACAGTATTTGTTGACCACTTAACATATTGTATGGAGTTTATAACCTATTTCCCACAAAAACTGTTGATAAGTTTGCTGAGCACTTGAAGACTTCACATGTTTGGTGTTTTAGTACTGTTTACCTTCATAAACTGGCAATGAAAAGTTGGCAAATTAATACAAAAGAAAACAATAGATATGATAAGACAATCTTGGCCTACACCAGTACAAAATGTTGATCTTGGATAATATAAACTGATAAATGCAATAATTCTTCTTAATCTTCAGTTTTGGTTTTAACAAACATATTATCTGCAACAGCTAAGACTATGTCGAAGATAAGATTTTACAATACAAATTAAGCACTGAGACTTAGGGGATTGTTTCGAGACAAAGGAAACTTTGAACAAGGTGCACATGGATTTGGACTTGGGTTTTTTTTTTACTGGCTTTAATGCCTTGTAGACACACATTTAGGTCATATGACAACAGCCAGTGCACCTCGCAGCCCTAGCTTTCCTGGACCTTCCTCTATAACAAACCTTAACCTACCCATCCACAATGCAGGAAACTTCTCCATATACCTTATTAATGGACGAAAATTGATATTATGGTCAAATTTTCATAGAAGTGTCAAACCAATTTTTTGCAATTCTATGGTCAGCAGTGACTCAGCACTAACTTGTTTAACTACAAGCAAATAAATAGAAGGATATAGACTGATATTTTGCCCTAACCCAACACTTTAAGATGTTAGAACTTAGATGTTTAACATGGCTCAGTTCTGGAAACATCACAGCTGTCACATGGTCTGTGGAACTATTACTTATTGATATAATTTCAATAAATGATTTACATCCATATAACTTTAGAAATGATCAAATTCCTATAGGGAATAAATTACATGGAAAAAAACCCGAGTCTAAGATCTCAAATGTCATACATTATGTTTACATTGTATAAAATAATCATAAATATTTAAAATAAAAGATCAATATAACTAGACCTATGGTAAATAAACAGAGAAGTCAAGTTCTATCAAGATCTTTTAAAGCCAATATATGAAGATATACAACGACATTATAGGCTTGAAAACTGTTTCACTGTCATAAAGTTTTCACTGTAAATTAACTTAAGAGCCAATGCAAATTGCTAAACCATTCTGGTACCCTAATACTGGGCATCATCCAAAAAAGGTGAAATATCAAGTTGTGCAACATAACATTTCCAAAACCATACACTTCCAATATACCTGTACATAAGCTTAAGAGTCAATGCAAATTGCTGAAACTGTCCCGTCCGGTACCCTAATATTGGGCATCATCCAAAAAGTTTGAAAAAGTAAGTTGCGCAACATAACATTTCCAAAACCCTTCACCATCAATATACATGAACAAATTGTCAAGAACTAAAATAACATATACCATATCTTTTCAGGTGAAACAGCAAGTGTTTGTCTAAACAGTTTACAGAGGACATTACCATTGCGATGTGGTACAGGTTATATGTTATATGTTACAAAAGCATTCTACGGTTACAGTGAGCTAGGAACATGTTCTTTTACACCTGGAGATTGTACTCAGGCGGAACATGAAGCCTATCCATGTACTGGACAAGACTATTGTAATATAAATTTACCAACTGGAGGTTTTGGACAAAAGTTAACAAATTGTGATAGATATAATGCTGAGAAGTACAGTACATACTTTCAAGTGGAATATTTCTGTCAACCAGGTATGTTTATGTCATTTTTTGTGGTAGGAACAATTGTCCATGCAGTGGTAACTATTTCAAGGTCAGCTATGGTCTGAGAAATAATATATGACTGAAACCATGATCCAAGAAACAATTGGTTAACCATGTTTTGACTGTGTTCATTTAACAGGGGTAGGATTGTTCTTTAAAAATCCAAGAGGTTCACAGTTTATTCCTGCCATGGGCATTGCTTATCAAAATTTATATGCTTTCATGATATCTTAGACTAAGAAGGAACATTGAAAGGTGAAAAAAGATTTTTTTAGAGCTTGGACAAGCTAACCAAAGTTACAGTACAGTAAAGTTGCTTTTAAAAGACCACCCTATTTATTTCAAAATCATGTCATTTTTTGACAATTCTAAAGTCCTAGATGCTTAATTTGAAAAGAAAAAGGTCCTTTTTATTAAGAATATTTCACTATTAAGACCTAATGTCCCTTTGTTAAAAAGACTATTTCATTATTTAGACTATAAATTTTTGGTCTTAATAGTGAAACTTTTCTGTATAGCAGTATATTGTAGAACTTCATGTATGCAAAATCTAAGGTATTCCAGCAGGATCATTCAACATTTAGTGCCAATAAAATATTATATAGGTAAAATATGGAAGACTTTTATCTCATACATATATAACACATAGATAGTAAAACTTTTACTCTACAGATATAAAACATTGAACCATTAAGGTGTTAACATGATAAACTTTATCTTTTACTTAAAGTGCTAACTTCATGATAAAATCTGATAGAAAACTTCAAAAATACTTTTTTATTTTGGGGGTTTTTGCGAGAAATCGTAAATCAGTAGTATTTAACAGCCACTGATCGAAAACATTTTTTTTTTAATGCAGAGGAAGAGAAATGGCCACTGGCGGATTTCAATGGGAGAGATTATTTTTAACCAAGGGATTTTTAAAAAATCAAATACATTTCAAATTTGTTTTTTTTAATAATCATCATAAATTTTAAAATCAATTGAAACATAAAATAAGCTTTATTTCAGGCTTATCCAAATGAGGGCCTCATAATTGCCATAATTCAAACCCTTTTTAAAAAAAGGAAAATAATGATTCACAGAAATACCTGAGTACAACTTTTTATAATAGAATCATGTCCTCAGAGAGAGGATATGGGACTAAAGCACTCTCCACTCCTCAATCAGTCCCTGGACTTACCCTAAATACATAAGAGAGCAAGATGTTCCAAGATCTGTCAGAAATCAGGTTGATTTGTGTATTATCTTACATAATCTATTTTTTCCTGAAGATAACTGGTACAGTTTTTATGAGCTACTAAATTTTGTTGTAATATCACCAATGGAAGACAGGGGCATGAAATACCACTTAAAAACTATCAATGTACAGATAGCAGATCCCTGAGACCTGTATTTGATGGATTGGTTATACGAGATCATGACCTGGTTGGTTTAAGAATTTATTTTTTTACTAGATTTAACGCTATGTCAACACATTTTAGGTAATTTTATAGCTTCCAGCACACCTAACCTTGATTTTCTGGACCATTGTCTATAACCAGTACTCACCTACCCTTCCACAAGGCTGGAAACTTCTTCATATAATCTAATCAATGGAGGAAAATCGACATTATTGTCAAATTTTCATGAAAGGGTATAACCCCCCCCCCCGGGTGGGATTTGAACCCGCACCCCCTTGGGCACGAGATTCCAAATCCCAGCGCGCTACCAACTGCGCTATCGACCTGGACGGTTTAAGAAAATGCAGTCTTAAACTGATATATAAGACCTGCTAATGTATACAATATTAATTAAGCCTATAATCTTTTTTCTATCATTGTGACAAGTTAAATTCACTAGAAAATGGTTTATACTTGCACAAGAAACCATTTTGAGCCATGAACTAACTAAGAGATCTTGATTTTCTGTAAGTTTTGAAACCAAGACACTGTGCAAGAGTGGGTGATTTTTTACCAGTTATTCTACCTATCTGTTTTTAAATTTAAAAAATTTTGTTTCTTTAGAATTTTATAAGATATAATCAAGGGGTTGACAGTAAACAACTGCAATTTACCATAGTATACATTAAAAGTGAGCTGCAATTATATTAACAGAAATTATAGACTTATACTCTGTACCAAATACAATTGAAGGAGAAAATAATGATTGGCAGAAATGACTGATTTAATGAAAATATGAAAATGACTGATTTACCAAAATTACTGATCTTTGGGCATATTATCATTTTTTAGACCTGCCAATCTATCAAATACAGATCTATGGAAAAATTCTGTAGTAAATGTTTGTTGTGTACATTAATGTCAATATAGGAAAAAAAACAAGCTGAGCTGTCAACAGAAGTACAAAAAATTTCATCCCAGAAAACAAGCAATGCCATAAACATAAAACAGAACCAAAAATACAGAAAAAAATCCTTCACAAAAAAATTCAAGGCAATACTTGACATATAACTTAGGAACTTCAAGTACAGTTTGCTCAGATACATGGAAACTTGTTTTTTTTACTCAATTTCTCTGAGAGGCACAATTTATGGCCGCATTTTTTTTCGAAAAAGGAGATCTGAGTCACTGATTACACAAATTTTTGTTGATTAAACAAGCAACATTTAATTACGTTGACAATCATTGTAGCTATGGTGACAAATGGTTTCCATCACAACTAGGCTGTCTTATCAAACAGGTTGCTTACAATGATTAGACAGCTCGGAGCAATAAACATGTACTTGCTGAGTGGAATTTGAAGCTCTTAGAACGTTATAACTCTAAGTTGACAAATCACGTCAGAATCACACATTTCTATGGGGACTAGTTTTACCATAATTAAACAGCTCATGGCATCGTAATAGTTGTTCAGTATAACACTACTAATGATCTAATTAAGAAATAATTAGAAAAAATGATTAAACAAATGAACTAACATTAAAAGAATTCATGATCAAAAACAGTGTCTGTATAATATGGCGATTTCAGCGAACGCAATCACACCTCAATCAATCAAACTTCTTTATACTACGACTCTGTGAAGTATTTTTTCATTAAAGGGTTTAGGGGCACAGCCCTCATCATGGACCTTAAGGGTCCACTATAAAAGAATATAATCAAATTATGTAGAGTCATTTATTGGTCAATAAAATTGGTACATTTTTCCTACAACATGTGGGTCTTTAAAGCCCTTAAAGGTGTTTATTCAATGTTTCCCTTTTATTTTATGAGGGTTTAATACATAGTACTGAAGACTGAAAATGTATAGAAGGAAATAGCTTTTCACTTCAGACATCTGTTGTCAAATCAATGACAAAATCATTAAATGGGTCCAACGTAAAACTGGTCAAATTACATGTGAATAAATAGAAAAACGTAGGCTAGTTTTGCTCTGCCAGACCCATCATTATGCAATGGTATGACAGGAATAAAGCAAACTTGTTTAAATATTTTTCTACATTAGATCTAATTCTCAAAATTTTAAGCATGATGACCAATTATGAAGTAATACAAATTTTTAGGAAGGGAATCCAGATCAGGGCTAAATATTATTATTTTTGTAGTAATTTTAGTTGTCAAATTGGACAAGCTCAGCTATATATTTTACCTGTCCAAACCAATTGTTTAATAGCAGTAACAAGTTGCCCGAACTCAAATATAGGTCAACAGGGGCAATCAGGCTACCTTTAATGTCTAGCACTGCAGATTTAAGCAGATTGGCAACACAGTGCACAAGAACTGCAGTGTTCCTTATGGATCTCTGTTACAGCAAGTAACAAATTGAATTTTTGAGTGCACAGTGATTTTTTCATTTCTTGATTATACAGAATAAAAAGAATTATAATTCCTTTTTACTCCATATTCACATAACAAAAAATCAACAGGTATTTCATAACAATTTCCGACTGAAGTAAATTGGTCAATCTTTTGAAACCATACACTCTGGCTATATTATACAAAATTTAACATATAATTATTTCATACCATAGAAATCAATAATTACAAATAATAGATGATTGACTTATTACTGAACAAAATAAAAGCCTTCAATGGGTAAGTTACACAAATTTTTTAAAATGATATTTTCCCATCATATCTTATTATAACCAATTAACAAAAATTATAGCATTTATCTGCTATATTTACCCATACATGTAACATGTAACAAAATAAGCATTTCTGATTCTTAATATGCAGTAGAAAATTCATACTTTTTTGATAAATGCACAATGAGTCTACAAACTATAGATCCAAGTGCCTTCGCAAAATACAATCACCAAGGGAATAACTTAGATAAGTTGTATCTATGTCAGTCTATCAGAAATAAATATAAAGAGCATATTGAAATCGCCCTATTGCATAATTTGGCAAAAAATGGCCAAATTTTCACCCATGTCCTGACCTGTAAAGTTGATGAATCAAGATAACAGTAGTGGTAAATTCAAACTAGTGGTGAAGTTAATATAACAGGAGAGAGGTAACAGCTTCTAAACTCTTCAGTTAGCAAAGTTCTTTTAAAGCATTATAATACCATTGTCATGGTTTAAGTCAGTCAAATCATAAATTGGAATTTTAAGTTATTAATAATTATACAATTATATGCAATTTTCAAGCTTTTTAACCTTCAATTCTGTATATCATTATAATATAAATGATAAAATCAGTCACTAAATAATACATTATAATAATAATTATACACTATATTTTTTATGCTCTTTTTTACTCAATTTCATGGGAAATTATTGATTTAATTAACATTTTCATTGCTTCATTGAGTTTGAGATCAATTTGTCATGTTTCAAAAATAGCAGTAAATCATGAGAACTTTTTTTTCAATATCATTAGATATAATATAGATACAAAGATCAGATAGTCTTTTTAAAGCACAACTTGCAGGACTGGCAACAAGGTCAATATTCTTTTTATTTTGAACGCGACACTTCATTTCGTTATAAAAAATAGATTTTACCATGAAATCAAAATTAAAGTGGCAATACCCTAAGCAGAGTCACTTGGTAACCTATAAAAATGTTACAATACCACATATCTTAAGCTTCAAGTCAATATTTTACAAGCTAATCAACAGTGCTTCATTACAACTCTTGTATTTTAAGGGACATAAAATCTAAAAGCATTTTTCAAAAAAAGTGTGACAATCCTAAGGTGTAAAGAAATGCCAATTCTCCCCATTCATAAAATACCGTTGCCATGACAGTGCCTGCCTTAAAACATGTTGGAATACTGCAAGAGAACTATTTATGCTTCTTTTAATTTTGTTTTCAACTAAAACACTAATCCATTTTAAACCAATTAAATTCTAATTAGTGAGAAGTATTAGGAGAGTGATCATGAATGATTTATCCAAAGAAACAAACAAATATTTTACGAGAACTCTTCCTAATGAAGAGTAATTGCTATGGCAACAACTGGAACATGATTCCTGACTTTAAAGACAGCATAACTTTACCTTTTTGAAGACAGGACTTAAAAAGCTCATAATCTTTATGTCAGCATTTCAAGATGGCCATTTTATCAGTTATAGTTTAAAGACAGATTAGGGTTTAGGGTCTCATTCAAAAATGTTACAGTCCAAAAAAATCCCCTTAATACTATATTTATTTCTAACTTTAAACATCAAGGTTAATGAATATCTTGGTGTCTTAGTGTACCTTTTGAAGTTACCTTAAAAGGCAACCCTACGGGATTTATGACAATTAATGCTTTCCAGTAGTCTGACTATGTTTAAACCATGATTAAAACAGATGAAAAATGTGTTGAACCTGGTTCAAGCATGGTAATGCTGACTAAAATGATAAGACATATGATGCATAAACAGCAGTTAACCATGCTTTCCAGAGTTGACCATAGCTTGGACAAAATGAACAAAGTGTGGTACATAGCTTAGAAAAGACTAGTCAATATTCACATGTAGAAACATTTAACCCATAAAGATGCCCATTGGTCCTATCATGCTTGCAACACTTCATAAATGAAACTTCAACAATAAGTAAATTCAATACAATATTAAAATAGTGGGCAGAATTATAAATAAACCAATGAAAGTTTTCCTCTATTCTTTTTTAATGATACATAATGAACACTTCAAATAAACTTGCTGTTTTTCAAGCTGTAAATTGTTGAGACTGTTTGTATGCATTGTACAACAGTACTAGAGGCAAATCAATTAAACTCTCGTAATGATTCTTGCTCAATAAAACATCCAATAAAACATATCGAACCAAACACTGTTACGCGTAAAACTACGCGTAAAAAAATTACCTGCAGCATAAAAGTCAACAAATGACTTTTGACTGACTCGTTTCATTTGTTTAGAGTAAATTATTTTCAGCGATATTGTTTTCCATGTATTTAGACTTCAAGAGGCAATTAAACAAAAAATCTTTGAAATAAAAATCAATGAAACTGCACTCTGCTATATTTAAGTGCTGAATATGATTGTCAGTGTAAAGCAGAAGGGATATTCTACAGTTTCTATCATTTAATGACATATACATGATTGCAAATATTGTATCTACAGTACTTAACCGTGCTACATCTTAAAGACTTAAGTTTGTGTAGCATGATAAAAGAATGGTCTGAGCCGAGATTAAAGCTAGTTTGAAGGCAACCAAGGGAGTTCCGTCATGTGCTCAGACTGTTACATTCATTTCTTGAAGTGCTTAACCCAGAATTTCTGATAATAGTTTTTTAAGATATAATTATTGCAGTGGTCAGTCATTGTTACCAACTCACAGTGTCCCCAAAGATACTGTTAAAAATCTCCTAATATGGTAAAACTAAATCTTCAGTTATAGAATAAACTGGCTACAATTCTTAATCTTAATTAAGCTTCAGCTCATTAAACTTTAAATGCACCTCATAATTGAAAATCAGATGCTTCCCAAGCTACACTTATCAGGACAATACATTTTATATCAACACCATTATACCATTCTGTCAAAACCAAAATCATAACAGCTGTGTTTGTGTCGAGGTTCTTACCTTCAAATTTTAAACAAAAAATTAAGGTCACATGCTGATTGTATTTAAAAAAGGCCACTGTGACCAAAAGTCGAAAATATAATGCTGAAAGAAGCCTGAATGGGAAAAACAAGTTAACAAAAGACAAAAGGTAAACATTCTATACGATTTTGGACAAAGTATCAACTTAAATGTCAAATGGACATGCAGTGATGTTATTTATAAGTTAGTCTGCATCTTGGTGATCATATCCTGCTATTTCTTCATCCCTGAGTGACTTTCGTGACCAACCATTCAGGCTTGCGACCATCTGCTTCTGTAAACCTTTACAAAACTCATTCTATATCAAATTGAAAGAAATGAAATAAAGAAAATACACACTGTTTACTAGTCGGCAGTCTTAATAGACAGAAATATCGCCACATTCGTTACATTCAAACAAATATCGAGAAGGGGACAGCTGTTTAATGGGACAATACTAACATAACTAACGACTGTTTACTTTTATAAAGTTTTGTATTGATTCTGAACAACCTGTTCTATAAACTCGGTATTTTTATCAACCCCTGTGTTGATTTTAAATAAATATAAAATTTAAAACTAAGAATCTTTCTCACTATGATATCATTATGTACGCTAAGTTGATTTCTCGGTGACGTATTTTAACTTAAAGTTAAATATCTGCAGGGGAGAAGCGTGGGCTTTTGTCGTGGGACATTTAGTAAAATAGTAAACACACAGAGCACAGAAAACAAATAGAAGATAAAAAAAATGGTTTGTTTGAACTTGAAAAACTTTTTCAAACAAACAATTTCACTTTTTTTCTACCTTTCACACACTGTTTTTTATGAGTTAATTTAGCTCTTCTGAGCGTGAAGAGCTCTGAATGAGCTGCATTAGTAACTAGTGTCATGCAATGTCAGTGTTGAGCTTCCTAAATAATGCTATGTATGTAGTGCTTGGCCTCCTGGTATCCTTGATCATACACTCGTAACTTTTGGTGTAAGAAGAGTACCAGAGGACAAAGGGCAAGCTAGCAATATCCTAAAGAATATCAAAACAGGTTTTCACTGTTAACAAATTTTTGCTCAAAATGTCATCAAACTTAAGGTCAGATTTTTAGCTTCATATCAATTGAGTTTGATAATGAACAATGTGGGTCGGATCAAAGAATTTTTGTTTACACTCAAGGGGCCAAAGTTTTGCTCCAATTCTCATTAAACCTTATGTGCTCTCAGGTGAGCAACAAAGGGCCATCTAGGGTCTCTTGAGTATAATTATATTAACATAATTCATACATGCATGATTAAATAATCATTACTTTCAAGGTTCACCTGATTTCTGTATTGAACATAATTTATATGAATAAAAAACTCTGTTTTTTGTTTGGAAAAAACAGATCTCAATGATAACGAAAATATTAATATTTACGATAATTATTATGCAAAAAAATAAAGCATCATTAGCGCAACAAAAAGGAGTTGATAAGACACATCATAAACCAGCAAAATATACCATTTTTTTTTCTTGTTTGCATAGTTTTACTTCACTCAAATAGTTTTGTATTTAAATTATTTAGAATTAAATTTTCAATACTATAACTCTGAGCAATCTTAAAAACCATTTTCTATGTTACTAAATTGAAATGCCTGAATTCATTTTTTAAATTCAAGTTAATAAATTACAACATAAATCAACATTAAACTATACTTTTCAGAATTTTAATCACCCAATATATTTAGTGATCAAATATTGTCACAGGTTTATGAATTCTTCACAAAAAAGGGTTACTCAAGGTCATAAAATAATATTTACAATATATTAAAAAACATTAAGTGAACACTATTTCATGAAGATATATTTAAATTTTATTCAACTGTCAGTGTTGCAGTGTATACATTAACCCCACTGATTTAAATACTCACTACAGTTAGTATGTACATCTGTACTTAATATGGATAGAAAGGGATACTGTATCTAATAATGTACAAGAATTATAAAAATATCAAGTATTTAAATCATAGGGGCTAATGTATGCCAAACTGACAGTTGAATAAGATTTAGCAGACTGAGTAATCCCTATATTTAATCCAAAAAAAATTGCAGGTAAAATTAAAAACTTACAAAATCATGTTACTAAATTAATTATTTTGCTCTGTGCATACATTCTTTTTATTGCAATGGTACACATTTGTTTGTATCGCAGGTAAAATTAAAAACTTACAAAATTGAATATTGATCACAATATAATATATTTCAAGAACTATACGTGTTGTTGTTGCTTTATAGTCATTTTATATTTAATCCCAAATCTGTAAATATGCTCATGGATTATCAAATAAGTATTAAGTATTTAAATCAGCACAGTTAATGTATGCCAAACTGACAGTTGAATAAGATTTAACAGTAATCCCAATATGTAATCCCAAATCTGTAAATATGCACACGGATAATCAAATAAGTATTAAGTATTTAAGTCAGCAGAGTTAATGTATGCCCAATTGACAGTTGAATAGAATGTAACTATAATCCCCATATTCAAACCCCCATATTGAACATATTATTTCTATATTTCAGTAATACAGACCACAGACATCTGTACAACCAACATACTTACACAACAAAGTGGATTTATAGCAACGCCACAATATCCTAAAACATATCCTGAGAGTAAAGATTGTCTGGTACAAATAAGTGTTCACCCGACACAGAAAATTAATCTTACAATTATTGACATGGATCTAGAGATCAACGGAACATTCGGCTGTCATGATTGGATGTACGCGTTCAATCAGATACGCAGTGTTACGTTATGTGGACGACGAGCTAACGAGAAGTTGACAACGTTAGGCAGCAATGAGATCTCTATAAGATTTCAATCTGATAATAAAACAAATAAAAAAGGTTTCTGGATTTACTATGAAGGTAAGCTGTAACAATTTGTACTATCACCATTTGCTAAACTTAAAATTATTTGTTATCTCATCGTTCTTTTAATTTACATATTATTTCCAATCATGCAATCATTCATTCCAATATTTATCATCAAAGCATTTAGAATAACAACTAACTTCAATTTCATCAAAAATAAATAGAATTTGTTTATCATTTATTATTAAATGTAAACAAAGATGTATGCGTAGTTTTGTTTACTTCCACAAATGAGTTGGTAAAATAACTTTGAGCTGAATGTGAGCAAATTGTTAATAACTGATTGTGTCTAAGCAATTGATTATGGTCACAACAAGAGACATTAAAAAAACAGTCTAAACAACCGAAATTCCAACTTACGGTTTTATTGCCTGTGATACAAGCAATCATGTTCCATTACAATTAAAACACATCAATCACAGTAAAACTGTTTTTGAAAATTTAGAAAAAGGAACATAATTGATCAAGTGTGTGCATTGTTTGAATTCTATGAGGCAACTGTGACTTAACATCATGATCGAGATGTCAAGCTAACAGCACTCACATACACATATTAATGAAACAAAACTCTTCTAACATGTACATAACAACCATATTTTCTACATTACAGCTTACCCACCATTACCTACAACCCAACCCAACATTATAACAGAGAAACCAACCACCAAGAAGATAGAACCACCAGTACAAGAAAACAACAACAATGAGGTACAAGATATCATAACAAATAAACCAACTAATGTTGCTTCTAAAAGTTCAAGTCAAAATGATGAAGAGGAACCAAAACAAAAACTACCTTTTGGTAAGTTAAAGAGTAACACTCTAAGCCATCTTTAGTCTCATATGGAAACTTGTAGGCATTGTAGCTACAGACATAAATATACCTAATAAAGACAGAGAGTGCTACCCTTTACAGCCATAATTAGTCTGATATAGCACATTGTAGGTGTGGCTACAATAGTAAAATAGACTTAATAAAGACTTAATGTTAGGACTAAGGGACCCAAAATCAGAAAGCCATAGTCTTCATTCTAGTTTAGTTTAGTTCATAAACAATCAACAAATACTTAGTCAGTATTTAACTAAGTGGCATGGAGTGGACAAAGAGTAAAGTAAAAAAGAATACAAACATAAAAAATGTACTGATACTCAGAAGAAATATTGGAAGGGTTCCTATAGACTGACAAACCTGTCCCATACCAAACATGTAGAATTTATCATTCTTAAGATGAATTAGTCTTAGTATAGTGCTACTAGTTAGCGATTCAGTCAAGTTGTCTCTTAGCTGAATAAGATCAAAGATGTCTTCACATTGTATAGGTCATATTACGACAGTCAGTCAATCCATTTACTGTTTCTGGAAAGGCTTAATCTCTGGATTTAGCTGTTAATGAGTTACTAGGCATATGAGTGACTAACAACTGCCCTGCATGATTAAGAATCAGAAGTAGGAGGGTGAATGGCCATAGTAACCAAACTTCATGAAAGTATGCACCGGCTGGGAATCAAACTCAGGACCCCTTAATCAGTAAATTGCATGTAACCAACTGAGCTAGCCAAGCTCAGGTATCTAGAAATTAAAACATTTAAATAAAACATTTTTTTCTTCTATTTCAGTTGCTATAGTAGCAGGGGTGATAGGAAGCCTTACATTTATATTGATAGTTTTATTAATGTTGTTAGTATATAGATGGTATAATGATAAACAACCTTATCGTGTCAAGTCACAACATGTCGAATATCTAGATGCAAGAAATCCTGCCTTCAGAAGTAGTACAGGGACAGAATTTCAAGGAATTGAAATTTATTATAATTGTTAGTATTATGGGGGTGTTCAAGCTACCGATGTGAAAATGGACACATACTAGTAGCGGGAAATCTAGTGGAGTTGTGAGAAAAGGTGGAGTTAAGAAAGGCAGAGTTTAAGAAAGAGGCGGAGTTATGAAAAACTAAGTGCTTTATATGACATGATAAAAACTTATGTTCATGAAACTAAAGATATATTTCTCACCAAATAGTGCAATTTTTTTACGTAATTTTTTACGTTCAGTGTCAAGACTTATATATACTTGTATATAAAACAATTAAGTATTGAAAATCTGTTCTTTGATAGATTTTGTTTTATTTGATGTAAAACTGTGACTGGTGTGCATGTGACTTTTTGAACGTGACTGGTTTAAGTGATATATTGTCTTTATTTATTGTGCACGTTTTTAAAACTTTGTTAGAATTCCAGAATATCGTTTTTTTTGCACATGCTGTGATCATGTACTTAGATCAGGGACCTGTATTTTATGACCCCTAAGCGTGAACATCAAATATGGAGCAAAGTCAACTATTAGTGTTTATAGTGCTACAGTTGTTAGCCCCTTTAAGGGGCTAGGATAGAAGACATCTCATGTGCTGTCCTGAGTGTAGTTCTAGGCTTTAATTGAAAAATTGTTTACAATTTGAAAGAAAAGTATGTCAAAATTCCTTAGATTAAAATATGAGAAAATTTGACTTAAATTGAAGCTTCTTAAGACTTTGGAAACAGTAGAACATCAGATCACGAGAAGTAACTCTAAATTACCAACAACTTTCCAAAATCATGGAATTAAATCAGAGATTAAACCAAGGATGGTAATTCTACATCTTCAAGGGAAGTAATTCTGTATTTCTCATCAAAACAAAGGGAAGTAACTCTGAATTAATCATCAAAAAGGGAAGTAATTATGAATGTCTCATTAAAACAGGGAAGTAACTCTGAATTCAATATCAAAACAAAGGGAAGTAATTCTGACTAAAAGATAAAGTGAATTCTTGACCTTATATTTGATCTTTAATTGTATAAAAAGTGTGACTTTGTATATTCTGTGATATAGAAATACACCAGAGGAGAATATTTGAGGAAAATGGCAACATTTTATCATTTTGATCATCTAAGTTTTTTACATTATATTATATTTATCATTTCGGACCATGTACTTTACAGGTAGAATTGCCCTAATGCATTTTGGGAAATGTCTTGTGATCAGCTTTGAATTTCAAAAGATTTTGATAAAACCAGATTTTCACTAGTTTCGAGACAAAGCAATCAAAGTCTTTTATATTGCAAGACAATATGGGATATCATGGGAACTGCATTAGGGGCATTCTAATGTAACAAATATTTCTCCACTATTTTATAAGGTATGAGAATCTTTACATGTATTTATCTTTTTATTATTTATTGTTACAACTATTTATAAATCGAGGGTTGCCCGCAAGACTGAAGTGCTTTGCATAAATGAGCAAGTTACTACAGTCTTGTGGCAACCCTTGAAATGCAGTGTATTTCAATAGATCAGTACAGAATTAGTCTAACTACAAGTATATGAAGTAAATGAAGACTAGTTATTGTGTGTTTTTTCTCAACTGTCAAAACATGAATAATTTCACGGTGAATGCGTTCGTTAAAATTTTTGTTGTTATACACCCATGAGTTTCCGAAAGTGTGTATTATGATTGAGTAAAGCTTCCTATGCCTTATTATAAGTTTTAGTCAAGATATTTTTAATGAAAACTTGACTGCCAGTACAAAAACAATGCATTCAGTCATCGTGAAATTATTCAAGCTCACAGTTGAGAAAAAAACGACTCTCAATGTTTTCCCCCATATAAGTCAAAACTTTTTTTCTTTTTTATAACTAAACTCTTTAACTTGACTTATATTCATATCAAGACTTAGTAGAATTTTCTAGAAATATTTAGAGCTCAGAGAAACATCAAATACTGTACTTAAAAGTTCAAACTTATATGAGATTTGATGTTTATGAAAATACAGTATTTCAAACAAGCAGGAGGAAATCTGCAATTATAATGCTTTAATTAAACGAGGGTATACACATTTACATAAACCACAGTCATCTTCTTAACCCACTAGCTGGAAGCCCTTAACTAGTGGAAATTGATACAGTTTCATGTTATGTCATTTTGAACAGAAAATTATTTGACTTAAAATTTCGCCAAAACTACCATATTTTTTCTTTCATCTTATTACGTACAATTTTATTATCTAAATATTATTATTATCAATTGTGTTTGCCTAAAATCAAAAGACCCTATACATACATAAGAAGACATATAATTATATGTACATTAATATCAAATCATCATAAGTAGAAATCTTAAGTAGAAAAATCCAATTATTATAATGTTCATAAATTTCATTTTTAGTGTCTATTAGAGTCAGTACCATAAGATTTATACTGCTTGGTAGAATACAAGGCCTTTGTACTCAAGGTTCTTAATTTAGGGCTAAACCAACACTTACATTATTCATTTTACATTAAAAGTTAATGTTTTAATCAATTATGGATTAAAAGCTACTAGATTTTTATTGTATTGATTATTTTATTGTATAATTATTTAATCATTGTTTCAGTATGGTAACATTTCACTAATTGTCTTAATTTCATGGCTGACAAATCACTAAACTCATATTGAATGTATCATTTTCCTATGAAGGCAAGTTGAAATTTGTCTTTCTTAGTTTTCTAATAGTGAGCAATTTTATAGAATGGCTATACACGATTTAAGAAGCTAAGTTGCATAAAGAAGTTGCTACCTAGCATTTATGAACTATTTTGTTAGCCAAATAGATTATACAACATATCTGCTTCAATGTAGCGAAACCATAGTAAATAACGTTCAAAATGTATCCTGCTGGCAAGTTTTGTAAACTTGCACTTCTTTAAGAAAACCATTGCATAGGAATTCACAATGAAGGAAAACCTGAGCACCTTGCTAAAGGTGACGTCAATTTAGTAAAGTAACAAATCAGCCTGTTATCTAGAAACAAGAAATGTAATGTGGAAACCACATTAAAGCCGGATTTAGAAACTATAATGCAAATCAGTTGGGCATAAGCCCCAGTCTTCACTATAAGCCTCAAATTAAACTACAGTAGTTACAATTTCAAGTGGAAATAATTTGAGAGCCAGTTTAATATTTATTAACAATATGGCTGCTGTGAGTATCTGAGTACTTGGATATTTGCGACCCTGACCAGAAATTGCGGGATGGCGATCTATTTTTAGAAAAAAATCAAGAACATTTTCAGCTTAATTTATACCTTTTTGTTATATTGTTGGATAAATTACCTATGTAGGGACTGAATTATCTTGTGTCAAAATTTTGATTGATTAAACAAATATGTTATCACTGAAAATGCCGATAAAATGTCTGGTGATAGGAATGCTTGAAGTACATCGGTATCCAAACAGTAAAACCTTCCGTAATTCTTTACTTTATTTTTGTTATTACATAAATTCCAGTATGCTTCTCCGTTAACATGTGATTCGTGGTTTGATTCTTGAATCAATACATATGAATCATGGTTCAGATTAGATCGCAACTAGCTCAACGATCCACAACCCTAATTAACAATATCATACATGTATGATTGTTATGATATTTCTACATGTTATAATTGTTATCATTTCACTTACAGTGTTCACTTATATATTATCACAGATGTTCTCAGTGCAATAATCAGAATGTACATAATCATAATATTGTATATAGTTATTGTTTTCATATGTAAATATTGTATCAAATCAACAATTCTTCTCTCTTTTTTTGTCTCATTTTTGTGGTCATCTCAGTAATTTATTATATAAAAATAAAAATGAATAAAGAAATACACATGGTATTTATGTTATGATTATTTTTGTATCATTCACTCTGAAGCCAAGTATAGGTTCAGTCGGTAGAACATCAGTCAGACTGTTAATCCTGAGGTAATAAGCTTGATTCCTAGGTTGGATCTTCATAGTTTATCCTTGTAAATTACATGTACATGTCTTGGCACAGACACATGATACAGCTCAGTTGGAAGCATGCACATCTACTGATGGAGGGGTTTTGGGTTTGATTCCCGGAAGGGGCATACTTTCGGGGAGCTTGGTCATCAAATTATTTCTACGACCGTTCTCCCTCCTACCAATGATTCTTAATTATGAAGGGCAATTGTCAGTCACTGACAAAAGTATGTGCTTAGTAGTTGGTTAGCAGCTAAATCCAGAGATTTAGCCTTTCCAGGAACAGTGAGTAGGTTGACTGACTGCCGTTATATGACCTATACAATGTGTTGCTACAGCATTAAACCCTACAGAACAAACAACTGATCATCTATCACAACTCTGATGAGGACTGTACAATACAGTTGAAACACCAGAAAATATACATGATTTTTCTGTGTTATGGAATTTAACTCACAAATTGATAATGCCAGAAGAAGAGAAGAGTAATAATAATAATAAAAATAATATTAATAATAATAATAAAGAGAGAGGCCTAAACCCCTTTGAGACATCTTTTGAAAGAGAAGATACGCAGAAAAAAAGGTCATTTTTCAATGCAACTTTCCTTATGAGAAATACACTTAATCAAAGTCCTGTATCACAGTTAAAAAATCATATATTTATCAATAAAATTCAAACTCTTGAAAATAGCATACTCGTATCTCCTTATAGCAAAGAAGTATTAAGCAAACCATTGTCTGAGTAGCACTTAGAGATTATTATAAGCTTAAATGACAATTCCTTTATCATCTAAAGATGAACAAACCAATTTTGACAAAAATTGAAGATAGAGACTATCACAGTTCAATAGACGAGAACTCTTGAACTCTTCAGAGGGCATGAGAACTGATGTTGTCTTTTATCTATTCTAAAATTGTGTAATATAATACACAGAGAAATGATAAAGCAAGTATATACCAATCGAAGTTGAAATATCAATAATATTTGTGACCAGCTGATATTTTGTTGTAATGGAAATGAAAAAAATACAAAATGTTTATAATCATTAACTTTCTAAATATTTACACAACAAAAATGATTCTCTAACAGTAAAAGCAGGGTACATGACTGTGCAACAACAGTATTAATTTCAAATAATTTTGAATAATTATTTTCATATTATTGTTAGATACCATTAGTATTTAAACTTTATCAGTTTATGAGCTACCACAATCAAAATTAAACCTAATCTAGAATTTTGCTCAAATTCACTCATTTCACAGGGTTTTATATCTGTTTACTGAGATTGGGTAACCATTGACAGAAGGTAATTTTAATCTTTGTTTTGTAGCAATTAAGCTAGTTTTCCCCTTAAAAATCTCACAATAGAATGTGAATGATAATAATTATGAAAGTAATAGTACTGTAGTCCTCCTTTAATAGTAATCAAGTAATTTATGCATTGTCACACTCAATAGTATCAAAACCCCTCTAGGGGACACATACACAAATCAGCTGCTCATCAAGCCAGTAGAAAGACAGTAAGATAATAAGGAAAAAAACACACCAAAATTTTTTTTAAAAATACAAACTAACATAAAAAGCCTATTAAAAATCATTGAAGACATGGTTGTTATACATGTACTATGATATATACAAGAGTTCAAGCCAATTTTGCTAATATTTCCTGGAAACTTCACTATTTTGTACTTAATTAATATCCCCCTCCCTCCTTCCAACCTTGATACCAAGTTAACTGGAAACATCTACCAGGAGAGTACATCTAACATACACAGTGTTCTATAGATAGAAATAAAATAGATGTTTATATCACGATCAGGTAATCAACACTAGCTGTACAATCAACTCAATAAACACTCACTGTAACCACAGGTACATGTATCAAACACTCACTATAACCACAGGTACATGTATCAAACACTCACTGTAACCACAGGTACATGTATCAAACACTCACTGTAACCACAGGTACATGTATCAAACACTCACTGTAACCACAGGTACATGTATCAAACACTCACTGTACAACAGGTACATGTATTAAACACTCACTGTAACCACAGGTACATGTATTAAACACACACTGTACTACAGGTACATGTATCAGACACTCACTGTAACCACAGGTACATGTATTAAACACTCACTGTAACCACAGGTACATGTATCAAACACTCACTGTTAACCACAGGTACATGTATCAAACACTCACTGTACTACAGCAACATGTATCAAACACTCACTGTAACTACAGGTACATGTATCAAACACTCACTGTGCTACAGCTACATGTATCAAACACTCACTGTAACCACCGGTACATGTATCAAACACTCACTGTAACCACAGGTTTGTGTATCAAACACTCACATTAACCACAGGTACATGTATCAAATACTCGCTGTACTACAAGTACATGTATCAAACACTCACTGAACCCACAGGTACATGTATCAAACACCCAATGTACTACAGGTACATGTATCAAACACTCACTGTAACCACAGGTACATGTATCAAACACTCACTGTAACCACAGGTACGTGTATCAAACACTCACTGTTACCACAGGTACATGAATCAAACACTCACTGTGACCACAGGTACATGTATCAAACACTCACTGTAACCACAAGTACATGTATCAAACACTCACTGTACTACAGGTAGATGTATCAAACACTCACTGTTACCACAGGTTCATGTATCAAACACTCACTGTACTACATGTTCAAAATGCATGAAATATATATCTATAGAAGGCAGCTTATAACATTAAAATTAAATACAATAACAGTAAAAACCATGTATTTATGTCCATGTAGACTCACTGTACTAGTAACATTCATGTATCATAACATTTATATATAGCCACTTACAACATTAAAAAATCAGACAACTAGGGTGGGTACTTTTTATAACTATTAATTTGAATTTACTGTGTCATTCAAAATTACTTTTACACTTGTAAAAAGCTGGGTTAGATACCAGTGGGATAATTGGATAAATTATTGTGATAAAGTTACCTGTGAACTGTTGTGAACTCAAATATCAATGAAATAGGAGTGAGCCAAAATATGATAATAAGCAACTATAGGATTGAACTGAAGTATAATACTAAATGAGGGTTAACTAGTACTCATTACTGGAGTGGAAATATTTGAAGTCAGGATGTACTAACAGAGGAGAGTATCATTTTTGATATTTCAATAGAATTTTTACCATATCATTGCCAATTAACTAACAACCATTCAATATACAACATATATGTATAGGTAGAACAATTACAGTATAACCTTCCCCCACTGTTGTTAAATATTTCTACTTGGCTTTTATGTTGCTTATAAAAAGTTTTCATACTGATGGTCACATAGCTGGTATGCCTCCTTCTTCATTTTCTAGCAATTAGACTAGTTTTGAGCTGACCCATCGATGTGGTTATTAACATTGGCCAGCTTATTTAACCAGCATTCCTGGACAATATATGGAGTCCTGGAGATGGCCTTGCCTGCCTGACTGACCATTATCAACAGTTACCAATTTTCTTTAACCATTGTTAACCCTGGTCTAGGATGCGAGTGACCAGCATGGTCACTACAGTATTTCTATCAATAATCAGGACTTTAAATAATGGATTGGCTTAGGACAGTTGAATACCAATACAATACAATCATGCAAAAGTTGATACTTTCTTAAAAGAATACACAATTTTCACCAACGACCGCCACTGGGACAATTCTTAGTACCAGTCAAACCTTCCAAGCAATATATTATACAACTCACAGCTTTCATACAATATGAAACAACAAGATTCATTAAATCCTTTAAATTAGTATCAACATGTGTTTAACTTAGAATAATTGATAGCATTTAACTAAGAAACGAGAAAAAAGCTTCTCAAGTGAGACCTGTAATCTACAAATATAATTCCTATAGTTTTTGAATGACATTGAAACAATGTATAGTAGAAGTATTATGTAATTTGTCACATTATTACACTGCTTGGACCCTAAATCTCACAACACTGTTACACTGCTTGGACCCTAAATCTCACAACACTGTTACACTGCTTGGACCCTAAATCTCAAAACATTATTACACTGCTTGGACCCTAAATCTCACAACACTGTTACACTGCTTGGACCCTAAATCTCACAACACTGTTACACTGCTTGGACCCTAAATCTCACAACACTGTTACACTGCATGGACCCTAAATCTCAAAACATTGTTACACTGCTTGGGCCCTAAATCTCACAACACTGTTACACTGCTTGGACCCTAAATCTCACAACACTGTTACACTGCTTGGACCCTAAATCTCACAACACTGTTACACTGCTTGGACCCTAAATCTCACAACACTGTTACACTGCTTGGACCCTAAATCTCACAACACTGTTACACTGCTTGGACCCTAAATCTCACAACACTGTTACACTGCATGGACCCTAAATCTCAAAACATTGTTACACTGCTTGGGCCCTAAATCTCACAACACTGTTACACTGCTTGGACCCTAAATCTCACAACACTGTTACACTGCTTGGACCCTAAATCTCACAACACTGTTACACTGCTTGGACCCTAAATCTCACAACACTGTTACACTGCATGGACCCTAAATCTCAAAACATTGTTACACTGCATTGACCCTAAATCTCACAACATTGTCATATTGCATGGACCCTAAATCTCACAACATTGTTACATTGCATGGACCCTATTTCTCAAAACAACTCAAACTGATATTGGTCTCCATTTTCATTTCAAAAACAGTTTAACAGTTTTAACAACAAGCTTTCTTCAACACTGGACATTGATCTAGCAAAATGAAATTTTTACTGGACCCAAGAAAGTTTCGGGACCAAAAAAATCATAGTGATATGACTTTGTTTAAACATGTTGTCCATATTAACGATTTAGAATAATATATTCTATAATCTTTTAAAACGATTTAGAATAATATATTCTAAAATCTTTTACAGCAATTTAGAATAATATATTCTAAAATCTTTTACAGCAATTTAGAATAATATATTCTAAAATCTTTTAAAACAATTTAGAATAATATATTCTAAAATCTTTTAAAACAATTTAGAATAATATATTCTAAAATCTTTTACAGCAATTTAGAATAATATATTCTAAAATCTTTTAAAACAATTTAGAATAATATATTCTAAAATCTTTTAAAACAATTTAGAATAATATATTCTAAAATCATATAAACAATATAACAACAAATAATGATTTTATTGAATATGGAAAATTGTGGAGATGAAAAGTCAGATGGACAGTCAAACCATTCACTATTTAAAAGTCAATGAACCGATGGCAATTTCATAGACTTGGTCCAAGGGGAAATGGCTAAATTCAAAGACTGGTATAATTATGTGAAATTTTGATAATACATTGTAGTCAAATACTTTTCTCCACTGAACAGTATGCTTTTTATGTATAATATAATATTTGATTTGTGTATGTTAATTTTCAGGGCTGAATGAAACGCCACTACTGAACTCATTTTTTGTAACACCATTTGGAAATAAAGGAAGTAAAAATAGTGTTATGTTCAGCCCTTAAAAATTGTGTTTGCTTTCTTCTTATTGTTTTTGTGTGAGCATAAATATCTGTACTTATGTCTGAATCAACTATTTGGGTAAATATATAGGTAAATACATGTATAAACAAATGGTTACCTTGGATTCATGATAAGTCTTCTAAAGAAATATGTCCATGTTATATAATCTAGAGCATCTTGTTTGGATGTTATTGTACCAGCTACAATCTCTGCATTTAAATGATCAGGTAATACTTCTAATAAACTGTAAAATAAAACATTATCATATCATTTATATAGTTTCCTCAGATTGATCTGAGACTAGATGTTATAGTACCAGCCACAATCTCTGCATTTAAATGATCTAGTAATACATCTAATAAACTGTAAACATAACAATATAAAACTATAGCATTATATTAGAACATTTCTATGAAGTAAAACTGGAAATTTGTGACGCTAAATTTAAGCTAACCAATATTTGCTCTATCTAAATTTGACATTATAGTTGCCATTTGTTTCTTACTAGTTTTCTTTAGGGCATGTTACATGGATAAATACATTGTAATAAGAATATATTGGTGCTATGTAACTGTCTGACCCATCTAGGTAGTTTCATCTAGCCCAATTCAAGCCTTCAAATTTTCACTGTAGTTTGAGCACTTTGTTTTATTTTATTTTTTTATTGGAGTTAATGCCGTGTCAACACAATTTTAGGTCATTTTAAGGCATCCAGCGCACCTAACCTAGCTTTCTTGGACCATTGTCTATAACCAGTACTCACCTACCCTTCCATAAGGCCGGAAACTTCTCAATATTATCTAATCAATGGAGGAAAATCAACATTATTATCAAATTTTCATGGAAGGGTATAACCTCCCCGGGTGGGATTCGAACCTGCACCCCCTCGGGCACGAGATTCCAAATCCCGGCGCACTACCAACTGCGCTATCGACCAGGGTTTTGAGCACTTCGACCTTTGACAAAAAATACAAGTTAGATAATTATCATGATCTAGATCACATTGACCCACAGACAGACAATACATTTCCCAATATCATTATTTTTAATTGAAAGTGACAACAATTCAAAACCAAGAATAGAAATCTAATCTCAAGCTTTTGCTATGTTAAGGGTAGCATTGGCATTAGCTTAGATGACTTGTATAAGCTTTTAAAATGAAAGTGAAATCAATACTCATAAATAAATGATATAAAAGAACTTGGAACTTATCAGTAAAATCTATCTGAGAAAAAAATAGAACATCTCTTCCAGAACCTGTTAAAATGTTTCCATATGATTTATTAATGTAAACTGTAACATTCAGATTTAAAGATTAAAGGTACTATGTCGCAGGTTTGGTGCAAAACAGACATAACTCACTCTTTTCTTATATCGAGTTACGATCGTTTTGCACTAAACCAGCGACATGCTATATTTACAAGCACAGAATTAATGATATGTCTAAGTAAGAAAACAACTAAATGAATTCAGGTTATATAGTACCCACCAAAACTTTGGAGACAAAAGAAATTGCTACAATTCTTAAATTTAGATGATTATTTTTGCAAATTGTTTATTTTTGATATATTTGAGTATGGTTTGTGATAAAATGAAACCAAATTTCATGAATGCAACATATTTATAAGATTCAGCTTCTGATGTCCTAAAGCCTTTAAAACCATGTTTATTGTAATTATTTTTCATAACATAGATTTTATGCTATTTTTGTAGTCTCAGTTAAAATATAATTATATCAAAAAATAAAGCTTAAATTATTATTCTAATTCCTCTGCACAAATTATTTTTTACCAATTACCTGTCTTACAATTCCATTCAATTTTTGTGCAGAGGGTTTGAAGCTACCAATCAACATTCACCCAACCAAAGGGAGCTTTTTGAGAAAGAAAAGCAGTATTAATTTTATTGGCTAAATGATTAACAATATAAGAGTATGTCAGGAATCCAACACAATACCATCAAATTAAAAATTCTATCTTTTTCCGTGGTCTCACAGAGAAGACCCTCTCTAAAACAAACATCAGAGTTAAATAATTTTAGATAGTTAGTAAAAAAACACTTGTCTTGAAAACTTACTTTGATTCAACAGGGAATGGTTCATACAAGAATTTCTTATAGAAATGTTTTTTGATATCATGTACTAATATCACAGCTTTGCCTTGATCATCAAACTGAGGTCTACCAGCACGACCCATCATCTGTAGGACATCTACAAATATATTACAACAATATCAATACTTATTCATATTTTCATGTCAAAATTCATGATAGCCAGCCCAGCTCGTTCAGTCAGTAGTAGAGCTCTATATATCAATCAGATTGATCATATTCATATCGATACAAAATGATTGATATTCGATATATCATATGATATTTTAATAATATATAGATTTTTTTATAAAACAGCAAAACAGTGTTGTTTCATTCATTTATTTCAATTATTGTAGTACATTGTACCATATTACTAAATGCATTGTCTTATGAACACTTGAAATGTTTAAGTATAATAAATCATGACGTTTGCATGTTTTTAAGAAATATCCTTGCATCCAGTGAGTCTGGGTTTAAACATGATCTTTCTGCTGACAGGATGTCTCCTGAGGCTAAAATTACCTGTTCAGACGCTACTGAAGGGGCCTGAGCAACTAAATATTAAGCAGCTAATTCGCACAAATGAGGTAATCTATACCGATTTTCTTTTTAAAAGCAAATTATTAGGATGTTTTGGCATGTCTCAGTAAACTTTCAATTCTTTGTCGGCCACTTATTGAAAGCTTCTATTGTTGAAGGAAAAAAATGTGAATGGTCATCATCATCACTTAAAAAGCCTTCATCTGTGTTTTGACTCTCTTATGTGATGGTTCACCAATTTCACTTTAGTCTATCACTTAAATACTGATTGTTGGTTCCCAGACTAAAGTACATATAAAGGACATTCTAACAGCAACAATTACTTCACTTCGATTGAAGAGACCAAAACATGACGTAACCGGTGTAAGACATTTGCAGAAAGAAATCATGTCATATTATGAGATTGGAAGCAGTAGAATCAATGACGTCTATGAGTAGAATGTTGATTTGGCGATACAAAATATCAACTGCTTTGCAGGCCATGCTTTTTATTTGTATGACCGTCATAGATCAATATTTTGTTTGATATGGAAACGTTCGATCCCATATATCTATCGAACCTACAATACAGGTATTTGATATATATCTTATACCAGTGTAGAGCCCTAGTCAGTAGCAGGCAAGTCTACTGATCGAGGATTTAAGGGTTCTATTCCTATGCATCGTTTTGTCAAGTCTATTTTTGAAATAATTTTTATGGCCATTCTATCTCCTAGCAATGATTATTAGTCATTAAAGGCAGTAGTCTGAGTTACTGATAGAAGTATGCGTCTATATACTGGTTAACAACTAAATCTAGAGATTTAGACTTTCCAGCAACTGTGAGTAGGTTGACTGCCGTGATATGACCTATCACATAGGATCACAGTCATAAAGACATTTGTAAAGAAATAAATAACAAGACTTTAAGATAAGCATGCATGCATATTGTTTTTATCATTATTATCATCATCATCATCATCATCATCGCAATTTCCATCACATCATTATCATTATAACCATCACAATTGCCATCGCCACCATCATCATCATCCCCAACATCATCATCATCATTATAATCATAAGTATCACCTACCAGTAATAGGAAAGTCGACATATCTTCTAGTTTTACCATCATAGAATTCTGTACCTTTGACAACTACAAGATGAGCAGGAAAGTTTACACCCCAGGCTAATGTACTAGTAGCTATCAATACCTGAAAACATCAAAGATATGTACAAATACAGTTAGACTACAATTTTAAACCTGAACGGTTTACCACTGCAACTCTGCAATGCCATAAAACTAAGAAGTGTATTTCGTTGGGTCAGCATGGAAGAAGTCTACATTTTCAAGTACATGTAGTTAGACTATAGCGTGTACAAAAAAACAAAACATGTTTGGGTAAACAGTAGAAATGAGACAATCCATTTCAGGGGTAGGCAGTATTGAAAATAAAATGTGTGCGATTTATTTTAACAAAATTAGCATAATGGATGCCACCATTTCTTGGTAAATAATGCTTGTAAAGGTAAAAATCTTTTCCATTACACCAACAACTAAGACAATCGTAATATATATCACATGTTTAAGTTATTGTCATCCTGAGCGTCCGTTGTCGTGGTTTAATTTATTTTGTTATTACACACAGTGCTTTGTTTTTTTTGTTTGAACTATAATTTCTTTATTTTTGTTTTAGTTACAATACAATACAACAGCCATACTCTGACAGTCATGACAATCTTTTTTTTTAGTTTTTTTTTAATGAAAAACTGACAAATTAGGCAAAATGCAAAAATTGCAGACCATGGTACAAGAGAGGCAGCTAAAATATTAATCCCCTAGGTGCCCATTTTTTATTCTGATCCTAATACAAAGGGAGGTAACTATGTATAGTTTTACACTATGGCAAATATAGTTATTTCCCTTTCTCATTAAAGTTGCATTTTTGTGGGTTAGACAGAAACTAATAACTTGCATTTATCAAAATTTAAAATTACTGTTGCAAGACAGCATGATATCAAATTCTTGTGATAATAGAGAAACATTATCAAAAAGGATTTAAAATGAAAATAGGACATATTAAGACCATTGAAAAATTTATTAATATTGTTTTTTGGTTTCCTAGGCGTGTTGCTCTCAATGTAGTTTTGTTTTTGAGTCAATGTAAATGATTAGTTTGAAATCACTGTCCATCATAAAAATGTAATGTCATTTGTGATGGCATTTTATAGTCTGAGTTTCATGCTCACACACATTAACCAACTTTACAGCTATTGACCCTGGTCGTTGGGCTATATATGTATATCAATCTCCCTGGGGAGTCTTTTTACTACTCTTATTATTGCAGCCAACAAACTGATGCAACAGCACAGTACCATCCTTATAAGTGTCCATTTACACTCGGGTGAAGTGAAGCAATTGCAGATAAATTTCTTGCACAAGGAAATTAGCAGTGCCCCTAGTGGGATTTGAACCCATGACCTCTTGATCCCTAAAGGCGTGCCATACCACTGGGTTTCTGTTCCAACTTAGAAAATAGATTAACTGAAGGGACCTAAAATAAAGATTCATTTTGATAAAGTGATGAAAAATCTTACAAAAACAGACAGTTGTAACTTCAGTAGTTTTGTAAAATAGATTATTATGATCAAAGACCAACTGTAACTGATTGGCCCATCACTTGTCAATTATGTCTACAATTAGAGTGTTCTCTTTCTTGTCAGTTGGGTTAATCTTGATGCCAGTGTGTGAGTATCATGGACAACAAGTCATACATGTTCATTATTGTTAAATCTTATTCAACTGTTAGTGGTACATACACAGGGCACTCATTTGGCATATTTTGGTGCCGAATATGGGCCCCATTCCCCTTTTAAAATCATATGTTTATTTCCCCTATTTAAGATAAAAATTCTCCTCAAAATCTAATTTAAGTTTTAATTTGTCATTCTATAGTCACAATTTTGACAAGCTATTCAAGTCAATTGTAGAAGTGTTCAGAGTAAATGTGACTTGTAAAAGTCACAACTGTACACTTTTATGAGTGAACTGAAAATTCCCCATGCTGACTGGAAACCTTGAAACATTCCCCTTCCTGAGGGTAGGGGTACAAAAGTCCCCAAAAGTTGTCTAGTGCCCTGATGCATTAATCCTGCTAGTTTGAATACTCCAGATTGTTCAATTGTCCAGTACATAAATACAGATATCAATTTTTATTGATTTTAAGTACAGAAGTTTTGTGATGAGTATCAAAATCATCGGGATTAAGTAAGAGCCAATGACATTTGTATAAACTTTTGTAATAACTATTTTGTTTTATTTTTCTTGTACCATTTATAATTAAAATAAGTAAGAACACTTACTTGTATTTTAGAATTTACGAATAGCTCTTCTGTTATTTTTCTATCTCTTTCAACCAATCCAGCATGATGTATACCTATACCAAATGCTAGAGTCAGTTTTAAATTAGTATCTTTGATACCGCTAATAATGTTCTCATTCTGAAATATAAATAAAAAAATAATATTAATAATAATATTAATAATAAAAATAAAATTAAATATCAATAAGAATAAAAATGACAATAATAGCATAAAAAACAAGTAAATCTGTTAGCTAATGCTCACTGGTGATACCCCCGCAGTGAGAAATATGACTATCATAATGTACCTTTCATTTAACGAAATCTAAAAATATGCGACAAACAGGAAGTAGATGAGCAAGGAGCATGATATTGCTTTACACCACATGGGACTATGGGATGAAGCAATATGCAAAGTATTAGGCTGCTGCATGTTATAGTTGCTGAGAAAACTGCGACAGAAATTTTGTAACGGACGGACGCACGCATGAACGCACACACCCAGGCATGCACGGACAAGGGTAAAACAGTATACCCCCCTCTTCTTCGAAGCGGGGGTATAATAATCAAATATTCTTATCGATGAAAAACAACAATTGCTTACATGACTTAAAGTCATACATGTCTATTATTGTTAAGTATGCAAGCTTTGGGGTGGTAGGCTAACTTTTTTATTTGAAGTTTTATCCTTGACAGATATTTTAATTTAATTAGTAATCATAATGCCAGGTAATTAAAATTGGAGGGCATAGTCCGTTCACGTAAACACATATCATAATATATAAATCTTTGTAGAAGCTGAAACAACATGTAATGAGCAATGTGGGTATTGTGCCAATGTGATTTAATCCATAATAACATATAATGATAATATAATCTCCATCAAAGAACTGAAGTAACTAGGGTATTTATTTAACAATTATATTAGTATGTTTCTTGTATGAATTGTGCTAAGGGAGGTAATTACAGTAGAGTTTAGATTACAAACAAACTGAGTTATTTCCCTTATTGTCAGTTTCCCATTTCAGAGGAAATCATTCTACAATTCTATAGTTCGTTTTTTCTCAACTGTCAAAACATGAATAATTTGACAGGGAATCTGTTTGTTAAAATTATTGTCGTAATGCATCAATGAGTTTCAGAAAGTGTGTATTATGAACAAGTAAAGCTGCTTATGCCGTATGATATGCTTTAGTCAAGATATTTTTAATAACAATTAGACCGCCAGTACAAAAACAATGCATTCAGTCACAGTGAAATTATTCAAGCTTTGACAGTTGAAAAAAAATGGACTATAAGAGTCAAAGACTATATGATTCACTGGATCACAAGGACCATAAGATGAACTGAAATGACCTTTTGAACCATAAAATCAATTCAAGTGACTGTCAGAACCATTTGTTCTACTCTAATATTGTCTCTGAATTGACTTAAGTAATAAATGGAACACAGTCACATAAGGTGATCATTATCTTGTCTGATAAGATAGAAATAATTACAGTCTTCTTACAAGAGATTCTTTAGACCTGAGTCTTCTCTTATAAACAAGACAATCAACCATTTAGCACTTGTTTAGCATCTTTTCAGAACCTTTTCATGTCAGTTAAACTGATAAATCACAGCCACAGAGTTAGCCCTGGTTTTCAGGACTGCAGCCTTGTCCTATCTCAGCCTCAAGAATACATTTTCCAGCTGGGCTGGTATATTTTCATGCATTTATGGTCTGTAGTGTATTCCTTTATCAAAGCAGGTAATAGCTATCATCTACTTGTTAAACTCTTGTCTGAGAGAAACCCCACCAACAGGAGAGGTACCTACCCCAAATAGGGTCTGGTCCCTTCATGTCAGCCTCCAAGACATTCCTATTCTGCATCCACCCCAGGATCAGTGGCACATAATTTTAACTATCTAATGACTTATTTTAGGTGTAAAATCCTTCTATAAACTTATGATATCTCACAAACTGCTGCTTAAATCCATTTGAAGGGCTTAGAAAAATAATGTACAAGAAAGATGAAAGTTTTATCTTTGCTGGTGGTTTATGTGCTAAATATTAAAGCCATGTCAACACAATTTAGGTTATATTACGGAAAGCTAGTTAAGGTGCCTGGCCACCATTCAATAATCTAAATCATGACATGGCATTAAACCCAATATAAAATAATAAAGATCAAATAAGCTTGCTCTTCACTCTCACAGATGTGATTTACAACAGTAAACTTGATACAGAAACAAATAGAAAGATCATTATTACAAGTATAAAGACATACTTAGTTTCACTTTTAACTAAACCAATTAATTTCATTAAATGAAACAAATCAATGCTTTGTTTCATATTGTATTTCAATATACAAATTAATGTTTTGTATATTAAGACTTGGGCGTGTTCAGTAATTAATGTTGTTATATCTAATGAGAAACAAAGAGTTTCTATAATGAGTTTTCTCTTACAATTAAAGGGTGTAATGGTACAATAAAAACCATATTTATGATTAAAATGTGGTCTCACATTGCTGGCATTTATATACATGATTTCACATTTTTGCTGGTTATAATCAGGTTTTGTCTAGCACAGTAGGATATACTGTTTGTAGGCATGACCAAGCAGTTACAACGTTGGACTGGTAATCATTTGATAGCCAGCTCCGCATAGGTTTAAAGACATACTCGCGTAATTCATGCGATACCTAGCGTCGCAGACTAGCTGGTACCAAGGGCGACAACCGAAAATCACGTACGGTCCGAAAATACGGTCCAAGTTTTTCCTGTCCTTTTCTCTAAGAGTTGCCTCCCTTGTAATTGGAAAATTTTGTTGAAAATTGTTTTGAAAAACAAAGAAACATGAAAAGACGGCGGAATGGGCGTTTTGTAAAGGAAAGGGATCATGAAAGATTAGTCACGTTGAACCAAAGAAGGGCCACAGAGAGTGTGGAAGCAATACTACATTGTACACAACACTACACTACACTACACAACACCAGACCAGACCAGACCAGACCAGACCAAACCAGACCACACTACACAACACAATAAAACACAACACCAAATCACACTACACTACACCACACAACACCACACCAGACCAAACCAGACCACACTACTTTACACTAAACTATTCTGTTTGCTTCAATGTTCACATCTGTGACTAACAAGCCACACAATCACTATAGATAAACTGAGCTTGTCAAAAAGGTAACCATGGTGATGAGAAAAAGATTTCAAAAGCTGTACAAATAGACAAACTAAAACTTAGGATTCCATAAGAAGAAAAACTAAGATATAATACCAATGTATTTCAATACCTCTGCATACAAAAAGAATAAAACAATAAAAGACAATTCAAGTACAAAAGACTTAAAAAACACATGAGAAATTTCAGATTCCTTCAGTTATATAAATCACCATGGAGAGATAGTAATCTGTGAGAAAACTCAGTTTCATATTAGGAGTACTTCTTTCATGGTTTACTAGGTGAAATGAGGTTGCAGTGAAGCTATATCATAAACAAACAAAAAATACAATTATTTCTTCACTGCAAAGAAATTATATAATTTTTACATAGCAGTAAAAATATCAATTGATTTCACATTACAGTGAAAATAATGAGAGGCAACTGTGTGGTTTAAAGGTTAAATGATAATGTAGAACTATTTCGTCTTAGACTTTGGTCCGCACTTTAAAATTGACTAGAATCTGCAGGTATGGTAGTTATAAATTAACTGCCCTTCACTAAAAATGATTTCACATTGCAGTGAAACTATACAAAATGCATTCACACTGCAGTGAAAATGTTGAAACATTGTATCTGTGCATATGTATACACAAAAAGTCATGTAGTTTGCAATGCATTTTAATACCAATTCACATTAAAGAAACAGAACATTTGTCAATGTTAGGAATAAAACCACAGTAAAACTCATGCAGTGAAATAAAGTTGTATCTAGCTACACTAAAAAAGATGTAGATCTTTAACTATAATCAATAAAGTCACAAATAGTAACAATAAATGGTTATAATTATAGCTGCTTATAGTTGGTAATAGACAGTCATAATTATAGAGCTAAGCTAGGCTTAGCTGACAAATATTTACTTCCAGGGTATAATCACTGCCAATTTCAATCTCCTCTCTTGGCCCAGAAATCCTCATACACAACATTTAACATTGCTATGTATCTTTAGCTCACCTAAACATGAAGTGCTCAAGGTGGGCTATTGTTTACATCTGAGGGACCTGCCTCCATCTGTTCTATACAATTTCTTAAATAGAAGCACAGACATACTGATCATGGGCTGATGAATACAGGCTCCAAGCAAATAAAACCTTCTAGTCAAATTTATAAGGCCATTCTAGGTTCAACAGTTTTAAAATAGAAATCTTCAAAATTTTCTTGACCTAAACCACTAGTTCATAGAATTAGGTTTTCAGGTGAGAGAACCAGGGCTCTCAGGACTTTCTTGTCTTTTATATGTAGCCTACAACCAACCAACACTAGTCTATGATCATACAAGATACAATCAATCTTTGCTTTGTTTTACACCATGTAAGGCTCCATATATATATCCTGCAACTATCTATTGTCTATGCTACTTCCTAATTCCATATCCTGCAACCATATATTGTCTGCGATTTGAAGATTTAAAAGACACTAGACTTAATAACGGGTGGTTAACTTCCCGAAGACACAGTCAATAGATAAACAACCATTTTCTTATAAATCTATAAATCACCATCTTTTCCTAAAAGTTATGGCTTAAGTTAAAAGCATTGAACAATACACTTTGGAAAGCCAACAAAATTCCCAATTTAATTCTTACTGCAGTTCAAAACTCTTACGTAATTTTAACTGATACATGACATTAATATTGTTCTTGAAATGTTTAACAAAAAGTAAACATTTTGTAGAAGAAATTTCACAGAGCAATGACCAGAAAATTGAAGGCATTTGGAGCCAAAATGGTCTATATTTATCTTTATTTACATGTGGTTAGTCTTGTTTTGCTCTGACTAATGATTTTAGTGAATTGATGGCTTGCTGTAATACTAGGTTACATCCTCTTTTATATACAAGTATTTAGACTAGTTCTGCCCTGATCCAACAAAATAGTTTCAGTTAGATCTTCATTTTCTTAATGTGAAAATTAACAACCCTAATGCATTTCATTGTAAAAAAAAAAATCTAAAATCTGTATTATTTTAGAATGCTGAAGAGATTCAAGTTCTGAATAAAACATTAAACTTCTATTCACATCTAATAAGGTTGAGACATAAATATCAGTTACATATAAAACACAGTTTAAGACTGTTAATGTTTAAAACTAGAACTTTAGCATTAATTAGTTCAAACATTTTATTCACCGACTAATGCTCCTGGAAGATAAAAACCTATAACAAAATACATTTCCTGAAAATTTGTGCAATTAAATGATCTATATAAAGACATTATAATTGCGGTTTGTATGCCTTAAGATGAGAAAATCTCACAATGACTTTCACTGTGCATTAAAGAAAGAACTTTCAACAGAAAAAGTTCTCATGTAATTAAAATCAAAAGAGAAGAATGAGAGACTGAGAGCAAAAGTGAGTAAGAGAGAGAGAGAGAGAGAGAGGGAGAGGGAGAGGCAGGGAGGGAGAGAAAGAGAGGGAGACAAAAAGAGAGAAGGGAAACTTTAAAAAAATAATGTTGTAGAAATCAATGGTCAGAGATTTTCAAGAGTATTCTAAGTCCACTATGAAACTAATTACCATGGTAAATTTTGATCTACTTTAAAATAAAAATAGGATTCATACAACCTGCAGCGAGGACATTAGAGTCTGCACAAAACAATGTGATACATTTTAATAAAAGCTCTGGTTACACAAAACTGTTATGGTACCCAGTGCTGTAGGACCAGCAGCACTTTTCACAAAAAATCTTGTGATAAAAATCATTGTAAATCAATAGCAAGAAACATTATTAATAACCTCATTTTTGGCAAATCAATTCCAAATAGAATATTGTATACCTTTTGAATATCATATCACATACACTTATGTTTATATGCAATCTTTAAAAAAAAATGAATTTGACCTACGAAAACTTTTTTTACTTTTCATAAGAATTTTTGTAAAAATGTGCACAGATTTGTTGCCTACTGTGAACAGAGAGTACATAACTGTATCAATGACTGCCCAGAAGGTCAATTTTAGAATTTCTAGTTTTTTATAAAAAAAATCATAGAATTCAGTGCCATCAAAAATTACAAAAAGTTGAATAAAATTGAACAATATTAGGTTTTTCTTCCCCCACTGATAAGGTACAAACTAAGCTTTTCACACAATGTGACACATTATAGCTGAAAAGCACAAGATGCAAAATTAATCAATTTTTCTCTGGGTACAACAGTTTTTTATCCTAAGTTCCTGAAGGTAAATTAGGACCACATTAACCACAATAGAGAAGTCACATGATTTCCATTCCATTAATTTAGATTAATGCACACTCAATAGATGGTGCAAAACTAGACTAACTTCATGTAGATAAAGAAGGATGTAAGGTAGTTTTGCACTGATTCACTGAAACAAGAACTTAGTTTAAATAACAATGTGATAATAATGTATAAAGCATTCATGTCATCCCGATTAATTAAAATCACAGTCATAGACAGTTTGACACATACCATAGACACTAAGTCTTATTGTTATAATAAACAAGTCAGGCAGGGATGCCATTTGCTCAAAATCAGAAATCCTAAACATATGAGAGAATTTGCGATGCTAGGAATCAGACATAGTATAATTTGTTTGAAATGATGTTAAATCTGCACTGTTATCTAAGGTTTCCTACTGACCAGAAAGTCTCAGCTTCTGACTAGAAACAATTTAAACATTAATTTTACAATTTTTATAGTCGAAGGAAATATCAATGCACAGGCTGTAAGTTCTTAATTTTTCAGTTTTATCTCAATGAGACTTTTACAGTCTTTAAAACATTTTTAAACTACAAAAGATCAAATTTATATAAATTGAAATTAAAAATAGGGGAAGCAACTCATTCTTGCTTTTGGTGAAGTATAAAACCCAGCTACCTAAAGTCTGGAAATTTCTGAAGAAATGTAAACTCTAAAGCAGTTTATGGACAGCTCAGATAGCTTGCATAACTATTCAAGGTGCTGATTTTAACAAAATCAAGATCATTAAGATGACTAAAGCTTGAGGTGGATATTATATCTGGGTATAAAAAGTCATAACAGTTCATAAGTTAAGTAACTTGATTTTTTACCTCTAATGATAACCTTGTAGGCACACTTGATTAGACCATGCCAAATTTGAATTTTGATAAGCGTCAACTCAAGTTTGACAAACCTAGGTACCTATTCACAAAAACACACAAACCAAAAACGAAAACACAAATATTTTACCAGAAAAACAAGGCATTATTTATATTTTTAATGGAAAAACATCATCATAACAGACCTAATCCGGAATTCAAATTTATGGGGTTTTCAGTCCGTGCACAGCCGGTACAAACAAAGTTTTCTACACATTATTGCTAAATGGCACGAACTATATATTAAATCCTATTGTTGTTTGCACACATGTTTTCTTGTAACGGTGAAAGTTTTGTTTGTACCTGAGGGGAAAAACCAAATATTTGAATTCCAGATAAACAATGGTCTGAATAACTCATGAAATGGCTAGTTTAAGCACAGACATAAAACATATAGTTTAATATAAAATACATAAGGTTCAATGATAAATTGCTAACGAATAATAACCTTGTTGCCTGGAACGAAATTGTCGTTATCAAACCCCGGAACATCAGATTTTTTTTTTTAAATCTCCAACATTTTTTTGTTGTTGCAACTTAATTATTAACTGAGAAGTGCTACTTCATAAGTGATATCCTGTACAGTCTAGCTAGAAATCAGTGGAAACCAGCTTGTAGCCTGCATATACACATAAAGTCAATTATGAATCAAATACTGTTTTATATTAGGTAACATATTGAGAATCTGTAGACATAAAACACACATCAGATAGTTACATCTTTTATTCCCTACAGTGTCTCGTATCGACATAGACTTCTATGATATTTGTTAAATTTGTTACTTTCGAAATGTCTAGCTAGTCTTCATTGATGAGAATGATTTATGCAAACAGGATTAAGATGAGTCTTTGTAATATGAATAATAAAATATCAAAGAAGAATAAAAAACATCATCATCACCATAGCAACAGAAATATAGTTCTATAGTATAACTATCAGATGTTAAGTCTACTACAATTGCACTATGTGGCTATTGGGACACTAAATGGCACATATTTGACTTTTAGACTTTTTTCTGTAAACAACAATTACTGCACGTTTTAAGGGACCCTAAATAAGACAGATAACACATATTTGACTGGGCTATTTTCATTATACTGTATATGTATATTGTTTTTTGTGCAATCAAAATTTGCAAGAGACAAGGCAAGTTGTTCAAAGTATACACAGGATGTTGAAGAGCTTAACATTTGTCTTCAAATACATGTTCATCCAAAATTTGAAACACGAAACAGAAAGAGCAATAGGATTGCAGTAAACAGCTTTACCCTCTTGGAAAGTAACAGTAAGTTGATTGTTGGTTGATAAGTTTATGATAGTAAGCAATCATATCTTAAAGAGGGCAATGACCACGAGTCTAGATAAAAAAATATTATAATGATATTGGTTAGTGAAAAAGTGGTTGAAGTAACGGCAGAAACTAAATTTAATTGATTCCACATACTAATGAGTAATAAGCTTCAATTGATATGAAAATCCTTGATTACGAAACTTCTAAAGTAAATTGGAAGAAAAAACAATATGCCCTGACTGGGAACCAAACGGGTGGTAGGCGAGACACTCTTAAAGATAAACTTAACAGCAAGGCTGTTAGAAGTGACTAAATTGTCACCTACAATCACCAGACTTCCCACAATTAGAATACTTCCTTCACTTCACAGCATAACTGAACAATGTATTAAATGAAGCAACAACAAAATCTCACCAGTCTAACATACACCAACACAAACAAAATCTAATGATCTACTAGTATATAAAACTTTAAAAACCAAAATCAATGTGGATATTTACATACTGATCAAAATTTCTTCATGCCATCATTTCCATGAGAAAAGATTTGGAGAAATTTTCTGTGAATCTTAATTCCCTTAAGTATACAAATAAAAACCTTTCTCAACATTGATTCCTACTACTGTGATGGGAACTAAAATTGTCTTTTCAAACCCACATAAATGTATTCCACATTCTCTTTCATATCTCTTTCTAAAACCATGGAAACACAGAGAACACATTCGTCTCTATTTTGGCTTTCACTATTTTCAATAATTCAAACTATTATTTTGACATTAATACAAAGTTACATCTCATTGACAATCAAGGTTGCTGAATGCTGATCATGAAAACATTTGTCTCTGCAGAAAGGCAATAGCAAATTGATTCTCAAATTTTCATCCCCACACACCATGTAAATTTCCCTCTGTCTGAGCATTCTTTACTTTGAAAAATAATGCTAAGGAAAAACTTTTATGTTGAATGTTTATAAAGGTCTTAGATCAAGTACAAAACAAGAAATGTAACATGGAAACCACAGTAAAGCCGGATTTAAAAACTTTGACGCAAAAATTATGAAGGGAAATAATCCATAATGAAGCCAGGTAGAGTTTTGGTTACTTTCTAATTCTGTTCATCACATGGTATGTTATCATTGTATGAAGTTTCATAAAGATCTGCCCATAAATGGCAGAAATATATGCTAAATTGAAAACTTTAATGCAATTGTTGACAACACTGGATGCCCGACCACCCATCCGTCCGTGTTTCGCCAAACTATAAGCTGATTTTTTTTTATTGAAAAATCTGGCTAAAAAGGGTACAGAATGAAAAAAAAACCCAATAATTCATTTCACATGATTTACACACATATAATCTTTGTATTGTTAAAACTTTCTTCAACTGTCATGGGCGCATACATTAATTACCCCACTCATAAAAAAAGAGAATATTTGTTCAATAATTCACGTGCTTAAAGTCACTACAGAACTTCTGTACTCACCATTAAAAACATATCTGCATTTATGTATACAAGGGAATAATTAGAACAAATAGAGTATTTAAATCATCAGGGTTGAACAAAATTTACCAATACATGGTAATTGCTTATTAAACTATATAGTCTGAAATGATGACCTTCTCAAAACTGAGCTTGAAGAATTAAACCCATCAGATACTTTCCCAGAATTTGGATGAAAAACTAGTTATTTATTTGCTATTGACTAATACAGATGACTTATCACCTCTGATCATGATTAACAACATTTTAATTAAAATATCACTTTTTTTCAAAAATATTTCATAGGAATTTTTAAAATGGTCATTGTTCATTTGAAGTCTGTAAAAAGAATCTGAATTTCATGTAATAGTTGCATTGTTCATTGGAAGTCAGTAAAAAGGCTCTTTTCATGTGATATTTGATGCCATAGAATTTGATCTAACAGAGAGAAGGCATGATAATTTAATGAAAACCAATAACCAATTGAACTTGACTCTAAAAGTAGAATTTGTGAATTATTAGTGCTGGGCAGGGACATATTTTTTAGTCATTTGTTTTTCCATCATATTAAAAGCATGCAAGAACTTTAATAAAGAGATGTCTTTGGCACAGATGAAATTATTGACTTAGATCTGGCGATTTTCTTACGAGGGTCATGTTCAGGTGACTTTTTCTCATTAGGATATTCATGACCAAATCGTTATATTTAGTATCTTGTAAACATCGTCTACGTCATGCAATTCGAAATGAGCCGTCCAATCACAGACTGAAAAAATACCGCTTTCAAATTAGTTTGCAAACCTTGGTCTAAAATAGAAATAACGAAATAAAAATGCTATTAATAGTTTTTGTCTAGATGAAAGCTACACATTGATTGGTCGACATATAAGTCATCTCGAAGTGACCCTTCATTTGAACCTCATAGATCCTGTGCTAAAATACAGGATATCTGTTTACTGAGATTGAATTATGAGTGTAAGTATGAATCAATATGACTCAGATTAACCAATTCTAATCCATTTAATTTAAACCAATTTCCAGATTTAGTAATCCTGGCAGGCCAGGTCAAAAGCTTTAATTTACCATTTAGGATGTTAATACATATAAAGCTATTAAATGTAACATCAGTGCAAACAAATAAAAGTTCAACTACACATGACCCATCAGAAGAAAAACCTCAGTTCCATTTTTGCAAAACAAGTAGATCAGGAGAGCTAAGCACTATGATTTCAACGAAATTGTCTAAAGCTTTTTAGAGCAAATAAACTTAAAACCTGATTTGTCAAAGAAAACATGTACAGTGCTTTCCTTACGATTCCTTTGAATATCCTGTTTAGGACAAAATGAGTAATCTGAGGCAAAATCTAAAATCAGCATTTCTACATATGATTTGAACTATGTCACATGAATAAAAAGCTTTCACTACAAGAAAAATTGCTTCCGGTGAGCATTATCAGTTTTTCTCAGAGTTTCATATACCTAAGAACTTCTGGATGGCATTGTAACTCTATCATACTAAAAAGGAAATGCTTGTTCCGTAAAAAGAGCAATACATCATCAAGAAACAATGATCTAATTTCAAAGCTAATTTTTTAATAGTCTTTCTAACACCATAAATATAACACACAACTTAAAATCAATCAATTTACACTGAGAAAATACATTAACAGCTCATAATACAAGAGGGATTTACTGCTTAACAAACAAGAGCCAATTTAATTACAAAAATCAATTAACAATTTGACACATTCTGTAAAAATCTCTCCGCCTTGAAGTCTAGCCCCAACAAATCCATTTATTTTCATCCTTCATGGAGTTTTGACTCCAGTCAATGTGTGAAATTGAAATATTTTATAATAAAACAAGCAATGCTGGATATCTTCGATAAATCAAAGTCTCACTACAAAAATATCAACAATGAATGTTATTGGGATTGTTAAGTGCTGTGTCTTGGCTGTAAAAAGATTTCCCTTGCAGTGTTTTATTCAATACTCGATTATTACAAAATGCATTAGGAATCTTAAATTCCTTCCAGAATTTGAAGCTAATCAAATTGTATTTGCACTTTTTGAACCTTTTTTATCAGTTTTCTTATTAGACTTTCTGCTCCTAGCAGTGCTGCAGTTGTAGAACAAAGGATTTTAAATCAGAAGATAATTCCAGCTTTAATTTCCAACCAAGACAATAAGTTATTGCCTTCCAATAAAATTTGATATAAATTTTCCTCCATAGAGGAAGAAGATGTCGGCTCCAGACAACATGTGAAACGGTAAGTAATAACTGGAAGTCTAAGAAAAGTGTCAAGAAAGTTGGTTGAATCTGCAACCATATATAATGCCTCAGTCCAATAAAATTGTGGCTTGTTGCGGACATGTACGTGCAGACAGTAGTAGATCGTAGGAAGCCTTGCGTATTAATACACATATTAACGGGTCCTTGCGGAGCTTGATCGCACCGGGCCCGTACGGTACCCTCACGGCTAATTTTAAGAGACTTTAGGATTACCTTACAAATAGTGTTTATATAAAAATGTTATACCCAATACAATGATAGCAGCTGAAAAAATGCTTGAAAGAGATTAAATGTATAATTACAGGAATCCAATTAACATTTTGATGTTATTATAGTTTAGTTAACACCAGCCATTGTAGAACATTTTAGCAGGCTTAATATGAGTTTTAGCAGCAATGATCTTACATGTAATAAGCGTAACAGACCTGCCAAAAATCTTTCATTCAGTGCTTTCAGCACTTTGATTTGTAATGATATAATATTCTAGCAGACTGTTAGCACATTGAAGTAACCACTATTGGTTCATGGATTTGACAGATAACAATAAGTAAGGGAATAAAGATGACACATTTACTGAGAAGATAAAAAACTTCTGCAACTAAACTCACCTAATTTGCAACTATAAGACCTGTTTCTATGTGCAGCATTTTTTGTAAAAATGTAAGTTTCAATGATTATTCTAAAATCTAAAACCTTTTTCAAAAAAGTCAACTGTCATATAAGTAATACACAGCTTTATCTAGAAATCAAATTTGAGAAGCTTTCCAACCAGTACAAAAAAGTACTATCAAATTTTAACTAAGTTCTGAAAGACTAAGGATTATTTTTGATTGTCTGCCTTTCAGCAATATTGTTCAAAAACTATGTTGCTAGGCAACCTTAAAACATTAGATTATATGACAAAATAAACAAATGAAGGTCACGAGACGTAAAACAAACAAATTAATCTTTTAAAATTCTTTATTTCCTTTTTTTTTAAAAATCTCAAAAATCAAACAATAACAACAAACTTAAATAAATTATACACAGTAAAGATCTACATGGTTCAAAAATAAATCATTGCACAGTTCATTATTATGCAGGTTATAAGGAGAATAAAAATACTTTTAAAAGCACTAGTTAATAAACATCTATAATTAAAACTTAACAAAAAATATAATTGTATTGTTTGTAATTGTATATCATTTGAAAATTTTCTAGTCATTATGACTTAAACTTTGAACTATAGAATATTTTCGGTTAAAAAAATGTTAGATCTTTTTCAACTTGGTTTTATGTTATATTTGAAATGAATGACTAGCTTCAAAATGTTGAGGCAAGAATGCAGCATTGAAACATACAATATATTAATGTATAAATAAATTATAGCAGGTTTGTTTGATTATGCTGTAATGCATGCAGTAACAGGTCAGATACTCAAAAGCTTGACTATTTTTAGCTGATTGGGCCACAACAAGTTGAACATAGCACCTTAGTTTTGACGTTTTTTACACAAAAAAATTATTTCCACGCTCGCTCATATAAATTTGGTCAAACCGCTATATAAAGCAAATGAATTACCGTAAGATTTAAATAAATAGATAAGTGTAGAATGAAAATAATGAACAAACAAATCACACAATAAAAATTATATCTTAACACAATGAACAGTAATAATTAAAACATTATTATAATATTGATTAAGAATGCTTTTATTTTAACACATGTAAAATATGGCACTTTACAAATAATGATTGTCAATAGTTACATTTGTATACATTTAAGATATCTCACTAGCCTAAATAGGCCATTGATTTAGTTTTGAACAGTTTGTAATACTGAGAAATTTAGTTTTTGCCAGTTTTTGCCACCCTATTTTTCCTTGCTGGTTTTTTCAATTTTTTACCATGTTTTTTTCCGCCATGCGTCAAAAACTGTCCAACCCTGGTTTGTATGAATTTACAAGGTACAAATCTGGGTCAAATGTATTAAACTTGACAACAAGCTCAAAACTCAATGTTAGTTCTCAAGATGAATTCTTTTCACTAACAATGAGCCAGCCATAAACTATTCCATTAAAATTTACTTTTTTGCTTCCAAACAATATACACTAAATATGTTTTCTGCAGAAATTGTACCTTTGACTCAACAAAAAGGACCAAACCAATAAAGACAGTTCTTGATCTATAAAAGATATTTCACAATAAATGCCATAAAAATTATTTAAAAAAATACAATGTACACACACAAGTCAAAATGGTTAGCACTAGTATTGTTCAATATGGGATTTGGTTGGCAGTAATTTTACAAAGGGTCAGATTTAAAATAATGATCCTTATAGAAAAGTGCTGATATTAAGAGATTGGGTAAAAGATGTATGATACATATCATATAAATACATAAAAATAACATTGTGTGCATAACAATCTATAGATTCAATAAGACCAGACAATATCAACATTACACTTCATCCATGACCAATCTCAGTTTATATAGCTGGAAACCACAGACAATCAGCATGATTCCAAGTCAAAAACACCTTACATACAGCTAGTTAGGGGTGACTATTGGGGCCAAAAATACTATCAGGATAGTAAAAGTTCTATTGCAATAGTCAAAGAACTATCTTGTATCATGATAGTTTTTATATACAAAAACAACAACATAATAAATAATCATATTTAGACTTTCGGCAATTTCCCGTGGAAAGGCTTAAGTTATGCCACAAGTTGAAAACTATCCTTGTTATTGTAAATAATGTGTTTGTTTATAAAACATGGCAATTCCATTTAACCAATATTTATGTCTATAACATGTTTAGTTAGTTTAAACATATTTCATTAACATGTCATCAATTATGATGTACATTATGCACTTTTAATAATAAATGTTAAATGTCAATGTGGTAACAGTTTGCATCAGTAAAATGAAGTTCATGCATCTCTTTATCCCATTAATTTTTCAACAACTTCACCAGGAAATTAGTCATATTTTGATAGTTATACAAAACAGAGTATATCTTAACTCTTCATTCTACCCCCCTAATATCTGTGTTATCAATTAGACATTCAGAACTTCATGGTCATTCACTAGGAATAATCTGAGACATATTTAGACACTATTTTGGAACACTTAAGCATCAAACGCCCAAACAAAATACTTTAACCAGTGTTGAAGTGAACAAATCCACAGTCATTTAGGCTGGGATAAATGTCTTGTTTTTGTCCATAAATATGGAATGCACGATTCAATGATATCCACAGAACAAAATATATATATAATTATAAAGCCTAAGAAACGTCTTTACAAAGCCTTATGTGTTTACGACAAGAACTATTTTGGATAACCTTTAAATTCTTCAACTCATGTATGAAGTAAAAACCCAAGATTATTGGTGGACCCCAACGAATCCTTCCAATTTTATTCATTCAATGAATGGTCGGAGTGTTCTGAATGATCAAATAGGCTTTAATGGAGTTAACATACTATATTAAAGTAAGGACAAGATGGTGTTTTTGACTCAGAAGAACCAATGCTGGTTACAGTATTTGTAGAGACATTTATGTCCATAGATAAAATGTGATTATGCTTGCACAGATAAAAGCACCGTTTAAACATACAATATTACTCTACCATGAAAATTAACAATTTATTTGGCTCTATAAAAGTTTGAACATCTTTGGTAAGGGTTGTATTTTTCGTACATGGCAATATCATAAAGTCTTTGCAGGAGAGTTAAGACAACTGGGAAGTGCCATGGTGCAATTAGTTTTTAAAAAAATCAGAAATGATGACAAATTTATAAAACATATTCATATGAAACCATTCAAATCAAAGGGATGGAAATACCATATAGCAAGTAAAAACCAAAATAATAAAGAAAAAAAGACCAGGGAAAAAGTCCAAATACTAATATTGGCAAGCACGTTTTGACCATGATTCAAGGTGTACATTCCACAGGACCTTCTACCTTAAAGTAAATAAATATCATTCACCATTTAATCTATACCATTAAACAAGAGGGCCAAGATGGCCCTATATCACTCACCTGAGAATCATTGCCTAGAAACATCAGAAAACAGAAGTACAGTCTCTGTTGCACATACAAACTGTTTTTAAGATTTGACCCCATGACCTAGTTTTTGGCACCAGATGACCCATATACAATCCAAAAATTGAATGTATCAAGATAGACATTCTGACCAAATATTAGGAAAATCGGTTAAAAAATACAGCCTCAATTGCATACACAAGGTTTATCTAAGATTTGACCATGTGACCTAGTTTTTTATTCTAGATGACCCATATACAATCCCAACCAAGATTTTATCATGACAAACATTCTGACAAAGTTTCATAAAGATCCAATGAAAATTACAGCCTCTATCGCATACACAAGGCAAATGTGAACAGATGCCAGACAGACGACAGAGGCTGGACATCTAGTGATCACAAAAGCTTGCCATGAGCATAGTTTTGCTCAGGTGAGCTAAAAGCAAACTTACAAGGTTAAAAAATTTGCATAAATTGGTAACGAGTGCAAAAATGGTCTATCAACATGTTAACGGAGAAGGATGTAGACTAGTTTAGTGCTGACCCATTGATATTATAGCTTTTTTCAGAGGATAAATCAATAAAAATAACAATCCTGCATATTAGCTATGAAAAAATAATTGACAAGAAGAGCAGTCCACAGACAGTGCATTGTCTTAACTATTCAGCCTGCTTGTGTAAACAAAATTAATTAATCATAGATACAAAATTTTTAAGAATGATTAGGCCATATATACTTTAGTCAAAATTCATGCAAAAACTTTACAACTTGTTACTGGACCTTCAGTAACCCTGCAAACATGTGTGAAGTTAAAGTGAATTCATCAAGTAGTTGCAAAGATATGAAAATGTTGCACATAAAAAATTAACCGATAAGTATAACAACGACAATGCCGATGTTGATGCACAACTGAGTAGGATAGCCCAACTATTCAGAGTCCAAAAAGTTGAGCTGAAATACTGGTGTTGTTTTTGGTGATGCTGCTTAAATTAAATTAAATTATACAAATTCTGTTACGATAATGTAACATTAGAAAGAATCTGGTTGACTCTAAATGAAAGTTCCTCGGAGTATTTCCATGCTGTATTATCTACAACAGAGGATGAACACTTCATGTCATAATTTGGCACACAGTTTCTATAATGATGTAAAAATGCTATAGATTTGTCCACTGGTATAACTTGGTAGTCTTCCAGAGCTGGCTTGCTTACATGGTGAATACCCACTTCAAATACCATGGTTGGTCGAATCAATACTTTCGTTCGAACTTTACTTAGCATTGCACTTCGTCCATTACATTTAGAAGTTATCAACCTCTCGTCAATTTTCTGGTCAGTCTGAACTGAAAATTTTACGTCAAAAAATGCACTATGAAAACTTAACCCAGATATTGTCTCATTGATAATTGACCGTAAAGAATTCGCCAATAATCTGTGACCATTATGTGGTATCATAAACTCGTCAATGTCCATAATGGCTAGATATTTCGTAATGGACATTGCTCTATACAGACAATCATTGTGTACCGTTAGCTGGCCATTGTACCAGATTTTGTTCTTCTGAATAATGTCAGGTAATTTCCAGGATATTAGACTTATGATGTCTCGTCTGGAATAATGATCTAATAAATTCTGAATTTCCGTTTTTCTGATTTCGTACACGTAGATAATAAAATGCTGAAAACCTAGAATTCTGTTAAGCTCTATAAATTCGATAAAATGTATAACATCAATGTTTCCAAATAACGGCGGCACACAGATAGTATAATTATACATCTTAGCCGATTTGAGCAACAATTTTTCGGAATGATTCTTTTCATTGACATAAAAAGGTGGTGGAACATTTTTAGTAAAATTTTTCAACTTTGAGGAATGTTGATCGGTAACTTGGAGTATGACAGATTTTGGTATTTCAGAATTTGTCTTACGATGGCCAGGTTTGTATTGCATTGAAATATTGACATAACAGGCTTCCTTAGGAGATATTGTGTCCGGTACATCACAAGACAATATGAAACCTCCAAAGACTTTTCCATGATTTTCACACATTTCATAAAATTTAGCTTCAGTTGTAAACATAATATTGTCTATACTTTTAAAATGGCAGAAAACTTGAACACTTTTTCTGGAATATGATGTTAGAAGGGACATAATCCTAACAACAGGAATGTGATATCTTTCATCCAAATAGGCTGAATATACAAAAATACTGGAATCTAATGGTTGGAATGTTCTATTGGTTGCTAATGGAGACAAGAAACAAGATTTATATACTTTCTCCATAGAACCTATCACAGATTTATTTAATGCTGTTTTCTTTGAAGAAATTTCTACATCAGTTAATACTTTTCTAAATTCCATCATTTCAGAATGAGTTTCAAGAACATGGCGTTGAACGTCTAAGCTTGAAGTCTTTAATTTAAATCCTTCCTCAGAATATTTTCGGCAGTAAACGCCCACACAGTCTTTTTTGATTTCAGATTGAAGATTACCATAGAAGACATATAACATTGTAAAATATAGTCCCAACAGCAACACCATATAAAATCTAAAATTTAATCTGTGCTTCATTGTTGTCCCTGTCTCTAGAGTAACCATAGGATTCTGAAATGTAGAAATATCTGCATTAGTAAAAATCATAGCTATAATTTTATATTATAACTTACAAACTTGCTCTAAGATATAGATAGCATACTTTCCGGAGTTAATTACCGACTTGAAATCTTTCTTTCCATCTAATCAATGGTAATTATGATACAATCAAATTTACACTCATGAACTTTTTAAACAATATTACTGAATTTAAATGTAATATTTACATTTATAACCAGTTTATGATGAACATAATCAACATATATAACAAAGCCAGCTTAATTTGGTAGGGTAGGTGAAAATTAGTTATAGACAAAGGTCCAGGAAAGTTAGGTAAGGTGTCCTGGCCTCTGTAAAGTAACAAAAATTGTGTTGACACAGTTTTAAAAAAGCATGTAGAAAATTAAAAAACAACACTCTCTTATTGACAGACTACATGAACATAACAAATTCCTGATGAAAGACTTCATGAACATAACAAATTCTAAATAACAGACTTCATTAATATAACAAATTCCTGACGACAGACTTCAAGAACATAACAAACTCCAAATGACAGACTTCATGAACATAACAAACTTCAAATGGCAGATTTCATGAACAAAACAAATTCCTGATGACAGACTTCATGAACATAACAAATTCCTGATGACAGACTTCATGAACATAACAAACTCATGATGGCAGATTTAATGAACAAAACAAACTCATGATAGATGGCAGATTTCATGAACAAACAAACTTATGATGGCAGATTTCATGAACAAAACAAACTCATGATGGCAGATTTCATGAACAAAACAAACTCATGACAGATGGCAGATTTCATGAACAAAACAAACTCATGATGGCAGATTTCATGAACATAACAAATTCCTGATGACAGACTTCGTGAACATAACAAATTTCCGATGACAAACTTCATGAACATAACAAATTCCTGATGACAGACTTCATGAATATAACAAATTTCCGATGACAAACTTCATGAACATAACAAATTCTAAATGACAGATATTTCATGAACAAAACAAAGTCATGATGGCAATTTTCATGAACATAACAAATCCCTGATGACAGACTTCATGAACATAACAACATCCCAAAGAAAGACTTCATGAATATAACAAATTCAAAATGACACTTGCTCGCCACTTCATGAACATAACAAATTTCCAATGACAAATCTCATAAACATAATATTAGAAATGTTATGATCACATGTTGGTGGGTGGTCTGAGCAATTAAGATAATTTTTGACCTTGCATTGTAAAATTGTAAAGCAGCCAAATGTTAAAAAATCTTCTACAAATTTTATGATCAAATTGATCAAATTAATCAAATTTATTCTATGACATGCAGAAAAACAATCTTCACAAGTTATACAAGCACCTGTCCAATGATGACAGAGCATAATAAGTAAACCTGGGAACAGCATTATGGTAGTATGACACATAAGCCTTAGAACTGTCATAATCGACACGTAACATACAATAAATTTTGTCACAAATCACACATAAGACCAGTAGTGTCAGAACATTGCTGACACGTAAAGTAAGAGACAATCAACATTGACACAAAAAACTTGGCACAAAAGACCTAGTGCCAAATTATTACTTTTTAATAGAGAAATGCCATTTTATAACTAACTAATGAGAAATAAATAACAATTATTCTATATAAATACCAATATTGCTATAGGTTGTAAAGATTGGTATAATCCCTGATTTACAGCTTCATTTACAATATGTATAGGCTATAGCTAGACATTAAATGATTTTTCACAGGGTTTAATGGATCAGTTAAAACGTGATATTTTGAACGGGTAATCCAGTAACTTTTACGTCATAAGTTAGTGTGGAGTAAACTATATAACTTTTATAACAAACCATTGCTGTTCCATAATGATATATTAAGTACCTCAGTGCTACAGAGCAAATTTTAGCCTGCTCAGCTAGCTCAGTCAGTAGCACATTAGTCCTCTTATCAAAAGGTTGTGGGTATGATCCTGGCTAGGGCATACTTTCATGGAGTTTGGTAATGAAACTATTTCTAAAGCCATTTTTTCTCCTACCGCTGATTCTAAATCATGTAAGGCAGTTGTCAGTCACTGATGCAAGTATAATGTGCCTATTTCTTGGTTAGCAATTAAATCCAGTGATTTTCCTTTACAGAATGGTAAGAAGGTTGACTGACTGTCGTAATATTAACCTATAAAATTTGTTGCTACAGTGTTAAACATGACCAAGAAAAAAAAGACAAAGCAATTTCCCATGCAATGGTTTGCTACAAAGTTATACAGCAGCAAAAGTTTTTACTAGCTGAATTCATTTGGAACATTTCAACATTTCTGGAGGCTGTTACATCCTGGTTTTGCTATCTTGAAGCAACTATTTTCCCCTAATGAATTCATATAATCAAATTACTCTAGTAAAATGTTAATTAATATTTTCATATTCTCTTAATGCTTGTAGGAGAAACCCAAAGCATCCAAATCTTGATTGTTCACAAAAATGCAGTTCATGCCTAATCAATGAACAAAACTGTGCAATAAACCTTGTGCTAGGAATTTTTAAAACAATGGCAACATCATGTTTTCAATCTTTCATAAGAAGTCCACAGTCAGGTTTTTCTAGCACAGAAAACCTTGCACACTTGTTAAATAACCATTATATAAAATTATTGGGGTAAAAAAATATCATTCACTGATTTGCATTCTGTTTCCGATCTATTTAAGCACTAAAGTCATTATTGTAGGACTTTATCCAGCATGTACTTGGTTTCTGAACCCATAGTAATAATAAAAAGTTGAGCATTCCAAGAACTAGAAATCATGCGGGGCGGGGGTTTTACCAAAAAAGGTTTGTTTTTACCAGATGTATCTATGCTGAAGTTATTTCACATATTATTGCTAAAATGCACTTATTAAAACACATTAATAAAATCCCACTGTTATATGTACACAAACTTTTATTTCAACTTTGTTTCCCACATCTGGCACATGTATATAAAGTTTCTGTGCTCATCAATTTGAGCTCCAAATCAAATCTATTACTTATACATTCACATACTGCAATCAGCTATTGTGGTAGAAGTTCATTTTTGACAAGCTTTGGATAAGCTATTTTAAAATCAGCATAATATGTTGCAAACATGATATTTTCAAATGTTGCACGTCATTGGATGGTGTAAGAACATACCCTAAGTACTTCCTAGTCCCTATCAAGAAATAAGATTTCATATCGAGACCAACCAGGAGAATCATACATTATCTAACTTGTGTTTATATAATTTTCAAAGGACACCTAGTGCATGCTGATATGTAATCATGCTTACATGAAGTCCTCTTGTCAGATTACTTCAGATCTTGATGAAATACAGCACCCACCAAAAGTTTGGAGACAAAAGAAATTTAATACAATTCTTGAATTTTGATGATTATTTTTGTAGAATTATTATTTTTAATATATTTAAGTATGGTTAGTAATAAAACGAAAACAAATTCCACGAATGGGACACACTTATAAAATTCAGCATCTGATTAGAGCCTCCAAAACCATGTACAATGTAATTATTTTCCATAACATAGCTTTTATACTATTTTTGTAGTCCCAGCTATAATTATAAAGTTAACCAAAATATAAAGCAATACTTATAAGCATTTCAAGATAAAAACATATCAAATTTTAGATAATAGCTATTCAGTAGGCCTACAAAGTGAAAATGTCTCCAGACTTTTGGTGGGTACTGTACTTCATCATACCAAAGGTATATCATTCAAGTGTTCAGATTAAATTACTGTATCACTTCAATTGACATTGTGCACCTTAATATTGATATAAAGAGGGCATATTGATCCTGTCATGAACATTTAAATATGGTAATTGAAAGGATCAGAGATCAAAATATAAGTCTATGTCAGCACATATTATAAACTAGTCCACATTCCCAGTGTTTTGCCCAGGAAGTGCATCTGTGCACCCAAAATAGGAATGGTGCATTCATTAACCCCTCTGTATTAAATATAAACTGTTGTTTTGTTATCACTATCATTCATACAGTATTTAAATCAGCAGTGTAAATGTATGTGCCACAGACAGTTGAATAAAATTTAACAATATATTTGTCTAGATTGTAAATATTGCAGTTATCTTCCTTGGAAATACTGTTCATGGGAAAGTTTAGGCCTTTAATTGTCAGTACTAAAATTTCATACATTTTATAGCCATAAAGGATATCAAACAGTAAATTTCAACAAGCCTAAATGATTTTTACTAGTCTGGGGCTTTAGGTTCGTGTGTAAGGCTAAGAATGTGGGACTTTTTGTCCCTTTTCAATAATCCATGCAATCTGATCATAAACCATGGTGCATTTAAGGATGAAAAACTCATCAAAACTTATTTCAAGTGCATTATCATAAATTCATCATAATACAGTCCTTAAGACATAAAACAAACATAATGACTCCAGTTTTTAAGCCCCTGCAATGAATACCAAAGTACAACTTTATTTTTAGGTAAACTTCAACACTGATAAAATGTTTTTCTAAAATGCATTTTCAGTATGCTGTGAGACAGTGTCAAACTTTTGCAAGCACATTTCTCATGACGATAATGTAATTTATAATAACATGCTGATTGGATGTCAACAGTGTTTGACTGAGTACCTAGATAACACTATAAGTATAAATAAATAAAAAATTTGGTGATAACACAGACATGAGAGCCAACAAGGCACTATATCACTCACCGGAGTACTAAAGGAAGTTTGATGAAAATTGAAATAAAAATGAGTTCTCTTTAGTGTTAACAAGGATTTGAACTTTTGATTTGATATAATGCCCTAGTTTTTGATCCCAAGAAGATCCATAATCCCTGCCCCATGACAGTTGGTTAACTCTGCTCTGTTCTGTTCCTCTCAGCAGAAAATTATGATAATATGATAGTATATTACCAAACAAAAAAACTCATATCAAACAATAAATCCTGACATTGCTATTTCATAAAAGTAGAATCTCTTTTTTTTCTTATTACCTTTTCCCTGACTTTCCTTTTATTTTTTCCCTGACTTTAATTCTATTTTATTTGTGCAAATTACATTTTTCAATTGTCCTACCATTTCACATATAAATTCACTGTTCCAAGAGAAAGTATTGACTGAAACTGACCAATAAATCAGACATTTTCTTTAACATGTCAACTACAACCTCTCACATACAAACACTAATATTCCCAGTAAATATGTTAAGTTAGCATCCTTAAAATAGACTGAACATAATCTGAATGTATAATTCTACACCAGTGAATATAGGGAGTCTCATAAACTGAGAAAAGGCAGGAAACTTCTATAAAAGTTATCTTACTATTCCCCAAGGCAAAATGTCTTTTACAACAATGGATTTTTTATGTAAGAATGTTAGTATTAGCATGCAGGGAATATTATCACCAGACAACTTAGGTATCATACTATATAAGGTTTTGTAACAAAATGACGATTCCAGGAAACAATTTGGAGAATTCCATTTACAGGAAAAAGATAATAGAGATTTTAATGGATACATGTGGATACATAAAATAACAAGATAACAAGAGGTCTGATTTTCTCTCTTAGTAATTGTGCTCTGTCCTTTAAATCATAAAAGTGCTACTTTGTCAAAAATATAAATCAAGCACATTCGAGGGCTCTATTTTAGCTTTGTAATAATGTAAATGTCACATAAGGTCAATTAAGTCCTACTTTAATGTTCCCAGGACATGCCAATAGATCTGCAACCAAGATTTTTAGCTAGCACTTGATGAACATACTTTCACCAGTAGCTGACAACAGCCCTACTTGAAAGAGAGGTTACAGTAGAAAGTTTTGTTTGTTTGGGTTTTACGGCGCACCAACACAAAAAGGTCATATCGCGCCGTACAGTAGAAAGAATGGCTAGAGAAAACGAATCACAATAAACTGTAAGAATGTATATTGGTTCTAGTTGGGAACAAAGTCCTCCCACAAAAGCTTTGCATTTAGACACATTACCATCAACAAAGTTAATTTCAAGTAAGTCCTCATGAAGAAAGTGACAGCAATAGGACAGGAGTCAATAAACACTAAAAATAATTAAAAAAACAACATAAAATAAAACTTAAAGGCGGCCAAAACAAGCAAATAAAGTAATTTTTGTTCACTTACATGTCAACCACACCCTCACAACCTCTCACATAGAAACACTAATATTCCCAGTAAATATGTTAAGTTAGCATCCTTGAAATAGACTGAACATAATCTGAATGTATAATTCTACACCAGTTAATATACAAGTCTCATAAACTGAGAGAAGGCAGGAAACTTCTTTAAAAATAATCTTACTATTCCTTAAGGCAAAATGTCTTTTACAACAATGGATTTTTTATGTAGGAATGTTAGTATTAGCATGCAGGGAATATTATTCCCAGACAATAACTTAGGTATCATACTATATAAGGTTTTGTAACAAAATGACGATTCCAGGAAACAATTTGGTGAATTCCATTTACAGGAAAAAAGATAATAGAGATTTTAATGGATACACGTGGATACATAAAATAACAAGATTACAAGTGGTCTGATTTTCTCTTCTAGTAATAGTGTCGTTTATTCTTAACCAAAAAAAGTGCTGTTTTGTCACAATTATATATAAAATGTTGAACAAATTTTTATACAGAAAAAAGGGTCTTTGTTAATATAACAGTAAAAAAATTCCCAATTTAATGACTTTCACTTAAAGTGGTGCAAGTTGTAAACATGATAAGAGATGACAATTATTATAAGAATCAGAGTAAAAATTCCACTGATTTTAGATAAATGTTACTAAATCACTCTAAACAAATATATATAATGTAAGTCTAGTCCATAAATCCAACCCACTACCCACTAGTTGTCAATTGCAGGCTAAAGGCTGAGCAAATTGGGCCGGTGATTTGTAATTTTAAAGTTTTTTGTCATTCATGATCAAACTTTAATTCATCACAGCCAGTCATCACTAAGACACACAAGTGCAAAGCTAAAGCCAAAAGAAAATAACTTATTTACTATAGTCAAGATAGTTGATAATTTTGCCTTTCATTACAAAACATGAAGTTGCGCCAGTGCTTAATATGATATGATGATGACTGCAAAGCTGCAAAGTGCATTGTTACATTACAATATTAAAGCATGTAACTTGATATTTACAGATACAGCTGCTAATCCTAACATGTCATTATATCATCATGAGGAAATTATGTGACAACGTAGACAAATAAAATAACCTGACGATTATCTCCCAGTCAAAAATGCATCACCTGAATTAAGTACTGCGCATTTTTTTTCACAAGTGTAATTTATATCACAGATTTATAGACAGACACTATCTACAAGTAGGATTATTGTAGACATCTTGATGTGCAAAATTTATGATATAATCTGATATAGCTCACACAATCACTGATGTCATGTATTGTTGAATTCTATACAAATGTCAGTTGCACATACAATAACCCAGCTGATTTAAATATTCAATACAGTATTATAAGCTTTTGTATTCATAATGTATTTTAAGAGATATTCTAATTTATGTATGTTGTTTATCAAACAAATACCCAGTATTTAAATCACTGGGGCTTGTATTCACCACTGACAGTTAAATAAAATTTAAGAATAACACTATTAACATCTATACAGAATCAAATTGCTGAAAGCACATTCACAGAAGTGAAAATATTAGAGGTGTAAAGGTAATTATTGCAATACAAATTCTTGGTGTTTTTAACCTGTTCGATCATTTTTTCATGAACCAATTTTTGTAGTTGTATGTCCTGTTGATAGATTTTTTCAGAATCTGGAATAAATGTTTGAATAAATGTTCAAATGGGTTGAAAACTTGTAATAATCTTACTAATTTGATAAACATTTCTTCAAATGAGAGAATAATTCTCTTCGAAAGCCTGTTTCAAAAAATTCAATTTCTAACATATAATCAATTTTACGCCAGTCATTCAATTATTTTGGTAAGAGATCATTCGAAATACACATGTCTCAGTGTAACATTTTTAATGCAATGCACATGCATAAATAAATGCTTCGCTTGTTTACTAAAAAAACACAACGTATTGCAATATGTACCATATTGAAAATTGGTTATCACCAAATATGTTATCCACAATAAATGAAGTCATTACTATTATTATTATTATTATTATTATTATACTGCAATACAGGTTTTGCATATTGCAATATATTGCAATACAGGTTTTACCCTATTGTTACACCACCATGATGACTAGAAAATATCAAATGCTGCACAAATTTAATTTACAAACTGATATGACTTGTACATTCACCAGTGCACCTAACTTAAACATTATATTACATGAATTACAATTAAATCAAAGAGCTGAAAAGTGCTGACTTGAAAAAATTAAATGAGTCAGCACAAAATAGATGTATTGTTCGTTTTGTCGAGTTTAACGTTGTAGCAACACATTATATAGGTCATATAATGGCGGTCAGTAAACCTACTCATGACTGTTCCTGGAAAGGCTAAATCTCTGGATTTAGCTGTTAACCAACTACTGAGAGCATACTTTCATTAGTGACTGACAACTGCTCTACATAATAAAGAATCATAGGTAGGAGGGAGAACTGCCATAGAAATAATTTCATGACCAAGCTCCATAAAGGTATGCCCCCCCCCCGGGGAATTGAACCCACGACCCCTCAATCAATAGACTTGCGTACTACCAACTGAGCTAGCCAGGCGGCTTAAAATGAATGTAACTACATGTACATATAAATAAATAAGGATGCAGACTAAGTCATTTCCTTCATATAACAAGATCACTATTAGTAAAATGTTATTTAAGTTTACTTATATTCAGAAAGTAATATAAGCCATTCTAATTTAAGATATTAAATGAATCAATATTAGTTTTCAAGAGTTTTTTTCAATATCTATGTAGATTTAATCTAGAAGTACAAATCAATCTGAAAATTGTCATATTTTTATACAATTTACCGGTATACTAAAATTAATTCTTGAAAATTATCCAGTGATATTTATAGTGAAATGAAAATTAAAAATTAGTTTTCTTACATCACTATATGCAAATATGTAAAGAAAGGTAAAAGTCACACACTAAACTAACAACTAGGCAGTGTACATTAAAGATGGTTTTGTGACAGTGGGTCAGTAGCTCACTTAAAAAAATAGCCAAACAATTTTTAATGATTTGCAATTTCTATATTCTATTCATTGTTGTTTTTTTGTACATACTATTGTTACATTAAATTATTTAACTGTCAGTGCGGCATATATTTATTCAGTGAGGAAAAGGTTATTCAAAAATTCACAACAGTAATTCTGTTCTTATGATCGATAAAACAATTTAAATTAGCTTTTAACAATAGCATACAAAAATATTTCCAAAGAATTTGCAAATTATCCAGTAATATTTCCTTAACTGCAAAAAAATAGAATCTTATTACACTAAGCTCAGACGTCTATAGCCAATTGGATTGTTTTTGTGCAAAAACAACACTATAATATCCTACTAAAAACAATATAAAATTGTAAATAAAATTACAAAACAAAATGAAAAGGGGTTAAATGACAATTAAAATGACAAAAAATAAACAAATAGAAGTAATAAACATTTTGCAACAAATTATCTAAATTCTATGATAAATTCAGAAAATATAATGTTTTTACCTTAACATTCAAACCTCATTTGGAATCATGAAATGATACAATCCATAAGCTTTTAGAAAACAGAAATGACATAGTGTAAGTCAAGAACATAAAAATCTCCTATAAAAAATTAATCAATCTTAAATAGAATATCAAATTTAAATTTCTTGACATTGCAACTATTCGAAATGCAATAAAAGCATTTTCTAGTTACCAGGAGGGCTAACAAAATGCATCTAAGCTTTATCTCTACAAAAATCACACAAAAAGATAATCTTTTAAAACATATTAACAAGTAGAAACGCTACATGGTCCAATTTTAATGAGAACCTGTCAGTAAAATGATAAAATTTTGTATTGAAAACTTATTGGCAAGGCTTATCTTGCAGCTAGACAAAATTAAATCATTAAGATGTATATAACAGTATTAACGCCTGACTTTCAACATAAAATACATTAGCTTGTTCATGATGACTCAATTTTCACTTAGGGAAAAATTAGAAACTAAGTTGGAAAAATTAAGAGAATTTAAAAATATAAGTGGATTTAAACACTTGAACAACGGATTGATAGTAAAAGTTTACCATCAACAGAAAACAATCACATATTAACAGATTAAAGATAACATATCTATAAATAAAGGCAGAAGATTTTATTTTTTCTTCAAAATTTGCCTAACTGCCTTACCAAGTAAGCTTAGTATTAGGTAAAAAACCTATCCAGGATCTTGGAGTGGGTCAGACTGATAGTTGCGATATGACTGAAAACATTTTGTGAAGCAGCATCATGAATATGATCATATGATAGGTCAAAGTAAGATTAGTCTGCATCCTTCTTAGTTTTCATGTAGTAAGACCAGTTTTGCTTTGTTTTTTTTTATTTTTGTTGGGTTTAACGCCGTAGCAACACATTGTATAGGTCATAATGATAACGGTGTCCAGCACACCTAACCTAGCTTTCCTGGACTCTTGTCTATAACCAGTACTCACTTATCATTCCACAAGGTCAGAAACTTCTCCATATACCTTATTAATGGAGGAAAATTGACATAATTGTCAAATTTTCATGGAAGGGTATAACCCCCCCCCCAGGGTGGGATTCGAACCCCCTTTCTGACACAAGATTCAAAATCCTGGCACGCTACTAACTGTGCTATTGACCCAGGTTTTGCACTGGCCCATTTTTGATAATATGGGTCTCAATCTTTCTTTTTATAATTTGGTATTACTGAATTCAGAAAATCAAATGTGTTCATATTTTACAACTCCTTTCATAATTAAAATTTGTCTTAAACTTCAGAGGCATCATATGAATAATTGATTTAGAGGCCATTTAAAATCATAGTTTAAATATTGATTGTTACCATTTAAAACACTTATAAAACATGTAAAATGTCACCATTACAAAAGCTTACATTTATCTTATATTAAAATGATGAGCAAATAACATTCTAAACTAAATCAATAAGAAAATTTATCCTAAAGACTTTAGAGTGATAATGAAGCATCAATTTAACAATTTGTGGTCTAGTTTATTTTCATGTTGGTTATAAATTTAAAGGATTCAAATCTCAAAAATCATATAATTATTGTTAGGTTCCCAGGCCATACTTCAATGAAAGAGATTTTTAACTCAAATTTTAACCTATTCCCATATGTAGTTTGATTCTCAGTCTATACTAAATTGTTAGGGGAAACAACTTAAAATAAATCCAGTTCCAACAGCTTATATTATACTGGTAGTTTGGTTTGGTGCCTATTTAAAGTGCAAGGGGAAACAACTCAAAAGTAATCAAGTTCAATCAGTTTATATCTTAGTTTTGTTCCCTGCCTACACTTATGTGTAAGGGGAAACAACTCAAAATCAATCCAGTACCAACAGTTCATATTGTTTTTGTAAGGGGAAACAACTCAAAATCAATCCAGTACCAACAGTTCATATTGTTTTTGTAAGGGGAAACAACTCAAAATTAATTCAGTAAAAACAGTTCATATTGTTTTTGTAAGGGGAAACAACTCAAAATTAATTCAGTACCAACAGTTCATATTGTTTTTGTAAGGGGAAACAACTCAAAATTAATTCAGTAAAAACAGTTCATATTGTTTTTGTAAGGGGAAACAACTCAAAATTAATTCAGTACCAACAGTTCATATTGTTTTTGTAAGGGGAAACAACTCAAAATTAATCCAGTACCAACAGTTTATATTGTTTTTAGGCAAGGGGAATACAGATTGTATCTAATCCCTCCCTTTCCTAAAAATATGGATTAATTTGTCAACAGCATCTTTGAGGAAAAAACCCCAAAGAGTTTAAAATTAACAACCATACTAAAAAGACAGTGTTATAATTACACTTCATTAATATTTCATTAGCAAGAAAACTATCTAAATTAAATGTCAACGAACAACCTTTAAGTATTAAGTACTTAATAAATAAAACATCATTCATTAGATAATTAAAAGTAAACAACACCATAAGAAGGATTTCTAAATAAAATATCTCATAGCATGTTATAACAGCACATATTTCCCATATAAGTGAATACAAAATTTAGTGAAAGTAAGATAATTACATTTTATACTATCAGTTTCGTGCTACGTTTCAATTCTCAACAATATTATGGCTACTTTTTTAGGTGTCATTTTCTCATTAAAGAACAGTTTTTACTTAATTAAATTTTTAAAAAACAACATCTCAAAGACATTACTTGTAAGAATACTTTTGCACTGCAAAACTGGTGTAAAAATGTGTTCCACAATTTTTTAAAAACTAAACATAAATACAGGTTTTTAGTTTTATAGTATTTAAACATAATGTAATCAGCAGCCTTTCTAATTAAATGGTTCATACATTAATCAGTAGTTCTACTCAAAACTAAGCAGATAGTATTCCAAGGATAGTTTGTTTGTTTTTGTTGGGTTTAATGCCATAGCAACACATTGTATAGGTCATATAACGGTGGTCAGTCCACCTACTCACTATTCCTGGAAAGGCTAAATTCCTGGATTTAGCTGTTAACCAACTACTAGGTGCATACTTTCTTCAGTGACTGGCAACTGCCCTACATGATTTAGAATCAGTGGTAGGAGGAAGAATGGCTGTAGAAATTATTCTATGACCAAAATCCAACCCACGACTCCTCAATCAGTAGCCTTGTGCCCTACCTACTGAGCTAGCCGGGCAGGCTTTCCAAGGATAGAACCATAAACATAATACATGTACATATATAATCAATTTCTCAGGTTGCTGCAAGCCAAACCCTTCTATGAAAATACAACAATATAAATGTCATCTTAGTATTATTAGACAATTTTCAGCAAAACAATCAAACTAAAACATGCACAAATCCTGAGTCATGCATTTTAATGAGAGTACAATTTACTTCAATTTCAATTAAAGTTGCTGTCAGCCTCTTACGTAAAAGGTAAAATAAACCAAAAAATGTCCCCTTTAAAAAGGTGAGCCAGCCATCATTAAATTGAGAACAATGGTGTAAAATCAAGATAAAAACTCATTTATCTAACATTTGTAAAGATTAAATTCCCTACCTATTAAAGAGTATAATGACTTCAAGTTACAACAATCATTATTTCCATACAAAAAACAATTAAAGTGTATGTTCCGAGAAAATGTCAGTTATGATATAATTTTGTCGTACAATTACTGCCACACGACTACGAGTAGACAAATTGTACAATTGTGACATTATATTATTGTATTTATGTAAATTTGTAGGATTTTCTTTGAACTATAAACACAATACAAGACATTATGGAGGAGAATTACTGAATAATATTTTTCTTTTCAAGATTTGACATACCACCAGAAGTATTATAACAATATGGTCAGACAACTAAGGATTAGAAATCATGAAGAAATCTGTTCTCTTTTTTTGTTTAAGGTATTGTTGATACATTTTTAACCATCAGCAGTTAATACATGATCCTTCTGATTTAAATATCCACTACAGTGCATAAGGATATTAGTAATGCCCTAGGAGGGATTCAAGCTATAAAGGACTCATTGATTCCTCAGCACATGTCCAGTACCACCACCCAGCCACTGCATCCACAAGCATGATGTGTCTAATAAAGATTAAAAATCGTTTTAAAAAGGGCAAATCATGGAGAACTTGAATGAAACAGGATGGCACACTTCTCTATACATTTTTTCTCTCATCTCATATACTGCAAACCCCACTTTGTAACAGTTCCATTGAAGCAAGCACTTCACTCTAACTTCAAGAAGCACAAAGTGCAACAAATCAAAAATAAAACTGGTTTTAAAATTGTGCAAACTATCAGAGTTAGATATCAGACCAGAAAATTGTCAAGATTGGCATTAATATATACATTTAGCGTTTCAACATAAGATTTTTAAATAATCCAGACTAAATCCCAGGTAGATTAAAGAGTGTAAACATGGCAAAATGATGTGTCACTTATCTTATGTGACACATAAAATGTGATCCTTAAAATTTAAACATTAGCATGTGAGAAACTTTGAGTGTTAATAAAAAAATATAAAGTCAATATTAAAATATGATGTAAAATTCAAACTGAACAATTTTATCCTTTACTGGTTTGGACATGACTGAAAATGTTCTTTCTTTTACCTTAATCAGGGTTTATTCAAAATGCTCGTATTGCTCATAATTATCTTAAAGAATGACAGAAATGCAACTTTGCTGAATTTCCCTGGGTGATAGTCTTTTATATAAAGCTATTTGAACCAAAATCCCAGCTTCTTTCCATGGGAACTCTCAGGGGTGAATCAGAAAAAAGGGCAAAAATAAAATAGTTGCTATGTTTTGATCATCACAAAAATTGCATTTCATTCCATTAAATTTTCCTATCACTAAGCATAATGTTTTATCATTTGATTTCAAATGAAGATAAAATGCAATTATTTAACATCAAGTAAAAATTATCACTGAATTAGGCATATCAATTTCATATGACAAAACACCCATTCAGTTTCATACAATTCATTTCCCAACAATTTAATACGAATTCATATCAAGTCAATGATTTTTTTTCAAGCTATTTAAGTTTTATTTGCATTATTAAATGTAATTCTGATTTTTGATATGATTTAAAGTTAATGTTGGAAACATGACGCCAATGGTGATCCTTTCTTTAAAGTCAAGTCTTTTATTCTCCTACAAAATTGTAAAATGTGTGGCGTCAGTATATTAATGGTGTTGGAATAACCAGACAAAAAGTTTGAAAAGCCTTTGAACATACATGTAATCTAACATTAAATCTAATCACTGGAAAATTGTTCACATTGAACTAAATTAGGTAACTTGGTTACAAAAGAATATGTAATATATGTCCTTACATATGATGAGCTTCGTATATTTAAAGCATAAATAGAACAAGTATCCTTTCAAAAACATCCATGCAATGTTATGAAAAACTTGATGAATTCTAATAACAAGAGACATAATTCTGGATAAAATACTGCTACAAAGCAGATAAGTTAAAATCTATATAAGAAAACTCCTCAACCAAAATGCTAACACCTAAATGGGATTTTTCAGCAAAGATGCATTTTATACATAAATTAGAGATATTTCTAGCAAAGATGTAATAAACAACCAAGTAAGATTTTTTTACAGGAGAGATGCAAATTTAACCTAAATAGTTTTTTCAGCATTTTGATACAATTTTTACCTAAATAGAAAATTTTTCGCATCAATGCATTATTTCCATCTAAATAGGATGTTTTCAACTAATATGCAACTCAAACCAAAATAGGAAATGTTTCCAGCAAATAAGCACTTTTCCAGCAAAAATGCACTTTAATAAGAGATTTTTCCTACAATGATACAATTTACATCAAAATAAGATTTTTTTCCAGGAAATATGCAGTTTACACCAATTTTAATAAAGATATATTTCAATCAAAAACCCAGTTGACTACCCTTAAATATCTATACTATTAAAATAATTTCCAAGTACACATACTAAAATAGAAACAGATTTCCATTAAAGCAAAACATCCATTAAAAGTAATGAAAACATGATGAATTGTAATTGAACAAGTCACAAATCTATACAAAAGACACAAGTTAACACATCAATATAAAAACCTTCCGGCAAAAACAAAAATTGACTTCCATTAAATTCCAAATTTTGTCTCTAAAACTTCCATGAATATAATTTATATGACACCCATTAAACATACCATACAATGAATAGGCAATTGACACACTGTAAGTTTACATAAAACATTCCAAACAAAACATTGAAAGATTTCTAAAATAGAATTAATCCAAAAAAGCAAATAAGACCTTAATATAATATCTTTCAAGAAAAGAAAAAAAATCACACCTAAAAGTGAAAACTTTCCATTAAAGATACAAAATACATCAAAATGTGAAATCTTTCCAGAAAACACAAAATGCACCAAAATGTGAAAACTTTCCAAAAAACATACAAAATACACCAAAATGTGAAAACTTCCCATTTAACATACAATAAATACACCAAAATGAGAAATATTGCCATAAAAGACATTATTTTCATTAGGCCTTCTGCCTTCAATATACAAGCATATCACTCCAGTGACCCATGTCAAGTCGCTTTTTAAAGGTGAAAATATTACCCATGTCACGTGACAATAGTACTATATAAGGTAGTATTGTACACGTGGATCTCATAGTCATTTTAGCGACCCTGTCGTAACGGGTGGTGAAAAGGTAAGAGTTTCGCGATTGAAATTTGTCGTTTTGGGCTTATTGATGTTCATTTTTAGTTTTGTAACGAGTTTTACAAAACGTGTATCATTGATATTTTATTTGTCTTTTGTAGACGAACTTTCACGCTGTACACGAGTTGTAGAGCTCTGTGGTTTTTAGCCCTTAAGTTACCCCTACTTGTTAAATTAATTTGGTTTCTTGACGATGTCAAGTAAACGTAAAAGAGGTGGAAATGAAAAAGACGATGTCTTGTCGCTATGTTCCTCAAGTCCGGTCGATTTTTCTGGGTTTTCCAGTTTATCTGACTCTGAGTCTGATAATGCCCCGTCGAGAGCCTCTGTACGTTCCGTTGTTAAGGACGTGAGTAAGAAAGTGAAAACCCCGAAAACCGGAAGTAGTAATTCTCTTTCCTGTGGTAAAAAGAAAGCGAGCAAGACAGGTAATGAGAAAATTAAAAAAGCTGGCAAGGACAGCAAATTAATTGATTTAAATGATTTAACTCCCGATGGGATTTGTCAATTAAAGACCGCTCTTGGTCTGTGTGAACCTCAAAGTTCAAATGATTTTGTTAATAATCAGCCAGAACATGACGATTCTCGTCCCGAAGACGACTCGACCTATTTTTCGAGTACTGGCTTGTCTCCCGAGCATCGTAGCTCTGGGTCTAAATTTTCTAAAGAAAATTTACTTAATTCACTTTTTGAGAGCGATAATTCTGACAAAGAAAATGATTTAAACTGTGATGAGGACGTTTGGTCTCAACCTCAGTTGAAAGCACCCGAAACTGGTGAACCCATTTCGGATTCTTTAGCTAGCCTCATAAATACGGCATGTACCAATCAATGCAAGATTAATGATATTGTAGATAAATACAAGGTACCTAGTAACTGTGAATTCTTGTCTGCCCCTAAAGTAAATGATGAAATATGGGGTGAGCTGGTTAGAAACAGACAGGTTCAAACCTCAGACAAATTGTTAAGAGACATCCAAAATCTTGTTACAGCCGGGATGTTACCTATTCTGTCATTAGCAAAGGTTTTAAAACCTTTTATCAGTAAGAACCCAGAAATCAAAAATTTAATTGCAGATTCATTGACATTACTGGGTCAAGTACAATTTAATATGAGTATCCGTCGTAGATACATGTTAAGACCATATCTTAAGTCAAAATATGCAAATATTTGCAGTATCAAAACGCCGATAAGTTGTTTTCTTTTTGGCGATGACGTTTCAAAAGAATTGAAAAAGTGTGAAACGAATGTTAAAGTCGGAAAATCTTTTCCTTTTAAAAGCTATTATAATAAATATCCCACCTCTTCTTTTGGACCAGTTAGGGGTACAAGGGGCAGAGGGCATGGTAGAAGTAACAGTAACACCAGGAAGCCTTACAGTTATGGTAGAAATGGGCAATATGGTCAGAAACCATCTACATCTACTGCTTCAAGTAGTAATAATACTACCAATGTGTCAAAAAACTAATACAGGTGAGTTATTCTTCCAGGTTAAGAGCTTGCTTGAATGAATGGAAGAAGCTCACAAACGATCAATGGGTGCTAGACACAATTCAAGGTTACGAAATTAAATTTGATGATCCTCCATATCAAACAAAACTTCCTAACAAAATATCTTTTTCTGAAATGGAGAAAAGTTTGGTTGATACTGAAGTACAATCATTGTTAGATGAGGGAGTGATTATACCATCTGTTCATGAACCTAATGAATTTATTTCAAACATATTTTTAGTTGAAAAATCTAATGGAAAGTATCGCCCTGTGATAAATTTACGTCAACTCAACCAATTTGTACATTACGAAAAGTTTAAACAGGAAACATTCTCATATGTTCTTGAACTAATTCAAGAGAATGACTATTTTGCATCTTTAGATCTAAAATCTGCATATTTTTCTATTCCTATTCATGCAGAAAGTGTTAAATATTTGAAGTTTGAGTGGAGAGATCAGTTATTTGCTTTCGTCTCTTTGTGTTTTGGCCTCAGTTCTGCTCCATTTTGTTTTACAAAAACATTGAAACCTTTATATGCTTTCTTTAGAAATCTTGGTATTAGATGTTCATACTACATTGATGATAGCATCAATATGCATAAATTCAAGAATACATGTCTTAGTAATACCTTGTTAATGAAAGATAAACTTGAATGTTTGGGCTTTATTATTAATAATGAAAAGTCTATTCTTATTCCTACTCAAAGAATCCAGTATTTTGGTTTCATTATTGATTCTGTCCAGTTCATGATCTTCTTGACAGAAAAGAAAATTTTAAAAATTGAAGAGCTGGCCTTGTATCTCTTGGAAAAGAAAAAGGTTAAAATAAGGCTATTGGCATCTTTTATTGGTCTTCTAATAAATTCTTTTTATGCAATTTTGGAAGCTCCCATGCATTATAGAACTTTGGAAAAATCCAAAGTACAAGCTTTGAATTTTTCTAATGATTTTGATCTTTGCATAGAACTTAATGATAAAGATTTAAATGAGATTAAATGGTGGTTAGACAATGTTCGTAACAAAAATGGGAAGAAAATACGTCAAGGAAAAATTTCTTTGGTTATTCAATCTGATGCCTCGTTAGAAGGCTATGGTTCTTTCTGTGTTGATGAGAATCAATGTACTGGTGGCAGATGGTCTCAAATAGAATCTTTGAATCATATTAATTTTCTAGAGCTTCTAGCTATATTTTTTGCATTAAAGTCATGGGCTTCAAACAGAAGAAACTTACATATTGCAGTACAGAGTGATAATACCACTGCCATTTCTTACATTAACAACATGGGTGGAATGAATTCTAGCTCTTTAAATTCACTATCAAAAGATATTTGGGAATGGTGTCTAGAAAGAAATATCTTTATTACTGCTTTTCATTTACCTGGAAAAGAGAACATACAGGCGGATATTAGTTCTCGAGAATTCTCAGATTCAACTGAGTGGATGCTTAAAAAACATATCTTTGAACGTTTGATTAATCACTTTTTTCAGCCTAATATTGATCTATTTGCATCTCGCCTCAACCATCAGTTAGATAATTATGTGTCGTGGACACCAGATCCAGATGCCTTTTGTACCAATGCATTCTGTTTAGACTGGTCATTATGGTTACCTTATATTTTCCCCCCATTTAGATTACTAGGAACTATACTTAATAAGATTAGGGAAGACAAGGTGGATAAAGCATTGATTGTTTGTCCTTTATGGAAGAACCAAATATGGTTTCCTTTATTATTACAGAGTATTATATCTATTCCTGTTAGGTTACCAAGGCACAGAGATTTGTTAACTCTTCCACACAGCGGAGAGAAACATCCTTTGGGAAAGAAGATCCAGTTGATTGGTGTAGTTGTATCAGGTCATCCTTCAAAGATTTTAGAGTTTCAGAGGGGATTATTGACACAATCTTCAGAAGTTGGAGTAAAGGAACTAGAAAACAATATTCAACTGCTTGGAGAAAATGGTGTTTGTGGTGTTGTCTCAGGAACTGTAATTCCGTTAAACCACTTGAAACAGATGTTATAAGTTACTTGTCGTACTTGAAGAACATTAACAAATCATACAGTGTTATAAGTTCACACAAATCTACTATTTTAGAAACTATCAAACTTGTTACTCCTACATACAGATTAACTACTAATATTATATCAAGATTTATGAAAGGTCTTAAAGTTGAAATACCTGTTCAACCTCGTTATTCTTATACATGGGATGTTAGAAAAGTTTTAGATGTGATTTCCAAATGGACAGACTTAGATTCTTTATCTATGAAACTGTTAACTTATAAACTGGTTTCTTTACTAGCTTTATCAACAGCTGCCAGAACTCAAACATTAAAGGCCTTGAGAGTTGATCGCATGGTTAATAATAATGACTGCATAATTTTGAACTGTGGTGATAAACTTAAAAATTCTAAACCTGGAAAAGATTTTTGTATTGAGTTAAAATCTTATAAACTAAGTGAACTTTGTCCAGTTAAGACATTATTATGCTACATAGAGCGTACTAAGAATGTACGCAGGGATAATCAATTGTTTATTTCATTTGTTACATTTAAAGCTGTTTCTTCTAGCACTATAGCTAGGTGGTTAAAACATGTTTTAACGTTAGCTCATATTGATGTATCTATTTTCAAAGCCCATTCCTTCAGAGGGGCTTCATCATCAGCTGCTTCTTTTGCAGGATGTAAACTGTCAGACATTATGAAGATGGCAAATTGGTCATCTGCAAAAACTTTTCAGACTTTCTATTTAAGGACAATAAATACTGTGGATAATAATTTCCAAAGTTGTGTATTAGGCTTACATAAGGGAACTTAGAATTGTTACTTTGTTATATAATGAAACTTGTCACTTTATTATATATACATGCACCATGCCCTGTGCCCCTTGTACTTGTGTTGAATTTATATGTAGTAAATACAGGATAACAATTTATCATGATTTTGTTTGATTTATTTTTATGCTCTTATGAATGATATATCAGTTTATGTTGTCTGCTTTAAAGATGCTTGTATATTGAAGGCAGAAGGCCTAATGAAAATAATGGAATCCCCATCCAAGCACTTGATGTGAAGGATGGGGAACATTATTGGAATTAGGCCGGAGGCCGAAGATATACAAGCACCCACCTCTCATGCTGATTTGCCCACCCTGTTGTTTTTATGCTGTCAGTTAAGAATTAACCAGGCTAACTAGTATTATTCACATATGAACAAGTGTTTGGATTGTATGGTTACAATGACAACATAAACTTCAAAGTCTTTAAAACTATGAGATCCACGTGTACAATACTACCTTATATAGTACTATTGTCACGTGACATGGGTAATATTTTCACCTTTAAAAAGCGACTTGACATGGGTCACTGGAGTGATATGCTTGTATATCTTCGGCCTCCGGCCTAATTCCAATAATGTTCCCCATCCTTCACATCAAGTGCTTGGATGGGGATTCCATTATTTACACCTAAACATGAAATATTTCCAGAAAAGATTAAAAATACACCAAATACTAAATATTCCCACAAAAACATGCAAAGTACATTAAAATAAGAAATATTTCCATAAAAACATACAAAAAACTCCAAAATGTGAAATCTTTCAACAAAATTTTTTCACAAATCACACAAAATGTGAAATCTTTAGATTAAAACATACAAAAACACTATAATGTGAAATATTGCCATTACAGACATAATTTACACCTAAATATGAAATACTTCCAGAAGAGATACAAAATACACCAAATACTAAATATTTCCACTAAAACATGCATAAAAACCCAAATGTGAAATCTTTTCATAAAAACATACAAGTTACATCTAAATGTGAACTATTTCAATAAAAACATACAAGTTACTTGTTTGTTAGTTTGTTGGGTTAAACCCCATAGCAACACATTGTATAGTTCATAACGGTGGTCAGTTAACCTACTCACTCCTCCTGGAAAGGCTAAATCTCTGGATTTAACTGTTAACCAACTACTAAGCCAAGACTTTCGTCAGTGACTGACAACTGCCCTTCAAAATTAGATATTATTGGTAGGAGGGAGAATGGCCGTAGAAATAATTTCATGACCAAGCTCCACGAAAGTATGCCCCGTCCGGGAATCGAACCCATGACCCCTCGATCAAAAGACTTGCATGCTTCCAACTGAGCTAGCCGGGCAGCTATCATACAAGTTACATCTGAATGTGAAATTTTTCCATAAAAACATACAAGTTACACCTAAATGTAAAATGTTTCAATAAAAACATACAAGTTACAATTAACTGTGAAATCGTTCCATAAAATACAAAATACACCTAAACATAAAATCTTTCCTCACTGAAAAGATACAAATTACACCTAAATTTGAAATCTTTCCAGAAACAACACAATTGACTACCATAATTCCGATTTTATCCTTAGAATTTCCAAATATGGAAGAAAGTCACTCCTAGCACATTTATTCTTGTAAAATGTTCAAGAAATGAAATACTGAAAGTAGATAGTACTCCTGATAAATTGTTGGAAATAAACCAGGACACCAAAAACAACACAAGTCTTGTCCTAAGCCAACAATAACACCATCAATGACAAAATAAACAACAATAAAATCATTATAAATGAAGTAAAAACAGACTTACTTGTATTAAGTTAGGCTATCCTCATGCATATAAAAGTAACTACAACAGAACACTACAATAATGTATGTTTTGTGAAGTATGTATGAGTATGTATGTGTGTGCTGTGAGAGTGTTTCTCTCCAAATAAAGTAAGAGAGAGAGAAAGAGAGAGAATGAGCGACTAGACAGGAACATCACTATTAGTAATGACACTAGGCTGGGTATTGATTCCTTACAATACAAATGATAGCTGAAACACAGATAATTCTTCAACATAACTTCATCAGAAAACATTCTCTGGCAAAATACTACCATCCGTTAATGGAAGCAGATAATAACTTCTCCCGAAAAATAATAATTTATCCCCCCAAAATATTAACCTCTCCCTCAAACAAAAAAGAATCACAATTGTTACATGAGGAAAGAGGAATAAAAACTACATCAATCACTGAGAATGTTCTAATATCTTATATGATTTCAGTGTTTGCTGGCTGCATCACCAAAATTGATATTGAAACTAATATCTGTATGAATCATCAACTATAACAAATATTGGGATTATTGGGGAGCAGTAGTTGCTCTTTTAATGGTCATAAATTTTGTACACAATTAGTGAAACAAATATGGAATCAATGTCGCCAATAGTATATAGAAACACATTAAATGAAATCAGCCATAATTAAGTTAATTACAAACTGGGATTTAATTACAAGTTTATTAAATAGTAATACTAGTGTAGAACAATATACTTTGTATGGCAATTTGTATGCCTAACAATTGATTGGTATTTTAATGAAACTAGACTTAAAAAGCATAACATTTCTAAGTACGCTGCAATTATTCATTTAATTGTTTTGGAGCCTAATGGTAAAGAGTAGTAATGAAGTCATTAAAAGTTTCAAGGCAAGCAATATATCTAATATATATCACCAACATTACATCAGTGCTTATAATGCAGATTTTACAAACATTTTGATTTGTTTTATACTGGGTTTAACGCCGTGTCAACACATTTTGGTCATTTTACTGCGTCCAGCACACCTAACCTAGCTTTCCTGGACCCTTGTCTGGACCAGTACTCACCTACCCTTCCACAAGCTAAGGCTGGAAACTTCTCCATAAACCTTATTAATGGAAAAACATTTTGAACCAAGTTCTTTCAATTAAGTAAAATAAGGCGCTTTAAGAAATTAAAGTTGGGTTTATTAAGTCTGCTTCCATATACATGTTCAGCCAACTTAACAATCTTGTACGATAACTCCTGATCATTGAAATCATCCTCAGGCAGGCGAACCCTTACAGAACCCATTTACAGCAGAGTGGAGTGGAAGTAATTACACCACAATTCATTAAGTAGCCCTTTCAACCAAGTTCTTTAACTGCTCTACTTGAAACAAAGTTGAGAGAAAAGCTATATGGCTATAGAAAATATTTTGTGACCAAACTCAACAAAAATATGTAGGTATTTTGTATTTAGATCTTTTTTTGGATAACTTGCAGTGTCACATTTAAATTACAAAATTGAAATTGATTTTAAATTAATAACCAATAATCAAATTATAGTAAATGGACATAATAATAAAATGAAAACATGAGATTACAATAATCAATCAACAAGTCTACCGGTAGTTTATTTATAATGATCATTAGACCTTTTAGTAACATGGCAACTGCATCAAAAAGAATGATTCAAAATGGCTATTCGAAAAAACCAATTTCTGCCAGGAATAATTAAAGTATCAGTGCTTTACCAATGCTTAAGAATCAGAACATTAACCTTTTTGATATACGTAATTTGTACATTAATGAGATTGTTCAATGTGTAATCTAGTACAGAAATGAGCCAGTCAAAGCCGATTAGTGAAATTACTGTTTCTATATACTGATAAATCCTATTATGTCTGTATATGGAAATAACAGACACATTGGTACAAGTATTTATCATGGTGTAGGAATACAATATCTGAGAACTACTTTAATCTCTATAAATACTGATATCACAAACAAAATCATTCAGAACACCACCATTATTCATTAAGAGAATACTCTCTGAAGGATTTGTGGGGGCCCATCAAGAATAGGCTTTTGATACAAACCTGAGGCAAAGCACAGACAAAGCATAGAACGGTTATGCAATAGTTCTTGTCATAAACACACAAGGTTTTGTAAACACATTTTTTATGTGACTAGATATTTGTTCACAGAAGTCTTTGAATCTTGTAATTAAAATTTATGGACCAAAGTAGGAACAGTAAATATTGCATCAACAATCGTGGATTTGTTTGTTTCAAAACCAATTAAAGCATTTTGTTTGATCATGTGATGCAAACGCAGTTATAAAATGGCCTCTATAAAGTCCAAGGTTATTTAAAGAGATTATGGCCAAGGAGTGCTGAATGATACAAAATATCACTGTGTATGAATACAATACATTTAACTATTTAATCTCTCTAGATACTGATACCAAATGTTAAATATCAAAATGTATGAACACAATATCAGAGAACTACTTTAATATCTCTAAATATTGATACAGCATGTATAATATTGCTGTGTATGAATACAATTTACCATATTATACACGATCTGAGAACTACTTTAATAGCTTTTTTAAATACTGCTTTCACAAGTAAAATATTACAGAGTATGAATACAATATCAGAGAAAATACTGATACATGTACAGCATGTAAAATATTGCTGTGTATGAATACAAGATATGAGAACTACTTTACAAGAATTAAGATCTGAGAACTACTTTAATTGGTTTTTTTAATACTGCTACAACATGTAACAGGTTCCATTTAAAACTGAGGCAATTGTCACAATATATGATTGTCATTCATAATTAAAAATTCACAGAGTATGAATACATTAACAGAGAACTACTTTATCTCTTTAAAACTGATACCACAATGTAACAGGTTCAATTCAAACTGATATTTCCACAATATATAATTGTCATTCACAGTGTTTAGCAATAAGGCTGATTGTTGTCAAAGTAATTTCATATTTCAGCACAAAATTGAGACTTCTACTAGAAATATTGAATTATAATCTAATAATGGCACGAATGTAATTTAATGATCCGATATCAGACGGCTATATAGCACGATTAATAACTCTTAAAATGAACTCATTAAGTAAGACCCTTCTACCTCTGAACCAAGTGTAATATAACACAATTATATCTTTGTAACACTAAACCTAATGAAATAAACAATTTCAACCCTACAACTAAGCCATGAAGTTAGAGAGGAAGTTATAATTCTTGAAGCAAATATACCTTATGAGAACCCACTTACCCAAACCCAATGACAAGTAAATTGATTTGGGTAAACAAAAATTTCAAAAAACAGCAATACAAAAATTCATTCTTTGAAAGTACTATCCATGACTCAGGAACACTCTAGAAGAGAACATCGCGAGTGCCAGGACAATTCAGAGCTTTTAAGTCAGCTCTTCAAGGTCGCAACTGACCATAGCGCACTCCCCAATGCAGTACGCCAGCAGTGTTTCCTGTGTCGAAATACATAATGATACAGATAATTGAAAATAAATTATTTCCACTAGTATTTTGCAAAGCTCCTTGATAATTTTGCTTATTACAGTAAAGTTCCGCTATAAAGACCACCTTGGTTTTTGCAAAATGTGATTTTTTATGATTTTTACCTTACTGTACCATTAAATATAGTAAGTTAGGCTAGGACTTTTAAAAGTTTAAGGCAAAACTGGTCATGTTTACATCTAACAACATCTAGCAACAACTTGCCAACACTAAACAACGGCCAAAATTAACACTATTCCAATTACCCATTGCAAACATAATTTCTAAAAACAGACAACCGGTAAATATATACATGTACAGTATAATGATTTTCCAGATGGCAATCAAAAAATTAGACTACAACTATTCTTTTGACAGTCTTGTTAGTGGATTTCATTTTTAATTCAGATAATTTCACTGCATATAAGTAATTAAAATATGCAAACAAGACATATTTACTATTGGAATACCATGTCAATAAATCAATTTCAGGTTTCTAATTTAAAGTACTGTTACATCTTTAACAAGTTAAAAAAAAATCAAATGTGGAGTCATAAGTTTTTTTCTGAGTGACCAAAATTTCAAAGTTAGTGGCCCAGGTGACTATGGTCATCTAGATATGTATTACTATAATATGACTTCTAATTACCAACATACAAACATTTATATACCACAATTAAAAACAGAAATAATTCACTTCATCTGATACAAGGAAAGTCAATATTGTTGCCAATTATAACCATGATAAATTATACAAAAGTCTGATAAAAATATTTATATAAAACTATTGTTAGTTTGTTTGTCATAAACTTTTCAACAAACATTAAATATTAATTCTTAATTCAATGCAGAAAAGATAAAGCCAAAGGTCAAAATTCAACAGAAAAAACTTATTGGTCATAATTCTGTGTATGATGCACACGGCATAGACTAAGAAACAATGTCCTTAATATCTTCAACAAAACATTACGACAATTCCTATGTACAGAAAACACAATGCCTTAAAGGGCAAAGTTTGACAAAAAGAAAACTACAAAGAAAATAATTTTATGTATAGTGCAGTCAACTTTTATATCCTACTGTGTCTCAGCACATTAGTAATAAAGCCATTCCACAAACATTAAATATTAATTTAAATTCCTATATGAATAAAGCATAATGCCAAAAGGCAAAGTTCAACAAAAAATATATTAAGAACATAAGTTTATGTATAAAGTTAAAGTGTGGTTTATTATATACATATTGTATATATAAAGTCTGCTACCATACACATGTTCAGCCGACTTTACAATCTTGTACAATAACTCCTGATCATTGAAATCACCCTAAGGCAGTTGATTTCTCACAGTACCCATTTACACCTGGGTGGAGTGGAACAATTGTAGGTTAATTTCTTGCTCAAGGAAATTAGCAGTGCCCCTGGTGGGGATCGAACCCGGGACCTCACAATCCCTAAGCATTCGTCCTACCACTGGACCACTGCTCCTAATACTGTGAAGTCAACTTTCATATCCTATATAATGTCTAAGAATATTTTTGTCTTGAATACATTCAGTCGACATTGAATATTAATTCAAATTGCTACACATATAAAACATATAGCCAAAGGGCAAAGTTCAACAAAAAAAGATAAGATGTCCCAAAGGTGATAAATAAATGTTAGAGAACTATGTATTAAGGCATTACAATAATTTTATTGTACTATACAGTCATAACATATAGAGGAACAAACCTTTACATACAGTGCCCTCCAAAAGTGATTCTACAAAAAACTGTATTAAGAATAAACCGATTCACATTTATAATTATTTTTTTTTAATTGGGTTTAACACGTGTCAACACAATTTAGGTCATTCTACGGCGTCCAGTGCACCTAATCTAGCTTTCCTTGAACATTGTCTATAACCAGTACTCACCTACCCTTCCACAAGGCCAGAAACTTCTCCATATATCTTATTAGTGGAGGAAAATTGTCAAATTTTTATGGAAGGGTATAACCTTCCACAGTGGGATTCAAACCCATACCCACTTCGGGACACGAGATTCTAAATCCCAGTGCACTACCAATTGTGCCACTGACCCGGAAGAGATATAACGGAAGCAATTAATGAGTCACAAGAGCAAATTTCAAAATCAGCTGTTAGTTTATCCAAATATGAATCAAACTATGAATTCTGTTTAGAAAACAGTCAAAACCAACTAGTAACTATTTAATCATCTACAAAAAAGAGAACTCTAAAAGAACTTTCCTTTATTCTTATCCTTTCAAGAAATATTGAATTTATATATTCATGTCAACTCATATCTTTTTTGAAATCTTGCGTTATTCTAAGAATAAATATGTTTAAACTGAACTATGTTACATGAATAAGCAGGCAACTAATTAAAGTAAAATTACATGATTTTTTTTCAATGTTTTTTTATTGGGTTTAACGCCGTGTTATTTTACGGTGCCTAGCGCACCTAATCTGGCTTTCCTGGACCCTTGTTAATAACCAGTAACTCACCTACCCTTTCACAAGGCCGGAACCTCCTTCATATATCTTATTAATGGAGGAAAATTGACATCATTGTCTAATTTTCATGGAAGGATACAGCCTCCCAGGGTGGGATTAGAACCAATACCCCCTTTGGGACATGAGATTCCAAATCCCAGTGCACTACCAACTGTGCCATCGACCCGGGTCACAGTATAAAGGAAGCAATGAGTCACAAGAGCAAATTTCAAAATCAGCTGTTAGTTTATCCAAATATGAATCAAACTATGAATTATGTCTAGAAAACAGTCAAAACCAAAGTAACTATTTAATCATCTACAAAAAAGAGAACTTTCCTTTATTCTTATCCTTTCAAGAAATATTAAATTTATATATTCATTTTTTTGTCACAACTCATATCTTTTTGAAATCTTGTGCTATTCTGAGAATAAATATGTTTAAACTAAACCATGTCACATGAATAAACAGGCAACTAATTAAAGAAAAATTACATTAAGTATGCATGAATTTTTTTCAAAACCTCATTTTTATGTAGGAACTTTTGGAAGGTACAATATAAATCATCAATGACTAGGCTTCCTTAAGGACATTGCGATTGTCTTTTATTATTCATGAATTCTGTCTAGAAAACAGTATCTGGCCTTAAAACAAGAAAAGACGATAAAATATAGATTCTATAGTACAAGAATAGAGCAATATAATTGCACGAAAAATATTCATATGTACTTATGAATTACAATTGAAGGTCAGACATACAATATTAAAGTTACTATATGAAGATATATTCATTTAAAGCAGACATGAAAACTGTCTTAAAACAGAATGTCACTTAAATAAATCTAGCTTTAGAGATACCATAAATATGTCAAAAGTATGTGCTTAGTAGTCAGTTAACAACTATATCCAGAGATTTAGCCTTTCCAGGAATAGTGAGTAGGTTGACTGTCCACCGTTATAATAACCTATACAATATGTTGCTACGGCGTTAAACCCAACAAAAACAAACAAACAAACTATCAACTTTGGTGTAATATTGATTTTTATTTATTTTAAGATGATAATCATTGTCATTTTATTTATCCACTGTAAAATATAAAATTTCATATTTTCATCCTAACTATTTTTCAAATAATAGCACATTTCACAGAAAGGCATGAAATTGATATATAACATGAACATGTACTTAAAATGTTGACAGGAGGAGGTAAAAAAAATAATTTGATGTTAGCATTAATTATACAAAATCATTGTGATTTATTATTATAGTGTATAAATCTAATCAATCTATATCTGGTGATCCACACTAGATTGCAACTACTTGCAAAACATTTTTAAATCTATGGTTGTTATTAATTGGGCTTATTAATTTATTAATGTTTCCTTCTTGATTTAGTAAACAATGCTTCAGAAAATGACACCTTGAAAATTTTGAAACGTTTTTGGCAAAATAAATCCCCAGAATGACTTTTTTTTTAAATTTGAGAATTTCCAAATATTTTTTTTTTTGAAATTGGCAAAAATCCCACAGGAGAGTTCAAGTATCGACAAATAAAAAAAAATACTTGCCTAAGTTACAGTCATACCATCTACAAATTCTAAAAATGTGATAGGTGTTAAGTTTTCATTCAAAATAAGATTTCTATCTAATGATTATACAGTATTGGTTTCTCAGAAATGTCTAAATTTAGAGACATAACAATTTTAAAGTACCATTTAATACCCACAAGAATTAACTGATACCATACAAGTACATCATCATTTCCATGGAAAGAGCACATAATTAAATCCAAAAGTAAACTGAGTTGTCTGAGAATATTACTGAAAAAAGTATAAAGCTGTTACAGAAGGATAGCCTTACAAAATAAGCACAAACAACAAATTATAAAATGACAAAATAAAGTTATTCATGTATATGATTATTTAATATCAATGAATTAGAGCAAAACTAGACTACATCATAATTTATTATGTATAATTAGATTTGTTTTCTTCTCATCCATCAACATTTTTTTTTATTTTGTTGTATAAGTGTTATGAGTCAACTTTAAATTCAATTGTTCAAATTCAAAGTCTTGGACTAAATCTTGATTATATTTGATATGAAGAATGTTTGCAAGTGTTTGGTTTGACACCACACTAGCACTTACAGGTGATCTTGCCAATTACAAGAAAACCAAAAAGAATCATCATATTAATAATGTTATAAGTAAGGCAATTTCAACCATACAAAATTTATTCTAACTGCATTATAAACAGTGTGGGGAATCATGTGACATATATGGTTCCTAAAACGGCAAAAATGGCAACATGATCAACAAATTTAGATGAAAAAGACAAGGTCAGGAGGTAATCCAGAAAACATAAATGTAAACAATGTCTTAAAGACAAGATAAAATAGACTCACAAACTTCATCACTAGTAAATAGATGACCATCAGCATACGGCCAATTATTAATGTGGAAACATATAATTACTATCATTGATTTTTTTACCAGACTTGACCAAATGTCTTTCAGTTAGCTATTATTAATGTGTTTCCTCATGCAAGCAATGAGTCAGAAATCCAATTACTGGAGGAATTTGACAATGACTAAAGCATGATTATCAGGGATGATGATTTACACCAATTTTCAAAAATGCAGATTTGTATTAAGTGTTATCTTTTCTTTAAGGTCCATGTAACCTTTAACTACTTAAACGCTTATGGTAGCAAATTAGATGAACCAAAAAAATGCTGACAAATTGTATAATGGTTCATGCAAGTATTATTGCACCAATACGTAACAAAAGTTCTAAGAATTAATTTCATAAAGTATGCTTTAATGATTCACCAATTATTTAAACATTTTTGGATGTTTTGCTGGGGTCAATTCATGTCACCAATATCCAAAAATATTTCTCTGGACCATAGCATTTAACCTAGTTAGGGTACTTATAGGTTTTCCCTTTTCTGAAAAAGGACATGCACCCTTTTCTTCTTAAAGCTGTTGTATTGTAGTATAAAATACTAAAATCTAATTCAAGTATTGTGTAGAAAACTGATCATTGTACAGTACAATTTCATCAATAATGGTCATGCAAGGAGCAATCTTAAGACAATTAACCTTAATCAGTAAAGACAGTAATATTTTATAGAATGCAAACCACTGAAATTGAAACAGACAGTAAGGAGTAAAATTAGAGAGGAAAGTGCTTCATAAAGAATTGAGAAAACAAGAAGAATCTGTTTGTTCCAGAGAAACAGACCAATATTGCATTGATAAACCCTTATGATCAATTGTCCTGAGCACACTGTATAATTATGTATATTTTGCCTTTCGATATTTATTGTAATCTATTGCATTCAGTTTGCTCCTTCAAATTAATACAGAATATTATTGCAATAATAAAGTAAAAAGAAAACAAAAAATTAAGATTTTTAGGCATTTATAAACATGCATATTGTAACAAATAAATTTATTATTGCATTCATGAAAATGCCACAGCAAGATAATGAATACAACAATGAATGAGCACCCAATCATGAGTGTTTCTGGACTATCAATGGATACTTCAACACAAACAAGAGCTCTTTGACTATCAATGCTTGTTTCACTTTGAAAAAACTGCACTTAAGCTATGCAAATATTTGTAGCATAAAAGAAGCATACTTTCATTCATCAGATAACATAAGATATATCATAAGATTATTCTAAGTATGGTTAATGAAGATATAAAGAGGTGAGCTAACTTCTAAATAATAACCTTGATAGCTGAAGTAAAAAACTTTCAAGAGGGCCAACAACATTGCTGAAGTAAAGTCAAAGTTACATATTTTCAATTAAAATTGTTAAATAAAATAGTTCCTGAATGTATTACAGAAAGCTCTGCTTCTACAGGAGCATATTCTTAAACAAATGGCTGGATTAATAGCTAGCACCATAAAATAATTTATTCTGAAATATCAAGATTTCTTGGGGACATTTGTAGTCTGGTGCCTGTGTTATCATATGATAGGAAGTCGAGACAGTAATGTGACAAGAGATAAAATGACTATCATAAATGAATCAGATATAAATGTATCTTATATTCCATTGAGGATTGATAGCGGTCCAGTAGACATCAATATGAAGTACATATTTAGCTAATAAATATTGATATAAAAATAAATCACATATTTAAAGTCTACATAGTGTATTCCATAGTATTTAAAAAGTCATATCAAAATACCTAGAATATTTGTTCATCATGCAATGACTCCTTAATTTTTCTGTTGGACATTTCTTATTTTGTTTTTAATTAAACATTTAGACAAACAATTACTTCAATTAAAGGATAAGAAACAATTCAATAACAACAATAATTCAGAAATCAAGATGACATTTTTGTAAAAAATTATCACTTTCCCTCATCCTTTTTTTCTAATCTTTATTCATTTTTTTTCTCTAACACTCGTACCATCAGTCAAAGTAACAACCATTTTTTGTCAAAAGTATCTATGTCTTGATATTAAAGCCTATTTCTGATGAATACAAGTGGAACATTCCCCTTTCATGTTTCATGTTGAAAGAGAGCTTACTGACATCGTAACTAAAGCTGTAACATGGAAACCAGACATGCATGATTAGATTTCTTATCACGAACAACAAGACATAAAATGAAACATTCAACCAATAAAATGTGTAGGTAGACAACAAATGATTCAATTACACAAGTTTTTTTCTACAAATTGATATTGTATGCAAGTAATATCAACTGAAAGATGTTTATACAGAAAAGTGATATCAACTTATACATATATAATCATGTTTAAGACAAAGACCAGACACACTTTCATTTAAACATTGAATAAAAATGTACGGCAATGAATAAAATGTTAACCTATACACCCTTCCATTTATTCTAACACTCAATACAAATAAACCAAGACAAGGTAAAATAGACTCACTAACTTCATCACTGGTAAATAGATGACCATCAGCATACTACTTCAATGGACCAATTATTAATGTGGGGACATGGTAAATTACTATCATTGATTTTTTCCTGACTTGACCAAATGTCTTTCACTATTATACTAGTGCTCAACAAAGTTAACTATTATTAATGTGTTTCCACATGCAAGCAATGAGTCAGAAATCCAATTACATGCATTGGGGAAATTTCACAATGACCCAAGCATGATCTTGAAAATGATTTATAGCAATTATCCCAACAGATTTTGTGTTTTATGTTTCTTTTAGCTTCTCAAGAAATCTCATTTGTTAGTTTGTCAAGTTTAACACTGTAGCAACACATTGTATAGGTTATATCATGGCGGTTAGCCCACCTACTCACTGTTCCTGGAAAGGCTAAATCTTTGGATTTAACTGTTAATCAACTACCATGCCAAGAAATCTGAAAGCATTGATAAGCTTACTTACTTATAAACTAATAAAACCTGATCATGATTTAATTGTCTTCTAAATTTGTACCAAGCATACTTATTTGAAGATAATTTCTTACTTTTACTAGAATACTGAAAAAAAGGTTCTGAAACAAACCAGAACGTTCTGATAAAAATTGTAGACTTTTTTGCAGATCCATTAAAATTCCCAAGATAGGCCCCATTCACTTGAACGAAGCATTTAACCAAGGGTACTACTAAGTTAATTTATTTCTGAAATAAAGAACATGATTTTATTCCAAATGTTGTGGTAAAATTTGTTGTATAACAAATATCTCAAAACCTTGTGTGATAAACTGATCATTGAACTGTATATATCATCAATAGTAGCCATGCATGGGGCAATCTAAAGACAATTAACATAAATCAGTAAAGACAGTCCTGTTTTATAGAATACAAACAACAGAAATTAAAACAGACAGTAATGAGTAAAATTGGAAAGGAACGTGCTTTATCAAGAATTGTGAAAACATAATAAGTCCTTTTGCTCCAGAACAAAAAAACAACAATAATGCACAGATAAACCTAGACTTTTGTCCCGAGTGCACTGTAAATGTATTTTTTTGCCTTCCGATATTTATTTTATTCCACTGCATTTGGGTTGTCCCTTCAAATTAAAACAGCAAATCGTAGCACTAAAAAAGGTAATAAAAATACTTTATAAATTCAGAGTTATTTTTAGCATTCACTTACATATTTATTCTAACAATATAAATAATACATTTAATGTTTTAATAACACTTTCAGTTAGATGCCACTGCATAGTAATGAATACTTATATCAATAAACAAGTAAATAAGAAAACTAAACACTGGCGTTAGAGAGAGAGAGATGTTAACAATGTTTCCCTTATTTCAGCTTCTATGGAAGCATGTTCTTATCAAAATGGCTGGATAAATACCTAGTACATAATAACAAATATTCATTACCATTTAAATAATTTGTTTCCGAAATATCAAGATTTCTTGGGGACATTTGTAGTCTGGTGCCTGTGCTATCATATATATGATAGGAAGTCGAGACAGTAATGTGACAAGAGCTAAAATGACTATCATTAAAGAATCAGATAAAAATGTGTCTAGTATTCCATTGAGGATTGATAGCTGTCCAGTAGACATCAATATGAAGTTCATATTTAGCTAATAAATATTGATATAAAAATATCACACATTTAAAGTCTCTACAGTGTATTCCATAGTGTGTAAAAAGTCATATCGCAATACGTAGAATATTGGTTCATTATGCAATAAATCCTTAATATTTCTGTAGGAAAATTTTACTTTTGTTTTTTAATTAGACCTTAAGATGAACATTCACTCCAATTAAAGGATAAAAACAAATTAAAAACAACTTTATTATTCAGAAATCAAGGTGACATTTATGTTAAAATGTATCACTTTCTGTAAATCTTCTTTCTAATCTAGTTTCAATTTTCTCTTATCCTCGTACAATAAATCAAAGTTATTACCATGTTTTTGTCAAAGCATCTAACTCAAATGTATCTAATTGTTTTTATATTGATGCTTATTTAAGAGATACAAATGGAACATTCCTCTTCCAGGTTTCAAGTTGAAAGTGAGCTTACTGACATTGTAACTGAAGTTGAAATATGGAAACCAGACATGCATGATTAGATTTCTTATCACGAACAACAAGACATAAAAGGAAACATTCAACCAATAAAACGTGAATGTAGACAACAAATGATTCAATTACACAAGTTTCCTTCTATAAATGGATATTGTTTGCAAGCAATATCAAATTGGAAGATGTTTTTACAGAGAGGTGATATCAAGTGATATAAAACTACATTAAAGACAAAGACCAGACAAACTTTCATTTAAACATTGAATAAAAATATACCGCAATGTATAAAACGTTAAGCTATACACCCTTCCATTTATTCTTACACTCATATCAATACAAAGACATCAAGACAAGATAAAATAGACTCACAAACTTCATCACTGGTAAATAGAGGACCATCAGCATACTACTTCAATGGACCAATTATTAATGTGGAGACATGTTAAATTACTATCATTGATTTTTTCCTGACTTGACCAAATGTCTTTCACTATTACACTAGTGCTCAACAAAGTTAACAATTATTAATGTGTTTCCTGTGCAAGCAATGAGTAAGAAATTTGATTATTGGGGAAATTTGACAATGATGGAAGCATGATCATCAGAAAAGACGATTTATATCAATTATCCACAATAGTATACATGTATTCAGATTTGTTTGGAAAGTTTTTTATCAGTTTCTTATATTCTGAATGCAATTAGTATCAGGATATACAAGCACATTTTTATATACCCACATACAAGCTTTTCTTGTAATTAATAGTTCAGTATTTGTAAAATAAACTATACACATAGTGATTAGGAGAAATGTAATATATTTATTTAAATAGTTTTACTTATCTTGTAAAATACATTATAAGTCCAGTTATTTGGACTATCAAAATTGATTGGACTTACAATTGTCAAACTTGTATGGTTTTGTAATAAAAAAGTTGATCTTTTTAAAGAGGAACTTTAATACCCTAAAAAGGCTAAACGTTGGTGTAAATATATCAGTTGATTTCTTTAACTTTAAACAAAACATAACAACAATGATAATAAAACTCAAAAATGATGAAGTCATAACAAAAACATCCACAATGCAGTTTTTGTAAAAACGGTCTTGAAATATATGGATCATATTTCAAATTTAAAGGCATTCGTTTAAACACAAGTTAATAGTATTTTATTCAAGATTTGCAAATTACGTTCTAGCGTGACAAATATGCAATCTTATAAATTATTTTCAACATTTAGGTAAAAACATTCTAGGAGAAAACAAGTTTGTATCACGAAGGCTCGGAAATATAAAATAGGACATAATTCAGGAAAATAGATTCATATAGAATACAGTACATGAAACCACGGACCATCAAAAAGATCACAATATAAACTATGATTTATTTTTTACCACTGTAGAAAAATATAATGATATATGATCACTATGGCAAGTCATGATGCTTTTGCAGGTATAGCGCGTAAAGTTTGAACCCAATCTGACCTTTCACATTTGCATCTTAAATAATTATCTACACATATCCTGATGAAAATCGGTACCACACATATTCTACACTTCAGCAAGTAATGTTTTATTAAAATGTGTACACTCCAATATAGTGCCTACATTCGTATTCAATGTAAGGCATATAAAGGTAGGATTTTCCTGAAATTTTCGTACTATTTCATCATTTCTATGGGAAAACATTAAGTGCTTTAAAGTAACCAGTATGTAGAAGGCTTATCAAAAAAGCAGCATTTTAGTTAAATGTGACATGTTTCTTCATACAGCTTCAGTTTACTAAACAAGAGCAGTCCAAGTAAAGTGCTCTTGACTTTTCAAGTACTTTGTTCATGACAAAGCTTATTTAAGTAATTCTTGTGAAAAAATTAAAGACGCATGACCAATGCCAATGCCAATGCGACAGCATAAGCTCTCATTTTCTTCGAAAAGTCAAGCTAAAAACGTTTTCATTGTTAAAATATATACTTGTACTTATAACACGGTGTTATCATATTACACAGAACATTATAAATTTTGTACATCAGGCATGGAAATAAAAGCAACTAAACATAACAAGATTAATTGGAAAAGTCTATAATACAATTTATACCATAGTAAAACACCTGAGCACACAGTTATATTATACATGTTATTGATCATATCTAATTCAACACTAAAGTAACTAGGCTTTAATTAGCCAACTGTTTCTGTAAAGTTAATATCATATTATTGACATAGAGCTATATAGTATCCAAAACATAATACTGAGATATATGTGAGCCGCGTCATGGAAAAACCTGCATTAATGACAAAATTTTCGATTTTTATGTTTTTGCATTTTCATATAGAAAAAAGTTTGTGGTTTTTGAAGCGAAAACCGTTTTAGAAAATGCAGCTTACTTTTGACGCTATAATTATGTAATATAATCTAACATCATGTTTGCTGAAAACATACTTACAGGTTTTAAACAAATTAAATAAGTTGGCGAGCGGAAGAATCTTCACACAAATCCAAACTTTTTTATTTTCTAAGTAGCTTTTCAAATATGCAAAAAGTTGTACAGTATGACTTATTGCTAGGTTTACCATACAGTTATATTGTCTCTTCTGAAATGGTATGGCTTTATATAAAATTTAAGTATTCCATTACTCTATTCTTTATTCTTTATTTGAAAAATAACATCAAATTATTACACACTTTTTAACATAACATTAAATATATAAGCCGCCCAAAGGATCAATTTCAGCACAAAAGCCACAATACAAATGATAGGTGGACAGCTGTATTAGACGATTGTTGCAAATCTATTTCTAGATATACAAAAGACTGAAACCTTTTGAACAAATTTAGTAGGAATGCATACAATAATCATTCCTTTAGGTATCATTACAGTCGGCTGAATCATTTTACTTGACATCGTACAACAGAGGAATGACCATCCTACCAATTACAATGATCTTGAACAAGTAATTAGATACATCTGAATTAATTGGTCATAGAACTTAATTTTGTGAGAAATACACGTTAAACTAAAGTTTTAAATTCTGTATTCCTAAACAAAACATTGAATTTCACTGACTGGTCTTAAAAAGTTTTAGAAAAGTGAACAAAATTCAAAAGCGTAAAAAACTGTAAAGCCACCTTTGGTTTTTGCAGCATCATTGAGGTAGAAATAATTGTACTACACAGTACCATCACCATTCAAGATACAAATCACCAACAATTATCTAAATCGTTACAGACAGCTATCTTTCATTAGGTACAAAATGACTAAATAAGAATATAACTATCTTCGCCTGCCAAGGACAAAAATCATCAAGAAAGAACAGAATAAAGTAAAGAAGACAGCCGTGGTGCCTTATTCTGATATGTCATTTAGAACACCGAAATGGCTTTCTACGAAGATAAACCTTAGATAGCAGAAGTAGATCGGGAAATAGTTTATTAGCTTATGTATACCATGTTGTATTTATAACCACCTTGAAACAAATCTTCATGTATCTTGTATCTAGTTGTAATACGACATGTAATAAAAGTCAGAAAATAAGTAATTGGTAAAAGAGCAATTACTGTTAGTACACTGACATGCTTGGTCAATACATACAAAAATTACTGTAATCTATCAAACTAGACATAAGTCTTCCCATCTGTAATCACAAGACACTTCTTCAATAAAATTCATGCGTTCAACGCAGTCCAAGTCAGAACTAATTTCTCTGCAAATGAATTGGACAAAGTATATTGGAAAAGAAAATACCAAGGTTTTCATAATGTCAATATGAACATTTACAACTGTTTGGGAATACTGCACTTAAAAAGCTTCATCTTACAACAAACACTCTTGTGAGTCTTTCTTCAAGACATTGAGGAATTGATACCTAATCATTTAACATCTCTTAATTCAGATATTTGGAACACTCAGAGACCAGTAGAACTAGTGATAACTAATCACATGATTCTGTTCATAAGTTTATCAATTAGTCAAAATGACACATAACCTTTGAATCATATGCATGGACATGATATGAATGCAGTTATTATGTAAATCCCAGTGCTATGAGTAGCTTTTAGCAAGCTTTTACCCAGATCTATAGTTGCTGCACAAGTACTAATCTTTAGATGATTGAAAAACCATCAATTTCCAAGTAAATTCCCTATAAGATATCTAGATTCAAATGGGACATTTTATTACTGTGGTGCCAGCATTATTCCACGTAAAGAAGTCTGAATCAGTAATGGGACAATAGTAAACATGAATATAACGACTGACACATACGTTAAGGCGTCTTGTATTCCTTCGAGAGATGATAGCAGACAATAAAGCAAAATTATGAAGTATATGACATGTGATAATTGTTATTATTCTAGCTAATTAATATTGATAGGAAAGAAAATACTTGATGTAACACATTTAATGCTTGAAATGTGGGAAAATTTAGTACATATTAATACCTCCATATACTTGTTTATCTGATTACTTATCCATAAATATTCCCATGTGACAATTCTCCACTTGATGTGAGATTTTAATCTAGACTTGATATAACACTGAATTAACAAGAGCTGTCAGAGGAGACAGCATGCTCGACTTAGTAAGTGTTTGTCACAGGAGATGTGGGTGATGATAAGGAACATACATATTTTAAAATTTGAAAATATAACCTTAACAAAGTCAAATAAAAAAAAAAAATAGAAAACTATAAGTTCAAGGGGGATAACTCTGAAAAATGTATAAGGAGTTATGAATCTTGTCACATGAGATGTGGTTGATAATAAGGAACATATATCTAAAGTTTGAAGTCAATACCTGAAGAAATAAAACAGTTGCAGTAAAAACAAACATTTTTTAAAGAAAACTCTAATTTCAAGGGGAGATAATTCTGAAAAAATATATTTGGAGTTATGAACCTTGTCACATGAGATGTGGTTGATAATAAGGAACATATATTTAAAGTCAATACCTAAAGAAATAAAACAGTTGCAGTAAAAACAAATATTTATTAAAGAAAACTATAAGTTCAAGGGGGATAACTTTGAAAATAATGTATACAGAGTTATGAGCCTTGTCACATGAGATGTGGTTGATAATAAGGAACATATATTTAAAGTTTGAAATCAATACCTAAAGAAATAAAACAGTTGCAGTAAAAACAAACATTTTTTAAAGAAAACTCTAAGTTCAAGGGGAGATAATTCTGAAAAAAAATGCATTCAGAGTTATGGACCATGTCACATGAGATGTGGTTGATAGAAAGGAACATATATTTAAAGTTTGAAGTTAATATCTTAAGAAATAACAAAGATACAGAAGAAAGTATTTTACTGCACAAAAACTTTAATCTGTGCACAAAAACTTCAATCAGTTCAAGGGGAGATAATTCTTAAAAAAATGTGTTTGGAGTTATGGACCTTGTCACATGAGATGTGGTTAATAGTAAGGAACATATATTTAAAGTTTGAAGTTAATATCTTAAGAAATAACAAAGATATAGAAGAAAGTATTTTACTGCACAAAAACTTTAATCAGAAATGTGGACGCGGACGCGGACGCCGACGCCGGGGCGAGTAGGAGAGCTCTACATTACTTCGTAAAGTCAAGCTAAAAACTATAAACAATCAACTAGAATATCATTATTTTGTTGGGTTTAACTTCTTAGTAACACATCATATATGTTATATCACAGCAGTCAGTCAACCTACTCAGCATTTCTATTCAAACTATATCTTAGGATATAGCTGTTTAACCAGTTACTTAAGCACATACTTCCTTTAGTGCCTGACAACTGTCTTAAATGATTTAGCATCAGTGGAAGGAGGGAAAAAGGCCATAGAAATCATTTCATGACCAAACTCCACAAAAGTATGCCCCGACTAGGAATTGAACCCACCACCCCGGGTGTCAGAAGACTTGTGTGCTACCAACTTATAATATATTAACTATCAACCAGAACATTACTCTTCAGAAGATGAGGTGAATACTTTCTACATTTGATATTTCAGGAATACTCTCTAATTTTTTTAAATACAACTCTAAAATTCTGTAACAAACAAACTTTTTTATTACACAAACCTTAGGAAGAGAAAGTTGCAAAATCATGTTCAATTCTTTCTAAATTAATGTGCATAGGTAAATTTAATGGATACAGGGAAAACCACCTACTTAGAGAAAGTGCATCCACACATTGCATTGGAACAACTGCTAACCCAACTTGCATATCAAGCACATATTGCACGACACAATGCATAAATAACATTGTTAGAAGTCAAACACTGACACCTTCAAAAATGATATTCTGTCTGGTACGAGTATTGACTAGTTCTATCATTTTAGGGTCTGGGTTCACTAGGAAGTAAACTCTGATTGTTTTTTTATTAATTTTGAAATGAAACATTGTGTCTCAGTCTCTCAGTTAATAGACGATTTTTATTACACTTATGCTTTTAGTTGTACATTTGACTACATTGACGAAAATATGTTCAGTTCAGTTTGACACAATATTTATTGTTTAGCATATTCATGAGGTACAGGACTACCAAAGGTAAACACCAATAAATGCTCCAATGTTTAAGCAAATTTCAAATACACCTTTAGATTCCATTATAGACTTAGTTGTTTAGTAGTTGCAGAAAAACTAACCAATAGGACAGTATTTTACATCTATGTATATTGTAGTTCATTTTTTTCTCAACTGTCAAAACATGAATAATTTCACGGTGACTTCGTGTCTAAACTCGTGATATTGCGATAGTGTGTATTCAATCATTGTGAAATTATTCAAGTCTTAACAATTGGGAAAAAATGGACTATATGCACTGCGATTATCAATGTTTATAACAATACTTTTTTCTAGATAACAACAATTGACTAATTGAAGTCTTGGTAATGGAAATATGTAGTTTAATGTTGTGATCAGGTGTTTTAATATGATATTTACTGTATTATAAACAGAGTCAATAAGCCTCTTAATTCTTAATGCTTTAGGTTACACACCTGATCTCACAAGAATTAATTCCAATATAATGTAAAAGAACATGTTATAAAATATGTTTGTTACTATAGTGATATGTCATAGATAGCTGTTAGGTTTAAGGTATACAATCCCTAATGCCACTCACAATGAAAAACTGATTTCAAAAAGTATGGTGCATGCAAACAAAAAAAGATATTTTTTAATTCATAACAGAATGTTCATCATTTTGTTTGGATTTGATTCATTACACAGCCTGGGGTTGCAAAATTATTAGATAATAGCAGTCATCTGAAGTAAGTAATTACCTCCCTTTTATATGAATATCGAGCAATTTCAAAATATTTTGTCCATAAACGTCAGGGTTGTCATAGTTAAAACAAGAAATGTCTTTAAAAAAGACAAACGGCGTCGATTTAAAAACAAGAGGGCCCAAAGGGCCCTGGGTGCTCACCTGAGGAAAAGGTCAAAGGTCACAGAAGAGCCATTTACAGAGGACCACTAATGTTAAAACCTATTTTTTGACCCAGTGACCTACTTATCCAACCAATCAGACCTATTTGAACAATTTTGGTAGGAAACCACCCACGGACCATTCCTGTTGAGTTTGGGCAAATAATCAAAAGCGGTTCAAGAGAAGATGTTGTTTGAACTTTTCCTTATATAATTCAATGTAATATTGTGATTCATGGGGTGGGGTCAATTTTGACCCAGGGGCATAATTTGAACAACTGTGATGGAGGACCTCTAGATGATGTTATATACCAAATATGAAAGCTCTAGGCCTTGTAGTTTCAGACAAGAAGATTTTTGATAATTGCATTGTGAAAACCTATTTTTTGATTCCGTGACCTCTGTTAGTATTTGCTCATACAAGTTGTGACCACGCATCATCACTTCATCAACAACATTTGCAGACCAGTTTCGCAGACTTGGCACATGATTGCCTACCGTAAACAATATAACAGCCAATGCAATTGCCGTACACTGATAACCTGCAGCTTGTGAGCATATCTGACCTTGGTGAAATCGACCATTAATAATCCTTACCATTGTTTTGATCTCCGTTGCCCGTTCAATGTTGTTTAGAGTCAGCTACCTATGCTCGGTCACTACCAATGCTCGGTCACCCCTAGCAAATTTCGATTAATTAAAAAGGGGACCTCGCGTATTGTTTCTAATTTTAGTCATACCTGTCAAACGCTCGCGGAAAACCCCAAATCATGATCATCTAGACGCTTATCTGTTTATGCAGACGATAAATACGAGCGCACCTGCTGTTTTCCGCTAGAAAATCCTAGAGGCTAGAAAATCGAATTTGGACAGCCTTGTCTTTTTCACTTATAATTATTATAATAATTCAAGAAGTATTATGATTTATTTAAATTTATAATATTTATACAATAATCTATCAATTGTAAATAAAAATCTCACATATTTATGTATATTCTAAGTAAAACAAGGTGACCGAGCACTGGTCCGAAATTTTCCAAAAATACCGTGTTTTATGTATTACACTCCGCGCCGATTTTATCCAATAATCGGGATCGTCAGACGCTTGTTTTTCTGTAAACGGAAGTAGGTCAACCTGTAGACGATAATGCGTAATGAATTTGACATGAATTGACAGAATACCGTTAACCCGCTTCGATTTTGATATAAATGTGACCGAACAAAAATTATGAATTTATTCTTAAAAGTTACGTACCAATAACTCTGCGGATTAATAGATATATGTGGAGCTGTGACTCTCAAAGTGTAAACCCCGGAAACTGGACGTAGTGAGGCTAACTTAATAATTATTGGGTAATATGTCAGACTTTTTACTAGAAACCGGTTCACATCTGGAGACGTAATTCATTTTACCCATAAAATATTGTGTTTGACACGTAACTTTTTATTGTTACAATATAAAAAAACACTTTGGAAAGCAATAGAAGTCTACCAAAAAAAAATCTACGAACGAAGCAAAATTTCGTAAAACACTGCATTACAATAGTGTGGCCTTTATTTTTTCGCGCGTGTCAGGGCCATCCAATCGAAGAGGGGATTTTCTCTGTTTCCCCCGTACGTCATTTCAATGCTAATAAAATCATCCAATAGAACGGCGGATTTCCGAAATTCCCAGACATACGTCATTATACAGAAATGTAGATCAAAATCCAGCTTAGACAGCTACGCCGAAAAATTTGAAATGGTGAATGACTTAGAAATACAACGTACAAACTAATATAATTTTTTCTAGAAATTTTTGGTGGCTATAAAACATTGTTTTTAGTTAGGGATAGTATACCTTATATCAGTGATGTTTTTATTAAATATGTTTAAATCTTTTGAGATTTTTGTTACCAAGTAATATATGTCATGTAATTAGCAATATTATATAATGATTTATTGAATTACTTTGCCAAAAGTTCAGCTGTGCCTTGCCAACTTGATTAAATTTTTGTAACTAATGTACATTCAAGTAACCTTCTTTGCAAACATCAACTCTCTTTTGCTTTGGATTGAATGCAATGCTTCTCAACCACAGAAAATGCCATTGGGTCACTGACTGTATATGATAGATGTTAGAGCAGCTAACTTCTAATGAAACCCTGGCCTTTAAAGTTAAATTCTTATCTATAACCATCATAAGAATGGCAAGTGTACCATGTCGATAATTTTGTCTAGGAAGTATACAGAGCAGATCATTTAACTGGATGTGATTCATTACTTGTTTCAATACTGTCTGAACGATTTAAAGAAACAGTCATTACAATATGTTAAATTCACAGACATTAAGTGTAAGGAAAAACGAGATTACAAATATCAAATGACAACATCAATAAATTGTTAAAGGTTTTATACAGAGACGTACCAAAAGATGTATCATAAGCTCATAGACTAGCGTATAAATCATCTAACTTTCTACTTTTTATTCTTTTTACATGGCCAAATAGACCCCTCTAGTATACTGTCTTCTTGTATTTTTATAAGATGTATAATGACACTATAATAACACAAACTTCAGACCTATTTAATGTTGGGAGATTTAAACAGAAGGAAATGTGACCTTAAAATCAAAGCACAGAAAACACTAAAAAAACGATTTATTGAATGTCAGAAACAGAGCCACTGACAACAATTGTAGTAGAAAAATAAGGGGTGGATTTTCCAATTAGAAATATTAAACCTTTAAATCTTTCAATTAAGGCAACATAAGTGCATCCAAAACACCAGGCTATGGTGGCTATGACAATCAAACAAAAACATAAGTATAAAAAATGTGGCATATTAATGTATCTTAGAAATAGAAATGCAATTAAAGTTTTTAAGATCTCCCTTTAAAATGATTTATACTGAAACAAACAGTTATTTAATCTTTCTTGTTTACATTTAATTCTCATGTATCATGTTACCAATTAAAAGCTTAGAAATGATGTAAACAATTTAATATATAAAATATATATCTTTTTTTATATTTCAAAACTTTAACCTAATAAATCTTTTCAATTAAAGATTTTTTAATAATCTATCTGAAATTGAATATTGAGGCGAAAAAGTGAAAATTTATTTATATATTTTTAAAAAATATCAGAGCTGTCATCGATTCCAACAATATCGCTGTATCATCTATATTTATTTTCCAATCAATAATTGATATGCATTTTGAAATATCGATAATAAAGCCTATATAGGTAAATAAATCAAAGTCACTATTAAGGGTCAAATTTGTGAGACGAACCTTCTATCGTAAGCGGAAACAGGTGCACTGTCATAATATGAACTGATAGGTCTAAAACATTGCCAGCACCCCTATTAGGAAAATAGCTCTTGTCCACAAAAGGAATAACATCCATGGCAGATATACACCTTTAATTAGTTCATGACACCATAAATGATCTGTATAGTAACTGCCTTGAAGGTATCGATATATATTGGTGTATCGTCGATATCTAGTTCTCGATATATCCATATTGTCGATACGCTTTGAGGCCAATCAATGACAGCTCTAAAAAATACTAACTTTCTGATCTACATTTATTAGTTTGTTACTATGGTTCAAGACACCAAAGCAAAGTTATACACTTTGTCAAACAAATCTGACTGAAACAAAACAATTTGTTTACAATTTAATGGGTTAGGATATAGATACATTATAAGAACACAGGCTGTATAAACCCATTGATTCCATGAAATATCTAAAACAGAACACATTTGGTATAACAGTAAAAGCTAGAAAATGGTGAAAAACAGATGACAATGATTAGATCACATGTAACATAAAACAAAACATAAAATAACCCAATCAACAAATAAAGCGAATCTGTAGACAATAAACTATACAGGTTCCCTGCCTTGAAAGTGATATGTTCTGCAACTAATACCAAACTTGGTAGATTAGTTTTGTAATACAAACTTACCAACTTACCAAGTAATTTCAGAGGAGTTAAAGATAGGTATTCTGAAGTGTGTAATATCATTTGTAAAATATATAACAGACAGTGTATGCCAACCATGCAACATCATAAATACAGGGAAAACTTACTGTTGGATACAAATTGGAAATACTAACAATATAACAATATATTCAAGTGAGTTGATGTATGAGCAAACAGAGCAGATTTACTAGGCTAGAACTGGCCTCCATATATGGTTGTTTCATGTGCTTTCTAGTATGTCTATAATCAGTACTCACCAACCCTTCCACAAGGCTGGAAACTTCTCCATATACCTTATCAATGAAGGAAAATAGACATTGTCAAATGTTTATGAAAGGGTATAATGCCACGGACAGGATTTTAAACTCAAACCCCCTTGGAGACACTAAATTCGAAACACGGGCGTGCTTCCAACTCCGCTATTGACCCGACAAATATCTAAAGAATACTGGATAAATAAACATTTTCTACAGACAATGTTTTCTATAATCTACTAAGAACCTAATGACTATTACATAAAAAACATTAGTAATGCCTAAACCAATGAAAAGCATGAAAGCTAAACCCTTAAATGGCACCCAAAGATAATACCTAACAATTAGCAAAACAAAACAAGTAAATTTTTGAAAGTGTCCACCTTCAACAAGTACTTCACAAAATTTGAAACGCCCCTTAAAATACCATTTAAGAAACACTCCATAAAAGACCATTAAAGAAACACTCCATAAAAGACCATTAAAGAAACACTCCTAAAAAGACCATTAAAGAAACACTCTATAAAAGACCATTAAAGATACACAGCATAAAAGACCATTAAGGAAACACCCCCTTAAAAGACCATTAAAGATACATGTACACAGCATAATAGACCATAAAGAAACACCCCTAAACAACCATTAAAGATACACAGCTACAAGACCATTAAAAAACACCCCATAAAAGACCATTTAAAAGAAACACTCCATACAAAAAAAACATTAAAGAAACATCCCATAAAAGACCATTAAAGACACAACTTATCATAAATTTTGACACATGTATTGCATGCTTTTTCGTGGCTAGATATAACGGTAGAATTGCAGTGTGTCACGTAGAATGGCTATAATAATTGAGGCACTGCAATGAGTACATGAACCTAGTTCAAATGTAGCTCAATTAAATGTTGTCTGCTAAATTAATATTTTATCCAATTTTTTAAAAAAATTGTGGAAATATTGTCTAAATGACAAACAGTTTGGAACCAAGTGCCGCAAAAGCAATTTACTTACTCAATTTTGTCAGAGATATTCATAAATTTATATTTTATACAGTACTTGTAACATAATGAATAACTATGCATGGGCCTCAATTTATTTCACTAGCTTGCAAACACGAAAAAGTCATGAAACATGTAACACTTGAAATTTTCACCTCTATTATGATGTAACCACTATACTACAATTTTCTTTTGATGTTCAAGATTTATAAGTTGTGTCTTTAAAGATATGCATGCATCAAGTTCCAGATACAAAATTAGCTTACATCCTAAGGTGCAACTATTTCATTATGAAATTCCAAGATAGATGTAAATTAAAATCTTGTTTTAAATTCATTGTTTAAGACATTCTGTTATTGAACAACTAATGGTAGGAATAATCAAATTACAAACCTCAGGCAAGTAGCCTTAAACAGAATAGATAGAAATAAGTAACATAAAACACAATGCATAACCAAGTATGAACACGATTAATTTAAAGCTCCATTATTCAAAGTAGCACTGTAATTGCATAGAAAATATACATTTATCTATTTCAAACACCTCCAATGAATAAGATTTTGTTTGTAATGACAAGCTCTTCTCCCGATAAAGAGAATAATCTAAGGAAGTTTTAGTAAGATGATAACATATTATAATCTATGATAGATGAATAAACTTTATTTATTGAAATATAACTTCCGGTATGCATGACTATGTTACTCAAAATTTCATTTGCATATGAATTTTTGGATGACAAGGTAATTATGAATTATATAAACACCAGTTATTATCATAATTGCATCTTTAAGACATTAATAAAAGCAAAACTAAGATCACACATTAGCAATGTTTTATACAGTGATAAAAGTAATCTTCAACACCCTTATGCTTCTTGATCATGCTAAAACACCATAACTTTTCTGTAACAACATAAATAATTTACAACAAATTGTGCTGTTTTTTTTTCTTTCTAGAAATGAACAAAACAAACAATTTAAATCTAAGTTTATAATAAACAACCCACCAGATCTTAATTATTCAGAGAAAGCGGTGACAGTTCTATATATCAAATCTTATATATATATATATATATATATTCACTCATTTGTGTGATCTAAATAGTACACAAAACTCGTTTTTGTTGTTTCCCCTTCGGCAGCACATATTTAACTCTGCATGTTCCCAACATGCTATGCTCCAATATGGCTGTTCATAAAGTGTGAACCGAGTACCGGTTGTCCGTTAATTACTGCAGGTAAAACCCATTTCTCTCATAATTGAAATACTACATTTGTTGCCTCACTTTCATTAAGGATAAAAAGGAAATCCATCTAAAATAAAGGTGGAGGGTAATTATATGCTGAGCCTCAGGCAAATTCAAATAATGACCCTCATCCAACATTGAAGCTAAAAGTTTGAGGAAACATTTTACCTGAATTATGTTAAAAAGAATGGCAATAAGTTTTCTCAGACAAATCAAACTGAGGAACATGTACTAGTATAGACAGACTTTGACTGTGATGTGTATTGACACCTTCCATGGACATAGACATTAATCTAAGACCAAAATAAAGAAGGTACCAACATTGCAATGAAAGAGAGAAAATGGTGAAAACAGACATGTATGATTAGCTTCAATATTACGCAAAACAAGACATAAAATGGAGCATTTGACAAATTAATGTATCTCTAGACAAAATACAATACAATTACGCAAGTTTCTTGCTTAGAAATTGATATTATCTGCCCGTAATACAAAAACCTAGAAGATTGGTATGTGGTGTTGGTGACAAAATATCATATTACTTTGTATAATGTATTGTCATATGTCTGCAGTGTGATATAATACATTGTTATATGTGAGACATGAAGTGTTACTGTACAGACACATACATGTCACAGGTTTACGGTCGTAACTCCCTCTTTTCTATATTGAGTTACAACTTACGTTTTGCGCTAATCCTGCGATGAATAAATACTAAATATAAGGAAGACTGTGCTACTTGTCAAAATGAAATTTTAAATATCAATAATCTGACAATTCTAATACAACAACTGTTAGTTATCTGTTTTTGATTATATTTACTAAAATTAATGTATAGGAACACACTAAAACAACTTTGAAAAATAACAAGATGGATCCTGGATTGCTCACCAAAAAAAACAAGATCCTAAGGTTGTCTGACAAGATATTCTAACACTTTCATATTCAGGTGTACGTCATTTCTAACTTCAAGAAGCATATAATTTGAACAATGGTTCTAAATTACCTTCATACACTGATGCACGCGAAATATAGAAAGCTCTAGTCATTATGGTTTTTACAAAAAAAATAGAGTTTTGAGTAATTTCTGAAAACCAATACACAGGACACGAAAGCTTACCTTGATCACTTTTTAGATGAGCTAAAAAACTAAATATTTATCTATGTAAGTTATCACCACTCTCTGTTCTCAAGTTTAAGGTCTTGTTTTCTTTTTTTAGACATCTTTTTTGAAACTTTAAATACCTAAAAGTATCTCACTTTTTTGCTCTCACAATTTCAAAATACTTATTTGAATTGTTTAATGGCAATTCAAAATTTCAATGCATTATCTGTACGATTTTATACAACAACCCATCCTAAGCCAGTTAAAATAGAATTGACTTCTACCAACTCAAGACAACATCCATTAAAACCAACATCAATAAAGTTAAAAGTACCATCAATATTATAGATAACTATCAACAACAAAAACAACATCTTCAACAAACATCACGTAACACTAACATCAACAACAATAATACCACCCCAAAAACATATCAACATTATTACGTAATTACACTTATAAGTATTGCTGATGGAAATAGTAGACGTTAACATGCAATTTCTGACGTTAACAAGCAATTTATAATGTTTTACTGAGTACTTATAAATTTAACAACACATGGTGGGCGATTCATACTGTCTATGAATTGATGTAAAGGAACATGCACAAAATAACTAAAAAAATTAACAAGAAGGACCCTGGTGAGTTTCCCTTATAACCAGATTTAAGGTTGTCTGACAAGATTTTTTAACACTTTTATTTTCAGCTATATGTAACTCTCTATTGATATCGTGAACTGTAGGGTGTGTCAATTCTTACTAATTTGACCAATGGTTGTAGAAGATGTTATTATCAACGCACCTGTGCGTTGATATAAACAATTATCAAGATTTGAGCATTTTGTAGTCGACACCGGTTGTCTTAAGCCAATCAAAACTATGCATTTGAGGTCACATGATAAGAAAATGGCCGTCAAAACGTAAAAAAAGGGATGTGATAATGGACTCGTCTAGTTGTTGACTATAATCAAGCTAGCGCATAGTCAATAGCGGGCATTAGCGGATGTTTAGGAAGGCTGCACACTACTAAATATTTTAGCGGACGGCGGAACGATTTACCACATACTCCCCATACTTATTGTATGTTTAGGAAGGCTACACGCCACTAAATATTTTAGTGGACATAAACATTTTCACGCAAGTATTTTTGATCGGAAATAAGTAAAATTTACAAAGATAACTAATGAATAGTAAATAGAATTGTTCATCGAAATCAATATGTATTTTATATTCATAACATCCGCCCCGTTAGCAAATGAATATTAACCACAAAATATATACATCTATGGAGACGAAATCAAACACGGCTGAGCGTTGATTTCAAGCATTTTTGGAAATGCTAATACTTGTATTATAATATGACAATTCATGGCAAATATGGAAAGCTCTAGTCATTATGGTTTATGACAAAATGATTTTGAAGTAATAATTGACAAAGAATGCACACAGGCGACATAAGCTAAAAAACTAAATATATATCTTTAAAAGTTATCACCACTATCTATTCTAAGGCAAAAACCCTTTAGGGACTTGTTTTGTTATTTGTTTGTGACTATCTCTCTCCATTTTGGCTTTTTTTGGCTGTTGCTATTCCTAATATGTATTTACAATTCTTGTTTTTCAAGTGTTAGATGGCAAGTTCTGTATCTTAATGCATCATCTGTTTGATTCTATACAACAGTCCTTTCTGAGCCAGTTAAAATAAAATTAACCTCTACCAACTCAAGACAACATACGTTAAAACCAACATCAATAAAGTTAAAAGTACCACCTTGATCACTTTTCAGATGAGCTAAAAAACTAACTATTTATCTATGTAAGTTATCACCACTCTCTGTTCTCAAGTTTAAGGTCTTGTTTTCTTTTTTTAGACATCTTTTTTGAAACTTTAAATACCTAAAAGTATCTCACTTTTTTGCTATTTGGCTGTAGTTATTCCTAATATAATTTCAAAATACTTATTTGAATTGTTTAATGGCAATTCAAAATTTCAATGCATTATCTGTACGATTTTATACAACAACCCATCCTAAGCCAGTTAAAATAGAATTGACTTCTACCAACTCAAGACAACATCCATTAAAACCAACATCAATAAAGTTAAAAGTACCATCAATATTATAGATAACTATCAACAACAAAAACAACATCTTCAACAAACATCACGTAACACTAACATCAACAACAATAATACCACCCCAAAAACATATCAACATTATTACGTAATTACACTTATAAGTATTGCTGATGGAAATAGTAGACGTTAACATGCAATTTCTGACGTTAACAAGCAATTTATAATGTTTTACAGAGTACTTATAAATTTAACAACACATGGTGGGCGATTCATACTGTCTATGAATTGATGTAATGGAACATGCACAAAATAACTGAAAACATTAACAAGAGGGACCCTGGTGAGTTTCCCTTATAACCAGATTTAAGGTTGTCTGACAAGATTTTTTAACACTTTCATTTTCAGCTATATGTAACTCTCTATTGATATCGTAAACTGTAGGGCGTGTCAATTCTTACTAATTTGACCAATGGTTCTAGAAGATCTTATACTATAATATGACAATTCATGCCAAACATGGAAAGCTCTTGTCATTATGGTTTATGACAAACCGATTTTAAAGTAATTATTGACAATGAATGCACACAGGCCACATAAGTTATAAGTTATCACCACTATATATTCTAAGACAAAAACCCTTTAGTGACTTTTTGTGTTATTTGTTTATGGCTATCTCTCTCTTTTGGCTTTTTTGGCTGTTGTTGTTGTTCCTGATATGTATTTACAAGTCTTTTTTCGGTGTTAGATGGCAACTCTGTATCTTAATGCATCATCTGTTTGATTCTATACAACAGTCCTTTCTAAGCGAGTTAAAATAGAATTGACTTCTACCAACTCAAGACAACATACGTTAAAACCAACATCAATAAAGTTAGAAGTACCATCAATATTATAGATAACTATCAACAACCAAAACAAAATCTTCAACAAACATCACGTAACACTAACATCAACAACAATAATACCACCCCAAAAACATATCAACATTATTACGTAATTACACTTATAAGTATTGCTGATGGAAATAGTAGACGTTAACATGCAAGTTATTACGTTAACATGTAATTTATAATGTTTTACAGAGTACTTATAAATTTAACAACACATGGTGGGCTGATGTAAAGGAACATGCACAAAATAACTGAAAACATTAACAATAGGGACCCTGGTGAGTTTCCCTTATAACCAGATTTAAGGTTGTCAGACAAGATTTTTTAACACTTTCATATTCAGCTATATGTAACTCTCTATTGATATCGTGATCCGTAGGGTGTGTCAATTCTTAATTATTTAAACAATGGTTGTAGAAGGTCTTATATTATAATATGACAATTCATGCCAAATATGGAAAGCTTTAGTCATTATGGTTTATGACAAACCGATTTTGAAGTAATAATTGACAATGAATGCACACAGGCTACATAAGCTAAAAAACTAAATACATATCTTTAAAGTTATTACCTCAACTCAAGACAAAATGCGTTCAAAGCAACATCAATAAAGTTAGAAGTACCATCAATATTATAGATAACTATCAGCACCAAAACAAAATCTTCAACAAACATCACATAACACTAACATCAACAACAATAATACCACCCCAAAAACATATCAACATTATTACGTAATTACACTTATAAGTATTGCTGATGGAAATAGTAGACGTTAACATGCAATTTCTGACGTTAACAAGCAATTTATAATGTTTTACAGAGTACTTATAAATTTAACAACACATGGTGGGCGATTCATACTGTCTATGAATTGATGTAATGGAACATGCACAAATAACTGAAAACATTAACAAGAGGGACCCTGGTGAGTTTCCCTTTAAACCAGATTTAAGGTTGTCTGACAAGATTTGTTAACACTTTTATTTTCAGCTATATGTAACTCTCTATTGATATTGTGATCCGTAGGGTGTGTCAATTCTTACTAATTTGACCAATGGTAGTAGAAGATCTTATATTATAATATGACAATACATGCCAAATATGGAAAGCTCTAGTCATTATGGTTTATGACAAACCGATTTTGAAGTAATAATTGACAATGAATACACACAGGCCACATAAGTTATAAGTTATCACCACTATCTATTCTAAGGCAAAAACCCTTAAGGGACTTGTTTTATTATTTGTTAGTGGCTATCTCTCTCTTTAGGCTTTTTTGGCTCTTGCTGTTCCTGATATGTATTTACAATTGTTTTTTTTTCAAGTGTTAGACGGCAACTCTGTATCTTAATGCATAATCTGTACCATTCTATACAACAGTCCTTTCGAAGCCAGTTAAAATAAAATTGATTTCTACCAACTTAAGACAAAATGCGTTAAAACCAACATCAATAAAGTTAAAAGTACCATCAATATTATAGATAACTATCAACAACCAAAACAACATCTTCAACAAACATCACGTAACACTAACATCAACAACAATAATACAACCCCAAAAACATATTAACATTATTACATAATTACACTTATAAGTATTGCTGATGGAAATAGTAGACGTTAACATGCAATTTCTGACGTTAACATGTAATTTATAATGTTTTACAGAGTACTAATAAATATAACAGCACATGGTGGGATATATACCGTCTAGGTATTGACATTCAGAACGACTGTGCTGTTAAACAGTTAATTAATTTATAATTATGACAAAACATACTAGAAAACAGCAGACAATATCATCGATTATCTTTAGATGAAGACTTATCATCAACAAAGGGTTCACAACACGACAAATAATCATAACAATGTTTATTATCAACGCACCTGTGCGTTGATATAAACAATTATCAAGATTTGAGCATTTTGTAGTCGACACCGGTTGTCTTAAGCCAATCAAAACTATGCATTTGAGGTCACATGATAAGAAAATGGCCGTGAAAAAGTAAAAAAAGGGGTGTGATAATGGACTCGTCTAGTTGTTGACTAAAATCAAGCTGGCGCATAGTCAATAGCGCGCATTAGCGGATGTTTAGGAAGGCTGCACACTTTTAAATATTTTAGCGGACGGCGGAACGATTTACCACATACTCCCCATACTTATTGTATGTTTAGGAAGGCTACACGCCACTAAATATTATAGTGGACATAAACATTTTCACGCAAGCATTTTTGATCGGAAATAAGTAAAATTTACAAAGATAACTAATGAATAGTAAATAGAATTGTTCATCGAAATCATTATATTCATAACATCCGCCCCGTTAGCAAATGAATATTAACCACAAAATATATACATCTATGGAGAAGAAATCAAACACGACTGAGCGTTGATTTCAAGCATTTTTGGAAATGCTAATACTTGTCAATTTTACATTCTTCAAGGTTTTTGGTTGTTGGGGTTTTTTTGTGTTAAAAGTCATGTAAACACAAACTATGGCCATTTTATGTTCTCTTACTCACTAAACCTAGCTTTTCATGACCTATGTCTATAAACCAGAACTTATCTACCTTTCCGAGAGGCTGACAACTTCTAATATAAATGGAAGAAAATCAGAATCTTTGTCAATTTTTTAAGGTAGAGCATAACCAACCTCAAACCAGCAAATCCAGCCTTCAGCCCCATAGACTCGGGTTGAAAACAGGGTGAAAACATGTTCTAAGGAGCAACTTCTGAATTATATACAATAATAATCATCATAACCTTTTTTTAAATCATTGAAATCCAATTATTTCAAATATTATATTTTTATTCTAAACATCTGAACTTTTTACTGAATAATTCATGATAAACTGTAACTTGTTATTCCAAAAACAATGCGTCACCTTAATTCCATAATCGTGAAACTTGATTTTTGGTGAAATTTTGTTCTTGGTATCGTTGGATTCCTTGTAACAAGCTCTACACAATGGTTCAAATTGTTTGTTTGTAGCTCTTTCCTGGAAGGCGTAAATTAGCATTCCACAAACACATAACTCATTATAGGTATATAAATTCAGTTCCATAAACAAATGCTCTCTAAGCCAATCAATCGAAGTATATTATACCAGGTGGTTCATTGAAAAATGGTGTCCAATGTTTTCATACCAAAATTCAATACTTTCAATGACATGTTTTAGCTTTGTAAAATGATGTAAGTTTATGGAATTAAGGCGACGAATGGTCAAACGAATCAACATTTTTTTACCCATGGGAAAGCTAAATCCTCAATTTTACACATTTTTTTCGAAACCAGTCTACTCTTCTGTACAATGAGACTCATTAATAAAGATGCAGACAAAACGGAGTACAAAACATAGGAATCGATGTTACTTAGCATGCAATGGTCAAAACCTTTCGCAAAAATAGTCGTAAATTGGTACTGAGCTGGAAAGACTATAAGTGCCATTTTCAAATCAATCTAAACCCTAATGTTACTTATAAAAGCTTATAATACACAGCTGAATATTGAAAATCCTATCCTTTTTGTATTGAATACACCTTTTATATCTCTACAGCAGAGAGCGAAAGGACTCAAAATCCACCAATCACGAAAGTGAGATGTCGGAGAATAGAAAACATATAACAAAACAAAACAAATTGTTATTGAAACATATAATAAGTAAACTGTCATTTATACAACAAAATTCTAACAACAAAGACAACCAATCTAGTAACAAATGATGTCAAATAGAGGAAGACACGAAATAACCAACAACAGCAACAGAGAAATTGAAATGAAATATTGACAATTTTGATACAGAAATTGTTCCTGGCCTATCACAAATCATTGTTTAGATGATAATGGTCAAAATGTGATCACTTGGCTGGAAATATACATATCCTTGATAATAATAAATATACATATAAATCATTTTTATCTTGTTAATTCTAACACAAAATGTTTTATGGATATTGTTTTTGTCATACAGTGACGATCATTTTATGAACGTATTAGGACATGACTATCCATCATAAACAAGCCTGGGGAAAAATAAATGAATCAAGAGATTTCAAGTCAGGAAAATCAACCAACACACTTGGGCATGATATAGGACTAAAAATATAATGAACTTACCTCATAGCAGCATGCCAGTTTCTTCTTACACCAGTTGTCAAAACGCCGTAACTATGTTTTCATTGCCAAGAAGAAATATTGCGATGTTCGTCTGTTTCTTGGAAAAAGTTTCAGCAGCTGTTTTGTTTTAGGATGAAATCCCAATGCAAATTAAAGACTAATTCCTGAACCAATATTTTTTTTACGAAACGACCCTAATGACACACTCGCATGTCTTAATAAAAATATGAGATTATTTCACAAAGGAAAAAGTACTCAGGGGACAGCATTAATGCTCAAGGACAAATATTGATACAATACATGACTCTTTTATTAGCCATACTACATCTTTTTTAACCAGGACAATGTTTTCTAATAGAAATATACACTGCCCTCAAAAAGTTACTTCACATGCATTAAAAATTCACATCTTAATACAATTTCAAATACTTGTAAAGGCACTTTGTTGTTAAACAGTTTGTTTTTTTGAAAGCTGTACAATTTTCATATGGATATGATATTACAAAAATATCTCAAACTTAATATTGGTTCATTGAGATACATTGACCACAGTTTTGATTGCTGATAGATATATTTAGCTACAACTCGAAAATAAAATGTACCAACAGAAGTTGTTTCACTTTATGAATAATGAATAAAATTGACAATTAAAATTATTATTTTTCAAACTGAACATGGAAATGATATCAATTCAGATAATTGAACAGTGAATGAAATTTTGGAGGACAGTGTATCAATATTAACACAGAAAAATGCTAACAAAGATTTCAAATATTTCATCTTGCTAAATTCAAGAAATCTTAATCATCGGCATTGTGGAATTATAAAGCAAACATGAGATGGCAGCTAATCGTCTTACAGAAATTTCTAGAAAAAATAAGGATATGCACAAAAGTCTCCATAGATGTTCGATAAAATCAAAACAGAGTGTAACAATAAATGAGATATATTCATTAATCAAAACAAAGAGATTGCCTCCATTAGCCGTTTATATCTAATATGTCATATGATACATAGTCGCGTCTATCATTCCGCCACAAAAACTGCACCAATCAAATAACATTAAAAGCTTTACTTCTTAGGGATCAATCTAATCTTATATATCAATGTTGATACATAACCGAAGGTCAAACAAAGGAAACATATATGATAATATTGTCAGTTTTATTTATTTGGACACGGTTCAAGGCAATCACTTTATTTTTCTACAATGGAAACAACACAAGAAGCAATTGCTTCATTTTATTCATTGGACTCAGTTCAAAGCAATCACTTGATGGAAAAATGGTTCTGACTATGTTTTTAGTAAATATATCATAATTCAGATACACAAGCAGTTGCTCTAGTTAAAAGATGCATTATAAGCAATGTACACTTTAGACCTATATTTTGCTGAAAAATGACAATCATGTACAAAAGGCAGGAAAGGCCAAAGTTGGGCCAGTTTTTAAGTCAAAAGCATATTTATTGCATCCTGAAGAATTTATCATGAATTTCATTTTATGGGAGGTGATTAAATTACAATCACACAATATACAAAATTCTCATATGGAAAGTGTTCACATCATATTGGCAGAATTAAAAAAAACCTCTAACATAGAAGTTAATTAAATCATAATTAAAATCACATTGGCACAATATACCACAAGACAACATTATATTTTAGTTGTAAATATTATCTTACCTCTTCTTCTGGCATATGTAACCATTGTTTAGGATTATCTTCACCAGCTAAAAAAGCTATAAGATCTAAAGCTGTAAGTCTGGTCTGTCTACGTGATGATACAAATACTAGAACAGGTTTGGTAGGTGAATGAGTCTTTATAGCTGAAATATATAATGAAACATAACTTTGATGATAAATATCATGTTATAATAGAACTTAGTTGGACCATGGTTAAAATATGGTTTGCTATTAAATATTATTATACCTCACATGATTTGTATACTACATAGCCTAATGTGACGTCACTGGGTGACAATTCGTAATGTTACCCTCTGGACATCACCTATCTGCCTGCTTGATATCACCTATCGGCCCGCTTAAAGCCATGGAAGACTACTGCATTTTAGTTTGCTAAAAACTGGATCCAAGTTTTTAACCATTAATTTGACTTATATCCCTCAGCTAAAGCCTCGGTTGACATTACTTGTCTCAGGTGAACATTCGGTTCCATCACCCTCTGCAGAATATGATATTCATATAGTTTCTATTAGTTCAGAACAAATTGATCATGTGTTCTACTGATTTTGTCCAAAATAAATTGGAGCGAGCATAAAAAAATAAAAAAAACTTTTTATCCATTTTGTACATTAAAAAGCAAGCGAAAGGCAATAAATATATTTCTACTGTTTCTTATACAGACTTTTTTCTTGATATAACTCCGGTAATGAGTCCTATTGAAAAATTTCAAAGTTCACAGAGAAACCAAACAAGAAAGATAATGTGGGAGCCACATTAAAGCCGGATTTTTCTGCATATGGGAACATTGAGAACAAGTTTATGTTGTTACAAAAGAAATGCATTTGATATATTGCTTATTAGAAGGAATACAAAGGGCAATAATTAATCTTAAAGGAATAAAGAGTTTCATTAACTATATATATATGTCCTATTGCATCTTTTCTGAGTATTTTGTTGGTATTTGACTAAGATGGCATAAGACATGAAAACTATGGATGCAAATAATGCAAAGCTAATGATATGAAATTGGCAAGAGAATTTTGTTAAAAAAATACCTTGTATGGCAAATGGTGAAATTGTTGAAACAAAATGGCGGGAAAATATGACTGGAAAATGTCAGAATACTTGCTATTGGAGAGATCCAACATACTGAAAACTTTAACATAAGAAATACAAAGGGAAATAATCCATATTTAAGCCAAGTAGAGTTGCCGTTACTGTCTAATTCTTTCAACAGATGGAATGTAACCATTGTATGAAATTTCATAATAATTTAACCATAAATGGCAGAGATACCCAACAATTTGAAAGCTTTAACACAAAAAAAACAAAGGGAAATAATCCATATTTAAGCCAAGTAGAGTTGCCGTTACTGTCTAATTCTTTCAACAGATGGAATGTAACCATTGTATGAAATTTCATAATAATTTAACCATAAATGGCAGAGATACCCAACAATTTGAAAGCTTTAACACAAAAATAACAAAGGGAAATAATCCATTATTAAGCCAGGTAGAGTTGCGGTTACTGTCTAATTCTTTTCAACAGATGATATGTAATCATTGTATGAAACTTCGTAAACATCAAACCATAAATAACAGAGATTTCCAACAATTTGAAAGCTTTAACACAAAAAACAAAGGGAAATAATCCATTATTAAGCCAGTTGGAGTTGCTGTTACTGTCTAATTCTTTGCAACAGATGGTATGTTATCATTGTATGAAATTTCATAAACATCTAACCATAAATGGCAGAGATATCCAACAATTTGAAAAATTTAACACAAAAAACAAAGGGAAATAATCAATTATTAAGTCAGGTAGAGTTGCCATTACTGTCTAATTCTATTCAACAGATGGTATGTAATCATTGTATGAAATTTTGTAAACATCTAACCAGAAATGGCAGAGATATCAAACAATTTGAAATTGAATGCAAAAATTACAAAGGGAAATAATCCATTATTAAGCCAGGTAAAGTTGTGGTTACTGTCTAATTCTTTGCAACAGATGGTATGTAATCATTGTATGAAATTTCATAAACATCTAACCATAAATGGCAGAGATATCCAACAATTTGAAAACTTTAACGCAAAAAAAACAAAGGGAAATAATCCATTTTTAAGCCAGGTAGAGTTGTGGTTACTGTCTTAATCTGTTCATCACATGGTATGTTATCATTGTATAAAGTTTCATAAAATCTGACAATAAATGGCAGAAATATATGCTAAATTAAAAACTTTAACGCAATTGTTAATAACACCAGACACCCTAAATAACAAAGGGCAATAATCCATAATTAAGCAAGGTAGAGTTGCGGTTACTGTCTAATTATGTTCATCACATGGTATGTTATCATTGTATAAAGTTTCGTAGAGATCTGACTTTAAATGGCAGAAATACATGGTACATTAAAAACTTTAACGCAATTGTTAACGACACGGACGCCTGCCCGCCCGCCCTCCCGCCCGCCTGCCCATCCACCCACCCTCCCGCCCGCCTGTGTTCGCCAAACTATTAGCCGAATTTTTTCGTTGAAAAATCCGGCTAATAAATTGACAAAACAGGGGAAAAAATAAAATGATAATATTAATAAAAGTAATTTAGACAGTTGAATTTCATTGTACTAGGACAAGTGTTTTCCAAGAGTACATAAATACACAGTATAAAATAATCATACCATATATTAGCTAGAATTGTCTAGCATAAACCTAATCACTGAAGAAATATTTGTACCAAAGGAATACCCAAGACTTTCTGACGAAATATATTATACTTCAAGTATAACCAAGGACTATATCATACGCTCCAGGGAATCATCTTAACTTGTCAATATCACACTTATATAAAAGATGACTAGAAGATTGCCATATGGAGAGAACATTCTATCATTTATTCTCATCAGTTGTTTACCATGGGACATTTAATATTAGACCAGTCACTCAACACTCAAACCAATATTATTCCCCCATTTTCTCAAGGGGAATCAGTTTTCCAGAGTATAAACTAAAGGCATTGTCACTTACTGTAATGTGTTTAACTCACACCATATGGTGACAATGATGGCGACGGAGTTTAAGAAATATCCTAATATTTACAACAGAGTAAGGACTTTAAACACAATATAATCCATTATTGGTGAGGTACCCGTCTGGCTAGCTCAGTTGGTAGCATGCAAGTCTACTGATCAAGGGGTCATGGGTTCGATTCCTGGGTAGGGATTTTTTTGTGGAGCTTTGTCATGAAATTATTTCTCCGGTTATTCTCCCTCCTACCAATGATTCTTTACTATGTAGGGCACTTGTCAGTCACTGACAAAAGTATGCGCTTAGTAGTTGGTTAATTGCTAAATCCAGAGATTTAGCCTTTCCAGGAACAGTGAGTTATATGACCTAAACAATGTGTTGCTATGGCGTTAAACCCAACAAAAACAAACAAACAAAACTAGTGAGGTAAACTTTAAACAAACGTGTTCGGGTAGTAGACCTAATTTGGAACTCTTATAAATGGAGGAAAATTGACATTGTCAAATTTTCATGGAAGGGTATAACCTCCCTTGGTGGGATTTAAACCTGTACCCCATTTGGGACACTACATTCGAAATCCTGGCACACTAGCAACTGCCCTACCGACCTGGATTCCATTATTGCTGAAAAGCTGATATGTACACATATTTTCAGAGAAAAGGTGAAAGTCATTCGTCATATTACGAGTTTACTATTATTTATCATGGATTTAACCAATATTATCAGGATAATTTGTTATTCAAACTTTAAATAGACGATAGGATATATGGATGAAAGGATTATTAAGGGAAATACACTCGCAGCGAGCCAGCGACGCTGAAAGATGTCAACCATTTTCAGAAAATGGCCAGGACGGTCTGTGTCGTGGATGACGGTGATGATTTTTGAAGCCAGTTTCATTATATTTAATTTATGCGTGGCTTGGCTTTGGTAAAACAATAGTCAACCTATGTATTTACTGTATAATGGCTGGATATTCGTCAAAATATACACAGAAAGGAATTCATTGCAAATTTTGGAGTTTGGCACTGTACAGCGTCAACGATTGAGTTTTTGTAAAATTTGAATGATGAAGTAAGTGATTTAATTAAAGATTTACATTGAAATTGTTTGTACAAGCCCGTATTTGATTATTTTGTGAAAAATGTATTTGTAAAGTTGTCGTTAAAAGAATGAAACGCGGTCGCTTTTGATGCCCAATGTTATGATTATGTAGAAAAGTAGTCCGTCAATGTGTAGTCACGTGACTGCCGAATAAAGCAACGCTGCCGAATAAAGATAGGTTTATTTGGTCAATAGGTTTTCCTTCTAAAAGATCACTTTGGGGTAGGATAAAACCCATTTCAGAGTCATTTGTGTTAAATAAGTTGTACAGTCATTGTGAAATACAAGCAGTCATACTGTAATAAAAGACAGACAGAGAGAGCCATTTTGATATATTTGTTAATACAACTCAAGATATCAATTTATTTCCATAAAAGAAGCCTAATCTAGCAATCAACAAGTATTTGTGTTTTGATAACAAAGTTAAACATCTAATATCACTATTCTGTCACTAGACTGTCAGACTGTATTTATGAATATATAATAAAATAGTTTTTGTACCAACTAGAGCAAGCTTTAAGTAATGTTACTATGACAACACCATTTCTTATTGTATTATTGATAGAAAAGACAAAAATCTAACGTCAAATATTTTGTATACCAATTTATTTTAGCTCAATCGCCAAACAATTTTCAACAACTTCGATTTATCACTTTTGAGTCCACTTCCTGGTTCCCCAGTACTGAACTTGAAGGATAAAGTTTCTTGCTCAAGGAAACAACAGGGTAGATTTTGGATGGGATTTAAACCAATGCAGAGCTGACTATCCAATGATTACCAGTCCAACATTGTAACTGCTTGGCCATGTCTGCTCCTATAATGTCAAATATCTTTTTACATATTGACTGATATATTATATATAAGTTTAATATGTTTATACCACCTTATTTTAATGCACACAACACATTACTTCAGCAACTATTTATACAAGAGCATTTAAATATTTCTACCCAAATGGGTCAAATCGTTAAAAACTTGTTTTTTTTACAAAACACTTTTAACTGTTTTAGCATACAATATCGATTTCAGATACTTAACAATTTTTTTTATCCAATCCCTTTCTTCATCACCCTTTAAACCAAAATCGAAATTTTAATACAATATGTCTGAGAAATCAAAGCATCATTTATGTTTCTATAGCAACAAAATGTTTCAATAAGATAAAACGCTGTTATTTCAATATCTACAATGCCATTTAAGAACCTAGCTGTAACAAAAAAGTTACATCTACTGACTTTTCAATCCCCTGACAATAATCTAGTGTGCTAAGGGCATTGTGTCGCAAAAGAGAAATTTTATGTAAATTTTTATGTCCATTTATTTAGTGTAGTACACTCTGGGGTACATTGTTTTTATCTTACAATTGAAACTATTAAGATAAGTATATTGATCAATGTAACAACAATCTACCGGTATACAATTAAATATACCCAGCATAAGTGATTTTTTAACCAGGACCATAAATTAACAAAAGAATATTCGAACTGTCAAAAATAGGGATGGACAAATATATTCAGAAATATTTTATTATCTATATAAAAGCAAGTGAGAATTATCTGCACTCATACTCACTGAGCCGCACATACCACATATTATTAAGTAATTTTGTATTAAGTAATTTTGTTTTCACAAGTATACTAATGGACAAAAGTCTTGTCCGGTCTACAAAAACCATAATACCTTTTTTGTTTGTTATTACACACCCATAAATTTGGTATCGTTAGAAAGAGGGTGATATTATGCATTCAATTAAAAAAGAATTGTGAAATTTGAGCCAGTTTTGTCGGTACAGTAATGTGTTGAAAATTGTCATTGAGGATTTGCAAGCTACAAATGATAGCGTTGAGTCAGTTTTAAATGAAACATTTTTTTCAATAGTGTGTGTGACCCCCATTAACCTGGATGAGTTTTCTGGTCTTCCGGCTAGATTCCTTTGCATACTTGTAGCTTCGATGCGTGAAAGGAGCACCGAACTCATTCGGGTTAATGGGGGTCACACACACTATTGAAAAAAACGTTTCATTTAGAACTGACTCAACGCTAACATTTGTAACTTGCAAATCCTCAATGTCAATTTTCAACACATTACTGTACCAACAGAACTGGCTCAAATTTCACAATTCTGTTTTTATTGAATGCATAATAACATTCTCTTTCTAATGATACCAAATGTATGAGTGTGCAATAACAAACAAAAAAGATATTATGGTTTTTGTAGACCGGACAAGACTTTTGTCCATTAGTATATATATATATTTTGAAGCTGCTACACTATGGTGGAAACTAATGAATCCAAAATTTAAAGTACAATAACATGTCACGTTTTGAAAATTGATTTATGCATACAGTCAAGTATTGTGTTTGTTTAGATTTACCAGCGTATCTACATTGATGAAAATCTATGGACCCTAATTAAACCTTCAAATCAAAATGTATAATAGTATGGAACTAAAACATATTATTGATGTTTGTTTGTTTTGTTTGTTGGATTTAACCCCGTAGCAACACATTGTATAGGTCATATAACGGCGGTCAGGCAACCTACTCACTGTTCCTGGAAGGGCTAAATCACTGGATTTAGCTGTTAACCAACTACTAAGCGCATACTTTCGCCAGTGACTGACTACTGCCCTACATAATTAAAAATCATTGGTAGGAGGGAGAATGGTCATAGAAATAGTTTAAGGACCAATCTCTACAAAAGTATGCCCCGCTGGGAATTGAACCCACGACCCCTCGATCAGTTAACTTGTGTGCTACCAACTGAGCTAGCCGGGTGAACATATTATTGAGCACAATAAATAGTCAAACACTTTAAATTTTCGTTTACAAAAAAACTATCGCAAACAGTTGATAGTCAGAGAACCTATCACGATATTTAATTACTTATCGACTTGAAAAAGTTCTATCAACCTATTGCTATTGCAAGGTAAACTATCACGATACAATGATAAGTAGACCTATCCTTACACCACTAATATATAACAATACTCAAACCATAAGAAAGTTTAAATAGAGAACTGATAATGTTACAAAATCCATGTCTTCCTGAATCTTCTGCAAAGAACATTTTCTTTACAACTAAAATTTGTTTGATATCCTAGAAAGTTTAACATGTAATCTGGATGACATATTACAATACTCAAAACGAAGAAAAGTTAAAATTGAGAATTGACAATGGTATAGTATCCATGTTTCTTGAATCATTACTCTTGAAAGATTCCCGTTTAACTGCAAAGAAAGTACAACAGTGTTTGTAGCCTAAAATAAATTAAGAGTGACAATCAAATGCTTGATTTATCTAAGCATTGCCATCAAACTTTTCAACATACAACATCCAATTCCAAATCTTAACACAATATATCCGATATATTTATAAGTATCATTTATGTTTCTATGGCAACAGAATGTCTAAGAAAGTGAAACATTTATTCCACCAATATCTATAAGAATATTTTAGAATGATTTACTTTATTTCCAACAAAATGTACAGCCCCTTGATATTATAATAGCGTGTTTATGTAAATAATGCGAGTATAAAATTCCTGGAGAGAATATCATGTGAATGTTTCTTATGTCAGCCTCAATGTAAATCAAGATATTTAATAAGTATTAATCACCCTGAGGTACAATTTCTATTTAAATTATTAGAATAAGTGAATTGCTCAAGGTAAGAATTATTTACACTTAAAATAAATAAACTTCAAGCAAGTGAAAAGTATATTAAGGAAAATAACACCACATCGTTTAAAATTGGGAAGGAGACCTATTGCTAAAATTAAATGTTAACCTAGATTTTCAGGTATGAACCCCAAAGTCAACCAAATACACGTTGTATGCCCATTAACTCAGACTTAAGTCTAAGCTGCACAGAATTTTAGGCAAGTACTTCTGGTGAGTATTGAAAATATTTTACTTCGAAGTACTTTAACCTTTATTAAAAAGTTAAAAAGGGGCACAGCTCCAAATATAATTCATCAAGAGTTACGTCTCATTGTAGTCGAGTTGATGTAGTATTGATGAATAAGCATACCAACTTCAATTGAACTAAATATATTCAGTTTGAACAAACTTTAATCTTACATATTAATGTATAAAGGGGCATAACTCCAAAAGTAATTCTTCCAGAGTCATGTCCCTTATTGGTCTGATATATGGACAACTGATGAACAAGCATACCAACTTTCATTCAAAGATATTTATAAGTACTAAATATATGACATTTGAACAAAATTTAATCTTAAATGGTAAAGTATTAAGGGGCAATTACTCCAAAAATAATTCATCCACATTTACGTCCCTTGATAGTGGTATAGATATAGTACCGACAAATAAGTATACAAACTTTAGGTCACATATCTTGATCAGTATTGAATATTTTGTATATAGGAAAAACTTAAACCTAATATTTTGCTATTTTTTAAGTATAAAAGGGCAATAACTCAAAAACTAATCAATCCCCTTTCACAGAATGGTTGATATAGTTACGCTGAATAAGTAAACCAAACTTCAAATTAAAATCTTAAGATAAAATTGTAGATAAAAAAATTTAAAAAAACTTTAACCTGAAAACCTAAGCCAATGCCAATGTAAAAATGATAGCTTAAGCTCTCATTTTCTTCTAAAAGTTGAGCTAAAAATAACATGAATTAAATAATGCAAAAACCAAACTGGCTTAGAAGTAATATCTAAAATGCCCAGCAAAATTTTTTTTCATAAAATAACACTTTCACGGCCAGATCTTACTTCAAGTTGTAATGTTATGTAGCAAGTTTTGAAACAAGGATAGGCTTCACAACAGTTTTCTACAAGAAACACAATTAAAAGTTACTTATACTTCACAATAATTATTTCTTCTCAAATTTTCTCCGAGCTGAATTCACTGACAGTTTCACAGTTAATATTTCATCATGTAAGAAAAGATTACACTCAAAGAGAACGAAGAGGGAAAACTTCTGTGAAAGCCAAGCAATTCCCAGATGGGAACACATACCACTTTTAGTAGGTTTAGAATAGAATATTTAAAACTAGAACATAATTACAGTACCCACCAAAAGTTTGGAGACATTTTCACTTTGTAAGCCTATTACATAGGTTTTATCAAAAGTGATGACTATTTATTATGAAATGCTTCCTAGTTTAGCTTATTTTTTTAATTTTGTTATGGTACTCAGGGGCAGATCAAGGATGTTTTTCTAGGGGGTGTCCGAACTTTTCTAGGGGGTGCGAACTATCTAGGGAGGGTCCAAACCTCGAACCACAACCACATTATACACATTTTGCAGTAAAAATGCAACATATTAATAATAAAAACTACCTAACCATTTTATCTATGTTAAGCACCGAAAAAAATTGTTTCATGCTACTTAAAAGTAATTTACAGGCAAGAAAAACACTAAGGACAGGACAATTTCCAAATTCTAGGGGGGGGTCAGGACCCCCCTGCTGACCCCCCCCTCTGGATCTGCCTATGGTACTATTTGTTATTCAGACTACCAAAGTGGCTTATAATGTGTTAAAGAAAAGAATTACATTGACTTTGGTTTTGAAGGCTGTGGGATATCAGATTCTGAATCTTATAAATGTGATGCATTCAAGAAATTTGTTTTCATTGAATCATCAACCCTATTAAATATATGAAAAATTATGGTTCTACTGAAAACAATCAATGAAATTATTCTTTTTTATTAAATTTCATTGTCTCCAAACTTTTGGTGGGTACTGTATATGTAACATTTTACAATCATCATGTAATGTATAGTGTTTTACATCACATTTTGATATATTTCAGTAATATCCCAGCAGCCAGTCATTCTACTCATGTTCCCATGACAAGCTTAGATCTCTGAACCCAAACTTTATACAACCTACTCAGGTCCATGTCCATGCCAGAGGTTGACTCGCCAACTTGATACAGAGTTTGTCAATAATCAAAAGGTACAGCATTTTAGTACTGACCAAAACTCAATGTCATAATACAGTACAACCTCCCTTGAACAACACCCATTGGGAGAAACTAAAGTATGTTGCTGTTCAGAGGTTGTTGCTCAGCAGAGGTTATATTCAAATGAAATATTGCCCGTGGGAAATATCAAAATCTGCTGTTGTGCAAAGGATTTGTTCTGTAAAGGGCCGCTCAGCAGAGGTTATACTGTACTCATTGTAAATAAAGCAGTAGTTTGTATAAAGTATAGTAGTGTTACCTTGAAATGTAGGTTTATTCATTGTAGCCATTCTAGGACAGTAATGTTGTCCAGGAAAACCTTGTATATGTACTTCTAATGGTACAGGTCTAACTGATGGTCTAAAGTTGTATAATCCTACCTATAAATATATATAAGAAAGGTCATTTAGATGTACAATATTATGATGAACTACTAAACAAATCCAGAGAGCCAGGCAGGCAGGCAGAGACAGAGAGACAGAGAGACAGAGATAGAGAGACGGACAGACAGGCAGACAGACAGGGAGAGAGAGAGAGACAGAGAGAGACAGACAGACACAGAGAGAGAGACAGACAGACAGCCCGACGGACGGCCCAACAGACGGACAGACGGATGGACAGACAGGGAGAGAGAGAGAGAGAGAGAGAGAGAGAGAGACAGTGAGAGACACGCAGACAGAGAGACACACAAAGAGAGACAAACATGTTTTTTGGGAAGGTACAATATGCCCTTTTCCCTTAAGCATTTAACATGCATCTAACAAGCCACAAAATCAGCAACAAATATAATATGCTGTATGTAAACATCATACATCATCTTCAGATACATTAATATATTTGCACAACATGGAGAAGACAAGTTTTATGACTTCCTTGAAATCTGGCAAGGGTAAATATAAGTTGTTTTAACATGTCTCACAATTACAATACATCAGTAAATGATATCTTAGGTGAATTTGAATCATATCCCAAACTAAACTTGTATCTCTGCCAGTGATTGTCAAAGTACTGGATTTCTGTACCAGTGGAGCTTTTCACAAAAATTCTTACGAAAAAAATCTTCGAAAGTAAAAATCAAGAAACATTAATAATACGCTCATTTTTTGGCTTATCTATTCCAAATATTATAGAATTGTGTAGAATATTGTATACCTATTGAATATCATATCATAGTTATGCTTATTGACCATCTGACTTTTGAACTGCTACATATGTAATACTATGAAACTGACTTACGATAATTGTTTTCGTAAGAATTTTTGTGAAAAGGAGCACAGAGTAGTACTTCATTATTTCAAATTTTGTACTTGTACTTATGTGTAATGAGTACTGGTTTTTCCTGTTCATGAGTAATACTCAAATATTTCTTAAGTACTTTTTTGAGTACTAGATTGTTTTGTATGAAAATAAAGAAAGTTTTCAAAAGAAATAAAGAAAGAATAACTTTATCAAATGAATTAACTATTCAATTAAACATCAAGACAAGCTTCAAATTTATATTCAATTATAAACAAGACAATCAAAATATCAACGAAAACATTTTATGCAGTTGTTTCACCACATATTAGTCATTGTTTCAGAGACTGTGACATCTTATCATCATTTGATTATCAAAAACATTATTAAAATGAGATAACAAGAGCACCGCTAGACGGAGCATTATATGCCCGAAAGTGTTGTTATTTTTAGTTAAGATGAAGCATTTGTAAGACATGAGAATATTTCATATGAATATCATATTATGAATAATTGTGGAAAATAAAGTAGAGAAAAAAGATACCATTGAGAATGCTTCTTTTTATTAGTGATGAGTATAACTTATGCTCCGTAAACTGAAACCGTTTTCAGTTATAAGGTAATAGTGACCTTGACCTTTGACCTTGTGACCCCAAAATCAATAGGGGTCTTCTACTTGATATGGACAATCATTGTATAAAGTTTGGATATTGTGGACCAAATGAAACTTAAGTTATGCTCCAGAAACTGTTTTCAGTTTTAAGGTAATAGTGACCTTGACCTTTGACCTTGTGACCCCAAAATCAATAGGGGTCTTCTTCCCGATATGGACAATCATCCTATGAAGTTTGAATATTGTGGGCCAAAAGGAACACAAGTTATGCTCCGGAAACCAAATTGCTAACGGACGGACGGACGAAAATTCTTTCGGGCATATAAAAATGTAACAAAATATATGGCCAATATTTAGAAATACTCATGATTATTGTGTACTGCTGGTTCGGTACTTGAGTTAGTACCAGTAGGAGTACATAATTTTTAAAACAGGCGAGTTCTGGATAAAGTGGTACTTATACTCATAATCCTCGGGTACGAGTATCTGATCTTTGAGAAAAAAACATCTGTTATCTTACTACATCAGTACTTGAGAACCATGAAGCAGACTTGAGAGTGATCAATTAATGTAGTAAGAATTTGTTTTACAATAAAGCTTAAAAACACATTAAAGCTGGTTTTACAAACTTAACGCAAAAACTGCAAAGGGAAATAATCCATAATAAAGCCAGGTAGAGTTGTGGTTACTTTCTAATTCTGTTCATCACTTGGTATGTTATCACTGTATGAAGTTTCATAAAGATTTGACCATAAATGAATGAAATATATGGTAAAGAAAAACTTTAACACAATTGATAACTATACTGGATGCCTGACCAACTGACCGCTAAACTATAAGCCGAATTTTTTCCATGAAAAATCCGGCTACAGTCCTACAAAGTTACTCCAAAAATCGCTCCAATGGAGCAGTTGGCTTATCAGGCGTCTAATCATTATAATAACACTGACCATCATCATAAAGCAATAAAACAGTCAGCACATGCCACATGCTGCGGTAAACTCAGGCTAAATAAACAATGTCCATTTATCTGCTTTCACAATCTTTTGTATATTCAAAAAGTAATGATTATTGCTATCACCAAACATTCTACCAACCATTTTCCATAGAACAAGGAAGTGACCACATATACATTTTTTGTTAAAGAAGTGATTTTTAATCGTTAGGGCGCATAAAAACAGCTTCTTGTTAAGGTCAGTGAATTATCTACAATAAGACATATTGTTCAAGATTTTTAAAAATTAATTAACATATACAAATTCAAATTCAAACTTTTATTGCGCAAATTGAACATACAGATCATTTAGATGGTATGAATTATCATATTGTTACAGACTACTTAATCATTACTTATCAAGTATATTTATAGCAATGTCAAATGTCATTTGTTTAACCCTTTACTGGTTGCGACATGTGTGAAAAGTAGCAATTTTTCCACGTTTTTTTTTGCTTATGAATATAAAGATTCTATTGCAGCAATAGTGGTGTGCTGTACTGTCATACTGTTAATTGACTCGGCGCGATATAACCTTTCTTTGTTGGTGTGCCGTAAAACCTTAACAAACAAACAAACAATCGTTAATTGACATCAATGTGATAATAATAGAAAAACCCTATTACTTTTACTATTAAGTAAAAGCAGACTTATTCTAACCTAAGCGATCCTCTAATTAAACTCTGAAATATTATTCTGAGAAAGAAATAAAGTCCAGCCCTCTTTTTATATTAATATTACTTTATTAGTTTAATTAATCAAAGTGATTTTATTAGAAAAAAACGTTTGTTAACATAACATAATGTTTGTACATAGTCAACTCTTTTCTTTTATCAATTGCAAATAAACAAATTTATTAACTTTAATAAAATCTTACATTTAAATTGAATTATTTATTATTTCAATAATAAAATCAAAACAATATACATGTAGTAACACAATTACTCTACATAGTGCAGTTTCATATCTAGATGAGGAAATAAGAATAGAAGTTTAACTCTCAGATTTATCATGAAATTTCAAGAATAGTCTTAGACAAATGTTCACAACATCTGTTATCAATTGAATGTTTAGATAAGGGTCATTTTATATCATGATATATGATCTCCTGGAGTGGTCAGCGTTTAACACTTTCCTCTTAATTATCTCTGTGCCGTTATAAAAACAAGACAAATTTTGGGAAATTTCTGGTTTTTGGAGTAACTTTGTAGGACTGGCTAATAAAATTTCTAAAAATGTAGCATACAGCACTTGAACTCTCTTGCCTTCAAGCTTGAATTTTATGGTGACATGGTAGAGTGCCCCCCCCCCCCCAACAACATGGAAGGTTGTGGATTGGACCACAGCTCAAACAAAGGATTTTCAGTGGGTTACAATTAGGGCCCAATTAAACTATTACCTGTGTAATACCAAGCCAATCAGCTAAATCTCTAGCATTAGCTAAAGCTGTAGATAGTCCAACCACTCTAACTTTCTTCTCTGTATGTGATGATATAAAGTTGGTTCTAGAAACAATTACTTCTAATACTGGTCCACGATCATTACCTACAAACAATCATGTAAAATTTATTAACAAAGGAACAAGCCTTATATTGGATATAGCTACACATTATTAATACAAATCTGAGGCCAGACATAATCCTTAGAAATGTGTTGATTTTTTTGTGTAGGAATTCAAAACTAGTCGAGTAGAGAAGTTAGCATGTATCTGCAGCACCTGTCAGCACCTGTAAGTAACTACTTTGTCAAAGAAAGCTGATAAGACAGGTCTGCCACCATAAAACAATCAAATAATAAACCTACATGGAGCTAAGGTAAAGGAAACAATGACTGGGTCAGTCAAAAGATCTAGGGGTCGTCCCTTAAAATATTGAAACAACAAAGAGGCTAAACATTCCTCCTCCTACTACATTGTCAAAAAATAAAAATTTAAATTATTTATGATAATAATAAGGGCCTACAAGACACTATAACTTGACTAATAAAAGGTATATTACCAAGTAAATGTATTTCATCAATGACTATAAGTGAGACAGCTTTTACATAACTTCTAGTTTGCCAACTTCTAGATACACCGTCCCATTTCTCAGGTGTTGTTATAATAAGATCAGCTTTGGCTATAGCTCTCATATCAGGTGTTACATCCCCAGTTAACTCTACAACTCTGGAAATACATAATGACACATACATTTAGTAATCAGCTAAAATTGTGTTAAATTCAGAAAATCTGCTAAAATCAAATAATCTGCTAAAACAGAATCATCTAAAGTAGAAAATCTACTAAAACAGAAAAATTATTTAAAATCAGAAAATCTGCAAAAATAAAAAAATATCTAAAATCAGAAAATCTGCTAAATTCAGAATAATTCTAATTCTAATTAGCCATATTCAGAAAAAATCAGCTAAAATCAGAAAGCCGGCATTTTCTTTTAAATTCAAAAACCTGCAAAAATTGAGAAAACTTGCTAAATTTAAAAAAAATAGAGAAACTGCTCAGTCTCAGAAAGTCTGAATTTCCTGTGATATTCAGAAAAGCTGCTGTATTAAAAGAAACATGAAAATTCAATGTTGTTTTGACATCATAATAATTATTAATGTCTATGCATTCATAAAGTAAACTCTTTTTAGACATATATTATGTATAAAAGCAAGAAAATACAAGGTTAAATTAGAGATCATTAGGTTCCATTTTTCTTTCATCTCAAAATAACCAGTCTAGTCATTGATTTAAATCTGAACTATAATCTATAGTGTAGTTTCCTTTAAAACAAGAAAACTATATCCTGAATGTTTATCACCGAAGGATCAAATAGCAGACTTACAAGTAATTTATCACAAGTAGTAAGAACTTTTGTTTCTAACAAATTATTATGTTTTTATACATCAATAAACACAGCCACCACAATAGATTGGTACAAACTGTTGTAGGGTCTATTACCTCCGACATTTTCATTTATGGCTCATTCTAGGGATTCACAAAGACCACCAATTCAATTTTCATCCCATTAAGTATTTTTTAATTGCTTTTTTGCTAGACAAAGAAATTGGTTTTGTGGTAAAAATACAATTACTTACAGTAAACTGTTTAAAACTATCACTAAATTTTCTTGCATAATTGGACAGGTTTAGAAACTTAACAAGTAAACATAGAGAAAGGAACAAAATGGAATAAAATATTACCCAATACAGTCAATATTGGAGGATCAATTGTATATTATATTTTCTTTATAATCTAAAAACAACTAAAGATGACTGTTTTGGCAATTTATACACAATAAGGTCATACTGAGTCGATTATGTGTGTATACATGTAGTGTTTTAACTGTAGAGTAGAGTTATGGTTACTTTCTTATTCTGTTGATCACATGGAATGTGATCATTGAATGAAGTTTCATTAAGATCTGACTATAAATGGCAGAGATATATGCTAAATTGAAAACTTTAACACAATTGATAACAACACTGGACGAACACCCGACCGCCCGCCCGTGTTTCGCCAAACTATTAGCCGAATTTTTTTCATTTAAAAATCCGGCTAAAAAACAAACTTAATTTGGCAGGAGAGAAACATAAATTCAAGTTCCCAGCATGAACCCAGTTTTTGTTCTGTTTTCTTTTTGTATCATGATTTTGGACTTACACATTCTTGAGAAACTGAAAACCCCCACAAATCCAAAATATGAACTATAATCACACAATGAAGCATCAAATGTTGTTTGAAGGACAATTTCTCATACACAAACACCAACAAATGAGATATTATAACCGTCTGACATTTAAGAAATAATTTACGTAAATTTCTTACTTTTTGCCAAGCTTCTCCTCGATTCGGATTTTCCAATCTTCCATTCTTTCTCGTACAAGAGCTTTCAAGGGGGCAATATACACAGCCTGTCATTATACAAAGAAAAAAATACTTGCAATCATGAATTAGAAAACAGAAAATAGACTCAGTGCACAAACATTCAGAGGGGAGTAATTGAAAATGTAAGAAACACTATAATGAGTCCAAATCAATATCTTCGTAAAATTTAGTGGAACTACAAAACACTTAAAGCTAAATTATAAACACCTCTTTGAATTTCGATGTTTTTAAGTTCTTTAAAGGCATGTGAACTAGTTTGTATACAATATTTTAGGTACCTTAATCTCATGAGTTTAAGTACTATAATCTGTAATGTGAAGTAAAGTATGGTGTTTGTTTTTCTACTCACTGTTCCTGGAAAGAATAAATCTTTGGATTAACTACCAAGTGCATACCTTTGTTAGTGACTGACAACTGCCCTACATAATTAAGAATCTTTGGTAGGAGGGAGAATGGCCATAGAAATAATTTCATGACAAAGCTCCATGAAAGTATGCTCTGCCAAGGAAGCAAACCCTAGACCCTCAATCAGTAGACTTGTGTGCTACCAACTGAGCTAGCCGGGAGGCTACATATAAGTAAATCTCAAAAATACAAAAATTTAGAAATTGGAGACTTGAATACACCAAGGAATACAGCTTTACTTTACTCATTTTGTTGTTGGGTTTAACACCGTAGCAACACATTGTATAGGTCATATAAGGGCATCCAGCGCACCTAACCTAGCTTTCCTGGACCCTTGTCTATAACCAGTACTCTCCTACTCTTACAAAAGCATAAACATTAAAAACCTAGCAATATCTCCATTACCTTATCCTTTGGTCGATCTCTAAACAGTTTAAAGATGGCAAGTTCAGCAGCAATAGTCTTACCAGAACCTGTTGGTGCACCAAGTAAGACATTATGTTCAGTATGGTAGAGAACATGAAATAGCTGTGTTTGTATCGGATTGAAATGACTAAATTTATACAACATCTCTAACATTGGATTCATTAAAGCTGTCACTGGTAATGGTTGTAGATCTAGTAACTCTGAAAGTACAGAAAAAACAACAACATAAAATATTGTGACTGATGGTATTTATATAGCAGAGGTATAATACGACACTTGTACTCCCTTGCCTTCAAGCTAGCTTTTATGGCGATGTGGTAAAGTGTCCGCTTACGACTCATGAGGTTGTGGGTTCGAATCTCAGTTCGGACCATGGATTTTTATCGGGTGACATTTGGCGCCCAACATAAATAACCCATTAGGAGTTGTGTGCTTGCACCCTTAGATGGTCCCACAGACAATAGTGCTTCAAGAATTCGAGGACGAATTCTGTTAAGGAGGGTGTGTGTGTAGCAGAGGTATAATACAGCACTTGTACTCCCTTGCCTTCAAGCTAGCTTTTATGGCGACGTGGTAGAGTGTCCGCTTACAACTCGAGAGGTTGGGGCTCAAATCTCAGTTCGGACCATGGATTTTTATCGGGTTACATTTACATGTTAATTTTTTATTTCCTGGTACTAAGCATTCTGTAGTGCAGTTGGTAGTGACCCAGAATTTATAGTCTTGTTCCCTGAAGGGGGTTGGAATTCAACTCATGGTGGTTATACCCTTCCATGAAAATTTGTAATAATTATTGTCATTTTTCCTCCATTAATATGTATACAGAGAAGTTGCAGGCCTTGTAGGTTAGGGGAACTAGCCCCTATAAAAAAACCTAAATAGTGTTGGCATGGCATCAAACCCAGGATCTTGGTGTGACTTCTTCAGTGATTCGAGTAATAAGAGACTTTAGTCAGTTATTTCCCCTTTGTATACTCTTCAAATAGGTATGTCCAATTAGTTGGATTACTTGGATTTTACCCTTACTTTTCAATGTCAATTTGCCAAAGTTAATCTTACATAACTTTTTTGTAAATCATTTAATTTGTTTGAAATTCAAGCTAAGTATTTTTAAGGTAAAGAACTATCTACTATCTAAATTTCATCAATTCATTAAATATTTTTTTATTTACAAGAAAAATATTAGATAAAATATTTTGTTATTCTTACATAGAAATTCAATGATAAAATCCGAGGATTCCAACAGTAAGGACCTACTTACCAATTGGATTGCTTCAGATTTTATCAGGGAAAGATAACTGACTTAAGTCCCTAATTTGAGTGAGCCCACTCTGAGCAACCAAGGAAGAATAATTTTCAAAACTATTCCCATCACTACTAAAATGCTCCCTATTTTGTGACTGAAATTAATTAAATTAGTCATGAGAAATAAAATACCAATCATTAACTGAAAATGCAGTCTACAAAATCGGTAGGAGTCTGGTTGCCCTGCACAACCACTTTTTAGTAAAGGCAACCAACAATTTCTTAATGGCAACCCAATTATTGCAAATGAGGTATGTTGCTTGCTCTTAAAATGATTTGTTCAGACTACCACTTTCATATCTTTATTTCCTAGGCTGAGATAGAATTAGAGGCATAGAGAAGCATTTTAGTGATTTAAATTGAAGCCATAACATGTGTGTAATGTATAATGCTATATCTTACCATTTACAATCAATACTTATTTATATATTAATATGAATTATTTCAAAAGTTCAAACAGAGAAAACACAATTTAGTGTAAACTTAGTACAACAGCTTTACTACACTTAACATAACATTTTAAATGACCAAGATATTGGTTTTCAACATTTATAATATGCTTTTCAGCATAGCTTTCGGAACACCTCAACCTTTCATAAAGGAATAATCTTGGAAGGATTCGTGGGGTGTCTACCATGGTCGCTTGGGTTTATACTACCTACGCGAGTTGAAGCACATAATGGTTATGTAAAAAAGTTCTTAAAATAGATCTATACACACAGATCTTTGTCAAAACATATTTCTATATTATATATTGAACCAAATATTGTTCAGCCATATCATTGAACTGTGTTATTTCAAATTTACAAACTAAAAATGAAACATCACAAATAGCCTAAACGATCATGTACATTTATTTGTTTACTTCAACACTGGTAGTTTCAAAATGACGCCTAAATATGTTCAAGGTTATTCGTAGGGAATGGCCAAGGAGTTCTAAGCTGTCTAAGCCAAATTTTAACCTATATTTTAACCAATTTAGTTGCTCTTCCATTCCTAGTTGTCCAATGAAATTCTCTTCTGTAATTGAGAATTGAATAAAATATAATTAAATGATGCCATTGATTGAAATAAAGTTTAAATAAAGTTTAATATACTGTCCAAAATTTTCAATACGAAGGAACATTTTGTGAAACTGAGAATTTTTATAGTAATTTGAAGTCATATTTGCTGGCTTAACATTTATACTTCAAATTAAAATGAACCTTGCACAACGCCAATATCTTTCTTAAAGCTATTTCTTGTTGGTCTTAAACTTCCAAATATGCAGACTGAATGCCAGTTTAATTCTCATAGACTATATCAGTGCTTTAGATTACCGGTAATTTGCTACAGAAAAAACAAACCAATTCAAAGACAATATCTATACATAAAACTAACAGAAATGCAGTTTTCCTTTGTTCAAACAGTAACAGCTGTACATGGGATCACAGCTAATTAAAGAAATAACAAATGAGCAAGCAAGTATATAACAAGTTCAGAATGATGTTTTTGCTTCAATTTGTTTTATTGAAATGAAAACTAATTCAATTTTCGCTAATGCTAACCAGCTGCCTTGGAACACCCAACTCTGACACTTTGTGACCAATATTACCCAGAATACATCACTTTGATACGATAAAAAACTGGTTAATAAAACTTCGTAACACGAAAATTTACATCAGGGTGACTAATTTATCTCCAAGTTAACATTTTGAAGAGTAATTTAAATCCTCACAGTATGTGACAGATCCCAGAGACACGATCAGAACGTCATGCATAAATAATTATGTCCTCTAAACTTGTTATACAGTCTTCAGTAGACAAAATGTTCCTCAAAAGTATGAAGTCATGCTTACAGCTATAATTGACCTGGACAAGTTTGTAGCACTATTTTGTCTGGTAATATGGAATTGTTACAATTTTAGATTAGTATTGCATAATTGATGAGATTGCTAGCTTTCCGATAGATTTTAAATTATTTTTTTTACTTTTTATCTAGAATAAACTTGACTAATAAATTATTTTTTGTTCATGATTGTATTCTTCTCCTTATCAGGCAACTAGTTATTTAAATTTACATACCATATGTTCTCTTTTAAACACCCCTCCTCTAATAAAGACCCCTTCCCTATTTTTGAAAAAAAAATGACATAGGAATGAATCAATTTTCAAAACAATTAAAAAATGATAACATAGAAAAAATAATGAAATCGGACTAACTAACATGTTTCTTTTTGTAATATTACAATATTCTGATAATTTCGATAATGCCCCTCTCCCTTTTTATAGTAAAATTAAATTAATTTCAGTTATGGGATTAAGTGAGTACAGATCTATGATAACATTGTCCTGTCTTGAACAATGCAATTATTTATTGTTGGCAGCACTTACAGGTTCTGACGCTTTTAGATTATTTGTAAAGTATGTCAACAAAGTCACTTATTGAATGAAATGTGTATATATCTATGTTTTGTCTATATTTACATGCTCGTATATATAACATGATTTATGCTTTTCTGTTCTTTCTGTTCTCTATGTCTATAATTATGTAAGTAGTTTACTTTTGTTTATTCACTCATACATTGTCTGTAAATATGTAACTTATATAACTCTCCAAAACTGGAGGTAATAAAAGTACACATATTTAATCGAGAATACAAAATGTATACAGTATGTGAATATTATATATTTTGTATACATGTATACATTACTTTCTTGTAAATTGGTCAGCACATAGGGGCAACAGCTGCACTGAAAGATTATTTGATTGTAAAATAGAAAATGCCTTAAAACCCATGCATTTTAGAGAGCAATAAGTTCTACATGTATCAATCTATACAGGAGTAAGTAGAAGAATGGCCCTTGAGAATTGAACACACAACCATTGGATTTGCAGTTAAATGTGCAACCAACTGAGTTACTGAGAGGGGAACCAGAAAAAAACACAACTGAGGATATAATTTGAACTATTGAAAGTAATGCTTTCTTTCTTAACATAGTACATCCAGCACAATAAACAAAATGTTTACTGAATTCTTCTGAAAAGGAGAAAATAAACAGCTCAAATGCCTGCAGGAACACAATCTGAGAACTTGTAATAAAATAAACAAGTAAATCTGTGAGCTAATGCTCACTAAAGATACCCCCGCCAAAATCTAAAAATATGCGATAAACAGGAAGTAGATGAGCAAGGAGCATGAAATCGCTTTACACCACATGGGACTATGGGATGAAGCAATATGCAAAGTATCAGGCTGCTGCATGTTATAGTTGCTGAGAAAACTGCGACGGAAATTTCGTAACGGACGGACGGACGCACGGACAAGGGTAAAACAGTATACCCCCCTCTTCTTCGAAGCGGGGGTATAACTAGTTGGTACTTTAATGAACTGCAAAAACTAAGGGGTTCAAATAATGAAAGTTGAAAAATAGATCGACTCTGTTGACCTGAAACTATCAACCATCAGTGAAATTCTTCTTTGTTAAAATATTTTAAAATTGTTTTATTTCTTGTTGTATTTGGGTTTAACGCCATGTCAACACCTTTTGGGTCATTTTACGACATCCAGCACACCTAACCTAGCTTTCCTAGACCCTTGTCTATAACCAGTACTCACCTACCCTTCCACAAGGCTGGCACTTCTCCATCGAGGAAAATTGACTTTATTGTCAATTTCCATGGAAGGGTATAACCTCCCCAGGTATAATAATGTCAATTTTCCTCCATGGAGAAGTGCCAGCCTTGTGGATGGGTAGGTGAGTACTGGTTATAGACAAGGGTACAAACCTGTACCCCACTAGGGACATTAGGTACAAAATCCAAGCATGCTACCAACTGCGCAACCGACCCAGGGTAAATAATTTAAAGTTCCCGAGTTTCATTTTAGGCATTCCACATCAGTGTCTGCTGGTAGTCTTGTGTAAGCTAGTTTTGTTTAAGTTTAATTTTCATGGTAAATTTCTACCATACAACTTACAGTGTCTTTTTTAAAATTTAAAGCTTCACTAGTTTTTTACTGCCAATCAACATATTAAAATCAGTTAAAGGAGGGAATATGGCCACAAAATTTATTTCATGACCTAACTCCATGAAAGTATGCCCTGCCCAGGAATCAAACCCACAACTCCTTAATCAGTGGACTTGTGTGCTACCCACTGACCTAACTGAGCAGGCTAAATAAAAAAAACATGTCAGTGATGACCTAATAGTAACACAAACATTGCAGCAAACAGTTTGTGTGTACTGGCCAGCTCTTCCTACTTAAGGTTTCCTGGACACTTTTTCTATCACCAGTACTAACTTACCCTACCACGAGGCCAACAACTCATGTATAGGGTATGACCTGCCGCGACCGGGTTTCGAACCCGCGATCTCCGGATTCGAAGTCAGACATGCTAACCACTACGCCCTGGCCGTGGCTTAGGATTTCCTGGAAGCTTTCATACACGTAAAGTTAAAAGTTAGCTTTTACATCCATGATGATGGTAAACCACTGCTTCTAAATTTTCACTTCACAGAAAGACAAACAATCTCAGCAAAGATTACCAGTCCTTCACAACAATAATTGTATGGTATTACTTCCCTTTAAACTGTAAAAAACATTTTATTTGTAGAAGCAAAAGAGAAGAAAATGTTTTGATCAGTCTCACCGTTGCACACACTGGAGTAATCTTGCATGTTCACTAATCAAATTATTGGTTTTCATATAATTGCATCCAGGAAAGGGTAATTGGTAAAACCTCGGAGATAATTTCAATTAAAACTGTTTTCTATAGTCAAATCATAGAAAATTGGACAAATATTCCCCTTGTTCCACACAGTGCAATCAAATAGAAGTCTAAGAAATTTAGAAAATCTCAGCCTCGTGAAATCTAATATAAAACCTCAAACAATGTTAAGTTGACAGAACATGGTATGGTAAATCCGATTGTATTTGTGTTTAATTTGATTTTTATACACACTTTTAGAATTGACAAGAATACCCTCAAGTAAAAAACGACACCTATCTAGACTATCATATATATACATGTAATTATAAATCTTTAAAGTATAGGAAAGGAGAAGAACTGTGTAAGAATTTGTCTTCTGTTTTCATCCTATTTCTGAAGAAATATTTACTAAAAGAATTTGCTCCACTCATACACATTATGAATTACAATTGTTAACACTCAACCAAGCACCTATTAAGACCACCTACCTTTCCAATGAGTGACAAAATATTTCAAAAATAATGGTCCAGCTGGCAATTACAAATGCTACTGTAAACTTCTAATGCTCGTTTTAGTTGTATGAGGGTTGTGTAGCTAGTTGTTTTATCTGGGCAACCAAATAATGGTTCAGCTGGCAATTACAAATGCTACTGTAAACTTCTAATGCTAGTTTTAGTTGTATAAGGGTTGTGTAGCTAGTTGTTTGTCTGGGCAACCAAAATTTGCCAGATAAAAGCCAAGGTAGAAAAAAGATCACAAGCATATCACCATAACCAATATATTGAGTACCACAAGCTTATCTTTTTAACTTTATATAGGAAGCAACAAGCATACCACCTTAACCTTTATATTGAGAGCAACAAGCATGTTACCTTAACCTTAAGTATAGAGAGCTACAAGTATATCACCTTAACTTTTATACTGAGTGCCACAAGCATATCACTTTAAAGTATATATTCAGAGCAACAGGCATATCACCTTAATCTTTATAACTTAAGAGTCACAAGCTCATCACTTAATCTTTATAGATTAAGGGTCACAAGTATATCACCTTAACCATTATATATTGAGTGCCACAGTCATATCACCTTAATCTTTATATTGAGAGTCACATACATACCACCTTAATCTTTATACTGAGTGCCACAAGCATACCACCTTAATATTTATATTGAGAACCACAAGCAAATCACCTTACATGTAACACTTACAAGTGTAGCACATGAACCATTATATAAGAAGCTTCATGCATATCACGTAAACTCTTATATTTAGAGCAACTTTACAAGCGTACCAACTTTACCTTGATAAAGAGCACCATAAGCATATCACCTTAACTTTTATATTGAAAGTCACATATTGTCTGACTCAGTCTAACATATTTTTTATGTAAAACATGAATACAATATATACATGTAGAACATTGTGAACAATATGTCTGAGATAATGTGAATACACCAAGAAATTTCCTAAAATAATGGAAGATGTATTGTGACAAATGATTGTCATTTCTTTGGAACTATTTATTTTTTGGTACTACTTTTTGTGATGTAAGAAATGTCAAATTTGTTCAGCCTTTGCATTAGTGCTGTCTGATATCTTCTACAAGAAATAGGGCTGCATGTGAGATTTCTGTCAGGAAATTCTTGTCACAGGAAAACTGTTGACAGCATCACGAAATAGAAAATTCTAGATCAAGATCTTTTCGTGCATGCAAGTTTTAGTAGTATTCAATAGTTACATGTAATATAAATGCAAATAAAATTTGCAAGCTGTCAAAGTTTTTTACTAGAATTTTAGAAGCAAGTTACAATTGATGTCACCTAGAACACAGGCGTTTGCCTGTGACCTAGAACACAAGATAATGTTTTTTAACCAACCACACTGACGAGATATGAAATGTTTATTTCACATTATTTTTGAAACTCTTGACTTACAAAATCAATTCTATGATTGTTCTTTGAACACACTTTTCATTAGTGATTATTCTATAGTTCAGAATTATGTAGAAAAAAATAAAAAAAGGACAGACCCCCATCAGCAGGATTTATTTGAAAAATACTATTTCTGCATAGTAAGGAGAAAAAAGATCAAGGAGGGAGAAAAAAGGAGACAAATATTTTACACTAAGTTTTAACCAAATGTTATGTTAAAACACAAGACTTAAAAAGGTATTAATCTATCACTGATGGATTGAGCAAAATTATTAAAAGAATTTATAAATCCATGGGCAGAAATTAAAAGTTTAAAAAATACTGAAAAGCTACTTTCAACATTACTGAAATATAGACAGATCTATTATCTATTACATAGAGTGATTTATTCTCAAATTACTGTATCAGTATTAATACTGAACACTTTCACCCATGTAAATCTTTATTGATATCATATTTAAATGTCCACAGCATGATGAACTGTAAAAATATATCTATTTTTCATTGGGTTTAAGTTAACGCCATGTCAACACAATTTAGGTCATTTCATGACGTCCAGCGCACCTAACCTATCTTTCCTGAACCCTTGTCTATAACTAGTACTCACCTCGTTTCCACAAGGCTAGAAACTTCTCTATATATCTTATTAATGGAAGAAAATTGACATTATTGTCAAATTTTCATGGGAAGTATAACCTCCCTAAGTGGGATTCGAACCCGGTACATACCCCCTTTGAGACACGAGATTCCAAATCCCTGCATGCTACCAACTGCGCCACCAACCAAGGTGATTTAGTAGACACAGTTGGTAGAGTAGCAAAATAATAAAACATTGGCCAACAGAAGTTTAACTATGCATAGAATGGCATAAAATAATTATGCTGAATATCTAATATAGTATGTGTAGTAAAGTTGGAGTAAAAGGTGAATATTGAATAATTTTTGTCTCAATTTTGTTTTTTTTCATAGGATTTTAACTAATATACATATATATTTGTCTAGAACTTTATATCATCAGACATAAATTTATACACTTAGAATAGGGGACTTGACTTTCATTCAAATTTTGTCGAATAGTTTTCAGATTGACTTATTCACACGCAAATAACAGACAATGACTAACATTACACTCCATATTTGTGACATGACAAAACAAATTAAAACACAGAATTGCCACACACATTGTCATGACATGCACACTGTGGGTAGAATAATTTCATGATCAAATGTAAGCCAACACCAATCTGACACTTACATACATATACTAATAGAATATGAATAGGTTTGCTTGATTGTTTGGGTTTTACAGCACATCAACACAGAAAGGTTATATCGTGCCGAGAATATGAATAGGTGTGACTGATGTAAGAAAAAAATCCTGAGCATTAAGGATGACAGATTATATTACATAGACCAACAAAAAAATGCATCCACATATACTTTATAAATTCATTGTACTTTAGTCCAATGTTTTGACATAAAACTTGTGTCTAGGAACCAAGAGAAACAGGCTATGCAGAAACAAGAATGGAATCAGATCAGTGATGGCTAACTATAGATTTATATGACAAATTAAATCTGACACTAAGCAATTATTATCTTTTTTATTCAGGTAAAAAGTAGTATAGGCAAGACTAAAGAACTATTTAAGCATAGATGTAATATTAAAAAGTATGACAAAAATCATATAAAGTTGCATAGTAAAATGTTAGGTCACAAAAGGCGAATGTTGTAACATGAAGCTCTGTCCCCATGTGTGGTAATAATGACATTTTTTACTGTGGGACATTATTCAGCACATTATACTGAATGGTCATTTGTTTCCATTAATGCATTTTAGGGGCTCAAAAAAGTTGATGCCAAAAAAATTGCTACATAAAGCTTCATGCAAACTGAGCTTTAATTATAATAGTGTGGCCTTGGTAAATATATATTTAATCGTACCTGTATGTGGAGGGTGTCTCTCAGGTAATATTAAATGTTGAAATGATATGGCACACATAGACTCACAACCTAACCATCTATCTGATATAGCTTTAACATAATATTGTGTAGGTAATGGTTCAAATATAGGTATAGTAAATACTAGACTAGGATCTTCTTTGTTGTACATCTGTAATACAGCCAAAATAATAGAATGTAAAAGAAAATAATTGCATGATATATTCTAGGTTTCATGCTTAGTGCACATGCACTGGCTTTTACAGCTATGATTGTTCAATCTATCCAACTGTCACTGGCGCATACATTAACTCCACTGATTTATATACAAATACCAATTTTTAGTACAGAAGTATTATAGTGGGTATTTAAACCAGGGGGGTTAATGTATATGCCACTGATAGCTGAATACAAATTATTGTTATCTCTGGTCATCTGGTTTTCTGTATATTTATCAATTTCAATTTCCTTATTGATTTTCCATTTTGATTTGTTAAAGCGCTCTAGGGAAGCAAAGATTTTTTTCACTAGCTTGTAGCAAGTCATTTCCTACGAAGCGATACCTAGCGAAATGCTTAGGCAACGCGCCCCTTGTCACAGAGAACAAAAGAGAAGTTCCTGTCCATTACCTTCAGTAGTTACCAAGATACCAGCTTTAATACACATGAAAACTTAACACAAGGATACTGCAAAAAGTGTTGTTGGTTCAATTCCTGGTCGGGTATTAAGAAATACTTTAATGGTCATTCTCCTTCAAGTAAGGCAGTAGTCAGCCAAACATATTTGTGCTTAAAACTGGTTTAAGTTTAGTATTACCAGAGACAGCCAATAGATGAATACAATGTACTTTCAAAAACATGTATGAGGCAATCGAACATCAACAATTTTTGTTTGTACAAAAATGATGTATTTGGGGTCAATCAATAGTTGAGATAAAAACAATTTACCTGTTTTTTGTGTAGTAAGAAATATTCAGAATGATATATATGATTATTGTCTGGATCTTCCACCCATATCCAGAAGGATTCAGCAGCCGTACCGTGTACCTAAAGTAATATACAAATCTATAATGAAACATTTTACATAAATTTTCAAACAGTAAAGTAAAAGTAAAGTAATTGTATTCTATTGCCTTAAGTTTCATACTCATGCACTTTCACAAACTTAGCAGCTGGGCATCATGCCTCTGGTATCAATCTATCAATCTCCCTGGTTAGACTTTTACTCCTCTTAGTGTGGCTTACATATTGAACAATCCAATTATACCATTCTTGCAGGCTCCTGGGTGGAGTAAAGCAATTGAGGGTAACTTTCCAGCAATGTCCCTGGCGGGGTTGGAGTCCTGTAACTCTATCTCTAAGCATGCCTCCTTCTGTTGGACTAACTTTGATACCTGGTCAAATTTATATATTAACTATGCCAATATTTTATTCTTTGTTCAGTTATTTATAACTGTCAGGTCACCTGAAGAGCTTTCCAAATTATTTCAGTCAGTATTGTTTTGATTACAAAACTAATAGTTGTGAGGTTGATTCTTTGGGAACATACAATTCATCTTGAAGTTCAGTCATACGATATTGAAAAGCAGAGTCAAGCACTGTAAATTATGTTCCATAATTTGAATACAAATAGATCTAACACTATTCAAGGGGGAAAGTGGGTACTATTTTAATAATTGTACAAAAGCATGACCTAATGAACTAGAATGAAACCATGATAGAAAACCAACATCTTATTATTTTCAGCAAGCTGTTAAAACACTAGGGTTCTAGGAAAGATCTCATTGTGTCTAATCCCAAAAAGTTTTCTTATTCTTTCTATAAGAAAATATTTGTACAAACTAATCAAATTTTAAGGAATGATGAGAAAAAACTATTAAAAAAATCCTTGAAGTTAAAAGCTGAAGTGCAGTTTAAAGTCTGCTTCCATAAACATGTTCAGCTCACTTGACAAATTTGTATTATAACCTCTGATCATTGAAATCCCCTTCAAAGTGACCCTCACAGAGTCCATTGACACCTGGGGGTGAAGTGAATCAACTGAAGCTTAATTCCTTGCTTACTGAAATTAGCAGAGTCCCAAGAAGGGTTTGAACCCAGGACTTCTTGAGCATGAATCCTACCACAGAACTACAGCTTCTTACGCCATAGTATATTCATTATTATCACTATGAAACCTACCTTATCATCCCATTTAAACATAGGTTTAATATTCAATCTAACTCTGAGTACAGTACGAGTGATAGGTTGTATAGTAGCATCTAATTCTAACAATGGTAATTGATGGACACATTTCTTGACTATACTACCCATCTTTACATGGTGTAACATATGACCTGAAATCATATATATATTACAGTAGTTTTACAATTTGAGCCCACAAAGCTATCCAAGACGTTAGCACACAAGCAAACTGATAGAAGTGTAGTGTGTTTGATTCCAAGGTGAGGCATCCTTTTTTTATTGGGTTTTAATGCCTTGTCAACACAATTTAGGTCATTTTACGGCGTCCAGCGCACCTAACCTAGCTTTCCTGGTCCCTTGTCTATAACCAGTACTCACTTACCATTCCACAAGACCGGAAACTCTATATATCTTATTAATGGAGGAAAATTGACATTATTGTCAATTTTTCATGGAAGGGTATAATCTCCCCGGGTGGGATTCGAACCAGTACCCCCCTTCGATACACAAGATTCCAAATCCTGGCGTGCTACCAACTGGGCCACCAACCTGGTTGTGAGGCATCCTTTTGTGGAATTTGGTCATAAAATAGTTTCTACAGCCATTCTCCCTCTATCACTGATTCATGCAAGGCAGTTGTCAGCCACTGACAGAATTATGTAGAAAACAGCAAATCCCGAGATTTAGCCTTTTCAAGAACAGTGAGTAGGTTGACTGTCCAATGCAATATGACATGTACAATGTGTTGCTACGGTGTAAAACCCAACAAAAAATACTAAATATAATCTATTTCAAGATATAATATGACCATTGGTTTAAGAATCTACATACATACAGTGAAAAACATTTCATAATAATTGGTGTACAGTACAAGTTTATTCACATCTGCTTGTTTATGATATTGTGCTTTTTCTGCTAATTTATAGCACAAATTTAAGTGATTATGTTACATCCTCTTATTTTTCTGTATCGTGTCTTAATTAAGAAATAACTTACAGTTGTCTATATTTTATTGTCTAATAAAACATAGTCACGAGTTGTGATGCGCGTATGATTAAATCACGAGTGCTTTAGCACGAGTGATTTAATTAGCGCATCAAACGAGTGCCTATGTTTTATTAGACAATAAAATATAGACAACTGTAAGTTATTTCGATTCTAACATCGCAAAATACATCCTTAGAAAAGATATTTTTATAGAACTATTTTTTACTGTCAGAAACGCCATGCTGTTGAAATCCGCCCCCCAGTGCAAAGGCCGAAAATAGCCTTTATTTACACAGATCTCATTGATAATTGATTCTATTTTCAAACAAATAATATTCAAATCTTAATTTTAAAAAAATGAACCCAAAACTAAATACGAATTGTCATGGTTTTATTTGTGTGTACAACATCATTCTTTAAAATAAGCGCCGTGAAATAAACATTCGACCTTGCCCTTAGTGAGTGTCATTTTATATACACACGATGATGAAGCATTTAAGTTCGATGTTTTCGGCGGAATATTGCAAATACTGCTTAAATAATTGGATGTTAACTGAATAGGAGTGTGTTATCAGACAGTTTGATGGAGATATTTGTAAAAGGTTGGATATAAATTGGATTTATGAACGTGTGTCAAGCCCAAGGAAGGTTAGATTTTCGGAAAATCAGCACTGCTCGTGTCAGCTTGGATGATTACCAGCTTGAAAGAATACACGTAGCCAGTTCCATTATATTATGCTATGCACAGTTTGACTTTCATTAAATAGTCAATCTTTGTATTTTTCGTATAATGGCTGGCATGATCGTCGGATAAAGGACAGGATGAAATGAGACAACGGAACCGGGAAATGCTGGGACTTAAAAAACATCTTGAACTTCAAGTTGAAGTAGGTCTTTTTATGCTAGAATCGTTTTAAATTCAGTTTATACCATTTTCGGTCAAGTAAGAGGTTATTACATGTTTTACATTTACTGACATGTTCCAAGGTTCCGTTAAAGTCAACCCTTTAAACTCGGGCGCTATTTTCGGCTTTGCTCATTTATCGTGGGGAGTAAAATTTCAACAGCCGTCACCAGCTATATTTTATTGAATAATAAAGCATAGATGACGTCACATTGAATAAAGAGTGAAAGCGCACGTGCCTATGTTAGAATAATCGATTGAGTTCACAACAAATACTATCAAATTTTATTACATCCATATACTATTTCAATAAACAATCATAATTATGAATTCTTCAAAACAAAAACTCACCAATTTCTTTAGAATCCATCTCTCTCAGTTTATCAACCTTCAAGTTCTTAGCTTCTATTTTATGTATAATTTCATGCGAGAGAATTGAGAACTGTCTTAAAGGGGTCTCAAATCCCCAGATACGTTTGTCTATACTTTTACTCAAATTGAGTAGACGACTCGCCATTATAGGCCATCCTTTCTTTAAACATATCTCAAACAAAGAGCGGATAATTCTTGCAGAATTCTGAAATATACATATATGACGTTTTAGTATAAGAATTTAATAAATTCATAGGATTGAACACACAAAATATAATACTGCTAAATTTCATTCGACTGTAAGTGTAGCACACATTAACCTCCCTAATTAACATAGATATGGGGCCCGTTGCCTAACCATTTCGCTAAGAATCACTATGAAAAAGAGCTTTCTTGAAGCTATTCTTCATTAGGAAACAGCTAGCTATTTACGTCACAAACCAAGATGGTGGCCTGTGCTGATGTACAGAAAGTGATTATTGCAATTGCATGTTTTTAGAGTGATTTTCAAAACAAATAAGTCTTTAAAAAGTATAAAATCATTGCAAAAACCTATACTTATATGAACAATTTCAAATAATAATTAATTTCAATTCATTTATAGTCAGCCAAACATTAAAAACAACTTGTCGGCAAACAGGAAGTCACAGTACAACTGAGGCAGCCATTTTGATTCATAACAGTGCTTTCGGGTTGCGTAGATTTTTATGCTAGCTCTTGCTAAATGAAGCAATACCTTGTAGCAAGTTGTTTCCTATGATTTTGCTATCTAGTGATACCTAGCAATATGCTTAGGCAACTGGCCCCATGGATAACTATTTTATTAATGGTGAGCACAAAAGTACTGTAGTAAGTATTTACATACATGGGCTTAATGTATGTGTCACAGACAGTTGAATCCAATTTAACAATATTAAACAACAAATATCAAAGAATAATATTTTAATCTTGATTTTACATGTATACTATAAGCATGGTAGTAAGTAAATTAAGTTGAACTCATGGTTCAAAGTAATAAAATTAAAACAAACTCCAATACTTTCTATGTAACAATAATTTTTCTTCCCTTTTTTTCATGTCATATTCAACACATATTTAGTCATATCACTATGACCAGCTCTTACCACTATAGGTTTTCTGGACACTTTTCTATCACCAGTACTAACTTACCCTACCACCAGGCCGACAACTCATGTATAGGGTATGACCTACTGTGACGGGGCTTGATCACCGGGCTCAAACCCGCAATCTCCGGATTCAAAGTCAGACATGCTAACCACTACACCACGGCCATGGCTAAAACAATCATTTTTATGCATCAATGAAATATAGTTATGGAACTAACACAGCAGATCAAATCTAACTTAAAGATCAATTTACACACATAGACTTAAATTCTGCAGAATACTTCATGCCTGATCAACATAGTAAAAGAATATTTGATGCGAAGTCTGTGACTAAAAATATATAATCAAGAGCCTGTCTACTTAATCGTGATGTAATATGTGCAGACCCCAGAATGTGATTGGATTCTGAATTTCTGTGGTGGGTCGTTCCCATTAAGGCTAATTCATCACTATTGATGTAAAAACCCAACCAAAGGTGACTAGTCCAGATGAGGAGTGGGCATGGACAAGTGGTTACAACTCTAAACTGGTAATCAATGGATAATCAGCTCTGCATTGGTTCAAATCCCATCCTTCAAAACCTACCCTGTTGTTTTCTTGAGCAAGAAACTTTATCCCACTTGCTTGGTACTGGGAACCAGAAGTGAACATGAAATAAATCAATCTAAGTGGTAAGAACTTGTTTCACAATCACCTAAAATAAGTAAGAATACACATGCCCAAATAATCAAAATAAGAAAACCTTACCTGAGCCACATATGACTGATCAGAGACTAGGGAGAAACTTTCTAAATGTTGCCTAGATACAAAACTTTGTAACAATATATTAACTTTTCCATAGGAGTTTTCTACACCACCAGGTACCTGCATCTCACATGTATCATGTAACATTGTCTCTAGTTCATCCATCTCTTCATCTCTAACCTACAAAAATATAGTAAAAATAATTATAATAAAAATAACAATAATAATAAATAATTATCATGATAATAATGATAATGATGATGATAATGATGATAATGATGGTGGTGGTGGTGATGGTGATAGTGATGGTGATGGTGGTGGTGGAGGTGGGTGGTGGTGGTGATGATGATGATGATAATAACAATAATGATGATAATGATAATAATAAAAATAATTATAATAAAAATGATGATAATGATAATAATAATAATAATAATAATAATAATAATAATAATAATAATAATAATAATAATATGCATACTTAAGTTCCATCATGTTCTATCCCAAATAAGATCTGGCCCCAGTTTCACGAAAAAACTCAACTTTGTACTCAATCTCAAACCTATGTTTAGATCATTTATCTTACTTATCTAATTAATGTTACAACAAACATAATATCATTAGAAACTTAAATAGTGATTTAAAGGCCATATTATATAATCTAAAAACTGACTATAATTTTTGGATAAGGTTTCATTTGATTGTATTGATTCGAGTCTGTTTATGAAATGTTGATTTTAGTCTCAAGTGGAATTTGAGTTTGTGGCTTGTTTATAATAAAACCAATGATATTCTATGTAGATACATTTTATTTATTTTCATTATTATGATTATCTACTAACAGTCATTCCAACTACATTGACATGCTATTTAGAGACCAAAAACACTTGAGTCTGTTATTGAGTTCGTACTTAAGTTTTTTTTGTGAAACTAAGATCTGGTACTCTGAAGCTTGAAGAAGAGACTGGGAGATTTTCAAATGTACCATATGAACAACGTATATATAGATCATGTCACTTAAATGTTGAAGATATTTATCACTTGTTACTTACATGTGAAATTTACAAAATTTGAGATAAACATATTAATCATCCATGTACAACATTCATCAATGTATGTATAAACTTATTAACTTATTATATTATTGTCTAGCCAGTGTGAGAAAACTATAGTCCAACAATATTAACCTGAGCTTGAACTACTTCATTATAATAATTACACACTTCACTTACATTAAATTGTTAGTTTCAGTACGCATGTATACGACTATACACACATCTATAACAACCTGTGCGACTATAAATCAATTTTGTAAACATTGCATGTTATTGTACACATTCATTTATCGGGAAAACCATAAGTCCGCAATATTTGCGGCACAGTTTCAAAGTATTTATTCTTATGAAAGTAAAATCAATTGCTCAGTACGTGCATTTTGCCATAAGCTTCCTATAAAGCATGATTTACAAACAAAGACAAAAATAGACTGTAAATACTGGGTTTAATATATTCTTGCATAAAGGTCAAGCCTAGGCTCAGGTTAATATTGTCGGACTATACAAAAATCTTGTTAATTTCACTTTCTATGTATTGGAAGCTAAGATGCCAATTGCTAGCAGGTAAACAAGCACAACAGACTCATGTAAAATGTAATACAGGCATTATGAATAAACTGGGACCGATTCCGTTCACACCACCTATTTCAATGGAATGGGTAGAACGCTGCCAGAACACAGTTTGGACGCACTTGATAGGATCTCTCCCAGTTCTAACAGTCGGAATTTCCAATCGAGCATGCTCATTACCAATGACAGAAATCTAACAATCCAAAAAGCTCACCCTAAGGTCAAGGTCAGGTGAAATAAAAAAGCAACTTTACTAACCTTGATCTGGTCAAACTCTTGTGACTTTGAAACAAGAGCAAATATATCAGCCTCAGTCATAACAGTCTTCAAAAACTCATTGATTACCTGAAATAATAATATTCTTTAAATTACAATATTTGTTATTTAGCTAGCGTATTTTCTTTTAGTTCATTTTAAACACATCATCCAATCAAAATAGCTGTGTCTTTGTAGTCGATATATAATATGACACTTGTACTCTCTTGCCTTCAAGCTAGCTTATATGGCAATGTGTTAGTGCCTGCTTATGACTTGGAAGGTCATGAGTTTGAATCTTGGTTCTGACCATGGATTTTCTTGGGTTACATTTTTTCATGTAAAGATTTTGTCAGAGCAATTATAGCTGATAACTGTTGTTGATTATTAGGGGTGTAACAGTTAACTGATATACCAGTTAATATTGCAATATGAGTTCTAATGGTTTTTAACCAGTTCATTTTTCCTTGAACCGGTTTTTGTAGTAAAGTGTCATACTACTTGTTTTTATCAGAATCTAATAGTTAAATGTTTAAACAAATGTTAAAATGAATTGAATACTTGAAATACTCTTACTGTAAGATTAAACATTTAGTCAATTGAATGAAAAATATCTTCAAGAGTCTGTTTCAAACCACCCATTTTTCTAACATATAGACCATTTTACATTTGTAATTCAAACATTTGGATAAGAGATCATTTGAAAATACCCATATGCGTGCTATGCTGATCCAATTAGGACGAGGTACATGCATTAATTAATGCTTTGCATGTCTAAGAGAAAAACCAGTACGTATTGCAATATATTGCAATACGGGTTCTGCATATTGCAATACATTGCAATACGTTTTTTTTTTCCGTATTGTTACACCCCTCTTGATTATTGATATGCAAATTTTCTATCTGTTACAATTTTAACAATATAAGTTTCTTTTTTATGGTTCAATGTGAACCAGATTAACCTGGAAAAAAAAAGAATTTGTCCAAGGTTTTTCTATGTATATGTTGATTCACATATAAGTTTATTTTGGAGAACAATCTTAGTCATTTCATTTAACCCTATATAGTTATGGTTGGGAAGAATAGTAAAATATACCTCTATAGTATCATATTTAATATAGAAATGACTGGCAACACGTCCTTGATCTGTAGAGGCAAAATATCCTGTCCTTTCATCAAATCTAACCATTTTAGCTTTATCTAACTTCCTACCAGCATCTAGACAAAGTAATATAATTGTAAATCTTCATATTTTATTCATACAAATTAACAAGAGCAGTCCACTGACCACACACTCGACTATTTTGGGTATTCGAGTTAACAATAACAACCAGTCAAAGGCATGCTAGAGTTATGCAACTTGGTATTTACCTCCAATGGTAAACCCGTAATTATGTGTGAAGTTTCCAGTGAATCCCTTCATTAGTTTCAGAGATATAAAAATGTTGCCCCAAAAAACTTAACCAAGAAGTGTTACACAGACGTCGAAGCACAACAGAGTAAGATAGCCCTGTTACTCTCCCAATAGTCAAGCTAAACAAGAGCAGTCCACGGATAGCACGAGCGACTATTCCAGGTATTCATGTAAACAACAGCAACAACTAACCAAAACTCATGCTGGAGTTATGCAACTTAGTATTTGACCTTCATTCCTAACCCCGCTAACATGTGTGAAGTTTCAAGTAAATACCTTCAGTAGGTTCAAAAATAAAATGTTGCACCAAAAACTTTAACCAAAAAATTTCTAAGAATTAGAAGGCCATAATCCAGTCAAAATTCTTGCTAGAGTTATGCAACTTGACCTCCAATGGTAACCCCGTAGACATGTGTGAAGTTTCAAGTGAATCCCTTCAGTAGTTGCAAAGAAAAAATGTTGCACCTAAAAACTTAACCAAGAAATTTCTAAGTATATAAGGGCCATAATTTAGTCCACATGGAATTGTCAAGTTACCTCCCTTTGATTTTTCAAACATACCTTAAATATACTTATATACAAGGGGTACAACTGCATTTACTTGACCACTTCATCTAGATTTATTATTTTGTGACTCACATAAAATACTGATACCCTGGCGGCACTTTAACGGAATGATTTAATCGATTAAACATAACTCTTCGAGCTATGTATATTAAATGTTTCATAGCGCAGACCATTTATACGATTAAATTATCAAAAACATAAAAAACAGCACAAAATCTCAAATCGGACAAGTTTGTGCACAGATGAAATTGACAAATCTCGAGGAAAATCGTTTCATTTTCATATTTCAAAATAACATATTTACTCCAATCAAAGAAAATATTTCAGAAAAACAATATTATTGAATAAAAATGTAATAAATATAACTCTCCACCTTGACAGAAACACTTGCGAGCCATAAAAAGCGAAGTTAACAAACTCTATTCGATAATCAATGTTGTAGCCGGTATCCTTAATTTATTCAAGAAACTTGTAAGAAACTTTTTGATTGGTTAATTTTGCAAACGAAAATCGCCAAGACTTCCGACTAATTCACTGTATCAAATTTGGAAGATTTCGACTTTTTCGCAGTATTTTGGTTGTCTCGTTTGAAAGTAGGAAAAACCCCGTACGGTTCGTCGAAACAGAAATTGTTTAACTAAATAGATTACTATGTTTGTGATGTATTAGTGAAAATGGTTGTGAGAATAATTTTTTTAAGGTTAAATCACATGAAAAGTGTACATATATTCGTTTTGTTTCATGACAGGTGAAAATTGGCAAGTGTTTTGTAGTTTTATCACTAGTGAAGCGAGAAACACAATCTAACACGGAGTAAATCATGCTGAAATCGACGTAACATTGAAATTTTGTCAATTTTCATTCTGTTCAACTGCGCACAAACTTGTCCGAGTTGAGATTTTTGCGTTGTTTTTTATGTTTTTGATAATTTAATCGTATTAAAGGTCTGCGCTTTGAAACATTAAACATTCATAGCTCGAAGAGTTATGTTTAATCGATTTAATCGTGCGGTTAAAGTTCTACCAGGGTATCAGTATTTTTTGTGAGTCATTAAATTATAAATCTAGATGAAATGGATTAGTAAAGGCAGTTGTACCCCTTGTATATATGTATATAAAAGGTATGTTTGAAAAATCAAAGGGAGGTAACTTGACAATTCCCTGTGATTTAGTCCAAATTCATCCTAGAGATATGTAACTTGGTATTTGAACTCCAATGATAACCCTGTAAACAAAAATAAAGTTTAAAATGAAACCCTCAAGTACTTGCAAAGATATAAAAGATACAAAAATGTTGCACCTAAAAACTTAACCAACAAGTGTTACGCCTATGCGGACGCACAGCTGAGAAGGACAGCTCCGAATAGTCAAGCTAAAAATGAATTGATGAAGTCTATGTATATACACATTCAGTCGATTTTACAATTTTGTACTAAAAACCCTGATCATTGAAATCACCTTCGGGCAAGTGATCCATCCCAGTACCCAATAATACCTAAATTGAGCGGACAACTGAAGTAAACTTTCTTGCTAAAGGAAATAAGCATTGTCCCTTTTAGAATTAAAACCCTCTAGATTCATAAGCACATGTTACTGCTTCTACAAAAACAAATACTAACACAATTAACCAATGAACAGGCATGTCCAAGTGGTTATGATGTAGGATTGAAATCATATCCATAACCTACCTACACTGCCCTCCAAAAATTCCTTCACAGTACAATTAATTGAATTGTAATGAATTCCAAGTTCAAGCTTGAATAATTATTCAATCATTGTTTATTTTATTCATTATTCAAGCATGGAAACTAAATTTTAATTGGTGCATTTCATTTTTTGAGTAGCAGCAAAAGTAATCCATCAGCATCCAGCACTTAGATCAATGTATCTCAATGAACCAGTATCAAGTTTGAGATATTTATGTAATTTCATATCAAAAGAGAAAGTGTACTGATTTCAAAGAGCAAAACTCAAAAGCATTTAACAAAAAGTTCTTTAACAACTTAAGAAACTCCATGCAGTACAATGTAAACTGTGAATGTGTGAAGGAACTTTTGGAGGGCAGTGTATGTTTTTTCTTATACAAGAAACTTAAATCTGCTAAGTACTGGAAGATCATACAGTGAACACAGGAGTGATTAATCTAAGTTGTAAGAACTTGCTCCAAAATCAAGCTTCACTGTCGTGTAGCTGTGTACGGGGCAGTCAACCAAGATGGCGGACCGAACGATGGTGAAAAGGTAAACATATTTTATTTTCTCGATTTCTCTAACTTAATCCACATGTATTGCTGTATAATCAGTTGTATTCAACCAGGCATAGATTCCGGTGCATAATGTACAACCTGTTTTCGCTTGATATCCACCCAAGAGCTTATAAATGAATCACAAAGTTGGTCGATCTATGATTTTGAAATTTGAAGCGAGAAAAAAATCTTTTAAGTCTGATTCTGACTTTATTTGAGCTCTTAGATTCAAATCAATTGACAGAGTAGCGTAAAATGATCGACCGAGTTACTCTGTCCCCTTACTTTGGAGGAATATCCTCTCCCTTCCACAAAAACGTTCGTTTTATGAGTGTACACAAAGTGAGTGCAGTCGCCCGTGTATGGTGTAGTCAAAACACACATTTTTGAACGGTGCAGTCTCAGAAAACTGTACGGTGTAGTCATTCTGTACAATTTTAGTGTACGGTGTTGTCTCAATTATTAATTTCAGTACCAACTTTCATGAATGATCTTTAGTCCTATGTTATTGAGTTACTTTTCGCTCATTTGACCCGATGACCTTTAAATGTTAATATGTAATCATTACTTCGATCAATAGTCTGGAATTAAACTTAAACAAAATTAACACTATGACAAAAATGTGTTTAGATTATAAATGAAATGAATGTTGGAGTTCCTGATGTCCCCTATGCTGACGTCCTCAGCTGATATATTTATTACGAACGTTCTAAGACACGAGTTACATACATTCAAAAAGAAAAAAATCAAAACACCTCAAAACATCACCGTAATCACGTATACGTATATTCTTGGTTTTGAATATAGCATGTAAAATATGAATATACATTGTTTGAATCAAGTAACTACAAAATCAAGATGAAAACGTTAGAAATTGATAGAAAGAAGTATGTGAACAAGCATACAGATGAATAACTTTTTTAAACTTTGGTTAATGTAAATCGATGTCCGCCTTGCAGTACATGCGTAAGAAAATAAGCGGTTGTCCGAATAGTTAATTCAGGAAATTAGAATTTTATATTTATTATTATATTGCATTTAACGCCGTGTCAACACAATTTAAGTCATTTTACGGCATCCAGCACACATAAATTAGCTTTCCTGGACCCTTGTCTATAACCAGTACGCATTTACCCTTCCATAAAACTGGAAACTTGTCCATATTATCCAATCAATGCAAGAAAATTGACATTATTGTCCCCTGGTGGGATTCAAACCCTTCGAGACACACCATTTCAAATCCCGGCGCGCTACCAACTGCGCTATAGACCCGGGTTGCACATGATAAAAGACAAGCATTTTGGGCAAGTCATGGATATTGACGTTTTAAATAGCTTCGTTAACGTTAAACAAAGTCGCTGAATTCACAAAAAGTTAACACCGATAAACGGAAAATTCAATTACTAAAGATTAGTATCACACATGAATACGTGTACGTTTTTGGTAATCGAATATTTTGGCACAGTGACCTACTTTTTACCAAGATGATACGTAGTCAAAATTGACATATGGGCAGGTCACATAGGCCAAAACGCATGAATCACGCATAAATTTGGGTTGTGCGTGCTTGTCTGTCGGGGATTTGACCATTTTCTTCGATTTACGCGATGAAAAATCACCGATACATTGCGCAAGAATTACGTATCAATCACACAAAAATCACCGACAAAGCACTTATAAACCATGCATAAGCCCAAAAAGGGGCACTGAATTGAATGTGCCCAACGAAAGCTTCGCGGAAAACTACGTATATTCTGCGCATTATCACTGATAAACTGCGTATGATTGGCGCATGATTCGCGCATGAACTACGCATAATGTGCATTTGAATCGCGTCCTTTCAACGCCGTTCCGCATATAAACGGATGCGGGCTGCAGGACATTTTCACGCACGATCGCTGATGTTCCACGCATGATTCGCGCATAATCCGCGTAAGAACTACGCAAACTGTGCGAAGAATACGTAAACAGCGCAAAACTGCGTAAACTCTTACGCGACGATAAATTTTAAACTGTTCAAAACCTGGAATCGCGCATAACGATGAAACGGCGCAGTTCCACTCACAACTACGAATGCTCCACGTCAGAAACGCTGAGAAAACGCGATTATCACGGATGACTCACGTAAGACTCGAGTTTTGTGCGTGATTTTTGCGAGATTTATTCGCTTTGGCCTATGTGACCGGCCATCAAGATATCATCATGTCTATCTCTCAGACAAATTTCCAAGATATTCTGACTTTTACAGAAGTCTATACAGTGGTAACAGGGGTTTTCTGTATTTGTACTGTCTAATGTACGTAACTCCTGTCTTACAATGTTCGTAATATGTGCGCTGAGCTGGTACATCAGGAACTCCAACATTCATTTCATTCATAATCTAAACACATTTATGTCATAGTGTTAATTTTGTTTAAGTTTAATTCCAGACTATTGATCGAAGTAATGATTACATATTAACATTTAAAGGTCATCAGGTCGAATGAGCGAAAAGTAACTCAATAACATAGGACTAAAGATCATTCATGAAAGTTGGTACTGAAATTAATAATTGAGACAACACCGTACACTAAAATTGTACAGAATGACTACACCGTACAGTTTTCTGAGACTGCACCGTTCAAAAATGTGCGTTTTGACTACACCATACACCGGCGACTGCACTCACTTTGTGTACACTCATAAAACGAACGTTTTTGTGGAAGGGAGAGGATATTCCTCCAAAGTAAGGGGACAGAGTAACTTGGTCGATCATTTTACGCTACTCTGTCAATTGATTTGAATCTAAGAGCTCAAATAAAGTCAGAGTCAGACTTAAAAGATTTTTTTCTCGCTTCAAATTTCAAAATCATAGATCGACCAACTTTGTGATTCATTTATAAGCTCTTGGGTGGATATCAAGCGAAAACAGGTTGTACATTATGCACCGGAATCTATGCCTGGTTGAATACAACTGATTATACAGCAATACATGTGGATTAAGTTAGAGAAATCGAGAAAATAAAATATGTTTACCTTTTCACCAGCGTTCGGTCCGCCATCTTGGTTGACTGCCCCGTACACAGCTACACGACAGTGAGCTTATTTAGATAATTCCAAAAAGGGGTACAAAAATCTGCATACAAGTTTCCATCTACAGAAGGTATCAACCTAGATTCCAGAAATGTTTTGTATCCATTTTTATCAATATTTTCTATAAACTGATTTTCCTGTAACATTGTAATGACGTCACTTGCCTGTAAAGTGTATGTATAGACAGTACACAGATAGATGTAGATTTAGTGTTTGTTGTGAAACATCATCATTAGTTCTTACCTGTATTTGTAACTAAAATTTATCAGTTTCCACACATTAGTGTTGAAAAGTATGCAAAACAGATTTTATCCACATTTTTATATCAACTTTGTTACGCATGGGTAAATCCAATACAAACATTTTTTTTCAGCTAGAAAGACCGATCACTTTGAGTTTCGAATCAAATCTATTGAGAACAATGAAAAAAAGTAACAACAAAACTCTACATACCCACTATAAGATCTGTTCTATATTCAGTCAATGTAGGATCAGACTCTACACTTTTATAAGGTACGCCATAAGCTAGAGGGTTACATGTTAAACGTACAAATAAATATGTATAACTTAACCATTTTACAGCTTCTTCTACATTTGTCACTGTACCCAATGCTACCTGCAATATAGTATTGATTGATATGTGAATCATTTACTCTTATAAAACACATCAGAATTGCTAAAAAATGAACTAGAGGCCAATACACAGCTGAGGTCTTGTTGGTGCTTCTTTTGTAACAGGTTTAGTTTTTCGCCAGGGTCCGTCTGCTCCTAATGATGAAATTATGTACAGTGTACAGACCCTGGCTAGAACTTAAGCATAACTTAATCACTTTTGTTCAACAAAAAAGCTTATCCGTAATTATTGATAGCTAATTAGTTAAATTAACAGTTCTAGATTTTTAAATTAGATTGATTTAGGTATCAGCTTACAGTTACATGTACCAGAGCACCTAACTCATGATTCCATACAATGATATTCTACCTTAAATTTAGTTCATGTGATACATAAACAAATACATGAACAAAACTCACTGTGGTCATTTTTTACCAACAACTTGATAAACAATGTATGTTCTAAACTTTTTTTTTACTGGATTTGATGCCATGTCAATACAATTTAAGTCATTTTACGGCATCTTTTTTGTACCAACAAACATTAAAATCTAAGAAATCTCATACCAATGAACAATTAATATGCTAATACTTTGAATAAAAGATATTGCATAGTGAGAATATTCAATTCCTTGAAACATGCTACATTCCATATAAAAAATATTGAGTTACAGCAATTTTTTCACAATCTCAATAAACTTACCTCTGCATTTAGGTTATCAGTAAGACTGTTTATAAACTGACTTTCTATAGGATTCTGTCTGGTCATCAATGATAAATAATGTGATAATTTATCATGTGTAGTTATAATAGTACCATGTCCAAAGCTATCAAACTGTGGTCTACCTGCACGACCAAATATCTGCATCACATCTAATATACCTAAATCTACGAATGATCCTTTCTTAGCATCATAGATCTGTGTTCCCTGTAATAGTGATTAAAGTAATTTACTTAAAAATAGAAATACATATGTATATGTATCTAGTGTATTATTTCACACATTTTTAGAGATATTCCATGGACCACAGTCATAGGATCTCTCAACATTGCACAGAAGGCAGACATTCTGAAAAGTTCCGGTCCGACAGACCTGACCAGTGAAATTCCAGTCGGGCCAGGAAAAAGTCTGTCCTAGCCAGACTGAATGTCCAGTTAAATTTAATTTTTTTTAAATCAAAATGAGGACAACTATCGGCCCTTCTATCTTACTTTAATATTGGTATTTAACTAATTTTGATGTTTGTTTTCAGTTAAAAGTTATAATAATGACAGATTAGCAACCAGAAAACAGTAATGATAAGTCATGACATATTGACATTTTGAAGATTTCTTGCAGTCCAGTGAAACCTGATTCTGTCCAGTGATTCATCTGAGATCACTGTACCGAATGTCCAGCAATGTCAAAACATTTTTCGGAATTTCTGTGAATTTAGAGCTGTCATTGATTGGGCTCGAAATGTATCGACGATATTGATATATATCAAGAAATAAATATCAACAATACACCAATAAATATCGATTCCCTCAATGCAGTACTATGCAGACCACTTATGTTGTCATAAACTCATAATATATGTATATTTGTCATAGATGTTATACCTTCTGTGGACTAGAGCTATTTCCTAAATGATGGTGCCGTCAATGTTTTAGACATATTAGTTCATATAATGACAGCCCACCAGTTTCCATTTACAATAGAAGGTTCGCCTCACAAATTTGTCACTTAATAGCGACTTTTATATATTTACATATATAGGCTTTATAATCAATATTTCAAAATGCATATCGATTATTGATTGGAAAATGAATATCAACGATACAGCGATATTGATGGAATTAATGACAGCTCTAATTGCACAGAAGGTCAAGTTAAGTTGACCTTTGTGTTGACCAATGCGTAGCTTTCATCTAGACAAGATATTTCTATTTTCAGTTCAAGTTATGTGAGCTGTGTGTGTTTTTATGGGCTGTGATTGAAATATTCTTTGCTAATTGATGATGTAGACAAGTACATGTTTACCACATAGAGAAACAACATCAACTATCTTAGAACCAGCATAGAGCTGGATAATCTTAAAATTACAAGTCTACAGTCTACAGACACTCATGTTCACTAGTGATACTAATAATCCACACTGGCTTGTAATTTGAAATATAAGGACTAGTTTTAAGAGTTGTAGTTACATAAATCCATGTTTTAAGTCAAAGCTTAGCACGCCTACAGTAAGTTTCTTTATAATTAAGTAATAATCATGATTGTAATCATTACAGTAAAGTTTCTATAGTAGGACCAATGGTCTAAATAGCATGATGAGCTTATTATGGGGACCTTTTTCTTCTCAAATTAAGCATTTAGATAACTTCACCAGTATGATTTTACAATAACCAAGGTGGTCTTAGAGCAAAATTGTACTGTAATTTACACACATAAGAAGATATTAAGGCCACATCAAGTTGATCATGTTTTCTATGGATTCGCTCGCTCCTTAAATTTGACGGTTTTTACAAAAAAAATATATTTATTTCCTCGCTCCCTCATAAAAATTTGGTCAAACCCTTATATAAAGCAACTGCATTAAGGTTTTTTCTCTTCACTCGCTCGGCCCATTCTTTTCCAGAAAAATCCGTAGAACATATCATCAACTTATAATGGCCTTATACATTTATTACAGCAAACGCTTAGTGAACAATCCAGTAATACAAACCTTGATGACTACAGCATGAGCAGGTAAATTAACACCCCAGGCTAATGTAGCAGTACAGACTAATACTTTAATATGTCCAGCAGCAAAGTATTTCTCTACAAGATTTCTATCTTGTCTTAACATACCAGCATGATGTATACTAAAACCATCATCAAATAATTCCTTCAACTGCTTATTCCTAGATTTTGATATCTAAAATAATAATAAAAAATTGTAGAGAATATTATCAAATTATAAAAAATCTAGATAGAGTAAGCTCCCTTTAGTTACATTCAATATTGTTAGGCGGGTTTCCTAACGATAGTGCTAGCAAGCACTTTGCACTCTGGTACCCTTCTTCACTTAAGGTACTAAGTATAATTATGATGTCAATGCCAAGGTTCCAGGGGGGCAAAGCACTAGGTAGCATCTTCTTCAGGAAGCAGGCCAAAAGTTTCAAACTGCCAACAAAACTCCATCAGTTTGTAGTCTAGAGGTTTAAGTCACAGACTTTTAATATTTAAGATACTCATAAGGAAGATTTGTCTTCATCAATAGTAGTACACATTAAATCAATGCATGCAAATTTTATGTAAATTGAATGTTTTTTCTCAGGTCTTTTTTCACAAGTTATACATGTTAATACTATATTTCTCAAGATTTGGAAGTACATGTATGAATCACATATTTCAATAGTATAGTTCTGTTTTATAAACCTGTCACAACTTAAATAGTTAAACGGTATCTGAATCTGTCATTTTTAACACCTTTTGTTATTTCCCCGATATTGAAAATCCCCACATATATAGTTAGATCATCAATAATTAATATGGACTAGATGGGAGCCCGTGCAAGCACGGGTTTTAGCAAACTCCTCACAGTGCTTAAGTCACGCTTTTTTGATAAAGGGAGATAACTGCTGCAGGGAGTTTGGTTTGACATGTCTATTTTTAGTTTTATCTATTTTTAGACACAAAAAAGCCCCATTTTTTTTGTTGATTTTTGGCAGTTTTTGCAAATATCAAGAGGCTTTGTCAAAAAAGAATTGTCAACTTGATATGCCAGTATATATGTGCTCCAGCAACAAACAAAAGATTTATTCAAAGCTGCGCAGTTTCTTCCACAAAACAGGAAACTCGCAAATTTAATAGTATAGATGGGTGACAAAATAATTTTTTTACAATTCTTTAATTTTGATGATTATTTTTGCTAAATCATTATGTTTAGTACATTTGAGTATGGTTTGTGATAAAATGAAAACAAATTTCATGAATGCAACACATCTATAAGATTCAGCATCTGACATCCTATAGCCTTCAAAACTACATTACTATTGTAATTATTTTCTATTACATAGCTTTTATGCTATTTTTGTAGTCTCAGTTATAAATATAATAATTACCAAACAATAATGCAAAACTAGAAAACATTTCAAAATAAACAGTTATCAAATTTTAGATTAAAGCTATTCAGAAGGCCTTCAATCTGAAAATGTCTCCAAACTTTTGGTGGGTACTGTAAATTAGCAGGGTTAATGTATGCGCCACTGACAGTTAAATAAAATTCAACATTGCCAGTTTTTGAAAAAATATTTAAAACTTCAAAAAGTAAAAAAATCTTACAGATTTCAAAGCATCACCATAGGAAGCACCCTGCTGTGCCATAAACATTGTTATATCACCATTGTTTTTAGCTTGATCTCTCAATACAGAAGCTGTTCTCACAGTCTCATTTCTAGCATGTACAAATACCATCACTTGATAGCCACGTTTAACTTGATATAAAACCTTCTCATAACATGTTGTGTTGAAATCATTTAACTGTTGTATACGATTCAGTGTCTTTATACCTGCAAGAACAAGACCAGCCCAGTTAGATCAATTCTTGGCTCATCTTAATACAAATCAAGAGGTCAAGGGTCAAATGTGACCAACATACCTTTGTAAGTTAAGTAATTAAATATTTCTATGATCTTTCTCAAGTCTAACACACGGGTATTGGCTTAAAACTATGTTAAAGGCTTGTGCCCATAGATCTAGGCAATTCAAGGATAGTAAATGTAAGACAAAGGACAAGGAATAAAGGGGCGTGTTTGATACACGAGATCTGAGTAATTGGAGTACTCCGATCACTGAAAATTGAGTCAAAAGTTTCAGATCACACGCTCTTGGAGTACTCTCAATACACCTGCCTTTTAGGTGGTGTAAGCTGAGTATGACGTAATTAAGATGGTGGAAAAGAGAACCATGTTTGAAAGCAAGTATTGGAAATGTCGTTTTTTGAACATGAAAGTGTTACTAAAACATTTTTTGTGTCAGATCGTCATCAGACTCTCCTAATAAACTGCTGTCATCTAAAAAAACAATCCTATGACTTTTCCACCATCTAGTTGTTCTGCTAGAGAATTGGGACATTTGATTCATCTGTTCGCAAAGAGTGCACAGCAGTACTCTGAGTAGACTGAATCAAATACGCTCTAGGACAAATGACTGCTGGAATATGACTGTAAAAAGGTTGTGAAAATGGTGAAAATTACCATATTTTTTCTTTTTTTCAGAGATTATAAGGTACTAGTACACATAAGCAATGATGTATAAGAGAAAATTGTCTCACATAAGTCATGACTTGCTGGAAAAAGTTAAACTAATAAAACTTAAAAAGTTATAAATCCTGAAATGCCTTTTTGTTATTATTTCATAAACCTTTACAAAGGAATGGGACAAGTGAAAAAAGTTCTTAACTTCAAAACAAATTCATAAATTTTGCATCAATGGGCATAAAAAATCAAAATATTTTACCAATAAAAGTCATTCCTAATGGTACAGGTCTAAATCTACCATCAAAGAAGAAAAGACCAAGATGTGGATTAACATGTAGAAATCTAGCAACATCTAAATAATTAGGTAATGTAGCTGAGAGACCAACTATTCTAATCATACTTTGTGAGGATTCAACCTGAAAATAAACACATATCAAAATCATTAAAAAAAGACAAGACACTTGGTGTCCACTTCTGATGAAATAATGAAAACCAAATTATCATGAATTTAAGTTAGCAATACTCAAGGTGATAGTATTTTTGTAAACATTTATTGTCATTAAATGACTACATGCCTTACAATATCAAAACATTCTATGGTTTTTATAAAAGTCTATTAACTCGGTGGAGTTTCATTTTGTGGGCTTATTCAAATGTGTACCTCATCAACAACTTGAAAATTGCCTGATAGATTATAATTTTGCTTCTTTTACAATCAGTATGATTTCACAAATGTCATACTCAAAATGTGAAATATTGTTTTCTAGAACATTTCTAGGGGAACAGTACACAGATATTTATTCTATAGGCTTCGGGAAACGTAAATATGAAGTAAATACATTGTCTGTATATGTCACTGTTCACAACAAGGCAAACTTGGATAGTGAATAAAGATGATTTCATAGACCAGACATCTTAATATGACGTTGACTTGCGCCGCTTTTTCATACCTAGTGTCTTATAAGTTGAAGCAAAACATTTATTTTTTAATTAACCGTCTAAAAATTTAGCATACCTACTCACAACACATGCATTTAAGGGCAGTTAAAAGTTCGAGCTTAAGTTGTGCGTACTTTTTTCTCAACAAACAGAGTCCAAAATTTACTAGGACACCCCAGAATCAGGTAACAATAGTAGTTAATTGGTCTTAAAGCAAGCAAATTCATCAGAAAGAAAATCATGATTGAACCACACAAAATGGAGTCATAGATAGTATAGAAACAGAATATTCAAATGAGTATGCTATCACTGCAGCGTAACAGTAGCTTCCTATAAAAGTAAAATACAAGTTTAATCAATCCTCATCTCACCTGTCTAAGTGTTCTAGCCACTAAACTTTCTATGACTGATCCTCTATCATCATGTAACAAATGTACTTCATCAATGATCAATAATTTAACAAGTTGTGCTAACGCTACATCACCCGTACTTTTACGTGTAACAACATCCCATTTCTCTGGCGTTGTAACCATCATCTGAAACACAAGTAACCATATCAGTTTTATTACATACTTGACAATAAAATGCGGTGCACGTAGTGATATCACAACTATATCTCTAAGTCTTTAGTATTGTGGATAAAAATACCATCAACATATAACACTTTTATTATTGTTTACTGATACAACATTTCACCATACAAGGCTTCTACAGGTTTAAACAACAATACAACAAACGGAAACATCACTATGATGTAATGTCATCGCACAAAAATTCTTGCAACTAAAAAAAAACTGGAAAATGCATGATTATAAATACATGTACATTCAAAAAGATACACAAATAAACTCAAAACATTGTAGATATCACCTTGTAACATTCCTAAAAAGGCTGAATCTCTGGTATTAGCCGTGAATCAGTTACTATATGCATACTTCCATCAGTGACTGACAACTGCCCAACCTGATTTAGAATCAGTGGTAGGAGAGAAAATGGCTTAAAAATTATTTCATGGCCAAACTCCATGAAAGTTTGCCCTGCCAAGGAAACAAATCTATGACCTCACAATTGATGAAAGTTTCACACTTTCACTAGCGATTTCCTATGCAATGTTTTGCTGCTATGAAGAGTATCTGTGTTTTGCTAGTTGTATATATTCAGAACACTTGGTCATAATGTGCGGAGGCCACAACTTAAAACCAAACTACATGTATTGCATAGTACTTGGTGTTTTTTAAAACCTAGGTAGCAACTTTTTAGAAACTTGTTAGAGTTCACTAAGTAAAAGCCCAATTATCCCTACCAACCTCTTAATCAACACTATTTACATACTATATTTTATACCCTTCAAGCAGAGTAAACATTTACAGAAAATAAACTGACATAAAAGAAAGTAAAACAATACCTGTGTTTTAAGTATTTCAGCTTTTGTTAAAGACATATCACCAGTTAATTCTCTCACAGATATACCCAGAGGTTCTAATCTGCTACCAAAGTTACGTACCATCTCAGCTGCCAGGGCTTTCATTGGTGCTACATAGATTATCTGTAGATATATATTATAAAAATTATAACAATAATAATGACTTTTTATAATATATTCTAACATAGGCATGTGCGCTTTCACTCTTTAAATTTTGCTACATCATCAACTGTATATAAAATGTCACACACTAAGGGCAAGGTCGAATGTTTTGTTTACTTCACGACACTTATTTTGTAGAATGATGTTAAACACACACAAAAATTAAGACAATTCGTTTTTAGTTTTTGGTTTCTATTTTTTAATTAAGATTTTAACATTATTTGTTTGGAATTAGAAACATCTATCTATGAGAATTGTGTAAATAAATGCTATTTTCGGTCTTTGCACTGGGGGGTGGATTTCAACAGCATGGCGTTTCTCACGGTTAAAAATAGCTCTAAAAATATATCTTTTCTATGGATGTAATTTGTGATGTTAGAATTGAAATGACTAACAGTTGTCTATATTATGTTGTCTAATAAAATGTAGGCACTCGTTTGATACGCTAATTAAATCATTCGTGCTAAAGCACTCGTGATTTAATCATATGTGCATCACAACTCGTGCCTATGTTTTATTAGACAATATAATATAGACAACTGTAAGTTATTTCTTAAATATTCAATGTATTCATACACTTAAAAAAGATTTTATTCAGAACTCAAGTTGATTGGTTTTTGTAACAGAAAAACTTAGTTTGTACCAGATGTACCTACGAGGAACAATGTTGAAATAAAAATGAGTGTACTCAGTACAATATCATTTAATCTGTATTGCATTACTTTCAGCAATAACATGTTAAATAACTTTGTTCTGCATGAATGCATCAGACTTATGAATGGAAATATCAAAATTCTGCTACAGCTGTAAGTTTACACTTACAAATGACCTGTATGTAAAATAACTACACGAAGATTTGTGTGATTATACCTTTTAATGTCACACAAAAAAATTAAAAGTCACAGAATGGACCTTTCTGAGTGCAACCTTTTTATTTGAATAACAATACATTTACCCACAAATATGAGCATGTGCTCTTTTGTTAACACCTTGTTTGTAAACCTTTGTTAAATATGCTAATAGGTAAGGTCATGGAAAGGTCCATTTGAGTACAAATTGTAGGGTCAATGCTGTCTATGTACTGATGTAAGCAGCAGACAGCTACAGTACCTTATTCTTACTGTCAATGTAGTGTTTGTAGGGTCTTAGGTCTCAAACACTTTAAAGGTGGCACATATTACCTAAGACCTGATTGAGAGGAGCAGTGGTAGGACACACACTAAGGGATTGATAGGTACAGGGTTTAAACCCTATTAGGGACAATTTGTTTTCTTGATCCAGACGTTCACTTACAAGTTGTTCCACTCCAACCAGGTGTAAATGGGTAATGTGAAGGATCACCTGCCTGAATGTGATTTCAATGAGCAGGGTTAATCATACAAAACTGTTAAGTTGGCTGAACATTTTTATGAAAGCTGACTTTAAACGACCTTTAACATTTTTTTAAACTTTAACTGAGTTGATATAACGATAAGACAAATCTACAAATATATAGATCAATGATAAAGCATATCAATTTACCTTAAACTCATCTTTCTTGATGACACCTTGTGATATATGTTGTTTTATTTCATGTAGTATAGTTAACATAGCTATATTAGTTTTACCAGCACCTGTAGGGGCACAGATCAATAAATTCTCATTGGTTCTAAAAGCTGTATCAAATACTACGGACTGTATACGATTTAATGTTTTCGTACCTTTAAATGCAATTTGTGCAATCTGAAAATATACCATCAAATACATTTGTAAAACATGCACTGTTATAAAAATTGTAAGAAGGGATCACTATTAAAGGTTGTCTTATTACCCTTGGTAAACTATAAATGGGTTTGAGCAACTTGTTACTGCTACTTAGCCCATTGTCCTTCCTCCAACTTAGATAAGAAATAATTGTTAAGCTCTGGACAGTAACCATATTTTAATTGCAGCAGGGATTGTCTTACAATAAACTCCTCTTGTACCTTTTGATATCTTGTCTACAAGATTGTTTCAAAATTTTGTTACTTAATGACCCTTTTATTTTTTATTGAAAAAAAACAACAAAAAATAATTCTTCAATTAGATGTTCATAGGTGACAGAAGGAGACAATATTGTAATTATCAGCCTAATTGAATAAATAATGCCCCTACAGCTTTAGCTATAAATATACCGGTAATAACTAGAACTGAAATTCTTGGTAACAACAAGTGTAACAATACTAATCTGAAAATTTTAAAATTTCAAGGCAAAACTTGTACATGTACATCATATCTGTATGTATATTGATGCAGGAACCACTGCTGGCATAATGGGTTAGACAGAGTGCTGTGGTCAGTTAGGACCATGGAGAGCTGACTTAAAGTCCTCTTCTACAGCATTCCAGTCATGGATAGTTTTTACAAAGAATGAATTTTTGTATTGCTGAGTTTTTTTAAGTTTTTGTTTTAAAACAGTTAGAATGATTGATACAAAATTTTTTAAAGAAGAATGTAGACTTTCTTTGCCCCGACCCATAGATATATACGATACATACCTCATCCAGTGTTTCTATGGCAACCTTTTTATCTCCTATATTAGTTGGAGCACCTTCACTAGGTGGTATATCAACTTCTTCATAAATCTTATTACTATTTCTAGATACACTGTCAGGTAAATACATCTGAAGAAAATATAACATACATACTGTAGAATAGAAAAAGCTGCTGGGCTAGCTCGGTTTGGTAATGCACAGGTCTACTGATTGAGGGTTGATGGTTAAAATCCAAGGCAGGTCTTACATACTTTTGTGGAGTTTGGTCATGAAATAATTTTAAGGGGCCATTTTCCCTCCTACCACAGATTTTTGATCATGTGGGGCAGTTGTCAGTCACAAAGGAAAGTATGTGCCTAGTAACTGGTTAACAGTTTAATCCTGATATTTAGCCTTTCAATGTATGTTAAGTTGACTGACTGCCATAACATGAACCTATACTATGTGTTGCTATAGAATTAAACCCACACAAAAAATATTCAATTATTAATAAAACAGTAAAAGAGGGCCAATGTGATTCTTCATTCAAGTTCACATGTTTTTCCTTTCTTTTAGATTTTAGCATGATCTCTAACAATATTCAAGTAAAATATTCTATAAAGTACTCATAATAAAATCTGCTACAGTATCAAAGTGGTGAAAGAAGGTAGCTAGACACTTCCATCAGCCTTGCTGTTGGCTTAACCCTTTGGTGACATGGTTGTCTCACCTACCACCCGGGAAAACCAGGGTATACTGTTTTTATTCCTTAATTCTACCTAAATGTTTTGAGAAGTGTTAGGTAAACCCAAGTGACACCCTCCATACACTGTTCATTTACTGAGAGCCTGACTAGCTGTCTGGCAAAGTAGAGGGGAAGTGTTGTTCAGTTAACCCTCTAGAAATGTGGTTAATGGTCTTGCCTACCACCCCCGATTGATTCCAAGTCAGGCTGTATGGTTTTTATTCTCCAAATTTACTATAAGTGTATGACTGAGTACAACTACAAATACACAGCCAGGGTTTCAGAACAAGTAAAATAAACACTTTAATAAAAACATAAAAACAATATTCATACTTTTATTCCTCCAATAAAAGCAGACGACATTCTGGCTTCTTCCATTTTATCATAAACACCAGGATAACGTTCTCTTGTAGTAGGTTGTAAGGATCTATTAGAAAACAATGGTGTACTGCCTGCTGTCATCAATGCTGCCTCTCTGTAACATATACATCGTATTGTTCAATTTTATTCCAATGACAGTGGTGCATACATTAACACTGCTGATTAAAATCTAGTTTAATCGATTATGAGTATGAAAGTACTGCAGTGAATATTCAAATCAGCAGGGTTAATGTATGTGCCACTGACAGTTGAATAAAATTAAACAATACAAAATTTAACAATAATAGTAAAAGATGATTGTGCCTGAGCCATAAAGTGGCATAGAGTGCATGATTGCAAGTCCACATTAAACATGGTCCGAAGTTCGTATTTTTGCATAAGCAAGGGGTTTACAAAATAGCAAATGTTTAGGTTTGTGGTCAATTTTTTGTTATTCAAATGAAAAGGTAAAATAAACAGTAAATTCCAAGTTGTGGCATGCTATACCCTTCCATGAACATTTTATCTAACATTGATTTTCTCTGCAGATGAAGAAGTTGTCAGCTCCCTGTGGAGGGATAAAAAGTTCTGGTTCATGAAAAGAAGTGTCCAGAAAAGTACCTTAGGTTAGCATTGAAAGTAAATAATATAACCAAAAGAGGTAATTGTGACAGTATAATCTAGACTGCATGGAGAGCAGTAGTCAGACATTTTACCCACCAGCTGCTTAAAGTTATATAGCACCTACTTATAACACGACCTGCACCTATACCCCCCTTACAAAAAGGGTGGTAATGGGATTTAAATGTATTGATGTCCAGGATCTCCTCCACCTTAGAAAAATATTTGGATCCCTTTAAATCAGCCTCTAACCCTTGGACATGGAACATAATATTATTAACCTTTGTGCATTAAGTTGAGCAGGATATAATTAGAACCCCTTTCAATCAGTTTCTAGCTTAGATATGTATTATAGTATATTCACTTTTGTGCACTATATTGAGCTTGATTTGGTATTGACCTTTGTGCACTAAGTTGAGCTGGATTGAGTTTTACCTTTGTGCACTAAGTTGAGCTCAATTAAATATTTACCTTAGTGCACTAACTTGAACAGGATCAAATATAATTAATACCTTTGTGCACTAAGTTGAGCTCAATTAAATATTTGTATTTATGCAAGTTGAGCAGGATTAAATTTATAAACTTTGGGCACTAAATTGCGCAGGATTAAATATATTATCGTTGTGCACTAAGTTGAGCTGGATTAAATATATTACCGTTGTGCACTAAATTGAGCTGGATTGAATATTTACCTTTGTGCACTAAGTTGTGCTGGATTAAATATTTACCTTTGTGCACTAAGTTAAGCTGGATTAGATAAATTACCTTTGTGCACTAAGTTGAGCTGGATTAAATATATTACCGTTGTGCACTAAATTGAGCTGGATTAAATATTTACCTTTGTGCACTAAGTTGTGCTGGATTAAATATTTACCTTTGTGCACTAAGTTAAGCTGGATTAGATAAATTACCTCTGTGCACTAAATTGAGCTGGATTAAATATATTACCTTTGTGCACTAAATTGAGCTGGATTAAATATTTACCTTTGTGCACTAAATTGAGCTGGATTAAATATTTACCGTTGTGCACTAAGTTGAGCTGGATTAAATATTTACCTTTGTGCACTAAGTTGAGCTGGATTAAATATTTACCTTTGTGCACTAAGTTGAGCTGTATTAAAAATTTACCATTGTGCACTAAGTTGTGCTGGATTAAATATTTACCTTTGTGTACTAAGTTTAGATGGATTAAATATTTACCTTTGTGCACTAAGTTGTGCTGGATTAAATTCTTTATCATTATTATCATCAGCAGTATTATATTTCTCATACTTTCTCTCTTCTTTACGTAATTGTTTTAACATTGCCTTCTCTTTCTCAGACTGTAAATAGAAATCACCATGGTTACATACAAGCATTACCAGAGACAACAGATTGAACCCTGGTCTGTTATGATGCACTTGATAGCGCACCAGGATTTTGAATCGAGAGTTCTTAAAGGGGTACAGTCTTAGACCCCAGGGTGGTTATACCCTTTTATGAAATTTGATAATAATGTCAATTTCCCTTCATTTATAAGATATATGAAGATGTTGCTGGCCTCATGGAAGAGTAGGAGATTACTGGTTATACAATAGTACTCACCAGGGACCAGGAAATTCGCCGAAGTCAATCGGTCCAAAGCCGTCCGAGTACCGGATACGGGTTTTAACGTGTACCATACGGACCCGACCGTTTACTGTACTTTATTCACGACCATGTTAGTACTTATTTTTTGCTCCCTTTTATTAGGAAGGCTTACGATACATTGGCATTGTTTGTTTAATTTTTTACAAAACTTGACTTCTATCTAAAATAAAAGCGTGGTTTCCGAAATTACTCCCCGCAATCGTCGGTCGTTCAATAAACAGAACTTGAAAAAAGGCTGTTTCATCTAGTTCTAATGTTAGAAAACTCCGTCATGTGGGGAAATTATTTTAACTGCGCATGCGCAGAAAAACGGGTCCAAAGAAAATGTCTCGCATTTAAGCGTCGTTCGCTAAATTAAGAAAGAAAACGTAAAATAATGATAAGCTTTTTTAATTACACACGTAGATTAAAACGTTTCTCATACGAAGTGACGATCTAGCGTGGGTCTCGAAAATGTATGACATCTCATCACAATGGTTCAAGCGGTTTCTTTTAACACAAAAGATTATCAAATTGTACTTAGTACACCATTTATAGATAGTTTAATGACACAACTGTTCGTTTTGAAAATTATTTTCGTTGAATTTGGAATTTAATAGTAATCATTAATTTTGTTCACCAAAGAAGGGAGAAGAGAAGGTTGAATTTTGATCATCAACAACTGTACCTTCGATTAATAAGAATTTGCGTAGATACATGTCCTAAGATAATTTCTTATTATTCACACCTCAATTTAAGACGTAAAAATAAATCATGAATTAAGTCAAACAAATTAAAGATTAAACGAATACATCAATCAGGAATTGACAACAAAAGCAGTTAAATTGTTTTCTTTTTATTCATAAAACATTCTTTATAAAAGATTATTGTTTTTTACAAGTTTACAGGTTTCAAACAGACCGATTGAAAAATGTAATCGGTTCGATAAACACGATTAAGTAAGAACATATTCTTCTGCTGTTCTTCAAATTAATCGAGTGCAAATCAAGCGTACCTTGCTGTGCTCGATCAAAAAAAAAATATCACTGCCTCAACCTCACATGATACCTGTAACCATGGATACGTTATACAGGGTCCTTGATGTGTAACCTGTGGACAATTAAGCAGGATATTACATCAGTAAACAGTGGGTTTTAGCAATTGATAGTTGTTTGATAATATTTTATCAATACGTTTTCTTGAAAATTATGGAAATTAATGGTTTGAGGTCAAAATTAGCGAATTTTTCCCGGACCGATTTTTTTAAGGATTTTGAAATCTCAATCGGTCCAAACTGAAAAAATCGGTCCGAAAACCGAAAAACCGGCGATTTCCTGGTCCCTGGTACTCACCTACCCTTCCACAAGGCCGGAAACTTTTCCATATACCTTATTAATGGAGGAAAATTGACATAATTGTCAAATTTTCATGGAAGGGTATAACCTCCCCGGGTGGGATTCAAACCCGTACTCCCTTAGGGATACTAGATTCCAAATCCTGGCATGCTACCAACTGTGCTATCGATTCTCCTAATAAAGTCATGATCTGAGCAGCTCAAACCCACTGCCATTGTCAGTAAGAAATTAGTGAGTAGTTGTCAGCAAATTTTACGTAAAGGTTGAAACTTGATTTCAGATCCCCATTTTATATAAGTTCAAAACTTTATTAAAAAGTAGGCTAAAAAGTGATAAAAATGTCTCGCTATCAGGAATATAGAGCATGAAAAAACAAATCCATAAACAAACTGATCTTTATCAGTATTTCATTTTTATTACTACATAAATCATAAAAGGTAAGTCTATGCAGCTCATCAGCTGCCTTCAATAAAACAGGAACAAAAGAAATACAGAAATAAAGTTAAAACATGTTGTAGTAAATAATTCAGGATGTAAGGCATAAAGATATGTATCTCAATTATTATATAACACATTTTATAGCTTTTATACTGTGGGGTAATAGAACATAAAACACCATATATACTCTATTAGATGCACCAGGACATTACATTTTCCCAATGGGGGTGTTTTTAAGAGAAAAAAATATGATGTAACTTCTATATTAAATACAGTCAAGTAAATCCAACGGGGTCATAAAGTTTCTTGACACATGAGACTGAATTTTATATCTTCACTTATCTTTATAAAAAGTAATATCACTGACAAATTTTGTTGAGTATCTTTATTTATTTTTTTGTAAAACATAAAGAGCATTAATGATGGTGCTTGTTAAACCGCATATTAGTTGTGAAACTAATAACTACATGTAAAGTATAATATCAAAGTATACTTCAAAATATCAGAATTTTAATATTTGTAAAGAAACTTTTGGACCCCAGTGTACAGAAGTGTAAATATACACTTATTATTATATGTACATTTATAATTATGAATATTAAATCATTTATACTTGTTTGTTTGTATTGTTGGGTTTAACACCGTAGCAACACATTTTATAGGTCATATAACCGTGGTCAGTCAACCTACTCACTCCTCCTGGAAAGGCTAAATCTCTGGATTTAGCTGTTAACCAACTACTAAGCACATACTTTTGTCAGTGACTGACAACTGCCCTACATAATTAAAAATCATTGGTAGGAGAGAGAATGGCCGTAGAAATAATTTCATGACGAAACTCCACGAAAGTATGCCCCGCCCGGAAATTGAACCCATGTTGAAATTGAAATTAAGAAGCTAATTTTAGACAATAAAAAGTTTATACAGGAAAGGGTGTTTAATAGAGTATTTACGGTATATGGAACTACAGCTAGTAGCTAAAGACATAAAAAATATCAAGTGGAACAAACTGCTCTACCATAGTTGAAATTACCTAATTCATTAGGTAATAAAATAAACCGGAAAACTGTGAAATCTGAAATCTAAAGCTGTATTCACACGGAGAGTTTAATACACTTTTAAATAAAGGTTCCATTTCATCACTTTGTAAAGGAATAATCCATAATATACCCATAAGGCCACACTTTTTATATTTTTAGTCTTATGAGAATTTTCTTGAAAAATTAGTACAGTAAGTCGAAATAAAAATATAAAAAAAGATAAAAGATGCCAATTACAATCGACTTTCAAACCCATTTTGTACAAGTTCTGAGTGGAATTGTCATTTATCTAAGAAATTTCCTGACATTTTCTCAAATTGTGTGAAAATTGACATGTTGAGCTTATTCCTACTTGAATGGAATCTGTTGTTGTTTTTTTTCAGTGCAAAAATAAGTACTATGGGTAATAAAATTCAATAATCAAGATTTTATTTTTTTCAATTTCTGGAAAATAAGGGTTGGGATTTTTGTAAGACAAAAATATTAAAGGTCTGGCCTAATGACTGCATTGTAGATGTAAAGTTACTACTATTAAGCATCTATATTTCAAACAGTGCCATGTAAACATGACTTATATATAACATAAAAAGTTATAGGCTATTACACCATGTAAACACCACTTATATCATAAGATTTCTGACACAATTAGCGGGAAATGTTATAAAAAAAACGTAAAAAGAAACAAACATCCATTTTAAATAACCAAAGTAATGCCTCATATTATCCTCAAAAACATTCTGAAGATACCTCAGGGACACAAGTAGGTTTTATAAATCTTATAAGAATCAATACTCTTCTATGTTTTTGGCATAAATTTAGTACAAAGATATTTGGCATTTGATCAAAATTGAAGTGAAAACAACTGTCACCAGTTGGCTTTATGAGTACAAACATCTAATACAAAATATATAGATTAACTACAGGGCTATTCTTCTTTAAAAGAGAGCTGACCTTATTAATCTACTTAAGCTTTATCATAAAATTGACTTATACCAGCACAAGCATTGGGCACAAATCTACAGACTAGAAAGTATGATAACAGTACCCCTCTCAAAAAAGTGTTTTATGCATATTAAATGTAGTATTATTGGCATCTTTTTATCTGCATTTTTTCCGTCATGTCAGAGAATTAATGCGCTCGAGTGTTTTATTCAGCGCTTTTTAGTGAATTATTTTTTCTGCATGTTAAGCGTATTTCCTCGACATTCTTAGCCAATTAACACACTAAAAAGTAGAATAGGTATGGTGCCTATACCTTTTAATATGCAATAATTGCACATTCAATATCCTTTTTCAAGAAGAGTATAGCCGCCCGGCTAGCTCAGTTGGTAGCACGCAAGTCCACTGATTGAGGGGTCGTGGGTTTAATTCCCGGACGTAGCATACTTTCGTGGAGCTTGGTCATGAAATTATTTCTGCGGCCATTCTCCCTCCTTCTAATGATTCTTAATTATGTAGGGCAGTTGTCAGTCACTGACGAAAGTATGCCCTTAGTATTTTGTTAACAGCTAAATCCAGAGATTTAGCCCTTCAAGGAGCAGTGAGTAGGTTGACTGACCACCATTATATGACCTATACAATGTGTTGCTACGGCATTAAACCCAACAAAAACAAGAAGGGTATAGCAGAATAGGTCACCTCCCCAACTCACGCACATTGGTAGTGAGTGTATAACTATATATAAAAAGGTTGATGTAGGGCACATGAGGGTCAGGGCTTGACTTTTTAACAATAAAAGTATACATACCTAACTTTCTTCAACTCTACATACAACAAAGTTCTTTTTGAGATACTTACACAAAAGTAGTTTAAAATAATTAAATGTAAAATCTAGGCACTATAACTACTAGTTTATAAGTGTTAGGTTACAGTAAGAGGTCTATGTCTTGTAAGGCCACGCTTTCTATGTTTTTAGCTTATGAGAATTTTCTTGAAAAAAATGAGTATAGTAGCTCGAAAAAAAAGGAAAAAAAGAGAAAGAAGCCAATTACAATCGACTTTCAAACCCATTTTGTACAAGTTCTGAGTGAAATTGTCATTTATCTAAGAAATTCACTGACGTTTTCTCAATTTGTGTGAAAATTGACATGTTGAGCTCATTCCTACTTGAATGGGTTGTGTTTGAGTTTTTTTGTTGGTGCAAAAATAAGTACGGTGGGTAATAAAAAATCAATAATCAAGATTTTTTTTTTCAATCTCTGAAAAATTAGGGTCGGGAATTTTGTAAGACAAAAAATATAAAAGGTCTGGCCTAATGAATTACATTGTAATTTAATTGGTAGTTAAGAAAAAAACACATTATTACCTGTATAGTAACTTGGCAACCATATCCTGGTCTACTAGCTGAACCCTCTAGTTTAGGTCCTACAAATATAACATACAAGGTCTACAATCTACCATAACAACCAATAAGACAATTTGGAATTTTAAACAGCCTTAACTAATTAAAAAACTACATTCAATGGAAAATGCAATAAGTTTGAAATGTTCTCATGCATACAGCTCCTGTTAATGTTCTTTCTTAATGTTCTTTTCTTTTCAGGTTACTTTGCTCTTTATTTGATTTCCATATGTATATAACATGTTTACTCATATCTACTGCACAAACTTTTCATTTCTTATTTTCATTTTTTTTAAATCCATTCATCATTATGTAAATATAGTATATACTGTGTAATATGTTTGATAGAGGCCCACATAAAAGATTGAATTTATCCAAATGTGTAGCCTCTTAAAATAAAGTCTTTATTATTATTTTTATAATAATATTATCATTATTATTATTAACAAGAACAGTTCAAGGAGGCCCTGACAGCACACACAACCATTTGGGGTGCTCATGTAAATCATAAGTAAAATTTTAAGTAGACACTTTCATTGGTTAAAGTCACAATATTTGCATGCAAAACTTCTAACTAAAAACTTCTAAGAATAAAAGGGCCATAATTCAGTCAAAAATCATGCTAGAGTTATGCAACTAGGTATTTGACCTCAAATGGTATCGCTGTAAATATGTAAGAAGTTTAAAGTGAATCTCTTTCGTCATTTCAAAAATATAAAATATGAAGGATGCATGCATAAGGATCAAGAGGTCCCATGTGTAAACCACATCCGGGGCACTGCTAATTTCCTTGAGCAAGAAGTTTACCTACCTTGGTTCCATTCCATCCATGTGTAAATGCGTACTGTGAGGGATCACATGTCTGAAGGTGATTTCAATGTTTAGGGGTTATCATGCAAAACTGATAAGTTGGCTGAACATGTATATAGAAGCAGACTTTTAATGGCACTTAAACTTTTTTAAAAGTTAAAGCAAGGGTTTTTGAAACCTACTATTAGTATCACTATTCAGTCGACTTGAGATTAACTTCCCTGATCATCGAGTCACACACCAACTGCTAACTTACTGCACAGATTGCAACCACAGCCTAAAGTACATGACCCTAACAGGTACCCATTTACACCAGGGTGGAGTGAAGCAATCACAAGTTAATTTCTTGCTCAATGAAATTAGCAGTGCCCCTAGTGAGATTCGAACCCAGGACCTCTTGACCCCTAAGCACGCGTCCAACCACTGGACTACTGCTCCTACATACATACAGTGATAAAATAGAGTAATAATCTTACTTGTAAAAGCAGGTTTGGTATCTATGGGATCATTGGTCGCAGCTTGTAACAATTTCTCTCTGTTCTCTAATAAACTTTGTATTAATTCAAATCTTTCAAAACCTAACAACTCAAACAACTGAAAAACAAGAATTGTAATGTGGAAACCACATTGAAGCCGGATTTAAAAACTTTAACACAAAAAATACAAAGGGAAATAATCCATAATAAAGCCAGGTAGAGTTGTGGTTACTTTCTAATTCTGTTCATCACATGGTAAGTTATAATTGTATGAAGTTTCATAAAGATCTGACAATAAATGGCAGAGATATATGCTAAATTGAAAACTTTAACACAATTGCTAACGACACCAGACGCCAACCGGCCTAACGCCTGTCCGACCGGGTTTTTCCGTTGAAAAATTCGGCTAAAAATCAATGAATATTTAATAAATGTTTAAACAGTAAAAACTAAGTTTCTCAAAGTTTAAATTCAGTAACTTCACAACATCTCCATCAAATAGATTCAAAGACACTTGGAACTGAAGCACACTGATAGCATTATGGTATTTGGAATCTAGTTTCCTGAAGAGAGTACTGGTTTGAATCTGGCCCTGCAATTATACCCTTCCATAAAAATTCAACAATAATGTAAATTTTCCTTCATTAATAAGTTATATGGAGAAGTTGCCAGCCTTGTAAAAGGGTAGGACAAGGGTCCTAGAAAGCTAGGTTAGGTGCACTAGCCTCTGTCAAATAACCTAATTTGTGTTAACACAGCGTTAAACCTACTGTAAAATAATCATCAGTAAGATTCTAAGATAAAAATGTTTTTCTTACATCATTTTGAAGTTCAGAATCTGATTTAGGGGATGAAAGAACATCAAATATGGTGGAGGAGAAATCTTCAAGCCTCATTCCCATATCAGACCCATAATACTTTGCAACTTCCTTTTGGAGCCATTCTGAGTCATAACAACTACTTCCTGTCTTCTTTTGATTTTCCTGTGGAACTACTTTCTTTGAAGTGTAAGAATACTTGAGATCTACTTCTGGCTGTCTTTCATCCTCAGAATCAGAACTAGACAACTCGTTATTAAGGGGTTCAAAGTCAGGAGATGAAAACTTTATCCCATGTCCAAATTCAGAAATAGCAGGTGCCCCGTCTGCTTCTTCCCTTCCTTCACTACCAAACGTTTCTTGTATATGATAAGGTAAGGTATTGTATATATTGTTGACAACCTTACAAGTTGCCGTGGCAACTGAGGCAGAAAATGGTCCAAAAACACTCTTTAAATTATTTGTTTCTTTCTGGCCAACTATCTCCACAGCTTTGAACACATTAAATAAATAAACACCAGCACTTTCAATGACAGCCTCATCTGCTGTATCACCAGCTGAAATATGTACAATGTTAACTTTTAACTTGTTTGATAAATATTTCAATGTAAATATCAACTTTTCTTAAATCATAACAAGAGCAGTCCAAGGACAGGGCTGGACTTTTCAGGCGTTTTGTTCATGGCAAGGCTTATCTTTAAACAAAAATGTTTTCAAGACAGGACTTAATTTTTCAAAGGAAATAAATCAGTCAAACAATAATAACTCAGAAAGTAATTCATTCATAGTTATGTCCCTTTATAGTCCGATAGATGAAGAACTGATGACTAAGCATAACAACTTTCATTCAAATATATTTGTAAGTACTAAATAAATCTCACTTGAACAAATTTTAATCATTAATGTTGAAGTATAAAGGGGCACCAAAAATTCATTCATTCAGTTAGGTCCCTTAATAGTTGTGCAGATATAGTACTGATAATTAAGTATACAAACTTTAAGTCAAATATCTTGATCAGTATTAAAGATATTCCATATAGGAAAAATTTTAATCTTATATTTGCAATTTTTTAAGTATAAAAGGGCAATAACTAAAAAATAATTCATTCAGAGATATCCACTTTCACAGTATGGTTGATACAGTCCAACTAAATAAGTAAACCAACTTAAAAATATCTTGGACAGTGTTGACGATATAAGAGTTTCAAAAAAATTTAACCTGAAAACCATTGCCAAAATCAAGGCCAATGCAAAAGTGATAGCATAAGCTCTCATTTTGAAACCAGTAAAACTTAGTTGTGATAATGACATTTTATGCAAAATTAATATACAATTTTTTTCCATGTGAAGTTCCAGTAACCTTGACCTTTGACCCTGTGGTCTCATATTCGGCAGGTCACAAGTCATCCTTGGCCCAAGGCTATCCACAGTAAAGATTTGATGAACCTAGGTACAGTCATTGTTGAGTTATCCTCTGCACAAGCATTTTTCCACAGACAAACTGACCGACTGACAGTCAGCACCATGTTATAATATGCTCCATTTTTCAAAATGAATTAAAGGTAATATATTATTTGGTGCTTTACAATAGATTTTAACATTTTTTCAGTCATACTTTAGTCATCCTATTGATGGTCCCAGGACAGGTCTGGACCCCTGGACCCAAGTACTAACCTAGTTCTTAGTGCATACACTGGTCAGTGGCTGACAACTGTCCAACTTGATTAAGAGGTATGTGGGAAAATGACCTAATTCATTTAAGATATTTATGCCCCACTCAAAATCAAACCTTTAACCTAGAGTTTTAGTCGGACACCAACCATCTTAGCTAACCAGGCAGATTACATTGAATAAAAACAGAAGTAATTCTACCTTAATACATCAATATACATTGATATGTCAGATAAAAATAGATTCCAGACATTGCATTGTGAAAACCATTAGTTTCTTTTATTTCCTTATCAATATTTGAATATAGAGAAATTTTGAAACAATCAATACATCTCCCTGTATTGCTCACTGCAGTCTTATTGTCTGAGTCATCAAATATATTATGAAAACAAACTTATCTACCATACGTTCTCTAATAAACATCCTCAGAGACATTAAGTTTTCTAAAAGGGATGTTCAAAAGAGTACAAATACGAAATTACTGATTATTTCAAAGTAAACGAAAGTTATATAATAAAAAGGTTATTATACATTTTACTCATCCAATATGAGTTTTCAAGCTGTGTACTCCTCCAAATATATTTCCATAGTGTACAGTAAAATGTTTAATAACATTTAAATAGGGTAATATCAATGTACTCTCAAGTGACAATTGAAGACATTTTCATCGAAGTAGTAAGATGAGAAATATTTCAAAGAAAGTCAACCCACATAGGTAAAAACTTGGCGACACACATAAAGTAAATTAAGTAGATGAGGAAAGGGCAGGTTAGAAATAAAAGCATCCAATCAAGGTAAGTGGTATCTCTCTGGATGTTTTTTTCCTTTTCTCTAATACAAATTTTCATGGCATTACATGTAAGTCAATATAAAGCATAGATGAGTAAATAAACATACATAGCTCATTAAGCTAGATAGAAATTCAAGGTATGTACATTTTTTAGTACTCATGGACATACCTTCTTATTTTGATAGAACGATCCAAGCCAATAGCATTTGGAAAAAACAATGACTCATGAAAGACCTGTATTGTGCTTTATTCAATAGGAATATAATAAATTATAGTGTGCTGAAAAAGGACTTGACATCTTTATGTTCTGATTTTTGTTCAATGCAATCGGATTATAATTATAACAGGAAATACCTATTGCGGAGCTGATTTTCTGGGGTCAACATTGAAAATTGACCAATGGGATAAGTTGTCCTTTATTTTTACAAAAATGGGGAAGTTTTTAAAGAAGGGTTGTTTAATAGAGAAAATACAGTTATCAAATCATACCAATCTGTTTAGCACAATGAAGTAGCTCCTTCAACCAACCACCAATAACTTGTTTTGATTCTGAACTATTAGAATGAATACAGTCAACTAACTTTTTCCAACCAGACCCTGAAACATAAAACAAATTTTATACCTTAAAACATGTTCATAAAAACATGGAAAATAGTGGGAGCTTACGACATCTTTTCACAAAATATCTTACAAAAAAAGTTATCGTACATGTCAATTCCATAATTTTCAGTTCAAAGTCAGAAGGATAACTAACTTAACTAGGACATGATATTCAAAAGGTATACATATTTTACATAATTCAGTAATATTTAGAATTGATTGATCAAAAAGTGACATTATTATTGTTTCTTGCTTTTGACTTATGATGATACAGACTTTTATCATTCAATGTATAAAACATGACCAGTGCTAACATGGAGCAAGGTATGTTCTTAGAATGTATGATAAAACACAAATTTTAGAGCAAAAATGATTTAATTGATTTAATTCCCTAAACGCATGACAAGGAACCAATTTTTATCATTTTTAAAAAAATCTATCAAGAAATAACGAAGGGTTTATCTCCATAAAATTTATATATTTAAAATATTGAGTGAATCATGATTTTTAGCACTCTTCTAGACAATAAAGAGCATGGGTGAAGTGCATTTTATGCGCACTTTAAGTGAGTTAACTTGAGTGAACACCATTATAAGGAATATGAGGGTCATTATCTTATGACATAAATTAACCTACATGGTTTATACTGACATTATATTTGTACAGTAGTAGAAGAAAACCAAACCTAATATCCATGAATTGGTAGTAAGACACATTACAAACGGAGCAAACTAGTCCACAGGAATTCTAAGCCATCCCCAATCATAGAATAAATGATATATACATACATAACATGTATATGATTGGTGATTGCTAAGAATCTCCAAGAACCAGGTGGGTACTTGATAAAATAGTATTTCTTCCGACAACCTCTATTTGGGTATAGGCAACTCGTTAGTACTATTTTAAACATATGATTAGGGAGAGTGATATATAGCTGGCTGTCACTGGGCAACCTAATTTTACAGAGATATATCTAATTCCCTATAATTTCAACAACTAATGTCAATTTTTTTTACCAAATTTAACGCTGTATCAACACATTTTAGGTGCACCTAACCTAGCTTTCCTGGACTCTTGTCTATAACCAGTACTCACCTACCCTTACACAAGGCCAAAAAGTTCTCCATATTATGTAATCAATAAAGGAAAATTGACATTATTATCAAATTTTCATGGAAAGGTTTAACATCCCCAGGTGGGATTCGAAGATTCCCTGGCGAGTTACAAACCGCGCTATTGACCCGGGTTACTAATATACTAGTCTAATGTTGAACCCCTGAGTTATACCTTCAACAGCAGTTTTCTTTTTAGCTATAAGTTGTCTTTTCTTCAATAATTCATCATCATAAGATGTTGATTCTAAATTTGAAGGTAATCCAGAGAATGCTCTCAATGCACCAGACAATCTGGGAAGTTGATACATGTCTATTTTCTGAAAATGAAAGAAAAACTGCATCATAACTTGAATACAAATTTAACACAATTTATTTTAGTAAACATTATTTCGATGGCATAAGTCATGACTAAATGATTTAAAATCTAAGCATTGATTTAGATTTCTCCCCATAAATAATGAAATGTAACTATCAATAAATTTCAAATGTGTTACATCGATCTATCCGAATTAACTTCTATCCGGGAGTTATGCAAGTTACAGCTAATTTACGTGTAATGTAAAACAAAATAAGTATCATGAACATTTAATAATACAGTGATTTACTATAAGAATAATATAGTTTTAAACATACCGAGTGACACAAATTAATGAGTCTTTAATCCATATGAATTAACCGACTGTTGTGCATTGCACAACGGATTGCAAAGTACGGACGGTAATGGATTTTATCTCCAACCGTGATAAGGCTAGACTTCACTAAATTTTTATCACTTTTAATGTAAGAGAACTCGTGCTATTTTAAAGGACCTTTTATTATGGCGTATGATATTGATTCACTGCATTAGTAATATAATAAAAACATGATATTGACAAAAAGAGGTGATTTATGAATAAGCTGCAACACACTTTTTATTTAACCCAAATATAGCAAATAAGTTGTTATAGACCGTTATTAGAATAATAGTCTTTCTTTACTTGATTTAAAAGTAATTTTAATATTTTTAGGACAAAAGGGTGTTAAGTAACCAAGAGAACACCAAATTTCAAGGAACCATCGTGTCAAAATAAAAAAGAATAGTAAAAGGATGTGGTATTTGACCTTCATACATACCACATACAGATGTGAAGTTTCAAGTGCGAATCCTTTCAGTAATTGCAAATATAAAATGTTACACAAACTTCACCAAGAAATTAATTTCTAAGAGCTAAAGGGTCAAAATTCAAGCAAAATGCACGCTAGAATTGTGCACCTTAATATTTGACCCCTATTGGTAACACCTAAAACATGCGTGAAGTTTTCAATGAATTATCAGTACTTCCAAAGATAAAATGTTGCACCAACAAATAACCATGGTATTTCTAAGCATATAAGGTATAAAAGTGTGATTGAGCTTTGCCCTAGAGACTGTTCACTGTTTTCCATGTTTTATTGTTACTTCCATAAATGACAATAAGCGTACCAAACTTGCTCCCTCTATAGATATCGACACCATGTTGTGATAACTTCAACCTGAAATAAAAAAGAGAAGAGAGCCCCGAAAGAACTGTTTCTTGTGGGAAAAAAACACCATTTTAAATGCATTTGTTCCGAATGAGGTTTAGATAATTGTGAAAAGACATATCACGACAATTCTGTGTCACGTGTATTATGACAAAAAGGAAAAAACGTAATGTTAAGAAAATACAGTTTGAAAGATGTACTTCTATCGTAATATGACAAAAAGTGAATAAACATTAGAAGGAGTACCAGAGATATATATATATAATATAAACAGGTCGTCAACTTGGTATTTCTGAAAACGCACGTATTTGTGATCATTGTCTTTCTAACCTTGGTATGTCATTATTAGATTGTGAATATCACGCATTTCTCCATTGAAGTAAATATATCGATGTTAGGAGAGAATACTTATTCAACTGGTACAATCGTAGAACCAACCTCATCGACTTTTATAATCTTATGTCGACTAATGACAGTCAAACTATCACAAGACTTTCCAAATTTGTTCATGAATTGATGTTAAAAATTAAAAGCTAATTAATAGCTTCTTATTCTTGATATCAGCAATTTACATGCAGTCTATTCACATGTTGTTGTTCCAGCCAACTACACTGTCTCTTTCATGTTCAATCGTACGTAATATTATTCTTATTTTGCTTTGTATTCTATGTCTGACATAACTTAAATGTATATGACATAATTGTAATGTGCATGTTATGTATTATGGGCCGGAGGCCTTGAACTACTATTCAATGAATAAATTATTGTATTGTATTGTATATATATAATAGAATGAACGCAGAACTGGGACTGTGCGAAAAGAAAGAGAGCACCGACAATCATTCACATTTAATGGACATAGAAAGGCAAGGGAGAAAAGCCATGAGGCTGTTATTTAGGGTGGTCATTTGCGCTACAAATCCCACAAAGAATCTACCAAATATGGGTCAATCTTTATGTTACCAGGAAAAAATCAAATGTCGCACTTGGATTGAATCTACCTTTTGAGTTTTATGCGGAGACACTACCACATCGCCATAAAACATTATTGTAATCAGTGCTATATTTTGTTCAAGCTTATGATTATGAAAGAGAATGGATAAATTGTCAATTTTGACCCTCACATGTCATCATACTACATGTATATTATTCAATGTGAAACTACATTTTACATTTATTCTAGAATTTAAATAAACTTGAAATTGTCGGTTCAAAGAAAATACAAAAGAAACCTAGTGTTGGTATGGACATTGACCATAAACGGGGGTAAGCAACAAGTTAAGTGAATTATGTAAGTAAATGTTTAAATCACTTTGTATACAGATACAGTTTATGCAATGGCCATTCCCTGAGATCTTTTTATTTGAAAATCAAATCATTTTACCACACACATAAACACGTGCTCTTTCGTTAGCACCTTGTAAGTGAGACAACATGTAACTGTGAACTTTGGTTGCATATGTTAATATATAGATAAAGTCATGGAAAGGTACATTGAGAAAGAAGGACCGATGTCCAAAGAAATACCGTCGGGAATTTGTTCCTTATGAGCTGTATAGCGTGCTTTAAGACTTGTACATGTATGAAGTATTCAAGGCCCATTGTGATTATGCTGTGAATTAACAGGAGAGAATCAAACGTGAAATTACAGATATGTGATTTTGTGCTTTTCATGTTATAGTGAAATTATTCTGACAATTTGAATTACAAATTTTGTATGTTGTCACGTTGTCATGGATACAGATTCGTGATTTCAGCTTTTAAAACTAGGAATTACATATTTAAACTTTCTATGCCAGCAGTAGCATCTTCACGTTAATGATGAAGATTTCTTTTTTTTCAGAAAGGGTATACTGTATCTAGCCGAGATCACAATTTAGCCATTATCTGTGTTAATTCATGATAATTATATATAATAGACAAGATCAAGTGATCAAAGTCAAACTACAAAGTTCCTGATAGTGTAAACGCATGAATTAACTAATCAAACCCAAACAATATTTATAACCATACTTATAATACTCGATAACAACGACTAACCAGACCCGTACAGAAAACATTGCAAAAATAAAAAATAGTGAATTTCTTCCTTTAAAAATACCATCATGAAAGTATTGCAAAAATAAAACGAACATATTTACTCTTAAAATAAGCTACATGTAAAATAGCAAAAAGATAAAAAAAAATGTTGTGCATATCTAACCTTAAAAAACTACATGCAAACATAGCAAAAATATTTAAAAATGTCGTGCACATTTAACCTTAAAATATACCATCATGTAAACATTACAAAAATAAAACAAAAAAACGGTGGATATCTAACCTTGAAATATACCATTATGTAAACATTATAAAAATAAAACAAAAAACGATGGATATCTAACCTTAAAATATACCATCATGTAAACATTACAAAAATAAAACAAAAACGGTGGATATCTAACCTTAAAATATACCATCATGTAAACATTATGAAAATAAAACAAAAAACGGTAGATATCTAACATTAAAATATATCATCATGTAATCATATATTATTTCTATATGATAATTCAATAGCTATACAAAAATAGTTCATAAAACAAAACTAAATAAATAAATACTGATCAATCCAAGGGAGAGCAGGAGATACACTTAAAATACTTAATCAAAATAAAAAAACTTAACAAAAATTAATTAATTAACTCAAATATAGTAACCGTATTACCAATACAGGCATTAACATTAACAAGTTAAAACAATAATTTAAGTGTCCTAATTGTGTAGTTAAGTTTTATACGAAAATGAACAATATTCAAAACCTTTCACTTTCATGTATAACAAAATCATAGTCATTATAGAATATAAAATAATACACAAAAATTATGCATTGCAAAACGTAAATTACTAAAATAAGGTTTTATACTAGTTTACAAAATATACATGTAAATAACACCCTAGCTTGACTTAGTACTTTATACCCTTTACTAGTTTCTTCGAAGTTACATGAGTATTTTTATTGTAAGTAAATAATTCCGATCTAGATATCCTCCCAGTAAACTGGGCCCTTCACTAGATTGCTCAGAATTATGTTTTGCGCAAAGTACATGATTTCGATCTAGCTATCCTCCCAGTAAACTGGGCCCTTCACTAGATTGCTCAGAATTATGTTTTGCGCTAATTACATAATTCCGATCTAGCTATCCTCCCAGTAAACTGGGCCCTTCACTAGATTGCTCAGAATTATGTATTGCGCTAAGTACATAATTCCGATCTAGCTATCCTCCCAGAAGCTGGGCCCTTCACTAGATTGCTCAGAATTATGCTTACGGAATATAATTCCGATCTAGCTATCCTCCCAGTAAACTGGGCCCTTCACTAGATTGCTCAGAATTATATTTTGCGCTAAGTAAATAATTCCGATCTAGCTATCCTCCCAGAAAACTGGGCCCTTCACTAGATTGCTCAGAATTATGTATTGCGCTAAGTACATAATTCCGATCTAGCTATCCTCCCAGTAAACTGGGCCCTTCACTAGATTGCTCAGAATTATGCTTAAGGAATATAATTCCGATCTAGCTATCCTCCCAGTAAACTGGGCCCTTCACTAGATTGCTCAGAATTATATTTTGCGCTAAGTAAATAATTCCGATCTTGCTATCCTCCCAGTAAACTGGGCCCTTCACTAGATTGCTCAGAATTATGCTTAAGGAATATAATTCCGATCTAGCTATCCTCCCAGTAAACTGGGCCCTTCACTAGATTGCTCAGAATTATATTTTGCGCTAAGTAAATAATTCCGATCTAGCTATCCTCCCAGAAAACTGGGCCCTTCACTAGATTGCTCAGAATTATGTATTGCGCTAAGTACATAATTCCGATCTAGCTATCCTCCCAGTAAACTGGGCCCTTCACTAGATTGCTCAGAATTATGCTTAAGGAATATAATTCCGATCTAGCTATCCTCCCAGTAAACTGGGCCCTTCACTAGATTGCTCAGAATTATATTTTGCGCTAAGTAAATAATTCCGATCTTGCTATCCTCCCAGTAAACTTGGCCCTTCACTAGATTGCTCAGAATTATGTTTTACTTTTTAGTGTAATATTCCGATCTAGCTATCCTCCCAGTAAACTGGGCCCTTCACTAGATTACTCAGAATATTCACTGTCTTACGAGACTTCGATCTAGCTATCCTCCCAGTAAAATGGGCCCTTCACTAGATTGCTCGAAAGTCTGTGTTAAAAAATTCGAAATTTGTTTGAAATTTATTGTAGTTTATTGTCTTTATAATCATAGTACATCGTTATCAAGCATCATCAGTTATACCTACATGTATATAAAAAGATATTTCGTTGTAATTTAGAAATACCGATGATATTTTACCAAAAGGGCCAAAAGCAAAATGAAAAAACTACCGACAATGTACAGTAACTATGTTTTTGATACATGCAAGTGTAGGTATGTTTATTGCTATAAAGACTTTAGTATCTCCTTGTCAAACAACAATCTACATGAATGAGAACTTTAATGTATGCAATCATGGTAAGTTCTAAAATAAAAGCAGCGATTGTATTTAAATAGGAAAATAAATATTATAAAAATATCATATTAAATATAAAAATAATATTAGGAAAAATCTCTTTACATTATGTGCTGAAGTCATAGCTTCACTTTTGTAAAAGTAAGGAAAAAATAGTGTTTCTAGTACTGACATAATGGATATACTTGATAACAATTTAATTAACCTGAATAAGACATTAAAATGTTGAAACAATATCTTAAATATTTTACATTAAATTTATTAACATCGAAACTTTAATGTATTAAAATGGCAAGTACATTTTAATGGAACTTGTTTTCTTTACAGGTAGGTCAGTCCGTACTGTTATCTTCTATTTATTAAAAACTTCATAACATTTGAAACTTTCTAAGTACTTATTATTTAAATGTTTGTTTTAAAGTTAACTAAGATGTACAGGCCAATCTTAACAAGAGAATCCAGAGAACAATCTAGCTCAGTAGAGACATAGATTTTAAGGGTACCTGCCACAAAAGTAAAGTAGATGCACCGATTTCACGCTATTAAAACAGAAACCAACAGAAATGCCACCAAAATATAATAGATTATGTTTGAAGAAAGATACCTAACTGCTGATAAAAAGTGAATAATTGACACTTATATATGCTTGTAAACATGTAACAATAATAATACATCGACATGAGAAAAGGTATCAATTCACGCAATTGCTGAAATGTGTGAATGTCAATTTATTGAAAAAGATATTTACCTGAGGAAAGGTACCAAACAATAGCTGACAATGTGTTAATGAAAACTTATCACGGAAAAGAAACGTACACTAAGGGAATGTACAAAGTGATAACTGACAATGTGTGAATATCAATATATTAGGAAAAAAAGATATTTCCTGAAGAGTGGTACCAAGTGATTGCTTTCAATAAGTGAATGAAAACTTATAATAAGACAGAAGCCTACATGAGAAATATTTTGGAAGAAAATACTTGCCTGAGGAAAGGTATGAAGTGATAGCTGACAATATGTGTAAACTTAATAAAAAGAAACATACATGGTGAAAAGCTCTTAGTGATAGATGACAATGTGTGCATGCTTATGTATTGAAAGGAAGATATTTGTTTGAGGCATTAGCTGTCATGTGGATGTAATATTTATTTTAAGTAAGAAACCGACATGAGAAATGGTACAATGTGATAGCTGACAATGTGGAAACGCCATATATATTAGAAGAAAATACTTACCTGAAGGAATGTACCAGGTGATAGCCGACGATATGTGGATGTGTTATATTGGAAGGAAGATATTTACAAGAGGCATTGTACTAAAAGATATCTGACATTGTGTGAATGTAAACTTGTTATACGAAAGAAACATACATGAGACATGGTACCAAGAGATACCTGATAATGTGTGAATGTAAACTTATACTTAGAAAGAAACCTACATGAGGAAAGGTTTGAAGTGATAGCTGACAATAGTCATATTTCAATTTATTGGAAGAAAGATACTTACCTGAGGAAAGGTATGAAGTGATAGCTGACATTGTGTGAATGTAAACTTGTTATAAGAAAGAAACTTATATGGTGGAATACACATAGTGATACCTGACATTGTGTGGATGTAAACTTGTTAAAAGAAAGAAATCTACATTGTGGAATACACATAGTGATAGCTGAAAATGTGTGGATGTAAACTTGTTATAAGAAAGAAACTTACATGGTGGAATGAGCTTAGTGATAGCTGACATTGTGTGAATGTAAACTTATTATAAGAAAGAAACCTACATGAGGAAAGGTTTGAAGTGATAGCTGACAATGGTCAAATTTCATTTATTGGAAGAAAGATACTTACCTGAGGAAATGTATGAAGTGATAGCTGACAATGTGTGAATGTAAACTTGTTATAAGAAAGAAACTTACATGGTGGAATACACATAGTGATAGCTGACAATGTGTGAATGTAAACTTGTTAAAAGAAAGAAATCTACATGGTGAAATACACATAGTGATAGCTGACAATGTGTGGATGTAAACTTGTTTAAAGAAAGAAACTTACATGGTGGAATGCACTTAGTGATAGCTGACATTGTGTGACTGTAAACTTATTATAAGAAAGAAACCTACATGAGGAAAGGTTTAAAGTGATAGCTAACAATAGTCAAATTTCAATTTTTTGGAAGAAAGATACTTACCTGAGGAAAGGTATGAAGTGATAGCTGACAATGTGTGAATGTAAACTTGTTATATGAAAGAAACTTACATGGTGGAATACACATAGTGATAGCTGACAATGTGTGAATGTACAAATGTAAACTTGTTTTAAGAAAGAAACTTACATTGTGAAATGAGCTTAGTGATAGCTGACATTGTGTGAATCTAAACTTATTATAAGAAAGAAACCTACATGAGGAAATGTTTGAAGTGATAGCTGACAATAGTCAAATTTCAATTTATTGGAAGAAAGATACTTACCTGAGGAAAGGTATGAAGTGACAGCTGACAATTTGTGAATTTAAACTTGTTATATGAAAGAAACCTACATGGTGGAATACACATAGTGATTGCGGACAATGTGTGAATGTAAACTTGTTTTAAGAAAGAAACTTATATGGTAAAATACACATAGTGATAGCTGACATTGTGTGAATGTAAACTTATTATAAGAAAGAAACCTACATGAGGAAATGTTTGAAGTGATAGCTGACAATAGTCAAATTTCAATTTATTGGAAGAAAGATACTTACCTGAGGAAAGGTATGAAGTGATAGCTGACAATGTGTGAATGTAAACTTGTTATCTGAAAGAAACTTACATGGTGGAATACACATAGTGATAGCTGACAATGTGTGAATGTACAAATGTAAACTTGTTTTAAGAAAGAAACTTACATTGTGAAATGAGCTTAGTGATAGCTGACATTGTGTGAATCTAAACTTATTATAACAAAGAAACCTACATGAGGAAATCTTTGAAGTGATAGCTGACAATAGTCAAATTTCAATTTATTGGAAGAAAGATACTTACCTGAGGAAAGGTATGAAGTGATAGCTGACATTGTGTAAATGTAAACTTGTTATTAGAAAGAAACTTACATGGTGGAATACACATAGTGATAGCTGACAATGTGTAAATGTAAACTTGTTTTAAGAAAGAAACTTACATGGTGGAATACACATAGTGATAGCTGACAATGTGTAAATGTAAACTTATTATAAGAAAGAAACTTACATGGTGGAATACACATAGTGATAGCTGACAATGTGTGAATGTACAAATGTAAACTTGTTTTAAGAAAGAAACTTACATTGTGAAATGAGCTTAGTGATAGCTGACATTGTGTGAATCTAAACTTATTATAACAAAGAAACCTACATGAGGAAATCTTTGAAGTGATAGCTGACAATAGTCAAATTTCAATTTATTGGAAGAAAGATACTTACCTGAGGAAAGGTATGAAGTGATAGCTGACAATGTGTAAATGTAAACTTGTTATTAGAAAGAAACTTACATGGTGGAATACACATAGTGATAGCTGACATTGTGTAAATGTAAACTTGTTATTAGAAAGAAACTTACATGGTGGAATACACATAGTGATAGCTGACAATGTGTAAATGTAGACTTGTTTTAAGAAAGAAACTTACATGGTGGAATGCACTTAGTGATAGCTGACATTGTGTGAATGTAAACTTATTATAAGAAAGAAACTTACATGGTGGAATACACATAGTGATAGCTGACAATGTGTAAATGTACAAATGTAAACTTGTTTTAAGAAAGAAACTTACATTGTGAAATGAGCTTAATGATAGCTGACATTGTGTGAATCTAAACTTATTATAAGAAAGAAACCTATATGAGGAAATGTTTGAAGTGATAGCTGACAATAGTCAAATTTCAATTTATTGGAAGAAAGATACTTACCTGAGGAAAGGTATGAAGTGATAGCTGACAATGTGTGGATGTAAACTTGTTTTATTGAAAGAAACTTTAATGATAGAATGAGCTAAGTGATAGCTGACATTGTGTGAATGTAAACTTGTTATAAGAAAGAAACTTACATGGTGGAATACACATAGTGATAGCTGACATTGTGTAAATGTAAACTTATCATAAGAAAGAAACTTACATGGTGGAATACACTTAGTGATAGCTGACATTGTGTGAATGTAAACATGTTATTAGAAAGAAACCTACATAGAGGAATGCACTTAGTGATAGATGACATTGTGTGAATGTTAACTTGTTATGAGAAAGAAACCTTCATGAGAAATGGTACTAAGTGATAGCTGACAATGGTTAAATGATTGTGTTTGACTGAAAATCTTTAGACACAAATTAAAAAGTAATGTAATACGTGATGTTTTACATCGCATTTTAACAATTGTCATTTTGGAGAGGTCAGTTTCCCAGTATGTTCCTAGACATGCCTAGTTCATCCGTCTCTAGTTTAACAGATTTACTTGATACAGCGGTGGGTGTGAAAATGTCCAAAGGATATATCGTGGGTAGCCCACAAGACTGTAGTAACTCTCTTTTTAATGCAATGTACTAACTACAGTCTTGCGGGCAACCCTCGATATGACTAAACTTAAAGAAGGTCTTGAAGCTCCGATTATTAATACATTAAAAGATATCAAAAGAGCATATATTACTACATAATGTTTTTACATTATGTAAATTACACTATTTAGTGTTAGGTTACGCCTACACGATGATTTTCATCACAATTATACAAGAAAGAGACAAGCCAATATACGGTAAAACTTGGTTATAACATACTCGGTTATAGCAAACATGCGGCTTTTTACTATTTAACATAACATAACATAACATATTCTTTATTTGGCATCAAATAAACAATTCATAGCCAACAGAGGCATAATATTACAATATACATAGTACCAGGCGTGTATTTACACGATACATAAAAAAATACAGTCAGAGAAGTTTTTTAACAATATAAAATTATTTATTTCATATTAAAGGGAGATGATATCTAATTTTGGTTAAGTTCCATTTATTATTTAGCTATAAATCTTATCCATAGAAAGCAAATTAAGTATTGAAAGAATGGTATTATGTCTTTATCATTTATCAAAGTTTCCAAACATGTGGAATCTACCATAACATATCGTATATAGGTGTGCAGCGAACAGTTTACATGTACAAAAGTTATTAAACAAATGGCGTATTCCCAGAAGAAAAAGAAGAAAACGGAAACTTACCATAATAATACAGACACCGTCAATACGTATAGTTACCTTTAAAACAGGAGGGAATGATTCATATGCTTTCATGTATCAGCTTGTATGATAACAAACTTAAAGCAGTTATTCTCCAATGACCAACAGCTGAAAAAGAGAAGAAAACTTGTATGAAAAGTTGTATGAATTCTAAGAAAAGATTAAGAGCATTGCTCACTTGCAATGTGATAGAAGAATTTTGATAAATTTTAAGAAATAACAATATTTATCATAAAGCACCAAAAATGTTTCAATTCCAGATGCATTGGTCTGATTCTTGTCTTTTCACAAATGATCTTACGATCAAAATCTTTGTAAGTACATTCATAAATTTATTACAGAAGGCATGGACCATATTATATAGGGTCCTTGCATAAGTGTATGAAAATTAAAAGGAGTTAATACAGTTTGATATTTATAAGGTATACGGTATGATGTGCTTTATAGGACTTAAGTACTGCACATATTAGTAAATAAAGTTGCATTACCAGTACCATCAAAAGCGATAGTTCATTAAATAACGCAATGGTTCTTTTTTTCCTCAAAATAAGCAGTTCGGCCTTAAAATTCGCATTTTTTATAAAAACTAAGGGGTCTGCATACTGGAACTGTGTAAGAATATTGCTCGTAAGGCCAAGTCGTTGAAAACTGTGAAAATATAACAACCCAATGCTGATGAAATTAGGTAAAATCAACAACAATACTTTAAAGGAGAGCCTAACTGAAACAGATTTACCCATAGTGTCCCTGAACAATTGATCAAAATGAATTAAATAAAAACATGCTTACCGACAGACTCTTTTTTAGGTCTTATTAATAAATAACTTGATTATTTTGCTATGAAACTTGGTACAGGTATGTAATAGGCTATGATAAAAATAAGAAATAGTAATTACCTTGACCAATATAATCCAATAATAACTTTTAACAATCACACACAATTTCAAATCTACCATTTTGAATTATTAAGATGGCGGCAATGATCACTGTAGATTTCTGATTGGATATCGGATATATAACTGATTTGAGTAAATATAGCCAGAGGTCAAAGTTCATAGGTGACAATGTGGACAGGTCAAAGGTATGCGGTTCATTGTGATGCAAAAATATCGACAAAAACTTACATTTTAGTCTTAGATATACATGTACTAGTAAGTACTAGTATCTAGTAAGAAAACAGAAAATATTGATATTTCTTTAAAAATGACAAGAATGTCCGCCAACCTAAGTTTAGTCAAATCAACAAAATGACACTGACAGAGTAACTACATTTTGCATTAGATAAATCATCATTGGCGTGTCTCAGATCTGACACAGGTAAGTTAGAACAAAACATAAATTTGTACTGTACTGTAATACCAGTCGGAAATATTGTCCATGTTACCACACAGTCATATATTTAAAGCGAAGAGATTCGGTTCTACACCTATATTTTATCACTCTACCAGTACCCACATGGTGGATGGAGCAGTAAGGGGACCTGGTAGCTAACTTTTACTAACACCTCACGCATCGCCATAACAGTCAGTAATGACTGATAGCCATTATCATAGAAGATAGAAGAAAAACTTACAAATACACATGAGTATGGATCCTATTTTTGTGTATACTGACTCAAAGAGTAAATCCCAACAATTAATTAAAAGAAACATAGAATTATTTATATGCTAATCCAAGGAAGAATACGACAACACTCATTTAATTAATATTCCCAATAAACTCATTAGCATAGCTTTATCACAGAAAACAAAATTCATTTCGTTGAGTTCACGAATGTAGAAACTTACTCAATCACGTGCGTTTCTTCTAAGCTCATGTAGTTTTCTTAGTGCATAGTTTGTGAAAACTACGTTTCCAAATAGGTTCAACACAAATATTGAATCCAGCGGTCAACAAAAATATCAAATCCAGCGTGTGTGAGGCTGTCAAAAAGGCTGTCAAAGTGCTAGATTCTAATTTTTTAATGCAAGTTCGTATTATTGTCAATGAAGACAATGAATGGTATAGAAAAAATAGCAACAGAAAGAATTAAAGTAAATGTGCAATAAATAAGCAAAAATCTCTTTCAAAAGTGATAAGCACAACCCTTATTCATTGACAACGTGTAATTTGGAGGTGTATAAACAAAACAAGGTAAAATTTAAATATTTAAACAGAGCACGTGAACTTCGTGGATACTTGAACAAACATACTGCTTCAAATATTAACGCAAAACAATTTATGGAAGAGCAGACGAATTGTTATTGTGTTAACGCTAAAAAATGCAGCAAGCCAAACTTTAGAATATTGCAATTATAAGTCTAATATGGATAGAAAAAAGTGAAATAAGTTGAAGTGCGGTTTAAGGATCTATCATTTGTTGAAATTGAAAAAAATCTATCAAGTGGGTGGGGTAACTAATCATATCAAAATATCCATAAATTCTATATAATTTTAATTTATTTTGTAAGTGATGCATTAAGTGTATGGATGAGACAGTGAAAATATAAAGAACTCAACAAATAAGACATTTAGAAAGAAACAAAAACATTTATCCTAACCTGGAAATGGCCTTACGAACGTCGGTCCAAACACATATTTAAAGTTCTTTTTTCATAATTCCAAAAGATGTAATAGAATGTCCATATAACATTTTACAATGTCCTAGGGTGAATCACACAATAAGTGTTTCCAAAATGTAAATTTGATAATTGATCACAACACTGTTCACACATGATTTTATTTTCAATTTCCCACAGGAACCCGATAAATTTTTCCTTCTTATTACACACATAGAACATACAAAATGAGTAGAAAATTGCACTGGGAACTTGTGTGTAAACTGTAATTTAAAACGTGTAATGTTTGGTAATGTTTGTGTTGAGATGAATTATCAAATTTACATTTGAGAAATACTTTTTGTGTAATTTACACTAAGACATTGTAACATGTTACATAGACAACCTATATCAACATTTGGATTTATGAAAAAAGAACTTTAAATATGTGTTTGGATTGACGTTCGAAAGGCTATTCTAAGGTGAGGTTAAATGTTTTCATTTCCTTCTAAATATCTTATTTGTTGATTTGTTTTATTTTCCCTATCGCATCTATACATTTAATGCATCACTTACAAAATGTATAAAAATTATTTTAGAATTAATGGATATTTTAATAGTTTAGTCACCACACCCACTTCATAGATTTTTTCAATTTCAAATCCCGATACACCCTTAAAGCCTGTTTCCATATGTATGTTCAGCCAACTTGAAATCTTATTCGATAACCCCTGATAATTGAAACCAGACAGGTGCCTCTCTCACAGTACATGTTTACATCTGGATAGAGTGGAACAATTGTAGGTAAATTTCTTGGTAAGGAAACGTAGTCCGTGTCCTTAGTGGGGTTCGAACCCTAGACTTCTAGATCCCTTAAGGCACACCCTTCCACTGGACCACTGTTAATACAATCTACAGTTAACATTGACAGCCATAACCACAGAAACCGCAGGAAGATCAAATAAACGGAAAAGAAGTAAAACATAGCGTACTGTCCTATTGCAACTTTTGATCTTTCTGCTAACAGAAACAAGATACATCATGGTTTTTATCTTACTGCTTGCAGTACAACTGCTGTACTCACGGTACTACCAGCAGTAAGATTGATTTCACTTCTGTTTCTGTCGTAACTGCTGGCACTGTTAACTTTAAATCCATTAAGATACAAGTTAACGTGTTCTATATTCCAAAGAATACCACCTCGAATCACCTACGTACACTATATACCTGCCCGCCCGGCTAGCTCAGTCTAATTATCTGCCCGCCCGGCTAGCTCAGTCGGAAGAGCTAAAGTCTACTGATCGAGGGGTCGTAGTTTCGATTCCCGGGCGAGGCATACTTTCGTAGAGCTTGGTCATGAAATATTTTTCTACGGCCATTCTCTCTCCTATCACTGATTCTAAATCATAAACAAGAAACATAATATACCAGCAATGCAAACACGTTTTACCCAATTCATTAGTTAATTCATACAAATTTAATGTCATGTAATTCATTAAGTGTCATGTAATTTGTTCATTGTTATGTAATTCATTTAGTGTCATGTAATTAGTTCATTGCCTATGTAATTCATTTAGTGTCATGTAATTCATTCAGTGTCATGCAAAAATGCTCATTCATTGCCAATGTAATTCATTTAGTGTCATGTAATTCATTCAGTGTCATGCAAAAATGCTCATTCATTGCCAATGTAATTCATTTAGTGTAATGTAATTCATTTAGTATCATGCATTTAGATTCATTGCCAATGTAATTCATTCATTATCTTGCAATTCATTTAGTGTCATGCAATTCATTCATTGTTTAGTAATTCATTTACACGTAATTTCTTCATTGTTATGTTATCTATTCGTTGTCATATTATTTATAAAATCTACATTTTTTGTTGTATTTTGATCTGTTCTAATGACATGTATTTATATGTATATCCTTTCTTATAAAGAGGAAATGAAATGTGTATAAGTTATTTCAGTTTATATCTGAGAAGGGTTGTGTTGTGCTGTTACGCGCTGTGTTGCGTTGTGTTGCGCTGTGTTTCGTTGCGTTGTTTTGCGCTGTGTTGTGTTGAGTTGTGTTGAGTTGTGTTGCGTTGTGTTGCGGATTCTAGGACAATTGTTCCAGGACATCTACCCCCGGACAATTGCAATTTTTTGCCAAGGCTAACATTTGTGCTCTATATTTTTTGAAGGGCGGACATTTGCCTCCTTCAATTTAGAACATGTTTGCTACATTAAGAGTTATGCTTTGGAAATATTACTACAGCAGAAACAATTTGTTTAAAGAAAATAATTTTCTTACGAATATTAGATATTCTCAACAAAAAATCGGCATATTTTATTTCTCCCACGCACCACCAAGTTTCAATTAAAATCTTAGTTTCAGAGGACAGTGTACAGACTAATTCGGACACGAAAATCGAAACATGAGGCATTGACATACCAAATTTTTTGACTTTACAAAAACGAGTATCAAAATTTTCATTCGTTCCAAAAATAGTCAGGTCGCTTTCTACGGAATATTTTTACATGTTAGTTTGAAGAGGTGCAAATGCACGCCTCGGCATAAAGGGGGCCAAATGTCCGGGGGCAAATGTGCTGTTCCCTGTGCTGCGCTATGTTGCATTGCTTTGTGTTGCATCGCGTCGCATCGTATCGCATCGCAGTGTATCGTATCGTATCTTATCGTGTCATATCATATTGCATTATAATAAATCTAGAAACTGCCACTTTCTCTTAATCAATATTACATAATGTAATATGAAACAAGTATATCAAACTTATATCGACATTATTTGATTTAAAATCGATGTATTGTAGACAAAAATATGTTAGATACCCAATTAATTGTCTAAAAAAATACGATGTTTGTTTATAAAACAGTTCAGATACATTAAATGTAAATCATGTCAGTGGTACTTCTGTCTAACTCATATGCTATATTGATTCACACCACTAGTTGTGAGCTACGAACACGTTGTTACCTAAATGTACTTCATTGATAGAATAAGCTGAAAGAAGCAACCCATGACGTAACCAAGTAACCAATGTGAGGAGATAGAGCCGATCCATGGTATCATAAAAGAAAACTCAATGTGTTTCCATTAATTATTAACAAGTTCAAAATACACCAGAATTAATCTAGACTAAAGTGTAAGAGGTCAAAACACAGCACGTTCTGTATTCTGGAAGACGAGTCCATTCTCCTACAGTAGAGGTAAAGCAGTATTAATTATAGAAAACAAGTCGATTCTCTAATTAGAGATAAAACATTCAACTTAAATGGTACACGGGTATATTGTCTTAGTAGAGGTAAATCAGTCTTTTTAAATGACAAATTTATTTCTTAGTAAATCAGTCAATTTCCCTTCCTTCGTAGAAATGAACTAGTCAATTCTTGGTAATACAAATGTAGTAGTTCAATTCATTTACTTTGTAGAGGTGGATAAGTCGATTTCCTGGCAAATATCTACTGTAGAGATAAGATCAATAATAATCTCGCTGACCTTGGTGTAGACCGATGACCTTTCCTCATTTCATCATGTTTTTACAATATGAGAACTCACATCAAGGTCATGTCTTATATACATATAATATATGAGTAAATTAACGGCACCGTGGCCAAAAAAATATACACGCCAAGGCAATTCTATAGGATGTTCGATGCATATAAGTGACTATTTCGCACTGCGTCCGTCTCAAAACTTTTGGGTATACGACGGATATGTATAGCCCCGGGCCCGAGGCATTCATTTTGTCTGTAAACATTGTCTTCGACTTTCAAGACACAAACTTGAAAGAATCACTCTTACACACTACAGTATGAAATATAATAATAATCTCATAATCTTAATTATATACATTTAAGTATCTAAAATGTTCATTTAAGTTATGAAAGTACTATACAACTTGAAAGTCACCTCTCGTATCAGCCACTCCGAACCGTTCATGTAGACTAGTACATAGTCGTTCGGAACTACATCGGCGATCTTCTACGCCGAGGTTGTTCTGAACGGTACAACTAGCGACAGTATCATGTATAATTAAAGTACTGCTGCGTGTTCAGTAAAGACTGTTAGCTAACGTTAGGGGTTGCTGCGTGTCCAGTAACGACTGTTAGCTAACGTTACGGGTACGGAAGAGCTCATCCCGAAGACAACTCAACCCGTGCATAACTCTACTCAAAGTTGTGACAACTCAATCCGTTAGTAGGAGATTGAGTTGTCTCGGGTTTAATTCTCCCGGTAATTTGTATTACCAAGTCTATGAATTGAGTTGTTCCGACACTTCCGTTACGGAACGTTTTGGAACGTTCAGGGTAACTGAATACGCTGCTGGTCAGACGGTGCTAATGTAATTGTTACAAAGCTGATCATGATGCTACTGACTTTTAAGTTACTTTGCATAATTTAAATCTATTTTCAAATCTTAATGAACGTCTATCATACGGGATCAGATGAATAGAAAAATACATTTGCTTTACAAAAATGGCTTACAAAGTTTAGAAAGCCAGAACTACGTATACCCATGAACATGCAACTCGCCAACCTAAATATGAACAAGATGAAGCATCAATAATTTCTACTTTTCTCTTTTGTATAAAATATTTTTGACCCAATGCAAACATAGGGTTAAATATTTGATTCTACAAATGTCTAGTCGGTGGAATTTAACTGTAGTCCTATATACTGCACTTTTATTGGCCATGGAAGTTTTCGTAATTAGATGTAAATTGCAAAAGTATCGTCAACACCAGCTGCCAAATCCACTGAGGCGTTCATTAAAATCCATTAAAACTTTAACGAAGTGGTTCAATGTTTAACCATTACATAAAATCCTTTGTTCATCTGTTTTTCATAATCGGGCAATCTCGGTCATATTCGTCACAGCCGCTCAGTCTTCGGATACAGCGTTATATTCGATGTCAGTCGGAAAACAGCTCGGGTTATTCCGTAAACTGCAAATCTATCACCGAAGTGTTCCGAAGGGATGCGCAACAGACCAATTAACCGACTTGTACAGACGGCGATCGATCGTCAGGTAAAACTATCAGCAGAAGAGAGCATTTTTTGCGAAATGAGTTTACAAGTTTAACAAATTTACAAACATAGGCGGATCCAGCGGGGGGTCAGGGGGATCCGGACCCCCCCCCCTAGAATTTCCAAAATGTACCGATTCATTAGTGTATTTCTTGACTGTAAGTCATTTATAAGTAGCATGAAGCAGTTTTACTCGGTGCTTAACATAGATTTAATGGTTATTTAGTTTGTATTATAAATATGTTGCAATATGCTGCAAAATGTGTATAATGTGGTTGTGGTGCGAAAGTTTGGACCCCCCCCCCCCTAGAAAATGTTCGGACCCCCCCTTGGAAAAAAATCCTGGATCCGCCCCTGAAACTTTCTTATCGCGCACAAAATGAACTCGATCCTTGACGTTTGGTTGGTTACAATGCAGATTCAAGAGATCACTTTCTTCATTAAACATAACACAATAAATGAATGAATGTTATATCAAGTGTATGAAAAAGTCAGGTAGTTCTTCATGCTGAGTAACAGTTCACAAATCAGATCTAATGATCTTGGTTCCGTACATTCTACATTATAGACGCATGTTTTAACGTTAGGGAACGGGAATTCCCGAAGTTTTACGACCGGCATAATTTCTCTTTATGACATCTCCAAAGTTGCAGTCTTAGAAAACTATTCAAATACAAATTGAATTATTCTTGAGCTCATACTTCAGTCGTTAGGAATTGCAGAAAGGCAGAAAATTATTAAAATATATTAAGTACATAAATACTTTAAACTATTCAAATCAGTGTATCTTTCAAGTGCAAGAACCTAGAGCTTAGATCTCTAATCTCTTCATGCAGTTATAAAACAATTATATTGTCAAATTACTTCGAAACTAAAACTAGAAGTTCACTAAGTGTGCCCGAGGCCATACAGGCCTGTATAAACAGGGGAGTAGGAGTCGATACCCCCCCCCCGATTATCATTTTGAAAGTTATGTAAATTAAAGCAGACTTCGAAAGTTATTGGTTTTTTTTCACAATACAAATCTCTCCGCGCCCCCCCCGAAAAAATAGTCGTCCAACCCATCTGTAAATGCTCTCTACGGTCCTGCTATGTATATGTACGTTTTTGTGGTTTCAATCCTTATCAAATGTTTCGGTTAAACAATAGGCAAGAAATTTAATAAATGATATGTTATAACGTATGCTTATGACTCACCACACACGTAATACCTGTGTCTAGGGTCTAAATATAGGAAATGACAAACAAAATGGCTTGTGGGGACTGATGGCTGCTTTATAAAGGTGTAAATCAATACAATATATCAAGCTGGAGGTAGTTTCAACTTCACTTTATTCAAAGACTTCAGCACAGAACAGTGCTTTTGGTCGTCAGTCTTATGTTTCAGCCTGGATGCTCAAATTTAAGTAAAGACAAATAAAAAATAGCATAGTGTCGATGAACTAAGGATCTACGATCGAATAGGGAATTTAAATTTTGCAGGAAAGTGGGTTCACTTACTACATTTGTAACCCTATATAAACAGACCGAAACAAACATATATCAGTGAAACATCTGGAATCTCAATAAAAAATATCATTCTATCAATGTGTTCGTTTATTTGCTCGCTACATATTATTAAATATAGTTCAGACAGTGCAGTGTTCAGAGATAAAATATCACCGAGATAATCCCTTCAGGGTGATTCGAGGGTATTACCGCCTGAGTACGTTGATTTAGCATATGATGTCTAAATTAAGTCAGAGGCACGGTCCTCAGTGAGTCTTAATTAAGCTACATCCCAACATTACTGGTCATCACAGATTTTAGCGTATGGCGCATATACATGTTTCTCCCAGCTTTTGTTTTAAATGGCGTTCGCTTTTGACATAAACGTTAAAAATGGAAATATTAGAATAATAATTCATATATCATTAATGTAGCAATTTTTCTCGTATTTTTGCTTTGTATTGATGCATTTTCAAGGTTTATTAAGGTGGCACTTTTATAGGGCTCAACACTATCCGAGGATCTTGAACACTTGGAAGGACTCCCAGTGATGCTTAGTTAGGCATTCAGTCAGGATCCCTAAAAATTGCTCTGTTCTTACGCGACATTAATTTCCCTTTAGTTGTATATCACAATTAGTGATTCAAATTTGTATCTAATTTCCCCCCCTAACGTTAAGGGGATCTCTGAAAAACTGACTAGGAATCCCTTTGGTTGAGTGGTAAAACAGTGAGTGTCGAACCCTGTTTTTATACATATTTTAACTTATTCGCATCTTGATTATATACCCTATGACCTACAGATGCAAAAATATCATTCTTGAACAAACCAGGGTTTTTATTGACATTAGATATACATGTATATAATTATAATGTATTTCCAAACTAACGCCTCTTCTAAAGATCAAACGGTCATAAGCCAGTATAAGCCAGTTTATGTCCGAGTAGAGTTCACAGTATGATGTTATCGATCGACTATATGACGTCAATATGAATGACCTCCATGGTGTAATTTATAAATTATTCACAAGAACACTTTGAGATATTATGCAAGTATGTACAGTTTTTATGACTCAGAATGCAATCGTATCTTCTCGGTAATTTCCGTGACAAACCCGATCTAGTTCAGGATGCTCAGAGTGAAGATATTCGGAGTTTCTCGGCGATGTTTGCTTCATTGCTCTAATCAGTCGGTCCAGATCGCTTAGTTGTTGCTCACCGTGCTAAACCAATTGTAAGCGGAATTGGCCGGTGTTTTCCGAATGAGTCCGAATCAAACTATCGGCTAATTCCGCTGTGTACAAAGAGCAATAGTTTCGTAGAAAAAACCCGAGATACTCCGAATACAAGTACTCGAAGATTTTTTTTCTTGATTGAAACCGGAAAATAAAGTGCTAACTCTCGATAAGGAAGGAAACCAAACGGATATTCAAATTATATAACAATAAATCACTTGTCATTTTTTCAGAATAAAGTCTAATCGCTCAATATTTTTTACGGTATATACATGTACATGCTACGTACAGTCATAACATAGACACGATGAACTTTGTTTATGCCAATAAAATGTTTCGACTCGACTTAATACAGTCTTTATACGTGCTTATTGACGAACCGTCAAACCAAAACAAATAAACTGCCATAGTGTCATACAAATTACAACAAATCCTACATGTTAAAATATGTAGTTATATAACTTTAGTTGGATACGATTTCCATGTTGATTTTGTTTATTGTTGAATTAGTAAGGATTCTTTGTCTGTCTGTTGACATTTTTAAGATATCACATTCAGACTTTAGGTTTCACTTTGACAAATACTTGTACGTGATTAAAGGTTTCATTTTTATTCGCGTCAAAATGATCTTCCCTTTCTAGTGTTAATCACCGATATTTACTGATAAAAACCTTTGTGTTTTATTAAAGACAAATAAATCGATGACAGCCCTATTTTTATATGGGTTTGTGTGATTTCATTTTAAGGGTAGTTCCCAGACAAATATGTATCTACCGTTATTCAGACTCTATCTATACCTAGGAACAAAATCCGCAGGGAGTTCCTTCAGTATATAAATGTCAATTCAAACAGATCGTATGTATGGTGACACATTTCTGCGATAAGTTAACCACATAACTATCAAGTTTATAAGATGGTTACTCTAACTAGACACGTAACTAGTTAACTTGTTAAGCGATATTTTGGATAAGTGATAAGATATTATTTGTATCGCGTCATATGACTCGTATCCGCGTCGTATCGCATACAGTAAAACTTGGATATAACATACTTGCTGGGCCAAAGAAAAAAGGTATGTTATAACCGAGGTATGTTATATCCATATAGCATACTAAGTATGTAATATACAAAATATGAAAATTGGGCCAGGAAAAATGGTATGTTATAACCGAGTGTATGTTATAACCGAGTATGTTATAACCAAGTTCTACTGTATATATAACGGGTTATCTTTTCGTATCGTATCGATTTGTATCGAATCGAATTCTGTAGTGTTATGCTATGCCGTACATGGTATGATTGTACACTAACACAATGCATCGAACTGTATCGTATATAATTGCATCGCATTGAACCGTATCGTACTGATTCGTATCGCATCGTGAGATATCTTGCTAAACCGTGCCGTATCGTGACTCGTCATGTCTTACTGTACATAAAATCGATTCATATCAAACATGAATAGTATTAAAATCTAAGTTATAACAAAAGCATAGCTAAAACATTTCATTACTACAATGCCCCCGTCTTGTGTATCGTCTCATCCATACTACTCATCAATACATGACTACAACAACTACAAATAATCATCTTATAGAGATACGCTGAGAGAACTGTATTCATGCTATATGTTATTGATTTATCAAAATATCTCTTCACACACCCCTACATATTATTATTGGAACCTTCCAGAGAAAAGTCGATATTTGTTTCACAACACTCCCTTTTCATTCACTAGGATAACTGCCATCACGATGGAGGTCAGTCACTATTTTTTCTCTTTGTTAGATTTGTTATTTCATACTTAAAATCCTCGCTCTTAAGCATCCGGTTTAACCGAATTATTGAGATGTTTCTTCTATTGTGATTTTTGTGTGTTTTTGTTCTTTTTTCACGTATTTGTTGGCTTTTAGGTTTTAATTATTCAACATACTTTAAAATAAATTTAGAAAATTTATAAACTCTTAACCCACGTGCGTTTACATATACTCATACAGCGTTCTTTAAGTTCAGTTTATGGTGCAAAATCTAGGAGCGTTTTATTTCATTTATTTGAAAAGCAATTATCTTAACAACATATGTTACGAGTGATCCGTTAATTTTAAACATAGAGAGCTGAAACCATTGTTAATATTTGCGTATATTTTGATTTTCCATTACGACGCATATTCCTAGCGTCTGTTACATTTTCAAATTAATTAAATAATAGCAGGCTTACTATTTATGAAAATCTTCTTTTCTTGATATTTAATTCATTTTTTTCTTTGACTATATGTATGAAATCAGTCCTAATATATTCTTTTTTCTGGTCGACAGTCGTGATTTCAGAATATAAAAATATTCCTATTCTTGGAAATAATGAAAAATTTAAGACGTAAATACATTACAGAAGCGCGCATGTCTTTATGATAATTTGGCCAAATGGTGGACGAAATTCGAAAATAAGTTAAAAATATGTTTAGCAACGCCATACATCGCAAAAGAAACAGTCAATGGTGTAAAAAATGTTTTCTTGGAGCTATTGATACCGCTCTTAGTTCGACCACCAGACTTCAATGTACATCTCTATGACGTAAATTCACCGCCTCGATCATATCCAGTTGAAATCGGATTGATCTTTAGGTCTCTGTATTGGAAAGGTTTCACGAGGCCTCGGGTTCGTTAAGAGTGATAGCAAGGTCATGGTGTTTCAATGTATTTTTAATTTGTTATTCTCTATTGACAATGTCACGACTTCGTGGTGTTTCATTTCAAAATGATACATCCGGAAAACACATCAGACGGGTTATGAACGCGTTCTGAGAAAATTTTAAAATATTGGTGGTTTTTTTCCATTGAAGAATGATAGTTTTTATCCAACCTTTTAGTTTTATGGTATTATAATTCTTGAATTATATCATTAAAACGTTATATATATTATCATAAACACTTGAATGATCTTTCTTCCATTTGGAGGACTCTTACTATGTCATAAACTATGATACTGTTTGTTTTAAATGATTTTTCCTTTGTGAAATTTGTTAAGAATCCTTAATGGAATTAAAATCTTTAAAAAAAGAGAAAAAAGTTCAATGTCTGTATTAATTATATGAGGTCTATTGTTAGGTATCTAAATCTTCCATCGAAGTCGAACAGTGGGTTGTTTTACAAATGAGTAAATTTATTTCCTCTTAACTATAGGAGTCATAGCTTTAAAATTTCTCAAGCCTTAGACCGATTTATTATGTTATATTAAGGTGCAAAATTATCAACAAGTCAAAGTTTATAGAAGAATTTGTTAACACTAGCCTGACTATTTTTTCACTCGTCATGGACTACGGGCTAGTGGGTTATAGTGATGTCTGGAGCGATACTCAATATTCTAGCTGTTATTTTTCATTACGTTCACAGTTTCACTGTCTGTTAATTAAATACCTAAATAGAAATAGAATAATACAGAAAATGACCACTGCTTTCTAACTCCGTAAGCAGTGAACATCTGACTGATAATTAAGTTATTTACAGACGAGAAAACCATTGTTGACAATGATGGAGTTTCAAGATTTCGATTTACTTCATGCAGACAACATTGTCATAAATTGTATCGGGGATAATTCACAATGAGGGAACATTACTATGTTGTATTCTCATTAAAACAATGATTGATCGAAAAGAATTTATCAAAAACTCTCTTGATATTTTAGTTATTTTGTATAACTTTAAAATTTACCATTAAATAAATAAACTAGTTAGACGAATCTTCTTGTACAGTTTAATTGACTCATATTCAAGACTACGTTCAATTAAGTTTTACAACAGCTAACGGTAGCTTACATCGTAAGTGAAGAAAAGTAAGCTTATTCAACGGCTGCGACCACTTTCCGTTATATATCAATTGAAACTTCTCTATCTTTTAAAACATTGCATTCTACAAGTCAACTGTAAGCCAGTGGTAGGTTATGGTAGAGAAAACTGTCGTTTTAATTAACAAAATGTTCCTAAGCGCCAATATACCGTTCGTATATATAGCCTTTGTGAATGTGAAACGCTGTCAGACGACAAGTATCTGCGGAAACAGCCGATATTTTCCGATTGTCATCTTGGTAAAGATTGCTTCATCGCATTTTAACTACCACATGGTAATGGGTCCACAACTAATTACACTTTGTGTGAGGGTAATCTATCAAATAAAAAAGAAAACATGGCGCTGTAGAAAACATGTGATAAATAATAGTGACATCAACCATAACTGTGAGCTCAAATTAAACTACAACGAATGCAGACACTAATCTAACATTGTCCTCCTGATGAGTTGTGACTTGATTGATACCTGCAACATGCACTTTCGCTAGTCATCGAGCTTATGCACCCACAAATCACCAACTCCGCACACGTCATACGTCGCTACTTCTAACGTTTTTCTTTCCAAAAAGGAAGTAATTATTGCAGGAAGTTTGGCATTCGGAACACATTGGAGAGCTTCTACCCAGATATGTCTATACTTGCGTAGAAAATCACTGAGGAATTGCGAATTGATGTCTGGTGCACGAAATAAGATTTATTTCGGGGATTTTTTCGATACAATACGAAGATGTGATACAAAAAGTGAACTGCTCGAGTCAATTATTTTCATTTTAAGTATCATAGCTCTAAATCGGAGGAAGGGGCATTTAAAGGTTATATCCGTCGCGCAACTTTGCAAGTATTTACAATTTATACAGGTCATAAGGGTCACCTGTAAACATGTGTATTTCCATATGTAAGCGATTTTATCATACACACAGTGTATCACAGTGAGACAGTCAAAGCTAGATGTCTTATTTTGAAGGATATATTTTTCTCAGACTCATATCGAACAGCTTGCTCTCTGGGTTTATTGAATACATGCTCGACAGTAATCTAGCTTGACCATAATTAATTATACATGCATTAATGTTAATCTTTTTAGAGAATATTACGAATAGTTAAGATTCAAAATATCAAAGTACAAAAAATTGCCGAGTATCAAAATTTGGTATAGACTAAGAGCTGAGAGTCAATATAATGGTATACAATATACATAACTGATAATCAAAGTATTGGTGTACATTAAACATAGCTGATAATCAAAGTATTGGTGTACATTAAACATAACTGATAATCAAAATATTGGTGTACATTAAACCCATGGCTGATAATCAAAATATTGGTGAACGTTAAACATTTGTAAGAATCAAAATATTGGTGTACGATAAACATAACTGAAAATCAAAATATTGGTGTACGATAAACATAACTGATAATCAAAATATTGGTGTACATTAAACATTAGTGATAATCAAAATATTCGTGTACATTAAACACAACTGATAATTAAAATATTGGTGTACATTCAACACAACTGAGAATAAAAATATTGGTGTACATTCAACACATATGATAATAAAAATATTGATGTACATCAAACATAACTTATAATCAAAATATTGGTGTACATTAAACATAGCTTATAATTAAAATATTGGTGAAAATCAAACATAGCTGATAATTAAAATATTGGTGTACATTAAACATAGCTGATAATTAAAATATTGGTGTACATTAAACATAACTGATAATTAAAATATTGATGTGCATTATAAATAACTGATTATCAAATATTGGTGAACGTTTAAAATAACTTAGTATCACAATATTGGTATACATTAAACATAGCTGGTAATTTAAATATTAGTGTACATTAAACATAACTGATAATTAAAATATTGATGTGCATTAAACATTACTGATTATCAAAATATTGGTGTACATTCAACACAACTGATAATTAAAATACTGGTGTACATTCAACATAACTGATAATTAAAATATTGGTGAACATTAAACATAACTGATAATTAAAATATTGATGTGCATTAAACATTACTGAGAATCAAAATATTGGTGTACGTTAAACATAACTGATTATCAAAATATTGGTGTACATTAAACATAACTGAGAATCAAAATATTAGTGTACATTCAACACAACTGATAATTATATGCCCGAAAGAATTTAGCAATTTAACATTAAACATAAATGAGAATCAAAATATTGGTGAACATTCAAAATAACTGATAATCAAAATATTGGTGTTAATTAAACATAACTGATAATTAAAATATTGGTGAACGATAAACATAACTGATTATCAAAATATTGGTGTTCATTAAACATAACTGATAATTAAAATATTGGTGAACGATAAACATAACTGATTATCAAAATATTGGTGTACATTCAACACAACTGATAATTAAAATACTGGTGTACATTCAACACAACTGATAATTAAAATATTGGTGAACATTAAACATAACTGATTATCAAAATATTGGTGTACATTAAACTTTACTGATTATCAAAATATTGGCGAACATTAAACGTAACTGATTATCAAAATTTTGGTGTACATTAAACATAACTGATTATCAAAATATTGGTGTACATTAAATATGGCTGGTAATCAAACTATTGATGTACATTAGACAAAGCTGATAATCAAATATTGGTGAACGTTAAAATAGCCGAAAATTCAAACAAGAATGCACATTTAACATGACTTAAATAAAAAAATTTCGAAAATGTTATATTTTATCAAGTTAGGATATCGTGGGTTTACGTGGATAAGTACATGTTTACGTCAATAGGATATGTACGTGTACTTTTTATCTTGATGTAAAATTCATATTTATTTGTAAATGTTTTAGAACTGGTTCATTAAGTAAGAACTCTATTCAATATTTCTATTGTTTAACTCAATGAATCACCATGATTATATCACATATCTACTGTTCATTGAAATGCGCCAATGCAGCACCTTTATTAAAGCCATTCAAACTCAACTCCTCTTTAAGATATCGTCGGTCGGCTGCCAAAACCTCGTATCTCTATTTTTCAAGGTTTTCAGGAGAAGGAAAAAACTATTTTATCAAAAAGTCATATCTCAAACTTATCCAAACTTAAAATAATAATTTTTCGTTTCAAAAGGTCGTAACTACCATTTGACACCCATAAAATTAATGTATTGCAACATTCATCAAAGATAACTGTTTCCCATGTTTGCAAACAATGAAAATGTAATAAATGCATTATTTCTGCTTCTTAATTTAATTACTAGTGTAGAATACTTGTCATTATTAGTGGACAAGAAATGATAAACTATTTTCAATCGTTTTAGTCGAAATTATAATTCATAAGATGCAAATCATACAAGATAAGCATACAAAATTAACGTTAAATGAATAAAGTGGTTGAAATCAAACATATTTTACCTGTTAAAAAGAAGAATCCAACTGCATGATCATTTTTTTATCAACAATAGAGTGTTAAGTGTGAATTACGATATTTTGACCGTTGTTCAAAAAACAAATCGGAGTTACGATACTTCATCTCATGACAATATTTCTGGTATTGATTGGCTTACATGTACGACGTTTTGGGACAAGACGGGAATCGCTTTGGCGTACTTCGTGCAGTCAAAAAGTCATTTTTGCCAAAAATCATAGTTACGACCTTTTGGCAGCCGACCGACGATATGTAAAAATCGGTCTCTAAATGTTAACTTCTTAATATATTCGTTATTCTAAAACAGCAGTGTATATTTTTTTTAAAACAACTGTTATTCAATTTGAATCGACTTTTTTAGTTTAGTTTTGTGTATGTTTGGCGACTGGATCACCTAGCTATATTTCATCGACAATTTTCTTTACTAAATCATTTGGAACTCCTCTGCTATTTTTTACTGAACATTTTCGCAGAAGATAGCCAATGTGTTCCGAATGTTACTAAAACTCTTTTCGTTTCCATCGTGATCTCAATTTAAAGTGCATTTTGAAAAGTTATAAGATGCATTTAAAGGGATAGGATTAAAATTAATAAAAAACAAGTTTTCTCATTCAGTTTCCCGATATTTATCTGGTCGCTTAAAGGAAGAATAATAGTTTCAATACGTCAGTAAGGTTTTGAATTTCAAGACAATCCATTACGTATAGGTTGAATAATCTTAACTCCATGATTAACTATTCGTGATATCATATATTACCACATGCGTTTTAATAACTCACAATACAGTGCAAATGTATAGAATAGTTAAAACGAAAAAAAATATTCAACTAACTTTTTTCATTTGATCTAATCAATGCAACGTGAATAACATTTTATAATGAAGATTAGCATGGGATGTAAGCATTTATTATACTATTTCACAATTAATTTTCAACTTTGAATGCTATTGGAAATGAATAAAATGCATTTGCGTAGGACGTAATTTCAAACCTTAATAGATCTCAGGCAGGTTAGACTACTTAACAAACAATTATAAATACAAATTTATTAAAAATTAATATTTTTCTGATTTTCTGTAGATGCGATTGAGATGTAAGACGATTTTAATATCTACTTAACTTACTTATCAATTAATTTTGTTTTCATATTATTAAGTATAAATAAATGAAACTGCACCACAATATCGCACTCTTATGTGTGTCACTTATAATCGGACAAGTCCAAAATTATAGGTACAGTTACATGCTATGTTCACAAAATTGATTTATATACTCGAGTTCGTTTATGTAAGCAATAAGGTTTTAAATATGGTCGATTCCATTAAAACAATATTTAGGGGTGAAGCGTTATAACAATTTAATAGTTGAATTAAAATAATAAACCTTATTCCATTGATATATCATCATAGTCAGTTAACTTTGTACATATGGAAAGAAGCACTATATATTTTTTTTACTTTCGGTGGTTTCGCCGAAAGGCTTAAGTTATACCGCAAGTCGAAAACTATCGACGATTCAAATGACCAGTTTAACCTGCGGAGTGGTATGTACATAGTGATCAATGAAGTGGTAATATTAACAACAGCAAATGTAAGGTTTACATTCCATGTTGAGAAGTTTATGTAGTAAGAGCAATAAAATGATTTGTATATTGATAATGTCTGTAGCTGTTTTATGTAATGATAGTCATACTGTGGTCATTCATTGTATTACTTGAAGTTTAAGTTGTTTTACAGTATTGTACTATAATTATTATACCTACAGAATTTGTATGCAAAGTGACAAAGTGTACAGGGAAACTGTACTTCAAGATTTTGTATGGGAAGAAGAGGAAAATAAAATCTTTGTATTTTAAACTGATAGTATTTGCCAGTAATACAGGGTAGAATTAACATTATGCCCGCATTTTTGTCGTGCTCGATTCGTACTTGAATATAATGTGTAAGGAGTAATCATTAGTATGGATTTGTTAGGTTTCAATGTGCACAAAAGTCTTTCTGTATTTTAATACTTCGATTTATTTTGAATGTCATAGGGGTCTGTCTAAATCAGTTAATTGATGTACGTACATCCCCTGATTCACCTATTGAGTGTGCAAGTCCATTCTTTTAAGTACGTGAATAGGCATAAACTAATATCCGACCAGCACATACAACCATGCATTCTCGTACCCAGAGGTTATCAAGATTCTCGATCTAACCTTTGGGTACGAGTATGGCAACCATCTCATACAGTAAACCCAAAACACTTCGTTGTATCTGATATTTAAAATTGTTATGTTATATTTAAATATCAGATACAACGAAGTGTTTGGGGTTACTGTATGAGACAAGCATCACATGGTATATTTATTATTATTGTAAAGCGCAGCAGAATATTGTATTTTAATAGTTTGCGCTTTATAAATAAATGTTCGTATGTTCTCTTATTAAAATCAAATACATTTGTAGATATGTTATTACGCGTGTTTGTTAATGTAAAATGCATGTTATGAGCGGAAATTGTATGTTAATTAGTATATGATATGTTCTAACACTTTAATATGTGCGTTCTTATGAAATAAAATACATGTATAAGGTTTGATACGTTTTTACAATATAATGTACAAATGTTAATTTAGTTTGGATACAACCCATTGATGAGTGTTATTTAAAATGCATCATTTATTATATATAATATATATTAACTTGATATGTTATATTAATCAACTACAGGTACATTATCTGTGTACAATTGTTATTAAAGTGGAAACCATTAGCAATTATTTATTTAACATCTTTATTGATCAATAACTACGTTACGTCAATATAACAGTATGTCGTACATCGTGTGTTGCGTCTTAACGTTACGTTCTTACGTTACGTTCTTACGTTACGTTACGTTACGTTATATATGACAGAATAGTATACATTCATTTAATTTCCCATTAAAGATTATAATACTGTACATATGACAAGTTGCAATCGACTATATATAACTGTAAAATGATAATAAACTTATAAGTGAATTTGTTAACTTGGCGTGTCGATTTAACAATAGAATAGAATAACTGTCAAAAATAGGGATAGACGAATATATTTAGAAATATTCTTTTATCATCTATATAAAAATAAGCGAGTAATATCTTTACTCTTATTCACTGAGTCACAGGTACTGAATAATGATTTTGTTTTCACAAGAATAAATACATTGAATCTGCTACATTAAAGTCTCCATTCATGTGTTTCCCCCCCCCCTCCCCATAAACGAATGAATCTAAATTTAAAAGTACAATAACATGCCATGTTTTAAGAATTGGATTTATACATATCAATATATATACTTCAAATAAACAATGATGCAATATCATACATATGAAGTAAACAATGGTTTGTGACTATAGGAAACATCAAGTATGTACTATTAGGTAAGTAGAAAACTAGGTACGAGTGTACTTGTAATTGTTATAAATGTCATTGGAGATTTGTTAGTAGAGGATTATATGTTTAACATTTATCTAACTAAAGTCTTGGCTCTGTAGGGTTCTGTTCTGTTCACATTGATAATATTGTTTATATCAAAAGAAGATAAGAGTATTTAAGTATTCATTACTTGCTTTAAGATACTGACCATTTATATAATTGATCTATAGTAGATAACAGACGTACACAATGACAAAACTATCATAAAGGTCGTGTCACACTGTTGGAAATAAAGGTCATGTCACACTGTTCGTTAAGTTAGACACTAAGCCGTCTGTATTAAAGTCTCACATCCACTGACATTTCAAACTTTACCCAAGCCATTGAATTTTCATCACCAACTAGGAGAAAATAAGTTGAAATATCTAAAGAAAATCTTCACGTGACTTTATTTTATTAATCAGTGGTCAATTGCATCGGAGGAGTTGAAAATCGCGAAAAGGTGGCGAAGTAATCTCCCATGATGCGTTAGTCTCTCCTGAGACTGCAGGGTAAGATTTTGTTAGCACGATAAGCCATACACTTTAATGATAAAGACTTATTCGTGTTCCTTCAGCGAATAATCAGCATATTGGATTTAATTTTGCGAAAGCTAGTATAATCGACGGTTTACATGGTGATGTCTGTAGCGCCGGTAAATACCGCAACGATGCAACATGTAGCGTCGATTGTGACGTGACGTTTAGCGATGTTGCGACGTTTATCGGTTCTACGGTGTCCAAAGACCTTACGCTCTCGAGTTGTTATTCCTCAAATTAATGTTCCAACGTTTGTTTACCCCCTCATGATTACTCTTGAGTATATGTTTACACTTTGATAATGAAAGAGTTGTACAAACAAGCAATGATTAAATTGTTTATCAGTCATGATACTTCATCTGGTCACTCCAACATTAAGAAAGCTAATTTGTTTTGACTTCGTTGAGTGAGTTGACCAGCTGTACAAGGTCAAAGTGGCCGCTATATAATCTTATTTTTGTCCATAATATTAACACAGAAACAAATAATGTTGAACCTCAGGAGCTTGACATTCTGAATCGTGCTTCGAAAAATAAACTTTTTAATAAAAAGAGATATTTTCTGAATTACGATACAGAATGTCAAGCTCCTTTGGTTGAAAAACGGTGTAAAAAAACTTATATCGCTTTTATGATACAACTTCTTACTTCACTATACTTATAGTTCACCTAATATTCATAATAAACTAACATAGAAGTGGTTTGTTTGCATTATCAAACTTAACAGGAAATTAAGTAAAGATTTGTGCATCGATTGTATTTAATCAGAAATGTTTAAACACTGACAGTTTCGTCTTAATATATTTTATATGATGACTGCAGAACAAAACAGAAAATGGTCTTATCTTGAAAACAGTGTTTTCATGTTAAACTGCAATAAATTACTTGGTGCAAATTGACCTGATACAAATACAATACAATACAATGCAAAGCAATGTAAAGTAATACAATGCAAAGGAAAATTAATGTAAAGCAATATCAAAATTTAGACTAGTCAATTTTCACAAGCTGTGATCTTGATTATATAAATAAACGTAAAGTAAATCCGGGAAACAGAAATAAGATTGTGAAGACACGAGTGTTATTTCCCGGTACTTCACTGTATACAAAGTGTTTGTAACAAATAAAATATATTTACACTGAAATACGTTCATATTCCCGGAATGTTGTTAAACGTACAGAAAATAATCTCAATTTATGGATAAATAAGACTTATGATTACTTCAGTATGATGAAAGAAAACAAGTTAGAAAATATTTCATGCTAAGTATTCATTGAGAACACATAGAAGAACTTGTGAACTCTTTATGGAATTGGTTTCGATTTGTTCCCTGTATGCTAAACTTCTCAATTGTTACTGCCCTACACACTTCTAAGATAATCATGATGGCCGCCATTGAAGTCAATGAAGGTTAGACTAAAACGCGTACGTACTTTTTGTGATAATACAGCTAGACACGCAGTTTTACGTTTGTGAATTCTTAATTAATTGTTAGATATCTGGTTATGACCATGTCTTCATTATTATACACTGTTCAATTTTGTAACTATATAAAGCCTTCCATAAGTTCTTGGACAAAACCGATCATGCCCTCTCAAATGATTATACATTTGTACTATACATGTAATTAAAGATTATTTATGTAACAACAGGGGTCCGTAGTGCAGTTTGTAGCGCGCCAAGATTTCGAATGTAGTTTCCTGACTGAGGGTACTGTTTCAAATCGCACGTGGGGCGGTTATACCCCGTTCCATGAAAATATTTAAAAAATGTCATCTTTCCTCCAATAAATTAAGGTATCTGAAGCAGTTGCCTGTCGAGAATTTTGGGCGAAGACTTCTGGAGGGCACTGTAATGTATTGCATCACTCAGTATGTAAAGACATTTTTGTAGTTCAGACTGTTGGCATGCTACTTATAATGGTTAACAAGCACAACAAATTTAAGAAACTATATTATCAATGTAGACAGGATTGTTATTAAGTAAAACCATGAATAAATAATCGTGAAAAAATCGAATTTTTTACTCACTGGTTCCTCCGATTTTAAAATAACATGATTTGTCAATTTTCCTGTTGCCGTTGACCATCATAATTTGCATTGCATGTTAGTGTAAACATTAAAATAACCAATCCATTCCAAAGGTAGGTCAGTATTGAAAAAGGTAGTTTAGTTTATTTTAACAAAATTAGTGTGAAGTATAAATTACCACCCCTATAGTCAATTATGCTGTTAATGGTAGAGAGTTTTACCATTACACCAACAAGGAACCCATACAAAACATGTTAAAAATAATACTATTTGATATTTTTTGTCATCATGAGCATCCTCTGTCGTGGTTTAGTTCACAGTATTTTTACACCAACAGTGTTTTGTTTTTTTTGTACGAACTGTATAATCATATTAACATAATATTTTTGCTATTTCTCGGTGGTATATTTTTATCGCTCGCTGATTGCTGAAAACTACTTTCAGCCATCAACAATGCTAGGTATGATGTTAACATAGACTGAGAGTATTATAGGTTGTTGTTTACATCTGAAAGTCGGTGGATTAGTCATAAAAATAAACTAGTTTCTAGCACAGTGCGATAATATGTTGATTAGTCCTTGAGAACTTCATAATGAAATAAAAACGACGTTAGTAGAAAATTCTAGAACACATAGCTTGTATACTCGTGAATGGTACACGTGCTGGAGACTTGTTGTTGGTGGTGTTATGATATAAGTGCTTGTAATGGTATGTGAGTTTGGTTACAAGAACTTGCTGGAACTTATTGTTGTCAATCATGTTTTTATCCAGAAAAATATATATAGATAATAGGCTGAATATAAAGAACGTTGTAAAATTACACATTTGCTTAAAATATTAACATACAGTGCATGTACTTCAAAAGTTCTTGGACGCATGGCATTTTGATAAAAGACTGATGATGCATACCGTAAGTAATTTTAATATAATTTAAGTTTATTTGTTTAATATAGTTTGAATCATGTGTTGATGAACATAATTTATTATATATAGATATATTGTGATGTAATCGTCAAGTTAAGTGCATATTATGTATGCAATTACTAGACAGATTACATATTATTTATGTGAACGTCCGCTAACATAATTATGGTTGATGTCTGGACACGTGTTGAGCTGTCAACTCAACTGTATAAAAGGTATTGCAATCGTATGATCATTGCTCAGTCGAGCCAAGGAACCCTTGCGGGGTCTTAGGTCCAAGCCGGACATAAGGCTTATACTTAGGTACCGTAGACTATGGATGTTTGTACTTGTATGTTTGGCTACCTTACAATCATGACATTTGATATGCATTTACATGTGATGTTAGAATGAACATTAAACTTGTTAACTAACTGTGTAGTACTTCGGGTTGTTAATATATTGCTATACGTAAGCGACTATGCGACAATATATAGATAATTTATGCTGATTTTAAAATGAGCTCAGATGACTCTTTTTTCATGAGTAGGGACACTGCTAATTCCTCGAGCAATACATTAACCTACAGTTGTTCCACTACAGCCTGGTTTAAATAGGTTCTGTGAGGGTCACCTGGCTGAAGATGATTACAATGATCAATGGTTATTGTAAAAGATAGTCAAGGCGACTGAACATGGATATGTGGAAGCAGACTTTAAACAGCTTTTTAACTTTAAAAATGAGAAAATGTGCATGGTCTATCCTTTGTTTCTTTTTCGTGAATAAATGTGAAAGGTTTCTCCTAAAAACAGTTTTGTTCAATAAGCCTGGTAGCTCTGCACATGCCGTTGTTAGCCCAATTGTCTAACAATGTAAAACTATGACTAATACACTGCGGTTCAAAAGTTACTTTAGAAATTGTTAAATTTTTACGTTTTGGAATACATATATATTGTATATTTAAACAAACTTTACTTGTTGTTTTCAGTTTTACAACTAATATACAGTTTATCATTAACTGTCAACTATGTTCTATTATTTATATTTTATTATAAATATACAATAAAATGTTAAACCAAATGTGTCAGCACTCTGCAATAATTTTTGCCATTAAAAGATAAAAGGAAGATATGAAACAAAATTGTTCACTTTACGAAACTGTAATGTCCTGTTTCGAAATGTAACAAACGTTTTAGATCACTGAACATATTGCATATTAGATAGTTTTAAGCCGTCATGTAAACAGGATGTACTTTTGCATTACACCAGAGAGCGTCTACAATCCACTTGTCTATAAATGTCTACACAATTGTAGAAAATAGTTCCTGATTTGGGATTACTAGATAATGTATATTCAATAGTTTAACATGGTAAAATGGCACTTAGAAAAATATATATACAATGTAACAAGTTAACATTAAGTACATTGCCATGGAAACACGAAAAAACGATGGTAACATGTGTGAAATAGACCTAGTAACCTTTTAGTCACACAACACCTAGCGCCATTCTCGAAAATTTCTGTTATCTTTACTTGAATGTCAAAATACATGAAGACAGTATTAATGCCAAGGTTTCCATCCTTTAAAATAAACTTAACATACCAAACTGAAAGGATAAAAAATGTGTCAACCATACTTCCGATATTATGAATCACATTATTTTACCAAGACCACGGAAATACCCGATGTTTTAGGATGTTATAATATTGTATCATTCGGAACTGTCTCGGCGATCTTCGACGCAGTATATCTACGTAGAAGATCGTCGTGGTTGTTCCGAAAGACATTGTATACTCTTACATTCGGAACTCCTCGGCCATTCATTTCTAATAACAATTAATGGTCGAGTTGTTCCTAAAGTCACCCTTTAGAACAATGTATGCTATATTATACATGTATGTGTTGTTAGTCTACAAAATGAAAGTTATGCATAAGAATCCTGTTTTTTATAAAGTTTTACAGTGCGCATGTGCCAATTTTATTCAAAGTTTATTTTTAGCGCGTATTTTGGTGTATTGCTACAGATATTTCAAATAGAATGTGGACGTCTGGAATAAACGAAGCTCATGTATCAACTGGATGCTATTCAATCAATCGTTCTTATACATAAGAAGTTTCATCCTTAGTTTTAGCCTTGAACTAAGTGCTAAACTATTTTTAGTCCCGAATCTTTAACAATCCCTGAGGCTGTTGTGCTAGACTGCCAGTCTGCCAAAAGGCCGAGACTTAATACTTTAAGTACCACTAGGAGCAATGGTAGTGATAGGACGCACGCTTAGGGATCGAGAGGTCCACTGGGCTCGATTCCCACTAGGGACACTGCTAATTTCCTTGAGCAAGAAATTTACGTACAATTGTTCCACTCAACCCAGGTGTAAATGGGTACTGTGAGGGACCGTCTGCCTGAGGGTGATTTCAATGATCAGGAGTTATCGTACAAGATTGTAAAGTCGGCTGAACATGTATATGGAAGCAGACTTTAAACCGCACTTTAACTTTTTAATACAGATTATTTCTACTTGTCGCCTTGTCCCCATATCAATACATGTGTAATACATGTATATGATAAGAGGTGTACATCAAACGTGAAAACAATTTCGGCAGACAATTTAAAGAGCTCTGACAATTGTAATACTTTTTTCACGAATATTTAATTCACAATATGTTATTATTCTTTTTTAACGTATTATTTCGTTTCTGAGAAACAATATTTCGAAAAAAAAGAAAAAAGAAAAAGAAATACAAATTATAGCCTCATTTCAGAGCTCCGTAAAATTGCCTGTCAAAGGCACTACAGGGTCTCCGTACTATTGAATGAAATTACAAGACAAAACAATTTTGATTTACAATGTAATATTTAGGCATGATTGTTATGTTAGTTACTTTAATCAAATTTGAGGAAACAATTAATTTAGACGGTGAAAGGAGAAATCAGCATGAGATACTAAAGCTCTTCTGACTGACCTTTTCCTCGCGAAAACTTGAATCAAACTGATTTCTGATACATTGCCAATCTTGCCTACAAGATTCAATATTTCAATTTGGAGTTGGAAAAGGAGATCAGCATGAGTTATTAAATACCACCGATTGATTTTTTTCACGATAAAACTTGAATCAAATAAATTTCTGACAAACTGCCATTTTGCTAACAGGGTTCAATATTGTAGACAATTTTGCTTTTGGGAGGAGAGAGCAGCATGGATTACTAAACAGTAAACACTACCGATTGATTTTTTCCACTTGTAAAACTTGAATCCAAATAAAATTCTGACAAACTGCCATTTTGGCAAATACAAGTCAATATTTAACTTCAATGCTCATAACATAACTGAAAACAATGAATGCATACGCCAAAAACTTTAAACTCTAGGGAAATAATGGCACAATTTTCAGGAGCATGAAACATAAACAATGAAATACATTGATTGTATTTGGCACATGTGATAATACAGACACTCTCTTTATGACCACTAAAAGTCTTTCAGAGTTAATACAATATTTTTTATAAAAGCTTTTATAGATTTGTTGTTGTTTGTGGTGGAAACAATTGCTTTAAATTACCCAAACAAACCATTCTTTTATCTAGAAGTCAATCAACTCACGTACATTATTTATAGAAACCTCTTCTATCTTGTATTGTCTTTTATCCTAGTTATAGCAATCTCTCAAACTTGTATTGATCACTCAACAACAACAGAAAATATCCCTCTCATGTCTGTTAGTGTGAACAACCATTGCAAGGAACTTGGTTTTTTAGTTGGATTTAACATCGTAGCAACACATTGTATAGGTCAGTCAGTCAGTCTACTCGCCGTTCATGGAAAAGCTAAATCTCTGGATTTAGCTTAAACCAGTTTCTAGACCATGGGAAAAAAGCTTCAGGGTTTTTCCCCTGAAATTTAAGGAGTTTTGGATACTTTTCTAATGTAAGAAGCTACTGAAATCTTGAAAATCAGGGATTTCAGGTTTTTGAAAGTTTTTGAACTCTTATACATGCTAAGCGCATACGTCTGTCTGGTACTCAGTTAAAAAAGCTCTAGAAAGCGGGAAACCGGTTAAGGATGTCAATACTTTTCCAGGACGGTATCACAAATCAACAACAGGATTTAAAATATTAAATCCATTAAAAATTATTTTGTCTACACGTTTGTCAACTTGCTTGGACCACGCATTTATGAGAAGAAATCACATATCAACTTATGAAAACCCTTTAGTGAAATGTTTTCAGGAAACAGACAGCCCATCCTGTAAACTTGACAGAAGGTATCATGTTTGGCCATACAAAAACTAAGCGAGACTGTCGAAACCACATAGTTATATGTAATGTTATATCTGTTAAATTATAATAAAAACCTGAAAGTACACAGTGTACAATGACAAAGGCACGTGCATTTTCAAGACCACAAGGCTATGTGGTGACACATGCTGACAAAAGGTCTTTGTTTAATAAAGAACATACATTTGTCTATATTTTGTAAAGGAATAAAACATACCACGTACATTGGATTGGATACGTAGGCATTTAATTGTGTGTGCGTGTGTGTGCATCACGTTTGATTTAATGAGCGCATTCAAACGAATGCCTTTATCTAATTCTAAGACAAAACACTGTGGACAAATAAATGAGAAATGATGTTTCAAACATCGCATAAGAATCATTTTATGATAGCTCATATGCATTGAGCTATATTAGTAACTATATTACTATATTAGGTATTAATAATTACTAATAAAGTTAGTGGTGCCTTCGCGACTGTATTGTGTTCTTGGCAGGATATTGCGTCTTTAATTTCTTTCTTAAAATAAACTTGAACACGTTTTAGTTGTGTGAGAAATATTCAATAACATAAGTCGACACTAAATGTAATTGATCTTGCAGCTTGCTTGAGTCTTTTAGTGTGGATTTCATGTTTTATTATCTAACTTAACGATTCCCTGAAGCCATGCGATTCCATTTCACATTTAGAAGGTTACAAAAACCCTTTTCATGTAATTTATTACCGATATTGATATCTGTGTAAAACGTAGCACAGAAAAAACGCCCAGATTTTGTGGAATTTTGCATATATTCATGAGTTAACACTGAATGGATGATGTTGTACACATGTATTTAAATGTAACCAAGTGAATTCCATAGTTAATATTTAGCAGTGTTAAAAAATGCATGAAAACTTGGAGAATCGATATGTTCACCAATGTTTAATGGTTTAATGCGCGACTTGTACGGAGAAATGAGTGTTTAGATTTCATTATGTTATCATTACTCAGACTTAGTCATTTCATGTTGGGGACCAAAAAAATCAATAGTTTTCTGTCGTGAGTCCCAGATTTATGTAACAAGTCGTCTGCTTAATGTTTTCAGACGATAATTTTCTCACTTCGATTAAAATACAATGTAGCTGAAAATATTGTAGAGTGTCCATCCGCGGCATAACTCTAAGGTTTATTGAGTCAAAAGCAACCTGGTCCGATCTCTCGATGTTTTACATTGTCACTAAGGTGGATCAGGAAAGGCTGGCCGCCTGTGTATGTAGATTGCTGACCATTCACAATGAAACTAGTCACATCATTGAAGAGTTGTTAAAACATATAACTTTGCTCTCCATCGTCCACCATTTTTACAATTTTATACATTAATATCATGATCGGCCAATTCCTTTCCCCATTGCGCACACAAAATTGTTTTCATCGTGTATACATAAAACACCCTCTTTTTTCAGAAACAGACTTATGAATTCATGAACTGTAAAGTCGGCGAATTTTCATCAGCATGAAACTATGAAAGACTATAAAATGACATAAGTCTATTTTTACTCATCCAATTTGCCTTTCACACCGTCTCATACAGCTTTTGTTGACAAAATTTTTAATTTATATATTTGTATATTTTCAGACTGATCAGGCACATCGTTTAATGATTGAACTGAAAGAGAAAGATGAAGATAAAGAGAGATCTGAACCAAGTGATGAAGGTTCATACCAGGATAGCCAGGAGTCAGATTACGTCGAGAGAGAGAAATGGGGTTCTCAGTTTGAATTTATCTTGGCCATTGCTGGCTATTCTGTTGCATTTGGAAACCTCATGCGTTTTCCTTACTTGTGTATGAGAAATGGCGGCGGTAAGTACATTAAGTTTATTTGTTGTTGTTTTTTTAGCTTTTTATGAAAACATGGTTTTATGTTTATTATTCTCCGTATTTGGATTAGTTGTTGACTTCTTTTTGAAATGTGTACTGGTGAATAGAAATCTTGGAATGGTAAGAGACCGCCATTTATTAAAGATATTCAAGTAAATATTGATTTAAAAAACTTATAATCCACAAAAACATACATGTGCGTATTTTATGAGATATGCTTGTTTGATAATACAATTCTAGGCTATTGATGATACGATAGTATCCATATATATGTTTTCTGAACTGGATGTATCTCTCTCTTGTCCCAAGTCAGCATTTTAGGATTTTTTTCGGTTAAAATATTCATATGATTATAATAATCAATAGTCAGTTAGAATTAGCTTTAAACGACCATTTAACTAATATTATACAATATATTGAATGTCTTATGAATAAAAAATTAGTAATGTATAGTTCAGTTTTATTAACCTGTCACAACTTGAATAATTACACGGTCACCGAATGTGTTTTATTCGGTCACCGAATGTGTTTTATTCAACTTCTTTTTAACCATTGAGCCACCGATCCATATTCATTTACTCTATTGTTTTCTTTTATGGTACCTATTATCATTTGATATGAAAATTTTGTTCAATATGTTGAAACTTTTTTTCATAACATTTTTATGGTATTACCTTCCTTTGGAAATGAAAACCTTTAATGTCTTTTGGATTTTATCATTATTTTTGTATTTGCATGATAATCAATGTTTCACTTCATTCATGGAATGGCAATGTATACTTATAAATATATTATAATGTATTATATATGAATCAATCAGTCAATATAAATAAATCAATCTTAGTAAATAGGAATACAAAATAAATATTTGTAGGACAGTGCTGTTATGGCATTAACCTAAATAAATAATATTTACTTTGATATTGCTAATGGAAAGAATTTTAGTATTCAATAACAATGCATGAATGTATATATTTATATTTCAAAGTATATTTTGAAATGACATTTGATTGCTGTTTTAACATTTATCATATTTGACTTTTGTTTGTATGAAAATTTCTGTTACCATGGCACTGCTTGAGCGGAGTTGAAAATTTGTTGTTTTTATCCTCAAATTTGCATTATAGACAGTTGCTTTCTCCAACAATAACCACAAGTGAAATAATTTATATATAATTGTGTTTCTTTCATCATTTTGTGTCATTTCTCTGCATCCATTGGTCCATTTTTTTCTGGCAATTAGGTGTACAGTGCTCCTTTCACATCTGAGTAACACATGGAGATATACTCAACTCAAGTGACCCTTAAGACATTACCGATGGATGAGGACATCTTGGGACACAAAGTCAAGATAAAATGTAAATTCTTATTGTCTGATCCCTGGTTATTGTATCTGACTGACATAAAGGTAGGAGTAGGACAAGTCCCACATAAGAATTCTACACCCCTGATATGCATCTTTTCTTATGAATAGTCTGTAATGCCATTATGTAAACAAATATGTTCAATGATGTTTTTTTTATTTTTTCAGGTGCTTTCCTTATACCATTTTTCATATTAATGGCAATATGTGGTTTTCCACTCTACTATTTAGAAGTTTGTGTTGGTCAATTTTCTGGTAGCAGTCCATTGTTTGTGTGGAGGATGGCTCCATTGTTAAAAGGTATGTATCTTTGTTTCAATAATATCAGCATACACTTATCCTTGTACATCCCCTAAAATCTGAGATATAAACCCATCCTTTGTACATCCCCTAAAATCTAAGATAAAGACTTCTCCCTAGTACATTCCTTAAAATCTGAGATATAGACTCATTCCTTGTACATCCCCTTAAATCTGAGATATAGACTCATTCCTTGTACATCCCCTTAAATCTGAGATATAGACTCATTCCTTGTACATCCCCTTAAATCTGAGATATAGACTCATTCCTTGTACATCCCCTTAAATCTGAGATATAGACTCATTCCTTGTACATCCCCTTAAATCTGAGATATAGACTTCTCCCTAGTACATCCCCTTAAATCTGAGATATAGACTCATTCCTTGTACATCCCCTAAAATCTGAGATATAGACTCATCCCTTGTACATCCTCCAAAATTTGAGATATGAAGTCAGAAAGACCCATGCCTTGAATATTCCCTGAATTCTGAGATATAAAGTTAGCACAGGCATGTCCCTTAAAATACCCCATAAAATCTGAGATCATAATTTCCCATGTATTCCCTAAAATCTGAGATATAGACTCATCCCTCGTACATCCGCTAAAATCTGAGATTATGTCAGCATATATTCATCCCATGATCTATCTGTCCATACCAAGATATCTGAGATAATTGGGATAATTGTAGCATGGACACATCCCTCGTCCATTCCCTGAATGTTTTACAAAATTTCTACATTATAACATTGTACACTTCCTAATTATGCATATTAACTCTATATGCTATATACTGTTTGATATTGTTATCATGTACATATCTTAATAATTAGTTGAGTTAATTATAAACCTCTTAAGTGAAGTAGCGCAGGCGGATCTAGAGGGGGTCAGGGGTTCCTGGACCGCCCCCCTATAATTTCCAAAATGTACCTCTCCATTAGTGTATTTCTTGACTGTATGTCATTTTAAGTAGCATGAAGCAATTTTTCTCAGTGCTTAACATAGATTTAATGGTTATGTAGTTATTATTATTAATAAGTTGCATTATTCTGCAAAATGTGTATAATGTAGTTGTGGTTGAAAACTTGGACCCTCCTCCCCTTGAAAAAATTCAGACCTCCCTAGAAAAAAATCCTGGATCCACCCTTGAGTAGTATTGTAATAATTTGCATGAACGTTAGTACTATAAAATATATGTATATATACATTTATATACTGGTATACAGGATGATCGATCTAGAAATCATGCAACATTTAGTTTAACATAAATTACATTAACTGAACATTGTTTAAGTGAATGTTAAAATATGGCTCATCCATTTTTTATTACCTCAAGACTCTGTTACTCTCTCACCTCTCTCCCCCACTCTACATCTATCACCCATTTCCCCTCCTTTTCTCTCTCCTCCCCTTTCTCCTTCCCACTCCCTTCCTCCCTTCCTCCTCTCTCCTTCCACTCCCCTCTCTCTCCCCCTCTCCCTCCCTCCCTCTCTCTCCCACATTTCCTCTTTCTCTATATCTTCCTTTCTCTCTCTCTCTCTCTCTCATTCTAAAGCAGTAAAATTGTATTATTGATGATAATGATGTCAGTTCAATCTTGTCAGTTGCAATTTGCTGCTGATTTAAATACTCACTACAGTACTTCAGTACTCATTATCAATAAAAAAATTATTAGTCTTTATGTAGGGAACTCAATAAACAAATATCAAGTACATGTATTATTTATTAGCAGGGTCTATGTATGTCCCACTGATATTTCAAAAAAATTTAACAGAACTAGATTGATAAAATTTTCAATCCAATGGCACAAACTTTAGACTACACCCACTTGGTACTTGTATCAAATAAGATATTCTACTGACTTGATATTCTCGTACCCAGGGATCTAGGAATAGAATCTTGATAACCTCTCGAAACAAATCAAGTATTTAATCAGTGGTGTTATTGTATGCCCCACTGATATATATGGGGATTATCAAATAAATATCAATGATTTAAATCAGTGGGGTAAATACCGTAGATAACCTCTATTTTCAGGTATTGGATGGTTAATGGTTCTGATATCAGGGATTGTATCCTGGTATTATAATACAATTATAGCTTGGGTACTTTATTATCTCGTCAATTCATTCTATCCAATCCTACCATGGTCAACATGTGACAATGACTGGAACACTCCAAACTGTCGACCATCCGATCCTACTGCTCTTAAAGAATTAGAAGATCAACTTGCTATGAATGCTACAACTAACTCTAGTGTGATACATGTACAGAGAAATATCAGCTCAGCTAAAGAATTCTGGCAGTAAGTTGGTTTTTCTTGTTAATTTGTGATTTTACAACTTTTTAGCTCAGTCAGTAGAGCACAGATCTACTGATTGATGGATCATAGTTTCAATTCCCAGGAAGAAATATTTTAAAGGATCTTGGTCATAAAATACTTTTATGTGAGGGCATTCTCCCTACTGCCGAGGAGTTTAAATTATGTAGGACAGTTGTCAGCATGTGTTGCTACCATGTTAACTCCTCCCCCCCCAAAAAATAGATGTTCTAACATACCTTAATCAGCTACTCTGGATAACTGTTTGAATGAATTATACTGTTGCAGAAGTCCTAAGTGCTGAGGTAGGCAGCCGGCAATGAGTGTGTTACTTCTGATCTTGGGATTTAGTTTGATGGTTAAATGGTGTTCAGGTTAACTAGCCATAGCCTGAAATAATAGTATCAGGCTAAATATACATTGTCTTTTAAACTTGCTATATATGTGTTTTAATGTAAATATTTTGTGTTTTAATGTAAATATTGTAAATGACTTGTATAAAAATAAAGTATTTATTTAACCAGGCTACACATTTGGATAAATCCAACCTTCCAATTATTTGCAACTGTCTGTTCAAAGCCAGAAACCCCTTAGTTCCTGTTTTAGCAAAAGTTTAAAAATCTAAAACCTCTACCTCTATGCTTTTGGCTGTATGGTAGGTCTGTGGTATTTTTACTGCTGCTGTTCCTTATATAATTTCAGACTTTTTTCTCATGTATGTCACCTGGTTAAAACATAGTGCAAAATATTTACTATATTTACATAGAGAAACACATTCACATTATAATGAACTAACAAATTAAAGTATAGTAAAATGATACAGAGACACACAAGCTGGTTATAAAATCATTAAAACAAGATATAGAATAAAAATTATCTTACAAGTGTAGCCTCACAAAATAAAACTGTTATTATCATATTGAAAATGTATTCATAATAATATTTATATGTTAAATTTCTAATGATTATGCTTCCCTCTAAGTTGAATGTATGAAAGTGTGCAGGCATGTCCATGATTATTATTATCAACATTCATGAACAAATATTTAGAAAACACACTAAGCCTTCTTTTCCTAAATATCTCAATTATTTAAAATGACTCATGCTTTTTTATGTTCACAATTGTTTAACTAAAGAGAGTATAGAAACAATATTATATAAACACTTCATTGTACAATGGATTTATACTTTGAAACATGCATGGGTGGAGCCAGTAGAGAGAAGAGTGTGTCTGAGGCCCATGAATACAAAGGTTGAGCTAATACAGGGAAGGTTGTATAGATCTGAGGCAACACCCCTTGAGAATTTTATATTGGTTTTTTTGTTTACCATGTATTGTTAGAAATTGCTAGAAATGCCTTCTAAACTTTTTATCAGTATTGAACCCTGTCTTTTGTTTTCGAGAGCCTCTCAACCCATCCTAGTATTTTTGTCTGCCCTCCCTTTAGGTAAATATTACGCAATCAAACCTTATATTTGAAATAATAAATAATAAACAATGTATTTTGTGTTTCAGACACAATGTACTTGAGAGATCTGATGGTATATTTGAAGTCGGTACAATAAGATGGCATCTAGCTCTGGCGTTATTAGCAGCTTGGGTTCTAGTATTTCTTTGTCTTATCAAGGGAGTTAAATCTGTTGGAAAGGTATGTTAATTTATACAGAGTTACTCCTCTTAGTATAATTGTACAGTAATAATCTTTCTGTACTTACATGATGCAAACAAGTCTGTACTATGCACAAAGCAGTAGATTTGTAAGTATTTTGTTCATTCACCCAAAGATGAAATATCTTTAATAATAAAGATATTCATGATGTAAAGAAATTGCATAATTTTCCCATATTTCGATTTATCTGGAACAAAATTCCTCATTTTATAAATTCATAAATTTTGTAGTTTTTGACATACTGTACACTAATTTTTATCATTAAACTTCTTGTAAACTTGATCCATTGGATGAAAATTTTCCAAAGTTACAACATGAACTTTAACAAGATAGATCTTTACTGCAAACTGTAGTTTTCATCTTACTTTGGGCAGAAGCAGGAAGATTGATCTTATTGCTGTCCTTGCTAACTTTTTATACATCCCTGGATGTTATACATTTATAGGTTGTGTATGTAACAGCTTTGATGCCATATGTACTACTGATGGTATTCTTTGTCCGTGGAATTACGCTGCCAGGATCGATGGCAGGTATCAAATTCTACTTGACTCCAGACTTCGAGAGACTAAAAGACTCTCAGGTAAATATACATTATATTACATATAATCAGAATTTTAAATAATTTTAAATGGTTACTATGGCAACATTTTTGTTTTAAATCAAAAGTTGAATTTGAAAATGCAGTTTCATCAGCTTCAGTTTTGATCATCTTCAATATTTTGTTTTAAAGCACTATTTTGTCATTTTAAACACAATTTACTCACGATGAAATTTCATGCTTGAAATTTGGATGACTGTTAGCACTGTGTTTGATTTAAGTTATAAAATAGTGTGGTGAATTGTAATTCAACATATTCTCAATAAAATATTAACTATTACATACATGTTGTGCTGTATACATGTGATTTACATGGATAAAAGTCTGGCTTTATTATATTTGTAATATGTTTGAAGACTGTGGGGTAGAATGCATTAATTGTCTACTGCTTTATACGTTTTGAATTATTTTTAAAATGTGAATACGTGTTAATATATGTGAAGAACAAATACCGTTATATTTGTGATTATATTGAGCACACTATGTAATAATGATTTGTGACATGTTTTTATTGTTGTGTTTTTTACAAATTGTCCGAGTCACGCACACTCAGGCACTCTTTTTTTGTTGTTATCAGAAATATTCATATTGTAATTATCATGTTAAAGACTAAAAAGAATGCTATCACCAGTATTGGTGAACATTTTTAAATGCTTTTTACTTTAGACTTAGTCTAAAAAAAATCGAAATGTTTGTGCATTATGTACTGAAGGGACCATCGGTACATGTGTACCTAGGATTATACATTGCACTGACTATATTGCTCAATTTTATTTGAATTTTAATTTGTCTGTTCTGCAACATCATCTCTTACATGATAAAGTTTAAGAAATCATGAGTTCAAGAATTAGTTCATCGATCACTTTGTTTTATTTTTATCGTCTTAACCATCTTGCTGCTTTTGCAGAAAAAAAACATTTGCTCCATGCCACATTGTTTGGCGGGAGCGATTTTTTTTACTTTTACATGAATATCCTTGCTCATGACCTTCAATGAACAGGTTTGGCTGGAGGCCGCAGTACAGGTTTTTTATTCGTTGGGACCAACATGGGGTGGAGTCGTCACGATGGCAAGCTACAACAAGTTTAGGAACAATTGTTTGAGGCAAGACCTTTGCACCACAATCACGTGACTTACTCTCGAGAAAATTCTCCATTTTTTTTTAAAACCTCGGGAAAATTATCTTTTTTTTTCTCCATAGCAACCATGCAATTGCATTGTTACAACATTTGACTCTGTTTTGCTTGATAATAGAACCTGTATCAAGCATCTTTCAAATTCTTAAGAAGATATTTCAAACTTAGCATTTTAACGGAATATTTTTAGCTTCTGATTGAAATATAAAATACCTTTTTCGTAATATAACCTTTCTTTATAAGTTAAATACTTTTATCATTTTGATGGACTGTGCTAGAAAAAACCTCCATGTTATACCTTTTTTTCTTACAATAATTACTGTCTCTAGTCTGTAAGGGGATTCTATTAAAGGGGGGTTACTCTTATAAAATTGTATTTACTCTCAAAGTCATGTGATGAGGTGACTATGCTAAAAGGTAATTTGAAATTACCCTGAAACGTTTGACGTATATCAATATTTAACATTTTCACTTTTGTAGATCAATTTACACTAATATCTTACTAGTTTAGTTAAATATATATAATAGAATTGCTTTTTTACAATTTCAATCGAGTTAATATTTTTAACACATTTCTTCTCTTGCTAGAATCTATTTGCTGTGCTAAAATGTAAAAATTCACAAAATAGTTTGCTAGAACTTTTGAACAATAAATTGAAATATTTAAATTTGAGATGAAATTTTTTTTATTAATCAAATTTCTACAATACGACCTAACGTTTCAGACATTTCAGAAGACCAATTAAAAGCATAAGTGTTTTTTGGGTCATTTTAATCGGGATGATTCTATGAACTTGCCTTCGTGGAGGATTGATGACAATTTTGATCGATAAAAAATTTCAAATAATTGTTGCCCATTTTAAGATGTCTGGGGTGTAATAAAAAGTTAAATTTTACAAAATTTTCAAAAAATTTCAAATATGTTTTTATAAGATTTAAAATATATTTTTATCGATCAAACTTTACCTTCCCTCCACGAAATTGAGTCTTGTTTAATTGTCCCACTTATAAAATACGTGTTACCCTAATGTCACCCTCACAGAGATTAATAAGCTTTCAATTGATGAAATATTTTAGTTGGATGGTGAATCAAGTTCAGCATAACTTATATTGATCACTCTTGATTGTTGATTTTACTTGGTGGAACATGTTCTCTCAACTTATACTAATCACTCAAGTGTGCCTGATTTCCTTGTCTTCCAGTACTTAGCAATGTGTGTGTTTCTTGCTGGAGGAAACAGCTGTTGACTTCTGGATGAGATTCAAACTTGGCTCTGACTAGTACCACACTTTGATCTATGTCTGATTGTTGAGTACTGAAGTGATCAACAGAAATTGGTAGCGTTTCACCAGTCATCATGATACAGCAACTTGGTTCACTATACTGCTATATAATTTCATTACTTTCTTTGAATTTTGGTATATGAACGATTTATCGTTTATTCAAGAAATTTTAACTTAAATCATTTCTTAATGGGGAAGATATTAGAAAAATCTTAATTGTAGTTTTTTTTCACTTGGAATACTTGTGTATAATTCTGAACACTTAAATCAGGGCTAATATGTAAAACAAATGTTGGGAAGAATTCATTCATGTCTCAAAGGTTTTAGTTGCATCCTGAATAAAAAGCATAAATAAATGTTATGTTAATCACTAAAATGTCTGTAAAATTGTTTCATAGGAACTAAGCCAACTAGTTCTCTTCAGAAATTTGTAATTAAACAATGATAATCTCTGTGAGGTCCATGACATGGGGGTTCATTAATTAGACATTTTTGTCATGATTTCTACCAGTATATCTGAATGAGGTTGGTCAGATAATGGCAATCTTTATACAAATACCTTACATGCAGTGTGAAATGCATATTTAATGCATGATGCCAGCATTCATATTACTGACCAGTTTGGTTGAGATTGTGTCTCTTCAGTATTAATGATATAGTCATAGACTGTTCTCAAGAGAGTTTGAAAATGTTCAAAACCCTTTCAGACTTCCTGAAGTTCATAAAAAGTCTGTTCATTTCATATGACTTGAATATAAGTCAGTATGGGTGTTTGAGCCACTAGGCAATTTTGGCTCATAGTGCAAGAAAAGTGCTTTCCATTGTTTAGATTCAGTGGGAAAAATCTTGGCATTCTGAAGTGATGACGGCAATATACCTAGTACTTGACCAGCTGGGCTAAAATGTATCTAAATAATATTGAAAACGTTTACACAAATAATAATTTCCAACCGAATCTTGGTGTACTCAATTTCTGCTTTAAAATTAATTCTAAATATCTAGCATCTAAATGAATTTCTGGAAGTCTTTTACTTACCAGCATGCCTCACTGTGTTCAATGTTTGTTAAAACATTTTCTATGAACGCTGTGCTGTGCTTCTTTGCTATAAAAAAACTGAATTATGTCTTAAAATTACTTGGGTTTTGATTATTTTACATTTAGTGTTTGGTTCAACAACCTTGGCAATTGGCTTGTTTTAAAAGTATGTAAGCTTTGTAAAACTCGTCTGGGTTGGCTAAAAATTTTATATTAAAGTTTTTATGATTTTCATAATTGAAAGATGGAATAATAATAATATAATTAAATGTCAACCAACAAGGTTTTGATTTGTATGCTTATTCTTTGTTTTCTCTTTAATTGCATTGGCTTTCATCTAAGAAATATTTCATTAAGCTCAATAAACATAAGAATATGTTAGTCTAGATGTATTTTCATAATGGATCAAGTAATCAATAAAAAAACTTAATATTTCAAGCACTATTCTGATGCTTAAAAGTCTTGTAGAAACTTTAACGTCACAAATGTGTAAAATCTTCCTAATACTGTTGTGTGATGTCTAATTGCTCATAAAAAAATCTTTGAGGGAAAAATTTGTTGTTGAACATTCTGGTATCTCTGTAACATGTTGAGATTCATTAATTCATTTCATTTCCATGCCTCCTAATTTCTCTAACATTCAACCATACTTTACTTACTCAAAAATGATCAAGATTTCTATAAAAATGTAGATTTACGACTCATGTATTTGCTTGCTAAACTTGTCTTTACCCTTCAACAAAGTTGTAGTTTATTCGCTAAACTCAAATTTTGAATTTCAATTTTGAGCTTCTTTAAAACGACTTATCTCCAATTGCATATTTTAGCTCTTTCATCTATGCCTCTATAACATTAAATAAGATATATGAAATTCAAATATATATAATATATATAACGTATGGCTTGCCAAATCTTTTTCTGTCAAAACATTCTTAGTGTGAAGTCTTTGTTTCTGGATGATAAAATATACAAAATCAAAACTTGTTTGTATGGATTTCCATAGTTTTCCATAGTATCTTCTGTCAAAACATTCTTAGCATGAATTCTTGCTTCTGGGGGGGGGCATCAAACTACAAAATTCTTTGAGTGCGTTTCTGCGGGGCAATGATTCTGATTCCTGTAAACTAAGATCTGGGAAGTAACGTTTAATGATTATTATCATCGTTTTATGATAATTATCATCGTCGTTGTTTTCTGGTTGTCGTCATGGTTACAGAGAAGTGTTGACAGGTAAGATGAAGTTTCGCCGTCATGGAAATGGTAAGATTGTCGTAAACACAAAATGTAATTGCTAGTTTAATCAACCTGTCATGTGATGTTAACTGACTTTACTTCAACATTTGAAGTTTCCGCTATTTTTATTTTCTTTACGATTTTCCAGATTTTATTACTTTTTTTCTTTGGGCCCACATTAGCTGTGCTATGCGTGAGTTGATATTTGAATGAAGAAATAATTATATTGTAAATTTTGCTTTTTTTCTAAAATAAAAGTTACATTTTTTTTCAAAATTTTACCTTTTTTGCTAAAAATTCTTTATAAATCTTCAATTGTTGAATTACAGTCAATATAAACATGGCATTCAGTACAGATTGATAACTAGCAACATGGGCGGTCTTTTATGTTTTTATCTACTAATATTTCAGGGATTCCATTATTGCTTGCATTAATGATGCTATAACAAGTTTCTTTGCTGGTTTTGTTGTCTTCTCTGTCGTTGGTTATATGGCTGGTCAGTTAAAACAACCAATTGAAGAAGTAGCCACAATGGGTAAGTATAAAGTTTGTTTGTTTATTTACTAGGAACACGTATTGACAACTGTCTTACAACCACTTTCCATCATAGATCCTTCTATACTACATGATTAAATCATCGGAAGTTTTTTGATAATATATGACCCCAAGAATTTCCAAAGGAAAACTTTGATTATATGATTAGCGAATGTCAACTGGTGGAGGTAAGTGCTTTGTCTGTGTGTTACTCCCACATTACTCAATGGGTTTCTACCAAACGTTCACAGAAATATCGTTCTCTGGTACTCTGGCACATAGATCTAATATTGTTTCTTGAGCCAATTTTTACAGAATGAAAACTTCTACGCACTTCTCCTACATTTCTATGCATAATTCATTGCACTTACAGTTTTTTTGGCCCCATGATAGAAATACTGGTAGTTTGGATTGCAGGTGTCTGTAAGGTGTTGAGAAATTATTGTGTCTGTGATATCAAGTGATCTGTTTGAATTGCTATCAATATATTGCTGGAACTTTTTGCAAATTCTGTACCTAAGGAGTGATAGAGTCTGAAATTATATATATGGGGATCCCGAACCTAATGATTGATGGTCTGGAATAAAGGTAGATAAATATGTTTAGGCTGCAAGCCCCAAACTAATAAAAATTGTGATTCTCTTGATAACTTTGTATATTATATAATATTACATGTCTATATATTGTAGGTCCAGGACTAATGTTTATAGCTTACCCTGAGGCTATATCAAAGATGCCTGTACCACAACTATGGGCTGTTCTCTTCTTTATAATGATGATAACTGTTGGTTTAGATACACAGGTTAGTTTATATATACATGTAATATCTTACATTGTTTAAATGGTCTCACAGTAGAATTACAACGCTAGTCTAACTCAGCACCAATGTAATAGGAGAAGGAAAGTTAAGTGACTGATGTGAAGATTAAAACTCACAACCTCTTGCTTGCAAGTCTGACGATTTCTACTTAGCTAATTGGGGAGATGAATCACACAAATAGTTTCAACTCATACTACTTATACAGCTCTGCTTCAGATATAACATTGTAGGATATAACAATTTGTATAACAGTTTTTAGTTTCATAAAATATTATTGATGTAGACTAAACGATGTAGTAATATATGGCATTCAACATAACGTTACAGAACTGATGTCCCACAAAGAAAATTTGGATGCCATCAGTGATTGTGTGTTTTGTCATGGACATAGATAACATGGTAGCTATGTCTCTGGGTTTTTGAACCTGATGAAACTATAAGATATTTTGTTATTATTTTCAGTTTGGTATGTTTGAGACTCTATCAAGTGGAATTGTTGATGCTTTCCCACGTAAACTAGCTAAACGTAAAGTATATGTGACAGCTTCTATTGCTAGTGGAATGTTTCTGTTAGGTTTAATATTTACTACAAGGGTAGGTCTAAAGTATTCTTTTTTTGTTTTTATTTTACTTAACTTTGTACTCTTGTCAAAAATAGATCACTATTTGTGATTATGGTGGTGCATGGTGAGCATTAAGCTTGCTGGGGTGTCTAGAATGTCCTGTTCATGTCAAACAGATTTCATCCAACATTCACCTTTTTTGTTGCATTTAACGCCATAGCAACACAATGTATAGGTCATATCATGATGGTCTGTCAACCAACTCACTGTTACTGAAAAGGCTGAGTCTTTGCATTTAACTGATAACTAGATACTAGGCGCATACTTCCATCAGTAACTGACAACTGTCCTACATGATTTAGAATCAGTGGTAGAAGGGAGAATAGTGGAAGAAATTATTTCATGACCAAGCGTCAGGAAAGTATGCTCTGCCCAAAAATCAAAATTTATGTATGACCCCTTGATTAGTAGACTTGTGCGCTAGCAACTGAGCTTGCTGGGCTGGCTTCAAGACCTTTAGTAATATGGGCCCAGTAGTATAAATGTTAAACCTACATTGAGTATACTAATAGCCTACATGTATAATGTATTATATTTTCAGTCTGGTATATATTTCTATAATCTAGTAGATTGGTATGCTAGCGCATTCTGTATGTGTTTAGGTGGTGGTCTAGAGCTTGTTGCTGTTGGATGGTATTATGGTAAGTTTCTGTTTTCTCTAGGATTTATATACATGAATTTAATGATAGGCAGCTCAGCCTGGTTCAAACTACATTCAATACCTACATCATTGTTTCTTTAAGTGTGAAACTTTATCCTGTTTATACAGGGTACCCAGGAAGCAGACTAAAGAATGATTAATTTAGTTGTTTCACAATAAACTAAAATAAGTATTTAAGTATTAATATGTGAAAAAACATAACAGAATTTTTCCTGATTTTATTTTCTGTCTGCTGTGGGCATTCAACAAACTGGGGTAGGCTTGCAGCTAGAAAGTCTGAAATTTTATCTCTATGCATCCCAGCTGTTCAGAGGATGAGTGTTCATGAGGTTGCATGCTTTTAGATAGCCTTTGCACACTTCGACCAGGCCCTTCCTTGACGCCCAAATTTTCTTGGGCATGGAATCCTTATGCTGGTAATTGTGTTGGTACAGGCTGAAGGATGCATCACATGACCATACAATTTACTACGCCTGGAGCACAGTATGTCGGCCACCTCCTGTATCATAATAACCTTTCAATTAATAAATTATCTATTATTTCTTACAGGCTGTGAAAGGTTCAGCAGAGACATGTATTTAATGTTTGGTAAAAGAGCACCAGTAGTTTTACGTTTTTGTTGGTGTTTTATATCACCTGGTATATTTGCTGTGGTATTCTTGTTGTTATTAAGTAGTTATAAACCAGCTACATATCAAGGTCAGGAGTATCCTTCAGCTGCTATTGTGATTGGTATACTAATAGGTCTGGTACCTGTACTACCTATACCAATATGTTTTATTTATGAAATCGCTAAAACAGAAGGCTCATTGAAACAGGTATTTATTATTACTATCATTTACCAATTTCTTTTAATAGTACATGTACACTATAATTATGTATATGTATACATATTTATTGCCTCCAAGATAGTTGAAAATTTACAGTTTATAGTATAATATAACATAGTAAATTCAAATAGTAAATAATATTTGCATATTATGGACAGGCATTGACTATAGCTCGTTTAGGATAACTTGAGACAAAATACAACGACACCATTTTTATACACAGGAGGATTTAAGTACACGTTATTATCAACTATTATCAGTGTGTTTTTGATGTATTAAATTTAGTACGAGAACACAAGTTCCACGCATTAAGATATGTTTAATACTTTTATTACACAAAATCAGCTGACCTCCCTGTTTTATGTAATACCTGAGTCCCAAATATGTAAACAAACTGAGTCGTTTGTCTCAAGTTATCCTAAACGAGCTATAACAGGATTAGGTTATTATAAGTTATTAAGTCAAAATGAGCATTGTATGTACATGTACAAACATACGTGTATGAAGGCTATAAATGATCTTAAACTAATTACCGGTACCTAATACAATATGTATTAAATGTGTAATCAGTTTCAGATACATCTTTATACTATGTAAGGAATTTTTGTTGCTGTTATTTTATTATATGAAATACAAATGTATATCTTATTTCTTTCTCACTGTAAGAAATTATACAGGCACAAATATTGAATGTCACTTTAAAGGTCAAGGTCATACTGAAATATCTAAAGTCAAGGTTGTATTTACATCTCAAATGTGAAGGTCGTACATAGATATTCAATGTCAAACATAGATGTTGAAGGTCAAAGTAGTGATTTGATCTTAAATGGTTAAGAACTTGTTAGGCTATTAATATCTTCTATGGAATTGAAACTACTTTTTATTTTTTAAAACACATTGTACTAAATATTTATTTCTAATCTACTTTTTACAGAAATGGGAGAAACTACGGCAACCAGAAAATTGGAGGCCAAGTGAACGTAAACTCTGGGAAATGTACAATGAAATGGAGAAACCTAAATCTATAAACTGTGTAGATTATGTTACAATGACATTGTTTGGTAGACCCACCGAGATGGAACCAGTCCATACTGTACCTTGCTAGCAATGGTTTGTAATATCATAGATACAAACTGTTCTACTTTGTGTACAAAACTGCCTGTCACTTTGATTTCTGTGTGATAAATCGATACATGACTTACGTTATATAGTTCGTAAAAAATAACATCATGTGTTTGTGTAAACATTAAAATAAACCAATCCATTCCAAAGGTAGCACAGTAAATACACATGTAAAAGTTGATTAGTTTAATAATGGGACAGATAAACCACAACCCCTTAGTCAATCATGCGTGAATGGTTGAACACTTTACTATTACACCAACAAGACACTCATAAAAACAATACAATTATTACTATATAATATTATATTGTTATCCTGAGCATATCCTGTCATGGATTAGTTTATTATATTGTTTACATTAACAGGGGTTTGTTTTTTGTACGAACTATATACAATCTTAGAGGGATTTCTACATGATGACATCACATTTATGAGTTTTATCTTAGTAGTCGTTATTACTTCTAGTTTATCACATGTGTAGCTTCATGTAAGCTATCTTAATGGGTGGTATGGACAAAAAGTATTAGTTTTAATAAAATGCTGAAAATTGTGGTGATCTTTTTTTTCATTTTTTGATGTATGAAAATTGTCATTATGTATATATAATATAAATGTATATTTCATAATGCCATTTGAAACAATTCAGTATATCTTTATGATAGAAAAAGTATTCAAAGTAATTAGGTGCATTGGGTCAGCTATTGATAGGAACGTATCTAAAGTAGTTAGATGCACCATGTCGGGTAATTTTCATGAACATAACTAATGAAATAAGTGTGTAGCTTTCAGCTTCTTCTTTTATTGTTTTCTGAATATAGTATAAGTATAAGGCTTGTTTCAAAATGACTTTTAAGTACACAATGTATTAAGTTTTAGTTCTTAGAAAATTTGAGAATTAAATATACAACAACAGTTAAAATGTTTAAGAATGACTAGTTCTTTATTTATATTTTAGTACTTGCATCAATTAATTGTGTATAGCATTTTGCCCCTTAACACAAAAAATACAATATTGTAATTTAATCTTATATAAGATGGTATCTTTTTGCTTTAAGGGACGATTTCATAATATACGAACAATGTATTTTTTTATTCATCACCAGAAAATCTGACCATGTTTTTATGATTTTATAAGAGTTAGAATTGCTGTCTATGAAAAACCATCGAATTTAGATTTCATTATTTTTATACATCGTTTGTCATTATTTCAACTTTTTTCATCATTTTATTATGTACTAAGCTACTTATCATTTGCATTTCATGTTGTAGATTGTTGTTATACATCAAAATATTATCATTTTAGAAAACAAACCTTCACAAAATTCTTGTTATATATCAATCACCTGAGTGGATATAGTTCACATACCGTAGTCTTGAAGCTGGATGTGACATGACACATAAACACTAGCTTTATTGAGCTATTAAATATATAATCCTAAGTAAACATACATGTACCATTTTATATCAAATTTTGCTTAATGTACATGTATGATAAGTAGGTTTTTCAGTTTTTCTAGTTTTATACAGAAGTTGCAATTTTCTTGAAGTACTGTCTGAATGAAATAAGTTTACAGTCTTTGAAAAAAGAACTTTAAATTAAAACTGTTCTTGTTATCAGTTACAAAGATAATCTAATGAAAGCTTTTAATTGTTTTTCTGAGGCACATAAAATGATTTAAAAATGAGGGAGTTTATCAGAGCAGAGCAGAGCTTAACAGGCTTTGTTTGACAACTACGTGACTGTATTCCACAATTTTTTAATCCTCTGCAAACTGTAATGAACTAGATCTAGAATGTCTTTGAAGAGTAATATTGACAATAGGATTAAAACTTAAAAAATAACGTAAAATTTATGCTGCTTGGTATATGACGAAAGATCTTACATGGACACGCTTAGAGCTAGAGATATTTGTTTACTTCTTGGACAGTGGGTAGCCAAGACATGACAAGATCTAGATCTGCACATTGGACAGTGGGTAGCCAAGACATGACAAGATCTAGATCTGCACATTGGACAGAGAGTTAGTAACTTAGTAGACCGACTGCTGTGATATGACTGAAAATTTGTTGGAAGAGTGGTGTAGAGCACCGTAATACTAAATCAAACTTCTTTTAATCTATTAAATCAAAGACATTATTTCTCCATTACATGTGAACAAAGTATTCTCTCACAGCGCATGTGCATAAAACATTTAAACAACTTAAAATATTTTGTAACAACCAAACATTTTTCAATCAACTCATTTATTTGATAGCTTAGGGTGTTTAAGATTTATGTTTTTTTATACAATTACAAGTCAACTACTACGGAAAATGTATATTTTATGATTTTATATAATTGTATATTTTGATTTTATGTTTGTAGTTACTTGTAACATTTTATACTTCTATCATATTTTATTATCAGATCTCTCTGACTTTCTTGTTTTTACATTGGCATTCCAATTCCTCTATTTAATGTAAAACTGGTCTGTCTTCAGTGTTCAACCATTTATGTTTTAGAATCAGTTTAATATTGATACATCAATACTCAAGTTTAGTTTTTTGGGGTTTATTTTACTAGTTGATTTTTTACTAATGAAGATCTTATTTACACTAAAGTTGGTCACTCTTCCATTCATCCTGTTTGTAAACTCACCAAAACTTAAGCATAGCAAAAAGATTCTATTTTGCAGAAATCTGTTTAACTTAATTCTATGCGGCTCTTATTGGAAGGTGACCATTGTTTATAGTTGTGATATTATTATAATCATAGGATAACAAGGGTAAGCTCCAAGACATAGAAGTTGGATTACTATTTAAGTTCATTACGTCATAATGTATAAATAGCAAACATGCATATTAAATTGTTGTAAATGATTTTTGATTTCTACTTTCTCTAAAAAAATATGAAATTATTCTTAAAATCTCTACATGAAGACTAACACTGTCTATGGACTGCCATTCTCATTCCTAGAGTCTAGTAGGATTCTCAATACTAGTATTGATAATCCTACAAGACTCTGGGAACGAAAATGATGGACTGCATACAGTTCATAAATACTTTAATTTTTTATCTTAATATAGTACAGACTACAGTAACCAGTTAACTTCAATAATAAACAATAAGTATTAGATTAAAGTTATAGTATGGTAATATTTAACTTGTCTTATCTTATCTTAATAATTTGTTTGTTTGTACAAGACATTTTCTACACGAAAGCAAGTTGAATGTCACTATACTATAAATAACTAGTCTTCCAGGTAAACTGTCTGTACTGTTATATTATATACCAAAATAAAATTATATGTTCTTTATAACCTTGTCCAATAAAGTACAATTTTATTTTTGTTAGCCTTGACAGATTGGAAGAGTCCAATCATAACCTTGATGATAGTTATAGTGCGTAAATATTGACCCCAACCTGACCTTTATGCAAGAATATTCATTACATTGAATACGAATATAGTATTAAAGCTCGATTACACCGTGGCCGTGAGGATTATGCGTATAAACATACTTCTATAATTTTACAATCGCCGCCGAAGTGTAGAATAGGCTTGGTTCTGATTTTCGTCAGGATATGTGTAGATAATTAAATGCAAATGTGATAGTTCAGGTCTGGGTCAATATTTAAGCACTTTATAACCAGTAAATACTACAATGAAAATCAGTATAACTGTTGTTACATTGTACAAGTAAATATACTTGGTAAAGTAGACAAAATAAAAAGTGTAGCATCTTTATATAAGTGTCTTACTACTACAACCATGGTGTCAGTTAAGTAGTAGTGGTCTATTGTATTAAAGCAGTAATCAATTGGTTGGTTAAATAAGCTGTGTTACCTTTTTGTAGGAATGTTCCAAAAATCTAATAATACAAAAGTGCAGTCACAGCTCACGGGATAAAATTGGACTATACATGTTGTATATATTAACGTTTTTAACTTAAAAGTCTAAGGGAATTGTAGTAAATAACAAAGGTATCAATTGATCAAATGCATGGGTGCTGTAGTCAACTTTAATTTTCAAGAAAATGATTTTAACACAATTCAGACCAATGCAGCATTCAGAACTCCTAGCCCATTCCCTATTATTAAAATGGTCAAGGTGTTCTGAATGACCAATGCTCATATTAATAGAATTTTCTTGACTAGTTCTAAAAAGTGTAAATTTTATTATAAAACTAATAGGCTAAAGTCACTGTTTGTATAAATAAATGTAATTTTATTCTTGCTCATACTTCAATTAATACATTTTAACGTTCTCAAACACATTCATATCTACAAAAATCATTCAGCTAATTATTCATTAAGAAGTCTGAAAATTCAGAGTAATGTTGAGATTTTGTTTAATACATGTGTTTGTACATGTACTAAGATAGATACATATAATAATGTTTCTCTGTTTTACCTTCCTCCATTATAGAGAGTACATGTTTTAGTGTACATATCAATTATATGTTATAATAAATGTAATAATTATCTTGTTACAATAGAAGATATCTAGAACTCAAAATACTGTGATTTTCCATCTTCACTGACGTGGTATATTCAACATTGACAACACATTGGCATTCTACAAAATTAGGATTGAAAAGTGGTTGCCCTAAAAGGTCATTTTAGCAGTTAACACTGAATCTTGTTTCTAGTAAGGTCGCCTAAAAGAAATTTTTGGTTGCCGAAACTAGAAATTAGTTTTCCCAGGCAAACGGACACCCTCTATTTTCGTAGACAGCATTAGGGGTATTGCTGAAAATCATAAGACACAAAATTTAGCTTATTATTTTCTATTGTACACGACATTTTCATTGTAATTATATCATGCTTGTTAGAACTGCAGGAAAAAAACATAAATTAGTCTTTGATTTATATTTTCTGGAAAATTTATTATGTTATGTAAAAATGGGCAAACTTTTCAACTAGCCCATATATATGAAATAAGTAATTTCCACCAGCCTGAATCAGTGTTCACTAGTCCTGGGATCAGGCTGGTGGATTAAAGAGATGACATTTAAATTCCAGATGAAGTCTATTACTGCCATATTTATTAATTCCAATGTTATAATGTTATTTATATCTTGTAATAAAATACAATGTACACAAATCTGTCCTAAGTCATATAATCAAACTACATTAATACAGTCAAATTACAAATTAATCCTAAGTTGGATGATCAAAAATCTCAAGTTAACAGAAATGATACTTCAATCCGGAACATTTTGCTATCAAAGTTAAAATAATAAATTTTGTTTATCCAAAAACATGTTTTATCTAAATATCACGCTTAAACTAAACGAAAATTCTGTCCTCTTCAAAAGCAAAATAATTGTTTCCTAAAAATTTGATGTTAAAAATCATGATTTTTTAAAACAGTATTGACTGAATTGATATATCTTCTTCAAAATCATTCAAAATCTGGATCAACCAAAGTAATGGATTTTCTGAATTTTATTTTGAGCCGACAAATTCAGAAATTCAAGATATAACTGTGATTGTTTTCAGAAGGAATACAGGGTTAGTGACTTATTTAATATCATAGTATAAAATGTCTACATTATTTAATTATGTCATGTATTGTGTATATTTTATATGTAAAATTATCATGTTTTAGTTGAATCATTCACTTGCTCATTTTGGTCAATAAATTACAATAGATAAACTACTGTTTTGACTTATTTTGATACATCTTTCCAGAGTTCCCACAAAAATTGAGGAACACAATTCCCTGAATTCTCTAACTTCACTGACCTTACTTTACTAGAGAATTGATCTAAATAGGGCACATGCCACACTTATGCTCCAGTAATCTGTTAAAAAAGGTCACACAATTTATGCTTACTTTTATTGCTTAATGAAAGAAAATAATAGTAAATAATGCACAATTTTATAGTTTTGAGTGTTTTGTCTGGTAAATAAATTTTACATTAACAATTTGATGAAAGGTTCACTTTGTTTTATATTTAATAGTTTAATCTTTGACATGCCAGGGTAAAGAATACATTTTTATGATACTTCTTGCTATACTTGCAAATGTAACATTCAAAGGATGTTAAGAATTAGGAAGACAAACATGAAAACAGCACATGAGGCAAGGGAAATTTAGAACCCTTTCAGTTTCTTCAGTTTCAATCCAATGGATATAAAAACAAAAGCAGTCCATAGACTATTCTGGGTGCTCATGTAAGCCAAATCAAGCATTGATATGAAATCCATTCCAAACAAGTGAAATATGAATTGGATACTTTCATTAGTTGAATTGATATAAGCAAGCAAAACTTCTTTGTTAAAATAACTCCTTTCTTATAATAAAGGCTGTGATTCAGTAAAATTCATGCAAGAGTAATACAACATAAAATTAATTTTCCCAACCTTTTTCAACTCAAAGCATTTTCCCTGACCTTGAGAAAAAAATCATTATTTCTCCGATGATAAAACCCTTGGATTCATATTACAGTATATTGCAACCCAATCAGTAGGACAGTGAAAAACTTATCTTACTACACATGAATAAAGTAGGACAAGTTGACTCATTTTGCACCAATCCACTGAATTTAATTGCTTTTAAAATTGCTTAGTTGAAGTGTCTATAACTGACAGTATATGTATGCTGTCAAGTGGGCATCCAACAGAACTTACAATACATGAAAATACTTTGCTAGCATCAAGAGGGGCCGTACCTTGATAAACAAGCAACTGTCCACAGAGGGAATACACCATAATGTAAATATACCCATTTTTCAAATGGGCATATAAAATTATGTAAGTGGGTACATGTATATAAAATGAGTAACAAAGGGGCTATGAGAACCTATGTAAGGTTTTATTTTATTCAACAACATAAAGACTTTAACAAAAAGAATATAAAGTAAAATTAAAACGAGTTAAGATAAAGAATTATTATAATACAAATTCACAATTATTATATACTAGCATTCATTTTACTATTACTGACTTCTTTGTGAAATAAATTTCACTATATAAAAATCAGTAATTCTTGTAACAGGCAATGTACTTTTATACAATAAATCAGAATGCTGTAAAAATATTTGATATCATTAATTTGTTCAACTACAGCACTTTGGCATAATTGACATTTTGCAATATTTAAAACAACAATAGAATGTATGCAAAACAATAACTTATAATTATACTTGTATATCAATAGCAATTAATTATTTTATACCCAATCTGTAATTTTTGCATCACTAACAAGTCAAGTAATTGATATACATATTCTGGCTTGGTTGATTTACTAACATTTTCAATTCATTGTTGCCATTTTAGTTAGATACAGAAACATGCAATAAACCAAACATTTTTTATTCACTGCAAGTTATTGTTTCAAAAATAGTTTTCCACAAAATTAAAATTGAAGTACACAGTAAAGGCACTATGTAACATGCATCTATAGGAAAGTGACAAGCACTTTTCAAAACTTTATTTTAGCCGCATACTAAGCATCCCTAGTTATTTGTAAATTTCATTCAACTGTCAGTGGCACACATAAACCCCACTGATTTAAAAACTCAATATTTGTTCAAAAATCTTGTACATAAATACTCACTACAGTATTTATGCACTCACTATAGATAGAAATAGATATCTGTATTTATGTACAGAAATTTTCAAACCAATATCAAGTACTTAAATCAGTGGGATTAATGTATGTCGCCCCTAACATATGATCAAGTTTGCCCCATATGATCATCAAGTTTGCCCCATATGTTCATCAAGTTTGATCCATATGCTCATCAAGTTTGCCCCATATGTTCATCAAGTTTGATCCATATGGCCATCAAGTTTGATCCATATGTTCACCAAGTTTGATCCATATGGCCATCAAGTTTGATCCATATGTTCACCAAGTTTGATCCATATGTTCATCAAGTTTGATCCATATGATCATCAAGTTTGATCCATATGTTCATTAAGTTTGATCCATATGTTCATCAAGTTTGATCCATATGTTCATTAAGTTTGATCCATATGTTCATTAAGTTTGATCTATATGTTCATCAAGTTTGATCCATATGTTCATTAAGTTTGATCCATATGATCATCAAGTTTGATCCATATGTTCATCAAGTTTGATCCATATGTTCATCAAGTTTGATCCATATGTGCATTAAGTTTGATCCATATGTTCATCAAGTTTGCCCCATATGTTTATCAAGTTTGCCCCATATGGCCATCAAGTTTGATCCATATGTTCATCAAGTTTGATCCATATGTTCATCAAGTTTGATCCATATGTTCATCAAGTTTGATCCATATGTTTATCAAGTTTGCCCCATATGTTTATCAAGTTTGCCCCATATGGCCATCAAGTTTGATCCATATGTTCATCAAGTTTGATCTATATGTTCATCAAGTTTGATCCAGATGCTCATCAGGTTTGATCCATATGTTCATCAAGTTTGATCCATATGTTCATCCAGTTTAATCAAATCATGTTCATCAAGTTTGATCCATATGTTTATCAAGTTTGATCTATATGTTCATCAAGTTTGATCCAGATGCTCATCAGGTTTGATCCATATGTTCATCAAGTTTGATCCATATGTTCATCAAGTTTGATCTATATGTTCATCAAGTTTGATCCAGATGCTCATCAGGTTTGATCCATATGTTCATCAGGTTTGATCTATATGTTCATCAAGTTTGATCCAGATGCTCATCAGGTTTGATCCATATGTTCATCAAGTTTGATCCATATGTTCATCCAGTTTAATCAAATCATGTTCATCAAGTTTGATCTATATGATCATCAAGTTTGATCCATATGTTCATCTGAGTCACTACTTGTATCTTGTGATAATTCTGAATCATCTTGATTAAAGTCCCATAAATCTTGTACTGCATTCACTGTAATAAATAGTTAATATATGTTTGTCATTGATAAAAACAATTTCTATTACATAAAACCATAGATTGGTTAAAAAATGTAGCCAATAAAGGCCCTAGTACAATGTAGGTGAATCATAACATTTCCTTGAAGACTAAGGTTCTGTATAAACTAAACACATCTTTACAATGTAACCAGGGGCAAGAAGTTTTTGTTTTATTTTACTCCCCTTTTCAACAGTCAGTCATATAAGGTGACCAATATACTCTTATTCCTGGGGGGGCAAGTACTTTACTTCTACCTTTGATTGAGGGGTCATAGGTTCAATTCCTGGGCAGGGCATTTCTTGGAGCTTGGCCATGAAATAATTCTAAATCGTGTAGGGCAGTTGTCAGTCACTGACGTTAAGTATGCACCTAATTGGTTTTCCAGGAATGGTGAGAAGGTTGACTAACTGCCATGATATGACCTTTACAATGTGTTGCTATGGCGATAAACTTAAAGAAAAAAACTACTTTTTTAATAAAGTTACCATAACCTACTTACTTTCAGCATCATTATTTTCTATATTTCTCAGTATGTGAGACATTCCACATATAAGTTGTACATATTTATGTTGGACTGGCATATGTCTAGTATAAAATTCTGCATCACATTGACACATCAAATGTAAGAAATATAAACCAGTCTGTAGAATATGTTGACTGGTTCTCTGATTCTTCAGACTGTGGTCATATAGTTCCTGTGTTAGGCTGGTTCCTCTGTTTAGCTTAGATGTACAATATTTATGTATTTTCATCACAGAATGCAATAAACTTACAATACTTTTAACAATCTGCAATGATAAACAGAGTTTTGTTACAGAACGGAACTTAACTCAGATTGTATATAACAATACATCAGACGTAACCCACTCGCCCAACGCCTGAAACTAGTCTATTATACTATTTCAGGATTAGGGGACCAAAAAGTCTGAGTCAGTAGTCCGATCAGGCAAGCCATTTTTTAATCCAAATAATGTTTATTTTCGAAAATGATGTACTTCAACACTCTTTAATGTCATCTTGTTAAACTATCATCTGAAAGTTTTGTGCAATTACTCTTTCACATATTAATTGTTCTGTTTCATTAGTCTTGCAATCAAGGAGGTTAACAAATCACAGATTTTCACGGAAATCACAGATCACGGATATTGTAACTAAAAATAGCTTAACTCCAATATTTTACAAAGAATATAACAAATCAAGGATGATTTCACTAATCTAAAGAAATCTATATAGATTTCACCAAAGGCCCATGGCAACATTACACCCAGGTGTAAATGGGTACCTGCGAGGGTGGTATAATTCAGTTGTGCCAATTTGTTGGCTGCACTAATAAGCAGAGTAAAAAGACTCCCCAGGGAGATTGATAGATAAATACCAGTAGCCCTATGACCAGGGGTAATAGCTGTAAAGTCGATGAATGTGCGTAAGCATGACACTTAGACTATAAAATTCAATTACTTTATTTACTTTACTTACTAACAGTTTACGTCAAACAAAAATTAAAATCAGAACAAAGCCATCTGTCACAGAAAAAATTAAAGAAATTACAAAAGAAAACACTGACAAATCGGCACATTAGCTGTATAAAGAAACAACATCAGATGCCACTCCAGTGACCAAACAACCAACAAATGTAAGGCAAATTCATTATATTAGAGAAAAAGTCAGGGCTCGCGCTGCCGATCGCCATTTGAGCCATTGGCGACAATTTATAAAATTTGGCTCAAAAAAATCAAATTTGGCGAAAATCGTTAAAAATCGTATTTTCGCCAAATCAAAACCCGGATGTGCGTTGTCTCATGATTTATCATCTCAAGTCTTGTGTCAGGCTCTAAAATCAATAATTAGCTATCATTCACACTAGGTGTTCGCATATACAATCAACAAAGTGACACTTTGATGATCCAATAATTATAAATTACGTAATACACCTTGATCAAGTAAACCCATATCGGGTCGTGTTTAACGCCCGTATTGGCCGTACGATCTCCGTAATAGTGATCGTTTTTTGTTTAAAAAAAATCAATTGACAGCAAATTAACTTTTTGCGCATGCATAGAACACGCATACAACTTGTAAAATAATATTTACATAAAGTTCGGAAGAAAAAAACCAATAATTTGATGAAAATGAATTTCTTAAGATCTATTCTTTTTAAACAAAGAAAGGTCAAAATTGATGACATTATAAACACGTTTTCCAAAAATGACAAGGTCACATTGCACTTTCTACTTTTAATAAAGCTTACATTATTACACATCAAGTTTGCAAACTTTAAGGGTAATTAAAAAATTAGCTGGTTAGTAGGATAATTATCACAATTAATTCTAAATAATTGTGAAAATTTCACAGTTTTAACTGTAATAACATTTAGTCTGATAGGCCTTATTATTTGCGGGTTTTTTTAACCGTTGATTGATCGTATTATCAACAAGAATTTTTTTTGTTATGATTCTGCCAAGAACGTGCCCTTGCGTCATTGCCGCGCAAGAGCCGAATGTCGCATAATTATTAAAAAGCATGCACTATCGTCGCGTCAAAATTCAATCAGCGAAATTCGTATTCGCTAGCGTTTTAAATACACAAATTTGATTGTTCGTTTACAACGCAATAATCAAATGAATAGGACAACTAGATAAAATGCTTGTAGACGTACAGAACCTACGTCGATCTACGTTATTTCACTGAGAGTCTTAATCATTTTCGTGGGGTCGCGAAAATACGTTACAATTGCGTTTTCACGTGTAAATTTCTTTTTCATCATCAATAATGTACAATGCTTTATAAGAATACAAGTACATTAGTTAATTTTACCAGAAATTCATGTTATGTCTGAATTGTTAACAATATTAATGATAATGTCAGTTATGTTTATCTCAATCATAGGCATTGGTTCTATTTCTTGTTTTAATGCTTATGTATAGTACAACTCAAAGAGCACAAAACATGCTGAGGGATCAAAAGGTGCTTTATTATCTGATTATATCTATGACATTTTGGCTTTCAACAGAGCTGTGAAAGGGCTTCAGTGCACAAAATGCTATTAAAACATGTAGAAATATGGTGTCCTAAATAGACAAAAGCATCAAATTATTTATCAAAGATTTAAGTCAACAACAAAGTCATTGCCATTGAACATGTATTTTCATAGAGAACTAGGTATGTTAAGCTATTCATATCATCATCCAATGAGACAAGAAAAAGCTCCTAATCAAGTTCTTTGTTGCGACTAAATTTTTTGTCGCGACTTAATTTTTGTCGCGATTTCATATTTCGTCGCGAAAATTGGCTCAAAGAAAAAAAAAGCCAGAGCTAGCCCTGAAAGTGAGAGCAGAAAGCCGTCCAACAAAAGATGTGCAGCTTTAAGCATATGATGAAGACTTCATACAATACATAGCTACATATTCAGATCTTGTCTGTGTTGCAGCAATGCCAGGTTTATTAGACAATTTAAATGAAATGTTACAAATTATACCAAAAGAAGATCAGCATTTTAAGTTATGACACTAAATTTTCAATGGGTGACTTATATGTGTAAAAGTATAGAATCCACCAGAACAAACCTTTCAACAGAAGCTTTTGACAGAATCAGAGGTACATTTGATAATGGATGGATAGACGATTCTGTTATTGATTGCATACAAAACCTACTACATAAGCAATTTCCATTCTTCCGATAATTATTTTTTTTATTTTTAGTACATTAGTTTGGTTAGTGATAAAATGAAAACAAATTTTATGAATACATCACATATATGAGATCTATAATACATTAAGGGTTTAGGATGTAAGCCCTAATTACATATATTTAAGTGATCTTACCTCATTACTGCATAAACAATCAGATTCTAATAACAGTGTGAAACATCCTTTATGTGATCTAGCCAAGTATAACATACAATCAATTATCTGTAACATATAAATAACAGTGTAAAACATCCTTTATGAGATCTAGCCAAGTATAACACACAATAAATTATCTGTAACATATAAATATCAGTGTAAAACATCCTTTATGAGATCTAGCCAAGTATAACATACAATCAATTATCTGTAACATATAAATATCAGTGTAAAACATCCTTTATGAGATCAAGCATGAAATCATCATATAGTTTAACCTCTACTAACTGCACCTCTAAAGAGCGGTCACCACTGAAGAGCAGCAAATTAGAGTTCACCTAGTGATCTTGCTGTATGTTTTACCTCTAATAAGCTACACCTATTAGGAGCAGTGAACAGCCCTAGAGATGCATTCCCTTTGTTCATCCTTTACCTTTGTACAGCTACACTAAGTCTAGTAAGGTTTATATCAATAATAGATAATTACATTGAAATATATGTACTACCAGGTGAAGATCACAATAATACAAGATCAATGTAGGTGTACCAGCAAACACATATGTTAAAACTTATAGTCAGAATGTAAAACCTTTCCATTCCAGAAACCTCTCCAAACTGGAATTTTTATTCAGTCCGGAAAGATCTGGTTTAGAGGGGAATAAATTCTGCTTTAAGTTAATTGAGGTTTTAGAGCCAAACAGATATATACTCCCAAAAAGAGGATTATAAATCTAATTCATGCAGGTATAAAGGAACAATTTTGACGGTACAGGAAACATTTTCCCATGTGTATTACTTTCTTCTGCTTGAAACTAACCATGGTGCAACAAATTTCTGCGTTTACATAACAGAATAGATAATGGCCAGTTTTCAGTACTGAAAACAGATTTTTTCTTAATCACTGCAAAAAAGTCAACCTATGCAGAGCAACACCTCTGCAGAGCATCTTTTTTTTCAAAACCTGCCAGATGTGGCTCTGCAGAGATTACACTGGACCTGATTAGAAAGCAATGATTTCAGAACAGGGACTTGCAGGAAGCAATCTCCACTAAGGTATATAAAGAAATATTTTTGAAAAATTGAATACCTTAAAAAGTATCAAGAAAATATACATACCAAAGATGCTAGAATTAATCTAACATTGATTGCAGCATTATTAAATCTCTTAGTTGAACATAAATTGTATAAAGTCAATAACACACAGCCTGTAAAGAGATAATATAATATGTACAAATTTAGCACATTATAATAATGATGAATGAAATAATGAAAAGGCAATGCAGTTAGGAAAAGCCTAATCTATTATGCAAGCTCCATAAATTAATATGGTAAAAATAAAGATTGGAAATTAACTAAAAATGATGATTGTCTTTAAAAATGTGACCAAAATGCAAAATAGTCTTGCCAAGAACATTATTCTACAGCCTTAACTACGGCCTGACCTAAATTATCCATCATGACCATACAAGGCACTCTATAGATACAGTTTGTGATTGCTCAAAATATTATAACTGAAATTAGTAGGATGCTAAATGCCATGCACAATCTAAGCAGGCCTCGAAAAATTTCCCAAAGCCACTCCCCTGCAGCTCAGACAGTAAGAGGATAATTTCCAATATTAGCTACCCCTCCTATGAACCCCACAAGGGGCACTACTAATTTCCTTGAGCAAGCAATTAAAACTTCATTTGTTTCACTCAACCAAGTTGTAAATTAGTACTAGAGGAATCCTCTGCTTGAAGGTGATTTCAATAATCAGAGTTTATCTAACAAAATTGTAAATTCAGCTGAACATGTTTATGGAATAAGTCTTTAGATTGCATTTTTAACTTTACTCAGGAAAGCAGAATTCCTATGCCCAACTTGCCTGTCTCGAACATTTATGTCTACGGACAAGACAATATTTCTAATATTTCTATCCCACTTGTTCATGGACAAGTAATACGTTTAGCTAAAATATATTACATTGTACATGTAACATAACAAATCTCAATACAGTTGAGATCTCAATGAATACTTCAAAATGAATTTTTTGTCAATAATACAATTTCTTGCAGTATGTAGTTTATATCATAGTTTTCAATATTTAGTATTGAGTATTGAACTTCTGGGCATGAGCTTTTTTTATCCCAAACATTTGAAGTTGATTTTTTTTATTGCACTCATCCTAAGACAAGTGGAAAATACTTAGAATTCCACACCCCTGACTTTATTGCATCTTAGGACTTAGATATTAACCTACCTGTAGCATTAGAACACAATGATGATACAACTTGGTTACTTTTAACTAATGTTTTAAACACTATTAATGAATGTATAACAATATGTATATCTTGATCATGATCTAAACAATTCTGTAAACATTCCTCTGACAAAACTGGTTGTAAACTGAAATTGTAATAAAGAAACATTAATAAATAAAACAGTTCAATACCTTAACTATTTTGCACCCATCAATATATATGATGCATAAAGCTATCACTTTACAATGGCATTAATAAATATATGATGTGAAAAGCTATCACTTTACAATAGCATCTATATATGATGTGAAAGCTATCACTTTGCAATAGCATCAATATCAATCTGCGTAAACACATATCCAGTAGACCGCGGTCGTACTAAATCAGTGAGTTTGCGAGCGAAAAATTTTAGATCGGGTTTTAATCAGATTGCATCAATATATGATGTAAAAATCTATCACTTTACAATAGCAACAATATATGATGTAAAAAGCTATCACTTTACAATGGCAACAATATATGATGTAAAAAGCTATCACTTTACAATGGCATTAATAAATATATGATGTGAAAAGCTATCACTTTACAATAGCATCTATATATGATGTAAAAATCTATCACTTTACAATAGCAACAATATATGATGTAAAAAGCTATCACTTTACAATGGCATCAATATATGATGTAAAAAGCTATCACTTTACAATGGCATCAATATATGATGTAAAAAGCTATCACTTTACAATGGCATCAATATATGATGTAAAAAGCTATCATTTTACAATGGCATCAATACATTATAATGTGAAACGCTATCATTTTACAATGGCATCAATACATGTATATAATGTGAAAAGCTATTACTTTACAATGGCATCAATATATAAATTAATGTGAAAAGCTATCATTTTACAATGGCATCAATATATGACAGGGTGGCCACGGAAATTCGAAAATGAAATTTCCTGTTTATTCCCTGATTTTTCCCCGACGTAACGGTATTATTCCCTGATCATTTTAAGGCATACTTGTACAATAAATTATATCTATAAATTATCCCTGTATCGCTAAACCTTCACCATTTTGTATTTATTTAATATTTATTGACATTCTCTTGTAATTAAAAAATGTTAATTTGAATATTTTGGCTACATGATGTGATTGAAAAGATACGTCCCCTATATCATAAATAAATATGTTAACAATCAGGTATGCTTTATTCTGGAAAATGCTAATCAGTGAAACTCATGTCTCTTCATGTTCCAACATGTTTATCTACTGATATCTAATTGTTTTTGGCACAAAAAAACATATGCAAGTGAACTAATATCATTGTATTTGTATCATTTTGGTGTATTACAAAAATTAGTTGCATACATTCTGTTTAAAACTTTGACTGGAAGGATTCATTATTCGTAAGGCATATCATAGGTTACATTTTGACTATAATACCATGAATTCTAGAATGATAGCCATGCTTAAACAGTTTATCATTTTCATGGTAAATTTGCTAATCAGAATAAATGAACTATATAGGCATCCAATTTAAATATGTACAAATCATGTATACTCGTTGCATCTATTTCCGTGTTAAATCCAGTTCCGCGGTATTTTCACTTTTCGGTAATTTCACTTGAAGCGACACCTACACGTAAATAAAAGTTCTTTTCACACAGAAAGATTTTTTTGCCAAATATTGCAGAATGAACCGCTCAGGAGGGCAACTGTATTTAAATGCCTTCATTTTGAAAAAGACGAGTAATACAAACAAAAATGACAGACCTGTATGAATGTTTGTGTATATGATCTTGTTATTGCTAACTTTTTTACATAACTTTTTTATGATTGTGTGCTGACTGAACTCATTGAAAATTTTGAACAGTTAATTTTTTGATATTATTGATCCTATTACGACAGTATGGTATAGACTTTTTATACCGAGGATCCAGATTTATTTCCCTTATGTAATGGTGGTTGTCACGTGACTTGAATAATGCCGGTAAAATGGAAACATGTAAACAATTGATGTAATTTCTTTTTGCTACTCTATAAATGAAAGATTGGTGGATGTATTGGGCAGAAAAGAAAACAAATTGAAGAGATTTTGTATTATATTTATTCATTATAGCGCTTAATAACGCGGAAAGAGATGCAAACAGGGTAATAAGTCTATTGTTCCTAGTGTTTCCAGTCCTGTTTTATAAATAACTTGTTACAATTATATTTCTACAGCCATTCTCCTTCCTACCACTGATTCTATATCATGTAGGACAGCTGTCAGCATAAGAATTGTAACTACAGAAACAAAAATAAACATTGATACTTCAGAAACAAGAATAAAATTTATCATAAATAATAAAATATCCGAAAGTTTCCAATATCCGAATACTACATTACTTAGTGAAGTTGATTTGTCACGTGTTACCTTCATGAATGTCACGTTTTGTTTCCCTCAAATAATGGTCAGGATTTCTGCTCAGTATTTTAATCTTCATTGTAGCAATTTACACAAAACTTCACAAAGATGTAAATTTTCGTGAAACACGTGAAAATGTTTACTTTTAGGTTCAGGCTAAAACACTGACCGGTCTGTCCGGAAGTGATCTCGCTTAGAGAAGCTGCGAGCAGACACTCGGAGGTTGTTTTCCACTAATTATTTGGTAAATATTCACGTTAGGATAAAATATTTTTACAAGAAATTGTCATATTATAGTGACTTTATAATTTTGCTTCTGAATAAACTCATTGAAAATATAAGGACAAATTTCATCCAAATTTAATTTTACGAATTTCTACTTTCGGTTTCGAAAAATTGTTAAAGTTTTTTGCTACAATCCCTCCCTTATGAATTTATCGACTTTGCCTCTCAAATTATGAATTTATGTTGGATTGTGGTTGTATAGTGAGTTTGTCAGGGCGGATCCAGGATTTCTTGTTAGTGGGGGCAGAAATTCTAGTTGGGTTCCAAGGGGCCATACCGGCCTCAAATGGTCCAGGGCAAAACCCTGACCAGAGGACCAGGTGAAAGGCGGCCCCGAAAATTCCTTCATTTTGGTTATTTCTAAGGGATTCAGTCACATTTTTTATACGGTGGCCAATTTATGCCATGTCGTACTTTGGTCTCTTCGTGGCGAAGAAAGAAAAAATGAAAACACAAAGACACGACAAATCCATAGTTTGTCTTATCTTCATCTTTTTGTTTCTTCGCCACGAAGAAACGAACACACGACATTATAAATACAACAATACGACAGATAAAATGTGTTGTGTTTTCCCTTACATCTGTCGTATCTTTGTCTTTTCATTTCTTCATGGCGAAGAAACGAAAGGACGAAGATACGACAAACTACGGAGTTGTCGTGTTTTTGCCTTACATCTGTTGTATCTTCGTCCTTACGAAAATACGACATGGCATAAATCAGCCATCATACATTTTCAGAGCCTCAACTATCCTTTTCTGAAGTTTAAGATATAAAGCATCTAGATAATTATTTCATGTAATTTTCTAAAAGCCACTGAATCATGTTAGCTCTAAAAAAAATTACAATAATGAAAGGAATTGTTTTATGATGTATGCTATGTTGCACGCATAGCGTGCGAAAATTTTTTTGAAATGTATATATATATTTCTTTTAAATATCATATTTCATGATAGAAAAAAACTTTGCTTGGGCAAATTTGGGGGGGGCATACACTGGGTCCTACCCCGTCTGGATCTGTCTATGTTTAGTGTACTCTATTTTATATGACCCATTTCATATTTAAATAAAATGGTCTTCAAATATCGTCTTGGCATGGACATTTTGGGCAGAAGAAAAGAAGCAAGTTTTCTCAGTTGTCAGTTGGCCTAACAATGACGTTTTAAATTAATGTACCAGCACTGTGTTCAGTAACGACTGTTAGCAAACGTTACGGGTATGGGACAACTCCACCCGAAGACAACACAACCCGTGGATAACCCAACACAAAGTAGTCCTAAAAGTAAGACCCTACGTAACTTTTTATCACTTGGACAGAAGAATGTTCGTATGATAGAAAAGTTATGTAGGGTCTAATATTTACGACTAAACCCAAAGTTGGGACGACGAAACCCATTAGTACGGGATTGAGTTGTCTTTGGGTTGAGTTGTTCTGACCTTAACGTTAGGCCTACGGAACATTCAGTGTAATTGTCAACACTAAGACTTTTAACCTAGCATTAAATTGAATTGCTGCCCTCGCAATTGATTTGTGTTGCATCGAATGGAATCGTTGCAGCCCTAGAAGGAACAAATGATTGATGTTTAACTGTTATTTTTTTTAGTTAAGCAGTGAATCTCTTTTATTTTCAGATGAAATACAATGATGGATGCGTATACTGGGTCTACAAATAAAACACTTCTAACAGTGTTCATGCGTATGACCCCAAGAGGGTCTGTGGTCGACAAATATGATAAGATCACTCAGAGATTCGATGGCGCTGATTTGGATGTAGATTACATCGAGTTGTATGAAACCTTTAAAGACAATAAAAAGGTGGATGTTGTTCGAGTACCATTGGGAACAGAGCAAAAAATTGAAAATTACTTTAAAACGACAATTGCTGCTAGAGAATATGATAAATTTATATTTGTATTTCTAACTTACAAAGGCGAAAAAGACGGACTGATTCATGTAGATGACACAAATAATTATGATATTAAGAATGTATTCAAGCTTTTGACAGCCCAAGAACTTTATGATATTAGGGGGAAGCCAAAGCTTTTTCTTATTCAAGCGGATGATATCTACCTGATGCCGGATTTGAAAACTCAATATCAGAAAGGTCAACCAGAATCTATGATGATCCCATCTGATATCGACAAGCTTGTCATTACGTCCCATATCCCTCAGAGATTTAACGATAACAACGATAAACCTTCATTGTTAATTCAAGCATTTTGTGCCGTCATTAAAGAAGAAGAGATGTCTGAAACGCCAACTAGTTTGAATGAGCTTACAGTCAACATTACTGATAAAGTTAAAACAGCCATAGATGAAATGCTAGATGAAAGCGGAAAGAAAGACCTGGAATTGCCTCTGGTTTATTCAAGTCTGGTTAAATTTTGGAAAATAGACTACTAGGGCTGGTGCAAGTATCCGAGGGTGCTGATTTGATTTCCAATTGGATACTGGCTTTTAAACTTGTCTATAAATGATATAAAGAATTTTTATGACTTTAGTTAAAATGATGAACTTGTGATAAATGAATCTGTATGAAAATTCATTTCCCCGGTATATCTTAAAGCAGTCGTAACTCACACTTTTCTTATATTAAGTTATGACAGTTTCGCCCTAAACCCGCGATATGCTTTATTGATCTTGTTTTGAAATAAATGTTAAATGTAACATTTTTATTTTATCAATACATGTTTGTATATGTTAGTTTTAAGCTCAAATGAATGTATTACTGTACATTTGGAATAAATTTAATTAAAATGAATTGAGTCGAAAAAATTAAATAAAATTTTTAAAAAAATCACATCGAATTGACTTTCCAATAAATCTTTGCAGCCCTATTTAAAACTCAGGTTGATATTGCATTTAATAGCGCGCTTGGATTTCAAATCTAGTGTCTCAAAGGCGGTACAGGTTTGAATCCCACCCAGGGAGGTTATACCCTTCCATGAACATTTGACAATATTATAAATATACTTCCATAAATAAGGTATTTTGAGAAGTTTCTAGGCTTATGGAAGGGAAGGTAAAAACTGCCTATAGACAAGGGTCTGTGAAAGCTAAATTAGGTGTGCTGTACTCTGTAAAATAACCTGACCTGAGTTGACTCAGTTTTAAACCCAGTATATAAAAAACTAGTTAAACTTGATAATTATAGGATCTAAAATTCTTTACACATGAATGTGTATCTTCTTAATGCTTAATTAACAAAGTTTCTATTAAACAGTACCCACCAAAAGTTTGGAGACAAAGGAAGTATAAGAAATGTTTTTAATTTCAGTAAGGTCTTCAGTCAGTTATCTTTCCATGATAAAATCTGAAGCAATCCAATTGGTAAATAGGTCCTATCAGTTGGAATCCTTGGATTTTATCATTGAAGTCCTATGTAAGGATAATAAAATATTTCGTCTAACATCTTTCTTGTTAATGAAGATATTAACAGAAGTGATGAAATTTAGATAGTGCTTTGCCTTAAAAATACTTAGCTTGAATTTCAAACAAATTAAATGATTTACAAAAAAATTATTAAAATATTAATTTTGGCAAACTTACATTGAAAAGTAAGGGTGAAATCTGAGTAATCCAACTAATTCGACCTACCTATTTGAAGAGTATACAAGGGGAAATAACTGAGTAAAGTCCCTTATTGTATTGTTATTTTTAAGATATTTAATATGGGTGATGACCAAATGAAAACAAATTTTTGAATGCATCACAATTATAAGTTAAAGCCTCCGAAACAAAAATTCAATGTTATTTTTTCCTATAACATGGATCCAAAACTACTTTGGTAGTCTCAACTACAAATAGTACCATAACAAAAAAATAAAACAAAACTAAAAGCATTTCAAAATAAATGGTAATCAAAATTTTGATGAAACCTATGTAGTAGGCTTCAAAGTGAAAATGCCTCCAAACTTTTGATGGGTATTATATCTTATGTGTATTGTGATGTGTATTGCTTTCATTCCGAACTACCTCGGCAATCTTCTATGCAGATGATCCCTGAGGTTTTTCTGAATGAATTTTTTCCCCAAATATTTTCCCCTTATCAGACGTTTAGATGTATATAGTGATTATTCCAAAGCAGAAAAGCAGGGCACTGCACCCTGCCATTTTTCTCTCCTCCCTGCCCTTTTTAGCCTCTTTATATGCAGTAATAGTACCTTTAAGACATTTACGCTAAGATATGCCCTGCCCCTTTTTTCTGCCTCCCTGCCCTTTTCTAAGTTCTGGAATAATCACTAAATTAACCCTAATAAGTGATGGATGAAGTACATTTAAAAAATGCATCTTTCAAAACATTTGAAAAATAAGAGTCACTTTTTTCATTAATCTGTCATCTAGTTTGTCAAAATGTATCCTTAACAACAGTTTTCTTTTTTTTTCCATGATAAATGTAACAGAAAAATAATTACTGAATTTTATACAATTAACAAATATTTTGATAAAAGTACTGCCCATGAAATAAACTTGATTAAAGACAAAAGTTTAAACCAACAAGAGCTGTCAGAGGAGACAGCATGCTCGACTAAGTAAGTATTTGTAACATGAGATGTGGTTGATGATAAGGAACATACATATTTTAAAATTTGAAAATATAACCATAACAAATTTAAAGTAAAAAAAAATAATTTTTATAAAAGGAAATTTTAAGTTCATGGGAGACAATTTTGAAAAAGAAATGTATTTGAAGTTATGAACCTTGTCACATGAAATGAGGTTGATAATAAGGAACATATATTTTAAAGTTTGAAGTCAATACCAAAGGAAATAAACAGTTGCAGTAAAAACAAACATTTTTTAAAGGAAATTAAGTTCAAGGGGAGATAATTCTGAAAAAAAGGTATCTAGAGTTATGATCCTTGTCACATGAGATGTGGATGATAATGAGGAACATCTATACTATTAAATTTGCGAGTTTCCTGTTTTGTGGAAGAAACTGCGCAGCTTTGAATAAATCTTTTGTTTGTCGCTGGAGCACCTATATACCGGCATATCAAGTTGACAATTCTTTTTTGACAAAGCCTCTTGATATTTGCAAAAACTGCCAAAAATCAACAAAAATAGTGGGTTTTTTGTGTCTAAAAATAGTTCTAGATAAAACTAAAAATAGACACCTCAAACCAAACTCCCTGCAGCAGTTATCTCCCTTTATCAAATCAATAACCACTGCCACCACAAGTAAAATTCGTCCCTCAGAGAGACGAAAAACTTTTTTCATCTTTTCTTTTTACAATTCAATATTTTCAATAATTTTAGTCTTCTCTTAGTAAAATATGATGTTCAAAATACATAAAGATAAAAAAAGTTTTAAGTATCAATTTGTGGAAATAACAAAGCATGACGTAACTCAACATAAGCACTGTGAGAAGTTTGTTTGGGCATTCTATAAATAGATAGTATTACTAGCGTCACATGATTTACGTGGTGGCAGTGATTAAGTAGCAAAGCGTGACTTAAGCACTGTGAGGAGTTTGCTAAAGCCGGTGCTTGCACGGGCTCCCATCTAGTATATTTAAAGTTTGAAGTCAATACCTAAAGAAAAAAAGTTATAGTAAAAATACTTTAGTGCACAAAAACTTTAATCAGAAATATGGACGCGGATGCTCACGCTACGGCAAGCTCTCCATTTACTTCGTAAAGTCGAGCTTATAAGTCAAAAAGCACCTGTGGTCACCCTGTATGATGTGAAAGCTATCACTTTACAATTGCATCAATATATGATGCTTAAAGCTATCACTTTACAATGGCATCAATATATGATGTGAAAAGCTATCACTTTACAATGGCATCAATATATGATGTGAAAAGCTATCACTTTACAATGGCATCAATATATGATGCGTAAAGCTATCACTTTACAATGGCATCAATATATGATGTGAAAAGCTATCACTTTACAATGGCATCAATATATGATGTGAAAAGCTATCACTTTACAATGGCATCAATATATGATGCGTAAAGCTATCACTTTACAATGGCATCAATATATGATGTGAAAAGCTATCACTTTACAATGGCATCAATATATGATCTGAAAGCTATCTCTTTACAATGGCAACAATATATGATGTGAAAAGCTATCACTTTACAATGGCATCAATATATGATGTGAAAAGCTATCATTTTACAATGGCATCAATATACAGTCAATTCGCATTATCTCGACTACTCTTGTGTGGACATTTCGTTGTCTCGATTGAAAATCAAAAGTCCCGATTTTTTTTCTTCTTTATCTATATGAAAAAAATATGTTTGACTCGATCTTTTTCTCTCGACTTTTTCGCTCTCTCGACTATAAATTTAAGTCCCAAAGTGTTTTTTACTATAAAATTATAATGTTTAAGTCGACTAGACAAAGATATAATCGGCGATTCGTTGAGGTGCGAAAAATAACACACGCCCATTGTTTATCGATTAGCCACTGTATAGATAATCTGTTAAAAAGAACGTGTCAAGATTGAATTAACATGTCATTTAAATATACAAACTAATTGACATGACTAAATGAAACCATTGTTTAATAAGTAGAGTGTTAATTGACAGATGTCAAAATTGAGTATAATTTTTTGTGTACATTAATGCTTATCACTCGTAATATTTTGTTTAATGAATATTTTGTCAAATAAAAACAAGAAACAAATATTTTTTTGTTATTTTATTATTTTATTTCGTCATTTAAGTTGATATACATAGTAAATGTACGGCATCTTCTTTGCATGATAAATTAATCACTCTACAGACCTGTTGGGAAAACGATGTTTACACCTGTTATGGATCGATAATATCGTTAGAAAGACACTCATTGAAAAGATATGTCGACATTTATGTTGTTCAAGTCTATATGATTTCGTGACGTAATAGTCAATTACTCTTCACACACACAACTAGTTAATATCAGCAACTACTCAAAATTATCAAAGAGAAACCGACATATACGATGACGGTGCTGGGGTTGTAGGAAATAGTATATGACGTCAAACACATACACACACAATTTATTTGACTGGCTTCAAATATTCAGCAGAATATACGCTTGGTTAGTCATTCTATCGAGATACAGTCTGTGTAATAGTAGAAACCGAAAGTAGATTTTCGGAAAATACGCGATTTTGTTCTATAACTTGTCGAGAGGGAACTGTGCCAGCGGGAAAAGTGTCATAAACCCTTTAGAGTACAAGTTCATGGTAAAACCCCATTCACAGCTGCAGTAAAGCGATTATGCTAAACTACACTCTCTGAACAGGTAAAACTGCTACTGAAGACATCGGAATTACCTCCCTTAGAAAATTTTCGTTTATCTTGTTTATCTCAACTTTTCATTGTCTCGACTATTTTTCAACGGTCCCAACGAAGTCGAGATAACGAGAAATGACTGTATAATGTGAAAAGCTATCACTTTACAATGGCATCTGCAGCAGTTTAATTAAAAATTTTGAATAAGAACAAAATTTTCTGTTATATTTTTTGTCATTTGAGAGCTAGTGGTTGAGAAAACTGAAGTGAATACATGTAACAGTTCTCATATACAAAATGTAAATCATTAATGTAGTTATATAACTGTATAGACTTAACTTTATAATAATGGCAAGGGACAAATACTAGCATAACTTAATACAATATAAATAAACCGGCAAACAAACACAGTTTTACCGTGTATCTTAAAGAATAAAACATCTACAATAAGTTAATTTACCCTATGATAGGATGATAGGATAAAGAACTACAGTGCATACACAAAACCAAATAAAAAATAAGTAATAAAGTATAGAACTAGTAGTTATGAAAATTATGGAAAAAAGTTGATTTTGAGATATTGAAATTGTATAGATGTATATTTACCAATGTATATGTTTTTCATCTGAAGATTCCGCCAGTACTTTTAATATATCTAAACAAATTGTAACCATTCTAGAGTTATATAATCCACCCTGAAATATATACAGCAATTTTGAGTCTCAATATAACTTCTTCAAGAACACAATAAAACAGTACTTTATTACACTCAGGTTGTAGTAACAGCTATGTATGCCTATGTATAACCTCTGTAGAAGACCTCCCACATATCAAATATGAAATCTCTATGACTTGTGCTTTTTGAGAAGAAGATTTTTTAAACAATAATTTTCCATACATAACTCTATGTAAATCTGGTGACCCCTAGGACGAGGCCAATTTTGACCCTCGGGGCAATTTTTTAACAATCTATGTAAAGCACCTTCTAGCCATGCTATATGCCAACGTCGTGAAATAAGCAACAAGAGCTCTGCTGGGCGGGGCATTATACGCCCGTGTGCTGTCCATGCTGTGTTCTATGTCATATGAAGCCCTGTGACCTTGACCAATAACCCTGGGACCTCAGAATAGGCCACATCCTTAACTGGAGGGCTATCCAAAGCAAAGATTTTAAGAAGCTAGGTACAGCCATGGTTGAGTTCTCACCGGCACAAAGTTTTCCCATATAAACTTCAAGTGACCTTGACCCTGGGGCCTCAGAACCAAAAGTTCACACCCTTGACCCAAAGAGTATCGATACATAAAATCTGGTGATCTTAGATAAAGTTGGTTGTTGGACAAGGTTTTTCCTCATGATTTCCTTGCAACCTTGACCTTTGAACCAGGGGCCTCAAAACCAAAGGGGCATATGCTAGACACTGAGGCTACCCTTACATAAAATTTGGTGAACCTAGGTACAGTCATTATTGAGTTATTGTCCGGAAAATGTTTTAATATAATTTAAGTCCCAGTGACTTTGACCCTGTGGTCTCAAAATCAAAAGGGAACATCCTCTACCAAAGAGCTATCAACACATAAATCCTTGACACATGGGGTACTTTCACATAAAATTTTGTGAACCTAGGTACATTGGTTGTTCAGTTATTGTCCAGACAAGGTTTTTCCGTATGATGCCCCTTGACCTTTGACCCTAGGGCCCCAAAAACCAATGGGGCACATCCTTGACACATGGGCTACTCTCACATAAAATTTGGTGAACCTGGGTACAGTAGTTGTTGAGTTATTGTCCAGACAAGGTTTTTCAATATGATGCCCCTGTGACCTTGACCTTTGACCCAGGGGGCCCAAAACTGATAGGGAACATCCTTAACACTGGGGCTTCTCTTACATAAAATTTGGCGAACCTAGGTACAGTCATTGTTGAGTTATCGTCCGGACAAGGTTTTTATATTTTAAGTCCCAGTGACCTTGACCTTTGACCCTGAGGTCTCAAAATCAATAGGGAACCTCCTCTACCCAAGGGCTATCCACACATAAAATTTGAGGAACCTAGGTACATCTTTTCTTGAGTTATCATCTGGACAAGCAATTGTTCACGGACTTGCGGACAGGCGGACAACATCATAACATAATACAATTGTTTTTTCCATAGGGCGTATAAAAAAAGGGCTATTTTGACATCAGTGCATATCAAAAAGTCAAGTGTTTTTTCATACAGGTGCTTTTTAGAGTTGCAAAATTCTATTAATTTATAGCAAACAAGTCATTCTTTGTAACCATTGGAAAATTTTGATGCTATTTGTAAATTTGATTTTTCAAAATTCGCAGGGCAGAAATTGGCAGTTCGGTGAACCCCTAGCCCTTTTCATTTTTCTCGATGAATTGGATGTACAAAAACATGTTTAAAATTTCACACAGCTCTGAGAGGTTGACCTGGGAAGCGCTGGTTGTTTGAGATTGAATAACCCAAAAGCTTTTATAACAAAGTCAAAACTGGTTAGCTTGGAAAAATTTCTATATCGAAATCAATTCAAGATATAAGTCAAGATTACCTTAGCTCCAGGATTTGATAACTTGATAATTTTCTTCAATATTTCTAATTTGATAATATATTTCTTCAAATAAGATAATTTAGTTGGTGTGTCTTTCCAATGTATAGATAAATCACTATCTGTATTCTGTAAAAATATGGTAGATATTATCATTATAATACAAAAAATTTCTTAGTACAAGTGTTGTTATTTTAAATTTTCATGCAATTTATCATGTTTCTGATAATGTATTATCATAAAGATGGTGCCATTCTAAAGTTCCAGGATAAATGAAATACCACAGGTAATTTTACATTAATTCATTAGAAATTAAAATCTAAAAAAAATTTCTCTCAACTCCAAATCTTTAATGGACATTGTTAATGGAGGTAGTCATTTCAAAATGTTAATGTTCGAAAGATTCCAAAATATTTTTGCAGCATCAGCAGAAAACTAGTGCAAATGTCTAAATGGCTACATTAAATGCATGATCTTGCTGGTGCCAGCCAATGGACATGGACAATCTAGTAGTATGGAACAATTAATAAAAAAACGTTAATACTAAAGTATTAAGTACAAACCTCTAATTCAGCTGTTGTAGTTGGTGTTAAAGCTGGTTTGTTTTCAGAATATAATAATAAATCTCTAACAGCTTTACTACACAATAAATCATATAATGTTTCTACAGAGGCTATACTTAAATGTTCTAAATCATTAGCCGAGCTAGCTGAAATCTTTACAAATAATCCAAACGACCCTGTAATCGATTCTGGTGATGTCTCAAAGCTTCCAAACGAACTTGACGAAACCGTCGTTGATGGCGGGGAATTATCCGACGACTCAAGTGTAGTGTCTAACATGTCAATGTAATGTTTTAAAAAATCATTTATTACTGGTAACACTAGTATAGCATCATATAGGACAGTAGACTGTGTCAAATCTGTCGTCTGCTCACATTTAGACTGGGACTCATTTTTTATCAAGTTAGATAACCCTTCACAAGCCATATTGAAATGATCTATTGGTACAAGGTTAACAAAACTTTGTTGTTGTCTGTCAGGACGAGTTAACATACCATGTAAATCAGATAATCTGGAAGTGAAAAATTATTTCATGGAACATAGTTATGAGCATATAATACTCTTTTTTAAAAGGAAAAATATTTTGATTTTACAGTTTCTAGCTCACTTAACCAGCACTTCTACCAGTTTATTCTTCCAGTTTCACATTAAGCCAGGGTTAAACATTAATGTCAATTTTACATAAAAGGATATACGCTCCCTTTGCAGCTCAGTGAATACATTACATTCACCTGCTGCCTTAAAACGTGTTGATTTATGATATTGACCTTTTTTATGAACCTTTGAACGTCCAATGAAAGTTTATCAAATTTCAATTTAGCTGAAAAACTTTATATGCATTTTCATTGGTTGAACAGGTAAACAACACCTTATATGGTATGATTATACTAGTGACGAATGCAACCTCGTATGACGTCATGTGTAGCCACAATAAGCTGCTCTATGTTTACAGTTAAAATATCAGAGATACACGTTTAAAAAGATAAATGTTTACTTTCATTTTTGTTAATTTTCTATTATCTAACTAATGCAAAACTTTCAAACATCTTTGCATTTCGACATTTTGAAATTACAGGGGTGAGAATTTTTTGCATCTATTTTTAAAAACCATGTGACAGTCATGCGATTTAAATGTTTATGTGACTCTGTCTAAAAATAGAAATATCAGCTTGAACATAGTATTTTAGCAGAGGTAGAAAGTGAACAAGTGAATCTTTCAAACCGATGTAATGGAGAGTAAAAAGGATATAACATGCTACCACAAGGAATTAAACCCCTGATCAACAGTAAAGTAATAATAATAATAAAGCTTTATTCAACGAGGCTACACATTAGCATAAATCCAATCTTCCATGAGGAAGAATGAAATGACCATCTTACTGCAGAATTTGCCATATAATTTGCAAACCAAACATACAATATCATTCTCATGTATCATTCTAATTTCTATGATAAAACACTATTTTCACTTTATCCCGTAGAATATAATTCATACTTATCTCAATTCTTTTTTTCAACTTTCTAGAGTGGAAAAGAATGATAGAAATAAACCCCATCATGCAAGTGGGCATAAATTGGACAAATGAAAACTAAATTAAATAAACAGAGCTACTTCTTGAATCCCTTCATATGGAGCATATGTCTTTGTTATATCATAATTTTGATGTCCTCAGATTGATAAGGGTGGCTTACTTATCAGAGCTGACCCTAGTTACAAGCATTATGTCCAATATAGATGAAAATCAAACAAAAACTATTTGATTTACCAAGTGAACTTTCTAAACATTAGCATGCTAGTTCAGTCAGTTGCCCACTATTGCATTTACAAAGTTTAGCCTATCTTCAACAGGCATAAAAACAATGATTCTAGAAGCTTAACCTCGGATGAGTAAAAAACAAATCAAACACAGCTTGTCCGGCTAGCTTAGTCAGTAGCACACAAGCCAACTGACCATGGGGACATGGCATTGATTGGGCATACTTTCGCAAAGTTTGGCGATGAAATAATTTCTATGGTCATTTTCCCTCTAACCACTGATTCTAAATCATGTTCGGCAGTTGTTGGAAGTATGTTCCTAGTATTTGGTTATCAGCCTAGTCCTAAGATTTAGCCTTTACAGGAACAGTGAGTAGGCTGACTTACTACCGTGATATGACCTATACAATGTGTTGCCAAGACATTAAACCCAACCACAAGAAAATAATGTGAAAACCACATTAAAGCTGGATTTAATGCAAAAATTACAAAGGGAAATGATCCATTTCTAAGTCTATACATCACATGGTATGTTATCATTTTATTAAGTTTCATAAAGATCTGATGATAAATGGCAGAAATATATAAATAAAAACTTAAATGCATTTGTTAACGACACTAGACCCCTTACAGCCTGGGTCTCACTAATCTATAAGCCAAAATTTTTGTAGAAAAATCCAGTTAAAAAGAAAAATTAAACAATATACAACGTACCTTCTCCCTCTCACAGGTGATAACAAAGTGGTATTCTTATCTCTTTCCAATGGTATTCTATATGAACCAGTATTTGTAGCTGCAGGTGAACTGAGTAAACTAAATATACCCTTGTCACTAATGTTCCCTAATCTATTAGGAGCAATATCAAACAACTTAGCTACTAGATGGGAACCAGTATATACTCTTGTGTTCACATTTAGTTTTAAACGAGACCTCTCACGTGATTTCAGTAACTTAGATGCTGAAAAAAGGAAAACTTAATTTATATAAAGGAATCGATATAGAAACCTAACTGAAAACAAGGGCTCAACATTAATTTTTTAATCTAGGTTGCCTAGTTGGACAACTAGCATTGGGTTAAAAACTTGCCCGAACCAAACATTTACTAGCAAAAACAAGTTGCCAAAACCTAGATAAAGGTTGTCTAGGGCAATCGGACCACTTTCAACACTGAGCCCAGCAAAACATCCATATAACAACTTAAAGAATTCAAGTTAAAATTAGTTATCAAATCACGTGTTCAAATCACGCAGACATGTTTTAGCTTTCACTTGTCTAAAAACAGGTAAGAAATATTTTTCTTTCATGCTTTATGGTAAAATGTGCCGTGGTGTTATTCTATGAAACAATAAGATTAAAATACATACAATTTTATATTTTCATTATACATAGTGAAATAACATAGGATATTTGTCAACTCTGGAGTAAGATTGATTTTTAATTCACTGAGTGAGCTCAAAAAAAATACTTTCACAAGTGGCATAGCGAGTGTAAATGTCATTTTCTGAGTTCACGAGTTGAAATAAACCCTGTCTCCTATATTTGGAGAGGGGGGGGTATAAAAATCAATCTTACACAAACACTGATGAATATTCTATATCTTATTCCAAACAACTACATACCTTCAGATGTTGTTGCTGTAACTTGTTGGTGGTCACCAGATGGAGTTGGTTGTATACGTTTTATAGGTGATACTTCCTCAGCCATAAATGATCTTTGTGATGGAAACATAGAATGACCTCTAGGTGACCTTTCTTCTACTACTGGTACATGTTTAGGTCTTGGTGATCTTTGATCTACTGGTATACGTTTAGGTTGAGGGCTAACATTTTGTGTAGACTGGAAACAAAAGTTGTATACATATAACAACAAAGAAAATGAGTTATATAGTTAAGTTCTGCTATGAGGACCACAGGGTTCATACAGATTGTGAATACATGTACGAAAATTCCATGATTTTTCCATGATATAACCATGAGTTCTCTCAGTTTTCCATGATACAACAGAGACACATACAGAACCAAAACAAGTAAACTTTGAAAACACAACATCAGACAACATGAGTAGAAAAATTGGAAATGTTCTGTAGTAAAATTCTCATTTTTGTACCAAGCCTGATTCGTACCATACATTTTAAGTTGCAATTAATGTTCAAAATCATGTTTATCATTCAATTTAATGGGTTGAAATAAAAATAGATATAAAAAATAGTTTTTTCCAAGACACATTTAAGTTTTTGCCTGATGTTGTCTAATTTTTCATGACTTTTCCGTATTTTCTCTAAAATCAAAGTTCCATGATTTTTCCAGAAAAATCTCATTTTCCATGATTTTCCAGTTTGTACGAACCTTGGGACCACCTTGGTTACTGCAAATCTAAATGAACAGTAAGAGAGATCACCTGCCTCAGCTACCTGAAGGTGATTTTAATGATCTAGGGTTATTGATCAAAATTGTTAATTCTGCTGAACATGTACATAGAAGCAGACTTTAAACCACACTTAAACATTGCTTACTTTGCTCATAAGACCTTAGATACATTAGAAAACTAGATGGCACAAACAATAAGATATTATACTACCAGGGGTGTGACTGGCCAGGGAGTGAAAAAGAGGAAATATTAGCTGGGGGCCAGGGGGCCGCTAGGGCCCCCGGTGGGTCCAGGGCAACGTCCTGGGCAGGGGTCCAGGGGGCCGGAGGCCCCCTCAAGCTCCTGGAACTTACTGTTTTACCAAGGGAAAAAACAATTCTCCAAGCAATTAGGACACATGTATTTGACATAATATGAAAATTCTTTGTAGGATGAATAAAATAGTTCAAAACTTTAATTACAGTAAATACATTTATTTCTTTGAGTATAGACAGTCCAGAGGAACAGATAAGGTTTCGGTGTATTGGGTATTTACTCCCAGTTTTCCACACAATTGAGTAATGCCATTTCCAATAGAGCGCGTAATTTTTTTTTACTCCAAGATATTTTACTGGATTGAGTATTTTCCATTTATATGACTATAAATTGAATTAATAAAAAAAAACATGGAACTGGGTATGCACAAATATACTTATAAATATTTATTGAAGATATTGTAACTAGGACAGCAACCACCTGTGTTTTTTTCTACTATTTTTGGAATATGTCCCATACCCTAGAATTGGGAATTTTATCGGCATTTTGGTTTAAATTGGGAAAATACAATGTCAAGTCAATTGGTAACAAAAACATTCAAAACAATGACTTCAGTTTTTATTCTCCATTCAATTTGATTGTCAGAACTTAACAAAGCAAGATCTTTCAGACTCTTACTATTAGATGCATGTTCTTTAAGCAATTAACAACAGCCTCAAGCTGGTTATAGTCTAATGACTTATAATGACAACATGTCCTCTTTAGTGGATCCAAAAGAGACTGTCGAATCCTACTGCATGAAACAGTTCACATGGAATTCATAATGCTGAAAACCCTTTCAACGGTGGCTGTTTTGTTTGGAAGAATTTTGCTTTGACCAATCAGACAGAACATTGCAGGAAAATGTTTCAAAGATTTTGCCAGAATTTAGTTCGCAGGAGTGGAGAAATCTACAAAATAATGACTTAATTTGAAAATAACTTTTCTGTATCAAATAACAACTAGTCAGTTATTTGGTTATTTGAAATGCTGATTAATCAAAAAACTGTTTTATTCAACTAACTTTTTGGTTATTCTAACTCTTTGTCATCGATTACCATAATTACATAATGATAATGATAAACACAGTATAGTTATGATTGCATCTTCAGTATTTTAATTGAATTTAAAAAACATATAATTATGCTTCATTTTTAAAACTACACCGAAACAAATGTTGGCAAGTAAAAAAAAATGTCTGGCATTTTGACATTTGTTTTATCAACAAACGCCAGAAAACGGGAACGTAAGTTCGAATTTGTCGGTTCCTGGGGCACTGCTTGCTAAATTAAGATAACAGATGTAAAATAATAAGCTTATTACATTAATTATGAAGATTTAAGAATGTTTTACTTTATTTACGATAGCGTGGGTCGCGAAAATATATGACAATAAGTCATCATGATGACTAACTTATATATTATAAAATATTTTGTTGTAAAATAATACAAAACACTATTTATAAAATTTAATTACACAAGACGGTGTTATTGACAACTATCTTCAGTAATTTTAACAAAGAAAAAATGACTTCCTGGGAACGCCGATATCGTTTTTATAAAGTTTAATATATAATTTAATTTAACAAATTAGGTCACGCTAGTTTAAGAATACATTTTTCATGACGATTAATTTATATTAGACTCCATGATTACATAATGAGACATTGCAATTATGTCATTGTTATGCTATCAAACATCGACAAAGTAAGTGTGAAAAAAATGCCGACACATATCTGAAATTGTTTAACTTAATTTCTGCTCAAACTGCAAACACATATTTGTCCCCAAACAAAGGATTAATATTGATTTAATTGCTGCAAACAATTAAAATATATATATGCGCTATTTCCAATGTACTCTGACGTGTATAGGTAAAGGTATATACAGATGTTATCGTGCGTGTAATCATAAGTCGGCGACTTTATTATCGATTTTGTGACATCCTTGTGCATTCATATGTCGGCGAGTTAAACTCCCAGCGTGTGAAAGACTATTAGGTTTTAATGAGATGTAATTGGCATGTTATTGTCGCGTGAAGTTTCATTTTTCGCATCTCTTATCTGACCAGTTTCGATTTTCATTTACGTTCGATACGCGGCGATTTCGAGATTTTATGAGTAAAGGAGTTTTAATTGGGTTATGATACGCAAATTTTTTATTCTTATAGGGTTTTTGAGATTTTTAATTGCGTATTTACGCAGATACGCAGCTTATCTGTTCCTCTGTAGACACGCAGCTTATCTGTTCCTTTGTAGACATATTGGAGAGAGCGTTTAACATCGCTCGGAAAGTTTAGTATACGGCGTTCATTGGAATCCGTGGAACCGTCCGCATTTCGGCCCTCAAATTTTCGCCCCATTATGTTATCCGCGGAAATTTCGCGGTTTCCGAAAAAACGTCCCCGGGATTTTCGAAAACGCGGAAATCCGCCGATCCGCGGAAAATTCACACCCCTGACTACCGTTAATGATGTAGATGGTTGAGCTGATAATAGAGCATTTCTCAATTGTATCTGTAGTTCTTGACATCTATTAGTTAATTCTCTTTCTTCTTGACTTTTAAATTCTAACTGAGTTTGTAACCTTGACATTTCAGCCTGTAATTACAACAATTATCATAAGGTAAAGTATCCACCAAAAGTTTGGAGACAAAAGAAATTTACTACAATTCTTGAATTTGCATGATTATTTTTGCAGAATCATTATTTTTAGTATTTTTAATTATGGTTTATGATAAAATGAAAACAAATTTCATGAATGTTACACATTTATAAGATTCAGCATTTGACACTCTAAACCATATTAATTATAATTATCTTCTATAACATAGCTTTAATGCTATTTATGTGGTCTCAGGTATAATAATTAATGATAAGCAAAACTTAAAGGCATTTGTAAATAAACAGTGATCAAAGTTTAGCTAAAAGCTATTCAGTAAGCCTACAAAGTGAAAATGTCTCCAAACTTTTGGTGGGTACTGTATATATATGAACATGTCATACTAAACACAAGTGATTATTCTACAGAAGAATACCAAGACACTCAACTCTGTCCTTTCATCATGCCCTTTCTAGCTCCTCCCAATACAGAAATAGATCAGTACTTAGTAACCTTAACCCTGTAATGCACCCTGTGCCTAATTCTGTGTTCTAAAATCACAACTAACGCATTGTCAGAAAACGAATGAGGAATTTCAATAGGAATAATTAAAATTCATAAATAGAATCAGAATTAAATAGGAAAGCCATCTGCTCTGCTTAAGTAATTATCACAGGATAATCACTACTGTCACATGATTCCTAAGTCATGACCCATGGGTAGGTTGCCCTCATTGTACAAAACATTTAACATTATAAAGAGATCAGACATACATAGAACCACATGCCCAAGTAAATCCATCTAGCCAGCCACAACTATGGGAATGCATTTAATCATCCTCGATAACCAAGGGTGTGATTCATAATGTATGAGTACCTTCCGAAAGTGTTTGGGCGATATTCTCGATGCATCAATACATTGTGATATTAGCAAGGTGATAGTGTATTGCGATAGTACCTCAAACTATCGTTACATGACGATAGTAACTTGATACCATGTTCAAATGAAAAACTTTCAACAAATTTTGACAACTGACTGAAATAATTTCAAGGCTTTTAATTTAAATGAAACTGTTATTTCTCTAGAAAGGTGTTCCTATGAGTATGAAGGGCACATTCACCCTAATTTTGCAGTTAATACTAGTCCAATAATACTATTTTTGAAAGTTGCTTGCTAGCTTGTCTCCTTCCCACCATTTATATAGTAAGTTCATGTTGTTTATAAACAATCGTGATACATATCGTGATACAATTCTACTATTGTCATATGTTGTGATACAAACTAGCTGGCGATACCCAGCTCTACCATCTGACAATGATAGTAAATCACATCTTGATACAGACACAATAAAATCAATAAAATATCCTACTTGTAAATTTCTTTCTCGTTCAGATTGTTGTAAGTTATGTTGATGTATTTGACTGATTTTCTCCATTTTTAAACTATCTAATTCTCTGTCTTTAGATGTCAGGTTATCTCTCAGTACTTTATTCTCACCATCTTTAACAAATACTTCTTGTTGTAGATTATCAAGCTACAAAATATACAATTTGTGTACATGTACATTAAAACATGGAAAGCTGAACCGTCGGAATATATCACTTTCAAATTGTATCAAGTTTTTTTATCTCATTAAAAAAAGACATTTTTAAATGACCACAACGTGAAGACAGACATGATAAAACATTGGTAAACAGAAATTCAACCATGTAAGAGGGACATAAGATACCCTAACAAAATCAAATTCATTGAATGCAGGAAAATGGCTCAGAATGGTGGAGGGATAGCATATTTACAGCCTCTGAAATGTAATAGCACTTTAGGCCACGTATTGAGAAAATATAACAGAATGAAAAGCAACTTTTTGCCTGTTTTGCTCTACCGAAGTGTTGTCATGGTAACAGGATAGTTAAAAATCTTCCAGAGAACAATCTAGCCAAGTTGCATCCCTGCTATTCCACAAGTAAAGAAACAAGAATTTTCTAGAATAGCCCTTTAGTCTTAAAGGGATATACAGGCAAAAGTTCAACTTCATACTTCCTGGTTTTGAATTATATTTTTTATAACTGTGAATGCAACAGACACACTGTTATATTACTAAGATGATAAAAATGGTAAATTTTCAATATTGTCCCAACCCGAATAGAGTTAACCCACAGGCAAAATATACGAGTAATTAATACTAAAATACCTTCAATTTTAAGGCTGCTAATTCTTGTTTTTTCTCATTAAGTTCAGATATAGTAGCTTGACTATCAATAGAAACATTACGACTATCACTTCCTTGTCTTGTACCTTGTGCAGTATCTGATGATGAACCTTAAATCATATAGTACAAAGATAAAAGAAGCTTTACTAAACATCATACATAATCATTAAACAAGCATTATCAATTAAGCCATTGTGTGGCAAATAAGGCATCCACTAATAGATTCTCACCTGGCTGCTTTATTTATTTTCCTAGCACTACCCTTTTATTGCTGATTGCCAAGCAAGGGAACTGCAAGAACTAGTTTTAATCTTCTTAGGTAGGACTCAGCCCAGAGTTGAACCAAGGTCCTCCAGCACCTGAAGCTGGCACACTAACTTTAGGTTTTCACGGCATTTAAGTATAATAGTGAATACTCTCTACAACAAGCAGTATTAGAACTTTCTTATATTGAATGCTTTCAAGAGGTAACTACTCATGACAGGAGGGGTTTCTACAATAATAAGTTTCAGTACAAAGTAAAAATGATAATTAATGAGATGTGGCTGTTGCAAGGAGGGTTAATTTCAATAAAAAAAATAACATGGACGAAGTTCTCTTAATATTCAGAAGTTGTAGATGATATTGCTTAAAAAGTCAACCCAGGGCTAGTGAAATTTATTCCAGCGAATAAAAATTATTCATTTTATTTATTGGACCAAAAGATGAGTTTGCCTTTTACAATTACAATTTACAACATAATAAATCAGACTATGGCTCAAGAAAATTTAAGATGCCAACAGATATCAAAATGGACTGACTATGAAAGTGATCAACCAACCAAGTGTTTATGTGATAAGTCATATCGACTCCAATACTATGTGATCTGTGTGTAAGTTATAAACTAAAATACAGAACATAATACCTGATCTTACGCTAGAAGAACTAGTTGTTCTAGAATATCCACTTAGAGATTCAGGATATGATGATTTACTAGATCTGGGTTGGCTTGATATACTACTAGTACTCTGTAATGATGGATTCTTACTAGATGCTGATGACGATGATGATCGTGACAACTGTGGTTTTATAAATCTACTTTCTGTTTTACTAACTTGTTGTTGTAATGGTTGTAACACTCTCTGAGATGTTGAAGATGACGTTGATGGTACAGCTTTGACATCTTGTTTAGTCTGGGTGATTGCCTATCAATAAAATACAACAAAACCTCTCTACAACAGTATACTTCTAAAATACATGTTCTAAATAAGATGTCTTTTCTCATAACTTCTGCCAGAGATATTTATAAAGAAGTTGAACATTTTACAAACAACAATGGAACTAGAGAAACTAAAAACAGAAATATGTCAGTCCAACAGACATGTTCGAGAAATTTTGACTTGGTCAAAAGAGTTTTTATTCAAGCATTTATTTGTGTCGCCGTATCAGTTGGGTTGTTTGTTTTTTATGCCACGCCACATGTATACAAAATGGCGTCCTTGAAATATTATGAAGATGCAAAACCTGTGGAAAGTGAAAGTCAACTTCAGAAGAGCTTACAGAAAAGAAAAAGCTTTATGAAAAAAGAGGCCTGACAGAATATTCAAAGAAAAATGGAAGCAGGGTTGAGAATGGTTGGAATACGACGCAGATACAGTAAAAATGTGTTGTACTGACAGTGCAGACTTTTACGACGAGAAAAATCTAAGTGCTTTGACTTTCAAGACAAGCTATTAAACTTTGAAAATTTAATAACATTCAGCAGAGAATCGATAAAAGTCCGAAAAAAATGTTTTATCAAGAAAATATTTGAAAACTAAAATAAATATGACATATTTTCCTTTGTCTAGTTCAACATTTTGATTTGTATTTAGATTGTAAAATGATGTATAGTATTTATTGGCCGCTAGAGTATGTTAACTCACAATGATTTTTGGTCCTGATTGTCAGTCATAGAAATTCAAATTGAAATTAGCAAGCAAGTCAGGCTAGTAATTAATGAATTTTTTACAAGTCCAAAATATTTTCAATGCATAGCTTGCTTAATGCACAGAGATGCACATTGTTTTGTGAAAAACAGATAAGAATTTTTTCAGCAATATTGATGTACACAAGCAAATTGGGCTAGTAAAACTGGATTTTATACAAGCCCCACTGAAAAATTACTAGTTTATTGCTGTAAGGCTAGTGCTAATTTCAACCCCTGAATTATTCAAAATTTCTCAAGACTTCACTTTTAAACTTCACAATTTGATATGCATGGTTAGTTAGCACAAAAAAAAATACTGCTTCTCGGCTTTCTATATTGGAAAAACCAGTGCAACTTTGAATGAATCACAGATTGTCCTCCTACCTGAGAAGCTTGAAATTCAATATCATCTAAATCAGCTTCAGTAAAATCTATACTATCATCCCAATCATCATCATCATCAAACTTATCGTCTGTTCTCCTCTTCTTTGGTGGAGGTTCTTTATCTACAATAGTAAACAGGGTTTGACACTAATTGTTTTTACCAGGGATCCAAAAGAAATCCCTACTCTGTAATTCAGATATTCCTCCGTATGGATCATCAGAATCCAATGACAGTTTGTGTCGAAACCCTGGTGACAAGACCAAACATCAATAACATATTAATCAATTTTTTAAATTTTTACTTGTAGTATGTGTTTTATATAATTTTTTATCAATATTTCATTTTTAAAATTGAACTTTTGGAGTGGGTATTGCATTATGTTGGACTGGTAATCATTGGATAGCCAGCCCCATTGTTTCCTTGAGCAAAAAACTTTATTCTACTAGCTCAGTACTGGGGGACCAGGAAGCGAACTGTTAAGTGATTAATCTAAGTTGCAAGAACTTGTTTCACAATCGATCTAAAATAATTTAGTATAAATATAAACTTTGGATTAGAGCATCTTGACCCCAGATGAGTTGATTTTTTTTACTTACTTGTCCAAGGACAAGTGGAAAAAACTGAATTTCCACATCCCTGATATTCATGATCATAATAAAAAAGAACTAACCTGAGCCTCCAGACTTTCTATAACCAAATTCCATTATGTTTAATTTATTAGTAAAAAGATTCTCCTTGACTTTCTGACAACTACCCCAACCAAATTGTTGAAGCAATGATTTGCCAGCCATTCATTTGTACACTGAAATAATAAAACTCAATTATTTACTTCATTATTATTAGAATAGATTATAAGATAGACAGTTCACCAAACTGAGGCTAGGATTACAATTCTGTAACCCTAGCCACTGCCTTTATCAATGCCAGACATATGAACAAATATTACAGAGAGCAAGAGTGACAATTATTGAGGCTATGACTTGAATTAAATGTCAATTTGGCATTTTTGCCAAGTTTACCCTAAACCTTAGGGTCAGTTCTGAAAAGCTTTTACCAATGTTTTTGGAGTAATATTTTATATTTTTACTAACATATTCAAAATTGATCGCTCCGTTGTTTTCTTACAAGACGGTTATACGTGATTTCAAGTACGAACATTCCAGTGTCCGTTTCCGAATCGACCGAACCCATCACAACGTTCGGCGACTGGTAAGAACAAAGACAGACGCATGGCAGTCTTCAAAATAAAACATTGAACGATTGTCTAATGATAATAAATAAATAAAATTATATTACCATGGGATATTCACAATTTTGTAACAAAAACCAACAAAAACAACTTCACAAAAAAATATTTCTTAAAAAATTTAAAACGCGCCGGTTTTGCAATAAAGGGACGATACTCTGGTTTTTACATTGGTTTCTATAAAACCCATCCGTCCGTCTTGTCCCGGTGTACATTATGTTGGAATGTTTTCTTATAATATTTGGATTATACTCGTATCTTATTGATATTATACGCGTTTTTTTTTCGGATTGATAAAGTAAAGAGTCTACTATTATTTTGTACCGATTCAAAGTTTACTCAAACAAATAATAAGAGCTTTGACAGAGATTCGTTATAGAATCGAACGGCCGGCCTTGGATGTTCTCAGGTCGCAGTAGCAACAGCTGACGACGAGACCCGATTCTCCTAAGGGTTCCAAATGTTTCTATATTATTGTTGTATAAAACAAAGGGAAAAAATGTTCTTTATTTTTTTCTGTTGACGGGTATTCCGACATTTTTATTATACCTCACTGGAATTTCCCTATGCTAAATCCCTATACCGGAGCGGGTGATATTTTGTTCGATCACATGGTAATATTACCCGCTATCTAAGGGGACCACTTATTAACGATCAGTAGCCGTAAATAGCCGCGACCGTGGCGTAGTGGTTAGCATGTCTGACTTCGAATCCGGAGATCGCGGGATCGAATCCCGGTCGCGGCAGGGTATATTAGTGATATAATTCAGTTTTTTTATTGTACTGTTTTCTTTACTGTGTTGTTATTTGTTGTTCAATAAATATTTACAAGTTACAGTTTTGTTCGGTATAATAAAACAAATAACATATGGCAGTGAGGGTGACAGTACAGATTATCAACCCTTGAAAATTAATACCAACCTCGGCTAGCGCCTCGGTTGATATTATTTTCCTCGGGTTGATAATCTGTACTGTCACCCTCACTGCCATGTGTTATTTATATATTATATACATAAGATAACATAATACTAATAGGCTATCTATAGATCTATGCCTATATTGAAATGATGAAATAAGACTGACCAGTGTAGGCTCTAAGGAATGAATCATTATGGATAGTTCATCACTTCTCAGTGCTGGAAAACAGACTGTAGTTATAGTTTCTTAATCCTCCTCCACGTCAATGGTAACATCTGGTGTGCCACAGGGTACAGTACTTGAACCCATGTTATTTCTTATCTACATCAGCGACATTGCAGACAACTTTGATTCCTCTATTACAGTTTTTGCAGAATAGACATACTGTGTGAGTTAAAGAGTAGTAAGATCACTTGACGACCACAATAACAATTTGCATTTCAATGTACTTTTCTCATATAATTAAATGCGTTGTTATGTTTGTAAGCATATCTCATCTGAAAATGTAAGCGTAATTATAGTAATGTTGTTAAATATGTACCTGCCATAAAAAACAAATACTTAATAATATACATAAATAAAATTGCTTTGATAATTTAATACTATATTTTGAACTATGTATTTTGATAAATTGCAGTACATGTAAACACTGTCTTAGTATGTAAACACTATCTTAATATGTAAACACTATCTTAATATGTAAACACTATCTTAATATATAAACACTATCTTAATACATTGTATGATTTATGTTTTTAAACCAGTGATCTCCATATTATGAGCTCTGTATGATGAAAAATGTTAATTCATTTTATGCTATGTTACTATATATGACTCTACCATTGAACTCGACTTTATAAATTGTATTAATACTATGCTCATGGGTCATTTCTGACCTTATACATAATTATTTTATTGTTGTCTATTTTCATTTGGAAAAAAACCTCTTGAACTTGAGTCTTGAAACTCTTGACGACTACCATTCTTCAAAGAAACATGAACAACTTTACCTTGTATCTTTATACTTCTTCCTCTGTATGTAAAATATAGTTCGGTTCTCAAGTGTATATCGGGAATTATTAGTTTAAACAATATTTATTGAGGTAAATACAAACATAAATACATATATAGGAATTATTGCGCCTGTCTTAGCAGACGATCTTATTGAATTGCAATATACATTTGTAGTTATATATACTGAGGTTTTTCTTTCGGATTCAGTAACCTACAAACTCTGATAGGGTCTGAACTATGGTAAATTGGCCTGTATTTGTTCAGGACTGAAGTCTTAAACAAATACAAACTAAAACCAAAAACTTCTTCGTTAATAAAATCACGTCCTTCCACCACCACCGTCACAGGAAGCCATCACGGTTGGGACTACCATTACGTCACATCACCAAACCAAAATGCAAACTCTCATGCAGTTAACCCGGACAATGTCTTCTTCATTTCTGCAGTCCGAGATGCTGAATTTTGCATGCAGGTATCTCCACCGTATATTTACAGTGTGGGGAGTCACGTGACCTAAAATGGTTCTTTACACGGAAAAAATGGCGACCATATCGTAAAATTTGGGCTAAAAGACAAGATAAATGACATTTATACTTAACCAATTTTTATCAAACCTAGCGCAGTCTAAGCAGCACAAAATTCTCTTTCTAAAGGTAGTTCTGCCAAACCCACAACGGTTCTAGTTTTCTAGATTACCTCGAGGTTTTGAACGAGTTGAGAGTTTCCTGGAGGAAAAATGCCGTGGTGCCTAACACGTTGTTGCTAAGAATTATTGAAAATTAACAAATTTAAACTGAAATTGACCGAGCTTTTGCGAATGTATGTTAACCTTATGCAGAAATACACATAACCTGTCGATAATTTTCTGGTACGTCTTTAAATAAGAACGATATTCATGCTAAGTGACTATTGGTGCTTCACACGTACAATTTTTCTGTCATAAAATGATGGTGCTTTACACGTTCGATAAAGAACTCATTGTACATTACATATCTCTAACGGAATTTTTTACATCCATTATAGCACCCACACGTCCGTTTGACGAGATATTCATATATCGGTACATTGTCACCAATTGATAACAAAGTCGCCTTTTACCAAATAAAGTTTGCAAATTCATACCAATGCACGCTTTTCTATACACATATCTACAAAAAATAGCATTTGATTTTATGTGACATATCAGATTTTCCCTTTACACGTTCGATTTGAAGTTGGGTATGTAAGATATGTAAAAGGCAAATAAAGTGACACTTTAAGTACTTTTTATTTTCACAGTTATTTTGTTTCAACAAAATATGTTTTCGTTTAACGAAAAGAAAACTCGTTAAAGTAAATTAATAAAATGTAACGTTTTACGAAATTATTGCGTAATAAAAATAGAAATTCAAATGTAACTTTAAAGGCTCCGTACAATTTTATCAAGTATGTATTGAAACAAAAACACAAAGGACTTTTTTATATGATTGCTCAGGGGTGATATTGGTTGTAAAAACCTGAAAATTAAGGCCGGGGATCAATGGGGTCGCGCTGTGTCCTATTTTGGGTCCAGGGCAACGCAATGGTGGGGTCACTGGAGGCGAAGCCCTCTGAAGCTCCAGTGATTTAAGCATTTCAATTACTTGAAATACTTTTAAATTTAGCCTTTGCTAGGACTATTCGTCTACCACTGTAATAACTGTTTGTCTGCCTTTTGTATGAACTGTTTGTTAGAGTACCATTATGTTGAATATACATACAAATCTACCGGTCATGTGATAAAAAATCAGTCAGCTGAAGAAGGTGATGTGATGTCACCGAAAATTTCAAGGTAAATAAATATTCGCTCTGAGTTGAAGAAAATTAACTCCATGAACGATCCTGAACAGAGAAACCTCTTTGGACGTAAGTGTAGTAGATTCACTGGAAAGGTAAAATATAATTTCTTATAATTACTGAGTCTGAGTTTTAATCTGTTATGGAGAAGTTTTTATCAATTTTAGCATATTGCTTTTCATTTAATGACTAGAATTTTCATTTCTGTATACATTATCCAACTTGGCTTGATTTAGATTGGCTTCATATACACCTACACAAAATGTGCCGATATCCCCTGGATACGAAATTAATGAGACAAATGTTTCACGATCCCATTTACTCTTTAGCCTGAAATAAATGGTTTAAATTAACAAACTCTGAAAAGTCTGCCGATTTTTTACGGCGAAATCCAGAGATTGGGCCGAGTTTTCGGCGAAAACACAAAAAAATCGGCCGATTTCCTCGGCAAAATCGAAAAAGAAAAATCTTAAAGCCGATTTTTGGCGATATCGAACGTTGACAGGATCGCATATTTTCACTCTGTCGTGTAAGAAGCTAAAACGTTACGATGCAACTCCCGTTATCATTCGATCAGTTATTTATTGAGAGTTAATTTACTTATAGCAACCACTGAACTCTCAAATTAATAACGAAGTCATCGTCTGCCATTATAAAAACTGATCGGCGGTAATCATCAAAAAAGTTGATATACCTTGATTATCAGTGAAAGGGACTCGGTGCCGACTCACATAAATCAATTTTTATTGACGTGATTGTTCATACTTAGATAAAAATAAGATCATACGCCCGTAGATAGTACGATATTTTTGGATATTTATAAATATATACGATGCCAAAATCACAACAAGGTTTACTCAAACCGACAGTGCAGGGTGCTAATTAAATGTAATAACCTGACCTCATATATGAATTAACTTCAAACACGTTATCGTTTTCAAAGAATATAACAATTGTCACTTGTCAAATTTGTATATTAAAATTTTTAATTCTTTTGTTCGCCGATTGTTTTTTCACAGTCACATAAAATAACGTGCCGCATGGCAAATAAAATTGAGTAATTAGTCAACTCAAATTCGGTATTTTTATAGGCCGATGTTTGATGAAAAAGATTTATCTAATAATGGCATAGTGTTTTCAATCTGAAACAGAAAATAGGGCATTCGTCATTAGAAATGACGTATATATGTATTTATCTAATTCGGGGTACCTTCCCTTACCGGACTGCCCGTCAGTCCGATAATTTACCGGACTATACCGGACTGGCCTAAATATTTCATTGTTTTGATAAAGATTAACAATAAAATTACATGTTTTGACTTTTTTATTATTTTAAAAGGCCATATCTTGATAATCGATTGATTTCAAACAGTGAAAATAGCGTTTTAAACCGACTTAGAGCCAAAGAAATGAATATGTAAGATTATTCTCACTTTTTACAAACGGACTAGCCTTAATTTATACTTATAAAATTGTAAACCTACCGGACTGGCGATATTTTCATGATGGAATACCTACATAAATAGTTAAGAATAAATAAATGTTTTAAAAACATTTTATGCAATATAAGAAGAAAAAAAATGTTATTTGCTACCGGACTGGCATTTCTAAATTGTGTAAGATTACTCTCCCTTTTCACTGCCGGACTGGCCTTAATATCTACTTATAAAATCTAAATACTACCGGACTGGCGATATTTGTATGATGGAATACCAACACAAATAGTTAAGAATTAATAGATAAATGCCAGTTCGGTGGCAAATAACATCATTTAATTCTTTTTATATTGCATAAAATGTTTTTAAACGATTTAAGTATCTATTCTTAGCTATTTGTGAAGCTATTAAATCATGAAAATATCGCCAGTCCGGTAGTTGTAAGATTTTATATGTATATTTCAAGGCCAGTCCGGTAGAGAAAAGGGAGAGTAATCTTTCCATCACTTTCCATGGCCATAAAGGTATTGATCATTGTCAATCCAGACGATCACTGTGAATAAGCCATGTGAGCTCAGTCAGCGGTGATATATACTTTATTATTATATGGGTATATACACAATAAAATGCTAAAAAATGATTTAAAACTTTATTTATTGAGTTGTATAACAATACTACATGCAAAAAGTACCATTTTAATATGTATCTTTATCAAAACAATGAAATATTTAGGTCTGTCCGGTATAGTCCGGTAAATTACCGGACTGACGGGCAGTCCGGTAAGGGAAGGTACCGATCTAATTCGTATATATCTACACTCTAAAAACAATAAAACATCAATAAATCTGTTATGCAAATAATAAATTAAGATAATAATGACCCAGTTCCATCATCACTATCAATAATAACGGCTAGATGTATTTTGCCCTTTTAAGAGATGAAGAATTTAAATATTTGGAATAAATAGGACGTAGAAATGTATAGTTGATTGTTGGAAATTTTGAGAAAATTTGTTAGACCCAATGCTACGAAATGTGTTTAAAACTATTCAAGCTATATACTCAACTGCTTGTACATCTACCCGCAACCCTCTAACGCAAGAATGTGTGAGGGATTTGAAATAACTAGTTAAAAAGGTCTAGAACATAGTTAAACTTTTATCATAAATATCAACCTGATAATACTAATAACCTTTTGAAATTCACTATCAGTTCTTCATCGAACGTGTAAAGCACCGTCATTTCATGACAGAAAAATTGTACGTGTGAAGCACCATTATTACTTTTTCAGTAATATCTTTTTCAAATGGAAACGTAACAATGAGTAATTGACAGGTGATTTGCATATCTGCATAAGATAAACATACATTGCCAAAATTTTGGTGTATTTTTGCTAAAAGAAGTTATTTTTCAAAAAATCATAGCATGTACGTGTTAGGCACCACGGCATTTTTCCTCCAAGAAACTCTCAACTCGTTCAAAACCTCGAGGTAATCTAGAAAACTAGAACCGTTGTGGGTTTGGCAGAACTACCGTTAGAAAGAGAATTTTGTGCTGCTTAGACTGCGCTAGGTTTGATAAAAAATGGTGAAGTATAAATGTCATTTATCTTGTCTTTTAGCCCAAATTTTACGATATGGCCGCCATTTTTTCCGTGTAAAGAACCATTTTAGGTCACGTGATTCCCCACACTGATTTATAGAGCGGATATTACCAGCTTGTCGTTCTTTTTTTTAAATAGACTGAAGTTGACTTTAAATCTTCTATCAGCGATAATAAAGGAGCGTTCCTTATTCAAGATCTAAGGACACAATATGAAGACCTATGCATATGTAGGCTATAATTATATCGAGGCAAACAGTTGTTACGCTAAGCTTTGTAACACTTTAAAATAACCTCTTGATATAAATGTAGTATCACGGTGGGTCACCGTCCCCATGGCATGACTACGGAACCCTCAGAGTGACATTTAGAATATTCACAATGTTCAACGTTTTAACGTAATTTTATTTCGACTTTACGAAAAAATAGTTCGTATATACAAGAAATGTTTATACACGAACAAGTTATTTTGAAAAAGAAGAAATAATATTACGTTGAAAAATTACATTCTTTAAACGAAAAATGAATCGTAGAAGCAAAACAATCTTAAGTTTAAACGAGATAACATTAATATACGTTTAAACGAAAAAAAAGGTGAATGTAAAAAGTAATTTAAAAATGTCACTTTAGTACCTCCGTACCTTGACATATATCTAATGATATAGTTTATCTTTTTTTCTTCATCCTTGTAAGATTGTGCCATAAAGTATGAACATGTGTATGCATGTATATGTACAAATATACAGGTGCACCAAATTTCAAAATGCTTGCTGTGCATTGCAATAGAACGACTTAAAACGGACGGAACAATGATAAATGTGCATTGCGACAGAACGACTTAAAACGGGTGGAATTATTATACGCGTGCATTGCCATAGAAATCCAAATAAATTACTTAAAATGGACGAGGTCAGATTATATCCATTGGTTTAAATGTCCTACATTTTCATATAAAGGAGATCGGCAGGCTAACATAATCAAAATGTCCTACATTTAATAACATTTAACATATAGAACGGTATAATGACTTTCCGAATAATCAAATAAAATCCAGATACATGTATCTAAACAGTTATCCGAACATTTTGTTGATTCAAAAATGTGTATGGATTTCCAGGGTTGCACTGTACCATAGGCTCTATATATACCAAGGTCCATGAGTTCACATTAACAAGTGTTTAGCGAACGGATAGCAATTTTAAAGTGCAAAGAGATAGAATACAAGTGAAAGGTAAAGTAATCGAATAACTGTGTTAGCGAGTAACTGAAAATTTGTTTTAGCAATCAACTGAAGGTCTGTGTTAGCAAGCAATCTAAGGACTGTTTTAGCGAGCACATCGAAGGGACTGTGTTAGCAAGCAACTAAAAGACTGTAGCAAGCAATAAAAAAGTAAGCAATATGCTGACTGAGAGTTACATTAAGATTGAGAAGACATTAAAGGATGTCGGCTTTAGTTCTGTAGTTGAGTGTATCAGGTATCATGGTAAACATTTAGGTGATCGTGAAGCTGTTGTGTTCGCATCCTTTTATGGTAACCGTGAGGTTGTAACATGGAATGATCTTCTGAACAAATCTACGGCGGTTGCTAAGTCTCTAGTAAATCTGGGAGTTAAACCTGGGGATTTTGTTGGCATTAAATTGAGGTCTTGTCCTGAATGGTTGTACCTTGCATTCGGGACCATGATGGCTGGCGCGTGCACTGGATCTATTTCCTTTAGATTTAGAGATGGAAGCGACCTTGTGGCAACGATGGAGAAAATGGAGAAGTGCAATGTGCTTGTCATGGACCCTGGTGAACGAGGTCAAAACTGGGCAACGATCAAATCACTGCTGGATGAATACTCGCCTGATGGAGCGGTTCGATCAAGAAAACTCCCGACCTTAAAGTACTTGTTTGGCTACGAGAAGGACGGTGAGAACTACATGAAAGGAGTTAAGAATGTGAATGATTTGATTGCTGAAACCCATGAAGATGTAACTCTACCGGAGATTAGACCTACGGATAATGCTGTAACATTTCAGACATCTGGAAGCACAGGTACTCCCAAACTAGTCGTACACACCCATAGTAATCTTCTGTACGTGTGTCAGTTAGTATCTGAAGACACAAAATTCTATCTCGATTCGACTTGTGTTAATTTCAACGATCGTCCATTTACTTGGCTTGGTGGGTTTCCTTGGTCAGTCATCAGTGGACAGAAAAGGGTGACTATATCAGCATTTGAAACTGTTCCAGAGGACAGAGTGCCCGGGATTATTAAGATAATTGTTGAAGAAAAATGTACAACTATGTCCGCTTTGCAACCTGTGATACATGAGTTGGTGGATAGAAAGGTAATTGTTTTACATAGAGTTTCCCTAGTTAAGTTGCGGACTCCACAAATCCACATTTCAATTTGCCGCGGACGATTGCATTAGGTCTAATGTAATTAGGCCGCACATGTGCAAATAAAGGGATTAAACATTACAATCGCAATTCAAGAAGTGCGCTTTACCCGTTAATACACAAACGATGCAGTTTGTGCAAAATCCTGATAATGATCGGTAGATGTTAGTGAAATTTTCTATCAAAACCCCATTGCATGTCCGACAGCATTATTAGGGCTATAATTAGTTAAAGCTACTTGCTGAATGATTTGTTATATTTTATATCTTAAAAGTATCTGCCAGTCACTGACATTGCATTAAGGAAATAGACTCTTAATTTTAAGTCAAACTGGCGTATAACGTATGGGAAATATATAAGTGTTACTGAAGTTACGTAACTACATGTATATAACGCAGGTATAATACGGCACGTGTATTTCCTTGTCTTCAAGCTAGCTTTTATGGCGGCGTGGTAGAGTGTACGTTTAAGACTCGAGAGTTCGTGGATTCGAATATCAGCTTGGACCACTGAGTTTTTATGGAGGAGGTGTATACTCGTAATTAGTTTATTTGATAAAACCCTTGTATAATATATCAGGATAGTTTCTTATTGCCAAAATGGATTTTTGTTATTGCCAATGGTAGGTTATCTCCAAATTGCTAAATTAACACAATAAAGTATAAAGTATGAGATTTCTCAATCTAAGTAATTTTTTCGACCTTTCTTAACTAAAACTCCGTTATTTTATAGCTGTCCTAGACAGCCGTACTCAATAATGAACCTTAAGTCGTGTGTGCGTGACCAGACATGGCTTACAAATAAAATACTTCGTATCATTTATTTAAAAGATAAGTTATGTAAAATCATTGAATAAAACCACAGGTCACTGTATTAAACATAAGTAATACGATAATACTATGTGCTATAAGTTAGTCATTTATTTAAAGCCACTATATGAAGATATATTCATTTACAGCAGACATAAACACAGCCCTACAACCGTGAAGTTATCACAGTATAAAACACATTGGAGACAAAATAAACATTTCAAACCATTTTGCTTACTGAGTTTAAGTTTGACAAAGTTCCCATATAGAGATGTCTTACTCAACTTCAATTAGATGCCTTTTTCTCCATTATAACTCTTTCGTTTTACAGATTTAAACATACATGCATAGCTAATGCTTTGCTCTTTCAAAAGACACCAACATCTTATGTATACGGCGAAAAATAAATTCAATGTCGGTTTCAAACACTACAAACTGGAGCCCGTAAGCGTTTTACGACCTGTCTTAGTCGTAAATCCAACTGAATTGTATTGTTAAATTATCGTAAGATGTTTAATATTATGCTGCCCTGGTGCCTTATTAAACTTGAATAATATACATTCAATATATACATGTACATGTATATAGTGTTTTTGACTCGGAACCGTCCCTATGTTTGTTAGTATATTTAAGTCTTTACAAGAATGTAACCTCATGATCAGTAGTGCTGTGTCGATATATCGATAAACCGATTTGTACCGGTATTTTGCAGTTCGATACGGTTCGGTTATCGGTCAAACGTAGAATTTGAAAAAAAATAATAAAGTTTTCTCCCTGACAGAGCAGGTCAAGCGCGAAATTACGTCCTACAAGAACCTGGGCAACCTCCCAATGACCTCTAATTCATTAGAGTTTTGGAAAAGTCATGACGACCTACCTCTTTTTTCCCGCATGGCACAAATATACCTTTGTGTACAAGCAACGTCGGTTGCCTCAGAACGTGTCTTTAGTACTTCTGGGGATATTGTGTCCGCAACTTGGTCATGCCTTAAATGCGAAGCAGTCAATAGCCTCGTGTTCTTAAAGAAGAACTTGGACTGTCAAAAATAGTCATATGAGGATACTGTTGTTGTTTTTACAATTTCAGACATTTTTTACATTTACCCCCGTCTTAGAAGTAAGTTCCTGTAACTTCCTGACCTTTCTTTTGATGTTTTTTTTTTTAATGATGTATCATTAAACTGTATCAAAGAATATTAATGTGTTATTTTATTATGAAATTATTTCCCGCTACATTGATTATAACAATGATTTGAACTCAGTTAATATAAATTCTCAATGACCCCAAATGTTTGCTTTGTGCGTATCGCAATACGTATCGTATCGGTTTCTTTCCGTATCGACCCAGCCCTAATGATCAGCGTTTTAACAATACATGTATCAGTAGCACCATCCTAGCAGTACTTTCAGTACTTTGATTTTTCATTTTCATATCACAGGACGAAATACCAGCCGATTGGCCAATGGAAATGTTGATTTTTGGTGGACAGCCGTTAACCAATTCATTGCAAGAAGCCATAGGAATTGTTGCACCGAGTATGTGTAACGGTTATGGCGGAACGGAATTCTTTGGCGTAGCAAGTGGCGTTATTAGCAACAAGTCTGACTTTAAGGAGTATTGGTGTGGTAAAGTTTCAGCGAATGGTAACATGGAAGTGAAATTAGTAGATGAAAATGAGCAAATTGTGCCAGTAAATACACGAGGTGAGATCTACGTCAGATCCGCTGGTGTCTTTAGTGGATATTTAAATGATCCTGAGAAAACTGCTGCAGTGAAAACACCCGATGGTTGGTATAAAACAGACGACATTGGTATGCTTACTGAAGACGGAGAACTTTACGTTTTCGGTAGAAAATCTAACATGATTATTTCAGGCAATGTCAATATTGCCCCAGATATGTTAGAGCGCACACTTGAACAACATCCGGGTGTAGACAAGGCCATAGTTGTTCCAATACCGGATAAAGTTCTTTATCAGGTACCATGCGCATGCGTAGTGCGAGAAAAAGGGAATGACGTCTCTGAAGAACAGTTGCGTGCTTTTTGTGATGATACCATTAATGATAAATCCGGACTATATACAGTTCCTCCACAATATTACCTATTTTTTGATAAATTCCCTGAAACCATGTCAGGTAAGATATCGCGACCTGCGGTAATTGAAAAAGCACTAGGCCTAATAGAAGTAAATACATAAAAAAATCCGTATTCATTATAATAAGCAGAACTTATTAGTTGACACCTTTGGACCCAAAAACGGTTGATATTTTCATTTGACACCAGAGTGCGTTGGCCTCAAACGTTTTTTATGAAGTTTACCGCACTCTGGGGTCTGACCCCAAAGGAATTTGAACACCAAAGTGTGCTGTTACAAAGCCATAATGACTATGTTATATTTGAAATGTTAACTATCTCTACTTTGTCTTGCGGAATATTTTTTGTATGGGCTCAAAATAAGATATCTGTTCAAGTGAATCAACTATTATTTGTTTATTATTTTACAAGAAACAATAACCAGAATGATGAATATTATGTGTCGTTTAAGGTATACTATCCCTAATGGTACTCATGATCAAAAACCGATTTTTGAAAAGTATGGTACTAACTTACAATACAGGCTGTTTTTTATTCATTACTCAACATTCATCATTTTGGATGGATTAGATTTATTAAATAGCTTGCCATTGCAAAATTATTTGATAATAACTGTCATCTGGAGTAAGTAATTACCTCCCTTTCATATGAAAATAGAGCAATTTTAAAAATGTCCATAAAAAGTCTGGTTGGACATAATTAAAAAATCTGACATGGTGAAAAACTTAGAAATTCACTGTACAAACAAGTATTATTATTTCTAGAAAAGTTTAGCCACATAAAAGCATTGTTTTTAGTTAGGGACTGTATACCTTAAGCAATTAATAGACTATAAACAACGTGTGTTCATGCACCCACCATAAACAAAATGGCCGCTTAAAAATTTGTTTTGGCTGGATTTGACTTCAGAAAAGTTACAAATGGTGTCCCAGAGAGAAGGGTGTGCCTCTGTTGCTGGGATTTTAAGGGGACAGCCTTACTCATTGCCTAAAATCGGGGTCAATTGTTGAAGGCAGGAGGCACAAAATAGTGATGGGATAGTTAATTTGTTTTTATTTTACAGTAACTTTTAATATTCAAGTATTTGTTGCTTAAATTATTATTTTATCTTTTTTGAGTAAAGTGGTTCTCTTATTCGTAGTATATTGATCAATAATCAGTTTTATCAATAGAACCAAAACAACTTGCCACTGGTTTCATTTTCTCTATATCTTGATCAAATTTTATCACACATGTTAAGTGGCTGTTACGTACAGCAGCATATTCAATCTTTATTATAAATTCTGCTTCCTTCATATGTTTTTTACATGTTAGCCATGTGTTGTTTGATAATTTTACCAATGACTTTGTCACATTTGCTATAAATATGCATCTTTTATATTTGCTAATCTGTGTCGACTAAAGAGATCAAGACACAAGATTAATGTATTCGTATTTTGAAGCAAATTATGATGATAATAATAAATGTCAGTATCTGCTTATTTCTGACCAGGATTAGTGACTGCTTATAAGAAGGTAACCATTTTTATATAGATAAATACTTCTTTGAAAAATCCACACTTTGTGATATGTACTTTGAAATTTCATTCGGAACTCTTGGGCTATTCCACGCAAATACGTACATTTTCGTAAAATATTGCTGTGGAGTTCCGAATGATACATGTTTATAACGGGCTTTGTGTTTATCATAAATTTGATAAAAAACTGACACAGTGCATGGTAACTTTATGGACTATGTATTATTGCAGAATTTTGTGAATATAATAAATTTTAACTTCTTTGTTCTGTATTTGTGATTCTGTCACACTCAGTATAATGCGTACAAAACATAAATTTCCCGCTTCAGAAAGATGGTGCATGTTATGAACTATTTTATGTCTCGGAGTTATATGGACTTGGTGCTGTTCGGTGTACGCGTTTAATGAAACGGCTGTAGAGATTATACCTTCGCACAATGAGTACAAAAGCTATCGTTAAACTGCAAGACATTATTATTCAATTGGAACTAATCATCTATGGTGGTTGATTGACTAGACTGGATCAATGCGCAGAAGACTAGCGAAGTAAATGTTTGGGGTTGTTGTCCGGATCCTGATCCTGTAGAGTAACTGTTGATTCTTCATTGTTGACAATCACACTGTTTTCTTCGCTAAGCATAGTCATGGTCTGTAGTCACGTGGTATACAACATCTAGTAATGTTAACAAACCAATTACCGCCAATTCATTTTTTTCTAGACAAATAATTGAATGACTTGAAATTGTGCGTCTAATTAGTACTGCGTATCTCTCTCTCTGAAAATTCCCAAATGGATCTTTAACGCTTAATCATCCAAAGAAAACTGAGCAAAGCGTTAAACAGTTTCTAGGTCACTTTTTACATACAGAGGCCTCAGAGATACCAATTTCTATTCAATGATTAATGTAGTAACTTAAAAAAAGAAAAGTAACAGAAGATTTATGCACTATTATTTTCTTTTTTGTTGGTGTTTGAACTCGACGAAAAACAGGTGTTTATTTACCTTGTAAAGCGAAATAGAACATCTCAACAACTAATAAATACATACATGTAAAGTACATGTATTTGCGTTATATAAATGTGTTGTACCAGTACTTTTGTACTTGTGTTATGAACTTTACGTGACAACTGAATGTGCATCAGCATCTGATGGTGTTGATTTTTAAGGAGTTGATACCAATGGCTTGTTTATCGAAATTGGAATGGCAGACAACGGATTTTTTTTAATTACTTCGAGTCATGGTTACAGCCAAGGACCATAATATGTATTTATGGGGTCCATGTTAGAATATGCCGAACACTTTTAAGAACACTATAACTGAGTCTAATTATTAACTAGATCTATGTTTGTGAAATCAACAAAAAAGTATTAGAATTTTGGACATAATTTATTCACTCCTATGTGTAACATCTAGATTCATGAAAGCCAGCTTGGCATAGGTTCGAATCAAATGTTGATGATATACTCGTATTTACTGTTAGAAGCCTACTCTGAGATCTAAGGCCTACTCATTGAACGATGTACAAGCGTTTATGGTTACTGCGTTCTACAGTAGAAAGTATGACATTGTTGCTAACATTTAATAAATTAATAATATATTTATCACGTCTCAGAATTTTGTTTCAATAATTTAATCACAAAAAATAGCTTTCAAGCGAAAAAAACGAAACCTAAAAAAAGCTGTATCTCTTGGACGAGTTATAATAAATATAAATGTTTGTGGTTATGAATGCAATTGGTAATGAATGGATTAAATATAACAATCAGTAGGTAATTAAAATTTAAACATATAATACTTTGATTATATACAATGCTCTAAGTCACTAATGATCTTGCGTAATCATTGGTTTCATCATTGATGAGCTGGTCGTACAATTGCATTCGTACGCGTGTGACATCGGGTACTCCACCACTCTCGTAGCCAGAGGTTATCAAGGTTCTAGATCAAACTAAAACATAGATCGAGAGTCTTGTAAAAGCTTTGGGTACGAGAATGCTGTTACTCGTCTTCTGCCCCATAGAGCCGAGTAAGCCATGGAAGTGTGTATTTAGTACGGGGGCCAGAGATTTAACCCCTCACATTAAAATACAGCGTACATTGTAATTGCATTTATAAATCTTTGAATGCAAGTTTTATTAGAAGTTTGAGAAGGGTTATGAGCAGAAAAAAGTCAAGGACTAAAGTATGATCGCCACCTGAGCCTCTGATGTTAAATTTTGGTTGCCCAGATTAAGGACCCTCCCTATATAGCGTCCATGTCCATATAAAATAGTAGAGGTAATTATAATACTGACAAACTGTTGACTTTTGCTCAGCGATGATGTAAACATTAGAGCAAAATACATGTACATTTGTATATGCTATTATTTGGAAGGTCCAAAACCAACTGCAAACGGACGCTAGTGTACAAATGAATTCTATTTGATATGGCCTGGTGGAATTGTCGGATTTAAAGCACTTATGGATTGTGTACGGTTCAGATGAACGCTTATAGTTTTTTATGGTGCAAATACATTATTTAAATGCCAAGTAAGAAATGCCTTAGCCTTAAAAGTTCTTCGAATCTATATTCAGCTCGTATGAATTCGACAAGCCTCGTCAGTTTCCGGAATATCCCCATATGAGTTTCTGTCTAATGCTTAGAAAATAACCGGAACACATTGCGTTTTTCCGTCGCAAGTTGAGAAAGAATGTTTCAAATTGCAACGATGAGAAACGAAGTTTACCGATCTCACACGAAGTCATCATGGATGGAATAGAACATTGAAGCACTTTTATGACCATAATTAAGACACGTTCTGAAATCCTTCAGTCAACTTATTTATCATCTCATTATAAGTTTTGCATTTAAAACTGTTTTCACCATTCTTCGTAAATGACTTAATTGATGTGACGTCATTTCCTGGTACATGCTAAAAAGCCGCCCATCGGCTGCAAGTTCCTGTAAGATATCGTTTGTTTTAACCATTCGTAGAGTAGAATTGTAAATACTGTGTGCTGTAAGATTCTTTGACCCCTCATCATTAACAATAACAGCAACTGTATGCACTGAAAACAACAACAACAAAAAAAACAAATTCGTGAATATAAAGCAGACACTGAGATTTTTTTGTGATGGAACATGTTTCGTTCACAAGCAAGAACAAATTATTATCCGTGGTAATCGGATAAAAGATACTACTTGTATTCGTATTTCAAAATCCCCAGTAAGTCTTTACTTAATGTTTTGCAGTCCACAATGGTGCCGCATAATTATACTGCCTTATCAGGTACACAATTCCATCGGAGTTAACTCGAGCATAAATTTACCTTTTTGCTCTATGAAGTTAAATCGGCTGTTATCCAGTGACATGGCGCATAGTCTCATCGGTGGCTGACAACTGCCCTGATTTACAATCCGTGTATGAGAGAGAAGGGCCGTAGAAATTGATTCGTCACCTAGCTAGCCCCACGAAAGTATGCCACAGCCCGGAATTGATCCTCGGTTGATGTAGACTGGTGCGCTACCGACTGAGCTAACCAGACTGTTTATTGTAATAAAGATGTAGGAAATAATATGAAAAAACAGTTACTTACATCCACATGATTTTGTGTATTTCAGCGTTGTTACAACCAAGTCTTTCTCACTACCATTGATATATAGCCCTCTTGACTCTAGATCAATGATAACTACATATAGACGAACATGTGGCAAACCACGTAAATCATCCATTGAAAATATCGCATAGAAAGGTTTAGTTGAAATCTTCACGCCCTCCAGGTGGCGCATCATAGAGTCGGTGAGTTTCACAATGAGGCTATTGGCACTATCTCTTTGGAAACAAACAACACACGCCTCATTCTTTATAGACAATGAATGTTTTGGTGTTCCAGGGTTTGATGCATTCTGTGAAAAGAAAGAAATAACAATGAGAGTGAGCATGATCATTGAAACTCACTTGCACTGTATAAAAATACTTAAAATATAACTACATGTACGAGGTAGATTTCAAGCACGTATTTAAGTAAGTTACATTATTCTGTTTATACTATTTTTGTTTAGCTCGATTGTGAAACAATGTCTTTAGTTACTTTCGAGTACACTGGCTAGTTCCTCAGTATTGAGTCAGTAGGATAAAATTTCTTGCCCAAGGAAATAATGGGGTAGGTTTTGAATTGGATTCGAACCAACGCGGAACTTACCAGTCCATTCGGTCACCTCTTTCCTTACTCGTCTGTTATATGACTTTATCTTAATAAAGTTATGAAGCTAAACACCATTGACTGAGATCAAATCGCGTCTATAACTTGAATACGTTTACTAGTTAGTAAATAAACGCACAAAAAATGGCATTTATAGTCAATGTCTTAAGTTTGAGCATGTTAACAAATATAACACCTATTTCATAAGGATAACTGATTGACATACCCGTTTGGAGTTATTTCTAGGTATAAGGTTTTTCAAAGCTGGTTTCAGATCTCCAATTGGTCCAATCATTTCAAGTATCTTTGGTCGTAGAATACAGAATAGTTGAACCATTAACACAACCATAACAATTGTGCCAAGAGTCTCTGTAAAGTATATTACAATAATGGAATAAATCCAAACATTTGTGAGATTTCTCAATTAACTCATAGATTTTCTTGTCATGGTTTCATCAAAGTGCCGACATTAATGAATAAATAATGAAGTAAAAGTAATGATTACACACATGTCCGTAAGTATAGTCTGGTCTGTCACGTGACTTGTGTTCTCAGACTGTTTGGAAAGTTAATGAAAATAATGCATTAGGTTAGAACGCTATCTGGTCCGATAATCACCTAGGACACGCTAGTTCTAGAACAGAATTAATGGGCCATTGCAATACTAAACTACATCTATATTATTTGCATGTAGTTAGACTAGTTTTGCGCTGACCCATTGGTGTGTGGAAAGCTTATTGTTCCTGTAAGAAAAGTAATGATTGATAGTTAAGTACATGTATGTATCTTACGTAATGTAATTACTTAATAAAATTTTATGTCACGCAAAAAATGAATCTTGTCTCTTTAAAAAATGTCAGCAACAAGCGTGATGCAGCTTTATCATTGACTTATATAAAGGGCATACATGTACAATGTACAACAAAACTACACAATAATGACCATCAATTGACTTTCTAAAGAAATCAAAACTCAGAACGCATCTTGGCCATTCTTTATGCATTCTATGTATAGACAATGAAATGTCCTAAATATAGTTAAGGCCACAACAAGTTAATCAAGTGTTCTACGGATTTTTTCTGGGAAAAATTGGGGCGAGCGAGCGAAGAAAAAAGTCCTAATTCAGTTGCTTTATATAACGGTTGACCAAATTTTTATGAGCGAGCGAGGAAATAAAAATGTTTTTTGTAAAAACCGTCAAAATTTAGATGCGAGCGAATCCATAGAACATTTAATTAACTTGTTGTGGTCTAATGAGTGCATGTTCGAATGTTTAAGATTTCCCGAGTGAATTTCCCGAGGTATCAATGCATTGTGTTCAAGGTTGTAATACAACAGTTACTCGCATTGCTACTTAACGTTATTCTTTCAATACAGGGAAGTTGGGGCCGAACTCCTCACATGTGGACGTTCATTAAAAGAGATTTAAGCATCTACTTTGGTGTCATTGTGCTTACAAATGTTTTTGTTTTTTGTTTTTTGTTTTTGTTTTTTTTTTGGTTTTTTTAAGGTCGCATTCAACACATAAATAGGTCATATACACGACGGCCAGCTCTTCCTACTATAGGTTTCCTGGACACTTTCTATCACCAGTACTAACTTACCCTACCACGAGGCCGACAACTCATGTATAGGACCTGACGCGACCGGGTTTCGGCTTACAAATGAACAAGTACAAATATATACGTTCTATACGCAGACGATGATACTATCTAGTCTGTGAGCACAATGTGACTGTGTTAAAATATATATTATTATCTTCTATGCATAGAACTTTCAATTAAAAGAAGTAAACGTTGTGTGGAATTAATGTAATATCAATGCACTCTCTAACCAAGAGTATGACATATCGAGGGTTGAACGAAACACTATCGTCACTCCCTTTATTTTCAAATGGAGTGACAATAGTGTTTTGTTCAGCCCTCGATATCAACTTTGGTTATTGAACATTGATATCTACATTTGTACAATAATATACCTACCATCTGAATAGACTCTATTAGCAAGATCTGTATATTTCATCTCTAACTGAGCATAAGCGTCACTAACATTGTCTAGTTTCTCAAGAAACATCATCAATTGTCTATCAATAGATCCGTACACATCCGCATGATCATTTATCTCACGTGCGATGGTTTCCCGCGCAAATACTTGTTCTTTAAAAGCTAGTTCAAGTAGCTGTACGCGATCTGCGATATCTGTAAATGCTGGACTCTGTACACAATTGGCCAGAGAGTCTGTATTAGCCTGGTTCCCATCCTCGCTGTTTGTATTTGATACTGGTTCCAATGTCACAGACGTACTAAACATAGATACCACAAATAGCAACATCCATCTGAATGTGGCTAGTACTCCAATAATAGCAAATATAGTCCTGAAAGAGAAAGTAAACATTCTTGTATATATACATGAGGAAATAGGAAACTTTGATAAGAGCAAATCTTATATCATATATGTTTTACTTGAAATACGGCTCTTGTACTCCCAAGACTTCAAGTTAGCTTTTTTGGCGACGTGATAGAATGTCCACTTCTGACCTAGGAAGGTCGTGGGTTTGCTCCCCGTTCGGACCATAGATCTTTATCGGACCGCTCATTGTACGTAAGAGGTAAACAAAATAGCAACATTATTAGGGCATTCTTAAATACCACTCAACAGAGGTCGTCGCTTGGTAGGCTGGCCTAACGAAAGGTTATACTGTACATGTATATACATATATTTTATATAAACAGTTGACTTTCTTCAACAATATCTATTATGACATCACAGTATTGATCAAAAGTTTCAATGTTTACTATAAAAAAAGAAAATAAAAATAGATAAGTCTTGGTAGTCATAGTGATTTGTCTAGAATATACATTGTATTAAAATATCAGCTTGAAGGCAAGTGTTACCATTGTGTAATCAATGAAACTATTCTTTATATAGCTTGACTAAGTCATTTAATGTCTTTAAGAGTCTGAGATTGTCTGGTAAGTTTACATTACCAGCGGGTTCCATAAAAACTTAGCATTTCCAAAGAGAGAAGGTAAAAGTTGTGAATCTTCTCTCAAAGACATAAAAAGCTGCGACTGGTGTTATTTTGTCATACATGTACATGCGAAACACACATACTCATCGGTGGATGCAGATGGGGTTCGGGGCGCTCGATTAAACCCTGATAAATTCCCATTTTTTGAACGGAGCGTTAAGTTGAAAGTGGTGCGAATCAAATAGGTTTATAACTTCTGAGAAAATGGATGATACTACGATGATATTTATATTTTCTGTGTGAAAATCGGTATTCAATCACGCGGTAGAAAACCGCTTAGAGTGGTGCAGACTTTTAAACATAAATATATATCGTAATTATGTACAACCATGGGTAGGGTGCGAGACAAAAATTCAACAATCAATGTCAGCCTGGTGATATGATAGAAAATTTAACCCACTGAATATCTTCCAGTCGAATCCCCTCCAAGAATTCCTGGGCCTGCCTTTGCATAGAAAAAGAGGCAGACAAATTAATTTGATCATATATTCTATATAAGATGGGGTTTCGTCTCAGCGTTTCTTCATACTTAAATTACCAGAAGTGATAATAATGTGTTTTCCATTTCTCTGAAAAATGTTAAGGCACGTGCCTACTGATTGAAATTCCTGTACACTGGTACGCCTCACTTAGTAATTTAAATAAAAAAAGAACTATGTGTCAGCAACAGGCACGCGTACTAACGAAGTCCTATGAAATTGTAGGCCTAGAGTCCTTTATAAATGTCGTTTGCTAGGAAATAGATCAATGTTTTGATGAATTATACATGAAGTTGTATCAGTTAAAAGTACAAAATCAATAGTCATTTATGTGTGTAATTATTATAGTGATTTGAAATAAATACTTTAGTAATAATGGAAGTAATTGATCGTAGAAGGCAATAAGAACTAAATTCGGTTTGTCCAATGAAAACACATTTTCAGGTTACGGATAGAGCCGAATGGTTACGAGTGTGTAGAAGATAAACAGTCGTGCATTTCCGTCACAAGTCGAGAGCTTGAAGTGGTGGAGAGGTTCTGCACTTAAAACATTTCACTGCTTGGTTATTACTAGTTCTTCAGAGAGAAAGTCTCAGTATTGATCGTCAATTTGTGACTTACAACGAGTACCATGGTAAAAACAATTGAAAATCAATGATGACTTGTAAAAAGTTATACGTGTGTTTTTATTGACCTGGCAAACTTGAATAAGTCTCTCTTAATAATTTATTTTAAACCAATTAAGATAGTGCAAAGAGTCATTAGTAGACTGACTAATCGATCCGGTGTATCGTGGGTTTGACACTTGGTCGATATCTACATACCCTAATAGGGTTCGATCATGCAACTTCTACGACCATTCTCCTTCCAACAAATGTATCAAGAAAGATAAATTTTTAGTCAGTGACTCAGTTAAGAGCTCGCAATTGGCATTCGGAACACCACGAATTAGATCGTAGGTTTTAAAAAACCTGGGTCTAGAAATTAAAGCCTCTCCAGTGAGTTAAATGAATGACCGCCGTGATATTTATGACTGGGTGTCGCAGAAATATGTATAACACCATAAAACAAACTAAGCAATTAATCATCCTCAGTCATTGATTGATATAGAGTGTCAGTTTAATGAAATGTCACCACGATAACATTATTGCGTTTTTAAATCCACTATTTTTGCAAGTGCAAGTGTCAGTGACTATATACCTCTATATTGAATTGTGAAAAGTTTATATCAACAACTTGTTGCTGCAGTTGTCGACGTGTCAGCTGTTGATTTGTTTTGAAATTTTAAAAATAACATTGGAAGCAAATAAATGAACAAGTAAATTTACATTGTTCTCCACGGTTGCTAGGTAACATATAAAATCGATGAAAACAATAACATTTGATACACAAGAAGATTGTATGCTATGATTTCATCTGATGGTTAAGACAACATGTACCTATGTTGTATCATAATTGTAGGAAACTATAGGCGGTTCCCCCGATGGCACTCAGTATACATGAATATACATGTAGTAGCTTAGGGGAATCGGAACCGTGCATGCGGCATTAGTAGAAAAGTGGGTGAATCACTGTTATCACAAGTATGTCTGTCTTAGACAACAGGTTGATGGATTAAAACAATGTATATACAATATCACTCCCAAGCTCCCCGCATCGGTTACTTTACGCGTTGTTTGTATCACACCAACAAACTATGATCACTAGTGAATAATACCTATGGGAATCGTCCTATCGGTCAATTATGGTGTTAATTTGGCATCTAAAACAAATGTTGATCGACATTTTGAGAGGATTGTTGGACATTTATTACGCCATTTTACTTGTAACATTGAACATAGAGATACAGTAATTATACATTCCAATATACATGTACTCAGCTATAATATTGAATTACAATATCGCATCTATGAAAATAACCATGTGTTCCTATCCATTTGAGAAGTACTGAAATATTTTTGAAGGTTCGAATATTTCCAGACTCAAACTCAGTTTGGGTATTTTTTCTAGAAAATCAAACCATTTGAAGGAAAGTGCAATGTTCTGAAGAAACAGATCACACGCCATAACTGAAAGGAGTATCAGTAGAACAGAGAGAACGGGACATTCTTATCTCAAGGGTATACTTAAACAATGTTTACATCATCTACATGATTGTTTGTCTTCTTTCATGAGAGTTCATATTATAATGACTATTATAGTTAAATGGTTAGAAGTAGAATGTGTATTACATGAACAAAAACATTGTTCCAAAAATGTAATATGTATTATGCATGCCCGTATCTTGATTAGTATGTAGTAATCTAATATACGCTTAATACACTATGTACGTACGTATTATTTAATATTTGTTTCAACAAATACATGAATACAAATATATAATTGAGTAAATGATCATTTTCAGTGAGGTTTTAATACATTTATAAACTTAGTTTATAATCTAAATGTAGCACTAACAATTGTTGTACGTGACCAACCTAAGACAGGTAAATGGTTTGCTGCAGACAAGCTGAGATGGTCTCAGATAGTTTACTATGGTAGCAAAACGCATGCACACTATACACAATTAACCATGTGATTAAATTGTACAATAAACTAAAGGTGTCTTACCCTACAACTTTATAAACGTTAGGTAGCTTGTCTATATGTCCATATTTGGTAACACCATTACAAACAATCCCTTTAGAACTTCCTACAGATGTTGGACTTAGATCTTTTATCAAACTACATAACCACGATTTCTTCAGTGATAATTTCATTTCTATTCTTATGATAACATATCTTAAATTCTATCTTAACTCAGTTTTTCCGTTTTAAATCACAAATAAACAAATCTTAAGTTCAACTACAACGCAATACGTAGCAAACACACCTATAATGTCACTATGACACGAGTAAAAATAATCAGAATCTAATAGTTTTAAAGTGAACGAATAAAAGTTAAAATTTCTATAAATGATACCAAGTTTCCAACCAAATCACATGTCAGTTTCAACTACACAATGAATGTATTTTTCCACATCTAAAATAGACAATTCTCATGTAAGAAATCAATAATAAAGCATGATTCAGTTACTGGCTTACAAATAGTTTCCAATACCATATTTGCATTAACTGAGTTCACCGAGACCGTTTCTTCATTGTATGAGCCATGCCAATTGTATTAATGTTTCTGGGCACGATTTTTTATGCTAGCTTCGTGAATACTCTGTGAAAAATGTGAGAATTGAGTTTTTTTTCTTTTCTGCACCAAGTATTGAACGTTGAGGTATAAAATTGCATGTGAGTGCAACATTTGCATAATAATTCAAAGGAGATAACTCAATTTAGAATTACGGACTTTCAAACTTATAACTTTTAGTTATAGAAAGTGATCTCCCTTCACATGGTGATCTAGATATGTATCAATAATTCAAATAAAATTGCTGGAGCACTGAATTTGTTCTGTTTAAAAGTTATGAATAAAGTAATGGTTTCTATTTTTAATTTAAAAGTTTTAGTGACTTTTGATTCCTGGTAACCAGAATCTAAATGTGTCTTTTTAAGTACAATTTCGAGACCCTTGGTTTAAAGTTACCATTCATATATAATTTATTCTACTTCACCTATGCTGGCAAAATATACAAAAACACTGCTATTCAGACGAGATTCTAAGTCATCCCTGATATGTATTTTTACAGTCTGTTAATACTAATCTTCATATTTTACCTGATCCACGACAGATTGTTGAAACATTCTATGCATAGGCGATATAATTATACATTCCTATACTTCGACACACATCTCATTGCACTTACTGGCAACTTGGGTTCACACAGGAAATAGTACAGTTTTCAGGTGTCTTCAAATAGTTTATACATTATTGCACTTGTCATAGTAGACTATCAGTTTGTATTGCTATTATATACGCTGATAGAACAATTGGCAGATTCTGTACTCAATAATACATACAGCCTAAATTAGGGTAGATACATTTCTTTGGGCTGATAGCCCCACACTAACAAAAATCATTCTTGTACCCATAGAATACCAAGATTGTCGATCTATCCTTTGTGATAAACAATATGTCAGTAAGGCCACAACAAATTAATCATATGTTCTATGGATTCGCTAGCACCTTAATTTTGACGGTTTTTACAAAAAAACTTTTTTTATTTCCTCGCTCGCTCATAAAAATTTGGTCAAACCGCTATATAAAGCAAGTGAATAAAGACTTTTTAAATTTTTTTTCTTCGCTCGCCCCATTTTTTTTCCAGAAAAATCCGTAGAACATATGATCAACTTGTTGTGGCCTAAGTCAAGTCCATACAGATTTACTCCATACAGACCAAAATAACACAAAATACAAATTGAAAAATAAATTACATTTATTTTCTTCTAGTGATTTCATGGATTATATAATATATACAATTGCACATTCAATCTAGACTAATCTTGTTTTCATTCCAAATAATTTCCATACTATTTTACACGTATTCTACAATACATATAAACCTAAAAACCCAAATATTCAAATCAGATAATAAATTCACACCAATGCATTCTTCAAGTCAAATTCTTTTCATTCATATGGCCATTCAAATAATTTAATAAAGAATTTTAACCCTATCAGTACAAAGGCTTCAAAATAACTTGTCTCCTAAAACGTACAAGAAATTAAACCTTCTGTATGACAGGGTTTAAAATACTTCAATAAATGGACTTATACTAGAATAAACTATCAAAACCATTCATACAAAATGAAGTGAGAAAACTGATGAAAAAAAGTATTGAAAATCTGAGAACCAAAATAAACTATAAGTGCTGATTATTACCTACAATTAAACTTTTAATCATTGAATACAACATGCAAAATAATATTGACCAGAATACATTTATGATATAATATAAGGACAAATAAAAACACTTGTTACCCAAGTAATAAACAAAAGACTTATATAATCGGAAAAAAATATAAAAGATATAAAAAGCAAAGTGCAAACCATTTACAATAATATAGAAAACCCTTACTGAAGGAATATTACAATACTTTCAAATTAAAAAAAGTCACTAATAGTATTTGACATCATCTTTTTCAAACTTTCAAACATTGATCATTTTTTGAAATTAAGGTTCTGTTTCAAAAAACATCTCAAATAGATTTTATCTATTACTGACTATAGTAACTTCTATATAAGTCACTCACCATAACCCATCAAGGTACTAGAGCTTGAGGACAATAGTCTTAAATTCAGTCCATTTTAGATCTTTAAATGTTTTAAATAGGGCTGCAACGATTCATTAGACAATCAATCTGATTTGATTTTTTTCTTTCGATACCTTTTTTTCTCATTTCTATTCATTGATTAGTATAGTTTATTCCAAATACACATAAATACATTCATTTGAGCTTAAATCTAACTAATATTAAAAATAAAATTGTTTCATAAATTTTCAGCATTCATTTTAGAACAAGATCAATAAAGCAAATGAATTTTCATACTGATCTATTCATCACAAGTCTTGAATCTTAATGATTTTATAGACAAGTTTAAGGGCCGGTTCTGAACTGAAAATCGAGGTAACTGAATCAAAATCAAATCATTGCAGCTCTAGTTATAAATGAAATAGAATTCCAGTAGAAAACTGAAACAATCTCCATTGAGAAGTTTTATGAAATTGGGTCCTAATCTCAACCAAAGTTACCATGGTCAGTCCTATATTGATAGGGAAATCAGAATAGAATATGACATCAATTAAAAACTTAAACCTTGAACATATCTAAAAAATTACAACCTTAATGGCAGTAATACTGTGCAGGAAGCCAAAGAGAACAATACAAAAATATAAGATTTCTACAATTTTGAGACTTAAAAGTATGGCACAACTTTTAATGGTTTAAAATCTTAAGTTAAAATTGAGTCACATACATAATTAAAAGAAAAAAAGCATGATAATTTTGAAAAAAAAAACACATTTAAACATAAGTATCGTATAAACGGTAATTTCTGCACAGATAAACTTTCATGTTTTAAAAGACAAGGCAAATTTGTAGCTTAACCATTATGCTTAATTTTTCATCATTCTTAATTCAGTCTTAATGTACTATGTAAGATAGTGTTGCACATGTTATAACTACAGCAAGACATATCAATCAATCAATCAAATAAATCTGGGTTTATTTGTCATCTGCTGCCTGCAACCCACAAACTGGGGTAGGCAGAATGTGGCTAGATCGTCTGACATCTGATCTCCATGAAACTCTCAGATCTCATAAATAAGAAATAAAATTCCCAGTCAAAAAGTACACTTATATGTTAAGTATGTACAGACTATTTCTTTATAATTAAACTTATGCCAAATAGACAAAAAAATTAAATACAACTGTTTCACGACAAACAGTAATATGGCATCAATGTTATAGATGGACTAAAGTTTAAATAAAATATTGCCCTATATATTATTCTCTTAAATATGCATCAACAAGCCTTAAATAACCTCAAAAACAGGTGAGTCTATTAATACTTTAGTATTTGCTGGTACAAAAACAATATAATTGTCCACGAAATTTGAATACCTGTATTATGTGAGTATTGTTTAAATTCTTACAATATTGGAATCAAAAGAGCACAAAATCAGATAGAATATATAAAATAATACATAGAAATAAGCTTTGGACAAAATAATAGCAGTATTTTCATACAGCACAAAATAAAGTGCACAAAAGTTTTACAAAATAAATAATAGTACAAGTTAAGAAAGGAAAAGAGCATGCAAACTAATAAAGCAGGCAGAAAGAAAGCTGATGCGCAGAGTAGCTCACATATACACATTCACATTTTCTTTGCTAAACTGTCATTTATAAAATGAACATAATAATACATATACACATGGAATTAAAGAAGCCCTATTGAGCCAGTTTGCAATATTATAACATAAACATGTATTGAGCAACTAGGGTAACATACAGGACAATGTACAAAGATAATATCTTTTCTTAAGAGTAAGAATACTAATCAACTAAATTTACATGTTATTAATTCTATAGATGGCTCAAACAGAGAACTTTATAAGTCAAACTTAAATTACCAATGGTTCTTAAGAAGATTAGCAGGACACTGCTTCTGTTCTTTCACCTCATCCCTAAGTGACCTGTAAAACTTGAATACCACAGAGGAATTTAGTTCATTTTATTCCAGCCTACTAGCTCTTTCCTCAATTCTAAAACTATCCCTCTATAAATTTAATAGAGATCAATGAATCGAATACTAATACATTTTTATTAATCATAGAAATAAAGCAAATAAATGCTTTCTGCAATTGGAACAATCAAGTAGGGTTTTAAATAAAAAATATTATTGTAAAACGTAAATAAGACTAAATAATGTTATATATGAAAGATTAGGCGACTAGGTAAAATATTTATATGAAATAATATTGAATATATTTACATTTCTATTATTAATTAGAGCACAACATTAAAGAAAAACGATGAAAGACTATTATTAAGTTAAAGAAGCAAAAGAAGGGGGAAAATTACAAGAATTCAATGTGGTTAAAGCTCACCAGTGTTTATTATGAAGACTTTAGTGATTGACTAGTTGGATAATTTATAACTTTTCAAATAAACTAACATAGAGTTAAACTTTCCCATTAACGAGTCATAAAAAAATACAGTGCCATCCATAATTACCTATACACTTTTGTAAATGTATGATTTGTATTGAAATTTTTACCAATACTTGATAGATTAAAAACATACATTCAGATACATGTACATGTATAACAATTTCAGTTGTATGAAGTATCATTACTCTTCTTTCAAATGTTATGATCTATTATAACATTACCAATGCATACATACATCTAAAATAAGATTTAATTGTGTTAATGGAAAACCAGCTTTTTTAAAAGTGTAAAGGTGATTTTGGATGGCACTGTATTATTTTCAAATAGTTTCCGAGATGAGGCAAACAAACAATTTAAATAATATGACATGGTGAAAGGCAAAGGCTATATAGGTAAAAGATTGTCTGAAAACCGTTCAACAAAGAGGATAGACCTCGCAGGTATATATTCACCAATCTCTTCAAGTTTTCACGTTATACAATCTGTCTTTGATGGGTGCATAAAAGTAAGACTTCAAAATACATTATTGGGAAGTTGAAATGTTTCCAATCAACAACTTAAAGACCTCACAAATAAACACAAGTGTAAATTAAACTATACACAAGAAAATAGTTGAAAGACAGACAAAAATGTGATCTACAAAATATCTCACTATGAATACACTGCATTCATGTGGGATAGAATACATGTAGTTAGGATGGGGTTAACAGACAAAATGAAACATTAACAAGGAGACCAAAGTGAAAACTAATGAAATAAACTAATATAAACATCAACTAAATATTTTCATACATTCTTATCTACATTAAATCTATTCACAGTAGAGTATTCACTCTCTCTTTCAAACAATAATACAATTCCATGGGTGTAAAAGTTCAACACTTTTTAAATACTGAATTTTATATTTTCAGTAGCTTTTATATACAAATAGCCTTTTCCAAGACGAACATCCTGACTTTCAGAATCGATTCAGAGAACCTTCACCCATGCAAATCAAAAATAATACTTCATTGACAAATAAATATGCTGCCTTTAAAATCTTTTAATATAAGATAAAACCTAAGAACATAAGAGAAAGAAAACATACAGCAACATTCTATGTTGACACAAATAACTGGTTCCTTTAAGGTAACATATATTCTTCTATGACAAACACAGAATAAATAAAAGTTCATTTTTATGATATTATTATAACAAAAATTTATACATAGTAATTCATTTTTTTCCTGAGCAGTTTTAACTGCCATTAAATATAAATTCATAATTTTTAATGTAAATTTTTTCAGCAAAATTATGTCAGAAAGTTGGGACCATTATAATTTATAAATAATATGGGCATGCACACTTTAATGCCAGATACATACAAAGAATAATATATACACTCTTAAGGAAAATATATTTTACTTTAGAATATTTTACAAATTCTCACACTTTATCCTAAACATATTTTAATGCAGAATAAATTAAGATAGTATGTTTTACGAAATAAGCATACACAAATAATTAACACTAATTTTAGAGGTGATACAGCATGTTGTTATACAAATCAAAGTACTAATAGTACTGATAAGACAGAGCTACTGAAATTGTAAAAAAAACGTCTATTTTTATAAACATACATGTAATCACACCGAGAGTGCTCATTCACTCCGACTGTGATTATAATATCATGCTAGAAATCTGCAGGAGATTTTGCAGAATTTAAAATTGGACTGGCTCAGTTAGTTCATAAGAGCCAATGCAAATTGCTGCAATTACTGATTGCTGACTCAATCTATTCAAAACCTGAGTTACAAAAATTAAAATAAACACAAAAATACTAACTAGCAGTATACAGTGTTAAGATACTATGATACTATATTTAGCTATTAAAAAAAATCCAATTCTGTCCTAAATTAATTCATTATAATAAACTAAAAGAATAATTATCTACTTAAAAAGTCTATGCAACGTGTAAGAGTCATGTTTTCTGTCAAATCTAAAGTCAACAAATTATAATAATGAGGAAAGATAAATAAAAATGGTCAGGTTAAAACTAAGATATCTAGTAAAGACAATAATAAACATGATGTACAGTTTGCAGACTAGCAGGTCACATGTACATAACAGTACAAGCAAATATATAGCTCAATAGTTGAACAAATAAAGAATGAGCTTAAGATATAAAGAAAGTGGAGATAAAATATTGTTATAATATACCAACATAGGTTCTAGAACAATTCAATGGGTCAGTGCAAAACTACTTTAACTTTATATGTAATTAAAGTAAAGTGTAGTTCTGAGCAGATCCATCAATACGCATTCTCATACATACTCTAGACAAGACTGTCTATTCAATCTATCAAATATAATCAAGCAACATATTAAAAGCACTTATTTAAAATCATCAGTAAATAATACTTAACAATGAAAGCACAAGTACTATAAATTATTTAAGTCAGTACATATGGTTGTATGGTAAATTTTAAGAGCTGTCAACAGCAACCGAACCTGCATTATGTACTTCTGTATTTGGATTTGAGGTGACAATGATTTTTGGACCATTGGCATTGGCAATGGGAATAAAACCACCTTGATTCTTTCCTAAATTATTAACATAAGTTAAAGATGATTTGTCTAAAAACTGAGAGGCAGCTATTTGACTACCTGCTCCAGGGGATGCAGTAACTTTAGTGGCAATAGGGCGGATCAGAGAATTAATTGGTGACCCAGTAGCAGAGCTGCTGTGAGGTACAAGTTGAATATTGGCAACAGAAATATTAGATTGAGCATTTGGAATGGTATATGTGATTACTCTAGGACTGTTTGGTCCATTACCAGGAGAGGATGTATGGTTCATTGCAAAGGGTAATTGAACAAGTTGTTGACCAGCTTGAATAATTTGTACATTTGGCTGGACAGTGACAGGTAATGCTTGAGGTTGCCCTATTTTCTGTTGACTTTGACTCTGAAAGTTAAGTACAGGAAGATGAAGAATTGTGGGTGTAGATGCGTGGCTTCCTATCTGAACAATATTCTGGCCCTGACGGTTCAACAATGTACCAAACTGAGCATTTGATTGAGTAACAACAATAGGATTATTCACAGATTTAGGTGAGCTACTGGAAACACTGACTATATTTTTTGAAGGGTCATTAAAAATAATTTCAATTCTATTTGGTTTCACTTCATCATTAGTTCCTTTCAATCCATTATCATTAATAGCTGCATCTCCTTCTGGTGTCATTTTCCCAACAGGTTGAGCAAATTCTGGAGCAAGATGAAGAGCCCTTTGTGGTGAAGGTTTCACTGTATCTGATACTGTCTTTTTAAATCTAGAAACTAAATTAGAATGATTAACAGGTACTGGAGAGCGATCATCTTCTGAACATGGTGACTGAAAATCTAACCGAACTCTCTTTTCTGGAGGTATGACGTCTATTCCACCAACTGGACGTTTTAAACCTTTTTCAGGTGTATTGACAGTGACTACAGGAGTATTTTCATTAACAACCTGCATTTCAGCTGTTTCTTTAACATTACAAGTTTCACTCTCACCAATATTTGTAGAAACAACAGTACTCTCAACAGTTTCAGACCCTTTACCAACAGGTACAGGAACTTTTAATGATCGTAAAACTGCATCAATCTGTTCTTTAGTTAGAGGTATCACTGTTGAATGTTTAGCTTTACCAATTGGTTTTGCTGCCTTAATGATAATAGCTTCAGCATTTTGATTGTTTTGTTTTGAATGAGCTGAATCATCTCTCTTCATCAATACTTTACGTTTAACAAATCCTTTAGTTGGTAATTTACCCACTAACTCATCTGCACTCATTGAATCATTCTTCATAGAATCTCTAGACTTGGAGGTAGTTCCATCTAAAATAATAAAACAGAAAATATACTTTTTTTGTATATTTCTCAAGCCCAAATTTTATGAATCTAGAATAATTTTATGAAGAACGAAATAAGTAAACAGGTATGATGAACAAGGTGGCTATGTCTGCCATTAGTTACTTTTCCAAAACACCCATAAATTTCCTTTTCTTAAAAAAACCTACTTATAATAAGTTATTTAACAATGGTTAATATTCTTATTTAAGCTGACTAGCTACAAGTATATTGACTTTATAAGAAATTATATCAACCATATACACATGAAAAACTACAAAAATTACATTAATATCTGAAAACAAATCTGCCAATTATCACTCTGGTATTTTTAAGTCTTCAATGAAATTAAAAAACATTGGGTATTAGATATTTTTTAAAGACTCTTACCTTCATTTTTGACAGGACTATTAGGTTCTGAGGCATACATTTTATTTGTTTCTACAGTTGCTACAGCACATAATGTTTCAAATGATGAATGACGACTAAATCGAAGTTTACCATCTTCTTCTGTAAAATATAGAAATAACACATTAACATTCAGTATGCATTGTCACATTGTTCTACTAAAATCAGGACACCATAAGCAAGAAATAGTAATTAATGGTAAAATTTAGAATATTTTGTTTAATGACAATCAAATAGGTCAGAATTACAGAGAATTTTGTATAATTTTAGATCAAGATACCATCCCAGACTTAACACTTGAAAAGTTAACTATAAGAAGTTACAGACTTAAAACTTGAAACGTTTGCCTACAACTACAATTTGCACCATTTGCATGAAAAAAAAAATGAAATCAACCAGGACAAACATAACAATACATAAGTATTTAAGTTATAATAATGTTACTTACCATCACTACTTGAAGCTGCTGTCACAGGTTTAATAGTTTTAATAGAATCACCAGGTTTTATTGTCTTAAATGAATCCATTATTTTAGCCACTGAAAATAATGTAAAAGAATAATTAATATTCCATCAGGACTCAACATAAATTCTTAAAGAAGGTTGCCCGTTTGGACAACCAACTATATTTTTACTTGCCAGAACCAAATGTTTACCTGCATTAACACGTTGCCCAAATCCAAATATAGGTCTTCGGGGCAAAAGGACAATCTTTAATGTGAAGCCCTGCATTCAACATAAAAGAAAAACATTTGAATATATGAGTCTACTACTTCCAGATTAAGTTCTTTTGTTACAGAAATTCTTACAACCTATACAGAGCACTTTTTGACAAGTCAATACATACAAAATAAAGTTTCAAAGGTTCTGAAAGCCTCCAAACACACAGTTGCAGAATGTAAACATCAACACTAAATCATAACAATACGTTTTACCCAACAGTTTGTAGTAAGGATTTCAACCCATGTTTTAAACAATCATAAGAGTAAAGAATATGTTACCTCTCTGATTTCTAATACAATCTAACATGGAATGTCTAGAGGAAGGTCTATGGCATCCATCACTACAACAAGCTGAAAATGATACAATATAAAATATATTGTGAATCAACAATATAGAGCAGTGAACAAATTATCACAGATATAAGGCAATATACCAGATCATTTGTTTTTATTTGGTTTTGTATTGTGTATAGGCTAATATTTGCAAGTTGTGTACACTCTGTATATATATTTTTGTTGCATGTACTGAAGGCATATAGTTGCTGGTTTGTTAGTTAAGTCCAACTTAGTCCACAAGAAACTTAGTTAAAAAAGGATAAATCTTAGCTTGTTTAAACTACATCTTAAGATTTCTTAAAGTCAAGTCGAAGAAAAATAATCATTAATTAACAACAACATAAGATACCTGTAAAAATTTGTTCAGTCATGCTTAAGCTACAAAATAAATCAGACAATACTATGTTCTACAAGTTTCGAGTTACTACTTCATATGATCATGGGTTAATTTTAACATTTCAATTACCCAGAATTCCTAAATTTCATTTATTTTTACATAGGAAAAGAATATTTTCTTAGGATCTGAAATTCCTGAAATATAGGATCAAAAAACTTTCACTCATGTATAGGGAAATTATTACTAAACCTACCTAATTGTATGTCTTTCTGATCATCAATATCTGGACCAATATATCTAAATGCTGGTTTCCTACCACGGATTTCAGTAACATGAACTTTACATATCAATCCTAGACTAGTAAGAATATTGGCTATGTCATATAACCTTCGTATTTTTGCTGAAAAGACAAGATATTTTATTTGAATTTCACAATTATATTTCATTGAAGTAAATAAGTCTAACACTAACTAAAGATTTAGAGCGGATTTAATTTATGGTGCAGTGTCAAGAAAACAACAGTCAAATTTCAAAATGAGTGTTAAAAGGCAAAACTTGTATCTGTCTTTCCTAATATGACATTACATATTTTTCTATTACTTCAGTACTAATATAATAGCAATCATCGCTTTAACCCACTAGCCCAAAGCTTATATGCAACAATAATTGTTAACGTTACAGGTATTCATTTTCAATGTCAATTCATTTTGGAGTGGCCAAGCAACTTGAGTCATGCCACAAAAGAAATGCATGTTGAAATATATAAATGCAAATGACCACAAATAAGAGTGTCAAATTTTGACATTCCAAAGGATCAAGAGTGTTATTTCCCCTTAAAAGTTTAGGTAACAGCTATAAATCTAAAAAGAATTAAAATTTTTAACTTACTTTTGAACTTGGAATTCTCTGTGCGATCAATATTAGCATCACCAATCAATAATTTAGCAGATAAATCTAGATTAACAGTCTTCGGCTGAAAAAGAAAAGTGAATGTAGTAAAGTATAACCCCTAGATACACTAATGAGAATTTTGAATACTGTATTGCAACATAGAAACTGCACAAATATTTTGACTCACTTATATAAGAATGAAGTGTTAACTTCAATAGACTATATCCGGAATTCAAATATTTGGGATTTCCCCTCCGGTACAAACAAACTTTTACTGTTACAATGAAAACATGAGTACAAAAAACAATAGGATTTAATCCATAGCTTGTGCTATTTAGCAATTATGTGTAACAAACTTTGTTTGTACCGCCTGAGCATGGACGGAAAACCCCATAAATTTGAATTCCGGATTACGTGACGTCTATTGGGACAAAGGATACCAATTCCAAAGGATACCAACAAGTCAGAGCAGAAGCAGTATCTATCCTTCTTTATTTACTTTTAGTTTACAGACTAATTTAACACTGACTTATCAATACAAATGGATATATTTCTAAACAACATCTCAGAAAGGTGATCAAGCCACCACAGAAACATTTATATCTTAGATAAAACTATCAGAAACCAATATGATATCCAATGCAAGACCAATTATTATCAATAATTCTACTAAGTTTCCATAGCTAAATTTTAACCCTGAAATTGGATTGAGCCCATGTGGAGACCAGAAGCAATTGGAAATGGACTAAGTATTCAATTCTTAGCCTAAGTTATCTCAACACATAACAATTAATTCTACCGATAATAAGATTAACAAAATCCTGTGTACTTACTTTTGATACTAAGAACAACATTAAAAACTTCTGACTCATAATTCCTAATGATTTGTCTTTTCTTAAAGCAGCTGAAATAAAAAAATTACCAAAATTAAGTCATTGAAAAAGGAGGTTTGGCAGACATGTTGCATCAAACATATTTTTAATAGCCAGACTAAAGTAACTTGCAACATTAAACAGAATGCTAACGGTTCTTAATTTGTCTAATCATTTGCCTATTTATAACCACTTTTTCATAATGTACATATATATCTACTTTTTTTTAAAACCAATTGATTACTTAGACAAGCAAAAATGAATGTACATAAAATACCACTAATGTAGCACTGCCATATTATACTGTATATAGTCCAGCAGATCATGTAGATGAAGATCATAACCAAGCATTTATGGCATTGGACAGGACAGCTAATCTCTAGATATTCAATTCAGGGTTCAAATCCTATTAAAAACCTCCTTATTGTTTCCTTGAGCAAAACATTTTATCTAGATTGCTAAATACAGACACAATCATTCATGAAATAATTTTAGTAAACTAGTACTTATGAAGCGATTGTTACTTCACTCTTTAGTCTGTCAAGAGTCATTGTGTAATGCATAAAATTAATATGATCATATAAATCAATGAAATGAGGCCATACCTTGATTAAATAATGAATTCTCTCCAAATATAGTGAAATCTGGCTCAGGTAAACTTTTATGTCTAGGATCAGTACGACCAAATTGTTCTTCTAATTCACGATTAAATTCATAGTCTTTTAATCTTTGTATCTGTTCACCAAATCCTTCACTGTCACCTAATGCCTGTAAACAGATATTTAAGAGTAACTGTATACTAATATCATCAACTTCAAACAAAGTCACAGAATCACTACATGGATGAAAGGCCAAAATTTCAAAATCTTTAAATCCCAGATTTTTTTCACGACTTTTAAAGCTTTTACATAGGAAAAGAAATCTTTCTCAGGTCCTGAAAATGCTGAACTTCTCAACTATTCCTGAAAACTTTCATCAATGGAATAGGAATTTTTGTAATAATGCTGCTACCCAGTCAATACAGTCATTAACTCCATGATTTCCTAATGCTACATTGTTGTTCTAACAGCTTGGATGATGGAATACAAGTATACGTTGAATGACATAGATAAACTCAAAATAATCTGAAGTCTTGCAAGTATCAATTTAACAGGATACAGCACAAATGTTTCTCATTGAAACTTATCCATACCAAAAGTTGTCCAAATAATTTGCTTACAACCAAGAAATTCAAAAATTGATACAAATTATCAAAGCTTTACTTATAAACAAAGTAAGAATTTTGGTGTTAACAATCTTACCTTTAACTTTGCTAATGTCATACATAAATTATTTTTGCCATGCCAAGCATATCTATTCTTCGCAACACGACTGACTATTTCAACACTTTCCAGCACATTTATAATATCATAGATTCTTCGTCTTTCTACATCTGTAACAAAATTATATATAAATATTACTAACAATGTCTCAATGCTGCAACAGGGTGAGGGAGTTTTTAATGTGAAACATCACATTGGACAGAATTTATTTATTGTATACAGGCTTTCACAACTAATAATCTAATTGAAAAATGTATTCAAATTAAATCAATAGACCAGTGGATAATTAAACTATATGTGACCATCTCTTTAGGAACCATGATCAATCTGTAAAAAGTATGTTAGCAGCTCATTTTGAAGCTGTTAATAGCTGTACGAAGGCTGAAATAATAGTATCAACATACCTAATTCCTTAGCAACAGCATCTAAACAAATTTCATATTTTTCACCAGGTTTTGGATGTTCTGGATATCTATGAAGGAATCTGAAAATTAGAATAAATAGTCAAATAATCTTATACAAATATTAACAATTGATATAATCATTACAAGACACAAAACTTTATTTATAGTCGGTATTATAAGTAACATTTAACATTACCTATGAAAAGGTGTTGGCCGACATATACATAAGTAACAGTTAATATTCAAAGAAAATGGCATAACTCTTTGAAATTGAAAAAATAAACTTATTGAATTTAATAAATCCTATTTTTTTGATAAATATAAAGTTGACACATTTGAAAAAAGCACCACCAAAGATTCTCACTTAAGTGTAAATACTATTTTTTATACCTTTGGCATAGTAATCCAAGTGATTTCTCTTTTCTTGATGGACCATATTTTGGATCTATTTCTTGGGCATTTACATCTATAATTGTTTCAAATTGATAATCCTGACTACTCATTAGACTAATATCATCTTCAGATGTGGATTGTTTCAATTCATCTCTATGACGGAGTTCTGGGCTCATTGCATTAAAAAGTACTTTAAGATTAGCAGTAGGGGTTAACGGTTGTCCAGGTGCTTCAATTTCATTAGTTGGAGTAGATTGTCTGTTTTGATTCTCGTCGGCTCCACATGATTTCATATTTTCTTTATTTTGAGCACTCATAGCTTTTAAACTTTTATCTATTTGTTTTAAATCCATCTTTATTGTATTCTTAGCAAATGGCACAGGATCCATGTTGATTTCACCCTCACTGTCTATCTCTGCCTCGCCCAGAGATGACTTAATGTGAGCCGGGATTAAATTGTCAACCTGACTCATTTCTGCAATAGAATAAAAACAAAATTTGCATTAAACAATAACATATTCATGGTACCATATAAACTCATTCAGTAATTATCAACTAACATTTCTAATGATCTTCATTGTGTTGTAATTTAAAATAATGATGAATCTTTACTTCACTTTATACCAACTCATAGCTTGACTGTGGAACAAGTTCTTTCAACTTAATCCACCTCTGAAATGTAATTTGATAATTGGTAATCAAGAGACTATTTAAAGCAACATCAAACCAGCCGAAGCACATCAGTCACAATTCAAAACAGCACATCTTAAATCCCATGAGAAATTAACAATACAATTTGCGCCACCTGTTATTTAGTCTACACCATGCATTAACTTCTTCGAATAATATACAGGGCTCACTCTGGAGCATTGTAATATATGAAACAATGGTGACTGTGTTTAGATTGTGCATTCAAATCAGCGTTTGTTATAATTATTTACAACAATGATATTTGCTTTCTAGCCTAGTCCCTTCTTAAATATCAGAATCTTGCAAAGCTTAGACTAAAGAGAGTTGGAATATTTAAGAAATAATTTATAATTATTTAATGGATAAAAAAATAACATCAAGGTGGTTAAAAACGAATCAGAACCTAAGCAGGCCTCGAATGTGACAACAAATAAACGAAATCAATGAAATATTGTCCAAGTCCTAGGGCCAGATGAGGCGATTTAAAAAGGGGACGAATTTACCAGCAACTAAATAGCTGTTCTTATTTGACTAGTTCTCTGCAATGTACCATCAATGTTTTAACAAAAACATAAAATAAATACAAGAAAAATTCGGTAATCTAAACAAAATCAGCCTGATCATAGACAGTCAAAATTCTATGATTGGCCGTCGATCGTAAACATGACGCGATTTTTTCCGCCAAACTGGGGGTAAAGCCAAAACATGAAAACAAACGAAGTTTAAGAATAAATAACTCACGTAACACTTTCATAACTTCAATAATAAATAAAACAAATCGAATAATAACTCTTCAGCACAATAATTCAACAAGCAAATCTGATTTTGTATATTTCACCAATTTACATGCGAAAGCGTTCCATATCCGTGTTGCTGTTCGTATAGTACACCGGCGTTTAAAATTGGCGCGTGATTGTATGCTATGTCTGGCCCGGTCAGTGCATAAATATAACTGAATCGAGTAATTAGGTCAACACTCTGTAAAAACTTGGACGATCGTTACTTGCCTTTCATGATCCCGAGAGTAAACACAATGACATATCCACTGTTAATGCAATAACTGAATTTAAATCAAACAGATTTGCTGAGAAAAGATATTTGAATAATCTCTACACCAAGGTCAGACGCCACAAATTCGCGGAATAAATTCAACATGTCGCCGGCCGAATGAACACGTATCAATTAACAAATACATTGACCATAATACTAAGGATACGAGTTATCTATAAGAAAATAATACAAGATATATATCTAATAGAAATTGACTTCGAATTATAACAAATAAAGCCTGTACTGTAGATTTGTTCAAACGTTAATTAGGTCAAACGATATCACAAGATCGAACAAGAATTTACGACGTTGGAATCAATCAAATTATCGCTGTATAAGACTAAGTAACAATTCAATTGACAGTGAAGAATGGAAAAACGTATTTGAAAGAGTAATAACACATACTAATTCGTAGAAAGTAGTCAAAAATGTACTAATTTGGTCAATCTACGTCATGCCATGATGTAATTGGAAAACAACGACGAAATATCTCGTTACCTGCATTTTAAAATCCAATGTTCCACTCGGTATTTCATAGATAAATAGTTAACTTGTCATAAAATGAATGAAAATATAGGATTTTACGACGAAATCATGGTGATCGAAAGAAAATTACGGTGATAGTTTGGCGCGGTATGATGTAGTTCAGTGTCGAAGGCGTTCACCAGCATGAGATTATTGACCAATCATTGAATAGCACAGGATGACGCTCTTTTCGTACAGCCAATCAAATGCTGTATAGAGCAATCGACACAGTTCACTTTGCAAATGTTCAGGGTCATTGCCCATAAACGTGTCTGTACTATGCAATGTACACAGAAAAAGTACGGGAAAACATGTCAAATCTGGCCGGACTTATAATCTTACTTTTGACCAACCATGAAATGTTGTATCCTCATATTTACTTATATCTCGTCCCCAAATGTCAGTTGTAAACAAAAAGTTAGTCATAGTCAAAGTAATAACGCCAACCAAGCACTTAACAATGAAATCAATATTAACACCATGTATTGCTTTATTTCACTTCCTAAATCGATGACGTAGAACACACTCGGTTGCTGAGTATGACACACGCTTAAGATGAAAGTAATATCGTGTATTAGTGAGTTGTTTGTTTAGAATGGAAATGATTTCTGGTTAATTGAGTGATATGGATACCGGTTTAGATCAAAATGCTATTTTAGTGCTTTAAATAAAATATATTCTTATTTGACCAATCGGATTATTTTAAATAAGCGTCCACGAAAATATCGTGCGTTTCGTGAGAATGATTAAAAGAACGCTGTACGTGACATAACAGAGCAGAAGACAAAATTTACAATAGATGTGAGTATATCTGGTTTTAATGTTAAAAATTAATCTTAATTTAAATTCACATAAACTTAATTAATGCTAGATAAATATATTAAATTTAAATTAGCTTTTTCTCCAATGTATGATTGATTTGCCTACAACTAGCTATTTGTTACAATGGCTTATTCAGGCGTGAAATCCACTCTTAATTGTTAATGTGCGGTCTCAGTTTGTTGATTTAATCAACTTATGATATATTCAAGTGACACGCTTTCTTACGTATTGAATGCCAATTAAAGATCAATTAGCGAGCAGGTGGTTTGATCTATGTGTCATAGTAACACCTCTCACTCGCTGATCTCCTTGATCTTTTCATAGAGGTGTGATTACTCTGACGAGGGAACAACTGATGCCAATTGGACATATTGTTACAAAATTAGTGTTTCATAACATAAATATTTTACAAAGGAATTTGCTTTATTCTCTTTGTCCAATAATTTAAACTTGCTTAAAAATGACCTTTCATCTCTATGCATAAAGACATTTCATTGCTGAGTCACATCTGGGAGGTAGCCTTACTGCCCTTAGTGGTCTTAGAATTAGTACTTGAATATAGCTCTAGCTTGATAGAAATTAACAAAAACCTGATACTGAATTCAGAAGTTTTTCTACCATGGCCGTAAGTTATATTTCATTCTGTTTAAGTATCAGATTAAATAGTAAGCATACACATGTCCCAATTTCAGGGTATTAAAGAGCTATCAAACTGTGTTTCTTACTCAGTACACCTCCTTAATTGACCTCAATGAGATGTCAAATTAACTTTTCAGAACATAAAATTTAGTGTGCTCTGAGTTAATGAACTGGTTCATTCTTGGGAAAGGGTAAAGAAGCGATAAAAAAAAGTCTTGATCAACAGCATATATCAACAATAAATTGTTTCTATATTTGATGATTCAAGTTTTTGTTTCCAGGTGTGGATTTATTTAGTGTATAGCGAACTTTTATGTGTTCATTGTGGTTGCTATGGCTACAAACTCAAGTCCTGCTAGAACCCTTTCACAAAGACCACAGAATAATTCCCTTGATGACACTGTCAAAGTAAGTGGGATTTTTTCCATGCATGTCTATGTGTTCAGTGATGAGAACAGTGAATTACAATATATAGTATCTCATGAGATTTGATGGAAAGTTTGTTGAAGTTTTTGCCCTGGAATGATTCCCATGCAAAATCTTATCTTGATAATGGCTTGATAATTTTAAGGATGGATTTGAACCACTTCCCCAAAGACTCATTTGTCTTGTTCACTCACTGAATGCAAAATAGTTAAATTAAAATTGTTGTTTTTTCATGCTAAGGAAGGAAATTAAATCGAAACATGAACATATCAGAAACATAGATAGCTCTGATATAGAAACAGTAAATATATCTCTTTCATAACTACTCTACTGGTACATTTTGTATAATAAATGGATAACAGGTTTGGTACCAAAGTTCATGATTTTTGGAACATTGTGAAAAGGTTCCTTGCTTAATGAAAAGTTTTTGAAAAAGATGAAATTCTGGATTATAAGTATTTAGAAAATTTTCAACTTTCAACCCAAACAGTTCTGGCAGAGATGTAGATATCATACCTCTGTCTTTGGTTCTTGCCCATAGCAATATATCTGAATATTGTAAAAGTATTTTGTACTCACTGTCAATTCTCCTGTAGTATTGATGGTCGTCTATAACCATTTTTGATATCTTTGAAAATCCTCTTGTTTAGAAATATTGTAATATATCCTCAAGTGTAACACTGACTTTCTATGCTAAATCTGACGTATAAATGTCTTAAAATGATAAACTTATCTCTGTGCATGTATCAATATAATATAATGATATAGAACAACTCCAGCAACAATATATATACATGATAAATCACACACTATCAGTCATGTAGCCTTATCTATAATACTGATCAGCTTTGCCTTGTTTTCAATTAAATGGTTTCATTATGTCATTATAGACAATATTTGAACTGTCAATACTTATATAATATTACATAATATACCTGAGAGGAGAACTATGGCTTAAGATAAATATTGACCCCTTAGGCCCCTTGACCCCTTTTACAAAAGAGTTTTCATTATGTTGTTGTTTATATTACCTAGGAATACAAGATAATGTGTTGTTGATTTTTAATGCAATGAAAGCATTTTTTTTTGTTGAATTACAGAGAAACTTGTTTTTCCATTGTTACTTTAAATTATAATTTACTAAATATCTTAATATTATCATCATCTTTATTGCAGTCATCATCATCATCATTGCCATCATCACCATCTTATCATTATAATATTTACTAATATCTTAGTATTATCATCATCATTATTGCAGTCATTATCACCATCGACATCACCACCATCATCATTAATATGATAAGCAGCATGATTGTTATTCCTGTGAACATTCTATTAAGTTATTAATCAAAAACATGTTCAATATTTTATCATCCTAATTGCCATCCTAATTGATCATCATTATAATCAACATCTTCTATACAGTTATTTCTATCATCACCATTTGCAATGATAATTAACATCTTCACAATCATCATCATCACCTACTGACATTATTATCATCAACATCAGCACCTTCATCATGTCTGCCATTTATTGCCAGATCTTTACGAAACTTCATACAATGATAACATACTATGTGATGAACAGAATTAGAAAGTAACTGCAACTCTATCTGGCTTTATTATTGATTATTTCCCTTTGAAATTTTTGCATTAGAGTTTTTAAATTCGGCTTTAATGTGGTTTCCACATTACATTTCTTGTTTATTGGTGAAATAGCTAAAAGCGTATTCTACTGACATTTTTCAAAACTTACAATGACTGTTTTGTTTTGTGTATATCTAGTTTTAATATTTTTGTTGCACAGATTTAGAAATAAGCTTTGATTTTGTGAAACTTAAATCTTTTAGCATCATACAAAATAGATAAAAACATGTCAAATTCCACACTTTTAAAATGTTGCATTAATTGAATTCAATAATGTGATAAAATGTTTATGATATATAAATTGATCAGTATTTAACAGCCCTGTCCTATTTATGTTAGTCTTTTGTTAACTTTATATAAAATATAATACTGAATCTGATATGAAAATATGTAAAAATTGTCAGTTTATATTGACAATAAAATTTATTTGTTAATTAATTGATACATTTAAATGTTTTGACAACAATTTTAGCTATTATCATTATTTATTTATTGTTGCCCTAAGGTTGTTTTATCTTGGTTGATGACAATACAGTTTTCATTATGGTTGATTTTATCATAAGTACTTGGATACTTTCTTGGTATTCTCACTATAGCACTTTTACCCCCATTCATGTTAGTTCATTTACCTGCATAATTAAATATCATGAATATTTAGTCACTTGGTTTTAGGTTTTATATTATACTGCAAGTTTCTTATGTAAGAGTATTAAATGCCTGGCTATCTCAGTTGGTAGCATGCAAGTCTACTGATCGAGGGGTTGTGGGTTCGATTCCCGGGTGGGTCATACTGTCGTGGAGCTTGGTCATGAAATTATTTTCTATGGTCATTCTCCCTCCTACCAATGATTCTTAATTATGTAGGGCAGTTGTCAGTCACTGACAAAAGTACTTAGTAAGTTAGTTAACAGCTAAATCCAGAGATTTAGCCTTTTAAGGAACAGTGAGTAGGTTGACTGACCCCCTGTTATATGACCTATACAATATGTTGCTAAGGTGTTAAACACAACAACAACAAAAAAAAACATATAGGAGGAGAAATCATACTCCTGCTTACAAGTCAGATGCTCAATTACTGAGCTAATTGATCTGATGAATAGAACATGCAAATAATAAAGATATATTATATTAAATTAATAGCCCTGCATGCATTGTGAACTTGATTTCTCATCTGAATATTTTCATGAAAGACAATTAGGGTCATGGTATGAGAGGAAGGTTAGAAAAATCTGACATATTTCAGACTTTATCTTGTTGTTTAAGAGAAACTTTTTCATAGCAGTAATAAATAAAGGAATTTATGGACTGAGCAATGATGATTAATTTCCAATAAATTATCTTGGTTTTTATCCCTATAAATATTAATGTTGAGTGATCATTAGGACAAGTTTTGTAATGCCATTTTGTCTTGTAATTGGTATCTTCATGCATGTCATCATTGAAATTATTACTCTGCAAATGTTTATTGGGTTAGATTTTTTGTTCTGTTCAGAGAAACAAGTTTTAGATTAACAATACCATTCATGGTGAAATTTTTAGGACTTTTCTTGAAGCTCATGAATTCGGATGCATTAATACTATTGTCTGAGGAGTTTCTCTTTGCAAAACCTGAAATACAGAAATAGCAGGGTTTTGAAAGTTTTGAACTGTACTCTTAATTGTTTTGACTGTGACAATGATTAATTTTCTCCACAAGTTTAAGTTTAATGGTTTGGATAAGTAAGTTTTGTTGATGAATAACCATGCCTTGTAATGAAACATTCTAGTTTTATTCACTCCTGAAACAGATCCCAATAGTAGAAACATTATTCTAGATTGGCACACACCATATTTGGTCAATATTACAATCATGTATAATGGTCAGTGAATATATAGTTTGATAATTATACAATATATCCATTGTTTTATTGATATAGTCACTTCATAGAAGGTCAATAGTTCCTTGGCATGCTAATAGCATATTAATCACGATAAGTATATATGTAATGATTATAATATCTGGCAAAAAAATCATACAATGTCTACATCGGCCGTCTGAAACGGTCCCATTAGACTGTGAGGAACATTCTTTCCTCTCAATATTTTTCCTTTGGGTTCTTTCTCATCGATAGAGGAGCTGTTATAAAAAATATTGATAACAATATGTCTTTGATCATTTAGTGTGATGTAAATGTACATAACTGTCTGTCTGTTTTAGTTAGCTTATGTATATATTTACATATATTTCCTGGATCTAATGATAAACTCGGAAATAATATTCTGGTTAGCGGGCCAGGCTGAATGTTTAAATAATAGTGTAGCAGTCTAGTAGAGGTATTATACGGTACTTGTGATCCCTTGCCTTCAAGCTTTTATGACTCTAAAGGTTGTTAGCTCTATCCCAGCTAGGACCATGGATTTTTTATGGGGTTATGTTTTTTTTTTTCTAAATGTAAAAAACCCACTTGGAATTGTTACGTCTCAGAAGGTTATGGGTTGGATCCCAGCTAGAGCCTTGAACATTTATCTGGTTGTTATAGTTACAGTATGCTTTGCATTAAAGAGCTGTAATACATTGGTTGGCTTAAAAAGTTTACAATTTCAATGATTTTATAGTTTAGTAGAACTTCCTTATGAATAATTCAACTTACTCCAATGTCATCTTTGATTGCACTATTATTTAATCTTAATTTTAATTTTACTTTATTTTGTGCCTATAAACTGCAAAAATATTTTTATTAATTTCATGTTGATCAGTTGTGCAACATATTTATACATACTTTTTATATTTAACAACTCCCATTAGGCATAGCACCATTTGTCACATAGTGCACTTATAGAAAAATAAGTCTGGAGCATATTGCACTGCTTCTGCCAATGTCAACCATTCCATTTCTTTTCTTTCCTTTCCAACATTTATTTGCCTATTTTCTGGGTGTCCTTTGTTTAAGAAAATACAATATGTGTTAAATGCAATATCCATATTAAACTTTACATTATCCACTATGTTTTATACTTTTCTAAACAGGTCAGGACCCACACATTGACCATGGCGGCAAAAAATTCTGAAAAAATTGCTATCAAAGATTTTGCAATGTCGGCCCAGTGGATGATAGAAACGCTTACTGGTTTCTTTCAGATTCAGATACTTTGAGAATTTATTACTTATTTGGAAGTAAGCTAACAAAATATATTGATCATCTGAATAAAATGTTCATTCTTCAATTCATTATTTTTTATGTACATTTGTATTATCATTTTAACATGTCATATAAAACTCAAAATCTAGTTGAACCAATGTTTCCACACTTGTCTATTTTACCAAAATTTGAATGTTAGAGGCCCATGTGGCAATCATGCTTTAATAGTATTTGCTCTGCAGCTTTGATAGACTCAAAATTAAACCAGTAGTTTGACATTACAGCCTCTTCACTCTGTTTTGTTGGTCTCTAAAAGGGCCTGAAACAGAAATCATCTTTGGCCCTGATATGCAACTTTGATGGACTCCTTGATACCACTAGTATGACAGTACAGTCTCTTTGATTCTCTCTTGTGTTGATCTCTAACCAACTTGACTGTAAAACAATGCCACTTTATGACTCCTAGCTGTAAATGAGATGTTAAATCTAGTTATGATATTGATTTCATGATTAGTAGGAAATAAAACTGTGTTTAATTATACTGATAATTATTGTTCAGTAAATTATGATATAGAATGTATTAGTTTTAAGTTAAGTTAATCATTTAGCGCATCATCTTTGCTGACATTGTCACATCCTTAAATATTTAGTTGATTCAATTGCCACGGTAACTGGGACTAAGATCAATAAATAGCTTTAAAAGTATAGTTCTGCGAAATTTCACCTCTTGCTGTTTTTCTTTTACTCCAATTAATGTCAGCAATATCAGTGAATCACTGTCTTCATTCTTAAGTTTTCATTCCTTTAAAAAATACAGTGAAACAGATAATGGTGTACATCTATCAGTAACAGCCACGTCTCAACACCAGTCATTTCAAATTTACCCATAATGCATTTTTAAAAAATAAAAATTGGTCCTCCCTACTTACAGTAACCTCTCAATATAAGCCAATTAAGCTTAGTTCTACTAAGTGGTTGGTGTACAGAGGTTTTACAGTAGTATAGTTCTCCAAGATGAAAACAGTATTGGATGAGTCATAGTTAGTGTGTTGTCATTTTGTTATGTCCTTGATGGAATTTACACCATTTCTCTGTAAGAAATCTCTAGAGGAACTCTACTACAGTTTACTGTATTGGAGTTTTGTCACCCTTATTTTCCAAAGTAGATTTCTCTATCTAATCTCCTTACTACAACAACAACTAGCTACAACAACAACTTGGTGCCTTTAATTGATCTATATTGCTACATTGATGTTGTTACTCACTCTGATGAAATATTGAAAATTCATCAGCAGTTATTTGTAAGTCTTGCTTAGTTATCTATATGCTTCCAAGTGCTTTCTTGTAAATTCTGAAATATTGATGAAATTTTGATTTCAAAATGGAAATTGAATGTAGCATGTTTTTGAATGTTTATTTATATTTATGTCTTCCCTGTTTATGACAAGATTAAGTAGTTTCATAATATTTCTGCTGAATTTGTCTTATTGATGTCAAAAATTGTATAATATTTATTAAGGCTATAGGATAGTTCCAATTAAAATGTCTACTTTTCTTCTTGGAATTCCTTTGGTGCATGATGTGCATGGTCAGATTCAGGTTTGTTCCAGGGAGATCTGGTCTTTTCTTGTCCAGAAGGGAGGATTGAAACACCAAAAAATGATTTTGTAATTAGGCAATTGTCTGCTTCCTCATTATTGAGATGCACAACTCATCCCACTCATCAGTGATTTGGCTCCATGCAGAAGATAGTTTGGTTTTTTATGTGTCAGTAAGGAGTATAGAAATTATTGCACCTGTCATAGCAGAGTGTCTGTTTAAATTGTTATTTTTGTGCTGCCAAAACAATAATTGCGAATTCGGTACTATAGGATTGATACTAGTGTCTGAAATTATGGTAGATATATTTGGTTGCTTTGATAGTCCAAAACAAATAAAATAATTCCTTGAAAACTCAAGAAACTTGGTTATTCGAGAATGAATATTAGAAACTGATTAACTTTTATCTTCCTATGTAAACATTCTATTTTGTATTGTTTTTTGTGTGCACAATTCTCCTATGTTGAATGTTGTTCCTAAATAAAGTTTTATGAGATTATTTGGTTCCATAGTGCACACACTGAAAATTTTATTGCAGAATTTAGAATTAATAATTGATTTTATATCTTACAGTCTTGCAGACATATGGTATTGAAATACTTTTTTGCTTATCTGTGAAACTGTTAAGATCTATATTTAAGATGTTATGTTCTGAATATCTGAATTTAGTGGGTTCATTTATTCCTCTGCATGTGAGGTTTAGTCCATTTAAACAAATAGAAAGCAGTGGCTCATACCCAGCATTTTATCCAATGACAGTGGACTTGCTATTATGCATGTGAAATAAGATATTTTACTGAAAACATCAACTTGTCAAATATCATGGACAATAGCAGATTTAGTATAAGACAGGTGACTCCAGACCCCCCCCTCCACTCACTTCAGTTTTCAAAATTCTTCAAAATACAATTTTATTGGTGTCTGGATACCGAATATCAGATGGAATAAATTCTGGACTCAAGCCATTTAAAGTGGCAATACTTGACTAATATGTTAGGTTTGCACCTAACTTTCCACTCAGATAACTCAATGTTACACTTATCCCTTGTGAGAATATCAGGTTAGAAATGATACATAAAACATGATCAGCTAATATAAGACAATACTCATAGATATTGTTTTATCAAATCATGATTCATTCATCTAAAATACATACTATAAAACTAACTTCAGTTATATATGAGAAATCCATACAAATTGTGTTACAGTCAGGGAGCAATTATTGTTGTCTTAGTCTAGGGGAAAAATAACCGATCCCCCAATACGAGAGTACCCATCAATTTGTCAACAAACATCTCGTTTTTCTTGATGAATGAACGGATGAACAAACGTGAAAAATGTAAAACCCAAGAGACACTTAGTCGACCACATCATGAGAAAAACAGAGAAGATGGTATTTTCCATGATCATTGTTTTATTGTACTCAAATGTACTTTAGCATTCATCAGATATTGTGACCATTGTATTTTTACATTCCTGAAGAATATATTGCGTAAAATGTCAAACTATTCACTATTTAATTTTCTTAATGGATTTTTATTTCTCATTGAAAATAGAAGTTTAAGATAAAGCTGAAAGCCTAAGGCTGCTAACTGGACATAATATGACTTCTAGCATACAGATTAATCTCCCTTTCTTGACTTTACTGAACTTGACTTGATCCAGGGTTTAAGATTATCCTGCTTTGGGTTTTCCTATCTGCTGGGGTAGGTTGAGTGTTATGTTCCTGTTCTCCATGCAGATCTGTTTGTTGTGTCCTTGTTTTCCTCAAAATCATTACTAAGACCATCGTTTTCATTGGTCTACCATGACTTTTGTGGCTTTTATTGTCATAGACATGATTGTGTAGATACATGAGCTTATGAAAGAGTATAAATTAGTAATTTTACTAGGGCTGATCCATGAATTCTTAAAATATATGGTATATAATAATTAATATTTAATTTAAGAAACTGCATCGCTGTAGACAGTTATTTTTATGGTTGAATACTATCTCTCAGATATTATGATCCTGGTACCATCTATTTGATAAAAATACAAACCTACTACAATGTAGATTTATTTATTAAACCTTTTTAAGCTCTGCATCTTAAACAATGTTTTTGGAAATTTAGGGGGGGGGGCATTTGAATCCCTGAATCCTGTCTGCATCTGCCAGTGACTTTATAACTATATTGTCATACTAAACAAATGCATGTAAATACAAGATTGCTTGTACTAATTTACAACAACAATAATCAATTCTAAGAAAGCCCATAATTTATTAAAACAGTTGTAACTGTAGTACATGTAAAAGGGAGGTAATTAACTTAAGTTATATTAAAGCTAGGCCTGAAGCTAAACAATTAATTCAATAAATCTAATTCATATATCACTTTAAGGAGGCATGTAAGATAATATTTTCAGAGAAAACTGGACTTTATATAATTAGAATTAGATTGGTAAAATCCCCAGTGAATTTATTGAAGATACATGTACATATGAATTTGTAGCCTGACCTAGATTAGCAAGGACAAGGTAATTTTTAAAGTACCACAGAGGTTCAAGTGTCATACATCATTTGAAAGGTCTTATTGAGCAGAGTTCAAATCTGTTTGGATTTTGCAATTTGGACAATTATAACTAGAGTTATCGCCCTTTAAAGTTTTTGAAATCGGAGGATTTTCTGATATGCTTCCGGGATTTTTCAAACTCCTCAAAAAAGTACACATATATAACCAAACACTTACTTCCTATATATCATTGGAAAGGCCTTATAAACAGGTCTTCAAAACTGTATAAATTTTGCATTTTGGACTATTTGTACTGGAGTTGTGGCCCTTTAAACTTTATAAAAACTGCGGATTTTCGGATAAATCCTTCGATTTCCCCGAAGTATCTGAAACAGAGCAACTATTTATCCAAACACTAAGTTTCTACATGTCATTGGAAAGATCTTAAAGAAGGGAATTCTGAACTGATCTTTTTAATTTTACATCTATTAAGAGAGTTATTGCCCCTGAATGTAACTGCTCGCACCTCTTCGGCTTATTCTTATTGGGCCGACTTGATTTGCTCGGGCGGCTCATAAACCTGCGTAAGCCGCTCGCCGATCGGCTCGCCCCGGTGTGACATATCAATCAAGCGATCCGGCTAACTAATTACTGTTGCAGACGGTCTCATTTCAAGCAGTGTAGTAAATAAACCCATATCAGTACTTAAAATTTTAAATTCTTGTCTGGCGAGTAAAATGTGTACTTGTAATATAACTCTAACACAAATGACGTGTAAGAGTGGTTTATTAAACACATCAATTAGTATTTTTTCCATAATCGTAGTAAATTTATAATAATGGTTTCACCTGTATCTATTTATAGCCATATTCGTCACATGCTCGCCGCTAGCCGTTCTAACGACCCGGCTCAATCTCGGAGCAAATAAAGCGGATCGCCGGTAGCCGTTTCTGAATCGGCGTACGCCGGTTTGAGCCGCCCGGGCAAATCAAGTCGGCCCATTGATAGTGGACATATTCAACAACAAATAAGAATGCTAAATAAAGAAACTGTAACATCAACATGAATTTATTCTTGTAATCTTACTGAATAATTATGCACAATTTATGATCTAAGCTTCAGTCAAGATCTCAACGTCTTTGGCTTGGTAATGGTCAGCGAGGTTGTCAGAGTACACGGCAGGGTCATTATCATACAAAATGTTGAACCATCTCGGGAATCCAGGCACCTGAAATGAATACAGAAAACAGAATGTTAGCACATATGCAAAAAATTCATTACAAATAATACATAGAAATTGTATTTTAATCACTACAGAATTACCTGAGAGATTACTTTTCCTTGTGACCAAAACGCATTACCAGATTCGTCTAAGAATTTTTGCCTCACCCGTTTCCCTACCAACAACGATCCACTTATATCATGGTTAGAAGTTTGAATTTCAAAATTAAATGATTCTCGTACAAGTTTCGCAACATTCGCTTTTAATTCATCAACACTTAAATTAACCCTTTTACCATCAACAACCTTGCTAAATGCATATACACTACTGTCTGCTTTCTGTTCAAATACATGTTTTCTGAAACGCAACTGTGCCTTAAGAGCCTCCACTTTTTCTTTATCTGATTTTATTAACTGAAGTTCTGAGGAAATTTGCTCCATGCTTTGCCATAGCCCATAAAATTGCATATCAAGAGTATCTTTTTCAAGTCTTTCAATACGTTTTCTTTCTTGTCTGGCTTTCACTTCAAATAGTATTCTCTGATTTTCCAACCTTTTCTCTCTAATTGACTTCTCCCGAATTTTGAATCTTTCACGTTCCTTCTTAACTTCTTTTCTACTTTCCAAAATGAGTTGTTGTGTTTCAGCTGGTGTTTTGCTGGTTAGCCATTTGTCTGTTTTATTCAGCGAAAATGTTATTTGTGATTCAAGAGCGAGTGATGATATGTTTGGTTTTTGAGCTAACAGGTAATCCACGTACGCAAACACCCTTTCTGGATACTTGTTGTGTTTGTCTGAGCTTTTGGTAACCTCTTTATCAACATTCTCATGAACACCACCTGGGAGATGGTCACCAAACTCATGTTGCACCAGCTTTGATAAGGCGGGCAAAAGCACACTCAGTATAGTCACAGTATGGTCATCAAGTTGGTCATCGTGTTTAATCAGCCGTTCAAATACTTTGTCTTTTTTCACCGGCACATCTGGATAGAGTATTGCTTCACCACTGATAAAATCTTCAATGTTGTTGACAGTGTTGTCCAGGAACAGCTTAAGATCTAAGTATCTCTTGGCCATATCACTGATGGAAATGTCCTTGCTTTCTATGACATGCCAGAGTGGAGTAGTGATTATTTTTGATATTAAGCCAAGGGCTTTCAATCCAGCAATGAAGAAGTCTTGCTGTAGATCATGGAGTACCGACTGCAAAAGGCCATTGAGGTTTGGTGTATTTTTTAGAAACTCAAGCAATTGTTCTTTAAAGAAGAAAATGTGCCCAGCATTTACAAAAAGAATATTAAAGCGGTTTCCTTTCAGTGGTTGCAGTGGTAGGGAAAGAAATCCCATTTCAATCAAAAAAGGCTTTACAAATGTTAAAAAATTACCATGACAACCATTTTTCTGGTCTCCACGGCGGGCAAACGCTTTACAAGCAGTAAACAGAAGGCGAACAGTGCCTGACTGACCAGGTTTTAAAAAGAGTTTGTTCTGAATAGGAATATCACTCTGAAAATGTGCATTTTCTACTTCATAGATTGCCTTCTGTGCAGTCTCAGCCATGTGCACCAAGGAGTGAAGGCCACAGAAAAAATTGTTCATATGACTGATAGCCATCTGTGATTCAATATTAAGTTTATTAAAATTTTCCATTATTTCAGGTAGAATTTCATCCCTATATTCCCTTAAAATATCATTGAATTTCTTTTCGGTACTTGCCTTATCACTCATAGTATTTTTAATATTTACTAAAATTTCTTTTCCAGCTTTTTCATTTTCAGATGCTGCATCAATATCACTAATTATTTCTTTAAATGTGTCTAATGTGTCATGTGATGATTTGGTTGCCATATCACGCATTCCTAGAAGTAGGTAATTTCCATCGGAATCACGACTTGCGAAGGACCCCCATTTCTGCCCGTACTTACTACTTTCATCACTGTATAAAGTCAAATTTTCATTACCTGATAGCTCACTAATTTGCTTTCTAGCTAGAAAGTTTCTCTCTAAAGCCCAATTTTTTATAGTACTTTTACTAGGTAATTTATTTGCTTTTTTATCTACTAATTTTAGCACACTCTCTATAACACAGCTAACATGTTCAGTGCCAACATGATTGTTTAACAGTGTATATACACAGGCATGTAATTCTGATATATACTCATTTTTAGCTTCATTGTATAAAAAAACTGTATCACTCTGTAAATGTGTCAATCTATCAATTTCATTATGTAAAAAACTTATTTCACATTTGAGACTTTCTATTTCCTCTTGGTATTTGACATTTTTTGAGGTCAACAGCTCGAGTTGAGCACTAAGATCTTCATTACCACACACATCAATATTCTCAACATTTTCAATTTTTTCCTCTAACTTGGAGCATTTTTCCCGCCAATAATTTTCTCTAGACACAGTTCTCTTAAGATTACGCTTTTGATATTCTAATTTATTTTTTGCTTCCTCAAAACTAGTGTCCAATTTTATTAACTGTTCTTTTACTTTTTCTGACTCTTTTAATTCTTTTTTTGTTTCATGTAATTCATTACATATTTTTTCTGCTACTGATTTATAGGTTTCTATTTCAAAATTTGAACTATCTTTCACATTAAATGTTGATACGGGTGATGGTGTTGATGATATTTTAGTAGTAGGGAATGCATATTTTATGTTATAGAACTCTTCAATAGCTTTTACACCTTTATCTCTTGTCTTATCTTTTAAGAGACGCTTATGTTTCTTCACAAGGCGGTCAATTTGGGTGTATAGAATCTTTCTGTCACATTTACCTGGGCAAAGAGTCAACAGTCTAGTGATAGTGTTATGTAAACCAATTTCTTCGACTAGATTTAAAACACTTTTGTTGTCTGTTATTGACATGGTGATTTAACTGAAATAATAATAATAATATTTGCATACTTACATTAAGATATTTAAGGCGACTGATATTTTAGGTGACTGTCGTTGTTGTAACCCCAATAAGAAAATAAAGTCAAACTAACTAAAGAAAATCTGAAAATAAATTAAACAAAATATGAAAATAACAAAAGGAAATCAAATAAAATGAAAATTAACAAAAGAAAATTAGTGAAATAAATCTTCCTGAGAATCATAACCATTCTCAGACACACAGTCAGATAAAGAATCTACATCAGGAACATAATCAAGTTCTGGATCCGGGGGCAGAGTATCATCAGAGTTCGACTCTAAAGTGAGCTGCCTTGTTGACCCAGAGTGGGCTGACACAGAACTAGAAAATGATGTATCTGATTGTATATCATCATCAAATCGGTTATTGTACTCGAAATACCAGTAAGGGTCTTGGGCTTGTGGCACGGAAAAATTCTCCGGCTCTGGCTCAGGAGGAAACAAAGCAGACAATAAATAAGGATCAACAGAAATTTGTAAAGGAATGTCAGTAAGGAAACGAAATAAAAGTCCCATCCGAGCATCATGAAAAACTAAATAGCCATGGCATACATGAGAAAAATAAAAATGAAAGTTGTTCCCAAAGTAAGGTAAAATGTGAGCGGGGTCAACAAACTCAGGATCATAATGCAACAAATAGACAAAAAATAGGCTGTCAGGTGTCACAGTTGTACGTGCCATAATCAATGATTTAGTTTCTATTTCAATCTCTTTCTGACACAAAAAATCCTGTAATTAATTTAAGAGAAAAAAAGAAGATATTTCTTTCATCTACTCATAATAATCTCAATATGTAATTCCTTATCAGCCAATAAAATTGGATAAAAATTACCTTGTAACATTACAAAATTTCCATTGTACATTATTGAAGATTTTGGTATTTACAAGGAAATCCACAATAAATTCGAATAAAAATCACTAAAATGCAAAATTATGTTAACTGTGCTAATATCTAATAATATTTATAAAACCATTTCTATTCTAGAAAATACCTTCAAAGATAAATTGAAAACTGTTGCAAGTTTGACAGCTATTTGTTTACATCCGAAATTATCCGAATTTGACTTCCGGTTTTACGGGTCACGACACCGGCCTCACTATATGCAAATGCGCTACAATGCGCAAAGATATTTTGGCGCGGTTTTCGATTGGTTCACTTGAGAAATGACTAAATTACAATAAACTCTTTGATGCATTAGTGTGCTTACAACAGTTTTCAAGTTAAATACATTTTTTTCTACCTCGACAGCTATTTTTTATATTTAAAACAAACAGGGATAACGGGTGAAAACAAAAATTTACTCTAAGGTCACTGAGGCATAAAACTAGGTTATGGCGTCGTCTAGTACCCACAATGCAATATTAAACGTGAGAATCTCACCTTTTCCGAGAGTTGAAAATGTTTACAAAATGGCCGCCGTCGAACGCGGAAGTTGACAATTCTGAACTTCCAACAAAAATTGCGAAGCGATATTAACAATTAATTACATATAATCACTACAAACCAATCAAATACAGCTTTTTCTTTCATTTTCAACCAAACTGTGTGTAATTTATGGTTTTAAATGGCATTAAATACATATGACAACACAGTCACTTTTACATTGGGCAGAATAGGCCAATCGGGTGCGAGCAGGTGCGCTGACGTCGCTACCTAGATCAAGTTGTAAGAAAAAAGGGACTAATTTCCCATTCTTGATTAATAGGGTCCAAAATTAACACTTGTCTAATATTCCCCATGGTGAATAAAATTTCTAATGTTTGACTAAAGATTATGAGATACTTGCCTAGCTGGTGAAAAAACCTGAAGCACAGGTCATGTGAAACTTTATTTGGGCTTGTAAGAATTACTAATTTAAAAAAAACCCAAATGTTGTTGGGCTTGTTGATAATTGGGCCCATTTCGATATTACTGAATAAATTGGGCTAGTGCTTTAGAAAGTTATTGGCAGTAACTTAGGAGACACAATTTTCCATTCATAGAAATAATTCATGATTCAGAGAAAATCATTACATGAAAACAATGATTGTCTTTCTGTAGGATTAATATTGATGTAAATTTAAAATGACATTTCATTGATTGTGATACTGCTTGTTCATTCAAAATAACCAACATTTATACATGATATTTACTGACCATCTTAGTTTAATTTACATGTACATTATATTAACTTGTGACCTTTATTGCTTCCATATGTGACACTTGATCTTATCACGGTGTTTGACCTTTACAGATATCTGACTTCTAAAGGTCAAACCCCATTTTGACCCCTAGTCTATTTTGGTCTATTCATCATGTCATTATGAAGGGTAATAAAACTGAAATATTTTGTTATTATTACCAAGAATGTAGTTGATTATGATCTGATATCTAAATCTTAGATAGAAAATGTGAAAATATGTCCCTTTGTCATTATTAATTAGTTATTTAATTAACTAGTTAATTGATTGGAAGTACATGTAGTTAATTAATAATTGTTTAAATAAGTCACTATGCTAACAGACATGTACTTTAGCATTGAATATCTAAAACTCAATGGTAACTACTGTTCAGTGTTATTTCTTTATTTTATTATTGAAATCATTATATGAGAGCGAGTGATTTATTAAATAATTAGGTAACAGATAATATTTTATTCTATGCCCTTATTTTGCCACTGATATCGTTATTAGAGCTAGTAATCTTGTTAAATTTTATTTATCTTCGCATGGTGCATACATTAACCCCTCTGATTTAAATATTCACTACATTACTTCTGTGCTCAGGGTTTAAAAAGATAGATACTTGTATTTATGTACAACATCAGAGTAAATGGTATAAACCATTGACAGTTGAATAAAATTTAACTATGATTTAGTTGATAGATTTATTCCATCTCTGTGTAATACAAAACTCTTATGTAATTATACCCATTGTCACTTAAATTCTGTCGCTATATAATTTATGTTGCTATTTTAGGAGCAGTGGTCCAGTGGTAGGGTGTGCGTTTAGGGATGGAGAGGTCGTGGGTTCGATCCCCTCTAGGGACACTGCTTATTTCCTTGAGCAAGAAATTAACTTACAGTTGTTCCACTCCACCCAGGTGTAAATGGGCACTGTGAGGGATTGCCTGCCTGGAGGTGATTTCAATGATCAGGAGTTATTGTACAAGATTGTAAAGTCTGCTGAACATGTACATCACTACAGTACATGTATAATGGAAGCTGACTTTAAACTACACTTTACCTTTTAGTTTTATTTGAAGTCTAACTTTTCACCAGTTCCTCCTTGATTCATTAGGATCCCTATAATAAAAAATACTTTGAGAAAATGAGAAAAGTACTAGGTTTGAGTCTAAGTTGTAGCTTAGAAGTTCAAGAATACTTTGCAGTATTGCCCTATCACTTTCTAATGTGTTGTTATTTAGAAATTTGTGAAGCCCAGAGTGATCTTTTATACATGTGGCTGCTAAGAACAAATGAATTAATGTAAAAGACTTCCTATGAGATTTCTGATGACTTATTGTCTTAGGTGACTTTATATTGATCTTATTATTGTTTACCGGGTATACACTATCCTGTATATGAGCAAATAATTTAAAAATAGTTTGAATTTAGAAGTATTTCAATATAAGCTCCAAAACCATACAAAACACAGTGAAACACTGCTTGTTAAGAACAGAATAGAACATATTTAAGTAATACTCACCACCCAAATAAATACAATATAGATCTACATACATATTCAATTGCTTAATAGTTCTCTCGAGTTTATCAAAGGGAGGTAACTACAACCTTAATTGTTGAAATGCTTAGACAGAGTAGTTTCCCTTTACATAGAAAATGATTTCTGAATTTTCTCCACCCAGCATTTCATTTATATATTACATTAATTAAACATGAAACATTAAGAATGATAAATGCATAGTTCTATAATGTCAGTTATAATTCTCATTTGTTTTTCTCTGTAATTAATGTATTTTCTTATCCATTGTTTGAATAGAGTATAAAATATGGTTTTTACTAATGATTCTTTTATGGAAATTTTTTGGTCTTATCTTAATGATAAAATGATGACCGTCAGTTTGTTTCTGATGGCCTGGAAAGAAGGAATATTCTCCAATGACAATTTTTTGCGGAATCTAATTTTCGTAGAGTTCTGAAAATTACTTCATTTTGTTTATGGTTAGGGTATAATGTGTCATTGACTACCAAGAGCGTTATCATTGAAATAGAATTTTAATATTAATGGGTCAGTGCAAAAATAGTCTACATTCTTCTTTATTTACACTTAGTTAGACTAGATTTGCATTGACTCATCAATACATGTCCAAGATAAGTTTTCTGATGAACACCCATAGTAGAAGACTGACTGGGTGTGCTCTTATCTTAACTTTAGATTCATTCAGTATAGTCAAGATCTTGTAGCAGAGGTATTATACAGCATTTGTACAGCATTTGTACTAGGGATTTAACGGTTAACCGATATATCGGTTAATATTGCAATACAAATTCAAAACGGTTTTTAACTGGTTCGTTTTTCCTTGAACCGGTTTTTGTAGTTATGTGTCATACTGTTTGTTTTATCATAATCTGGAAGTTGAATGTTTAAATAAATGTTAAATTGCATTAAAAACTTGAAATAATCTTATTGTGCTTAAAACATTTAGTCAAATGAGAGAATAAATATATTTAGAAGTCCGCTTCAAAACACGCATTTTCCAAAATAATAGATCATTTTACACAAGAGATCGTTTGAAAATACACTTAAGTATGTATATGTGATGTGCTGATCCAATAAGGATGATGAACATGCATAATAATTCATGTTTTGCATGTCTATGCAAAAACCGGTATGTATTGCAATATATTGCAATACAGGTTTTGCATATTGCAATATATTGCAATATGGTTTTTACCGTATTGTTACACCCCTAATTTGTACTACCTTGCTTTCTATGGCAACTTGGTGGAGCGACTGCTTACTCCTCTAGCAGTGTGGTATTCGGTTTGACTACTTACATAAAAAAGTTATGGAAATGCATGTGAAAGCAGCAAATGTTACAAAAACACTGGTGACATTGCAATAATTGGACTGTTTTAAGATGATAAAAATAGTTTGATTCAACCACTTTGAATTTTTTTCTGAGTAAAGGTTTAGTTTCTGGTTAAACTTATCACATTATACCTGTCAGCTTTCTACACTTCTTATTGCAGGAGCTGTATATGTTTTGTTAATTTTGGCTAAGAACTTATTAGTCTGTTATTTAGTGCTTTAGTGAGTCTTCCATGAGTTTTAATCCACATGATAAGGAAATAAAATCACTGGGACTTCATTAAAAATGTATTATCATGTTTGATTTAATCATAGATCATCCTCTTTGAATGGAAGTAGTAAACTGGGAGTAGTAAAATACATAATTCACATGTATATTGTCACGCCATTTTTTCATGCAAATAAACCCAATTTTACTATTTTTGTACATACTGTATTTTGCACTTGAATAAATGTCAAGAATATGGAATTGCACTTTGATGGGTCAGAACACAATTAATTTAACTGCATGTAAATAAAGAAAGATGTAAACTAGTTTTGCAATGATCTGTTGTTATGTTCTGTATTTTATTTGCAACAATACACAAGAAATGCATTCAGTTAAATGTATGAAATACTTCTTTACTATTGATTTCAAGGATAGGCAAATCAGATGAAATATTAGATCTTGGTCTCAATATTTATGTATGCTTTTATTGCAGTGCCGTAGCTTAATGTACTTCTGTAGTACTCACAAGCATAACATAGAAAACAGACAATGATAAGTGAAGGAAAAAGTTCTAAATGGTTATACGGGGTTGAGGGTGACAGACTGACGGTATTGAAAATTGTTATTTTGAAAAGAAACAAAAATAATGTTTATTTCCATTTAAATTTGTGAAAGAAATCAGAGTCAAAATATGTGGAAGTGCTCTTTTGCTTATTGTTTTCATTGTATTGGGGAAAGGCCTACTCTATATTTCTGGCCTATATACAGGGACAGATCCAGGATTTTTTTCTAGAGGGGGTCCGAACTTTTCAAGGGGGGGAGTCTGAACTTTTGAACCACAACCACGTTATACACATTTTGCAGAAAAAAAATGCAACATTTTAATAATAAAAACTACATAACCATTAAATGTTAAGCACCGAGAAAAATTGCTTAATGCTACTTAAAAATGACTTACAGTCAAGAAATACACTGATAGACTGTTGGTAACTTTTAGAGTGCTCAAGCTACGCCCCTGCATTGTATATATTGGCTTTGTTTGTGCATTTCATAAATATTGACATTGTTGCTTAGACATTTGAATCCTGAAAATATGAGTAGGTTTTCTAGTTGCTTCTGTGAAATAGATAATTAGCTTCATAATGCCCTTTGTGTGCTATTGAGGCATTGTGCTTCATTTAATAGTTGGTTACTTGGAGCTTGATCTATGGAGCCAGTTTGACTATTCTTGAACAAGGATGCAAGAGATACAACTTTTGTAAAGACTTCCTTGTTAAGAGAAGGTATGAAGGAATAAAAAAGTGTAATGTATGATGGTTTGAACTGAATTTCAACTTTTTTCCAGTCACATTGTGGAAGTCTTTTGTCCTACTGACATTTCCTTGACAGGCCCAGATCTCTAGCTTTAAACCAAGTACTAAGCATATACCATATCAACAGTGGCTGCAAGTACTCTTCAGGAAACAGAGATAAAAGCGAGAATATTTGTAAAAAATATTTCAAGAACAAAGTTCTAAAAACATAGAAGATACATGGTCCAACTCAGAACCCATGATCCCTGGCAGGTCATGGCAGTATTGAATTGTGTTAGATGTACAGTTGTGATCTAAAAGTTGTGAATCTTAAGGCTTTAATTCCTATTCCCAACTGTGGCAAATATGTCTATGAAAAATTGACATAAGTTAATTTTTTGGGGGAAGTTGTTATAGTTCTTTTTGAAAGGTAAACAAGTAATGAGTACAGAAAAGAGCCAAGAATAGCTGAACCAGTATTCATAAATAACCTTAAATATATTGATAAAATCAAAATAACCAGAAAAGAAGATTTCCTCTAACAAGAATGATCTCTCTGGTTTAAATAGTCTTCTCTTAAAATTAAATAAAATAAATTTTGTTCCAAATGGCGAACTCATATCTAAAAACAGACTAAAAATTTCATTAATTCTGAATTGTGCTTCTGGAAATAATCTTCATGCTACTCAATCTTTATAAATTGTCTTGAACCATTACAGGAAATTAAAAGTTTATCCAGGATTTGTAACTTGGACTGTTGACAATTTCACATCATGTGCTCTTTGTATTTCCGGAGAAAAAGTGATTATCATACAATCTGTGTTATGTTTTTGATTTCTTAAATCCTTACTTAACTTAAGCCAACACTTAGACATATGAAGATCCATGTTCTAAAGAATTTTATCTTAGTAGTAAAGACCAATATATGTCACTGTCTCAAGGTCAAGCAAAATAGTGTCAAGGTAAAAAAATTAAATGTCAAGGTCAAAGAATAAAATGTCAAGGTCAGATAATAAAATGTCAAGGTCAAGTCATGGACTGTTCAATGTCAGAGAAGCTGTACAAGAGAGGAGCAGCCCTTAGAAAGTGCAAATGTCCTTAGTTTATCCATGCCTCTGCCCATGAACAGATCTTAATTGTCATTAAAATCACCATCAACTGGATCTTTATCTCATCACTGTCACTATTTTAGTGAGTTCAGAATATAAAGTTTTTTTGGACCACTGACATTAATTTGATAGTCTTGAATAAATTTAACTTTTTCTTGTGTATTAGCTGAATTTGTGTTTTGCTAAATCCTTATAAGTTTCTTGGCAATTTTGCAGTATGGGATTTCTTCATTCAAGTAATGAACTCAACTTCGAGATGCATTTTGATGCATCAAAGTTGGGTCCAAACATAACTCATTAAAATCAGGGTGCCATCAGGGTGTATTTTCATTCAAGAAAGACCATTTATAGCTGGGTGTTGCTTGTAACAGGTGGGCGGAAGCACAGTTTAGACTGTATACAATCATTTTGCTGACATTTCAATTTAGTGTGGAGTATAAAAAAAAATGTTGATAACTGTGCTGTGTTGATGCTGGTCATCAGGTCATGGGAGACAATCAAATCTTAGTTAGAATGAATAGATTGAGATGAGAGTGAACATGCTGTGAGATTGTCATTTCTTCATTAAACTGTCAAACATTGATGTATCACAGTCACACTGTGGCAGTTTATCCCATAAATGTTGCCATGTTTTTTGCATGGTTCCGCAGGGATTCTCTTTTAATAGAATAGAAAAAACTGAATTGTAAAATTGCACTCATGTTAAGGTTAATCGCTGTAACTATTTTAAATTCTATGCTGCATGTATGGTTTTAATAACTGTGCTATTATCAGTGCAAGCTATGTGTTTGTTATGAAAGGTTTATTGCCTAATTTACCTTAAATTGTCAGATATATATCTAACAATTCCTGAATTCCATTTCTAAATGCTGCAAGCCGTAAGGAATTTAAGAGTCTGACAATTTATAATGTAGAATGCTGTAGATGACAGAAATATTGTTCCAGAAGCTTACAGTATAATTTTCTTGTTATAAACCCAGACTTTCTATAATTGGTATGGAAATTGCATGACAGCATGTTCATATTGCAAGTTGTTTCTATTGTTCTATGACATGTATTGATATCCGTGTCTCTATTTACGCCAGCAAAATTATGTAAGTCAGGGCATTTATGTGCTTTTCTATTATCATATTTCTTATTGCTGAGTTAGTTTCGAATTTCAATTTTAATGCATATTTAACCTACATTCATAGTCTGGCGTAAGTACTTAAAAAATCCATTTTCGCAGTCAGTATAGTTTATATGAATGAAAGGATGTGAATGAAAAATACATTTGTGTACAAAGATAATCAAATGTACGGGATTTCTGTTATAGTATAAGCTTTATGCTATTGACAAAATTTCTGCTTGATAAGACTTAATCGAACTTACGTTTGATGTATGAGATTCCATGAATTAAATGATTACTTGCTAGAATAAAAAATAATCTAACATGTTAGAAACATTATTTTATGGAAAATTGACTGATGAACTTTGAAGGCTTATGTACATCAAAAACAATAAATTGTCTCAATGAAAGATCAGTACAGTGCAATTCTGTATGGATTTTTATACTTATATAAATTGGTCCTTATGTGTCCATTATTGCTTCTTATTATGTGTACATAAAATTTAATTGCTTCTATATTATTCTGAGAAAGTATTTTATTGATATCATGGTCTGCAATTGCATAATTATCTCCAAAGAGTGTGTTGATTGATCTTAATTCAGCATACTATTATTGAACACAAAGTTAGTTTCCTTAATTATCCCATACCAAGTTAGTTCCCTTTATTGTACTATACAAAGTTAGTTTCCTTAATTATCCCATACCAAGTTAGTTCCCTTTATTGTACTATACAAAGTTAGTTTCCTTAATTATCCCATACCAAGTTAGTTCCCTTTATTGTACTATACAAAGTTAGTTTCCTTAATTATCCCATACCAAGTTAGTTCCCTTTATTGTACTATACAAAGTTAGTTTCCTTAATTATCCCATACCAAGTTAGTTCCCTTTATTGTACTATACTGTGTTAGTTCCCTTTATTATACTATACAAAGTTAGTTTCTTTCATTATCCCATGCAAAGTTATCTTCCTTTGTTATCCTATACCAGCCATGTAAGATATTTTAAAACTTTAAAAAAACTGGCAAGGATGTCATGTCCACGTATGATCGTATAAGCGATAGTACAAGACCGTGAGAGACTGTGTAAGACCGTATGAGTATGTTAGTACAACAGAACATGAAGTCCACTATACCAGTGAGCTCAGCTGTGTCAATACCGTATATAAATGAAGCCAAACCATCAAAATGAGTCAATTTATATCATAACATACACAAATGTGAGATAATTTGAGCATAACTCAAACAAAAGTCAGCGGGACTGTTATGTAAACCCTATGAATGTCGAGTAAATCGGACAAAGGTCTTGTTTGATTGTACTTGACCATGTCAGACTGTACTTGGAAACGGTAAACAGTCTTATAAAAATTGTATACGAATTATATTCAAATCGTGACAAACCTTGCTTGACCAAGTGTATCAGTGCTTTATTCGTACAAGCTTGTTCTATATTCAAATCTAACTCGTTCCAACTAATTCCCAGACACGGTTGGAGCCCAATACTTGTACCAGTCATAGTCGAGTATACCGTATAGGAACCGTGTTCTATGAAACCTCCTTTAGGGCTTAACCAAACAAAAATTACATGTAATAAAATTACTTCCCCTTGATGAATGTTACTTTTTTATACGCCCGTTTTGAAAAAACGGTCGTATTATGTTATGCTGTTGTCCGTCTGTCCGTCTGTCCGTCCGTGGACAATTGCTTGTCCGGATGATAACTCAAGAAAGGATGAACCTAGGTTCCTCAAATTTTTTGTGTTGATAGCCCTTGGGTGGAGGAGGTTCCCTATTGATTTTGAGACCCCAGGGTTAAAGGTCAAGGTCACTGGGACTTAAAATAGGTAAAACTTGTCCGGACAATATCTGTACCACCAATGTACCTAAGTTCACCAAATTTAATGTAAGAGTAGCCCATGTGTCAAAGATGTTCCCTATCAGTTTTGGGGCCCCTGCATCAAAGGTCAAGGTCACAGTGGCATCATATGGGAATAAAACTTGTCCTGACAATAACTTAACAACCAATCTACCTAGGATCACCAAATTTTATGTGAGAGAAGCCCATGTGTCAAGGATGTTCCCATTCAGTTTTGGGGCCCCTGGGTCAAAGGTCAAGGTCACAGGGACATCAAATTGAAAAACCTTGTCCGGACTATAACTCAATAACGCCTGTACCTAGGTTCACCAAATTTTATGTAAGAGTAGCCCATGTGTCAAAGATGCGCCCTATAGGTTTATGGGGCCCAGGTTCAAAGGTCAAGGTCACAGAGGCATTATATGGAAAAACTTTGTCCGGACAATAAATGAAACACCAATGTACCTAGGTTCACCAAATTTCATGTGAGAGTAGCCCATGTGTCAAGGATATGCACTATTGATTTTGGGGCCCCTGGGTCAAAGGTCAAGGTCACAGTGGCATCAAATTGAAAAACATTGTCCGGGTAATAACTCACTAATGACTGTACCTAGGTTCACCAAATTTCATGTGAGAGTAGCCCATGTGTCAAGGATGTACCTTATCAGTTTTGGGAAAACAGGGTTTAGTTTAAATCTTAAACCAGAAGATATCAAATTACCAAGCTGTGACTTCAAATGTTCTATCAATATGTTTATAAAGTCAAAACGGCAAACAATGAAACACTTGTCCAGACAATAACTGAACCACCAATGTACCTTGGTTCTCCAAATTTTATGTGAGGGTAGCCCTTGGGTAAAGGTTATGCCCTATTGGTTTTGGGGCTCCTGGGTCAAAGGTCAAGGTCACAGGGGCATCATATTGAAAATCCTTGTTTGGGCAATAACTCATCAACTACTGTACCTAGATTCACAAAATTTTATGTGAAGGTAGCCCTTTTGTCAAGGATGTTCCCAATAGGTTTTTTGGGCCCCAGACCCAAAGGTCAAGGTCACAGAGGGATCATATGGAAAAACCTTGTCCAGACAATAACTGAACAACCAATGTACCTAGGTTCACTTAATTTGGCGTGATAGTAGCCCATGTGTCAAGGTTATGCCCTATTGGTTTTGGGGCACCTTGGTCAAAGGTCAAGGTCACAGGGGCATCATATTGAAAAACATTGTCTGGATAATTACTCAACAATGATTGTACCAAAGTTCACCAAATTTCATGTGAGAGTAGCCCATGTGTCAAGGATGTACCTTATCAGTTTTGGGAAAACAGGGTTAAGTTTAAATCTTAAACCAGAAGATATCAAATTACCAAGCTGTGACTTCAAATGTTCTATCAATATGTTTATAAAGTCGAAACGGCAAACAATGAAACACTTGTCCAGACAATAACTGAACCACCAATGTACCTTGGTTCTCCAAATTTTATGTGAGGGTAGCCCTTGGGTAAAGGTTATGCCCTATTGTATTTGGGGCTCCTGGGTCAAAGGTCAAGGTCACAGGGGCATCATATTGAAAATCCTTGTTTGGGCAATAACTCATCAACTACTGTACCTAGATTCACAAAATTTTATGTGAAGGTAGCCCTTTTGTCAAGGATGTTCCCAATAGGTTTTTGGGCCCCAGACCCAAAGGTCAAGGTCACGGAGGCATCATATGGAAAAACCTTGTCCAGACAATAACTGAACAACCAATGTACCTAGGTTCACTAAATTTTATATGAAAGTAGCCCATGTGTCAAGGTTATGCCCTATTGGTTTTGGGGCGCCTTTGTCAAAGGTCAAGGTCACAGGGGCATCACATTGAAAAACATTGTCTGGGTAATTACTCAACAATGACTGTACCTAAGTTCACCTAATTTTATGTGACAGTAGACCATGTGTCAAGGATGTGCCTTATCAGTTTTGGGGAAACAGGGTCAAGTATTAACCTTCAACCAGAAGATATCAAATTACCAAGCAGTGACTTCATATGTTCTATCAATATGTTTATAAAGTCAAAATGGCAAACAATGAAACTTTTGTCCAGGCAATAACTGAACCACCAATATACCTAGGTTCATTAAAGTCTATGTGAGGGTAGCCCTTGTGTCAAGGATATGCCCTTTTGGTTTTAGGGCTCCTGGGTCAAAGGTCAAGGTCACAGAGGAATTGAAAAACCTTGTTTGGACAATAACTCAACAAGGACTGTACCTAGGTTCATAAAATTTTATGTGAATGTAGCCCTTGTGTTAAGGATGTTCTCAATAGGTTTTGGGGCCCCAGACCCAAAGGTCAAGGTCACAGAGGCATCATATGGATAAACCTTGTCCAGACAATAACTGAACAACCAATGTACCTAGGTTCACTAAATTTTTTTAGGAGAGTAGCCCATGTGTCATGGTTATGTCCTATTGGTTTTAGGGCCCCTGGGTCAAAGGTCAAGGTCACAGGGGCATCATATTGAAAAACATTGTATGTGTAGTAAATCAACAATGACTGCACTTAAGTTCACCAAATTTCATGTGAGAGTAGCCCATGTGTCAAGGATGTTCCCTATTGATTTTGGGGCCCCTGGGTCAAGTTTAAACCATCATCCAGAAGATATCAAATTACCAAGCAGAGACTTCAAATGTTCAATCAATATGTTAACAAAGTCAAAATGGCAGACCATGGAAATAATGCTATATTTAATAAGTAAAATGAATTTAGTTCACCAAATTTTATGTGAGGGTAGCCCATGTGTTAAGGATGTTCCCAATTGGTTTTGGGTCAAAACTGGGTCAAAGATCTAGGTCACAGGGGCATCATATGGACAATCCTTGTTCGGACAATAACTAAACAATGATTGTACCTAGGTTAACCAAATTTTATGTGGATCAGCCCATTTGTCAAGATGTAATGTGTTGATAGCTCTTTGGTATTTGATGTTCTCTTTTGATTTGGAAACCCCAGGGACAAAAGTCAAGGTCACAGGGACTTAATTCATATTGAAACATTTTCCGGACTGTAACTCATTAATAATTGTACCTACATTGTAGGTTTTCCAAATCTTATTTAAGGGTAGCCTTAATGTCTAGCATATGCCCCTTTGGTTTTAGGTCCCTGTGTTAAAGGTTAAAGTCAAAAGAAAAATCATGAGGAAAAACCTTGTCCAACAACCAACTTTACCTAAGATCACCAAATTTTATGTATCAATACTCTTTGGGTCAAGGGCGAGAACTTTTGGTTCTGAGGCCCCAGTGTCAAAGTCACTGGAAGTTTGTATGGGAAAACTTTGTGTTGGTGATAAATCAACCGTGGCTGTACCTAGGTTCTCAAAATCTTTGCTTTGGATAGCCCTCCTGTTAAGAATGGGACCTATTCTGAGATCCTGGGGTCATTGGTCAAGGTCACAGGGACTTTATATGAGATAGAACACAGCATGGACTGCACACGGGCGTATAATGCCCCGCCCAGCGGAGCTCTTGTTATAATGTTATTTTTGGAGTCAATGCCTTGATTGTATGTATACATATATAAATATTGTATTATTGATGGTAGATTGTAAGTAGAAAGTTAACTGTTCCCTGGAACATATCATTTGTCAATGATAAAGCTATAATGAGCATGTTATACATGTAATATTGAACCATGTCTTGTCAGAACTCTAGACTCTGGTCAATCTCTGATTATAGGGTAATTACCTTTATTGTTTTCACTGTCTATAGAGAGTATACTCTGTCTCTGTAGCTGACACTACTGATTTCTGTCTTTTAGGTTCTTAAAGACTGAGTAAAGTTGTAGTTAGTTGATGTATTGACCTCTAAAATAGAAGTTCTCTTTGGAAGCACTATAATATATGACCATATATTTTAGCTCCATTAATGTTAAACAAGTAATTACTACACGTAATTACAACGTAAACAAATCATTCTCAAGTCCTAGTCTTCCTGTACTTGTATGATAAGGATAAAGTTTAGTCTTATACTATGGTCAAATGACCTTATATTACACCAGTAGCGCGTTCAATTACACAAAACGTTACAGAACGTTACATAACGATACATTCGAAACTCCACGGCCATTCGCTGTGAATAATCTAATCTAATACACAAATATGCGGGCAATGAGTGATGTTTCAAAATTTACGGACTGAAAACAAAACATCACTCAATGGCTAAACGATCATATTTTTGTTTACTTCAAGACCAGTAGTTTCAAAATAGCCTCTAAATATGTCCAAGATTAATCGCAACGAATGACCAAGGAGTTCCGAGTGTATCGTTACGGAACGTTTTGTAACGTTCGCGGTAACTGAACGCTGGGCAGATTTCCTAACAAACACAAACTAGTTGGCTAGTTTATAGTTTATTCTTACAGCATGATTGTTTATAAAATGATGTTTTTCAGGCAGTGACAGTTCTAAGTTTACAGCTTTACAGATCTAATCCTCTAATGTGGCTGGGAATCAAGCTTCCGGGTCATAAAGACTGCTAGAAGCCTCTGGGTCTAAAATTGAGCATTATTAATCTGATAAATTTATAGGGCTTTTATACTGTTGAGTTGACAGACTCAATTGACCATGCAAGAAAATGATTCTGATTTGCGTTAAAGTATACTGACACCTGTAAATGTGCTATTCATATGACTGTTTATATTTTTTATTGTCCAAAAGCAGGTAGATCTATGTTGTAAATTATTCAATTATTTTATCTGTTATTACTTTTGACAAGTCTGTTTTTCATGTGATGTAATAATGAACATTATTGCTGTTTCTACTGCAGCTTTACCAAGTTGTTTGATAGTTTATATATAAATAGTGAGGGAAGGTGGGGAGTTCACAGCCTCCATTTTAATACAGATGAGTTATATCATGCTATAGTATGCTTTACCATAGAAATTACATTTTATTTAATCTAAAATTGATTACTTTATTCCTATAGTTAATATTTCATGTTAGAGATAACATCAGTGGAGACCTATAGAGTAAAATAATTAATCATGGTTTACCATGTGAATGATGTGCTGATTATGCTCAAAATTATTTCAATCTTACCAAAACACTCCATTGTTAACCTACCATTGGTAGATCCGGAAGCATAAACATTTCAGTCTCCATCTGAATGGCATTCTGTTAAGTTTGTATCTAAAAGTTTACATCATGACTTGCAATATTTGAAAAAAGCTGAAGGTCAAATTCTTCTTATTATACCCCGCCTCGAAGAAGAGGGGGTATACTGTTTTACCCTTGTCCGTCCGGCCGGCCGTCGGTCCGTTACAAAATTTCCGTCGCAGTTTTCTCAGCAACTATTACATGCAGCAGCCTAATACTTTGCATATTGCTTCATCCCATAGTCCCATATGGTGTAAAGCGATTTCATGCTCCTTGCTCATCTACTTCCTGTTTGTCGCATATTTTTAGATTTTTGCGGGGGTATCACTAGTGAGCATTAGCTCACAGATTTACTTGTTTTTCATGAATTTTATGAAAATCATTGCAAATTTACAGGTTTCTTTCTCAATATATCAGGTAAACATTGAAAGGTATTAAGAGTTGTGTCTTGTATAAGTTCAATTCATACAACTTTTGAGTGTAAGGTTGGTGCACCCTAGAATGTGGTTAAAACCATGAGTGGCAATTAATTTGCCACTCACAGCCTGCTCCAAATCTGAATCTCTTAGTTGCTTGTTTTCATTTTTTTGATTGAAGCATCTTTTTTATAACAAAAGTTTAAAAATCTAAAACATCTTCCACTTTTCTTATTGCCTGTGTGGAAAGTCTGTGTTGTTTTTCTGTTCCTGATATGTTTTCACGCACCATTTCATTCAGTTCATAAAAGCCATATTTATTGAATACAGCAAATGAAAACAGTAGAACTATAACAAGAACCTCTTATGCTTACATGATACATGATTATTATCATGAGTCAAATCATGTCTGAATAATATAAGAACTGTTTTCATGTATTCTAGAACTTTCTATTTATGTCATGTCTCTGTCATTAACTATACTAACATTCAAAAATCTTGTTGCTATTGGAAACAGAATGATTTAGTTCTAACTGGCGCCAGTAAATAATAAATATTCTGTCTTGTTTGATAGTAATTACTATGTTTTCCAAGGTTCTGAACTCTCTTTTTTCTTGGTTAATCATTTAAAGCATGCAAAGCAGTTGGTCAATTACATTGGAGATGTTTTGATTTTTGAGTTTTATAGAAAATTCTAGACAGTTTGAAAATTAGAAATGTTTGCTTTTATCATACAATTCATACATACTAGGCAGTAAAAGTTCTCTGCCTACTATACTGGTTGATTTAAATGTGATTAAGAATGGAATGTCTTAACTTATTTTTAATCTTTAGAGGAGATATTGCCTATAATATTTATCATACTGTTTGTAACTATGAAAAAATACCATGTTAAGATGTGCACTGACTTTATAATGATGTTTGCAAAAAATCCATTGCAGTGTTAGACTCTAAATAGTTGCCTTTTTTAAGGTCTTCATTGGGAGAAAGTGTTTATGGTCATTAAGGAATGATCTTGGTATACATAATGTTACTTCAACAGTATAAATCATGAGCAATCAGCAGTCTTGTCCCTACCAAAGACACCATAAGTACATTTAGTGTATTTGGGACTGTGCTGACTCACAGCCTTTGATAATGTTGTGATGTTTGAATCTCAGCTATCTATAACCTTGTTTCGTTCATGGATGCTTGTGATATCATAAATATGTATAATGTATATTGCTGATCAGAGCTGAGTTTGGTATATATGTAATAAAACCGGGATTTGGAATCTCGTGCCCGAGGGGGTTCGGTTTCGAATCCCACCCGGGGAGGTTATACCCTTCCATGAAAATTTGACAATAATGTCGATTTTCCTCCATTCATTAGATAATATGGAGAAGTTTCCGGCCTTGTGGAAGGGTAGGTGAGTACTGGTTATAGACAATGGTCGAGGAAAGCTAGGTTAGATGCGCTGGACGCTGTAAAATGTATTAAAAAATTGTGTTGACACGGCGTTAAATCCAATAAATAAATAAATATATGTGATAATTATGATGCCATTATTAACTCCTCTACTGTTATCACTTCTACCATCTTGGCTTTTTTACTTACTCAATATACCTACCAACTCTTTCAGCCATTGATAGCTGACTTTAGGAGGGAGAATGGCTGTAGAAATAATTTCATGACCAAGCTCCAGGAAAGTATGCCCCACCCAGGTATCAAACCCATGACCCCTCGATCAGTAGACTTGTGTGCTACCAACTAAACTAGCCGGGCGGCTTGATCCTAGATAAAATTGCATTCTAAACTTTGTCCACTTTTCCATCCTGGCTGTTAAAATGCTCAACTTTTACTATCCTGGCTCCTTTCTACACTTTTCCTACCAATTCTATTAACCAATGGAAGCTGTTTCTGGAATCGAAGAATTAAAATGTTGAATCAATTCTTTTATTGGATTACCCAGTAAAAAAGCAATGTTACCTGATTGCATTATTTTGATTTACGATTTCAAGATTGCCACATTGTTTCTGCAATAAACAATAGTCTGACTGCTGTATGGCAACAAAATATATTTTTACCAATAAAGCAGACAGATCAATGGTGTTTCTAAACATTAATATAATTATATAATATATCTCTGGTTGGTTTTATGATGAACAGTAAACTTGATGTCTGTACATGATTTGTCATACAGAATGGTGAATGAATGAATGAATGTTAGAACTACCAACAGAGATTATTTTTGTCTCAATTTTTGTATAAACTTCTCGTAGGCAGAGTCTTGATGTATAGTCTTGATGCAGTTAGTTTTATCGGCTAATTTAAAACATGGCAGGAACATTAGCGTTCGCCCAATGGTGCATTGATGCCAAAAACTTTAAATGGCCAAAAGGATTTTGAAATGAAGGCAGAGCTGCTTATAATAAAGACTAGGTTTGCTAGTTGAATTCAGCTCCAGATACTTTTCAGGAATATGATCACATCTTTACAATTTGCAGATATGCAAGACATTGTTGAACATAGGAATATGACCATAAATCTATTTTATATTTATTATTTTTAAAGGTACTATAATATTATTTAAGTTGGTCATACAAATTCTATTTCTAGATGTTGTTGTAGTAAGTGTTGGCACAAAAATGTTTTTCTCTGCCCAACAAAAATTTGAAAGTCAGAGACCTAGGTGGCAACCATGTGTTCATTGTTAGTTTTGACCTCGAGGGGAAGTTATGACTTCTTGTGAAGGGTAAGCAAGGTCTAGTAAACAAAGCCTCCTTAAGAACAGTGAATCGGCCACCATTAATAACTGAAAAACTGATGTCAAATGGTGTGAATTGAATGAAGCAAACGGATTATGCATTCAAATTGTAGATGGATTATTTGTTTTAATCTAAAAGTTGTCTAACCTCATGTCAACCATGATATTTAATACCAGTATACTAAACCTACCAGAAAATTTGTTAAATTGAATTCAATTCCATTGTCTGAGAGAAATGAAGTATTGAGACATCATTAATGATGTAGTAATGTTACAGAGAACCTTGGTGTATTCCAGTCAAGCTCTATGATCTTTAATGACGTCTTTTAAAGACACAATTATATGTCTGTTGTATTTTTTTTGTTCAAACTGATGACTGAGTTATGCCGTCTTTTTCTTCCTCATGTCTGTGATGAATGGACCTCTAAAATGGATTCATTAATAATAGTTCTGATGCATAATGTGCCAGTAGACATGAGACGTCTGCTAGTTGACAGGAGTCTATGTCAAGACGTTCAGCTCGTTTATCAAACTTTTCTTCATTAGAATACAATATGGAATTGAACATTTTCTATGCAGAATAATAAGACTGTGCAAGTATTAATGATAGTATTGTTCAAAAAGCAGGATTCATTTAGTGGTATGATGGGTCAGGAATGTTGTCACTAAACTGTTATAAATTGTGAAGAAATTTCTCAGAGAAGAAATGGCAACAGCTGCCAACCATACTTTTCTGCCAAATTTGTCCAATGTTTGTATTGCGCACAGAAAGTCTCCAGCCTAGAATTGTTTTGAAGTAAAGACCCCTATGGAAATTCAGACCCCTTTTCAAACAACCCCTGATTAATGATAGTTTGAAAGGCTTTTTGACACTTAAAAGAATTGTTTACAAATTCTGGAATATGATCAATAACAATAATAATAGTGTCCTTGGTCTTCATATAAAAAAGGAAAATATTGGAGAGAAATAATTGAAAGCATTTTATTCTAAATAATGTATTACAGAAAATCATGTCTAAATATAAAGTGAGTTTAAGATAAATTTAACAATTTGGAATCAGTTGAAGTCTTTTAGAGTAATGTTCTTGTAGGAAAAAGAGCCTATAGAAGAATTGTCCCCTAAACACTGTAACATTTCCCAGTCAGGCTTTAATGCCCGCTAAATGATAGATTGGGATTAAAATTTTTGCTAAAAAATACTTTTTATTCATTATGCCACAAAGACAAATTATTAGTGTGTAGTGAAAGTCTGCAGATAATTACTCTTATGTCACTGGACAAAATAAAATCATCAAAACATCTTTATGATACCTAGCAACTTCGGCAGCTTTCTTGAATTATTTTCACTATTACATTCATGTGATATATTAGGTTGTGTATCAACGTGCATTGATCTTGTACCTTTAATTTCAATCAATATTTTAACCTCTAATATTGTACATTATTGTAATTTATGGTGCTTTATGCCACATTTAACATTATTTTCATTTAACATTATTTGTTTTGTCATATTTCAGCTGTCATTTGTTCCTGACTCACAGTACTTCACTTGATAGCCCTAGATCTCTATACCCAAGCTTTTTGCCTTGTAATAAGCATGCATTCCTTCCTGACCCTCAGGTGACCACTGTGTTACTAATGTTAGATAGTTAAGCTGCAGAATTTTATCACTAGACTCTTTGAAGATTTGTAGATCTTACATTGGAGTTGAAACCAGAAACCCTAGTTTTTTAGTTAGAGAGGCTACCCATTTAGCTAACCTGGAGGGTTAAATCTTTTATGTCAATAGATGTCAATACTTAAAGTATTTCATGATCTTGTATTTTACAAATCATGAATTTCTTCATATAAACAAGTAATTTCTTGGTTTACAACAGAAACCTAATGTTAAGCTTTTCAACAAGTGAGTGCTATATTCTCTATGTCTTGAATAATACATGTCCCTGAGTAGGTTGATTGAGTAAAAGATAAAATAATAAGAGAGTTACTTTAACAGTTACATATAATGAATGCTGAGTCAACATTAGAATGTGAAGATGAAAGATCTGTGATAGGTCTAGGACTGTTTATGTTTAGAGAATAGCTGAGAGATCACAATGTTGGACAGGTAACTGTTGAATAACAAGTCTACACTGGTTCTCTCCCCTTCAAAATTCACCTTTATCCATACTGCTTAGTACATGGGGACATGGTTTTTAAGCTTAGTCCTTAGAGATATAATATCGTCGTGGTCACTTGAAAATGCCGGAACTACAAAAAGCTAAGTTTTCAGGGGAGAAAAAACCAGTATTCCATAAAAAATACAAATGAAAGGAAACTCATTTTTGCATAATTTTACATCAGGATATGCATTCATATCGAAACTATTAATCTATACTATTAAATTTGCGAGTTTCCTGTTTTGTGGAAGAAACTGCGCAGCTTTGAATAAATCTTGTTTGTCGCTGGAGCACATATATACCGGCATATCAAGTTGCCAATTCTTTTATGACAAAGCCTCTTGATATTTGCAAAAACTGCCAAAAATCAACAAAAAAATGTTTTTTTTTGTGTCTAAAAATAGATAAAACTAAAAATAGACACGTCAAACCAAACTCCCCGCAGCGGTTATCTCCCTTTATCAAATCAATAATTAAGTAGCAAAGCGTGACTTAAGCACTGTGAGGAGTTTGCTATTAAAGCCCGTGCTTGCACGAGCTCCCATCTAGTATTTACTGAAATAACTCACAGTTCTTACAAACAAACAAAAAATCAAAATTTTGTAGTTCCTGCATTTTCAAGTGACCACGACGATATATACATGTATGTGTCTATGATTTGTTTTACATTTTTAGCTATAAAATATTTGCTTTATTTTTGTTCAGGTTATGTCCTGGTTCTATGTGGTGAAAGATTTTGTATCAACGCAAAAGATATAAGCTTAGTTTTGTCCTTCCCAATACATTCTAGTTTGGAGCTCTGCACTTTGTTTAAATGATTCAGGAAAGAGTTTAACAACATGTAGATCAAATTTATTAACCTGACTCCCATGTATAAATTACAAAAATTGGATGGACATGGTATAATAAAAGTGGCAGACTTTTCCATTTCAGAGATATTTTTATTAGATAATGCATTTGAGTAACTGTAAAGATATTATGAATAGATTGTGCTTTTACTAATGTAATCAGTCATCAACAAATGTATTCATGTGGGCAGATTAATAAAATTGTACAAGCAACACAAACAATAACAATGTATTATGTTTAGAAGAGATAAGAGAGCTGTATTAGTTTTATAGTAACAACTCAGAGTGTATTATATCAATGAAATACTTTGATGTAAAACATCATCTTTTCATTGATTATTTCTGGTATACTGAATGAGATTCTTCACTTTGTAATGAACTGACTAAAGCTTCATTTAACTTAAATGGAATTCATCTTTCTTGGGAATTGAACCAAAAGCTAATGACTAGACAGTTTTTTTGTCTGTATTAGCCTAGCTTTAATATTGTACAGTGTTAAATCTAGGACGATATATTCTATATACAAAGCTGCCCGGCTAGATCAGTCTACTGATCAAGGGGTAGTGGGTTCCATTCCTGGGTTGGGCATACTTGTGTGGAGCTTGGTCATGAAATCATATCTAAGGCTATTCTCCCTCCTACCAATGGTTCTTAATTATGTAGGCAGTTGTCAGTCACTGATGAAAGTATGTACTTAGTAGTTGGTTAACAGCCAAATCCAGAGATTTAGCCTTTACGGGAACAGTGAGTATGTTGACTGACCCCCCCCCCCCCAAAAAAAGAAGAAAATATTCTATATACAGTCACCTCCAAAAGCCCTGGAATGAAATCCTATATTTTTGGATAAACCTGAACTTCCATGAAAAAAGAAATAAAGAGTCATTTGAGCAAATTCCAAAGTCAGCATTTTTAAGTTCATCAAAACATGATTCAAACTATGTTGCATGAATAAGCCAGTAGCTATAGTTAAATTATTGTGGTATTACATGATCAAATTTTCTCAAAAATTCATTTGTCCAAGAACTTTTGGAGGGCACTGTATATATTTTGTTTGATACCTATAGCTAGTTTAGCTTAGCAGATATTTTTATGCATGATGAAAGGTCAGTCTGGTGTTCAATATCAATCTCTCTCATAGCTAGTATTATACTCGGTGCCATATAAATGTCTTCCTTAAGTTCACTGTTAGTAGATTGTCTATAGTTTGTACTCTTTGGCTTTGCTCTTTGTCACTGAGTGGGTGTACAAGTATGTGATTTTCCCCTGAAAGTTAGTACAAGTTTTAAGTTTTCCTTCAGCAAATGTTAATAAACAATTTAAAATCTGAACAAACTGAGTTCACAGGCATTAGTACCTTAGTTTGTCAGTATGAGTGCACTTGGTGTTGTCGGCATTCTAACTCTTTGAGTGCCAACTCTGAGTATTCTTCCACTTTGGGCAAATCTAAAAGATTGCACTTGGTGCATTTTCCATTGGGTGTCATTATTTTCTTGTTTTGACTTTTTTTCTGAGTTATGCAGGCTGATGCAATAACTTGACTCAATTTGGCTAAAAAATTTCAAGCATTAAATATTTTTTATTAAGCCGAATACCATTACTTTTTCTGAGTTATCACCTTCAATTTCGCCGGATGCATTATGTTCATTAGTAATGGAAAAATTATCAACTAGCCAGATTATGAGTTTATAAGTATTTGTATTTAAAATACATGGCGTAAATATATGTGCCACTGAAAGTTGAATACAATTTAACCGTACATCAACTATATTGTCTGGACCCCCCCCCCTGAAATTTTGAGTGTTTTTTTTTCTGTAGGCAATTTTAAAGTAGCATGAAGCAATCTTGGGCTCGGTTTGATCACCTTTGTGCTTAACATAGATCTTATGGATATGTAGTTTTTATTATTAAAATGTAGCATTATTTTGTGACACCCGCCCCTTCGAAAAGCCAGGAAAAATTCCTGGATCCACCCCTGATTAGGACCTGGGTTTAAACTGATGGTCTTAACAGCAGAAATTGGTCTTAAGGGACATCTTTTCAAAGAAAAAAGTAACAGTACCATTTAATATATGGTTCCATATACAGGCTCAGCTGACTTGACAATTTATACAATAACCTCTGATGGGGTTCTAACTTAAGACTTCTTGATCCTTAAGAGTGTGTCCTACCACTGGACCACTGCACATATTATGATCAATTAAGCATTTGGGACTTGAGAGCCATTAAAAACCTCCTGACTTTGCAATTATCAAGACACAGTCTTTATAATAGTACTTCACTGTACACTGTATATTAAATGTTGTTGACAAGATTGGCTGCTAGAAATAATCTTGTTTGTCTACTTCAGTATCCTATTACTATGACAAGAGAGTTTTTACACAACAAGAGGGTTGTTACATGTTATTGTAGATTAATCAGAGAAAATAAACTAATATTTTATGACCATATGAAACCTGACATGTAATCTACATATTGAGAATGTGATTGGCAAATGTGCTGTTGTTAGTTTTAACATGTTAGAATAAATGTGGTACAATAATCCTGCATAAACTCCAAACCAGCCATTGCATAAAACTTGGGACTAATGCTACAGTCTCATAAACATAAAAATAGCCATGAGGGTACCGTACAGGCGCTGTGTGATCAAGCTCCGCTAGGACTCTAAAATATAAACTCTTGCGTTAGCCATACAGACTGTTACGTTTTTACCTGGGTTCCTGAAACGAGCCATGGATACATGTATCAGTTTCAAAGTCAAATCATGAACACAATTATGGCCGAGTATTAGATTATTGTCTGGCTGCTTGAATACAGGTTTGTCTGTACTACTTGGTGATATTGTTATTGTTGTTTCTTTGCAATGATGTTTGAGTGGCTGACAATTGTATTATCCTTTAATGGTGAAATCTATGACTAAGTTTTGACTTGAAATATTGGATCTAATTTATTAGGCTTTATTTGTATGATAACAAAGGATGCTGTCTTATCTATTATATAGTGTTTTATCATTATGTACTAATTGATTGTTTTATAAATTGATTGCTGTATTTCTAACATATGTTTCTAAGGCCAAGCATATTTATTGCTAGATCAATTCAGGCACATTAAGCAATTTAGGCTGGACAATAATTTTTGTAGTAGGAATGCCGGACTGTTGGACTACCAGATATTATAATATTTCACTTGCCCGAACAAATTTTTTACTAGCAGTAACTGGTTGCCAGAACTCAAATACTGAGGTTGTAAGGGGGAATTGGACAATCTTTTTTTATGTTGAGTTCTGTTTAGGTAAATGTATTGGCTTAAGGTGCAAAGTAAGAGCTTTCACTGGTGTTTAAAAACTACATGTTCAACAAATTAAACCTTTTTTCCACTGAATGCTCCTTAAAATATGAATGGTTGAGTATTGATAAAATTGCTGATAAAAGATGAAAATAATATCACGACCAGAATTTATACAAGTAACATTATATCCTTATAATTATATTAAAATGAACTTTATCTAAGTATAGTATCCAAATGATGTCAAATATCAGTTATCTATATGTATATTGTCATGTAGTTGTAAGAAAAAAAGTTGTCAAAAAGTTACATTTTTGAAAATATATCTATGTTTGAGAAAGGCTATAAGCTGAAACATTATTTAATGGAGAAGTACAGAGTTTTAATTGAAATTTATTATATTTTCCATATTTGATATTAAATGGTCAATATGACAACACTTGTAATATAATGTTGTATATGTGTCATGGTGAATGTCACATATAAATATCAGTTTATAGTGTTTTGTGTGTCACTAAGCTTCATGTGTCACATGGCAAATTTTCTGAATGTCATATAAGACACTGACCTTTCAGGATCTTATACATTCTCACATTTTATAGATATCAATAGAACAATGAAGATATTAATTCTAATAAATGAAGGACTTTATGAATCACCTTTGATGAGCTATTCATCATGTTTTCTTCATTGTAAGACATGTTTCATATTCTAAATAGACTGGTCAGGGCAAAACTAGTCTAACTTCATGAAAATAAATAAAGACATAGACTTAGTTTTGCTCTGGTTCATTGATATGTTCGAATACCTTTTAAGTCATCTCATATTCAGTATATACTGTCTACCACTTAAGCCAATGTTCTATATTGTACAAGTAGCTCTCAATCTAGCTTTGTGTCACATATATAATATAGTTATAAATCATGTTATTATTAAATCAATGTTTAATATTAGATCTCCATTGTTTTTTATTATGTTTGATAATGTATTTCCTCTAAGTACCATGAGACAATAAGATAATATTACTACATGCTTAGATGCTGATAGTAATTCTTTCGCATACTCTTAAAGCACTCCCTGATTTAGATCTATGATGTTATCCAATATAAAACCATTATAGACTTATGATATCATCAACATCTTCAGCTTCCTTGTGAGGGACAGAAATCCAAAGCTGGAATGTACATTGTACTACATATCACAGACATCATTTAATTCAGCTTTGTGGTCAAGTGGTATAGGCTGCTCAGATTTTCAATCACCATAACACTCATTTAATTTAGAGGGCTGTTGTTTTGAGCTCGGCTGCCAACAATGACACTGTATGTGATGAAGAAGACTGTTGCTTACAGATGATGGAGGAGGGGCAGGTACTTAAGCGCATGCGACCCACAGTTGATAGTATAAGGTAAACTTTCTGTCTCATATGGTTCATTAATGCCAATGATTTAAATACTCACTACAGTACTTTTGCACTCACTATCAATAAAAATAGTTAGAACATTTATACACAGGAATCGAACAAGTATGGTGTATTTAGATAAGTGTGATTTATGTCACAGTGCACCACTGACAGTTAAATAAAATTTTAAAAAATTGTTCTCTAGGACTGACTTGTTGGTGACAGAGCATAACAGTCTGTGCAATATGCTAACATTATGAAACAGTACAAAAATAGTACCTTAACTACATATAGTCTAAACTCAATATTGTTGTTTATGTTACTGCAGTATTTATAAAATGATTGATGGAGTAATTGCAAGCTTGTTGTTAATGAAGAAATATATTAATGTTTTAATTGAGTGAGATTCAAGTCTGTTAGTTCAGTGTTGATGTAATAGTATACCTAGTAATCAATGAATATAGAAATAAATGACTTGGTGAACAGAGAGAAAATCAATGTCATTACATATTTATCTTTTACTGCAACTATTACTGCATTTATGTATTTTCTGTATGAATTCTCCTTAAAAGGTAAAATTATACTTAACACTGTATGTAGACTTTTGTTTGATGTCAGAATAGGGCAGATCCAGAATTTCTAGTTACAAGGGGTGCTATGGTCAGTATTTCACAGTTGTATTGTCCATTTTTTTCTCAACTGTCAAAGCTTGAATAATTACACAGTGACTGAATGCATTGTTTTTGTACTGGCATCCTAATTGTTATTAAATATATCTTGACTAAAACATATCATACGGCTTAAACTGCTTTTCTCGATTATAATACACACTTTCCGAAACTCATGGATTTATTACAACAATGATTTTAATAAACGCATTCATCGTGAAATTATTCATGTTTTGACAGTTGAGGAAAAAACGAACAATAATACTGTAACCTGTTTGGCCTGAGTTCAAAACATGTGCGGCATAGTTTCAAAAGTCTTATGTAAATTTAATAATACAATATAGTGTGGTTTATGACAAAAATTTGTTTTTAGACCATTGATAATAGTCGGCCCCCTGAGTCTTATATTGACCATCATCTACAATGACCAATATTCTCTGGACCATTGTTGTTTATGAAAGTCAGACTATTATGTATAATTACGATTGTTTATTCTTATATTGGTTGACTTATGTGTTTTTGGTTATGACCTTGAATCATGGTTGATCATGTCAGTGACCATCATTTGTAATGATCAACATGCTCTGACCATGATCGATTTTTGTCTGGGGGATTCTAATCATGGTTGGCCTTGTCAGTTACTTTTGTCTTCCATAGCCACTAATCTATGAGCACGGTGGACCTGATGATATTGAGGATTGTGATCATTGTCAGCTTCATTTGTTTACATTATCCTCAGAAGCCAATTTTACCATGATATTGTTTGATCATGCTCACTGATCTTCTTGATAAGTTAGTTTAAACATTTTTGTTTCAAAAGTTGCATATTTATAACAAAATATATTACACAGCAACATTATTGACATTGAAGACATTGTAGGAAAGGTTAAAGAATGAAAATGTTATAGTTTAAAAAGTGTTCTCAACCAATGATCTTAGTTATGTTTTACCGAAGACTAGGCGATGTTTGACCAATATAACTTGGAACATGATGTTCTGAGAGCCATGCCACATAACAGTATGTCATAACAAGGATTGAACCCTCTGGTTTTCCCTTGTCCGTTATTCAGAGATTCTTCCTTATCATTAAAGATTCCTCTAGTAATAAACAAACAATAGACATGGGTTTGCTTTAAACAATTCATTTGAACTCAAATTCTTCTTAGAACAGAGCAGTTTAAAGGGATCCATCAACTCCTCTCAAGATCTTTGGAATCCCAGGACACTGTTAGTGTTGAACAATGCATATCTCTACTTGTTGTTGATCTAAGTCATTGTTAAAGAAGTCTCAAACTCATGGTGTACTGGGGACCAAGCAGCTGACAGAAAGAATGATTAATACAAGCTGTACTCACTTACTTCATCAAACTTAGATGAACTTACTCAGTGACATTCACTATACTATAATCATGTTCAATTACAACCTTACAGACATGGTACCTCATTTCTAATATTAATATATTAGTAAAACTTGCAATTTGTTTTGAATAATGTAATAATTATGTGACAGAGAGACAGAATATTTGGTAGTAAGTCAGCAGATATGAGATATAAAGATGATATAATTAGAGTTTAGTCTGTCAGTAATGTACCGAGGTCATCTCATCTCTCTATACTTGTAGACAGCTAAACTATATAATGAACCATTTATATTGTAAATAGGAATGTCTTTTCCTGTCTCCTAAGTTTTCATCAAGGTTTACAGTATTCCTGTTTGTAATGTTCTCCATGTGCTTGTTTGAGATTTATGGCATTTTGGGTTGTTGTCATTTGCTTGTTCATGAACTGTCATTTAGCTTCTCAAATACATTTGTAAGTAAATGTGCAAACAGTTCCATTTTTGTGCAAACTATTATCTTTTTGTGCAAGCAGCTCTTTTATGGTGCTTTTATGGTGAAAGCAATTGTCTTAAGGCACATGCAGGTCTCTTATCTAACCATGTTACAACTGTTATCTAACCATGCAAGTAGCACTTTAATGGTGAATTCAATTGTCTTAAGGGACATGTATGTTCTATATGGTGACACTGTACTCTTATGGTGCTAGTAGCTCTTTTATGATGTCAACAGTTCTCTCATAACTTTCAGTCACTGACTAAAAGCCTTTTTTATTCTGCTTATTTTCTCATACAGTGAACCAAATTTTAATTCTCAGGGGTGCTAATGTAATCACTGCTCTCGATGTAAGTGTCTCAAGAAAAGCTTTAAGATATAAAAAATCACTTGCATTTTTATTTAATATAACCCAAGTCAATAGAAATATCAATAAAGTATGAGACAGGAAGTGCCATATATTTCATTATGCCATAGTATGGGTGTGACCATATTAACCAATGAAATTGCAGTTCTTGTCCATTACTGATATTAATGTTATAAAAGTTTGTTTGTAGTTCTAATCTTTACCTTAAAGCCTTGTTTTACTCTACTATGATGATATTGTCTTGTTACAAGTATTTCTAATGTTAGACTGATAACAAGTAATGGTTTCCTCTGAAAACACAATGTTTTATAATCTACCAGATAACACCAGCCATGTTTTTATTGTGTTTATTCTAACAAACTATAAAACTTATTGATGTTGAAATAATCAATGGAAAAACAACACATATTTCTCTTCCATTTGTAAACAATAGCCCTGTTAAACATCAGTATAAAAGCTTAAGGGCCATTAGATTATGAGACACAATGTAGACTTACTGGAAACAGTCTCTCTGGATCATTGCATCATAAACATCATAAATAAATATATTAGGTTTATGTTTCTAGAAATATGATATAATAATTTGAAGGGTTGGTGCAATACTACTCCACATCCTTACTTAACTGACTTGCAGTTAGACTAGTTTTGCAATGACCCATTGATTTGTATTGGTTACAATGACCATATTGTTAAAGTGGATGATTACAGTTCTTGTTCATTTAGGTCTCACAATTCTCTGATATACTATTTATGGTAATGTTACCTTAAAGTCTCAATCTCTCCAAGGTATATATTTCATAATATTAATGTACGTCTAGTAACATGGTAAAAATGTTGTTTGATATCATAGTCATAAACTGCCTTAAAATTTGGTGTGTTTCAGATCTCTTTGGATTATCAGCATGACCTTGCTGCATTATAAGCACTATTGAACATGAATAATTTCCATGCTAGCAAAGTATTTAAAGAGTGTTGCATGATGTACATATTTATTATGCCGTTTGTGAAAAAGAGCAGTCAATTTAATGACCACACACTAAACTGGGACATCTAGTGTTTTGTATATGACAAGGCTTATCTTAAAACAAGAGTGCTTTGAAAACGGGACTTAGTTTTCAAGGGAAATAACTCATATAAACAATAATTACATAAGTCATATTTTAAAGATAAAAAGGGGCATAACTTCAAAAAGATACACCCAGTGTTAAGCTCTGTCATAGTTATGTAGATGTTACAAGTACTGGAGAATAAGGATACACAATTTCATTCAAATAGCTTCATTTATTTAAGAGAAACAATTACTTCATATTTTGCAATTAAAGTATAAAAGAGCCATAACTTCAAAAATAATTCATCCAGAGTTATGTCTTTTAGAGGTCTGGTTGATATAATTCCAATGAGTAAATGTACCATCCTTAAGTTCAATATCATAAATAGTCTTGAAAATGTATGACTTTTAAAATCCTTGACCTAAACAAGCAACACCGATGCCAATGCAAGAAGGAAAGCAAAAGCTTTCCTTTCCTTTGAAAAGTCAAGCTAAAAGGAAGCAAATGTCCAGAGTTACAGTTACAAACCTATTGTATATAACAAGCTTTTCCATATTTTAATATTTATATCATAAACCATGTTGTGTCTCCCCAAGGTGCCAGATTATATTTTATAATGTCTATGATTTATCTATTTACAATGCCTATAGACATAGCTGTGTCATCAGCCATACTAAATTTATTGAATAGAAATTTTCACATTCTACAAAAAAGGTAATTCTGACAGTGGTCCCTAATGGATTACTTTTTTTTCTTGCCTCGTGAATTAAACATGAAAATGGTTGAAGACTTTTGGTTCTTGCTTCAGAGATAAGGAAAATAGACTGGTTGTTATTCTGATTGGTTTTTGATAAATTATTGTTTTTTTTCTGCTAGATTGCAGGAAACCACGGGTTTGCGCTGGATTGCACAATACAGACTGCTTGTATTGGCAAAATTGTATTTCTCTCTCCCTCTGTATCTCTCTCTCTGATGCCTTAAAGTGCTTTAACATGCTCTCTGTTTCATGAAAATTTCTATACAAGCGTGTTAACTATTGAATGCAGAATATGGTTAAAGAAATAAACGAATGCCATAGTTTGTTTTTATAATAATTGTGAAATGTTTAATTACAGGTGTATCAAAATAAGAACCTTGGATTATTTATTTATCAGTTTTCATGAGTTGTTATTATGTATTGGATAAATTTTACTGTACAGACACTTGTTCAATAAGTGAACAGCCAGAAACATTATATTAGTTATATATCATTATGAAACGTGAGACTGAGAAATTGGTTCTTTTGTGAAGTAGATATTTCATATTGAATTTTTTGTGAAGTTTTTATTGGTTAGCAATTTTGAAGCCAGTTTTAATGGATATAATAATCGTTTCTAATATCGTTGGTTTTGGAATATTTATTTAATTTCTAATATTGCCTTTTTATTTTAACAGAAATTACTGTGGAAATTTAATATAGAACAGTGGAATGTATTGAATTGATTTGTGCTTGGGAATGTTGCAACATTGTTTCTTTGGATTAAAATATTGTATGGAGTATTGAGCTATGAAATTAAATTTAATTAAATTTAATTGATTATTGAAATTAATTGATTAATTAGTTTAGAGAGAGGAATTAATTAATTAGAGTAACATCTTGTTATTTGTGAAACATGAATAGTGACAATGTTTATATTAAAAATGCAATTTTATTTGTAAACATTTAACATTATAGGTGTGCTGTGTGAAAAGACACTTGAGATATAATATCTGTTTAATTTCAACTGTAAATAATAAAATAAGATATTAAAACAAAATTAGGAAAAATAAATTTTAAAAGATGTACAAAAAAGTTTTAAAACATATTAAATTTTAACTCAGAAGTACAACCATTATCAGCCATAGCTTTTTTTATGATAAACCATGGTTCTTTTATTTGATTATGATGAACCATGTTTTTTTATTATAATGAACCATGGTTCTTTTTTTATTATAATGACCATGGTTTTTTTATATGATTTTGATGAACCCTGGTTCTTTTTTATTATGATGAACCATGGTACTTTTTTATTTATGATAAGCCATCGTTCTTTTTTACTATGATGAACCATGTTTTTTATATGATTATGATGAACCATGGTTCTTTTTATTGTGATTAACCATGGTTCATTTATTTGATGATGATGAACCCTGGTTCTTTTTTATTATGATTTACCGTGGTTCTTTTATATGATTTTGATGAACCATGGCTCTTTTTTTATTATGATAAACTATGGTGCTTTTATTTCATTATGGTGAACCATATTTTTTTATTATGATGAACCATGGTTCTTTTTATAATGATAAACCATGGTGCTTTTATTTTATTATGCTGAACCATGGTTCTTATATTTTATTATGATAAACCATGGTTCCTTTATTTTATTATGATGAACCATGGTTATTTATTTTGACCATGATCAAACAGGTTGAGAAAAAAGTACATTGGTTGATCAAGGTTAACAATGAGTAGACTTCAGGTTGTATAATGATGAATCCAAGCACATTTTGAGCATGAAATTAAATGAAAATAATGATCAATGATTTAATCATTAAAGTCAATGATCATATATTACTGGACACACTTCACTTAGGTATGGAAGTTAGTAACTTCATGAGTGATTGAGAGATTAGCAAGTTGTTTTGTAAGCCTTGAAAATATAGATTCAGTCATAAATAATAAACCAACTCATGTTACACTTTTATACTAGCGTAGAATGTAAATAAGGTGTTTAAAAGAGGGAAATTATGATACATTAATATTGAACTAGCACAAAACTAGTCTACATATTTCTTTATTTTCATGTCATTAGCCTAATGCAGCACAGCTTTCAACTCAAAATTTTCTGCAGGCTTAAAACATGCATTAAAAGTTTTGTTTTTTCAGTCTGAGCAAAATGCCAATTGGTTTCTTTTAAGCCAAGTCAAAGGTTTTAATACATGTATAATGGAATTTAACAAACTTTGAAAAATCCAAAAAGTGATTTTTGTGATGGAGTAAGTTAAAACCACAGGTGCCAGACTCCTAATATATTATTATACTATAATAAGAAAAAAATTGTGTCTGACACCTGTGGTTAAAACAGTGTTGTATTAAGCTGATAATGTAGTAAGACTGTTTTACTGTGAACAATAGACTTTATCCGGAATTCAAATATTTGGGGTTTTCCATGTAGGTACAAACAAACTTTCACTGTTACAATGAAAACACGTGTACAAAGAACAATAGGATTTAATCCATATTTCGTGATTTTCATCAATAATGTGTAACAAACTTTGTTTGTACCTACATCGCACGGACGGAAAAACCCACAAATTTGAGTTCCGAATTAAGTCTATTGTCCATTGATATACATGTATAACTTGAAGGTATATTTAGTGTTGGAAGCATATGATATATTGAACCACTGTTATTTTAAGATGCATTTAGTTACATTCAATCTCATTCATGCAGTTAACATTTAATTTTATGATCGTTCTTAAATCATCTTGCCAGAAATTCACAATTTATTAGTAAAATTTGTTGTTTCTGGGTTTTATGATTGACTTTTTTATGAGATGAATTTAATTCAAAACATGATATTTGATAGATGTAATCTCTCTGCTTAATTGTTAGAGCTTTCTATATTGTTTCAAGCAGTTCATATTGTTTGGAGCATTTAATATTGTTTGGAGCAGACTATATTGTTTCAAGCAGTTCATATTGTTTGGAGCAATCCAAATTGTTTAGAGCATTCCAAATTGTTTGGAGCATTCCAAATTGTTTGGAGCATTTCAAATTGTGTAGAGCTTCCAAATTGTTTGGAGCATTCCAAATTGTTTGGAGCATTCCATATTGTTTGGAGCATTCCATATTGTTTGGAGCATTTCAAATTGTTTAGTGCATTCCATATTGTTTGGAGCATTCCAAATTGTTTGGAGCATTCCATATTGTTTGGAGCATTCCATATTGTTTGGAGCATTCCATATTGTTTGAAGCATTCCATATTGTTTGGAGCATTCCAAATTGTTTCAAACAGGCTATATTGTTTTAAGCAATTCATGTTTTCAAATTGTTTAGTGCATTCCATATTGTTTGGAGCATTCCAAATTGTTTGGAGCATTCCATATTGTTTGGAGCATTCCATATTGTTTGGAGCATTCAAAGTTGTTTGGAGCATTCAAAATTGTTTGGAGTATTCCATATTGTTTGGAGCATTTCAAATTGTTTAGTGCATTCCATATTGTTTGGAGCATTCCATATTGTTTGGAGCATTCCATATTGTTTGGAGCATTCAAAATTGTTTGGAGCATTCCATATTGTTTGGAGCATTTCAAATTGTTTAGTGCATTCCATATTGTTTGGAGCATTCCAAATTGTTTGGAGCATTCCATATTGTTTGGAGCATTCCATATTGTTTAGTGCATTCCATATTGTTTGGAGCATTCCAAATTGTTTGGAGCATTCCATATTGTTTGGAGCATTCCATATTGTTTGGTGCATTCCATATTGTTTGGAGCATTCAAAGTTGTTTGGAGCATTCCATATTGTTTGAAGCATTTCAAATTGTTTAGTGCATTCCATATTGTTTGGAGCATTCAAAATTGTTTGGAGCATTCCATATTGTTTGGAGCATTCCATATTGTTTGGAGCATTCCATATTGTTTAGAGCATTCCATATTGTTTTGTGCTGTCCATATTGTTTGGAGCATTCCAAATTGTTTAAAACAGGCTATATTGTTTTAAGCAATTAATGTTTTTTGGAGCATTCCATATTGTTTCAACATTCTATAGTGTTTGGAGCAGTCTGTAATGTTCCAAGCTGTCCATATTGTTTGGAGTATTCCATATTGTTTGGAGTATTCCATATTGTTTAGAGCATTCCATATTGTTTTGTGCTGTCCAAATTGTTAGGAGCAGTTCATATTGTTTGTACAACTCCTTATTGTTAAAGGGGTAATCTAGTGACTTTCTAGGCAAATTGAATATTTGTCAAGACAGTACCCAGAAGTGTTTTCGTCTGCCGGGTAGTTCCTGGAAACAAATTTTGTCTGCAATCTGTTGCTGCTATTATTTCTATATGACACTTTTAAGAAGGGTTACTCTGGCTTTTTTATAAGCAGTCCATTAAGATTTGTTAACGACTTTACATGAAAATAGAACATTGTTTAATTATAAATTCTTATGATGGGTCACAAGGTCCTGTTCCCTATAGCTTAGACCAATCCTAGATCCACTGCTATAATATCTTCACTATAGAGTAGATTTGTTTAATTGCTTTGTTAAATAGAAATATCATGTATATTTGTTTCTACATCAAACCTGCTCCATTTCTCAAGTGAAAAATCAATTATTAACAGGTTTTTTTATCATAAGATAAGCTTTATATTAATGATGTAGTTATGACATTTTTATGTCTAATAAATCAACAAGTGACTGTTGAGACTAGTGTGTTTTGAGACTAGAGTGTTTTACTGTTCAATGTCCAATGTTTTCTTATATGACCATTGTTAGGAGAGTTTTATCTTTACTTTAATAGTGAGATAATACCAGGAAATACCAGGGGAACTGTTTCCTGTCTTTGAATAGTCTACAGTAAAAGAACTGTCCATGATAGAATTCATTTACTAGTAGAGTTGATTGTATTTTTTGAGGTTTTGTTATTGTATTTATGAATTTGTCTGCATGAGAGAAGGTCTGGATGCAGATTACTACTGGCTGAATTAAATGGGCTCACACAGTGACTTTCAGAGGGAATTGTATTGTCTTAGAGTGGGAAGCAGCACTGAATACTGAATGAAGAATAGAGAGTCCATGACAGATTGTGGGAGGGTTGTTCTGATACTGAGAGTGCAAGACTGCAGCAATGCTTAAACTCTCAACCAAAAGTTATGTAGAAACAAGCATTCATTTTCCATCTTGTCCTGAATTGTTTGTATGGATCATGTATATTGTTGTATTGTTTTATACATATGTGATGAATGCTCCTGTAAAAGTTTAAAATATGTTTAATGATGTAATTTCATGTCTAGACTTTGAGATGTCAATTATTGTTTTAAAAAAAATAATTCAAAATGAATAATGCCTCAAAAATCTATTAATTTTGGCTTGCTGTCTGATGTGTAACGTTTATTGATGGATTGTATTTAGTCAATGGCTTACTTCAAATCAATTTTAACTGTAACTTAACTTATATAAAATACATGGCAACGGCAGCGCCAGATTCTAACTATTCATGCATAATTGCCATGTGGGCTATATTATTCTTATAATTATATTTTGGTCACTCAGAAAAATCAGTGACCATAAATGGTTGCTGTGGGCTATTCAGGGCATGACTGCTAATTTGAGGTCAATTTTAGATGTTGTAACCCATGAAATAATAGTGTGTACTAGACAATTTATTTCAACAGTTGTAATAATTAAACCTCATCTATTCAAATCTTAGTAAAATTTCATTAAGAGTAAAATCATTTGCTTAATATAATCCTCAGTCAAGTTACATCCTAGGTGGCTCAGACATAAGTCTAGAATTGCTGGAGATGCTATTTATAAATTACATGTAAATTATCATTACACTCTCTTCAACAATTTAGGACTGTCTTCAAGTCTTCAATGATAGCCTTAGGTGAAAATTAACAAAATTCTGCACATTATAGATATTATTCATATACATTGTTTAAATATCTTATCCTAGAACAGAAGCAACATAAAACCTAATCCTAAACTCATTACAGCAATGTAAATGTGGTATTAATGAATATAAAAGCTATAATAATCATGTAACTACACTAAAACAAAACCCAGATTTGAAACCTGTTCAAATTTCATACATAGAAATTGGCATCATTCAATGTTGGAGAAATAAAATGTGCATTAATCTGGCATATATTGTATGTTACTTTCTTGTATATACAGCATACATTCTATTTTCTGTCAGTTCTAAAGTTAAATTAAAATAAACTGTAATGTTAAGTGCTTAATGCTGCTCTTCATGTCACAGTGGTCAGTTATTCTACTCACTTGCTTTTAACAAGCCTTAAAGCCACAACAAGTTGATCATTACATTGTGTTCTATGGATTTTCTGGGAAAAAATGGGGAGAGCGAGTGAAGAAAAAAACAAATCTTAATTCAGTTGCTTTATGTTGTGGTTTGACCAAATTTTTATGAGCGAGCAAGGAAATAAAAATATTTTTTTTGTAAAATACATTAAAATTAAGGTGCGAGTCCATAGAACACATGATCAACTTGTTGTGGCCTAAGTTCTCTGAAAACAAGCTTTTAACCTAGTACTGAGCAATATACCATTGTCAGTGACTAACAATTGCCCTACTAGGTACAGACTGGTAGCCAGGAGACCAAACTCCATAAGGGTATGTAGGTGCCACCCAGGAATGATAAATCAGTAACGGCTGGATTGATAGTCAGATTTGCTATGGATTGTCAGTTTGGTAAATTAATAAACTAGGTCATTACTAAGAAATAACCTTCAATAGCCCTGTAATTGATGAGATAACAGAGACATACAATACTGGTATTGTACTCAATTCTTTATCACCTTTTCCATTGCATACTTTAAATATTAGCTGTAAAAATAGCAAAAACAATCCATTTTCTTTGAACTCATATGATCTACTTTTTTTTCTCAGAAAAATTTACTATGCCATAAAAATAATTAAAGTTTTTTCTGATATTTGTGACATAACTTAGCAATGCTTGTTTCTGATTGACTTGTGAACACTACATGAGATTCTGTACTCTGTCATAAGTTATGAGTTTCACACCCGACTGGGACAATAATTCTATCTTTGCAGGAAACGAGAAATATTTTATTATTTCTGTCATGACATTTTTGTCTCTAGTAGACTTGTCATTCTGACCTTTTTTCTTCTATAAAGACAAACTATGTGTTGGCTTTTATGATGTATTAGGAAGATGTAATATATGGCCAATATTTTATTTTCTGTACCTTTGTATAGGGTGTGGTGATTTCATTATTTTATCATCCTCTCACTTTATTCATAATTACCATGATGCTCCTATAATTATTTCTATAATGAATCATGTTGCTTTTTAGATACTTGAACATTAATTCAGTGGAACTCCCTTAATCGAATAGCCAAAGTTATTAAAATAATTTACTAACCCTCCCAAATTTAGACTCTACTTTTTAAGCACACTAATAGATGAGCAGTTTTATTATGCGAAATATCATAAATATGCTCTATATGTTTATTTGTTCCTTATGGTCACTGTATCATTATTTGTCTGGTTCCCAGTCGTACTTTGGCAGGTAAAATTACATCAGGCAAAGCATGATCATGGCCGCGCCCTATGTAATGAATTAGATATTGGATAATTATGTTTTCAATTGAGCATTTCTCACTACACAGGCTCAAAGCAAAGGATCATTGTACAAGAATTGCAGCGGATATCTTTTTTAGTTGTTCGGTTACATTTATTCATGCAAAATACAGTATCCGAAATTCTAACGAGACTAATCCACGTCTGAATTGTGTTCTCTTTAGACACGTTTTTGTTAATCGTCGGCTAAATATACGTGTAATCTGAAAAATCGAAATTGAATGTCCTGTATAGTACCGAACTAACTATCGTCAGCAAATGATCATGCAAGATTAAGAAAACGTAATACCTGTATAATAACTGAGGAGGCCGCCATGATTCCCGTTTGCCTGACTAGATAATGATAGTGGTAAGGGGCAGGTAATCCAGACTATATCATTATGTGCAAATATTTATCTATTCTTCTGTGTTTCATTGGTCAATATTTTCATTATTATAAGTAAAAGTTTTAATGGTAGTAGGTTTTGCATTTTTGAGTTCATAATTTTTGTGATTGTAAAAATGAAAATTTACTGCTTGGCCAGCTGACAGTCAATTGTACATGAGTCAACTGATCAAGTGATTGTGTTAGATTCCTAGGCTGGGCATACTTTCTGGTCATAAAAACATTTCTATGGTAACATTCTCAAAGTCTTGCCACTTATTCTTTAAAAATCATGTAGGGTGGTTTAGTGTGCACCTTGTAACTGGTTAACAGCTAAATCCAGAGATTATCTTTTCCAGGAAAACTGAGTGAGTTGACTACTTGCTGTGATATGACCTTAATATGTGTTGCTAAGACATTTAACCCAACCAAAAAGAAAACCATGAAATTGTGACAATTTCAAGTGTTTTCAACCTTCAAGTGTCATCAGTTATTTTACATGGTGTTTACATTTAACAGGTTTATGTTGATACAACTGGAATGTTTTAGAGTTTGTTAACAAAATATCCTGAAATGGAAATTCATTTATTTCCAGGATTGAATACAAATACAAATGTTTACTGTATCTATAGAATCAGACGACATTGTTTGTTTCACTTGATTACCTTTCACTTGTAACTACATTTTGTATTCTGTCTAGTCTCTTCACAGCCTTCTGTGATGGAAATACTGTTTATTTAAAATCTTCCGCTTTAATTTGATCTGATTTAGTGTTAAGTTTAACGTCTGCTCATTTTATGCATTTATTTTTGTTAGCTTTGTGCTCAAGGTGAGCTATTGTGGAGGGTCCGACCAATGTGCGTTTAAAAGTGTGCGTCCATCGTCAACAATTTCTTAAAAAATCTTTTTGTCAAAAACCATATGGTCTACAGTTATTAAAATTGACATGTAGCATCACTAGAAGGTGCTTTACAAAGATTATTCAAATTATGCCCCTGGGGTCAAAATTAGCCCCTCCCCAAGGGGTCAACAGATTTTCATAGAGTTACATAAGAAAATGTAAAAAAATATTTTATTCTAAATCTGCATGTCCTTGAGTTTTGATATCTGGCATGTAGCATCACTAGAAAGTTGCTTTACAAAGATTGTTCAAATTATGCCCCTGGGATCAAAATTAGCCTAGCCCCAGGGGTCACAAGATTTACATTGAGTTATATAAGGAAATGTTTAAAATGTTCTTCTCTAAAACTGCAAGGCCTAGAGTTGTGATATCTGGCATGTAGCATCACTAGAAAGTTGCTTTACATTTAAGATTGTTCAAATTATGCCCCTGGGATCAAAATTAGCCCAGCCCCAGGGGTCACAAGATTTACATTGAGTTATATAAGGAAATGTTTAAAATGTTCTTCTCTAAAACTGCAAGGCCTAGAGTTTAGATATTTGGCATGTAGCATCACCAGAAAGTTGCTTTACAAAGATTGTTAAAAAATGCCCATAGGGTCAAAATTGGCACTGTCCCAGGGGTCACAAGATGTACATAGAGTTATACATGAAATATTATTGTTTAAAAATATTTTGTTCTATTTGTTGAATTTATTCTCTCTCCATTGCACAAGTATTACTAAGTTTGGTTCTAAGGATCAATAACATTTTAAAGGACAATGTTGATAAGTTTTTAGTCTTAGGTGGCATATATTGTTGATTATTTAAAATATCTTTCATTTGCATATTCATGAAGATAGACCAGACATATTATATTAATATTGTACATTGTATTGGTAATGTTGGAAGTCAAGTCATTGATTTGTTGATGAATAAAGTGGTCCAAGATGGTATAACTGTTTAATTTTGTGCATTGTCAAAATTGCTGTGACTCTGGCAAGATAATATTGTTGGATTTATTTGTTTTTAGATGGGTTAGTGCCAGGGCTTGAATTTAACAAAATATTGGACTTGCACATTTTTGTGAGTTGATTTTATTTCAACTTGCAAAAACAAAATAGCACTACACCTAGCTATGGATAGTACCAAACATGCTTTTACAGTGAATCTTTAATTAAAACTGTCAATCTATCTGGCCATTTCAACACTGATTTGAGCCTCATTAGTTATGACAATAATATTATTGCGTCGATTTTAACTCGTGAAAAGTTGCAAGTTAGAATAAAAGCTACTCACAATTTTCAAAATCCACTCGCATTTTACAAGTATGCGAGTTTAAATTTGAGCACTGGTCAGTGCAATACAAAAGTCTTGTCTATATCCGTCTGTCTTTTAAATTAACTGGTAGTTGAGACTGATTTAATGTAAAGTAAAAAAACTTGTCTGCATCCTTCTTTATTTACATGTAGTTTAGACTAGTCTGTTATTAATCCAGCACAATAATGTGGTCAATTTTGTATTACTTATGGTCAGATTTTGTATTCCTTAGAAATGAGACTGCTGATTCTGACTGTTTAGTTTTAGAATAATGTTGGGACAATTCAACTATCAGAAGCTTCATGACACTGTGGAGGTGTAATAGTCTGTAGATTTTCCTTGTATGAAATAATACTGTGTTTGGCAATATTGCTCTGACTATTTCTTTATAAGGACTACCTATAGAACAGAATTTAGAGATTGCTTGCACAGTTTTAATCATTGTAGATATAATGGTAGTTTTTGGGGCTTTGTGATTGATTTGTGACCATGTCTATCAGTTTCTTTTATGCAAATCATTAAAATAATATCACAGTGTCATACATGTTCATGTAGTCAGAGCATTGCTTATTTTATTGACACCAGTATATATTGCATACCCAGAACAAAAAAAACGCTGCCACTTTTGGAAGAAACTACCAGTTGCTTTGATTCAAGAAATTTTATTATAAGTGCCATTATTATATAGACTTGTAGCTGAGACGTTTTTTTCTTTCATTATTCATTGTAGACAACACTCATAACATCATGCAGAACTAAGCTGTTACTGTCGATTGCTGACTGTTTCTGAGAAAAGGCAATTGAATTTTTCTGAGCATGTATTTTGAAATACACTAAAACCTTTCCATTATGTGACTTTATGTCTTATTTTTAGCCTGATTTTTCAATGAAATAATAATTGCATTAACGTTTTTTCTTTACCATATAATTTCTGCCATTTATTGTCAGATCTTTATGGAACTTCATACAATGATAACATACAATGTGATGAACAGAATTAGAAAGTAACCACAACTCTACCTGGCTTTTTCATGGATTTTTCCCTTTGTAATTTTTTTAAAGTTGGATATCTCTGTCATTTATGGTCAGATCTTGATGAAAATCTGGCTTTTGTGGTTTTCACATTCCATTTTTTTATAAAATTGAAAAGCTTGTAATGAGTAATAAATAGCAGTGTTTCTACCAGAGGTTGGTCAACCTGGAATATTGGATAATTAAATGTTAATATCCCTATTACATAAAGTAGTTATTATTATTTATTGTTAAACTAAGGCGTTTGACTGTACATTTGCACTTCATCAATATGATTGTTGCTATAATGGTATAATATTGGTAATAAAAATGATGTTAAAATGGGAAGCTGAAATTTTATGCTGGATTAACATTTATATGTTTCTATATTGACATGAGAATGCAGTGACAAATATGACACTTGAATTATAAAAATTAATAACAAAAAAATATTAGATTGCATGTGAGAGCGAGTGTCAGTGAGTAGTATTGAATCATTGAGTCAAATAACTAGAATGAAGTGAATGAATTAAAACAGGAAAGTATTAGTTTGGAATGATAGAATGAGAGTGAAGTGTCAAATGAAGGGAAAGGCTTTAAGTTTTAGTTTGATTTTCATAGAAGTATAATTTAAAGAAATATTAGATTGCATTTGATGTGCTTGCATTGATCATTTTACATTTAAGATTCATGATTTTACGCCTGAAATTTTTGTTTTCATGATAAAATATTTGTATGATCTTTATTTTTAAAGAAATAAAAAGAAAAGAACGGTTTAAAACATTGTGTGGTGTTTAAAATGTGGTCTTAGATATTTGTTTGTTATGAATACTTGAAATTTTTAAAAGCATAGTCATGTCAATTATGTCTTTATGAAAGTGAAATAATTATATTGGATGGAGTTACCTAATGTCAGTTTTTACAGTGACCTTTAAACTATGTTATATATCTCATTGAATGTATTGTATGGTTTTGGATGGTAACAAAATATTATACTTCTTTTTCTGATATTATGGAAACCGTGCCAACATGACTAAGAAAACTTATATTAGTTTTTCTAAACAGTATGACATGGAGATTGCGCCAGGATGACTTCAAGAAATTGTTTTAGTTATCATAAACAACTGTATCTTAAAGTGATATTTATAATCTCTAAGGAATAGTGTATTCAAATATGGAGTTATATAATATAGTGTTACCATGACAACTGGGATTTAAAACAACATATTTATCACAATGAGTATGACAGGATCTAAATTAACAAAGATCCCAGTGTCTGTGTCACGTAAAGAGACGCATGTACAACATCCCAGTAAATTAAAGGTATGTATGAATGTTTGTATGTCTATATGTGTGCATGTAATAATGCTAACTGCTTGACTCTGTGACCTGTACACTAACCTTGCTGATTTAAATACATAACATTTGTTCATTAATCCATCCCATACATAGATATGGATAAACTATTTGTATTGATCATGAGCACAGAAGTAATGTTGTGAATATTATATCTGCGGAGTAAATGTACGCATCACTGACCTGTTGATTGAAATGATGCTAAAATCAAAGTACTGATAGTACTGAAAATTCATTAATTTAACTTACAAAAATTTCATGATTGAATCATTATCTTTAATGTAGGTTATCATCAAAAAAGTAGTTCTAGCACAATTCAATTAAAACCAATAAAACTAGGTTAAACTATATGAAATATTTATTTACTCTCCTGAGAGGTTGAAGTTCCTATCATGATATATGGAAAAAAGCTTTTAGTATCATGTTAGACCTAGTAGCTGTATTGTATTGCCTAAGTTTTGTTACATCAGAATCTATTAACATGGGTGATACTATTATCTAGTGAAGCTGTACAGAATTTGTCTTGAAAAAAAGTAAGCTGTCTTTGAATTGGACAAAAGTTATTCAATCTTTAGACTGTTTCCATGGCGACAGGCAAAACTTATTTTATTTTTTATCCAAATATTGTGAGTTATGAAAGTGTTGTAAAAGTTATAATCTAATAAAGTATCCCACTCGTCTGTATATAAAACATTTATATTATATTTTACAGTATTTGCTTCCATCTCCCTATTGTAATATGTGATAGGTGGCATTTGAAAGCTTTCCCAATGTAATAGTGTCTACAGTCTCTCACTCTTATAAAATGAATCTACAAACCTTAGGGGGTTTATAAATTTATAAATGGAACTCTGGTGTGAAATATGTTTGTCCTGTTGTTTATTCAGAAATAAGCATTTCTCAGCAAATGTGTCTGCTGAAACAGTGTTAAAGATTTTAGTAGATTTTGTTTCTATGGTTCTGTCAACAATGGGGGCTAACTATATAGATAAGTGTACTATATATTTTTTTAGAGACTATTATTTTTTTAACTGTCTGTGGCACAAACATTAACACTTCTGATTTAATTACCCCATTATTGGTTTAAGTACAGAAATACTGCTGTGAGTATTTACATCACCAGGGTTAATGTATGCACTACTGACAGTTGAAATGAAATTAATCAATATTACAGTTTTATTGTTTATGTGATACTCTCTGCTCTTAGAATGTAAATGTGAAATTGAGGTAGAATAAAATTAACACATGCAAATTACTAAATGTTAAATGCATAACATACAGAAAATAGTTGTACCAGGGTGTAAGTGATTAAAAAACCAACTTTCTGTGATGCCATTATTGTTTTGTTATTAATTATAACAACGCGTCAATATTCTCATACAGGTACTTATTCAGCTACTAATTATTATTGAAAAAATACGAAGAAAAAAAAATTATTCTATAAATCTCAGTGTAAAATATTCTTTCTTGACAATTTAAAAAATGTTTGTTTGAATAGCCAAATGCTATTACAATACCTATAAGTGAAGCAACACCTTCCTCTACCCACATGAGACTTTCAATGGTTGTTGTATAATATCATATAGCTTATCCCATAGGGATTATTGATGTCTATAACACAGACTTAGTTTGATAATGTTAAACAGTCAAAGAGATTCCCTGTAGCTTAGTGGACTTAGATATACTAATTATGTTCATGTTCCACATGATAATGTACGCCCACACATCCTTCCTTGGCTTATCAATGGCCAATAGTTCATATTCAGAACTCAAATTTATGTATTTGTCCAGCCCAATAAGGTTTGTTTGTTACTGGATATACAATTACCTAGGTGCATAACATATTTGAAATTCAAGTGTCTATCTGGAACAATAGGATTTATTTGTGTTGCATACTATAAAGCCAAAAAGGGATAAAATTATTTCATTCTGCACTGATGGCCAATCCAGTACAAACAAACTTAGTTTAGCTGGAAAAAAACATAAAAAAGAACTATTTCACCATACAGTGCTCTTTATTACATTCTCCACTTCAAAAACAAACAGTTGGGACAAATTTTACATTTACATGTGCTCATGCAATATGGAAATCAGAAATGCATCAATTTGGAGTGGCAGAAAGCTAGGAGTGATGAAAATTGGTATTTCAAAAAAAAAATCCTGAGTAAAACATAGAATTGTAGGTTCTCTTACATATGCAACCATCACTTTAACCTAAGCTAGTCCGAAGTCCAGGACAAGTGAAAATAAGTTATTTTTATATATCATGTTTGGCTTCAAGATGATAATTTTGTCCAGTGTTGGAGTAGACAAATTCACAATTCAATGACATTGCTGAACAATATTAATTTTAGTCACATAATATAACATAGTGTTTACAAAAAGAACTACATGTGTATTTTGCATAAACTGTTGCATGCTTGGCCTAATGCATTGCCTTGTGTATGTAGCAAAAACCCCAATATTCATGGAGCCCCCCTAGTAATTCTTCCAAGATTCAGTGAATGGTTGAAGTGTTCCAAATAAGCACAATAAAGTCACAAATACAAATATTCATTGTAAATATCTTGACCATAGAGGAGTCTAACAACAACAGAGTTCAGTAATAAAACACTTCCAGTCAGTTGTAAGGCAAGTAATCATTCAAACAGTTAATCCATCACAGAGCATTATTACACTGACTTTATCAATATAAGCTTTTCAAACTTGAACCTTAACTTAGAAGCTGATCATGCTGATAACAAGACCTAGATTCTTAATTAAATAAAAACAGCCAAGGTTTTTACACTGCGATTTCATCTGTGTCTAATTAGAGAAACCTAGTTGATATTTGATCATTATACAATCTAGTTGTATCCGATACCTCATCATCATTACTTTTACTTTCATTATTAAATTTCTTAACACATCTTGATACTCTATATTTTAAAAATAACCTCATCATTTATCTTTTTAAAGATATTTTTTCGGGGACTGCATATAATGCACCAGTATATGGAGTGGATGGACCTTCTTAAACACAAATCAGTCAGTCTTTCTAAAGATTAGATTTTCAAGTAATCTCATGATCTCTCCAATGATAACATAAAAAGTGACTGAACAGTTAATTAAAAGTCATAGAAATAGGCACCTTTTAGTTTCACTCTAATAAGTTTATTTCAGCAAAGCTTTTTCAATAAACTTGCGCCCCCCACCTTCATAATGCTTAAGGTTATGTACCTATATATTAATGGAAACAGCATGAAAAGGGTAAAAGAGATGACTTGAAATTAGACAGGCTGATAATTCAAGAATATTTCTTAAAAGGGAGAGTATAAACTTAAGCATTTTTCTTTAAAAGGATGTACACATCATAAATATAAAATCCAATTTACTATTTATAGTACAGTAAAGTCCCACTTTTAGGACCATCAAAATTAATGGTCATAGGTAGTGCAGTGGTCTTAATCTAGAGACTTTGTCTTCTCAAATTATGCAATTTGGGACTTAAAATTGTCAAACCTTCTATGGTTTTGCAATAAAAAATGTGGTCCTCATAGCAGAACTTTACTGTACACCAACTCCAATCCCCTGACCACTACATACACCCAAAGTTAGACATGGAAATGGCAACTTGAATCTCTTATTTCCTCATGTATAAAATAAAATAATCTATAAAATAACCTTCAAGTTCTGAAATTAAAAGCTGTTTAAACAACAGATAAACATAAAACAATTTCTAATAAAACATTTCGACTTTACAAATCATGATAAATGCAGTAACAGAAATGTTCTTCAAGAAGCAATAAAACCTTAGCACAAATCACAGTTTATCTCTGAACTCCACAATTTTCATTTGTTCCATGATTTTTTACAAGCTTTGAATTGCCATGAAATCTTCTAATACTTGTACAAACTTGTAGTTGCAGCAGCTGAGAACTTAAGACGTTCAATTACATTACAATTCTCTATAGAAATCACCACAAGTCTTTGAAAACTTTCATTGTCAGGATGGTATAGAACTAAATGCAAAGTGACAGCAACATTTTTTTAAACCAATGTGTGAATACATGTACAAATATTACCATACTACCATGCCCTTCAAAAGACCTTAAACAAACTCTTGTTTCTTAGGAGAAACTGATTCAAGACATTTACCAATGAAAAAAAGAATCCAAAGATTCAAAGAAAATTCCAAAATCAGCTTCAATTAGTTTATCTACATATGATTCAAAATAGTTCACATGAATAAGCATCACAGACTTCAACTTTAAATGTAATAATGAAAATACTGACTACCAAACATTGCTAATAATTATATTGAGGATAACATGATTCTGAAATGAACACATTTTGATATTTATATTCCATTGTAACTAATTACATTATTAGAAAAAAAAAAAAACAATTAAAATTTAGTAGTACTCAGTTTGCAACTATTTCAGTGCTATTAATAAGTCACATATGCTTACTACAAGTAACACGGGCTTTTTGATGCACTAATATGTTTTCTGCTTTTTTTACAAGTATTTCACTTTAATACAGTAGATCTAGCATTAAAATGATTCCAACTTCTTCAGGTGATGCTGCAAGTTGCTGTTAATTGAAAAGCAGATTTACTGAGAAATTAAAAATTATCACTAAACCTACCAGCAGACTCTACAACTATATAGGACAATTAATAGTTTATCTAAAGTAAATTATCTCTGTATGTTACTTATACTAACAATCATATATCAGAGAGTAGAGCCAGTCAGAGAGACAGACTATATATTGATTGATAAAACATTAATTTATCAAATATCAATATCAACTGTTACAGCAAACATGATATAACAACATACATACAAACAACAATGTTATAATATCATCAAAATTTATGTCAGCCTGATATTACACTATCATCATTTTTCTGGGACATTTTCCAGCAATTCTCTGACTATGCAGTGTCATTTTATACAGTCATTGCCATGGAGCATTGCCTTTGGCTTGCTAATCATTGACTAGCAAGTTCTGCTAGTGCAAATCACATCCAAAACCTACTTTGTTGTTGTTTACATGCAGTCTTGGTCCAAAACTTACTTTGTTGTTGTTTACATGCAGTCATTGCCATGAAGAGGGTTGCCTTGGCCAAACTAATCATTGACTAGCAAGTTCTGCTAGTGCAAGTCACATCCAAAACTTACTTTGTTGTTGTTTATATGCAGGCATTGCCATGAAGAGGGTTGCCTTGGCCAAACTAATCAATGAATAGCAAGTTCTGCTAGTGCAAGTCGCATCCAAAACTTACTTTGTTGTTGTTTACATGCAGTCATTGCCATGAATGGGGTTGCCTTGGCCAAACTAATCAATGAATTGCAAGTTCTGCTAGTGCGAATCACATCCAAAACTTACTTTGTTGTTGTTTATATTCAGCTATGAAGGGGGTTGCCTTGGCCAAACTAATCAATGAATAGCAAGTTCTGCTAATACAAGTCACATCCAAAACCTACCTCTCTGTTTCCTTGAGCAAGAAACTTTATTCTCACTAGCTCAAAGTACTAAAGGACCAGGAAGTTGACTCAGGAATGATTATTGTATAAACTGAATTGTATCGCAATCCAGCTAAAAATTAGTATAAACTTAACTATTATTGTCTTTTAAATTTTCTCAAGCACACACCCGGCTATTTATAATGTTTACAGCAAAATTAGGGGTCCACCAAGAATATTAGGGTTTTGCTACACCGTGAGGCAATGCATTAGGCCAAGCATGAGACAGTTTATGCAAAATAGTTTTTTTTGTAAACACTATGTTATATTATGTGAGTAAATATTGTTCAGCAATGTCATTGAATTGTGAATTTGTTTACTCCAACACTGGATAAAGCTTTTTGTTTGGTCATGTGATCCAAAAGTAGTTCCAACATGGCATCTAAATATGTTTGATGGTCGAGAAGTCCTGAATGTATTGTGCTCTGTGTCTGTCCTCTACTTGTCCTCTATCACTGTATCCTATATGACTGTTCTTTATCATAGTTTTCTGTGTTTAACATTATTGTTCTTTGACCATCTTTCATCACATTTCATGCAAAATAATGATCATTGTTGGCCAATATATCAATGAACATGGTCAGCCCTGATCAGTGTCCACTTTTGGTGACCATGGTCAAAAATATGTTGCCTTTTAACAAAACATATGGTCAGACATGATAAACCATGGTATAATTTCCATGATCTGTAACCATGCTTGAACATGGTAGACCATGATAGTCAAATGACCTTCATTTCGTTAAGGATAATTAACATATTTGATGTTATTGTGTTACATGGTTATATTTCTGTGTTTTACTGTACATAGTCAATATTATTTAACTGTCCTATATTTCCATTGATTTAAATATAAAAGTAATTATGATTATTTAAATGACAGCTGCTACAACAGATTATCATTATGATATCTATACTAGGTAAATAATTATAAATCAATGTTATGACATGGGTTGATGGTCTATAGGTGATGTAATGGTATACTTATGTAATTATCAAAATTGTTGAATACAGTCAAACCTGTCTATAGCGGTCAGCTAAGGGACTGGCTGAAAGTGACCACTATAGACAGGTGACCACTATATACAGGGTCTCTTAAAACAAACAAATAAATAAAATACATACAGGAAAAGTCTTTTATGTATAAATGCTTTTTCATCGCAATAATTATAATATAGTCGTATATAAACATGATATTTCATTTTAAATAAAAATTAATGTTAAGACATAATATTCATTGGACAATGAATTGTATTGGAAATGAAATTATAAATCAAGCTATTTTAGTATTTAGCTAAAAAAGTTAGCCATTTCTTCTGACTTGATGCATATCCACAGTTGCACTAATTGCTATGGAAATATTCAATAACTTGTCATTTTCCACTTGAAAAGCATATTCATATAAAGATATTGTTGGCCATGTCGACGAAAAATCATAACTAACTGCAAAGCAAATAATTTCAATACAAAAATATCTCGTATGTTGAGAAAAATAATCTTAATATAATCGTGCATAAACATTAAAATTATCTTATTTGATACATAATTTTCACTCAATCTTGTTTGTTAGAACACACAAACATCTCTTTAACAGATTAACCAACAATAATTGCCATAATCTATTGCAGTAATATGTTTTTCACGCCTTTAGCGTGATTAAATGTTTACATTCTGTCAGCTGTTGACGGTGATCGTTATTTTTACACATCCGTGAAAATTACTTGATCCGGTCAATTGACCGTTAAACTGACCGCTATACGACGCAAATCGGTCGGAAACTAGTGACCGCTGACCGCGTTGAGGAGGGTCACGCTATATAAAGGGTCAAATTAGAACAAAACTGTTTGGGACGACCCTGAACTGACCGTAATGGACAGGGTCACGCTATATAGAGGTGACCGTTAATACAGGTTCCACTGTACTAATTTTTTCTGCTGTTGACTATTATAAGGGATGAGTCGTTATGATAGATACAATATCAATACGTTGGTTCACAATACATATAGTGGCCTAGCACGATATATTGTGATATCGCCCTGACATTTGTAATCAGGGGAAGTCACTGTATTTTCAGTATTCAACAGGATTGCTGTATTTGTTCAAGAAATATTATCTCTGTGGCTGTTGTTAAACTCAATCTGTGGATGTCCCAGACAACTCAACCATTGGACAACCTGTGATCATAGATTAAAGAATGTGAATGTTTGTAATTTTACAATAACTACTCATATCGTATTGTATTCTAAATAACCATATCATCTCCTTTCATATCGGTATTTGTATCATATTGTGTGATGACCGTATAGTCCCATCCCTAGTTGACAGTGTCAGTGTTCCTCCTTCATATAGTAATGTGTTCAAATATCAAAGAAAAGGTGTTAGATATGTTTAGAACCTTACTATAGACATAATGTTGACTATGCTTCTTAAAACCTTTGAACTGAGCCATGCTTTGATCAATCTGATTAAAATCAGATCTAAAAATCTCTGCTCGCCTACTTGCTAATTGAAGATGTGGCTTTTTCGTTATGAGGGTTACATTCAGGCGACCTTTTCTCATTATAATATTCATGACACAATCATTATAATTAGTAACCTGTTTACATAGTCTACCTCATGCAATTTGAAAAGAGCCATCCAATCACAGCCTGTAAATAACAAATAAGCTTGCAAACTTAAAAATAAAAATTACAAAATCGAGGTGTTTCGTCTAGATGAAAGCTTTGCATTGATTGGTTGACACAAAGGTCATTTCGACTTGACCCTCAGAGCAACCCTTAGAGATCCTGTACAACCGCGGTCTATAGGTTATCTGTTTACGGAGATTGTGCCCTGATATATATTATTGTTCTTATTGACATTCTGTTGAAGAAGTTTATATTCTTGTTTTAAAATATTAACAAAACAAAAAACTTTGGAATGATATATACCAATACTTGAATATATCTAATAATAAAGTATTGATTATTTTCCAGCTATTCAATAGAGATGTCATTTTAGATTGTAAAAGGCAAACGTCCCAGACATTTATTCTAATAACCTTACATAACGACAGAATAATGGAAATTTCTGTTTGAACTCCTTTCTTATCATAGACAAATGAATGACCAGTACCTTGTCAGCTGTCAGTTCTGAATTAAGTGATTTTTCCTCTTTTTCTTAATATTTTCTGATAATAAAAAGGTTATAGAATTGTCAGACGCTAAAGGATTGATCGTGACGCAATAAATTTGCATGAATTTCATCACTGAGTATTGTATACTATTTGCAATTCGTGATTGATTTAGTGAAGTGCTTGCAATAATTCTTTCACCTTCTCAAATATTGAGTTTTATATTGCATTTCCTGTCGTTCCTTTGTTAATATTATTCTAGTCTTTCTTGCCAAATGTCTTTGTCATGTTTGGTTATTTACTTTGCAATGTCTCTAAGGAAATTGTCAATCCTCTTTTATTCTTATTTCTTGTTATGTTTAAAGCATTGCTTCTAGAAATTCATTTCTGTACATTTCTATACACAGTATTCAGGACTCTTTAAGAAATATTCAAATATGATCATTTTAAATGTCTCATCAATTAAGTTGCTGGTAAAACATCAAAGGATAGAATATCAAAAAGTCATCCTTGGAGTTTGCTAGTAATGAGGTCATACAGCAGAAATACAGACCAGCACTTGAATTCCCTTACCTGTTAGCTTTTATGGCAACAGTGTTGTGTCCATGTATGACTTTTAAGGCCTTGAGTTAGGTATCAGTCCTGACTATGGATCTTATCACATAAAATCATCTGATTTCTATCAGACTTTTTGACTTCAGTGACCAACCAATCGTTGTCAAGTCATCAGTGTTTCTTATGAATTTGAAAAAGTTGTAACCAAACACATCGGGAACAGTAGCAATAAAAAAACACTGACTTATCACAATGACAAAATTCAAGGAAGGAGAATATCTTTTATGACGTCACAAACAAATAAGGAAAGCAAGAAAGAATTTCAAATATTTAGTTCTAAGTTTAGAGTTTAACAATATTTGTTATTTAAGTTGTAAGTATTAGTATAAAGAATGTTTTCCAAAGGTTAAATATATGATTTATTTGTTTCTCAACAATGTCGAAGTGTTTCTACTGTAGTATTTATTTCTGTCTGATAACCAATTAGTTATTCTTTAGTTTTGTTGGAATTGTTTTATCTTGCAAATTAGTTTGTCTTATAGACTTATTTTGATGGTTTAGTACAGAACTAGTCTTACTACATATAAGTACAGAAGAATGAAGACTTTTTTGTTCTGACCTATTAATATGACCTTGAGAATTTTCTCAATATTTCTAGATGTACTTAATACCCTGACATTTTTAAAATATTCCTTGACTGTTTGATAAAAAGGCAATGTCTCTGTGGGTTTGTCTTAGTATTAATAACTATTATTGGTATTTTATGTAAATATATAATGAATACATTGATATGTTAGTACAAAAAGACTAAGGTTGATAAAGTTTAGAAAATGAGAAGTATAGGTCGTTTGCGTTAACGCTGGACCCCTATTTGCCGTAAATATCTTTTAAACTATAACAGCGATTTTGCTAAAAATCTTAATACAATCTTATGTCAATTTTTCCTTCTAGGATTTAAATTTTCAGAATTTTTAATAGATAAATAAAAAAGTTTTCCATAAGGTACAATGCAAAATATTTGGAATTTTTTATAAAAAATCCGGCGGGAGGTAAAATAAGCTGTTCTGATTATAACATTGTCGTACTTCCAGTGTATTTATACAAAGTCCTGTGCGTTTACTGTATATTTGTCGCTTAAATAAACACTTGACGGTCTACTGAATTGTAAAGCAGAGGCCCGTCTTTAAAATCGTACGTGTAGAATTTGTATAGATTTTGACGATACAAACGACAGTGATGATGACATTTGAGTTTGTATATACTGTTATACTTTGTTATCAAATGAAATTTCTAACCGGGCCTCATATTTAGCTATTATTTTGTATCTACTGTAATGTGGCTGTTCTGATTATGGCACATACCCATTTAACAAAAGTCGCTTTTTTGCTTCAAAATTTGTATTGCACGTCTATGGGAAGTATGTTATGTAATTAAAGAAAAATTCTGAATTTTTGGATTTGAGAAGGAAAATGCTAGTTATAATCACATACAAAATTTGAGTTAATTCCATCCGATAGTTATTGAGATATTTCATGATTTTAGGGGTCCAGCTTTAACGCAAACGTCCTATACCTTTTGTATGATTCAAACATATGTCCTCTTGCTTTAAGTCATACATGTTACCTGCTGGACGAGTCATTACATCATTGGACTGGTATTCATAGCATTATAGTTAGATCCACTTAGTTGTTTCTTTGAGTAAGAACATAAATTTTGTCCTTACTGGCCAGCACCAGGAAGAGGACTTCATAGTGATTAATCCAAAATTAAAGAACTTGGTTCACAAGAGAGATAAAAAAATTGTATAGTAATGTATGTTGCTGGCAATCAGGTGGTTCAATATCATGGATTAATTTTACTTCTATTATTATCTAACATAACTTTTACAAACCTAACTGCATTGCTAAATACTATGAAAAAAGTAATAGTCTAAACATTAACATCCTACTCCTAGTCCACTTTTCAAACAAGGGAGGTAACTATGATATATGTGTATAAACTGTTATACTAGTTATCTCCCTTGTTATAAGAGAAAGTACATTTTCATTTGTTTGGGCTGATGTCTACTATAATTTCAGTCTCTATCATTCCGAAGGTACTGAGTCTGCAATTGGTTCTGGCTGTATATAAACAACTGTTCAGACAGATGAACTTCCATAACAGCAGCAATATTTATTGAAATTCCTTTCAGACACCTGAAAATTATTCAATTTTCTGGATTGAGCCAATTTGCTGATAAGTATGATGAATTTTGCATCTCAGTATATGTTTGAGGGTTGTATTTCTGGACAGTATAAATCGTGGTCCAGTGTTACTGATTTTGAATGGCGTCTAAATAGCTGTGTTTTGTTTGTTATGATGTGCCAGCATTCAGCTGAAGTATAATAAATGTTTAGGACATGTAAGGTCACTTAATGGTACTAAAATTGACCCATTTAGCTTCAGTCAAATTCAAGTTGGACTAGTAATCATAGAATAGCCAGCCCCACGTTGGTTCATTTCCCATCTGAAACCTACACTGTTGTTTCATTGAGCAAAAACTTTATCCTAACTAACTCAGTACTTGTGGACCAGGAAGTGGGCTCGAAAGTGAATAATCTAAGTTGTAAGAACTTGTATTACAATTGAGCTAAAATTAATTAGTATAAACACTGTGTTTCAGTGCTTTGATTACAAAATGTATAGATTTCTGTGTTTTTTTCTCCTGGTTGTATTTATTGACCATTTAGATGTTAAAGCTGCCAATTAAGGTTTTCTATTATTGAGTTCTATTGTTTGTTATGATGTACTAGATACATGATAGATATGTTATAATGAACCTTACACATGCTATATGGCTATTATATAGAGCTACCATATTTGGAAGGCACTCAATCAAGTATGTCATATTGATGGTAAAAAAACTATAATTGTGATGGTTTAGTCAATGTAGTTTAATATTTAGTTTTGTACTAGAGTTCTATGGTCGAGAGAGTCAATATTCAAGAATTATTATAGGTGATGTTTTAAAGCCACATTGTATACAACTGTTCAGAACTGACTGTCATTCAATGTCATAGACTTTTAATCCAACACTGTAGGTTCATTTCCTTATCATATCTTAATGTACTTATCTACTTTCTTCTTGCTGATGAGAGTTGCCAAGTATTTAACTTCTGTAAATGATAATTTGGTTAGACATGGAAAAATATATAAGTCTTTGAGTACTCGTTAGGTGAACCTTTCACCATATTATGAAAGGAAACTAACAACAAAAAACAGTATTTTTCTAAGCTCTGCTTCTTCAGTTATTAATGAGTGGCTGAAGGCAGGATTTGATTCTGGAGGTCCTTTAAGATGTGATTCCATAAAAAAATGATTAAATTTATTAAACATATATTTTGAAGTATGTTGAAGGGTAAGCAAGTAATAATAAAGAAAAGTGTCAAGGAAATTTGGTTTGGTGAGTTAATGGACTTATTTGCATCTTTTAGCAGGGTTTACAGTTATATTTTATCCCACAAGCAGGCTCATGGTTATTGTGCACATGGTTATGTTTGTGGGTGAAAGTTTTGTTATTCAAATAAAAAAAACCACAGATCATCAATCACCTAATAAAAAGTGTTGATACAATAAACTGTAAAATCCTAGTAAAAGAATAAAATACAATAATTTAATTAAAAATGTACATACATAGCATAAAGTGCCTCCTATAATTTAGTGCTATGTTCATTTAACCATTCAGAATTATAACTATTCTATTAAAGGGTGTTGAGTGATGAGATATACTCTTGCTATGATCATTAATATAAATTATAATATAATATTATTATTATCAATTAGATGAAGTTTTGTATCATATCTATGATATTATCACTTTTAATATTCTATATTGAATTATTGATGCTCTCCCATTCAGAGATTGATTTGTTAGATAGATAGATGATTTATTATAGATAATTTTAATCACACTCTCGGTGCTGTCATGCTCTTATATTTTAATGAAAATGTTTCAACATCTACAATACTGTGAATAATAATATTAGTAATGAAGACATTATTTAAAGAGGCTACACATTTGGATAAATCCAATCTTCCATGTGGACCTCTGGGTGTTAGCTGAATGGGGTGTTTGTTGATGATGAACAAGAGGTAGTATCCTAGCCCAAGCATATCAATGAGTGTGGTGAACTTCTTTAAATTGAAAAATCCAAACAAATCCACCACATCGGATATTTAATTGAAGACAAACAAACTTTCTAATTTTATCTTAAATTTATTAATTCCATACTTTGTAAATATTGTGCATAGTATAAAGTACATGTTAGCAACACAAAAAATTTAATAGATCTCCCCCCTGGCTACAAAAAAATGGAGTTTATATAGTACTTTGAGCTCCGCCGGAGCATGGATTAAAGTAGGCTCCGTCGGAGCCAAGTTAATAGGACTCCGCCGGAGCAAAATTAATATTTATGTTTATCTAGTTATATGAGCTTAGGCGCCATAGGAATAACACAAAGCTCTACCGGAGCTAAGTTCATTGTGAATTCACGACAATGAGTTTGAGCAATAGTAACTTCTGCTAATGAAGAAGGATGTGTAATTAATTTTCTAGGAATGTCGGAATAGACTATTTGTATGTTAAAATGACTATAGACAATATCTTGTAAGCTGTAATCAGTCTGATTACAGGCAGTGGCATAGTCCTGATCCATACATACTGCCACTTTTGGTTTCATTTTTTTTAAATCTTAATTTTGGCCTCTGTGACCATGCAGTGGGCCTATTAATCATTGTAATATTATGAAATTTTTGGACTATTTATTCACAGTTTTGAAACCGTCATTTTCTACTATAAAATTCATTTGTAAAAAGACTGTCAGCTCAATTCATTAGATTATATTTTCATGCGTCACGGAGAATTAGTCTGTATTATTTTTATTTACATATAGTTAGACTAACTTTGTGCTGATCCATATTCTGAGTCTGTGTGGGCACCAATAACTTAATAATTAAGTTTAATGTCTTTCATCAGTCAAAGTTTTCTTTACTGTAAAAATTCTATACCATAGCTCATTCTGATGCAGACACTGAATGGAGTATACTAGTAATTTAGAAAGTCTAGACTGATGTTATAATGTGCTTAATAGATTGATAAATGTACCATAAAAATGAAGACCTTTAACATATTGTCTTCGCCTATTGACCTCTCAGTTAGATAACTCTAGTGAAGTTTAGTGTGTCTGTGACTGAGGACCTTTACTTTAATTGTCTTCTAACTACTGATATCTTCATAGAAAATAATTTGTGTCAGGTTCTGTCTGGGTAATCTATCACATTTTCTCCTATTTGTTACAACTGTATAGTTTTTAAACTTAAACTGAAACATTTTATTTGTTAAAGTTAGATATATGATAGTTTAAAGAACATTATTTTTCCTTCTTGTCTCTTTTCTGGAATGGGTCTCCCCGCTTTTACTCTATCATTTTAAACTCTGCAATTCTTTAATTCACTAATCTCTCTACCCTTTACATCACCCCACTACCTTTCCACTTTATTCTATTATACACCATCTCTGTCATTCACCTTTTATACTATTTCTCCTCTCATTCTCTCTTTTTTATCCATTCTTCATTCAACACTAAGTCTTCTCATTCACATTCTGTCCTGACATCATCAAACTTTTCTGGAACCAATTAAACTCTTTTATCCTCTAATTATCCTTCATTTAAATTTCTCATTATCTTTATTAACCACTTTTTCCCATGTTCTTTCATCTACTATCTCTCCCTCCCTTCATTATCCCCCGCCGATGGAATCGGGAGGGGGATATAGTTTTGGCGTTGTCCGTCCTTCCGTCCGTCCGTCCGTCCGTTACAAAATTTCCGTTGCAGTTTTCTCAGCAACTATATCATGCAGCAGCCTAATACTTTGCATATTGCTTCATCCCATAGTCCCATATGGTGTAAAGCAATTTCATGCTCCTTGCTCATCTACTTCCTGTTTGTCGCATATTTTTAGATTTTGGCGGGGGTATCACTAGTGAGCATTAGCTCACAGATTTTTATATTTATTAATAAAGCCTTATGTCTCCAGTTGTTGTGTTAGTAAAAACAAGTACTCGGCGGGGGATATAAATTCAACGAATTTGCTTGTTCTTCCCATTTCCAACATTTTTCCTCCAGTCTTACTCACCTCTGTCTCCTTTTCTCCCCTTTTCTCCACTTCTCCCTTCCACCATTTGTCTGTCCTCTTGGCATTTTCCAATCCATTTTTTGTATCTCCATAATCTTTTCTGTTTTTCACTCCACCCCCCTCTAAAACCCCTATACCATACACTGCATCTCTCCTCAAATGATCTTCTACTTTCCTCCTCCCTATCTCTCAGCCTCACACGCTTACCTTTTATTTCCTTCTCTCTCACCATGTAAAAGCTAGCAGCTGCTTTAATTTGTTCACATTCTACAATATTTATTCTTAATGGATACAAAAAACATTATTTATGTCAATGCCAAAGCTGTTACCATTTTGTTGCAGCAGTATTGTTTAAGATTGAGATATATTTCTAGAATGTATTCTTTGCATGTTTCTTACTATTTTATTAATGAGTTTTAGTGCCTCACCATCTGTTACCATTCATATTTATGTCTGTAAATATGCTCTCCTCTACAAACTTTCAATATGGCTTCACATGTTCTCATTCTTTTATTGAATGCAATTGTTGATTTCTTTTATCTTTTAAAGGGACTGTTTAGTACATTACATAATTTTTCTGTGCTGTATGGTCAGAATGTATTAAAAAAAAACTTAAGGAAAATTTAACATTTTTTTAGTAAACCAACATGTAGAAATACTTCCTCCTCCTATTTGTGTTTATATCATGCATAATATTTCAACTCCAGTTATTATTCTATGTGAGACCACATGGACAGTCTTGTTATGGTCAGTCTTATGCTTGTTATGAGTCAATAAAGTTTAGCCATAAAAATGAACTTTTTTAGATGAAGGGGGCTGTTACATTATTCTCAAGCCTGATTCAAGTTTAAATGTGTTTATTCACTCAATATATCTAATGTTACATTCAGTGCCTATGATCACCCAGCCAGTCTGCCAGGTTCAGCCCCACTCATAGTTAATCAGTTTTGTGTGTTCCAGTCCCAACCATTCAGTCTGGCTGAGCAACTTAAACTGACCACCTTAATTTTAATTAAAAAATGTTGTTAATTTATTGTAAGATTTGTGATAATACACTGCCTAAGATACAATGTTAACCTTTTTATCACAAGAAAATTAGTTATATGTCACATATGTGACCATATACAGAAAATATTATCATAAAAGATTTACTTAGAAAAACCAACATCACCATGTAACATATTGGTGGTCTCTATTGATCTCAGGTGGTATGAACATTATATCCTTGTTAGTGAAATACTAGAATGTTATGTTTGTTGATGACATTGATGACTATCTTAGTTTTAAATGATGGAGATTTATTTCAAAGATTACTTTCAAACTTCTTCACAACAAATGAACAGTAATTATTTCATCAAGGTAAAAATTATAATGTATTATAGTACTGGTTATATAACAGATGTGGGCTATCATAAAACTTCTGTTACTCTTAAGTGTTTGAAATTATTTTTTTCTATTTTATGATGAACTTGTGTTTTTATTGACTTGAAGTGTTTGGCGAAGATTATTTTGAGTTTTGTTTAAGTTTAATACATAAATTCTAATCAATTCTATTTTTCAAAGTTATATGGATTTGAAAATGAATCATATTATAGTTGATTTGCAGATTTTTTAAGTTTTACCTTCTTTTCTGATTGTATAGGCTGCGCTGCCCTTATGAACACTTTACAGGTACTTGATTTTATGGCTTTAAACTTTTTTATTAGATCTGTGTTACATTATAATACACAAGTCAGTGCTAAAGAGTTAATTACAATTCTCGATCCAGAGTAGACTTTCCTGAGCCCCGGCTAGCTTAGTTGGTAGCACACAAGTCTACTGATTGAGGGATCATGGGTTCGATTCCAGGGCGGAGCATACTTTCGTGGAGCTTGGTCATGAAATTATTTCTACGGCCATTCTCCCTCCTACCAATGATTTTTAATTTTGTAGGGCAGCTGTCAGGCATTGACAAAAGTATGCACTTAGTAGTTGGTTAACAGCTAAATCCAGAGATTTAGCCTTTCCAGGAGGAGTGAGTAGGTTGACTGATCGCCATTATATGACCTAAACGATGTGTTGCTTCAGCATTAAACCCAACAAACAAATAAGTGAATGACCAAAAAAATTTTGAAATGGTATTACAACCAGTGTATGTGAAGGCATTACCTTGTTTATTTTATAATATAATGTAGACAAAAAAGTTCATGAAAAAAGTGCTTTTATAATAATTGCCTAATAATTCTTATTGATGTTGGAACATACACAAAATCACTTTACAAATTTTGACTTTCAGGTTGTTTTAATATTGGTTTGCAATTTGCAAGAACTTGATCATTGTAGAAAAAACAATTGATTTCCATGTGCTTGATTTACTTCTTGGTAAAGTGTCTGCAAACAATTACATAATAATTCTATGTACAAAAACTGTAAAATAAAGAGTTGAAGCTGAATTTGTGTGTTAATCCATAGAGCTTCATTCATGTTTGTCATGAAATAGATTTAATAGGATTGTTGCTTTTCATGGAAAACTATTGATGCCAAAAGCTAGTAACCAAGTGTTAGCCATTTTTCCTCATAACCCAATTGATCAAAAACATTGCAGGATTTATTATTGTATTACTGAAATGTTAATGAAATTTTTATACAACATAAAATTGCATTAAGGAATACAACATTTGAGCATTTATGTAGAGTATTTGATCATAACTGTTTTCTACTAAAGACTTCAAAGTGGTTTGATCTAGAAAACATGCTTTCTAGACCCTTTTACATGTCCCTCTGTGCCAGTTATTAGGTTAAAAACTCCCTGGTTTTGAGTTACTCATTTTGCAGCATGTTTAATGAAAGTCATGGAATTCAATCTACTCTCTCTGGTAAAATGTCAGCTTCTCTCCTCATTTTATTACCAGTTTTTCGGTCAGTTAATTCCTAATAGACATATTATTGTATTAGTGAATGCAGTGAATCCATAAATTCTTCAATATGTCTCTATCCTCTAGGATTTCAGATCAGTCTGTGAACTTCTCTGTTATGTTCTAGTACATTTAGATTATCAATCTGTCATAATGGCATTTTTCAGTTAGGGTATAATTGAATAGTGGACTGGTGGTATTTCTATAGTCTAAATGAAACCCTAAATGATCATTAGGATAATAACCCTTTACTCAGCTAAACCCTTTACTACTAACCCTTTATTGCTAACCCTTTATTACCAGTACTAGTACTGTTTTATAGATAAGATCAGACTTCGTTTTTAAATGTGATGTTGGTGGTGATCTTATAATGTCACTTTCCTTAAAAAGTTGTTATTGTTTTGTTTCAATGTCTGGTCAGAGAGCTGTTGTTTATCTATTTCATCATAGAAGTCTATCACTCTAGCTTTAAATTGAAAAGTTTAGATAAAGTTTCAAGGGTTACTGTGTGACCTCAGTTTTCTATTAGATATTTGACTTGAGATGGGCACAAAGCCTGTATAATAAACATGTCAGGATGTGGTTAGTGTGGAAAGACAAATAGAAAGGCAAAGAGCCAACCCTGGAGTGGTGCAGGGCTTAAGTTCCTTGTAGGAAGAATTCACCGTCTCCTATGCAAAGGAAAAACTAGTTGTGTTGGGTTATCAACCTGAATTTACTTTGCTCCTTTTTTCAGACAGCACTCATCAACTGATGGCTTAGGTTCATTTTTCAAAATATTCTACTTAATTAGCTTTTAATTGAAACAAAACATGCTGAACTAGTTAGAAGACATATGGAGTTAACCTCTCTTGATATAATGATACACCTTACTGTTAGTTATTTCAAGCAGTACATTAAGAAGTGTGATGCACATTATAACAGCTCAGACAGTGTAAAATAAATAAATCATTAGTCTTACTATGTATTTTGTTCACATTATGTTAATGTCTTATAAAGATAATTTCACTGGTGATTCTCCTACTGCTATAATCCTCTCACTTTTCCTGACTTCCGATAGACTGAATTCAGTACTCTAATTAATGGGTTTTTCCATCTGTGCACAGGGGCAGGTACAAACTAAGTTTTTTCAAATTTTTGCTGAAAAACATGAAACACAGATATAAATTGTATTTTTCCTTGTTCACATATGTTCATTATAAAGATGAAAATTTGTTTGTACATGTACCATAGGGGAAAACTCAAATATTTGAATTCAGGATGTAGTCTATTGTTGATCTGCTGATCTTATCATAGAAGTAAAATTAAAATACTATTAGTTTCTGGTAAAAAATCTTTAATACTTAACTCCCTAGGACTCTTGCTGCTTCAGTTAGACTCCTCCTGTAAAAATGAAGTCAGTGTGTAACTCAGATTTAATGATGAGCTGTTTCTGCTGCAGAGGTCATCAAGTTCAAGATTAAGGTCATCATAACCATAAAATTTGGAATTATTATAACCTGAAGCACTACCAGATAATGGTCTGTAAGACTTTTTAATCAATTAGTTAATTAGTTTCAAAGAGTACTTGACCTTTACTGCCTCATAATAGTTCAGACATCAGTTTCTACTTGATGTTTTATACCAAGTGTTAAGATGACCTTCTCATCTACAGGTGTTTTCTATACTAAAATATGTTTTATAATGTTTATAATTACTGCTGGCAATATGGAACCATTCCGACAATTCTGAATTCTTGACACATAAGTATTACCATAGCCAGTAGGGCATTTGTTTAAATCAAATCTGAGGTCTTATATTTCATCTGCTGCAGGCATCACACTGGGATTACAATGGAGCAAGTGTTTAGATTGTCTGATATTTGATCACCATGAGACTCTGTTCAGGGGATCAGTGTCCATGAATTTGTAAGCTTTTAAATGAGCCTTTACTCTCTTTGACCATGTCTTTCTGGGACACCCAGGGTTACCTGGGCATCGGATTGTCATGTTGTTTACTATAGTGTTGATGCGAAACACATCCCATGACGGTACCATCTATAGAGCAAAGTGCTTCCTTTGCCATTTTGAAGGTGTTTGAAAATTACTGAATGACCATTTGTCTGTGAGAATGAAAGTTTTAACCCACAAACTACAAAAATAAATGATAAAATGTAGCACAATTTAACATAAATCTAAAATGTTTGTGGTTAGAGTGACTCAGCAATGAAGTTTTACATGAGAGATTTTGTCCAGACATTGAATTAAGTGGGTCTCTCAATGTTTTAACCACAAAACTGACAGAACATGTTAAGATAGATATTAAATAGATATTAAATACATTCTCTTGTAGGTAATTAATAATACATTGTTATAATCTGATACCCTGTTTAATGTACAATAATAAACATACATTACTTTTCTTGTTTACCTAGATAACAATACTGTGGGAGGTTTTCTGTTTTGACTTATTTTTGAAGTGTGATGAATGTTGGGGCAATTTGTTTGACTGTTTGGTATTTTGGAGTCTGCAATGATAGAACCTTGTGGTTTCTTGATGTAGTGATGTTGTTTGGCCATGATGAACTCATTGGTATATACATTTATAATAAATAATTAAGGAATAATGACCTGTATGTTAGGAATTAATGGAAATGGGAATTCATTAAAAACTTCTGATCTGTCCTATAGACATTGTACAAGCTCTGAACTTAAGGATATCCAGTGGCTCTGTACACAGACAATTGCATTTGTGATCAATTTGATCAGTATGTTATAGGTTTACTGAACTAAAGATGCTGCATTTGCATCTGCTGCACATCTGACTTAAAATCCAGGGTTCATTGGGTTCCACCCCCTGGCAGGACCTACATGCCTTTTGACATGGAGTTTTGTCTTGAGATATCTTTACTGCCCTTCTCTTGCCTGCATCAAGTTGGACAGGTATCAGTCACTGGTGAGGTTATGTGCTTAAGTGCTAGACCATGAACAAAACAGTTGCAATGTGGTGTCAAGTGTCAAACATTACAAAATTATTTGTTACATTGTATTATGTTTCTTTTCCACAATAAGAGTTAAATGAAGCCAGATAAGAATATTTAAACTTGATTTCTAAAATTATATCTTTAGGACTCTTAAACACCTTGTCTGCTATATTACTTGACAATTTAGATGATACCATATGAAGTGAAATACATATTTAGACAAGTCTTCCTTATTTTTTTCTTGCTGAACTGCAACATCGCTATCTATAAAGCCTCCAGGTTTGGCATTCATACAATTTTTATCGGGTTCATGTTTGATTTAAATGATGTTTCACTCTAAAGATATTAGATTCCAGTATTACTTTCATTTATTGTGTAGTGTAGATCACTGTAGAAAGTTGAACTAAATAGAGTTGTGTGACATTTATACTTGGTAAGTTGAAGCTGGTATACAATACATGCATTAATGTATCACTATGATGGACATAGATACTATGTATTATTGTTTACCTTTCAAATAAGGTCATCACCTCAATCTAGGGACAAATAATAACAAGCATTGACCATAGTGGACAGTTGATACTCTGAATCTGTAACCTTATCTGCGTTTGTAAACAATGAAAACTTGTCAAAGTTTATTTGTATGAGAACTTCCCACCATTGTTAAACATTATTTTAGCAAGTTTATTAGTTCATATGGTAGCTGCATGTACTTAATGGGCTGATGGTTTATGTATCAGCTGTACTTACCATTATAAGTTAGCGATTTCCCTGGATTATCTTGTTTATATTTCAATATTTGTGTTGTAGATGTTGACTATGACATGGAGAATGTTAAGAAATTGTGTATCACTGATTATATACCTTCCCAGGCAAAATGATGTCTATGGTCAGCTATGGTTACTGAATTTGGTCAGCCATAGTCAGTGACCACATATGGTGTTCATTGCCAATAACTGTGGTGCCATTTAACAAAACATAGTCAGCCTTGATAGACCATGGTATCATGACAATGATCTACCATGTCTGAACATGTCTATATTGGCTTTCATTTCTCCTGAATTGTTTGTGATCCAGTGGTAGAGAACAGGATTTCTGGTACCATTTGTAGGGTAGACCTCAGTTCAATTCCATGTCATTACAGGGTTAAAAAATGTTGGGTTACAAGACTTAAAGCTCACTACTAACCTCAAAGTTTGTTGCAACAAGTAAAATTGAATTAGCCCTGTCAGAAGTTCATATTTTTGTTCCCATGAAACAAGATATGTGGTGTGACATGGTTGTCAGAAATGGTATGTTACAAACTGTCTATCCTGTTGATCAGGTCAGTCAAGTCCAGTGTGATGGGAATTCAAAATTTGTGACCTCAATGACTACTATTTTTATACGCCCGTTTTGAAAAAACGGTCGTATTATGTTATGCTGTTGTCCGTCTGTCCGTCCGTGGACAATTGCTTGTCCGGATGATAACTCAAGAAAGGATGTACCTAGGTTCCTCAAATTTTATGTGTTGATAGCCCTTGGGTGGAGGAGGTTCCCTATTGATATTGAGACCCCAGGCTTAAAGGTCAAGGTCACTGGGACTTAAAATAGGTAAAACTTGTCCGGACAATAACTGAACCACCAATGTACCTAGGTTCACCAAATTTTATGTAAAAGTAGCCCATGTGTCAAAGATGTTCCCTATTCGTTTTGGGGCCCCTGGGTCAAAGGTCAAGGTCACAGTGGCATCATATGTGAAAAAAACTTGTCCTGACAATAACTTAACAACCAATCTACCTAGGTTCACCAAATTTTATGTGAGAGTAGCCCATGTGTCAAGGATGTTCCCAATCGGTTTTGGGGCCCCTGGGTCAAAGGTCAAGGTCACAGGGACATCATATTGAAAAACCTTGTCCGGACCATAACTCAACAACGACTGTACCTAGGTTCACCAAATTTTATGTAAGAGTAGCCCATGTGTCAAAGATCTGCCCTATAGGTTTATGGGGCCCCAGGTTCAAAGGTCAAGGTCACAGTGGCATAATATGGAAAAACTTTGTCCGGACAATAACTGAACCACCAATCTACCTAGGTTCACCAAATTTTATGTGAGAGTAGCCCATGTGTCAAGGATATGCCCTATTGATTTTGGGGCCCCTGGGTCAAAGGTCAAGGTCACAGTGGCATCATATTGAAAAACATTGTCCGGGTAATAACAATTACTGTACCTAGGTTCAGCAAATTTCATGTGAGAGTAGCCCATGTGTCAAGGATGTACCTTATCAGTTTTGGGGAAACAGGGTTAAGTTTAAACCTTAAACCTGAAGATATCAAATTACCAAGCTGTGACTTCAAATGTTCAATCAATATGTTTATAAAGTCAAAATGGCAAACAATGAAACACTTGTCCAGACAATAACTGAACCACCAATGTACCTAGGCTCACCAAATTTTATGTGAGGGTAGCCCTTGTGTCAAGGATATGTCCTATTGGTTTTGGGGCTCCTGGGTCAAAGGTCAAGGTCACAAGGGGCATCATATTGAAAAACCTTGTTTGGACAATAACTCATCAACGACTGTACCTAGGTTCACAAAATTATATGTGAATGTAGCCCTTGTGTCAAGGATGTTCCCTATAGGTTTTGGGGCCCTAGGCCCAAAGGTCAAGGTCACAGAGGCATCATATGGAAAAACCTAGTCCAGACAATAACTGAACCACCAATGTACCTAGGTTCACTAAATTTTACGTGAGAGTAGCCCATGTGTCAAGGTTATGCCCTATTGGTTTTGGGGCCCCTGGGTCAAAGGTCAAGGTCACAGGGGCATCGTATTGAAAAACATTGTCCGGGTAATTACTCAACAATTACTGTACCTAGGTTCACCAAATTTCATGTGAGAGTAGCCCATGTGTCAAGGATGTGCCTTATCAGGTTTGGGGAAACAGGGTCAAGTTTAAACCTTCAACCAGAAGATATCAAATTACCAAGCAGTGACTTCAAATGTCCTATCAATATGTTAATAAAGTCAAAATGGCAAACAATGAAACACTTGTCCAGACAATAACTGAACCACCAATGTACCTAGGTTCACCAAATTCTATGTGAGGGTAGCCCTTGTGTCAAGGATATGTCCTATTGGTTTTGAGGCTCCTGGGTCAAAGGTCAAGGTCACAGGGGCACCATATTGAAAAACCTTGTTCGGACAATAACTCATTAACGACTGTACCTAGGTTCACAAAATTATATGTGAATGTAGCCCTTGTGTCAAGGATGTTCCCAATAGGTTTTGGGGCCCCAGGCCCAAAGGTCAAGGTCACAGAGGCATCATATGGTAAACCTAGTCCAGACAATAACTAAACAACCAATGTACCTAGGTTCACTAAATTTTATTTGAGAGTAGCTCATGTGTCATGGTTATGTCCTATTGGTTTTGGGGCCCCTGGGTCAAAGGTCAAGGTCACAGGGGCATCATATTGAAAAACATTGTCTGTGTAGTAAATCAACAATGACTGCACCTAAGTTCACCAAATTTCATGTGAGAGTAGCCCATGTGTAGAGGATGTTCCCTGTTGGTTTTGGGGCCCTGGGTCAAGTTTAAACCATCATCCAGAAGATATCAAATTACCAAGCAGTGACTTCAAATGTTCAATCAATATGTTAATAAAGTCAAAATGGCAAACAATGGAAATAATGCTATATTTAATAAGTAACATGAATTTAGTTCACCAAATTTTATGTAAGGGTAGCCCATGTGTCAAGGATGTTCCCAATTGGTTTTGGGTCAAAACTTGGTCAAAGGTCAAGGTCACAGGGGCATCATATGGAAAATCCTTGTCTGGACAATAACTAAACAATGATTGTACCTAGGTTAACTAAATTTTATGTGGATCAGCTCATTTGTCAAGATGTAATGTGTTGATAGCTCTTTGGTATTTGGTATGTTCTCTTTTGATTTGGAGACCCCAGAGTCAAAAGTCAAGGTCACAGGGACTTAATTTATATTGAAACATTTTTTGGACAGTAACTCAATAATGATTGTACCTAGGTTTACCAAATTTTATTTAAGGGTAGCCTAAATGTCTAGCATATGCCCCTTTGGTTTTAGGCCCCTGGGTTAAAGCTCAAAGTCACAAGAAAAATCCTGAGGAAAAACCTTGTCCAACAACCAACTTTACCTAAGATCACCAAATTTTATGTATCAATACTCTTTGGGTCAAGGGCGAGAACTTTTGGTTCTGAGGCCCCAGGGTCAATGTCACTGGAAGTTTGTATGGGAAAACTTTGTGTCGGTGATAACTCAACCATGGCTGTACCTAGGTTCTCAAAATCTTTGCTTTCGATAGCCCTCCAGTTAAGGATGGGACCTATTCTGAGATCCCGGGGTCATTGGTCAAGGTCACGGGGACTTCATATGAGATAGAACACAGCATGGACTGCACACGGGCGTATAATGCCCCGCACAGCGGAGCTCTTGTTTTACAAGTGAGCCAAAACCATTTTTTTTTGTTACAAGTGAGCCAAGACCATTTTAAATGTCTTCAATATGAATTTTACTAAGAGTGTTTGATTTTAAACAGTTTGCTGCTTCAATCTGAGTGAGTACTCTCTAACCTTTCGAAAGCCAAATTCTAAAAGCCTCTAGTTTGCTGCATTGCTCAACACTTGGTACTCTGATAATAAGTTTGAGGCACAGAATGCAACCTGACTGATGTATTAGAATGAGACAATTTAACTAGGGTAAGGAGCTGTTGATTCATTGCAACTTGAATTCATCATATATTGTCCTGTATAAGACATCTGCGAAGATACTAGAAAAGTTATTTGTAGTCTGCAGCATTGCTGAAATTCAAGTCACATGACTAGAAACAATTTATTAGATCTCCATGTGGCAAGCATCAAAAATGACAATACACAACATAATGCGCAATACTCTCCCGACTTAATAAATTGTATATTTCCTGATAATTTCATGACTTCATCTGTTCCTACCAGACAAGAATTTATATCTGCCACTTTTCTTTGAAATAACTTAGATTGTAACAACTATTCTATATTATCAAATGACTAGTGAACTATTCTGTATCAAGTGTGGTAGCTTGAATCTTTTGATTTATACTGGGTTTAACGCTCAGTGTCAACACAATTTTTAGATTATTTTACTGCGTCCAGCGCACCTAACCTAGCTTTCCGGGACCCATGTCTATAACCTGGTACTCACCTACCCTTCCACAAGGTTGAATCTTTTGAAAAATTATACACAGCTATTATCCCTGTGTTAATGACAATTTTCATGTCAGTGTTTTAAACCATGACCACCAGTGAAATGTCCAATGGAGATCCTCCCACTGAAAACTTTAAGTTAAAATGAATGTTTCTAGGCTATTTTGTCCTCAATTTGTTTTACAGAATCAAACAAAAATAACAATTTTCTAATGTCTATTTTGCTTTTCACAATCCTAGGCCCCAGCCATTTTTATGGTTTCATTTCAATGCTTTTTTCAAAGCAAATGCATTACTTTTTAGATTTTGGTTTTCATTTTTGATCCTATACACATGAGTAAAAAAATGGAGCATACCTAGCAACACCATTGCTATCTAGAAATATTTTAAACTTTCTTCCATTTTCTTTAGTTGTATTGATCTTTTTACTCTATTGAACTGTGGTCAATAATTTGATTATATAATTTTAATTGTTGTATTAAAATTTTGTTTACATGAAAATGTCAGGTTAGCCTTCCAGTCTGTTTTCTTATTAATTATTTGCCTTAATTGCATAGTAGAATTTAATTACTCTACTATGTAAATAAACTTGTCAGTACATTTTAATTGATTAATTCATGGACTTTTATTTTTCTCTTTTGAAATACAATGTATAAGATTAAGGTTTGAACTTAAGTAATTTATTTTAATTTTGAGTTTTTGTAATAATTTTAATTTTGAACTGTTTTTTTCCTGAAATATTTTCTGGAATTTTGACAAATATGAATGTAGAAGTTTGGTTCTATCCCTAACAGGGACCACAAAGCTGTTAACTCTAATTAATATAATGTGTAATACTGTGCTGTCTTAGAATGATCTGAACTAAAATGTCTTACTGATTATCACTGCTGGCAGCAGAGACTTTATGAGTTTTTAAAAATGAATTTGACTGGCACTAGTTGTAGAGCTGTTATTAATTATATCAATGTCGGTGCATTGTTGATATTCATTTCTCGATATATCGATATCGTTGATATGCTTTATTTTAGCCCAGTCATTGACAGCTCTCACTATAGTAGCCAACTGACAATGTCATTAGACATGTTCTTTTTATTTGTTTATTATGTAAGATGTAGAGTGTACATATTTTCCATATTTATTTGGTACTTTGCTGGACAAGGACTTTACTCCATTTTTACTCCAATCCCCAGGAACCGCTCTTTTGCCAATATAATGACTGTTTAAAACATTTGGTGCAGGTGTTTGGAAAATTCTGGGTAAGCCTTTAACAATGAGAATGAGGAAAAGTTAGACCGCCTTCATACTTAACTACCTAACATGCTTCAATTCAGTTTAATACTTTTATATACTACCAAAAAAAAAAACATTTGACAGCTGCTGTATGAATATACAATTTCTAAGCATTTAACAATTATGATGTCATCATGATTAATCAGAACTATTTTATTGAATTGTTTGCTGAAATTATGACATTACTATTGTCGCTGTATTATGTAAACATTGTGCAGTATGAACAGATTTTACAATAAAAGAGTTTCTCTAAGTGTATGAGTGTATTGTCTGGTTACATTATAAATGGACTATTCTTGGAAAGTTAATGGAAGAAGGAGGACTAAACAAATATTTGATAGAATACACTCTGTGTATTGACATATTTACTGTTAACTGAAGCTGACAATGTGAGGAATCATTGCAGGCCACCACAAAGTCTTTAAAACTAGCCAGAAATCAATGATTTTAACAACACTTTAATGGTCGGGCAATGAAAGCAAAGCTCTCATGTAAAGAAATCATTTAGTTACATTGCCTTTAGCTTCTGACTTGAATGATCTTGGCTTTTTTGTATTCTATTTATTCTCGTTAATGATGATGTGACTGATTTTAGTTGTACTAGAAATACTTGAAAGAAATAATTGAATGGAAAAATGAAAGAAAAATATTCTTTTTATGACTTAAATGCTTTGTAGTTATGATAAAATAGCATTATGATTGAGGAGGGGATGTCGTAATGTTATAAATTGGCAATATGAATGTAAATTGGATGGTTTTTATTATCGCTCATGTCATTGGTCGATAATTCTTATAATGTAAAAAGTTGTTAAGTTTTGGAATTTTTTCCATGATTTTAATAGATTTTTAGAGGAAACATATGGTCATTAGTTCCTAATATGGTAAAAATGTTCAATTATTAACTGTTTGGTCAATGGTGTATATTAATTTTCTAGATAATCAAATTATCTAAGAATGAATAGAATATATAATGAAGTAAGTTAGTGTAGAAATGCTCTAGATTAACTGACTGTTCAATAGAGAAATGTTCAATATATTGACCCAAACATGATGGTCAGTCTATCAGTGTGGGTCATCTACTATCATATTGGCCAATGGTCAACTCATAGGGAGAAAGAGAGAGTTTGTTATTAGTCATTAATTGACCAGTAAATGCCAATATTTGACCAAGAGTGACCACTATGAGGACATGAGGACTGATGTGTCATAGTCTTAAGTACTGTTGATATGAGAGGGAATAGTTAAACCAGCAACAGATTGGATAGTGTCTGTGAAATGATTATTTGATGGAATGTGTTGGATGACATTGGATACTGGTTGTCTGGTTTTCTCTGAAAATAATGTTTGGATTAATAATGACATTACTATAGTGTCGAGTCTGTGACAATGAAATAATACATGTGGTTTGTGATTAAAATGTTCTATATGTTGTTTTGTGGGGTTTCAAAAAAATAGTTTTATTAATTGTCTGTGAAGTATTGATTAATTTGGATTTTTAAAAAAATATTTTCTGTGATTTAAATATACTTGTATTATTAGTTTGAAATATTTTTAGTAAACCTATCAGTGTTAAGTTTTGCTTTTTCTTTTAAGTATTTTAAAAGTATAACTGTGAGAGCAATAGGTTTTTTTTTGGTGGGGGGAGTATATTTACTGTGAAAGTGTTATTTTTTTGAGGGGGGGTGGGATACTTTTCTTTTTCATGGTCATCCAAATTTTTGTGGACATATATCATTTATGTATAGGCTAAACTTGTGCACATTTATCATGAGAAAAAAATAATACTGAACAAAAAAAGATTGTTTATTACTAAAGTGGGTACGGAAGATATAAATTATATTCATGTTTTTTTAAGTATCATATACTTAAATTGTCGATTAAATAGAGATGTGTGGTCGTATGGTGGTTTATACATATTTTTTGTATAACATTGAACTTGTCTTGCCTTATATAGCATGTCACCTCACAAAGATAAAAAGATTTATTTGTTGTTTTTTTATCCATTAAACTGATGGGGGTGTTTGTTCTTGTCAAAATTAATGAATTACTAGATTGGGTCCTATAGTTAATTAATTGTTAGAAGATAAAAGGATACTAAATATAAAGATGGTTTTATTATTTTTCATTACATATTTTGTTATTTTCATATAATGTTAATGTTATACTGGGGTTTTATTTTATGACAATTTAATGGTCAGATAATCTGTTTCTGATTAGTTTTATGGTATTTCATGTAATGGTCATAGTTTGTTTACATTCGGTAGATCATCTGCGTGGTTGATATCAGTAAACAGAATCACTACATTATTCAAAGCTGGCTACATAAACCTTAATTAGCCGAATGTTAAGAGAAAAAGATCAATCGTTTGTATTTTAGATACAATGTATTTGCCTACTTTAATGCTTGTGATACTTAGGTAATTGTGCTTTTGATATAAGATTGGTAAAGATTGGATTAAGAAAAGTTTGCGTGATTTTTTCGGTTGTTTCTATTGTTATCCTGGGATGTTAAAGGATCATGTTACGTTATTGATTGTAATGGATATATCGTGTTAAGTCTGATAATTTACTTGGTCATGTCAACATTACGGTCCTAGTTGCACCTGGGAAAAATAGGCGTTTTTGATAAATACTGTTGAAGTATTTTGTAATATAACACTTATTGGATAGTGAAATCGTTCATGTCTTAAATTTGATACAGTCTTAATATAATTAAAGATTTGTTTTAATTTTAAGTATTTTTAAGTACAGGTGGCTATATAACAAGAAAAAAAAACCACTTGTTTCTTTCTCTCTCCAACTTTTGTAGAAACATGCCTTTGAATTAATTGGCAAACTTGTCTTTTTAATTTAACCTTGATTTACCTGAGGTTACCTGTTGTGAGATGAAGGATTTAAATAATTACATTCTGCCATGGAATAATATTTAAATATAAATGTTAGTGAAGGTATTATTGTTTCCTCGGATGACATGTGGAGAATATATGACCAAGACGTGATGAAGTTTATTATAAACCATGCAGTTTATGATACCATATATAAAATGTATGAAAACTATCTCTTAATTAAAATTTTCAGTTAAAACGTGATATATTGGTGTATTCTGTCGGGACTGAAGATATGTGCGTGTGACGACTATAACAGGCTATATCGTGTCTGATATCTTAAATGCTGATTTTTTTTCAAAATAATGAACATTTCTTGTTAAATTGCTGAAAATGAACAATTAAAATGTTGGTTATGGGACATAATATAGTTTAGAAACATATTCTTTAATATGATGTTGTTTTGCTTTGGTTTTAGTCTGTGATGATTTTGTCGGACAAGTTAAGTATTTTATGGGGGCAAGTTAAAATAAATTTAAGGCAGATTAGAATTGAATGGAATTTAACAGTATTTAGATGGAATAACATTCTAGTAATATTTACTGAGGAATTATTGAGATTAGTGTTGCTTTAACATAATCAAATATGTTGAAGTTCCGACGAAGTGTAAGTAAGGCTGATAACTCGGCTAATGGTGTTAGTAATGATGTTGTTAACAACAACACTTTAAACATTGACGATGATGAACCAGTGTTGGACAATCAGATTAAAACACTAACAGATAATAAAAGTACCAGTAGATTTGGATTTAATGTTAATAGGAATACTAATGAGCTGTCTATGTCTAAAAAGGTAAATTAATAAATCTATTTTATTATATTATATAAATTTACTTATAATAATGTTTTTCATGTATTATAAAAACATTTCAACTGTCAGTGGTGCATACATTAACCCCTCTGATTTAAATTGATTGCTAGTATTACAGAAGTACTGTAGTAAGTAATTAAATAAATGGGGTTAATGTACACTGATAGTATCAATTATGTCTATTGTATACATATATATAACACTTCAGTATATCCGTAGTCTCAATATGCAGACCTTTTTTTGTTCATAACAGGAGCCATTTACAGGCACCTTCCCCTCCTGGCACATTTTTTAAATGATGCAGTTTTCCCCAAATTTGGAGTTTATCTTTGAATTTTTATTCCCTTATCAATGAAATTAGGCCCAAGGCCCCTTCCCCAAATATTGAAAAAGCCCTGATTATGAGAGCTTTCGAGCAGAGCTGAATCTTATAGTTCTATAATGAATAAGTTGGTAAATAAAACCAGTGTTAGAAATGGTCTCTTTGTGAATTTGTAAATTTGTCAATATTTTGTATTGTAAAATGCTCCTGTATGAGTAGTGATGGTGGTCATTCTTTAACTGATGATTGTATGCCCCAAATGATTTTCATTCTTTGTGTTCTCTGGTGCTTGGAAAAGACTGTTCACAATTAGTCTGTCTGGTGACAATATTGTCAATCAACTTGAATAATCACTCAAAACTATCCTTTAGGGAGATAATATTTCTTTGCACCCAAAAAAATATGAGACATTACTTTGCTGTCATTGTGTCATGTATTTGTTTTTGTGAAAGGAAATTAAGTCTTTGAGCTGTCTGTACTTCAATGTTGATTTTTTGTTTTTCTTTTATTGTTTTTGGATAATGCACTTGACAATATGTTTACTAAGGGACAGTATATACAGTATGTATTATGGTGATGACTTATTTGATATTAAAGGTTAATATGTAAAATCTAGAAATCATTATCATTGTTTGACACATGATGTAAGGTTCAATTCTACAAACTCTATGTTTAATTTATACTAATCTGTTCTTTATGAAAAATATGACTGATACCCTGAAACAGCTGGCCTTAACAGCTCTCCATTAGCAGAACCTAAATGCTGATTTTGCCAAAGCATTAAGGAATTATGTTATTAAAGACCACATAGACACTATATGTATCATAAACCACCTGATAACAGTATGTTATCATAAACTACATGGACACTGTAACTATGTTATCATATACCACATGGACACAGTATGTTATCATGAACCACATGATAACAGTATGTTATCATTAACTACATGGACACTGTAACTATGTTATCATATACCACATGGACACAGTATGTTATCATAAACCACATGATAACAGTATGTTATCATTAACTACATGGACACTGTAACTATGTTATCATATACCACATGGACACAGTACATTATCATAAACCACATGGACACTGTATGTTATCATTAACCACATGGACACTGTATGTGATCATATACCACCTGAACACTGTTTGTTATTATATACCACATGGACACTGTATGTTATCATAAACCACATGGACACTGTATGTTATCATATACCACATGGACACTGTATGTTATCATATACCACATGGATACTGTATGTTATCATAAACCACATGGATACTGTATGTTATCATATACCACATGGACACTGTATGTTATCATATACCACATGGACACTGTATGTTATCATATACCACATGGACACAGTACATTATCATATACCACATGGACACTGTATGTTATCATATACCACATGGACAATGTTTGTGATCATATACCACATGGACACTGTATGTTATCATATACCACATGGACATTGTATGTTATCATATACCACATGGACACTGTATGTTATCATATACCAACACACTCTGTATGTTATCATAAACCACATCTAGACACTGCTAGGTTTTACCAATGGACACTGTATGTTATCATATATAAACGGAAACTGTATGTTATCATATACCACATGGACACTGTATGTAATCATATACCACATGAACAGTTAACCCTCAGATGTTAGTCTGTAACTATACAATATATTTTAGGTTTCAAGGGACAGCATTATAACAATATTATATCCTGTGTTATTACATAAGTCTGCTTTGTGGTAGATATATAATACAATAAAAATGATTTCCATTCATGTTTTAGTATATTCTAGCAGAGTTTTACAAATTATTGTCTGCTAGTCTGCAAACTTTGCCTAGATTGATCACCTGCAGTCAGAAAACTGAATTATAACACTCTAAAATACAACACATAGATAGTTTTCATTTATCTTTATAATTATATATCAGTTGCTTCTGGATAAAAATGCCATCGCCACAGACTGGCTTTTTAGAATGGAGATGAATTTTGTGACATTCTCTTTAACAAAAACTGACTATTCAAATGTCTGGGGTTTAAGTCTATTAGCCCTGCATGACAACTGAACATTCTGAACTTACACATAATAATTATGTGTGCCTGAGATAGCCAGTTGTAATGAACTTTAGTATATATATATTATGTGTGCATTTCCTTGAAGGACTATTTAGTAATGAAATGTTAATTTATGTCAGAATTGCTGTCATCATAATTTGCAATGACAGGTGCACATTTTAATTAGTAAGTTTTATCCCATTTATGGACAATGTTTTACTTTCATTGGCCATTATTACAATAACCCTCAATTTCATTTATAATTAAGACTAGGCTTGATTATTGACAGTATCATCTCATTACAACATTATTTTCTGGTATTAAATGATAGAGAATGCCATTTTAGTCAGTGGATGTCGACTCCATTGTTTCTGTGGGCACCACAAGACATTATACTAATTACTAAGCTCTGATTCCAATGGTCTAATGAGGCAGTTTCCTGCATGACAGACACAAACCAATATTAGTTTGTTTCTTTATCAAGAGAAAATAAATTGGTATAAAGTAATCAGTTTTGAATTAGTTTGGTTACTAAATACCAATCCTTCTTTGTCTTAAACTGTTAATTATTCCTTCCTTTCATAGCTTTAATTACACAATATACTCTCATATCACACCTACTCACACTGTATACCTTGTCTAATCATGTCTTTATATAGTAGGTTTGAATGTCGGAAATTAAGCAAAATTACTCTTCTGCTTAGTGTGAACCAACTAACTGGGCATTTCGTATCTTTATTAACATTTAAAGTTATCCAAAGTCAAGCAAGTGCTAGCAGGGAGTAATCAGTACATATCTGAACAGAGACTTCGAACTTCATTTGTGCCTGCATACACTGCAATTGCATGAAAAAATTAAGGCTTCATACTTTATTAAGTGTTTGCATTGATATGTTCATTAAAAATGCTTGGTGGAAATATTAAGTGAGTACTGTAGCTATCACCAAGATCCTTAAATGGTTGAATTGGGTGAAACACAAAGGGTAACATGATAGATTGTTTAACTACCTTAAGCACATGCTATGACCAGTCTCAGCTCCATCTTTGACTATTTGAAAATGTCAATTTTCTTTTAAGCAGTACAGAATTGATTATTTTTTCATTCTAAGCCTACAGGCCTACAATGTTACACTAGCATGATTCACTTCAGCTACCACTTAATATATTCAGCCATCTCCAAAGGCGGATCCAGTGGGGGGGGGAGGTCAGGGGGGGTGTCCGGACCCCCCCCTAGAATTTGGAAAATGTACCTGTCCATTAGTGTATTTCTTGCCTGTAAGTCATTTTTAAGTAGGATGAAGCAATTTTTCTCGGTGCTTAACATAGATTTAATAGTTATGAAGTTTTATTATCAATATGTTGCATTTTTTCTGCAAAATGTGTATAATGTGGTTGAGGTTTGAAGTTCGGACCCCCCTCCCCTATAAAAGTTCGGAACCCCCCCCCCCCCTAGAAAAGTTTGCCCCTCCCCCTTGAAAAAAATCCTGGATCGGCCCCTGCAACTCAAATAATATTCCCTATATCCATCTTTAAAGCTTGGATTGGGAACCATTTTCTGTGACTGTATTTTTGTAAAGAGTACAAGATTTTCTTGCTTTATAATCTATGGAAGCAATTGTATGCTCTAGAAATAATGTTGTATCATGATTCTTGATTTTTCTGCCAAATGATTAATTTGTTCTTTACATATTATCTTGTAACATTAGGTAGTTTCAGAATTTTAAATAATGTTGATATTAATTATATTGTACTGTAGCTTTTGTGATATTACTGAATGTCTGTATCATAATAATGATTATAACGATTCACATTTTATTGAGGTTATTGATGCTTGTGGGGACTACTACAGCACACTCTCTATTTGCAATACATTTTTACTTGACCAAAATAGTTCAGGTGCAGATTAGCTTCCATATACAATGTTCAGCTGACTACTAATATACTATTTTGTTTGATAACCCTAGACTTGATGATTGAAATCACCTTCAAGCAGGTGACCTCAGCTTACAGTACCCATTTACACATGGTTTGAATCAACCATATGTAAATTTCTTGCTCAAGAAAATTAGCTGTGCCCCAAGTTGGGTTCAATCCCTATGTGTGCATTCTACCACTGGACCACTTCTTCCTGTTTTTGAGGTACAGCACATTCTGTATTGGCAATGCATTTTCTCTTGACCAAAATATGATAGAATCAGTCCATTTCTACTGTAAAAATGTTTACATTGTATTCAGTTGAAATAAAAGACAATGTAAGAGTACCAAATGTGATGCTGAAACGTGCAGCACCCTGCTGGCAAATCTGAATTGCTCTGTAATAAATTGAGGTAATCTGATGACAATGAACATCACAAACAAATGCTCTGTACAGCCCTGTTATAAAGTGACACAACATGATATATATAAGTCAACAGCCCTGTTACAAAATAACAAAGTATCACAAATTGATATACCCAAGGGATTTAAGGAATCATCTACAAACAGTAAACTAGATATCTATGATGAAGCTATTTCATGATAAATAGTCATTAAGCTGTTGGTATTTCTATCAAGGGACTTTATTTTAGCATAAAACTTCACCATATCATGTTGACCCTATTTTATATATATGTTTTTTATGTATTTGACCTAAATATTATGTCAGAATATTTTAACCTACAACTTAGCACATACGCTTGGCTTTGGCTTACAACTGCCCTACTTGATTCAGAAATAGGCACCAGAAACAGCCACAGAAGATGTGTCATGTACAAACTCCCACACAGGAATCAAACCCTGGTGGCCCTTAGTCAGATGCTCTTTGAACCTTAGGTTCTCAGGTGAGCAGTCCAGGGCCTTTCATATCCTCTTAGGATGACAGTTCTATTAAACTAATTAATTACTATAAACTACCCTAAATAATTTTAGGATAATTTTAGGATAATTCTAGGATAATTCTATTTTTCTATTAATACTGATAATAATGAGATGTTGAACTCTCATAATAATAAAAATATACCCTAGTTTATTATTAACATACTTACAGAGAGATAAAGGTGTGAAATAGTCTGATGCTCTTTAATTATCTTTCAGGGAAATGATCCTCTGTTTTTAGTTTCTGGTTCATAAAAAAACCAGATGTGTCTATGTGTGAAACATTTGGAAATATCATTATCTCTCAGAAAGATATAAATATATTATGACTAAGATAGAGCACAGTGACTAAGTCTTAACTTTTCTCATTGTTGTTTGACCTTATTGTTGTATTTTGGTGTTTTTCTAAGGTCACAAAAAAAATGATTGTTGAGTTTAAGGTATTCTGATACATTATTGTTGCAGTTATTTGTCAAAGGGAGATAATTGTTGATAACTTTATTCATGTTAAAACTTCTGTTTGGTTAAGTGCTCATTGAGAGCTGTGTCAGAGTGTTACCTAAAACATGTGATTAAAAAGGTGAAATGTCTATAAGATAATAATTTTTTCTATCAGTTTTAGCCCATTGCGTTTATCATTGTCATGACCTGTCAAAAATGGAAGCTTAAATAGATACTGATGCCTAATATAGACTTATTAAATGGGTTATTATCTTAACTATAGTTTCAAACATGTTAGACACAGTAGAATAAGGTGCATACTGTTATAACTGCTAAGCCCTTCAAAGCAAACAATTAAGGTAAACACCCTTTTGATTTATAAACCTTTCCAAATGGCTATTGAACATCAACAATCACCACATTGCCACCTATATTCATAAGCATATTACATCAAATTGCTGCATCACACTACCCTGTGTTCTATGTTTTCATACAGTTTCTTATAAGCTAAATGTGTAACCTGAAAAATATGTAAACTACTTAAACTGTATGAAAACATATTTGTTTTCTAACTTTTCTTTCAGTTTCCTAAACTGAATGAGGGACAGAAACACATTGATTATTTTGTTAGACTTACTGTTGTTTCTGTATATAAGATTTAGTTTACTTTCAGTGTAAGTTGTATAGGGATGTTCTGGAACTGTTTGATCTCAATGTTTTAATGTATAGGTAATTGTTGATAGATGGAGGAAATTGAAGAAATATTGTTTCCTCACATAACATTTGTAATCCCTGTTTTTTATGAACTTTTTTAACCTTTACAATGAAAGTTGGTACAATTAAAAACTTACCTCAGATGAGGGAATAAGACTAAGTACCATTATTCTTTGGCTCATTTTATCATATGTCTTACTACTGATTTTCGATTTAAGTAAAAAACCAAACTGTACATGTATGTTTAATGCCCAGATATAAAATTACCATACAATTTTTGATAATATACTTTGTTGCTTTGTCTTGTTGTTAAACTTAAGTTTACTTTTGCACCACCAGCATTTTAATGTTGGATTACTTTGGAGTCAAAATTTTATTTGTGCAAAAACTTATTTTGTCTAATTTTATTCCAAAGTGATTATTGATGTATTAAATTAAAAATGTATTATTTTTATTTACTATTTATATAATGTCACTATTTATATACGTCTATACTTGTTAGAATACCAGACATAAAAACACATATGAATCAATATAGCTACTACATTCTGTTGATATTATGATGAATATTTCCTCTGTCTCTCATGGTTTTATATTGTCCCACACCATTGTTGACTGGCTGATGTATTGACTGGCTGATGTATTAACTGATGGAAATGTTGTTGTTTTGTAAAATGTTATGTTATAAATATTGTATATCTTGTAATGGACTACTGTCTGTGGTATAGGGTAATAATCTAGTTGACATATTTGGCTATTCTACATTATATAATATAGATTGTTCTAGCATGACTTGGTGTCTCACATTGTCACAATTGATGCTTTCATTCTTTTATATACTGTCTGCTTGTTAATCATACAATTTAGTAACTTTGGAAGTTCTGAGCTCCAGGCCTGGTCAGGTTTTACTACATGTAGGGCTGCAAATAAATTCTCTTATTTAAAGCAACATTTGTTACTGTACCAGAAATTTCAGCTATTGGATTCTTTTTAGAGGGAGTTCGAATGTAGGTCGCCTTGAGAAAAATCATGTCACAGAAAAGTTCTGAACCAAGTTAAAAAGTTAAAGTGCAGTTTAAAGACTGCTTCTATTTACATGTTCCTGATAGTTTAAAAAAACCTTCAAGCAAGTGATCCCTCATAGTACCCTTTTTACACCTGGATGGAGAGGAACAGCTGTAGGTAAATTTCTTTTTTTAGGAAACTGTGTCCTTTAAATGGGGTTCAAACCTTCTCGATCCCTTATCGTGCATCCTACCCATGGACCACTGCTCCTAAAAATGAAAAAGTCTTTTTTATGAAGTATGAAATTTCAACAGAAAATGATGCTTAAATATGAAAAATTGTAATTTGATGAAATTAAAAAAAATCATATATTTTTGATAGGTGATAAAGATGATCATGATGTTTATATCTGTTATCAATGATGTTATATATAGTACTAAATCAGTGAATATTCAGACTGTTTGTTGTCAGATTGACTTTGATTTCTCTTTCATCCAGTGAACCATGTGGTTAGATTGAAATGGAGAGGGTAATGGATCAAGTTCTACAATTGTATGTTATCATAGAAAATATTACTGTAAGGCAATAATCTATCTGTAATTAGTTTGGATATCTTCCAGCTAAAATTCTTACGGTTTTCTTATACCATGTCATGAATATTTTTGGTTACCGTGGCAATTTTTAGATGTTATATTGTATTTAAGACAGTTTTAGATTTGTGATGCAATTTTGTATAATGATGGATTACCCGTGTCATAAAAAATACTTAGTAAGAAAAAATGTTTGGATTTTTATACCTTGGTTGTTTGAATGAATTTGGTTTTGACATCAAAATAACAGTGTAGAAACTATTGAGAAAGAGAGAGATATTGCTTCAGCAAATATTATGTTCTGCCAAAAGTTATTTTTGCTGATGCTTTACTTCAACAGTTTAGAGCAAGAAGTAAATGTCAAAAAATGATAGAAATTCCAAATGCTATTAAGTTAACTGGTTTTAGTTAAGCATGGTATCAAAAAACAATACTGTTTCATAAGATTGGTTTCTGTATACACTCAAATCCTAATGGTGGTTATAAAACAATGGTTCTGATAAAAACTAGTTTAACTAGATATAAAAAAGGAGCATGCCATGTTGACTAGTTTTGTTGCTGCATACCTGAGTATAATTCCTTATGGAGCAGACGGTCCTCATTAAAATCAAGCATTCTAGTTTAATCACTGATCCATTGAAATGTTTAGGTTGGTTTTTGTGAAGATTCCTACCATATTAGGATCCATGAAATGTTATATTATAGTTTATATTGATTCTAACTTCATCAATCTTTGACTTCCTGTCTGGTAGACTCTCTTCTTGTGAATATAGTCATTGATCATGAAATATTTACTTAAAGTACACATAAAGGAGTGAATGACTTAATGTGTGGTTTTGAAGTTAAATCTGAGCTTTGTATTGTTAGAAAAAATAAGATTTAATCATTAACTGCCTTTAAGTCTTTATTTGAAGTCTGGATTTCTGTGATTTAGGAATTCTGATTTGTTTGCCAGCACATGATTTTTCATCTTAATTGTCAGGGCTTTTTTAAAGGGTCTGGCGCACTTATAAAGTTCTGAGACTAGGAACTTGCCATCCTGTTTGATATATTTACTTAATGTAAAAAGAAGTTGCTAAGTGTTGTTTGTAACATGCAAATTTAGAGAAATAACATTTTGATTGGTCAAGGCAAAAGTAATCTTTATCCCTCTTTTATTTACATGTATTGTATAGTTAGAATAGTTTTGTGCTAATTATGGCCCATCAAAATGTATTTAGTCTAAATTCATAGCAATGGTTATGACTAATGCCACTTTAACCTTATGACTGTTGGTGCCAGACTAAAATCTTAATTGATGAACTATATAAATACTGTACAATATTTACTATACAAAATATAAACAAACCTACCCAATCTGTTAATTATATTAACTAAGTCTTACTAAGGTACCAGTGGATGTTTTTTGTAAAGAGCAATTTCAGTTAGTAATGACCATGGTTTATATCTAGAGAAGATAGCTGTAGATCAAAGTATGGGAAACCTCAGGTCATGTTAGAAATGTGTTTATTATTACTATGACAATATATATTGTTAACAACTTATCACTAATTGATAATTAATTAGATATAAACCTTACACTACCTGTAGTGGGTGGTCTCATAGTTCTGGGAGTTAAAAGTTTATGCTGGTTAATAGACTGATGTCTTGTTTAAGAGTTGAAGTATAAGCTGTTCCTGTGGTTGTCCGGCCTATTTGTAGTGATAGAACTAGTGCTATTAGAGATGGACTCAAGGTGCAGAGTTTAGAACCCAACATATGCTGTCACAGTAATATGTGAGCCTTAGTGTAGTGGAAATTTAGTGGAGTGTTGATTATATCTAACTGAGATTGACAATCATCATGTAGCTGTGATATATTTAATATAGTATATTAATGAGCAGTCTATAATGATGTAATAAGTTATTGATTGGAAACTAATTTGACCTGAGAACTCTGATGCAAGCATCTATAATACCACATAGATTACTAATTGGCTATTATGTTGATATCTCAGAACTCATAATACACATCAGTTCTGTCTCTTGAGAGCTCATACTGACATGATAATCTTGCCATTGTTCAGTATGAAACTGATAAGGAATCAAAATCCACAGTTGTAGTCTTCACTAGTCCGATTTAGTATGCTTTATAGGAGTTAAGCTAAATAATCAACTAGCCCAATAAGTTTCAAATGCCCATATTTATATTCACTAGACCAGGATTCAGGCTAGTGGGTAGGGCAATGACTGGTGTTGTTGATTACTGTTAGGGAATGTACACTTTACATGTATGATTATAGATCTAAATGCAGGGCATTCTGTAAGACACATAACCTAAGCCAGTTGGAGGCACAATGTCATGACTTGGTTGTAATTAGGGTTTCCATTGTATAATGAGCTTACTTTTAAAGCTACATGGCTCCTCATGGACTTAGCCTGATTTTAGCGCCAATTAAATCAGTTTGGGTTTTGCTTTCTTTTTTATACCCCTATCTGCCTGTGGCTACATTAAAATCTTGTGGGTTATGAGAAATTGATAATGCAAAAAAATGTTTCAAGCCTGCATTTCTCATAAGAAATTCTATTTTTTACAAGAACTCTGTCTATGTAATATTATGATAGAATTCAGTTGGATAGTTTTTTATGTAAATTGAGTTGGTTTGAGTCTTAGAAAAACTTCGCATTTCCTCATTTGTTTGTTTAGAATATATTAAAGGATTGAAAATTTCCCATGGTTTATGAAGAGTGGGTGTGTTTTGTACTAAATAATATTTTATTTGCCTGATTAATTATAAATCAGAAGGTCTGATATTTTTCCCTTGATACTTAACTTGCCGTTAGCGCTCATTTTAATCCAACTGTGCACTGTTAACAGACTTTGACTGTTTCTAATAAATGAGGTTTAGATGTTTGTATCAGGATTTCTGTGTTGGTGGTGGTTCCATTACATACAGTGTCCTCCGAAAGTTCTTGGATAAATAAATTTTGACAAAAACTGATCATGTCTCCTGCAAGTAACTTTACAATAATCAAAACTTATTCATGTAACATAATTTGAATCATATGTTGATAAACAAGTTAATGTTGATTTTGGAATTTGTACAGATGACTCTTTGTTTTTTTCATGGGTAAATATTAAATGGTTTTTCATGGGTGAATATTAAATGGTTTATCCTAAGAAAGGATTTCGTCCACGGCCTTTGGCAAGGTGCTGTATGTAACACATTGCACTTCTCTACTTAAACTTTCTTATTGATTTCTTGCATCGATGATTAAATGTATTAAGATTAAAAATGAACAAAACGTACATTTTGTGCATCTTTTATAAATTATTATATACAGTCAAATGACTCCTGAGTGTACCAAGCAAAATATAATGGATAAACTCAATATTTATTGTCCCCCTCAGATTTTATAGTCCCCAAACATTAGCAATATGATGGGTCAGCATAAACTAGTCTAACTTCATGTACATACAATCATGTACTACAGTAGCCTGTTCAGTTACCCCAAACGTTCCAAAACGTTCCATAACATTAGGGTCAGAACATTTCAACCCAAAGACAACTCAACCCTAGACAACTAAAAAAACTGCTTATGGTTTGAGTTGTCCCAACTTTGGGTTGAGTTATCCACGGGTAGAGTTGACTTCGGATTGAGTTGTTCTGCACCCCTAACGTTTGCTAACAGTCGTTACTGAGCAAGCTGCTGATTTGAGTGAGTGGAATAGTATTATAGATTCTGAGTATTGCACAGACATATCACAATAATATTTGTACAGGGGACCATTAAATCTGAGGTTTGACTGTATAGATGAAAGTTCTTGAAAAAAAGAAACTCTTTAATCCAGTCATCATGGCACCCTGTATGTTTATCTTATTGGTTACATTCATATATCTCTACTGGGACTTCAAAACTCAGTTTTAAATCACTTTAGTTATTTGATTACTTTCAATGATTTAAAGTATTTTATTGTAAATCAAAAAAGTAAAGAAAAAAATTGTACTCTATACTTGCATTACTGTAACCTTCCTGCACAAGTTTTTCATCTATCAACTTAATGTTTAAATAGCTTTACAGGGTTTCATGCAGCAGCATAATACCATAGACTTACTAAGCAGCTAATATCCCTTGTAATTGGGCAACTGAGAATCAAGTATGGCACTTTTCAGCCTTTGGTGTTTCTAAGAATGTGCTGTGCTTAGCAATAGGTTAAAAATTTGGGTCTAGAGGTCTAGCCCAATTTAGGTACCTTAATATATAAGAAGGTTGACTGACAGCCACAATATGACTGAACAAAATGTTGAAATGTGGTTGAATTTTGCACTAAAATGTTGTGACATTTTCATTTTAACTTATTATACATTAAATTTTGTGAACAATAAATGGCTGTTCTAGAAATCGAAGTTCAAGAACTAATTAAAAAAAGTTCTAGAAAAGTTCTTAAAAATGTTCTTGAACAGTTCCTGAACAACAAATAGCAGTTCAAAGAATCAAGTTCTAGAATTGATTCAAGAACAGTTCTTGATAAGTTCTTGAACACGTTCTTTTAAACAACAAAATTAATGGTCATTTTAAAAATTAAATTCAAGAACTTATTTAAGAAACGTTTGAGAACATGTTCAAGAACTTTTCTAGAATTCTTTGCATGAGTCTATTTTTATATGAAATTTCTTTTAACTGTTACTTTTATACTGACATTTTTTTGTTCTCATGCAGTGAAAACTTCAAACTTATCTAGAGCAGTATCTGACAGTATATTTTGTTAAAAAATTGTTTAGTATATTATTGAAGTCATGATAGTGTCAAACTTTGATATGTTGTTATAGAAAACAAAAATCTTGAGATAAAAAAATGTAGAATAAACTAACACTGTACTTTATTTGAACCTGTCTAATCTTAGAACTTAATTGAAAAGTTTGCAAAGTTTGCTCCTTTCTGCACGAGTTTTTCATCTATCAGCCTAATGTTTAAACTGCTTTATGTTCTACTACAAGAAATTTTACTCCGAGCTAAGGTGAAGTGTTGTTTACTTTAAAGTCATTATTTTCTTAATTTTGTTAAATTCTGTTGAGTGAAAGTTGCTGTTTGTAGAGTGAAGAGTTAAAAAATCTGCTAGGGTAGCTCTGTTCACCTGTGTAATATCAGGAATCTAAGGTATGAGGAAATGAGGAAAATATTCATTTCATTTCCGTGAACATAATTAGTTTCCTTTGAATGTATATCTTTTCCTGTGTACCTGAAAGTTGTATCTGTATCATGTGCATATTGTAAACTTACTTCATGATTTAAATTGGTGTTATATAAAAAAAAGTTAAAATGCAGTATAAAGTCTGCTTTTATATAACTTGTCAAGTTAGTACTATAACCCCTGAGCATTGAGATCATCCTCTTATAGGGGATCCTCTCAGTACCCATTTTCAATTGAGTGGAGGGAAACAACCGTTTTTAAATTTCTTGCTCAAGGATATTTTAAGTGCTTCTAGTGGGGTTTGAACTTGGGAACCTCTCGATCAATAAGCATAGGTCCTACCACTGGACCACTATTCCTACTATTATTGTTCATAAAGGCTTATGCCTCACATGTATACTATTGGTGATCCTTCTGGGAACAATGCTCTTCACATTGCATACTCAGCCAGTCTGGCTATGTTAAATAATGATCCCTATTCTTGCACTACAGATTAGTTAAGGAACCATTCTATATAGTGAAAAGTTTAATGTTGTTAAATATATGTACAAATAATAGTGCAGATAAGGTTTTTATTTGCTACTCAGACTTTTGCAGAATATAACATCAGAGTTCATTTTCATTTTTTAGAGGAAGTACCAACACATTCATTTAAGTACAAGGGGGAATTTAGCTGCAGAAAGGGGAGAATTTATATTTTATGAAGGGAAATGTGGTCAAATTTTAGGCCCCCAAAATGACCTGAATAACATTTGATATGTCAGAAATTTTATTAATGATGCATGGGTGACTCTCTGTTTATGTGGTTAAGTATTAGTTTGGTGTTTGCTTTATTTAAGACAAAATACAATAGGTTAGCTAGAGTTATTTCCCTTTGGTCACACACGCATATTAAAATTGCTATATTTGTAGACAATGATTATTGAGCTATATTCAGTCTTGCAGATACATTTATTGACTTAACATTTATTATTATTTTTCAATTAGATTATCAAACTGCATGGTTATTACCAGTAATGAAGTCATCACAATAATGTAGTCACATGACATGTTTATCATTTGCATGTAAATTAATGAAAAGTTTAATGGAATTGGAGATATATTCTATTGATGTTTTCTGAAGTTTTCATGCAGATATAATGGTTATTTATGATGATGCCATGTTTGTCTGTAACAGGTTTTTGCTGATTGTAGTATATATTTCATCATTATTTTATTGATGTAGGTAACAAACACTGGATTATTTATAGAAACTAATTTGATTTAAATGCCAGAAATCTATATATATCTCAATATTTCCCTTCCTGATTACAGATCTCTGCACCTGGTAGTAAAAAATGATATATTTCCTGAATTGTGGAACAAATTTATAAATAACAAGCTCTAAGAATTCAAAGACAAATTCTTTTAAGGAGGGGGTGTATGTAGCAGAGGTATTATACAGCACAAATGTACTCCCTTGCCTTTAAGCTAGCTTTATATGGCGACATGGTAGCGTGTCCGCTTATGACTTGAGATTTCATGGGTTCGAATCTCAGTTCGGACGATGGATTTTTAGTGGGTTACAGAGAGAATGTTTAAAATTTGAGAAAAAGGAAAGAAAAAAATGATTTCATTCTTATTCCTGTAATTGTGTTTGCAACTACTTTAAGCATTAAATAGAGTTAATTTTGTCAGGAACACAATATTCATATAAGGTCGAGAATTATGCAACAGATTTAACAGATTTATTGCATTTGCATTTGATGTATAAATATATTAGAATATAATTTCAACCATTACTTCAATGAAAATATTCTTAAGAATGATTAATATAAGTTGTCACAACTCTGTTTTACAAGCAAGACGAAAATAAATCGCTGCACTATAACTTGTCAAATGTTTGTATGTGTTGCTTCAGTGAAACTAATTTATCAAAATGTTTCAACCATAGATATGTATGTACTAGTCTTACATATATTGTGGTGAAATCAAGATAAAATTGATACCAAGAATCTATGTATTGTATGATTGATCTCTGATTTGTGAAGATTTATTTGTACAGTGAACATCTACAGACTATCTCTCTATCACTCAAATGATAATATTGACTAATTGATTAGATAAACTATTTCCTGCAATCTGATTGGCTAATTCAAATAATTCCACTGATCTGATTGGCTTATACAAAAGTTTTCTGATATCTGATTGGTTGATTATTGTTTTTGATCAATATTGATGATCTGATTGGCTGATATCCCAACATAATTGAACCAGCTGTCTTGTTACCTGATCTTAGGACAATGGACTTTTAGATTATTGATAATATAGATATCTTGCTACATACATTTTGTAGAATTATCAATGTTGTTTTCAGGAAAAAAAACTTTACTTACCTGTTGACCAGAGGTCAAAGCCATTGTCCTGAAATTACCTGGTCATTTACCACTAACAAAAGTTATTGTATGCTGTATATTTTGTAATTGCTGAAAGGTTTTGGCACCTTTAGTAAGAGAGTATTAACAAGTTCATGGTGGATCACTGTAAGTGACCATAAGACTACAAATTGTCAACCTTGGTCGTACAGTGGTGATAGAACATGTTAGCAGCCATTTAACAAAACACAGTCAAGCAGCCCGGCTAGCTCAGTTGGTACATGTAGCACATAAATCTATTGATTGAGGGGGTCTTGGGTTCGATTCCTGGTCAGGGCATAGTTTTATTGAATTTGGTCAATAAATAGCCATATTAAATGAAAAAGGCCATTTTCACTAGTTACAAATTTCATTTGTCCTAGGTTTCTGGCTAGTGGGTAATGGTGGGAAAAAGCGATGGATGATTGACTGTATTACATTGCAAAAAAAACTTACGTCATATTACGTATGTTAATGTGTTTGGTTTGTGAGAGAGAGAGTCAGAGAGAGAGAGAGTCAGAGAGAGAGAGAGAAGGAAACATCTGTAAATAAAGTATTCTTTATTTTGACATTATATCTAATTAGTTTGTGTGTTGTACAAGGATTTTACTGATATATATTTTACCTGTAAAATAATTATATATTACATTAGTTAATTACAGAAGACAATGTGTTGTTCACATACCATGTAAATGTACAGTTCTAGATAATTGTTGATTGTTGAGTTTTCAAACATAAATCATTGACTTGGAGAGAGAAATGTTAAAGGTTCTGTGTTCAGGCTTAGAGAAAATCGTAAGGTTCTGAGTTCATACTCGAGCTCATCAGCATTTCATGATTTATTAAAATCAGATAGCTTCAAGTAAAGTTTTTGATCCCATCTATGAATTATATTGACCCATTTGGTTGGCTCATTGGGTAGTGCTCAATTTGGCTAAATATCCAGAGGTTGTGAATTTGATTACAAGTAGTCATAAAATACTCCTTATGGCCAATACTATACTTTCTATCTGTGACCTATCTCTGTATTTAGTAAGGCAGTAATTGCTGACCACGTTTTGTTAAAGGCACCATGTTCAGTGAACATGGTCGACCATGGTCAGCGACAAGTTGTCAGCCATTGGTGAAGGTATTTGCTAAGTACATGTACTTGGTTAAAAGCTTACATCCAGAGATTTAAGCCTCAGTATGGGCTCTTCAGTAAGATGTCTGATTTAAAGTTTATTATTATTCTATATGAAGAATTACTATGGTTAAGTGGCACTATTTTAACCCTGTCTGGTCATCACAATTAAATCTTCTTTTTGACAGAAAATTAACCATACCCTTGAACCCAAGAATTTATAATGACAAACAAACTATGATGATTGAACAAAAGCTAAACCTATCATATTTATACTTATTGACATTTTCTAGAATCAATAACTTAATTCTTTCTTACATTCTGATATGAAGATTACATACCCATCTTTCTAGATTATATATATTTTTGTATTATATAAGATTTGTCTGTCCCAAGATATGTGAAATAAATGTAAAGTTATATGTTTATCTTAGCCATGTTTTATCTAAGCTACAGAAAATTGATCATGTAATGTCTACAAACTTTGCTAGGAATCTTGTCAATTATAAAATATAGCTAAGATATTGAGTAATGTTCTTGTCATAAATTCTATCTTATAACATCACATCTTTATGTAATAAAATCAATGAAGGATTTGTATATTACAGTTATGCACACAATAGAAATACATTTTGTATGTTTCTATTTGGTTTGTTATGTTTTCAAAGTGAAAGTATCTGTGACAGAATGTTTGGTCGGCTGCTATGCATCAAGTGGCAATCAGCATCACTTGCTTGGCATTTGATTGTTGTTTGTGGGATGTTGTTTGGGGATATCTACCAAATCAAACCCTCTGTTGACAGCATATAGTTGTGTAGAAAGTATCCTACAATCAGTCACAGAGGTAAAGCCCATCTCAATCCAGCACCACATGTGCCCCTGACCAATGACACCATCAGATTTTGTCTTGTTGGACCCATGTCTAGGTAGTGCTATCAGTGCTTGCATTTATATTTCTATTGGATTGTTATGTTCCCAAGTGGAAGTCATTTTGGCAGTAAAATGACATTGTCTATTTATACAATTTGGTCACCTGGGATCATGATGGTGGAGTGGCTTATTATCAACTTTTACTTGGATGTACACCAACCTGAGTCAATGAATGCAAACTAAATAACCATTAAATCTATGTTAAGCACCGAGAAAATTTGCTTCGTGCTACTTAAAAATGACTTACAGTCAAGAAATACACTATTGGACAGATACATTTATGAAATTCTAGGGGGAGTCCGGACCCCCCTGACCCCCCTCCCGCTGGATCCACCTATGAACAACAAGGCTTAAACTACAATATACTTGGATTATTTATGGAGTCCATCATACATGTATGATAGAGTATGAAAGAATAAGAACAAAAATGATATCATATTTTTAAAACATTAATTTTTTTATTTTATTTTAAATACATGCGACATAAAACACATAACAAGTCTTGTATCAAGAAGGGCAATTGTCATCTGGTGCTGACAGGGTTATGTGGTTTGTTCTACAGGTTAAAAGCTTACATCCAAAGATCTGGGCCTGCCCAGGGACCAGGATGACTGACCCTAGCAATCTGATTAAAAAAAATGTCGAAATGTGACATAATAATGCACTTAAAACATAGATTTTTCTCTATATAGTTATATTCTGTTAAGTCTCTAATGACTCAGAAATCTACTAGAAGCGATTCTACTTTTACTCAAAGATTAATGTATTAATCTTTTTTTGCACCATAATTACCATAAAAAACATATTTACTCACTGATGTGTATACAAGAAACAAAGATCATAGTCTACTATAAGCCTTTTGTCTAGGGGAAATATCTTTATATGTATTATATATTTTTTATATTATTGACATTATTAGGTAATCAGAGATATGAATCAGACTAACTGCTTTACTCTAAATCTCCCACTCTAGATCTTTTACTCTCTAAGCTTACAGGATACTCCTCAGTTTTGATTGATCATATTGTCAGAATTTCACTGTGTTAGATGATATCTACTACCTTTATAATTGAACACATTTGGTGTAGTACCTTTAATTTACTACTATAGATATGATAAGCCATGTGATCTGAGGGGAGAGTTTGTTTCTGACTGACTATAGAGATCAAGGGAGAGTTGCTGGTTTCACTTTCTCTTGGCTCTATCACTGTTATTAGTCATATCATTACAAGGCATAGAATGACCATTTTAATGATTGATGCATGTTGAATCAAGTTGATGGGTCGGTGCAGTACAGTATTTGTCTAGCAATGTGTTAATATAGAAGGATATATTAGAAGGATGTAGTCTAGTTTTGGACTGGCCCATTGTTTTAGTGATAGTGCTGATTTATCATTTATGTGAAAGTATTACAAGGATCTACCGGGTATTATTTTTCAATGAATGATCTATTTGTATTAAGTTAAAATTTAATTGACAATAAACATGGAATTGATTATTCATTAAAATGATTGGATTTTATATTTTAAAGTATAGGAATTGATTTATTGGAAACTGAAATTTTGAGATAGCTGCATATTTCCTGGTTTATGAATTTAGTGTTTACTCAGTATTATACAGTGTGGGAAGTTCTCTCTATTAGACTGAATGTTGTTCTGTTTAAATTGTTGATAGTTTTTTTGCTGCCAGTGTGTAAAATTCCGTCAATATTTTCTATGATGTAGTGACTGCACCAGGCTTGCTGTATAGGATGTTAATTATGTTTTACATCAGGAATACTGCTGCTCACTTCAAAGTTTTATAGTTTTAAATAATAAATTATGATTGGGTTGATAAAGTAGTGATTGTGGTAAAGCTGGATTTAAAAAGTGATTGTAGGTGATTGATAATGAACTGCGTTCACTTGCTAGTGTGGGATATTAAACCGAAGTGTGTGTATTAGAATAGTAGTGCAAGTTCTAGTGATGGTTGTATACTGGTGTGAGTACCTTTAGGTGTATTGAGAGGGAAAGTAAACATAAAATTATTTTGAGAAGAGAGAGAGAGTTCTAGGAGAGTATTCAGGTGTGTTGTTGTTGCAACAGCCAGTTTAGTTATAGGTACCTATTTATTCACCATGTGTTTTACTTTTCTTCACAAACTAAAACATCAATCAGTTTTATGAGTAAACCATAGTTCAGTTAAGAAGGGATATATTAGTGTTACAAAATAGATGCTTTAAAAATATTACTTTTACTTGGATTAGTGCCCACTGTTTAATGTTTTCTTATGAGGAAAATATGAAAATATGCAGGAATAATTGGAATATTGAATATTGTGTTATAGAAACTATTTATATCATCATAAAATATGTGCTTCTTTATCATCCTGTGATTTTTATTCATATGTTATTTGTGTTATTTACAATATGGAGGAATATATACGTAAAAATATCGGGGTAAGAATTTGTTTTTTTATATAACATTTTTTTAACATAATTATTTTTATGTGATTTTAGTCAGTATACTGTTGATTTGTCACAGAATAAGGAGTGGTACTGTTAAATTAGTCACTTCTAAATCTATATTGTCATAATTTTGTTTGTATGACGAGTTTCTGATTGTAAGATATATCTGAAAAGTTTAGTACTTTGTATAATTTACTGAACAGAACTGAACTGATCATATTCTGTATTTAACCCATGTTATGTACAGCATTGGAATATTAACAAAATGTGATCATTATAAAGACTATACTAAACTCTTAACATGGTCGAAGTTTATCAATTGTTGTGATCAAAATATGGAGCTATCTTAATAGGGTATTCTTCTCTAGTTATGAATTAATGCTGATATTTTATTTATATACTGTAGTCTATACACACCCCTTGTAGAACTTAATTTTGAGATTTCCAAACCTTCATTACTTTTGTACATGTTAGTATGTTTGTTTCTTATTCATTGATGAGATTACATAATACTGTCACTGAATATAATGGGGTTGTAAATATGAAGATCAGTTCTTGAAAATATAGGACATATTGTTTACCCTTTGATTATTTAAAGTGATGTTACATGTATATTCTGAGAAAATCATCAGGCATATAAATTTCACAATATTTCCTGAGTTCAATTTCCATGGAAACTACCGTATAATTAATTATATCATGATTTTCTCATTTCCTTTGATTGTTAAACTTGTATTGAGTATGGAACTATAAATTTCCTGGTTTATTGTTAATTGTTTATAAATCTGTCTACTTTAATGAAATGTTACATAGAGTACTGTTACACTCTTGTATTGGACTTGGAGACATAATAATATTCAGTACAGTGAAAGTTCAAAAATGAAGGCTCAAATTTGGCTAGCTTGAAGTGCTTGGATGGGTTGAACTAACTTTCCTGTTAATCTAGGTAAAAAAGCCTCAAGAAAACTACTTGTAGTAGAAGCAAAGGACAGCAATAATGTCTAATTCAGATTGGTTATAGTAGGTTGGCTTTAACTCATTGTCTCAAACCCTAGAGCTAGTTTAAGCATCCAACTTGTATATGGTATGGTAATTTTAAGTTTCTGCTCCATGGAAATTGAAATTTAATGATAATAAAAGGGTAGTAGATGTCAAAGAAAAGTCCATGATGTGACATTATGATGTCAGTTATTGTCATTTAGTTTCCATCTTGTCACATCTCTGCTAGACAATTTTGTCACCATTTTAGACCACAAATGTAGGAACTTGAATAAATAAATGTCCTCAAAATATCAATTTCATGTCAGGTTCCTAATGCCATACATGTATACAGGGTCGATAGCGCAGTTGGTAGCGTGCCAGGATTTGGAATCCCGTGTCCCAAAGGGGGTATGGGTTCGAATCCCACCGGGGAGGTTGTACCCTTCCATGAAAATTTGACAATAATGTCAGTTTTCCTTCATTGATTAGATAATAATTTCGAGAAGTTTCCGGCCTTGTGGAAGGGTAGATGAGTACTGGTTATAGACAAGAGTCCAGGAAAGCTAGATTAGGTGCGCTTCAGACACTGTAATATGACGTAGATTGTGTTGACACAGCGTTAAATTAAATAAAAAAAATGTATATCAGCATTTCCTGGATTAAATTATTAGACTTGGAAACTGTCCTGATGGAACTATTTTTCTAGTACTGGATAATTTGGTTCCAATGGGGTGCCAAAATTTACTTCTTTGAATGAACATTCTACTCAACCAAGTCTAGAAACTGCCCCTGGAGTCACTATGTTAAATGAGACTATTAAAACTTGGAACTAAATATAATCTATTTAAAAAGTGCTTTTATTTTATGAAAATGAAGTCTGTACTATAATAGATGAAGCTTTGGACCACGGACAACCTGAAATACACTGGGGATCAAAGTTAACAAATAGACCTGTCTTCTGGCCATTCACAAGTAGTCAACTGCATAAGGACCAAAGGCAACCTAAACCTGGCCATTGGCAGTCCACATTGGACTTGCTAAACTGTCATTGGGCAACTTAATGTGCACAATTTAAGACAACCAATTTCGCCTCTAGAATGTACACTAACTATGTTGACTGTTGCTTGACCTTCTTTGATGTATTTATATTCAGATTTGTCTTCCTAATCATTATTTATTGACATAAAATCAGAATTAATTATCACTAATTGAAATCCCAATACACATGAATAGATCAATACAGTCTTATATTAGATAATATTTGATTCATTGATTCATCCTATGGTCTAAACTATAATGCTCAATTATCTAATTATCTTATCATTATGTTAATTGGTCTTTGTTACTTAACTCTGAAGGGGGTGAGGAAATACAGTTATATAACATTTTATTTGTCTTTGCCAAACTAAAGCTCAGGGATTGTAAAAATTTATTTGGGCTTGTGCAAATTACTTATTTCATATGACAGCTATCGCCTTATAAAATGAGCCCTAACCCCTACATTTATGAAAATTGATTTGGGCTAAACATTACTGTTTTTTTTATTTTATCAAGTAGGGCTAGTCTATAATTTTCGCCTTTATTGTATAACACAATTTAAAAAATCATCCCCATTAAACTGAAGGTGATGATTGCAATGTTGTGTGACTGGCTAGTTGATTACAGCTGTCAGTTCTTAGCTCCTTCAATAGTAACGGCTCTAGCCTGAAGTCAGAGACTTGTGAAAACTGATTGGACAAGTGATAATTACTTATTTCATACTGTCTGGCTAGATGAGTTTGTCCTTCACTGTACAGCATAATAAATCAGGGTTTTTGCCCAATAAAACTGGCAATGACTATAATCCAGCTTAGTTAATAATTTGGCTTTTATCTATGATACGTTTTTGATAGTGCTTGTGAAAAATACATTATGAAGACTGCATTTTTCCGGCTTAGCGCAAAAGGTTGTAACTCATTCTTTTTTAGATTGATTTACAATCATTTTGCGCTGAGCCAGCAATATAAGGTTTAAGATGAGAGGCGTGGATGGAAGAAGCGTGGATGGAGTGTGTAACAATAGATATCTATAAGATAATAGGATATTTATAGACTGTATGTCTAATTAGAAATGCATGCATTAATTACATGGCTGACTTGATTTGTAATCTTGTAACTAATTAATTCATTGTATCATGTTTAATGTAACATTGATAATTAGTATATAATACATACATGCTGGCTGCTGGTGGATCAAGATTAGATTGAAGATTATATTGTACATTTTGTTTATTGATAAGATTCTCAGATTTTAGAGGGAGTGGGGGGGCTAGTGGGCCTTGCTTTAAGAATAGGTAGGGGAAGGTTTCTGGCTTAACATTGCTTTGCTGTTTTTTTGCCTGTAAAATGGTAAATATATATAGAATATATGATTTAACACTGCTGTTAGGGACATGACCACAAAATTGGCCCTATTTCACTTTTAAATATTGAAGGTCTATTGCAAGGTGCTGTTATTTCATCATTAATAGAATGACAGAAGTACATGTTTCTCATGCAATTGTCTTACGGAAAATGTCAAATCCCTGTTACTATGGCAAAATGGCAGTTAGGTGATTGCATGCACTGCCATGGACAAATGCTATCATCAGCAGGTCTTCTCTTGCATATATTTTGTAGATCAGCCGATGTTTAGCTGTAACTGTACACTTAGTTGTATGTTGTATAAAATGATGTTGTTATCATGTTATATAGAACAGATTCTGATAACAAATTACTGGATACCTTCATCTTACACTAATTAATTATACACATGTACTATAATATACGGTATATTAGCATATATTTTATTATGGTACATTTGTATGATAAGTCTCTTACAGAACCTGACATCATTAGAAACAAGTTTTCTATCATTAAATACTAATTATCCAAATTTAAACATATTTGACCTTCAGGGGTGGAATCACTTATTTCTTAGGGGGATGGAGGGAATAAATTACTATTTAGTGGTGATCTGCCTTGTTGAACTTACTAATTAGATGGTTAGTTTAAGTTACACTGTTAAACAACACTTTAAGGGGTTATGTATGGTGGCGGCTTTTAAGTGGTTATGTATGGTGGCTGCTCACCTTTCCAATTTTTCCTTGACTAATATTTGCTTACCGTTCCACAAGAGGTGATAATATATATATGTATATATCACAAAGGCTTTAATCTGCTGCTGTTGCTGATGCTGCTGCTGCTGATGCTGCTGCAGGGAAATGGACCACCAGCTTCAGAAATCCCACAGTGCTCTTCCTCTGCACCAGAGAGCTGTGGCTGCTGATAAATTGTGGTTTCTAATACTTGTTATAATCATCTTGCTTCATGTTTAAACTTACTTATATTTTACATTCTATCAGTGATGGGAACTATGATCACTGTATGCTTCCTTGTAACCAATTAAAATATAATAATAACCATGTGAATAGTAAGTGACATCTCCCTAAAGACATATCTACATGTAAATATCTCATAACAAAGGTTAAACTGAGTCATTACTAGCTGTTTGAAGACTTCCATGATTCATGATATAGCTCATCAACTCTTGAAGTAAACTTACTTGTATATTTTTCATCCTCATTTTTCTTTGATTCTATACTTTGTACTATATGAAGTAATTTATATCCTATGGTTTGATGTCATACAATGTCTGGAAATATATTTACTACAAGTTTATTGTCTGATTTTATTACTTGTCTTATAATATAAACTGATCATAATGTGTAATTTGTGAAAAAAACTCATTACTGGATGGTACCATCTTTCTGTGGCTCCGAGAGGTGTATGGTACCTTTTGTTATTGTTTGGGTTTAACTAAGATGAGTTCAAAGAGGTCTTGAATTCTAATTAATAGAAGTTATCAGGAGCTAAATATTGTAAGTTTTCTTGCCACAGTGACAAGATAAATTAATTTTTATGTGCACATTTTGGCTGAAAATCACAAATATAAAAGGACCACATAATATTTTTTGTGTATTTTTTTTATACAGTATAAGTTCATTCACTCGAACACCACCGGGTCGAATTAATTGGCCGAGTCGAACACATTGTCTGGTTCCGATCAATTTCCCTTCTATATCTATATTAGTCAACCTCTGTTGGGTCGAACAGGACTGAGTCGAACTCTAGAACCAATATCTTGGTCCCGTGGTTTACCAATACACTTAGATACAATTGTCTCTCTCGAACAATAGATTTTCACACATCGACCGTAAAATCTTGACAGTAGTCATTGTTGGTGACGCGTGATAATAACAGGGCGTGAAAATCACTAAACAATAGATTTGTTAATTGATTTTAATCACTTAATAATAGATTTGTTAATTGATGTTAATTTGCCCAACACATTGTGATTAGTATACATAATATTGCATAAAAATTGCTTAACAATAGAATTGTTTGTTGACTGCAATTTGTAGACAGGCACATATTATAAAATGTTATGGTATGAATAAAAATAAAGGATAAAATGAGTAAGTAAGGTCTCGCTAAAAAAATTAATTAGCGCATATACAGCGTGTATGTTAGTTTAAATTTATAAAAACTGATAAAAAAAGTTCGTGCAATTTCGGTAAAAAATAAGTCCAAATTAAGGATCAAAATGATAGAACAGAATATACAACGGCGGAAAAAAACTTACTGGAGGACCCGGTCACATCAAACTTTTCTCACTTACATGTAACAACATTAAAGAAATGATCAATTCATCTACGTATACATGACACACGAATGAACCGTGTGTTCGGGTTATATATTAAACCAAGGGAGATAACAAATTTAAAAACAATTACGAAACAAGGGGAAGTAATAACGTTGTACTTGGACAAAATTCGGCCTGGTCGAACACTTGGCTCTCTCGAATCATTTTTCATGGCCTCACGAGTTCGAGCCAGCGAACTTTTACTGTACTTTGAATTGTTACATTAAACAGTGCATTTTTGTTTGTACCACCGGTAAAACCCCTTAAATTTTAATTCTGGATGAAGTGTATCTATTGTATATGGCTGATGTGACTCTGAGTACTTCTATACGAAGGGGGCGGGGTTCTATAACCATTGTATGGGGAGGGGCGGGGGCATAATAGTACTACTAAGAATAATTCCCTGAAAGAAGTTGTTTTACTATTGTTTTACTATTGAGCAAAAATAAGGAAATATAACCCTAAGATATAGAATTAAACAAAAGATGGTTAAGAACATACCTGGTTGTAATAATCCAATTAGTTTGTAATGTAATGATGTAGATTGTATATTATGATAGTGTCCAGCTATTGTAACTAATGTTTTATGATGTCTAGAATTATTGTAAGGTTACATCATATATCATCTTGTTTACCATAATAGTCTTAGAAATCATAATACTATAATGAGAGAGGTCAAGGTGACCCTGCACATATAGTCCTACAAATTTAACCTTTACTATGAATAATTTCACAGTGATTAAATCAATCTAATTTATAATTGTTGTTAATTCATTAACCCTGCTGGTTTAAATACTCAGTGTTTGTTGGATAATCCTCGTACATAAACAAAGATATATATTTTTATTGACAATGAGTACAGAAGTACTGTAGTGAGTATTTATATTTTGGGATAGTTGGACAAATACATGTATCAAGTATTTAAATCAGAGAAGTTCAAGTTTGGGTCATTGTCAATTGAATAAAATTTTACATTAAGTCTTGTGAATGTTTTTTTGAAATTCTTATACAATACTTAGCTGTGAATTAATTGCAATCACTGATTTCAATTTTGTGTAGTTTCTTTTTTTTTACAGAAGAAGCGCTCAGGCACTTTTACCAACTTTTATTAATAGATCGAACTGTGTCAAGTCAATTTTGTCAAACTATAATGTCTTTACAAGGCAGTGAAAGGTTTCAACAAAATGTCAGAAGTTCAGGATATTTGAAGGAGTGAATCAAATTTGGTGCTCCTATGTATACCCAACAGCTTCTAATCTAGTTGTGGCCAGCAATATTGACATTGTAACAAAAATGTTTTCAATGAAATAGAGAAATTACATGATGTAATGTTGATACAAGATTTGCACAAATGCAATATGCAATATAAAACTATGTTAGTATGAATATTCCCTGGAAATAATGTATCAAAATAATAACATTATATCTGAACTCTAGAGAGATAAAGAAACCAAGATAGAGTCTCTGAGAGAGAGAGAGAGAGAGAAAGTGAGAGAGAAGGGGAAAAGATGGTAAGAGGAAGAGAGAGAGAGAGAGAGTTAAGATGCCTGCGATTGTTTTTTGTTAAAAGTACAATATTTTAAGCTATGATATTAGAATGTATGAGAACACAGCTGGAGATGTGACTGTGACTGTTATAGTCTATGGCAGATTTATACATGTGACACCATACTGCTGCAAGATGTGCAATAACTTGGAGAATTTTCTATGTTCTGTCACACAATTTATACATTAGCTATTACTGCACAGCATGAAGTCACAGGAGGATTGGCTGGCTGTATATTTCTTGATTAGACATGTTAAAAGATATGTCTTGATTTTGGGACATTAAAAATCAATGACTGCAAATTATTTATGCAGTTTTCGTTTTGTTATAGCATGTATTATGAGTTCTCATGTATTTGAGTTGCCTGCCTGGTACATGACTACCAGCAAGTTACCCCTCACAGTAAGCTCAGTCAGTAGCATATCAGACTACAAATCAAGAGATAAAGAGTTCTGCAAAACAATTCTAAGGGAGGGGTGGGTCGTAATTTGTGGAGTTTGGTTTTCAAATCTTCTGGTATGACTGAAAAATGTTGAAATTCAGTGTAAAGCATCATAGTACTTACATTACCTAACATTTTTATTTTTGGTACCATCAATTTCATAGGCTGATTCCATTGTAAGTTCATTCCTCAAATTATTAATCATTGGCACAGTTTTCTTTTTGGTCTAGGAAGCAAGAAGTGAACTGATACATGGCAACTGAGATAAGAGGGTCAGTCTGTTACACTATAGAGCAAGAATGGTACATTGTATTGTAAAAGATGCCAATCCTTGCTGCTGGAGTTACAAGTTAATAACAGGCTTTGTAGTACCATAATGCTTCGTATGTAGTATTTTATACCTTTGAGGTTTTGAAGACTTGCATCATCATCATCAAAGTGGTGCAGTCTGAATAATACTACAACTGTTGGAATCTATTAATATAAAATTTATCATCCTGCAATTTTCATGATTGGATCTTAATTTCAATGATTTCTTGATGAATATTAAGACAACACCTTTTATACCAGTGTGGTAATGCTTATCTCTACTCTTTAAGTTGATTGTTTATTGCTGTGGTGTAGAATAAAACAATTGTATTAATTAACTTACTGGTAATGTTGATGGTTAATGATGATTTTAAGGTAGATAAAATAAAATAAAGTATGGAACTATGGTGAAACCTTTTCTGTAACGTCCATTAGTGGGACTACACTTAATTGGATTTTAATTTAGGAGGTGAGTGTTGTAAGGAGTCAGTTACTCTATATGAGAAGACAAGAGAAAGTGAAAGAGGCTTGTTACAAGGTGACTGCTGTTTAGAGATGACTGTTATTTGAAAGGTGACTGGTATTTGAAGGTTGTCATCAAATGAGGGTTTACTGTAATAAGAAAGTAGAGAGAGAATAGAGAGAAAAGGGGGTAGAGATGTAGTATATAGATAATAGAGAACAGCTGTTATAAGTCAGACCCAGGTGTTCCTATCTACTTAACTCAATAACCCTTTCACCAATACAAACAATTTACAGTTCCAGGTAAAAAATAATGGAATATGTTCATTCATGTTGTATTTCTCTGATTCCTCTAAGAGATTCTCAACTTCTAATTATCATCAAGGCACTATAACACCTTTTCAACACTTTGAACATTTTCCTTAACAATGGTCACCATGGCAACCCTTTCTTTTCGGTTGTACTTTTAATCTGTGCAAAAAAATCACAATCTTGGTTGAACATTTCAGCTCATTTTTTTTTCCTTAATTAGTTTTCATCGTACCATTTTGTTGACTTGATAATTGAAAAATATTGTGTCAGTTGTTGGGATACAGCTTAGTTTTTTGTAATATATGTGGGGAGGATTTAAAGCAAGGGTAACAACACAAATATGACCCAGTCTGCTAATTTAAATTACAATGTGCTGCTATTAGTAATGGCATTAAACTTAACCAAAAAATAATTAATTTCAAATTTAATTAAATGCCCTAAGCTGTATCAAACTGAAATTGATATTGGTTCAGAAATGAATCTTGAAATGAGTCAAACTTTGTTGATTCTGTTTTTGTTGAAACTCATTCATTCCCTTCCCCTCAATGTCTCATCAATTATTATAGTAGTCAGTTGGTATTTGAAATGTCAATTATTGTAAATCATGTATTTATTATCCATGATTGTTGTTATTTACATAGAACATTTTCTAGACTATGATCTTTGTTGGCTGATTATAACATATTAAATGTTTAAATTACCTGTTTACTAAAATATATCCTTTGATTGTAGGTTTTTGTCTGTTCCATCATGAAGTTAAATATCATGGGCAATCATTTATCATCATTATTTGTTTATTCTTTAGGACAGAACTACATTTATCTTTGTTTCCTGGTTTCTGATAAATTATAACAAAAAATCCAAAATTTCTGTACAACCTTGATTTGTCATTTTTTGTGTTAAAATGTTCCTTGTAGTGCAAAATGATTTCAGAAAAAGGGCGTGGCTGAGAGCACAGTGAGAGAGAACAGAAATGTTTAAACTTTTACCATTCATCAACAGATCATGGCATGTTTATTGCTTTAATATTGGTTCCTATTTCAAATTGTACTGACATTGTAAAATTATTGAAAGTTTTTCAAGCAAGAGTGAAGGCATTATAATCTTTGCTATTTTGGAGGGGGGGGGGGCGGCAAAATGTTTTCTTTGGGCTTTGGAAGTATTATGATGGAAATTGTTTGTTGTTTGAACTTATAAGATATAAAAATGTTTGTAAGCAAAATTGGGTCTAGAATGCTTTTCATACGAATGGTGGATTGAAAAAAGTTATCGGCCATTTTAGAAACCAGAAGAATTACATTTGAAAAGTTTAGAAAATGAGATTGAATCAGGTAGAATTATTGCGTGTATATTCTACATTAATAAAGAATTTGAATGGTAGAAAATCCAAGTACATTTTGCACTTTGCTGTAAATAATATCATTCTATTTTGGAATTTTGAAGTTCTCTCCCCCCCCTAGATCTGTTAATGCTAATATGTTAGAAATGATAATATAGTCTTAAATGATGCATGATATCTGTTTGTAAGATGTTTTTGTGAGTATTTTCTGATATTCTGATAAAGAACAATAAAATCTTACTGCTATTGTTACTGTATTTTGTCATATTCCCTGCTGACATTAAACAGATACAATGATTTATATTTTATTTCTTGAATACTTGTCTAACATGTAACATCTAGGCTTAGTGGTGTTTTTACTCATAGATTTATCATTTTGAAATGGGAGTGTGTGAATTTTGTGAAAGTCTAGAAAACTTTGCTTTGGATGTAATTTCTCATATATAATTGACATTATCTGCATTAAACTGAAAATTACAAGGCTAGTTGAATGTTGCCCAACTATATATTATACACCAAGAGAAACACACAGTGGCCATTGACCATTTGACTTGGAAACCAGGGGATGTGGGTTTGATTTTAGATGGACACTGCATACTTTTATTGAGTATGGTCATACAATATTTGTGCCTTTTCTTCTGCCTATCTTCAGTGTATGAAGGACATACAGTTTATAGCTACTGGTGAGGGTTTGTGCAAAGAACTACTTCGCTGTACATCAGCCGCGGATTTAGGCCCGGGCTAAAGGGCTGCAGCCCCCCCCATCTCAGCCCAGAGATACGTTTTCCAGCTGAGCTGATATACTCTGTGCATTTAAGGTCCATAGTGTGTCGGTTATCAAAGCAGTTAATTGCTAACATCCGGTTGTTAATCTCTTGCCTGGGGGCTTAATTGAGAGTGTAATTATCGATTAACAAGTTGTTCACGCTTGACCAGAGATATAGATCTATGTCACTTGCTTGATTAACAGGACCATTAGAACGGTGTTGTTGATTGACTGATCTGAGAGATGTGTTTGGACTGCTTTAGAATTAAGTTTTTCTGGTTTATCTTAAAATAGATTCATTTTCCATCTTAATAAATTTTACGTATTACTTATTTTCATCCCACTTTAAAACAAACTTAAGTTTGTATCAATTATTTTTTGGTACAAGTTTAATCATTGTTCTATTTTATCGAATGTTGAAGTAAATACATTATAACATTTTTGATACATAGTTAAGATACAGAATTGGATTTAAATAAAATCCTGTTATTAGCCTAATATTAGTATCAGCCATTATTCCCTATCAATTTGTTGATATTTTTTATTTGTATGGTCGGTTAAAAAGCTCTTTACAGCATATGTTCACTTATCATTTTTCTGACATTTAAAAAAATTACTTACTACTCACTTTCTTACTTTTTATACCGGGTAAGTATATAATCTGGTTGTTTGTTAACTCTTTACTGGTTGCGACATGGGTGAAAGTGGTCATCTTTTCACCATAATGCACCAGGGCTATTTCAAGATGCTCTTATTTCATTACCAATTGACTAACAGAAATGCAGCTTAGCCAAGTTATTCCTTGGGTGACCGGCTTTCAGACAATGATCCCGATCTTTCTTGGCGATGAGAGGCACTGCGGAATTCACTAAATCCAGAAAAATAACCAATTTTAAGGCCTTAAAAATGCGTGATTGATCAGTTAAAATTTTAATCTGTGCAATAAAAATGCACCAGAATGCTCGATTTTAGACCTTCATTTTTCAAAATTTCCGGGGGAAACCCCCGTACCCCCACCAACGGGAGGGGATACCCCTCCCGTACCCACCCCAAGTTGGGTCTACCAGCCCCCCCAGGCAGCCCTGTTCTGTATCCGCCCCTGTACATGCATACCCTGTGGAAATGATCTTGTCCAACTCATTGCTGACCATGTTTGGAACATGGTCTGTGAGCAATGAGTTGACCTTGATATACCATCACAGAAATTGGGGACAATGAAATGGTTGTGGTATGACTATGAAATGACCATGTCATTTTAAATTATATCCAGTTACTTTGAAAAAGATGACCTTTGTGACAAGTCTGCAATATGAATGAAGAATGTTGAAAAGTGGCATAAAGCATGGGCTGATGGCATGAAAGGAGGGACTGTTTCATGCTGACAGCCTATGGCATTATAGTACCAAAATTACATATCTGTTTTAGAATTAATAGTGTACAACTGGACATACCCACTATAATATATAAATCAACAGTTGTTATAAATCTATATAAGATAGAGGTGTTGTCAGTTGATTTACTAATTAACTAGAACATAACACACCTGTTTCTTTCTTAACATTGCTTGTATTGAGGCTGTTTCACTTGTTACTTGCAGGGAAAACCTCCTGGCATTTAGTGAGGAAAGGTTTTCATAGGTTCATAGCTATTAGAAAATATTAGTTAAATATGTTTAATGTGTTGTACTGACTTTTTATATTAAAGAGGCTGCTTATTCGTATCCATGTCCAATTTTGATATGTTTTTAGGAATTAGGAAATATTTTAAGAGGCACTCTGAGGTGACTAAATGTGTATTTCATTGAGGTTTCATCATTCAGCTTGATATCCTATTCAGAACACCTCCACTTTTCATGAATTATTTCAGAAGGAAATTGTGGGGGGTCTACCCTGGTGGCTCGGGTTTTTACTACCTACGCCAGGCGAATCACAGGCAAAGCACGTAACGTTTAAAAAATAAATGCAAAATAGTTCTTGTAGTACACACACAGATCTTTGTCAAAACATATTTCTGTTATTTATTGAACCAAATATTGTTCAGCGATATCATTGAACTGTGTTATTTCAAATTTACAGACTAAAAACGAAACATGATACTCAATGCCTAACAGATCGTGGATTTGTTTTCTTCAACAACTGTAGTTCAAAATGACGTCTAAATATGTCCGAGGTTATTCGCAGTGAATGGCAAAGGAGTTCCGAGTGCTTGATATCCTAGATTCCAGCATTCATATAATTATATAATATTGACATTGTATTTTCTATCCCAAGCTTATATGTCCCAACTTGTAAAGCTTTCAAAACAGTTCAAAATTTGTGAAAAAAAATTGTCTGCATTATCTGCTTATTATGTTGGTGCAAATATAAGATAATAATTTGCTGAAAGATTTTTTTTCTGTTTCATGCTGTAGCAACACATTGTATAGGTCATATCATGCGGTCAGTCAACCTTCTCGCCATTCTTTGAAAGACTAAATCTCTGGGTTTTATCTGTTAACCATTTACAAGGGGCATTACTTCTGTCTGTAACTTGCCACTGCCCTCATGATAGAATCAGTGGTAGGAGGGAGAATGGCCATAGAAATCATTTTATGACCAAACTCCACACAAGTATGCCCTGCTTGGGCATTGAACCCATGACCCATCAATTAATATTAGACATGCAAGCTACCAACTGAGCTAGTCAGTAGACTCAGCTGACAGCTTTGATTTAGGCACTAGTCTGTAGTATGTTTTATTATTTTTTATGTTTTTTTTAAATTTTATTATGTTCTATCAGACAGTTATTGTACTGTACAGCCTGTATTATGTTTAAGCAACTTCAGTGATCAATGATGCACATGTAAACCTTGTTTGAATTTCTGTTTTCCATCATATGTTTAGCATTCTTTATGATTCAACTTCCTGTTAGCAGATTTCTCTTTTTAATTTTTTTCTCACCCCTAAGCCTTCTTACCCTAGCCTTTATAAATGACTGAATGTATGGTTTGTCAGATATGTGCATACATTGCACATTGTATTCATTGTTACACCACTCCTAGACAGACTGTAGTGGTTAGAACATGTTTATTGTACCATAGAAACAAACAACATGTGCAACATTTTATCAACCACTTCTTATATTACATGTTTATCTGTGGAGTCATTAATATCAATGTTGTTTTGTTTATAAATCATGTAGAATGTAGGAGGCTGCTCCCTAAATTATGGTTTTATAGACCCTGGAGACCCTTTAAACTTCTCATAGACCCCTAAACTTGCTGATTTCACAGTTTATATCTTTATTATGATCAGATTTTTATCAATGGTGTTTATTATTTCTAATCATGTAGAAAGTTGCTTGTTTTCCCAGTTAGCTGATCCGCAGTAAACTAGCTGCTCCCCCAGCTCTCCAGAAATCGTGGCAGTTAAACCTCAGTAGATCCTTATAGTTTTCTTATATTAACCATTAATCTTATAATAATCATTTTGTAAATTGTGTTAATTTTAAGTTATGTAGGGGGCTGCTCCCTTAAGATTGTAGCATTATGGACCCACATAGACCCTTAAAATACCATAAAGACCCTAAAACCCTGAGTTTCTTCTTGAAAAGTCATGATACTGTATTTATTTATGACCCTGTATACCCCTAAAATCCCTTTTTTTCTTGAAAAACTGAGTATTTAGTGATGAGAAAGTTGTGTGAATGTTTAGTTTTCTAGACAGATATATGAGTTAACTTGCTGGGATTAATTATATCATTTCTCAGCCTACTTAAGGCTTATCAGTCAATGTTTGATATTTGATATATAAAAGTTATATATATATAATAGTATAGTATGATATCATAGATAGTGATATATATGATTGTTATATAATTGTATGATTGATGATATTCATGTCTGTACTCTGTGTGTGTGTGGGGGGGTGTGTATGTGTGGAGGGGAGGGGTGTAAGGGTGTCGCTATACATGTCTATACTCTGTGTGTATGTGTGGAGGTGGTGTGTAGGGGTGCCGCTATACATGTCTATACTCTGTGTGTATGTGTGGAGGGGGGATGTAGGGGTGTCGCTATACATGTCTGTACTCTGTGTGTATGTGGAGGGGGGTGTAGGGGTGCCCCTATACATGTCTGTACTCTGTGTGTGTGTGGAGGGGGGTGTAGGGGTGCCCCTATACATGTCTGTACTATGTGTGTGTGTGGAGGGGGGGTGTAGGGGTGCCCCTATACATGTCTGTACTCTGTGTGTGTGTGGAGGGGGTGTAGGGGTGTCGCTATACATGTCTTATTATAACACTGATTTACAACAGTAATATAAGTTATTAAATAAGTGATTTGAAATAGGCCCTGTTATTTTTCCAAGGGCAGTCAATGACAATTGTATTAAATAACTGCTTACAGACTTATGGACATTGATCTGAATTAGAATCTTCACAAAAACTACTGTTTGTTTACCTGCTGGCGTTCTGTTGCATAATGCACCATTTTTTTTCTACAAAATGTGAAGAAAAAGACTGGCTTAAAAATGACCCATGCCAGGAACATACTGTTATGTATGAGACCCCACTATGTCAAAGATATGCCTGCTACCGGTCTCTTGAGGGAGAATTTATCGTAAATTGGGTTTGAGCCCCATCAAAAACAAAATGTCATTTTTTTGGATAATCTCATTGATAACTGATATTGGCCCTGTTTTGTCAACCAATCAGTGTGCAGAAATTTGATATTGGACCGGTCCAATAAGTGTTTTGCAATATTGTGCGGTGAATTTGCCATTTTACAGGGCAAATAACTTACAGTTATTTAATAATATTATATATAGACATTGCATGATATCTAATATCCCTCTAATCATGCTCATAGGAAACAAAATTCAATTAATTAATTGGATGTAGATCATAGATGGATGTACAGTGCCATCCAAAAGATTTTGTACAAATGAAATTATGAAAGGAAGTGAGTATGCTTACGGCAAGTTGAATTTCTATGTTAAATTCAATTATTAAAGCTTATTTGTGTAAAACAGTTTGATCTTTGATCTTCTAAAGAACGACAAGGCTTGGGGCTTTCATATTTGACATGTGGTATTATCTTGAGGTCTTCTATTAAAATTGTTCAAATTATGCTCCTAAGTTCAAAATTGGCCTAGTCCCAGGGATCACTGTTTTCATGGGCTGAAACTGTTAAACAATCTTTTGTCAGATGCCCTAAGCATCTAGTTCTCAGGTGAGCAGCCCAGGGTCCTCAGGACCCTCTTGTTTTGTTGTTTTTGAGTTTATCGCTAAAGCAACACATTGTATGTCATATCACAGTAGTCAGTCAATGTACTTCCCATTCATTGAAAGGCCAAATCTCTGGATTTAATTGTTAACCAGTTTAACTTTAGGCCCAATTACTTCTGTCTGTGACTGACAACTGTTCTACATGATTTAGAAACAGTGGTTTCCTAAGGATTGAAAATGGCCATAGAAATAAATTTTATGACATAGCTCTTATAATGTAAGTATGCCCTCTGTGGGATAAGATTTTCTCCAACGACATTTAGAGGGTACTGTATATATGTGATTGATATAGAAATCTAGGTGACATACAGTCTAGTATATGAAGTGGACTCATCCAGATTTGTTTAGTAAAATATCAACTTGTATACAGAACCTTAGATCTAAGTCTTGTGATAGGTTAACTAGTTTGAACTATTGGTTGTTTAATGTTGCTTTAATTAATGTTACTGAAGCAGATACTTCCATAGTACTATATACTCTCTCATTGTTATTTTTACTGTTTGAAATATTAGTACCATAATGTATGTCATGTTCTTTGATCTTATACAAAAAAACAGAATAATTGTTGTTCTTTCCTGGCTTTTGTTGTTGTTTTTAGTGTGTTGTTTTGGTAGATCAAAGTGCTATATCTTGAGTACTAAATGCTTAATTGTTAACACTAAATAGGTCAATCACATGTTTTACATGTTTTACCCACCTCTTGCAAAGCGATCATTTATGAACTTGAAATTAGTTGCCTTAGAATACTTTTTCTGTAACTGCCTCGCACATCAAATATACCTTGGGGTCCAAGGTCCCTTTGACCCCCTCAGTTGCTTGCATTTTATGGGGGTATTGTGTCCCTCATTGCCTGAAAAAAACATTGCTATTGAATGCAGAAAAATGGTGATGTGTCTTAGGAAAGTGCAAGCACTTTTAGGCATCATTATATTGCTCTGAATTTATAATTTTGACAGAATTATTTCCATGTCCCTTTAATTAATAGGCTTTCACTAAACCAATGGCTATTGATGAATTAATCTAAAAGTTGAATGTGCTGTCTTTTGACAACTCCCTTTCAATATTTGGTGCATTTACCTTTGGTAAAACCTAGAAATGATTATTTGATATAATTCAATGACTAATAATGAACATATTTGATCAGTCTAACCAAATGAATGGCTATTATTGAGGTTGGTCTGACTGAGTAAATATTTACACTGACTCATATATCATGGTATATGGTCAATATATGAAATCTAAATATATCTTTTATAAATTATCATTGATTTATAGTATGGGAAACATGATTTTAATGGTTGCTCAATATTCACCCTCTTGAACTGGTTTAAATGTCATCATGGAGCTACTGTATGTCAGGTAGTTTTCTTGATGGATTTTTAAAGTTTTTTTTCTAAAAATGATATGTTTTCGAAACATATTTCTTGAATGCTTTATGGAAAGCCTTCTTAAATGAGTGAGCATCACACTTCTTTGTCTGTAGCATGACTTTGTGACCCAAGGGAAGAATGAATTGAAACTTGGTATACAATATGTATAGCCATAGTGGAAGAGCAGTGTACAAGAACTATAACTCCTGCTGGTGCAGTAGTATAATATTTCCCTTTTTCTAGTTTTCATGAGACAATGTGCAGGGCATTTAGTCTGCATTATTGACTGACATTTTTTGCTTCGCCTAGTGTTTAGATGCATAATTAAAATGTTTTCAACAAAATTTGACCTACTAAAATCGATTTGTAAGAAAGAGAAAATGAGTTGTACTCTAGAATACTCCAATATACAGTATCTATGAGCAGTGGTCCACTGGTAGGATATGGCTTTGTTATTAAGAGGTCCTGGTTTCGAACATACCTAGGTACAATGCTAATTCCTTGAGCAAGACATTTACTAACAGTTGTTTCACTTCTATCAGTTGTAAATGGAAAGTGATTTTAATGACCTTTAAGGTCATGGTACATAATTGTGAAGTTGGCTAAACATTTATATAGAAACAGACTTTAAACCACACTTGGATGTTTTTTTTATAAGGTATTTCTTGCCATAGAGCAATTTAAGGCCAAGGACTTGTTTGGCTAGAAAATTGAATTGGTAATCTGTGTAAAACATAGATTAAATGATATATAAGTAAAATGTGGTTGTTTAATCTGAAAGCAAAAAAATAGATCATGTTAAACTATAAAGCCGAAATGAATTTCTGAATATTTTAGATATTTGATTCCGGAAATTTAAGTGCAGATATATTATATATATGCAGTACTTGATAAACTCCTTTAATCATTCTCAGCTGTTATTGATATACATTGTATTTCTAATATTTATATTGTAAATTTCTTGTTCAAAGTCTCAGGGAGTGCTATTTCTTTGTTGTTGTAATGATTTCACTCTTAAACTTTGTATTTTTTGGACTTTTTCGCGTCAATTGTTTGAAAATAAATGCACCTATACTTCAGACTAATTATTTAAGATAAACCTTTCAGCTGCTGTATTACAACAATTTTGACAAATAAATCATAAACATGCTCATTGCCTTTGGTATTCTTTGAGTTTGCTCTACAGTCAGGCTTAGGAATCAAGAAGTGCCAGGTTTGAGTTCCACCAATAGCACTTATTATTAACTTAAGCAAACTTTTACCTATTATTGCCCCTCAGTATCATTAGTTGTCAATTGGTACATTGAGGGAACACTGAATAAAGCTGATTTTGGTAATGTGAGAGTTACAGGAGTTTTTGTGACACTTTTAAACATGTATATTGGGGCTTAATGCAAAACAGTCGTAACTCAAGTTAAAAAAACATGAGTTAAGATCTTTTTGCGCTAATTCCGTGATAAGGACATAATTTACATCTATACCTCTGCTGATGTTCTATATTTATGTTACCATAACACCAAGGATGTTACAATTTTTATCTTCTCTTTATTGTTACAATGTTACCACAGGGATTCCTAATGATAACCATTTATACCTATAATATTTACAAGGGGTCCAACATCAAAATTATGAAAATTAACCCTCACTAAAACATGGATAATTCCGTTATTTTTTCGAAAATATTCTCATCAGGTCTTCAAGTTTCAATACAGAAGACATTTTATCTATCCAGAAAGCCCAAGTTTTTTACAACAAATTTACAACTTTTTACCATATTCAAGCTAGTTTCTCGTAAAATGCACGGAAAATGGTTAGTACGACACGGGTCTGTCCCCTGGTCTTACCCTTGTAAAAACTGTCTTTTCCGCGAAGTACCAGCCAAATAATGGATTGGTTCGATAAAATACATTATTTTATTCAACAAACCTCAACTATTCTGACTAATCTTCGTCTTTCAGTGATGATAATCGTTGTTTCCAATTTCCGTATATATTATAGGTATAAATGGTTATCGTTAGGAATCCCTGTGAATGTTACTATATTGTTGAGTTAATTGTTACACAACTAATTCTGTAAAATGAAAATATCCAGATTATAAAACCATTCATGTCTCACATTGTTTTCTAATCTTGTTGTTTAATGTTTTTGGCAACATTACAATGTTGTTTATCCTTCGCGGAAATATGTTGTTACAGATTTTATGTTGGCATTGTTTGTAAACTAGTGGTGGATGGTAGTTTAGTGTTCAACTTTTCTTGGTCAATGACTTAGTGATTGCTTTGGTTTTGTATTAGGAGGAAAACTTAAGTGCACGATGTAGGGATCTAACCCACAACCTCCTGCTTGCAATTGCTCTCCAAACTGAGCTAATTGGGCAGATAAGTATTAGCAATGACAAGCGATGGATACGCTTTAGCAGTTCCTATCTATAACCATTGTAACCGTATCATGTTTAACAGTTAAATTTAAATGATTTTTTTGTTTTGTAGATAAAACTAAATATATTTTATCAAAGCTAAAAGATCGTACTTAATATCTGATGTAAAATTCACACTATGTTAATATATTATCATTGTGTAAAATTGACGTAATTTTGACTGAAACTGGATTTTTTCTTAAAGCCGGTCGCCATTTTGTTTACACTTCGCGTCTCATGGGTGAACATTTATATTTGTAATAAAGCAGTATCTAGCAAATTCATTTAAAGAAGCTGGTTTTCAGCTCTATAGAGGTCCCACTTGGAGTAAGTGATGATTTTTTTTAAAAAAAAAAGACAATTTTCGTCTAAAAATGTGTCCGAAAATCACCAAAGTTTGACCACATCTACCGGTTGAACATATGAATAGGACCTCATAGGACCTGTTTTTTAACATTCTTTCATTCCAGACCTTTAATTTGGTACCAAACTTTTGCACATCTATGCTTGCGCTTTTTTGCGATTTCCCACGGAAAGCCCCTACCCTGTGATCACCTGTTTAGAGCACTGGAAGAATTACTTCCCTTTGCGCTCTTCACAAAAAAGTCCTTACCTTATCAGACTGATTTTGCCAAAAATCGAAGTATTTTACCAGTGTTCTTTAACCTTGTTAGACAAATCATTTCATTAATTATGTAGTTTCCATGAAAGAAATTTATGATTTCCTGTGTTTTTGTCGTAATTTTCATTTTTCATAACGTTCTGATCAACAGTAGATTTCGTCATCGGTTTTCGCGACGCTGACGTAAATAATCAAAGCACTGAAAGTAATGAGTATTCATTATGTTTAGTTGTTAATTGCATTATGGATTTTGAAAGAAATATTTTCTAATTCAATGTGGTTTTCAGTACCTTTTGAACATGGATTTTATACAAAATGTTATATAAGTTGTGACTGCATATCTTGCACACCTTGGGTCAATTTTCTTAATGAATGAATTATATCTCAGTTGGAGTGTAAAGTATTTTGGCAGGGTTTAACGCATAGCAACTCATTGTAAATATCAATTTATCAAACCACTGCAGCCTGTTAACATACTGTTGCTGGATAGGCTAAATCTCTGGAGCTTCTGCTTCAGTATTATTCCTGACTTGGCCATTTTTATCAGGGTAGTACTTCTTTTTCCAGTTTAAATAGTTATGAATGGATTTGATTTAAGATAAGATCTGTTTGCAAGTCAGGATCTTGTTGCTTCTTTTGATTTTAGTCATAATTTATTTTTACTGAAGACTGTTACGAGGTCCATGGGAATGATTTTATTTTTTGACGTCATATTCAACACAAATTTCTGATATATGGTTAGTGATGATTATTGTTGTTTTATTTCAGGTTTTAGTGTTTGTAAATATTATCAAATTTTTGGTTAAAATATAACGAAAAGGGCTTGTAACTGAACAGCCACATACACAGTGAAAGACTGCCCAAACATATCAGAAATCTCAGTCCCTAAAACAAAACACAAAAACATGAATTTGATCTGAGAAACTTAGGTGCTTATATTTTTGAAAAAAAAAAATGAAAATATTAACCCCAGCATTAAAAAATGAATATCTGTGAATCACATGTGATTCTTATATCTGAATACTAATTAAGCTGGTGCCTGGAACATATAACCCATAGTATTTTGTCAAACATAGTATTCGAATCCACTGTTTGCTTTAAGTAAAGTGCTTTTAAGTATTATTCTCCAAATAAGTATATGCGATGAACTATGATAATTACCTTCAACTACTTTCATGTTTAACCTTACCAAGTCATATTTGGTGTATCAACTTAAATGAACATTTTAAACCAATGATCATTATACAGAAAACTGATCCTGACAGCAATATCACACTACCATCTGACAGTGATAACTCACAGCCACCTGACAGCAATATAACACAACCTTTAGGCACTTAATTTAAATTGCCTTCCAGTCCAGTTTTCTAAATAAACAATTGAAGCCCAGTTATTTAAGTTGACTAAACTCACAAAATTACTATAATACATTCTTTATGTAATATCAGCATCTCTCTTATTTTCCATCTTTCTGACCCAATCAGTAGTGATTACTACTAGTGATTGTTAAATTTTATGCCTATGTATTATCTTTACAATTCATTTTGCTGCTGTAGTTAATAATTGCAAGAAAATAAAAAGAAACATTTAATGTGACAGATTTTCAGGTCCTAGGTTACCCAGACTGTTACAACATCTGCTATGAGGATCAATCTGATGAGACTGTGTATTCTTACAAAATGATGGAGGAATTTGAAGAGAATAACCTAGAAATTATTGTTTAAAGTTGGTGACACTAGTTTTATTGCTTAAATTTCATTTAAGCATTTTATGAGTTTGAAAGTGACATTGTTGTGATTTTCATATATACGTTTACCGAGGGTGGTCGCATATAATGTCATGTAATCTCTTTAATAAAACAGATACTTCAAAATGCCTTTTAGTTTTGTTTTTCTGATAAAAAGACCTTTCCAATGATGTATGACAAGTGGCATTTTATGAGAGAAAAAAATTTGGCTTGTTATTGCTATAAGTATAGCATACAAATAAATCTAACATTTACTATGTAAACATCCCCGCTACAATTTCGTATTGTGATGCTTTTATCTATGACATCATGTGCTGTATGAGTTATTGTTATGTATCAATAGTTATGCTTGCAGACTTTGGCCTAACTCTTTAACCCGAAACCCAGGAATAGTGAAAATTTATTTTGGCTTGTGATGTTTGTTTGATTGGGTTTCATGAAGTAGCAACACATTATTTTATCTATGACATTGTGTCTAGAGAGGCTTTATGAGTTATGTTATTCACAAATATAAGTGAAGTTTGCAGTCTTTGGCTTAAACCACTAGTACAAAGCCTATGAATGATAAAAAATATTTGTGCTTGTGATTTATCTTAATTTATAAATTGGACAAGTAAACATATCTTAATTTGTTAATTAGGCTTGTTCATGATTTGCCCATTTGTATAGAATATAAAGTAATATGGGCTGGTTCTTGCATCAATTTAAGCTATTATATAAAGGCTGCATTTGCTTGAACTGATTTGGGAATGCTGTCTGTCCAAGCGCACATGTTTACTATTTGAATGACTAAAAGTAACACTTAAAACAGGAAACCAAATATAATGCTCGCAAACATGGAACTTGTAGTCAATAAGAAATGGCCTCAAGCAATGATGTGTCCTATGTTTAACATCCCAATTAACTAACAGGAACTGACAGTGTCTCCCTTTTTGGACAATGTAGTACCACCATACATCATGGGCCGGAGGCCTGAATACTTAAACTCTACCATACTCTACTAACTGTAGAGTTGAACATGTATTTTGTTTTGTTGCACTTTTTATCACTTTTTTGATAATTATTTGCTGCACTCTGTTATGATTTTATTATTGAAGTTGATAAAAAGAATAGAGCTTCAATTAAAAAGTATCAGCTACTAAAAATGAAGTATTGTTAAATTTTATTAAACTTTCAGTGGCACATACATCAACTCATCTAAAATTTCTTAAGAATTTTTCTAAATATTAAATAAAAATACTTTGAAAATTTTATTCATAATGATTAATTTTGTTGTCTGGACCCCTACTTAAGTAAAAAATGTTTGAGTATGGATCCACCCAGATGTAGTAAACGCATTCTGTACATCTTCCAGGCCTGGTTCATGTACATTAAAGAGTATATATGTAACAAGAGTAATAATGTTGTTTTGTAATATTTTATGGTAACACATGGTAACCATATTTCTGTAAGAGGTTTATATAATATAAAAGACTATAAGCACTAAATGTTACAACATTTTATTAGGTATTAGCCCATCAACTTACAACTGTTTACGTCATCAGGCTAGGAAAAATTATTATTTACCATTGAGTACCCGGACCTTACTTTTCCATAGTAAAAATACCCTACCATGTTGGTTTTCACTTGGCTTGATTACTTGTATGTTTGAAATTCTTATATAAAATGTCACCTATACTATGATTTTTTAAATGAAACCAGAACTTTTTAAAATCTGGGAACTGAACTAATATTTGGCCTCACCTATGCATTGAAAATTAGATTTTTATAGTACGTTTTTGGACAGTGCCCCATCCATGTACCAGACAGAGTTAAAAACATTCATTAGTTTCAGCAACTTGCAAATTGGCTCTTAAGAACTAAACTGAGCCAGACTCCTATTAAAAATCTGCAAAATCTCATATGGAACATTTTTTTATTGGATTTTATCAGCATTTTTTATCAGGATATGTACTTAAATTGATACCTAACATATTGAACTTAAATGAAAGGGTTCATCCTGCCTCCATTGGGACTTGTACCGTGAACCTTAAAATTCTGTACTCTGGTCAATATTATGATTTAGTAAATATAAGTATGTTATCAATATTGCCAATTATCAATAAAATATGCTGCTTAAAACAATGGTATTATGTGAAAACTATTTTGACAGTCCATTTTATTTGTTTGGATGGTTAACTTTGTGCTCTAGAACTAAATGCCAACATTATGAGACTATTTGAGATCATGACAAGAAACTGACATTTATTCGTGTTTGCCTTAACCCATCAACTTAGAATGGTTTACATCATCAGTAAGGCAGAGGTTTCTGAGGGTATGGTAGAGATTTGTTAATCCTATATCTAGAATTAGACAATGTTAAAATAACCTCTGGTACTTGATGTATCAGATAGTCCCAGGTGTAAGATAGATTATAACAATAGAAAGTTCCTGAAAGATGACCTGTCTATGTATCATGTAATGTTATAAAACATTTGTCATTGTATTTCATGTGAAATACTTATATTTTGCGGGCTTAGTGCAAAACGGTTGTAACTCACTCTTTTTTAAATTGAGTTACATCTGTTTTGCGGTAGGCCTGGGATTTATGTAACTCTTGTATTCTTTGTCCCCTTGAAACTTTAAACTACAAATCGCCATGCTATATGTTAGGTTTGTACCTGCAATATCCTTCACAGAATTAGGTATTGAAATTTGTTCACTGTTCTTGGAATGGCTAAATCTCTGGATTTAGCTATTAACCAACAACTAAGCGCATACTTCGTCAGTGACTGTTAAAATGCCCTACATAACTAACAATCATTGGTAGTAGGAGGGAGAATGGCCATTGAAATAATTCAATGACCAAGCTTCACGAAAGTAATAATGCCTGAGGAATCCTGAGGAATCGAATCCACGACCCCTCGATCAGTAGACTTGGGTGCTACCAACTGAGCTAGCCAGGGTTGTGGGTTTAATTTCCGGCATTGCATTAAAGCCAATAAGAAAATAGTAACTTATGCTAGCATGTACTTATGCCACTTTTAAGATTGTTCCAACTATTACTTGCCTCTCGAAGTTGTAAATACTGTTTCACTCACTTTAGTTAAGGATGAAAATATTTCAAAGTATATCTAGAGACTAATATACATCATGATATAATGGTTATTGTTTGTAACAAGTCTAGAACTGATAGTATCAAAGATATGTCGAAAGTGTGCCAAGATTTCTATCATACTACTTGACAAAAGTTTATAAAAGTTCACAATGTTCAAATCTATCTTGTTGATAACATGTTATCATAATAAAATGGTTAGATCATCATCAGTACTCTTACTGTTGTACAGTACCGCTCAAAGGTTTTTAAACAATATCCTGTATTATGAATTAGCCAGTAGACTATTTCCGGAATTCAAATATTCGGGTTTTCCTTGCAGTACAAATAAACTTCACTGGTACAATAAAAATATGTGTAAACAATAGGATTTAATCTGTGTTTAATGCTTTTCAGCAATAATGTATAAAATAATTTGTACTGCCTGTGTTCAGGGGAAACTATAAATTGGAGTTTTTAATTACATCTTATCACTTTTACCAATGAAAAAAGAGAATCAAAGAGTCATCTGAGTACAGGACAAAATCAACATAAATTAGTTTATCAACGTATGATTGAAACCATGTTACATGAAGCATCTTTAATTTTTAATTTTTAGCAAAATCACTTGAGGGAGCTATAATGTTTGATGTTCTCAACTTTTGGAGGGTACTGTATACATATATAGGATGTTGTTGGTTTTTGTTGCTGTTAAAAGTATATTTTGATGATAACAATAAACGGTTAAAAAATTGTTCTTGATGATATATTGATTAAAGATTAGTCTAAAACATGACATTAATATTAGAAACAATATATGACAGGTACAGTAAAACTTGTAAATTTGAAAATTCAACTCCATTATATAGTACTGAGTTTGATTGACTTGATAACAGTACACTTTTTAGCCCTTGTAAAGAATGTCAACACTTGTACTTTTATTTTCACCATCATTATCACCACCTTCATTATCATCATCACTTTCATTCTCTCTACCTTCAACATCACTAATACTGTTATCATCATCATCATCCACCTCATCATCACTTCTTTCGTCCTTTCTACCTTCAACATCACCACTACTGTTATCATCATCACCACCAATCATCATCACATCATCATCACAATTGTCACTATCATCTTTATGACATCATTATCATTTTTCTAGTATTTGAACTACAATTAACGTATGTTGTTCTGTGTAACAATAATTGTTTCTTTGCACTAAAAATCAATGCCAAAATGTTGAATTAATTAGTACTACAGTAGTTATAATAATGTATTGCGCAATATTTAATATGTGTTATGTTTTGTATATATTTACAGATTTATACAGATTGGGCCAATCATTATTTGGAGAAAGCTCGTAATAAACGTTATATATCTGATTTACAACAAGATGTTACTGATGGTGTACTCTTGGCTGATGTTATTGAAGCTGTCAGTAAGTAAAATATGAGATTTTTCCTTATATAATAGGGGTCATTTATAGGCCCTTTTTCCCTTCTGAAATTCATTTGAAATCATGCAGTTTGTGTTTCTGTGGAAGTTTCTTTTCCCTTTCTGTATTTCTACAGATGTGATAAAATCTCTCAAAATGTTCTATATAAAGTAAGGAGCCTGGCCCCTTTCCCAATTACTAAAAAATCAAAAACAATAATTTATTCATCATCATACATTGTATCTGGAATAATAGTCAAGTTTTTCCTGTTTTTGGTTTTAGATTGACTCATTTATATTTAGAATAGCACAAATTGATCTTATTGTGTATAGATTAAGAATGATGAAAACAAACTAAGGAAGAAAGATAACTGGGCAGTTAGTTAGCTAGCTTTATTACACTTAGACAAGTAATATCTTTAGAATAGTTAAGAGAGACAAAGTATAAGCTGTAAGTGTTACATTATAACTAGATGTTATTACATTAATATCTGTTTCCTTGCTACAATGACAGATTATGATATCAATATAAATGTCTATGGTCAATTATTGTCATGTATTTGGCATATGTCCATGATGTCTCTTTTACTATGTAGAAACAGGGGAACCTACCATTATTGTAATAAAGACTTGAATTGAAACTCATGCTAATGGGTTTTTCTAGCTGAAAAAAATTGTACCAGATGTACCAGTTCTGAACAAAAGTTTAAACACTAATGTTTTTACACAGAACAATATACTTTTGCATACTTTTCAGCAATAATATGTAAACTAACTTCCATCTGCATTGATGCACTCGGTACAAACAAACCTTACTCTGCTGGAAACCCCATAAATTTGAGTTCTGAATAAAAACTATTAATCATTTAGGGCCTGAGTTCTCATAGATGTTATTTTGACTTTTGGATAAGAATGGTCTCTTTTTACTTTCAGCGAATGAAAAACTACAAGATATCAAGCTTAAACCAAAGAATAGTGCACAAATGGTAAGTGATATGTAAGGGAGATAATTGTGTGTGACTTATATATATGTTTGTAAGAATTACTTCCCTTGGATTATCTTTGTTTATATGGGACTAAAAACTATGTGTAGTCTGAAACTTATAAGGCTAATATCAGACAAAATGTGAATTAACATCTAGGAATGTATATTCTTTCATTTTTGACAAAGAAATCGATGAGTTGTAATAAAATGCAAGGAGGAAAATCAGGCAATCATACACAATTGAAGAAACATTTTACAATGGTTGTATTGTACTTTTTCTTGAATACATTTTCAGCCGTATTGTATATTTTTAAGTAATTCATCTCTAATATTACAAAGCATTCTCATATTCCTTTGTCAAATTTCTCTATTTACAACAAATATCATCACAATTTTCTGTATTGTTGTAATTATTTGTTGATAAATTACCTCCCTTGAGTAGTCAAATTTCATTCCGTAATAGTCTCCCTTGGGATATCAAATGTTCCTACAGCTCTATTATCACTATAGATAATCAAAGCACTGAAAGTACTGGAGTATTCATTGTTTTTAGACTTATTCAATTTTTGTTGGGTTTTATGCTGTGGCAACACCTTATATAGATAATATCACAGCGGTCAGTCCACCTACTCACTGTTCCTGAAGAAGCTTTATCTCAGGATTTAGCTGTTAACAAACTACTGGGTGCATACTTCGTCAGTGACTGACGACTGTCCTACATGACTTAGAATCAGGGGAAGGAGACATAATGGCGGTAGAAATTATTAATGCCGTCGATTACATTTGTTTTCAAACTCTCTTCACAATAAAAATCTGCTTGAGTCATTTACAATATTGAACGATCGAATTTACGTATTACTATGACTACTGTTGTAATTAGTCAAAGCTATTAACTGTTACAATATGATTATCGCATTGTTTAATAAGTCTGTGTGTCAATAATTTCTAATATAGGAGAGATTTAAAACTATGTCATTGTTATCTGTTATGTGTGCTACGTATTGCACATTTTTGAGTGAAGTTGGACTAACAGCCTGCTGCTATTCTATGATTTATATAGTAACTGAACAGAAAGTAATGTATTTAAACCCCATTTCTGCTTATCATAAATGTCTCAGAAATTAATTTTACCTGCACTGATGGTGTTTAAATGATGAAGGTCAAAATTTACAGATATTATTAAGAATTAATTGTATGATAAATTTCTTTTTTTCATTCGATAAGTTATATTTTTTGGATGATATGGGAACAACTGAACAACAAACAACTACTAAGATTACTTAAGCCATCATGTATGAGGATTTTAGAGTCAGCATCCCTATAAAATAATCAAAGTGCTGAAAAGCACTGAAGCAAGACTGTGTTGAAGGCTCAAAAACTTAAACAAACATCAATAGTTCAAGGTTTGGTCTACAGCTGGGCATCTTAACATAATCCTCACTTCATTTGTAGCAACTGCTGCATCAGCAAAGAAACAGCTTCTTTTACCAAGTTGTCAATTCAACGTTGGAAAAATTGCCAAAAACAAATGTTATGCATATTCGAATTTTCACGGCGAGGAGTTAACTGGACAGCAGATCTCAATGTAGGAAATATTGGAATAACTACGGCGAGTAGTCCATTGTACAGCTTACATAGCTTGATATACAGTATTGCTTTTTTGGGGCGAAGAAATTAAGTTCATTATAATCATTGTTAGGATATAATACTGCCCTTACAAATTCATGCATGATATGTATATTCAAAGTTTCACGGCGAGGAGTCTATTAAACAACAGTTATAAGCATAAGAAGTTTTCGAATTTGCATGGTGAATGGACTACTTGATTGGACCACATTGTATTATTCAACATTTGTTTTTTGGGGGGGCCCAGAAATGACCATTTATTCCACTGTTAATATCATTATGAGTGTGAACTGTTCTAACAAATTCAAATTAGCGTGATTAATGACCATCCTAATAGTGACCATCTAGGAAATAGGTTTAACTAATACAGGGTGTTAGTGTATTCTATGATACATAAAAATATGCAATAAAAAACAATTTTACCGTTTCGTTTCAAAATATTTCATTTTTAGTACCCCTACCCCATTTTCTTAAAAAAAAATAGTTTCAACGAAACTGTAAAGAAATTTTTTTAAATAAAGATAATAAAACTATAGATTTCTTTCACATTTTCTTTATCAGTTACATATTAGCAATAATAAATAGATAACAAAGAAATATATTTCAGATGACATATATGTACTGTAAGTAGCTAGATATGGACATGTATTATTGAAAATGAAACAATTTCCACATGGCTGGAACTTGAATGTTGTAAGAAAACTTCTCTTATGACCTTGTTTTTCAAATACCACTTTTAAAGCATACATCAAAATTTTCCATAATGTATTCTGCAGCAGAAAGAATGAGAAAAAATAACTTTACTGTCACTTTAAAAATTATTTGCGACAAAAACATAAGACCCTGAAATTTCAAATAATCTGTTTTCAGTGATAGTAATTCAGGGAAGTCCATAGTTGCAACACTTCTTTCATTTTACACTTATTTCTTGTAATACAACTGCAAACTATGTAAAAACATGCCTTTAGTAGGTAAGCTAAAAATAATTTAAACAAATATGGTGAATTTGTAACATAATATTCAAAATGAGATGGAAATCACTGGTTATATACAGTACCAACCAAAAGTTTGGAGACATGTTCACTTTTTAAGCCAACTGAATAATGTTCATCTCAAATTTGATAACTGTTCATTTTGAAATGCTTCTTTGTATTGCTTTAATTTTTTGTTATCAATATAATTATAACTGAGAGTACAAAAGTAGCACAAAAGTTATGATTTGAAAAAAAAAATTTCAGCACCATTTTGGTGGCTTTAGGATGTCAGATGCTGAATTTTCTTATGTTTTGCATTCATGAACTTTGTTTTCATTTCATCACAAACCATACTTGAATATATTAAGAGTAATTATACTACAAAAATAATCATCAAAATTCAAGAATTGTAGTGGGTTTCTTTTGCCTGGAAACATTTGGTAGTTATTGTATGTACAGTACGCACCAAAAGTTTAGAGACATTTACATATTGAAGGCTTATTTAATAGCTTTTAGCTAAAATTTGATGACTGACTGTTTTAAAATGCTTTTGTGATCATTATCATTATAACTGAGACTACAAAAATAGCATAAAAACTGTGTTCTTTTGTGATCATTATCATTATATCTAGAGCTGGGTACCGCCAGGAAATTTTTACCACTGTATACCACGGTTATTTACTACATACCACGGTATATACCACGGTATACCACAATGTAAGCCTTTACTATGTGCAGTAGGGCTATTAAATAAAAATACATGTTCATTTATTAACTTTTGAGGCACAAAGTCCTTATTTAAGGGTAATTACTATTGCAACTTAATCATCCGTATATTTAAAAGTTTTTTCGCAAATTTATCAAAAATTATGCCACCCCTGCTGACATATATAACGTGTACAACCAAAACCACGGGTACTACTAGTTCACGGATTCCGCTTGAGAGGAAGTTAAGTTATTCAATACAGGTATTTCCGAAAAATACCACGGTATTGTACGGCGAGATAAAAAACCACGGTTACCGGTTTACCGGTAATACCGCGCACCTCTAATTATATCTGAGGCTACAAAAATAGCATCAAAACTGTGTTATGGAAATTTATTACAATAAACATGGTTTTGGAGGCTTTACGATGGAAGATGCTGTATCATATAGTGTTGCCATTATGAAATTTGTTTTCATTTTATCACAAACCATATTTAAGTTTTTTTATTGTTATTTCTTTTTGTATTGCCTATGACTATGTTAATTAATGTTTTATAACTTCATTCTTGCATAAATTGAATTTGTTACCTTTTTCTTAAAAGTAATCAATCTGCCATATACATTTATGTTGGGCACCTTAATTAAAGTTACAATGAAATTATACTTATTATATCTCATATACAATGAAAGACAAACTGTTTTGGACATCTTTAGTGTAAGCAGGAACGAATTGCAATTGTCACGCCACCTTATATTTTGTCTATTGATTTGTATAATAAATCATTGGTGCATACCATCATTTCTCCCTAAATGGTTACATAACTAGAGTTTCCATTTTTATTAGAAAAATCAAGTTTTACTTCTTGATACAATCTGATTAGTGTTCATGTAGTAAATTCATATGAACAGTAGTGTAGCTGTTTGATATCTATATTCCAGTCAGAGACTCAGAGCCTACAGTACATGTATTACATAATTATATCAATCTTGATATTCAATTGCCTGAATAAGTTTAAAACCAGTCAGTTTATATTGTTTCATTGTAATTTTGTTAAATTATAACTGCAGACTGATGCAGGTTCAAGATTCTATCCTTAAAAAAATGCAAGTTCCACTAGCAATGAAGCTGGACAGTGTAAATACAGACCAAAATGACTGAAACCAAGCCTTTGTCACTGGACAAATAGTTTGGCATCTCATTGGTCATTTTTCCCTTTCATTGATTTCTACAGTATAGAATGCTGTAAATATTTTGTATATTCTGTTTTTTTGTAACATCAATAATTCAATTTATTGTTCACATTCAAGAACTAAAGTATCATTAAATGTACTAAATTGTAAATAATTGATTTCATTTTGTATTCACCCACAAATAAAATTATAAATTAGTTCAGTAAGATCAACAGGCAACAGTGATCATAGAAACAAATGGAACCTTGGTTAAAGAACCATGGACCCTATTGAAAAAAGAAAGACCCATGAAACAGATTGGGTAGAGATATAACTCTTTACTTTAACAATTTGATAGGGAATCATTTGGAATCTAAAGATGTAGTATCCTGTCATCAGTGACATAGATCCCTACTGTAAAACTGGCTACCTTATATCACCTCACATGACTGGAGTGTGGAACCTGCTGCCTGGCCACCTAGCAATAGATCCCAGTCTTGACATCTTCAAGAAGGGGCTTACTCAGATATTAACAAAAAGTGATTCAACAACAATGTTAACTGTACAGTTATATAAGATTTTAACCATTTGCACCACACCAAAGCTCTAGATAACCTTTCTTTGCATTTGTGACAATGTATCAAAGAGGGATATTGCATAGTAGGAAGGAGGTTTGACAAAGTAACAATCTCAGGCCGGTAGGAACAGCAGGGGGGGGGGCTAGAGGGGGGCATAGCCCCCCCAATATTTTCAGCAGTTATAGTGATTGAGGATCTTTATTTAATCTGTCACATTAAATTGATTGATACATGTGTGCTTTTTTCGACAAAATCACTTTTTATGGAACAAGATGCTCAAATGCAGAATAAAATTGAACATAAACATAAGTCGGAAACGTTTTCTTTTTCTGAAAATAAATCTCAACAAATTAGCCCCCCCCCCCCCAATCTGAAAATGCTTCATACGATTACGTGCTTGAATCTTAGTACCTGGAACATCCACGGGACAATATTTCAAATAACACCCCACAGTTGAAGATGTGAAAGATAAGTATCCCAAATTTCGTCTGCTTGTTGGTTGAAATCCTATTTATAAATTCCAGAAAATCCGATTGTGATGAAAGTGAGGTTAACAAAACAGGCATAACAATGTAATTGATACATTAAATAAATACCAACTACGCATCATACCAAGATTGTTAGACCCCTTTATGTCTCCTTTAATGATATATCCACTTCATTTATCATCTAGCGGTAACAAAATCCGTGAAAATTGATAAAATTCCGTCTACATACTGCACTGTGCATAGTCGGAACCGCCATCTTGTTTGGTCTATTTTTAGAACAAATTATGTCAACTTACAATGATAAGGAATATTTTTAGACGAAATCGATTTTTCCCTTAAATATTCCCTTACCTAAGGTTTTAAGGAAAAAAAATCCTAAGGAACTTCGTGAATACGGGCCCAGGCTTCGACCCAATCTCTCATACAGAGTTGTCGATCCTTACAGTGATCTAAGATCACTGTAAGGATCGACAACTCTGTATGAGAGATTGGCTTCGACCTAGTTCTATCTCAAGCGAACTGTCATCACTAGCTACATGATCATAAGTGTCACACCGCTTCGTGCGGTTTAGATCGTCACAGTAATCTTGAATCCCTCAATAATTACGCTCATAGATTAAATAACTAGATGGTACAGGCTTCTTTTGACATTTTTCATTGCCGTAAACTTCATACGTCGTTTAAAGCAGCCATTTTGATTACTATGTTTGACTGCGTATCGATTTTTGACACGACCGTACCACACAATTATCGACAGCAGTAAACCAGTCAATTTTATCTAACGTAGTGATATAAGTCCAGGGAACCAGGTTGATGGTCGTCACGTGACTATAGTGATACGGGAACGTAGTTTCATTCATAATTTTTCATGAATGAAATCGATGTATACATCCGCGATTGTCAGTTACGTAATTATTTTTCTACCATTGTTCAATTGTTCACAAATTTGTCAATACTCGGTTTCACTTTGAAGAAAGGTTTGATGTAGATCGAGTTAAATGCGTAATTAAATTGACACGTAGGAATACACAGATGATCGATGAAACAAAAGAACTATTTGCGAACTATTTTATAGCCGGATGCTGTTCGGTTTCGTTGATTAGTATATAGGTCAATAGGTCAGTATAGGACTCCGATCGGAATACCGCTATTATAACAGAGTATTCATTGTTAAAAACAATGAATACAAAAACCCTCAGCTCACTCTATCATATTGTATGTGTGTAGTGTAGGTTTTGTTACAAACTAATTAGTATAATGTCAGGCTGGTTGTCTAATTTGTTTACATTACAAAACATAACTATTATTAGGACCTCCATGATTGGAATTTTGATGAGTTTTATAGTGAGTGTGGTAAACAGTAGCATACAATTCTTTCATTTTTTAACAATTTGAGTTGCTTATATCATATATATTTATTTAATGGGGGGGATGTTTTTTACTCATGAGAAAGGCAAAGAGTTTGTAGTACATTGTACTATTGGAATTGCTCATTTTTTAGGAAAGAGTGTTCAGCACTTAGTATAAGGTTATTCCCCCTGTTGGCTTTGCTTAGTTTGTCTTGTGTCTCATCAATTATTTTACTTTGTTCTTTAAGACCAGTACAATCATGCTAGGTAAATCACTAGGAAATTGGTCACATGCCCTCTTTATCATCTGAAGTTCAATATTTGAGCTATCTCAGAAGAGACATATTATAAGTCACTTTAAAAATATTATTAACCTGACTCTAAATGTCTTACAACAGCCAATCTACAACAACAATAAAATGGGTTAGACAACAACAATAAAATGGGTTAGCACAAAACTGGTCTTCATCCTTTTTATTTACATGAAGTTAGATTAGTTTTGCACTGACACATGGATATATTCTGTAAACCAAGAAATGTCCTGATACAATGTTTTGCTATTTGTAGAGGACAGACTGTATGCTGTAGATGACCTTGTAGTATTTCTACCATTTGTTATAAAACAATATCTCTGATTGTTGTCTGATTACTTAATTGATTACAATGTCTTGGTTACCTTGGTGTACAGGTAGTTTTATAAGTCTGTTGTATCGATGTTTAATTATTGTTTTTTTATAACTTATCTGTCTGTTACATGATAATACATTGTCTGAAATATTGTCTTACAATCAATCAATACGATTTCCTGAAAATATAACAAGTAGACAAAGGTAGTTGGTTACAGAGAGAAAAGTTTAATACTGATGCATTCCAGAAACAGTGGTTAGGTGAACTTTCCTCTTCTGGACCACAATCAATAGCTTTCTCATCTATCTACAAGATTTGGAGCTGTGGTCCAGTAGTGGTCTGATAATAAGGAATCAAAAGGTTCCAGCTTTAAACACTGCTTTAAAAACTGCTAATTTCCTTGAGCAAGAAACTTACTATTGTTCCACTCTACCCAGGTGTAAATTGGTAGTGTGACAGATCCCATGTCTGAAGGTGATATCAATGATGAGGGGTTTGGTACAAAATTGTAAAGTCAATTGAATATGTATATGGAAGCAGACTTCAAACCACACTTAAAACTAAGAAATCCTTACACAGGATTGATAGCTAGAGCTGATACATCTTGGGAAAGATTGTTTAGTGCGCTGTCCTCTTCATACTGACTCATACTGCATGTTGAATAGACACTTATAAAAAACAAAACAAAGATAAAATGGAAGTACTTGTTGTTTTATTAAGTCAAAGCCCAGGTGTTATAATTGTATGACTACATTCTATATGTAACATCATCACCCACATGCTGACAGTAGAATATCATCTTCTATGTTACAGATCGCGGGCTTAGGGCAAAACTGTCCTAACTCAATTTAAAAAATGATTGGGTTAGGACTGTTTTGCAGCAAGTCTGTGAGATGTATACTAAAGAACATGTTATTTAATGTATTTACTCTCATATAATGTTTTCTGACATCTCTACAATGTAATTCTCTAAAGAACCTGACTCATAAATTCTAATTTACTACATCCCTGCTAGTGATCTTCTATGAAAATTCTCAATGTATGCGTAAAATGTGCAAATTTTCTCATCATTAATTTATGTACTTCATTATTTTTACATCATAACCAACTTATGAGCTAATGGTGGAAACGTTTTAGATGCTATTTTGTTCTGACTGGAAAATGTTAATTAATGACAGACCAAGAGCTGTAGTGAGTCACTAACTCTTAATGCCTTGTGTCTCTCGGCAATGTTTTTAACTTTGTTTATTTATGTACCCTAGGTGATATTTTAACATAATGCATGCAGTCTGGTTCTATTAAAAAATGTAGCTGCAGGCTTACTCATTATTTACTGCATCTTGCACTAATGTTAAAACCATTATATCATAAATCTGGTTCTAAAATTTGAAGACAAATTTGTTAATCCTTGTAGATAATGTTTTAAACTAGTGCAATTAATCTGGATGAACACAACAGAACAGAAAGTGAATACATGCAATTCAACAAGCTTTTAAAAAGAAAAGATGATATAAAATATAATTATGCTTTTCAGCAATTCTAATATGTTGCCCATGTAAAAAGACACACATTCTAAAAATGCATTTGTTAGTTCAATTTAATAAATATTAACATAACTGTATTGTGGTGATTTTCCAAAAGCACTACTTAACAAATGAAATGAGATGCATCTTCAACTAAGCTCTCAACTGTCATGATTTGATGATTATCGAATTCAGTTCACTCCTTCAAATGAAAATATTTTCAAATTATACTTTGACATTTTTTCTTACCTCTGCATGTATCAATATAGATGATTGTAAGCTATTTATACATTGTTGAGAAACAATAGATTTGGACAGTAGGGAAAACTAATTTAAAACTCTAGAAATAAGAAAACATGACGTCAATTCACGAAGAAAAGAAAATAAAACCTCCTAGAACCAGTGTATCATTCTCAGAAGTCAGTTTTAGATATTTATGAAGGATTTCATTCTCTCTTAAGTCTTTTGTTGTTAGTTTTATATAATGATGTAAAGGAGGATTGTCCTTTTCTTTGTTTTATGTTTAGGCTATAGAAAATAAAATCTATGATGCTCATCCCATTGCCTGACAAAAATTGCTCTGTTTGAACATTTTTTTCTATTTTGAAAAAAATAACCCTAATATGTTCATTGTGTTTTGAAAATTGTCATATACAAAAAGGACAGTAAGAAAGAACATACATTTATTCTATTTAATTTTACAAACGTAATGGGTGAGTTTCCTAAGCATATCGCTAGCTAGCGCTTTGTGCCCTGGTACCCTTGTTACACCAAAAGGAATATGTGTGTGATATCACATTGAGGGTACCAAGAGGAAAAGCACTAGCTAGCAATATGCTTAGGAAACTTGCCCTATTTATTTACATTTGTACAAGTATGGTAATCACTTATCAAACTACTCATTCTAATACATATTGGCTGAGTCTCTAGACTGAGCTTTGAAGTAAGAAAAATAAAAAATAATATACAACACTCACCTACCATCCCATTTTCCCCAAAATATAGAACATCTAGTTATTTATTTGCTATTGCCTTAAAGAAAACTTTAGTCTCATTTGATACTGAAATCATTGATTTTATATCAGATGTTTTAATTGTTTCATTATATAAAACAAAAGGTCAAGAGTCTTTTATTCTTAGTCCTAATGATGAACATCTTACTCAGAGAGGAATCAACTCATTTACTTTTTCTGTAATAGTTGATTTTGTATAGTGATTTTGCTTCTCTACTTACAGCAAATGATCTAACTATCTAAGATTTAAAACCATAAGTTTTGTAATGTATACTTGTCTGATTTCTTTCATTGTATTATATTAGGGGAAACTTTATCAGTCAGTAGCACCCTAGTCTTGTAGTCTGACTGATGGTTTGTTGGTTCGATTCAGGGGCAGCGCATACTTTTGTCAAGTTTACTCATGAATTAATTTCTATGGCCATTCTCCTTCTAACCACTGATTCTAAATCATATAGGGCGGTTGTCAGTCACTGATGCTAAATCCAGAGGTTTAGCCTTTTCAGGAATGATGAGTAGGTCGTAGGACCGTCATTGGAAATCGCGATATTGATGTATCACCGATTCTTGACTGACGGTCCGATATTGATTCACAATTTGGAATATCGATACAATCTAAAATAATAAAGCTATAAACTAAATGAAGGTGACTTTTAATTTAACATCCCTGCATTGTATTTATCTATTCATATATCTGAGTTTTCATGTTTTATGTTAAGTATTAGAAAAAAGAAGATACTGTTTGTTTAATGTCTTGAACAACTTTTAACATCATGCATAACATCACGAGGGCATTATATATTACACTCCTAAAAATGTCTGACTCAATATATATCGATATATCACCATACTTGCCCTTCGATATCGATACAAAACTTTCTATCAATGATAGCCCTAGTACATTGACTGACCACCGTAATATAACCTATACTATGCGTAGCTATAATGGAGAGAATCCCCAACCAAAACAAATATAATAAATAGTACAAATTATCTTGGTAAATTCTGATATATTTTTTCTTGAATGAAGATTGACAATAACATATACCTATAAGTTAATACTAACATACTTATATATTGGTAAATTGACATAAAACATCTTCAGTTAGGTCTTAAGTTTCTGGATGATCGGTAAATTTGGTACTTTCTTAGAAATGATCAATATTTATGACATGTTTTCCTCAGAATAATACTATGATATTATACATTTATAAAATATAGTACACTGTAATAATGTTACATCTATTTTTATCTACCTCTCATTCGTCATTGTAACTTGTTTTATAGAAATGTTTAACATATAGTGTCCTACAAAAGTTTTCTGACTTATGAAATTTTCAGAAAAACTGATCATGTTTTTGCAGCATAACACAAGCAATTATACTATAATTATAGTTAGGGCTGTCACGATACGCCATAAGCGTATCGCGATATATTGCAATACGCTGGCAACGTATCGCGATACATACCACGATATATTGGGGGTTTTTAAATTTGTTGTGCCTCCGCTGTATTTAACAGAAACAATGCAAATTTAACATGCAGCTACTGATAGAATCTAGCCTCTTTAAGTATTTACGGTCATTTAGGACTGGTGACACGCCAAAATTGGTTAAAATTTTGTAAGGGACGAATTTTACAATGAAAAGAAAAATAGCGCCAAATACCGGTACGTTAAAATCGTACTGCGGTACGTATTGCCTCAGCAGCGTATTGCAATATACCGGTATACCTGTATATTGTGACAGCCCTTATTATAGTGTATTTTTATAACAATGAAATCAAATCAGACTGTTTTGTGTTTACTTTAGATGAGAATGTTACTTATCATGTATCCATATTTTATAATGTTAATACACATGTACATAGTTCATTTAGAATGCATTAAAAATGTGGTTTAAAGTCTGCTTCCAACATGTTCAGATGACATTACAATCTTGTAAGATAACTCCTGATCTTTGAAATCACCCTCAGGCAAGGGATCTCTCACAGTACCCATTTACACCTGGGTGGAGAGAAACAACTGTTGGTTAATTTCAAGGAAATTAGCAGTGCTTCAATGGGGATTGAACTTCGGACCTCTCTATCCATAAGCACATCCTACTGACTGGACCACTGCATTGTATATTTACTCTTGTAAGAATTTCAAATCATAAATTATGTGACCCAGTTATATCTTAAAACCATGATTTTGTCCAATCTCCGTAAACAGATATCCTGTAGAGCGTTGTCGTACAGGATCTCTAAGATCTCAATGGAGGGTCATGTTGAGATGACCTTTATGTCGACCAATCAATGCATAGCTTTCATCTAGACAAAACACTATTAATTACATTTTGATTTTGTAATTCCTATTTTTAGACCACTAGGTTTGCGAGCTAATTTAACAGCGGTATTATTCACAGTCTGCAATTGGACGGCTCATTTCAAATTGCGTGACGTAGACGATGTAAACAAGTTACTTATCATAACCATTTCATCATGAATATAACGATGAGAAAAGGTCATCTGAACGTGACCCTTGTTTGAAAACAGCCAGATCTAAATTAGTGAGTAGGCAAGCGGAAAATTTTAGATCGGGTTTTATAATCAGATTGAATTTTGTCTACAGACTTTTAGAGGGAGTTGTAGAGAAAGGCTTTTAATAATAATTTGTCTGACTTAAAGAAAATATTGGAAACATTTCAACCATATGTTAGAATAATCATCTTTAGTCTATTAGAGATCTAGAAATTTGAAATTATATTCTCTATAATATAAAATATAGGGTTCATTCAATTTGGTCTTTATATTGTCCTAGTTCTAGAACTACGTTTTTATTTGTCTTTTGAGACTTCAAGATGGCTTCTGTGGTTTTAATTACAAACGAAAACCTAAACATAAATGTTAATTTCTACTTAATTTCAATTTAATTGAAAGTTTAGGTCTGACTTTAGAAAATGGTGTACCCAAACACTATAAAAAAACCCATTATTTTTACCACAATTTGTCAGCCATGTTTTTGTCACTTTAAGTTATGTTATTGTTAAATTTTTATTTAACTGTCAGTGTTGCATACATCAACCCTGCTCTTTTAAATTGATTATTATACAGGAGTACTGTTGTGAATATTTAAATCAGTGGGGTTAATGTATGGGCCACTGATAATTGAATTTAAACAATACCACAATTGGGCATTTACCAATAGTTGTTTAACTTGTACATTTTCTGAAGTTGTCTTGAAAATTGGTTTGTCAACCAGCCACCATAAATTATGTGATAAATATGTAAATTTCAAAATCATAATTAGTTTTGTATAAACACCTCCTGGCTAGCTCAGTTGGTAGCACGCAAGTCTACTGATCGAGGGGTCGTTGGTTCAATTCTGGGCCTGGCATACTTCAAACGTTGAGCTTGGTCATGAAATTATTCTTCCTCCTACCAATGATTCTTAAGCATGTAGGGCAGTTGTCAATCACTGACAAAAGTATGCACCTAGTAGTTGGTTATTAGCTTAATCCAGAGAATTAGCCTTTCCAGGAACAGTGAGTAGATTGACTGACTGCTGTTATATGACCTGTACAATATGTTGCTGCGGCATTGAACCCAACAAAAAAAAGTTTTGTATAAAATTTGTGCACCTTAGCTACCCTGGTTTTATATATATACTGACAGGCAAAAAAAAACATATTATTCTTAAATGATAGAGATAATAATATTTTTTCTGTTCCCTGGTTACTTGCTAGTATGGGCGGGAAAAAGTTATGGCATTTTTGCTGAAGAACTTGGTTACTTTTCTCTGTTTGTTATTTCATGTTAGTTGAACGTCTTAATTAATATTCATATTTTGTGTCTACAACAAGTTAAGTATACCTCACATTAGTCTTAATTAATGTTAGATTAGTTTTCTAATCTTATAATAATTATTAATTATTTACAACATTTTTACATTATATTAATACATACTTTCTATTATACCATTCATTTATATTACATGGCCTCCTATATTGCGGATTTTAAGCGCAAAACAGTCGTAACTCACTTTTTTAAAAATTGAGTTATGACCATTTTGCCCTAAGCTTGCGATATGAGTCATGTTATAAGGTGAAATGGTAAAAAAATGGTTTAATGTATTTTTCCCCCTACCCCCTTCCTCTCCTGTTTGGAAAAAAACACCAACAGAAAAACAAATCTGTATTGAATTAGCTAACATCTTTGTAGGATGTTCTATCAGTTATGATTACCTCAAATTTGTTCAAAGTTTAGGATTTTTTACCTGAGACCCAGCATGAAGGTCATTAGATTTCATTAACCTGGAGAAAAAGTACTTTTAAACGCCTCAAAAAATTATGCAGTCTTCTTGGAATATTAAAAAAAAAAAATAAATACGATTTTGCACTGTGGACATTTGTAAATAAAAAGGTATCCAAATGAAATAAATAATAACTGCGCCTAATCCTTGGTTATCAAACTTGTAACATTCCATTAAGTTACCCACACCTCACCTTCAGGTCAGCAGTCTATAATTAAGGTTTTGGTAGCACATAGATCATTCAATTAGGTATTGAAGTACCAGTTTATTAAAGCTTATAATAATATATGTCTTTGTTGTTGGTTGTTTACTTGAAGTTTACTTTGAAACATTGAAATTAGAAAATTAAACTTAGTTCCCTGGAAGCTATAGTTGTAACCCCATAAAAATCCATGGTCCGAACTGAGATTCGAACCCACGACCTCTCAAGTCGTAAGCGGACACTCTACCACGTTGACATAAAAGCTAGCTTGAAGGAATGGTAGTACAAGTGCGGTATTATACCTCTGCTACATAGTGTGTAGTGATTGATTAGTACATTATATAGATCTCAGAGTGACAAAGTGGTCTTCAGTACTCTACAACTTAGTGCCACTGTGCTATACAAACAGTGCCCATCTTAAGTTTTTGAACAATAATTATTGAAAGTTCAAAAATGGATCATGCATGCATACTGCAAGTGTATTTGGTATTATAAAAGCTTGCTTATGCAATATTGAATAATTACTAAAATTATGTTAATTAATAATTAAATATTGATTTTGGAATTTACTCAAATGACGGTTTTTTTCCGTGGATAAAGTGAATTTAAGCTTGTTAATGCAAATCTTAATCATATATGTAAATTATCAAATCCAATAAATATAAAATGCTGATTTTGGATTTTGCTCAGATTGCCTCTTTGTTCATATTTTTCATGATTATTCATGTGAATTGTTTTCATACTAAAAACAGGATTTTGTTTGAGGACATTTTTGAGAGCCTTGTATTCACAAATATTAAAACATTACATAAGATTTAAAACTTGCTGGCAACAAAACTTCACTCAAGATTTTTTCTGAATATATTATGATATAATAAAACAAAGCACAATTGAATCCTAGTATAGTCTTTTATTCTCAGATCTAGCCTGAATCTGTTATATTAACATTGTAAATTGCCTGTCTGTATTTTATTGCTTCTAACTGCATTTATTTTCTGAAGTTTTCAAGTGCAGTTTGCTTGACTGTTCAATATAAATGTATTTTGTAATTCAATACTGAGGTACAGCTTATTGTTAAGAATTTTGTTAAATATAGAGACTCATGCAGGGAGTGTTGAATTTTGGGGCTAAAAATTGATAATGCATTTAGTGAACAATCTTAAAAGGTCACAATTAGCATAATAAAGAAATTTTCTATTTTATATATATTCTTTAATGAATTAATTTTTATCATTTTTAGTATTGCTTGCTCAAATGTTTTTGGGGAGGGTATGATACTGGAATTGCCCTCTGTTAGTTGGTAGTTATGGTGTGCCTGTCCCATTGTAGGGACTTTCTGCCTTGGTTAATTCAGGTCACACTCAGATGTTGTTCGAGTTATACACTATCTTCCATATGTCTAAGCAATAATAAATTATATCTATATATTGATGATTAGTAAACTTAAAGCTCTTGAATCATGAGTTTAAAATCAATATGGTTCCATTTATTCTGTTACTTAAACTTGGTATCTATTATTTCTTACTCTTAACTGACAGACAATGTCATAGACTGGAAGATGAAATGTCAAGGTACTTCACTACAGGGTGGTCAGAGGACATTTCCTCCCTGAAAATTTTTAGTTAACCCTACAAATGCATTCACTGGTTTCCCTAACTTAAACCAATGCTCATGTCTCAGTTTGCCTTTATATACATGTATGATGTAACTGCTTGAAGATATAAACGCTTCAGCCCTAGAATGATATAATTTGTCATCTATAATACTAGATGACATTAAAGTATAAATATCCTTTGATACCAATACTTCAGGATATGAATATTATGTTTTATGGTTGAATCATTTCAGTATGATTTATGTTGTTTGATAGCAATTGATCTCAGCGTCTCAGACAAAGACTCAGGATTCCATTCTCCTCTGCTCGGATAAACCCTTAAAAATGTATAAATCAATAAATTTATAATTAACTGTACAATGTCAACTGCTGTCACCATTCATAACTCAGTCATCAATTGGTGGTGGTTACATTTTTTTAAAGTTTTCTACTATTTTACTTTACAGTATTTTATTTCACACATCCTTCACTGGGCATCACTTTAATGCTACATGTATATAAATTAGCGTATTTTTCAACAGCTGTAACCCACATGTTCATTTTTCAACATCCTTCCTCCCTTCATCCATCCATGCATTTTATTAACTCTTAACATTGATTTTTGATTTTTATTATTTTTTCTGTTTTTGTTTTGTATTTCAAACATAAAATTGTTTGATAATTAAAAGCAAGTATATTGATTCTTGCTTGTATTTGTTGTGACTGTGGTTTGATTTAATAACATAAAGACAGCAGTTCTGAGTCTAACAATGTATTCCTTCAGTCTGTCTCCAGCGTTATTATGATATTGATTCTGTGAGAATACCTCATTTTCTGTCTTACACAAAGATTTATGAAACATGCCATAATAATTTCCTATGAATAAATAATGACATGTTTAAATTTAACAGCTTTGCAGACATACAGTGTGTCTCTATATTGACCAAGTTTTTTTGAAGTCACATAAGATGAATATTTATTCATATTATGATGTTTTCTATTAGTTCTAAAACTCTACTAACCCTTTGTCCCCCATTTTCTGATGAACTTGGAATCTTCCTGTTTGTAAACAGATTCTGAATCAGCTAGAGGCTTTATTATAGTTAAGTCAATCTTCTGGGTGATACAGACCAATGAAAACGTTCTTATGACAAGAGTGGGATTTAAAATCCAGATGATTTTAATTATAAATTGTACCGGTACCCTAAGTCTAGCACAGCTGGTACCCTAGTCTAACGCAGTGTGATACTATTAAATATTATTAGAGTGTTAAGAGTATGTTTTTAAGAGTTTATTAGTTCTTAGATTGGTTTAGTCATTTTGTAAGGAAAGTTCTTGATTCTAGTAAAAAACTTTGAGATAGCCCTACTTGAACTTGTATCACTAAAATAATTGTTTTGAAATTGAGATGTAGATGTTTGTTCAAGATTAACTTGGAATTTCAAGGATACTAAGTTTGATTGACAAGGTTTTTTGTGAAGTAGGATTACGTTCCTCTATCACTTTCTTGGAATTGTTTGAATTCTGGTAAGAAATGGTGTTATATTTGTTTATATTATATTATACTTTATTTATTCAAGTGTTGGCAAAAACATCATCACTCTGATTAGAGATGTTCCTTTTTCTTCCTATAATATATCGGTTACAATGTTAATCTTTGTTCTATATTTATTTCTCTTGGATGTTTGTTGGTCATGCACTGACAATGACTGGAATTGCTGGCTTCAAGCCTACAAAGAAATAAAGGTTCAAATTCAAGTATGAAAAGTTTTCAAACAATATATATGTTTGCAATATTGGTAAATTTTATTCAACTGTCTGGTGTGCATACATTAACTCCACTGATTTATATACTTCATAATAGATAGTGAGTTCACTGTACAGAAATATTGTTGTGATTATTTAAATTAGGGGGTTAATGTATGCGCCACTGACAATTGAATAGAATTTACATGCGATTTTAAGTTCATTTAAGGGTAAGTTGGACGGTCAGTATCCTACAGTCCATCTTTTATCTTTGATGTTTAGAACTTTTTTGGCTTCTACAGATGTGATTCAATTCTTGCTTTGTTATGTAAACCCGCATTATAAGCCGCAAGCAGTTGACATAGAGAGCTTACTTGATTTATAGTCAAATGTTTCAATATTTCATTGGGTTTTAAATTAACCTATTTGTATATACATGTACCTACAAGATTTTGATTAATGTTCTATCAATGTTTCGAGTGTAAGTATTAGAATATCCTGTATCCAATGATAACAGTATACTTCTTGTATCCAATAGTAACCCTATATATATATATATATATATATATATATATATATATTACTTCTGTCATGTAATATGTTATAACGCAATGTTACACTATATTGTATTGATTACATTTAACTTTTATAGTTACAAAGGATTTCTTTGTTTTAGATTGCTATTACGAGACTTGCTATAAATTATAGCAAGTCTCGTAATAGCAATCTAAAACAAAGAAATCCTTTGTTTCTATATGTAATATACTATATAACTACACTTATTGCTATGGAAGCTTGATGTACAATGTGAACTAAAATTGTACCCTTATTTTATCCCTCCCCTAGTACTAATGCCTTTAAAAGCTGCCTTGGCTAAAAGTTGCCCTGGTGAGAAATTTATTAAATGTTCATTATTTCATGAATAAAATCTCAATAGGTTGATCTTGTCTTGTGTAGGTCCTGTGTTGGACTTAAAATACCAGCAATTTTGGTTGGATTTCTATTTGTTTTTGGTCTTGCCATTCTATGAAAAATTCATCAACGTTTTTGAATTTGATATTTTTATGTTTTGTCAGAAGTTGTTGGCTCATTGTGAGCTTGTCAGATAAACTGGCACTTAGGAGTTTAATTTTTTTGCAATTCTGATAGCCTATACATTGAAAATAATAAAAGCTTTGGTCCAAAACCTTAATTAATTGTAGTTGTAATTAAAAGTTCAAGTACAGTTTTAAGTCTGCTTCCATATACTTGTTCAGCCTACTTTACATTCTTGTACAATAACTCCTGATCATTGAAAAAACCCTTAGACAGGCAATCTATCACAGTACCCAATTTACACCTGGGTGGAGTGGATCAATTGTAGGTTAATTTCTTGCTCAAGGAAATTAGTAATGCCTCAAGTCGGGATCAAATCTGGGACCTCTTGATCCCTAAGTGTGCATCCTACCACAGGACCACTGCTCCTATGACCTTGATTTAGGATGACTGACTGCTTAAATGAAGTCAAAATGACCAAGAAAGTGATAAAATTGCAAAAAGCAGCATGCATTACAAAATTGTAACAAACCAACACACCTTATAACCACTTTGAAAGTTTCCTGTACACATTGATGGTTCTGATATTAAATGTTACTGTACTCAGACATTACATCACAATCAGGAATTTTCCTATTTATTCTTAATTAGATGATAAAATGTAAAGTTTATATTTTGTCTAGACTTTCTAGTTTGATGACTGATATATATCTCATCTGATGTTTCTTGGGTACATTGAAAGTGTTAACCAATTTGGTTGAACTTGCTGTACTGTACTTTGAAGGTGCTTACTGGTTACTTTCAACTACTGATTTAAAGCTCTACACTAAGCCATGGTGTCACTGTTGGTTTTTGTCAATTAGTATTTTGCAATGTTGTTTACACCTGGGAGATACCATTTATGTAGCTGCCGTGGTTCTAACCCAATGTGCATTGAGTCCAGGACAAGTGAAAACTGTTTTGGGTTTGTGAAAATTACTTATTTTATACAGTCCCAGTCAGCCTTGTTGATAATTTAACCCTTTTCTTCAAGTCTAAATTTAATGGGCTAGTGCTCGAGACGCTTAAAGGCCAAGACTTAAATTGTAGAAATGCCCAATTGGTGCTGCATAGTGTTACTCTAACATAGTGTTATTTTTATTTACGCCATGCCACACAACAAGAAAGACAATATAAAGCATGTGCAAATTGACCTGAGAAAACAAAGAAAAACATTTTAGATATCATTTATGAATTAATTAAATCATTTAGCCACTGTTAAGTCAGGAAGCTTGTCATATAGTAATCCAAAATTGTCTGGTTATTTTGTAATCTCTATCATCTGTGAAGTTTGAAATCATTGAACCATTTGGAAGTTCTTAGTTTATCTTTCAGGAAAACTAGAATTATTAGTACAATAAGCCCTATCTTCATGTTTATGTAATAGACTGGTTTTATTGTATATGAGACAAATTTTTTCCATTTATTTTTCTTATTTTATATGACAGTCTGTGTAGTCTCTGTACCATTTCTTCTCTGTAACAATTTAACATTAGCCTCCAGTAAACATTTCATTTTTCGTGACTTTAAAATGAGTTATATGGTTTCCAGATGTGTTTAATTGTTCTCAATGTTTCATGAAGTTTAGGGGTGGAGACCCTAAAACTCATTCCTCTCATGTCTAGAATTCTTAATAACCTTCTAAATGTCTGAGTTAAGAAGTTCATGATTTCAGCCTTACTGGTTGCAATTGTGATGGTCTATATAGATATCTGTATAGTTTCAGTCGAAGATATTGCTCCTCATTGACAGGAAATGCATTTGTCTAGCAGTGGCATTGTATGGAAGTGGCATCATTTGAGCCTTTTGAATGTTAGACATTAGTTATTACTCTCTTATCAGTAGAGGAAATAGGGAGGTCCTCCTTTTGAAAATTTTGACAAAGTATTAATCAAAAATGGGCATTTAGTGTCTAGTTAGCTGCCCTTGATTTTATGCAAAATTATGAGCAAGTAAACAAATATTTTTTCTGGACACTGTTTTACTACTTACCTGGCTGAACCACTTAATACCTTTGTGGTTTCAATGATTTTCAATGTGTATTTCCAAGCAAAAGTTTTTTATTTTCTATTTCCATCTTACTCACTTGAGGTCAAGAGTGTGTGATTTAGGTACACAACTGTCTGCATCGTGTCTGTATCTCAAACTTTTAGAATACTCAATATCTTGTGAAGTATTTAGTCTCTGAATGTATTCCATAACTCCCTTAAGCTATTTCAGAACTATCCATTTTCTTGGTAAGGTTCCCCAGACTTCTAAACTAGCCTGCTCTGTATCAATTTTTAACCAAGCTTGTACATTGCCTCTGTCAACTGACTCAATTTTTCCATTGTCTCTATTACTAGTCTTATAATCTTGGGTCCATGCTGTGAAATAATGATTTCATAATACAGAAACTATGAGCCAATGTCATTTTTACTGTCATAGTGGCTTTGTGTCATAAATTCATGTCATATTTGTACCATGTATCACCTGATCCCAGAGGCTGTTATAATGATGAAGGTTTATATGACTTAGTTTGTATAATGAGTTTTGATTATCATAATTACTTGAAGGGCTTATCGGGATTTGTTCCCTGGGGAGGGGAGAAGGGAGCTCTGAATATCTGAGTCAAAGCATACTCTTGGAGCATTAGTCTGAAGTAGAACATAGCCTGAAGAAGGGGAGGAGTTAAATAATTGAACTGAAGGGGGAGTAACATTGATTGTTCGAGGCTATAATAGTCTAACTACATGTAAATAAAGAAGGACATAAACTAGTTTAGCACAGACTCATGAAATAATATTCTTAAACAAGTCTACTTGTTAATGGTGTTTTCATGATAGGGTTCAGTTCAAATTTTGTACAGTGTGATCTAAATGTTACCTAATGGAAACCTGAAGAAATTACTTCTTGTAATCTTTATTCTTGATTCCACATCTGTTTATAAAACATGGTTGACATGTAAATGTTCTCTAAACAAGGCAACATCTTCTGTTACCTGGTACATCTTTGTTAATTGGTTCATAAACTCTCAAAAAAGTTTACCATAATAAAAATAACAATAAAAACAAATTAATGTTCACATTACTCTCAGTATTCAAGTTATCTCTTGATTTCACGAATCTTTGTTTGTCAACTTGCATATATTTTGAAGCTTTAAGTGGACAATTAAAAAATTTAAACAAGTCAGTTACCAATATGAAAACCAAGCAGAATACCGAAAGAAATTCTCTGGTGTTATCTAAAAATATACAGTGATGAGTTTCGCCAATTTTAGCCTTGTGAGCCCGCTGTGTTGGGTTACCTGGTGTTAGTTATATCGCTTCATTGTAACTCTTACCATTTCATTATCTATGTCATCTGTGACAGATTGTCTTCTGTTTGATTAACTTGTACCCAACTCATCATTGAAACATTAACACAGCTGTTACATGACAAGTCAATTTTTTTATTCAATAAATTTTAAAAAAGGTTTATGATCAATAATAATATAACATGGATTCTCCATTAATCAGCTTTTAATCAATAAAAGATCTATACTGTGCTATCTCAATCATCAGAGAATTTAATTAACAAAATATCTGGTGTTTTAAAAACATCTGAGAGCAAACAGTGCATGCTAATGACAGTTCAACCAACTGAAACCATGGTCATTGCTGATGATGATGACGACAGACACATGTCATGACCTTTTAGAGTTGATGTGACATTTTGTCAAACTAAGAACTCTAAAGTAGATACATGTTTATTTATCTTAACTTCTGAATATTAATGGCTTCATAAGTGAACATGAAAACATTGAGTATTTAAAATTTTTTAGCTAATGTTGCCTAAGTCATAATCCCTTTGTAGCTCCACTTAAATACTTAAAGCTCTATGCAACACTTTGCATCAAGCTAAGTTCTTAAGACTCTTCATAGTGCTATCCAATGTAGCAAACCTTTACTTACTGGCAAGGAGCAGTCTTGCATGCAGAAATGTTCTGAGTTCTTCTACCTTTTTTGCTGTTTCAAGATTCCCCTTGCGGAAGCAAATGATAGCATTGTGTTTGGAATAGTTGTGCTATTTTGAACATTTCATAAGCAATTGCTAGCTATGTCATTTTTGCCTGAACATTACAACCCATATTAAGTTGGGTTATTTTTTAAACCACTATTCTACTTCTCCAGTCATGTTGATTTCAGATTGTTGAGGTTTTATTGTTGTTCATATATTGATGTGTCTGCCTGAAGTGCTCATTTGGTAGGATGTAAGGCTTTTAAACTGAGATCTGTTTATTCTAGTATTATGCTCATATAGTGAATGTTCATTTAGTGCATGGAAAGCAATTTTCTCTTTCATTTTGTACTTGATGTTACAGGCATGCTTTTACTAAACACTTAATTAATCTATTCTGTCAATACGCAGCCTCTACATTGTATGTATGTTAGAAAATGAAGGAGTGAAAATCAATTGATGCTCTCAGTTTAATTTGCCTGGGTGTTTTAAAGTTTTCCTAGTATCTCTCCGGTCTATCAATGTGTCAACTCATGTTTTATTCTCTTTTTGCTTAACATGCTCGTTTTTTTGTGACAGCAGATCTTGTATTTCTTTAGATCTCTGATGATGGAGAGAAAATTTTGCATTTTGGGCATAAATCCTGTCATTGCTATATTCCACTATCACCTTAACGCACTTGCCTGAAGTAGTGAATTAATGAGACTTAGTTCAGGCTATTGAAATTACTTATTTCTTACAGTCTAGCTAACAGATAATTTTGCAATGTACATTATAAATAAATCAGGCTATTGCTTGAGAGGCTTAGACTTTAAATCAAAAGATGTAATAGGTAGTTTGTGACAGACTTAGTATTTCAGGTCATAGTCCTGTTTTAGTCAATCTAGATAGAAGCAATGATAGATCTATGCTTAGTCTGCTGTAAAAGATGGAGCAATAGTTTTAGTCATCTTTTGATTATCTTCAGACCTTTTTGGAAACAATCTTTAATGAATACTTGATACTGGTTTGAATAACATTATGCTAGAATGCTAGAACCCTTGATAGACAACGGACAATTTGGAAAAAAACATCTTAAATTCAGAACTCCAATTTATTGTGTTTTTCATCTAATTGCACAGGTGGTGCAAACAAAGTTTTTTACACATTACAGCTGAATAGCACGAAAAGTGGCTTAAATCCTAATGTTCTTTGTACACATGTTTTCGTGGTAACTGTGAAAGTTTGTTTGTTAGCAGGGAAAATCCAAATATTTGAATTCTGGATAAATTAGTCTGCTATGTTTAACATTGCTTGTTCCTAGAAAGAAGCTGAACAACTTTTTCACACTGTGTTACAAAGATTGTGGCCAATTTTTAATTTATAACTTTGAATTAAACTCATGGTTGGTTAAACAATGTTTTTGTCTATAAATCACCGCAAGATTAATGTAGTTTAAGTACACTATGACTCTTTGTTCACTTTGTCACATATTCTACTTATGGTATATTCAAATATTGCGGTTTTGTGGTTACCTTAAGTATGTCTGTGGTTTTCATTTTGTCTAAATAATTTTACCATCTCGCTGTTGACTTTAAATCAAAATATTTTAAAACATTTGCTCAACATTTTCACTGTGGAAATTTTCTTTTGTTATTAAACCGTATGATGGTATTTTCGTCTTGAAAGATGGTCAGTTGTTCTCTTTGAGTCATAAAATGTACATGCATATTAAAACAGGACTTCACCTGTATCATTGACAACTATAACTACTAATTTCAATATAATCTGAGATGTCTTAGTTCCTATGTTTGGAATCAGTACTATATTTGTCATATTTTGAAAGCCAGGTTGTATGCACTTCAGACTGGGCTACAAATGTAAATCAATCTTTAAAACCATTTAAATGGTTAGCAGTCTGTGATATCTTATCTGTAAAGTTTCATCTCTAGTGTTATTAAAATGTTCATATGTCTGTAATAATGTTTTTGATGGACTGTAATGACTTATAAGTGGTCTGAGATGACCAGGATTGTTTGTATGAAAATGTCAGAACCAATCAAATACTCAGACAATGATTTATATATCTAGATTTATGAAAACAACCTGTTAATGTAAATATTGATGATGTTGAATATCATAACAAACATGGGTGTTCATCTGTAATGTAATATAAATATTTACATTAGTTTTAATGATGATAATTGCATTATACTGGTCAGCTAGTGGTCAGTTTGACTTTTCAGAAGGCACTGGCCATCCAGTGGCCAGTTTGCCTGATCAACAACCACTGTTTATCTAGTGACTGGTCAGCAGGCACTGGTCATCCAGTGGCCAGTATGCCTGATCAACAACCACTGTTTATCTAGTGACTGGTCAGCAGGCACTGGTCATCCAGTGGCCAGTATGCCTGATCAACAACCACTGTTTATCTAGTGACTGGTCAGCAGGCACTGGTCATCCAGTGGCCAGTTTGCCTGATAAACAACCACAGATTATCTGGTGGATAAGTTAGTACACACTGGTCATCTTAGTTATCAGTTTGACTGGTCAGCAGGCACCAGTGGTCATCTGTCATGGTCAGTTTGACTGGTTTAAAGGCACTAGTAATCTAGTGGTCAGTTAAACTGATCAACATCCAATAGTCATCTGTTGGTCAGTTTGACTGGCTAAAACATTTATCCATACTGTTCAGTACTGGGTGACCTGAAAGCAGATTCAAGAGTGATTAGTCCAAGATTCAAAAAATTGTTCACTGATTGAGCTAAAATTTGTATGATAAATAATCTAGTGGTCAATTAGAGTGGTCAGCATATAATGTCTGTGTTATCAGTACTCTGAGAGTGTGTTGAAATTACTAAGAACATTCTCAGTTAGTCTGAATCTTCTTTGTTTACCAGTCATTATAAGATTCAACTTCCGTTGTACTCAAAGTTTCTCTGATAGGAGAGTTTTAGATGCATTTGGAAAATTTTCATGTTGTTGGATCTGTTTATAGACATTTTTAGTAAGTTCTATATTTTGTGATTGTCTATTTATTGTCTGATTACCCTTTATGTTAAACTTTATTGTCAATAGCGCATACATTATTCCCATTGATTTAAATACTCATTGAAATACTTAAACTGTACTCACTATAGATAAAAATATTTATCTATATTGATGAATGGGATTATCAAACAAATGCTGAGTATTTAAATAAGTGGGGTTAAATTGTATGTGTCGCTGATTGTTGAATAAAATTTGACAATACCTGATTTCAAAGAGATATGTTGATACTGTGTTCCATTTCATTAAGTAATAGATTTATTGTTGCCTAGCTTTCACATAGTTCTGACATATTGTCATAGAAACAATGCACTTCGTCCACTTGTCATTGTATTTTCTCACTTTCTGACCTGCATGACTTGTGAGTATCCTAGGCATACAATACATTGTACTTTAAATAGAAAACCTCAGCGATAAAGGATTTACATCTTAGCTTCCACAGCGATGCCCCTTTCACAAACAAGACTTGTCCGTATCATTGACTTAACCATCAAATGTCTATGTTTCTATCCTTATGTAAAGATATGATTTACAGATTTTGTAATTAGTAAAATGTTACTATAATATACCTATATATGGTAATACAGTGTTTGGTATGTTGAAGAAGTTCTTTGTGTCTTTTATTACCTCAGTGCAGCATCAATAGATACTAAGATAACTATTGATTCTGTGTACCAAATGATTTATTTAATTGTATTGTTTCGTTCAATACTAAATGTGTCTGAGCTACATTTGGGAATCTGTTTCTGTAAATTATTTAATTGTTTCAGTCTTTACAGGAATACTAATTAGAAGATTACATACTTAGCCTGGCTCCCACATCCTTGAATGATTTTATTAAATTGATTTGATTGTACTTAGTTAGGATGACCCGAACATGACTAGAGTACAAAGTATTAATAAAGAATTGTCTACTGAGGAGTGAAGCAGTCATGGCCTTACATTTCCTCAAGCACTAAAAAGTTTATGACTTTTATATAAACTATGGTTTAAAGTCTGCTTCCATTTATATGTTCAGCCAACCCGGTTCATTTAAACCACCCTCAGGCAGGTTATCTTTCACAGTACTCATTTATACTAGGATGGATTGGAACAACTTACTGTAAGTAATTTTCTTGCTCAGGGAAATGAGCAATGCCTTTAGTAGGGTTGGATGCCAAAGCAGGTGTCCTACCACTGGACCACTGTTCCTACCACCTGCCTGGACTTTATGTAAAGGTAAAAAAACATAAATGATCTACTGTAATGATAGCTTAAATAATTCTTTTAATATTAACTTTTTATTAAGTATTTAAGTTTTACATTAAGACAGATGGACAATACAACAAACACATCTCACAATAAACATAACTGACTTTGCTCAGAAGAGTAAACCTGAACACTGATCAGACAACAACCCAGAAATTACCCTTATGATAGCCTGGTTCAAATATTTTGAACTTTAGATTGGTTAGTTTCCAGAAATATATAGGTTGAGATATCCCAGTCTTTGTCATAACCCGCTAGCCCAAGTACTGTGACTAAGTTAAACTGTATTAGAGCTAGAGAAATAACTTATTTCATTAATTCAGACTAGTTGAAAACTAAATGGTCCTTTATTATAAAACATGATAAATTTGGCTTGCTGCCTTCTGTAAAACTTAAAGGCTGATAACCATATTAATTTATAAATAATAAAATACTATAATACTAACCATTAGTTCATAGTTTATTTAATGGACACATTCTCTCCATATTGAGGTGTCAAGTACTTATAGTACTTGTATCAAATATCAACTAGAACTCTATTATAACTTGACATTTATCATGAGTTATTTCCCCTTTATTTAGCTTTATGAGGATAATTGTCCATTATTTATTCAATAGTCAGGGTCAGATCAAAGTAGTTTCCTGTAGGGGTTAGGGGCAGTGGGATATGTGTAAGAAATTTGATATCTAGAATGGCATGGTCAGCTAAAAGCCTTAAAATGCTGTTATGGATTTTAAAATTATTTTCTGTGTTTTATACTAGGGGGTTAACACCGTGTCAACACAATTAAGGTTATTTTACGGTGGCCAGGACACCTAACTTAGCTTTCCTTGACTCTTGTCTATAACCAGTTCTCACCTACCCTTCCACAAGGCTGGCAACTTTTCCATATACCTTATAAATAGAGGAAAATTTACATTTTGTCAAAATTGCATAGAAGAGTACAACCAACCTGGGTGGGAGTTGAACCCGTACCCCATTTTGGGTCACAAAATTAAAAATAAGTCACGCTACCAACTGCTCTTCAGACCTAAGTGTTCTGTGTTTTAAAAATGATGGGTTGATTTTTGTCCCTCATCCCCTCTTTCTACTGATCCATCCATGTATTGTTTTCTATGATTATATAAATTATTTGTATCTTGATCTTTCGTACTTGACACCCTGGTAATAAATGAGTTTTCTATAATGGTAATAGTTACACCATTGTCTGGAAATAAATGTCAAATATATTTATACTGTGAACTGATAGCTGTCAATATTTCCAAGGATTAGAGACGTAAATGTTCGACCTTGATCTTTTAGGGTAGTGGTAAGATAATATGTCAGAAACTAATATTGTTTCTTGATAAAAAATGCTTTACAAAACTGTTATTTTGTAAATAATTAAGACTGTTTTGTTTATGCAATAAGAAATAACTTGACATTATTGTCATAGCAATATGGTTTTATCATAGTAAAATTCCATCATATACCCATTACTATATTTTCTCTATTTAACCTGTTAACCATTGAAATGTCTCCCCATATCTCTCTCTTACAGCATCATACCTTTATCCTAAAATGTACCCTATTTCTTGCATGAAGATTTTCCCCTCTCCTCTACCACCCTCTGCAAAATGAGACCATGGTGATCATAGGTCAACCTTAATGGTTAATCTTGGCCATTTCTGAAATTTTGAATGTTCCAGTTCAAACTATTGATGCCTTTGATTACTTATTATGATTTATTAGGGGTGACTATTGCGGCCAAAAACACTATCGCGATAGTATTGCGATAATGAAAGTACTATTGCAATAGTATTGCAATAGTCAAAAAACTATTGCGATACTATCACGATAGTTTTTTATTATAAAAACAACGGTAAAGAGTCTCAAGTCTTTTACAATAAACAATGGGTTTGAATTTGAAATATCTCTCGCACTTTGAGAATGAGCTGGTTCTCTATTAGAGGGTATATCATTGGTTTAGTTTTTGGTCCAGATTTATTCACATTAGTGAAGATAGGGATTTTGAAAGGGAAACTGCATGGTACTTCCTCGTCAAATAATCCTTCAAATTGGAGGTATCCACTGTTCTGTAGTACTATTTGGCAGTATCTGAAAGCTATTTTAGATTTGAAAACTTCATCTATTAATAAACAAAGCCAAAATGCTGCGATACTGCCGATTTTGACTTTTTGTTTTCTTTAATTCAAGGGTGGCCAATAGCATCCATTAATGATGATCATTATCAATTTATCATCTATTCTTATCATGACAATTTGTGACGTAATAAGTCAAGATAACCACTTGAAACAAATATGATATATACCGAAATACGCATGGCATATAGTAACTGAATTTCACAATCAACTTATCACAGAACATGACGACAGTCGTAAATCAGTTAATGTTACTTTTTCGCCGAATATACGACAACTCTGCTCGGCGAATTAACAAATTAAAATTGAATTTTTTACTTGTCCATAAAAATAACTTGTCCATACATTAACATGTACGACTGGGACAGTTGATTTCGCCACCCCTGCAATTTCAAAATCGCCGCTCCATGCAGGCATGCTTTTACTTCCATTACGGCGAGTATTTGATCAAATAAGATGATTACTGGTATCCCTTTTCAGAGGAACAGATAAGGTTTGGGGTGTATTGGGTATTTACTCCCAGTTTTCCAGACAATTGAGTAATGCCATTTCCAATAGAGTGCGTAATTTTTTTTTACTCCAAGATATTTTACTGGATTGAGTATTTTCCATTTATATGACGATAAATTGAGTACTAATAAAAAACATGGAACTAGGTATGCACAAATATACTTATAAATATTTTTTGAAGATATTGTAACTAGGATAGCAACCACCAGTGGTTTTTTTTCACAATTTTAGTAATATGTCCCATACCCCTAGAATTGGGAATTTTATCGGCATTTTGGTCTAAATTGGGAAAATATAATGTCAAGCCAATCGGTAACAATAGCATTCAAAACAATGACTTCAGTTTTCATTCTCCATTCAATTTGATTGTCAGAACTTTACAAAGCAAGATCTTTCAGACTCTTACTATTAGATGCATGTTCTTTAAGCAATTAACAACAGCCTCAAGCTGGTTATAGTCTAATGACTTATAATGACAACATGTCCTCTTTAGAGTATCCAAAAGAGACTGTAGAATCCTATTGCATGAAACAGTTCACATGGAATTCATAATGCTGAAAACCCTTTCAACGGTGGCTGTTTTGTTTGGAAGAATTTTGCTTTGACCAATCAGACAGCACATTGCAGGAAAATGTTTCAAAGATTTCGCCAGAATTTAGTTCACAGGAGTGGAGAAATCTACAAAATAATGACTTAATTTGAAAATAACTTTTCTGTATCAAATAACAACTTGTCAGTTATTTGGTTATTTGAAATGCTGATTAATCAACAAACTGTTTTATTCAACTAACTTTTTGATTATTCTAACTCTTTGTCATCGATACCATAATTACATAATGATAATGATAAACACAGTATAGTTATGATAGCATCTTCAGTATTTTAATTAAATTTAAAAAACATATAATTATGCTTCCGTTTTGAAATTACACTGAAACAAATGTTGGCAAGTAAAAAAAATGTCTAGCATTTCGTTATAAAATTTGTTTTATCAACGAACACCATAAAACGGGAACGTAAGTTCGAATTTGTCGGTTCCTGGGACACTGTTTGCTGAATTAAGAAAAACAAATGAAAAATGATAAGCTTATTACATTAATTATGAAGATTTAAGAATGTTTTACTTAATTTGCGATAGCGTGGGTCGCGAAAATATATGACAATAAGTCATCATGATTGATGGGATTTTATTTTTACGAAATACAATACTAAATTATATATTATAAAATATTTTTGTTGTAAAATACTACAAAACACTATTTATAAAATTTAATTACACAAGACGGTGTTATTGACAATTATCATCAGTAATTTTAACAAAGAAAAAATGACTTCCTGGGATCGCCGATATCGTTTTTATAAAGTTTTATATATAATACAATTTAACAAATTAGGTCACGCTAGTTTAAGAATACATTTTTCATGACGATTAATTTATATTAGACTCCATGATTACATAATGAGACATTGCAATTATGTCATTGTTATGCTATCAAACATCGACAAAGTAAGTGTGAAAAAATGCCGACATATATCTTAAATTGTTAACCTCAATTTCTGCTCAAACTGCAAACACATATTTGTCCTCAAACAAAGGATTAATATTGATTTAATTGCTGCAAACAATTAAAATATATATATGCGCAATTTCCAATGTACTCTGACATGTATAGGTAATGGTATATACGTGCGTGTAATCATAAGTCGGCGACTTTATTATCGATTTTGTGACATCCTTGTGCATTCATATGTCGGCGAGTTAAACTCCCAGCGTGTGAACGACAATTGGGTTTTAATGAGATGTAATTGGCATGTAATGTCGCGTGAAGTTTAATTTTTCGCATCTCTTATCTGACCAGTTTCGATTTTTTATTTACGTTCGATACGCGGCGATTTCGAGACTTTATGAGTTAAGGAGTTTTTAATTGGGTTATGATACGCAATTTTTTTTATTCTTTTAGGGTTTTTGAGATTTTTAATTGCGTATTTACGCAGATACGCAGCTTATCGATTCCTCTGACTGGCCTCTAAATAGATTTAATTTGATCCGTATCAATGTGGAGTTCTCTAATTAAAAAAGATGAAAGTAAAGCATTTATGGGGCTCAACTCTCGTTTTCAAGAAAAGTATCGAAAAAAGTCGATAGTCAGAAAAACTATCGCGATATTTATCGACTTGAAAAAGTTCTATCGACCTATTGCTATTGCAAGGTAAACTATCGCGATACAGCGATAAGTCGACTTATTGTTACACCCCTATGATTTATCATAATTGATCATGATTATATTTTACAGGAGACACTCCTTTTTCCTAATCTTCCTTAATTATGCTCATCCTCACTTTTGCTATCGATCACCTCTCCCATCCTTTCACATCTTTTGCTTTCCACCATCTTCAATCCTTCTCTCCTTGCCCCTATTAAACGCATATTGTTTTACTGTCTTCAGGTTCCTCAGCTAAACCATCAACCAATTTTCTCTCTTCCCCCTCTCTTCCTCTCTCTCTATGTATGTATTTTTGGTTAAGGCCAATGTACTTAATTAACCATTGATCCTTTTCTCCCATTCTCTCTCCTCCTATCACTTCAAGCTATCTCATGTCCTAATACATTACAGCATGGTCAGTAATTTATTTCTTCTATTTTCTACCTCCATGCCAATAAATAACTTGATACAAATTCATCAGAATTAAACGAACCGAACAACAACATTTTTTCTAATGATTGGCTACAAATGTTTGAGACGCTGAGGTATTGGATTATGAATATGGAAATATGAAGTTATAAGAAATGGCCTTCAATTAACACTGCTGGCATTATGGGAAGGTTTTGATATGATAGTTTTATATGGTATTGACATGGTAGAAATGTTAGCTGTAAATCATATTACTAGACAGGAATTATAGCAATAAATAACATGTATGGTATCTTGTCAGGAAATGTTTTATTAGCATCATTTAAAGGAAATGTTTAGACATGAAAAAAAGGGGATATGGTGAGGCAAAGTATGGGGTTTGTTAGACTCATTTGCATTTTTGTTGAAAGGGTCTTGGCCTTTTGATTAATAAGTGCATGACATTTGTGAAAGATGTTTCTATTGTACTGTGCTTGAACTTAGCATCTTTTCAACTCCCATCAAGAAAATGAAGCAGAAGCAATTAGAGATGCAAGTATTCATTTGAAAATATAAAAAAATAAATGATATTTATTTGGCAATGTGTACAAATAGCAAAATTACATTATTCATAGAATATAGTTTATAAAGGCATATTGCAATGGGCTCTCCGAGACACAAGCTCACCATCACCATAAATAGCACAAAGAGCGCAAGTCTTTATTGCCATTGTGGTCCCTTTAAATTCTGGCGCTTTTATAGCAAGTCATTATGCTTAAACAGAGTTAAGTGAAGATAGATTTACTCTTTGGAATTTTTTTTGCCCACTGATGATCATAATGACATATTGCAATTATGACATATATTAAGTTCCTATTTGCTATATTTCTATATCTAATGTGGGTGTAAGTCATGTAATTATTATACTCTAAGGTAATAATAGTTTTTTTTCTGTGAATAAGACATAATATCAGTCTGTGTACCACTGTCTGAGTTCCTTAGATTTACCATGGTAACACTTCATTATATAGTCTGAAATCTGATTATTGAAGAGGGGTTGAAGAGGCTGTTTATGGAAGGAACTGAACAGGTTTGTTGAATTTAAATGTGTTATGTTTGAGAGCAGAATGCTTTTTGAATTAGGAGGAACTGGATCGGGATGTGATTTGTTGAGTACAAAATGTGTGTTTTAGTTAGGAAATGCAAAGAATTGTATTTGGTTAGGAAATACTTAGATAATATTACTTTGTTGCAATTAGATAATTGTAATAAAATTATCATAATGAGAAGCCTGAAATTTCTATAAGTTGATATTGGCATTATAACAGCTAGGATAGAGGATGAAAATAATGACCTTATACATTGTATGTGTTCTAAAACATCCCAGGTCTGTTTCTGAAAGATTTGCAGATCATTTGTCATTGACTCAAATGCTTATTTATCAGACTTTAAAGTAAGTCAATAAAAACTTATTACTATGAAGTACATAATTACTGTACATTCCTAGTGAAATGATAGTAATATTAATGGTCTGTATATTTGATCATTAGATATAATAAACAGTCTCAGGTGTATCAACATTAATACAAGTCACTTTTATCAGGTTAACTGTAAATATATTAATTAATATGAAATCAATATTAATCAATTTTCTCATAATTATTTCCTGTACTTCATTCATTTCTAACCATGTATAAAAACACTTTAATCATTTCTGCCACTTTTATAGTTCTTATCAACAAAGAAGTAAAAAAACGTTGAATAATGAAATGTATTTAAGTTATTCTTAAAATGTGGGTTTATATTTCAATAGTATTTCTTTGTTTTCACTGTTTTCAGACAATCAATTCATTATTATGAGTATTGACTTGTTATTAAATGTCATAATATGAACCCTATAATGGTAACGAAAAAATAACCGATAAAAAATGAAAAATCAATAATGGTCACAAAAAGTGGGAAGTTGATAGATTCTGACATCTGGAAGCTGAGTCTCACATAAAGTTGTTCATTTTAGGATTATTTTGGACTGGTTCATTTACCCTGGAACATTAATTTGTAATATAACCCTCAGTCTAGAACAATACATCAACAAAACTAATCTAGAATACTGTTTCTTAACTACTATAATAAGTGTTCATGTTAAACATGGAAATATTGGAGGCTGGGGTTATAAAACACTTCAGTGTGATGTAACTGATTTTATAGTGAAGTTATATGATTAGTGTTTAGTTAATGATTTGTAAAATACATGTATAAGGGATTTTATGCAGTGAAGTTTTTTTAGACTTGTATTGTTAATGATTTGTGAAATTTAAAGGATTTTTTAATTGAAAGTATACACTGTATGGGGATTTGTTTAGTTTGCAATTTGAAGTTTTCTTGAGTGAATTGTAATATAATTTTTATGGTGTAAGTTTTATCTGTTATTTTATGTTCAATGTTTTGATGTGATTTAAACGTCTGCTGTCTGTAGAATAATGATTTAATAATGGAGTTTTTGAAGAGAGATGCATGGTGGCATCAGTGTTATTTATGTGGATTTAAAGTGTGAAATGTTGTGAAAACTGGTCTACATGACTTACAATTAGTGAACGACGGAGAATGATCGTAGAAATTATTTCATGACCAAAACTGCACCAAAATATGCCCTGTCTCTGGGAATCCAACCTATGATCCCTGGATCAGTAGACTTGAATGCTACTGACTGAGATTATAAGCTGGGGGCAAGGAGAGTTGAAAATATTCGGAATAAGGAATAGAAATGTGTTTGAAAAATGTATACAACATGTTGTTAAAATGATAAAACCCAACCTAAAAAATATTACATGAGACTTCTTTTCAATTATCTATCTTTATTATTAAGTTTAGTTTTTCCTGTTTTTCTATGTAGAAGATGTTCCATAGATATACCAGTAATATAAGCTAACCTATATAGACTTACATGTTTGCAGTAAATATTGATCTTTCTTTACTAATTTCCTGTTACTAAGTGGATAAGATAGAATTTTTTGACATTTACTATACTTTTAGATAATCTTGTACCATTCCTGAGAATTTTAATATGTCTTCACTACATTTCTGGAGCATTTTAAATATCGTGGGTTTATGGGAAAATGGTCGTAACTTACTCTTTTCTTATATTAAGTTATGACATTTTTTCGCCTAACCTGCTATACATCTTCACAATTTCTGGAGATTTTTTAAAATTCCCATGTATTTTGTATGAAGATTATTTCTCATGTATGTGACATACATGTTAGGTATGTGACAAAAAAATGGTATTACATGTAATTTTAACATCTGCATTATTAATGGAGAAGCATTTTTGTTCATGAAAAATGATATAAATAGTTTTGTTCCCTCTCTTTTTATATGCCCATTAAGAATCCATTGGAAATAACCAAACATGAAAAAGAGGATAAATGGTAAAATTTTCTTAAACTGTAAAAGCTCTTAAATGGTATTGATAAAGGTTTGAATGTTTTCAAATTGAATCCATAGTGCATTAAATAAAATAATTATTGAATTGAAACATGCTTGAGAATTTAAACATGCTGAAGAATATGGCAAATATGAAGTTTTTACTTTCAATTCTAAGATGAAAAATATGTTTTATGTAGGAATGTTCAAGTATGTTATTGAATTATTGAAGTTTTCAATGTAATCACTTCCCTTTGTGAGTTTTTAATGTAATTACCTCCCTTGTTGAACAAAGACTTCAAAGTATTTGTCTCCCTTGATCAACTAAGTTTTCATTTTTTTACCTCCCATGACTGACATATTTTTTGTGTAATTACCTCCCTTGGGCAACTAAGTTTTCAATGTATGACCTCCCTTTGTCAACAAAGTTTTCAATGTAATTACCTCCCTTGATGGACAAAGTTTTCAATTAAGTTATCTCTCTTGGTCAGGTAAATAATCTCCCTTAGTTTAACTTAATTATATTATTGTGATAGAGAGAAGAGACATGTGATGGTCCCTGTGGTTTTTCTAACATTGTTGAAGTAGTTGTCATTAGTCTTTGTTAGTTTGGGAATTTAAACACTGTGAGTCAAGAATGTTCACTATTTCCAGCCATCTGTGTCATATCATCCATGATTACAGTCTTCCTCCCTTCTCCATTCATGTCTGACTTGATAGTTCTATTGATTTCATTGGAAACAATGTATAATGACTTTAGGGATGCATTGTAAGGGTGCTGTGCGATAATTTTATGCATTGTATTGAATGTCAACTGAGAAGCGTGTGATATCATAGTATAATTTATGTAGAATATTAAAGTGCATGAACTCAACCATTTCATGATAATGTCTGTGTGTTTCTGAGTCTTTTATATTATACATGAAGCCTGTACTCACTAGTTCTCATTTCAGTTCAAATTTTTGTATTTTATTTCATTCTCAGAAAATTCCAAGATTTTTTCAAAGTCTAGTTTTTATGTCTAACTGTTGAGACAAAATTAGATTGAAAACTTTGATATTTAGTTAAAATGATAAGAAAACTTTGAACATGGTGAGGAATCAGAATGATATATGGCTATTTTATGGTGGGTGGGGTTGATGTGTATAAGTACAGTAAAACCTCTCTACAACAATCACTTTCAGAAATATATTAAAATGATTGTATTGCATGCAGGATCACAGTAAATTCAATTTCTACCCTGTTGTACAATATATTGAATTTGCTTTTGAGAGTTGGCTATTTTTAAGACTTTTCTGTTGTTTTGAGTTTACTGCTGCTGTGAATTCAATGTTTAGAAGTTATTATTGCAGAGAGAACAGCTGTTGTTGAGAGGTGGCTGTTGTTGATATGTGACTGTTTTGTTGTAAGGTAATCATTGTTGAAATGTGACTTTTGCTAAGAATCGGCTGTTTATATGTGATTTTGTAGAGGGGCCAGCTAGTGTTGAGATGTGGCAGTTGTTGAGTGGATGGCAGTTGTTGAGAGGTGGCTTTTGTTGAGTGGATGGCTGTTGTTGAGAGGTGACTTTTGTTGAGTGGATGGCAGTTGTTGAGAGGTGGCTTTTGTTGAGTGGATGGCAGTTGTTGAGAGGTGGCTTTGTTGAGTGGATGGCTGTTGTTGAGAGGTGGCTTTTGTTGAGTGGATGGCTGTTGTTGAGAGGTGGCTTTTGTTGAGTGGATGGCTGTTGTTGAGAGATGGCTTTTGTTGAGTGGATGGCTGTTGTTGAGAGGTGGCTTTTGTTGAGTGGATGGCTGTTGTTGAGAGGTGGCTTTTGTTGAGTGGATGGCTGTTGTTGAGAGGTGGCTTTTGTTGAGTGGATGGCTGTTGTTGAGAGATGGCTTTTGTTGAGTGGATGGCTGTAGTTGGGAGGTGGCTTTTGTTGAGTGGATGGCTGTTGTTGAGAGGTGGCTTTTGTTCAGTGGATGGCTGTTGTTGAGAGGTGGCTTTTGTTGAGTGGATGGCTGTTGTTTAGAGGTGGCTTTTGTTCAGTGGATGGCTGTTGTTGAGAGGTGGCTTTTGTTGAGTGGATGGCTGTAGTTGGGAGGTGGCTTTTGTTGAGTGGTGATTGTTGTTAAGAAATGGCTGTAGTAAATAGGTATCAATGAAGGGAGGTTTTACTGTTTCAAGTTCTTAGCTGGACATACAAAAATAATAAATCATAAAATATAACATGATTTTAACACATGTATTTTAGAAGATAATATCTATAGTTTATAGAGTGATTTATCAACTAAGTAAATTTTATGTTCAAGAATGGACATTAATGTATGTTTTGTTATACATTATATCTGACATGCTTCCCCAAACAGTTCTTATACAGTTCCCTTGTGAAATAAAACACTTTGAGTACATAAAATATTCAGGACAATATACATGAATCATGGCCAAGAACAATTAAAGAAGTTTCTGTAAAGAAAAGGGCACAAAGTAAATAAAAATTGGTTGGAAAATTAAGGTCATGAACAGGTTGTAAATTACATGTATTTGAGATTGTAGGATTTTCAAAGTTTAAAGGTCTTTTGTAAAAGTTGTTTATAAGAGTTATAAGGACTTATAGTGAATTGATCATAAATCTCTGATTTTCTTGAACAGTATGATTTAGTCAATTGTTACAAATTAGAAAACTGTAGTTTTGTATGTCCCCTGAATTTGGTAACTAAGAGGAGTTAGGATTGTGGATTTCAGTGTTGGTGACTTCTAGTGAGCTCTGATTTCAATTGTTCTGTGTAATTCTAGTCAAACTAACCAAAAATAAAGACAAATGTTAACTAGTTCTATGCTGACTCTTCAGTTTACTTGTCCAGGACACAACTCTGTGACATTTACTTAAAATATTCAAATCTTGATATGCATGCCCAGTGCAGGGCTGGAAAACCTTTTAACAAGAACAGCTACTCTGTTTACTTAAGATTAGGAATTATCTCCCTTAAATTTATTATCTCTGGACTCAGTAAAGGTATGTAGGTCCAACTGAGGAATTGAACTCTGACAACCCCAATATTTTGTCAAAAAGTCAAACTTGCGTTCAACTGAGGTTACCAAGTGAGTTTTATATTTAAAAAGATACATCTCGGAATATATTCATTTGTTAATCTTTAAATATTTTTATACAAACTGTACTTAATGTTCTAAGTAAAATAGCTTCATTTTCATTTAAACTAGCCAGATGATACTGAGATGTTTCTGGGGAGAACTTCCTGTTTACTGTATAGTTTAATTTATTTTTGTATTCACTAAAAACACTTGCACAAAGTTAGATAACATTTTAACAGGTATATTGGGTACATGGTATTCTTTTAATATGATGTGGAAGGAAGTTTTTCTGTTTGTTTTTTTAATTGGATTTTGAATGCCATTTTCTGACTTAAACATCTTTGCTGGACATACTTGCTTGACACATTTCTTTGCCCTCACTATTCCACTAGGAACTTCTCTATATATGTAGGAAAGGTATAACCTGCTGTGGCTTAGATATAAACCCAGGACTTCTTTGATTGGAAATGCTGCACCTCTTTGCCATGATGCCATGACTGAGTAAGAAGTAAAAACAAGTGAAGTTGATTTGTAATGCAATTAAAAGCACTGACAAAATACTGTATAACATTCTGTTTATGACCCTGAGAGATCTGTAGTCCTCTGAATTATGAACAAAGTCTGAATACATCCCATAAACCTGGATATTTGTGGAATTTGAACATTTTTATTTTGTTCCCAAAGGTGTTGTGATACCTTAGGTTACAGTACACTATATTCTGATTGTGTAATAAAACAGTGAACTACTGGATAGTTGATAAAATGTTGATATTTGATTCTAATGTTATACAATTATATTGTTTTCTATTTTCAGGTTGAAAATATTAATACATGTTTAACATTTCTGGTCAATCTTGGTGTTAATATAGATGGTATTACTGCTAAAGGTAAGTTTTTTTTTAACTTTAATCTATATACAAGTCTGTAGTGTGTTCAAATACACAAAACGTTACAGAACGTTACATAACGATACAATCAGAACTCCATGGCCATTGGCTGCGAATAACCTAATCTAATACACAAATATGAGATCGTTAAGGCAATGAGTGATGTTTCAAAATTTACGGACTAAAAAACGAAACATCACTCAATGCCTAAACGATCATATATTTGTTAACTTTAACACCGGTAGTTTCAAAATAACGAATAAATATGTCCGAGATTATTCGCAGCGAATGGCCGAGGAGTTCCGAATGTATCATTACGGAACGTTTTGTAATGTTCGCCGTAACTGAACGCAGGGCTGTTATAAATTATGATCCTTGGGCTAATCTTGTTGTTGTTGTTGTTGAAAATGTTGGGCTTGAATTAATTATATTCTTGTACAAGCCTGCTTTGCTAGCTTGATCGGTACCACACAAGTCTACTGATTTAGGGGAAGTAGGTTGAATTCCTGGGCAGGGCATACTATTGCGAAGCTTGGTCTTGAAGTAATTTCTTTGACCATTCTTACCACTGATTCTAAATCATGTAGAGCAGTAGTCAGTTGTCACTGATGGAAGTATTCCCTTAGTAACTGTTCAACAGCTAAATCCAGCGATTTAAGACTTTCCAGGAATGGTGAGTGGGTTGACTGACCACTGTGATACAACCTATACAATGTTTACCTACAGCATTAACCCCTACCAAAATCAACAGACAGTCCACAGGTTTCTGGCTTTAGAAGGTTTTGTTCTGATGTAGAAAGGTTTTACTGTTAACTGAGATACAAAATTAGCAATTTTGATGAGTTTAGATCATTAACAGTATTGATTTTTGATGAGTTGAACAATTAGTATCCTTGAAGTAGTGTTGATATTGGATTGTGTCCTATCATTAGTTTTGTGACAAAAGCAGTAAATTACATAATATGTGGATTGCATGACAACCTTCAAGAACTGCTTGGTTTGCATGATAACATTTTCTATTTGATCTCCCGTTAAAATTGCATGTTTATTGAAACATTTTGTCTGATTGGAAAATAGTTTGATTTATCTATCTGTTGACATGTAGTCTTGAAATGGTTGCCATAGTAAAATTGATTAGTTGTATATACATGTAAGTTGGAAACTCTACCTTAGCTTTATGCTTATATAACTCATTTATATTTATATAAGATAATACTTATAGTGTGAAGGAGAAAGTGGGGACATTAATATCTCTTCCATGAATATTCTACATTTATGTAAATGTTCCTTGAATAGGGAGAAGTTGTCAGTTCTTTGTAACAGGATGAATATTGGTACAAGATAGCCTGGAGCTACTCATTGGATCAAATCCCATCCAAAACCTACTTCATTGTTACCATGAGCAAGTAGCTTTACATACTAACTCACTTGGGGACTAGGAAGTGGGCTCAAGAGTGATTAATCTGATTTGTAACAGCTTGTTTCACAAAAGAGCTAAAATAAACTAGTATAAACAGAACAGGTACAAGAAATTTATCTTGAAAAGCAGGTTACTGGGTGAGCCAGTTGGTAAAGATAACCCCCCAAAAAAGAAAAGAAATGTTTAATGGTGTAAAATTGAAATAAAAACTACAAAATATTGATCAAATTAGTTTGGGTTACATGTATCAGTCACAGTTGATTTACAGTTGACACAGTCTGTGATGCATTTTGATGGGTCAATGCAAGACTGGGTCAACTGGACTCAAAAAAGAGACTAGTTAGACTAGTTTTGCTCTGACCCATGGAAATGTACATGTCAGTTATTATGAACCACAAGTATGTATTGTTTACATTGAAAATCATATAAAACTTAGAGGTAAAGTGATGAATGTCAATCTGTAACCATTCAAACTTTATTTTAATTGGCCATGTGGTGTTGTCTATGATCTATATATGTCATTGTATCAATCAGTTTATTTATTACTGATTATATTACTCTACTGTTTTACTTAATGATTTTGATTCATTGTTTTAACCTGGGAGAGATTTCCATGTTTTATAGTCTGGCAAATTAACCTGATCTCGGCCTTGATTCTTAATAATTTCACAGTTGTTGAAAAAAGTTAGTTATATCATTGAAAGACAATGGAAATATCAATATCACTTGTGTTTTTGCAAGCAGTTTCATAACTTTTTAAGAAAGTATTGGTATATTTAAGTATCTGTAGCCCATACAATAACCCTGCTGATTTAGATACTAGATATTTGTTCTATACTCCATGTTTATACTCCTGGCTGTGGAAATCTTCAATTAGAAATTTTCCAAGAAAAGATTTTTCTCCTGATTAAAACAGTATTCATCTGCTCCTTGTAGGCAGTACATATTTGTAAGAAGAAGATGGCTCAGAAAAACTGTTTGAGGTGAATTGTGTGCTGTAAAAAACAAAAAGCATTGGTTAAAGTAATGAAATTAGAAAATTCTTACCGGTAACTCTGTTATTTTTAAATATTTCAGATATACGTGATGGTAATCTGAAAGCAATCTTAGGTTTGTTCTTTAGTTTATCTCGACATAAACAACAACAAAAAACACAACAACAACAACAGAAACAAGAGAGACAACAACAACAAGTAGAGTCATCAGATAACCATAGCAACAATAAAACTGGTTCACAAATCAATGGTGAAGATAATCAATCCAGGTAGGTTACTTTAATCATTCTGTAAATTACTTTAATCACTAATATGTCTTTTGATAACATGAAGAAAATATATGTTGCATGTCAAGTGTTTGTCATAGTGTCATCATATATGTTATCTGATGCCAAATGTGCTATTTGGTGTCAAGTGTACCATCTGGTGTCAAGTGTACCACCTGGTGTCAAGTGTACTGCCAGGTGTCAAGTGTACCATCTGGTGTCAAGTGTACATCTGGTGTCAAGTGTACATCTGGTGTCAAGTGTACATCTTGTGTCAAGTGTACTATCTGGTGCCAAGTGTACATCTGGTGTCAAGTGTACTATCTGGTGTCAAGTGTACATCTGGTGTCAAGTGTACCATCTAGTGTTGTATGTACCACCTGGTGTCATGTCATGTCTGATGTCAATTGTATGTTTGATGACAATTGAATTTTGATGCCAAGTGTACTTTTGATGCCAGGTTATTTTGATGATAAGTGTACTTTTGATGCTAGGTTATTTTGATGACAATTGTAGTTTTGGTGTCAAGTATGCCGCCTGATGTTATGTATGCTTTCTGAATATAATTATAACATCATTACTGGCTCCTATTCAGAACTAATGCAATTTTAAGTCTTGAATTATTATGACTGATTCAAATTGGTGTAGGTCTGTATATTATTTGAAAAAAATTCCCATTTATATGTACAAAATTTGAACAAGAAATCTTCTGTTGTGATGTGTGCGGTATGCTTCTAAGATAGAGTCTGCTACAAGCATGTCACCTTGTATTTTAATATAACATAAGCATCATGGAACATAAAAAAGGATCAATGCTAGACTAATTTATATTTTATTTAATGTAAATTTAGTTAAAATAGTATAAATATATAAATGTTTAAATATTTTATTCTGAACATAGCGGTTCGTCTGCTCTGTTAGTTTTCTTAAATTAGAAACTATGTTCCATTAAACTTCAAATTTAAATGTCAGCCTTTATTCATTGTTTCAAGTGTCTTCTGTGAAAGTGTTGAAATAGTTTATTTTCTGTACAGTTCTTAGTTTCGTCTGCTAGTCATTTATTGTTTGTCGTCTGCCAGGGGTATTGATCTGTTGTCTTCTAAAACACCTCTCCTTTGAAATCATTTGGCGTTAGATTTGATTGTTCTGTTTGTTTTGTTGTAAAATTTCATCATCTAAGCCTATGAGTCGATGTCTGTAGGGTTAATGAAGATAGATACATTCTCCTGTCAATGATTTGCAAATTCTCGGTGCCGTTCGCTTTCATCGCATTCTCTTAGTTGAGGGATATTTATTTTAATTCTGAAACACAAAAAGAACATTTCAATGTCATTGTTTTATAAATTTGTTGAAAACAGAGTAGAAAAATATGGAAATGTCATTGTATAAGCCTTAAATGATGTTTTATCTGTTCATATGTAAATTAGGATGAATGTCTCTGAGTTTTATTCTTTAACTTATAATACTGGTGGGAATACTTTGTGTTTTCTATGAACTACTAGTAAATTGTTGTTATATTTTATTTACTGGTAACTTGATAATACTTCCCTGAATTGAAATAGAACATTAAGTTATTTAGAATAAAGCAGGTCAAATTGGGATCAATGTTGCTTGTGTCAATATCAAAAGTGCAAGTTGTTGATTTTTTGTTTTTGGTTAGATTTACCACCACCGTAGGAACACATTTTATAGGTCATATAACAGCGGTCTGTCAACCTACTCACTGTTCCTGGAAAGACTGAATCTCTGGATATAGCTGTTAACTAGTAACTAGGCTCATACTTCCATCAGTGACTGACAACTGCCCTCCAATTTAAAGTCAATTGTAGGTGGGAGAATGGCTGTAGAAATCATTTCATGACCAAATCCACAAAAGTATGCCCCACACAGGAAGTTGTTGAACTGACCTAAAACATAGAAAAAATCACTTAATAAAGATAAATGTCAAATTATACAATTGAAGAAATAATTTTATTTTAAAATTTAGTTTTTTTTCTAGAGTTGACTTCAGTATTAACAATAAACACAGTACTTCAGACATGTTCAGGGGGGATTATCTTGTATTCATTAATACTTTAAAAGTGGCTTCAAAAATATTGGATTAACTTTTTTACCTTCAAGTATAAGAAGTTGATTAAAGGGAGATAATCTGATAAATCATTAAAATGACAAGTAGCTGAATCATTAGACTTTGTTTGGTTAGCCTGTTAATACTTTATAGAGAATAATTTTAGTAAAGGTTGTATGATTCAATTTTAAACAATCTTAAATCTTAATTGTAAATATTACTGTACTTGAATAAATTAAGATATTTTCTCGTACAAAGAATGTTTGTTTCATTTATTTAGTTCATGACAATTTCATTATTTGAGGGATTTTTTGTCCTTCACCTTATTCTACAATGTATTAAATATATAAGATTATAATACATTATACTATGGTAATTTTCATATGTACATAAATTGTGATGTCATTAAAAAGGTGACAAAGTAGAATGTGGGATTTTTTTAACTGATTTTTATTTATTTATTGGAGTTAACGCCGTATCAACACAATTTAGGTCATTTCACGGCGTCCAGCGCACCTAACCTAGCTTTCCTGGACCATTGTCTATAACCAGTACTCACCTACCCTTCCACAAGGCCGGAAACTTCTCCATATTATCTAATCAATGGAGGAAAATCGACATTATTGTCAAATTTTCATGGAAGGGTATAACCTCCCCGGGTGGGATTCGAACCCGCACCCCCTCGGGCACAAGTATCCAAATCCCGGCGCGCTACCAACTGCGCTATCGACCCGGGTTTTTTTTTTTTTTTTTTTTTTTTTTTTTTTTTTTTTTTTTAACTGAAATAATTTATTCGAATTTATGCAGTCTTGCAGTTTCATAGGAAAAGGTTGGCCGGGGGGGGGGGGGGGATCGGGGCTAGGGTCAGGCTTATTAGTCCACTAGATAATAATAAGTAATATGATTTGAACTAGATTTAAAAATAATTGTTTGCTTTTGTACCAAAATAATAGAATTAAGTCCCTGTGTTCCCCCTTATAAAACTGCTTTCTACGAACCTGTTTCGTCACTCATTGTGGTTATGAATTTTAGGCTTGGTTTTATCAAATAATGAAAAATCAGATTGATTTTAAATAAATTGGTGACAAATACATCAGTAACAACATGGTGTTTAACCCAAGCATGGTAAAAATCATTCAACAAAAATAAAACATACATCAAATAAAATATTTAAAAAAAAATATTGATAACTTAAGATAGTTATATATTCCACCTTACATTATATTTCTGTTTGATGGAATTTGAAGTAATGTCTGTTTGTGCCTCATTTGATTATCATATTATTGTTTTGGGCCACTTTGTACTTAATAGATTTTTGATAGATGTACATAAGTGATGTTGTCATATATTTAATAATAAATAATCAAAATAAATTTTGTATGACATTAATTTGTTTCGTCTTTGCAATGACACTTAAACTATTTTTACATAAATTTGCATGATTTTATATTTTAATTCAATTGCACCTGGCCCACTTGAATCTTTTTAGCATACAATAATTTAAAATAAATATGTGATGCAAGTAGCTTTTCTTTACATTGTTATTTTGAACTATATCCACTGAAAGATTTGAAAACATTCGTGGTTTTTCAAATTTTACACAAAAATCCTATTTCTTAGCAACCTTGAGTGTTTAGATAATTTAAAGCATATTCTTTGCACATGTAAAACTTAAATTAAAATGAAGTGTTTTAAAAGTTTAAACAAACTTGAGTTTAAAGATACGTTATCCAAATAAGGCAATGTCTATGTTTGAACAACCTGTAGGTGTTTATCTACAAGTGTACCCTAATTAACGTTCCCTCTAATTAACCACCAAGTGCTAACGATGTAATAAAAATGTCAACCATATGTCAAACAGTACTAGTTACCAAATCTTCACTAAAACTTCACTGTTCATGTATATATAAGGTTTAAACGTTACAAGCTGTCATGTCATGTGATATCTAAAAATAGATCAAAGGTGATTCTTATCATTGTCGTAAATAAGGGATTTATAACCCAGATAAAAACAAGTTTATAATAACGTTTAAACGGTTAAACTTGTTAAAACAAAGCCATATATGAAATATAAAGGATGTAAATTATGTTTTCATTGTTTTTCTTACTCATGGTTAAGTGGTTTAAGATACCAAGGTTTGATCAGTTACCTGTTTATCATTATAAATCTCCTACTATAGTTATACAGGAGTAATAAACTCCTTTACTGGCTTAGTCACCCTAAATTTAAATAGGGTCGGAGGAAGTTTCAATTTTTACCTCATGAATTTGAGGTTTTGTGTGTTTTGTGTAGTTTTTTGTGTTACGATGACAGAATTAAAATGGATACTAAAGGAGATAAAACGCCAAAAAGTCCACTTTTAGTAACGTGGAGGAAAACTTTAAATAATATGAATAATAAAAGCAGGTAAGAAAAATATCTTTCATATGTTTGATTAAATTTTATTCAATTAGTGAAATTTTAATAATGAGATTTCATACTTTATTATGAAACTAAAAATGTTTCTTTCATGTATAAAATTTAAAATTTTAGTATAACATGATTTTTGTCTAATTTCAATGAAATTTCAAATGTCTAAAGTTTTATCATTTGAAATGTACATATTAGGAGAAATGTTTTATAATTAATTTATATATGAATTGTTTTGTACGTTCTTTGGTCATGATTTAATGTATTTATAAGTTTAACATAAGTTTAAATATCAATCAAACAAGAATGGAAGATTTATACATGGAATCTCCTTTAGGGAGATGAACATTTCACTCATTGGTGATGTTTAAATGGCTTCATTATTGAGTATTTTATTTCATGGTATGTATGAAGTCACTGATCAGTCTCTCTAGTGTCAAGATGCGTTTTTAATAGGTCATTTTGACCAGGTTAGAGAAAGGAATATTGTATCTAATTGTATCTTACATTTGTTTTAAGTGTTTAATCCATCTAATTTGCACCATTGGTCACAGCACTCTGTCAGTGTTAAGACTTAGTATTCAACTCATCGAGTTTATTAAATTGGTAGCACTGACTGTCAATCTAGGGGACATAGATTCCATTTGTACTGGTGATTAAGTTCATGATATTGGTTAATGGTTAGGCCTTCAGATTTTAAAGTTTTAAGGGGACAGCAATTAGTTTGACTAACTCCTACAATATGAATGAAAAATTGTCAAAAATATCATAAGCACTATAATATTGTCCAAATTGGTTCTGAAGATTTGGCACTTTTAGAACTGTTCTATTTTTGTTTGGTTTGTGAATTGTGTTTGATCATTGATGATAATGATGTTTGTTGTTTAGTTGTTCACAGGGTCCATTGATGATAATGATGTTTGTTGTTTAGTTGTTCGCCGGGTCTGTTGATGATAATGATGTTTGTTGTTTAGTTGTTCACAGGGTCCATTGATGATAATGATGTTTGTTGTTTAGTTGGTCACTGGGTCCGTCTGCTCTATATGGATACATTATGTGAAGCCTCCGGTTAGAATATAACTCCAACAAGTTTAGTGTCTATGAGACATTTGTTGAGAAGAAATTCTTCTTCCGCTTTACTAAGGCTCTGATTTTTACTACAGCATCTTCTGCATTTTTGAACACCCTAACCATTTCTCAACCGGGCTTGAAACCAGTTATGGCTGGTTTATAAAGTTTTGATGGGACTGTGGCTTATTATAATACAATATGAAGAGAACTATACCATTTTTGTGTTTGTGATAAATTTCAAAAATACCATAGGTTCTAATATAGTGAAGTTCAAAGTTAATGTATAATAATGTACAAGTTTTTATGTTTTCAATATTCTTAATTAAAGGTAACTCTTGATCTTATAGAGATAAAACTATACCTATGTTATAAACCTTACTAGGTTAGATGTTATCTTGTTATAAAATATAGATTAACAAAAATCAATTGATCTGGACGAATCTAGTCTACATCCTTCATTATTTACATGTAGTTAGAGTAGTTTCACACTGAATTATTATGATTTATGAAGATATAGGATTTAAATAGTCTAGAGAAACTCCATGTATTATAATCTATCAATAATCAATCAAAATGAATGTACATGTTATAAAACATTTGATGGCCTACTGCAGGACTTGGCATTTAAGGTCTTCCGATTGACCTTGACAACCTTAATTTGGGTGTGGGCAACTTTCTACTATTACCCGTAAACATTCGTTTCTGGCCAACTGGGCATCATACTTTTGAAAATCTATGTGGAGTCCTGCACTAGCTGTAACCTAGATGTGATAAGTTCAGTTAAGTTTGCAACTCAGGTTGTACGCAGTTAGTAGCACGGCTGGATTTTGAATCTAGTGTCCTGAAGGGGGTACAGGTTTAAAAAATACCCGGTAGGTGATATTCTTTGACAATAATATCAATTTTCCTCCATTTATAAGGTACCCGATATATGAAGAAGTTTCGGGCCTTGTGGAAAGTTGTGAGTTCTGGTTATAGACAAGGGTCCAGGAAAGCTAGGTTAGGTGCATGTTGGCATGGCGTTAAATATTAAATATAAATATTAAAAACGAAAAAGCAACAGTTAAGTTCTGCATAATTGACCCTACGTAGGTTATTAAAAATCATGCTATTTTGTAATTTTGAAGTGCTAAATGCATAGTTCTATTTAAACTGTCAGTTTGAAGAAGAACTTTTCTGGATCTGGTAAAATTTGTCCAACTTTATGTACAAAATGTTGAGTTCATGATGTTATTGGTTCATGAACGATTTTGTAACCTTCAGTGACTTCTAATAATCATCAAGGAACAGAACATTCCCCTTGATTTTATATCATTGAAGAAATGTTTTATTGAGAACAAATCATGAAACAAGAAAATTACAGCTGATAAATTATTCAGACCTTGTTACTATAACATTGAAATATCCTTGATTCTTTTTACATGCTTGTAACACAGTGGTTCATGACCTTTGTACAAGTGCAATGGATCACTTAGCATGCTGGTATAGTCATTGTTTGGCTGGTATCTGAAAGAATGCATCATGAATTTAGAATTTGATTGTTGTGTTGAAAGTACATTTTAATGTTATTCATGAGTTCTATTATTGATAATAATGTCATGGTAAGAAAAAAAGATACATATTAAATAATATTAGACATTTTCTGTGCCAGGGCTTGGCATATTCTAGTACTTGTGAATGAAAATCTTATTATGACAACCCCCAAAATAAGAATGAAGATTACTCATTGAACTTTAAAAAAAAACACATTGAACATGAACTACGAAGGTGGGAAAGGGTTTTTATAAGGATGGGGTCTTATAACTTGTTTTTTTATAAAAGATATCAGAAAAATGTTTGTGTTGATTGTGTTTAAAAATCAGTGACAAATAGCCCAGATATGCTAATTTTCACCTTATGATTTCTTTGGGCCGCAGATGGGGTGGCTTCGGGAGGGGTGCCCCCTCCTGACAGTTGAATTTTTTTGTGAATGTAAGCCTCTGAAACTCGATTTCCGGCACTTTCAGTAACTCTGTTTCCAAACAATCTTTGTATAAGACCTCAAGATTTTCAATATGTGTTATGAAAAATTAACTTGCAGTCCCATTGCTGCTGCTTGCCAGTATATTGGAGCTGCTGCTGCGATCCCTGCAGCCCCAGCTCCTATGCACTTGATATAATAACAGTAGTGCTCAACTTTCTAAAGGCTCAACTGACATCACTAACCTCAATGTTGTTTGATCAGGAAAGAAAGTTTCTTATAGCCTCGTTTTATAAAGTGATATTCTCAGAAGGACAAAGAATTGAAAGTTTTAAAATTGAAGATAAAATTGTTATGTATTTTTTATAACATATATCACAATATGGTATCCCTAGACATAAATCTGTCATAAATTGTTTTAAGAAAGCTTTTATCCACTTTGAATCAATGTATTACATGTCTTGTTACAGTAAGTGATTTTAAATATTTAAAAAATAACTTATGTCATTGTGTAATGTAAGAACTATGGTCTATTAAGATGTCAGGAGTGTTTAATAGAGGTTTATTTTTTCACTGGGATCCATCTACTCCATATGGATGCATTACAATGTGCAGACCATGGCTGGAAACTTAACTCAATGTTAAGTTGTCTAGAAGTCAATTCATTGAAAAGTACTTCTTCCCCTGCTGGCTGTGCTTCTTACGTCAGTAGTTGCAGTATTGTGCCCTCTCCATATCTTCAGCTCAACTGACATCACTAGCCTCAATGTTGTTTGATCAGGAAAGAAAGTTTCTTATAGCCTCGTTTTATAAAGTGATATTCTCAGAAGGACAAAGAATTGAAAGTTTTAAAATTGAAGATAAAATTGTTATGTATTTTTATAAACTATATCACAATATGGTATCCCTAGACATAAATCTGTCATAAATTGTTTTAAGAAAGCTTTTATCCACTTTGAATCAATGTATTACATATCTGTCTTGTTACAGTAAGTGATTTTAAATATTTAAAAAATAACTTATGTCATAATGTGTATTGTAAGAACTATGGTCTATTAAGATATCAGGAGTGTTTGATGGAGGTTTATTTTTTCACTGGGATCCATCTACTCCATGGATGCATTATGCGCAGACCACGGCTGGGGGTTAAGTTGTCTAGAAGACGATTTCGTGGAAAATTACTTATTCTGCTGCTGGCTGTGCTTCTTACGACAGTAGTTGCAGTATTGTGCCCTCTCCATTTCTCTATCAGGAATTTAGGTTAGGCTTGAGTTGAAGTCTTCCAATGTCATGCTACATTGGAAATACTATATTTGGGAAAACAATTTTAGTAGCTGATTTTAGAATATATTTTAGTTATTGGATAATTTGGTGTTTTACTACTATGCCACAGCTGCGGCTTTTTTAGAATATCATAAAAGCTAAAACATTTCTTGTACTATTTTCTTGTTTTTATTTGTGGAGGGGGGGGGATACAAAATATTTCAATTTAAGAATGCGCTTTAACTTGAACCATTACTAAATAAGGAAGAAAAACTCAATTTTCGAAACCTCATGTCTTGATGAGGACATTAAATGTTATGGTGTAAGTTCAAATTTTAAATTATGTAATATCATATTTATGTAATATTGCATAACCAGTGGCTGTTTATTCAATTTTATAAAAACAGATTTTTTGTTTTATCTGTCAATCATTAGTTTAAGGGTGAGAAAATTTCTTTGATAAAAACTTCAAAATTTTTATTTGATTTTGATCAAAGTAATTATCAAATACCCTGAAGGCTTAATTTTATGTCAGGTCTAATTTTTACTGAAGTTTGAGTTTAAAGAATGATTTATCAATTGACAGATGGTTAAGTATGTTCAATGACTATACCCCAGCATGAGTGTGCGGCTGTTTGTCAGGTGGTGTTTGTATAGATTTCAATATTATGTCAAGTCAGACTATAAAACTATATCCTGACCCTATCTGATCATTATTGACACTGTATTGTTTATAATTAAATCTCAGATTACAATCTGTAACGATGTCATGGATTTATTGTTCTTAATTCAGATTAATTATCATAGTTTTATTGTCTTGTATAGATATTTTATTACAAAATCTTAGGACTAAATCTTAAATGACTATTCAGATTGATTTTATAACTACGCCCTGCATGCTCTCTTGTTAATCAAACCTGTACATATAATTGAATAATTGTTTAATGGCATATAAACTATTCACGGGTTTAGCACAAAACAGTTGTAACTCAATATAGAAAAAAAGTGAGTTACAACTGTTTGGCACTTAACCTGCATATTTCATCAATGGGTCTGCAGGAAACTGGTCCAACTACATAATAAATAAAGAAGGACGTACACTTATTTTGTATTGATTAGACCTATCGACATGCTTCATTGATAAGTTTAATAAGAAATTTATGTAACATTTTAAAAGTCAAATGAAGTATGAAACACTATGTATAGTTTTAAAATACTTTAAACAACTGATAGGTTTTTAGATTGTACATTGTCATTGTGACTAGGCGAACATTATGTAATGTATCAATTTGTCTTTCTTTCTCATGCATTGTTGAGGAGTAAAGGTAATTGCAAGGTTCTGATCACGGATATTTGGACCCCAAAGTGTGTGTCCTAATAGTCATACATACAGTCGCCTAATGGATTACTATGAGGGAACACCTGCCTGAAGGAGATTTCAATAATCAGGGGTTATGTACAAAAAAAGTCAGCTGAACATGTATATGGAAGCAGAATTTAAACCCACTCAATGTTTTATGTAAAACAAAATCAATCTTAAGAAAAGTTTTCACCTTGTATTGTTGTAGATTTGTTCAATGTAATGAAGTTACAGGAATACATTGGGTTGCTAGAATCTATGTCCAGTGACTGTAATGTAATTAAATATCTCATTTCAATGATAAAATAATAGCCTCTAGCAATTATATAAAGATAATTTGAACTATATAAATGTAAACCTTGAGGTTATTTTGTTTTAAATTAGAGAAATGTTATCTCCATAATTCACACTAGAATACACATTGTACCTGGTACCTTTAATCTATATCTTGGTAGTCAAGTGTCATATAGTATCGGATGGTACATGCAGTAATTAATTTGATATGTGTGGCCTGGATGGTTGGTCTGGGTGGCCTGGATGGTTGATCTTGGTGGCCTGGGTGGCCTGGCTGGTTGAGATCTTGATGGTTGATCTAAGTGACCTTGATAGTAGGTCTTGGTGGCCAAGCTGCTTGACCCAGGTCACACCTGGCTGGGTTACCAATCAGAATAATGTTGGTGACCTTGGTGGTTGATCAGGGTGACTTGGCTGGTTGATGATGATGCTTGTTGTTTAGTTTTTCACATGGGTCAGTCTGCTTTATATTGATGCGTTATGTGCAGACCCTGGTTAGAACTTAACTCAAATAAGTTAAGGGTCAAGAAGACATTCAGTTCAGAAGAACCTCTTTTTCTGTTGGGCTGTGATTTTTACTGCAGCATCTACTGCAGTGTTGATTGCTCTCACTATATCTCAACCTCAGGCTTGTGACAGGTTACTGCTGGTTTGGTTTATTTCTTGACCTTGATAGTTGTTTATCAATGATGCACATATTTGCACTATAGACTTTGCTTTGTTTATTTAAGATATACATGTCCTTAATGATTTGAATAGCCAATGGGTTTATTCATAGCTTTATTTCAGTATGTAATTGGCTTTCTATTTTGTTTAATTCTTCTCACTCTTCTTTAGCCTCTCTAAATCTATACCAAGTAGCTTTAATTATGTTAATGTATAATGAACAATTACCAGTGATTTAAAAACCATTGTTTAACATATAAGTAAATAAAGTCCCACCCATAAGTTTCTGGACATACTACATACTGCAAGTAGTTTTACTGTAATTAAAACTTATTCATGTAGCATAACTTGAATCATATATTAATAGTAACACCAATTTAATTTCGATATTAGAATTTGCTCCGATGACTCTTTTGTTTTTATTTTTTCATTGATAAATGTGAATCAAATAATTATTACAAACTAGATTTTGTCCTAGAACTTTTAGAGGGCACTGTATAGAGCAAATATATGGCTGCATTAAAGTGTGAAGTTACATTTTGTGCTTCATCATTGTGAAGAAAGGATAAATTATTTCATGACTCAACATTGTATCAATTTATATACAGTTTTGTCACTAATGAAAATTGATATTCATTTGTAGCATATTTGATTGTTTTTATATGTCTGTTACAATCTTATTTTACTTGCACGTTGGGTGGTCTAAAGGTCTACTGATAAAATAATTTGATATCAATTCAAAGGTTGGGTGTTAGGTTCTCTATTTTGCTTTTACATTCCTTATAAAAAGCAGTTATTAAAAAAATACTGAATAAATTGGGCCTCCATCTGCAATTAGTTTACAAAGTAAGGCATTCCTGCCACTTCAAATGTTGATTGTGGTACACAACTCTTTGAACATTCAAAATGTGTTCATTAACTGGTATGACAAAAGAAGTGCATTTTTATTTTCAAGTTTTCTTTTAGCATGGTGCCCACTCATGTTCTATTCACAAACCCAACAAAAATAGGACAGTTCCAGAATCTAATCGAGCAACAGGTGCCAATAGTTTACATTCAAAATTACCTCCCCTGATTATCTTCCTTACACTGGGTCTGTCTGGGTGAGAGTTGTTTGAAAGTCTATAAAAACATATTTTATTGTACAAGATATTACATTGTTGATGAAATTTTCTCTTCAATTTGAACTTTTACTTAAACTTCAAACTTGTTTATTGATCAGAATTTTCATTACCTCCTATTTTTTCCTGAATATTCTTAGAAAGCTAATGGATTGTATTTTGTTAAATTATGGAACAAAAATGATATATTTCTATATAAGTCCATATATTCTGATAAATAAATGATGCTAAGAGTGATAACATGTTTTTTGTATCTTAAACAATGTATAATTATATTAAAGATGATATGTGTGTATGGTTATGTGTGTCAAGGGGAAGACCAGGGATGGAAAGAAATCAATAAAAAACTATGTTTTTTTTTCTCCCCCTGTTTTATCTCAGTATATCTCTATGGTGATATAAAACATTCTCTTTTTTGCTTCATCAAGCTAAATCTAAGACAATACAAGTGTTATAAGAGTTAATAATTGAGTAGATATATTCTACTTTACATTTCCATTTCCTTATGTTCCGGTAAGGATTTCCCCTTATATAGTTTTATAGGATATATTGTTTTCTGTTTCTGTGTTGTTACTATGTACTTGAGAAACATTTCTTTCCTATTTCTGTATGGCCATCAACAAGTTTTTGTCTAGTCATAGACACATAAGAGTCAAATCCTCTGAATTTCTTGAAAAAATGATAAAGGTACTCGTATTTGCTACACTCCTAAAGCATAGAAATGTAGAATTAAAACAAAAAAATCTAAACATTGCTAATGGCATTTATTTAATGTACTAAATGGTTTCCATGTTTGATCAAATTTGCTGTATTTTTAAAATCAAATTTGGATTGTCTTAAACTGAGAGCAGTTCATAGTCCTTGGAGCAGTCAATGGTCAATCCAAGGTTAAAGTTCTAAGTTCAACAGCTACCAGTATGGAACCATGCATGCCAGCCTTTAGTAATGTGGAAAATGTGGGCTTCTAGGAAGTAACTGTGACACATTTCTTGACATTTTTGATGATTGACCAAAGTAACAAACCTGTAATATAATCATTCATCAATATATGTCACAGCTAAGGGGCACATTGTGTGAGGTACTGAATCAAAGTCAAAATGTTAATATATTAAATACTATTTTAATTTGGAAGAGATTTGGTACTTATACATCCTTCAATCCTGCTAACCCATGCATATGCTCTATGTTTGAATTGCTGGTTCTTCCTGCTAGCACATGCATATGCTCTATGTTTGAATTGCTGGTTCTTCCTGCTAGCACATGCATATGCTCTATGTTTGAATTGCTGGTTCTTCCTGCTAGCACATGCATATGCTCTATGTTTGAATTGCTGGTTCTTCCTGCTAGCACATGCATATGCTCTATGTTTGAATTGCTGGTTCTTCCTGCTAGCACATGCATATGCTCTATGTTTGAATTGCGGGCTCTTCCTGCTAACCCATGCATATGCTCTATGTTTCAATTGCGGGTTCTTCCTGCTAGCACATGCATATGCTCTATGTTTCAATTGCGGGTTCTTCCTGCTAGCACATGCATATGCTCTATGTTTGAATTGCAGGTTCTTCCTGCTAGCACATGCATATGCTCTATGTTTCAATTGCGGGTTCTTCCTGCTAGCACATGCATATGCTCTATGTTTGAATTGCTGGTTCTTCCTGCTAGCACATGCATATGCTCTATGTTTGAATTGCGGGCTCTTCCTGCTAACCCATGCATATGCTCTATGTTTGAATTGCTGGTTCTTCCTGCTAGCACATGCATATGCTCTATGTTTGAATTGCGGGCTCTTCCTGCTAACCCATGCATATGCTCTATGTTTGAATTGCGGGCTCTTCCTGCTAGCTCATGCATTATGCTCTATGTTTGAATTGCGAGTTCTTCCTGCTAGCTCATGCATATGCTCTATGTTTGAATTGCGGGTTCTTCCTGCTAGCACATGCATATGCTCTATGTTTGAATTGCGGGTTCTTCCTGCTAGCACATGCATATGCTCTATGTTTGAATTGCGGGTTCTTTCTGCTAGCACATGCATATGCTCTATGTTTGAATTGCTGGTTCTTCCTGCTAGCACATGCATATGCTCTATGTTTGAATTGCGGGTTCTTCCTGCTAACCCATGCATATGCTCTATGTTTGAATTGCGGGTTCTTCCTGCTAGCACATGCATATGCTCTATGTTTGAATTGCGGGTTCTTCCTGCTAGCTCATGCATATGCTCTATGTTTGAATTGCGAGTTCTTTAACTGTCTTTAAAGTGTCTTTGTATTGATCTATTTCTCATGTTTAACCCTACTAACTGTTGAGGATGAAACATTAGGATATTTAAATGTTATATTATTGTTATTTAATGATCAGTGTATACATTAAATATTCTCTCTAGAGGCTATTTTACAACTTTCCCTTCTCCTTATATATTACATTGTTGTACTAACATTGTAGTATTGTACACTAGCAAAATAATACTGATTTTATTTTGTATTTACATTTTAAACGGTTTTACTTCATTTGTATGTAGAAAATCTATTTGATACTAAAATATTTCCTGAAACTTTCCTGAGCTTTTCTCTGTGACACAGTTCATTTTCTATAACTAGCGCTATTACATGCTAACTTGAAACACCAGGTCTTGAACAAATATCTCCTCAAAACTGTTTCTGTAACATTTCCTTTAACTTTCAACTGTAAAGTTCACCTGAACTTTGACCTGTATAGCTTTTTGTGTGACCTTCACTTCATGAAATAATCATGTTTTTAATTATCTTTGTAAAGCCCATTAAGAGATTAAGTTATTAAAAGATTAAGAAGAAGATGATAGTAACAACAGGAATGTAGATTATCTTATTATCCCCCTGTTTTAGATCTTCACCACAACCATCAGAGCTTATACAGCCACCCGGCTAGCTCAGTTGGTAGTAAGCAAGCCTACTGATAGAGGGGTTGTGGGTTCAAATTCCCGGGCGGGGCATACTTTCGTGGAGCTAGGTCATGAAATTATATCTATGGCCATTCTCCCTTCTACCAATGATTCTTTATTATGTAAAGCAGTGGCCAGTCACTGACGAAAGTATTACAGCATTAAACCCAACAAAAACAAATTGGAGCTTATAATATATAAATATATATATTCTTAAGTTTCATTTAGCCAAGCTCCTGTACTGATACTTGAACCACTTTCATACAGGTTAATAGTAAAGTAAAATAATTTGTTATTTTCTCTGTTTAGTGTAATAGACTGTGGTCAGTTTATTTGTTGTTGCAGGAGAAAAAGTTAAATGCCCGACAGCTCTATTTATCTTGTAATGTTTTTTACATTGTTGAGTTTCAATATGATTGAAGTGTTGAAGTAAAGATTGATCTATAAGAATTTTTCCCTGTAAAACTTTACTTTATGAGTATCAGGAGAGCAATATATGGACATTGATATATCTTATGTAATGTTTGAGTTTATTGTCAATTTACTATTGATCTGGTACCATTATAATGTAAACTATACCTAAAACTTGGCACATATCTTCTTCCTAAATCTTTGTATCAAATTTGATTCTGTTTGATTTGTTTCCATTGATGTATGCCAAGTTTTAACCTTATTTCTAGAAAGTTTTTTTATTGTCATTCTGTGCCACATTATTACAGTCACAGAATTCTATAAAATAAGACTTTCGGAATGTATGGAAGCAAAATTCTCCTGTTTGAAAACTGTTCTTTACTACTGTTGTTCTCTAGTGTAGATAAAAGTTCCTGTCTTAATTAGACCTCCCTGCCAGAGACCTAGCTAATCATCTGGTAGACTTAGGGTGCAAAATTCTTAAAATTACAATACTGCACATTTAGTTCCAGAGTATTGTAACCATGGTAACCTAACTGCTGTAATTATCTTTTAAAGATAAATTACCAAACTTATGAAATATGTAATATAATGAGTTTGTTCTCAGAGCCGAAGAAGTTTTTCAAAGTAAAATGACAATATATAGGGGCTGGCAGCTCTGTGAATCTGTGGTTTTTGTGAAGATTTGAAATAAGTTCTTGGTAGAAATACATTATTACTGTGTTTTATATCAACGACAACATGTACATGTGGTTTTGTTGTAAATCTATTTTAATGTAAACCAATGTGTACATAAAGTTAAAAAGTATGCCTTAAGAGTCTTCTTCCATATCAAGTTTAGCTGACAAAACAATTTTGTACAATAAATCCTGATAACTGAAATCCCCATCACGCAGATTTCCCTCTTACAGAAATAAGCAGTGGTCCTTAGTGGGGTTTGAATCCTCGATCCCTAATTTATATTACCTATTAACACATAAGTAGAGCAATCAATTGCTGGTAAAATTCTAATTTTAAAATGGATTTGAACTTAAAACCACTAGACCTCTTGGTGCATGTCATGCAACTGAATCCTGTTTCTTTTTATATATATTCCATATGCTGAAACTTTGTGGTGTTGTTTATTTGAATACAATATCCACCAGTCAGTGTTATATTCTGTTGGCTGTCTTGAAATAAACACATTCTATTATACATGGAAGTAGTTAGTTGAAATCGAATTCTAAAATAAAAACTATACAAATTCCCCTGGTGATTTGTAAACCTATTAGAATGAAGCATCCTTCATGTTTATAATGATGAAATATATATTCAATAAGTTCAGAAAATTCTACTGAGTATTATTATATTACTAAAAAATCCAGGAAATTGTACATTGGTAAATTTTGTTCTATTTTGAATTTCCCCAGGAAATTTTTTACAAGTATTATAATTGTTTTTTTTTGACAGATTTAAGTCGCTGACCTAGTTCTTTAGTTTAAATACATTGTATTGATATTTTATATAAAAGAGAAAAAAAACTTGTTTAATTATTTTGTATTATAATAAATACTGAGAATAAAAGAGTTTTTTCTTGTGTTTTATGTAACATTTTAGTTAGCAAATTAAGAACAAAAATCATAAATCATTTTTTAATTAGATTTTTTTGTGATTTGTTACTCAATACAAAAAAAACTCAGTAACATTTTATTTGGTTTTAAAAAGAAATGTATAAAGGTCACATTATTTTGTTTTAAAGAAATTGAATTAAAGTTAAGTTTTAGCTCTATGATAATTATTTATGATTAGTCTGAACTCTCAAAACTTAGAGTTTAATGGCTCACCAACATATAAAAGTTACACCTCTAAACTTAGGTTACTGAACTGTTTATGTAATGATGAACTAAGTTTTCAGAGAAACAATTGTCTTCGTTCACTTTCTTGTCATGTAATTCTCTCTAATACCATGCTGTTAAATCATCTCCTACCTAGATTACAGTGTTTGTATTCTAAGAAATATTTGATGTATAACAAGGGAGATAATCTTCAACTCCATATTATAGATGTATATTATAGTTGTCTCCCTTTTGTTTATTTACAGATTACCAGCCTACAGACAGCAAGGTAGCAGATGTCCTACTATAGCTCATCCATCAGCTAAAGATCAAGGTCAAGGTCGTAGTAAATCTCAAGGTCAAAGTTCAAAGGTCAAACAACCAGGTCAATCTGGTGGTAATGGAAACTCACAGCCTACTAATGGAGGTAATTCAATTTCTTATGTAAGGGTTGATATTATAAAAACTAATTGCATGTCAATGGTTCAGGTCAAAACTAGCCTGCACATTTCCCTATTTACTTACTGTTAGACTAGCTTTGCCCTAAAACATCCATCTTTACAGCTATTACTTTATGTCTTTTGGCTACTTTACTGTGTTAAGTACTATGGAGCCTTGACTTTATCTTGGCAGTCTGTATTGTAACCGCATCCGAGAGTATTTACTTTACTTTGATGAAATGAAGCCATCACATGGGAATGTCATGCTTATTGAAATTATCAGTGCCCTCTGGTGGGATGTAAAGCCAGAACCTCTCATTCCCAAAGCCCATGTTCTAGCACTATGCCACTGCTCTCAGAAACTTGAGTATTTGTTCTGTTATACACTAATATCAATTGGCCAGCTGAAAACTAGTCTAACTATAGATAGTTTGTGGAGGATGGAGACTTATTTTGTATTAATACATTGATATGCTTTAATTGTTGACAATTGATACATCACCATTTAACCCTTAATTGCTTGTTACATCATTAAACTTAATTGATTAAAACACTATCACCTAAGTTTCCATCAAAGGATAGTTCAGATTGATTATTAATCAGACAGACTGTTAAAATACATAAATAGTTTTGATGATACAGTATTACTTCATTCTGATGGCAAGTTAGATTGGTTAGCTATTGTATGACTTTAAATTTACATGACAGTGGCCTTTGAAGAAAGTTATATATAGGTAGTAACATTTAGAGATGGTTAACTCAGTACTTGTTTAAACCATGACAGAAATTGTTCTATTTACTTCTTAAATGAAACAGGATATTTCTAAAATGTTCCTACTTTGTCAATATAAGTCTACAGGAGATGCAAGTTCTAAGGAGGCCATTATGAGGGGGAATGAAAAGGGGTGAAAATGTGTTGTTGCCTTTTAATTGCTTAAAGCCTTACTGTGTTGTTTCCACTTTGATAGATTAAGCAATACAATAATGTATTTTTACATTTATCACCCTTGCATCTAACTTTTTATTATTATCTTATGGTATTATAACTTTGTTCCAAATGAGAATATTACAATTTCTTAGTGCACTAAATATGCTTAGTGAGAATAAAGGGAAACAACTAGTGTATTGATATTTACAGAATAAATCTAGTAGTCTCCCTTGATCTTACTCATTTTATGTAGCTTGTTAGTTGTTACTACTGGGGATATGACACCTGCTTTTATAATGATGAAAATGTACAGTTTCAACCTTTGCCTCCCCACACCCTTCTCTCACTAAGCAATAATTACTTTATTATTGTCCTTGAGTTAATAAAATCCTTGTAACATTGTTAACAGTATTAATGTTTATCAATTATTTATATCCATTGATTTTATACTAGAATGACATCTGACTCATTTACGATGAAACATTAACTCGACCACATAAAGTGTAGAACAGCATGGCATAAATGTTTTAACTCAATTGATTAATAAATATTTTATTACAATCCTGGGACTGAAAAATGTTGTATTTTTTTCATAGAAAATTTACCATACATGTTCAGTAACTGTTAAAGTTTCCAGGAAAGTATTGACTTTGTTGAATGCAGCAATTCTTATCAAATGGTTTATTGGTGAACATTGTAATAGTTCTGACAAACGTTTCCTTTTCTAACAATTTGTATATATTTTCTATTGTTGATTTCATTCAATTATTAGTAGTGCATACATTAATATTGCTGATTTAAATACTAATTGTAGAATTTCTGCACTCATTATCCATATAAATAGTTATCAGTTTCTCTGTACAAGAGTTATCAAACAAATATTTAGTATTTAAATAAGTTGGGTAATTGTATGTGCTATTTCTAAAAAACATTTACCCAGGAAATGAGTTGCCCAAGTTGCATATTTGTCTGTCTATTACTTATTAAATAAGAGCATCTTGAAATAGCCCTATTGCTTTTATATGATTAAATGGCCAATTTTCAATATTTTGATCAGTAAAGGGTTAATGTGTATATTTAATCTACTTTTAGGTTCTGATGTTACTATAGATCCAACATCATCACCATTAAGAGCTACATCACCAGCTACCACTGGTATTCCTACCCCATCAAATAGAGGTCTACCTCCGAGAAGCCAATCAGCTACCCCAGACAAATCACAGAATAGAAATATTCAATGTTCAACCCCTACACCAAGTAGTGCTGGACACAGTCAGCAGAGATCTAATATACCAAATAGTAAACAAAACTCTATGTTGGAAAAATTTAAATTATTTAAAGATAAGGATAAGACAAAGACAAAAGGTTCAAGTGGTAATAGTGGAGGTAGTAAGACTGTTGGTAAACCAGGTAGTGGTAGTACCAGTACTAGTACATTAAGTACTAGCTCTCGTAGTGACACTTCATCTTCTATTAGTGCTAGAAGTTCAAGTTCTGCTGGTGACGCTGGACCTAGTAGTAGTGCTACAAGTACTAATGATCCAGATAGCCCTAAGCTATCTAAGGCCCGCCCCATAGTGGGTGGGACATTGCCTGGTAAACGTGAAAATCTTGGAAGTTTAACCATAGGTCATCAACAATCCAGACAGACTTCCCCCTCCCCTTATAGCAGCTCTCTTCCTGCTACTCCTGTCTCATCTCTACCTGTGTCTCATTCTAAGAAATCTGGAGGGAAGTCAAACAGAGATGGCCAATCACGTATGCAACAACAATCTGGGTCTCAAACTTTAACTAAATCATCTAAAGGTGGAAGTCTTATACCTAAATCTGGTAGCAAAGCTCAGAAATCATCTTCTACTTTATCTCTTACTAGCTCATCATCTGGTTCACAGATACCTACATCATTATCCATTGGAACTTCTATTCCAACTTCAGGAAACTCTACACCAAATTCTTCCATTCCTAAACCATCATCTCAGTCTTCAAGTAAACTACAGAGATCTAATAAAGAAGAGAAAATGAGAGGAACAGGCTATGCTACAGCACAATCTATGATACCTCATGGCCAAGGTCAAGGTCAAAGTCAGCAGACTACAAGTTTACCTAAGAAGTCAAGGTCACATGGGTCTTCATCATCATCTCAACAACAACAACAAATGTTGCTGCTTCAACAGCAGCAACAACAGCAACAACAAATGCAACAACAACAACAAATTCAAAATCATCTTCAACAACAACAACAACTTCTTCAACAACAGAAGATGAATTCCCAGAATGCATCACAAGGTCAAAATACCCATAATTCCCAGTCTTCCAGTGCTCCACCTGTACCTCCTCATAGGAATGGTAGTCATGCACAAAACTCAAGTCTACCATCAACAGCTCAACAGTCTACTCAAAAAGTGTCATCATCATCGTCACAACAACCAAAATCCCCACAGGATGGATCTACCTCACAGAAAACCAGGTATACTGAGATAGAATACACAGATGGAAAAATAGAGAGAGTAGGTGAAGGTCATTTTGCTAAACCGACCAATCAGGCTGTTGTAAGCAACCAATCAGGAAATAGAGATTTTACTCATCCATATTTGATCACATCACAATCTGTTAATGTTGTTAAACCAACATGTAGCTCGCCACATGCTAAATCTGATGGTAATACTCAAACTACATTATCTATCGTTCATAATAGATCAGCCCAACCACCACCATTACCAAAAACTGATCCACCTCCATCAACACGTACAACAGTCAACAATCAACCTCAAACTTCAACCGCTCAGTCTAATACTTCTAATAACAAGGTAACCAGTCAAAGTTCATCTGGTACCAGTCAACCTCAATCTCCAGGAAAGAAAGACTTCCTGTCACCAAAGGTCCAAGATTCACCGGATACCCCACATAGTACAAGCAGCTCTTCTAATGATAGTGTTATATTGAACTCTAGTGCTGCTAATTCTCCTAGATTAGGGATCAAATTAGGGTCTCAAACAAATCGACCGGCAAACAATGTGGCTATTGTTCAACCACATCATGGTGAAAAGAAGGAGACAACATTTGATAAAGAAATAAGAACTGATGTTATAAACAAAGGGGAGAAATCTAGTGATATTATTAAAGATACTGATAAAGACAAAACATTACCAGAGAAAAAAGCAACATTTATTGCTGACTCTGGCGAAACGCTTGATATTAAACCTATGGAGCCAATTAATAGAAATATGCATTACGCACCTGGATATATGGGTCGTTATGCATCTCCAGGGAAACCAATGCCAATATCTATGTCACAGAATCAATGTTACGCTATGACCGGTATAAGTCCTAACCGTATGGGTGTAAGTAGGTCATTACTTGAAGCGAACAAGTTTTACTCGGGATCAATGAAGAGAGCGACATCTAGTGGCTCCGGTAATGTGTCGTATGATGATTATAGTTCGGACTATGATACGTATGATTATATATCTGGATACATGTCTGATGGTGATATATTGAAAGGAAACAAAGGTGATGATATGTCCTCTGGTTATATGAGCGAAGGTGGAGCATCGTTGTATGCTAGAAGGTTACAGCAAAGGTTCAGAGAAGGAATGCAAGCTGTAAAAGAATGTATGCAGAAGAGTAACAATGTTGGTGATGAAGATAGGTGAGTCTTTGTTTTACTTTACTTGAATGTATAGTCTTTCAAATTTAACTTGATACTCCCCTACTATTTAGAATAATTTCATAAAGATGTTTATATCTACAGACCTAAGCTTTAAGTTTAACTAGTACCATGCATGCCAATTGCTGAGCCTTTTTCTGCTTTATTTGATACAAAAATAGAAGTGAGATTGTCTGTAGAAAGTATTTCATGATCAAACTCCATGTAGACCTGTAGGCTCCAGTCAGGAATCATACCCATGACCCCTGAATTGACAATTTGACACGCTACTGGCTGAGATAATTAGATGAGCTGACAAAGAGCTTACTTCAGTTTCTATAATTTGACTTGGAAACCCATTTAGAAATTCTAGAACTGATTTTGTTGTTACCTTGAGCAGGAAGTTGTTTTCTACTTGTTGAGTTCAGAAAAAAACATAGAGACATAGATTTTACTGTTGTATAGGATGGTTCTTACATTATATGTACACAATAATTGATGTTGTCAGTGCTTTATTTTTGTAACAAGTGGGTAGACACTGATCTTATTTGTTGATTGTCAAAAAAAAACTGAACACATTTTTATAACATGCATCTACTGTGCTGTTGATTTTCATCTTTAACCATTGTACTGGAGTAAAGTTAGTGGTATATCAGGCTAAAGGGGCTAAACAGAACTGATAATTGGAAATAGTTCTTTGAAAGACTTGTCTCATTTTCATATGGCAATCATAGTTTGGTCTTTGAATTCATTATTTGAACACCTTTGACTTGGGGAAAGGCTTGCTGACCGCAAGTCACTGATGGTATTTGTTATATTAGGTGCATGAGGATGTGTTGGTGCAAAGTTTAGCTACATATTTCATTATTTAGCTTGAAAAAGTATGTAGTTAGACTAATTTTGTGCTGACCCATCATTGTAGTTTTGCTTTTATGGCTAGAGTATACTTTGACTGTTAAAGCCAAATGTTAGAGTCAAAACCTTCATTAGATGCTGATTTCTGTATTACTCTGAATAAGCTCCACTCATGAAGGTAAACAAGCTGATTTGGGTATCAGCCATGTTTTGGTTTTATGCATGTATTATATAGCATGTAAATATATCTTGTCTAAAGAAATAGTTGTTTTTCACCTGAAGTTTTATTATTATTTTACCAGTTTTCTATGTTATAAAAATGTTGTATAAAATTGAAATCAAGATGCTGTTACATGGTTTTATCTACTAGGTCATCTAAGGATTGATGTAACTTACTGTGTACATGTTTTTTGATATTGCTGATTTGCTTAATGTTCTCTCTGTGGTTTGGTAATCTCTGGGTTTGTTTCTTATAGAAAACTCAGGTAGTTGCTTACCTTGTTACTTGCTCATGGGCTTGACATTTTTCCTTTGCTCTTAGTTTTCTTCTCATTGTAACTTCAGTGTACTTGGAACCTGTTGTTGAAGAAGGAACTTGCCTTTATTTCTTTTAATGAGTTTCACTGTGCTGTGCAACACTAACTTCAAATTATTGCAAAAAGACACAATAGACAAATTAATGTTGATCATCCTGGCTAATCAATTTAAACATCTCCAACAAAGTATCAAAATTATTATATATGTAAAAACTGCCTTTTTGTATTACCAAGATGTCCCCATTGCATTTTGCTTACAACATAAAAGTTAGTAAACTTACTTAATAGGTAGTGCTAGGTTGTGGCTCAAATAACATGCATGATTCAAACCATTGTATCCGAAAGCCATTGTTGAATGAAGGATTAGTAGCATTTAAGGAGCGAGCTATTAGTCTGCATTATTCAGCAAAGTTAGCTAGCTCTGACTATAGCCACAAAGTTTCTTTCAAGTAAATAAAAGACTGTAACAAGAATTTTAAACTTAGAAGTTGGGAGATTGAGTCAATCTACAAACAGGTAGTCTTAGGAAAAGTTAAAAAAACAAACAGTGACTGTTTTCTTGTATAAAGTATGGCTGTTTAATGTTAGCTGTCAGATATTGTTACTAATTATACTAGAAAAAAAACATGAAGCTCATTAAGCCTTGTTTGATGTAAATATTGTTGTATTTAAATTAGCCTGATTATGTATAACAAGGGAGATTTATAATCTTAAGATTATGAGGCACATTTTGATTGGTCAGTGCAAAACTAATTTAACTGCATGTAAATAAGGCATGATGTTAATCTAGTTTGGCTCTGATCCATTGAATCTTGTTTTTTTTTCACAGATTCATTAATATAGTATTTTCATTCTAACATTTGGTCTGGTTTTTGATTGATACTTTATGTAAATGTTAGAAGGTTTTTTTCTAGCAATTAAAAGGTCTTGGATTAGAATGATAGAATGTCAAGTATAATGTGTGTTATTAAGGCTAAGGGCAATAAATAATTGGGTTTTTCTTCAGAACATTAATTTTAGTCTGTTAACCATTAAGATGGCTCCCAATGGCGGTTTTAGTTGATGTAAAGGCTAGTTTGGATATGGGATTCCATAAGCCTTTTTGCAGCATTTTCTAAATACTTGTAAGAAATTGATATTAAATTCAAAATGAAATACTGTGATATGTCTGGTTGTGAGAAAAAGTTCCATTGCTATAAATCTGTTGTGCAAATGTTTTTAGGGAATGTTTTCAGGTGTTACTATCAGGAGTGATTATTCTAATTTTGTTCACACTGAGGGTTGAGAGTTTGATCCTCTACTGACTAAAATGATAAAGTGATATATATGAGAGTATTAGTTACTCTATTGGTAGCAAAGTGTGCTTGGGTAATTGATTTCAAGTGTCTTGGATTTCTTGGTTGTATTAACTCCTGAGCCACACAAAAACTGATCATCTTCTTTCCCATTATCTCTGTTGATTTCACATTAAAAACTTGAAAAGTAAAAAAGGATCACTAGGTTCTGACTGATATTTGCTCCTGATATTAATACGATGGAATAGATGTCAGAATTCATCATCATTTTATACTCAGCATTACAAATATTACCTTGTCAGTTTTCTGACATGTTTGATTCCATGTACTATGTTGTTTAGTGTTGTTGTTCCTCTATTTTCTCTGTTGTTTGCCAGTTTATTATGATACCCTAGTGGCATATTTCCAATGGCTTTATGAGATGTTTCCACTGGTACAATTTTGTTAACACCCATGACATAAAACAAGCATGAATACTAAGCTTACCCTTGCTGAGCTTCTAAGCTTATGATGTTGGTTTTTCGCTTTTTTATATTTTGAGTAATGTTGTTATATTTATGGTGTTTTTAGGTTCTGGATAGGAAAATGTTTATACATGTTGTTGTTTCTAATGAATACTCCTAAGTGTAAGTGGTGTTAGTGTGATTAATTTGCTATCATCATCTTCTTGCTGGCTACTTAATGTTGTTATGTTGTAATTATATGTTCAGGAGAAATTAGTATTTAGTATATTTTGGGAGCAATTAGTGTATCTCACCAACAAACATTGATCAATAAATGCTTGGATAATGTACTTGAGGTTGAGATTTATATAATAATGGTTTATTTTCTCTGAATTTTGGTAAGTTTGTTGGCATTTTTAATTAAAATAACTATAAAAATAATTATCTTTTTGTTTATTTTTGCATTAGATGTATACTACAATTAATTCAATATATTCACATGCAAAAGTTAGTACTATTGTTAAATTTTGATTTAGTTTGATGTATGAGCTTTTTGTCTTCAATGCATAGATATTGTTTCTATTTGGATACTTCAAAAGACCCACTTTTTATATATGATAATTCAGATAAAAAATATATTTAAAGTATTTAATATACTGTGTAGTAAAACTTGATTGGTTGATACCTAACTCTTTATTGTGTCACTCAGGTCTTAGCTTTGAATATTTGCGCTGCTATATTATATGTGTGTGCTCTCTGCTCCTTTATTGAGATAAGCAAGAAATTTATCAGGTCTTTACTGTCAGTGGCTCATACATTAACCCTGCTGGTTTAAATAATCTCCTCAGTCCTTCTGTACTAACTATAAAAATCAAGTTTTTTAATCAGCAGGGTTAATTTGATAAATATTTTATTGTAAACATTGGATCAGATAACAGGCATATAATGCCTATATAGTATACAAAATTCCTCTCCATTCTATCAGCATAATGTATGCGCCATTGACAATTGAATAACATTTACCAATAGCACAAATGGTATAACATGTTCATATGACTATCATTTAGGCTGTAATTGTCTCAAGACAATTTTCATAAGACTGCCATTTATGTGTGACAGAGTAATTTTCATTCTTACCATATACATTAATTTTGTACTTTAACACTAATTACTACTGCAGCTAGAATCGAAGTACAATAATTATTTAAGTATATTACCCTGTGGTTATCTCTTATTATAATCTATCAAAGTTTATCATCTTGTTATACCAGGCTTTATGGTATTAACTATTTTATTACATGCATATAATTATCAACCTCTCCTGCTCTTCTGTTTTACTGATATATATCAAACAACTACCTAAAGTCGCAGCTGCACGGAAAAAAGTTGTTTGTACCTTGTCAGTGCAGCTGAAAAAAAAAATTGAGTTCCAGATTTTCTCTATTACTAAAGTAAAAAGTTCAACATTTTTTACCATTTAGTGATACATTGTTTCTTGTTTCATTAATACATTATGATTCAATCATGTAGGTCCAATCAGACAAGTTATTGTTTGAAGTCTTATAAACGACCTTGATACTTGAAGGTCAATAATTGATTGATGATGTATCATGATTCACTATGATGTTTTATTGTCATCATTTAATTGAGGGAAACAATTAAAGTACAGAAATATGATTCATTCACTGTTGTGTCTCTGGGTTTCTATCAGCACTGGTTAATGGCTGGAAGTTTTTTCTCTAAGTATGAGAGATGCTAGAGTGTTGACAATAGGGTGTTTTAATCAGCTGTGGTCAATTGTTCAATGACAATAATCTGATGTCTCATTCCACATTAGATAAGGTGAATGAATAAATAAATTGAAGGTCATATTGTTGCAGTCATATGGAGGATCATCTTGCTGCTGTCATCGCCTTAAACCATTAACTTAAAGCCTCAGCAACAAGTGAAAATTGATTCAGGCTAGTGGAAATTACTTATTTCATCTAGTTAGACTGGACAATTTGCCCATTACTAAAAAACATGATAAATCAAGCTAAGTGCTTAAACAATCTTAGGTTTTGTCTGTTGTTGTGTACTAAAAATGCACTGAAGACTAAGTTGATAATTTTGCCCATAACTATAAAACATAACCAATTTGTCCAGAGTGCTTGAGGGAGTTCAAGGGATGATAGTAACTGTGTTACTTGCACTGAGACACCCTTTGGCACATTTATTTGCTGGTTGTAAATTTGTTCTACTTATCTAAATTATGTTGGGTAAATTGTAAGATAACCTAGATACTCCTGTGCCAGTCTGTCCCCATTGAGAAGTAACTGGTATAATTTCTGAGTAGTACATATTCATTGAATAGTAATGTGCAATTTCACTACTTTGTGTTTTGTATTTGAACAAGAATAGACAATGATATAGCTCATTATGATGTAATGTTGCTATTTAAAACTTGTTAAATTTTATTCAACTGTAATAGGTGCATACATTAACCCCACTAATTTAAATACTCCATATATACATAAGCCCTGTACATAAAACCAGGTTATGTATCTATTTTTTATTGATCATTAGTACTGAAATACTGCAGTGAGTATTTAAATCAGTGGGGTAAATGTTAGTGCCTCTGACAGTTGAATAAAATTTACCAATATATCTACTTGCATTTGTTTATAATTTCTTTAATAAGTTATCTAGTACTGGAAACAATAAGAGATGATATGATACATAGTCAAAGCTGTATATTTAGAGTATAGGACAGCCACTGAGTTCCCTTGTTTTATGGAGATCAGAGAAAGAGAGGTGTCCCATGTGTGTGATTAACTTTTCATCACATTACTTACAATTACACTATCAGCTTGATAACAAATGTTTTCAATAAAATTATATGGACTGTATAATATTTTGTGTTATAAAGTGAAAGCAATAGTTTGTAACTAGACTATTGATTTCTTCCAGTCACTGACTGACTGACTGACTGGATTACCCTGCAGACACATAATGAGTCATACCCTAGCTCTCTGACTGCTAGAGAAAATCTTAAGAGTATTTAACCCCCCTTTTTAAATATCAAACATGGAACATTCTAATGGCTGAGGGCTGCTAATCTAGGGGCTGAGTGTAAACAAAAAAGGGGTCAAAGAAGAATTTTCTTTGTGATAATTTAATAAAATGTAAAGTGACTTATATTTTTTACAGAGGATGCTGTTTTTTGAACTTTTTTTATCATGGATGAAATTTCTAGTTGGATTATTGGTTGAAAATTCTTAAAGTATTGTGTATGTATTTGCTAGCTAGAGTTGTTGTTTTCTTAACATGGGAAGCTTGTGAGTTTATTGAATATTCCATCCTATAAAGTGTAACTAGGTTTGTGAAATATTGGTCGAATGTGACATGATATGTTAAATAATGAAAACATGCTCTCAGCTGTGTTGGAAGCAGTTTATTCTCTATAGATATTTTGGAACTTCATATCAGCTGTGATGGTACAATGGTTCCAATATAATATTGATGGTGCAGGGAACCAGTATAATATATAGTATAAGATATTTTGAAACTTGATCCATGGTGTTATTGCTACTTTGGATACATTATGGACATAATCTCTGAAACCTGCTTTTACTTAGTGTATAGAACATAAAACATGCTTCGAAGTTGAAGGTTTTTCTATAGTTTTACCCAGTATGTTTCTAGTATTTCAAACTGTTAAGATAAATAATGGAAACTTTATCTTTCTTCTGTCTGAAGTATCAAGTGTATCATAGACAAAACATTATCTTAACTTCAAAGTTCAGATCTGTCTGTGAAAACAATGAGTTTAGAAATGAAATACAAAGAAACACTGAAACATTAACTTGTACAAGATATGCTGATTTTGTGATGTTTTTAATTTTGCAGCCATTATTTACTGAAGTATACATCAACATAGAATGATGTCTTGGATTTTAGTATTATATTAATTTTGTTCATTTATGTACTATAGTCATAAAGTGCTGGACATCGCTTATTTGTGAAGTTTTGAAGTTTGCTGCCATTATTTACTAAAGTGTAATTTAACATAGATTGGTGTCTTGGAGTTCATATTTTTTTTATTTGTTTACCATATTCATAATGATTACATTTTAAATTAGGATTACTTGTATTTCTGGTGTAAGATAGCTTGTTCTAACTTTTTCCATCTAAAAGTGACTTTAATCTACCAGATATCTTATACTATAGAATGTACAGACTGGATTTCAAGTTTTATCAGGTTAACTGGATTAATACTAAGATATAAAAGATGGTGAACCATTCTAATTTATCAAACTGATAAGCCCAGCCAGGATAAAATGAAGATCACTGTGTATGGAAGATAGGTGAAGGGAATAGAGAAAGTGTTTGTTAGAGTTATGAAACATTACCTGCCAACCTGTCATGATGATACGAAGTCTGATTCTGACACTTATCTTAGATAATTAAGACACTGATTGCAATTTTGACAACATTTCTTTCTTTACTTGAACTCTCTAGACTGTAAGTGGATTGAATGGTTAACTTTGAAGTGGTTGGAATGGTTAGTGGAATTTGTTACATAATGTTGGTTTTTGTATGAATGAATGAAAACTTTGGTTTAGACTTCTTTTGGTGTATTGAAATTATACACTATAATGTATTCTTGTTAATTGGATACTTAATTAGTGACATTAATATTTAAAGCTTTTGAAATGTTCGTGTGATCATTTGATAGGTTGATTACATTGCTGTTTGTTAACAACAGAAAACCTTGGAAATAGTGTTTTGTTGAATGAGTTTTCTACTGATTGAAGACTGACTGAAAGTATTGATGTTTGAACATTGAGTCATTGTGAATAATGTATGGTTGGCTATAAACGCCATCAGAGAACATTGTGAACTTAACTTTGAGTCATAGTGACAAATGTATGTATGTATGGTGGGTTGTTAAGTGCCATGGTCTGATGTCCTATTGAATCATCTTATATTGAACTTACAGAGTACATGTATATTGATTTATTGAATTTGAGTTCCAGAATGTTTTGAATATATTTTACTTATTTACCAAGGAATATTTTTATGGTTTATTATTTCCTGATGGAATTTGCGGAATCATTTTTATTTCCTAAATTTTGTTTTATGGATGTAGAAAATTTTGGCAGACATTTTGAAAATTGTCTTACAAATGAGAACGTTAGAATTAACTGCCTAAACGATAAATGATTTTAATTATCTTTTGTGCTTTTCTGTTTATTATGCAATCTCAGAGAAACATTTTGCTGCAGAAGTTTACTTCAACTTTATTGAGGTAGTAAAGTAGAATTGAGTGAGCCATGAAAATTGCAGGAGGTACTCTAGTCTTGTTATTGGAGAATCATATTTTATACCTAGCAGTATAAGTTGTAATGTATTGATGTTAATCAGTCTAATTTTGGAACCAGGAAAAAGTTTGGTAGTTTTGAAAATTTTACAAATATTGATTTTTTAAGATTGAGGATTTAAATCCAGAATAAAAGTTATCAACTATAATCATGAATTCGGCTCAAAACAAAATGAGAACTAACGGTATGTTTCTGCGGAGCTTCGATTCCAAGCGCTATCAGGAATTGCAAGCTCAGAAGCAAAAGATTCTTGAAAAACAGAAAGAATTAATGAGGATAAAGGAGAAAAAGGAGCGAAAGGCTGGAAGAAAGAAAAATGATGATACTAGTGGTGATGCTGGGTTTAGTACAGACTCTGGAGCTGAAGAAAGTTCTAGTGTTGGTAAACCTGATGATAAAGTGAATGAAAGTTTACCTGATGTGGTAGAAAGTGTACGTGTTGCCTCGGAAACTAATCCTGAAGGTGAAACTGATATGTTAGAACCTAATTATGTTAATATAAGTGCTAAAAGTAGTGATAGTACAGCTTCAACTGATGATACCATTACAGCATCGGAAAGTGAAACTGGTAATGATAAACATGATCTATTTGCTAAAGTTAATATTGTTAAAAAAGTAAGTTTGGAAAAGATTTGTACTGATAAACCAGATTCTGACAACAGTGTTGGAGGTGGTAAAGTTCAAGTAGCTCCTAATGTTCCACAGAAAGCACAAAATCAAACTAAATCTGTTGTATCTGGTAATGAAACTAAAGAATATGCAATCATTGCTAAGATAAACAAAGAAGCTATATTAAGAGAGACTGAATTAGTTGTAAAAGAAAGTGAATCTTTCTATACTAACACTAATACATTAGGTAAAAGTAAAAAACTTAATACTGATACTAGTGATGTAAAAACTATTGATAATAATATTGCTAATATTACTAATACTGATCACTATGCTGTAGTTGACCTTGATGTTACTATGGCAATAGTACATGAAGAACCTGACACAAGTGAACAAATCGAAGATGATATGAGTGACTCTTCAAATAGAGTTAGAAAAGAAAGTTCTAAAACTAGAAACACTGATGGTAGAGAAAGTTGGTATATGAAATACCCTAGTAGAATGTCTAGAAGTGCTGGTTACAATGGTGATATTGATACATCTACATCTTCTATTGAACCTGATATGGATTATGTTGTGGATCAATTACTGGCTGCTAAATTTCCTAATAATAATAGAGAAAGGTTGATTATAACTGATGAACAATTATTGAGTCTTCAGAATATTGGTTCTTCCTCATCAGGGTAGGTTTGTTATACATTGTTGTTTTGGTTGTAGACCTGAATTGGAACTCCAAATGATGGGTTTTTCCATCTGTGCATGGAAGATACAAGCAAAGATCTTTTCAGAGTATTGCTGAAACATGAATAGTATAACAGAAACACTGATTAAATCCTATCATTCTTTGTACACATATTATCAAAGTAACTGAGTATGTTTGTACTGCATGGAAAACCCAATTATTTAAATTTGGGCTATAGTTTAATTAGAGTAAATTGATCATTGTGCAAAAGAGTACAATTTGTAAAAACTGTAAATGAAAAGAGAAGGTAAATGTTAATTATAATTTGCAGTTAGTAAAACTCTGTATGAAGATTATAAGGTTATGCGTGGATTCATCACTCATGCTGGCAGAATCAAATCTGACTTGAGGATTCATTTCACTCCCCTACAACTCCTGTTCCTAGTCAGAGACTGGGCTGAAATTGTTTCTGCTGTTCTTCTCTGTATAAATTGACAATAAAGCAATTAATGTATGTCATAAAGTAAATATTTCTTGTTATAAGTGCTGACTTTTCCTTAGTCCATGTTTGTTAAGTGTCAGGCTTTATATCCAAGTTGATGCAGGTTTTGAATTATTAATACTAAGAGATTATTTATTACATAGAAGACATTTTTATTTGTAAAAAAGTGTGAAGCTTGTCTGGCATTCAATGTAGCAAATGTTTTCTATGGTTCAGTAAGAGTTCATAGCTTGTCTGGGTGGAATATGATTAATAAAATACTAACTAAGGTTTTGGTGGGAACTCTAGGTGGTAAATTAGTGTAAATCTCTCCAGGTTCATTATTTGTGTATCTGTGTACATTTGGTAGACAAGAATGCTATTAACTAGCTTGGAAGCTTGTTATCACACTGTACAAGGTACTTTATGTACATGTTGTTAATATGTTTGTAGAATGTAAAAAATGTTTGTTCTCAAGGAACAATGGCTACTGGTTTTTATTGCAAGTGGATTTCTTCCTCTTGGTCATTACAGCATTAACAAAGTAACAAAAGTATATTATGGCATCTAAACTGAGAATATACAAGTTTTCTGTTTTTATTTTTTTATATTAAGTTTTTAATAGGAATTTAAAATTACTTGGATTAAGGATCTGAGGTTTTTCATATGATTGTGATTTGTTGACATTTTTGGATAAGTTGGTGAATGAATTTGGTAAAATCTGTTGTAGCTGTTTCCAAGAGTGAGTCATAGTAATTCACAGTCTGCCATTATTTTAGTCTTCAAAATAATTATTTGCTTATCTTGATGCAAGTTTAGTTGTTTAGATTTTTGAACTCACTAATTTTAAATAGCTCAGTATAGGAAAATAGTATATATTGCCCAGACCCTATTAGATGTAGGTCTCAAATGAGCAATCTTGGATCACATTAACTCTCGAGGTTATCATATGGAACATGCTGAATACACCATTAAAGAGAATATTTGAGTGTTTTTTCTTCTATAATGTTTCCTAAATTGCAATATGGATGTGTGAAGTGTGATATTGATGTCTCTATGCTATCACTGTGATATTAAAGAATGAATCATAAATAGTTTTGGACAATATGGCGCCAAATGTCATTGAAGTAATGTTTTATGTTTGTATGGTTGTCCAAATAACTAGAGTATCTAGAATGAATTCTGTGATATCACATCAAACATTCTATGTATTAAATTGTCTCATCTTGCCCTCTCTTTGAACTAATAGAGTTATATTGTATCCAATCATTATTAACAACAGTACAGCATACAGCTATTCATAGCAATTCTATCATGCAAGTTAAGAGTTAGGTTTCAAATACATTCACAGATCATGCATTTTCTAGAAGCATAGCGTGCATCATTCTATTGACCTTGTAACCGTGGTAATACACTATATTACCATATTCTCTTGTTTTTAGTCTTATATTACATAAAGATGTTGGAATCAGTTAAAATGTTGATTGATTATGGATTCACACAATCAGCTGACGGTATTTATGGGCATGTTACTCTTCCATACAGTAAATGTTAGTATTGATTTTTGTGTCATTTTGCAGGCAGGCAGTGAAGATTGCAGCATGAGATTCTGGGCTCTTCTATCATCCAGTACACTCTGTGGTTTATCATTAACTATTTTATACTGTTAGTGTTAGAGGCGATGACTCAGCAAGTTTCAGCTTTGTCTCTAATGTAATCAATATTTATATGCTTGAAGGTTGAGATTGTGATAGGCTCATATTAAATTATCTGAAAACATCTGAAAAAAAATATAAAAAGGAATCAAGATGTGATTAATTGTTTTTAGATTGTCATATTGATTTATATTATTGACCAATGAAAATAATATCTGGTAGATTAATCATTGAAGAGTTCCTTGTTTCTATTTTTAGAAATAATTTCCATGTTCATTTGTTTTTATGAAAATTTCTGGTTGTTTGATGTATAAATTTGTGTGTTGCAGTAATCTGTAATGCTTTAAATTTGAGGGTTGCCAACACAACTGTAGTAAGTGCATTACATTAAAGAGTGTGTTACTACAGACGTTTTGCAGGCAACCTTGGAACTGCATAATGCATAATTCAATTTTCACTTGGCCCGGACTTTGGGCTATTTATGGAAATATTTGATTTTCCATAAAAACTGATTGTTGATGGTCAAAAATCCATTTAGTTTCACACTCTTTATTTATTTGAAGTTGAATGTTAATCTTTTTTTCTAAAGTCTGTACTATGGTACTGTGAGATCTATTTAAGTGGTTCTGTCACTGAATGACAATTATTAAACAAACAACACAATGAAGGTATTGTTTAGTTTATTGTTTTCACTTAAATATTTGGTTTGATGATTTTTTGTGGTGAGAGCACTTATCCTACTTGCTTCATAACTACAAGCAGTGCTGACTGACAACTCTTACCCGACCCACCTCTTAACCACATGCAGTGCTGATGGACAACTCTTACTCCTCCCACCTCTTGATCCTAGAGAGAATTTAATGACAATACTTATACCACCCACAAAGCTCTTAGCAACATTGAGTTGATACAATCATGTTTACTGTGTCTACTGACACCAAGACACAATTCCCTCATGTATTCACTTGATAATGAATCTAAATTTATGTGTTTTTACGATTTTTTTTATATTTTCTTTCTTGATCCTGAATTGTTATATTTTCTTCTTCTTTCCTGCACTTTAAAATTTGATGTTCAAAGACATTTACTGAGGTATTTTGAAGCATCTTGCAATAATGTCTTATAAAATTGTTCCTGGCAATAACAGCTATCTTTTTATCAAGGAAAACCCTTTTGACATGGAACAAACAAAACCATTGTTTATGGCAGACCACTGATGTGCATTACAGTGTTTTTATTTGTGGAAGAAGATTAGACTTCTGAAATTTTGTCCAAATTATTTGCTGGTTGGTCAATATTTCTGTAGAATTCATCAGGGACATTTAAAGTGCAACTATTTCTTGGACTTTCTCAAGGACATGAAAACATTGCATCTCTATTACATCATCCTTGCTATTACTGTTATATTTTAGGATTGTTCTTGCATGTCAGAATACTTAAAGTATAGTTTAAGGGTATAATATATCAGGCACTAAAATATATCATAAATCCCTGCATTCTCCTTCTTTGACATTTTGGTTCCAATATTTCTAATGTTTTGTATCATTTGGCTGCATGGTTCCATGGATCTATCTTAGTTTCTTCAATAGTTTGGATACTTTTTGCATTTTAATGTTTTGTCATTGATTAACTTTTACTAAGGTCGTTGTAGTGTTATCAATATTCATAGATATTTCACATAGGTTGGTTGACTCACTGTAGTCAAAGCTTTAAATAATAAACTGTTTGCAACTAGGACTTCTAATATGATGTGCATTTTTTTACTAAAGATGAAAGCAAAGGTCAGTTTTATAACATTTTATGTTAATAAATCATAAGATATCGTAATAAATTATAAGCTATTTGAGATGATGTGGCACCAAACTTTCTTAAACTATATCATTCATAAGTTCTTGCATTATAAAATCAGAATAGAAAGTTTTTCATGATAAAATTCTCGTTTTGATGGGTGATGGGTTAGTGCAATATTAGTCTAACTGCATTGGTATAAAGAAAGGTGTAGGCTAGTTTTGCGCTCTCAATCATTGATAAATCAATGAGACTTAAAGTTACAGCTTAGAGTAACTAACACTAGGCCTCCAGGTGCCAGGTTTACAGAAGAGTTATTGTTTCTTGTTTAGTGTATATTTTCTTAGCTGTATTGAACTTCAGCCATTTTAGAATTTGTGCCTAACTGTAAAATAGTTTCTATTTTAAAACTTTCTTTTTTCTTCTGTGTCAATTTATTTTCGCCTTAAAGTGTGTGCTCTTCTATATTATGTCAAACTTTTCCTGTCTTATTGTTTTGTTCGAGTGAAGACTTGAGCTGTACAAATTGTGGGCTTAGGTTGTAACTCAATTAAAAAAGGGTGAGTTATGACCGTTTTGTGCTAAGCCCACAAAATTGTTGAAGGATAGATGACATCTGAATTCTGGTGATATACAGTCATGCAATCAACCACTGTTTCTGTTGTTTTTTTGGCCTCATGTCATACTAGTAGACCTTCTTGTAAATATGGATGTGATGGACAGTTCACCATTAGTTTCAATGGTATATCTAAAATGTATAAACTGATTTATTGGTCAAATTTTACAATAATATATTAAGTTGGCTGGAAACACAGTGCAGTGGTGCACTGCTAAATTAACTAATTATTTTCAAAATGGGTCTAGAATGGGTGACCTACAAAATTTTGTATCTCAGGTTCACAATGTTTTCCTTTGTAAAATTCCAAGAGGCAGTCAGTCTCTTGAACATGATCCATTCTGTTACATCCACCATTGTTCATTGCTTTTGTATAAAATGAGGGTTGCATGCTTTAAAATATTTTCATAGAATTAATATGGTTTCATAAGATATGAGAGTTTTTTGTTCAGAATAAATAACTGAAGATAGAATGTAGCAGAATGGTGCTATTAAAATGATTTTCAATATTAATATGAAATGTTGTCAAAATTTAAGAGAATTATTGCAGTTTTTGCAACATTTCTTAAGAAACCATATTCACTTGGGAGTTTTCTAAATTTATCTTAGAAAATTTGAAAATAGAAAATCAATGTTTAATATTTTGTTTCTTGGTGTTTAATCTAGCAGAGGCTGACACAGACTAATTGTTTATTTTACAATTCAAAACTTAGCTCTGATACATTGTCAATGTTTCCAGGCAATATGCACTACTAGCGAGACTGTCTCTGTATCTGCCGTTTATCAAATTTTCCAATGATGTTCTGAACTTTTTGAGTTTTAAGGGTTTTAGCAAATTTAGCTGTAAAAATACACAGTTTTAAATTTGAATGGTTTATGAATATTACTAGTTGTGAATTAATTCATTCCAATTCTACAATTTACTAATTGAGCATTAACTCATCTTTGATGAAAAAGAGTCTTTGAAAGTTTCAAACCTCCGAGGTTTAAAATGTTTGAAGACCTTAGTTGTAGAAGTCATGTTGAGAAATGTCAAGACCAGTTTATGCCACAAAGTCTATGAAATAAAACAATGTTCAATGGGTCAGAACTTTAACTAGTATGAAAACTTGCAATATTTAATGGGTGACACATAATGCACCATTCTTAATTTACATGTGCTTTAAGACAAGTTTTGTCGCTGAGCCATCAAAATGCTGTTAAAACTTAGACCAAGGAATAATTACATTCTCAGAACATTACATAACCACATTATGTTTGGTACCAGTTTGAGGGCATTGTACTCAATGTATTAGCTCATAATGTATTGGTACCAGTGCTGGTATAGTTAAATGTTAAATACATTATTTAACTTACATACTTATATACTTACATGTAGATGTTATACCATCAATAATTGAGGATTTCTTTCTTTCTTTTCTCTCCGGAGATTTTATCACATTATTTTAAATTACTAAATATAGTTAGTGTGCAGCAGAGTAAATATTGCATTTACCGGAAGAAATAGCTATTCCAATACTGATGATTTCTTGTATAACGGTGACTCATACTTCTCTTCCATGATTTGTGTTTTGTTAAAGAACCAGACTGTATTGATTAGACTGGTATTCACATTTTATCTGAAGGTATTGCAGACAGTCAAATAAATAGAAACACAGTCTGATATATCTAGATCATTATGATATAATTATACAAATTGCATTGGAATGTTTGACATTATTTATTTATCGAAGTTAGACTTTATTTCCTTTCTACTTTAGTCTAATATAGACTGCAAGTCTTCTGATAGCTTTTGTCATTAAATTTGCTCCTTCAATGACAAAATGTCTTTGTTCTTATATTCCATACATTGTTTTACATTTACTATTCTTTAGTGTTGCTTGGAAAATGCTTGATTGTTTTTTGAACAATTGCAAAAATGAACTGCATTTCGATAAGAATAATTTTCTTGCTGATGATGATGCATTTTTGAAAGTTGAGTTCTTGATCAAGTAGAGCAGTTGTCTGTCACTGACAGAAGTATGCACCTAGTAACTGGTCAACAGCTAAATCTTAAGATTTAGCCTTTCAGGGAATGGTGAGGCGGTTTACCGACTGCCATAATATGACCTATACAATGTGTTGCAACATTGCCTGCAATATCTTCCTGTAATGTTTTAAACCTATTATTATATTACAAAATTTGTCTCATTGTAGAAATAACCAGACATGCAAGTTGACATTACAATAAATTGTCATATTCTTGCAGATATTTGATTCATTTAATTTTCTTATCAATCATAATGGACTCTTTTTAAGAGCTTAGTATACTCAGATATCTCTATTTTCAAAGATGATTGTAGTTGACACTGATTGGACAGTTTTAATCCATTAAGAGACATGTCTAAGAAAACACAATCTGATTTAATGATAGTTCTTACACTTGTGATGAGATCAAGTTTCTAGGATGTGTCATAATGAGTAAATACTACCCTTCTGTCTCTACTCTCTAGTCATAATGGCAGCCATGATGAATCAAGCTTCTCTGTGATCATGATTCCAATATCTGCTGATTAAAACTGATTAATGTCCATAAAAAGCTTGTATTTAATGTTCTTGGTCAGGTGATTATGGTATGAATAAATGGCTTCTTTGTTGACAGTTGGAGTGTTTACTAATTGAAAATGTAATTAATTTAAATTTACTGGAAAGTTAAATCAATTCACAATTCTTCTATGTTGAATCATTGGTGTTGTACTTGTAGAATCATCTAATGCGTAGTTTTTTTTTCAAGTGAAGCTCAAACATAATCTATGGTCTTCTTGTCAGTCTGTTTGTTGATATCCATTGTCCCTGGAATCATAAATGTGGCTTCATTTTTATACTGGCTCAGTAATTAACATTGATATGCTACAGTTGACGTATAAAAAATGTTGTAAAATTTTCCATTGTATATCTTGTTGCAAGTAAGATGAATTGGTTATGGAAAAAACTTTATTCAATTATGTTCCTCTATTACTGGAACATCAAATAGATGGTCTTAATAGTGGAGTAGTTGTTATATAGGGACATTTTTATATTGAATTAAGTATCTGGGACTTAAACATTGTCAAAAAATCAGATGACTTTGCAACTAAGGTTGTCTTTAGGGTGAAACTTAACTGTATAATACCTAAAAAAAATTATGACCTTTGGTTGTAGTGGGATAAATTTATCATGAAAAAACCTATGTATTAGCTATTTAGTTTTATGATGTTTTGTCATGAAAATAGTTGTAGATAACAATTTACATGTATGTTATTATTGTATATTTTCAGTTTTGATGACAGTAGTTCTATCAGTAGTGGTGATATCAGTGATACTATAAATGAGATCAGTACTGATGAAGGTAACCTCACTGGTGGATCTGGACCTGATGGAAACCCATATAGTAGTTTAAAACGTGGACCAAAAGATTTATTTAGAAATCTAACTAATGCAAACCTACATGGTTCCCCTGGAAAAAGGGTTCCAAATTTGGGAACTAGTGCATTTTTAGGATCAGACTATGCTAGTGATGTTCCCAAACCTGGTGATGTGCAACAGGTTGGATTTAGAAAGTTTTCATTACAGAATAATAGACTGTTAAGTAGTGATCCTGCGGACTATGCTTACTTATACACTGGTTACGATCAGTGGCGAGGAGGCGGGGCAGGTCAAGTTCCAGGACAAAATTACAATCAAGAATCTCTAGGACAATTACGTAAACTTTCCCAACCAGATATTCATTTTAGATCTCAGAGTGCAGGCGGAGAGTATGCTGGTAGTGAGAAAAGTTATCCTAGTACAAAATGTGATTCTGAAACAAACACTGACCAGTCACATGTACATGATAATGCTAATGTAAGAAAAATGCAAAATCCTCGTGGAATTCAGAATGGTAGTGTAGGATACGGTTACCATAGGAGACCATTGAGTAATACAAGCACTGGCTCTGTTGGAAGTACTAAAAGTGCACCTGGTGGTGTACCTATGGGAAGTCCAGCTGGTAGTCCAGCTAAACCAGGCTCTAATGCTGTTGGTACACGTCTTGCAAAACATGGTCTAGATCAGATTGCACAACAATATCATGCTGCTACCTCTAAACAGCGTCAAGAACAAAGCTTGGCTGCTCAACAACAGAAACCAGACGGACAAACAGAAGGTGGTAACAAGGTACCTGAATATACTACAGCTTCTTTAGAAAGAAGAAATAAATCTTCTAGTGCTGCACAGACTGATATGGATATGTTTAAATCTCATTCATTAGGACGTAGAAAGGGTGGTATGCCACCTAATGTACCGCAACCAGGTGAGAATGGTTCACTTAGTGGTACAATAATCTCTAACCCTCATGCTACTTATAGTAGACCTGATGGTAGCAGACATAATAGTCCATACAGTTCTGTTCATATACCTGGCTCTGGATATACTGGGAACTATGTTCCATTAGAATTTGCTATGGGAAGTCCGAGAAATTCGGCTAACTCAGGAAATTGGGTTCGTACAAACAGTGGTGCTGTGACAGCAGACGGACGACAAATATATCATCATGTATCAGATAGTGAAAGTATGGATGCTTTATATTCAGCATCTAGTATAAATGCCAGAATCCAGCAAGCTCGAGCTTTGAGTGGGGCCAGTGCTAGAATCCTGGCACAGTCTCATAGTTATGGATTACAAAGATCAAACAGTATGAAATCAACGCGCTCAGACTCGGCCTACGCTAATCCACAAAATTTACATCATCAACAAAGTGAAGATTTACCAAGTCCTCCCCCACCCACCTCACCAACACCTAGCAACAGTTCCCATGCATCATCCCGATTTACATTCCCTATGACATCATATGGTTCAAGTCCCGCCCACCATAATCAACCAATGGTACGATCTAATACAAGTAGTAGTTTACCTTATGGAACACCACTGGCTTTATCAAAGATGAACAGAGGTGAAGATGAGGATAGCTGTAAGTTTAGTTTTCAGTCTTTCTACAGTTAGTTTGTTCACTTTGTATTAACACTTTCTGCTGAAGAAAAATTTTACTCTCATTTGTACTGGCAATTATTGAATCTTTGCAATCAGCTTTGCATTGGTTCAAATCCCTACCAAAACCTACATGTTTCTTTGAGCACTTATTCCTACTAGCTTAACAACTATTATGAGGAATAGACAGTTCTTTTATTTTACTTGGAAGGGTATGTTTTTGCTGTGACCAGGAATCATACTTAATAGATGAACAATTATATGTAATTGGTCTAAACTTTCATACAATCATTAGGAAGTCTGTGGTATTGGGCAATAATCTTGACTGGTAAATTACCACATTGTAATTGACCAAAAAATTTTCTTCTCTGAAAATTGATCCTGAAGAGTATTTATGTACAATATAGGTTAGTGAAAGTGAATGTTTCTTATATACAATATAAATCTGGTCAGACGTCTCCATAATTGACCAGAAAGTCTATAAATGTCTCAATGTATTGTACTTGCCAAGATCTTAACTAAATTAGTTTTAGTTTTATTGTAAGAGAAGGAACCTGTTCATTTAGTTCAGTTAGTAGCACTTCTGACTACTAAACAAGGGGCATGGGTGCAGAGATCCCCTGACATGACCTATATTATTTCTTGAAATATTTTCATCTCATGTCCGGAGGTGGTACGGGTTCAAATCCCATCCTGGGAGGTTATACCCTTCCATGAATATTTGGCAATAATGTCAATTTTCTTCCATTGATATGATAAATGGAGAAGTTTCCGTCCTTGTGGAAGGGTAGGCGAGTACTGGTTATAGACAGGGGTCCAGGAAAGCTAGGTTAGGTGCCCTGGATGCCGTAAATTATGACCTTTGTTGTGTTGACTTGGCGTTAAACCCAGTAAAAAAAAAATGTAAGACAAAAGTGTTATTTATTGTATTGCTACATTATATCTAACAAGATAAGAGAACACACAATATTGATCAAGATATAGAATGTGAAGTCAATCAAATTTGCTAGAATACAAATGGCTTTGTATGATATATATGTTATATATGATGTATTTATGTTCTATTTTACAGTACATGGTTCAGCTTTATCATTGGTATCAAGTTCATCATCTGTTTATTCTACAGTAAGTATTCTCTCTTCTATAACATCATATACAATGTGATGTCAATATAAGGTGAATCTTAGGTCCATAGGAAACAGGTTTTAGTGTCAAGGGAGAAGCACTATTGGCACTGTTTTTTTTTAAGTTAAGGACAAAAGCCTCTGGAATTCTTTGAGGCCCAAATGTAGCCTTACATGGGTGAATGTTTTCAGTATCAATACTAAATTCAGTATTTTGATAATAAATTACTCTATATAATCTGTCTGTTTCTGTATTTTAAAAGTAGGTTTTCAGTATTTTCAAATCTTAACTTCCACCTATATACTTATAATTTGGGTAAATTAAGCCCTAAATTATGTACAATATTGATATGCTTTAAGAATAGCTTTTTTGAGCATTTTATAGCATAAACTTAGCACTATGTATGTAAAACCCACTGGACAAATAAATTATTTAGCATTTCCTACATTGTCTGATATTGCATACTCAGTACTTACTTCATTATAATTACCAAATCTCTTGACATAGGAAAACTAACTATCCTAATATTTTGTCTGAGTGGTTATTTTCTACTGATTTTGATTTATCTTGCTACAGTTAGATGTATGGTACAAGGAATCTGAATCTATATCTAATATAAGTGTTACTCGTTGTTGGACATAATTTACATACATAAAAGATGTTCTGTCTGTGTGTCAGCCTATATTCTGTCAAATGGTGCAATTGTACTTACATTCTGGTGGCTATTACAGTTGGTGTTAGTGATTTGACCAGCCATGTGACAGAATGATGGATTCCTGTGTGGAATTTGGGTGTGAGATTAGTGGTGATGTTACTATGCTAATATTTGAATGTCCAGTTTGATTTTGGTTTAGAAAACATTTTTATTCCGTGCAAAACTAGTCTAACTTCATGTCAAATAAAAGAGGATGTAGACTTGTTTTGCACAGACCCATTGATATATTGTATTGACTCCCAAGTGGCTTGAGGGTAAAGCTTCAGACTAGACTAAGGATACTTTTCTTCTCTTGAATGTTCAGTTCAATTTGCTGATGTTACAGTTCCACATTCAAGACAAACTACATTTATAGAGAAACTAAGTTTCTCTGTGATTTTATTGAAAATCAACAACATTTTTACAACAATGTTTATTAATAGTTTGCTTATCTTTATTTTTCAGGCAGAAGAAAAACAGCAGGCTGAGGTAACTTATTAAATATGTAAAACATTACATGTATGTATGGTGCCATTTATAATTACCTTTACACTTAAGTGAATACTATGTACATTGACTTGTTATTAAATTTTGCAAGTGCTTGAGAAATTAAAAACATATCTATAAATACATGTTCATGTATGATAATTACAATTGTATAAAGTAGTATTATTTCCCTTTTCAATATTACAATCTGCATGTGTTGCAACTACAAAAATGTGTGAATACATCTGATATAAAATACATTTTTATTAATGAAAAACCACCTTTTTTATAAGTGTAAAGGTAATTTTGGGTGTTACTGTATATAGCACAACCCATGGTGCTGAAATAGTCATTTTATGACGTTGTTAAAATAAAGTCATGGTGCACCATATGCCAGTTTTTGAATGTATTTATAAAATATTGAAAGACTGGAAGACTTACATGTATACAATGCACATCATTAGACTTAAATTATTAATATTTTACAGCTAATCACCAGATAATGTTTATTTTGAATTGACATGTAATTTATCATCTGAAATTAATGTATTCATAATTTTATGAATATTGATAAGAACTTGTCTGAAATCAGGACTAGAAAATTTTACTTGAGTGTTCCCTATATAGTATGAACAAGGTATGTCTAAGTATAAATAAGACTCCAGTAATTTAGAATAGTTGAATGTGTTTCAGTACTTAAGTCCAAAATGTACCATGATTAATTCATATCATCATTTATATTCAAAAGGAAGAGAACCTAAAGCATCAGTTCTTGGTGTCTTGAACACACATGTTGTTGTGTCATAGAGTTGATTTGTAATCAGGATATGTTCGGTCCTAAGCATGCATTATTTGCAAACCCTGGCTAGAACTTTGACATAACATAAATGTCTTAGCAAGATGTTCCATTGGCAGAACCTTCCTCTGCTGGTTTTCTTTGGTTCTCAGCAGTGTTGTTTGCCCTTACTATTTCTCATCTGGTGATTGGACTGTTTACAACAAGTTTGTCTTGAACAGACATCAGATTGTGGGCTTAATAAGTGATGATTGTATAATTATTACTAGCTATTTTGTTTTTGACTTGTAAATCTTGTTTCAAAATTGAGCTTCCATTATCATCATCTTTACTTGGCAAAAAAACATTTTGGCTAAGCGGATATGATGTTGGGCAAGTAATCATTGGATGGTCAGTTCCGTGAATCCTATCAAAACCTATCCTGTTGTTTCTTTGAGCAAGACACTTAATCCTACTAGCTCAGTACTGGTAAACCAGGAAGCAGACTCGAAAGTGATTAATCTAAGTTGTAAAAACTTGTTTCACAATCGAGCTAAAATAAATAAGTATGGAATGAACTGGCATAAATAGTTTGATATATTTACTTTCATTGTCATGATTTTGTTATATTACGTACAGATCAGAAAGTTACGTCGTGAGTTAGAGACTGCGTATGAGAAAGTATCAACATTGAGTAACCAGTTAAATACAAATGTAAGTAAATACATGACCCCTTTACCTTTAGTTTATACTTGAAATATTGTAGGTTTGAGATAGGAATTATTTGTTCAATGAACTATCCGAGGCACATATTATCAAGCTTTTTTTAAAACCACTTTTTCCCATGATAAATCATTCTATCTTTTGTTGTTTAATTATTATAAGATTTTTGATAATACACTGACCAGAATCTTAGAACAGTCCATTGTTTAGTAAATTCCAAACCATAAAAATGGTACTAAATAACAGTCACCCCGGCCCACTTGATTCTGGTAAGTCATGTGGTAAACATAATTAATTATATAAATATAAAAAAAAAGAGATAACTAAAGTACCCATATAAGGAAGTACTATTTCTAAGATGATATTATCTCCCTCAGATATATTCCTGTGTTAATATTAGTAAAAGACCAATACTGACGTCATGTCATATCAGATGTACAGAAATCTTGTATTACCATATATATTAAAACATTGTCAATTTTATGTCCATTTTATCAAACATGAAATATAGCTTCATATTTATTATGGCATATTTCTAATACCCCCTCCTGACAGTTTGTAATTTCAGCCAAACACAAATTAATGGCAATATGTTAAATTTGTTTATATTATTAAGCAATATGAGATGCTTCACTAATTGTTTTTCGATTAGGAACCATCTGTGTCTTATAAACGCTTGTATTGATTATTGATGAAGAAAGTACTTTAGATCTTCTCTGTAATTATTTTTTGCTGGGGTAACCTCCATTTTTTGTTATTATTTTTGCAAAAATTTATGAAGAAAATACCACTACCATTATTGCAAAATTTTAATATTACCCTTTTTGAAAAAGCAATACAGTTTTTGCAAAACAAAAACATTACCATTTTTGCCAAAAACTTTTAATACTTTCTAAAACTTAATTCAAATTGAAGTGAAATGGACATTTTGAGATTGGAACATGGTTGGCCATTTTCATGGTTTAAGCATTTTAAGTTGAAAACTGAAAGTAAAGTTTCCTTTTATTTAGTTTATCCAATGTGAATGTGTGTTATACATTGACAATAATTATTATTTGATGATACTCCCATTAGACTATGATTTATGTGTTTTGTTGATTAAAATAAGAATATTAAAATGTAGTAGAACAATAATTTTAAATGAGTATGTCATAGGTCTTGCTACTTTTGAGTTTTTTTACCAATGTTGTGAATTCACTAACAAAAGGTCTGAATTTCATCCCAATATGGCATGTTTTCTTTTGAGTCAAAATATTATTTTTTATATTAACAAGTCATTGGACTGTATCGTTTAAGGATTAAATATTGTTTTAAATAAATAGTGTTTTCTTTGTTCATAATTTCTATAGATGTAATTATTACCTCCCTTGGTATGAAAGTTTTATACAGTTACTTCCCTATGTTATTGGTTTCAAATGTTAAAGTAAGATTTTTTTTGATTTTTTTTTTTGTAAAAGAATTAAAGATTTATTTAAATTCATAATAAACTTGATAATTTTGCAAATACCATATTTATTATTGTGTATTGTTGATCTAACAATTTTGTATTTGTAATATTTTTTGAAAGTATTTCGTACATAGGGTGCTAATCTTTACCCCTTTTTTTCAAGCATCCTTATGCAAATGTGTATATGCCAGGCGGGAAATATCAGGTACATTTTCTTTTATCGTAGTGAAGACTATAATGATCATGATATAATATTGAACAGAGCATAATATATCACTTAATAAATGTAGGAATATAATACAATATAATACAATATATACAATTGTTTAAGTTTTAATACAAGTTTTTTATATCACCGCATGATGGTTAAGGAAAGCATGGCTTTTTTAATCAAACTTTTATAATCATTAAAAGGAGATTTTTGTCATAAGGAAATAGTTTAGACTTCTTAAATTTATTTATCAATTTTTATTGAAATTTTGGCATATTAAATTTTTTTTCTTAGAATTATGGCAATTTCTCTTCAAAAATGACTGCCAATGATATATTTGTATTCAATTCAACTAATATACTCTCAAAGTCATCGATTACTCTAAATAAAAATGGTTAGTGACATCACATAACTAGTCTAAGTCCTTATTCATTTACAAGTTGTAAGACTAGTTTTGCACTGATCCTTTCAGATTGATATAATTGAGTTCAAAATTAATAAATTAATCAAGTCAATCTGTAATTTCAATTGTACATATAAAAAACGCATATTTTGATTTATGTAACAGTTAGAAAATGATGGTGCTGATTAGGTTCATTGTTAAGACTCCAAATTATAAAGATTCAAAACACTAAATAATTGAAGTAACTAGATTCAAGTGAAGTGATCATAACAGAAAAAAATGCTTTGTAACTATTATGAAGATTAATTTCTAGCATTAAATATACAAGCAAAAAAACTTAGAAAATGTTTATAATACATAAACTATACTAACTGCATGAAGGTATACAGTATTGAAGTATTTTTTTTCTGACATAGTGAAGTGTAATGCATGATATTACTACAAGTTTTATATTGTTTTACTTTTACAGTTGTTTTTGGTATTTGAATTGTGTACTTATAATCATTGTTTTATGTTAGAAGGTTCTTATGTTTTTTCTCCTTTTTTAATTGTTTACAATGATATTACTCTACTGTGTGATAAGTTATTGAGTTCATTATCATTTCTTAAATAGTTAACACCAAGACTCTCAATAATTGTGTTACTGTTTCCCTTATAAAAATTCTAGGGCACGTTCTATAAGGAAACAGCTAGCTAGCGCTTTGTTTCGTGGTACTTGCCATTTGGTGTCACATACATATTACTTTTGGTGCAAGATAGGTACCAGAGGACAAAGTGCTATCTAGCGATTTCCTTGTAGAACGTGCCCCTAGTATCACCTTTTAATGTAATAGATGTAATCCAAAACCTAAGATATCAGTGTTTTCCTACCTTACTCCATGAGGTACTCACCATTTTTAAAACCTATAACACAAAATTAATCCTATTTTTCATTTAATATTTTTTTGGCATTGTAGCTTTTCAAAATGATCTTTAACACCACAGAGAAATACCTACAAAATTTAATTCTGTAAATAAAAAACAAAAACAAAATCATCTTACACATGGCCCTTGATTGATACATAAAATAAAGTATTTCTTGCATTTGTCTGTAGGAAAAGGAAACCAATTTATGTAAAAAGCATTTATCTTGATAAGTTGGTATTTTCATAAAATTTCACCAAGGGAGGTAACATATGTTCACACAGTAGAGTGTTATCATGTAAGATTTGTCTCCCTTGTTTCATACATCTCTCACTATCATTGTTATCATTATAACCTCATTATTAATCATATTTCATATTTTCATCAGAAGAAACCTGTCATACCTGTAAGTGAGACTTTATTCAACCGTCATTAATCATTGCATGAATTGTAACTCTATAAAAATTGTGTAAATAAAACAAATCACATATTTCTGCTGCCTTATGTTGCTGCCTTACTTTTATCTGAGTATATCAATTTGAAGCTTGACTGCAGCACATGAAGGTTTATGTTATAGTGTAGGTCAGAAAATCTTCTTCATTGAACTCTCTAAAATTCGAAGTTTTGTCAGGAATATGTGATTTAAAAGCATATTGTAAGCTTTTTTAAATAAATTTTTGTTAAGAAAAAACCTCAAAATGTCAATAAAAAGTTATCTAAGTAAGAATTGTGAGTTATTTCCCTTTGATCATTATTATCAAATTTACTGCCAGTTGAATTACTTCCCATTGTTCATTATGAGATACACTGGCCAACTGGGTTACTTCCCTTTGTTCATTATGACTGTAATAGGCCACACTGGGTTACTTCCCTTTGATAATGTCAGATAATATTCTGACAGATTGGTAAATCAGTATTATATCAATCCAGAAATTTGTCAGAATCATGTTATATTCATGTATCTAAGTGAAGTTTTCCTAGTAATTCTAATGTTGTATACAGTATTATACACTCTAATCTTATCAAATGATTTTCACAGTCAACAGATTTTTTTCCAATCAAAGAACAAATTCTGATTTATTCAGATAAACTCTTTCAGTCAATAGTTTTGCAGAATTCTTCAATGATAAGGGTTCCAAAATTTTCTCTAGTTAAGAAAATATTTACGTAAGTTTGGATAGTTTCCAGTTTTGAAAATAAACCAGTGTATTAAATCTATCAATATTTCCTATACTTAGGCACCTATTTTGTTATATTCTGTTATAATTTATTATAAATCTATGCTGCTTTTGATGTTGTATAACATTTGATAGAATGTGACCATTTATTTAATTTATTATCTAATATATTGGATTATATTATTGTCTTTGTCATTATTTTTTCCTACCAGGTAAGTAACAATTCATATTTATTACACAAATTTGCCATTCTAGAGTCTCATATTTTGATATTTCATTATTTTGTATATTATATGTATATCGCAGGTTTAGCGGAAAACCAACGTAACTCAAAATAAGAAAAAAGTGAGTTATGACTGTTATGTGCTAAACCTGCGATATAATTTATATTTTCCATCCTACATGTAACCATTATGCTGTTGTCATTATATGTACAGTGTTAATCTCTTGTGGTTTAGAGAAAAACAGTCATAACTCAATATAAGAAAAGAGTGATTTACATCTGTTTTACGCTAAACTGGCAAATTTCTGTGTTGAATGTATTGAACATTGGTTAACATCAAATATGTCATCCACAATAAATTAAGTTATTATTATTATTATAATTGTATCATTACATTCTAATATTGGTGCTTTTTATGGATATATTTTGCTACATTCATTGGTATTGTATCAGTAATGTTGGTGATATATTGTTGTTTTTGTATGGTCTACTATATTTTACTGTTACTTGTATCAACTGTTGTTCAAAATTTTGTCTCATTTTTAATTTTTTCTTGCAGACATTCAAATCAATCTTTAATTGCCTAGGGACATTTTGTCCTATTTAAAATTTAAAACAGAGACACTGTGACTGGGTTTCAATTTTAGATTATTGAGAAGTTCTATAATAACACTGTCTTGGTATATATGTTTCTGATATAGCGTTCAGTCAGTGTTGCAATGTTTTCTTTTTAGTCATTGGAGCTTTTTGGTCTAACCATTAGCTACAACTACATTATGTCACAACTTATTTTACAAGTTTAAGGCAAAGTCAATTCTCTATCATGTTGGTCTGTCTGTATTAGGGAAAGACAGTCTTTTTAAATTTATTAGCTTGTTTTGGATTCTTCACATGATTAACATATAATGTGACAAATCTCAGTGAGTTTGTGAAGAGTCTATAATTGACTGGTGTGCTTAAGTTCTATGATAACTGTACCGGTAAAATAGTGATCACAATTGGTATGATTTCATCTGGTCATTGCTAAAACAGGGCCAAGACTTATGACTGCTAGTAAACATTTGGTTCGGGCTAGTAAAGCATATACTCATAGCTGATAACTACGTAGGCATCCTAGTTTAAAAGTTAGTGATGAGCCTTGTGAAATACTACTTTGTTCATACTGAGACATTCACTTTCCAAACTTGTTCTATTTCATAATAGTCTTATTCTCAAGTCTTGACTATATAGAACTCCTGAAATCTAATCTATATAAAAATGATATGATTCTAATAGGGGTACAACTTTTATGACAATTTCTGAAATTCCAGATCATTGTACTATCTGCTACCTAGGCTCAAAATGTATTAACATTTGAGAGGAAGATTTTTTTAGATATTTGACATTATGGAATGAATCACATGTCTCATACAGTGGAATGCTGTTTGTTGTAAGCCTATCTTGTCAGTAATCACATATATAATGTCTAACTGATCACCAGTACCAGTGAAAAGTCTCACAGTTGTAACATTTCCCTGGCACGAGTTTTGATGGAATTTTAAATATATTATCAATGAGCTGCTATGTGGTTAGATTATACTATTTTCAGAATGCACAAATTGATAGGGAGAAACTTCTAGACATCAAGTGCAATTTTCTTCAATTTAAAAAAAAACCTTTCTGCTTTCACCTGCGGGTCTTGAACTTTTTTCTTGAGGATTAAGTGTTAATTTAAAACCATTTAGAAAATTTGTTATGATGTTAAGTTTACAATGTACTTATAAAATTTCTCCTTTTTGCTGACCCCCTCCTCAGCAACTCTATGACCTCACCACTAGATCAGTCAATGGTTTCCTATGGTGATAAGTTGTTTGAATTTAACGTTAGATTTCTTCATTAAATTTTGTATCTAAAATATTTATAGATATCAACATTGATGCTGGCTGAATGTTTTTTGCTTCATTATATGTGATCTTAGTATGTACCTTTGATTTGTATACATTATAATATACTAGGTATTATATACATTTTTGAAGTTAGAAATGTTTGAGATAAGCTAATTATGTTTAAAGCCAAGTTGGACCAAGGTCAAGGTCATTTTGCTCTGATATATGATTTGGGATAAAATTTAGATTTTATTCTTTGATTATATGGGTAGATTATCATCCATGATTTAAAAGTATTAAATCTAATAACTCAGAAATGTACTAATGTACCTTGTACGTCTGGTACCAGTCAGAAATCCCTCCAAAAAAATGTTAGTGCCAGAATTGTCAGGAATCAAAATGATCCTGTTTATCAGATAACAATGGGGTTTCTACAAGTTTTTTTTATTCTACGGGATAAAATACTGATTGTAAAAGATATATCCACCCTTCTAGAAATAAAAAAAATACACATCTTGTATGTTTTTTGCACTGATCTATGTCTTGAACATTTTCTTTATTTCATCAAACTTCCACCATTATGTTTTAAGGTATGTTTGATTCAGTTGTGAAAACAACATGAACAGTGCTTTACTTGAATCAAATTAAAATATCAGATTTTAATTGGAATTTACCTTCAACAATTGGAACATTGTTCTTCATAAATGAGCCAAGATTTCATTTTGAAAAAAAAAAAACTTGCCTTTGGAATGGAATGTTGAATTAAGATTTTAGGATGATTGTATGTTGGTAATCAAAGCTTGAAAATAGGAAAGCAAATGATGTTAGGATGTAAAGAAGAGTTGTTTTCACCTGGGATAACTATCTTCATTTCTTCTTGTTGTCAATGTATCATTTGAATTGATCTAAATTTTTAATCCAATGAAGAAAACTTCCTAAGGCTTCACTAATTACCTGTTCTCGGAGAAAATTATAGAAAAAAAATCTTAAAGGCAACTTTTGTACTGATGAAAGAAAACTGGATAAGACATGGTGTATAAGTTCATGGAGTTAATGTACAGTGTAATAAGCATATTAGAATTTCATAAATCTTAGATTTGAAACATAAACTGTGTAGAGTTTTTGTTGCATTTTTTATATACAACCAGATGCAGGTTGGAATTTTTGTAGATAATTTAGTGAAATTAGATTATATGTAATCAGAAATATCTAATGAATTGATGAAGAACATTGAGTTTGTGTGAATGTGTGATAGTTTTAAGTTACTTTGAAATTTTGATTCTGTGGATATTTTAAGATGGTCAAAAATATATTAATGGACTTAAAATGTTTTGAAATGCATATTTGATGTTTGTTTTTTGTTGAAAAAGTTAAAGACTAATGTGCAGGAAGAGTATTACCTGTGAAGTTTTCTATGTATAAGTGTTCTTGTATATTATACAGGCTTGGCTACAATAGCTGGACTCATAATAATTACTTAATTACTCAGTGTGCCGGTAGAGAAACAATTAAAAGTGATACAATGAATATGTTTTCAATTAATTATTATTATAAACAATCATACAGACAATAGGGGAGGGAGAGATTTTTTCTCTTATTTTTCTTGCCAACAGACTGACTTGGTTACTTTACTTGGATGTTATCCTCTACTGATTATCATCTGATATATTTTTTTTCTTGCTTGGAATGTAGGGGTGAAGTCTCACAATGTATTCTGTCAGGATCAATTTCTAATCTAAATTATTTTCTATTGTTGAGGAATGTTTTTTGTTGTATTGCGGGTACATGAGTTAGTTTTCAAGTGTCTGTGAGTTCTACAAGCTGGGAAAACTTAGTGTAAATTGTACAGTTGACATCTTTGTTTGGATTAGGAAAGTTTGATTTAAATTAGCATAGTTATTGAAAATATGATGAAAACAATTAAGATAATTGGGTTAGATCAGCCAAAATACTGTAAATCAGCAAAATGGTGCAAATTTGAGCTATACTTTGTGTGAATCAGCAAAAATACTGTAAATCAGCAAAATGGTACAAATTTGAGCTAAACTTAGTGTGAATCAGCAAAAATACTGTAAATCAGCAAAATGGTGCAAATGTGAAAAGCTTTGCTGTTGATCATCATCAACCAACTAGGACTGATTGTTTTACACCTCTAATGATAGAATATGATAGTGTTTTATTTAGATCTTATGACTTTTAACATTAATTGGGTAAAGGAGCTTGACTTATGATATAAAAGATGATAGTGGTAGTTAAAATACCTGGATTACAAACATGTATTAAATTACCTCTGGTTTTTTGTCTTAAGTTTTACTTCATTGCACAACAACAATTTTAAATGTTGGGTGTATTTTTATTCTGTTTTCTTTAATGATGTTATCTTGATAAACTTGTTAATGTCTTAAATGAAAGCTGACTTTAATCAGCATCTGGATTGTTAAACAAAATATGAGGCTTGACTCTTGTGTTTTTTCTCTGCTCTCAAATTGTTTGCTTCACCTCAGATTTAATGTTGAGTCTGTACTCTGAGCTAAGAACAGAGATTTTTTGCCTCATCACATTGGACTAAAGTGTTTATTAGACTTTGCTAGCTTGGACTAGAGGCAAACAGCCTATATATTTTATTATTTATTGAATGGACTTTAGCTTGGACCTTAGGTGAACAGTGTATATATTTTATTATTTACCCATTGGACTTTAACTCAGAGGGTGTATTTTGTATCAGTGGTTTCAAAGAATGAGGATAGATAGTTAAATTGACTCACCTGCCGTTATCATAAAGATAGAGGAATGCAAACATTCTTGGATCTGTTCATGTGATTAATTACTTTCACTGTGGGAAGGCTAAATGATTCAGAGTATGATATGATAACTAGAGATCTATTCTATGTAAAGATTTATCAAATATTTCTTCTGAAAAAAAATTGTTGCTCAGAGAAAACATTTTTTACTAACATTTTTACATACTGGTGAGAAAATCTTGTAAATTGAATATTAATGCTTTCTGGGCAGTTTATAAAAGCTTTCAAAGAAGTAATGGAGGAGAAAGGACACGGTAGCTTTCATGAATCTACAAGTAGCCCCTCTTTATCAAGGGCCACAAGTGATAGATGTCAATCATTGTATACAGAATGGAAATGTCCAGCTTACTATCCATATCATTCTTATAACAAAAATAAAGCTAAATCAGTAAGTTTGACAAAATTGTATGATGAGTTGGTGCATAACTAGTCTACATTCTTCTTTTACTTAAGTGCATTTAAGTGCAGTTAGACTAGTTTTGCACTGACCCATTTATGTATTTAATTCTGCATGTTTAAAACTCACCTGTAAATTTTTGCTTGAAAAAGATGTAGAATGATTGGTTTGATCTTGTCAAAACTATGGGTATGAAATGTGGGGATTTTTCTATTGAGTGTTTTTAGTATTTGTGGTTTTGTGTCTAATCATGCTTACTGGTCCCTGAGGTACTTTTAGAAGATAAATCTTAATACTTCAATTTATATAAATGAACCATGTTAGATATTCCATAGAGAGAGATGAATAGATGAAACAGGTGTTTGTAAAATATGACTTACAGATAACTGTGATAATTGCATGTTATACTTTATTCTTAAGGCTGCCACAGTTTTCCATGGTTTTGTAGTATTGTAGGTTTGGTTCAAAGTATAAACTTTGCCTAATCTTATGCACATTAATATAATTTATATTTTATTCATCTGTCAGTGATGCATACATTAACTCCCCTGATTTAAATATTGACTATAGTATTTCCGTACTCACGATGAATAAAAATATATTTAAATCAGCAGAGTTAACATATGCACCACTGACTGATGAATAAATTTGATCAAATATAAATGGTGGAACTGTGAGATTAGCCAGCCATGGCAACTTAACTTCCACTTTGAAAGTATTGGCTATAATCATAATGGGATGTACCAGCACATCCAAAATGCTAATTGACCTGATTTGTATACAGATAGATAGGAGTCAAGGTATGTAGTCATGGTGCCACATGTTTGGAATTCAAATTAGTTTTTCCTGTTTTTACAAGAAACCATTAAATGATGTAATAATTGAATTTGTTAAAGATTTAATGTCTTATCTTGACTGGACTAGCAATGCCAAGTCAGGTTTCTGTTTGATCAGACATTTTATCTGTAGTGATGCTAAACTGAACTATCTAATGTATAAGATTTGACTATATACCTTATTCTGGCTCTGACTTATGTATAGGATGTAAATATCTTGTTGTTGCTATAAGACACTATGTTTAACTATATAATTATCTCAGATACATGATTTTAGCTCTGATCTCTGGTAGAGAGGAGGGGATGTTTGTTAAGAGTTTATATTTTTTATCTAACAGATAGGACTATGCTATTTGGTATCTATTTAAACAATCTATTTGAGGTAAATCTGTAGAAGTTCTCATCTTTAGAGTCTTTTTAGATGTTGTTGTATATTTATAGAGTAGAGAGATATCCTCTAGATGGAATCTTCATACTGATCTATATTACTTGGAGCTACAAGTCTTCTACTGTTTATATCTATATCATGAAGCTTTAGTATGGAGCCCAAAAAGTGACATTAGTGTTACTTGTATATAAAATTTTGTTTTTCTAAATATTTTGGTTTTACAATATATTATTTTGGTGCTTGGTCAGCACAAATTAAGGTCATTTTACAGCAATCTACATTTATTTTTACAATCTAAATTGATCTGGTTTTGCCAGTACTTTGTACTGGCCTACCCTTCCTCAAAGCTAGCTACAAACTTCTTCATGTATCTACTTACTGATGGAAAATCAACATTAATGTATCTACTTAGTGAAAGACAATCAACATTATTGTCGAATTTTTATGAAAGGATTATTACTGCCTCTAAGTAGGAGTCCAACCAACAACCCATTCCAGATCCTAGATATAAAATTCAGCCTACAGCACCATGGACCTGGGTCAAATATCATTAAATATGAAATAATATTGAAAAGAAAGAATTTTACAGATGTCACTTCAGGGGCTCTGTACTTGAAGTAGACTAAAAGTGTTTATATCTGAACTTCTAAAATCTATCTCTTAAGGTTTTGTGAAGTTTTTAAAGGCTTATCGTTCTAGTTTGTTGTATATTGAGACTGATTGATTTTTAAGCTTTTTAAAGCTTTGTTTCCATGGTTCACTGTGGTGTAACATCTCTGAGGTTGCTGGCTTGTGATGGCTTTGTTGCATAGATGTTTACGAATAAATTGGTAAAGTATTTCCACCTGTCTGTTTATATGTTGCTCTTTGATGTTGCATTGGATACAGTCTTTGTTTGGTAATGTTAAGTTTAATTCTCCCTCCTAGTCCTACCAATGATTTTTAATTATGAAGGACAGTTTTCAGTCACTGACGAAAGTATGCGCTTAGTAGTTGGTTAACAGCTAAATCCAGAGATTCAGCCTTTCCAGAAGGAGTGAGTAGGACTTGACTGACCGCCGTTATATGACCTATACAATGTGTTGCTATGGTGTTAAACCCAACAAACAAAAAACAACAACAACAATGTCTGAGTCACTATTCCTGCAGTCATGGTAATCCTAAGACTGGTGTACAGTACACATAGTAACAGCTAGGCTGGCAAGAATTCATAGATGATATTTTTTGATTCTAATAAATTGTAAAATGTGTTGATGTAATGGATAAAAGATATTGTATAACAGATTTCAATCTTTATAATATTTTCATCTTGGCACCAATCCATTTTTCTTGTAGAAAAAAATCTCTCAAGTATAGCTTGTGTTTTTGTGTGAGAAATTGATGTATCATAATCAATAGAGTATAATAAATAGATCATACTTGCTGCCATTGTTTAATGTATAGCTTTCTTATTGTTTATATTGTTAATTTTAATATAATTAAAATATTATTATAATTATTAATTACTGCTTGTTTGTGTAAACTATGTTACTATAATTTAATAAACATGGCTTAAGTAGTAGGTTTTATCAATTTAATAGTTCAGTTTGTTTAAACATATTATACTAACAGAGACTCACAGGGAAGATTGGGCTTTGCCTGTGTTGCCTTTATAAATAAAGTCTTTATTATTGTTATTATTATTATTATTATTATTATTATTATTAATGTTATTATTATTATTATTACATATAAACATATAAAATCATATAAAATTTACAATGTTCATATATATGCACTATTTATAATAAAAAATTGAATGTCAAATTAAAAGTGGTCTGATTAAATCAGTAAAACGATGCGCATGCTTTCAGCTAATTAGTGTGCAAGTCCATTTTATAAAGTGCATAATACTTAATCATTATGCTCTGTTATTTCTGTTAAACTAATTTATTATAGCTTGAAACAAGTTCTTAGTACTTATATCAATCACTTTCTAGTCCGCTTCCTGGTCCCCCAGTACTGAGCTAAAAGGATGAAGTTTCTTGCTCAAGGTAACAACAGGGTTGGTTTTGGATTAGATTCAAACCAACACGGGGCTTGCTATCATTATGCTTGTTAATACTAACAAATGCTGGCATAAAATGATTGTTATAGATTTCTGCAGATTGAGCAAACATGTTAGGTTCACATAATACTGTGTTAGGACCAAGCACATTACCTTTAGTTAAGATGTATTTACATAAGCACTCAGGTTAGGACAGAACATCATTCATGTTGACTGTTTGATTTACTGTAAATCAAGAGATATCTTCAAGATATATCCTCCACCTCTAGTTTGATATCTCTAGTAACGGACCTTATATCTATTTATAAAATAATTATAACCCGGGTCGATAGCGCAATTGGTAGCAGGCCAGGATTCTGAATCTTGTGTCCCGAGAGGGTATGGGTTCGAATCCCGGGGAGGTTATATCCTTCCATGAAAATTAGAGAATATTGTCAATTTTCCTCCATTGATTAGATAATATAGAGAAGTTTCCAACCTTGTGGAAGGGTAGGTGAGTACTGGTTATAGACAAAAGTCCAGGAATGCTAGGTTAGGTGCGCTGGACGCCGTGAAATGACCTAAAATGTGTTGATACGGCGTTAAATCCAATAAATAAAATAATTAGCTTTATTAAGGCACAGAACCTTGAATATATTTAAAGTTTGAACAGACTACCATTTAAGTTGACTGTTAGATTTACCACAAATCTTTAAATTATAATTTAAAGTTCTTTCTCCTTCTGGTTTGATATCTCAAATAACTGACCTTAAATCTCCATTTTATAAATAATAAGCTTTTTTCTTAGATAGGTGAAATTTTCATGATGTGAAAATTTTTTATCCCTTAATCCAGTGGCTGATTTAACATACTGGATATTTATTTTCTTGGGGAGAAAAAAACTTCATTATGTATCAAATTATACATAGTTGGTGTGAAAAAAAATCAGTATACAGGATGTATGTGGTTTTTCTAAGAGAAATTATGTTTATAGATTAGGTTATTTGATTAATTTCTGTGTTAATTCAAGTGTAATTGAATATAGATTGGAACCTTAGATTGCTTGTTAAACTCCATTCTGTTACACATACATGTATCAGTAATAGTCCATTTCCCTGTCCTCTGTATTCATTCAGCTGCCTGCAGATTTTTTTGTAGTCTCCGTAAGAGATTGGAAAAATATCAATGCAGATATTGTAGTGTTGAAATGGCACAGATATTTCTTCTATGTTGTTTGTATCATCATTTTAGGCTATTCACACTAGTTTATTTATTCAATATATTGATGATGGTGATAGTTGGATTACCTCCCTTGTTTTTTCACAAGAGGGATTTGTGTTTGGATTATCTCCCTTTTAATAGTTTGGCAACTTCCTCAGAAAATTTTGATAGTAATCTCGTTTTACCTTTTTACAGCTGTGTTATGACATAGTTAGAATCTGTTTCTTTACTCGGAAACTATCTTTTGCTACTTCTTACTGATAGTTATTGGAAATACATTGGTAGGAGTGTCAGTTAGTTTTAATATTTGATGCTTTAAACATGTTTTTATGTATAATGGTGCTATAATGCTTGTGGCATTAATGTTATTAATAACAGTTATTATAGCACCTGTTAAATATGTTAAGTGATTTATATTTTTTTGGATTTTTGTCATTAGTTGATTATTAATTGGCTTCCATAGCAACACATCGTTTATATAATAATAAATTTGGAGATAATGAGTACGAGAAGTAGTGACATGGAATGGGACGTCTCGGATCAATGGCAGGTAATGTACATTATTATCATGCTATTGTTTTTACATTGACTGTAACATTGCCTATATGTTAGATTGGTCAGACATTGTATTAGTCAATATTGACTCTACAACAACAAAACTTATTTTCTTGGCAAATCAATGATTTTGTCTATTATTTGCATGATAATGGTGAAACTTTATTACATTGAACTTGATGCACTTGTTCATGCAAGTGCCATCCTATAGATTATTCTGCGTTAACAGACTTTATTCTCATTCTGTTTCTCTTAATTAAACAATAAGTATCAAATGTTTCCACTTTGCTTTTAGCTTAATTCATTTAAACTATGTTGAAGGGTCAGTGCTAAAACCAGTATAACTGCATGTAAATATAAAAGAAGTTAGACTAGTTTTGCTCTGACTCGTCAATATACATTTAAGCAAAATTGAGTAAATTTACAGTTTAAAACTGATAGGACCTTTTAAAGTTCAATTTTCATCTGTTTTTTCCCCAAATTGTTGATAATAATAAATCAAATAACACTGTAATTCTGTGTAACATCAGTTTTCTAGTCAATTTAGCTTCCATTGCCGATCATTAATTCCCTGGATTTTCTCTATAAATCCATCTATGTCAGAACATGCATGAAAACTTTGATGAATTTCTCTGGAACTTTTATTGCTGTGCAATTTGATGCGTCTTAATCTATCAAGATAGAGAGAGGGGCATAAAAAATGTGTGGTTCTTTTAATTTACCATGTATCTAATTGAAACAAACAAAAACCTTGAGTTTTCTTGTTAAGACATTACTCTGGCCTTAAGATATGTTTCAAATTTCAAATGATGATTTTTTGTATTAAAATATTGAGATTAAAACATGTTGTATAGATTTAAATCTTGTGAAGGAATTAGTTTAATGTTGTATATGATGATTGCATCGTTTTGATTAATCATATCTTGCTTGTAGTTTACTTTCTGGGGTCCTTTAGCTTCCTGGGGCTCCCTTTAAATCTCTTAATGTTATAAAACCCCTAATGATGATATTATGTTAGATTACTGGTACAAATGGTGTCCCTTTCAATCCCCTATGTTATAAAACCCCTAATGATGTTACTTTGTTTTTCTGGTACAAATGGGGTCCCTTTAATCCCTGAATTTAATAAAACCCCTAACAAAGTGGGATTACTACAAACTTGATCATACATTAATATATGAGCTCATTGACTCTAATCTTTAGATATGTTTACAAACAATTATAAAATTAATAATAAACATAAATTTGGCACTAAAGGGTATATTGCTCTTAACATTATGCTCTCATCCCAACCAAAAGGCAGAATTATCAGCTAGCCCTACTATATGAAATCTGTAAGTTTTACTAGCTCAATGAATTTTTTACAAGCCCTGGGCCTGTGGGCTAGTAGGTAAATGTGATGACTGATGTGTATCTGATTTGATCTTTAAGACATTTAATGGTGGCATTCTATATTTATTACTAGATATAAAACTTGTATTTTGTGTATTTAAATTAAAATCATATGGTGTGGATAATAATGATTGTCAGATGATGAAAAGTTTGTTTGGATTAACTCTTGTATTTTATAGTGACAGTTATATACTGACTTCTTGTACATCTGTAGAGTGTCCATGGTGTCTGAGAACTAGGGTTCCTATATATCAACAAAATACTCTCAAACTTTTGTTGTTTGGTTGGGTTTAATGCTGTAGCAACCAATTTTATAAGTCATATTACAGTGGTCAGTCAATTAAATCACTGTTCCTGGAAAAACTTAATTTCTGGATTTTGCTGTTAACCTGTAAGTTACGAGGCACATACGTACATCAGTGACTGACAACTGCCCTACCTAATTAAGGATCATTGGTAGGAGGGAGAATGTTTATATTAGCTCATGACCAAATTTAAAAAAATACCCTGTCAGGAAATTGAACATACAACCTTGATCCATAGACTTATGTGCTATCATTTGATTTAGCCCAAAAGATGCTCTTAAACAAGGCTTTGTGAAATTCATGATATTAGCTGATAAATTTGAAAATAAACTAAGACAAAAAGATGACGGTAACAGCCAGTCTACACTTAAGAAAGTCTTATGAATTATTAAAACTACTAATTTCAACCTAGTTATATTCCTTTATCAGGATGAAAATTGGTTTACTATAATTACTATGACCCATCTTGTACAAAATGTATCAATATTTCATATTAATTTTATGACAGAGTATTCTAAGAGATAAACTATATCTATAGTTACATTGGCACCAGGGTTTACTGGCACCAAATTGAACTCAAAATAGTCAGTATGATGTCTTTTATTTTTATAGAAAATTTTATTACATAATCTATATACATGTAATTGTATTGGAGACAATTTGGTCTGATTTAAACATATTGATTCTGTACTACTGATAGTATGATAGTGTACTCCTGCTGCATGGAACTATAATCTTTACTTTCTGCTTATTTAGTTTTGATATTAATTGTTTCTGTCACTGAGATGATTTTTTCTTCTAGATAAAAGTTAATGAACTCAGTATTGTTTTATTTATAAATAATTAATGTTGACGTGGATAAAGAGTCTTTAACTTTTATGTTTTTCTATGTATGACCATTGTCTTGAGATTATTATATATATTTACTGTATTTGTGCCATTCTCCATTCTCCACTTACCATTGGCCACTTACTAAATTGACCATAAACCACTGTCTATTGACCATATAAAGTATATAATCATTGACCTCTTACTATTGACCAATTACCATCCTTAATTGACCATTTGATCATTGACCACCACTGGCCATTTAATCATTGACCACATATGATTAACCATTTAATCATTGACCACATATGATTAACCATTTAATCATTGACCACATATGATTAACCATTTAATTGTTGACCACATATGTTTAACCATTTGATCATTGGCCACTTATGATTGACCATTTAATTGTTGACCACTCATTATTAACCATTGACTGTTATATTGACCTTTTGTTATTGACCACTAACCAATGACATTTAACCTTTGACCATTTAATACATTATTTGAAGTTCAATAGTAATGTTTTCTAATAATTATGTTGAAAGACAAAGATTTGAACCTTATTTGTTATATATTTAAAGCAATATGGTAACATTATGTGGTATATTTATATATTTAGAATATACTGATTGGTCTAATCTCGTTATGTAAATGTGTCAAGTTGTTCAATGTAATGAATTGACCAGTAGCCTGTTCAATTACCCCGCACGTTCCAAAACGCTCCATAATGTTAGGGTCGGAACAACTAAACCCAAAGACAACTCAACCCGAGACAACTCAATCACCTGCGAATGGGTTGAGTTGTACCAACTTTGGAATGAGTTATCTGCTGGTTGAGTTGTCTTCAGGTTGAGTTGTCCTGTACCCGTAACGTTTGCTAACAGGCGTTACTGAACACGTGGCAAATGCAAATTTTGACTTTTGATAATGTTGTGAAATATTACTCTCTTACTTAGTAAACTTAACACCCCTCTCCAAAAAAAAAAACCAACACAGAGACAAATATAGGTCCATTGGTTTCAGCTCAATTCATTATAGAACTATTCATGTATCTAAAGTCTAAATCTAATGAATATTCATGAAGATTATTATTATTTCTTGTACATTGATTAATATTCATAAATTCATATGATGAATAAGTAATGATAGGGCTTTCACTGGCCCTGATTTCACTTGGATCATTGGAATCATAAAAGAATCAGTATAGTATAAGAGTATACAGTATTATATATAACTATACTATTTCTTTAATATTTAAACATGTTGTTCTTGTCTTACAATATTAAACCAATCTTATTGTTGCTATGGATATTAAGATATTCTATATTTGGTCATCTTATAAGAGTGGTCAATTCTTGATATTCAGTATGTATAATAAAACCTTCTACAATGATCACCTACACAATTTGCAATCAACTCAGGGCTTGACAATAATTTTAAAATAGGTTGACCAGTTGGACAAACAGCTCAATGGTTGCCCACAAGACTGTAGTGACTTGCTCTTTGCAATGCAATTCACTTACTGGCAACCATCCTGCTGTCTGTTTCACCAAATGTTAACTAGCAGTGACAAGTGAATTTTAATAATCACTTGTATAGACTACATGTATGTGGAATGCTAATATTGTGATTTTCCATGAAACAACAAGAAAAATTATTGACATTTAAAAATATATGTACAAAAAAATCAGTATGAGTTTATTCATGGTGCAAGATTTTCAACATTAACATGAAGAAAACCTTTGTACCTCATTAAAACCAGAAATATTTTTGAGTTCTGAACGGAGTCTGTTTTCGTTAATCCCGATACTGGTTGTTGTAGAGAAGTGTTTCTGTATTCTCTGGGTTTCCTATATCTAGATATATATTGTAAATGTTCTATATTGTCTGTAAATATATGAGGGAATTGTTGGCAGACATTTTATGATGAATGCAACTATTTTCTACATTTATAGGACTATTTCTAGCTGTAAAAATTGTCTGATACCTTCAGAAAGTGTCTGACCCTTCTATTATAAAATGTAAATGACCTGTCTATATGATAAACATTTGTTGTGAACTTTGTTACCAGTGTTGGTATGTGGGTGGAGCCTATAAGAATGTTTGTTAGGGAACTGGACTCCTCTCCCTAAAATTTCAACTGAAATGAATTTATGTATTATTCAGTCATTATGCAAGAATGATTTTACCTTATATCGCTCATTGTCACATTCAAATCTCTAAGTGGATGCCAAAGCGATTAGTAAATTAACCGTACAGTAAATCTGGGACATATTTAGACTTCATCGATTAAGGTTCAATATTTTCCCTAGAATGTCCAGTATTCATCAATGTCTGTTGACCAAATATTTGTTTCCTCATAATGATGTATTGTATCAATACTACATTGAAGTAGACACAGGTGAACAGTTTATTGTAAATATATTGATAACCAAAACTAACTGACATTTCTAGGGTATGGGGTTAAAACATTTCTGTTTATTTTCTTTCACTATCCATTTCCTATCAATACACAAAGTATTGATTATAATGAATAGCAAAGTTCTGGTCAATCAAACTTGGGTATATTTTAGTTTTATTACACATTTTGCCACATCTTTTCCAACTAGTTTGATTGGCAAAATTATCGACAAGCCCGATTTTATGAAATGAGTAAATTTCACTAGTCTGAATCAAACTTTCAACTAGTCTTGGATTTTTGGCATGTGGGTTAAGGCAATGACTGCAATATCACCATATATAAAGTATAACTACAAAATACTCAAAAATACATTAAGTTTCTGTATTGCAATCCTGATCACGCAATACTTGTCTAATCATACATAATAAACAACAAAAATAATATAACTTAAAGAAAGATAACAGATGCCTGAATTAAATAATTCAATTTATAAATGTGTTGCCGCATGATCCATCACTTCAAAAACATGGTTTACAAAAAATAATGATTTTATATCAGTCAGGGTTATGAATGCTATAATACATACATTGATAAAATCCTCCGAACTTCAACTATGCAAAATATCAAATGTAATCTTTGTAGCTTTTAAATTATTAGATTATTCTGATATTTTATGTAGCTGAAGTTTGGGGATTCAACGATGATCATGCTGGTTTATCCACTCAGGTTTATATCTATAGTTTTTGAAAAAAAAACCTGGGCTGTATGTTTTTTGGCACACTATATGAACATGCTGTAATGTGCGAAATATTTTTCTAAATATTTTTCCGCTAGGCTTATCAGTGATAATATGGGGTGTACCGGTGTTCTATAAGTGTGATTTAGCTGATATTGTAGATTCATCCAACATTAGCCATGTTTAAGCTCTTTGCTGGAAGGCTTTACCCGGTGGGTTTATCATTATTTACGATGGGTGAGACAAAGCTAGAGATATCACTGGGAGATATTTTCATCTCGTTAAGTAAGAATTCTTGTGAGAGATTGTATTAAAGATAAACATTGTAATAATATGCTTTAGTTTCTTACTTTATGTAAAAATAATAGCAGCTATTCTTAATATAGGTATAACGTACAGTAAAACATCTGTGATATAGTCACTGACTGATCCTACTGAATGACTGCAATAGTGAAAATATTTTATAATGTAATTTGGATAGCAAAAGATTTTTTATCTTCACTTAAGTTTACAAACTTTGTTTCTTAAACAATATTGTTAAAAGTCATAAAACACAAAACAAATATTTTTGGTTCTTTTGCATGTGAGACAACTCCCAATATTTTAAGTGCCTTATTTCATCTTTAATATTAGCACATCAAGCCAGATAGGCTGTATACTGTACAGAAATTAATCTTAACAAATAATATGTATCCAAGAGGATGTACACGTTGTCTTTCATCAAAGTTAATGTACTGTATTCCTATACTTCTAATATTTGTAACTATACCATGGTACCTAAGCTTACTGTTTTTATATTATTTTTGTACTTTTTGACATAAAGTTGTTCAGCAAGACTACACCCAAACTAATTCCTTGACAAAAATGTGCGATAGCTACAGATAAATGGAATATTGTACCAACAATGTGTTCCTGACACTACAAAGAATGTTTGTCTACCCTGCTATGGAATGTATTTTTGTTTTCTCTGATATACATTTAGTGATTTTTTGCATCAAAATAGTGCTAAAATTAGGCTTCTTCTCAATGAAAAAAAGGCAAAATTTTAAAAAACCTGACCAATATTTCATGATTCATAGCAAGATTATTTCAAGGCAAAAAGGTCCAAGTTTAAAAGCTATCATTCAATTTGTCTGGTTACTGTTGGTGGCAGGGTCAGAAACATAAATGTGTTTTTGTAAGTATTTTTTATGAAAATTTTTAAAAAATATTGATTTAGGAAAATAAGTATACATTTTTAAGCTTAAATTTCGCTTATAGCATCCCACATATTTTCTTCACATTCTTGAAGTATAAAGAGTGAAAATTCATAAATAGAAAGGCAGGAGGTGTTTTGAAAACAGCAAAAATAAACCCTGGCATTGATTGACCCTAGTTCAGATTGGACATCAACTATAGGTTGAAATAATGATGAATCTTAGAACTGACCAACTGGTATCTTTATAAATAAAATCAAACCTTGACAAATATTAATGATATAAATTATACATTTATCTAAAATATAACATACCTAGTTTATCATAGAATGAACTGTACTCATTTATATCTCTGCATGTAGACCTCACACAGCTTGATATAGACTTGTAGTGATAAGTATTGATGAGTAGGTGTTGGTCCAGTAAAATTTTCATTTTCCGGGAAGGGTGTCCAAGCTATGACTTTAGTCAATGGAATCTCAATATCGTATGAATCATAAATAATTTGCTAAGCATTTTTTGACAGTATATCAAAACTCTCTTAGGGTGTTGGGCTTTCCCCTTTCTTTTTACATGTAATTTTTATGTACAAAGCTTGTGTCTGGAGATGTAGACCTGTCTATGGATTGTAACTAAGATGACTGCAGACCACAGAAATATTACTTAGAGTTTGTTAAAATGTGGCGTACAGAAACATTCATTTTGTTTCTTTTTGTTTCTAATTTATTATACACTATTGACATTCAATTTATCAAGACAGAAATCTGAATTGTTTAATATTTTTAACGAAAATATAATTGATGCATAATTAATTAATTAATTGATTAAAATTGTTAATGAAATAAAATTTAACACCGTTATAAATTATTGTACAAAGTATTTCAATGGGTCAGTGCAAAACTGCTCTAAGTCTTTCTTCACTTATAAGTAGTTAGATTAGTTTTGTGCTAACCCATTGATTTAATGTCTACCATGGACTATTAAATATGGGTTCATTAACGTCTAGATGCCATTGATCAATTAAGATAATCATTTATAAATAAATTATACCTCAGCAGGTGCAACTCCTAGTAAATAATTTAATTAAACTACTGGCTTGACATCACATCTGAGTGAATTATTACCTATCAATGTTTATACTTGGTGAATTATACATGTATGTCTGATAACTCTCAGCTTGTATGGTAGAGTCTGACAATGTTGATCTGACTGCAGGTCAATCTCATTAAAATTTGATACAATGTTTATGACTGCTTTCTGTAAAAAAAATTGTAAATTTACATGTTAAAGCATACAAAATTTTAGCAAAATCTGATTTCCTGTGAAAATGATAGTAATACAATGTAGTAAATAATTAAAATTCGGATCTACTCCTGTAGCCTGGAGTTTCCTAAGGAAATCACTTCCTTAGGTTTTATCCTCTGGTACCCTTCTTACACCAATGCATATCAAATGGAGGGTACCAGGGGTAAAGGGCTGTTTAGGTAACTGGTCTCCAAATTTGGTAGATTTGTGGCTATAATTTATCAGACCAAGTAGATTAGTACTGGTCTAGAATCCATAGATTTACTTGCTCCAAGTCATCATCATTTAGTCTTAACAAAGATTTCTATGTATAATTTGTGCTTATTTTTGCCTCCAATCTGCTGACCGTGCATCTATTAGAGTTTCACTGCAGAGTTCCTCAGGCAGATACTGCAATGATTTGTCAATCTATTTATTAGAGGATTTGTAGAAAAAGATTTTTTTGTACGTTTTCCTTGAAGCCAAAACCAATGAATATTCTTTTTATTCATTCATTATCACCTCTATGAATACATAAATAGTTAAGTATGTCTAATGAAGTCTTTAATATGGGTAAAAACTGGTCAGATATTTACACTTTATGTTAATTGAGGTTTTGAGCCTAGCTAAATACAATGTACCATTTGTCTGAATATATTCTGTTTTAATAGGTTTTGGCATCCTATTAACAGATAGGTTTGGCTGGCAGACTTTTGATCACATTAAGGTTGTCTCAATTACTACCTCGGTGACCATACTGTATATTATTATGACATGACAATGTTTTGTGATCACAATCATGATCATCAGAGACTTTCAAATTGTTATTCTATTTTGCAGGCACATAAATAGAGGCCAAGCCTTTCTAAACAACTAGTCAGTTATCACCTTAACACTCTAGTCCCAATTCCAGTACAAATAAAAACTAAATTATGGTGAATGAAAAATATTAATTTCATATTGTTGGGCTAGTTGATTGGTTTGCCCTTGACATAATAACTTGAGAAAATTTAAGGCAATTCACAGAAACTGGTTAGAAAAATTCAACAACTGAGACCTAAGATAAAAGGGAATCTCAGAAATTAGACAATAGGGTGTTTGCAGAGACCATCAATTTGGTATAAATTTAGTGATAGGGGTTGGCAAAAACTAGGTTATGGGTTTGTTTAAGTTTTTCATGGCCATGCTTGTGAGTGCAGACATTGATATTTTGGGAGGTGTTCCTTTGTTTATAAACCATATAATTCTAAGTATATTTATTTTCATAATATTTCCAAGATTTCTTTCAACAAGTTCTAGTATAACAATATCAATGTTGTGATGTTTGTATTAAACCTGTCATGTAGAATCTGTCAGTAGGAAGATTTGATTTCTTGACATTTTTACAGTGAGGATTATTTCTGACTTTAATGTAATATTATGTTTTTTTCTCTTTGGTATTTATGTCTTTGATTTTTTATGTTTTATCACATTTCTGAGAGGTTATTATGTTCTGAGATTTTCTCTTTGAAGTTTTGTGGACATTGCAACTTAAGTCTCTATTATAGTTAAGAGTTATATTGTGAGTCAGCGCAAAACTAGTTGTAAGTATATGTAAATAAAGAAGGTTGTAGACTAGTATTGCACTAATCTATGGATATAATGGGTTATATTTATTACTATTGACTTTTACTTGAAGGATTATTTAGTGTACAAATATAAACTATTTGTTTCAGAATGGATATACAGTGCCCTCCAAAAGTTGGACCAACAATTGTTTTTAGAAAAAAATAAATCATGATTGTATACTGCAAGTTGTTACTATAATCAAAGCTTATTCTTATATTGATAGGTTTGATAATTTGATGTAAAACTTTTTAATACTGATTTTGAAATTTGCAGATGACTCTTTTTTCATGAAAGGTGTATTTTGAGCAAACATTATCAGGAACAGCAACTGCAGTAAAAACCCAGTTCTACCTCACAGCCATAAAGCAATAAGTGAGATCTTTTTTATATTTTAAGATACATGTATGTTATATATGGGACGCCACAGACTATTTTCAAAACAAGAACTTTAGGGGTTGTGGCTTTGGAAACAGACAGTTACTTTGGTTCTACTTGTATGAGTTAATGTTTTTCTGTTTATAAATCCTAAAAACAGGATTAAATTTTCATCCCAAGACTTATGGAGGGTACTGTTCTGTCCTAGATTTCTATAATCTTTGTACATATAACACAAGAAACCATTATCTTTCTCTCATTATATTTTATTGATATTATTGATTTGGTTTAGTTTACCAAAGTAAGTGCTATCCTAGAAATCAAAGTAATCACACTTGAAGTTATGACTCAGTGATGATAGCCATCTGATTGAAGCAAAATGTAATATTTTGGGTTTAAAGGACATAGATTTTTTTTGTTTGTGTCAACACTTTTGCCATTTTTGCTTTCCTTAATGTGTCCAACAAAGTCACTCACTTTTTTATAATGGCTGGACCTGATGCACAAACCATGATTAACCATGTTTTCCATCGTTGACCATGGTTAGGCCAGATGAACAAATTGCTTTATACCATGGTCCAACTATGGTTATTTCAGATGCATTATCAAAAGGTTATGGTCATCCATGCTTGGTTTTTCTGACTGATTAAAAGTTTGAAACACTTGTTGGACTGTCCAACTTGGACATGCTGCAAATGGATGATCCTTTATGCTGGCAATCAGAGCAATGTAGGGGGGACTTGTTCTTGGTTTGTGCTTCACAAGCTTAACAGGTCACACATACGGCTTTGTGGTTATACAAGTTTATTGACTTATACTCTTTCTTGGGTTTTAGTTCCCCTGGCTGATATCTATATTTCTATCTTTCCTATTAATTTTTCTCAATATCTTTAATTTGTCTGGCATACCATGATATAATTGTCAATTAACGAGAGTATCATGTATAATGTAGTTGTAGACAATGAAATGATTACCAGTGTCACATGTACTTGGGTTGTAAACTTCTACTCATTGTAAGATAGCAGGACTTCTAGTTATTATTTTGTCAATTTTTTTCTCAAGAACTAATGATTAATATTTCATAAAACTGAAGTGATTTAGCTTGTTAAATACTTTGTTAAAATTAAGTCATAAATCTTAACTATGGAATTCTTGAAGACATTTATATTAGTACAATGTTTACTCAAGTTACTCAACATTTTTCTATGAGAAAAAAATCGAAGTTCTGAAGAAAAATCATTTTTTATAGAAATTCTCATATAGTTTTTGTTTGTTTAAAGTAAACATTGATAATCTGTTCCTAATCTCTGCACAATTTGATGGAAGTATTAAATGAGACTTGAAGATTGCCTCACTCCCTCCTTTTTCTCTCTCTGGAACTCTTTCTCTCTCCCTCACACACACACTCTCTCTCTCTCTCTCTCTCTCTCTCTAGTTTTCAGTTTGATGATTTTGACAAGCTTGGAAGTAAAGATTGAATCTCTTGTAGCCTTCTTCTATGTTAATACACATTTATTTTTATTTTGGTTATTAAGTTTTTGTTAGAATATTGGCGAATACAGATTTTGATTCCCTGGTAGAGCCCACATATCATATAGTGGAATTTGGCTAGGATAGTGTGCTCAATTACTACTTGGTTAAAAGCTTGGGTCCAGATTTCTAGGCCTATAGTCCAGGGACTGCAGCAATATGAGTAACAACATGTTATATTTGTGACATAGAGCATGAAACAATTTACATTTCATTGGTATTTATAAAGCTTTTTTATCAAAGGTCAATTAAAACACAGGAAAGAGCTTAAAGCTCCTATTGGTTAACCAATTTATGGTGAAAGCAATGTAATAGTCCTATTATCCAGTCTGCTATATTTAAGTCCATTTGGGTTCTGATGATTGTCCATATAAGGCAGACAGGCTGTTATGCTGGTGTAAAATAGTCAGGCAATTATACTAACAAAGTATAAAACTTCTCTTGGTTTTTTCCTTATTACTAAAACACATTGCTTTAGTAATATAATGATTTGATGGGTTATAATATTTTATCAATCAGTGAATAAATATAGAAATCAGTTTTTCCTAGAGATAAAATCACATATTTTTCAGATGTAATGGTTCAATTTTTCTTGGCCATCTGTTTAATATAATTGCCTTTCTTTATACAGAAATAGTTTTGTATGATAAATGGACCACTTTTTACTAGTAATATTTTTGTGATACGAAGTTTGTGGTAGCCATTTCTTAAAAGGAGTAAAAATTTCTGTGAGTAATTTGGTATAATGCCATTTAAAAGTTCATGCTGATACACTTTCTTGCTCAAGAAAATTAGCAGTGCCTGTGGTGGGGTTCAAACCAAGAAGTGCATCTCCTACCATTGCACTACTGCTTAATGTATTGAGCTTGGTTGAAACTTGCAAAATTTCAAGTGTGATTTTTTAGCAAGAAACCATCTCCATTCTGCTCAGATATTGTGACCATGAAGCAGACTTGAGAATGACTTAGAGTAAGTTGTAAGAATTTGTTATACAATAGAGCTAAAAATACTTGTATAATAAATGATAAATGTTCATAAGTTTGTTTGTTTTTGTTGGGTTTAAGGCCGTAGCAACACATTGTATAGGTCATATAACGGCAACAGCGGTCAGTCAACCTACTCACTTTTCCTGGAAAGGCTAAATCTCTGGACTTAGCTGTTAACCAACTACAAAGCGCATAAAAGTTCATAAGAAAAAATGACTTTTTCTGTGTGTAAGTGACTCAATACTTGTTTTTTTATCTTCTGTTATATATATCTATCACAGTATCAAATGTGAGGATCTAGTTGATATCATACAATCTCTATACCTCCACCCTTGTCTTACTACAGTAAATGTACCATACAAAATATATATACCATTACAAATGGTAGCACTAGTCTAGCTGAGGACCATGCTAGGATCAACCTCTAATTCTCTAGCTCCTATCGTAGTTTCTTATCCTTGACAGACAAATTGTGATACAATCATACATAGTCTTTGCCAGAAAAAACTTTTTTCTATTTGTTATCAGGCTTTTATTTATGTTTCTGTATAAAAATACAAGATATTCGTCAAAACTTCATCATCAGCCGAGTGATAACTGGTAATTTTTTTAGATTAGAGAGAAGATTGAACAAGGTTTATTATAGCTACAATTTGGCACCTTACACCTGTAGAGTTTTATAATATTATATTTATAATCTCTGGGTTATGTTAGTCTTTTGTTTTTTATGTTGAAGCTAACTTCCTGCTGGATGAAAGATTTGATACAAAATTAGGTCATGTTTTTAGTTGTCAGGTGTCAGTTAACAGCCGAGCCTTAAAATGTTAACTTGTTTAGGGTCAATCATCTTGAATTGGTAATTGTCTGTAGTGTAGCTTGAACCTAGTAAAACTATGGCAAAGTTATTGGTAAATTTTATTCAACTGTCTGTGCCTGCTGATTTAAACACATTTGTTGATATTCCCCATACATAGGCTGAAAATGTGCATTTCTATGATATTTTGTCATTTATTTCAACAAATTTAAATTTGTGAAAAAAAACATGCTTGTTACCTCTTTTTCATGGCAATAAAATGTAAGATTTTGTTACTATAAGACTAAAACTCTTACCCAACTTTGTTTTGATTTTCAATACTTTGTGAAAGTAAAACCTTAATTCTTTCTAATGATCTTACACAATATGTGAAGCCTGAAGTATGCCAAGGTATGCCACTGATTGTTTAAATCACGTTTGCCAGATTTTTGAAAAGTAATATTTGATAACGAACATGTCTCTGTTGTATCCACTTTCTTGTTATAATGTATCTTGTTTCTGATTTGTTGATGTAATAATATATCTTGTTTCTATTGGCTGACTTTGTTGTTGTTGTAGTTGTTGCTAGGGTGAATGTCTTACAAACATCAATCATCAGTACATGATGATAGAATTATTTGATTAACATAATTTTGATTTTTTTCATGTTTTTGTTTCAGTTTTGTTATTATTGATACAATGAAAGTTATTTTTAACTTTTTGTTACTCAAAATTTTGGTATTATTACTTTGAGAGTCATTGAACTGCTTGTTCTTCCTATATGTTACTGATACTGATAGTACTTTTCATGCTTGTTTAAGACATATTACCATTATGAACCTTTTAGCAAGATGATTGGAGTGTAGGCATCTATGATGATTTTCATCATGATCCAATCTTCAATGAGCTTGATTATAATGTTAAGGGGTGAGCTTGAGAAGATAAGTTGAACACAAATATAGCTCAAATGAGTAGTGACAATGAAGCTGATTTACTACAAAGCCAATTTACCTGGGGACACTGGAGTTGTGGCCTTTCAACATACTTTTGACAAGCTTACTAGTTGACATTGAGATGCATTGTTTAAATTCATATCCTATGACAACTGGAACTTTTTATTTCCTGATTCAAGGAATGAAGTATTTCTTTACTCCACAAACCTCCACATTCAAGATATTATATTAATAGTCTTTTATTTCCTGACTCATAAAATGTAATGTCTTTACTCTTTACTCCAGCTAACCCAACCTATTGTTCTTCTATATTGTAAGGTATATACTAATATATAAGATAAAAGTCTGTTATTATGTACTGATGAACTGCTATTATCACTGGTATATATATTAACCCTCATCAGTGAAGGAATGTAGAATCTGTCAACAAGTTAGAACTAATTTACTGACTTGAGATGATAATAATATCCTCATAATTTGTCATCTCTCCTCACACACAAACTCTCACACTCAAACCTCTTACTTGAGTACCCTCTCTTTGTCATCATTCCTCACACACAAGCTCTTGCCCTCAAACCTCTTACTTGAATACCCTCTCTTTGTCATCTCTCTTCACGCTCAGCCTTGTATGCTCAGCCTTAAGAATACTATCTATTTGTTTAGTACTTTCTTGGTTGTATGCTCAGCCTTAAGTATACTATCTATTTGTTGAGTACTTTCTGGGTTGTATGCTCAGTCTTCAAATGTGCTTTATCTATTTGTTGAGTACTATAATCTGGGAACTGAGTAAACTGTAAGAACACATTCTTTTAGTTAAGTACACTTTTGGGGCAAATATGAGGTTTGTGCAGCCTAGAACCTCAGGTTTAAACTGTCAGTGGCATTTGTTTTGCCACTCTGTTCTAAGTCCAAAACCCCCTAGGTTCTTATTTTCATTATTTGTTTGTGGGGCCTCTTTTATATAAAAATTTCCCTCTTTGCTCTTTGTCTGTGCGGAAGATCTGTGTTTCTGACAGTTGCTGTTCTTGATATGTTTGTATACACCTTTTATCAAAAATAGAGTCATCTCAAAAGAATTCAAAATCTAAAGTTTATATTCTTAACTAAATGCTTTTCTTTGTTAAGCTCTTAGTTATGTTCAATTTATTTCAGTTTGGACTTCCTTTATGAGAACTCTTTGTCTTTGTAATGTAAAATGTTAGTTGATGTTCTCTAGTACTCTTTCTCTCTCTCTCTCTCACTGTGACACAGTTTGCTGTAGGTTTCTTTACATGCATTATTACTTCTTGTGGGTATGTTTGGTGCAGTACTATGAACTGAGTGCAAATCTGTACTGAAAATGATATTTTGGTGCAATTAGCACATGTCATTATTTGAAGAAGACCTGTTTTGAAGTCTCTATTATATAAATAGCAATAAGCGCAATACTTCAGTTTGCTGTAAATGGAACAAGCTTGTTATTTTTGATTTCAGTCAGTAATTATTAGTTTGAACTAAATACAAGATAAAGTTATATTTATGATTTCATATTGTTAAAGCTACTCTCACGCAGATTTTATAATTTGTTCTGAAATTGTCATAACAAGAACTTTGCTTCTTACTGCTTTCAAAATGACTCTATACAATTTTGAGAGTTCTGCGAAAAGTTTACAGTTAAGTTGAAATCTGCAAACAGGCAGCTTTAGATAAACTAGATTTAGAAATGTCTCCTCCATGTCTCTGGTTCATTTATAAATTGAATACTAATTATAAAGACAGAAAATTTAGAAGAGATAAATTAAGATTGATATAATGATACATTAGCATTGATCTATCAGTCAGACTTCAGCTTGTAGTTCTATAAATGACTCCTAAAAGAGAGTGACTACACTCTAATAGAGGCTCTCTCTTCCCCACTCTCCCCTCTCTCTGTCTCTCTCTCACTCTCTATGTGTCTCTCTCCCCCACTCTCTCTCTTTCTTTAGAGCAGCTTGTTGTAATGAAAAGGGTATTTAAGTGATGGCTGAGAGATAGACCCCCTTCTGCAAGTTTGCTAAAATAGATAGACCCATCTTGCGCTATGAGATTCTCACTCTCTCTCTCCTTTCTGTCTATTATTCCCTCTCTTTGGCTAGAACTGCTTGGAAGTAGTAGAAATGGTATTAAGTTAGTCTAAAAGAGATAGAGCCCATCTTGCACTTTGCACCATCTTACACTCTCTTTCTCGTTCTCCAGAACAGATTGTTGTAGAGAAAATGATATTTAAGTGACAGCTTAAAGAGAATCATAAGACCCACTCTGCACTTGGAGATTCATTTTCTCGCCAGATGTTATATGTTCCATCAGATTCTCAGCATTTTAAAACAATTTGTTGTAAGTGAAACTTGATGTAACCTGACATTAAATGAAGCTGTACAATTTGTTCTTTCATGATACTATCTTATCTTTTATCTATTGTTGCTTCTTAAATCAAACACATTAATTACATTCTAACTTGATAAAAACAGATTTTTGTCTTTTTTTGTCTTCCGAATACAAAATATTTCCTGATCTTGTTGTCCGATCTTCTTTAACATGGTATAAACCACTTTGTGTCATACTAGACAACATTTTTACATTCCTTTTTGTCTTTGTTTGTGTTTGTGTGATTTTAGTGCCTGTTCTGTCAGTCTTGAAATTCCATTGGCAATATTTGGCATTTCACTGATTTAGCGCAAAACGGTGGTAACTCAATGTAAAAAATGAGTTATGACTGTTTTGCGCTTACTCTGTTATTTGTATAAAACGAAGTAGAAATTATGTTGGAAAAAAGTAATGGTGTGATTCACTTGAAGTAATTAGCAGTAACTTTATGTAATGATTTTTGTCATCGTCTACAATGACTATGGTTTCAGCTTGTTTGGTTGATTTTAAGTACCATAACATTATCTTTGATTTAGTAAAGTCTATAGAGCCCAAAACTTTGATTTTTTTTAAAATTAATTTCATCATAAAATATATATATCTATGTATTATATAAACTGACCAGATGGTCTAAGACTCTGGTTGCCATAGTTACTGTTTGTAAAATTCTTGAAATTCTTGCTGACAATGTAATATTGTCTATCCTATGAATCAGTACTATAACTGTTATAATAAATACAGACTGTATAGATTTATGTTTTATGACATTGTATGTCTCTATTTTTAAGACTATTTTACCATAAAACGATGTTAAATGGGTGATTACTGTATTCATGTTGTCTCACTTGGAGATCTCTATGTCTTCAATGTTCCACAAGCTTTTCTTTGTCTTTATTAAGAATAAAGCTTTCATCATTGACTTCTTACATCTTATTTTTGTAGTTAATCTATTTTAATCCATTATAGAGGTCCTTTCAGTTTATATGTATTATGTGTGAAGTTTTTTTTGTTTTAAAGTGAGCATCATGTATTAACATTTTAAATTGGATCCCTACCAGCCCCTGATCCCCTGATCTTAGGGATCATGAGATTTGTGGTTTAATACTCATGTAATATCTTTGATAAAGTCTATTTTCAGAAATCTCGCTACCTGATGTTGATTTTTTCCTCTCCTCTTTTTTGAAGAGTATAATTGGCAAAACACGTGCAAATGTGCAATGTTTTTTATCACAATGTACAAATAATTTAATTGTATGTTCATGAAGCTACTGTATTGTTGAAATGAATCAAAAAAAGGAAACACTTTGTTGTGATACGTGGTCTGGCTGATTATTTTAATGTTGCATGCATTCACAGATATTGTGTAGAAGGTGGAAGGTCAGATAAAACATAATATTTTTATTTCAAGAAATCACCTGCCATAAATGATAATAAAATGATATAATGTAAGTATGTTGAAGTTGTTATAGATGAGATATGTCAGTGGTTGTTTCCTGTTTGATATATGGTATAAATGCACTTTACAACGAAGCCATTATGTACCTGGTACAGTTTATGACTGACTAATGCTTTTATATTCACAGATGCACACTCTTTATGAATTGAACTATTTAGCAAGTGAATACAGAATGTTTTTTTCTTTTGGTATTTTTTTATTTTATTTATTAGGGGGGAGGACCATTATTTTTTTGAAGCAATGTTCTACCCAATCTTGATTCAATTTTCTTTTCAAGAAATTTTACAAAGTATTAGAAAATTGCAAATATGGATTGTGATCACACTTGTCATACCCAATTTACTTCTTATAAATAGAATTACAAATGTATATCTGGTCAAAAGTTCTCATTAGGTATGGCTGACTGAAAAGTAAAATTTTTTTAGTGATATCTTCCCATTTATTTTGTAAAAGATCTTGGTATAGTTACCTTACAACCACTGTATAAAGATTAAAGAAGTAATCAGTACATCTTTACTTTATCTACAGTGGCCTCTAAAATTCAAGGACAAATTCTATGTTTTAGGATATAGTCCATCTATACCTAACCCTGATTAAGAAGGAAACTAAGAGTCGCTCACCTGAGCAAAGTTCACAATCACCTTTAATTAGCTTATTAACATGGGATTCCCACTTTGATTCAAGAAAAATCTTTTATTGTTGTAAAATCACTTGTAGTTTACATGATTAATTTTCCTCTAAAATTTGTCCAAGAACATTTGAAGGATACTGTGTATAGTGAACTCAGTAGATATATTTTATGGTCTATATGATAGATACCAGCACACACACACACACACACACACACACACACACACACACACACACACACACACACACACACACACACACACACACACACACACACACACACACACACACACACACACACACACACACACACACACACACACACACACACACACACACACACACACACACACACACACACACACACACACACACACACACACACACACACACACACACACACACACACACACACACACACACACACACACACACACACACACACACACACACACACACACACACACACACACACACACACACACACACACACACACACACACACACACACACACACACACACACACACACACACACACACACACACACACACACACACACACACACACACACACACACACACACACACACACACACACACACACACACACACACACACACACACACACACACACACACACACACACACACACACACACACACACACACACACACACACACACACACACACACACACACACACACACACACACACACACACACACACACACACACACACACACACACACACACACACACACACACACACACACACACACACACACACACACACACACACACACACACACACACACACACACACACACACACACACACACACACACACACACACACACACACACACACACACACACACACACACACACACACACACACACACACACACACACACACACACACACACACACACACACACACACACACACACACACACACACACACACACACACACACACACACAGTAACCAAGGTTGATATTTATCATGGATGGTAGCTACTGGTGTTATTTACATACAGATACTAATTTCACCTTGTCTTATCTATATGGTTGGGTAATATTTGTTGTTTTTTCTCTCCCTGGTCAGGAGTTGATGTACTTTGTGTCTTATCTTAAATCTATGTGTTACATTAAACTCAGGTCTGATTAGTTTTATGTTATATCTCTTGGCCTGAAAAGTTGGTGGGTTTTTTTCTGAGAAAAGTTAGTGTTTTGGTCATAGTTTTGGTGATTTTTTCTTGTATTTTAAGAGGTGTTGATACTATAAAATTTTGACTCAATGATTTACTGACTTTTCTTTTTATCTATCTCTAAAAAATTTTGTTACTAAAACTTTATTTTCTGTCTTTTGAAAGAGTTTGCATCTGAAATTGATTTCTATAATAAGTCACAATTAGACTAGCACTTAAATTTTATATTAAAAACAGTTTAAAAATGTAACTATTATAATAATTGTAGTTACTGACAAAATGTCTAGTTCCGATCATACAGGTATGATGTAGCAGCTGCTGCAATGTTCTAAAGGGAGAGAACTCTTGTATGTTTATTTATTAAAACAGTGAAGGGAGATAACTCAGACATTGTTTATTTCCCCAGTAAAGGGAGTGAACTCTGAAAGATATTTATATCTCTAGCCAAGGGAGGAAACTTGTGGAAAGTTATTTATTTCTTCAGTATTTGATATATTTGTTAGTTTATGATGAGTGTTGTTATCCTACAAATCTTTTGATGATTAATTGATCTATAAGAGAGATAGAGAGAGAAAAAGAAAGTAAGATGAAGGGGGGAAGGATGAGTAATATGCTATGTAGCCTGACAGTGTTGATGTTTGTATATATATTGTTTACACCATATGACAGATGATCTTATCTCTGTCCAATCTTTCTGTTCAACAAATCTACTCAAACATCTTGTACCAACACTCATCAAACCAATGTATATATTTTCATGCCAACTTGCTATCATAATGTTTGGCATACAGTGTAAGCTTTGCTGAAATATCATGATTACTTTATTTCTTCATTACAATGTTCACCTGTCCGTCTGTCTGCTGCATTAGTTACATCTGCTGACTATTTACTGTAATAACTTCAGTGTCTGGACATGCAATAGCAATCATAATAGTTTCTGCTTTCAATAATTAATATTATGATAATATTACTAATTATGATAATTACAGAAGAAAACTTATTATATAATACACTGTAATATAGTTCTGTTTGACTATGGTAATACATTAGTGAGTAGTACAAATCAATAAATAAATTCTTGCTTCTAGAATACTAATGTTATACAGTTGATAAGAAAATCATGATTTGAACACTATCAGTATACTTTGTGTTTTTTATTAGACCAGCCATACTTTGAACACTACCAAAATATTATTTATTTGAAAAAAATGAAATCGAGAAAACACGCATACCGATGTATAGACAAACCAAACATACTAGAATTTAGGGTCTTAGAGTGTGAAAATATATACCTTTAAAATCGGGCGATGCTGATTATCTTCTTATGTATGAAAAAAGATTATCATAGAATAATATGGATTAACTCCCTTTTGTATGAAAATAGAGTACCTTATGGATTTCTTAAAACAATTTTTAAAAAATAAACAATGCCTATGTACATGTACTTATGACTGACTCATTGTTGCGGAACTCTTCGATACGGACTTGGTACCTTGTTGCATAGTTACCATAGTAAGTCAGCCATTTTGTATGCTGAGTCTGCAGACTGTAAACATGATAGTTGAAGCTGATTGGACCGTCTGCTGAGGGGTTTTTTTTATATGACAAAGGAAGTAAGAATGTTATTTTAAGACTTTCATGATGACTCATCTTTAATGCAAACACAAAAAACAACAAATGATTTTGGTAAATTCTTAGTGTTGGGCTGTCAATTTTTATCTGTATGTAGTTAGATGAAGTGTGATAAATATCATGTTTTAGGCCCGAAAAATATAAATGTTTGGTGTCTATAACTATAGCCTTTGAAAACAAAGTCAAGACCCTTAACATTATAATGCTGTGATTTCATTTTTTAGGAAATATTAAAAATTTTAACATAGAAAATAGTGTATTCAAACTTTTATTTTTCCTTTATTGATATGTCTCAATTTTTGCTTATGACTTTGTTTTGTAATATTGACTCAGGACAAACTCTTCAATCCCCTTAAATGACTATGTACTTAATTCCTTTGGCAATGCAAACTTTACCCTTATTGCTATGTACTGGTTAAAATGCAGGACTTGTAAAATACACCAATCTGTTCATATAATCACTCTAATTATCTTAAAATTTCATTCTGCATTTCCTAGAACCACTCACTAGTAATTGTCTTAAATTTTCTTTAAGCACAATACTGATTAGTTTGTTACAAAATGAAGGGCAAAATTATTAATTTGCTTAATTATATGCTATATGTAATTTTGCTAGCCTGATTCAATTTTCACTATAGTCACAAACTGGCAAGTAATTAAGATGACTGACTGGAACCATAAAATATATATTATTATAGCATCACCTTATTATAAATACATATGTTTTATAAATGTAAGATAATATATGTTGATTTATATTATATAACATGTTTAGACTTAAAACAGTCTTAATCATTCCTATATATGATCTTATCATTATTATTATATAGAGAATTAATAGGAATATTTTGTTTTGAAACTTGAATACATCTTATACAGCAGCTGCCAGGGATTATCTCACGTTTTATCTCATTTTAACGTAGAAATATTTTATAGAACTGGCTTTTTTGTGCCTATAATTTCAAGCTTTGTCATAATTTGCAGTGATTTACAAATTTTATGATTTATACGATTTTCAAGAATTTATAATGTTTTTGTCTTATTATCAGAAAACATATAATAGTTATTGTCATTTTGACATGCTTTTTGTGATAGTTACTGGTAAATATGAGCTGTTTAAAGAAGTTTTTAGAAATTATTATTTTCAGAATATTTACTGTCATTATGAAATTTTCTTGGACTTTATTCTGCACAGAAAATCATCATTTGAAATCGATGAGTCTGGATAAACAAAAAATTAGTCTTAGCTACATGTAAATAAAGAAGGATGTAGACCAGTTTTGTGCTCACCCATTGAAATGTTTTTTCAAGTCTCTAATATTATTTAAGTTCATTGGAGACCAAGTTCTATATTTAATGCTTGAGACTACAGAAGTCCTAAGTAAAAATGTTGTTCCGTGACTAAAGAAGTCCTAAGTAAAAATGTTGTTCCGTGACTACAGAAGTCCTAAGTAAAAATGTTGTTCCGTGACTACAGAAGTCCTAAGTAAAAATGTTGTTCCGTGACTACAGAAGTCCTAAGTAAAAATGTTGTTCTGTGACTACAGAAGTCCTAAGTAAAAATGTTGTTCCGTGACTACAGAAGTCCTAAGTAAAAATGTTGTCCCATGATGTCTGACTGCATGTTAAACATAATCAAAGTGCTAACAGCACTGTTCAAGGACTACTTTAGTTGCAGTTAGTAACTATCCTATTAATTTAGCATGTGTGACCTTATGTCATTGTCATTGTCCACGGCCTGTTAAAATGAGAATTTGCTACATTGTCTGCAGCAAAAAGTGCTTTTGAACAAATATTAAGTATGAAAAGAGTGCTAAACAAATATGGTATGTATAATAGTAATACTAAACATAGGGAAATCCCATGTAACGAAATCATTCCTCAGGCTCTGTTACTACAACTATCATTGAAGCATCTCTGTAGTTGTGTTTATTTGTATGTTTGTACCTGAGGTCTAAATGATGTTAGAACTGTCTGGTTTAGTAATTTAGATAAAAAAATCTATTATTAGTTTACTAATGTATTAGTACTTGATAGATGGAGGTTAATATATTGTTGTTGAAAAGGTCGGGTGTGGTCTGTATGAACTACCTGTTAGGATCTCTTAACTTGTATTCCAGACTCACTGACTTAATGCCCTTCTATCTCTGTTACATAGTTTTAAACGATACTAAATCTATGTAAAAACTACTTGAATATACCTGAAGTCATCATGGGTGATCAATTATTTTACTATCATAAAGTTCTATTCTTATGTTTTATGTATTAACTCATTTAGTGAATGTTCTAGTAAACTTAATGGGTTCTTTCAATAAAAAAAATGAGTTTTAGTGATTTTTTAAGATTTTGACCAACATTAGTAACCTTTCTATGGCTTTACATATTTGCATTTTTAAATAATGTTTACATTCAAATTTTGTCCCACAAACAAGAGGGTAACCAGACTTGTTTGCCATGTTTAAATCTATATAATTGAAGAAATTAAGCTTATTGGTGCCATGACCTACCAACAAAAAGTTAAAGTACTTTAAGAACTTAAACGAAACAGTCTATTAACTTTGACATTTGCTGTTTTTGGAAATAACTGAACAACTACTCTTTACTGCTCATTTTATAAAAGAATGACAACTTAAAATGGTATTGTTTGGCATTAAAGTTAGAAATGTTAGAAACTATTTCAACTTTAGTTAATACTAAATTGTTTACTGGAATAGTTATTTACTAACAATAAAATACAGTTTGATTGCAATTGTTAGAAAAAAATTGAAGGGGAAACTTTAAATTGACTTTACTAAAATTATTTACGTATGTTTCCCCATTAGGACTGTTTCCTCAGATTGGCAGATGGTTTTTTGTTCCCTCTAAGATTCAATTTATAAAAAAATATTTTTTATATCTTTGAATGTGAATGAAGTTAGCTCACATGTCCAGACATCTTTTATTTTATCAATCTAGATATGACTACTGCTTAGGGCTTTGGATGGTCGAGCTAGTGGCGATCTGATCCGAACCACGATTCATGTGTAGTGATTTGCAAATCGAACCATGAATCACTTGTTAATGGAGAAGCATACAGGAATTCATGTAATAAAAATAAGTGAAGAATTACAGATGTTTTTACTATATGGAAAACATTGTACTCTAACATTTATTCTATACATTTCTATTACCAGATCCGTTATGGGAATTTTTAGTGATACCATTTTTGTACTGTCCCTACATAATTTAAAGTTTTCATTAATAGTGTGGCTTGTTTTCAGTGGTAATTAGATGAAAATGCTCTTTCATTTTTTTACAAAAATTAAATCGCCATCCGATTTCAGAAGTAAAGAATATTCATACTCGATTTTCTAGTCGAGATCGCGAATATCCGAGTACTCCGATACTCGCAGCAGCCCTACTAGGCGCTTGGCATCTTGGGGATTAAACCTTTAACATTGGTATACTTTCTAGGTCAGATAAATTTATAATTCCTCTATATTTTTAGTATCACATAACAGGCATGAGCTTTTTCTGATTTGTTTGCATTGATGTGGATGAGGTTGCTCTTTTTTTGTGCTGGGTAATGTCAAGTGCTCCTACACCAAATGGGAGAGTTCTATCTTTAAAATGGCAGCCTCCAGGTTTCGCAATGTGTGGTAAAGACAATAAATACTATAGGTTTTACGGATGCTTTTGAATTGACTCCCAGGCATCCCTTTCAGATTTCTAGTTTGTTTCTTTCTTTGCCAGTGTCTTGTCTGTAATAAGTTTGTTACAAAAGATAAATCTAGTACAAGATACATTGTCATGTTTGTTGATTTGATATACAATTGGTTTGGTATATTTTAGTTTTATGTTAGCATTGATTTTTCTATCCTTAATGTGATGATATACACTTACCGTCCTGGGAAATATATAAAATATATCTATTGAATAAAATGTCAGAAATTTTTACCATTACCTTCGTTGAGAACCTCGCACGATAAACATGAGGCATTTAAGTTCTAGAAATAAGCATGTATGTATGTGTGTATTTGATATAACCATTTATTTCTTTATAAATCATAGTTGCCGTAGAAGATTTATTGATATATTTCTGGCTTGTTTGAACTATTTTAACTGGAATTTAATGTTTAGATCTATATAAATTGGAATGTTTTCTCGGCATTGATGCAGGTAGTTCTAGATGGAAGAGTGGTTTTTGATCTTCGATGAATGATTTAAATGTATTAGTTTATATAAAATATGTTGCATGAAATTGCAATGCACGGTGGGTGTTCACATTAATTTTACATGGGAAATTTTAGTTTTCAGAATTTTGAAGTAATTTCAGTGTTTAATTGTAATTTTGAATCTAAACTGTCAAAGTTTGAAAAGAGCTAGTATATAAGGAAGATGTTACTTAATTTGCCAAACTGTTGGATTATTTTTGTTAAAGTTTATTTCATTGTTAGTGGCCCATACATTAAATCTTCTGATTTAAATATTCATTACAGCCTTTCTTTTCTCATGATCGATATAAATATATTTTAATTAGGGGAGTTAATGTATGCGTCTCATTGAATAAAATTCTACAATAACTCATGAGAACTACATTTGTATTACAACTTAACTGTGTTAAAAAAAGCTTTCCCTGCAACTGTTTAAGTTCCGTTCCTTGCAGTATTACTAGTTCTGATATAGGTAATGATGTATTCTTCCTGGGGTCTATTGGTATAAACATAAGACTATTAAATGTCAATTATTTCTGTATTGATCTGTGTGGTATAATTATAAGGTTACTGTTTGTTATCATTAATTAAAGGAAATTATTACTTTATAATTAGATTTACTACCAGTATCATCAGTGTAAGATTATTGGAGAAAACTGGTTATGTTAATGTCCGTTATTGACCAACTGGGGCCTGAGTAATGCCCAGTTTTCTGGTTAACTGCCCAGTACATTTTGATTGATTGGTGCAAAACTGGTCTAAACTACATGTAAATGAAGAAAGATGGTAGATTAGTTTGGTTCTGACCCATCAAATGTATTACAGCTATGGGGTCAATGCAATACAAGTCAAATTTTATGTAAATAAAGATGAATGTATGTTGGTTTTGCACTAACCCTGTCAATTAGTTGTATTGGTCATTTTATTGCCTTGTAATATATTGGCCCCATTGATTGAATGATGTATCAGGGTATTAGATGATAATAAGGTTTGTTATGATTTAAGTTATAGGGTTACACTGACATATGTTAAATATTTATCATCTAAACATCTCAAGTTATCTCCCTTTACAATGTTCAACTCCAGTAGTAAGAACATATGGTATAGAATGGCTGATGCTATCTTCAACTGAAAATACTTTAGAGATTTCAGTATATCCACTCTGTAGGGCTTCTGTATTTAATAATAATCATTGGCTTTAACTAGATTCTCCGAGATTTAACTTATAAGAGTTCTAAACATTAGTTTTAGATCAAGTTGGTGTTTTTTTATATACACAATTTTTAGAAATAATTTGTATAACATGGAATGTATAATTATATTTAGATAGATTTAATACTGGGTCTAGATTTATTATATAAAAATACATTGGAGGATGGATGGCTAAACATCTATACATCAAAACTGGAACATTATCTGTTATTATATAATATGATTTGACTGTTAGTTGAGATAAGATTGGTACAAATCTAATAAATATATACAAATATATCTGATATGATATTTTACATGATTTTATTATTTGTATGGAGACAGAATAGATGAATATATGTGCTTTAGTGATTGATATATAACATTGTTTCAACTAGAAACTTTCAAAATTTCTGTATTTTTATGGATTGAGGCTAAATGATGGAATATGTGTTAGTGGTTGATATGACATCGATATAACAGTATAATTGATATAACATTTTGGATTGGATTCTTAGATAATTACAAATTAGTTTAAGCACAGTTGGATTGGATTCCTGGAATTTTTAAGACTTATGTTATAATATTGTTGATGATAGAAAAGTTAATGTTAATATAAAAATTACTATGATGGAAGAGAAAGCCGATTTTGAATCTTTGTGTGACTTTCCTATACAAGAAAATCATATGGTAGGTGGGGCATTGTTATATACATTGTTTTCTCTTATTTTGTTCTCTTTGCTCTAAAATTTTGTTCTGTGTTTCTCTTATTTTGTCATTGTATAATGTTCTCTTTTTTTCTTAATTTTGTTCTCTCTTTCTCTTATTATGTTTTGTTGTTTAATTTTATTCAACTTTCAGTGTGCATACATTAACTCCAGTGTTTTAAATATAACTAATTGATTGTGACTACATAATTACTGCAATGAATATTTAAATTGGTTGGTTAATGTATGCACCACAGACAAATGAATGAAATATAACAATATTTGTTCTCTATTTTATTCTTTTTTTCCCTGTTCTAATATTGTTTCTGTATATTGTATTCTGTTATCTTGTGGTAGTGTAAAGTATATAAAATGTTTTCTAAGACACTAATGACATATTATTTGTTCATGAAACTGTGATATTGGTTATACTTCATTTACCAATAATTATATGGTCGATACCATGACCTTTGACATTATAGCTATTTTTGGATATGTAAATTTTATGATTTCCTAATTTGCATGAAGTATCGGTCCAGTGTAATGTAATAGACCTAATCCGGACTTCAAATTTATGGGGTTTTCCGTCTGTGCAGAGGGGGTACTAACAAAGTTTTCTACATATTATTGCTATATAGCACAAACTATGGATTAAATCCTATTGTTCTTTGTACACATGTTTTCATTGTAACGGTGAAAGTTTTTTTGTACCGGAGGGGAAAACCCAAAAATTTGAATTCTGGATATAGTCTATTGACTTGAGGCAGATCATATTTATAGACTTGAATAGTAACACTATAACTAATTGATTTAATGATTGTATTGACAACCTTTATTCATCCATTAGTGATCCATACATTAACCTGCTGATTTAAATATTCCACAGTATTTCTGATCTCACTATCCATACTCCAGTATTTAAATCAGCAGAGTTTATGTATGTACCACTGACAGTTGAATAAAATTTACCAATAAAGTTGTGTCATTTTTCTCAAGTCAATATAAACTCACTATGTTGAACATTGACTTATTTTTGTTAGGTCTAATATGAGCTCCCTAATGATTGAAGATATTGAAGTTGCTATCAATTATTTAAAGGGATTTTGTTTTTATTTTGTATTAGAACAAATTGTTATCTGTGAAAAGGTTGAAACTACACAACTTGATGAGACAAAAACAACATCAGATAAATCAATCAAGTCACAGACAACAGTCTCCAGTCTCCAAATTTCTATAAATATTTCAATGCTGGTAATAATTTTTTGATCAAATGAGAGAACTTGTGCATAATTTTTGTTTGTATTTAAATTGTATCAATTACTAGACCCTTTAGGTCTGTCATGTGGAAGTGTTCATAATACTGGTTCTTGAGATGCTGAACCACAACGAAGGCTGAACCCAATACTAAGGTTAAATAACCACAAATCTTATGACACTTTTTACTGAAGGATTCAAACAGTGAAAAAGTGAAATCTTTGTAGCTCCTGTAAAGTTTTGTGGGTTTCTTTGTATTATTTTTGCACACTTTCGTAGGTTCATTTTTTATTGTTTATGAGCTTCTTGTGGGCTCTGTGTTAAATTGCTTGTATAAATGTTTAAACTAGATATTTAATCGCCATGTCATTATCCTAAGAACTCATTAGATTCATCTTTGATGTGTTTTAACATTTTGTAATCATACGTTGTTATATGTCTTTAATGTTTTATCTAAAGGTTTGTTTCTTCTTTGTGTTGTTCTTGGTGCTTTACAAGAAATAACTTGATTAAAGTAATAAAACTCAGTGTGAAACCTTTAAATGGCTTATCATGCTGCCTTATCTTAAAGATTTTATTTTTAGAACCGGCTGCAGATTCTTTCTTAAGTCTTTCAATTATAGAATTTATGTCAAAATGTTTTTTGTGAAAGCTTGCATGGTCATAGATTTTTTGTGTGTGAAGATGGAAAGATGTATCATGATGATTTTTTTCTAGATTATTTTTGATGATGTAAATATGGTCTGTGACTGAATGTAGGAATATGTTTCTAACATTATTTAAGTACAAAACTGAATGATTCTGATCAGATAGCTTGTACTGACTTGTATGCAATTTGCTGTTTACATTAGATTAACTGATAATGTCGAAAAAACTTGGAGCCAACATACATTTATCAGATCTCCATTACCTTCAGGGAAAATTCTCTCTTAGGTCAAAGAAAGACAACTCTTGTAGGCTTATTTATAATTTTGTATCTAAGGGAAGTAACTCTATGTCTAAGATTATGAGTCATGCATAGAATGATTGTGTAAATAATGTTTCTTGTATCTTTTATATGACAGTCTGATATAGTTTTCATTTCATGGTCAGAAGGTTTTTTCTATCTTGATTGGCACTTTTATATCCTGATTTTGACATTGTAGAACTTTTCTTGGTCATTTTTTGTATGGTTTCTCTCAGACTTCAGTGCTCTTAGTCACTTCTGCTTCATATTTTATTTCATGTCACAAATTTAAAGTTTCTTTGAAGATGATCTCTTCTTTCATTCTTTTTTGCCCAATCAATTCAATTGAAGTGAAGTTATAATGTTTTATTCAATAAATTTAGATTGGCATACGTTTCTTATTGTGAGAGTTTTTCACTTTCCCCTTAATCTGCCAGTTTGGGTTCCATTCAATATTTATATTATTGAAAATGTCCATTACTATATATCTAATTCTGAGAATGTATATTGATGTATGATAGGTTTGGGAGTTCTCAGTTTACATGTATGGTTGCTCAAGTTTCTGAAAGTTTTCTTGGAATTATTTCTTTGATTTGGAATCTATTCTATCAAAATCATTGAATAAGTGTTCCAGAAAAGATGTATTGTCTTGTGTAGGGTTACGAAACAATCAATAAAGTCTCGAGGAAGAACTAGGTTCTGATATATAGAATAAAAGTCTTAAATGTCCCAAATAAAGAATACATTCAATCATACCAGTCTTCCAGAGACTTTGTCTAATAGAATAATAGAAAAGTCTATGATATTTAGAGCTTGTACTGCTGTGTTGGAGATTCTGCTTGCAGTATGTCATATGTTTGTCTTTAATAGGCTAACCGAGGCATAAAACATCAGTTTGAAAATTTATCTTAGCTTTAAAAGAAAAAAAGTAGATAAAGACTTGTGATTTAATTAAAAAAGTTTATTTCAATACTGGTCTTACTTCATGTAAATATTGAAAGATGTAGACTAGTTCTGTTAATGTGTTATGGTACATTCTAGATGGTTGAGATGTTTCTAAGTGTCCCTGGGAACTTTTGTGCCTTAAGGTTAAAGCCTATGATTTCATATTGCATTAAGCAAAAAGTGATGCAAGCTGGTTATGAGTTTTTAATATGCCTGATATGGCCATGATTTGAAAATGAATGACGTTACCAAAGTAAAATTTCAAGTTATGACTTGAATTCTCTTTGACCCTTGCCTTTGACCCTTGCTTTTGATCTTTGGCTTACCCGGTTATGAACTTGTTATTGTTGTATTATAGACATGTAGAAATGAACCCTAAATGATGTTAAAGTCTTTATCATAACTTCTTGATTGAAATTACATTATGATGCATTGTGGGAAAAATCACAATACAATGTATTGTGGGAAAATATTTTCACTAACCAAATTCATGACCGATATTTTCATGCCCTGTTACAAACAGCTATTATATTTTGGCATTATTTGTTATTGGGAGATATGAATGCATTTTATGTGAGGTCATATTCACATTTTTCAATAAAGAGAAAAAAATCTTCACCGAAAAAATGTGTTTCTGGGAAATGTTTTTTATGATAAAGACTTGTGTATTGGTATTATGGTAATCATTTGGGACAAGATGATTATTGAATAATCATCTATACATGAGCGAGTTATTTCCTAGCCTATTTAATGGGACCTACAGACTTTATGGGCAAATTGATCGCAGATTATTGACTTGATTAGTCCATATAGTTATACAATATGGACTAAATGTACCCAATCAGTATTAAGCTTTCTGTAGCATTCTATGGTTTCCGTAGTTTTTAGGGGTTTGTGAAGCTTTTATGACTCATTTATAAAACAAATAGAACTAACTAACTAAATGGTCTGTGATCTGATTGAACTGATAAAACGAGAATTGAGATCTTGAGATCGGATGTAGTGATTTTGTTGCTAGAAATAATTGTTACAGTTTTTCTATAGTCATTTATCATGACTCATGTACTACAGTTATATAATATTGTAAATAATAATCACTAATTGGTTATAATTATAAATAGATTAATTTTCTTAATTGGGACTGCATCAAAAATGAAATTTGAGCATTTGAAATATGACTGGAGAGCCCATTACTTGTTTTGACCTTAAGCCAAAGATTGACCTTTTTTCCCACTTTAATGCAATCAGGTATTTAATTTATCTCTAGTTATGTAACAGGAGGCCAGTCTTTTCCTTTGGTTATTGGCTGCAATACATTGCTGTTTGAGCCCAAATACTTAATGTAGTAGAAATTTGTGAGCTAACATTCAAATGTTTAACCTTGGAAAACATTGTGCTTTAAGTGAATATTATCACAAGCTGCCTGCACTAGAGTCCAATATTCACACTTACATTATGTATGGGGGAGGGGAGGTATATTTTTTTAGGGGGACTCTTTCATGCCAGCAGCCTGTGAATAAAATATGATGAACTGGGATTCAAACATATAAACTTGAGATTTGTGTCTAAACTGTGTGCATTAAGTGAATATAAGATGATAAACTGTGATATATCATACAACAAATTGATGACGTAGTTTGTCTGCCAACTTTAATCTGTCCAATATAAACTATTGTCTTTCTTTCTGTCTTATCTCAGTAATAAACTGTTATTATGCAAATATATTGTATAAGACTGTTATATTTTCTCTATATCTCTTTTATTGACCTCCTAATATTGATGTGTATACAGTAAAACCCCTTTAACATATCCACATGCTGGTCTGCATTATGATGTGACTGAAAATCCTTGATGATAATTGGGCTTGAACACAGAACCTTTTTAGCCCTAAACAGACACCACCACGGTGCCATAAAAGCAGGCTTGACGCTAATAGGGTACAAATACCATTTGAGCCCTTAAAACAGTCACAGCACAATACCATAATAGGCAAGCTTGAAGGCAATGGAGGTACAAATTTAGTGCCATATAATATTATACCTATGCTACATACATGTATAGTACCATGTTGTGTCTGTCTAGTTCCTTGAATACAACTTGTTAAGTTTTCGTTAATAATGTTAATGTAATTTCTAAGCTTTATTTAACAATAAACTTTAAACGTTGCTTACTTTTGTTCATCAACATTGCATATTTATAGGTGATATATCAATTCAAGCAGGTGCACAGTTGATATGTAAGATAAATGTCATGGCTATATAACAATGTCTGTATTGTGGTTCCTTATTTATTGAACTGATATCAGTCATAAAATTTAAAATTTGGCAATATATTGCCTCAGAAAAAATCTTCAAATGATGGATTGATTAAAATGTGACTGACCTTTAATCCAATTGTTGTAATTATTATTATGAACTTTAGTAACATAAAGTTGGATTTTATTTATTAAATTTTGTCATTTTTGCCATCAGAGGTATTATTATAAAATTTGCTTAAAAATAATTTGAATTGGTCAGAGCAAAATTATGGAGAAGAACTTTATAAGAAATATTTTTTTTCCAATCTAATAGTGGATTATATATTTGTTAACATGTACATTTGATCAATTCATATTTTTTAAACTAGAGCAATATTTGTCCAGCTTCATAAAAAAGATGAAGATTAGTTTTCTAATCTAATTTTTTTGCCCTGACCCATTGGTAATGTTTTTGTATTACTTCTGATTCAATGGTGTGTCTACAAAGCAAGGTTTTACTGTATTATTGAGTTTAAAGAAAATATTTATTTGCAGGAATTAACTAATGGGATAGCCATGGTCTAAAGATATCTAATTGACTTGTCCTATGACCTCTAGATACTGGTTTCTATTCTTTGTTACTGTTGCTATAGTAAAATAAATAGATAAAAAAAATGGAATACTATGATTGTATAATATCTATGTACATTACTGTCTATATATTATAAGTTTTGGTACAGTTAGGGAGACTTAATGTACATTGTGAATGCAGTATTGTTTCATATATTGATCCTAATCTTGTACTCTATAATAGTTTCTCTCATCGGACATGTACGGTAAACCTGTAAAGGAAGGTTGCTACTAGTTCCATATTTAGTCTTGTACTGGTAATAGTTTCTCCTTGAAAATGGACAAGAGATATTTTAACTGTTGAACTCTACTTGGTTCATTTTGAATGGATTTTACTTTCATTGGCTTTCTATTTGTGCTTTGAGAAAGGGATTGTTTACAGTTGATAGGATTGTTGAATAACTAAATATAGGACTTTATGTATTAAAAAAAATATCACTGAAGGATGGATTTTTTTTATTCATGAAATACAATTATTTGGCTGTTATAGGATTGTTAAGGAAACAAGTCTGGTTTGATTGTATAATGCTTGTAATTGAATTAATAAGAACAACAGAGTTTGGTAAAGAGATGCTGCAAAAAGTTTAATTTATAAGTTATAAAAGTATGGGCATTGTGTTTAAATTTATGAATGGAATTTGTTTTAGTTCAATTGCATTCAAATATTTTATTTTAGCTTAAATGGATGATTTAATATTTAAAGTTAAATCAATTAAATTGTGTAAATGTTTGATTGAGTGATGTTACAATATATATTAAAATTTAAGAAATTAATTAATTGAAAAAAAATATTTTAATTAGTAATTAGATTTTATGAATTTACGATGAATGTCTAGCAACATTATAATCCCTCAACGTCATCAGAGCTCGTCAATTCACATTGAATAAATTGTTGCGTGTTTTTTTATTGGTAATTAAAATGGTGCATGTTTTTTTCTCATAATTTCTGATCAAAATTTTGTACATTTTTTTTCAAAATATTGGAATCTTTGCCAGTTGAGCTTCCTTTGAATTCTATGGTTGGATAATGTTCCCAGAATTTTATGATTCCAATTAGGTTTAATAAGTTTACATAAAATTTTACTGGATATCATATTTTAATGTAGGTATCTTACAATCTGCTCGGACAGTTTTTTTTGTTCAATTAATAATCGCAGACATAATTTTTTTTTGAAATATTATATTTATTGAAAATGTAATTTCTTCAGACTAAATCTTTTGAGAAATTTATAAATTTTACTTTTCTTTGAGGATAAGTGTAGAAGGACTTAACATGTATATAATCATTTTATGTTAAATTAATTAATTATTAATTCGTTAAGTTGGTGTGCACTTGTACGGGAATGTTAATGAGTCATTTTAAGTCTGTAAATGTATTAAACATGTTCAGTGCAATAAAATAATGTTAGAAAGTTTTAACGATTAATACAAGTGTGCATGTTTAGATGGTCTACTATGTCCATTGTGGATAATAAAATACAAATTTTATAACTGTAAACTACTTGTCTATGAGTGGATATTTAGATATATATTTAATGTTGGTGATTAATGGATTTTTTACAGTGGTTATAAATTATTTATAATATGGTGTTTCTATTATAATAGTGTTTAGTGTAGGAGCGAATACTATAGTGCTGGTTGGTAGTTCTGACAAAAAAGTGATAAGTACTTGCAACATACAGATCATTGGTTGAACTCTTTGGGTTTTGAGTGTACAGTCACTGCTTTCTAGCATATCACTGGTCATTCTTAATTAATTCTACATTTTTTCAACTTTTAATTTTTTTTTTTACAAAATTTAAAATTGATTAAGTTTGTTAAGTTTTTTTTTTAGAATGTCAATATAGTAATAATTTGACTGTAGAGTCTATACATAGAAGAACATTGTAATTATAAATGATTAACTGAACAGAACTTACTATAAGATAAATGATTACCTTTGGATCAAAAGTTCATAATAGCTTAGTTATATTTCAATTGAAATGGTCATAATTGCTTGCTTTTAGTATGATATGACTTTAGTGTGTAAAAAGTGATACAAAGACAAATGGTCAAAAGCTTGACCCCAGTGTTTTAATTTTAAAATATATATTTTTAAATATAATATTAATAGAAAAACCCATTTAGTGTGAGCGAAACATTCTTTTACATAATAATAGAAAAGATTTAAGTTACTGTGAGCAAAACGTTAAGTTCAGTGACAATGAGTACTGATGGAAATGAAATGCCAAAGTTATTAGCTGAATGGTTATTAACATCTAAATCCTATGATGCTGATTCCGATGATGAAACTTTGTCATCTGATGCTGAATGTCCATTTGATGTAAGATATTACAAAATTTGTTGTTGTTGTTAATCTTTATTCAGTTGTCAGTGGAGCATAAACCCTGCTGATTTAAATACTCAATTATCAATATTAATATTCTAATATTTTTTCTTGTTGTTGTTTGATGTTGTTATTAGTAATTCTTATTCAACTGATAGTGGAACCAAGTTTTTACATTAATCCTGCTGATTTATATACTCAATCATCAATATTGATGTTATATTTTTCTTGTTTTTGTTGTTGTTTGTCGTTGTTGTTGTTATTTGTTAATTATGTAATGTATTGTAAATTCAACTATTAGTGGCACATGATTAACCCTGCTGATTTAAATACTCAATATTGATATTCTAATTTTTCTTCTTGTTGTTGCTGTTGTTAATTGATGTTGTTGTTTTTGGGGTTTTCAATTGTTGGTGGAGCATATGTTAACCCTATGATTTAAATACTCATTTATCAACAGTGAGTGTATAAATAGTACTGTAGTGAGTATTTAAATGAGTGCAGTGAATGTATAGGGTCATTGACAGTTGATTAACGTTTATCGATACTTGATGTTGTTTTAATAAGTTGTGTATAGTCTTATTAGATTTCAATTGCAACAGTCATAATTTTGTATATTTTTTTTTGAGGTTTTGTCATCAGAGGGATTTATATATTTTTTTTAAGATTGCTGTACCCAAACGGTAGCAAAAAGTCACACTGTCCATGTGTCATGATGCGTACTGTTCTTTAATCATAATTGTAAATAAAACTCTGAAGTATTTTAAAATAATGAAAAAATCCATGGGTCAGTATAAAACTAGTTTAACTACATGTTATTAAAGTTTTGACTAGTTTTGACTTGACCCAACATATTGCACCCCAATGTCAAGGACATAACTGGTTGACCTTTGAGTCATACAATGTATGAAATATTCATTGACCATACATTATGTTATGTCAGAGACAGGATTAGACTGTTCTTATTTCTGGAAACTATATTGTTTGTAACCTTGTATTACATACACTTATACCTGGAAAACTTGTCATGTTATGTTATGTTTGTTTTTTAACAATGTCTGCAGACATAACTTTCTTTCATCGTTACATGCTGTTATGTTACGTTTGTCTACTGACAACTTTTTGTCATTGTATGCTGTATTTCATGAATTAATGATTGCCTGCATAACGTTTAACCATACAACACTTTTACATTATAATAAAATAATGATTCGTTTGGCATGTATTATTTCTAGTGTAAAATTAGTAGCTGCAATTTATTATCAATTATATTATTCATATATACGTGCATACACTGCATGCAATTTTTATGCATGTTTGTATCTATATGTTGTATCAAACGATTTATTTATAACTTATAATAATATATACTTTTTGATATCCCATGATTCAAAATGTGCTTTCTATGTCATGAAGTCTTATTTTTATGACATGAACAAATGTAAACTTTGTTCTTATATTTCTTGTACTTTGTTATAATTCTATTCTGTATGATTTTTTCTATTTATTATTTTTGTATAATTCATCATTATTGCACATGTCAAGAACATCTGTTGTTACGTCAGTCTGGTATTATAATTCCTTGATGCCAGAATGTTTTCTAACTGTACAGGAAATTGCAGACGGATGATTTCATGATATATTGCGTGATGCTACAGTATTTATGATAGACAAAAAAATATTCTGGCTAAGTCAAGATATCTGATATATGTACAATATTTTCTCACGTTAGCCTATTATAAGGAAATTATATAATGCTCAGATTATCGACCAATCATATTTCAGTATTTTAGATTCTGCAAAATTTTTGATCAATCAGATTGCAGCAATGTAGATTCTGCCAGGAAATTATATTTCATTGGTATTAAAGTATATCTATAATGTCTAGAGTTTTCCTATTTCAGTTTTATTTATCTTTTTTAGATGATAAAGTCTAAAATTTGTGAAGTTTTGATTTTTCAAATTATTTATGGGTTTCAGATAAAATAAAATTTATGTAAGAATAATTCCATCATGTTGCCATAGTGTCATAATAATTATCTAGTTTTAATATGGAATCAGCAAGGTCATCTCACACATCTATATGTCATATTTGACAATATCAGAGTATATCAATTAAAGTGTGACTATAAATAACATCCTCTTCTATCTTGTTGGTGCTGTTAACATGTTTTTCTGTTCATATCCCATTGATGGGTCAGTGCTTACTAGCCTACATCCTATCTTTATTTAAATGAAGTTAGACTGAGTTGTGCATGAACCCATTTTTAATGTACTTTCTTGGTATTAATTTTCGATATGAGTCCTTAGAATCTATTTTGATCTTCATCATTTTATATAAAATCACCATTATCATCATCTTTGTTATCACTTATATCATCATCAGCATCATCATCTTTAACATCAGTTATGTCATTTTCATCATTATTCTTATAATCACCATCATCAATGTAATGATTAATCACTGGTTGATTACATTATGATTTTCAGATGTTAATACTTTAGGAGTTTCTGTATATGTTATTGATGTATATATTATTTTCTATATTTTAGGCTCATGTGGTGGCTGCCTTTGAACAGAGTTTGTCCAACATGACTCATAGACTTCAACATTTGACCAGTACATCAGAACAAAAGGTAATTTTTTGTTTTATTTTTCTAATAGTCTTTAATCTATATGATAATATGATGGTGTTACTTTTGAATTTAGATCATTTTATTCTCTACTATGACATTGAGCAATTTCATACATCCCTCAGTGACTGACAACTGCCCTACATGATCTAGAATCAACGGAAGGAGGGAGAATGGTCATAGAAATTATTTGATGACCAAACTATAGGAAGTGTGCTCCACCTAGAATTTGTACACACTACCCATCAATCAGTGGACTTGTGATTTAGCCGGGCTGGCGGTGACAAAAGCTAAGACTATAATATTGAGATCATAAAAACTAACAAATGCTTTATTTACATATACATGTACATCACAAGTTGATTCCATGGCATTGTCTGATTCTTATTGTGTCAATGTATTTAGTTTGCATTAAAAACTGAAGGGGTACATTTGTGGTCATTAGACCAATGATCCTTTCCCTGCTTTCTTATTTTCCCCACTGATGCTTTGTCCTGTCCCCTTCTAATCCCATCAGAGTCTCCTTATCCCATCAAATTTTCCATCTTCTCCAATCTGACCAATATATACTCAGACTTCAGTGAACTTTATGATTAATTTCACTTATAAAGAAATTGGGTCTATTGATATCTCGTTTTTTATCAACAAATATTTTAATAAAAACTTATAAGCCATATCAAAAACTAAGTATTACAAACTGGATCTAGTTGCCTAGTAACCCCCTCTTCAAAACTATACAGATCCCAAGTTAGATATGTTATATTGATGACTCAAATATTTGATGTAATGCCAGTTACATTAGAACCACTAGTTTTACTGAATCAATAGTCTCAGCTTTAGTGAAATATTTCCCTCTCACATCTTGACATAGTTTGATACAATTGCATTCTTTCTGCTTTTTCTTGATACTTTGGTCTATTATGATCATGTTTTTGTTAGATTTGGGGAGGTTTTTGGTACAATATATTGGCATTGATTGAATACTCAATACATTTGTGTATTAGATGTAAACATTATGTAAGTTCATATGAGTACAGTAGATTCTATTGTATTATCATTTGGTTAGATGCCATTTTTTGTTTCTATAGATACAGTTAAACCTGACATCTTGAACACATGTTACCATATTTCAGTTTCACATCGTAATATGTCAAGTATATTTGGACCTTAAGTTAATGTGTTTTTCAAGTCGAAAAAGGTTTGTTAATTCCTTTTGGGATGCATCTGTGCTGAACAAAGTAATTTTGCCTATTTTATAGTATTTTTGCTGAAAAGTGTACAACACAGATCACAGATTGTTCTGTGTACATATTTTTATTTCAACTTCGTTCCTGTTCCGCTGGTACATCTTGTACAAACAAAGTCTTTCTGCTGGAAAAACCTATCAACTTTAGTTCCTAATCAAATTATTGTTTATCAGGTTAGCTCATTTACTAGTGTTAATTATTTTATAACAGTCCTATTGACTTTTAAGCTTAGGACTGACAAATTGGTCATCTAGCTATTAACTTACCATTCCATAATAGCATTTAAACCTCTCAACTATAAATGGACTAAAGATTCATTGTTTCATAATTATATGACAAAAACGGAGACTGTAAAAGGGATGACAGTCTTAATCTGACATTGTATATGGAACAAAAATCTGCATTTGAGTCTGTAATAAGAAATAAAATTAGTCTAAAATTGATTCTGTTAAATGGAAAAGTCTCACTTTTAATCTGTAAATGGGACCAAATTCTGAGTTTGACTCTTTACATAGGATGTAACCCAGATACAAAATTTTTGTCATTTATTTCTAGCATTTATTTGTTTAGTTCTCTTATTTGATCAGATTGATTAGATTATTTATCTCTAGATTATTTATGTTATTGTCTTATTTCTGATAGAATAACCTTGGTAACAATATCATATATATTGTAATATTATATAGTTTGATTTATCAATAGTTATATGATGTATTGAATATTTTATATAATTTAATCATCATTAGTAAGTTCTTACACAGTTTACTGGACCTGCATCATTAGAAAGTTCTTACGCAGTTTACTGGACCTGAATTAGTCTCTGGTATCAAAGACAATCAATCAGGGAACATTTTGATTAAGTTGCATCTCTGTTACTCTGCAAGTAATCTTGTGAGAGCTTCTTTTGATACATGTAACATAACTCTTCTATGATCTAGATAAAAAAGGGTCAAGTGGTGGCCATGTCATTTCTTCTGCATTTAGGTGACATTGGGCCAAGTAAGTCTACCCCTTTTTGTGTGTTAGGTGAAAAAAGGGCTAAGTTTTGGTAATGTCCCTATCAGTAAAGGGTTAATTAGTCCCCTATAGTCTCTGATAAGTTCTGCTTTAGTATTCATTGAGTATCTGTGTCACCAAATAACTCAACTTGTCAAATGGTATGCCCGCTGTTTAGATTCTTGCTTTGACTCATGTAAACATTACTTTTTTGTCCTCAATGATATTTGATGAAGCTAAATATTGCCACATGTAAAACATTGAAGAACAAAGAATAAATGATAGAAATGATAATTATAATGTTTATAATAATGTTAGTTCGTATGATAATGATAATTGAAATACTTGTTAGGTTACGACAAATCAATGTGTAAGTGCAATACTAGTTTATTTCTTCTTTAATTTCATGATGTTAAACTAGTTTTGCTCTAAACCATTGATGGTGTCTTCACTGTAATTCCATCACACATTATTTATAATGATTACATACTTCTGTTTACCTGTAAATTATTTATTTATATTAAATGAAAAATAATGATATATAAAGTCAAGGATTTCTGTGGTAAGAATGCGTACCTGTCAAAAAAATGTACAAGGCGTCATTTTGTTTGGATGTGATATTCTGTTAATCTCATGTCAGGCTTAACTGCAAATTCTATAATGAAAATAACTTGTCTTGTTCCCAGCAGATTTTGTTGTTTTTGTTATTTTGTCTATGCTGGTACCTGGCTGTTTTTGTTATTTGTCTAAGCTGGTACTTGGCTGTAGACAGTATTGACTGGAAAATCACTTAGATATAAACAAAGATTTCGCCATCTCTCCTACAAGAAAAGAAATTGTGATGCTTTTGATTACCTGTAAACATGTTAGTTACAGAACCTGCTACAGAACCGATATCAGCTGATTGAATATTAAACTTGTCAGCTGCTGTCTTAACAACATCATTATACTAACAGAGTCTTTACTTGTTGTTAAAAGTGACTTAATTGGTGTCTGATTGTTGAAGGATTGTTGAAGGCTTAATTGTCATTATAAGCTGAATACTTAATTGGTGTATGTTTTGAACATAGACTTACAGCACATGTTTAATTTGTGTTACTTTAATTTTGGAACATCCCTCAAGCTAAAGTACAGGCTTGGCTTGTGTTACTGTACTTTTGGAACATCCCTCTACACATTTTGGATCTATCTCAGTTGGTTAAATCATCCAGGATTGTTTTAATGCAAGCAGATGCAGGTTTAATTTGTTTTGGATTGGCATTCCTAGATTTCCTACAGATAGGAACAATCTATTTAGTGACGGCTTGATTCTATCCAGGATTTCAACATATAGCTAATGGTGTTTTAAATGGTTTTAATTTGATTTTTGTGATAAAAATATTTTTGAAACTTTTTGGAATCCGGCCCTTATCATAAAAGGTGAGAACATTTTTGCGTATTTCTAAAATGGTCTTAGAGTATTTAATATATGTACTGAAGTTTAGATTGTTACATGTACAAACATGAATACTGTACAAAATTTCATTGAAATTCTAAGAAGTTGTTTTGTTTTGAGTGTGTATTTTGACTATAAGTTGTTTTCTTGTAGGCTGTCCAGTGGCTCTTGTCTCTTGCTTTCTATATAACTTATTATTAATTATAGTCATGGTCAGTTCTCAATTATTTGTTTACAAATTTACTATAGTTTGATTTTGAAGCAAGTTCTTGCAGCTTAGATTAATCACTTTTGAGTCTGTTGGTCCTTGTCTCCCAGTTCTGAGCAGTAAGGACAAAGTTTCTTGCTCAAGGAAACAACAAGATATGCTTTGGACATGATTAAAACCAAAGTAGATCCAAGCTATCCAAATTGATACCAGTCTACATGGCAACTGCTGGGCGATGCATTCTATGTTCTCAATCACTGGTTGGAAGCTGTCTGGAGTTGCTTGTACAACAATGTTTTTGGAAAGAGACTAATCATCTTTCCAGATTCAACATTAAAGTGATCAATTCTGAAATCTCATTACTTTCTCATGGTTACCATTTATAGCCAGCCTCACTGACAATGTGATGGAAACAAAGATAACTTTTATGTAAATTACATGTAAAAAATAGAGTGTTTTTCTTAATGTATTCTTAGAGTAGGGTGTTATTTACATGTCTGATTTCATTGGTTGTTTTTTCTGGGTCATGTTGCAAAGAACTATGTGTAGTTTAAATTTTACTGCAGAAGTATGCAAATTGAGGCAATAGTATCCAACTTGGGAATTTCTGAATTGGAGCAAGTTGATTTAAACTGTTGTAGTTTTTATGGGGAAATTGTCAAAAGATTATTAATTCCTCTTTTGTTTTATTTCTTAATACATCATTTAGATTCAATTATCTTAGACTGAAAGGTAAAAATTATTGACACTATTATCTTACTGATAGAGAATTATTGTAGAAAGTCTTGGTAGCAACCATAGCAATGTATGTCATAAAAGACTGTCTAGGCAGTTGATTAAAGAGAGAACCTTGTACTGGTGTATCCCAAGGAAGTTATCAGAAAAGTCTGGGCTTGCCCTGCTGAGTTGCCTCATTAGATAAAGTTGTTATCACTGTTAGCTGATTAGGTGCACCATCCTGCATATGACATTGGCTGTTGAAAGGGGCATGAAACAGAAACAAACTATAAAAAAACAAAAACAAACAAACATGCTTTGAGAAGCATAAGATTGCAGAATAAAAAAGCAATGATATAAGTATTATTACAAAACAGGTAGGATGATTAAAGTAATGCAGTTTCCTGTGAAATCTGTAATATTGTTTATCCTATGTGAGGTCTTTGATGATTTTATAACTTCTGATGCAGTTGTCGATTGACTACAACGTTTTATTTCTTTCTGTACACTGCTGGAGATTCCCATATACCTCTTTTGAGAACACAGAAATTTCTGCCATTATGTTTTGTGCCAAAGTAAATATTTAGAGATAAGCAAAGAGTAACTAATTTAAAATCCAGATCTCAGGGAGGAATGTAGCCTACTTGATTCGCATATAATAAAGATATAACATAATTTAGATAAAATGATTTTGGCAGACAATTTTGAAAATGGCTCTTTCATTCTTTCATAATGTGGAATACTTAATGTAAATTATTTGCTTCTCAAACCTATTGACATTTATGATTGAAATCAAAATTATACAAGAATTTATGGCTTTCTATCCTTATATCATTCATGTACTAAAAAGTTTATCATTTAATTTTCATCATTTAATTTCTATTTAATATGCTAATTTTTTGTTTCCTACTTTGACATAAAAAGTCTATCTATAATGTTAATCAATGCCCTGTAGGTATTTTTTGTAATTCTGAATTTTTTTGTTAATGAAAAGTTTTAAAGTAAACATATTTCTGAGCTACACATTGGCATTTCTTCTAAAATTGTATAACTGCTAAAGAAAGGCAATTAGAAAAGGTAGATCAGTGAAATACAGACTCAACTAACTGGAGAAATGTTGATAGTGTAAAATAGTGTAAAATCCAAGCTTACAATAAACAAACACAGTTGGCTACAGATGGCATACATTTTAGTTTGTATCCTCATTGTATAGTTTGTGGTATAAAAACATTAGTGTTAAGGTCAGACTAAATACCTTCCAAGATTTACTCTTCTAGAAATAATTCAATTATTACTTGTTTTTGTATATTGTGTATATGACCTGATAGCCGGTTACAATAACTAACATTGTCATAGTAACACCATCATGATTATCATATGCTAGTCTTTGCTGACATAAGTCTTAGCTAAAACAAGTCTTAGCATTGTAGCTGACTTTTTTAAGCCAATACAAATTTTAAGTCTTAGCTGACATAAGTCTTAGCTGACATAAGTCTTAGCTGACATAAGTCTTAGCTGACACAAGTATTGCCATAATTGCTCAACTGATTCAAGTATTAACTGACATGATAGTTAAATAACTTAAGTCTTAGCTAATACTTGTCTTAGCTGTCACAAGTTTTAGCTTTCACAAGTTTGAAATGGAATTTTCTTTTAGCTGACTCTTGTCTTAGCTTATATTTGTCTTAGCTCTCAATTATCTTTGCTTACACTTGTCTTAGTAATGCTGGTCTAAGCTTTCTCAAGTTTCAGCTGACACTCTTACTTAGCTAATACAAGTTATGTGTCTATGAGCCTTTGATTATATAACATGTTATTATATTTGCAAATAATTTTACGAAAAAAATCTTCGTAAGTCAAAAGCAAGAAACATTATTAATATGCTCATTTTTTGGCTTATTAATTCTAGATATTATACAAATTGTGTAGAATTATGTAAGCCCTTTGAATATGATATCATAGTTATGCTTATAATCCATCTGACTTTGAAGTGCTAATTATATGAAACTGACTTACGAAGATTTTTTTCGTAAGAATTTTTGTGAAAAGCACCACAGGTTTTTAAAATTATGACTAGTTCTTTTCTTGACTTACTGTTTACCAAAAAGCAAAATAAGTAGTCCCAGAAAGCTTACAAAAAAAGTAGTCCCATAAAAGCCAACAAAAAGTAGTCCCTATAGAACCAAGTTGATTGATTCCACTGTAATCCTATACTAAACAACAAAAAATGCTAATAGTTTACCATAGTCCATAATATAGAATTGGAATATTTGATCTTATAATGTCTAGAGTTCATGACATTTCTACATGGAATCATTGAGTCATGTCTTTATACATTAGAGAGCATCTATTTACATATATTATTGATGTATAGTATCTATATAATAGTGTGATGGTTTCTAGGCTTTGTTCTAGCTATTAATGATTGACTATTCTCATATAGAATATATTCATCCACTACTGACCTTCCAAAATAATTAATATTCATTTGTATTATATTGATTGGCTGGATATAAGTCCAGCAGTAATATATATAAGTCCAGCTAGCAGTGAGTCTCTGATTGACCAGACATAGATAGAGCAGTAAGTCATTGATCAAACAATCCTAAGTCCAGCAGTAATTCTTGTAATTATGATCAGGAAAAAGTTTGCTACAATTGTGAACAATTTTGGCATTACTGTTTGTCATATTTATTGATATTGCAATTGATTATCCTAGTGGTCGTTTTATTGAGCTTAAATGGTCAAAGTTTGCCTAGGATGATGTCTTGTTATAAATGAGACTGCACTGCACTCAATCAAACATCTGACTTCTGACATTTGTTTGGCAAAGTACTATCAGGGAGATAGGGGTCAAGTTGTATGAACATTGTATTGACTAGTCTTAGCAATGTTCTTGTAGTCATTGTCTTGAATTTTCTTTAGCAATGGCCCAATTTATTGTGGTATATTGTAAATGGCAACATAATATCAACTAGTCTGACAATATAAAACAAGTTATTTTCACTAGCCTGAATCAATGTTTGCTTGCTTGTCCCAGATGATGACTGCATTTGAGATCTTGTGAGTTATTGAACTACTTGTTTCTAAACTATGTGAAATAAGGTCTTATTGGACAATACTTTCTGAATTTAGTTTCAATCATAAGCATTATTATATTTGCTTGACCTGCCACCTTTGCCTTAAGACTTATGTACCATGATGTCATTGAACATTTTGAAAATTCTTTACTGAATATATTATTCTGTTGTTATTTTACAGGATTCAGAGTTGAATGAATTAAGGGCAACTATTGAAGCATTAAAACGACAAAGTGGATTAAGTATACAAGAGCAATCATTAAGCAGTAACAACAATGGAGGACGTCGTCATACAACACCAGGAATGCTGGGAAAAGACTTGAGTACCCATCATTCACATGGAGGTAGAGTGTTTCATACACTCCCAATGCCTACTGGTAAATTCTGCTTGGCTCTTTTAACTCACTCTATCATCTTATATCATCTTATCTCTTGTTCACAAAAATAAGGCATTTCTTCTTCCTATTATGGTTCAAAATCCCTTGAAATACCTGGTTGCACAGGTGATGAAAAGTGAAAGCCGTGATGTCTGGCACAGACAGTTATATTCCTCGTAGACAATGCTTTTGGTACACATAAGCACTGTACCATAATGTTACTAATATATCACACACTTTTTAACTCCAAGTTCATTTTCAATTTATAAATGCGTTATAAACATGAATTTATCCAAATGCATCATGTTTTGCTCCAGAATCATCCCAAAATTGCAAATGGCACACCATCAAAAAGGGAGAGTACTATGTAAAAAGTGGTTGATGATAAAACCTGTTATGAACATATCTCCATAATGTCTTTGTTGTATTAAATAAATTCAAGGATACTACATGACTGTTGCATTATGTACCATCTGATTTCTAAGAAATGTTCTTTTGTTATGCAGGGATCAAACGTTTCAAGATTGTAATGAAATGTCAAATCTATGTGGTTAAAATTTTAAATACAATATAGATATCTTAAAATCAAGCCTGTCTGATTAAGAAGCTGAATTCTGGGTTTAAGCATGCTAGGTTAGAATTTGAAAACAAATTAGGAAAAAATTTCCAAAAATAATGCTTAAAATGTGCAATGTCAAGATCTAGTCTTTCAAAAAAGGTTATGTTAATGAGTATAAAGATATTTAGGAAGATCAGGTGTGATTTATTGACTATTTATAGGTCTATATGTTAGCCTATATGACCAGAGATGAGATGATATCATTAACACAAATCATCTTTATCTTTCTATCATCTTTCATATTTTACTATCAACCATGTGAATTATAGCGTCTATTTTATAAAATTTGTTGTATTTCCTGATTATGGAACATAAAAACTGATCATGACACAATTGCAAATAAAGAAAGGAAACAATTGTTTTCTTAAAGTGTGTTAGCATTTTTCAATGACTTTGAATTTTTAATTTATTTTAGAAATCAAATCAACTTATTTTTTTACCAAACTGCAAACCAAATATTGTTGCATTAAGATTCAGGAATATTGTATAATCAGATTATTCCCCGAACAATTAGCTAAAAAATTGCTGTTTTGCAATAGTTTAAAAGTACAAAAAAAATCATGTTTTTTTTAAATTAAAATATGATAATTGCAGTTTGTTTAGAATGTTCACATGGTTTGTAGTGAATGCTTTGCTATGTTATGCTCATCCCTCATATATCACATATATATCACAATGTTTGTATGTTTTGTCCATGTTGAGTAAATGTAAATTGTGTGTGTACTTCATCTAGAAAAAGTGAACTTTCCTTTCAGAAAGTGAGAGTGAGACTTAACCTTACATAATTTTCTACTGACTGACTGCAAAGATTCTGGTTCTTGGGCTTTTAATTTTGAAAACCATGTGTGTTTTCTAATGTATTGTGTTAGAATGTATTGTTTTTACTCTCTAACTATGAAACACTTAGCTGGATTGTGATGAAATTGAAAGACACGTGAACCACACTAAGACAACATGCTATGAGCATGTTATGTCTGGCTGGCTCTTAGCACAAGGTTACACTTGGGGGTCAAAGGTCATATCATACATTGTGTATGGTTTCCTGTTTGACCTTATGTGAATTAAAAAAAAATGATGTGTAATTTCAAGTTCACACTGTAATTCTCTGTTCTTATAAAGAATTTGAGTGAAGATTTACACATACTTTCAAATGACATTGCTTTAATTTTGAGTACTGAAGAAAGTTGTGTGGCTAACACTTTAAGGTGGTTCTCTTGCTACTAGATGCAATAGAATCGGAACAAAAATACTGAAGACATAGTTTCCTGGCATTGCCATGTTTCTTGTTGTAGGATGTATTATTTTAAGTGTAAATATAACATTTAATTCTGACAGGTTTTTAATGTAACCTTCATGGTTTTATTACAGTAAAATGTACCAAACATTAAGTACAAGTGTTACATCAGTGATAAAATGCCTGCTGTTTTCATTTACTTCTACTTTATCAGAGCAATGGGTCACAAGGGGCTAGTTAGGGACCCAAGTTTCATGTATTTCAGTCATATAAAAATATTTTTCTCATGATATGTTTATAACTAGACATAAAACTATTGCTCACTTTCATTAATGTTTGGAACTCAATGTATTAAAATATTTTTGACTGACTTATTTTTTTTGGAACTTGGTAACAAAATCTTAATGTGATACTTGGAACTTGGAAGTATAAAAAATACTTTGACTGAGTTGTATTGTTTTGATATTCGGGAACTAAAGTGTGATGTGGTACTAAAAATGGAGACCAATTTCTTTCTAGTTTTATGATAATAGAATTATTTGTGGAGAAATAAAAGTATGACTTCTTAATCATTCTTAATTATATAATGGTGTTAATTGTTTTATACCAGTTAAGTGTTTTTAATTATCATGGAATTTTTTTTATAACTTTTTTTGTGATGAAAGTGTGCCTTTTGACACATAATGAAATTAGCCCTTGTACAAAATACTAGAAAAGTTGATTAAGAATTGGGCGGAGTGAAGTACTTAAGTGACTGAGATTATTGTATGGAATAATAGTTTTACTATAATGTGGGATTTTTTATGTGAGTTTATTATTTTCTGAGACCATGAATATTTTTGTTAATTTCTGTTAATATGAGAGTTAGGTTATTCAACCCTCTATGGTTGTAAGTGTAAGGACTGTATGTATAACACCTACTACAATATAGAACTGGTGTGCCAGATTGTGTCAAGATATAATATTTGTTTGTTGTACAGGCTTTACTGTATGAAGATTGCAAATTACATTCTTGCTTTTCTCCTTATGTGATTCTCTTTCTAAAATGTTTGCTTCTTAATCAAATTAATCCTTGCTTAACCTGCTACAATGTATAATTGCTTTAATCTCCGTGTGCTTAGGTTAACATTTCATTTATAACATTGCCTCATGCAATTATTTCCTGAAAGAAAAACCAGTTATAGATATTCGGTTATATCTTTGTTATAATGGGTATTTAGTACCTGTATGTCTTTTTTTTGATGCCAGTAGAAGAACATGTTGACTTCTGTATGGATGAGGCTAAAATACCTTATAGCTTGAATGTTGGAAATATAATTATTGAAAGTATTGAAAAACTATTCTTACTAGAGCTTCAGAGCAGCCAGGGTCTTTAATGGATTACAGTGGGCTGTGGTCCTGTGATTGATATATATCACATATAGAAACTGGTTATTAAGGTTTGACTCCTGGTTGTGGCAGGTCATTACCTCAAAGAAAATTGACTATGTCATTGATATCATCATAGAGTGTGTGTTAGTACTGGTAAAAGTAAGAAGTTCTGGGAAGCTGGTTCCATGGGCTTACCACTGGTGATTATTCTGAACTCAAACAAGTCAGGGATGTAGAAAAAAGGGATTGAAAGGCAGAAAAAAAGAGGCAGGGTGCACCAGATGGTTGTTATTTTAAAGAAACTATTTATGTAAGAGTGTAGCATGAAAGGTTAGATACGAGAGAAAAAAGAACAAGATGCAGTGGTCTGTTATTCTGCTTTGGAATTATACCTACAGCCACCATAAAAACTATAAATCAAACATAGCATTTGTAAAACTCAAAATCCAAATTAACAAACAATGTATATTGTATATTTATATTTTCTATTTGTAGAAGGAAGTCGTATACAAAGACAAATATCATCAGATTCCATGTCCAGTATAAACAGTATGTCTAGTGCTTGTAGTTTTACCAGTCAACAATCATCAGTCACTGATATAGAAGCTGCCAAAAAGAAGAAAAAGAAAGGATGGGTCAGTACTAATGTAATAACAATATTTATATATATTATATATCCTACCTTTTCATTTTAACGTTAGACTAATTTGATATAAAAAAAGCCCTGCATGTTCCGCATGCTTGTATCAAATATGACCTCTGTCCAAATCTAACCATTGTTACTCAGAGTCGAACAGAGTGTATTTGCTGCAACCTGGTCTGATGATTTGCCTCCAGAATAATTTAGATGAGTCATCATGGTACATGATTCACCAGAGTTGTGGCCCTTCAGTTGCATGAAAGAAAATCAATATATCCATATATCTTGAAAAAATGATATCATATGTATTCCTATTTCTAAAACTGCAGTCATAGTGCTCCTAACCTACATAAATACAAAATATAATATTTTTATTTCTTGCTTGTTATGTACATTTTATGATTCAAAGAAACTGAATATGTTTAATGTTCTGTCGTCAGTAACAACTTTACTAGTTTTTTGTACGAAAGTGTAAGCCTAAACAATGATGCTGTTTTTGTGGGTAAAAATGTCATATTATTATTGCATTATATCAGATTACAGTATAAAGCTTTTATTATTGGTCATTGGTGTTTATCCAGTTTTGATAACTGCAAAACTACCTACTTTTTTCAAAGAATGACATGTCACAATACTTACCTGTTCATATAAGAACAAGAATATGTAAGCGATCAGATAGCTCAGTTGGTGAGGGGTTCCGTGGTGCAAGTCAAGCTGCATATTTTTCCCACCCTGTGACTGACAGTTTATGATTCAATAATGTCTACTTTATAAATTCAAATATTCATATTATTCTTCCCTGCCAATGAAATCTTCTTCTTCAAAATTTTACCAGGTCTTAGAATTATTAAATATCTTGACTATGATAAGAGATAATCTTGTGTTATTTTATCTATTACAATAGATCTATGTTTTACAGAAACACTTGTTTCTTCTATTTTGTTAGAAAGATAAGACTATTAATTTTATTTCTTCTATATTACTTGACTTTATATTATAACTTGTATATTAAAGTTAAGAATATGATTATTTCTGTCTTTGATGTTCTCCTGATTTCATATTTTATACTTATATGAATAGGAATCACTTGGATTTTGAAATTAGTTCTTACAATTCATAATGAGGTGATGTAAGTCTTGATGCTTGATTCTGTATGGTCTAGCCATTTTAATTAAGTTTTAAAGCTGAAAAAAATTCTGAGGCTAGATTTTATATAGGATTCAGACCGATGTCCATGATTAACAGTTACATATTGCAAGTATAAGAAATATAAGGTCATATTTGGCTTAGAAAGTTTGGTTTGTACAATTCAGACTTCATTGGCCTCTGTTTGCTCTTACAGACAATGGATTTCCCTGGTTAATAATGGAACTGCATTTTTTCCAAGATTCAGACTTATTGCTGCATATACCTGTTACTGCATCGTCGATCCTCAAGCAAACTTTTACCACTGAAGTGAATGCTGAAAATTCAACAGAATAAGTCTTAAATTACCTTCATATAGCTTATTGTTCACCTTTCTCTCAGCTTGAAGTGTAGCCACTTGATTTATTTGAATACAGAAATGATAAGTTTGATTATTTGATATTTGTTCACTTATGTTAGTGTTGTTTGTCTTTTTTATAGTTGAGAAGTTCATTCAGTAAAGCTTTCACATCAAAGAAAAAGAACAGAAATGGTTCATTATCTGATTGTGAGCCGGATACCAATAGTCTTAGATCTACATTATCGGTTCCCAACTCTCCACTATTACAAGTACACATGCAGAATGGTCAGAACCATGCTCTTATCAAGGGAAGTCACTCTTCTGGAGCGTAAGTATAGTTTATGATAATGGTTTTATACTAGATAAAAGTGACAGCTTGAGGTCTCATGTATTCAACCTATGTTTCCTTTTTTATCAAAATTTGATTAATAAATGTATCAGTTTCAAAGTGTTGAAAAGTTCACTGTTATTGCCATACTTTGAGTACAAACATATATACTTTGTTTAAAAAAAACAGTTTACAGGGTTAAGGTCAGATTTCAAAATGATCTGTTTTAAATTTGATTTTTTTCTATAATAGTTTTCTCCATAAAAAATATATATAGGCCATACAAATTCCTATTTTGTTATTTTACTGGCATATGGTGTATTCAGTAGTTCATGAACTAAGATTATCAAAATAGCTGTTGGTCAAGTTTGTTTTAGAATGTCAGCGGTGCAAAGTTTCATAAATTTGTTTAGGAAAGATAGGAAGCTACTGTGACCACAACTGTTTTATGTTTGGTCCAGTAAATATTCATTTGGTGTAGTCGGACATTTTCTCCCATTCTATGAATTACTTGTCGATCCCAAAGTGTGCATCCTACCACTGGACTACTGCTCCTATATTGTTGTTATTTATATTGTTGTTTATCTTATCCCTCACAGACTATCAGAAGGTGAAGATTCTGTCACAATTATGGAATTAAGGAAACAATTACGTGATAAAGATATGAAGTTAACAGATATAAGACTAGAAGCTTTATCATCAGCTCATCAATTAGAACAATTGAGAGAAGCTATGAATAAAATGAAGGTAATTTTATCATATTATGATTTTATGTATCTGGGCAGCACATTATCAAAAATCTTATGATAATTTAACAATACAATATAGTTGGATTTATGACTAAAATAGGGTGTAAGACACTTGATAATACAGGCCCCTGAATCTTACACAGACTTTAATCATGAAATTAGTTTTTGAAATTGTAATTAACAAATCCAGGTTTTAGTTAGAGAAATTTGCATGCATGCTAGAAGGTCTAATTGAGAAATAGGAAACTTGCTTGATTTCTTGTATCTCCTTTGCAATATCTCTCTAAGGCTGAACTAAACTCATCATTGAACCCCTATTTAGAAGGAGAAGTTATTAGTGCATTGTGGAAAGGTATGGGAGCATTGTATAAGAAAAGTGTCAAGAAAACCTGGTTAGATTAATTGATCACTGTAAATAGTCTTATAAATAGTGTTGATGAATGATGTAAATTCAAATGTTTTAAAAAGAAAATCATAAAAAAGCATTGATTATTTATTTTCCAAAACCTATAAAGTGCATGTGGACATTATATACTATGTTATGCTCATAACCCACTTCTTAAATATAAGAGAAAGTACTCGATATTGATTACATTTTGTTATATTTTCAGAATGAAATGTGTGCCTTAAAGTCAGATAATGATCGTTTAACACGTATGATACATTCATCGCAATCTTTAAATTCTTCACAAACATCATTACAACATCATAATCGTACCAGTAGTGAATCATTAGAGAGAACAATCAGTCTTACAGAGAATACAAGTCTTGGTAAGTACCCTGTCTCATGTAATGTACATTTGTTGTTAGTTCTATATATTAGATATACATGTGTATTGTCAGATATAATGGTAGATATAGGTAGGAATTGGTTTTTTTCAAACGCGATATAAAGACATTGAACATTTTATGATAAAAATTCAGAAAATTCAGAAAATTTTATGATAAAAATTCTGAAGACTTACTGTATTTCAAGTGATGATTTGTCAAAAATTAACAGTTGACCTTTTTTCCTGATGTACAACTTGACTGAAATCTCATGACTGGATATGGTAGAAAAGTACTTTTTTTCTGACAATTATTTAATTGTCTGTTTTAGTTTGTTAGATTTATAGACTAATAGATTAATACCGCACTTGTACTCCCTTGCCTTCAAGCTAGCTTTTATGGTGACGTGGTAGAGTGTCTGCTTACAACTCAAGAGGTTGTGGATTCGAATCTCAGTTCGGATGATGGATTTTTTTGGGGTTACAGACTGAAATATGAATTATTTTCTACAGTTAATTTCCACTATTAGGATCATCAAAATTCATGGTTTTTATAGAGAAATGGTCTGAATACTGGGATCTCTTCTTATTAAACAATTATGACTTTAAAGTCATCCAAATCACATGTTTTTTGCTATGAACAAGGTGGACTTTATAGTGGAACTTCATTTGATAATTATAGTAATTATTATTATTATAATTTTGTCATTTTGTTTGCAGCTGATTTATTGATACAAGAATCACCAGATAGAGGTGAAGGTCGTCGTGTACCTATAACTGTACATCTAGGTTCAAATCCTGATCCTAACAGAGCTAGAGTTGATGTAAGTACATGTATATACTATATTCTCACTGTAATATTAGTTTATTTTATATAAAAATATCAGGTGTTAATGGCAGCTCACCCGAGCAACATTAACTAGGTCAGTTGGTCACTAGTTCAAATCATTGCCAGAAGAACTTTGTGAACGCTCATAAGGTCATAGGTTACACTAATGCTCCAGTTGTCATTTAACATCGGAAAGCATTAACAGAAGTTTTGTACTGCAAAATCTTTAAAGTTGGGTTAACATTTTACTCAGGTGAAAAAAATCTAGGGCCAACTTGGCCCTCTTGTTATGTTATTACATGAATTTTTATTATTGTATGGCATTGCTTGTTTTTTACGACCAGCAATTTGTAATTTTGCGTTAAATATTTTAAATCTGGCTTTAATGTAGTTTCCACATTACATTTCTTGTTATACATATATTTACAGAAAGCAGCTGAAGTACCTATTGGTTCACTAGCAGTCAGTGGTAAAACAAAATGGGATATATTAGATAATATTGTCAGGAAAATATTTAAAGTAAGTTATTTTATAGTGATGTCAATTTGTAAGTCTTCTAAAGTCTAAACATTTCTACATTTATTTTATTAGTAAGTTGATTGTTTTTACTATTGAATTTTTTTAGTGTAATAGTGCAGTTTAAAGTCTGCTTCCATACACATGTTCAACCAACTTTACAATTTTGTTCTATAACCTCTGATCATTCAGGCAGGTGATTCCTTACTGTACCCATTAACACCTGGGTGGAATATAACAATTGTAGGTGAATGTTTTGCTCAAAATAGTTAGCGGTGTTAATAGAAACAACTGCTAAGAAATGTTCAAGTCTTCCAGTGTAATAAGATATACTCAACAAACATTTGTTACTAAACATGTACTCCACCGTGTCACTGAGTTACTTAATATATTTTATATGTTCGTTATATTACAGGAATATGTGCTACGTATAGATCCAGTTACCAATCTAGGTTTAAGTGCAGAAAGTGTATTCTCATATCATATTGGTGATATTGTACGTACTAAAGATTCTGAGGTACCTGAGTTACTTCCCATTGGTTATCTTGTTGGTGATACCATGCAAATAGGAATATGTCTTAAAGGTAAGTCTATACTATAGTAAAATTTGCTGTCTGCGTATTTATAGTTACTTCAAATGCGGTGCAGTGTAGTCACAACACTAATTAGGGACCTTAGTCAGTTATTTCCCCTTGTTTACTCTTCAAATAGGTAGGTCCAATTAGTTGGATTACTCAGATTTTACCCTTACTTTTGTATGTCAATTAGCCAAAATTAATCTTAAATAACTTTTTTGTAAATCATTAAATTTGTTTGAAATTCAAGCTCAGTATTTTTAGGGTACAGATCTATCTAAATTTCATCACTTTTGTTAATATCTTCATTAAAAAGAAAGATATTAGATGAAATATTTTGCTATCTTTACATAGGAATTGAATGATAAAATCCAACTGTAAGGACCTACTTACCAATTGGATTGCTTCAGATTTTATCAGGGAAAGATAACTGACTAAAGTCCCTAATTCTAATGATATACACATGTAGTATATAAGGACACCAAGTGTGTAGATAACATTCCATAATGGTCTGTAATAGTGTAGTTTTACATTAGTAATTTACCTAAGTTAGTAATCTAATAAAGTCCAGTGTCAATATTAATTATACAATAGTCATAACCCTTAACCAAGCAGCAAAAGGACTCTCGCACAACTTAAACCTATATCTGTGGATAGGTCCTTGTATTAGAATATGTTATGAAAGCTACCCTAATGGAGTTTTGAAATCAATATGGGGCAACTACTAATCCACTTATATTTGCTGAAATGTGTCAATGTCTTCTCTTTTTCATACATTAGTATAATACTTAATTACTTATAATGTCACATTTCAAAGCCTGTGTTAATGTACTTGAAAATATGATTTTATTAAATATGCTGTTGGTCATGGGAGGCAAGCAAGATTGATAATGGACATTTATTTGAATTGCTATAAGCAATAGATAATTACAATGACTGTCTATTGTAATATTCAGTATACTTATATTATTTATATATATACATTTGAGCTGTCATGGATTGAGCTCGAAGTGTATCGATGATATAGATATATGGAGAAATAAATATTGATGATACACCGATATATATCAATACCTTCACTGCAATACTATATAGACTGTTTATGTTAACATATACTCATGGCATGAATGTAATACCCTCTGCAGACTAGAGCTATTTCCTCAATGGGGGTGCCATCAATGTTATAGACCTATCAGTTCATACTATGACAGAGCGCCTGTTTCTGATTACGATAAAAGGGATGTCCACACACATTTGACCCTTAATATTGACTTTCATTTATTTACCTATACAGGCTTTATTATCGATATTTAAAAATGCATATCAATTATTGATTGGAAAATAAATATCGACGATACAGTGATATTGTTGGAATCCATGACAGCTCTAATATGACTAATATCAATGAATCAACTCAAAATTGTTCTAATTACCTGTTAATAAAGAAAGATGTAGATTAGTTGTTCTTTTAGCTATCAATATTTCAATATTTATAACTTGTATTCCAGGTACAAAACAGAACAGTGTAGATTCTCTAGCCTTTGAGACATTAATACCTAAATCTATTGTACAACGTTATATATCATTGTTAATGGAACATCGGCGTATTATATTATGTGGTCCTAGTGGGACAGGAAAAACTTATCTTGCTCAAAAATTGGCAGAACATTTAGTGCTCAGGTATGTACATGGAGTTTTGTAATCTTTTAACATCTTATTTCTTTATATTTCAAAAAACCCAAATGGAGTATTTAACACAGAAAGGGTTTTAAGTTTATTTATGTTTTACCATTATTAAAATAGTCAGTATTGATGGGAAGTTTAATTATCTCTAATGTATGTTTATCCTGTTACATGTATCTTGCAGAGAAGTGTTATTTTGTTAGTCAAACAGTCATGCAATGGCCTCTATAATGTGTTTACAAGTCTTTTTTATGAGACAAAGTGCTTGGCATGCTTGATTGAAGTTTACTGCAGACGAATGTGTTTTGTCAGCAAAACCTGGTCATATTTCGTAATAGCAGGGCGGTACAAAAATTTGTTCTTTTCAAAATTAGTCTTATTAACAGATTGGCCTTAGAATAGGGATAGTTGTTAGACGAGGTTATATTGTAAAGTGTTTTTGATATGTTATCATGAATCTTGACTTCTAACTATGAATATTTTTTCTGTAGATGTATGTCAATAAGTTACCAATGTTTTCTTGTTTACAATTACAGATCTGGTAAAGAGTTGACTGCAGGTTCAGTTGCTACATTTAATGTTGATCATAAAACAGCTAAAGAGTTAAGACAATATTTAGCTAATATAGCGGAACAATGTGAGAATACAAGTATAGCTGAGTTACCTAGTGTAATAATACTGGATAATTTACATCATGTTGGCTCACTCGGTGAAGTATTCAATGGCTTCCTTAGTGTGAAATATCAAAAATGGTAAGTCAGCTAGGTGTTTGATTTTTTGTATGTGTTTTTTTTTCCTTTATTAAAACATAGTTCTTCTGTATGTTCTGGTTTTATTGATGATTATGTTCTTTTAGTCATTTAGAGTATTTTTTCTGTTTTCTTGTGAAATCAGTAAAATGAAGGATCATTTGCAACAAATATCTAAATTGTCAATAATAAAGGAAACTTTTGATTGCCATGACAACAACAAACAAGATGATTTAGTTAAATTACAAATCAAATACATAGTGCAAACTATGTCTTCATAACTAGAGGAGTAACAGTTTAGATATTTGACTACAATAAATAATAATTTGAGAGAAAATTTGATTTATTATCATTTCTGTACCTATATCTCAGTATATAATTTATTGTTTATATTTTCAGCCCATACATTATTGGTACGATGAACCAAGCTACTTGCTCAACCACAAATCTACAACTTCATCATAACTTTAGGTAATATATTATATTATATTGTTTCCTCACTAAAATATAGTTCCTGTCAATATGTCAGTATGTTTGCTTCTTTGAAATTAGTTCCGTTCATACATCAATATTGGTTTGCTTTGCCAAACTTGTTAAAGATGTATACTCATGTGCAACCCATTCATTTTATCTTTACAAAATTATGATCAACTCTGCCAAGTTGTGTCTAAGTTGAGTCTATGTAATGATGTGCTTTATGAAAATTGTACATCAATTGTTCTGATAAAAACTAGTCTTATCACATGGAAGTATGAAAGGACGTAAAACAGTTTTGCTCCTGGTGTAGCAATATATTTGTGTATACCATAAATTAGTAAACACCTACCAATTTCATCTCCTTTGACTTCAAGTCGTCAATATTATTATTACTATGATTAGTATAGTAGTAAATAACATTTTCTATATTTTGTGATCTATGACCATGATCTTGTTGGGTTTGAATCTGACTTTATTTCCGTGAGCAAGAAACTATTTAAATAGATGCTGAATACTCAGGAAACCAGGTTAAAATCCTCAGACTATCTAAATACATACGAAAAAAATAATAAAAAATATTTTTTCATATTTCTTCATGATCAAACTCCATGTAAGTTGGCCTGCATGTATGATAGTACCATGTGGGAATAGAACCAATGACACCTGGATTCACTGACTGAGCTACCCTGGATGGTCTTTAAAATAAAACAAAAGCATTTCATGTATTGATCTTGTTCTTTTTTATAGATGGGTATTATGTGCCAACCATATGGAACCAGTGAAAGGATTCTTAGGACGCTATTTACGTCGAAGACTTGTTGAAGCAGAAGTGATGACCAGTCTACGTAATAATGATCTCAATAAGATCATAGACTGGGTACCCAAAGTTTGGTTACATCTTAACAAGTTCTTGGAAACTCACAGTTCTTCTGATGTCACTATAGGTAGGTCAAACTTGTTGTCAGAGAATTTTAGATTTGGGTTTTAAAACATTTTGGCCCTTAATTTGCCTTTAAACTATCATTTCTATTATTTCTGTGTAATATTACTTTATTATATTGTAGATTATTGAGTTAAGTGAATGAAAATATCAGTTGATGTAGACAAATATCCTTTCTTTTTCCTCCTCCCTGCCCTTTTTTCTTCTGCCTATGCAGAAATAGTTACTTTAAAACATCAGCCCTTTGATTTGCTCTGTCCCCTTTGATGAGTTCTAGAAAAATCACTGTGATTTTTTTTACCTTATATATTTAGTTTGTATTAGATATATGTATATTTACAGTATGATATACATGTATTATATATTACTGTTGCTATGGTTTCAGGTCCACGTTTATTTTTATCAGCACCTATGGATATAAGTGGATGTAAGATATGGTTTACAGATCTCTGGAATTATTCTATTGTACCATATATGTTAGAAGCTGTGAGAGAAGGCTTACAGGTAGGGTGATAATCTTTATACTAATTTATTTTAGCTCCATTGAGAAACAAGTAATTATAACTTAGACTAATCACTTTCAAATCCACTTTCTGGTTGCCATTTTTTGGTTTGACAGTTGAGAAAAAATGCACTATACTAAGCTAGTTGAAAAAGTTTCTTGCTCAATATTTATATAATGACTTATTCAACTAATTCAACACTAGTTAGTTGTATGATTTTCTAAGTGGCCATTGCAGAGAGTTGTTCATGGTTTGGTGCTGATTTTTGTTTGAGTAAAGTATGAATGAGGTCTATTGTATCCAAGATGATTGTTGTTTAGTTGTAACGTCATCAGCCATATATGGTGATAGTATTCACTGTTTATGGATTTACAATAAACAAGAAAATAAGAATGTTCAGGTGATAATTAAAGTGATGGTTACAAGGTAGGGCTCAAAGAGATTAAATATCCATCATAATTCAACCTTTTTTGTTGAAGGTACTCATTCACAGATTTCAACGTTAATATCACATTTTTCCAAAACTATCAAAATAGTATGAAAACATTTTTGGAAGCAGGAAAGTAGTGTTCTGATAATGACAATTTTAGTGCAAACAGACATACAACTACAAAAGATGGTGTTGCATATAGTAAAATTCTACTCTGTTTGTCACGGTATAGACACTTTTAGTGCATTTTTGTGACTTTTACTGCATACTTCTTGCTACATGTAGGTCAGTTTGCCTTAAAATAATACGAATTAATTTCTTTGACATAATTACGGACACTAAATGGTATTTTGAAATTATAGAAAAAGTAAAACAAATCTGTGAACTAGTACCTTTAAATGTCTCTGTCTGGTTTCATGGAAATGCCAATATAACTTTCTTAATGTTATTAAAATATTTTCAATTGCTGTTGTTTTGTATTAAAACATTTTCATAGTAAGTGTCTAACTAATGTATGTTGTTTCAGGTATATGGGAAACGTGCACAGTGGGAGGATCCTACAGATTGGGTTCATGAAACTTTCCCATGGGGTGCCAGCAAAGAAGGAGAACAAGTGTTGTTAAAAATCCGACAGGAAGATGTCGGATATGATTCTGTGGGACTTTCATCGTCAGAAAATAATAGTCCAAAAGTTCAAAATAAGAATAAAGAGGAAATAACTGTACAAGATTCAGAAGGTGATTCTATGGTCAGTGATGTATAGTTACAATAGAAACGGTGCAAACATTTTATTGACACAATTGTGACAATTACTATTCATTGTTTTAAATGGTTAGAAAGGAAGACATTGGTGATGTATTTTGTTGCCATGATAACAAGACTATTGTTGCCATATAAAAGTTCAGTAATGAGAACTGACTACCCTGTGTGATACATTTTTTATTATATTTTATTTGCTTTATATTTGATGCATGTTGTAATTTTTCTTTCATTTTTGTAAATTAAACACTATATTTTAGATGTGTTTAACCATGTTTAGTCTAGATTTGAATTAATTGGCAATATTCAATTAATAGTGTTCTATAATTGTTTGTGACTTGAGTTTCTTCGAAATTTGAGTCTTTGCTATCTTTTAAACAGGTGAACACAATCAGCATTTAGGAGTATATAAGAAATGCTTGAAAATTTGTAAATATCTCTAAGAAGGTGCTCAACTGCTTCCAATCATGATGTGGGTACATTACAGGAGATTGTAATATGTATATTGTACTCAGAATACCACTGTGTGGATATCAGTGTGATTTCTTTATTTATGTCTTTTATTATGATTATTTATGACTGACTGTGTACATGGAGCTAGCTAAGATGGTGGAGTTAATAGCATTTGAACCTCCTGGCTGGAGAGTTCACAAAGCTCCACCTCCATTTTTAATCCATATTTGTGATGCAATATGCAAGGGAGATAACTTAGTCACATTTAAACCTCCAGAATGAAGAGCTCACAAAGGTCCACCTACATTTTAATCTGTATTTGTGATGCAATATGAAGGGGAGATAACTTAATCACATTTGAACCTCCTGGCAAAAGAGTTCACAAAGCTGCACCTACATTTTTAATCCATATTTGTAATGCAATATGTAGGGAGGTAACCGAGTGATGTTTGAACCTCCAGAACGGAGAGTTCAGAAAACTTTGCCTATATTTTAATCCACATTTATGATGCAATATGTAGGGGAGGTAATCTAGTATTGTAAATAAAATGTCACTTAGTGTTATATAGTAGACTATCTGACCATGTGTTAGATATTTGGTTATATAATATTTGTCTATTTATATTATCAATGTTTTTGTTACTGTATAGTATTAAAGACTGGTGCAATATTTTGAATGATTTTAATGGTAGTGACCAAACTTGTGCTTTAATTGAAATATACAATGTGAATTTATACATGATAGTTATGTATTTTAATCATTTCTATTCGATCTCTTGTTTGACTAACTACATGTATGATTTATAAACTATAGGTTTACTTTATTCACTCACTTATGGTACCAGTTGGGTAAGGAAGTTACTACCTTGGCAAGTTGCACGTTCAAAAGGCAAATACTAAGCAAAGCTTCAATAATGGTAGTAAATAGGTGCCAAGAAAATTGCCTAGGTAGTGTATGCCTTATGCAACTGGTGTTATGTGTGTATAATCTGAATGAACAGATAGACTTTATTACTATGTACAACTTTGTATTGACAATTATTTTATTCAATTTTTTAACCACTTGTCTGATAGAGAGTTATAAAGAAATTCCTCCCGAAAATGTTCCTGCTTCTTTTGAGTATATGTATGGCTGCTTTCTTTGATATATGTTTACATTTCACTTCTTTTCTCTGAAAAATTGGAATTATTTTGGAAATCTAAAATAAAGTATTCAGTGATATTGTGAAGCCAGGCCTATAGTTTATGTTCACTGGAAGTATATAATATATTTCTAAATTTTGCCATGTGTTTGATATATTATTCAGAAATTTTAAGATGTTTTATTATGTCACTTCATATTTCTATCATCCTTCCATTTTTACTGGTATGTTTTAATCTCATCTTGCTAAGATAGGACCAAACATAGTAATGTTTATATATATATCATATACATATATGTTAGAACAATGAAGAAAAACTAAATCAGGAGATATTTATGTTATATTATATCATAACTTATGTAAAACATGTATTCATTATAATATACATCTTTTTGTTGATCACTGGAGTTCTAATCATGCTTTGGGTTTTCAAAGAAATGTGCTTAAAACTTCATCTTTTGCCTTGGAGTTCATATTTGGGTTTGGACTTCATCTTTTGCGGGTTCCAATTTCATCTTTGGCTTTGAACTTAATCTTTGGCTTTGCTTCGGTTTCACAAATTTGCCTTTATTGAGATAATGGCTATGTTGAGATTTTTTCTTAAATTTTACCAAATTTTTTTTATTAAATAAAAAGAGATTTATTATGTCTAATTTTATCCATAGGGGAATTTTCAAGTGTTATGTAAATTGAACTACTGGATAAGATTTGCAGACTTGAATATTCCCTTTGGAATATATTTGGACATTTATTTTATTTTATTATAACTCACATGAGTTGGTTGTTTTTTATATAAAAAGACATAATATTAATTATGAAATATTTATGCTCAGAAAAACACTTTATTGAATTAACTGTCTTTCTTAGGAATGGATACTTCTAAGATTGGAATTGCTAAATGGAAATTATTTTTCTTGCTTACTGTTATTACTGATAGATTTTTTAAGAATTTGATATTTTTTCTAGATTCTTTCTTCATTTTAAGATATTTTATTATTTTACTTGTTCATGAAAAGTTATCATGTTTATAAATACAGTTTATAGATCATTATATAAATGACCATTTGCTTGCCAAATACCGTTGTATAAAGTAGAAATAGTACATGAAGTGCAATAATATTGCTCATGTTGAGTGCTATTCTAACATGACATATATTATTAGTTGTTAAGAAACTCATTTAATTTGGAATTACAATGTATTATACATGTATATTCTATCAGTATAAGATCACTTGGTGAAAAAGGAACATCTAAGTGTGTTGTTAGATTTTAACCTTTTGTTTTTTATTCTAACAATTTTTGTTGTGTGGTAGATTTATGCAACTAACAGCTTTCATTATTATGATGCCCTCCAAAAGTCCCTGGACAAACTTATGTTTTTTATGATTAACAAATTCACATTTACCCACGAAAAAAAAAGAAACAAAATTACAAATCAGCATTAAAGGAACTCATTCACAGATTTCAACTTAAATATCAACTTTTTCTGAAACTACCTAAATTGTATGGAACCATTTTTTGATGCTGGAAATTAGTGTTTTGATAATGACAATTTTAGTGCAAATAGACTTACAACTACAAATGATGGTGTTTCAAGTAGTAAAAATCTACCTGTATGTCACAGTATATACAATTTTTAATGCATTTTTGTGACTTTTATAGTAAATTTCTTGCAGCCTATAGGTCAGTTTGTCTTGAAATAATTAGAACTTTTGTTTTGACACAATTACAGACACTGAACAGTATTTTGAAAATATAGAAAAATCTTAACCAAATCTGTGAACTACAATGTAGCACCTTTAATTTGTTTATCAACATGTAATTCAAACTTTGTTACAAGAATGAGCTTAAATTAGTGTAATATGATCTACCAGCAGTATGTATGATCAATTTTTTTTTCTAAAAATCTAATTTGTCCAGGAACGTATGGAGGTCATTGTATTTTGCTATACATGTATGTATTAGTGATACAGAAAGCTGTAGATTACTAGTAGATGTAGTATTAATGTTTAACAGTTTTCATCTAACATTGAGACTGTTCTGCATGTTTCGTGTTTTCCTTGACCAATTATTTAAAACCTTTTTTTTTGAAGATTTGAAAACTGACTAATTCTTTATATATATATATATTTTCTATCAAGTATTGAAAGTTAGAATGTTATGAATTTTATTCTTTTTTTGAGATTGAATGGATTGGAATAGGTTAGCATGTGAATGATATGTCATAATTTTAACCCATATATGAAGTATAAAAGTTTGGTTGGGTTAAGATATAACTTTGCAAATCAATCTAAAAATCTTTAAATTAAAGTTTGGGTTTTATAACATTTTACGCAACAAAAAGGTATTTTTATGTTAATATTATTTTCTTTATTCATGAAAAGGCTAATAATTTTTCAAGGAAAACTGTCATTATGTTTCGTGTATCATTTACCATTAATCTACATGCATGAATGTTACCACCACATTTTATTTTAAATGTTGTTTTCTTTGTGGTTGTCATGGCTACCAGAGTTTTCTTTTATTATCGAGAATTTAGAGATTTGTTGTTAATGTTTCCTTCATTTTACTGTTTCCATAGAGTTTTAGATAAAATCCTTGTTCATTGTCATGATAGTGTAAGGACATTATATGTATTATATCAAAGGGTCTGTGTAGAAACTAGTCTACAGTCTTGTTTATTTACATGTACTTAGACTTATTTGGCCCTGACCCATTGATATGATATATACCTTTTGTTTAGTTGATTTAGATTCAAAGAAATGACAGGAAAGATTGACTTGTGTACAGTTATAAGTTATGGTCAAGTTTTGTATCATAAGAGAATGATTCACTTGTTCAGAATGTACTAGTATCCGTTTTGCTCATTCTACACACATTGTATGTATTTTATTTCATATTTTGAGACGTACACTGTATGTTTTCTATTCTAGTACATATTATGTTATGTTTATGTACAATGCATGTATTATAAAATAATTATCATCAGAAATAAATATGAATTATCTTAAAACCAAAATTTTGTTGTTTTATTATCATGTTGTTTATTACAACTTTATGAGTCAGTGCAGAACTAGTCTAACTACATTGTTAAGATGGATGTACTCAAGCTTTGCAGAATCTAACTTTGTTGCACTTGTAAATAACATCAAAATCATCAAAGCAGTTTTATCTGATATCTCAAAGCTGTCATTTTGTTTGTTGATCCATATAAGGATATTAATGAGATATTGCTGGATATAAATGAAAGTTCATCTGAAAGTTAATGCAGACCATCACATCAACTGATGTGGAAATGTACTGTAATAGAGCACTAAGATACTGTGGTGCTTTTCCCAAAAAAGTCTTACAAAAAAATCTTCGTAAGTCAGTTTCATATAATTAGCACTTAAGCATAACTATGATATGATGTTCAAAAGGTTTACACTATTCAAGACAATTTCATAATATCTAGAATTGATAAGTCAAAAATGAGCGTATTATTAATGTTTTTTGCTTTTGACTTACTATGTTTTTTTCGTGAGAGTTTTTGTGAAAAGCACCACTGATCTGTTATTGTAATTGTGTGCCTTCAAATACCTCCAAGAGATTAGAAAATAATTACCTTGTATAGACTGCATACAATCTCATGGCTCAGTCTAGTTCTGAATTCCAAAACTTTATGAGCTGCTTTTTTAACTTTTTGATTTTCATCAGATGCGGCATTAAAGACCCTATACCAAAAGTAACACTGTTTTTTGACTGCAACGAAAATAGACATTTATCTATTTCAAACACCTTTAATGAACAAGATTTTTAAATAAATGCAAGTATTGCTTAGACATGATCATGTTATTTATTGTATTTCAAAGTGAAAGTAGATCAAAACGGAAAGTAGAATTTGGTTGTCAATACTCTAAACAATAGTTTTGATCACAGTAAGTTAAGGATGAAGTCTTATTAGAGAAAAAAACTTACTCCAAATTACATAATACAGCTTTTAAACTATTTTGGATCAAGTAAATTTAACATTAGCGTATAAATGAATATAGTGTGCTTTTATAAAAGTATCCCACATTTTTTAGAATTGGACACTTGGTCAAACTCAAACTTAGAAAGCAGAATGGCTTGAACTGTTAATTGTGTCTTTAATGCATGTTATATTTTGTTAACTTCCTGGTTGTAAAACAGTTTCCAAGTCTACTGTTAATGAATATATCTTCATAAAGTGGCTTTAACTGTATACGCATGGGTTTGCTGAAGACCTTAAGCTAGACTTAGTCTGTTTTCAGTTACAATACAAGCATACATGTTGATAGGCTTGAGCACAACTAGTCTACATCATAAGTATAGAGAGACTACAACCATTAGTTGATTTGGTTTGAGTACCAGGCAATTTGAACAAATGGTCAAACCACCTAGTATAATAAACAATGTACATATATAATAATCAAACCACCGAGTTCAATGAAGAATGTACATATATAATGATCAAACCACCGAGTATAATAAACAATGTACTTTATATAATGATCAAACCACCTAGTATAATGAACAATGTACTTTATATAATGATCAAACCACCTAGTATAATAAACAATGTACATATATAATGATCAAACCACCTAGTATAATAAACAATGTACTTTATATAATGATCAAACCACCTAGTATAATAAACAATGTACATATATAATGATCAAACCACCGAGTATAATGAACAATGAACATATATAATGATCAAACCACCGAGTATAATGAACAATGTACTTATATAATGATCAAACCACCGAGTATAATGAACAATGAACATATATAATGATCAAACCACCTAGTATAATAAACAATGTACATATATAATGATCAAACCACCGAGTATAATGAACAATGAACATATATAATGATCAAACCACCTAGTATAATAAACAATGTACATATATAATGATCAAACCACCGAGTATAATGAACAATGAACATATATAATGATCAAACCACCTAGTATAATAAACAATGTACATATATAATGATCAAACCACCGAGTATAATGAACAATGAACATATATAATGATCAAACCACCGAGTATAATGAACAATGAACATATATAATGATCAAACCACCGAGTATAATGAACAATGAACATATATAATGATCAAACCACCTAGTATAATAAACAATGTACTTTATATAATGATCAAACCACCTAGTATAATAAACAATGTACATATATAATGATCAAACCACCTAGTATAATAAACAATGTACTTTATATAATAATCAAACCACCGAGTTTAATGAAGAATGTACATATATAATGATCAAACCACCGAGTATAATGAACAATGAACATATATAATGATCAAACCACCGAGTATAATGAACAATGTACTTTATATAATGATCAAACCACCGAGTATAATAAACAATGTACTTTATATAATGATCAAACCACCGAGTATAATGAACAATGTACATATATAATAATCAAACCACCAAGTATAATAAACAATGTACTTTATATAATGATCAAACCACCAAGTATAATGAACAATGTACTTTATATAATGATCAAACCACCGAGTATAATGAGCAATGTACATATATAATAATCAAACCACCAAGTATAATAAACAATGTACTTTATATAATGATCAAACCACCAAGTATAATAAACAATGTACTTTATATAATGATCAAAACACCTAGTATAATGAACAATGTACATATATAATGATCAAACCACCGAGTATAATAAACAATGTACATATATAATGATCAAACCACCGAGTTTAATGAAGAATGTACATATATAATAATCAAACCACCTAGTATAATGAACAATGTACATGTATAATAATCAAACCACCTAGTATAATGAACAATGTACATATATAATAATCAAACCACCTAGTATAATGAACAATGTACATATATAATAATCAAACCACCTAGTATAATGAACAATGTACTTTATATAATAATCAAACCACCTAGTATAATGAACAATGTACTTTATATAATAATCAAACCACCTAGTATAATGAACAATGTACTTTATATAATGATCAAACTACCTAGTATAATGAACAATGTACTTTATATAATAATCAAACCACCTAGTATAATGAACAATGTACTTTATATAATAATCAAACCACATAGTATAATGAACAATGTACTTTATATAATAATCAAACCATCAAGTATAATAAACAATGTACTTATATAATAATCAAACCATCGAGTTTAATGAAGAATGTACATATATAATAATCAAACCACCAAGTATAATGAACAATGTACTTTATATAATGATCAAACCACCGAGTATAATAAACAATGTACTTTATATAATGATCAAACCACCAAGTTTAATGAAGAATGTACATATATAATGATCAAACCACCAAGTATAATAAACAATGTACTTTATATAATAATCAAACCACCAAGTATAATAAACAAAGTACTTATATAATAATCAAACCACCGAGTTTAATGAAGAATGTACATATATAATGATCAAACCACCAAGTATAATAAACAATGTACTTTATATAATGATCAAACCACTAAGTATAATAAACAATGTACATATATAATAATCAAACCACCGAGTTTAATGAAGAATGTACATATATAATGATCAAACCACCGAGTTCAATGAAGAATGTACATATATAATGATCAAACCACCTAGTATAATAAACAATGTACTTTATATAATGATCAAACCACCTAGTATAATAAACAATGTACTTTATATAATGATCAAACCACCGAGTATAATAAACAATGTACTTTATATAATGATCAAACCACCTAGTATAATAAACAATGTACTTTATATAATGATCAAACCACCGAGTATAATAAACAATGTACATATATAATGATCAAACCACCTAGTGTATAATGAACAATGTACATGTAATTTAAATAATGATCAAATCACCGAGTATAATGAACAATGTACATGTACTTTATATAATGATCAAACCAACGATTATAATAAAAAATGCACTCAATATAATAATCAAACCACCAAGTATAATGACAAATGTACTTTATATAATGATCAAACCATCGAGTATAATTGAGAAAGCAATCAATTTAATGATCTTACTACCGAATATAATGAATATTCATGTTATGATCAAACGACTGGATATAATTAAATAAAGAATGCACTTTATATAATGATTAAAACATCGGGTATAATGAAGAAAGTACTCAATATAATGATCAAACCATCGAGTATAATGAAGAAAGTACTCAATATAATGATAAACCACTGAGTATAATGAAGAAAGTACTTAATATAATGATAAACCACCGAGTATAATGAAGAAAGTACTTAATATAATGATCAAACCACCTAATATAATGAAGAAATCACTCAAAATAATAAGGAAACTCTTTCATATAATGTTATTTAAACATAATAACACTTTGTAATGTACGTATAAGACAGTCAAGGCTTTCCATACAACAAGCTAACAGTAATCCCTCTGGCCACCCAACCACTACCCTCACAGTCTGTTGCTTTACTATGAAACAACATGTCTAACACTCTACATTCAGATTTTGTCTCAGGTCATTTTTCACAAGCTATACTGTAAGCTACAAATGTAGGGCTGTAGACTGAAAGATTCAAGATGGAACTGACGAAATGAGGAGTTCAAAATGACCATTCATTATAGAAATAAGTGGTTGCAGCTATCAGACTATCAATAAGCAGAAATTTCTTCACTCACAGAGAGCTATCGCTGCTATTAACCAAGACTAATGAGGACAAGTGATAAAATGTAATAATGATGATCATATATATTGTTGGCATAACTAAGCACATCAGTGGACTGTATTATCAACAATCCTGTGAAAGATAATAGTTGTAAATCCTTTTATAATTGCAGTCCAGTTATAATAGGAAATCGATTGTTGGACTCATCATATAGATGTATATTTGTATTGTTATATCAGTGTTCAATTTCATGATCAGATTCTCATTTCAGCAATGACTGTATGGTTTTATTGAAGTTAAGACCATCTTTATATCTAAGGTACATGTACCTTTTTGATGACTTACCCTTGCTGTCTAACATCTTGAGGTGCATGATCAATGACACATCTGCTCTGCACTGTTGCACATACTACAGTGTGGCAAGTAGTTTAGATAAATGATATAGTCTGACAATATTAACTTGAGCTTGAACTACCTAATTATAATAATTCCACACTTCACTAACATTGAATTGTGAGTTTTCGTATGGGTATAAAAGGTTATACATGTGTTTATATATATATTATAAAATGTCAGCATTAAACAATTTTGTAAAAGTGGCATGTTGTTGTACTTTTAATTTTGGACAAATTAGTTTAGAGGGAAACACGTAAGTCCGCAATATTGTGGCACAGTTTCAAAGTATTTATTCTTATGAAAACAAAATTAATTGCTCTGAATGTGTTATTTGCAGAAAGCTTCCGATAAAACGCAATTTACAAACAAAGACAAAACTAGACTTTAAATACTGAGTTTAATATATTCTTGCACAAAGGTCAAGCTCAGGTAAATATTGTTGGACTATATTTTGATATAATGTTAAAATAGAAGGGATACTTTATCATACAAGACAAGACAAGACAAGACAAGACAAGACAAGACAAGACAAGACAAGACAAGACAAGACAAGAATACTGTTCATCATTTTAATATTATAATTCCATGTACATAATTACATATGATAACAAATATTGTATTGTGCATTAAGTTTGACCCCGATCTGACCTTCCACATTTGCATCTGATAATTATCTACACATATCCCGACGAAAATCAAGGCCACACCTATTCTACACTTCGGCAAGTAACTTATTAAAAATAAACAATCGATATACATCGTATAATCCTCTTGGCCACTGTGTAATATACACCAATTGTATGCTTTAATATATTTTAAAAATTTATCCCTATGTAACAATTACATTTGAGCTTTGACGGTATATTCCGATCGATATTGAGCATTAATACTACATTCGTATTCAATGTAATGAATATTCTTGCATAAAGGTAAGATCGGGGTCAAACTTTATGCACAATACATACACAATATTACATCATTAATGTTGGACATAACTGATCTGATACAGCTTGTTTATGATTACATACATGTAGGACATTGTTTAGATATAAAAATATCACTTAGATTTGTCTCAAGTTTTTTCTAAATGACCAATACCTACCCTTATTACAATAAACAACAAAACTAAATAGATACTTAGACACATGTATACATGTATAAATGAATTAAATCAATCAATCACAATAACTTTTGTATTTAAAATGTTCCGTTATTTATTTCTGTATAGTTATTCTTTATATAAATATAAATAAAGAAATATAGAATCATTTTTAAATATATAAGTAATTGATAAACATCGTACATACACATATTTATATATCATCACATATTGTTACAAGGTAACTTCTGAAAAAAAATGAAAAATACATTTGTATGTTCTGTTCTGTTCTATAATGATAACAAGTTTCATTACAATCTGTTAAACAATCTTTATGAAAGAAAGACATCACCTAATGAAAAACAAGTAAGATATTTTATAAACACATTTCCAATAAAACTTGTTCTGAAGACAATAACGGAGTCAGTCAAAATACGAGAACATTGTTCTGTTTGGTGTATTTTTGTTCCGGAATATTGACTGAATCTGTTTTGGCCTTCAAAACAATAACTCAGTAATATCACAGTAGCTTAAGGTTGCAAATCAAGTTAAATTTAACAAACTATAAAAAAATTCATTGTTCTGTAACATATAATATTGAATTTGATCAAAAATGTACTAAATAATTGACACAAAACACTAACAACAATATCTTAGATAAAATTAACTTAAATGTGAAAACTTTATACAATTATTATTAAAATCCCAGAATTCAACAAAAACAAAACACTAAATGAAGTGAAATCAGGGGCAAATATTTCATTATTATAACAAATGTAAGAGTTGAGGTATATGAGTAACAGTAATTAGTAACAATCTGAAATAATAAAATATCTACTAGAAATAAATAAACAAGAATAATAGTGACAGTGAAATAATAAATAACAAAATAAACTTAAAGCTACACATTCATAGATTTTAACTTTAATATAAATGTTTTGCCAGGACCTAAAAATAGACACCTGCCAAAACATGATCAAAATTTCTCATAAGAAACTAAATGCTTAGATGTTTGTTAGTTGGTTTCATATTCAGGTACTTTTATCATGAAATCGCTTTACAGAAATAATCCAAAAAAGACCATCAAAATAAAATGTTCATACATAAGTTTTAGCGTTAAAAATTGATGGTAATGTAATCATTTGAATGAGTAAAACAAAATTCTATTTCTAGTTGTACGAGTGTCGGTCAGATTTATTTTAGGATGGATATAGGACCAAAATATAATTATTATAGAGCCATGCGGTGACTATGAATAAAAAGTTAGTTTTTGGGTTGTGTTTTTCTCTTTGTTTTGTCTGTTTTTTCCCAACTGTCAAAGCTTGAATAATTTTACAGTGACTGAATGCATTGTTTTTGCACTGGCGGCCTAATTGTTATTAAAAATATCTTGACTAAAACATATCATACAGCATAAGAAGCTATACTCAATCTACACACTTTCGGAAACTCATGGGTGTATTACGACAATAATTTTAACAAACGCATTCACTGTGAAATTATTCATGTTTTGACAGTTGAGAAAAAACGAACAATATAAAGTTTTAAAACATAATCACAGCAAATCATGTAATACAATAATTAGCCTATATGTATATTTGAATCCCAGATGTAGTCTAATATTATAAAATATGTAGATTTATATTACAATAATCTTTCATAAAAATAATATAATTGTAACTAATCTAATCAAATGGAAGGCAAATACATAAAGGATATTTGTTTATTTCGGTGTAAGATCGATTTTTATTTCACGAGTGAGCTAAGGTTGCAATATTTTTACAAGCAGTGCAGCCACAAGTAAAAATATAATATCATTAGCTCACGAGTGAAATAAATAGATCTTACACTGAAATAAACAAATTTTCTGTTCACTTTATACTTCAATCTGTCTTTTTTTTAAAGTTTAAGTATGATATGTCATCAGAACAGCGCTTCCAAACAGTGAAAAATAACAAATATATTTTCTTTGTTTCAAAACAGTGGAATATCGATTTTTATTTCACCGATAAATCCCGGTATTCCACTAGAAAGCATATCATAAAAGTGTATCTATCACAGTTGATAATCTTCAAGTTTCCCCCAACTTGGTCCAACTTTTATTTTTACAGGCATTTTAACAGGTAAAGTTTTAGCTGTTTCCATACAAGATTTAACTATTTGAGCAACTGTATCCAGATGACATTGTGTAACTTCATATATTAATTCATCATGTAGTTGTAATACTAAATATCCTCCTTCTGGTGTCAATCTGGATCTCTGTGAACTTTTACCTGGAATATATAAACATCATAGGATCATGAAACCAGATCGATAGGTCAGTATGGTCACCACATTAACCCATGAGCCTGAAGCCAGGAACTAGTGAAAATTGATTCAAACTAGAAAAATTACTTATTTCATATTGTGTTTGTTGAAAATTTTGAATATTAATTGAAGGCAATGGCTGCCTGAGCAAAAATAGCCTAACTAGAAATAAATAAAGATGGATGTAATTTTGCACTGATTCATAGAGATTGTTCTCTCTGTACATTCCAAGTTAAAAAATTCTGAGCCTGAGAAAACTGGAAACCTTTGAATGTAGTAAAAAAATAAGTTAGTATGAAAAGTATGAATTAAAGCTAAAAGCTAAAGCAAGGGTTTTTGGAGTCTACAATTAGTATCCCTATTTCAGTCGACTCTAGACATTAACTTCCCTGATCATCGAGTCATACACCAACTGTTAACACACTGCGCAGATTGCAGCCACAGCATACAGTGCATGACCCTTACAGGTACCCATTTACACCTGGATGAAGTGAAGCAATCACAAGTAAATTTCTTGCTCAAGGAAATTAGCAGTGCCCCTAGTGGGATTCGAACCCAGGACCTCTCAATCCCTAAGCGCGTGTCCCACCACTGGACTACTGCTCCACTGGACTACTATACTGAAAATCCATATCAAACATCATTATATGTCGGAGATGACAAAAAAGTATTCAAATTATATCTAAAATCAACATACCACTAGGTTTCTGTTTATGTGTATATTGTACATGAGGAAATATTTCCTTTAATCTTTCATCAATTTTGATCATTGCAATCTTCACTAGATCAGCAGCTGAACCTTGTACTGTTGTATTGATAGCTTGACGTTCAGCCTGGGATCTAGCATGAGGGTTTGTACTCGTTATAGATGGAAGATAGCGTTTACGTCCTAACATTGTCTGTACATAGCCTTGTTTACGACACAACTCTACTGTAGTTCTAAGATAACGTTTCATACCTAGATAAAAAACAAAATATGGTATTTTTGTCAAGTTTATTCAACTGTCAGAAGTGCATAAATAGTAATTCCACTGATTTAAATATATTTTAATCGATAATGAGTACAAAAAAAACGAGGTGAATATTTAAATTAGCAGAGTTGGAGTAAATACAGTATAACATGGAAAAGTTCATAATTATAAAACTCCTAAAAAAAGCCTCCTTCAGGACCAAACAATCCTGAATTTCAAGATCAGATCTGATAACTTAAACTCTAGGTATTAGTGAAATAGATGTAAAAATTTTGTCTGCTGAAATTTGAAATCACTCTCGAGCAGGTGACCATCATTGTACCCATTTAGGCCTCAACAAGTTGATCATATGTTCTATGGATTTGCTCGCACCTTAATTTTGACGGTTTTTACAAAAAAAAATTTTTTATTTCCTCACTCGCTCATAATAATTTGGTCAAACCGCTATATAAAGCAACTGAGTTAAGATTTTACTTTTTTTTTTTCTTCGCTCGCCCCATTTTTTTTCCAGAAAAAATCTATAGAACACATGATGAACTTGTAGTGGCTTTACGCTAGGATGGAGTGAAACAACTGAAGGTAAATTACGTGTTCAAGGGTTCTTGCTTCGAGTGTTAACATACAACCTCTCAATCTTTAAACATGCATCCTACCACTGAATCACTATTCTTATAATTACCTTCATATTACCTAGTCATGTGACACAAACAATATTTCAACAACAATGTACCAACACTCACCTGGATATTTAGATTTAAATGTTTCAATAAATACAGCAGCATCATTTTCATCAACATCTAATTGTTCTGACAATGTTTTAGCTCCAATACCATAGATCATACCATAACATACCTACAATAGTGATATCATTTTTTTACTGAGTTTAACGCCCTGTCAACACAATTTAGGTAATTTTACACTGTCCAGCGAACCTAACCTAGCTTTCCTGGACCCTTGTCTATTACCAGTACCCACCAACCCTTTCACAAGGTCGGAAACTACTCCATATTATCTAATTAATGGAGAAAAAATTGACATTATTGTCAATTTTTCGTGAAAGGGTATAACCTCCCCGGGTGGGATTCAAACTAACACCCCTTCGGGACACAAGATTACAAATCCTGGTGCGCTACCAACTGCGCTAAATAGTGATATCATGGTGATAATAATTGATAGTTTGTTTCAGATTTAAATACTTCTACAACAAATTCATTTTCTGGAACTATGTATACATGACATATTAACCATCGGAATGAAATGTCCAAAATTCAATTTTTGCATTAGAAATTTTAGATGTCAAGTCAGCTTTTGAAATATCCATGCTTCTTATTAAGATGATAGTTAAGAACTTCTAAGTTAACTATGGCATTTATAAAACTTACACAAATATTTATTTCATCAAAGCATTGAGAGATGCATAAATATAGAGTTTGAACAATCAGTTTCAGCAAATAGAGCAGTTTATTATAAATGTAGGAATTGTTTTGATACAATGGCAGGACCTTCTAATCTCAATGGATTTCTACTACTGTATCAAGAAGTACAGTTATCAACATGTAAGCCAAAAACAAGGGTATGTGCTTAGGACTTATTAACAGTTTAAGTCAAAAGATTCTAGTTTTTCCTAGGGCACTGAGTTGGTCATGTAACTACATTGAAATAACTAAAAAGTTGTTTACATTTTTTTGCTGGGGAGTTTATTACAGGTCATGTTTTTATTGTAGCCATTTAAGTGGGTGATCTAAAGAGTATACAGAGATCAAGTTTAAACACAATTTTTGAACAAACTATTGGATCATTGTTTTAATTGAGACTGATGAGTTAGATTCATGCATTAAATTCCATAAACCACACCACATACCTGTTTAGCTTGTGCTCTCTGTTCTGTTGTAACATTATCAACACTTATATTCTTCCATTGAGCTGTGATCAATTTAAATACATCACCATCTTTATTGAGTATATTCATTAACTTATCATCATTTGATAAGTATGATATCATACGTAATTCTAACTGAGAATAATCAGCAGCTAGCAACACTCCACCTGTAATAATATAGTAACTGTCAGCAAATTTCCTGTTAGTGTAGCAACATGATTTAGCCTATTACTAGACATAAGTTGGTCAAAACTGAACTTCTTCCCACTTTAATGCAATGTGGGGCATTTTATTTAGGTTCTTTATTAGTTGTCATTTATTGTGTATCGTAGGTGCTGTGCCCCTTTAAACCCAAGCAACAGAGAAAGGTAGACATCTCACATCTGGGACCCCTCCAGAGATATTTCCTTATTGGACAGGCAAAACAAAGTCATTTTTGGAGGCAACTTTCCCTCAGTGAAATAACCTAAAACCAGTATAAAAGTCTTAAGTTTTAAGTCCCTAGGTGGCTATTTTGACACATTTTTTCATTCAATGTGCAGCTCATTTTCTTTAGAACAAAGTTTTGCTATTAAGCAATTATCAATTGTGTCTACTAAATCAATAATATTTTTAAAATAAAAAAATTATGAGACATAATCCATCAATATGGTATACTAATTTATTTTAACTGGATTGTTCTTACATCTTAGATTTATCTCTTTCAAGTCCGCTTCCTTGTCTCCCTGTACTGAGCTAGTAGGATAAAGTTTCTTGCTTAAGGAAACAACGGGGTAGGTTTTACAATGACTTTTTTTAATATGGATAACATATTTGGCTAAAACCAATTTTCAATACAGTCCACACATTACCAGTCCAATGTCATAACCGTTTGGCCAAGCCACTCCTATCAATCAAATATTCATATCCTTCAAATGATATAAACTATATAAACTATTCAGTAATGTTACCTTTAAATGGAATGAATACATTTCTCATACTAAGACAACATTTAGAACCAGTATTATTATCTGTAACCATGGCAACTTGTTGTTGTTGTCCTATCATTTGTTGTATTCTACTTTGTCTTCTAGTTCTAGATGGTTGTATCATGTTACTAGGAGGTGGGGACTCGCCAATCAAATCTATAGAAAAAATTCAACATTTTATTTACATGTTTTGGTTTAAGACATCTAAGATAACTAGTAGAGTGGGTGTAAATGAGCAGTCACAACATTGGACAGGTAATCATTTGATAGCCAGATTTGCTTTGGTTTGAATTACATCCAAAACCCACCTAAATTTCTATCTATCTATTTATCTCCCTTTAACAGTTGGAAAATCTGGTCAAGGAATAATAACTAATAATGCATCAAAGTATTTGTTGTTGGATCATTTTTTATTCCTACCGGTATTTGTATTGTCTATACATAATTTCTCATCCAACAAACAACACAAACCTGTGTCTGTAGCCCAGCTGGTAGCAAATCAGGATTTGGAATCTTGTGTCCCAAAAGTTATAGACAAGGGTCCAGAAAAGCTATGTAAGGTTGCTGGTCGTCATAAAATAACCATAATTGTGTTGATGCAGTGTTAAACCCAGTATAAAAACAATCACAAAAAATATCAACAACAAAATCAATACAGCATACAGCAGACTTATACGTACCTGGTAGAACTATATCAAAATCTTTAGGTACATTTTGTAGATTAGGTTCAGTCATACTAATTCTACCAGTAGCTGTATGACATTGACAATCACCATAGATACGATACATTGATAGCCAATCACAATATACCTAGAAATATAGAGATAATATACTTGTATGTCATAAATATAGTAAAGCAAAATCTGTCAACATGAGGTCATGACGACCCTTAGGACCCTGAACTAGAATCTTAGAACATTTGATGTTAAAATCTTTTAACATGTTCATATTTAGTTGTAAGGAAATCTTGATCCCTGGGGCTGTACCAATTGTAACCCAAAGGGGCATAACTAGAACAAACTTTGCAGAGAGCCTTCAGGTGATGCTACATATCATATATGAGAGCTCTAGTTTCAGAAAAAATTTAATAGTTCCCGATCTAAATCTGTTGACCCCTAGGGTAAGGTCTAGTCAATATTGAACCCAGAGACATAGTTTAAACAATCTTTGTGAATGACCTTCAGGTGTTGCTACATGCCAAATTGAGTAAATGCACCAATGTATGATACTTTTACAGTAAAACAAAAAATCGATGAAACTTAAAAAAACAACTAAAAATTTACCTTTTCTTTCTGTAGAGGAAATACTGTTTTAGTTAAAGCATTGGTGATTCTCCTCCATTCTAGTATAATACCAGGTAATGGATGAAGTTTCTGCAACTTTTCTAGAATATCTTTAGATGTACTATATTGTGGTCTACCTCGACCTCTCCTTGGTCCTAGTCCCCTTTTAGGGACCAAAGACTTTACAGTAGGGGTTGCATTAGGGTCTCCATTAGGGGGAAGTTGAAGTTCAATGAATAATACCTGTAAAAGATCATACAAGAGATCAGTAGAATCAAGGCTGTATATAGAGTATGTGTTTAGATAATATGTGTGCTGTATTCATCAGCCTAATTAGCTCAGTTGGTAAAGTAACTGACAAACAAGCAAAAGATTGCTGATTAATTTGCAGGTTCCAGCTCCACATCAGGTACTTAATTTTTCCTTTTCTTATTATAACTTTAAATGTAAAGTTTCTTTAGCAAAAATGCCATTAAATGAACCTTGGTAAAAGAAATCTACAATTTTCGGAGTAAGATATTTTCTTCGTATGTATAATGTCTTTGATTTTTTGTGAATTAAAAATCTATTCATTATTACTAGCATATTTTATGAACTTACTCAATATCGATTAAAATAAAGAAATAAAAGTGTTTCATGAACTACATAAATTATAATAAACAAGTAAACAAACTATTATAAATAAATATCTTATACCCGGTACTAAATTGTTTTTAGCTAGATTGTGAACAAGTAATTACAACTTAGATTTATCATGTTCAAGTCAACTTCCTGGTCCTCCAGTACTGAGCTAGTAGGATAAAGTATCTTGCTCAAGGAAACAATGGGGTAGGATTTAGATGGGATTTTGAACCAACTCATAGCTGGCTATCAAACTATTACAAGTCCAACATCATAACCACTTGACCACACCACCCACATAAATAAATCATTTGGAACACCTTCGGACGGATTCGTGGGGGGTCTACCCTAGCGGCTTGGGTATTTACTACCTACGTGAGGTGAAGCACAAGCAAAGCACATAATGGTTATGCAAAATAGTTCTTGTAGTATACACACAGATCTTTGTCAAAACATGTTTTTATGTTATATATTAAACTAAATATTGTTCAGCGATATCAATGAACTGTGTTATTTCAAATATATGGACTAAAACGAAACATCACTCATCGCCTAAATGATCGTGGATTTGTCTACTTCAACACCGGTCAAAACATTTTGTTTGGGAATGTGACGAAAAGGTAGTTCCAAAATGGCCTCTAAATTATGTCCGAGGTTATTCATAGCGAATTGCCGAGCAGTTCTATAAGGTAAATAAATATAGACTTACCTGAGCTATATCATCAGCAGACGACAAAGAGAATGGATGTCTAGCTATAGTATAGGCTTGTTCTTCAAGGGCAGATAACTTAGCTAACATTATAGATTTCTGACTTTCACTCTCATCTAAACTAAAACCTATTTATAAAATATATAAAATATATAATAACAATTATCAATATGAATATAATGTATAAGAAATAGTTTTACTGGTTATGTTTTATATGTATACTGTTTTATGAAATTTTGCATCACTAATGTTATTGAGACAAAATGTTTCCTTTTTCAAAATGATTGTATTTTTGTGAGACATTTTCATCATTATCATGATATCCATGTATTGTATGTTTTCTTTTGTGTAACATTTTCTGTTTTAAAAAGAATTCAATTCATTTTGTAAAACCTAAATTTTTAGTATTTGAGCTCTTATGATAACCCTGTAAACATATGTCAAGTTATAAATGAATTCATTCATAAGTTTCAAAGATTGCAATAAAAAACATAACCAAGAAGTGTTACCCTGATGCTAACTCACACCAGAGTAGGATAGTCCCACTTCCCTAAGTATTCATGCTAAAAGGTCCGATTTTATAAATGATTTATAATCTGAATAATACCAGCATAAGGATCCCATGCCCTGGAAAGTGTAGACCGCCAAGAAAGACATGTTCAGAGAGTGTAAAGGCTGATTTTAAAGCACACATCCCTCATAGACATTGATCTTCTAAACAGGGGTCTTATGGGGATCAAATATCAGACAAGCTGGTTCGTGGAATGCTCACATAAGATGAAAAATAAATCCCAGATTAAGATGAAAAATAAATCCCAGATTTGATGGATAAATTAAATATGGAATTAAACACAATTATTTAAACAAAAGTACTATACATACCAAATCCATTTAGTTCCATTTTACATAATGTAATAGTTGAAGGCATCTCAACATCTTTATATGTTTTATATATATCTTCTTTAGTTAAACAAACATTAAAATATTCACATAGATGTGACACTAATACAGATTCTATACAAGATCTATAACGTCCTGAGCCTGGATTACGTGGATTTATACCTAAACTATCAACACCAACACCACCTCCAATACCTAGAATATACAAATATTAAATTATACTTTATAAGAGGAAACTTTAGCAGGATATTTATTTCTGCAGTAATCTGTCTATTCACAAAAACTACATTTGTGAAAAATACCTAACATAGAACAATAAAATGAAATAAAGAAATATTAAATAACACCATTGATCATTCTGCAATTTGATAGTTGCTGATAATAGTGTAATACAGTATTCTGTTTATATTTATTTGATTCAGAATGTATTGTTTGTTGTACATTTCTCATTATTGCACATTACTTTTCTAGGAAAAATTGTGTCATCAAGTGACCGGGTGTGAGCCTGGGAGCTTGTGACCTGATGTTGATACCAATGTAATTCATGGCACTGTACTGGTTGTCCTTATACCAATGTGTATGTGTGGACATTGATGTCTGTCAGCATGATTCCAATAAAATCCAGGAAATATTATCATATCTACATACTCTCAACTCAGTAGGGATCAATAAGTTTGGTTAGGATAACCTTAGCTATAGATAGTCAGCTTGCACAGTTTTGAGACAAAAACACTACACACATACAAGGTGTATTACTCAACATTTTCTCCATTATGAATTATTCTATGTCACTGTGCTGGCCACCTTTAATAGCTTACCATATGATAAAAAGAGTTTATAGAAACTGAATATTCTAATATATGATAATATGTTACCATGTAACAAAGGAACATCAGCAGGTAATAGATTAGTAACCATTCTATGAAGATTTTTCTCTTTACTACCAGGATCTAACATCCAACATGCTACTTTAGGATCTTCAAATTGTCCAATAGGTGAAAAACCAAACCCTTCTACAAAACATCTGTGAATATATACAGTATAGATTAATAGTAGAATATAATATATGCATAAACTTTTTTAACAATGCATACAATCCATTAAATAGTTTTTGGCAATTTCTGCAATACTACCAAGTCACATGAGAATTATAATAAAACTGGGATTGTTGATTCACTAATATGGTTACAGCTCATTTAAAGTATATTTTTACTTTAATACAGTAACTGACATTAAAACCAGTTGATTTTTTTTTTATTTTAAATGTGAGGTTGCAAGTTGTTTTCATCCAAAAATAGATCTACTGCGAAATTAAAATTAAGGCAAAATACTATTAAAACATTGACTTGGAAGTTCATGTGCAACATTTTATTATATGGATTACACATGACCATGTCTATCATCACTTAATGAGTAGGAAGTTTATGCCATGGACAATTAAGTGAGTATTAATTTGGAGCCCTAAAAAGTACATATGCTTATCAACATTGAGAATATAATTATACAATGTATATAACATTTAGAATCTATTAAATGCATTACTAAGACAATATAACCTACCTATAATGTGTTTTAATATCAAACATTGACATAACAACAGGTTCACTATTACATGTAGTTTGTTGTAATACTGATTTTACAGCTTTTATTCTGATAGCTATACTTATATTGATATCACAGGGTGGCGCTGCTAAACTGTCATCTGGATCACCTAGAAGTAGCAATAAATATACTTCAATGGCACAAACTGTGTCGTCTGCATGAGAACGCATTAATTGGACTATTTTAATTACAGTAGTAACTATCCCTTTATTTGTGCATGTCCGGCCTAATGTAATGGTCCATGAAAGATTTAAATGAGGATTTGCTACAGTATGCTACTAAACACGAGGAAACCCCATGTAAAAACTAGATATCAGGTGTTTTAAATGTCTTATAGTCACCGAGTATTGAGTGAATATAATTTTATTACAATAGTCAAGGATTCTACACAGGGTTTATAATCATGTGATCTTCAGAAAGTAAACAAAATTAACACATGTTTTTCATCAAGTTTCTGCACCAGTCAAAACATATAATCAAAAAGATTATAAAAGAAATGTACTTTCCATTTCCCTAAAATGTCAGCATTAGCATGTAAACTGCATCTATTAAGTCTAAACTCTATACAAAATACTTCTGAAAATGACCTAGTTCACACATGACTCAGTATTTGTGCAGAGGATTAAGAGTTAACAAAGAAAATTTAAAGAACTAATTAGGACAATTCAGTGAAAGAAAAGTAGTAGTTATTCTCAATGCTTTTTGGTGTAATTCAACTACATGTATTTACTATTAGCTAATTTCAATGACCAATTTCAACAAAAAAATCGAAATGATAACATCAAATAACAGAGCATATGGATTACATGAAAACAAACCTTGAGGTTGTTCATTAGTAAAAGATACATAATAAACATCTCGATTTTCCCAACTAATAGCTAGACCAACTATCTTTATATCTAAACTATTTATCAATATACCATGTCCTTCTTTTATATCTTGTTGTTTATTTGGTGTTTCACCTGTAATATATGTACATTATAGCTCTAAACAAGCGTTAGATGAATTAGAAATACAGCAATAGAACAATGATCAAAGAAAGGGGCTTTAATGTAGCAACACATTGTATAGGTCATATCACAGTGGTCAGCCAACATACTAACTGTTCCTGGAAAGGCTAAACACAATGTATCTGGATTTAGCTGTTAACCAGTTACTAGGCACATACTTCTGTCAGTAAGTGACAACTGCACTTCATGATTTAGAATCAGTGGTGGGAGGGAGAATGGCAGTTTTTTACATACTTAATTTGTCCAAGAAGTTTTGCAGGGCACTGTAAATCAATCTGCTACATAAAGGTCGAATTCAGATTTAACCAATATCTTTATGACAGTTTAAAGAAAAAATTGATCAACAACTACATGTATATTCTAGCAATGTTGATATGAAGAATCCAATTCCAAAATAAAGTGGAACCAGGCAAACTCTCCAAATTCTGACATTCACAGTGAAGACAAAAAGTAATGAGTACCTGTTTTAAAGTTAGCACCAATTCCAGGTCCTTTATTTATTGGTATGAGTTTCTCACAAGCCAGTGAAAGTGAATACCTAGATTTAGTTCTCCATTCTAATATAAAGGTTTTAAATAATCTTCTATCCCCACATACATCTATTATAGAGAATGAAGACTGAGTTAGTGGTAGTCCTGCTTCTATAGGTGATATAAATGATGGATTTAATATATTTTCATCATTATCATCAACATCACCATTAGCAGCAACATCATTATCATCATCATCATTATCATTTTCATATATATTATCACTAACAGTTGCTTTGTTTTCACTATCAAGATTAGTATCATTTGAAACATGTTCTTTCTCTTCAGTTCTACTCACATCACTTTCATTACCACTTCTACTTGCAATCAGATCAGTTAAAACTATATTACATTTCTTCATACCAGAAGTCATTTCGATTTCCTCATCAGAATTCACTATTTTGCCAGAAGGTTGTTTATGATTTTCTTCTTTATCTGTACATGGGTTAGTTTTTGAGTTTAAAGAAGTTGCTGGTGATGATTTATTCTCAATTTTCCTTTGAAGTCTCGGACTAAAAGGTGACATACATGAAGACATAGTAGGTCCTCTTCTTTTAGGAGTATCACCACCTCCAGACTGAAGAGTCACTGACACAGAATTCTCACCAGGTGGCGTTGGTGGTACACAGTCACTTACATTACTTGTATTTAGATCAGGGCTAGTATTAACATTAGCTTGGTTTGAAGCCACTTTTCCACCACTTTTTACAGATAAAGGTGTGATACAAATATTCAATTTTTTGGTTTCAATTTTCACACTGTTGGTAATTGAATTATTTTTAACTGAACAGTTACCACTTGGAATAACAAATTTATTATCATCATTTATCTTTTGTGACTTTCTATTTTTATTAGCACTATTAGTATTACTTCTGAGTGTTCTATGCAGTGTAACAGGAACATTTTCTTTATTGACTTTTGAATCTTCATCCAACTCATGTTCAGATTGTTTGACTTTTGAGGTGTCATTATTTAGATTAGGTCTATCACAATTTCTTTGTTCAATAACTTGATTACTTCTAGCAACTGAATTATTCTCATGTCTATTAGTAAGTTGATTTGATATTATTGGCTGCTCAAGAACTTTATCCATCATGGAAATGCTTAAAGAATCACTAAAATGGTCTTCAGCAGCAGGAATAAGCTTATCAGTGTCTTTATCACATTTACCAGCATCATTAATTTGTGTTGGCATATTAAATGTTGATGAAAAGGATTCACCCATTTCTAAAGCTATTGCTAAATCTTCATGAATACCAACATCATTTTTCTTTCTATTATTTACAGGACTAGTTGATATTGGAGTTGAAAATTTCCCTAAAACTTTTAATTGCTGTCCAAATCCACATTCAGCACCTTTGTCTTTTCTAGAATGCTCTTTAAAATTACCAACCGGATTAGCATTAATCTTCACACCATTACAATGATAATTATCAATATCGGCATTTTCAAAACATTGTTCTTGTCCGCTCTGATATGGTATATGTAAATCTTCATAGGAATTATTATCATCACTAATGGAATCATTTATACCAACATGTTCATAGTTGCTAGCAGCAACCAGATCACCAGAGTTACCAAACATATCTTCATCGGAACCTCCAGAAATATTCATATCAAAAACATTGTCAGAAATATCATTACCATTGTTCACAGCATGACCATTTAATATTGTTGACTTAAAAGAATCATCCAGACTGTCATTGCCCACTACTACTTTATCCTGAGTTTTATAAGAATCATCAATTTCACTTTCCATTATTTCTTCACCTCTTTGACTAGTGTCACCTATATCAACAACAGTTTGTGTGTGAGATTTAATGTTATAGTTGCTTCCATTAGAGACTTGATGTGCAACAACAGTTTTACTTGTCATATCACCTGTACATTGTTTTTCTAAAGATTCCATACCTTGTGTATCAAGTATAAAACTTTCACCAAAATCATCCATCAGTTCTGAACTCTTGTTGCATCTATCTGTAGACTTAGTTTGTAAATGACAATTTGAGGTCACAGTTTTCACAGAAGCTGGAATTTTAATAGCAATTTCATTATCCTTTACCTTTAACTGTTCAAGAGAAATATTCTTGGTTTTATCCTCATTTTCAACAACAATACTAAAAAAATGCTTTGTTGATTTGTCTCCAGTGGCTGACTTAAAATCCACTTTATTGATATTAGATACACTTTTGTCAGTCACATTTTCTGGACTAAAATTAACATTTTTCTCATTTTTTGTTTTCAACCCTTTGTTATTTGAGTTGCTTTTACTAGAAATACAATTAAGATCTGAGTCACATTGTTTTCCACAATCTCCCATACTTTCACTATTCTTGTTTTCATTATCAACATCAACATTATTAGAATGTTCAGAACAAGGAATTTCACCATTTATTATACTAGTATCAACTGCATTATCTTGTTTTGTATCCACAGTTTGTTGTAATTCATCAACTTTACTCCCTTCTATACACACAGGTAAATCTAAGACTTTCTTATCATTACTATTACCCTCCAAGTCTTTAATAATTTCAACATCAGTGTCAATAGTAAGTTTATTTATCACAATCTTGGCTTTAGAGTTTGTATCAGAAAAATCAGAACTTTTACCATCAGTATGTTGACAATCATTGTCTGTTTTAGTATCAACCTTTATATCCATTTTGTTATCAGTAGTTTGGGTTCTTTCTTCAACCTGAGTATTGCCTATCACTGGGGTTGATTGGCTCCTTGTTTTAGAGCGTGGTGTATTGATACAGTTGTTTTCAGTTGATCTAGGATTCGATGTTAAAGCTGGAGGTGACATCATGGAACCTGAAGGTGACTTTAAACATTGTTTAACAGGATCAGTGTTCTTTCTAAAACTTGTTGATAACCTTTGTTTTTTCTTCCTTTGATTTGCTGGAAGTAAACAGCGTTATATGTAATATCATATAAACAAAGAATTAGAAAGGTAAATTGAAACCCAATAAAAATCCATGGTCCAAACTCAGATTTCAACCCACGACCTCTTGAGTCATAAGCAAACACTCAACCATGTCGCCATAAAAAGCTAGCTTGAAGGCAAAGAGTACAAGTGCCGTGCTATACCTATGCTACATAAATCTATACATACTGGATTGTGTGACATAAATTTCAAACTATTCAATTTTTGCAGGGATACTTAGTTAAACCCTCGGCATAACAAAATTATGAAAATATATCTATGATTTAAACACATGATCAAGACAAAATAATGAAACACTGGTCAATAAAAATTTGACAGTAAATAGAATAACATATAATAAGCTACATACTTTAAATTAAAATGAGTCAAGTCGGTGTACACGGTACATGTATGTATTCAAATGTTTTTGTCTCAATTTTGACCTTTGAAATGATTCACATTGCTTTGTCAAGTTATAAATCATCAAATATAAATTTTTTACACTTTAATTATAATACATGTATTTCATGTGGGTTAAAATCATTAAGCTTTCTATATTTTTACACAATACAATCATTAGAACCCTAAATTATTCACCTTGGGAAGATTTAGGGTACCAGAAAATATTGGTTTTATAAGGTCTTGACTACCGGGTATGTCTGTTTGATTCTAGATAGAATATTGTGTTAAGTATCTTGGAACGATTACATAATTTTGCCAAATATAGAAGCTCAAAGCCAATTAGGTTTTCAAGAAATTATTGATTCAAAATCCTTGGAGGTAAATTGAACCAAGACCAGCTACAATGGATTACCTGAGAACATTGTAAACTATGAGGTTATGATAAAATATTGATAAAGGCAAATAAAGACACTCCTTTACAGGTTATATAGGAGGTAATGCGTAATTATGTATTTTAAATAATGGACTTGCCCACTCATTGGGTAAATAAGTTGATGCATGTATATCATTTATTAATTAAACCAGACGACTTTGAAATTTAACATTTATTGTAAATAGTGCATATAATGAACATTGATAATTGTATAATTTTATAATTTTATTTGTCAATAAATCATGATTGTCTGAAGTAATTAAACTATTTAATTGTCATAATATTTTATCATGAACACCTCTATGATTTTAAGAAGAGAGATTTCTATATGAGGAGTATTTTTTCCCCGAAGGGAAGTGGGCCGATCCCGGAGGTACTGCAATACCGGGCCAACCCGTGGCGAGAGCGGAGCAAGCCCCTGACATCTCACCTGTGTCCAAAAATCAGTTTAATATCGAAGTCCCCCAATGGGGGACGTATCAGATATTAAGCTGATAAGAACAGATACTACACTTTGATCTTAGCCAAAAGGCCGAGAAGCGATAATTTAAACAGATACTAGCAGGGTTATATACCCAATATTATTTACTAAAAATTTGTTTATTGAAATTCAACATTTTTATGAGAAAACCATTAATATTAAATCAGGCTTAGTAGTTTACAGAATAACCATTATATAAATATTTGAATACTATAATATTCTTCAATAAATTAGTTTAAAACTTTAACAATATAAACTATATCTATGTAAAAAATGCAGATTAATAATTTATTGGGATCACAATCCAGTTGAAACGTATAGTAAACTATGCATGTATAACTGTATGTATTCAACCATAAAACATTCTAAAAATAGATCCAATGTTAACGTTATCTCATACAAAATCATGACTAAAGAAATAATCCCGAGGCTATATAGGTTGTTTAGGATAACTTGAGACAAACTGAAACAATATTTAGATCAAATATAAAATCAGCATAACTTGAGACAAATTTAAACGATATTTAATATAAACAATGTCTCTTGTTATCTTAAACGTAAAGGTATAATAAAGTATGAGTTGAAAGTTAACCACATAATATAGATTCCTTTAACGTTTACATTTTAACAACTACATTTTACATTTTTACAGTTGGAATTTATTTCATTTGTTAACTCACAAAAGTGAAGAAAAGAAATGAAAGTAGTACATCATGTACATCATGGTTATTATTTACTATTAAGTTACATCAAATACTACATGTCATATTCAAGAACATGCATGTTTTTGTACTTTAAACAATGGACTTGCCCACTGAATAGGTGAATAAGCAGATGCATGAACAGCATTTTTCTGATTTAAATATACCACTTTAATATTTATTTAAGTAGTGCATATGCATATTGTAAATGTTATATAATGATATGTTTGTAAAATAAAGGTAAACTAATTAAACTATAAAATTGTAAAAATAATTCACCCCTAAATATTGGTGTGTAATGAAACTGGCTATGTTTATATACGCAACGTTTATGTGGACGACCTGTATGTTTTCAATACAGTCATGTAGCAAGTTGCAGAGCTGTAATAAGTGTTCGTTTTTAAGATACAAGATACAAAAGTTAATTTCAAGTCCGAAATACAAGTAAACAAAATGTTAAAAACATTTGTGTGATATATTCAGTTGGTTGAACATAGGACTTGTATTTTCCTACTACGAGCATAATTGTATCAATGTACATGTATTTTATAAATTAGGTAAATCTAAATAAACATACTTAGCATTAAAGATTGTAGTAAACTATCTTTTTTTTAAATTTTTGCTAAATTTTATTCAGCTGTAAATAGGGCATATATCGACCCTGCTGATTTAAATAGTTAATAATCTCTGTACATAAATATGATAGTGAGAAGAGAAGTACATGTATAAGTGAACTTTTTAACTTGACATATCAGTCTAACAAAGAAGAGTCTAGTTGTCAAAAACAGAGATGAATGAATTTATTTGAGAATTTTCTCTTATCATTGATTATTGATATATTATTGATCACTAATACTTAGTTTTATATTAGTCTTCATTTTATTATTTTATGTTTTATCATCTCTTAACCATTTTTAATTTCATTTAAACTTGTATTTCCTAATTATGCATATGATTGTGAAGCGCTTTTGAACATACCCCCCCCCCCCTGGTATATTCAATCTGAAAAGAGCGCTATACAAATGCGGTATATATAATAATATAATGATTATCATCATAAGTACATGTGATTAGAATAAATACTTTGAAACTACACCACAATATGGCAGACTTGTGTGTTTTCCCATAAACAGATGACTCAAAATTTATAAGTACAATAAAATGCCATGGTTACAAATTTGATTTATATCAATAAATTATGACATGTATACATGGCATATTACTGTACTTTTATTTTTGGACTCATCCTTTTATAGGAGAAACACATAAGTTTAAAATGTTATGGTACAGTTTCAAAGTATTTACTTCTTATGACTAATGAAAATAAATTTAGATGTTCAGCACTATTAATAAAAATATAACATCTAATTATTTTATGAAAACAAGTTTTTAAATCAATGGTCATAGAAAACTCACAAATAAATTCATTCATTCCTGTTTTCAACAGAACCCTTGTCTATGTTACCTAAACTGTAGTGAGTATTTATGTACATGAATTGTCTAACAAATATTGAGTATTAAAATCAGAGGGGTTAATGTATTTGCCACTGTTACATTAAGTTAAACCAGACCTATTACTCAGGGGCGAATCCAGGATTTTTTTCTAGGGGGGGGGGGGGGGGTTCCAAACTTTCAAACCACATTATACACTGTTTGCAGAATAGTGCAAAATAATAGTGATAATAATAATATAACCATTAAATTTATGTTAAATACAAAGGCATACAAGACAAAACTGCTTCTTGCAACTTAAAAATAGCTTAAAGTTAAAAAATACACTCATTGACATTGACAAGTACATTTTGGAAATTCAGTGGGGGATCCGGAGACCTCCCCCCCCCCCCCCCGCTGGATTCCCCAATGTATCACTGCATGAGATATAATACCCCACACAGGTGTTTGTTGAGAAACTGGGTGCTGAGAAAATGAGCGGACGAGATTTCGCATCAAATGGCCATAAATCGGAGTTAAATCAACAGACTGCAACCAAAATGGGATATGCACATGTCTGCCAGATATCTGGTATATGTGTGAAATTTGAAACAAATCCTCAAAATAGGTGCTGGGAAATTGAGCAGACAAGTAAAAGCTGCACTGACCAACCAACTCACTGATGACTGTCCAACCAACCATCTAGCTAACTTTTTGGGACTTTTTTAACAGATATATCATTTTCTTTTTTTTATTGGGGGGGGGGGGGCTGTCATAATTTCAGGCTCTGATTAATCTTTAGGTATGGAATCTACAAATAGTTCCAGCAGTATAAAATAGTAATTCAAACAGATCACCTGCTATGACAGGCACAATAATTTCTAAACTCCTTGCAGGCCCTGAAAACTGAACTATTTTTTGTGTGAAGCCAGATCACTGATAAGTGCAATAATTATTGAATAACATCATCTCAAAGTTCTCACAGTTGTTACATCACACATTGTTACTTTAATTAGTCTTTCAATAATTGGAAGTAACTCCATACAAAATTTAACGATTTTTTAAGATTGTACTTACCATACTATTAAATATTAAATTTTATCAGTACATATAGTTTGTAAAGTTTGACCTCGATCTGACCTTTCACATTTGCATCTAATAATTATCTACACATATCCCAATGAAAATCAGTACCACACCTATTCTAAACTTTGGCAGGGATTGTAAAATTATAGAAGTATGTTTATGTGTTAAATTTCAACACATTATCCTCACGGCCACGGTGCAAACAAGCATTAATACTACATTCGTATTCAATATAATGAATATTCTTGCATTAAGGTCAGGTCAGGGTCAAACTTTATGCACAATACAATATATACTCACATGCTAATGGACTACGTAATACAGGAGATTTCAGACAAGGTTCCTGTTTTTTATTAGAATCCCACTGTACACCAATACCACCTAATTCTTCTTGTATGATAGATTTAGCTTCATTGATGATAGCTAGTGCAGCCTCTAGCTCTGTGACACCTTTACGTCCAGTTAGATATATACATCTCATCTTCTTTCTTTCATTTACTTCCCATTCACTCTCACAGTCTTGTCTTTTATTACTGTAGATATAAAATCAAATAGCGTATTAGTGAAAGTATTTGCCTTCCATGTCTTTTTTAAATAAGGATTGTTTATTATATGCTTTCAGGGGGAATACCGTATTTATTGGTGAAATAAAAATCAATTTTCCACTGTTTTGAAACAGTGAAATATTTCATCCTTAGCTCACGCTTTATGCCGAAATGTGGCGTTATTCAATGAAACAAGTAAATCTGTGAGCTAATGCTCACTAGTGATACCCCCGCAGTGAGAAATATGACTATCTTAATGTAACTTTCATTTAACAAAATCTAAAAATATGCGACTAACAGGAAGTAGATGAGCAAGGAGCATGATATCGCTTTACACTACATGGGACTATGGGATGAAGCAATATGCAAAGTATTAGGCTGCTGCATGTTATAGTTGCTGAGAAAACTGTGACGGAAATTTTGTAACGGACGGACGGACGGACGCACGAACGCACGCACGCACGGACAAGGGTAAAACAGTATACCCCCCTCTTCTTTGAAGCGGGGGTATAAAAAAAATTACATGTATTATATTTTCATATAGTGAATATGAAAATTCAAAATGACACCACTTTAGGAAATAAATGACCTCATCTTAAAAGAAAAATAGAGAACAATTTTCAACAATTATCAATTATTTTTGTAAAAAATAAATAAAGAAAAAGCTCACAACAATCTACCTTACCTCTGAAATGGAGCAGAGTTTTTCAACAGAGCTTCAACATCTGCAGGATGAGCACTGGCCAAAGCAGCAACTGTCTGATAACCACCATTATACATAACTCTAGCACGTTGACCATTTAATGCTGAGATTCTAACCAAGTCACATAGCTCTCTTTGTACACCAAATGTCAGTCTGTTTTGAAACTGTGATAATATCAGTTCAAGATTGGACCAACCTAACCTAGCACAGAATACTGTCACCATACCTAGTGAAGAATAAAATAATGTTTTATATAATATTATGCTATAAATGACAAAGTTTAATAATTGTTTACTTTGAGGGTTTATACCCATCTAACAATGTAAACCATAAAGATGTCTGGAAATACTAAATTTACTCAGAACTGACATAACAATTAACGTTGTTTGGCTACTTTTGTGAATTTAAATTTTACATTCTTTATGAACTCTTTTTCATTCAGTTATTTACCACACCAATTTCCCTCAACTACAAGAACTAATTTAAACAAAGTACCTCAACATCTCCCAACACATTAATCAAGTTTTCGCGAAAGGTTATGACCTGCATAGAAAGATATGACCAGCCATAGGCATGCATCAATACCCAGATAACCAGTTTTCAAGATGAGCAAGTCAGACACTGCACAATATCAGATTGAGTTCAATTCTATTTTTGACTTAAGTTTTATCTTAAGCATTAATTCTACCTTTGGTTTAAAATCAATATTTTTGCTTCAATACTACTTTTTGCTTCAATTCAATCTTTGGCTTCAATTCTATCTTTGGCTTCAAATCAATCTTTTGGCTTTAATACTACTTTTTGCTTCAATTATATCTTTGGCTTCAATTCTACCTTTGGCTTTAAAACTATTTTTTGCTTCAATTCTATCTATGTAATATAATGATAATTACCAGCAAATGTAGCAGCAGATTGTTGTAATGATTGAAGTTGTCCTTTATTACAATTATATCTCTTTACTACTTCATTTAATGGCGTTTCCTGCACTAGATCATGGAGCACTAGAGCCGTATAAAATCTTTTATGAATTGCCAACAGTTTTCTTTGAGATGAAGTCTTGGTAAGTATACGTCCTCGTACAGCCTTTGAGAGAAATGATTCTTGTACACCGACTAGCTCAGCCACTTTTCTCATACCAGAAGATAAATTCTCCCAGATATTAAAATATTGGTACCAGTCTATAGAATCTAACTGGGCATATATTGGTGTCACCTAAAATATATCACATAATGTTTGATTTCAATTTAGTTTATACTAATTTATCTTAGCTCAAAAAACAAGTTCATACAACTTATATTTATCATTTTAGAGTCCACTTCCTGGTCCCCCAGTACTAAGCTAGTAGGATAAAGTTCCTTGCTCAAGGAAACAACAGGTGGAATAGGAACCAATGTGAAGCTAACTCTCCTATGATTACAGTCATATGAGGCAAACAGTTCACCCAATCTTTGATCTGTGGATGCATCAGTACAAAACTTTCACTCTCTATTTAAGCAATTGTCTTCTTCCTTACAAAAATGCGAAAGTCAGTTACTTGGCCTAAATCCATTTTCTATCAGCAAGAGCTTGCAGTGATTTGTGATCAATTACTTTAACCACTTGTCTAAGGAGGTACTTTAAAACGGATAAAACTGACAGCAAAACTTGATAACTACATTCAGAAAGATAAAATGAATTTATACATAAATAAATTACCTGATAAATAATATGAAGTTCATTTTCTAGTACAAAACATTGTCTAGCTTTCACTAATTCAGAGAACACAACAAGACCTTCATCAGGTGATATAGATGATGATAATACAGCTGAACCAAGTTGTGTTGGTACATATCTTTCTTTTACTATACCTACAATAAAATATATACATATATTAGGAGTGTAACAATACAGTAAAAAACTGTATTGCAATATATTGCAATACATATTGGTTTTTCAGTAGACATGCAAAGCATGAATAAATGCATGTGCATTGCATTCGTAACACACATGTGTATTTTCAAATGATCTCTTAATTAAAATTTGAATGACTTGAGTTAAATTGACTATATGTTCGAAATATGCACGTTTTGAAATGGACTTGCAAAGAGAATTATTCTCTCAATTGACGAAGTGTTTAACATTTAAAGCACAATAAGATTATTTCAAATTTTCAACACATTTTAGTATTTATTCAAACATTTGGATTTAAGATTCTGATAAAAACAATCAGTACGGCACATAACAACAAAAACCGGCTCAGGGGAAAACAGAACCAGTTAAAAACCGTCAGAATCTGTATTGCAAGATCAACCAGTATATCGGTTAACCGTTACACCCCTAATATATATACAGATAGAGTTGGTAAAAAATGTTGGAGACTGAATGTCACATCCAGGTGGGCTACCTTACTGTTGTTCCTAGAAAATGCATCAGTGCTAGACCCTCTCGGTAAACAGCAGCTAAGTTTATTTGAAAACAAGAGCAGACTATGGACAGAGCTGTATTCAGGAGATTGAATGTAAACAGCAGTAACTGTGATATGCAAGCTTACATACATGAATGTAGTATCAACAGAGTACTCACCATGATTAAATTGACATGCAAAATTCTGAAGATTATCTTTTTTAAAGGGGGCATAATTAAGTAAATTTATGGGTCTAATTTTTGGTCTTTGAGTTATAACTCTGAAGTCATATTCAAAGTTTCAAAAGAAACATTTCAGTGAGTGCAAATATTAATGTTGCTCCAAAAAGTTAACAAAACTGTCAAGTTGTCACCAATGCACAATAAAGTAGTACAGTCCAACTTTCTTCACATATCAATCAATCATTCAAATTCGATAGTTTATTTGTCATCTGCTGCCAATGTCCCAGAGCCTGGGTAGACAGCAGCTGGTTTGATCTTCTAATGCTTGTCCTCCATGTAACCCTGTCTAGAGATTGCTGTTTTGCATCTTGTATATCTTCATGTCTGCACTCTTTACACACTCTGACCAAGAATTTCTTGGCTGACCACGTTTGCCAGAGGATGACATAAATGAGAAAAAATGTTAATATCTTACCATCAGACTGTGTGATATTTTGTTTGCAAACAAATTCATATTCTTCTAGAAAGGTTACACATTCTTCTATAAGGTTAGATGTTTGAGCTGTATCGTTGGTTATAGAGGCTGCAAGTAGGGTACATGAAGCATATGTAGAGACTTCATCAGGTGTTGTAGCTACTCCACTTACAACTACTTCTAATATAGCTCTCTTTAAACTAGAACTTAATGGTTCATCTGAAAATTATACATCAACAGTATCAACACTAAACTTAGTAAAATTGATGTTTTTTATTGAGTTTTACATGATTTATCAAGACAACTATAAGGTTATGTACAGCGGATGGCTCAGCTAACTATTAGGTTATATACAGCGGATGGCTCAGCTAACTATTAGGTTATGTACAGTGGATGGCTCAGCTAACTATTAGGTTATGTACAGCGGATGGCTCAGCTAACTATAAGGTTATGTACAGCAGATGGCTCAGCTAACTATTAGGTTATGTACAGCAGATGGTTCAGCTAGCTATTAGGTTATGTACAGCAGATGGCTCAGCTAACTATTAGGTTATGTACAGTGGATGGCTCAGCTAACTATTAGGTTATGTACAGCAGATGGTTCAGCTAACTATAAGGTTATGTACAGCGGATGGCTCAGCTAACAATTAGGTTATGTACAGCAGATGGTTCAGCTAACTATAAGGTTATGTACAGCAGATGGCTCAGCTAACTACTAGGTTATGTACAGCAGATGGCTCAGCTAACTACTAGGTTATGTACAGCGGATGGCTCAGCAAACTATTAGGTTATGTACAGCGGATGGCTCAGCTAACTATAAGGTTATGTACAGCAGATGGCTCAGCTAACTATAAGGTTATGTACAGCGAATGGCTCAGCTAACTATTAGGTTATGTACAGTGGATGGCTCAGCTAACGATTAAGTTATGTACAGCAGATGGTTCAGCTAGCTATTAGGTTATGTACAGCAGATGGTTCAGCTAGCTATTAGATTATGTACAGCGGATGGCTCAGCTAACTATTAGGTTATGTACAGCAGATGGTTCAGCTAGCTATTAGATTATGTACAGCGGATGGCTCAGCTAACTATTAGGTTATGTACAGCGAATGGCTCAGCTAACGATTAGGTTATGTACAACGGATGGCTCAGCAAACTATTAGGTTATGTACAGCGAATGGCTCAGCTAACTATTAGGTTATGTACAGCGAATGGCTCAGCTAACTATTAGGTTATGTACAGCAGATAGCTCAGCTAACTATTAGGTTATGTACAGCAGATGGTTCAGCTAGCTATTAGGTTATGTACAGCGGATGGCTCAGCTAACTATTAGGTTATTAGAGCAGATAGCTCAGCTAACTATTAGGTTATGTACAGCGGATGGCTCAGCTAACTATTAGGTTATGTACAGCGGATGGCTCAGCTAACTATTAGGTTATGTACAGCAGATGGCTCAGCTAACTATTAGGTTATGTACAGCGGATGGCTCAGCTAACTATTAGGTTATGTACAGCGGATGGCTCAGCTAACTATTAGGTTATGTACAGCGGATGGCTCAGCTAACTATTAGGTTATGTACAGCGGATGGCTCAGCTAACTATTAGGTTATGTACAGCAGATGGCTCAGCTAACTATTAGGTTATGTACAGCGGATGGCTCAGCTAACTATTAGGTTATGTACAGCGGATGGCTCAGCTAACTATTAGGTTATGTACAGCGGATGGCTCAGCTAACAATTAGGTTATGTACAGCGGATGGCTCAGCTAACTATTAGGTTATGTACAGCAGATGGCTCAGATAACAATCTTTTCTGCTCACTTTTTCACAAGAACCCATTTACCCTTCCAAAAGGGGCTGATAACTTTCTATCAACTTAGACATTTAATATATTGAATATCCAATTAAAATAAAGTCAAAAAGTTGAAATATAGAGCTGTTTAAAGTCTGCTTCCATAAACATGTACATGTGCATGTTCAGCCTACTTTACAGTTTTGTATGATAACCCCTGATCATTGAAATCACCTTCAGGCATGTGATACAATTATAATAATATTCTAAGACTGTAATGTTCTATATCACTATGTTCCAATGTTATTATAATAATTATTTAATAACTAAATAAAGTTAATACTGTATAGCGGGTTATTTCTGCGGGGCAAAAATTTCGCGTAAACAAGAGAGTTTTGTATTGGCGATGCTAAATATTGTGGAAATTACTCTCAGCGCCAATTTTAAACCTCCCGGTAAATGAGGTACATAACTATGTCATTTCCACTATAAATGTCAATTTACCTGTATAAGCGGCCGAACGCGACTTTTCAAATTTTTGAATTTAAGTGTCACCAAAGTTGCATAATCTTAGCGGACGTGTGAAAACCAACGCTTACACAGTAGATTATCTATTTCTATGACGATGTATTGACGGGAACAAGTTTAATAATGTGATAAGAATCGCCATTAAATGTGAATGTTTTTGTTATAAATATTACCTGGGTGCCGCTAAGTTTGATTGATCGTTCGACAAATTGCATAAGTAAGCCCTATTCACGAGAGTCTTATAATAATAACAATTTGTTGTAATGAACAATCAAAATTTTCACGTTTGTTTACAGTCGTAATTAACGTCTTTGTCTTTGTTAAAAATTGTCGGTATCAAAGTTTGCGGCCACACACTCCTTAAAAATCGCCAAGTTACCTGAATCCATTGGTCAAGGTCCAACAAATTTTAAAATTAACAGCTTGTCACAAACAATGTATAATCAACCAGTGGAGTCTTTAAACAGACAAATCAATTATAAAGCGTCGTCACGTGACGTTAGATTTCCTATCTACAATTGAATTTGACAATAGTTTTCTTTTGAATATCAATAAATAATAAGCTACATAAACACTTACTCCGCTCTTTTTACTCAATTTGTTATATTAGGTGATGAGAAGTTTGTCTTCGGTTTGACAGCAAGTAATTAAACTAATTGCAGTACTAAAGATGACTTTGTTTTTTACGACAATCAAATAAGTGTTTGAGCTAAACGCGTGAAGATTCGGAAATGACCGGCATACGGGTTTATAAAGTAAACAAAATGGCGATAGCGTCGTCAAGTTTCGTAACCGAGTTTTGATGGAACCTGTTGTCTAATTGTTAGAATGACTGCGTTGTCTGTCTGTATTTTCGTTTGCTACATACATAACTTGAATCCATTCCTTTGTGATATTCAAAATACCAAATTTTGTTCATTTACATAATAAATATCATCTAATTCACTACATAATTCTTGTTTTAAGGGAGTTAATAAATACATATTTTAATGAATACAAAATTTATTAAGAGTAATGTCCCTTAGTAATCAATATGGCGGCGACTTAAAACTGCGGAGGTTTGTATTCGCGGTGTTTATATTTGGCGCATTTTCATTTTCCGCCAATAAAGCCAAAATAAAACCCCCGCAGATGATACCCGCTATACAGTATATAATTCATGTACCTTCATTTTTGATAAGTGTACTATGTACAGATGGTAACGAGCCCTGTACTAATTTCTCTGCTTTAGAACGTTCATTTGGTTTACATAATAATATACTCTCACCTAAAATAACATGATAAAATCATTCAACAATGAAAATTATAGATGAAATCAACAAGAACTCCCTGAGTTAGATGTGTTGCATGACAAGAGTTATGCTTCAAATGCACTGCACAACTCTTCTATCAGATCTCCAAAACAGTAGCTTAAGTAAAGAACAAGCTAACATGGGATGCCCCAGCTGTTGCCGGCATTAACCCCCTATATGTCACCTTTTCAAGTGATACAAAAAGAGCAAATACTATATATACTATACTGTATAATTATGATGTACTATGTACAAATCGTAAATAAAATATATGTTCTGTTCTGTTCTGATAACAATTGAAGCCAGCTGCCACAGTGTATCCTATGCAATGGTTTGCCACAATGTAGCGCTAGCTTGCAATTATTTTACTATCTCAATACATGCCGAACACTCAGCCATTTGCAGAGACTGTAAAGGTTTTGCTACCTTGACTGAAGTGTGAGGTTTCACTGAAACTTTCAATAATTAAGATTTTAACTCACTTTAAAGCATCTGGTTATACTAGATATGAGGTGGACATTGCCAATATCATTGAGCATAATCAATGCCCAGTGTCACCTACTGTTACCCTCGTTTCCATATCACATACTTATTTCTTAAAGTGTGAGAAGGATACCCCGGGACAAAGCCCTACAAAGCAATATTTTAAGGATACCGGCCACAAATTTAGAAAAATCAAAATTAAACAAAACATACCTGCAGTATCAACTCCTTTCCTACCAGCTCTACCAATCATTTGTTTATAAGTAAGAAAATCAATGATTTGTCCATGAAATACAGGTGTTCTAATTAATACACGTCTAGCAGGTAAGTTCACACCAGATGATAATGTTGATGTAGCCACTAATACTTTTAATATTCCTTGTCTAAATGCTCCTTCTACTATATCTCTCTCATCAAATGTTAAACCTGATGGTAAACAAATTACATAAAATGTAATTTATAAACTATGAATTACAAAGTACCTCCATCATCAAACTAATGCAACAATTCCTTAAGCATAAAATATAATAATGGCCGTGAGGGCACCATACAGGCACTGTGCATCAAGCTACGCAAGGACCTGTACGAACTCTTGCCTTGGTTTTATCATTGACGGGACTCGAAATCCAGCTCGAGTTAACGTAAAATACGAGTCAACGCATTTTGAGTTATCGCATCTTATTTAAATGAACTTTAGAGTAAATTCGATCGGGACCAAGATACGATCTCGAGCGAAACCGTAATTACGAGCGAACGCGTTTTGAGCGAACGCGAATGGACTGTATTTTAATATATGATATAATAAGCTATAATATTAATAAATAAGTGAAAAAAAGATATAGAGGATATTTGTCAACTTTGGTGTAAGATCAATTTTTATTTCACCGAGTGAGCTCAGAAAACATATTTTCACGAGTGGCATAGCCACAAGTGAAAATGTCACTTTCTGAGTTCACGAGTTGAAATAAAATAGATCTTACACTAAAGTTGACAAATATTCTGTTTCTTCTATGAATTGTTTCGTGTTAGATATTAATTACACAAATAATAACATGACGTCAATTCTTCTCAAATATGACGTCATTTATCATCTAGTATGATGTCATGAATGATGAAAATATAAGGTTATATTTTCACTGTGATGAAAATATGAAACTTATATTTTCATCATATATTTTCATTGAATAACGCGATATTTCACCGTAAAGCATGAAAGAAAATATAATATTAAATATGATAAAATAAATTACTACATACCAGCATGATGGTAAGCTACACCAAAAGGTACAGTTCTACCTAGAGTGTTGTCTATACCAACAGGTGTACGACGTAATTGTTCTATGATATCTTTTAATGAGGTTTGATCTAACGGTAACTTTAATACATCAACATTCTTCTCTGTAATTTAAGAATATAATTAACATTATTTGTAGTTCCTATTTGTATGCGGCTATCAGTCATTTATTTATTGGAATTAAGCCGTATCAACACAATTTAGGTCATTTCACGGCGTCAAGCGCACCTAACCTAGCTTTCCTGGACCATTGTCTATAACCAGTACTCACCTACCCTTCCACAAGGCCGGAAACTTCTCCATATTATCTAATCAATGGAGGAAAATTGACATTAGTGTCAAATTTTCATGGAAGGGTATTACCTACCCAGTCGGGATTCGAACCCGCACCCCCTCGGGCACGAGTATCCAAATCCCAGCGCGCTACCAACTGCACTATCGACCCGGTTTGGCTATCAGTCAAAACAGACATATTTATTGTAATTTCAACCTGTATCAAACCAACAGAATTTTGAAAATAGTTCCGGCATTATATAAATAGCAATTCAAACAGATGATCTGCTATGACAGACACAATTATTTCCTGACACCTAAAACTAAACTTTTCTTTGTGTGGACACAAATCACTTATTATGATGAGATAGTGTCACACATTACTTATTTCATGATTTAGTCTTTCAGTAAAGAAAAGTAATTCCTAGGCAAAATTATACATTGCATAGCTAAATCAAATAGCAAGATAAAACTGACTTAAGTAACAAATACAGCACTACAATGTAACCTTTGTTTAGCGGCCCTCTACAGAACAAATCTTCTGCAGAGCAACAACCTCTGTAGAGAAACATTTTTTAGTCCATCCCAGTAGGTGTGGTTAAAGGGAGGTTGTACTGTACAACAAAATGGTAGCAAAATTCTAAATATGAAACCTAACAAACCATTATTTTGATCTTTTAATACTGCAACTTGATTTCTAAGTAAATTATAAAACTCTCTGGCCACTGTCTCAGCCAGTTTTTCGCACCAATTTTTTGTGGGACAGAATATCAGTATAGAATGTCCATCTTTGATTGTTTCAATACACAATGGTATCACATGTTCATCATCTCCCTACAAGTAAAACAATGTAACAATGATTAATAGAGTGAGATATAACTGGAGAAATATGGAAAGTTAGGAGATTTTCTTTTACTAAAGATAACGCCAAGTCCATTAACCTTGTTGTTCAGTGTAACCACTGCTCAGAAACTTCTGGTACAAGTTTGACAAGTGTTATTCTGCAGAAGAAGACTAATTTCATCACTTTCACAATAAAAGTTTTAAACAAAATCAAAAGAAATATTATAATGGTCATCAATATGGACAGTCAAAATTCTACAACTAACACAGTGCTTCATAAAAGAAGTTATGGTATCAGCCAAGTTCTACCCAATGGTTTTTGCTTCAAGATAGCAATTACATGATTACGATTACAGCCCTAAAAAATGTCCAAGTCTTCCAAATTTATTCCAGCCAGCAAAAATTGAGTTGTTAGCACTACATAGTAGCAAACAATTGCAAAGGAAATTTATGCAGAGTTGAAATCACTATGCAGTGCTGAAATTGCTCTGTAGTGCTGAGATGACATGTTGTGGAGAAATCACAATGTAGGGCTTAGTAGAAATACTCTTAACTAACTGGCTTATTTGATTGATAATGAGAAAAAGATTACCTTAACAGCATAGGTGATATCAATATCTTTGATAATCTTCATACTGTTATCATATAAAGCTGTACCTATCTTAACACATTCAGTTAAAGGTACAGGTCTGTATTGTGTACAATATAATCCAGCATTTAACCATCTAGCTAACAGATCTAAGTTAGGTAATGTAGCACTCATACCAACTATCTGTATATCACATGTTGTAGATGGGGCAGGTTCACTGTAATATAACAATTTATAACGTAACAATTTAACCATCTAGCTAATAGATCTAAGTTAGGTAATGTAGCACTCATACCAACTATCTGTATATCACATGTTGTAGATGGGGCAGGTTCACTGTAATATAACAATTTATAACGTAACAATTTAACCATCTAGCTAACAGATCTAAGTTTGGTAATGTGGCACTCATACCAACTATCTGTATATCACATGTTGTAGATGGGGCAGGTTCACTGTAATATAACAATTTATAACGTAACAATTTAACCATCTAGCTAACAGATCTAAGTTAGGTAATGTAGCACTCATACCAACTATCTGTATATCACATGTTGTAGAGAGGGCAGGTTCACTAAAATATAACAATATATAATGTAACAATTTAACCATCTAGCTAACAGATCTAAGTTAGGTAATGTAGCACTCATACCAACTATCTGTATATCACATGTTGTAAAGGGGGCAGGTTCACTGTAATATTACAACAATAAATTTCAGTAACTATAATATTCATCACATTCACCATCATCAAAACCATCATCATCATCAAAATCATCATCATCATGACATCATCACAATCATCAACATTATCATGATTACTAAAACTTTCAAGATATTATCAATTTCAACCACGCAATTTTCCTATTTGTATTTTCAAAATTACCAATACAGTGTAAGTAAGCTTTCTTGAAAGCATTAATAGCTTTTTTTGAAAATGTTTGTAGTAAAACTACACTCAATATTAGAATAATCATAAGTACTAAAATGTAATTATAAAAAATAATAAATAGTATACCTTGGTGTTTGTAGTTGACATTTTTTGGACATATAAACAATCTTAGTTAATAATAGTTCTAATAGATAACCACGATGAGAATCGCCTATCAAATGCATTTCATCAACAACAATAATACCTGAAACATTAAAGGTAAAATGTGATTTAATAGCGGTGTGGAATTTCAAGTTGGTCTGACTGGTTCATGGACAAGTGTAATCTAAAAGTCAACTTCTCCAGATTCAAAAAGCACTTGTTCATATGTTTAATACTCAAAATAAAATTCTGTAAACTATGATATAAAATGCATATTATAAGTTATAATAATGGTAGATGATAAAATTGTTCAGTGTTGAGTATGATTGATACATTGAGACATTTACATTATCAAGTATTGATACATTAGTACTTACGAGGGGTGATCCAAAAATTTGTGGACAATTTGTGTATCTCCATAATGTGATGTCCTACCGTGCTGATTTGTTAGGATATTATTAATCAATGCTTTTTTAATAAATTGACAAAATTTTAAATCATCAATTGCATTTTTCATCTATTTATGACGTCATCAAAATATGAAGTATCGAAATCGCGGTGCAGCTCATTATTTCTCCTTGATGTATATGTTTTTACCTCATTCAAACCCATGTAAAATCTGTTCAAATAAAGAAAATGGCAGGAAACGTTATAATAACGTTGTTTAGACATGTATGATGTCATTCTGTAAGTTTCATAAGAAATTTGACGTTGCGGTCATTATACACTCGTGTTTAATAAAAGAAGGGGTGAAAACAGCTTCATAAAAAACGGACGCCACGGAACCAGCAAATCTGCAAACAGTTATACAATTCTGCGTAAATCTCGAAAAACATTTGGCAAGACAAAAACAATGATTGAAAATGTGTCATATAAACCATCAGTGTGTCGTACACTAGTGTATAAGAAGCATCTCCGATTTTCGAATGGATGGGAAGGGGTAGGGAATGCTTCACGGTCTGAGAAACAGTGTCAGAGAAACTAAGGAAAAAAACTATGGATAATTTCACGATTCTCAGTTATTCTCTGTATTTATTGTTTGGAACTGTTAGCAAAATTGTAACAGAAGAGCTAGAAATGCATTGTACAGGTCAAAGGGGAATGCATTGAAGAGTTATTAAATTTACTTCTTTTGACAACAGGACGTCGTTTGAGACGCGATGAGCTGCGCCGCGTTTCATCACGTCCATATATATAAAATAGTGCAGAATCATTAATTAAGGTCGAATCTTTACAATATTTTGCAAATTTGTTCACAAATGCTCACTTAAAAAGATACTAGAAGTTCATGTGATTGGCTTTATTACTTTTTGTTTCATGCAAGGTGTCCACAAATTTCTGGATCACCCCTCGTATAGCTTAAACATATAACTTGTCCACAGACATAAATGTAAGTGTCAGACAAGTCAGGCAAAGGAATTCCACACCCCTTATTTAATGTCATTTTAATTTCAAAAGTAAAGTTACATGTCTTGCTATTATGACCAAGAAGAAAATATGTAAAAACCAAACAAAATACAGCAAATTTTACTAGATATCTATATGAGTTTTAAGGCTGTGGATGATCCGATCGTTGAGCTAGTTGCGATCCAAACGACGATTCATGTGAAGCGATTCATGAAGTGAACCACGAATCACTTGTGAATGGAGAAGCATTCAGTATTTCATGTAATAACAAAAATAAGTGAAGAATTACAGAATTTTATGGAAAACCATTTACTCCAAACACAGATGTTTAATGGGCTATTTAAGTGATAAAATTATTGTTTAAATGTGTATCGATCGAAGTTTTGACACAAGATAATTTGTTTTTAATAAGTTTTCATAAGTAATGTGGCTCTTTTTCAGTGAAAATTAAGCTAAAAATGTTCTTTATGTTTTTCCAAAAATCGATCGCGATCTGACGATTTCAGACGTGACAAATATTTGTATTCGATTATCTGGTCGAGATCACGAATATCCAAGTACTCAGATACTCGCAGAGCCCTAATCAGTAGTTTGACATAACAATTATTCATGGTGAAGTCTGAGGCCTAAAATCCTAAGTAAAACAAATAACAATTACATGAAACAACTTACCAAGTTGGTCTAGTTTATTCTCTTCTAACATTCTATTAATCAAACCATTACCTTTCTCTATAGTACATACAGCTACATCAACACTATTAAAACCTCCAGCAGGATGATAATGTCCCATAAATCCACTTACACGTATACCTGCATCTTGATACAGCTCCTGATACATTGAAATATATATACCATCTTTAAAAATTTGCACCTCAAAAGCTCTTTGTAAATAGTCACAGCCCAATCAAATCTGATGGTTTGTTTTCAAACAGTGTGGGGAATCTTGTGACCTATATATAACCTCGATGTTCTTCCGAAAATCTCTCAACTTGTTCAAAACCTCGAGGTAATCTCGAAAACTAGAACCGTTGTGGAGTTGGCAGAACTACCGTTTAAAAGAGAACTTTGTGCTGCTTAGACTGTACTAGGTCTGATAAAAATCTGTTACATATAAATGTCATTTACCTTGTCTTTTTCATCTAAATTTGTTGATCTGGTCGTCATTTTTTTCTTAAAAATGAGTGCTAGCTAAAGAAGAAGTATGTTGGAATTTATTTCACATACTGGGTGAATGATTTTGTTTAAAGATACACTGTAATGGACAAATGATAAGTAGGAGACGAACAGAACTAAAGCTACAGTCCCATAAACATAAAAAAAGCCATGAGGGCACCCTACAGGCCCTGTGTGATCAAGCTCCCTAAGGACCCATACAAAGTCTTGCGTACCCGTACGGACTGTTATGTTTTAACCAGGGTCCGGGAGATGAGCCCAGGATACATGTATCAGTTCCAGAATAAATCAAGAACAAAATCATGGCCAAGTATGGATTAAACATGCATATCTTCCAGCTACAGCTCTGTACAGGTGTGTTGTTTTGTACCATGTGCATACTGTCACCTTGATACGCAAGGCTTCCCATGGCCTACGACTGTTTGCACATACGAGTCCATAACAAGCCACGATTTTATGGGACTGAGGCATAAGATAAAATTACCATTAATAATATATACCTGAAGATAAAACATTTTTTCTCTTGTAACAGAAACAAAAGGTAAAATAATGATGGCTTTCTTTCTTGTTTCTATAACTCTCTTTAAAACTAATAATTCTGCTACCATTGTTTTACCTGCACTGGTAGGTGCTGAATATACTAGGTTACCTCCATCTGTAAAATAAAACCAGGGCTAGAATTTAACAAAAAAATTGGCCTCTTTACCGTAATTGAATTTTTGCAAGTTGACTTTATATTTCAACTCGCAAAATGAAAGAAGCACTAGAAACTTTTTTCCTTTTAGTTGTATAACTATTCATATATAAAAACAACATAGTACTATATTTAACTATAGACAGAATAGGGGGTTTTGTGGGATAGATAACAAGGGCTTTATGTGGGATAGATAAAGAATATTGAATATGTTAACTTCCGCCAGTCATTGTAACTTGTACAGATACAGATAAGTAGATCCAATGAACGTACTATCAATCTATCCGACAGTTCTATGCTGATTTGCGCCTCATTGGCTTAAACATTAATATTTTAGCAGCAATTTCAACTCCTAAAAATTTGCGAGTCAGAATAAAAAGTTACTCCAAGTGTCCAGCTGACTTTTTACAATTTTGTACAATATCCTCAAATCATTGAAATCCCCTTTCAAGCAGATAATCCCTCACAGTACTAACTTACACCTGGCTGGAGTGGAACAACTGTTGGTAAATGTCTTGCTCAAAGAAATTAGCAGAGTCCATAGTGGGGCTTGAACCCAAAACCTCTGGATACCAAATTTAATTCTCTTTCAGTCAGCATCGCTAAGTCATTTATCCCATAGTTAACATATGTAGACTGATTGCTTGAAGAATAAAAAGTTAAAACATACACTCAAGAAATAAAGATATCAATATTATAGAGAATAGAAAATCTACTGCCACAGTTCATCATTGTGATCATTATTCAAGCCAATTAAGGAGAGTGGTTAAGCAGTTAAATTTTCGTACTGGTAAAATCTGCATATGTTGCTATCACTAGGTTGTGTTGGTTAAAATCTCACCATTCTAATTGTTAAAACCCTGGTCAATAGGGTAGAGCGCTGGGATTTGGAATCTCAGGCCCGAGTTCAAATTCCACCCAGGGAGATTATACTCTTCTATGAAAATTTGACAATAATGTCGATTTTCCTCCATTGATTAGATAATATGGAAAAGTTTCCGGCCTCGTGGAAGGGTAGATGAGTATTGGTTATAGACAATGGTCCAGGAAAACTAGGTTAGGTGCACTGGATGCCGTAAAATGACCTAATGTGTTGAAAAAAATAATCTAATTGTTAAGTATAAGAGAACAAGGAAGCAGCCACAATAGTGATTATTTTAGGGTGCTGTTGTATAATCGAGCTCAAGTAAACAAATATAATAAGACTAAGCAAACATACATGTTATTAAAAATTTAAGCTATTAAATTGCATCCATTTTGAGAAATAGTTTTTGTTCACAATTATTTAATAAACTTACTAACAAAACAAGCAATACAGTATCATTTAACATTTGAAAAATGGAAGCCAAAAAATCAAGCAATTAGCATATTCTAAACAGAAAATAACAACATCCTCGAGATAATAATCATGCGCATTCAAAAATTCAGCAACAGTCAAATTTTGGAACAAAATGTCCAAATTCAAGCAATTCATACAAATATCTTTGAAGCAAAAAGCAAAGCCAAATTCAAGCAAGAAGCAAAGCCATATTCAAGCAAGAAGCAAAGCCAAAGTCAAGCAAGAAGCAAAGCCAAATTTAAGCAAGAAGCAAAGCCAAATTCAAGCAATTAGAACATTTGAATTAAAGTAAAAAGCTTAGCTAAAATTCAAGCATCAAACAGACAAATTCAAGCAAAATAACAATAAACATTTTCATAAAGCAGCTTTTGTTACATAGTTTAATGTGGCAGTTACTCAGATTAACAACATATTAGTGTTTCACATCAAGCAAGTTAGAAATGTGGGTAGACTAATTCCATTCTGCTGAGGTAACTTTCCGCGTGGTTCTCTAAGATGATATCTACATAATAAGCCACAAGAATTATTTTTCATACTAGCTTTTAGTAACCAAATAAAATCATGACATTGCATAGATCATAATCAAAATATCTAACTTAGTAATAAGATCAATGAATTTAAAGACAACAATAAACATACTGAACAATTTTCATATTTTTTAGACATTGTTTCCATTCAACAGACTGGTGCGCCAGTATTGATGCAGGTTGTGATTGCTTAAGTTGGTACAGTTACCTAATTAAGCACAGTATTTGAGAAAACTAAGAGGCACAAAGTGGACTTTAGAGTAAAAGCAATCAAAGAAATATATACAATGTACATGTAGATGATTAGCTAAATCTATCTGTCTTCCTAGATTTTTATGCAATATATACATACCAAATTTTGTATATTTTATCATAAAGATCACATTCATAATTGTAGTCAAATTATAGATATTCATTCACCCCACATCATACCATATCAAAACTCTTTGAAGACCCAGAAAAAAATATACTGGATCCATCAATTACACACACTTCACTAAAGAGTAATCAATACACCAGTAGCCTGTTCAATTACCCTAAACGTTCCAAAACGTTCCGTAATGATACATTCGGAACTCCTAGACCATTCGCTTGGAATAATCTCGGACATATTTAGACGCTATTTTGAAACTACCTGTGTTGAAGTAAACAAATATACGATTGTTAAGGCAATGAGTGATGTTTCGTTTTTAGTCAATAAATTTTGAAACATCACTCATTGCCTTTTAACGATCGTATATTTGTTTATTAGATTAGATTATTTGCAGCGAATTGCAGAGGTGTTCCGAATGAATTGTTATGGAATGTTTTGGAGCGTTTAGGGTAATTGAACAGGCTACAGTATTTGGTAAGAATAGAGATAACCTTAGCAGTTATATCACAATACCAAATATACTACCTAATACATTGTCCAGTAATAAACATTCAGCTTGCCATTCAAACATATGTGTTATACCACGACTTTCATATTGTTTTAATACTGTCTCTGGTAAGTCCCAGGATGATAGTGCTAGTTGATCCTTCCCTAAACCTTTACATATAAATAATAAAAATTATATCATATTAGAAAGGGCTGTCATTGATAGAAAATTTTGTATCAATATAACAAAAGGCAAGTATCGGTGATATATCAAGTCAGACAAGGAGTGTAATAGAAGCCACTAGAACTCCAGTATATATACATGTATATTATATAATGCCCTCATTGTTATATGCATAATGTTTAAAGTTGTTTCAGACATAAAACAAACTGTATCTTTTTTTGTTTAATACTTAACAGAAATCATGAAAACTCATAATTATTAAAAAGTCCTACAGTTTATAGCTTTATAAAATGCTAGATTGAAGCAATATTCCAAATTGTGAATGGACATCAGATAGTCAGTCAAGAATCGGTGATACATTGATATTGCAATTTTTGATGATGGCCCTACATATTAGTTACAAAGTGGTTGTTATGAACGATAAAATATATTAGTGGGTACTTCACCCTGTTGTCTTCCCTGCTCCTTCAAGATTCTACAAATAAATCAAGTGTTCTAAAATACCAACATTGAATAAAACAAATCTTAAGCTGCCAGCTAGCTCTGTTGGTAGAGCACAAGTCTACTGATAGAGAGGTTGTAAATTTAATTCCAAGGAGGAACATACTTTCGTGGAGCTTGGTCCTGATACAACAGCTACAGCTACAATTCTCCCTCCTATCACTGATTTATAATCATGTAGGGCAGTTGTCAGTCACTGATGGAAATATGCACATAGTAGCTAGTTAAAAGCTAAATTAAGATAATTAGCCTTTCCATGAACAGTGAGTAGGTAGACTGACCATCGTGATATAACACATACAATGTGTTGCATCAGCACTAAAGCTAACCAAAAAAAATCTTACTTGGTTTTATATCCATTAATCTCCTAGATGAGTTCATGCTAACATTAACTTTACTTCTAGTTGGTATTATAGGTATATCATCAATACTGATTTCATTACTATTGTCTGTTGGTTTAGAGATGGTTACATCATCATCAGACTTAATATTCTTTTTAATCCCTCTAACTTCAGTATTCTTATTTGTACCATCAATACCAACACTTGGCTTCTTATTAACAACAGCATTATCAACTTTATTAGGTTCTACATTTACAGGCTTTGATTCACCGACTTTACCAATTACATTTAAATCATCAATGTCATCAATACTAATATCTTCAACTAAAGATTTAAAGAAATCACTTTTATCAGCTGTGTTACCATGGCGATTATCAACATTAACAAGACAATCTAGAACTCTTTTCTTCTTTCTTGTACTTCTTCTTGGCGTTATAGCAGGAGATGATGAGACAGTCTTAGGTCTAGATTTAGTGGCAGAGTTACAATTTGGAACAGTTTTGGAACATGATGACTTTTTATCCACTTTTTTCTTAAACACTTGGGGTGTGTTCACTTCCATAGGACTGGTAAAAGAGAGGTCTAGGAAAGAATCAATATTCTCCCTGATTGATTTATTTCTAGAATTGGTCTTTCCCACATCAGTTCTATGAGGAGGTGACTTGATTGAATTTGGAGTGATTTCTTCATTAGATGATTTAACTGCAAGAGATTTATGTGCCACAGTAAAACCAGACTGTTTATCTTTAAGATTAGACTGTACATGAACCAAGGAACCAGTAGGGTTTTTGGTAGGCTGTCTGGTTCCCATATCACATTCCATTTTGTCCAGTGCTGACATGAGGTCAAGATCATTTGTACTGTCATCATTAAAAGAAACACTGAATGATAAATCTGTATTAAAACTTTGATGTGATTCTGATACCTGGAAAAAAGAAAACATATACCTAAGTATACATGAACATGACCAATGCAGGGCTAGACATAAACTTTTGAAGTAGGATGACCGATTTTAAATTTTACTTGCTGCAACAAAAATAGTACATTAACATTTGAGTTTTATAAATATGCTGGTTTCCAAATTTGACAACTTGCAGTAAAATTTTGTAGCACAAACCTAAGTTAGGTTGTCACAGGCAATTGGATGAATGTCAATGTCAAGCCCTATAGTATATATTCACAAGAAAAATTAAATATTAGAATTTAACAACAAATGTACATTCATGCTAATGCATGATTAAAGTTGCCATACAGTTTGCAAAAAATGAAAAAGGTAATTATTTTTAATAATCAAATTAATTGATTACATTACCAATTCAAATTATCTTTAAAGATTACATTTTGAAGTATGATTCAGAGCAAAAGTTTTATAGTTCAGATAAAATTTTATTTAAATGTCTCTCTCAGAAATTGTAATATTCTTGGTAATTATCAGACCCCAAAAAGATGTTAAATAGTAGTTATTTATTCTAGAACTCTAACAGTTAAGTGTTTATAATAATCAGTACATTCATACTCTATACAGTAACATGCAAGCATCAACAATTCTATTGGCAAGCCATGTAAGCTGTAACATTAAGGCATGACATTACTGACCACTACAGTAGTGAAGCATTTATGATTAAAGATTGAATAATTCTATATATTGTGTCATACCTCAGAAGACTTTGTATTAACATCATTTCTCTGTACAATTTGACAAGGCCTTTTAGCTGCAGGTATAGATGGACCACTAATAGCTATACGTCCAAGTCTTTTCCTACCAGTATTCTTACTATAACTCATTGTTTAATCATCTGTATCCTATATTTATATTGTACTTACTCTAAAATAAAAGAGGGTGAAAAGAATTCGAGACATCATAGATACAGTACAATTCCATAGAAATTCCTAAGAAGAATTTGAACTTAATGTCACATGTATAGAGTGATTTATACAAAATTCCCAAGGCTTGACAAATCTGCTTGTCTGCTCGTAATTATGTATAGAAATTGACTCAGAACAAGTTGGCATTCTGGCAGTGCTCGTCCAACAGGACGGGTGAAATTTTTAGTCAAAGTGTTGTATTGAAAACACAACAAATTAAGCATATTTCATCACTTGCAATCTGAACACATTGATTAGATTGCTTTTTGTTTCTAGAAATGGACATCATATACAACAAATAAAATGTTTGTTACTGCCTCATACAAGTTTACAATTAATTGTATTTTCTTTTAGTGAAGTACAGGACGAGTTCAAATTGCAGCAGGACCAGTTAAAATTCCAAGCTGCTTGTCCTATAGGACGAGTTGCTTCCGAAACATTTGTCAAGCCTTGAATCCACAGTATTTATTGAAGAAAGAACATAAGTCAAGTTAAAAACAAAATTATGAACTGACAGCTACATATAGTAGTGTCTCCTTCAAAATTAAAATTTGACTTAGACTTTTTGTTTGTTAATTTATCAATGTGATATAGGCATAAAATAACAAAGTGACTATAAACTCAAATTCATGACCTCTGGGTCTCGATAAATTAATGGATCACGGGTAACTTTTCTCTTACAATGATAGTAGTAGTACACATTAGATAGTATAAGGTTATCAAATGTGATTGTGGTATTAGTGATGATTAATATTGATAACATTACGATGATGGTTGTGGTTACTGGCGGTGATGATAATGATGTTTAGGGTAATTTTAACAATAATAATGAATACAGGCCTAGTAATAGCGGTGATGATGAATAGGGTAATATAGTTATAGTGGTGATGATGATAATAATGATGATGACAATAATATAGTTACAGTGGTGATGATGATAATAATGATGATGACTATTATAAACTTATAGTGGTGGTGATGATAATGATGATGATAATAAAATTATATTGGTGATGATGATAATATTGATGATGATAAAAATATAGCAGATGATCATTATGATGATGACTATAATAAATTTATAGTGGTGGTGATGATAATGATGATGATAATTAATAAAATTATATTGGTGATGATGATAATATTGATGATGATAAAAATATAGCAGATGATCATAATGATGATGACTATAATAAAGTTATAGTGGTGGTGATGATAATGATAAAAAAATTATATTGGTGATGATGATAATATTGATGATGATAAAAATATAGCAGTGATGATGATAATAATGATGATGATGTGACAATAATAGAATAATTTAATAGTGGTGATGAAGATGATGATAATAAGTATATAGTGGTGATGATCATGATGATAATAATGATAATTTAGTTATAGTGATGATGGTGATAGTGATCATAAAGATGGCTATAATAATGACAATGGGGTGATGCTGGAAAGTCTGACACTGAAACTCAGAAAGGCTATGTCAGAGACAGTCAGCTTATGGTGAGTATTACTATTACCAAGGCAGAGAAATCAAATCAGTTGAAAAAAGTAACAGACCTGAACATCTCTTACATTTCGTACTTTGAATGACTGGAAATTTGGTACTTCTCAATGTTTTTGGTCTTGATTCAAATTTATGACTTTAAAACTACCGCTCTCAATATTTGTTTACATTTTTCATGATCTTTCGTTCACAAGAAGTTTCAACCCGAACGGTTTTTCAGAGACTTGCAGAAAAAAGAAGATAAATTTTCTTCACAGACACTTGAATAAACACGTTGAAAGATTGTTTAACATTGCATTCATAAGAATATTAAGCACTTATAGAACCAGTGAACTTACCATTCCTATTTTAATAATATTTTCGTGAGTACGAAAAAGTCTATGCACGAAAGTCTGACTTTAAAAGCCTCTTACATCAATAACAAATCGTAAGAATTATGATAATATTCACCATTATTTATTTATTTTACCATTAAGGAAGTTTTAAATAAATGTTGCAATGAAATCCGTTTATATATTTCATATTTGTTCGGTGATAATTAATTCTTTAAAAATATTTTTTTCATGCCGTAAGCGATCTCAAAAGAGCGCCAAAGGACCAGCTGGACAAAGTAGGAAAAATAAACAAATTGATTCATGCGGAATCGGTTCATCAAAAAGGTAATTGTATAATTCTTCCATTGTACCGAACTCGCTAGATTTTTAATTGTCAAATACTGTCATTGCCATTACATCTCATTCCTGTCATTTATATAAAAGCTGTCTTATATCAAGTCCTGCCCTACGACCATAGCCTGGCAGAGGTGCCGTTTTGGTAGTCCTAAATATAAGACCATACATAACTATTTTATCATACGGACGTTTTTCTGTTATGTAGGGTCTTAACAGATTGCCTCAAAAACGCATAGCAAAATATTTTTTTCAAAAAGTAAATGAATGTGGGTCAAATTAGCACTAAACGATCGGTGTATAGAAACACCGGATAGCACCGAAAAACCGGAAAGCACTCAAATTTCTCATTAAAACTCATGATGTCTTTGTTGTATTGATTTGAAAGTGTTACCAATCAATGTATAAGGTCAAAATCGTTAAATAAGACGTTTTTATAAATATTATACGATTATTAATACGTTTGTTCAGGAAAATAGACACATTGAGTGCTATCCGGTCCTGCTAACGTATATATACCATACCAAAAAGCAAACTATTAGCTCACAAAAATTCATGAAATCTTCGTTTTATTGATTTGAAAGTGTTACCAATCGATTTATAAGTAGGGCTTTAACGAATGTCCGAACTCTCGAGAGTTCGTGAACCATGAACAAAATTCGGACACGAATATTCGCCTTACCAAAGTTCGGGTAGTTCGCGAATATCGTATGCATTTCAAACAACAATTAATTGAATAAGTTAACTCACGAAAACAACTTGAACTTGCCTAGGAAATCATAACAATTAATCAAATTTCTAAATCCGAACGCATGTTAGTACATACTGACACTGGATGCCGCGAAAATATTTCCATAAATGTTATCTTCAAAATAAAGTTAATTATGAATGCAGGTATGTTAAAACCAACTCGCATGCTCGCCCAGGCGAGTGTTCCTATCGATTTGGTGAGTAAAGATTGCTTAAAACTTGTCCGATCGGGCGAGTAGGATTTTCAAATCCAATAGGATTGTCATCAAGGATAAAAAATATCAAAATACAATGTCCTATCAATGACCGCTTTTAGAAAGGTATATACCATATTAATTTTAAGTAGTACTTAATCATGGACCATATTGAAAATTTGTTTTAGCCAAATATGTTATCCACAAAATACAGACACACATTTTTAATTGTTTGCATCAATTTCCGTCATCAAAGGGTAAAATATTGATTTGATTGTGAACAATATAGACTCCCCGGAGTGCATGACAATTTGTGACGTAATGAGTCAAGATTACTTTTTGATATTGAAATGATATATACCTTACTTAAAGCGGTCAATGATAGGACATCGTATTTTGATATTATTTTTTCTTATTAAAACAGATAATAATCCTATTGATTTGAAAATCCTATGAATTGAATATCTTAAATACCCTCCAAACTCAGGGAATTAGGTATCATCTATGTCTCTGGCCAAACAGGTAGGAACAATCGCCATGCCGAGCGGGTGAGTTGTATTTCACACCCATGGATTATAATCAAAATGTTGCACACAAAACAATTCATTTTTAGTTTCTATCAAAATTAAAAATGTTCTGTTGGATAGTTTTGATAGATTTTAATATTCATGTTAAGATTGGGGATACATCAGGGAAATTAAGGTAAAGTGTACACTAGCAAGTTAAACATGCATTAAGAAGCAAAGGTTCACAAATCGATCTGTGAATTGCTTTCCCGTATCGCGAACCGGTTCGTCTCGCGACAGGGTCCACAAACCCAAGCCCTATTTATAAGGTCAAAATCGTTAAAGATATCATGTTTGTTTATAAATATTGTACGATTATTGATATGATATATCACGAAAATAGACACATTGAGTGCTATCCGGTCCTGCTAACGTATATATACCATACCAAAAAGCAAACTATTAGCTCACAAAAATTCATGAAATCTTCGTTTTATTGATTTGAAAGTGTTACCAATCGATTTATTAGGTCCAAATCTTTAAATAAAACATGTCTTTATAAATATTATACGATTATTAATATGTTTGTTCAGGAAAATAGAAACATTGAGTGTAATCGGTCCTGCTAACGTATATATATCATACCAAAAAGCAAACTATTTGCTCACAAAAAAATTATGAAACCTTCGTGTTATTGATTTGAAAGTGTTACCAATCGATTTATAAGGTTAAATTTTTAAAGATATGTTGTTTTTTTTATATAAATATTGTACGATTATTGATATGATCGATCACGGAAATAGACACATTGAGTGCTATCCGGTCCTGCTAACGTATATATACCATACCAAAAAGCAAACTATTTACTCACAAAAAGTTCATAAAAATCTTCGTTTTATCGATTTGAAAGTGTTACCAATCAATTTATAAGGTTAAGATCGTTAAAGATAACATGTTTTTATAAATATTGTACGATTATCGATATGATTGTTTAAGAAAATAGACACATAGAGTGCTATCCGGTTTTGCTTTCCGGTTCTGTTTGTGTGCATGTTTTCCAATGATAATTAATCAAGGAGAAGACACGCTTCATACTTAGTTTAAAATACGGACACTATTGATAAATGATCACATGAACACATTTATACACTCTAATTACGCCATTGTTGTATATATTTATATAAAAAAAACATGATATCTTTAAAAATTTAACCTTATAAATCGATTGGTAACACTTTCAAATCAATAAAACGAAGATTTCATGAATTTTTGTGAGCTAATAGTTTGCTTTTTGGTATGGTATATATACGTTAGCAGGACCGGATAGCACTCAATGTTTCTATTTTCCTGAACATATTAATAATCGTATAATATTCATAAAAAATGTTTTATTTAAAGATTTGGACCTAATAAATCGATTGGTAACACTTTCAAATCAATAAAACGAAGATTTCATGAATTTTTGTGAGCTAATAGTTTGCTTTTTGGTATGGTTTATATACGTTAGCAGAACCGGATAGCACTCAATGTGTCTATTTTCGTGATCGATCATATCAATAATCGTACAATATTTATAAACAAACATGATATCTTTAACGATTTTGACCTTATAAATCGATTGGTAACACTTTCAAATCAATAAAACGAAGATTTCATGATTTTTTTGTGAGCAAATAGTTTGCTTTTTGGTATGGTATATATAACTTAGCAGGACCGGATAGCACTGAATGTGTCTATTTTCCTGAACAAACATATTAATAATCGTATAATATTTATAAAAACATGTTTTATTTTAAGATTTTGACCTTATAAATCGATTGGTAACACTTTCAAATTAATAAAACACAGACATCATGAGATTTAATGAGAAATTTGAGTGCTTTCCGGTTTTTCGGTGCTTTCCGGTGGTATCCTGTGTTTCTATGGACCCCTAAACGATAGATAAAAGTTAACTTTAATTCTTTCCAAAAATCAAATGATAATAATCAGGCTTTTCGCTTACAGAAACACTAATTACTTTTACTGCTATCCAGGGTTGTCGCCTTTTGCCGCCATTTTGAACTGAATTCTTGACGGTAAATAAAGTGTCGCTTCGTTTAAACGAAAATTTTTTCCAGAGTTGTCGTTCTTGCCTTCAATAGCATACCTTAATATATATGAACTAAGGTGCTACCTATGGCGCGGAAAACAGACTTACATGTATTACTTAAAAATAATAAAATAAGATTGTTACTTTGGCAAAATAAAATAAAGAAAAGAAATTCGGCGCTGTGAAGGATTTATTTTGTTTGAGGGCCTATTAATTAGATAAGCTAGGGGAGATAACTGCGTAATTTATTGCATTCAGAAAAATCAGACAACATTTCATTCTTTTATGACGGAATCATATTTCAATACTGAAAGAAATGTATTGTAAATATTTATTAATCTTATGAATAAAGATGAAGATTAAAAAGCCTCGATTTTATTTTATGAAGATAGAAATGTTTTCCTCTTTACGTTAAGTTACGGAAACATGCCGGTTTTATCATGAACGTCTCTTAGCGACGTCACGAACGGTGCGTTGGTAAGTATTTCCATTGTAAAAATGTCATAAAAAATACTTTAATGAGGAAACGAACGAATAAAACGACCAAATATATTTTGGATTGTTATCTTGGAATAAGCATCGTAAAAAAACACATTTGAAATTATTTTGTAAGCGGAAAAGGTCACGAGTAAGCTGCCAATATTTTTATCCAATGAAAAGCCGCCAGTTGCTTCATTTATTGATCCGAAACGCTTGTGCAATTTTCTTTAGAGCGTCTTTAATCTTAATTAGCAGATGTTTGATTAAACGTCTAATAAAATTGATGAAAATGGCGGCCCCCATATACTGGAGACGTTTTTCAAACTCATAGGACTATATATTTTTCATTAATTTTATCGTTTTTTTCAATTTTAAAGAATTAACGTACGTCATACACGTTGTCTAAAAGCGCTCAAAGCCCTCGCGGGCCTTCGGCCCCGCTCGGGTTTTCCGCGTATAAATTCATTCAAAATCGATTCTTACAAATCGCGTGACCCAATTTGAATTCGGATTGCTTTGGCTATTATTGCATGGTTATTGTGACAAACTGAAAGTACTCGTCAATTAAGGACTTTAAATGGATTATTTGACTGTCTAAGGTTAGAATTTGAAATAATTTCACTTTTATCATGTGTATTTTTCGTTTATCTTTCTATTAGTGTGTCATTTTATTAAAAAAATTTCGAATTAAAACGAGTAGAACGTTCAGACCTGAATCGATGTCTGTACACTAAAATTTTTGCTATGCGTTTTTGAAGCAATCCGTTAAGACCCTACGTAACAGAGAAATGTCCAAATGATAAAAAACATACGTAGGGTCTTATATTTAGGACTACCGTTTTGGCGGAGGGGGGGGTTGTAAAGAGGTTTGAGCGGTATTGGTCAATTGAGATGGACGACAAGAGGAATAATACAGTATGAAAATGCTAAAATCTAAAAATTATTGATTAATTAGATAGATGATCACTGATACCTAATTAAACCTGACAAAAACTTGTGAATGTCAAGCTCTTCCAATCATAGTTCTGGCTTCCAAAACTTTATAAGCCGCTTTTTTAACATTTTGATTTTCATCAGATGGGACATTAAAGTTATGGAACAGACCTGTTATGAAACCTCACCAGAATAAAACCCATTCGCTTAAGCTCGTTTTTCTTATAAAATACCCATTTAGTAATATTAAGATCGTGTGCATTATTCAATAAAACATTTATTATACCCCCGCTTTGAAGAAGAGGGGGGTATACTGTTTTACCCTTGTCCGTCTGTGCGTCCGTCCGTCCGTTGCAAAATTTCCGTCACAGTTTTCTCAGCAACTATATCATGCAGCAGCCTAATACTTTGCATATTGCTTCATCCCATAGTCCCATGTGGTGTAAAGCGATTTCATGCTCCTTGCTCATCTACTTCCTGTTTGTCGCATATTTTTAGATTTTGGTGGGGGTATCACTAGTGAGCATTAGCTCACAGATTTACTTGTTTAAACATCATTTTACGCCAAGACGATCATTGAAATATCAAAGCATTGATTAAAATAGCCATTTTGCTAGGAGACGTTCAATCTCATCGTCTAACAGACAATTGAAGCTGTGCGAGATCTTATTTTAACCGGAACTCTTGTTTTTGAGCGTTAGCGAACATAGCAGAGTAATTCCGATTGATGCTGGGAATTCCAAATTAAAATCTATTTTTAGAATTTATTTGTTAACAAAGTCATTTTGTTTTTTAGCAATTTAAGATTTTATTTCTTATTTATTTTTTATATAACTATCAGTACGTAAATAAAATCTATAGATTATATAAAACTAAAGAAAAAAATAACAGTTTATGTTTATTTTCAACGAACATATTTTGTAAATAAATGTCACATGGTTGAAGCACTTGGTATTGTTATCATAACCGTCTAGGTTGATCTCGATGTCACATGGTCCACATTTTGTCAAGATGGCGGCAGAGTATTGAATTTTAAGACCTATTGGAAACTTAGGCATATTTTACGATCTGAATGGGCACTTGATACATGATAAGATGGCAAATTGAAAGATTATACATTATTTTGACGGGATATTCTTCAATTTACTCCAATGCACACTTGATGTATGTATACTAGTTTGGCAGATTCCTGGGACCATTATTGGTGGACTTTTATCATACACTTGTCTACAGCGTACCCGTTCATTAACAGTATAAACACGGGTTCGCTGAAGACCTTAAGCTTTTTCAATCAAGTTCTGCGAGTAAAATGTGTTTGTCTGTAAGAATATTGAAAGCTGCTAAATCTACATTGTAACATTGATCTGTCACAGATAGACAATTATTCAATGGTGCACAAGAGGAAAGATGGAAAGGATAATAAAAAGAGAGAAAATAACCCCACAGCAGTATGTTCCTAACAGGAATGGTCCATGGAAAGAAGCTGAAGCGGTTGAAATCTGTTGAAGTAGAGTATTGTTGATATTTAAGAAAATGTGATGATCTTTTTCTTCTGGAAATAGGAGTCAGAGCTGTCAATGTCAACAAGGATTATTTTGTACAGGACTGTGAATTGAATTTTGGTGCATCTGGATTCTAGAACATCTCTAAGCCATGTCATCAGAACTAACATTCTAGTATGTTATTATGATGTAAAGATTGCGGGTTTAGTGCAAAGCGTACCATAGGGGGTGGTAAATGCAGTATATTATATCTTAGCTGATGAATTAAAGCCAACTTACTCCCCTCTAATCTTATTTCCTACAAAATGATTTTATTATTTGAATGTTCTTATATTTTATAGTATGAAAGTAACCACCCCAGAAATATCATGGCATGAGAGAGATCCTATATACAGTGTAGATGTACAACCTGGTAAAAGATCTATTAGAAGGCTAGCATCTGGAGGGGTTGACAAATTTGTTAGAGTGAGTTGATTTTTTGCTTGTCTGTAGGTTATTAGTAATATTTTGTTTGAAGATGACCATGTATTCATATACTGTAATACATCAAGATATTTTTTTTCTTTTTCTAAATAAATTTATATTATTAAAAACAAAGTTTGTGGTTAGTATATAAGAGCTAGCTTAGAATTGTTTTATTGGTATTCAAGTAATATATTTAAAAAATATTTTTTTCAATATTTCTTGTGTTTTTTTATTCCATTGATTCTAGTTTATATGTTCTAGTAAAAAACACACATGTGGTGTTATCATCCTTAGTAATATTTTCCGTTATTTCTGAAAATGAAACAGATTTTTTAACTATGTCTAGTCATTCGACTACACTTAGTTGCTGCATGATTAAGATTTTATTAGACTTAATCATGGGTTGAAGCTGAAATTCTAACTGTATGCTTACTATTTTTCAGCTGTGGCAAATCAAAGAAGACTTAGATGGCAAAGCCACTGTTGAATTTTTAGCCAACTTAAAGAGACATACAAAGTCTGTAAATGTTTGCAGATTTTCTCCCGATGGTAAGAAATATTGATTTACATTCTAATGCCTCGTGACACAATGGAATGCTTTTTGAATAGTTGTAGTTTTAAATCTTGAGCTAAGTCTGTTGATTAGTATAGTCCAACAATATTAACCTGATATTGAGTTTAATATATTCTTACATAAAGGTCAAGCTCAGATAAATATTGTGGGACTATAAGGTTAACTAAGGTTATTTAAGGGAGTTGTTTTGAAGCCATAGTATTAGATTATCTATTTTATCTGTGCTAATTGTTGAATAAACAAAATTTTGCATAGATTATTGTGATGATATAAACTTTGAAAACAACATCATTTGTGTGTAATTTTGTACTTAGTAGATTAAATTGCCTCAATGTGTGTTCTGTGATTGTCATTCTGACGTATTAGAGCTGTTAATTTAACCTAGATTGCAATATAACACTATAATGTAATAATTGATGTATATTGTTACAATTTCAGGTGATACATTAGCAACAGCTGGTGATGGTAAGTTTTTTTGTGTCAAATTTTAATATTTTTGTAACATGATTACTCTACCTTTGCAAACATAATTATCTGTTCCATATACTTGGCACTGCCAGTTTTTGCCTGTGGAAAGAAAAAACCCATTTTTGCCGGCAAAAACCCAACCCTGCATGGCAGACTTCAAACGATTGTTTTGGTTTACAACAACCCTTGTTCTAAATTATGAACCAATGTCTTCTAAAATAGTCTCCTTTTTAGACATTCACTCTACCATTGGCTTTGTCTGTTTAACATTCTTACATTAAATGTTTGTGACCTATAAATCATTAAATGACTTAGTTGATTGAATGTGTAAACTATAATTTCAGATTGTGTTATAATATTTTGGAAGTTAAGTGATACAACTAATACTGTAAATAATATATTTCAAGAAGATGAAGAAGATAATAAAGAAAATTGGAGTACACTAAAAGTACTGAGGTATTGTACAAGAAAATCTTGATGAAAATTCAATAAAATGTTACCAAATTTCACAACCTGCTAGATTTTTAATGTTCATTTTAGTGTAAAATTTGGGCCCTGGTATGCCTGGTTTACTGATAGTATTATTTACACGAAGTCATAGAAAAAAATATTAATACAGTAAAGTTTTGCTATTGGGACAATCAAAATATATTGTCTTAATAGCAAAGTGGTCTTAATATAGGACTTTTTTTCTTTTCAAATTAACCAATGGGACTTAGAAACTGTAAAAAATCACATCATTGTTTAGTAACCAAGGTGGTCTCTTTAGAAACTACTATATAATATATTACAGAGGTCATTTAGAAGATGTGTACGATATATGTTGGTCAGCTGATAGTAATTATATGATATCAGGATCAGTAGATAATAGTGCTATATTGTGGGATCTTAATAAAGGTAAGTATAGTTACTACCTGAAAATTTATTGTGTTATATGTTTCTTTACTTATCATTAAAATTTAATCATCTAGTCTCTTTCTATGTAACCATAGTGAGATAGAAGATACTTGTTGCCTTGATCATACTATTCTTATCTCCTTTTGGAAAATTTCCTATCTGTTATCATTTACTTAATAGTTGGATGTGAAGCAAAGAAAATGCATATATTTGCATGACCAGAAATATTGTTATTGTTTGAACCCATGATATACAGTATGTGTACTTAGGTTGTTTATTGTGAGTAAATATGTCAGCCATTAACAGCTAAACTTAAACTTTTTCATTTGATTAAATGCCTATAGATTTCTATATTACATATTCAATGGCATTGTACAAAAAGATAGATTATAAAAATAAATAAGTAAAAGCCCTCCACCATAAATACATAATGTATATACAATAACACAAAACAAAATAAAATATATCACACATGATGTAATATAGTGTGTAAGTGTATTTTTTATTATACCTACATCATTCAAAGTTCATGATCCTACTTAATTTTACATTTTTATCACTAATTTTACATTTTTTTATAAATTTGATATTAAAAGTTGGTGTCCTGAACAGTATTACATGATGCTACTGTTAACCGGGCATGTCCTGAACAGTGTAACATAACACCACTGTTAACCAGACATTTCCCTGAAGGTGTCGAAACATCACCTTTAAAAGGCCCTTAATACATCCCCAGCTAATGCTAATTGTTAATTGTAATACGGACTATAAATAAAATTTTGTATATTGAGAAGGTAACAAATATTTCTGTAAAACGTAGTAGCTATATCCATAATGTATGTTTTGCAACTATGTCATAATTCAACATTTCATTTATTTCAGATCAAAAGATTGCAATATTTAATGAACATAAAAGTTTTGTACAGGGTGTGGCATGGGATCCATTAAATGAATATGTGGCTACACTTAGTACTGACAGGTATGTATAAGTGAATAAATTGTTAGAAATTTTATCCTTACATCTACAAAGATTGTACCATTAGATAGGTGTAGTCAAATCTCTCACTCAAATTTCTTGTGACATTAACAAAGGTCTCAATTTGTAAAATATGTATAGCACAAGATATCTAAATGCATGCTGTAACAGTAAAAATTTGACTTAAAATTGACCAGATTATCAGAAACGGTGGGCCTTTTTTAGCTGATCTTTTGATTCCATTTTGACAGCCCTGATTAAATACTTATTTTGTGTAACATTTGTTTGTTAAGACTTATAAAATATCAATCTGGAAAAAAATTGATAAATTTCTTTTAAAAAACATAATGTTATATGGAGGTACTGCATATCACTGCTCTTTTACTACAGTTAAACTAGATGTATAAAACAGTTATTGAACTATATTAATAACCTTAGAACTTTGTATCTTGTGTTACCCAGGTCATGTAGAGTGTATAATTTTAATACTAAATCCTGTATACATAATATCTCCAAGATGACCCTACCACAGAAAGATACAGGGTCAGTCAATGATGAAAATAAAGAAACAAAACCTAAGTCTTTCAGGTAAGTTTTGTTATGTTACTTGACTTCATGAAATGTAGGTGTTATAAGAGCTATCTCATGGAAATCAAACTTCTTATTGCTCCATTAATTCATGAAAACTAACTGATAGAAAAATGCTTGTATTTTCAAATGAACTTATACAGTTTTCAAATTTAGCCAGTGAAGTGAGTGCACCCAAGTCACCAATTGTCCAGTGACTTAGAATGTGAGTGGTTCAAGGGTCCATCAACATTTAAGGGCCACCATGTTCCTAATTTTAATAGGAATCATATAAATTACAAGAAATTTCTCAAATAAGAAATGGTATTTATTTGTTAATTTTGTCTTTTTTTTTTGGTTTCAGTAAAAAGTTAAGTTTGCTGGACAGAATGTCTAGTGCTAACGATTGTTTGGTGTGAAGACTGAATTTTTATGGATACTGAATCAGGATACAGATTTAATTGTTTTATAATACAATACACTATGCCATATAGATTATAGATAAAGGGTTAAAAGGATAAAATATACAAATGATTTATGTACTTAAATTTTTCATTGTAGAATGTTTCATGATGATACTATGAGATCATTTTTCCGTCGTCTAACATTCACACCAGATGGAGAATTATTGATAGTACCTGCAGGTCTTGTAGAAACAGATCCTGTTACTAATGCTACATTTATTTTCTGTAGACACAGTATGGCCAAGTAAGTCTTTTAATAATATATATTTATACTAAATTCTAAAATACTTTTAACCTGTATATACACAATGTTCTCCTACCTCTCAACAACAGCCATCATAAATTCTCTATTGTTATGTGTTTTCTAATGGAAATGATAATTCCCACAGCATTCACCTCTCAATACTTGAAGATTTAGCTTTGATGTGGTTCACTGTAATTGCTATGATCTTATTATTGACTATTTTTTATGGTGTAGAAACAATTTTATATGACTTGTGTCAATTTCATTGCTAAGAACAGAAGCTATTGATATTTATTGAAGTATATTTCTCATATTCAAATATCATCACATACCAAACTATGTGTTCTATATATAATGTACCTAAGATGAATATTTTATTCACATATTTCAGACCAGCCCTATATCTTCCCAGTCCAGATAAAGTTACTATAGCAGTAAGATGTTGTCCAATGAAATTTCAACTTAGGAAAACTAAAGCAGATGAACAAAAAGATGAACAAACTGATTCAGGTAATTATAGTTTACATTTATATAATCCTTAAGGTAAAAGAGTATGCCGCTTTACACCAAATGTCAACATTTAATTAGTCATCATGGCAGTCAGTCGCCTCACTAATGTTCCCTGGACAGACCTGGATCTCTGAACTGAAGCTTTAAATCTAGTACTGAACACATACTCTGGCAAGTGATTGATTACTGCCCTACCTGGTAGGTAGGAGAATGGTGATAGAAAATATTTAATGATCAAATGAGAGGATGGATCATCAATGTCTTTGCCACCTTTACCATGTAAAACCTCTAATAGATACAACATTAACAAGGTTCATACAAACTGGAAAAATCATGGAATTTTGATTTTAGGGAAAATATCATGGAAATCAGGAAATGTCATGGAAAATTAGAAAACATCATGTAAAATCTTTAATGTTCCATGAGGAAAAACTATTTTATGTCTATTTTGATTTCAATTAAAAAAATAAATGCAAAACTTAAATTCAAACATCAATGGCAACTTTAATTTTTGGGTACAAATCAAGCTTGGGTATGAAAATAAAAATTTACTAATGCACCATTTCCAGTGTTTCTACTTGTGGTGTCTGCTGTGATGCCTTGTTTTCAAAATGTTCTGATTTTTTCTCTCATTTATTTAAACAATTAATTTCTAATAAAACATTTCATTTGTTCTGATTTTGGGTTCTGTATGTGTCTTTGTTGTATCGTGGAAAACTGAGAGGACTCGTGGAAATTTCATGGAATTATGGTGTTCAAAATCTGTATGAACCCTGATTAACTAAACAGGAGCTGATCCCAGTGAACAGAAGAATTGTTGAAAGCAATCCATGAGTAATTCATTAACTTGAAACAACTGCAATAATCAACTTACTATTATATTTATAGGAACAGAAAAAACAGATTCTGATAGTAAACCCTGGGAGAAATATTCTTCTATGTTCTGGTAGGTCTTGTTATTTATCCTTAAACTTCATTACTTTATACTAGGCTATTAACCCTTTCCTCTAAATTAACATGTGATTGCTTCACTCCACCAGGGTATGTTTAATTGGGTACCTGCTATGATGGTATTATAATCTTGAGTATAAACGACAAACAACATAAGTTGTTGCACATTTTATGTCATTCTTCACATATCAAAATTTCCATTTGCCAATGTTTTCCTATATTGGCACATTTAACTTTTGTCTTTATAAATCACAAAGGTATATCTTTTATGAAATTTCTTCATACAGTGGTTGATAGAATGTGTAAAAATGTAAATTTTTGAAATCTATATGACATTATCTATCAGTCAGAGATTTAAACCCTTTAATGTATGGAGCAGTGGTCCTGTGGTAGGAAGCACACTTAGCGTGTGAGAGGTCCTGGGATTGAAGCCAAATTAAGCTAGAAATTTCCCTACAGTTGTTTCACTCCACCTACTTGTAACTCGGTACTTAGAGGGATCACCTGTCTGAAGGTGACTTTAATGATAAGTGGTTATCTTTGAAATTGTAAAGTGGGCTGAACATGTATATGGAAGCAGAATTTAAACTATTTAATTATTAACTATCACTTTCTATTTTCAGTTTACCATATCGTCTTATATTTGCCGTAGCAACTGAAGATTCTATACATTTATATGATACCCAACAACCTCTACCATTTGGATTTATAACAAATATACATTATCATCAACTTAGTGACTTATCTTGGTATGTAGTATACTATCACATACTGATAACGTCAACTTTTGTATTACATAATCAGAGCTTGACTTTTAACTTGATGGTCATCAGATTGCTCCTGAAGACCTGTATTTGGGTTTGGGCAACTTTTTAAGCTTGTAAACACTTGGTTCGGGCAAATGAAGTGTATAATTAGTTGTCCAACCAACCAGTATACTTTTTGTCGATGGAGAAGTTGAAAAATCTTGGAATTCCATATCCCTGAAAGTTTAAAAAAGTGCTATGTAAATTTAGAAGTGTAGAATTATTTTTTGATCGATTTTCCAATATTTAGGTGCTGTCACACAAATAATCAATTTGTTTTGTATGGAACGCCATAGCTGCCTTAACATGTGAAACTCCTTTATTTGCTTTGAAAATATCATAAATGGATGTGCAAAGTGTAATATATGATGCTCATGTATCATTATACGATGACCATTTACCATTATACCATGCTCATGCGTTTTAGTGTAATCGGCTTGTTTTACTCTAGCTCAGTATATTGTATAGAACCTTCCATGTGGGAATCATTGTTATTAAAGTTTATGTTTTATCTTCAGGTCCTCAGATGGTAGTTTACTGGTAGCATCATCCACTGATGGTTATTGTACATTAGTAAAATTTGAGAAGAATGAATTAGGCGTACCATACATTAACACTGCGAAAGAAGAATCCACGGTAAATCTTTTTTTTAATTTAGAAATAATACTTTAGTGGAGCTTGGTCATGAAATTATTTCTACCGCCATTATCCTTCCTACCAAAGTTTCTTAATTATGTAGGGCAGTTGTCATTCACTGACTAAAGTATGTGCTTAGTAGTTGGTTAACAGCTAAGTCCAGAGATTTAGCCTTTTCAGGAACAGTGAGTAGGTTGACTGACTGCCGTTATATGACATATCCAATGTGTTTCTACAGTGTTAAATCCAACAAAAAAATTTAATGTTTGACCCAGCCTGCTTTTGTAAGGTTGATGGCGGTTTTTAAGCTTTTTGATTGTAGACTTTCTGTGTGTAATGTATAGTAAATATAACATTTTCTGACTGAAAAAAAAAACGTTAATGACAAGTTTGATGTCTTTGTATTGTTTGACATGTTAAAAACTTGAGACAATTATATTTAAAAGTTTGAAGTAACTTTTTGTTCAGGTGAAGTTACCTAAAAACAAACAAAAGTATATTGATGATAGGAACTGTAAAAAAAGTGTGTATTACGAGAAAATTTGAGAAAAGTCAATTTTCCTCTGTGAAAGGATAATTTGTCAGCATCTTGTGAATAGACATCGTTCAATTTTACTTACCTGTCAGTGATGCATACATTAACTCTGCTAATCTAAATATATGCATATAGTTTGTTAGTACAGAAATACTGTTGTGAATATTTAAATTAGCATAGTTGACATACTTGGAGTACAATATGAGAGTATTTGTAAAATACAGTTGAAAGCTGATATGATTACCCAGTCATTGGTTAATAGCCTTATAACTAGTGTTGATTTACAGTGTAAAACTTGATAAAAATGAAAAATATATTCTTTTCAGGATGTTTCTATGGAAACAGAAAGTCAGGAAGAATTAAATCTTGTATTATCTGATGATTCAAGAGAAACATCTAATGATTCTATCAAACCTGCAGCACCTGAGATCAGAGTTCCAGAAATCAAGGTCAGATCTTCTGACGGAAAACCAAGGAATATACAAATCACTACATTGAGTACTGTGCCTTCACAATCTGTAGATAGTGAACTAGGATCGTCTAAAATGCCGACAATTAAAGTGAAATCATCCGATGGTAAACCTAAAAATATACAAATCACTACTTTAGCTACATTTACCAGTCCTAAAGCTAAAGGCCATACTCCGAAAGTTGACCAAGTTACACCTGATAAAAACAATGTGAAAGGTGAAGTATTAAAAGAAATACCATCTGGCAAGAATGCTACAGAATCTATTGTTATTGATGATGATGATAAGAATGATAAATCTAAAAAATGTGATAGTGTAAAAACTGACAATGGGGCTGACAAACGGACAAGTGATGGCAAGGGAACACCAAAACGTGTACAGCTCACAACTATACAATTATTTAATCAATCTCCTAATAAAGATGGTGTTAAAAAATCATGAGAACATTATATCATTTAGAGTTAACTTCATCTGGTAATCAAATTTCTGGGGTTTTCCCTGTGTTAGTTGAGAAACTTGTACTTTTACATTGATATGCATGTGAACAGAGAACAGTTAAAAAAGTAGCGTAAATTCATTAAATTAATTATATTTTTCATAAATAGCAATGTCAGATACCTTGTGACACTTAATAGAATTCTAAATTGAGTCAAATGTTAAAGTTGCCAAATACATTTAAATAATTATATTTTGTTTACAATCTCATAAAAATCAGAGTAGGTATTTGTGAATTTCATTCAACTGTCATTAACACATAGATTAACCCTGCTGCTTTATTTACTTGATATTTGTATGATAGTCCCTGTACATAACTGGTGGTTTCTGATAACATCAATAATGAGTAAAGAATAGACTACATCCGGAATTCAAATATTTGTGTTTTCCCCTCTGGTACAAACAAACTTTCACCGTTACAATGAAAATATGTGTACAAAAAACAATAGGATTTAATCTGTAGTTTGTGCGATTTCTGTAGAAAACTTTGTACCGGCTGTTCATGAACGGAATAACCCATAAATTTGAATTCCGGATTAGGTCTATTACTGTAGTGTGGACATATGGATTTATGAATTGGGATTATTGAAGTTGAACAAATCTCAAGTAGTTAAATCAGATCAGCGGGGTTAATGTATGGACCACTGACTGTTATATAAAAATTGTCAATACCATTTCATAAATATTTGATTAAGTGATTTTGACTTTTTTATATGCGGGTCATGTTCTGGCAAACTTAGTTTAAGCGTGTAAACTTACGCTTATATTTCCTTTCATGAATTTTTATCAGTAAAGATGTTACACATAGAGAATCTACATTCCTACTGTCTATTTCTTTGATCCATTGTTTTTTATTTATAAATATGAAAAATTTCAAAGAAATTGTCTTAATATGTATGATTTGATAACACCTCTGATGTATATTGTAAAAATAATTTATAAAATTCACATGAGTGTGTTTTCAGTAATGATTCTTCTGAAGTTTTAAGATTTTTTGGACATTAGAAAGACTAATTTTTGTAGAAGTTGTTTAAATAATAAAATTCAGGATTTTGAAGTTTAATCCTTGAATCTCTATTTGGTGCTGTATTTATACCCCCGCTTCGAAGAAGAGGGGGGTATACTGTTTTACCCTTGTCCGTGCGTGCGTGCGTGTGTGCGTCCGTCCGTCCGTCCGTCCGTCCGTTACAAAATTTCTGTCACAGTTTTCTCAGCAACTATACCATGCAGCAGCCTGAAACTTTGCATATTGCTTCATCCTATAGTCCCATGTGGTGTAAAGCGATTTCATGCTCCTCGCTCATCTACTTCCTGTTTGTCGCATATTTTTAGATTTTGGCGGGGGTATCACTAGTGAGCATTAGCTCACAGATTTACTTGTTCTGCCAATAATATACAAATTTATTTGTTTACTGGATTTTTCAACGAAATAATTCAGTTAATAGTTTGGCAAAGCACAGGTGGGCAGGTGGTCGGTCAGGCACCCGGTGTCGTTAACAATTGCGTTCAAGTTTTTCTTAACCATATATTTTTGCCATTTATTGTCAGATCTTTATTTAACTTCATACAATGATAACATACCATGTGATGAACAGAATAAGAAAGTAACCACAACTCTACTTGGCTTTAATATGGATTATTTCCCTTTGTAATTTTTGCATTAAAGTCTTTAAATCCAGCTTTAATGTGGTATCCACATTACATTTCTTGTTTATTATTATTTGTTCAAAACAAATATTGTTTATGCATGTGTACTTCCTTGGTTACTAAGCAAATATATTTATATGTAGGAAAAATTATAATTATATGTCACTGAAACACAGTGACCTTTAGATTACTAAGAAGTATTCTACCCATACGTGATAGAAGAAAGAGACTTTTTAAAATTGTAATATTTTCAACTGATATTATTATCCATCTTGTGTATTTAACTGCTGAGATTGTTTAAAAATATTCTTAATGCAGAAGTCATTAGAATGGAAAAAAAAACAAGTTAAATTTTAATACATTTGAAGTGTACATTTCAACATCTCTCAGTGATAGCCTTACACACTTTAAGTGTAGTTTTGGTCAAGATATATGTTAATACAATACAATCTCAGTCTGGTGACAGGGAGACCTTTTCAATTAGAAAATGCAAGATACCTTGAAAATTCAATAATATCTTACATTTTCCAATGAAAAAGCCTCCCTGCCAACAGATTTTTTGAGATTTATTTTTAATGTGGGTGTCCGTATATGGGAAGGTTGCATTTTACTGTTGTGTTTAAAGAGATGTAGCATGTAGATAGTAAATGAAATATTGTGTACCAGATCTCTAAGTCTCAAACATGGCTGTGTGAAATATGAATGTAATATAATTGTGCTAATATTTTTGAGAAGAATAAATATATTGTGCTATAATGTTTTGTGTTTTTTATCATATGTACATAGAACATACACTGTCCTCCAAAAGTTCCTTCTCAGTACAAATAATTTAATTGCTACAAAAGCAAACTTCAAGATTGCAGACTTATCATATTATTGTTAATTTTTTGCATTATTCATGTCATGGAAACAAAGTTTCTATGGGTACATTTCATTTCCGAGTTGCAGCAGAAATTATCTTATCAGCCTCCAAAACTATGGTCGATGTACCACAATATACCAATATCAAGTTCGAGATATTTTTGTAATTTCAACTCTAAAAAAAGTGTACTGATTTCAAAAGCAAAATTAAAATTCATTTAACAATAATTTGCTTTTGCAGCTTTTTAAAACTTTTTGAGTACAATGTAAACTGTATATGTTAGAAGGAACTTTTGGAGGGCTGTGTACTTGTCATTATTGACAATCATATCACAGAGAAGTAGACAAATGAAATCTGTTAAAGAAACAAAAATAGAAAAACAAACCTAGTGGACCTCTATATCCTCACAAAGCCATATATGTGATAGTTCTGGCTTTTGAGAGGCTAGCAGGAACTAGTCCCAGCTGACATTGCGCAGTGTCTTTGTTGTGACACCATAACATAATATTGGACCCGTTAGAAATGTTTTAGTGATAACTCCACCTAAAATGATGATTATGTCATTCCAAGAATTAGTAAAACATATTCTTTCTAATAGTTAAAACTGAAGCAGCTTTGACTACAATAAGAAGTTATCAGTAAATTAGTGAAGATATAAGAATTTCTTGCCAATAAGGTGCTTAGTTGAGCAGGCTATCAAAATGAATGAAGAAAATGCTGAATAGTAGTCAAAACTAATTCTGAATAAACAAAAATGATGCAGACAGAAATCAAAGCCTGATATATATTGGTCATAGATGGCATCCACTAAGATTTGAAAGATGGTAAAATTAGTTCATTTAGGCATACCTTCAATGACTGACAAGATATTGGGGGGGGGGGGATTTAATGCAACACATTGTACGAGTCATATCACGGTGGTAAGTGGACCTACTCACCATTCCTGGAAAACTAAATCTCTTGATTTTTTTATTTATTTATTGGATTTAATGCCGTATCAACACATTTTAGGTCATTTCACGGCATCCAGCGCACCTAACCTAGCTTTCCAGGACCTTTGTCTATAACCAGTACTCACCTACCCTTCCACAAGGCAGGAAGCTTCTCCATATTATCTAATCAATGGAGGAAAATTGACATTGTCTAATTTTCATCTCTGGATTTAGCTGTTCACCAAATACTAGGTACACTTTTGTCAGTGACTGACAACTGCTCTACATGATGAAGAATCAGAACAGGAGGGAGAATAACTAGATATATTTTCATAACCAAATTCTACGTAAGTATGCCCCTCCTTGGAATCGAACCAATTACCTCTTGATCAGTAGACTTGCATGCTACTAACTGAGCTAGCTGTGCTACTTTAACACAAGATTCCAACATAAATTCATTTCTCAACTAATTGTCAACAAGCATTCTTCTAAGTATTCTCCTAGACAATCCAGAATGATATCCAATTATAATGTAAAAACAGATTGCTTCAAGACAGCTTACATAGAAAAATATTTTGGAGATCAGGAAACGTTTCAGACTGTCAGTTTCAGCACATGTCAATTGACAGATGCGATTCATTATACATACAAATTTAAATGACCATTTTTTCTGTGAAGTAGTATTTGGTCCAGTGAGTTTTGTTTTCTGTGTCTCTTGACATAATTAAGGACTTTAGTCAGTTATCTTTCCCTGATAAAATCTGAAGCAATCCAATTGGTAAGTAGGTCCTTACAGTTGGAATCCTCGGATTTTATCATTGAATTCCTATGTGAGGATAACAAAATATTTCATCTATATAATTTCTTTCTTATTGATGAAGATATTAGCAGAAGTGATGAAATTTAGATAGTTCTTTACCTTAAAAATACTTAGCTTGAATTTCAAACAAATTAAATGATTAACAAAAAAGTTATTAAAGATTAATTTTGGCAAATTGACATTGATAAGTAAGGGTAAAATCCAAGTAATCCAAATAATTGGACCTACCTATTTGAAGAGTATACAAGGGGAAATAACTGACTAAAGTCTCTTCTTGAATGTGTGATAGATTATTACAATGCATCTGTTCTATATATAGATTAAGAGGCTTCTCACAGTGAGTGTGAGGGAAGCCAACATACTGGTTATGATTTGTGATGTTTGTGTGTCAACCAGGCACAACTATCGTCTAGTTAGCTCTGAGTCGATAATAAAAATAAAGTTTTTATTTCATACAAAAAGATTATCATTTGATTTAATATTTTAAAGAACATGTATAACCCTATTTTAACGCCACTATATGAAGATATATTAATCTACAGCAGACTTGAAAACTGTTTACAAACATGAATTTATCAGAATATAACATGTGTTAGAGACACAATAAACTGTTCAAACCACTCTGCTTTCTATATTTAAGTTTGACAAGGTGTCCATTTCTTAAAAAAGTGGGGTACTTTTATAAGAGCACATTATATTCATTTATATGCTGATGTTCTATAAATTTGATCCCAAATAGTTATAGAGCTTAACTACATAACTTAGAGTAGTTTGTTTCTATAAAAAGACTTCATCAAGCAGTATTTTATAGAATTCTCATGAATATGTAAATGTATATATATATACTAAAACCATTTTGATATACATAATGTGTTTAATTGGTACATGTATCAACTTTATGTACCAGGAAAGGCCACTATCTCTAAACCATGGCTTTATACCATTACTAAGAAGCTACCTTCCCAAGAGGCTGATAAGAGATTGAATTGCCTTGAAATCTGAATTTATAATATTACAGTACCCACCAAAAGTTTGGAGATATTTTACGTACTTAGTAAGCCAACCACAGGGGGCCGGCACAGTCCCGAAGCAAACACACTATGTATATATCGTGTTTTTGCTTCGGGACCGTGCCGGCCGCCTGTGAAGACATTTATATAGCTATTGTCAAAAATTGATAACTGCTTATTCTGAAAATGTTTTAATGTTTGTTTCAGTTTTTCTACATTCTTGTTATGGTTCTAATTAAAGTTGATACTACAAAAGAAGCTTATAGACTATGTTACAGAAAAGAAAAATATTATTCATAATTTTGGAGGCTTTGGATGGCAGATGTTGAATATTATTAATTTATAAATATGATGCATTCATGAAATCTGTTTACATACATCACCAACCATACTAATTGAAATTTGGTGGGCATTGTATGCAACATTCCTAAGAAAACAAGTCTATCATAAAAAACTACAACAACAAGAAAGCTTACATTTAATTTATTTCAAAATAAAAAGAAGCTTGTATGCGCAATATAACTGCTTCAAAGAAACAGCATTATAATATATTATTATTAACAATAGATTGTAAAATATACAAAACAATGTTTAATATCAACTTGTCTTCAAAAGTTCTGCATCTTTTAAGATTTTAGTAAAAAAAACCCTACAACCTACCACTACTCTTTCTTGAATAATAAAACAACAACAAAATCTAGATTAGGAAACTTCAACAACTCACCCCTTATCAGGAAAAAGATAAAATTGTAGTCTTAGTTTTTGTCAGATTTCGTGCAAAGGAAATAGAATGAATGGAAGTTAGGAAAAAGAATATTTTTTTAGGTCCCAAATATGCTGAAATTCTGACAGCAGACCTGAAAACATTCTTTCATTTACGAGGTTACACAAATTGCTTAGCACTTCCATATCATGAAGCAGGAAGAGTGAAAAATATGAGAATGGTTTAACAAATCATTCAGGGAAATGTAGCATATTCTTTCATGCTTTACAGTGAATGGTGGCATTGTTTATCATGAAAATATAAATATAATATAATAAATTAAATTGACGGTTGCCCCCAAGACTGTAGAAAGTGCATTGCATAAAGAGCAAGTTACTACAGTCTTGCAGGCAACCCTCAATATTCATACTGAGGAAATATAAAGAGAAATGACTTCATCTTAAAAGACCAATGACATCATCTTAGAGCATAAATGACATAATTATATTATGCAGCTGTGGAAATTCATGATTTTAAAAATACTGTCTTTCAAAATACTAAAATGGACAGATTTTATATAAATATTATTAAATAATTTATTCTTAAAATACTGATATCAGTAATTATACTGAAAACTTTCACCAATGTATTTGAATGAGAAACTTTTTAATTTCAACTTGTAAGCTGAGTTGAATTATCTTCTTTACTGGTATTTGTTTCAATTTTAGTCCCTTCTTCTAAAGGAGGCAGAACTTCTGATTTACACCATACATGTAATACAAACATACATGTAATACAAAATAAAAGCCCTTTCCATCATCTTACCACTCATCAAGTTCACGATAAAAATATCGCCATTTTTATTTTATGGATGATTGAATTTTTTTGTACATTAGTAACTACATCCATTTTTTGTATAATTTATTGCACATCACATGTGCACATGTTCAACACAAATATTGCCTAAAAAGGGGTATTGGTGATGAAAACCAGGGAGAGATTTTTATATAAAATGAAATGGGCCCAAAAGCTGCAAAAATAATATTAAAAACAGTGACTAGAATTAAATACTTGAACAACATAGAGCAAAATAACATCGACAAAATAATTGACTAGAGAAACAGATATACATGTATATTTGTATAATGTAAAAGATTATTATCTTGGTGGTCATATAGCATATAGAGTTAAACTTGAAATTTCCAACATGTAATGACTGGCCTCTCTCCCCAAGGTACAATGGTAGTAGTCAACTCACATGCAAAATATTTCCCAAGTCTGTAAATAAAAACATCGAACATGAAATGATTGCGCTGTCCACCCTAAAGTACTTGAATGCAGAATGTTTTAGTATATTTTAGGGGTATTTTATCTTAAACACAGGCATCTGATGATGAATTTAAATAATGAAAAAATGATTCAGTGAGCAAGAGAGTCCTGGGGACCCTGGACCCCTCACATGAGATCTAGAATCTAAGAACATCTGACACAAGATTTTTTAACACTTTCATAGTCAGCTGTAAGAAAACTCTGCCCTCTGAATCAGAGCCAATATCAACCATATGGGCATAAGTTGAACAATCTTTGTAAAGGACTTTCAGGTGATGCTACAAGCAAAATAGGGAAACTCTAGGCCTTGTGGTTTTTAATTTATTAAAAATTGTAGACGACCCACACACTAATATATGCACAAACGCCAATCAGACCCCCAACAATAGCTCACCGTGAGTAACTTGTATTCAATGTGAGCTAAAAAGGTTTCCAATGCTTTGTCATGGAATATTATAGTAGATTTTGAGATGTACTCATAAAGAAGATTCTAGTCATAATTAAATAACAGTATCAACACCTAGGCTTACAAGCATTCAATATGAGGTTTATATTTCATAGAAAAACTTAACAATTAAAGCCACATAAGCATGATGACAGACAAGACATTAGTAGAAATAGTATTACATATAAATAACAGAGATAAAAACATATCAATGGGCCAGTGTATATATCTAGTTTATGGCCTTCTTTATTTACATGTATTTATACTTGTTTTACGCTGACCCATCGATGTACAATATATTTTGATTCAATCAGGATCACATAGTCCTTAAAGTTCAATCAATATGGCATTAGGCCACAACAATTTGATCATATGTTCATTGGAATTCCCGCACCTAAAAATCCGAAAATGAAAAAGAAAAATTTGTAACGCATCAAAAAATTCTGAAAAGTCAAAAAAATTTGGCACTCAGCCAAGTAGAATTACACAGAAAATTAATTATTTGAGGTCATTGGTTCATTTTTAGACATAAGCATAATTTACAAAAATATTAAGAATAATGCAAAAAAGTGAACAGGTTTGGCCCATTATAATTTCAGTTGGAAAATGACCAAACAAAATCTTGAATTATTTTAGTCTATAGCCTAGCTAACCCAATTATTAATACTTTTTTCATACACTAAAAATGTCAGGAGGTTGGTCCATTATAAGTTTAGATTTGTTCTGATAATTAGTATTATTCTGTGCTTCCTAGTTATGTAATCTAGTATTAATTAAAGGAATACCAAAGACAAATGAAGTCAGCTTTTACTGTTGCATTCATGAAGGTATTAAAAAGAAAGTAAGGAATGAAAGATAATGTAAGTAACACCTTAAACGCAGAGTTCATACTCAAATGTGCATGATTATGACACACCGAGATAGTATAAATGACTATTGTGACAAATAAGCACGATAAAGTTTTTCTTATGCTTTAAAAGATGACCTTCAAATATTTTTTCTATCAGAAAGTCCATATTTTCTATGCCTTTTTTAAGTTTTGGTAAATAAATGTCTTAGAAACCGCACAAATTTATCCTTCACTTTTTGCTCGCTTCTCAAAACTAAAATATGGAAAAAAAATTTTTTGCTTGCTTGCTCCATTTTTTTGGACAAAATCCATAGAACATGACTGTGATCAATTTGATGTGGCCTTACATACAAATAATACATCAATACATGATTATATAGTATAGAATAGTAAAAAATAGAAAATAAAATATGTGAACACATGGCTTTGCTGAAATATTATGACTCATGTATACATGATGAATATGTTAATTACTACATCATTTGAAAATATGGCAGAAAATATGAATACCCGAAGTCAGCTAAGCAAGGTAGTTGATACCTAGCACAATTAAAGCACTTAAAAAATGACTTTGTATAATTAAGTCACTTTGTATATTGGAACAACTTCCGGATGTGAACGCACTCTGTTCCGAAAATTTTCTCTCTTGCTTTTTATTTACTTCTGACATAAATAACTCTTCCCCATCTTCATCTTTAACATAGAAGGGCATTGGTAGGTTTTTTCCATCGCAGTATCTTACCCTTATCAGCCAAAACAAGGAATTTATCCAGTCTTCAGTACTTTTTCAACAACCCTCATATGGAGCCTCGTTTTGGATATCTAGTTTGTTTATTTCTAGTATGGGAAAATTAGAATGTTAGACAAGTTTTATGCTATCTTCCTGCTTAGCACAGTGCTTATTGCTACCAGACTCCACCCAGATCAGCAAGTATATGGTAAGGAGAGTAAAGATACTCGACAACAACTGACATGGAGGACCATTTGCACCATCTTAGTTTCACTTATGGCTCCAACTACCAGTGCATTCAGGTTAGCAAGAAACAACATAAAGACCTTCCTCTCAAAATTCTCAGCCTGAATTGCCAGACCATCATCAACAAGAAATTCTCACTAGATATCATGTGTCACAGCACTGACCCAGACATTGTCATAGGAACAGAATCCTGGCTAAGTGACGAACATCTTTCTACTGAGCTTTTCCCCCAGGGCTACAGAGTTTACAGACGTGATAGGAAAAATCACAAAGGGGGAGGTGTTTTCATCCTGATACGAAACAGCCTAGAAAACTTACAGCCAGACAAACTAGTGGTAGAAGAGGACTGCGAGATGATCTGGGTACAAATCAAGGTGTCAGGAAGCAGCCATTTATATGCTGCCAGCTTTTACTGACCACCAGATGCTACTCAAACAGAATACATGTCCTGCCACAACACCTGTCTGTCACGTATCCCACCAAACACTCACATCTGGGTAAGTGGTGATTTTAACCTTGGGTACATAGACTGGAGTACCAACAGTCTGAAAACTTCAGCTACTAAACCTACTCTGTGTAAACAACTTATCAACATAGCAAACAACCATTTCTTACACAACCTACTAGAACAACAGAAACTTGCAAAATACCTTGGACCTCTTCTTCTCAAACAACTATGCTAGTAAACAATGTTGAAATAATACCAGGGCTATCAGACCATGAAGCTATATTTATTGAAACCAGCCTGCGACCTCACCGAACTACAGCCGAACCCCGCAAGGTTCTTCTATACAAGAAGGCAGACTTTGAGAGCATCAAGAAAGGACTGCTGAAGTTCTTTCAAGAGCTACCAGACCCAGATAATACTACCACAGACACCCTTTGGACATTGTTTAGACAGGCCTCTACTTCTCTTATCAACAAGTTTATTCCATCAAAACTACTAAAAGGAAACAAAGCTAACAAACTCTGGATCAACAAATCAGTCAAAGCAGCCATCAAGAAAACATCACGACTTTATTCAAGATTGAAAAAATCTAATAAACCAACTGACATTAGAAAATATAAAGAGGCCAAAGGGAAAACTCAGAAACTTCAACGAACAGCATACTTTACTTACATAAACAACCTAATCACAGAAGACAATGAAGATACACCAGAATCAAGGCCTACAAAACAGAAGAAATTCTGGTCTTACATCAAGTCATTATGGAAAGACAATACAGGCATATCCCCTCTGAAAGACAAAGGCCGCCTCTTTAACTCACCAGTGGACAAGGCTAACATCCTTAACAAACAATACATGACGGTGTTCACCCAAGAAGATCAGACCAATATACCTGATCCAGAGGGAGCCCCCGCCCCAGAGATGGTGGAAATTACAATTGCACCTGAGGGCATGTGCAAGCTACTACAGAACATCAACCCTAGGAAAGCTACAGGTCCAGATGAGATACCTGCCTGTTTCCTTAAGGAATGTGCTACAGACCTGGCCCCCATTCTTGCCGTCATTTTCGACAAATCCTTACAGGAAGGAACAGTCCCAGCAGACTGGTGACATGCACATGTGACAGCAATCTACAAGAAAAGCTCACAACAGAACCCAGCCAACTATCAGCCAGTATCCCTCACCAGTCTTTGTGGTAAACTACCGGAACATGTAATTGTCAGCCATGCCATGAAGCACCTTGTCAACAACAATGTAAACCTAGGGCTTCCTTAGTTGAAATCGAATTGTGAGGCGCAACAGATTGGTTCAATCGGGACTCTCTAAAATAAACAAAATTAAACATTTCACATGTCTTCCACTAAAATTCTCTGTGCCATCTGGCACTTTTTCAGCTGATTGAAACTGTGATTATATCAACGCATAACTGGAATTTAACCTTGACCCTGACAACAGTTTTTACATTGTTATAGCAAATTCCTGAACCCCAAACCATGAAATGCAAACTAATGTATACTGTTGCATGTTATATAGTGGCGGCTCTTAAGAAATTACTTAACAGGAAAATGTAGCAATTTCCTTACCTAACTGGCTCCTGGTATTCATTCAATTTTAAGAATCTGAACAAAATGTCAAGACAATGTTACCAAGTCAAGTTGAATATATTCACTATAGATAATGAACACATTGTTTCAAACATGTCAGTGACAATATAATATCCCCCCATCAATAAACCAGTAAATGCATAAATCTGTCTCAAAATAAACAAACATATCACAAACAAATGTATAAGTAATAAATAATTAAATTATTGCACATTATAAAGGAGTATCAATAAACCAGTGATCTCATTATCACATAATAATTTTGATATTATTTGTATAAACAATTAGACAGCAGCATTCAACATTGATAATTTGCAAGTACCATGCTAAGATATTAAATTACCCCCCCTCCCTTCACTTAAAATGGCCTTATGTCCTAACAGGGCTGAGAAGTACTAAATTACCCCCCTCCTTCACTTAAAATGGCCTTGTGTCCTAACAGGGATGAGGAGTACTAAATTACCTCCCCTTCACTTAAAATGGCCTTATGTCCCAACAGGGATGAGGAGTACTAAATTAACCCCCCCCTTCACTTAAAATGGCCTTATGTCACAACAGGGATGAGGATTACTAAATTACCCACCCTTCACTTAAAATGGCCTTATGTCCCAACAGGGATGAGGAGTACTAAATTACCCCCCCCCCTTCACTTAAAATGGCCTAATGTCCCAACAGGGATGAGGAGTATTAAAATACCCCCCCCCCTTCACTTAAAATAGCCTTATGTCCCAAAGGGATAAGGAGTACTAAATTACTCTCCCCCCCCCCTTCACTTAGAATGGTCTCATGTCCCAACAGGGAAAAGGAGTACTAGGTACAAAACACCATCACATGTTTCCCCAAAAATAACTAATTCCAATACTTCCCCTATCTTGGCAGCCATTTGTGCAGGCAAATTAAAGGAATATTTATATGAATTACACAATTATTATTTTCTTATAAATTCTTTTTTGCTTCAAATTTTTGTTTACGATTTTGTAGTTGAAGCAAGGTTTGTCTAATCCATAGAAATGTTTTATACGCCGATTCTTAAAAATGTGTGGAATTTGCGCATAAAGGTCATAATCAATTTAAAAATGAGTCACTTACAACCGTTTTGTGCTAATCTTCTGAATTCCATGAACAAAAACACATTGAAACTTTCAGGAAAATCTGAGAGATAGACTTTATTTGCCTTTTTCAAAACCATTTTCAAATTCTGAATTCACAGACTGCAAATTAGCAAGGACAGGAAAATATCATTGTTGAATTTGCTAACTCAAATCAGATACAACCCCAGAGATACAAATGCATGAGTAAATTACCTTTCATAGTCGAGTATTATCAAACACTTAATGAAAACATCACTATTTCTAAGGTGTATATTTTCATTGTAAAAACTTACAATAAATATCAAAACTCAATGCTGAGATCAATAAAATATCATAATTGATCAAATTTAACTAAAAATGGAGGATTTTTCAATTCTTAGAAACACAATAGACTAACATCTGGCAGACATAGAATTAGTCTGAGTTTCTTGAAAATCTTGCCATTTACTTTAGTAAGAGTGTTTATTAGTGTTTGTCTGCACTATACTACTGTAATATAAGCAGACTACAGGATGTCACAAACATCTGGCAGACGTAGAATTAGTCTGAGTCAACCAGCAGACTAACAGTTGATAATCTTGCCATTTACTGTAGTAAGAGTGTTTATTAGTGTTTGTCTGCACTATACTACTGTAATATAAGCAGACTACAGGATGTCACAAACATCTGGCAGACGTAGAATTAGTCTGAGTCAACCAGCAGACTAACAGTTGATAATCTTGTCATTTAAAGTTGTTAATATAGTAAGAGTGTTCATTAGTGTTTGTCAACACTATACTTCTGTAATATAAGCAGATCACAGGATGTGACTAATCCCTAACATAAAACAGGGAACCATTTTCCTTGATGGTTTATACAGTTGATGACATCCTTATAAAGATTATCTATAGCTGTTACAGAAATTAGTCAACAAATAGAGTATATAAATAAATATGAACTTGGTAGAACATGAACTCAGTTGAAAATATAGTCAGTTTAGTCAAACTTAGTTGAACTCAAATTCAGTTGAACTCAAAATCTATTGTACTCCATCTCTGTTGAACATGAACTTAATTCATGTATGTAAATAGAATTTGTTATGTCTCGGAGGAATATATACATTTTGTACATTTATTGTATGATATTATTATTTGAGTCGTTGAGTCACATTGGCAAGAGCTACAGCAAAAGCTTGGATCGCTGTAAATGGATATTGGAAATCTAATGTATAGGCATTACTATCTATTCTTCCAAACTGCATCACCTGAAATAAAAAAATGGTTTATTATTTTTTTAACTGTAAGAAACAGCTTTAGATTGCTCTTTAATTTCTTGCTCAAGGAAACAAGTTCAAGCCACAAGACCACTACTTAAATCTTTATTATATTGCAGCTTAATATACTTGATGCAGAAAACACAATTCTAACGGTAAATCAATTTTCCTCCAAATATTCAAAAGAATTAGCCTGATATATCATATTGTTGCTGTCAAGTCATATCCATGTAATTTCCTTTTTGGAATTGAAGTTATGAGGATTTTACTCAATAACAACAATATTTTACAGAAATTGGCAAAATCATCAACTAACCCAAATCAATTTTCTCTGATCCCAGGTTGAGACAAGTTGATTAATGTGATGACTGCTGTAAATAATCAGAGAACTGCAAGAAAGAATAAATTACTTAGTTCAAATTTAAATACATTCATTGGTCCAAACTGTAAATTGTATTAACTGAACCTACCTGTCTCCCTCTGTGTTCAACTTGGAAATTTTTGGCCGATTCTTGAGTTACTCTTCCACCAAAATCTAACTGATATACTTGACTATTTTCATTCCATAATGGAGCTTTATTATGTAAAACAAACTGACGATATGAGTTAGTCTTCTCATTACGATTGAGAGCTTTCTTCAGCTGAAATACAGAAAAATAAATAATTAATTCAAGTTTTTTTCTTCCAGAAGCCATAACTAATAAGTCACCTTGGAATATTTTTGATGTAGCATCATGTAAATGACAGACCATGCCATATGAATTTTTGTTACAAGTAAAATTAAATTGGTCTCATATTCAAACATCCCAGCCAAGATTAAAATATGCCTCATTGATTTAATACACAAAGATGATTATATAACATTAAACAAAACACTGCTCAGTAGAAATCACTCAATTTCAACACTATGTGATGATGTCACAAATCATTACATAAAGTGTAAAAATCTAAGGCGAAAAAAATGTCTATTCAAACTAAAACTCAATAAGTCAGATATGTTGTCTGACAACAGCATACCAGTTATTTACCTTTTTTTTCTGAAGAATGGGGAATCTATATGGAATGGGGTTATACCACAGACAAGCAGTTCTTATGCACTGCACTTCTACTTCGTACAAAGTTTCATGTCAAAACCTCTGGTTTTTTCATACTTATATCCTGGACAAGAAATGGGACACTGAATTTAACACCGCGAGTAACACCTATATGTCTCCTGACAATGTCATGCGACACAATATAACTGACTTCACCCTACTAGGTAGAATCTGTGTGGAATGTACACAAAATGTATAAACACTTTCACACATGCCTGATAAATGAAATGCTTCAAAAACACAACTTACCTTTTGTTTAAATTGTGCTTTCTGAAATGATTCCAGATTTTTATAATTATATGACAATCTTACATCTTCAGACGATGACCCACATTCTTCTTCTGATGTATCTATAGATCTAGAATATTTAGGTTTACGTTTAAACAATGGACTGTGATGTTTACATTTACTCTGTAATAACTCCTCTTTTATACTTCTTGTCGGAGAATCAGATTTATGTAGTTTATGTAGCGGTGACGATGGCATCGAGGCAGTTTGTGTTATACCAAGACGTTCAATATCTCGTAATAACGAAGATTTACGTTTTTTATGAAATTTGGTCATGTCTTTGTCAAATCCATTTATTTTATATGGCGAGTCATCTTTCAGTAAAGATTCAGTGTCTGATATCAAATTATCTTCTAAGTTTATATATCCTATATTATCTGAATCATTAAAATCAAAACTATTTTTCTTTTCACTTTTCTTATCATTTGATACACTACTGGTGTCACATGACAATTTTGTGTCGTCTGCAGGCACTTGTGTTTCCTGTTCCAAACATCCTTCAAGATATAATCTTTTTTGACCATCTGATGTTGGTGTAACAACTAGGCTACTATCAAACACTATATTGCCTTCATATCCAGCATCCTTGACACTTAGATCATCATCATCGGCAAATTTTAAACCCTGACACGCTGGGTCGGCCCAACGAGGTAAACTATCAGGCTTGTCTGAGCGAATATAATGATCTACAAAACTAGGTACATGTTTATGAACACTACCAGGTGAGTCAGATTGAGCACTTCCTGCATGGCCTTTTGTCTTATTTGTTTCAACTGAACTATTTTCAGCAAAAAAGTAGTCCCCTACAATTTCACTATTAGATTCATATGCTGAATATTTAGAACTATTTTCAGTTTGTGATGTCACAGATTTAGCACCAGTTTCACCTGACATGTATAGTTTTGTGGTGTTTTTATGATTTGTAACACCTACAACACTAGACATCTCTGTTACAGCTTGGTTAGTATATGAGGAATGTAAGGGAACCTTGGGTCTAGCCCCACCATAACTACAAGTGCCTATAATCAATGGATCCTCTTCACCCGTGTTAAAGGCATGATTATTTTGTGGATGTGTTTCAGATGCAGGTGAAAGTTTAGTTTTGCTGCAGACAGATTTTTGTCTGTCATAACAGTTGACAGTGGAACCATTTTCAGAATCATTTTCAACATAGTTAGATAATTCTAAATGATTATTTAATAAGTCAACACTAATAATCTCTGTGTTTTGATTATTTAAACTATCTAAACATGTAGGAATGTTGGTCTTGGAATAATGTTCATTAAATGCTCCAGATAACAAACCATCCAGTAATGCTGCAAATATAATGATAATAATAACAATAATAATAACTTGATTTAATGAGGCAACTTAATTTAGAAAGTAAACAAAAATGTTAAATATTTACAAGTTAAATAAAAAAAGTTAAAGATTTGGCCTATCCTGAACAATAGCTTATCCCTTTGTAATTATTACCAGCTTGTCCTGCCAATAGAAATAAAAGTTTCTCCCTTAAACTTAAAAGAACTTATTCTCTTTCACTGATAAAATAATTGGTTCTCTTTCTTTACACACCATTTCAAATCTTTCTTAAGACATAAACATATCATAAACATTTCTTCTTAAAATCATAAAATAGCTTCTCCTGTAAGATTAAAATGGAATTGTTCCCTTTATAACCTGAAAAATTGTTCTTCAATTTCTCAACAAAAACATCTTCTTTCTTAAACTTAAAAATAGTATCTCAAATAGAAATGAAGACAAATAATCAAAATTTCAGGAAAAAAATCAAAATTCCCAAACTGTTTCAAAAGATTAATGAGGCAGAAGATATTTGCCGCCATAATTAACTTACAAAGTTCATCATCCTCACTGTCACCAGCTGGGGTGAAATTACTATCCTGAGCTAACAACGAGTCATCACGGGGTAGTTCTGTTACCGTGACAGTCATCTGACGAGGTTGTAAATGTAGTAGACTTGTTTTATATAAAACATTCCCAAGATCCTCTGGTAAATGTGCTGCCACACCTACTATACGAAACTTTGTTCCCCAAATATTTGATGTCACCTCGACCATTTTACTACTCTATAAAAAGAAAACAATTTATTTATTTATACTGGGTTTAATGCCGTGTTAACACAAGTTTTTAGGTTATTTTACGGAGTCCAGCGCACCTAACCCTTTCCTGGACCCTTGTCTATAACCAGTACTCACCTACCCATCCACAAGGCCGGATACCTCTCCATTTACCTTATAAATGGAGGAAAATTGACATTATTGTCAATTTTTCATGGAAGCATATTACCTCCCGGGTGGGATCGAACCCATCCCCTTCGGGACACTAGATTTAAAATCCAGGCGTGCTACCAACTGCGCTACTGACCTGGATTAAAAAAAAACAACAAATATTTTTAATGTCATTAGTCACAAAGATCATAAATGAAAGGGTTAAACAGTAAATAAAGTTGATTGGGAACACAAATTGATGCTTTTTTTCCATCACAAAAACTAAGTTTGTACCTGATGAACCCTTGTGGAACAGTTGAAATAAAAATGTATAGACAGATCAATAGGATTTAATTCGATGTTGACTGCCTTTCGGCAATAATAAGTAAAATAACTTCATTTTGCACGGGTGTATTCAGTACAAACGAAACCTTTTTAGGCTGGAAAAACCTAAAAATTTGAGTTTTGGATATGAACAATTCAAACATGTATGTCATGTCATAATAATAGGTCAGTGTAAAACAAGTCTATATCATTCATTATATACATGTAGTTAGACAAGTCTTGAAATGACAGATATATGTAAGATATATAATGATATATCTACAAAGTTATGAGATAAAAGTACTGTAATGTTTAAATCATAACAATTTTAAGAAAATTAGTAAATTCAAGATATTTATATTTGTAGCTGACACTAGTTAGTTGTATCTCAAACATTAAATGGACAACAGCTGTGCTTTAGTTGTCCATAAAACCATCTTTAATTCAATTCACCTGTCCACCCTTACTGCCATGATATATCTTTAATTAAATACAGGTAATTATCACTTGAGTCCACTTCCTAGCCACACAGTTCTAAGGACTAAGTATTTGTTTGTTTGTTTTTGTTGGGTTTAACACCGTAGCAACACACATTGTATAGATCATATAACAGCGGTCAGTCAACCTACTCACTGCTCCTGGAAAGGCCAAATCTCTGGATTTAGCTGTTAACCAACTACTAAGCGCATACTTTCGTCAGTGACTGACAACTGCCCTACATAATTAAGAATCATTGGTAGGAGGGAGAATGGCTGTAGAAATAATTTCAAGACCAAGCTCCACGAAAGTATGCCCTGCCTGGGAATCGAACCCACGACCCCTTGATCAGTAGACTTACGTGCTACCAACTGAGCTAGCCGGGTGGCTTTTTTAAGGACTTAGTATTAAGTTTCTAGGTCAATGAAATAAGGTTAGTTATATATGACTTCTAAATATGGCTATCCAAAAATTTCCAGTTCTGCTAATCAATATCCATTAATAAGCTCTAAACTGAACAGACTTGACAAAAAAAATCAAAATTCTATGACAAGTCATTCTTTTTACAAGGGAAATTTATTCAGCAAAAAATGGAAATGCTGAAGCCTGTGTAAACATTGATGAAATCCAATTACAGTAACATTTCAACAACAAAAATCTCTAAGATTTCTGTTGCAGCATAAATAACTATAACAACTGGACTTTAAAACTGGATTTTGTCTCATTAAATTTAGTCATCATTATTATTATTACGGTACTGACAAATATGGTTGTTGCATTAACACAAAATGTTTTGCTACTGGCAAAATTTGAAAAAAAACTTCAACTCTAAGTGTGAATTGTCCTTGGAAATGATGATAAGAGTATGAGCATGAAACCCAACTCACTAAAACCAAATATTTTCTCCTCTCCCTTCTGTCTTAATCATACTCTGTATCTCTCTTCCATCCCCTTTTCTCTTTCCCTCTCCCGCTCTCAGTCTCACTCCCTAACAACATGCATGTACTCCTTGGGCCCTTGGCAAACAGATCGAAATGGTTATAAGTCAACAACAAAATAACACACACAAAACAAACATATCCAAATACCTCAGGTAAATTATCATTATATAATAATTCATTCAACGTTCTGAAGGTAGTACTACGTTCAACTTTCTCAGCTCTGAAATGTTTCAACCTTTTTCTTCTTGGAACTCTAGGACTACCACCACAACCATCAGTCTCTATATCACTGTCTGAGGTGGATGAATCACTGATTATCTCTATCTCTTCATTCATACATACATGTGGCTCTCCTACAAACATAATATATAAATAATCAAATTTTGGCGAGTTTTCGTGAGTTGAAATCAACACAAAAATAATACTGTCAAAACTAATGAGGCTCAAATCAGCATTGAAATGGCCAGATTGATTGATAGTATCAATTACAGATTCAATGTAAAAACATGTTGGATATTCTTTGTCTATTCCACAGTAATGCCCTTGTTCTATTCATAGTTAAATATTTTATAATGCAAAATATATGTTGTTATATTGCATATATGAAAAGTAACTATGTATCCCACTAAAATTTTGAGGAAATGTTCTAGTGATTTTTTCATTTTGCGAGTTGAAATAAAATCCACTCCCAAAAATTTGAAAGTCCAATTTTTTGTTAAATTTGAGCCCTGTATATAATACTTAGTTACTTAGGATGTATGCACTATGAATCACACACAGACGTGTGTCTCCTACTAACACTGTATATACATATATGTACTAAGTAACTAAACATATCAATACATATGAACCATGGAGTCATTAAGAAGTAGTCATTAAAGATACATTTAAAACTGAAAGATTTTTGAAGCCATCTTGGAATTCATCTTGGATTTTGGAAGCCATCTTGGACTCCCCCTTGGATTATGAAAAGGGTGTCAATGATTTCAGACAGACACTCAAACCATTCCTACATTACTATCCTACAGTTTCAAGGGTAATCTTGCTTTAAGGCACCAAGTAACTACTATATTATCCTATGTCATATATTTCATTAGTACTGACTATACATTATATACCAGCACTTATTTTAACTTTCACCAGTTTCAGGAATTTAATTTTATAAAAAAGATAAAAAGTAATTGCATTTTATAGTGCAATTTTCATGCTGAAAATCATCACAGGTACATTTCTTACATTATCAAACATATCAAAGTTGGTATGTTTTTAATGAAAATTTGATAAATTCAATTCTATGTCTAACTAAACTATACTTGTAAAACAATATATTTAACAAAATAGACTCATCTCACTTGATACTATAAATAGTAGGCCAGTACGGCAAAAATACTATACAAATTGTTAATAAAAACAAGAGATCAGCTTACCAGTGAACAATGGCCATCTACATACAACAGTCATATTGGATATATCTCTCTGCGGGACATTGTTCACAGGTTTAACTGAAGGAAAATAATAAATACAAAAATAAGAACAAAATTATGATAAATCCAAATTTAACATCTATAAAAAAATGTTTGATTCCTGACCTTGGCAGTTCATACATTAACATATATATTCTTTTTATTTGGTTGGGTTTAACACCATAGCAACATATTGTATAGGTCATACTAAGGCAGTCAGTCAAGCCACTTACGCTCCTGGAAAAGCTAATCATATTATATTCTATTTCTTATTTCCCTCTGACAGCTTATGTTGTTGGCTTCTTGAAGGAAGGTAAATGAGTACTAGCATGAGAACAAGAGCCCCTTTGGGCAGGGCATTATATGCCCATGTGCTGTCCATGCTGTGTTCTGTCTCATATGAAGCCCCAGTGACCTTGACCTATAACCCCTGGGACCACAGAATAGGTTACATCCTTGACCAGAGGGCTATCCAAAGCAAAGATTTTGTTAACCTAGGTACAGCCACTTAAAATCAATAGGGCACACCCTCTACCCAAGGGCTATCCACACATAAAATTTGGGGAATCTAGGTTATGTTGCGTGATCATTTGGACAACATCATAACATACATGTAATATGTCTCATTTTTCAAACGAGCATATAAAAAGGTCCACAAACAATGGTTAGGTGAGAGAGTGGGATGCCAAAACAACCAATAAAAGGGTAGATAAAGGACAAAAATAAAAATATCAATGAAAATGTGCTTAAATTCAACATACTTGTTAACCAGCCTATTCATCAAAGAAACTGTCTAGTGATACTAAAACCTAGGACAGAATGTGATGCTGACGAATAGAAGACTGGTCACTTCAACATACACATTCAGATTCAGATGCATGTAGTAGTCAACTAATAAATAATTACTTTAACACAAAAAAACACAACCACTATGAATGGTATGGTACCATAAAAATAATTCTAAAATAAAAGAAAGGAATATAACATGCACATGATATCTCGTGCACAATAAAAAAAGAACATTATACAATAATTTACCATCTTTCTTTAAATTTTTTACGGCTTTAATTCTTGGATCAAATATGATGAAATCTGGTCGTAGTTTACTGGCACGCTTTCCTTTTAACAATGGTATCAATCCACCGAGATATTCTAAATATAATGTATAATGTCCACCAGAGGGCTCTTCACCATGATGTATCATTGTACAAAATAATCGTTCTGCACCAGGGGGTGGGGTACTAACAAATGCTCGTAATTTGAAAGGGTCTGGAATATAACTCTGAAAAAATAAAAGTAAAGTTCTTTATATCTTATATCTACGGAGCCCCATAAGTGAATTTTTATACTTTCTTCAATATTACTTTTTACAAAATATTATTTTTGTGAAAAAAAAAAATGTTTTTGCAAAGCATTATTTTATTTTTTATGAAATCATTCTGCCAACTTATTTCATGAAATAAAATATTGTATTTCTATGAAATAATACCACAAAAGACAAAATATTTCATTTCTTTTAATGGAAACAAACATTATTTGAAAAAAGTATACAAATGACATTTCCTGGGGCTTTGAAATCATCACATCACAGATATGCTATAATACAGTAACATTTTCACCAAACAGAAAAACATAAAACAGACATTAGAATAATTATGTTATGTCAGCAATCTTTCACCAACTAAGATGTTAACAGGCTAACATTCAACAGTAAGTTGATATTCATTTCATTCCAAACTGTCAATATATCTGCCAAACTAAGGACAAGTAGGTTTAACACTGTAAGACATATTGACCAATCAGTAAACCTATTTCATATATGATTAGTTCAAGAATCTACCAGCAGACATTCTGGAGACAACCATTATACAAGAAAAACATCATAAATGTACAACATGGCAATCATAATATTACCAACAAATAAAATTATACTATTTCTACTATGCCTTTTGGTTAAATGAGGCATTATCAGATGCAAGTACATTTCGAGGGTTCCAACAAGAATGTAGTAAGTCATATGAATATGTCTAATTGATCCCAAGCTTTTTGAGCTTGTGTTTTTTTTGTCACTATCTAATTAGTACTTCCAAATTATCAAACAAAAAATTCCAATAACTCTTAAAAAGCCGGAAAAAAAACACAGAAAAAAATGAGAAGCATTCCAAATAGCTTGAAGCTCAATAATTACGAAAATAGAAATTTTAGTAAAAGAACGAGTTCCAACAGTTACTGCCTTGCGAGCAACCCTCGATTTATACAAAAGTTATGAGACACGATCCACCAGTAATAAATTTATACCCTTCAGAGTACAGACATAACAAGATATTTAGCCAAATCATATTATATAGTGCATGTGCTAGTATTTTGCAGAAATTTTAATTTCACAGTTAATCTTTTTTGAATAAAATCAACTTGCAGCATCAAAAATCTGTTTATGGATAATATCAATTGATTTTACTTAGTTCTCAAACTGATTTAAACACAAACTAAAATTCTCTGCTCTGCCCGTCCCTCCCCACCCTAACTAGCTAATGAAGAGAGCTTTCTATAGGATATCTGACAAAGATTACAGAGAAAATCTTGAAACAAATACAAGATTTACAAAATCAGACAAATGTTAGACAATATAAACATTATGTTCTTTAAAAACATCTTCGATTTTAATCTCAACTTTAATATTCTCAAAGGTTTAAATGATCACTTGTAGAATAAAATCTTTACTTCTAAGTCAGACAACTTCATTATACAGCACTTTGATATCAACAGTGTGTCTCCAGCATTGGTATTAGTTCCAGAATTCATTTTTGTATCATTTATTTTGGTTGCCATGGCAATAAATTAGATCTAAACCAGATATTAGCTTCCGCCCCTTGTGGATGAAATTTCATGTTATTTGAATCGTCTTTATTCCCAAAACATTAAAGATTACCATTTCAAGACAAGAACTTTCTCTCGGAATTTCAAAGTTTTACGAATATTTTATTCAAATAATTCCTTTGATACAAAATTCAAAGTATTAGTAAAAAGATTTAAAATTTAATTAGAATAATGCCAGATATAAGGGACCTTAGTCAGTTAATTCCCCTTGTATAATCTTCAAATACTAGTAGATAGGTCCAATTAGTTGGATTACTCGGATGTTATCCTTACTTTTCCATGTAAATTTGTCAAAATTAATCTTAAATAACTTTTTTGTAAATAGTTAAATTTGTTTGAAATTCAAGATAAGTATTTTTAGAGTTAAGAAATAACAAAATATCATCAGTTCCATTAATATCTTCATTAACAAGAAAAATATTAGATGAAATACTTTGTTATCCTTACATAAGATTTCAATGATAAAATCCAAAGTTTCCAACTGTAAGGACCTACTTACCAATTGGATTGCTTCAGGTAAATCATGGAAAGATAACTGACTAAAGTACCTAATTATCTTCAACGTGATATGTTATATTGATGTGTAAGTGCAATACTAGTCTACAAACTCTACATCTTCCTTTACTTACATCTAGTTAGACTAGTTTGGCAGCGAACCATCAATATGACATTAAACAAATTGTTAAATGCATAAAAACTTAGATATTCACGAATACTTGGCAGCCAATTAAGGAATATGTTTTTATTCATAAATACTTGGCAGCCAATTAAGGAATATGTTTTTATTCACAAATACTGGGCAGCCAATTAAGGAATATGTTTATATTCACAAATACTTGGCAGTCAATTAAGGAATATGTTTATATTCACAAATACTTGGCAGCCAATTAAGGAATATGTTTATATTCACAAATACTTGGCAGCCAATTAAGGAATATGTTTATATTCACAAATACTTGGCAGCCAATTAAGGAATATGTTTTTATTCACAAATACTTGGCAGCCAATTAAGGAATTGTTTATATTCACAAATACTTGGCAGCCAATTAAGGAATTGTTTATATTCACAAATACTTGGCAGCCAATTAAGGAATATGTTTTTATTCACAAATACTTGGCAGCCAATTAAGGAATATGTTTATATTCACAAATACTTGGCAGCCAATTAAGGAATATGTTTTTATTCACAAATACTTGGCAGCCAATTAAGGAATATGTTTTTATTCACAAATACTTGGCAGCCAATTAAGGAATATGTTTATATTCACAAATACTTGGCAGCCAATTAAGGAATATGTTTTTATTCACAAATACTTGGCAGCCAATTAAGGAATATGTTTATATTCACAAATACTTGGCAGCCAATTAAGGAATATGTTTATATTCACAAATACTTGGCAGCCAATTAAGGAATATGTTTTTATTCACAAATACTTGGCAGCCAATTAAGGAATATGTTTATATTCACAAATACTTGGCAGCCAATTAAGGAATATGTTTATATTCACAAATACTTGGCAGCCAATTAAGGAATATGTTTATATTCACAAATACTTGGCAGCCAATTAAGGAATATGTTTATATTCACAAATACTTGGCAGCCAATTAAGGAATATGTTTATATTCACAAATACTTGGCAGCCAATTAAGGAATTGTTTATATTCACAAATACTTGGCAGCCAATTAAGGAATTGTTTATATTCACAAATACTTGGCAGCCAATTATGGAATATGTTTTTATTCACAAATACTTGGCAGCCAATTAAGGAGTATGTTTTTATTCACAAATACTTGGCAGAATATGTTAAGATAAGTCTTAAAATTAAGCATTCATCTGGGATAAAATTACTTTTATAGTTACGGTAACCATATATAACTGATGTTTTATGATGTAAAATTCAAAATGTATGAATATTTGTAAACAGAAATTCACCCTTAACTTGTTTATTCTGCATTTTTACATGTCTGGACTCCCCCCCCTTCAAAATGGCGGTCACAGTCCTTGAGATTAGTGCTTTTGACTGGGTTTAGTGAATTTTACTATAAAAAGTTGACGCCAGAAGGGTCATTGAGTGCAGAAAAATGTCACAAAATGCTGATAAGAAAACATTTTAGACATGATTTTTAGAACATATTACTGAATGAAACGCAAATTTGGGGTTAATAGAGCAAAGTATGCATTGTTTTGCCTCTTTGCTCTACCCAAGTATTGCCAGGGTAACTGGGACTGGGGCTCAACTGGCTTTTTCTGAAAGACAGTCACCAAGAGATAAACATGGCCATATTGCATATCTGTTAGTTAATTAGTAATGAAATTAGAGCATCTTAAAATCGCCATTGAGTGTTAAGGTGAAAATATGGCCCCTTTTCACCCTTGTCGCAACCAGTAAAGGGTTAAACTATGTAAAGACTAATTTGTTTTAAATTATTGTAATTAAGAAATAACTTACAGTTGTCTATATTTTGTTGTCTAATAAAATATAGGCACGAGTTGTGATGCGCGTATGATTAAATCACGAGTGCTTTAGCACGAGTGATTTAATAAGCGCATCAAACGAGTCATAATACACAGTCTGTATTTAATTATGTTTGTTTCAATTTTGCCATTTTGAAATGCTTCTAATCAATAACTATTTCTTTAATTATACATCATCAGATATAGTTTTATACACTTTCATGTTGAACTTACCTTTATCGTAGGAGTAAACAAAGCTCGTACATTTACACCAAGTTTAACAGGAAGTGGTAGTTTCTCAACGTTATAATCGTGTCGTACAAGTTGTTGAACACTTCGTTGACATAAATATTGTAAAGATGGCACGTTTTTTATAATCCAAGCAACATGTAAACAGTGACCAGCAGCCACAAACAATCGACGGTCATTATGACCCCAACATAAGGCTGTTAATGGTTTTCCCTGAAATACATAGGACATAGACTATATTTGCGTTTTATACTTGTGTTCTAGTAGGTACAATCATTTAAAATATAAAAATAAAACACTACTATAATACATTAAGCTTGATGATTAAAATTTTACTACCAGTTCAATCTTCGATAATACTGGCCACAGGTGGAATTATCTTAGATATATAATAAAATAAACTTCTACAATACATAAATATTGATGGGGCCGTCTTGCTAGCTCAGTTGGTAGCACACAACTCTACTGATCGAGGGGGTCGTGGGTTTGATTTCCAGGCAGAGCATACTTTCGTGGATCTTGGTCATGAAATTATTTCTATGGCCATTCTCCCTCCAACCAATGATTCTTAACCCTTTACTGGTCAATCCCGTATTTTTACGTGGACTGCCTCAACCGCTCAATCCCGTATTTTTACGTGTACTGCCTGGACCGCTCAATCCCGCATTTTTACGTGTCTGTTATTCAATACGCTATAAAACTAATTATTTCCGATAAAACGTTTATTTTTTTTTTCATTTTGGTTGAATGAACCTTTTTAGATAATATCCTTCAAAAAAAAATATGTTTTAATTAATATTTATCGAGTAATTACAGTTTAAAAACAACAAGTACAACTCGCGAGTGCGCCCGGTAATTATCGGCTTTTTTAACTGTAATATATTTGCGTCTCATTTTCAATGCGCTATAACGCTATCATTTCCGACAAAATGTTTATTTATTTTTTCATTTTGGTTGAATTAATCTTTTATTGATAATATTCTTTAAAAAAAAATATGTTTTAATTAATATTTATCGAGTAATTACAGTTTAAAAACAACAAGTACAACTCGCGAGCGCGCCCGGTAATTATCGGCTTTTTTTAACTGTAATATATTTGTTTGTGTCTCATTATCAATGCGCTTTAACGCTATTATTTCCGATAAAACGTTTATTTTTTTAATTTTGGTTGAATTAATCTTCTATTAATAATATACTTTAAAAAAAAATACGTTTTAATTAATATTTATCGAGTAATTACATTTTAAAAACAACAAGTACAACTCGCGGGCGCGCGCGGTAATTATCGTTTTTTTTTTCAACCGTAATATATGTGCAGAAAAGCCGAGAATTATTAGGCAAGTTTAGTATTTCTAGTTTCACTGTTTGTATTATTTTATTTAATTGTATAAACTTTTTTAACATGTGATAAAAAAATTATTTGGCCATGAATTATCTGAAAGGGACAAGATTACACACGCTGGGCGTATTTATAAAAAAAACCATATGCTAATGATCAAGCTCGCGGGTGTTATCAACTTTTCACACTCAATTAGCGACAGTTAAGAGATTAAATTTGAAAGACTTAATACTTGTTTCTAATTAATCAAAGGCACAATCAGTCCCCTTAGTTTTATGATGTGCAATAAAAATGTCAAACATACAGCACATGACTTGACCCCCAGACGATTTGTAATCAGCATCGGTATATTGCCGACAGGAAATGATCCTTTGATCAAGACGACAATACGCATTGTAAGCATTGCATTTCAATGACGGGATTAATATTTATAAATATCTGTGGACACGTGTTTAAAACAAGACAAAGAAACTTAGATTAAACAAAGAAATTACCGAAACATCGGCGATGTAAGCTAAAAAAAGTTGTTGATTTTTTTTTGAAAATGTGACGAAAATTATTTTAATGCATTTTAAACATCTCATATCTTTAATAGTTTTTGTACTAAGTCTTAAATAGTTGCATTGTTAAAAAGGAAATTTAAAGACCAACATTTTTTACATTTACACTAAAATGATTAAATTAAAGATTAAACCAGTAATTGACTCTAAACTAACAGAGGTGTTAAATAACGAATGTGATGTTTAAAACTTTATCTGCTGAGTGTACAAGTTTAACAATGTTAGTGTATGCACAGTGTTAGGTTTATCTCTATACACCAACTGCCCAGTATCAGATAAAGCGGATGGCTACAACCAGTAAAGGGTTAATCATGTAGGACAGTTGTCCATCAAGTTCAGTAATTATAAAAATATATGAATCTAGATATTGTAAGTATAAATTGTACATCCATAGATTCTTTATTTGGTTTAATTGTGATTTTATTTTCCTTACGTCTATAGTATATATGAATCAGATAAATGAATATTTCTTTTTATATGTATTTATATTCAGTTATTACATAATAAAATTGTTTTCAGAGAAGAAATGTCCATTTTGTTTTATTATATATTCTGTTTATGGTAATTCAGATTATTGCAAACACTAAAGATTATTACAAAAAAGTCGAGTCATGGCACCTGCATCGGAAGGAGACTACAGGACATAATAAAGTGTGTATAATATAAACCCATCTAGGAATACCACAAAATATACTGTATAAGACAAGGTAATATATATATACCCTAAGGATATAATGTCTTATACAATAGTCTGACACATCCAGTAATCAACTAGTAAATCAACTCAATATATCTTATATTACATCAATTATATATTCCCTGTCAAATATGATTTACAATGCAAGGAATTATATAACAAGATTAGCATAGTTTTACATAATATACATAGTGTCTTGCAAGAGTTCAATGAGTACAAGCATTTATGGAGGCACAGTGAGTACAAGTATTTATGAGACGACCCTCACCAGAGAAGGCACAAAGACTACAAGCACTTATGGGACGACCCTTACCTCATAAAGCTAAGTGAGTTCAAGTACTTATGGGACTACCTTACCTAAGAAGGCTAAGTGAGTACAAGTATTTATGGGACAACCCTCACCAGAGAAGGCACAATGGGTACAAGTATTTAGGCCATGCTATGCTGGAATTTTGTTCAGCATGCACATTGGTTTTAGAGTCCTCAGTGCAAAAAAAACCAAACAAAATTGATGGTAAAATTTTCTTAAATAACTCTAATGTTCCGGAATTCGATATCGACAATTTTGTTTGAGGAAAATTTGTTCAGCAACATTTTACATGATAAAAAAACACTAGTCATTTTACATTAACTTTAGACCATTGTTTCATATTATATGAATTTTTCATTAAAAAATATATAAAATGCGTATATAAAATGCATTGGGTTTTTTTGTCATAAAATATTTGTGTTTTCGTTTTGGGTTTGTGTGTTTTTGTGAATAGGTACCTAGGTTTGTTAAACTTGAGTTAACGCTTAACAGAATTCCAATTTAGCATGGCCTGATGGGACGACTCTTACCTGAGAAGGCACAGTCTGTAGATGTATGAGTACACCAGAAGCTGTATAAAAATGAATCTCATTTCTACATAGAAGATTAGGTAACCTTGTAAAACCACCAACTGCTAAATATTGACCACAATTTGACCAATCCATCTTTATACCTAAAATATACATGAGATAAACAAGATCAGAGAGAGTGAACCCAGTTTATCAATCATACACTATCAACTCAACATACACAATCAGAAATATCATTTGCTGATTGGTAAAGTATAACTAAGCTTTATTTGGTAATTGCAGTTGCTTTTACCAGCTTTATTTGGTAATTGCAGTTGCTTTTACCAATTTTCAATAATACTGTTAGATATTATTCAACTGTCAGCTGCTCATACATTAACTCCACTGATGTAAAGTATACATTGTAATTCTCTTGATTGTGAGTATAAAAGAAGTTATAGAAGAACTGTTGTGAATATTCATATAAGCAGGGTTAATGTATGCACCACTGACAGTTGAATAAAGTTCAACAATATCTTATAGGTAAATCTCATTGTCCTCAGACACCCTCAGATTACAATACTAATTATCACATACCATTGCTCCTAGCTGATAACTGTCTTATTTAATTCATTGGTATGAGACACAAAGGTAGAGAAGGAAGAAAACCTAACTGCACAAAATTTTCCAGCTTCTGTCAGGAAATTGAGGCCAAGAAACCTGGCAGGCGATTGTGATACTGTTCCCAGAAGAGCTATCTGAGAAGCTGACATTTCAAAGAAACCACAAATAAGGCAAATATGGAACAGATAACTTGGATTCAATAAACATTTCACAAAATTTCTAAATACCTCGATTTCATTATTGTAGGAAATCTTTATTTTTCAATATTAAAGCCACTAAACGAAGAAAAAATCTTTATCATCTATTTAAAAACAAGTATAACCATCAATAAGACAATAGAATATAACTGCCCTCGGATTATAATAACTCTCTCTAGCCGGTTCCCTTTAAGGGGTCAAGTAATTCAAAATATCAATTTCTTATAAAAGTAGGGTACTTTTATAACATGCAAATTAGATTACGGAGATATCCTCTCAGCCAATCAAGTTGCTTAAAAGGTGTTTGATAAAACTTACACAAAATTGTAAAGTGTTTGATATGTCATATCGTTTTTCCAGTGATTTACTCGAGAAATCAGTGCATGCAAATTTTGAGTACGCAAACATCTAAACTGATGCTAAAAAGAAACGCCTCATTTCAACTAGGTACATAATTTCGTGATAAAGAATAATATAAGGAAACATTAATGTTGTCACCCAGTAAGAAGTCCTTGGTGACATGCGCAACGTGAGGTATGTCGTTACTATGCTGATAGACACAGTCATAACGCTGCCCGAATATAGAGACACTCACAGAGCATAAAAGCTAGTATATGTGATGTGCCCTCGAGATTACCTTAGCCAACAACAATTTGTGGCTTAAACTCGTTTTGAAACATTGATAAATCTGAGGGCGTTACATAAGCCAAGACGCGAATCCTTACTGAGCTTTTCATTATTTCAACACCGCGGCCGCGATGATACGAGTAGAGAGACAAACGTTGATGACGGTGGCATATCTTAAGAACTCATTACGCCAAACAAGAAGATTTTCGTTGTTTGTCGACTTATTTGACATACAGTATTCATACACGGTTATCTTTCACCACACATGACGTAGATACTGCAATGAAAATCTGTCACGCGAATGTCGTTGGCGTAAATATAAATTATCTAGTTGTCTTGGCTTACCGACATTACACTCATTCTACCTGAACGTGGCCTTTCAGCAAACATTTTTGTATAACGTAAGACTTATTAGGTTCGTTTCTTTTTCCCGTCAATATATGTTCATGTATGAAACTATTTACATGATTTCGTGAGTTTTAATTGGCTATCGCACGAAATTCACTATACAAAACGTGTATTTATCAAAGCAGAAAATTTGTTGACTTAAGATTTAAAGTTGTGGTTATTTTTAGCCACGACGGGATGTTCCGATCCAGTTCGTTGAGTTCCGTGATTTTCCGTACAGTCATTACGTTGGGTTTTATCGCTAATTTCAAAATAATATTAGTATAAATTCTGGAGCAAATACTTGTGTTTTTTGTATCTTAGATGCGTTTTATGTATTCATTGAATGTTTGCATGAGTTTTAAGCAAAAGCATGATACTTGACAATTATCAGCGTTCTATTTAGTAAAGGGGCTTTAATCAATAATGGAAATGTGTATAGCACATTGTTGCCGTCTGCTTGCATGGTTTTTGCAAAACCAGCTTTGCCGTCTTTGTGTTGAAAAGCAGAAATGGGAACATTTCTAATTGCAATGACTTAACAGAAAAAATAGCAATGAGAAATCTTACCTTCTCATATAACGGACAACCTTGCAAAGACTTTCCTCATTTTCGTAACAGCATTTGGGCCATTTCTTGATTTTTTGTAGTGGATATCAACACAATAATGATTTTCCCCAAAACAGACCACCAGGGGTTTTTGCACAAGAAGCATGTGCATATTTCCGCTTTTTTAACACATACTAGACAAAACCAGATTTGCATTTACATAGAAGCATGAAAATCATGCAAGCAGACGACAGTAATGTCCAATACACATTTCCATTATCGACCAGACATAAATATTGAAAAATAAAGATTTCTTACAATATGGAAATTGGGTACTTTTGTTAAGTTTCGTTAATAAGTATATCATTGTTTGTTCTTCCTCACACCAGGCATAACTTTAATACTATGTTTTTATGCTGGTAGTGGTTGTTGTCCAAAAAACATTTACAGCTATGTCAATATTAACATGAACATGTTTTGAACCTGTACCATCAAGATGTTTAGTCCAAGATAGTTAGTCCAGCATTGCCAGGCAACACAACCATCAAATCATGAATTTATAATAAAAACAATATTCTAATTTTTGTCAGGGAAAAACTTTCTAAATCTCCAGTCTCAATATTTCCAAAACAAAAAAATATTTTTATCTTATTAAATTGATGAAACCAATTAATTTCAAATTAAATGCAATACAATGTTAGACTAGAAGAAAATCAAATAAAAAACCAAGTTTTCCTGGGTTGTAATTTCAATCCAATCAAGAAATAATAAAATAATGCAACAAATTGACGAGGATTTTATAAATTCTCATGGTGATAAAGATTAATATACTTCAGAATTTTACATAAAATTTGAGATATGACATCCATTACAGATTGGCTTTCAAATAGAATTTCTAATACACACATAAAGTAGACAATTTAATCTTTATTGTATGAGAATTTTCAAAATTCTTACAATTCTACTAGAAAATAAAAGTTTCCAAGACAATATGTTCGAAGAGATGAACATTTTCAATTAAGAAAAGAAATCCTCCATGGCTATTAAAACACATGAAATGTCTTTACATTGTGGTTTGTTGTTGCTGAAACATGCTGGTTTTTGTCCTACTTCCTGTAAATTTTAAATTTCAAGGTCACAGGAGTTGTAAAGAAAATAAAAACACTCCAAACTAGAAAACAAAATTCTCTGCAGAAATTCAAAACAAGACTATCAAAACAGAGACTGCACATATTTGTTTTTTTTAAGACCAGATTCAAAATAACAGCATCAAACTTCTTGGATTACAAGGATTTTAGTTGAATTATAGAATTTGAATTTTTGTTATTAGACCCTCAGTCTGTGAAATTACTGTTAAAAACTTAAATATTTCCAAGACTGTCTTTTAATACAGATGATCAATGATTTCATTCCAAAACTTTGTAGTCAAAAGTAGAATTTTAAGTTTCCCAAATGAAAAGGAAATGGTTTCAACAATTAAAGTTGATTTCTCCATTAATCTAGTTAAGCATGGCAGCACTATCATGCTTAAATAAATGAGAACTAAAGAACATGTATAAACAAAGTTCAACAAGACAGACCTGAAACAGGTGCTGAAAAGGACGAAACAAGGATTAAATCCAATAATTGCAGGCTTAGGGCAATACAGTAGTAACTCAGTTTTAAAAGAGTGAGTTACATCTGTTTTGTGCTAAGCCCACATATTGTTTTTTACACATATTTTTATTGTAATGTTGAAAGTGAGTTAGTACCACAAGGACAAACCCAAATATTTGAATTCCTGATAATATAGTCTATTTTGTCTAACTGTACTAACCTGTAAGCATACGGGGTATAATCTTTGGACATTGATCATCATAATTATCCATTAAATATACAGTACCATGTTTAAAACTAACAGCTAATATATGATTCTTGTCTCCAAGAGATGATGAGTCATCTGATATCATAACTTTACCTGAAAATAGAGATAATAAGAATGTACATTACATATTTTTCTTTTAGCTGGGTTTTACACCCTAGCAACACACAGAGTAGGTCATATAACCGCAGTCACTCAACCTACTCAGTGTTGCTGTTGACCAGATTCTAGGCGCATACTTCCATCGGTGACTGACAACTGCCCTACATGATTTAGAATCAGTGGTAGGAGGGAGAACAGCCATATTTATCATTTCATGACCTTGCCCCCAGAAAGAATGCCCAGCCACGGAATCAAACCTACTATATTTCGACCAGTAGACAAGTGGGATACCCACTGAGTTAGTCGTGTGGCTTAGAGAATATATATACAGTTAATTCCAATAACTTAAACAGGGAGGAGATTGCTAAAAATTTTAAGCAATTGTAAATTTGAAGGGTCCTATTTTCAACCCCTTATTGCATTTCTTTGTTATTTTACCACATTCTTATATTCTCTACCTGTAAAAAGTCTCATTAATATGTTAACACTTTAAATAAGGCTTTACTTGAAATATTTCCAAATTGTTTCATTTTTAATTAATTTAAATGAAGTCTGTCCAGTAAAAGTTTGTGTAAATTGCTCAAAAATAGTATTACTGGTATACTGCTACTTCTGAGAACTTTCCATTGAACAAGATTTATAATACAGACCCTACCGACAAACATCTTTTTGGCTACCTATCAAAATGAAAATAAATTAGAAAGTCCCAGCTTTCTGGCTATGGGTTTAATGTAAAACAAGAGTTTCCTAGTAAATACCACAAGGTTAGTTCTAATTGGAATCAAACCTATGACCTGTTGATCCCTAAGCCCCAAACTATACTGCATTGCAATAAAAACCTTGTCTAAAGGAAAGCAAGTATGGAAGTCTTATTACACACCGCTTCCTTTGTTTAACATGGGTTAATATATTTCGGAATCACCTAGTAAAACAAAAGATTTGACGAGAGCGAGTTGTTCTTTTTCACATGATATTTAGATATCAACCCGGCCACGTGAAAAAGAAAAACCTGCCCTCGTGAAATTTTAAGTCGTGTATGAATCAATGGAGCGCAGTCTTCGAGTTAATTTAGAATTTAAAATAAACACGAACTGCTTAATTTTGAAAGATTGTCTTTACTAACAAAACTTATTGTATTTTCATGAAACGTTTATTTCAAAACTTAAATCTCTTCGGAAATATGTACAGAACTTAGGATTTATTCGAAAGAAATGAAAATGAAAATGTTGTATTTATTCATGTATTGATTTAATAGCGACGTTAACCACCTACAATACTTCCTATTCTGGCTCATTGACATACAATATTACTACCAAACTAAATATAATCAAGAATAAGTAAACATGTAAGATAATACTGTCCATAAATATTTCCAACATGTTAAGGCGTAAAATTGCGTAATTTACCGAAAATGAGAAGATGGCATTGAATATATCAGCTTGAATAAAAATTAAACAATACAATGAATCAAGAAACTTATTCATGCATTTATTGTTAATTAACAAATATTATTTACCGTCGCGGATGCTAAAATATATAATCAAATCACGCTAGTCATCTGTTAATTAACAGTTTCAAATTCACTAAATGCTCGTAAGAGAAAAAGATGCACTCGAAACAAATTCGTTTGTAAAAATGTAGTCCATGACCAATTTATGTACACGTGTAACTAATCACTTGAATCGTTGTGTAAGTCGGATACCTCGTACTACGGATTTTCTGTGTTAAAACAACCTGGCCTTGGACTTCTCAAAATCCTCAAACGCTTCGCGTTTTCGGATTTTCACGAGAAGTCCGCGGTCAGGTTGTTCTAACTCAGAAAACCCTCGCACTCAGTTAATATCCTTTACTTATTACAATAGACATAAAATAGCATACAATTCTCATATCAACTATAGTGTGTACAAAAAAACAAAACACTGTTTATAATAACAATAGAATAAACTAATCCACTACGAGGGACGCTCAGGATGACAATAACATAAACATGTGATATGTTTTACGATTGTCTTAGTTGTTAGTGTAATGGAAAAGATTTCTACCAACACAAGCACGATTTACCAACAAATGGTGGTATCCATCATGCTAATTTTATTACAATGAATTACACACATTTTATTTTCATTACTGCCTACCCCAGAAATGGATTGTCTCATTTCTAATGTTTACCAAAACATGTTTTGTTTTTTTGTACGCACTATACTGGTATTTCATGCTTCAGTCTAGTGATTTTAGTAGGATAACTAGACATTTTACGTCAAGTGATTTCTTAGGATGGAATTTCTCTATCACATTTTACCTAATGTCATTTGACAACTTCACAATCAGATGTTGAAATTCATTAAGTTTCATATGAGCTTAATTTACTAAATTTACGTGATGTACTGGATTAAAGTAGAATTTCAAAGTCTGCATGACGTGATAAAACAAAAACAAAGACTTCTAATATAAACATGTATTGAATGACATCACAATTAAGCATATTTGGGGAATGTGACCTTGATGCCAACGTCCGATTCATTACTCCGCTGTGCTGCGTTATGTACCGTGGGCCATTTGGTTAGGAAAATCTTGTAATCATGAATAATTAATGAGGCAGTTTTATTGGATCCGCAGTAAAACCACCGCAGAAAACTAGCCAGTGAAATTATATTTTATATATAAGGTTTGATTTACCATTCAAAATGGCCGCCTCCACGAGTGATTTTTCTGAAGTGGTTGAAGAAAATCCCAGTATGACGGCACTGTTATTGAACAGTATTTAATCGTAACATGCAATTTCATAGGAAGAAGATTGGTTTCCTCTGCCTCATGATTATTAATGAAAATGCGGTTTTGCCAGTCAAATTGCCCACGGTATGTATGGAGTGTAAAGTAAGAAAGTACTGTCGTTGCCAACGATGCCTTGATGCAGTACTGGACCAAATAGTGAGGTGCAAGAGACTGAAAATTGACAAAAAACCTACCACTAGCTCAATAGAAAAAAAACATAAACATGTTATAATTAACTTCGACAACAACCAAGGAGTGGGTGTGGCTAAGTGGTTATGATATTGGACTAGTATTAAATCATTGAATAGCCAGATCCAGGTTGGATCAAATCACATCCAAAATAAATCTTGTTTCCTGATGTAAGAAACTTCCCTACTTCACAGTTCTGTTATAATTTATGCGACATTCTCTGGGGCATACATTAACTCTGCCCATTTAAACATTCGCTTCAGTATTTCTGAACTCACAATCAATAAAAATATATGTGCCAATGAAAGTTGAATAAGATTTAACAATACTTGGAAATCAGGAAGTGTACTGAGAGTTATAAATCTAAGATGTGAGATCTTGTTTCACCATCAAGCTAGAAATAAATTTGTAAAACATTTCTTCTGAGAAAAGATATATGAACAAATTAAAGTCTCAATCACCCACTTAAATAGCAATGTTTTGCCATGCTTAATGTTTCCAATAATTAAATCAATACAGATCATGTCTAATGCCAAACTAAACCAACATTACATGCATAAACACCAAGATAAAACAGTATAGCATCAACCTTTATCTTAAAAACAACAAAAAAACTATAGCAGAACAGTAGGTTATGAATATTTTACTGTTATATTCCCTTTTCAATAATAAATATAACAATTTATAACATCCCACAACAGTGTAAACATCCTGTGTTTAAACAAACCTATCTCTAACATCACTAACAAAATAGTTACAATGGTTTGGTTCCAACATTGTCATAAATTACAAACATAATGTTTTTCAGTTTTCTATCTTCATTAATCAATACAACACATTCCGATGCCAAATAATTTATTACCTAATATGATGATAAAATACAACATAATAGAACATTTCATATTAATATTACATAGCTCTGGAGATTGTCCAACTACATTACCATGCTTCACTGGACACATTAGAATTAAGCCACTTCCGTAAGGAATTTGCTACTTTGTGCTTTAAAAAGGCTTTTTTATGTAAGCCTTACACTACACATATTTGTATCATGGGATTGTTAAATTTCATCTAATTGTCATTGGTGCATACATTAACCCTGCTGATTTAAATACTCATTTTTTGATAGTGAGTACAGAAATACTGTGGTAAGTATTCAAATCAGCAGAATATTGAAATAACCAAAAATAACAGTGGCTGTTACACATTGGGTCAAATTTGTGCACTTAGTTTTGCTGATTGTTAAACCATTACCATATTTTTTGTAAATATTCTTTATTTTTATTATTGTGAAAATTTCAATCACTAATATTTTTAGAGCAAAAAAGTCACTAAATATCTGTCTTTTTTATAAAATCCTCACAAATAGGCAATCTAATCAAATCACATCCTTGCTATAGGGAAAAGAACAGATGGAGTTTTTCAACCTTATAAAATATAACATAATGATCCTTCATACTATACAACAAACACGAGGCTCTAAATATCAATATTGAATTGCATTAAAAACTTGACTGCCATCAGGCTGTATCACACAACATGTCTTTAAGTAAACAATATCAACTCTTTCAGAGAAATATAATTCTATAAACAGCAGGAAAACATTCATAAAAACTTCTCCAAATGAAATTAAGTCTTAAGTGCAATATTCAAGATGTAATATATTCTGTGTATACAATCCATCAATCTTATCTCTCAATCTAACTACACCAAGTTTGTCCTTTACAGGCTTAGATTTCTACGAATTTTTTTCCATCTTTTTAGAGTTATTACAGTAAAATTTATTTATGGTAATTCATAGTGCTTTACATGGTTGTTTTTAGACTTTTGGCGATTTCACCAAAAGGCTTAAGTTATACCACCAGTCGAAAACTATCAACAATTCAAATGCCTGACCAGTTTAACCTGTGGAGTGATACATGTGTATCTGATTAATTACGCAGTTTATTTCTAGAAGATAAAAGTAGTTCCGTCAATCAAATGAGGCTTCTTTGTTTCAGTGTCAGCGACAGGTATTTACTTATATTGATAAGCGTGTGAATGGGCGGAGTCAAATCTCGTTAATACACTAAGCAGTAGTATTTGCCAGTTATACAGGAAAGAGTTAACACTTCGCCCACATTTTTTTGCCCTGCTCGATTTGTACAGCTGACAGCTGAACTACTCACTGTTCCTTAACAGTCAATTTATTATAACCTGTACTAGGAACATACCTTTACAAAGACTGACAAATGTCCAAGTTGATACAGAGGCAGAGGAGAAAATGGTCTAAAAAATATTCAATGACCAAATATGTACACACCACCAGTGAATCAAGGTAACCTTGGATTATTGGTCTTAAGTGTTCTTGCTTTGTAAACAATATTGTATTGGTTGTATATTATGTATTGAACCTGGACCCAGTTTCATAGAACTGGTTGGTCTAAACTTCAATTTGTTTTCATTTAGAAAAAAAACCCATTTCAAAACAACCAGCAAACTGATTTAAAATGATTGACAAACATGCTGTGGGGACAATTATAACTTCAACAACTGCCTAACATAAAATTTATTATAGAAAATCTCGTAACAAATTTATCTTAAAGCAACCAAACTCATTTAAATAAATCAGACTCAATACCGATACTAATGCACATTGAAAAGCCAATGTATTCTATTGATACAATACTTTCTTCCAAAACTTTCTAAGAAGTAATATCTCTATCTCTGCTCTGATATACCAGTATGATTTAATATCATTCCTTGGTAAATGAAACCTCAATTTAATACATTGATTTTTTCAAACCATACAAAAAATCAGTTTCTATTAATTTATATTACCATATTTGGAAAAATATGGTTCAACAAATGCATGATTTCTAAATGAACAAAATATTGTACTGAAAATGAGAAGAAAACCCCCACATTCTTACTAACAATGATAAATAATTGAAAACCTCTGTAAAAAATATTCCCCATTTATAACAGAAATGTATTGATAGAAGTTTGGAGGGAAAATCACAACAGTTCATATCACAGGTAATGGTAGAGTATATTGAATACAAAATGCCTCTTATGACATTATATTGAGTATTATAAGGATATTGAGATGTATTACTATCTATTTGACAAATATTGTAGAACACAGTTTCTCTCCTGATTTTGAAATTAAAAAAAGAATCCTGACATGGAAATGCTCTGGAAACATTTTCTAAGCACAGAAAATTAGTTCCAAGTAGAAACTCCCCTAAGATTAGTTCTAACATTTCAAAAGTATTTTACGCAAACATAATACATATACACTTCCCACAAGGAACACAGTCAATGTGAAAACCCGCTTGCATGCAGTCTATATTCATAAATCAAACAGTATTTCTTTGTTATTGAAGATTTTTTCAAATAATTAAAACATCAAATTAATGATTCCCAGTCAGACATTTTTGTTCGTTAATACAGAAAAAAGATGAAAATATGAAACCCTGGAAATCTGATAATCTTTGGTGATGCACCTTAACAGTAGTATAGTTTAATAAATTAAATTTGGAACTCAAGTTAATGTTTTTTTCCAGCTGAAAGACTTTGTTTGCCCCAGATGTAACCATGCGATACAAAGCTAAAATAAAAATATGAGAACACAAAACGATTGGCTTTGATCTGTGTTGCATACTTTTCAGCAATAATGTGTAAAATAACTTCAATTTGTAAGGATACATCTGGTACAAACAAACCTAATTCAGCAGGAAAACCCTATAAATCATGTTCTGAATCATAAACTACATTGTATATACATTTGCCTATGGTTCACACCCTTGAAAAATTTAATATCAAACTTCAATACAAAATTCCATTATAATTTTCCTAACAAAAAACTAGCAGTGTCAATAGTCAAGAGAATAACCTCTGCTCTAACAAAATTCCAGCATGTATTCCCATACACCATATTCATCTTGTTTTCCATAAAAAAAGACAGATAAAGAGCGAACTTTGAGAAAGAAAAAATAATCAAGATTTGTAATTCTAGAAATGTTCCTGGCAAGTTTTTTCATAAGAAGTTGTTAGTATTGATCACCATAGTAACCAGAGATAACATGAGTTTGTATTCCATACATACAAATAGGAGTCTGAGATATTATACATTACACTAAATACTTCATTGTGACAATGATAAATCACTTCTGACCAAGATATTACACAAAATGGACAGACTTCTATCCCTCTTTAACTCCCTTTAGACAAGTCATGTCTCTATAAAGCAATACCAATTTCCTCCATAAGAAAGAATTAACCCTCAATGGTTGTCAGAGAAAAATGGTTTAAATTCTGACTCAAATAACAAGATGGTTCTTCCTTGCATAAATTCTCCAGGTTTTTGTAGTTGTAAAGATTAAAGCAAGAAAAGAAGTTAAGGAAGAGAATCATTAAGCAATAGATTTATGTTCAAATAGGGAATTAAAACAATCTCTAATTTCAACTGTTATAAATAACCCATTACTCAACTTGAACTAGAAGTTACCAGAACATTATTTCAGACCACGTGCTAGTAACCCAGATATATTGAATCAGATGACTGTATTTGGTCACTTTATTTTCAATACTAAGTATATCAGGGTCTATACTCATGCGATCTTCTAATAAGGTAAACTAGCACATGTTTTTTGAAGATTTCTCTTTTAAGACAAATAATTGAATGATAAGTAGCACATGGATTTTGACTGCCTTTCTTTCCCCAATAATTACAATTTGGTCCAATAAATATTGATCTTCAGCTTCACATCCTTCGTACAAAAATTGAATCTAAAGGTAAAATAGGAAATTTACAAACACATGTGCAGAGGATTCAGAATACACAATTACAATTCACACTATTTAGTTTCAATTAGCTGCTAGTTTTGTGCTTTAAAAGTTATTAAAACTTTTATAAAGATATGTCTATAAGAATGTATCAAAACATTTTGCTACAGCTTCTTCAGGAAATGGAAAAAAAGCCAGGACTTTTGGTACGGGGTATATATGGTGATGGGAATGTTTCAATGGTCTAATGAAATAATCATACTTCTAAGAATAATAAAAAGTTACCTGATTCAGGTTCATTGGAGTCTTTATTATCATCATCTTGGCTACTCTCTGTTTCATCCATGTTAAATTTCTCACATGACCATAACAATGACGTAATCTCCATACCTTCATGTAGAGTAATCTGTGTTACCATGGCACCAGTAGAAGACATTACAATAATCTGTCCATCTGTTGTACCAAACATAACCTAGAATATTATATATACAAAGGGTGTAAGCCAACATATCAGGAACAGCAACAGTTATTCAAAGCGCCAATAGTGCTGTCAGACATGGTTTTTAATGGAGACTACATTAATTGCAATAGTAATTATCCCTTTAATTGCACATGCGCAGCCTAATGTAATAGTCTGCAGCTTATCTTAATAAGGATTCCCTTAAGTCTGCTACTTAACATAGGATAACTCCATGTAAAAGAAACACAGACCAAAAAGCAAAGAAAAAGATTATTTTGATTTTTAAAAAAACACTTTCGTTATTAAAGTGACGCCACAAATAACGAAAACAAGAACCTAAGAGGTTTCCCCTTTGAATTGATAATGGTTCAATGAATGAGTAATGCAGGCAATACAGAAGTCCCATACAGGTGAAATCTTTCTGTTTTAGAAACAGTGGCACAACCTTGACATCAGAAACCAATAACCTATGAAGGCAAAATATTTTCACACAATTTATTCAATACAATACCAGTAACTCAAAACCTAATTTCATTTACTACCTAAAAAGGTGAACCACAGATCAAATGCAAGACATGTCAATGACTAACTGTAACAGACAAATCTATTGCTATGTAGTCTTGATGCAAAGATTATTTTGAGGCATAAAAATATTCACAGAATAAAAAAGGAGTAAATACTGCAAATTTCATTCTTAATAATTGTATCATTTTCCTTTGTTATTTATCAGTCAAGTAGAAACAGAGTAAGTAGAAAGTCTGGCATAGATAATATGAGACATTATCAAGAGACATATTAATATAACAAAATAAAGATCAGAAGGCAAGTATACATTGAGAACATTAAGAGTAAATAACTTGACAGAATATCAATGATAATTATATCAATACTCGAGAGTCTATCTACCATGAGAAAACCTCTACCATATCATACACTGTAATACCTTTGACAATAACATCTGAGAAAACCCTCTACCATATCATACACTGTAATATCTTTGACAATAACATCTGAGAAAACCCTCTACCATATCATACACTGTAATATCTTAGACAATAACATCTGAGAAAACCCTCTACCATACCATAAACTGTAATATCTTTGACAATAACATCTGAGAAAACCCTCTACCATATCATACACTGTAATACCTTTGACAATAACATCTGAGAAAACCCTCCACCATACCATACACTGTAATACCTTAGACAATAACATCTGAGAAAACCCTCCACCATACCATACACTGTAATACCTTTGACAATAACATCTGAGAAAACCCTCCACCATACCATACACTGTAATACCTTAGACAATAACATCTGAGAAAACCCTCCACCATACCATACACTGTAATACCTTAGACAATAACATCTGAGAAAACTCTACTCTAGACAATAACATCTCTCAAAATTCTAAAATCATCCATTTATTATCTAGGTAATGTCTGACACATGGCACAGACTAATATTGACATAGTTATAGATCCTTCCAAGTATGTTTGTCTTTGTTTTCTAAGATACATAATCTTTCAAAAAGAGGATTAAGAAAACATATCAGGAAAGCAACTGCAAACACAAACACCTGCCACAAAGCCAAATGGAAAAGAGTGAAATGTTTTTAGAATTAAAAAAAATATAAAAGGGAGCAACAACAAATAAAGAAAACAAGAGCCAAATAGTGTTTCTGGCAAGTTTAAAAGTCATATTCAAAACATGAAGCTAAAATGCAGCGATTCAATGGTCTTGAATAACTCTCTAGATAGATTGGTGTTATATAGAACTCATCCATGTTATTATGGTGACAAACATTCTGACATGGTTTGGTAAAGATCAGATGAAAACTAATGACTTACAGAGCAGACATCACACATACCAACGATCAATCCAGCTGTCAAGGCCTTTTTGCCTTTTTTTGCTCCAAATATTTTATCTTAACAATTTTATTTTAGGAATTTTTTTTTATTAGGACATGATTATGTATACTTTTGACAAAGTTTTAAAGCAAATGATCAGTTTTAGACCATTTTAAAAAGCTAGGTTTAACATTAGCATAACCCTATCATTGCCTTCCACTTTTACGGTATTTCTCGTCAAGCTACCAATCACAAGTTGTTACAAGAGATGTCACCTATCTTAGACAAGCATATAAATACTTCAAGGATTTAACAATATAAAAACAATTTTGAATATCTGTATAAACCCCTTTCCTCCCCCCCACATGCCCTAGACAAAGTAGTTCAGTGTAATCACTCTTAAAAATGTCAAATTAAAACCTCCATTTCATCACAGTTCAAAAATTTGCCTCATTAAAATCCTTCTTTGTCTGAAAACCTGTAATTTCCTCAGTAATTTACAAAACTCTGAAAAATTCTTGTCACACACAAAACCTCCTCATACAATTCTCATTAACCAAATAGAATTTAAGAATTTATTACATTGTTTAGTGACATATACAATCCAAGCCGAAAGGTTACACATATACATCAAAGAACAACATTAACCGCTGGTTGAAAAACTTCTGAATGGAGAAAAACACAGACAATTTATAGTCTACAAAGTAATTAAAGAAATAAACTCTAAAAAAGCCTTATAACTTAAGTATAAAGAAATAAAAAAAGTTCATTAAAGTAATACTAATGCAAACAACCAAGCCATGAGTATAGAACTAAGTTTATTTGTTAATCCTATTTTAGGTATAAATGCTATCATTTTGTCAAAACCCTAGATCACAGATTACTCAAAACAGGACAAATTAAAACATAAAACAAGCACACCTTTGAAATTGAAAGTAAGATACTGACGAAATCCAAACTATTTATAGGTTTGTTATACACTGTACTTCTTTACCTAGAACAATTCCATTGATTGCCTTTTGGTTTTTTAACCTTCTGAGATAGTATTAGTTGTGCAATAATTAGCTTTTCTATCTTCTCATAAGTACAAGTTCATTTCAAAACAATCTATTTGTTAGCTAACTTGACCCGCATGGGTCTAGTTAAGATACATCTTAAATACTAAAAAAAAATATGGAAACCATTTTAACAAATAAGCTGTTGCATTCACAGTGAATACATTAAATTGTAAAATCAGAAAAAGTAAAAGCATAAAATTTTGCCTATAAGTTCCTTTAAAGTGAAACTTAGAGTTTGTTGAGTATAAATGATTGAGGGAATAAATAACATAACATAGACATATATAGAAAAAGATAATGATACTAGACATATGATGTAGGTGGTATAACCTCAAGCCACATGGTAATTTCTTAGAACTTCTTCAAATAAATCTGTCAATATATAACCTTGCCATTGGTATTTAATCTTTAACAAGAGAAATCTTATTATTTCCATTAAAACCACTATACATTTGTGGAAGAGATCTTATCTCCTTTGACATGTAAATATCATGTCATGATTCTGAGTGCTAGCAATAAGATAATACCGAGAGTATAGGATTACATTATAGAGATAGTAAACAGACAATAGTTCACATTCAGAATTCATTTTTATGGTTTTTACATGCGGTTTCTCATCTTCAGTAAGGGACTTCAGCAATCCTCATTAATATTTGCCTCTGACAACTACATAAGGCTAGGCATGTGCACAGTTAATTAAAGAGGTGATTACCACAACAATTAAAATAGTCTGCTAAACATATTGACAGTAACTATCAGACAATGCAGTTTGTGCAATTGAAGTATATCTTATCCAGTTTAGTATTTTAATGATCAGTAAATGTAAGGAAAATTTCCATGTATCATTTCTGTTTGTTGTATAATTCTTTATGCATTAACCCAATATCTGACAGAGTAATAGCACTTTGATTTTCCAGCCTTTTAAGGTTTGTTTGTACTGAATGCATCTTTGCAGAAAGAAGTTATTTTACATATTATTGCTGAAAAACATGCAATACAAATTAAATCCCATTGTCCTGTGTACACATATTTTCACTTTAACTTTGTTCCACATGGGTACATCAGGTACAAAGCTTTTCTGCTGGAAAAACAATCAACAGGAGTTCCAAATCAAATCTATAAGAAAGTTAAAGTTTAATGGAGGTCAAATGCTGATCACATAATTCGAAAGTTAATCGAGAGAATGATTTGAAAAATTTGACAACCTAGAAATTGTTTTTAGCAAACCTACAGTAGATTTCTCTCAGGCTAATACATTTCACACAGTATACACAGATTTAAGGATACACTGAATTTTCTAAAATTGACAAATTTTGAAAAAATAGTCCTTTAATATTGTATGACATTGGGTCTTATTTTCAGAGCATCAAAGAAATTCTACCATACGTAGACCATGATATAGTCTCATACAAAATTGAAGCCAAGCTCAGTGACCAGTCAAAATTTTCAAACTTACCAATGTAAGAGGAAGAAACAAATGAATCTATGACCAATTTTGATTGACAATTGGAATCGGTTCAATGATAAAATGATCTATAAATTGATTTGATCATTATCAATACATTTCTGACTATGTTGTAGTAAAGTTAGACACAATATGCACAATATATGGTCTTAGGCAACACATGTTTAAGAACAAAGCTGTTTATGATATAGCATCAAAATTCTATGGTGTAAGTAATGGTAAATTAAGTCTTTTTTGTTTCTTTTCAAAGGCCCTCGAAGGTCCAAAACTTACCCTCCAGTGAATGCTTATAGATTGGTTTGACCTCACAGATTAAAACACAAGTACAAGGTAGGAGCAGTGGTCCAGTGGTAGGGTGCACTTAGGGATCAAGAGGTCCCAGGTTCGAACTCCACTAGGGGCACTGCTAATTTCCTTTAGCAAGAAATTTACCTACAATTGTTCCACTCTACCCAGGTGTAAATAGGTACTGTGAGGGATCACCTGTCTCAAGGAGATTTAAATGATCAGGAGTTATCGTACCAAATTGTAAAGTCGGCTGAATATGTATATAATAGCAGACTCAAAACCACACTCAAATCTTATAACTTGTAAGATGTAAAAAAATTGTGTACATTTTTTAACTTTTAATATGTAAAATAAAAGTGCACAAACCTTCTGGTCATCTGGTGTCCATACACCACAAGTAATTGCTGTATTGTCAAGATTCAACATAGATGACCAGTACCTCTGACCAGCAACTGAACCAACCAATACAAAACCATCACAATAACAAATTAAAGCCATACGTCCATCATGGGACCAAGCAAAATCTGTGACCTGAAAAAATAGTTAAAAGGTATCAATATGATACTACAGTAAAGTTCTGCTATAAAGGCCACCATTGCAATTTTTTACAATTTTTAGGTTCTAAAGCTAGATTTGAGAGCGAAAGGTCCCTACATTAAGATTGTTTTTCTGTTATTATGACCATCAATTTTGATGATGTATAAGTAGAACTTTACGGTAAATTCTATACAAGAGCCATATCACACTCACAGTGAAGTCACTGTGAAGTAATTCAAACTTTGACAGTTTAGAAATAATAGACTATACAAAGATTAAACGACTGATGAGTCCATATTAATATGCAGTCATAATTCACTATGGCAATAAACAGGGGTGTGGAAGTCCTAGTTTTTTTCCAAATGTCAATTGATATCTTAAAATATACTTGCCCAAGTTCAAAATGCACTAGTTTTAAGTTCAATATTCAAAAGAGCATAAGGAGAACTATGATAATAAATACATAATATAAGCAATAATAAATAATTGAGGATATAATACAGTGTAGTTCACTAAGGGATTCAACTTAAACATGTAAATATTTAAATCATTTATTACATGTCGAGGGTTGCCCGCAAGACTATAGTCCATTGCTCTTTAATGCAATGCACTTACTACAGTCTTGCGGGCAACTCAAATGTATAATTACAGCTAAATTATCACTTATCCATGGACAAGAGGGATTAATATGCCAGACTAGCTTGCAGACATAAATGTATGAGTGGGACAAGTCGAACATAGGAATTCCACAACCCTGAAAATAAAGGCTTGATAACTAATGTCACATTAACTGACCATATAGATGGACTAGACTTTTACCTGAGAGTTTCTATCATTGATAAGTTCGATCGACCATCGTCCTTCATGTTTTATCCAAACAAATATAATACCTTGAGCATCACATGTAGCTAATTTCTGATACGGTTCATTCCATCTAACCAGAACTACCTGTAATATCAAACATATATACTCATCTAATAGGTTTAGTTAGAATAAGTTCATAATACATTAAACATAATGATATGCCGGGCTTGACATTTAAGGTTGCCTATCACCCCTGACAACCTATCTTTGAGTTCAAGCAATCTGTTATTGCTATAGGTGAATAAATATGGAGGCAACCCTAGGATGATAATTAGTGTCATGCCCTGCTATGGGAAAGCTTAAAACAAAGTTAATTAATCAAGTTGTCATATATCGCATAGTCATCACCTTAATCCACTAGCTTGCGGACCAGGACTGGTGAAAATCACTTATTTCGTGCAGTTGAAATAGTTGATAATTTTACCTTTTACTACATAAACATAATATATCAGGCCATTGATTGAGAAAATTCAAACCAAGGACTGATATACTGAAAGTAATATTTAAGCAGACACTGATCCTGTCAGATAAAATTTTCAAGATAGCCAGAAATGTTTTAGATCATTTTACTCTTAACATATACTGATTTAAGTTTTCTGTCAGACAAATTTCCCTTCAAAGTCGATCTTACAAGAATATTCTAACGAAGTGTCTGACAGCTCTTCCTCAGTTTTCCAGATTTATGGGACACATGTGGTTGTGTACATGGGTGCATTGCTTAAGCAAATCGCTACCTATCGCTTTGTGTCCTGGTTCCCTTTCTTACAACAAAAGAAATAAGTGAGTGACATTAAATTAGGGGAACCAGGGTACAAAGCAATACATAGCAATTTGCGTAGGCATCATGCCTCATGTCTATGTATCTGATGATACACACTTTGGCAGAATACTAATTATCATATTGACAAGGATCACCAAAATCGGCATTCATTTTGAATGTAAAGTACATTCATTTTAATTGTATAGCACGTTCATTTTAAATGTACAGCACATTCATTTTAAATGTATAGCATGTTCATTTTAAATGTAAAGTACATTCATTTTAATTGTATAGCACGTTCATTTTCAATGTAAAGTACATTCATTTTAATTGTATAGCACGTTCATTTTAAATGTAAAGTACATTCATTTGAATGTAAAGCACATTCATTTTGAATGTATAGCAGGTTCATTTTAAATGTAAAGTACATTCATTTTGAATGTATAGCACATTAATTTTATATCTAAGCATGTTCATTTTATATCTATAGCATGTTCATTTTCAATGTAAAGCACATTCGTTTTAAATGTATAGCACGTTCATTTTATATCTAAGCATGTTCATTTTATATCTATAGCATGTTCATTTTCAATGTAAAGCACATTCATTTTAAATGTATAGCACGTTCATTTTATATCTAAGCAAGTTCATTTTATATCTATAGCATGTTCATTTTGCATGTATAGCATATTTTACGTCATTCTAAACATATCTAAATTTATGATGATCAACATTATAATTTTGCTGCTATAAACTATGTGTATTAAACCACAAAGACATAGTTTTCAATATTTCATCATAGAATGGTCAAAAACATTCATTTTGAAATTTATGTAACACAACCAATCTGTTATAGATTTATACCATTCAAGCAATAAAGTCAAAGACTTATAGAAATACATGCATTAATCCCTATATAAGAACTCTTACTAGTCTTGACCAATAAGTTTATATCGTCTAGCTTCGACAGTCTAATCCGCAATGGCAATTTGTTAAGATTATATCTTATTCGCACAATTATATATATTTGTGTGGTAAAAGATCACATATCCAATATTATTGGATTATTGGCAATAATCTCTTTAACCTTAGTTCTAGAGTAAGAGAAAGAAAACATAGTCAGTGTCATTACCTCTAGTCATTTCCTATCAGTATCAACTAACATTAGCTGTCCTGTCTACAACTATAACATGCTTCATTTGTTCCATAGGTCAAGATCTCCACAACTTAATGATAAACTGAGAGTTTTTGTTGTTGTTGTTTTAGTCATAGTTGTAATTATAGAACATATCATTTTAGTGAAAAAAATCAGATAAAAAATGGCCAAGATATACCCGTAGTGTCTCTCCTTATGGTTATGGTTCAAGATGGTACAAGGTTTAAATTTGGCCTAATCAACAATTATCATGTGTAACAGAACTGTCGTACATGCATTGATACTACTGCCCAGTTATCTCAGATGCCAGAGCAAGACCTTCATACTAACATAAAGTTTGGTCATGAAACATTTTCTGTGGCCATTCTCTTTTAGTTCTACTATAGTTCGTTTTTTCTCAACTGTCAAAACATGAATAATTTCACATAGTGTGTAATCATCCACCGTGAAATTATTCAACATTTGACAGTTGAGAAAAAAAAGACTATACCTCTGCATCAAGTATTATGCAATTGATAGTCACTGGTGAGAATAGGTGCTTAGTGCAAGGTAAAAACATGCCAATTTAGGGATCAAGGTTAGTCCAGAGACGTGAGTAGGCCAAATGACCTTTGCAAAATCACTGAAAAAAATGTTTAAATGTGGCATGCAGCACCAAACATTACATTACCATGTTAAATTTAAGTTCAAAATCTTCAAAATTACAAAATTCCTTTTATATACAATTTCAACAGTTTTTTTTTATATCAGCAAAGAACCAATTCTCATATTGCAAAAATTCCTGAACTCCAAGACCAATCTTAGTTTAAGTAAGCTTTCACCCATGTACCGTCATTACTTTTTTCTCATACTAAATATTATCTAAAGTCCTAATTGCCAGGATCTCATTGAAATTATTCATCTAACATGTAATATCAATTGTAAAGATATATAATTTTCCTGCTCTTCATTGACACAATATCTAAGATTTATCACACATTTTATAACTAGGAATTACTACTAACAAAATATCAATATTTCTTTCATGCTTTACGATGAAATGCTGTGTTATACGATGAAAATAAACGATGAAAATATCGGTTTATATTTTCACTACGGTGAAAATATAAAAAATGACGGACTACTTTTTTCAAGGGAGACAGACAAGTTTTTTTTTGAAACATCATATAAGCGAGTTTAATGGTGACAAATGCATTAGTTGATGCTAAAGCAGGAGATGATATAAACAAATCCAACATATCCTGTTGCTAACTATTTTTTAAAACGAAAGTCTACAAATTTAGTCGACACAGCTCAGTCCAGATTACACGGCAATCACGCGACTGCATAATGGGTTTTTTTACCAAATTGGGGTCAAATGCGAGAGTTTCGCGCTTTTAATGAATAGTCTGATACAGGTTTTCATGAGAAAATGCATTACAAATCTTAGAATAACTTACGTCACCATTCAAATCCAGCGAGGAAAAACTCAAACATGTCTGAACGTTGACTGTATCAAAGCTGCATCGTGTGCATTGCCATTGGATTCCATTCGTTGATTCATTTGACGAATATCCAGTCATTATACGGTAAATACAAAGGTTGGCTAGTATAAATCCAAGCCAATCTGTGCATAAATTAGATATAATGAACTGGCTAAAAATCATCGGCTTTCTTGAGTCTTCGCCATTTTGACAAATCAATGAAACATCCCTTCAGCGCGTAGATCTAGATTCTATGTGTTTCCTTACATTATCCTTATATCCATATCATAATTGTGAAACATGTACTTTCCAGTCGCTTGATAATATCGTTTAAATCCTTCCGTTTAATTAACCGCGTAATATGACATCACAATAAAAACTGTATTGATTTAAAATTCGCGAAGACCAACTCAGACGTAAACACATTTACCTTGACATTGACTGTTCATGCAGTACACATTTGTCTCCTTCCGCGTGAGGAAACTGTTACACGATTTTCGAGTTTAAAATTGTTTTCCCTCATACTTATTTAATGTAACAAACATGGATTAATTAAATTTGGATGGGTAGTGTCTTAAGAAATGAACGATTATATTACAATAAATTATGCACACTGGAACTACTTATTTTCGCTCTATCACATTAATAATGAGTCATACGGTCTGTCCATGAACTGGCACAGGTAGATCTAGATAGTCTTGCATCATTTTTCAGGTGAACAGCATGAAAGAAACAGAAAATTCGTCGATTTCGGTGTAAGATCGATTTATATTTCACCTTGTGAGCTCAGAAAATGACATTTTCACTCGTGGCTACGCCACTCGTGAAAATATGTTTTCTAAGCTCACTCGGTGAAATATAAATCGATCTTACACCAAAATTGGCGAATATCCTCTATTTACTGTGAGAACATACCACAATAACAACAATAACATGAGTAAAATGAATGTAGATTCAGATGGTACCAAAATACATGGCGCTGGTCAGATAATTAACAAGAATCAGAAGAACCAGTTTAGCCATCTATTCCCCCCCCACTAACCGTCTCCAAGAGAAAAAAAGGGTATTAGGGAAAATTAGCCTGAGGAGATGATTGGCTTGTTGCACTGGTTGATAATCACTTGGTAAAAAGGAGCCCTTGTTTCAAGATAAAAATGCATTGTAAGAGAAAACAGATTCTTGAGTTAAAAATTGTATGTACATTAAAGGACCTTCACTCTTAAATAAATCATCAAAGTGTAACATGTTGACAACATGCACATCTGTTCTTCATGAGGAAACTTCTCATAGATTTTTATTGAATTCCAGGCATTTATTGCTGAGAAATAGCATCAACATGATTCAGGACTAAAACAAGTCAGAGGGCCATAACTTTACAACACATTTTCAGACTAGGACAGGCCACAGGTGCCCCTCGCATTACGAAACACCAAATATAATGCTCCAGTTATCATAAAAACACCAAATACAAAAGTTCCAGCCAAAAGCCAAAATTTTGTTGTGTAAAAACTTTCATTACAAATCATTTTATTGGATGTTGCTTTGATCCCATCCAATGAAATGACTTGTAACTAATGCAATGCACATGTATGTTCATTAACAAAAATGGTTGACTCGGGAGATAAACAATAGCGATTCAAGTAAACTGATTGGTACAGTCTTATGAAAGGGAGCAAGAAGTCAGATATTGATGCTGGAAGCTCATTTTTTATTTGTCTAACATATCCGTATTTGATTTTAGCACTAAATCATAGGGGAATGGGTGTTTAGTCTTGGAAAGGTGACTGATTACATCTCTTCCGGGTAAAATTCATAAGGAGTTGGATACCTTTTATTTTTTTACAAAACAAAATTCCAACTTTTGGCTGGAACTTTAGTTTTTGGTGTTTTTATGATAAATGGAGCATAATTTGGTGTTTTGTAATGTGACGGGCACCTTTGGGACAGGCTGACAATTATGGGCATCTCTTCTTGGTGAAAATTAAAGCTAACCACACTGTTTTAGTGAACATCAGCCATCATTTGCTGAGAAACATGGCTGACAAGAATTTACAGAATTAACCTCCCACAATTTCAGGGATAGGGATAAAAATATTCAAACGAAAAAATGCCATACAAAATAACGATTTTCTATTCTTATTTTTTCAACTTTTACCAAGTTCATATTCTTTAGGGAAACAAAAAACCTCAAAATGTTGAAAATGTTAACATTTGCATGGATATTAGTATTTTCTGAAAACAGAAAAATCTCAGTTTCTTAGATATCATGTTTTCCTCCCATTAGATGATAAATGCTTTACGATGATAATGAGGAAAAATGAAGTATGAGAAATGACAATGGCAAGAACATTAGAAATACGCGTATATAAAGCTTGTTCAACTATATATGAACCATTTGTACTAAGGACATGGCTAACACCAACTTTTTCCCAGCTTATTATGCATTAGGTTGTCAAATTGAAAAGCTGTTTTTTCATCATGAAATTTTAAGTCACCAAATACTAAAGCATGTCTTGAGGAGAGCATAATGAACAAAAATGCATGTTTTCCTTTTCTTACCAATTTGCCCTTCTAAAAATGTTGTAGTCTTAAATATGATAAGCAAGAACTCTAATGCCATAAGCTTTACAATTTGTCTATACCAAGCAATTTGCTTATACTCAATGACCATTATTTTTTGGAATGATGAGGGGACCAACAATCTTTACAACACTAAAAACTTATCTGAAGTATATTTTAATTGGGAAACAATAGTAAAAATGTCAAGCAGCTTATACAAAAAATAGAATTCACCATATCTTGCTAAAACTGTGATTTTAAGTCTCAACAGCAAAGATGAAATTACACAAAGACAATTCTCAAGAGGAGGAGGGTCCCTACAGAATATACCCCACAGCAAAATAGAGATTGTATTCAACTTATTCTATTAGCACCAACATGTAATATATACCCCAGTGCTTTATCCAGAAGAAAAATATTACATTCAGTCAAATCTCTAAAGATTGAAATAACAATATGTATAATTTGAAGTATGAGATAAAATGGAACTTAACTAGGAGTAAACTATCACAATCAATGAAAGACAAGCATGACATACAATGATAGGTTATACATCACAAAATAAATGTAATACAAAATGTATCACGCTATCATTGACACTAGAATCTTCTTTAGAAAACTTCCCACAATTCCAACAACAGCTATGGTGAAAATAGGAACTCAAAAATTGATCAACATGCCGTTGTCAGGGGAAACAGTGTTTTCTCTGTCATCTCAGGGTACTTGTAGTGATTCTTTGATTGTTCCTGACATGTTAGATATTTAAATGCAAATGCATTTCACAAATAACAAAATAATTACAACAACAATGGGAAAGGAAGTGGTTTAATGTAACTGACATGAAACTCAATTTAAGCAGATGTCAAAAATCACCCTAGATATCTATTGATGCAATCAACAATAAAAAGCCTGAGATAATCAATTTCTACTTCATTCATCCAATATAATATGGCATCATGTATTAATCCCAGTCAAAACTTTTAAACGGACGAAGATGATACCTTAAAAATATGAATTACTGACTAAAACAGACCAGAAGTGCTGTAATACGGATTGGCAGTTAAGAAAAGAACAAAAGTGCAGTGACAGGATGGACATTAAGGAAATATTGAGAGGTCTCAAGTTCGAACCTTATTAAAGGTGCAGCTTATTTCAATTATGGAAAAAATAAATGTCTGGCATCTTTCAACTTGAGCAAACCTTTTTACAAGAGAGATGAGTTTTGATGGATGTTTTAATAACTTTATTCACAGAGACAAGTTAATAAATATCTACCCATAATGCTCAAATATGTCAGTCCAGGATTTTATCCAATGGACCATGATATGATGAACCCAGTCCACAAAATTCTCTGTTGGTCCAGTGACTTATTGAATGAGGGTGGTGTGAAAGCGCAGCAACTTTTTACAACTACCAATTTCCATATTTAATAAAAATTAATTTTTTTTGTTATATTGTTAATTTAATTTTAGGATATTTTATGCTAAATCGATAAAACGAACAGCATATTTTAGCATGTTGCTTAGAATTTTTTGGTTCAGTAAACTTTCTTTCGGTCCAGTAAAAATTCTAATTTACAGAACTGAAAGTACAGTGCTGATGAAAGTTTGTTGTGAAGACAAATATGAGCATGAGCAGTAAAATTAGATAGAAAATAAATTGTTCCTACTATATTTCTCTTTCTATTATTAATTCAATATTTCAGAGCCAATTTTAGTGAGTTATTTCAGTGACAAAAATCTATCATACCATCAAAGCAAACAATCATTTTCCAAACAACATACTTAAAAAAAGCCATTATCATGTGGAAGAAGAAAATATCCAATTTGATGTGAAGATTTTCATAACTTTCTTTCCGGAGAATGGTCAATGGTAGTTTTGTTCTGAAATTCTCTTTTATTCATGAAGTAATTCAAGTTGACTTTGATACATTACTATGTAAGTCCCTGGAGACATTTTCTCATTTATTATTCAAATACACTTAATCTCTATGTAATAAGAAATCTGTACAAGTTCTAGAATTAATCATTCAATACACATTTATTTATAGTCTAGCATGATAATATACAGGACTCCTAGTCCTATAGTTTTTGTATACATTTGAAATGGCTAACAAGATGGGATGATGTCGTGCTGATGTCTTATTTAGGGCTGCAACTAATCGATTCGATAAATCAAAAATCGATTGCAAGGATGCTGATTTGATTTCAACTCAGGACCTGCGGATTTTGATTTGATACCTGCCTTTAATTTGAACTTGTAGATAAAACTTATAAGAATTTAAGACTTTTAGAAACAATGTTTAACTAGTAAAAAATTTCTTTTATTCACTAGATTTTAGTTCCTTTATTGACACTTTTCATAAAGGTTATGTACAGGGGTTGAGTCATCTAACCAGCATTTCTAAACACTTTTAATTTACCAGGACTCACTTACACAACCCTTACACAAGAAAACAATAATTTATCCATTAAATAACGAAAACTGATATTAAATATGAGATTTTCATAAAAGGGTACAAACTGCTGGCTGCAGTCAGGAATCTCACCAGGGTCCCTCCAACTTGAAAATTCTGCTTTCAACCATTGCACCATGGTCAAGGCTAGACAGGATGCCTCATGAATACTCAAGTTTCCAAGCAAGTTATAAGTTATGATTACAGTATGGGTTTTGGGAAGGTACAAGAAAAACAGTCGTCTTTTATTTTGAGCTAAAAATGATAATCTGCAGACAACTTCTTCCATAAATGCTCTTTGCATTCAATTCATGACACACATTTGAATTGTCTCAATCAGTGAAGCTTTTGATTCATTTTACAATGTAAATCAACATTTTACAGTAGTTTGTTTCATAGCTTGGCTACTTAGATTGACCAGTAATCTCATCTACAGCTCTATGTATATTTAAATACCATATTGGTATTCACACATAATATATAATCCAAGGGAGTTAATCACCAAAGGGGAGTAGATCACAAATTGAGTATAAATCACCCTAGGATTTATTCATGTAATCATTTAATCTACAAGCTAGTAATAAATTACCCAGAAACCAATACTAGAGATTGAACAATTCACCAGATTACTGTTGTATACATGGAAGGAATATTCTATTTTAGACGATTCTAGATTCTAGACCAGTTTTTTAGACTTTTGGGCTGAATTTTGCACAAATATCTTTGATTAACAATGAAATTGGAAACTAGAGCGTACTTAACTACTTGGTGTGCTTAAATGGCATGATATTGACACAATCAGTCCTACTTATGTTGCCTTCAAACTCTGAATCTTAACTTTAACCTAGAACAAAGCACATAACCTCGCCTTTACTGTCTTACTTGAAGTTGATACACAAGTAGCTTCTGGCTTCAAGCAGAATATTGAGTAGCCAAATAAAAACCTTGTTTATTATACTAGCAAGCAGACACATGCACTATTAACGGCAAAAGTGTGACATTTGCCAATCTTAAACTTTTATGTGCACTCCCTGTTGAATAAAAGCCAAGAGAGGTTACTTACAACGTACCCCTTCTGATTCAGATTTAGATGCAGGAACCAGTTATATAAGAATATTGCTACCTAGCGCTACAGAGCCATTTCTATGCAATAGTTCATAAAAATGTAGCACAAATAGGTTGTAAGACCATTAATGATACGGACCCATTGGCCCCTTATTTCAAAGAGAGGACAACAATGTCTCTTACCTCTGATCTATGTCCACGTAGATTAAAGTTCGATCTGTTAGGTGGTTCATATTTTCTACAATGGCTAGCTGTAAATGTCACTCCTACAATACCTTTAGCATTACCACTAGCTAGCCATCCTTCACTGTAATACTGACTTCGATTTAACTTTAACCCAGTGTCCGTGTCGCTGGGAAAACTATCAGGAACCTTTCCCATCCATGATAAAGAGTGAATTGTACACTCAGTCCTTGATGATATATTTTGTTCAAAATGTAAAAACATTTTGCTGTTATTTGTAACAAATTCTGTTCACTATATATAAATATTCAAAGGTCAAGGTCACTCTAAGGTCAAACCAGAAATAAAGGACACAATGAGTCATTTTTCCACAATGAAGAGAAATTCTTGATGATGTAGATTCTTAGTTTATCAAACCATATAAAACTGTCAATACATTCTTATGTAAGCCACTTGTAGTATTTTTCTATATCAGCAAAGCATGTGACTAACTCTTCGGTAAAAATTAAACAAAATCTTCTGTCATTTTTGTCTTCAGGAATAATGAGCTCAGCTGTATTTTCTTGACAATCTCTTTTATATAAATCATCTGAAAATAATAATTATATAAAATTGAAACTGTTTAACCAGAAGAAAATGAAGTATCGTTGTTGTTGTAACAATTTTATGATTAAATTCACATGAATAATTGCATCATTAATCTCACTTCATTGAGGATTCATATTCCCATGATGTTCTGGTTTTTTGTTGTTGTTTTTTTATTTCAGGTCAACCACAGTGATCTTCATAAAGTTACAACTGTTTTGTTACAACATTGTTATATAATACTATTATTTTATATTGGGTTTAATTCCCTACCATTATAAGTTTAGTTATCTTTGTACTGTTACAATACTTTTGTTACATTATTGTAATATGAGACATAACTCAGGACTAACACAGATGGTACCATTATTTGAACCATTATTATATTGTGTAAGTTTTTTTATTGTGAACAGTTTTTTTGTGAATAAATGTTTCTTCAGTTCAATTGTGTTCTGTTTTTTGTTCTGTCTTATATATTACATCATTACATCATCTGAATCATATACTAAAGTACAAGTAACTTTTATGATATTGTTATGTAACATAATTTAAGTACATGTAGTCATGGGAATATTTCTATTTACTGTTGTAATAACTAAACACAGAGTAGTCCATGGACAGACATGCACCTACTCAGAGTGCTTGGGTAGACGAAAACAATAAGATGAAGTGATTGAGATTGCCAACAAAACTTCAAACTAAGAATTTGCTAATTATAATAATAATAATAATAATAATAATAATAATAAAGACTTTATTTTAAGAGGCTACACATTTGGATAAATCCAATCTTCCATGTGGGCCTCTATCAAACATATTACACAGTATATACAATATTTACATAATGATGAATGCATATTAGACTTGAGAAAAACATGTTATATACATAAGAAAATCAAAATTAAGAGCTAAGTAACCTGAAAAAAAGGAACAATAGGCATGAGATGAGTTTAAGGTGGACAAAGAACATTTCAATCTTTTTGCATTTTCCATTTAATGTACTGCTTTTTGAATGAGCTAAGGCTGTTAGCAAGACGGATGTTTAGGGGTATTTCATTCCAAATGACTGGTCCCGAGTATGTTATAGATTTTCTAAAGAATTCAAGTCTAGGTTTTGGGACATTCAGTTTTTGTGTAGAACTTGATCTTAATTGGTGATTATTACTAAAGACAAATCTGTTATTTAAATATTCAGGACTTGTGTTATTAAGAGATTTGTAGACAATAATAGCCTTTTTATAGTTAACACGGTCCGGAAATTTCATCCAATTTAGTTGTTTGAATAACTCCTCCGACGGGGCATCAAAAGGTTTGTTAAGAATTATTCTGGCGGCCCTTTTTTGAAATTTTACCATTGTGTTTGTTAATTGCTCATTACAAGACCCCCAGATAGTGCAACAGTAGTCAATATGTGGAAGAATGTATGCATTGAAAAACAGTTTTCTAGTATGCAGATTTAGGAATTGTTTTATTCTTAGGAGGAGATATAATAAAGAATTGCATTTCTTAAGAGTTGTCTCAACTTGCAGTTTCCAACTTAAGTTTTTGTCAATGACTACCCCCAATAATTTATGGTTTGGTACCTTTTCTAAAGGTTCATCGTTCAGTTTAAGTGGCTTGATGTTAATATTTTCCAACTTCTCATGCTGGTTGGAGGCTGTTATAAACATTGTTTTACTTTTAGAGGCATTTGGGGCCATTCCATTTAAGGAACACCAGGTCTCAAATGATTCTAGCTGAGTCTGAAGCAAACAACTGACATCAGATTTATTTTTTCCAAATGCTGATAGGGTTGTGTCATCAGCAAACATGTGGGCATTTTTAACAGATAAGGGTAAATCATTGATATAAATAAGGAAAAGTATTGGGCCTAGAACAGAACCTTGTGGTACACCAGCGTTTATCTCTTGGGATTCTGACAGTTTACCAGAAAAACATACTTTTTGGCGTCTATGACTCAAATAAGAGAGTGACCACAACATTGCTTTGTCACTAAATTTATAACATTTCAATTTTTGTAAAAGAAGTTTATGGTTAATCAAGTCAAAGGCTTTAGATAGGTCAAGAAATACAGTACCAACAATGTTACTTTCATTTATTTCATTAATCCATTCATCCACAATATTTACTAGGGCAGTTTCACATGAATGAGATTTTCTAAATCCAGATTGGCTCTTGCTGAAGAGATTATTTTTCTCCAAAAAATCTGTTAATTGGATGCACACATGCTTTTCATATAGCTTAGATAACACCGGTAGAATTGATATTGGCCGATAGTTCTTTTTATCACTTTTACTACCACTTTTGAAGATAGGAGTCACTTTAGCCATTTTGTACATGTTTGGATACTTGCTAGTTGCTATACTTAAATTAAAGACTTTTTGTAATGGTCCGGCTATAATGTCTGCCGTTTCTTTCAAAAACTTTGGTGCTAGGCCATCGAGACCTGTTGACTTAGCTGGGTTCAGTCTAGTTAGTTCTTTCTCAATGAATTTAAGGGAAAAGGGTGCTATACTGAAGAAATCTTCAGATTTAATTTTACATTCCACGTAACATTTTATTTCTTCTAGAGTGCTATTGAAAGAACTATTGTTAAGGTCGGGAGCAGAATTAAATACACTAATAAAGTAGTCCTATATATAAAACCCTCCGTAACTTTTTTTTCATTTGGACATTGCTTCTGTTACGTAGGGTCTTATCGACTTCCATACAGGTTGATGTAGCAAAATGCGCAAGGGTTCCCTCGCGCGACAAAAACGAGCATAATTCAATAATTTCCGAAAATATTATTTATTTACTTATTCCTAACACTAATAGACACATTTATCTAACATATTATAACATAAGATATAAAATAACCAACCTCATTTTGTAGAATTAATCCATTGTTTCCGTAACTCAAATATCCTGACTTTCATTTTGAATACTTCTAACACTAAACTCCGTTCATGCCGTAACCGAAACCGGATTGGTCATGATAAACGCCACACAACCCGTTTCAAATCCGGATTACAAATTCAAAACATTTATGCTAAACATTTTTTTCCCGTCGTCGTCGAAACAAAATTACTTTCTAACAATTCAATTAACACAATAGTTACATTTAGCTATATTTTTTGTCTCCCGAAAATTACAAAATAATCAAATTTGTAATCCGGATTTGGTACGTCTAATATGGCGTTTATCAGTAACAATTCCGGAAATGGTACCGTGTGACTGGAATTTAGCGTTGTTATTAAAACGAAAGACAGTATTTTTTGGACTTGACGGAAACAATGTAAAATAACTACTTGCTGAGGTGACTCATTGTAATTCTCATATTATAATGTGGTTAATAATTGTATATACTAGCGGTCTAATGTAGTTTGTAAAGGAAATTGCGTAATAATAACGAATTACACTCGTTTAAATCGTGCACTAAAATCTGTGCACGTTTTGCTACATCAAACTATATGGAAGCCGATAAGACCCTGCCGTAACAGAATAATGTTCCAATGTGAAATGAGTTACGGAGGGTCTTATATATAGGACTAACTAATAAAGTAGTTGTTAAAGTTTTCAGCAGCTAGTTTGGGGTCTGTAATTAAAGTGCCAGATTCATCTATTAAGTTTGACTCTTTTTGCAATTGTTTACCTGAAAGAAAAGGGTCATAATTTGATAAAAATTCATTGTCAAGTATTATGGAACTTAGTTATACCTGAAAATGTTGAATAATCAAGTTGATATCTATTTTTATTAATCAATTATATCCTCTATTTACTCAGTGTATGTTGTAAGTTATTTTCTCCTAATAAATAAAAGAATACATCCAAGAAGACACTTAACACTTCTTATACTAAAACAACACTTGAACATGAATAGGAATATGTAATTAAGGGTGTATCGGGATTTGAAATTGAAAAAAATCTATGAAGTGGGTGTGGTGACTAAACTATTAAAATATCCATTAATTCCAAAATAATTTTGATATATTTTGTAAGTGATGCATTAAATGTATAGATGTGATAGCGAAAACAAAAAAAATCAACAAATAAGATAATTAGAAAGAAATGAAAACATTTAACCTCACCTTAGAATAGCCTTCCGAACGTCAATCCAAACACATATTTAAAGTTCTTTTTTCATAAATCCAAATGTTGATATAGGTTGTCCATATAACATTTTACAATGTCCTAGGGTAAATTACACAAAAAGTATTTCCTAAATGTAAATTTGATAATTCATCTCAACAAAAACATTACACGTTTTAAATTACAGTTTACACACAAGTTCCCAGTGCAATTTTCTACTCATATTGTATGTTCTATGTGTGTAATAAGAAGGAAAATTTTATCGGGTTCCTGTGTGAAATTGAAAATAAAATCATGTGTGAAGAGTGTTGTGATCAATTATCAAATTTGCATTTTGGAAACACTTTTTGTGTGATTCACCCTAGGACATTGTAAAATATTATATGGACATTCTATTACATCTTTTGGAATTATGAAAAAAGAACTTTAAATATGTGTTTGGACTGACGTTCGTAAGGCCATTTCAAGATTAGAATAAATGTTTTCGTTTCTTTCTAAATGTCTTATTTGTTGAGTTCTTTATATTTTCACTGTCTCATCTATACACTTAATGCATCACTTACAAAATAAATTAAAATTATTTAGAATTTATGGATATTTTGATATAATTAGTTACCCCACCCACTTGATAGTTTTTTTTCAATTTCAACAAATGATAGATCCTTAAAGAAATTGGCAAAGTAAAGCAATCTGAAATAGGAGCTAAGTGAGCAATCAGCAATATAGAAAATCAGCAAAGTGAGCAATATATGAAATCAGTAAAGTGAGCAATCAGCAATGTGTGAAATCAGCAAAGTGAGCAATCAGCAATATATGAAATCAGTAAAGTGAGCAATCAGCAACATGTGAAATCAGCAAAGTGAGCAATTAGCAATATGTGAAATAAGTAAAGTGACCAATCAACAATATAATAAATCAGCAAAGTGAGCAATAAACAGTAAGGAAAATCTGTAAAGTGAGAAATCAGTAATATGTGAAATCAGTAAAGTGGGCAATCAGCAATATGTGAAATCTGTAAAGTGAGCAATAAGCAATATGTGAAATCAGTAAAGTGAGCAATCAGCAATATAAGAAATCAGCAAAGTGAGCAATCAGCAATATGTAAAATCAGTAAAAAAGGAGCAATTAGCAATATGGAAAATCAGTAAAGTGAGCAATCAGCAATGTGTGAAATCAGTAAAGTAAGCAATCAGCAATATGTGAAATCAGTAAAGTATGCAATCAGCAATTTGTGAAATCAGTGAAGTGAGCAATAAGCAATAAGGGAAAGCAGCAAAGTGAGCAATCGGCAATATGTGAAATTAGTGAAAGGAGCAAATCAGCAAAGTGAGCAATCAGCAATATGTGAAATCGTCAAAGTGAGCAATCAGCAATATGTGAAATCGTCAAAGTGAGCAATCAGCAATATGGGAAATCAGCAGTATGAGACATCAGCAAAGTTGGAAATCAGCAATGTGGCCAGTCTCATGGAGAACAATCAGCAATGTGGGCAATTAGCAAAGTGGGTAATCAGCATAGTGAGCAATAAGCAATGTGGGCAATCAGCAAAATGGGTAATCAGCATATGGAGCAATCAGCAATATGGAAAATCAGCAAAAAGAGCAATCAGCAATATGGCAATTACCAAAGTGAACAAAGAGCAATAAGCAATGAGAGCATTAGCAAAGTGGACAATCAGCAAATTGGACAGTCAGTAAAGTGAGCAGTAAGCAATGTGGGCAATCAGAAAAGTTAACTATCAGCTAAGTGAGCAAATCATTAACTTGAGCAATTATCCAAGTGAGCAATCACCAATGTAAGCAATCTTAAGTGAAAGCAATCATCTATGTGATCAATCAGCAATGTGAGCTGTGAGCAATCAGTATATTTATTTGTATCTAAGTTAATTCCAAGTATAATCAATATTGTATTGTGATAGGAGATTACTCTGTGAGAGAATTTACTCTACAATTACTATAACAAATAATGAATGGTGTAATAATCTGTATTGATCCATTCATCATTCAATAACTTTACAGAGTCAATGAGTTCATCTAATTAATATTAACGTGTAAGCAAGTGCTCTAGGATTCAATTAATGTACAAATATAGTGAATACTCAATATAACACATTTCAAACAACAAAATTAAGTAAAAAGAAGTCTTAAGGTTTGCTTGGGAAATTTTCGAGCGAAACAGGAGAGAGCAATGAACTGTCAGTATTCCGGTGATAGGCTATTATTAGAGAACATGTAGGAGAACTCAATATTGATCATGTAGATTTTATGTTAAAATTACCAGAGGATTTGGAAAAGTTTGCAACCACCATCTGATGTCATTATCATGTTACATTTTTAAATGATGTAACATAAAGTTAAATAACAATGTAAAATGTTAAAGTTCATGAGCATATACTATCATCTCAAAGTCAGAAAAACGCAGGGAGGCTGAAAAAGGGCAGGGCACATCAAAGGGTGGATGTATGAAACTAACAATGTCTCCAAATGGAGGAGCAAAATGGAAGGGAGGAATGATTCAAAGGGTGCAGCACCCTGCTATTCTGATTTAGAATAAATACTAGTTGCAATGTGGTGTAAACAGCCATACATTTTGTTCTTTTTTACTTGTTCAACAAGTCTTGTTGATTTGTCTATACCAGTAAATAGATGAAGCCTCTCAAGTATAGTTCTGTTCTATTTTGGTGTGTTTTACAAAGGTTTGTGTCTAGTTGAACTTTACTAAAAGGTCCATCAAACTTTATGCTTGTTATATATAACCATTTACAAACCTAGTCGAAACATCTTGATAACCAGATAGATACACTAGGTGTTTTATTAAATGTCAACATGCTAACTTCTAACTATGTAAGGCTACTTCATTATCATCTTTGAAAAGGAAAAAAATCCAGAGACCTCACAAAGATCACTTTACTGAAGATCTCACACAAGTGTCAGATTTGTTCTTAACTTTTTAGCAAGTGTTTCCCTAACAGAGAATAAAAACATGGTTATTTCCAGTCAACATGCGAAATTGTCATTCTCTTTCTGATTAAATGATTGAAACCAAATTTATTACTTTAAAACATTCAGAAAAGCAACTCCAAGAAAAACAAATTTTCCTAAAATTAAGATACTATCAAGATGAAATTATTTTCAGGATTAAAACCCTATAGGCCACCAAAAACAACCTTGGGTCATTAAAACATGTCAAGAGCATTAAAACAACACATTAAGCTTTTAAAACCAACCAAAGAAAAACAACAAAATTACAAGAAAAAAATGCCAAGATTTAGATTAACCCAAAGCTTTAAGAAACAATTTTTTAAATCTGTAGAAAAACACAAAGCTTAAAGAAATAACCCAAAACATTAGATAAACCAAAAGCTCCAAGAAACAACCGAAGTGGTACAAAAAAGCTTTGAGAAGCAACCAAAAGCTGCAGATAAACCCAAAGATACAAGAAACAACCAAAGTAATACAAAAAAAATTTGAAAAGCAACCCGAAGTTGTAGAAAAAAACCCAAAGCTACAAGAAACAAGACAAAGCTACAAGAAACAACCAAAGCTACAAAAACAAGACAAAGCTACAAGAAACAACCCAAAGCTACAAAAACAAGGCAAAGCTACAAGAAACAACCAAAGCTACAAAAACAAGACAAAACTACAAGAAACAACCAAAGCTACAAGAAACAACCCAAAGCTACAAGAAACAACCCAAAGCTACAAGAAACAACCAAAAGCTACAAAAAAAACAAGCATTTCAAGAAACAATCTTAAAACTGCATGAAAAAACCAAAGCTACAAGAAACGACCAAACGCTGCAAAGAACAATCCACAGATTTTTAAGTTCTTCAAACTATTTAAACATGAATACTTAAAAACTCTACAGACATTCTGATACAAAATATAAAAGACATCAAAATATAAGAGACAAATAACACAGTGTAAAAGTCGAGAAAACTCACAGCAGATATTTGAAATTCAAAGAGCTTTAAATGAAATCAATTTTCCAAGCAAAGCAATATAATTCTCTACGGACAGAATGTATATGAATGAGTCAGAGACTACCATTATCCGAGCTAGGCAGTATGTTTTTAGATGCAGAATTACTTGACATGGCAGAAGGATTACTTAACAAGTAAAGTTTTACAGATCAATTCTAACCTAGATGTATTCTAGTTTATATAACTGACAATGTTACAGTTTTATACAATCAATAGCAACAAACAAATAAAATGTCTTCTGCTTTAAGTAAAGGCATGATTAATACACCAGACTAATGTTTCCACCATTATTCAATAGAAACACATTTATCATATAAGAAAAGTCAGTGTTGACAACAGCACCTCCATTCTTTAGCTCCATAGGGATCATCTTGTAGCTCATCTATCAATACAATAATCATTTGTTAAGAAAATTATTTGAAAATAATTACTGTTCCCTGTCCAATACATTCTATATGAAATAAATTACATTAAAATCTTCAATTAATCACTTCTCATTAATCAAAGTAAATTTGTTATTAGGTCTGCTGCATTGGAATATCTTTCGTAGACGAAACTAGAAGAAGAATGGGTTTCATTTTTATTGTTTTTTATTGAACAGTTTATCACTAGGGATGGTGTGAGTATCCGAGTACTCGGGTATTCGCAATCTTGCCCAGAAAATCTAGTACGAATATTCCTCACATCCGAACCCGTCGAATCGCGATCTATTTTTGGAAACAATGTAAGAACAAAATCAGCTTAATTAACACTGAAAACAAGCCGCCCTACTTATGAAAATTTTAATATATGTAGGGACTGAATTATCTTTTGTTAAAACTTCGATTGATACACAATTAAACAAAAATGTTATCATTGAAAATGCCCATAAAACGTGTAATAATAGAAATGTTTGGAGTGCATGGTTTTCCATAATCTTTTACAGTAAACGCTTCTGTAACTGTTCACTTGTTTTGTTTTTGTTATTACATGAATTCCTGTATGCTTCTCCATTAACAAGTGATTCGTGGTTCGATTCGTGAATTGCTACACATGAATCGTCACTAGCTCAACGATCCACAGCCCTATTTAACACTACATAAAAACAGGTTTTTATTTTGAGTTCATCTTTGAGCTTATGAGACTCAGGCACTGTTTTCACATCTTTTGCCTTTTTTTGTTAATTTTTCAAACAGTTATTGCCTTAATATTTCATCATAACAAGCCCAAATTATTTTATCTTAAACAAGTAGTATATCACTAAGCTATCAAATAGCTCAACTTTATGAAATAAGTAATGTTTACTTGCCCAAATCAATTTTCTATCATTTGTCCCAGATTTTGGGCTTCTGTCAACTGGCAAAATGATACAAATTGCAGGTTTAGCCCAAAACGGTTGTAACTTACTCTTTTCTTATATAGAGTTACATTTATTGATAATTTTGCATTAAAACCTGCGAAATGTCTTGGTTCAAATCTATATTTTTGTTATTATATAAAAGTTTTTATGTATGAACAGTTATCAAAATATCATCTGTGGACATTCCTTCTGAGTTGCTTATGACAACAAGCTCACCAAACCAGTATTCTAGAAGTTTACCCTGTACAAATACTCCATCCCCTTGACCAAGCTATATCTTTAAAAAGAAAACAGTCAAGAACCATTATGATCAATAATAACAAAGAACAATTTCTTCTGACAGGCAGTTTTAATGCTATTTGACGTAACATCATGATACATTCTAGTATACAGATACTCCTGGGTATTACAATGTTTTTTACAGTAGAATTATATAGACAATATTAGTATAACAGTCATTCTGAACATTATTAGGCAAGATGGGCAAAAAGTTACAAAAAATTTGGCTTTTTTTGGAAAAGGGATGTAGAGTAGTTTTGAACTGACCAATCAAACTACCAAACATTACTTTTTAATGCCCCTGGGGCATTGCATTTTCAAAGAGGAGGGCCAATAAAAAGAAGTCAAAATTAGCAGTTTTGTTTCTCCTTGTTTTGTTTTTTCTAGTCAGTTTTGCTTGATTATAGCAGATTGAGTTGAATTCTAAATATTTCAACAAGTGCCCATGGTTATAAGTTTTTAAATAGGAGACAGTAAACAAAGTAGTGTGTACATGACAACATGACTGTTATCTAAATGATGTCATACAATCATGTTTGATGTCATGTACTACATTATAAGTGTATCATAATGTCTTCACTGTTGATACACTTGCAATATGTCTGCCTCTGTGTAGTCAAATGTTGGGGAACCAAACACACATGATATACATGTACACAACTGGTTTTAAGTTGAAAGCAGTAAAATTCTGCCAGCTCCTTGAAGATGTCTGCATTGTGCTTGATGAGAACTCTTCCTGGTTGCTAGTTACTTGTCCATAACACAGGCTACATACTACAGGACAGTAGTCTGCGAAATTAGGATATAAAAATGGTTGTCCAAACAGATCATTTCAAGAGAAAGCACTATACAGTATTTGCAGATTTTTGGTTGCCCAAAGGAAAAAGTGGTTGTCCTGGGCAACCTGACACCCATTAATTTCTTAGACTGGGACAGCAAAGGGCTTAGTTTCAATTTATAGGGTGTTTTTTGTGACTTTACAACCGTACTTACCGTAATGATTAAGTGCACAGTTTTAGTACACAAGTTAACTATTACTGTTCGTGGATTTTTTTGTTATTTTGGATCAATGAGTGAACTGAATTTAAGTTTTGCTGAAGGTATGGGTAACTTTCTATTTGAAAAAAAGGTGGGGCGATAATTAGGGTGGGGCAATAAAAAGGTACAATTCGGTAATCATAAATAAAACTTATTTCTATTCAAAATTGCACTTCATTATTTTCGAAGAAACTTTCAAAATATGGATATAAATTTCTGAAACAATTTTCTCAAGTTTCTAGAACAAGGACATATTCTCTCACTCTCTCTCTAACTAAATATCATTAAATCATAACATATAAATCAAAATAAATCTAAAATATGGATCTCTTGGGAATAGACTATATTTCAAGATTTAATATATATGCTAACTTTAAAAATATTCTACAACAGTCTAAGGTTTTAAAATTGTTTCCAAGTTATATGTCATAGTCAGAAATGGCTTACACAACATGTTAAAATGTCACCATCAACAAGTTCTATTACATTATACCAACTTTAAAAATAATATAGTCTAAGCTTTTAAAACTGTTTTCAAGGTTTTTTTCATTGTCAGAAACATCTCACTCAACATACCAGAATGTCATATGATAACCCTACCATCAAGTAGTTATATTATTACACTATATAACCTGGGTCGGTGGCGCAGTTTGCGTGCTCGCCAGGGCTTGGAATCTTGTGTCCCAAAGAGGGTACGAGTACAAATTCTAGCTGGGGAGGTTATACCCTTCCATGAAAATTTGACAACAATGTCAATTTGCCTCCATTAATAAGATATGTGGAGAAGTTTCCAGCCTTGTGGAAGGGTAGATGAGTACTAGTTATAGACAAGGGTTCATGAAAGCTAGGTTAGGTGCACTGAACACCATAAAATGACCTAAATTGAGTTGACATGGCGTTAAACCCAATAAAAAAAAGCTTTGAAGGAATCAAGAGCTGTTGAATGTAGGAATATACCAAACAAATTAATATGAAATGTTACTCATCTTCAATATATATACATATATTGCTAGCTTGCAAACTTCAATATAATAATTCATATCATTGTCATATTGCCAATGGTGTTTACCATACACATTATGTTCACACCATAACTTGTTCTACTTGTTTTGGGCTGGAGGCCTGATACAAAATAAGCATGTAGCTGTTGTTATTGTTGCTGACGCACATCTACCCATCATTCCCTAGCCAATCCCCATGCTTAAGTATTCACATGTAAACTAATAACTAATAAGTTCAAAAGGAAGTGTTCAATCTTAAAAAAACAACTAACCAATAACAAGCTGGATATAAATCCCATGTTTCAGCTGAACATAATCCAGATAATTTTAGAAAATATCAACAACATGATTAATAATTGAGAGACAGATATAAAGCTTTAATTACAGCTCTCCCTGTCACCATGGCAACCAATAATCAGCTTCAATTAGATATTCTTAGTGTTGACAACCTTTGAAAAAAGATAGAACATGAAATAACTATATAAAGTAATAGTTAAAAGATCTGATTAAATATTTAAGTTAAAGTTTTAACTCAGATACATATGGAGATGACATCTAAACATTTTTAAGATTGGGAAAATTAAACTTAATAGTTATACCAGACCAAACCCATAATTTTAATTAAAAGAACAACAACATATTTCCAGACTTAAACCCATTTCTTGACTGAACCAAGTCCATTTTTTATACATGAACCAAACCCAATTCTCCAGACCAAACAAGGCTTGACATAAAAGGTCACCTGATTGTCCATGACAAACTACATTTGGGCAACTTGTTACTGCTTAGTTAACATTTGGTTTGGGCAAGTAAAATATACAGCTGGTTGTCCAACTGGGCATATTAGTTTAAAAATAAATGTCATGCCCAGCCAAACATATTTTCCCAGACCATACCCATAATTGGACCAAACTTATTTGTTTCTGACCAAACCTATTTTTTCAGGACCAAACAAATTTTTACTATAAGACATATACATCTAGTTTGAATGGCAGGAAGATAATAAACATTTTTTTCTCATTTGATTTTTTACTTGATTTCCTGGTTAGATTTCTTTACCATTACTTCATATAAGTCTTCTTCAACCAGTAGCTAATCACTCCTACCAATTTCGAGCAAAATCTACATAATTGTTGAATTTTCATGCAAATGACCTTCCTGGAGGAAGGAATTGAAACTAAAAAACCCAAGATTCTAAGTCAATCAACCATGCTTAATCACTGCACCATAGCTCCAGCTTTAATTTTATTGATAGCAAAACTTACATACAAATGTATGTTAAAGTTAAACAACAATGACTTATAAAGACATCAAGGTGACAGGAGCACTCAAGAACATGTTCCTGTTCTGCAAATAGCCACCTCAGGCTACCTTGCAAGCTTATTCATGTATACCTAATAGATCCTAATTAAGCAAACATCAGTGCTTTCGGCATACATTAGCAAACACAAATTCAGTTAACTTAGTATTACGTCAGGGACTGAACACACAAATACACTAACTTAAACATATAATAGGTTTTCCCAGCTAGAATTAATCATTTAACATAAAACAAAGTCGTAACAACGTAAATTAGGAAAAACTACCCAGAATACTCTGGGTTCAATTACTACCCAACTTAATTATCATTATCCCCAAATGAACTTTGGTACATATTGGCATGAAAAAACTACTTTAATTAAGGAGAAATTGTATGAATAATTTATGTCCTGACAATGAACACTTAGGAAACTTTTGAGTGAGAAAAATTCTATCATAAAATCAATAGTAATCATTAACTCTGTGAATCATGTAAAAAATGTGAAATGTGGAATCCATAAAAGATCAAACTATTTCATCATAGTGAATCATAGACATTTAGCATGGAACTTATAGTTCCATTACTCTCATTTTAAATCATTGCTATAAATTTTCACAAGTGACTATCCCGATTCAGTTTGCCTTATAATAATGGCCAAAATTATTTAAGTGAAAAATGATAATTGCATTTATTAAAACCTTCTTTTCGGAATCCGGACATTTGCCCCCCGGACATTTGCCCCCTCGGACATTTGCCTCCCTTTTTTGACAGAGCGGACATTTGCCCCCCTCAGTTTTTTTAAGGCCGGACATTTGTTCCCTTGTGTGTTTTGACAGGGCGGACATTTTCCTCCCTAAGATTTGTGTCCACCCTCCAAAAATATAAGGGGGGGGGGGAAATGTTCGCGTTGTCAGATCACAAGAGGGGGCAAATGTCTGCCCTTCAAAAAACTGAAGGGGCAAATGTCTGCCCTGTCAAAAAAAGAGGGCAAATGTCCAGGAGGCAAATGTCCAGGGGGGGGGGGGGTAAATGTCCTAGAATCATTATTTTCATTAGAGTAGTTAATTTTTACAAAATTATTAACTAGCCCAACGATAAATCATTAAAATTAGTAACTGAAAATACTTTCACTTAACTGCTTCGGACTAGTGGGATATAAGGCAATTAATATATTTGACTTTAACTTTGTGACTCATGTAACTTAAGTAAATATGCACAATAACCAGACAATATTGATCCATCAATTATAAAAAGTTCTTTTTAGCAAGACTGTGAAACAGGCGAAGCTATAAGCGGCATTTCTGAACTGCGACATTGAGTAGTGGTCCATTTTTCCGCATGCCAGCAAATAGTTCAATATAAAAAACTCGATACATAACTGCCTTTATCTTGCATTCACACATATTTCATAAAATTCATTGCGACATCAAATCTCTTCAATTTTGTGAACAATTAAACTATGTTAGAAAAGTAATAACTCGACTGGTTACCACGGATGTATACATGTACATCGATTTCATTCATGAAAAATTATGAATGAAAATATTTTACTCGTCCCCGTATCAAGCACTATAGTCACGTGATTAACAATTCAATAAACCTGGAAAGACTCGATCAAACGCTTTACTTTGAATTTGTAAGAACGGTTAAATTTCACAATAATATAAACAGTGGAGTAAATGTTTTATTTCTGTGTAAAAAAAATAAACAAATATTCAATAACACATATGCTAGTTGTGAAGTAGTCTATTCGCCGTGCAAATTCGAATATTTCATAAGTTCATTACTACTGTTCTTCGCAGTGAAACTTCGAATATTCGTAACATTGAAATGTAATATTGTAACGAGCTCACCCCAGACAACTGTGGACGCGTGTATAGATCTACGCACGATGTATCGTCTAGATCTATACCGCCGGAGTCGATCTACGTCAGTGGAGGTTTCTCCGAGGTGAACTGGTTGGTATCGGGGTTGAGAGGCCTGTCGAGTGGTTCTCTTACACCTGTGGTTCAATTGGTAGCGTGAACGATTGAAGTTCAATCGAAGCTCTCGTCAACATTGTCTGCGTACCAGGTACACAAGGGTGAACACAAAGACAACTCGTTGGTAAAGTTTCAACTCGAACGTTTTATTTTACGTTGAAAGTATTCTATCTACCAATGACTAAAATAACTTAGAATTCCTATTTAACAATAAAATGCAGATATATCCATGACTATAATACTTTGATTTGGCCCCTAAACAATCTTTAAGACGAAAACATAGTTCCTTTAGACTGTACAGCGTAGGAATAAATTCCCAGAGTTAGATGTAAACATGACAGGAACGCTGACATTTAGACAAAATGTGCTCGTAACAAAATGGATCAAAACTTGCGTTAAAACTGGATTTAAACATTAACATTCAGCAAAAGTGTACGGAATTAACTAATTCACATCTAGGATTAGGATTTAACATCGAAGGATACAAATTTACTGGAATGTAGAGGATCCAAATATGCGAACGTCGCGAAAACTGGTTACGAAACATACTGGATAAACAAACATTGATTTGAGCTCAGAATCCTAGTTCATAACCTACATATATGTGCTAATGTGTTCTGTGTGTTGCCCAGAACACTAGTCATTGTGTGCTTTATGGCTAGAGACATGCATCATGCTCACTAAACAGGAAACATGGAACGCAGAAAATGTAAACATGAATTACAAGGTAACTTCTGATTTAAACTGTAGTTATGTGTAATATACCCCGGCCCGTTTCAATATTAGCTGGGGAGGGAGGGGGGCTATTGCATTTACCGGTACGTAGTAATTCACCTGAACTAGAAATACCAGTATTAGAATTTTCAAAAATGTTTTACTGAGTATTCACAACGTATCCAAACCGTCCAAAGTTTATTTATAGAAGACAAGACTTAACATGCCCTGATAATATGTAAGACCATTGAGTCTATTTTTAGAATTCCAGGACTTAGCATGCTTTGTTTACAATTGGAGTAAATGAATTGAAGTAATATCCCTCAACGTTTTAAGCCGTGCCGAGTCTATTTAGAGAATATCAAGATTTGCCTGACACGTGAATGATACCTAACATTTAGACCTTTTTTGATTCATTTTATGGAACTTTCTGGGCTGATGAAAGTACACCTAATAAACGGGTGTTGTCCAGGATTTGTTCGGACTACGAACATAAAACAGCATTATTATGGTAGACTCTAGAACTGTTCCTGTCTATTTGACATATAGGGACTAGCCCCAATCTTTGAGCAAACCGAAATATTCCTATATAAATAAGAAGGGTGTTAAGCTAACAGCTATGTTTATGAGGGGCATGACTTAAACCTGTCTCAGTGGATACTGGTTACGCCTCTTGGCTGATTGGATACAGATAATCTTGTCCCGTATAAATACATTTGCCCGTTAGTAGGTAAGATATGTTTGCATTTTTTCAACAAAAAGGAGTTTTAAAAAAGAAAACACATTCTATTATTAGCTGTGCATATTTTCTGGGTTTTTTTTGCAACTTCATTGACACTGGTTATACTTCATGCAATAATAATGTTATTTTCTGGTAATACACGCAGATAACCCGACAAAAAAATGTGCTAAAGAGTTCAAATGTGCATCCCTATTTTGACTGTCCGATGTCCACTTTTTCATCGTGTGACCTCAAATGCATTGTTCTGATTGGCTTACAACAACTGGTGTCAACACGAAAATCCTCAAATCTTGATAATTGTACTTATCACTGCCGACGCAGCTATAATAATAACCATAACATTTACCCTATAGCCCTGTTTGATTAGAGGGACAAGAAAATATTAATGCAAAAAAATACCGCCGGGTAGTGGTAACATTTTGAGTACATACATCAAGAGAGAAAACAAAGATAGATAAAGCAAAAAGAGTACACAATTATGTATTCTAAGGTATAATACAGAATATGCGAGTATTCCATGATTAAATGGCAGGTTATAGATAAACATGTACAATATCTAAAAGTTCAGCATGCAGACACAGTATCAAAACTTACTAAAGACAAGTACAAATAATTTATAACTTTTACATCATGCATTTTGTGCTTCGTTTACGATAAACCCGATCCAAAATTCCTAGCTGGAGTAATCGCTTATAAATTGCTATCGCTTATAAATATGCAGCAAATCTGTTCACAAAGACGTGCGTGAAATATATCAGTACGTGTGGTTTTTAGCATGAACCTCAATTTAGGAGAGCATCTTTTTTGCAATGTATTAAGAAATAAATTAATGAAAATAATGCACTTAAAGTGCCCATCAATGGCAGAATTTTTATTGCAGTACTATAAAATTAAAAATTATTACAATTTAATTAGCTCTGTCAGCATTTGTAAATAAAAAAGGAGGACGCAAGTAAAAGAAATCATGAACTGCTTCTACCATCAGATTCTGACGACTCCAATGTGTAAATAAGTGATCTTATTTTAAGTTCATGATATATCGGGGGCTACTGTCCCCGAACACCCGCTTTTTCATGGTCATCGTCAATACCGACACGTTGAAGACACAGGGATTCATAACGATAACCATTTATACCTATATCCATGGCTGCCCTAATTGTGGCATGTACCCATAAATAAAATCCTCTTTTGGCTTCAAAGTTTGCATTGCATGTCTATGGAAAGTATGTTATGAATTTTAAAAAAATTCAGATTTCTTGGATTTGCGGAGGTTAAAATCTATGCTAGTTAAAATCACAAACAAAATTTGAGTAAAATCCATCCGATAGTTATTTAGATATTTCATTGGGTCCAGCTTTAAGGCAAAATACCTATAAAATGAAAACATTTTGTATTTTTAATGTGTATTAATTTCACAATTCATATTGTTTCATTTCAATTGATGATATTGTTCTCCACCTCATGCTGTTGCGTTGTCCTTTTTTTCAAAAATGTACATACTGCAGGCTGATCCAACAATTGTTATCAACTTCATTTGTGATAATTTCTACAGCATACCTTAAAAGTAACTCATATTAGCAAAACAGTTCTGTTCTGTTTATGATAGCTATGAAAGTAAGATTACAAAAACAAGAATTATTTGAAATTTCTTTTTCCATTTTACAATATTTTGTTATTATAGACAGGATGTATGATATCATTGTGTTGACATCAGTATAATGTCAACACAATGATATCATACATCCTGTCTATAATAACAAAATATTGTACTTCAAGTAAAATATCGAAATCATGTTGAACACGTGAAGAAAAAATTAAAATCATAATTCACAAGCTAGATGATTCAAAAATGGAAAAAGAAATTCAATCTTTCTTAAAAAGCTCTTAATCATCAGATTTGATTTATACCTAAATTAATGACTGGTTATACGCAAGACGAAACTAAAGCTTATCTTGACCTATTGATGGTTGTTTGAGCCTTCAACACAGTCTTGCTTCAGTGCTTTTCAGCACTTTGATTATTTACCTCGGTATTTCAATTCAAGGTAGTAAGTCAAGTTTTGCTCTCCTCGCTCATTGATTTGATATTGCTATCAGTAGAATCAGGAGCCAGACTGAGGTAAATACTTCCATAAAAGTTCGGATTTCCATAATTGTTCTTAAATATTTGATAAAAAATTGTGTTTAAAAGGGTACTGGATAAGTGTTCTAAACATAGCCTTTAAAGTGATTATTCTAGATATCAGAACAAGACAGGAAGGCAGAATGAAGAGTATGGCACATATCAAAGGGTAGTTGAATTCTGATCCTGCTAGCTTATCCACCAGGGTCAGCCCTTGTGTATTACACTAATGATTTATCATCATGTATGTAGTCAGACATTTTTTTAGCTACCAACTGAGCTTACTATAGGCTTGGCTGACTCTAAAACAAGAAATAGACTAAATAAATAGAAGAAAATTGACTCATCACTATAGTTACTGATATTTTCTTTAACATTACAAGACAAAATAAATCGGTACTAATTTTAAGCCAGACAGAAACCTCCCAGTAATTAACATTGTCTAGTCTGAAGAAATGTCCATCAATGTAATTTAGCTTAATTCTATCCAGACCACATAACTATCATTTTTATTGGAACATCTAGCCTAGCTGAGTAATATTTAACAACTTTGTTCACTCTATTTGTGGCTGCCTATAATGAAACATTGTGAACACTTAGCACTATGTTCTGCTTGTGGTCATTTTGGCAAACCTTAATGTCCAAATCTGATAATGGTCAATAATTAGAACTATCATGAAACGTTGATGAGTATATTATAATGAAAATTGTCAACATTTATATAATACACTGTCAGATACTATTTCTTATTGTGGTCTTTGACGCTGTGAAGGAAGATTTTTTAACAAAGCATTTTTATGGGTGAAAGTTCAAAAATCCTTCAATTCTCAAATTTCATGAATTCAACAGATTTTACAATGATAAGGGAGGAAGTACAGAATCTCATCATTGCAAACAGGTGTGGGGACAGTTCAAGAAGCTCCTACCAATCTTGACATCCAAGCACATATCCCTGACAGTTTGAAGGAATGTATATAACTCTTGTGTGCGTTCTGGGTTACTGCATGGTAGTGAAACTTCAGGGCCACAACTGATGCTGACCTACAGAGACTCATTAGAAATGATAGGGCAATGATACGCAGGATCTGTGGGACCAAGCCAATTGATGAGACAGACTCCTACTGAACTAATCTGTACCAAACTAGGTACACAGGTGGTTATTAATGCACTTAGTGCAAGACAGCTAAGATTGTGTTGTCATGTGGTGCAATCTTTAGGGTGCATCATCACAATCAAAGTATGAACCTCCCATCCTCAAGAAAACATGGGCAGCCAAGAAAGTCATGGTCAGAGTGTGTAAAGGCTGATTTGAAAACATACAACCTGCATTACAGTGATCCTCTAAACAGGGTTTCGTGGAGATATGTCAGAAGATATAGCCACCTGCTGCCTACCCCAGTTCCTGGGTTACCTGCAGCAGATAACAAATTAACCCAGATTTGATTGATTGATTGATTGATTGGGATCCCATTTTTTGAGTTTTGAAAAATCAGAACTTCAAAACCCGTCTAGAAAACTTTCACTCATTCATTTATATTCTAAACATGAATATCATAACAGAACAATTTTGACCCAAAACATTTGAAAAATCTAAAGGATTTTGACATTAAACCAACAAATATACAATGTTATTATACAAACCAAATGGAACTCCAGAACTTAAAATTTCCAACTAGAGATTTTATAAAAATATGGACACATGGCATTGTGAATGGGTCTGCTTATCACCCCATTAGGGAAGCTGACATAGCTTATTCAATCACTAGTACTAAAGCACTTGAGATTTAATTCCTACGTGCATCAAAGCATGTGCATATATTTATTACATGATAAAACATAGACAACTCTAAGTTATTTCTTAAACAACATTGAATAACTGTATTTGATTTGTCACTAAATTTCTCTTTTAAAAGAAAGAAATAAATGAAATCACCAGACACATCAATTATTTTAAGATGCAACTCAAAGGTTAGAAAAAAGTTATAATAGCTACAAAGCTACTATTTTCACAGTAAACAAATTATTTTAATTATATCATAAAATAATTGGTATCTATAAATTCAGAGACATAGACAATATGTCTCTGTAAATTCTTGCTCTCAAAAGACATATATTGTTTGATGTATTATTATATTTCTTTATATGTCTCTTGGTTAAATCCTTGGTATTTAACTTAAAAGAAGGGAAACAAGAGCTGTCAGAGGAGACAGCATGCTCAACTAAGTAAGTTTTTGTCACATGAGATGTGGTTGATGATAAGGAACATACATATCTTAAAATTTGAAAAAGATACCTTAACAAATTTTAAGTAAAAATTTTATTTCTTTTTTAAAGAAAATTTTAAGTTCATCGGAGACAATTTTGAAAAAAACAATGTACAAGGAGTTATGAACCTTGTCACATGAGACGTGGTTGATAATAAGGAACATATATTTCAAGTTTGAAGTTGATACCTCAAGAAATGAAAAAGTTAGCGTAAAAAATATTTTACTGCACAAAAACTTTAACCAGAAATGTGGACGCGAACGTGGACGCTGACGCTAGGGTGAGTAGGACAGCTCTCCATTTACTTCGTTTAGTCCAGCTAAAAAGTTGTCAAGGTTCCTCCCATAGTTTTAAACAAAGTTGACAATTATCTGACTTTCATGAAATATTTCTGTTGTTTTTTAGGATAAGCAACAAATAACCATGGTAAACAGTCCTTGGCCTTGACTAGCCTGAATTCTAGGTCTACTATAGGGACACTCAATTCACAGTCATTGCCTTTCATTTTCCCGAGAAGTAGCCCGATTCTATATGTTATATACCCTAGTAGTTACAGGCAAAGTTATCAACTAGCCTGCTATATTAAATGAGTAATTTTCACTAGCCTTAATCATCTTCCACTAGTCCTGGACTTTGCTCTAGTGTGTAATGGGGTAAGTTGATGACTGATTTCATAAATTCCAACTAAATGATAACTTTTCCCACTTATAACTATAAAACATAATCAAACAGGCTGGTGCTAAATAAGATTTGTTTGCCCATAAGTAAAATAACAATAACAATCATTCTACATTTTACTTGCCACTTAATTTCATGAAATACAAATTATGGCATTTTTTTCATTTTTCAGTTTGTTAAATAACAACGCTTCTGGTCTTCTACATGAGGTTATTCAAATTGGCAAGTTCCACTAAGCAGGCTTCCTGAACAAATTTCTTTCATCAGTGTGCTCAATTTTCCTTAAATAAGAAATTCAACTCATCAAAATTATAGTCAAATTTTTATAAAGGGCTATGAGATGCCACAGCCAGGAATACAACTCAGATCACTGAATTTATCAAAGAGCCAATAGCACTGTCAGACATGGGATTTTGTTGGAGCATATGGCTTTTACAACAAATGAAAGCAATTCAAAGGGATCTTTACCTTATATAAGTCAGATCAGATATATACATGACTTCAATTGCACAAACAACATATCGTTTGCTTATATCACTTAATGCGGACTACATTAATCGCAGTAGTAGTTAACCCTTAAATTGTGCATGCTTGGCCGAATGTAATTGTTAGCAGCGGATTTTAATGAGAATATGCTGCAGTCCGTTACTAAACATGGGAAACCCCGTGTAAAAATCAAGTGTACTAGCAAGTATACCATAAAAAATGTGCTTGACAGTCAACATGTGAATACTGAAAAAATATCCCCCAAATGTTCTACATAAAGAAAGGCTCCAGGCTCCTTCCCCAAATACTGGAAAAAAACCCTGATAATGTAAGGGTTACTTCTTTAACAATGTTTAACCACTGTCTGATTAGATTATCTTGAAAGTGTTAATGGTGGACAACTCATTTAATAAGAAGTAACTTAGTGATGAAGACTTTATCACACGGTGAATGATTTTGGAAATGAACATGCAGCTGCTTCCCCTTAAAAACAAGAAAACTAACTTTGACTTCATTTACTCTATTGATTTTTTCCTTTCCCAGAAAAATACTCATTTTTAGTTTGGTTTGGGTTTAACGGCGCATCAACACAGAAAGGCCATATCGCGCCAAAAGCAATTGATGATAACAATTGATGCAACCCAATTATCATGGTTTATGTCCTATATTTTGAAATAAATATTTATTTCCTTCCCATAGTTTAGTATCGCAAATGGTGGTACCGATTGAAATAGTTCTCTAAGTGAGTTAACCTTAAAATGTTTCTCACGGATATATTTAAGATCCTGACAGTCAATGAGAAAGTGTTTCAAATTGAAATGCTTGTACTCAAAAAAAAAAAATTTCTCATTTTTAAACTGTGGATAATTTAAAAGATTCATCAAGTAAATTTAACTATTCTTCACAAATAGTGTAACAGACTAATCATTGGGATACATCTTTTATTTTGTAACCTTAAATTCAATATATGAAATAATATAATGCAATATGATAAGATTTAATGATTATATGTTTTTTCCTCAAAATCTCATTGATTATTAGATATTAACTTTTAATTTCAATAGTTTAATTGAACATAAAACTGTAAATTTCAATCAATATTGAATCTATAGAAGATTACAACTTTCTTGTAAGAACAATTTTTATTTCACCGAGTGAGCTCAGAAAACTTATCTTTACAAATGGCAAAGCTATGAGTGAAAATGTCACTTTTTGTGTTCACAGATAGAAATAAAAAATATATCACACCAAAGTTGATGAATATTCTGGTTTTATTATGCTTAGTTTTGTGTTTTATTAGATAATTTTTTCACAAATTATAACATGACGTCATTTCTTCACCAAGATGACATAATTTATCTTCTAAGATGACGTCATTGACGATGAATATTTAAGAGTTGTTTTCATCATATATTTTTACCAAATAACGCGACATTTCACCGTAAAGCATGAAAGAAAAAAACATAAACTTTAACAAATATTAGAATCTAACAATCAAAATAATAAAAAGAACCTAAACTACACCATATTGGCTTGTTTTTAGTTTTTATTAAACAATCGAACCATTAAAATTTTAAATCGTCTTAAAAAAACAAAAAATCAAAAGCAAAAAAAAAACTAATTCCAACAAACCTGACTTAAATTCCTCAAGAAATCAATAGCAATATATAAATGTACATCACTGAACATGCTCATTTTATTCAATATCAGAAATCTTTGAACAATTTTGTCTCCTGCAATAGAGAGCGAATTCAGTTCTCAGTCATCATGATTCACAGATCAATCAAACTCCAAACCAATAATGGTTAATACACTTAGAAAATAGTAAAAAATCAATTCTTTAAAGAATTTTATCAATAAAAACACTTCTATACCCTTTTCTCTCTGACAAGTAAATCATTCATTCAATATTTCTGATTAATTGATCCACACCCTCGTTCACTATTGGTTTAACAAATTATTCCACCGCAACTAACTTCACCGCAACTCTGCCTTCAGTTATCATATAAGTAAAAAATATCGTCCAATCCAGCGAACATAAATATTTGTGAAGACTAAACATTAGTGATATATCTATATAAAATACATTGTTCAATACTTCAATACGATCAAGTTACTAGGCTAAGAGAGTGAGAGCAAGCGAGAGCTAGAGAGAGAACACAAAAATGCCAATGTCTTTTTATGCTTCTATATAGCACAGCTCAGAGTTCTTGTATAGCCTAAAAGCAGTAGAAGCAAGAAAAGACAAAATTCAATAAGTTGATATCCCACCAATTGAACATATTACTTAGACCGCGAGAGAGAAATGAATTGTAAAACCATTGTTATAGTGAACAAAGGAGAAAATGAGGCAATATATAGCCTACAGCATTCTGTCTTGTCTTTTAATATAGACATTATAACACCAGTAATCATCTTGGTATTTATTGTCTAGAAACAGAATACCGACCACTTAGTAACAACAAATAAAACATAGCAACATATACGATAACAACAGGAACAGACATAGTGGGTTACTAGGTTTGACTTTATACCGCAGAGTCTGCGGCGCAGACCTAGTGAATGCAGTGCTTATTTGGTGCTACACCTTAGATTGCTTTACTTAACATTATTATATTAGTGTGTTCATTTATGAAATCTTTCACAAACATTTGCTAACTAATGAAGTGTTGTTAGTAAGCAAGGCTTTGTTTGCAGCAAGTGTTATGGTTTACATGGACATGTACATCAGAGGTATATCCAGGAAATGGGGACATTGACAGCCTTAATATGACCTAAAAATGCTGAAATACAGTGTAAGGCACCATGCATTACATTAATGATTATGACAGAAAGCAATCTGAAACCTGCCAATTTTCAATGCTGATGGAAACCACAGCAATACAGTCATGACAATTAAGCAAAATGTAATAAGGTAATTCCAAGCTATATTTTTATTGTTTTTTTTCTACCTTAAATGATTCAATCCCATTCATTTAGTTAACAATCAAAATGAACTGTTACAATATGTTGTCTCATATGTACATTTCATTTCATAAACTAGATATCTAGAGCTAGAGAGATAGAGCTACATGAGATAGAGCAACATGAAGACTGCCATGGCCTTCTATAGCAAGCACTTTTAGCAATACACAGGGGAAATGCCTGTTTGCTGAAGGCTATATTGTCAGTCATACATCCAGCTATGTAAAACATGAAAGAAAAAAACATAAATCTGTTATGCTGTGGAGTTCACCACCAATATGACAGGAGTTAATTGATGATAAAAGTCAATCATTTAGAGTCTCCTTGACATGGAGGGAAACTTCAAATGGTTGGACAACTCATCTATTATGAAAAATTCTTCATCATTTTAACCCTATACTGATCAATAATGTCTAGGGCAAGTTGTTGTTGGTTTGAAAACCATTTAAATATTAAGTAGATTGGTTTTAATGGTAAACTATGGGGGGAATAGTTTTCCAAGAAATATTGTTATGTTTTTTTTCTTCATCTGTGTGCGAGCGTCTAAGGTATTTTCCATATATCAACTTATGAAAACTAATTTCATAATATCAGATAAGAAAGAATTAAATTCCAACAACAGAATATGTTTTTCATACAATATAGTATGCAATACAATCTAAGTTTTAATCTAAATATTGTGTTGTTTTTTGTTATCTTCAACGTACAAATGCAATCCATATTCTTATATTTAATATATTTCTCTTATATGTTTTCCAGGATTTCTTCTTTTGGAAATTCATAGTAAACAGAAATATGAGGAATTGGTAAGAATACTATCATTACAATGCCATGGTTGTGGCCATCTTATAATCACCAACCTTGCAGGGTCAACTTTAAAATTAAAGATTTGACCTGAGGTGCACTCAACAATGCGACTGCTCAGGGCAACACCGAGTACTTTCGTTCTGAATGCGGGTGTCCACAAAAGTGCTCGTGATTCAGCTCGATAGGTGTTTCGCTTAGATATCAAAGATGGTGGCTGAAAGAAATTCAGTATTGTATCTCAAAGAATTATCCCTGAAAAGTGGAACGCAAACGCATGCGTTTCTTGTTCCTCATAACATATACATTCAATGCATAGAATTGAAGCTTTTTGGTACAGAAAATTGTATCATTATGATTCATATAAAATTAAATTGCCGAAAGATCAATAGTATCAACAGAAATAATTGTTTCCCCCCACCCACTAATTTCATTAATGTGCTGTTGGACGCCATCTTTGATTTTACATTGAGCGCTTGCAATCGTTCAACAACCTAACAACTCAAAAAACAGCCGCTCACTCGAGCGCTGGCATTGTTGAACGCATCTCTGGTTTTATTGCCTGTCATGATTTATACAAAAGTAAGCTAAACATTTTAATTAACTGAAAATGGGTTGATAAAATCAACAAGCCCAGTTAATATATTTAGATAACTGCAGCAAACAATATACAGTACATGATTTGATCTAGTTAAGTATCCATATATTATCAAGTAATGTGAAGGTTTTATTTCGTGTCTAAAACATTAAAGGGTTAAGGCCTAATAAGGTCTTGAAATCAGATTTTTTTTATCTTCCATGATATATTAACGTAAGAAAGGGTAAAATGCTTTTTTGGGGGGGATTGGGTTTAATGCCCTATCAACACATTGTATAGGTCATATCCCAGCGGTCAGTCAACTAGGGCTGTAACGATTCACCGATGCATCGTGAGATCGTATTCGTGACTGTCCGATACGGGTGTATCGAATCGCGTCCTAAAAAATCGCGATTCAGAGTGCCTTTTAGTTTACAAGAAATCAGATAACACGAAATATACTACAGTCAATTCGCATTATCTCGACTACTCTTGTGTCGATATTTCGTTGTCTCGATTGAAAATCAAAAGTCCCGATTTTTTTCCTTCTTTATCTATATGAAAAAATTATGTTTGACTCGATCTTTTTTTCTCGACTTTTTCGCTCTCTCGACTATAAATTTGAGTCCCAAATTGTTTTTTTACTATTAAATTATAATGTTTAAGTCGACTAGACAAAGATATTATCGGCGATCCGTTGAGGTGCGAAAAATAGCACACGCCCATTGTTTATCGATTAGCGGCTGTATAGATAATCTGTTTAAAAGAACGTGTCAAGATTGAATTAACATGTCATTTAAATATACAAACTAATTGACATGACTAAATGAAACCATTGTTAAATAAGTCGAGTGTTAATTGACAGATGTCAAAATTGAGTATAATTTTTTCGTTCTCGTGTATAAATTATTTTTGATTTTTAAAAATAAAAAACAAATATTTTTTGTTATTTCTATTATTTTATTTCGTCATTTAAGTTGATATAAATGTACGTCATCTTCTTTTCATGATAATCTAATCACTCGACAGACCTGTTGGAAAAATGTTTACAACTGTTATGGATCGATAATAGAAAGACACACATTTAAAGATATGCTGACATTCTTGTAGTTCAAGTCTATATTTTTTCGTGACGCAATAGTCAACTTCTCTTCACACACACAACTGGATAATATCAGCAACTACTCAAAATATCAAAGAGAAGCCGACATGCTGGGGTTGTACGAAATAGTATATGACGTCAAACACATACACACACAATTTTTCTGACTGGCTTCAAATATTCAGAAGATATACGTTTGGTTAGTCATTACATCGAGAAACAGTCTGTGAAATACAAATGTAGGAGTGTAGTAGAAACCGAAAGTAGATTTTCGAAAAATACGCGATTTTGTTCAATAACTTGTCGAGAGGAAACTGTGCCAGCGGGAAAGGTGTCACAAAACCTTTAGAGTACAATTTATTAATGGTAAAACTCTATTCACAGCTGCAGTAAAGCGAATATTCTAAACTTCACTCTCTGAACAGGTAAAACTGCTACTGAAGACATCGAAATTACCCCCCTTAGAAAATTTCGTTTTTATTGTTTGTCTCGATTTTTCGTTATCTCGACTATTTTTCGACGGTCCCTACTAAGTCGAGATAACGAGAGTTGACTGTATATACATTTGTATCTATAGCATTTAACGTGCAATTGCAATCTTTACTCAGTGTTCAATCTAGAGCGCGCCATTGGCCCCTTATGAAAGCAAATGGCACAATATCAATCGTCTATTGGGCCCGTCGGGCGCACTCGCCGAAAATATGCTATATCGTGAATTTGACAACTTTTCGTATATTCCATGCCATTTGGTTTCGTTACACCTATTTTGCTAAATTAAACGGGTACCTCAGTCTTCGAATCTAGCTACTGGGCCGAAGACCGAGTCCGTCCTAAACGCCGACGGTTCGTTAAAAAGATACGGATCGCAAGACCGAATGCCTGGTAGCAATTTCAAAAGCAATATTACTAAAAACGGATAATTGAACATAAAAATTGCAGTTACGAGCAATTTATTATTTGGACGCTAAAAATCCAGCCGAGAGTCCGCATTCGCATTAAATTTTTATCCACGCTTGTAATAATCATAGACAATATGACTTATGTGTAAGGTGTCCTCTAAAATATCAATAGTGCTACATATATGACGGCTCGATAAAATTGATTACGTAATCAAACGGTTGCAATTAACAAACGCATGACAAACTTTGGTGAACATTGATTGCGGAAGATAACACTTCCTTTTATATTTGCCGATAAGCCGATAATTGTTATTAATTATTAGCGTGTTGTGTGGCAGTTGAAATAGACATAATTAGTTGATTTTTTAATGAACTAATTCGTTAAATTCCACAAGAAACAAACAACTTTGTCATTATTTTACAACAAATAAAGTTATTTGTATTTTATTATTCATAATGTGGTATTCAATTTCGTAAAAACAAAATTTCTTCAATCATTATTTCGTAATGTCATCCATTTTCGCGACCCACGCTATCGTTTTCTTTAAATTTTATGATTGTTTGATAATAATATCATAATTTGTCTACGCATTCATACCAAATTTACAATTTACATCGTATCGCGATGAAAATCGTAATCGCGAGGCATATATCGCGATGCGTATCGTATCACGACCTTGGCCACGATACGCAGCCCTACAGTCAACCTACTTACTGTTCTCTGGATTTACCTGTTCCTTCAATGACTGGCAACTGCACTACATGATTAAGAATCAGTGATAGGAGGGAGACTGGCCAGAGAAATTATTTCATTGCAAAATATCATGAAAGTATACCCCACCTAACAATCTAACCCACGACCTACGACCCCCCCTTGACCAGTAAACTAAGGTGCTATCCTTAATCAACTATTACATTGATTCCAATCATCAAAAGGTCATCCTAACTGGTTCATCCAATTACAAACAACTCATTGAATAAATTGTTTCATATCAGATTTTATTCCATGTAAATTCATCAATCACAACCATATCAATGTTAAAATAAAAACATAACATAAAAACAGATTGGACAAACCTCTCACAAGAAAAAAACTTTATTCAGGAAAATCAATATGAGCAAGAATAGAAGTGACTAGAAGGAATGAGTAATCTGTCATTGATGATACAAATTACTTTTAATATTGACAAAACAACGAAAACAGGGAACATTTTATCTAATACAGATTTAGCTAAGGGTGTAACAACATGGCAAATTTTGTATTAGAACACTAATTTGTATCTGAAACATGGTTAGTGAAAATTGAATCAGAGGAAATAAAGAAATTCTGATACCTTTTCTTAAAGTTCACACCGAAATAATCAAACATTTAACTGTTTGTAATGGATACACCAGATTGCCTACAAATGGTAGGAAATGAACTTAACATGTCTGTAGGCAGCAGGAATGTGTGGTACATTGTATATTACAGTTCCTAATATGTTGACTAACACACTTAAAGGAATCCAACTTATATAAAGGAGTGAGGTTTTATAATATTCATCAGTCATCATTGTTCATATAATTTAAACAGTCATCAACTTGACTCACGAGCCTAAAACCCAGACCTAGTGAAAATTAAAAGGGCTAGCAAACTTAGTTATTTCATATACATAGTCAAACTAGTTGACATTTATACTTATTAATACTCTTTACTATATAACTAAATAAATATATCAGACTAGAGACTTTACTCAAGAAAATTTACTGTAACAACTGCAGCGTGTTTAGTAACAACTGTAAGTGAACATTACCAGTATGGGACAACTCAACCCGAAGACAACTCAACCCTGTGGATAACTCAACCCAAAGTTGGGACAACTCAACCAATTAATAGGGGATTGAGTTGTCAAGGGTTGAGTTGTCTTTAGGTTGAGTTGTTCCAACCCTAATGTTACGAAACATTTTGGAACGTTTGGGGTAATTGAACAGGCTACTGATACAATTGGTGAACCTATCTCCAATGAAGATGTGCTTCAATCGTTTACAAAATCATTTACTTTTTACACCAAATAGGAGCCGATATTCTGCCTTTGCATAAGGGCAAAATAAGAAAATTCTCAAAAAAATTCAAATTCCACAATCAGCAAGATTCTGTGAGGCATAAAGGGTAACATTGGCTATTTACTGTCTGTTTCATGTTTGTAAAAAGATCAGAATGCTTTTTGAAGTATTTCTATAACAGAATGAAATAAACAAGACTTCAAAATTTAAGATAAATATCCATATAAACTATGTGTCACTATTTTGGAAGAAAATCACTTCAATTCACTATTTGAAAAACAGAGGCTGTAGCGAAAAATGTAAAAAAAACTTCTGAAAAATAAAAGTGCAATGCATTCATGACATGTGATAGTCAAGACTTTTCGCCATTATCACTATAATTAATCATGTAACAAAATATCAAAACTACTTATTTTGCAGACATATTACTCATTGTTAAACAATATATGACACTATCATCAATATGATACATTACTGTGTCTCTGTCTTATCTTCAAGATATAATATATGACACTTTCTCTGTAATAAACTTGAACATTTCTTCTCAACATATCATTTGTAATTTTCTCACACTTTATAACGCAATATAAATCAGTATTATCATACAAATTACAATAAGGGTAAAATCAGTATTATCATAGAATTAGGGTTAATACATGTACTTGTGTTCTCAAACTCTTTAGTATTTTGTACAATTAATTCAACAAAAAATAGGGTATACAGTCATTTTAACCTCTGCAGAGCAACATCCAGGGGAGTAAAAAGTGCCCCTATGCAGAGATGCTGCTCGCCAGATGATTGTATAGACTAATTTCATTGCTCATGAAAAGCATCCCATTCAGCTGAGAAACACAATTCCACACAATAGTATGAATGTCCTGCCCAGGACACTCTACTGATTGAGGTAACGAGGTTATATTATTGTAAATAATAAACAAGATAGATAACCAATTATAGATAGAATAATATTAATTATCACGTTACGTGCCATTGTATGACAGACATCCTGTTTCCTTACAAAACATTATGTATGACAATCAATCATTTATATAAATAATAAATATCACTAGAGAAATGAAATAAAACAATCAAATTATCTCCCTTGAAAAGTTACACAGATTTACCTCCCTTTGAACAATTCTTATTTTTTATAATTATACATAACTCATTGAATGTTGTAAGATATCAAGAAAATGACATTTCATTAAAAGTGAGGCTTGAAATTGGAAGTCAATATTTGCTAAATCAAGAGAATAAAGATATAAATCAGATAAAAAAAACATCTGTCAAGCTTAATTTAAAGAAACTTTTTTGAAATATATATATGTATCTACATGTATGTCAGAAAAATGGCATGCCTCTATAAAAGAACTCGTACTAGAAACCTTTTATAAATGTTACAATATGTTTAAAATAGACTTACATCAGAACAGGCTAGGTGCTCTACATACTTCAAATGATTAGTTAACATTTTAGAAAGTAGTGTCCCCAGCACAGGCGATCTTCATCTCTCGCACTTATAGATCTACATATATTACATTAGATCTATATACATATATATGTATAAGAGCAAGAGATGTGGTCCCCAGTGGGGCAGGTTATGCCAAAACAGTTTAAAAAAACAAACCCTGGCCCATTCAATTTATTGCCTAGGTATAAAACCATACTGTAATAGAGATATTGATTAAATGAAAGGATGGTTTAGTTTATGTAGATTATACATAAGAAAAATGATAGTTATAAAACTCATACACAGACAGTAGCGTAGCCTGAGCCTTTTCACCCTCATTGCTTATTTGTAAGTTTGGAAGGTCTGTGTTTTTTTACTGTTGCTGTTCCCAATATGTTTGCTTGAAAGTTAGGTTATGCTATTTCTTTGATATAAATGGAAGATAATAGAGGAGTCCTCCCCCTCAAAATATTGTCAGTCAAAAAATGAATGTTTTAAGACTTTTTGTCACAAATTAATTTATACAAAATCAAACACAAAAATAAACATTCTAATCTCTATGATTATGTTTTTTCCAAATCCTTTTTCGTTTTTTAGTTTTCATTTTCAACCTTTCAATGTTATAAGACAAGTACTACAGGGCTAAAGTCCCTCAAATTTCCCCTGATGACCTATACTTGGGTTTTTGCACATTGTTACTGCTAGTAATCATTCAGTTCGGGCAAGTGAAATAAACAGCAGGTTGTTTAGCTTGGTATATTCTTTTTTTAAACTGTCATAGTTTGAATAATTTCAGGGCGATTGAACACTCACTTTCACAATATTATGAGTGTTAGACAAAGAACACAAAGTCACCATGAAATTATTCATGTTTTGACAGTTGAGGAAAATCGAACTATAACCAAATTAATGTCAAGCCCTGTATTATAGAGAGAGTATCCCAAGCTACACTACTGATACATCATCCTATATAAGACTAGTCCCAACAGAGAGATTGTAAATTAGATTGGCAGTATTAGACCAATGTGTCTGACATTGTGAAATAACAAATAATCACTAAATGAAATAGTGTTAAGACATGAAATACAGGGAATGGATTAATCCTCGAATATTGAACAGACAGTGTAAACTTCATATATACATGACTGTATGATCATGAAGCACTAGTTAGTAGTTATAATAAGTATAACTTGATCTACAAACTGGTAATAGAGTCATACCTTTAATGAGAAATATAATAATTTTCAATTTTTGGTCTGACCGTCTGATCCTATCCTTTTAAAGTCAGTCAAATACTCAAATAGGTTTTGAGAACACACGTATAGTGATTATTCCAGAATTCAAGAAAGGGCAGGAAGGCAGAAAAAAGGGCGGGAGGCATCATAGGACTGATATTTCTAATTAATTATTTCTGCATAGGGAGAAGCAAAAAGAGAGAGGGAGAAAAGAAAAAGGGCAGGGTGCAGCATCCAGCTATTCTGCTTTAGAATATTCACTACACATTTGGTTGGAAGGATCAACCAAACATAATGAATATGAAACTATAAGTAAAACTCAACTGATTGCAAATAAGGTTTGATGAAAATTGAAAAAAATAGCCTCTAGAGTGATAAAAAGGTTTTTCTTTGATTTGACCAAGTGACCTAGATGCTGAACCCTACATGACCCATTATCAAACTTGGTTGAAGATTTCATTGTCTTCTTCTCATGTTCTCACTCATTCCGCGTTATGAACAAAAGTGAAATTCATTATAACCATCTTTCAACAAATTTGAATATGACGTAATCAAACCATCAACTTTCCATTAGAGCTCTTTTATTGAATAATTGATACTAAACGAAGCAGTCTAGTGACGCTGCACTAGGTAAGAGCTATAACCAGTTCAAAATACCACATCACAAACCATTATAGACTGAAAACACTAATTAGTCAATTAATTTATAATTATTTATTCTTAAAATAACTTCAAAAAGCACTTGTCTTCTATTCATCTTTCAAATCTTTCATTCCAGAAAACAGTATCTGTATCAATTAATAATTTAACATTGAAAACAATACATTTATACCATGAGGTTAAATTTAGCAGTACGAGATTGCACAATTTGTTTGTTTTAAATAGTAAAGTCAATATTTTCTGCAATTAGATTGATTAACCCAGCATTAGTATTGATTTCATACTTAGTTTTAGATACAACATAATTAACTACTAATTAATGTACTGAATAGACCTCTTAAATCTGGTTTTAAAAATACACAATGTGCCCATATTAACTGCATTTCTCTACAGTATAGCAGACTTTTATAGACACTAATACTGGGGGCAAACAGTTTGTGCCAAAAACAGTCTTAGTTCATTTCCTTTTTAAAACATTACATAGAAAACTTATTACCATGATTAACTGACTACAGACAGCGGTTAATATTGACAAGTCTGAAAATTATTGTTAATACATCATTTGTAATATTCACATATGTATAAACTTCAAACAACCATAAGTGAACATTTATACAGAACTCTGAGCACCAAGTTCATATGTATAGAAGTAAGTCAGTATTATCAATGATTTAGTATTTTTTCACTTTCATGAGAAAGGTTGCACTGTGACGTTTTTGAATGGGATTTTAAAGCAATAAATATAAAGGGAAATAACTTATTTTCTTCATTTTCAATTCTTCAGATAAAATCCTGATAAAAAACTGAGTAATATTTTCAGAAGTCTTTTTGTTTGAAAATGTTAAGTTGTTAACTATAAAATAATGAGTTTTGATCTAGAAAAACAACAAAATGCATTCTTTTTGAGAATGAATACTAATTTTGGCACCCTCAATTGCATGAAAAACTGTGTATTTTATTTCTGTATTATTGTATGTCAAAAGTAACAACAATTCAACAAAGGGAGAAAGTAATAATGTGAAAGTGGGTATCAGACAAAGCTTTAAAAGTAATAAAAGTTTTTTCAATAACATAGAAGAATAAGTCAATTACGTAAATAGAATGCAGACAGAGGATCAGTATAGATCAATCAACAAGACTGGGTGATAGATTAGATTTTAATCTTTAGTAATAACCAACCAATAAGAATCCTGGAGACAAAAATAAAACTTATCACACACTGGAGCACTTGATTTGCAGGAAAGTGAAAATTATTGCTTGCTCTTTTGAAACTATTCTGAACACAAAATTAGAATAATCAAATTGATATAAGATGTGACTAAAAGCTAACTACATTTTTAACTTGTTCACATCCATGTTTTATAAAAGTAGAAAAGATACACATCAAAAAAGTAGATTTAAAAGTACCAAGTAAACTTAAACAGACCCATGTGTAGACCTCAACAAGAATAGCCAGCTGAACAAACTGTCAATATGTTGATCAAATGTCACAGAACTTAGTCAAACAATAACTGCACTGTCTACCAAATGTGTATATGTATCAAAAGTATTCAATAAATTATTCATCCAGAATTATCTCCCCTCAAAATATTGAAGATATAAAACCATTGATTATACAGTCCTACCATAAATCAAACATCTTCTAAAGTATAGACTAATAGAGTACACATGTCTTTGAAAAAATGATACCTTTTACAGAAGCATAAATCAAAGTACGATTAACCCAGATTTATGGCCCTTCTTAACTTAATAGGGGAGAGGCTTTAGGCAAATGAATACAAAAACACACAACTTCTTTATAGAAACAAGGTCTCCTCTTTGAACTGAAAAAAAATAATGAGAGTAGTGTCAAACTTGTCCTTTTTCTGGAAGATTCTAAAAAAGCTACTATGAATGAATTTATTGAGTAAAATAGTCTTATACCATCATACTAGTGTGCATATCATAAAAATAAAGTAGTAGAATCAGCTTTAATCAAAATACCTTGCATAGTGATTTTTTATATTCTTTTGATATGAATCAAGTTACCAATGTAGTAATGATTGATCTTAATGCTGTTTTTGACACTGTTGATGTCCTGTTGTGACAGTGCTTCAAAATTTCAGCCATGATTTTGTCATTTGTGACTTTCTCCTGAATAGGTTCTAATTTTACAGAAACTAAACTGTTGGTGAATAGCGAAATAATCCAAAACATAACATGGAGTGAAATTATGCAACAAGAACTATGAAAGTAATTTACAACTTCTTCTTCTTCTGCATTCCATCTTCTGTATGGCTGTTACACTTGAAGTCCCGATGCAGAGATAAACTGCATCCTTCGTCTCTGGTTTTCCGCAGTGTCCCACAGTTTGGTGTCAAAGGGGATTTCTGTTGACCAATATGTCTGGTGGGCATCTCCAAGGTTGGGGCGATTCTGCAGGATATGAAAGGGCGTTTGTTCCTCAGCTCCACATTTTATAATAGTACTTACACATCTTCAAAGACAGATTATTTGAAATTTGGGGGTCCTCTTGGTGCTGGCCCATTTTATTTATCATTCATATTTTTGCATCTAATGCACCCTATCTTTATTCTTAAAGTTTGATGGATATAGCATACAATCAATCCAGATAAGATTAATTGTATATTTTAGTCTCTGTGGCTATAAATGTATGATTAAGAGTTTTGTCTTCCCCCATTTAGCATGTACCTCACATATATGCATCACACAAAACAGAGCATTACTTCCACTTCTATAAATTGACAGTTTTAGACAAAATAAGAGGTTTTTGTAGAGAATAAAAGGTTTGTGTATAGCAACTGTGTCAGATATGATTTCAACTATAACTTAATAAGTCATTTATCATGAATACATTCATACAACACATGGTATTTTACAAAATGTGAATATGATAACAACTGACAAATTTTGGAGAAAAAATTATTAAACTAAAAAAATTGCATAAATTATGTTTTGTTTACAAATAAAATGACTATCAACAATGAATGGTTGATCTACTTAATGAATGAAATTATTGATACTAAACATCACTTACCAGATCACAGCCTCACTTAGATGAATATACCCTTGAGAAACACATTAAAATACAGTAAAATGACAACTAAGACAGAAGTCAAAGCTTACCAATAACTGCTACTCTTGTAATATTTTCGACGATGCTGATCGTGGTACTGTTGATGTTCTCTCTGCTTCCAATGAGCATGCGCACTTTTTGTCGGTATTACCGTAATATTCACTAGGCGTGAAGAATACTTTGGGGAAGAGAGAAATTGTGATTTGACGTTAATTTTCAGCATTTTAGGATTGCAGTTTCTTCTTTGATCAAAGTCTTGTCTGTTTTTTTATCTTAACATTAGCGATGTCTAGACAGGCCGCTCGAGGAGATCCAAGGAAGGTGGTATGTATTGTGATCCTATCATTTTCAACCAAAACATTCGTCCCAGTACTTTTCGTCCCAAAATGACAAATGAACATATACCATAACCAGAAACATAGATAACATGTCTCTGCTACAATAGTAGGTTTGGGTCAATTTTTTGTTGATTTTTGTTCAATCACCGGCTTAATTTTCACGAGAACCAGGTTGATTTATTATGCTGCATTGTCACATGATAGTGGAGGTTAAATTTATCAACTATGTTGATTATATGAAGCCTTCGAAGACAGTGACTTAGGTCACAGAACCTGTTCGTAAGAGTAGGGAAGTTTCATATTCCTAGACAATAAAACCAGGTTAGGCTGTAGTTGCAAAAATTTCATCAGATTGATATTTTTCAACATATTTGTTAAATTGTTAGCTTAAGGTCTTCAGCGAAACCTGTGTGTATGTTACTGAACAGGTATGTGCCACATCTGATGAAAATCAAAATGTTTTAAAAGCAGCTTATAAGTTTTGGAAGCCAGAACTACGTATTTGTATGGTATAAATAATTTTCATGTCCCAGGCTAGTGCCTAGTAGTTAACCGATAAGGTCATGGTTAGTTAATGAAAAAATAAGTCTTTCAAAATGATAAACTATAGCTCATTGCTTCTAAAGATTTTTATCTCTATATTGATTGTAAATTTTATTTTTTATAGAATGGTGAACTTTTCACTCTCACATATGGAGCACTTGTTGCTCAATTATTGAGAGATTATGAAGATGATGAGGAGGTCAACAAACAATTAGAAAAAATGTAAGATACTTTCACTTTGACATGCACTGTTTGTGACATTCTCATTAAAATCTCATTAAAATAAGTTCTTATTCTTAAATCCTTAGATCTGATGGTATTACATCAACTTTTATCTCTGTCCAAATAGTGAGTCTCTTTCACTTGGCTGTGACTCACTGTTTAGGCTGGTAAATCACTGGCACAGTTTTTTACTGCTTTTATCCAGTTGATGTATGGATATTTGACTTTATGTCCTTGTAGTTTATGTGAAACTTGATTGTATGTAAATGGAAGATCAACATGACTTGTGAACTAAAGAACCATCAGATCTTTTGTTTTTGAAATGTAATGTTGTTTACCTTAGAGCTCTTAGAAATTGCATTGTTAAACTCTAAAATGCTTGTACATGTTTGTAATTTGTTTTGTACTTATTTCTTCTTTTAGGGGCTACAATATAGGGGTACGTCTCATTGAAGATTTTCTAGCGAGATCCAATACTGGTAGATGTAATGATTTTAGAGAAACTGCTGATATTATATCAAAGGTATAAGCATAGTTTACAGATTTTGTTATAAAATTTAAACAGCAATTGACAGCTTTAAGCATGTTCGGAGAATAGTGGAGTCTATACCACTTAGTAACTGTTGTGCATTGGCTTTAACCTTTAAGCCTGCATTTTCGGAAGGCTGTACTATTTAGTAACTGATCAGTGATGTACATTGATATAATGCCTAGGGGCAGTGTTGCCATGGAAATTTTCTCAGCAACCTTCACTTTACACAGTTCTATAAATTGACAGGTCTAATATCATTATATGTTCCATAAATTAAGCAAGAATGTTGACTGTCAGACTTATTCCCTTTAAAGTTTTCTAAGTGAAGGTTCTGCAGACAATCATTTCAGTTTATCAGTATTTTCAAACTAACTTTCACCCATGCAACTGGCATTCTGATTCTGCTTTTACATACATTTATGTACTTATATGCATTTCAGACAGCGTTCAAGATGTACCTAGGTATTACACCTGTTGTCAGTAATTGGAGTGCAGCTGGTGATGAATTCTCTTTATTGATGGAAAATAATCCTCTTATAGACTTTGTAGAATTACCTGATGGTCATAATTCATTAAACTATTCTAATATATTCTGTGGTGTACTTAAAGGTGCACTAGAAATGGTAAGAGTACTTTGTTAGTATGTTTGCATTCAGGTTTTTTCTCATTAACAGTAATAGTTCAAGTGTCTGAAAAAAAAATACGGGGATTTTGAAAATTTTCCACTTGTTCATGGACATGTGAATTATTAACATGAATCAACTTGTATGTGATCAAAATGCGCTTGTTTTTTTTTTTTTACTTTAAATCTTTCAGCATGTCTATTACATTAATGAAGGCATCAGATGAAAAACAATATGTAAAAAAGCGGCTTACAAAGTTTTGAAAGCCAGAATTAGCCTTTTTACTATTTCAACTAGTGAACACAGAAAGCAATATTTTCACATTTGGCTATAATCAGTGTTGGTGGTTGGTATTTAGCTCACTCTGTGATTAAAAATTTTATGTCAACTAATATACTCACTATGTTTTATGAATATTTTGAAGACAACAGAATAGAGCATTGTTTGCAGATGGCATGTCTAATATTAGCATGTTTTTATCCTGGAACTCTTTACTTGAGGGTTTTAATAAATTATATGCATTACTTAATATGTAGTTGTACAGTATGGAAAAGGCAAAGCTGTATATATTTTTTGGGAGGCCCAAAGTCGCTAAAGATATTGTAAGTATTTAATCAAAATACTAAGTACTGATGGTAGAGGAGTTATGAACAGAATTTGAATCAAGTGCTTGTATGAGCTCTCAAATATTGGTAAAAATTAGAAACAAATCAGACATTACACAAAAGTGTAAATGGTAATTATAGATAGCACTGTAAATTATATCTATACATGCAAGTCTACTGATCGGGAGGTGGTGGGTTCAATTCCCAGGCAGGGCATACTTTCATGGAGATTAGTCATAAAATTATTTCTACAGCCATTCTCCCTCCTACCAATGATTTTTAATTATGTAGGTCAGTTGTCAGTCACTGACGAAAGTATGCACTTAGTAGTTGGTTAACAGCTAAATCCAGAGATTTTGTCTTTCCAGGAGGAGTGAGTAGGTTGACTGACTGCCATTATATAACCTATACAATGTGTTGCTAAGGCGTTAAACCCAACAAAACAAAGAAACAAACAATACCTATGTTATACAATTATATTGTATATATATATTACAGGTTCAAATGGAAGTAGATGTAAAATTTGTACAAGATCAATTAAAAGGTGATAGTGTAACAGAACTAAGACTTAAGTTTATTAAAAGATTAGAAGATGCAGTACCTGTTGGTGAAGATTAAAACATGATACACAAAGTTCTTGTTGGTGATAACATCAAGAGTGTTGTTTGTTTTGTAGTATGATGATACAGTGTTATATTATTTGAAAAACTAAAAGGTACTCATTCACAGATTTCAAATTAAATATCAACTTTTTCTGAAACTATCTAAAATGTATGGAAACATTTTTAGTACAAATGGACATACAATTATAAATGATTGTGTTTCAAGTAATAAAAATCTACCCCGAATGTCTCAGTGTAGACTATTTTAATGCATGTTTATGACCTTTATGTGTATTTCTTGCAATCTTTAGGTCAGTTTTGTCTTAGAATATTAAGAATTAATTTTTTTTGACAAATGTACAGACACTGAATGGTATTTTTAAAATATAGAAAAATCTTAACCAAATCTGTGAACTAGTACCTTTAACTGTTGCTGTTCCTGATGTGTTATCAGACTTTGTTGTAAAGTAATCTTTTAAAATAAGTTTGAAGTAATTTGTTTATAAGTGTATAAATCTATATCCGATGATGTTTAATTTGACGCAATACTTTTTCTTACATAAACACATTTATTTCAAAAGATTAAAATCAAGGTGTACATATTAAATACACTTCATGATGTACTCCCAACCTGACTTCAACATTTTTTGAACATTTAATCATATTTTATGCCATTTTTATACATAGTTAAATTTCTGTTTACCTATGTTTTATAGTTATGTTAAGATCAAATGTATTATAATGAAATCACAAAGACATGTTTTTACAGAATTTCTTAATGCTGAGGTTATTAGAATGTGAGACCTATGAAGATTTATAAATTTCATGTGACATAATTCATTAGCCATAGATTTATATACTTAATGTATGAAATGTGAGAAATATGTATTGCTAACTTCTCAAGAACAATGAACATTAAAATGTTACAGAACATTTGATTAAGTAAATTATTTATCAACACTTTCTTAATCATAAATCTTGAAAGTTATAGAACTTGGTTCACTTATTTGAAATGAATATGTACATGTAGTTGTATATAGATACATGGGTGAACGTTTTCAGGAGTTGTTATGAAGGTCAGGATTATTGGTATCTGAGGAAGAGTTCATTCCTATCTAGAAGTAGCTGGAGTAATATAATTCAGGAATTTCTTGATTAAAAAAAATGAATTTTCAACATTCACCGAAGTACGTGTAGTTGTAAATATATTTGTTTATTATGGATTTTTGAGTTTTACAGAAAAATTGCATTGTTTATTTGATTCAAGGGACCAAAGTTGTCAATGTATGCAATGTGGTGTTAATATTGTTTACATGAGTTAGAAAAAAATACACATGTATGCCATTTTATCATTATAAATTATTGGTATGTTTTACATTGACTACTAACTATAGTGCAATATGTGAATAAAATCATTACTTTAGATGTTCTTGTCTTATTGTTATACTTTGATATTTAACCCAGGTGGGTGGCGCAGTTGGTAGCACGCCGGGATTTGGAATCTCATGTCCTGAAGGGGGTACGGGTTCGAATACCCTTCCATGAAAATTTGACAATAATGTCAATTTTCCTCCATTGATAAGATATATGGAGTAGTTTCTGGCCTTGTGGAAGGGTATGTGAGTACTGGTTATAGACAAGGGTCTATGAAAGCTAGGTTAGGTGTGCTGGACGCCATAAAATGACCTAAATTGTGTTGACACGGCACTAAACACAATAATAAAAAAAAATACTTTGATATAACAAAAAAGGTATTTTTTATGTTACCTGGACAGCAAGACCGTTTTATTGTGTGATTTTTCCAGTTATCTGTCCAACATCATAGCTGCTGACTGTTCACAAATAACATGTAAAATTACAGACATGTTTGCTATACTGTCCTGTAATATATTAGTAATTAATTAATGGTAAATAACCAAATGAATTATTCTACTATGGATCCCACATTTTGAAAGAATTTCTCTGTGACATAGCAGATTACACTTCAACCCTTTACTGGTTGCTATGAGTCTGAAAAGTAGTCAATTTTTTACCTTAACATGCTAGGGCTAGTTCGAGATGCTCTAATTTATTACTAATTAACTGACAGATATGCAACTTGGCCAAGTTATTCCCTTGGTGAATGTCTTTCAGAAAAAGCCAGTTAAGCCTGATTCAAGTTAGCATGTTCAACATATTTTATTACAACAGTTGAATTACAAAACTTATCATTAGGCCTATATCCAATTTTTAAACATTCATTTTTATGAACGACTGAAAAAAGCGTGGGTACATGGAGAAGTTTCTGGCCTTGAGGAAGGGTATGTTAGGTTGTTTTTCAAGCAAGTGTCATGATCTAAAATGTACAGGGACAAACATTTATTTTCGTGTAAAAAATAAATTAAAATGTTTGAAATATTAAAAAATATTTTGAGTACAAATGTTGTAGCAAAAAAGAAATTTCTGTCATCTCTACATACAGTTGAAGTAGAATAAATATGCATGAATAATAATATACCTTTAAACCTGGGGTCACTGAATTATTGTTACATGTATTATTATCATATACCAACTTTGTACAGCGCTCTTTTCATATTGAATATATGTTCAAAGCGTTTCACAATCATATGTATAATTAGGAAACAATTAAATGAAAGTGGTTAAGAGATGATAAAATATAAAATAAATACTAATATAAAACGAAGAATTATTAGTGATCAATTAAGCACTTAAGTATTTAAGAAACAAGTGGATTTTTTAACTGTAAAGATAGTGAAATGAGTAATAATTAACTGTTGGTAGAAAGGTAGCAAATGATTGATCGGGAATCTAGCTAGATGCCCTGAAAAAATCATGATTGCAAGCTGCAAAGTTGGATTCTAATCCAAGGCTTCCGCCAGAGCATCCATCACCGTCAGTGCATGCATGCGCATCCCTTCAACCATCATGCATTATATAGTGGTCAGATAAAGTATGAGTGATAAAGGTATTGATTAAATTATCAATGAAAGTGCAGTAACCGGCCGATGGGAATCAGACCAGATGCCTTGAAAAATCCATGATTGCAAGGTGCAAAACCAGATTCTAATCCAAGGATCCTGCCAGAACATCCATTCAATGAAAAGCCAGCCACTGACAGATAGGGATTCTGGCTAGATGCCAAGGAAAATCCATGATTGTATTTTGCAAAGTCGGGTCCTGCTCCAAGGATCCCACCAGAACATCCAGAAGTGTAAGCGCCCGATTGTTTAGATAAAGTATAAATGATAAAGGTAATGATTAGATAATCAGTTGTTACGATACAGAAAAGAAATGAAACCAGCAACAAACTACATTGAACAAAAAGAACTATTTTATTTAACGACAGAATTTTGTGAATTTACAAACAGAAGAAAATGAATCATATAAAATATAACCTAAGAAGATGAATGTGCAACAATATTTGACCTTTGACCTCATTTATTGGTCATGCCCATTAAAGTATCAACACTGTTCTTGCACGCGACACACTGACTTGCAACGGAAACAAGTGTGCCAAGTAATCTTAAAATCCATTGGTCTATGGTGGAGAAATCGCCTGGACAAACCAATTTTCGATATTTGACCTTTAAACTCATTTATTGGCCATGCCCTTTAAAGATTCTTGCATGCGACACACCATTATGTCACGGTTAACATTTGTGTCTGGTAATTTAAAAATCCATCAATCCATGGTGGATTTATTGCCCGAACAAGATTGGCGACGGACGAAGTGACTCCTATATAGCCTCAACCTCCATGTAGTGGAGGTGTAATAAAAGTTTCTGTAGTACCTTTTATGTATCCACATGATCATGGTATAAGTTGGTCTGCAGTAATGAAAGACAAAATTGCTCTCCTATGAACTTGGTCTATTCTAACAAGACCGACTTTCAGTAGGCTGAACTCTACCAACTATCAAATTACAATACAACAAATTACTTACAACACACAGCAGACATGGGGATAGAAAAACACATCACTATGGACTGAGTTTTCACAACTAAGCTTCACAAAAGTATGCCCTGCTCGAGAATCTAACCTATGACCCCTCTTGAAATCACTCGCCTTGTGTACTACCGACTGAGCTAGTCGGGCAGCTAAAACTGTGTTAAGATAGCCTAAATGCATATGTATAACCTTACTTTGATTATACCATTTTATTTCCTTCAACATTGTTTCAGTTATTTATCTCAATCTACTCATCCATCCATCTTCCCTTGTCCAGTGTGTTTGTTTTGTTTTTGTTGGGTTAATTGCCATAGCAACACATTGTATAGGTCATACTATGGCGGTCAGTCAACCTACTCTCTCTTCCTGGAAAGGTTAAATCTCTGGATTTAGCTGTTAACCAGCTACTAATTATTATTCCAAATTTATATAGCACTTTTATTCATGTATAGGCATGTTCAAAAGTGCTTTACAGATATAATATAATATAAAAGCACATACTTTCTTCAGTGTCTGACAAAAGCCCTACATAATTAAGAATCATTGGTAGGAGAGTGAATGGCCATAGAAATAATTTCATGACCAAGCTCCACGAAAGTATGCCCCGCCGGGGAATTGAACCCACAACCCCTTGATCAGTAGACTTGCATGCTACCAACTTAGCGAGCCAGGCGGCTCCAGTGTGTTTATACTATTCAACAAAGAATTAACAACTTTCATTATGGATAAAATCATAACATAACAAATCAATTTCTAATAGCCATATTTTTATTGTTGACATGATAATCTTAGTTTAAAGGGAACAAAGAAACAATATGCATATGAAAAAAGGCAATAATAATAATTACCTACCTGTGTTTTTAAGGTATAACAATATATCACCTTGGGCAAAACAAATTACGCCCCACAGGTATCATCATCGCATTGTAAGTAAATTTATCAAATTGTTTACATGAAAATTCTCAAAAAAAAAATGATGAATCCTTTACAAAACTATATACAAAAAAAATGTTCCAAGAGTGTAATTACTTTACAAAGATTTTACAAAAACAATAAAATGTCATATAATCTTAACTTGGCCAGCTATAATATAAACACACATAAAGTACAATTAAACAATATATATATAATAGAAATCCCATACAGTGAATTAGTCTAAATAGTCGAGTACTAAATATTCATAAACAAAAAAAGATAGAAAAAGTTCAGAAAAGTGGAACAGTGGAGGTTTTACTTAACTTATTGTTACAGTGAAATAGTGATAGTATAAAACAGTTCAGTCAGTTCATCTTAAGCAACAGTCCCATGAACATAAAAATAGCCATGAGGGCACCTTACGGGCGCCGTGCGATCAAATTCCGCAAGGACCCGTATAAACTCTTGCGTACCAGTACGGACAGTTACGTTTTCGCCTGAGTCCGTGAGATGAGCCCAGGATACACGTATCAGTTTCAAAATCGTGAACAAGCCGTGGTCGAGTATGAATTAAACTTGCATATCTTCCAGCTACGTCTCTGAACGGGTGTGCTGTTTTGTGCCATGTGCGTACCGTCACCTTAATATGCAAGGCTTCCAAAGGCCTACGGCTGTCTGCACGTACGGGTCCGCAACAAGCCACAATTTTATGGGACTAAGGCATTAGCTGAATACATGGGTGAAAGTCCTTAAAATCATGAAATTTCTTAATTTTAGTAGCATTGACATAGGAAAAAAATCTTATCTTAGGCACATTAATAATTCTGAATTTCAGGGTCAGTCTTGCAAACTTTCACCCAGGTTTTTCATAGGACAAGTGGCTAAAACCTGCGGCTCAAAGCTCATAATCCAAATGATTTTCAAAGAAAAAGCCATAGCAATCAAAAAACAACATTAAAGTAAACTCTGTTGAAAATACTGACAAAAGCATGTGAAAAATGAGGAAATCTTTATGTTAAACAATGACAATATTATAGTAACAATGATGATAAGGTGAAGTCAAATCTAAGGCTAACTTTCGTAACTATATTTGTCTTGCTTAAAATTAATAGTTGGATCAAAAATCTTTTCAAACTTAGTTAAGTTAATGATACAAATAACTTGAGATTTGTAAATTTAGATGTTTAGACAAAAGGCATATTCAACTAATAAGTATCAAAAGATACAAAATTATTATTATTATAAGTATTTAAATATTACAGTATAACCTCTGCAGAGCAGTCAACAACAGAACAAATCCTCTGCACAACAACAGTGTTTGATAATTCCATAGGTAAAATTTTGTTGAATTTAACCTCTGCCGAGTGACAACATGCTTAAGTCTCTCCAAGTGGGTGTAGTTGGAGAGAAAATGTTCTACATTCAAATATTGATCTGAGAACTGCTCAGTATGAAAAACAATTGATACTTGCTCACATATGCATATAAATGACTCACTATGCTAACAAAGTATGCTTAATCACAGTGTGAATAACACATTGACATGTTTTACAAACAAAGCTAGAATGTAACCACAACCGTTTTAAATCAGACAACACAAGTCTAATATGAAGCAAATAATACAGCATATAGCTAACTAAACAAACAGAGAGTGTATGAACCATGTTGATACAAAAATCCATGAAAAATGTCACATGCTAACTTAAGCCAATCAAAATAAGAACTATTAAGATGATGATTAATTCAGTTTACACTTTAATCTACTAACATGAAGTCCAAGATGAGCCTGATAACCTTGTCTAGTCCTTATATTATTTCTAGCATGAAGACCCACACTGTTCGCAAGAATAAGACAAGCAAAAACACCCATACAAACCCGAAGACCAAGATGAGCCCAAACACCTATACTAGCCCAAAGGCCAGGTGGAGTCAGAAAATTCAAACTAGCCAAATACCTGACCTAGCTCAAAGACAAAGACTAGTCCCAAGACCTGTACTGGCACGAAAACCAACTTAGCCCTCCCACTTACACTAGCCTGTACACTGAGACTAGCCTTAAGACCCATACTAGCCAAAACATCAAGACAAGTCCAAAGACCATAACTAATGTCTGTTAGTAACTGTTACTATAAAACATACAATAATTCAGGCTAGCACTATTTAAGGTAAAGACTATCATCATGTGAAGATAATGAACAAAAAAGATATATTAAAACTAAACAGTGATAGTCAAGATATAAACAATCCATGATGTACAAATGTTATGGTACATTCAACCTAAATTGTGTGTTAAAAACTTATAAATGAAGAATATTTATCAGTAAACAAAGTAATTATGCTAAATTAGATGATGCAAATAAACAAGATAATTCTCATTTAATTTGGAATTTATGCACTTTATGAACAAAACATTTTGGGTAAAATTAAGAAAAACATTCCAACAATGGTTAATTTATACATGAGTTCATCATTTCTATTACCACATAATATATCAATCAACTACTTAAGTATTTATTAGAGTGAATCATAAACCATTATGTAACATATGCATTTAATGGGCTAGAGGTCTACATCATTTAATATGTTTATGTTATTGTTCTTCAGAAGTTACTGAGAGTGACAGCTCAACTAAACAGTTTTCTTTTACCCTTCCACAAAGAGAATTTCTCCCTGTACTGAGGAATATTAACATCATTATAAACAAAATTATAACAGGAAAGGGTATGATCAACTGTGGACTAATTTGAGATCCCTATCCACTACAGCACAGCTGCAACTAAATAATTACTTTATCTTAGATAGATTTTGTTTTTAAATAGCCGTAATAATTTCTTACAATGAATCAAAAGTCAGGAACATAGATAAAGAAATCCTACAATTATTTGATTTCTTTAAATCTCATCAGAAATCTGCAAATCTGTCGTAATTGATATAACTATTTTTGTGAGGGGTTCATAAATGTTCAATCAAGGACCAGCACCATTCAAATTGTACATAAACAAAGATAAAAGAAAGAGAATATACAGCTGAAGTATCTACTGAAATATATAAATGTGATTAATAAAGGAAAAATGTTGGAACAATTTTTGAAGGAAAAATTTAAATTCAAAAATTGTTAAAAACAATCCAATAATTGAAGGGAAAAATCAGCACTACTAACTTCAGTGAAATATAAAAAATAAAACAATTATAGAGTTTGAACAATGAATAGTAACAAATAAGATGATGCATATTAACTGGAAAAAAAACGATACAAAAAAATCATGAAAAAATTACAATGATAATTTTTCTATTATAATTAATAACCAAACAGGGCTCAACATTAATCTATAAACTAGTTTGCTTGTTTGACAACCAGCTAAATGTTTTACTTGCTTAAACCAAGTGGTCATTAGCAGTAACAAGTTGTCCTAACCCAAATATAGGTCGAAAGGGGCAATAGGACAACTTTTAATGCTGAGCCCTGCAAAATAAAAGTGAAACTGCTTTAATTAGGAGTAATGAATACCAAGTGACATAAAAGTATGTTAACATCAAAATTTATATATTTAGACAGGAAAGTGAAAGGATATAGGTAAAGAAAGCTGAAATAAAAACTACAAACTTAAAGACAAATTGAAATAAAATGTTTAAGTGATATATACCAACAAGTGTCATATAGCACTAACTGTGATACATTCTGTAACAACTAGTACACATCTTTTATCTTGTATAAAAAAACGTCTAGAAACATTCAAATATCATCTACTGTCAATCAACATTTTATAGCATTAATATTCATGTATGTCCCTTTTTAAATATTCATGTATGTCCCTTTTTTGCATACATCAGAGTTCATGAACAACCTTTGTTAAATACTTAGTTGAAGTTAGGGTGGGTTGGTTGAACCAATTGATAAATTCTCATGAACAGAGTTCAACAATTGTTCACAGTCAATCACTGAGTGACTTGAAGTAATGAAATCTCAGTTCGGTCAAGATTCATTATCATTAGGTGGCACAGTGAAGACTTTTAAGCTATCTTCAACAACAGCCATAAGTCGTTTGTTTAACAATCTCTCCAGATGGTTGCCTATATTATCATAGGTTCGTAGTGGTGGCATGATAGACTCTAAGGGTACTGTTGCTAATATACCAGCAAAATCATGGACAAACTCACTCCTGAAAGAGAAAAAACATAACACATAAATATTTTTTCAAATGTAAATAAAAATCAAGGGTTACCTCCAAGACTGTAGTAACTAGCTCTTTAACGCACTTACTACAGTCTTGGGGGGCAACCCTCGAAATACGGGAGCCGGACAAAAGGTCCCATGGACAAAAAGTCCCATGTCATTTTTGACACGGGTGGACAAAAAGTCCCATGTAGTTTTGCCACCCTGGACAAAAAGTCCCATCTCAGTTTGTCAAGGGTGGACAAAAAGTCCCATCTCATATCTGTTTGAGATGGTCCCATATTTTATTTGACTTAAACAAGTAACAAAGTTATGATTTGTACTCAATGACCACACTCTACTTGTTAACTTTTATATTATGCAAATTAAATCAATTAAATGTTGCTGTCAAACTGATCACAATAACTATTGAAAATGTTATTATTTGTCACAACAATAAAAAAACAAAGCTATATGAAAATCAATTCAGATCAATTCAACAATATAAGTTGTAATAACTAGGAATTGGCAATCAATTATGCTTATTATGAATTAAACAAATTTATCAGCTTTAAAAATCATCTAAAGCCATTTGGATAAGATAGAAGTTGTTATTACAACTATTAGAATTAATTGATAGATGGAGACAGACCACCTATCACTGGGACAAAATATAACAATAAAAATGTTTAATTTTAACAGTTTGCATTAAATGATAATATATTCTATTGATCAACTAACAATGGGACTTAAATGAATGAGGACCTTATCATCACATTAGTCAAATTGAGATGGTACCAGTTGTTCAGTCTGTAAAATTGACATGGGACTTTTTGTCCACCCCTTTCAAACTGAGATGGGACTTTTTGTCCAGGGTGGCAAAACTACATGGGACTTTTTGTACACCCTTGTCAAAAATGACATGGGACTTTTTGTCCGTGGGACCTTTTGTCCTACCATCTCGAAATACATGTAAAACAAGCAAAGTCATCATCATTCATAATTTATTTGAACAGATATCCATGAATTTTATACACTAGAATTTTGCTTTGTACTAGTTTACATGACAATATCAAATGTTCATATAGGGTATTTTGAGCTAATAAAAATACTTTAATTTCATGGACTAAACTACTTAATAATGCAAAGTGAGATAAGACTGAACATTGAGTTGAACATAAACTAAACTTAAAACTTCTTCATTTGATTAAACGCCTATTTCTATATTACATATTCAATGGCGTTGTACAAAAAGATTAATAATAATAATAAATAAGTAAAAACCCTCCACCATAAATATATACAACTACATAAAACAAAAACAAAATTGATCACACATGATGTTAGATAGTGTGGTTGTGCATTTTGTTTTTCATATATCAAGTTTATAGGACCTACATTAATCTTAGTTCATGATTGTACTTTATTTTTTTATTTGTTTTTATTAATTTAATATTGAAAGTTGTCGTCCTGAACAGTATAACATGATGCTACTGTTTATCGGACTTGTCCTGAACAGTGTTACATAACGCCACTGTTAACCAGACAATCCCTAAAGGTGTGGAAATATCACCTTTAAAGGGCCCTTAATACACCCCCAAAGGTGTCATAACATCACCTTTAAAGGGACCCCTTATTTTAAGCAGTAATGCAGTCATTTAAAACAAAGTATGTTTTGACAGAGAGAGGCAGTCCTCTCAGCCCACGTCATAATGAATTCACTTAATCTCTTAACACATTTACTATTGTTAAGGCATTAATTAGCATTGTCAATTTTAGAATAGATAATAAGTAGAGAAACATAAAAGTTGCATGAGATTTTTCTTTCTTATAACTGGGTTGAACGCCAAAGCAAAATATTGTATAGGTGATATCACAGCAGTCAGTCAACCTACTCAAGTTCCTGGATAGGCTAAATCTCTGGATTTAGCTTTTAAACATTCTTTAATAGGCAAATACATCAGTCAGTGACTGACGTCACAACTGCCCAACATGATTTAGAATTAGTGATAAAAGAATGACCATTATTTCATGACCAAACTCCATGAAAGTATGCTGTGCCTGGGAATTCACCGTATGACCCTCTGGTCAGTAGACTTGTGTGCTACCGATTGAGCTAGCCGGGCAGGCTAACAATTTTCAAACCCACAATACAAGTTATACATAATACAAACCATTCATTCTGTAGATTAGTATCTAAATCCACTGCTGAAGTTGTTTCATAGATTTCTTCACCACGATGCAACAATGTACATAACAAAGAACAACCAAACTGTAAATATATACAAAATACTTCCATTAACTTAGATACAAACTGAAACTTATATAGAACGTAAAGTTATGTCATCTCATAATATATATTGAATTTTCAAGTATACTGATATCATTGGTAAATTTTGGTCTAATGTCTGCTTCCAAACTTATATGGTCAATCTTCAGGAAGTCCTTTTTATTGAAATCATCTTCAAGCAGTAGACCCTAACATTACCAATTTAAATTCTAGACATAGTTTCATCCACTCTAGGTAAAATAGGCTACATAGGCTTAATTTTCCTTGCAAAAGAATTTTGTCACTCCCTGTAAAGTCCAAACCCAGGACTTGACATGTTTATCTCATTTAAGATATCAGAATATTTGCCAGTACATACCTTATTTTGTAAAGCCATAGCAATAGGTTTAGTAGTTGATGGAGATTCTTCATGTTGTATATCCTCTATAAACATGACAACAGTTGCTAGGTTACATGTTTCTATCACCTCAGCACATGGTTCAAATAATTCTTCTAATCTCTGAAATAAAACAATATTTACATTCAGTACAACTTATCTTAGAACAGCTCATTGGTCACCAGTACCAGATTCCATAGGTGGAAGTAAAAAGTTTTGAAAATACTGAAAACTAATACCTGATTCCATAGGAGGAAGAAGAAAGTTTTGAAAATACTGAAAACTAGTACCTGATTCCATAGGTGGAAGAAGAAAGTTTTGAAAATACTGAAAACTAGTACCTGATTCCATAGGTGGAAGAAGAAAGTTTTGAAAATACTGAAAACTAATACCTGATTCCATAGGGGGAAGTAGAAAGTTTTGAAAATACTGAAAACTAGTACTTGTTTCCATAGGGGGAAGTAGAAAGTTTAGAAAATACTGAAAACTAGTACTTGTTTCCATAGGGGAAGTAGAAAGTTTTGAAAATACTGAAAACTAGTACTTGTTTCCATAGGGGGAAGTAGAAAGTTTAGAAAAATACTGAAAACTAGTACTTGTTTCCATAGGGGGAAGTAGAAAGTTTTGAAAATACTGAAAACTAGTACTTGTTTCCATAAGGGGGAAGTAGAAAGTTTAGAAAATACTGAAAACTAGTACTTGTTTCCATAGGGGGAAGTAGAAAGTTTAGAAAATACTGAAAACTAGTACCTGATTCCATAGGGGGAAGTAGAAAGTTTTGAAAATACTGAAAACTAGTACCTGATTCCATAGGTGGAAGTAGAAAGTTTTGAAAATACTGAAAACTAGTACCTGATTCCATAGGGGTAAGTAGAAAGTTTTGAAAATACTGAAAACTAGTACTTGTTTCCATAGGGGGAAGTAGAAAGTTTTGAAAATACTGAAAACTAGTACTTGTTTCCATAGGGGGAAGTAGAAAGTTTTGAAAATACTGAAAACTAGTACTTGTTTCCATAGGTGGAAGTAGAAAGGTTGGAAAATACTGAAAACTAGTACCTGATTCTATAGGTGGAAGTAGAAAGTTTTGAAAATACTGAAAACTAGTACCTGATTCCATAGGTGGAAGTAGAAAGTTTTGAAAATACTGAAAACTAGTACTTAATTCCATAGGTGGAAGTAGAAAGTTTTGAAAATACTGAAAACTACTTTCAATATGCTCAGATAGACAGATTATATTCAAATTAAGTAATTTATTCTAAAAACACTGAAATCAGTATTAATACTGAAAAATTTCACCCATGATTTAATCCTGAGAACAAAGACAAAAACATCATGAATTCAGACCTCATACAAAAAGTAATTAACTACCTTTTTTGGAGGTATTCAAAGATTTAAAAAATGTCTACAGCATGAAACTATGTGCACTTAAATGCTCTGAAGACATGAATTCTCAAGATGAATCTTTAAGTGGAAATATTTGGACTTTTCATCACAATGAGAACACAGAATTATCAGTTTGTAGCAACAAGTCAGTGTCACTAATCAAACGTACTTATATGCAACTGTTTGTTTGGTTTTACGCCATAGCAACACATAGTATAGGTCATATAACGGCAGTCAGTCAACCAACTCACTCCTCCTGGAAAGGCTAAATCTCTGGATCTTGCTGTTAACCAACTACTAAGCGCATACTATTGTCAGTGTCTGACAGCTGTCCTACATAATTATAAATCATTGGTAGGAGAGAGAATGGCTTTAGAAATAATTTCATGACCAAGCTCCACGAAAGTATACCCTGCTTGGAAATCGAACCCACGACCTCTCGATCAGTAGACTTGCATGCTTCCAACTGAGCTAACTATTTTAACAGTAGTTTAACATATTTCAATACTAGCCTATGCTTGGACATATCAGGTAGATTTCTATGTTAAACATGCTACATTTACATACCATATTTAGAAAGTAATAAAAATACACATATAAATGTAACATACCTCATCTGCTTGATCATTCTTCATTAATTGTTGTAAATTCTTACATATCAATGATACTATACCGACAGATTGCACCTATAAAATAATATAATACGATATAATAGTGCACAATGAAAAAAACAGCATATAAAATTCATGATTTTAGAAGCCTTTACACAAGAAAAAAAACCCTTAGGTCTTAAAATTTGTTACTTCAGGGACATTCCAGAAAACTTAAAAGATAATATTGCATTTGTGTTTAATCTTCCACAACAAATACAATTATTTCTAAAGGTGGCTAATACACCTCTACAAATGTTGCAATGTTAGTTGGTTTATGTGAACCAAAGACATATTTGATTAGTTGAAAGTTTTGTCTGAGACTGATATTACATCAATTTGCCCAAGCCCAAGCTTTCTCCCATCTAACTGTGTATCAAAAAGGGCTATGGCAGTCATTGGTGAAGATATGTCCTTGTTAATGTTTAAAAGCTTGAGTCCAGAGATTTAAGTCTCCATGGACAATGAAACTGAGGACAGACTAGAGCCGTTATCGATTGGGCTCTAAGAGTATTGACGATATCGATATATCGAGAAATTAATACATAGATGCATTCACTGCAGTACTATACCAACCAATTATGTAGTTATAAACTCATAATAGATGTATATTTGCCATGAATGTTATACCTTGGTATCCTGCATTAATAGGTAAGTAGTTGGTAAAAAGAATTTGATAATAAATTAATAAAAAGATCTATCACAAATTGACTGTTTATTATCCGTTCATATTATGACAGCGCACCTGTTTCAGCTCATTATAGAAGGTTCATCTTGAAAATTTTGATACTTATACATAGGCTTTATTATCGATATTTCATGATTCATATCGATTATTGATTAAAAATAAAATATCAACGATACACCGATATCGATAGAATCAATGACAGCTCTAGGGCAGACCACCGCATTTTGACAGCAGAATACTGGTAGTTGAAATGTAGATTATAAACCATAAATTATTTTCTATATTCTAATAAATACACAACCAACCTTATCAAGATAAGGTAAAGCCCTTTTTGTAAGACTTCTACCTTTCCTAACATTCATATATTGCATGAAAGCAGCTGAGTTACCATCACAGAGTAAATAATGAAATAATAAATCTATTCTGTAAGAACGTTCTTCAAGCAGTGGTTTTCTGTAATATATAATAATACATTCTTACATAGTCACAAGAAAATAGAACAAACATAACCACACAAAAATATGGAAAACGATAACTATTCATATAACCATTCAGAATTGTGTATTTAATTAAGAAATTTGTATTTCAACTGTTGAAAAAAATAGTCAGAAATTGTAATAGCTTTGTCCTGCAATGAGATGTAAATGGGTAAAAATAAAATGGGTAAAAAATGGGTTAAAAATAATATTTGTTTCTGCAAATAATGCCAAATATAGTCTCTTTCGATGTTAGATTAAGTAATTTACATCTATCTACAGTAAGTTGTGAAATCAAATAAAGACATTCATGTACATTAGAGCATGTTATCTCGTGCTAAATATATCCATCTAAACGTATGCCTATACTTTATTCCACAACAACACAAAAGAAGCAAATGCTAACACAAATGTTTAAAACACACCTTGTTTCTTTATCTGGTCAAAAACATTTCTTAAAAGTACATACATTCAAATGTTCAAATCAAGCATCAAGCTAGAAACCACAAACTAATAAAAGAATTTGCCTTAAGATTCTACCCCACCCTCTCAAAGCAAGAATTAAAATTACAGGTATAATGTACAAACATACCTCATGTCTTCAGGAAGAGCAAGTATTTGTTTCTCAAGATCATCTATATACAACAACACATTGTAACCCTGTAAGTGTATTATAATATACAAAATATATAAAATCAGTCTTATTAGCAAAGGTCTTAAAATTGGGGCGTTTTTTTTAATTTGGGTTAGATTTTTTTGTCAGCTAAGAATAAGATATATCAATAGAATATTCAAAACATTAAAAATATCCATAGTCTGCTCAGAAAGATTCATGGCTCAATTTACAGAACACTGAACACACATATCTTAGTAACTTTCAGTATAATAGGTAAGAGAGAGAGGGTAAGTTAAAAGTACCCTAGATAGTTAGTTTCAATACCAGCTATCCAGCGATCTTGCCGTCTTCATTTTCCTAACATTCAATTTATAAACCTAGTTTAGAATCTTGCAAAAATGTTCAAATTTTGTAATTACAGTATAGAGCTGTTATCGATTCCAACGAAATTGCTGTATCGTCGATATTTATTTTCCGATCAATAATCGATATGCAATTAGAAATATCGATAATAAAGCCTATATAGGTAAATAAATGAAAGTCATTCTTAAGGGTCAAATTTGAGAGATAAGCCTTCTATCATAAGCAGAAACAGGTGCGCCGTCATAATGGATGAATAATAAGAACTAACAGGTCTAAAACATTGACGGCATCCCCATTGAGGAAATAACTCTAGTGCACAGGAGGTATAACTTTCATGACAAATATGCATCCATTATGAATTTATGACAACATAATAGGTCTATATAGAACTGTATCGTCAACATTAATTTCTTGATATATCGATATTGTTGATATGCTTTGAGCCAAATCAACGACAGCTCTTCTACAGTAACTAAGTTAGAAACAAGAGGATTAAATATTGTTACCTATATAATACCTAATAAAATCAACAACAGTTACATGTATTCTAAATTTATATATACAAGGAAAGCATTCAGCCAATAAATCTATTAATGTTGTCTATCATTAACACATGAGACTTCTCTATTATGATATATACAAGTCCAAATTGAATGAAAAGTTTTTTTTTGTAAAACAAAAACTGAAGACAATGAAAATTTTACCTTTTCAATATCCATAAATAACTGTCTAGATTTTCTCAGTTCTTTACCAACATTAGTAGTTGTTTTATTACCAACCCCAGCAGTTTCTGAGACACTCTTAGCCAGTAAATCAATTATCTGACGTGGATTATGTACACTTGATGTTGTTAATCTACCAAGAGACCCTTCAAAATGAGCTGAAAATATAAAACAAGGTATAGTCCATCATCAAAAATATTGAAACTTCATAATAAAGCCAATTATTTTGTCTTAATTTTAGCCCTATAAAATTACCATTACCAAGGTACAAATAATTATTTTATCAAAAAGTACTACATCAGATAAAGATTCAGCTTTTGTAGTAAATTGAAGGGCTTCAGATTTGCTTAATTTTCATCAATAGTTAGTCAGATATGCTAAAAAAAGAGTCACCAACAAGACTTTCAATAATTTTTAATCATATCTCAGAGTTAGTAAATATAACACTTATTTTTTGAAACCATTACAACATTTAATACATGTTGCAGATGTGTATAAAGAGCATACATTGAGTTTGATCTTTGTTGAGGCCACATAAATACTTTTTTGTTGGGTTTAACACCTTAGCAACATACTGTATAGGTCATATCTTGGCAGAGAGTCAACCTACTCACCATTCCTGGAAAGGCTAACTTTCCAGATTTAGCAGTTAACCAGTTACTATTACTAGACACATATCTCCAACAACAAACAACTAACAACTGACCTACATGATTTAGAAGGGAGAATGGCCATAGAAATTATTTCACATAACACAATATAAGAACCAACAATAAGTATATAATATATTGTAATACCAGGTTTATATGTTTTATTTTCATATCTAGCCAGAGCTGGTACAACAAGTCTAGAATCTGATTTCTCATCTGTATTCTTATCACGTTCTTTAGCTTTCTTCTTCATACACCAGGACTAGATGAGAGAGAAACAAAATAATTATACAATATAATACATTACATAAGAATCAGCATACATGGCTCAGTGGCAGAGTTCTGGTGACAGTTTGATTCCAGCTGTAGCAGGTTATACCCTTCCAGGAAAATCTGATACTTAATATATATATTTCTCTGTAGATGGAGAAGAGTTTGAGCTCATGTAGAAGGGTAATTGGGTTGGTACAAACTCATGGAACTTGAATTCCATTGCTTTTCCATTGATATTTCTTAAGTTTCCATGATTGAATATTTGTTTACTTTGCTTTTTTCAAACAACAACAGTCTTGAATGTCTACAGTACAAAGGAACACAGGAAAGATGAAATAGAAAAACATAATTTTTTCCAGATCTATATGAACCCTGGGGTAAGCTGGTACTGAAAAGAAAGTGTCCATGGTCAGCTTAGTTGACAACTATACATACCCATGATAAAGTGTTGATAAATATATAGTGGCCTCAAATAACAGACATCTATACTTAACATGTTACATTACATATGTGGCAGCAAACATGGCTCATTGGCAGAGATAACATCACAGGTTTTATTTTATACATTTTCTTCTGACACAGAGAAGTGATCAATTGTGGAAGGGTAAGCTTGAACTAGAAACCTGGTTAGCTGTTGAAAAACATGCACCAAGATAAAATTCTATTGTTCTATATACACATATTTTCATGGTATAGGTAAAAGCCTGTACCTCATGGAAAAAAGGTTGGACTTCCAGATATAGTCAATGTATAGATAATAAATGTGTCATACAATAAACCTAATGTTTATCAACAGTTAAAAGCCAAGAACACTTTTAACAGAAGAGGCACAGCATTAAAAACAGTAGTAATAATTATAATAGTAATAAAAATAAATTATTTAACTTAACAACATATCAATTATCAGGATGTACCCAATCTTCCATGCAGAAGCCTCAAGTAACAAACATGAATACTTACAGTATAATAATAATCATCTAAGTATGGGTTATCAGTTTGTAATTGTAACATTTGTATTTTTATAATCCAATCTTTTTCTTTCTGTGTCATTAAACCATCAAATATATCCACATCTTTACTACCACGTTTACTTTGACCTGAATGTTCATGTTTAGATTCATATTTCTGATTGTACGGATAACGATGATACCTGAAATCATACATCATATGTTGTAATAATAACATCTGAAACATACAATACAATCATGCAATAATAGTTTATAATCAAACTTAAATTTATGGGCCTTTTCCAGCAAAATCTAGGTTGTTTGTACCACATGAATGCAGCATTTGTGCAAAATGAAGAAATTTTACACATTAATGCTGAAAAGCATACAATATATATTAAATCCTATTTTACTGAGTTCAAACATTTTTAAATCAATTTTTCTGCACAGGTACATCTGGTACTAAGATTTTCTGCTGAAAAAAAAACATTTACTTAATCTTCATATCAAATCTATTACATCTTTTACTTTGTTATAGTATAGTTATAATGCTTATAAAAACATAATCTAATTATTTACACATGTTTAAAGCTCTAATACGCCACAAATAGTTACAATTTAAATTCATCACTCTAAAGTTCATTACATGATTCAAAGTACTGATTTTAGAAGATAAAAGGTTCAACCTCAAAGAAATGGCAAGGAAGATTTTATAAGGGATTGGAAGAGCTGACTATCAGAGACAATTACCAGCAAATAATGATTGCTATGTGCAGTGCATATTCATGGAAGTGTATACTAAGTCATGTTATATATGGCGAGTTATGCCACATTTGAACAGTTTTTCAGTTATATTGTGGCTATCAGTCATTCTACTGGGTCTCTTGATAAACCAAGATTTCTGGAACCAAGCTTTTAACTTAGTACAAAGCATATATTGCCCCAACCCCTAAAAACTGCTTGACCCCAGGACAAATGGATTTGTAGTCAGATGTGCAACTCACTTAGCTAACCAGGTAGGTGAAGTGTTTTAATGATTGAATATAAAAACAGTTTGAAATCAAAGCAATATGATATTATAGGGTGATGTATTTATAACATAAGCATTAGAGCCAGCCATATTTATGATTATTAAATGCCCAGGAATGACAGGATAGATTAGTGTAGCACTGATCCATCAATATTTATTGTAAATAAAATAAAGACATTGTTGATTTGTAAAAAAAGTAACAGCACCCATATATTAGCATTAGACATGACGTCAGAAGAAATACAAACTAACATCACTAAAGGGTCAGTCCAAAACTAGTCTACATCATTCTTTATTTAAATGCAGTTAGACTAGTTTTGCACTGGCCTATTGATTATCAGAATAGGAAAAATAACAAGGTGTGTATGTGTTGTGTATTGAAAGTAGAGAAATTGGTTTTAATATGCAGTTAGATAAGTGTCAGTATATTAGAAGCATTTAGCATGAAATAAAATATCAACACCTGTTTTTCTCATTGGAATCAATCCACTTGAAGCTAAATGGAGTTAAATACATAAAACTATAGTTATTTCAATAAAAAAAACTTTAAAAACAGTCTTAAAAAATACAAAATATTAAGTTGCCCATAAAATATTGTTTATATAATAGTCCTTGTTTGTTATCAAACATGTATCATACAGTAGCATCAATGAAACTTAACTACAGTTTTATAAATCAAGATGTATGACACAAACATGGGTGAAAGTTGAAAATTTTGAAAATACTGAAAAGCAACTTTCAAAATACAGAATAGACAGATTTTAAATAAGTAATGTAGAGTAATTTATTCTCATAATACTGAAATCAGTATTTATACTGAAAACTTTCACCCATGCACAGACATTTTAACCATTTATTGATATACTGAAGAGTCCTATTCAGCATTCTATAGAATATCGTAAAATAATGTAGGATTTACAACTAAAATAGCTTGTAAGGCCCTTGATTATAGGGTACCTGATCATTTCTAATCATACTTCATTGCTCTACCACTAAAAGATTACAAACTTAAGTTAAGAAGATCTACAAAATGTTAAAGTGTACAAATCTATATCTGATCTATATTCTAGTGTTATAGAATTTAATAAAATAGTTCTTCATATATTGACAAGAATCGTTTGAAACAGCCAAAATTAAGACAAACACACAACACACTCTGACTCTAACATTTTATAATTGAATTATATTTTATGTCATTCCACTCAAAGCCAAATTTCTGTTGGAAATGTTTTATCATTTTGGCATTATCAACTGTGCCGAGCCATATATGTTTAACAAAATTTCTTTACATTTTAACACAAGACCGATAATTATTTAGATAAATTTTAAAATCTATGTTGCATAATGTATCAGTTATAGATTAACACCCAGTAAGAAATCAAAGTTGTCATGTACCATATAACATACCTGTGTTCTCTGTTATTATTGGCATTATTTTCATTCATATTCCTCTCATTTTGTTGATACACTTGTTTTACATATGGTGAGGTCCTGATGAAAATATATAACAAATATAAATATAAAAATAATAAATATAAATAACAATTAACTAAACAACTTAGCTTTTACACATAAATATCAATTTGACTTAAGATTAACCAGAAATATTAACTTAATATGAAAGTTTTTTTACTAAAGGTGCACAGGAATTTAAAACTTAAATTGACAAGGGACTCAGAATAGTGTCTTATTTGCCATAAAGGGTCAACTAACGGCTATGTAACTCTTTTTTTGCCATTTTATCATCAGGCAAACTGTGTAGTAATGTTATAGTCCTATAACCTGTTCTCTAGAAGACTATTCCATAATTCACTAGCCCCAAGAGTGGGACAAGAAAAAATTGCAAGTGCATATATGATATATTTTATGAAACTGGGATGGTTGACAATTTGTCTAATTACAAAATATATCATAATATATTAGTCGAGTACTTTTAAAAAAGTTAGACGAGGACTGTCCCAATGGCAATATAGTCCTTTTAGTCATTAAATATAGCTTTTTTCTGGAGCCTCTTTTACCTGTGTTATATAGAAGCCCTTATGGTCAAAATTGCTATTTCTTGTATTTTAGAGTATAGTTGTAGTAGCCTTCATGTAAGCATTTTTCTTAAACAAGTTCAAAGCATTAAAAAAATATAATGAATTATAGAAAAAGAAAACTTACTGATTTTTCATATTATTGTTATTTCTATTCATATTAGAATCAAAACTTCCTTGATGTTGCATTCTGAAATGTACAAATATTTCAACATACAGAAACATTGTATTACACGTACATGTATACAATATCTATTCTATAAAACCTCTACATAGAGACTAAAATAAATCAAATCCTACTGAAAGGTTTCAGGTGATATTTTCAATTAATTCTCTAGAAAAGTCCTAATCAGTTTATCGTATAAATTAATTTTAGATCAACTTTTCACATAATTTTACATTAAAGACAAATCACTATCAAGTCTGCTTATGTTTCACACCCTTAGTACAATGAATCAGGATTACTTTTCATCAAGTAAGAGTTCCAAAAAGGGTTAAATACAAATTGTGTAGCTTATTCCTTAAGATCTACAATGGACCTGATATTGTTTTGGTTAGTTTTTTATTCCAAAAAAGAGGGAGGAACAAGTAGGTGAGTTTCAACATAAAACAATGAGAACAGATTTAGCTTGGTTAGAAAATGACATTGAGATTTCTGTTTGAACAAAACAGGCCCTATACTTTTAACTGTAAGGAATATTTAAATACATTGTTAATATAAAAAGGAACTGAAACCAGCTGTATCAAGTCCCAAGCTTGTTTGAGAAATGGGGTGGGCCATCAACACAGCGAAAAATGCTGTAGTAAGAAACACAGTCCAGCAGAAGAATAGGTTCTTCTCAACTAAATGTCTCCTAGACACTGAACCTGTTTGAGTCAAGTTCTAGCCAGGGTCTGCACATAATGCAACCATATGAAGCAGCCAGACCCTGGTAAACGATTCAACAATAACATCATCATAAAGAGGAACTTAATAAAACACTAAAGATAGAGTAGAATTTTCGTAAATTTACATAAATGGAAAATTGGCAAAAAGTTTAGACTTACCTTTGTTGAGGACTCTGATAGGGACCCTGAGGGCTTCCATACATGCCTTGACCGGGACTGTTAGTAGGGGGTGGACCCCTCATGGCACGAGGTATACCAATTGGCTGAGAATAGCCTCTACCTGGGGTAGCTGTAATAATGTAAACACAGTGATTAAAAAAAATCTTGTACTCCATTCAAGTAGACTTCATAGGAGTGAGAGCAATTTTAGAAGTACACAAAGAATGCGCATTATCTAGGCTTTGTTTTGACAAGTAAATAACTTAAAAACCTTACATAAATGAACTAAAATAACATATAATGATTTTTTCAGTAAACTGAAAACCAGGTTTGAATAGATTTCACTACATGGGTTCATATTATCAACGGTAGACACTTTCAGATTGTAGGTCTACTGAAAAGCTTTTATCTAATATTTGATAACTATTTTTTAAAAATGCTTTATAATTTTGCATTGTTTTTTGGTAATCATTATAATTATAACTATGACTACAAGCATGAATGCTATGTTACGAAAATTATTACAATAAATATGGTTTTTGAAATTTGTTTTCATTTTATCCCAAACCATGCTTAAATGTATCAAAAATTATCATCAAAATTCAAGAATTGATGTACATTTTGTTTGTCTTCCAACTTTTGGTGGGTACTGTATAAAGTCACATGGTAAAATTATAATGTCAACTAATTATAAATCAATATTAAGAACAAATTAGATTAGAACTAGAGTGAATGAATAAGTTAAGAAAAACTGTAACATGATATAAACTGAGAACATTATTGTAAGTGTTGCTAAAATAGAAACATAAATCAACAATAACTCTTGTTGATAAAGCAAACAAAAAGAAACATGGAGTGTGATGCCATATATATGCTTGTCATACAATTCAAATGCCATTACAGTATTAAACTAGATGTTGAAAACTTATGCAAACACATTTTTTAAAATCAAATTTGGTTAAGATTCCTTAACCAGCGATTTGTTTACCATAAATGTTCACATAATACAGCCAGCCTTAGACTTTGATAGGTATATAACAAACAATCAGTACAGTAGGAGCAGTAGTCCAGTGGTATGATGCTTGCTTAGAAGTTCCTTGGTCCTAGGTTTGAACCCCACCAAGGGCATTACTAATTTCAATGAGCAAGAAATTAATCTGTAATAGCTCAACTCCACCCAGGCATGAATGGGTACCTGCGCGAGTGGTACGATTCCAGTACACAAATATGTCTGCTGCACTATGGGGAGCAAAAGACTTCACAGGGAGATAGACAAATAGATGGTCAACATTTTGAATTTTTCTTCTTTCATTTCAATATTGAAATGTTACAATATCATAACTATGTTAATTAAACTGAACCACAATCTACAGTCAAAGACAGGTTTATATTAGTAAATATTTGTTGGGGAATGGCTGTAACTAAGTTGCGAGAACTCGTGGCCAGACCCCATTGTCGTTTTTTGAACACATGTCAATGGTGTATTTAATCTATGCAAACTATTTGACAATAAAATATGTTTAAATTGACAGATACCAGTAGCCTGATAAACAGTGGTAATAGCTTAAGTCAGTGAGTGTGCATGAAGGTGGGTAAGCATGAAACTTAGACTATGAACTTTTTGCATTTATTATTTTATAGTGGTTATAAGAAAAAACATGCAAATAAAGTTAGAAGGTTAAACATAGCTTTGTCTAGCTTCCGGTAACTTGGCTGATGTTTACAAGCCAGAGTGATGGTTTAAAATCAGGATTTTTTTCACTAGTCCAGTCTACGAAATTATGATATCAAAGTGGTTGTCCGAACAGATAATTTTAAGAGCAAGCACCATATCTCATTTGCAGAATCGTGGTTGTCCAATAGAAATTGTTGGTAGCCTAAACTAAATAGTGGATGTCCCGGGCAACCAGACACCCACTAATTAAGTAGACTGCTAGTCTGGTGAAGTTTCCATCAGTTAGAAATGACAAATAGACCAAGTTTCCAGATCATATGGCTGCATTTTTTGCCATAAACAAGTATGAACTATGATTAACTTGAATAATAAAAGAAAAGCCAACAAGCTTATAGTGAAGTAAAAGCTAACAGAACTATTTCAACTGATGATACCTATATATCTTGGTTGATTAGGAGATGAGTATGGTGCCAGAGACCTAAACAGTACACCAGGGTATAGTGGTGACTGTGGACTTAATATCAGAGGTGGTGGTGTCGGTGTACGAGGTACAGGTGATACTCTACCAAGCATTAACACTACAGAGTATATACATGTATATAAGTCATTATTCAAGTCAATAAACTGCATGCTTTATAAATACATTTTTTTGTAATTTACATAGGTGAAAGTTTAAAACTTTCTATGTCCTGAATTTCATTATCTCAACAGCTTTTACAAATGAAAAGAAATCTTTCCCAAGTCCCAAAAATTCCTAACTTCAGGACCAATTCTGAAACTTTCACCCACAGAAATTAAAGATAAAAACCATTTAAACAAACAAATCATAACAGAAGGATTGTAATCACATGCAATGTTTCATACAATAAAATACAACTTATATCCCAATGAAACATTAAGTACATATACAATCAAATAAGCAATTGATTGTAAATAAAAATTTAAAGCAATAAGAAACAAAACAATACAATTAGCATATTGCATATATAACTAATCAAATATTCATCCATTCATTCATATTGCAGATTACTTTCACAATAAAGCATGAAATTTGTAAATAAAATATTGGAAATGAGGGCTTAACAGAAAACCACTGTAACTGGCTTTTTTTCAAAAATAACTTTTTGCTGTTTTGGCAATTGAAGTACCAAACAAATATTATCAAACATATTCTATTTATAAATTACACTATTATCAATCTTCTCAGTGGAAAAGTATAGTAACTAGAAAAAAAATGTTCATTTGGAAATTTGTGAAAATTATCTGTTAAGCCCTTTAGCTATACAAATCTATACATTCAGAATCAATGAATAAAATCTTACCAGGTGATTGCCTATTTGGTGTATTAGAAACATTTCTATATGGAGAATTGGTACCAATAGGTAATGGTGAACTCTGTCCAAGAGATAACATTCCTGGAGGAAGGCGTGGTGGTGTACCTATGGGAGGTTGAGCACCAAATATAGGAGATCTATGACCATTTATAACACCTTTCATATTTGGACTTTGACCCATTTGAGAAGGCTGAAATGTAGAATGAAAATAAGCAATAAATATACAACAACTACACTAAACACTTAAGGTGGTCATATACCGTTATATATAACTCAATAATTACTGTACCAGTTTTCTAGTTTCAATTCTCATGTGACACAATTTCAAACTTGACCTGTATACTATGATGTAACACTAGTGTGATACATTTTGAATCAAGTGTTTAAGGGTACTACTACTGAGCACTATGTATCAATTTCCTATGCAAAGTTAGCCACAATGAAGCACCATCTAGCAGAATATTTTGCCAGCTGAATACATTTGAAACACTCTGACATTTGTAGAAGCTCCAATCTTGCTTCGCACTTTCGAGCAAACCTATGAAAAGTACATGGCAAACATATATGAGCACTTTTAAAAAGGCCTAGGTAGTGACTTCCTAACTCAACTGGCAGCACAAAATTTATTTCAATCCATTGTCTGGTTACAGAGCTGACACGCAAAAACCATTAAAAAGACTAAAGGTAAAGCCCACTCCAGTATACTCTAAGCATGATGGTTTCAGTCAATCTATCTTTATAAGTCAATTTTCTCTCTTTTAAAATATTTGTCAGGTGTGTCACCTGTAATACACAACCTAATTAGGTGTAAATAAATGACATGAGGTTAAAAAATATCAATATTTGATCATACTTCATGTCTAACAATACTTATTTAAGATCTACAATACACTTTAAATCAATCCATTAACTTTTTTACAAGTTACAATCTTGATAGTTTTTATCATAATGAAAGTGATACAATAAAGTTGTAATACTTACATGTGGTCGAGGTGGCATGGTGCTCATGTTTGGAGGCGGTACATTAAACTGTGGAGGATGTCCTGGCTGACCATTAGGTATATTGACTGGTCTTGTCATCGATTCACCTCGTAATTGACGTTCTAGTTCTTCTGCAGTAAGAACTTTTGGTTTTCTTAATAAAGAATTTTCAATCTCTTCTAAAGTTTGAGCCTTTGGTAAGATAACTGGTGCCTGTCTAGAATGGGGTCCATGGATACGAGCTATAGGTATATCCTAGAAATAACAATAAAACAATGTAACAATACAAGTAACAGACACCCTGAAATAACACATTGTATATAGGTCATATCAAGACAGACAGACAACTTACTCGCCATTCCTGGAAAGGTTAAATCTCTGGATTACAAGGTGCATACTTTCATCAGAGACTGACAACTTCTGATTCACTAAGAATTCAGTGGTAGGAGAAATTGGTCATGGATTTTATTTCATGACCAAATTTCACAAAAGTATGCCCCACCCAGGAATTGAACCTATGATTCCTCGATCAGTAGATTTGTGCACTAATGACTGAGCTAGCCAATTTGTAAAGTGTTAGCAAGTTTATTACAACAACTTTATTGTATCATTAAAGTAAACAAACAGATCATTAAGATATATTCAACATTCACTAGGACTTAACTTTCCCAAACAGATACCCTGTAAACAATAATTAGGTCCCAAAACTATATGTCTCTAAAAAAAATCAATATGCTTATTATTATAAAAGAATGTGTGAAAGCTCAAAATTTTCAAAATCCTGATTTTTTTATCATTTCAGCAACTTCACATAAAAAAGAAACCCTTTCTTCAAAACAAAACATCCTGAACTTGGAAATTGTTCTGAAAAACTTCTCCTGTGCATTACTACTTTAGCAAACGCTAGAATGGAGTTAGGCAATGGTATGCCTACTGATGTTGAAATTCATGCCATGTAAAACCCTACTTTGTTAAACTTCAATCAACTGTCAGTGGTGCATACATTAATCCCGCTGATTTAAATAGATAATGATGAGAATGGAGGTTCTGTAAAGAATGTTTAAATCAATGAAATGTGTGTGCAATATAACAATATACTTACGGCATTAGCTGACTTGGCAAAGTCAAACAATGACTGTATATTATCTACATGTTGAGGTTGATGTGGATGTATTACTTCAGTTAATGGTGAACCCCAGATATTCTTACTGGTAGGTGATACAAGTTGTTCTGTATCTAGTAGTGATGGTGGCGAAGCTGGACCAAACAATGTATCTAGGTTCTGCTTTCTCTGTGAAGAAAATGCCCACTTTATAAAGGGTGGGGGAGAGAATGATAATGAGTGCAGGGTAAATATGGTATGAAATGGTTAGCCCAGAATAACAAGCAAAGTAAAAACGACAAGCAATAGAAAACAATGTGTATTATATATGATGTTATAGATTAAAAAAACAGCAATGAGGAGAATAGGTTAAGGATAAAAAGCATGTTTGTGTTACTAAATGAAAGAAAAACATTTGTGCTAATTACAGTTTTTCTGTTTGATTTTTCCCTGACACATAGATCCAAGAATAAGAAGACATTTGTATTTAACACATAATGATCACAGGAAAAGGCATTTTACAAGCAAACAAAATTTAAAAAAAAAACTTAAGACTGAATATTTTAAGACAACATTTAAATAAGATCTAGAGTTGTAATGTTTTTTATTCGACAAAAACATCACAAAACTTGCAACACACAAGGGCTATTAGATCAGGGGTGAGTTACCCAAGCATATGATATGGCTATGTATCATTTGAGCCCAGGTGCCCATCTTACAACAAAAAGAATAAGTGAATGAAATCAAATTAAGGGTACCAGGGCACGAAGTCATATGAAGGAATATGCTATGGCAACTTGCCACAGATAACATAAATATATATTAATATCAAGTTGTTAAAAATCTGTTCACAAAAAAATGAATAACTTTGATAAAAAAACTTTTAAATCTTAATCTAATGTCTTAATAAATAATATATTATTAAACAACAGAACAGTATAACCTGCATTAAGTGGCCAGAGACAGGAAGTGGCTGTTTAGGCAGCTTACAGCAGGTAGTAGGTGTTGTTAGTGCAGGTTATACCTGTACAGTTTTTCAAATATTAGATCAACCAACCTTTGGTATTGGTTTGGACCTGAGAACAGCTGGATCATTATCATCATCCTCAACAACTAACTGACTGATACTATGTTCCATATACTCCTACAATACAAATTTTATATAATACTGATAGTCTGATACAATACTTCTTTGTGAAAAAAAAAACAGTCAAAAAGGACTTTTTTTCAGGATTCAGTGTTTGGGGAAGGGGCCTGGGGCCTTTCTTCATTCATAGAACATTTGGGGAAATTTTTATCACAATTTCATAGATAGGGGAACAAAATATCCGAGGTACACTCTAAATTTGGGGAAAACTGCATGATTTCAAAGGAATTTTAGTAGGGGAAGGCACTGTAGAAGTTTTTTGACTTATAAATAGTGAATTTAAGTTGATAACAAGTTAACTACTGAGCAAAGGATAACATATAACACAGCATAATCATTTAACAATAAATCAAATTAGGACAATTATTACACTAATTTTAAGACTGAAGTATTGCATGATGATTATTAATAAGGGATTATAAGGCTCTTGCATTAGGAAACAAATATTAAACAACAGCAAAACACAACTTCACTAAAAAAAAAAATACCTATTGACAAAAATGAACACAGTCTTGACTATTTACCCAAACTCACTAGCCCAAAGCCTGGGACAAGTTAATTTGATTTGGGCCAGTGATAAAATATTTATTCATACGTATGTAGTACGTACAAATAAGGTAGGTAAATATAAGAAAGCTATTGCATGCAAAAAATTTCAGGTGAACAATCACTTTCAGGGTATCAATGAAAGAATGACATCCGAACAACTTTTTTGACATGAATTGAAAAACAACATACCTCCTGAGTTTTATATGCTTTTTCGGCTGTATTAAAGCCAGAGTCATTGTGTGGATGAGCATGGACAGGATCAAACTCTTCAGCAAACTTTTCAGTCTGCTGTTCCCAATCAAAATCATCTGTAAGAAAAAATAATGGAAATACTTAAACCAATCCCAGTCTTAGTCATAATCTATGAAAAAATCTCCAATGTAAGAATAAATCACATTAAGAATATTGTTGCTGGTCAATTTTATTGCAATAGCAGGTCAACTATCAACATTTCAATACATCAATGGTTACTGCCAATTACAGAAATTATAAAAAAAATCTATAAAACAATATCAAGTAACAACCCTATTCACCTTCAACAAAATCTCCAAATGTTTCATCATTTAAAACATCATACTCTCCCTCTTCGACTGGTACCTCACTTAACTCATTGTCATAACTGGACGGGTCACCTTGTCCTAGTGACTGAAATACATAAGAAGATAAATTTAGTTATTAATTTTATGATTTTAACAACCCTAGATTTAAGCAAACAACTACTTCCATACCAAATTAAACATACCTTTGTTCATTGTACCATCACTTCTATAAACTATAATGTAAATTAAACAGTTCAGACATACTCTGTTTTCTTATATTCGTATATGACTTAAATGTCAATTGACAGTGTCTAGTATACAATGCAGAATATTACTTGGATTAAGTTCATTTTAAAAAAGGTTGTGTATTAATTTATAAACATTGTTTAGTTGAAATCAGAGATGTTGAAAGCAATGAAGACAACTATGATTTCTATATTTTACAATTAATAATTTTAAACTTACTAAAATCTAAAGTTATTGATAACTTTAGTTAAGTTTAAGCAAGCCAATTAAAGTCTGCATTAAGAAAAATGTTGAAGAAATTCCAAGAAAGGGTAGAACCATACAGAACTCAAAAGTTGAATCATATACCTAGAGTGGGTGGACCAGTGCTTGGCGTATACCAGTGCTCAGCGTATCGCATATTTATCGCGGTATTATTAAAAATATTGATGTCTGACCTAAATAAAACCTGCTGAATTAAATTTGTTGTCATCTGACCAAAATTTCTGTGATAATGTCAACTACTGATTTGATCAAGTGACGTCACCGGTTGCAGTTGTTATGGAGGACAACTCTTGTTGAAACTTTTTTCATAGTCGTTTTTTACTTAAGATAATTGAATAAAAATGGTTTAATTATTCAACAAAAACATTCTTCTATTAAATTTAATAGTTTCTTGCAATATTTTGGCTGAAAAGTTAGTGAAAGACGCATTTAACTCACCCCTGTCAACAACAGCCGATATTAACATTGGCTAAGTTCACATAACTGTAATTCATACAAGAGTAGTCGTTCTTGGATTAGAACAATGATTTCAATTTTTTATTCTATTTTTTTGTTGTTAATATCACCCTAACTTACATAATACAATTCCATTCATAATTATGTCATATCATATCAGCATTTGACTTTAAAATAGTCATTTTATTCAATGACCACAGATACCATTCATCATTACCCTCTATCAATGATGTGAAATTAGTCATAATTAGGGGAAATATTACTGCAGCACAATAATAATATCATACTTTTTATTATATGTAATAGATTATTCCATATATAGATATGTTCAAAATTATTAATGCTTCCCTTCTGTAGAACAAACATGTGTAGTCATCAGTCTTGTCTGCATTTCAGTTTGTTTATACATTTCCTGCAGATATACTGAAGAAAAGAATATATGTAATTACATAATTATTTTTATCCTACCCCAAAGTGATCTTTTAGAAGGAAAACCTATTGACCAAATAAACCTATCTTTATTCGGCAGCGTTGCTTTATTCGGCAGTCACGTGACTACACATTGACGGACTACTTTTCTACATAATCATAACATTGGGCATCAAAAGCGACCGCGTTTCATTCTTTTAACGACAACTTTACAAATACATTTTACACAAAATAATCAAATACGGGCTTGTACAGACAATTTCAATGTAAATCTTTAATTAAATCACTTACTTCATCATTCAAATTTTACAAAAACTCAATCGTTGACGCTGTACAGTGCCAAACTCCAAAATTTGCAATGAATTCCTTTCTGTGTATATTTTGACGAATATCCAGCCATTATACAGTAAATACATAGGTTGACTATTGTTTTACCAAAGCCAAGCCACGCATAAATTAAATATAATGAAACTGGCTTCAAAAATCATCACCGTCATCCACAACACAGACCGTCCTGGCCATTTTCTGAAAATGGTTGACATCTTTCAGCGTCGCTGGCTCGCTGCGAGTGTATTTCCCTTAATAATCCTTTCATCCATATATCCTATCGTCTATTTAAAGTTTGAATAACAAATTATCCTGATAACATTGGTTAAATCCATGATAAATAATAGTAAACTTGTAAAATGACGAATCCTACAAACGCTCCTGTACGACCGCCATGTTGACAACAAACTTCGCTTACATGACGTCATAAAAACTGATTCGTCCTTGGAAAATTCGCAAGTGATTTATTCGTCCAAAAATGATTTTTTCCTTGTTTATTTCTAAACCGAGTTTATTTAGTATTTTCGCTTCTTTCATTTAAAATATTACTTTACTAATATATTATAATGGAGTCAATCATCGGAATTATTTCTTGACGCGCAAACAGTTAAAAGACCGTCTTACACAATTACTGCGCTTTGAACAATTCGGCCATGATCTGAATTTAAAGCATGTATAACGCTGAATTTTCGGATTTTAAATTAGTCATTCAAGCAAATGCGAGTAGGATAAATAGAATATTAGGTTAGTGTCAATCTGTACTTAGTTTATCCGGCTCGTCTCCAAAAGGTTTATTCGACTCGGCAAGCCTCGCCGAATAAACCTTTCTCCAACTTGCCGGATAAACTAGATACAGATTGGCACTAACCTAATATTCTCTATGTATTTTTGTAGTCAAAGACTACAAAGAAGTAAAGAATCATATATATCATAAATGTGATCAAGTATTGCTCTTGATATCAATCATTTTTTATTATTATACAATGTTTTCATTCAAATATTGAAGAGTTTACAAGTGTGTAAACAAGTGTTTTAAATGAGATTAAAACGTAGAACATTTATTTATATTTTTTATGTATTTATTCAAAATTGCATGCATTTTCAGAAAATGATGATCGATTGTTGAAAAATAGTTCATACACGTGCAGGGCTGAAAATTAGCGGTCGCCCAGTCGCCCATGGCGACCTCATTTTCGTATGGACCACCTAAAATTTCAAAATGGTCGTCCAGCCGGCGACTGAAAACGGGCCGTAGATTAAACGCAATTATCCGCAATGTTAACGCGTCAGATCCGAACGGGACGCATAGGAACAGATAAGCTGCATATCTGCGTAAATACGCAATTAAAAATCTCAAAAAATAACGTAAATAAAAAAATCGAAACTGGTCAGATAAGAGATGCGAAAAATGAAACTTCACGCGACAATTACATGCCAATTACATCTCATTAAAACCCAATTGTCGTTCACACGCTATGAGATTAACTCGCCGACATGAGTATGCACAAGGATGTCACAAAATCGATAATTAAGTTGCCGAGTTATGATTACACGCTCGATAACATCTGTATATACCTTTACCTATACACGTCAGAGTACATTGGAAAAAGCGCATATATATATATATTTTAATTGTTTGCAGCAATTAAATCAATATTAATCCTTTGTTTGAGGACAAATATGTGTTTGCAGTTTGAGCGGAAATTGAGGTAAACATTTTAAGATGTGTGTCGGCATTTTTTCACACTTGCTTTGTCGATGTTTGATAGCGTAACAATGACATAATTGCAATGTCTCATTATGTAATCATAGAGTCTAATATAAATTAATCGTCATGAAAAATTTATTCTTAAAACAAGCGTGACCTAATTTTTCAAATAGTATTATATATAAAACTTTATAAAATGATAACGGCGATCCCAGGAAGTCATTTTTTCTTTGTTAAAATTACCGCCGATAATTGTCAATAACACCGTCTTGTGTAATTTAATTTTATAGTGTTTTGTATTATTTTACAACAAAAATATTTTATAAGATATATAATTTAGTATTGTATTTCGTAAAAATAAAATCCCTTCAATCATGATGACTTATTGTCATATATTTTCACGACCCACGCTATGGCAAATTAAGTAAAATATTCTTAAATCTTCATTATTAATGTGATAAACTTATTATTTTTCACTTGTTTTTCTTAATTTAGCAAACAATGCCCCAGGAACCGACAAATTCGAACTTGCGTTCCCGTTTTCTGGTGTTCATTGTTGAAACAAATGTCAAAATGCCAGACATATTTTTACTTGCCAACATTAGTTTCGGTGTAACAAATTTTAAAAATGAAGCATAATTATATGTTTTTTAAATTCAATTAAAATACTGAAGAAGCTATCATAACTATACTGTGTTTATCATTATCATTATGTAATTATGGTAATCAATGACAAAGAGTTAGAATAACCAAAAAGTTAGTTGAATTAAACAGTTTGTTGATTAATAATCAGCATTTCAAATAACCAAATAACTGACAAATTGTAATTTGATACAGAAAAGTCATTTTCAAATCAAATCATTATTTTGTAGATTTGTCCACTCCTGTGCACTATATTCTGGTGAGATCTTTGAAACATTTTCCTGCAATGTTCTGTCTGCTTGGTCAAAGCAAGATTCTTCCAAACAAAATAGCAAGCGTTGAAAGGGTTTTCAGCATTATGAATTCCATGTGAACTGTTTTATGCAATATGATGGGGCTGTCTCTTTTGGATCCTCTAAAGATGATATGTTGTCATTCTAAGTCATTAGACTATAACCAGCTTGAGGCCGTTGTTAATTGCTTGAAAAACATGCATCTAATGGTAAGAGTCTGGAAGATCTTGCTTTGTAAAGTTCTGACAATCAAATTTAATGGAGAATAAAAACTGAAGTCATAGTTTTGAATGCTATTGTTACCGATTGGCTTGACATTATATTTTCCCAATTTAAACCAAAATGCCGATAAAATTCCCAATTCTAGGGGTATGGGTCATACTCCCTTAATTGTGAAAAAGCACTGGTGTTTGCTGTCCTAGTTACAATATCTTCAATAAATATTTATAAGTATATTTGTGCATACCTAGTTTCATGTTTTTTTATTAGCACTCAATTTATTGTCATATAAATGGAAAATACTCAATCCAGTGAAATATCTTGGAGTAAAAAAAAATATGCACTCTATTGGAAATGGCATAACTCAATTGTCTGGAAAACTGGGAGTAAATACCCAATACACCCCAAACCTTATCTGTTCCTCTGCTTGTCTATAAATTCATGCAAGTACTCCTTGTTTGCATTTCACATAGAGGTTTTGATTTTCATTCATGATACTCATCATACTTTGCCTCAGTGTACTGAATATTTGTATGAAAGTCAATTTTAAGAAAAATGCATGTAAATCTGGAACATAATTTGCATGTTGTACTGCAAAAAGTGGTGGACCACTAAAAAAATTTCTGGGCCACCAAGATTTCACAGTCAGTGGTCCAGCTGGCCACCAAGCAAAACTGGTTAGTATTTAGCCCTGTACACGTGTTGCATGCGTCGAGCATTAGTTCTGGTCATCGGAACCATAGTCCAAAAATACAGTGTCTATTTTTAGCCCATTTTCAGAAAATTTGAAAACCTATAATCAATTTTCTTTACAATGGAATTTCTCTCCGAGATCGTTATTCAATTTAAACTGCAAGAATAAAAGATAAGTTTAAACTTTGCAAAGTACAGTTTAGGCAAAGATAAATTTACGCCAAGCACTGGTCCACACACTCCAATTCTAAAGACATTATTATTAGTCATAAGTCAAGCATGCAACAGTAGTAATGACTACCACAGCATTATCAACCAATTATACACAAACAGGGAATGGCAATGATATACCAGGCATGGTAAAAACAATAATTTATTTTGTTCAACTATGTATCCCCGCGTACAAAGTATTAACATAACAAAACAAAAAAACAAAGCATGTACATGGGAAAAACCTTATGGGTGGGGTGTGTAAAGAATTCACTTTTAAGTCTGCTCAATTTATCATCTTGCGAGAAGAGTAACATATAGTGATGGATTTTGAAACACAGATAGTTAATTTATCTAATATATCAAACCACAGGCGTACAGAATAGTCAGCAAATAATGTATCTGCCATTTCAAGTCATATTTCTCAACTTTTCTTTTCATTCTTCAAATAATCTCTACGCTGAAAACATAACCCGTTTAAACTATATAGTTTTGATTTGTACTTACAGACACCTTAATGTATAAAAACAATTTTATTTTTTAAAAACAAATACTTTTTAGAGACAATATGATAATTTCTAACAAAATGTAAAAAGAATTTTTTTGGTATTAAGACTATTGTTGACCTACTTTTTGATCAAGCTCGAGCGCGACCGGAAATTGCCGACATTTTGTCGGAAAGGAAAGATTTCAGGATTTTTACATAATACAACGCTTTCTTATACTGTGTATACTATTATGAACACGTTTTTATTACATTAAAGATGTTCCTTACATTCTGAAAAACTGTTCTGCCCTCATTCCGTACTTGATATTTATTCAATATGTCGGAAGTCGACATCTCCGAAGACCTCCCGAACGGTGACGATTCCGCATTCGAAGACCAACAGCCCAATTCGGAAGATCAGCCACAACAGTCGTTATCGGTTCAAGAAGATGCAATTCCTGTTTCGATTACAATAAATAACGATGAAGCCGCCTATGTTGCTACACCAACCTTGCTTGCTGGTGAACCTTTTGCTGAAAATAACAAAACTACACACATTGTCATACACGATTCAGGGGGTTTGGACTCGGGATTGAAATCACCAACTACCCCACTACCACCGCCCACCCCAGCCACACCGCTCAGTAAGGAACGAGGGTGGAAGTATCAATGGGATGAATCTGTTGATAATGAATCATTACCTGTGAGATGTAAAAATACAAATGGAGAACTTTATAAAGCAAGATTTGGTTCAGGTGTGTTTTGCTGAACATTTGCCATCTGACAGATGCTACATTTATTTTCTACTTTCAGTTTGATAGTTGTCTACAACATGATTTGTCTTGACCTCAAGTATTTTAGACTGGCTACCTGTTTACATACTGAACTTGACAGAACTCACTTATTCCTTTATAAATGATGTTAATTAGTTATAATTGCTAACATTTAATGAATGATAAATTTATTATCATTAAGTAGAAAAGGAGAATGGACAACAAATTATTAGGAGCTCTGACTATGATCTATGGAAAGTCTTAAGACCTTATGATGCTGCGAAAGTCAATGATGCTGCAAGGTCAAAGTTTCACTGGGCCTTGATGTCTGGATGAATTACATCAGCTACTCTGCCAATGATTGGTTTCCTTCAACACAACACATCAAATTAAATTTATGATTTTTGATTTTCACATTCTATGAAATATGACAGTCATTTGACTGAATGTTGTAGTGTTATTTGTCAATTTGTATTATCTATAATTATTTGTTATAAGTAATAGTCATACTTTATTTTTTAGGTGGTCGAGGAAAGTGTATTAAAAGTAATGATCAGTGGTTTACTCCAAATGAGTTCGAAATTCATGCTGGAAGAGCTAGTAGTAAAGACTGGAAAAGAAGTATCCGTTATGGTGGTCGTACTTTACAATGTTTGTTAGAAGATGGTTTACTTCAAGCTCATGCTACTTCCTGTACTTGTGCAGCTTGCTGTGATGATGAAAATGTGGTAAATGTGTAGTTTTATATTGTTGATAAAAAAATCTAAAATAATCCTTCTTTATTAGGTCTTTCAAACTTTTGACATATTCATATTTTGGATCGAAGGTAAACTTTAATCCTAGCTGCTGTTTTATCAACAATTTTTTTCAAAAATATGTTTTTAATTCTGGGGACGCCCCCCCCCCCCCTCCTGAAATTTCCAGAATGTACCCATTTATAAGTGTATTTTTATTAATTGTAAGTAATTTTAAATAGCATGAAGCAGTTTTTTGGGGCTTGCTTAGCTCGCCTTTGTGCTTAACATAGATCTAAGGGTTATGTAGTTTTTATCATTAACATGTTGCATAATTCTGTTAACAGTGTATAATGTGGTTGTGGTTTAAAAGTTTGGACACCTCCCTAGAAAAAGTTTGGACTCCTTGAAAAAAATCCTGGATCTGCCCCTGATGTGTATTAAAATCATTCACAGCTTTCCTTTCTTGCTGAAACTCATTGACCAAGTCTCATAAAAGTCTGTATTCAACTGGTATGATGATTATTTAATGTTGAACACGTTTGTTTCAGACTGGACCTGTAAGACTGTTTACTCCTTATAAAAGAAGAAAACCAAACAGTGAGAGTGGAACAATGAGATCTAAAAAGATGAAACATATGTTTGATGGGTCAAAATATCAAGGTTGGTATTTTTATATTAATGTCTACCAACTTAGGTTGATTTATTTTAAGATTGGTTACTATTCCATGGGTAATTTAGTTAATAATAAATTGTCTTAGTGTTTAATGAGCTTTAAGCTCCTTGAGTAAAAGTATTGACATCAAGCTAAGAGATTAAATGTTAGTGAAAATGTAATGTGATAAATCAAGCTTGTTCTAGATGTATACAATGTTATGTGTTCTTCATTTAAGGTGGTGATAATTCATTCCCTCACCCAGTTAGGATGGCTACAGCTTCTTTTAATGGTGAAACAGTTCATATTCTTACACAAGATCCAATTTCTGGAGGTAAGTAATGTGTGTTTAAGTCATGGTAGTAGCCATGACTGTAAAACCAATTAAGGATTCAGAACTTATTGGTGGCAAATCTGACTGCCTTAAAAAGTCATAGAATGTTTTTTATTTAACACATTTACCTTACTTATTCATTTCAAGCAGATTTAAAGTCATCAATCATCATGAAATATTGTCAAAAGCACTGTAGAGACTTGAAATTGAGTTGTTTTATGAGTTAAATTATTTGGAAAGTATGACATTTTTAATTTACTTCTGCTTTATTATCCAGACTGGCAGTCTCTGGTAATTAAGAATAGGATATTTAATTTCTATACTTTGTTTCATGTATAACTATGGAGACAAACATTTGTTCTGATAACTATAGTATTATCACTTCTTATGTAGTCTGAAGGGCCTGACATTAACTTTTTAAATTGGCTGCCCAGCAGGAAAACCAACTAAAAACAATCCTTGCTCAAACTGAGTCTTCCCTAAGTATAAATAGATAGAATTTGAGGGTTAAGAATATAATTTGGTTGGTCAATCAGACAGCTTGCAGGGAAAACTTGTTGCCTGAACCCAAAGTTAGGTCATCACTGGCATTCGGGTAGCCATGTCAAGCCCTGATCTGACTGACATGAATGGAAATAAATTAACTTACTCTGTCAATTATAACATATTATCATCATCTTTAGATTGGTATTAGTCATCATTGTGTTAAGTTACACACAAAAACAATTATTAAGAATATTTTATTATTTATCAGTATGTCATTAAATGTTAATACACATGTATTCTTATGATCTTGATATTTTAAAGAGACAGTTATGGTAGCCCCAGTATCTATGAGTGGCCAGGCCAGTCCTAGTGGTAAAAATCTATCAGTTAATATGGATGTTCCTGAGCAGAAACAATGGTGGCAGTTGGAAGAGGTAATTCTATAATTTCATTATATTGTTGTAGAACCCACCTAGTCTAAGTAGATTTGGTTTGCCCTGATTTGGCTATTCCATCAATTTATTTGAAACACTATACTATATCTTAGGCCACAACAAATTGATAATGTTCATCGGATTTCCCGCACATGAAATTCGAAGATGGAAATTTTTTTTTATTGCCCGCACCTTGATTTTTTAAATGCATCAAAAATTTTGGAAAAATAAAAAAAATTGGCACTTGACCAAGTAGAATTACACAGAAAATTGATAATTTGAAGTCTAAATATAGATATAAATCAGCACAATTTCACAATTATGGTAAAAAACAGTAATGTATTCTTGATAACATGTCTAAGAAATTACAATGGCACAGTCTTTTGTTCAGAAATATAACTACACTCTCCCTGAGTCCTTTAGGTTAGGGTTAGTAGGTTGTTGTTCTACAATTGATAATATTTCTCATTGATAAAACTTTTCTACCTAATTTTTTAACAAACACTGAACGGTCAAAGCATGTTTGACTACAGAGTCATGGGTTTGATTCCTGTGCAGGACCTTAATGGAGTTAGGTTATGAAATATTTTCTATGGTCATTCACCTGCCTACCTTGTAAGGCAGTGGTCAGACACTGGCAATTGTATTGCTTAGTACTAAGTTAAAAGCTTTGGTCCTGAGATCTAGGACTACTGACCAACCCAATACATTTCAAAGCAATATTGAAATTTGGTGTGATGCACCATACATTAAATTTAAATATGATAAAAATCTAATAATTTTATTTTTGTAGATGGCTAATAGTTTAATACAGCAAGCTCAACAGTTTAAAGTTATGGTGGAACAAGTGAAACAACATTCATTGGCTTATAAAGAATCTGCTGTTATCCAAGCTAGACAACAAATGGAAAAGGTATACACATGTACCATATATTAATCGATGAAGTTAAGTCTCATTTACATGAAAGCCGTTACCACCTTAACCTACTAGTCCAAAGATTCGAACTGATTAAAAATTGATTAGGACTTGTGAGAGTTAGTAATTTCATATAGTTTTGCTCATTTCAATCAAACAATAAAATTGAGCTAGTGCCTGTGAAAATTTAAGGTGTTAATTGTGAAGATTAGTTTATATTACCTGTGGCAGATAAATACATCACATATTTCAATTTCTAATTTACTGTTCTATTGAATAAGGGTAATATAAATTTAAAGTAAAAGTAATTGCATTTTATAGTCTAAGTTTCATGCTTATTCACGTTCACCGACTTTACAGCTATTACCCCTGGTCATTGGGCTACTGGTATTTATCTATCAATCTCCCTGGGGACTCTTTTTCTCGGCTTATTAGTGCAGCAGGCAAATTGACACAACAGAATTATACCACCCTCACGGGTACCCATTTACATCTTGGTGAAGTGAAGCAATTGCTCAAGGAAATTAGCAGTGCCCTTAGTGGGATTCGAATCCCTAAGCCTGCGTCCTACCACTGGACTACCGCTCCAAATTTACACTGCATGCACTGATTTACTTGGTTATTTTGTATGTACCAGATATATGGATAAAACTCTTTTTGAGAATAGTTTTAAGATAATGATCAAATGTTTGCTTTCAGTTTCTTTTCTTACTCCTTTTTTTGTCAGTTTTATTAATGTGTATGTTATAGGAGGAAATTTCTTAATTTAACTTTTCATTCATTGGCCTCCTTGTCTATGTAGACGTAGGGTTGCACTGATGTGACTTGTTAGAACACCGTCTTCTGCCTTTTGGTTTTCTCTCATTTTCCTCTCTGCAATCTTAAAACCTGCTTTCACAGCATGCCTCAACTTGACCAGTTAGCAGTGGCCACCCACTCGTCAACAACCCAATAAAAATCTATGGTCTGAGCTGGAATTGAACCCATGACTTTTCTAGTTATAAGCAGACACTCTACCCTGTTGCCATAAAAGCTAGGTTGAAGTACAAGTGCCTTATCAAACCTCTGATACAACAAGTGTGTACATGTATATTATTTCTTTTCTAGTTATTAAATCAAGCCAAACAAGATGCAAATCTTCAGATACAAAGAGCAATCATGGAAGAAAGAAATAAGAAAGATATAGCTGTCCAACAAGCTATAGCCCAGACTAGAGCAGAGATGGGAGATAAAGGTGATGGTGGTATTACTGTGGTTACATACGAAGGTTGGTCAGCACAGCCACAGGGACATAATTTACCTAATATAATGGTTGCCACTGAAGATACAGGAAATGAACATAAATCTTGACTAGGCCATGATCATGGTTAATATCACATGATCATGGTTAATATCACATGATCATGGTTAATATCACATGATCTTGGTGTATTGAAATCCGTGGAGATTATGGAATTAATTTTTGCTGGAATAGACTGTTTTGTTGATATGTATGGTATCTGAAGCCATATTGGAATGCATGTGGTATGTTTCTATTTTCATTGAGAGCTAACGGTCAGAGTAATTTTGTTCAGCCTTGTGTAATAAATAATGTAATGGTGCATTTAATCATCTAATGTGAAGGACATACTCTGTAAAGGAAGTTTTTATTAACTTTATTTTCCCATATTGAGGAATCTAGGTTATACATGTACTTATCTTGATCTCCTTTTAGAATTGTTGTTGTACAATTAGATATGTACATATAAGATCATTGTACATTATTGTTGTTTCCTCTTAAAGTCATTTACAATTTGCACATTAACTTCATATGTTTACATACGCAATAAGAAACTGTTTAAAAATAATTTTAATCTATCTGTGGGTTAAACTCTGTTAAAAAATAAAATTTCATTGTAACTCATGCAACTCAACCAACTACGTCCAACCTTTGCTTTTGACTGATATATATTTCATTGTTGACGTAAACACAAATTTATTGTAACTCCGAGTTGTTTGACTCATTTTATAGTAATAAGGTCAGTTGTCATGGCAATGAGCATTCACTTAACCTTCCTGTTTCATAATGACACTAAGTTGCTTTGACATATCTCAACAGATTGATACTTTCTCATGTAACACATGTATCGGTGATAAGCTTAGAGATTTTAGGTCCAAGTTTTGTTCTTCAAACCTAATTTAACATTTTATACAGATAACTCATTGCAAAGCTGAAGCCTTTTCTTTGTCATAGACATTGACATATTGTCAATAATAATTTTGTGAAATGACTTATTTGAAGATAGTTGTGTGCAGGTATTTCAAACTAGTCCTTCAAAAACACTTAGGTGGTTAACAAGTTTTATACCATGGTTTTGTTTCAAGCTAGCAATACCAAGATTGTGGCCTCTGCTATTGTCAGAGTGATCTGAATTTGTCCGGCTAGTTTAATACATTTGCTAAGATAGCTCTACATTATAGCCTACTGTTCCACAGGAAAGTATGAAGTAGGGCTAGGTAGCTATATCCTTATATAAGAGGCTACTCAATATTTCTATGATACAAAGAACAATTATTGGTGCAAATGATGTTAGTGGTGAACGTGTGAAATAGTTTAATGATAATTCAAGCATGATATTGATGAACAAGGATCTGTGTAGAATATTTTATTGTGTTAACTTTCAAGTATATAAAATGTGACTTGAGGTGACTTGTTAGGTTTGTTTATATTGTATAATTCATGTGCAGCCAGATTGAAACACTATAATATACATGTAAACATATAGTATTTTTGAAAGGAATCAGGTATACCATCTATAGTTTTATTTGTTGCTGAACTGTAAATATCGATGTGTTTATATTTTTTATCATTAAATTTTTTATGTGATCATGTTTACTCTGAGAGGGTGAATATGGTTTCCCTAACCCTGTTAGCTCCTAAACTTGTTGTGCCTATCCTTTTATTGTTCGAAATGAAGTATATTCTTTAGTGTACAGCTTTCATTGTAATCTTAATAAGTCAGTTTTATTTCATACATTACTGTTCATAACATGTTGTTTCTTCCTCAAGTAGTACTTTGGTAGTATGCTAGGCGTTGAATCCAGCAATATGGGTTTGATTTCAGGCTGCTACACGTCATACCCTTCCATTTTACTTTAATGATGATATTCCTCCATATTGGGAGTTGTCAGCTCCTTGTGGAAAGGTAAGCAAGATTGAAGAAGTGACTTTAGAACTGGTTAAAAAAAATTCCAAGATGGTTTAATTGGGCAAGTTTGTAACCATACATACAACAGGAAGAAAATCATAATACCTATAATGTACATTTATGTTGGTTTAGAGAAAACAACTTTGAAAGTCAATTAAGTTTGATATTTTATTCCACCTCTGTTTTTATTATCATTCTTTGATGTTGTTTTTATTATCATTCTTTGATGTAATGTGCAGTCCGTTTCCTTTAATTAAGTATATGTAGTATGACTAGCTGCATTTAAGAATTTAGTTGTTGGCTATTTCAGGTCTTAAGTTTTTATATTTTTAGACTGTTTATGACCATTTACTTAATAAATGTTTTATAAACTTAAGACTATATTACTCCTATATTAGGTGTACACATATATAACCATTTTATTTTATGGCCTGATAGTTGTTTTAAATTATTGCTATTTATACAAAGTAAATATTTTCACCTAATAGTTACATTGAAATCTGGTATAACAGTATCATAATAGATATTTGTTTTATTAAATTTGATTGAATTTGATTTTGAAAAAAAGCTAGGTAGGGCGGAATCTAAGTTTTTTTTTCAACTGGGCTCACTGTGATGTTTACTAATAGTCTGAAGTTGAAAATTAAATTTTGAGCTTTAGATTTAATGCTAAATTATTCTAGCGTGGAAAAAACTGATAATTTTACATATATGATTGGAGAGATTTGCTAGTTAGGGTCAGGTTGCCCTAACTCAAGATTTTTGCTTTAGGTCTAAAGCCCAGACATGATTTATAAACATGTATAGATTGTATTTATTTTATTATGAGTATATTTTGCTCATTTCTCATGTTGTAAATGAAAGATTTTTTCATCTAGATCTAATACTTCGTTATATATTCATCATGTCATACAACATTGTAAAACAATATCTTGTATATACCATATCCATGTACATTCACTCAGTGTATCATATAAATAATTATAAATATTTCCACAGAAAAATAACAAATTATAACTCTAATATTGACTTGTTCTATTTTTGCACTCTGTATTATAGTTGTAGATCTAGAACAAGTTTTCTAAGCATATCGCTAGCTAGAGCTTTGTGCCCCAGTACCCTTCTTACATCAAAAGGACTATGTATGTGATATCAAATTAAGGGTAGCAGGGGCGCAAAGCACTAGCTAGTGATATGCTTAGGAAACTCGCTCAGAATGAGAATAGATTAAGTCCATTCATTTTGATCCAAACTTTACAAAAATTTTCAACAATTTTCAGTATTGTCGAGGCAGTCAGCTAACCTATTTACTGTCCTTAGAGAATCTTAGAACTTCACTCTAACAGTTCTAAGCAAAATCATGGGCAATTCGCTGATATCTACATCACTTACAACCACATTCATTCTTTATATTAATACATACAGCACCCACAACAAGTTTGGAGACAAAAGAAATTAACTACAGTTCTTGAATTTTGATGATTATTTTTGTAGAATCATTTTTTTAAATATTATCTAAGTATTGTTTGTAATAAAATAAAAACAAATTTCATGAATGCAACACATTAATAAGACTCGGCATATGACATCCGAAAGCCACCAAAACCATGTTTTTTGTAATTATTGTCCATAAAATAGTTTTTATGTTATTTTTGTAGTCTCAGTTATAATATTAATGATAACAAGAAAATCAAAATAAACAGTCCTAAAATTTTAGATAAAAACTATTCAGTAGGCCTACAAAGGGAAAACATCTCCAAACTTTTGGTGGATACCATACATTCATAAAATATTTCATTACCAAATAATGAAATTGTAGGTCAGCCAGGGCATCGTATGTATAATGTGAAACCCCTGAATCTATAGGGAGTTGTGCTACTAACTGCATGGAAACTTAAAACCAGTAAATCACTGATTTGCTCTGGACTGTAGGTATGTTGTGCTATTAATATTGATACAACTTTTCAACAACGACAATTAGACAAGAGTAAAGTAATGGATGCAAGCAATCTACTACTGAACAAAGAGTAGTAATCAATGTACATTTGGTAGTTTTTGATTCATCATAAATAGAAGACTACATGCTCTAGTTTAAATAGGCATCAACACACAAAATTATATTTGTATAATTAATAAAACAATGCAGTACTAATCAGCACTCACAGATGTGCATAAATTCAATACAAACAAAAAATAAGATCATAATTTATTATCAAACATCAATGAAAATACACATTGAACTTCAATGCTTAGCACAAATTAGAAAGAATGTTTTATCTACACATATTAACATTAAAACAAGTAAGCTCTATTAGCCTTTTCTATGTTTGGTTCTAAACCAGCTCTTGCTCTTTGTTCTCTTCGTTTCTGAAATACAAATAAATTCTAACATTTAGTCATCAACCATTGTAATAACTCTCATTCAGTTACAATTATGACTTGTTTTTACAGGTACTATTTATATTGCTGAATGAGAAAATGTGGTGACTGTTAAGAAAATAGAAAGATTAAACTTTATATAATGTTCATATCAAAGGGGGGTAATTTTAACATTTTTTGCCATTTAAATGTCAAGGACATCTATCCAGACATGTCAACAAATGATTTTCTAACACATCAAGATAATATCTACCATTTGTTATATAGTTCCAACTTCCATAAAAATGTCCATAAGCAAACACAATGACACAGGCTACGCCTTGATGAACACAACATATACATACAGACCATGAGATTATACTGCGACAATTTTTCAATAGAAATTATCAGGACTTCAGGTTTTTAGGATTTTAGGTTTTCCATGGTACAAACAAGACTCAACTCATTTTGGCTGAAATGCATTCAGAAAAAAAACCCTTACCTTGGGGCCTGGATCAAGTCGCCCAGTGTACTAAATGTGCTGTAAACCTGCCAACTGACACTTGGTTAGATTATTAGATCTAACGGTGTCAAATTATAAAAATATGCTTTTCATAAATATGAACTAAATGATAAAAAATATGTGATATGTTATTTCAATTACCCTTTCATTAGATGCATAAAAATATATAAGAGTTGTTGGTAATATCAATCCTCCAAAAAGGTAAGCCCAGCTTCTTTTGTCTACCTTGTAGTAATCAGCAAAATAAAGTCTGCTAGAATACCATCTTTGCAGGGCTGGTTCAGTCTATAATAAATATGAAAAGAAAAAAGATTGTCATCTATAAATCATTAACTAAAAAAACAAACTATCAATTGTAATAAATACAGAACCCTGGGCCTTGAACCATTAATTTGTTTTGTATGGGGATATCAGTGGTGTTTGTTTGCAGTTTTGCTCCAGCTTTCTGGTGAAGAAGAATAAATGTACATAAACTTTTAACCTAGGGTCACTTAATGGTTTTAAGAATGATCACATTAGCTTCTGGTAGTCAAAATGGTCGCTGAAATGATTGAAAACGCAGAAATTCATGCATTGGAAAAGCAACCCTGATCTTCATAAGGTAAAATATCCTTATCAAAATATTTGCGTACAATTATTTTCCCAATACATGACATATGTAATTTGTATACCCCTTGTTACCTTTTTTGTGTTAATTTATTATCAAGCTTTCAGTTCATTTTTGGTAGCAGTGGAAGTATATCAGATTTGGACACCAATGACTATTCAGATTTGGGTGTCATAAAAATGTTGTGTTGTCATAAACTAAAGTCTTGAAACTTCAAAGTAAATGCTATTGGAAATAATGTGTCTATACTTTATACAGATTTGAAGGAGACATTAGAGCCTGGCAGGCCTGTGTTTATGTATACTTGAAAATATACTGTAGTTGCACGTTTGGAACGCTTCTGGTTTCTGTGCTTACAGCTCATAGTATTGTGGGACAGTATGACTAAATGCACAATGTAGAGAATTTGGGCGAAATGAAGCAGACATTGGCAAAATGGAGAAACAATTGTTGGCATATATGTCTTTTCCATCAACAGGCCATGTCTATAATTATATTATACTGGGTATACGATACATTGATGATATAACTTTTGGACCGTACTACAAACATGTTATATTCAGTGATTAATCGGCCCATACCTTTTACACATATAACAAAATCCAGTTAACAAAAATCCTGACAGAATAAGTTAAACCTACACCATTTTTGTATCAGTAGTGAATGCTGTAAAATAAATCTCCATAGGTCAGTGACAGCAATTTTAATTTACCCAATTAAACTTCCAACCTACATGTATTTTAATCAGTTGGTAAAGCAAAGAATCCTGTTCTTTAATTTTTGAAAAAACAATAACTGAAACAATTCCATGTAAATGTTTTTTATTTTCTGTCAGATTTTAATCAAAATGGGGAGTCAAAGATGTTAATGTTTATTCTCAAGTAGCTGCCTGGCTACCTATGCCGGTAGCGCACAAGTCTACTGATCAAGGGGTCGTAGGTTTCGATTCCCGGGCAGGGCATACTTTTCCTGGAGCTTGGTCATGCAATAATTTTTTACAGCCATAATATCTCAGCACTACCACTGATTCTAAATCATGTAGGGCAGTAGTCAGTCACTGACGGAAGTATGCGCCTAGTAGTTAAATCTCGAGATTTAGCCTTTCCAGGAATAGTAAGTAGGTTGACTGACTGCTGTGTTGCTATACAATGTGTTGCTACGACATTAAACCTCCCTAAAAGAATGACATTTTTAAACAACTTAAAACTTTTGACAAATAGGGGAAACCAAAGAAAATAGAACATAGCCGACAAACTTCACAAAGACATTTGTTACCTGCACATGTGTTTACAATTGGGATATATTCATAATCACTGATATTTCATCTTCACCAATAAAAAGGCAATAATTGGCGTACTGAGTATAAATTGTAATCAAAACAGATATATACGCTGAGAATAAAAATTAACAAGAAAAAAGTTAGATCTAGTCTCTAGATAGTGTTGAAGTAGGGCTGATATATTGCAATATGCTTGCAACGTATCGCGATATTAACCACGATATATTGTGGGCTTTTAAATTTGTTGTGCCTCTGCTGTATTTAACAGAAACAATGCAAATTTAACATGCAGCTACTGATAGAATCTAGCTAGCTTCTTTAAGTATTTACAGTCATTTAGGACTGTGATGCGCCAAAATCGGTTAAAATTTTGTAACTTAAGGTTAAATTGAATAAACGCTTTGCTACTTTTCTTTAGCGAAGGGAAGAATTTTCCAATGAAATAAAAAATATCGCCAAATACCGGTACGTTAAAATCGTCCGCGGTACGTATTGCCGCAGCTGCGTATTGCAATATACCGGTGTACCAGTATATCGTGACAGCCCTATGTAGAAGAGATCTTACGGAGAACCAACATGGCCTAATAAGATCACAAAAATCTTACAATATGCCCTCCTTGTCCCTGTGTGAGAGAAAATTTTGGATCAACTGTTATTCGTCTAAAAGCTTCTTTCTTTGAAGCCAATAATTGCTGACGACGTTTAGCCACATCAAGTTCCTGTGGGGTAAGGTCGAATGATTTCATGGGATTCCATGTCAGTGTTGGGACCTTTTTCGACATTATTTCATTGAGATGCAGACACTTTTTAATGAAAACACTGCAAACTCAATGAAGAGCTGTAGAGGTCACCGGAAGTTATTCTTATAAACCGAAAGATACGATATGTGACCGAAAGATCCTAACTGAAAGAATAATCTTCAGTCAATGATCAACTTTAAAATCTACAACATTAGAATATATTTTGACTGCAATACAATTTTGTTATATCATTTAGTTATTTAAACCTATACTTGTGTTTTAAAAAATTGCAACTTTTTCTTATTTAAATTTCCTTTCGCCTCCACCGTAATCTCGCGAGAGTCAGGAAAGCGGAAAGACGAAAAAAAGTAAAAACAAATTGATTAAATCATTGTTTTCTCGTATTTGATGGACTGTCATCGTGAAAAGGTGATTGAATTTAATATTTAAGTTAATTTTCTTTAAGTTTACAGTGCTGTTTATTTCTCAATGTCATTTTAAACTCTGTGTTTTTGGCAAGAAAGTTGATGACTAACAAAAGTGATGTTCATGATGTTACACTGTTATCCATTCATTCCTTCTATTTGCTAAAATCTGACTCTTGAACACATCTTATTGCGTTTAAATGATTTCTAAATTCGCCAAATTATCTTATATATAATAATAATTTTGATGTAGGATCAACACTAAAAGAATGAATTCGATATTTATGCAACATTTACATGTTCCTGTCAATTTCGTGAATATTCCTCACAATTTCGTGAATATTTGTTTCAATATAGTGTACAATATAAGGTGTATTTCTGTTGTCCTTGTGTTTACATATGATGACCCACTTAAATTATTGTATTTTCTGCATTTTTTTATGACACAGGTTGATACTTTGCTTAGATTAGCCAATTCAGAAAGGCAGCGGTTAGGATTAATTCTTGGAGTCTAAGATTATGGAAGTTCTATAATTCAAATTTACCCTACCTGGCAAAAATGAATTATTGCTGGGAAAGCCTCGTATACAAATGTGCCAAACCCAGCTTAAATTCCTGTACAAAATTATTGTTGTAGTTGACATCGATGATTGCCTTTATTTTACTCATGTTTCAAGTAAATGTAGAACCAGAGCATCATACCATCAGAATTTCAACGCAATTTTACAGCAACCAATTCCTTTAGTGTCAGCTTCTTCCAAAATACAAACACTTTCAGCTACTGTAGCTGCCTCCGCCTACCATGGTATACTTCAAAAAGAGATTTAGAGTCAACTACCTATGCTAGGTCACTACCAATGCTCAGTCACCCCATGTAAATTTTAGTAAATAAAAATGGAAACCTAATAGTTGTGTCTATTTTAGGGCTATCTGTCAAACGCTTGTGAAAAACCCAAAGTCATGATTATCTAGGCACTTGATTGTTTTTGTAGACGAAAGATGCGGATAGCACCTACTGTTCCAGCTCCATCTTATTTACTATTAATTTGTACATGTAAAATAATTCAAGAAATATCATCATTTATATAAATCCATAATATTTACATGTAATCAATAATTTACTGGTTTAGACCAAAATTTTTACATATTCACTTCTATTTGACTTTAAAACATGGGGACTGAGCACTGGTCCAATTTTTCTAAAAATGCCATGCTTTACTTATGGTGCTCCACTGATTTTATCCAACATCTTGGTTCTTTAGATGCTTGTTTTTTTGGAAACTGAAGTTAGGAAACAGAGATGCTTTTACCATAGGAACTTTACCAGAATTATCAGAAATCTTTTAACCCAAATCAAATTTGATATAAAAGTGACCGAGTATAGGTAACGTCACTCTAATTCTAAAGGATGAACAGAAGGATGAACTGTGTCAGCTGGGGCTGAGTGCCCAGGTATCTCTATGGAAGCTGAATTGATCTCACCAAAATGGGCAAATCATGATTTCTAACTTTTTATATCATTATTGACCTAAATCCATCTAAGCCAATCTATTTTTCTCATTATCTTTTCCAACTTTCCATTACCATTGAAGAATTGTCTGAATTTGCCAGGAAGAACTAACTTAAAAGCAGGTCAGTGTGAGGTAGGAATTTTGAAGTCTAACCCTAGATCCTCATAGTGACATTGGATGTTTTTTGGACAAAATATTTATTTGTTAACTAAATAAGATTTGTTTTTCAGTTGAATTCAATGAGCAAATATGTCAACACCTTCTAAAGGATATACTCAAGATAGCACTAGTAAGTGTAATGAAAACCTTTTTTATCAGTTGCCAGTCTTTCAATAGTCTTTATGTTGAAAGATCTATGTAAAAATGTGCAAAATGCAAAATAACTCGAACCCAATGCTCATGTGTTCAATTTTAGCCGGATTTTTCTACGAAAAAATTTGGCTAATAGTTTGGCGAAACACGGGCTGGCAGTCGGTCGGGGGGGGGGTGTCCGGTGTTGTTAACAATTGCGTTAACGTTTTTCTTTTCCATATATTTCTGCCATTTATTGTCATATCTTTATGAAACTTCATACAATGATAACATACCATGTGATGAACAGAATTAGAAAGTAACCACAACTCTACCTGCCTTTATTTTGGATTATTTCCCTTTGTAATTTTTGTGTTAAAGTTTTTAAATCCGGCTTTAATGTGGTTTCCACATTACATTTCTTGTTTAGAGAAAATATCATGAATGAATGTTTTTTTTTTTTAAATTGAGGTTTACAATTGAAAATGAGGTAACTTAATTCAGTTTGTAACAGCCATAATAGAGAGTGAATTCAGAATACTACCTGGTATGTTATCGGAATGTTAAGGGCAAATAAAATCCAATGCATAAACTTACTAGTTGAAATGGAATATAAAGAAAATCAGATTGTTAGAATATGCTTCCTTAAGTAACGCATAATTTTACAATTTATATAAGATTTTTATATTTTATTTCTTAATACAAATCTCTGTTTTCTTCCAGCTTCATCATTTACTTGGGATGCCTATTTAAAAGAAAATGGTGGAGTTGTGGCCCCTGATCATTGTTTTAAGCAGGTATAGTTTACACTGAAAACTTACGCTTGTCTGGACAAATTATTTTCAGTATTAAGTTAATGGTGATGATTGTGTTTAATTACTTATTTTGTGTTTTTCAAATATACCTTAAATGTATCTGCATGATGAAGTTCCTATGTGAGTGGGAGCTTATGCAGCTCCTTTGTCCAGAACATAATATTTTCCCTTAAAAGCAGAATGCCTTTGTATACACATACATTGCCATAATTAGAAATTACTCCAGATGTGCATTTTTTTTTAGTTTTTCCTCATTCGTTTCTATGAGACAAAGTGCATTTAATCTGCATACTCTAGGGCCTAGTGATGCTTCTTATTTCTTATTGCTATGAAGTAGTGGGAATAAAATATTACCCTGTATATTGAATATTTGAGACAAACTAAATCTTGTTTATATCTGTTATTATATAGGCTACAAATCCACCAAAGAATGAGTTTGTATCTGGTATGAAGATAGAAGCTGCTGATCCACGTAATATTACCTCAACATGTATAGCTACTGTAATATCTACTGTTGGCTGTAGACTACGTCTTAGATTGGATGGTAGTGATGATAAAAATGATTTCTGGAGACTTGTTGATTCACCTGATCTACATCCTATTGGTCACAGTAAAAAACATGGACAACTTCTACAGCCTCCACTAGGTTTGTGTAATGCTTATTAATAAATTAAATAATTTCTTCATTAGTGATTATTCTTCAGCAGAATACTTGGACACTGAAACCTGCTCTTTCTGCTCCTTCCTTTGCAGAAATAAATACTTTGAAACACCAACCCTCTGTATAGCACTCAGCCACTTTTTGTACCTGTCTGCCTTTTTAGCTCTAGATTAGGAAAACCAAATCATGTAAAAGAATCATAGATCGAGATCGTTATTACATTTTATATATTACACATTACATTTATATTTCAGGATTTCGTATGAACCAATCATCATGGCCATCATTTATGCAGAAAACATTAAATGGAGCCGTATGTGCACCAGCAAATTGTTTTAAACCAGTAAGTTTTTGTTACTTTTAATTTTCTTAAATATAGTGTAAAAAGTGTGAAGTGTAATTTCTTAAAGTAGCTGTTGATCAACACTTTTTATTAGGTTATAAACAGCAATTACATATTTTACCAACTTTTATAGACACTTTCCTTTTGCCTTTCATCAAAGAGCCTAAAATTTGTACAGACCTTGAAAAGTGCTTGAATTTTAAGGTCTACCTTGAAAAGTGCTTAAAACAATTTTGAGTGCTTAAAAGTGCTTATTTTCATTAGCAACCTTGAAAAGTGCTTGAGAAGTGCTTATTTTCGGTCCAATAGTGCTTGAATTATATAACTAATTGTAATTTTAGGCTGGAAAATGAAAGGAGATAGACTGAAAAGTTAGGGACGAAGAATATTACATTTAATCAGTCACATAAAATATAATGAATAATAATCCTTGAATTTGGCACTTTTGTCCTTGAAAAGTGCTTGAAAAGTGCTCAAATTTTGTCTCTAAAATTCTGTACGAACCCTGATTTACTGTTGTTAAATGAGGATCTAATAAATGTTTTTTACTATTTCCAGGAACCTCGAAGTCCATCAAAGAATGATTTTAAAGTTGGTATGAAATTAGAAGCTGTTGATAGAAAGATTCCAATGTTGATTTGTCCAGCTACTGTTGGAGCAGTTAATGGGGACCAAATACAAATAAAGTAAATTATTATTAAAGTTTTGTTGGAGGAAACATGGCTTATTTTGATAACATGACGTTTTGCCTTAGAAAATTTATATGAACTTATTGATCACCCCTCGATTAAATAATGTTAAGTCCAGCTTGATATTTATCTTGATATATCTTGATTGATGTTCTATAATAAAAATCTTGGTTTAGTCCTTTTTTCAATAGTTTGAATAATTTCATTGTAATTGAATACACACTATCACAAGTGTTAGACAAAAAACACGAAGTCACCATGAAATTATACATGTTTTGACTGTTGAGAAAAAAACGAACTACACTTATGCAACATTACAGAGGCTGGATTTAAAGTTGTTTATATAATAAAGGTAGGTTATTTTTGTAAATGTTTGTGTAATAAATATTTTACTATATTTTATATTGTTCATGTTTGTTACAGATTTGATGGTTGGAAAGGAGCATTTGATTTTTGGTGTAGATTTGATGATAGAGATATATTTCCTGTTGGTTGGTGTTCTAAAACTGGTCATGTATTACAACCTCCCGGAGAAAAAGATAAAAGTAAACTTTTTTGTATAACCTGATCTAATAGCTTTAATTTTATAGCTTAAACTAGCTTATTTTATATCAAATATACAATTGCAGTGCCCAAAGTAAAACTTGCTCAATACTCCATGATGACCAGAATTATCGAACAAGTGATGTTTGAGAATCAGATATTTATAATGTAATTGTTATTTAGAATCAAATTAAATTCAACATCAGAATACAGTTTCCATAAATCAACTATATTCCTGCATTACATTTTTTGGTACTATTTAAGTCTTATCTCAAGACTTGCAAAAAATGATTTGACTTCTTCCTTTAGTTGGACTAGTTGATATTTTTTTATTAAACGAAACAACATTAATCAGGCAAGTGTTCAAAAATTTATAAGAAGATGACTTAAAGTTGATGAATTTTCCTCAAGTAAATTTCTTGTTTTGTATTTTTCAATGATAAGTGGGCCAACATTTTTATATTTTTTTATTTACGGGAGCGCCGACCCTAATTTCTGGTGAAATGAAATAAAAATAAAAGAAACAAAATTTTCTTTTATTTTTTTTCTTCTCGCCGCCGAGTTGATGAATTCCCTCCCTTGCAAAAAAAAAAAATTACCCGCGATCTGTCAGAGAAATCGGGTGCGTTACCTATCGATTTCGCTACGTATCGCTATGAAAAAATTAGGGATAATCAATACCTATTGGACAACTCAATAAGTATTGAATATCAAAATCGCCCGTGCGTCAATTTGACCCGCGTAAATTTTGCCTTCAAGAGTCATAGTTGAATCAAGATCTCGGATCGACAACAAGTGGAGCGTATGTTACGTCCGCCTATTTGATATAATCGACCAATCAGGGATGCGCGCTACGCGGGGGTTGCAGTTAGTAAACACGCTTCAAAAGCCGATAACAAGTAACTCCTTTGTTTATCAATCACCCCTGTGTTTTTTTTTGCCCAATAAGACCAATGGACGTCCGCTCAAAATATCAATAGTGCTACATGTCGGTCCGATAAGATTGTTTACGTAATCAAAATGTTGCAATTAACAAACATGCGACAAACTGTGATATTGCATTGATTAAAGTAGACAAGCTTTTGGATTTTAGCCGTTCAATTGATAATTGTATCTAATTATGAGCATGTTGTGACGCAGTTTAAATAGACGTAATAGCCAGATAGCAAATTTTTTAAAAAGACTATTGAAATTGACAACAATGATAAACTCTGATTAAATGATAATAATAATCGTTAAATTCCATGTCAAAATAATCATTTATACAAATCATTTTACTACGAATTAAGTTTTTTATTTTGTACTGTCATACATTTTCGTGACCGACGCTATCGCCAATAAAGTGAAACATCGTTCAAATTACGTTATGATTAAATTATATTAATCATTTTGATTTTTAGATTTTCTTAATTTAGCAATAAGTAAGGGGAAATTCCCTTATTTTATCGATTTCAAGAATAAACATCGGTTGAATATGTGAAAATTTTAAAATATTTGTCACATAATCTATCTGTGTTTTAGACTCTGAAAACAATAAATAGCATCTATTGCTACATGAAAAGCATGTTTTAACAAAAGGTTTGATTTTATACATGGGTCTGTTTGTCAAATGTGACAGAAACTATAATGTAACTGTTGTTTTATAAAATCTCATGCAGAAAATATGGGACTCCAACTTTTGTCTGTGGGACTACTTTTCTTAGTGTTAAAGAGAGTCTTGGACTCCTTGTAAAATCCTAGTGAGAACCCTGAAATCTAGGTAATTTAAATTATTGCTTAAAGCTACAACAACGACATTAAAATCAATGGACAAAAATGCATGAAGTATAGTTTGACCCCTGAAAATTTGATTTTGACCCCTGAAAATTTGATTTTGACCTCTGAAAATTTTGAACGAAGAGTCATTTACCCTTGAGTCAGATACTAGGTCACCTGGTCAAATCTTGAAAACCCTTGAGAACATTAAAGAGATCACTTCATATACTTTTTATAGCTTTTATATTTGAACTGAAAAAAAAACAATAACAAAAAATCTTCCTTTAGATTTATTCTTTGATGTATGATATAAGATGGGCACTCGCCAAAAATATGGCTATATCGCGAATTTGACAACTTTTCGTATATTCTATGCCATTTGGTTTCTTTACATCTATTTTGCTAAATTAAACGGGTACCTCAGTCTTTGAATCTAGCTACCGGGCCGAAGACCGAATCCATCCTAAACGCTGACGGTTCGCAAGACCGAATGTCTGGTAGCAATTTCAATAGCAATATTACTAAAATGGATAATTGAACATAAAAGTTGCAGTTACAAGCAATTTATTATTTGGACGCTAAAAATCCAGCCGCGAGTCCGCAATACGCATTAAATTTTTATCCACTCTTGTAACAATCATAGACAATATGACTTATGTGTAAGGCGTCCTCTAAAAAAATCAATAGTGCTACATATATGACGGCTCGATAAAATTGATTACGTAATCAAATGGTTGCAATTAACAAACACGTGTCAAACCTTGGTGAACATTGATTGCAGAAGATAACACTTTCTTTTATGTTTGCCGATAAGCTGATAATTGTTATTAATTATTAGCGTGTTGTGTGGCAGTTTAAATAGACATGATTAGTTGATTTTTTTAATGAACTAATTCGTTAAATTCCACTAGAAACAAACAACTTTGTCATTATTTTACAACAGATAAAGTTATTTGTATTTTATTATTCATAATGTGGTATTCCATTTCGTAAAAACAAAATTCCTTCAATCATTATATCGTAACGTCATCCATTTTCGCGACCCACGCTATCGTTTTTTTTTAAATTTTATGATTGTTTGATAAAAATATCATAATTTGTCTACGCATTCATACCAAATTTACAATTTACATCGTATCGCGATTAATATCGTAATCGCGAGGCATATATCACGATACGTATCGTATCGCGACCTTGGCCACGATACGCAGCCCTACCCCCGACTCAATTTTTTTGAAAAAATTCCCGTAAAACAAACAATAAAAAAATGTTGGCCTAAGTGATACTTAATTTCAAACATTTAATTAATGTTTTACAGCACCTGGTAAAAAGCCTGGTAGAAGTCGTCTCTCAGATTCAGCATGTACATCCAGTGTTACAAGTTGTAATTCTAATCGTAAAAGTCCATCCTCTAGATCTACTAGTCCTGCAGATTCAGATCACATCTCATATGTACCACGTAACAAACCTGTTGTCACGGTAACTGAACCTGATACAAGTTCACCTCCTCCAGAACTTGGTAAGTTTTTATAGATCACATCATATTGTGTTGTAGGAGCAGTGGTAGGACACACACTTAGGGATCAAGGGGTCCTGGGTAAAACCCAATCATGGGGCATGGCTTATTTCCTTGAGCCGTACATTTACCTGCAAATGCTTCACTTCTACCAGCTGTTAATGGGTACCTGTGAGGTTGGTATAATTTCCTCGCATCAATGTGTTGGCTGCACTAAGTGAAGTAAAAGACTCCCCAGGGAGATAGATAGATAGATACCAGTAGCCCAATGACCAGGGGTAATAGCTGTTTAGTTGGTGAATGTGCAATAGCATGTAAATTAGACTGTATTCTTTATCATGTAGATAAAATTGAAGTAGAGTCCATTGTTTACGTCACATAAAGACAAGATTTCTAATGGCTCTTGATGTTTGTAATTAATATCATATGTTTCAAATGCTCAATGATAAAACATAGATAAAAGTTTTAAGGACTAGTACAATGCTATAACACTGTAACATTATATATTGTAGTGATAATTTTATATAAATATTGTATTATAGAAGTATGAGTTAATTATGAGGATGAAAGTTGTTAATGGTTGAGTATTGAATTGTTTATGCAGTAACATCACTTCATCATCTTGGTATTTGGAATTTGTTTACTGACCTGCTTACTATAGATCACTTAGTGGTTGAATCGTACAATCTGTACGTAAAAAGAAATCTCTTTCTTCAAAGTCAGCCATTTGAATGACACTGATGGGTAATGTTTATTGCCACCTCCGTGACATGTTTTACTTGATTAAAGATTCCTGTTTTCTTGCAGTTTGTGTGTTTGTAAAACATGAGTGTAAATGTGGACCCTACCTCAATCAACATAAAATTGTGCAATTACCTTTACAATATGGGCCTGGTGTCATCACTAAAGTCTTACATGATGTTTTAAAGGGATGTCTTGATGTTGCTAGCAACGAGAAAGAAGTATTTAACATGATACCTGAAGGACGAGGCAAGGTTGTGATTACAGGTGAGTTATAGGCTTTAAGTAAGACATAGATAGACCCAATGTAAGACTCTAAGTAAGACTATGTAATGATAATTGGTGACCTGAACTTCGATCTAATGGACATGGAAAAGTGTTTTTGTTATTAGCATGGAGATCTAAGGTAGTAGATGAATTATTTGTTTGAGGCAACCTAAGCAGGTGGAGTCTTAGGATGATGGGAATTTTTGAGTGGATCTTGTCAACAAATTAAAGATAGGGAAATTTATTTGAAGTATTGTTCGTTTTTTCTCAACTGTCAAAACATGAATAATTTCACAGTGACTTGTGCTCTATGTCTAACACTCGTAATATTGAGATAGTGTGTAATCATTCACCGTGAAATTATTCAAACTTTGACAGTTTAGAAAAAATGGACTATAATACATGTATATTGATAAATAATTCATCAATCAAAACTGGATTTTATTTTACATCTGTTGTGGGCATCCCACACTGCCACCTAGCCCAGTTTATTATATTATCATATTATATCATATATTTTATGTTTGATATATTTCAGCGTCTCATGTAAACATATCTAACAATACAAAACGGGTAAGTGTTGTAGAAAGTAAAGAACAATTCTGGGATTTATTAGATAAATTGATGGATGATTTAAGATGTTGTGAAAACTTCTTCTCATCTAAACCTATTGATGTTGTATGTATGAAATGTCAGCAACCTGGAAGATCTGGTAGATCTGGTATGTAACATTTTAGTTTTCATTTTGTTCATTTAAAATCATCTTAATGATGAACAGTTCAATTTGGTTCATAGTGCTGTTGGTAGCACACCATGATTACTAATCTATTTTGTTAAGGGGGTATAGGTTCCAATCCCTCCCGGGGCAGTCATACCCTTCCATTAAAATTGTCAATAATATCAATTTTCCTCTATCAGTAAGGTATATGGAGAAGTTGTTGGCCTTGTGGAAGGGTAGGTACTCACAAGGGTCCAGGAAAGATATGTTATGTGCATTGGTTGCTGTAAAATGACAGTAATATATTGGCATGGTGTAAAAGTTAATATTTTAAATATGATTTTTTAAAACACAATATTTCTAAGCAGTTCTGTTGATCCCAAAATTTTCTGTAATTTATTTAATACAAAAATAATTTAATTTCTAAAAATACATTTTTTTCAAAATTAGCAGGAATTAAAAAGTGTCTATAAGGTCAAAATTAAAATAAATTTAGACAAAACACAATTATTTGAAGCTGTTATGTCGCTCAAGTTTTTACGCCTCTGACTGTCTACCTTAACAGAACAAAAATGATAATAACAACAGTTACATGTCATTGTTAATAATTATCTCATCTGTAATTGTCTATCAAGCTGAAGTTTAACGAAAAGTTCAACGAAAAAATCGGCTTATAGTTTGGCAAAACCCGTGGGGGGTGGGGGGCCGGGGGCCGGGGTCAGGCATCTGGTGTCGTTAACAATTGCATTAAAGTTTTTTCTTTACTATATATTTCTGTCATTTATTGTCAGATCTTTATGAAACTTCCTCCAATGATAACATACCATGTGATGAACATAATAAGAAAGTAACCACAACTCTACCTGGCTTTATTATGAATTATTTCCCTATTTTTGTGTGTTAAATTTTTGTGTTAAAGTTTTTAATATGTTGGATATCTCTGTCATTTATGGTCAGACCTTGATGAAAATCCGGCTTTTATGTGGTTTCCACATTACATTTTTGTTATATATTTTCAATCTAGATTCTGTGGGCAACGATGCTCGATCAAGGAAGCAAAAGCTTCGACGACGTTGGTCAACTGATTCAACTGATAGTTTAGATAAACCAAAAGCTAAAATACGTCACCGATACGAGTCAGAAGCTAGCTCAACAACGCCACCTGCTGGTACAAGAATACATAGACCTAGAGATCCACTAGAATGGTCGATAGATGATGTGGTTAAACATATTTGTGATACTGATATGGCGCTAGCTCCACATGCTGTCTTGTTTAAGAAACATGTAAGTTCTTGTAAACTGTAAACATGTAATATTCTTATTGTTAGTTACTGTATTGTGCCTGCTGATTTTGGTTTACAGTGGTCCAGTGGTAGGACACCTGTTTAGGGGTTGACAGGTCCCTGTGGTTAGAACCCCACTAGGAGCACTGCCTATTTTCTTGAGCAAGAAATTTACCTACAGTTGTTCAACTTCACCCAGGTATAAATGGGTACTGTGAGGGATCACCTTGCTTAGTGAAGGTGATTTCAATGATCAGAAATTATTTAAAGATTGTAAAGTCTGCTGTACATGTGTATGGAAGCACGCTTAAAACAGCACTTTAACTTCAACTTTGGATAACAACAACTACCCGTGTCACTTGACTCGGTACTATTGTCAATTACTGTATCTAAGTGAAATAGCTTAAAAATAAACTGAAAATGATTTTATGAATTTACAAGCCCTGTTGAGTTATAGCTATCACATTACTTGTTAGAAATTAAAACAAAAGTGCACCAAACAGTGTAAATGCATAAATGCAAATAGATATGACTATTCAGATTAATTGCAGGAGTGTTATTTTCTCAGTTGTCTGCTTATTATTGGGTGTGTCAATATGTTATGAAATCATAAGTTCATGTCTGATGAAGGAAAGGGGATGTCAAAATTGCCAGCAATTCAACCCCTAGTACTCTAGATTTGATATCTCATATTTATTCCATTTGGTGTACAAATGGTACCAGGAGACAAAGATCTAGCAGGATTTCTAAGAGAATGGGCTCCATATTTATAACTGCTTGATATTTTTATTTATTTTCAGGAGATAGATGGTAAAGCATTAATGTTATTAAACAGTGATATGATGATGAAATATATGGGCTTAAAGTTAGGACCTGTATTAAAACTATGCAATTTGATTGATCGACTAAGACAAGAAAGAGTTGGTAATAAGTGATTGTAAATGTACTGTCGGCTGTTTAGATGGTAGATTTGCTGTACTGTGAAGGAGATACGCTAAAACGTGTTGATAGAGTTTATGTTTTTGAAAGACTTAGTGACCAAAGTCTGAAAGACATGGAAACAAGTTTTCACATTTAATCCTGAATTCAATTCAAGATTATCAAACTTCAAAACTGTATAATATGTGATTGATTTATAACTTTATTATGGATTCTAAATGCAGATTTCTGGATTTTTTACAATTTTGAACATGTGCACAATAATATAAAATGATCATAGACTTGTTATTGGTAAAATTTATAAATGTCAGTGGCACACAAACTCACTACAATACTTCTGTACTCACAATTAATAAAGATAAATATCTGTATTTATGTATGGGGATTATTGAACTAATCGAGTATTTAAATCAGTAGGGTTTATGTATTTTGCCATTAACATGAATGAAATTCAGTAATATTATTATTATTTTTTTATAAACATAGAACACAAAATATTTAATGTTAATATTACTTCATGTAATTTGTGTGCCATCTTATCACTTAGGCCACAACAAGTTGATCATATGTTCTATGGATTGGCTCGTACCTGACCTTAATTTTGACAGTTTTACAAAAAATAATTTTTGTTCTCGTTCGCTCATAGAAATTTGGTCAAACCGCTATATACAGCAACTGAATTAAGATTTAAAAAAAATTTCTTCGCTCGCTCATCCCATTTTTTTTCCAGAAAAATCCGTAGAACACATGATCAACTTGTCGTGGCCTTACCATTTGATTTTCTCTAAGCAATTTTCAAGCATTAAAAATTTCAAAATGATTCCAAATCACTTTAATCTAGTCATAGTATAAATTACTCATGGATAAAGTAATGATAGCTATTAATCAATTTAAATATGGAATAAGGTCAGTCTATCCACTAACTGTTTCCTTTCTACATTTAAGTATTTTAATGTCTCTTTAATTGATCATTCCATGTGCGACCTTTTTATTTTAATAACAATGCTTTTACCAACTGCACAAATATAACCATGTGCTCTTTTGTTAACACCTTGTTTGTGGGACAAATTTAAACTGTAAACCTTTGCTAAATATGCAAATAGGTAAGGTCATGGAAAGGTCCATTGATAAAGCTGACATATTCTGATCACATGACAATTTAAGGGTCACATGATGCAAAGAGGCTATCATTTATGGTCATGGTCATAATTTCTCAAATCTGTGCTTCACCTTTGAAATCTATATTTTGAATTGGTTTATTGGAAAAAAATTAACTGGAAAGATGTGAGTCACAAACCCAGTTAGGCTCAAGTGATATGTGACTTGATAGTTACCGGTATGTGAAAATTTCAGCAAACAGTATACTCATAATCTCTTGACAAATATTCTCACTTAATCAGAAGTTTTTATGTAGAATTCATGACATTTGTGGAAAGATTAAAGTACTTTGATAAGTATGGTGCTGTTTGAAGAAAATTTTTTGTCTTTTATAATATAATATAAATGTACCTCATTATAACTCTTGGTTCTATTTTGTTCATTGTAACAGTCTTTGCCTTAAATTTTCTCAAGGACTGGTCTGATTTATTAAGTTATATAGAAAGGCCATAACAAGTTGATCATGTGTTCTATGGATTTGCTTGCACCTTACTTTTGATGTTTTTTCTCATAAAAATTTGGTCAAATCGCTGTATAAAGCAACTGAAGTAAGTATTTTTCTTTTTTTCTTTGCTTTCTCATCCCATTTTTTTCCAGAAAAATCTGTAGAACACATGATCAACTTGTTGTGGCCTAAAGGGCAAAGTTATCAACTAGCCTGACCAATTTTTTGCTAGTCACAGGCGTTTGGGCTAGTGTTGATTAAGGCAATAACTGTTTTAATATGTTTATGTACATAGATTTATTATTATTAGTTTTTTTTGTACATTAATTAGTCATCCATGATTTGAATAATGGCATTGTCAAGTTTTTTCATTTACTTTATTGTACATGATGTGTTATATAACGTTATCATTGCACTTGTTTCTTTTGTTTATCATTTTACATACTTACAGGTATCTTCACTCAAATATCTTACATAAAATATCATTGGTAGTCATAAGAATCAATTCATATCTTTGCTGAAATACGGTTTCCTCCATTGCTCAGAGGTAGAGAGTTCAAATCCAAAAAGTCCCTAGTTGAACTCTCAGTTACAGCAGATTATACATCTCCATGAGAATTCAATACTTAATCTTGGTTTCCTCTGCTAGGGGAGAAGTTGACAGCTCCTTGTGGTGGTGTAAGCTATTACTGGTTATGAAAATGTCCATGAAATCTGATAGCCAAGTGTCAACCTTACATAACCTACATGTTTTGTCTGATATTCTGTGAATTGACTGACAGTGGTGTTTTTGAAATACCTACTTATCCTTTTTTTCCCCTAGGGAAAATATATATAATGTAGCCACTGTATGCTATTTTTTATCATACTTGAATTTTGTCTAGTGATAATGATATTATGTTATATTAATCCTGTCTTTTGTTACACTTTATTACTAAACTGACTGATAATTTAATGTTTTTTACTAAAATCAAATCCTCTGTCTACCTCAACTATAATTATTGTAATGTAGAAAAAGTACTTTAAGAATGATGATGCAAACCATAATTGTAAAACATGAAGTTTTTTTTATAATTGAATGGTTTTACTAAAACTAGGTTTAATATAAGTTCTTAATCAATAATGAACACATGTTTCACATAAATGGCTCTAAGGTCAAAGCCTTACTTAGGGTCAATGGTCTTAGTATAACAAAATAATTTGTTACTTATCAGTATGGGCTATTTTATTATGCATATTAATAAATATATTACCTGTGAATGTCATACCAGATCTAATTTCATTGTAAGATTTATTTTTAAAGTATTAATATCTGTAAAGCTGTCCGACTAGCTTTTGGTAGCACGCAAGTCTACTGATCGAGGTGTCAAGGGTTCAATTCCCGGGTGGGGCATACTTTTGTGGAGCTTGGTCATGAAATTATTTCTAAGGCCATTCTCCCTCCTACCTATGATTCTTAACTATGTAGAGCAGTTGTCAGTAACTGACGAAAGTATGTGCTCAGTAGTTGGTTAACAGCTAAATCCAGGGATTTAGATTTTCCAGGAACAGTAAGTAGGTTGACTAACCACCATTATATGACCTATACAATGTGTTGCTACGGCATTAAACCCAACAAAGATAAAAACAAACAAATATTAATTTCTGTTCAAAATGATTTCTTTATTAATTTAGGGGATATAAACTGGAACACCATAAGATTTTTATAAAATTAACTGCCTCACAAGGAGTTATCTCTATTTGAATATGCAATATAAACTAATGAATATTAATTAGATGGGTGTGATCAATTTATCTATATTTGAATATGCAATATAAACTAATGAATATTAATTAGATGGATGTGATCAATATTCATTGAATTTGTTTTTTATAGACTTGGCATGGAATTATATTAATGACATAATTTGTTTGCAATTTATATTTTCTTTTTGTGGTAAAATATGATTTCATGGGTAAAGATCAGTCTACGAAATTAGTGGGTGTCCGGTTGCCCGGGACAACCAATATCTAGTTCGGGCAACCAAATTTCTACGAACAAGTAATAGTGCTATTTGCTAAAACGAACTGTTCAGGCAACCACTTTCATATCCTAATTTCGTAGACTGGTAAAGATAAAACATATGGCATTTATATTTTTTGATATTTTGATTATTTTTCTGGACCAGTATCACCTTATTATTATTATATTTTATTATTCTTGAAATCTAACTTATTGTTGGTAATGTGTAAATAGGGCAAGTTTATCTCTTAGTTAATCTTTAATTATAAAACCACACCTTGGCTTTTTTTATGTTTGCTTGATAACTAAATAATATAAGCTGGCATTCAAGTTTGCTTGCTGGCTTCTTAACAATGTCTCTGCTTGGTTATATAAGCTTTAATTTATTGTCTGTATTTTTTTTCTGTCAATTTTGTTACTTGAGTCTAAATGAAGAGACCCACCTGGTTAGCTCAGCTAGTTGGGCGTCTTGACTATGAACCAGGGACTATGGTATCAACTACTTATGGTGCTATTATTTTTTTCCTTCTCCTTTCTTCTCAGGTGTTTGAATTATAACAATCTGTCCATGATGGTGTGTAATGATCGGTCTTGTTAAATGTTAGCTTTTGTCCGCCTGTGGCTCTTTTCACAGAAATCTTACTTAAAAAATCCTTGTAAGTGATAACAAGAAACATTAATAATACTGTCATTTTTGGCCAATCAATTCCAAATATTATTGAATTATGACAATGTAGACTATTGTATACCTTTTGAATTTCAAATCGTTCTTCTGACTTAGAACTGCAAAATAATGAAATTGACTTACGATAACCTTTTTCTAAAGAATTTTTGTAAATAGGTGCTCTGACTCTGATTTAATTATGCCCCCTCTTTACTAAAACTTCAAGGTGAAGATGCAACAATTTAGCTTTTCAAAATTGTATGGGATCCAAAAAACAACATGTTTATTGTCCATCATGTCACCAATCTGTACTTATACAATGTAAGTTCCATAACTCTTGCGTAAACTTGAACTAAATTATGACCCTTATGTACTTTAAAAATGTTAGGTTTTTTATTTATCATTTTTATGTACATGTATTTGAATCTACCATTGGGATATCACTTATGTCTCTGGAGTTACTATTGGAAGTCAAATACTGAATTATGACCCTTTTATACTTAGAAAATTAAAACTCATAGATGTTTGACATGTAAGTTTAGCTCTTCAACCAGTGGAAACCTATTTGACATCTCACATATCTCATTGGGTATGCAAATTTTTACTGTTTTTGTTAATATGAGCACCCAGAACAATTGAGTGCTTTCTCAGCTGATTGCAAGTGTTTAAATATGAAGTTTTTTAAAGATTGTTATATTCTAATGTGCTCATATATCTCTGATCTTTCAATTTCATTTATATTTTTTGTAATGTGCTTCATTTTGTTTTGTTTTGTTTTTGTTCATACATTTGTCTTTCTGCTTGTTATTTTGGTTCTTGTATATACCTGTTTATGCTGTTAGATTGATTTGAATTTACTAGTTGGCTGTACATAATGTTTTGTTAAATTGTACTTGTTTCCTGTTGATTTTTATGCATGCAAAATTTTCATTGGTTAGTTTTTGTCACATGACTTATTTGAAGCAATCTCATTGGATAATATTGTAATATGAATTGTTAATGTTATGTATGTGATGATTTCATCTTTCTTGTAGATGTTATGACTTTCGTCAGTGTTTGTATTTTGAGGTAAAATGTCTCTAACGGTAGCAAATCAGCAATAAATGGGACCTGATAAAAATCCATGGTATGAACTAAGATTGGAACCCGCAATCTCTCGAGTCATTAGTGGACACTCTACAGAGTTGCCATATAAACTAGCTTGGAAGCAAGGGAGTACAAGTGCCATATTATACCTCTGCTTCATGAATAAGATTTTTTATGCACATAATTTTGAATGTTTTATGTTTAATAAATACAGACATATCCAACCAATGAATCAGTGTGAACACCTACCATACGTTTGTCTTCATATTGTGACACTATGTGTTCTAGTCATTCAAGTAAAGGTTTTTAAACTCAGTAAAAATAAACTTGATTTGCAACTTTTGAGTTTTTCCAGCTAAAAAACTTTGTACAGTATGTACCCATGCGAAACAAAGTTGGAACATACATGTGTGTACAAAGAACAATTGAATTTAATATGTGTTGCATACGTTTTAGCTTAGCAATAATATGTAAAATAATTTCATTCTGCATAGGTGCATGTGGTTCAAACAAACCTTTTTTAACTGGAAAACAACATAAATTCCAGCTCTGAAGAAGAACATTTAAGCATCATTTTGGGTCAAATCAATTACTCAAACGATTTTTCTTCATCACATGCTATAAGAAAGTTGTTTTGTTGTAAATTTTAATGAAAAGATTGAGCTTTTTATGCATTTTGCTTGTTTTTTTTTCTTTATTCTGCTGCCATAATAATTATGCATAAAGTAGTGCTGATCCTTTCGTTTTACAATTGTTCTAAGTTTTTGTAAAAAACAAACCATTTTGACTCTGGATGTAATTTTCCAGTATACAATTTCTTGTCATTTTGATACTATTTATTATTTTCTTGTATCATTGATTGATAATTATTATATCACATTGATGTACTGGTATACATTTCTTTCTTGTGTTCAGCACAATAAACTTATTCAACTTAATTTGTCTTCATTTATTTTATGATATCCAGTTTTTTTTGTTTTTATTAACTGAGGGGTTAACCCCATACGGAACTCCTCGGCCATTGTCTACTAATAACCTCTGACATATTTAGATGCCATTTTGGAACTACCTTTTTCGTCACATTCCAAAACAAAAGCTTTGACAGTTGTTGAAGTAAACGAATCCACGATCGTTTAGGCGATGAGTGATGTTTCGTTATCAGTCCATAAATTTGAAATAACACATTTCAATGATATCGCTGAACAATATTTAGTGAAATATATAACATAGAAATATGTTTTGACAAAGATCTGTGTGTATACTACTAGAACTATTTTGCATAACCGTTACGTGCTTTGCCTTGCTTAGGTAGTAAAAACTGGCTGCCGGGTAGACTCCCCAAGAATCTTTCTGAGATTATTCATTCATGAAAAGTCAAGGTGTTCCGAATGGGGTTAACCCAGGAGTGGGTGTGAACAAGTAGTTACCATGGTTAACTGGCAATCATTGGATAGTCAGCTCTGTGTTGGTTTCAATCCCATCCAAAACCTACAACCTTTTCTAGAGCAATCCTACTAGCTCAGTACTGGGGGACCAGGAGGTGGACTTGAAAGTGATGAAGTTAGAAGAATTTATTTCACTATCAAGGTAAAATAAGTTGGTAGACACTAAACTATTATCTGAGGTAAATTAGATGTTCCCTAGGCTGTTGAATCAAAATTATTCAGGGGATTATTATATGTTCTAGAGTGTTATATAGGGCATGTTCTACAAGGCGATCACTAGCTAGCCCTTATTGAAAGTGATTTTTTGTATCATAAGTGGTCTATGGAACTGTTTGCTTCAAGCTAGCAAATCCAAGATGCCTACTTTCTTAAACAAAAGTTCAGAATTGTAACAAATGAAAAACATTTTAATTGATTATCACCATGATTATTAGGGCTCTATATCAGTCAGATATAACGTATCGATACAAAATGATCGATATTCGATATATCATATGATATTTTGATAGTTTATAGATTTTTTTATAAAACAAAACAGTGTTGTTTTATTCATTTATTATATTAACACTTTATACTTTAATGTTAAAATATAAGACGTCACGTTTGCAAGTTTTTTAAGACATATCATTGCATCAAGTGAGTCTGGGTCTGAACATGATCTTTCTGCTGACAGGATGTCTCCTGAGGTTGAAATTACACATTCAGAAGCTCAGTACAGAAGTGGCCTGAGCAACCAAATATTAAGCAGCTGAATGACATGCACTAATGTGGGAGTCTAACCAGTTTTCTTTTTAAAAGCATATGATCAGGATGTTTTGGCATATCCCTATAAACTTTCAATTTTTAAATGGCTATCTATTCAAAGCTTCTACTGTTGACGGAAGAAACTGAATGGTCATCATCATCACTTAAAAAGCCTCCATCAGAGTCTTGGCTCTCTTATGTGATGGTTCATCCATTTCACTTTAGTCTATCACTTAAATACTGATTGTTGGTTGCCAAGGTAATTTAAAACGAAAGTACATTAAAGGACATTCTAACAGCAACACTCACTCCCCTTTGATTGAAAAAGAACATAACATGACGTAACGGGTGTAAGGCGTTTGCGGGAAGGAATGTCATATTATGAGATTGTTTGTCCACAAATTGGTCCATACAGAAACAGAAGCAGTAGAATCAATGACTTCTATAAGTAGAATATTAATTTGGCAATATAAAATATAAACTGATTTGAAGGCCATGGATTTTATCCATATGGCCGTCATTGATCGATATATAGTTCGATCTGATATATCTATCGACCCTACAATAACGGTATTCGATATATATCGTATACCGGTGTAGAGCCCATTATTCTATTTTACCTTTGACAAAATATGCATTAAATAAAACATATATCAGAATTCTTGAAAAAACTCACAGGGGGCAGCCATTTTGAAATAAGCAGAAGTGTTCTAAATGATATGTCTAGCAAGAAAAAAACTTGCTACGTATCGCTAGCTAGCGATTCAAATTGCTCGATCGTGCTGACCGTTCCATAGGAAATCCCTATGTAGTGATACAAAGCGCTCGCCTTGTAGAATGTGCCCCTAGTGTGTGTGTGGAGGGGGGGGGGGGTACAGGAATGAACTAGCACCAAACAACCCACATTTGTATAATCAATAGTATACTTAAAAAGCTCTTACATATATACAGTGCCCTCCAAAAGCTCCTTCACATTTCAATTAATTGAATTGCTACAGATTCCAAGTTCAAATTTGTAGAATTATTATGTCATTGTTTATTTTATTCTTTATTCATGCAATGAAAACAAAATTTTATTGGAACTTTTCATTTTTAGTAGAACTTCCCCTTTTTCAGTTGCAGCAACAGTTATCTATCAGCCTCCAAAACTACGATCCATGTATCTCAATAAACCAGTATCAAGTTTGAAAAAATAAAGTACATGTACCAATTTCAAAAAAAAAATACTTTTACAACTTTTTAAAACTCTGTTTAGTGCAATGTAAATCGTGAGGCGTGAAGGAACTTAAGAAGGACAGTGTACTTTATTTTCATTACAACTAGAACTTAACTTTACCTCAAGTAAGACAGTAAATGCATATTGTCAGCCAATGACAATGGCCAGGGTATAGGCTTAGCACTGGGGTAAAACCCTTGGTTCACCATATCCAGGCCTGTCCAGGGAACTTTAGTAGGACTGATTGACGGAGACCAAATAATGTTGAAATGTGAAGTGAAGCATTACACATCACATAATCATAAATGTTTTTACTAGGTTCATTATGATATACTATAGCAAGATAAAACTGAACACTGAAGACATTTTGTGTAGTTTATTGTTCAAATCACTAACAATAAAATTGATATATACAGAAAAAATAATTTTTGATTTGATATTATATGTCCAGCATAAAGCATTATTATATGTACAGCTTATAGCAGTCATAAACAATTATCACATATCATATGCATGGGTGAGTGCATAACTAATCTTACTATATGTAAATTAACAACAATGTAGACTAGTTCTGCACTGACTCATCAATACTTCAATATTGAGGGCTTAACACATAATGTAATGATTGTAACTCCCATTTTTAAAAAATTGCCATAAAAATACATAATGCAAACCGGGTATTCATACCTTGAACTATTTATATTGGACGTAAATACAGATATATCAATTCAAAACATGGTTTTAAAGCGATAAAAATGGAAAGTTATAAAATATTCTTAAAAAGTGAAAAAAAATTTAGTTCAGACTGTTATCTGTTAAGCCTTCAACCTACAATAATTAAAAGTGTGTAATTATTATAATTAGGTAGTTCAAGCTGAGGTCAATATTGTTGCACTATACAATAATCAAACAGTAAACCTCTAGTGACAGAATAATATTGTGTGTAAAGTTTGACCCAGACCTAACCTTTATGCAAGAACATTCATTACATTGAATACAAATGTAGTATTAAAGTTCGATTAAAGCGTGACCGTGAGGATTATGAGTTAAAGCTTAACACACAAACATACTTCTATAATTTTACCATCGCTGCCGAAGTGTAGAATAGGCATGGTACTGACTTTCATCGGGATATGTGTAGATAATTATTAGATGCAAATGTGAAATGTCAGGTCGGGGGTCAATATTTACGCACTATACACATCACAGAGTACAACCATGGGTCTCCTTAAAACTAGTCTACATCCTTTTATATATGTATGTAGTTACATTAGTTCTGCACTGACCTATCAATATATCAAATGAGCTATCTCACAGTATGTAAGTTCTATTATACTAAAGTTTAAATACTAAATCAGGGGGGTTAATGTAAGTGCCACTGACAGTTGAATAAAGTTAAACAATACTATATTGTAACTCATGTCCATTAGAGATTGATAAAAGACACAATAAAGTACATTGTAACAATAATTTAACAATAAAACATAATCTCATCATGTATGTTATAACAAGTTAAAAAATGTTTAAAAAGGCAGTTCCTAAATTTCTTGATCTAATTGCAGTGCTGAAAGTTTTCAGGCACAGTCTTAAAGCACAAGACTTTTAGAACCGGAGGATAAGTTCGTTTCCTCTGTAAAGGCTGTTGAATTAATGAAATTCAGAATTTTCTGGATTTTGAAAACTTCAAACTTTTATCCATGTACATGTTATTGTACTGAGTCAAGTCAATGCTAAGACAGTCCTATTACTTAAAAAGATATATAAAATATGAAAGTTTATTAAAACTCTATTCAATAAAATTAACTTTAAAGCATTTTCTATGATATAAAATTGCACATGGTTGATAAAATGTATATACATACATATATATAGCACTCAAAATGTAAAATATTAGCACACATTAGAAATAAAATCATTAAATATGTATATTATATACACTGCTCTCCAAAAGTGACTTCACAGAACAATCAATTGCATAGCTACAAATTCCAAGTTTAAGTTTTAAGGCTTATATTTACTTTGTTCATATTCATGCAATGGAAACAAAATTTCTATTGAAACATTTAATTTTTTGAATTGCAGCAAGTTATCAGCCTCCAAAACTATGTTCCATGTATCACAATAAATCAGTATCAAGTTTAAGATATTTTTGTAATTTCATATCCATAAGAAAATGTACTGATTTAAAAAAGCTAATTGAAATTATTTTACTACATGAATAAACTGTTTTTACAACTTTCTGAAACACCATTTAGTACCATGTAAGCTGTGAATGTTGAAGGAACTTTTTGAGGGCAGTATATATATATAACATCATATTAATGCCAAGCTTGATGATACCATGATTTACACTTAGATGATGTACATACACATTACATTTTTAGACTTTCGCTTGACTGGCTAAAAAACTACTGCCAAGTAAAATTAACTTGGTATAATAAACTACTGCCAAGTAAAATTAACTTGGTATAATAAACTACTGCCAAGTAAAATTAACTTGGTATAATAAACTACTGCCAAGTAAAATTAACTTGGTAAAACATGAAATTTTGAGTTTTTCCTTTTGCATAATGGAGATACCAAGTGGTTTAACATTCATGTTAAATATCTTGAAACACAAAACTAATCATATTCTTCCCCTGTACACATACTATTTGTTATAACGCTATGTATCAGTTTGTACAGCAAGGAATTCCCATAAACTTGAATTATGAATGAAGTAGACTTTTGATTTCTTTATCAGACACCATAATGTTCAATTTGCTAAATGAAATGTAAAATGTAACACATCAAGAATAAAGGACAAACTAAGAACTTGATGTTTCTGTCTAGCGTCAGTTCAAATCATATTAAGATAAAAAGTAAAATCAGTAATAAATTACAAGGGTAAAATAAAACAAACAAACACAAATATAAGAATAATCAATTCAACAAAAAAAAGCCAACCAAAACACTGTACAAATGAATTTATGACACATGTAAAAATCTTCATAAAGTAATGGTTGGTAATTACGTACCTATTATAATGACATTGAATAAGTTATACAATTCATTTCAACACACATTCTAACTTTGCAGGCAACACATCTACATTCATTTAACTTAAACAAGAGCTCCGCTGGGCGGGGCATTATACGCCCGTGTGCAGTCCATGCTGTGTTCTATCTCATATGAAGTCCCTGTGATCTTGACCAATGACCCCGGGATCTCAGAATAGGTCCCATCCTTAACTGGAAGGCTATCCAAAGCAAAGATTTTGAAACCTAGGTACAGCCATGGTTGAGTTATCACCGACACAAAGTTTTCCCATACAAACTTCCAGTGACCTTGACCCTGGGGCCTCAGAACCAAAAATACCAAAGGGCTATCAACACATTACATCTTGACAAATGGGCTGATTCACATAAAATTTGGTTAACCTAGGTACAATCATTGTTTAGTTATTGTTCGGACAAGGGTTTTCCATATGATGCCCCTGTGACCTTGACCTTTGACCCAGTTTTGACCCAAAACCAATTGGGAACATCCTTGACACATGGGCTACCCTCACATAAAATTTGGTGAACTAAATTCATGTTACTTATTAAATATAGCATTATTTCCATTGTTTGCCATTTTGACTTTATTAACATATTTATTGAACATTTGAAGTCACTGCTTGGTAATTTGATATCTTCTGGATGATGGTTTAAACTTGACCCAGGGGCCCCAAAACCAATAGGGAACATCCTTGACCCATGGGCTACTCTCACATGAAATTTGGTGAACCTAGGCGCAGTCATTGTTGAGTTACTACACGGACAATGTTTTTCAATATGATGCCCCTGTGACCTTGACCTTTGACCCAGGGGCCCCAAAACCTATAGGAGATAACCTTGACACTTGGGCTACTCTCACATAAAAATTTGTGAACCTAGGTACATTGGTGATTCAGTTATTGTCTGGACTAGGTTTTTCGATATGATGCCTCTGTGACCTTGACCTTTGGGCCTGGTGCACCAAAACCTATTGGGAACATCCTTGACACAAGGGCTACATTCACATAAAATTTTGTGAACCTAGGTACAGTCGTTGATGAGTTATTGTCCGAACAAGGTTTTTCAATATGATGCCCCTGTGACCTTGACCTTTGACCTAGGAGCCCCAAAACCAATAGGGCATATCCTTAACACAAGGGCTACCCTCACATAAAATTTGGTGAACCTAGGTACATTGGTGGTTCAGTTATTGCCTGGACAAGTGTTTCATTGTTTGCCATTTTGACTTTATTAACATATTGATTGAACATTTGAAGTCACAGCTTGGTAATTTGATATCTTCTGGTTGAAGGTTTAAACTTGACCTGTTTCCTCAAAACTGATAAGGTATATCCTTGACACATGGGCTACTCTCACATGAAATTTGGTGAACCTAGGTACACTCATTGTTGAGTTATTACCCGGACAATGTTTTTCAATATGATGCCACTGTGACCTTGACCTTTGACCCAGGGGCCCCAAAATCAATAGGGCATATCCTTGACACATGGGCTACTCTCAGATAAAATTTGGTGAATCTAGGTACATTGGTGGTTCAGTTATTGTCCAGACAAAGTTTTTCCATATTATGCCACTGTGACCTTGACCTTTGAACCTGGGGCCCCATAAACCTATAGGGCACATCCTTGACACATGGGCTACCTTCACATGAAATTTGGTGAACCTAGGTACAGTCGTTGATGAGTCATTGTCCGAACAAGGTTTTTCAATATGATGCCCCTGTGACCTTGACCTTTGACCTAGGAGCCCCAAAACCAATAGGGCATACCCTTAACACAAGGGCTACCCTCACATAAAATTTGGTGAACCTAGGTACATTGGTGGTTCAGTTATTGCCTGGACAAGTGTTTCATTGTTTGCCATTTTGACTTTATCAACATATTGATTGAACATTTGAAGTCACAGCTTGGTAATTTGATATCTTCTGGTTGAAGGTTTAAACTCAACCTGTTTCCTCAAAACTGATAAGGTATATCCCTGACACATGGGCTACTCTCACATGAAATTTGGTGAACCTAGGTACACTCATTGTTGAGTTATTACCCGGACAATGTTTTTCAATATGATGCCACTGTGACCTTGACCTTTGACCCAGGGGCCCCAAAATCAATAGGGCATATCCTTGACACATGGGCTACTCTCAGATAAAATTTGGTGAACCTAGGTACATTGGTGGTTCAGTTATTGCCCGGACAAAGTTTTTCCATATTATGCCACTGTGACCTTGACCTTTGAACCTGGGGCCCCATAAACCTATAGGGCACATCCTTGACACATGGGCTACCTTCACATAAAATTTGGTGAACCTAGGTACAGTCGTTGTTGAGTTATGGTCCGGACAAGGTTTTTCAATATGATGTCCCTGTGACCTTGACCTTTGACCCAGGGGCCCCAAAACCGATCGGGGACATCCTTGACACATGGGCTACTCTCACATAAAATTTGGTGAACCTAGGTAGATTGGTTGTTAAGTTATTGTCAGGACAAGTTTTTTTCCCATATGATGCCACTGTGACCTTGACCTTTGACCCAGGGGCCCCAAAACCAATAGGGAACATCTTTGACACATGGGCTACTTTTACATTAAATTTGGTGAACCTAGGTACATTGGTGGTTCAGTTATTGTCCGGACAAGTTTTACCTATTTTAAGTCCCAGTGACCTTGACCTTTAACCCTGGGGTCTCAAAATCAATAGGGAACCTCCTCCACCCAAGGGCTATCCACACATAAAATTTGAGGAACCTAGGTATATCCTTTCTTAAGTTATCATCCGGACAAGCAATTGTCCACGGACGGACAGACGGACAGACGGACAACAGCATAACATAATACGACCGTTTTTTCAAAACGGGCGTATAAAAACAAGTTTACTCATTCAAGGGAACAACATCCCTAAACTTAAAAACGAAATTTACACATTCAACAGAAATCCCATTCATGAAATTTAAAATCAAAGGGAGCTAACTCAATACATACTAGCTACCTCCCTTTGAATATAACATAAATCAAATAATTCATAAGTTTAAAAAAACAAGTTTAAGTTATATCAAATAAATTCTTTACAGAATAAACTGAACTTGCACATATTTTACAAAAGTAAAACACAACATATATATACTCCAGTGTCTATATTTCGTCACCCTAAGGATTTAAAAGGAAATAAGTAAAAACACAAGGAATAGATAGTTGCAATTGCTTATTTGCACTTGAAATCGCTCGAGCATTTAATACTATGCATAGTATCATTTTTCCCACGGCAACTCATGTGCACCTGTTGAAATCTCGCAGTATCTCGACAAAAACAAGAATGGTGACAAAATTAGGACAAGGACGAAAATATGACCTTGGAGGATATTGTTTCATGTTTTCATTCACATATCATTTAACATGTTAAAATAATTTTACCAAGCATGATTTTGGCTAATCATGTATTTCGTACACTGGCACCATCAGAATTTGGCATTAACAAAAATAAACTTATGATTTGTGGGCTCTAGTCAATAACTTATCATAAAAATATAACTAAAATATTCAATACTGAACATTGACAACAATGAAACCATATAAGGTAAATATAGATAAAATAAAAAATCTGTGAGCTAATGCTCACTAGTGATACCCCCGCAAAAATCTAAAAATATGCGACGAACAGGAAGTAAATGAGCAAGGAGCATGAAATCGCTTTACACCACATGGGACTATGGGATGAAGCAATATGCAAAGTATTAGGCTGCTGCATGTTATAGTTGCTGAGAAAACTGCGACGGAAATTTTGTAACGGACGGACGGACAGACAAGGGTAAAACAGTATACCCCCCTCTTCTTCGAAGCGGGGGTATAATAATACTGTACACTTGAAAGTCATTGTATAATACTATGTAAGGAATGATCAACAAAAATGGTAAAAATACATGTACTGGTGTACATGTGTATATAAAATATATCTTTATTTAAAAAGAAATGCATGGTAATAGGCAAAGATTTTATACTTCGTTTTAAGATTTTGATTTCTATTATTATTGTGGTTGCAACAAACATGTTGATATAATATTTGCCAAAATAATTTAAAAAAATACTTTATAATTGAGAGATGTTGTTAAATTGTTTATTTAAGTTTAGGATATACTATGCTAAATCATTTAAATGGACTGTATATTCTAACATACTGCTATGAATTTTTTTGGTCCAGCAAAATGGAATTTGTTACTGGACTGAATGAATGTCCAGTACTGATGAAAGTATATTCAGAAGACTGAATAAACATCATTCTATGTGATAGGGACAATAGAGTCTGTATTTGATTTATTTAACAATGAAGTATGTATTACAGGGCTCATCCTGGGGTAAAATTTTAGGGAGAAGTGACTTCTCCCTCCAACTGAGTTAGGGAGAAGTGGAACCGTTCGTAAGAGAAGTTTCCGCGCGCATCCGATTTCAAAAGTAACAGCAATCATTAGTTTGAAATACTTTTGTTCTTCTAGAACACCAAATTTCATTGAATTATAACCTAGTGATCACAATATATTTGCTGATGTATTTATTTTCCTGTATATTGTTTATTATATGCTGGTCAAAGTAATAAATTTATGTGACTTATTATTAATTGTATCTTGAATTAATTTAATCTTTTTGCACTATGCAAATGAAAGCATCTTTCAGTGGCTTCATTAGCTTATAATTGTATTGAAATCATTTCATGGATTAAAATGTAATTTTACCTAATAAGTATTACAGGGTATCAGTCTTCACTGCTACAATTAAGTATTTATCAATGAAAGAATATTAGTGGTCATATGATGGATTTAATTTATATTTCTTTACTTTTTTTCGCTCAAAAAATTAACGGTCGGACCCGGGTACGAAAATTATCAAGGACGAATGTTTCACGAGTACATCGCCTTTTTTCAGGTCAAATATACGATCTGATCAATTATGTAATTAAGAAATCATTATGAAATGAACGGGGTCATAAGTTCTGCATTTGATAGCCACAATATATCATTACATGGTTTACAATCGTAATATTCGACTAATAGTGAAAGAATGACTTTCAACTGAAATTAACTTCATCCGTTTCGTCCCCAATGTGTGACAAATGGAATTGTTTGTTAACTTAAATTTGACTGCTTTGCTAATTAACTGGTAAGCGAATCGATTAGTGTGTAAACTGGTTACCATTATCACCAATAGCGAGCGCGTGGATACAGTGTCCATGACGTAACGAATCTATTTTTAGTAACACTTAATGTCATTTTCACTCGCCATCGAACCTACGTATTTTCGAACAAAGGTTCATTTTATATGTGTCATTTTTTTTTACTAAACTGCTTAAAATTAAACTTTTTTTGATAAAATAAGCGGAGAACGATTTTACGAGGGGAAATGGTATGCCAGCATTGTTAAGGGGACATGTGAAAAACTCGCTTCCGCAAGCCTTTACCCTTTCGCATGGCCGACTGCACAATGCATTGTTTAACTTAGGGGTACAATTAGTGGGCCAAGCGTGTTATTTAATCCTCGCCGACGTGTCATAAACTTAATATGCTAGTCACAGTCGTAAAACTGCCCAAGGCAACGCTCTACTGAAGCCTGCTAGATTATTACGTACTGTCGATCCTGATTGGCTAATCGACTTTCGTTGTTGAGAAACGACGCTCTGATTCGCTGTTGGTGTTAGTAGGCGGAGTGTAATCAGTAATTGACGTCGCCACGATATTATTCAATCGCCGAAATCGGAAATACTCGGCGAAGTGGACTTCTCCCTGATGTTTTGATAGGGCGAAATGGTAACACACAAGGCGACATTATCGCCCGAATCGCCCTCGCGGCCGAGCCCTGTGTAATATAAAAAATAAAATATTTACTCCACTGAATTCATATACAAATTAAATCTACCATAAAATATTTGTAAGTAAACAATAACATAATGCTTTTCAATAGCTATACATAAGTATATATATCTAAGTACAAATGTATACCAATATAAAACAACACCATTGTTATATGATGACTCATTTGTTAGAGTTATTAAATATTTAATAAACAATACTATAAAAAGGATTTCATGGTCAGAGAAAACAATATAAACAATGCTGGGAATATATCAACATATATGGAGATCTGCTGCAGTTTATCATTACACTTCAAATATGGTCAAACAAATACTATGTGTAACAGTTATGCATTTATGTTGATGGGTCAATGCTAAACTAGTCTACATCCTTCTTTATAAACATTTAGCAAGACTAGCTATGGGCCGATATGTTTTATATACAATAGAGTAAGATCAAGGCAAACAATGGATGATAAAAGCTTTGAGTGTTTTGAAGTTGTAAATAAAAATTTCATATTTAAAACTTGACACAAGGACACAAGAGGATTTGACATAAAGCTAATTCTCAATTGCTAAAAGTGATGTTGACAAAGAGTTGCCAAACACTTAGAGTTATCCATGCACTAAGCGAATGCATCTTTTTCTTTCTTTGTTTTGATTAATGTCTTTAAAATAAAAACTACATGATAGTACTATGGAGACAAACTGTCCATTAAAGTTTGAGTCACAGCATTTTGAGACCTTACATTTTTGTATCAAGGATTATAGAGCTTTGTTCGGGACCTTGGTGTGGTTTTGAGCAATCCCTGTACAGTTCAAGTGAGTAAGTTCTGAGCAATAATAAATGAACTGTATTTGCTTGATGAAACAAAAGTATGCAACTTAATGACTAGTATAGTCATTTCTATGGATGTTTAACAAATGATGTAAAATCAAGATGAAATTTCTGTTCCATAAGTTTCCAAAATTAATTATGTCTCATTTCCTTTTCTGATCTCAAATAATCCAACTAATAAGGATTGCGTTTTTTTGCACCCTATTTAGTCAGAACCCTTATAAAATGGGCAATTTCTTATACCATTGTTCCTGTGATAGGCAGGTACTATTCTCTCATACTTCAAGACCAACCATCAACAATATTACATAACAAGCAATGAACAGTAGCTGGGCTAAACCTATCATAAGCAGATCTAGCGCAGGGGGGGGTCAGGGGGGTCCAGACCCCCCCTATAATATCCAAAATATACCCATCCATGAGTGTAATTTTTGAATTGCAAGCCATTTTTAAAAAGCATGAAGCAATTTTTCTCGGGCTCTCGGGCTTGCTTTGCTTGCCTTTATGTTTAAGATAGATCTAATGGTTACATAGTTTTTATTATTAATATGTATTCTGCAAACAGTGTGTAATGTGGTTGTGGTTCGAAAGTTTGGACAAATCCCCCTCCCTAGAAAAAAATCCTGGATCCGCCCATTAAATCATTTACACTTTGTCAGAGAGATAAGACATACCAACAAATATGTAGTTGAGCAAACAGTGAGTAATTGAGTTTTGTAAAGTCGGTGAACATGAGTAAACATGAAACTTAGACTATAAAATGCAATTACTTTTTTTTTACTTTACAAACAAGGCAAACAATTTATTACATAATACCAAAAATGGAATAATAGCATAAATAGAATCATTGCCTTTTCTATTATACATTTTACTTTAGACGATAATAGATATTTATATAAAGAGACTTATTATACAGTCATGCATGTTTAAGATATGCAACAAGAATAAACATATCCATGCATTACATGACAGAACACAGCTGTTTTTCATTACACCCCTACTGTATCAAGCATTAGAAAATATCGAGTTCTTTCTTTCTTCTATAACACAGAATAATATATCACAAATGTATACATACTAAACTTTATTATAAATATGCATACATGTATACAATGTACATGTATATAAAATTTGATAAATCAACAATCTTACATTAAAAATCTAATAAATTTATAATTAACAATATAAGGATTTAATAATAACAAGTAAAATCATGTACATGTAACAATAAAACTACATAGTAAAACAAGAGCAGTTTATGGGCAACATGCTTGACTATTCAGGGTGCTTGCATTAACAAAAACAGTTAGTTAAATTGTAAAAATCCACATGCAAAATTTCTTACATATCATTTTCTGTATAAAATGGACAATAATTCAGTCAATATGAAAGCTATGTACTTTTGTATTTGACCTCCAATAGTAACCCAAAGACGTGTGTAAAGTTTCAAATGAATATTTCCAGTAGTTGCAAGGAATAAAAATATGGTGTCAAATTTGTCTCAATATCAAAGGGACATAATTCAGTCAAAATTCATTCCAGAGTAATTTTGTATTTAACCTTATATGCCATAAGACATGGGTTAGGTTTCAAGTGAATACCTTTATTATATAACATGTTGCACCTAAAATCTTTACCAAGAAGTTTTACATCAACACAACACAGATGCACAACTGAGTAGAATAGCCCCACTATTCTCTGAATGGTGAAGCTAAAAATATCATCAAACAGTGATGTCAACCAATATTTAATTGTTGGGACCATCTCCTAAATGAGCAATATTTAAATTTTCACCATATATATAATTAGATCATATCATATAAGGCACTCAGGATCTAAATCACAGAGATTACCCCAATACAGTCTAAAACATAGGATAACAAAAATATTTAATGAATAATTACATATCCTTGTAATATATAAGTCATACAGGGTATTTTCCAATCACAATAAGATTAGATAAACATTATCACACATGTTTATTTCAATAGTTAAAGCATGGTCACACCTACTCAACTATAGATCAGGATAAAGCATGACAGAAAAATGTCAGAATCATCAGTAGGGAACACTTCCCATTCAGGAAGTATAGTGATTCCCTTTCAGTGCTTCTCCATTAGACAGCAAATGTCAAAATCCTTTCTGATGGAAAAGTTGATTTTGCCTTTTGGACATATTGTAGAAAATGACCCCAGCATAAAAGAAATCATACAACAAAATTATGTAAATATTATTAAAAAAAATGATAATAGTTTGTTTTTTAAATACCTAGAATTAAACTAATTTGAAAATATGTAAAAGTTTGTAATTTCAAAGAACGAAGCTGCTTCCCATTTTGGATACATCATTTCATTTAAAATTGCTAAGTTTAAGTAAACTATACAACAATAATCAATATAGCTAGATATTATAGATATAATATTATAATATATTTATATATATACTCTCAGAGACCATTTTATTGATATGTTATATAATATTTATTGATTTTACACTAATCCGTCTGCTTTCAATAGATATACAATTTGTACATTACTAGAAATAACACGATTAAATCAAAAATGGAACGATTGTAGAAACTCAGCTATATACTCCTTGAGTAGGGCAATAACATTTAAAGTACAAAAAGTTTGATGTAAATAAATTATCAGTTTGAAGTACACATATCAATTCAAACATTGGTAACAAACTTACAAAAATGGTAATTCCATTTTTGCTGGATGCAATTACAGTAGCATTGGTTATAAAATACTAAAAACAGACTTTCAAAATACTGAAATTAATCAATTACATAAAGCAATTTATTCTCAAAATACTGAAATAACTCAATTACATAAAGCAATTTATTCTCAAAATACTGAAATAACTCAATTACATAAAGCAATTTATTCTCAAAATACTGAAATAACTCAATTACATAAAGCAATTTATTCTCAAAATACTGAAATAAATCAATTACATAAAGCAATTTATTCTCAAAATACTGAAATCAGAACTAATACTGAAAACTTTCATCCATGCCATTGAAAACATTAAGAAAGCATGAAATCCAAGTAAATCATGCATCAATAGCAATCATTTAACATTATGGATATCAGAATTCAGTATCTTCTCTATTACAATGTATACATTACAAACTGAGGTCCATAGAAATTACCAAGTATGCTATTCATGAGCTAAAAGTCTACACTTGTTAGTTAGCCTATAAGTAACAAATTAGCTATTTACCAATATATAGCAGTTTAGTGCAAAACAGATGTAACTCACTCTTTTCTTATATTGAGTTAGACAGTTTTTTGCTTAACCCAAGATTTTGACTTTGTTCGATTCAATGCCAATTTCTTACTTTTGCAAGAGACGAAAATCAAGTTTTGGAAGAAATTTAAATATAACTTTAATAGGTATTGATAAAACAAAAAAGGTTAATACATTGCCTGGCATGATGGCAGTTTGTTACTATTTATAATATAAACAACAGACAATATAGCAGACCAAAGATTTAGCTGTGTTATTTATAGGGTCTAAAAAGAGATCGCACCAAGTGGCAGCCATTTTGTAGTCATGTGACTGAATGAAGTCCAATATGGCACATTGTCAACTGTAACAGCCTATGTGATTAGACGCAATGATACATGAAGCAATAAAATGAATCCAAACTATGACTGTTGATTCAAAACAAAAATCTTTTAAACATTATACACTTCTCAACAAAAATCTCCCCATACATTATACACAACAAAAATCCTTACAAAAAACACCACCATTACTACTAGGTAGAGTTCATAGGTAGTTTCAACTTAAAATACCTTCACATTTAGGGATTTAAGGGACATTCACATTAAGTGATTCATTGACTTAATTAAAGCATAAAATGCTTGCAGCAACGCAATGAAGCACTATTTCAACAAGAAGCGCAAACAATGAAGATTTTTAAGTCTTCTCTGAAGACAGAGTAGCCACAAAACCAGTCAAGTAGATATTGAATCATGTTGCACACAATAGCATATAACAAACCATTTTTGGCATTAAAATGCAACTATTGATAGAATTCTTCATACAAATGGAACAACTCCACCTTAAACTCAAACTAAACATTGCAAAACCCTAACCATTTAACATTCAAAGGTACCCCATTCCATGCCCCTTCCTCTAACAATAATTCTGATATAAATGCTAAAACACAACATACTACAAAGTGGTAACATCATCATCTGTGTAAGATACTCTAGCATTTAATACAGTTCCTATTTGATTTAATAAAGAATCTTCATCAATTACTTCATTAATGATATCTTCTACCACTTGCTCTTCTTCACTTTTTATATCTTGATCAGTATAATCAATCACTGTGTCATTGTCAGCATCCTTTTGTTTAGAAGAATCAATATTTTCATTGATATCAGCTGCTACATCCTTCACTTCCTGTTTACCAGATGACTGATTCACATCTTTAACTACTTCCTGTTTACAATCAGACTGGTTCAAATGCTCATCAGAGAAAGAGACACAATGATGTGGTGTATTACTTTCCAACATTGGACTGGTTTCTGCTTTATAAGACAGGTCTTCTGGTGTTTCGTTAAACAATTCTTGAGATGTAAAAATCTGTATCTCAGTGGCTGGGCCTGAAGGTGCTCCATTCTTCACCTTGTGAGGTGGCCTCTCTTTTGGAACTATTGAAACAACAAAGAAATTACATTAATTTAAAATAAAAAATATTTATAAAAAGTAACTTTCAATCAATTCTCAGTATCTATGTTGTTGTGTGGTCAAGGTATCTTGAGATATCTTTAATTTAATAGCTAATTTTGTTCTTGCTTTTTTACCAAAAAAGTGAAAGAACACATATCAGGAACAGCTAAAGTCAAAATACACAGATCTACCAGACAGCCAAAAAGAAAAGAGGATTTTTTTAATCTTTAATTTTTGTGATAGATCTATAAGGGACACCACAAACAAATTACATAGGTCTTGGCTGTCTTTAGAAACTAAGACATATGTTTACCTTCTGCAGACAGTGGGTGCAGTACATTTTCTGGCTGGGAAATGCCATTTAAATCTACACATATATATATTTGGTTCTAAATATGAACAATGGCTACTGTTGCTAATGAACTGTGCATCTTTTCACAAAGATTCATACAAAAAAGTAATCGTAGGTCAATTTCTTAATTTTGCAGTACTAAGTCAGAAGGATAATAAAAATAACTACAATTTGATATTCAAAGGGTATACAAAAATCTGCATACCTCAATAATATTTGGAATTGATAGGCCAAAAAATGATAATTGTTATTAATAAAATATCATTGTCTTTGCTTTTGACTTATGATGATTTTTATCGTAAGATTTTTGTGAAGGTAGTTTAGTTTGACATTTAATCTTTAAACTAAGAGAAAGTACTAAAAGTTGATAATGATACAGTATACTTAGACATACACTGTACTAGTATTACCTCCAAGACTAGAGAGCAAATGACAAAAGCAAAACAAACAATTTGAATTACATTAGTACATTATATACACAACATATATAGACACATACACAACATGTACATTATTAAATAAACTCAAGTATAACTTGCTCACACATAATAAAAATATTATATTCTAAATTCTTATGTGCAAGCTGGTAGCTAGCAGCTACAATTATGCATTCATGATTTTATGCAAGTTGTTGCAATAAGAAGATAGATATTTGTTAAACCTTAGATTTATGATGAACATCAGTTCTATGTCCAGTGATAGGTTTATGGTATTGAGATTTCATAGATTTAAGAATCAGTGGTGCTTTTCACATAAATTCTTACGAAATAAAATTTCGTAAGTCAAAAGCAAGAATTATTAATAATATACTCATATTTTGGCATATCAATTCTAAATATTATACAATTGTGTAGAATTGTGTGTACCTTTTTAATATCATATCATAGTTATGCTTATTATCCCTCTGACTTTGAAGTGCTATTAATATGAAACTGACTTACGAAGATCTTTTTCGTAAGAATTTTTGTGAAAAGCACCACAGAATAATGAAACAAAGGGGAGAGGTAAACATATAACAAATAAAAGAAATCTTCAACAAACCTTTAACTTCATTATAGACATCAACCATTGATATAGAGGCAAACTCCATAGCTTCTGATACTGCTGGAAAACTCTGAAATAAATATTTAAATACTTGGTTAAAAATGAAAATGGCTCATACAATTTTACTTAGGCTTGATTATGAAACAAAACCTTACACATGTAATCATCATTCTTATGTTTGTTTCTTGGTACCCCTATACTATGCAATTAGGATATGTTTCTTTCTGAAGAACACAACAAAGTGTATCTTGGTTGAGAATCTAGTCAAGTATGAAACTACCATCTAAACACTACAATATCAAATTCATTACTACATAGCAACATCTACTTTATAGAAGTAAGAACTTTTTAGAAATATGATGAAAAGCTTATACAAGTATCATTGACCACAGCTTAATTTGATAAATAAACAACAGTAATACACACCAAATTGATAGAAAATATAAGAAATGTAATTAAAACTGCTTTACACTGCATGGTATTATTTCAACCTACTCATAGACATATTTCCTGAACAGCCATAGAGCTTTTAACTTAGCTCTAAGCACATACCATAGCCAGTGGCTGACAATTTTTCTAATTAGTTATGTAATTAGTTATGTCATATATGCTGCTTTACACTGGATTACAAAATTTTTGTTCTACTCATATTTCCTCCACAGCCCTAGATCTCTGGATCTTTTACTAAGGTAATACTCTAAGCAGACTAAGCGGACAAATTTCCTTCTTGATATTACTTATTAATCAATATTTCTACATTCTAACCTCTTCACTCATGTTTTCCATATTCAAAATGTCATAAAATTACAAATTGAATCTACATTACAGAACTGAAATTATGCACTTACTATTAAGATGTGATTTTTAAAGAATAATGAACAATCAAATCATATGACCTGGTCATACAAACTAGAATCTATTTTTCTTGTTCTATATACCACAATAATTAGTTTTCTAAAGAGCATACTTCAGGAAACAATATAAAATATTGAAAATACTAAACCACAAATAATTTTCTAAAAGCAGGAAATTACTTTTCACTTCATGCTATCTCTAGACTGTTAAAAACATTGATGGTGAATATTGTTACACAATAATGAAGCAATTCCAAGAATAAATGACAAAGATATCACACTCAGTCATCTTGCTAGTAATTTACATAATGTCAAGAATCAAGAACGATATTCCTGTCTGCGACAAGAACATTACTTCTGTTCGTGACAAGAATGGTGTTCCTGTTTGTGACAAGCATGTTTGATGTTTTTGTACTACATGATATATTATAGGAGACTTGAAGTAGAAATATTTATACAGTTCTTTGACAACAACATTAAAACTTTAGCAGAAAGTAAAATATATAAAGCTATATCAAGTGAAAATTTAACTATAAAACCCGGGTCGATAGCGCAATTGGTCGCGCGCCGGGATTTGGAATCTCATGTCCGAGGGGGGGACGGGTTCGAATCCCACCCGGAGAGGTTATACCCTTCCATGAAAATTAGACAATAATGTTAATTTTCCTCCATTGATTAGATAATATGGAGAAGTTTCTGGCCTTGTGGAAGGGTAGATGAGTACTGGTTATAGACAAAGGTCCAGGAAAGCTAGGTTAGGTGCGCTGGACACCGTGAAATGACCTAAAATGTGTTGATAAGGCGTTAAATCCAATATATATATATAAATTAAAACAATAAATGCAAACTGTCTGATCTGACTAAACTATACAACTGCTTTAATTTAAAGCAAGATTCAGACAAAACTTTAAGCTTATTTTTATATCACTCTAAACCTTTTAAGTCTGAAAAGATATGAAGAACAGTAACAATAAAACAACACAGACCTTTCCACACAACCAGAAGTTCAAAAAGTAAAGGGAGAGATGTGTTAAGAATTTTAAACTTTTGTAATGAAAGGTTAGCCACAAACAAAAGGTAAGTTCTCAATCAGATATATTAGCACGAACACAATGACAGTAATTATAGAAACAGGTAAAACCTTTACCTTTTTTAATTGAAAATATTTACATAAAAATCTTCATACATTCTCTAATCCCTATCAACAATGTACCATCAAAGAGATAAGCAAAGAGATCAAACTGTAGAAGGGTCAATCACCAAGCCTGCAGAACACTTAAATATCTAGCTGACCAGCTGATAACCTTTCTATTCTAAAGAGTAGATAAGAGTAGACATATATTACCTGTTCAACTTTTGGTATAAGGAACAACAATACAGCACCAAGTATAGGTGGAGCACCAGCAACATGAAATGCTACTTTATAGTTGCCCATTGTATCATACATCCAACCTGTAAAATATAGCATAGTTTTTTTCTAATAAGTGTGTAATCCCAGTGGCAATACCACAAGACTATGATGTCACAAATGCTACAGAAGAAAACAGTGAACAATCCTCCTAGACTCAGAGTTTTTAAGAGCTGTAAGATTTTAAAGTGTTGTCAGTGAGGCATCTGTGAGGCTAAGCACATGGGCATCACATTTCTAATGCCATTTTTATACTTTTTGATATCACCCTAGAAAACCTACAAACCTTATTCCTTTTCATTGTGCTAAAGTGAGAAGTCATAGTCCTTTCTTGAACTTAGCTTACTATTGATCGTGGGATGCACCAAAACTACAATACTTGCTCCAAATCCTCAGTACTAAAGAGACAATGTTCTTATATTAAAGCCATATTCAGTAGCTCAGTTTGAAGGTACTTCTATCTATCAGCAAGTGGTTACAAGAAAATTGAAAGCTAAGCATTTTATTAATTGACAGCTTCAGGAATAATATTAGATAAAATATAGATAATATCAGGGCATGACAACAATTTTTTCAACTAAGTTGCCCAGATGGACAACCATCTATATATTTCACTTGCATGAATCAAATGATTACTAGCAGTAACAAGTGACCCAAACCCAAATATAAGTGGTCAGAGGCAATAGGACAACTATTATTGTTGAGACCTGAAATTGGCAATGTTCTCACATCAAGGCCATAGTCAGTACCTTGGCTTGAATCCATGCCCTTCTAGCAGTAAGTGGTCACAAGAAAATTGAAGGCTGAGAAAATTTCATATATTGACAGCCATAAGGGTTTTCATTATCACAGAAAGCGGTAAGGTGAAATATAGATAATACCAGATAAAACACTACTTACCAGCAATAGGAGGTCCAAATGTAAATGGAATACTAAATATACCAAGTAGAAAACCTATGGCTTGTGACGCCTCTGATGGACCTACAATATCAAATGCTATAGGTCCAAGTAGACATACAATAATACCATCACATATACCCATGACAAGACTGATACCAATCAGACCACCAAATGTTGCAGTAAATGGTATACACAATGTTGATATACCAAGTACTACAAAGGCTAATTGTTGCATCTTTATTCTACTGATACAATGAATGTCTGCTAGTTTTCCACAGATGATACGACTCACTCCAGATGTTATACTTAGACATAATATTGGCCAACTACCATCTTCTCCAGGAAAATTATCTTCTATATATTTAGGCTGAAATGATAAAAAATACATGTAATGCATTGTACACTATTTGTTTGCATGTTATTCTCATCAGATCACAACAATAAAAAAATACCCAGAATGCAATTTTTTGGGAAAATGCACATCAGTGCCACACTTCTGTTGACTGATACATAGAAACTAACCCAGTATTGTTCTTGTAATCAAATTACATATATTTAATATTCAGGGCTCAAACTTAAGCTTGCATACTCACAAAATGCAAGTGAATTTTAAAAATTGCTAGTTACTTTTATTTTGACTTGCAAATTTTCTCGAGTTGAAATCAACAAAAAATATTACTGTCTAAATTAAGGAGGCTTAAATTAGCATCGAAACGACCCGATATATTGATAGTATTATTTTGAATATCTTGATTATAAATATATTGCACATTAAAGACTTAAAAAAATCTTTAACCAAAAAAGGAATGCCAACCCTAACACAGATGCAAAACTAATGATTAAAGCTCTCATATTCTTTAAAAAATCAAGCTGGCACAATACATCTAATTAAATATCATTCTTTAAATCAGTTTATTACAGTGCAATCTAACTGAATATATATAATATGTTTCACATTTATTTGACTTAGGTAAATAAATCTTAACGTTGCACATTTATGCATCTTAGGTAAATATATACGAACAGGATAATTAATAATGTCCGTATATACTGTACATATAATATAACACCTACAATGTTATCTTGCATTTAGTGATTAAAAACCTCATGAAAAATGAAGTAAGTCTTAAATAGAAATAGACAAACCTTGACAAACATCTGTATGACATTGATATAACTTATTTTTCTCAGGTTAATTTGCACAAGCAATACAAGGTATAAAGATAATGAAAATATTACCTCATATTGGCCTGAGGAAATATAAATATGTTGATGGCTGTAGTATGAAATTTTGTAACTTTAAATTAATTAAGAAATTTAAATTTCAAAGGTCAACGTCAAATGCTAAAATGCTATATGTTTACTCTATTATTTTAGTATCCAAAGTCAAAGTATTTGCTGTCATGATAGAAAAAAACTGACTAACAACTACATTTATGTAATTATAGAGACTGCAAATTAAATATCTAAGGTACAGTTTAACATGTACTTAGTATTTACATGAAGTTCAGTTTTGACTTGTCTTCAATAAATACGCTCTGCAGGCTTTATGATAAATACACTATTATCCCATATCGCAGAAATTCCTAAAAGCAATCAACTCAAGCAGTACTCATTTACACCAGGACAGACAGAAGCAATGACAGATAAATTTCTTAATTATGGAAATAAGTGCCCCACACAGGATTCAAACCCAAAACCTCTCAATCCCTATATAAATGGCACAAGAAGGAAACTGTTGTCAGTTTTTGAGAAATACTAAAAATGGTTTCCTCAAGGAGATTGAATATCTTGAGAGTAACATTTGTACTTTTAATGACATTTGATATAAAGGACAATACTACATGACTTGTTAAAGACATTTAACTTAATAGAACATTCTAAGGCCACAACAAGTTGATCATATCGTCGGTCGGCTGCCAAAAGGTCATAACTATGCTTTTTGACAAAAATGACTTTTTGACTGCACTAAGTACACCAAAGCGATCCTCGTCTTGTCTCAAAACGTGGTACCTGTAAGCCAATCAATACCCAAAATATTGTCATGAGATGAAATATCGTAACTCTGATTGGTTTTTTGAACAATGGTCAAAATATCGTATCTTACACCTAACACTCCATTGTTGATAAAAAAAATGATCATGCAGTTGGATTCTTCCTTTTTAGAGGTATAATATGTTTTATTTCAACCACTTTATTCATTTAATTTTAAATTTGTATGTTTATCTTATATGATTTGCATCTTGTGACTTTTAATTTCGACTAAAACAATTGAAAATAGTTTGTCATTTCTATTCCACTAATGATGACAAGTATTCTACACTAGCAATTAAATTAAGAAGCAGAAGTAATGCATAAATTATTACATTTTTATTGTTTGCAAGCATGGGAAACAGTTATCTTTGACGAATGTTGCAATACATGAACTTTATGTCTGTCAAATTTGAGTTACAACATTTTGAAACAAAACATAATCATTTTAAGTTCGGATAATTTTGAGATACAACTGTTTGATAAAATAGTTTTTCCCTTCTCCTGAAAACCTTGAAAAATTGAGATACGAGGTTTTGGCAGCCGACCGACGATATGTTCTATGGAATTTTTCGCACCTTAATTTTGACAGTTTTTACAAAAAATATTTTTATTTCCTCGCTTGCTCATAAATATTTGGTCAAACCGCTTTATAAAGCAACTGAATTAAGATTTAAAAAAAAAATTTCATCACTCGCTCACCCCATTTTTTCCAGTAAAATCCATAGAATGATGTGTGGCCTAAGGAAATCGAAAAATACCAATGAAATATCAATATCAGCTACATTTATATAATGTCTGTAAAAGACAGCCAGCTAGACTGTATACCATATAAGGAATTTTAACATAGTACATAAATACAAAGCCCTCCGAAGGTCATTTGGTATAGTTCTGTTCTAAGGAAAAACTCAAGATTCACATTGACCTATGAAAAGAAGAAAGAAATTACAAACAAATTATGAATCATCTTAGTAAACTCCAAAATCAACATAAATAGTTTATCAGCATACAATTCACACTAAATGATACATTATAGAATCAATTTACTTAAACTTAAAGGGATATACAGGCAAATGACTGTGCCAAAAGTATAGAACCAAGTTTAACTTTTAAACCAGTATTAAGAACGTAAGAAAGGACCTTAAGAATATGAACTTTTGCCTGCATATCCCTTTAAAATAAAATTATTTGTAGCAGGCATGATCAATTTTTTTCAAAATTTCATTGAATCAAGAACTTTTGGCAGGTACTGTATAGAAACTCAAATATGGAAATATTACATGGTACATAAATAGATTGTATGTGTATGTGACATATCATCCTTCTCTATCAACACTTTACTGACTGCTTCTTTATAATACATGACAATGTCAGACAAAAACAGACCAAATAAGGAATTTATATTATTGGTTAATAGTTATCACGTAATTTATGATTAAAGTAATTTTGCTATTGTATTTACCACCACAGCAATACATTGTATAGGTTATATTATGGCGGTCAACCTATATCTTTACTGTTCTTGCAAAGACTTAATCTCAGGATAAAAAATAGCTTTTAACCAGTTACTTTGCGCATACTTTTCCAGTCTATGACAACTCCATACATGATTTTGAATCAATGGTAGGAAGGAGAGTGGAAGTAGAAATTATTTCATGATCAAGCTTCATGAAAGCAAGCCCCGCATGAGAATTGAACCTACAATCTCTAGATCAGTAGGTTGGTGTGCTACAAACTGAGCTAGCCTAGCTGCTGATTTAAATTGATAATGGTCTAGAAAAGCTAGAAATACAACATTTATTGAAAAATAATGTAATGCATGGTGATTTACAATAGTTCCAACCTTAGTTCAGTCCTTCTGTGGCTGTTAGATGTCCTACTCATGGACCCTGAATAGACCTATATCTATGAGCTCAAGCTTTCATCCTAGTACTAAAAACATACCCTTGCCAGCACCTTACAGCAGCCTTACTTGATACAAAAAGAAGCTTGGAGACAGAAAGCTTTGAGACACCTGGCAGAAGAAAATATTTCATAACCAAACTCTATGAAGGTATTCTTGGTCCCATCTGTGAATCAATTCCACAACGCCTTGATTCATACAATGAAGACAGACAAGTTACCAACTGGGCTTACCAAAAAGGTTAATCATAAAAGGTCAGACCCTACTAAAAAGATATCGATACTTCATTTATAATTTCTTATTGGCTAACTTTTTCATAAAAAAGAATTTTGATAACTTGATAAGCATTCAAAATGTTTGAATTTCATATTGCATACAGCAAATCCACAAAATGTAATATGAAATATTTACCAGTGGGTAGATTAACGATAGATCTAACAAAATATTTGTTGGAAATTTTAACATTTTGTATCAAGGAATCATGATATCAAGTAATAATAAAAAAGTAAGTAAGTAAGATTATTTAAATACACTCATAAATCTTATAAGCAAAAACTAAAACATTGACAGTTAGTTTATAGTTGTTTGTAAAGCTATATTTGATACTTAAGCTTGAGTCCTTTTTTAAATTACATGTATCAATGTCATAAAACTTGCAGACTCGGCTATATCTATAATATTATACTGCAACTGTATATTCAATAAAAAATGTTAAATACATAATATCATGGTTGAGTGTTGTATACATGCAATCACTTAATTATTTTTTGCAAATATTTTATGTATCAATAAAAAAAATCTTTTGCCAGTTATTAACAAAATGGCTACCGAGGTACAAGTATTATGCAACACTAATAAATGACTTGTCTATAATAAAATATATAATAAGATTTCTGTTCTATAACTTGAAACATTCCATTGTTACTTCAATGAAGTACTAGATCACAGTGCAAATTTTAGCAGCCACATTAGAATAGACCAAGTTCAGATTGCATGAATGTACAAACTGAGCTGGCCTTATACCAGCAGCAACAGGTTATGTATAGACCAAGTTAAGAATGCATGAATGGTCAAGCTGAGCTGGCCTTTACCAGCAGCAACAGATTATGTATGGCAGCAGACTCTCTTAACAAACTTTTTAGGACACTTTTCTTTTACTTAATACATTCCCTTCCATATGGAGCTAACAACTTTTCTCGAATATATAGCAAAATCAATGTTAAATAGGGCACTCTTGAATTTTCATCTGCAAATGCTGGAAATCAAACATGGGACCTTTACATGAGAAATACTGCACTCTACCACTAAGGCATGGCCAAAGTTTAATTACAAGTATGTGAATCTAAAAAATTGATAAATAATTGTACTCATTTTTGTGTTTTCGTGTAATGAATATTTTTATATGCAATAGTCATGACATATTGTGGTTAATATTAGGTCAAAAATGATCAGCAACATGTGAGTACAGTGTTACTAGGAATGGACTGGCACAATTCTTTAAATTTTCCACAAACTGTTGTAATAAAATCAAAGTGCTGAAAGCACTGAATAAACATTTTTTTTTAAAGTTAGTCTTAATGCCGGACATACAAAATTGTATTCTTGTATCCTTGACTGTGTGATCCATGCATTGGAAGTAAAATATCAAGTTAACAAAAGCATGGTTAGTTACAAATTATTGATTATTTAATATCATTTTACAAATCACAATTTTATCAATCAAAAGTCATACTTTTTGTGAACTTCTGTTTTATTCTCAACCTTGGGTACCATGAATGATAGTATTATAGCAATTGGGTATATACAGCTTCTGCATAATTATTATGGATTGTGGAAGATTGTTTAAACAGTCAGAACATAAAACATTTGGACGTATATGAAAGTTAAGTAAATAGTGATACTTAAAATTCTTAAAATCATTCAATAATGTCCGAGATATGAATAAAAACTATAACATTTTTGTTATCTTATCATTGAGTTGTAGCCATTGATAACTATCATGTAGTACATATTAGTAATACTAAATTTATTTAGGATGAGACTCAATGTTACATATCTATATTTAACTATGTATCTTATAACTGGGTTGACATTATACAGTGCCCTCCGAAAGTTCTTGGACATTTTGTGAAATTTTGAGTGAAAGTGATTCTTATTGCTTGTAATATTTCTATATTTAAAGATTTTTTATGTAATTTAGGCCACAACTGGTTGATGATGTGTTCTACGGATTTTTCTTGGGAAAATGGGGCGAGCAAGTGAAATTTTTTTTTTATAAAATCTTAATTCAGTTGCTTTATAAAGTGGTTAGACCAAATTTTTTTGAGTGAGCAAGGAAATAAAAATATTTTTTTTGTAAAAACCATCAAGATTAAGGTGTGAACAAATCCATAGAACATATGATCAACTTGTTATGGCCTTAGTTGAAGTTCATATCATATATTGATATATTTATTAATGTAGATTATGGAATTTGCTCAGATGACTCTGTTTCTGAATGTGAATATAGTTTATCATAAAAATAGAATTTTGTCCAAGGCCCTATGAAGGGCACTGTATTTGTACATGTATGTTTCTGTGTTCAAAATCTAAAATTAATGCAGCTACTGATAGAATCTAGCCTCTGTAAGTATTTACGGTCATTTAGGATTGTGAAGCGCCCCAATCAGTTAAATTCTAGTAACTTAAGGTTAGATGGAGTGAACAATGGAAAAACTGACATTTTGCTTCTTTTGTTTCGAGAAGGGAAGAATTTTCCAATGAAATAAAAAATATCACAAAATATCTTAAAATCGTACTGTGATAGGTATTGCTGCAGCTGGGAATTGCAATACACCGGTATAGGGTCTACAGATACATCGTGACAGCCCTAGTTGTCAGTCACTGGCAAGTGTAAGTGTGAGAACTAAGTTAAATGCTTTGGTCTAGAGGTCTAAGCCTCATAATCTAGGGACATTTAGTAGAACATCCAATGCAAAATATGAGTGAAAACTTGATGAAATGTGGACTGAAGCAGCTTTATGTTTCATTTTCTTCCTTAAAAGGGCTCACGGTCAGACGGTTATTTGTTGATGGCATTAAAATCTTATCTAATGTATGGTCATACATGATCTTATATCATAAAAAAGTTAATTGATAAACATGTATATGATGAAGTTATTTTATAGTGGCATTGTCTGAAAGGGCTTCAACCCCTAAAAATAGCCTTTGGTTTCAAGCTAATATGTCTGACTTCTGCAGTCAAATAACAAGGTCAATATGAAAATCACTAAAATGCATTACCATCATTATATAGAGCAATATAATCAATGTATGTAAAACAATACTTGAAGGTATAGATTTACAAGAGCTGTCCATGGACAACATGCTCTACTAAAGAGCAATATAATCAATGAATGTAAAACAATACTTGAAAGTATAGATTTAAAAGAGCTGTCCATGGACAACATGCTCTACTATAGAGCAATATAATCAATGTATGTAAAACAATACTTGAAAGTATAGATTTACAAGAGCTGTCCATGGACAACATGCTCTACTAAAGAGCAATATAATCAATGAATGTAAAACAATACTTGAAAGTATAGATTTAAAAGAGCTGTCCATGGACAACATGCTCTACTATAGAGCAATATAATCAATGTATGTAAAACAATACTTGAAAGTATAGATTTACAAGAGCTGTCCATGGACAACATGCTCTACTAAAGAGCAATATAATCTATGTATGTAAAACAATACTTGAAAGTATAGACTTACAAGAATTGTCCATGGACAGCATGCTCTACTAAAGAGCAATAAAATCAATGTATGTAAAACAATACTTGAAAGTATAGATTTACAAGAGCTGCCCATGAATAGCGTGCTCTACTAAAGAGCAATAAAATCAATGTATGTAAAACAATACTTGAAAGTATAGATTTACAAGAGCTGTCCATTGACAGCATGCTCTACTAAAGAGCAATATAATCAATGTATGTAAAACAATACTTGAAAGTATAGATTTACAAGAGCTGTCCATGGACAGCATGCTCTACTAAAGAGCAATATAATCTATGTATGTTAAACAATACTTGAAAGTATAGATTTACAAGAGCTGTCCATGGACAGAATGCTCTACTAAAGAGCAATATAATTTATGTATGTAAAACAATACTTGAAAGTATAGATTTACAAGAGCTGTCCATGGACAGCATGCTCTACTAAAGAGCAATATAATCTATGTATGAAAAACAATACTTGAAAGTATAGATTTACAAGAGTTGTCCATGGACAGCATGCTCTACTAAAGAGCAATATAATCAATGTATGTAAAACAATACTTGAAAGTATAGATTTACAAGAGCTGTCCATGGACAGCATGCTCTACAATTTCAGTTTGTTGAGAAATATTCCTCAGATTTAAATGATGCTCAATAATCACAATGAACAAGTATGTGAAGTTTCCATTCATTCCTTTCAGTAGTTTCAGTGGAGATACCAGCTTACATGTAATCAAAGCACCAGACACGGATCAAAAAGGGCAAAATCTGATGGTGTCAATATCAGGGGCACATGTGGTACCAGATTGATATGGGCTTATACCCCTATGGTTAATTGTAGCACATCTGGGTACAGGAGCAGGGAAAATTAGAAGTCAGTAAATAAACAAACAATGTCATGAATTATATTTGCAAGCAAATACAAGCAATTAAGCACAAATGTGCTTTTCTGCCATCAGCTGTCACAACTCATGTCAAAAACTTTACTACTAAGATTCTGAAACATGTTAAACGCAATACTCTAATATTTTAAGTCTAGTCAAGCTAAAATTGTAACTTGTTCTATAAGTAAACAAAATATCAAATTACAGACTAGATATAAGACACCATTATAATTCATTTATTACAGTATTAATTGGCATAAACTTGACTGTTTTGACCTATTTAACAGTTTTATCTAACCTTAAGACCTGCTGAGATTAAAATTATTTAATTTACTTCACTTATATACATTTGTATCATAAAGTAAATGAGACTAGACTCCTAACATGATAAGTAGATTTTATTACAGTAAATTTCTACTATTAGAACCATCAAAGTCAATGATCTTAATAGCAGTTTTAAGATGGGAACTTACCAACTCAAATAAAGCAGTTTGGACTTAACCCTAACTGGTCAATCCCGCATTTTTACTTGTCTGGACTCCCCCTTCAAATTGGCATTTCTCGCCCTTCTTGCTCTGCCCCAGCATTGCCATTGTAACTGGGATCGGGGCTCAACTTGGTTTTTCTCAAAGACAATCCCCCAGAGAATAACTTGGCCTAGTTGCATGATGATTAGTAATGAAATGAGAGCATCTTAGCCCAAGCCCATAATGGTGAAAAAAATGGCTACTTTTCACACATGACGCAACCAGTAAAGTGTTAATAATTATATAACATTGCATGATTTTGAAATAACCAAGGTGTCATTTTGTTATGAACATACATTTGTATAATGTTACAATTTCAAACTGAAAATTAATCAAGTGCCAGCTCAATATTTATCGAGACAAAATATTTTGGCAATTGGAACCCTAAACATTTTTAAGTTCCAAGGTGTATTAGCATAAAAGTTCTGTCATTAAACTTAGCCATAGAAGGTCATACAAGGTCTTCTGACTGAATGACTGTAGCATGACTTAATTATAGTAAATAAAACAGATTATTTTCAATGCTATTCCAACAGCATGACTTTAAAATCTTGAGAAGTTTAAAGTTCCATATAAAGTACAGTAATTATAGAGAAGACAATATCTCTAGACAAAAGCAAGGTGAATGTCTGATAGTCTGGGTCAAAGGTCAATGACTTAAAGTCTGTACAATCAAGGTCTTCGACATAATTACCCAACAGTCTGTCCAATATAAGTTCTTCAATACTTCAATTTTTAAGTCTGGCTGTTTGGAGATTAAAAGCTGATGTAATGGTATTAGGAAATAGTTTTCAAATTGATCAATGAACCAAGTGTGGTTTTCTTCATTGTGATAATGTTTTATTAAACATATGATAGTTAACATTGAACTGATATAAACCTTCCCTCTTACATTCAATTAGCTTAATTTAGATCACTAATCACTATTCCGAGATTGTGGTCAGATTAAAAATGGAGAGTATTTAGTTTAGTACAAGATACTTAATTAGGTGTGCACCCATATCATTCATTAATTACAGGTTTGGATACCAGATAAAATTTTATCAGCAACACATTATAGTATTAATAAAATAATAATCAATATTTGATACAGTCAAATTCTACTGTAAAAGACTTACATTGGTTATTTACAAAATCATGCAATTTTTGTTGACTTTTAAGTCCTAAATGCTGAATTTGTAAAGAAAAGGATCCAACTATTAAGAACGTTCTGCTAAAAAGACCATATCAATTTTGGTGGTCCTAATTGTGGAACTTTACCGTATTTTTTCCTAGGACTTAATGCTACTTCTGTCAAAATAAAGTTATCATATAATAGAACATATTTCTTTACTCAAAATGTGTGTCCACTGCTACAGTCCCATAAACATAAAAATAGCCATGAGGGCACTGTACGAGTGCCGTGTGATCAAGCTACACAAGGACTCATACGAAATCTTGCGTACTTGTACGGGCTGTTACCTTTTTACCAGGGTCTGTGAGATGAGCTGTAGATACACGTATCAGTTTCAAAGTCAAATCCTGAACAAAATCGTGGCCGAGTATGGATTAAACTTGCATATCTTCCAACTATGACTCCGTCAGGGTGCGTTGTTTTGTGCCATGTATGTACTGTCAGTCTGTCACCTTAATATGCAAGGCTTCCCACGGCCTACGGCTGTCTGCATGTACATGTCCGCAACAAGCCACGATTTTATGGGACTGGGGCATTAGACCAAGAATCACAGACAACTTAAAGAACTTTTGATGTAAAAGGATTCTGCACCTTTTCCAGTCCCTTACACAAAATTGTAATGCCTAAAGTCAGTGCACCATTTCCTGTCTGTTACAAAAACTGCCATGAGTCTAGAGCTAGATACCAGTGACATGGTTACATACTAACCAACATAATTATAAGACAAAGTACAATGCAGTATGAAGATAACAATGTACATTATTTACAATATGACCTAGATAATGCCCTAATCTAATTGACCTCAATATATACATGTATAGTATTCTCTTATCATACATATTAATATATGAGCTGTATGTCCTGTATAAAACAATAATTACTTTTCTCCCATCCCCTGTATTTTAGACAATCTAGCACTGTTTAAACCTACAACAGCAAAATAACACCTTTTTGACTAGAGTTCCAGGCTTGAGTCTTAGTTGTAGGGAAAACTAAGCTTGGTCAGCTTAGTTGCCTTAAGTTATTATTAATAGTAGTAAATTGACTCCTAAAAAAAGTTTACTACATAGTCAGTCTAACTTGAGAATGCTGTATAAAGTTATTAGCAGTAGATACATTACTGCACAAATACAGAGTACATGTATTCTGTCTTTATAGCAGTCATGGCAAGTCATGCTCCATCAGTAAAGAAGGTTTTGTATGTGTGACTGAACTCTAAGGCAAAGTAACTGAAAGAGGAACATAATGCTGTTGGTAAGTTCTTAGAACAACTAGTATTGATGACAGGATTGTAGCTAGTTTACTACTAAGTTATTAATCAATAAGAGTTACCTAATGAGTAGGAATAAATGGAAAAGCCTCAGGATTCTAACATACTGATGAAAAATTTGTTAACCCGGGTCGATAGCACAGTTGGTAGCATGCCGGGATTTGAAATCTCGTGCCCGAGGGGCTGCGAGTTTGAATTCCACCCGGGGAGGTAATACCCTTCCATTAAAATTTGACAATAATGTAGATTTTCCTCCATTGATTAGATATATATGTAGAAGTTTCGGGCCTTGTGGAAGGGTAGGTGAGTACTGGTTATAGACAAGGGTCCAGGAAAGCTAGGTTATGTGTGCTGGACGCCGTAAAATGACCTAAATTGTGTTGACACAGCATTAAATCTAATTTAAAAAAAAAGAAAAAAAAGAAAAATTTGTTTTGAATATACTTGGTTCAAAATAACTTTCTGTGTTATATATCAACTCATTGCGAACAGTTCTTAACTACAAATACTGCTCATAGAATAATACTCAAAATAATCAAATATCCCCTCCTGCTATTGTTACATAAAAGTACAATGTTCAAACAGAAACATGTGAGTGACACACTTCTAATGATTTTTACATCATGTGCCAACGATGTATATAAACAAACTAAAATAGAACTGTCCAATAAATAGAACAAACTGACAACAATAGAAGCATACATGTTGTAGTAAAGTTTGAATTTTCTGGCTATGCATTTTTGATGTACTATAACATAGATTTGTCCTTTAACTAGGTATTAACTCATTCTAATTTATCATTTGATAGTAATAAACAATTCAACTTTATAACCCTTTAATATGTTTTACGATAGAATGTACTTTTATCACATGTATAATTGTCATGTAGTATGTACTCCATTCTACAATGATAATTACCGTATTTACATCAAACAGAATAGAAGTTTAATAGACTAGTTTACAATCAATATTGTACTTGCTTCCAAATCAGATAAACCATTGATTTAAAGTAGTAATTTCAATACGACTCAACCTTAATTTTTTTAACCTAGATCTAATTAAGCATATGTCCCATCAGTGGTAGAAATCTGCCAAAATTGATACAGAGGTAGGTGGGGGAAGAAGATATTCCCATGACCCCTAGATTTGTAGTCATGATGTTCTACCAAATGAGTTAATCAAGCAGGTATCACTGAAAAATTTAAACAGAATATACCACACTAACAGTAATAAATGTTGTTTCCTTTTGGTTAGGTTTAACACTTTGGCAACACATTTATAGGTCATATCACTGCAGTCAGTCAACTTACTCAATGTTCCTGGAAAGGCTTAATCTCTGGTTTTAGCCGTTAATCAGTAATTAATTAGGGGCATACTTTAGTCAGTGACTGACAACTGCCCAACATGATTAAGAATCAGTGGTAGAAGGGATAAATTTCGTAGAAATTGTTTCATGGCCTTAACTCTACTAAAGTATGCCTAGCCTGGTAATTGAACCCATGACCCTCGGTCAGTAGACATGTGAGATACCAACAGAGCTAGCTGAGAGGGTTAGCAGTACATGTACACATGTATGTACATGTACATAAGAAGGTCAGCTGCAATGTCCATACAAGATAACACTCCCTGGATGCAGAGAGCCAACATATTTCTGATAAGGTCAGAGTTGCAAATATGTGAACATGTATGACACTAACATAGGTTTATGAGATTAGACTTAAACTAGTGACTAGTAAATTAAGATTTGTACATAACCATAGACATATAATCTTAGATAATGTATAATTTATATATACAATATAGTTATCTATAAACTTGTGTCAGAATTTATCTATATCTTAACTACATCATAAATTCATACAGAACCTTCCAAAACTCATTGAACAAAATCCTGTCTTTAGGATAAAATAATTCATAATTACCCTTAAATGACTAGTTCTTTTTTTCAAGCTTGAAAAAAAGAACTAGTCATCTGAGAAAATGCAAAAAATCAGCATTTGTAAGTTTATTGAAACATGATTCGAACTATTTAATATTAAACTTCAGTTTTAGTAAACTATTTACAGTAGGCATGATTAGTTTTTTTGTCAAAATTTGTTAAACAACTTTAGGAGGGCACTGTATGTGAATATTAAAATGAATTATGTATACTAATGTTACAATATAACCCTAACCCTGTGGAAAATTCTCAATGGAAAATTTGAAGTACTATATTTAAGTTACTATATTTAAGTTACTATCTATAAAAAGTTAGAGGTCAAAATACTTATATTACAAATATATCCGGGACAAAATGATGCTTGGAGCAAAATGATGCTTCAATGCAAAGGGTAGTTGGTTTATTGGTTATGCATCAATCTTAATAGCAAGATGTTTGGGAAACTTGAAATTGAAGCAAATAATGTGCCAAAATTTTTATCTACTGGCACAAAACAACATTGGCTGACAAGAAACAATAAAAATCCAGCAGTCCATACCTTATACATAAATTACTAGATAGGCACTGATTTTATGAGCCGTTTTTGAATGATCTTTCAGTCTGGCCTGCAGTTTGACTGTGGTAGACCAACAAAGAGGTCATGATCTTGGAGCCAAAATTGATATACATGTATATGATAGCCATGACCTCTTTATATATAGAATATATAGTATAAAAATAATACAAATATTAACCGACATTACATTGGTACCAAGCATATAACTTATGTCACATTGTTAACTGAAATCTTGAAACAAATAACATAACACAATACTTTCAGTCTTCTAAATTAGGATAATAGAATGTTTGTCTGAATAGATCATTTTAGTAGCAAGCACAGTATCCTGTTTGTAGATTTTTGGTTAATTAAGGAAACTTTTGGTTGCTCAAGTAAAAAATTGGTTGCCCCAAGCAACTGGACTCCCACTTATTTTGTAGACTGCACTTTAATGCCCAATGCTCACTGATTTGTATAGTTTTTTGTGTGATATTTAACTGTCAGTGTCTGTATTTGTTTTAAGACATGAATTGTTAATATTGCAAGGCAAACTGACCAATCCATTGTGAGAAATATAAGATAAAAACACAATAAACTTTTTATACAGTTACTTATGGGGTAGGTTTTTATACATAAAATCACAATCTTTCACAGTTGAATGTTAACTTGAACACTAAAGCTAATACTTATAATCAGAACACTGGTTTCTGCTTCCAAAATGTTTCTTTACAATCTTTAGAGTTTAAAAAAAATGACATTGTTAAATTTCATTAACAATGCATACATTAACTCGTTAAATTTCATTAAACAGTCAGTGGTGCATAAATTAATCAGAGCCGGCAAAATCAAACGTCCGTTTTGTCTGTGTTGTCCCAAGGCAAGTACAGACTTGTAAGTGGATTTTTCAATAATTTTATTCTGTAATGTTCATACGGACAAGTAACTTTACCAGTTGGCAAGAATAGACAAGCAAACAATTTTAAGATTTCGCTGGCCCTGTTAACTCATTAAATTTCATTAACAGTCAGTTGTGCATACATTAACTCCGCTGATTTAAATCAATAGTGAGTATAGAAGTACTGTAGTGAGTATTTAAATCAATGGGGTTAATGTATGATAATGTATATACTATATCAATGTATATTTAAGTTGAAATCTGTGTTCAAGCAGCTTTACTACATTGATAAGTATGTAAGTTAAAGTTGAAGTGCATCTAACACTTGTAGTGACAGGACTTGAAGTATAACAATGTATTCACTTATATCATTTACACTAAACAATTCAAACATACAAGTGCATGTCTGTCACAGTTCTAAGAATACAACGTAAACACTTGAGGTATGATTGAATGAACTCATGTGATAATATCATATAATCATTCTCATGTGATACAATCAACCATAGATGAGTTGTAGTTAACGTCATGTCAGTGGTGACAATCCCTAGTGCCCTCTGGAACTCTTGAACAAATTGAACTTTTAAGAAAAAATGATCATGCACATAGCAAGTGATTAAAAAAAATAAAAGCATATTTATGCAACATATAGTGTGAATCATATTGTGAATCATAAATCGTCAGCAAATTCAGAAATTGTCATTTATTTAAATTTATTAGTTTATCAACATAATTCAAAAAGCAAAAAGGTACCATCTTATATAAGATTAAAGAACAATAATGTACCTTTTCGCTTTTTTGAATTATGTAGATAAACTAATAAATGCCAATTTCTGAATTTGCTCAGGTGACTCTTTGTTTTCTTTAAACATGGGGTAATGTGAATAAATTTATCCTATAAACAGGACTTTCTCCAAGGACTTGTGAAGTGTACCATATATTTATTTCTATTGAAATACATAAATGTAGTGTATTTGTTCTATCTTTCACCATTGTCTACTTTGTATATTGTCTGGACCATATTTTAAATCTATCTTTGTCCTCATATATCACTTTGTTCATTTTTATCATTAATACTACATGTATTCAGTATTCATTAGCATGACATGCCTCAGTATTGTTTCATATGCCTGGCCTCACCTTACTGCTTTCACTTAATATGGAAAAGATAAATGTCTTTTTCACTTTAAGGTATTGGGTGAGTTTTGGTGGATTAATTTCTGTACATGTCTAAACTGAATTGAGTGCCCATGTTTTAGTTTTCTAGTTACCTCCCTTTGGTCCTTCTATAAATCAACTAAAAGGGAGATAACAAGTCATCATTTTTTAACTAAATTTGCACATTTGGAATGCTTCTGGTTTCTGTGCTTACCACTCGTAACATTGTGGGACGGTATGACTAAAACAAGCAATGGAAAACTTTGGGTGCAAAATGAAGCAGGCATTGACAAAATGGAGATTTAATTGTTTAAGATTAAATATATAGGCTCCATGTCCAACTAAATACAACACTAAATTGCAAGTCTTTTCCATCCATAGGCCATGCCTTTAAATATGCCTAGATCAGGTGCACTGGATGCTGTAAAATAACCTTAAAATTGTGTTGACAGGGTGTTTAACCCAGTATAAATATACCTGTATTGTCAACCAGACTATAAAACATTGTATATGACAATTGACATAATTATAATAGTGTTTGCTGGTACTTTCAGGTTAATTTTAATTTTGTATTAAATCTGTTATTGGATAACAACAACTTAAATAGCAGTGTCACTTTTCAAGTCATAAAATGACCTAGTTTTCTCATCAGTTACTGTGTAAAAATGACATAGATGTATAATTTATAAATGAACTGAAAACATATAAATAAAGTTAGTAAATAAAATGAACCTACAAACCCAGTTTATACAAAGTGATCATATGTAACTTGTTTATTAGCAACGTAAAAAAATGCAGTAAACAATATATCAAAGAGTGACCTTGACACTTTAGATGGGGACAATTGTAGTAAACAATGTATTACCAATTAAGAGTGATAGTAACCTATGAGATCTTCGCCAGCAAAGGACCAATTAATGACAGTATGTGCACAATAATTGACACAGTAGAAAAATGGTACCAAAAACTAGGGTTGCAACGATTCCATTTAAAACATTGAAAATTTGTCAGTTTTAAGCTCAAATAGAACTATTGATACACATTTTGAATAAACTATACTATTCAATGAATTGAATTGAAAGAAAGAAAATCAAGTCACATACAGAATCATTGCAGCCCAATCAAAAACACTGAGACAGAACAATAAAACATCCACATCCCTTTCCTGTTTTTTTTGCTTATTTAACACTTTTCAAGTATAAGATATATTTTTTTATAGCACTTACAACAAAAAGGTTAAAAACCTCATGTTTAAAACATAATAATTAACTTTAAAGGGTAGTGTTTCAGTAGTTATGTGAATATATAAGACATGGTAAGAGTAATAGAAATATCAAATTTAAAGTTCTGATAATATGAAATAAAATGTCCTTTAACAATAAAAATAATGACAGGCTACACATTTGACTTCATTCAATCTTCTAGTTTAGTAAATAAACTTTTTTCTTTCATGCTTTACGATGAAACGTCGCGTTATTCGATGAAAATAAACAATGACAATATAAGTTTTTTTATTTTCATCGCAGTGAAAATATAACCTTATATTTTCATCGTTCATGACGTCATATTAGAAGATTAATGACGTCATATTTGAAAAGAATTGACGTCACGTTATTATTTGAGTAATTTATATCTTATAATACACGAAAGAATTCATGAAAGAAACAGAATATTTGTCAACTTTGGTGTAAGATCTATTTTATTTCAACTCGTGAACTAAGAAAATGACATTTTCTCGTGGCTATGCCACTCGTGAAAATATGTTTTCTGAGCTCACTCGGTGAAATAAAAATCGATCTTACACCAAAGTTGACGAATATCCTCTATTTATTCAACTGTTTTACTTTCAATAGTATATGGACTTAAAATCTTTTACAAGAAAAATATAAATAACGCTCTAGTGTATATTAAATGGATTTCAGCTGAAAAAGTGATAAAGGAATTTTTGGTTGGGTTTAACAATGTGTCAATACAAATTATGGCCATTTGACTTTGATCAACTCACCAAAACTAGCTTTTCTGGACACTTGTCAATAACCAGTACTTACCTATCCTTCCACAAGGCTGACCACTTCTTCATAGTTACACCTTACTAATGAAGGAAAATAGACATTATTGTCAAATTTTCATGGAAGGGTATAACAAAGAGGGTTTTAAACCAGTGGCCATGTTCCGACATTAGATTTGAAACCCTGCATGTAGCCAATTACTGTGCCATAGACACAGAAATACAGATAGAGAAACAAGCTCTGTTATGATCAAGACAACGCAAAACAAAAATCTACTTACCAAATGGAAAAATGGTACAAAATATCCAAAGAAGGCAATACAAAGGGAGACAATCCATGTAACATAAGCTCTATTCTTCCATATTTTAACATTTAAGAATTTCTTTGTCCATGTACAACAGTCATTACAATGTTGATACACACTTTCAGTAGATAATGTCAATGTTGCTAGGTGATCTTCTTTTATAAACAATGGTTTCCATGTCAACGTACACAACATACACATAAAATGAAGACTGGCAAGAAACAGGAAACAGTATTTGATATCTATAGCTTTCAGAAGGTACGGTAGAATTCTGGTCATTAAAATAGTAAATATAGAGCTACCAAAGGCTACAATACCATTCACTAAGCCTAAATGTTTCTTGAAATAGTGACCAAGAATTACTAAAGATGGTGAATATACCATTGAAGACCCAATACCAAGAAGAAGGCCATAGGTTAAATACAAGAGTTCTAACTTCTCAATGAAAGCAGTTGTAACAAGGCCAATAGTGGCCAACAAAGCACCAACAAATGCTGTCGGACGTATTCCAATACGATCACTCAATATACTCGAGACTGTACACATTAAAAATGTTACACCAGTACACGTTGATCCAACAAAAGCTGAAAATATAAAATAGAGAAATACTAACTTATATTATATGTGCTATTCAAAGTAATGAATTTTCTCAATCCTTTAAGATTATGGTACAATTCACATAACACCATTTTACTGTCATTGGTATACTTGAAAACCATGTTATATAATAACATGACATAATAATTTTCATTCATTTCACCTAGCCATTTTTTTTGTATGGATTAGAATAGATTTCTGTTGCTAAAGTTATTAAGAGAAACTTTTTATAAAAGTGAGTAATTGTCTCTCTTTGATATGAAAATGGCATATCAAAACAATTGAAATAGTGTCAGAAAAAGTAGAAAAACAATGAATGATAAGATAGTAGTTTTGTTTTAGTTTTTTTGTGGTCATGAACAAAGTTATGTATTGGGGAATATTACCTTAAAAAGCATGAAATCTCAACCTGTAATGTAAGGTTGTTACAAAACACTGTCCTGATTCTATTGGCATGTACATCAATGATAGGCTATACACACTACTTTAGTGGTGACACAATAGAGAAATCATTTTACTTATGAAAGTCCTTTAGAAAAGAGCAACACAATTTTGTTTTGTATCATTGGAAAGAGCTTGTTATAACAAACTTAATGATAAATTTCTACAAAAATTGACACACAAGTTAAACCATTTGATTTCACAAGACGTAGTCACTTCGGACTACAACTCACTGATATACACTGTCCCCTTTTGCTGCCTAGCTGCCTGTTTTTTCTTCTAGAAAAATTACCATGTATTTGTATTACTAAGCAAGCCTCGGCCATATATCAGAGGTAGCACACAAGATATCCTATCTTGAAGTCCTAGGTTTGATTCTTCAAAAATTTGATATTCATGTTTAATTTTAATTTTTCTATGTAAAGGGAGAAAAAAATGTTAGTTTAAGTTAGTCCAGCGTGGGTTGAGAGATGACTTGGATAGGTGAAAATGGCTGGCAGTCAAACACCCAAAAGTTTGATCCAACAGATTAAGAGGTATGTATTGACAGGCCTTTTAATGTCAGTTTAATCAAATGATGCCCAATGAATTCAAGGAATGGTGCACCTATGTATTTTATAAAATATGCTGCTCATCCAAATATAGAAACTTGAACAATAAAAAACAAAAAATGTAACGTTAAAACCACATTAAAGCTGGATTTTAAAACTTTAACTCAAAAAATTACAAAGGGAAATAATCCATAATAAAGCCAGGTAGAGTTGTGGTTACTGTGTAATTCTGTTCATCACATTGTATGTTATCATTGTATGAAATTTCATAAAGATCTGATAATAAATGGCAGAGATATATGCGAAATTGAAAACTTTAACACAATTGTTAACGACACCGGATGCCCAAACCTTTTTCGTTGAAAATCCGGCTAAAATTATATTATTTCTAGCACACCTGTTTCAATTAATTTAAATGTATTTTAATAGTACAACATATGATAGAGCATGAACAACTTTACTCTAATAGGTTTAAGTAATAAATTAAAATGATATGACCAACATTGTGATTACAAATGAATTGCTCCATTAAAGGTAGGGACAGGGGGGGTTTCAGAAAATAATCAAATCCTATATAAACTTATTTAAGACTGCAGTTATCATGAATAATAAATCAAGCTTATCTCAGCATGTAGCTATAAGTATTAAATATAGATGAGCTTACTGTTTAAACAATTCTTGTTAAAACATCGTATTCAAGTTCAGGTAGAATTCCCTTAATATATTATGCATTATGACACATAAACTTGCATAATGTGCCACCTTATGCAAGTTTATGTGTCATAATGCATAATATATTAAGGAAATTCTACCTGAACTTGAATACTATGTTCTAACTAGAATTGTGGTCTTTGAAATTAGGATATAAAAGTGGTTGTTTGAACAGATCATTTTAAGAGCAATCACAATATCTCATTTGCATGAGTTTGGTTTCTGTCATAAAGTTGTGTCAATTGTGAATTTGTGGGAAGGTGATTAAGATATGGGCACAAATGTATTGTTTATGGATGGATCAGTTAATACCACATTTAACATTACAGTACTGGGGTACATGTAATTTTTATTTTTAATAAGTTAAAAAATGAAATTATTTGCCTATAAATTCTGACAAAATTGTTTTTTTTTCAGTTTTAGGCAACTCAGTTTTCTTTCTTCCTTTTTACATCAGAGGCAAAATCTCCAACCTTGTGCAAAAAATCAATCCTTTATAATTGTATCAATCATTTCTTTTAACACTTATTAGTTTTAAATACAAATTTTATAAAAGTGTTTCCTCTTAGGTAAAAGAAATTATCATTATTATGCTTTCCCAGTTAAGCCATGAATACATTATTAATTTAATATTGATATAGATTATAGTTATCATGACAGAGGTCCAGTGATTTGATCGTCCTAAAGGTACTCTAGACTATTGTTCACATAAGTTCAAAATTCATTAGCTGACTGTAGAATGTACAGTACAAGATAATAAATTAATATATTTAATTACCAATTACTATAAAATGTATTACCTGTTTTAAGTGATATTTCAGGATCATTTTTACTGTAATGTTCTCTCATTGGTACATAAACCAGTCCAAATGTATTTATAATACCAAACACTGTACCATTTGCCCAGAGAGATGTTAGGCATATGATCCATCCCCAGCCACCATCAGGGGGAACAAATCCTGTAGCCTGATCTGTGTCAGACACATTTCTAGTTTCATTATCAGCTTGATCTCCATCATTTAATGCTTGGAGGTTGTCATCATCCTCATCAGTCTTTTTCCTTTGCCAGAACCATCTTTCTGATTTTGCAGATTTCTTCATTTTAAGTACTAATTTATATTTCAGACAGTAACCCTATTCATAAATAAATGTCTCATTTTTTAATCCATTAAATTAACTAAATCATATTATCCTTCACATGCAGTACATAAGTTTTCTTCCTTAAATTATAAGCTGAAATAACACAACAGAAAATCAACTACTAAATGAAACCAATTCAAACTATACAATGTATTTTGTACTATGATACTTTATCTATCCGATATCCAATGTTACTTGTAAGGTCAAGTACTCAAGTAGTTATCTACTCCAGTAACATTTAACAAGATTACGAGTATAGAGTGATAGTATCAGTAAGCTAACACAGCTAATAGACTAGTAGTCATATGCTTGCACACAGCTAGATCTATTGAATAATTTTATCCCATTTAACACGAAGTGCATGCGATAAATCTACATTTAAACATAACTTTTAAATCAACAATTGATCTACAACTGAGTGTAAAAGAATACTAGAGCGTATGTATCTAGTATAGTAGTAATATCATGAATAGACAGCGTGACAGTTTCCAATGACATTGTTTACATGATCAGCTGTTTTTATTGAAGCAGTAAAACTGGGTCAGAAAAATGCTATTTTTAGCTCATGAAAAATACGCATGTAAAACACGTGGATCATATTTTATATTCAACTAAGCGAGACAAAGTAACTGTACAATAATCAGAGTAATGTAACTTCAAAATAAATTAACTTACTTGTTTTGACAATGCTTTCTAACATCACGCTTTTCCACAGATCCAGTCTCAGCAACTAGTGGGGCTACAAAAATTAGAATGGAATTTGAACGAAAAAAATCCAGTTAGCTTCATCAAAAATTCATTAAATTCGCTGAAAGCTTCTGCTAAATTATATTGCTACTGTACTTATAAAAAACATGTGCATTTGTGATATAATATTATCCGCTTTAATTGTTTATAAATACTTGATTTAAAAGCAGACATCTCAAAGGTAGACAACTCAGTATTTACCATTCTTTCTCTTTCCAGCGTTTCTCCCCTTGTTTAACAAGAGCAGTGCACTCGACCACAGGCGACCGGCGCGGTCCCTTGTAAAAACACTATATGTTACAGGGAATGTGTGTAATCAGGAATTTCATGAAATCCCTGAAATTTAGGGATTTCATGTAATCCCCAACCATGTAAAATTCTGTCAGGGAATACATGTAAACCCTGACATTTTCTAGGCCATTTCATGTATTCCCTGATTTTCTTTTCAATTTTTACACATATTCCCTGACCACAAAGTTATCATGATTTAAGTGTAAAATATGATTTATTGTGCTGTAAGGTTTTACTTATTAGATTTTTTCACTGCAATGCATTGATACTTTTGTTATGTGAATGCAATTATTGTATTATAGCTTGGATTTTCAAAGAAACGGTAGACTATAAACGTATAAGTTGTTCGTGAATTACAAGCCATGAATTCGCTAACTTGGTAAGAGATTACATGAAATCCCTGGTTACACACATTCCCTGAGACATGATTAGGTTAATAGATTTTTATTATACTGTTCTATGCTCACGTCATATGTCATATACAGTACCGATCAAAAGTTTGAAGACATTTTCTCTTTGCAGGCCTTACTGAATAGCTTTTGTTCAAAATTTGACAATTGTTTATTTTGAAATGCTTTCTAGTTTTGCTTCATTCTTCGGTTATTATTGTAATTATAACTGATACTACAAAGATAAAAGCCATGTTATGGAAAATAAATACAATAAACATGGTTTTGCAGGTTCAGGATGTCAGATGCCGAATTTTATAAATGTGTTGCATTCATGTAATTATATAGTTTATATTTCATCACATACCATAATGACGCTGAAGTTAGCAAAATTTTTTTGCTAGCAAAAGTGGCCACAAAGTGCTACTTTTGCTAGCATTTTTTTATTTAAAATTTAGCCCTAAAACGGCATACATTAACAAGCTATTTAACATGGTAAGTCCATTTGTCCGGCCTAAGGCCACTAGTCGGTATTATGTGTTTTGTATATAAAATCGGCCCATCTGAGTGCTGATTTTATACAAAAAACGTAAAATACCGACCTTAAGTGGTCTTTGGCCCAAAGCCACGGAATTTTCCCAGGGTAGCCGCTTGATTCGAGCCCTAAAACATGGCCCATCTGAATGCTGACTTTTCTACACAAAACGTAAAGTACCGACATTTTGTGGTCTCTGGCCCACCTCTAACGTGGTATACGCCAGTACCCGACCAAATCGTTTAAACACAAGATTCGAGCCTTGAAACATGGCCCATCTGAGTGGTGTACTATGCCCAGGTGATAGCCCTAGGTCATGTCTCAAGCGTGATATGGCCAGTATCCGGCGAAATCGCTTTAACTCGAGATTCGAGCCTTGAAACATGGCCCATCTGAGTGCTGATTTTATACACAAAACGTGAAGTATCGACCTTTAGTGGTCTTTGGCCCAAGCCCACCTAATTTTCCTGTGGTTGCCACTATGCTCACGTGATAGCCCTAGGTCATACCTCTAACATGGTATACGCCAGTACCCGGCCAAATCGTTTTAACACGAGATTAGAGCCCTGAAACATGGCCCATCTTAGTGGTGATTTTATGCACAAAAAGTAAAGTACCGACATTTTGTGGTCTCTGGCCCAAGTCCACGGAATTTTCCCATGGTAGCCGCTATACCCACGAGCTAGTCCAAGGTCAGACCTCTAGCGTGGTATACACCAGTTTCCGGCTAAATCGCTTTAACTCGAGATTCGAGACCTGAAACATGACCCATCTGACAGCCGATTTTTTACTCAATACACATAATACCGACTTGAGGCCTTAGACCCAACAAATGGACTTGCCATGTTTAATAGCTCGTTATTCTTTAGTTGAATAATGTTCCATAATTTTGACCATTGCTTTTATAATGTCAATTCCGCTTTAAGCGATGTCATTCCAATGAGCCTTAGCTATACGTACATGTATGAAAGGTATTTATTTCTTTGGTTATAATGATTTATCTTTAATCATTATCCATTAATTTATCACGGCCTCCTTTTAAGTAAAATCTCATTAATTTTTCATTTCATCCGTCAAGTGACGACAACGATGCTGCATTGAGTCGTTTTCTTTTTACTCTTACAACACGCATGCGCTTTAAGCACAAAATGGAGCACGTGAATTAGTATGATTTCTTTCGTCGTGTCTTACATTTTATTAAATGATTGCATATTTTGCTTATATTTGCAGGTACGTAAGTTTTGTTATTGTTCACATGTTTCCATTGTTTATTTTGCATTACTTCATTATGGTTGTCATTGCCATTTTATATGCATTTTTGATTAAAATGTTGGAGCACATTGTCACATAGTCCACCATGCTCTCCAGACTTACAGGTGTTTCAACCCCAAGACGTTTCGACCCTAGGTTTGACGGAGACTTTTCGACCCCAAGACGTTTCGACCCCACGAGGCTTCGACCCCAGATGGATTTTAGGTTAATGTTCGTATTTGTATTGTATTTATGTACATTTTGTATATTTTGATAGAAGGTAGTTTGCTTATCACATCTTAGAATTTGAATGTAATATTTTAGAAGATTTTAAAATGAAAAAAAAACCATAACAATTTATTAGGGTATACAGACGATCCGTCCCCAAGACTATTCTCCCTCAGACGATCCGTCCCCAGTCACATTCGTCCTTGGACGATCCGTCCCCAAAAAAACAGAGCTTGGACGATTCGTCCCCATTTTAGAATGGTGTATACGATAATTGATCTTATACGAAGATTTATGTGAAGATTTTCGTCTTTTGTTGAGATTTTTCCAGTTGATGATTACTTTTCAATACTATCTTGAAAGTCTACCTCAAATTTTATACAAAAATGAAAATAAAACAAACACTTTTAAATTTAATTCTTTTAATTCATATTTACTCATACAAACAAGAAAATAAAACAAATCAGATTCGATTATATTACAAGTGCTATAGAGTCACCTTGCACGTGCCGCTAAATGTTTTAAATAATAAAAAGTACAATGATTAGTTTCTAACCATCAACATTTTTATACGTGAATGAAAATAGGTTGATTCGATTAAAGTACCTTTTATTTAATCATTTATTGCACTATGAAACCACAGTGCACGTGCCGTGCCGTGTCCAATTTCCCCCCCTTAACATATAAGTCATAAATTATACCATGTTTAGTTTCTAATGATCAACAATTAAATGTTTTATATGTGAACAAAGTAGTTTTACTCGATTAAAGTACTTTTTATTTTTTCATTACTTGTTCTATGAAGCCACAGTGCACGTGCCGTGCCGTGTCCAATTTTCCCACCAAAATACTTTAGTCATAAATATTACAATGTTTAGTTATGTATAATATGGTATTATCATTATTGTCTCCGCCCATAGAAAAACCTTTTTGCATAACAAACTATAACATTTGCATAACAATATGAATACTTTAATAAACAATCATTATAATGCATCAAAGTTGAAAAAATCATAGTTTCATAGTAACAATATCTGTTTAAGATCAATTAATACTCATTAACGTGCACAGTTTGGATGCAAACTTTAACACGTACATTGTCATTATTTTATAAATCTAACACTTTCTTTATAATATTAATAACACTAAACAAACATCTTTAATTCTTATATTAATTATCATTTAATAAAAATGATAGGTGAAGTTTGTTATTACTATATGAAAGGTATCTGTTAATTATTGTCGGGTTCAGACAATTAGCTCATTTTAAAAATAAATGCTATTATTAAGTTGCTAAAAATAAAACATCAAACGTAATAAAACGATTTATTTTTTGGTAAATGCACATTGTTTTTCACGTAAAAATCCATTTATTTTGGTACAAATACAAATACAAATTCTTTTATTCTCTCATTTCACATATACATGAATAAATGAGGTACATAAATAGATATAAATATTTTTTACGAGGCACATGATAAGGATAGAAGTACAGGTATAAATCAACAATGTTACATAATTATAAAGTATAAATAAAATCAATATGAAATCAATAAAACATATATAATTGAACAAAACAGAAAACAACATACACTTAATTATACAATTTCTCGACACAAACTTTATTTGTTGTATACATTAAAGGTCTATTGTTTACATTTTATTTTTCATTTTGAAACAATGAATTATCTTTGTATTGATCAAGTTGATTTAAACACATCCTTATTCAACAATGCATAGTAATCAATCCTCGTCGATTTCATTCCAGTAGTCCATGTTTAAAAATTTAATTTGCTTTTCTCTGTGTCGATATTACAGTCTGAAATTAAAAAAAATATATGATTAATTATGCAAAAATATAAGAATAAACACAGAATACACATAACTTATATCAGGTCGTATTAATAATACTCATTGTGCTATACACGTATAGTACGCATAATTATAACATACCTTAGACGATCCGTCCCCAAATTGGGGACGGATCGTCCAAGGGCGAATCGTCCAAGGACGGATGTGACTGGGGACGGATCGTCTGACATTCATTTATTAGGAAGAAAACAGACGTATGAAAACGGAAGAGAGTGATCTGCTGCACCAAAAACATAACTTATTAGAACACACAGATTAATATTTTAAGAACTTGAATAATAATAAACAACAAACCTGATATTGTGTAAATTCATAATTTTATTATATGTTTAAATACTCATGAGAGTACATACTATTTATATTTAACATATCAACAAGCAACATATTGATTCATCAACTTCAATAATTTATCATTTATGTAAAATAATGATAATATAAAGTTCTAGATCTAGATTAGTCCTAAATATAAGACCCTTCATAACTATTTTATCATACGGACGTTCTTCTGTTATGCAGGGTCTTAACGGATTGCTTCAAAAACGCATAGCAAAATATTTTTTTCAAAAAGTAAATGAATGTGGGTCAAATTAGCACCAATCGATAGATAAAAGTTTACTTTTATTCTTTCCATAAAGCAAAAGATAAAAATCAGTTTTTTCCCATATGAAAACACCAATTACTTTTCCTGCTATCCAGGATTGTCGCCGCTTGCCTCCATTTTGAACTGAATTCGTGTCGGTAAATAAAGTTTCGAATCGCTTACAGTTTACTTAAACGAATTTTAATCTCTCAAGAGTAGTCGTTCTTACTGTCAACAGTCACAAGTATGCACGGAACGGTCCGGATACTGGCTTTTATACTGTACCTAATATATTCGTTCAAAATCATTTCTTACAAATGGCGTGACCAAATTTAAATTCGGATTGCTTTGGCTATTATTGCACGATTATTGTGACAAACTGAAAGTACTCGTTAATAAAGGATTTTAAATGGATTTTTCGACTGTCTAAGGTTAGAATTTGAAATTATTTTACTTTCATCATGTGTATTTTTCGTTTATCTTTCTATTGGTGTATCGTTTTATTGCAAATTTTTCGAATTAAAACGAGTAGAACGTTCAGACCTGATTCGATGTCTGTACACTAAAATTTTTGCTATGCGTTTTTGAAGCTATCCGTTAAGACCCTACGTAACAGAGAAATGTCAAAATGATAAAAAAGTTACGTAGGGTCTTATATTTAGGACTAGATCTAGATGTATAAATTCAATTTTATTGATTTTCAAACTTTTAAGTGTTTATAAGTTTACACTTAAATACATATTTATGCTCTTGGATTGAAATACATCTACAACATCATGCTGCATGTCGATCACAAACCCTGCAAAATAAAATAAAATGATGTAATGCCATAATTTCAATAATATAACGATTCATAATTTATTTCGTATATAACCTTATTTATCATTTATAATATTATCTATAGACTGGGGTCGAAACGTCTCAACTCTGGGGTCGAAACGTTGTGGGGTGGAAATGTCTCCATAAAAGGCTCGGGTTGAAATGTCTTGGGGTCGAAATGTCTTGCACCCATTTAACGCTGTGTCAACACAATTTTTTAGATCATTTTACTGCTCCCAGCACACCTAACCTAGCTTTCCTGGACCCTTGTCTAAAACTTGCAATCACCTACCCTTCCACTAGGCTGGAATCTTCTCCATATACCTTATCAATGGAGAAAATTGACATAATTGTCAAATTTTCATGGAAGGGTTTAACATCCCGGGGTGTGATTTGAACCGGTACCCTCTTCGGACACTAGATTCAAAATCCAGGCCAGGCATGCTACCTACTGTGCTACCGACCTTGGTTGTACTATAATAATGAATGTATAGGTAACAGTGACAACAGTAACAGCAGAAACAGCAATTAAATTGATCTTATTGCTGTATTGTTGTCTACAGCTAGATTAACACTCAAGCAGTTAGATCCACTCAACCCAACCTGGGCCCCTACTAACAACCCCTCTTGAAATGGCCCTGTGCCTCTATGAATTATATAATTGTATTTGTTTGAAAAGTTCACAACAAGAGTATTTCAGATAAATGACCACAAAATATTGTGTCATTGCAGATTGTGTTTCATCCTGAGTAGAATCATAGATTTGTTTCCATGGCAACAATAGTGGTAATGTGAGTTTTGTGACATTGTGACACAACTGATAGATCATCTAAATGATGATAGAGAAGTGATAGACATGGCTTGCATGGTACGTTAACTGTTTACTTACATACTTTATTTAAATGTATAACTAGGACTGTGGATCATTGAGATAGTGGCGATCCGTTCCGATCTGATCGATTCACCAATCGAACCATGAATCACCTGTTAATAGAGAAGCATATACAGGAACTCATATGATGAAAAAAGTTAAGAATTACAGTTCTAAACTTTTACTGTATCGAAAACCATAAACTCCCTAACATTTCTATCACCAGGCATTTTCAGTGAAAACATTTTTGCTTAAATGTGTATCTATTAAAATTTTGAATTGAATTAACTAAATAAAATTAATTTTCATAAGTAGTGCGGCTCGTTTTCAGTGGTAATTAAGCTGAAAATGTTCTTTCACCATTTCCAAAAATAGATCACGATCAGACGATTTCCGATGTGACAAATATTTTTGTACTCAATTTTCTGGTCGGGATTGCAAATACCTAAGTACTTGGATACTCGCAGCAGCCCTTTTTTCACATGTTTTAGGTTATTTTACAGTGTCCAGGGCACATAACCTAGCTTTCTATGACCCTTTGCTGTAACCAGTACCCTTCAACAAGCCCGGAAACTTCTCCATATACCATATTGTTAATGAAAGAAAATTGATATTTAATATTGGCAAATTTTTATGGAAGGGTATAACCTCCCCAGGTGGAATTCGAACCAGTACCCCTTTGGGACTAATGTAATCTATAGCAGTCACATATAAGGTAACCAGACCTTGCTTCTCATCAATTTCTCTTTCTAGATAAATACTAGATTGACACCATGAAGCACATTAGATAACCTCTACCTTCTTTGTCCCATTCTGAATTGATTCACTATAAATCATTGATCATTTGCTTCGAATCCTCGGCACAAAAATTTCTGTTTTGTATTTTGAGTATTAAATTGAAAATGATTGCTCTTTCTTTTGACGCATAAATTATTTATATTTGGTAAAAATTGTTGACTCAAGGTTACCAGTCTGGTTAATTCTGGATCATTACTTGTATTCGGTTAAAGTAATAAACTTGGTACATTGAGCCTGTTCTGCAACGCTAGCCTTATGTATCCATACGTAGTGATTTAATAAAGAACGGTCTGCAACAAAGTAGCAAATTGCACCACTCCTCGCCATATCAGTCAGAATCCCTCTGTTTTTCAAAATGGCAGCTCCCTTTGGAAATTGGTTTCTTTTTTAGTAATACATATAATTACAATCCAATTGTCTCCCTTTCCTCTCAAATTTGTTTACTTATTAGAATAAAATAGTAATTAGTTTATTTGGATGGTCCTACGCTAAAGTGAACTAACCCACAAGTTGGTCAAAATTGAGTTATCTGTCCCTTTGTGTTCTTCAAACCATGAGCTTTCATTTGGTCTAGTAGACTTCAGATAGCATTCTTAGATCAAAAGTTATTTATAGGGTGTACTAACCCACACCTATATTTAATATAGCCTATTTCACGCTATAGTGAACTAAGCTGGTTAGTACATTCCAGTGATTATGCAAAAGTGAACTAACCCCAAAGATCTTAGTTTTAACAATTAAATGCATTATTGTCGTTCGGTATTTATAGCATTTCAGTTAAATATCTATAAAATCTATCAAATTTCCAATTAGTTCTATACATTTGGTATTTTAATTACATGTACATGTAATTCAAGTTCAAAGACATTGTCTGTTTTCCATGTTATATAACCAATACATATTTTTATACACTTCCCTCCAAAAGTTTCTTCACAGTACAATTAATTAAATTGCTACAATTTTTCAGTTCTAGTTTGAAGTATTATCATATCATTGTTGGTTTCATCCATTATTCATGCTATGGAAATGGAATTTCTATTGATACATTCTATTTTTTGAGTTGCAGCCTAAGTTATCTATCAGCCTCCAAAACTATGGTCAATGTATCTCAGTGAACCGTTATCAAGTTTGAGATATCCATAAGACAAATTTTCTGATTAGAAAAAGCTCACTTGAAAATCACATAACAGTAAAGTTTTTACAACATTTTGAAATTCTATTTGGTACAATATAAATTATGAATTTGTGAAGAAACTTTTGGAGGGCAGTGTATATGTGCATGTTATAAAGCAGCGTCATAACGTCAGTTTCGCCTGTAGTTTCTAAAGAAAAACGGAAGGAAAAGCGCCTGTAAAACTTCGAACAAATTTATTTTTATCGAAGTCAATGCGTTTAGTTATTTCATATGAAGAATGATCTCACATTGTTGTCATGATTAAAATATGAAATTTTAAGGAAATTTTCTTAGAAACAAATATTGCCAGAGCCTCGACAAGTTCTCTGATATGGTCCTTACAAGACACAGCAATGGTTTAAAGAAATTGGTGTATAGAAATCACCCAGGTACATTTGATAAATGCGAACTTACTCAATTTAACAATAACATTTCAAAATGTCAAAATCTTACAAAATTGAATCTTCAAAACAATATTTTGTTAGAGACAGTGCTCATTGTACTTTGTTAAGAATCTAAATAATCTGAAGGTATTAAACATAAGTGGGTGTGGCTTTCTTGACTTCAAGGAATTAGAAAGTCTACAGGGACATGCCAGATTAAACATTTTAATTATTAAATTTGTCCCCTATCTGAGGATCCACAACAAAAATCCTATATACTTCTACCACAGTTTTTACAAGGGCTTTTGGAGCTGAATATTGAAAGGACTGTTTACTTGAGCCCAATGGAATGTGAGGAACTTTTATCATGTTTATTAAGCAGTACTTGTCTTTGTGTTTTCAAGTTTTCACCCAGTGGTAGTCTGCACGGTTTGAATTCTTTGACGAGTTAAAAAATATTAATTTTGGTGACGATTTTATGTTCCTTATAAAAATATATGATGGTTTCATTTGCAGCCATCAAACAGATATGTGTAACAAAATGCCATATTGGATGTTATTATGACTCTGTCTCGTTAGACAGTGACTAACATTTTTTAGGCGTTATTTTGTTCAATTATCAGAATCAGTTATTTTGGTGTGGGAAGTTTGATTTGACACATATTGATGTAATGTATATGTTATAGGCAATTTGTAAATTTAGGCAATTTTTAAAATGCCTAAAAATTTAGGCATTTTATAAATGGCCTGAACGTGTCAGGCAATTTATAAAATGCCTAAAAAATCTAGCCATTTCACAAAATGTCTGAAATTTAAGAACGTTTTTTACAAATTGCCTGAAATTTCGGGTAAAAAATACATTAGTTTAAATGTAAAGCTTTGTAAATAATGATTGCAAAACATTTTTAGATTGAAATTATAATTCCTAGTATGGAAAATAATGTCAATCAAGTCATACATGATAATTGGAGAAAACCACACATACTGTATTGCTATCAAAAACTGATAATTTAACAGGTCTGTTGATGTCTTACATGTATAAATGACATTGATCATGGCAAACTGTGTCATATTTAATACATTTGTATGTTGAGAATTAGTTGAAGAACAGATACAATTTGTACAACTTGCCACATACAACAACAACAACATTTTGGCATTCCATAGAGCTCATATAATGTATTGTGCACTGTTGATGCACAAAATGAATTTGTCATTACCCGTACTTCTTTATGAAACTTTATCACTTATTTAGCATTTGAATCTGTCGTCATTTGACCAAAAATGCAGACATTGGCTCTTTGTATAATGAATCGTATACATTTGGTATGAATTATTTCTGTGATTTATATCAGATGCAATACACAGAGTCAAATTGCTACGAAATGACCATACATTTTGTCAAGTCTAAAATTTTGTAGCTGATGGAGTCAAAATGAACTGAAAATGTGACAGCAAAAGTACATCATTTTGTTTGTTAACCTTCTTATTTGAAGGTTTCTTTGCCTTTGGGTTACTATGTCATTTGCTGCTGAAAGTGGTCCAGAGTCCAAAAGACATTTTTATGTAAACAAAGGAACAAATCACCTTAATCAAACAAGGATTGGAATCCAAAAATTTCAGACCATACACTATATTTACTATTTTGGCAATTTGTAAAATATTGAGCTAATTTTATAGGCATTTTGTAAAATGCCAAAGAATTTTAGACATTTTACAAAATGCTTAAAGATGCCAGGCTATTTAGAAAATGCCAAAAAATTCAGGCATTTTACAAATTGCCTAAATTTACAAATTGCCTGTAACATATATAAACACTTTTTAAGCATTTCATAATACATTTTAATGTTTGTACAAAATTAAAATGAGTAAGACATTGAGACCATGTAAATGTACATAAACATCAAGTTTAAAATAAAAGTGTGTTTTGAAATGATTTTTAGCATTAATTGTGCTTCATTCTTTTAAAAACAATCATCAGTGGGGATAGTTCACTTTAACATGATTTCTCTCTACATACAAAACAAAGCCACGCAATAGTGAACTACCCCACAAAAGCTGAGTTTTAAAAAAAGTTAAAATTGAATTCTTCATTAACTCTATTTGTTTTCATTGCTTTAAATGTGTTCTAGACTATGTATACAATTTCGTTATATTGAAATTTGAATTAACTCTTGGGAACATGCAAACTCTTTAAATGCCATTTTCTCAAAATCATACATTTGTGGCTTAGTTCACTGTAGCGTAGGGCCATCCATTTGTCTGTGATAGATGCTTACTATAACTAGTGTTAAAATCTAATTGTTGAAAAGTTCTACATCAGGACAGTTTTTAGTATATGGGGAAGGGGCCTGGCTTCCTCAGTTTAATTACGTTTTAAAAGTAGGCTGTAGAAAACAATAAAATTATCATCAATTGGCAATTAGAGAAGCACGATTTACAGAACAAACCTGTAAAAACCACACTATCCTATAAAAACCCAAAACCCTTTTAGTTTAACCCAGATCGATAGTGCAGTTGGTAGCACGCCGGGATTCCGATTCTTGTGCCTCAAAGGGGGTGCAGGTTTGAATCCCACCTGGGGAGGTTATACCCTTACAAGAAAATTTGACAGTAATGTAAATTTTCCTCCACTAATTATATAATAATATGGGGAAGTTTCGGGCCTTGTGGAAGCGTAGTTGAGTACTGGTTATTGACAAGGGTCCAGGAAAGCTAGGTTAGGTGCGCTGGATGACGTAAAATGACCTAAATTGTGTTGACACGGCATTAAATCCAATAAAAATAAAATAGATAAAAAATTTTTAGTTTGACTATTTGAAGAAAATGAGACCTTTTTTAAAGCTTTATATCTTCAACACTATTGTAGATATTTTATTGGAAGTTAGTATACTTATTCAATGGACTATATCAACCATACTGTGAAAGGGCATAAACTTATTATTACCTGAATGCTTATACAAGTGTAATTCAATATTTTTAACTGTTTTCTGAGTGAACTGTTGACCGGTCAATAGTTTTGACTGTTTCCTGCGCGTGCTCTTACGTCACGAACTGTTACTGTACTTGTATAAAGGGAAGTAACTGCTATGGGATTTTAGACTTTACCAGAGGCTTTAAATATGTCAAGTACTGTTAAAATAGTAATTGATCAGGTAATAACACAGTTATTTTATATGTGATATGGGAACAGTCAAACGGTTGTCCCTCAATGTCAGGAATAGTGCTTTAAACTGTTTCCCTCGGCCTACGGCCTCGGGAAACAGATCAAAACACTATTCCCTCCACCTCGGGCCAACAGTTTAACTGTTCCCAAATCACATATGAAATAACTGTATATTGTCAGTACTATATCTATGCGGCATACAAAGGATGTAACTGTGGAAGAATTATTTTTGCAGTTGTGCCTCTTTTTTAACTTCTAACTAATTAAAGTTAAAATGTTTAAACTGAAATATTTTTTGTGCTAATCAAGGTACGTAACTGTATGGTGGTACACTTATTCATTGGTACCACATCCACACAAATTTTAAGGGATAGAACTCTTCATGGATTATTTTTTGAGTTATGCCCTTTTATGCTGTAATATTTAATGTATAAACTTGTTTTATTTGAAGTTAATATCGCAGAAGTTAGTTTGCTTATTCATTCATACCACATCTCAATGTAGTATTTGTTACTATAATGTTTGTTTTTGAAGTTTTACCCCTTTCTTATTTTACAAATATGAATTTGATAACTTTTTGACTGATTTATTGCCTTTGAAAAACTTAGTCCTGAAAGCACTTAAGCTTAAAGATAGGCCTTGCCACGTACAAAACACTCACAAAGTTGACTGCATTGTCCTTTGACTGCTCTTATGTGTTTTTTTGTTGTTTTTTGTTAAAAAAGAGTTGGGCCATGATCAGCCTTTTACAATTTCATTATCATTACCCAGTCTGTTCTTTCAAGTTTGATTTATCATTTCAGATATACAATATAACTGTGTGGATGATTGTTTTAGATGATTATGAACAAGAAATTTATGGTCATCAGAAAAAAAAGATAAGTGCAGTTATTTTATTATTTTTTCAAATAATTATTTTATAACTCTTTTGAAGCTTGATTGTAAAACAGAGTGAGTAAGTGTTTTATTTTAAGCTTCATTTTCATAATTATATGCCCGAAAGATTTTTGGACATATTGTGTTATACCCCCTGGCGTCCGTCCGTCCGTTAGCAATTTGGTTTCTGGAGCATAACTGAAGTTCCATTTGACCCACAATATTCAAACTTCATAGGATGATTGTCCATCTCGGGTAGAAGACCCCTGCTGATTTTGGGGTCACAAGGTCAAAGTCACTGTCACTATCCGACGCATAATATCTGTGTTAGCATTCTATAATACAAATTTACGTTTCATTTGGCCCACAGTATTCAATTTTCAAGGGAGAATTGTCCATGGTATCTTTTTTTCTCTACTTAGTTTTCAACAATTATCATAAGATGATATTCATATCAAATATTCTCATGTCTTACAAATGCTTCATCTTAACCAACTTATGGACGTTTGATTTCGCCGCCCCTGTATCCGGTAAAAGACCCCTATTGATTTTGGGGTTTCAAGGTCAAAGGTCAAGGTCACTATTACCTTAAAACTGAAAACAGTTTTCAGAGCATAACTTAAGTTCCATTTGGCCCACAGTATATATGAATATTCTCATGTCTTACAAATGCATCATCTTAACCAAAAAAAAACTATCAGGCATGTAATGCTCCGCCTAGCGGTACTCTTGTTGTGTAAGCATTTTACAACTGAAAAAAAAAAACACTTGGTAAAATCACTTCTTTCTTTGTCACCATATGACACATTTATATTGTGTATGCATTATATAACTGAAAAATAATGTATGGAAAATCGCTTCTTTCTTTGTCGCTGTATGACATATTTTTATTGTGTATGCATTATATAACTGAAAAATAATGTATGGAAAATGTCTTCTTTCTTTGTCGCTGTATGACACATTTTTATTGTGCATGCATTATATAACTGAAAAATAATGTATGGAAAATCGCTTCTTTCTTTGTCGCTGTATGACACATTTTTATTGTGTATGCATTTCATAACTGAAAACAATACATGGTAGAATTACTTCTTTCTTTGTCGCTGTATGACACATTTTTTATTGTGCTTGTATTATACAACTGAAAATAACACATGGTAGAATTATTTCTTTCTTTGTCGCTGTATGACACATTTTTATTGTGTATGCATTTTATAACTGAAAAATAATGTATGGAAAAATTGCTTCTTTCTTTGTCGCTGTATGACACATTTTATTGTGCATGCATTATATAACTGAAAAAAACCACATGATAAAATCACTTCTTTCTTTGTCGCTGTATGACACATTTTTATTGTGCATGCATTTTACAACTGAAATAAAAAACACAAGGTAGAATCACTTCTTTCTTTGTTGCTGTATGGCCTATTTATATTGTGTGTGCATTGTATGATGCATGGAAAATTGCTTCTTTCTTTGTCTCTGTATGCCACATTTTCATTGTGTATACATTATATAACTGAAAATAACACATGATAAAATTGCTCCTTTTTTGTCGCTGTATGACACATTTTCATTGTGTATGCATAATATAACTGAAAATAGCACATGATAAAATTGATTCTTTCTTTGTCGCTGTATGACACATTTTCATTGTGTATGCATTATATAACTGTAAATAACACATGATAAAATTGATTCTTTCTTTGTAGCTGTATGACACATTTCCATTGTGTATGCATTATATAACTGAAAATAACACATGATAAAATTGCTTCTTTCTTTGTCGCTGTATGACACATATTCATTATGTATGCATTAAATAACTGAAAATAACTCATGATAAAATTGCTTCATTCTTTGTCGCTGTATGACACATTTCCATTGTGTATGCATGATATAACTGAAAATAACACATGATAAAATTGATTCTTTCTTTGTTGCTGTATGACACATTTTCATTGTGTATGAATTATATACCAGGAAACTGGAAATAATACATGATAAAATTGCTTCTTTCTTTGTCACTGTATGACATATTTCCATTGTGTATGCATTTTATACAAGAAAATAAATCATGATAAAATCATTCTGATTGTGTGTGCCTTATATAACTTATATAACTGAAAATAACACATGGTAAAATCACTTCTATATTTGTTGCTGTATGACACATTATACCCTAAATGTAACAAAAACAATACTCAAGTCTTGACAAACCTTGGACGTACATGTATATTGTAATATTGCATCGTGGTGATATGCAGTTCATGTGGTGTTATGCACATTCAATCTGTCTTAAAATGTACCATCTCTTTCTGTTTCTTTGAATCTTTTTCTATCTTTTCATGCTTTAGTATACACAAACCTATTATTAATATAGAAATGCATGTTGTAGTGTGCACTACACATTACATCTTTCAAATACACATACCCATTCTTACTTTTTTCTTTGTATATTTTCCTATTTTTCTATCTTGTCATTGGTAAGTCTACTGTAAACATTCAATGCATGGAAAGCAATTTGCATTTCATATGGTTTAAGCAAATATTTTACCTGGGGTGTTAGTCTAACGATAGAAGACTTTAATTATCACAATTTCACAAATGGAGATGGTCGATATCACTTGGTCACTGAGTCTTACCTCTCCAATTAATATTTATGGAGTTCATGATGTGTTCGCATGTTTTTTCTTTATTTTACTTTTATTCCCTATTAAACAATTTTTTTCTGGTAGTTTATTTTATCAATCTTAGAATTTTGCTCGTAGGTTAGCTTTTTGCATTTGATTTTGGTTATTTATTTAAAATGTTTTACGAAAGTTTTTTTTTCATGCGATGGACAGTAGGCTTTGTTCAAATGAAAATTGATTGAAATATATGGAGTCTGTGATGTATTTGCATGTTTATTTTCTATATAAAGTTAAAATTTTGACTTTTTCATTTTTAACTTCAAATTTTGCTTGTAGGTTATTTTTTTATCTTAAGAGTTTTGCTGGTAAGTTATTTCTTACAACTGATGTAAGGTATTTTTGTACGATTAAGTATTGATGTCTTTATGTTTCTTAATTTTTTTTAGTATATTTTTTAAGCAAGAGTTTTTTTCAAGAATAAATTGTTTCACTTAAAGTAGCAATTATTTTTATGATAAAAGTTAGTATCTAACTTAGTATTTAATTTTTTTTATAAGTGTTAGGTTTTGTATGTGAAAGACATTGCACATGACAAATTATGGGCGAGGAAAGCACCTGTCATTGTTCTGGTCACTCATTTTTTTAGGAGTGGTCAGTAGGTCTTATGCCTTCTTGTTGCTCATTTGGGTAATGTGGAGGTATATTGTTTGCCGGTCAGCAATGGCTAAGACAGTACTCGTTAACTTGTCTTGTCAATCACTTACAAAGTCATTTTATTTTTGTTTTGAGCACTAAAGATACATAGGTTAATTTATTAAAATTTCGCTGGTAAGTTATTTCTTACAACTGATGTAAGGTTTTTTTTGTACGATAAAGTATTGATGTCTGTATGTTTCTTAGATTTTTTTAGTATATTTTTTAAGCAAGTTTTTTTTCAAGAATAATTGTTACACTTAAAGTAGTAATTATTTTTATGATTAAAGTTAGTATCTAACTTAGTATTTAATTGTTTTAAGTGTAAGGTTTTGTATGTGAAAGACATTGCACATGACAAATTACGGGCGAGGAAAGCACCTGTCATTGTTCTGGTCACTCATTTTTTTAGGAGTGGTCAGTAGGTCTTATGCCTTCTTGTTGCTCATTTGGGTAATGTGGAGGTATATTGTTTGCCGGTCAGCAATGGCTAAGACAGTACTCGTTAACTTGTCTTGTCAATCACTTACAAAGTCATTTTATATTTGTTTTGAGCACTAAAGATACATAGGTTAATATTTAATCTTTTAAAATTTCGCTGGTAAGTTATTTTTTACAACTGATGTAAGGTTTTTTTGTACGATAAAGTATTGATGTTTGTATGTTTCTTAACTTTTTTTAGTATATTTTTTAAGCAAGAGTTTTTTTTCAAGAATGAATTGTTTCACTTAAAGTAGCAATTTTTTATGATAATAGTATCTAACTTAGTATTTAATTGTTTTTAAGTGTAAGGTTTTGTATGTGAAAGACATTGCACATGACAAATTACGGGCGAGGAAAGCACCTGTCATTGTTCTGGTCACTCATTTTTTAGGAGTGGTCAGTAGGTCTTATGCCTTCTTGTTGCTCATTTCGGTAATGTGGAGGTATATTTTTTGCCTGTCAGCAATGGCTAAGACAGTACTCGTTAACTTGTCTTGTCAATCACTTACAAAGTCATTTTGTTTCTGTTTTGAGACCTAAAAATCATAGGTTAATATTTAATCTATTAAAATTTCTCTCAATAGATTTAAATTAGAGCCAAGTTATATAACATAGACTTTTAGGCTTATTTGATTGCATTTTACTAGTATAATTAATATATTGGTACATTTAAGTGTATTAACTGTTTCTTTATGACGCAATTTGATATCTTAGTAACGAATTCTTTCTTGATTTTTAGTGGAAGGTTTTGTAAGTGATATACATTGCACGGACATGTTGACACATCATGGCTAGGCAATGCCTAAGACGGTACTGGTTACTGTACAGTGCATTTAGATACTGCACAGTAGGTTGACATCTCTTGTCAAGCACTTACATTTTGTTTTTGTTTTGAACTCTAAAGATGTAAAGTTTAATTTGTCATCATAATTTGTCAATAGATTTACATTAATGTGCGATTTATTTAGACTAAGTAATTGGCACATCCACTTCTTATTTCTTGTATCCTTAAGTTCGTTGGCAAAATTTCTAGGAACGTTGTTTCTGATAAGCATGTACATGCATTCTATTTTTTTATATTAAGTTAGAAGTTTTTATGCTTAATTAAATTAAATTTTATTTTTGAGTGTATATCAATAAGAAATTCAAAGGTTTCATGGTTAATAACCATTTGGCTTAAAGTATGTCCATTTTCTATTATACTTATCCCTTCAAAAGGCTTGGTCAGCATCTTTTTTGTTTTAACACCAGTTACCTAAATTATTGTTTGAACTTTGGTGACCAATATCAAACCATCTTGGCACTCTTGTCAAATGTTCTACTATGGCATTACGTCATTGCAAGCAACAAAGCCAGCATCAAATCAGATCATTTGCCCCACAAAATGTTCATTTTGGTGGAAATATATTTTTATCTTGATAATAGTTCTGATTGTAAGCCATGCCCCACCTCCTTTTTGTAACATCTAGTGTACTATACATTAATGAACATACCCAATATATGTCACTGTTTCTTTGTCTATGGAATATATGTCAGAAATAATTCATTGTGATTTATACTTACTCTTATCCTTAGTGATACAGATATCTTTAAATGGAATTATATTATATTACATCTTTTCTTACACACATGTGACTGGTGTACAAATGGTTTATTCTGAATATAATACAACTTCAGTTTTTCTTTCAGCCATAAATAGCTTCTTTGCTTACATACACTACTTGAACCAAGCCATGCCCTACCTTGCCCTATGTCAAGAGAAGCTGTTTTGACCTGCACACTATCTTAGTTAGCTTTTTACAAGCAAGTGTTTGACTCACACAGCAAAGACACATATGTATTCACTTTAACAACACTATAGAACAGTTGTAGGCTCAACAAAATCATTTTACTTGTACACAAACATGCCACTATAACAAACAAAATCTACACATGATGTACATACTCGTAACTTCTTTTGGGTTTCTTTTCTCTGTTTTTTTTTATTTATTTCAGGTTGAAATCATCGCTTATGAGGTACCAATGTCTATTTGGAAGAAACAAGATAATTTGAAAAAAACAGTCAACAGTATTAGGACAAAAACTCAATAACAGTAAGATGGATCTTATTGCTGTACGGGTCGATAGCGCAGTTGGTAGCGCGCCAGGATTTGGATACTCGTGCCCGAGGGGGTGCGGGTTTGAATCCCACCTGGGGAGGTTATACCCTTCCATGAAAATTTGACAATAATGTCGATTTTTCTCCATTGATTAGAAATATGGAGAAGTTTCCGGCCTTGTGGAAGGGTAGGTGAGTACTGGTTATAGACAATGGTCCAGGAAAGCTAGGTTAGGTGCGCTGGACGCCGTGAAATGACCTAAATTGTGTTGATACGGCATTAACTCCAATAAATAAATAAATAAAACTTATTGCTGTAGGCTGTAGTTTTCATCTTACTGCTTGCATTACCGGCCTGCTCAAACTTGTTAATATTGAAGTCACTTAAAAAGAATTATAGTTTCTGAGCATTCTCATTTGAGGGAAATCAATAGTTCACCAAAGTTTAAAAATATCTTTCGTTTAACTTCAATTCAAGGGTTCAGTTTTTAGTGCTGGTACCAAGGTCACATAATTTTTAACCTTAGAAATTTAATTTTGCTATGTAAAGTATGCTAAAATCTTGTTCTCCTGGATTTTTAGCAGGATTTTGACTAATAGTTTGGCAAAACACGGGTGGGGTGGGCGGTTGGGGGGTTGGCGGATGTCCAGTGTAATTAACAATTAAGTTAAAGTTTTCAATTTAGCATATATCTCTGCCATTTATTTCAGATCTTTATGAAACTTAACACTATAACATACCATGGGATCAACAGAATAAGACAGTAACCACAACTCTACCTAGCTTTATTATGGATTATTGCCCTTCGTAATTTTTGCGATAAAGTTTTTAAATACGGCTTTAATGTGGATTCAACATTACATTTCTTGTTAAATTTTAAATGCCATCTCGCAGGTGCCGGTTACAATTTTCCTACTAATTGTGCATCTAGTGAGTCTCTTTATATACAATAAGAAGGAAAATTGTGTCTGGCACCTGTGTGCCAACCATATCAAATATCATTTTATTGTAAAAATACTTGTACATGTATTTCAGTTACAAAGTGTAGGAGGTAGTCAAGTGATTTTCACTAATGATCCAAAATTGACAGCTGTATATATACTAAGATTGAAGAGACTAGACATTCACTATATGTCAGTAATCTAGATGGAGTAGTAAGTATATTACTTTTCTTATCTTCTGATTACTTGGGTTACAAGTTTATTTTTCAAGATGGGTCATGAAATCAGGATTTTGGGGACTGAATATGTATGGGTCCTTTTTCTTATGTAAATGTTTCTGACATAAAATTCTTGAGTTTTAGTTGTTTTTTAGATGGTCCATGTGTTTAAGGCAAATATATTGTAAAATTGTAGTCTATGATTAGTGGGTGTCTGGTTGCTGGGACAACCAAAACTTTCTCTTGGGCAATCAAAAATCAACAAACAAGATATATAGCTCTCTACTAAAACAATATGTTTGGACAACCATTTTCATATCCTAATAATGTAGACTGTAATTGAAAAGTCATTGGGTTTTGATTTCAGCTGTTATGTCAGGCAAATGACCCAATGGATAAGACTAGTTTAAGTGAGAGCAAGGCTTAGTTTTATCTCTAAAGTGCATGAATGTCAGAAATTGTTCTATTACGCAAAAATTGTTTAGGTTCAAATTTGCACCTTATATATTTTACTTATGGTATTCAAGCTAAAGTTGAAAAATATACAAATGGGACAACTATTGCACTGGTTCAGTTAGTCACCGTCTGCAAAACATGACCGATGGACAAATCTTGTAAAAGATTAAAAGGTCCATGTAGATCTTCAGATTAACAGGACCCATTTTCCAGGGGATAATTGACCTCATCTGCATAGCTTTAATGCATCAAAACATTTAAAATGTTTCCAGCCCTGTAAGACTTGGTTAATTCCTTGTAAAATTTTGATCTTCACAGGACCTTACTGTACAGTAATTAACTGTTGAGTTTTGCAGTGACTGGGTTCAGTTAAAAAAAACCTTTATATCTTATTGATGAAAAATATACTGTTCTCTTCAGGCTCTGTTGACACAATGTGTACTGGCAGGAAACTTATTCTGGAACAACTAAAGCAAGATCTATAAGTCATTGTTAGATGGTTTTGTCATTTGATTAAGAACCTATGATCATCAGTTATTATCATCAACTGAATGCCTATCAGTTTAGGACTCCTCTTTGACATAGAAAATGAGGTGCTGTGACTGAGGGTATGTTGCACTGGGTAAGTCATCTCTTGACAACAAGCTCTACTATGATTAGACTTATTCCAAGGTTTGACTCTATAAATGTTTTTATCAGAAATCCCAAAGGAACCCCAATTCAGTAATTCAGGGATTCCTCCTTAATGTTTAGGATTCCTCTAATAAAAAACCCCAAATTTTGGTACAGATTTGCAGTCACTAATTGCAGTAACCAATTCATGGCTATTTTCAGGGATCTTGATAGAATCCCAAGCTAAGGATTACTAGGACTCCCCAAGTTTTTGGGATCCTTTAAATCCCGGGACACTGTTAGAGTCAAACACTGGAATCTTTTTGAAATATCATTATCATCATTGTTTTTTTACCATGTTTTTTTTAGAAGTGAACCATATCTTGTCTTATATAGTTTACAAATATGTTATAGGCAGCAATAAACACTGAAGGAATAAAACGTTCATGAAACAATGTTCAATATGGGTGTAATAAACACAAAGTTCTGACACAGAATAACATTGTCACATGGGTGATGTATAGGTAGTTAGTGTTAAACTGGGACACTTGAAACATAAAATATCTCAATGACTATCAGATGGAATTAACTGATATTTATATGTGATCATAACTAGCGTTTTCCTTCTCGAATCCAAAATACCAGAATTTTGTTTAAGGGGTATGTGCCATAATCAGAACAGCCATATAACAAGAGATGTTAAGTTATAGCTAAATATGAGGTCCCGACACTAAATTGATTGACATCCAATTAATTTAAACTGTACATTAATTTAAAATTTAATGCATGTTTTATTACAAGTATAATAAAAAAGACAGCCCTAGGCTTAAGCAGACTGTCAACTGTTTATTTTGGCATCAAATCCACTGTGAGTTTTAAAAGAGCTTTTGTATAAAAACAATGAAGGTATGACAATGTTAATAATCTGAACAGTTGTTTATCCTCTCTGAATTTTTGATAAAAATGCAAATATTTTGCATTTCACCATATGGATTTTTTTTTTATTTATTTGTTAAATTTTCAAAAAAATCTTAATTCAAGAAGGAAAGTTGGAAAAAGACTGTGTGCAAAATCTTAGCTAAATATATGTTGTAGTCATATAGATCATTACATGTTTTGGGAGTTCCAGGATAAATGCAAACTATCTATATCCTTTTTTATGGGCCAAATAGACAATAGTTATTGTACTATCTTATGGCACACACTATGAATGAAATAAGTTTAATATTTATCTCATATTGTAGGTTACTGGAGAGCAGATAATGACATTTATTGGATGAAGTAGTTAGATAAAGTTTGTCATAATGAGTGGTGAAGATGTAGCTGGTAATAAATATGCTTACATTCAGTCATAGAGTTTACAGATCTAAGATCTATTGCTACAACTCCAACTTATAATGGTGTCATGTTTCAAGGGCCACAATTGAGGTAACTGTTGTTAAACTTTTCTGTGTATCCGAAAGATACAGAATTGGATAAAATGCGGTAAAGTTATTGGCAACATTTCATTAGCTAAAAAAATATACTGCATCCTTGTGGCCTGCAAAAATGTATTTTATGCTTATCCCATGATAACATTTCAAAAAAATTTGGTAGTTTTTTCGAATAGTGGGCTATCCTACTCAGGTGGGCGGAGGCGTCGGCTTCAGCTTAACACTTCTTGGTTAAGTTTTTAGGTGCAACATTTTTGTTTCTTTTATATCTTTGCAAGTACTGGAGGGATTCACTTAAAACTTTATTTGTGTTCACGGGGTTATCCTGTAAGTTCAAATACCAAGTTACCTAACTCTTGGATGAATTTGGACTGAATTATGGCCTTATATACTTAGAAATTTCTTGGTTAAGTTTTTAGGTGTAACATTTTATCTTTGCAACTACTGAAGGGATTCCCTTTAAACTTCACACATGTCTACGTGGTACCATTGATGTTCAGATACCAAGTTACATAACTCTAGGATGAATTTGGACTGAATCATGGCCCTTTTATACTTATAAATTTGTTGGTTTTTTGGTGCAACATTTTATCTTTGAAACTATTGAAGGTCAACTACCAAGCTGCATAACTCTTGATTTACTCTTGACTGGATTATGGCCCTTTTATACTTATAAAATTTCTTGGTTAAGTTTTTTTGTGCAACATTTTATCTAACCCTTGGGCAGGGTTAATGTATTCACCACTCACAGTTGAATAAAATTTAACTAAAGTGTCCATGTTTAAAAAAGAAAGTGAATCACTGAGTTCTTTACCTTTTTGTTTGTCTTTTTATACCCCCGCAAACGAAGTTTTCGGGGGTATACTGGAATCACCCTGGTGGTTGGTTGGTTGGTTGGTTGGTTGGTTGGTTGGTTTGTTGGTTGGTTGGTTGGTTGGTTGGATATGTGGTCTGTCCCAAAAAACTAATACAACTGTAGTATGTTTATTTCTTAATGTATTTGAATAGATGCTGTTATATACCATGATTTAATGGTGTATACAAAACTCATGTAACTATGGAAACATATCTCACTTGTTTAAAATATTTAATTGCGTTATATATTTTAAATCTAATTTGATAACTGTATAGTATGCTTTTTTCTCAAAAAATTTTTTTTCTTATCTTATTTTATAGAATTTGCACAGGCGTTTACAGTTGATATTTATATGCATGTTATATCAATTCCAATTCAAAATGGCCGACTTGCGGCCATCTTGATTTTTTTAAATTTAATTTAATAACTGCATGCTTATTTCTCAACAGATTTTTTATTTTTTTATTTTATAGAATTTTGCACAGGCGTTTACAGTTGATGTGTACATACACTTTATATCAATTCCAAATTCAAAATGGCCGATTTGCGGCCAAATTCAAAATGGCCGATTTGCGGCCAAAAATTCTTTTTGATTAAGTTTAATTACTGTATGCTTATTTCTCAACAGATTTTTTTCTTCACTAATTTAGATAGAATTTTGCACAGGCGTTCACAGTTGATGTGTACATACACTTTAACTCAATTCCAATTCAAAATGGCGGACTGGCTGTCATCCTTTTTTCAAATTTAATACAGTCTTATATTGACTTATTACCATACATATTTTGAAAAGAAATTGCATACAAGGTCTCACTAATACAGTTGATCAGGATGACTATTCTTCATCAATTTATATTCAATATGGCTGACTGGCAGCCATCTTGAATTTTTATTTAAATTACTGTATAGTACATGTATGTGTTTTTTTACTCAATTTTAGCCAAATCTCGCTTCAAAGTCTTTATTGATGTAGTTGACTTGTACATGGATTTACTCTGGATACAAATTCATTATGGCAGACTGGCAGCCATTTTGACTTTGTTTAAATAACTGTATAGTAAGCTTATTTCATTACCAATTTCTTCTTGCTGAAGTCTGATTGATTTATAGTTTGATTAATTGGATTTTTTAATGCAAAAAGGTCATATTACGCCAAAACAATTGATGATACTATTACTGCAATAAATAATGAAGATTTAACGTCCTATATTTTATGATAAACATTTATTTCCTTCAAGTATTGTTTGGTTTTGTTTTGGTTTTACGGCGCACCAACACAAAAAGGTCATATCGCTTCGAAAGCAATCAATGATACTATTTATTAAAACGATATTAATGATGTAAAGCTCTATATCTTATTATATACATTTATTTCCTTCAAAAAGTTAAGTATCGCATATGATGGTACAGACTCAAAAAGTTCTTTAAGTGAGTTAACTTTAAAATGTTTGTCACGGATGTCTTTAAGATCCTGACAGTCAAGCAGAACGTGTTTGACATAGAAATGCTCATCACAGGGTATATATTTAGGTGCTTCCTCTCTTTTGAGAAGGTATGAATGTGTTAAACTGGTATGACCAATTCTACATCGAGAAATCACTATTTGATCTCGGCTATTAGAAAATATGATGGTACTGACTCAAAAAGTTCTGTAAGTGAGTTAACTTTAAAATGTTCTTTCTTTCTTTTGAGGAGGTATGAATGTGTTAATATAGTATGACCAATTCTACATCTCGTAGTAACTATTTATCTCATTGATTAGCAAAAATTATTGACGAAGACGAATCAAGGGTTTATGGCTTTATGTCATGTAACTTATTAGATATAGCATTATTCCACATTGTTTGCCATTTTGACTTGCTGAAGTCTATTATGTACTGCTATTTTTATCAAATTCTTATTGTTGAATTTTTTTTTGATGTATTGATATTTTATCAAATTCATAATGGCTGATTGGCAGCCATTCTGAGTTTTTCTTTTCAAAAAGCAAATGATTTGATAATTTTTGTACAGACTTTGAGAAAGTTAGCAATTGTTTAAGTTAATGTGCTTGGCATTTTCTTAAGTGGAATTCAAAATGGCTGACTGGCAGCCATGTTGAATTTTCTAATATCTTGTACAGCAAACATCTTTTTTCTCACCTCATTTTGATAAAATTGTGCTGACAAATTCTTGTTGATGAAATTTTTATATGTATTTATTTTTTATGTATTTCAATGGACCAACTAATAGCCACCTTGAACTTTTCTGTAATGTTGTGAAGGAAACATCTTATTTCGTTATAGCGACATGAGATTTTAGATATTATTTTAACTTTACTACTGTGAAAATAATGATCAGTAATTTAAGCGTTCTTATGGGGTATTTGTGAAATTCTTGATACAAGATATTGTTAATACTAATTGTTTGATTTATATTGTGTACATTGCTGACTACCATTTTTACAATTGCCTTATATTTTACTTATTTATAAAAAAATTACAAACACATTCTACATTTTGCTCTTCTGGTTACAACATACTCATGATGAGTTTAAATGTGATCACTCTTTGTCTGTTGTTCCACTTTACATTCATAATGACCAAATGGTGTTCATTTTCATGTAAAAAATCATTTGACATATGACAACTCTGTTCATTTTGCTTTTTCATAAATCTATAGTGAATTACACTGTAATTTGCTGTTTATTTCCAATTTGATATTTGCATCCTATTCTTTCTATGGTTTTTATGCTTCTTACAACATTTACCCTTTTGGACTTCCACAATGTTGACTGCTTTTATCTTGAAATGTTGCTGTTGCGGGGGTATTTTCGCCACTGGTGGCAGTTCTAGTTTTTACAGAATCACCCTGGAAGGTCCACTGCATATAGTGTATCACTGAGCTTAGACTATAGTGAAACTGTAAACAAAAACATCCAGGATCATGCATGTGTCATGTGACAAAATAGAAAGACACGTAAAGGTATATTTTGGTTATTATACATGTAGTTGTTTTAACTGATAGATCATGAAATGTTAGATTTCTCTGCTGTTCTGGTTTGAGTCAATTCATGGACAACTCAACCCAAACTAGATACTGCTGAATGTGTAAGTAGGGACAATTCTTCATGTGAACAACTCAACCCTTAGTATACAGGGTCTGTAGTCATGCAATCTACAGCAATAACTTGGGGAATTTGAAGATAAATCCCATATGCTTAATTGAATAGCGTGTTAACTTGTCATTTAAGTAGCTGGCACGAAATTGATAATTTACGGTCTTGTTGTGTTTGTTATTCATTTGTTCTCATGTTTTTTGTGTAAACTGAGACAAATAACTGTTCTGTCATAAAAATGTTCTGTTTTGTTATGTAACCGACCTATGCCATCAATATATGTGCTTGTTGCTTGTTCGACATTGTTTATTTTTAAAATGCTTACGAATACAACTGTACGAAAACAGAGTATTTTTTATTTTAGAATCAGACAATAAAGGACGTTTCTCATAACCATTGTTACAATTGATTTTAAACATGATACACATAAAATATATTAGTAATTTCTCATTCGAACTAGAAAAAGATATAGATGTAAACTCATAAAAAATCATGTTTTTCACCGATTTCTCCTTCTAGACAATATTTCCTCCGAATTCCCCAGTTAATCTCATAGATATTGATAGCCAGTTAAAAATCGTTAGTACGACATCGAACAGACAATAAACTACGTTATTTGCAAAATTCAAAACTTATGCAACCAACTTGAAGTTAATAATTACTATTCACAGGCCAACATTAGCATTTTTGGACATAAAAATGTAATTCATTTTATGTGCTATTTGAACTTCTCTATTGTTGGGCTGCTGTTAGAATTCAATGAAAAATGAGTTCTAATTAACATTTTAAAGATCACTGTTATGTTTTATTAGAAATTTTTTAAACCCCGGTCTATAGTGCAGTTGAAAGCGCATTGGGATTCGGAATCTCGTGTCTCGAAAGGGGGGGGGGTATACCCTTCCATGAAAATTAGACTATAATGTCAATTTTCCTCCATTGATAAGATAATATGGAGAAGTTTCTGGCCTTGTGGAAGGGTAGGTAAGTTCTGGTTATAGACAAGGGTCCAGGAAAGCTAGGTTAGGTGCAAACCCGGGTCAATAGCGCAGTTGGTAGCTTGCCGGGATATGGAATCTCGTGTCCTGAAGAGGGTACGGGTTCGAATCCTACTGCGGGAGGTTATACCCTTCCATGAAAATTAGACAATAATGTCAATTTTCCTCCATTGATCAGATAATATTGAGAAGTTTACAGTTTTGTGAAAGGGTAGGTGAGTACCGGTTATAGACAATGGTCCAGGAAAGTTAGGTTAGGTGCGTTGGACTCTGTAAAATGACCTGAAATGTGTTGAAACAGCGTTAAATCTAATTAAAAAAAAAATAGTTATTTTTTAGTTTAAAAAACCACCTTTTAGCTCTCATTTGATTTTAAAAGTGTAAGCTTTATCATGTTTTGAAAGTATTAATGAAATGAAAACAATGAATATTAATTTAATGATAATAATAATAAAGACTTTATTTATAGAGGCAACACTGCTAGGCAAAGCCCAATCTTCCCTGTGAGCCTCACAAAATATTTATGTACTAGATATAGCAAGCATGATAAACATTAAAATAAAACATTTGTAAAACATATAGGGACACATCTAGTTTAGCGGATCCCGGAAGTAAATATAAATATGCGTGCGCAGCGTTCTGTTTGGTCATTTGAAAACATAATTATCCAATACCTAATTCATTACATATCATTTGGCACGGCCATGATCATGGTTTGCCTGACATATTTTTACCTGTCAAAGTACGTCTGGAAACTAGACAAGCAAATAGTACGCAATTTCTACTACTTAGTCTTGCATAGGTATCATTGAAATTTGACTAAATTAGAATATTAACAGCTCTTTAAATCGAGGCAAATTCTTTACTTTTTCTTGTCGAAACTGTAGTATTTGGAATTTTAAAATAACACAATTTTCATATCAAAGGGAGATAATTTTTCACTTGGATTAAAGTTTTTATCAATAACTTTTCTACAGAATTTTGTTTGATGAATCTAATTCATGCTTTTTTATTATCATGATGTAATGAATGAAAAATATTATGTTTTGTAATAATTTATCATGATTTTGAAAAAATATTCATAACTGTAAAATAGCATTATGGGTTATTCAAAACATCAATAATTTTATGGTGACTTCATGTATGTTAAATTATTGTCATCTCCTTACATTTGTGATTTATCAATAGTGTGTTTCATATTGTGATTGAAATTTTTGTGTTGTAGAATAAGCTTTTTGCTATGATATTTCAGTTAGGCCATGGGCAAATAAACCCAGGTTGATAGCACAGTTGGTAGTGCACCAGGATTTGGAATCTCGTGCCCAAGGGGGTGCGGGTTCGAATCCCACCCATGGAGGTTATACCCTTCCATGAAAATTTGACAATAATGTCGATTTTTCTCCATTGATTAGAAATATGGAGAAGTTTCCGGCCTTGTGGAAGGGTAGGTGAGTACTGGTTATAGACAATGGTCCAGGAAAGCTAGGTTAGGTGTGCTGGACGTCGTATAATAACCTAAATTGTGTTGACACGGCGTTAAATCCAATAAATAAATAAACAAGAGCAAATATATAAAATTATCCGATTTAGTCATTGTGAAATTATTCATGCTTCGACAGATTTCGGATCAAACTGTAAAAACATAGAATTAGAAACTCTTGTTCAATTTTATTCAGTTTTTAGTGGCCGTAAATTAGCCCCTTTGATTTGAATATTCACTAAAGTACTACAGTACTCTTGATTGATAGATTTAAATAAGGGAAGTTAATGTATGCGCTACCGACAAATTGAGCATTACATGTACTTTGAAAAATGCCCACTTTTGTTTTTCATTACATTGATAGTTACCTCCCTTTCTTATTTCAGATCTAGACAGTATTTAGTGAAGTTATAAATGGTTATCTCCCTTTGTTATTTCAGTACTAGAATGTATTTAGTGAAGTTATTAATGGTTATCTCCCTTTGTTATTTCAGAACTAGAATGTAATTAGTGATGCTATAAATGGTTATCTCCCTTTGTTATTTCAGAACTAGAATGTTTTTTGTGAGGTTATAAATGGATATGGTAACAATAAAACCATGAATCTCTACTCTTCAGACCCCCATTACCAGAACTAAGCAGGTACTTTTATTCCTTTATCTATATCATATAGAATGAGATATGTCAGGGTCAGTTACAACTCCAAGGATGATCAGCTCAACCCTAAGTAGGGACAACTTAACCCCTAGGATGAGACAACTCAACCTGTGGACAACTCATCCTGTATCATACATATAAATATAAAATTAATTTTAATTTAAAATCATTGTTTTATCATTATTTTCCATTAAATAGATGAATGGTGATTTGTTAAAGTGAACTAACCCTCATTTTGGAAAAAAACCAAGTTATCTGTCCCATAAAGATCTCCAAACTCTCAGCATCAATTCTGTCTAGTTGAGGCGTGTATAGCATGCCTACAACCTAAGTTATTGTTATTATGTACTAATCCACATTTTTCCCTTAATAAGTTATCCCACAAAACGTTTGTTTTTAAAAAGCAGTAGATAGTATAAGTTAAAACCAAACTGTTTATTAATGCTTTAAACTGTTTGAATTTAAAACTCAGATAACATGTAGTGAAAAATAAATCATTTTTGGGGGCACGTAGAAAAGACTAAAATGTGATTTTCTCTTAACAAGGTTTTTGAGGGTTAGTTCCCTTTCACATATCGCCATCCAGATAATATGCCTAACGGAAGTTGTTTAGGGTCTGAGTTGTCTACGTGTTGAGTGGTCCCTACCCACAGCATAAGCTGTCTTGAGTTGAGTTGTTTTCAAACTGAGTTGTCCTGATCCACTTTTGTCCAATTGTGACATGATTGATATGCAGTGAAAACAGTGAATTCTCAGTGGCAACCAAATGTTTTGTGACAATTTAACTTTGTAGGTCTTCTAAATAGCTTTCATTGAACTTTTGAAAATCATTATTGTTACTTGTAGTTGTAGTTATAGATAAGTCAACAAAAGCATTACATTGATCATGGTTTTGAGGCTTTTTCTATGTCAGATGCTGATTCTTATAAAAGTGATGCATTTATTAAGTTTTTATTTATCACCAACCATGCAAAATGTACTTAAAATAATGTTTCTACAAAACAATTATTGAAGTTAAAGAATTTAGCTGTTTATTTTCTTGTCTCTTAAATTTTGATTGGTCCTGTACACAAAAAGTATATTAATCAATTGAAGGTTGTTTTATACCCAAATGCAATTAGTGGCTAGTTTCTTTAGTATAAATAAATATACCCGTGTTACTAAGTTAAATATTGGAAGATTTGAATGTGCCAAGTCAGCAATACAGCAGTACAACTGTAACTTTACTGCTAGAAAGTTTAGTAGCTCAGCAGTAAACTTATGAAGATGGTGGTTGTATTATTCCAACTTTCAGTAAAAATGAAAATAGTTATGATAGGGATATAGATAGTCAAGTTGAACTATTAAATATGTTATTATATGACAATCTGTCATGACAATGTCAGATTTGATTCCTAGGTGGGGCATACTTTCATGGAGCTTGGTACAGCCATTCTCCCTCCTACCAATGATTCTTAATTATGTAGGGCAGATGTCAGTCTTTGATAAAAGTATGTGATTAGTAGTTTGTTAACAGCTAAATCCGTCGATATAACCTTTCCAGGAACAGTGAGTAGGTTGACTGGCCGCCATTATATGACCATTACAATATGTTGCTATGGCTGAGAATTTTATCAAGATAAGTTAGCATTTCTAATAGTATTTATAAAACATGAAATTATTCAAATTTTAAAGATTAAACCTAGTTACTCAAGCATAGGGGCATAAAGATTATGACTTTGTCATTTGAATTTGCAAAAGTTGTCTAAATTGGTGAATAAAGTCATTGTCCTAGTTTGAATTCCACTATCCATGCTGAATTTATTATTCCTTAGAAAAGTACATTTGTAGTTGAATGTTCACTGAGGATTTGTGATGCCGATTTAAAATACAGCGCCCTCCAAAAATTCTTGAACAAAATCTTGGATTTAAGATGAACTGATTAATCTTTATTCATGAATATAAGGAAGAAAGAGTCATCTGAGCAAATTCTTAAGTCAGCATTGATTACTTTATGAACATATGATTAAAACAATATTACATCAATAAAGCCTAATGATAGTTAATTTGTGTTATGCATGATCATTTTTTCTCAAAATTTTATTTGTCCAAAACTTTTGGAGGGCGGTGTAATATTACAAATGAAAACAATAAATCAAAACATGATAATCTAAAGTAAAATGTTGTTGCTTGTTACCATACTCAACAGTGTTTGAAGGATGGTTTTACATTGCGCTTTGAATAAACTTGCTATAATTAATTTACAAGGGGTAGTTAGTTGAAACAATTCTTTGGTTAATTTATTGAATATGAGTGCTTTTATTGTATTCTCAATTTATTTTATTTTTATGTTAAGTTTAACACCATAGTAACATATAGTATAGGTCATATTTAGGTGGTCAGTCCTCCTAGACTCGCTGTTCCTGGAAAGGCTAAACCAACCACTAGTCGAACACTTTTGTTAGTGACTGATAACTTCCCTACATCATTAAGAATCATTGGTAGGAGGGAGAATGGCAGTAGGAAAGTTTCATGACTAAGCTCCACGAAAGTATGCGCTTTCCAGGAATAAAGTCCACAACCCCTCAGTCAGTAAACTTGCATGCTACCAACTGTGCTAGACAGGCGGCTACTTAATTAGGGACTTTAGTCAGTTATCTTGATAAAATCTGAAGCTATCCAATTGGTAAGTAGGTCCTTACAGTTGGAATCCTCGGATTTTATCATTGAAGTTTTATGTAAGGATAACAAAATATTTCATCTAATATATTTCTTGTTAATTGAGATATTATCAGAAGTGATGAACTTTAGATAGTTCTTTACCCAACAAATACTTAGCTTAAATATCAAACAAAATAAACAGTTTACAAAAAAGTTATAATAATTTTGGCAAATTGACATTAAAGAGTAAGGGTAAAATTCAAGTATTCCAACTAATAGGACCTACTTATTTTAAGTGTATACACATGTGGGGAAATAATGACTTAAGTCCCTTATTTATTTGAAATTTTGGAACTAGCCCTGAGCTGTCTACTTTGTAAATTTTCATAATTACGAGTTTTTAATTGGACTGAACAAATCAATGATGATTGAGCAGTAAATGTGTTTAATGTTTTGTTAGACACTGTAGGTCTACTTTAGTCGGTCAAATATTGCACTTTATTTAAAATAAAGTAACTTGTTTGTTTTATTTCAGATCGTAATGAGCAGAAGTACTGATGTAGCACATCTAACTGGTGAATGTGAAACAAGTAACCGCTGCTGTAGAAGAATCAACCCAATGAATTTCATGTACAATTGGTCCTTCTTTTCCAACAAGTCATCTCGGACGTTTTGTCCTTGAGATGTTTGTTGCCCAATGTCCTGTACTTGATTTAATTTGGCCTGCTGATATTTAACAAGTGAACTCGGACTCTTTGTCCTTGAGATCCTTGTTGTCCAAGTAAATTGATTAACTTGTGTTGTTTTATCATTTATAATGGTTTAATAGTTGGTTACACTATTCGGGATGGATGGTCCCTTGATACCTTCATACCTAATAGTAAGTATTGTTCGTTTTTTCTGAACTGTCAAAACATGAATAATTTTACGGAGTTCGTGCTTTTTGATAGTGTGTAATCATTCTCCGTGAAATTATTCAAACTTTGACAGATTAGAAAAAACGAACAATACAAAATTGTAGACGAATCCAAATCGTCGGCTCTCTCTAACAATGTTCTATCTCCATTCATGAAAAACAAATGAGATACATCCAAAGCTACTAGTATGACATTGTTCTAAAAAGATTTTCTTGCCTCTATGCATTGTTAATGTGCCTGCCAAGTCTAATGTCTATACATAATGAAACAATTAAGATATGAACTTTTGAACTCTATTTCCTGGAAATAAAAATATGGTAGTTCGAGCATTGTTAGAGTGAGGCGACAAAATGTTGATTATTCGTCTAATGAGGTTTTCGTCCCTAAAATAGTTTACTAAAATTTCTCCGGGAACGAATACGAATGTTAACATTCGGAACTAGCTCGGCGATCAACTACAAAGATGCACCTCGGATATTAATCGTAGTAGAAATACAACTGAGTTGTGAGGTCAGGCGATTAAGTGCCGATGATGTAAACAATCGACATGGCAGATCATTTTGCAGAAAGTAACGAGTACACAAAATGTTCGAGGATCAACTTTGATTTGAGTGAATATCAGTTACAGGCATTGAAGAGCTGTAACTGCCCATAATCGTCCGTCACTTTTGGTGTGTGCCAGCGTTCCAAACGTCGGGAACGAGGCTAGATTCCATGATGAAACTTTCGCTCCTCGTGATATCCGAGGTTTATTTGCGTGAAAAATCGCCGAGGTAGTTCCGAATGGAATGTTAACTTATGTTCGTCCCCAAATATTTTCGTACATAAAGATTAGTATGAAGTTTCCTTGGACGAATCCAAATTTAAACTATCTCGTTCCCTAATATTTTCGTACCTAGAAATGTGTACTGAAATTCCTGGAAACTAATCCAAATGTAAGCATACATCCCTCAATATTTTCGGTCCATGACAAGTGAGTACGAAAGTTAAAAGGGGACGAATCTTGATAATGTAAACTTAAGATTCGCCCTCGGAACTTTCGTACATGACTTTCTGGTACGATAAGTTGACTGACGAATCGAAATGGTTACAAAAAAGTCCCCAGAACTTGATTTACCTATTCTCTGGTTTTGAAGCCTGTGGACCGGAATGTAAATAGGTCGTATATTTTACGAAAAGTTGGGGGACAAATCGAAATTAAAATTTTAAGGTTCGTCCTCGGAACTTTCGTACCAGAACTTTTCTGGTTACGAAAAGTTAAGGGACAAATTAAAATGGTTGGACTTAAGTGCCCAAGAAATTGTCTACTGTTTTTGGCGTAATATAACCTTAGGGTTAATACGCCGTAAAACACAATTTATTCGTTTCCAGAAATTTCGTATTCAACTTTTTGTTTCAAAGTTTGGGGGCGAATTGAAATGTATGCAAGGTTCGTACCCAGAACTTTCATTCCCAACTTTTAATTGTTTCGAAAAATTGGGGATGAATCGAAATAAAAGATTTGTCCCATGGACTTTCGTACTTTACCTTTTCAAAGTTTCGAAAAAATGGGGACGAATCGAAATGTAAACAGATATGTCCCGAAATTGACTTTCTCAACTTTTTGTTATGAAAAGTATTGGGACGAAACAAAATGTTAAAATTTGTCCTCTAACTCTTCATCTTTCAAAAAGTTTGGAAACGTCGAAATTCGTCCTTAGAAATTTCGTACCTATCTTATTTCTGGTTAGGATAAGTTAAGGGACGAGTCGAATTAAAATCGGATTAGTTTCTAGAAATTTCGTAACCAACTTTTCTTGTTATGAAAAATTTGGGGATGAACCGATTTATAAATCAATTCATCTCCAGACATTTCGTACCCAACATGTACTGGTAACAAAAAGTTGAGCACGAATCAATAGTATGCAAGATTCGTCCCCAGAAATTTCGTCTTCAACTTCCTGGTTACGAAAAGTTAAAGGACGAATCGTTATGTATTCAAAGATTCGTTCCAAGAACTTTCATCCCGAACTTTTTATGGTTACGAACAGCAAACAACAAAATGCCTATTAAACGTCTGGTAATAGAAATGTTTGAAGTACATGGCATTCCATATGGTGTAGACCGACAATACTAACCTGAGCTTGACCTTAATGCAAGAATTTATTAAACTCGGTACTGGGTCTATTTTTGTCTTCATTAGTAAATCGGAAGCGTTCGGCAAAATACAGGTGTTTTACGATTAATTTTGATTTCATAAATAAACAAATGCTTTGGAACAGTGTCACAATATAACCCCCCCCCCAAAAAAAAAGACTAATGTGTCCAAGATTTAAGTACAGCAGCGTGCCACTTTTACAAATTGATTCATAGTCGTATAAGTTATGAACGCGTGCATAACTGTATATGTATGTAATTATCATAATTAGGTAGTTTAAGCTCAGTTTAATATTGTCGCACAATGATTATTCAGTAATTTTTCACTTTTTTATTACTTCTTTTTATTGCTTCTTCATTATTGTTCGTTTTTTTTCAACTGTCAAAACATGAATAATTTCACGGTGAATGCGTTTGTAAAAAGTATTGTTGTAATACACCCGTGAGTTTCCGAAAGTGTGTATTATTATTGAGTAAAGCTTCTTATTCCGTATGAAATGTTTTAGTCAGTATATTTTTAATAACAATTAGGCCGCCAGTACAAAAACAATTCATTCAGTCACAGTGAAATAATTCAAGCTTTGACAGTTGAGAAAAAAACGGACAATGACACTCGATTCCTAAATCACCACGCATAAAGACGTCGCTGAAGTTAGCAAAAATTTTTTGCTAGCAAAAGTGGCCACAAGTTGCTATTTTTGCTAGCAAAATTTTTTTTATGTGAATAGTGAAATATTAATTTAGTGCTAAAACCAGGTACCATAACCAGTTATAAAACATGGCAAGTCCGTTTGTCGGGCCTGATGCCTCTAACTAGTTACTAAACAACTCCTATGGGTTATGTTACCATTTTTATAGACATGGGTAGTGCTACCCACTGATTTCGCCGGGTACTTGCGTATACAAGGCATGAGGTCCGACCTTGGGCTATCACGTGGGCACAGTGGCCAGCCTGGGAAAATTCCGTGGGCTCGGGCCAAAGACCACTAAGTGTCGGTACTTAACGTTTTGTGTATAAAATCAGCACTCAGATGGGCCATATTTCAGGGCTCGAACGTCGAGTTAAAGCGATTTCGCCCGGTACTGGCGTATACCAGGCAAGAGGTCCGACCAAGTGCTTTCACGTGGGCACAGTGGCCACCCTGGGAAAATTCCGTGGGCTCGGGCCAGAGACCACTTAGTGTCGGTACTTTACGTTTTGTGTATAAAATCAGCACTCAGATGGGCCATGTTTCAGGACTCGAACGTCGAGTTAAAGCAATTTGGCCCGGTAATGGCTCAACCAGGCGAGAGGTCCGACCTAGGGCTATCATGTGGGCACAGTGGCCACCCTGGGAAAATTACGTGGGCTCGGGCTAGAGACCACTGAGTGTCGGTACTTTTCGTTTTGTGTATAAAATCAGCACTCAGATGGGCCATGTTTCAGGGCTCGAACGTCGGTTTAAAGCGATTTCGTCCGATACTGGCGCATACCAGGCGAGAGGTCTGACCTAGGGCTATACTGTTGGCCTAGTGGCCAGCCTGGGAAAATTCTGTGGGCTCGGGCCAGAGACCACTAAATGTCGGTACTTTACGTTTTGTGTAAAAAATCAGCACTCAGATTGGCCATGTTTCAGGGCTCGAACGTCGAGTTAAAGCAATTTTGCCCGGTACTGGCGTATACCAGGCGATAGACCCGACCTAGGGCTATCACGTGGGCATAGTGGCCACCCTGGGAAAATTCCGTGGGCTCTGGCAAGAGACCACTAATTGTCAGTACTTTACATTTTGTGTATAAAATCAGAACTCAGATGGGCTATGTTTCAGGGCTCGAACGTCGAGTTACAGTGATTTCGCCCGGTACTGGCGTATACCAGGCGATAGGTCCATGGTAGGGCTATCACGTGGGCACAGAGGCAAGCCTGGGAAAATTCCGTGGGCTCGGGCCAGCGACCACTTAATGTCGGTACTTTACGTTTAGTGTATAAAATAAGCACTCAGATGGGCCATGTTTCAGGGCTCGAACGTCGAGTTAAAGCAATTTCGCCCGGTACTGGCGTATACCAGGCGATAGGTCCGACTTAGGGCTATCACGTGGGCACAATGGCCACCCTGGAAAAATTCCGTGGGCTCGGGCAAGAGACCACTAAGTGTCAGTACTTTACATTTTGTGTATAAAATCAGAACTCAGATGGGCTATGTTTCAGGGCTCGAACGTCGAGTTAAAGCGATTTCGCCCGGTACTGGCGTATACCAGGCGAGAGGTCCGACCTAGGGCTATCACATGGGCACAGTGGCCACCCTCGGAAAATTACGTTGGCTCGGGCCAAAGACCACTAAATGTCGGTACTTTACGTTTAGTGTATAAAATAAGCACTCAGATGGGCCATGTTTCAGGGCTCGAACGTCGAGTTAAAGCGATTTCGCCCGGTACTGGCGTATACCAGGCCATAAGTCCGACCTAGGGCTATCATGTGGGCACAATGGCCAGCCTGGGAAAATTTCGTAGGCTCGGGCTAGAGACCACTAAGTGTCGGTACTTTTCGTTTTGTGTATAAAATCAGCACTCAGATGGGCCATGTTTCAGGGCTCGAACGTCGTGTTAAAGAGATTTAGCCCGATACTGGCGCATACCAGGCGAGAGGTCTGACGTAGGGCTATCCTGTTGGCCTAGTGGCCAGCCTGGGAAATTTCTGTGGGCTCGGGGCAGAGACCACTAACTGTCGGTACTTTACGTTTTGTGTAAAAAATCAGCACTCAGATTGGCCATGTTTCAGGGCTCGAACGTCGAGTTAAAGCAATTTCGCCCGGTACTGGCGTATACCAGGCGATAGATCCGACCTAGGGCTATCACGTGGGCACTGTGGCCACCCTGGGAAAATTCCGTGGGCTCGGGCCAGAGACCACTAATTGTCGGTACTTTACGTTTTGTGTATAAAATCAGCACTCAGACGGGCCATGTTTCAGGGCTGGAACGTCGAGTTAAAGAGATTTCCCCCGGTACTGGCGTATACCAGGCGATAGGACCAAGCTAGGGCTATCACGTGGGCACAGTGGCCAGCCTGGAAAAATTCCGTGGGCTCGGTCCAGAGACAACTTAATGTCGGTACTTTACGTTTAGTGTATAAAATAAGCACTCAGAAGGGCCATGTTTCAGGGCTCGAACGTCGAGTTTAAGCGATTTCGCCCGGTACTGGCGTATACCAGGCGAGAGGTCCGACCTTGGGCTATCACGTGGGCACAGTAGCCACCCTGGGTAAATTCCGTGGGCTCGGGCCAAAGACCACTAATTGTCGGTACTTTACGAATTTGTATAAAATTAACACTCAGAGGGGCCATGTTTCAGGGCTCGCGATTTCGCCCGGTACTGGCGTATACCAGGCGAGAGGTCCGACCTAGGGCAATCACATGGGCACATTGGCCACCCTGGGAATATTCCGTGGGCTCGGGCCAGAGACCACTAATTGTCGGTACTTAACGTTTTGTGTATAAAATAAGCACTCAGATGGGCCATGTTTCGGGGCTCGAACCTCGAGTTTCAGCGATTTCGCCAAGTACTGGCGTATACCAGGCGAGAGGTCCATGCTAGGGCTATCACGTGGGCACAATGGCCAGCCTGGGAAAATTTCGTAGGCTCGGGCTAGAGACCACTAAGTGTCGGTACTTTACGTTTTGTGTTTAAAATCAGCACTTAGATGGGCCATGTTTCAGGGCTCGAACGTCGAGTTAAAGCAATTTCGCCCTTTACTGGCGTATACCAGGCGACAGGTCCGTCCTAGGGCTATCACGTGGGCACAGAGGCCACCCTGGGAAAATTCTGTGGGCTCGGGCCAGAGACCACTAAATGTCGGTACTTTTCTTTTTGTGTATAAAATCAGACTCAGAAGGGCCATGTTTCAGGACTCGAACGTCGAGCTAAAGCGATTTCGCCCGGTACTGAGGTATACCAGGCGAGGGGTTCGACCTAGGGCTATCACGTGGGCACAGTGGCCACCTTGGGAAATTTCCGTGGGCTCGGGCAAGAGACCACTAAGTGTCGGTACTTTACATTTTGTGTATAAAATCAAAACTCAGATGGGCCTTGTTTCAGGACTCGGACGTCGAGCTAAAGCGATTTCGACCGGTACTGGTGTATTCCAGGCGAGCGGTTCGACCTAGGGCTATCACGTGGGCACTGTGGCCACCCTGGGAAAATTCCGTGGGCTCGGGCCAGAGACCACTAATTGTCGGTACTCCACGTTTTGTGTATAAAATCAGCACTCAGACGGGCCATGTTTCAGGGCTGGAACGTCGAGTTAAAGAGATTTCCCCCGGTACTGGCGTATACCAGGCGATAGGTCCAAGCTAGGGCTATCACGTGGGCACAGTGGCCACCCTGGGCAAAATTCCGTGGGCTCGGGCCACAGACCAATTAATGTCGGTACGTTACTTTTTGTGTATAAAATCAGCACTCAGATGGGCCTTGTTTCAGGACTCGGACGTAGAGCTAAAGCGATTTCGACCGGTACTGGTGTATTCCAGGCGAGCGGTTCGACCTAGGGCTATCACGTGGGCACAGTGGCCACCTTGGGAAAATTCCGTGGGCTTTGGCCAGAGACAACGTAGTGTCGGTACTTTACGTTTTGTGTAAAAAATCAGCACTCAGATAGGCCATGTTTCAGGGCTCGAACGTCGAGTTCAAGCGATTCCACCAGGTACTGGTGTACACAAGGCGAGAGGTTCGATTAAGGGCTATCACGTGGTCACAGTGGCCTCCCGGAGAAAATTCCGTAGACTTAGGAAAGAGGCCACTTAGTGTCGGTACTTTACGTTTTGTGAATAAAATAAGCACCCAGATGGGCTGTATTGCAGGGCTCTAACGTGGAGTTAAATCGATTTCGCTGGGTACTGGCGTACACCAGGTGAGAGGTCCGACCTAGGGCAATCACTTGGGCACAGTGGCCACCCTGAGAAAATTCCTTGGGCTCGGGCCAGAGACCACTAAGTGTCGGTACTTTACGTTTTGTGTATAAAATCAGCACTCAGACGGGCCATGATCAGGGCTCGAACGTCGAGTTAAAGCGATTTCGCCCGGTACTGGCGTATACTAGGCGAGAGGTTCGAATTAGGGCTATCACGTGGGCACAGTAGCTACCCTGGGAAAATTCCGTGGGCATGAGCCAGAGACCACTGATTGTCGGTACTTTACGTTTTGTGTATATAATCAGCACTCAGATAAGTTTCATGGCTCGAACGTTGCTGTAAAGTGATTTGGCCTTGTTATGGCGTATTCCACGCCAGAGATCAGACCTAGGCCTGTCACCTGGGAGAATTGGCTATCCTGATAAAATTCCACTTGACCCTCGTTCTATCGGGTTTTTTTAAGATTCCTTTAAGTAAGACTTAGTTTCAAGAGAAAATTGGCGTAACCAAGTAGTATGAACTCCGTCGATAATTCACCATTACAAAACATTACACAGATTGTTGTCATAATGGCTTTATGGCTTTTAATTTGCATTTTTTTTAGCTCGGCAAACCGCTAAATTCGCTTCTGACAGGTGCTTTTGTGTATTTGTGTCAATATTTTGAAAACCAATTTCAATGAAAAACCAAAATGCAATACTTGCCGTTGATACTTTAAATATAGCAATCAAAAACATTTTAAACTACAAAAATGCACTTGAAATGCAAAAAAATCTTGAATTTTAATTTTGACCCTGGTTAATTCGACGCGGCGGCTAAAAAATCAAGTAACTGCATTTAAGCTGTTTTTGTTTAAATTACTGCAAAAAGCAATTGTGGTGAAATTATCAAATTTGTCCCCTTTTAGAGGTAATGATAATGAAACAATTGACAAGTTGGGAATACATAGATCTAGTCGGGTATGGTAGGCAGCGAAGACTGCCATATTATAAATATATTATTCTAATTTCACCATAGACCATAATCAACAGATTTCGATGTAAATCTTAGGAGTCTGAAACTCTTAAACATAGATTAGTATTTTAATTAATTCTTAAACAGTTTTTATTTGTTTGGGTCGTCAGACCAAACAAATAATGGTAGCGAAATTTCAGACCCGAATGCTGTTAATTGCAAATACCGAAAGTAGTCCGCTTTTTTGAAGCGGTTACTTCCCTTTACATGGACATTAACGCCGAAAAATTCAGGGGAGATCACTGCGTGAAGATTGTCAAATGGACTGGTCCCCTGCGAACTATAATAGGACAGGGAACCAGATTAATTGTCAAATAACAGGCGCATTAATTTTCAAACCTGATCATGGAAGACAATATAGTTCCCGATTGGTCGAAGATTTCTAATATTGTGCAATTCTGTAACATTTCCGCAAATTACTGGTAATATATTGAAATAATTTTGATTAAACGCACGTCAATTTTGAACTCTTCAATTAAAAGGTGTTCGCCTATGGGTTAGTTTATATAACAAATTCAATTTGTCACGTGATCAAACCACGCTGAAGAGTCAACAGAACAACCCACGGAGAAGAAAGAAAGAAGATTTGTAAATAAAATTTCATGCAATATTTATTATACATTATCGTTTGTTGGTATTATTTATAAACAAGAAATATATGTAAAGTTGATTTCACATAACAAACCAATTAGTGACAGTGATAATATTGATTAAAGCGCATACAGATTCAATTTTTTGTTGGGCACAGACACAGGTCCTTTGTTTACTTAAATAGGCCTATCATTATAAAGCGACGCCAAATAATTTGGATCGTGTGGATGTGATTTTCAGTTTAAGAAGCTGCCTGAATAATTTTTCCACAAAACGAACAGGTTTGTGACAGTGACAACTTTGATTAAAGCGCATATATTTTAAGTAGGTCACAGTTCCTCTGTTTATTTACGTTTTAAGCGACGCCATATTGGATATTTAATGTGGATGAGATTTTCATTTGAAGAAGTTATAAGATGCTGCGGTAATGTTGTAACTTTTTTTAAATGAAATATGACCGTAGAATTCATTTGCAACAAACACTAGTATGTGACAGTAATAAATGTGCGCGAAATCACACAGAAGTCGGAATAAGGTCACGGCTCCTTTGTTCTCGCCTAAAATTGCAAAATCATGAATTGAGGGCAACTCAATTGAGGCACCCCACTGATCGGGGACCACATTATTTTCAGTTCATTAAAATATAAATTTATAACCCTGTGGCATTGTTCTTTGAATTCATAGCATCTGTAGTATCTGTACTACATTTATATCTCATTGTTTCCACACAACCTTCACCTTTCTTATATTCCGTGACCCAAACAAATTCAGCGCCTTCTGTGCTTTGATTTTTTCTTGGAATAACTTAATAAGGTCTTTTATGATAATGGTTATTGTTTTTTAATCTGGATAAAGATTTTCAGAGCCCAACACTCATTTCTTAATTCATGCTGTGGTTAAAGTTCGTTTGAACTGGCAAATGAACTACAGTTAATTTAAGCCGTAGTAAGCCGTAGCTGGAAGATTTGTGCGGTTTCAATACATATAATGCTACGAGATTGTCACAGTGGGAGCAGTAATCTATTGCTTAAGGATCGATCGGCCCTTGTTTCGAATCCCACAATGGGCATTGCTAGTTTCCATGAGCAAGAAATTAACCAGCGATTGTTTCCACCCACGTGTAAATGGGTACCTGGGTATAATTTGCACCAATTTGTCAGCTGCACTAATAAGCGGCGTAATAGGGAGACTGATAGAAATATACCAGTAGCCCGACGAGCAGGAATAATAGCTGTAAAGTCGGTAAAAGTGCGTAACATAAAAACTCCGACTATAAAATGCCATTGCATTTTTTATTAAGCTCTACAGCCTTTGTAACCATGCATGAGTCTGTACACATCTGCAAAGTCCTATTATCATATCTATTTGACTATAAAATAACTTCTGATTCTTAAATCATAAAATATAGCAATTAAATTGAAGTATCAGTATGAGGGTGGGATATATTTACATGTCTGTGCTTAATATTTATAACTCTGGATTATTACTATCAATGTACAATTGGGTCCACACGTTTCTTTACAATTGTTATAATTAGATATTCTTCAAATGTTACTAGAACGTAAAGCAGAGTATCGATAAAATATGGTGTCGATCTCAAAATAATAATTTTCATGATAAGAAAATAAACAATATTCTGTGTAAGATTTTTTGCCGTCTTTTATTGGTACGTTTTTGAACTGTAACATGAATACTAGCACAATATTTCAGTCATAAGTCAGTAAAATGAAGTAGCACGTTTAATTTGATACGTTCTTTAAAAAGGATAGTATTTTAAGGATCATCCTTAATTGTCAAGCGTCTGCGATGTCTACTCTTTTTACTTCAAAGGTCATACAGCTTTCATCCGACCCAACCCAAACCCAGTTATTTTTTAAAACGTTTGTTTTTATTTTTTTCATTTGAATTTTATCAACACGTTTTATTTGATTATTTACTGAGGCCAGCTCACCTAACCAACTTTCCTGGACATGTTTAACTTTACCAGTACTCGCTTACCTCTTCATCTCCCTTTATAAATTATTCCTAAATGTTTTCTTCGCACTTCCTTGGCAGCACATATCCAAACAACTACAGATAACAATTCTCTGGGATGTCGTCATACGGAACATATGCATTTGTAGATTTTACTATTAGCTGTGTGCTGAACGAAAATTCTGTACCATGAATGATAACGATTGAAAATTTTTAAACGTTTTCGTCGCTCGTGACCTTGTTTAGTACGAAGCTGACGCGTATTGTTAGGTGTTGCGAGTGGATGACCATTTGGGTATATTTTGTCGGCTTTAAAAGAACGCAGTTTTCAGGAAATGGCAGTGCTGCTGAACCGATTTGATTCATAAGCATATATAGGTGCGCGTCATTTTGATGGCCAAAAAATCCTGATTCCACATATCTCATCAGGCCTGCATTGTCTATAACTATCTTATTGTTTTATACTGTATCTAAACTTTACTATACACGTATCATGATCATTTCAGTGGTAAGTCATATGGAAATGCAAAAACACTTAGAAAATCAAGTTCATTTATTTTGCTTGGCCTAACAATTTGATTGAAAATTGCTTTGAGAAAATCCCTTCGATTTGTACGTATTCAGTCATCCGCTCTCCGTCTAAGCTGTCCGCGTATACATCTCTAATAAGCCATGCATACATGATCAAACGCTTTAATTTATTTATTGGAGTTAACGCCGTATCAACACAATTTAGGTCATTTCACGGCATCCAGCGCTCCTAACCTAGCTTTCATGGACCATTGTCTATAACTATTACTCACCCATCCTTCCACTAGGCCGGAAACTTTTCCATATTATCTAATCAATGGGGAAAATCGACATTATTGTCAATTTTTCATGGGATCATACGCTTTAAAATCAGTGTAATACTTTTATGATGATATTCAAATCAATCGCGATCGAATGCATGGCGGTCATCTCGTCTAATTACCTCCGATAATTTCAATCTTAATAAAGTTTGACTCTTTCCGGTTACTTCGTTCATCTCCGTGGATTGAGTGACGTCATAGAAAAATAGTTCGATATCCTTGCGGGTATTCATATCAAGGGGCATGTTTAACAACTTCATGTCTGTCGCTAGCTAGCGCTTTTTTGAAGGCTAGCTAGCCAGCCAATTTTGAGTAGCATATTAGCACTCGCCTTGTGAAACGTGCCCAGTATAAAACGAAAAGTTTGGAACAGTTTGTTTTAAATGATTTCATGTTCAACAAGCGCTTAACTTAAAAATGATTATAGAAAAAACATTCTCTAATTATCTCATATTAAACTTACTGTATGCTTTTAAACAACCGTTTCAAGTCACATTCATGAAATCAATTATTATGTTACTATAATTGCTAATATGATTTTGACTAAATATTAAACGAATAATAATAATAATTATATTTCTTTTTTAACCTGATGGTAATTGAATTAATAAATGTTATACTACAAAGTCTTCTGACTTGATGTGCTATACATATGAATACTAAAGCAAAATAAACAATACGTGTTTATTTAGATACTAGGCTTATCAGATTGAAATGACAGATTAATGGTTCATCCGCTGTTAAATTGACTGAAGTGGCCAGATAATGTTTTCATAGTGGTTCTGGACATAACGGTATCAGTCCTACGTCTTACACCAGTTGAGAGCATCCAATGGATGATGGGGCTTATCAGGGAAACTATAATCGTTTTATTGACCACAAGCAATTAGCACAGTCATAAATCTACATTAATTTGGCACTTACTGTGCTGGCTTGTTTGATTGTGATTGATCATGAACATGTGTACTATTTACATTGAATGAGAAATAGAAACATAACACCAGTGTTGTTGTATTTGTGAGCACGTATTATACTGTTTTACATTTTAAATCATATTTCAAAAGATCTTATTTTGTAAGAAGAGTGAACCGTTTTACTACATCATTACTGCATCTAATAATACACATGTAATGACTTATGTTTTTATAAAATGCGTCTTATGACTATAATTTTAGGAACACAATCCATTTTATACCCTATGACTTTTTAAAACATGAATTTGATTGGTAAGGACATCAGATTACAGACACCTTATCACTCATTCTGAAAAGTAGATGTTGCTACATGTATGAATAATAATGTGACATTGAAGTATTTTCACTAGAATAATTTAGATAATGTGATTTGTCTATTATGCTAATATACTTGTTAATATGTTGTGTGAAGCGTCACAATTGGTAAGTCCGTTTTTCTCCTACCTTAGATTTATCATCATCATCGTCGTCATCCTAATCAACATCCGGTTTTAAGTTTAGTACAAGCTGTTGATTATTCTTTCGGCAAGGGTGAGGTTTGTCTTTCTTGTGTAGAAGTGTTCCTCTTCATATCTGGTGGTCCTGATGGTTGGTGTCATACATTTTAAGTTACAATCGATCACGCTCTTCCAGGTTTTCCCAGGTTAAATCTGATCAACCTTGGCCATGGTGTGCTGTGATCTTCAAATTTCTCACTTGGGAGGTCCAGCTTGTGACCAAGCCATCTCAGCATCTTGGTTGTACAAAACTATTATATACTATTATTAAGCTTAAGTGTAAAATTCAAGTTGTATATTGGAGTTTTTTTGACACGCAGACTAATTAAACAATATGAGAGTCATATTGTCACAGTACATAACATTGACTAATTACAACAGTAATCATAGTAATAAGTAAATTCAATCGGTCTTTATTGTTAAATGACCCAGGCAGATTTTTTATTGTGAAGAGAGAATGACAAAACATGTAATCGACACATTTGATAACTCCGGCCATTCTTCCTCCTGCCACTGATTCTCAATCATGTAGGGCAGTAGTCAGTGACTGACAACGTATGCACCAAGTAGTTTGTTAACAGCTAAATCCAGAGGTTACGTGAGTAGGGGGACTGACCGCTGTGATATGACCTGTACGGAAATGAATTACGTCAAGGCAAGACATAAGCCCTAAAATTGGAACCATCTAAGTGCTGATTTAAGAAGTATACGTAAGGTACAAGCAATTAAAGGTTTAAGACCCATGTCTTCACATCTTTTCGAGATAGACACTGTGGTAACGCGATGGCCGTGGGTCAGAACTTATGCCTGAAATAGGCCTGTACTCGGTCTGTAATCGCCTTCAAACAGCCCATCGAAATGTTGATTTAATACACCCTATATTTTATACCCTAACCACATTAAGTGGTCTCGCGCCAATGCCCACGAAAATTCCCCAGGGTAGTCACTGTGCCAACGTGATAGCCCTAGGCCGGACCTCTCGCCTGGTATACGCCAATACCCGGCAAAATCGCTTTAACACGAGATTTGTGCCCTGAAACATGGCCCGTCTGAGTGCTGATTTTATACACAAAACGTAAAGTACCGACACTTAGTGGTCTCTGGCCCCAGCCTACGGAATTTACCCAGGGTGGCCACTGTACCTACGTGATAGCCCTAGGTCGGACCTCTCGCTTGGTATACGCCAGTACCGGGCAAAATCGCTTTTACTCGACGTTCGAGCTCTGAAACATGGCCCATCCGAGTGCTGATTTTTTACACAAAACGTAAAGTACCGACAATTAGTGGTCTCTGGCCCGAGCCCACGGAATTTTCCTAGAATGGCCACTGTGCCTACGTGATAGCCCTAGGTTGGACCTCTCGCCTGGTATACGCTAGTACCGGGCGAAATCGCTTTAACTCGACCTTAGAGCCCTGAAACATGGCCCGAGTGCTGATTTTACACACAAAACGTAAAGTACCGACATTTAGTGGTCTCTGGCCCGAGCCCATGGAATTTTCCCAGGGTGGCCACTGTGCCAACTTGATAGCACTAGGTCGGACCTTTCGCCAGGTATACACCAGTACCGGGCGAAATCACTTTAACTCGACGTTCGAGCCCTGAAACATGGCCCATCTGAATGCTGATTTTATACACAAAACGTAAAGTACCGACACTTAGTTGTCTCTGGCCCGAGCCCACGGAATTTTCCAAGGATGGCCACTGTGCCCACGTGATAGCCCTAGGTCGGACCTCTCGCCTGGTTTACGCCAGTGCCCGGCGAAATCGCTTTAACTCGACGTTCGAGCCCTGAAACATTGTCCGTTCGAGTGCTGATTTTATCCACAAAACGTAAAGTACCGACACTAAGTGGTCTCTGGCCCGAGCCCACAGAATTTTCCCAGGGTGACCACTGTGCCCACGTGATAGCCCTAGGTCGGACCTCTCGCCTGGTATACGCCAGTACCGGGCGAAATCGCTTTAACTCGACGTTCCAGCCCTGAAACATGGCCCATCTGAGTGCTGATTTTATACACAAAACGTAAAGTACCGACAATTAGTGGTCTTTGGCCCAAGCCTACGGAATTTACCCAGGGTGGTCATTGTAACCACGTGATAGCCCTTGGTCGGACCTCTCGCCTGGTATACGCCAGTACCGGGCTAAATCGCTATAACTCGACGTTCAAGCCCTGAAACATGGCCCATTTGAGTGCTGGTTTTATACACAAACCGTAAAGTACCGACACTAAGTAGTCTCTGGCCCGAGCCCACGGTATTTTCCTAGGTTTGCCAATGTGCCCACGTGATAGCCCTAGGTCGGACCTCTCGCCTGGTATACGCCAGTACCGGGCGAAATCGCTTAAACTTGACGTTCGAGCCCTGAAACATGGCCCACCCGAGTGCTGATTTTATACACAAATCGTAAAGTACCGACACTTAGTGGTCTCTGGCCCGAGCCCAAGGAATTTTCCGAGGGTGGCCACTGTGCCCACGTGATAGCCCTAGGACGGACCTCTCGCCTGGTATACGCCAGTACCGGGCGAAATCGCTTATACTCGACGTTCGAGTCCTGAAACATGGTCCATCCGAGTGCTGATTTTATACACAAAACGTAAAGTACCGAAATTTTGTGGTCTCTGGCCCGAGCCCACAGAATTTTTCCAGGGTGGCCATTGTGCCCACGTGATAGCCCTAGGCCGGACCTCTCGGCTGGTATACGCCAGTACCGGGCGAAACCGCTTAAACTCGACGTTCGAGCCCTGAAACATGGCCCATCCGAGTGCTGATTTTATACACAAAACGTAAAGTACCGACACTTAGTGGTCTCTGGCCCGAGCCAACGGAATTTTCCCAGGGTGGCCACTGTGCCCACGTGATAGCCCTAGGTCGAACCTCTCGCCTGGTATACGCCAGTACCCGGCGAAATCGCTTAAACTCGACGTTCAAGCCCTGAAACATGGCCCATCCGAGTGCTGATTTTATACACAAAACGTAAAGTACCGACACTTAGTGGTCTCTGGCCCGAGCCCACGGAATTTTCCGAGGGTGGCCACTGTGCCCACGTGATAGCCCTAGGTCGGACCTCTCGCCTGGTATACGCCAGTAACGGGCGAAATCGCTTAAACTCGACGTTCGAGCCCTGAAACATGGCCCATCCGAGTGCTGATTTTAATACACGAAACGTAAAGTACTGACACTTAGTGGTATCTGGCCCGAGCCCACGGAATTTTCCCAGGGTGGCCAATGTACCCATGTGATAGCCCTACGTCGGACCTCTCGCCTGGTATACGGCAGTACCGGGCGAAATCGCTTAAACTCGACGTTCGAGCCCTGAAACATGGCCCATCCGAGTGCTGATTTTATACACAAAACGTAAAGTACCGACATTTAGTGGTCTCTGGCCCGTGCCAACGGAATTTTCCGAGGGTGGCCACTGTGCCCACGTGATAGCCCTAGGTCGGACCTCTCGCCTGGTATACGCCAGTACCGGGCGAAATCGCTTAAACTCGACGTTCGAGCCCTGAAACATGTCCCATCCGAGTGCTGATTTTTTACACAAAACGTAAAGTACCGACACTTAGTGGTCTCTGGCCCGAGCCCACGGAATTTTCCCAGGGTGGCCACTGTGCCCACATGATAGCCCTAGGTCGGACCTCTCGCCTGGTATACGCCAGTACCGGGTGAAATCGCTTAAACTCGACGTTCGAGCCCTGAAACATGGCCCATCCGAGTGCTGATTTTATACACAAAACGTAAAGTACCGACACTAAGTGGTCTCTGGCCCGAGCCCACGGAATTTTCCCAGGGTGGCCACTGTGCCCACGTGATAGCCCTAGGTCGGTCCTCTCGCCTGGTATACGCCAGTAACGGGCGAAATCGCTTAAACTCGACGTTCGAGCCCTGAAACATGGCCCATCCGAGTGCTGATTTTAATACACCAAACGTAAAGTACTGACACTTAGTGGTATCTGGCCCGAGCCCACGGAATTTTCCCAGGGTGGCCAATGTACCCATGTGATAGCCCTACGTCGGACCTCTCGCCTGGTATACGGCAGTACCGGGCGAAATCGCTTAAACTCGACGTTCGAGCCCTGAAACATGGCCCATCCGAGTGCTGATTTTATACACAAAACGTAAAGTACCAACACTTAGTGGTCTCTGGCCCGAACCCACGGAATTTTCCCAGGGTGGCCACTCTGCCCACGTGATAGCCCTAGGTCTGTCTTCTCGCCTGGTATACGCCAGTACCGGGCGAAATCGCTTAAACTCGACGTTCGAGCCCTGAAACATGGCCCATCCGAGTGCTGATTTTATACACAAAACGTAAAGTACCGACACTTAGTGGTCTCTGGCCCGAGCCCACGGAATTTTCCCAGGGTGGCCACTGTGCCCCATTGAAAGCCCTAGGTCAGACCTCTTGCCTGGTATACGCCAGTACCCGGCGAAATCGCTTAAACTCGAAGTTCGAGCCCTGAAACATGGCCCATCCGAGTGCTGATTTTATACACAAAACGTAAAGTACCGACACTTAGTGGTCTCTGGCCCGAGCCCACGGAATTTTCCAAGGACTGCCACTGTGCCCACGTAATAGCCCTATGTCAGACCTCTCGCCTGGTATACGCCAGTACCGGGCGAAATCGCTTAAACTCGACGTTCGAGCCCTGAAACATGGCCCATCCGAGTGCTTATTTTATACACAAAACGTAAAGTACCGACACTTAGTGGTCTCTGGCCCGAGCCCACGGAATTTTCCCAGGGTGGCCACTGTGCCCACGTGATAGCCCTAGGTCGGACCTCTCGCCTGGTATACGCCAGTACCCGGCGAAATCGTTTAAACTCTACGTTCGAGCCCTGAAACATGGCCCATCCGAGTGCTGATTTTATACACCAAACGTAAAGTACTGACATTTAGTGGTATCTGTCCCGAGCCCACGGAATTTTCCCAGGGTGGCCAATGTGCTCACGTGATAGCTCTAGGTCGGACCTCTCGTCTGGTATACGCCAGTACCGGGCGAAATCGCTTAAACTCGACGTTCGAGCCCTGAAACATGGCCCATCCGAGTGCTGATTTTATACACAAAACGTAAAGTACCAACACTTAGTGGTCTCTGGCCCGAGTCCACGGAATTTTCCCAGGGTGGCAACTGTGCCCACGTGATAGCCCTAGGTCGGACCTCTCGCCTGGTATACGCCAGTACCGGGCGAAATCGCTTAAACTCGACGTTCGAGTCCTCAAACATGGCCCATCCATGTGCTGATTTTATACACATAACGTAAAGTACCGACATTTAGTGGTCTCTGGCCCGAGCCCACGGAATTTTCCCAGGGTGGCCACTGTGCCCATGTGATAGCCCTTGGTCGGACCTCACGCCTGGTATACGCCAGTACCGGGTGAAATCGCTTAAACTCGACGTTCGAGCCCTGAAACATGGCCCATCCGAGTGCTGATTTTATACACAAAACGTAAAGTACCGACACTTAGTGGTCTCTTGCCCGAGCCTACGGAATTTTCCCAGGGTGGCCACTGTGCCCACGTGATAGCCCTAGGTCGGACCTCTCGCCTGGTATACGCCAGTACCGGACGAAATCGCTTAAACTCGACGTTCGAGCCCTGAAACATGGCCCATCCGAGTGCTGATTTTATACACAAAACGTAAAGTACCGACACTTAGTGGTCTCTTGCCCGAGCCCACGGAATTTTCCCAGACTGGCCTTTGTGCCCACGTGATAGCTCTTGGTCTGTCATCATTCCTTGTATACGCCAGTACCCGGCGAAATCGCTTTAACATGAGATTCGAACCCTGAAACATTGCCCGTTTGAGTGCTGATTTTATCCACATAACGTAAGTACCGACTTTTAGTGGTCTCTTGCCTGAGTCGATGGAATTTTCTAAGGGTGGCCACTATGCCCACGTGATAGCCCTAGGTATAACCTCTCGCCTTGTATACGCCAGTACCCGGCTTAATCACTTTAACTCTGGATTCGAGCCATGAAACATGGCCCATCTGAAATCTGTTTTATCCACAAAACGTAAAGTACCGACTTTTAGTGGTCTCTGGCCCAAGCCCAAAGAATTTTCACAGGATGGCCACTGTGCCCACGTGATAGCCTTAGGTCAGACCTCTTGCCTGGAATGCGCCAGTACCCGGCAAAATCGCTTTAACTCGACGTTCGAGCCCTGAAACATTGCCATTCTAAGTGCTGACTTTAAGTGGTCTTTGGTTCAAGCCCATGGAATTTTCCCAGAGTAGCCACTATGTCCAAGTGATAGCCCTAGATTAGACCTCACGCGTGGTATCCGCCGTATCCGGCCAAATCGCTTTAACATGAGATTCGAGCCCTGAAACATGGCCCATCTGAGTGCTGATTTTATACACAAAACGTAAAGTACCGACATTTTGTTATTTCTGGTCCAATCCACGGAATTCTCTAAGGGTAGCCACTATGCCAACGAGATAACCCTGAGTCAGACCTCTAACATGGTATACACCATTATCCCAGTAAAAAAATTGCTAGCAAAAATAGCACTTTGTGGCCAATTTTGCTAGCAAAAAAAATTTGCTAACTTCAGCGACGTCATACCATACTTGAATATATTAAAATAATGATTCTACAAACATAATCATCAGAATTCGAGAATTGAAGTAAGTTTCTTTAGTCTCCCAACTTTTGGTGGGTACTGTGTTTGCGTTTTTCTATAGGTCTTATTTTTCAGCACTGAATATTTGTCAGGGTTGTTTACTTTGCTCTTTTATAAATGATATGCCTTATCAAATTGGACTTTTTACCGAATATTTTAAATAAATTTAAATTGTAGTACAGACAATTATTGATTTTTTTAACTCAAGTCATAAGTTGTTATTATTAAGACATTTGCATAAAAAATTGCTGTAAATAATTTAAGTGTTTTAGTTGTCTACTTAAAGACATTGAATGTAAGAATTTCATCGCTGATCAACATGATCAAACTCCCCGCAGCGGTTATCTCCCTTTATCAAATTAATAAATTAAGTAGCAAAGCGTGACGTAAGCACTGTGAGGAGTTTGCAACATGATGTGTATCAGCAATCGAGTCAGGGAATTTGTGTAAATATGAAAAAATATTTTAGGGATTTCATGTAATCCCTAGTGAAATCAGGGATTTCCCTGTAACATATACATATAAGGTATATTACTAAATCAAAGCGCTGAAAGCACTGGAGTTGTTCGACTTAGAAAACATGTATAGCTGTAGTCACTTGTTGTGGTCAGAAAATGGAATTAATGTACAAATGTATGTAGAATAACATTTTGTCACTATAAAGATAGACTGCAGAACTCTCATTGTATGAAATTTACAGGCAAAATGGTGCTGTTTGTACACATGTACTTGGTTACTGTACATGATAATACAATATTCATTGGAATACCAGAAAAAGAAACTGACCAACCTCTACACAAAGCCACTTTCCGGAAATCCATTAAAGTGGATTTGTAGAGGTGGCTTTGTTAAGAGGTTTAAATCAACCCATTATTTATGTTGAGTTTTTTATGTGATAGCATGCGTTGTTTTTTTCAAGTATAGTACAGTACTATCATACTTACTAGATGCTGGTGATCATAAATTTTACATACATTTTGGTACAATATTCGATCTGTTCAGGAACATAAGCTCGCCATGATGATTATTCAACTACTAGTTTGTAAATTCAAGCTAAAGTTGGATTTCCTTTAGTGAGCCATGGCTGTATTTTTCAGTGTATTATATTCAGAATAATTCTTATGATACAGTAACATTTACATGAATCTAAATCTGTTAAATTTACATAAATAAACCAAAAGTCACAATCATGAAAGACTTCTTTGAAACTAGACATAATATCAGCTCACTGAATAAACTCCAACAAGTCTATGCAACATGCATGAACATTAACTGGCATGCTTGAAATTGAATGAAATATTGGAAAGTACCACTTCAACCAATAACATGAAAAAAACATTTAATATTTTTCAATGAGTAAAATAAAATACGATGCCAGCAACCAAATAATTAAATCTATTTAACGATTAATAGACAAAATTTAAATATATCTGATGAAAAACAGCTTATCGTTAGGGTATAAACTATGCCTTCTCATTGACTCAGTACGATATTTCAACGATGTTTTAACTGAGAAGGGAGACTAATCGTACATCAAGTTTACAAACTTGAAATAGAGCAGTTGCTTTCCTTATATCAAAATTTATTTATCTATTGGAGTTAACGCCGTATCAACACAATTTAGGTCATTTCACGGCGTCCAGCGCACCTAACCTAGCTTTCCTGGACCATTGTCTATAACCAGTTAAAGATTAATCTGTGCTATTATGAAAGCAGCAAGAATGACAAAAAATGCACCAGAAAGCTCGATTTTAGACCTTCATTTATCAAAATTTCCGGGGGAGGCTCCCCGTACCCCCACCAACCGGAGGGCACACCCCTTCTGTACCCACCAAGTTGGGTCTACCAGCCCCCAGACAGTCCTATTCTGTATCCGCCCCTGATACAAGTAAATACAACGATATAATGGCAATTCGGATAATAACCCACCCGGCCACATCGGGCATATAAGTCAATTAAACCATTCATGTTAAGTATTAACAATGCTCAGAACAAAAAACATATATACAAGTCATTTTCAAATGAATGGAGAAAATACAACAGTTAACCTTACGGATGATGAAAAATAAGTTACAAGATGAACATATTGTAGACACGTGATGTTCACACTTACGGATGATAAAAATAAGTTACAAGATGAACATATTGTAGACACGTGATGTTCACACTTACGGATGATAAAAATAAGTTACAAGATGAACATATTGTAGACACGTGATGTTCACACTAACGGATGATGAAAATAAGTTACAAGATGAACATATTGTAGACACGTGATGTTCACACTAACGGATGATGAAAAATAAGTTACAAGATGAACATATTGTAGACACGTGATGTTCACACTAACGGATGATGAAAAATAAGTTACAAGATGAACATATTGTAGACACGTGATGTTCACACTAACGGATGATGAAAATAAGTTACAAGATGAACATGTTGTAGACACATGATATGTATGTCTGCTCCATATCAACAATACCATAGATGATATGTTTGTCTGTACCATATCAACAATACCATAGATGATATGTATGTCTGCTCCATATCAACAATACCATGGACGGTATGTTTGTCTGTACCATATCAACAATACCAAGGACGATATGTATGTCTGCTCCATATCAACAATACCATAGATGATATGTTTGTCTGTACCATATCAACAATACCATAGATGATATGTATGTCTGCTCCATATCAACAATACCATAGATGATATGTATGTCTGCTCTATATCAACAATACCATAGATGATATGTATGTCTGCTCCATATCAACAATACCATAGATGATATGTTTGTCTGTACCATATCAACAATACCTTAGACGATATGTATGTCTGCTCCATATCAACAATACCTTAGACGATATGTATGTCTGCTCCATATCAACAATACCTTAGACGATATGTATGTCTGCTCCATATCAACAATACCAAGGACGGTATGTTTGTCTGTACCATATCAACAATACCATGAACGATATTCATCAAAGATGAAGACAATTTAGTGCCAATTTAAGTATGTATCGTCTGTCGGATACAGATTGAACCAGTATACCAAGTTCTTCTCTCGCCCAGTTAGATTTCCTTTTTAAAACCTCTGTCTTCTCCATTTCTGCAGCCGGCAATAACTGCTTGAACCGGATGTTCGCTTTTTTATGTGCCAACGTCTCCTCCATTTAAAGAGGATACTTTTCGTCCTGGGACTTTTTGTTGAAACGCACCTAGGATTGTCCTAGGACCGATCCTAAGTGCATTTCCTAGGATTTTTAATGAAACGCAGCCCTAGTGCCAGTGTTATAGATGTATATTTTACAACAATGGACAACCATTTCTGACAATTATGTGATGGAACGCAATAATAAAATGAAATAAGTCTCTACCTCATTATTACATTTACTAATTTCAAGATATCCAAATAATGACTCTATTATCCAAACTATACCTATCATAATTACTACATTGTATGTTAAATACAACTACCTTTTGTGCTCATAAGTTTCAGCATATCTTATACTCTTGTAGTTAGAAAATTATATTTCTACTGTGTTTTGTTAGTAGTCCATTTATCTTCTTTCTTGCAAATTAATAGCGGCTCATTTTGGTAAACCGCTTCAATGTAGTATCTGTTCGTTTCTTCGTTACCATTACCTTTATAAATGTTCTCAACTATTCCAAATACTCAGGACCCCAACAAATACCAATATTGGCCTAACACAGTCACACTACTCATTCAAACGTTTATTTGGCATATAATACAGGATATCAACGAAGGCGCAAACCTCATTGGCCCATTGACTTAACTTTGGTCAAACACCCAAAAAATCTAAAGTTGCCGGTTTGCCAACTTTGGGGCTAAAGTTGGACCAACATGGAGCGGATGAGCAAAACTTCGTTCTCTTTTTATCGTTGATTTATCGATGTATTCTGTGTTGGCACGACTTGGGACTAACATCATTTTGATAAATCGGTTCTCTAGACCGAGAAGTAACCAGTATACATGTACATATAACTTTGAATAAAATTGAACAGAACAAAACTAAGAAAACCTTGATATTGGTTAAAACCTTTTATTGGTATATAATGACATATTAGATATAATGAAAAAAATGGAGACCCAATACCAAGAGAAATGGGGGGGGGGGACAGAGAGTAATAACATAAATGCCCCAAATTTCTGTCCCAAAACTGTTGCGATAACATATTTAATTAATATGCATAATCGCATTGTTTACAAAATAAAAGTACATGTTTATATAGCAAGCCATGTTTATTAACTGAAAACAGGTTTATAATGTTTAAGGCAATGATCTGTATAGATTATGCTAAATAAAGAAATATTGTATTGTATATTGTATTGTATAATAGTTCCTCTACTTCTAGAATTAAAACATAAACCTACATCATTATTATTTAGTAAGAAAAGCTATGAAACAGTTTTGCATTTCTCATTTATAATTGAACATACACTGTATTATGTTGTTTCCTTTGATTTGGGGAATAAAACAGTCAAAAACAAGATCTTTCCATTTTCATTCTTTTATTTCACTTTCGTTCTGATGGTACTGCTTGCTTCTCTCCCACTACTATATAGAATATGTTCTGCACTTTTTGACCCAACAGAACTTAATCGAGTAAGATAACTGTCAATGTACAGACTCTACCATTGAACCCTACATACATAACAATTATCACTCTAATACTATCCTACGGGTGTTATGTGAAATGTCATTTAATTATTCAAAAGCATTAATCGTTACATCATTAAAATTTCTGTGTTATTTCACGCTATTGGTAAATTACAATACTATACGAAAAAATAAAATTAGAATTAAAAGTTTTAACAGTTACAAGAAATATATAGATAAATAATACTAGCTTAAAACACAAACAATTTTTAGAAGTATTACATTTTGTTAATGTGAATTACAGTGAATGTACACCATTCATTCGCATGATTTACACGCAAAGGAGGAGCAATAGAACTACCACCTTTTGACAAAACATAGACAGATTGTCCTTTATCTAAGACTACAAAGGCTTGTGCAGTGTTACATATTCATGTGTCTCCATCATACGTTAAACTGTTGGCTACTTTATTGCCATTAGCAACAATTGCGTATAAAATCCAGGTTCTTTGACCATCTGCATTAAGGCACATCTGTGCTGAAAATGCATAAGAACCTCTTACAGGGGCTGTAAATATTCCCGTGTTTTATCATACGATTAAGACGTAACATACATAGTTGTTCCAAAGAAGAATTCGGGCTTGGACTTTGAGTGGTTGGATCTTTAGCTAGAAATAATACATCCGGTTTCATCTCAAGACGATCTGAAATAAAAGTGAGTTTGGTTAGAGATGTTTGGCCTATAAGTATATTGACTCTGGTTAAATTAATTTGAAGTCGGACAAAAAAGTCAATACAAAATCTATGACAGTTTGTGTTTTGGTTAAATTTCATCAAATTATTCGCTGCGCTTAAAAATAATAATTGATTTGAAACTCTCCTAGTTATAAAATATTAATTTGAAGTTTAACATAAATTCCATAACACTTATAATAACATCTATTAAATCAAATAATATGTAAAATGTAAACATTAGTACCTTTCCATTCTGTAAAAGTATATTTGTACTCTTCCATTTTTAAAGCATTCTCATCGTACATGTTCTGAATATTGTTTGATTGTTGTTTTAGCTGGTCGATATCAGACATTACTTGTTCAACAAGTTTCTCAGTCCTTATCATTTTTTCTAAAAGCTTTTCTTCATAGTCAAACTTGGAACATTTAGTTCCACAAGCGACAAGACGGTACAAAAGACACATTGAAATACATGTTGTGAAATAATTCACGTTCACTCTAAAATCAAAACAATATTAATTCTGAATGTGACAATACAACTGAGCTGTTGTAACGCAGAATGATGTTTTAAGTTGTAAATCTTGCTTTATATACAGTAACATACGATGTGGGCGTTCAAAAAGCAACAGTTTAATTTTTTTCATTGTATGCAATTTTCACCATTGTAGCGATGGATTTTTCTATATTTTACTTGACTGCATGTGATATGTATTAAAATGATTAAAAAGCTAAAAGACAACAAAGAATGGTTCACGTTTAGTTGTTTATTGTTTTAAATGTACTAAATCTAGCATCCATTTCACAATAATTGTTTGAGAGACGACGTATTTTGTGACATCTACAAAATATATTTAAATGTTTCCTAGTGATTTGATCAAAGAGAGAGACAGACACGATAGAGGGTAAACATTCTGCGTGAACATCCCTCATGATGACATAAACTCCCACGATTCTTTAGCCGAATCATGACTAATACAAACTTATTATTTTGCATAATCAAAGAACTGATTGGACGGTGCCTCTGAAATTGTAAAATACGAAACCATGACATTTGGCTCGTCAATTAGATACTTTTTAATGCCCAATTACTTGTGGGAGAATGTCTACTTCTGAAATATACTTTTCCCACGTTTTGTATACCTATCCCTCGGGGATCTCCACATCAAACGGACAACTTAGCTTTATACTCAATATGCATATGCTTAAAGGACGTAAGGAGGAACGAAACGAGTTGCTCTGTTGTGCCTAGCCCGGAAGTTTCACTTTCTTCAATCTGCTAAAAGACAGTGCAAACCGATATTTCTTTTTAAAACAGACACACACACACACACGTTTTATTTGCATGACTATTACGTGTTTTTAAAAATAGATGTGTGGTCGACTATAAGAATGCAAAATTCTTATTCTTATACAAAATTATTCTTTTCAAAACCGGTCTTTTTAGCGGGGTGGTCCTTGAATCGGGGTGGTCTTTAAGCGAGGTTCCAGTGTAGTTTCAAAATACCCATATGCAAAGATGTTGGACTGTAGAAATTGACCAATATAAAAGTAAACATAGATATTCTTACATGTGTTTCTCCACATTTTTAAAATGTAATCATAGAGCATATTCAACTTAAATACAAAGTAAAACTACGCTCTATATGACAACATTCGCGGTTGCATTCGTCACTAGTATGATCAAACTAAATATGGCGTTGTTTACCCATCAATTTATACTTATTCTAGTCAGGTAATTGTTTTAACCGATGAAAATGTAAATGCGTATTCAGATTTTCAGTCCAATTGTTGATCAAAGTTCATAGTAAAGGTCAATATCATAAATCTACACTCAATATAGCAGCGATATGAAGTATACGTAGATAATTCACTGAGCTGTTAAGGGAGCGTACGAAACGAGTCTAGATGACCTTGGAGGACCAGGAGTATTATTTTGTACCCTTTAGAGCTTGTCTGACCCATTTGAACAGACTAGTGGCATGTTTTGGATACATTTCCAAAGCTTTTTACCTCCACTAAAGTCATACGGGAATAATATCGATTGTCTCAATACAATTCGCACAAATTCCACCGTAGGCTTTCAACTTGCCACAAATGAACCCAATCTAAGGTCTTAACAGGTATCAATGGCTACAAAACCAGATTTCCTCAAAAATAGCATTATATATACATGTACAGGCGTTTTCCGGAATTCTGCTGCCCGTTTGCTGACTCGAAATCAACAAATGAGAATGTCCACTCGAAATGTGAAGTTTATATACGATCACGCAAGTATATTTTTGTACGTATCATGAAATTTCTATATTTACCAGAAGTGAGTTTTGGAACACTATCCTTGCATATTTATATTGATATACATGTCAGAGGTTGGTCGCATCTATTTAAATGCTTCACCTTTGAAATAAATTCATACGCAAATGGCACAACTATCAAAAAGGAATGCGGAAAACGATTAGAGAAGTGTGGAACCAACTAAATGTGCGCGGAGAAAATGCATGATTAAAATTTAGGACTTAATTGTATCTTTTGCAATGCCTAGCACAGACCCAGTAGGGAATCAGTGCTGAATCGCATGAAAGATTTTATGAAAAGACAACACATAAGAAGTGGGCGTTGCCGAGTGGTAACGGCGTTGGACTGTTAATTATTGGATACACTGCTCTGTGTTGGTTCGAATCCCATGCAAAACCTACCCCGTTGTTTCCTTGAGCTAGAAGTTTTGTTCTACTAACTCAATAATGGGGGTAAAGGACGTGGACTAGAAAGTGGTTAATTCTAAGCAGTAAGAATTTGTTTCACAACCGAGCTAAAATAAATTAGTATCAAGTGAACCATACAGTAATTTTATAAACTCAATTTAAGAAGAATTTTCTGGTTTTAAACACTTTTGTGAACAAAATTTCGCCTAACAAAAGTTAGATTTAGCAAACTTTGTTAAACGCTTCACAGTGTCGTGAAAAAACTAGAATTGTTTGGTTATAATATTCACTGAACACCCTTCGTAGGCTTACTCTCGGCTGGTAAAAAATTCTTATTCAAATGTTTACACATTGCCTATTCTTTGATGTTTTGTTTTATATTTTGATAATGTTAATCAAAACATCAAATAATGGGCAACGTGTTTACAATCACATAATTAATATATTATGAATATGATAACAACATGTCGGGTCCTACAGAATCACTGTTGAAATTGTGTATTATTATTATGTTAATTATCATATTGAAATTGAAAATATACATATGTTGCTGTCTGATAATATCATTGAGATCACAATAAGTTGATGATGATATGCCGTATGTATTTTTTTTTAATATACTGGGCCAACTAAAAAATCTTTAAATTTTGAGATAATAGTATTTAGCATAGTAATTTTACTATTATTAAAGTTTAATACTATAAGTTTCATATTCAGTTGATAAAATAATTCACGGCTTATTAGTAATGTGCTAAGATGACACTTAAAGTTTCTTTATTCCATGGGTAAATTGATGTGTATTGGTTTAACCTAAAACAATATTTTTCCAATCACTTTTAGATGCCACTGTATGTAGCTTGATTTTGTATAATTGATTCTTATAAAGTAAAATTTAATTATGTGTTCTGTTGTTTTGTTCTATGTAACATATTGGACATCATACAATTGCTATGATAATCATAGATGATAGGCCTACGCAACAAACGTAACAATAAGCAACGTGCTTCCAGATAGAGTTTCCTTTTGTGCTGTTGATAGAATGTAAATTACAAATACATTAGTTAAGATAAAACCATAGAATTAGACGATGATTCATGCATCAATTGTCATATGGTTACAGTAGGCATATTCATTTCTTATTCACTTATTGTACCTTATACGTTGTAATACTAACTAGTAACAGCTAGGCCATATTAGTGAATGCCTCTCAAAAAAAAATATTCCAGATTGGTCTGCGATATGGACATTTAATAGTTAACTTACGTTTCTCGGTAAAATCGAAAGAGTTAACACGCCACGTACTCGGTGTGGAGTGTTTGCACGATGACGAAACACCACTGACAAAATAATGTTACTAGTAAGTTTTTGCTTTCAATTGCGACTGAGCACCATGTTTGTTTTTGTTTGAGCGACTTATTATACATGTATGTGCATTTCACTTAAGTATAAAAGCCCAACGTTTGTCTTAAATAGTTAGGCCCTATTTCACACTAGTTAAAGCTTAATACTCTCCTCGACCATTTTCAATGACGTTTTCCCTTCTTGAGTACAAATAAAAGTTAGAGCTCGAGGTGTTACGACGCAGTTCATTGGTTAGTAAGAAGCTAAATATTAGGTTATTTAAAATTGTGTCGTATCGCTGGAAAAAGTCCGTTTTGAGTAGCGTCCATTGAATGCTACATATAAGTAATGAGGGGCTTCAATATTTCTCAGACGAATTCTCAAACAATTTTTGATATACGTATGAATGCAGACGACCGTCAAAGCAAGATCTAAAGTCAATACAAAAATCTAAAATACAAGATCTAAAGTAAAGAAAAAAGTTTGCACTGAGTTCTCTTAATTTTATGACAAACACATTCGTATTACATGGATGAGTCATAATTAGATCCTCTAGTTTCAAATATATTCATTTCTACTATTCTACATTTAAAACGAGTTCATCAATATTTGTCCTTTTACAACATCTATAGTTTTACCATTAAGGCCAAAATCTTCTGTTTCTCAGATCGCGCCGAATTTGCTTTAGAACCCCATGCAGTCAAGTAATATCTAGAAAATCCATCGCTTCATCGCAACAATTAACAACAATTAAACTGTTGCTTTTTGAACACCCACAAAGTATATTACTGTATACAAAGTTAGATTCACGAATAGACAAATCAATTTGCTTTACAACAACGCAATATTTGGTTTGATCATACTAGTGACGAATGCAACCGCGAATGTTGTCATATAGAGCGTGGTTTTACTTTGATTTTAAGTTGAATATGCTCTATGATAACATTTAAAAAATGTGGAGAAACACGTGTAAGAATATCTATGTTTACTTTTATATTGGTCAATTTCTACAGTCCAACATCTTTGCATACGGACATTTTGAAACTATAAGAATAAGATTTTTTGCATTCTTATAGTCGACCACACATCTATTTTTAAAAATACGTAATAGTCATGCAAATAGAACGTGTTTGTGTCTCTGTCTTAAAAAGAAATATCGGTTTGCACTGTCGTTTAGCAGAGTGAAGATAGTGAAACTTCTGGGCGATGCACAACAGAGCACCTCGTTTCGTTCCCCCCCAATCTCCGTAAACAGATATCCTGTAGAGCGTTGCCGTACAAGATCTCTACTTTCTCCGTGGAGGTCACGTCGAGATGAACTTTGTTTCGACCAACCAATGCGTAGCTTTCATCTAGTCGAAAACACTATTAATCACATTTTGATTTCGTAATTTCTATTTTTAGATGCTTTTGTTTTGCATGCTAATTTAACAGCGGTATTATTCACAGTCTGCGATTGGGCGGATCATTTCAAATTGCGTGACGTAGACGATGTAAACAAGTTACGTATCATTACAATTTCGTCATGAATATTATGATGAGAAAAGGTCGCTTGAACGTGACCTTCGTTTGAAAAAGGCCAGATCAAAATTAGCGAGTATGCGAGCGGAAAATTTTAGATCGGGTTTTAATCAGAATGCGTTCCCCCTCACGTCCTTTAAGCATATGCATATTGAGTTTAAAGCCAAGTTGTCGGTTTGATGTGGAGATCCCCGAGGGATCGGTATACAAAACGTGGGAAAGTATATTTCAGAAGTAGACATTCTCCCACAAGTAATTGGGCATTAAAAAGTATCTAATTGACGAGCCAAATGTCATGGTTTCGTATTTTGCAATTTCAGAAGCACCGTCCCATCAGTACTTTGTTTATGCAAAATAATCTGAAGTTTGTATTAGTCATCTTTCGGCTAGAGAATCGTGGGAGTTTATGTCATCATGAGGGGTGTTCAAGCAGAATGTTCACTCTCTATCGTGTCTGTCTCTCTCGTTGATCAAATCACTAGGAAACATTTAAATATATTTTGTAGATGTCACAAAATACGTCGTCTCTCAAACAATTATTGTGAAATGGATGTTAGATCCAGTACATTTAATAACAATAAACAACTAAACGTGAACCATTCTTTGTGGTCTTTTAGCTTTTTAATCATTTTGATACATATCACATGCAGTCAAGTAAAATATAGGAAAATCCATCGCTACAGTGGTGAAAATTGCATACAATGAAAAAATTAAACTGTTGTTTTTTGAACGCCCTCATCGTATGTTACTGTATATAAAGCGAGATTTACGACTTAACAAATCATTCTGCGTTACAACAGCTCAGTTGTATTGTCACATTCAGAATTAATATTTTTGATTTTAGAGTGAAAATGAATTATTTCATTATATGTATTTCAGTTTGTCTTTTGTACAGTCTTGTCGCATGTGCCGAGTTTGACAATGCAAAAAAAAAATGGAAGAAACTTGAGAAACAAGTAATGTCTGATATCGACGAGCTAAAACAACAAATGAAGACTGAACTAAACGAAGCTATTCAGAACATGTACGATGAGAATGCTTTAAAAATGGAAGAGTACAAACTTACTCTTACAGAATGGAAAGGTACTAATGTTTACATTCTAAATATTATTTGATTTAAAAGATTTATTATAAGTGTTATGGAAATTATGTTTAACTTCAAATTAATATTTTATAACTAGGAGAGTTTCAAATCAATTATTATTTTAAGCGCAGCGAATAATTTGATGAAATTTAATCAAAACACAATCTGTCATATATTTTGTATTGACTTTTTTGTCCGACTTCAAATTAATTTAACCAGAGTCAATATACTTATAGGCCAAACATCTCTAACCAAACTCACTTTTATTTCAGATCGTCTTGAGATGAAACCGGATGTATTATTTCTAGCTAAAGATCCAACCACTCAAAGTCCAAGCTCGGGTTCACCAATCGTCTTTGGAACAAATATGTATGATGCTTCACAATCGTATGATAAAAACACGGGAATATTTACAGCCCCTGTTAAAGGTTCTTATGCATTTTCGGCACAGATGTGCCTCAATGCAGATGGTCAAAATAGCTGGATTCATTACGCAATTGTTGCTAATGGCAAACAAGTAGCCAACAGTTTGACGTATGATGGAGAGACGAGAATATGTAACACTGCACAAGCATTTGTAGTCTTAGATAAAGGACAAACTGTCTATGTTTTGTCAATAGCTGTTAGTACTACTGCTCCTTTGCGTGCAAATCATGCGAATGAATGGTGTACATTCACTGGAATTCTCATTAACTAGGTGTAATACTTCTAAAATTGTTTGTGTTTTAAGCTAATATTTTTTACCTTTTTCTTGTAACTGTTAAAACTTTAATTCTAAATTTATTTTTTCGTATAGTCTTTACTGTAATTCACCAATAGCGTGCAATGACACAGGAATTTTAATGATGTCATGAATGATGCTCTTGAATAATTAACTGACATTTTTATATAACACTCGCAGGCAAGGTAGTAAATGAGTGATAATTCTACACATTGTATGTTCAATAATGAGTGAGGTATGCAAAACTGTCTCTCATATAAGCTTTTTTACAAAGTAATAATTATTTAGGGTTATGTGTTTTAATTCTAGAAGTTTACTACTACTATGGTTAACATGAGGGACTATTGTAGCACATTATACAACTGTTTTCAGGTAATAAACATGACTTTTAATAGATACAAGTACTTATATTTCGTGAACAATGCGAAGGCGTATTAATTAAATATGTTATCGCAACAGTTTTAGGACAGAAATCCAAGGCTTTTATGTAATTAAACAGAACAGAACAGAACAGAATTTTATTTAGAAAAGTACAAAGTACATATTCATAAATAAATACAATAATTAAAGCATAATTACACATAATCAATATAGTAACGTATACATGTGAATTTTACAAGAAGATGAACATATTTTCAAGTATATATATATATTTAACTAGTAGTACCTCATGTATCAAAAATATATTTTTGAAAATAAAACAATTAAATTACAAACTATTTAACTGAGTTTTCATTTTTAAAGCTTCTTTAACAAAAATTGAAACTTTGATTAATGTCGGAGCATACTGACAATTCAATAATTCGATAAATTTAAACATTGATGGCTTTTTGTAAAAATATGGTTTTAAGTATTTTTTACGTATATTAAGATAAAAAGGACATATACATATAACATGGAACTCGTCTTCAATTTCGTTTTTTGTACAAAATCTGCATATTCTTAAATTATGTGGAGTATTACTATCAAAATATCTACCAGAATTAATACGGAATTGATGCCCAGCAAGTCTTAATCTACAAAAATAAAATCTATACTTTCTTGGTAAAACGTTTAAGTATTCTTCATAATGAAACAATGTTTTACAATAAAAATAATTCTTCAACATATTACATTGTTCTAACTTATTAAACCATTCCTGCTTAAATGTATCTATTATTCTAGATAGAAATGTATATGGAAAAGTTTTTATATCAACACAATTATCATTATTAAAAACATTACAAAAACCATATTTATTCAATAATTTTTTTAACATCAGATACCCAGTTGGGGTATAATAATTAAAGTTATTTCAATTCCAGTATTTTATTTCCCTCTCTTCTCTTCTCTTCTCTTCTGTTTTGGTATTGGGTCTACATTTTGTGACAATGTCATTATATATCAATAAAAGGTCTTAAACCAATTTCAAGGTGTTTCCTAGTTTTGTTCTGTTCAATTTCATTCAAAGTTATATGTACATGTACACTGGTTACTTCTCGGTCTAGAGAACCGATTTATCAAAATATGTTAGTCTCAAGTCGTGCCAACACAGAATACGTCGATAAACCAACGATTTAAAGAGAACGAAGTTTTGCTCATCCGCTCCATGTTGGTCCAACTTTAGCCCCAAAGTTGGCAAACCGGCAACTTTAGATTTATTGGGTGTTTGACTAAAAGTCAAGCCGATCAGCTAATGAAATTGTGCATTCGTTGATATCCTGAATTCTAAGCGGACCAAAATGGATTGTGTCGGGCCAATGTTGGTATTTGCTGAGGTCCTAAGTACTTGGGACAGTGTCGAGAACATTAATAAAAGTAAACATAATCTACGAACGAATACAATATTGAAGTTTGTTTTGTTTTTGTAGGGTTTAACGCCGTAGCAACACATTGTATAGGTCATATAACGGCGGTTAGTCAACCTACTCACTCCTCCTTGAAAGGCTAAATCTCTGGATTTAGCTGTTAATCAACTACTAAGGGCATACTTTCGTCAGTGACTGACAACTGCCCTACATAATTAAAAATCATTGTTAGGAGGGAGAATGACCGTAGAAATAACTTCTTGACCAAGCTCCACGAAAGTATGCCCCGAGAGTCGAACCCACGCCCCTCGATCTGTAGACTCGCATGCTACCAACTGAGCTAGCCAAGATATGCCAAAGGATTGTAAAGAAAATAATTCAAATCTTGAAATTAGCAACTGCAAAAATGAGGGAGACACTATTTCATTTTATAATTTTGTTTCATCACATATTATCAGATATGGTCGTCCAATGTTGAAAAATATACATCCATAAAACTGGCACCAGAGTCCTTAAAGACACTTTCTACAGTTTCAATTTGTCCAAGATTTTTTTTGATTTTTTCATATTTTGTAGAATGGACCATGACTAATTCACTGGTGAAGAGAAAAACATAGGTCACTGAACTCGTTTTTTTAATAACTGACCACCAAATGTCCATGTCCATGCAATAATTTGAGGCTCTTTTTCTAGTTGACCTGAATCCCTGATATAATTAAAAACGGCCAGGAAAAAATACATGTGACATAATATGGTTTCTTTCTATTTAAAAACACATAGGCGAAAGGAAGCAATTATAAAGAAAATATCCATTTTCTATCATTTGGTGTTCTAAACCGCACACGCCTACAAACTTTTGAACAATTTCTACTAAAAAGTCTATACATTTTTGTCTAAGATGTAGAATTCCTGAATGTAGAAAACTGGTCCAACATTTATTTTTAAATCTTAATATGTTTAAGAAAAATGTTTGTTCAGTATAAATAATTGAAAAAATGTAGGGTCACTGAACTCGTTTTGTCGTAAAATGGTCGTGTGAAAGCCTTCATATAATCAAAAATATATGATATTTTCACGGTAAATATGGCTTCATTGAAGATTTAACAAAATATTATTGCTTTGGTACTTGTCTTTCTAATATCTGATTTAAAGTGTAAAAACACATCTCAATAGCAAAATAATAAAGTTCTTACGGATAAAAATACATAAATCATGACGAAATTTCATAAACACCATGATCATTACCCCACCACCTATTTTCAACATTAAAATGCAAAAATTAAAATTTGTTGTCTTCTTATTATCAAAACATAGATGAATTAGCTAATTTATGTGTAGAACAGATAAGCTAATTGTGAACTTGTTTACCATATAAAGTGTATTCCAGTTACCATGGTAACTGAATGATCATTTTCCAGAAATGTACATTTAGCTTATTTTTCAAAAGAAATTCCTTTATTACACCATATATTACCAAATGATAAGGTCCAGAACTTGACCTTTATGTTAAACAATGTATTAATATGCTTTCCTGCACAGAAGGATTTTCTTCCAAATTGAATATCAATATTATTTTTAAATGGATTGAACACTTTTTATCAACACATATTAGGGTCATGTATAATAGCCAGAACTTTCTGGACCCTTAACTTTAACCAGTACTGCTTAACCTTTCACAAGGAGCTGACAACATATCCCTCTGTGCAGGAAAATTTATATTAAAATCAAGTTCACCAAATAAATTATGCATTATATACAAATAAGCCATTTTATTCAGTTATAACTTCTTAACCATCTTTCAGTAATGTACATTTTATCAAAAATTGCAAACAACAAAATATATTGGAATGTCAGAACATAACAATTCATGATAAAATGTCTCTCAATCATGCTAGATAAGTTGTTATGGTATAATTGCAATCTACTTTTATATTCATGGTTGTCCTACATAACAAGTATGTTGAACTGTAAATATTTTAATTATAGTCAGACAATTGAAGCTGACACACTGGTCAATCATAAACATAGTATAGTAACTGCAAGCCTTTTCACAGGATGGAATAATCATCTCAAACTCCTTTATAATTTCTAACACACACTTCTTAGATTATGTGGGTGTCATTCTGAAACACAAAATGAAGAAAAAGTTATAATTAATATAAAATGATTTTTTTTTCACTTCAAATTTAGTCAAATCAATAATGGATTCATAAAAAGTATTTGTAACATACTCATAAACAAGCACATCAAGCTTAAAACTGTGTCATAGTTCTTCTAAGGGTGAGCTTATTTCAACTTCTACCCGAAGGTTACTCAGTCAGCTATTTCTATTTAAACATTACATAATTGTATTAAACAAATTCAAAAGTAAAATTGCAATATCTACCATAAGACTTAGCTTGGTGCCAACATTTGGAGACAACTTGAATATCAGGATCATTGTCTGTTTGGAAAATGTAAAGCCCTGTGGCTGCCTCTATCACACAATACATGATCATGTATGTCCCATTCTTTGCTGTTTGTTCATTATCTGAAAAAATAAGAGAAAAAAACATTAATAAGGCATGAAAGGATCTATTCATGAAATGTGGAACTACATTGTTTGTATATATCTACATTCTTTACAGGGGGGGGGGGGAGTGCTGTAAACATAATTTGTAAGGATCACAGACAAAAAGTATAGAGCCACCTCTAAATTGCATTTTTTTCAAAAGGAAAAGCTATCGTACTAAGTAGATTAGTTGCTGTCAGTTTAAGTCAGTTCATGCTGCCATGTTCAATGCAATGGAAGTTCTAGTAGTGGTTAGATAACTGATATTCTTGAACAAACCAATATTCGTAAAATACGCACAAATATGCTTTGGTAGTAATACATGTATTTCGTCACCGAACACAAATAAATCGTCGCAATTTTGCTTTTTAGCTCACCTGAGCTGTCTCATGGTGAGCTATTAGACCGGTATTCCACAGTTCCGTGCTCCATGCTCCGCGTCCGTGTCCGTTTCTGTGTCCGTGCCGGCGATTTTTCGCTTAAAAAGAATGTTGTTGGGTCTTTTCCATACGTCCGATCCGTGTCCGTGTCCGCGTCGTTTCGCTCAGCGAACAAACTTTCACGTACACGGAGAGTCCCCGGATGCATATTGCACAGGAAACAAGGCTTATAGAAAACAAGTTAATTGCAAAAATTTTTTTTTGTAAAAAAGTAATTAAAACTGGGAAAATGAGGCCAATTATGTCACTCAATATATAAAATTCAAGGGCAAAATCACTGACAGTAGATGGAGTTGTCTATTTCGTTGAGCAATCTTGGTTTGTAACATTAAGCAGTGGTGAAATATCACACTTTCTTTGGAAAAAAGACCGGTTGAATCTAGAACACCAGCAAAAGTACACTTAATTATTAGCCTTCATGCTTTATATACGCTCGACTTTAAGGAAAAAAATGGAATACTCCTAACGGACGTAAACAATACGGATGCGGACGCGTATACGGACGCGGACGACGGAGCACGGAATTATGAAATGCTAGCCAAGAGCAATCTCAGTTCTTAACATTAGCCAGTGGTGAAATGTCACACTTATTTGAAAAAAGACTTTGTATGAATCTCTAACAACTGCATCTTAACATCTAATTGATAAGAAACTGAACATTAGGCAAAAACACCTAATATAAAGTTTGCTATATAAGTCTCTATATGATAAAGATAAACTTATTATTTTTATCTTTTAAGAGTCATAGTCTGTTGTACATTATGTCCAATGTCATTCTCTGAACAAATTATAGACTCTTCTTGAGGTATACTACACTCCATTAATACTTGGAAGATTTTGGGTAAAACCAAAGGCAGATTGAAGCTCCTATAGCGTGGGGAATATGGACACCGGAGGCGTGGACAGCTTGATCAAAACATCATTAATATTTATAGCGATAATTAGTCATGATCAGTTATCAATCAACTATTGTCTCTAGGTATCCCAACAAAGTTGTATAGTCAGTAGGGCTAAGTTTTACAAGTACAAGGAAGAGAATTGTCACTGTATTAAATTTAAGTGCCGCGAGATTTGTCTCCCTTGATTTCAATTATTTTTGGGCGGGGCTTTAGCCACGTCCAAAGTTAACAAACCGTAATTTCAGCTCCGAGCATTGAATTTAAGCAAAAAACCCGATCCACTCCGCATATCATTACTGCAAAAATTGATTCGGATATTTCGGTTAGTATATGTTATCATGATAATCGCCTGCGACTTATTTCCATAGATTAGATTTTTCATCCGGCTATAGATCAACATGAGTCATGATACGACTAAAACACGCAATGGAGAATTGGCAAGTCGACCTAATTCGGTTAATTACAGTTTCGCATTATGGATTGCGAGAACAGGACTTTTAAATTCTATTTCATTTTTTTAAATGATGCTATTTGACGTAAATAACAATCCTAAGTAAAGAAATAACCCAAATCATGTCATAAACGCTTGCAATTACCGCATTTACGTTCTAATAAGTTGGGAGAATAGTATCAGCCTGATCTATTTATAGCCAGTGATTTCTCCACTAGTGGGCGGACGTTATTTATCACGTGACTCATGTGACGCATCAGTCAAAACATTTAACATGTCGGAACCACACGCATTCTTCGATACAGTAAGTACATGAATGTTTTTGTATTTGTCGTTATTAACGCGAGTCTCAATAAATGTTATTATTTTTACAATATGATAAGAATGTCCATGGTTTCATCTGAACTAATTTATATAATATATTGCAAAGTGTACAAAATTATGCGTCTGTGAACAGACTAAAAATGTAGACAGAGCAGCTTAGATATTTGATCATTTGTGGGAATTGTGAGGAGTTTCATCGCAAAAACTGCCGGTGTAACAATACACACATTTTCAAAATAAAAATTTAACTCGACCCGTCACTAAGATCGATTGTATTTCATGTAGTATGGACCTAAGTCTTCCGCAATTCAACAGCATTTTGACAGATGCTAGAGTGATGGGTTTTCGCGACCCTGTTTGTACTTTCACTTTCGTTTTTCATTTGCCGTAGTTTTCTGTCAAAATCCTTTTAGGTAATATATATTTGAGTATCTGCATTGGTCTAGGAACTACTTGCTTGGATTTGAAATGCACTAAGAAGTTCAAAAGTACTTAGAAAACTATGAATTAAAAACATGCTGTGGATAATGATAAATTACAATAAAATGGTACACTGTTGAATTTGATAGAATAAAACTTGTCCATAAACTTATGCGTTGACACTGGGTGGAAATATTTCCTTGTTAACTGACATAGATATACAAGTTTTACAGGGCAGGCACAGGAATTCAATATCACAGCTGCGTATGGCCTTTTATCATGGGTGAAACGGGGTAGTTAACTGCTTTCTATGGCCTTTCACACCCTAGCTTTCAGTAGATTAACTAGGTAAATGACAATCACCAGTGAACATTTATGTGTATTCATGTAAAATTGTAAAGTTTACAAATATGAGCCTACTAGTGATTGATAGTTGTTGATTTTTTCATTTTGCTGTACTGTAATATGCCTGAAACTTTTAGAGTGGTGAAAGCACCATATAATTAAGAGGAGAACTGTATCAGCTTATTGATTTTAACTTATTTTTCAGATTGATTCAATTTTCAGCAACTTAAAATCCTGAAGCAAAACGACGAATGGAAGCAACTTGTTGGAAGAGTATGTGGAAACAAGCTTTGGTCTCCAGTCAAAGATTCTACAGTATGCTGTGCTGCACATACTTTGTGATGGGAACGAACATTGATGAACTCATTACGATCTCTCAACGTGGGTTATGACACAGCAAAACCAGTACATATAATGGAATTCTTTGAAAATGGAATTCATAAAACGAACATGAAGGTTAGTACTATTCACTTCATTAAATGTTTATAAATTAGATGTAGCAGAGGTGTAATATGTTGCTTGTACTCCTTGCATCAGGCTAGCTTTTATGGCAATGTTGTACAATGTCCTCTTAGGACTCGAAAGGCTGTGGGTTTAAATCTTAGTTTGCAACATGGATTTGTATCTGCTTGCATTTTGCGTCCAACGTAAATAACCCCCTAGGAATTGTATGATTGCACTGTTAGATAAACTAAAGAGACAATGGAACTCCAAGAATTTGCGGACAAAGTTTGTTAATGAGGGGATATGTGTGTAGCAGAGGTATTAAACTCGTGAGGTCGTTGGTTTGAATCTTAGTTTGGAACATGGATTTTTATCAGGTTACATAAACTTTGCATGAACAAGAACAGAACCAAACATCCTATAAGGATGCAGACAAGTACCAGATATTAGTATGGAATATGCTACTTCTTGTGTAGTTGCTTCACCATTAGAGATCATTGAGCTGATGAATATCACATACTATTCATCTTAACAGTTAACATATCCTATATACAGCCTATATACAAGGCTAACCATGGCTCATCTGTAATCTATTTATTTGTAGTAAGATTCAAAGAACTGAACCTTATCTTCTGGCAAACTTGGGCGAAACTAATAACACATATAGACACATTTATTACTCATTGATGGGAACTAATCTTAGTGCTGTGTGTTCTAGCTGCATACATGTAGTTAATTTTGGTTTCCAGCTTTTATCAAAATGCTTGGGTTAATGTGGAAAATATTGAAAATATTCTTTCAAATATCTAAGATAATCAGGTATCATACAAATTACATGCGCATATATTACAATAACCAGTATTCAAATCTGGCTTATTTCTTAATTGTTGTACAATTATTGTTTCAGAAAATTCATACAGACCAGATCACATAGAACAAAGTGGACATAGTTCCAGACCCAGAGATACCAATCCTTCTGTCTTCTGTAAAACACAATGGCATGGTGCTTTTTTAAAGTAACAACCTTTATGAAATGGAGATTGACTGGTGTAACCAGAATGTGTAAACGTGCAATACATTTAATAAAAAGTTCAAATTAGAAACATTGAAACACCTTAAACTATTAATGACTTGTTTGTCAGAAAGCACATTTATGTATGTCTCCTGCTGCTTAGCCTGAACAAATCTCAGATGAAGAAATTACATGGAATGTGATCCAGCTTTTATGATGCCAATGACAGACTAAGGTTTTAATATAAGATCTAAGTTTGAAGAATTTAGCATATCATTATTCATGTTCCATTAGGGGAAAAGGTGAATGATAAATGACAAGTTCTTCTGAGTCCATAACAGAAAAATATTGCATACCCCTGTATTGAAATTGAGTAAGTTATCAAGGGATTACAATTTTTCAGGTTTTAGCTACTTGAAAAGCCTTTTTATATTGAGTTATATGTTTGTAAATTATGAATGTTTTTATATGAATGAAATCCCTGTATATACACTACCCTTCATGAACAAGCATGAACTTATGTTTTGCATTATTTGCCCTGCATAATTAAGAATCATTGGTTGGAGGGAGGAAGGCGGTAGAAATGATTTCATGACCAAGTTCCTTAGCTCCACAAAAGTATGCTTCACCAAGGAATAGAACCCATGGCCCCTCGGGCGGGGCATACTTATGTGGAGCTTGGTGATGAAATTATTTCTAAGGTCTTTGACAGTAAATAACACATAGGTTTGATACAATATAAACTGAATTACAAATAAAGTATTTTAAGAGCTGTAAGTGTTAATCCATTTCATGAAATATTACACTGTATACTGATACGCACTTATGTTGGCTACTGTATGTATATTAAGATAGGCTTACAGGATTTATAATAAGATAATATACATGATGTTCACATTATGTGTATGTAAACTTTTTTGATAGTCATTGTATCAGAATAATGGTTAAGCAATAAATGATGTATGAATAATTGATTTAAGGGCAATATCAAGAACATGTATACCCATTTCTATAAGAATATCTTAAAAAATAAAAAAATATAGCACAATGAACTTATGAAAAAATTAATTTCCTAAGAAAAGAGGGGATAACCCTGTATAAAATACAAAAATATTTTTCTTTTATTGATTTACAATAAATTAAGACCATATATATATCAATTATGATTATAAGAATATTCCCTGAAAATTTTTGAAGTATTATCTTGAAAAATAAAGAAAATACAGCAATTTATAAATCAAGACTTTTACAGCTCTGAATTAAGTTTTTGCACAAATTGGCCGCGGGGCCATTTTCCGATCAATTTTTCTCAAAAAAGGAAGAAATAAGAATCTAAATGATTATTAAATTCAAATATTTTTCTCAATTCTAGTACATATATGGAAATAAAGGACTCTGAGAGCTCTCTTTCTTTAAAACTGTTGCCCTCAAAGATGGCTCAAAACTGACCAATTTCTTACTTCAAAAATAGTGCAATACCTACCAACTTCAAACCTCTGTATCTCAAAAACAATTAGCATTGAAGTCATCCTTGATTTGCTGTATATAACTATAGTTAACTATGTATAAAACATGAAATATGTTAAGTAAGCTTTTGTTTAATCTGTTCCAAAATATTGTATCATTGAGATGTTTTACTTCGCATATGTTTGGTATTTGTGTAAATAAACATTTAAATGTATTTTGAACTGCATTAATATATGTACATGATGTGTAACAATCTATAGTACACCATGGATTTTTTTCTATGAGAAGTTTCTCCATAACCCTGATGGATTATAAATGGTTAACTATTATAGTAATTGAACTAATTTAGAAACAGCCTTTTCTATTAGTAAAATGTTCAGTAACCATCATTATTTACTTCAGATTCTATCAAACCTTTTAGAATTTAAGGAAGAACTGGTTATATTTAGGCACTTTATGTTATTTTTTAATGTCGCGGCTGAAATACCTATTTCATGGAAGTGTACAAGTCATCATTTAAAAATAAGTGTACTGAGAAGATTTTGTGAATTGTCACCCTGCAGTGTTTACTTTTTTGTCTATTTACTGTTATTACCTGGTATTACATAAACTTGAAATTGTTCATTCAAAATGTATGTATATATTGTACATTTCATACTGAAGTGTTGTAATTAATAGTAATAAATAATTACAAACAAATCTGTACTGTCAATATACTTAAGCATACATTGCTTGTCAAGGTTATGCCTAACCCACTAAGAACTGTGTTAAAGTTCATGTATCTTGATATCAGACTTAGTGCTCAAAACTTGCCATTGCATCCGAATATCATCAAGCACTGCTAACAAATGCATCTGGCCTCAAATATGGCCAGCCGATATACAGTACACACCAAAAGTTTGGAGACATTTTCACTTTGTAGGCCTATTGAATAGCTGTTATAAAATATTTCAAAACTGCTTTTAAATACTTGTCAGTTTTGCCTATTTTTTAATTTTAGTTCTACTTAAAAATATGTGATAGAAAATAATTACATTGCTCTTAATTTTTGAGGCTTTGGAATATCAGATGTTAAACCTATTAATTGTGGTGCGTTCATGAAATGTGCTTTAAATTCATCATAGATAATCTGTGATGTATTAAAAATGATTGTATTAAAAAAAATCAATTACTGGAATCAAGATATAATGAATTTCTGTTGTCTCCAAACTTTTGGTAGGCACTGTATATCAACGAAGAACACTGGATAAAAGAGCATGAAGTTGTTTCCTGAATTCATTAATATCGGTATCTCAAGTGCATACTCATTGTTTGTTAGTGGTGGAGTGGATGAGTCGGCAGAAATATATGACTGATACTGGGATTGATTCCAGCTTTGTAGGGTCTATGCAAGAAGTTAAAAGTTACAAGACTGGTCCTTGTAAAAAGGATAAAAATTTATTCTATGACCATCAAGGAGGGAAGTTTTTAACAGCAATAAAGTCAGACACTATAGACTACTATTCACAACTCTTTCCTTTTTTGTTTTAAATTAATCTTTCATGATATAGAATCCACTACTGAATAGAACATCATGATGAAAAACAATGATTCAATTTATCTGACACAATCATTATGACAAAAGTTGAAAATCCATCTGTCCAATTGGAAAAGGGCAACTTTATGGCTAGTTTCTCATAACGTCATAGTAGTGTCATGATCAGTTTTTTAAATTTTCAAGAGCCCCGCCCCATCAGTACTTTCAGTGCTTTGATTTATTGTTTTAATCAGGTTGATTTTTCTAAATAATAGCATATAATTTAAATATATCAGTATTTGTTATTTGGGTCAAGTTTGTAATAAATAAGTTTTTTTTCTACAACGATTACATTCCAAAATGGATCTCAGCAAGTTCGAGATTATTCTATAGTTTCCTTTATATCACCTGTAGCGTGTTCAGTTACTGCGAACGTTACAGAACGTTACATAACGATACATTCGGAACTCCTCGGCCATTCGCTGCGAATAATCTTATCTAATACACAAATATGCGATTGTTTAGGCAATGAGTGATGTTTTAAAATTTACGGACTAAAAACGAAACATCACTCAATGCCTACCCGATCACATATTTGTTTACTTCAACACCGGTAGTTTCAAAATAGCGTCTAAATATGTCCGAGATTATTCGCAGCGAATGGCCGATAAGTTTCGAATGTATCGTTACGGAACGTTTTGTAACGTTCGCGGTAACTGAACACGCTACTGTCGTCTGGATAGCAGTCAGTAGCACGCCTGACTACGAATAAAGGCCCTGAGTACAAACTCAGTAACAGACTCAAGTATTTTTGTCTCTTAATAAGAATCACTGCGGTTTGAATGGTTGTTATTAGATTATGATAATGATGAAAAATTTGCAAAATGTATTCGACATAAAGCATCATGGGTTTTATCATAAACTTAAATCCACTAAGTCAGATTTAACTTTAGACTAAACTCAACAGTTCATTAACAGACTTAAAACATTACAATTAAATTAAACCTTATCCAATCATGTTTGTCAGTTTTATTTAGTATAATATGACTTTCAAACAGCTATTACTATTAGAGTTTCTAATGATAATATAAAGTTATAAAAGTAAAATCACAAACCGGCTTTGAAGGTTTGTTGCTGTAAGTTCAGTTCATTTCAGTCACTCAACTATTTCATGGTGTTTTTGTTGGGTTTAACGTCGTAGCTACACAATGTATGGCCATATCAAGGCAGTCTGTCAACCTAATAATCGTTCCTGAAAATGCTAAATCTCTGGGTTTAGCTGTTTACCAGTTACTATGTGCATACTTCTGTCAGTGGCTGACAACTGCCCCACGTGCTTTGGAATCAGTGGTAGGGGAGATAATTACCGTAGAATGTAGTTTATGATGAAGCTCCATGTAAGCTTGCCCTGCAGAAGCAGTGACCTAGTGAAATTTTACAAGCTTAAAGATTTAAAGGTCACTAGATAATACAGGCAATGAGGATTAATGACAATTTTCATTAAAAAATCCTCTCCAAAAGTAGCAAAACACTGTAGATTTAACTTCACTGATATGTTATAATATATATATGTTTATTAGCTATCGGCTAAGTTTAGCCTTTGGCCATTTCCATCGAGATATTATATGGCAAAGACAAAAATACAAAATTTATACATTACATACAGAAAATCTACATAAACATAAACAGGATATCTATGAATAAAATTAACAGAATATATATGAGAAATTTTACAATAATTAATCATCCAAAACATACATTTTCCAAAATATTTTTACGTTTTTTAAGACTTTTTGAAATAAATTTGGCAGAATACTTTTTATTATTTGACGACATTATATTATTAAATTTATGGAAACATGCCCACTTTGCATGCAGGAGATATTTTTTCTTATGTCAATATATGCTGGGAAGCACATAATGAAATGATACTCAATCTCAACAAAATTCATGTTACATAACCTACACAGTCTATTTTCCCTTAAAGTATCCGATATTCTTCCTGATTCGATTTCTAAATTATGATTGCTTAATCTAAAACCAGTTAATTGTTGTCCTAATTTATCATTAAATACATAATCAAGATACTGTTCATATTTAAAACCATTTTTAAAATTTGCATAATACTTAAGTCTAGACATTGAATTGAGAGTTGTAGTCCAATTTTGAATAAATTGATCTTTAATTCTATCTCTGATTACAGGGAAGTAATTATGATTTGAATTAAAGGGTTTTCTTATGTAAGAGAGACCCAGATGATCTAAAATAGAATTTTAACGTACAGCTCAACCAACTTCTGTTTCTCACATTTATACAAAGATCCCAGTACATTTGATTACAGTAAAAGTGATCGTTTTTCATAATTTTCGTCCTAAAATAGATTAGCAAAATCGAATATGTAGTTTGTCGATTTCAATGTGGTTATAACCCCCCCCCCCGACCTCAGCCCCGTACAGAAGTATTGGAGTAATCATGGAATCAAATAAAGACAATTTTGTTTTAATATCTAAACTAACCTTATCAAACAATGACATCAAATTGTGATAAGCACGTAAGGCTTGTTCATTAAGTGTTTTTACTGCTAATGCCATTTCACCATTGTATGAAAAATTAATTCCTAGGTATATAAAATTATCTACCATTTCTAGTTTTACCCCATTTATAAAAAATCAGGATGGTTATTTAATCTCTTGTTTTCAAAAATACATACTTTTGTCGTATTTAGGTTAATTTTTAAACCCCACTTTTCAGAGTATTGATATATATTTTCAATTTGAGATTGTAAGCTTTTTTGGTCTGTTGTAAAAAGAACAATGTCACCAGCAAACAGAATCATGTACATTGATAAAAACTTTAAATCTTTTTCAGTCAATTCGTTCATATTAAAACAATCAACAATGTCATCAATAAATATAATGAATAATTATAGAGACAAAGGTTCACCTTGTTTTAAACCAACTGTTACGTTAAAAAAATCAGAAAGTTCCATACTACTTGAAAACTTGATACAAGATTGTACATCATTATAAATACATTTAATCATATTGGTCATTTTACAACTGATGCCTGTTTGTATTAGTTTTACCCATAATGCATCTCTATTAACGGCATCAAAAGCTCTTTGATAATCGATAAATATACTATATAATTTAGATTTTTTACTAAAAATTTTTTGTGTAAAAGAGTGTAAAAGAAATATGGCATCAGCCGTAGAGCGACTCTCTCTAAAACCAAACTGAGATTCGTTTAGTATATTTTCATTTTCACACCATGAATAAATACGATTTCTCAACAATAGAGAAAATATTTTACCAACAATATTAACAAGAGTTATGCCCCTGTAACAGGTCGGGGATGACTTATCTCCCTTCTTAAAGATAGGTAAAATATTACCCTTACACCATGACTTCGGGTAAGTACAAGTACCAAATATAACATTAAATATAGTACATATATATGGTGCAATAAAATCCTTAGTAGCAATAAAAAAATCTTCAACAATTAATTCCCTTAAAAATTTCAATAAATAAGGACAACTTTGATAAATTAATATAGATTTAATTATGTAATAATTCCAACCAGGATTTAACACAAATTTCATACTACTAATGAGATTAAATATCTGGTAAAATAGATCAACTAAATAATTACATCTAACATATATACACAAATTATAAGTACCTGGTTTTTAAATAATTGAGCACCATTCAAAGAAAGGCCCAACATACTGGACACATATTATAATAATCATGAGCACATGAATATTCACACAACATAATTGGATTGTCACAACTCAATCCATCATTATAATTATAATAACATATAAAATAACAAAACAAATATCTTGGGTGGGTGGGAGGGAAAATTTTTTAAACTAAAAACGTGACTTATAGGTGCTCTATACAATCGAACAGTGCCGAACCGCGTAATATAAGAAAATTTTATTTTTAACGTAGCAAACTGTTAACCAATCAGAAACGGGATCCTTAGAACGACCAATGAATGAGAAGGAAATGTTTTTTATCGTTGATTAATTAATTATTTTTAGAACAGTGTAAAAATAGACCAATTAATTCCCTTTAAAATTTCAATAAATAAGGACAACTTTGATAAATTAATATAGATTTAATTAGGTAATAATTCCAACCAGGATTTAACACAAATTTCATACTACTAATGAGATTAAATATCTAGTAAAATAGATCAACTAAATAATTACATCTAACATATATACACAAATTGTAAGTACCTGGTTTTTAAATAACTGAGCACCATTCAAAGAAAGGCCCAACCCAAGCCCAACATAAGCAAATCCAAAAAACAAAAAACAAAAAAAAACAAAACAAAAAAAAAACAAAAAAACAAAAAACACAAAAAAAAATTAAATAAAATTTAAATTATTAAGCCAAATTAAACAAAACAATAATGAACATAAAGCAACTCAAATCAGCATAACTTAAATGATATCTTTCATTTTAACATGCAAGCAGTAGCAAAATAACTGATAGATTCAAACAGAATCTTTAGTAATAACATATGGACAGATCTTACCTTTAGTAATTACATACAATCATCTAAAGAAAGAAAAATCACAATATCAATAGCTGGTAAAATCTGATGTCAATATGGTATTCAAAGAGTCGAAATAACTCGATGGAAAAAATGGCCCAACTTCCTCGAACCTTCCATATTCAAATGTAAACCCCCATCCATCCTAGCATATAAAAACTTACATATTTCACCCTTATGACAAAATGATCTAAAAGATCTGACAAACTTAAAACCTAATCTTCTTGAAAGGTCACATAAACCCTTATTCACCTCCATAATAATAACTTTTGTTGTTGTATGATCAATAGGTCTGGGCAAAATGGACGACACTATGATCTTTAAACCAGGATTCATATTCTTAATACCGCCAATTAAGTTGGCAAAATCATCAATTATTCTATCCTTTGGATGCCCATTTGCTATGTTATTGGTGCCCACATGTATAAGAATGTAATCATGATTCATTAAAAGGTCTTTATCTCGTTGCAATAAATTTAAAAGTCTCAGAATAGTTGTTCCCAGAAAGGACCGTAACTCTGTGCCTTCAATTGGTTGAACATGTTTAATAATGCTATCACCCACAATAGCCACTTTTCTAAGTTCTAAAAAGAAATTTTAATAAATATTAATTATTAAACAAAATAACAGAAAGACAAACTATTCACTGCACGAATTTTTCAAGTACAGCCACCGTAAACTAGCCCTATAATGTAAAATTTAAATAGCATAAAATTAACAATATAAGCTGTCAAATAAGACAAATAAGCAAAACAAATTAATACAAAGTTTTCCACAGAAACGTTATGAACACATGTACACCTGCCATCTGCAGACAAAACCCAGAAAGTTGTGTCATCCATCTGAAAGCCTTGCGACCCCTACTGTTAGGTAGAGGCCAGTACATGTGTCAAACAACATATAAGCTAGTGTCTATTGCCTATTCGCAAACAAAGTCCAGATAGTTTGCTCCTCCATCTGAAAACCTTGCACCTATTACTGTTCATAATAGATCAAACACCTAGCTTCAAATCATCTAATACATACGAGGGATGATCCAAAATAACGTGGACTTTTAATACTGCTCTTACAATTTTAACAATATTTTTTAAAAAACTTATAAGGTTGTAAATCGGAACATTAAATGAATCAAACAAAGCAAAAAAATTACAAATATTTATAATCATAAGACCGCACCATGCGTTTTCATAACCAAGGTAACGCCGACGCGCCGCGCGCCGTTATAATCACTATGTTTGAGAAACATATTGTATTGTTTCTCAGAAAATAATAAAACAAACAGCGCGAAACTTAACCAACTGACGTGAAGGTGTATACATGACGCCATGTCCAAATTTGACTTTATTTGACCAAGGCGTTATGGAGAAAACATTATTCATAACACGATCTCACCAACGCAACGAACGTTAAAATATTGTCACCTGACCAGATGGAAGTATGTTGCATCATAAAATTTTGTCATAATCTCATAAAAATGTCAACCAAGACGCTTAAGTTGATTGAAAACTCCAAACAAAAAAATCCAGTCAGTAGAAGTTTAGTTTTTAAGTGACACGAAAAGTTTGGGAAGGGTAGAGAATGCTTTCAAGAAAGACAGGGTGGGTGAAGAAACGGGAAAAACGAAGCGACGACAGAGAAATCAATTTGGAAAGCACTAAATACGGACCGAGGTCTAACCATTTGCGATTTGGCAGATAAGCTTGAAATGGGTTACGGCACAATCAAGCGCATTTTTACCGGCAACCTGCGTATGTCAAATGTTAATTGATTTTCTAATCTATTTGCCGTTATTTGACATTGAGTACTGTGCTGTGCTGTGTGAGTGACGATGCCATTAATGATACGAAGACGTCGTTGACGCGCGCCGGGTCACTGATAGTGATAGTTTTCTAATGCTGATTACTTTTTACTGAGTCAGTATTTTTTTCTGATATTTTGTAAGAATATGCAGGACATATTTTTATTTATGTTGATGTACTTTGTTTTCTGATTGTACCTAACAAACGTTAACTTTGGAAAAGTCCACGTTATTTTGGATCATCCCTCGTAATACATACAATTAACACTTATATCATAACCTGTTCTACCATCAATAGACAGCAAAGTTTATAGTGTCATTTCATCACATTGAAAATGCTTTATCCTAACTGATAGAACCGGCATGACTAAAATATTATTAATTAAATTGTTTTCTATTGCCTAATTACAATCTAAGCTCAAATGTACCATTTATCTTTCAGCCCCCAGGTTCTCAAACTTTCATTTACAAAACTAGAAACTTTAATTTTATCTTTTAAAGAATAATCCAAATATTTTTTGTATGCATCTGATTTCCAGTCTCCCATTAACTGGATTAAATCAGCTGGGATATTTTGTTGGAAAGCAAAGGTAGCATAACCTCTCCTGAAAGAGTGTGTAGAAAATTCATTTGGTTCCAACTTAGCTTTATATAACACTTGTCTTAATTTCTTCAAATACATATTGTAAGTAATTACTTTTTTAGACTTTAAAAGAAATAGAGGGTCGTCTGGATTTCCAGGACTGACTAATACTAATCTGTTGTAAGCATCATCTGGACAAAGACATGAATCATTAATCTTTAACAACGGAGTTTGTAAAATTCTCTCCCCTGCTTGAATAGTTTTTGTCCAGCGACAACTTATCAAAATTCCATAATCAGTATTCTTGACATCTTTCCTTAAAAAATAAATTTTGGATTTACTAATTCGGAAAGACTAGTAGGTACTAGATTAGATTTTCTAGCTAACAGGAAAAAGGCAAATAAAAAAGACACCAGAAAACTACATCGTCTGTTTGATGAAAATTCATAACTTTATACAATTTAAGCAATATGTCTGGCGTGATAGCCTTAGCCTGTTTAACTAAATGTTGTTTTTGCTTCATTAAACCTTTGAATGATAAATTAAGAGCAAAAAGATTAATATCATCAGTTGACACACCTAATAATAAATACATGATTGTAACTCCACTTATGTAATTTCTAATGGTTTCCACTGATTTAAAAGATCTACTTAAAAATTGAGCATATAAATGTAATGTTTCAGTACCAATAGGAATAATTTTAAGTTCAAAATATGTACAGAATAACATATATGACTCCCATTGAATTTTAAGATTTTTTCTTGTTCCTTCAGCATATGCCAATTTGTTTGATCTACACAAATCATTCTTCAATTCATGCAATTGGAATTCTGTAAAGAATAAAAATAGTAATATCTGCATTTACCAATCATACTTAAACTTAAACATGCTTTGATTTACCTTAGTTTCCATTAACTCTGTATACTTGGTTTCCTCATAAAATGCCTTTGCATGACTATCATTTAGATGCCATCTAGACAAGTGATCTGCTAACCTATTTTCCTCAGAACTTAAATGTACTGCATTAAGTTCGAACTGGTGCAAACAAGTTAACATACATATCTCTCTTAGACAACTTTGCAGAAAAGAACACCGAGCTTTACCTGTGTTTAGCGTAATACACACTGCTAAGTTATCACATAAAATTTTTATACGTAAACCAGCAAAGTGTGTACCCCACCGTTTCAAGCATACTACTATAGAGAGCATCTCCAAGGCGCTAATATGTAGTTTCATTTCTATAATAAATTTTGGAAATGATGTACGAAAATATTTTCCGTTCCAAAACCCTCCACAGCCTGATAAACAACTATCAGAGGAAAAAATCTCATCTGGATAACTCCAGGGTTCTAAAGATAGTAACGATATACCATTATAAAATGGTAGAAAGTCATTCCACCATTTAATATCTTTCTTGTTTCCAAGGGAATAGTTACTTTCAATATTTTATTCTCAGAATAAATAGATCTGACCCAATTGAGCATCCTATTTATAAAAATACTACTAGGTCTTACACAATCCCCAATAAAATTCAATTTTCCCAGTAAAGATTGAACTTCTTGCAAACTAGCTTTTTCTTTTTGCATCCATTTTTTAAGTAATCCTTTGATTTCTATAAGTCTATCTGGACATATTTCCATTTTTAAACTATCAAACCAAACACCCAAAAATGACATTCTTGTTGAAGGTGGACATTTCTTGTCCACTGCTTCCTCCAACCCAATTAGTCTTAATGTATCACTTAATAAATGAAATGCAAATTCAGCATTTTGTTTCATTTCAACTCCCGCTAAATCATCCAAATACTTTAATATAGGTGCCCCAAAATTCCACATAATAAATGACACCGCATTAGTTACTCTTTGACAAATTTGGGCAGCACTTCTCAAACCCATAGTCAAAACAGTATCACAAAAAATGTGCCTTTCCAACTAAAGCCCACCAAGTTGTAATGATAAGGATCAATGGGTATTTGTCTATATGCACGTGACAAATCTGTTTTAAACATTAAACAACCAGGCCCTTTGGACAAAATAAGTCTTGCGAAATCATCAACTTTAGGAAACAATAATGATACATCTTCCCCTAAATATTTGTTTTTGTCAATAAATTCATTTACACTACATTTTGAATAAGTACTTAAGTCTAAAATAACCCTCCTACTTATACCATCACTTTTAGGTACTGTATTTAAAGGCGATATTAAAATGTTATTACTGAATGGATTTTTATTGAATGGACCAATAATAGATTTATGTTTTGATTCCTTTTCTAGATATTTATCAATATATTCCCCAAATTCTTCTGCACCCTTGTAATTTTACAACCCTTTAAATCTTCACATTTAAATAATGAGTTTTCATCTCCTTCAAATCCTATCGGAAACCTGTATTGTAACAAATCACAGACCATAATATCATTATATTTAAAATGACTTAATAAATTTCTTAAATAGTCAATATTCATGACTTCATTTACCTTAATTCTACTATATTCAAAATTAAACTTCTTTGAATATCTGATCTTTTGGTGCCAATCTATTCTTTTGTTTACATTTTCAATATCACTACATTTAGATAAAATACTACAAATATTACAGTTTTTCATTTTGCAACAATCTACTTTATCATAATTATTATTTACTGCTTTACTTTGTTTGTTTGAACCAGAAAAACAAAACTTTGGTAAAAAAATATCATCCCAATTGTTGTCACTATGATCATAATTATTACTGACATAAGTTGGTCAACTTAATTGACTGTATGGACAAGCTGTGGAGCATTCTGGATGCTCCAACTTATTGTTATCTTTTTGCCAACAAGTAGCACAAATGTGGTGTACCATTCTTAATCTTCCTTTAATAGTAACAGTGTGTCCTGACTTTAAAGAACATTTATTGCGTTGAAATCCAGGACAGAACCACACATTTTCTGAGTGATCACTATTTTTATCTATTCTAGAAGTCTTAAAATTCTTTGAAGTAGAACTAAACCCCTTATTCAAGATAGTGACTTCTAGGTATTGGAAATCAGAGTCCCAACTTTTATCACCTAACTCTATTTCCCTTTGAACAGCTGCATACAATGAATTGAGAAGCTGGAAGCTGTAGGCAGAATTTAGATACATGATTCTTTTTAATAGGTTTAATCTGCCCTTTCTTTCCAATGAACCCGTGTCTCTGGAAGAAATGATTTCCAATTCTCCAGCTACAAATAAATTTAATGCTAGGTCATTGAATTTTACATGTGAATTTACAAATTCATAACGTAGCTGGGAGTGAGGGTAGCGTTGACTATTAACAACTCTATCACTCGATTTTACTTTTATTCCTGACTTTTTTTACTTTCTGGATTTTTTAACCTTTTGCTTTGATTTACTTTTTTTACAAGCAGCTTTGCCAGAATTGTTAGAGGAGGAAGAATCAGAATCTGTAACGCTACCCTCATCCGAACTACTGTCCGAATCACAGCTGCTTGAGCTAGACATATTTAACAGGCCCATTTTGTTAATTTGTTTTTTGACAAATTTCTTTAAAGTTTTGTCTTTTCTCAAAGTTTCTATAGTTATTTTAGGATCATCCATCATAACATCTTTTTGAGACATCGCCGTCTCCATACTTCCACAGTCAACATTAGATTGTTTACTTTTAGAAACGTTCTTACCCTTCAGCTTCTTCACTCTTTTCTTGGTTTCTTCTAATTGAGATTTTAACGACTCTTTTTCTTTCTGCACTTTCAGCTTCGCTTCTTCCTTTTGTGCGTCTTCTAACTGTTTACGTAATGACGATAATTCTTCATCTGAATCCACTTCATGACATTCTCCATCGCCACCGGAATTTCCTTCTGACTCATAACACTGCGAGGCCCTAACTGGTGAAATCGCCTCTTCCTTCCATTCTTCCACTTTCTCTTCTGTTTTCAACACCTTTTCCCCATTAATCAATCTCTGGTAGTCCAACCTACCCTTTTTTCTGTCCATATTTAATTTCTACGTTTTTCTGCACTCTTCACTCTATAATTACTATGTTTCAGAGTTCTATTTTAACCGGGAACGTTCGTTCAAACATTCAGGGAACGTTCCCTCAATAATTTTCTTTAATGTCCGATAATTATTTAACAATGGTTTTTCTCAGAATATTCCTTAATTAATAATTATAAACTTCAATAAACGAGCACTGTTATACTCAACAAGTTTTAACGATAATCAAAAAATTTTTAAACTAAAAACGTGACTTATAGGTGCTCTATACAATCGAACCGTGCCGAACCGCGCAATATAAGAAAATTTTATTTTTAACGTAGGAAACTGTTAACCAATCAGAAACGGGATCCTTAGAACGACCAATGAATGAGAAGGAAATGTTTTTTATCGTTGATTAATTAATTATTTTTAGAACAGTATAAAAATAGACCAATACATTCATTATCACAACTTTTAAAACGTTTTAACATAGATATAGTCTTAATGACCTCATCAACAGAAATCGGTTTGTCTAGATCATCTACAGAAAGTGGTTCATCTCTAGTATTTACATAATCCTCACTGCTAAACCATGTGATTCGTTCGATGTACCTTCGAAAAAATCTTTAAATTCATCTATAGTTATGTTTTCGTTAGTGTTTGATGATTTAGTTTCATTAGTAAACTTTTTGATATATTTCCAAAATGCCCTTGGTGAACGTTTACTCATACTCGATAACTTCACTTTTTCGAAGTAATAGAATTTATACTTGGTATGTCTTTTTATTTTAATATAATTTTGTCTAGATTGCATAAAAATTAACTTATTAGCATCAGACTTTTCAACATGGTATGCTCTTTTTGCTTCATAAAACATAGATTTAGACTGCCTACAGGTCTCGTCCAACCATGGTGATGTCCTATGCTTGGTTTTTGGTTCATTACTAAAGTATGACCAAAACGATTAAAAGATATGTCATAAACAACATTTGAGAAGTTGTCAATACATTCATCAATATCAAAACTGTTAGACAATAATTTATCATTAATATCATCAAAAATATTTGCATGTGTATATATATTGTTTAACAATTCATCTCTCCGAGATGGATCCCATTGTATTTTAGAATAAACAGAAGACACTTTATCGTCTGGAAGTAAATTTGTACATAAAGAAAAGGCAACATGACAATGATCTGAAAATTCGGTCATGATTAAAACATGTTTAAAACATTCAGCGCTAGTAATTACATAATCAACTAGACTTGAGACAGTGCGACCTTGACATTGACCATAAAAAGTGCAACTTTCGTCTTCCAAACGACCATTGACAATAAATAAATCATTTTCTTTACATATGTTAAGCAACTCTGTACCAAAATTGTTTGTGATGTTATCCTGGTTTGATCTAGCAGGTAAATTTTTGCTAGCACTGTTTATAGAAGGTATATCTATCTATCAAGGTTAATATTTTGTATGAAGTCCGGTAAATCACTTGTCCGTGAATTTAAACTGCCAGTAATAAAAACATCACCTAGTTCACTATACCTCCTAATATCAGAGTTCAAATGATCAAACATGTCATATTGAAATAAAGTAGAGTTTGAGTTCCTGAATAGTTTGGAATCTTTATATGGCTAATAACAAATACAAATATAAATACAAGAAAAGATTAATGCAAAGCATTAAATACCGCCGGATAGGGGTACCATTATGTGTACATACGTCAAAAGGGAAGACAAAGATATATGCGGCAAAAAATACTTTCAGCTCTATTGTCAAACCTATTTTGACTTAATGGGGATCTCCATGAGTGAGTTAGACAGTAATTACACAGTAACAGCCGAAAAGTTTAGCATGCAGATATGTCTACAGTATCTGTCAGTAACTTACTACAGACAAGTACAAATAATTAACTTTACATCATGCATTTAGCGCTTTGTATCCGATTAACCCGATCTAAAATTCTCAGCTCTTGCACTTGCTTACTTACCGCGAGTCTGTAGCAAATCTGTTCACGGAGACGTGCGTTAAATACGTACGGTACGTGTTTTTTAGCCTGAACCTCAATTTAGGGGAGCAGATATTTTACAATGTCTTAAAATATAAATTTAGGATAAAATGCTTTTTTAAAATGCTCCCTAGAAAGCACGAACTTTTATTGCATTACTATAAAACTAAAATTAATACAATTTGTCACTGTCAACATTAGTTAATAAAAAAGGAGGGCACAATTAAAAGAAATTATGAACTGCTCCTACCATGGTTATCAGATTCTGACGACTCCAATATACCACCGGCCTTAATAGAATGATACATTGATTTATTTATTTTAAACCATATTATTCCTTTAGAATCAGTTTCCACCAATTGAATATAATCTTTGAAAGTTTGTTTGTAATGTATAACAACACCACCACTATTTCTTCGTGATCTATGGTTAAACTTAGGACGAGGACAATTAAAATAACTGTAACCGTCTATATTTATGTTGGATGATATAATCGCCGATGTTTCAGTGAATAAACGAATATCATAAGATGAGATATATTTAAGGAAATCACTAACATTTAGCTTGGTGTTGATAACCTGTACATTCCATAACAGGAAATTCAAATGATTCTCAGTAGAATCCTAACTGTAACCAGAGGTTGATAAGTATCTACTGTATACATCTTATTGTTGATATATAACTTGTCGTAGGAAAGTTATGCTGTTTTGTTGTCAGTTTTAGCTTTAATCATGACTGGTATAAGAACTTTACGGCGTTCCTGTATAGCTTTTGGATATTGCTCACTGACACAAATCTTCAACTGTTGACTAGAAGTGTTATCATTGTTACATTTCCACCAGTCAGCAACATTCTTTTTAATCAATTGTTTATCAGGATAATGATTGAATTTTACAACTACTGGTCTTATTTTATTATGTTGATACCAGTTACCTAACCTGTGTGCTCGTCCAACTTAATAGTATCACGTGCATCATACATTTTAACACATTTTTACAATAGTCAATGATTAAATCACTACAATTTTCAGATCTTCTATCACTATCATTGATATGTTCAGGAAAGTCAAAAAATAATAAATTGTCTCTCATTGATCTAGACTTAATATCGTTCATTTATTCAGGATTTTTTTTCAGAGATTTTAGATCATTTTCCAATTTGTTAACTCGTTCACGTTCAAGCTTGGTGGATTTATCAAGATCTTCACAAATTTGAGTGTCGTAAGCCCTGCTGGCCCCAAGATCATTCAGTTTAGATTTGGTTTCACGTGAAGACAATTCAAGGGATGTAACTCTAGTATCAAGAGATGTTAATTTATTAGTGATAGTTGATCTTCAATGCGATCTAATTTTGATAAGCGCTTGTCCATAGCATTAAGTTTTTCAATAATAATTTGTTGAAATGAATCACTATTTAGTTGTTGTTGTTGTTGATGTTGTTGTTATTGTTGTTGAGGAGGAGGAGGAGGAAGAAGAAGAGGAGACGACTGAGAAGAATTGTAACTTTGTTGTTGTTGTTTGGCATCATTTGAGATTGTGGGGTATAAAATGTACCCACTGGTGTCTGGTAGTTATTCATCATAGACGTATTTGACATATTCATAGGTTAAATGTAGATTGGAGTTGACATGTTGTTTGGAATTGTAGAAGGAGTATTGGACGTTGATTCACTTGGAGATTTATTATTAGATGGTCTTTTTCTGGTATAGTGTCATTCTCTGGTGAAGACATCGGTCTTTTACTCTTTTTATCTTTCTTTGCCGGCATTGAAATATCAATGTATTCAATAACTCACTATCAACATTCAGTTGTAATGAGAATAATGTTTATATACTGAAGTAATCAGCTGACCTACAAGGTGTACAGAGTAGGTAAGTCAAGCGTGACGATTCTCGGGACAGAAGTTGTCCTATATAACTAGTTATTGCACTTTGACCTTTACAATACACAAATGTCTTTGTTTTATCGAGTTTAAACTTCAAAATAAATAATTAGTTCTTTAGAGTTTGATACCTAAGTTCCGATGTATAATTCCTCAAATAAAAGTCCAAAATAATAACAAATGTAAGAGTAGTATCACAAAATATAAAGTTTTATCGTCAGCTCAATATTTATGTCCTTCGCCATTAACCGGAACCGGATTTAAAAAGATGTTAAAAATGATTGTTATTGTTCAAATAAGTTTAAAATTTAAATTCATGGAAGAATATTGAATGCCAGGGCAAATGGTTGAACATTCTTGTCCAAAAAGGAGGCATATAGTGACCAAACTTGGCATGTTACATAAATGTGTAACATCTATGCAACTTATAAAAAATATATTTTCTGAGCAAAAAAGGAACTAACTATTTATGACAAACATCGCACTTTTTATTCTTCAGTGAAATGCGCATACATGTATAATAATTCTTTTATTCGTGGCCTAGTCGTATAAGTCGCTCAAACAAAAACAAACATGATGCTTAGTCGCATTTAAACGCAAAAACTTACTATTAACATTATAATTATCAGTGGTGTTCATGTGTCATCGTGCAAACACCACACACCGAGTACGTGACGTGTTAACTCTTTCGATTTTACAGAAAAAATTAAGTTAATAGTTTTCATATCGCAGACCAGTCTGGAAATTCTTTTTTTTAAAGGCGTTCACTAATATGGCAAGCTGTTACCCAGTTAGTATTACAACGTATAAAGATATGATAAGTGAATAAAAAATGAATAGGCCTACAGTAACCATATGACAATTGATGCATGAATCATCGTCTAATTCTATGGTCTTATCTTAACTGTTGTATTTGTAATTTACATTCTATCAACAGCACAAAAGGAAAACTCCACCTATCTGGAAGCACGTCGCTTATTGTTACGTTTGTAACGTAGGCCTATCATCTATGATTACCATAGCGATTTTATGACGCCCAATATGTTACATAGAACAAAACAACAGAACACTTAATTACATTTTACTTTATAAGAATTCATTATACAAAATCAAGGTACATACAGTGGCCTCTAAAAATTCTTGGAAAACTATTGTTTTAGGATAAACCAATACACATCAATTTACCCATGGAATAAAGAAACTAAGTGTCATCTTAGCACATTCTAAAGTAGTCGTGAATTAGTGTATCAACTTTAATAATTATGTAACTTCTAGCAACGTTAAAAATAGTAAAAATACTTGACGTATGCTAAATACTATGATCTCGAAATTTCATTTTTCCAAGATTTTTTAGTGGGCCCAGTATATGTATATACGGCATATCAACACAAACCTATCTTAATCTCTATGAAATGATTAGACAGCAACATATGTATATTTCAATTTCAATATGATAATTAATATAATATCAATACTCAATATCAACAGTGATTCCGTAGGACCCGACATGTTGTTATCATATTCATAATAATTTAATTATTATTTTAATATATGATATTACGTATGTATCCCATAACATTTGATATCTTGTGATTTTATTCACTTGTGTTTTTTCATTTGCATAATTTGATCATTTTAATAACAATGTTATCTAAATGTAAACACGTTGTCCATTCTTTGATGTTTAATTGTTTCACATTATCAAAATATGAAACAAAACATCAAAGAATAGGCAATATGTATACATTTCAGTGAGTATTTTTTTTACTAGTTGAAAGTAAACCTACAAAGGGTGTTTAGTGAATATTATAACCAAACAATTCTCGTTTTTTCACGAGACTGTGAAGCGTTATCAAAGTTTACTACATTTAACTTTTGCTAAGCGAATTCTGTGCAGAATAGTGTTCAAAACCAGAAAGTTCTTCTCAAATTGAGTTCATAATATAACCTTATGGTTCACTTGATACTAATGTTTTTACTTAGAATTAACGACTTTACAGTCGACTTTCTTGTCCCCCAGTATTAAGCTAGTAGAACAAAGCTTCTAGCTCAAGGAAAAACGGAGTAGATTTTGGATGGGATTCGAACCAACACAGAGCAGTGTATCATATCAACTTGTTTAATAATTGCTGTACCTTGTATCACATAATTGTGCTAAGAGTAAATAAACTGTACAAAATAACTGTGTACAAAATAATTACCAGCCCAACGCCGTGAACAACCGACAACATCCGCTCCTAATGTATTGATTTTTTCATAAAAAGTTTCATGCGATTCAGCATTGATTCCCTACTAGGTCTCTGCTAAGCATTGCAAAATAAATAATTCAGTCCTAAAATTTTAATCATGCATTTTCTCTGCGTACATATATTTGACACCACACTTTTCTAATCGTTTTCCGCTTCCCTTTTTGATAGTTGTGCCATTTGCGTATGAATTTATTTCAAAGGCAAAGCATTCTAATAGATGCAACCAACCTCTGACAGGTATATCAATTAAGATATGCGAGAATAGTGTTACAAAACTCAAATCAGCAGCGTGTTCAGTTACCCTAAACATTCTATAACGTTCCGTGGAAGTGTAGGAACAACTCAACCCAAAGACAACTGAACTCGAGAAAATTCAATCCCCTACTAACGGATTGAGTTGTCCCAACTTTGAGTTGAGTATTGCACGGGTTGAGTTGTCTTCGGGTTGAGGTGTCACGGACCCGTAACGTTAGCTAACAGTCGTTATTGTACACGGGCTGGTAAATATGTAAATTTCATGATACGCACAAAAATATACTTGCGTCATCGGGCAGCAGAAATCGGGAAAGCGCCTGGTAATATAATGCTTGTATAGAGGAAATCTGGTTTTGTTGCCATTGATACCTGTTAAGACCTTAGATTTGGTTCATTTGTGGCAATTTGAAAGCCTACGGTAGAATGTGTGCAAACTGTAGTAAGACAATCGATATTATTCCCGTATGATTTTAGTGGGGGTGAAAATCTTTGGAAATGTATCCAAAAATGCCACTAGTCTGTTCTAATGGGACAGACAAGCCCTAAAGGGTACAAAAATGATACTTCTGGTCCTACAAGGACATTCAGACCCGTTTCGTACGCTCCCTTAACAACTCAGTGAATTATCTACGTATACTTCATATCGTTGCTGTATTGAGTGTATATTTATGATATTGACCTTTACTATGAACTTTGATCAACAATTTGACTGAAAATCTGAATACGCATATTCATTTTCATTGGTTAAAACGATTACCTGACTGAAATAAGTATAAATGGATGGATAAACAACGCCATATTTGGTTTGATCATACTAGTGACGAATGCACGTGAAAAACACGTGATAGTCATGCAATTAAAACGTGTTTGTGTCTCTGTCTAAAAAGAAATATCGGTTTGCACTGTCTTTTAGCAGAGTAAAGAAAGTGAAACTTCCGGGCGATGCACAACAGAGCAATTCGTTTCGTTCCCCCTCACGTCCTTTAAGCATATGCATATTGAGTATAAAGCCAAGTTGTCGGTTTGATGTGGAGATCCCCGAGGGATAGGTATACAAAACGTGGGAAAGAATATTTCAGAAGTCGACATTCTCCCACAAGTAATTGGGCAATAAAAAGTATCTAATTGACGAGCCAAATGTCATGGTTTCGTATTTTACAATTTCAGAAGCACCGTCCCATCAGTACTTTGATTATGCAAAATAATCTTAAGTTTGTATTAGTCATCTTTCGGCTAAAGAATCGTGGGAGTTCATGTCATCATGAGGGGTGTTCACGCAGAATGTCCACCTCTATCGTGTCTGTCTCTCTCGTTGATCAAATCACTAGGAAACATTTAAATATATTTTGTAGATGTCACAAAATACGTCCCTCAAACAATTATTGTGCAATAGATGATGTTAGATCCAGTACATTTAAAAACAATAAACAACTAAACCATTCTCAGACGCGTAGGAAGGAACTGACTATTGGTACCGCAGATCGGCTGGGTACGGGAGTGTTGTCCCCTCCCGCCAGTCAAAACTTTTTTGTAAATGTAAGCCTGTGAAATTCGATTTCCAGCACTTTCAATACCCCCTGTTTAAGAACACATCTTTGGATATATATATATATACAGGATATATTCATAATTACGATGTAGATTGAATATATTATTTTTGGCAATACGCAATTATTTTATTTCTAAATTTTCAACCTTCACTTTTTCAATTTTAGTTTATGCAAATTACCTGATCATAGTGCAACAAAAAGTGAGTTATAAACCATTGCTCATTAAACGCTCTCTACTCAGAATTTTTTATGCCAAATGTATGTTTTGGAAACTTAAATTTTCGAGGTTGATTTGCAATTACCAACATCTTGCACCACATCCATTTGAGGCTTTTAACATGTAAACAATGCAAAATTTAGTTTATTTGCCACATTGTTAATTTATATAGGCCTACGTACCGATCTAAATGATCCACCGACTGTTTTCTCACCCGTGGTGGCAATATACGAACAGGCAATGGCTCTTATTTGGCCCTAATTATGACACATTGTCATGGATATTATTCATCGGTCGACTGGTTTCTGACGTGTAGTGAGACCTCAAGATTTTCAATATGTGTCATGAAAAATTAACTCGCGGCCCCATTGTCGCTGCTTGCCAAAATATTGGGACCGCGGCACCTGCGGCCCCAGCTCCTACGCCTCTGCATTCTTTATTGTCTTTTAGCTTTTTAATCATTTTATTACATCTCACATGCAGTCAAGTAAAATATAGAAAATCCATCGCTACAGTGGGGAAATTTGCATACAATTAACAAACTGTTAAACTGTTGCTTTTTGAACGCCCTCGTCGTATGTTACTGTATATAAAGCGAGATTTACGACTTAACAAATCATTCTGCGTTACAACAGCTCAGTTGTATTGTCACATTCAGAAATAATATTTTTGATTTTAGAGTGAAAATGAATTATTTCATTATATGTATTTCAGTTTGTCTTTTGTACAGTCTTGTCGCATGTGCCGAGTTTGACAATGCAAACAAAAAAAATTTGAAGAAACTTGTTAAACAAGTAATGTCTGATATCGAAGAAATAAAACAACAAATGAATGATGTCGTCACTTCTTCGGACACAATGAAGACTGAACTAAACGAAGCTATTCAGGATATGTACGATGAGAATGCTTTAAAAATGGAAGAGTACAAACATACTTTTACAGAATGGAAAGGTACTTATGTTTGTATTTTAAATTTTTGATTTATAAGATAAAAATTATGGAATTTATGTCAACATTAAATTAACATTTTATAACTATGTGAGTTTCCAAATTATTTTTTGTTTTTAAGCGCAGCGAATAATTTGATGACATTTAGTTAAAAACAAACTTTCATAGCTTGTACTATGATTTTTTTGTACGACTTCAAACTAATTTAATAAAAGGTAATATACTTTTAGTCTAAACATCTCTAACCAAGCTCACTTTTATTTCAGAAACTCTTAAGACGAAACCTGATGTATTATTTCTAGCTAAAGATCCAACCACTCAAAGTCCAGCTCCTGGTACTCGGATCGTCTATGGAACAACTATGTATGACACGTCGCAATCGTATGATAATAACACGGGAATATTTACAGCCCCTGTAAAAGGTTCTTATGCATTTTCGGCACAGGTTTGCCTAACTGGATTACAGGCTCATACAGGACGCTGGATTTTATACGCAATTGTTGCTAATGGCAAACGAGTATCCAACAGTTTGAATTATGATGCAGGCACCAGAATATGTAACACTGCACAAGCCTTTGTTGTCTTAGATAAAGGACAAACTGCCTATGTTTTGGCAATAAATAGAGGTACTACTGCTCCTTTGCGTGTAAATCATGATCATGAATGGTGTACATTCACTGGAAGTCTCATTAACTAAGTGTAATACTTCTAAGAATTGTTTGTGTTTTAAGCTAATATTATTTATCTATTTCATGTAATTGTTAAAATTTTTATTCTAAATTTATTTTTTCGTTTAGTCTTTATTGTAATTTATCTATAGCGTGAAATAACACAGAAATTTTAATGATGTCATGATTAATGCTCTTGAATAATTAACTGACATTTTTATATAACACTCGCAGCCAAGCTAGAGAGTGACAAGCAACAGGTCTATAAAGTAAATGCTCAATTATGTGGGAAATGCAAAACCTTTTTAATTTTAATATAAGTTTTCAAAATATTCATGTTTATATGTTTTAATTATTAAAGTTTAATACTGCTACGATTAACACCTTTTTAGAATAGTATACAACTATTTAAAGTTAATAAAATGACTTTTACATATATGTCTGTACTTTTATTTTGTGAACAATTCGAATACGCGTATTAATAGAATGTGTTATGGCAACAGTTTCGAGACAAATTAGAGGCTTTTATGTTTTTAATATAGAGTTAATTGCAATTTCAATCTGTTTTCTACTCTCTTGGTATTGGGTCTCTATTTTTGACATTTTATCTAATATGTCATTATATACCAATAAAAGGTTTTAACCAATATCAAGGTGTTTTTTAGTTTTGTTCTGTTCAATTTCGTTCACAGTTAGATGTACATGTATACTGGTTACTTCTCGGTCTAGAGAACCGATTTATCAAAATGATGTTAGTCTCAAGTCGTGCCAACACAGAATACATCAATAAACCAACGATAAAAAGAGAACGAAGTTTTGCTCACCCGCACCATGTTAGTCCAACTTATGCCCTGATGTGGTTTATACTTCGTTGATTTCTTGTATTTTAAGTGAATTAAACGTTTGAATGAGTTGTTTAAAATGGAGTATATGTTAGCAAATACAAGATACAATAACAAGATACAAAATTTTATTTCAAGTCGGATTACAAGACAACAATATAACATTAGCTTTGATAAGCTATTGTCCGACAAAAATGAAATTACACACATGAATTTAAACAGAGATACATACACAAATATTTAAAGATATATAAAAACATACAGTACATGCAGACATTATACAGGCAGAGGAATTAAAATTGCATACAAACATAATTATAAACATAAAATAAGCATAAAACTAAGGGTAAAGTAATGTATGCGGAAACTAAAAGAATACAGAATGTGGAATATTATATCTAGTTAAGTATAATTATAAACTTAAAACCACAAAAAAGACTTGACTAGCAAATAAGCAAAAACAATATTAACACAAAAAAAACGTTGAAATGTAGAATAAAAATAAATAAGATAACAGAAAAGGGAAAAAAAAATAGAAAAAAAATAAAAAAGCTGCTATGTCATGGATATAGACTGTAAGAGCTAACGCAGAGAAAGTAAACAGTACAAAGCCGGAGAAAATATCAAAACTAAGCTAAAGTAAAGCAAAGTAAAAGCAAAGCAAAATAAAAGCAAAATAAAAATGGGAAACAGATATGCATTGTGCAGAATCAATTGCAGTAAGCGCAGGAGCAGGTATCTCCGCTCCATGAGCTGACCAAACTGCGGAAGCTATTGAGGTAGGATTGTTCCCGGAAATGTTGGGGGAGGCTGTTCCACAGTTTGGCAGCGCTGAAGCGGAAAGAATTGAGGCCATACCTTGTTGTTTTTACTATTGGCAGGCTAACTGTATTCGAGTACCTAGAAGAATATGGAGAATTATTTATATGTAGAAGGTCATATAGATAAGTTTGGGTATTTTCGTTTTTTAAAAATAATTTTATAAGCTTCTAATGTCATGGTTTTTAAACGTCTAATTTTCAAATGAGGTAGATTTGATTTACGAAGTAAATTGCAATAAGAAGAAATGTAGTCATTATAAATAAAACGGAGAGTTTTTTCTTGGATTTTCACAAGTTTTAGAGTGTTTGTTTCACCACAAAAATGCCATGTGAGGGGACAATAGTTAAAGTTAGACATAATAAAAGAATAATAAATAGTGAGTTTTCCTAATTTACACAGTTTATTTCCAAGTCGTTTTAAAACATTTAATTGTCTTGAGGCTTTTTTACAATCATTTGATATATGAGAATTAAAATTTAGCATAAAATCTATGGTGACACCAAGTAGTTTGACCTCTTTTTCACAAAAGATATTAATGTCGCCCACGGAGAAAGAAATATTAGATTAAAGACTGACTATCATTTTCTAAAGTAGATTTAACATTATTAGTCATTATCAATATTATGGTAGGAAAAAGAGAGAGTGTTGTCGCCTGCGTAATTGAATAGATTACTATCTTTAACAAAAAGGAAGATTTCATTGATTAATATATTGAAAAGTAGGGGTCCAAAGATAGATCTTGGGGAACCCCCTTGCCAAGAGTATTGTGATTTGAGCCCAATTTGATACATTATCAGTTAGATAGCCGTCAATTAATTCAATGCTCTTACCTGTGACACCATAGGTTTCAAGCTTAAGTAGCAGCAGATCATGTGGTAAACAATCAAAAGCTTTAGATAGGTCCGTCATGATTGCTGCTACATACTTGTTGTCGTCTAAATATTTTTTTCCTATCCACAATAATTTTAAGTAAAATAGACTGACAGCCATATCCAGGTCTAAAAGCAGATAAAAATGAGTTAAACTGTTTATTTAAATGTTTATTAAAATGTTCAGTTACTTGATGATTCATAGACCTTTCATATAATTTAGACACAATTGGCAAAATGCTAATAGGTCTGTAGTTACTTTTATCTAAAATACTGTTCTTTTTGTATTCATTGTGTTAACAATGAATACTCTGTTACCAATAGATTAATAGTGGTATTCCAATCGGAGTCCTATATTTAATCAACGAGACCTAACAGCATCCATATCCGGATAATTCCGCTACAATAAAATAGTTCATACTGAAACTGGTACTTTATGTATTTCTGCGCGAGAAAATGACCAGACGCTCAATATGACGTTACATAATATACTTGAAGCGATTAACTTGTAACAGAGATAAGACTGATAATACTCGTGAGAAGTGTGTGGCAGTACTATTAGATAGATGTACACTCGACGGCCTTCGCGGTCTATTTATAGAAAGTCACAGTCTAAACCACTGACGAAGACACTGTGACTGACACCATAAACAGAGAAGAATTATCAAACCATCACTGATAATGAGCGTTTTATATATTGTACATTTATATATTAAATTATCAAACATGGTTGGTTTAATTAACGGTTAATAAACAATTTTTAAAGAATTTTAATGCCTCACTTATAGAGATCACAGGCGTAAGCAGTACTTTCGTGCTATTAATTGTTTGGGGACCTTTGATGCTTTGCCTCAATATTTTCTTGTAAAGAAATATAATCTTCGTTCGATTAGCCGTCGGAATATGAGACAGAACATGTTCTTGAATCAAATAATCTGGATTGGTTATCAATAAATATAATTTATTGCCAAATGGGCAGGTTAATTATAAAGTATACCATAAAAATGAGTTTGTATGTGCTCGGTCGGAACATGACGAAATTGTTAAACTCTGACACATATATTGCTTGAATGCTTTACTAAAGGAGATGTCATACATGGCTAATCGACGATTCAAGCATTTTTGGAAATGCTAATACTTGTACTGTATACATTACTATAAGTGCTGATTCCCGCGTATTGGGTTTGTTTTAAAGATAATTATTTCCGGACTGTAACTGTTCGGGTCGTGTGCAATTAAACCCGAGGTGTGTTCAACAATGCGAGCGCTCGAGCGAGCGCCCGCCTCGCGAATTGTTAGGCTATTGAACGACTGCGCTCATTCCATAAATAGGTGAAGATATCGGTCAGTCAGACCGTTTGTGTACAGAATGTCGAGCGCTCGCTATAAAATCCAAGATGACGTCAAACAGCACATCATTGAAAAAGCGGGTGGGGGAAACAATTATTTCTGCTGATACACGAGATCTTTCATATTTTTTACCATACATAAATGATAGAGACAATTTACTGTACCAAATAAAGGGTACATTTAGTATATTTAATGCATTGCGTGGATATTTTATGTGGAACAAGTAACACACAAGTTTGCGTTCCACTTTTCAGAAAAATTCTTTGATATAAAAAAAATAATTTTTCCTGCCACCATCTTTGGTACCTGTTATAATATATATTTCCAATAATATATTTAAAACAGTACCCACCAAAAAAAACTACAACTCATTAATTTTGATGATTGTTTTCGTAGAATACTAGTTTTTTATATTTAAATATGGTTGTGATAAAATGAAAACAAATTTCATTAATGCGGCACATGAATAATATTCAGCATCTGACACCCTAGCTTAAGCCTATTTATTGTAATCATTTTCTATAATGTATTTTGTTTGGTATTTTTGTAGACTCAGTTATAAGTAAAGTGATAAACTTTTTTAAGTAATCAGTTTTCAAAATTTTGGACAAAAGCTATTTAGTAGGCCTGCAAAGTGAAAATGTCTCCGCACTTTTGGTGGGTATTGTATATAAAATCTAAAACAACATTATCTTTAATAGACAAGTTATCACCAATGAACCGTATGGCTAAATATGTTTGAATTAGTAAAGAAAATAAAATTAATTGGCATGTGAAGTCACATTTGCTTAATTTTTGTAATATATAAAATATATATATATAAGTAGGATAAAATAATCAAGATAGCCTCAATTTATTGAGGCTAATGAGGAAAATGAGTTAAAATCAATAATCTAGGTATTATATTCTTGCATTAAGGTCAAGCTCAGGTTAATTATGTTGGACTATGTCAATGTTTATATGAAAAAAATCAGGGGGTCGATCGTGAACTAATTGTCGAAATTTTAAGTTGAAAATCAGGTAATTGATTTTTTCTTACGTGCCCATTCCTCGTGCAAAGCACGCTCCAAATCATGTACGCTATTGACGTCATTCAAGCTAGAGGTGGACATACCAGATTCATTACATTGAATAAATTTTGTTACAAATCTTTTTTTGTCAATAGAATGGGGTTTATCATAAAATATTAAATAAAACATTCTTACTGACTAGACTTTCCTCTCAGCATATATCTCAATATGTCAATGTTACCTCTTAATACGTAAATATCATGATATCCAAGGTAAGTCTGGTGGTAAAGTTATAACTTCCTCGATCGACTTCTCTCAAAATGCCAATATTTTTCCGACAAAACTATTTTAATGGTTTCATATTGTTTGCATTTTTTTAAATATGGTGGCAATGCATTAAACTGACGTGCGTAGAAATTCATTTTATGTTTTTTAAATATATTTTAGTTTATCATAATACATGTACTGCATTTTGACCATGGCACTCTTCCTGTCTTCGATTATAGGAGGTTGGATTTAAAACAATATGAATTTTTCGAAGGGGTAGTAAGTACAGAAATGTATGAAATGGACATAGCAAATTTACCAATTAATCCATTTTAAAGTGTACATGTATTCATTAATATTTTTTTCAAATTTCTCTCAAGATGAAAGAAATATTAAATCATTTTCAATATAGTTATTTAATTAAATATAGGGAGGCGAGACAGGATAGAGCGCCATGATCATGCGACCACATGCACGACTCATGCAGGTTGTTTCGTCATCTCACGATGACGAACGCAGAAAACAAAGCGTTTGACCAAGTCCTAGCAAAACATCAACAGCTCTGGTAACCATGCCATATTTCCCTTCTCTAAGAAAAAGGAATGACTTGGTATTTGGGAACGACCAGAGCCAGTAAAATGCTTCGTCAGAAAAAGGCAAACGCTTGACAAAGTGAACAGACGCAGCTTGTCTGTTTGTTACAAGAACGTCTATAGATCTATATACAATATATTAATTACAAGGATTTTAGTTAAATCATACCGCTGTACATAATTTATTAGTATGTCAAATAAATCGTACATGGGATTATTTTACTTGAAATTTCATAACTATCATTAATACGTTTTTTACAAATCACAATATAATTGCTTTTTTAATTTGATAGTGCAGTTTATTTGTATTTGATAACAACTCACAAAATTTAGGATTCATCTTCCAAAATTATCTTCCCCATATTTAATGTCCTTTTTACAGTATTTAACTATTGTTACATGCTCTGCCCTTTAGGACCCAAATAGCTCAGTCGGCTAAAGGGTAGGAACGGATATAATCATATGAAATGAAAAGTTCAAGAGGTCGCTGGTTCGAAACCTAGCAAATGCATAAATTTTATTTTTATATTTCATTTTTTATTATACATGTATATCTATATTTTATATTATAGATACATGTATTTACGTATTAAGAGGTAACATTGACATATTGAGATATATGCTGAGAGAAAAAAGTTTAGTCAGTAAGAATGTTTTATTTAATATTTTATTATAAACCCCATTCTATTGACAAAAATTTATTTGTAACAAAATTTATTCAATCGACAGAATTTTGAACATTTTGTCAAAAAAAGTTTGATGATATTATTGAGAATTCCAGCCATGATAACAGCATAAGGGTCAGAATAAAAAATCACAGTCTAATCAGTATCTGGTATGTCCACCTCTAGCTTGAATGACAGCCAAACAACGTCGTCTCATTGAACTTATGAGACGCCGGGTGAAGTGAGCAGGTGTCTGTGCCCATTCCTCGTGCAAAGCACGCTCCAAATCACGTACGCTATTGACGTCATTCCTGTCACGCAACTTACGACCAAGATAGTCCCACATGTGTTCTTTTGGCGACAGATCTGGTGATTTCTCTCAAGATGAAAGAAATATTAAATCATTTTCAATATAGTTATTTAATTAAATATGGGGAGGCGAGACAGGATAGAGCGCCATGATCGTGCGACCACATACACGACTCATGCAGGTTGTTTCGTCATCGTGATGGCCCTGGACTGTCTTTATATACATGGAAACACGTCCATTTGTCATTTTCATGTCAACATTTAATAATAACCTTGTTACACGATTATCTCATCATTACATCAGAACAAATTCGTAGATCTACTTTTTCACCTTTTGATATCCGAGATTTATCTGCATAGAAGATCGCCGAGGTAAGTCCGGTGGTAAAATTATAACTTCCTCGATCGACCTCTCAAAATGCCAATATTTTTCCGACAAAACTATTTTAATGGTTTCATATTGTTTGCATATTTTTAAATATGACAGGCAATGCATTAAGCTGACGTGACCTGGGTGCGTAGAAATTCTTTTTATGTATTTTGAATATATTTTTGTTTATCATAATACTGCATTTTGACCATGGCACTCTTCCTGTCTTCGATTATAGGAGGTTGGATTTAAAACAATATGAATTTTTCGAAGGGGTAGTAAGTACAGAAATGTATGAAATGGACATAGCAAATTTACCAATTAATCCATTTTAAAGTGTACATGTATTCATTAATATTTTTTTCAAATTTCTCTCAAGATGAAAGAAATATTAAATCATTTTTAATATAGTTATTTAATGAAATATAGGGAGGCGAGACAGGAGAGCGCCATGATCGTGCGACCACATGCACGACTCATGCAGGTTGTTTCGTCATCTCACGATGACGAACGCAGAAAACAAAGCGTTTGACCAAGTCCTAGCAAAACATCAACAGCTCTGGTAACCATGCCATATTTCCCTTCTCTAAGAAAAAAGAATGACTTGGTATTTGGGAACGACCAGAGCCAGTAAAATGCTACGCCAGAAAAAGGCAAACGCTTGACAAAGTGAACAGACGCAGCTTGTCTGTTTGTTACAAGAACGTCCATAGATCTATATACAATATATTAATTACAAGGTTTTTAGTTAAATCATACCGCTGTACATAATTTATTAGTATGTCAAATAAATCGTACATGGGATTATTTTACTTGAAATTTCATAACTATCATTAGTACGTTTTTTACAAATCACAATTTAATTGCTTTTTTTAATTTGATAGTGCAGTTTATTTGTATTTGATAACAACTCACAAAATTTAGGATTCATCTACCAAAATTATCTTCCCCATATTTAATGTCCTTTTTACAGTATTTAACTATTGTTACATGCTCTGCCCTTTAGGACCCAAATAGCTCAGTCGGCTAAAGGGAAGGAACGGAAATAATCATATGAAATTAAAAGTTCAAGAGGTCGCTGGTTCGAAACCTAGCAAATGCATAAATTTTTATTTTTATTTTTTATTATATATCTATATTTTATATTATAAATATTTACGTATTAAGAGGTAACATTGACATATTAAGAAATATAATCTTATGAATATTTTAAAATGAATAGTGTTGTGTTTACGTTTTATTATAGTTTCTTTAAGCTGTACATGTATTAGACTTATACAATTACACAATCATGTATCTTTATTTGAATTATTGAAATACAAAATATATATTTCAAAATTTATAATATTAGTCCAGTACCATGATATGTGTGTCTTAGTGTCATCATTACATCAGCAGATGTATTCCAAAACAATGCTTTACCATAATGATTACGCTGTTAGACATTGTAAATTATAACATTTCAAACTGACGTCGACGTAAGAAAAAATCAATTACTTGATTTTCAACTTAAATCTTTGAATCAGAATTTTATGAAACTATTGAACCATACCTAAAAATATTGATCATAACTTAGCCTCATATGAAACTGTATGATATTAATCATTGAACAGACCCTTCAGGGACTCAAAATATTGATTACTGAAAACAAAAGACCCTTAAGGGACCTAGATTATTGGTTTTAACTCATCCTCATTAGCCTCAATAAATTGAGGCTATCTTGATTATTTTTATCCTACTTCTATTTAATAAAGAATAAAGGCTTATGATGGAAAAGTTTCATTTCACCAAAGTGTAATCTGACAAGATCTGGAGAGATTAAGGAAAAATTCCTGAATAAAAAAATGTTAATAAAACATACTCATTTAAAAATACAATAACTGCATTTAACTTAAATATATTAATAATATGAATGATAATTATTACACTACACTATCAATTAATGTATTGAATATATTATTTGTACTTGTTGAAGTCATCAACATAAATAATGTTTGGAACATATATCACTTTTTCTTCAAAATAACTAGTTTGTGTGTAATAATGAACTCGGGTATTAAATCTTAGTATAACACTTTGAATCTTAACATTTGTTTATTTTCTTACAAGATATAGATAATTTGTGCATATAAAACACTTTCAACTATTTTCCAAAAAATAATCCCATTCACTTGACTACATTTACCTCTTTGTTAAATCAGGTAATCGAATGAAAAAAAGAAATATAATTTATCAAACAATTAATTCTTAATTATATCTGTAAATTTTAACCTTCATCATTAAACACCATCAGTGCAGGTAAAACTAATTTCTAAGACATTTATGATAAGCGAAATGGGGTTTAAATACATTATTTTCTGTTCAGTTACTATATAAATCATAGAATAGCAGCAGGGTGTTAGTCCAACTTTATTCAAAAATGTGTACTACGTAGCACACATAACAGATAACAATGACATAGTTTTAAATCACTCCTATATTAGAGATTTTTTTGACACACAGACTAATTAAACAATGTGATAGTCCTATTGTAACAGTTATAGCTTTGACTAATTACAACAGTAGTCATATTGTTCAATAGTGCACCTAGTAGTTTGTTAACAGCTAAATCCAGAGATAAAGCCTCTTCAGGAACAGTGAGTAGGTGGACTGACCGCTGTGATATAACCTTTATAAGGTGTTTCTACAGCATAAAACCCAACAAAAATTGAATAAATCTAAACACAATGAATACCCCAGTACTTTCAGTGCTTTGATTATAAACAGTTTTAACTTTAGGCCATGCCAAATTGGAATTCTGTTAAGCGTCAACTCAAATTTGACAAACCTAGGTACCTATTCACAAAAACACACAAACCAAAAACAAAAACACAAATAGTTTTTACGACAAAAACAATGCATTATATATATATTTTCAATGGAATAACATCCTCATAATATGCAACAATGGTCTGAATTTAATATATAACATGACTACTATTTTTTTCACGAATTGTATTAAATGACGCGGTTATGATAAATTGCTTACGATGAATAACGTCGTTGCCGAACACAATTTTCACTTGAATTAAATTGTCGTATCGAACCCGGAACATCGAAATTATTTAAGAAAATTTTACCAACAATTTTGTTTTTTGCTTTGATTGAGGACTCTTAAACCTACGCGCACGCGGACGCTTAACAAAATTCTGATATGGCATGGCCTTAAGTTTATCAGGATTGATTGATGAGATTTGTAACCGGGACTAATATATAGGGTTTTGCTAGTTTTATAAGTTCACTAGATAAGCCATCATATGCAAATGCTGTTATATTTTAAAACAGACTTTCGGAGAGAATTATTTCTTTTATTTGACAAACTATCTAAACTACGAAAGAACAATAAGATTATTTCATGTTTTCAATACTTTTATTTTTTTAAACTTTTAACTTTCTAAGTAGAAAACCAAACCGGTAAAAGTCCGTCATAATTCGTCTTGCAAAATTAACCGGTTAAACGTTATACCCCAACTTTGGTAGGCATATTTTACTTATTTTTTTTCATCGAAACGTATGTTTTTTCTTGAATTGATACATATTTTATTTATGACACTGTTCGATCAATTTTGTCGGATGATATCGGGCTGTGTTTCAATCTTTCTTTTCAAGCAGTTTTTGCTAAAAGTAGTGGCATTTGTCATGCACATCAATAATGGGGAAGACAAAAAAGAGATACAAATCCCTTTTTTCAATTGTGGTCGCCGACATTGATGACATGGCACTGACATGGTGTATCACAGAATAAAGAAAAAACACGATTAATGAATGAATGAACAAACGAACGAACAAACGAAAGAACGAACGCCGGATGTGAGGACAGTTCGATTGAAAAATCCACTATATATTTTGATGAAAATTAACTATTTATGACCCATCTCTAGAAATATTCTAAGCAGGTTTAAGTGTTACGTTTTTTAGTTCAAGGGAGCTAACTGCTTTACAATAAATTTTAAGTTTAGCATGACTTGTCTCCCATACAAACAAATTGGGTCTCGACAAGGTTGAGCTTCTTACTTTCCGTCTTGATAGCTCAAAATATAGCTTTCTGTCTACGAATCAAGGAGCAATGGATTGGATTTACAGACGGGACATAGATACGTGAAGTTTAGTGGTTCAGTTGTTCGACACCATGCTGGCTGGCTTTGTATCAGCCAGAGTTTGAGTTTTTGTTTTCAAGTTCCTACATGTATTTAGATAACAAAATCGGTTTGTTGATCTGTCGCAGTATTTATAATCAGTCACTTTAATACTTAATGGTGTTTTGTTGGGTTTAACGCCGAAGCCACACATTGTTTAAGTCATATCACGGTGGTCAGTCAACCTAAATATCAGGATTAAGATGTTGACCAATCACATACTTCTGTCAGTGTCTAACAACTGCCCTACGTGCTTTAGAATCAGTGGTAGAGAAATTGACCGTATACTTAAGTAAATGATTAAATTTCAAGATAGTATGCCCCATCACTTCAAAGCTTTAATAGCATTTAAATTGAAATCATTTAAGTAACAAAAGTTGTACCATTGTGACATACTTAATTATTACTAAACTTAAAGGTTCATTGAAAACGAAAGTTATGAGATAGAGCCAGCCTCAGGTTAAAACAGTTTTACGATATGAAAGTACAAACCTGATTTCATATAAGTTGTATAGTTAACTATATTTGTAACTTTTCATGCTTGACTGAAGGTTGATTTAACAGCGTATTAAGGATATTTTAAAATATTTGAAAATTGAGTTTTTTACGTTGTTTCAATTAAGGTCACTTTACGGCGACCAGCGAACTTAAACTAGCATCCATGAACCCTTTTCTATGACCAGTTCTCTCATACTCTTCCAGGCAACCGACAGCCTCTCCATATTCCTGATTGTAAAAGATGAAAATACACATTTTAGTCATATTAATGGAAGGGTGTTACCGCCTCGGGTATGATTTGAACTCGTCACTACAAGGAGAAATTAGATTCCAAATCCCGGCGGGGTTCAAACTGCACTACATTCCGGGTTCGAGAATTGAAAATATCAAACTTATGTCTAAGTTATGTTCTTACAAGTTTATGACTACATTAGAAAACATTTCATAATGCGATCTCAAGTTAAAACCAAAGGTGCCGGCTGGCATTGTTCAATCCAGTAATATGTGCGATGTATTTGATTAAGAACTCTTGTTTTTATATTGTATGTGTTTAATGTAATTGTTGTACATAGACTATACTTTAATAAATAAATAAATAAATTTAAGACTTAGTAAGCCACCTTTGGTTCAAACTATGCATATACAGATTATTTGAATATAAGATTACATTCGAAACAATAACATACGAAATAAATGGATATGTTAAAACTTAAACAAGATGTTTTGGGATTTTTCGTAAGTACCACTGTCCTTAGATCAAATTTAAAAGACTCCAAAAATAATAAGTAACTAGCTGCGATGGATAACGCTGAAGAAAATGAAAGTCCGACACGTGGTATAAAGTGTTTGCGATATGTGTGTAAAGGTTATCATGTATTACTGTAATTTGTAATGTCTATATCATAAAACTGTGTCTCGAGTTATACAAAACGTTGAATCAATAATTTTGGATGTAAATATTACTAGATAGTGAAACTGTCACTTTTAAACTTTCTAGTTGTGACATAGAGTATATACCCAAGGATATACGGTAGGGTATACGGGAGGTTTAAATATACGTGGGTGTGAGTTCATGTAAACATTGGAATTTAGTTGACTATATAGTGTGAGTAAACCTTACTTGTATTTTGATGTTCATGTTTTATATATGTATATAATGTTACAATGTCATATTTAACGCTACTGTAATTTTACCCAATTTGGCAATTACTAAGTAAATTACTGTGTAGTGTTACTTGCTGTTTAGACGTTATGTTGTTATTTCATTTTGAAATACATTGTATATGTTCTATATAAGTACGTGTATATTGTTAAAATTTCATGTATTTATAAATGTGTATATTGTACGAATTTACAATATCATGATATTTTGTACTCTTCATGTATGGAGTAATAAAAGTAAAACTTTTAGATAGAACTACATGTATAGTCTATACTAATCTACAATACAAATACAGTTGTGTTACAATAACATATTAAATTGGATGGAAAAATATGCACGTATTTTAGTATAACAGATTAGTATAAAGTTAAATTTCGATTACAAAGTAACTTTTTCAAGCATATCGTAAGTGCACACACAGTACTGCTCAGTGCTATCATAGTGCCCAGTGTCTTCTTAACAAGTGAATGGTTTCAAGTTTGCTTCTAGCGAAAGTAGTATTTTATTTTCTTTGTAACTTGATAAACAAAGGCCTTGGTGTAATCAACAAATTAGAGAATTTATTTACATTGCATGTCATCTTCTACCTGTGACACTATAAGGTTACATACCACTAAATGGTTACCGGAAGTAGGCATTTACCGGAAGTAGAAAGTGTGACATGGTCGTTATTTATTTTTTGAGAGTGCATGGATACCTCATTTGTGGTGCTTTTTAATATTGAAGAGTATGTATGTCTTTGACAATGCTTTTCCTATGAAATTATGCAAAAATTCAATGGATCCGGTAAGTTTAGTCGCGAAAACTGGTTAAAAGGGGAGATGACTCTCTACAGCTGGTGAAGAGTTAAAAACCAGGACATTTTCAGGGTAGTAACTTTCAATCGAAATTTATTTTCTTATAAGTAACGTAACTTTTTTTCTAATACTGATCATTTTGAGGGGAATAGATAGATCTTTCAGCCTATATATGGTTTTGGGTATCTCACACCCCTGGGTCATAGTGTAATTTTTCATTGAAAATGAGACTTTTTATATACAACAAAGAAGGATTTTATTTAGTGGTATGTAACCTTTAAGAGATAACGTCGTCTGCCAGATTTATGATTTTTGATGGATTGCATGTAAAGATTCTGGACAAAATCATTAATATATGTCATTTAGATGTAGAAAATGGATGTTTGGTGTTGAATGGTGCATGTTGTGGTGCTGGACTGTCCAAATATGGGATAATTAGGGTAAAATGCCCATCCGAGACCCCATCCGCAACCAGTTTGTGCACAGATTGATGTATCAATTCCCATGCAATGTGATGTTTTAGCCATTATGCATGCCTATCACATCGGGATTCAATGTTTCTCAACCGATTTTCGTCGATTTCATGCCAACCGATTTTTGATGAAAGTAGTCCAATAATAGAACCGCCCATAGCCCCGCCTTCCTGTTTAAAAGGATTGCCTTATAGTACATTTGTAGTATAATTTAGATGGTAGTAAGGTGATATGGCACTGCAGTCACATTTGTCTTTGGTATAACATGACAGGCACGTACATGTAGGAAGCATTTTCAGATTTAGGGTTTTTTTCAAGGAGAAGAAAGCAGAACTTAATTTTCATATACATCTAGTCTTGTCCTATAAAAACTCTCGCTTTTTTTTCTCAGGCTTAAGACTGACTAGGCAGTTTTAGTTATATATATATATAGCGTGCAATTTTGACTTTGTTGAGGAAAAAGCACGAATGTGTCAATCAATTGAGTGTGACAGGCCTAAGCCCCCTAACCTCCCCGGTTCCTACGGGCCTGCAAGTCTAACAAGATTTCATTTAGAAAACACTCGTTCACTTATATAATTAATTTCATGCTATGAAAATATGACCAGATTTTAATGTATAAGGGACAATAAGCATTAATTGAAACTTCGCTAGACTATAACAACATGCAATTTTGTAGTTTTTAAGATTTTTGAATAATACATATTTTATAAATAAAATAGTTTTGTTTCTTCACCGATATGAGTATAATTACAATGCCTTCGACATTAATTTGTGCATAATTTTATTCATTTCCTTAAGTAAAAATGAACCAACGAAATGACGTTTTGTATAACTTGGAAGCCAACGGATTTTTAAGTATTGATGAGATGGTTTCCAACTTATTTTGGTCCATTTGTAGATTCTGGGTGCAAAGTAGAATCAAGATGCCAACCGATTTTGGTCGATTGTAGGGTTTATTTAGCAAACAATTTTTAGAAAATTTGTAGATTCTGGATGTGAACCGATAAAAGAATAATTTGTTGAGTGTGGATGTTAACCGTTCCAATTGTAGAAAATACATGTGTACTTGATGACCGAATTTTTTGATATTTCGAGAATAAGGAGAATAAGGACGTTCACCGATTCCAAGAAATTTGCGCAATCTGGATGCCAACCAATTTTCGTCGATTTGTAGAGCCACTAATGCCGAGTGTGGAAGATTTGTATAGTCTAAATGCCAACCGATTTTGGGCAATTACTAGTGTTTAGATCGAAACCAATTTTTGTCGTTTTGTTTAGCTTAGATCCCAACCGATTTTGGTCCATTTGTTCAGTCTAAATGCCAACCGATTTTCGTCTATTTGTAGAGTCTAGGTACAAATCAATTTTGGTTGAATACTTGTGTCTAAATGCCGACCGATTTTAGTCGTTTTGTTGATTCGGAATGCCAACCAATTTTGGTCGTTTAGTTAAGCTTGCATCCCAACCGATTTTGGTCGATTTGAAGCGGCTAGAAGCCAACCGATTTATGTCTATTTGTAAAGTCTAGATGAACATCAATTTTGATTTATTACTAGTGTCTAAATGCAAACCGATTTTGGTCGTTTTGTTTAGCTTGCATCCCAGCCGAGTTTGGTCGATTTGCTACGGCTAGATCCAACCGATATTCGTTTAGTTGTTCAGTCTAAATGGCCACAGATTTTCGTCGTTTTGTTTAGCTTTGATCCCAGCCGGTTTTGGTTGTTTTGCTAAGCTTGCATCCCAACTGCTTTTGGTCGTTTTGTGAAGTCTAGATGCCAACCGTTTTTGTCTATTTGTTAAGTCTAGATGCTTTCATTTGCAGAACCTAAATGCCAACCGATTTTGGTTGATAACGAGTGTCTAAATGCCAACTGTTTTTGGTCGTTTTGTGGAGTCTGAGTGCAAACCGATTTTGGTCGTTTTGTTTAGTTTGCATCCCAACCGATTTTCGTCTATTTGTTCAGTCTAAATGCCAAACAATTTTTGTCGTTTTGTAGGGGTATAAATGCCAAACGAATGTAGCGGGTAGATGCCAACCGTTTTTTGTCTATTTGTTCAGTCTGAATGCCAACCGATTTTCGTCTATTAGTTAGATCTAAATGCCAACCGATTTTGGTAGATTAAAGAAGTCAAGATCCTAACCAATTGTGTCTATTTGATCAGTGTTAATGCTAACCGAATTTGGTAGATTTTTTAAGTCATGATGCCAACCGATTTTCATCGCTTTGCATCTGCTAGATGCCAACCGATTTTCGTCTATTTGTTCAGTCTGAATGCCAACCAATTTTCGTCGTTTTTTAGCGGTAAGATGCCAACCGATTTTCGTCTATTTGTTCCGTCTAAATGCCAACCGATTTTCGTCTATTTGTTCAGTCTGAATGCCAACCGATTTTTCGTCTATTTGTTCCGTCTAAATGCCAACCGATTTTGGTAGATTAAAGATATCAAGATCCTAACCAATTATGTCTATTTTATCAGTGTTAATGCTTACCGAATTTGGTAGATTTTTGAAGTCAAGATGCCAACCGATTTTCGTCTATTTGTTCAGTCTGAATGCCAACCGATTTTCGTCGTTTTTTAGCGGTAAGATGCCAACCGATTTTCGTCTATTTGTTCCGTCTAAATGCCAACCGATTTTCGTCTATTTGTTCAGTCTGAATGCCAACCGATTTTCGTCGTTTTTTAGCGGTAAGATGCCAACCGATTTTCGTCTATTTGTTCAGTGTGAATGCCAACCGATTTTTGTCGTTTTTTAGCGGTTAGATGCCAACCGATTTTCGTCTATTTGTTTCGTCTATATGCCAACCGTTTTTCTTCGTTTTGTTTAGCTTGGATCCTAACCAATTCCCGTCTATATGTAGTTGCTAGATGCCAACCGATTTTCGTCTATTTGTTCCGTCTAAATGCCAACCGATTTTGGTAGATTAAAGAGGTCAAGATCCTAATCAATTGTGTCTATTTGATCAGTGTTAATGCTAACCGAATTTGGTACATTTTTGAAGTCAAGATGCCAACCGATTTTCGTCTATTTGTTAGTCTGAATGCCAACCGATTTTCGTCGTTTTTTAGCGGTAAGATGCCAACCGATTTTCGTCTATTAGTTCCGTGTAAATTCCAACCGATTTTCGTCTATTTGTTCAGTGTGAATGCCAACCGATTTTTGTCGTTTTTTAGCGGTTAGATGCCAACCGATTTTCGTCTATTTGTTCCGTCTAAATGCCAACCGTTTTTCGTCGTTTTGTTTAGCTTGGATCCCAACCGATTCTCGTCTTTATGTAGCTGCTAGATGCCAACCGATTTTCGTATATTTGTTCCGTCTAAATGCCAACCGATTTTTGTCTATTTTTCAGTCTGAAAATCGGTTTTCATTTGAACAGAACAAATAGACGAAAATCGGTTTGCATCTTACCGCAAAAAAACGACGAAAATCGGTTGGCATCTAGCAACTACATATAGACGGGAATCGGTTGGGATCCAAGCTAAATAAAACGAAGAAAAACGGTTGGCATTTAGACGGAACAAATAGACGAAAATCGGTTGGCATCTAACCGCTAAAAAACGACAAAAATCGGTTGGCATTCACACTGAACAAATAGACGAAAATCGGTTGGCATCTTACCGCTAAAAAACGACGAAAATCGGTTGGCATTCAAACTGAACAAATAGACGAAAATCGGTTGTCATTTAGACGGAACAAATAGACGAAAATCGGTTGGCATCTTACCCCTAAAAAGACGACGAAAATCGGTTGGCATTCAGACAGAACAAAACGCCGAAAATCGGTTGGCATTTAAACGGAACAAATAGACGAAAATCGGTTGGCATCTTACCGCTAAAAAACCACGAAAAACGGTTGGCATTCGGACTGAAGAAATAGACAAAAATCGGTTGGCATTTAGACGGAACAAATAGACAAAAATCGGTTGGCATCTAGCAGCTACATATAGACGAGAATCGGTTGGGATCCAAGCTAAACAAAACGACGAAAAACGGTTGGCATTTAGACGAAACAAATAGACGAAAATCGGTTGGCATCTAAACGCTAAAAACCGACAAAAATCGGTTGGCATTCACACTGAACAAATAGACGAAAATCGGTTGGCATCTTACCGCTAAAAAACGACGAAAATCGGTTGGCATTCAGACTGAACAAATAGACGAAAATCGGTTGGCATCTTGACTTCAAAAATCTACCAAATTCGGTTAGCATTAACACTGATCAAATAGACACAATTGATTAGGATCTTGACTTCTTTAATCTACCAAAATCGGTTGGCATTTAGACGGAACAAATAGACGAAAATCGGTTGACATCTAGCAGCTACATATAGACAAAAACCGGTTGGGATCCTAGCTAAACAAAACGAAGAGAAACGGTTGGCATTTAGACGAAACAAATAGACGAAAATCGGTTGGCATCTAACCGCTAAAAAACGACAAAAATCGGTTGGCATTCACACTGAACAAATAGACGAAAATCGGTTGGCATCTTACCGCTAAAAAACGACGAAAATCGGTTGGCATTCAGACTGAACAAATAGACGAAAATCGGTTGGCATTTGACGGAACAAATAGACGAAAATCGGTTGGCATCTTACTCCTAAAAAGACGACGAAAATCGGTTGGCATTCAGACGGAACAAATAGACGAAAATCGGTCGGCATCTAACCGCTAAAAAACGACAAAAATCGGTTGGCATTCACACTAAACAAATAGACGAAAATCGGTTGGCATCTTACCGCTAAAAAACGACGAAAAACGGTTGGCATTCAGACTGAACAAATAGACAAAAATCGGTTGGCATTTAGACGGAACAAATAGACGAAAATCGGTTGGCATCTAGCAGCTACATAAAGACGAGAATCGGTTGGGATCCAAGCTAAACAAAACGACGAAAAACGGTTGGCATTTAGACGGAACAAAACGACGAAAATCCGTTGGCATTTAAACGGAACAAATAGACGAAAATCGGTTGGCATCTTACCCCTAAAAAGACGACCAAAATCGGTTGGCATTTAGACAGAACAAATAGAAGAAATTCGGTTGGCATCTAACCGCTAAAAAACGACAAAAATCGGTTGGCATTCACACTGAACAAACAGACGAAAATCGGTTGGCATCTTACCGCTAAAAAACGACGAAAAACGGTTGGCATTCAGACTGAACAAATAGACAAAAATCGGTTGGCATTTAGACGGAACAAATAGACGAAAATCGGTTGGCATCTAGCAGCTACATAAAGACGAGAATCGGTTGGGATCCAAGCTAAACAAAACGACGAAAAACGGTTGGCATTTAGACGGAACAAATAGACGAAAATCGGTTGGCATCTAACCGCTAAAACGACAAAAATCGGTTGGCATTCACACTGAACAAATAGACGAAAATCGGTTGGCATCTTACCGCTAAAAAACGACGAAAATCGGTTGGCATTCAGACTGAACAAATAGACGAAAATCGGTTAGCATCTTGACTTAAAAAATCTACCAAATTCGGTAAGCATTAACACTGATCAAATAGACACAATTGGTTAGGATCTTTACTTCTTTAACTTACCAAAATCGGTTGGCATTTAGACCGAACAAATAGACGAAAAACGGTTGGCTTTTAGACGGAACAATTAGACGAAAATCGGTTGGCATCTTACCCCTAAAAAACGACAAAAATCAGTTTGCTTTCAGAATGACCAAATAGACGAAAATCGGTTGGCATCTAGCAGCTACATATAGACTAAAATCGGTTCGGATCCAAGCTTAACTAAACGACGAAAATAGGTTGGCATTTAGACTAAACAAATAGACGAAAATCGGCTGGCATCTAGACGAAATTTGGTTGGCATCTAACCGCTACAAATAGACAAAAGTCGTTGGCATTTAGACTGATCAAATAGACAAAAATCGATTGGCATCTAGCCGCTCCAAATCGATCAAACCGGTTTGGATCCAAGCCAAACAAAACTACCAAAATCGGTTGGCATTCTGACTCCACAAAACGACAAAAATCGGTTGCTATCTGAGTTCACAAATCGACCAAAATGGGTTGGGATGCAATTTCAACAAAAAACAAACTAGGTTGGGTTCCCAGCTAAACAAAACGACGAAAATTGGTCGGGATATATTGAACAAATAAACGAAAATCGGTTGTCATCTAAACGCTACAAAGAGACGATAATCGGTTGGATCCAAAGTTTTTATCCAGTTTTTATCTAGACACTAGAAATCAACGAAAATCGGTTGGCATCTATACTATAAATCTACTATCTTCAAATCGGTTGGCATTAAAAATCTACAATGGACCATAATCAGTTGTGACTCAAACTGATTAAAATCGTCAAACACCACTTGGCATGCAAATTTTACAAATGGACGAAAATCGGTTGGCATCCACACTCCACAATAGTCATAAAAATGGCTGGAATCAGGACTCTACAAATCGACCAAAATCGGTTGGTATCTAACTTCTACAGATCGTCAAAAGTCAGTTGGCATCCATCTCTAAAAATAGAAAAATATTAGTTACGTACGACTATAGTCTCTTGTTCATTAATAGCTCCCCCCAGCTCGAAATCCTTTATTTGCTAATGTTTCTCTCCCAACTAATGGTACTGATAAATATACTTAAACCGCTTTTCATCGTAGTTAACATTATGTTATTAGTGTCGACTTGTTAACAGAGCTTATGACATTGTATGCGTGAATGTGTATACATTTATATGTTCCTGTAATGATATATTCTTAAATATGATTTTCGACAATCTTATCAAGAACAGTAACTTTTATTTCCAGTTTCTTTTAATAATTACCGCAAATTATTTTCTTTGAAACCGGGGTATAAACATTTCTAACTAGGTAGGCGTGGTTTTTATGTCAAATAGTTCCTACACTTTTTGTCTACATGTGTTGATTTTGAGCATTTGGTATTTAGAAAACAGTTATATTTTATAAACAATACGTTAACATTTACATTAAAGTCAATTCTAAGATAGAATAAGCAAATTTAATTTTAATTATATTCATTTGTGTATTACTACTATCATCAAAAATCGGTTGGCATGAAATCGACCAAAATCGGTTGAGAAACATTGAATCCCTATCACATCTGTGCTATAATAGTTAATGTTGTAATGATCTCCATTGGATTATTAAGCCTCTAACTGTCAATGATGAAGGGAAAACTGGTGTCAGAGTTGGGCTTTAGGCCGGTCATGGAGATCAGCAGAACTGCATTCTCATCTGATTTATTGTCATATGATGTATAAATGATATTATATTTAGTCATTTTCTTGTAAAAGCACTAATTTTTGTCATATTTATCCATTCTAACCCAATACATTCTCATATGCACTCAACATAAGATATAAAAAAGCAAGAAAAAATGAATGAACTGCTCAAAAATCACTTCCGCGGTATCATCACTGGTCATACACACCATCAAGATGACTGCTAGGGGGCTGTATTAGCATTTCTTATTTACATGAACACATAAAATCACACAAAGTTGTGACCTAGCACTTGTTTTTGCCTATTTTAGTAAGGGGGCGATGTGTCAGATTTGTTGAATAGAGCTTCTTTTCATGAAGCTAATAGCTTTGTCTCCGTTAGGCGGTAGGGCACAAATTTCCTTTTGGCCGCAAACTGGGAGTCCCGCTTTCTGCAAGCTATTTTGTCAGTTGCATGAATCTGATTAATAATTTAGACTGCCAAGAATAGGAGGTTACATAAATTGAATTTTGAAAGAAAAAGGATCCTGTGAGCCCATTATTTAGGTTGTGGATCTGGAAGTGAACACAGCTCCATACCAAACCCATTTGTTTGAGAATTTTTTGAGTCAAAAGTTAATTTACCATCACATTTTTTAACACAAAACCTGTTTATTCTGTTGCAACTGACACTAAAATCCTCAATTTGTGTGGTATTCATTATTTTACTGGTTTGCCTTTCAGGCTTTGAGTTACTTAGGGACAATTAGGGATCATTGATACATCATCATCCAACTAAGGTCTGAAAAGGCCGTGAATTAGTACTGAACCCATCCCCATTACCGAAGGTCAGGTTACCATTATGTTCATTTATTCTATTGTCAAAGACTTTTTTTTCAGTCTAGGATATTTTACATCCACAGAACAACAATTTATGTAATTTTTGTGCCTTTAAATGGGAATTTTACACCTTTTTTGAAATCCCACCCACCTACTCAGTGCTTTTCTTCTCCGAAGGGTCATGATCATTACACGCAGTCAAATTATCAGCAAGTGTGATATAAAAAAATTGGAAAAACAAGAAATATACATTCACAGACTCAAAATATCCTCATATAGACACCACTGGTGAGAACATTTTTCTCAGGAAGTGAGATCAGTGGTCTTCCAGAAATGTAGCGGATAATCCAGATTTTGAAGAGCCCCCCTTAGGCCAGCTGATTGATAAGTCATAAAGTCACCTTGGTGACATCCATGTTTAAAAAATCTGATTTGATTCATTTGAATTGACTGTGGTCTGCATAGAAACATGTCATCTGGTTATCTGATGTGACATTAAAAAGTTTTTAAACCAGAAAAAGCTTGAAAATTGGTTCATTTTTTGCTATTTTTGGTCATTTTTTCTCTAAAAATCACTATACAAACATAGAAAAGGTGAAAATAATGCTTGAAAAATGTTGCTTTTGTCTTTTCTATCATGAATATACAGAAAAACATCAAGATATTGTCAGTTATAACACTAATTTATGTGAAAAAGCTTTAATTTCAAGGATATGTAATTTTAAAAAAAATGCCTAAAATTTGACCAATTTCTTGAGAATGGGTGATGTCAGCTAAAATGCTCTAACTGCTTAGATAATCAAATTTTTTTTATGAAACTGCACAGAATAGCTCAGAAGTGATTGGTCTTTCACTTTATGAATTGATTTTTAAGAGCCAAAAAACTTTTTGTCCCTTAAAGGTTACATACCACTAAATGGTTACCGGAAGTAGGCATTTACCGGAAGTAGAAAGTGTGACATGGTCGTTATTTATTTTTTGAGAGTGCATGGATACCTCATTTGTGGTGCTTTTTAATATTGAAGAGTATGTATGTCTTTGACAATGCTTTTCCTATGAAATTATGCAAAAATTCAATGGATCCGGTAAGTTTAGTCGCGAAAACTGGTTAAAAGGGGAGATGACTCTCTACAGCTGGTGAAGAGTTAAAAACCAGGACATTTTCAGGGTAGTAACTTTCAATCGAAATTTATTTTCTTATAAGTAACGTAACTTTTTTTCTAATACTGATCATTTTGAGGGGAATAGATAGATCTTTCAGCCTATATATGGTTTTGGGTATCTCACACCCCTGGGTCATAGTGTAATTTTTCATTGAAAATGAGACTTTTTATATACAACAAAGAAGGATTTTATTTAGTGGTATGTAACCTATAACTGGATTTGATCATATGACATTTTGACTCGTTAGACAAGTGTCTTATTATACCTTTTATACACTTGGTCCATTGACTATAAGTATATTCATTTATTAGCCATGCATCCAAATGACCACATCGTATTAAACAGTTTATCATCATGTTATCCTTATTAATGGATAGCCAACCAAAAATTGATCAGCCCCGTGTTCAGTAACGACTGTTAGCTAACGTTACGGGTACGGGAGAACTCAACCCGAAGACAACTCAGACCGTGCAATATTCAACTCAAAATTTGGACAACTCAGTCTGTTAGTATGAGATTGAGTTATCTCGGGTTGAGTTGTCTATGGGTTGAGTTGTTCCGACACTTCCGTTACGGAACGTTTTTGAACGTTTAAGCTAACTCAACACGCTACTGATATCCGAAGCAAAATTAACGATACAACGCACATGCTTTCACTCAACACGTAGGCACGAAAAATCCGTGCTTGTACGTCATGTTGAGTTCGTTATTTATTTGTTTACATGTTTTTACTGTGTAAACTGTAACCAAATAAATGAAATATTCTTATGTGTTTTAAATGTATTCGACGTATTCCTTCAATCTTCGTGATCGTTCGACAATTTTCGTTTTCGAAGTTGCTAACGAATACTACAGTTAGAAACGGAATATTTTATTTCAAAATCAAAGAATTTCAAGGCGTTTCGTACAATTATTGTTACGATTTTTGTTTGCAATTGAGTTGCATTGTTGATTCGGAACACGATACATATAAAATATATCTGTAATTGAACAATAAAAAGATATAGACGTATGCAGTGTATGTCTCACGTGATCTTAGACGGACAGACGCACAGACGGACACGCGATCTCACAGACTCTGGGAAATACCTCTATACAAACATAGGTAATTTCTGGCTATAACCGCGGCGTTCCCCGCTATTTATGACAAAAATCCCAATATTTCCCTGCAGTCGCCCAGCAGTTTTGGAGAACTGACAGACTTGTTTCTCCTGCTTTCCCCGAAAGACATGGGAAGGGGGTGATTATGATTTATGATTTATGGCTTGTTACAACTATAGATACCTTTTTTGAAAACAGTATTTATATCAATGAACTCAGTGGGTGAAATAAAAAAAAACTTGACATACATATCGAGTATAGTATGAATTTTGATGTATATAAACTAAGTATGTAGGATTTTGTATAGTTAAATTGTTACCACTCGTGTGGAACAACTTAGTTTTGCTTGATTCACTAATTTGACTTTAAACGGAACTCATTTTGAATTTGCGAATACACATGTAGATCTTTGGCTTTTAATTGGAATTTGCGATGTTTATTGATGCAATAGTTGATTCTATTATATGTAATGATGCATTCTATTATTCTAGCAGCAAAACTATGACAGTTATAAATAAGTGATAACAGGTTAATTAGTTACGTTATAGTCAACCGATTAATTAACTAGTTAATTATCTGGTTATCTGGTGGCAGAAATATGCCACCATAGAAATATATATTTGGGGAAAATTAATTTTATTTTCTGTTGTTATCATTTAAGCAAACGACTGTTATGTAATTTTACACCATAGTAGACCCTACATGTGCTATTTTTCATCAATTTGCCAAAATCTGCATATTGGTTAAGATGTAATATTCAGTACAATTATTATGAAAATTCATATGGCACAATATATGCAGGAGCAGCGACTAAGCAGCAGGAGAATGCAATCATAAAGAATCAAAGGTCACTGGATAAAACTGGCAATTGGGATTATTGACAATAATCGTGAAAAATTCCTCTTCAAAATAGCGAAACAATGTAGATGTAACTTCACTGATATGTCGCTGTGATTATTATTGTTCAAATAAGTTTAAAATTTAAATTCAGGGTAGAACATTGGTTGCCAGGGCAACTGGTTGAACATTTTTGTCCAAAAACGGGAGGTATAAAACCAAATTGACCAAACTTGGCAAATCACATTAATGTGTAACATCTATGCAATTTATGAAAACCATATATTTTCTGAGCTAAATATGCAAGATATAAACAAACTTACACCAATATTGACTGGTAGCCTTTTTTGACAGCAGCATTTTTTTATGATAAACTGCACTGGTTTGCTTTTAATTTTTTCGCACCATTTTGATATTTTACGACGTTGTCTCAACTGGTCACATTCACCTTAATAAAGTGATCTAGACTTTTTAAGGTATACAATCCCTAATGCCAATCACAAGTATACTCTTTTTAAATGCATGCTGACAAAATAGAATACTTTCATGTTGTTTTGTGAATCAGATTCATTCAAAACTTTCGATTGCAAAATTATTTGTTAATAACAGTCACGTGGAGTAAGTAATTACCTCCCTTTTGTATAAAAATAAAGCAATTATAACTATGCACATAAAATTCTGGGTTGACATAATTGAAAAATATTACCTGACGAAAAACTTAAAAACACAGTGTACAAACAAGTATAATTTTTTCTAGACATTTAGTATTGCCATAAAATATAGGTTTTAATAAGGGATTGTATACCTTAACAGACAAATATCATTCACAAGTATATAGATACCCTTAAAGCAAAAATACCCAGATTCTTATGTTTAAATAGTGAAAACTGTGGAATCAATTTAGCCTATAACTATATTTTAATTATGTTGAACTTTCTTGTAGACAATTACTTCTTTTTGATTTGTATATAGGCTTCCTGGAGCAAGTTTATTTTACTAAGAAATATAGAAGACGTATTTTGTCTCGTGCTATTATAAGCTTAGACAGAGACATAGATACCTTATATCTATTGCCTAGACTATTGTATCTTTCATGAACTTCTTAGACTCTAAATAGTGTAATAACTTACAAGTATATGGTATATAACACGACACTGGCTAGACAATGTATGCAATTATATTGCCATCGGCTTTAAAGTTACTGTAACAACCTGTAGACCTGGGACATCTTTATATAGTACATTCTTATATTCCATTGGAGAAATTGCCAGTTAATTTATAAGCTAAAGTTCTTGTTTTCATTAGGATAAGACAGTTTGGCAGTGATGTCATTTTTTCTCCATTTATAAGGTGTATGGAGTAGTTGCTGGCCTTATGGAAGGGTAGATAAGTACTGGTTATAGATAAGGGTCCACGAAAACCAGGTTAAGTGCGCTGGCTGTCGTAAATAACCTAAGTTAAGTTGAAATTGCGTTAAAACCAGAATAAAATAGGAATGTTCTGCCATATAAACACTCTAATTTGATTATTTACTGGGTAAGGTTAACTTAACTAGCTACCGAAAACTCCTCACAGTTGTTATGTCATACATTTCTACTTTTAATAAAGGGAAGTAACTGCTGTAGAAAGTTTGCGCTTTCCTTTGTCAAATTATTTGAAGCTTCCACAAGGTCATGTAGAATTTTCTCTATTCAGAGGAAAATGTACTTTTTGTCATACTTTACCGGAAGGATACATATGTCGCCTGCCTATGGCTGGAAATTGAAGCAAGATCACTAAGTTTGAAGTGAAGCACTCAAACCTCTTCACCACAGTGTTAGCTATCAAATTTTCCATGTCTTACAGATTCATAAATTTGAGAGCAGACACTTCTGATTTAATCCAAATCGAGTCATATCGAATCAGTACAAAACTACTCTAACTACATTTGAATAAAGAAGGGTGTAGAATGGTTTTGCATCGATCCATTGATATCGATTTTAATTAATAATATTGACTCTTAATATAATATATTACAATTTTAAAGTACATTGCATTTACATTATGTTGGACAGTAATATTGATAATACTATAATAGGAACATATTACTGTCTTTATACTGTATTTATATTTAATAGAATGAATGAATAAATAAAGCCTATTTTTTTGTAAATATTATTTCGTTTTAAGAGCACATTTAACGACACTTTTTATGTGGAAATGGTGTTTTAAGTTTACATATTTAAATTATGCTGATGGTCAGATCATTTACCTTAGGACTTCTTGAAGTACAAAAATATTCACAATTATAATCACTGACTTAAATTTTCTCATATCAATATGTTATGTAGTAATGGGGCAAGTTGTCTATGCATATTTGTACGTATCGCTTTGAACCCTGGTACCCTTCTTACAACAAAAAGAATAAGTGCGTGATATCAAATTAGGGGTACCAGAACACAAAGCGATACATAGCGATATACTTAGGCAACTCGCCCATGGAAAAAATATTTACTTTTCCTACTATATCATATGATATAAATAATTTTGACTAGCCTGAATCTATTATCACTAGTCCTGAGCTTTGGGCGACCGCAATTACTACAGCAAGTACAACTTATAAATTGATTGACATGTTATAGTTCACTGGTTATAGTTTAAACTTTGTTTGTAAACATACACTCTATATAAAGAAATACTTTTTGAAGGTAAGACTGAAATATGATTTTGACCGGCGGTATCTAATTTAGGAAGTTTAAAATGAAACTACTTATTGAACATCAGTTCATAGGTTATTTGAATGTTTGTCGACCGTGTCGTTCGATTTAAGTTCGTCTAGCTGTCTTTATTAACGTGTCAGTAATTCTAGTAATTTATTTCTGGTTGTCTATATGTTTCGTTTCTCCGTCACTGTCATTCCTTTTGTAATTTGTAATCTGTTTGACTTCAAGGAAACATGTAAGATTGTTAAAATATGTTTAACTTTAATGCCTCGAGCTTAGACATAATCTCACCTGAATTTTTCTTCAAGGTTAAAATCGAACATTTTTAAAATCTCTAAGAAAGACATTTTACATAAAATATTCAGAAGGCAGAGATGTCAATTGTCTTAAAACTTGATTTTTTTGTAGTTGTTGTTTTTATTGAATAAAATGTCTAGAAATTTCAAAATCAGGGTAAAATAATTCTAAGTTTGTTCTGATTGTCTGTATATAGATAAAATTCTTTTAACATCCCTTATACGTAGAGAAGTTAATGTGATTTGCTATTACAATGTACTGAATTGGGTTGGATTAATGTGTTATTTTAATCTTAAATTCCTCCCAAAAACATTTATGTTTTTAATAGTAAAATACTAAAAGGTATTTTCTTTTTTCTCCGACATCATTATTTTGAGTCTTCTTATTATACACACAGCAGTCTTAGATGAAAGACACTCTTTTTTTGTTGGTTGTGTTATGATGTTTATTAGCTTTGTTTTGTTTTTCTGTTAATAAAAGAACCCATATAACACGTCTTTAATGTTTTGTTTACTGTAGGTAGATAAAATACAAAAAAACTTAATTAAATGTCTGATTAGATTATCTTGTAGACTTGAAGATTTGATGTAATCTAGTGAAGTGTCTGAAACCTAATTAGAGAAATATTACACTGGACAAAACAAAAGGTCAAAAGAGAGGCTTGTAGCTTTGTTTGTTTGTTAGCATAATTATAGTCATTTTAAGCAATCGATGATAGAGAGGTGAATAATAAGAGAGAGGGAAGAGATTGGAATGAAGGAAGAAGAAGTTAGAGAAAGGAAAGCGTTGTGGGGAAAGGGAATAGATGGGAAGTAAAAAATTAGAGATGAATTTAAGACAGAGGAAGAAGTAGGTTGAAATTAGAGAGAATGAGGTTGCGGGGAAAGGAATTTAGGAATGTAGATTGTAAGGAAGTTGGAAGAAATACTGAAAGGGGGAAGAAACAACAGAAGTACAAAAGGGGTTAAAGATGGAATAAAGACAGGGGATACAAATAGGGAGGAGACTGAGTATAAGGAGTGAATTGAGAATCTAAAGAAATAAGTGATGAAGGGGTAGAAAGGAGGTAAGAAGATTGGGGGAAATCAGTTAACAAAACAGTCGAAAATATAGAGGTAGATGAAGATGGATTGAAAGGATTTATAGCAAAATAAATTTAGAAACTGGTACACTATTGTCATGGTTATTTGTATTGAACATTCAATAAATGACAGACATGACTACTATATTTATGTTACGAAATTCAACAAAGTACTACTGATGCCTTTTATTATGTTTTACAAAATTAGTACTAACCTCATGTTGGTAGCCAACGGGATCACATTAGATAGAAGTTTGATTACCAGGAATTACAGTGTTTTGTAAAATATTTTCTCTTGATAAAGTGCTGTAATTATGTGTCAGGAAATATTGCTTATCTTTCTCAGTGTTTATCAATAACGTTTCTTTTTGGTTGGGTTTAACGCCATAGCAACACTTTTTATAGGTCATATCACGGTGATCAGTCATTTTACTCACTGTTTCTGGAAAGGTTAAATTTCTGGATTTAGTTGTTAATCAGAACTTTACCAGGTGCATATTTTTGCCAGTGACTGACAACTGTCCTACATAATTAAAAATCGGGAGGAGAGAAAGGCCGTAGAAATTATTTCATGACCAAACTCAAGAAAAGTATGCCCAGAAGATTGCAGATACTGACAATAGTTCTAGCTTGATAGGTCCATCGCCTTGAAGTCTAAATCAGCGAATGTATGGTCAATAAATACAATTCACTGACTGTGATCTCATACCTACGTGTCGGTGTCAAACTAGTCTAACTACTCGTAATTAAATAAGGACGTCGGCCAGTTTAGAGGTTGTACATTGATAAGACTTAAAAGACAGCAAGTAAGTTGTCGGTCTGAAATTTCTCATTCATCTGACATGCACTCCATTTGAATTGATTGTAACTTACTCTACTTTCTTAATGTTAATTGTATGTTTGTTTTTTATGTATCATTTAATCAATTTCTCAACTGGGTGTCATCTTATATCTTGAACATAGCAGATATTTTCATTAATCAATGATTTTATTTTACTGCAGTGTTTTCTACTATATATACATTATTTGCAAGCTCTGCAAATTTTAAATTTTTAATGACATTTTATTTGTTTTGGTCTGAAGGACACATTAAGTCAGAGGCACTTGATGTAGTGAAGTTGTTACATTTAGTGTTATTGACTTGTTAAATAAAATATTTGATAGCTACTGGATGAAAAGTATTTTTGTTTGCTTTTAAAATGATAACTGAAGGACATTAAAAAGTTATTTTCAATTTGTTGTTTCAGATGATATTTGTTATTTGCATTAAGTTATGAATCCAGCTGGGGAAAGTTCTGGCAGATATCGATCTCTAAAATTTCAAAATCATTTGCAACAATAGACAATGTTAAAATTTTGATTCAGAAAGATACATAAACAATTAGTGTTCAGATTTTTCCCGGAAAATTTTATCATGGGCAATAGTGTGCACCCCCAATCCAGTAAAAAATTAATTGCGTTTTATATAGCTTCTAACGTTCTCGCTTATGGACATTCACTAACTTAAACTCTATTACCTTTGGTCATCGGGCTACTGTTATCTATCTGTCAATGTTCTTGGACAGTCTTTTACTCCTATATGTGCAGCTGACAAAATTTCACAGTTTTGCTGCCCTTGCATGAACCCATTTACACTGCATTGGTGGAGTAAAGCAATTTTAGTAAACTTCTTGCTCAAGGAAATTAGCATTGCCGCTTGGAAAGGATTTCTCGATTTCTTAGCGTGCGTCCTACTGAACTATTGTTCCTACAAAAAAGCAATTATGAGTTTGACCCTCCAAAACTCTTAGATAACAATAATAGATTACATATTTCTCCCACCCAAGTATTATTCCCTAGCATGCTCTAATATTGACTTTGAACCTGTAAATGAGAATAGTGTCTGAATTTAGCCTTATCAAGTCTGGACTAAATTGTGTTAACTAATAATTACAACCTAAACGAAATAATACAATTTGATTGGTCAAAAAAACAACACGTGACTTGATAAAATGTGCTTTCATTTTCGTATAAACGCAGTGCCAACAAGAATTCATTAATATTCATGACTTTAAATTACGTCATGCCGGTACTAATTTCATGAATGAAAAATCTATTTTAGCGCTGTCACAGGCAAAACAAAAGCTTTGCATGTCAATAAAAGAAGTAAATCATCGAAAATATGAAAAATGGTCCGATAATATCAGATTGAAAATAAAACAAGAAATAAATGTTAACTGAAATAAACATTTCAGTTTCACTTTTATCTTTACTATAAATAGCTAGTTGACCTCGACCTTGATAAACGCACGGGAAAAGCGTAAACCTTTTAACTTGATTACACGTTTTTTTTTAAAGCTACACAATCTTGGTTTTCCCTTTTAGTACTCTGTTTATGCAAATTAAAATCCAATTACTTACATTTATTTGCATAATTGATTCTGTTATGACACTAAACCCTTGAAAAATTGCATCGAAGCGGAGAACAAAATGGCCGACGGCTGGCATGAAAGACCTGTGTACGACCAAGATTATTCCGCACTACAATGCATTCGGCTCTTACGCACTAAAATATAGTTCTTGATATCAACGCAATTAATTTTGGTTCAGTCGACAATTTTCGCTCTGATAGGTTGTAATTATAAGGAATGAATTCATAGAAACTGACTTTCATCGAAAAATAAATGTCATCTTGGTGATAGCTAATTTCAGCATAAAGGCCTTCAGCCTTTATGCAAATTAGCTTTCACCAAAAGTGACATTTATTTTTCGATGAAAGTCAGTTTCTATGATTTCATTCCTTAAATGAATCCAGATATAAGGTTTACAACTACTTGGGGAAATATAAATGTGCTGGTCTGATATATCAGAGAAAATCTTACCTACATTGCATGTGTACTTTACGTTAATTATATCATTTCAGCTTATTTGTTATTTGTACTATTCAAAAGTTTTAAAGGTGCACAAACATCAACTTTTCTAAACCTTTCAAAATTGTATTGAACCATTTCTAAACAGGAAATACAGTGTTATGATATTGGCAAGTAAGTGCAAGTAAGAACAAAACTGTAAGTAAGCTGTTAATTTATGTGAATGAAAAAACCTACCCATCAGCATTTGTATTGATGATTTAAGTGCATAATTGAGACCATTTTTAAGATTCTCATAATATGTAGGTCAGTTTGTCTTAATACATAAAAGCTCATCTTCTCTACACAATTACAGGCAGACACTGACGGGTACTTTTATCCATAGTAATTTATTCCAATACTGTATAGGATTTACCAGTCTGTATTTTGTATCTTGTCATTTGTAGATAATTTGAATAAATGATCTGCTGTTAGTTGTAGTTAAGATATTTTGGCTTGATACTACAGTACAAAATTTGGTAGATGTATTTGTGGTTTCCATTGTTAACATGTTAACTTTCCATTGTTAATATGTTAACAATATCCCCATACCTAACTAATATTACATACGGTGCCTGCCAAAAGTTCTTGGACTAAGGTTTGAGAAAAATATGTTTTGAATCATGATGTTGATAAACTAATTCATGGTGTTTTTGGAATTTGCGCAGATATCACTTTGTTTCTTTTTCTTCATGGATAAAAATGAAGCAGCTCATTCTTAAACTAGTTTTGTCAGGGGATTTTTGGAGCGCACTGTATATTGAGACATTACCACTGAAATATTTCCCTGGAGAAATAGATTGTCTATAATAATTTAACATCTATAAAGCTATATACACAAGTGGATGATTTTTATTGGTCTGTTCATTAATAATTATTGCTTATATGCACTTCTCATGATATAATAGTCTATAACACAGCAAATCTGATACAGATGACCTTAATCATAATAATTACATAATTTGTTACGACCAATTTAACCAATTTTATGTGGACCTGACACAATGATGCAGAGATATTCATATTACGAATTCAACTGAACTTATTTAATTATTAAACAAGGTTTTCCATCAGAGGTTTGGCACATTGGTGGCCAGCACATTTTCAAAGTCAAAATCACAATGTATACATACAGGTTGTATTACTCATAAATATTCTTACATATTCTATGTTGCAATAATGTTGAATTCAATTGTGAATAGAGAAGGTTTTAGATGATTGTTCGATGGCATTGTTTGTATGTAAAAAGTATTTGAAGACAATAGTTCAGGTAAGCTTGATAGGGGAGTTAGATGCAGTACTTACACTTTAAAATGTTCATAATAAAACAGTTAACAATAATACAAATGAAATACAAAAGTAAAAAACGATACGAGTACTTCATAGCTTGTATTTAACTACATTTTTTTAAAATATATTTTGTGCTATAAGAAATGTTCAAAATGAATAGTATTTTAAGTAATTGATAATTTTTAAAGATAATTCTACAACGTGAGTCAAGATGGTCAGCCCAAAAAACCCTTCCCAACTGGATTAGGAGGACTTTTTCAGTCTTGCAGTTTTTTGTTATGATAAATTTTATGACTACAGTTTTCATCCACAGAATGTGCATTTTATATCTGCTTTTAGACCTGTTGGCACTAACTTTTTTTGTACCGCGTAATATTTGGTGCCGTCTTAATGATTTATTATGCAAATTCATTTATCATTGATTGTTACAGTTTTTTCAAATTTACTCGTACTAATTGTATATATCTCCTTTGGCTGATTGTTACTAGACTCGCTGTCTCCTGCTGTTAAGAAACATCTATTTTAAGTTAATCATAATGATCTAAAGTCTGTAAATATATTTGGTAACATGTGAGTTACACGTAGCTGATGTTATTACGTTCTGAAAATTATTTCTTATCATACATAAGAAGATAACTATTAATCTTAATTTCTGAATATGATTTACAATTTTAAATTATATATTGTTACCTGTTGTACTTTAACTGGTTCTATAAAAAAATGAAAAGTGTGGGTGCAGAAAAAACAATAGTTTTAACTATTAGTTTTTAGTATTAACTTTGTAACACATGATATCGATCAATAATGCGTAAAAAGTGATGATTGTATAACACAAGTGCGGGTAGAAAGCACCAATTTTATGAGATTCCATTTTTCTATTCCATATAAATACATTCACGACATTGATGTGAGGTTGATTTAAGTTTTACATGGAATAAATGTAATTAAACTTGATGCATTACTAAGTTACTAAGTTCACAGGGCATTTGTTGTGCATAGGCTTTAAATTAGGATTGTCAGACATATCTTGTCAATGTTTGACTATGGGATCAAAAGGTATTTTCATGAAATTTTCATGAAAGGGTATAACCTTCCCGGTTGGATTCGAACCCGTACTCCCCTCGGGACACGAGATTCCAAATCCCGGCGCGCTACCAACTGCGCTACCGACCCGGGTTATTACTTTTCTTAATTCCCTTTCTAAAACTATCAGTATATTTTTACAGTAAAACACCAAAATGTATTTTTCCGACTTTAATATTTTGGTTTTCTTATTGTACTAACAGCAGTCTCGGATGAAAGACACTATTTTTATGTTGGTTGTATTATGGTGTTTATTAGCTTTGTTTTGTTTTTCTGTTAATAAAAGAACACATATAACATGTCTTTAATGAGTTTGTTATTGTCTGTAGATAAAATGAAAAAAACTAAAACTTAATTAGATGTCTAATTGGATTATCTTGTCGACTTTAAGATTTGATGTAATCTAGTGAAATGTCTGGACCTTAATCCGAGAAACATAACAGTAGACAAAAGAAAAGGTCAAGAGGGGAGTATAAATGGTTAGAATTTCTTACAACATGGTTTTAGAATTTAGTAACTTGTTTTCAGCCAATAAATGACAGACATGACTACTTTATTTATGTTACAAAGAACTAATAATTAGGTTTTACAAAATTAGTCCTATATACAGTGATAGATATAGATCTAATTATTTTGTCACTTTACCTTGGTTGTTCTTCTAAGATCTTACAAATTAAATTTTAAGCTTATGGTGGTAGCTTAAGGAATCACATTAGTTAGAAGTTTGATTACCAGGAATAACACTGTTTCTGCGAAATATTTTCTCTAGATGAAGTATTGTAATTAGGTGTCAGGAAACATTGCTTATCTTTCTTAGTGTTTATATAGTTGTCTGTTTTCTTGTTGCAATATTTGATAGGTTTCTATACCTTATCAATAATATTTCTTTTTTGTTGGGTTTAACTCCCTGGCAACACACTGTATATGTCATATCACAGTGGTCAGTTGACCTACTCATCGTTTCTGGAAAGGTTAAATCTCTGGATTAAGCTGTTTAGCTGTTACAAGGCTCATACTTTCGTCTATAGAAATCATTTCATGACCAAACTTGTTTCCTACAGACTGAGCTACATGTAGCCAGACTGGCCGATAAAATTTCATGGTTGTTCAATGTACCAGATTTGACTTATACTAATGAACTATGTTTTACATCCAGTTGTTTATCACTGGAATTGTCAATCATTATTTTGGCACAAAAAAGCAGATACTTGCATGTTGATACAAACTACGATTAGCTTGACATGTCCATCCATTTGAGGCCTGAATCAATACTATACAGTTATTCAGATAGGACAAAACCTTACAATTACTACACTGAGTATGTATGATCGTTGAATGTAATAAATACTGTTCATATTATCATATCAATGTTTCAGAGTATAATTAGTCTAACAACATATAAATAAAAGCAAAGGTAGACTAGTTTTGAGGTGAATAATTGATTAGACTTTAAAGAAAGTCTGTTAGATCTACTTGGGCGATCTGAAATGTCTCATTCTTGATCATACCTTGTTTTTGAATTGATTGTTACTAAAACTCTACTTCCTAAATGTCAATTTTACGGTTTTTAGGTATTATTTAATCAATTCCTCAATTGCATATAGTGTCCTCTTATACTATGAACATAGCAGATATTTTCATTAATCAATGATTTCATTTTACTTCAGCGTTTTCTACTATAAATACAATGTTTGCAAGCTCAGCGCATTTTAAATTTTTAATGACATTTTATTTGTTTTGATCTGAAGAACACATTTGGTGAGTGGTACTTTATGTAATGAAACTGTTACATTTTGAGTTATTGACTTGTTAAATAGAATATGTTATATCTACTTGATAAAAAATAGATTTTTGTCTGCTTTTAAAATGATAGCTGAAGGACATTGAAATTCAGATGATATTTGTTATTTGTGTAAAATTTTGGAGCCAGTTTATGAAAGTTCTAGGTGATATCGAACTCTTTAATTTCCAAATCATTTGCAACAATAGATAATGTTAAAATTGGATTAAGAAAGATACACACACATTTAGTGTTCAGACTCCTCTTGGAAAATATTATCATGGGCAAAAGTGTGCACAAATAAAGCAAATAATTAATTACATTTTATAGAAAATTTAAGTTCATGTTTATGCATATTCACTAACTTTATAGCTTTTACCTTTGGTCATCGGGCCTCTGCTACATTGTATCTATCTATCAATGTCCTTGGACAGTTTTTACTCCCGTAAGTGCAGCTGACAAAAAAGCGCAATGGTTTTTACAACCTTGGCATAAACCCATTTACACTCCATTGGTTGAGTGAAGAAATTTTAGTAAAATTCTTGCTCAAAGAAAATAGCATTGTTCCTGCAAAGGATCGAATCCGGGACTTCTCGATTTCTTAGCGTACGTCCTACTGGACTACTGTTGCTCCTAAAAAATAAATTATCAGTTTGGCTTTCCCAAACTCTCAGAAAACAATCGTGAATTACATATTGTCTCCACCCCAGTATCAGTCCCTAGCATGCTCTGTAGCAATAATCAGTTTGTCTCTCGCAATTTTCAATGTAATTTATAATATTTACTTTGAACCTGTAATTGAGGGTATTGTCTGAATTGAACTGAATTCAGTCTTGACTATTGTGTTAACTAATGAATCCAGATATAAGATTGACAACTACATGGGAAAATATAAATGTTTTGGTCTGATATATCAGAGAAAATCTTTGATACATTTCTAGTGTACTTTAAGTTATTAATATCATTTCAGCTGATCAGTGCTTTGTACTATTCAAAAGTTCTAAAGGTTCTCATAAACTTTAACTTTTCTAAACCTTTCAAAATTGTATTGAATCATTTTTAAAATAAAATACAGTGTTCTGAAAATGACAATTAAGTGCACCATAGCAAAAACCTGTACGAAACTGTGAAATTTTGTGTATAAAAAAGCCTACCCATCAGCAATGGAATAGATGACTTTGGTGCGTAATTATGACTTTAATTTAAGTTTCTCACAATCTGTTGGTAGTCTGTACCATCATATGCTGTACTTAACTTTTTGAAGGAAATAAATGTATATAATAAGATTTAAAGCATTACATCATTAGTTTCGTTTGAATTGATAGTATCATTGATTGCTTACGACGCGATATGACCTTTTAAATTTGTGTTGGTGCGCCGTAAAACCCAAACAAGCAAACAAACACAACCTGTTGGTCATTTTTCTTAATATATAAAAGCTTATCTTCTTTACACAATTACAGGCAGACACTGACGGGTAATTCAACAATATCCACAGTAATTTATTCCAATGCTGTACAGGATCTATCAGTCTGTATTTTATATCTTGTCATTTGTTGATAATTTGAATAAATGTTCAGTTGTTAGTTGAAGTATATATATTTTGGCTTGATACTACAGCATAAAATTTGGTAGATGTATGTGTGGTTTCCATTGTTAACATGGTAACTTTCCATTGTTTTAAATATGTTAACAATAACACCATACCTACCTAATATTACATACGGTGCCCGCCAAAAGTTCTTGGACCAAGGTTTGAGAAAAATTTGTTTTGAATCATTTTGTTGATAAGCTAATTTATGGTGTTTTTGGAATTTGCTCAGATATCACTATGTTTCCTTTTCTTCATGGATAAAAATGAAGCAGCTCATTCTAAAACTAGTTTTGGCAAGGGATTTTTGGAGCGCACTGTATATTGAGACATTACCACTGAAATATTTCCCTGGAGAAGTAGATTGTCTATAATCATTTGAACATCTACAAAGCTATATACACTAATGGATGATTTTTATTGGTCTGTTCATTAATAATTATTGCTTATATGCACTTCTCATGATATAATAGTCTATAACACAGCAAATCTGATACAGATGACCTTAATCTTAATAATTACATAATTTGTTACGACCAATTTAACCAATTTTATGTGGACCTGACACAATGATGCAGAGATATTCATATTACGAATTTAACTGAACTTATTTTGTTATTAAACAAGGTGTTCCATCGCAGGTTTGGCACATAGGTGGCTAGCACAATTTTAAAGTCAAAATCACAATATATACATATAAGTTGTATTACTCATTAATATTCTTACATTTTCTATGTTGCAATAATGTTGATTTCAACTGTGAATGGAGAAGGTTTTAGATTATTGTTTGATGTAAAATATATTTGAAGACAATAGTTCAGGTAAGCTTGATAGGGGGTTAATTGCAATACTTAAAAATGTTGATGAACAATTGATAATACAAATGAAATACAAAAGAAAAAAGATACTTCATAGCTTATATTTAACTACATCTTTTTTATATTTTGTGCTATAAGAAATGTTCAGTATGAATAGTGTTACAAGTAATTGAAGTAATTTTTTAAAGATAATTCTACAACGTGAGTCAAGATGGTCAGCCAAAACTTGCACAACTGGATTAAGGCGGGCTTTTTTAGTCTTTTTATTATGATAAAATTTATAACTACAGTTTTCATTCACAGAATGTGCATTCTACATAAGTTCTGCTTTTAAACCTGTTTGCACTAACTAACTGCGTAATTTTTGGTGCCATCTTAATGGTGATTTTATCATGCAAATTATTTATCATTGATTGTTACAGTTTTTCAAATTTACTCGTACTAATAGTATATATCTCCTTTGGCAATTGTTACTAGACTTACTGTCTCCTGCTGTTAAGAAACATCTATTTTAAGTTGATCGTAAAGGTTTGAAGTCTGCTAATATATTTGGATGCTTTAAAGCTTGGCTTGCAGCAAAGAGCATTCTTGTCTGAAATTTGTACAAGAGGAGGTAACATGTAAGTTACATGTAGCTGATGTTATTACGTTCTGAAAATAATTTCTCATCATACATACAAAGATAATTATTAATTTAAAGTTCTGAATATAAATAGACTTCATTTACAATTTTAAATTATATATTGTTACCTGTTGTACTTAAACAGGTTCTATAACAAATGAAGTGTGGGTGCAGAAAAAACAATAGTATTAATTTTGTAACACATAATATCGAACAATAATACGTAAAAAGTGATGATTGTATAACACCAGTGCGGATAGAAAGCACCAATGTTTTGAGATTCCATTTTTCTATTCCATATAAATACATTCACGACATTGATGTGAGGTTGATTTAAGTTTTACATGGAATTCATTTACGATTCGCTATGACTTGCTATGATATGCTTTATATTTAAAATGTATAACTTTGTCAGAATGTATAATAAATTTATAATAAGTAATTTGTATTACTTTTCTTATTTATTTATTTTATTTTACTGGGTTTAACGCCGTGTCAACACATTTTAGGTCATTTTACGTCGTCAAGCGTACCTAACCTAGCTTTCCTGGACCCTTGTCTTTAAACAGTACTCACCTACCCTTCCACAAGGCCGGAAACTTCTCCATATACCTTATTAATGGAGGAAAATTGACATTATTGTCAAATTTTCATGGAAGGGTATAACCTCCCCAGGTGGATTCGAACCTGTACCCTCCTAGGAACACGAGATTCCAAATCCATGCGCGCTACCAACTGCACTACCGGGTTATTACTTTTCTTAATTCTTTTCTTGTAAACGTTTAGTAAATGTTTATAGTAAAATAGCAAAATGTATTTTTTTCCGATTATTTTGGTCTTCTTATTGTACTAACAGCAGTCTCGGATGAAAGACACTATTTTTATGGTGGTTGTATTATGGTGTTTATTAGCTTTGTTTTGTTTTTCTGTTAATAAAAGAACACATATAACATGTCTTTAATGAGTTGTTTATTGTCTGTAGATAAAATGAAAAAAACTAAAACTTAATTAGATGTCTAATTGGATTATCTTGTCGACTTGAAGATTTGATGTAATCTAGTGAAATGTCTGGAACTTAATCCGAGAAACATAACAGTGGACAAAAGAAAAGGTCAAGAGGGGAGTATAAATGGTTGGAATTTCTTACAACATGGTTTTAGAATTTGGTATTACCGTAGTAACTTGTTTTCAGCCAATAAATGACAGACATGACTACCTTATTTATGTTACAAAGAACTAATAATTAGGTTTTACAAAATTAGTCCTATATACAGTGATAGATACAGATTTAATTTGTTACTTTCACATTGGTTGTTCTTCTCAGATCTTACAAATTAAATTTTAAGCTTATGGTGGTAGCCTAAGGGATCACATTAGTTAGAAGTTTGATTACCAGAAATTACAGTGTTTCTGCGAAATATTTTCTCTAGATAAACTATTGTAATTAGGTGTCAGGAAACATTGCTTATCTTTCTCAGTGTTTATATAGTTGACTGTTTTCTTGTAGCAATATTTGATAGGTTTCTTTACCTTATCAATAATATTTCTTTTTGGTTGGGTTTAACTCCCTAGCAACACACTGTATATGCCATATCTCGGTGGTCAGTTAACCTACTCATCGTTTCTGGAAAGGTTAAATCTTTGGATAAAGCTGTTTAGCTGTTACAAGGCACATACTTTCGTCTATAGAAATCATTTCATGACCAAACTTATGGAAAGTATGCCTAGCCATACAATCGAACTCACAAACACTCGATCTGTTGACTTGTTTGTTACAGACTGAGCTACATGTAGCCAGACAGTCCGAAAATAGTTCATGGTTGCTCAATGTACCAGATATAAATTATACTAATGAACTAATGTTTTACATCCAGTTGTTTATCACTGGAATTGTTAATCATTATTTTGGCACAAAAAAGCAGATACTTGCATAGACTACGAATAGCTTGACATATCCACCAACTTGAGGCCTGAATCAATACTAAACAGTTATTCAGATAGGACAAAACCTTACAATTACTATAGTGAGTATGTATGATCATTGAATGTAATAAATACTGTTTATATTATCATATCAATGTTTCAGGGCATAACTAGTCTAACAACATGTAAATAAAGGTAAAGGTAGACTAGTTTTGAGCTGAATAATTGATTAGACTTTAAAGAAAGTCTGTTAGATCTACTTGGGCGATCTGAAATGTCTTATTCTTGATCATACATTGTTTTTGAATTGATTGTAACTAAAACTCTACTTCCTAAATGTCAATTTTATGGTTTTTAGGTATTATTTAATCAATTTCTCAATTGGATGTAGTGTCCTTTTATACCTTTAACATAGCAGATATTTTCATTAATCAATGATTTCATTTTACTTCAGCGTTTTCTACTATATATACAATGTTTGCAAGCTCAGCGCATTTTAAATTTTTAATGACATTTTATTTGTTTTGATCTGAAGAACACATTTAGTGAGTGGCACTTTATGTATTGAAACGGTTACATTTTATGTTATTGACTTGTTAAATGGAATATGTTATAGCTACTGGATAAAAATAGATTTTTGTTTGCTTTTAAAATGATAGCTGAAGGATATTGAAATGTTATTTTCAATGTGTTGTTTCAGATGATATTTGTTATTTGTGTAAAATTTTGGGAGCCAGTTTATGAAAGTTCTGGGTGATATCGAACTCTAAAATTTCCAAATCATTAACAACAATTGATAATGTTAAAATTGGATTAAGAAAGATACACACACATTTAGTGTTCAGACTCCTCTCTGAAGATATTATCATGGGCAATAGTGTTCACTAGTAGAGCAAATAATTAATTGCATTTTATAGAACTTATTGTTCACGTTTATGTCAATACACTAACTTCATAGCTATTACCTTTGGTCATCGGGCCACTGCTACTTTGTATCTGTCTATCAATGTCGTGGACACTTTTTACTCCCGTAAGTGCAGCTGACAAATTGGTGCAATGGTATTTTCTTATCCTTGTATTACCTTTTTTACACTCCATTGGTTGAGTAAAGAAATTTTAGTAAAATTCTTGCTCAAAGAAAATAGCATTGTTCCTGCAAAGGATCGAATCCGGGACTTCTCGATTTCTTAGCGTGCGTCCCACTGGACTACTGTTGCTCCTAAAAAACAATTTATCAGTTTGGCTTTCCCAAACTCTCAGAAAACAATCGTGAATTACATATTGTCTCCACCCCAGTATCAGTCCCTAGCATGCTCTGTAGCAATAATTAGTTTGTCTCTCGCAATTTTCAATGTTATTTATAATATTGACTTTGAACCTGTAATTGAGGGTATTGTCTGAATTGAACTGAATTCAGTCTTGACTATTGTGTTAACTAATGAATCCAGATATAAGAGTGACAACTACATGGGAAAATATAAATGTTTTCGTCTGATATATCAGAGAAAATCTTAGATACATTTCAAATGTACTTTAAGTTAAAAAAATCATTTCAGCTGATCAGTGCTTTGTACTATTCAAAAGTTCTAAAGGTGCTCATAAACTTTAACTTTTCTAAACCTTTCAAAATTGTATTGAAACATTTTTAAAATAAAATACAGTGTTCTGATAATTACAATTAAGTGCACCATAGCAAAAACCTGTAAGAAACTGTGAAATTTTGTGTATAAAAAAACCTACCCATCAGCAATGGTATAGATGACTTTGGTGCATAATTATGACTTTAATTTAAGTTTTTTACAATCTGTTGGTCATTTTTTTTAATATATGAAAATCATCTTCTAAACACAATTGCACGCAGACACTGATTTTTACAATAATAATAATAATTTCGCAATATCCAAAATGTTCAAAATAATTTATACCATTGCAGCACCTCTGTACTCTCGATTGATGAAAATAGATACCTGTATTAAAATGTCACGTTGGAGTTAATGTATGGGACCCAGACAGTTGAATAAAATTTAACAAAAACGTTAATTTGAATCATGTGTTGATAAGCTTACTAGTTAATACTGATTTTGGATTTTTCACAAGACTATAGCTTTCTTTCTTTTCATGGATAAAAGGAAATACATTGTTGAAACGCTCTGTATATTGAGACGTTATCATTGAAATATTTCCCTGGAGAAATAGATTGTCTATAATCATTTGAACATCTACAAAGCTATATACACAAGTGGATGATTTTTATTGGTCTGTTCATTAATAATTATTGCTTATATGCACTTCTCATGATATAATAGTCTATAACACAGCAGATCTGAAACAGATGACCTTGGGCCCGTATTAACAAGCGTCTTACGACTGATTTTAGTCGTAATTTCTTATATATCGTTACGTTAAATTGTAGTAATTTTTTTGCTAGTATGCTGCCTTTATTCTTAATAATTACATCATTAGTTACGACCAATTTTACTAATTTTGTGTAGACCTGACTCATCGATTCAGAGGTATTCATAGTGTGTTTACAGCTAAATTTTTTCTATAAAAAGGCTGAAGTTTCAAGCTGCGACAGCGTACTTAGATGGCGAACATGGTTCCGAGACAAAATACACTATATACATACGTTGCAATAATGTAAATTACTACTGCAAAGGGAGAAGTTTTTTATTCATTGTTTAATAGTAAGTAGGAACTAGTTGATTACATGATAGTTAGCAAGCAGTATAGGCGAGTTGGCTGCAATAGATGCATCTAAATTAAAATGTTGACGAACAGCTTAAAATACAAATGAAATACCAAAGTAAAAAATAGCTTTTACTAAACTACATTTTTGTAACTTGTCCTATATTAAATGTTGAGTATTTTTTGATAAATATAAAGACACTTCTATGAAAAGATGGTCAGCCAAACATTTACAACCGGACGTAGGACAACATTTTCAGTCTTGCAGTTTTATTTATTAAAGTGATGTTTAAACTACAATGTACATTCACAACTTGTTCATTTCAAAAAAGTTAACGTAGGACAACATTTTCAGTCCTGCAGTTTTAATTAGAGTAATGTTTGAACTACAATGTCCATCCACAACTTGTTTATTTTAAAAACGTTCTGCTTTGGGATCTGTTGGCATTACCGTTTGTTTGTACACAGTAATGTTTGGTGCCATCTTTTTAATTTTATCATGCAAATTCATTATACTTGACTGTTGCAGTTGTACAAATTTACTCGTACTAATTGTACATATCTATTTTGTCTGTTTGTTTATATACCAGTGTTGATTACTAGACTTACTGTCTCCTGCTGTTAAGAAACATCCATTTTAAGTTGATCATAATGGTCTAAAGTCTGTTAATATATTTGGATACTTTAAAGCTTGGCTTGCCACAAAGAGAATTCTTCTCTGGCTGAAATTTGTTCAAGGGGGTCATTAGATTACATATAGTTGATGATATTGTGTCCTAAAAATATTTTCTCATTAAACATAAGAAGATAATTATTACTTTATATGCCTTAAAATATACTTCATCTAGAAAAGTTTATATATATTTTACATGTTGTACAAAACAGGTTCTGTTAATATAAAAGTGTGGGTGTAAGACATGATTTTGAGCAATTATGCTTAAAAAAGTGATGTTTTTATCAGGTCAGTGGGGATGGAAAGTCTCTAAATGTTGAGTTTTAGATTTCTTCTATATAAATACATTCATGCCATCGCTGTGAGCTTTGTATAAGTCTTACATGTAATGAATGCAATTTAACTTGATCTATGGAGTTACTAAGCTTACACGAGCATTTGTTGTGCATAGGTTTTGAATTAGGATTGTCAGTTATATATTGACAATTTTTTCACTACTCAATAAAAATATAATGTTTTTGTAAAAATTATTAATAATTTTTTTAAAATGTGTAATAAATTTGTTTATGTGGCTTATAAATAGACACATATTGCTGTGACTGACCTTGCCTGAACCCATTAAGCACAGAAAAAAATTGATTTAGGCTAGTAAAAAATCCTTATTTCATATAGCTAGGCTGTATAATAAGTTTCCCTTTACTGAAAAACATATAAATATGTGCTTGTGCTCGAGACAATTTGGAACAATGACTGTTTTACTGACTTTCAATGAAACTAATACATTTCAGGCAGGCTTCTTGTTCCAAGTAAATTTTTGCTAGATTAACTACATTTAAGAGAGGAAACTTGGTGAACTAATCATGTTAACCCAGATAATATATGGTTCACAAAAAACTAATCAGGTCATCTGGTATGCTAAGAAACACCTAACATCCTCAATAAATTAGGTTGATTTGATAGAAAAAGTTCCTTGAATGTAATTTATATACGTTTGTATATCTATGTGAGATTGTTGTCAGTGTCTGAGATCCTAATGACACAATGTATTGGTTTGTTAGCGAAGAAAAAATAGTATAACTATAAGTAATAACTTAAGATTCTTTTACAGATTCTAATAAAATATTCTATATTGTTTTAGATTTTATTTAGTTTTTTATTTGTTCTTATACTATAAATAATAGCATCAATTTAATTTTTCGTCTGATATGTTAAATGCATATCATTTTGGAATCATTGCGTCTGAATTGTTTTTGTTTTGTTAAGATGTTTTTTGAAATGGTGAACACCTTTTTATTCTTTTTTATTTTGGTCATATAAAATGATAGTTGATATCATTAAAACATCTGATATGATAAATACATTAGAAATGCATTGTACAATTAGATTTACCAGTTTTCTGAGAAATTTCTTGTTGAAATAAACTTAGTTTTGTGGTAGGGAAATTCTACTTTTAAACCACAAACCACCACAGTGAAGATTTATCTATGTTTTATTCTATCTTCTGTATTGTATGCTGATGTATGTTAGAATCCTGATTCAAAGAGATATCAGTTAACTTATTTTATTCCCATTAAATATTGAAAATAATGTGACATGTTTCATGGACGACAAGATAAAGCACTCCTGATAATATGTGATGTAAAACTTTGTGCATTGGAATATTGTTTAGATTTAAATTTCTATTTTGAATAATTTATTAAAACACTGTTTAAAATATGCTAGCAAATCTGAAAATCTAGCAGACTTACTTTGAATTTTCAACCAAGAGTGCTTTTTGCCGCTCCTTATTTTATTGGTAGTATACATATATGTAGGAAGATATAAACTCAGATTGAGGATCTAATGATGTTCCATGCAATATTGTGGAAAATTTATTTTTAAAACTCTAGTCATAAAAGATCCCCATATTTTAGAAAGTCAGTGTAATATTTTTTACATTTCTAAGTAATTCAATTTCAGAAATAGCTTTATACACTTCAAAATATCAGTTACATGTTTGGGACCTACCCATTAAGCGCAGTCAGTATCTAAAGCAGCTGATTTAAAATCAAAGCATTAATGGTCCATTTTCAGGTAGGGCTTACACAATCCTTTGTGGAGTTTGGGTAATGAATTAATTGCCACAGGTAATTTTTCCTGCCTTACTTTTCTTGGCGTCAAATAGGGCATTTGGGTTAGGGCTGCAATAATTCATAGGAAGGTCGATTAATGCGATTCGGTTTTTTTATTTTAGTGCAGCGCCATTTAAGCAAAATGCATTTTCATACTGATTTATTCATTATCGAAATTCGTAGGATCGAAATCGAGTCGGCACCCTCGCAATCGATTTTCGATGTATCAAATAGAATCGTTGCAGCCTTAGCATTTATTAGTATGTTAAAAGATCAGGTTTAGATCTAGGCATATGCAGGGACTGTGAGTTGGATGACTGATTACCCTAAATGGTACTGAAATGTTGACATGTGGTGTCATGTACAAGCCATTGTTTTGTTATATTACATTACATTTTGTTGGAAACAGTTAAAGTTTACAATGAATGCTCACTTCCTGATGTTACCATAATGATTGGAAATTTCTTGATCAGGGTTTAATGCAAAACACACTCTTCACAATTGTCCCAACACTAAGATAAGAAATTAACAACACGTAATTGTCTGGAACAATCCCCTATATCTAAGATAAAGAAACCTTAATTTCATTTCAACAATTCTATGGTGTTACTGACAATTGTATGGTGTGACTGTCAATTCTTCAGCGTGACTGATATAATTCCTTGTTGTATGTTGAATTATATATACAGTGCCCATCTAAAGTTTAGAGACAATGGAAAGTTACTTAAACGCTTAAATTTCTACAAGTTTTTTTGTAGAACAACTATAATTTATATACATATATTTTCTTGTGTGGTTGTTTATAAAATGACATCAAATTTTCTTGAATGCATCGCATTAATAAAACTCAGCATTTATCTTACCATAGCCTCTAAAATTGCTCAATGTAATTTTCTATGACATAACTTTTAAGCTAATGTTGCAGTCTTGAATCTAAAAAGAGCCATATAAATAACAATAAAGCTCTAATCTAAAAAGCATTTAAAAGTAAATGGTCATGAAAGTTTTGACAAAAGCCTTTACGTTTAGGCCTACCAAGTGCAAATGACTCTAAAATTTTGGTGGACACTGTATTCTGGTCTAGGTAAGTGTTATTTGTAGCTTGTATCTAGGTATAATCAGATAATATACCTTCTTGCTGTCACTGTCTGATAGATGAAATATTTGTAATAAACTTCAATTATTCAATATTTTAGTTTACATTTTATACATTGTTATGCACAATTCATTCATATGACACTAAACTAGTCTATCTAATTGTAAGTAAAAAAAATGTAGACTAATTTTGTGCTGACCCTTTGAATTGTATTGTGACTGTACTGCACAAAGTCATATGATTACATTAGGTGATGGCATACATGGTTTGGACTCCAAGCTATCATTTTAATCACAAGCATATTTTCATGTTTCTTTGCAAGAATTTTTCAACACTTCACAAGGATCTAGGTCCTCTCGGTCAAATTGTTGGATCCCTAATCCGAAATGTAATAAACCAAGTATGTAGTACTTTAAATGTCTAAGTAAAATAATGTATAATGTTTTAAATATTCATATCAAATGAGGGATTTTTGTATAATAAGAGACTTTAGTCAGTTATTTGCCCTTGTATACTCTTCAAATAGGTAGGTCCAATCTGTTGGGTAACTCGGATTTTACCCTTACTTTTTAATGTCAATTTGCCAAAATTAATCTTAAATAACTTTTTTGTAAATCATTTAATTTGTTTGAAAATCAAGCAACGTATTGTTTTGTTGAAGAACTATCTAAATTTCATCACTCTTGTTTATATCTTAATTAACAAAAAAGATATTAGATGAACTATTTTACTATCCTTACAATAAACGTCAACGATAAAATCCGAGGATTCCAACTGATAGGACCAACTTACCAATTGAATAGCTTAAGATTTTATCAAGGAAAGATAACTGACAAAAGTTCCTCATTGGCATAGTTAAGATGGCACGTTACTCTACTTATTCTGTAAGATCATTCTATTACTTCCAGTTACAGCAATATATCATTCATGTTTTAGTATATAAATTATACAGAGACAACATCATCAACAACAACAACCTATATTTGCTCTAACCATACAGTAAAGTTCCACAATTTAAGGACCATCAAAACAAAATTGTCCTATTAAAGACACAACTTATCATAAATTTTGACACTTGTATTGCATGCTTTTTCGCGGCTAGATATAATTGAGGCCCTGCAATGAGTGCATGAACCTAGTTCAAATGCAGCATTTATATAAATGGATCTTTGTATCGAACAGCAAAAAAACGTACATGTCCTTAATTGACTACATTTTTTGCTGTTTGAGTTTAAGTTAAAATCTTGATACAACTGAAATGGTCAAAGTCTGCCAAAACAATAAGCGAGACATCAGATACCGATACCGAGTGACTGTAATAAGCTTTAATTATCTATGAAAAGACATATGTGAATCATATATGGACGATAGAAAAAATTTTGGTACACTAAATCACTTAATGACAACACTTTTTGATTTTTTGTTTGAAATCCATTGGCAAATGTAGTTGGAATTGTGAATAGAAAAATATTGCCCTATTTATAACACATGTCTAATCGTTGACCAGCTACAAAGAAAACTGTCGACTGCGAAATTAAATGTTGTTTGCTTAATTAATCTTTTATCCAATGTTTTAAAAAATGGTGGAAATATTGTCTGAATGACAAACAGTTTGAAACCAGGTGCCGCAAAAACAATTTACTAACTTAAATATATTCATAAATACAGTACTAGTAACATTATCAATAACTATGCATGGGCCTCAATTTATTTCACTTGCTATCAAACACGAAAAAGTCATGAAACATGTAATACTTGAAATTTTCACTTCTATTATGATGTAACCACTATACTACAATTTTTTTTGATGTCCAAGATTTATAAGTTGTGTCTTTAAAGGAACATTCTCTTTGTAATAAAGTCGTAAAAATCGCATGATTTTGTTACAACCAGTTGCAGTATAATGCATTTTATATTGATCAGGTCTAAGATAAAAGTTTTATAATAAACAGCCCAAATGAGAAAAGTCTTCATATGCTATGGTCATAAATTTGACGGGGTAGCATTAGTTTTGTCATCCATACAGTAGTTGCCACTTAATTAAATGTTAGCCCTTTCTCTATCATGATTTCGTGTCATGATTATGGATTTTTGAAATGATTTCTAATCCATACATTTAGTGTATGATTACTTTTTTGCCCAATTATATCATCAGAATATATATAAATACACTAACTTTAAATGAGATTATTTGTTTTAACCTTATGGTTATTATTTATTTGTTTTATGGTATACAGCATTATCTTTGCTGAGCGACCCTCTCTATAGCAAATCATCAGCACAACAAACAGATTTTGATATTTCCCTTACGTGCAATTTTTCATTCAATTTAACCTTTGTAGAGAAATTACTGAACAGCAACACACTTAAGTCCCTCCCAGTGGATGTTGTGAATGAAAAGTCGTACTGTATTTCTCTTTGACATCATTATAACATCACCCGAGGTACAATTCACTACAATATTTAAAACTCTATCAGATTTTCAAAGTCCCATGTTGGATTACTCTGGAAGCAATCATTGAACATGAATATTTAATGAGCTAAGTTGAGTATACAGTACAAAGAATATATATCAATGGACCGGAACAAAACTAGTCTATATCCTTCTTGATTTACATGTAGTTAAACTAGTATTGCTCTGGCCCATTGATATAGCTCTAAATTTATAGGTATATACTGTAACATTATTTTTACCCTCATTTTATTGTATATTCCCTATGATTAACCTAGTGTGATTTTTATCAGCAGTTATTTTTTAATTAGTGTGTAGAATTATTTACCATGCATAAGCAATTAACATTTGAATGAGTTTTTTTTCTACATGTTTTATTATTAATCAAGGTTGAAGTCAACTATCCTTTTAGCATACCAATGTAATGATAGGAAAACCCAGAATATAAATAAAATATTTCTGTCATCTATATTCAATAGTAAAACATCGAGTTATTACTCATTGGACTATCCACATTGTGGACTTACATAGATGATAGTTCTACAGCGTTTTATTCTATCAACATTGAGTTCTCATTTTTCCCTTCGTTATTTTGTTTCCGAGGAAGGAAATAGGAAAAAAGTGTTGATGTTGCTATTGGGAAAATAGTAGTTGAAGCTAAAAATTGTTGACGAGTTTTGTTTGTTGTTTGACTTGGATATAGAGTTTACTATAATACTCTCTGGAGCCTATATCTATATATTGATGCTTTATATCGTGTAAATTACTGTGAAAAATATTGTTATTTTGTTTGAAATCATACATATATAATTTTGTGCAAAAGTTTGGATTAATACACTATACATACAGGTAATTGGTTTATTATTTAGTTTAATATCTAATTGTCAATAAGTTTGTTAAAACACCAATCTTTTGCATTGACCTGTGCATCGCATCGAACATTTTCTGCAAGAGAAGTGCAGCTTTACTCAAAGATATAATGTAGATAGATACTTTATTAAATCAACATAAGACATGACGCCCTACAGTTATATTATATTAAGCTTTTGTCACGTTTTTATAATATTCTATTGTGATTGCCATTAGTTCTTCCTTGTTATTGTCTAATCATTATATAATAAAACACTCTTGGGAACTAATGTTTTATTGAGAAAAACTTCCATGATTGCTTAAATTAGTGCCAGGTTTTGTGAGCACAAGTGTGTGAACAAAATTGAGATGTCAATTTATATTCATGGTGAAGTTCCAACGGGAAGTTTAACTTGACAACTTAAGGAGAACAAGTAATACAATATCACCTGAATGTGGTTTAAAAGTGTTAAACTGAAGTCTCTTGGTAGTTTTGTATTCTATATGAGTAGAATTATTATTTTCATTTCTGATTGATAGATGGTTTCTTACTTTAAAACGATGGATAGATATGTACATCGTTTGTGTCTGACATATATAGGTTTCTAGTCTGTTTATTTGTATTAGAAACAAAATATCAAAGTGCTGACAAGACTTCTTTCCAGTAAAAGCTGAAGAAACTCGATGATTTGAAAAAAACAATATTTAGCAAATATTTAACCGCATTTAGTTTTTAATTTAGAACCAAATAAGTACGCTTTATTTTCTTCAAAGATGGGTTTGCTATGTTATCATACTTTTTAAGGGGTATGTTGTAGTAATAAACTGACCTTTATCAAACACTACTAATGAATCTCAGTAATTTTCTAAAAGTTTAATAATGCACTATAAACAATGTATTTTTATTGTCTTGTTCCAAGACAAAACATTATACATACACATTATATACGTTTAGGGGTTTTGACTCGGAACAGTACGCGTGACCTATCGTGTATACTCTGTTTATAACTTTATTAATGTGTTTTCTAAGCCAATGTCAAGGTCATTGTATTCTTAATCAAATCTATTTTCATGTCACTCAATTGATGTGATATGTTCAGAACCATTGATTTTACTTATTCTAGAGCTATTTAGGACTTTTGTTTCGATTTACATATTTTTATAGATGTCATGAATAATTTATTCCATACATGTATTCTTTATTCATACAAAATTAATGTTCTAATTTTCAATGTCTTTTTATTGATTATAATTATGATTTATCGAGTAAATTAATTCCTATTGTCAATAACATTTTTAAAATCCGTTATGGTATGACTTATGTCTTTCAGACATTAGAATCAAATAATCTGGTTTTATCTTGTGGTAGGTAGCTGTTTACGGCTGTCATTTGTAATGCTTGTCCATTTAATGATACCAATGTGTGATATCATTAGGATGTTGATTAGAGCTGTCACGAAACGCAGGAAGCTTATCGCGGTATATTGCAAAACGCTAGCACCGTATCGCGATACGTACCACGATAAATTTGGGTTTTTGGTATTTGGTGAGTTTTTAAATTTGTTGTGCCCCCGCTGTATTTAACAAAAACACAGCAAATTTTACATGCAGCTTCTGATAGAATACAGCGCCTATAAGTCTATACTGTTATTTGGGACTGTGATATGTGTTTTGCATATAAAATATGTGTTTGAGTTGAAAAAAAATCCCTTAGTAGTTGAACATCATAGCAGTCAAGCTACTTGGCGCCATGCTAGTTACACAAGTTCCTGTCCCGAAGTATTCGATTCAAGGACATGTATTGCACATGTTCCATACAACCTATCGAATGCCCTCCAATCAGTTAAATTCTTGTAACTTAAGCTTAAACTGAATGAACAATGGAAAAACTGACGCTCTGCTACTTCCATTTCGAGAAGGGAAGAATTTTCTAATGGAATAAAAAATATCACCAAATACCGACCGGTACGTTAAATTCGTACCGCGGTACGTATAGCCGCAGCTGCGTATTACAATATACCGGTTTACCGGTTAATCATGAGAGCCCTAATGTTGATCCATATATAGAATATGATAACATGACATTGTTGTTTGTGTAAAAAGTTTAACTCTTAATGTTCCTTATTATGATTCATAAAAATATGTGACTGTTAGAGTGTTATGCTGTCTAAATATTATGATATTGCAATGAAGATGTCCTTTGCCAACACTGACCTGATACAGGTTAAACGTTATTAAAATTCAATATAATCTGATTTTGTGATAAGATACTGACCATTTTCAATCAAAACCATGTTGTTTGTTGATTCTATTCTTTTTATTATCTTGTCGAGAAAGGTAGACATAAAAGATATTATTAAATATCTTTGATAGCATATTTTAAACTCAACATAATTTGTCAGTCATATGTTGTGAAAACTTTTCAACCACTATAGAATTATTCTGAATTAAGGTTGGATTTGTCAGACCTTATTCATGTTGAATACATAGCTTCTTCCAGACATAACTTTATAAATAATAAAGATTGTATGCCTTCTAACTATATCTTAATGTTCCTAACATATCTACATTCACTTTGATCTTTTACCATACATCATTTAATTAAAGTTACAATCCAATTTATCAATTTATATAATATAGTTCTCATAAATATTTCAAATAATTATTTGATAGCTCAGTTACAGTTTACATTTGGTACTTTCGGCATATGTAAGTATGTGAATTGAGGTTATACACAAGTAATACATATACAACGTATAACATATAACAACTGTGTCAGGCGATTTATTGCAATTTGGACAATTATCACAAAATTATACCACCACTTTGTAGGTTGAAAAAAAATGTGAAGAGTGAAAATATCCGTAGGGGGTCTCATTTCATCATTATAATTAATCAAGACTTGGTAGGAAGGGGGATCTTAATGGTAAAATATGATATTGATTCTTATTTACGTCATATCTTGCAGTTATTTTTGAATTTTCAAGAGGTGTATCTGGTAAATTCCCCAAATCAATTATTTTATTCTGCCATTTTATTTTAGGCATACTGGTGTTGCATGATTAAAGAATCTATATATAGATATTAGTAAAAAAAGGTATATTTAAATATACCGTAATAGTTCCCGGCACCGGAATTAAATAATAAAAGTCAAATAAAAGTGACTTCACATGTGGATTAATTTTATTTCTTAACTGATATATTGAAACATGTTTCGCCTTATGTATGGCTCATCAGTAAATATCTAAATATAGAGTCTTTAAACATGCTACACCAGTATGCCTAAAATAAAAATTATTTTAGATATTTACTGATGAGCCATACATAAGGCGAAACATGTTTAAATATATTAGTTAAGAAATAAAATTAATCCGCATGTGAAGTCTCTTTTATTTGACTTTTATTATAGATATAAGATATATTTATCAACAGTAGACTTGAAAACTGTTCTTTACAATCATAAAGTTATCAGTATATATTATGCATTAGAAGCACTATAAAATGTTCAAACCACTCTGCTTTCTTAATTTGAATTTAATAAAGTGTACATTTTTATATCTACTTTTTATCTATTAATCGATGTTCCTGTAGTTATAAGCAATCATTTAATTTACAATATGATAATGATTGTATCTAAAAACGAAAATATACAACAATATTGTCTTCATACGCCGCACTTCATACCGCGTACCAAATCGCCGAATACTGTGATGAGTTGCGCGTCTAAGTAACATAATATCTTCACCGTCTATTCATAGAATGCGTAGTACTATCATCACATGCTTAGAAGTGATGGTAATGATAAAGGAAGAAATATGTGTCATATCTAGTGCGAAGAGTTTGTGTGTCAGATATGTATATTGATCATTAGAAAATATTCTCATTCTTATATTACCAATCTATTTATTTGCCCCTATACTGCAGTATAAATATCTCTATATATAGTCATTTATTGTATTGTTACAGAAACAATGGAACTAAAGTTGGGCTATGTCATATTTAAATGTTTCCCACTGATATGTCTGATAGATGTTTGTTTGATGGCAATTAGTTCTTTCATGATAATAACGACCCTTTGCACCTATGGAGAGGATAAAACATAGTAATGCGTCTTTCCCGATTGTTAACCAGCAGGACTGCACCATTCTATAAGTAATTGATTCGTGCATTATGAATACTGGTATATGGTTGAAACTATGTTTTAATTTTGTTGAAGTTAGAGAATACGGCAAATTTTGTTAAAAAATCTCCCTTGAAAAAAGTAGAATAGTTCGTTGTATATATTTTTTAGCTCAACTTTACGAACAAACTGTGAGCTTATGCTGGGAAAGGCTAAGCCATGCCTTTAATTAACTCTTGTTTTAATTTCGGCCATTGTCTTCCCCAAGAAAATTGGCGACAACTAACATTCATATCTCTTTTTTAGTACAAAACAATTTAAATCAAGTTGATGTTGGTTTATCTTTTTAACAGAATATTCGAAATGGGCTTATGCAATTTTTCCTCAGCCAAATTTATTTGGGGTATACTTTGGCAAGTGTTTAAGGTGATTGCAGTTTTTAATACTGAACTATTCAGTATGACTTTGTTCAGTTTCCTCATTCGAGACCATGTTTTTTATTGTAAGTGTACTATACGGTGCGGTGGATCAATTATTTAGTGTACACTATAAAGTTTCAGCCCTGCATGATTTCATACAAAATAAAAATGTACAGATAGTATCATTAATGCTTTTTTAATTACCTTGTTACACGAATTTTATCATCTGATCAGATTATTTTCAGAGAAATATTCATAAATATCTATGTAGGCAATAAATTTTTACCAGATAATATATTACATTGTGATACATGGTTGATACTAAAATGATTTTGATACATGTATATAGGGATGACATATTAATATTTAATAACACGTTATCAACACTGGGAACTGATGGGGGTCATAAAATATCAATTATTAGTAACTGTGATAGTGTTATTTTTGTGTGTGCGGTGTTCATGTATATTCTAATGATCAATAATTAGATGAACAAGATAGTGAAAGTTATACATTTGAAGTATTACTTTGTGTTCATTAACGCCCTGTTCTTCTTATCATATCCACTGTATGTGTGGTTAGCCGCGGTCGTGGCGTAGTGGTTAGCATGTCTGACTTCGAATCCGGAGATCGCGGGTTCGAGCCCTGTCGCGGTAGGTCATACCCTATACATGAGTTGTCGGCCTCGTGGTAGGGTAAGTTAGTACTGCTGATAGAAAAGTGTTCAGGAAACCTGTAGTAGGAAGAGCTGACTTGCCGCATTTGCCGCATTTGTGTGTTGATCAATGTCGATTTGTTAGTCTCGTGCTTCATGTAAGCCATCTTATTTTTACTTAGTGAAGAATTTTAGAATTACATAGCAGATAAGTGAACAAAATGGCCAAATTTATGCCAACATATCTCTGGTCAAAGTCACAGATTGATTGTATTAGTTTTTTGTCTTTATAATGTATTTACATAGAAAATTGGCAAAAAGTTAACATGGTGTCTAATGCATATACCAACCTGCACACCTCTTAAGTTGATGTCAAACTGTTTGGTCAAAAGTCAAAACATGCTGTTTGCCAAATTGGTCATAGCATTGTCAACCATATAATTGAATAGGTATTAGGTTATATATTTCTAAAAAGTCAATTTTATTATTTAAGTATCTTGACTTTTATATAATAGCATGTCGTAAAAATTATATGACCATAAATAAGTTGATGGATTAAATAGTTATGAGTGGTTTTATATCATACTTTTTTATTAAAGGAACATTAAAGTCTTTTATGAAGACACGTTTACATTGTATCTTAGCTATACAAAGTTTAAGATCATTAGTACTATTTTGAAGAGTTTCAGCCTGTAATGTTATAAATATTGTATAACATAACGATGCATCAGTATAGAATGGCATCACGTACTTGACCAAGGTTGTGCTGTTCTGTATGCTCCAGATTACGTTTATATTCTGCTTTCAGTTTGAAAATCCCAGAAAAATGGATAAAATACGTATGACCAAATTGTTCATTGTGCGTTTATTTTTAATAGCAGTCACAAATACGAACATAAGTCACTTTGTATGGTTAGAACAGCAATCTGAAACACACGTGATAATAGTGTAAATGAAATAATATTGTTTCTATCAATGCTAAACCACTTACTGATATTCTGATACAGGTTTCCACAAATGTACACTCCTATGGTAATATCAACAGTTTGTTAATGATGTGTTATGACTAGGATGTTTATGATTATTACTATTGACCGTACTTAAATGCAATGGGTTAATAAACAATAAACCTGTATTTAATATGATCCTGCGCTAGTATAAACAATATCCTCCGAATGCCCTTTGACAAAACATAATTGTTTTGATGAACTGATTCACATTTCACTCAAGAAAAAAGTACAGAGTTAACTGAGCGGATTCCAAAATTATTATTAATTGATTCATCAACAATTCACTCCAACTATGTTACATAAATAAGGGTTGAGTTAGAGAATAAAATTTCATGCGGTATGATTGATCAGTTTGTCCATATTACACATGTCTTAGAACGTTTGGAGGACACTATATTCTTTTTTTCTGTATAAATACCTGTGTGGACCGGTTTCTACATCTTAGGTTTTCTTGATATCTTTTTTGTGCGTCTTCATTAGATGAAATTCTTATTTACTAAAATGACATCATTATCATTTCTACTATTTCTTCATTTGCATCTTAACAAGATAATATGTTGAAATATTGTTTAAAATGTTTGATAATTAGATTAAGAATACTTTAGAGTAATGTGTATGGCATCATCATTTACAGTTAATCATTAGATATTCGACCATATCACACTGTGTTTTCTCTACTGAGTTGTTGTTAATCAAGTGATCGTTATCGAAGGCAATAAATCATGTTGTTATCAGTGCAGCTGCAGATTTACAAGGAAAATGAAAAGAATAGAAATTTACAACCAAGAATTTGTTTGTTTGTTTGGGTTTTACGGCGCACCAACACGGAAAGGTCATATCGCGCCCAAGAATGTGTAATATTGAAACAATTCATACTGTAGGTACAATGTTTATTTGAACAAGGGCGGGTAACTAATTTTTTTACTAGAGTTAACGCCGTGTCAACACACTTTAGGTCATTTTACGGCGTCCAGCGCACCTAACCTAGCTTTCATGGACCATTGTCAATAACCAGTACTCACCTACCCTTCCACAAGGCTGGAAAGTTCTCCATATTATCTAATCAATGGAGGAAAATCGACATTATTGTCAAATTTTCATGGAAGGGTATAACTTCCCCGGGTGGGATTCGAACCCGTACCCCCTCGGGCACGAAATTCCAAATCCCGGCGCGCTACCAACCGCGCTATCGACGCGGGTAACCAATTAATAAAGACATAAAACTACCACATACCTTTTCATATTTTACATCGCTTTCAATAATTTGTCCGTTGATGCAGTTTGTTATTTCATCTTCCATGTTTTCCTTGACTATTTCCTTATTACCTCTATCTTATAAAATACTTAGATGCTTGACCAAATATTCGTTACACAAGCATTTAACTTTTTGATGAGATATCAAAGTGGGGTACACATGGCCAGCTCGATCAGGGATTAGCTGTCCAGTATCATTACGTTTGCTTCAAGGATGCTGTCATACTTATGTTCAATGATAAACTTTTGATTAGATATCACTCTATCAGGGAGACATTTATTTCTATAATACATTTAAGGTTAACCTTTTCATCAAAAGATAATACTCTATTGATATCACTCATGATAGCTAGGTCGATTGCGCGCGGTGACAACTATCCACGGTTTGTTAATACGGTTGCCGGGCGCAGCATTCTCCCGCATTCCTCTTCACTAAATATGATCGACGAGAGCCGCTTGTGTGCGCATTTGCTTAGAACTTAGTAAAAAGCTCAGTTCAGAGAACTATTCCTATCTATACCATGAGTAGGACGAAATACTGCCTTGATATGACTGGAAAAAACGCGACGTTAATCACCATAAATTCTATTAATTACAAAATTACGCACAGTTTACTGTGCCATGGAATATTTTCATTTAATTGTTGGTTATTGTAATACTTGTTTTAATACAATAATTATTGGATTATATGTGGTGCTCTATTTCTTCCAATTTTGTGAAATGGAATAATTACTCTAGATTTGATCATCCTTTCGACCTTATATCTTTATTACACAATGATGTTTTTCTGCCATTTTACTCTGATGGGAAATCAAGAATAAAGCGTAAAATTTCTATTACTGATAATTTGCTGTGAAGTGGAAGATAATTGCTATCAAATTCAGCAAAAAACTATTAGCTGATAATCAATGGTGTGTGATACATTGTCATATTAAAGGGTTATTGTGTTTGATGGTTTTTAAAGAAATGTCGCATATAATATTACATTACACTCTTGTATCTTTATATAGATTTTCCCTACTTTAAAAAGAATGAGAGTTTCTTACACCTTAGATAAGGAGAGATCAATATGAACTGATTGAATGATATTAGATCTATAAGAGATTTTTCAATCGTGGAATATCTAATTGAGAATTAATTAGAAAACCACAGTAAATCATATTGGTTGAATAATTGATCAGTGAGCATTACTTAAGTGTATGTATAGTATTGAAATCGACCGAAAAGGCGGAAGTAAATAAAAAAGTTATCTCGAAACAATTTTATGAATGAACATTAAGTTTTCAGTTCATGATGCATAGACAAATCCATTATCAATATTTTAGTATATCAAGTATTCTCTTGTATCAGCTTATTTTGTACAGTAAAAAGATAATAAAGATTTTGATAATTGTAAATTTTATGCCTATCTCCATTACCTTAACAGTCAATTGAATATCAGCTATTTGTACATTAGAATCACTTATTTCTAGTTGTGACTGTCGGTTTTCTACATCTGAAATGGAAGGGTGATAAGTAAACTTGTCACTAAGATTTAAGACTAAATTCCACTTTTTGGCCTTTTTTCTGATCATTTTGAAGTATGCATTCATAGAGGATATATGTTTATTTCGGTGAAAAATCACCGATCTTTATTTCACGAGTGAGCTAAGGATTCAATATTTTCACGAATGGCGTACATGTAGATCTTACACCGAAATAAACAAATTTCTATTGATTATTCGCTTCAAACTGGTTTTTTTTAAAGTTTAAGTATGATATGTCATCAAAAAAGGCGCATCCAAACAGTGCAAAATAACATTTTTTTCCTTGTTACAAAACAGTGGAATATTGATTTTTATTTCATCAATAAATCCCGTTATTTTACTGGAAAGCATACGTGTATAATAATTATTATTTACTAACCAAACTTTGATTACGTAAATATGCTATGGCAACTGCAATAATAAATAAAATACGGCATTTTGACTTTAGTATAAGTATATCATGCATTTGATTTTGATAAAACTGTATCAATACACAGAAGCCATGGGTAATCATGACCACTTTTTATTAAAGAGAAGTAAAATTCTTCATTTGTATTTGCGAAGTCTTTTATGTATATTTTAGTTGTTAAAAACTTCGTTTTTATGAGCGAAATGTAGACCTAGATTAGAATTAGAAACAATTCGTTTTCAGAATACTAGTGCAGAAGGATATTGTTTTGTAATTTTTGTTGTTGTTATTGCTTCCTTAACTAGGCACGTCGTATTTTGAATTTAAATCAAATGCTTGAATTAACTTAATTTACGATGCATCAATGCAATCACAGAATTTCACTTCACAGGAAACAAATCCTTTCTCGTAATTAGTACATTGTCCGACCTCGTGTAACTTCAGGATAAATGTATTTTAAGAAAATAAATTGGTTTATAATTTAATTATTGTTTATTTAGTGATTAAGATTGTCAGTGATGGTACGTAACAAATCTCTTGATGTCTTTCTCTCCAATGCTTATTCAACATGATTTAGCGTTAATTACCACTGTGTTACGCCAGTCTCTCCTTAAAGAAGAATTATATTTCATTAGATGATGTTTGACAATTTACATCCAAGTTTATTTGAATGGTGTTTTGATAAAAGCTTTGCCATAAAACCAGTAATAAAGTTGTTAATGACATAAAGTTAAATTTAAACTGAGTAGATGCTTCGTTATGGTATTTACCACCAATAGAAAATCGATTGGGACTTTAAAATCACAAGCACTCCTATGGCTTCCGGCTGATTTTTTTTCTGGAATTTTACACCTTTTACTAAGACGAAGATTTGTCATACAGTTTATTCATATTTCTTTTTGTATTATCTATACTATTGAATTTGCGAGTTTCCTGTTTTGTGGAAGAAACTGCGCAGCTTTGAATAAATCTTTTGTTTGTCACTGGAGCACCTATATATCGGCATATCAAGTTGACAATTCTTTTTTGACAAAGCCTCTTGATATTTGCAAAAACTGCCAAAAATCAACAAAAATAGTGGGTTTTTTGTGTCTAAAAATAGTTCTAGATAAAACTAAAAATAGACACGTCAGACCAAACTCCCCGCAGCGGTTATTTCCCTTTATCAAATCAATAACCACTGCCACCACGAGTAAAATTCGAGTTTGATTCTCGACGTGAAGTAAAATATTTCTGATCTTTACTGAATCGAATGTAATCACATTACTGTAACTGCCGTATTATCATGGGGAATCACCCAGAATACGTGCAACCTTCTTGCCATTTTTTTTAATTTTCACCAAGCATGCGTTCTTTGTTCTCGAAATAATACCCATAAACGGCATACTCACCCATGCTTTTTAAACTTGCCTATTTCGAGGAACTGTTTCGAGAACTGTCATTACCTAAAGCCCGTGCTTGCACCGGCTCCCATCTAGTGACGTTTTAAACAAATGTGTCGGCCTGTTAAATACAATAATAAAAATTTATGCAAAGCATCAAAGAGCGCAATGACTAGATTATCCTATATGCTCTGGGATTCAAATACACAATGCTTTAGATACAATATACAACAAAAAATGCGCAGTACAAGATGTCATTATAAGTCTGATTTTGACAAAAAACAGTAGTGATATATTATATTACCGGTAGCAATTTTCCTGCGAATATGAATTATAAATGATCGCATGTTTATCATTTGCCTCGGTCTAATTTTGCAGAAGATGTGCATAGGTGTGATTATTAAAAATTCAATCATGTCTTAAAATTGATTTCGATTATTATCAATGTATTGTATGTATCATTGCCCGAGTTACTTCAAGTAAAAAATATTTATATATGTATCTAAAATATGTGCCAACTCACATATATGTTTTGTTGCTTTAAAATGTAAAAACGATCGATGCCTAAGTTTCTCATATTTATCTTTTATAAATGTCTCGTTTTATCACGAATTTTGCATGGTTTTAGACTCTCCGATTTGTGATATTGTCACTATAATTATTGTGAGCTCTCTGTTTCAAAAGACTTATTTCTAAGTCGAAATGTTCAATGCTCCCTTCATTTGTTATGTTCTTGTTAAAGCACTGTAAATTGAATCTTCGCTAACATCAGGACATTATTTTTATTGAGAATATTTCATGTAAGATTGATATATACTTATAAACTTGCATCTCACTTCAGTTGTTAGTGAAAGACAATCACCGAAGTTTTATCGTCATTGAGAGTTAATAATTCTTGATTTGTTTTAAGTTCCTATATTCAAAACTAAAGTCTAAAAGAACTTTTACTTACAAAAGTTTGAACTTTTCCTTTATCTTCGAATATTTTCAAATGATAACAACATTTAAGGCAATACTGCTTTGTTATTAAGTACTTCAGACAAAGCATTAGATTACAGTTCATGATGTGATTAAAAGACACCAATAGTTTCACTTATTTTGTTTAAACTATTGACCGTAGGTAAGCTGACTTAAATATTATGATGAACTTAAACAATTTTATAATTAGGGATTATTGTCATGAAGATGACTGAAATATGAAGAAATTCATTAAAACATATTGCGTTGATCATTATTGTAACGTCCTTGTCTTCCACTTAGGTACTATTAAACTTGTTTCCAGAGTTCAGTTAAACATTTGAACCGCACTAATGACTAGGGCTGCCACGATATACCGATATATCGGTATATTGAAATACGCAGCTGCAGCAATACGTACCGCGGTACGATTTTAATGTACCGGTATTTGGCGATATTTTTATTTCATTGGAAAATTATTCCCTTTGCGAAATAATAGTAGCGAAACGTCAGTTTTTCCATTGTTCATTCCATTTAACCTAAAGTTGCAAGAATTTAACAAATTGGGGCGCGTTTCAGTCCTTAATGACCGCACATACTTAAAGAGGCTAGATTCTATCAGTAGCTGCATATAAGATTTGCAATTTTTCTGTTAAATACAGCGGAGAAACAACAGAATCTAAAAGCTCGCAATATATCGTGGTACGTATCGCGATACGATGCCAGCGTATTGCAATATATCGCGGTATACTTCTGGCGCATCGTGACAACCGTACTCATGACCTACATTGTGTGAGATGATGGCTTGAGATATGTGTTGTATCTAAAATTACGGTCCGTTTTATAATCCTATTTTATAGAACTAGATTAACAGACAGGAAATGAGAAACTGTTTTATCAGTCTGTGTATCTCATGTTTGTCTTGGTGAAGGAGTTTCTTACTGAATTCATTTATGTTCATTTTATTTTATCGTCCTAGTAATAATGTACTTTACACCGTTTACGAAGACCTGTTTCATAATTATCATTTAAATCTTGTTTGAAGTAAGTAGGTGTGTATGCTTTGCTGATCATGTTTGTCCCCGTTATCTTTTATTTCATTTGATGCATACTTTAAGCAGAATTCAAATTGTATAAATGAATTTATGTCTAGATGTTGAAAATGTCAGTTATTGCTCGTCTTCCAAACCCTTGTTTATTGGTTCTTGTTTTCGTTTTTTGTAGCGTCTTTTTAAAACGAAGTTTAGAAATTTTAAACATCCTTCTCGTTGTATTTTGTCTGTGTATGAGGTCTGTGTGTTAACTGTTGTTGTTCCTAAATATTTTCGTCATCCTTTTTTTAACGACAAGTCTGCAGCCTTGAATTAAATTTGTAATAACCTTCTATATTATATAACAAACAAATAATATCCAATAAAGAATGAACTGTAAGCTTTGATTTTATTTCAACTTGAAAATTGATCTAGTCTCATTGAATGCTTATGCCTCTTACACCAGATCATCATGCCGCTCACAACTTTTGTTTTTGTCCTAACTTTTGCGATTTTAGTTTTAATATGATATACATGTATATATAAGTTTTTCTGACCCTTACTCTTTAATATATTGATAAATCTTAGATTATTTCTTGCAAATGTTTGTTCATTTTTGAAAATGGTTTGACGTATGCTTGAAGTCTGGCTTAACTCTGAATGTAATTACTTGTTTCTGTTACTTGTTAACTGGAATCTTGGACTGTTTCAGAGTTTAAAAGCTTGCTTGTATTTGAAAGTGATAGCGTAAGTGTTCGTTTTATACTCACGCGAAAGTTGGAATGAACCATGTATCATACTTAAAACATATTTACATTAAACTAGTGTCATGCATTATGTTCTGCAGTAAGTCTATGAGTATGATATTTTACCATTGTTGCCATGTAGAGAGCTTAATGTTTCCCCATATTGCAGTTAGTGTATAGTTAATGTAACGTGTTGTTTTCCTCTCTAAAACTAATATGTTACTTGATAATTATGTGTTATAAACTTATAATACTCCTTGTAAAGGTCAACATTTTATCATCATAAACGAGTGCTGCATTGTGAACATTATGTATCACTTATTTTGTTTTACGTTGTTTCTTCTTGTTAGAATGAGTATGTGTTGGAGATCTTTGTTTCATTACTGTTACTGTTCCTAATATGTTTTCATATTCCCTTTCATTAGACATATTAGAAGTTTTATAATTTAAATAGTTTTCTACATTCGAAAAGTCGAGGTAAAAGTGTAATTCAATCCTAAGCCTTCTTGTCTACTTTACTTATTTATAAAGATAAAAGGAACTGTATTGCAGCTAATTAGTTCTGTCTAACAGCTTTAGTTATCATTTATCATCAAAACTAGAAGGAATTTTACAGTCAACATTGCTTCGAGAAAAATCATTTATTTCGTTTTTCATTTGTTTTGTTTCTTCATTTGATATAATAAACTACTTATTTATTTATTTATTGGAGTTAACGCCGTGCCAACACATTTTACGGCGTTCAGCGCACCTAACCTAGCTTTCCTGGACCATTGTCTATAACCAGTACTCACCTACCCTTCCACAAGGCCGGAAACTGCTCCATATTATCTAATCAATGAAGAAAAATCGACATTATTGTCAAATTTTCATGGAAGGGTATACCCTCCCCGGGTGGGAATCGAACCCGCACCCCCTCGGGCACGAGTATCCAAATCCCGACGCGCTACCAACTGCGCTATCGACCCGGGTTTAATAAAATACAATGACGTCACTAAATTATTTTAAATTCCTTGAATAGTAACGTCATTAAACCTCGATATAAAATTTTAAACCATACTCAACGTCACAGTATCTGAATACCCTGTGATGAATTTTATACAATATCTAATATAATACCAATGAAAATTGGTTGCGTTTTGTTTTTCTTCATTTATTAAACTTGTAAGTAAATATTTTATTCTAACCAGTGATGACTTATTTAAACATATTAGTGTTTTAACCGAAATATGACTTAATACGTTTCTATGTGTGGTTTAAATGTAAGTTTCTCATCACTTTTCATTAAGTAATTGATACATTTTACCAATTTCCCATAACAACAATGATTAATCTTATTTGCAACATAAGTATCACAAATTGTTTCCATGTACTCCCCACATTCATATTTCCGGACGTTTTTTGGACATTTTATAGCCATAACTACATTCATGAAACATTTCAGCGTTAGCATCGTTGTCATGTATCTGCTGCATTTAAAACTTAGAGTCACCAGTGAGAATAAATCACCAATTCATAACTTAAGTATTCGCGTGTACCAGGAATGATATATAAGTGAATTAACAGTCTCATGCTAATATGTTTTGTTAAAAATGGCGTAAATAAACGAAATGGCACTCAAACAGTTAACAATAACACAAACTTAGGTAAATCAAAAATCTACTTTATGCTGCCGTCCCATAAACATATAAATAGCCGTGAGGGCACCGTACGGACGCCTTGCGATCAAGCTCCGCAAGGACCCGTACGATCTCTCCGCAAGGATCCGTACGAACTATTGCGTACCCGTACGGACTGTTACGTGTTTACCGGGGTCCGTGATATGAGACTGTAGCAATACACGTATCAGTTTCAAAGTCAAATCGTGAACACAATCGTGGACGAGTATGGTTTAAACTTGCATATCTAGGTACGGCTCCGTACGGATCTGTTATTTGTGCCATAGGCGTACCGTCACCTTATTACACAAGGCTTCCCACGGCTTACGAGAGTCTGCACGTACGGGTGCGCGACAAGCCACGATTTTATGGGACCGAGGCATTAAAATACTACTATCACATAGTCATACTCGTCCTGTCATATATATCATATATACGTGTATATATTTTAGCTGTTGTATACAGTTTCACACTTGGTTTTTAATTTACATAGAAATTGGTATATCCAAGAAGACAACTATATTTGGTATAGTACGTTCATGTATTAATACAGCTATGTGATAATATCCTCTAGTGAGCTATATTGTTACATATTCAGTAGTGTTGTAAATGTCATCTGTTATACTGACTTTAGATTAGAACTATTGATATCCTTTAACATATCGGAGTATTTCCAGAATATTGTACTTTATTGATAGCATTCAGAAGTTTTCATAATATTCATGGAATAATATGTACTTTAATGGATGCGTCTTAAAAGAAACAATTTTGTTCATAGGTAAAGAACAGCTCAATATTTCGTTTCGATTTGTTATTCTCTTTATTAGAAACTTTAGTTATTGACACAAGTTGTTGACGTTGATCAGTAAATGATCTTATCTTATCCAGGGGAAGATATCACTTACTTATGATATTAGTATTTCTATTTAGTTGCTTCACACATTAGCACTTATGCCATATAATCATTTCCATGTTTAATTAAGATTGAAACTGTTAAATATTTCATGATTGAAAACCCTCTTTTAGATCTGATTTTATCCAATCTCTTTCTATTGATCTGTTCTTATCTATGTATTTAAGACTCTCATATCCTACATTCTAATTTAAAGTAGAGCATTTTCTATACATGTTAATACAACAAACAATTGAAACAACTATGATCCTAGATGTAAAGTCAATCTCGCCATAAATGTAACATCTAAATAAAAAAATCAAACACAATAACATCAAATGTTATATTGTATCACATATGATTGTCAGAATATATTTTTTCTGTATTTGATAGCAACTCTTCCACTTCGAAGCAAATTATCAGTAATTATAGAAAAAATACGCTTTATTCCTGATTTTCCCTCTGGGTAGGAAATTCGATGTGTTATACAAAATGTAGAATTCAATGATTATTTAGAAATATTATGACCTTGCAACAAAAAACTGCGATAAGATATGTTACAAATGTTTTATTAATGATCGCAGAGACAAGTGAATAATATATGTCATGAGATGACACAGAGATTATCTTAAAATTCACCATTATGACACATGTTTATTCAGATTATTTTCACCAAAAGTAGTTGAAAATAACCATCGAACAAAATGTACATAGGAAGTGATGAAACTCAATATATTAAATTGTCAACGTAAATTTTAATTCAAATTGTTTTTGGACATAGCTGTTGATTTTACGAAGAATAATATTGAATGTTCTGCGAATCAGATCTAGTATGTTTCACGGCGTACATAAAATAATCAGTTTACCCTAATATTGTTTGGTAAACTGAAGCGTCTCTTTAATCTAAGACATAAACCTGGAATAATTATTTGCCTAATATTTAGAAATTGAACTATTTTCAACTTTTTTACTAATCAAGTCATTTTTGTTAACTTGCTCTTTATACTGAAAAACTTAATGTTGACATTGATGAACTGTAACATAAATAGACTAGAAAATGCTATGAAAGGTTATTCAACCTATGTCACAAATCATGTTCTGCAACAGCTGATGTTATTTGTTGTTGTTTTGTAGACACATCATGTCCCTCCTGGGAACAGATTCTTATTATCATTAGAAGAATGTAACGCATTTTCCGTCTCTGATTGATGTTTTATTGTTTGTATTTATTTTGTATGATAGCCAACGTAAACAACACTATTTTGTCTTGAACCTCATACACCGTACACGTGTGTGCTTTATTGTTAAGTCTATCTGAATAACCTTTCATTTCTATCTGCTAGTCGTGTCATGTTGATACAATGCACTTGCCTGATATTTGCCTTGACTAGATATTCTTACACGTTCATTTTTAAATATTTACTGCTAAGTAACAGCTGAGTTTAACGAAAAAGGAAAAATCTTTAAATAAGTTAAATACGTTTATTCGTGCCTATGTATCGAAATGTTCGTTAACTTTCATTAACCCTTTACTCGCAAGGGAATACGTGAAAATTAGCAAGATTTTCACTTCAATGCAATAGAGCTATTTCGAGATGCTCATGTAAACTGACAGATATTCAACTAGGTCGAATTATTTACTCTAGTGTTTGTCTTTAAAAAAACCCATCTGCACCCCGATCCTTGTTACCATAGCATTTTGATGGGACAAAAGATAAAATATATTCTTCAACCCTTACATTGCATATCATGCAGTTTTATTACCAAAATGTGGTTTTGAGTACTAGATATTTTCGAGCTCTGAAAATATGTTATCTTGTTACTATTTGCCAGATTTTCTGCACCCACTTAACATAATGTTCGTTGATAAGGGACTCCATCAGAGTGTACATCACCTCTGTGGGACTCACTGGATACATCTTTTGACGGCGAGCGTTGCAAAAATAGGCAATTTCATCGAGTGAAATTCACCAAATCCGCTTAAAAGCACTTATTTCAAGACATGTACGGACATTTTGGATCAGAAAAGTAAAAACACGAAATTCACCAGATAAGTTATGATCCTATCTATCCCTAATAATGGTTACTTTTAATCAATTTGAGGACATTGACTGGTGACTTATTTAGTTCATTGACTCTCTTACACACACAATCTACATAGAAATCTTCATTTGCTAGCAATGCTAGTCACTTGAGTTATTTCCTGGTGTTTTACAACTACCTAAAATGATTACTTACGTACTTTTCTTTTTTATTCACTTGTTTTGCATCGTAAATGGAATTCGAAAAGTATGGTGACGTCAGACTTTGGTTATCAGGTTCTAAAATAGAAACTTCATACATTTTTAAAACCTTTCTAAACAACTGTCAATTACCTGTTACCAATTTTGTTAGACATTCAAAACAATACTGAATAACCTTGGTTTCTACTTTTGTCATCTTGTAATGTTCTCACATTTGTAAAAAGGCTACTTTAGTCCTGACAAGAACACTTAGATGTTAATGAATCTTTCTAAGCAACTATGTTTATCCATTTTAGTTTATTTAAAAGAGAATGACATTTATCTATCATCTTATTTGTCTTCCGCTGATATTGCGTGCATAATGTATGAGGATGCATAGTTTAAAATCAAAACCGTTATTTGTAGACTCTATAAATAAACTGAAGAGTAAAATGTATTGAGATATACTGAGTTTTATTACATTATCTTGTCCGGAATTTTGATACTTATATCATTTCACAAGTAATGTTTCAAATATAAAAACAACATACGCACATTGATATAATTGCAAAAAAAGGACTATTTATGATTTTACGCGTATCAACCTTAGTTTTTATATGAATTCGTAGTTCATCTTTTATAAAAGAAGAAAAATCTTATGTTGATTTTATTTATTTTGATGTGACTAGTAACATTTTGATACGATGCAGTTTCAACCTAGATTGTTAGATGCTTCATTTTCTTTCCTTGTTTAATTTGTAGCGGCACACGTGATCGCTAATTCTATTCTTATCAATAACCATTTTGCCATTTGGTCAATTTACCGTCTGTAATTTTCACCAGTTCTACAAGTTCAATCCCAATGAGTTATCATATTGGTCAGGTGGATATGTAGCAAATTGCTCCCATGATATACACATGATTCTATTATATTGTTATTGCTATGATCAATTTGTTCCCATATATCTGCTGCAGATTATAACCACTTGATGTCGCCAATGAGACACATATAACTTTACACTTTATTACAGATTTAATTATGATAAACTGGTCATGTCATTATTCAATACCAGCATAATGTTGTATTATTCGATGCTGCATTTTATAATTGATCTCTTTGTGTATTGCGATATCTGATACTATGATCAGAAATAGTGGTTTGAACTTAGAGTATCAACTATCTGATCATGAATGTGAATCTAATAGTCTTTGACGTACGAGTACTTTTTTATCGGGTTTAACGCCGTTTCAACACAATTGTAGGTCATTTTACGGCGTCCAGCGCACCTAACCTAGCTTTCCTGGATCCTTGTCTATAACCAGTACTCACCTACCCTTCCACAAGGCCGGAAACTTTTATATGTATCTTAGTAATGGAGGAAAATTGACATTATTGTCAAATTTTTATGGAAGGGTATATTCTCCCCGGGTGGGATTCGAACCCGTTCCCCCTTCGGGACACAAGATTCCAAATCTCAGCGCGCTACCAACTGCGCCACCGACCGGGGTTTTTTACGAGTACGACTTTGTAAAAGTCTGTTTGAACCTCCCAGATCTATTAAATATTTTTTTATATGTTTATATATGCATTTCATGACTATGTTAATATTGGTAATAAAAGGAGACTTATAATTGCAATATAACTTTCATTTCATTTGTGTTCAAACGACTTTTGTAATTTATCATTAGTTTATACAAACGACTTTATACATGTGACGATAGTGTAACATATATTTAGATAAGTTAGTATTAGGACATTTTAGTTTTTATAAAAGTACGACATGAGTTCTAGTTTGATATTATCTTCACAATATTAACAAACTTGCTTGAAAATATAATATGCAAGAAAATATAAGACTATGGTGTAAAATGCAGATAAAATATGAATACGATAGACGATAAAAAGAACCAGAAAACACTATTATCACAAGATATCGAGAAACCTTGAATTTTATTGTTTTCAAAGGAGTAATTTCAGATTTAACTAATCTTATTTTATGTACGCCGTGAAACATACTAGATCTGATTCGCAGAATAATGAATATTATTCTTCGTAAAATCAACAGTTATGTCCAAAACTTTTTTGAATTGAAATTTACGTTGACAATTTGATATATTGCGTTTCATCACTTCCTATGTACTTTTTGTTCGATGGTTATTTTCAACTACTTTTGGTGAAAATAATCTGAATAAACATGTGCATAATGATGAATTTTAAGATTATCTCTGTGTCATCTCATGACATGTATTATTCACTTGTCTCTGCGATCATTAATAAAATATTTGTAACATACCTTATCGCAGTTGTTTGTTGCAAGGTCATACTATTTCTAAATAATCATTGAATCGTACATTTTCTATAACACAACGAATTTCTTACTCAGATGGGAAATCAGGAATAAAGCGTGATGTTTCTATTACTGATAAATTGCTGTGAAGTGGAAGAATTGCTATCAAATTCAGAAAAAAATCTATAAGCTGACAATCGATGATGTGTGATACAATATAACATTTGATGTTATTGTTTTATGGTTTTTATTTAAATGTTACATTTATGGTGAGATTGAATTTACATCAAGGGATTATACTTGTTTCAATAGTTTGTTGTATTAACATATATAGAAAGTGCTCTACTTTAAATTAGAATATAGGATATGAGAGTCTTAAACACATAGATAAGAACAGATCAATAGAAAGTGATTGGATAATATAAGATCTAAAAGAGGGTTTTCAATCATGAAATATTTAATTGAGATGTAATTAGAAAACCCCAGTAAATCATAATATGGTTGAATGGATCATTAGCCAGTGAAACTGAAGTGTTTGTTATGTATTGAACACTACCCACAAAAAGGAAGTAGATATAAAACTTTCCCTTAGAACGAATTTATGAAAAATTATAACAGCTGTAACTCATGATGCAACTTATAGTTTAGTTCAATAGTTTTATTAAATCAAATATCCATAAGGTATAAGCGTGTTTTATTGTTTAACATAATGTGGATGAACATGTATCATTATGTGCTCAATCTGTTAATTTTTTTATAGAATGCCAATATTGTACACGATTAACACACTGATTTTTGTCGTTTCAAAACCTTGTTTTAAATTTTATAATATCTGTACAACGTATTAATTATTGATTGTTATTGGCCATTTTTAATCGCTCTGTTTGATTCATTTTTACAAACATTTACTAACCACATTTTTCACTTTAGTTCATACATCTAAGTAGTTGCTACAGTTGTGGAAGGCCTAAGCCTTTTTGAATACTCTTCGATAAAACCAAGCACAGTCTGCCATGGAAATATGATCTTTTTATCACAAAGTGTCCACATAGTTGATTCCCCCGTTTTAGGGGAAAATATAATCTCTTTAAGCGAGTAATGATTTAAAAGTGTTATGAAATTCTGGTTTGGTGGTTTGACCGCCTGATATAAAATATGTTGACAAAAGACGTAAACCCAAGTACAAGCGAACTTTATAAACAATTATCTCTGCTCAAAGGACAACATGTATGTTTGTTTCTTGTATTTAAAACTGTCCAACAGACATGAGAGTTGCTTATCAGATAATCTAGTCTTATTAAATAAACCATGCTTCTTTTCTTACTGCGATGAATCTTAATTATGTTTCTAATTTACAAAACTGTTGAAATATAGTTGAAGATCTCTCGTTACTAACTTTTCTTTACTGTATTTGTATCAATGATTATATGAAACACAAAACAAAACAACGATAAAATATCTTGCTTGTATATTAGTTTTCAATAGATATAAGTAATATGTAATCGTCATTTAGTGTTGTTGAAGTCTCTTAATGAGCTCGAAGTAGTCTATAATGAAAACATTTTAGTTGCAGAATAAATAAATTGCTGTTATTTGCTTTTGTCAGGCATGTCGTAAATTTCGATAAGTTTGTTGAGTTAACTGAATTATGCTACATCGATAGATTTATAGTCGTGTAATTCATTAGGACATTTATCTTCTCTTCTATTAATATCTGCCATACATATCATCTATGAAGATATACTCATCTTCAGTAATATGCAGATCTAATAAACATAAAGCAACACAATTCATATGGGCATTAGAATGTCAAATGAATGTCATTCACCAACACCTAAATTTTAGTTATGAAAATAACATTTCTTCCTTCTTTGAATAGCTTCAAATTAGTACATCTGTTTTGCTAATGCTACTTCATTATCAATAGATTTTAAGACATAAATTGGTGAAATACTGAATTAGAAATGTTATTTTCTATTGCATTTTCAACATAACCATTAGGGTTATGTACTTATTTTCGATTTAATGTTGATTTTTTCAAGAACATTCAAATAAAAGCTATCCTTTTAACAACTATGTTAATTTTGATTTTTTCCTAAGATGAACATACCGCACTGTATTAGATTAGTTTTTTCTTCTGAAAACAAAATTCAATTACTTATTTGAAGTCTTGACAAATTACTTACAAATTTTACTGAAGTATGTTTTTGTCAGGGATTACTAGAATGCAAATGATATAGGATTAAGTGTTATTATTATGACTCACAATTAGATCAAAATTTCTTATTAGATTGATGGTATCACATTATGTTGTTTCACTGAAAATATTCAGTCCTTAATTGGGAATCCAAAATTATCAATATCATCCGAAACTGATAATAAGCTATGACCCAAACTGACTTACTTCTAGATAAATTTCTGAAGTGTTACTACCATCACCGACCCTAATTTGTCATTCATATGTAATTCTTTTATTTAATGTCGCATTCAGTAGCAACCTGTTAGTACCAATCAAACAAAACAATTGATTTATTTAAATTGACCATTGAACAGTAAATATATTGCAACATTGTATAAATACAAAAAGTTTGTCATTTACAATAGTTGTTTTTGATTGCTGATGAAGGTAGTATTGGTGATATTTATGATAGTTAACTGATATATATTTGAATTCCTTCAAATTGACACCCAAATGTGTTCATTTCAATGACAATTTGCTTTATTTGCTCACAAATTTACCACAAATGCCTCTGTATTTTTTAAATTGCACATATGACAAGACGATTCTTGCTGTCATAGGAGGATTTAAGGTAAATTAAGCTATTCAATGTTGGAAGAAATATCATTTTCATACATGATGTTGGTGAAATGACATTCATTAGACGTTCTGATACCCTAATGAATTGTTGCTGCTTTACAATTATTAAATCTGCATATCACTAAAGATGAGTTAACCACATGTGCTTAGTAATTGCAAAATCTTGGGTGAAGAGAATCAGGCCTGTGGACAAACAATGCGTATATCGACCGCGTTACTACTAATAGTGTGTTGATAAAGCAGCGTTTTTCATTAAAAGTAGATGTCTCAGATTAATTATTAGATTATGAAGCAATAACATGGTTAATGACAAATGGACATTGTTAATTTCAATCATTATCTGGCTAAAATATAGGATGACCGTAAATGGACAGAGATTTTATTTCATCAGACAATGCCAGTAATGAACCGAGATGTTATCATTTTTTATCATGATAGTTTTTGGATATTGAACAGATGATATTACTTGCAATATAATTTGTAGTATGTTACATACACGTTGGTATGATGGACATACTAATGATTATGACATCATGTATATTACAATACTACATATTATATACGATGTAAGATCATTATCAATATATAATAATGAGTTTCTCTTAACAAATGTCCTATTAAATCACCATTTTTGTATGAAATTGAATATGTCTACCATATACAGATTTGGACAACATACATTCATTTATAATGTTTCTGACCGTTGAGATGTTGCATTCAGTACATATATATGATATTGTAACAATACCCCTCTTAAAAGTATCATTGTTTATGATCACCAGTATTTTAAATGCTGTCTGTTACACCGATCGTTTTTTACTTACAATGCATACAATTTGCATTGTAATGCCGATATTTGTAAAGTGTTAAACAAGTGACGATGAAAATAATTATGTTTTTGGTGCTAATTAAGTGTACATGTATTTGATATTCATTTCTGATCCTTCAATCAAATAAACATCACTACCGTGATATATTGTTTGATATCTATTATAATTTTGATCAATGCAGTGTTGATTTGGTGACAATAGCCTTCAAAACGTAATTTTACGTCATGCAATAAACGCCTCGTGATAAGAAACCATTTGTATTTTATAATGCCTTAAAATCATTATTCATTTAACTTTCTTTATTATTTCTTGTTTTGTTTGCTCTGTAATAAGGTAATATTTTAGGCCGTTGAGATATATTGGATGCTATTCTGTCTTTCAATTAATAAAAGTCTTATTTGTTTTAGTATTTGCTTACTTTATACATAGTTGAGATGTGCATTCATCAAACTGTCATACTTGACACTTCTTCGATGGTAAGCTATAGAAAGTTATAAAAAATTCAGGGAAGCAAAAACTATTTCAGACAATATTATATTCATAGACTAAACTTTGTATTTGTATTATTACGAGATATGAAGTTAAAATATTGGCTCAGGAGATCTATTTGTTTTGTGTCTAATATCAATTGTAAAGAGGCATTGCTCAAATGTATATTTTTTTTTTAATACTTGTGGATTAGAAACAGGGTTTGTCGTATGGTTATGGCGTTTGACTCGAAATCATTATGTAGCCTGATATCCTCCATGCGTTCTCATTTCGGATGTGGGAGTTCAGCTTTGAAACAAATATATATTAACATTTAGATAACAACCACGTGCATAACTTTGCGATTAAACACTTTATATTATAAATAATGTATTGTAACTATATATTATAAAAATGCAATGTGAATTTTGAATGTCTTCCACTGTTTCTAGTGACTTCCCTTGTCAAACATTGTTTAATAGGCTTGGGTACCTATCGTATAAAGACAATATCACTTAACGTTTTGCCGCTTTACCCAAACATATATCTTCATTTATGTAGGACTTCGATTTCTTCTATGTATGTTTGAATATAGACTTTGGAAAGTGCATTATAATGAATCAATCAAGAGATTGACATTATTATCATCGAATAGAAATTAAGTTGAAGTCAGTTTGGCAGATAGATTGATATTGTACTCGCCATCAAATTTGGCTTACATTAAAATTAGATATTTGGTTTACATTTGCAGCAAGAAGTATTATTTTATGTCCTCTACGTATCTGTGATTATTTAAGTGGGTGCATTTTGGAGTTTTGAACATGTTTCGTGCTTATAACTTTTGATACTAAATTCATCTAGAGTTGGCTTGAAAGTGTTTATGTTTAAGTGCACTGACAGTGTTAAAAGATAAAAGATCTATTGTAAAAAGAATGTCATTTTTTATGAATATATTACTAAATATTATATTATTATTCTAAATTACTATATTACTATGTTACTAAATCAATAGAGCCATATGAATAAAAATGTATGAAAGACCTTTTGTAAAAGAACATGCTTCGTATCGTACAGTACGAGGTATCGTTTTTCTAATATACATGAATGTTTTATCTCTACATTTAAATGTTTTTAGAACATATGAAAGTTATTTGCATGAATTCCCTGTAGTTATTATATTGTGTGCGGGTCATTATTCTCCTTTTATATTTTACAAAAGACTTAAGTAGATAATAATCGTGGATGGAATCCGTAAATCATACGTTTTATGAAACGAGACCCTGATAAGCACTTCTTCGTGACACTATACTTATATTATTTTGTAAATAATAGGATTTGTATATATATTTCGTCTCATATATTTCTTTGCTAGTGCCATTGTTTTTGTTCATCTCATCATTATTCCTGTAAGAATATTATGTCCAATATATCTCCAAAATAGGATATACCAATGTTATAGATACTAATGTTTAAAGACCAGATTTAGTAAGAATTCTTTAGTTTGTGCATTTGGAATGAATAAAATTGAATTAAGTGGTTATATGTAAGTAGATGCATTTGCTCTGATATATTTCGATTGCTTCACTTCTGCCATCTACTGATCTAAATGAGCCTCTATAATTGATATCGTTGTTTACACTATTTTGTTCATTTAGTATTTTGTACCATTGTGAACATTTGGCATCAACAAAACTTAATAACTAATTGATGCGATGAAACTTTTACAGGAAATTTTATGTTGACTTTGATGACAGTTGACAAGGACATGTTAAAACTATGTTCACATTATGGTAATGTTATACACTATTTGCTGAAGTCGCACTAAAATATTATTGTTTTTGCTATGTAGGCATTTGAAGATTTCCCCTGATGACAGATCGTAGTTGTAATATGGATGCTTCATATTGTTTTATCCTATATAATATAGTTTTATTTGTGTTATATAATAGGCCATTGTAAATGGCTATGTTTTTTCTTTTTCTTCATAAACATACGTGAAATATGACGAACAATTTATTCCTATGAAAATATACTCTTTAATGTTGTTAGCTTGCTTGTTTGTGCTGACACGCACAGCACTTATTTTCTCTGTTTCACTCTATGTACAAATATTTTCACGGTGAAGTTGAATGTCCTTAGCTTTCGCATAACCAATATACTGGTTGTCTAATTAAAATGGAAAGAAACTGTGTATAGCTACCAAAAAGGTCATTAGATAATTCACTTGTTTACTCATTTAAAGTTCTTTTTCAGCTTGATATATTGCGTTAGCTGTTCATGCTGGTTAAATAATTGTTAAAATAATCATTGGTTGTCTGGACTTGTGAGTTATTTGTTTTGTATCTTCGTGTGTACACAGTGTTGGTATCACATATTTGTAACAAGAAGCAATAATAGTTACATTATGAGTTTTGATATATATTAGCAAATACTTTACAACACAGCAAGTCATTACCTTATAAGCAACACAGATAGCCTTAAAATATTGTAGAACAACAGACTCATATAAATACAATATCCCCTAATTTTTAATGTCTTTTAGTTCTTTTACTTGTCCTACGAAGAAGACTTTATCGATGTTGATATAACTTTCCAAACAAGTATACTCTTTAAAAGTTATTTTATTGTGAATAGCACTTAAATAATTCATTTCTTAGAATTTAACTCAATAAAGCGAATTAATCCACAATACGTTTGTTGAAAGTAAGTTATAGATTTGCTCTAGAGTTATTTAATCTTAAATATAGAAACACTGGCACAAATAAATTAAATTTATGATCCAAGTAAAAATATCTGAATTTCTGAATTATTTACTTATTTTTATAATGGACACATTTTGTAATATCATATTTTTGCTTTATGTAACTCAAATTTCATTTTGTATAACCTTTGATTTAAACGTTACCCTGTCTAGTTTTGGTTTTTGGTCACAGAAGTATTAATCAGTTGCATCACTCGATTCCGTATCAAGGCACGAGGAATCGATTTTCGACGCGATTTGTTATATTCTATCAAACACTAAGATCAAATGTAGTATTTCCTCGTTAAAAGCAATATTCAATTGCTCATATAATACATGAAATGCAAAAAGAAATTAAGCTGGCGTCACTTGATAACTTAAGCAATATCGATCAGCTATGAAAAAGGAAATAAAAAGTTTCTTTTTTTGTTATTTTCTATCTTGTTAATTCAGACCTCATTAAAATTCATTGAAGTTGAAACAAAAACATGTTTTATTTTCAACAGAGAATAATAATTTTGAGGATTCATTTCTCATGGCACAATCTTCCAATGTCAGAGATGTTAAGCACATTTAGGAAATGTTATTCTGACAAAAAATAAACTAGTGTACATTTCCTCTTATTGCCAAGTCTTTGCATGTTTATACTTTTTTATCTGTCACAATTGACGATAAAAAGAAAGTTTTATTCTAATGTTTGTATTAAATTGCCCACGAACAAGTCACTCATAATGGCTGTCAAATTCTATATTTCACTTTAATAATCCTATATTATGATGACTTTAACATATCAGATGTATACTTCCCGAGACAATGCCAATTTTGATAATGTGTATCACTTGCAGATTGATTAGTATAAATATGATCTCTCGCATTGACATGTTCGAGTTTATTGTATCACATATTGGTTATCAGTAAGGTTGCATAATATCTGTAAGACAAGACGTATTATAAAGAAATTGTCTTAACCAATTATAACTTGATGTACGTTTAGAATGTCGTGGGGCGTTTGCTTACTTGCATTTAATAGTTTGTTTATGATGATTATTGAATACTGCTCAGATCGAAGTACTTTACATGTGTTTTTGTCATTTGTTTCAAGTGTTTTGTCAGTTGCACCTTGCTTATTGTATGTTATGTTCAGTTATTATCAGATTATCATATACAATGTATTTTACGAGTATATTTCAAACTAACAATATCAACAAAAGAAATTTTCTCAAGCTCTTGGTGTTTATTAGATTGTATTTCGCATTATTAAAAATGAAAAACGCACTTGTTCATTTTGTAATTACCTTCTGTAATATTTTAATGTAATTTATCCAAAATATTTTGATGCTTAAAAAGCTTTAGACAATCTTAAATGTATAAAAACAAGTTCAGTAGAAAGTTTTTTTCAAGTAAAATGTGTCAAACCTAAGACATATAAGCTGTTAAATTGATGTATTTAGATGGAATATGTTGAATTTAAGAAAATGTGTTAAAGCTGTAGTGCCTGAAGTAAAAGATAAGAACTTTTTTATGTACAGCGAATACATTTTTTGACATAATGATGTTCCTATATAACAGTTTTTCCACCATTGTTTGGGTGCCTGATTGTGAATATTTCAGAGCATTCTCGGTATGCTATGAAAAGTTGTAATGATTTAAGGCTGGTTTATTTACCAATTCTTAATCGTGATTTATACACAATTATATAAACCCTACATGTAAACCAAACTATACATTTAATAGAATAGTATATACTTCAATTGACAACACTATTTGTTTTATGGAAAATGGTAATCATATGAATACGCTTGCCAACTGTGTCATACGGGTGATTCATATAAAATGATATCTATATTGAAAGCACATGACAATGTTATGTCTTCACGTACATGCGATTTTAACAGTTTTGCACTGGGTTAAAAATTAGATTACACTTATTATGCTTGGCAGAATTTCTTATCAATATATTTTATTACAAATCAAATCTATTTGCTAAACATTGTGAATGCTTTGACTTTCAATTCAACTATTTCCGTGAATGAACAGTCTTTATTTTATAAATAATTACTAATCAATATTCTATTAATCATCTGTTCATTTAACCTAACGCAGTTTTACTCTATTTATTTAACGATGTAGCAAATATTACTAATTTGTAGATTATCAGCTCATGACAAAACGTAAATAATACAAAAACATGCAACAAAGTATTTGATGATTAATAAATCAATATTTGAGGAAAATCATACAAATGTTACATTAACAAATAATGATATTACGATTGCAAACAATAGCTAAACGACATCGTGTTCATCAGGTGACGGATTTAAATGGTCTGGAATATGACTCTGAACCTAACACGAATTGTCCCATCAAGTAGTTAAGTACATAATACAGAAATAGAAACATTCGTAGAATAATCATATTTTAGCCAATATTTGTAAAGTTATGATGTTTAGGATGTTCCCACACATTTATCTAAATCTAATATTCAAATCAATTTATTTAAATGTTATATTACTACAATAGCAAATCTCTTTCAAGGGAATGGCTGTCATACTATTCTTTGTTGATCGGGTTTGTTTCAGTCAAAATTCATTAATCTTTCTATTTGATTGTGTTGAGGGCAAACATATTCATGTGCATGTTATTAACCCGAGTAAATGTTTACTTTTAGTAATTTGATGCTGTGTGTTTCTGTAAAAAACTATAAAAGTTATGATTTTCATCTTTTTGTCCTTTTAATGTTTTTAAATAGATGAGAAATTTAGGTTAATGTTGGTATATTAAACTGGGCGGGATTTCAGGATTGGTAGTTTAAATGAAAACAATGACATATTGCTGTATTTAGACATCACGCGACTTTGAATTATCTTCATGACTGTCATTTATAGATGATTGTTTTACAAAAAAATCCCAGATAGGGCCGGATTGTGTTTCCTGTAGTGTTTCATTGACAACATATCTTAAAAATTATGTAGCCTTTATTACCATATTTACTTCATAATTGAGTTATGTGAATGGAGGTAGAAAATATTGAAATAGGTATACGAAAAGTTATTCTGCTAGAGTTCTATTATCCGATTTGTGTACAACATTCTTAAGTAAATGGCTTTGATTGTTTCAGTCACACGCTGCAAACCGATTAAATAGCTCAATACGTGTTGCGTAATAATAAACCAATCCTGTCTTTGCACTCTTCAATGAATACTCTATTCTGTATACGCTGTAGTAAATGAATTACATCTCTGCTCTAACTTTCTTACATCCCTTTTTACATCACAAGTATATATCTTAAGGCTTTGCAATGTGTTAACTTAGCCATCACTGCTGAGTTTGCTTTTGATTAAATATTTTAGTTTCAAAGCGGCATTTATGTATCTCATGGTGGCTTAATTCGACATTGTTTTCAGTAATCACTATGACCTTGATCAAATTTTTCTTCCGGAGTGAACAATGTTAAATAAAAATCTAATTAGTTTCCAGAACAGATGTTCTCTTTTAGTATCACCCACGTCCTTTCTAAACACAAATGTGAATGACATTTCTAAATTTGCAGATGTATTAATTTGGAATTTATTACTTTGATTTGGAAGTGATTACTCTATTTCTGCTTACTAATTAACGATTAACGTACGTTTATTTCTTTGCCATTTATATTGTCCTAGAAGTTCTGGAAGAGGGCTTATTCCAGGACGTTTCACTCTTGACATTTTATACATGTATTGTAATTCAATTATGGTGTTATTTTATAGCCCTTGGCTAGAGGTATACATTCAATGAGTGAGTTTATTGGGCTATGAAATAAATGAAATAAGTTTATAAACAGAAATCTATGGTACCTTATTAACTATGGTGATTACTGGGAAAAATGTTTTCTTGTATAGGTTGGAAAAAGAAATATTAAAAATACAATTTCAATACATGAGTTGCATGCATAAGGCATGTTTTCATCTCCCTAATGTTCCTCATTATTTTGTATTTCTTATCTGGGAAAATCGTTAAGATGTATTGTAAAGCTCGACTGAAAGATTATCTTTTGTACCAATTATTTTTGTAATTTCTGAGAAAACAAGTTTTGTAGTGCTTTGTCTCTTTCTGGAAACCAACGTAACTGAACTCATTTGTCAATAGTTATACTAGGGTTAACTTACTCTTGTCTTAATCAGCTTTTGCTCTTGCTAATGTTATAAACCATCAATGTTAAAACTTCCTTGCTGAAAAATAAGTCAGAACATTATGATATGTCGAAAGGCAATAGGTTTCCGAAACAGTAAATCAGTGATCTAGAGCTTTAAAAGTCGCTTTACGGAGTTAAAGTTTACAATTTGTAATTGAACTGAATAATATGATATTGTTAACATTTACTTTCAATTTACACAAGAACGGACCGGACAAGTAAACAATTTTAAGATTTACATATACATGTACAAACATGAGAAAATTCAAGATCTTAGACCTGATGATAGTGGATTTAATTGAAGAAAAAATGCTTTGACTACAATTATATCACTTGAGTCGTTGTTCGTAATTGTATGTGTCATTTAATGTATTGGCGTTCCTAACTATTTTGTAGTTTTTGGTCATGGCGTTGATATGCTTTTAGCGTATTGTTTATTGAATGAGGAAGTGAACTGATAAATTATTCAACACATATTTGTCATGCTCTCCATAAAATGTTTGATTGTGCTTGAGTGTTTTATGTTATATATCGGGTGGGGATTTTCACAGATTTTATCAGTGCATATTTAATAAATTGAATTCTGAACATAAATATTATAAACTGACTAATAGTGAAGTGAATGCTGATACGATATTATCTTGTACAATAATATAATCATCTTTTAGATACGCGAGTTGGTAATATAAATTGTCAAACACTTTTAAGATTTGGGTAATGCTTAGATATTATACTTTAACTGATTTTTATTGGCTGATTCAAATATTGACGTGTCTGTAATGTCGCGTTGCTGAATTTAAATATTACAGAATACAAAGTAAATAAACATCTATCTAAAAGTAAAATCGGTTAATCTGCGATTGAAAACTTCCATTCATTTTTGTTAAAGATAATTTATCTTGTTTAATATCTGCGTTAGAATGCTTAATTGTGTCCTTGGCAGTTCATTCCACTCACCACTACAGATAACAAATGTATCATTGTGTTAGTTTGACTCCGACTGTCACATTGCTGTAAAAACTGGAAATAATACGATATATCTAAATGATATCGGTCTCATGATAGCTACCAATTATTGTTTCGGATGTCTGGCTTCTTAATTAGTTCCATGGTGAAGTAATAAGGGGTTATAAAAACACTCCTGTGTTAGTATAAAAATGATGGTTCATTTTCACTTGAGTAAGAAAATACCTTTTTGATTCTAAATGTCCATGTGTGTTGGATAGTCAACAACAGCTAAACATGCAATGCTGGACGTAATGCAGTACTTGAGTACTTGGCTAGTTCTTTAGGTTAGATGTAGGAATCGAAGTTCATGCTATTTTGTGGGGATTCTGTAGAGTTTGTATTTATTGTTTGTATTTTACTATTATCGTTAACTGTGAAGTCATCCTAGATTACATGGAAATACACTAACTCATCTGACGTTTTGAAACATAGTCTTATATAATAAAATTTGCTTTAGCATTTAGATTTCATTAAAGTGTGGTCGAATGACATGTTCTAGTGTTCCAAAATTCGAAATTATTTTTTTTTTATGTAAGATATACCCAGACATTTTTACAGCTGAAACAGGTTTTTTATAAAATTGTTTTTAAGCTATGCGTTTGGATTAGTTCTATCATCGTGATAGCACTGCGATGTATTTTCTTAATATATTATTTCCAAGAGACTCCTGTTGCTTCCACACGTCCATAAATATCTTTTGAACTTGGAGTACATAAGAGTACTGTAAAGTCTGTAATTATGTCTATGTCAGTTGACAGTTGGACTGATCTGGACACATATGCTTATGATAACTTTGTAAATGTGTAATTGCCTTTTAGGTTACAGAAATAATCTGACAAAAATAAAAGAATAACAAACACATGTGTAAATTAAAAATATCCATTAGAATTTATTTTATTTTTACATTGTTTAAGTTATTTTATTTTGTCTTGAGCAGAACACTTTATTGATGTTGAAATAACTTTCCAAACATTAAAGTTTAAGCTTTGATTTTTTTATTGTGAATGGCACTTAACTCATTCATTCCCAAGAAAAGTTACATTAAACATTTAATGATAGTTTGGTCTATGGATTTTTCTAGAGTTTGTTTATTGTTAAAAATAGATAAGCTTGCACATATAATGTATGAATTAATTTATGTTTCTAGTTTATATGTCTGAACTTCTAAACTATTTACGTTATTACATTATAATGACATATGTTTAATTACTTATCTTCGCTTTTATGAAACACAATATCTTTTTGTCTTAACTAGTGACATAACTCAATTTTGTTTTGTTTTTTATCCACGGCCGTATTAATCAGATTATCAACACACGACCACGTAACAAAATAGTCGAGTTTGATTTCAGGACACGGTTCGTCGTACTCTAACAAACAATAGTAAACATTATTGTATTTCCTTCTTATGCTTCATATATAATGCCACACTTAAAAAGCAGAAGGAAAGCTTGACATATGAGTTGGCGCCAATTAATAACTGAATCAATGTTAATCAATTGTGTAAATTCAAATTAAGACGTTTCTTCCTTGTTATTTCCTATCTTGTTAATACAGACCTCATTAAAATTCATTGATAATAAAAAAATAGTTGATTTTCATGACAAAATAATAACTTTGAGAAGAATTGTCTTCAATTTTTTTTAGATTTTTGCATGACACTGCCAAGACATTAGTCACTCCCAACGTTTTTTTTATTCTATTTGTCATGTATAACGACTTTAACATCCCAAAGTTACTTCCTAAGGCAATGACACTTTTGATCGTTCATATCACTTGCAGATTTATTTGGTAGTATTGTTCCTTGCATAGACATGTTGAGTATTTTATTTCACTTATTGGTAAACTGTATATGTAAAAGATTGCATACAAGCTGAAGACAAGACCTATTGTAAAAAGAATTATCATAACCAATTATTGCAGTCTTTAAAGTTATCACTTTATCTGAGAAAGAGGGGAAATAAAAGGCTTGAGGTTGGTTATTGAATGACATTGGTCGTTTGCCATACTTGCGTTTAATAAAGTTTTTGTTTTTGTATGGTTTCTATTGACAGCTGTTTATTGCGAATTACTTTACATATCAATAGTATCATTAATTGCTTTCGGCGCGATATGATCTTTCTCTGTTGGTGCGCCGTAAAACCAAAACAAACAAACAAACAAACATTACTTTACATGTGTACTGATCTTGTCATTTGCTTTAGTTGCACCTGGATTATTGTAATGATAAGCTGTTATTAGATTATCACAAATGATTATCTTACAGGTGTATTTTTAACCCAGCAATATCAACTAAAAGACATTTTCTCACTCCTGCTGTTTATTTGATTTAAATTCTAATTATTGAATGTAAACAAGATGCTTGTCCTTTTTAATTACTTCATTTTGCATATAATGTATTTTATTCTAAATGCTATAGAAAGTAGTGATAATCCTTAATGTACATGGAAAAGTTAAGTCAAAGTCTTTCATTTGAAAAGTCTCTAACCTGACATGTATGTAATCTACTTGATTCATTTGATAAAATTATGTTCAATGTAAGAAAATGTACTGCTGAGGAAATGTCTTATTAAAAGCTATAGAACCTAATGTAAGATATAAAATCTCTGTCAAGTACAGAATAAATTTGTCATTATGTTGTTGTAATATAACACAGTTTTTCCACCATTGTTTGGACCCCTAATTGGGATTTCTTGGTAGGTTATGAAAAGTGTTTCAAAATATCATAAGTGGACAATTTCTTTCTGATCATCGTGAGTTTTGTGTTTTGTAAAATGACTGTATTTTTTTATGATGAAAAACTGATTAATAATTTAGAAGCGACATGCAGTTTATCCCTAAGGCAAATAAATATATAAAGTTAACAATGTAACAATGTAACAAATATATTCAACTTGTAGATTATCAGCTTATGACAATAGGAAAATGATACAAAACATGCAACAAAGTATTTGATGTGTAATTTATCAGTATTTGAGGAAAATCATCATGTTGTCACATTAACAAATAATGACGGTATGATTGGAAACAATAGATAATCTGTCTCGTATTCATCCGATGGCAAAATCGAAATTATCTGAAATCTGACTCTCAACCTAATAACCTAATAATGAATGGTGCCACCATGAATAAAAGTTCATAAAAAATGTTTGGAAACAGTCGTAGAATAAATAGATGTTTATCAATATTCTATACAGGACTGGTGTTTGAAAAATTAATATTCCCCCACATGTTTCTAAATTTAACAATCAAGTACATTTATATTCATGTTTTTATAACTAAAATAGCGAAATACATACAAAGGAATGACTGTCATACTATACTTTGTTGATCGGGTTGGGTTCAGTCAAAATTCAATAACATTTCTCTTTTTTGTAGAGGGCAAACAGTTTCATTTACTTGTTATTCAACTCGGGTGAATGTTACTTGTTTGTAGTCGGATGATATGTGTTTCGATAAAAATCTGTATAAGTTACAATGTTACAATCAATAAAAAGTTAGATATGCTGTCATTTACATTTATTTGAAACAAACTTAATATGGCTTCAGGGGTATAGTTTAAAATATGTAAACAATGACATATTTCTTAATATGGACGAACGTAACTTCTGAATTTATTTAATGATTAGATAATTCCTCTGAAAATCCCAGATCAGACAGAATTGTGTTTCCCGTAATGTATCACGACCAATATTTTAAAATATGCAGATGTAGCATTCATTAACATTCTTTAGTTTATACATTGTACTTTAATCATTTGTGTGGAGCTAGCAAGAATTGGGAAAGGTTTTACCAAATATGATTGTGTGTTCACCCTTATTTAGCATTCTCCTCTCCGAATTGTGTACAACGTAAAAATGGCAACGTATATGTTAGTCACTAGGTTCAAACCGATTAAATAGCTCATTTATTGTTACTAACAAATAGGTTAATCCAATTTTGTACTACTGTTTAAAGGAAACTCTCTTCTGACAGATCGTTACATTAGTTTATTTCTGCTCTAAATTTTCATTTTACACTTTTACTTTGCTTTAAATTTCTAAAATTTTCTTAAGAGACTTTGCGATGTAGAAACTAAACCACTCGTGCTGAATTTGCTTCTGATTAAATATTTTAGTTTCAAAGCGGCATTTATGTATCCCATGGTGGTCTAATGTGGCATTGTTTTCATCAATCATTATGAACTTGATCAAATATTTCTTCCTGAGTAAACAATGTTAAATTAAAATCTAATTAGTTTCCAGAACAGATGTTCTCTTTTAGTATCACCTACTTCCAATTTAAACACAAATGTGAATGACATTTCTAAATATGCAGACCTATTTAATTGGATTTTTTTACTTTGGGTTGGAAGTGATTACTTTATAGTGGTGCTTACTAATTAACGTACGTTCATTTCTTTGCCAATCATGCTGTTCTAGAAATTACGAGCTTATTCCACGACGTAACACTCGTGATATTTTATACGGGCATTGTAATTTAATTATGGTGTTATTTTATAGCCCTTGGCTAGCGAAACATATTCAATGAGTGAGTTTATTGCGCTATAAAACAAGCATACTTACAGAAATCTATGGTACCTTATTCACTATGGTGATTATTAGGAATTCTGTGTTCTTATGTATTTTGACAATAAACCTTAAAAGGCAATATGGTACTTGCATGAGGCTTGTGTTTTTTCCACGATGTTTCGTATTGTTTTTGTATTTTTTATTATTAGAGTTAGAACAAAACTCGGCTAAAATATTATCATTTGCAACTATAATAATATGTAATTGTTAAGAAAAAGACGTATTTGGTCGAAGCGCTTTGTGTTTTCTTGAAACAAACGTGTCTGAAGTCATTTGTCAGTAGTTGTTTTTGTTTTATTACGACAGAGTTTACTTGCTCATGTATTTATTTTATATTGTTTTTGGCTTTGTTCTAAAGCGCTATTGTTTAAGTTGCAATGCTCATAGAATAAACAAAGCATGAGACAACAATTTCATCGATACAGTAAATCAATGATATAGATATTTAAAAGTCACTTTATCGAACTATAGTCTTTATTTGTAATTGAACTTAATAGTATACTATTGTAACGTTAACATTCAATTCACATACACATGTATTCTTGAAAGTAGACATAATTGTAGTGAATTCAAGAGTTTGGACTACAAGTATATCACCTTTTAAGTAAAGTGCATTCTAAGTTATTTATGGCGTGTATTTTATTCACAGAATTTATTTAATGAATGATTTCAAGATATAGAGTTTACTGACTGATAGATAAATGAATCATCTCTTAAGTAATATTAGTAATATAGCTTGTCTTACACAAGATTAAGTTAATAATCAGATATTTTACTTTTACTGATTTCGCAATCAGCTTCATAGACTGCTACGTCGTGTTCTTGCTAAATCTCGTAAAAACAGAGTACAAAGCAAATTAGATTTATCAGTAAGTATAATCAGTTCATCTGTAATAGGTAACTTCTATTCACTTTGTTAAAAATAACTTGTTTACTAACAACAAATGAATGATTAGTTGTGTCCTTGGATTTTAACTTAAGTCATTCCACTCCTCACTTGTGATAATTAATGTTACTTTGCGTTTGTTTGTCTCAGTCTGTGACACTGCTGTAAATCCAGGTAATTAGTATGGAAAAGTGAATGATATTTGTCTTATAGTTAATTGCTGATGATTCATTGCTTTAGGTGTCTGGCGACTTAGTAAGTGTAGTACTAATGAGTCTAAAGAAAGCTTCGTGATTGGATAGAAGAAGTGATGTTTTCTTTAAACTTGAATTAGGAATTCTTCTTTTTATTTAAAATCGACTTAGTATGTGATAGTCAAAATCAAATAACAACAAATTATGGTATAAAACCTAACATGTAATTAAGGGCGTAGTACTTTAGACTTCATATGGGAGTCATAGTTCAAATAGTTTTGGATTGGATTTTATATGGTTTGTCTGAATATATTATTTGTTTGTGCTTAACTATTAACATTAATGTTGAATACTGACAATTCATCTTAGAAATCATGCAAATACACAAAAGCATCTGTCGTATTATGATTTAGTCTTATATAATGATTGTGTTAGTTTAATAACTTTAACGAGTGTTTGCAGTACATTTCCTCGTGTTGAAAATCTTGAAATTGAGCGGATACATTATAATAGCAGAATCAGATTTAAAAAATAACTTAACGCTGTGAGTTAAAACTGGTTTCTAGCATTGTGAGTGCAATGCAATGTAATAGCTTTATATATTACTTCCCGGAGACTAATGTTGCTGCTTCCACATGCATATTATTATCTTATGAACTTGAAGTATATCATACGATATAGTCAGTTTAATGGAGGAATGTCTGTGTAAATGTTTAGAATAAGCTTTTCCTTAAAAGTGTTTAGCTTTGTAAAGCTTGTCTTTATGTTTATGTTAGTATTTATTTGGTCTGACCTTGACAAGTGAGACGACTTACTCCAAAGACTTTACGATTGACAAGAACAATGCTTTATTAACGCAACAACTGATGATACGATAAGTATCGCATGCCTCTAGGCGGAAAATCTATGTAGTCTCTTTTCGAATGTATCTTTGCATTTTCTTTGGTATTTGTGAAACTCATATACTTTCTTATTGGCTTTGAGCAAAGTTTAGAAAACAAGTGATTGTATGTTGTATGGAAATAACCTGTTTCATTCTTGTTTGGTAATACATGTACGTTGAACATATTTATTTAGAAATACGTAGTGTATTAGTTTACCTAACTGTTTCAATCATCAAATCAGTTTTAGTCAACAAAATATAATATAATAAAAATTCAACACTTCTAATGGCACCCATCATCATTATAACAAACATACAAGACCTTGTTTAAAACAGTGAATAGAGTAGATAGTAATACGATATCAAACTGATTATAGAAATAAATTTAATCCTTTAGAACTGTTTTCTGTGTCAATATACAGTTCCTTCGTGTGATTTGGAAACAGTCAAACTATTGACCCGAAGTAGAGTCGTACGTGTTTTTAACTATTGCCTGATGCCATAAGCCGAGTGATAGTTATATTACTTCAAAACACTGTACCCGTAACCGAGGGAACAGTCGAAACTATTGACCAGTCAACAGTTTGCGAATTGAGATAGTTTTTAGATTGTCTGTTAAAAATAGTGAAAATACCAAATACAAATATATTTGTATAGGGTTTAAAGAATTAGGTAATAATTAAGATGGTTTAGACTGGAAAATTTTATCACTTGATTGAATTTTATGATCATCATTATCCTTTTCCTAGACATGCTTAAACACATATTGACTACTAGTTGAAGGTTTGATTACATCTGTTAGATAAGACATGTTGGTAATAACCGCAGCCAATTATATCAGTATGTGTAAGTTTAGAATGTACAGGCAAGTTAATCAGATAACTTGATGTAATACCAGATCTGTAGTATGGTTATTTCGTGTTTTGGTTGTTCACATACTCATGTTATTCGAGCTTGTGTCTTTCAATTTCAATACAATTGCTGTACAAGTGATTGTAAGTACTAATAATAAAAGCGATTTGTTTAAAACCCGATGTATATATCTAGTTAAAATGAATATGTGCATAGATTGATTACCATCTAAATACGTTTTTGGATGAGGTGAAAAGGATTGGTCGTAATAAAAAAGTCATCAACTGGATATGTCGCAAATCCGTAAATCCTCAAATAGAATTACAATTTTCTAGAAATATAGATCTGTAATAGATTCCAAATATAATTATTCAAGCAATCAAGCAGTAATAATTGTTATACTGCTACAATAACATATCTATAAACATACTTGATTACAGTTGATTTGCGAAGTTATTGGTCGGATATTACTAAAATATTCCATATTAGGAAATTTTGCTTAACCTATGTGTACGTTTACCAATATTTGTTAATTATAGTGATATTTGTCGTGTCTGGTATTTCTGGAATTTATTTGATGACCTTAATGATGTTGCTGGCTAATTTACTAATGCCGTCAAACATCGACAGGTTATTACTGGTGCATTGATGTTACATAATTTGATATAGAGGTTTACAATGTACAATAAAACAACTGTTATTCTGTAAGCTGTGTTCGTAATAGTAAGACAACATTGAAAGATATTATTGCGTGTTGCAGGTTTCGAATTCTATGATAGTTTGTTAAAACGCCTATTACGTGAAATGTCTTGATGTTGGTGCGGTAAAATCTAATAATTTATGACCGTAGTAACATATTTGTTTGTCCATCTTTTTCTGTTTCTTGAGTTGAAGCCTCATCTAAAAGCTATGTTGCATTACAATTTTATCATTAGATATAGCTTTGAATGACATAGGAGCTTTTTGACCTATAGTTTTCAGTTGAAAATCTTATCATGCGAAGGCTGTCAAGCTTGAGTGATGTATTTGATTGAGTTGTCGTGATAATGTTCTCTTGAAGTGTTTTCTATGAAATAAAACCTTTTATTCATAGTTATTGCTTACAATTTGGGATTTTCGATAAGAACAGTTTTTAACGTCGTATTCAACACATATATAGATCATATATACGACGGCTAGCTTTTCCTACTATAGGTTCCCTGGACACTTTTCTATCACCAGTACTTACTTACCCTACCACGAGACCGCCAACTTATGTATAGGGTATGGCCTGCCGCGACCGGGTTTCGAACCCGCAATCTCCGTATTCGAAACCGATTAGAACAGTAAAGATCTGACGTAACATTAATCTGATATAACATAATTAAGGAGTTGATTGTATACAACTTATGATGCTAAACGCCGCTTTAGGACTACGTATTCTATCTACATACTGTCTCTCTCTCGAGAGTATAATATCTCAGCACCTTATTTCTTATCAAATACGAACTTCTTTTTACGACTTGCATTTGCCGACCACAGTACATCGGTAGGAGGGAAAATGTTGAAAAGTACCCAAGAATAAAAGTGAAACCATTTTAAGTTAATGAATTTTATGAAATGAGGTATGCAATGTTTGTAGCATTCTGTGATAGTTGCTGTGGTTAAATACTGTAGTTTAATTTACAATTTGTTGCAATTGATTTATTTTCAATAACCACATTTAGACCTGATCTGTGCTGAAATCTAACAATTTTTGTTGTATCAACAACAATCCCAAACTGAAAAAGCTACTAGTGTACTAGTTAAGACAATTATCAACATTACATGGATAATCATGCAATTGCCCCACTAACCGATAATGATAATGTGATCTCAATCAATAGAAAATTAGTCTTATACTTAACGAAACTTCTAAGTACCCCGATTTCAATGTTTTCGGAAATTTTTTTTTTATTATTTACATCCGATCGAAAATGGAAATAGGACTATACTGTTGTCTGTTTGCATGGTTTTCATGCTTTTTAACTGATGCAAACTCGGTTTTGTCGAGCATGTGCTGAAAAGCGGAAATGCGCACATGCTTATCGTGCAAAAATCCCACGTGGTCAGTTTAAATGAAAATCATTAGTGTGTTGATATGCACAACAAATAATCAAGAAATTGCTCGAATTTTGCTTCAAGAACGAGAAATTGCCATTGGTCAATTATCAGACGGTACGTCACTTGCTGAATAAGATTTCTAATTGCTAATTTTCGTTCAATCAAAACAACTTGAAAATCTTCCCATATCAACGAATGCACGTTAAAAATGGTTTTGCATCGATAAAGTTGCATGAAAACCATTAGTATAAATAACACATTTCCATCACCTATCGGACATTGAAGTTAAAAATTAAGGATTTGCTACAATACTGAAATCAGGGTTCATGTTTTGTAATTTATATAATAGTTATTGTTGATGTATCAAATGTGAATCTAAAATATAACTGGCTCAGGAATGCACTAATACTATGCTGTGTAAAACTTATATGGAAAGCATTCTGTCACATTAATGTTACATTTCTGTTAGACCATACAGATGTCCAATACTTAAAACATTTATCCTTGCTATCACATTATTGACTTTATGTCATTGGTGTCACATCGTTAGTTTGCAATTAACGCTAACAGATTTTTTGTTGATGATTATCATGCAACGAGAACGACAGATTGAGATGATTAGGTAGTATTTTCTTTTAATATACGTTGATATACATACAAGACTAGGGTCAGAAAACTATAGATTAAAGATATATACGGAAGCATCACGATTAATAATTTTAGAAACATTTCTTAATGTGTGAAAACATTTATTATACTAGTATCTTCTTCTAAAAAATACAAATTGTTTCTGATTTATCATAATTGGACAGTATCTTTGCTTCTTCAGCATTTTATCTGTTTCTTATTCGATTTATTCCGAGATAATTTGGTAAAATAAGAAAGCACGCATGTGCTGGTGTATTGGTAAAGTTCGTAAATCAATTGTGGTCCAATGACACCCCCTTCACCTGATTTCTGCTTCTTTAATGTTATTGCATGTTGTTGCAATTCAAATTATTCAAATTACACAAAATCAATTCGTCTTATTATTAATGCTTTTAATCTTTATGTCATTTCAAATAAAAGCTTAGAACATAACGTATCTATGTTGGCTTGTTTATCTCAATGACCACTATGGATAATATTTCATCATGTCATTTTGAATAAAATCTCGTGGCATAATATATCATAAAGATGTATTTAGAACACTTACACCTAAAAATACTACAAAAGTCTGATTGATAAATACATAATTAGCCTACTCGTTCTCTCATTTGTCTTCCCTAATTGAAAGTATGTGGTAAAGCTGTGATTAGCAAGGATTGCTTTTTGTTTTATTTGTCGAGTAGATGTTGAATTGGCAATTTGAATACTTACTTTGGAAAACCACTTTTTGTTAATAATTGGCTACTTCTCTGGTTGAACACCTTATCTTAAATGCAATACCGGAAATATCTGTCTGCATAGTTAAATGTATTTAACTCTGCAATCTTTATAGATGCTCTTAATGGTGCCGTTTCTGCATTCAGTCTGTTATGCTTTTATAAAGGATTTTAATGATAATACCAGGTGGTTGTCTGTCAGTAAGTTACTTGCCATATACTTTTCATGAGCTATTCATTTTGAATTTGTTGAAATGTTTGGAACAAGATTACCTAATACCGTTGCTAAATCAAAATCGTAGTTTAAATCGTCAAAAGCTTTTATTTTATTTATATTCAATCACTCTACTTAACATACTTTTTACGGTAGCTAGTTTAACATAGTGATACACATTTTTTCTAGACCCTTTGAATAGAATACAAAATTATAATACACTGTCGGATTTGTTCTTGTAAATAACACAAATCAATTAACAATAGCATTTTTTCTTATGAGTAAGAGTTATTCAACCAATTGTCAAATATCTGAGAGCATTAGCTAATGAACATGAAATTTAACTTATACAATTCCTGGTAGGCAAAAAATGGGTTGGTTAAAATTTGTAAAATGCTGTATGAAAACAAATGCAAAAAATCAGATTGTACATCGAAAAAAAGTTTTATTTTGTGATGATATATTTCTCTTTTATCTTACTTAAGATTAAGTGATATTTTATCTATATAAGAAAGATAAATGATACTGTAGACCTGTAAGACCATTCCACTTAACACTTCCGATCGTTTATGTCTTATTGTTTCTGTATCTATCAGACTGTGATACTTGTTTGTATCCGCTAGTTGCCAGAATAAATGTCAGTTTTATTGATATTTGGTGGTCTGCACTAGCAAGTGTGATTTATGATAAAAAGTAATGGACAATCATGGTTATTCACCCCTGAATCATATCGCGGTGATCAGTCAACCTACTCACGGTTCCTGGATTTACCTAAATCTCTGGATCCAGCTTTTATCGAGTACGAAACACATGTCCTTGCAAATGGCTGACAACTGATTTACTTCATCAGAAGTTGGCGGAAGAAAAATTGTACAATATATTTGATATCCTTAAATACACGATGGTTCCATCCAAGGTTCGAATCTATAATCTCCGAAATAAAAATACACCTGTCTAAGTACTTGCAATTTTAAATGTAACAGATGAGTTATGATTAATGCAATCTAGCTTTAAGTAAGTTTTAATACATATTTTCATGTCAATTCCCCTGTTAAAATTTATTGTATTGAAAAACCATAATTGTAATATCAAAATTGAACCGCCCGGCTAACTCAGTTGGTAGCACGCAAGTCTACTGATCGAGGGGTCGTGGGTTAGATTAGGACGGGGCATACTTTCGAACAGCTTGGTTATGATTTAGCCAGAGATTTAGCCTTTCCAAGAATAGTGACAAGGTTTACTGACCGCCGTTATATGACCTATGCAATGGGTTGCTGCGGCGTTAAACCCAACAAAAAACAAACAAACAAAACAAAATGATGCAGGTACCTTGAAGCAAACCTTATTTATTGTATGAAAGATTTCCTCACTGACAGTGCAATCAATATGAACATTCTAGAGCCAGCTGAATTGGCTTTTGAAATCGCTTTTTCGAGTGTGCTGTAAATATTACTTTTTACTCAATATGTTCAAGTGTTTTGCTATTATTTGCATTAGTAATGTTTCTATGATGTTTTAGTTTACTTTAGTCGTATGTGCTTCTTAATGGCTTCGTTTTGGCTTCTTAATGTTCCTAAGTCGCAGGAAGCCTTCTCTCTAATTACAATCTCAGACAAACTATTTTCTTCTGTTGAAACTAAGAGCTTTTTACAAGTTTATTATATCTAGAATATTTTGTAAGCAGTTGAAATCTGGTACAATTCAGTCATTATATTTCTTATATATATTATTTTTGACACACAATGTATGTAACCAAAGAATTTGCTCTTTATATTATCTTAGGAAGTTGAACAGTCTTTTCGTACAATTGTTTTGATATTGTCATATCTGTTTATTAAAAGTATCAATATGATTATTTATCATTTTCTTAATTTTGTTGCCGTGGGATAGTGGTTAGCATGTCTGACTTCGAATCCGGAGATCGCGGATTCGAGCCCGATCGCGGTAGGTCATGACCTATGCATGAGTTGTGGGCCTCGTGGTAGGGTAAATTAGTGCTGGTGATAGAAAAGTGTCTAAGAAACCTATAGTAGAAAGAGCTGGTCGTCGTATATATGACCTAAATATGTGTAGAATACGACGTTAAAAACAACAACTACAACTACTTATTTTTGTCCCATTATATTTGCGCCAAATAGTTTTAAACTGGCAAAACGATATGTGTAAACGTAAAAGTATATAACATAGTTGTTTAAAATGTATTTCTTGTTTTCGTTTGCTAAGAAGATAAAAATGTGTGGTAAATTGTACTAAGTGTGTGCATCTGGTATGTTATTTGAGTTAATAAGCGTGTTCAAAGTTTAACGCTATGCTTAAGAACCTTATAGACGTTTTACCGTCTCAATCTTATTATAAATTATCATTGTCGTTGTTTCAATTCCAGTTGACAATGAATCTGATAAACATGTGAATTTTTCTTTCTTTATTTAAAATATAATTCATAAGGACAAATGAGGACTCCTTTGTGACATTTCTGTGACCCGAGTCAGTTCAGCCATTAAGAATTTGAGTAGTTCATCTGAAACATATTGCTTACACATGCAGCTTTTATCTTATGCTAAATAATGGACTATGGCCTTTCATAGAGATATTTGATCAGTAGGTTGAGAATCCTCATGTCACTATGTCTTAATTGTATTTTGGCTACCTTGCTACACAAATTGACATTATTCCTGGAAACAAGCTTGAAGGATTTTGTGTAATTTCAGTAGAAGTAGAAGAAAGACGTTTGTATATCGTTTCTTGAGAGACGAATGTGTTTTGAGGCAAATTTTCTTTAGGTCTGTTTTTTAATGAAATTTCTGTTCAGTTTATTTATGTTCTAATAGGATTAGGAATACATGATATTTCATACCACGTGTTGATTGGTATTTGAACATGAATATATTGATCAGTGTATTCTATGTTACTATTAGTCAAATATGTTGCATTGTTGTTTTGTTTTTGCTTCTGATAATTTAAGGGCTTGATTATTTGTTTAATGTTTTCTACCTTTCCAACAAGTAACTGTCTTTAGTATAGTAATCTGTTGGTTTTTCAGTACTATGCAGTATTCATTAAGTGTTTCTACCGCAAGAGATATTCGTAAGATTCACTGGTTGTTTACAATATCGAGATCACATTTTGTTTATTCATATTATCTTTTTATATTTTGAAACTGAAATCATGTAATAATAATTATTGACATCCTTCAGGACAAGATGTTATGTCAGTAACTTAAACCTGTGATTTTGTTAGGTCCCAATATTACTTTCTGAGATTGTATATAATAAGGACAAACGATATAAATAATGTTTTGATGGTTTAGAACTGTGCTAGTTGCCTTTCGTACTTTGATGTTGAAACCTTAATAAAAGGTAATATGAACATAACTGTTCGTAGAAATGGTGTACAGTTTCAATTTATTTGTGAATTGAGTTTTGTGATTGTTTTTAAGATTGATATCGATTGTTAGCGTCTCATAATTAGATTCCTTGTTAAAATAATTGACAATTAATAAAATAAAATTTATGTTATTATCATATCAGAACTATTCATTTGTGAGATTACTTGTTTCGTCAAGATTTCCTCACTACAAAACATTATATTGATTTTTACTTTATGCTCGAGAAAATGTGAAATTTACAACTGGTGTAAATTACATCTTAATGCCAGATTATTTTACATTTCATTCTTCGTTTCTGTCTGTTACTGAGAATGATCAACGATTTGTCTGCATCTTGCTCTGAAGCGTTTTGTCATTAAAGCGAACATGCATCGCCTTGTTTAAATAGTCAATACAACATAAATGATTGAATAATGTCTTAGTCAAGTCTCTAGGGGGTGCTAACAGCGTCAATGGAACTTGTTTTGTCTGGAAAATGTGTACTACTAGCAGAATGATGTACTGTAATCTTGACATGTCTCCTAGTCATGGTTTGATTTATTATACCACATATTGAAAATGAGTGATAATTTGATAATATCTGTTTGATTTGGCATAATTATTTCAAAATTGCATAGATTAATTACAACAGTCAGTAAAAATGGTTCATGTCACATAAATTGATCTGATAATTTGATATCGACCAAGTTTGAGTCACGTGGTTTTATTATTAGATGTCATGATTTGCACACAAAGTCATGCTAGCAGCTCAGTATGTCATGCCCTTTATATTAACTTTAATTATTTGTTGCTGATATTGGATCAGATTTACACGATGTGTTGTGCGTATTGTTGTTTTCCTTATGTATCATCTTTTAACCAATGTAATGACAGTAATATTTTTTTCATACGTCTTACCATATAAAGTACACGTTATATATGTTATGGTCTCACTGATTTGATGGGATAATGTTTAGTTTAAGAGAAAAATTTCTGGAAAATTGTCTCAAGTAAAATGTAACAAGAACAGCTAATAAAATGTCTGATATAATTTTATTCTTGTAAAATTGTTTTTCATCCATTACTTCTAGGACTGGTTGCTATACAATCCTTTGGGAATTTTAATTATGTTTAAAATCAATGTAACGTATGCTATTTTATCACTGATTAAATTTTTCTCAAATACAATTAGTAGAACTAATCTGATGTTTGGTACAGATCTATAAATACCAGTATTGTTTTAATTTGTTTAAACTAGGATGAATTGCTTAAACAATTAATCAAATGAAAGAAATACTAAAACTTTGCTGAAATAATTTGTAACTGTCTCATTACAAGTCTTTTAGATTCTGTTGATATTCATCAAAGGGTTTTTTCTATTGACTTTTCAATTATTCTCTCTTTAGGCTTACAGATAATTGACTTGATGTTTGCCCTCAATATTTGTGTGATTATACATTAATTAGTTGATAATCTTGTTTATGTTTTTTTCCAATGAAATGACAATTTTAGTGTTTGTTTTTTTCATTTGATATTTGTTAGTAAACATTGTTACATGTATTAAGTTACTGACAAAAGGCACCATATTCTCGTTTAATATTTAATATTTTTTAATTAAACAGTATCTTTCAAAATAGACTTAATTACGTTATTTTCGAATGGAAACTTATATGGAGCTTTTGATATGTGTAACATAACGGAGGACGTATCTATAAAGTGATACTACATATTTGCCTACTAAACTGACTGACCGCATGTAATTGTATACAAAGAACTGCAGTGTATATAGTGGCACTTATTATTTTGAAGATGTATTAAGGATACTTATTTTTAGATGATGAATAATTGACAACAGTTGTCAGCCTAAATGATCAATACAAGAATAATTCCTATCATTCTTTCATTTGTCATATTTTTTGTAGTTGAAGAAATGCCTTAGTTTTGGTTTGCATCTCTGGTCAATACGTACATTTGAATTGTATTTTTTTTTAAATTTCTTTATGCCTTATAGATTGTAGTCATTTTAATCACCGTATTACTATGCTAATTTCGTGCTATTAACTTTTATTTATTCACTAAAAGTACACATATGTTTTTAAGTAAGTGTTTAAATGCATTTTAGTAGTAAGTATTTCACCATGACTTGTTACCAGTATATGTATCTTATATAACATTTATTCCAACATGGATGGAAACATTACTGAAATCCTTTATGTTTATAAAATGCTTTCCAACTGAAAGTTACAAATCTTAGAAACTTTTAAATATTAAGGTACGATGTGAATGTTTTATTTAAACTTCCAAAGGTAAACAATTGCAATTTATGACGTTGATTGGGAATAAATTTCTTTAAAGGTTTGCCTTTTAACTTATGTACTTTTTTTCGTTTTGCTTATGCTAACATAGAAGATATTGATCTGTGTTTTTCTTTTAACAAAATACCAGCGAGTTAATAACGATATTGTTATTCAGTTAATGGCACACTTTTATGACCTATGCTTGAAAAATATATCAAATCGGGGATTTAATTGAGCTATAAAACACATATGCTGTCACTAAAGTGATTATTTTTCTCCTTTTTTGTTTAATCGAAAACAAGATTTCTAAACAATGCATCGTATGCTATGTTCTTTTGCCATATCAGCTGTATTATCATTTTTAAAATTCTAATAAGCAAACTATAGACGCAATGGTTGCGTTTGTTATACTGCTCACTCAATTTTTAGTTCTTTAAGTTAATTTAAGAGAAAATGTGTGTGTATTTTCCTAATTTACCTTTAAACAGAAAGCATTACTATTTATTATACATATAAAATATGTGTAAAGAAAAAAAAGAATTATTGATTTCTGGAGTGTGATAACCTATCAGAAACAAAACACAGGCCTCCAACAAAGGCAAATACCAAAAAAGAAGATATGCTAAGCTTTTTTAAACCTTTTGATTAAATTTATTCTAATAATCAATAATCATAATCAATTTACTATAAAATTGTCTAATTTGATTTTGTTAAGGCATATCCGGGGAAAAATATAGGTTCAATTTAATTGTTACTGGAAAAGATATTTGCTTTGCCTGTGTTATTCTATCTCTTGACAAAAATGTGCAGATTCTGGGAATTAAACATGAGATAGCAACTGGTTTATAGAAGGCTATGTCTTTATGGTTATTAGCCCAACCAATATTACAAAAACTTCATTTTAACATCTTATTTATATATTACTTTTTAATGATGTTAGACATGCATGAAGTTCGTCGATTCTTATGAATGTCATTGCACTGAGCAGGAGATTTATTATAACTGAATGGCTGGGATTAATATGTCCTTAGGAAATTATTATACACTTTAGTTATCAAAATTAATATATTTTTTCTGTATTTTAGCTTGTCAAATGTAATTAAAAAAAGGCGAGGAGGTCTCAATGTGGTTGAATTCAAACATCTGTAACTTAAAAAATTATGGAAAGTTAAAAATTATCATCGGTCTTTTGTCTAAAATATATATTCTTACTGAACCCTAGGTACTTGCAATATCTTTACAGGCAAACATGATTGTTACAAGGATGTAATAAATGGATTTGAATGTAAGCTATGGTAAAAACATTCTCTCTGTGGTAACTGTTGCTTCTTTCATGTATAATACTTACGTGCTAATATGATTGTTTGAAAATTGAATGTTTTATTTATTTTCTAAATGGTTGTTAACGACAATATAATATCATAACGTTTGTTACGTTATCTTTGGAGCATTTCGTTTACTTTATCTGAGCACTCTATGGTTTTCAAATCATGTTTTAACTGGTAGTTGTATGGTTTCATTCAACTTATTAAGTATGTTTCTAAGATGGATGAAGCCATTTTAATAACTATCACTAAAACACCAGACGAAATATTTTCTGTCTGAAATTAAAAGCTTTCTACAGGATTATAGATTCTTTCTCTCACACCATATTTTGATTTCTTTATTTTGATTGAGACTTGTTAATTTGTTATGGATTATTCAAGGTTGCGAGATTGTTTGTGCTAGTTTTAAGTGTTTGCGTTTTATTGTATTCTTTTCATGCGTTTCGTTTTTCTGTGTTGCCAAGTTTTAGATAATATTGGTATATATATGTAAATTGTTTTAAGTATTAGAAACAGCATCAAGCTGTAGTTTAATATTTCATTTTTTAAAGTTGTTCAACGTTGAAATTTCTGTTTGATTCATTAATCGTTTAAAGATTTATAGTGTACGATTTAAAATGTTTAAGTTTACACTTCTTCTGTATCAAACTTACTGGTAAGATACTTTAATGATCATATTCATATCGAATTCTTTAGCATAGACAACAGTCTTTGAACTCAACAAAACTTCATTTTAAAGCTCCTTGTCACCAACCTAATCAGATTTTAAATTAAGTTGGTCATGGTATTAATGTCAGTTGTCAATTTGTCAGACTTGTAAATTTTTGGATTATTGACGAAGACAATGCTTTGTGATGCATAATGAGTTGCGTTTTTCTTCAATATGACATCAGATTTTAATGAAAATTGGAAGAAAGTCTACTGAATCATTGCTAACAAATGCAAATTATCTCTGATGCTGAATTATTGTCAATGACCTTTCATACAGATACGAGATTAGTTAAAGTAAACTCTCATGCTATTCTGTCTTTACAGCGTTCTGTCTACTTTGATTGAAAACATAGGATTATTCTAGGGAACTATGTTAGGATAAACAACATACCTGATATATTTGTATGTCTTTCCTGAAGGCCACTTTAATGATGGTCTATCATTATACTAGAGTCTTAATACATTTCATTTGAGACAAGAGTACTCTAAGCTTATTTATTATGTTTTAAGACATTTCTGTTATGTTGAGAACGTTAAAAGGAATAATATGTTTAGTCTATTTTATTATTGTCTTTTGTAAACTCTAGATGGAGTGATTTAAATGTATGTCTACGTTGTTTGTCTCGTAACATTCGTAGTTTTTTATGTTCTGTAATTAACATCGAAATATTCAGGCTTCTATGTTTTATTGTTTGATATGAGCACTAAATGTACCATATGGGCACTTGTATTAGTTAACGTTATATGTGCAATATATCCTACCTAAAAACCTAAGTTTATCAAACTCCAAAAGAAACTTAAGTACGACATTTGCCTAGAATTTACAGTTATTACTATAAGAAGTTACAATTGTTTTGAAACCTGCTTGGCATAGAACCTAAATGTCTGGTATTTAGCGCAATAATAAAGCTATCAACTTAACAATCAATTTTCTCAACCATTACTTTGTAACTACTCAACTGAACTTTTCAATTTTTTTTAAATGTGTTGTCACCAAAGAGTACTGTCATCATACCAATCTAGGAACTATATGTCAATATTATTTATGTGCTGTCTTGAGAAAAAGAAGCTAAAATAATTACTTATTTCTTCAATCTATTTAATTGCAATTACAACGTAATTACAATTATTGAAAAATCATGTTAAAAATAAGAAGAAAAGAACAGAACTGAGCAAATCTTTTATTTTCAAATCGGGTGCATTATGTACAGCAAGGAACTAACAAATACTAATTTAATAATGCGGTGGTATTAAAGCATTTTATCACTTAAAGCATTTGAAGTGGGTTTGTTATAGAACATAATGTTCCTAGTATTTAATCATGACACATTCATTTATTTTAAAACTTTTCTACAGAAACAGAGCCAAATGGTGATATGTTTGAGGCATAAACAAGTATGTAATTAACGGGATTGTACGTGAGGTTATTTCATCAAAAGATTCATTGTTGACTTATTCTTTGATCAGTGAAGACAAACAAGACTTGATTATAACATATGTCACGATCCAGTCTTGTTTGCATTTTACTATAATTTGTGATTTCATTTGAACTTCTAATGAGAGCGAAATATACGAACTAAATTTGCTTTATAAATTTTCTCGATGTAATTGCTGATTTTCATCAGTTCTTGCTATGTCAAGGAATTTAGGAAAAAATTGTATGTCTGTGAGAATTAGCCTTTTTAATAGTAAGCAAATTAAATTTGGTTTAGTTTTGTTGTCAATATACTGAAATTTAACAATTATGTGTGTGAATGTTCACATTTTTCTTATTCAACATTCCTTAAATAACGTGCTATTGTTCTGTTCTATGTTTAAAGGATAAATTTTATAATTTGTGACAGCAAGATGTAACAGTAGAAAAAAATCCTTTTTGAAAGGCATATTGGTATTTCTGAAGAAACAATTGTCCCTCTTGATTGATATACAATTTATCGATGAACACTAAATCAGCTATTTATACAAGTAATAAGTTTCGTACTTATCCACTATTATCAACATCTGGTTTTGTGCAAATGTTACTTTCTTACTTCTCAAATTATAAAATAACAACGTTAAATTCAGCTATGTTTTAATATGAGTACCTTTCTAGTATATCCATCCTTTTCAAAATACCATCCCAAAATGTGTGAAATGCTGTATTTATTTGTCAAATAGTGTATGAATTATTGGCTTACAATTGTCATACGTGATAGTATGTATTAAACGATATGTAAAATGAATGATGATAAAACTTCTAGTAAATTATTCAACACATTTATATTACACTTTTGCTGATAATTCTGAATATTCTCGCCATGTTTATGTAATATTAAATATAGAGTTTTCAAAGCTGAAATCCATGCAATTGACATTAAAACTTATTGATTTGCGAGTAATATTTTTCGTGATTTACTCAACTGAATGTAAACTTTATATACTTAATCTTTCACTTATGTCATGACTAGGCCTCTTCAAAGCAACGCAGATAAAAGGTAAATTAATCACGGAGGAGTTGATTAATCTGATTTAAAAGCGCTTTTAATCTTTTGTTCAACATTTCCAAGCAATGGATAATGGACCTGTCGTTGAAACTTGAATTGATTTCTTATATGTGACATAAAAGATTGTTTGTTTGTGATTTTGCTAGGCGAAGTATTTATGCCATATATTTTTTGCAGATTATATTTATGATATGTTATTTCTATTTTACCTTGTAAAAGATAGTGTATTAGACTTTCGAAGTAAAATTGCAAAAGATCTTGACTTGTATTGAAACCTTTAGCATTTCACACTTGATTAATGCAGCTTTGTCTATGATTTTATCTTATAGTGCGACACCGTCATAAGTAACGTATTTTGTCTTGTTCTAAAAGAGAAGAGGTTTTTATCGTTTGTATTGTCTGTAAGATGATGTTTATAGTGTTGTCCAAATAAACGTGAAGATATAACGGTATCGTTGGAACATCGCCAAGTGCTTTTGCGCAACTAAATTTAACTAGATATCACATTTAACAGTTGTCTGTTGACTATGATTAATAGAGCTTTTTTTTCCTAAAAAAGATGCAGTTCGTGCTACTAGTATGTACCTAGCACTACCGATGTTTTAATTAAAGCTAAAATTATGTCAAATGTTCAATTTAAACTTCACAATGCCTGCATTTGCACCCAACAAGTTCAACAACCCGTTAAACCAATACACTATCACCAACTCAAACAGGTTTAAATAGAGTTAGTCATTATGTTCAGATCAGTTTTCAATTGGTTGGTCTTGGACAAATATGCTAATGTTTGGCTTTATTAAGTGTATAATTTACATGGGAATGATTTGTGATGCATAATGAACTACGTTTTTTTATCAATATGGCTTAAGGCTTAAAATAGTTCGACGAAATTTTACTGAATTATTGCTTACAAATGTAAATTATCACTGATGCTGAATAATTGACAATGACCTTTCATACAGATACAGGATTAGTTGACGTAAATCCTTTATACCATACTGTCGTAATTGTATTTTTGCTTTTTTGTTTGACAATATAACATTTTTCATGAACACAATACTAAGACAATCGCTATGCTTGAAGTATTTGTATCTGATATGAAGATCAAGACAATACAAAAGCTATCATTGTATTAGAGATGTTATCAAGTTTCATATGATACAAGGCTACTCTTAGCTGAAATATTGTTTTAGTGCAATTTCTGATTTAGGTCAAAATGAAGCGTTACATGATTTTCAATACATGGTTGTTGATCAGCTACTTAAATAAAGAGCTGACAATGTTTGTTTAATTTACTTTGTTTGTCTAGTGACCATAGTTATGATTATTGACACGTTATATATTTAGACTCAAGTTCCTGGGATGATACGTAAACTTTGTTTGATGTGTAATAGTTCATAACCTGAATATATATTGTGCTGAGTCATATCTTCATAATAAAGTATATTTAGCTGTACTTGATTTATCACTGCTGTTTCTCTTTAAGTTAACATGAGTTTGTCACTGTGTGAGATGTTATAAGTGTAACTTTGTTTCATTTTTAACTTTTACAAGATAAAAGGTTTCTTTATTCAAATGTCACTTTGGGTTTATATTTACGGTTTTGAAACTTCTCAATAATATTGTTCTGTTGCGTTCTCTAAGCCTAGTGTATTGTCCTTCTACAGTTGATCTTTGTTCAGTTTTTGCACTTAGTTGTTTCGTTTGCTCCCATATGAACCGGTGAGAGCAAGTGTGAGGTTGATGCACCCTAGAAACAGGTTTAAACCATCAAATGGCAATTGACTTGCAACTGTCCTCTTCAATGCTGAAACCCCTTATGTTTTTGTTTTAGATCTTTTAGGCGTTCTTTTTATAACAAGATAAAATATCTAAATACAATTCCTTATTTGCTATTGATCTGTGTGGGAGGTCTCTTCTATTTGTCTGCACCTGTTATTGTTATGTGTTCAAAATCCTTTATCAAAAGCTTTTCTGAGATTATGGTACCAGCACCTTTGCTTCGAACATTTTTATGTGATGAAAAGTTAAGTTTGATAAAATCTTGAATATTTGTACAACCATTTTAGTGTGGATTAGCATTATTAAAGTCAAAATCATCACTTTTACAGGATGTATGCTTCTCGTGATATGTTTGATTACATTTTAAAGTCTGAATGTTTACTTTAACTGTCATATTTGCACCACTTTTTATAATTTTGAACGCTGGGAACAACATGTTTCTTTACAATTCTCTAAAGCAAAGCGGTATAGTCTATCGAGCAGTTGATTGAATTGTGTTTTTCTCACAAGAATGTACTGATTAAAACAATTGGTGATATATATGTAGCTGGAGGCTCTAACTAATAAATGACAATATTCCGCTTTTCTAGATTCATATTGACTTTTCTCTCTTAGACAACTGTTAAAGTTATATAATCTTACAATGATTTATTATGATACTTTCTTTTCTATAGTAGAGGAGGGGTTGACAGTTTGCTGTCAATAACAATGTGTTTTTAACTTGTCCTAGAATATTGGTAAGCTTTGCATAACAATAATGTTTAACAGTTTAGAAACAATTTTGTGTTAATTAATAAAATGTTATGTATTGCTTTGCTTTTCTTCACACATCATTGTAATTTTAGTCAAATTGTGGTAGTAAGTATTCCGACTCATGAACATGTCTGGATATATTTTTAACTTTATGAAGTAGTTATAATACTAGTTTGTTGATAAAATTAAAACATCACCAATGTAATTTATTGCATATACATAGGGTTTAATTGAAAACTGTTGTAATTTCAGCTTCACATTTTTTTGGATACAAAAACAATCTGTCTGACTGTTTAACTGAACGAATGTTTATGTGATTTATATGTGGCATACTTAACTTTTATTGGTATAAGCTGAATAATAAGCTGTGATTTCATTTTATATTAAAAAACAATAACAAAAGAAAACCCCAACCCTTTTCAAGAAAGTATGTTATATCAAGATGGAATATAGTCCATTCACTTAATTGTTGACTGTCTCAATATAACAATGTCATGCTTATAGTTTAACCTTAACTGCTGAGCAGCTGTTGTAGAAATGCATAACACTGTATAAAAGTTCAATCCATGCTAAACTATATAACAATGTTCAATGTCGCAAACGCTGTAGCCTAAAAAACATAGAGGACCTCTGCAAAACTTGATTAAGTTATGGCCCTCGCATGGGGATTGATTGTTTGTTTGTCCAGGATAACCAGATACATGTGATTTTATGGAATGGAAACATTTTTTGTTAATCTGTTTAGTTAATTGTTATTGGACGCGAACATTTATGTTGTGGATCGTTACAAATAATTGTTGAAATAATGGTGCTTTAATCAAAATAGGCTGCTGACTGAAAAAAACTTTAAATACTAGATATTAGTAGTTATTGCAAATGTCTACAAAATATCTTCTCCATGAATCGTATGCTGTTGTAAATTATCATGTCGCTTCCTATTTGGAATTTCTCCTTCTCAGTCAAAATTGAAATGATATAACCATGAGACGGCGTACTTCATTTCCCAGTAAAATGATTTTATCAATTTATATAAACTGAAATTGAAAAAACTTACTGTCAGTATTTTATTTCTTATTCAATATTCACGCCACATTGATCAGTCTACCGGGAACATTAAACACTTTCTGTGAAATAGTTTCCATTAAAGTTTTGTACAGATTTTCACATACTTTGTTCGATAAATTATTTAACAATATCTAGATTAAGTTTCTCTGACAATAATGTAACTGTTGCTTTTGTTTTAGTATTAATATAAACTGAATAACATTTGCTGTCAATTTATTTCTTCTTGTTAATGTAAGCGTAATCATATCGATGTATTGTTAAGTTTTTTTTGTCATTATCTACTTCTGACAAATTTAATGATTGGAATCTATTATCTTGACAATTCAATGTTGAAATATTTCTGAATTGATCGTGAATTGTTTGAAGTGTTTTCTAACTTTTCACTTGTTGTTGTTTGTTGTCCTTTGAGATATTTTCTAAGCAATACTATCTATGTGGTATTGTTTTATGACTTATAGTATACAATTTGCCATCACAGATGTACATATTTTTAAGATACATTATTTGTTAATTTAAATTTACTGGGATTGAAGCAAAATCTAAAACCAGCACACCCCAAATCACCAATCGCATCTAAGTATTAAGAAATGCTGGCCCAGCTGGTGATGAAAATGACAATGTGTATTAATATCATATAATTGCTACTTGTTTCCAGATACCTTTATTAGCTATTAAAGAAGTACCATGACAATCATATTTTAATCACAATTGCACGAGTGTTGGTTCAATAGTAATTTATCTATCATTTTCCTGATTTAGCATTCAAGCTATATATCACTTTCGTCCATTTAATATATATTTTGTCAAAATAAATACAAATTTCTTTTTTAATTTTTTGGTGACCTACTTTTGATTTCAAACTAACGTCTTTGTAGTTTGTTTTCTTTGTATAATAAGTGATCATGGATATTTATAAATAACTGTATTTATTCTTAATGTGGCTTGAAATAACAAAGTAAGTTGGATGTTTAATTTGTCTGTGTATATTGTTTAATAAGGACACTAGTTATAAAAGTTGTGAGAAAAATATTTCCTGTACTTATATATGTATATATATAAATGATATAGTGGAAACACTATAAGTGGTCTACATTATTAGATGTCTGTAGGGTTATCCCCTATCTGATGTTTTATATGACCAGAAATGATTATTTTATTATTCATGATAACATGGCCAACCATTGATAAACCAGTTGTCTCCACAGCACTGTACACGTCTCTGGAGAAATCATTATTCCAGGAAGCTGTCTGTAGCTAAATGATTAGTTGGTGCTACCATTAGTCTCAATATTAAGCTGTCTTATCATTGTTGGCAGCCATGAAAAAATGACAGGAATTCAGACTAAACCGATCAACATTTTTCAAGGACAGATGAAAACCAATGAACTTTGATATTGCTTTATTGCGATGGAGGTGTAAGGCATAAACATGTGTAGTAATCTATTCACATTTGGCTAGAACCTGCATCGAGTACATGTATTTCTATGGTTCATTGTTCCACTTTTCTTCCACCAGTAACCTAACAAAGGGAAAGTGGCACCAGACAACGGTATGCTACAAAGCACTAAGTTCTGAGGAAGTGACTTCATTGTCATACTTAGTAATGAATTAGACCAGTTAGCTTAGCCTGAAAAACAATTTAGAATCAAGAGGTTGCTTATTTAGATTGCATACATTAGTAATTGGTCATTAACTATTATAATGGCAATTCTTATGCCTACCCATGTGCCAAGTAGGACGTACTGCCTGAAATGAGCTTATTACTGACAACAAAGTTGCTTTTAGTGATCCTAATTTGTGTAAAAACTACAAGTAAAATGACTGATCATCACTATATGAGTGACCAATTGTCGAATTAATTCGTAAAACACAAACCATTTTATTTTTAACATTATTATGTATATTTCTATTTTCATATTTTTTTATGTTTTCAAGTGTATTTTGTATTATGTGTTTAAATGTTTTTCTATAGTGTTTTTACTTGTAGTTTCTGTTACGTTTAAGATGTCCTTTTTTCGTGTTACCAATGTATTTCTGCTATGTTTTCATATGTATTTTTTGTCTGTTCTGTTATGTTTTCATGTATCTTTTTATCATTTAAGATTTATTTTTTGCTATATTTTCAGATATGGAAAGATCTGATATTGTTTTGATAGTTATAGTATCACTGACCTCAGTCACGTTGTTTGTATTGATGATGTTTCTATGTGCATGGTGTTCAAAATGTTGTCGTCGGAAGAAGTATATCGAAGAAGAAGAGGAAACACTTTCAAGGTCGGTTATGTCGATGGAGCTTGGAAGCGATGGTGGAGGTTCTGTTAGAAATCTAAACAAAAGATCATGGGAAGATAATCAGTCTAATGGTAGTGCAGACAAAAAGTCATCTCTTGTAATGACTAGGAAGACAATACGGTAAGTCTTTATGTGATATGATAAACTGTCTTTACAGTAAAATGTTCTTTTACAGTCACCTTTTCTCTTTGCCATTTAACCTTTATAATTATTATAAAGTTAGTGCATAGATAAACTCAAAAAGCAAATCTACAATTTTATGTAAGGTAAGTATATTAGTGGTAAGATACTCGATCTTAAGGGTTTTTTTGTGTAATTTTCTGGTACATTCGTCTACAAACAACTAAGAGCTACATCTTGAGAACTCAAGCTAAAGTTTACTCTTGACATGTTTGTCCTGTGACCATTCCTTGAACATTTTCCACCAGAAAGTTTTCACGCTCATCGTATTTGTGCTACTGACTGTTTAGTGAGATTTAATTGTGTTTTGAACTTTGGGACTATCTGTCTGTGCATTTAACTCATAACTCGGTTCAAAGTTGACTGCCTGCTTGCAATGAACCTCTTAATCATTACTACATTGTATTTGTCCAGGGGTTTGTTATTTACTAAAGTGACATAATGTGTGTCTATTGTAATACAATCACTAGCCATTTTGTGCAAATTAATATGTACTTCGATAACTAGTGACGTGTCCAGACGGGTGACTGGCAATGACTGGTCACTGGGTATAAAGTCATATGCTATGTAAATCAAATTGACATATTCAGGCACGTTTTTTGACATGTGATCTAGCGGAACATTATAAAAGACAAAGTCCTTTCTGGTGAAGGCCTCACTGTGTCTGTAGCCAGTAGCTATTTACAAACACTCGATAATGAAGGTTGGTAGTTGTCTAATATGAAATAGTTTCTCCAGCCAGAGAGAACGGTTGCAGTGTAGGGCAGTCCTGGTAGTGTATAACGCTGGGCAGCTGAACCTTGGTTGTGGTATATAGTCACCAAGTCAAGTGAGCGGGATTGGGGTTCGACCCTGGCTTGGTGTTTAGACAATGTTATGTAGTTAACAAATACTGTGAATGTAACTCAGCACAGACTTGGGTTAGGTTGTTTCCCTTGAATTAATGTGAACGTTGAATATATACACCGAGAAAACAATATTCTATATAAAATAGGCATAACACGACAGCAGACACCATGCCGGCACAGTGCTGTCATCAGGTACTGTAACCGCATCTGTAATCACAAAAATCAAGTACCATGCCGGCTTGTGTGATCACAGACAGCAGATTCTATGCTGGCTGATCATATTAAGTGAACAGGTAGCATGCCGGCACAGCTCCTGTAAGCACAGGAAATGTGCTGGTCCTTGTTATCAATGATACCAGTTATCATGCCAGCTTCTGTCAATTCAGGCAGTAGGCACCATGCTGGAAAGTCGCATGTACCTAGATGCCGCCTTAGGCTGTCATTACAACCTAACTGCTATGTAATTCAACAAATATTTGCAAACACTGATTATACTATGCTAACATTTTATTTGTAGGAGTAATTATGATAGAATACAAGTTAAATGATGTTATTGTCAATATATTACAAAATCAAATGTCAAATCGTGCTATTGAAAACATTAAAATATCTTATTTCATTGTTAATTACTGGAAAAAAAGATAATAAATTACAGAAGCTATGATTTATACCTTATTAATTTTTGTAATGCACTACAAAACTCAACAGCCTGCTTTCTTAATATAACAGAAAATAGTTTCTTTCAAATTAATTGTTATGTTATCTTTATTTGTTTTTGTAACATGTTTTGCTGAATGTTCAGAAATGCTTAAATGTAGTTTACATGTTTTTGTAAGCATGATAATATTTCATTGCAAAATTTATTTTTGTTCATTTAAATAATAAATTTGCTTCAAAATGTCTCTTATCAAAACAACTTTAATTAACATTGAAGCTGCTTGTAAAAAATCTTCAAATTTGTTTCTGCATTGTTATGGAAACGTCAGTATTCTAGCCATAAATATTGAAATGCAGATATAACTTATACAAACTTTATTGTTTTTAAATGAGAATTGTGTTGTCATTTTATTAGTGTTGAATTGTTGTTTCTCTACGGTTGATGTCAGACAATGTCAGATTGATAACCTCATAAGAGCTAGATGGTTTTTAACATTCACTAAGTGACCTTCTCTAGTTAATTAAATTATCCCTTTTTTTTATTGAATTAATAATTTATGCGTCCCACACATTCTCATAACCAGAGGTTATCAAGATTGTTTAATCTCTGGGTACGAGAAGTGTGTCTCAGGAATTTTAAACATATATTTTCTGTGAATAGCTTTATCGTGATGATAATGATGTCACTTCGTGATCGCTACTTTGCGCTAGATTATGTGTGATTATTGCATTGCATGATAAACGGAAAACCTTGAAATTTAGTTAAAGTCGCACATAAAGTCTAAAATTTTATGCTGATGCATGTTTGCAAACTTTAAGTTAAAAGCCCTGGTCATTAGTCTACTGGCATCGATCTTTCAATCTCCTCAGGAGTCGTTAACTTTGCTTAAGTCACCTAACAAATTGGTACAACAGAATGATACCAATCATTGATTGGAATCAATTGCAGATATATCTCTTGTTCAAGGAAATAAGTAATACATCTAGTTGGGTTAGAACCAAATATCTCTACATCCCTGAGCATGCATTCTACACATTGAGTACTATCACTTGTTTACAACTGAATATGAATGTTCAATCCAAGCGCTGTAAATGTTTTCTGAAGCAAGATTACTTGTGATATTACTGGCTTCGAACCACTGGAAGATGGTCACTGTTTTAGACAATTAACCTCGTTATTTGCAGGTCGTCAGGTTAAATTTGTTGGACTTGAAACTCATCTGATTGTCCTAGTTTATGACTTATGATATTATCCATAACACATTTAATACTCAGTGGTCAGTGGCATTTCAGATTTCTGGACAATGTTGTTCTATCCCTAAGGAGCTATGTATACTTGTCATTTAAGGCACTATAGTTTATTGTTTCTATAGTGAGATTGACCACTCTGTAACATAAAACTTGTCATAATACATCTTGAATTGAGGATTTAAAAGCTCTGGCTAAAATACATGTACCTTGTCACATAGTTAACTTGTCAAATGAATATTCACATGCACATATAAGTTAGCTTTTTGGAGTCAATGAATAGACAGGCAGAACCAGATATTTACTGTAGTGTCAATGAGGCAATATCCCACTTTATGTATGTCACCTGTGTCTTTTTGGTCCAATATTGTCATAGTTCAGAGTGATAGAAAATCGTCTGGATGCTCACTTGTCTAAAATACATTGGGGGTAATCTAAATGGTTATTGTTGGGAGTTAAGTATGGATGCAAATCCTGCCAGTGGCAATGATGATTTCCTTGTGCAAGAAATATACTTGCAATGGCTTCTTTTTTACCACTGAAGATACCTGTATGAGTAGGCAGTCTCTTCTAACATTTAAAATGTATTTATAAATGTTTCACATAACTGGTTATAAAGGTAAGTTATATCAAGATTACCCAATGGATTTTTAAATGCCATAAGTCAATTTTCAACAAAGTCTTTGAACAACTTTTTAAACAGAGCTTAAAATCGATGTTTACTCCAAAGTAGAATGTCCTATGAAATGTGCATATGGCTAGTAAAGAATGGTATACATGAATACTTAGAACTACCTTCAGCGTAGTATGTATCATTTAGTCCCAAATCTAAGTATTCTATGAAATATGTGTATATAGTACAGAATGTTTAACCTGAATATTAAGAACAAGAAAAAAAAAGAAAAAGAAAAGTGTTAAGTTATTATGTTTCCTAAGGCCTTCAGTGTTACATATATTCTGTAGCTATCCCTTTGGGAATAATGTTTTACTCATCGCTTAATTTCTAGCTAGAGACAATGACCATTTTGTCTCATGAATATATGTATAAGCACTATATGATCATAAAAGTGACTAGAAGATTGTAAATTGTTCACTGTTTTATTAAATAATATATCCCTGTAAGGCATTGTTAAATGTCTGGAGTTAGATATAACCTAATTCTATATCGATGGGCCAGGGCAAAACTAGTCTAACTACAAGTAAATAAAGGAGGATGTAGACTAGTTTTGTACTGACACATAAATATTGAATAAAACTTCGTAGTTAGATGTAAATGCAAGAGTATTACATAAATACTTCATATTTATTATTGTTATACACCCACTACTACTGTCAGAGCTTTCTAGAATTAATTTTACTCGTGATGAGTGCGTCGTGAGACTGCAAAAAGGTGCAAAAAAGCATTACACTGTCTACAAGTTTATCCATATTTAATGTTATTATGTAAGAAAATCTCCATCATTATGACAATTATTTTTCATTTTACAAATTTTCTAGTTAAAAATGCAATATTACTTGTGCTGCTTATACACAATCCCTCAAAGTAAACACGGAATTGCCAAAATGAGTTTTTGAATGATTACATTTTCTGATCGCCCATTGTTTAGATTAGTAATTTTGAAACTTTATAATAGTCACTATGGAAACAAATAGCTCATGAAATCAAATGTATATCCTCTTGGATACAAAATGTATCTATTAAACTATATAGTTTGATTCTTTTTTATTTAGAATGTTACTTTCTTTGAATAATAGTGTGTTAATTATCATACAAATAAATTAGCTTTATACAAAGAGAGACAACTACAAGTTGTCAAATATTCTCTTTGGTGCAGTTCTCTCCCTTTGTTTATATTTTGTACTACTTAAAGCAAGATGCTTTTGCCATCGATTCAAATATAACAATAATTACATTTCTCTAAAAGTTTAAGATGTTTAAAATGCACTTTTAAAAATTTAATAATCTAATTTCTATAATTACATATATGTTAATATGTTAATTTATGCATCGATCTGACTATGTTAGAATATTTAACAAACGAGTGTATAGACATGTCTCATATAGAAGAATGCAGACTAGTTTAGGAAAGACTCATGAATGAGCTAATAATGCTTTGCAAAGTCAAAGTTGCTTAAACATAATAATCATTTTTGAATAATCAATAATGATTTGTCTCAAAGAGCAGATAAATATGCATTTACAAGTGGTCCCATTTTACATAAAGGTGTCCTTAAACTTATACGTGAGCATGCCTACCCCGAACTCATATGTACATAAATTTACTTTTTTGTTGTCATGTTAGAAAGAAATCTGTAGTAAAAAATGTAGCAACGGTATGCTTTTTATCAGAGAAAATCATTGATTATTATATAAGATATTGAGGCCCACATTGAAGATTGGATTTCCCCAGTGTTTAGCCTTGTTGAATAATGCCATTAATTATATTAATATCATGTGTATCATTGTAAGTATATTGTTTTCTCAGGTTTTATCATGTATATTTGCATTGTTAGTTATATTACATATGTATAATATTTGGCCAATATATCAACCTAAACAAAATGATTGAGTTTTGAAATCTAATGTTCTGTTTTTAATATTAAACGTTTTTATGTCTTCTATTTAACTTTCTCAGTAGTAAATTCCGGTAAGTAAATACTATAGTGTATGAATGGTATTATTAGTTTATATGAGTTAAGTTGTAGACTTTAAACAATAAACCATTAGTTCACGATTGGTTTGCCTGTCTAGCTGTTAGTAATTTGTTAAATATTTTATTTCAAGTTGGACTATTAGATTCCTTATTTTCCCAACACATTCAAGAATATTGATGGACAAGCACAAAGCTAGTCTTACTACATGTAATTAAAGGATGGTGAGACTTGTTTTGAACTTTCACATAAATATTAGTTCTATATATTGTGGTTTCTGCACAGACAAATTATTTTATTTGTTTTGTTTTGGTGATGCAGTCATACTTTTACTAGGTTTGTCTTAGTTATGTACATGTGTTGTCTATAATTATGAACGTGTTCAGTATATTTGAGTCGAACCTGTCAAAAACTGGAAAATGCTGTTTTAAATATTAATGTCGGTTGAGTGATACAATAACTACAGGCATATCTGGAAAGTCATGTACATCATATGTGTCACACACTTTTCAGTCTTACACCACTTGGTGGTCTGAACAACACACATATAAAATGTGTCCTCCAAAAACAATGTGCAGGTTTCAGATGTATTTTAACAATAGATAGAATACACATGTATGTGCTTATGTTTTGCAAAAACTCAAATACGTCCTTAAAAGTAACATCCATTATATCTTCATGTTTATTTAAACAGTTATCACCATTCTCATAGTTTTTTCAAGATATGTTTAATGACGTTGAGGAGTCTAAAATAGTTTTAATTAAGGAGCTTCCATGTGTCTCTGATTTATTTTGATTCCTAGAGTTGCCCTGGACCCAAAAGGTAACCATTGTCCCCCCCCTTTGGTTCTTCCTTTCAAAATCACGCACAAGAAGCCATCTGACCCGTTAAAACTTTGCTTTAACAATAAATATATTTTCATCACAACTTGAACTTTGAACGTTGAAGATGGTGACAGAGGTAAATATATAGAAGTTCTTTGTGACATTAAGGTAAGTGATTAAAAGTATCTCAATATTCAAACATCAGGATGTTCCAACAACATCGTTGGTTTCTTTTGCTTACAGTGTAAACAGCCGTAGTGAATTTTGAGTTGTTGTTGACATTAAGACTTGAAAGTGTTGTTGGAAAATGTAAGGGACGTTACTATTGAAATAATGTTGTAATGATTTTGTATCATAGTTACAGTTCTTAAAACATAAACATGCAATGCCTTCTCTTTGCTTTTCTGTTTTTTTTTCAATATTTACATCATTTATTGTTAAGCATATCGTGTTTTACTTTTTGTTTACCGATTTAAACGTTCATATTAATTATATTTATATGGCATACTTTCATATGTACTATACTATATTCTGTTTTGAAAATAACGTAGCAACATAAAGTTAACTTGACATTCTTTAAAATGACTCATAACTCTTGTTTGCAGCATTACAATATTGGATAAAACTGGTTTGGTTATCCAATAAAACACATGATATACTCACAGTTGAATATTCCTTCTCCCAGGAGCTTCTTGCCACTGTTAATCATCAAGTGTATTATTTAGATATATAAAACCTTAGGTTTTTATTGATCTTTATCACATCAATATCTAGACTATTTTCATAGATTGATTGATTCTAGGTGTGTTGAATTCTACTCTACAATTATTTAAAGATAATGATAATTAAAAAAGAGAATTATTTATGGAAGTGATTTTTTAAATGTAATTTGTATAGTAACCCAGGGAATTGATTAGATTTTTTCTGGGGTTTTGTACTTATGATTTTGTTTTGGAGAAAGGAGCATATAAATACTAAAAGGACCAATTTGACTCTAATTTTAAATATTTTTTATAAAAGAGACTTGACCTACATGGTCTCCACTTATCAGTCTCATGCATGTATAATTTCTTCTTTATGTTAAAGATGAGAAATAAATATGTAAGAGACCATCAAAGTACATCATCTTGTTATCTTTTGACACATTCGTGTTTTTTTCTAATAATTTCTCCAGTACATCTTTTGTCTGTCTTTTCATAATTGGTTAAAGTATTACCAGAGGTTATCTGTCTGATGGTGCTAGTATTGATTAATCTATCTTGTTATGAACATATTAGTTTACACTTAGTTTAGATAATAACCGTTTTAACAATTTTGATCATTTTAAAGACTCATCCAGGTGAGAAGAAATAAGATTAGAAGATCTGCAATTGTAGAGTTCAACAATAACCGCAATCATTGTACCAGATACACACCAACCATATATGTTATTCAATATATATGACGTTTTCTACAGGTATCCTCAAGCTGTGCTTGCATTTCAATTTGACTTAACCTGATTTGATCATTTTGGCATTTGGCAATATATACAATATATTCTACACTGTTTTCTTTATCCGCTTTGAAAGTGATGACTAGAAATTGCTTTTGTCTACTTACATGTAGTAGTCACGTGATCAACAACGTATATGTATGACGCCACACCATGTGTGAAAAATTCTCTTTGTTCTCGACTTGTTATTGGCAATACATTCAATGTAATAATTCAATAAATTACAGTTAACAGTTGTAACTTATTTTTAAACTGCCCTTGATTGATTATTTTACATTTGGTCTAAATATGACACAAACATATATTTCTTGACATTTTTAATAAAATGAGACTGATATGACCATATATGTTTACAAATCTTAAAAATAAATAAATAAATATTTACGCATGTTTGCCTTCAAATGTAAACTACCAAACACACAGAGTATCATAATACAATGATAATTAAAGTACATTTTTGAAGGCCAATGGTGTATTGCCACTAAAGTTGGCAAACAATTTAGGTAAACAATTTGCATTTAAAGTACTTTTAAGTCTGTGAAAGAAACGGTGATCATTGAAAAGAAACTGAAAATAACTTCGTCTAAAAAACCTTTGTCTAAGATTTAAACTAATTTTATTTCAATTCATGTGTTTTAAATCATTTACGAGTAAATCTAGTGTTATTACATTTCTTTTTATTGGTCATCATGATTTCGAAGTTCCTTCTTAAAACCATCATTTGTAATTTTATATTTCTATTATGAACTAAATGAATTGAAAAACATGATGTGTGCCGAAATGAATCACTTAAGTAAGGAGCATTCTTTGGGAAAACATTTTTGTCATTTTATAAAATGTTTTTTTTTGCGTTTTTCATGAAATTCCTTTCTTTTCACAATTTGTGAAGAAGATTGTTTGACATCTGTGCATCATATAAAAACTCGCATTCATACATAACGGGTGTTTTCTACGGCTTTTCTTCATATATTTAAGAGGATAGCGAAGTGTTTTGTCATTTAATGTTCTGTTTTGTTGAAAACTTGGCTTCTGATATTTCATTCAAATGAATTTTATTGGACACAAATTCAAATCAAATCGGTGAGACATCCTCATGCATTTTACCTTTAAATGGTGTTTACAGCCATTTTCAAGATAAAAGGGACATAGTAATCCTGCAGACAGATCGTTGTTCAAAGGTTATGTTAATTGTATCATCATGCTAGAAAATATCCTTGAAATAAACATTTCATTGCTTTCTATTGATCAATGTACTTAATTAAGATCAAATAAGATTCTAATTCTTCTAAGCGAAGCAATTGAATAACAAGTCTGTTTGATTGAATTTTGCTATGCTTATATACAATGGGTTTTAACATAAAAGATAGTTTGAATAAAAAATCAGAAAAAATTCTGGCTACAGCAACAGTTAAAGTACGTAGACAACAAAAAAACCAAATAAAAAGGATTTTTTTACAACCTTTGTTAAAAAACGCCACCACAAACAAATAAAAAAGCTGCCCGGATAGCTCAGTTGGTAGCACGCTAGTCTAAAGATCGAGGGTTTGTGGGTTCTATTCCCGGGCGGGGCATACTTTTGTGGAGCTTGGTCATGAAATTATTTCTACGGAAATTCTCCATCCTACCAATGATTTTTAATTATGTAGGGCAGTTGTCAGTCACTGACGAAAGTATGCGCTAAGTAGTTAGTAACAGCTAAATCCAGAGATTTAGTCTTTCCAGGAGAAGTGAGTAGGTTGACTAATCTCCGTTATATGACCTATACGAGAATGTGTTGCTACGGCGTTAAACCCAACAAACAAACAAACCAACAACAAATAACGATACCAAGAACTTACAGGAATTCTGCTTTGGAATGGGAAGTGGAACATTATTGCTTGGTGGTCTAATACATAAAACAATCTCAAAACAAACTTATTTTGCAGTTAAGTTTTAAACCATACAATGCTTCCAAATATCAAGAGTATTACAAAAACGTCATATTTTTCATTACACTCTTTCTAGTCAGTGTATCATCTTCATGATGATAGATGTTATAACGATGTCAATCTATTCTTAAGAAACTGGCGTTTCTGATATCATGTATTTTTCTTTAATAGAACTTGTTCCCAGGAAATGATCTTCAAATCTTAAAGTCAACTCATATATTCTTTTCTCTTTACTTATTATTTATATTTTAGTTCTACAAAATGGATCTGAATGTTTGACCAATAAAGACATATATTTGTTGTCATTGGTTTACTATCATGGTCTGAATGTTTTATGACTCCCACAATAAGCGATGGGGTTAATATTGGAACCAATATGTCTAATGTGTTTTCGATAATCTCATTTTTTCAAGTTTGTTCACGTTTTGGCAAATATTTAGGAATATTGGAAATATTTGGCAGACATTGATATTATCACCATCAAATTAATGCATCTCTTATTCAAGGTTCTACAAGCAATTTCTGAGAAAGTCGTTCGTATGTAAGTTACGGCAAATATATATTTGTTTATGAAATTATACACTGTTTAGGTCTGCCTATTACTATTCTGAACCTAAATATTTATTGTTTACTTATAATGATTACTGCATTTGAATTTGTCTTGGCAAAGACAACCTCAAGTTCATGATAAATTTGCCGTTTTCAATCGAATTCTATGTACAAATAAGTTTGTGCAGTTCATTCTCAGTATATGCAGTATTTTAACATAAATGATTTTGCCCTGGACCCAAAAGGTAACCCTTGTCCCCCCTTTGGTTCTTCCTTTCAAAATAACGCACAAGAAGCCGCCTGACCCGTTGAATCTTTGCTTTAACAATAAGTATTTTCATCACAACTTGAAGATGGTGATAGAGGTAAATAAATTGAAGTTTTTTGTAACTATAATATTCAAACATCAGGATGTTCCAACAACATCGTTGGTTTCTTTTGCTTACAGTTTAAACAGCCGTAACCTGTTTTGAGTTGTTGAATTTAAGACTTGAAAATGTTGTTGGAAAATGTAAGGGAGGTTACTATTGAAATAATGTTGTAATGATTTTGTATCATATTTACTGTTCTTAGAACATAAACATGCAATGCCTTCTCTTTGCTTTTCTGGTTTTGTTTTCAATATTTACATCATTTATTGTTAAGCATATCGTGTTTTACTTTTTGTTTACCGATTTAAAACGTTCATAATTATATTTATATGGCATACTTTTATATGAACTGTACTATATTCTGTTTTGAAACTAACATAGCAACGTTAAGTTTATTTGACATTCTTTAAAATGACTCATAACTCTTGTTTACAGCATTACAGTATTGGATAAAACTGGTTTAGTTATCCAATAAAACAGTTGATATAATCACAGTTGAATATTCTCTCTCCCAGGAGCTCCTAGCCACTGTTAATTATCAAGTTTATTATATATATATATAAAACCTTAGGTTTTCATTGATCTTTATCACATCAATATCTAGACTTTTTACATAGATTGATTGATTCTAGGTGTGTTGAATTCTACTCTACAATTATTTGAATAATGATAATTAAAAAAGAGAATTATTTATGGAAGTGATTTTTTTAATGTGATTAAATCACTATAGTAAGCTAGGGAATTGAATAGATTTTTTCCTGGGGTTTTGTACTTATGATTTTGTTTTGGAGAAAGGGGCGTCTAAATACTAAAAGGACCAATTTGACTCTAATTTTAAATTTTTTTTTATTAAAGAGACTTGACCTGCATGGTCTCCACTTATCAGTCTCATGCAAATTTAAGTTCTTCTTAATGTCAAAGTTTGTTTGTTTGTTTGTTTTTGTTGGGTTTAACACCGTAGCAACACATATAAGGTCATATAACGGCTGTCAGTCAACCTACTCACTCCTCCCGTAAAGGCTAAAAGACTATTAAAGTCCATCATCTTGTTACCATTTTGACACATTCGTTTATTTTCTGATAAATTCTCCAGTACATCTTATCTCTGTCTTCTCATAATTGGTTAGTATTACCAGAGGTTATCTGTCTGATGGTGCTAGTATTGAATAATCTTGTTATGATCATATTAGTTTACACTTAGTTTAGATGATAATCGTTCTAACAGTTTTGATCAATTCAAGACTCATCGAGGTGAAAAGAAATAAGTTCAGAAGATCTGCAATTGTAGAGTTCAACAATGACCGCAATCATTGTACCAGATACAAACCAGCCATATATGCCATTCAAAATAAATGACGGTTTTTACAGGTATCTTCAAGCTGTGCTATTATTTCAATTCGACTTAACCTGATCTGATCATTTAGGCATTTAGCAATATATTACTATATACTATACTGTATCCAAACCCCGCTTGGAAAGCGATGTCACGAAATTGCTTCTGTCTATTTACATGTGTTGGCATCACATTCAATATAATAATTTAAAAAATTACAGTTAACAGTTGTGCCTTATTTATAAAATGTCCTTGATTAATTATTATGAATTTGTCTAAATATGACACAAACATTATATGTCCTGACATTTTTGTTTTAAATGAGGCTGATATAACCATATTATATGTTCACAAATCTTATAACAATAAATAAATAAATTATTTACGCATGTTTGCCTTCAAATATAAGCTATTAAACGTACAGACTCTCATAATACTATGAGAGTTAAAGTACATTTTTTGAAGGCCAATGGTGTATTGCCATTTAAAATTAGTAAACACTTTGGGTAAATAATTGCATTTTAAGTATTTTAAGACTGTGAAAGTAACAGTGATCATTTAAAATAAACCTCAAAATAACTTTGTCTGAATAAGCTTTGTCTAAGATTTAAACTGATTTCAGTTTATTTCATATGTTTTAAATCATTTACCATTAAATCTGGTGTTAATACATTTCTTTTCATTGGTCATCAAGATTTCGAAGTTACTGCTTTAAACCATCATTTGAAATTATATATTTTTACTATGAACTGAATGAATTCAAAACATGCTGTGTGCCAAAATAAATCACTTGAGTTAGGAGCATTCTTTGGGAAAACATTTTTGTCATTTTATAAAATTGTTTTTTTTGTGCGTTTTTTTATGAAATTCCTTTCATTAAACAATTGGTGAAGAAGATTGCCTGACATCTGTGCATCATATAAAAACTCGCATTCATACATAATGAGTGTTTTCTACGGCTTTTTTCAGATATTTAAGAGGATAGCGAAGTGTTTTGTCATTTAATGTTTTGTTTTGTTGAAAACTTGGCTTCTGATATTTCAGTCAAATCAATTTTATTGGACACATATTCAAATTAAATCGATGAGACATTCTCATGCATTTTACTATGAAATGGTGTTTATAGCCATTTTTGAAGAAAAAGGGTTATCGTTGTTCAAAGGTTATGCTCGAAAACATCCTTGAAATAAACAGTTCATTGCTTTCTATTAATCAATGTAAATCAATACATGAAGAACTTACCAAGAACTTACAGAAATTCCGCTTTGGAATGGGAATTGAAAAAAGTATTTCCTCTTGGGGGTCTTAAACATAAAATCTCCAAACAAAATTATTTTGCAGTTAAGTTTGAAACCATTCAGTGCTTCCAAATATCAAGAACATTACAGAAACGTCATATTTTCCATTATATTCTTTCTAGTCAATGTATCATCTTCATGATGATAGATGACATAACGATGTCAATCTATTCTTAAGAAAACTGTTGTTTCTGATATCATGTATTTTTCTGTAATAGAACTTGTTCCTGGGAAATGATCTCAAAATCTTAAAGTCAACGCATTTATTCTTTTCTCTTTACTTATTATTTAAGAAATAACTTACAGTTGTCTATATTTTGTTGTCTAATAAAATATAGGCACGAGTTGTGATGCGCGTATGATTAAATCACGAGTGCTTTAGCACGAGTGATTTAATGAGCGCATCAAACGAGTGCCTATATTTTATTAGACAACAAAATATAGACAACTGTAAGTTATTTCGATTCTAACATCGTAAAATACATCCGTAGAAAAGATATATTTATATAACTATTTTTAACTGTCAGAAACGTCATGCTGTTGTAATCCCCCCAGTGCAAAGGCCGAAAATAGCATTTATTTACACAATTCTCACAGATAGGTGTTTCTTATTCCGAACAAAAAATATTAAAATCTTAATTATAGAATAGAAACCAAATTGTAAAAGTCAACCCTTATAAACTCGGGCGCCATTTTCGGCTTTGCGCATTTAACGTGGGGAGTAAAATTTCAACAGCCGTCACGAGCTATATTTTGTTGAATAATAAAGCATAGATGACGTCACATTAAATAAAGAGTGAAAACACACGTGCCTATGTTAGAATTATCGTTTAGTTCTATATAACATTAAATTGAATTTTTGACCAATAAAGACATATATTTGTTGACCTAGCTTTACTATCATGGTCTGGTTGTTTTATGACTCCTACTACAAACCATTGGGGTTAATATTGGAACCAATATGTCCAATGTGTCTTTCGATAATCTCATTTTTTCAAGTTTGTCCACGTTTTTGCAAATATTTAGGACTATTGGAAATATTCAGCAGACATTGATATTATCACCATCAAATTAATGCATCTCCTATTCAAGGTTCTAAAAGCAATTTCTGAGAAAGTCGTTTGTATGTAAGTTACGGGAAATATATATTTGTTCTTGAAATTATACACAGTTTAGGTCTGCTTATTACTATTCTGAACCTAAATATTTATTGTTTACTTGAGATGATTACTGCATTTAAATTTGTCTTGGCAAAGACAACCTCAAGTTCATGATAAATTTGCCGTTTCCATTCGAATTCCATATACAATTAAATGAGTTGTGTATAGAGATGTTTCTTTAAATTCTTTAACTCTTTAACACTACTTATTTTTAAAGCTTAATTGGTCATAACTTTTCTCTTCATATGAGCGTTTTGTATATCGATCCGTTTATATTCTTTACGTATATTCAGTAATCTCTTGATTTCTTATTTCGAGTTTGACTACACGTTTCTTTCTTAAAATACAAAAGTAGTTTAATATTTGAAATGTTTTTGTTGGTTTCAGTAAATTGGCAATAAGCATTTTTGTATTATTTTGTTTTAATTTGTTTTTTTTACTGTTGCTTTTATATGTTTACAAATTTATTTTTCATACCGAATTATAATTATTTGAATATATAGCTAGTTTTAATATCGCTCCAATTACCATCTAAATTGAAAAATCTCTATATTGGTTTTTTTCGTAATATGACGTATACCAGGATAAGGATAATTTTGTGTTTGAACAAAAAATTACTTCGTCAACATTACAATATGCTCTTAAGTTGCTACTATAAAATTTGTCCTTGCAGTCTTGTATTGTTTCAGGACAGGCTACATTGTGAACAGTGATAAATCATTGATAAGCATGAATATGGAATGGCTGAATTACATCTAGATAATGTCTATTAACGTAAAATGTTCTTGAAATTATCGATGTTTTATCTTAACTGATTTCAAATTATATTGGTGTATAATGTTTCTGCAACTCTTTCTTTTACGCTATTATGACTAAATATTTTTCATAGTATAATTAACATTATGTTGCTTTGTCAGCACAAAACTAGTCTTCACCCTTCTTTGTTAACATGAAGTAAGACTTCTTTTGTACTGGTCAATCGATCATTTATGTCTTAGTATGTTTGCGCTAACAATGGTAATATCATCTTATAGATGCAATACTCGTGTATTCTTGAAAAATCTGTCTAACAATAGCATGTAAAAGGTCAGATATCTATTATACCGTATTTTAATATGCCATGTTAACAATTTACTGAATCTGTCAAACCAAGTTATTCAATGTTTATTATATTAGAACAAGCACTTTATATTTCCTGTCCAAATATGAAATTGTTAAAGCTTCTGGGAGTCATATGCTTTCATTTTAAACATAAATCATTTCGTTTTGCAATCATGCGAGTCTGTTTCTTTCATAGACATATTACTATGTCTATGGTTTCTTTTAATTTTGTTTGCTGTCCTTCGATTTACGTTACGTGTTTTTTGTGATTAGTTAAAATACAGAAAGTTTCATTGGAGTTAGTTTGATTAGTGTATAATCAATACTAGATTTATGGTACTATGTTTCTCAATATAAAAAAGTCATTCAATTTTAAAGAGTTAAAAAAAAGTTTTATCTGATAAATATTGTATAAACATGTTCACAATGTTACTGTCTAGCAGAGTTAGGATTTTGAGATAACATTTGATTGAAAATGCTGTTCGTAATTATTGACTCGAACATGACGTATTATTTATTTTTCTGTCTTATTTGATCGTTGCGAAAACTTTATGCGATGTTTTATTCATGACACTTTGTTCTAATATGTTTAATTATTTATGTAAACTTGTCATATTTGTTATTTATCTGTCTTATTTGATAGCTGCGAATCTTAATATGTTTTCGTATTTGAAACAAGTTAATATTTGTATATTTTGATTTTCATATTTTTTATCAAGCTGATTGCTATCATATATATTCTTTTAATGGTTTTGCTGCTATTTACGATTAAAGATTTAAGTATTACATAATAGTTTTTAAACATAAATTGTTTGTGTGACCGATTCTAACCTTTGTTAGAAAAAGTATTTCCATTTTTATTATAACCCAAATCGTCGAGACTACATATTCTTATATTTAGAGGGCAAATAACTTATTATTATTAAAGACTCAAAAATACTCGACAAAAGCTTGTTATCTAAACATGTCTACCTCATAACGAAACGAATGTTTATTTGTACTGTTAAATCAGACTGTATTATTCTTTTTCTTAGTAATACCAATGCAAACGTTAAAACCTGCTACTGCAGAATTTATTGTCTACATTGCATGCCTCTATTTACAATACATATCATCTTTTTGAAATCTTTTAACTTAATGTTTATTTCTATTATATCACTAGGGTATTCGTCTTTACTTCACGGATTCTATACGAAACATATATCACATTATTCTAAGTTTAATGATCGTTTATTTACATATCTGAGAGGAAATTGCTATATTGAAATACTTAATCATTAAAATTTAAATCCAGCATAAAATTGGGATGCAGTTTTATTATCTACTTAATGTAGTTCGGCGTCAGTTTTCAGCTCTAAGGCTGAGCAGCGTCTGTAGTTAACCAGTCTGCCTTTCTCTTGGGAATACAACCCAATTGTATTGATCTTTAATGTGCATTGTACTTTGTTTAAGCTTAAAATAATAACTATATTTTATAGGAGTTTAGCAAAGGGCGCAGTGAGACTGTTTATGAGATTTAAACATGATATAAATTGAAACACTGGCCCCGTGTGTGTTAAGAATGCATGTTATGTATGGAGATTAAGAGAGAACAATACCTTATAGGAAAGTCTGATAAGAGTGATATTTCTAAATTATTGTGTTGTTCTATTACACTTATTTAATTGCATTGTGTATTATGAATAATATATTATCTTTAATCTACATATGAAACCTTGAATTTTCATTGATTTGATCTTTGGTCACATTTAGAGATTTATCAATATCTACTTAGATTTATAATTCTAAACACATTTAAATTATTCAAAGATAATGAAAAGTGTGTATTGAGAATTATTTATGGAAGTAGGCTTTTTGTTATATCGTAAGCTAGGGGATTGATGAGATTATTTTTCATGGAAGTTGAATTAAATACTTTGTTTTGAAGAAGATGGTCGTCTAAACAATAAAAAAACCAGTTCAACTCCAGTTTGAAATATGAATTGATCTACATTTATCGGTGTTAAGCCTATTTGTTCTAGCAATTCTTTATGAAAAAAAGAGAAAGAATTAAAGATGTATAAGGTAATCAAAGTCCATAACGTAAAGGTCACAAGTAAATTTGACCTAGCTACTATTAATGTAAAAGATTAGGTAAAAAGATGTATAGGCTATCAAAATCCATCATCGTGTTAGCATTGTGATACATCAGTGTCTTTTCTGATAATTTCTCCAGTATATCTTATGTCTGTTTTCTCATAATTGGTTAGTATTACTAGAGGTAATCTGTCTGATGGTACAAGTATTGAATAATCTATCTTCAAGTTATCTTGTTATGGAAATATTAGTTCATTTGTAAAAAATGATTGCTTTAACAATTATGATCATTTGAAGACTCCCCGAGGTGAAAAGTTATAGGATCAGAAAATCTGCAATTAGATAGCTCAACATAAAAAGCAAAATGTTCGCTAAACATTGTTCCAGATACACACACAAAATATGCCTTCAAAAAATGTGAATTTTCTTCAGGGTTGACTTAAGACCCCAAAGCTGAGCTTACACACCAGATAGACACTGCCTGATCTGATAAAAATACTGGTGGAAATATATGATTCTCTTTTTCTACTTAAATTGGAAATGTATGGCATATAGCATTGTTTTTGTTCAACAATGTTTGTTTTTTTCCTTTCATTGTCAGTAAACCTAATACATATAATATCGTCATAACCAACTGTTATCAGTTTTCACTAATATAAGAAAACTAGTATTTGGTCTTTACTCTATCAGTGACCAGAAACACAATAAAAGATAAATGATCTACGTACTTACAGTTGCAATCTGGTCCTTTATTAATTTATTCTAATATTGGCCACCAATATTTTTTTAAAGGCCAGAATATGTACCACTCAAAATTAATAATGGAGTAGGAAATACAATTTGCATCGAAAGATTGCAAAATAATTATTCATATATAATAATGACCGAAGTTGTGTTTAAGATTTAAACTGATATCCTTTTTATTAATGAATTTTAAATAATTAACTAGTAAACCTAGTGTTAACGCATTTCTTTTTTTGTTATTAACATTTTAGGTTTGCTTTATAATGCCATCATTTGTCATTAAACGTTTTTTATTGTGAACTAAATGAATTGAAAACATGCTGTGTGTCGATATGAATCACTTGAACTAGAATCATTCTTTGGGAAAGCATTTTTTGTCATTTTTTTTGCGTTTTTCATGATATTCTTTTCTTTTCACAAATTTGTGTAGACGATCGTCTGACATCTGTGCATCAAATAAAAACTAGCGTTCATAAAAAAATGTTCTCTTCGGCTTTCTTGAGATACTCAGGAAGACAGCGATTTTTTTTGTCATTTAATGCTCTGTTTTGTTGAAAACTTGGCTTCTGATATTTCATTCAAATGAAGTTTATTTGACAAAATATTCAAATTAAATCAGTGAGATGTTCTCTTGCATTTTACATTTAAATGATGTTTATAACCATTTCCAAGCTTTTTCAGATTTACAGTAGTACTTCAGACAGATCCTTGTCAAATTGTGTGTCATCATGTTCGAAGATGACCTTGAAAAAAATCATCGCTTTCTATTACTTTCTATTACTAAACTCGATTTATATTATACTACAAAACTATAAATTATACGTTACAACAAAACTATGCAAAATTTGATAAAATGAAAAATACAAACAAATGTTTCTGACACTTAATTGTTTTAAACCAATCCAATTATGTTACCGACAAGTTTAAATATTAGAATTTGATCATATGGATTTTCTGGGTTTTATTGATTTGTTATTTTAGAATAAATACCGATGCATCCATACATATTGACCCAATCAATAAATCGCATGAAAGTTGTACCTTTACAATTGTATAAAATCTTTAACTTAAGTTGATGCCATTCACTTGTGTCATTTTAATCTTTCAGATAATGATCCTACAACAATAACCATGACATAAATAAAAAAATGAAATATGTAAATAGACATATTTATTTTAGCAATGCTAACGTATAACGGTTTATATTAAAATAAATATTTTTAATAGAACTTGTAGCTCTCCGTTCTAAAACAAGAATTCTCAAAACAGAAACGTTTTGAAATTGATGTTTTTGAACAATGGCATCCTTAAAAAATCATGTATATCACAGAAAGAATTTGTCTTTGTTTCCATTGTATTTTTTTCTATTAAATGTTACATCTTAAAGATGATCCATGGTATAACAATGTTAATCTATTCTTTAGAAATCTGATGTTTCTGATGTCATGTATTTTTCTGAAATATAACTTCTTTTTTCACAGGAACTAATCTCAAAACTTGAAGCCAACTCAATTGTTCTTTTCGTTTTACTGTATAATGTACAGTGTATGGTGTTATCTTACATAACGTAAAATTGATTTTACATACCAAGGAACACACATTTGTTTTGACCTCTGTTTTCACAAATATGTTTGATTGCTTTATGACTAGCACAATAAATTTTGGGGGCGAATATTGGAATCACTTTGTCCCACGTGTCTTTAAATAATCCCATTTTCAAACTGTCTTATTCTGTATTAGTTATTAGGGGTATATTGGGAATATTTGGCAGACATTTGTATCATTACCATCAAATTCATGCAAGGTTCTACAAGCAATTTCTGAGCCGTTTGAATATACGTTCCGGTAAATTTTTACTTGTTCTTGAAATTATACACGGTTTGGTCAGTTAATTGTCATTTTGAACATCGATACTTATTGTTCACTTGAAATGATCACTGCATCAGAATTTGTCTGAGCAAAACACAACTTAAGGTCATGATAAATTTGCTGTTTCTAGTCGAATTCCATACAAATCAGTTTTTGTAACACAAAGTCAATATATGAAGAACATATATATTTTTTGCATTAGGAAATTTATTTAAAAGTTATCTGATGTCATACTTTATGTATTCTAAGCAATGACTAAACAAAGGTAATGCTTCTCTAATTACGATTTTAAGAATCGCTACAATTGTTTCGTAAATGAAAAAACCCATTTCAGATAACATGTTCTGAACTTCATAAATTTTGTGCTTGGGTAGGAAATTTTTTAGTAAACAGATGAACTAAAATAACCGTTTTAGAATTAGTCTTTGCACACACTTGCATAATTATATAAGCGCAAGCGTCGATGAATACAGTGATATATATCATCATTTATATTTATGAATATGGAATGCCAGAATTACATCTAAATGATGTCTTTTATTTATTGACATTAACATGTTCTTCAAATTATTGATGTCTTATCTTTTAATAGGATTATATTGTCATTGTTCCATTCTAGACGTTCTGAATATAGAGTCATACTTTGTAAGTAGAAAGAATTGTAGAGAAAACGAAATCAGTTGAGTATTTTTCTGATATATTCAACAATTCATGAGCATTGGTTATTTTTGCCCTACGATTGGTATTTAGTTATATATCTCGCGTGAGCTAACAATGGCCACGTTTCAATTATCTTTGTTAAAAATTTTACCAAGACGTAAGTCATTTTGAAAACTATTTTATCAGACCTATTGCAGAAACAGTCACTATCAGCAACATCTGTTTTTAATTTTGTAACCAACCTTTTTTCAAATACAATAAAAGTACATAAACGAGTTCAAACTTATTTGGAAATGCGTGTCTAGCGTTTCTGTTACACGCGCTTCGACACCTAATGACTGATACTGTTACATAATGGTATATTCAACATCATTATGATGATTGTCCAGTGTAAAATTATTCTACATTCTTCTTCGTTTACTTATACTAGTTTCGCGCTGACCCATCGATATATTATACTTAATAGCATTTATGTTTGAATATTTTGGAGCTAACGACTGGAATCTTTATGTCACAATCATGATTTCTTGTGTAATTCGTTGTCTAAATATGGCTTGGATTCGATTTGTTACTCAACACTTTATCTCTTATATTGTTTTCCAGGATGTCATATTTACTATTTACTGAATATATCAAACCAAATTATTCAATGTTTATTATATCAGAACAAGAACTTTACATTTTCCTGTCCAAATATGGAACTGTAAAAGTTTCTGGAAGCCATATGTTTTCATTTAAAGCATAACTCATTTTTGTTCTGCTATCATGAAAGTCTGTTTGTTTAAATTTTGTTCGCTGTCCTTGGATTTAAGTTTTTTTGTGAATGTTTGAAATGCATATTCAAAGAAAATTGCGTTTGAGTGAGTTTGAATAATGTTTAATTAGTTTGGTGGTGAGTGACCTGAAAGGGATTAATGTATAATATAATCGAGTAGAAAAAAGGTTTTAGTGAAAACTGTCTTATAGTGTTATAATTTCTAGTATATTCCGTTAGAAAAATGTCTTCAGTTTGCTGTTTTAAAACTAGCTCTGGATTTTATTTTGGGTTATCACAATTGAAATGTAATTGTATTCCTTACAGTGTATTCGTGCAAAATTTATGTAATTTGTTAAAAAATTCTTATCAATCTTTGACATCCATAAAATTTTAAGTGGTAAAAATCTTTTTGTGATGAATTTTGTATAAACATGTTAACAATGTTACTGCCTTGAAGTATTAGAATTTCGGGTAAACTCAAGGTTGAAAATACTGTTCATAACTATTGTAATGATCATGTCATATTATTTATTTATCAGCCTTTTTTTATCGTTGCGAAAACTTAATGCATTGTTTTGTTCATCACACTATGTCACAGTGTGCTTAATTATTTACTTGATCCTGTCATACTTGTTATTTATAATTCTGTCTTTTTTATCGCTGTGAATCACGAAATTATGTTCTCTTCATTGAAACAAGCAACAGTTAAAATTATTTGTGAATTAGCCTTTTCGATGCGTTGTTCAAACTGTTAGCATGCATTTATACAAATGTATATATTTTTTTTCTCTTGTTTAAATGTTATTCTAATTCAAGATCATATAATTCGGTAATACATTTACATTAGGTGTATAGCTTTATGTATATTAAAATGTTTGTGATGTGATTGATTCTTATATTTGTTTGAAAATATGTTCTATTTATACTATAACTCAAATCGTCAAGACCATATCCATATATTTAAAGATTATGTACATACTGTTTAAGACTCAACAATACCAAAGCTAGTTATTTAAACAAGTCGAATAAGTAAAGAAGCAACAAATATAATCGATATAGCAATCAAAGTTCAAATAAAGAACATGATAATTTTCAAATTTCTTACGTTAAATTCATAGATTGGTTCTCTTTCTTATCATAATACAACTTACTGTTTAGAATAAAATGTAACTATATAGTGACTAACCTATGTATCGCGTTCATTAATCAACATACTAAATTATTCGTTGTCACTAGACATTAGAAGCTTCGTCTATTATTAATTGACTTTTGATTGTGCAGTACCACTCATTTTATTATACTTTTAATATACCTCGCTTCCAAAACAGGCTGTTCAATTTGTTCTCAATCATGTTTGGTGAAATATAATATATTATGATAATTTGCAACTACAATACGTGATGTATGTTTTAGTTTGAAACTTTATGCCAATTTTCTCGTGTTGTACAAAATTTACCTACTGAAGATTAATTTGAACGCTTTTAAGACGCTAATTTCTTCTAGTCCTCATGGTTGAACTCAATATGACTGCAAATATTACAATTTCATATAGTGTACGTACAATTGTATGTTTGTTATGGTCTTATCTTTTGAGACAACGTCTAATGTTTTCCACATTGTACAAATTTTTAGGAGTTACTGTTTCTTAACTCTCAGTTTAATCTTTTCTTACGATATTATAAAAACATCACCAAATAACGTCTCGCTAACGACGCTAATTTCATTTTTCAGTGCACACTATTATTTGTATTTGTTCGTACATTAATATTTCGGGCAAGTGTCAGGTTTGTGCATCCTAGAACCTGATTCAAAGATGTATTTTTTTTGCTTCTGTCCAATGCATCTGTGGTCTCATTTTATAAAAAACATATTGGACATCTAAAACATCTCACTCTTTGAGCTTTGGCTGTTCGGAAAGTCTGTGTTGTTTGTCTATTTCTGGTTTCGATATGTTTTAGACTTCAGAAAACACTTTGATAGATGTGCTAATGTAAGTTTCAAACGTGAAAAAATGTCTTGTACCATTAGCGTTTACTTAATTGACATGCTCACAGTGTTGTGCTCTCGTTGTCAATATATAAGGGTTTATTTGTTCTTGCACTTTAAAGGATACATTATTTTTGAGATCATAGACTGATTAGTTTTAAGAGCCTATCATAGTCCATTTCCATTTCTATACTCTCGTTTATTTTATAGATAGTGTCGCCTAAATTGGAAATGGTAGTACTTCAGTTAATATTTCAATAAGAGCAAATGTTTTCTTTTTCGTTCCCGTATAGTTGTCAAGCGATAGCATGTAGATGTGTAACTGCATAAACAGCAAGATGTTTGCCTGTTCGCCAATGTCGGTACACCCTAATATACTTTAACCTAAGCCCTTAGAAAAAAGGCTTTTTAACATGAAGTTACGCAGAGTTATAACGTAAAATTATCATAGAATTTTATATGCTGAGTCAGGTTCGTGAACTTTAATATCGATTTTCGGCACAAACTCCCTGTGACATGAAAATCTGTGATTTGATTATGAATATCTACGTCAAATTACATAAGATAAATAAATTATATAATATGTGTAATAAATTAACAATTAGTTTTATTTGTCTTGAGTATAAACCAATTCGTTTTTGACAGTTGCGTTTACCACAGCAGTCATGTAATTACTTCCATCCAATGCTACCTCCCAAAAAATGGTAAATTTTTACTCTTGAATTTTCAGAGATCCACATGAAAAAATGGATTTATCAAACTGTATAGCATCGTTAAAATACATTTTTTTATTATTTTGTAACGATTTATTCTCAATTTAGTATTTCGACAAATGTATGTGGCTTGATTTTAATTTAATCAATGTTATATAAACTGTGTTATTGATGAACAACATCTTGAATGTTTTCAGTGTACTCATCAAATTATAATTTACTCTCCTATCTCATGTACTTCATGTAATTCCTTTGTTCTAAGAAATAGTCTCAGAAACTAAATTATTCATTGCCCGTTTCGATTAAATACAGTGTCTTACTATCATACATTGCTACATTGATTATATTGGTGCTGACATGTAACTCAAAGTTAGTTATCCACATTTTTATTAACATTGTTTAAAAATACATGTAATACATGGTTAAACATTGATATACGATAAACAATATGTAGACTTAATTTAGATCGTTTTGTCCAAAGTATAGAAAATCCCAGAAATTTTGTCCGACAAAGTTATCTCCCCTGACTACTATTCAAATCCGCCATTAAGGTACTGAAGAAAAATCGATATGAAATGCAGACGTAAAATATCTTGTTGATTAGTATCACTAAGTGTTCCTTAATTAGACTCCTAGTGTTGTACTGATGTATTTATCAGATAAGATCATACAGATCCAACAGACAGTGGATTAACTTATTACATACTATAACATAATTGACCATCACAGGATATGACACCATATACATTGTAGTTAATTATTTACAGTAATGTAACTTTAACCAAGTATTAATTGTAATTTTTTTGTGCCAAATTAGTGATGTAGGACATGTTTGTGACCTGTTCAGATTAATATGAAGAAAAAAAAACTCGATCAAAATTAATTTTAAAATGCTCAATATACTATGTGCAATGTCAAGGATCATTGTAAAAATAGAAATCTGGTTGAATTTCTTAATCTTCTATCCTATAAAATTGATGATTTTACGACCACAGACAGCTTTAAATATCTTCTAAATTTTAACTTATGATTTTATTAAAAATCATTTTTGTAGATGTTCCGGTTTGATTAAGTATAATATGAATACATGGCTTTTTAAGCGACATTTAGCTATTCATCAAATTAGCTATTTGAGATATGAGACAGATGTTACGGATATTTTTTGTTTCAGCTAATATTTAACTCTTTTAAAAAAGTGAATGAGTATTTTTTAATGTTTATCTAATTAAATACATTCAGTTTGGAAAATAGCAATTTTAAGCAGGAGGTCGGAAATTAAAAACTTCTTTTTTGCTATTTTTCATTTAAATTTATCTATCTTTTGGTTTATTTACTATATTGTCACATAAATTCACTGATTAATATGCCAAGGTTTTATACTTTTCGAATTAATAGCATTTTTCGGAGGCGGGGAACGGACAAGACAATTTTGAAAATTATAGAAATAACAAGTTTCACATTATTTCAATACCACAAGAAGTCATGAAAACTTGTACTTGTGCCAAAATTGAATGATATTAACATTTATTTACACAAATCTTATGTTTTATCATGAAAAATTTAGTAACTAAAGTATATGTTTTTTCTATAAATAATAAGACCGTTAAATACGCACAATTTTCATTTCCTTTGAATTAAAAAGCAACAACACTTTTTACTGCAAATTGTTTTAAGCGATGTTTTAAAACATGAACTTTTCTTTAAAATGTTTATATAAGATTTTAATCAAAGTTTAATTGCTCCCAATACAGCAGTTTGATAAATAGGTAAACACTGATTCTTACGCATTACACACAAAAATGGCCATTTCTCGACACTAAAAATTAACATTACTCTTAAACATATTGTCATATTTGAACATTTGTTTTGCTCACACCTGTAACATTAAGTCTTTATAATGCAAAAGTTTGTTTTCACCATTTTATTTTTCATTTTTCAATTTATGTCGTAATAAATGGGACAAATACTGTGCAACAGACCTTATCTATTATAGCTGCAAAAGAAATCTTTAGTACCTTAATGGCGGACGGATCGCGTGACCACAATATGGCGGCAGTCTAATTTTCATTTCTGGGATTGTCTATACGTCGGTACGTCTTACTTGTTTTAATTGATAACATGTTATATCAATGTCTGCATTCATCGAATCTTTATATTTGAATTAAAGAAACGCTCTATGCAAATCATACGTGTGTTATTTTGCAGTCAGTTTAATATTTAGATACATGTTGTACACTCTGTATGAACAAATAAATAAGTATTGACGTTGGCAAAACTTAAACAACATATTCATTGTTCATCTTTCCCCAAAGAATGCAAACACACACAGTTTGCCCAGACTGAATTAAGGTAGTGCTGTGTTTACTCATGTTATAATTCATTGAGAAATGTAGTCTCTTACGATATTTTCTAGATATTGTTGAACTTGTTCCAATATTATAAAATCTAGCAAATATCTCGTTTTGTATGCGTTTTGTTCCCATATCAGATTTAGCGTTTAATTTGTCTATGTTTTGCAGCTTTCACCAACTGGAGCCATCATTACTCTGAATCACATTGTGTCTGAATGAATGCTTTAATAATTACATGATTTATGATTTTGATTTGATTTTTATTGAATTTAAAGATGTAATTTTAGCTTTTGTCTGATGTTTTGTAGTTTTGCCAATTCACGTGTCTAATATGTTCTTATTTTCTCAATAAAAACTTTTCATAACAATCCATGTCTATAATTAGTGATTTTGTTTATATTATACTCAACATTGCAAAAATCATATGTGATGTGTTAAAGATCTTCAATGTAAATATAAATTGCAATTATTCTATTTGCCATTGCAACGCATCATAACTGTATGATGGTGTCATTGCTTACAATATAACAACATCGTTAATATTTATAACTATAAAATGACTGAATAAGATGAAATTGATTGATTAAATTGTAATACTGGAGTCTATGCTGATGTAACAACATGACCTCGAAGTTCTGGGTAAATAAGACATATTCAGGGAAAAGATTTGATCATGTTAGATTATTGAAATTACTTAGTAGACGCTTTTAATGAGATTATTGAAACTGTATAATTGTTTCTTCAGCGAAAAAGAACGTGAAAACATTTTAGGAATAACAACAGTAAAAGCACTTCCCACCCGCACAGACAAAAGCAAAAAAGGAGTTCTCTTAACTTTTATAAAATGCAATAGTTGACAAATTACACCACTTGAATAACGAAGTGTAAAAATATTGACACCGGTTTCTCATTACGAGAGCATGAAGAAAATTCATAAAGTATGTCTATGTGATTATATACACATATGTAATCTTTTTGTCACATGCCAGATATAAAAGCTCTAAGCTTAACGGTTGATGAGACGAAGCTTTTAACATAATATAACCTCTGTGTAAATCTGTGACTTCCTTGGAAGGACCAATGTTTAACCCAAAGGCATTAATTGAACAATCTTTGTAGAAGACTTTGAATTAATGCAACATGCCAAATATGACATTTCCCAAGGCATTACAGTGTTTTTGAAGAAGAATTTTAATAAGTCCTTGCATGACTCTATGTTAAAATTGTGACACATGGGGTGGTGCTTATTTAAACTTACCCCTTGGTATAATTTTAACATTTTTGTAGAGAACGTTAAAGTAATGCATCGTGCCAAATAAATAAGCTTTATGCCATACAGTTTTAGAGAAAAAGTGTTTTGAATATTTCTCTATTTATTTTTTGATCTCTTGGGCACTTTGTGCTTACATGTAGGTAAGCTAACAGTACAATAGCCAAGCCTGAATGGCCTTTAAATGAATAGCATGAAGTATGCTAGAAGAAACAAATAGTTCAGATATAAATTCGCTGACATTGTATGTACTTAAACACATTTACATCGAGTAAGGCATTCAAAATGATTTTACAAATAATTATTTTATCAAAAACATGCATTATCAGATCTTCATTTTAATTTTTGTTTAATGCTGATAATTTACCTTCAATTATTTTATGAAGGGCTTTACATTATGCTTCTGATACATGATTTGTGTTGTCATGCTATACAAGACGTCATTTGTGTCAATATATTTTCTGCTTACTTTAAGACTAGTCGAGACATGAACGTCATATTGTAAAATTTGTCTAACTATAGTTTGAGTTGTATTTGGTACATAGCATTAACATTGGTTTTACCAGTTTACCATTTTCTTGTGTTTACAAGTAACTGTACTTATCATTCAGTTTTGTGCAATGTTTCTTAATATAAACACCATTATCCGGTCCAAATGTTGAACTTTAAATGGCTCAGACGGTCACACGATTTCATACAAAACATAAATCATGTTTGTTTTGCATTCTGTAGATCGTTTTGTTTTGTTATTCTTAGATTTCAGTGAAAATGTATTTGTGCAAGCTGTAGGAACAAATTTCATTCATACATGGATAAAATGACAATTCAATCTCAAAGATTCTTAAAAATACTAATTTATTGTCTACAATGCACATCTACACATTCAGCAAGAAACTTATTTTAAAAATATTCATCACATTCATTACAAAATATGGTAAGGTGCCGTTAACTTTCAGAATTTAATGCGAAACATTCCTTTATTTAACAATTAATGATAGTTCTGTTTATATGTATACATATACAAGATATATGCGCAGTGAAAATGCAAAATCTCTAAACTTTTGGTTCAGTATTGAATAAGATAACTTTCAGGTTGATAATGTAGAGTTTTGTCTGGAAATATGGCGCCTATTAAAGCTCTTACGCTATGTAAGCAATAAGTTGTGTCTCTTTAAGAAAGATTTCCTTTTTCAATAAAACTGAATTGCCGTTTGACTCGACAAGTAGTTAGATACATCATGAATTTGATGGTACTGCAGTCCCAATGGGATAGTGAGACTGAATAAGTTATTAACATGATATAACTTGCAGCAAGTTTCCCTTGTGTGTTTAGAATGAATGTTAAATATTAAGAAAGAGAGAGAGAGGGAGCAATATCTCATGGAAAGTCTGTCAGAATGATACTTCTTTAATTGTTCTGTTGTTCCGCTACACTGAGTTGTTTTATTTAGTATGACTTATTACTAGTATATTTTGCAATGTATGCATCTTTATCTTACTTTTTATCTTACCCTTGTCAATACGGTCTCATAACTTCATCATACACAATGGTACGCAAAAAAATATTGCTGCACTTTCTTGTCTGAAATGATTTGTTATTTCATAGATTTACATTACTGTTTTGTGTATAAATGTCGATTAGTTTTCTCCTAATTCAAAAATGTAATATCAGGTGCATGTAGAAGTTTTTATGTTAAGGTATAGAGTTTCCACAAGTATATCTGGTTATGTGAAAGTGACTTCTTGAGAATTATATTCAAGAATGACTATACAAACCATTTAATGTTTGTTGATTGCATGAATCAACATCATTTGATCATGTTAACCAACCATTTGGAAAACAATACAGATAACAAAATATTTGTTAGAACATTTATTTATGCCAAACCGTTATGTCATTATATGAAGGACGTCAGTAATACGAAGGAAGAAGAAAACGTTGATAAAATATTTGTTTTAGTCACGTAAAACCTTCCTAACATTTAATTCACTGTCGGATTCATGCTTTTATCTAGCAAAAATGTCCATAATGTTATACAATAATAATTTCATATAATGCATTCATTAAGCAAAATATTCCATCAATACTTCTTGACTTTAGACTTGTAGATGTTTGTAGATTTCTGCTTCATGAATAGTTTTCTGATTGTCTAGTACAAAAATCATTATAGATTTTTGAATTGCTTTAATTCTCAAACAGGCTCCAAAAGCCAATGGTAGCACTCATGGTTGGCAAAATATAAAAGTTGAAAGCTCATGTACAGTCGAATATAGTTTAATGTGAATATTTAGCTTATTCAAAAGTTGTTAAAATCAAAATGTAATGTTGTAAAAGAATAGCCTGAGCATTTCGTATTGCAAATCGGCTCTGACCCCTCCATGGTCAAGGATAATCGAAAAAGAAAAATATATATGGTTGGGAACGCAACAACAAAATTGTTGGGTAATGTTGTGAATCAGTTTTAGATGTATCCTATTATTTTTTGAAATATATATTTTTCATGATCATTGTAAGCATCGTTTAAGTTTATTATTATTGTTATCTTCATTATATATTCTTTATGGTAAATATTAGTTGAAATAATATTATATAACTAATGTATTTCTTTACATTCTGAGTTGATGTATGTTGTTTATATCTTGCATATAACATGTTACATCATCAAATACATTTAATTGCTTCAATTGCTTCCTCAGACACATTAGCCTTAGACAATGTTATTTTGTAAAAATAATTACTGATTTATGTTAGAGGATAATGATTCTGATAATCGCATAGGATTCTGATAGTCGCATACATTTGGACCAATATGTTTTTGTCACATTTGAAGCAGAAAATGTCTGCCTTTGTTCAAGGCCGTTTACTAATTGTATTGATCAGTATTAATCAGTATGTTGTGTGCTTGTAGAAAAAAATCAAGATTTATATGTTCTTGCACTTGATAAATACATTTACAAGATCGTAGACTGATGAGTTTGTATCAAGACATGATCAGAGGCCATAACCAAGTGAGCTTTTTAATACATCAGGTCAATTTCTTCAATTTCTTCAGTATATCTGATCTTGTCTGTCTGTCTTCTGTTAACTAGAAATGGTATCTCTAGAAATGTATCTATAGAGTGTTTCTTATTCTCCTCCATAAATTTAGTTAATGAAAATCTCCACTATCAAAGTCATTTCAAGCATCTTGTGGCAGAGCCTCCGTTAGAGAGTAAAGACTTTATTTGCAAATGATAGTTCTGTAGCTTGAGGTAACGACGTCAGAGCCTTTGAGGCATTTCATTTTGAAGTAAATTTCTTATAAAATAATAAATGATTGACATAAATATAAAAATGAGACCAACTCAGCTATTTATTGATTTTAATAAACATTGTGTCTAATCAATCATTTATTGTTAGATTGATGAAAGCATGGTGATCAGGAAATCAAATATTTTTGTTTTCCTAGGTTTTAACAAGTATGGTTTTGATGTTTTTATAACAAAATTAATGTGATGAGACCTTACTGGAATATGTTTGTTACGTTGATCTGCATGTGCGCCTGTCAAGTTTATTTTTAAACAAACGTTCCTCGCTTTGTCATTTATATCGATATTTAAGAACATCCTTGGTTTTAGTCGCATGTCTGATATATCTCACTTTCCTGAGGAAGCTTTAAAGTAAGAAATGTTCCACTCATTGTGAACTTCAGAGCTTAAGAGAAATGATGTGCACTCTTGGGCATCGACGTCTTGATGTTACAAAGGCCTTTATGTACTTATATATTTGTCCAACAAGAATGCATTCATCGTTATTACAAAATATGTCAGAACTAAATATATTTGGTATATTTAAATATTTTATTGTTCAATTGAGAAGTTTCTACCTTACAATAATTTCAAATACTGTTGAAATTGTTACAATGTTTAAAAACAAACATTTAGTGTAAGACTAGCTTGTTTATTTTTCAACACTCCAGTGTTAAAAAGTCTAAGATTTGTCTATTTTTTTACAATTTCACCATTAGAAACGTTCTCTTAAAATTGAGTCATCAGTATTTCTATATCAGCTTTTATCAGAAATTGTAATATCTGCAGTAATTACTTGAATTATTGTTTTTTAATAGTTTTGTGTGTGCAATTTATTTCTGAAATTAAAAATATAATTGTACATTTGTTTTTTCCATTTACTTTTGTTTTTGTTGGGATTGAGTGGTTTTGCCAATTACACGGCCTTTGTTTTTGTATTTCTCTTCGAAATGTGGTATAATGTCATGACAATAATATACTTGATACATTAATATGTCACATCGACAAAAATATAATGTAGTTAGGTATGTTAGAAATATTGAAATATTACTGATTGAAAAAGCATAGTAATTTTGTTTTGTAATGAACAAAAACAATCACCAATTTATCATCGTGCACAATCTTTAAGATCAATTGAAATCGTTAGATTATAAAAACCAAAATTGAATTTAGAATGTGTCTTTGCAATTTTGCTGTGTTGTATTTCAACAGCCGGGATTGTTTACAGTAAACGGACATCGTTAATGTTCATGAATATGAATGAATGACTAAATAACATCTAGATATGATCTACTTATTAATATAAACATGTTCTTTAAATCATTCATGTCTTATCTTTTGATTAAGTTATATGGTCCTTGTCCAATTCTAGACTAGCTGAATATATTTTCGTAAATTGCTAGATAAAATTGATTAATTTATGTAACTTATGTCCTTGTCTATGGACCAATATGACATTGTAGTTTTCATTTCCAGAAGTATTGATGGACATTATAAAACCAAATATAAAAATACAATTTATACACTTTTAAATCCCAGTAAGACTTTGAAAGAATTGTCTACACGTAATGTCCTCAAAATTTATACAAAACACTTTTTAGAAGTTTCCTACTTAATGTTCCTAACTTAAACTTCCTGTGTAAATCTTTCTTAACTCCAAGATTTTATACCAAAGTTTTGTTAATATATAATAATGCAATTTTAATGTAAGTTGTGAAATGTAAGCTGGGAATTGCTATATTGATCTTTAAGTTTCAAAATTTAGTTCAATATAAAATAAGGCATGATCTAGTTTAGTTTAGATTTTGTTTGGAAGCTAGTTTGAGGGTAGTGTTATAAAGTGGCTATGATTGGGCTGTTATTAGCAAAGTACTCCACAAAGACGATGTAAACAAGTCACTGCGCTCATCGATTTCGTCACAAATATTTTACAAGCAAAGATCTGTTGAACGTGACCAATAATAAGAAATAGCCAGATCCAAAATGTGCAAGTACGCGAGCGGATAATTGTAAATCGGGATTTAATCAGATAGGAATTGCATCTAGTTTGGGGGACACCGACTTTGAGTTTACTTCGTAAACAAGGACCTTGTTTTGGGGACACCGACTTTGAGTTTACTTCGTAAACAAGGACCTTGTTTTTGTAAACTTTAATTTGCTTTGTAGTTTAACTCAATAGGTAGAGAATGTATGTTCGATGCGATTACAGCTCAGTGCGATAATAATTAACACTTAATGAGTCACTAACGTGAAATAAATAAAACTAAGTGCCCCTTGTGTGTTTAAAATACATGGTTTACAATGCAAGGGAAAACAAAATCTTATACAAATAATTGTCAGAATGATATTACTTTAATCGTTCTGTTGTTCTGTTACACTTAAACGATCTTGTTTAGTAAGATTTAATACCTATATGTCTTGTAACGTATGCATCTTTGTCTTACTTTAATCTTACACTGGTTAATGTGGTCTCATAACTTCACCATACACTATGGTACGGCAAAAATGATGACTCCAATTCTATTGTCTACAATGATTTGTTATTTCAGAGAGTTAGATTGATGTTTGATATATAAATGTCGATTTTCTCTTTTATTTAGAGATGTACCACAAGCTGGAAATAAAAGGAGTAAATTTAATTCTTCTGCATCACAATATTTTTCTTTGACTTAAGTAAACTGGAACCCTAGATTAATCTTCTAAACGATACCAAATACAAGACCTCCAAACAACCAATGTTTGTTTAAAGCATTGAACAACAAGGGTTGCAACAGTTGATGATATGAATCAACGGCTTACAGTTTCACAAAATCAGCAGATTTCTTGTTGCCATAGAAACAACGAACAGTATGAAGAAGATTAAGATTAGTCCTTTTAAACTGTACCTTTAGGACAACCACTTTTATAACACTTAATTTACATATTGAATCAAGCTCTCGACTATGATTGTACTACTCAGAATGACATAAAATGATAACCATTGTATGTAAAATATTCATCAATCAAAACATTTCATTGACACTAAAGCTTTTAGATATTTGTAGAGTTCTTCATCATGAATTGATTTTTGATTGTCTGGTACCTCTCTCGTTGTACAATCATGAATTAATTGATTATACTACAGCGTTTTATAAAGTTAGCTAATGTTTTTATATGAAGACGGTTTTGTTCTTTTGTTGAGAAATGAAAATTTGTCAAATTCATAAGTTTATTTATATAATTTAGAAAAAGTATTTAAAAAAATGTGCATTAATCACCATTGTCCTTCATGGTTGATCAATATAACAGTTGAACATTATTTTAGTAAATAATATTAGAAATTGCAAGAGTTTAATTTCCACATATGTGTCTGGTATCATTTGTAAATCATTAAATGATGTGTCCAATCATTGCTGAAATATACATTTATAACGATTATTTAATCCATGGTTAAAGTTAGAATAATTGTTATCACCATGATGCATTCTTCATGGTAATCATTATTGTTGTTAGAATATTATATATATCTATTGTCTTTATATCCTCTACAGTCAGTCTGGGATGATGAAAGTAGTTTGTTTGTTTTATTGTGTATGTTAAAGAAAAATTCGCATTTTGCTGATTCCCCAGACTTAACAAATGCAGACTATATAAATAAATATTTTCTAGAAGTTCAAAAGTTGAAATATGGATTCTGACCAAATGCGAAGGTTAAAGACGGAAGTTCAAGTCATGTCTTCTAAAATATGTGACGCTGTTTCCATCAAACTAGCAAGTGTTCTACATTGGCTGCTGTTGATTACTTTACACAAAATGATTAAGCCGCCCAGCTAGCTCAGTTTGTAGGGCACACGTCAACTGTTTGAAAGTCTGAAGATTCGATTCTTGGGCGGGACGCACCTTTGAGGTACTTTGTCATAAAATAATTTCTACGGCCATTCTCTCTCCTGATTCTAAATCATGTTGGGCAGTCGTCAGTCACTGACAGAAATATGCGTCTAGATACTTGATAACAGCCAAATCCAGAAATTAGCCGTTCCAGAAACTGTACGTAGGTGGACTAACATATTATGACCTATACAATGTGTTGAAATGGCATTACACCCGATCATAAAAAGCAACTACATATGTTTTCCCTGATGGATCAGAATTGGTTAGAGATTGCAGATGACAGAACATACGATCGTATGATCAAATCATTACCAACGGGTCCCATTATGTGCTTTTTTTGTTACGACACAAGTTACGTGACTTTGGTAATCAAAGGATACTCATTATTCTTCTATAAATGAAGTGTTTATGAGATATTCCATTTCGTGCTAGAAGAAATTCCTCTCTGAACTTGAAATTTCATTTATTGATTAGCATTCTTGTTAAGGCCGCTGTCCTAAGGTTTCTTGTGTTACAATATTGTTAGGATACCAATATGTTTAGTTGATCTTGGAGATAACTTTGGAGCTTAGTGCAAAACTCATCTAGATCCTTTTAAATTCACATACAGTTTGACTATAGTTTTCCGTTCACTAATTTACTGGATCATATAATGTGATTGAGAAATGTGATCTGGAGTCCTGGACTTATGTTGTAGTTTACTTTACAATGATTTGTAAGGGAAATATGGATACTGTTACAATATATCATTGATAGAACATTACATATCTGGTAGAACATTATCTGCATGGAAGAATTATTATCTCGGTGTAATGTACCAACCAATATTAGTTTTTTTTTTCGTTGGATAGACTGTTAGTGCTTACAACCCCATTGATTTTCTAAATATGTGGCTGGTTGAAAATACAACGTGCTGTCATATTGAATGGAAAGTTCTCAATGTATTATATGAGATAGCTAGTCGGACATATTTCTGATAAAAAGAGTCTGTATTCTAACATCCAAATGGTTTGTTTTAGTAGTCCCTCTGGTACTTACAGAATTGATGTTTACTGCAAGTATCGACAAATAAACAATATCCTAGTTGTCAAGCCAAGAGAGTTATATATCTCCAACATGTTAAAATGTTTGTTATAGGCGCGCTAACTTCACACTTTGCCTCTCTTTGTAAATTATCTAACTTGTCTTGGCTTAACGACAATGTAAAAGGAATTAAAGTACAACTTTCAGTATTGGAATAAAGTAGAAACCAGTTAGTAATGTGTTCATATTTAATGTGATCTTTTATAAGGGGGAACAGTAGTATAAAAAAGAGCTGTTTGTGTGGGTATTGATTTGTATTACTGTAGAAATTTCATCAAACTTCTCGTGGCCTATTACAAATCAGTGTGGATTTTTATGCATGCAATAGCAGACCGACATTGATGTAGGGAATACTTTTTTCAATTTTGGATTTTCCTGTATGGGAATGGATAAGCTTTTCAAGAAAAGGTAATGAGTTTTTCTCAATCAATTCTGTTTTATTAATAGGTTTGTTAGGAGGGACTATTAAATTGTTTGAGAAATAATTCCTACGGTACTTATCAGAGATAAATCATTAAACTAAATTGACTGGAATTTTATTTTCTATCTGGTTAAATAGCTCTTGTCTAAGTTAATATAAAAAGTTTTATTACTGTTCTCGATGAGAAATTGCTCTCTGCCATTGACCCTGGGTTCATTACTCTTTTGATGAGTATTGTCTGTTTTACAAAGAAGTGTTCTTGGTTATATGAGCCTTTAGTTGATGATTAGAGTATAAAATTATTAAATAAATGACATTTGACATAATAATGTAAACTTTGATGAATTTGTCATGATTTGTAGAAACTGTGTGCTTGTAATGTTGTATTTTATGGGTTGTGTGTCAGGCATTGCAGCATATTATCATAAAACTTATAATGTAACTAAACAATTAGAAGGATTTGCAACTTAAATATGATGCAAGATTGTTGATAGTTCGAGCCCCTGATGGACAAGTTAATAGTATTATCATATGATAAAAATGTAATATATGTAAAAAGATTAATAACCACATATGACTACAACACTTACTAATTCTTGTTTATATGATTTAACCAGCAAGAAATTTTGATTAAAATACGTTTTTACTTTCACATAAATGCATGCCAATAACATAGTTAAGTTCAGTTGTTGTTTCTTGTTTAATGTATTAAATTTGTTAAATTGATTTTTGTTTGAAGCTTTTAGATTCAGAGTTTGGATGATTGGTTTTACATTTAATTTGTTTAGCATTGAGTGACAGTTGTATGATCATAGTTTAAAACTGAAATAAATAGGTTGTATTTCATGTATAATAGATTTAGATGCTTCAATTAATACAATTTTGTTCAGAATTGGTTTCAGTATTTGAAACTTGGGAATATCCTGTGCCAGAAAATTTTATTTGTCTCCATTTCAGGCATTTTAAGTTTGGGTTGATCGAATTGTATTTTGCTGAAAATGACTGTGTAGTACTCTTATCACATTTTAGTGACTATTATATCTTTTTAAGACAAGTTAAAAATAGTTTGGCCTTCTCAATGTTTTTGCACAGGGGGAATTGGTGACAATCTTCTTTGAAAATTGATGCTTATAGACATGAAGCATAAATATATCAGTATAATAAAGCACTTTTATTTTATTGACTACCAGTCTTCATCTGAATGAAATTCTGATGTATCATATTGATGGGTCAGCACGAAGTTACATCTAATCTACTATCGTCTTTTTTACGCATACAATGTTGTAAGACAATGTTGCATTGATTTAATATGAATATTATTTACATCAAGCAACTCAAATCTGCAAATCTGTTTCATAAAAAAAATAACTTGAGGGAGAAAATCATCTCCCTTTGATATGAAAACTTGTGATTTTTATTTAACGAAGATACGTTTTGATAAAGACAATTTTAATTCTTAAAGTCTGGTGTGCAAAATTGTTTAGAAAAACAGTGAACAATACGCTAATACTAGTTTATTCCAGAATTTTATGTGGCTAAAACACATTGTTTGGTAGAATTAGTGCATTTGTTAACAGACTTAAGTTAAAGTGACCTAAGTTAAGCTGTCTTGAAACTCCTCTATAGTGAGATTGATCCTTGTAAAGAGTTTATTCAACTACTAATTCCAAAGGAGAATAATTACATAACTATTGTTACAAAACAGGAAACATATGTCTTAGATGTATAGGAAATAATGGTCCGGAGATATTGATGAGTCTGCAAAGCTAGTTTAAATAAAATTTAAGTAAAGAAGGATGTACACTACTTTTGCACTGAGTCATTATTGTACTGCAGCAATTAGTCAACTCAAAACTAAGTTAACTGCATGTAAATAAAGAAAGATGTAGACTAGTTTTGCGCTGATTCCTTGATTTCTCACAGTTATAGAGGAAATTGTGGTCAGGGGATATGCTCTACTAGATTATTGACCTGTTAAAACTGGAGACAGTCTGAAACTTCAGTGGTTAGATATAAGACATTGATATTATGTCACACAATAGTCTGTATGCTATGATAAATGTTTACTTAATTTTATACAGTGACAGTTTTAGTGGGAATTTTAAGAAACTTGAGATATAACAGTATGAGATAATGAGAGATTTTTTTAAAACTTATTATATTTTTTATTGATTAGATTGAGAGTGTTTTATGCTGGTTGAAGAAAATATTAACGATTTTATGACACTGGGATAGTCATTGCCTTAACACACTAGCTCAAGAACAGGGAACCATAGCTGATTTAGGATAACTTTAGACATTGTTTACATAGAATATTGTTTAAAGCCACTATATGAAGATATATTCATCAACAGAAGACTTGGAAACTGTTTCACAAACATGAAGTTATCAAAATATAACATGCATTAGAGATACAATAAACTATTTAAAACACTGCTTTCTAAATTTGAATTTGACAAAGTGTCCATGTCTTAAAAAGTGGGGTACTTTTATAAGACACATTTTATTTACTTAAACGTCAATGTTCATTATACCTGATCAAAAATAGTTTCAGACTCTAAATTAGTGCTCAAAACATTTAGAGCAATAACTGTTTTAATAAAATGTCATTAACTTTTAACACACTCATTAGTGCTCATGAACATTTATAGCCATATCTGTTTTAATTAAAAATTATTATTAAACGCTGTATTTGCAATATTGAACAAACTATGACATCAAATGAAGAACAACACTACTCTAAAAGAAGACATTAACACTGCAAATCTTTGTCTTTATGAGAAATCTCTACTAAACTTGGCCAATGGGGAATTCAAGCAATTTGATTGGTCATCTTAGCTTGGTCTTCATGAGGCTATTTTTTCTCATATTTGTCATTAATCTGCCTTATTGTATCTCAGATTTGACTACATTTTTCTTACTTAAACATTTCTGCTCACGTTTTTTATGACAATGCAGTAATTGAAATAATGGTTGGTAAATTTGGGTAGTAAATACAAAATCATGAAATATTTATGAGTGTTTGTTACTTTAATGCATGGTTGTCCTACAAGACAATGAGAATAAGGGATGTGGGTGAACACTAGATGTACCAAAACTTTGTTAACAATTATACTAAATTATACATATTGGTATGTCAAAATTGCATGTTTGATACAGGCTTTATCATCGTCTAGTGCTTACATAGTTCTCTCCCTTGTGATGATGTACCATATGCAATTTTTGACAGAGCACACCATTTAGAAGTTTAATTATAATAAGTTATGTAACAAATTCAAAAATAAATGACAGATTTGGTTTAAAATTAATATTACTTCAGCACTTTTAACCATATTTTTAGTAACTTAGGTTGCCCAGGAAACTTAGAATGCCAAGGAACTTAGGTCACCCAGTTAACTTAGACTGCCAAGCGAACTTAGGTTGCCAATGAACTTAGGTTGCCAGGAACTAAGGTCACCCAGTGAACTTAGGTCAACTAAGGAACTTAGGTTGACCAGGGACTTATGTCACTAAGGGAACTTAGGTCGCACAGGGAACTGTGGTTACCAGTGAACTTTACGGGGAACCCAGGGAATTTATGTTGCTAAGGAAACTTAGGTCACCCAGAGATCTAAGTTCGCCTGGGAAAAAATTTCACTAGATACTTACATATTAAGTTTTTATCTTTCACTGCAGTCTGCTGTCTGGGTAGATTTTATCTTTCACTGCAGTCTGTTGTCTTGGTAGAGTTTATCTTTCACTGCAGTCTGTTGTCTGGGTAGATTTTATCTTTCACTGCAGTATGTTGTCTGGGTAGATTTTATCTTTCACTGTAGTCTGTTGTCTGGGTAGATTTTATCTTTCACTGCAGTCTGTTGTCTGGGTAGATTTTATCTTTCACTGCAGTCTGTTGTCTGGGTAGATTTTATCTTTCACTGCAGTCTGTTGTTTTGGTAGATTTTATCTTTCACTGCAGTCTGTTGTTTGGGTAGATTTTATCTTTCACTGTAGTCTGTTGTCTGGGTAGATTTTATCTTTCACTGCAGTCTGTTGTCTGGGTAGATTTTATCTTTCACTGTAGTCTGTTGTCTGGGTAGATTTTATCTTTCACTGCAGTCTGTTGTTTTGGTAGATGTTATCTTTCACTGTAGTCTGTTGTCTGGGTAGATTTTATCTTATACTGCAGTCTGTTGTATGGGTAGATTTTATCTTTCACTGCAGTCTGTTGTTTTGGTAGATGTTATCTTTCACTGCAGTATGTTGTCTAGGTATAATTTTCAGTCTCCTTGACTAGAAAAGTTGTTTATGGTGACTGAAAGTTTTAAAATATTTTATTTGAATTAAGTGTTTAGAGAGTATTTTCAATTTATTGTATTGTGATTACATTGCACATTTAGTGACACCCACATTGTCTACAAACTCGTTTTATTTATTAGACTTCTAAATTCGGTGTAATAAAATATACAGAAATTTGCAAGGAAATTGAAAAATTCCTTAGTGGAATATATTTTATACCCCTTACTTTTAAAAACCAAACTTGACAATTTGTATGTATAAAATAATACACAATACATTTTCTATGTCTTATAAAATGCATAAATAATTCTAGGTTTATTTTCGTTATAATATGTGTATGAACATGAAGTAATATATTTTCTATATCATTTTATTTATATAATTTAGTTTTTGAAATTACTCTTGTAAAGTTTTCTTTGCTTTTACGTGCTTGTTTAAGTTCTCTATCTATATGATTTGATGGGTTAGCACAAAACTATTCTACATACTTATTTATGATTCTCATAGTTCGACTAGTTTTGCCCTATTTCATGAATATTATGTATTACTTGTTTAGTTTAAGTATATAGAGGAAAGATTACAATGATTAATGAGTTCTTTGTATGACTACAGTATTATAGTCTATAAAAATCTATATCTGATTATACTATTGTTGTTTTTGTCTCTATATATATAGTGCCTGCACAAAATCTTTGGACGGATGAAATTTTGTGAAAAATTGAAGATGCATTCTGCATTCAATTTTACAAGTATAAGTAAAGCATTAATTTTGTTTACCATAGTTCTTAATCATATGTTGATTAACCAATTAAGGCTGCTTTTGGGCATTGTTCTGATGTGTCTTTTTTCATGGGTAGATTTGAATTGGTTTATCTTTTTAGTAGGTTTTGTCCAAGAACTTTTGGATGGCACTGTACTTAGTTACGTATGGTTATATTATTTATATAAGGAGAGAATGGAGATAAATTACGTTTGTGATTGGTTTTTTATTATAACCAAAATATATAAGTTACTTTGTGGTCAGAAAACATAGTTCAGTTATCTGAAAACTTTGTTGATAATAGGGTGTAGAACATCATAGGCTGATCTAGGAGGGGAGTCAGGGGGCTCTGGACCCCCCTTAAAATTTCCAAATGTACCCGTCCATGAGTGTTTTTTAACTATAAGCCATTTTTAAGTAGCATGTATCAATTGTTCTTGGGCTTGCTTTGCTCGCCTTTGTGCTTTACATTGATATTATGGTTATGTAGTTTTTATTATGAATATGTTGTGTCATTCTGCAAACAGTGTATACTGTAGTAGTGATTTGAAAGTTTGGTCCCACCCATAAAAAGTTTGCCCCCCTGTACAGTCAAATTGTAACTGGGTGAAATTCAAATCTGTACCTACTTTTGGGAAATACAGTGAGCTACCAAATGTGCTACAGACCAGGGTAAGAAAAAATCAACTTTGTTACAAAGATTCAGTTCGAATATTATCATAAGTTGGAAAAGTTTCTTGTTATTTTAATATTTATCTAATCTCCTAACACTTGTGTCTCCTAAAAGAATCTATGTTATTTGGTTAATGAAATAAAAATTTATTAACTTGTTTTTATGTAGCTGAATTTTATGAACTTTTTCTTTATTATGTTACAGTCTTAAGTCACGCCATGTAGCATAACCTGATACTGTTTCTTAATGGTGATCCATTTTATTTCTAAATTAAATTGTCTTCTGAACTGATTCACTACCCAATTATTAATTATATCAGTGCTTTGAGAATACCATATAAGGAAAAACAGGCTGAAATCCCTCTTGAGCAAAATTTGTTATTCATTTCTACTACCTCAGGTCATATTTTCTATCATGAAAAGTTAATTATTATACAATAAGGATAAATCAAGATTTTGTTCTTATGTCTAGTGCTTTTTTACATAGGATTTCAAAATATTTAATAGCTGACTATTAGCTCTTTGATTTTTGTATTGTGTATGGTTATTTTTGTAAGCATGTCTTGTTCCCATGGTACTGTTTTGTATACCAAACGCAAGTATTTGCCAGTTTGTAAGGTAAACTCTGTAAATTGATATATCCCATTTTCTTTTTAGGGGTTTATATTGAATCCCACATTTAACAGTTTTGCATGTACATTTGTGTTTTAAAAGTTCCTGGTTGGAAAGGATTGTAGATGATGTTGTCAAAACTTTTGATTATGAGGGGGTGTGGCCGGGCAGTTACGACGTTGGACTGGTAATCATTTGATAACCAGCTCCGCGTTGCTTCGAATTCCATCCAAAACCTACCATGTTGTTTCCTTGAGCATGAAACTTTATTCTACTAGCTCAGTAATGGGGGACCATGAAGCAAACTCAAAAGTGATTAATTTAAGTTGTACAATTTGTTTCACAATCGAGCTGAAATTAATAAGTATATACCTAGTATAAAACGTTTGATCCAACCCATTTGTAAATAGCTTTCTCATATTGTATATTTATAACTTTGTAAAATTATGTACTTATATATTGTTGTTTTTATTAATTTTAACGCCGTATCAACACAATTTCGGTCATTTTACGGCGAACAGCGCAACTAACCTAGCTTTCCTGGACCCTTGTCTATTACCAGTTCTTACATACCCTTCCAAAATGCCAAAAACTTCTCCATGTTATCGAATCAATGAAGGAAAATTGACATTATTGTCAAAATTTCATGGACAGGTATAACCTCCCCATGTGGGATTCAAACCTTAACCTCCTTCAGGGCATGAGATTCCAAATCCCAGCGGGCTATCAACTGCGCTATTGACCCGGGTGTATTTATATGTAACAAAATATTAGTAAACAAAACTAAAATGTCCAAGGTGACCTTGACCTATGAAGTACAATGAATCCAGTAAATAGTGAAGTCATAACAACTAGATTTAACTGGGAATATATAAATCTAGCAAAAGTACATGATTGCATGATAAAATATTGTATCTATTATATAATATTGGTTGTTATAATCCTCAAATTGTTTAATATAACAGACATTTATTGTCCTCAAATTGATTGTTAAAACCTAAAACCATTATATCGAATATTTGTTACATAGTTTGCAACATTTACTCCCAGTGGTTGTAAAAATTCTTCTAAAACAATTTTTTTTGGGGGGAATTCATTGATTAGTAAATAAATTTGCTAGAATACAGACTTTAACCTAGAATGTAGTCATGTCCATTGATTTTTTTGTAATTATTGTATATTGAAGTATGTCTTATACTATCTATACATAATGTAGCCTCCTATTCAATACTTGATTTGCTTCGGTCAATGACTCTGTGCAAAACTAGTTTAACATTCATCAAACTTTACATGTAGTTTGACTAGTTTTGCATTGATCCATAGATTATAATTGACCTGATAGTGTAAATAAAACACAAGCGTAAGAGTGGCATTATTTCCTGTAGTTCAGAGCCTGTTAATGTTTGTTGATTCATTTTCTACTACTGTTTTTCATTTTGAAGAGTCACTCTTGATCAAATATTGAATGAATATCAGAAGTAGGTTAATTGCCTTTTAACATTTCTCTTAATGTGGATTTTAATTGCTCTATAGTACATTAGGTAATAAAGTTGCTGCTCCTTATGGCTTGGTATTGAGTAGATTACTAGAAGAGATAATGCACCGTGTTGTTTAATGGACACTATGGTGCTATAATGAAAATTGGTTCATTGTCAATGTAACAACATTTCCTAGTCATGATTCAGTGGTTTGTATTATAAAATTTTAATAACTTGACTCAGAGTATTTCTCCAGAACACAGGAAGTCATAAAGTCAGTAATACATTGTATTGTTGCATTGTCATGAAATTGAACACCATTTTTATGCTAGTTGAGCCTGCCAGGTTTGCTCATTAATTCATTTATACCGTCAATCTTACTCCTACTACTGATTCTGAATCATGTAGGGCTGTTGTCAGTCATTGATTGAAGTATGTGCCTAGTAGCTAACTTACAGCTAAATCCAAAGATTTAGCCTTTCCAGGAACAGTGAGCAGGTTGACTGATCCCTGTCATGTGACCTATACAATGTGTTGCTACGTCATCACAAAACCTAACCAAAAATATATATGCTACTTGTAGTAAATTCTGTCCTGGTTTGTTCATGTTGACAAACAACAGGTCACCTGACACATGGTATAAAACTAATCTATAAACTGACCTAGTATATAAGAAACCAATTATAGAAGAATCTCTCTGACCATATATTTACATGTTTATCAGACATTTATCATAGATATAAAATATATTGCCTTAAGTCTTGTATAGTCAATATCATCTACATTTTCTCATTTATCATTCCAACTTTAGAATAAATAAGGAAAATCTTACATTTTCTGTGGGTAATTACCATGATTTTTTATCTATAGATGTACATGGAATCTGGAACTTCTAAAAATATTTGGGTTAATCTGCCTGCTCTGTAGAGGTACAAACAATGTTTTTACACGTTATTGCTGAAAATTACAAGAAATATTAAAGTGATCCTTTCATTCTCTTTATATTACCATAAAATTGTATTGAATTTAGTGTGGGTCTGTGACACAGGCTTTGTGTCTTTACTTTTTTCATTGGTACATTTTTGCACCTAACAGAAACCCCAAAAATTTGAATTCCAGACGAAGGATATTGGCTATGTACTTTTTTATGCAATTGTTGATATTAACACAACCTGTGGGGTCTATTAATAAACACGGCTTTTGGACTTTTATTTTACCTGTTCATTTTGTGCTTAGTCTATGTAGCTACTATACCAGGCAAAAAACAATTCAAACTATATTAAATTTTAAAACAGATTTACCATGACACTAAAATTAACTTGAAGACAACCCGGGTCGAAGCGCAGTCGGTAGCGCGCCGGGGTTTGGAATATCATGTCCCGAAGGGGGTACGTGTTTGAATCCCGCCCAAGGAGGTTATACCCTTCCATGAAAATGTGACAATAATGTCAATTTTCCTCCATTGTTTAGATAATATGGAGAAGTTTCCGGCCTTATGGAAGGGTAGGTGAGTACTGGTTATAGACAAGGGTCCTGGAAAGCTATGTTAGGTGCGCTGGATGCCGTAAAATGACCTAGATTATGTTGACACGGCTTTAAATCCAATAAAAAACAAAGATACCTGCTGGCATGCACTATTATAAAGTATAAATCAAAATAACTCAGAGGAAAGTAAAAATAATTATTTTCAAGAAATTTTGGAACCAGATGAAATATTTTAAATGTTGTCCGCAGAGTCTGCATTAGGAAACATTGTATGTGACTTAGTTCAATCCAAGGCAGAAGCAAATATCTCTACATCAAATTTGATTGACCATAATTATCTAAGAAGTTCTATTTTATGATTTCATTAATCACCAAGACACAGTATAAAAAGATTAAATTTCTATGAAAAGGTTCATATCTCACAAAATAATCCAAACACAAATTGACAAAATATAAATCAACATTTATTTTTTGTTATCCAATCTTGTGCAGTTTCTGCAGAATTGATGTTCAATCTACTGGAACTGATTTGAAATTTGAATATTTATTTTAATATAACCATACATATCAACAACATCAACAATTTGTGGAAATCTTTATGAAATATAAAGAAGACATTTACAAACAGCTTCATACTAAACTTTAAGATGAATCAATAATTCAAGGATATCTCATCTTTAAAGATATGATATCACAATGAATTAAAACCAATCATTAATCTCACTGATGATTATATAATAAAACGCCACGAGACTAATTACCTTTCTAACCTGGTTAAATAAAAATGTGCAACATTCGCAATTAGCACAGTCAGTGGTTAATCGACTTGAAATATATCCATGGGTCCTGGGTTTAAAGTTAGAAGGTAATGCAATTTATAGTATCCTTCCATATACTTGTTCAACCAACTATACCATTTCGTACATAATGCCATTTTGTACAAAACAAACCCACCTGAATATTGGAATCACTTTCAAGCTGGTAAAAACTTACTGTACCTACTTACGCCTAGGTGGAGTGAACAACATTAGGTGAATTTCTTGCTAAAAGAAATTAGCTGTGCTCGTAGTAAGGTTCGAACTCGGAACATCTGTCGCCTACTTATGTATCAATAAGTACAGTTGTGTCATCCTTAACAAGGGTATGTTCTTAGTACTATGTAAAAAATGTCCAGAGCTGTAGCCTTACTAGAGACAGTAATTAGCTGCCCCAATATTACTGAAAATTGTGAAAATGCAGCATGAGGCACCATGTAGTATATTGTATATGATTGAATATTCCATGATTGAGATGCAGTCGTGATTGATTTCAATATACTGGAACTGATTTGAAATTTTTATATTTATTTTAATATAACCATACATATCAACAACATCAACAATTTGTGGAAATCTTTATGACATATAAAGAAGACATTTATAAACAGCTTCATACTAAATTTTAAGATGAATCAATAATTCAAAGATATTAAAGATATGATATCAGAATGAAATAAAACCAATCATTTATCTCACTGATGATTATATAATAAAACGCCACGAGACAAATTACCATTTCTTACCTGGTTAAACAAAAATGTGCAACATTCGCAATTAGCACAGTCAGTGGTTTATCGACTTGAAATATATCCATGGGTCCTGGGTTTAATGTTAGAAGGCATTGCAATTTATAGTATCCTTCCATATACATGTTCACCCAACTATACCATTACGTACATAACGCCATTTTGTACAAAAAAACCCACCTGATTATTGAAATAACTTTCAAGCTGGTGAAAACTTACTGTAGCCATTTACTCCTGGGTGGAGTGAACAACATTAGGTGAATTTCATGCTAAAAGAAATTAGCTGTGCTCGTAGTTAGGTTCGAACTCGGAACATCTGACACCTACTTATGTATCAATAAGTACAGTTGTGTTATCCATGACAAGGGTATGTTCTTAGTACTATGTAAAAAATGTCCAGAGATGTAGCCTTACTAGAGACAGTGATTGGCTGCCCCAATATTACTGACAATTGTGAAAATGCAGCGTGGGGCACCATGTAGTATATTGTATATGATTGAATATTCCATGATCGAGATGCAGTCGTTGTCATTGTTGGAATTATTATATAGTTCATAATTTTTTTAAGAAACGACAACTTGTAGTATAACCTTTAAAATTAAAGTTTGACATTGATATTGGAATTGGCTTAGATTGCTATACGTAACTTGTTTCAAGGGAAAATGTGAATCTATTCATCCTGAAACTAAGTTCAGGAACATTTCGAGGGCACTGTACAAGTATATTAAGTTTGGTGATCATGAATGTTCTATCAAGACTTATCACATTAATGTTATTACATAGTTTTTCAAACCTAACCTTTCAGTAAATCTAATAAAGTAATATGTTCTACAAAATATTCTAGAAGGTCAGTAGACTGATTGATTTTGTTACGAAGAAATAAAAACATGTTTTCCTAAACTCGTTGTACAATTGATAGGCAGTATAACGAAAAATCCATCCTTAAACCCAATAATTTGATATCAACTTCAGAGTTAGAAATTTGACATTACTAAAAATTGATTTTTCTCCCTCATATAGATTGTAAAAACTCTGTGAGACCTAATGTTTAACTAAAGTAGATTTAGAATATAGTGTTATAGTGGGTGTTAGATGTCATATTTTACTACATCCTTATTGTAGAATCTTCTGAATAATTGATGCTATATTCTACAATTAGTTTACTTCCTACACTTCCTCATATCTCTACATCTCTCTTTTTGCCCTTTGTTTCTTTTTTCTCTTCCTCTTTTTGTTCTATTGTCCATCTTTCTTTCTCTCAGCAGGGACTTTCTCTTTTTCTTTTTACCTCTGTTTATCTGTATGTCTGCATCAATTTATCTGTCCCTCAGTCTGTCTCTCTACCTGTTTCTCTTTGCTGTTGTCTCTGTGTGTGTCTCTCTCTCACTGTGTGTGTCTGTCTCTCTGTCTATCTCTCTCTTTTTATCTCGCTCTCTTTGTCTTTTTTTGTGTCTCTTCCTCTCTGCCTTACTATGTCTGTCTGTTTCTATACCTCGGCCTGTTTGTGTGTTGGTCTTTTTGCCTGTCTGTCTCATTTTTTATCTCTCTATATAGGCCAGTCTGTAGAATAGGGACTTGTTACTATTGCCCAGAGTTAGTGCTTAGTTAGCGTTAGTTTTTAACTGAGATTAAATTCAGATTATTGTTATTGTTTGTTTGTTTGTTTGGGTTTTACGGCGCACCAACACAAAAAGGTCATATTAGTTATAATGGTACATTAAGATAATAATTGCTACCTTGAAAAATAAATATTATTGTTACATATGCTCCTAGACAAAACCATTCAGCAAAAAGTAATAAAATACAATAACTATGTATAACTTGTTTTGTTGGTCTACTTAGTAATACATTAGTTGACCTTGACATTTATGGTAACCTTTGTATACTAGAATAAAAAGAATGTATGTTGTTATATACAGAAACTCATCAATGTTTAGTATAGTTGTATAATTACATAATGCTGGTAAATTAACTATTGAGACAAAAACAAGTCATTGAGATAACTAGAACAATTCTCTGGAGATTTCTTCACAATTTCTCACTAGATACATGGGGATACATTGTATACTAGTTACTGAAGTAAATAGTACCTTGTTATAGAACTTGTCATGGAAATGTCTTATAGTACGGAACATACATACGAGTACTGGTACATATACTAACATGTTATCAAAATGTTTGAATGAACTTTATGACTAGTGAGCCCTTAATAAATATATATTTCATGATTTCAGCATCTATCAATCCCTAGATAAGGATTCTGCATATACTACTGGCAATATATAAATAGCAATTCAAACAGATTGTCTGCTATGACAGGCTCAATAATTTCTTCTTGACTTCTTACTAACATGTAAAAACTTAACTATTTCGTGCATGGAGCCAATCACCAAAGTGGGATGAGTTATGTGACATAAGAGAGACGTTTACATCATGTAATGTAACTAAAAGTTTCAATAATTTGTTCAAATTAGACAAGTTTAAAGATTATATTACTAGACAGTTAAAATATCTGCAAGACTTTAAATGATATCTAAATAGTTGTGTTTTGTTTGACATTTTTGTGCCAGCATACACATGAAGTAGAATTAATATGTATGAATGGTATCTTTAAACCTGGAGTCACTGAATGGTACTAAGAATGACCACCATAGCATCTGGTAACTCGAACCAGGAGTGAAATTCAAAGATAATTTCTTTTAAATCAAGATATGAAAATATTCCAATCCTAAAAAATTACAATCTTTGTTACCAAAACAAATTCTATGCTTCAGCACTTTACATATATGATAAATGTAACCTACATTTATCTATGTCAAAATAATTTACTATAATAATGGTAATATTTCACTAATTAGATAAATACAGTGTGATTGCTGCTCTGAATAGGGAATTTTCTGTCAATTATTGTACGCATGGTTTACCTAAATCTGCTTTTCAAGCAATCTATATAATCCTCTTGAGAATAGGCTACGTTTATCTTAAAGATATTCAATAGATTAAGGCAAAACTAGTCTAACTTCTTGAAGATAAATGTTGATGTAGATTAGTTTTGCGTCAACTCATTATATTGTATCGTGCAGTGTTGAGCTATTAATGTAATTTACATGTTCTGGTATGATAATTGTTGATATTGTTGATGTTTTCTGTTATCGTGTAGTTAATTGTTATCAAAAATGATATCTTGTTTTTGTCTCAGAACGCCATCGTTAGGGATGCATCATAAATTGGGTGAAGAAACTCCCAGTATGACGTCATTGTTGTTGAAGAGTATTTATTTGTAAAATGTAATTTCATTGGAAGAAGAATGGTCTCCCCTGCCTCATGCATATTCATGAAAACGAGATTTCGCAAGTCAAATTGCTCACGGTAAGTATGAAGTGTAACGGAAGAAAGTACTGTTGTTGCCGACGATGTAGCTACCTTAGCTTTTGATCTTGCTTATGAGTGACTCTATCTATCCAAAAGCTCAATCAGTATTAATGTCAGAGGCTGTATATAGTTTTTGCCTAAATATGTTTTTCTATGATATTGAAGCTCAGATTGCATCTACTGATGGCACAGAATGTGCATGCTGAAAACTAAACACCCAACTCCGAACATTGTACCAAGGGTTTTATCAACTCGTGCTGCACTCATTCACTGTCATTGGAGGTTGTACTAAACTCTGGCCAAAAACATTTAGGTTGCTTGTGGGAATCGGCATAAATCAGTTCATTTGTAACTCACAAAACTAATATTACTTTCTCTCATGCTTTGTCTTCAATTATTTCTAAGAAAATCTTAATTAACCGTACAGAAACCATGTGGTATAATACAGTTAAATCTATAAGTTACTTTGTAAAACATAAGATACCATATTGTCTAAGGAAGCTGAGCATTCTGTTTTGTTGCTAAATAAATGATAACTATGGTGAATTAATCATTGAATTTTTTAAAATGATTCTTTCTTTAATTAAACCTCTTTAGTATTGTTCAAATGCATTATGTTTTGCCACAATTTACAAAACTTAAAGATATCTCCGATTTCTACAAATAATGTTTGACTTTCAGTTTTGTGGTGGTTTTATTTATTATTTGTGTTTTTCTTGTTATTTAAACTGAACATTTAGTTTCAATTTTCAAAGAGTTTGCTTGTTAGAAACTCTTTAAACTGGAGAAAAATCATGAATTTGAACAGTCAGTTGATACTTGATCAATTTTTGCTGGTTAATATCATCTAGGCACTTGTTTTTACTTTGTAAGAGTTCACTTCATGTCTCTCCCTGAAGAAAAAAATCTTGAAAAATTGTTACTTTTCTTCCATACACACAGTAACACCATTACAAAATGTTACTTACAGTCGATAATAAAATTCGGTTAAAAAACCTCAAGGGATGATTCTTCATACAGTTGACTTCTTAACAGCAATTTTTATTTCCATGGTGTGCATAGATTGTGCCATTACCCAGCTATTTTAACGGCCTTAATAATGGCTCAAATTTACAAAGAGAAAAATTATTGACTGATTGTTTTTTGGTACAAATTTAGACCTGAAAATATTTTGTTAAATTAATGTCTCACTATGAAAGCAAACCAGTATTAAGTATCAATTGATCTTATCATTCTATTTTAAATGTCTTCTTAAAAGTAACTGTTGTAAATTAATCTCAACTGTCACCTATTAATGTATTCTGGTACCTTGCCTCCAGGGATGTCTAGGAACGTCTAAGCTTTCAAGACGTTTTCTGTCTCTCGGCTTTATTTTATTGTACAGCTGATAAATTTGTCTAAATTTATAGTCTTGATTATAAACTCAATTGTCTCAATGACTCTTAGTATGTTCTAGTTGCCTACTTAAGTACCAAGGTATCATCTTGATGGGTATGACTTTAAATACATGTAAAATCAAAGTACTGACAGTACTGGTAAGATGGTGTTACTGATATTGTAAAAAGCTGATCATGATGCTGATAGGTTGTCTTTTATTTTTGAACAGAACGGAACATATCTTTTATTTTGTCACAGTTTACAAAGTAAATACACGTGAGCAATTTTTAACATAAATGAATAAAATACAACATGACGGTACAATTTCAAAAAATAAGAAATACGTAGATGTCAAATTTGCAATTAATAAGCTGGCATTACTGTCATAAATTTATGAAACAATGAGAAAAATTATCACGGGTTTTTGTATATACAAACATTTATGTGCCTTACAGCGAGTGCCGTTGCAAGATTGACAGTATGTTATAAATATTACCAAAAAACATTGCAAGTTTGACGACTTTTATAAATATTAACAAAAACTTGGCAAGTTACAGGATTGTAAAGTATAGGGATATTTAGATACTGACTATAATTTAATACCCCTTTACATCTGAATTTGTGTATTTTATGTGTCGTGAAGTTATTCCGAACGCACATTACTTGATGCACTGAGACATTAACACTATTTAGTTCTGGATTCGTTATACATATACAGTGTTTCCTCGTAAAGTCTTTGGACGAAATTCTGTTTTTAGGATGGACTATTCATATAACGCTACTCTCATTTGCATCCCTCATTAGTTTCGTAAACACGTTCACTTTTTCACTCTGCTAAAAGACTGTAAGCAAGCCCATAATTCTTTTTTTAAAACAGAGACACAAGCACGCTTAAATCGTATACATGACTGTCACGTGGTTTTTAAAAATAGATACATGTATGTGATAGACTATAATTTAAAATGCAAAGATGTAAGACAGTTTTGCATTAGTTAAATAATAGAAAATTAACCAAATTGAAGTTAACATTGATCTCTTTGTAAACTCGTTTACTGACCCTTTAAAACATAGACTAGAGCAGTAAAGCCACGCTTTATATGACGTCATACGCGGTAACATTAGTCACTAGTATGATCAAACCATTATGGCGTTGTTTACCCGTCTATTTATAATTATGTAGTCAGATGATCGTTTCAACCTTTGAAAATGCGTATAAAGTTTTTCGATCAAATTGGAATTTGGTAAACTTTTATTTGTCGTTCAAAAGTCCATAGTGTAGGTCAATATCGATATCAATCGACACGTTTTAAGGCAGCGTGTGAATGTAGGCCTACTACACTGAACAAAAGTTCTAACCGATCACTTTTCAAATTTTGATTATTTTGTAACGGGCCAATGGATCCTTAGTAAATTTTGCAGAGGTTATTTTTGTGTCATTTTCTACCGATTTGTGGAAAAAAATAATTTGATACGGTCCGATGCACTCAATCGGCACACAGGGTGTGGTTTACACAATTTGACACGCTGTGTTCGTGTAGAGAGAGTAGTGAGTATTAAATTTCACTTTGCATGAATCCTTGTTAACTTTATAAGTGAAAAAACATAAAACATTGCACGAATGTCGATGCATGATCGCGGCGTAGCCAATGAAATGTTGAATGCTGGGGCCTTTTTCAAACAAATGAGTGGCTGTCCATGGACACATCTTTAAAAAATATCGATAAAGTATTGTTGAAATAGAAAAATGCTATAATTTTATTATTCTCAATGTGTTCATCCCTATTTCAAGTTGCATGACACTTTAATCGGGTCTTTTCGAAGATCGCGACTTTGAACCATGTAGCAAGGGATCGGAATCGTTTCTAACTGACGCCGAAAACCAAGAACAAAGGTTACAACTCGCCGACAGGATCGAAATTCTTGCAATATTTTGTTTTTTTCACTTATAAAGTTAACAAGGATTCATGCTAAGGGAAATTTAATACTCACTACTCTCTCTACACGAACATGTCGTGTCAAAATGTGTAAACCACACCCTGTGTGCCGATTGAGTGCATTGGACCGTATCAAATTATTTTTTTTCAACAAATCGGTAGGAAACGACACAAAAATCACCTCTGCAAAATTTAATAAGGATCCATCGGCCCGTTATGAAATAGTCAAAATTTGAAAAGTGATCGGTTAGAACTTTTGTTCAGTGTATATTCACTGAGCTGCGAGGGGAGCGTATAAAACTACCTGCAGTCAGCATAATCATTTTTTCACACTTAATTTTGTCCTTGAAATTCTGGAAGAGCAATGTATATGTGGCAGAGTGTTTGAAAGCTCTAACAAATTTTACTTTTCTTTTAGTTTTTTGTCTTTTTTGCAAACATGTATGATGAATATGAAGATATCACTAATACAATATTATCATAAGATGGGAGGATGCCACAAACAATGTTTATCTAGATACAAATGGATTTTTGTGTCTTCTTTGTCATGATAAATATTATGCATATAATCTAACTGAAAAATGGATGCTTTTAGCAGAGACAACTTAAGATGCTTATTACAGCCAATAATATTGTAAGTGCACATGCTTTTATCCATCAATGTTGTTAGTATGTAAGAAAGGTATTATCACCTCTTTGAGTAGCGGAAGAAATTACTATTCTCTTTAGCTGTTTAAACATTGTTACTGTCTATTTTGGTAATGCACCAGTTATTTGTTGCCCACGTTCTCCCATCATGGACAGTGCAGGGAATCAAAGCATGGAAAACAAGTTCTTTTCATAGCCAGGGAACTGCAGGGCAACCTCTTAGGAATTGATTTTTGCCCTCAAAATTGCTGTATGTAACTTAAACTATAAATGCTTTACAGGCTGGTTGGTACAGGTTTTAGCCTCGTATTTGTCTGTTAATAGAATGGTGTAAATTCTTATATTCATATAGGACTATGGTTGATATAGGTGATTCCCGAGACTTTGAAATATACATTTGCTGTAACTTCTCTATGGTCAAAGTCTACTTAGTAATTCTCTGAGGGTTGGGTTGGGGGTTACAAATGTTTGGTGCATAATGTAAATATATATTGTCTATATCAGTATTGTTATAGAATACAGTAGTGTATAAACTATTTATATATCAAAGTTGTCTGTACTCTGTCTTCAGGGACTTGTTATTTTATAGATATTTCCTACAAAAACCACAACTAAACTATTATTCAGGAATATTACATTTATAAAAAATAGATTATATTCTATTTATTGTGCTGTCATTATATCACATGATACCAATATCTCTAGTCTGTGCAATCTAGTTTATACTGGGGGACTGAAGGTCGTTTATAATCTGTAACTATGACAAGTTTATTATTAAATATATATGTGTTCGTTCAAATTCATACTTTTTTATTTCTTATGAATTTGTTTGTGCTGATGCACGCAATTTAAAATTAAGTGGGACACAGAGTATTGTTCTTGTCAGTTTAGGTTTGTCTCTTTATTATGGTCCATAATGTAACTACAGTAAAGTTCCACTAGGGTTGGGACCTCCTTCAATGTTACAAAATCATGTAATTTTTAAGTCCCATATGCTTGATTTCAGAGGAAAAAGATCAACGTAGTATAACAAGACCATTCCACTATTAAAAGAATTAATTTTGATGGTCCTAATAACAAAACTTTACTATATATACTAATGTCGACAAGTACTTTAACTTAATTTTTTGATGATTGATTTACATAATATTATAAAATATGTGTCAATTTTGGAATTAATTCTAATTGATGAAAAACTAGATGACTACAGCACAGTATTTAAATAAGGGGTAAAATAAATCCAATAAAATATTATTTTATATGGGAGATGGTCATTGTTGAAATTATCATCTAAGTAGATTATTATTTTATATTTGAACTTTAGCTTGTAGAGTTTAATTTCTCGGAATAATGACACAAACTGGGCATGGTGGTAAAATTGTTCATTTGCGTTTGTTTAGCTTTTGAGACCAATTTTATAACTTAATCATATGTTTTATGAAATTTGAAGTACAAAATATCCCAATGTTCTATATTAGTTTATATTGTTGCACATGTCTGTCCCTATGTAAACAACATCAGCATTTCAAAATTTGATTTCTTTACAATTTTAAAATGTCTACTAGACTGTAAAGTTTGAAGTGTCAAATTATCACAAGCCTCTATATTGACTGTTATAATTCGTACACAATGTATATGATTGACAATAAATTTCACAGTGTTTGAGTTACTATTACTGGTAGATTGCTTTACAGCTACATGGTGGTATATTCCAATATAGTAAACCCAAAGTTTCTCCAGACAGAAGTCAGACTGTCCTATCTCTTTTGTTAGACTTCCACAGTTACGAAATTCCACTCCCAGTCAGCAATAAACCCATTTTACTTAAAGTGATATTTGATTTTAGATTGTCAACCTGTCTGTTTCTGCAGATATTTCACAGTTATATTGCTGTTATTGCACATGTTTGTTAGTTGAATATATATATATACAAATACAGACATATATCAGTGTCTCTGGTGCCATATTGTTAACTTAAAGTCTGCAAGTTGGTGTCAATGAATAATTTACCATATTAAATAAAATCTTTACTTACTTGTCTTAACATAAGGATTATGTCATAGTTGTGTCTGCTTTCTTGTTCGTTGCTATTGTTTAATGGTATATTACATATTTTTGACATAAATACAGCTATTGCTGAGTCAGCTAATACAACAAAAGAAGAATACAGATGCTGGTTGGTTGTTGGTTTTAGAAGCCTCTTACATTCAGTTTAATAAGCCCACATATGGAAAATTGGATTTAACCAAATGGGTATCCTTGTTGAATAAAATGGTTATTATTATTGTAATCATAATTTGCAACACAAGCAGCTGGCGCAGTCCAAAAGCAAAAACACTATAAATACATATGTATGTACAGAGTGTTTGCTTTGGGACGGTGCCAGCCCCCTTTGATATGCAATATATGTTTTATGTTAAATGTTGGTTTGTTGTTGTCCCTTTTTTCAACAGTCAGAGTCTTATGAGGGAAACAGTTCTCCTGACCATGTTTTAGGAGTGATTAAACATGTAAGAAACTGTCTACTAGTATAAAGTGTCATAACATGCTGTGGAGCTGGTGCCCTTCTTGCTCTTTCCTTGAGTGATTAAGTTGATTTGATGTCAACAGTGGAATCAATTACATGTATTATGACTTTTGCTATGAAATTGAAATATTGCTAATATATTTACCACACTTTTTTGTTCAGTTATGTATGTATTCCTGAAGTTTATTATTTATTTGTACCGGCATATTGCACTTTCAAGTGCTTCATAAACATTACAGTTACTAAATTACAATTTGAAATATCATAAGTTGTAGACTTTTGTTTAAGTAAAAAGGTCTAATCATGTTTTGCTTGTACATATGAGGGAGCTGAGAAGTTGCTATGATTCATCAAAAATTGATTAACTCCTTAAGTCAAATATAATCTTAGAAAGTTAACAGCTGTTAATTGGTTGTATCACTATACTAAGTGGCTATATATAATTATTTAATGGCCAATACATTACCATCCCTAACAAGTGGCATAACTCAAGTCCCATTGATTGGTATTCTGGAGCTAATGTAACAAAACAAGTTTATATACCTTTGGGGCCATATATTCTCATTTCTTATTTAATCAATTATTCCAAGAGGTACTGACCTTTCTTATACAAGCAGACATCATAACATCTTGGCTTGTATGGAACAGACTTAGTCTTTTTATTAGACTTGTAATCTATTACTTACTGAATATTTGATAAGTAGATCTAAATATTTAATTCTAATGTTTATTATCAACAGTTTCTGGTATATATGTACATGTATCAACTTATTGCCTTTTAATCAAATATTAAAAAATTACACCGATTTATATTATCATGGACTATAATATATTCACTGTGGTAAAGGATGGTTTACCATGGTTTGTGGATCATCCCCAACCATACATCATTAAAAATCAACCATGCTTGGACCATGTTCAAACCCATAGTTCATTTGACCTTATAATGGTCTACAATGAAACGCATGGTTTATGTCCAATCACATTCATTAATGACTGAAAGTTCAAAAGCTAAGTTCATTTGTCTCAACCATGGTCAGTATCAGAAACTATAGTTGACCATGGTTTATGCATCATTTTCTGCCACAGTCATGTTAAAACCATATAACCATGCTTAGACTATGTTCATAAGGATTGTTGACATCAGCCTCAATCATGATTTAATCTTGGTGAGTAATGCAAAGGGGTTTTATATTGCAAGTTTCCTCTTTCATGATTGTGCAATTTTCAGCTGTTTTGATTATAGAGATTTTGTTTAGGTTAAATGTTTGCTTGATTGTTGAAAATTGGTAAGCCATAGTACCTGACAAATCGTCTGAATAAAATGCTCATTCAAACAAATTCCAAAATCAGCTTTTGTAACATAACTTTAATGACATGTAATTTCTCAATATGTGATTCAAACTCTATTACATAAATAAGCTATATTTATAGTAAAATTGATTGCAAAATACATGATAAGTTTTTTTCAAAATGTTATTTGTCTAACAACTTATGGCTGGCACTGTTTTATATTCAATGTGTCTGTAGCTTATTGCTTGATTACATATAATCCTATATTGTATCGTTAGACTGTTGCTGTACACTTTATTCTTGATTCCATAGAACAGTAAAAATGATTATAGTTTATTTCAATGTGTTCAGATACTTTTCTTCTGATATTGTTTAAAGTATGATTGATCACATGTCATATTTTATAGACAATAATTCTGTGTGAGTATACCTCTCCCTAAGCTTGATTATTTAAGATAGAAACTTGTTCTTCTCACAGTTCTTGATTATTCAAGAAAAAAAAAAAACCGGTTCCTCTTCTCTATAGTTGATTATTTAATAAAAAAACTTGTTTCTATTTCTGTGGTTGTTAGGAGAGGAACTTGTTAAAGTTAAAGTGCGGTTTAAAGTCTGCTTCCATTTACATGTTCAGCCGACTTTACAATCTTGTACGTTAACTCCTGGTCACTGAAATCACCCTCAGACAGGCGATCCCTCACAGTACCCATTTACACCTGGGTGGAGTGGAACAATCGTAGGTTAATTTCTTGCTCAAGGAAATTAGCAGTGCCCCTAGTGGGGATCGAACCCGGGACCTCTCGATCCCTAAGCGCGAGTCCTATCACTGGACCACTGCTCCTTACTGTTTTAATTGTGTGATATTCTAATCATAGATATTGGCTTTGTGAAAGGTGTGAAATGGGTGCTGGTAAAAGAAGGGTCCATACAAGGTGGTAAAGTGAGTAGACTGATACACATTTTGATGGTCAGTGTTTAACTTCTCAACATGTATTTTAGCTAGCCTTGTTTTTATAATATCATATCAATACATAAATAAGAAGAAAGTGTTGACAGACAGATTTTTAAAATTTATATTTTTAAGTTAATAATTTTATGATCTGTATCTGTTGAAATACGTTAAGAGGTAAACTTCTGGTATAACCCAACAGAAATGGCAGAACTCTAGTTGAGCTCTAGGAGGAGGAGCAAATTTCAAGCCCTTTATTGTATCAGCATGCACATTTGGGTCTTCCAGCTGTTCTAATTGTCTAGTATTTTCACATTGAAGGAGTTTTTAAATAGCTAAAACTAAATTGTTCCATCTTTGGAATTCTCCTATTTCCCACTGATCCAATTCCCAAAGTACAAGATCCTACGTATGTTAAATTTTCTTATATCAATATCATATAGGACATACAGCAATTTTCTACATGTAGAAAATAACAAACCAATGTGAACATTATATGAAATCTATAGAGTTGTCTCCCTTGGTACTCATATTACATTTCTTCTAACTTATCACTGTCAACTGTTATTATCATTTCATTGTATCACTTGATCAATTATTATATTATATTTTACCTTCAAAGTCATATTTCTCATTTCTCTGTATTTCCTATAGAGAGATTCTCCATGTTTGATTTACATTGCTGTACAATATACAGATCCGTCCAAAAGTTCTTTGACAGATAAAATAGACTTGGTTCAAAACTCAAACTGATGTTGTTTTTTCCAGCAAAAAAACTTAGTTTGTAAAAGATTTATTCAAGCAGAATAAAACTGAAACACAAATGTGTGTCCACAAAACAGTAGAATTTAATCTGTGTTGCATACTTTTCACCAATAATTTGTAAAAAAACCCAATGTTCTTTATGAATGAATCTGGACAAACAAACCGTATTCAGAAGGAAAATCCCATTCTAAATAAGAACTCATTTGAGAAAATCTAATCATGCCCAAATGCATAGTTCTACAATAATTTCAGCTTGATTCATGCCATATGGTTTGAATAATTTTGTTGTTAAAACAAATTAATGGTGAAATTGGCTCAGATTATTCTTTGTTGTTTTTTTCATCAGTGAATGTGAAATCAGTTTGTCCGAGGTCTTTTTGAGGGCACTGTATCTTATCTTACATTGTGCTGTAGTTTTATCAATATTGTTTGATACTAAAATATTGAAGGTAATGGTTAATTGTACATCTGTTTTAATTAATGATGAATGTTTAATTGTTGATTGATGGGTCGTGTTTTCTTGTATCTAAGTTTTATAGTAACTGATAGCAGCTTGGTTCACATGATGGCTTGGTTTTTTTTGCCTATTGAAGACAGGATGTATTATGGGATCACCCGTGACAGAATTAAAAAAAAAAGAAGTCTGTGTGGGAGTTAGGTCAGGCTGATGTGAGGCTCCTTTTTTATGCCCATTTTAATTGGGACATATAAAGGGGCCACTCATGACAGAAGTCTTGATGGGAGTCCTGGTTGCTGGTGAAAGGCTCATTAAAATTGTTAGATTCATTTATTTGTTACCTAAAAGCAAAATGACTAGAACATTGGCCTACATGAGTGATGCTGCATTTGGAAAATCAGAGTGTAGGAACCATAACCCCACATAGTTTTGGAGGTATTTGCTATTGGGTTGATTATGGTGTTGGGCTGATCAATCAGTTTGTGAAGTAATCGTTGAGGAAGATGATGATGATTATCCGTCAACGAAGACTATTGATTCGTCGACGAATTAGGCTGGTGTAATAGACTTATAGTAACTGTTGTTCTTAAGGGTGCACTGAATTCAGCTGTGTATAGTATTTACATGTTTTGAAATATATTAGAAAATAATAAAGATCCTCTATTTTTATTGTTTTATTTATCATGAATAATTAATATATCAAACATAGGTATTTATTAGAACTAATACATTAAGTAATGGGTATTTCACTATTGATATTACATAACCATTAAATCATTAATCAGTCAATCATTTTAGCTGATTAATCGACTAAAATATTTTGAACTGATTCACAATACTAGTTGATTTCAATTGTGTATTTCATAATTTAGCCATGTGTCTCTTGTTTTAATGTTTTTGAGTATTATTATAAAGCAGCTTTGTTATTGTCTACAATGAGTATATATAGGGCCATTGGACCAAACATTGTTTGATAGAATCCAGGCTTAAGAGGTTTCATTTATAAATTAGCTACAAACCAGAAATTTAGACCATGTAAACAAGTGGAAATTGCTTGAAAAGCTACGGTTATGGAGTGTTTGCAGACTCTTTTCACAAAAATAAGGGTTTAAACCTGAAATGCTGGGTTAAGTTTTACCCTTCTATTCATTGTACCCACAATTCAGCTATAACATCTATTTTACTGCATACAGAGAGAGGTTGTTTTTCCATTTGGAAATGTACTGATAAAATAATGGATGATGACTGGTTAGGTAAGTTGCATCTTGTTCAATACCTAATACAAAGCTGTTTAAAAGCATAAAACACAAACGTTCTTTTGAACTAATAACCATGCTCAGACCTTATTAGTTTTATCAATAAAAACTAGAGTCTGAATCAAATTAGTGCAATAAATTGTGTTAAATTGAAACCAAAATTATATTTGTAAAATAATGCCCACCAGCAAGTTCATGAGTTTTTTTCTTGTTTTCTATGCCCATGAAAGGCCATGTGTTAATTGTATTAATTCAATGAGTTTTCAGACAATGGTCAGAGATAATCTAATACAATTCATCATCATCATTTGTTATTCAACTCTCAATCAATTATTTATACAATATCGGGGTTGCTAATAAATGGATTTACTCTTTTTTGTCATGTTTTAATTAAATTTCTTTCGTGCATGATGCCATGATTCTGTGAGAAGTATTCAATAGTTTGTAACCATCATAGGGTAAGATTTTTTATCCATGTTTTTTTTAAGTTTCAGATATTTACCTCCCTTTGGTTTGTGAAATATACTTGTACCAGTTGTCTCCCTTAGTCTATTAAATATTCTTATAACAGTTGTCTCCCTTTGTGTTGGTATTTTCTCATTTATAAAACTAATTTCATGTTATTTCCTGTCTGGTAGTGAACTATACTATTATACTATTATACTATGACTATATATCATGCTGTGCTTGTTTTATCTTAATATTGTTCCCTCATGATTGCTCTCCCTTAGTCTGTATTGTGATTTTGTGTTCCATTGTGCATCCATCAATTAAATGACTTAGCTGTATTAATCTGTTCATTTTAAAAATCATTGAGTCAGTGCGAATCTAGTCTTATCTCGATGCAAATAAGGAAATGTGTAGATTAATTTTGCACTGATTGTCAATAATTGTCAACAAGATATTTCAGGTTGTTGCCGCACAGCTACAGAAGAGTTATATGGTTATCTTTTATAGACACTTATAACTAAAGACTTTTATTTTAATTTCTATGATACTGTATTCATAGCTCCTTGAAACAGTGAAGTGCTTATTTTTAAATGATGCCAAGGATTTAAGGTGAGAGTGTGAAAAGGTTTTTACTAAATCAATTTATTTATACCGGGTTTAATGTCATGACAGTTTTTTAGGTTATTTTATGGCATCCAGCGCACCAAACCTAGTTTTCCTTGACCCTTGTCTATAACCAGTGCTCACCTACCCTACCACATGGCCGGAAACTTCTTCATATACCTTATTAATGGAGGAAAGTTGGCATTATTGTCATAATTTTCATGGAAGGGTATAACATCCTCCGATGGGGATCAAACCCATACCCTCTGCTGGAAACTAGACTCGAAATTCAAGCGCACTTCTGACTGCGCTACCAAACCGGTTTACTCAATCAGTGTTTATATGATTGGTTGTTAATTTTTTAAACTACTTAATTTGTCATAGGTTTATGATAACATCCTATTAAAAAAGTCAAGATACTAAGAAATTACTTACAAAGGTTGCTATGAGCAGAGGGTTAAAAGGACAATACCAGTACCTAATACACTGTGGAACTCATGAAAGGATGACTGCTGGTGGTGATTCTTGCCCAAATCATTTTGCAATACCTTAATTTCCACATCATTATTGATAATGTTGAAAAACTCAAATTGAAATGTAAAGAAATTGAAAGTTTTTTAGCTTGATTAAAAATATTTGTAAAGTAAACTTCACAGGATTGAACTTTCGAGATTGAACTTACAAGAATGGTCATTTTGCTCACTTGTTTATTTTGATGTTGTTTTATTGTTAGTGTTCTTTGGTATTATCATTGGTATGTACATGTTCATGTACTTTACTGGCTGTCATCAAGAAACTATAAAATATTTCACATGTCATGAACTTAATGTATTATCTAAGATGGATGTCTTACTGGTGTGTTGTGAACCTAAGTCCACTGGTGTATCTCTTATAGGAATATTGCGTTTTTGTCTAGAATGCTAGACACAATATGGAATTGTTGATTTAGAGAAACATATTATAGAATGAGCATTAATCTGAACTATGTGATTCCATCTTATCATATCAATAATAATTAATTTGTCTTAGACTTTTATCAAATTTCGTTGTAAGTGACTATAAATCTGTATAATTACAAGAATATTACATATCGTCTACAAGTGTTGGTGGTCTAATGCATTCTTGGCAAACAAATGAAGAATAGTGTCTCTGTTTGATCATTATGACAAGACAGTAGAGTGTTGTACTTTTGTCTTGTATATTTGCTTCTGTGATGTTTTTTTATACTTTTTATTATTGATTATTCTAGCAGTGTGAATGGTAGCGTATTTACTGGAAATTAGGCTGGCTTGCCTGTTACAAGTGCTGAAATCATAGGTACCACATTACTGGAAGCTTAAAATGGTACAACTAGTTTTTGTTCAGTTGAGTTTAATACCATAGCTACATAAGGTACAGGTCGTATAACAGCAATCGGTCAATCAATTTGCTGTTCTTGGAAAGGCTTAATCTCTGGATTTAGCTGTTAACCAGTTACTAATCGCATACTTTTGTCAGTAACTGAAAACTGACCTAAATAGTGTTAAGAGAACTTGGATTGCAGCTCCAGTAGTTATTTAATGAGCGAATGGTGACTACTTTTCTGTATGCAATTACACAATATATCATTGGAATGTACTATACTTATGACATAAAAGCTGTTCCTAGCAGTCTATTAATTATAATCGTGTGATATATTGGTTTAGCAATATTAGCTAAGTACATGATTTACTTGGACTCCTTCTATATCAATGGGCCAAGCATAACTATACTATGTTCTTCTTTATTTACATGTATTTAGTCTACTTTAACCTAATCCATTCATATATAAGTATATATTTATCATCTATACACTGTAACAAAGATGTCTGGACAGTTTACTGGATTGCTACAATTGGTCAATTACTTATCTTGGATGACCGCATTATTTATCCTACATATATATTGGCTGTTTTCGTTCAAGTAACATAATTAGTCTGAGGTCTAATTAATGGTCGTGAATACTAAAGGTTAAATCATCTAAGAAGTGCCAATTCTTATGGAAAGGAAAAGAAAAAAAAATGTGATGTTTTATATCATATTCAACAATTGCCAGTCTAATTGTGACCAGCAGTTGTCCTACTGATAGACTCTGAAGAGACTTAGATCTTTAAACCTAGTACTAAGCTCATGTCCACACCATTGGCTGATAACTACACTACTTGATACAAAAGTTGGTTTGAAGATCGCTATAGAAATGACCAAACTTTACCCACCTAGGTCTTGCACTAGAATCAAATCCTCTATCGGTGGAATCATAGTCAAACCAGTTTAAATAGGTACAATTTTAAACTTGGTATAGTCCAACAAAATTAACCTGAGCTTGCCCTTTATGCAAGAATATATTAAACTCAGTATTTACAGTCTATTTTTGTCTTCGTTTGTAAATCGTTCTTTATCAGAAGCTTACGGCAAAATAAACGTACTGAACAATTAATGTTGTTTTCATAGGAATAAATACTTTGAAACTATGCCATAATAATTTATTTACTTGTTTCCCCAAAATCTAATGTGTCCAAAATTAAAAGTACGATAACATGCCACTTTTAATAAATTGATTTATAGTCTCATCGGTCGTTATAAACACGTGTATTTCTGTATACACGCAAACGGAAGCTCACGATTTAATGTAAGTGAAGTGTGTAATTTTTATAATTTTATTTTATATTTTTATAATGTTTTTTCACTTATAAAGTTAACAAGGATTCATGCAAAGTGAAATTTAATACTCACCACTCTCTGCACAAACATTTCGTGTCAATGTGTAAACCACACCCTGTGTGCCGATTGAGTGCATCAGACCGTATCAAATTATTTTTTCCCCACAAATCGGTAGAAAATTAGACAAAAACACCTCTGCAAAATTTAATAACAATCCATTGGCCCGTTATGAAATAGTCAAAATTTGAAAAGTGATCGGTTAGAATTTTTGTTCAGTGTATATGTACACAATCTCACAAAAGGTTTCAAAAACAGAGAGGAATTAATTTATTCAGAAATGTTCTGTTAATAGCTAAATAAAAAAAACAAGTGAGTTATATCTACACTTGTATCCAATAACCACATGTATTGAACAATTTATTTTGTTTTCATCAGAATTAATTACTTTAAATCTGTACCACAATATCTCAGATTTATATGTTTCCCCCATAAAAGGATGAGTCCAAAATTAAAATAACAAAAGCATGTCATGTTTACAAAATTGATTTATACCTACCAGGTGGGATAATTCTAGGATTGACATCTTATATAGACCTCTAGGTATAACAGCTATATCATCTCCTTTCTCATATACACAACACTAAGTTGGTGCATAATTAGCCTACATAATTCTTTATTTACATGTAGTTAGACTAGTTTTGCATTGTCTCATTGATGTGCACTAAATCAATAGACAAGTAATTAGAATCTGCATGCAAGTTCACCTTATCATTAATTTATATTGTGTAGACAACAACTAACTGGCTGATATATTCTCTTTTTGATTCTAGAGTGAGATTTTATACTTTAAGAAAGTTATCAATGATTAACAATTTGGTCATGAAATAATTGCTTTGGCCATTTTCTCACCTACCACTAATTCAAAAGCATGTAGGGTCGGTGTCAGTCATTAAAGGATTTATCAGCCAAGACACTAGTTAACAGCTAAACTCATGGATTTGACTTTTCCTTGAAGGGTATCTTGATATGGCCTATACAATGTGTTGCCATGGCATTATACTCAACTAAAAACAGTTAAATTATTTATATTGAATACCAATGGTGTTGCCTGAGCCTTTCAAAAGTTACAAAAGCTTTTACTTGTATATATGAGATGGGAATAGGATCCTCTTCTTGATCATTTCGATGAAGCAACTCAAAATTGAGTGTTTCTTGGCTACTTTGTCACCTATTTCTTAAAAAAATCAAACACAGAATAAACATTTATCTTACCTCAACGTATCAAAATAACAACTTGTATGGTTGCTTGCTACCCAAAATTCCAATCACACTAAACTCCTTTGATATTTCATTTTAATGCATTTTTCACTGTACATTTTTTGTAGGTTTCATTTTCTGAACTTCTGGTCATGTGTACTAGTGTATGTTGCGTGCAAAGCTATGCCAATTTATTCCTTAGGGCATTGAAGTAACTTTAATAATTTTGTTTAATGAAGACGTATGCATTACCAATTACACAAGTTTCTTTTAACTATTGTTTTACTGTGATTGTTGCCTCATTGACGTATCATCAATAAGCAGACATCGAAAACTTGTTAATGGTTCTACTGAATATCAATGAATAATTTATATACTTATTTATTATGTTTTTATAGTTCTTCATAAAAAGCTTTTACAGTTGCATTATGGCCTTACACACTCAGACCTTTTAAACACATTTCCATTTTTATCATTGAATTAGCCGTAAGGAACTTATGAGTAAAGAATCGCTATAGTTATTCTTTTGGAACGCTTAGGGCAAACCAATTAAATGAGATTGGTTATCCACTAAAATTGTGTCAATCCATCTTGTTCATGGTTTAGATCATTTACAAATGGGTTTCTCAATGTAAATTAGTCAACAAAAGATAGACTGTAAATCAAGTCAAGTCTAGACAAAGCAATTTGATGAATAGAAAATTCCATACATACACTTTCTACATTGTTATACAGACTCTTATTTCATAAAATTAAGTTAGAAAATTATTTTCATTGAACAGTTTTCTGTTATAACATTTTGGTTTGAAAATGTAGTGTTTTCTTTAACATTTGTCTATTTTAACTTAATTTAAAAAACAAGCATTTGTTTTGCTTTATCAATACGTCTATAGCTCTTTCATGATAGCTTGAGACAAACCAAACGATATTCTATGTCAACTTTGGCTCGTGGTATACTAAACGAGCTATCCAAGACGTGTTTTGTCATTTCTAATGGGGGATAATTACTTAGTTTATTTTGACATGAAAAACCAAGAAAGCAATCAGCCAATCTTCGTAAACAGATATCCTAGACCGCTGGCGTATAGGATCTTTTATGGTAGCTCCAAGGGTAACGTCGAGATGACATTTTTGTCGACCAATCGATGCGTAGCTCTCATCCAGTCAAAACACTATTAATAGCATCTTGATTTCGTTATTTCTCATTTTCTATGTTTGTAAGCTTATTTGACGGTGGTGTTATGCACAGGCTGTGATTTGGCGGTATTTTCAAAATGCGTGGCGTAGATGATGTAAACAAGTTACTAAACATCATGATCGCTTCAGGAATATCATAATGAGAAAAGATCCCCTTTTGAGCCTTATAGCGAAATAACCATTTTTTTAGTTTTAATTAGATTGACAATCCATCAATAATTTTAATGCATTTTATATGTTCACCATAATTGCATAGTTATCTAATTGTTGTTAAATTTATTTTCCATATTTTAAGTAGAAGTTGTCTGCACAATAAGCAGTTGTCCAGATGCCTGGACAAAAACAAGTCTTTCATGGAAGCAATTAAACAAAATTGTCATGGCACTTACAATTTTACTGAGAAATCAGGAAGTTTTTAAAAGTTGAGTGGCAACTGACGTGAAAATACCCAGTTTCTAATGTAACATAACTAATAAGTTTTTCAGGAACTAATAAGTTTTTCACGTTTCTATCTATTTTTATACATTTTGACCTTTATAAAAGCCCAAACATAAAAGTGTTGGTTTGTACCTGAGAATAAGTTGTCTGTTAAACATTGAACTAACAAAAGTCATATTGTTTTTTTTTAATCAATAACTTCTACTCATTTATATAAAGAAACTAGCTGATCAACCCTGTATTTACATGACTAAAGTTAAATTCAGAAATTAGGGACACTAAACATTTTTCCTGTTCTATTTAGAAACGTTTCCCAACCTTGTTTCTAAATCAATGTAAAGCAATTACATGTACATAGTCGTGTTACTGATTGCACTTCATTTCTTCCTTCATTTGAATAAATTCTCTAAAACCCAGATACAATTTAGCAAAAGACATACAAAACAGTATGATGTAAGAAAATTGCCACAGTTGTCTTATTTGCATAAATTTTCCTTAAAGGAAACTAAATTAACTAAAACGGAATGTAAGAATATGGTTAGATTCACCAAGCAGTTGCAGTTGACAATATGCATCTAGATGCACTGTCCCATATAGACGTTTGAGTGCAACAAGCAGCTACTTTTTCTCAGTATGGAGTCATACCCAGTGTCCAATAAGATGTACAGGTATTATTACTTCAAACAGCTTAATTGTGGCTATATGCATCCACATGTAATGCCCTATTAGCTGTATGAATGCACATGCAGTGTTCAATTAGCTGTATGAATGCACATGCAGTGTTCAATTAGCTGTATGAATGCACATGCAGTGTTCGGTTAGATGTATAAATGCACATGCAGTGTCAAATTATCTGTATAAATGCACATACAGTGTTCAATTAGCTGTATGACTGCACCAGTGGTTACTATATAACTGTATTCATGTATCACATTATTTCCTGATTGATTACATTAATCAGTGAAGGTGACATTAAGTCTTGTATGTGATTGATCTAATCTTTTACCGATCAGATGCCTATGTAAAATGAATAATTGAACTAATTATAGTTACTTTTAACCTATTGCAAGGCTTTTTGCTTTAAGAAGCTTGGAAATGTCCATAAGCCTTTACACTAACAGTCTGACAGTAGATCTAAGAGCATGATATTGGGGTATCCATGAATTATGCAACTCTATGAATCTAATTTAGGGAAAAAATGATGGTAAGATAGAACTAAATGTTTTATATGGCTTCCTGCTTCTGTGTGGAATGTAGACAGAAAATTAGAAAATTCCAACTTGTAGAGTGCTTCAAAAACCATATGGATATTGCGTGAACTACCGGACATAATGTTGGCAGATGGGATTGTTTTCTGTTATTGTTTGATTATATAGTAGTGTCTCAGAAGTTTTCTTTATTGAAAAATTAATATGAAAAGTCTATGAGTAGATTTCGCATTAAATGGAATTTATTTGTTTTTTATATTTTATTTCAAAGCAATCATATTTACGCAATACTTTGTAATATTATACCTCTCTGGGTATAAGAGGTTCTTAAATATTAGTTTTTGGTTTCATAGTTTTATGATGGACAAGCTTCCTATTATTTTGTGTCTGGATTTGAGACAATATTCAAATTATGTTGTCACCATTGGAAACGATTTGTACATTTTATAAAGAAACTACAACCCAGAGATTTTAGATTACTCAAATTTGTATTCTGACTCAATCTCTGCCTTTAGTTGTTAGCTGGTTTTTTTTCTTTCTCTCTTTTTTGGTTTTTGCTTGAATGGAAAATGATAAACACAGTTTGAATTTCACGATTTTATAAATGCAAATAATCCTTATTCAATAATGATTCATTTTAAAGGAATTATACAATTTCACTGTTGGAATATGGAAACGTCTTTTTTAGTTAAGTGATGGCTCGTGGATTTAATTATCGTACATTGATATTCAGTTGTGTGATAGACTATGGAAAAACTTTCGACAGTTCAGATGTACTGTGGTAATGTTGGTCAAACATTACTGTCATACACTTGGGAAAGATCTTCCAGGTAGGTGTCCTTGTTAAGTACGGTAAAACCTAGAAACATACTTTAATTATCATGATTTAATTAGCGAGTTCAACAAATTAATAGCTTATCATATTGTCATAGTTGTTGCACTATAGACACCCCCTATAAGGTACTTTTCAAAGGATCAGTATACATCGATGAGCACGGAAAGCAAGTCTTATTACAAGTACAAAAAGAAGAAAATAGGCTACATGTTTTTGCACTGACATATCAACATGTAATATAATTGCTACTTTAAGAAAATACAGCAATTATGATCTTGACCGTTTGGTTTGATGAACGTTTCAACATTTCAACATTTCAATCGGAAAAGATTAAAAGAGGGATTAAAGGATAATTTTAAGTTTTTATTTTATCATCTTGACATAATTGTAGAACAATGAGCGATCAGCTTCTTATCACAGTGGTTTGGCCATACTGAGGCACAATGAATTACTCATTAGGTATGAAGTTTTGGCTGCGTATGAAAATAATGGAGGGTTAAGTTAAGGAATACCCTGTACATTTTTATTTCTTGTCACTGTGTTACTATAGTATATTTGTCATTTTATTTAATACATTAGACTGTTTTTGTTTGCTATTTATTATTCTAAGCTGAGTCATCTTAATTTGCAAATATTTTCTTATACTTTTGGAAGAAACAACATTATTTTTAAAGATGCTGTTTTATAAACATTGACAAGTCTAACAAAGTTATTGAAAACTGTTATTTAAAATATTATCATAAAACCATTTTTTCTTCTTCTACAGATAAAACTCATGAAAATCGTTCAAAACACACATCTTCAGTCATTTCTTTTTCAATCTGTATTCTATTGTAAATTATTTAAATACAAACAATAAGTTACTCAAAAACATGTAAATCACTTTTTGCAATTTGATGCATTGGAACATTTTCTTTCATTGGACATGGTTTTTGAATGTAGAATTTGTGACTACTTTCTGGTTGCGTGTTTATGAAAACCATACATTATTTTCATGAATTATTGTTTAGAATATTTATAACATTCAAGTTCTGAATTTAACCTTACACAATATTATTCTATTACACAAAAATGTGAAATAATTTTATTAACTTGAAATGCCTGACATTTACTTCTGGTCGTAAATTATATTTAATAGATGAAAACAAAAAACAAGACATTTTAATGTACACATATACAACTAACTACAAATGGCAATTGACTGTCCTTGTAGTCAAACAATGTAATTAAATTACATTTTATTCAGTGGCAGCTAGGGCTTGTTAAAATAGAGTGTCCCATCCCAGTGCTGAACCTTCACGCTGTTCTTAAAAATCATTTCATGACATTCAGAAAAGTATGCATTGATGAGCACTATTACCTACAACCAACACAATTATGATTAATAAAGTTTATAGGAAACACTGGACAAGTTTTCTATAGCATATTGCTAGCTAGCCCGTTGCCTCCTGGTACCCATAATTTGATATCACATACCTATTCCCTTTGTCGAAGAAAAGTATCAGGGCACAAAGCGCTAGCTAGCGATGTGCTAAGTAAATTCGCCAAATAATCGACATAATAATGAAAATAAAAGGTGTAAGAAAACATATAAGGAACAACATCAGTAAAATACAAACCTTTTACATAGTTACAAAGCAAATAGATGTTTTTAGATATTTTATAATTCTTTCTATAAAAGAGACGCCATACGTAAATAATGAAAACAAAATCCTAACGGGTTTCAGCATTGACGAGAACAGTATCAGTAATTTAAAATTTACTTTAAAATATCTCTTAATTATAGATTAAAAACCTTATTTTACAACATTCTATTGCAAGCAAATTGAACCAAAACATTCTGTAGTTTAATTATTCACTTGAATCAGTTCGTCTATTATTGTTATACCAAGCAAACAGTTTGTTCATTTTGTTAGGTTTATCATCTTGAAGAAATATATTGTTTCAGTCTACCACTGGAAATTACTTCTTGATTTAAGTGTTGTTTGTTGAAAAAATGTGAAGATTAACTAGACAGTTCTTGTCTAGATTCGGCCACTGATATGAAACTTGTTAAGGTTAAATTGTTTTCTTGCAGACATATTGAACTTAGTCAGCTATTGCTATTGCCATTGCCATTTCTGTACGAAGAACGTATACAGTTTGTATACTAAGGCATGTGAAACTTGCTAGAAGGAACAAGTTAGAACTTTAAATGATTGTTTATATTTTAATAACGTTTTGACATTTTCTTTTGCTTTAAATTGCTTTATTAATTACTATTTTGTCACTCATTATTTCATAATGATAAACAAAATTTAAGCAATTACATGTATGTTTTGGTATGTTTTGTTTTGTAGTGAAAGTCAATTACAATAATGCATTTACAGAAAAAAAACTCCTTGTGTTAAACGTTAACTTTTTTTTCAAATCAATCATTGTCTTTTTATTAATGTACATTGCTTTGCTTTTTCTGTTTATATAAACTTGTCTTTCATTCAGGCTAAGGCCATTGAAAAGGTTACTAGAATCAGGGTCACAGACAATGGCAATGGAAAACTTCATTATGTGCTTGTTTACGGAGATATCATTGTCATTTCATTGATAAAAATATCAGATTCTGTATTTTGATTTATTTCTTTCTATTACAAATGTGACAACTTTTCATCATAAGAAAACTAATTATAAATGAGATTACTTTTCACCTTTAGGAGACTTAATTCAGTTTGTATACTTTCTTTTCCAAAACCGGACTGATTTTAGGGTTTGGTACAGAATGAACCATTTGATAAGTCTTGATGCTCTTTTCAAGAGTGCATGTAACTGTCTTTTAGGTTTATTGTAACATAAAGTGTCAGGAGCTAAGTGAATTTGTAAAACATAATCTTAATAGGTTTGTATAAATCATTCCACTTCTTACTACATATTTGTCAATTCAATTTCCTTAATTCCAGTTAGTTGCCATTCTTTACTGGACCATACACATTCAATTTTAAACTCATTAATTGTTTAAGATCATGAGCTAGCGAGGCATATATACTTTTAGTTTGCAAATGCTTCTTCACATTAAAGTTTGATTTAGTATTATTGGTACTTTTATTACATCACAATCTGTGAGATGTCAACTAACTGGTATCGTTTTCGTGATTAGGTATCACACTAAGGGTAAGACTTATTGATTTTACTCTCCAGTAATACAATGTTTATTGATCAAGGTTTTAATAAACTCTTATAGAGACATCTTTGATGGATTGTTTGTTGTTGTTTTAAGGTATAATACTCCTGATACGATTGTTGATTCTGATGTATGTTAATTGTAAAATATGATTATGACAAATATCAATATCTATGCTATCATCGAATTGTTAAACAATCTTGTTAATCAAACGTTCTTAACTAGTGCTAATGTGTAGATTAGTCAACGGTTCTATTGAACATTATGTGAAAACAATTAAGTATACCCAAACTTATGATTTGGACATGCACTAGGACAACTTATCCTAAAGACAATTAACACCAAAGGAAAGAGACGTGACCAGTCATTTTACGTTTTAAATGCATCCTTTTTAAGGATACCCTACAAGTGCTTCTTTCCAAATTTTTACATGATAGTTATTTACCTCATTCTGTTACGTTTTTCTTGAAAAAAGTAACATACTGAGATGGTAAACTTTTAATGTAAAAGGCTGTATTGTTTGCGTTTGTGTCGATTTACAATGCCCTTGGTTATTTGTGTGAATGGTATGTCAATCTTAACTTTTGCATTTTATATGAACATGGCGACATTGCTTACACTAATAAATGATGAGGTATTTAAGTCGATATCGGTGTAAATGTAATTAATGGTAAAATTCATTTACTTTTAGTTCCGTATTTTGTTATAAACTGTATTGCTTCTTTATCATAACTCATAAATGTTTCTAATCAATCGAGTTCATGTTGTAATACTTCATTCTATTCTAACAATTCTACTGACAGTCTAAATAGACATATTTAAACTTTTATAAATGATTGAATGTATTTTCATCTTAAGCAATTTATCTTGGTATTTCTTGGTATTTATCTCTGTGTTTCTTCTTAATGTAAATTGTAACTCATATTTTTGTCTAATATTTTCTATATATATTTTACCAGAGGTGAAAGAAAACATTTTATATCTAAAAGAACTGCAGACATACTGGCTACATCTTAAAAGTGAAATAAACGTTTCAGTATTTAATTTTGATTATGTGCTGACAGAATGTTAAAATCAGTTGAAGTGTTGAGATGAAGTTATAAACTGTAATTTGATATTTTAATAGCTGCTCTGTAAGATTTCACATTATGGTTATGAACGCAATTTATAAGATGCCCTTCAACATGATTTATGTATCTAAATCACGTCTTTGTAATATTATCAACAAGACATTTCATGTTTTGTACTATTAAATTATTTTATCACGCTTTTATTTTTCTCAATCTAGTGTTGTTGCCAAATTGGCGCTCTGTTTTGCTTTTTATATTGTGGCACTGTAATTTATTTATGCTTTATATCAGCTCAGCCAAGTTATATTCTCATAACAAAATCATTCATTCTTCTTGTGGTATAATTGTCTTTTAAGGTAAATCGAACATTTGTGATGTGTACAACTTAGACTATTATGTATGTTATGAATCGAGACTGACTGTATTTAGAGTTATTGGAATGTAATCTATGTTTGTGTATGTATTGTATCTCTTAAAGGCAGGCAGGTAACATACAATCATTGCAAAACTACACTGTTCTTAAGCTAGGTGATATACGATAATTATCGATGTAGTATAATATTTGATAAAACACTTAGTTGGTATTTATACTCAAATCTATTATTCTTTATTAACGAATGAGTTATGTTTAGATGGTGATGGTATTTACATAATTGGATCATGTTGTATTGGATTTTGTTTTTTAACATCGTATTTAACACATATTTAGGTCATATATACGACGGCCAGTTCTTCCTACTATAGGTTTCCTGGACACTTTTCTATCACCAGTACTGACTTACCCTACCACGAGGCCGACAACTCATGTACAAGATATGACCAACCGCGACCGGGCTTGAACCCGCGATCTCCGGATTCGAAGTCAGACATGCTAACCACTACGCCACGGCCGCGTCTGTATTGGATTTTTCTTTAACATTACATGAACTCATTACTTCAGATAAAAAACTTTTCCAGTTAACGATTTTATCTGACATAAATGTTTGGTTTGCTTGAATAGTTTAATTTATACATTTGGTTTTGGGATGAAAAATACGTCCATTTCTTACTGTTTAAAGACAGAACAATGACTTGATCTTTTTGTGCAAAGTTACACTTGAAGGCAGGAAGTTTTATCCGATTTCATGAAACCTAGTTATGCAGTTTGCCAAAATCAACACCATTGATAAAATCATTCGAAATGCATACATTGCGAACATTTTGCAATTCGCTGCCAGCATGAACTGCTTTCACTTTTATTTGACATACATGTATATTTAAACCACGTGTTATTTTTGGCGAATCTGATGATAGGCTTGTACAACTAAATAAACATATTTGCGTTCGTCCCTGTCTGAAATATCTAAATAGGTTCCTGTCATTATAAATAACATATATCAGCTAAGTTTAGAGTGTAGCTATTGTCTTGTTGATACCAGTTTGGAACATCGGTACATACTCATATGATAAACATGGCATGAATTGAAATAGTTGTATTTCAGTAACGCTTAAGTAATTTGACATTAAAGTTTTGAAAGTAAAATGGATATACAGCGTAAAGTCTTTGTAGTAATTCTGAAGTAAATATTGTTTATTTCAGATACTGCAAAGTGTCAAGTAGGCGCGTCCGTAATTTGTGTCATTTCATTTTGTACTACCTTAGTTTTCATCAAATGTATTGTTTCTGTCTGATTTGATTGATAAATTTCTAATGCCATTAAAGAACATATTACATTGATACAATGTACCAAATCGAGTATGTGTTATTAATATCCAGCTACACTATTTCTAACCTAACGATATTCAAGCATGAAAAGTTTATAATTACTTGTATCGTATCGTGTCACTTATTTTATCAATACTCACAAAATGTACCAACTTTTCTATGTAAATAGTATATTAATAATATGCGATATTCTGAGATAAATATTATTTGAATAAAACATTATTCAAATATAATAGAAAGATAAGATGTAGGTTGTATGTTGTGAGATTACAGGAAATGTTTCAGTTCAACAGAAACCAAGACAATGTATAATACGAAGGGCATATAGGAAAACAGAGCTTCACTAAATTTAACAACAAAAATCATAGTTTAACATGCACATACATTTATGTGCTTCTTTGCAATTGTTTTCTCAATGTATTGTCCGTCATAAAAGTGAATTAAACTAAGTAATTCAATCTGGCTAAATTAGCATTATAAAAAGAATATTTAAGATATTCAGAGGGTAAAATATCGGAAAACGTATTGTACAGAGAAAGAAATAATCTTTAAGTTTACATATAAATAATAAAAAGAGACCATTAAAATTACCTTCGGTCAATGAAATGGACATAAATGATGCATTCCTATTTGATTTGCTGTCAAAATACAATTATTAAAACTTGAAGTAGTAAATGAAAAAATAATTATTCATTACATTACAATATTAAGAAATCAATCCCATGTTGTCCTAATATTATTAATATTGACATACTAAACATTACAGACAATGCTAACATAAATGATAGACAATTTACTTCAATATGAATAAAGAAATTGTAAAATGATTGGTCAATTTAGTCGTAAAAATATAATGAAACATTACGTGAAATTAATAAAATCAGATTAATAGATAAACAATAGTCGACTCGATATTAATCTATTGATGACAAATATCATTGAACATTTGATCAACATAATGACGACACTGGATGCGAAACGTACACAGTCAGAATTATAATCATCAGACTAACATAAGAATATATACAGAGAAACATGATTGTACTTACACACATAGCACTTATATGATTAATAATAAAGTATAACATAACATATAAATACTGTAAATGCAATACATTCATTGTGCTAGGACATATTTTCATTTATTAAGGATATCACAAAAAGAGAATTGTGAATTTCCTTGTTTCCATTGTGGTCGTTAAATGAATGAATACATGTTCTAGCAAGGCACACATTGTCTACTCCCTCAAACATAAGACATTAAGAAATGTAAAAATAAGGGGCTAAAAGACATCAAATAAAGATTATCACAGACAGAAATGACTAAATATATCAGTAGTATTAGAAATTGGTAAAATAAGGTTTTTTGAATACATTTTTAAAAGTGTCATAATTAATGGAATGTGTAATATCATGTAGTAACTGACTCCACAGATGACAGCCATTATAAGTGTTAAAAGTGACCAACAGATTCTCCTTAACAATGATCTTTTTAGTAAAGACTAATACTTTTAACAGAAAATTATAACTTTATAATAATACATATCGCAACAAGCAAGCACTTGAAGTTAATTATGATCATATTCACGATAAATGAACTTCTATCAGCAAATACCATGTCTGTTTGTAAGATGCTGATATACATTTGTCCGTTAATAAAACAAGTCAACTTAGAACTATATCTATGGGATAAATAAACATCATTCCCATGTAGGAGGTGTTGACAAATTTCAAAAGCAATTCAGTAAATATATAAGTCACAACGTCCATAAACAGTGTGTAACATCATTCTTAGTATGACTACATGTTTGTAAGATTACAAGTTCGTAAAAATATTGTACGATACACGTGGAACAAAAAGATATACAATCGGAGTAATTACACGAACAATGTGAAGTTCTAAGATTTTAACTACTTCTCGTTCAAACAACATATCATTAAACATTCACGATATATTGACCTTTCATTATTTTTATTTACCATTGATTAACCATACAAGGCTTGGTTGGTATATATATTCTATCAGAAGCAAGGTACTGAAAACACACATCACTAAACTCAGTTTGCAGAGTCAGGATGGCAAAACACATGTCCAAAGTAATTATAAATTGCAGATTTAGGTACTTATGTAATTTCTTAATTTTTTGTTCCATACGAAATGTACCCTAATATATGACGGTTGGGTTTTGATCGGTTTTGACACCATTATCCTGTTTCTGGGCTTTGTTGTTCATGACAACACTTATCAAGCTTGTTTATTTTTCAAATGCTGGTTTGTTGATGTTCACTTATTATGAATTTAAGAAGTGTTAATGGAATTTACATGAATTTATCAGAAACCAAGACTATATTATAGGCTATATGAATCGTTTGAAAAAAAATATAAAAAAATGATTTTTTGTTGAAAATTTGGGTTTGGTCGAGCCAAAAATATGTGTTACACTACCATGAAATTGTTTTAAAATCAAATTTGTACTACATAAGCGGTTTAAAAATACTTTAACGAGAAAGTTTATGACAAAACAAATTGGACATCTTAACTGAAAATGATTAAACTGCCAAGAAAATAACAATAAATGAAAGTGTCAAACAACAACGAGAAAAAGTGCCAATGTAATAAACGTTGAGATTGTTTTTACAAATTTTAGTAAAAAACAATCATAAAAACTATTTTAATTTAAAAACAGTTCAATGTGTGAAATTGAAAATCAAAAAGGTTTCATACTATACAATATAAGAATACAGTGCATAATTCCATAACACTTCAAATTGTACAGCATAATCTTTTTAAACATTTTAGTAATGTAGCCTATATGTCTACGATGCTTAAAATACAGAGGATTTTCTTTCAATTCTTGAAAAACATGCATTGATAAATTACAGATAAATAAACCAATACCATATGAAAAAATGCAGTAAGATTAAATATTATATTAGTAAGACTTGTTTTGCAAATATTCCTCTGGAAATTAAACACATTTCATGAACAGCAGCAGGTTCAGTGTATCATTTAAAAATTTACATCATTTATGTGGAACATAAAGTAATAAACGTGACGATTAAGATAGCAGATGTATAAATGAAACTACAATATTTAATCTTACAAACATTGTGCTTGTGACATAATAGTTATATAAAGTATATTATATAAAACAAATGTCAAGTAAAAGTATATATTTAAAACAAAAATATGAGACATACTTAATAAGAAAAAAGATTATATACAACTAAATTGTAAACCATCACAGATTTTCTCTATTGAGTCAAACCTTAAAAAGGATCAATATACTTAACACATGTTCCATGTCAGTAATGTTTTATAATACTATAAATCATTCAAATCGATATAAGAAAGAAAGGAGATCATGATATAGCAGAAACAATGATTGGGCGATGAAATATATATGTTTAAAGGAAATTAAGTTGGTTATTGCAAATACAAACATAGAGATATAGATGAATACTCTGCTAACAAAGCTGTGAGGAAAATACGTGTTGTGTGTAAAAGCTACAATAGTATAGTTAATTGTACACACCAAGGAGTGAAAACAGGAAAATTGCAACAAACTTAGAAAATCGAATTTGGGAAATTGTAATTACAAGGCAAGAATCTATTGCACTTAATATCTTATCAGTGATAGTAACATTGGTATAAAATTGAGAGAAAAGTTAATTATCTCTATCGACCTTAAAACATGACAGTCATGCTTGATATTTATTTTGTTTTCTAACCAAGTACACGTATATTAAGCTACCAAATATCCGTTCGTTTGACCTTATATATTAGCAGGAGAATGATATTGACATACGTTTAATTTTCTATTGTAATGGTAACCTTATAACCTCTTGTACGCTTAGTTATAATAATATTTGCAAACAAACAATAACTAGAAGACTAGAAGACAACATAATTTAAATGAAATAAACAAATTGTGAAATAATTGGTCAATTTGGTTGTATACACATTATAAATAATACAGAAATATTAATAAAATAAGATAAAATGACCGACCAGCATGTCCCTGGCAACAATCATACGATCATTTATTGATATCGTGATGATTGTAATACAAGGGTCAATGTTACTTCTTTGGGCATTTGGTAAATCACTGTAGATTGTATTATACAAACTGGACTATGATCTTGTCGCATGTCAAACTGCAATTCATGCATCAGACATAGAACGTAGAAATTCAACAGGCAAATCAAAAGCACATGTATGTTTTACATACTGGTAATTTAAGTAGAATTGTAAATACAATGTGTACCTTCCATATAATATGAATATTACAAAAAATGAATAAGTTCTTTAATAAAATATTTAAGCGATTCACCTCTATGATGTACATGATAATTGTTGTAATACTATAATGAAATACCATGTATTTTCAACCCGATTGCCTTTGAAGCAAATTGGAAAAGCTTGTACCAATAAGTAAATATAAGTAAAAACAAAAGTTCTTAAACACCGATTATAACGGCATTCAAATTAACGTCAAGACCTAACATTTACCATAACTGATTCATATTGACAAGAAATATTGGAGACAACTTATTTCAGTTAATTTTAGTATTAAAACATTTATCATATGATGAAATTGGAATTAAAAAATGACAAGATATAAAAAATTAATGGAGTATCGACTTGAGTATGAGATATTGTGTAGGTGGCCATTATATTTGGAAAACACTCATCGAACTGAAAAGTAATTACATTAATATTGCGACTTTGAGTAGTCAGCAAATACAAAGACAATTATAGCCCACCCCAACATTATTAGAAATCTATTTCAGGAGACTTGGTAAACAATATATAGAGGTGTAAAAAAGTAAAAAAAAGTAATTGCATTTTATAGTCTAAGTTTCATGCTTACGCACGTTCACCGACTTTACAGCTATTACCCCTGGTCACTGGGCTACTGGTATCTATCTATCAATCTCCCTGGGGAGTCTTTTTACTCCGCTTATTAATGCAGCCGACAAATTGGCGCAACGGAATTATACCACCCTCGCAGGTACCCATTTACACCTGGGTGAAGTGAAGCAATCGCAGGTAAATTTCTTGCTCAAGGAAATTAGCAGTGCCCCTTGTGGGATTTGAACCCAGGACCTCTCGATTCCTAAGCGCACGTCCTACCACTGGACCACTGCTCCTACTGTAGGTGTAATAAAATAAAAATAAATGAACCAAGTTAACCTTTTACAGTCATATTAATACATATTGTAGTGTTAACAAGGAGTGCTATTTCGTGGGTAATATAAACCGCATCGTTGCATTGACAGACAGACTTGTGTGAGATGTTGCCAAACTACTAAAAGTAATTTACATTAATGTCGGTATATCCTTACGAAGAATTGTACGTGAGATTTTTTCATAAGATGTGAATTTATATCAATATTTATGAACAAATGTACTACGTTTTGCAAATTTATTAGTGTAGTTCCTTCATTATATGTATATATTATACGTACATGTGTATATATGGTTTTATGTTTGTAGATTCATTAGTCGTTGACCTCAAATCTTAAAAATAAAGTAAACTTTTATAGAAGAAACGCTGTCAATATCTTAAACAATCATACAATATTAAGTATGACATAACAAACCTGTATGTTCATCTAAATTTAAATTTGTACATATTTACGAGCCACAATTTCATATTTTAAAATCAACACAATTGCAAATAAAAGCAGGTGTCAAATATTTAGATTTTGTATTGTGTATATTCCATGTCATGAGCACTCTAGATAATTTTGCCTAACATTATATATTAAAAACATGTCAGAAAATAAAGTTAGTAGTGTATATGAGGGCAAATGTTTTGTGTGTGCTTCGTAATTTTGTCAATGATCAGATAATTTTTACTAAATGACAACCTTATCTTGACATTTTCTGCTGTCTTTATAAGCTTTTGAACCTATACATTCATATATAAACTGCTTTAATAAAACTATTTCTTTGTAACATTTACATTGATACGTACTAAAGCATACATAACATTAAATGTCAGTATTTTTAGACTTTGTGCTTGAATTCCTCTTCAATTATTGGATGAGCATTCGTGGTAATCAAAGTGTTGTATAAATCGTTTGCTTCGTGAAACGTCTTCTATACACTCTTATCTCACTCTACTGCAGATATTTATGACATGTAATTTTACATTGTTCCTTATTTCCTAGAAGCATTAGAGCATTAGTAATATAAACCTTTTTTAGTATGTATGTCTAGCCAATATAGTATTTGATGTAAAATATTTGACATAAAGATCATTTGTATGAAAAAAGAAATAAATGAAACACACTGTCCTTCTATTTGTATGTCTGTCTCATATACCTAATAGAGTTGATGGGAACGTTGTCTGCCATATTAGAAACAAGATTTATTATCAACTGAATGGATTTTGTCTGGTGGTCAACGTAATCTTTTTGTCACTTTGTATGCTTGGTTAAATATATTGCACGGCTTTATCTTGCTACTTTAACCTTACAAATGATGATTTATCTTTATTATGCTGATTTAGCTATTAGTCAAAATATGATAAACAACTTGTTTAATTGACTTTGCCAAGAAAGTGCCGACACTGTAATGCGGTATTGAATTACTAATGTTTTACATGCAAAATTGGTTTTCTTACAAGTGCGTCTTTAAATAATCTAGTCACTTATCAAGGTGAATTGGTGACATGCAAACTGTCTTAAAAGTCGTTGCTTCTACGAAATGGATGCATAATTATTTCCTTGATATAACTAGACCATAATGGACTGAGTTGTTTATAACCAAATATGATCTTATATTGACAAGCATTTATCAGACTAAAACATAAAGCAGTAGAAAACTTCCAAACAAGGTTTATACAATTGTATTTTTATATAACAAATCATACATATAAAACATATAAATCCGGTTCTTTCTGCATCATATATTTTATCATAGGCAAACGAATTGATCAAAAATGAAAATGAAATTGAAAACCTTGTAAAAATGATGTAAACCCATTAGCCTTCAGTCTTTGTATTATATAATGTGTCAATGCCTCTACGCCTTAATGTTTGCAGTCTAAGGTCTCATATTTCAATAGTAAAATGAATTGATTGCATTATAAAGAAATCTACTTACGGGCTAGAAAACCATTTATCAATTTGTATGATATAAGTCGTGTATTTATTTGTAACAAAAGTAATTTATCTTAATGTTTTTCTAATCGTTTTAATGCTATTGTGTTTGTTTACATTGTCTGGTATTTCACTCTGTTAGTTTTATCAAGTTTAAAGGATGCATTATGTTGAATCTTAAAGCACCACAGGCATACAGGCTACGTCTGTATAAAGCTTAAAACTGCATTATGTAATCCTGATTTAGTGATGAAACTTTTGTATACCGGAGAAAAGTTTTGAAACGTTTTATATAATTTTGATGTTACTTTAAGCCATAATAACAAGGATGTAAAAATAATCAATTTTAAGTCAATTAAGACTATTTTTGTTATGCAAATAACTTAGCCAGGTAGTATTTTGTATGTTAATTTATAAAATAATTTTTTCCCTGAACGTGTTACTTTAGAAGTAATTGTATTGACGTTTGTTCATTATCACTTCTGTAATTATTGTAAATATTTTTATTCCATGGTTTTGCAAGTAAGGCTTTTGTAACAGTCCTACATTGTTAAGGATTTACAGTAACACTCTGTCGATGTCGCATTATTGTGTACTTCCCTCCCATTTATGTGGGCACCATTTTAAACTTAAAAATTAAGATTTACCTTTTATAAAATGACGTGTTTAATATTGTTTTACATGGGAAACCAGTTCTAGGATATTCTCTTACTTTCTATTGTACTATGCATTTTAGTGTTTTAATACAACATAAATTAGGGACTTCTGTCAGTAATCTTTCCCTGATAAAATCTAAAGCAATGTAATTGGTAAGTAGGTTCTTACAATTGGAATCCTCGGATTTTATCGTTGAATTATTATGTAATGATAACAAAATATTTCATCTAATATCTTTCTTGTAAATGAAGATATTGACAGAAGTGATAAAAGTTTGATAGTTCTTTAACCTAAAAATACTTAGTTTGAATTTCATACAAAATAAAGGATTTACAAAAACAGTTATTTAAGATTCATTTTGGCTAATTGATATTGAAAAGTAAGGGTAAAACCCGAGTAGTCCAACTAATTGAACCTACCTATTTGAAGAGTATACAAGGGAAAATAACTGACTAAAGTCCCCAATTTGTTGTGTTTGTATTTCTGGGCCTGAGAGAACCTTCTTATGACTCATGAAAACAAATCTGCCAAACTTCTGTATCTAGAATAAGTTAATGCTTGCGTAAAAGCCTTGTTGATTTTGTACTATCATTACATTTAATTTTGATAAATGTTTGTTTCCTTTCTGTTTTGCCAAAACGAATTACTATCTATTATTTTATACTTTTTGCTCATAATGTTCTACTCCGAATTGCAAGTAAAACTTAATATTGTTAATATGCTAAATATGCATCTAAATGTGTGCTTGCTTGGAACAAACACATTGTAAATGTAATGCGTAAGTTCCTGAAAGCTGAGTTTTTCTGTCATGTTTTAGTGACTGAAATAGAGTACTTTTATCATTAATAGAAGTATTTAAACATAGGAATTGATATTTTCCTTATAAACGATACTAAATATATTATTGTACTTACTGTCTCCTTTAGTTTCCATCCATATATCTATTCTTAAGTTTCAGAGGAGTCACAAATATTTATAAGTTGGTTATATGAAGCTAGCTGTTCCGTTTTTTAACTTCGCAAATGTCATTTTGTAAAAGTTGTTTCCCTTATTCTTTCAATTGTTTGTTTGCGATTTTCCTATATGTTGATCCTGTGCGTCACGCCAAGCATGTTGATAACTGTTGTTACATGTTTTTCTAAAGGGTCATATACACTTGATGGTTGGTTCTTTTACAATTATCTGATGAAAATCGATTTTCCGATCCATGGAAAGATCATGGAATGTATTTTCTGTCTGATCGACTTTAATATAAATCTTGTCATCAAAAGATAAATGGTATTTATATTCATGCATGCTGAGTGTAATGAGCTTGCAAAATGAAGTGAATATGGAATGAAACTGCTCTCTATCATGCATTGTATGCATACCATCCAATTGTACAGCATCCAATACAAAGAATGTTTCTTTTTTACTTCGACTATATTCTCTGTGTTCACTATCGTATACTATTCTGTTTTGTTTTCTTAGACAATCGTCATGTCTTGTTCCGCATTTATACATCCATTTGATTATGCGTACCTTTGTAAGTAATCACAGCTTTTTAAGTATGGTGTAATTATTTACCGTATTGAGCTATTGCTTAAATATAAACTCTGAGGCAAAGCGATCAGGTACTTAATTAATCTGTAAAAATGATTTGTGTTCCTCATATGTGTAAGAAATTCCCTTTTGTCATAACGAATCATCTTTTAGAAATCTATTCTTTAATCATTTATTTGATTATTGAAGCGAATTGGTAGTCGTCCAATGAAGGCAGTTTGTAAGAAGTTAGTTTAGCCTTAGGGAACAATGCAAATCTTTTACTTAAATAGTGCCGAAGATTTTTTTACCGTTAAAAATTAACACGTATTAGATTTATTCGCTTAACTAAATCCAATTATAATTTCATAAAAGACGTTAACCATTGAAAATACATGTATTATTAAATTACCTATATCTAGTAATAAGTTGGATCTTATTTATATTCATTTCACTAGATGAATAATAGCATTTCATATATTAAGTTAGTGCTAACTTCTTATAGAGCTACATAATGACTCCTGGTAATCGAATAGTGTTGTTTGTAACTTCGTCTACAACGTACCATGTATGTGGATTATTATTATGTCTGTAGGAAAGATGCTATCCCAAGAATATGTTTTTTTAACGATATGACAAATTGTAACAAATGTGATAGTAGGCGTAGTTTCATTGTTTTTTGTCTGTTTTAACTCACTTCTCTATTTGATTTATAAGTCTCTTGAAATATTTAAACTCTCCAATACTGTATTTATGATATCATATTCGTGGTATTATAAATCGCCCTATCGTGTACATTTTTAACATGGCAAACGCTTCACATAAATAAGAGCATGAAGCTTAGTGTCTTCCTACTAAAGTAGAATTTATTGCTGTATTAAAACTAAGAGTCATTATTTTATAAATACCGTGTTCATTATAAAGTTAATGTAAATAATACGTCCTTAAGTAGGCTGCCAATTTACATAATGGCATTTGGTGCAAGTTTAACATAATTTCGAAAATTGGCTCCTGTTAATTTTTATAAGAGAAAATGAAGATACGTTTTACTTTCTAACGTTTTGCCATTGTTGTGCTAATTACTTTCTATCTAAATTGGTATATTTTAATATAAGAAAGATAACTATCTCACGACATGTACGTGAAATAAAAGAGGTAAAAAATACACGACTAAACCCACTTCTAAACCATTATGTCAATATCGTAAATTGCTTTTGAGATGCACTAACAGATTATCACGATATCTAAACCTTATAAAAAACTAGAATATGTGTCTCTTCATTTTGTAATGAAAATGTTAGTCAGAATGCTCTCACATACGGCACAATAAGTCAAGAGAAAATGATTGAGTCTGTAAATTGCTATTGTGTGATATTCTTCTTGCCAATTTACGAAAACAGTGGATTTATTTCCTTATACATCTCATTCAATCTCGATTTTATAGCTTCTTGCTAAATTAACTTGTTCCATTGTTATTTAGTTATCTATGTCATTAACTTACCAAATGTTAGCTATTTACAACATAGCCTTTTGAAAATAGTACTGTCTATTGTTCGTTTGTTCGTAATTGAACTATATAATTATGTAAGCTTTTCTACATTGGTCAGTCATTATAATAAGGTATATTGCATATGCAAAGTGCTTGTTTAACTTCGTATATTGCTATAATTCTCCACAGAAATGCTTTTAAATGATCTTTAATTGCATTTCTATGTTTGCACTGCATTAATATGCATTCAGGAAATGAAATATATTTTGTCTGATTCTGAAGGTTAAAAGTTCATGTTGTTTGAGTCTTTTAGCATTTTAGTCATAATAAGATACTACTTTTTATATTTATCTTATTGTTCAATGATAATACTTACTATTTTTTTCTCTCTTGTCCATTTCTTACGAACCTGCTATAAATGTCTCTTTCTATGAATATACCAAATTGAAAAGATAACGAGATAAGATTGCCAATCGTGAAAATATATTGATGAACTGTTGAGTTAATACTTCTTATGGGATTAATTATTATATTCTCTTTATCTGATTGTAATTATGGTTCCCCAGAACAATTTACCTCATATAATTGTATGTTTCTCGATTTCCTCTCCCTGTTAGCATGAGGTGTACTATCTATTGTACTATATACGATTTTTCTTCGTGAACTTTAACAAAGACATGTTTAAAAGGTATGCGGTAAGAACGCCTTAGGTAAATATGCCATATACAATAATGCCAGAAGTAAAAATGTCATATACAATAATACCAGAAATAGAAGATGTCATATACAAAAATGTCAGAGGTAAAAACGCCATAGGTAAAATGCCATACCCTAAGTTGTAAAAATGCCAGAGGTAAGCATTTCAGAGGTAAAAATGCCAGAGGTTCTATATTATTATTTACCAATTTTTGTTTAAAATGATCATTATATGCCTAACGTACAAAATCTTAATTTTAATGAGTTTTGTAATATCGAATTTTTTAAGCGTCATTTTCTCTAGATTGATAAAATATTTAAGTTTATCAGTTTATAAATAGTTTCTCTAATTATTAAAATATTTTGGTAGCAAGATCATTTGCATTCAGCTGTTTGCATTCTATATGTCACTTTGGTTTGAGTTTAACGGCGCATCAACACAAAAAGGCAATATCGCGCCGAACTATATATAACTAACATTGAATGTTGTGTAGTGTGATAAAATTGAGTAACAAGTTTCAAGTGTTATTGTTTCATGATATTGTTAATGTATTGGAATAAAGCCAGGCGATACAGTGTATTCTAGGTGATTATTACTCTATATTAATAAATCATTTCTTTATTGTATGTCATTGCTGTCTGGATTTATCTGTAAGTCTGCTCTCAATATAAGTAAGTCACGAGAGCCATGATTGTTTGGGTTTTCTCATTTTTGTTTGACTGTATGGATTCCCTTGTATACTTTAGTGAAAATGGTGTGTTCCAGTTTTAAAATACATGTATAGTAAGTCCGGTTAATGTACCAAGTTCGTTGAGTGTATCTCAAACTGTTATGGATTCGATTCTTGGGCAAGATATTTATATCTACTGACAGCTTCTTTTCTACGTCAGTCTCCTGCCTACCACTGTAGAACGTAAGTTGTTATTATGTTGCCCTGATTAACAACTTGGGTTCAACTATCTAGCTGAAATGTGTACTAAATTAATTAGTTTTATTTAAATTTGTGTGTCTTATTATGAACAAAGATATTCTATTTTTGGCAAACAATTTTACTCGCGTATACTTCAAGAAATTAATACAATATTTTGCTTACAATGTATATTTAATAACAACCATTGAATAACAATACGTTTAAATTAACGATCAATAGCACCTGCATTTAGTTTGTTGCTGAAGGAAACCAACGCATACTACTACTGCATTATCGAATTCTACTTCAACATATAATATGCTACAAAGTATTCAATATATCGAAGTATGAAAGAAGCGACGTGCAATGTTAGCCCAATCAGCCTGCTCTTCTTTTACAGACACTTCAGTAATATCAAATATTGATGAGATGCCGTGAGATATTTTCATTTAGTAATTTAGTCACAATATCCCGCCAATACATACAATGTGTTATTTATTTAACTGATTTAATTTTCGAAAATCAAAGATAGAATGTCTGGATATGCTAGATATTTATTGACTATGCATACTTATTAGGTTTGTGTTTTGTTGTTAAACATCTCTTCCGTTTGTTCCTGCAAGAGATAAATTTTGAAACCGAAATTGTAATCAGTAATAAGTGCATTCTTATTTTTTAACACAAAAATACTTATGGTCCTTAGAATTCAGTGAAAGGATTGAGACAAAAGCTATATACAAGTAGTAAGTAAGTATTAAACAGCAACATATGCAAGCCTTGCCTGAACCAATCCCGCAAACTGCAATTACTCAGAGCTTTTCGAAATGGCTACATTTGATTAATTTAATTAATAAAAATGTGTTTAAAAAACAGTAGTACATGTATTTGCTTTACTGATAATTTGTAAATCAGTTATTTGAATTTTGTTAAATGTGTAATTATACAGAGCTGTATTGATAATGAAGTGATGATGAATTTCTAGCTTCAGGTAATTACTATGTCTACTGATTAATTTCCCATGATTGCATTATAAAGCACGCATCATGATCAGTTTCCTATAATTTCTAGACTTCGTGCTTGGTTTATCACCAGTTATTGGATATATACGACTCGTATGGTCGAAATTACTGTTGTAATCTGCAAACCTTGTTCAGTACTGAATTGTCTAACTCTATTCGCAAATGTTTATGACATGTAGTGATGTATTATTTCCTGTTGGCCAGAAAGCATAGGAACATTAAAAATTATTGTGTTTATGTCCAGCAAATACAGCTAATTTATAGAATGCTTTACAAGTTTATCATCTGTATAAAAAGAAATAAATCAAACACCTTGTTTCCACATTTCTGTGCATGTCTCTTATAACCCATAACATTTGATTGAATTATGTTGTCTGTACTATTAGACTTAAGATTTATTATTAACTGAATAGATTTTGTCTGGTGGTCAACGTAATCTTTTTGTCACTTTGTATGCTTGGTTTAATATATTGCATAGTTTTATCTTGGTACTTTAACCTAACAATGGTGATTAAATGTTACTATAGACAAGTAATTTAGCAGCATTGAACAGAAATACGCTGACGCTAAGGAATTGATCTTTAGGCTTCGGTTGTTCAATTCAGGTTCTTTGTAAAATCACTTTGTCATATTCACACTGAAAGAATAGTGGCATTGAGATGAATTGTTAATTCCTTAATTCTTTTATGCAATAAATATATGTGTTATATTACTTTCGATGTTTATTACATAGAAAAAATTATGTATCGACTAATTATGTATTCAAGTCGTTTTACTAGAAACACAAAATCAATATTGTTTCTTTTGGAGTAAGGATTGTGTTGCTGAAATTATACTGCAATTCACACCACTATACACTCATAACTCCAATCCAAGTCATTTAAACAAATCAGTTATTAAAGAATTGAGGTTGGGTTATATTTGGCATTTAGCATTTTAGTTTCTCACAGAGCTGTATCTTTTAGCTCTATTCTTATTTTGTTACATGTCTGTTAAGGATTCACAATTATTGATGTCAATATTTCAATTTACAGTCTGTATTATTTCTTATTTAATGTAAAATGTCATTGATTGATGATTTATGATAAAAAGTAAAATTTATTTATCCAAATACAAACTGTTTCATATATCAAGTTTGACCGTAGTCTTAGCTAAGTTATATACTGTATGCAGCGAACCTCCTCCAAATTTAAGCTAACATAATTGTTATAAGGCACTTTGCTCTTATAAAGGGGTACAAATCACATTAGTAAGTGGTGAAAACGAAGCAATGTTTCAATATCAAAAATCAAACGCTTATACATTGTAAAACAAATTCATGTCCAAATTTGTGTTATTTCTAGGAGATAACTTGATATTGTTTTTACATGAAAAAATTTGACCCTTTGGTGACCTTTACTGACTAGAATGAAGTGATACAAAGAGGTTAATAACTTAACATAATAAACATAGAAACATAATAATGGAGACTAAAAAGGAAATGATAAATAAATAACAAATCAAACATACAAAAACATATGGAGTAAATTAGCTGTTTAAGAAACATAACCGTGTGTCACAGATAATAAATATCGTGTACCGGGAGGGTCTCGAGGAACCCTAATTTGTATGATTTGAAAATAAAGAATGCAATTGCTAAATAGTATCACAATGGAATTAATACCTTCTATTGCTTTCAAGAGAAAGTCTTTTAAATAGGCTTACGACGTAAGCTTACGTTTTCTCATGTGCATTAACAAACAGAGTTCAAGTCTGAGTATTCTTATGCTACTTTAAATGAGAACGAAATGTTTTTTGCAATCCTGAAATATGGAATTACATATTCATCAAATTAATCATTCTAAAAATGAGATGAATCTTTTTCTTTTGTATCACCAGCACTGTTTGAGTTATAAAGGCTAAGGTCATTGCTAAACGTTACTCGAAACTGGGTCATAAATCCATTTAAATGTGTAAGAAAAATGTCTGCGTAAACCCTTTTTTCCCGGCAGTTCATTTTCTGTTATTTGATGAAATTGTAAGATTGTGTTTCGATTGATGTTTTCCAATCGCAAATGTCATTATGATGACTGGAAATCTTTCACTTCTTTTCAAATTCGTATAAATGTACTTTTTTGCTAATCAAAATGCTTCTTAAAATCTTTTCAATTGCTACAGTGTCTGGAAATTGAAGTGTAATGAACTGGTAAGTAATAAACAAAAACGCGAAGTAGGTTACTATACGTATTGTCTTAAAGTGAATATATTTGGGTCTGAGAGCATGTAAGAAATATTTAGAATAGGTATTTTTACAAAAGTTATATAGCACTGAAGATATATTATTGGTACTTTTTTGTAATACTCTATGATTTCATCGATGCGTTTTGATGTTAATACGGATAGTGTAGACGCTGAAATTCTTATTATAGACATGTTTTCACGTTTGCACTTCACATCAATTAGCAATGTCCATGTGTGTTAAATGAAAGTCAAAAGATCGATGTATATGGTGCCAAATTTGCGTTGTTGTTCCTACTCTCAAATGACTGGGGATTTCTGCTTTGATCAAAGTTAATATTAAATTCTTTGTCGAAAGTGAACAAAATGCTTTCTACCCTCAGTCCAGATAGACCTACTCTTTTCTGTTTAATAGTTAATGAATTTATTTGCATCAACGGTAATTTATCTTGATGTTTTAATATTTTTGCATCCACTTGCCTTTATTTCATTGTATTGGTTATTTTTTGTCTGATTGCCATCTGTATGTTTTGTCAGAATGCAAAGCATACATTTTGTATGTTTAAGGAACGTAGACTTACAGGCTACAACTAAGGAATATGAAATTAAGTTTTTTTATATTTTAGTCTTGATATTTCTCTTTAAGCCTTCTCGTCGAATGGTGTGATGAGATGTAGCAATAGTTTGCAGTTTTAAATATTGAATTTTTGTTAAACTTTTCCGATATAGATATTACAGTTAATTACTCGATTCGAAAAAGAAAATAAGAGACAAAATGAGTTTTGCCTCTATTAGCTTGTTTTGGTGTATATGATTGACATACCATTTAACATCAAATGCAATGGCTGTTATTTTCTGGAACCACATAACCAAGAGTTTTAGAGATATTGACATACATATATTATAATATAAGGTAACGCATTACTTTGATCTAATAAAAACTTCAATTTTGATTTGTTTGGAATTAATCATTTTGATTTAGTTAATTTGACTTTACTGACACGAAATACATTCTCGATTGTCTTTTATTGAACGTGTGATGAACTTCCGCCAATGTATTGAAATGATGGTTTCATTTTCTTTACAATTTCATTATCATTATTGAACAGAACTCTTTTCTTTAAGTAAGGTGTCACTGGTTTTCAGTGACAAATTTATGTATTTAATTTAGCTGTTGGTGTCAGTTAGTCATCAATAAGGTTATTTATTAAGTTTGCTGATCTTTAACATTGAATATCTTTGTTGCATCGTCAGTCAGCCCTTTTTGGAGCAATGCTGCTAAATTTTAAATCACTATTTACTCATTTAGTCTACTGAATTGACCAATCAATAAAGAAATATTTATATCTAATAAATTATATCGTCTAACATTATGTAAGTATTGACTATATTGTTCAATGTCAACATAAATATTATTCATTGTTTTTATTGATCTTATCGACAAATGGTAAACCTCGTTCTCTACTTTATTCTTCTCTTCCCCCCATTCTCACGTTTTCTCCCTTTCTAGTTCACTCAATCCTTAAAGAGTTGATCAATTTTATAAGATAAAAAGGTTTAATTGCCCATAATAGGTATATAATAATGAACTGCTGAGTTAATGTTTCTCTTGAGAATAATTTGTTTTCTCCTTTTTCTGATAGTTAATATGGTTCTCACTTTATGTTTTTTGTTCTGATTTTACGGTCTATGTTCATGATGATTATGTTCATCACGAAGAACCTTTGTACTTACTCTAAGTATTTTCATAAACAATCTCAAACAGGCAAAATATGTATCATAAATAGCTTGATCAGTTTAAATTTTTTATAATTTATCATGTTCCGGTTTTAAATGTTGATGTATATTTGAGAGCAATGCATGTATTTAGTCAGCGGTCTGCTACTACAGTGCTCATATCAGATAACATGAAGTAGGTATTTCATGGGTAACATATTCATGAAACTGGTTGTCAGTACTTCAAACATAATATTTTATATAATTCATTAAACTGAACAATGCATACCAGTGTGATGTATTGTGGGTACTCTATACACCTGATAAAAATAACCAAGATAATTCCTATGATCGTTGCTATTGTTATTCCTTTTGCCCACAATTTGTTAGTATATGCTTACTACATAGCATATATCGGTAATTAATGGATCATTTTATCGCATTATATAAATCCATAGAATAGTAGTTTGTTTTCAGTTGCTATCCTGAAGATAAATCATTTGAAAGTTTTTTAGTATGATTACATTAGACACGTAACTAGTCTTGTTTTATATTGGTAGTGTTAATAGAATGATATATAGCCAGACATTACATTGTTTTAGAGTATTATTGACTACTCTATATTAATAAATCATTTCTTTTATTGTATGCCATAGATGTCTGGTTTTATTTTATCTGTGCGTTTTTATTTGGTATAAATAGTACGTCGCGTGCGTCATGTTTGTAGGACATGTTTACATACTTTTGACGGATTTTTTTCTCGATATTTCAAGATTTTTATATTTTGAATCAATTTTTATGACATCTTAATATATACTTTACTGTACATATCCGATCAAATGTGGCAATTTATTGCAATGTTCCAATATGATTAGTTGCTTCGTATGTATACCAATATTTCAAACACATAAAGCAATGTACCCAGGAGTTGAGTGAATCAATTACTATAAGTTGGAGGTATTTCATGATTACTTGTATAGTGTGTGTTGATGCTTTATGATCACTATCATCTCTTAAAATGTGTTCTTTAAAGTTGTATAATTAAAGAGAATGATGAATGACCTAAACCTTATATTTCTCTAAATCATCGACGGAATATGCAATAAGACATGTGGTGGTAATTAAGAATATAAAAAAACATAATGTGAAGGTAATAGACTTCAATACTTGACAAATCAGACTGCCAATAGATGTTCTAGACAGTAAAATAATATAAGATATTGATGAGATACCGTGAGATGTATTCATTAAAAAAACACTTTAAATATTTAGTCAAGACGAATAATCTTTTATTTATATAACTGATCATTTTGTTAAAATTTAAACAGTGCAAGTGTCTAGTCATCTTTATGATTTTGATTTATGTAGAAGGGCTGATATTTCAATGTAGGTCCGATTTACTCATTTTTTCCTTATGGCATTTATATCAGATCATGTGTTAAGCACATCTAGCTATCTGTCTAATGGCAGGTGCGTCAGACACTTTTCCAGTCCTCTCACCTGCTATAACCTGATTTAATTGAGAGTGGTGTCTTGATAAGAATTAAAATTTTGATTTTACTGATAGCGTTAAAAACGGGTTTCATTGTTATAATACACAGTTGCTATAATTACTAGACAATGAGTTTGGCTTTAACCTTATTTATTCACTGAACTGGTTTGATAAGCAATGCTTAATTATACCCCCGCTTCGAAGAAGAGGGGGGTATACTGTTTTACCCTTGTCCGTGCGTGCGTGCGTGCGTGCGTGTGTGCGTCCGTCCGTCCGTCCGTCCGTCCGTTACAAAATTTCCGTCACAGTTTTCTCAGCAACTATACCATGCAGCAGCCTGAAACTTTGCATATTGCTTCATCCTATAGTCCCATGTGGTGTAAAGCGATTTCATGCTCCTCGCTCATCTACTTCCTGTTTGTCGCATATTTTTAGATTTTGGCGGGGGTATCACTAGTGAGCATTAGCTCACAGATTTACTTGTTTTTATATGTTTTACTCGCTAATTGTTGTTCGAACGTTATTGTTATGCACTTTAATTGTAGTTCTTGTTAGCTGGTCAATAGGAGACCGTAAGTATTTAGTGATGTATAAAAGCTTTCTATAGTTATGTAAAACTATTATGAATAATAAATAGTTCAATCCCGTTTATCAAAAAGTATTTGTTTCGACAAAACTTAGATAATCCTTTATCTCGGTTGAACCAAATATTGGATGATCTGTCTGACTTTTTCAGTTTCATAAATATTGTTTTGAGCGTGATTTATTTGTATTTTATCCAGTTTTGCGGATGATTGTTTGTGACTACATTGGATACTCCCAATGTGTGTTGGTTTGAATTAATCTGTCAACGTCATGAAGATGCTTCAAGTCCACGTGTTTTAGCTGACATAAGCAAAGATGCAAATGATCTCCTTCGTAAAATTCTTCGTTATATAATGGAAATGAACAACACTTGATCTATATTGTACGTGCGTCTGTAAATTAGACTCAAGGTTTATAATCAGCTCAATTGATTATGTCTGGTGGTCATCATAATTTTTGGTCACTCTATATGCTTGGTTAAATATATTGCATGGTCTTATCTAGCTATTGCAACCTTACAAAAAGTGATCAATCGATACTGTAGACTTATGATGATTTATCTTCTTTTACTGACTGGTTTGGTACAAGAAAAGATGATGATTGCAACATTGTATTGAATATATGTCATCAAGAAAGTGCTGACAACAATATAATGTTATACGTCTTAGAATTATGGCAAATGTATACCGAATCCAAAGCAAAATTATAATATGCAGTATAGGTTCAGCAGTGATCTTGTCATAATGCACAAGGAATAAGTGGCATAAAGATATCGTAAAGATACTACCCAATCTAAATTACTGTTGTTTCTGTTTGTATTATTGAAATTTATGTTGTTGATGTTATTTGCTTCTTTTACAGTGTTGGCGATTTCTGACAATTGTACTTTACTTTCATAAAATATTGATATAGACATCGGTATGTTGTCTTTGCTTTATGCACAAGTGTTCTGATTATAATATATTTATAATATATGATTCGTAGATAGAATGTTGTTCTCTATATCACAACAAATATACCAACGGTGGACTACTGGAAATCAAAGACTAAAAACCGACAAGCAATATAAAACAACCCCTATAAACCTTCATATCTTTTGGCATCTATTGCATTTCTAAAATTTTGCAAATGATGTTTTAATAAGTATAACCACGCCCTATCTGCTGATATAGAAAGAATATTAGTGTACGAGTAGTATGGTGATTAACTTTTGCAATATTTACATTTTATGTACAACGTTATAAATACTATTAAATAGTATACTGTTTTTGTAGTATAATGTTTGCAATTTCATAGCGTTGCGATATTGGAAAGAATTCAGCATTTAGGAAGGTATTCATATTTTTAAAACTGCTTACTCAGGATTTTCTGAATCAGATAAAATATTTACGGAATGAAGCACTTTCTACATCACGAAGCAAGGTTTTGTTTGGCGCCGAATTGAATATAAAATGAAAAACTGTAGCTGTCAGCTGTATATTTCATTTGTTACCATATGTCAAGAGAGTCATATGTTACAGTTAAGACATGAAAAGGTTGAGGTTTTGCATACCGACAGAATCTGTCATTGAAATCTAAAAGTTTGTTTGATCAATATGTTCAAACACAGACGTTATTATGAAATATTAGAGTTTTTCCTCTCACAGAAAAAGTGTTTACTTTCTCCAAAGTTTTCCATCTCCTTATGTACTGAATTGATCAAACACAAACATTATTTCAATATAAGTCTTTAGTCATAAAAACGTTTATTAAGGCCTCTAGAAGATAAATTGGAAGTTCCTTATACAAACCAAATATGACCTTTCGGTGACCGGCTCTAAACAGGATGAACACAAATATAAAGAAAACATGGACTTTTCCCATCTTGACAACAGATTTAATGATTTATAAATAACAAATCAAACAAACAAGTATGAAGAATAAATTGGTATGTTTTGTATCACATCTGTACGCCACCTATAATATTACATGTCAAGTTTTAGATATTGGCGTAAACATTTGGGAAGGCTTTAATGTGTACTGGTAGCTAAAAGAACATTGCCAATTTCTGGAATTCATCTCACGACTGTAATTATCTTATTTCTTGAAGTTTACTCATACCTATAAAGCTATATTATGATATTAAGGTAAAGATTTAAAAACATTACATCATGACATAACTATTATTTACGAAATGTTATTTGTAAAACATGTTCCTAATCATCAGCAACTGTTAACTGAAATAAAAGGCATGAGGACAAATTGCACCAGTCTATCTGCTATTTTTTCATTAATACCTTATAAATCTGACAAAGAGAAACATAATGTAAAGAATTCTGCAACTCTTGAAATGTTTTCTCTATGTTAATTTCTATACTTTTGCTTAATCTTGTAAATGAAATTTATCTCTCTGTATGTAATGAAGGCTTTAATTTAATCGGTATTATTATTTGAAATATGCTTACTACAAATTAAAAGCCATATCTCGTGGGTATTTTATTATTTCAATATATTTTATCCATAAAATTGGATGACCTAGGGTAGTTAATCAATCCAATTTATCACTTCCTGTTTGGAGTTAAAAAAATCAAATGTGACTTCATGCTTAAAACAATCTATTGAATATTTATTTTGAATTTCTGACATCTGTGTAGACATTGCATTACAAATTGTGCAATTTATATTCTTTCTCTGTCTAAATGCATCGTTTTATTGCATTGTAAATCTTAAGGAAAGTAAAGTGTTTTGTCTGTAGTAAAGTACAACTTACATTAAAATTTCCCTATTTAAAGTAAACTATAAATATTAGCAATAAATGTTTTTATAACATTAGAGTTCTTGCGAACAGTTAAGATGTTGTTTTTAGGTTATATCAATGTAAAGGCATGTTAGACGCTTTGTTTTAATGCGATTTTAGCCGAGTTCCAAAGTTGGCCGTATATTAAAATTAAGTTATTATGATTAATGCTTTCATAATTTTAGTTAGATAAGACTATATTTAATGTGGTCAATTATTTGTAATGAATTAGTAAACAAAGTAGGGGGATGTTCTTCATACTTATTATCAAACATATTAATACATGTAATTAAGTTATTAAGAAGTCTTAAGAAAAGAATGTTTATATCTAGATACCCCTTTTAATCAAATGCTATTTCTTTTAAACTAGTGACTATGTATAATCTTTGTCATAAATATTCATAATATTATACTTTGATATGAATATGATTTTGTTAATTCAAATCTTCTTGAATCTCTCTAAATTGTGAAAAAAAAGACTTTGATTATAGGTCTTCGTATTTTAATTAGTAGATTATTCATAAAGTCAATTAAAGATAATATCTTCACTTGCACTTTACACGTAAGATAATGGCATGTGATACTGAGTCACTTTAGTTGTTGAAAGCTGCTGCGTAAAATGTTGTTTGATATTGAAGTAGTGCATGTTGGTAGATTAATTAAATCTGCAACAACTCTTGGCATTACTATCTTGATCTATACATAAATGATTAATCATTGGACATGTTATTTAATTGCTTTAGCATTACCAATTTGCATGTGTACATGTACTGTGTATGCTCATTTTGACACATGTTGGTGGGATTTAGCTGACAGGCCACCTCTTGTTAGTGTATGATTTCATCAATTACCTCAGTATATTTACACGCAAGTAAGTCTTAAAGTCTACAAAATACTTTAAAAGAAATGTTTAAAACTTATCAGCACCAAGACTGTGCAGAGTAATTCACTCCGTGTTTATTTTATGTCTCTAGTTTATAATTCTGTTAACACAATGCATTTTCAGGTTTTTAGGTTAGCGAACTAGGTTTCTAAGAATTTTCTAGTTAATTAGGTTTACCAGTAGTTTAACACATTATCATTGCAATATCATTACAATAGCACTATGTATTCATTATTTACATTTGTGGATTTTTATAATTAAGCCATTGATAAAATAAAACATAAAGGGGTCCTATTAAACTGATATTAGATGGGAATAAATTTCTGAACGTTGACATCCTACCGTTTTCAATTTAGATTTAACATTAACTACTCTTGTGTATTTCCGTTAATGGTAAACCAACTTTGTTTCTAAAGTAATTGTTTCAAAAATAATTAAATAACACGAGATAAAACAGCGGGGAGGTTTATTCAACTTTACCATGATTCCACTGTTTAAAATGAAGAATTGGCGAATGTTATAGAACTTAAATTAGGGATGAAGACATTATCTCCAATTTCTTTCATCAATAATATGTTACCTCTTGTAACAATACACATAATGGAAATGACTTGTCCCAAGTACTAAGCGTAAATGATTGACTATAATTTAGTCAACAATGTTTGTGAAGTTTTGCTATGTTTTATAAAATAACCCCCTTACAATAATTGGAAGTCAATTAAATAATTTCTATTGGTAAACATCTACAGTTTGATGATACACAGACCTAATGATTGCACAACTTAATTAAAATTTACTGCACACATGTGTGTCTCTGTATAATGATGATTGTGTATTCGTCAAAGACTGCAAGACAGTACAGATACGTGACGCCAGTCGTCCTTGCTATCAGCTCTTTAAAAGTCATGGTGATTTTAGATATGCTTTTGTCTGCTTTTTTCCTTCCATTCAAAGAAATTGTGTTGTATGGGTCATGTTTGAATTTAGACATAGTTTGATCAGTATGTAGGTGCAGTTTTGATCCTTCTTGGAAAATAAATTAACTATTGAGCATGCTATTCATATACTAATATCATGAACTTTTTTAAGTCAATGTACATTTACATGATGCCGCACACAGCTTCTCATGCATTGATTGGAAGTAAATCATTGTTTCCTATTAAACAATCTTGATATACACCTGATAGTGTCCTATATTGAACAGTTTGTATTGTAGACCATTAGCAAGGTTAATGTTGTGTGATGTTATCATTCATTTCCCATTGACTGATTTAAATCAATAATTCTTCATGAATGGATACACCCTCACCTTCTATGTGTTTATTGTATCATAGGTTCTGGTTTATTCTTGGTATTAATGACACGTTATGAGCATAATATACAATGTACTTTATAAGCATACGAAAGGGTTATAACTCACTATTACTTTGACAACCTTCAATAATCTAGTTGACCTGATTGATTCACTATATGTAGTAATCCATAATATTGATATTGTTAGACCTTTCAGTGACCTGGAAGTAAAACTATCGATAACAGGTCGGACATTTCAATCATTCTTAGGTTGTTGTTATAGTAATAAATGGATGTAAGGATAGTATGTTATGTTTGTAAAAAGAGACGGATAATATGTAAAGTAAAAAACCTAAACTTCTTCGTTTGATTAAACGCCTATTTCTATATTACATATTCAATGGCGTTGTACAAAAAGATAAATTATAAAAAATAAAAAAGTAAAAACCCTCCACCATAAGTATATACAATAACAAAATAAAATTCATCACACTGATGTTATATAGTGTGATTGTGCATTTGGATTTCATATATCAAGTTTATATGACCTACATTAATCTTAGTTCATGATTCGACTTTATTTTTGCATTTGTTTTTATTAATTTAATATCAAAAGTTGTTGTCCTGAACAGTATGACATGATGCTACTGTTAACCGGACTTATCCTGAACAGTGTAACATAACTCCACTGTTAACAGACAATACCAAAGGTGTCGAAACATCACCTTAAAGGGCCCTTTAATACATTCCCAAAGGTGTCGAAACATCACCTTTAATGGGACCCCTTATTTTAAGCAGTAATACAATCATATAAAACAAAGTATGTATGTTTGAGTAAACGTTTAAGTTTTGCACATTAAATTGAGACAAAGAGCTCCCCTTACATCATTTCCGAGATACATCAATACCATTATACGGTTACCAATCGTTCGTATCCCCTCAATCATTAAAATGGACATGACACGTTGGCTTTATTGGTATGCGAAGTATTTTAATGCATATTTCATACGCGATATGACCTTTCTGTGTTGGTGCTCCGTAAAACCCAAACAAACAAACAAAGCATATTTCATTAAATCATTGTTTTTTTAAAGTAAAGACGAATTTGAAAAGATATACATATATATTGATATCGGCGCACGTAACATCCATCTTACTAGTATATAAATACTCTTACACAAGGACCCAATATAACAATATAACACAAAAAGCCAACACTATCTTTCGGGACATCGCACAGGTGTAATGTTAAGATGAAATTTGAATTTTCTTTACAATGTATAACTTTATCCTTTTATAACGAAAAACCATAAATAGCATGTGAATGTGGTACATACTGCAAGCTTCTCGGATGTAAAATAAGCGAGTACGTAAGCAGAAAATATCTGGTAGAATTTCAATTAGATTGTTCGAGAAAATATATTATATTGATATTTTATCCATCTGCTGTATGCAAAATTCTATTAGATGATTAGATTTACATTTAATTGGAAACTTATTTGCATTGATGCAATGTGCCTTGATCGTCACCCTAACAATTTGAGTATTTGTTTGTAGCTTGACATCGGTTTAACTTGTTCAGTTGAGACAAATAATTTCAAATGAGTCTGCAATGATAATTATTTTAAGAATACATAGCCAGTTGAATTTGATCGCTTCAGCTTAATTAAGTCATAGTTTGAAGGAAGGTTGTGTTAGGCATATTGACATTTAATATGAGTCAACTCTTGACAATACTAATTCAACATTCCACAGATTAATGACATTGAAAAGCTTGCTTTTCTGCTATAGGGAAAATAAATTGAAATGTCTCCAAACCGTTAAACTAATTATACCCAGCAGATCATCGTAACAACATTTGAATATTGTCATAAGATTGTAAATTAAATAATATAAATTCTAAATGGAGTTGTTGAATACTAATCAGTTGTAGGATTGTGGCTGGGTTGAAATAATGGTATGACTGTGATCATCTCAATTTCAGTACAATTTTGCACAATGTCTCCAGGGTATCAGGAATGTCATTGTTCAAGAATTGTATATTGATTTTAAGAAAATACTATTACTGTTTGAAAATGATTGTGGGAAACCTTCTGTGTGGCCAAACATTTGGTTCTGCTATATGATAAATGCTAACACACATACATATACATTGTACAATTATTGTATAAACAAAAATGGCATTTGATGAACGTTCTTGTTAGATTATTTTACAATAAAGTAATGCTTATGGAGTGAGTGACAATAGCAAAAATAACCATTTGTCCTTTATTTGGTTTAAACAAAATCAAACTTTATTTAGTTTAATAACTTTTTTAAATACATATATATTCAATTTTGGTTGTGTTTTAATCAAAGGTTAATATTAGCAAAAAAAGTCACTGTTGTAGTGTTTATTTGTATGCAACAACAACATTTTACCCTATATATCAAATTACAAAAAATACCTTTCTTCTCTTTTTTATCTAAGTATTGTTAATTATACGTGTGCACTTCAAAGAGGAATTGGCATGACAATTTTGTGATCTGTCCTGAATGTAACTTCTATACATTATATCTAGAGTCGTTATAATAAACCCAGAGTCATTATTTTTCACAGTTACAATCAAACAGCGTGTTGATTGATGACATCTACTGATCATATTGAGTCCAGGTGATTGTAGATACCACAAAACTTACTGTAGTGATGTGACAGGTTTACAGATACATTGAGTTTCTCTTCTCACGTTTGATGTGAATGTCAATACTTTTTCTCTGAGCTTACAGTCATAGTATGTCCTATCATGTTTCTCTAAGGCATTAATATGTTTGGACTTATCAATATCTGCTTGAAAAATTATTTTTGGAATATCAAAGTGATTGCATTGAGAGGAGTTTAGAGATTTAGTGTAAATGATTTTGTAAAGTGATTATAGGGACTAAAGTGACAATAACTACATATATTTCACATAGATGTACACATTTATGCATACGTAATGGTCTCAATGTCGAGATTATTTTGACAGCATCAAAAACCCATAGGACTTTTCTTGTAAAATGTCAGTAACAAACTGCCTCTGATGTTTTCGCAAAGATAATGAAACGTTCCTCTCAGATATAAAAGCAGCAATCCTGACTGACTGTAGTTTCCTGTTAGTAATTGGAAGCTACTATCCTATCTTTATAGATTTTAGATGTTTCAATACAAAAATAATTTAATGCATTGCCATGAAGAAGAAATGGACACCAGTGTTTAGTTTCAATCTAATAAATTGATGATATTCAGTAAGATAATTTCCTGTCTTAGAATATGCAAGAGAGGCAGGCATTTTATAGAATATAACTTTTCTTGTGTCTTGGTTGTTATCTATGATTTTTGTAAGGATAATGGATGTATCAATTCGCAAATTGGAAACTGTTAGTGACAGTCTCTAAGACAAGCTTTTCTTTAAATTTTATAGTTGACTTGAGTATCTAAAATTCATAATTTTATATCGGGAAATTTTGAAAAAGATTACAGTAGGGTTTTTTTAAGTTTTTTTATTTGTACATTTAACGTTAGTTGGTGTCAATTACAGAAACTTATGAAATTTTTTTAAAATTAATTTTGTTATTATTACAAATGCTATGCCATAGCTTTTGAATAAAAATTCAAATTCACGGCTATTGAATATGCTGCTGTTTATTCAATGTCAGTTCTAAAGCTGATAACATTTTTATATATTAAAACAAAGTGATTGTATGTTTAGATGGATTTTAATCTCAGACCCATGTGATATGTATGCAATGGACTTAATCGCTTACAGCATTGAGATGGTACAAAGGTGAGTATTTATGTCTTAGAATTTATATGAAATTTTTTATTGTACATATTCACTATGTTAATTAAGTATTCGTACAATTTGTATATCACAACTAAATTTTTTTTTCTAATGCATTTTATTTATTAAAATTATCAAAGAACTTTGATTCATCTACGTTTAGGTCATGTAATTATATTTCTATCTGCCTTTAATACCGATTGTAACTTTTAGTATTTTGTTTCAGTTACTGACCAGTCAAAATTATTATAAAATCACTAATAATTCGGGTTGATTTGTCAAATACAATCCGATTTTATAAAATGCTGTGCGTGATCATTCTGCAGGACTATAGATAAAACAAAATATCTTATGATGTATATCAGACTCTTAAAAATACATGTCAACGTTCGTAATAATGATTAACTGTCTGACGATGTGTTTAGAAAACATAGAAAACATGTGCTCATATTTTTGTCAATTGTAGAATATATATACTTGCAATAAACTTCTATAGTATAATGCTAACTTGACAGATATCTTACAAAGTTGTCAGAACATGATGTAATAAACTAATAATTGATGGTCATTATCTTCACAAACGTGAGACAAAGTATTGATAAAATTTTACCCAGACAATGTTAACATTGTTTTTGTCTAAAGTCTAAAACTATTAATTTCTGCAGATGTAAGATGTACAATGCATGGTGCAGTTGTCTATTTATTGTCTAGAAAATAACTTTACTACTATCATTTATTTTCATTACAATTCATTGAAACAGTTTAATTTAAGATTATGACAGAATGTTCTTATTACATTCTGTATTTTAAGTACAGTTTCCGTATAAGTTTAATGACTTTATTGAACACTATTACTTCTGTCTCTCATGCTGTGATAGGCGAAAGGCCCTGGTTGTCATGACATCGATTTTAGTATTGCTTGTATCTCTGCAAACATTTCTAATAAGTTGTGTTGTTTTATAGTTTCAATGCGTGTTGTAATCCATGTCTAACATTTTAATGCTTATGTCAGTCTCACACGATACAGACACATTTATATGAATCATGGATGAATATGATAGTAGTTATGGTTTTATTATAAATCTCCATAAATAAAACATATAAAACTCATTTTATTATTTATTAGTTGTTTTAATACATTTAACAATCAAGTTGAAGTCCTCATAATTCTTTCAGAACGAAAATCATTTATATATACCATCATAGATTATGACAGCATCATGGACACAGTTCCATTCTAGATTAGATAAAACTGTAAGAGAACATGGTATTTAATAAACTGATTTTAGATTATAGCATTTTAAATTACTGTAAGAAAATAGATTCCTGATAAAACTGATTTTAACTGTTTTGTTTAAGATTAAATTCAAAGAATACATTAAAGTAGAATGTAGTGCCTTTTTTGTAACGTTTTATGTACTGACTTTAGTAGAACTTCATTGTTCTTATCAAGAAACGTTTTACCCAGTCTAAAGATATTATATTTGTTTCCTCGTATCCATGCAAAATAGTTCTATCTGGTTTATAAAGTATTCTTTATTAAATGAAAAATAAGTAAAAATGATATTAGAGAACATTTCCTAAAATCTGTACAGTCTGTTGCACCAGTCATGAGTAAAGTGTAAACTTGCTATAAATGTTACATTAAAAAAATATGCTGTTATATCAATAAAAAGCTGAAAATATTGACATATTTATCACAATTTATACATAATTGATTAATCATAAAAATATCTAATACATAAATTTGTGATTTAATAACTACATTAGAAATTGTTATTGATAATTTAAAGATGATCTTGACTCATGTGTTGTGGAAAAAATGAGTAGCCAATAAAAGTCTTGAAGGTTCACCTGAAAGATTGTTAAAAATATAATCTTTTGGCAATAATCAGTCCTAATGGTCAACTTATTTTATTAAGGAAAGGTTTTCTAAAGCCATAAAGTCTTGAGCTCTCATATTTGGTTTGTGACCTTAAGGACAACAGCAAAGGTTATGCCAAGTATGTAGTAATAATGTGCCTTGTACCAGGGGTCACAAGTTTTACTTAATACAATATGTGGCATTGTTAACAAATAATTTTTGTCAAAATGCGAAAGGTCTAAATCTTCCATATTTGGCTTGTCATATTATCTCAAGTTCCTTCCTCGAATTATACCAAAGGGTTTGGAATTGGACCTCTAAGAAATAAAAAAAAACTTCGTATACCTAAATATATATTTTAGGGTATAGTGCCAGTGAACTAGGGGGTCTAGTTTTTATGTAAGCGGTCCAGGATTCTCAGGAATTTACCCATTTTAGATTAAAATAAAATGTCAATGATTGCATATGTGCATGTGACAAGTGTTACTATAAACCCTAGAGAATATAGAACATCATTCTAAACTAGTAATTAAGTATAAGTGAGGAACACTATCATTACATGAGAATTAATATAAAAGCGCATATTTTCATCTTATCATTATCAAAAAAACATGGCGCATCTATCAATGCAATTTTCCTAATAATACATCTTGTTTGTGTTTTATTTAAGAATTAATGCTATGCAAAACTGCAATAATGTTGTTTTGGTTTTAGAAAATGACAATTTTATGTCGACTTAAAGAGTTACTGTTCCATAGCCAATCTCTTTTGCAAAAAATAAATTAATAAAATAAACCAAGTGTATTAATTATAGATATTGCAATACATGATAATAAGAACAAAGTGATAGTTACTGCTTTCAATTTTAAATTGATATTTTTTTAGCAATTTTGTAGAATTAAGCACTTACATTAATTCAAAATTTACTGTCCAAGTGAGTTTTTCTGTATTATGATATTGTTGTAATCTGATAAATAACAAAATGTATGGTTAGTTAATTAAAGAATTTTCGGTAAATCAGTTTGTTGTCTAATTAGCTAGATCTGGTATGAAAGATTGAGTTAATCAAATTATGGTAAGAATAATTTAAAATGGTATGTTTTAATTGAAAAGCTAACGTTATATCATTGATGAGCTAATTATCAATTAATACTATAAATTTTGACTAATTGTAAGCAGCGTAACGTTGAATATGCACCTTGTTCTGATGATGAGCATAACTTAGGATTGGTCTGGAATGGTAATTGCTTTGAGAATAATCAGCAATACAAAGTAGTTTGCAATATAATTGTTGAGTCCTAGTTTGATCAATGTTTGTGACTCCGTTGATTTTTAATATGAGTTGTCTGTTCACAAACTGAATTTAACATTGCAAAATGAAATGAAATTAGAAAGGTTGTTTTTCAGCGACTGTGAGAATAATTCAAATATCAATAATATTTTGCATGTATTTTCCCCCAGAAGATCATAATACCTGTACATTAACATTAAAATATTGCTTTAAGATTGTAAATTCTATAACACAAATTCTATATGGAGTTGTCTAATGCCAATTAGTTATAAAACTGTGACTGAGTTGTGAAGTAATGATATAACTTTGATCATCTCGAATTTCAGTACAATATAACAGAATGTCTCCAGAGCATTGTTCAAGTAATGTATATTGATTTCAAGGAAAAAGTAGAACTGCTTCATAATTATTGTAGGGAACAGTATGTTTTAGGTTGAATTTGACTTCATACATGGAAGTTGCTCACAAATTTGTATAAATGAAAATATTAAGGAATTACATAAATAGTTGAGGCTAGAAATAACCATCAAAATCGATATCGATGACATTTTTTGCGAAAGATCTGTCAGTCAAAGCATTAAATAGGATAAAAACACAAAAATTAGCATTTATTCCTCCTTTTTAATTTAACGACTTAAAAAACAGTATGCAAATCACTTGAATGGTAGCGGGTGTTTCATAAATTCTTGATTCATGTATGGAATTGCTTATTTATCTCCTCCAAATGTGGATTCCGTCCCTGATATCTACGCTATTTGATCATATCGTATTATATTTTATACAGTTTTTTTAAAACTTGCTGTTTAAAGCAATTGAAAAAGAATATTTTTATGTAACCTCTGTTCTTTAAGAGTTTCGATAACTATTATTTGTTTGCAATTATTGGTGTACATCTTCCCCAATTATTCCTTTACAATTTTCTCTTGGACAGTTGTGCGTAGAGTAGAAAGTAATGCAAAACTCATATGTTTGAAAATGTTTTGTGCATCGTTTATAACAAGAAAATGTTTCTCAATGCAATGTTAACAATATGTGTGTGCATTGCATTTAAAGATGAAACTACCCTTACAACAATTCTGTCTTCTGCTACATGTATTTGATGTAAATTCTATATATGATAGTTATTATTATGATATAACAGGAACCATTGTCTTACACAGAATAATATAACTCCTTGATTAATGACTTCTGATTATATTGAGTCTAGGTGACTTGGGATACTACACAACTTAATACAGTTACGTGACACCTATACATTGACTCACTCTCCTAACATTTAATCCAAATGTCAATACTTTTCTAATCCACTACAGTGTGAATGTTCTCTCTTGTTTTTCTAAGGCAGTGATCTGATTGGAATTGTCAATATTGGTATGAAAACATTCTGTTTGAAATACATTTATCAGACACTGCTATTTTAGACTTAAATATGTTCTAGTGAAATAGATTGAATCAAATTTGAGAATAAGGAATAGTATATCACACCAATTATTATAAATCACTGATCAGAAAAATAGATACACGTATGCCTTAATTCGGTAAATTAGATTCGACAGTTATGCATACATAATTTTGTCAATGTTAAACTTGTTTAGATATCCATATAAACCCTTGGGAATTTCTTGGTAAAACTGTCAGTTACAAATTGTCCCTGATATTTACATCAAGACATATGAAACGCCCCTCTAAGATACAAGACCAGTCTTGACAATCTGGAAAAGTCACGTTTTATATTCCTAGAATTGGATAATACTTTTTTTTATCTTTCTAGACTTTTAGATGTATCAGTACAAAAATGATATGTTGAAATACAGTAAAAAGAAAATAAACCCCCACACAATCACACAATTTAAGCAATATTATCAAAACCGTAGATATTTTGTTTGCATTAGGTTTTATAAACAAATTGAAGATTACAGTGATTTAAAACCAATGACATATACAACTTTTCCAAGTATAATGATAAAACATCATTGTTGATTTCAGTGTACTGTTATTTAAGAAAATTTTGCCTTAACACATTTCGACTGAACAAGTTTATACCATTCTCTTATACTCTTCCTTTTGAGTTAAAAACTCCCCCATATTTATAATTTATTACTATAAATATATATAATATGATCATGTCTTTGTTCTTGACGGTACCAGTGTTGATTTAAAGTTAGTAATGGTACATTTTCACGTATTAGTTTTATTGTTAACTGTTAGTGCAAATAGTTAAATGGAAATTGAGATTGATCAGGCATCTTAAAGTAAATCAAATAATAAGATTTCATTTGGTGATTAGATTATAATTAAATTTTGTCGACATTATCATATTGATGAGTCCTGACGCTAATTCTATAAAATTCGAATATTTGTATGCAGCTTCACGTTGATGATGCGCCATGTTGTGTTGACGGTCATAATTTCAGATTTGTCTGGAATGGTAATTGCTTTAAGTCAGCAGCAATCGGAGATAGTTTGTTTTAGAAGATCATGGTTTGAAGTAAGTTTGTGCGAGGCTTATTGATAGTTGTTATCAGTCACTTATTGAATGTATTCAATACAACATGCTAAGTATGTGAAAAATTAAGGTTTCCTAAAACCATGAAAATAATATCTATTTTAAAACTTTTGCACATACAATGTATTTCCCAATCTTAATTAAAAAAATAGCATAATCATCTATTACTACAAGATTGTAAATGAAATAAAAGAAATTTTAGATGGAGAGTATTAATTCTAATTAGTTATAAGATTGAGTCTGAGTTAAGGTAATGATATAAGCATGATCATCTCAATTATAGTACAATTTAAATGAATGTCTCCCGAGCACAAATAATGTCACTGTACAAGTAATGTGTATTGATTTCTAGGAGATAGTAAAACCGTTGTATACTGATTGTAGGAAACAGTATGTTTAAGGTCAAAATATGGCTCTATAATATAATCATTGCTCACACGCTTGTATAAATAAATGCTAAAAAGTATTGAATTCCTAGTCGTGGCAGGAAGTTACGACTCAAAAATACAGCGAATAATTACCTTGTATATCGAAATTTGTTAAACGTTTGTGATAGACTTTTCAAACAAAGCACAATATATGATTACCAATCGCCAAATAAACATTTGCCTTTCCATTAAGTTTTAGCTAGTAACAAAGTATATTTAGGTCACTTGGTCTGTAGCATGTATTACATAGTTATGCCTAAACATATATGATATTGCACATTGATCCTATAAATAGGGAATTTGTCCTCAAAATTGCCTTTATTTGATCCTAGCTTACCATTTTAAAAAGCATTATCAAACCATTTTAATTCATTGGAAAGGGAAAGATTTGAATAATCTACTCTTAACTGCTAACATTCTGCGAAAGTTCTGATACAATATGTTCGTACGCAATGATTATTGTACATCTGTTTCTCATTTCAATAATTCTTTTACAATTTTCTCTTGGATTTATAAAATAAAATGAAGTCTTTTGCAGATGTCATAGAAAATTTTGTAAGATCTCTTTTTTAAATTGTTTTGTACGTTATATGTAACAAGAATTTATATAACAAAACATATTACCAAATGCATTGAAATACTTATTAAAATTATTAGATTTAGTATTGAAAATCAAATTTCGTTTTAAAATTCTGATTAAAAGTTGTAAACAAGTACATGTTAACACAATGTTTCTACTTAAAGAAAAATATTCCTACAACCATTCTGACTTCTGGTTTTTTGTGAATATAACTCCTGTTTAATGATACTTGTAAATATTATAATGCAATCTGAAAATATTATCTTACACTATTAAGAATAAAACTACTTGTTCATTGATGACTTCTACTTGATAATATTGAGTTCAGGTTACTCTAGAAACAGTACTTTCTACATTGATGTGACAAATATACATTGGCTCACTTTTAATGCAAATATCAATACTTTCTCTAAAGCTTCAGTCCCATAAACATAAAAATAGCCGTGAGGGCACCGTACGGGCGCCGTGCGATCAAGCGTCGCAAGGACTCGTACGAATTCTTGCGTACACGCACGGACTGTTACGTTTATACCAGGGTCAGTGAGATGAGCCATGGATACACGTATCAGTTTCAAAGTAAAATCGTGAACATTATCGTGGTCGATTATGGATTAAACGTGCATATCTTCCAGCTACGGCTACGTATGGCTGTGTTGTTTTGTGCCATGTACGTACCGTCACCTTAATACGCAAGGCTTCCTACGACCTACGACTGTCTGCACGTACGGGTCCGCAACAAGTCACGATTTTATGGGACTGAGGCATAAGCTTATACAGAAGGATCGTGTCTTGTTTTTCAAGGCAGTAATCTGGTTGGAATTGCCAATTCCTGTTGAAAAATACGTTTGAAATACAGTAATAAAAGACTGCAATTTAAGACATAAATGTGTTATAATTCCAAAATGTTTAATTATAAAGAATGATAGGGAACATTTTGGTGCATTGATACCAATATGTATAATCACTTTTTGAAAAAAATGATATACTATAATGTTAAGTTCAGAGTTGATTTGACAGGTTTGCGTACAAAATTGTGTTGGTGTTGAGATTATTTAGACAGACAGCATCATAAACCCATGGGGTGTTTTGGCTGAAAATTTCAGAAACAAAATGTCTCTGATATTTTCACTAAGATAAATAAATCGTCCCTTTAAGATATATAAGCAGGCTTGACAATCTGGAAAATAATTTTGTTATAATGAAAGTGAGTGGACCTTACTATCTCATTGTTTTAGATTTTTAGATATGTCAATACATGAAATACTTAATTCAGGACAATAAAAGAGGAAATGAACACCAGTGCTTAGTTTCGTTGTAATAAATTGATGATATTCAGTTAGATATTTTTCTGTGAGAGAAGATATAAGAGAGGGAGGCATCTATTACAGAATGTATTCCCAACTTGTCTTGTGTCGTGGTTGTTATCTATGATTTTCGTATGGATCATGGATGTATCAACACATAAATTGGAAACTGTTTGTGTCAAAGTCTCTGAGCACAGTTTTATATTATAGTTGAGATAATATGGTAGATAGTCTGAAACTACTTTGATTTATTATCATGTAATGACACGATTAAAATTGGTTCAGGCGAAAATCTATAAAATTATTTTAGTATATTGTGATAGAAGTTAAGCACATTGTACGTTAATTGGTGAAGTTTACATGAAGTGAAGAATTGGAATTTTTAATTGATCTTTGTTTCAATATCGCTGTTTCAATATCGCTATGTGCCATTTAAATGTAATATGTTTAATGAGTTTAGAATGTATAGGACTTTGTGAGATAAATATACACTGTGATTGAACTTGTATAAATGGATTTTAAACTAAGAACAGTGTGATATGTATGCAATGGACATAATCGCTTATAGCATTGAGGTGGTACAAAGGTGAGTGTTTGTACCTTAGATTTATTATGAAATTATTTATAAGTTGCTATTTTAAATAATTGAAAGTACACAAACAGTTTTAATGTTAGTTTCGTACAAAATTTTAATTTCAAATCTTGTTCTAAAACTCACGATATATTTTGTTAACATAATGAAAACAAAGAAGTTAAAGATATTAATATGGTATATATGAACTTAATGCCCTTTACTTATACCATTACATATATTCATAGCAGTGTTATTTGTTTCTGTTTAATATGAAACAAATGTATTCTGTTTTATTTTTGTAATATTAAAAGAACGACCATTTTTATACAACTTAGTTTTAATAATTATTGCTTCTTTAACATTTAGTTATATATTACTTAGTTAACACGTGTCTCTGATAGCTTTAATTTCAAGACAAGTCATTATTTTGCTGTTTTAAAAATATAATAACTATAGCCAATGATTTTACATTATACTGACAAGTCAAAACTTGTATATTAAATCATTTAGGATTTTTCTGTAAAGCTCTTACATTCATAGTATAATTATTTAACATTTGACATAGGCTTGCTTCAGTGTGGAATAGACAAACGTTAATCCAATTATGAGGTAGAACTACAAGTATTTTTTCGGACAAATATCTACCAAATAACCAAAACTCTTTTGATGATGTAACAGTATAAACAAATTGTTAAACAGAAATTGTTCCTAAGACCATTAATTGATCTGACCTTTGATCATTATTTCATTTTCTCATACGGAAGTATTTTGTGTTTGCACTGGCTCTAGGAATGTAGAATTTCCTTATATACAAAATTATTCACACCACATTGTTGAAATACATCAAAACACCATTCTTTACAGCACATGTTAGCCAATATTTGTTATTATAATGCTTCAATTAATATCTCCTTCTCTGTCTTAAAATAATGTACTTATGGACTAACTTATAATGTATGATGTTTATATAATATAATCTCTTTGAACACTGTAACCTTCAAAGATACAAAACGTTGGAACAACTTTGATAATTGAGATTTATTCTATTGACATTTCCCAAACAAAAGAGAGAAAATTTATTTACATATAGGATGGAATGGCAAACAACGTTTCTAAAGAAATAACAAGTTTCTTCTCATGTTTCGTCCTCACAGAATTTTAAAACATTTTAGTTGACTGCATTCATTGTCTAGGAATTTTGCTTGAAGTAATATTTGTACGAGAAATTTTCTCTCATAATATAATGATTCTGATTTCTTTTTCTTCCTCTACACCATTCAAATGTAAGATCAATTTTGACTACATACTTGTTACATTAGTCATTCAATTACATTTCGTTTTATCAAATGTGTTATTGAACATGTTCCATTAAATTTGTTTTCTGTCTGTCATTCAGTTTTATCATAATATGGTTAGGGTTTCCATGGCATTTATTTCATTTTCCTGTTTCTCTAGTTTCGCTATAAGAAGGAGAGGGTCACTGTTAACATATCAGGAACAGCAACAGTAAATTACACAGACATACGTTACAGCCAGACAGCAAAGTGGTTTGAGATTTCTTTCTTTTTATTATAAAGGGATGTCACAAATAAATAATGATAACAATATCCATTTCAAACATTATTTAAAATAATTGTACATTGTAGTTTTAATAAGTGTTATAAGCCATGTCTTACATTCCTTTACTCGTGTAAATTTCACACCAAGCAGATAATAAAATACATATTTCCAATAAAATCAAACTTATTTATGCATTAATACTATGGAATCTACTATTAGGGTCATGAAACTGTTGTTTCCTATCATTTCTTTAGATATTATTCCATTGTGACTTGCTCTTATTGACTTCTTACCATTGTATGTCCATTTTATTGGTCTGATGTCTGCCAAATAAGAAAGTGTAAGTCCAATTAGTACATGGAATGTATAATGTCATGTTCTGTATTCGGAAGGTTGAAATCCTTACTCTAATGGAATGTTTGTTTTCTTTTCACTGAAGTTCATGACTTAAATTGACCTTGTCTTTGTAGCCATGTAAACTAATAATAATTCCCCTTGTCTATTCTAATTATTGCTAAAACGATCTTCTGTTTGTCAAAAATGACATTTACCATATTAGCTGAAGATGTTAACAAGTTTTCCGTTTGTAAGTCTGTGACCCTTTGTCATTGTTCTTGATTTTGTCTCTATTTCATGATGCTTTAGGTTGTAGTTAATGTCATACAGATTGAATCAGTTAGCAGAAATGTTGTTACTGAAGCACTTCGATGCAGTATTTTGTCTAGGGTCGATTTAACCAAGGTTACAATTGTCTGTGCAAGTTGACTAGTTGGACAGATTTAAATACAACTAGTTCTCGCTTTTTTACTGATTTAACATATGCAAATCATATTGAAATTTCATTTAGGTCTCATGTAAATTTTAACAGGCTATTTGTTAGATTTTTGTTCAACCAGTTGGTCAAAGCTATGTCATAATTTAAGACGAATAACTTATGCTGGACTTACACCTATCTTGTTTTTACATTTTGTTTCATTTTTTAAAATTTTACTTCCATTTATTTGGAGTCTTTTCTTGCACATATACTTTTTAGTATCATCTAAGTGCTGGTACTTTGCAATTTCATTCATAATTTCCATCCACTCTATAACAAAATCATTTTATGACATATTTCTTTCTCCAGACTCTCAGAAAAAGGTTTACATAATTATGATTTTATATGACATTAAGAGTTTGTTTAATGATAACTAATTGCTATACTATTCAATGAGACTTACTTTATTTTATATTTAAATAAACATTTTATTACCTGTATCAACAAGAAGTCTGTTTCTTTCAACACTTACATATGAATTCATTTATCTAATTTATAGATCACCTCACTTAGTACTGCATTATTCTTTTGTATAACTTATTTAATGATTTAGGAAAAACACTTCATGCCTTGTAAATAACACAATTAAAGCAATTACAATTCAAGCAGTCATACAATTTAAGCAATCAAACATTCAAACAGATTCACAATTCAACACTTAGCACAAAATAAGCAATCACCAAACTCAACCAACCTCGTACATAAGACAGTTCTATATGTTTGGCCCAGAGTTCTATAAATGACATGACAAAGTTGCCAATGTTTTCCTGTTTTAATACATAAAATAACAAGAATTATTCCATGCTTTCAACCAATTAGAAACATCTCTCATGTTATAGTTGTATAGATTTTTCCTTGTGGCTACATTCATCAATGATAAGAGAAACATAAAGTTGTGGCAACAACAAATACTCTCAGTAACTTTCTGACATTGCAACCCTGTATTTTAATACGTCAAGACTTACATTGATTTCTTTTGATATATGACTAAACAACTTGTATGTATTACAGTACTAAACATTAGTCTTAAATAAGACATGTCAAAATTGAAATATGTTTGAACGGAATTCTTGTATGTAAACATTATATATTACACAACTTACGCTCCCTTCGCAGCTCAGTGAAAACTTTACCGTTACTTCAGTGAAGGAGCGAAACTTCTGACCGATGCACAGGAGTGTTCATAGTCACAAACATTGGTTTTAAACGATATATGTCAAAATGTTACTTGAAATATGTTTGAACTGAACTCTTGATTATCACTTCTAAGATTATGTTAAATTGATGTGAATTTAAGTTTTCTGAAGCAATTGTGCTTGACGAAACAATACAAAAGTTAATTTCCCTTTTCAAGCTGATTAATTTCTACAATTATGTCAAGAAGCACTTTGTTACAAATATTTAAGCTACTACACAAGTCAAAAAATCATACAGTTGGTAGCACGCAAGTGTACTGATCGAGAGGTCGTGGGTTCGATTCCCGGGCTGCCATACTTTCGTGGAGCTTGGTCATGAAATTATTTCTACGATCATTCTCCCTCCTACTAATATTTTTTATTATGTAGGGCAGTTGTCAGTCACTGACGAAAGTATACGCTTAGTAGTTGGTTAACAGCTAAATCCAGAGATTTAGCCTTTCCAGGAGGAGTGAGTAGGTTGACTGACCGGCGTTATATGACCTATAAAATGTGTTGCTACGGCGTTAAACCCAACAAACAAAACAATTCAAGCGATCACACAATTCAATCAGTCTCACTATTCAAGCAATCTCACATCTCAGGCATTTTTAAAATTCGAACAATAAATACAATTAATTGTCCTTATAACTCAAGCATTTCAATCATACCCATGCACATACCTTAAAGACAGATTGCTGTAGCTCTGAGATCTGTAATTGACATAACAAACTTGCTAATGTTTTCTTGTTTTAACACATAAAATAACAAGAATTATTCCATGCTTTTAACCAATTAGGAACATCTCTCATGTTATAGTTGTATAGATTTTTCCTTGTGGCTACGTAAACATAAAGTTATTGTGACAACTACAAATGCTCTCAATAACTTTCTGACATTGCAACCCTGTATTTTAATACATCAAGAATTACATTGATTTCTGTTGATCAATGACTAAACAGTATGTATTACAGAACTTACGCTCCCTCTGCAGCTCAGCGAATACTCTACCGTTACTTCAGTGAATAAAACAGCTCAGCGAATACTCTACCGTTACTTCAGTGAATAAAACAGCTCAGCGAATACTCTACCGTTACTTCAGTGAAGGAGTGAAACTTCTGACCGATGCACAGGAGTGTACACAGTCATAAACATTGGTTTTAAACGAGATGTCAAAATGTTACTTGAAATATGTTTGAACTGAACTCTTGGTTATCACTTCTAAGATTATGTTACATTGATGTTAAATAAAATATTCTGAAGCAGTGGTGCTGGATAAAACAATACAAAAGTCAATCTCCCTTTGAAAGCTGATTTATTTCTACAATTATGTCAAGGAGCACTTTGTTGAAATTATTAACAACTTTTGTTTATGCTGATGCAACTTTTAAACATGTAACTATATATTTTCAGTAAATATTGAACACGTAACTTTATTGTTAATTATTAATGGTAAAACATAAATAATTTATGCATTTAAACAGAAGATTTTAATGGATATTTGCCATACTATGAAGCAATGGGGTAAAATAATCGTACATGTATAAGAAAAATGTAGTTTTTGACTGGTCAGTTTGAGTGCTTTTTGTGTTCATAATACATTTTGATAGAATTACCTACCAGATTTTTAATGTAGAAGTAATTGGCATACGTTGCCATCCTGTATTTGACCTTTACTGACCATTTATCATTGAATCCACAGAGCAATTCAACTAACAAAAGATTTATATATTTCATATTATAACTTAAACCAGAGGAGCTTGACATTCTATATCGTAGTTTGAAAATAATCCCTCCTTATCATAATAAAATATAATACAGAATGTCAAGCTCCTGTGCTTCAATACGTATTATAATTAACATATCCTTTGTTGCTGATCATTATATGAAATTGACAATGATTACATTGAGGAAATTCTTCAATTTTGGTTGAAGCATTTTATTTCAACAATGAGCTATGATGGAAAACATATTTCTTGGCTTACAGCTGGCAGTATAAAAAGTTCTATCACAAAACAATAATGAATTTCCTGTTTCCTGTTATTATTTAGATTTAGGTATGCTGCTAGCAAATATATCATTAGACTTTATGTTGTCATCATGTAAGTTTTTGGTATGTGTCTGCATTTCACTGGAACCCTGGAAGAAATATATTTGTAATAGTTTTAAATGTTTAAAGTTAATTTTTTGTAAGCTATCATAATGTTTTGTTTTGTCCAGTTTTTAAGCTGCATGTACTTTTACATGTATATTGTTTGCTGCATTTTTGCGTTACTTAAACAGGTCTCATAATAACTAAAAATAAACTGGACGTGAAAACTCATGATGATAATTTTAGTTCATTTTAGGTTAATTTTACATTGGTCAGTAGCTGGCAAAAAAAAACAGATAAAATTTAAAGGTGAAGCAGCAATTTGTTTTTATCAAAATAAACTTAGGGGTACGGTGTAATTAAAACTAACAGTAAAGTTGTTATAATCTAAGAGAAGACTTACGGGAAATTAAGTTTAACATGAAAATTCTAGGAGACACTATTCATAAATTAAGAGGTATTAATCACGCAAGTTTTTTATTTTTCTCAATTTAAATGTTGTATTTGTATGCTGTTTGATGAATTTCTTGTCTTTTTGTTAACTTCTTTTACATTAGTATTGAACACATTTGTATCTTTTTCAGCCTAATAAATGGATTACTTGACAGGTAAAATAAGTATTTTAGTATGTTAAATGTATTTCTTAGTTGCTAATACTGATTTGTTCAATTCCTGAGACCATATTTACTCTTTCAATGATGTGATTGAAATTATCTCCCTTTAAAATGACCACCAAATAGACCTTTAATACCCAGAATTATATACAAATATTTGGGTTTTCTGCTGTGGTACAAACAAACTAGACCGTCACAATGGAAATACGTATACAAAAAACAATAGGATTTAATCATTATTTCGTGTTCTTCAGCAGTAATGTGTTACAAATTTTGCTTGTACTGCCTGCCTATGGTAAGAAAAACCCACACATTTGAGTTCTAAATTAGGTCTTTTGGAAATCTTTTATTATGTCATACTAAAGGTATGAGTTATCTGTTCATTTGTACATGCAGTATGTATGTGGGATTATTATGGTGGTTACTGGGGGGAAATAGAACTGCTAAACTTGTGCCCAACTGTAGGTTTGTTTTTCAGTGTTATTTCTTGTAGTTTCAGCAAATTTACGGCACATGGAAATTAGATTTAGATTGAGTACCTTTGTTATCTTGTCAGGAATTGTTCATTCTATTTCAGTTTATAGAATGTAACAAGGTAATCAACTGATACGGAATAATTGAAAATTTCAAACTTTTTTTGGATAGCGTTATTGATGACTGAGTTTTTTCTGGAACAAAATGTCAAATATAGTGTCACTTTCTGTTGCAATGTTAGAATGAGGTTTTCAAAATTTCCACAAGTGTTTTCTCCAAGTGTGGAGATTCCTGACAGTTTATTGTGAAAATTTGTTCGAAAAAAATCCTCAATTTCGAAAAGAAATTCACACACATGCAAATTTTGTTTTTAAAATCAACTTGTCATGTACTGGTTTCTTTCAGCACTATAATGTTCATGTTTTATTGTTGGAAAATGAGAATATCTCAATTTTGACAAATTGTATTGTATATTTTTATGGGATAACAAATGGAATTTTATACATTAATACTGATTGGATCATGAATGAGTTAGAAGCATTATTATCCTTATCTTATAATACTGTCAGCTTTATAGGATTGTTACAGAATATTTGGAGACTATTGTTGACATTTGGTTTCTATGGCTACCAGGAAAAATTGTTTAAATCAGCAGTTTTTTTATAAGTTTATATATTTTATTATATTATCATACTATTCTAAATTATCTTATAGATTTAATCTCCTAGATTCCTGTTTTATAGTGTTATTGCAACATTAGAATAATTTTATACAGTTGTGGAAACAGTGAGATGTTTAGGTGAGGGGGGTTGCATAGTTTCCCCTAAAATTTCTGACACACTTGAAAATAACATTGAAAAAGTGTTTTTGTGCGCTGAAGCTTGACATTCTATATTGCAGTTTAAAAAAGCCCTCCTCATAATAATAAGAAAATTATAACGAACTATAACATAGAATGTCAAACTCCAGTGTCTTTGTGCAATATTTCTGGTGTCCTTAAGCCCTGCATGGAACAAAATCATAGGTTGCCCCATTCCCCTTAAAATTAAATTCAAGATCCTCCCATTGATGTATTCATGCACTAGATTGTTGTTGTTAATGCTTTTAATGACAGTGTTATATTGGGTATATTAAACATGTATCAATGTTGATATGTATTATCTGAAATGTTTGACAATGTTGTTATTGTAGAATAGTCTGAATGGAATGTTTGCATGTTGTAATGTTTAAACTCTTTGTGTTGTTTTAAATCTATCAAATAGTAATAGAATAAATGTTCTATGCTTCTATGTTGTTCTAAGGATGATAGAGTCTTTTATGTACTGTTTGTGGTAACTTTTAGAGAAGTCACAATTTTTAAGACTTACTCATAGAATATTAATTGTATTTAAATTGCAGTGAATTGTGAGTCATTCAATTATGACTTTACAGTTTGTTTGTATGTCTTTAATATGTATGAACCATGGCCCCTTTGGATATATAGGGTCCTTGGTCTGAACTCTGTGTTGAATGATTTTAATATGTCTGAATCAAGGACCCTATGGATATATAGTGTCCTTGGTCTGAACTCTGTTTAAATCAGCTGTAAAGAAAAGTAATTTTAAACTTGGTTTACGTAGCAGCTGTGACAAGATGACTATAGTACAGTCAGTATAGACTTAATTTCTCCCATTGGCATTGAGGACTATTCTATTAAAGGTGTATATAAAGCCATATCCAATGACAAGATATTTGAAAAAAATCTGAATAATGGTGGGTACCATTTCTAAGGATTAGAATAAGTCAAACTCAATTCAAGTTTTTGTTAAGTGATATTTTTGTCGTGATCAGCTGGGTTTATTTATCACAGAGAATTATTATTATTTATAAAAAAATACTAAATACATTGTAGTAATTAGAATCTGAGATCTTATAAGTTTTTTTTAATTTTTTTTTGTAGGTGTGTATAATGGTTAACCGATGTATAGTTCGTTTTTTTCTCTATTGTCGAAACATGAATAATTTCACGGTGACTTCATGCTGTTTATTTTACACCCATGGTATTATGATAGTGTGTAATCAATCACTGTGAAATTATTCAAACTTTGACAGTTGAGAAAAAATAGGCAATACCAGTTAACATTGCAATATGACTTCTTATTTTTTTATATGGGTTCATTTTTCCTTGAAATGGTTTTTGTAGTTATATGTTGAACAGTATATATTTCTTATAATCTGAAAGTTAATTGTTAAAATAAGTGTTAAAATGATTTGAGTACAAATGAAATAATCTTTCTTTGCTTTAAAAGGTAAAACATTTAGTCATGAGAGAAAATGTAATTTCAAAACTCTGTTTCAAAATACACATCTTTCTAACTTATAGACCATTTTACACAAGTAATTCAAACGTTTGAATAAATATCATTTAAATACACATATGCTTGTTATGCTGATCCTATGTATATGCACAAATAACGGTATGTGTTTTGCAATACGGCATTTACCGTATTGTTGCACCCCTAATTTATTGTGGCACCACCAGTCAATAATAGCTTTATACAGTTCGATATGATTAAATGTAAACAACATCAGCTGTATATTAAGTAATGTATTCTGATTACAGTGTTCTTGTATCAGGTCAGGTTTTTGTAAACATGTTAAGAGTCAATACTTTCACACAAAGTCAAAATGTCAGGACAAAAAATATAATATGGTTGTGTATAAGTTACGACTGGTTACAATTATGTTCTTTTCCTCTAATAATGTGTTTTTTGCTCATAATGCCTTGTCAACCCAGGTGTTACGGCAACATGCAATTTAGTCGAAAGACAATTTCCTTAGATAAAAAAATCCTCAAATTCAAGGCCATTTTCACTTGTTGCAATTTAAAGATGGTAGTTCTTGTTGTTTTCAATAAGATATTTTTTATTATTTATTTCCATGTGAAAAAAAGTTATTAACTATTTGTTCTGTAAATTTTCTATTAGAATGGCTAATTGTTCTGTTTATTTTGCTCTAATGACTTGGTAGCTAAGGAAATAACTTCATGTTTTATTGGAATCGAAATGTGAGAGTTTTTCTGAATGATTGTCTTGGTTTCCTTGAACTAAACTCATTTGTATGTGTTTTTGTTTGCTCTCTTTTGAATAGGAAATACTTTAATGCTCTGCAATTTCATTTTGTTCTTGATTTACATTCTCATCTAAAACTCTCTCAGGGAACAAAACAAGGCAGGAATGATCTTGTATGGAAATTATCTTGTGTTTAGTCAATATCTTGTAGTTACTGTGGTCATATTACATTCACCTGTTCCCGTACTGTGTTCTCTGTTCCAGAATGCTCTTTTCAAATGTGCGGAAGAAATATTTCAGAACAGGAGTGCTGTTCTAGAATAATCAAAGGAATATTTCAGAGCAGTGTTCTGGAATTGTGTTCTGATTGGAGCAATTTCAGAACACTGTTTTAATCTATAACAAACGTAGCTGTTGCACCTTGATTAAATTATAACAGTCAGAACAATTGTTCTGAAGAACATTGCCCTGTGTTCTGAGATACCCCATTGACTAAGAACATGTTCCAGGTGTTTGAAGCAGCAAAAGGAATACAGCCTATATTATGTAGTAACAGTGTAACAGAGTGTAGACATAATGATGTATGGGTTTCATATAAGTACAATATTATACCACATTTACTACCACAGGTGACAGTATCAATACGAAGATGTAACCCTGCAGCAGTCTTATTATATAATACTTCTATGGAGGATGAAAAGATGGCTCTATGTCTATTTGACAAAGATTGTTTAACATGTCTTTAAATTGATTTTGGTTTTAACAAGCATGTATGAGTAGGAATCACATGTTTGATATTTTATTCCTGTAAAAATCTTCTTCAACAGCCAAATTATTAACAAGATGTAATGTATATGATCATCATGCTAACAAATCATTTCAATAAGGCGATATGTTCAACACCATTCATTATAGGTGTTGAATATGAAGCACTCTAAAATTAACCTGCTATGACAATTTTACTATCAAATTTTGCATATTATGTCAATGGAATTATGTTCATTTGTAAGAGTGGAACTAATTCTTTTAAATGAGTGGAACTCTATTTTGTTCAGAAATACTCTTAAATAATTCCTTGTCTGAATTATTCTTTAATTCAAAAATCTGACCAGGGAATATTGTGTTTCACATTCTGTTACTCATCTAGACATAAACATAACTGATGTTTACTTTTATAGTATGTTTATCATTAGGTTGAACGCAGCCTTTCTGAAAAATATTTGTAAGGCTGTGAATGAACAAGTTGTTATAATTTTGGATACATTAACCTTTTTTTAACATCGCATTCAACACATATATAGGTCATATACACGACGGCCAGCTCTTCCTGCAATAGGTTTCCTGGACACTTTTCTATCACCAGTACTAAATTACCCTACCACGAGGTCGACAACTCATGTATAGGGTATCTCTCGCGACCAGGTATTGAACCGCGATCTCCGGATTCGAAGTCAGACATGCTAACCTCTACGCCAAGGCCGCGGCTGGATACATGAACCTGTGAGTTGGAAGTTGTTTGGTTGGGAGACTTGTGTAATAGATTGTACAAATATGAATAATTATTGTTGTTAGTTGGCAGCATATAATCTTCTAGGATATTAACATGAATATTGTAACATACTGTAACATTCATTCAGTATAATTCATTGAATTGATCACCAGTAATGTTTTTAGCTCTGAGTGATCAACCAATGTTGTTGAAACATTTAACAAAAAGTTTGACTTTATAAAACACCAGTTGCAGCATGGTTTAAATTTTTACCACTCAATTGTCTTGCAAATTTAATTTAGCACTTGTTGTTTTTAATAAAATTTTGTTTTGTGGCAAAGCTTTGGAGACTGGAGAACAATTCAACTTAAAATATTAATCCACTGGGGCGATGTTAGGTTACAGAATTGTTCTTTAATTTGTTTTTAGTTTTGTATGTCTTGTCAGGTTAACTAAGAGTTATACCATTATTATGTTACTGCATTATTATCATTATTATTATATACTGCATTTGTATAGCACTCTTTTCTTATTGTTTAAAAGCACATTATGACCTTTGTCAAATGACCTTTGTTGTATGACCTTAGTTGTTTGACCTTTGTTTTACAACCTTTGTCTCACAACCTTTGTCTTATGACTTATGTCTTATGGCCTTTGTCGTACGGCATTCATCTTAAAGCTTTTTTCTAACGACCTTTGTCCTATGATCTTTGTCTTACGGCCTTTGTCTTACCACCTTTGTCTTATGATGTTTGCCGTATGACCTTTGTCTGTCTTGTGTACTGCTTGCATCCTTGAGTTATTTTACTTTTGTACATAACAGCCTAGTCTACTGTTGAGGGGTGGTAGATTCAGATCTTGAGCAGGGCATACTTTCATGTAGCTGGGTCATGAAATTATAGTTTCTACACCCATTTGCCCACTTACTATTGATTCTTAATCATGTAGGACAGTTTTCAGTCACCGATGGAAGTATATGTACCTGATAACTGGTTAACAGCCAAATCCAGAGATCTAATAATAGTAGCACTTCTATGTCTTTATTTAGTGTCTTTGGCTTAGGACCATGTAGAAGGACCTTAAGGCTAATCCTATAGACATGTCTGAAGCACATGTAAGTATGTGTGTCTTTGACCCAGGACTGCGCTTGCCACCAGTGCCATTTGATCTCAAAACCTTATTTCATAATTAGCTTGATTTTCACTATATTCTGTTTTTCACACTTACTAAGATTTTGGTAATGGTTTTGTGTACAACATTTTATCTTGGCAACTAGTATAAAATCAATTGATTGAAACTTCGAACACTAATTGACGGCTAGGATACTGCTGAGATACTAAGAAAATAGACTTTAGTCTTTAAGGTTTATGATCAATAAAGTTGTTGGGGGTTAATTGAGTAGTTAATTTATATACATGGATAGAAACTTACATGTTGTCATGTATCTCCCAGTTTTCATTAGTATAATGATATACTGGATCATGATGGTGTTTTTAACAGAGTCATATGTTGCCCAATGATAGTTCACTACACTGACCAAGACCAGTCTATGAAATTAGGATATGAAAGTTGTTGACCAAACAGATAATTTAAGAGCAAGCACAACATCTCATTTGCAGAATTTAGTTGCCCAAAAGAAATTGTTGGTTGCCCAAACTAAAAAGTGGTACCAGACACCCACTAATTCTGTAGACTTGACCAAGACTGTGAGATAGTGTTGAAATGTTTAATAAGAATTTTAGTTACTTGTAAGCTATGGATTAACTACTCAATTTGATGATGCCACTAGAAGAGAACAATGGTCTACCATTATTAGTACTTGTTTCACAATCAATCTAAAATGACTTTTGGGCACATAAATGTCATTAGTATAGAAGAATTCTTGTTAACCTTTTGACCTCTTATACTGTTCACAGTGCCTTCCAAATGTCCTTGGAAGAAGTCTTGTTTTTAGGGTGAACAAATTCACTTTAACCCATAAAAAGAGTCATCTGAGAAAATTTCAAAATCAACTTTTACATGTATTAGTTATTCAATTTATGTTCCAACCTGTTGCATGAATAGGTTTTAATTGTTAAAACTTATAATATCTTGTGTTCAGTACGATTGATTTCTTTAAAATTTTCATTTGTCCATGCAATTGCTTTTGGAGGGCAGTGTAATTGTATCCCTTTGCTTTATCATTGTATGTGTGATATATATAATCAACTAAATTACAAACATCTTCTCTCACAAGATTCTTCTTGTACTAATTAATCTAATTGTTGCCATGGTAACAAGGTCTGACCTTTATACAAATGAGAGTAACAGAATCTTGTTGACTAATGAAATTATTCTCCAAGAGGGATTATTAAGAAACTTGGACTTATAATCCTTGTTTTGTCAGGTTTGTCCTGGAAGTCTGTGAACATTGTTCGTCTAATTCTCTCTTTGTTTTGATTGGTGGATCAATACTGACTGGTCACTTCTAGATATGGTACCCAATTAAGGAAATATCAGTATGTTGTTAGTAATGACAAAATTCTCTCAAGACATTGTATTGACCCAGATCACAATGTTAAGTGTTTCATCATAGTTCAGAACAGTTCCTAATTACAAAACCGTCTGTGATTCTCGTACAATGATTGACCAGAGATTATAGGAGACTGGATAGTAGCTTATAATGTATACCTTATTTTGTAAAATGTATATGATACTTGTATATTAATTAGACAGTACAAAACTACAAATATTTAGTCTTTATTTTCATGTAAGACTAGTATTGGGTTCACCCTGTGATATGATTAATTAACCTTTGTGTCTTCCAAGATTATCCACTCAATGAATAATGCTGCACTGCCCTCCAAAAGGTTCTGGACAAATGAATTTTTTAGCAATACTGATGATGGTCAATGTGTGATCTTTTATTTTGAATGCAAATACTATTTACCCACAAATATTACTTGTACCATTTTCTCTATTGTCAACACATTGACTGTAAACCTTTGTTAAATTATTCTGTAGGCCTACTTTAATGTATAGTCCTTGAAAGGTCTTTTTTACAGGCTTATTTAAGAGGTACACTTTTCTATTGTTTTGCAAAATCAGAAAGCTCTGTTTTGTGTTTGCTATGTAAAGTTGATAAAGGAAAAGCAAAATAATCTAAAACCTGCTAAATTTCAATTCTAAATAAGCAGATTTTATAAGACACTGTAAGGAAATAATTACTATCACACAGAAAATGCATTATAGTGCAATTCTACTCAGTAATAGCTAAACACTTACTATAATTCCTACTTGCCCATTATTTTAATGCCACTCCTATGTAGCAGAGATATAATATGGCACTTGTACTCTCTTGCCTTCAAGCTAGCTTTTATGGCGACCTGGTAGAGTCCCTTACGACCTGAGAGGTAGTGGGTTCCAATCTCAGTTTAGACCATGGTTTTTTTATCAGGTTACAACTTAATGTTCACGAAACAGAAAAAGTACAATGAATCATAGGAATCATTTGTAAGAATGTAAACTATACTGTGTCGATTAAGTCATAAGACTTATTCCATGATACATTTGATAAAACTAGTTACCAGTATTACTGAACTTTGATTAAATAACCAATATTGAGTATTTATATCAGCAGGGTTAATTGTATGTGCCACTTACGGATGAATCAACTTTTAACAATACATACATTTATATTCTTGTATTGGTCCAATTAAAAAATCAAACAGACCTATAATCAAGCATTTCATCATGTCCACAGTTTAATAACTTTAAGATAACTGTGTTTTAAATTACATTCAGTGCAGTATGGTGACTTTCATGAAGCCTTATTTTAACATTGAAATTGTTCATTCATTTTGAGGAGGTCAATAAAACTGTGTACACAAGATGTAATTATCAAGATTTCACTGAAATATTAATGATGTAGTATCCTTTATTCTGTTTTAATTATACAAGAACTACTTTCACCTGTTAAAAACATTTTTGATATCCAATAAATCAAGGCTTTCCTCCTCATGGCACAATGTAATAGAAACTGACTCACAATGGTCTGTAGTTAGCTTCATGTGCATCTGTCACTATGATCATCTTAATACTGCAAGGGTTCCAAACAAGAGGACAGTTGGCATTATATAATTTAACACCAAAGCCTGTATTTAAATTGCAATGACTTGTAAAGTAGGAAAGTTCTACAGTTTTTGGCCAATGGACCTAAATTTGAATGTACATGTAGTATGGACTTATTAACTACTCAGTAATTCTCTCTGACTCCCTAACGAGTGTCAAATACTGAACTACAGGCAGCTGGCATGGTCCCTTATCAAAAAGTCTATACATTACACACACAATATGTACATATTATGTACATATATAGCTTTTGATTCGGGACCACGTCGGTGGCATGAGTACTGAGCCCCAGGACTAAGCACAGATTATAAAACAAAGTCAGTTTGTACACCAGTTTTGGATGACAGATAATATTTACCTAGTACATGTACCTGGTAGTTGTGAATGCATTGCTTATGACATTTTGAATATGATTTGTACTAAGATTGGGCAATAAATTAAGTATTCTCTGTTGTAAAAGCCTAGTACTTTAACCTAGTATTTCTATAAGAACAATACTTGCTAATTGCTGATAATTGCTTTATTCGGTACAAAGGTGGGTGAAAGAGTTAGAGGTAGAAAATATTTCATGACCTCAAGCTATAAAGGTATAATGTAGTTCCTGGCCATTTTAGAATCAAAACCACTCCCCCTGTATTCGATGTTGAACATGCTACCAACTAAGCTATTTAAGACAGGAACACTTTATATGAGAAGCCTAAGGGTTGTTTTAACATATAAAATATGTATTGTTACCATTTTAAGCATATTCTGTATTTTATTATTTATAAACTAAAGCAGAGAAATACTGATACAGATTTTGTTAACTTAATGGTTCCTTATTCAATTGAAATTTTGAATACAAATCTTATTTGCTTTGATAGGCTTGACTAAATAAATCAAACATTGTTTCTTCTCTCAAGGGATCAGCTATTAGATGATTTTATTGTAGCATAAAGAAAGTCCCATGTAAAACAGCTGGAGAGAATATCTATAATACTCTTTGTTCTCTTTTTCAAATAACTGTCTAGTGCATCTAGATACTATGTATGATGTTATTCGATTCATCATTTTTTTATCTATTCATGTTTTCTAACTGTCTGAGGTTTGAATCTAGGAAAGTGTTATACATATCTTGTCTGTTGGGAATGTATTCTTATTTTCATTAGATTGTCATATATTTATTAGGTATAAGTTTGATACTAACAGTCAGACATTTTGATTTTCGTTCACCTATGACTGAAGAGGTTATATGAATCAGTTCTCCAGTGTTTCTTTAAAATGAATTGTCTGAATTAATATGTAGAGGTTTTTGTCTGATTTTTCTGGCATGTTTATGATGCAAGGGAGGAAGGTCACTAAGTGACTCAATTCCAAAGCTTTTGTTTTTCTTGGAAATGTCTCAAAACTTGCCTTTTTTTCTTTTTTCATTTACATATATTTTGTATATCTAACTGATTGAGACATTCTGAGTCTTGATCTTGTAAGCCTTAGGTTGTCATAATCAATTCTGTTCATTTATCTTTGATTTGTAATTTCCTACATTCAGTCATACCATATAATGCTGACTGTCTCCCAAACAGTGATAAGGGGGTTTCATAAAAATATTACTGAATGAAATGCAAATTTGGGGTTGAAAAATAGCAGAAATTGCATTTTTTGCCCCTTTTACTTTGGCCCAGCATTGCCATGCTAACTGGGATCGGAGCTCAATTGGCTTTTTCAGAAAGACAGACACCCAGTGAATAACCTTGCCAAGTTGCATTTCTGTCAGTCAATTAGGAATGAAATTAGAGCATCTTGAAATTATTAAGCCCTATAGCATGTTAAGGTGAAACAATAGCTACTTTTCGCCCATGTTGCAATCAGTAAACTTGATTTGATATAACCCTAAAGCTATCCCATTATAATGTACCATACTGTTGTATAATGTCAATGTTCTCTGTGACATGCCCTAACATAATCCTTCCTCTTTAATATCTCCTTTATCAAGCTTTATTATACCAAACATTGTTCTTGTATCTAGAGCCTAAAAACTAGGAGACAATGGCTAGAAGGCGATTAATAAAAAAATGATAGAACTGAGATTAACTGGTGCCATTCTTATATTATCGGATACTTTAGGAGACCAATGACCTAGTTTATGTGTGAAGCATTATGATTGGTCATGTGTGGATATGGTATTCATTTGTTTATTATAATTGTTTTAGAATTGATCATCGATTCTTAGTATAATATTTGCCTGGTAGCAGTTTTAGTCCATTATGTATACTGTTTTGTTTTGACTCTGATTTTGAATGACATAATTATAGTGCAGTAAAGTTCCACTAGTAGGACCGTCAAATTAATGATCATTATTTCTGGAACGGTCTTAATATCTATATCAACAACCCGTGGAAGCTACTAGGTCCTTGTGAAACTCATACAGTGAAAAGTGAATATCACCATACCTTATATTATACTGTTCCTAATATGCATTAATTTACATAATATGCAAAAAATCTGATCTTGCTGAATTTAGTATAATACAAAAAGTTAGATATAGATTGTCATTAATAATTATTGAGATTATAATAAATGGAATAACAATGAACAATTCCACAGTTTATTCTGACATTGAACACAGGCTGTCGGCGTACCCAAAATCTTTTTTTCTAAACACACATATATGTGTTTAAAAATAATTGTGGGCACGCCCACGGCCTGTGACATAGAACACAATCCGTTTCCAAGACTAGTTCCGAGGTTATAAATTGTCTTGTGCAAGTTAATGAGTAGATTTGGGTTTTGGATGTGAATTGAGCCCATGCAGAGCTGACCATCCAATGATTACCCAAAGACTTATATTGTAATAGCATGTGATTTTATTACTACTGTTATTGAAATTTTACAGGTGCTGGATAAACTTAATTTTCTAGAATTGCCTCTTTTACTTAACTAATACAACAGTTGGCAGCATATATGACTTTAGGCAGGCAGTATGCATCACTTATAGGGCATTTTCTAGATAATTCTAAGAAACATAGTGTCCTCAGTGTCACCAACATGAACCTTCATTATATAAGTATTATGTCTCTGAATGCAATTATCTGGAAATATCCGGACTCTTGTTTCATTGATCTTACTGAGGCCATTGAGCATTAATTGTAAGGTTATCTGCCTTTTTGTATGAGAAATCATAGGGCACTGCCATTTTTCATTTTGTATGCAATAAATAAAACCTTGCACTAGAATGGCTTTTTTATTAGATTTATTCTTTTAATGCAGTTTTGTTTCTCTTATAACTTATGGGATTTAAAATAAAACTGTTTAATTGTGTGGGGCTTTTTTGGGAAAGACATATAAATAATGTAATTTTTTGGCCTTAAATTAAATTATATCATAAAACATTAAGGACATCAGAATATTGATTTATCTACCAGTTGTAAAATTGTCCCTTTTTTCTCCAATTTTTAATGTACATGTCGATAGAAATCATTACTCATAACTAGCTCATGGTCTTTATACTTAATAAAATTAAAATCTAATTTCCCATCAATTGGCTCTGAATTTAACCAGATTGTCAATTGTTGTTAATTAGGAAAAATTGTCAATCTGGGTGATAAATTACTGAACAGAACAGAACATATTACTAATAAGTTAGGATTTACTTTGACAGGTCTGAATTTTTTTAGGTTACGTTTTGTGGGCTTAGTGAGAAACGGTCATAACTTATTTATTTTTTAAAAGCTAAGTTACCACTGTTTTGCCCTAAGTCTGCGAGTTATGATTTGAAGATCTCAGGAGCATACCCTTGTTATCATAGTCTCACACTGTAAGAAACATTGACATCTCTCTAGAGACCTGTACTTAGCACTAGAAGTCTCATGAAAAATAAACCTGATTGTCTGAAATCAGTCATTGTGGTGAATTCTAGACAAAATTTATAAAAGGATAAACGTCAACTTGCAGTATTACTGGGGAACAATAAAATAGGTCTACATTTATTGTTTTTTGGTGCTAAAAGTTTGTTCATTTATTGTCCTTGTTTTTGTGGTACAGTCTGTTTGGTTGATTTCATGTCTCCTGTGAGAATTGTGTTTTTATACTTTATTGATCTGTTTAGCAGTCAAGGATATGTTTTGTTTTTTGGTTTCTATAGTGACTTATAATTCATTATATCCCCCCCCCAAAAAAAAAATTGGGGGGATATGTAAAAGTTTGCTTGTTGGTTGTTTGAAAGGTCTATCGATTGGTCGGTCTGTAGCTTTTTCTTGTCCGCTCAATTTCTCCGTACCTATGTTACGAATGTGATTCAAACTTCACACAATTACCAGATATCAGGCAGGCGCATACATATCATTTTTTGGTAACCGTCAATTGATTTTTTGAAAAGTTTTTTGGCGCTATGATGAAAAATCTTGTTCACTCATTTGTTTAGTGATAGGTCTTAAAGTTCCTACTGTTTTACTAAGAAATAACATACAATGGTCTATGCTTCGTTGTAGAATAAAACATAAGCACAAGCTTTGGTGTGCAGAAATTGAAAAAAAGGAGCTTTTGAACTAATTATTTGATAAGTGCATAGAGATGAGCGTTAATCATCTCGAAACATTTTTGGGATTATTTTACAACACAGTGCAGTATGGTGAGCATTCACTGGTATTACTGACTGTTGTTTAGTGAAAGAAGTGGTTCCTATAACAACTTACTTTTTATAGTTGATGGGAGTCTAATACATGTACTAGTGCTTCTCAGGACAATTTTTTTGAATTGTCCAATTGTTGAACAAGGGCATACAACTCACAACTTCTCTCACTATATTAAGTACATGTATGTTTAGTAACATTTTGTCCTATCTTCGTAAACAGATGTCCTATAGACCATTGTCTTGTTATCTTATTTTGATATCTTGTCTTTCCGAGGGTCACATCCAGATGAACTTTGTGTCGACCAATCAATGCATAGCTTTCATCTAATTTGACTGCAGTGTTATTCACAGACTGTGATTGGATGGGATTTTTCAAATTGTGTGATGTAGACGATGTAAACAAGTTACTATACATAATGATTGCATCATGAATATCATAATGAGATAAGGTCACTGTGCTAAATGTGACCTTCAACAGCCGAATCATAAATTAGTGAGTTGGTGAGCAGAGCACTAGATCAGGTTTTAATCAGATTGCATTTTGTCGTTTGTTCCAATATGATACTTGTCAATGCAATACAAATCTCCATCCTTCTTTACTTGCATGTTAGTTAACTAGTTTTTGCACAAGAACTCATTGCACAATTCTATAATTGGAAAATTTATTCTATACTATCATACATGAACTGGTTTTTATGGCACTCTATATTTGCTGTCAGGATGTCAGAAAACTTCTTAACATGCAATATAAATTGGACACAGACCAAAGTTTGCATCATAAAAATGACATCTGATGTTATCTATCATGTAATATATTATACAAATATTACATCACATCAATTTTATAATGTTAAGTATATTGACATAGAAGTCTAGGATGGCTGCAGAATGATAAATGTTCTAGGGGATACAATATATCAATAATAGCATTGTTATGTTTGATAATAAACTGTAACAAGACTGATGAAGTATCAGACGAGGTCAGAGTATAGACTTCGAAATTTCAGACGACATCAGGGTATAGACTTCAAAGTTTCAGACGATGTCAGGGTATAGACTTCGAAATTTCAGACGACGTCAGGGTATAGACTTCAAAGTTTCAGACGAGGTCAGGGTATAGACTTCAAAGTTTCAGATGAGGTCAGGGTTTAGACTTCGAAATTTCAGACGAGGTCAGGGTATAGACTTCAAAGGTTTAGACGAGGTCAGGGCACAGACTTCGAAGTTTTAGACGAGGTCAGGGTATAGACTTCAAAGTTTCAGATGAGGTCAGGGTATAGACTTCGAAATTTCAGACGAGGTCAGGGTATAGACTTCGAAGTTTAAGACAAGGTCAGGGTATATACTTCGAAGTTTCAGAAGAGCTCAGTGCATATACTTTGACGTTTTAGAAGAGCTCAGGGTATAGACCTCTAAGAATTTGATTTAAAGATGAAGGGTATTGTTAGGTTTAAGGTTATTAAGAACTGTTCTTAAGAATTTGTCCAATTTAACATTTCTTAAAATGTACTTGAACAGTTCATGAACATTTTATTCGGTACAAAGGTGGGTGAAAGAGTTAGAGGTAGAAAATAGTTCATGACCTCAAGCTATAAAGGTATAATGTAGTTCCTGACCATTTTAGAATCAAAGCCACTCCCCTGTATTCGATGTTGAACATGCTACCCACTAAGCTAACCTGAGACAAGAACACTTTATATGAGAAGCCTAAGGGTTGTTTTGACATATAAAATATGTATTGTTACCATTTTAAGCATATTCTGTATTTTATTATTTATGAACTAAAGCAAAGTAATACTGATACAGATCTTGTTTACTTAATGGTTCCTTATTCAATTGAAATTTTAAATACAAATTTTATTTGCTTTGTTATGCTTGACTAAATAAATCAAACATTGTTTCTTCTCTCAAGGGATCAGCCATTAGATGATTTTATTGTAGCATAAAAAAAGTCCCATGTAAAACCGCTAGAGAGAATATCTATAATATTCTTTGTTCTCTTATTCAAATAACTGTCTAGTGCATCTAGATACTATGTATGATGTTATTCGATTCATCATTTTTTTATCTATTCATGTTTTCTTACTGTCTGAGTTTTGAATCTAAGAAATTCTAATACATATCTTGTCTGTTGGGAATGTATTCTTATTTTCATTAGATTGTCAATATTTATTAGGTATAAGTTTGATACTAACAGTCAGACATTTTGATTTTCTTTCACCTATGACTGAAGTGGTTATATGAATCAGTTCTCTAGTGTTTCTTTAAATGAATTGGCTGAATTAATACACTGAGATTTTTGTCTGATTTTTCTGGCATGTTTATTCCAGAGCTTTTGTTTTTCTTGGAAATGTATCAAAACTTGCCTTTTTTCTTTTTTCATTTACATATATTTTGTATATCTAACTGATTGAGACATTCTGAGTCTTGATCTTGTAAGCCTTAGGTTGTCATAATCAATTCTGTTCCTTTATCTTTGATTTGTAATTTCCAACATTCAGTCATACCATATAATGCTGACTGTCTCCCAAACAGTGATAAGGGGATTTCATAAAAAATATTACTGAATGAAATGCAAAATTGGGGTTGAAAAATAGCAGAAATTGCATTTTTGCCCCTTTAACTTTGGCCCAGCAATGCCATGGTAACTGGGATCGGAGCTCAACTAGCTTTTTCGGAAAGACAGACTCCCAGTGAATAACCTTGCCAGGTTGCAAATCTGTCATTCAATTAGGAATGAAATTAGAGCATCTTGAAATTATTAAGCCCCAGCATGTTAAGGTGAAACTATGAAATAGCTTCTTTTCGCCCATGTTGCAATCAGTAAACTTGATTTGATATAACCCTAAAGCTATCCCATTATAATGCACCATTGTTGTATAATGTCAATATTATCTGTGTCATGTCCTAACATCCTTCCTCTTTAAAATCCTTTTTATCAAGCTTTATATACCAAACATTGTTCTAGTATCTAGAGCCCTAATACCAGGAGACAATGGCTAGAGGGCGATTAAAATAGAATTGTCAGAACTGTGATTTACTGGTGCCATTCTTATATTATAGGATACTTTAGTAGATCATTGACCTAGTTTATGTGTGAAACATTATGATTGGTCATGTGTGGATATGGTATTCATTTGTTTTATTATGATTGTTTTAGAATTGATCGTCGATTCTTAATATAATATTTGCCTGGTAGCAGTTTAGTCCATTATGTATACTGTTTTGTTTTGACTCTGATTTTGAATGACATAATTATAGTGCAGTAAAGTTCCACTAGTAGGACCGTCAAATTAATGATCATTATTGTGGAACGGTCTTAATATCTATAATCAACAACCCGTGGAAGCTATTAGGTCCTTGTGAAACTCATACAGTGAAAAGTGAATATCACCATACCTTATAATATTATACTGTTCCTAATATGCATTAATTTACATAATATGCAAATCATCTGATCTTGCTGAATTTAGTATAATACAAAAAGATAGACACTAAATCATGTATATAGATTGTCAATAATGATTATTGAGATTATAATAAATGGAATAACAATGAACAATTCCACAGTTTATTCTGACATTATACACTGTGGTACATTTCATAGCACAGGCGGCTGGCACGGTCCCTTATCAAAAACACTTAATAGTGCTTTTGATTCGGAACCGGGCCAGTAGCCTGTGTTTCATAGACTATAAACTATTATGTTAAGTCAATGTAGAGTTTTTGTAATTTGCTTTTATAATCATTTATTTTAGCTTGATCATTAATCAACTTACAACTTAGATTAAACCTTTTTCAAGACTACTTCCTGGTCAACTTGTTCTGAGGTTATAAATTGTCTTGTGCAAGTTAAGGAGTAGATATTAGTTTTGGATGTGATTTGAGCCCATGATTACCCAAAAACTGCTATTGTAATGTCATGTGACTTTATTACTACAGGTATTGGAAATTTACAGGTGCTGGATAAGCTTAATGTTCTGGAATTTCCTTTTGTACCTTGCTAATACCACAGTTGGCAGCATATATGACATTAGACAGACATTATGCATCACTTATATGGCATTTACTGGATAATTCTACCTAAGAAACATAAAAAATTTGTCCTCATCCATTTGTGTTACAAGACAGGAACCTTCATTATATAAGTATTATGTATCTGAATGCAATTATCTGGAAATATCCGGACTCTTGTTTCATTGATTTTACTGAGGCCATTGAGCATTAATTGTGAGGTTATCCGCCTTTTTTATGAGAAATCATAGGACACTGGGTTTTTTTTTCATTTTGTATGCAATAAATAAAACCATGCACTAGAATGGTTTTTTATTAGATTTATGCTTTTAATGCAGTTTTGTTTCTCTTATAACTTATAGGATTTAAAATAAACCTATTTAATTGTGTGGGGCTTTTTTGGGAATGACAAATAAATTATGTAATTTTTTGGCCTTAAATTAAATTATATCATAAAACATTAAGGACATTAGAATATTGATTTATCTTCCAGTTGTAAAATTGTCCCTTTTTTCATTTAAATTTCTCCAATTTTTAATGTACATGTCGATAGAAATCATAACTCATAACTAGCTCATGGTTTTTATACTTAATAAACTTAAAATCTAATTTCCCATCAATTTGCTCTGAATTTAACCAGATTGTCAATTGTTGTTAATTAGGAAAAAATAAGTTACCAAGGTGATAAATTACTAATAAGTTAGGCTTTACTTTGACAGGTCTGAATTTATTTAGGTTACATTTTGTGGGCTTAGCGCGAAGCAGTCATAACTCATTCTTTTTTTAAAAGCTAAGTTACCACTGTTTTGCCCTAAGTCTGCGATTTATGATTTAAAATCTCAGGAGTGTAGCCTTGTTATCATAGTCTCACACTATAAGAAACATTGACATCTCTCTAGAGACCTGTACTTAGCACTAGAAGTCTCATAAAAATAAACCTGATTGTCTGAAATCAGTCATTGTGGTGAATTCTAGACAAAATTTATAAAAGGATAAACGTCAACTTGCAGTATTACTGGGGAACAATAAAATAGGTCTACATTTATTGTTTTTGGTGCTAAAAGTTTGTTCATTTTATTGTCCTAGTTGTTGTGGTACAGACTGTTTGGTTGATTTCATGTCTCCTGTGAGAATTGTGTTTTTATACTTTATTGATCTGTTTAGCAGTCAAGGATATGACTTGCTTTTGGTTAGTATAGTGACTTATAATTCATTATACCCCCTTCTAAAAAAATTGGGGGGGGGGTGTAAAAGTTTGCTTGTTGGTTGTTTGGAAGGTCTATCGGTTGGTCGGTCTGTAGCTTTTTCTTGTCCGCTCAATTTCTTTGTACCTATGATACGAATGTGATTCAAACTTCACACATAATATTATACCAGATATCAGGCAGGCGCATACATATCCTTTTTGGGTTACCGTCAATTGATTCTTTGCCAAGTTATGGCCCTTTGATGAAAAATCTTGTTCGCTCATTTTTTAGTAATAGGTCTTAAAGTTCCTACTGTTTTACGTAGAAATAACATACAATGGTCTATGCTTTGTAGTAGAATTAAACATTAGCACAAACTTTGGTGTGCAAAATTAAAAAAAAGATCTTTTGAATAAATTATTTGATACGCGCATAGAGATGAGTGTCAATCATCTCGAAACATTTTTAAGATTTTTTACAACAAAGTGTAGTATCGTGACCATCCACTGGTTATACTGACTGTTGTTTAGAGAAAGACGTGGTTCATATATTAACTTACTGTTTATTCTTAATGGAAGTCTAATAATAGTGCTTCTCAGGACTATTGTGAATTGTCCAATTGTTGATCAAGGGCAAACAACTAATAACTTCTCTCACTATATTAAGTACATGTATGTTTAGTTACATTTTGTCCAATCTTCGTAAACAGATATCCTATAGACCCTTGTCTTATAGGATTTCTTATTTGTTTTCCAAGGGTCACATCAAGATGAACTTTGTGTTAACCAATCAATGCATGGCTTTCATTTAATTTGACTGCATTGGATGGCTTTTTTCAAATATTGTGTGACGTAGACGATGTAAACAAGTTACTATACATAATGATTGCATCATGAATATCATAATGAGATAAGGTCACTGTGCTAAATGTGACCTTCAACAGCCGGATCATAAATTAGTGAGTAGGTGAGCAGAGCACTAGATCAGGTTTTAATCAGATTGCATTTTGTCGTTTGTTCAATGCAATACAAATCTATATCCTTCTTTATTTGCATGTTACTTAACTAGCTTTTGCACAAGATTTCATGGCACTTCTATACTATCATACATGAACAGGTTTTTATGGAACTCTATATTTGCTGCCAGGATGTCAAAAAACTTCTTAACATGCAATATATATTGGACGCAGACCAAAGTTTGCATCATAAAAATGATATCTGATGTTATCTATCATGTAATATATTATACAAATATTACATCACATCAATTTTATACTGTTAAGTATATTGACATAGAAGTCTAGGATAGCTGCAGAATGATAAATGTTGTAGAGGATGCACTATATCAATAATGGCATTGTTATGTTTGTTAAATTACACTGTAACAAGACTGATGAAGTTTCAGACGAGGTCAGGGAAGAGACTTCAGAATTTCAGACGAGGTCAGGGTATAGACTTCAAAGTTTCAGACGAGGTCAGGGTATAGACTTCAAAGTTTCAGACAAGGTCAGGATATATATCGAAGGATTAGAAGAGCTCAGGGTATAGACCTCCAACAATTTGATTTAAAGATGAAGGGTATTGTTAGGTTAAAGGTTATTAAGAACTGTTCTTAAGAATTTGTCCTATTTTACACTTCTTAAAATGTACTTGAACAGTTCATGAACATTTTAAGAGCAGTTCAGGTACAGTTCTAGAACTACGTTCTTGAGCGGTGCAAGAACCACGCTTGAACTGTTCTTAGCGTTTTCGCAGGGGCGATGATGGTCAATGTGTGATCTATTAATTTGAATAAAAATACAATTGCCCACAAACATTACCATGTTCTCTATGGTCAATACCTTGAATGTAAACCTTTGTTAAATTATTCTGTAGGCCTACTATAATGTAATGTTTTACAGGCCTATTTATGTAACATGGTTTGATTCTTACCTTGATATTAAATCTAGGTACACTGATTAGTGAATGTACATTAAAAAAATCAATCAGACCTATCATCAAGCATTTCATCATGTCCACAATTTAATAACCTTAAGATAACTGTGTTTTAAATTACATTTAGTGCAGTATGGTGACTTTCATGAAGCCTTATTTTTACATTGAAATTGTTCATTCATTTTGATGAGGTCAATAAAACTGTGTACACAAGATGTAATCATCAAGATTTCACTGAAATATTAATGATGTAGTATCCTTTATTCTGTTTTAATTATACAAGAACTACTTTCACCTGTAAAAAACAAATTTGATATCCAATAAATCAAGGCTTTCCTCCTCATAGCACAATGTAATAGAAACAACTGACTCACAATGGTCTGTAGTTAGCTTCATGTGCATTTGTCACTATGATCATCATAATACTGCAAGGGTACAAGAGGACAGTTGGCATTATATAATTTAACACCAAAGGCTGTTTATGAAATGCAATGACTTGTAAAGTGGCTTGTAAAGTTCTACAGTCTTTGGCCAATAGACCTAAATCTGAATGTACATGCATGTAGTATGGACACATTAACTACTCGGTATTCTCTCTGACTCCCTAACGAGTGTCAAGTACTGAACTACAGGCAGCTGGCATGGTCGGTAATCAAAAGGTCTATATACACACATGTATATATATATAGCTTTTGATTCGGGGCCATGCCCGTTGCCTGAATACTGAGCCCTAGGACTGAGCACAGGTAATAAAACAATACATGCAAGTTTGTACACCGGTTTTGGATGACAGATATTTTTTACCTCGTAGTAAATGTACCTGGTAGTTGTGAATGCATAGCTAATGACATTTTAAGTATGATTTGTTCTAAGATTTGGCAATAAATTAAGTATTCTCTGTTAAAAAAGCCTAGTACTTTAACCTAGTATTTTTATAAGAACAAATACTTGTACTTGCTAATTGCCGAAAATTGCTTTATTCGGTACAAAGGTGGGTGAAAGAATTGGAGGTAGAAAATAGTTCATGACCTCAAGCTATGAAGGTATGTAGTTCCTGACCACTTTAGAATCAAAGCCACTCCCCCTGTATTCGATGTTGAACATGCTACCCACTAAGCTAACCTGAGAGAGAAACACTTTATATGAGAAGCCTAAGGGTGGTTTTAACATATAAAATATGTATTGTTACCATTTTGAGCATATTCTGTTTTTTTTTATTTATGAACTAAAGCAGAGAAATACTGATACAGATCTTGTTAACTTAATGGTTCCTTATTCAATTGAAAGTTTGAATACAAATCTTATTTGCTTTGTTATGCTTGACTAAATAAATCAAACATTGTTTCTTCTCTCAGGGGATCAGCCATTAGATGATTTTATTGTAGCATAAAGAAAGTCCCATGTAAAACAGCTGGAGAGAATATCTATAATACTCTTTGTTCTCTTATTCAAATAACTGTCTAGTGCATCTAGATACTATGTATGATGTTATTCGATTCATCATTTTTTTATCTATTCATGTTTTCTAACTGTCTGAGGTTTGAATCTAGGAAAGTGTTATACATATCTTGTCTGTTGGGAATGTATTCTTATTTTCATTAGATTGTCATATATTTATTAGGTATAAGTTTGATACTAACAGTCAGACATTTTGATTTTCGTTCACCTATGACTGAAGAGGTTATATGAATCAGTTCTCCAGTGTTTCTTTAAAATGAATTGTCTGAATTAATATGTAGAGGTTTTTGTCTGATTTTTCTGGCATGTTTATGATGCAAGGGAGGAAGGTCACTAAGTGACTCAATTCCAAAGCTTTTGTTTTTCTTGGAAATGTCTCAAAACTTGCCTTTTTTTCTTTTTTCATTTACATATATTTTGTATATCTAACTGATTGAGACATTCTGAGTCTTGATTTTGTAAGCCTTAGGTTGTCATAATCAATTCTGTTCATTTATCTTTGACTTGTAATTTCCAACATTCAGTCATACCATATAATGCTGACTGTCCCCCAACAAGTGATAAGGGGGTTTCATAAAAATATTACTGAATGAAATGCACATTTGGGGTTGAAAAATAGCAGAAATTGCATTTTTTTGCCCCTTTTACTTTGGCCCAGCAATGCCATGCTAACTGGGATCGGATCTCAACTGGCTTTTTTAGAAAGACCGACACCCAGTGAATAACCTTGCCAAGTTGCATATCTGTCAGTCAATTAGGAATGAAATTAGAGCATCTTGAAATTATTAAGCCCTAGCATGTTAAGGTGAAACAATAGCTACTTTTCGCCCTTGTTGCAATCAGTAAACTTGATTTGATATAGGCTTAAAGCTATCCCATTATAATGTTCCATACTGTTGTATAATGTCAATGTTCTCTGTGTCATGTCCTAACTTAATCCTTCCTCTTTAATATCTCCTTTATCAAGCTTTATATACCAAACATAATGTTCTAGTATCTAGAGCCTTACTATGAGACAATGGCTAGAAGATGATTTAAAAAAAAATGTTAGAACTGTGATTACCTGATGCCATTCTTATACATTGTATTATAGGAAACTTTAGGAGATCATTGACCTAGTTTATGTGTGAGACATTATGATTGGTCATGTGTGGATATGGCATTCATTTGTTTTATCATGATTGTTTTAGAATTGATCATCGATTCTTAGTTTAATATTTGCCTGGTAGCAGTTTAGTCTATTATGTATACTGTTTTGTTTTGACTGTGATTTTATATGACATAATTATATGCAGTAACGTTCCACTATTAGGACCATTAAATTAATGATCATTATTGTGGAACGGTCTTAATATCTATATCAACAACCCGTGGAAGCTATCAAGTCCTTGTGAAACTCATACAGTGAAAAGTGAATATCACCATACCTTATAATATTATACAGTTCCTAATATGCATTAATTTACATAATATGCAAATCATCTGATCTTGCGGAATTTAGTATAATACCAAAAGATAGACACTAAATCATGGATATAGATTGTCATTAATGATTATTGAGATTAAAATAAATGGAATAACAATGAACAATTCCACAGTTTATTCTGACATTGAACACAGGCTGTCGGCGTCCCCACATTTTTTTTCTAAACACACATATATGTGTTTAAAAAAATGTGGGCACGCCCACGGCCTGTGACGTAGAACACAATTAATCCCTTTCCAAGACTAGTTCCGAGGTTATAAATTGTCTTGTGCAAGTTAATGAGTAGATTTGGGTTTTGGATGTGAATTGAGCCCATGCAGAGCTGACTATCCAATGATTACCCAAAGACTTATATTGTAATGGCATGTGACTTTATTACTACTGTTATTGAAATTTTACAGGTGCTGGATAAACTTAATTTCCTAGAATTGCCTCTTTTACTTAGCTAATACATTATTTGGCAGCATATATGACTTTAGGCAGGCAGTATGCATCACTTGTAGGGCATTTACTGGATAATTCTACCTAAGAAACATAGTGTCCTCATCCATTAGTGTCACCAGACATGAACATTCATTATATAAGTATTATGTCTCTGAATGCAATTATCTGGAAATATCCGGACTCTTGTTTCATTGATTTTACTGAGGCCATTGAGCATTAATTGTGAGGTTATCCGCCTTTTTTCAAGAGAAATCATAAGGCAATGGGTTTTTTTTTCATTTGTATGCAATAAATTAAACCATGCACTAGAATGTTGTTGTTTTTATTAGATTTATGCTTTTAATGCAGTTTATTTCTCTTATACCTGGGAATTAAAATGAATTTTTTTGTGAAGGGCTTTTTTGGAAATCGAAATGACAAATAGATAATGAAATTCTTTGGTCTTATTTAAATTAAATTTGATCATAAAACATTAAGGGCATTAGAATATTTATCTTCCACTTGAAAATTGGCTCTTTTTTCATCTTTTCTCCAATTTTTTATGTACATGTCGATAAAACTCATAACTCATAACTTATAACTCATAACTAATCTCATGGTAATTATGCTTAAGAAACTTAAAATCTTATTTACCATCAATTTGCTCTGAATTTAAACAGATTGTCAATTGTTGTTAATTAGGAAAAATTGAGTTACTAAGGTGATAAATTACTAATAAGTTAGGCTTTACTTTGACAGGTCTGAATTTATTTAGGTTACATTTTGTTGGCTTAGCGCGAAACGGTCATAACTCATTCTTTTTTTAAAAGCTAAGTTACCACTGTTTTGCCCTAAGTGTGCGATTTATGATTTAAAGGTCTCAGGAGTTTAGCCTTGTTATAATAGTCTCACACTGTAAGAAACATTGACATCTCTCTAGAGACCTGTACTTAGCACTAGAAGTCTCATGAAAAATAAACCTGATTGTCTGAAATCAGTCATTGTGGTGAATTCTAGACAAAATTTATAAAAGGATAAACGTCAACTTGCAGTATTACTGGGGAACAATAATATAAAAATAGGTCTACATTTATTGTTTTTTGGTGCTAAAAGTTTGTTCATTTTATTGTCTTAGTTGTTGTGGTACAGACTGTTTGGTTGATTTCATGTCTCCTGTGAGAATTGTGTTTTTATACTTTATTGGTCTGTTTAGCAGTCAAGGATATGGCTTGTTTTTGGTTTGTATAGTGACTTATAATTCATTTTATCTTACCTCGTACAGAATACTCGTTTTTCATTGGCCGAGAGCGGTCACGTGCTGACCATGTATTATCCCATATTAGGTCAGTAGATTCTAATATCCAGTCAGTAACAAAATTTATAAATGATAGCGCTGTTCTTTGATGCTAAAATTCAGATGGGGGTACTCGGTAAGATAAATTCGTTACACAGTCAGTTACTGACCGGATATGGTGTGATTCCGGGTCAGTGAATAAATATTGGGCTCGAGCTACGCTCTCACCAAATATTAATTTACTGACCCGGTATCACACCGTATCCGGTCAGTAACTGACTGTGTAACTAATAATACCCCCTTCCAAAAAAAATTGGGGGGTATGTAAAAGTTTGCTTGTTGGTTGTTTGGAAGGTCTATCGGTTGGTCGGTCTGTAGCTTTTTTTTTGTCCGCTCAATTTCTTCGTACCTATGTTACGAATGTGATTCAAACTTCACACAATTTCCAGATATCAGGCAGGCGCATACATATCGTTTTTTTGGTTACCGTCAATTGATTTTTGCCAAGTTATGGCCCTTTGATGAAAAATCTTGTTCACTCATTTTTTTAGTGATAGGTCTTAAAGTTCCTACTGTTTTACTTAGAAATAACATACAATGGTCTAAGCTTTGTTGTAGAATAAAACATAAGCACGAGCTTTGGTGTGCAGAAATTGAGAAAAGGAGCTTTTGAACTAATTATTTGATAAGTGCATAGCCATCTCGAAACATTTTTGGGATTATTTTACAACACAGTGCAGTATGGTGAGCATTCACTGGTTTTACTGGCTGTTGTTTAGTGAAAGAAGTTGTTCCATAACATCTTAGTGTTTATAGTTGATGGGAGTCTAATACATGTACTAGTGCTTCTCATGACAATTTTTTGAATTGTCCAATTGTTGAACAAGGGCATACAACTCATAACTTCTCTCACTATATTAAGTACATGTATATTTAGTTACATTTTGTCCTATCTTCGTAAACAGATGTCCTATATACCATTGTCTTATTATCTTATTTTGATATCTTGTCTTTCCGAGGGTCACATCCAGATGAACTTTGTCTCGACCAATCAATGCTTAGCTTTCATCTATTTTGACTGCACAGTGTTATTCACAGACTGTGATTGGAAGGCTTTTTTCAAATTGTGTGATGTAGACGATGTAAACAAGTTACTATACATAATGATTGCATCATGAATATCATAATGAGATAAGGTCACTGTGCTAAATGTGACCTTCAACAGCCGGATCATAAATTAGTGAGTAGGTGAGCAGAGCACTAGATCAGGTTTTAATCAGATTGCATTTTGTCGTTTGTTCCAATATGAAACTTGTCAATGCAATACAATCTCCATCCTTCTTTATTTGCATGTTAGTTAACTAGTTTTTTGCACAAGAACTCATTGCACAATTCTATAATTGGAAAATTTATTCTATACTATCATACATGAACTGGTTTTTATGGAACTCTATATTTGCTGCCAGGATGTCAGAAAACTTCTTAACATGCAATATAAATTGGACACAGACCAAAGTTTGCATCATAAAAATGACATCTAATGTTATCTTTCATGTAAAATATTATACAAATATTACATCACATCAATGTTATTCTGTTAAGTATATTGACATAGAAGTCTAGGATAGCTGCAGAATGATAAATGTTGTAGGGGATGCACTATATCAATGATAGCATTGTTATGTTTGTTAAATTACACTGTAACAAGACTGATGAAGTTTCAGACGAGGTCAGGGTAGAGACTTCAAAGTTTCAGACAAGGTAAGGGTATAGACTTCAAAGTTTCAGACGAGGTCAGGGTATAGACTTCCAAGTTTTAGACAAGGTCAGGGTATAAACTTCAAAGTTTCAGACGAGGTCAGGGTATAGACTTCAAAGTTTCAGACGAGCTCATGGTGTAGACCTCGAAGTTTCAGACGAGATCAGAGTATTGACTTCGATATTTCAGACGCGATCAGGGAATTGACTTCAAAGTTTCAGACGAGGTCAGGATATAGACTTCAAAGTTTCAGACGAGGTCAGGATATAGACTTCAAAGTTTCAGACGAGGTCAGGGTATAGACTTCCAAGATTCAGACGAGGTCAGGATATAGACTTCAAAGTTTCAGACGAGGTCAGTGTATCTATAGACTTCAAAGTTTCAGACGAGGTCAGGGTATAGACTTCAAAGTTTCTGACGAGGTCAGGGTATAGACTTCAAAGTTTCAGATGAGGTCAGGGTATAGACTTCAAAGTTTCAGACAAGGTCATGGTATCGACTTCAAAGTTTCCGACGAGGTTAGGGTATAGACTTCGAAGTTTCAGACGAGGCCAGGGTATAGACTTCCAAGTTTCAGACGAGGTCAGGATAAAGACTTCAAAGTTTCAGACGAGGTCAGGATATAAACTTCAAAGTTTCAGACGAGGTCAGGATATAGACTTCAAAGTTTCAGACGAGGTCAGGATATAGACTTCAAAGTTTCAGACGAGGTCAGGATATAGACTTTCAAGTTTCAGACGAGGTCAGGGTATAGACTTCAAAGTTTCAGACGAGGTCAGGGTATAGACTTCAAAGTTTCAGACGATATCAGGGTATAGACTTTAAAGTTTCAGACGAGGTCAGGGTATAGACTTCGAACTTTCAGACGAGGTCAGGATATAGACTTCAAAGTTTCAGGCTGGTCATAGACAAGGGTCCAGGAAAGCTAGGTTAGGGTGTTAAATCCAATAAAAAAATGTATTCTAGGTGTAATTTTTTAAAATCTTACTTTAATTTTATTATGACTCAAGACAGCTTGAATTTATAAATAACTTTAAATTAAAACAATAATCATGGCTATCTAAGACTTTACTTTATATGACCATGTTTTAAAAGTATGCACAAATGCAAATTAATCATAATCAATAGTTTCTCATTAAAATGGTTAAGCCTTGGTTATCCCCTTTTTGTTCAGTGCAGCAAAACTCTGATTACCTTTTTGTTGATAGCATATTAAAACAAAGCTGGGTATATGTTGCGAGCTTAGCGCAAAACAGTCATAAACTCAATTTAAAAAAGAGTGAGTTACGACTGTCTTGCACTAAGCTCATGATATCAATTCCAATATAAAGGTACATCAATGGGTATGCACAAAACTAATCTAACTACATGTACCAACATGTATTTTGATTCAATATTTTGAATGTGATCAAAGTTATTGCAGATGTTGTAATAACTAGGTTACAGTGTTGTTTTTGATTGATTATTCACCAATCATAGATGAATGTTGTGATATATGGTGTTATCATGATGCATATAATGTTGCTGTATTCCAATCAGACATTGAAAGAGAAGGCAGATACCTTGTCTCTATGGGATAGAAAATTATCTAAGATTTCGTCTAATAATAGTCTAAACTATTCAATAAGTTTTCTCTTTCTATGTTTTTTACATAATAATATAGATTTTGATTGATTAATTCTGATACATGGTTTCTTGTTTTAATCTATTGGGAAACTCTTGCTGTCACTCTGTCATGTGTGGTTATCTCCCATTTTAATATTTAAATATTTAAGTAGATAGAGTTACCTCCCATTTTGTCTCACTAATGTAATGCATTGATTAATATTTCCAAGTTACAACCAATATCTGTTTAAACAAATATTTTTAACAATTGTCACAATTCATGAAGGAACGTACATTTGGCCAGTGTAATGTATGAAATAAAAACATTTATGTAAGAACTGTTTACTTTATTAATAAAAATAATAACAAACTTTTTAAAGGACAACAGTTATTAGTCTATATTCCATTGCATTAATATTTTTTCATTCCTTTTTTGAAAGAATTTGAGACAAAAACTCTCTCTCATCATCTTCAGAGGGTTGATCAGCTGATTTCCATGATATGACAGCAAATTGTTAAAAACACTATTAAACTGAATGAAAACTGTTAGAAGGAATCTCCTCTGGAAAGCATAAAATAAACAGGATGAATGTTGAGCTCAATTTGTTTTATTTATTTGCAATTATTTCCAGTAAATCATGATGGCTGTTAAATGAATACACTAAGTTAGTTTTTACACATACCGGGGGGGGGGGGCGTTTCATAAATAATCTTATGAGTAACTTATCTTAAGTTTTGACAAGAGATTAACTTAAGTTACTAAGTTACGATAAATTTGCTATCTTACTTAAGATTCTTTATGAAACGCCCCCCCCCCCCAGTAGTTCAGTATTTATTACTATTTATTGTAGGTCAATAGCCAAGTCAGTGCAGAGCAAGTCTATATCTTTCTTTATTTGCATATAGTTAGACTAGTTTTCCACTGACCAATCAACATGTTTTATAGACTTTGATATGCAAATAAGGTAGTGTACTCCAATATTTTATGTTTCTTTATATGAAGTTTTTATAAGGGCAACTAGCACTTTGTGTGATACATTGCTCCTTTATTCAACATAAATCACGATTTTTATTTTCCTTTGTCATTTTTACAATGTCTACAGAATTGATTTTTGTCATATCATTTTTGTCTGGAATTCTTCAAAATATTAAACCAGCAATTATGTACATCAGGAAAGACAACTCTTCTTTATACTACATTATTTATCCTGTAAGAGTAGTTTCCCTTGTAATAAAAGATGGAAAACTGACATTGTTACAATATAAATTGGAATAGTTAGAAAGAAAAAGTTGTAAGTACCACTTCATCTCTAAGCTTTAATTGTATTTACAGTGTACAATGAGCATTTTCATATGTTTAATTTTGTTAAAGTGATTATTTTGCTAACATGGTGATGTAGGCATGATCTTTTCATGGAAAAAAATTCTGATAAAATTTCCATTGCTCAACAGAATCATGCTAGTGTTTTTTGATGCGTGGTTTCTATAGTTTTGTGTCCATTTTCTTTAACAACCTCGAAGACAGAATAGTATAAAATGATAATTTCATACCAGAAGTGAAGGGAGAATTTCTGACCCTATTTGATACCATTTTATTATCATGTTAGGCCTAAGGGTCCCCAAAATAGTAATTCCCCGAGTTAATATGTATCAAGTAGGAGAGTTATCAGCCACTGGAAAATGTAGGTGTTCAGTACCTTGTACTTACTTGTTAAAATCTTTGGTGGAGGGATCAAGACTCATTTCAATATGACTGATCTTGTATTGAAATGTGCTGTAAGTCATAACATTACAGTGAAGTACAGTAAAGTTCAACTGCTAGGACCATCAAAATCGTTGATCCTAATAGTCAGGCGATCTTAATATAGGAACCATTTTCTTCTCAAAATAAGCATTTGGGACTTATAAATTGTCAAAAATCCCATGATTTTGAAATAATCAAGGTGGTCTTAATAGGGGAACTTAACTGTTGTAAGACTTTACAGAGACTTCAATCCTCACAATACAACATGGACAATAAATAGGAGATTTCACATTTATAATAAGAACTATAAGTTTCTACTGTAGCTTGCTATTCAACTTAATGTTTACCATATCTCTTGATGACCTCAATAATACTGTCTTCAATACAAGTATACAAGCACCAGTCAGTCTTCCTAGGAATCAATACTCACTGGGCGACTTGTCAACCATATATCTTACTAACATGGTTTGTCTCTTGCTATTGTCTATATTTAGTATATTTATACTTTCTGGAGTCATACTATTAGATAGTAAAGTGAGGGTTTTCTTGCTTTGTTCCTTTATTAATTCAGTTTGTATCTATTTTTTTCTTATAATCTTGGGTAGATTAGATAATGTAAGAACTCTCCATCTCATACTGTATTTTTAACTTAAAGCATTGACCTGATAGTTTTATTTTTCTGTTGAACATATCATGAGCTCCCCAGGTGGGTCACACTTTTTTGGAGCTTGGTTATGAAACAATTCCTACAGGTGTTCCCTCTCCTGTAACCAATGGTCCTATTTAATCTGTTCACTGTGGTGCTATGGCTTTAACCTCAACCAAAAAAAAAAAAACCTGAAAGTATCTGAAACTTTTTACTTACATAAATGTTTCAATGAAACATAGGTTTATGTCTTTTTTGTTGGATTTTAAATGCCATTTATCAATGAAATTGAAATGTTTTCATCCCTGTGCATACATTTTTTCTGCATAATACATCCAATAGCTCTGATTTGGAACTTATTTGTTTTGGTTTTGACAGGTGAATAAGATTTGTTTGTACTGGTTTCATCTGTGCAGAACAAAATTATTTGACATACAAATGCATTTTATTGCTGAAAAGTATGCAACACATATTAAATTATATTGTTCTGTGTACACACATCGAAATTTAGAGTTTTAACTTTGTTCCAAACAAGTATAAGCATGAGTTCCAAACAAGTCTCACTAACAAACTTTTCTCATGGAAAATACCTCAACATAAGTTTCCCAATCCAATATATTGAGAGTGTCTATGACCTGGTTTTATCAATTTTCATCCTGATCACTAAGATAAATCAATTATTGAATGTCAGTATAGCTTTTTTCTAACTTAATATTCTACGTTCTCATTATTGTATGTTTCCTAGAAATTTTCTCTATTTCTCTAACTGCTCTAGACATGCAATTCCATCTTTAAATCATGCTATTGTATCTACAGATGTCTGTTCATTATTTATAGACATCTAAGTGTTTCATGAACACCACTATGACATTAACACACTCAGAGTATATGAGCATAAATGGAAGTCTACTTCTATAACAACCTTTGTTCTTGGCTCAGGTGCATGGTTCTTATGCATATATGGTTATTCATTTGCAAAATGAGTTTGTTCTAACATTATTTTTCAAAATCATGAAAATATGAAGTGTACATGTATTCTGCTTTTTTTGGCTGAGTTTTAACATTGTAGCAACACATTGTAAAGGTCATATCACAGCTGTAAGTCAACCTAACTCACCATTTCTGGAAAGATTAAATTTCTGGATTTAGGTGTAAACTTACTAGGAGCAAGAAATAGCTAACCTGCACAAACTCTAAACTTATAAAGTACATAATAAATACAAATTGCTGCCTAGGCTAAGGGCAATATAGTTGTAACTCACTCTTTTTTTAACTTGAGTTGAGACTGTTTTGCACTTAGCCCGGGAACATCACCCTTAAGCTGTCACATTGTCATACTGTATTGTATATCTCTGAAAAACACCCTAAACCATTGTGAATCTATTGATATTATAATATAAATAATATTTTATGATAACAAAAGTAGCAGCTGTGAGTATTACATCGTAGTGTTAACAAAAAATATTGTTACATATTTATAGTCTGGTTCTAGGAATGTCATTATGAACTAATTACAAACTTGCACATTTAGCGATACCATAATCTGCAACAACAGCAGAATTTACACTTTCTCTCTAATTATCGTCTAGGGTTTGTTTATTTAATGAATATACAGTGCCATCCAAAAGATTTTGAACGAATGAAGTTAGAGAAAACTGAACTTGGATATTGTTCAATTTTGTTCAACTGTCAGTGGTGCGTGAATAAACTCTGCTGATTCAAATGTAGTTTTATTAATCAAGAGTACAGAAATATTGTAGTGAATATCTAAATCAGCAGAATTATTATTATGCACCACTGATATTTGAATAAAATTTACCAATACTACAATTTTACTACAATTTAAGTTTATTTTTGTAATAAGGTTTGAATCAATTCATATGTTGATAAAGTAATCAAAGTTTAAATTTTGGAGTCTCCGAGATTTGCTCAGATGATTCTTGCCTACTTTTTTGATAGGTCTGAATGTGAACTGGTTTTCATTAAAAATAGGATTTTGTCCAATTATTTTTGGAGCATACTATAGAGTATACTGTGATAATTCTTGCTGTTCAAATATATAATTACAAGGATTTATGTTGGTAGTGAGATATTTTTTATGTTACAAATGAGAACTATTATTGCTAATTACCGTTTTTTCTTCTCATTGATTTTATAATAACTTGTCATATTTAGCTTCAAGCCTTATAATTCCGTACCAGAGTGCTAGGTTTATTATAAAGTGCCATAGTTAGCATACCGGTTGTACAGTAATTACTTGGTGATATACTTTTCACATGCAATGATACGATTTGATGAGGGAGCATGAAACTGGTCTATATATCTTTCTTTATTTACAAGCAGTAAGACACATTTTGTGCTTAACTATTGAATTTATATGATATTTATGCAGAGATCTGCTTTGTTTTGATTCTGTGACAAGTCTAGTATACATATGATTTATTTACAGTTATTGTTTGTCTGATAAACTTTAATTGGTACTCTTATAGCTGTAATAGTGCAAACATTCAATACAAGGTTTATCAATCCCTTGTGACTAAATCAATGGTTGATTTCTGGAACTCAAATTATTAGAGGTTTCCAAACACATTGATCAAAAACAAACAACTGTTTTACATATTATTGCTCAAAATCAGGAATTACAATTTCTTAGTGTTCTCTGTTCACATATACTTTTTATTGTAAAGTTACATGTTTGTTTGTACCCCAGGTAAATTATTTTCCTAATGATGTCTATTGCATGTAATATCAACTAGCTTTGATTTCCAAATAAAGTTTCATACATGGATTGTTTTTCAAATAAGGTTTCATACAAGGATTTTTTTCAAATATAGCTTCAAATTTGTTTTTCAAATATAGCTTCATACATGGATTGTTTTTCAAATAAGGTTTCTTACATGGATTGTTTTTCAAATATAGCTTCATACATGGATTGTTTTTCAAATAAGGCATCATACATGGATTTTATGATGTTACTAAATCTGTATGAACCTGTTCACATCCATTTAACTAAAGCCCCACAATTGAGTATAACTGGTCATGTGTCTGTTAAAATTAGTCATAATTTAAGTCAGTCATGGTGAATGGTCATGTCATCAAGTTCTACCAGAGACTGGAGTACCACTGCTTTACAACTGTACAAAACTGTCTGCAACTGCTACACAAGTAACAAACATTTATGAGTATGACTCAGTATGCCCACATATAAAGTATCAGTAGGACCAAGCTCTCCTGTATATCTACAGCAACACCAAAAATTCAATACTCTAAGGAACAGGCTTGACTTGATAAAAACTGTTGTAAGACTGTTGTATGAAATCCATACAAACACAACAATATTCTTGACACCATTATTGCTATTCACAAGGACCAACTATAAATCTGACTTATTATCAGTATAATCCAGGCCAGCATAATGCGCTCAGTCATGTTGCTAAGACTAATGCCCTACCAAAAAAAATAATCACAGCTATATGGATCAAATAAGGTTAGTTAGTACAAAGAACATTGACATTTCCTAACTGATCTAGACAGTGTATACTAATGATGAATGTTGGTTATAATGAGTGCTAGCAGGTATACTGTGCTCTCCAAATGTCCTTGGACAAAACCTTTGTTTTAGGATTACTAGTAACTGACTCATGCTTTCATGCTTACCATTATGAAAAAGAGTCATTTTATCAAATTCATAAACAATTGTGTTAGTTTATGGTATAGTACTTTATAACATGGATAAGCTTTTATTAATGTAAAATTGTGGTTATATAATCAGTTTCTCTCCAATTTCTTTAGTCCAAGAACTTTTTTGATGACACTGTATAATTTACTGTATGTATTATAAAAAACAACATTGTAATACTCTAGGCTTGTCATTCTTTATTCTGTAAAAAATATTTCCTATAAAATAGTTTATGAGGTTTCATTAATTATCTGGAATACAGTTAGGTGAATAACCTTCATTCTTCTGAATGGTAAACAAGATGTGATGTGAGGTTTTCTTGTATGTGACACAATTACACCTCCTTTTGAAAGAGTTCCTTTAAGGAAGGCAAAAACAAATACGTTGTATATGTTATCAAGGGACATCTTAATGGTTGTACGCTAAATGAAAAAAAGTTTTTAAGATCTTCTTATTAGATATTTGTTTCTTAATATGATCTCACAACTGTCTTCTCTCACAGGAAATAATAAGAACTATTAACTTGATGATGGTAATGGTAATAAGAAGTTGACTTAATCAGCTTTGAGAATTGAGGTCAGCTATATTGATAATTGATTCTGGGTCATGATCTCATAGTTATCATAACCACCTTACTGTATGGTTGTATTATTCCCCATTCACTTCTTCACAATATTTCTCAGATCAGAGCATCAAGGGACATTAAGCTTAATAAATCTCATAATTTTGAATAAATAATGAGAAAGTTTCATTGGCAATGCATTTGCATTGGAAATCAAGCCAAAATTTAGGTTAGTTAACATCAAAGTCTTGATTCACTATCAAACATAATTTCATGTTGACTTGAAACCTTGAGCTTGTTTCTTATGCCAAATTAATGGGTCAGCACAAAACTGGTCAAATTACATGTAATAAAGGTTGTATACTAGTTTTTTGTTGACATTGTTTCCTATTCTAAATCCTTGGGTCAGCATAAAATTAGTCTTAACTACATGTAGATAAAGCGTGTTGACTAGTTTTGTGCTAATTAACTTGTTGTTGTCCTTATGCCATATTTGCATGTACTAGTTTGTTGTGCTTTCAGAAAGAATTTCCAAACACTTAGTCAAATGTGGAATTTTATATTTGCTGAAGCAAAGGTAGTGGAGTTCTGAATGCTCATGCAGTGCCTTTCGCAAGCATAAAAGCTTGCCTAAGGTAGAGTTACACAAAGCAATTTCAAGTCATAATTTGAAGTGCTGTTCCATTGTCAAAAGAATGTTGCTTAAATCTTGGCTGATGTCCAGTTGAATGTTACGTGAACAAAAAAACATGAATCTGTTTGTTTCATAGAAATCTGATATTATCTTGCCACATTAAAAATTTCTCAATCTTTCTTCCACATTTAAATTGTGGCAACTTGTCCCTAGACAATGTTTCTTTTCAGTCTATTATGTTGTTAGATTTATTCAGTTGAAAGAACAAATTATGTTTTCAAGATTTGAAGAGTAGAATGATGCATTTAAGGTTTCATAATTGTTTTGTATTTAATAATTGAAGAAGTTTTGAAGTGATACATTGTCTGCATGTCTGCTGTTATATAAAAGAAACCATGAAAATTGTTCTATGCTATGATTGGTCTACAAGGTGTTGTGTAACTTGGTGTTTTGTTATGGTAAGGAAATGTTTATAGCTCATGTACATAATTGTTTGACTCTTGTCTTCTGTAAGCAAGCAAAATGTTTGCTAAAACAACTTCAAAATCATTTGAAGTGTTGCTAAAGAAAAATAATGGCAAGAAAAAATGTTAGACTTGGCCACAAAGTCGTTTAAAATTCCACTTAAAGAAAACTTATGCTGTGATAAAGAGTTGCATAGGTTGCTGGCTGTTACTTCAATATGTCAGTAAAATCATATAATATAACAACTATCTTTTTTAAAGAAGAAATCTGGTATCACCCTGTCACCTTATAACATTGAAAATACATGTATAACATTTTTTTCTTGCATATGAATTAAGGCAGTAAGTCCCTTGGTGATCCTCATGTTTTTGTCTTTTATGTTTTTAAATTTATTTTATTGAGAGAACAAATTTTGCTTTTAAGATTTAAAGATTAAAACTATGCACATTATGTTAGGTTAACTTTGTTTTTGTATTAAATGAACAAGGAAGTCATATAATTTGTCTGCAAGTCTGCTGATATATTAAAGAAACCTCACAGTTGTTATATTACATGTATAACTTGATGAATTAAATGCGTAGGTTTTTTTTGTTGATGAGGAAATGGTTTAATGATATAATTCATGTACTTATTTCGTTTTTTTGTCTGCGATTTCTGCAAGCAAGACATAAATGTTAGAAAATGCTTCAGAGCCAATTGAATTGTTTCCTGAAAGCACACTATTTTAAAAATAGATTTGCTTAGGTACCAGGTTCTGATTCAAGGAACAAGTTTTTCCACTGTTATATGATCACCATTTATACACTTCTACTCCATGATATAAAGTGCCATGTATCTCAGTGTTTTTTTATTTCACGGGGAAATGTTATGATACTGCTTATATTACTTAAGCCGCCCATCTAGCTCAGTTGGTCACGCAAGTCTGCTGATCGAGGGGTGGTTGGTTTGATTCTCAGGCGGGCAAACTTTGGTGGAGCTTGGTCATGAAGTTATTTCCACGGTCGTTCTCATTCCTACCAATGATTGTTAATCATGTAGGGCAGTTGTCAGTCGCTGAGCAAAGTATGTGCCTAGTAGTTAGTTAACAGCTAAATCCAGAGATTTAGCCTTTCCAGGAACAGTAGTTTGACTGACTGCCGTTATATGACCTATACAATGTGTTGCTACGGCATTAAACCCCCCTCCCCAAAAAATAAGGAAAAATATTATTACTTAATACATGTATATATGAATGGGTCAGTAGTCTAACTTCATATAAATATAGAAGAATGTAGACTAGATTTGAGCTGACTCATCAATATTCTTTTATTGACTGTCTCTCAGTCCTTTTGATTTGTGGTTCAATAAACATCATCAATCTTATTCTACTATACAATCACACTGTAGAGAATTGTATGTGTTATTTCTCCAAGGACATAAAACTAAGATATACATTTACTAAATTATAAACAGCTTCAGACAGTCTGATGTCCTACTGCTGTTATTTCGTTGTTGTTGTTGTTGTTGTTGTTATCGTCTGATTGGTTTTAAAAGTACTTTTGATGGATCAGATTTCAAATGTGGCTGCTGAATTGTAAATAAACAGTCGGTGCCCTTGGAAATTTCTTGGACAAATTTGATTTTAAGGAAAAATGATCTAAGAACTTACTTGTAAATGAAGTTTAGTTACGAAACAGAAATTGAATCATATGACATCGCAAAATTTTTTACAAAATTAATATTTTTTGTTGTTTTTTTTTGTTTGTTTCAGTCTATGTAACAAGTGTGTGTTCAGTCGCCTGGGACAAAAAATTTCTAGTTTGGACCACCAAACACTTTCGAACACCCAAATTTCTACAAACAAGATATAAAGCTAGCTACAAAAATAACCTGTTTGGACAACCACTTTTAAACCCTATTTTTGTAGGCTGTTGTTTGATTTGGTTGAATGCCATAGCAACACAGTTTGTATGGGTCATATTAAGGCAGTCAGTTAAACCTAAATAACTCACTGTTCTTGGAAAGCATAGATAGAATCATATGTTGATGAAATAACTAATGTTGATTTTGAAATTTGAATAGATGACTCTTTGGTAATGGGTAAATGTGAATTGATTTGTCCTTGAAACAGAATTTCGTCTGAGGACTTTAGATTTTGGCTCTTTAGTCCTTTTTGCCTTTATTACCACTCAACCACTTTGTCTGAAGTGTTTTCTGATATAAATCCATCAGTCAATATATATATTACTCAAATGAAGTTTTCAATATTTTATATTTTATGTCCAGACTGACTGTTCCCATGGTTACTGGTATCTGAATCATGAATACATGATATCAATGTTTATGTTTGAAAATCTTTGATATCATCTATATTCTATGTTCTCATATCTATGATGAAAATCTCTAGAATCAAGCTTCATTTACATCATGACAATTATTAGAATGTGTCTGGTATGTTTGCTGAATACTTAGGATTGATCTATTGCACAGCATATTTTGCTATTGTGCCATTTTAACCCTATACTGGTTATGACATGACTTAACATTGACCATTTTTACTTGTTAGTGGATGGGCTGTTTCAAGATTTCTATCTGGCTGGCAGTGAAGCAACTAATGTATGTCAAATTGTTCCAAGTGCAATTGTCTTTCAAAAAAGCATTTGAATCCCAATCCCTGTTACTGGGCTAATGCAGGAGTAGAGCAAATGGGGCATAAAATGTAAATTTTTGCCCTTTTCAACCAAGAAAAGGCATTTCATTCCTGACAGCTATACATATATTTTGCCAAAATAAAACCTAATGTTCAAAGGCTGAAAATATGCTCGTAAATATGCTCAAAATTTTAGAGTAATTTTAATGGACTGTGAAAAATATTTATATCACGAAATTTTAAAATGTTCATGACGTGTAGATTTTTTTTAATGAACCCTGTCGCCATGTTTAAGTTTAAAATCCATGAATTACTTTAGCGTGCACTCATGAAGTTGTACATTAAGTTCAATTGGCCTTCAATATGGTGACTGTATGATCTGTTTCAAGTACTTGAGAACTTAACACTTTAAGAAGAAACATTTACTTCATGGGGAATTAGTATTTCTAATTAACTGAAGAATTTTAATAGAAAATCTGTCAATTTTGTCTGTAACTTACTTAAGTTTCCTGCAATGATCACTCAGTAGTGTATGTTTTACTGTAATAGTGTATAGTAATTAACATTTTACGCAATACCATTATCCTCACAGAAAAGAACGATGATTCTCGGAAAACCCCTTCACAAAAAACCTACATCAACAATCCTTCAATTGTCGCAGCATTTCTTCCTGTTTTAAAGTTTTTTGTTTTTGTCTCTTTAGAAGATTGTTACAGTCATTGTCTGCATGCTGTAATCATTGATTGGTTTTAGAATGATGGAACAGTTGTCAATGTAATATATGTGATCTAATTATCTGTTCACTTCCAGCACTACTATAACTACTGTATTCACTTAAAACAAATGGTTTTTCTTTCTATTGTATTGATCAGAGAACAATTGTTCTCTAGATATACAAAATACTGTAAATACATAGACTTTTTTGTTGCATATATTTTCAATGACTTGTGATTTTGTTTCTATGTTTCTGTATGGTACCCTTGGTTGACTTCGATTTTGTTACTGTATGTTTACTTGGAGCAGGCATGGCCTTTGAGTTTATACCCTTGAACTGATAGTCATTGGACAATGCCAGGTCTCACAGTGTTGCTTCAAATCACGTTCAAACCTAGCCTTGTTATTTCGATTACTAAAACACTTTATGATCTTACATGTCAGATTTTCAGCATTGTTTGTAATGCGTTGCCAATAATTAGTAAATAAATAAATAATAAGTATTGAAATTAAAGATGACTGGAAAATGTTTAAAAACTCAATTCCAATACAACTTGATTTACAGTCTTGCTCCATCTTTTTCACATGGAAAACAGCACAGAAACCCAGAAACTCTCAATCTCCTACCAAGGTCACTATCTCTACCATGATAATATTTAGTCAAATCTTTGATATGGTGGTATATCAATGCAATGTAGTGTTGAACTCTGTTTATTTCATTTTGGCTACATGTATTAATACATTGTTAATGTGGGGTAATGTTTTAACAAGCTGGATGCTGCCAAGCTCTGTGTTGTATCACATTGACAACTTACACAATGTCATAGAATCATCCTTAACAGATTTACTTGTTCCAGGTCGTGTTTTTTTCGGCGTAGCTGTCTAAGCTGGATTTTGACCTACATTTCTGTATAATGACGTGTGTCTGGGGATTTCGGAAATCCGCCGTTCTATTGGATGATTTTATAAGCACTGAAAATGACGTACGGGGGAAACAGAGAAAATCCCCTCTTCGATTGGATGGCCCTGACACGCGCGAAAAAATAAAGGCCACACTATTGTTATGCAGTGTTTTACGAAATTTTGCTTCGTTCGTAGATTATTTTTTTTGGGTAGACTTCTATTGCTTTCCAAAGTGTTTTTTATATTGTAACAATAAAAAGTTACGTGTCAAACACAATATTTTATGGGTAAAATGAATTACCTCTCCAGATGTGAACCGGTTTCTAGTAAAAAGTCTGACATATTACCCAATAATTATTAAGTAAGCCTCACTACGTCCAGTTTCTGGGGTTTACACTTTGAGAGTCACAGCTCCACATCTATACTATTAAATTTGTGAGTTTCCTGTTTTGTGGAAGAAACTGCGTAGCTTTAAATAAATCTTTTGTTTGTCGCTGGAGCACACATATACCGGCATATCAAGTTGACAATTCTTTTTTGACAAAGCCTCTTGATATTTGCAAAAACTGCCAAAAATCAACAAAAAATGGGGGGGGGTTGTGTCTAAAAATAGATAAAACTAAAAATAGACACGTCAAACCAAACTCCCCGCAGCGGTTATCTCCCTTTATCAAATCAATAATTAAGTAGGTTTTTTCCCAAATACCTATCTTCGTCAAGTTTCGTAATTGCTTTTTTTAGAAATTTTCACCACGTGACGTGGGATTTTCCAGAAGTCATAGGGTAACGCATTTTACGAAAATGGCGAAACCAGACGCTCTACAGCGTGATCGTAGTTAGTTATCGTAAAAATAATGGTTTATCGACATAAAAACAATGAAAAGCCGTAGTGGATCATAACTTTTGCGTTGATTCTGTTTGTACAGGTGTAAAATACTTTTTTTTTCATCTTTTTTTGCGATGTAAATTTTGTATGACTGAAACACGAAATGGAGATTTTGAGGCGAAATGGAGAATTTGGGGCAAAATGGGGTTTTGATTGTTTAATCTATTTTGTGTACTGAAAATGAACAAAGGTAAAATAAACTACACAAATATCGATAAACTGGAAAGAATGTTTAACTTATATTGATTTATTGCCGAATTCCCACAAATAATCGTACCAAAGTCAGCATATAAAGACAAAATCGTTGCACATTTTCTGTTTTTAATATCATCATATTCTAATTATAAAAAAAACCAATACAATCAACAGCATAATTTGAAAGCTAAGGCACATAATATGCCAACATTACTAACTCTAGTGTCCAACTGTTAGTGCAAAAAACGACAACAGCAGAAACACATAGCTGGTACAAGTTTAATCCCCAAATAGTCCCCTCAAGCTTGCCAAAAAGCAATGGAGAGAAGGTTTTTATATGATAATGCAGAGTTTAACATACATTTTCCATCTCAAATACCAATTTTAGATGATATATTTGTATAAAGTAGTATTATTTGTAATTGACCATTTTGACGTTATTTTTCTCTATAAAATCTCTTGCAGTTTCAGTAATCTAATACAAATTCTTATAAAAAATTTTAGAAACGGTAAAATTTCTTAAATTTTTCATTATATGGGCAGTTAATACTGCAGAAAATTTTAAAACTAGTTGCATGTGTCTAACTAACTTCTAACTTGAGATATTAGGGTAAATTTTTTAACATTCTCAAAAACTCGGATTTTTGCTTGGGGGTACATGTATGCAAATCTCTGTATTTTTATATGTATTTGTCCAAAGTGTAACCTGGTTGCTCTGATTTGTCATTACATGACTGTATAACAAGAAAATGGATTAAAACTTGGAAATAAAACAGCAGAATTTGAAAAAAAAAGTTCTTTCACTTTTTGTCCCAGCACAATTTACGGTCTTTCTAAAAATGAAGGGTCACGTTATAAAAATGCACATAACTTAAGTTACAGACGGTAAATTTCTTTAAAATTTTAGCATTCAATGTCTTTAATAGTACAGATCAAGAAACAATATCAGTATAAGAATTGAGGAAGGTCACCATTACAGTTCCAGAACCTTAAGAATAAATTCATAATTTTTGTTTTGTAGCATTAATGAATAGGTTTTCACAATGCAATTCTCAAAAATCTTCTTGTCTGAAACTACAAGGCCTAGAGCTTTCATATTTGGTATATAACATCATCTAGAGGTCCTCCATCACAGTTGTTCAAATTATGCCCCTGGGTCAAAATTGACCCCACCCCATGAATCACAATATTACATTGAATTATATAAGGAAAAGTTCAAACAACATCTTCTCTTGAACCGCTTATGATAATTTGCCCAAACTCAACAGGAATGGTCAGTGGGTGGTTCCCTACCAAAATTGTTCAAATAGGTCTGATTGGTTGGATAAGTAGGTCACTGGGTCAAAAAATAGGTTTTAACATTAGTGGTCCTCTGTAAATGGCTCTTCTGTGACCTTTGACCTTTCCTTCAGGTGAGCACACTTGTTTTTAAATCGACGCCGTTTGTCTTTTTTAAAGACATTTCTTGTTAAGCTTGAGTTAAGCTACATTTCAACATTTTCTCAGTCATGTTGCTGTGGTCAGTCATCCTACTCACATTCCTTGGATAGGCATAGACCTCTTGACAGAAATTTTCTACCTAGTGCATTGTTCTACTAAGTACATACCATTTTCAGTGGCTGACAACTGCCTTTCTTAATATAGAGGTACTTAGGCTGGAGAACTGCCATAGAATGTATAAAGTGCCCAATTTCTGAGAAGATATGCTAGAGCCGCATAGGAGTGGATCCTTTAACCCCTAAATTCATGCTACCAACTGAGCTAACCTGGAATGTTCTGCATAAGTTGTATTGCTTAGAATAATTGACAATTATTTAAAAAGACAATCGATCCAACACTGTTGACCTTCCAATACTAATAAACTAGTTTATTTTTTAATTGAGACATCATTCATCCAAGCTGTTTCTGCCATTGTTATTGTTCTTGTTAAAGGAACTCAAGTGCGGTATTAAAAATTTCTGGAAACAGAAACAGCAAGTAATAATGCTTTTACTGCAGACAAATAAAAGGTGATGGATTATCATTGCAAACTTTAATCTCCTTGATATTTTCATTTCCTTCTCCTTAACCATGGCTTTGAAATAATCATTGAAGTTTTTTTACGAGAGTGAATTTTACTCCAGTGTTTCCATTCTGAGTGTAATCTTTTCATATCACTCGTAATTTAATTGACCTTGTATGAAAGTTTTGTCATCAAGGACACAATTTAATCAATCAATGTAAAAAACAGTGTTAACCTTTTCGAATTAATTCCATTCATGATGTTGGACAGGATCTGCCAATCAGGATTAATTGCTTGAAGCTAGCTTTTTTTAGTTTCACTGGTGCATTCAATCCAATAATATTATGTTTCTGTGCTTGAGGGCTGGTCATAAATTACTTGGAATTATCAGTTTCGTTTCAGTGCTCTTTAAAAAGTTCAGTAAATATCTGTGATTATGATTAAATTATAGATGCATATCAAATATGATTATTCTCTTGGGATGTAATTATTGCATTTCCATGGAAAATTAAGAACAAAATAGATTATTCCTGGTTTTTCACTTTATTTAAAATTCAGCTTTAATTATGCATGAAATATGCCAATGTTTATGTGTTAATTGTGTAGTAATTGTAGGCTTTGATTTAATAGACCAAGTATTGGAAAGTCTTGAAAGTACAGCTCATAAAGTAATGTATATAATACAGTGCCCTCCAAAAGTTCTTGGACAAATGCAATTTTGAGAAAAACGACTCATGCATACTGCAATTTTACCATACAATTAAATCTTAAGTTGAGAAATTTATTGATATAATTTTACTATACAAGTAAATCTTAAGTTGAAAAATGAATTGCTTTAATTTTACTATACAATTAAATCTTAAGTTGAGATATATTAATTGATATAATTTTACTACACAATTAAATCTTAAGTTGAGATATATTAATTGATATAATTTTACTACACAATTAAATCTTAAGTTGAGATATATTAATTGATATAATTTTACTACACAATTAAATCTTAAGTTGAGATATATTAATTGATATAATTTTACTACACAATTAAATCTTAAGTTGAGATATATTAATTGATATAATTTTACTACACAATTAAATCTTAAGTTGAGAAATTAATTGATTTAATTTTACTATACAATTAAATCTTAAGTTGAGAAATTAATTGATATAATTTTACTATACAATTAAATCTTAAGTTGAGAAATTAATTGATTTAATTCCATTCATGAATCAAACTTGTTCATAAATCATTGTTTAATATTGAATCATTGAATCCATGAACTTGTTCATAAATTATTTTTGTTCTTAAAGATTTGAGATGATATGTAATCCTAGCAGAAGAGTTTTATCTAAATATTGCCAAATATTGACACTAACTAATAGGGACATGAAAAACTATTGATTCTGCAAACCACCATTTTGTTGTAAAAAAGAATGTTAAAACATGATATTTGCAACATCATTGCTCAAGCTTCAACTTCAATAGTGATAATGAATTGTAACAACTATAATCATTTAAACAGATTCTTAAAATATAATTTGCATCTTGTTTATATTGGCAATAACAGGTTAGGTGTTGAAAATTTGTCATTGTAGTTGAATCCCCACCAAGTTGTCATCTTTTGAAGTGATCATCATTAGCTCCAACTTTGATGTTTGCATATTGTGATGATTTTTGTTTTGCCTCTCGTTTTGGTATAAACATTATAGGTGTTTATTTCTTTTAGTCTCCTCTGTGATTTTTCTTAGTCTAGCACTAAGGTAAACAACATAAACACATATAGGAAGTGACTTAATAGACCTTATCCGGAATTCAAATTTATGGGTTTTTCGTCCATGCACAGCCGGTACAAACAAAGTTTTCTGCAAGTTATTGCTAAATAGCACAAACTATGGATTAGATCCTATTGTTCTTCGTACATGTGTTTTCATTGTAACAGTGAAAGTTTGTTTGCACCAGAGGGGAAAACCCAAGTATTTGAATTCTGGATATAGTCTATTGTAGAATATTCATGGAATGGTTAGTATGACAATTATGAACCAGGATGGCATGTTGAATGTGTTACCCCTTGTGATAATGTATTGATTACTTATTTCATGCAAATGCTTAAAATTCTAAGACACTATAATTTACATATTGAGGATTGCCTGCAAGACTGTAGTAAGTGCATTACACAAAAGAGTGAGTTACTACAGTCTTTCTGGCGATTCCCTCGAATTATGTTATGGTGGTCACATTAATGATATAAATATTAATCAAATTCATTATACTTGTAATCTTTATTTCTTAACCTCTGTCTATGAATACTGGGGTTGTGGTTAGATTCCTGTACTAGACATACAAACCATTATGGAGTTTGATAATGAAATCTCTACTCTGACCAATCTCCCCTTCATTCGGATCAACCTCGGCGATCATCTACGAAGATATACCTCGGAAATCAGACGTAGTAGGAAATTAGGAATACAACCAGGTTATTAGGTCCGGCGACAGTCAATTTCATGTCAACATTTAATAATGACATTGTTACATGCGTTATCACATAATTTCATCAGTACAATATCTCACACGTCGTACCTCTGTGTAGTAGTACACACTATATAACCACAGAAACCAAAATTGCTAGATCTACTTTTTCACCATATGATATCCGAGGTTTATCTGCGTAGAAGATCGCCGAGGTAGTTCCGAATGTCTCCCCTTTTGTAACCTCTGCATCAAGTGGGGCAGTTTAACTACTGGAAGGGTATGTGATTACCAATGTAGTTCGAAAGCTGAGGTGTCCAGAGATTTAATCATATACCGTGAAATAATGCCCAATGTCCCATATTGCAAGGACTGCTTAGTAGGAAGGTTGATAGCTTAGATAAGTCTGTGAAAATATTGAAATTAGGATTTTAAAAGCATATCACACATTATGTTTCTTTTATTACATATACACTATAATGTAATCAGCAGAATTGAAAAATATACAACCTATCATTAATCAACTGTATTATAATAATATTTGATTAAAAACTTGTATTAACGATAACTATATAACAAAACATTGATTTTACTTTTGCATGTACATGTATACAACATTATGTAACGCTGATAAACTCCATGGCTGTTTTAGTATCAAGTAACTGGGTCTTGAAGACTTAAATTTAAGCTATGGGTCAGTCATTGTTTGGACATTACTGACTGCTTTCAATAAATAGATTGTGGAGAGAATTTTCTATGTGGATCTTTTGGCGATTGAGCTGTAATACTATAGTCTTGGTGCATACATTAACCCTGCTGATTTAAATACTCAATATTTGTTTGATAATCCCCATACTTAAATACCACTATATATCTATTTTCATAGATTGTGAGTACAAAAGTACTGAAACTATTATTTAAATCAGTGGGGTTAATGTATGTGCAACTGACAGTTGAATAAAATTTAACGATACAAGTCTTTAATACTCAATGGTGCTGATTTTTGTGTTCATGAATATTTTATTATATTTTTCAATGGTTTAGTATGTGATCTCAAGTTAGTGTATGCCATGTAACAGTTTTCTTTGATTTTATGACACCATGTCTTGCCGTAATTTAATCAAGTTTTCTCAGAATTATTGCTTTATATCATAAATTTTCAATTAAATATTTTACAAGGAAATATCTCCAGGCTGTTATCTGGTGCATGTTGTCTCACAGTGAATCAGATTAGATTTCATCATTAATGATAACAATACAGGAGTTTCCGTCACTATGATTGCAATCTCTGTATACAGATATCCAATGGACTGCTTTCATATAGGATCTCTTATGGTCGCTCCGAGGGTCATGTTGACTGTGTGTCGACCAATCAATTTGAAGCTTTCATCTACATAAAACACCATTAATAGCATCTTGATTTCATAATTTCTATTTTTTGCACAAAGTTTGCGTGTTAATATGACAGCAGTGTTATTCACAGGCTGTGATTGGAAGGGTCTTATCAAATTGCATGACATAGAAGTTGTAAACAAGTTACTTTACAAAATGATACTGTCATGAATATCATAATAAGAAAAGGTCACCTGAGCACAAATCTCAAAATGCAATTGCCAGATCTTACATTAGCAAGTAAGCAAGCGGAGGATTTCAGATCAGGTTTTAATCAGATTGCTATGATTGCTACTTCAAAGAAATGTTATTAGAAAGTATGTAATTTTATTGTGCTTTTTAAAAAATGTTGCGTGGCTGATGATTGTTGAATTTCATTTGTGTGACACTGGTTGCCAAAAATCGTGTTTTGTGGCATGAATCTTGGCTAAAATACTTAAAATCAAAGTGATGACATGTATTTGCATTTAATATTTTTATTTGTGAGCCAGTAAAACTCAACGGCACAATTTTGGAATCAAACCCAGGATCTATTGATCCGAAGGGGGACCTCTACAACATAACCATTTTAATTAGCTAGATTGATGGTATCCCACTGTGCCGCAGCTTGTGGTAGAATTATTTAAAAGCTTGTTTAGAAGTTGTTGCATGATAGGTAGATGAGATAATGTTATTTCATACTTTCATTCTTATTTCATACTTGTTACATGATAGGCTTTTGAAATTAATACCTTGACTCTATACACCCACTCTTTTCACTGTGTGACTAGCAGTTTGTTGTTCTGTAAGGACCAAAAAGTACTAATTTAGTAGGTTAAATACATTTGGTACAATTTAAAGCCAAGTAAAAAATCCATGTCACTACTTATCAAACTTACTGTTTATTGATTTACAATAAACCCCTTCTTACCCTTGCCTACGGCTAAAGGTTGTTTACAAAATTTGTTGCTATTAATAATTGGGTGAATGTTAATATGCGTCCCTGACTTAAGCATCATGCGGATCATAATATTGAATTTTCTATTACATGGTTGTAAAATTATCTAGAATATTAACAAAGATAATGTTAGCAGACATATGGGGTACATGCATGATTTGTTCAATACTCTCTCATTTATGACCATTCTTGTCAATGTAATAATATAATATTCAAAATATTTTCCTGCAATCTTCTTATATAGCCTAACCTTCAGCATAATCCATGCTTCATCACAAAACTAGTCTAAATCCTTCTTTATTTACATGTAGTTAGACTAGTTTTGTGTTGACCAACTCACCATGTAAGTATTTCAATGAGTCAGAGCAAAACAAGTCTACATTCTTCTTAATTTACTTGTAGTTAGGCTAGTTTTGAGATGACCGATTGCTGCAGTATATTAATGTGTCACTGCAAAACAAGACTACATTCTTACTTATTGACTAGTTTTGCTCCTATCCATTGGTATAACATATTGATCTCGTATAGAGATGTTAATGTAGTGGCAAGTCTGAGAGTAACCTGTAGTGATGTCCTCTACTATAAAAGCTATGTAAGATTTGATTAGCTCATTTTCTGTACATCACATAATGTCAACTAGATCTAATCTTGATGTCTGTACATTTCATATATTAGAAATAGTGTTCATTACCCGATTGATACAAACATGTAATTGTAAGGTTCTATTATGACCTTTTTGATCTTAATTATACTTAATGTTTAAAAACATTTATATACATGTATACGTATATGTAGTATAATGTATATGTATATGTTTTTGTATTGTATAATATTGATTGGGCCACAACAAATTGATCATATGTTCTATGGATTCGCTCGCACCTTGATTTTGACGTTTTTTTACAAAAAATATTTTTATTTCCTGGCACGCTCATAAAAATTTGGTCAAACCACTATATAAAACAAGTGAAAAATTTCTTCGCTCACCCCATTTTTTTTCTGAAAAATCCATAGAACATATGATCAACTTGTTGTGTCCTTAGTATTGTCTATTTTTTCTCAACTGTCTAAGTTTGAATAATTTCATGTTGATTGATTACACACTATCACAATACCATGGGTGTAAAATAAAGAGCACAATTTAGTCACCATGAAATCATTCATGTTTTGACAGTTGAATAAAAAAAAAACGAACTATATCAATTTAGAACTTTGTCACAATTGTCCTGTTCTACGATAAGTTTTCATGGTGTTTGATTTGTTACTTTTATATACCTAAATTGTATTAAAATATTGTCACTTCATGTTGATGTATATTATATACTGGTAATTCTGTGTAGAAACATACCTGTGATATAGACTAGAAACATAGTCCTCTTGTTTTGTCGCATGATTGGATAAATCGGTCTGAAAACACTAAATTGTTATTTTGCACTATGCACTATGTTGTTTTCCCATCCAATATCTATCAAATAACAAGTTTGACTGGTTTTAAATATCACAGCCAAGCACAGGTAAATAAGTAGATATTGGACTATATATATAGATATATAGATCCTTACCAAAAGTAATTATTATAAATATTCCTTTTTTCCAGCAATCTTCTTTATTTTTCTCGCACAGACACACACCTGCACATAATACTCAAAAAAGTGTGATGCAGTATGAATAGATAGATAGATAGACTGAGTTAATTCATCAATCATGACACTTGAAAGTTGAATACAGTGTCTGTCAACCTTATATCATTAGTTGAGAATTCCATGTGCTATAATTTACATCCATTTTTCCGGTGTTAATTTGAATAAACTTGAAAAACTGGTTAAACTTGTTAATAAACTTGTTATCAACCATCATTAGACATTTTGTATTGATAAATGAATCTTGACTCTCCACCATTACATAACCTTCAAGGTGTTTTACAGAGTTAGACCTATCGTTGTACACGATATAGGGGTAACAGTATATGGATAAGTTTCATTTATTACAAATTGACACTCAATATTGTTCTAGTGCTTAATCACTTTTTTTAGTTTTTGTAATTTGATATATAAACTATTTTGTCATTGGATCTTAAGACTTTTCTTGTGTGATGTGCTAGCTATCTTGGTAAGTTATCGAATACAGGAACAAACTGAAGGCAGTAATGTTCACTTTCTATTGATTGTGGAGTACTTACTAATTGGATGTCTCTTTCTTTCATTGATTCTTCAATGCTGGGACATTGTGGACGGCTGTATAGTAATTTGAGTTTTAACTTTTCTCGTCTCTGTTGACATGATCATCGTTAGATTGTGCATTGTATTGCTTTTATATTATACTCGACATTATTTGTTGGCTGCCGTACAATATGACTCTAAATAATGGCCAATATTGATAAGTGCTATTAGATTTTATTTGCAAACTGGATGTTACAAGTTTTACAAATGGTTATGGAATTTATTTGTGGAAATCAGTGATTTTATTATTTTATATTAGTTTTGTGATTTAACTGAAATCAACTCAAAATTCTAGATGAGTACAGAAAGTATGACTGAGGACCAGTGTGGTTGTTTTGACTGGATATGCCATCTGTAAATATACCTTTTTTTTCTTTATTATCGATTTCTAAAATTTTTGTAGCTTTATTTTTATTTTATATACCACTAGTACATGTTTTTCTGTTTTAAATATGAGCACTAGGGTAGCTACACTGAGGCCTCGATTCAGGTACATGCCTTTATGTAAATTTTGGTTGCAAAGCAAAATAATTTTGGGACAATATAAAACCCAAGGTAGATAACCCATGCTGGCCTGTCCCTTTTGAAATAATCTCAGTGTACATGTAATATGAACTCCTAGTCTGGCTTCAATAAGATGTGTGTTGTCAAGTTTATGATAGTTTATCATGGTATTGACATTGTTAAATAAGGTTTACTATTCTGGTGATTGCCATTTTTTTAACAATATTGTATACTTGTATTAAGAATTGTTCGTCATCATGTTGATTGACTACAGCATTAAGCTTCTATGTCTATTACTAATCATTATTTTTAGTAAATAAGGACTAGAGCACATTGGATAGAAAGGTTAAAGGTCATTTATTATTCTTGTTATGATAAACAATTTATTTCTGTGATCACACATTTATATCAATATGGTATTACCTGGCTACTGTCTTAATTATACTAAACTTCTAGCTTTGCCCTGGGTGGTGGTACCATTAGCCAATGAGTTTTTTATGAGGCTTGGTTGTTGCTATTAGAAAACTAACAAAAACTTAAATGGTTAAAATTAAGCCGCCTCTTTGTCTATTTGCCAAAAAATGGAACACATCTTTATATTGATCCTGCATGGGAATTATTTGTTTATGTATGATGTCTGTGAAATTTACTTTTATGGACTTCATTCACTAATAGATTGGTTTAAATCTGGTGACAAGTTTTACAAGGGTTTTGAATTTGAAGGAAGCTTATGTATGTATAGTTGTTAAATGAAAATGTTATAATCAACCTTTACTGATATTTAGCAAGGAACTGGGCTCAAGTACAGCATATTTGTGGAACTCAATTTTGTGTTTAGAACTTAATCTCAAAGTAATTTCATGGCAGAATTCTTTTTTTAATTCAACATGAGTGGAAAATTTGTTTCGCAATCTTTGAAAAGCTGACATAAACATGACCTTTTACCTTTGTACTTTATAGTATTGATATAAATAGAATATATTCAGAATTCAAATAGTTTGGGTTTCCCTGTAGTACTGTGAACAATAAATAATGAAGATATGTGTAAATAGATGTACAATAGAATTTAACCTGTGTTTTGTGCTTTTCAGCAATAATAAGTAATTTGTTTGTACCACCTGTGTACCTATATAGATTTCTGAGTTAGGTCTATCATAGCATTACTAACAGTCATTCTTGTAACATATTAAACATCACACTGTGATCCTGGTATTCAATGTTTGTGAAGCTATTATCATTGATATTAGATAGCTAACCATACTGTTATCAAAATAACCTTAAACAGTTATGGAGTTTAACCATGAAATGCTGTTGAAATTCAACATGACAATATTTGTATAATGATGTACAGAAAATGATTCTATCAAATAATATGATACTACAACTAGTATATTATGTTACATTTTGATTTAATTACTCTATATATTGATTAATATAATCAAGGTATTTGTTACATTGTTAATAAATTAGTAACTCTGAGTTTATTTTGTATATTAGAAACTAGTAGACAACTGTTTGCTCTGATCTTTACTGTCATTTAAGTTGTCAGCTCTCCAGAGCACTAAGTGCTCAAGGGCAGCTATTGTGATTGATATTTTTAGTTCAGCCACAGTGACAGCCCATGGCTTGGTGCTGTACTTTGAATCAGGTGGTTATGGGTTCAAATCCTGCTGGGGGCAGGTTATTACCTAATCCTAGAAATTGTCAAAATTGATGGTATTTATTTTCTCTGTAGAGTTACAAAGTTGTCACCTCTTAGTAGAAGGCAATTTTAAGCTAAGTACCGGTAAAGAAAGGTGTTCAAAGAAGGTTGTTAGGTCATATATATAGTTACTGGTATAGTGTTATTCCTGGCAAGGCATACTATCTTGGTGTTTGATCAGGAAAATATTGCCTTTCTCCCTCCTACCACTGATTCTAAATCATGTAGGGCAGTTTTCAGTTACTGACTGAAGTATGTGTCTATAGTCGCGTACTGGTTAACAGCTGACTCCAGAGATGAAATTATTTCTATGGCCATTCTCCCTCCTACCAATGATTTTTAATTATGTAGGGCAGTTGTCAGTCACTGATGAAAGTATGCACTTAGTAGTTGGTCAACAGCTAAATCCAGAGATTTAGCCTTACCTGGAGGAGTGAGTAGGTTGACTGACCCCCGTTATGTGACCTATACAATGTGTTGCTATGACGTTAAACCCAACAAAAAAAGAAAAGAAAAGAGATGATAAACCTCTCCATGAATGGAGAATGACTGACATGACATGACCTGTACAATGGGAAAATGTTGAACAAAAAGCATTGACCCATTTCTGCTGCAGTACTATAATAATGTGACATCATGTATTTGACAGTGAATGTATAATTACATGTATGGAGAGTTTCAGGTTATAATACTTGTTATTTTGCATAAACTAGATTCCTGTGTCTTAAGTTTCAGTTACAGTCCCATTTCTAGAATACTTGCATGTATTAAAATTGAATCATTGCTATGCTGGTTGCCATGGAAACATATCTTCATATTTCTAAGGCAATGTTTCTTCTACAATAGTTAATAAGAGTCTCAGATTCTATGTTGACAAAGACCTGAATGATGTTTGATTTGCTGATAGTTGATATAAAGTATTTCTCAGCTTTCATGTCAATCTAAAACACTTATTTATCCTTACCTTGTCATTTTTTTCTTATTTTTTTCTCTCTTAACTTTCAGTTTTTATTGTATTTTGGCTAGAACCTTTTTTATTTGATAAGTTCTATTGTAGAATTGATTTCTAGGGAATAATTCTACAGTCCAGTTTGTTTGCTTGGTTGTTTTTTATTGAATAAAAAACATTTCCCTTACAGAGAGAAACTCAGACAATTATTTTTAATGCTTTTCTTTCTGAAAGAGTTTGGTTTAATTACTGGTATTTTGAGATGTCAATGATGCTATCGACTTTGTTTGTAGAGCTACTTTCTTAGTGTTCTGATTCTTTTCTCCCTCTGTCTATTTCTGCCCTTCTCCCAGTCCATTCCCTTTTTCTCTTTGTGATCTATCTCCCTCTCTTTCTGACCCTTTCTCTTTTGTCTATTTCTGCTCTTCCACCTCCATTCCCCTTTTCTCTTTGGGCTCTATCTAACTTTCTTTCTCCCTATTTTTTCCCCTCTCCTACTCTATCTTCCCTCTATCCTCCCCCTTTCTTTAGGCTCAATAATCCTTAAGGCTTATAATCTTCTTCTCCTTATCTCTCCCCCTCTCCTGCTCTATCTTTCTTTTTCCCTCACTCCCTCTTTTATTCTATCTCTCTCCATATCTCTCCCCTCTCCCACTCTATCTTACACCCTGTCCCCCTCTCTCCCTTTTTTATTCTATCCCTCTCCATATCTCTCCCCTCTCCTACTCTATCTTGCACCCTGTCCCCCTCTCTCCCTCTTATTCCATCTCTCTCCATCACTCCTCTCTCTTCCCTCATTCTCTCCTCCCCACTATTTCTTTCTCTATCCCCTCCCTCTTTCAAAGTCTCAAGCTGACTTACTCTATCTCTTCTCTATTCTATTGTTGAACACTGTATAATACATTCATTTATATTCCCAGCATTCTACTGGGATACATTTCAATAATTACATTGTAAAAGTCTACAGTTGTACCATTCATAAAAAGGTTAACAATGCCTTTAACCATTCCTGTGCTGTAATATAATTAATGCTCCAGTGACACCAGATTCTGATAGTTGAAATTGGTTTCTGCAGTACAAATTTAGACCCAATGAAAAAAGCTATTTAAACATTTCATTGTCTTAGTTCTAGAGACCCGATATTTAGTGGTAGAACATGTGCACAAACATTCAGTGGTCCAAAGTTTCAACCCCATTAGGGGCTTTGCAATTAAGAGAAACTGAGTACAAACTCCACCAGAGGTACTGTTTATTTTCTTGAGGTAGTAATTTACCTGCAATTGTGTCCCCCTGCGAAAACACTAAGAACAGTTCAAGTGTGGTTCTTGCACCGCTCAAGAACATAGTTCTAGAACTGTACCTGAACTGCTCTTAAAATGTTCAAGAACTGTTCAAGTACATTTTAAGAAATGTTAAATTGGACAAATTTTTAAGAACAGTTCTTAATAACTGTTCTTGAACATTAAATCTTGAACAGAACATGAACTGTTCAAGAACTCTTACTCTTGAACAGTTCATGAACTGTTCAAGAACTCTTCAAGAACTCTTATTATTGAACAGATCATGAACTGTTTAAGAACTCTTATTCTTGAACAGAACATGAACTGTTCAAGAACATTTATTAAGAACTCCTCAAGAACTTGTGTTCCTAAAATTTGTCAGATTTAACATTTCTTAAAATGTACTTGAACAGTTCTAGAACATTTTAAGAACAGTTCTGGTGCAATTCTTGAACAGTTTCCTTGACATGTTCTTATTACATTTTTAAGAGCAGTTCAAGAACATCAAGAGATAACTATTGTTCAATAAAAGTTCATGAAATGTTCAAGAAATGTTTAAGAACAATTGAAGAACAAAACATGTACTTAAAAAGTTCTAGAACTGTTCCTAAAGTTGTTCATGAACAATTCAAGAACATATGTTCTTAAAATCCCCTAAGAACAAATCAAGAACATATGCCAATTTTTAAGAGCTGTTCTTGAACTGCTCCTGACCATAAGAACACCATTTCGCAGGGGTCACTTCACCTAAGTGTCAAAGGGTAGCCTATCTGTAAGGGTTGTATAATTCAGTTGCATCAATTCATGGTTACACTCTTTTTGTTTTATTCTCAAATTAAAAGAAAACATTCAGAAGAAAAATGTTTGAATTAAACTAAAAATTGGTCATTAAGTCTAGTATCCTCTTTAGAATAATATAAAACAAAAGTTTTGTTGGAAAGTTTTTGTTAATTACTATAAATTTAAAGTTTTTATTTCCGAGATATTACATAGAATAAACTCAATATGCTTGTAAAGTTATCAGGAGGCATATTAAAATTTTGAAGTTTTCCTTATGATTGTCTCATTTTTTTACTTTGTCAATATTTCTCAGTTTGTAGGATATTATCCCAATCTCCCCTGGTTAATGCTCATATAATTTATAGTTTTATGCTAGGCTTAAATTGATTTAAAATTTGAATTTACTGTTTGTCACCAGGATAGTCAGAAACATAAAATTGTCTTCCATTTTGTGAATAAAATTTGTTGGACATTTGGGAAATAAGAAGTTATGGTAAAGTCAAATAAATTCAGATTTCTCAAGGGTTCATATATAGACATCAATGTTGATTTGATTGAAAATAAAGTCGTATAAAATATAACTTAGAGATTATAGAACTGTGAATTGGAACATTATAGCAATAATGTAAATTGCTTTCAGTAGATCACTTTGATTGACAGTATTAGAGGGCAGTTCAATTTCAAGTGCAAAGTTTACAAGTTTGTTTCCAAATTGCATTGGTTATTACCTGAATATTTAAAAGCTAGGTATTTATGATGATTTTCCTCCATTTAGGGAGTATTTGTAGGCTCCTAGTAGTAAGTTTAGCACTTAGTACTGGTAAAAGAAATGTCCAGGATAGCTCAAGTTTGTTAAGTCTTCCACTATACATTACAAATTAAATAATTAAGCTTTGATAAAGGGTTTAATATTCATATGACATGAAAATCCATTTTAACAAGGATCCAATATCACAGAATGTATTAAAAGTATGTATACAGTTAGATGCATATCACTATATTTACCCATCTAGTCAACTTGACTAAACACTTTTTTGTTTAAAACAAATAATCTTTTCAAATATATATTGACCTAAACATCATTCTCTTTCACTATAATGTTTAAATAACTTTATTGTCTGTAATTGATTTGTTTAGAAATATTATTTGTATAATCTATTTAGAACATTATGTCTCTATGGAAGTTATTAAACAGGAAGCATGCACTTTATTTACTCTTTTAAACAAGCAGCTGTTTTAAGGTTTAGGTGCATATTTTTCTGCATAAAATTGCAAATGACCAAACAAAGCAAAGAAACTTCTGTTGAACTTGAACATTTAACAGCATTTAAAGAACTTATCCCTCTATGCTTTGATGATATAACGTTGAATCAAAACCCCTTCAACTCTGAATTAGGGACCAGGATAGGGGTCATGTTTCTGGTACGATTATAATGATGTTAAGTTGACAATAGAGGAAGAGATTTAAACTGCTTACCTTTTGACACATTTGCAATAAACTCCGAGCAATGAAACAACGAAAATCAACATCCTTCATAGATTCCACAACATTTCACTTTCGCTTATTTTTGTTCATGGAGTTTGACATTTTAGGGTTAATGTATTTACCGAAAAAAAACCGGAAAACCCGAATATTCATGAAAAACCAAAAGACACTCATTGGAGTTGTATCTTGAGCTAATAAATAACGTTTTACTTTAAAAATATGTGTTTAAATTTTTTAAAATACTTGTTGCCAATGACATTTGAACAATTTTGGTGTGTTAGTATCAATATTAAGTAGAAATGCAATTATTAAGACGCGACAAACAATCGCTGTAAGTACGATAGAATGATTTCGTTTGTTAATTAATGTCTTAATGAATCTGTTTCAAACAAATGTCAGTAATAATAATTAATCTAACTATTTTTCCTGTATACATGGAAGCATAAGTCATAATTAATACGAGGGGTTATCGTTTCTCCGATAGCGAACAGTATCCGACCAGGTTTTTCTAGAGTATTAAAAAGCTATATGCTATATGAATGTTTTGTGACATATCAAGTAAGGCTTTTCGCCTGTGAAATTCGTCCTTTGAGTTATTTCTCATTTATATATATCAACATCTCGTCTTGACTTTATCCAAGGGTAACTCACATTATAGCTGATATAATGTCTATATATTAGAACCGAACAAATCCCTAAAAAGACCATAAAAGAACAAATTCAATGACTATTCTAGAATTTTCAAGGATTTTTTTACATTGTTCAAGTTCTTTTTATATATCTCAAGCACTAACATGTGTGAAGTGGTATAAATAAAATTGTGCAAGCAAGACTCTAAAATGACATGTAAAATGTTATGGGCGGTTAAAATCCAATAAAATATAACCTAGTTAAGTAACATCCAAGGTCAGACGTTTAACTTATAAATGTATTTCACATTAAAACTCGCGTCAAAAGTTTATCTGAACACGACAGAGTTGTGAGCAATGTTATCATAATACTTATTATGTCCAACATATTTCACGATGCTTATTACACATTATTTGCAAAATCCAGGAGAAAAAATCGACAAAATTAGGTTCAAAATAAGGTAAGAACGTAACGTAATAGGGAGTTCGTTAACATTCCCTTCAAAATATCAAAGAATGTGGACATAACAACTCACTCGAAAGACAATAATGAAGAATTGAAATGTTAGTCGGTGTTTTTTTTGTTTTTTTTAATATTTTCATAGGCATACAGGTGGTAACGCCTCAAATCATAGTTTCTACAAATAAACATATAATTATGGGTACAACTTTTTATAGTGCGTACAAAAAAACAAAACGTGTTTTGGTAAACATTAAAAATGAGACAATTCATTTCAGGGGTAGGCAGTACTGAAAATAAAATTTGTGTAATTCATTTTAACAAAATTAGCATGGTTGATGTACCACCACCACTTGGTAAATCATGCTTGTTATGGTAGAACGCTTTCCATTACACCAACAACTAAGACACAAGTAAAACATATCTCAATTGGTTATTTTAAAGTCATCCTGGGCATCCCTCGTCGTGGGTTAGTTCATTGTATTGTTATTATAAACAGTGTTTTGTTTTTTTGTTCGAACTATAATATAGAGGTTTAATTTCATAACACGTTTACGATACACACCAATTTGATATCTGAAAACTGGTTTAGTGATTTAACATAGAGAATCAAGAAATGCTGTAAATTGTAATGATTGAACATAATCATTCTTGGGACATTACAAATCTACACAGGTGTTTATTTTAACAGTCGTATAAATCATATCAGTTTATAAAAATAGCCTGAATTCAATTTAGTCTAGGTCCAAAGAGCGTTATGGTTTAACAAATAGGCGACTTATTTTAACACACACACAGTACATACACCAGCATAATCTTAGTTCACACATGGTGTGTATTCAGCGAACAATTTGGATTTTCTTTTATATTACAATCAAAGGGCCTTTAAATCTCCAAATACAATCATATAAGAAAAAAAGTGGTCGATTACTGTTCGTTTTCGGAGAAACAATTACCCCTCGTTTTAATTATGACTTATACTTACGTGTATACAGGAAAAATAGTTGGATTAATTATTATAATTGACATTTGTTTGAAACAGTTTTATTAAGACATTAATTAACAAACGAAATCATTCTATCGTACTTACAGCGATTGTTTGTCGCGTCTTAATAATTGCATTTCTACTTAATATTGATACTAACACGTCAAAATTGTTCAAATGTCATTGGTAACAAGTATTTTCAAACATTTTAACCGTATTTTTAAAGTAAAACGTGATTTATAAGCTCAAGATACAACTCCAATGAGTGTCTTTCGGTTTTTTCATGAATAATCGGGTTTTCCGGTTTTTTTTTCGGTAAATACATTAACCCTAAAAATCTCCATGAACAAAAATAAGCGAAAGTGAAATGTTGTGGAATCTATGAAGGGTGTTGATTTTCGTTGTTTCATTGCTCGGAGTTCATTGCAAATGTGTCAAAAGGTAAGCAGTTTAAATCTCTTCATCTATTGTCAACCTAACATCATTATAAACGTACCAGAAACATGACCCCTATCCTGGTCCCTAATTCAGAGTTGAAGGGGTTTTGATGCAACGCTATATCATCAAAGCATAGAGGGATAAGTTCTTTAAATGCTGTTAAATTTTCAGTTTCTACAGCAGTTTCTTTACTTTGTTTGGTCATTTGCAATTATATGCAGAAAAATATGGACCTAAACGTTAAACTAATCGATTATTGTCTTTTAAACAATTACTGTGTTGGTTTTTGTGAATTAACCTAAGCTGCTACCATTTTAGTCAATTCTTTGGTTATAGAAGAAGTCTAGTTATGGGACTTCAAACTTTTCTTAACACAGAGTTCATGACCATATATTGAGATATAAAATGTAGTTATCAAGTATGGAATATTTGTCATGTAATGTTTTGTTTAGTGCTTAACACCACATTTCAACATTTTTTCAGTCATACTGGGGAGGTCGGTCTTAATTCTTTTCCATTAGGATAATCCTGAATCTCTTGAGTCAAGCTTTCCAGTACTAGACTCATACCTTCATCAGTTGCTAAGAATTGTCCTTTACTTGATATAAATATAGGTAGGAGAATTTGGATAGAAAGTATTCCATGACCATACTCCCCTAAAGTATGTAGGGTCCCGCCTGAGCTGAACCACCAGTCCCTAGATTTGTAGTCTGCAGATATGGTACTGACTGAGATAACCAGGCGGGTTGGAAAAACATTTATTATACAACTTTACTGAAATTTGTAACATTTTATACTTAAACTTTTGATCAGTATGGCCATGTACTTTAAGATATGTTAGGTTATAATGAAGCTGACCTTCCAATTATTTCTATGACCCATAGATTGACTAATTCTATCATTGTCCATAATGTTCACTGTATAGGATACATTTAAAATGCCCAATAATTTCTTACTTTATCACTTATTTAACACTTATGACCTGTCTTATACATCAGGAAAAAATATAGAGATAATTATTGTGGTCATTTATTTGTATTCATTGCTTCTCAATTCACCACAATGACTCTAATGTCTCAAGTGTGATTTCAGAAGTAACTTGCAATGCTCAATGATTTGTGTATTGATTCACTAACAACTCAAAGGGGTTAAATTGGAAATCATGTTTTAGTTAAGAACACTGAAAGTTCAGATAAGTCATGGATATCCATGTTATTCCTTACTAGAAACTGTATGTCAGTATCTTCTTTTCATTATAATGAATTACTGGCAGTCTTATAATTTCTATGAAAAGGAAATCACATTTAGGTATTTCTTAGAACTACCTTTTTGTGTTGGTTAAATTCTTGGCAACAGTTTTGCTTGAATCTTGCAAAACCATAAGTGTTATCTCCAGAAAGGTTTTTTAAAACTTTTAAGGTGTGATCGTGGCACAGTAGTTTAATACAAGATTTTGAAGTAGTAGGCCTTATGTCTCGGATTCAATACAAGACCACTGTGAGCAGGTTATACCATTCCATTATATATTTGATAATTGTTATCATTGTGCTTTGGTAGATGTAGAAGTTGTCAATTCTTTGTCAAAAGCTAGTAGACCTTCTAGTGAAAAAAGGTGTCTAAGAAAGTTGGCTAGGTGAGTGGCCACTGTTTATATGTAATAAAAAGTGTTGATAAGTGACATCATATCCAATTTTCAAAAAAACTGATAAACCTTTGACAATATACAGAAAGGTAGAAAGGAAACCCTTTGACAGTTTAAATAAAGTTTGTTTATTTGAGTAAGATGGTTTTTATTTCAACATCAAAACACGGAAAACAGTTTTGCATGTTAAAAATCAATGTTAAAAACTAGCAAACCATCTTGTATTCATTTGATCTATTTAAAGCAGTCTTTGACATAGATGATACAAAGAATATACATAGTGTTGTTGATGGAGTCAAGTCTTTGATGTAACAATGATGATTTATTGTAAAGAAATGATAAAGGTCATCTTTTTTAATGTTTTATATCTGAACTAGATTGCTGGGATAGTTTCATTGGCTTAATGTGTTTTTATTGATCTAAAATTTGTTTGAAAATTTTAAATTGTTTATAGAATGTGATGACTAATGTATTAAATGATTATTTATTGTACAACATGCAGGGCTTGACATTAACTCTTTAAAGAAGGTTGCCCAGTTGGACAACCTGCTTATATTTTACTTGTCAGAAGCAAATGTTTACTGGCAGAAGCTTAGTTGCCAGAACCCCAAATAATATGGTGAAGGGCAATAAGATTACCTTTAATGTTAAGTTCTGAACATGTTAAAAGAATTACAAGAGTTGTGAACAAACTCATTGTTAATATCAATATCATCATGTCACAAGTCTGAAAATTCAATCATATTAATGTGTCACAGTTTCATCCTAGAACAGATAAGATTTTAATGTGAGAAGATTTTAATGTAATATTACATGTATTGATAAAATTGTGATTTATTATGTCAGATGTTTGTATGGTCTTAGATTATTAGAACTATGCGATATTCTCAAGGTGACATCCATTGATGCAGCAAGATGTCACCTTGAGATTATAGCATAAGATGACTGTGGCAAAATGACTAAACCAATGTTGAAATAAGACAATAGGCTTAGGATTTCATTTCTCATTTGTATGCTTCTCTCTATGCTCCTGTTAATGTAAAGTTACTAAGGGCTGTCAGGGACTCAGGATATGCCAGAAACGTATCGCCATATATTGTGGGTTATTATGTTTGTTGTACATCCGCTGTTTTTACTGAGAAACAATGCAAATTTTACATAGAGCTACCCCGTTGACGATTTTGTTTGTTTTGGTATCTAAATTTAAGCTGAAATGAGTCCAGAGTCGAATTTTGGCCTTTTTGTATTTTCCACAATATTAAATCATTAAATTGACATTTCACTACTTTCATTTCACGAAGGGAAGAATTTCCAAACGAAAAAAAAATTGTCACTAAATACCTGTACAATAAATTCGTATAGCGGAATGTATTGCCACAGCTATATACCGGTATACCCAAACATTGTGACAGCCCTGATGTAATATATGGGGTCTTATGTCTTATTTCAACATTGGTTTAGTCATTTTGCTTAACTGTCATCCTACTTGTTTTCTGCTGGACAGGTCTATATTTAAAATTTCACACTTACTTAAAGCACAGTACTCTTTCCAGTAGCTGTCATCTGCCATGCTTGATGCAGAGTTAGGCAGGAGAATGACCATAGAAACATTTCATGACCAAAGTCATTCTGTCTGGGCAGCTTGAAGGCTACATTTAATCTGCAGAATTAACAGGGGTATTTTGCTTCACCTAGTGGTGCAAACTCCCCGCAGTGGTTATTTCCCTTTATTAAATCAATAACCACTGCCACCACAAGTAAATTCATCCCTCAGAGAGCCGAATACTTTGTTTCATCTTTACTTTTAAATTTCAATATTTTCTACAAATTGAGCCTTCTCATAGTAAATTATGATGTTCAAAGTACATATAGATAAAAATAGTTTTAATTAATAATTTTTCAACATAACAAAGCATGACGTAAGCACTGTGAGACGTTTGGGCATTCTATGATTAGATGGTATTACTAGGTCATGTGATTTACATGTTGGCAATGGTTAAAGTAGCAAAGCGTGACGTAAGCACTGTGAGGAGTTTGCTAGTGGTGTTCTTGTACCCTATTCACCTAGTGGTGTTCTTGTACCCTATGTTTTCATGTCCATACAAAATTACCATACCATATTTTAGCTTACAAAGATTTATTCCATATTACAGCAATATTGAGAAGATTATTCAGCTATTTTTATTGCACAGACAACAGTTGGTCATCAATAATTCAGTCACTAAGAGATTTTATAGCTTTTCCTAGTCTTGTATCACACATTAGCTGATTTGTTCCACATTACATTTCACAAGTTTTCTCTGACCACTTTCATTATAACAGACTTCTAGCCTGATGTACATTCTCTGAAAACCTGTAGAAAATAAGTTGACGGGTAACAGCAAAACTAGTCTACATCCTTCTTTGCTTAAATTGAGCCACAGCCATGGCGTAGATATTAGCATGTCTGACATCGAATCTGGAAATCGCGGGTTCGAGCCTGGTCGTGGTAGGTCATACCCTCTACATAAGTTGTCAGCCTCATGGTAGAGTAAGTTAGTTCTGGTGATAGAAAAGTCACAGTCCAGGAAACCTATAGAAGGTCTTAAAGAGCTGGTCGTCGTATATATAACCTTAATATGTGTTGAATATGAGGTTAAAAACCAATTAAAAAAATTTGCTTAAATTGAGTTTAACTATTTTTGTTAAGGTTTTAGTGTTTTTATTGAGTTTCCAAATTTATTTCATTGTTGATGTTCGAAACTGAGTAAACAATTTAGTTTCCAGCTTTGCAATTTTCATTTTTCTAATACATAGAAAAAAAGAAGATTTTATGGTTACTTTATAGCAACTGTTATGTATATATATACAGTTTATGCAGTAGCAGTGTTCCTATTTGAAATAAGAGATTTGCCTCCCAAGAAAGTGTTCATCTTTTCCTCAAATTAATATATTACAGATGTCTATGACTTTAACAGTTCATTGTTCCTTAGTGTGAGCCCTTGGCTTCCCTGGAAGATCGTTAATTTCTTTTTATTTCCATCCTTGTTTTTCTATCATTGTCCTTTCTTTTTCAGTCAGTGTCGTTTTTAGTCTGAGCTTTTCTGTGATTGCTCTAGCTACTAATAAAACTCTCAGATCTGTCAACCCGTACTAATACTTTATGTGTTTGTTGTTTAGATGCCTAGAAAAGCATCACAGCCTTAGGTCTCCAAGTCATTGACATTTAACATCATCCTGTTTGATATCACGATTTCCAATTACATAAAATGACAAAAAACAACAAATTTTGTATTACAAATGTTGTCATTTACTGATAGCATCAATCTCTGTGTGATATGGTCACTGATGGATGTTACAATGATGATGATGATGATGCAATGTAACTTTCTGTTATATAGTTCATTGCTCTCATATAATAAACTTCACTATGGCAGCTCTCATGTTATATGACAGGCATTTGTAACTATCTAGATCAATACTGGATTTACTAGAAACATTTTCTTGTTTTTGTAGAGAAAATCTACAAGTTCTTGGTATTCAAAGTTAATTATTTTATCATTTGTCAGTATTTATTTATATTTCAATCAATGATAATGTCATATCTGGTTCTTCATTTAGTAAAATCTCAATCTCTGAAACTTGTCTATGATTTGATAGTAGCATACTTATGAGAAATTTTCATGGGTCAACACACAACTGGTCTAAGTCCTTCTGTATTTTACATGTAGTTAAACTAGTTTTGCATGAACCCATCAATGTTTGTTTGATATCTGCTTTGTTTTATAACAAGTATAAACTGACTGTATGATTATAATTATATTAGACTTGGTTTGAATGATATTCTGGAAGAGATATGTTGTGAAATCACACAGTGACAAGGTACAAACACATCATTGCTGAAAATCATGTATTCAACATGCACTGCATTCCTTAAAGAGAGCATACACAAATGTTCACGAATTTTGCAAATGCTTTAAAAGGGATTGGTTTGTACAGCTTGAACATTCCTAACAAAGGGTCAATGTAATTAAGTGTCAGGTACGTGACTTGTTAAGATAAAAAATATTGCAGCCATGTAAGGATACAGAAATTTTGTTTGTAGAAGCCGCCATCTTGGATTTGCTAGTTTGAAGTAAAACCATTTTATGCAATGACTGTTCTAGTGAAGGAATGCAGTGCTGTTGTTCTCTAAACACATACTTTTCATTGTAAAATGTACATGTTTGTGTGAACCAGATGTAAGAATCCCTATTTCGCAGGTTTAGTGGAAAACAGTTGTAACTCAATATAAGAAAAGAGTGATTTACAATCGTTTTGCACTAAACCCATGATTTGTGAATTTCCAGATGAACTGTAGTAAAGCAAATAACTAGCATCATTCAAACTGATGTTTGTTGGTCAATAGTTAGTTAATGTTTTCATTTGTGCAGAATTTTATGGATTTACATTACAAGAGAAATGTGGGGTCAGGAGATGTAAAGCACTATGTGTCATTAACCAGAAACTTCTTATTATCCAATAAATCAATGTATAATTGTCTACCTCGTCTGTGACCTTTCACCAATGATTTAGTATCATTGTTTGATTCCAACAATGTGTAACATGATATAAAAATATTGTAATATAGTAAAATTGTTTTGTAGTACATGTACATGTCGAGGGTTCGCTGCAAGACTGTATTGCGTTAAAGAGTGAGTTACTACAGTCATTTGGGCAACCCTTGATGTATTTAATACAGAAACACACATTTATGGTAGAAGAACATTCATTAATCAAAGGTGTATTTAATCATTTAAAATTGACTGTGTTGCATTGTCAGGTTATTTACCACAGTAATATCAAAGACAAATCATTGTCGATCATGGTCAAAACTAAGACTAATGTTTAAGTGGAAAATAACATTAAAGACAACTGTGTTTTAACCTGATGGTCAAATATGAATCAAGGTAAATTGCAGTTCACAGGGTATATTGATTGCAAACTGTTTTCTGTGATGTGCTTAACTGTTAATGAGTTGTTTCCACCTTTATTTGACTTCTTCACTGGTTAAAGCTAAAAACAAACAAAGAATAATTGCATTGTACATGTATTTGTGTTCTATACTTACATTGTGATACATTTTCATATCTGCTATGCTTTCAGTTCATAGCTTGGACTTCTATTCTATTCATATTTCAATTGTAATTTCAAATTCATTATTTATTAGGCCCACTTATAATGTCATGCATCATTTTCCTGTGATTTATTTATTATTATCTATAACTATTTATTTGAATTCTATAATCATGTTCCTATGTCACACAAAACAATATCAAAGGACCACAATGGAAATAAGGATATTTTTTTACCCTTTTTTGTCATCCTTTCTCTATAATGTTGGTTGACATGGCTATATAATTAGTCCATGCATGTGCTGTTAATTATAATATTATGTATGTTTTAATGTAATTGCCATGTTTATCCTCACATTTTATAGCAAAATATCTATCTGTCTATGTATGCCTCTAAGTTTGCTGTTCCCAGCCACTGAACCAAGATAGCAGATAGGTCTATGAAAGTTATTGATCCAAAGTGGTGAAATGCTCTCTCCATTGACTTGAAATATGTTCCAAATGAAGTCCAGTGTAAAAATCAACCAAAACATTCTACATTTAAATTCTACTTCTAACTATTCCATATGCATATGATAGTCAATAAAAAGGAAAAATAAACTGGTTAAAAATGTTAAATTTGTATTGCATTATTAACCGGTATAGCAGTTAACCATTACATCCCTAGCTGACATGCAGATAATTTACTCCAGTGCATCTTATATAAATATGTTAACAGTGTGTGAATCACAGTGCATGTTCCAGACAAAAATTGACTTACTGAGGTTTTGTAATAGCGTAAAAGTGACAATCTTGTATCCCATCTTGTAATACTATATTGAATCCCTCAAACTTCAACTTGCGTCCCAGTGAATTAAATTACTTGTAAACTGAAATTATTAGTCTAAACAAACTGACACATGAATATCAAGGGAAGTTAAATATTGCCAGAATCTATCGGTAGATTAGTCTGGAAATATTAAACTTGCCATTTGTAATCAGTTTACAATGTATTTGAATGAGACATAAAGTTTACCATAAGCCAAGTTGTTGGAAAAAAATAAACTTACTATTTTCAGGGCTCAGCAACGATTCTATTTGATACAATTTGATAATCAATTGCCAGGGTGGGGATTCAATTTTCGTTGAGAATCAGCGATTTTCAATTGGATACCAGCCTTTAAACTTGTCTATAAAAGTTGTAAGGGTTTAAGACTTTAGTTACTATGATCAATGATAAACTGGTGAAAAAAATCAGTATGAAAATTCATTTGTTTTATTAATCTTGTTCTGTGGTAGATGTTAATAATTTCAGTAACAATTTTATTTCATCAATATAATTTAGTTTTAAGCTCAAATTAATATAGTTCTCTACATTGGGTATAAATTGTACTAATAAATGTATTGAATTGGAACAAATTGAATTGAAAGAAAAAAACTACTTCCTGGAAACATTGACCACAGTAAAGTTCCACTATTATGATCAAACTCCCTGCAACAGTTACTTCCCTTTTATTAATCAATGACCACTGCCACCACAAGTAAAATCACTTCTCATAGAACTGAGTATTTCTTTATCTTTTAATTTACATTTCAATATTTTCTATAATTTGAGTCTAAATCTTATAGTAAATTATGAGGTTCAAAGTACATAAAGATAAAAAATAATTTTAATTAATAATTTGTTAAAATAATGAAATTACTGCAATGTTTTCATGGCAATTGCCATTTTTGTCACATGGTATTTGTAACTAGTGTCACAGGATTTATGTGTTAGCAGTGGTTAAAGTAGCAAAGAGTGACGTAAGCACTGTCAGGAGTTTTTATAAAGATGACACCTTGATTATTGCAAAATCCTGGAATTTTTGACGAATTATATGTCCCAAATGTCCCAAAAGATTGTATCACTATTAAGGCCACCGATTTTGATGGTCATAATATAATGGCACATTACTGTACATGTATGTTGGTTTTTATATTCATGATACTTTTGATTAAGAGTATTTTTTGCCACCCATCACTATGAGGACATCAAATATTGTCTAACTAGAGACTTCATATTGCAGAATGTCTGCTACAGTCAATATCAATTTGTTATAATGCATTTCAAACTATAAATTTTGTTTGAATCAATTTGGTAGACACTAAATCTTTAATCATATTGTCTGAGTAGGACAAAACATCAATAGGAAACAGTTAGCATCAAAATATCCTTAGAATATAGTGAAATGTATTTATGCCAAGTAAAACTTTAAATAGACATACATGCGAGGGTTGCTCACAAGATTGTAGTAACTTGCTCTTTAATGCAATGCACTTACTACAGTCTTGCTGACAACCCTCGAATACTTCGTTCCACTTCTTTCATAGTTGATGAACTAATGTTTCATCATTACCTGTAGCCTGTTCAATTATCCTAAACGTTCCAAAACGTTCTATAATGCTACATTCGGAACTCTTCGGCCATTCGCTGCGAATAATCTAATCTATTAAACAAATATACGATAGTTAAGGCAATGAGTGATTTTTCAAAATTTATGGACTTAAAAACGAAACATCACTCATTGCCTAAACGATTGTATATTTGTTTTAAAACGTTCTGTAATGTTACATTTGGAACTCCTCAGTTACTTCAACACCGGTAGTTTCAAAATAGCGTCTAAATATGTCTGAGGTTATTCGCAGCGAATGGCTGAGGAGTTCCAAATGTAACATTAAAGAACATTTTGGAATGTTAAGGCTAATTGAACAGGCTACTGTGTAAAATTACTTCACTAACTAAAAATGTATATTGAAGCAGACAATAAATAAACTGCTCTGCACTTTAACATTACAGGCTGACATTATGGGAGAAGTATGCAAACCTTAATATAACTCTGTGTCATAAAACTTCCAGTTCCATTATATGATTGTATTGTATGAGATATTTTCATTGTAATGTATTTTAATTGGATTTTGATTGATTGTTATTTTATCTAGTTCACTTGATCATTATCAAGAAAAGCTGTGTTCATTAATAGAGAGAGTAGCGGGGGAAGTTATTATATTGATTTGTGTGAGAGTTATGACCAGTACTATAATAGTATTGGTGTGATTGATGGTAAATGTTGGGAGGATAAGTTATTGTTGGTTTCTTATAGTTATAACAGTGACTGTGCCATTTGTAGAAGTCTTCTCATTGTATTGGTTTTCTTCAAAGTGATGCACACATTTTGATGTTGAATTCTTTTAGAATGATATCACATGCAAGGGCTTAGACTTGAAACTTGATCAGTTGTCATCAGCCAATGGCTTTGACTGTTGTTTAATGATCGTGACATTTTGTGTAAAAATTCTAAAACACACTAACTAAGGTCATTTTGGCACTTGGAGTTTTAGAATTGGCATTATTTTATAGCATGGTTCCTTCATGTTGATGTTCATAATGAATGACCTTCTTAGGAAAAGATTATCACTTGTACATGTAACTGTCAAAAAAAATATTCTTGACCTCATTAGAAAGACTTTTTACCCATAGAAGGAGATTTTTTATTCCCACATGATATTACATATATGTATTTTATATGCCTATTATTGATGTATAACTGTAACTCACAGTCTATGAATATCATATACAGTTCCTAATATATACATATAAATTACATCATGAAGTAAATTAATGTATATATTAACAAACACAATATGTCATATATAAGAAAAAATATTCACATTGAAACACATCTGTCACAATGTATAAATGATGTATGTATAAATTTATATATATTTTATCTGAATATCAAAATGAAACACATGTTAGTGTAACTTTACTGATAGCATGTACTTTTCCTGGCCTAATACTAACATACATTGAACATACTTTTAACATAATTTCTTTTGAACATACATTTTGTATAATATCCTATGATGTGAACAATAACACAATGTTGTGATATTTGCTTTTCTAGAATTGATGTGTTAAAGGAAAATCCTCACAGTTGACTTACTTAACACAATGTCCTGAAAATTCTTAAAAATCAATCCATCTCTTAGGGTAAAATGACAATCTGATTAAAACTCGATCTAAAATTTTCCGCTCACCTACTCGCTAATTTAGATCTGGCCTTTTCCAAACGAAGGTCACGTTCAGGTGACCCTTTCTCATCATAATATTCATGACGAAATTGTTATGATACGTAACTTGTTTACATCGTCTACGTCACGCAATTTGAAATGAGCCGTCCAATCACAGACAGTGAATACCGCTGTTAAATTAGCTTGCAAACCTTGGTCTAAAAATAGAAATTACGAAATCAAAATGTTATTAATAGTGTTTCGTCTAGATGAAAGCTACGCATTGATTGGTCGACACAAAGTTCATCTCGACGTGACCTTCCACGGAGACAGTAGAGATCCTGTACGACAATGCTCTACAGGATATCTGTTTATGGAGATTGGGTATAATAATTTACTGATACATTGTACCCATGATTAATAGATTTCATTTTACTGATCCACTTAAAGACATTATATATAACTACATACCAGTTCCACAGGCCAATTGTCATCCCCCCAGAACATATATATGTCTTAAGTGGATTGGGACCATGCCTGTGGCCTGTGATGTAAAGTGCATTTTATCAAATATGTCTGTTTGCTTTTATTACAAAAGTACATTTTAATGCCATTGATTTAAGCTATAATTTACAATATCCATTCATAGTGACAGGTATAATTACTTAAAGCAATTTTTACTTTCTATATATAATGTTACATTAAGTATTAAGTAAAAGAAATAAATATATTACAAGGACATACAAAGTCAGCTGTTACCGATCCTATCAATTGGTCGGTACAAAAATAGTCTAACTACATGCAAATAATGGAGGATTTACACTGGTCTTGCACTGACCAATCAATATTGATTTGCTCTCCTTTTTACATGGTAGCTTATTATATCAACAAATGATAATTTCTACCATCCTGACTTCAAGCTTACTTCAAAAGTAACAATTTCATGGTATCAATCATATCCTGTAGGTTTTCTAGGTATAATCAATGTATTTCAATCAATATGTAGGGGAAAGGGTAATCTATTGCCATTTAATTTGATAAAAACCTATATTCTACCATTAATATAAAACGTTTCAATTACAATGCACAAATGTTGAAAATAAATAATAAATATTGAATTTTTCTATAAACTGGAAAAAGTTTGTTTGCTCGGCATTGTTTATTAAAGGTGTCATATTGTTTCATTTTGTTTAATTAAATATTTTCGGAAGAGTTGTATTATACTGGACGTGTAAATACTATATTTGGTCATGTGATTATAATATGAGCAATATTTCTGTTTGTTTAATTGAATATTTCTCGTTTAGTACTAGATTATTTAATGATTTGTGACTCTTCTATTGTTGGTTGTCATATAAGATTAATATTCTCATTATATGACCAATACGCAGATGGTGTTATTGTTGAACACATAAATTTCCTGACTGTAAAGTTTGTCCTGGAGTATTTATATTATTTACAGCTTTGGTTAATTGCTGCAGTAATTGCTAGTTTAATGGTCGTGTTTACTAATGGATACTCATGTTTAAAATGACCGCAAACATAATATTGTGCAAGGAATTACATACTGATTGTGATAAAGATAATGTCGGATGTTGTAAATTTCACGCAGTTCGTATGGAATGTATTATTTACTGGTGTTTTTAGTGAAGCTTTAGATACATTTAGCTCTGATGGATTACCGAGGCCAAACAACAAAATATTGATTACTTTATATTGTTCTGTCAAAATTTTCTGAGCTTGTATGGAAATCATTATCCCCGATTTTTAGAATAAATGTGCATATTTCCTGTAAAGCGTATTTGCTTACATCATAATAAAAATGAATAGTGAGTGATTCTAACTGTTCAATGGCTTCAGGATTTGTTACAGTGATTTTATGATAAAAAAGTCACATTTTTGCTCATAGATTCACACAATGTTTCTCAGTTAATCGCATGATATAGGATAATTTGTCTATAATATTTTAAATGGATTTTTGTGGATGTTTTTACTGGCTGCTTAGACGAAAGTAAGTTAACTTTTTTGTTATCCAAAATTGCTCATCGATTATTTTTTATGGCTAATGTGTGGTATAACATCAGCCCCTTCTTTCCATTTTGAGAATATAATACTATATTAAATTATTTATTTCTAGTATCTTGCAAATAATTGATCCAAATATTTTATGAATTGAAAGAAAAAAAATCAGAAATGTTTTTGTCTCCTTGGGAACATTTCCATTACATTTGCATGACCTCCTTTTTCCCCTGGAACAGTCATTGAGTTGAAACTTTCACAATTCAATAAAGACACATAATTGGTAATAAATGCCTGATATAGTTGTTTTTTTTATGGTTATTGATTGCAGTCATGTGATGGAACAAGAATACTATTTAAAACTTGATCTTTGTTCTAAAATTGGCACTCGAATTTTAAACAATTATGTTTTCGTTTAGAGAGCGCTTCAGGGAGCAGCAAATTAATGGGAAAAAAACCCACTCTGCTGTAATTTATACATATATTGTCCCATTTAAGTAACATGAAGATGGTTTAATTTAGGGATACTAACATTTCCCCTTCTTTAAAATTGTTGATGCTTATAAAGCCTACAATACATGTTTTGTACATTTTTGTATTTGTTTTCTACACAATACAGCCGCCTGGATATCTCAGTTGGTAGCACACACGTCTACTGATCGAGGGGTCATGGGTTTGATTCCCAGGTGGTGCATATTTTCGTGAAGCTTGGTCATGAAATTATTCTACGGCCATTCTCCCTCCTACCGATGATTTTTAATTATGTAGGGCAGTTGTTAGTCACTGATGAAAGTATGCGCTTAGTAGTTGGTTAACAGCTAAATCCAGAGATTTAGCCTTTCCAGGAGCAGTGAGTAGGTTGACTGACCGCCGTTATATGATCTATACAATGTGTTGCTATGGCATTTAACTCAACAAGAACAAACAAACAAATCTATACAATACATGTTTTGTACTTGTTTTCTATGTCATATATCTAAAATATGTAAGGGATATAACTACATTCAAACAACATACAACTGACACTTAGTAAACTGAATGCAGTAGCCCCTCTAGACAGTTATTGTCTAAGGTTGTTTTAAAGTTAAAAATCCGGTCATTTGTTGGCATACATGCTACATAATTTTAATATTTTATAAGGGGATAAGGATATTTTGTATATATTCTGACCTAATACCCAAGCGAAATGATTACCATGGTCGACCATGGTGACCACAGTTAATGTTCAAAAGATGTTTTGTACAAAAGACTATTATTATGTACATGTATTAATAGTGTCTATACTGTATAAAGGTTTGGCGTAATGTGTGCCACTTTTTTCTGACCATTGGCTTTCTGTACTATGTTTGTACCCATTTGTCGTAGAGTATCTGACTTTTTATATTTGAACAACCTAAAATTTTACTTTGGTAACACAATACTATTGATCTGTTTGCTGCAATTTTCATGTTAATAGCAAGTCATGTGATTACTATAAATAAACTGGACTGTTTGGTTCACCAACATGATGTTAGATCTTTTTTACATCTATTTTGCTTTCATACAGTTTGTGATTGAAGAATCAATTCAATTTTTATTTTTAAGTGGACACAGCAAGTTCTTGTTCAGTCCAAAAGCATGTTTACCCCAAATTTAAAATTACTGCATCAAATATCTGCTGAGCAGATCTATTTATAACAAAGAAAATATAACAAAGGTGGATGTAAGCTGAACTGTTTGCACATCCAATTTTCAAATGTTATATGTAAACTCACAGACTGTTTAATTGACTGACATAAAATCTCTAATACTTGTTCAGAAATGGTCTTACATCATTGCTAATATTATAAAACTGCAATGGCATAAATAATGTAACTTTAATATCTCCAATATATTTCATATATCATAGTATATTTGAAAGTATCATTGATTAATATTCGCAAGAACTATGATCTATGGCTAATGTTGAAGTCTATAACACCTTATAGTATAAATCAGAACAATGTTGTGCTATGATATCAAATGATAATCTCTTACAGATCCTCCCCAGAGAATGGCTACATTATGCAGAAACTTCTGCCTCATGGACTGACTGAATAATGTCTGAAAGTTTCACTCTTAGTTAACCTGTTTCTATCCAAGTTCTTGCTGTTAAAGCCTTAGAAGTTAGGTCATTTACTTAAAAAATGTATTTGTTGTGCTTGCCCTAGTTTGAATGATTTAGTCAATCAGTGTATTATGTGCACAAATGATGTTATGCACAAAAATCTTAACTTATCTTGCACATGATAGAATAATTTCAAATTTTAGAACATCTTTGTCCCAGTAAGTGCAGGCTTGAAAAAGTTGATTAGTGCATTTTTGGAAGATGAAGTTTTCTTTGCAAAATGATGCTGCTTTCTTGGTTATATCATTGTTGAAAAAATAGAATATGATCATAGTTTTATATTTCTGCAATATAATTTACAATATGTACAATACTTCGTTCCACACATCTAACTGTAAAACATTAAATATAATGCATTGAAAACTACCTTAATAATACAAAGCCCTCTAAATCCCTTGGATGAAGTCTTGTTTTAGGGTATTCAACATATTTATCCATGAAATTTTAAGAGACAAATGGTTGTCTGCTCATGGATCTTAGTCATAAAATAGTTTTCACTGCCATTCTCCCTCCTACGACTGATCCTGAATCATGTTGAACAGTAACTGTTGTCAGTCACTGATGGAAGTATTCTACCAGTAACTAGTTAACAGTTAAATCAATAGATTGAGACTTTCCAGGTTTGGTAAGTACCTTGGTTGACCACTGTTATATGACCTATACAAAGTGTTGCTACAGTGTTAAAGTAAACAAAAAATATACTAAATAAATATTATTTTCATCATAGGAAATCTGTTAATTAGGTCATTGAAGCTGTGGCATTACCAGTGTTAGAACAAGGGTGATTATTTTCACAAAATCAATGTTTATTATTTGCTGGTATTCTTTAGAAAATTGGTTAAATTATTCATAATGTGAAAAAACACATAGAGCCAAGATTTTGTGTTGATTTTACAAGAATAGTCTTGGAACTAATATTATTTTCACATATGTATCACCTGATTTTCACGCTTGTCTATCATTATTCCTACTACTTTCTCACTTTATTTGTTCCCGATTTACTGTATAAACCTATGACATAGTTTCTGACTCATATACTCTCATGGTGTTTTTGGCTAATAACCTCTGACACTGTACTGCTGTTGTATGTGTGTGTGTTATTCTTAGAGCTGCTAAAACTAGTTTTTCACTGACTGTAACATATCATTAACTTTTTGTGACTGTCATAATTAATCAGTCACATAGAGTCCAGAAACCAGAAAACAGGTCTTGGATGTTGTTGCTGAGACATTTTATATAAGTCTCAAATCTGTCCCCAATGATCAAGTTGCAAGACAAAACAAGTCACTTGGAGGTCTCCTAGAAACACAAACATGTTCCAAACCACCTAGACTTCCCAGAGACTAACTGGAAACTCCTGAAACTTTGCTGCAACAAGCAAATGTTTAGTCACCAACTAGTCGCTACTTTGTTGGTGGGCCTCACACAATAGCAACACACTGTTTAAGTCATATGACTGTGGTTATTCAACCTACTTACCATTCCTTGAAAGACTTGTGCACAACCTAACTGAGCTAGTCAAGTGGAATCTAAACCATTGTATTTGGTTTATAAGTAGAAGTCATGCTTGTATTCAAAACAATGGCAAAGCAAACTCTTACCAAAAGAATAATTAAATGACTCCATATTATGTCAAAGTTTTTTTTCGACCTAGTAGATTTTTTGTAATCATCTAAAAAGCATTCACAAACTTTTATCACCTTGTTATAGGACATCAATCATACCCACAAACACAAATAAAGATATTTTCTTATTTTCTTAACTGAAATCGTGTCTTATCTAACCCAGAGTCAGCCCCATCTGATATAAATATTGAAATATCAATGTCTCTGAGGTTTGTATTAAGGAAATTAAATGTCAAGAAAGAATGATACTGTACCTATATGATAAAACAATACATTGTATTGACATGTATAGAGGATACAGTTATAATGATTAAATCAAAGCACTGAAACACTGAATATGTTTGGGTTACAAAGTAATTTTGTAGGGTTGGAATTTTTCCTTTTTTTTAATAGAAAAGAAATTATCATTTACTTTGAATCCTGGTTGCTAGAGGCTTAAGAGGTAATTTGAAGTACAATTCAGTGATCCTAAGTTTAAAGATACAATTAATGCATATTATCTTTATTATTTATTCTACTTGGCCTGCTGGTATAAAAAAGGAAAAAAAACAAAAACACTTTAAGATGCCATTCAAAGTCATCAACTTTGACCTGTATTTTTACCGGCTGGATAATATTTCAGTTTTCAGGTGTTTGTAAGGAGTTTGAAATTTAAACTTATTAGTTTATGAATCCAGGTTACATGAAATCTTCTTCTGTCAGTACTTTTATTTCAGGAAAGGAAATCTTTGTATATTTTAGGAAACTTCAGTTAAAAAAATCTGGTTCAAGAAAACTAGTTGTTGAACTGACTGTTTTGATAATATTTAGCTAAGGGATTTTTGAAGATTGCATGTATACAAGTACAAGGCTATTTGTAATGATTTATGACCAATAATCTACTAGAATGTATGTCTGACCATCTCTCCCTTATATAATACATCATATTATAGTATGACATAAAACTTTGTTAATGTCTGATAATGTTCTTATCAATGTCATTATCGTCCGAAAATTGATGTTCTCTGTGACCTTCAGCATCAAAGAAATCTGATCTTGTAAGGAATACTGGTGCCTCAATTTCAGGAAATAGTGAAGGAGCATCAATATCTCTGTCGCCTTAATGTTCTGATTCTGACTTAGTTTTTGACATAAGCATGTGACTGTTCACTGACTGAAGTAACTCAATATGTTCTGATGTTATACTTACACTAATATTGCCATTACGTTCTTTTCAGTATAGATTTTGGAACAAATATTTCTCCTAATCCTCATATAGAACAATGTTTCTACTTGTCTGGAACAAACTATTGCAATGGGATATTTTAGATGAATTGGAGGTGCCTGATTCTAATTGGGTGTCAAAGTATTCAACCATATTTGGTAAAGTTCCAAGTTATTTTTGAACAATCTGGTAACAGAAATTCATAAGGCAAGCAGTTGTATTTCAGCTTTTGTCGACATATAGTCTGAATGTTGTATAAAATAAATTTTCTGGTTTTATCAAAGAAGGATGAATATCTTGAGGTTTGTGATGAAATTTGTTGAGTTTTTACTATAAAATATTACATTTTCAATTTGAGGTGGTCTCATCTTTGTTTACTGATTTACTTTTTGAACTAATAACAGTTTTACAAATGGTCATTTTCTTGTTAATTGCTATTGATAAATTTTGTTTAATTGTTCAAGGTGCATACTTTAACTCCACTAATTTTAACTCATTTTGTGTACTAAAGTACTGTAGTGAATATTTAAATCAATGGAATTAATGCATGGACTAATGGCATTTGAATAAAAATTTAAAAAAAACTTTAAAAATGTTCAAGTTAAGCATTTCTTGTAACTACAATTTCATTTTATTATCACTTGTGATTTTTACTGCCAGCAGATTAATTGAATGTTCAACTTTTGGTTCAAAATTGATACGAAACAACTGAATCTGCCTTCTATCTGCTTTCCATTTATGTTTACAATTGTTTACTTGCAATATAAGCACATGTACATACATTGTGTCAGTATGTTGACTGAAAATCCTACTATAACAGTCAACAGCTACTAATTTCATCCATTGTACATGATGTATTTTTACCTTTGCAGTTTTAAATTCAACCATGACATAAAAACCTACATGTGACTTTTTTTATTTCATAGACGATTTTTTAGGTTCAATATTTTGTTTAATTACTATGCCTCTGCCCAGATGAAATGCAATCAGACTCAGGCACTTAAAGATGCAAATATGGTAAGGTGAAATACATTTGCCATTTTTAAACACTTAGTGCCTAGCCTTGATTTTATTTGTTTTGATAAAGGTATGTTGATCAGCTCCTTGAAGATAAACTATTTTTTGCAGACATATGATAATATAAGGTAAAAGTAAACAAATTAGTCAACAACATTCAGGTTATAATTAACTGATTTGTTATCACATTTAACAAGTATAGATGTCTGAAAATAACAAACTTTTTTCATAATTGTAACATACAACATTACAAAATTTTACTGAAATTCAGTTTTAAATTATTTTAATAGTAGGCAGTTTGAAAGGAAAACGACTTAAAAAACTAGGCTACATCCTTCTTCACTTACATAATGGGGTTAATAATATACAGTCACTGACAGTTGAATAAAATTTATCAATACTAAGCACTTGTTTTTTACACATTAAAGATGGTAAAACAAAGATCGTGGCCCCTCAAATGTCAGTGTTCCAATGCATTCTGTTAGCAAGACAAATTCTGCTAGCTTAGTGCTTCATTGCAGCAAATCATAGCATAGTAAATTGCTATGTAGAGTACATTATATAATGCTGTGATATCCTTATGTATTGCTTGCTACCAAAACTGCCTTTTGAACATTTTGTTTTTCATCATCAGTATAGACACAGATTTTCTTAAACTAATCGTTATGCAAGTGACTTATTTTCATGTTATACAACTGTATGAGAAGTAAAAGATAATATTTGCCAATATTTGTTGTTCAGAATTCAATTAGTTAATTGATAATTCAGTTTTGTGAAAGCTTAGCTGTATTCCATAGTGACACCTTATGATGAGTTTTATATTAATCATCATGATGAAAATGTTTCTCATCTCTGTGCATTTCTAATGTATTCTGATTAAAGAGATTGCTTTGATTTGAAATGAGTATTTTTTGCTCAACTGAGCATATGATCATGTGTCCTGTATTTGTCTGTAGTGTACATATCAATATTATGATTGTTAAATTAATATGTCAGTCAAACAGTGGCACATACAGTAAGCTCACTGATTTAAATACTGGGTATTTGTTTAATAATTCCCATACACTATAATACAGATATATATTTTTATTCATAATGATTACAGAAGTACTGTAATGAGCATTTAACTCAAAGAGGTTAATGTATGCATTATTAAATTAAGGCCAATTATAGCTTCCATATTTGGCATGCAGCATCACCTGAAGTTGACTTTTGTAAAATTTTGTTTGAATATAATGACTCTGTCATGGAAAAAAGGATCTTCACACTTAATATGGAGGTATTAAAACATCTCCCTGTCATAAGTTGGGTAAACTGGTCTCTAGCATCCTCTTGTTTAAAAATCATCTACAGTGAATATTTTCAACTGCTTGTATAACACAATGTTCAAAACATTTAGAAAAGCTATGGATTTCTATTTTATTAGAATCAAAGCTTTCAAGCTAGATCCATATGTGGCACATTCTAGCATAATGTAAATTTTCCTGCTGACAAGACCAATTGTTCACATATACACCATGTATTGTTCGTTTTTTCTCAACTGTCAAAACATGAATAATTTCAGGGTGAATGCGTCTGTTAAAATTATTGTCGTAAATTACACCCATGAGTTTCCGAAAGTGTGTGTGTTATGATTTGAGTAAAGCTTCTTATGCCGTATGATAAGTTTTAGTTAAGCTATTTTTAATAAGAATTAGGCCGCCAGTACAAAAACAATGCATTCATTCACCATGAAATTATTCAAGCTTTGCCAGTTGAGAAAAAACGGACAATAGATTAGATATGCTTCAATGTAAACTTTATTGTTACAGTGCCTTCCAAATGTTCTTGGAGGAATGAAATTTTGAAAAAAAACTATCATGCAGACCTCAAGTAATGTAACAATAATTAAAGTTTTTTTTGTTTTGTTTTTATTTGGTTTAACGCTGTGTCAACACAATTAAGATCGTTTTATGGCGTCCAGCATACATAACCTAGCTTTCATTGTCTATAACCAGTACTCACCTACCCTTCCACAAGGCAAGAAACTTCTTCATATATCTAATTGATTGAGGAAAATTGACATTATTGTCAAACTTTCATTATCAGTTTATCTTGTCCTATAACTTTTGTAGAGCACTGTATATTGTTTAGATGAAATGAGATGTAACTGTATGAAAGGTGAGGCAAGCTGTTGTCACTCTGATCTCTTCAATGATAAACATATGCTGTACTAATATGTGTGTGTATGACAATTATTTCTATATATGAGGTCAAATGTTAATTATCTTTTTATTCTAATCAATTAAAGTTAATAGGTGGTCTACCTACGTGTACTTAAACATTGATTCCAAAGGCTGCCAACATGATCAGTTTGTAGGTGGAGGGGATGGTCTAAATTGAGCTAAAGGGCTGTATTGAGGGCTTAACGAAACACTATTGTAACTCTCTATATTTTCATATGAAGTTACATTAGTGTTTCATTCAGCTCTCGCTGTAGAGAAAAAGTTAAAATTGCTCTATGTATATTTTAATTAAAAAAAAAACAATATAAGAGTTTCAGCTTGCCAGAATATAGTTCAGATTTATATTTGAGTAGAAGTAATATTTATGTTCAGGAAAAAAACTCTCAAAAGTAAATAATTCCATGTCAGAATTCCTTTTTAGTTTGAAATCATGAAAAACTTGTGTTCCGAATTCTTTGGCATGTTAAGACATGATTTAATTATGGTTTTATGAGAGACATTTCCTAACCTGAGGATGTACTTTTACTGACATGATGATTAATTCTGTTGAATCCAAGGTTATTGACTTGTTTATTACTACTTTAGTGAGATTGTTGTAGATTTTAATGGAAAATTTCTTTTTTAGAGTCTGCAACATTAAAGGTCTGTGTTTCATGCTCTGTCAGTCTTTTAAGGAAATAAGTTTTTTCTGTACTGTTTGTCTTCTGTATTTCTTCATGCAACACTGTTGATTATAAAAGATGCCTCATGAAATAACAGGTTATTTGACTTAATGCATTCAGAGAATTTCTGCGACCTTCAGATTTATACATGGGCATTGTAACAAAACAAGTCTTTAACAAACACATCTCTGCAGGTAAAAGAAGTGCTGGTTTTTCAGCCTTTCTTCAGGTGTCTCAGACCTTTGTAGGAGCAGTTGTCTAGTGGTTAGGGATCGAGAGGTCCTGGGTTCAATCCCCACTAGGGGCACTGCTATCTTCCTTGAGCAAGAAATTTACCTAAAATTGTTCCACTCCACTCAGGTGTAAAATTGGTACTGCAAATGATCGCCCTCTTGAAGATTATTTCAATGATCAGGGTTTTTGTACAAGATTGTAAAGTCCACTGAACATGTTTATTGAAGCAGACTTTAAACCACACTTTATCTTTTAACTTTTAAATCTAATATGTACTGATTGAATTGTCTTATTATACCTGAATGTGTTATTATGGAGCTGTAACCAAGATTTTTATATCTGTGAATAAGTGCAAAACAAGTTTACATCTTTCTCATTCACATGTTAAAAACTATGTATGCTCAATCAATCAATCAATCAATCAATCTACAATCAATCAATCAAATCCGGGTTATTTTTCATCAAGTGTCATGCTGGTGTCCCAGGAGTTGGGGTAGACAGCAGGCAACTAGATCTTTTGACATTTGCTCTCCACTAAACCCTTTTTAGAGGATCACTGTTATGCAGGTTGTATGTTTTCAAAGCAGCCTTAATGCAGTGTGACCAATACTTTCTTTGACACTACATTGATTTCTGGTGGATGTTATATATCTTCAAATTTCTATAAATTCAATTTCATGATGTATTTCCATGGCATTAATTTAGAATTGACAAGACCTATCATGTCAACTTGAATGGTTCTACAGATTCTTCATATACATTGAATCTAACTGACAATAACTGACATTAATCCTTTGATGCAATGCCTTGATTGCATTTCTAGAAAAATATGTGAGATAACTTTCAAGTATAGAACTATTGTAGCGTGTGTCTTTCAGGCTCATTCAACCTTGGTAAATCTAGTTCCAGTCAGTATTTCTATGATGTCATTGATTAATTCCCTTGTGTGAATACTCTTCACTATAAAATGACACTTTTCTCTTCTTTCAGCTTGTTTCGTATAGCAACCAACACTTGGATTGATATACTATCATTTATCAATTGATATTTTAATGTTTTTCCAAGCCTATGGCTGTTAATACAATTAGTAGATAGAATCAGATTTCTCGGCTTATAATATTACAGATGATTCTTGTGCCAATACATTGACAAATTTGTCAATAAAAATTAAATTAGAAAGAGATCTTTTGTTTTAATGAATGGTCTGTTATTGACTCATCAATGTCTAGTGTCTTGTGAATAGCCTACTGTGTTTTGCCATTAGTAAGCTACTTGTCATCACTTACTAAGTTCTTACTTTAAAGTATATACAGAGGTGTTGAATTCCTAGTTGTTCCACTTGTCTGTCCTTTGACAAGTGATATCTTAAAATGTATTTGTCCTGCGTCAAAGACCACTAGTCCAAGGGTTCAATATTCGAAAAGACATATAGAAAACTATGCTATTAAATATGAATATGGATTCTATAAGCAATAATAAATAATTGACAATATAATACAATATTGATCACTGTTGAATTTGACTAAAACATTTAGACATTTTCACTATTTAGTATATTTACAGCTAAAATATCACTTGTCTGGGGATAAATTGGGGTAGATATAGGAATTGCACACCCCTGATATAGCATACAGTTTAAGCATTTGATGAAAATTAAATCACTCAGCAGCTTGTGCGTAAAAAGATTATATGGCAGAAGTATAATGTGGCTCTCAATGTACTAAATTCATGACTTCAAGCTAGCTTTTATGGCAAAGTGATAGAATGTATGCATATGACTTGGAATGTTGTGGATTTGATCCCAGTTCGACCATGTTTTTATCAGATGTACAAATATGATGCAACGTAACAGGAATTGTTCATTACTGCACCCTCCAATTGTCCCACAGACATTCAGGCTCTGAGACAAATTCTAGAAAGGAGGGTGTGTATGTAGAAGAGGTATAATATGACACTTATTCTAACTTAAAATGTGCTGGAAATAATTCAAACTGCATTTGTAGCTTTTATGGTATCATGGTACCCTGGTCTGCTTACAACTTGGTTTGGTTTGGTTTGATGGGTTTAACGCCATAGCAACACATTCTATAGGTCAAATAACAGCAGTCAGTAAACCTACTCACTCCTCCTGGAAAGGCTAAATTTCTGGATTTAGCTGTTAACCAACTACTAAGCGCATTCTTTCTTCAGTGACTGACAACTGCCCTACATAATTAAATATCATTGGTAGGAGGGAGAATGGCCGTAGAAATAATTTCAGGTCTTTAGTTTGATTTGAGTTCAGACCATGTATTTTTACCAGATTACATTAACTCGTGTCTGTTTTAATGTTCATGAGTACAGATACTAAACTTGATGACTAAGTAGAATTGCCTTCTTTTAGAACTTCCTCCTACTCCATGCTTCATCATGATGATATAATACTTGGTAGTTGTACTCAGGGATAAAACTATCTAATCTAGAAAATGGCTTAAAGCAGATCTTAATTTAAATTACCTTCTCTGTATTTATTTGGGATCATCCCACTCTTGTTTCCTGAACAAAACTCCTACATGTTTTCAAAACATACGATTTTTTATTCTTGAAAGCCCAACTTGATTACAAAACTTCATTTCCTTCAGGAAACCTTTCAAACTTCCTCAGATGTTTGACTGCACCCTTGTCTTGATAAATTAACTTGACTTTCATTCTATTGATCTCTAAGAAAACTTAAAATTCCTCTCCAAATAAGGCCAGTCTGTGTGGTGACTAATTAAACAATAACAAAAATTTTCTCGGCTTGTCCTCAATTAATTTTATTTTCACTACAATGTGAGGTAATTTCCATCAAAACTGTTAGCTGATTATTATTGATATTTTATCTCCTGTATTATTTTTCATCACCAATTAGTGATTGCCTGAAAACAAAATTATTGATGATAGCACTTTAACAATACTCATTTCAGAAGCATGCTATGTATGTCAATAAAGAGAATATATTCTGCTGATTGTTATATTTACTTATTCCAAAGGGTGACAAATGAAAATAACACTAGATATCTTTTTAAGTTATGTTATGTAAGAGTAAATTTTATGTCCTAAGCCAAAAAACTGCAATCCTCAACTTTTTATATGTCTGATTTGACAGACATCTTGTATTTTAAAATGACCACCTTTTTAACTGCCCACTATTTTTTGCTCCAATTAGTGTATTTTGTCATTGCCTTAATTAAAAGTGCAAATGAATATATATTTTATACAGTATTAAACTGTTTGTATAGATGTTGTTTCGATAATGAAATTCCATTAAATCTCATATGTCCTCTTTTAGTTTATTTAAGATGCATTTGTTTTGCCTGCATGACTTTCACTAAAACATTTAATCGTTACTAATAACATAAAAAGTTTGAAAAGAAAATGGTATGTTGACAGTTTTAATCTTTATAATTCACTACAGGGCAATAAATAATTGTATCCAGTTTGAATTTTCAGAAAAAAATTATCACAAAAGTTCATCCTTTTTGTTCCATTACGAGTGCATGCATTAAGTTAGTGAAACTGGCTTTGTCATGTCAACATTTGTAAAAATGTCTGTATTACATGTACTACTTCATTGATAAGTCACTAAAGTGTAAGAGGAAATATGGATGGATTAAAAGTGAATGACTCAATTACACATTTATTTATTCATTGGAGTTAACGCTGTATCACCACAATTTAGGTCATTTCACAGCGTCCAGCGCACCTAACCTAGCTTTCCTGGACCATTGTCTATAACCAGTACTCACCTACCCTTCCACAAGGCCGGAAACTTCTCCATATTGTCTAATCAATGGAGGAAAATCGACATTAATTTTCATGGAAGGGTATAACCTGGGTGGGATTTGAACCCTCACCCCCTCGGGCACGAGTATCCAAATCCCGGCGTGCTACCAACTGCGCTATCGACCAGGGTTCTCAATTACACATGTTGAACTTGAACATGTAACCTTACTATTCAATTTAGTGTTTTCTTTTAAGATTATTGAAGTTTGGTTTCTTTTTAATGAATCAATTTGACAAGTAGATTGAATTCATGGTTGTTGTTTTACTGTTTGCTTTCTTTTTTTGGTTGGGTTTTAAACAACATAACAACACATTGTAAAGGTCATATCATGGGGTTAAGTCAACATACATCCTGCATAGAAAGACTAAACTCCAAATTTAGCTATTAATCAGCTTCTAGGGGCTTATTTCCCTATGTGACGTCAGACTGGAAACTGCCCTATATGATAGGAGGATGGCCATTGAAATTATTTCATGACCAAACTTCATGAAAGTGTGCCCTGTCCAAGAATTAAACCCAAAACTCCTTGATCAGTAGACTTGAGCTGGAAATGGTTTGATTTTCTTATGTTCAATATTTCTATTAGAGTTTCGATCAGTGTGATTATAAATACACTATTTTCTGCATTTTGCATTACTAACAGATCGCAATTACTGTAAACAAACTAGGCATGTCAGTTCCCTAATATGAAACTTTCAGTTCGTTTTACACTTATTTCTCTGTGATTCTGCAAAAAGACCATGTGATTTCTTTAGTTGACTCTGAAAGTAGTTGTAATCCAAAAACAGATTAACTGCAAAATTGAAATTAACTTCATTTAAAATTAACACATGATACCAGCAGGCTCTATAATACTGGCTATCATAAATTTTACAAACACCAGTATTTCCTGAGGGTATTAAGGTCCCTTATTGACTGATTTTTGCTAGTCAGTTTAACATTGTTCTGTACACCATGGTGGCAATACCAAGTGACTATGTCAAGGTGGATGTTTACTGTTTTCTTCTTGAACAGTAGCATTTGTGATTTTATTAAGTTACCTGCAATTGCCAGCATAGGTCACACTACTAATCATCATAAATTTTACTGTGAAGGAAACACTCTCTGACTGACTTTCTTAACTTGAACTGTAAATGTTTTCTGTTGAAGGTTTCAGCCTTAGCTTTTCTGATTCCTTGATTTTTCCCCTAGCCATAGTAAGTTTAGATAACCAGTGTCTGAAATATATTGGAAATGAAGTTCAAGAAGAAAATTTGATAAGAGGAATAAATCTTTAATCAGATATGCTATATACCCAGATGTCTTTTGATCCATTCATTACTAAAATTGCATAATTAGCTAGATCTTTATTGCCAAACTATTTTCTTTTAACTCTTACTGTATGTATGTTATGTTGTAATATGCAATATATGTTATATTTGCTATGGATTGTATATCATAACCTATAATTTTTCAAGCCATGTCATGTTTTTATGATGTAATTCAGTTTACGAAATTAGGATTTGAAAGTGGTTGCCTGAACAGGTCATTTTAGTAGCTAGCGCTTTATTTTGTTTCTAGATTTTTGTTTGCTCAAAAGAAATCTTTGATTGCCTGAACTAAAAAGTTAAGTTGTCCCCGGCAACCGGGCACCCACTAATTTCGTAGACTGGTAATGCTTTGTTTGGTGGTGAAAATTGATATTCGGATGCTTTACTAAGTACCATAAAAGTTACAATACAGCTTTTAGATCAATGTCAGACACAAACATTCTTCCAACATACCTAAACAATAGATATATTGTTGTTGTTATTATACTTTATTGTATTATACTACATTGCCAATGTAATCACATTTCCTGGTGATATGATAAAGACAGCTTTTGGTTTATTACATTTAAGCCATAGTCTAGCCAGACTTGTAATTGCTGAACACTACACAATTTGTCAGAAACACCTTCAAGTTAGGGGTTTGGAGTATTGGATGGAAATCAATGAGTCAGCACAAAAACTAGTCTTAACTACATGGAAAGAAAGAATGATATTCAATTGTTTAGCTTAGGCCAATCAAAGAGCTGAAAAGTTTTTTATAAATTTTGAATTTTCATGAAAGGGTATGACCTGCCATGGCTGGGAATTGAGCACTGTACATTCTGTATTCAGTTCATGTGCACTAATTCTGTACAAAAGCTACAGCAACATGTTTTTACTTGTTTCTATTTAATTGAATTCTAGGAATACTAAATTGTATGCTATATAAATTCAACAAAATATATATCTTCTTATAAACAAATTCATGCCTGCAAGGCTTATATAAAAGTACTATATTTAAGTGCAGAAATTTTAGTTTTTAGACTATTCATATGTCGTGCAATGAGTTGTAAATTCCAAAAATAGTTCCAAGTTGATCATTTTCTTCTGTCTACTAAGTCTGTTCTTTGATGGAGTGGTTAATGTATTCATCCTTGAGGATTTCTATTGATGAATAACATACAATGAGTGCATGCACTTTGTTAGTGTTTCATTTCTTAGATATATTTATCATTGTACAATTTGGAACACCTGGTCTTTTGTTTGTATAATTAAATAATGCGAGTGCAAAACGATTTTAAGAACATTTAGTTTTTAAAATTTGCAAATGTAAGACATTGGCTGTATTCCTATCTTGATTTAGTTTAGATATGTTACCCCACCCATAACATTTTCCACGTTTCTCTTAAGAAGTATTATATACAGTACCCACCAAAAGTTTGGAGACATTTTTTTGAAGGCCTACTGAATAGCTTTTATCCAAAATTTTGTTTATTTTGAAATGCTTTCTAGTTTTGCTTTATTTTTCGGTTATCATGACACTTAAAACTGAGACCACAAAAAGCATAAAACAATGTTAGTATGAAAAATAATTACAATAAACATGGTTTAGAGGCTTTAGTACTCCAGATGCTGAATCTTATAAATATACAACATTCAAAGAATTTGTTTTTAATTAATCACAAACCATACTTAAATATATTAAAAATGACAATTCTTCAAAAAATAATCATCAAATTTCAAGAATTGTAGTAAATTTCTTTTGTCTCCAAACTTTTGGTGGGTACTGTATGAAGTTATGTTCCCTAACTCACTTAAGGATATTTTTAACTAAGGAAAGGTTGATTTTTACTCAACCTCAAGTATATCATGGAATTTGTGATACCACCTGGAATTTTCTTCATTGATTTTAATTTTGTCGTAATTCTGCAAAACCTAGTAGGCCAGAACTCGGCATACATGAAAGTAAAACAAGTAATTATGAAGATAAGTCTACATGTGTATAATTAAAGACAAAAATACAAGATAAAAAAAGACCTATTAAACACCTATAAATGTAATCTTTACCGTAGTCTTGTTTTAGTAAAGAACTACTCTATAATTACATTATAAATCAGCAACTAAGATCTCTGACAGTCTTATAGTGGTGACTTTGTTGTCGTGACTTGCAGCTTTATACATTTACAAGTCATCTTTGATTAAATTTGTTGATGAAAGTGTTTTTACCTTGTGTTTTCAATCAAAAAAGTACTTTAGTCTTCTTCACTGAAATTAATGTTCTTATGCAAGCATGGCATTAACTTTTGGTATTGATTGTTCATTCATAGTTACAGTCTGTTGCAATACCATTGACTTGCTTGGTCATGTGGCACTCTGCCTCGCAATAAAGTATTCCTTTTTAAAAGGTTTGTACCTGACATTTTACTTAAAGTGTATGAAGCTATTTACCTGACAGGTTTTTTATATTGTTTCAAAAAATGTTTATATTTTATTGGTTACTGCAGATGTGTTTTAAAACAACTTTCTTCCGAAGTTGGTGAATTAATGCATTCAGTTGATATGCTGTATGAACTAATCTCTAATCAGAGAAAAAACTTTTACAGCTTAGTATAAATGTTTGTATTGTAATTTGAAAGCGAAGTGCACAGTTTGTATCTGAAACAATTGTCTTACTTCTGACCTATTGTAAAGTTCCTAATAACTTTACAATATTGATGATTCTTTTCCCTTGTAATATTTCATGATTATAAATTGATTTTTGTTACACTTAATTTAAAAGAAACATTCTGATTTATTGGTACAATGAAGACACTCCAATATAAAGTTGAAATAAATTTAGATCACACCAGCATACAAGTATCTCCTAGTTACAACATTCTAAAATGCAATAATTTCTTCTGTTATTAGATCTTTGAATGAAATTACTTCTTTTTGTTGGCTTAATAAAGTCTTTGACCCAATTCCATTTCATGCTGGTAATAATAAGATTTTCAGAAACTTCACAACATGGTGTGCTAAACTTGGTAAACAATGAACATAACATGAACTTGTTTTTACTGAGACTGCGAAGGTGACTGTGTTTGCTAATTTTTTTCTTAAACTTTCCTTAAATCAAAGTGCTAAAAGTACTGATTAAAAGTGGGAAGCAGAGCCTAGGACAAACATAATAATTATATGGAAAAATGATAAAGCTGTGGATTTTTAGTAGAAACATTGAACTCTTCAAATTATTCAAAAAGGTAAATGTTAGTCAATGCCTAGTGCCTGAATTTGTGAAAGATTATTTTATTTTAACTTATCAGACCAATATTGCATACCATACTATCTATTCTGGTGTAGGAGCAGTAGTACAGTTGAAGGACTCATGCTACCTGGTTCAAATCTCAGCTGGGGCAATGCTAATTTCCTTGAGTAATACATTAACCTGTGATTTCTTCACTCTACCAAAGTGTTAATGGGTTCCTGTGATGGATTATCATTTTGTTGCATCTAAATGTCCACAGCACATTAAAGTGAAGTAAAATACTCCTCTGCTGATCTGAGAGGTAATAGCTGTAAAGTAAGTGAATGTGCATCAGCATCTAACTTAGGCAATAAAAAGGAATCACTTTGTTTACCTTTTATAAAAAAATGCTTCTTTGTATGTTTTAATATTCTGTATATAAGCTATATCATACTGGTCATAAAGCACAATTTACCCAAGGAATATTGAGTCTCATCTATTTTGATTTCAAGAAAATGTTTGTGCGTGTATGTATGTGTGTATAATGGAGGGTTATACTGGAAACATTTGTCCCATGTGTTAGTTTATTATGTTTCTGTCTACCATTTCTCATGTTTCCTTATCTTTGACATTTAAAACCATAGACTTTTGAAATATTTTGTAGAAATGATAACCTTCATGAGACAATTCACCATATGTCCTTGGACCAATGTATCCAAACATGTATTTAGCTCAAATGACATCAACATCTTTTTTCATACTCTGAATATCAAATTGATATCAATGTATAAATTGTCAATTTCCAAAATGCAACTGGTGCAGTGAGATGACATGCATAATGGTCACATTCAGGACATAATTCAGATTTTAATCTAAACTATCTGCGACAGCCTACAACATAATACTATATTTCAGTACCTGTCTGTAATTTGGCTTTTATTACTTCTTATTCTATTTGACATTTAGACTGAATTTCTTGAGGAAACCTCAGACGGATTTATCTGTCATTGTAAAGTGCTTTGTCATGATATAATGATGTAACATTTCATTGCACTTTATTTGACTTGTGCAATTCTAGAATATAGGTAGAGATGTAGGCTGTCTTTAATCTAGGTCTTACATAATGAGTTGCTATTAATAATGTTAATAGGTTTCATCTGGAATTCAAATGTTCAGGATTTTCTCAGCAGTACAAACAAGCATGTGTACCTTTACAATGATAAAATGTATATGGAGAGGGGATTTGTTTTGTGTTTCATGATTTTCATCTAAAGCCTGCGATAAAGATTGTTTGTGCCTCACCAGTGCAGCTCATAGGCATTGTATGATCTCTACTAGTTGTAGTACTGAAGATATTTAGTCACATTTGTATATTTGTTCTGCATGCTTAGGCGAGATTTTGATTTAGAAATTGTTGAAATCATGTTGAAATCGAATGTTTCTCCTGGAGCAAAAATAATGAAGTGAAAAAATTTTAACGTGACCCTGAGATTTGTATTCCTTCAGTCCTTTCTGTTTCTATGGACCCTTTTGTCTGATAGTTTATAGAATTTGTTTTCTCGTTTTTCATAGTTTTTGTTCTAATCTTTAGATTATGAAGCTTTTTAATCTCAATGGACTTAAAATGTACTTCTATTGTCAATATATCAAACCGGTTGATTTCCTTTAAGAAATCATTGAACTAACTTGATGTTTTCGGGGCCACAGATTAAAATGTAGGAAATATTGATTGGACAAAATTTATGTTATTGTATTATTGCATGCTTCAGATTTACTTATATTATTACTTAATTGCTTAAAAGAAAATATCGTTTTGATATATTTGTAGTATTATTAATTTTGATCATGAGGTCAAAAATTCAAATGAGAACAACGACTTCCAAAAGCCATTTTAATTTAATTGGTACATTTCAGTTTGTACAATGTATACATTTCCCGTTTCATGTTCTTCCCCTTTTTCTTCTTATATTTATATACATTTTCAAAATAAAAGTTTGTACATGAAGGTATGCAATGTTAAATATTTACATAATGATATAATACACATTGTAAGGTGATGATGGGGATGTCCTAGCTTTCATGCTCTCCTACAACCAAGGTTAATACCATAATATATACAACTTTAGAAAAAAAAGAACAAAAGACACAAAACATCAAAAGTATGCATGTGTAAACTATGCTTTTAAGTTTGTATTTCAATTATATTTAATAGCTGTATTATTATATTCAGATATCTGGAGCCAGGGTATCAGTATCTGGTTTTACATAGCTTAATTTCCTATGTAATAGACTATAATGTATCATGAATTAAGTTATATTAAAAAATTATAGATCTTTTGTCAATATTGAAGAGTTTTCAAAAAAATTGTAGATTTTTTGTCAATATATAGGAGTTAACTAAAACATTGTGGATCTTTTGACAAAAGCAGTGTTTGTCCTGTACATTCCACTGGAATTCAGAGCCAAGTAATGATGGTTTATTAACAATTGTAAAATTTGTGTATTTTCAGATTTGAACGCCCTGACCGTCGTGTTGTTACAGAACATGTACAGCCACAGACCTCATCTAGTACGGCACTCAATGATACATTACAATCACGTAGAGATCCATCATACCAGTCTACAGCACCACATAGAGTAAGTTTTTTGTTGTTGGGTATAACTTCATAGCAACACATTGTGTATGTCATATTATGACTGTCAATCAACCTACTCACTGCTCCTGAAAAGGCTAAATCTCTCATTTTAGCTGTTACCCAGTTACTAGGCACATACTTCTGTTAGCGACTGACAACTACCCTACATGCTTTAGAATCAGTTTAAGAAAAAGGTTATTCATTTAAATTATTTTATGATCTAAGTCCACGAAAGAATGCCCTGCCCGGGAATCAAACATACAATCCCTTGATTAGACTTTTGTGCTACCAACTGAGCTAATCGAGCAACATAGAGTATGTAGTATTCAGAGGTAGTAACCACCTAGTTACCTTGTTGACAGCACGTTTTACTGCATTAACCAGGGAACGTGTGCAGTTTAGTCATGAAATATTTTCAACAGCCATTTTTTGTCTACCTATGTGTCAAAAGGGACTGCTGTCATGGCAAAGTTATGTCCTTTAGTATGAGGTAAAAATTCAAGTCAAGAGATCTAAGCCGTTTTAGGGAACATGAGTAGGGTTTGGTTGTTTTTGTTGTGTTTAATGCCGTAGCGAAACATTGTAAAGGTCATACGACCATGGTCAGTCAACCTACTCACTGTTCTTTGAAAGGCTAAATCTCTGGATTTAGCTCTTAACCAACTAAGGTCGTACTTTTCTCAGTCACTGACTACTGTCCTACATAATTCAGAATCATTGGTAGGAGGGAGAATGGCTGTAGAAATAATTCCATGACCTAGCTCCACGAAAGTATGCCCCCTCGTTAATCGAACCCACAACCCCTCGATCAGTAGACTTGTGTGCTACTGACTGATGCCAATGAAAATTGGATACATCACATTGTATTGCATTTTTTACGAAAGATTCTAACATAGGCACGTGCGTTTTCTCTCTTTATTTAACGTGACGTCATCTATGCTTTATTATTCAACAAAATATAGCTTGTGACGGCTGTTGAAATTTTACTCCCCACGTTAAATGCGCAAAGCCGAAAATGGCGCCCGAGTTTATAAGGGTTGACTTTTACAATATGGTTTCTATTCTATAATTAAGATTTTAATATTTTTTGTTCGGAATAAGAAACACCTATCCGTGAGAATTGTGTAAATAAATGCTATTTTCGGCCTTTGCACAGGGGTGGATTTCAACAGCATGACGTTTCTGACAGTTAAAAATAGTTCTATAAATATATCTTTTCTACGGATGTATTTTACGATGTTAGAATCGAAATAACTTACAGTTGTCTATATTTTGTTGTCTAATAAAATATAGGCACTCGTTTGATGCGCTTATTAAATCATACGCGCATCACAACTCGTGCCTATATTTTATTAGACAACAAAATATAGACAACTGTAAGTTATTTCTTAAATAGTGCCTGATAGTATTTTCATTAAAATCAGCTATTGTATAACAACAAATTTAGCATCACTTTATAACTTGAACAATGTCCTAGATATTGACCCCGGGTAGAAAATTTAGAATTTGCTTCTGATAAAACAGAATTTATTCTCTCTGTTATATCATACTTCATTTATTATTGATCTAGACTAGAGTTTGACCTTAAAAATATTCCTGTATTCTCTTGAACATTGGAACTGCAGAAGTTGTGGAATCAGATATAATGAAATACAAAGCTTTTGTTGTACTCATTTGTTGAAAGTATGATTTTCTCTAGATATGTTATGCCTCTTTGATTACACAGCTGCTGTCATTGCAAAATGTAATGATAATAATTACCAATTACATGTTAGTACATAGTGTTTGCTTCATTGCTTAAAAAGGAGCAAATTAAGTGAGTTCATGTTGCATAACATTGGAAGACTGTTTGCAATCTTATCATGCTGCTTCTACAAAAGTTGGCTTATCAGTAATCTGCTGCATTTGAACACTAAACATGATGCTTAATATCTCATCATTGCACTCAATGTTTTATTTAATTGTCAAGTTCTTCTTTAAGACCATCTGGCATTCTGATATAGTGTTGTCATTAAATATGGTAAACTTAGAGAGTTTATCAAGGGAGAGTCAGTGCATTCTCAAATGCAATTTCTCAAATTATCAGTTTTCTTAATTCTTGTGAAACATTTGTAATGGAATACAAAATGATAAGCATATCTCTACGCTCACGAGCCCGTATTATCAAGCCTTTTATGACCGTATTTATTGGTAAATCCTTATATATTTTATTGTTTAATAATTGTAAGATTTTTGATAATATGCTGTCCGGGTTATTAAAAGATGATTGTAAAGATCCCTTATTTGAGTCTGTTGAGTGATGGTACAGATATAGTTAAAATATAACTTACTATCCTAAAATGTATAGCACCTAGTTCATATATTACATCCAATGATGTTTACTTTAATAGACTTGCGGTAAAAATTCCCACCCTTGATCCAATCTGTCTTTTGTATCGTATTCCAAACATATAATAATTTTATTATTATTATCAATGAAATTATCTTCTTTAAATTAGAATAAAACTATTATAAAACGTTTCCCCGTCTCAAAAGTACAAAAAGTAACTTGCCATTTTTGTTGTTAGACCTTCAGTCTGTTTGTACAGATAAACTTATTCATTGAATCTTTAAAATCAAAATCCATTGGGAAATCACAGTAGCCTTCAACAGACTCTTTGTTACATTACAATGTGCCTTGAGACAAGAATGTCTTCTAATTGAAGTACCTACTGGACTCTTAAGTCAGGAAATGAATGAGAGAATTTACTAACCAATGTGTCAGCACAACTCAAGTCTAACTATAATATATCCAAGAAGATTGTAGACTAGTTTTTCTCTGACCTATGGTAATGTCTTCTACAGGTGTTATAAGATGATAAGATATAAATTGTTTAATATATTTCTTTTCTTCTGGTGATAATATTTACTTAACTTTGTCACATGAGTTATTTCCTGTCTTCCTGAAAATGTCATATTAATATTTATATTTATTTTTTACATTATTCCAGAGACATTGATACCCTGTTCCGGAGTAATTTTGATTATTCTAAGTCTAGCCATAATAGCAATTATACATGATAGTTAATAACATGTTTCAAAGACAGTAGTTTGAGTTCTTGTAAATCTTGAAGCAATGTTTTAATTATTTATCACTATTTATCTTGACTATCGGCTTGGGTCACTTTCTGTTTTTGTCTGTTTTATTTTAGAAAAAGTTAAACGTATTTGCCGTTAGACAATATTTTGGTTTGTTTGTAAATGTACTGTCATTCTGTCATTTCCATACCATTGGTGTTCCTTTATGGGCAGCTGGTGTAGTCTCTTTAGTCTATGCAAACCAATTGTTCCTGCGAAGCTCTTCAACTACAGGAATGCTTTAAAAATGAATTAAATCGCGAGACTTTTAAACATGTGTCACACCTCCGTTAATTTAGGATTTCTATGGTCGGCTACCTATCTTTAGCCGGCAGCTCGACCTGGTGCAACTTTACTAATATTATGTATGAGTTGTTTAGATGTTGGTGAGTCTCACTTCTTGAAGTTTGTTGTTGTTGTTGCACTATATTTAGCGTAATTGACTGATGACTCGCAGCCCTCCAGTAAATGTATATAAATAAAAATTAATCTATCACAAAGATCTTGTAGTAAAGTATATAATAATTTATTCCGTTGTAATGTATAATAATCACAAAGTCCAACAATTATAACAATGTCACAAATAGACAAATTTTCACAAAGTCATTTAACAATAATTTCTACGAAAGTTGACAACGAATGTCTATTCCTAGTTTTATACACAAAGTATATTCATAACATACACAAAGTTATATTCTGTACTTAATTCTAAAATCCTATATTAATTCTTTTTTTTAATGTTTCCTGCAATTAATATTCCTGGTGGGGCAATTTATTTGACCAATGAAAAAGTTGTTAGGGCTTGAAGCCAATAAAAATAAGAAGTCAAAAATATAAGTGATACTTAAGTAACAAATGACAGCTTTGAGAAGTATTAAGATTCAAACATATGAATTGCATTATAAATGGTAGAGTAACTTAATCTGGGAAGCCAACAGATGTCATTCAGGAAATTATCAAACATTTACAAAGAGAGCTTGATTGACATAATCAAAATTATAGTATTGTTTGAAAAAGGTGTAAAAAATATATATTTATTGACATAAGTGACTGGCTTCTAACATATGTTACAAACAATGGCTTGGGGATTAAACATTTCAATATTTAAAAATCTAAACTTAATTTTACTTAAAATAATAATAAAAATAATATTAAATACATGTCAATGAGTATACTTGGTCTACTCTGTGATAATTCTCCCTTACTTCTTTAAAGATTGTCCCCAATCTTTGCTTAATTACAATTGCCATGAAAATTAAGTATATAAAAGGTTATTTTATTATTAAGTTACTAAATCATTATGAATGTGTACCTTCATATAATATGTTCATGTAAAGTATTTATATAAATCAACATTTGGAACAAACACATATTATTTATAAATGAGAAACATTTAAAAATATCAAGAATTGTCTCTTTTAAGCTAGTATAATTAACATAAGATATGTTTAAAATAATTTTCAGTATTCCTGATTAAACTTTCATGATAAGCATGTCCATTGAATTGTCATTTCAATTACATCAGTAAATTACTGCAAAAAGCAGAAAAGTGTTCTGGTGAACCGCAAAATTGACAAGATGTCTTGACTCTGGTTTTAGGACACCAGTTCTCAGCATGGAATTCTCTGCTTCCACAATTCCTACAATTGAAATTGTCCTTCTTAAAGTAATAATCCTCCCATCCTTCAGCGTCTCCCCAGTCATTCATCATATAAAACAATTTGGACATACAACTTGATAAGCCTTCTACTTCTTTTATCAGTATTTTAATGGTGTCCAGATTTTGTTGTACATTAGCATTAGCACTCAAAGATTCATCATTTGTTAGAGTTTCTGTATTTGTTGAGATATTTCTGGTTTTAACTCTCTTCCTAACTTCCTTTGAGGTTTCCCTTATTTTAGGTTTACAATTTAACTTTTTACTCTTGATTATCAAACTTGAATTGAAATTATTTTCCTTAATTAGTACATCACTTTCTATTTCAAAATATGGCATTGATTCACAAATATATAATTTCTCCATTTCACTTTCTTCATTCACAGAATTAACTTCAATTAGTAAATTAGCAGATTTATCTTCCCTGCTTTCATCATTATCTGTATGTTTTATTACTGGTTGAACATCTGGAGCTGCGGTCATCTTGCATTGGTTGGAGTAGTGTCCATATTTTCTGCAGTTGTAACATTTTCTATTTCTAGCTTTACAAACAGAATAATAAGAGTGAATCTCACCACATCTATAACATTTCTTTGTATTTAATTCCTGCCTATTTGGCTTAACTAACAATTCAAGCAAACTGACTAAAACTCTAGATAAATCCATTTGCATATGTTGTTCTGTTCTGTAAGATGACATCTTTGGTCTAATCTTCAGTAACTATTATGAACGTTTCCTCTGCAAAGGATAGTTGTAGTCTCGTTTTGGGGAAAACTCGCTTGCTGATATTGTAAGAGGTTCGAGGTATCGTTACCGCTATTCATCCACCACTTGTCACACCTCCGATAAAATAGAATTTCTATGGTCGGCTACCTATCTTTAGCCGGCAGCTCGACCTGGTGCAACTTTACTAATATTATGTATGAGTTGTTTAGATGTTGGTGAGTCTCACTTCTTGAAGTTTGTTGTTGTTGTTGCACTATATTTAGCGTAATTGACTGATGACTCGCAGCCCTCCAGTAAATGTATATAAATAAAAATTAATCTATCACAAAGATCTTGTAGTAAAGTATATAATAATTTATTCCGTTGTAATGTATAATAATCACAAAGTCCAACAATTATAACAATGTCACAAATAGACAAATTTTCACAAAGTCATTTAACAATAATTTCTACGAAAGTTGACAACGAATGTCTATTCCTAGTTTTATACACAAAGTATATTCATAACATACACGAAGTTATATTCTGTACTTAATTCTAAAATCCTATATTAATTCTTTTTTTTAATGTTTCCTGCAATTAATATTCCTGGTGGGGCAATTTATTTGACCAATGAAAAAGTTGTTAGGGCTTGAAGCCAATAAAAATAAGAAGTCAAAAATATAAGTGATACTTAAGTAACAAATGACAGCTTTGAGAAGTATTAAGATTCAAACATATGAATTGCATTATAAATGGTAGAGTAACTTAATCTGGGAAGCCAACAGATGTCATTCAGGAAATTATCAAACATTTACAAAGAGAGCTTGATTGACATAATCAAAATTATAGTATTGTTTGAAAAAGGTGTAAAAAATATATATTTATTGACATAAGTGACTGGCTTCTAACATATGTTACAAACAATGGCTTGGGGATTAAACATTTCAATATTTAAAAATCTAAACTTAATTTTACTTAAAATAATAATAAAAGTAATATTAAATACATGTCAATGAGTATACTTGGTCTACTCTGTGATACATGTATAAGAAATAGATAGAGGGAGAGTCAAAGCCTCCTAAATCCACTTCCTTCATTTATCATTTTTACTATTGATTCATATTAAAATTGTAATGGGATTCAAAATGTTAAAGAAGATGTTTACACCAAGTTTATCAAAAATGTATATAATGCTTTTTTATTGGAATTTGTTCAGTGATGGTCCAAATACGCATAGAATATAACTTAATTACTACCCTTTTAGCACAGTTCTTTTGTACATTATATGATGTTATTTTGATATTCCTGCTATAGAATTTCCCACACTTGATCCAATCTGTCTATTGTATTGTATTTCAACATATAATAGAATTTATCATTACCGGGTATTATCAATGAAATGATATTCTTTAAATTAATAAAAAGACTATTATAAAACGTCACCCTCTCAAAAAGTACAAAAAATGAACTTGCCTTTATTGTTGTAAGACCTTAGGTCTGTTTTTATTTAGCTTCGTATTCAACACATATTTAGGTCATATATACGATGGCCAGCTCTTTCTACTATACGTTTCCTGGACACTTTTCTATCACCAGTACTCACTTACCCTACCACGAGCCCGACATCTCATGTATAGGGTATAACCTACCGCGACAGGGCTTGAACCCGCGATCTCCGGATTCGTATTCAGACATGCTAACCATTACGCCACGGCCGCAGCTAAAATATCATCCCTCGTGGGGCTGGAACCTACATTGTAAGACCTTTAGCTTCACAGTCCGGCGCTTCACCACTCGGCCACCAAGCCAAGTGATTACGGTCTGTCAATACAGCTATATACATTTACATTTTGAAAATCAAATACAACCTTCAACAGACTCTTTGTTACATTACAATGTGCCTTGAGACAAGGTTTTTTTCTAATTGAAATTCCTACTGGACTTTTAAGTCAAGAAGTAAATGAGAAAATTCAAATACTAACCAATGTGTCGGCACATCACCAGTCTAACCACATTATATATATTACTAAAGAAAAATGTAGACTAGTTTTTCTCTGACCCAGTGTCTTATAAAGGTGTTATTAAAGACGATATACAATATAAGAAATAAATTGTTTAATATAGCTCTTTTCTTCTGGTGATAATATTTACTTAACTTTGTCACATGAGTTATTTCCAGTTATTTACTTACTTCCTCAAAATGTTGTATTATATTTATGTTTATTTACATTATTCCAGGGACATAGATACCTTGTTCCATATGTCTCTGATTATTCTTATGCTAATCATAGTTACAACCATACACGATATTCTAATCACGCTATTTCATAGACAGTAGTGAGACGATCTTGTAAATCTTGAAGCAATGTTTTAATTATTTATCCCAACTGTCGGCTTTGGCCACCATACGTTTTTGCCTGTTGTACTTCAGAAAAGTTAAACATTTTTGCCTTTAGATAATACTTTCGTCTGATAGTAATTGTACTGTCATTTCCATAGCACCGGTGAACCTTTACGAGAAATTAGTCTAGTCTCTTTGGTCAATGCAAACCAATTGTTTCTAAGGGCACTTTACAAGCAGGGATGCATTACTCATTAGGAGCAGGAGTACAGTCATAGTTGTTTGAGGCAAGTTTTATACAATGCTAGATTCGTTTAGACAAGGTTCTATCAGATTTAGTGAGATGAACCAAATAAGCCAAATGCTTTACAAATTTTCTGTGATTAATCAAATTCAATGACATTTTCCCTGAAGCTGTGTACAATTTAATGAGGCAAGCTAAGCCCTTGTAAGTCAAGTCATTTAAGATCATTGAAATACATCAAGTTGATTATTGAAGTGTCACAAGGCAAGGAAAGCGACAATACTTTCACAAACTTAAGGTCTAAATTTTGTTAAGGTCAGATTCAACATTAATTTTGAAGAAGGTTGCCAGGTTAGACAACTAGCTATATATTTGACCTGCTTGAACTAAATATTTACTGACATTAACCAGTTACTCGATCTATATATAGGTCGTCAGGGGCAATCAGATTACCAATAATGATGAGCCCAGGCGTATGCTGTCAGAATTCTTATATCGAATGGCTTGTTGCCTAATGTACCAAACAAAATTATTACAGCATCAATGTTCAGTAATATGACATAAAGTTTTACATTTATTACCAAATAAACTACTAAATACTAAATAAATCTTGCTTTAACATAATTTATTGTTTCCTTCTAACAATCCTAGAGGAGTTGAGTTTCATTATTATTCGTCTATAACATAATGAGGATAGGGGTTGTATGGAAACACTTTGTCATATCTCAGTTACCATACAAGAGTGTTTGTCTCTCAAAAAGTTCATTTTCAAAAGTTTCATATCTTTGTCATTCTTGACAGATTTTGGAAGTACTTGGCATGGAAGTTCCTAATCTCAACACAACACATATTCAGATATCTCTTTGAATTTAAATGTCAAAAATGTGTTGAATATTGTCTGATTTTTTTATTATTAAGAGATTTTGGAATTATTTTGCCGCAATATTCACCATCCCAGACAAGGTGCCTTTAATTAAAGAACTAACCAAACACCCTGTGTTCAATGTACTTAATGGACTAACCAAACACCTTGTGTCCAATGTACTTAAAGGACTAACTAAACACCCTGTGTCCAATGTACTTAAAGGACTAACTAAACACCCTGTGTCCAATGTACTTAAAGGACTAACTAAACACCCTGTGTCCAATGTACTTAAAGGACTAACTAAACACCCTGTGTCCAATGTACTTAAAGGACTGACTAAACACCCTGTGTCCAATGTACTTAAAGGACTAACTAAACACCCTGTGTCCAAGAGACAAGATTGTGACATTCAGCTTTTAGTTAACATATTTTATGTGCATTTCAGCCTTTGGAAAACCAGATTTCGAAAGGAGGAGGCGGTGGCGGAGGTGGTACTAATGAAAATGGTGACACAGATAGCTTATGGAAAGGTGTTAGAAATTTTGCTACAATGTTTATGGAGGAAGGCTTGGAAGAAGGGGCTACATCTGCGGAACCTCTGGCCATTGATGGCATAGACTATCGCCTTGGAAAAATTCAGTTGGCTCTAAGCTATGATTTCCAGTCATTAACATTGACTTTAAAAATATTACAAGCTCAGCAACTTCCTGCTAAGGATTTCACTGGAACTAGTGACCCTTATGTTAAAATTCTTTTATTACCGGATAAAAAACACAAACTGTTAACTAAAGTGAAAAAGAAAAACTTAAATCCGCGTTGGAATGAGTGCTTTCTTTTTGAAGGTGAGTACAAAAGTATTACTTTATACATCTGATAGTTCAAACTTCTCTTTTTGAATTCAGTATAGATTGCTTATTTGAAACAATGAATCATGGCGTCTCTTTGTTTGGACTGGCTTCATTGTATTAGGGGTCTTATGACTTCCTTAAATTCTTGTAATGCTTGCTTGTACTTTTATGTAAAATTGTGATGCTCAGGTAAGTGTGTTGTGGATTGTCTTGTCTTCGAGGATCAACAAACATCATTTTAATAACAAAACAAAATATAGTACATAAGGGTTCCTACCTGCTCTAGCTGATGGCACTGTGTTTATTCAGTGATCATAATTATATGATTCACTAAAACACAATGATATTCTCTTTATGCTGGATTATGAACGTGTCTTCACAAGTTAATGGCACTGTGTCAACTCAGTGGGCGATCCTAACATGCCTTCACTTATAATATAAAGCCGGGTACCACAGATCTTTCTCCTGGTTTTATTGGGCACCAGCTACTGTATCAAAGCAAAATTTATTGTTACTGAAAACTTATTAATGAATCCACAGGCCCAGCTCATTATAGTGATCACGTGACTTATTAGTAATACAAAAATAGCTACTAACAGTATACCTTGACTTATAAGACTTGTTTCTCTTGTTTCCATTTATGGTATTGTAATCATAAGAGATGAACTATTCTCCAACATTTGATAGTCTGTTAGACTATAAAACAGTTTGATAATTTCTAGACAACAACATGATGTTATAAACTTTCTTGCTGGTTCTGTGACATTTCAATGTTTTCATTGTCCCTGGATTCTTTGTATTACAATATACCACTGGGTATTATTACAAACAATTTTATAAGTCTCATATGACAATAAAGTGGTTTGCAGCAGACTTTTTACCATTTTAGCTGTGTTTGATTCAAACTTTGTTGAAAGTTGATTGATAAATTTGATTATGTTTCTCCATATTCTTTAGTTTAAGAATATGTTCTTTGAATTTCTAGCTTGATTAAATTAGTGGATAGAAAGGTTTCATGTTATTTTAGAAGTCTGAGAATTTTATATGGACTTATGGGATATAATGTAAACAATTTCTCTGTACTTTTGCTTTAGGCTTTGTATAGCACATTATTCAAGAACTGTTATTGACTTTAAAAATCTACTTTAAAGTCTATATTGCTCTTTTATATGATAATTGCCCATGAAATGCCATAGGCAATAGTAATTCTAAGCTTTTCTGCCATTTGTAGTACAATACAAAATCTCTCTGTTTGAATTAAATTATTGTTCTTATCTGTGGCATTAAATCACTTTTACTTCAGTTTATCTAAAACCTTTTCTTGGTTACAAATGACACTATATTTCCTGAACCTGATTCTAATCGAGCTGAAAGATTTTTGTTTGACCTTCGAAATTCAGTGTTTTCTCTTAAATTATTGTATTTAGGAAATTAGTTGGGAGATTTTGTTGATTGGTAAGCACAATTCTAGTCAGAGTCTAACTACACATAAATAAGGAAGAATGACGACTGGTTTTGCTCAGATCTTTCAATTTCCTCTATAGAGCTTAATACTTTTCTAGACTTTCTAGCTCTGCAAATGGTTTTGTACTGTTTGACCTGCACCTGTCAATGTACTGGCACTGATTTATGTGTTTCTAAATCACTGACATTGATCTATTTATTAGAATGGTTGCATGATCAATGATATCTAATTGATAAACATTGATCTTAACACATTGAATTCTTCCCATCATTGATTGTTGAACCCTCTGACTACAGTAAGATCATGTGCAATATTACCTTTATCTAGTTACAATATGCAGAGCCATAGCCTGAGTTAAAATTGCACTGATACATTCTATTCTAAGAAGAGTTAAATAATGTTAGTGTCAAAATATATGAATAGGTCAGTGCATAACTAGTGTAACTACATGTAAATAGAGAAGACTGTAGATTTGTTTTGCACTAACTCATATATTTGCATTCAAAGAATAGTTTGAATTTTCCCATAATCTATTTTCATTTGCTGCCAAAATTTACCCTGCTGCTCAAAAAAAATGTGCACTTAAGCATGCCTCAGTTAGCATTTTGTACTCTACTGCATAACATAGGTTGTATTAGGTGCATAATTTTATCTCAGCATACCTTTGAAATGATTGTGTGAATGCCTTACATATTAATTTACTAGCTAGATTAAATTATTTCTTTTCTGTATACTTTCAATGTAATAATTGCAAGTCTTTCAGTAGCCATGTTATGCTGGAAATGAACTTGATAAGATCTATTTGATTTACTCAACCTCCTACCAGGTTTTTGTTGTGATGTGGAAAATATCTCTTGCTTCATATTTTATGGCTTCAAAGGTGTCATACTATTTCATTATGTTAGGTTAATTACATAGGATGTTATCACATTACAATAGCTAGGTATGGATCTAGAAAGCTTTTCGGGGGGGGGGGGGGGGAGGGTCATGCAATCTTCAATTATATTCAAAGGTTGGTCTAGCATAATTAATGGCTTTATTAATTATTGGTTAACATATTAAAAGTTAAGATTTATGAATTTGTCTCACACTATAAACAGATACTAAGTATTACATCCAGGACATGGAAGCTTTAATAGCTGAAGAGCTGCACCTGCAACCCGAACAAATTCAGTGCCTTCAGCACATTGATTTATTAATTTCACATGGTCATTTAGTAGTTTGAACCATAGATATGTAGTAAGCTTGTATGAGTATCCAAAATAATGGATTAGGATAAAACTAAATAAATGCAAGTATAGAATGACATAGACTATTTTTGCGCTAAAACATCCTTAAAGCTTATTGTTTTAGATATCCAGACACTTCACAAAACCAATGCTGTTTTGTATAACTCTTAAGTTTCTTTAAGTTCTCTTAGAAATGTTTGTCATTTCAGAACAACTTGATTACCATTGTTTACCTATTTCCTATCTTTTATATTGTAATGGCTTGAAGTCATACTGAGATTTAATCTTACAAGAAATTATCTTTCTGTTGTTTTCCCTATTGAATAAGTGAGTTATTGTTATCAGAGACATAGATAAGGTGTATCTAATTCCCTGTTATTATTGTAAGCCATTGCAAACCAGCATCTAACTTTGTATTGTTGTAATTATGTTGACTATAATTCTTACTGCAAGTAATTTGTACCATAACCTATACAGTCATATCAGTGTTTATTTTCACTCTTAGGGGAAAGGTGGCGGGGCCCTTTTTGAGGGGAGAATAGCGACAAAAATTAGGGGAACATTTTTTCAATGCTTGAGATTACATGGATCCTCTAACAGAGTAACATTTCTGTCTACCTATATGAAATTTCAACTATTGAACCTATATATTCATCTGTGATTTCTCTGTAATGCTTGAGGAATGGGCAAAAATGCTATAAAAAGTACAAAAGTATTAGGACACTTTGGCAGGGGAATTTTTTACCTGGGAAGGGGAAAAATATATACTTTTTGGAGAGGGGAATCAGGGACCCAATTTTGGCCTGAAAAAAACACTGCACATCCACCTAGTAAGCTAAGTAATGGTAGCAAAGCCTTGTGTCCGATGGGCTTTATTCCTAGGCGGGACCTATATAGTATACATATCTATAGCTTGAAGTTTGTTCATGGCATTTTTTACTTATTATATGTTCTAAGTTAAAAGCTTACGTTCGGATATCTTGGCATGTAACCCAGGAATCATGAGTAGTGGTACTGACCCTGCTGCAATATGACAGTAAAACTCTTAAAATGTGGCTTAAAGCAACATACATAAGGCCTAAACTAAAAAAATACTTTGTTTGCCCTTTACCGACCCTAAATTGTTGGGTCGTTAGGTAGGAAAAATATAATTTTTTTCAATGATTTACACATGGAACCTAAAGCAGAATTATTAGTGTCAAGAAACTTCCGGAAAGTAATACGATGAACCGTCATGACCAATAAAAAATATCACATATTTTCTGAATAAAATTTTTTGAGTCAATGGTATTTTTCGGGTCAGTCGGTAAAGAGCAAACAAACTTAATTTTAATTTAGTCCTTATATAGCATTACTTTATTATTTAAATCCCATTTCTGTTCTCTCTAAAATAAGAACTTATAAGTTTGAATGTTGAACTTAAAATTTTCTAGTCACCTTTTTATTGAAATCAATTCATAGTGATATTATTACAAAAAGTATTATCGTCTTAAAAGTTGTTGTTGAAAAAAAACCAACTCTTTGTAGGGATTTAATAATGTTATGTGGTTTGAAATTATAAGAAGGAAAATGTGGTTAACCTTACATTGATATCAAATGTCAGGAGACTTATAGTTTCCATGTAATGGTGTGTTATAATTGTCTCAGAAAATTGAATCTGATTATTAATGATATCACTACAAGTTGTGTTTATTTATTTCATATCATTTTGAACTGGTGCTTTGTTGAAAACTGCTGTTGCTAGTTAAATTAAAGCATTGAAATGGCTTGATCCACGTATATATGTTAATTTCGTTGTAATATTGGTGCATCTGGACATGGTATAAACATGAAACATAAATGTTATTAAAAGGTGCATATTTAAAGTAGAGATCTGTGGCCTGAGTTTCCTATATCACTTGGACAAAAAGTAAAGGATTGCCATGGTCAAGGTGATGTACATCACTGGCAAGTTTTCTAAGGAAGTCACTACCTAGCACTTTGCCCTCTTTGGTACTCTAGATTTGATATCACATACTTATTACCTTTGGTGTAAAAAAAGTACCGGAGGACAATTTTTAAAGCCCTAGGTAGAATTTCCTTAGAAAACTGTCCAGTGATGTAAATACATCACCTTCTTTGACCTTGACCTTGACCTTTGTAATCCTTAGCTTTTTGTCCTGGGAATAAAAACTAAATGTGATTAAGAATCAGGTTGTCTAGTAACTTCCTAAAACAGTCATGTAAAAATGTCTAGGATTAGATTTATAGATTCATTGTATGATCTAATGTCTTGTCTTTGTTGTATTGATAGTCTGGTAATGTCTGGTAGTAGTCTGAATGGTTCTTGAATTATTTCCAGTGATATAATACAGTGAGATTGTGTTACAATGATCCTTATTACTGTACCTGCTGAATTGCATTTCATGTTCATTTTTGAAGATTTTTGTTTTTCTATTATGTATGTAATGATAAAGAATAGTTTGTTTTGTTGAAATTACTATAGCTGTTTGGTGTCCATTCCTCCGGCTGCCAGCATGCTTTTTGAGATTTGTCTTTGGGGTTTCTCCATGTTAAGTCCAGGTAGCGAACTCTACCCTGGTACTGTTGCAAATCCTCATCAAAATATGTTGAGTATGCTCATGTTAGGCTGCGCACACTCAATTAAAGGGATAATTACTACTGCAATTAATGTAGTCCCCTTTATATACGTACAAGCAGATGATATGCTATTTGTGCAATTAAAGAACATGTATATCTAATTTGACTTTTGTAAGGTCAAGGTTCTTATCACTTCTGTTTGTTGTATAAGCCATTATACTCTATCAAAACCCCATGTTTGACAGTGCTATTGGCTCTCCAATTACATTTGGCACAAATATAATTATATATGTTGTTGTTTTTTTCTTAGGTTCCCAATTTAGTTTAGATATATAATTTTATGAACCATGAAATTTTGTCAGTTTGCAGTTTAAACTTAAAATGAATATTAACAACTTCCTTGTAACATTCAATCTCTTGTTGTTTTGTCTTTTACTGCAATGAATTTCTCAGACAAATTTGGATAGCTTTTTTGAAGCCAGCTTAAATTCAATGAAAGCACTAAATTTAATTATAAAGTTCTAAATTATTTATCTAACTCCAAATGTTTTTGTTTCTAAGAAAGCAGAAAAAGAACTTCTTCTTCTGTATTTAAATGGAGTTTTTCAATCAAACCATAATTCACTTACTAAAAATAAAATGATTGTGGCCTTGGACACATTCTTAAGTAATTTCATTAATTTACATATGTCCTTTAGATGGGTCAGTTCAAGACTTAAATCTACATCCTTCTTTTTATTGTACAACTACCAGCTCACCTAACCAGGCCAATTTTCCCAGACCATTTTTTATTGGTACTGGCTTAACCTTTCTAACGGAGCTGACAACTTCTCCCTAAATAGGTTTCTGTGTAGTTCATACTATATTACCATAGATACCAAATTCCATTAAATTGTTTTTTTCTTTGGAATCCATGTTAGAGCTACATTCTCATCTTATGATATCCAAGGTTTGTTTGCGTAGAAGATCGCCATGGTTCCGAATGTGAACTTTTATGTAATGGTATTAAGGTAAATCCTGCGACAACCTCAATTGAAAGCCCAGAAACTCTAAATTGGAAATCATGGGCACTGCCATTGCACCAATGCAGGAACTCTGTGTGTAGATAACTTTCACTTTACCATTTTACTTTTATCCTTTAACAATTAGATATTGTAAATGTTGTCGAAGTAACTGACATTTGACAACTTGTAGTGTTTCTATGTTCAAATATAGCCCAATAACCTAATATACACATTACTATAACTTCTTTAATTTAACTAATTACAACAAAAGAAACCATTGGGTGTTAAAAAGGTTAATGAAAATATCACCATACTGATGATTTTGAGGCAAGTCTTATGGTATTGATGCATGTTTTTACAGTAAATCTTACACTTTTGAGAAGTTGGTTTTTACTTTTGTTGCTTAGTTACCACATATCTATGTAATTGCTGCCTATAAATACATGTTGTAAATGAGTTAACATGTCAATGGGTCTGTGCAATACTGAACTATCTTCATGTAGATGTAGAAGGATGTAGGTTAGTTTTGTGTGGACAGTGGCAGGTAATTTAAATAATGCCAGTTGGTGTTATATTCTACATATTACTGTATTGCGCTTATGACTCGCTGACGTAATTTAAATGAAGACTGCTTTTGCTCCTGAAAATGTACTGAAAAAAAGATACGATTTTATAGTTAATGTTGATGTAGATATTTTCTGTCTATATTTAGTTTAAGTGTCCTCCATATTGACCTCATCAGCATTTCTGACGACAAGTTATTTATAGGGGGTGACCGCTTATAAGGGGTGCATTATAGAGTGTGTTGCAACGGTCCCAGCACAAGCTGGCAGCTTAGGGGTGATTGTTAGGAGGGGTTTGACTGTATTTTGTTTTACACAACTCATTCAAATGTTTGTATGAGAAAGCATTTAAAATACACATAATTATGTTTATGATGTTGATCCAATGAGAACATAATTGTGCATCAATTCTTGCTTGGATTGCCTTCGCGAAAAAACTATACCTATTGCTATATGTTGCTATATACCATATGGTTTTTACCATCCTGTTACACCCCTAATTTGGATAATGCTACCTATGAGAATCATTGGTACACTGTAAATCAGAGAGAAGCCCCAGGGATACATTGACATGGGTGCAAGATGAAAATTTTGAAAAACCTGAAAACTGTAATTTGAAAACATTTTTCTTCATAATTTAATAGCAAAACATTATCTATTTTGTTGTGAAAAATCTGAACTTCAGGCATATTCCTGAAAACTTGCACCCATGCATTGAGACGCACAACAAATCTCCTGATTTAATGTATTCAAGATTGTTTGAATTGAATCTGTGTTGATTTGTAGAATTCCATCTAGGAAACATTGAAGTTTTTTGTTTGGAATTTGAGATCCTTTTATTTAAATGAATGCATTTTAGAAACTTGTATTTCATAGAAAATCCATTTGTTTGCAGCTTGAAATTCAAATGTTTCTTATTGAAGAACTCTGTTATGTAATATTTAACTTGAACTGAACAGTTTTAAATTGCCTGAAGTCATTAGTGTGAGTACTTAAATTGGTAATACAATCTTTAAAGCATACTTATAAATAAAAGAGCTAGCTGTGCTCTTAAACTGTTTGTTGTTTTGATTGTTCAGATTTTACGGCCGTCAGAATGCAAAATGCATTGGCAATCATTAAGTGGCAAAAATATTTGACATCATTAAGGAGGATTATTTGTCCTGAAGTGTTCTTAATTGATTTGTTTTGTTGTTTATTTTTGGTTCTACCATTTAAAATTTCAACATTTTCAGTTATATCACACTAGGCTTACCTGATTAATTTTTCCACTGGTCTCTTTTCTTGAAGCTTATTATGCCTCCTTCATGCAGTAAAATTATTATCTGTATAACAAGATATGCATTCAGAGATCACATCAGGGTTTTACCAGATTCAGGTGTCAAGATACATGTATATATGCACCTTGGCTTGGCTGCTATTAGCTATCTTTTTGATCTTCTGTCATCATTTGATTGGGTCAACTCGGAAAGAATACAGCCTTCTTCATTTTATATGTTGTTAGACTGGTTTTTGTACTGAATCATCAGTTTGTGCTTCTTTATACATGTATCATAAGTTTTAGTATTCATTAAAATACAAGCACCAAAATAATGAGAGAAAAAAGTAATTCAGTGTTGCTAATGACAACAGTGCCTAGATAAATGTATTTGTTGCAAATTATTTTGAGAGGACAGTGCAAAAACATTTCCATGGGTTTTAACAAAACATGATCATCTTAGAAAAGACAAAGACATTTTAAACTGTCATCTTACAAAGACAGAAAACTGCAATCAGATCTTTGAAAGAAAACTTTAGCGCTATTACACACATCTCCACATCTTAAAAACAATACAACATGAGTCATTGTCACAATTCACCTTTCATATCATCATAGAGAAATCAACATTTTACAATATTTTGTCAGGCAATGTTCATATTAATTAAAGATTATGTTAAGATAGACATTCATACCCAATGATGGCAGTCAACAACCTTACTACTAGTAAAGGAACTGGTCAATACTTAAGTCATTATAGTCAGTTAGCATGCCATTGTACAATGTTCTTCTACAAGAAATATACTTGTAATCTGACCAAACGGAAATTATGCTCAGTGAAGACTTGATGCCCATTAACAGAGTACATTGAAGAAGAAATTTGCAAAGAGTCATTGACATTATCTTATTATATATTATAATTTTGATAAGGAATATATATTATTGAACCGAGAGATTATTGTGCATCTCAAGTCCCTAGTTGAATCACCAATATCTTACTTAACTTTCTATCTTGACCAGACTGTAGCAACAAATCGTGGTATGGATAGAACTAGGAAATATTGTACCACTCATATCATTATTAAAAAGAGGTTGTTTTTAGACTTTCAGAGATTTTGTATGTGAATCTAACGTGTAAGGATTAATCATTAGTATGGATTCGTTAAGTTTCAATGTGCACGAAAGTCTTTCAGTATTTCAATACTTTGATTACTATGTGTATTTACAAGAACAAAATGATGCAAGACATCAAAGAGCACAAAAAATCAAGCATATGAATGTACTGTTTAGTTTAAAGATTTCTGCAACAAGAGTCATACAAATAAAAAAATGTTGATTTATAATTCACAGTTGCACACAAGGGAAATTTAGATGTTAAATGAATTGGGACATTTCTAATACATTGTATCAGTATTAGTTTTTCTTGTACAATTTCATTAATACTGTCTGTTACATTGTTCTAATTCTAAATGAAGGTGCTGTAACATATGTCTAATGTAATTTTGTTGAATAAATTGAGTTTGAATTTGTTGTTTGTCAGTCTCAATTTGGTATTCTGGCTGTCTTGATGCACCCAATTATTTGTTTTTGATCTCAATTTATTCTTGTTGTTGTATATCGTATTGCTGACTCAGTTATAGAAGAATTTTACTTAAGTTTTAACTTTTCTGCATTACAAGTTATAGAACAATAAGCTTAAACACTTAGATCTATATAATATTTGAAAGATTACAGTATATTGATAAAAGTTTTAATAAACTACTGAAGTCCATAAAAAAGCAACACTTTTTAGTGTAATGTGTAAATATTTCATACCTAGCAGAGAATCATTTGACCACTGTATTGCCATCAGCCTAGATTTTTATGATGACATGGTTATTATGTCTGCTGGAAGTTTTGTGTTCAATTGCTGCAGATGTCAGACCATTACTCTCATGTAATATGGCTATATGTGACATCCGGATTACACTGACACATATGTCATCCGGATTACACTGTCACGTAATATGGTTATATCTGTCATCTGGTTTACACTGTTGCGATAATCAGGTTATAATTTGTGTCATCCAGATTACACTGTCATGTAATATGGTTATTATGTGTCATCTGGATTACACTGTCAATTAATATTTCTATATTAGTGAAAGACAATACAGTGATTTAAGTAAGAGCCAGTTGTCTTAAGAAGTCACTTAAAAGAAGTGTTTTTGTGATAGCTAAATACTCATTGTGCTACTGTTTGCTTTTAAGTTGAAAAACCAAACTTGTGGGCTAACTGGACCTAGTCCAAATGTATTTACATGGCAAAAAGCTAGCTAGCTGGTGTTACATTATAACATGCCACTGTATAGGAAATTGCATCTTGGTGCTAAGTAGGGACACAGTTATGCAGTTGTATTTTATCTTTGTTGTACATGTACAAGCTCAGTTAAAATAAGTCAGAAATAGGGAATACTGTTCAATATTTGTACCAAATATGGAGGTGATATTAATTGATGGAACTTTGATGGAAATAAATGAACTAATCAATTATTGATAGAAAGAAAAATAAACAAAATTACGAGCACAAAACTGATATAAGTGTGCTTAGAAAAAATAGAGAGATATCTGAGTTTGTGATGAACTCTTGAAGTGTCTTCAGATCAGGATTTATATGCTAGGGGTCACAGGGGAAGGTGAACATTAATTGCGCACTTTTAAATATTCAATGTTTAGTGTCGCAAAGTTGTGACAAACTTATGTGTCCTGATGTGTTGGATGTGTTTAATTCGAACGATATAGTGATGTTCACAGAGACATGGTCAAATGAACTCCAGAATTTTCATGTAAATAATTTTACGTACTTTGCTTTGCACAGGGCTAAATCTAAGGGCTGTAAGAGAGACTCAGGTGGTATTATTGTATATGTACGAGATTATCTTGTTGATGAAAACTGTATTTTCTTTCAAAGTGAAGATGACATATTATGGCTTAAAATTAATGGCCAAAAACTATTGATTGATCATGACTTATATATAGGTTTATGTTACGTAATGCCTGAAGGTAGTAGTAGGTTTAATATTATCGAGCAGGGTTGTTTTGATAGATTACTTAACTCTGTCGCTTCTATACACAGCCACACTAATGGAAATTGTTATATTATTTTATCTGGCGATTTTAATAGCCGTACATCCGAAAGTCCGGATTATGTTACTCACGATTCAATTGACAGTTATGTCCCTTTACCCGAAAATTATAACGCTGATATCAATACTAAGAGATCATCACAAGACAAAGGGCATACAAATCAAAATGGCACTGCTCTGTTAGACTTTTGTAAGCAAACCGGTTTACGAATAGTGAACGGTCGTTGTGGTCAAGACTCTAACATAGGTAAATATACGTTTGTCGGTCACAGGGGATCTAGTTTAGTTGATTACGTTTTAGCGTCTCAGAATATTTTCGAATTCATTTCTTCTTTTAATGTAAATGATCCAAACCCTTTAAGCGATCATTGTTTAATTGACTTTTCTTTACAATTTTATACGACATCGCACAATCATGTAAATATCGAGGAGACTATAGTCGATAGCGAAAATACTAAAATAGACTATAAGTATACATGGTCGAATGAAAATAAATCAGAGTATATCAATAGTATAAATAGTGCTAGTTTTTTGAGTAAATTAAACGATCTAGCACATGAAGTGACGTTATGTTCTACCCAGGAGGACATAACGTCAAATTTAGATTCATTCTCGACTATTATGAATGATGTAACGAGCAATATATGTAGACACTCAATTAAACACACGCTTAATTACAACAATAATCACTCAGTTCGTCGTGACAATATTTGGTTTAACGATGAGTGTGATGAACTTAGAAACAAATTTTTATTAACATTAAATCATTACAGAAAAAGTCCTAACGATGAAAATCGTATTCTTTTAGTCAATGCAAGAAGCTTGTACAAAAACACTCTTAAGCGTTATCGAAAATTACACTTGACAAATAGAACTAAAACTTTAGAATCCTATAGATTAAAGAATGCTAAACAATACTGGAAACTTTTACGCGAGTCATCCCATATTAAAAGCCCCAATATACAGTTATCAAGCTTTGAAAATTATTTCAAAGCAGTCAATAATCCAAACGATCATTTCTTTAATCCTGATGAAGACATTATGTATTTTAATGAACGCTTTGTTAATGGCGAGTTCCAGCTCATGTTCAGTGAATTAGACACTAGTATTTCTGAGCGTGAGGTGAAAACCGCTATTAAAGAGCTTAAATCAGGTAAAAGTGCAGGTCCCGACAATTTGCTTAACGAATATTTTAAACATGGCACATTTCAGTTAATGCCATATTTAGTAAATCTTTTTAATATTGTTTTTACCACTGGAAATTTTCCGAATGCTTGGTCCGAAGGGTACATAATTCCGCTTCACAAAAAGGATTCAATACACAATCCAGAGAATTATCGCGGAATAACTTTATTAAGCGTTCTAGGCAAATTATTCACGCGTATTTTAAATAATCGTTTGAACCTTTGGGCTGAAACATATAACGTCTATGTTGAGGCTCAAGCGGGATTCCGTAGTAATATGGGTACTACAGATAATATTTTTGCATTACATGGTCTGTTAACCCACATGATAAATAATGGTAAGCAGTTATACTGTGGATTCATTGATTTTAGTAAGGCTTTCGACTACATTGAAAGAAATACTTTATGGTACAAGCTTATAAAACTAGGTATACGTGGTAAAATGTTTTCAATAATCAAAGACATGTACACAAATATCAAATCAAAAGTTCGTTTCAATAACATGTTAAGCAATGAATTTACTTGTTCATTAGGAGTTAGACAAGGTGAAAGTCTATCTCCATTTCTTTTTTGTATGTTTTTAAACGATCTAGAAGAGCAACTAATAGCTAACAAGTTTGAAGGTATCGATATTTTAATGACCAAGATATTCATCTTACTCTATGCAGATGATATAGTTATATTCTCGGAAAGCGCGTCCGGACTACAAAAAGGTTTTGATATATTATACGAATACTGCATTCGATGGAAGTTAAAAATCAATGTTACTAAGACTAAAGTTGTTGTTTTTCGTAAAGGTGGTACATTGCCTAGAGATATTTGCTTCATGTATAATGGCGAACCCATAGAAATTGTTAGTTCTTTTAATTACTTGGGTATTGTTTTTAGTCAAAGTGGTTCTTTCAATATGACGCAATCCACTCTTGCGGGCAAGGCTCTCAAAGCGGTTTTTAGTCTAAACAAATACTTACTTAACTTTCCTTATGTCTCTATAAACCATAGACTAGACCTTTTTGACAAACTCATACTTCCTATCTTAAACTATTCGTGCGAAGTATGGGGGTTTCATAGGGGCAATAGTCTAGAACGCGTATATATCCAATATTGCAAAACATTACTTGGTGTAAAAAAATGTACACAGAATGACTTTGTATATGGTGTCTTGGGTCGTTTTGACCTAATGTACTACAGACTTGTTAAGATTGTCAAATATTGGTTAAAAATTATCTCTTGCCCGGACTCTAAATACTGCAAAATCATTTATGAACTTTTAAAATATGATGCCGAAAAAATGCCGAACAAAACTTCTTGGGTTACACTTGTGAGAAATCTTCTGTCTACACTAGGATTTTATGATGCGTGGGATGCGCAAAGCGTTGGCAACAATGAGTTATTTATCATCAATGTTAAACAACGACTTAAAGACACTCGTATCCAAAACTGGAATGAAAGACTTAGAAATTCTAGCAGAGCTGATTTTTTTCGTACAATTATAAATTTTGAGTGTCAATTTTATTTAACTAGCATAGATCAAATTAAATACAGAACAGCCATGACAAGGCTTATAACATCATCGCACAAATTAAGAGTTGAAACAGGTCGCTGGCATAAGCCTCATAAAATCCCTAGAGAGAATAGGTTATGTACAAAATGTAACAAAGTTGATGACGAGTATCATTTCATACTAGAATGTTCCCTATATAATGATTTAAGACAAACGTATATTGACAGGCACTATAGATTTCATCCCAGTATGTTTAAACTTAAGCAACTTTTCGAAAGCAAAAACGATGCTAAGATAAGAAACCTAAGTGTTTATATTTTTAAAGCTTTTAAGATACATGAATCATACAATGCGCAAATATAAGACTTTATATCCGTCGCAAAATACGTGATTGTTCACAAATAACTGATTTTTACCAAATACATGTCATATATTAAATTATGAGTATAATATATTATGTTAGTACTTCACGTATTATACTCCTCATGCCTCTTGCAGAATACGTAATCTATCAAAAACAACTCTCTTGCTTAAAGACTTCCTTAAGTCGAAGTTTGATTATTACATATCAACAGATTTTATATGTTAATCGGTTTAAACTTCTGAGTAATATATATGATGATTCCTTGTATTTGTCTCTAAACACATACAAATGTGTATTGTTGTTTGTCACAAATAACTTGAACATGCAAATTGTAAAATAACTAATATTGTATATATTACTGTTGGAATATATATTTTGACTCTGAGTATATATAAATGTACGATTTCCTTTTGCAAAATTGTTTTTGCAGAAAATTGCCTTATGTCAGTTACAATTATTATATATTAGTGCTGATATTATTTGATATATGTCAATTACGAGTATTATATGTTAATACTGATATTATTTGATATATGTCAATTACGAGTATTATATGTTAGTACTGATATTATTTGGTATAAGTCAGTTACGAGTATTATATATTATTAGTACTGATATTATTTTGGTATATGTCAATTACGAGTATCATATATTAGTGCTGATATTATTTGATATATGTCAATTACGAGTATTATATGTTAATACTGATATTATTTGATATATGTCAATTACGAGTATTATATGTTAGTACTGATATTATTTGGTATATGTCAATCACGAGTATTATATTTTAGTACTGATATTATTTTTGGTATATGTCAATTACGAGTATCATATATAAGTACTGATATTATTTTGGTATATGCCAATTACGAGTATTATATATTAGTACTGGTATTATTTTGTCGGTAAATATGTACAAATGTGTGATATCCCACAAGCAACTCGTTTCTGCTTACAACAGCGATACAAAACAAGTATAAGTCACCTTCTCCTGCGTATCTGTCTAAGATATTTCGATATAATTTATAATATATAATATATTACCTTTATAACCTTTGTTAACTGTGATACCTGCTCAAGTTTGATTGAATTTTCATAAAATCAATCCTTTATAGCTTTATACAAAAGTACTACACTGCATATATATATATTTAAGTGTACATTGATCTCGAATGTTCTCTCTTTTTCAACTGTATGTTATTGATTACATGTAATGTCATTGTCACGTGATTGTATATTTTATGAAATTCATTGTATGTTCACGCGGGTCTATTGACCTATTGATCTGAAAATAAAATCTTCTTCTTCAAAAATCTTCTTCTTCATCTATGTCATGTATAATAGAGTAGAATTAACAGTTTTACTGGCTAGACACTTTTAGACAGAGAGTAAGATGTTGAAGTGTGTTTGACCTTTATCAAGGATAAACTTGGGAGATTTTTCTTTAATTAAAAAAAAAAACTCTTCACCATTGTAGCCAATATTCTTATTTCCTTTGAAAAATGATGCTGTTTCAGCACTTTCTGTTTTATGTATTTCTTTGCGTATTGGAATTGGTTACAAATTCAGAAACTGAAATTTATGTGGTTTAAAAAGTTATATATTTTTGGGATTTCTGAAATTGAATATTTGCTGTTTTTGTACGAAGGTTCCCATTTTCTTTTATCATTAAATGTAAGGCACATCATATTGTACAGACATGGTACAATTTTGTTACACATTGTTTCAAATAAAAACATATTCTGTCTCTCAGTTTCTATTACAATGATTAATAGAAGAAAGTATCTCATTAATTTAATGGACTTGTTGGTTTTTGTTTTCCTCTTCATTATAAGTTTGTCAAGCTGCTATCATACAGTTTGAAGCTCATTGTATAAGAACACTTAAGTTTTTGTACCTGATGTAGTTCATAGCCTAGTAAAGCAGCCTGGCTAGCTCAATTGGTACCGCTCAAGTCTTCCAATTGAAGGGTTGTGTGTTTGATTCCCATGCAGGGAATGATTTCTTGGAGCTTGGTTATGTAATAATATCTACCACCATTCTCCCTCCTATTGCAGTTGTCAGTCACCAGAAGGAAGTAGGCACATAAAATACATGGTTAAATAGCCTTTCCATCATAATACATGTAGCTGGTTTAAACAGGGAAATAGTCTTTCCAGCTGTGAGTAGGTTGACTGACTGCATCAATATGACCCATGGAATGTGTTGCTTAGAGTACAGTATTAAACCCAACCAAAACAAATCTTCAGCTTATGTTTAGAACATTTAAAAGTCTTGACTTTCAAGTTGATGCTATTGATTTACAATTGATACAGAATGAAACAGATTATTGACCAAATGCTATTCATTTGGACAAATTAAACATGGTACTGACATCTTCTTTTTCAGTGTAATTTCAGTGATTGAAACAATCAATTTTTTATTATCCTAGGATGGTCATACTTTGTCCAATTTGAGATTTTTTCTATATTGACTGTGCTTAGCTATAATACTATTACATATACAGTTTCTTAACTTTCATGGACATTGTGGAACAGACCATAATATAAAATTTTAATGAGATTAACAGTAAACTCACCTGAATCAGGTCAAAGTGTATATGCCACTATTATCCAACTTTGAAGTCAAAATTGACAACACTTACTATGCTTGGCCTCTCTTAAAATCCCTGAATGACTTTTAAGTACTAATTTTATTTTTACTTTTCTGGCTCATTACAATTAAATCCTATAGTCTGCAGCCTCCAGAGAAAATTGTCTGAGCTTCCTTATACTATGTAATGTTTTTTTTGTTTTGTTTTTTAATTTAGCTTGTTTTCTCTGTTGGAAGATAATATACAGTACCCACCAAAAGTTTGGAGACATTTTTACTGTGTAGGCCTAATTGAATAGCTTTTATCTAAAATTAGATAACTGATTATTTCTAACTGCTTTTTAGTTTTTAATTTATTTTTGATTATCGATATAAATGTAACTGATATGAGACTACAAAGTTTTGGAGGCTTTAGGATGTCATAATTATGATGATGAATCCTATAAATGTGTTGCATTTTTGAAATTTGTTTTCATTTTATTACAAACCATACTGAAATATATAAAAAATGATGATTCTACAAAAATAATCCTTAAAATTCAAGAATTGTTGTAAATTTCTTTTGTCTCCAAACTTGGTGGGTACTGTATAACAGCAATGTATTTACAAAATGTATATAAATGTGCTTCCATGTTTTTCTCCTGTTTTTACTATTAATGATTTCACCATAGTTTCTAAGTATTAAACGCTGGTGATCACAAAATCAATGTTTTAAATACAGGGTGGGTGATATTTATCTAAAATTTTACAGATTTAGTTTCTTATGTTCTCATTAAAAACTCTTCCATCTTAATCATACTGTTATAGATTGGCATTTAAAAGTCACTTCATTCATCTCATAAACTCACCATTAAATCATCATATATTTACATGAAAGACACATTTATAACATTTGCCTTTTTTAGCCTGAACGAAAACAATTATTAAATTGGCAAAAGGCAGGCAGTTGGGCAGGCAGGAGTACGGTCCGGTGTCATTAACAATTTCGTTAAAGTTTTTTTTTCTTTACCACATATGTCTGCCATTTATTTTAAGATCTTTTTGAAATTTCATACAGTGATAACATACCATGCCATGAACAGAATTAGACACAACTCTACCTGCCTTTATCATGGATTATTTCCCTTTGTAATTTTTGCAAAGATTTAGCCTTTCCAGGAATGGTGAATAAGTTGACGACCGCTGTGAAATAATCTATACAATGTGTTTCTAACACAAAAGATCATAAGATGCAATACTGTAATATTAACAATATTGATAAATGAGATGAAATCCAATAAAACAGCAACTTTCACTTTCTACAGTAAAGGTTTACTGTGATCCGTGATGAAATTAAACAACATAAGCCATGTTTCAATTTGATGTGATGTTTCACCACAAATTTGATTCAAAATTTCTCAGAAAGGCAATATTTGAACATGTTTAAAATTGTTCTCTTGCCAATTATTTGCCAATGGGAAGAAATTCTAATCAAAGAAATTTCATACAAACTCGTCTTTTATGAAATATAACCTTGAAATTGTTCAAGTTAAAATAAGTTAAAGAGAGGTTAAAAGCCTGCTTCCATATACATATTCAGCTGACTTGACAATATTTATACAACAACCCCTGATGATTGAAATCATTTTAAAGCACTGGTGATCCCTCACAGTACTTGTTTGTTTGTTTGTTTGTTTGTTTTGTTGGGTTTAACAACGTAGCAGTTTTATAGGTCATATACAGTCAGTCAACTTACTCACTCCTCCTGGAAAGGCTAAATCTTTGGATTTAGCTGTTAACCAACTACTAAGCACATACTTTCGTCAGACATCTGCCCTACATAATTAAAAATCATTGGCCGTAGAAATAATTTTATGACCAAACTCCACCTAAGTATGCCCCGCCCGGGAATCGAACCCATGACCCCTCGATCAGTGGACTTGCGTGCTACCAACTGAGCTAGCCGGGCGACCCCTCACAGTACGCATTTACACCTTAAGGAGTGGAACAACATACAAAGTATCATTAATTTAAGTGATATCTCTTGGTAAGGTTTATAACCAAATGTGTTACAGTAGTACATTATCTTCTAGGATAGCAGCATCATGTTGTGAAGAAATTCTATGATGTATATATATTAGATATAGAAATGTTTTGTCTGGAAGGCAATCTCAACATTGGTTTGTTTGTTGTTTTGCTATCAGCAGATTCTATTCATCATTTTAGGTATAATGCAGCAGATTGGTATCTATATGATTAGATAAAGTAATATTGTTTTTGAATGCTGAGTTTTTGTTAATTTCTAATTTGTTTTATTGATTCTGCTCAATGTGTCTCTTGTGTGATTGGCACCATAGTGGTTTACATGCATTGAAACCATACATGTAATTATTCTGATGTTTCTGTTCTATAAATTATGTTCTTTATCATTATGAAGTTGATACTAGACCTACTTGAGATAGATCAGTTAGTATTGCATTTGACTACAAATCCAGGGCTTATTAATTTGGTCATCGACTATTTTCTACTGATATTCTCATCCTTTCCTTTGTATCAAGTAGGGTAATTGTCTGTCACTTAAGCAAGACTAGTGTGTTCGTGCGTGCGTCCGTCCATTACGACATTTCCGTTGCAGTTTTCTCAGCAACTATATCATGCAGCAGCCTAATACTTTGCATATTGCTTCATCCCATAGTCCCATGTGGTGTAAAGTGATTTCATGCTCCTTGCTCATCTACTTCCTGTTTGTCGCATATTTTTAGATTTTGGCGGGGGTATCACTAGTGAGCATTAGCTCACAGATTTACTTGTTTTCCTTGCACAAATATAGACAATGACCGGTAATTTTTTAAAATCTCACAAAAATCAACCAAATCTTTGAATAACTAGCAACATTAAATTTTGTAAGCAATGGTACTTTCAAAGAGCAGAGGTTTATCACAGAAAATACTAGTCATAAATATATGATCGAGAAACAAGCTCATCAGGATTCTAGATTGTTTGTAAACATAGGGATGTTATTGCTAGGCAATCTGGTCTGCTTGGAAATGACTTCAAGGTGATCGCGGTGATGATTAATGTCTGTAAAAATATAAAAAGTGTAGTAAAATTGTCAAGGAGACCATTTCCAGACAAGATTAAATTTGATTATCTATGATTTATTTGCTGATAGCCATGTTCAAGGTTGTGTTGACCATGTAATAAGGTATTTGACACTTGATAATATTGTTGCAAAAATACAATTTTAAGGCCAAGGACAAGGCCATAGAAATAACTATTTACACATGAAGTACGCCACTCGGGGCATCTTACATTCAAAATTTGGTCGCTCAGAAAAAAATTACCAAGAAAAAAATTATTTAGTGACCCAATGTCTGTTTTAATTAGAATTCATATTTTTATTTTCTGGAGTAATACTCATATTGACCAAACACTAGAACAAATTGACCAAACACTAGAACAACTAGAAAAGGAGTTTCAATTGACTTGTTTAAATGTTCATTGATCTTTTGTATCCTATATTTGCCAATGTGTGTCTATAATGTTGTCAACTTACGCCAGTTATAGGTATATGAAATAAGGTAATTTTACTATAGCCAAAATCGATTTCCACTTGCCGAATCTATGGACAATGATGAGCTAAAAAGGTCTAACCAAACATATCAAGACAAGCAACAGTAAAAAAAGCAAAAAGGAAGATGTTCTTATGTTATAAAATGAATGCCAATTATGATTTTTAAATTTTAAAACTTTTGTTATAAAGTGAACGCCATTTTTAAATTTTGATACATTATAATATGAGCTCCACTAACAATAATGAAAACAACAAACTAAGGAATTTTCCCTTGGAATGGACAGTGACAAAATATTTGAGATACCGGGTATATCTGTATGATACTTGGAAACATTGACATACATGCATATTAACCTTCACTATATATTTATTTTTTCTAATTTTCATTTCAGGTTGGCCTCATAATAAGTTATTAGAGAAGACATTATACCTTCAGGTTATAGATTATGATAGATTTAGTCGTGATGATCCAATAGGAGAAACATACATTCCATTAAATGAGGTGGATCTTTCACAATCTCCACTTCTCTGGAAATTTCTCAGTCCGTGTAAAGATAGCAGGGTAAGTATTGATTATAGTTTCTGTGTTGTCCTTTTAACCATTAAGGCAGCTGGCAGGATTCCGAGTCAAACCACTATATAAACTGTGTTTTTTACTTGTAACTGTGCGGGGGGGGGGGGCGCCACTTATGCTTTTAAGTAAACATTAATGATGATGATAATGATGATGATTATAAAGGTAATGTTGATGGTGAGGAATATGATGATGATGATAATGATGATGATGGTAATAATGATGATGATTATGAAGCTTATGGTGATAGTGATAAAAATAATGATGATGATTATGATGCTATTGGTGATGCTTATGATGGTACTATTGATTTTAATGATGATAATGATTCATCAATTGACAGTTAATTTGCTATCACTCTAAAAGGCTCACTAGAATTGCATGGTACATTGTATTGCCTTAAACCATATTAAGGTTCCAAACAAATCTGCTTTATAATACGTCATAAAAGATGCGATGGCTAAAGTGCAATGATTTAACATTTGTGATGGCATAAACTCCGTAAGTTTAAATAAGCAATTATTGCCTTCATTAGTGACTATTATGTACTTTATAAAATTGAAATTAACAATGACTTGTAAATCTGAAGATGCAATTCCTCAATGTTGATTATTGATTGTAAGCCCCGAGCCACTTTGATGCATCTGAATTGTATTTAATGTTATTATATCATGTTCAGATCACAGACCTTTAGTTTGACATTTATTATAAAACAATCAACATGCTGGTCAGTCTTACATTGTATTTAACAGTAGATCTTACATGGGTTCACGAAGCTTGGTCAATCTTTTTATAGGATAGTGGACTTGTAAACTACCATAATATAAAACTTGAAATGGAAGACTTATACAAACGTCATTAAGATTTAACTCGGAAAACAATTGGATTGAGGTCATAATAATGTTGGATTGGAGTTAAGAAATGGTCTGATTACTATGTTGTTTATAATTAAGAATTCAACGTCTAAAATTTTTCTAGTCAAGTCAAAATCTAATGTTGATTGGATATTAAGGTCCAATGTATGTGACTAAATCTATACAAGGCCATTTGTTTGCTTGGAAACTTCATTAAGATTTTCTATGATAATGAATGTTGTTGTTTGTGCTGTTGTGTCATACATTGATCATCCTCTTAGTTACAGCATTCACTTCAATCATTTATAGGTGATAGGATAATATCAGTAAAATTAATGGAACTTCAAGTTTAGAAATTATAGATTCTGATATACAGTGCCCTCCAAAATCCCTGACACAAAATCTTTGCATCTTATTACAAAAATTCTTACAAAATAAAACTATCGTAAGTCAATTAATCTCATGAAATTTGCAGTTCTAAGTCAAAAGAATAATAAACATAACTGTGATATGATGTTTAAAATGAACAAACTTTTTTACATATTTCCATAATATTTAGAATTGATTGGCCAAAACATAACCGTAACATGAATGTTTCTTGCATTTGACTTACCGGTACAATGATTTTTATTGTAAGAAATTTTGTGAAAAGCGCCACTTGTTTTTAAGAAACAAAGAGTCATGTGAGCAAACTCCAAAATCTTCATTAATTAGTTAATGAACATTGGGTTGAAATTCTGTATCATTGATAAGCTATATAGTAGAGTGACAGTTGACTAAAATTTTGGAAGAGGTGGTCCACAATTTAGATGTTTAATGTTACATACTAAAATGTTTGTTGAAGTCTCAAATGTATGGAACTGATAGTCATTTTGGTACATAACAACTTGTGTTTTAAATTGAGCACCACCTTCTTTATAATAAAAATAATAACAATTTATTTTATGTGAATAACAATTATTTGGCTAAAACCAATTTTTGAATATGGTCCTTACTTTTTAAATATCACACTTTTGAGCCAATAACTTTGGGAGAGCAGTGTAGAATAAAGTTTTTTTGAAATCTTTACTCTTTATCTTTTTATATAATGTTTGTATTGCATTCAAGAAGTAATTTACCTCTAATTGTTAACTTTAATGTGATTTATTAAACTGTTTTTTGAGACATTATGATCTAGAATGTTGTAAGTTGTACTCTATCAGACTTATTGAGGCTCCCTGCTATGGCATGATTAGAGATCCTAGTCTTCATTATTAAATCATGGATGATATATCAAGTGCATAATTATAGTACTTTATACTGGGTTTGACGCCATGTCGACACAATTTTTAGCTGAATTTTTCACCGAAAAAAATCGGCCAATAGTTTTGCGAAACACAGGCAGAAGGGCGGTCAGGCGGGCATCCAGTGTCGTTAACAATTACATTTAAGTTTTCAATTTAGCGTATATCATTTATTCTCAGATCTTTTTGAAACTTCATACAATGATAACATACCATGTGATGAACAGAATTAGAAAGTAACCACAACTCTATTTGGCTTTATTATGGATTATTTCCCTTCATAATTTTTGTGTTAAAGTTTTTAAATCCAGCTTTAATGTGGTTTTCACCTTACATTTCTTGTTAAGTTATTTTACAGCTTCCAGCGCACCTTACTTATCTTTTCTGGACCCTTGTCTATAACCAGTACACACTACCAATGTGCTTTCTACCTGGGTTTGCATATAGTACATTTGACACTTGGTCAAGTTGAGGAATAGATATTTTACATTGGTCAGTAGCTTTAGGATTTCAAAGTATTAACATGTAGGACTTACAAGCAACATTTTGGGATGCTTGAACAAGAGAGTTAAGCAACTATTGCATTGAATCTGGACTTTACTGTACTATTATATTGGTAGTGTTAGAAAGAGTGATGGAAGAAAAGGGCTGTGTTTTACCTTCCAGTCCAATCACTGCTGGTCAACTGCAAAAAATTGTATTTATGTCAAAATTATCAGTCTGGGTTTCTAAGCTGTGGTCATTACAGCCAGCTAGACCATACTTGGTCACATTTAATGAGATTTTACCCCTGGGGTCTGATTTTATACCTGAGGTTTGCTAGGCTAAAAGTTGAAGTCTTTCCATAGTCCCAGAGGATGAGGTATAGGTTACAAATTTCCTATGCATTATAAAAAAGCATCCAATTCATTGGCCCTCTCCAATTTCCATTCTCAAAATGAGAATATAGTTTGTGGAAGTGATGCCTCTCTCAAATAGATCATAGAGGGATTACATGTAAGAACTCAAGTGTTAACATGAAGGAGACATTTTTCCTCTTTTAAATGGTGTGAGGTATAGGGTAATGTCATCTCATGAAATCTATCAAATGTTCGCTCATTGTCAATGCACTCTGCCTTAGATATAAGTAAGATTTATAGGCGTCTGACCAACTGTTAATAATTGTGGTACAAAAGTATGGGTCAAAGTACTTTCAGATGAAATGATTTGACATAAATGGTTATTTCCACATGGAAACGGTTCCTTTGAATCATTTGCATGAACAGACAATGGCTGAATATAGTGTATATGTCTCTCATTAATGATTGATAGGCATGGTTCACATTTCACTGTCTTGAAGACATTTTCATAGAAGTCTTCTATGTACCCTCTAATGTCCATTTGACCTTGATGGAAATTGCAAATTGCCATCAGTTCAATTTAAGGGATAATGTTGTTAAAATCAAGCGTTATAATTTTGTTAATAAAATTCACAGAAAAAGGTATTATTTAAAACCATGTTGTTAAGTATATAAATGTATAAACACATTTAATCATTTATGACTCAAAACAAGAAAATTTTAGTGAGAATCATTTGTTGATCGACTAATTAATGGAGATTTTGGAATTTGCTGAGATGAATCTTTTTGTCTTTATCCATAATGGTGAATGTGAATTTGTTTATCATAAAAACAGGACATTTTCATAGGACATTTCTTGTGATTCTTGTTTCTTTTTTCATCATGGTAAATGTGAGTCAGTTTATCCTAAAAACCTAATATTGTACAAGCACTTTTGAAGGACACTCACTGTATAGTATTTAATGAAATAGTTTTCTTTTAATGAATTTCACCATCTCAGTGACCATTGCTTTGTGCCACATTAATATAAGTAAGATAATACTCTTTGACGAGTGTTGAAATAATAAAACAATATAATCATATCATTGACATAGTGGTGTCACCTGCTTCCATTTTCTAAACTGTGACAGAATCCTGGAGGGTTCCTGGAGATTCCTCGAACTAGATTCAATAATACTCAACATTTCATCAACTATGATTTATCAGATTGGTTTAATGATGTAGCTTCTATGTCAGTGGGTTCATGCTAAACCAGCCTAACTACATGTAAATAAGAAGAATATAGATGAGTTTGGCTCTCCCCCATCATTTTAGTAACACTAGTTTTGCGTTGACCGATAATATTACTCTCTCGGGACATGTCATCACAGACATCATGAAAACTTCTTGCTTAATGAAAAATATCTATTGAACTGTTTTCTCACAGTTTTATTGATGTGATGTATATTACCTAGGGTGATAAATTTGTTGATGACTTCTATACTCAGAGCTTTCTTCACTTATGTGGATTCTTTACTTAAAGTCTGTAGGATTTTTCTGTGATCCAGTGGTTGAAAATGGCTTCTGGAGAGGTCTTAGATCATGCCAATTCCACCTGCAGCATTGCTAATTTGCTTAAGCAAGAAATGTACCTGCAGTGTTATCATCCTTGAAAAATCATAGCGTTCAGCCATCAACTCAATCTGCTATATATTGGGAGCAAATTTAGTGCTTTATCAAATTATAATGTTTAAAATCATGATTCATTTCTATACATGAACAGTTGGCTATTGGAATCAATTTCGCTAGTTACATAATATATAGTCATTGGAGTCAGTTTCGCTAGATATATTGACTCAACAATGACAATCCTCAGAAACAAGTCTTCCGCAACCATACATTATAAAGTTGCAACCCAGGTGAATAGATAACAAAACATTAAACATAAGTACTAGAATCTCAGTTGTGACATTGACAACAATGTTTCTTACTAAATATAGTATGTTGCCATTACGCAAGCCTATTCGAAAAAAGTTTGATGTAATTTTTCTGTCTGGCCATGCATATTATTTCCTTCTGTTAGTAATGCAGCTATCTTTGAACTGTTACATACATACATGTAAGTAACTATTGTATGAAATCATATTATGATGATATGAATAGAAAATATTAACTCAGTGCAATAGCTTTCATCTTCAATATTAAATTATCTCAATCCCTATATAAATATCCCATTTGCATTAGTCTTATAATTTAATAATACCAATATATTCAAACATGTTTATATGACTGGTCAATATTTTCTTTGGTTTTCTATTATCTTTCTGTACTATTATTATAAAATATTCTGTTACATATTATTGTCTCTGAACAATTTAATGGGTCACAGCAAAACAAGTTTAAGTAAAGGATATTAACTCAGTGCGAGGGTTTTCTGAGTTAGAACAACCTGGCGGCGGACTTCTCGTGAAGTTTTTCTTTGAGAAGTCCAAGACCAATGGCTGAAACACTTAATGGCCCTCAGGTTCAATAACAAGTTTCTGTGCTCTGATTGGTTGATAAAACAGGGCCAATATCAAAAAACTGGTACGCAAGTAGTTATTTAATAAAATTGTCATTAAATAAGTGATTTGATATAGGCCCTGTTATTTTTCCTCAGGAAACTCATATTGACCCTTGGCATTCGACCTCCACCTTGAATATAACTGCCCTTGGAAAAATAACACATTTACGACTGCCCTTGGAAAAATAACATATTTACGACTGCCCTTGGAAAAATAACATATTTACGACTGCCCTTGGAAAAATAACATATTTACGACTGCCCTTGGAAAAATAACACATTTACGACTGCCCTTGGAAAAATAACATATTTACGACTGCCCTTGGAAAAATAACATATTTACGACTGCGCTTGGAAAAATAACATATTTAATAACATAATATTGACTAGTTTTGTGCTGACTGAATTACGAGAGCTTCTATTTCAAGCACATTTATCTATAATGCAGGAACTTTACTTAACTAATATAATATATTAATTAGTAAATATCATATTAGTATTAGTTCATTAGTATATACAGTGTATTATTTATCTTGAAGCCAAATTCTGTCTAAGCAAAGACTCAGGTTCTTATACTTCATTATTAGATTATTCAGAGTAAAATGGTATCATCCTATCTACTGCTAATTCTTATTTTCTTCATTAGGCTTCATTAGAGATGTTGTCATCACAAAATTGACATAGGATGTTTTGCTTATACCCATATATGGTGAATTAGTGACACAATGTTTTTTACGAAGAAAGAAGTAGTATCATACATGCACTGTATACTGATGAACAGTGATGTGCTCTGAAATTTCTTAGACAAATGAAATTTTGAGAAAATCTAATAATGCATTACTTGAAGATTTTTACTGAAATTAAAGTTTATTCATGCAGCATAGAATGAATTATGATGTTAATTTTGGAATTAAAAATCATATAGAGGTGTCATAGTTTTTCATCAAGTTGGGTTTAAACTCCATAATAACAATATATTGTATAGGTCATATCACAGTACTAGGTCAACCTACTCACCATTCCTGAAAAGGCAGATCTCTGGATTTAGCTGTTAACTAGGTGCACACCATACTTCTGTCAGTGACTGACAAATGCCCTTCATGAATAAGAATCAGTGGTTACGGATGTTACTAAGAATGGCCAATTGGCCATAGAAATTATTTCATGACTTATTAAACTCCTTGAAAATATGCCCTGCCACTTGGAGCCAAACACATGACCCCTCGATCAGACGTTAGATTCGATATCTAATAATTGAGATTTAGCTGTATTATATTTAAAGTGAATAAATTCTAATTATATATAACTGAGCACAATCGCTATTGTTACATGTACAGTAAAAGTTTGTTGACTTGAACTGCATCTAGTTGAACTGCTAGGCTGAATCAACACTTTGTCTGGCAACAAACAATTTCCCTTCTATATCTATTATTCAACCTCTTTTTTGTGGAACAAGACTGAGTCTTTCGAATCAGCTGCTTAACAATTATACATAGCATTGTTTATTGATTGGAATAAGTTATATTATGTCCTAACATAAGCCTTTAAACTTTTACTGTACATGTAAAATGGTAAGAATCATTTTGTTCATCCACATATTACAACCAACAATCAGTAACGAAATGATAGTGACAGATCATGATAGTGAATTTACAATGTCATTTATATGGATATATGATATTATACATACAGTCAAACCTGCCTTAGCGACCCTCTGTATAATGTGACTATCTGTCAATTGCGACCTAATTTGGTGTCTCCCGTGACATTTTCCTACATATTAAACCTGTATATTACAATCCTCTGTCTAATGTGACAAGTGACCTATGAAATTGAGGCTGAAAACGCATCCGACCCTGTGTATTAGGACCGTGCCAAGGGAGAGGAGAGAGCCAAATTCCTGTTCCAACAACATCAGAAGCATTAGACTTAGCATCCAAAACTTAAATTATATTCCCAACATACAGGAAATGTTGAACTAATGGATTTAGCCGCCAGTATGAGTGACAAATTAGTAGAACTGTCGTTAGTGAAACACAAACAGACACAAATTAGTGACTTTTTCTCAAGCAGGACCTCCTGAGTGCCACAAAAACTTGATAAACACTTGTTTTCTCAGGGCAACATGTATTTTATAGGTTTTATAGATTTTGTACATTTTATAGATTTTAAACATTTTTAACATTAACGTTTGTGTTGGATACATTGTACTTCTGAATAGCTTGTTATATAAATAGTGTACACAAAACATGAGTTGTATTTGTACCCTGCATATTGTGACCCTCTGTCTAATGTGACTTTTTGGCTAACTCCGAGTGAAGGTCACAATACACAGGTTTGACTGTAATCTACCTTTGATTGATGCTGTAACTGATTATTTTCCTTGTACATTACTTTGTAAATATATATTAGTTACATAAGTCTAAGACATTCTGATTTGATTACAAAATAAAATTTGTACATTTTAGTATTCTCAAGGATACAATGTTGGTACATTGTGATTATTTCTACAATTGTTGGCATCATAGTCCTGTGGTGAATAATTTCTGTGAAAATGACATATATTATATCATAACAAACTTTTCTGTGGAGACTTGTTCTCTATTGTAAATGTTATCAGGTTCAACTTCTATAGCTTGCAGGGATGTAATAATTTTGTATATTTGACGACAAAGAAAAAAACTAGGTCTAATGCTATGATTCCCATCATTTGGTACACTAAGTATTTTTGAATCACATGTGGCACACAAAGTGCTATTGGATCACATGTGGTACACTAAGTGCTATTGGAATCACATCAAGTGGTACACTAAGTGCTATTGGATCACATCATGTGATACACTAAGTGATATTTAACTACATCATGTGGCACACTAAGTGCTATTGGATCTCATTAGTTTAGTCATACATTTATTATGGCTTCTGAACCATTATCTTTATATCCTCGAAAAGGATTATCAAATGTTTATGTTTTCTTTGTTTTATTGTCTTGACTTTCTGTTACAATATTCTATACTAGTCTCATTTATAATATTAGTTTTATATACATGTATAACCAGCAGTATGTAACAAAGTTTTCGCTGCATTATATATATAATTATATACTTCTGTGTAAGTAATAAAGACAATTCCTGGGAAGAAAACAATTTTATCATTGATTGCTTCTGACTTCTCTCTGAATACAGATGTACTGATGTATATTATTTCTGGTGGTACCATTCTTGTTCCACAGAAAAACATTTATTTTGTTATCCAATTGTTCTTTTTTTTTGCTTTACTTTCATAAATTGGCTCTGTGTGCTCTTGTTCATTACTTTGTTTTTTACAAAATATATTAGAGAACTTATTACATTGCCTGGTTTTTGCATTTGCAAAATTTTACCTCGTTTATCAAAAAATAATCATACCAGATAATTGTTTTTTGTGAGGCTTGCTAAAATAACTAGTTTTTTGCTTACTGATACATTGTACATGCTCAGCCCTCCATAAGGAGCTTACAACTTCTCATCAAATGGCTGAAATAAACCTTATGGAAGATATAAATGTTTAAGTCCAAAAGGATAGTGCAATGTTGATTGTTTTGACTAATACCTTCTATATATTATATTTTCATCAGAGTGTCATTGAGCTTAAGCAATCTGTGATTGGTTCTGAGTCATGGCATTATAAATGACAACCACCTTTAGACAAAGCAGGAAAGATATGATCAGACAGGTAACAGTCATTATACCCCCCCCCCAAAAAAAAAAAATTAAGTACTAAAACTTTTTTGCTATAACTAGCTACAAGTGTATTAAGATAATGTAATATATATTGTTTGTATGGTATATTTCAGGGTAAATTGGGAGAATTGCTTCTATCGTTGTGCTATGAACCCAACGTGGGACGTCTAACTGTGATAGTGATCAAAGCTAAGGATCTCAAAGCTAAAGATATAACCGGAGCTTCAGGTATTATCATCTTTATACATTATTATTCATTATGTATCTATTAAGGACATGTTACACTTCTTGTATATTGTTATTGTGATAGTGTCTTTACTAGCTAATGTAGTTGACTTCTACAAAAACTCATTTAGTTTCCATTCAGTCTCATGGGCATGAATACTAACGGGTATTTATACCATAAAGGCCTGTACAAATGATAAATCTCTTATATCTTCTTTGCATCATTAATTCTTATACCATATTTTAATATTTTATTTAACTGTCAGTGACACATACATTAACCCCCTCTGATTTAGATATTCACTACAGTACTTTTGTACTCACAATCACTATAAGTAGATATCTGTATTTTATGATGTACTTAAGGTCTATGGAACATTGATACTGTAATCTAGCTTTTAGATTTTCTCATGTTTAGTAACATTAGACAGTGTAACAAAAAGCATAAATGAAATAGTAAAAACTCAACATAATTATTGTAGATCCTTTGAATCATTCTTGATGCTATTGAAAAAGTTTGAGTATATTTCTCTTTAAATATCAAGGCTACTATTTCTGGAAGCTATTTTTTGTTCTGTTCACGAAGGTCTCAAACATAAAATTTTAATTCTTGTGAGGAAACCTAGAAGGTTGACTTGAAAAAAAATTTTCTTTCTTAAAATGTCATGAGACAGTATTCCACTAGTGTCTCTACATAATTGTACATCTAGTCTATGTACGGAAGACGGAAGACCCTGAAGCCACTGTTGAGAACAGCTATACATAGTAAAATACTATACATAAAAATATCTATCTAATTTAGTAGTGTCTGCCTGGTGCCTGAAAGTGTTCGTTCCTTGACAGTAGCAATTTGCATCAAATCATATTAAGGCTTAGATAATTTGATTGTGCACCATTAACTATAATTATAGTAAGAAAACCTTGGCTCCTATATTCGTTGGTATGGACAGATCAAGATAATATTGTCCAGAATGTTTTTAGTTTCTATTTCTTCTCATACATAAAACATTGTTCTGTTTCATTCATCAAAATAATGAAATTAATGTGCTTAAGGATAATTCTAAAGTAGTAAGTGTAATGGTCATAAGAAACACTTACCACAGGATAGAAATGTTGGGTCACATTTATATGTTTTTTTGCTACATATTAGTCAAATGTTTTGCAACTCGATATCTCCATGGTGCATACATTAACCCTGCTTATATATATACTCCCTATAGTATTTGTGTATTCACTATGGATAGAAACAGAAATCCCCATTTTTGTATATTTGATGAATTATCCAACAAATATTGTGTATTAAATCAGCAGGGTTAATGTATACATCACTCACAGTTGTATAAAATTTAGCAATAGCGTCATATTCACTTTTCATATTATTCTAATTCAAAGTCGTGGGACAATTGCAGCTTACCGGTACGCAAAAAAACGCGAAATTGTAGTGTTTATTAGTTACTTAAAGCCTGGCAAATCATTAACGCTAACAACCAATGAAAATACAGGATTTCATGAAATATCAAGGGCTACTGCACCCGAACCCCCATTTTTATGTTTTAAACGAGAAAAAATGCAGCCATTTGCTTCTGTTGTTTATTTTAACATAGCAACGGAAGTGAGCTTGCTCTGACCGATTAGGCATGCACAGAAGTGGTAAACAAACTCGTACCAGTAAACTGCAATCTATCAAAAGTCGTATTTGAAAGCATTTTGTTCCAAATTACACGTATACTCAAAAAGCAGACACCATTATGATATACCTGTACATTATAGTTTTGACACCATTACAATTGTATAAAGTGTCATGCATTGAGTACAAGTCTTAATTGATTTTAGAATTCTAAACCAAGATACAAACTCACAACCCTTAAGATCCAAGATACACACAACTCTTGGGTCAAAGCCTAATGCACTATACTACTTGACTACAGCATACTTTGAAGCTATTTTATGACAAAAAAATCCAGTCAAGTTTTATATATTTGTGAGCTGTCATAGACTTATATTTCAAAGACTTTATACAAAGTGTTGGTTGTTTTAAGTTGATAGAAATACCAGGTCTGGTTAAGAGAGTAAATTAATAAGGCACTTAGCTTTATCAAGTACATTGTATTTTATCCTGAATAGAACAAAGTATTGTCATGTATAGAAATTGATATTATTATTTGATTAACTGATTGAATGACAAATATAACTATCTAGAATAAAGCCAGGGTTTATTTGATTCATATTTTTATCATAGAATTGCTTTTTCTGGACAAAATTCTGGAGAAAATAACTTAATAATTATTGTACATTTAGTGCCTTGGATATTAGAGATATTGCCATCTTAGTGCAAAACACTCATAACTCACTCTTTTTAAATTTAGTTACGACTGTTTTGTGCTAAGCCAGCAATATAACTAACTTTCATTGATAAACCATGAGTTTCATAAGTTATGGTTACTTTCTAGCACTTTAAAATATGCATTTTTGTGATAGCCAATTATGTATATGTACTACTACTTATAATACAATTAGTTTGCTTCAAAGCAGCAAAGTCAAGATCGGGACATCCTCAACTTATCATTTTCATGTATTCATATACCAAAAAAACAATTTACTTGCTAGCCCTATATTACAGCAAATTCATGCATATGAAAACCCTAAAGCTACAGTCCCATAAACATAAAAATAGCTGTGAGGGCACCGTACGGGTGCCATGCAATCAAGCTCTGCAAGGACCCGAACGAAGTCTTGCGTACCCGTACGGACTGTTACGTTTTTACCAGGGTCCGTGAGGTTACGTTTTTACCAGGGTCCGTGAGATGAGCCCTATATACACGTATCAGTTTCAAAGTCAATATGTGAACTAAATCGTTGCCGAGTATGGATTTAACATGCATATCTTCCAGCTGTGGCTTGGTACAGGTGTGTTGTTTTGTACCATGTGCGTACCATCACCTTGATACGCAAGGCTTCCCACGGCCCACAACTGTCTTCACATACTAGTCCGTAACAAGCCACAATTTTATGGGACTGAGGCATACGATAGCACTATCCCTTCACATTTTTACTGAATCTATACTACTGCAAAATCTCAAAGATCCCAAAGTATCGCTTACATTGTTTGCTTGAATGTTACTAAGAAAGGGAAGTAATCATGTATATATAGTATAGTCTCTTATATAATTATGTGTACTAACAATTTTCTGCATGACTTTTGGTATTTCTGCATGATTCTGTAGACTCACTTAGTATTTATAAATGTATATTCTATGTAATATTTCTATACTTTATGCATGCTTCTTGATATTTTTCATTCCCTTAAAAGCATTATATAAGTTTTACAAAATTGATTCGATACTGGTCAACCTTAGTTAACTAGTGACTTAATCAAGTAATGTGATTTATTTCATGTCTCTTATTATATTTGTATAATCAGTTTTAATTATACTCTTACTAAAATAGTTAATTAAATGAAGTCTAATAAAGATTAAATGAAGTCTAATAAAATGTGTGTGCTGGTCTATCTATCAGTTTGTTAAATCATTTAATGGTTTCCATGATTACCTTCTAATTAAGCAAAAGATTGAAAAATAATCTGATAACTAATGTAACATCATGCAATACATGACAAGTTTGATTTTGGGTCTCAAATCATCAAACTAGGTCATTAGGTCACCATGGCGACACAATATTTGTGGCGGTTAAATATATAACTCATCATCTTATAAAATTGGGTCATTAGGTCACCATGACACAGTATTTGTGGGGTATAATACTTAACATTAATAATCAAAACTAGGTCATTAGGTCAATAACCTAGGTCACCTTGACACAGCATTTGTGAAAGTATGATCATTAACTCCCAAGAAATTATCAAAACTAGGTCATTAGGTCAAACACTTGGTTGTCATGACATAGTAGTTGTGGGGGTGTAATAATCAACTCCAACAGATTATCAAAACTAGGTCATTAGGTCAAACACTTGGTTGTCATGACATAGTAGTTGTGGGGGTGTAATAATCAACTCCAACAAATTATCAAAACTATGTCATTAGGTCAAGGACTAGATCACCAAGACACAGTATTTATGGGGGTATAATACTAAACTGCATTTATAAGGTCTAGTTAATCTATTTTTTACTATATATATTATAATATACCTACTATATTGTTCCAGTATGTAGAGCACTTGTTAATACTAAAGTTAATGGTAGATCAGGTATGATAAAATCATTCTATTAAAATGATGGTGGATGGGAAAAATTTGTTTTCAAGTTCAAAAGTTATTTGGTCTTGGCTTTTTATCTCCCCATTTTATTTTGATCTCAGTTTTTATGATCAATCCCTTGAACTGATAAGATATAATTTTCTATTTTTTTCTTTTTTGGAAGATGGTATGAATTTGTTATTAAGGAGAATCAAAGCCTGTTCAAACAGAATTTAAGTAACCCCAGCTCACACTAACATTTAATCAGAATGATTGACAAGTGATCATAAGGGATACTAATATCAAAATTTTGTTTCATTGAAAAGGGTTATAACATTGACATAGTCATCCTTCAAACATTTTTCTTTTCTTTTTATTTGGGTCATGGGAACTCTTTTATATTTATAGCAGGAAATGTATTGCTTGTTAAGTTTCCTGTTGACATTTCATGTATTAATTTTGTCAGATTAGTCCTCAAATGTAATCTTTAAGCTGGAATTTTTAGACTTAAGAATGATTAATAGAAGCTCAAAGTAATCATACTTGAGTGATATTAGATACAAATGAAATGCTTGCCAAATGTAAACCTATTTATTAATTCAGTTCAACAAGCTATTTGCACCCTCTTGACTCAGTGTTCTATGACTTTTATTAATATTATACTTTCCTTTTAAGTCATTTTAGTTAGAGGAGTTTATTAGAGATGACATTTGTTGCATGCCATATGTTTTCTGTGATCATAGAAGTCTAGGAACATTTGCATTAAATTACTTCATCTCTAATTTGTGTCAACAATGATTTATCATTTCCTTCACAAGTTTCGTCTTCTTTATGATATTATTCTATGGGTAATATGAGAATATCACCACAGACCACATGTGGTTTAGAATTATGGTAAGATTTACTCCAGGTTTTGTTTCTGTTATATCAATACTGTCTGCTTTATGAGATTGTGATACATGTATGTCACATTGTCTGAATCATGTACGGTATTGTTATATTTAAAGGTCTTTAAGTGTATGGTCCATACAATCTAGTACAATTTTATAATGGTATGATGGTATTGCTTTCAAAAACATTTATTTTGTTTTCTTTATTTTATCCCCTCCTTCAGGCTTTTTTGGTACATGAATTGTTTGTTTCAATTTGCTTTTGTTTCCTTGGGACAGATAACTACTATCAGCACGTCCCCTTTCAATTGTATAGTCATACTTCATGAAGTCTCCTTGAGAGTAATGTGAAGGGGTTTAAACCAAAAAACCTCTTCAGTCTTGATCCCTCAGCACATATTCTACCGATGAACCACTGCTCCCACAAGCATGATGTGTCAAATTAAAAATAACCCCAGTCAAATGTTCAGTCGTACTTCATGAATAAATAGTGAACAATTCATGAATACTTCATAAAGGAACTTCATGAGAATAAAGTGCAAATGAGATTATGCTGCAACACTTTATATACATGGATTTTAATTCATGAATTTCTGATGGGTGATGAATGCATGAAAATGCATAAATTTTTATGAATCCCATTCATTGTTCATGAAATGTTCATAAATGTCCACAAAGTTTTTATTATCTATCTTTATGCATTCTAAATGCAGTTATTCTTGAAATAAACCTTCATGAAGAATTTATGAGTTATTTGTTGTTTATTTAAATGTCTCATAACTTTGCACCTTATATATCTTCTGTGAAGACTTCATTTATCAATTGTTCCTGAAATTCATGAAGTATGAATGTAAATTGTTATGACAAGATTTTGTTCTTTTAGTCTTAAATATTTGTATAATATTTGATGACAACTTTTTCAAAGCACATGAGTCTATTCCCTTTTTAAGAATTTATGTAATTGTTCATAATTATAATAATTTTTTCACTACATGTACAGCTCTTTTAAGTTAATTTAACTGTATCACTGCTCTTTAAGAGTTACCTTTGGCTGAAATTAAGTATTGCAAATATTAAAAAATATTTGTGTCGCGTCATGGAAAAACCTGCATTAATGACAAAATTTTCGATTTTTATGTTTTTGCATTTTCGTATAGAAAAAAGTTTGTAGTTTTTGAAGGCGAAAACCGTTTTCGGAAATACAGCTTACTTTTGACGCTATAGTAATCTAAAGTACACATGGTATTATCAGAATAATGTCAAAATGAATAAAATGACGTTACGTCATACTGTTTTTAAACAAAAAAACAATAATGATATGTATACATGCATAGTTACATGGGTATTACATTTAATGTGATAATGATAATTTTAGTTGTTCCCTCAGCAAACAAAATATTCAATGAGTTCTATAATCAATTATACAATTACCCGCTTAAGTTAGAAATTCCATAATAGCTGCTGTCAAACTTCGGGCGATATCGGGTCATAGCCACAAATTTCGTGAGCAGTTTTCGTCGACGTCGTTAAAAATGATTAAGAGAGGTTGCTCATTTTATTATGTAAATGCTTTCTTATTCAAAATTTATCATTACGTTTAATATATAAACTAAAAAGATGATTAATTATCACAATTATGTGAGATAAATGATAGAATTTGTGTTTAAATTTTAAACCGTACGTGAATAAATCCAAATTCAAAGTTAAATAATTGAAATATAACGAATAAATATTCATCAACATGGCACACTGGTTGCAGCGATCAACTGTCTGTCTCAAGTTGATCAACCCGACCGAAACCAACAATTATCACTCCTAGGCGCGTGGATTTTGAACAAGAACAAATGAAAACATCGACAGTTTCAAAAGATATTATACTTTTACAAATGTAATTTACAGTGCATGATATCAGATTATAGAAACAGCTGTCGTCCGTTCACAGACATGTGTGGGTACACGTTACGGACAAGGTAGTCACGTCTGGTGTCACTGTGTCCAGCTGCTGGTACTGAAGCAGGTCTGTCTGCCGACGTGAACCGGAAATCAGGGATTTTTAACATATTGATAGATTTCTCCTCCCCATCCGCACGTTCCTTTACAACAACAACACCAGGATTGTCAGCGCACATCCTGAAATACTGAAACTTCCTGAAAGCAAACAAAATAACGCTGTTACACAAACTTCAAACTCACGTATAAACGTTTATAAAGATTTGATAGAAATCACCGTTAGACCTGTTTCTCTGAGTAAAATGACGTTGATTTGATAATAGCATGTTTTAACTACTTTCTAAAAAGAAAGCAAGAATGAGACCGAGTTCGAACTAGTATCTACACACTGCAGTAAACAATCATTCGGTACCAAATACCGGTTGATTAAATGAATATTATCTCATATAAGTTTAAGTACAATTAAGTAACAATGCTTTAGCACTGATTCCTTCGTATACATGACATAACGTAGCTTATTTGCACTTTTCGCGCAAGATAATTTTAAAACCAAACAGGTCAAAACTTATTAACCGGAAATATAATAATGTTTACTTAGGTCTCCCTGCATATGCACAATCGAAGTGCGGATATAATATAGTAACCTATTTCCGGTTAAGTTTCCAGACTTACGTACCTTATTCCAGTCAGTGACTTAAAGTGTGCACCAAGAAACGTCTTCCAGTCCCTCCAGCACCACTCCGGGTACCTCACGGCTACGTTAGTGGCAGACGATCCATCGACAACGGCTTCTAGCTCTGTCAAGGTTTCCAAATTATGCCGCCTATAGGATTTTTTTAGGCTGGCAAACCCGCTGTCCACATGACACCGTGCATGGCCTGAAATCGATATGCAAAATGAATGACGCTAAGCGCTGTGTTTAAAAAGTACTTAATCTACCAAATTATTTTTACTGAAAATTGAATCTGTTTTATTACGATTAACAACATTCTGTTACATGTTGACTTTCAAGTGACAACAGCCCCAGAGTCTATATCTTATGATTATAAAATAATGCGTACGTCCCTATATGTAGTTCGTTTTGCGAGCATATAATTTATAATAGTGAATATTATAATAAGAGTAAAGTTATAACTCGTACACGATAATGTATGCGAGACCGATTTTTAATTTTGTATGCTGACAAATATTATATGTGTGCGTGTTTAACGAGTGTGAGGACTCTGGTGTCAATGCTACTGTCTTGAATACAAATCTTTGATTTATCATACCTGGAATTTGCATGAGGTATTCAATCTTGTCTTGCTGCCCAGTCATCGTGCGCCACAGGAAGTAACCAACGACGAACAGGTTTTTATTTTGGCCTAAAAGAACAGTAAAAATAAATCAACTACAAGTATAACAATCAGATATGACCGATCAAAATCTGTTTACAGCGCAAATTTAATAAAAACTGCATTTGAGACTGTCCAATTTAATGCAAGTAAACATATTTTCTACCTGGACAGTTATCTGCATGTATGGAGAAAGATTGGGATGGTTGGCAGCGCGACTCCAAAGCCCAGTCTATCATTGACAACACTGCGTTGGGACCATGGGCGTTCTTTCCATCTTGTCCGAGGGTTTCTGACTCGTCCACGAGAAAGTTTAGCTGTTTTCCCCCACTGATTCTAAACCCAAAGATCTGTACTTTACGTAACGTCAGGAAGTAGAGCGGACCCATCTGCCGGCTGTAGTGTGGAAGACTAACACATTGACTAAAGTCAAATGTATAGTGCTTGTTCTCATCTGGATTCTCAGTTGCTTCTTTTACTCTTTCCAGGTACACGTCTCTTTCCTGTAATGGTCAGTTTATTATAAATTAGTTTAAATGACATTTCTATACAATATTATATATTAATGAAACACTGCATACAAATAAAAGTGTAAATCTTAATTAGCAAACGTTGATAGAACATTTTAAATATTACATGCTTTGGTGAATAAAACAAGTATTTTACCTTTCTAGCATCCTGGATGTGTTGTTCCATGGTTTTCAGTGCTGTAAGCTTCTCTTCCTCGGTGACTGCAGAGGTCACGTCTTTCCTGTGGCGCTCACACCCTGCACACACATCGTCCCTGGGCTTCGCGATCTTGATGTGGGGAACGCAACGTGTCCAAATGGTCTTAAAAGACGACAACTTCACATACCTGACGCTCTGCTGTGTGCATATTGCCTGGTACTGAGCATGGAGGTTCAGCTTTGTTGTGTCCGAGGGAAGATAGACAATAGGAATGTTGTCATTACCACGTGGTGCAGCCGGATACGGGATACCATGTTCCTCGGCATTGTTAAGGAGAAACGCAACAACACGGTCAACGTCCTCATATTTCAAAGCGTGTTTAAGCTTCATACCTGTATTTCCATGGACTCTTGGCACGGAACCAGAGCTGTTCACTGCATCAATCAAATTGTAAAGTACCGTCCGTTTCACGTCATATATCATCTGGAATGTTGCTTTGCAAACTAATACTCCACTGACACGGAAACTAGTTCTTGACCTTGCCCGCTTTTTACCTCGTTTTGTTGTTGAGCTAGCATCACAACTATTACAAAGTATGCCCATCAGAAACAAGTCCTTCTCTTCTTTTGTCTTCTCACGCGTTTCTAAGATCGTCTGGTAGATGAAAGACTCTGTAAAGTGCTTTTCACAATGAAGATTGCATCCACAACCACCCATAAATTTCCGGATGTTAATCATTATGGGATCTGAATCATCCGCGATCAAGTTACAATTTTCACCAAGACCAGTGTCTCTAACTGTCTCATCGCTTCTACTAAATCTATCATCATTATCGTCATCATCTTCATCGTCACTCCCTTGAGATAATTCCCTCAGGACTGACCTTACTCTGTATTGCACAAGATCGACCGGCTGGCACTCCGCCTCCTCGTCTCTTTGTTCCTCTAACCCAACATCTAATGTCTGAGAACTGAATGGTGTTGTCGTTGGAGTACGGCCGAAATGTTCAGACAGAACACTTTCCAGCTCCTAGCAATAAAATATAATCGACTTGACAGCAGATCTATGAGTACATGGGTAATTGTCAAATGAATATCCTGTTATTACTTCAAGACTTAGAACTTTTTTTTACAATTGAAGTTAACTTTAATTAAATAGTTCTCACTACAACTTACAGTAATACTCTAGTACTAAAACATGAATGTATGCTGGCAAAAAAAAACAACAAAAAAACAACGCATTGCTGATAGTGGGGCTCGAACCACGGATCCCTGTCATAGTAAACTGCAATCTAACCCACTAAGCCACGATGACATGATGATGTAAATGGTTCTAATAACATTATTTATATGCAACCTGTACACCGTTAAATAAATGAACAGTGAAAAAGTAAACTTCATGTTTTAAATGAACACTTATCTTAGGTAATTTTAAAATACGAACATTTTTTCATTAATAATGTTATGTATAGATAAATACATTAGGACAGGGCCTATGTTATACACAAGCATATAGTTCTAGATCAAATGTTTATTCTGTGTTTAATACATAAACCGTCAGTGTAGATTAAAAAAGTAAAACAACAATATATTTCGTTTCATGTTATCTCAAATTATCACAGTGTAACTGTGAGTATTAATTGTCTTATAAACTGGACTATAGATCTAAAGTCGGCATCCGCGCATCGCTACACACATAGTAGAAACATGTAGACTACTGAGTCTCTGAGAGTATGTGTTTAAATTCAATCAAATAATTACACGAAATAATAGTCATGTAAATAATAGAACCAAAATATATCTTACCTCCAATTCAAAATCCATTTTAAACCCACTGAATTCACACTGGCAAGAAATTGACGCGTAAAATTTAACGTAAATATAGTGTGTGACCTCGATACATGGAAATCGTGACGTTATATTTTAAATCGGGTTTTCCCGATGACGTCGTCGATGTCATTAATGCAGGTTTTGTCATGACGCGTCACATTTATAATATTTTATTTCTTTAATTAGATATTTTTTTTGTCAAAAATTAGTTTGTTTGGTTTGTTTTGTTTGGGTTTTACGGGCACCAACACAAAAAGGTCATATCGCGCTCAAAAATAAGTAAGAACATACAACATCAAAAATATTATAGTTAAGAAGAGACTTTCTTAACCCTGCAAAAAGTAGTTTTCCAATTCATGAATAGTTCATGAACTCATTAAAAGATAAATATTTCAGATAAAAATCTGTATAAATACACAATGTAGTTCTTTAAGAAGGAACAACTTTCTTTCAATCATAGAGGTTCATTACCCCACACTAATTATAGGACCTGATAATTACAGAGGAGTTACTGTATTTAGTTCATGATAAATGGTGTCTCTTAGTTGCCAATTACTCTCATTACAGTAGGTAATCAAGAAATTTTATTTCCCTGTTTTTCCCTCTAAATTTGGTCTAGTCATTTGATCAAGTTGAACTTATCAAATTGGTCTTGTGTCTTGCACATTTATTTAGTTGTTATAAAACATCAATATATACTTCTAGAAATAAACACTAACTGATATCATTTATGAATAAATTATAGATTACATATTGTGGGATTAGCGCAAAACAGTCGTAACTCAATATAAGAAAAGAATGAGTTCACAAAATCTATATTAGTTAAATTATATGACACATTTTTTTCTTCATTAATCCTTAACATCCTTGTTTAACAAAACAAAACGTCTTTTATCAGTCCCTGTAATGATGTTTTCAAACACCACTTAGTTTATGAAGTTTGTCAGGAAATAAAGAAATCATATGATATTCATATAATTATACAGGACACAAAACTAATTTTGAAAGTAGGTAGTCCTATTGGACAACCAGCCGTATGTTTTACTTGCCACAATCTGATTAAAACCTGATCTAAAATTTTACACTCGCATACTCGCTAATTTAGATCTGGATTTTTCCAAATGAAGGTCACGTTCAGGTGACCTTTTCTCATCATAATATTCAAGACGAAATTGTTATGATACGTAACTTGTTTACATAGTCTACGTCACGCAATTTGAAATGAGCCGCCCAATCGCAGACTGTGAATAATACTGCTGTTAAATAAGCATGCAAATCTTGGTCTAAAAATAGAAATTATGAAATCAAAATGCGTTTAATAGTGTTTTCGTCTAGATGAAAGCTCCGCATTGATTGGTCGACACAAAGTTCATCTCGACGTGACCTTCAACGGAGAAAGTAGAGAGCCTGTACGACAACGCTCTACAGGATATCTGTTTACGGAGAGTGTACTTGCCTTAACCAAATGCTTACTAGCAGTAGCAAGTTGTCCACAACCAAATTAAAGTCATCAGGGGTGATCAGACAACACTTCATTAATATAGTAAAAATAATAATGACAGCTTTATTTAACAAGGCTACAAATTTAAATAAATACAAACTTCCATGTGAACCTCTAGAACTTGTTCTCAATGTACATCTCATAATTTCAAGAGAGTATTTTAATGATATATTACACCACGGACATGTGATATTATTAAACCTACTTTAAGATTAATGAATTTTATCAGAATTTATATGAAAATCTCAGAATCTTGTTACAGAAATATCATGTTTTATAACCCTTTGTTGATAAAAGTTTCAGATTCTAGGTTAGTTTTACATTGGTTATGTCTGGTAGACTGATTTATTATCGTTGAAACAATAGATAATGTAATTATAATGTAATATATTTGATATAGTGTCTAGTATTATCTCAGAAACTTGGTCAGCTGTAAGGTTGAATGATGAAATATTTCAACACGACTACAGACTGATTACTCTAGTTTTTAGAACTCTCAATCTTGACTTATGACTTTTTTACACTATGATGTAAGCTCAAAAAATCCTTATGGCAAAAGTTAGAATAGAAGATATTTCTGAAGCTTAATGAATGATTCTTCTTCAAGATTATGGTCAAGATAATTTCTAAGGAGCTTTACTAATGTTCCTTCCTTTAGATTATGATTCATTATGAGGTTCAACTGAAATAAAACAGTTGATGATACCTTCATCTCAGTGTGTGTTATAAATTGTTATTTCAATTGACTCTGAACCACAGTGATGAATAATGGTGACTTACATATTGTTCATAAATTGCCTTGTCAATAAATAGAATTTATTCTGTCATTTACATGTATATAATATTATATTTATTTTATTAAAACCATATACATATACATGGTTTAACTTCATTCTAAAGTATTTTTCTTTTAACATGATACATGGCAATGAGACCTTGCTAGAAATTTTAATTCAAAGATGGCTCTGCAAGTTGTTATCCAAAAAAACAAACTGCAAAAATTAAAATTAACACAAACTTACCCAGCAGACTCTGTATATAGCTCGTTTAGGATAACATGAGATATTGTTTACCCGGATCTATGAAAGCTGGATTATTGAAGTGGTTTTTTAAATAGATAATTTAAAGAGCATGCACTATATCTCATTTGCAGAATTTTAGTTACCCAAACCAATAGTTAGTTGCCCCAACTAAACAAGTGGTTGTCCCAGGCAACCTGACACCCACCAATTTCTTAGACTAGATATCATTTAGATTTGCCTCTAGTTATCCTAAATGACTTATAACAGTATTAGAAACAGTAAGACTAGGTAAACTATTTGATGTTTTTGCTAATATATAAAATGTTTGTGTTTTTCAGATCCATATGTAAAATTGTGGCTTTGTTTTGGCAAGGAAAAAGTGGAGAAGAAGAAGACAACAATCAAAATGCGAACATTGAACCCTGTGTACAATGAATCATTTATGTTTGAAATTCAATGGGATAAGATACGTGAAGCTTGTATAGAAGTTACGTGTATGGATTTTGATAAGCTAGGTCGTAACGAAATGATTGGCAAAGTGTTGCTAGGTTCAAAAAGTGGACCTTTGGAAACGAGGCATTGGAATGACATGATCTCCAAACCACGACAACAAGTAGCGCAATGGCATTTACTAAAGGATTGATAGTTGTTTCACATAATATATATATTAGTTTTTAACAAGTACATGGTTTCATTTAAGAAATATGTAACCAATTACAATCCTGCAGCCATTATGTATAGTGATAGAATAGCTTGTTTACATAGGTCAGTGCTACCTTACCATTCATTGGTCAGTAACTTCTGAAGGGTCAATATTGCCTGACTTTGTTAAGAGTGTTACTGAACCTTTGATAGAACAAAGTTACCAAACCATTGATAGGTCAGCAACTTTAGTAGGCCAGAATGACTGAACCTTTGAACAGAACAGAATCACATAATGTTTGATCAGACAGGATAACCTTTCCTCTGATCAGAGTTTTGGTACCAAACCTTTGATAGGTCAGATTTTACTTAACCTTTGATGTGTGTCCAGACTTTGTGATTCTAAATTTTACCTTAATTGGTGATTCATTTTTTATACGCTCTCAAGCTTTAAAGTACAGTAAAATCGTAGGCTTATATTGTTAGATCTTTCCATTGGTCATTAAGCTGTCACTTAAGTTGGTTCAACTATTGAAAAGGTTAAAATCTTAGGCTGAGTTGGCTTCCATTGTCAGTTGTTGCCACGCTGTCAAACAAGTTTAAAATGTACTTTTTAGCAAAACCATACATCTCATTATAGCTGCTATAGTCAGATGCAATCATCAAACGCCATTATATTGAATGTAACAAGTCATTAAAATGTATACTCCAACAGAATGAAAGTTGTACCAACTGTAAATGTAAGTTTTATTCCATGGTTTCTTGAAGGAGCTTATAGCTTATGTTCAACCAATTGAGTTGGAATGTTCTGTGCAGCCAACCAATCAGAATCTGGAATACAAATGAAACTTAAGTATGTAAGATGGTTGATGATGATTATGGTTGGGTACAATAAGTAAGAAGTAAGAGCTGCATTCAAAACTACTGACAGAGAAGGAAGGCTAAAGTGGTTGCAAAGGAAACATTAAAAATGTTAAATTTAGAAAAACCTGAATCCACAATGTTTTGTCCCTGTGTAATATAGTCTTTGATCAGTTTCATTTAACATCAAATTGTTAAATGTTGAAAGATAACCTAGAGATATACTAGTTGCACAACTATGTGTACAGATGTTCCACAATAGTGTATGTTAACTGATGCAGTCATGTATTATAATTGTATTGTGCTAAAAGAATTTGTAAAGATGATCATTTTTTGTACTGTTGCCTTCATATTGACTAGATTAATTATTTTTTGGACCAATTATTTTTATCTCTCCTAAAGACAAAGTCTTTTGGTGAGTTATTGTGATCATCAGTTCTAAAGTCTGTTTTATATTCACATCTGTTTTATCATTTACATTGTTTCAACTAATTTTTAAATCTGGGTCGGTAGCTCAGTTGGTACCCCACCTGGATTTTTAATCTAGTATCCTGATAGGGGTAATGGTTCAAATCCCACCCAGGAGTTTATACCCTTTCATGAAAATTTGACAATATTGCTAATTTTCCTCCATTAATAAGGTATATGGAGAGGTTTATTGCCTTGTGGAAGGGTAGGTGAGTACTGGTTATAGACAAGGGTCCAAGAAAGCTAGGTTAGGTCGGCTGGAGGCCGTAAAATAACCAAACAAATTCGGTTGACATGGGGTTAAAACCAGTATAAGTGATCAACTAATTGTTAGTGATATGAGGTCAAATTTGATTGAAATGTTTGATTGCTGACATATGGCAACTTTGTCATAATGATGAGATGAGCGTTTCATCTCCCAGGTTTATCTTGTTTTACTTGTGGCATTTATCCATTGGCATTTTATCATAACATAGGGACCACAATTTACTACTTACATATTTTGTCACTATATCAGTCACCTAGAAACATTGGCGGATGACAGACTAAACCTGTAAAAAAATAGAAGGTCCATCTAGATTTGCTGGACCGACTGACTGGCAAAGAATTTGACCTCATTCACACTGTTTTCAATTCATTAAAATACGTAAAATATCTTCTGCCCTGTAAGACTTGGTTTGGTCCTGTAAAATGTTGATCTTCACAGGACCTACTGTCCAGTCATTAACTGTTGAGTCTCGCAGTGACTGCTATATGTGTATTTTTGTTATTTGATTATTATACATCAAATTTATTTTAACTACATGTACCATACAGAAAATGTTTTGTCTTAACATTGCATGCTGTTGATTTTTGTGATTACATTCCAAAACAATTTCTTGATTTTTATTTTTGATATTTATTTTCTGTACTGCTTTTTTATATGTTGAACTTAGGCTACATTTACATTTTTTACATATGCATGAGTGAGACCTTCTTTCGATTAACTTAGTTTGAATAAGACAGTGGGCATCCCATCAGACATCGATTTGACCTTTAGTGTAACCTACATGAAATTGACCTTGATTTGACCTAGAATGCAACCAAAATTGGATTGCTACCATAAAAAGTGTAATAAAAGTCTGTTATGGATCCAGAGACTTGATATTTTTATAGAAAGCAGCTAGTATAATCAATATTATTATTGTACAGTGAGTGTTTATGTGGATTATAAATTTTCATTATAGTCATGATATTAAAAACGTTAGAAAATTCTTTCATGGACGTTATTTAATTGATGTATGGAATGATATTTTACTGAATTTCTACTACATTTGGTATGATAATTAATCTAATCAGAGTAAATAATTTAACTTTTCTCATTATTGATGTTCAGTCATTATCAGTCAGACAGTAAATCTTGTTCTACTGTTATTATAACTCCAAAATGCAAATATGGTGTCTTTTGCTTTTGAAACCATGATTGATGGGATTTGATTCAATTTTTTTTAGAACAATATATTTGTTTATCTAAGTACATGTACAACATTAAGTTTCTAACTCATATTTTTATACTTATAATAAACTTCTTTATTGTTAATACTGTACAGCCTTTCTTCAACAAAACCCATCAGCAGGCATGTAGGAGCAGGGGCAGCGGCCCCAATATTCTGGCAAGCAGGGGTAATGGGGCCGCAAATAAATTTTTCATAACACATATTGAACATCTTAAGGTATCACTAGAATACAAAGATTTGTTTTTAAACAGGGGGTACTGAAAGTGCTGGAAATTGAGAGGCTTACATTCAGAAAAAATTTCAACCCGCGGGAGGGGACACCCCTCCCGTACCTACCAAATCTGCAGCCCCAATATTCAGATCCTTCATGATTTGTAGGGACTAAAGTGTGTTGCTGTCCAAAGGTTGTTGCTCTACAGAGGTTGAATTCAAGTAAAATATTGCCAAACACTGTTAAAAAGATTGTTTGTTCTGCTCTGAAGAGGTAATGGTGTGTTTAGCTTTGGTTCAGTTTTTTTTAAGTAAATTATTAAACTTTTTGGATTTGTGGCTTTGGAATAATTAATTTGTTGTATAAAATTTTCAACTTTGGTAAACATTGATGACTAAAAAATAGCTGGCTAAATGTGAACTTAAATGTCATGGGTCGTGCGTAACAGACAAAATTGTCTTTTGTTGTTCATAATTTTTATTGATTAATAATCAAGTATAGCACATTTCTCTCTCATATAATCTAGTATTGTATAAAAATCAATGCTTTCTTCATCAAGTAGATTGATGATAATTGATGTATGGTTAGTACTTTAGTCGCCCAGTTAGCTCAGTTGGTACATGTAGCACACAAGTCTACTGATCGAGAGGTTGTGGGTTCAATTCCCAGGCAAGGCATACTTTCATGTAGCTTGATCATGAGATTATTTCTACGGCCATTCTCCCTCCTACCAATGATTCTTAATTATGTAGGGCAGTTGTCAGTCACTGACGAAAGTATGTTCTTAGTAAGTTGGTTTAACAGCTTAATCTAGAGATTTAGCCTTTCCAGGAACAGTGACTGTCCTCCATTATATGACCTATACAATGTGTTGCTATGACATTAAACCCAACAAAGCAAACAATTATTAGAACTTGAACTGATATGATAACTAGGAGAATTGTCAGTACAGTTTATAAGTTACATTATGTTGGTTGATGAATATCAGAGCTTAATTTTACTAAAACTTTTTTTTAAATTTAGATTTTTTCAAGTCAAGTTTAAGCATTTCTATAGTGATATAGTCCTTAAATTATAAATCATGATATAGACACTACATTTTTTAAGTATATTCTTTTGTCACAGGGTGAGAAAAATATGCAGCTTGACCAGGACTTGAACCCAGGATCTCTCACTTAAAAGGCAAGTGCTCTCCAGACTGAGCTATCTGGATTCTTACATATCCTCCCCCATAATGAAAACACTTTTAAGTACTGTGACAATTGTGTCTTAGAGTGTGTGTATTAAGCTCTGGAAGTGTGCACTTGAGACTATTTAAAATTTAAGAATTATATTAAACCAGACCCTGATTATTCTGCATATAATTATCTCTCCCTGAAATCCCCAAAATTCATTACAGATACAAGTTAGAAACAGTTTTGTGAACATTCATAACTAATACATTTGTTTTATTTTTAATTGGATCAAATTAATGCTGTTAATTATTACTTTTATTAGCCCCATTTTCAATGAAAAAAATTTGGCTAATAGTTTGGCAAAACACAGCAGTCTGGCGGGTGGGCATCCAGTGTCGTTAACAATTGCGTTAAAAAGCAACCGCAACTCTATTTGGCTTTATTATGGATTATTTCCCTTTGAAATTTTTGCGTTAAAGTTTTTAAATCCGGCTTTAATGTGGTTTCCACATTACATTTCTTGTGTAAGGTTCAGTACAGTGCCCAGCACTCCAAACCTTGTATGTGTATGCAGTGTATTCTGTGTTTTGTTTATCTCATTTTTACATGGGGTTTCCCCATGTTTAGTAGTGGACTGTGGCAAATCCACATCAAAATTTGCCGATTACATTCGGTTGTGCGCGCGCACATAAAGGGATAATTACCACTGCAATTAATATAGTCCACATTACACGTTAACAAGCAGACGATAAGAAGCACGTGTATATCTTATCTGGTTTATGTAAGGTAAAGGTCCCTTGTATCGCTTCCATGAATTGTATACAGCCATATACTCTGCCAAAACCCCATGTCTGACAGTGCTATCAGTGCTTTGATTGTCTGATGTAACAGAATTCCCATTAAAGGACATGTTGCTTCATGTAACAACAATATTAAGCAACCTTTTTTACAGAAAAATCATTAAATTTGAACTAACATGGAACTTAATGGAATAGTTTGTTTAAAGAGGCCATTAAATTCCTAGAGTCTTAGTTTTATTATCTCTTACAAGAAAATATTCAAGTAGATGACATTCATAAATTGTAACTTTATGCAGGCACTGGGTTTAACTTTTATTACTGGGTTAGATTTAATTGTCCTATAACAAGATGTTGTATGGATACAGATCAACTTTGCTTGCACATTTTGTATCTGGTTTGGATGATTATTGTATCATATTTAGTTGCCATTTTCAGGATTTTTATACTTATTTCTTAATTAATATTTTTGAGAAATTGACAATGTTTTATGAAAATGATTTCTTGGAAACTTAGCAAAAGAAGTTGGAATAAGTAAATGTCCTCAGATATATGGATCAAGCTTTACTACATTATCATATTGTAAGTAGATTAAACTACAGAAACACAACATGGTGTCAGATGTTTTTCTAACTACCAATATGATTACACTGAGTTTAAGATCAGTTATATTAGCCAAAAACAATATTAGGGGGGGGGGGTATATATGAGTCAACTAATTTTGTCATTCGGTTGGGTGGTCGATGTGTAGCTTTTTTGTATGCTCAATTTCTCAGCACCAGTCCTGATTTACAGGTTTGATTCAAACTTCACACATATACCAGATATTAGGCAGACATGTGCATGTCCCATTTTGGTCACAGTCCATTGATGTTACACCGAGTTGTGGCCCTTTGATGAAAAATCTTGTCTGCTCATTTTTCTCAGCACCCAATCTCTTGGTGGGGTATTTTATCACATGCAGTGATAGGCCTAGTTACATCTATGCATATTATATAATAAATCAATATATAATCAAATATGATATAAATATCTATCAGTCTTATCTGATTTTGTTGACCAGACCAAATATGATATATTTGTATTGATATGGAATTATCATTAGATGATTGACATTCACATACAGACGGTGGTTGTGTCGGTGATGGTTGTGTCGGAAGATTGGAAAGTCAGACTTCTCATTAATATTGATTTAAGAGGACTAAATGATCAAAATGGTCTCACTAGTTAAGATAAGAATAACATATGTCTGGCATTAACTAAGTTTTATCAATATATCACACTGGGCCATAGCTGTCATCTAACTTGCACAAAAGTTGATATATATGATAAGTAAGCAGACATATTACTTTACAAAAATTTTATTTCATTTGGTAAATAACTTTTATCAATCAAATTGAAAACAACTCTGTTTTTCTGTTGGTCTCTTCTGTCTGTTCCAATTATGACACAAATAAAATGTTCGGATCAGTGTAACACCCAAAAGACAGCTAGGTGACATGCCAATAACAAAGTAAAATCAGAATTAAACTCAACATAGAATGTATGTTGTCTTGGTTACTACCAACAACCCTCATTGCATGGATGATTAACAACAACCATCTCCTACCTCCAATGATGATACCATACTTTTTTTTGACTGCAAGATCTCACACAAGGTGTTATGTATTTGGATTTTAGGTGTTACTCAGTGACATAATTTTGGTGTAAAATCATATAAAGAAAACATTTCGATTTTTTGGTTTAAACATATTTTTTACCTTTTCCACTATAAACTGCGATCTCTAAAATCTTTCCATGTGTCAAAATGGGGTTTGTTACTATTGTTCTGAGTAATCATTTCGATCCCTATTAAGTTGGCATCTTGTTTGCAAATGACTCAACCAGAGCAGGAAGAAAATCTGGATACAAATATTTCTGAGTAGATTAGTCTTCTTGCACAACAGACACACCAGTCGGCAAAAAGTATGTTGAGAACATACCAGGGTGCTGTTACATCAACTTTTTCGTAAATAAAGAAGTGGCGTAAATCCAACTTTAGCGTAACTTACGTTGAATATTTACAAAAATGTAATGAAACGGCACCCAGTAGCTTCAGACTAAACACACTCACATTTAATAGACGTATCTATATAATCGCAGGTTTAGTGCAAAATGGTCGTAACTTAATGTAAGAAAAGAGTGAGTTATGACAGTTTTGCGCTTTACCCACGATATGTGTTCTACAAAACAATATAAACTGTTTAAAAGAAGAAGAATCAATGTTGAATTCTCATTTATTGTTTTGTTAGTTTAGGTATACATCTAGTTTGATCAGAAAGTAAAATTTGAATAACAATCTGAATTATTTAGTGTTTCCTTGTAATTTACTCATACATGTTCTTTAGATTGCTAATGTTACTTTCCCCATGAAACTTCTTGCTCCTTGCATTTATTGTCATATGTTATTCTATTCTGCAGCATAATTTTAATCAACAAAGTAACGCTTTCTGCATTTGTTGAATTTTCATTGATATGTCAATATTTTTCTCTTGCACTATGTAATACCTCATATGTTTTTTTGTCCTTAGTTAAATTTGGTTTTGTGATTTTGTTAGAGAAGCATATTTTGTGAAAATATTGTGATGTATGTCTGAAATATTTCTACAAATTGTGTATGTTGATATATTAAATGGTAACTTTGAAATATGCCAAGTAAGACTGGAACTCCGACAAAGTCAATTCCATTTAACTTTATTTACGCATTTAAATGTTTTTATATAGTTAATTTTTTTCTCTGACAACTGTCAAAACTTGAATAATTTCAGGGCGACTAAATGCATTGTATTTATACTTGAGGCCTGGTCGTTATTAAAATATATCTTGACTATAAGCCAATCATACAACATAATATGCAGCTCTAATCAATTATTATACTAATTTCTGGAGATCGTGCAAGCAAGACGAATATAATTTTGATATAAAAATTCATGGTGAAATTATTCATGTTTTGACAGTCCAAAAAACCCATACTGTAACTAAAGGAACAGATTTAATTTTGATTTGAATAAGCAAAATAATCCTTGAAACAAATCAATTTATAAAATCAAGCACACTCCCTGAACATTTCGCGGTTTGAGCGCAACACAGTCATAGCTCAATATAAGAAAAAAATGAGTTACTACTGTTTTGAGCTAAACCTGGGATTTGTATATTTTCTGTTGTTTCTCTTCCTCCTAGTTTGCAATTGTGTGTCTTCAATCATTGGAACATGTAATTTGATTTATCATCCACATTTAGGCTTAAATTTAGTTAGAACAAATTTGAAATTCAATTTTGAGAAGTAAGTTTCTATTGTAGTTGTATTCTTAGGCTGAAATGATCAGTTTGATTTACGTTCATATGTAAAACCTGAATAATAACATCATTGTTTAGAATATTTGTGTTCAATGCCAGATTATAGTATAGGTGGTAAGCCGCCTGGCTATCTCAGTTGGTAGCTAAAGTCTACTGATCCAGGGGTCATAGGTTCGATTCCCAGGCGGGGCACACTTTCGTGGAGTTTGGTCATGAAATTATTTCAACGGCCATTCTCCCTCCTACCGATGATTTTAATTATGTAGGGCAGTTGTAAGTCACTGACGAAAGTATGTGCTTATTAGTTGGTTTACAGCTAAATCCAGAAATTTAGCCTTTCCAGGAAGAGTAAATAGGTCGACTGACCGGCGTTATATGACCTATACAATGTGTTGCTACGGCGTTAAGTCAAACAAACAAACAAACAAATATAGGTGGTGGTATAGGTCATGAGTGTTTATGTACTTTAATCAATGGACTTACCCACTCAATAGGTGAATAAGATGATACATGTACATCATTTTACTGATTTAAACATACCATTTAAATACAACATTTATTATAAGTAGTGCTTATTAACATTGTTAATTTTAAACTTGTTAAAATAGTTCACCCCAAATATTGTTTTTGTTTTTAAATAAATTTGGCTGTGTCTATATATGTAATGTTTACATGATTTTGAATGACATGTATGGTCCGATTTTATTCAGTGAGCCGTGACAGGTTGGAAGAGTCTAATCATAACCTCAACCATAGGTAAATAATACCTATACATATCTTAAGTAAATATACATGGCATAATAGACAAAAATAAAAAATATTGCATCTCAAAGTCAAGTGAAGTAGACAAAGCCTATTGTAGCAAAGCACTAATCAATTGTTTGGTTTAATAAGCTGTGTGTCCTTTTTGGAGGAATGTTCCAAAAATCTAACAAGAAATGTCTTTAAAAAAGACAAACGGCGTCGATTTAAAAACAAGAGGGCCAAGGGCCCTGGGTGCTCACCTGAGGAAAAGGTCAAAGGTCACAGAAGAGCCATTTACATAGGACCACTAATGTTAAAACCTATTTTTTGACGTGGTGATGGATTGCCAGATTCCGATAGTATTTGCTCATACAAGTTGTCACCACGCATCATCACTTCATCAACAACATTTGCAGACCAGTTTCGCAGACTTGGCACATGATTGCCTACCGTAAACAATATGACAGCCAATGCAATTGCCGTACACTGATAACCACAGGGATTTGTCAAGTTACCTCCCTTTGATTTTTCCAACATACCTTTAATATACTTATATACAAGGGGTACAACTGCGTTTACTAGACCGATTCATCTAGATTTCTTATTTTGTGGCTCACAAAAAATACTGATACCCTAGTAGCACTTTAACCGCACGATTAAATTGATTAAACATAACTCTTCGAGCTATGAATATTAAATGTTTCATAGGGCAGATCATTAAAACACTCGCCAACAAAAAACAATTCTTTTTGACAAATAATTTTTAGATATTCAAAATATGAATTTCAAGACCTTTCTAGTGATATAAAATGCAAAATTGTTTGATGAAAAATGACTTAGTAATTGCAATTTTAAAATTACTGTGTTTTCATTGTATTTACTCGCTATCATTTCTTGCCAACCAGCGAACGGTTACCTGTAGTCTTTATCAGCTCCTTGTTACTATTTATAGACATCATAACAATAACAATGAACTGGGGTATATGTGGAGCTGTGACTCTCAAAGTGTAAACCCCGGAAACTAGACGTAGTGAGGCTAATTTAATAATTATTGGGTAATATGTCAGACTTTTTACTAGAAACCGGTTCACATCTGGAGACGTAATTCATTTTACCCATAAAATATTGTGTTTGACACGTAACTCTTTATTGTTACAAAATAAAAAACACTTTGGAAAGCAATAGAAGTCTACCCAAAAAAAAAAATCTACGAACGAAGCAAAATTTCGTAAAACACTGCATTACAAAAGTGTGGCCTTTATTTTTTCGCGCGTGTCAGGGCCATCCAATCGAAGAGGGGGTTTTCTCTGTTTCCCCCGTACGTCATTCTCAGTGCTTATAAAATCATCCAATAGAACGGCGGATTTCCGAAATTCCCAGACATACGTCATTATACAGAAATGTAGGTCAAAATCCAGCTTAGACAGCTACGCCGAAAAATACAAAAGTGCAGTCACAGCTCACTGGATTAAATTGGACTATAGTATGATATAATAATGTTTTTTATTGCTACATATGTTATGTGATATGCACAGTACTAATGTTAATACAGTATATTATTGTTTGTTAGTTTTAATCTAATAAGGATTTAAACTTTTTTGTTAATTTTGATTATGTTGTTCACAATTATTTTTAAAGGCATTGACTGTTGTGTGTTAAAGTTTAGGTCTGTAGAACTAGATCTGTCCATGGACAATGAATATGAATGCTGGGAATGACTGAACATTTTAGATTAGTTCTAAAACATTGTACTAACATTTTACTGACTATGGCAAGTAAGGATATTTTCGAGTAAAGCAAAGGTTTTGACAGGTTAAAAAGATGGGATATTTTTGTGGATTGTCTTCAATGCAAATATAACCAGTCTGCCTAGATCTGAGAGCATGATATTAGAGTATTGCATACATGTATGTGTGTGATGGAACAAATGTTTATTTATATATGTGACATATACTTACTAGTGTTAACACCAAGGAGCAAATGTTAATTTGTATGTGTAACATGTACATACTAGTTTTAACACCAAGGAGCAAATGTTAATTTTTATGTGTGACATATACATACTAGTGTTAACACCAAGGAGCAAATGTTAATTTGTATATGTAACATGTACATACTAGTTTTAACACCAAGGAGCAAATGTTAATTTTTATGTGTGACATATACATACTAGTGTCAACACCAAGGAGCAAATGTTAATTTTTATATGTGACATATACTTAAACTAGTGTTAACACCAATACTGATCTATGTATCATCCACTATCATTCAAAATGTCATCTTTTCTTATGATAAACTTATCAAATTATATGTAAATGTGTTGATAAGAATAGAATTATGGTGCCAACATTTTCTCTTGCAAAATATATGCATTTACATTTTATACTTGTAAATTATACTTGTCAATTAATTATCAATTAGTGTTATTTTGTTATATATGTTGTATATAAATGTATGTAAAACAACATCATTTCACCATGTTATAAAACAACACTACATTTAGATTTTCATATTTTATATCATTTATATTACATTAACCATTTAATGTCATTGTGTTTATGTAACATACCAAATTTTACCCTTGTACATGTTGATTTGCATATATGAGACAGAGACATTGGACTTGTCAAGAATTATGTACTTAAACAAATCTCATTACCTGAGTATAACATTGTTAGTTTTTCTGTTAAACCTTTAAGATGATATGATGTCAAACAGTGTTAAACTGGCACTCAATTAAGCCGCCCGGCTAGCTCAGTTGGTAGCGCGCATGTCTACTTATTGAAGGGTTGTGGGTTCGATTCCTGGGCGGGGCATACTTTCTTGGAGCTTGGTCATGAAATTATTTTTATCGCCATTCTCCCTCCTACCAATGATTCTTAATTATGTAGGTCAGTTGTCAGTCACTGACAAAAGTATGCCCTTAGTAGTAACTGTTGGTTAACAGCTAAATCCAGAGATTTAGCTTTCCAGGAACTGTGAATAGGTTGACTGACCGCCGTTATGACCTATACAATGTGTTGCTACTGTGTTAAACCAAACAAACAAACAACAATTTTTTAGCAGGATTTTTCAAGGATAAAAAATCGACTTATAGTTTGGCAAAACCTGGTTGGGTGGGTGGTTGTGTGTCTTGTGTCGTTAACAATTGCGTTAAAGTTTTTCTTTACCATATATTTCTGCCATTTATTATCAGATCTTTATGAAACTTCATACGATGATAACATACCATATGATTAACAGAATTAAAAATTAACCACAACTTTAACTGGCTTTATTATGGATTATTTCCCTTTGTAATTTTTGCGATAAAGTTTTTGAATCCGGCTTTAATATGGTTTCTTGTTTCATTTGAAATCGTAACAAATATGTTTATATCTGCTGCAAACTGACTTAAATATTGCTTTTACACACTAACACAATTTACTTAGTGTGTGTTGTTTTTTTTATAGATTTAGCTCTATGTTAACTTCTGAATATGCATTCAGTACCAGTTGGATACTTTTCGACTATAAGTGTATGTTCCTGTTATAAACATATAAGGTTCATATGTGACTATGTTACACACTATATAGAGTGTTTTGAGTGTTTTTGATTTTCACACTATTATTGTTCGTTTTAGCTCAACTGTCAAAGCATGAATAATTTCATGGTGAATGATTACACACTATCTCAGTATCAAGGGTGTTAGACAAAGAGCATGAAGTCACCGTGAAATTATTCATGCTTTGACAGTTGAGAAAAAACGAACAATACATAAAAGGAATTAATGCATTATTTGTACATGATCTATAATTTTAGATTTGTTATTATTATTTCAGTATAGATATTTTTTTATACTATGAGTTTGGTTTGTGTTGTCTATAATTCAGTCAACTTACTGTGCTTTGATATTAGATTTTGCTTGAAATTTCCAATGTGTATGAATATCAAATGCAATATTTGATATTAAATCATAATTGCAGTCTACAAAATTAGGATATAATAATAATAATAAAGACTTTATTAAATGATGCTACACATTTGGATAAATCTAATATTCCAGGTGGATCTCTATGGATATGAAAGAGGTTAAAATTGCCCGAACAGGTCATTTTAGCAGCTAGCACTATATCTTGTTTGTAGAAATTGGAATGCCAAAAAAAGTTTTTGGTTGCCCTAAAAATTGGTTGGTCTGTGCAACCAGACACTAATTTCGTAGACTAATTGTATTGAAAAAGTATTGTAAAATTATTTTGGAATACTTTTTATTTAATTTGTTTGTGATTGTTCAATTAACTAATTAGTATTTTTTACGTCATTTAATGCCTTGACTTTTGTCGTTGGATTATTTTTGGACATGTAAATAGTACAAGCAAATGAAAGATACATGTATTTATAATTGATTTAAAATCAGTGATAAAATTAATTATAGTTTTGTGGGTTTAGCGCAAAATGGTTGTAACTAAATTTTAAAAAAAAAGTGAGTTACAACTGTTTTGTGCTAAGCCCCCAGTTAGTGTATCTATAATATTATTATTTAAGAGATGGTTTTAATGTTTTCACTCCAAATACACACATAGAATTCGTTTGTTCTCAGTCTACACTGTAAATTCTGGTCATGACAGACCTAATTCCAAAATTTCCATTTCTTGGTTTTTCAATCTAAGAGGTTCAAATAAAGCTTGTTACAAATTATTGCTGAAAAGCATGAAAAACAGAGTAAATCCTTTTGTTCTTTGTACTCAAATTTTCATTGTAACAGTGAAAGTATATTTGTACCACGGGAAAAAAACAAATATTTGAATTCTGGATACAGTCAAGAGACTTGAAACAATGAGGGATGTTAGTTATCTTTCCCTGATAAAGACTGAAGCTATCCAATTGGCAAGTAGGATCTATCTGTTGGAATCCTTGGACATTATCTTTGAAGCCCTACGTAAGGATAATAAAATATTTTATAAAATATATTTCTTGTTAATTAAGATATTAACAAGAGTGATGAAATTTACATAGTCTTCAACAAAACAATACTTTGCTTAGTTTTCAAACAAATTAAATGATTTAGAAAAAAGGTATTTAAGATTGATAGTGTCAAATTGGCATTGAAAAAATAAGGGTAAAATAAGAGTAATCCAACTGATTGGACCTAGCTACATGTATTTAAAGAGTATGCAAAGGGAAATAACTGACTAAAGTCCGTTATTTATATTTTTGATTTGTGATTTATTATATAAGTTATTAAAACAAAAAGATTTTATTCATATTATTCATTATATGGAACAACATTGAAAATTGTTATACAGAACAATAAAGACATTATAAGATTTTTGTGTTTAGCTATAAAAGAGATTTGTTATTGTGTGAATGAATGATAATGTTTCATATTTTATATATCACCATAATGTTGACTTGTAGAAATATTGTAATCCTTGTTTACCAGAATTACTGCATGTATATAATGTAGTGGTGCATATGTCAAAAATAACATGTTATTTTGAACATGTAATAAAGTATAAAAATAGATATATTTTGTTGCTATTTTTATTAACAAGTTAGTATATACAATAGCATACAGAGGCTATGTAAGCCCATGCCATGATCTGAATGCAATACACTGGGATCCAAAAGTTTCTTTACGCATGTACTTTTTTCATAATTTTATTTATTTTTTATTGAAAAATTATTACAGAGATATTTTGTTATTTACGTTCAGAACGTAAATATAATGATGGTTCATGTTAAACTTGATATAAGTTGTGAAAGTATGTAAAATATACTTTAAAACATCAAACTTTAATATGTGTAAAGAAACTATTGGACCCTAGTAAGTTAGACTTCAAATTTGGAAAGCATTAATTATATTATTAAAATCTGTCAGCGAAATTTTGACAAAACTGATGAATTTCCTTTATCAAAGAGAGGTCATTCATTCCTGCTAATAGGTAAGTAAACACTGGCAAATAAAAAAATACAGGAGATCCTGGTTTACAGTGCCATTCAAAATTACCATTACACTTTTAAAGAAGCTGGTTTTTTCATTAAGACAATTAAATCTTATTTCAAATGTAGTTATGCATTGGTAAAGTTATAATAAATTGTAACATTTGAAAGAAGAGTAATGATACTTTATACAACTGTAATTGTTATACATGTACATGTATCTGAATATATGTTTTTAATCTATCAAGTATTGGCTAAAATTTAAATACGAATCATACATTAACGAGAGTTTTATGGTAATTATGGATGGCATTGTATAAAGTTGTTCCTGTACAAGAGTAATATGTACATGTAAATAGTCTTCACTTGCTGTAGCTCTTGGTGTGTTCACAAACACCTATATTCCAGCAATAAAAAAATACTTGGAAAACAGCATAATTTCACTCAAAGGTGTTTCAGCCAGCAGCGGGTGTGGCCAACATTGGACTGGTAATCATTGGATAGCCAACTCTGCATTGGTTCCATCCAAAACCTGCACTTTTGTTTCCATGAGCAAGAAACCTTAACCTACAAGCTTATTACTGGGGGACCAGGAAGCGGACTTGAAATTATTAAACCTGAGTTGTAAGAACTTGTTTCAAAATTGAGCTAAAGTAAATAGTGTAAAGTAAACTAAAATCAGTAAAATGAGCATTTAATGTCATAACCAACCTTACATGCTTCAACTCTCCTGAAATTGGTTGGAAAACAACTACATTGTGGCTAAATATATTATCATCATATAAACGGACAATATAAAACAAATAGATAAAAAAGCTAGAGAGCGAACAAGCAGCTTGTAACTGTAGATCACTTGGTAGCTAATATTGTGGATAATTTGGTGGAAGATCAACCGAAGTGACATACTGTGTTTTAGCAAGAATCTTATTTATCTATGACTGATACAAATGGGTTGCCATGATAATTTTAGTGATAAAACATCTACTGAATTAATGATAATAAAATACTTCTTCAAAACTCTTCTACACAAGTGCATGTAGTCATAAATGTCAATATCTGCGCATCAACAGACTTGGCATTGTATTGCAATATGCAATATGAGTATATATGTACATAAAGCATGCATAACAGGGCATAATCAGTAAATAACCTATGTGATTAGTGGTGATTTGGGCTCAGAGTCTTGATATTTTGTATGATGTAGTAAGCATGACCAATTATAATTGTACCGTGAATAATTTTGTGGATTATAAATTTGGTCAAATCGAGAACAAACGGGTTGTCATTACGTGAAATTTTTAGAAAAATGACAACCCGATACGTTTCATTACTTTTCTGTTAAGAATTATAATCAATGTTTGGAGTTATTTCCTCATACAACTATACTTTATGATCATACTAATAACATCTTCTAACAATTGACTTTAAATATGATATTAACTCTTGTTGCCTTGTATTTATATCTCTTCAATGCAAAAATTAAGTGTTACTCTTGTAGAAATCATAATACAGTACCCACCAAAAGTTTGGAGACATTTTCACTTTGTATAGGCCTATTGAATAGCTTTTATCTAAAATTTGATAACTATCTACTTGTAAATGCTTATTTTTATTTTTTTATTTTTTTTTCGTTATCAATATAAATATAACTAAGACCTCAAAATAAGCATTAAAGCTATGTTAGGGAAAATAATTACCATTAACATGGTTTTGGGGACTTTAGGATGTCAGGTGCTGAATCTTATTAATATGTTGCACTCATGAAATTTGATTCCATGTTATTACAAACAATACTTAATTATATTTAAAAAAAGTGATTCTACAAAAATAATCATCAAACTTCAAGAATTGTAGTAAATTTCGTTTGTCTCCAAACTTTTGGTGGGTACTGTAGTGGTCTTGAATTTCTATATTATGTAATTTGAAAAAAATTTCTTCTCCTTGATATAAGAGAAACATTTTCGTAAGTACGATAAAGAATGTCAAGCTCCTGCGGTGTGATTTATACAATTGCAATTGCATAGATATAGAACAAAACACAGAACAGAACAGATACTTTATTTCAGGGCTTGAGCAATACTCATCACCCAAATAAATACAATATACATATATATACAATTACATGCGACATGAAAACATATTATATAGTATTGTTCGTTTTTTCTCAACTGTCAAAACATGAATAATTTCACGGTGAATGCGTTTGTTAAAATTATTGTTGTAATACATCCATGAGTTTTCGAAAATGTGTATTATGATCGAGTAAAGCTGCTTATGCCGTATGATATGTTTTAGTCAGGATATTTTTAATAACAATAAGGCCGCCAGTACAAAAACAATGCATTCAGTCACCGTGAAATTATTCAAGCTTTGACAGTTGAGAAAAAAACGGACAATATAAACATTCAAAAGAGGGAAACATTACATATATAGAGATATCGAACACAGAACAGAACATAATTTGTATTTGATAAACGTGTATAGTACATAGTTATATTATGATTACATACATATATACAATAATTATAAAGTACAATGTCAATGTTTCTATTTAAAATCGGGAATGGATTCCTATTTAACGTAATAAAAATATAAATATATACAAATGACAATATTTGTAAAATGATTAGAAACATATTAAAATACATAAATTTAACCTGAAGGATTTAAGACAGTGTTTCTATTGTAACGTGCTTTCTTACAGTACAATGCAATATTTGATGAAACATCTTTATTACACGACTGAATGAGCATATTTGCATTTTTTGTATATTAGTTTGCTTGTAGAAACATATAATGACATAAAAACAGCCATTGACTTTAAACTAACGTTGAACTAAATGGAATTGTTTGTTAAAAGCGATCATTAAAATTTCTCCCAGAAACTTTATTTTATTATCTCTTACAAATATTCAAGTAAATGACATTTATAAATTGTTACTTTAAACAGGCACTGAGTTTAACATTTATTACTCTTTTAGGGTTAAAACGAGGTACTACGTTACTAGCTCAATATTCAAGTAAATGACATTTATAAATTGTTACTTTAAACAGGCACTGAGTTTAACATTTATTACTCTTTTAGGGTTAAAACGAGGTACTACGTTACTAGCTCTGCGCAAAATGTAATGTTTTAAATTGTTGTATGAATACAGACCTATTTTGCATGCCAATTTTATATGTTTCTAGTTGCAAAAATCTTGAAAACATTATATAGTTGCCGTTTAGATGTTATTTTGTGCGTACTGTTCATTTAATAAGGTCTTTTCTTGCACAATTGGTATCTAAATAAAAATGGTATATTAAAACTTGTCAAAACAAATCTGAACCAATACATTTTCATAAAACTTGGTAGTAAGTATTGACTCTAACGTCCATTACAGATTTAAGCGAGGTTAGAAAAAAGGGAAAAACCACTTATATACTTTAAGCAGAGCATGCAAACTTACTGTGGAACTGCAAAACATTGTAAACCTAGTAATAAAGATGGGTACAAAAATAATGCAAGTTTTAGAGGGTTTCATTGGGTACTTAACTACTCAATCAATCTAATGTCCCTCCAGTAAAATTGGCCAAAATGCTATCATAGAAACTTTTCATAATACATGTGTAAGTCTGAACTAATAAATTTCCTTTACGAAATATAATATACAGTTCGTTAATAATAAGAAATGCATTGTTATTTAGTTTATTTCTTTATGAGACGTGGTGGTAAAACTTAATAACTGAAGGAACTCGTCTTAGTCATGAGGATTGCCAGGAAAATGTTAGATTTCATCAAGAACCCTATATGTTATAATAGGGTCCATGATTTCATAGGAAAAACTTGTGAATCGATCTCTACTACATTATCTTTATACAAGTAGAACCAACTACAGAAACATTACATGGTGTCTGAGGTTTTTTTCTAAAAACATGTACCAATAAGATTGCACATGCAGTCTTGTATCAGTTCTTATTTCTTCATTTATAACATATAAATCAATATTATAATCAATATATAATGTTATATAACTATCTATCAAACTCACCATTCTGTTGACCAGACTAAATATCATTATAAATATATTTGTCTATTGTATATTTGCACGATGTAACATTTAGGAGTTGAGATATGCTGCTAAACGCGAAGAAACAAATAAACAAACAAATTTATATTGACATTTCAGAATCACTAAATCAGAGACATACAAATAGTGAGTACATATAGTTGATGATACCAGTGTTAAAATACATGTAGTTAATTAGACCTCCTATATTAATCAAAAAGACAAATGGACAATTTTTTCACAAGTTGAGATTAAAAATGCATTTGTCTGGTATAAGCTAAGTGTGATGGTTAAGGTTACCAAGCTTAATTACACGCGCAGATTCTTAAAGAACAGAACAGAACGTATATTTTATTTCGTAACATAAACATATGATGCATCTATTTACACATAAATCAAAATGTATGTGAAGACAGCAGTAACATCAGTACACCAGTACAACGCTAAACCCTTACTGATAGAATTGTCACCAGTACAGCAGTAAATCCTTACTGATAGAATTTTCTCCAGTACAGCAGTACAACAATAAACCCTTACTGATAGAATTGTCATTAGTACAGCAGTACAACAATAAACCCTTACTGATAGAATTGTCACCAGTACAGCAGTACAACAGTAAACCCTTACAGATAAAATTGTCACCAGTACAGCAGTACAACAGTAAACCCTTACTGATAGAATTGTCATTAGTACAGCAGTACAACAATAAACCCTTACTGATAGAATTGTCATTAGTACAGCAGTACAACAATAAACCCTTACAGATAAAATTGTCACCAGTACAGCAGTACAACAGTAAACCCTTACTGATAAAATTGTCACCAGTACAGCAGTACAACAGTAAACCCTTACAGATAAAATTGTCACCAGTACAGCAGTACAACAATAAACCCTTACAGATAAAATTGTCACCAGTACAGCAGTACAACAATAAACCCTTACAGATAAAATTGTCACCAGTACAGCAGTACAACAGTTAACCAGTATATATTTGAAATATGATAAGTAAGCAGTTACATAAATGTATATCAATTTAAAGGTACTAATTCACAGATTCCAACTTAAATATCAACTTTTTTTTAATTTGTTGGAAACATTTTTGGAAAGTAGTGTTCTTATAATGACAAGTTAAGTGCAAATTATAGTGCACATATAACTGACTACAAATGATGGTGTTTCATGTAGTAAAAATCTACCCCGTATATGTAACGGTATATACAATTTTAGTGCATTTTGTGACTTTTATTGTATATTTCTTGCAACCTATAGGTCAGTTTGTCAATTACAGATACTGAATGATATTCTGAAATTACAGGAGGAAAAAAATCTGTGAACTAGTACCTTTAAAACATTTGGAGTTTTCTTCTCTAGTAAAAATACTTCCATCTCAAATGTCGGCAAAACAGATAGAAATGTGAGCAATAATACCATAATAATAACATTATCTTTTTTTTTGAAAACGGGCTGTCACTTACATTTAATGTTGTTTTTTCTATTTGCTAAGATAAATATTGATTACCACGATGGATATGTGCCCTAATAAGATTTAAAAAACCAACTTGTTTTATAACTTACTAATTAACTATTTATTTTTAAAATTTTGTATTTTACTCAGGGCATTTTGACACTTTATTCCCAAACAAGGTATTAATAAAAGCACCAATACTCTGTTACACATATTATAACAGTGGGTTCTGTTGCAAACGAACCCACGCTGTTTTATTCTTAAAATTGTTTAAAAACCTTCGTAAGTCGAGGAATCAGACAGCCATTAGTACAGCTTATAACAATACCACGTGATTACTGTCCTAATGGCCATATTTTCAAAAGCAGTATAACTTGATTTTGTAATTTGCTCAGTGAAGCAAAAGTTATGAGAAAATTGTGAGATATTTGTCTAAGATTTCTTCTACGAATTATTTTATGCTTATATAAATGGTAGCTTAGATCCATCATGTAAGACTGCAGGGGCGGATCCAGGATTTTTTCTAGGGGGGGGGGTTCCGAACTTTTCTACGGGGTCAGAACTTTCGAACCTCAACCTCATAATACATTTGGCAGAAAACATGCAACATATTAATAATAAAAACTCCAAATTCTAGAGGGGGGTACGGACCCCCCCCCCCTAGATCCGCTTATGGACTGGAGCTTCTACAACAAATCAATTTTAACTTTTTTACACATTAAAGACGTCTACAGTACTTGAAGGAACATATTTTATACTTGGTTTGGCATGGTAAGAGTAAATAACGAATGAATCATTCCAGACTATGATAATGTGAGAAAAACAAGTATGAACATCAATTCAAAAACATGCATAATGATTAAAAGAGTCGTATTTTAGAAAACTTTAACTAAATGTTTTAAACTTGAAAATGATTTATTTGTTACGGCATTATGTGAATAGTGATAGTCGAAATATTAAAGAGAGGTAGCAGTGAGCTTTCTACTGTCTGTTCCATTGTGCTCACAGGCTAGTTGTTGTTGCACCATCTATGTATTGAGTGTTGTCTGTTCATATCTCCAATGGAGGCTGAGAGGTTTGGGGTTTAAGATGCGCACCATCCTAAAATTTCTACATATTTGATTGGAAACGTTACAACTTAAAGTGGTAGAAATCTGGTGCGTTCGAACTTTCATTGAAATTGGTGGAACCGTACAAATAACGGTATATAATAACGATAATATCCATTTAGAGTGGTACAGCTTCTTAAGATTTGTGAATGAATTTTTAACCATAGGTAGATTTAAGCCAAGATTTAACGACCAATGCCTCGACAACAATGGGTTCGACAGGTGAGCAAACTGTTTGCCTTTTTTAAAAAGTGGGTTCCTAAAATACCGAGTTGGGTTAAGACAATCACTAAAACCTGGCCGGTGTTCGACAATAAATGCCTGTCTGGCCAGTGGGCGTGCATTTGACAATTACTGTCAGATTTTCAGGGCATCAACACGATCTGTCTATCTAAAAGATGGAGTGTATTCAACTGTCACATCCTCTTTGAATGGATTTCAATACCATTACCATCAACTAAAGATACTTAGTATAAATTTTAAAGTTTTTAATATTTACAAAGAAAAGCACACTTCAACAGATCATGAATGAGCTTTGTCTATTAAACAATGACATAGTAAGTATCAAAATCCAAAGAACATAAATAAAATTTAGACATTAACTGTATAACATCTGCAGAGCGGCCCTCTACAGAGCATATCCTCTGCAAAACAACAACATTTGATACTTTCCTTAGGTGTGATTTTTATTGAATTCAATCTCTACAGAGCAACAACCTCATAACAGCAACACACTTCAGTAACTCCCAGTGGGTGCATGCTAAAGAGAGGTTGTACAGTAATGGTATTGTCGGTTATATTCCAAATACTGTTGTATGGAACTTAACCAATTCGTTTTGAGAACACATGCAAAGTATATGTAACGTTTGAATCAAAACTGCCTGTTTCATAGATATTTGTTAAACAAATTTACATTAACAGAGAACACAAGTGGATTTGTAGTTTTTATACAACCTGCTTTTATAGTACCAATTAATTTAATTGTTTTATTTTTGCAGTTAAATGATTAATTGTTTGACTTCTGGATACTCTGTGCATGGCAATTCATTGTTTTGTAATTAAGGAGTAAGCTAAAAAACAAATGATTTACATTTATTTCTGGTCTTATAAATGATTATATACCAATAATAGAGAGATAGTGTATTTCTTTCCATATCATTTACAAATGTATAAGAACATTAATGTATATATTAATATATCAGTAATATATAATTGCTCCCTGTTCCAGTTATGTACAATACTGTTTATTATATTATTTAAAGGTAGATAGCAGAATAGTTATAAGTGTTCCCATTGCAAGGACAGTACATTGTAGTTTCATTTTAAAGACCACCTTTGTTATAGCAAAGTCGAGCGATTTTTGATGATTTTAAGTCCAAAATGCATAATTTGAGTTGCAATGAGTTCCTGTATCGAGGCCAGTCCACTATAAGGCCACAACAAGTTGATCATATGTTCTACGAATTTTTCTGGGGAAAAATGGTGCGAGCGAGAGAATTTTTTTAAAAAAAAGTCTTTATTCACATGCTTTATATAGCAGTTTGACCAAATTTTTATGAGCGAGCGTGGAAATAAAAATATTTTTTTGTAAAAACCCGTCAAAATTAAGGTGCAAGCGAATCCATTGAACATATGATCAATTTGTTGTGGCCTAAGGATATTCGATTATGACAGTCCTATAAGTAGATCTTCATTATACATGTGCATATATAGATCCTCATGTAACAGGTGCTCGGCATAGTTCAAATCAAGTAAATGCTTCATATATTATATATAGTTCTTTTTTTCTCAACTGTCAAAACATGCATAATTTCACGGTGACTTAGTGTTCTTTTTGTCTTACACTCATAATATTGTGATAGTGTGAATTCAATCACCGTGAAATCAATAAAACTTGGACAGTTGGGAAAACATGGACTATACATAGGTTACATTTATCAGACTACAGCCACTGAGTATTGTCTATTTATATCTATGTCAGTAAATTTACTGTAAGGCATAATTTGGTTCAGTCACTGGTCAGTTTTATGTAAACATGCACAGAGTTAATATTTTTATTTGGATATATTAACTGCATGTATATGATATAAAGTGAACATTACCTAATCTAGATCATGTTTCCATAAAACATTTATGTGACAAATTGCAAAATCATAACATTTCTAAATATGATCCTTTTTAGCAGCTCTTTCATAAAAAAGACCCTTTCATTGGCCTCTAAAATCCTTAACTTCATGATCAAACAAAAACCTCATATATCTAAGTTGATAGAAACAACTCATCCATTGTTGGGAGGTCAAATTTCTCAAAATCCTGAGTTTCATGCCTTCAACAGCTTTCACAGATGAGAAGAACTCTTTCTCAGGTACCAAACATGTTGAACATGCTGGTCCTAAAAACTTTCATCCATGTTTATCAGCTCCAGGTCAAAATCAATCTGATTAAAATCCTATCTAACTTTTCCAGTCACTGACTCACTACATTGGTCTATAGGGTATCTGTTTATAGAGCTCGGTCAACATGAACAAGCTATATGAGATACATATAACATAGTGCAGGCTTTGTCCAAAACAGTAGTAACTCACTCTTTTACTCTAGTTCGGACCATTTTGCATTAAGCCCATGATATGATAAGAGAACACAACAAGACGACAAGTTAAATGTTTTTATTTTCATAAATAGAATATTTTCTTTATGACAGTAGACATTTTATATAGTGTATTAATGAAGACATTGATTTAGATTCTATAACACAGATCATTGTATCTAATCATAATAATTAAAGATATACATAGAAATCAGGTAATTGTGTTTCCTCTAAAATAAACTGTATAGTCCAGCAACATTAACCTAATACCAGTCAATGTCATCTAGATCCTATTAATTTTCTGTAAACAGTTATCAAACTGCATCTATTGGCAAAGAATGTTATAAAACAGAGGCAAAATAGTGTGTGCTATTATAATCTAGTAAAATTGACCATTCCCAATGTGACCTTTTTATTTGAATAACAATATATTTGCCCACATTTATAACCATATTCTTTAATTTTAACACCAAGAGTGTGGATCAAAATGAAACTGTAAACCTTTGTTAAATATACTGATAGGTAAAATCATGGATAGGTCCATTTGACTGTCTTACTAGAGTAAAGATAGCTATAATGACTGTAAAATCATTCCAAATAAAAATTCAGTCAAATAAATATCCAGTATCAGGTTACACCTGTCAGATTATACAATGGTCAACATACAAGATTGAACTTCATGAAATAAAAATTTAATACATAAGTAAACATGTTTTTTTTCAAGTAATTTGAAGAGAGAAAATACAGTTACAGAAACTGAAAAGCCCACATCATATGGATAGCAATAACTTTATTCTCCCCATTTCCTGAACCAAGCTGTGGCTACATCCCTACATACAAGTATTCTTCTAAAATCACATCTATGGAATCTTATATGAAGTGCAAGTAAAATGTAATTGATTTTTACAGTGAAAATGACCTTTAATTAATTCTACATCACTTATTACAGTAACACAATCACAAAAATCATTGTATCTTCGCTGCAAATGTGAAATGAAATAAGACTCCAAGCAGAAAACCACTGATGAGTATATCATAAGGAAGTTTTCAAATAAAAACTACCTGTATTAATCATCAAAAGCAGGGAAAGTAATGCAGACTAGGACAATTTGAAACTCCAATCAAAAACAGAGTTATCAGGCCTCAAAGATTAGATATATCAATTATTTCTATAAAATACCAAGAAATCAGATTATTTGATGCAAATTATGGAATAATTTTAATGATCTCCATCTACTGCACAAGAAATTACATAAACACCGCAATACCCAGTAATTCAAAGTTAAGAAACCTCTCTGAGAACATGGTATTGGGCAACAATTGAAAATTTGTAAAATCTTAAACTATTCAAACTCAGATCATTATAAGTCATTTATTTGTCAATCATTCTGACTTAATTTATACATTTAAACATTTTCACATACAAATTTGAACCAATTAGTGCCAATCAAACTTGTATAATTGAAATAATAACAACTGCATCTTGAGTGACATGGAAAGTTTTAATGAACAAAAACATACATTTTAGATTCCAGACGAGAAAACAACAAAATCTGATTTAAATAATAAATGGGTTCAACTAGAAACTGTATTTTGAGTCAGTATGACACAAAACTGATAATATTGAACAATGTCTTCCTGAATCCTGAAACGTGAACAAAGGGACACAACTTGTGATATATTTTCTATAATGAAAACCTGTTTTAACACAGGCTATTAAGAGTATAAATCTATTTCTGATGATAAATGATGTAACACAATAATAATTTCTATATTACAAGGAATTAGTTTTAAATGCCAAAAATTGAGACATATAGAATTTAATACACACTGTGCATTTCAACTTAAATACATTAACATTTTAAACAAGACGCATAATTATATGTGTATATATCACAATATATACACAGCTAATATTCTGTTGACCAATATTTAAGCAATAAGCCATGATCAACTGTGTAAATCAAATTGCAGAGACATATTTTAAGAATAAATCTTTATGCAATGGCCAAAAGAATTTATAATCAATAAAAATGTATTAATCTTGAAATACCTGTGGCATAATCCACCAGTTATAGATTTATACCCTTTACTTAAACCAATGAATCAACCCTATTAACAAATAATAAGTTATTACAGAATACATTTATACTACTATTTATCTCATTCATATTTATAAATGAATCAATGAATATTCATGAACTGAAAATATACAGTGCCTTCCAAAAGTTCTTGGACAAAATCCTGTTTGTAGGAAAACCACATTCACATTTACCCTAGAAAATTTTTTGTTTTTTTGTGGTTTAATGCCTCAGCAACACATCGTATAGGTCATATAACAGCGGTCAGTCAACTTACTCACTGTTCCTGGAAAGGCTTAATCTCTAGATTAAGCTGTTAACCAACTACTAAGTGCATACTTTCTTCAGTGACTGACAACTGCCCAACATAATTAAGAATCATTGGTTGGAGGGAGAATGGCTATAGAAATGATTTCATGACCAAGCTCCACAAAAGTATACCTCCCTGGGAATCAACCCACAACCCCTCGATTAGTAGACTTGCATGCTACCAATTGAGCTAGCTGGGCAGCTTTCCTTGAAAAAGAAAGAAAGAGTTACCTGAGCAAACTTTCAATTTAAACATCCATTTAACTAACATATGATTCAAACTATAGCTCATTTATGATAACATGAATATGTTAACATAGAATATGGTTTATATTTGTCTCAATATATGTCTCCTAAACGACTGTTATGTAACATGAATAAGCTATAAGCTTTAGCTACTGTAAAATTACATGCAGGAGGCATGGTCAGTTTATCTTAATATTACATTTGTTTTTAGAACTTTTTGGAGGACGCTGTATAAATAATATATAGTTCAAAGAATGGACCTAATCCGGAATTCAAATTTATGGGTTTTTCCTTCCGTGCACAGCCGGTACAAACAAAGTTTTCTACACATTATTGCTAAGGTCTAATAGTATGAACTATGGATTAAATCCTATTGTTCTTTGTACACATGTTTTCATTGTAACAGTGAAAGTTTGTTTGTACCGGAGGGGAAACCCCAAATATTTGAATTCCGGATATAGTCTATTAGGTTGATGTATAAACATTCATGACATGATGCTACAATGAGTATATGGTACACCATTGTATACAATTGAAAATCTTAGCAATCCAAAACTTCTTCAATACAAATACAATATTTAAAGATTTCTTTTATTTCAAAATGTACATACTTCATATGATCAAACATATACATATAAAATAATATACAAATGTATCAATATTCATTTAATTATCATATCCAAAAAATATTAATAAAAATGTATTGTTTTTATATTTTATTACCTGAAGTAATATTATGAGAACTAACAATGCATCACAGACTGTCATTATTTTCTAGATTTTCATGCTTTTTCAACCATCATGGTTTTTCAACAATTTATTTTACAATTCAATTATTTCATTGACTCGGAATCTATGAGGTCAATGAGCACAAATTATCCTTAAAATTCAGGAAAAGAAATTAAAGTATTTCCATCAGTTTAAAACATAGTCTTACATAGCATTCCTGAATCATTGATAAAGAACTATAACCAGAAATATACAATCTCAATGACCATGAACTAAAGTTATACAAGTCAAGGTCATACAAATATAGCAATAATGCCCAAAAGCTGTTAATCAGGTCAAGGGTTGCCCGCAAGACTGTGGTAACTCACAATGCACTTACTACAGTCTTGCATGCAACCCTCGATGTGGTTGCTAAGAGCAGTTGACTGAGAACATATGACTATATATTCTTTATCTTAGCATATTATAGAAAATAAAATTTATATTTTAATCATATTGAAAGCAATCCAAACTTTTCAGAATATTACACTTATGCCATAATAAAGTGTTAGTAATTTTATGTAACCCATGCTGCTTTAAGATTCATTTCAACATTTTCCTATTAATATTGCCTGCTGTCAGTTGACTGACTGAGCTAACCAGGTGGTTTCAAGGAGTCAATACATTATATAGAATCAAAATATGTTGGTAAAGAAGGCATATATAATAAGTTTGTTTGAAAAAGTAAAATAGTAAATAAAACTAAACATATATCAATATTTCCATGCAGAAATTGAATACATACTAAATTAAAGAAGAAATTATCGTAATTAAATAAATAAATGTTTTACTGTTTCTAAACATATGAAAATTGACCCATCCTTATTAAAGCACACCCCACCAAAAATAATGAAAATAAAGTAATACAATAAAATTGAAAACAAAAGCTCACATTCAAATAAATGAAACATTCACACTGGCTCTATAAGATCTTGAATGAACATGACTTATAGTGACTTCAAGCACAAAATTAAATTGAGATAAATTTTGTCCTTTTTCAACTTTTGATGTCAATGTCTAAGTTCACACAGTTTACATTCATGTCATTATTTACACTCAATGCAAAAGCTCATCTTCACTTCATTCATTTTAAAGCCGAACCTGAATACACTGATCCTGAAGCTTCCATGGAGTTGACCTTGACATCTGACCTTTAGTTCAAGGTCAATGGTATGTATGACCTTGACATGTTCAAATCTTCAGCTCAAGGTCACTTGGTATAAATGTGATGATTTTATAAAGATATTTAATCATATATGATATTTAATTGCAGCTATGATCCATACTTGTCCTGAAAATAAATTAAAATTGAAGAATTAATATTATTTCAGTAAATTATAATAACACTGTCCTCTAACTTTCATTTATTGTTTTCTTATATTGTCCCTGTGAAGTCAAATCCTCGTAACTTTTCATTTTGGAATTGAAGTTAGGAGGATTTGACTGGACAACGATGGTATATAAAAGGAAGAATTTTCATAATTTTCAAAATCCTGACATTCTTGAATTACATATTTTCAAAAACATTCCCATACAAAAAGAACCCACATTCATGGCTTAAAATTCTTAATTTTAAAAGCTTTCACCCATGCATGTAACGATAAATATGAATCAAAACTCAATAAAATATATTAGTATACATATATATAATTTGGTAAAATAATAACTAAATTACTCAAGAGAAGAATAAAATATAGTCAACTGTGTTACATGTATATACAAAGGATGACATCAAAGAGAAAATAAACTCACTTATCTCCTCCATTGAGGTCCCTAATTCAAACATTTTATTTTATGACATCTTTAACATTAAAATACAAAATTGAGTGCTTCCAATAAAATAGGAAGATCCGATTTTTATAAACAAAATAAAACATGAGTTGATAATATTGCTATATCAGATTTATGAATCCCTTCTGTAAGAAATATTGCTTCAAATAAAATATGCAGTTCCAAAGGTAAACACCATTTCAATTCAAATAAAGAATAAAAAGTTAATTTAAACTAGAACTAACTCAAGGCAGTATTACTAAGTCGATGTGTAGATTTACTTCCACTGGAAATTATTATCTTATAACCAGAAAAAGAAGTTTCAAAAACACATCAAATAACATAAAATACAAACATGTGACAATAACAACATGTGACAAAAACATCATGTGACAATAACAACATTTGACAACAACAACAACATCAGAAGTTACTCTAAACAGTTTGACAGTTGCCCACAAGACTATAGTAACTTGCTCTGTAATGCAATGCACTTACTACAGTCTTGCGGGGCCTTGAAATATAAATAAGATAAGGAATGTTAAATTACTTCTACAGGTTAGGGTGAAACTAGTCTAACTACATGTAAGAAGAATGTACTGGTCTACTTATTCAACTGTCAGTCGCATGCATAAAACATTAACCCCATTGATTTGCATATCATGGGTTTAGCGAAAAACAGTCGTAACTTAGCCTTTTATTATATTGAGTTACAACTGTTTTGTGCTGAACTTGCAATATTCACAACAGTACTTCTGCACTCATGATTGATAAAACTATATTTGAATCAGTTGAGTTGACATAATTATGTGCCACTGACAGTTGAATAACATTGAATAATAGACAAGTTTACATACACTCACAACTTTCTTTGTATCTAACAGAAGTTTTTTTATACAATTTTGTAACAGATAAATCACGCTTCTAACATTAACGTGTCAGTAGATTGTAAAATTAGAAAAAAATAACATTGTAAATGCTGTCATTAAATGTGCATAAATTAGTATTTATACATGATAATAAACAAGTAAATCTGTGAGCTAATGCTCACTAGTGATACCCCCGCCAAAATCTAAAAATATGCGACAAACAGGAAGTAGATGAGCAAGGAGCATGAAATCGCTTTACACCACATGTGACTATGGGATGAAGCAATATGCAAAGTATTAGGCTGCTGCATGTTATAGTTGCTGAGAAAACTGCGACGGAAATTTTGTAACGGACGGACGCACGCACGGACACGGGTAAAACAGTATACCCCCCCTCTTCTTCGAAGCGGGGGTATAAAAATATTTTAATCAATTTTAATAGAATTAACATAATATTATAATGCATCTGAAATTCAGTCCAAATTTGATTCGTAATTAAATTATCAGTTAGGTCATAACTCATAAATATACAAATATTCACGAAATAAATATAAATAATAAATAAATAAAGTTGAATAATAAAATAGCTTAACAACATGCAAAATTTTATTTACAAATAAGGCAATAAAAAATAATTAAATTACAAGGGGTAACAAATTCTACAATAAATAACAAATTTACACACTGATATCACTACAGTACGACAGAAGTCACTAATCTCATACTGGTACTTGTAGGTATGGCAACAATCCTAAATTTAACTTATAAATATACCATGAAAAATCAGGGTGTGATATTGATTTTTAAAATATGCGGCCCTATTGGACAACGAGCTAAAAGGTTTACTTGCCCAAACCAATCATTACTAGCACTAACAAGTTTCTTGAACAAAAATATAAGTTGTCAGGGGCAATAAGATGACCTTCAATGTCAAGCACTGTAAAATAGTGGCCTAATTTGCTGATTTTGAAATGATTATTATGTAGCAGTTGATATTTATAATTATAGCACACTTTTCAATATTTATAATTATAGCACACTTTTCAATATTTATAATTATAGCACACTTTTCAATATTTATAATTATAGCACACTTTTCAATATTTATAATTATAGCACACTTTTCAATATCCGTATGAGACTATTGATCATCGTCACACTTGTCTCTTGAATACAATTCTAGTATAATACTGTGGCTTGTTTTGAGAGTTGTGATATACTATGTACAATAGAGTAATATTGTTATTATTTTGTTAACATCTCTTGATCAGCTAGTAGAGTATATGAATGAGATATAAACAGTGGTTATGTCTGTGTAAGTGTATAATGTTCAGTGCCCTCTTACTAAGTACAACAGTTGTGCAAATCTTAATACCACAATTTAGTATTTCTTACAAACCAATCAGTCAAAGTTTTGTAGTCATTGATTGGTTACTTTCAAAGTTAACAAAAAATATGAAATTAGCAACTTTTAATAAAATACTTCATACAAATGCATTATTTACATTTGTGGTATGCATAGCAAATTGAGATAAGTACAATTTTAGTTGACAAGAAATATATTTGATAAAGCGATGTCCTGTTCAGATGAAATCTCTGAACTCTACTGACAGAATAATTGACAATGATGATGAGAAATGGTCAGAGATGGACTTGTTCAAAATATGTTGAAAAACAATCATCAAAGAACTATATCATATTAATTAAAAGCCAAGCCAATTAAGAAATCATAAAACAAACTACTGTTAGAATTTAAACATAGACAATTTAAATCTACAACATGGACATTATAAGACTGTATGAGATTTATCTTGTAAGAAATTATAAATTCATACACAGAAACATTTTATATGAAAAATATTTTTTGCTAAATCATAATTAAGGAAAGTGATTTTTTAGTAAGACCAACATCTTGAATTTATCAAAGTGGGCAATTTCAGAATGTCCATCCAAGATTTTTTGAAGGTTTACAAAAAATTACAAAATATAAATAGATTTTTTTTGGCACCCCAAAACTAGACTTAGATTAATTATGTATATGAATTAGTCCAAAAACTAGTAAAATTACATGTAAATAAAGAAGGGTGTACGCTAGATTTGCACTGAGCCATCACTGTACAGTCCTACTATTGAACAATCTGATTAATACCCGATCTAAAATTTTACACTCGCATACTCGCTAACTTAGATCTGGCCTTTTCCAAACGAAGGTCACGTTCAGGTGACCTTTTCTCATCATAATATTCATGACGAAATTGTTATGATACGTAACTTGTTTACATCATCTACGTCACGCAATTTGAAATGAGCCGCCCAATTGCAGACTGTGAATAATACTGCTATTAAATAAGCATGCAAACCTTGGTCTAAAAATAGAAATTACGAAATCAAAATGTGTTTAATAGTGTTTTCGTCTAGATGAAAGCTACGCATTGATTGGTCGATACAAAGTTCATCTCGACGTGACCTTCCTCGGAGAAAGTAGAGAGCCTGTACGACAACGCTCAACAGGATATCTGTTTACAGAGAGTGACTATTGAATAGATTGGAATAGTCTCCTAAATTTATATAAAACAAAGCTAATCAAGTGATGTTTCACTATTACAGACATGCACACAAACACACACAACTAAAAAGGGGTTCAATAAAAACACACAACACAAAGTAGAGAATAGTAAGAAGGGTAAGACATATACCACATGATAATATATAACTGCAGATGTTGTATTCATTCCTGAAAATACACAGATAATACATTCATGCACTAACATAATGATGATAAATGAAATATACATGTATAATGATAGGTCAGCACTCGAGCTGTCATTAATTCTGACGATATAAACGTATCGTCAATATTTTTTTCCAATGAAAACATAAATGAACTGTATAGTACAGCAGTGAATGTATCGATATACATGTATATCAATGTATCATCAATATATATTTCTCAATATATCAATATTGTCGATACGCTTCGAGCCCAATCAATGACAGCTTAGTCAGCACGTAACTAGTCTACATTCTTCTTTATCTACATGTAGTTATACAAGATTTAGGCTGACTCGTCAACTAGCTATTAGTCTAGCTACTAGTAAATAAAGATGGATGTAGACTCGTTTTGTGTTTTGTTGCTGACCCATCAATATATTTCTGGATAAATAAACCATTATACCATGTTATCACCTGACCAGGTATCTACTTTCTACCAGGCAGGATACATTGATACAAAACCACACCTTGTTTAGAAATAGGGACATGTTTGTGTCATGCATGTACAGTACCTACCAATAGTTTGGAGACATAAAAAATTCACTACAATGTTTTTAATTTTGATGATTACTTTTGTAGAATCATTATTACCAATATATTTAGGTATGATTTATGATAAAATGAAAAACAAATTTGTGAATGCAACACATTTATAAGATTCAGCATCTGACATCCTAAAGCCTATAAAACCATGTTTATTGTAATTATTTTCCATTAACATAGCTTTTATGGTGTTTTTATAGTCACGGTTTTAATCATAATTATAACCAAAAAAATAAAGCAAAACTAAAAAGCATTTAAAACTAAACAGTTATCAAATTTGAGATAAAAGCTATTCAGTAGGCCTAAAAAGTGAAAATGTCTTCAAACTTTTGGTGGGTACAGTATATGTAGAGTTAAAAACTACAGTGGAGACCGTAATAGCAATCCCTGTTAAAGCATTATTTTGTCCACAATGACCTTATTTTATGCATTCCAACACATTTTAAACATTTAGATGTATTTAATTATTCCAATATCATAAGAATACTGTGATTTATTGTAAATTAATTTAGTGATTGTTTCTAGCATCTCATAGTGACAAGCGATCTTATTTCTTCCTTCCATTGAAAGTTTTGCTGAAGACAGTCTTTACTGTAGTACATGAAATTTACTGTTAAATTTATTTTGGTTGGGTTTTACGCTATAGTAACACATTGAATATGTTTTATAACAGCAGTCAGTTAACCTACTCACTGTTCCTGGAAAGACTAAATTTCTAGAGTACTAGTAATTTTACTAATAATGTACTAGTCCACTTTTTTCTACCGGTAGCTCTAAAACCTAGATATTTTTACAAAGTTGTTTCTTATTACATATTGATGTTGCTTTGGTTACAAAATTTACTACATCTTAACGACATTAGTTCAGACTAGCATTAAATGAAAATATCATATATCAAAATTTTAATTTTCAAGTCTCAAATTTATATGTTATTACCGATATACACTGGAACCCCTCTATTAAGACCACTGAGCGTTCTTTTAAAAAGTGGTCTCATTAGCGGGGTGGTCTTATTAGCGGATAAATTGGTCTAGCATAATTCATAGTACAAAGATTGTCTGACATATACTTTGTTAACTTGAAACAAGGACCCTTTATAACATGTTATAAAGAGTCCTTGCTTAAAGAATCATTTGAAAGCATATTGGGTGTAATGAGCTTAGTGGGTATAATAAGCTTTTACTAATTAGTCATTATCAAGAGAACAGTTTTCACATTGCATTAGATTTTCAAATTTTATAATGAATAATACTATCTATAAAAAATAATTGAGTTCAACTTCGTTATTATTCAACAGTATATAACGTGTGCATCGGCGATCACGTTCGGGAACGGTCAAAATGAACTATATCGCCTACCGGACCGTATAACGGACTTTATTCGGTACTGGCGCTCTCTAATCGTAATCACTCGGCTATTTCCATTGACCAAAAAAAAACAATGGAATTTATATTAAACCAGCAACAAATATTTGATCTTTCCGTCGAATTTACTCTCATGAGCTTCCATTTCGGATTTGCTATTCTCAGAACACTAAAACTTGTACCACATTAACAATTTAACATTAAAAATGTATTTGTATCACGTGACGCGTCTACTTTCGTTTTCGAAAGATTTTGTTATTTTATCAATTATTTTCAATAGATTCAATTTAAATGGTCTGTATTGGATAGGAAAATGACCCCTAGATTATGCAAGTGTCACATTGTTAGTTAAACAGGCGTGTTTATACCCCTTTATTATTAGATATCTAACAGATTGACATCCTTTGTTTTCAAACAATGGGTGCAGCGTATTACCTACACAGGTGTGAAAAACATATACCATAGTCAGACTGCCGGTTGCTCGACGAATATTTCGCGAATTTTAAGTGGTCTTTTTAGCGGGGTCAAAATGCACGCATTTAAAGAGTTTTGTCAGCAAGAAGTGGTCGTATTACGGAGTAGCGGGGTGGTCCTAATTTCGGGGTTAAAGACCATTAAATAAAGAGCAAAAAATTCCGTTCTTTTCAAAACTGGTCTTTTTAGCGGGGTGGTCCTTGAATCGGGGTGGTCTTTAAGCGAGGTTCCAGTGTATCATGTAAAATGATTATGCCATAGTTAATAATTGAGGTATAATATCAAACCTATTTACATCACTTTATGAATCTTGGTAATTCGAATTCTCTTATGATTTTTATTGCACATGTTGATTGGTTGGTGCAAAATTAGTCTACCTTCATGTGAATAAAGAAGGATGTAGACTAGAAGGATGAAGTTTAGCACTGATCCATCATTTCATGTACTATCAAACTTTCTTAAAGCCACTAATTCTAGTTTCCTCAGTCAAATTTTCATTTTAATCTCATTTTAAATTTATTTAAGGTTTTAATCTTCATAGTAAACTTCAAATAAACATTTCTAGCTAACATGTTCAATAAAATTATATGTAATGTGCAGCAAGCAAGCATTTATAAACAAGCAGTGACCACAGGTAACCTGTAAGCCCTCAAAGTAAACATGCAATAATAAACTATATGATAACATGCAATATGTTGAAAATATGACACAATTATGTTTCATGATATAAGTATGAAATAAAAGACCAGAAATGTTCATGTTACAAAATGTACTACAACTAAAATTATTAAGACATGAGACAAAACCCTTCAAATATGCAAAATAATGATTTAAACAGCTTTTTCATAAATCCAGACCTTCCTGGAAATTTTTACCTTGAGACCGACAAGGGAATGTTAACATCATTCATTGTCTAAATGATTACATTCATTTTAATATAATGACAAGACACTGACTTTGAACCATTATAAATCAATTAAAGTCCGGCTAAAAATGCACCTTAACAATCGTTTTTATATTTAAGTTATAATAACACCTTGATTTGTATATAATATCCCGCAAGTTATCAGTGATAAATGTACAAAAATAGAGGAGTGAAAGGGTTAAAGTAAAAGCAGGGTACCATTTAAAGCTTATAAACCACGTTATGTACAGAATAATTTACCTATTGTCACTAACAAGCCATAAACTAATTATTTATTTCTCTGAAAGCAAGTACAATAGTAATAAAATATAAAAATGTTCAATTCATTATGTTCAGACCCTCCGACTATGATTAAATGTACCTTTAAGCGCACAATTTCTTGTTTACTGAGAATTTTCAATTTGTGAACAGCTTTTTAAGAACTTACACTGATTTCAAACATCATGAGTGAAAAATATCTAATTTTATTAAATAATTTATTTCGGTAACAATGTCATGACACATAGGATACAAATGGTGAATATCTTAATTCATAAATAGGAAAAATGAAATTACTAGCAGTTTTAGAGATATGAATGTATTCTTTTATAGTTAATTGCAGAGTATAGTATAATTATACTTTATAATAGACTTCATCCAAGATTCAAATTTAAGGGGTTTTCCCTGCATGACAAACAAACATTAACCAATGAAATTAACAAACAAAAGGACTTAAGTAGTGTTTCATGATTTTCAGCAATAATGGTTAGATTACATTGTTTGTACCTCCACAGTAGAGGTGGAAAACCAGGGTTCGTCACAAACAGTGTCCCGGGAGTCTGAGGATCCCAAAAACTTGAGAAGGAATCCCAGTGATTATCAGCTAGTGATTCCACCAGGATCCCTAAAATTGCCATACTTTGTTTATTACAGATGGAGACAGCAAATCTGTATCCAAATGTTTTGTCTTGTCTTTTATTGGAAGAATCCCTAACATTAAGGAGGGATCCCTGAGTAACTGACTAGGGATTTCTTTGGAATCCCTGGTAAAAATGGTTAATGTCAAACCCTGGGAAAACCCCAATATTTTTAGTTCCTGATTATACAAGAATATTAACTTTGTTTTCCATTTTAATCTTAATGATAAAACAAACATGTCAAACTTTAAGTTTTATACTGAAACAATCCAAGTTGTTGAAAAATAAAATATGAGAAAATTGTGCAAAAAATTATGATAAGTTAAAATTTCATTAACACAAGGCATAAAATATCTGTTCTAAAAATTATCAAAATAATACAAAAGCTGAGCAAAATAAAGAAGATTAATATAAAAAAGTTAAATTTTAAAGCAGGCTATAATGGATCAAACAACTTAATGTCTTATATGCATAAACTGTGAGCAAATACATTCACAAAAAATTAGCTTCATAGAATCATCATGCACTAACATAAACGTGTGTTATTAAGTATTGAGTTGATATTAAAACTGAAATTCTGTAAATCAGGTATGTAATAGATTAGAATATATGCAAATTTCCAGACATACATATATAGATACATTTAGGTATACAAATATATTGTATTTCTTTGTATTTCATTGATGAAGGCAATATACCAAGACATTATAATCTAATATGTATTTCTAATATAAATGCACAAGTTGTTGTCGGTTGTTAAATTAACTATTGACTACTTTGTTCCATGAATTTATGATGATTTCTTGATAAAATACATAAAAAAGTTATGCTTTTTTAAATTAACCACTTTCAATTATTGGTTCAGGAAAATGCATAGCAAAGCAGTCAATGATGCCATTGTGTTATATCAACGGGGGGGGGGGGGGGTATATTATGATTAAACAAAGATTATATAATTATATATATTACAATACATGTATATAGAGGGATATATAAAAAAATCTTTGTAAGTCAAAAACAAGAAACATTAATAATATGCTCATTTTTTGACTTATCAATTCTAAATATTATACAAATAGTGTAGAATTGTGTATATCTTTTGAATATAATAGTTATGCTTATTATCCATCTGACTTTGAACTGCTAATAATATGAAATTGACTTACGATAATTGTTTTCGTAAGAATTTTTGTGAAAAGCACCACGGTTTACTAAATATTACTACCCCATTTTCTGATCTCAAGTTCCTAGATCCAGTTATCAAATATTAGTCTCTATTAACATCTTAGACAAATTAAGTATTTCTAGGACTGAGTCATCACCATTATTTTAGAGCACTGATATCATTTATTACTTAACTCTTTAGAAGAATTCTACCTCTAAAATATATAGCCTTAACAGCCATGGGCCATGTAATCATTTTGTTCCATCCAAATCTGAAGTGTCTGGATTCAGTTTTTTTATTAATAAACACAACACATAGAACATTATCAAATACATGCAATTATTACAGTTTTAATAACTTGCTGTGCTGTGAGTTATTTTTTAAAGATGGATGTGTAAAAAAACATGAAAAATCCCCAAATTTCTTTCTTTATTTCATATGATATCCCCAAAAAACTAGCATCCATTTTCCCCCAAAAAAGTTTGAACACACAAATATTACATTGTATGAAATTAACAGCCACATCTATATTACGATCGCTCTTAAATTCTGAAGTATTGAGAAAGTGATTTTTTGCAAGACTTTAATTTAACAGAAGTGACCTTATACTAGCTCTGGTGTAAATTTCAGATTAGGACAAAAATGATAAAATGACCCTTGGCTCTCAAGCTATACAATAATGTAATAAATGACCATATCATCATAGTTCAAATATTCTATATTTACCTGTAGAGAGCTCATAACTCCACTAGCAATGTTTGATAGTCGTCCTGCTACCTTAGACACACCTTGTTTTACACCATCTTTAATATCTTGTAGGTCGGGTCCACTGTTATAGTAATTAGAGGAGCTAGACTTTTTACTATCACCTTTACCAAAGAACTGATCACTAGATATACTAGATTGACCTTCAAATTTAGATAAACTCTGTTTAGTCTCAAACTGAAATAGAGTAGAACCACCAAATTCTTTATCAATGTAATATGCACATAATTATAATGTTTACAATAAATTCAAGAAAAAAAACATGTCAAGTACCCTATAAGTGGAAAATATTGTGAGGGTAAATTCTGTGGTGTTTAAAGAATATGCTATATTTTTAATTTCTGTGGACAAATTCTGCTGTCTTTAAAGTTTAAGCATGAAAAAAAGTTAATATTCATGTGTTTCTACTTTTATACCATTAAATATGGTATAAAAAATAGCATGGATAAAACCATTCAATATAGTATAAAATGTAGGTTGATAAAACATGCTAAGAGTGCATATTCTATTCTATGAATATTCAACTTTCTTATTAGAGGGCAAAGTTGTGAGCTCCTTGTAGAAGAGTATTCTAGTACTGGTAAAGAAGTGTCCAGAAAAGCTGGCAAGGTGATGGGCCAATGTTTGTTTGTTTGTTGGGTTTAACGCCGTAGCAACACATATAAGGTCATATAACAACGGTCAGTCAACCTACTCACTCCTCCCCGAAAGGCTAAATCTCTGGATTTAGCTGTTAACCGACTACTAAGCGCATACTTTCATCAGTGACTGACAACTGCCCTACATAATTTAAAAAATAATTAAAAATAGGAGGGAGAATAGCCGTAGAGATAATTTCATGACCAAGCTCCACGAAAGTATGCCCCATCCGGATGGGCCAATGAGTATAAAGAAAAAAATAAATAAATAAATAAATGTATTGTATGCTCAAAGTCTCATCAGAAAGCCGAGTTCAAATTTCACTAACAGACTTGACAACTAATTTCCTCAATCATTTGGCAACTGATATCTATCTGTCAATCTCCCTGATGAGTCTTTTACTCTGTTTACATGCAGTTGACACACTTGGCAAATTTGGACACACCAATTATACAATCCTCACAGGCACCCAAACTACACCCTGGTAAAGCAAAGTAACCACAAGTATTTATTTTAATGGGTTTAGCGCCTTGTCAACACAATTTAGGTCATTTTACAGTGTCCAGCCACCTAACCTATCTTTCCTGGACCCTTGTCTATAACCAGTACTCACATACCCTTCCACAAGGCAGGAAACTTCTCCATATTATCTATTCAATAGAGGAAAATTGACAATATTGTCAATCTTTCATGGAAGGGTATAACCTCCCTGGGTGGGAATTCGAACCCTTACCCCCATCTGGTCATGAGATTTCAAATCCCTAGCCGCTACCAACTGCGCTATTGACCCAGGTTAACCACAACTAAACTTCATGCAAAAGAAAGCACTATATTGGCACTACAACCAGCACCATATCACACCACAACTGGCACAGGTGGGTTTCGATCCTTAGCCCTCTCAATCCCTCAGCCTGTGTCCTAACACTTGACAACTTCTCCTGACAACATGTAATTATATTTCACATTATACATGATGAACTTACATCCATTTCATTTTTACCGAAATATTGATCAGATGATATAGATTTAGCATTTCCAAATTTCTTCTGTACAGTATCACTGGCTGGTTCAGAATCATAATTCTTCCTAGCTCTAGATGGTCTGAAATATAGGTGTATAGATTAAATAATGGTAGTATTTTAATACATCATTACCAACAGTTTCATATTGGTAGTATTTTAATATATATTAGAAAGAATGACTAACTTTAGCTTTTCTGGCTATTCATTGCAAATGTTAAAGGTTATATGACATTACAGTCACCCCTAAGCTCAACAGTTTATTACTGGATAGTAGGTACTGTGAAGATAAAAATTTACAGGACCAAACCAAGTCTTACAGGACAGGAGAGACATTTTACATATTTCACTGAATTGAAAACTGTGATCAGATCAAATTTTTTGCCGGACAGTCGGTCCTGTAAACCTGCACAGCTAGATGGACTGTCTACTTTTTTACAGGATCTGTCTGTCGGTCCACCATGTTTCCCAGTTAGCAACTACCAGTATAAATAAAACTACAAGACAATACATTGACATTAGTAAGAATGTTGTGATAACAACTTGCATCACAAGCAATCATTGCTACCCTCTAGCCTGAAGCCAGGGACTAGTGAAAATCAATTAGTCCTTGTGAAAATTTGTACTTATAATCCGTCTGGCTAGTTGATACTTTATCCTCTATTACATAATAAAAAAAATGGAGCTAGTGTTTGATAAAACTTAAGGGAATGACTAACTATAAGAGAGCTTTGTGTATTTATAACTAAACTACTGTTAATAGTTTTAAGTTCATGCAGCTCAGCCATTCCAATAACTAACACACTAAGCAATCATGACCATAGATCTAAGTAAAACAACTACACATAGCTTAAACTAAACAGTTTATGTCTATAGTTTATACAAGTTTATTTAATAGCTTGACTGTGAAACAAGCTTTTACAGCTTATCCTGGTCCCCCAGTACCAAGCTAATAGGATAAAGTTTCTTGCTCAAGGAAACAATGAGGTTTTGGATGGAATTCAAACCAATGTGGAGCTGGTTATCCAACAATTACCAGTTCAATGAAGTAACCACACAGCGATGCCTACTCAAATTTATAGTGAAAAGTTGTACAACATCTATAACGAAGGTAAAAGCTATATTGAAGGTTTCTGTTTCACATCTCTTGCTAAGGTTTGGTTGATTGAGATGAACAGTGCACTATACTTCCATAATTAAAAGTCTATTTTCTTAAACAAATTATACAGTCATGCTATGAACAAGCCAAGCTGATTTCTCAAATGATTAAATCAACAGCCAAAAGCAAAGCATAATTCTCTAAGCACAGAACCCATAGCCAACTTATCGATAACTTAAGAGTGTTGATTCTCAAGTTGGTACAAAATGTGAACATATGACAGAATGAATATGTAATATATAAGTTACATGTCCGAAGTATGAACTTCAGGACCAACCCTCATATACAAGACATAAAATGATCATAAATCAATTTTTAGCATAGCCACTATAATAGACTAACCAATATAGCCATAAATAAATAATAATTAACACCACCTCAAAATAAAATAATGTGAGTCAACTAAAGTAAAGAAACAGAATAAATTAAACATAATATTCTAATGTGGTATACAGTTTATTGTGAACAGAACTTTACCCTTCATCACAATTCTCATCCTCTATTGGTATGCTTATAAATATTATAAAAATTATATATACAGCACATATACAGTGAAGTAATGGTTTCTCCATAATTACATTGTATTATCTTTTTATACTTATTATAATTAGACATTATAATTAAACATTCTTCAATACATAGAAGTTACATTAATTTTTTGTTTTGGGTTGGCTTTAACACCATAGCAACACCTTGTATAGGTCATATCACAGGGGTAAGTCAGCCTACTCACTATTGCTGGAAAGGCTAAATCTCTGGATATATCCATTAACATTTACTAGACAAATGTTTCCATCAGTGGCTAACATATGCCCTACATGATTTAGAATAAGTGGTTGGAGGAAAAATAGCCATAGGAATTATTTCATGACCAAGCTTCATGAAAATATGCCTTGCCCAAGAATTGAACCTACAACTCCACTATCGATAGACTGCGCTAGCCACGCGGCTTGAGATTGTGTCAAATACTGTACATGAAATCATTATGTAGAGAGATTCATGTACTTTTGAAGGGCAACAATAGCTTTTAAAACCATTCAAGACACATCTTCATTTTCACCACTCCTTAAACTTGAAAGAACTATGAGGAATATGTTAAATATTTACTTGTCTCAAGTCAATATGACTGTGCAGGCTATAAACACTGAGAATGGCAAGATTTGAATGCTTATATATCTCAGGTCAAATTAAGCAAGTACACACTTGAATACATTTAAGTATCAAATCATTTCTCATGTCAATATGAGCAAGCTATTACACTAAGAAGAGTGTAGATGGATGCTTAAAGTTCTCAAAATACCTATAAGTTTTCAAAACACTGAAATATACAAGTATCATATATTTAACATGGGAGTAATTTATTCACATTATTGAAATCAGTATCATATAGGAAAAATTTCACTCCTGGAAGTGCAAGACTGAAACAAAGAATTAAAGTAGAGATATCAGATAAAGTTACCTGTCATCATTAGATTTTGTAGAGAAGGACTCTGAGGGTGGATCTGGTTTAGTATCATATCTATCCATACCCCACCCACCACTACTATTACTACTACCCCATCCACTACCAAAATCATCGTTCTTACGATTTCTTTCTGATGATCCAAATGGGCTATCATATCTACAATGTAGTAAAAACATACATGTAGTACATTTGAGTTTAACACATGGTAGAGATGGAAAAGATGGCGTAAATTAGACCACTAGCATGAATTTCAATGTATGTCAATCACCGTAAACAGATAACCTGTAGAGAGTTGTCGTACATGATCTCCAAGATCTCAATGGAAGGTCACATCTAGATGACCTTTATGGTGACCAATCAATGCGTAGCTTTCATCTAGACAAAACACTATTAATAACATTTTGATTTCGTAATTTCTACTTTTAGACCAAGGTTTGCAAGCTAATCTAACAGCGGTATTATTCACAGTCTGCGATTGGACGGCTCATTTCAAATTGCTTGACGTAGATGATGTATACAAGTTACTAATTATAACAATTTTGTCATGAATATTATGATGAGAAAAGGTCATTTGACTGTGACCCTTGTAAGAAAACGGCCAGATCTAGATTAGCAAGTAGGCGAGCTGAAAATTTAAGATTGGGTTTTAATCAGATTGAATGTACGTCAAATTTTATTCTTACATACATGTAGTAATTTATCCACTGATTAGTAAATTTAACAGGCAAGTTATAGATTTGAAATAACATACTTTATAACATCAGTGATCATACAGTTATTTAATTCCTAAACTAAAACAACTGTAAAAACAGTAACTTGTCATTGTCTAAAATGTCAGCTGACCAGTGGGTTCAGGCAAACCATTAAATTGTATAATCTGGCATTAACTCATACTACTAGGAGCACATCAAGTTTAAGACAATTATTTGTTCAAGAAAAATACTCTCTAATGCTTTAAAACAGTGGCATCCGTATCCATATCCTGAAGGTGGATGCCATGAATCAAAAATACAACCTCTTTACAGCCCTAGTGAGACAGATAGAACGAGCAGAGGTCCAGTGGTAGAATGCACGCTAAGGGATCAAGAGGTCCCAGGTTTGATCCCCACTAAGGGCATTGCTAATTTCCTTAAGCAAGGAATTAACCTACAATTGTTCAAATCCACCCAGGTGTAAATGAGTACTGTGAGGGATCGTCCGCCTTAGGATGATTTCAATGATCAGGAGTTATCATACAAGATTGTAAAGTCGGCTGTACATGTATATGGAAGCAGACTTTAAACCACACTTTAACATTTTAAACTTATAGAAATAAATATAAACATACTTAGGAGGTCCAGAGGAGAATGTACCACTGTAGGAATCTAGTTCATCTTCAAAGAAAGAATTTTTATTGCTTCTACGTTCATATTTATCTATACTAAACTTATTATTGTCAACCCCTTCTTGTTCTATAGTCTGCATATCTGTCATGGCTGAATGACTTACACCTCTGAAAATATAATCATTTATACATTAATTCCTCAAATATAAAATCTGTACTAATGACCAAGCATTTTTTTTTTGAAAACTATTTTTGGGGCCAAAATTCAACCCCATTCCCCTACCAAAAAAGTATATATAATCTACTATGGAATGAATTTTTGGCATTTTTAGCATCATTATGACTTCTCATATGTAGATATATTGCAGTTTGCTTAAGAAGTTGTTTCTTACACAAAATAAGTGCCCTCCTAAATAAGTTTGGTATTCAACCCCTAAAAAAGGCCTACCAATTTTTCCCTAAATTGAAAATAATCACTGTGACCAAACACAATTCTAAGAATACCGATAAACTTGTTTTTCTTATCTACAAATTCATTCACCAAATCAGATTTTACAATTATGTAAAGTATTACATGTTGAAACAAACCAATGATCTCTTACCTCATACCAGTAAAACCCATTCCTAATCTTTCCATCTGTTCAGCTTTTTTAGGATCAGAAACTTTTAATTTTTCTTCTTGTTTCTTTCTTTCAACACTCATATCTTGATAAGCAAGTCTCATACTAGCTCTAAAATACAAAAAAAATCCTCAACATCAAAACAATGTTAACATTCAATAGTAGTTTACCTTATAATCAACTCAAGTTTTCTGTCTTTTGGTAAACAATTTAAGTATGACATTATCATGAAAATATTAAGTATCATGAAATTATTTCCACAAGGGAAGTAATTAAAGCATTACTGATGGAGGGTATAAGTTTTATTCAGATGGTAAAAATGCCAATCAAGACTTGTTTATCACAATTCTGCTGAAAAATAATGCTTACCCTAATATCTGACAATTGTGAAAATACCATCAACTTACTAGTAGTAAAAAATAATGGTTCATTTATGGTTCAATACATTCCAAAATACTCTCAGCAACGTAATGAGTTGTCACAGTCAACAAAAAGCAAAGAAGTTATTGAGCATGTGCTAATTTTGTTAGATAACTGGAGAGAACAAGTGATGGAAGTTTCAAAATATTGCCTTCAGTAGTTATGAAGAAACAGTATCAGCTTAACTTAACCAGGGGGATACTGACACACGGGGAAATACAATAGTTTGAAAAATTCAGCAAATTTTATCAGTTTAAATATGAACTAATTGTAAAATTTTTATACAACTGCCAGCGGTGCATACATTAGCCTTGCTAATTTTAAATTGATTGCGAGTACATATGTTACTGATGAGAGAATTTAAACCACTGGGGTTAGTGTATGCAACACTGACACTGACAGAATAAGATATATATACTATAACATACAGTTGTTTTTCTTGTTCCTCTTTTGTTTTAGCTTCCTGTAATGCTCTGTTTGCCGCCATGTTTTCTCTATCTTTATCTTGTTGCTCAGCTCTACTTTCAATCTCTTTAAAATCAGTTTTTACTTTCTGAGCACCAAATCCACCTTTCTGTAAAAACACAAGACAAAATATTATAAATAAAATGTTATACCATATTCAAGTACTGCTATATCAAATAAAATACTGCAACAGGAAGAGGAATAGGGAGGTTCCAACCCACAACATCCGGCTTGCAAGTCAGACACACTCCCAATTGAGATTATATTAATAAACAAGAAATATAATAATACAGTGTTACTTTAAAACTTAGTATATGATAATTTATGCTTAGTTAATGATAGTTAATAAGGCCATGCCAAATTGGAATACTGTTAAGTGTCAACTCAAATTTGACAAACCTAGGTACCTATTCACAAAAACACACAAACTGAAAACGAAAATACTAATATTTTTTACGACAAAAACAATGAATTATATTTTTTTCAATGGAATAACATCTGCATAATATGAAACAAAGGTCTGAATTTAATATAAAATGACTAGTGTTTTTTTCATGTAAAATATATATTGTATAAATGACGCGGTTATGATAAATGCTTACGATGAATAACGTTGCCAATCACAATTTTCCCTGAATTAAATTATTGAATCAATTTTTATTATTTTGATTAAGGAATCTAAAACCTACGCGCACATGGACACTTAACAAAATTCCAATACGGCATGGCCTAATAAGATAGGGACAGTGACAAATGATTTAATTAAAGAGTCAACTGCGGTTGCTTGGTGGGCAGCAACTGAAGCTACACAAAATGAAACAACAAAAAAATTTGACCAACCTTTCCTCCTTTCTTAGCTGGAGCTTTCTTTGCTCCTATAAGAGATTTTCTAGGTTCTGCTACAGCCATGGCTTCTGTTGGTGACATACTTAAAGCATGTTCTACACTTGGTCCTTCACCTTCAGCCAATGGAGTGGCTTCTTTCTTAGCTAATCCACCATTCTCTATTGTGATTGGCTGAGTCAATCTCTGGTTATCTGTAACAGGCATGTCGATTGGATGAGCTTCAGGATTGGTCAGCGAATCAGAATGTTCAGCAAAGAAATCCACTTCTTTACTCTCAGGTGATTGAGGGTCGCTACTGCCTCCTATATGTAGCTGAAATATAGATATAGAGTCAATTTATGTCATACCATAAAAATCACATACACTGGTATATTGATGGATCAGCACCAAACTAGTCTACATCCATTTTATTTACATACAGTTAGACTATTTTTGCTCTGACCCATCAATGTAGCTATAATAAAATAGAATGTAATATTATTTGAAAAATTTTACCTTCATACTTAATTCTTTTAAATAGTTTTTTCATGCCTGGACAATAGCAAATTAATACCAAGATTCTTATTCCCAAATGCTCAGCAAAAATCTCCTCCTAATTTTCTTTGTTTTGAAAATAAATGCTATCATAAACTATAATGTTTATTGTTTACTAATGCCAAGTATGAAAAAAACAAGTAAATCTGTGAGCTAATGCTCACTAGTGATACCCCCGCAAAAATCTAAAAATATGCGACAAACAGGAAGTAGATGAGCAAGGAGCATGAAATCGCTTTACACCACATGGGACTATGGGATGAAGCAATATGCAAAGTATTAGGCTGCTGCATGTTATAGTTGCTGAGAAAACTGCGACGGGAATTTTGTAACGGACGGACAAGGGTAAAACAGTATACCCCCCTTCTTCGAAGCGGGGGTATAAAAATTATTCTATATAATTTTCACACATTAATTTTGTATACACGGCAATTGTTTATTAAACATTATATTCTAGCAAGTAACATATCTGCCTTCTCCAGACTTACCTTAAAAAATTGTGGCATGTTTTTATCTTTTTATAATAACTAAATAAGTGGCAAAATCCTGCCATTATGGGCACGTTCCACAAGGCGATCGCTAGCTAGCGCTTAGCCCCCTGGTACCCTCGATTTGGTGTCACATAGTAAATACTTTTGGTGCAACAAAAGTACCAGAGGATGAAGCGCTATCTATTAATTTCCTTGCGGAACATGCCCTATGATTTTCAAATGTATCAGAGTAAACCAATTGTAACCAAACTGTCACATTTACTCTAAAATTTGAATAAGAATCTAGTTTTTGTTTTGCTTTGCCCAACTTAACCATGCTATGTTGTCGTAGTAAGACACACAATTGAAATTTAAATGCATGTACATATTTTCTGGTCAGCATTTTATATCCATCACTGCATACACAAGCAGTTTTGTAACTTAATGAAAGTAGTTGAACAGGTAAAAGTTAGGTTGTAAGTTAGGCTGACATGTATATAAGATCAATTTTGTCTGACTATACTACATTAAGGACTGCCAGAAGTATTAGAGTTTAAAAGTTGTCGTTAATAAGACATATCAAAGGAAAGAAATAGGTACAAATAACACTATCCTATGCATTAGTATAAATACTACAGAAAAAAAACTAACTGCAGTTATTACATAGCTATTAAAGTGTATAAACCTATTACTGACAAAATAATTACATGACATAAATCTTTGAATTTATAAATCATTACTGTACTCGCATTATTATGACCAGAGCATAAGAAAGCTTGTAAAGAAACTTGTCTTTATGATTCCATGGAAAAAGTTGATTGAGAAAATAATGAAACATTGGCAAACAGAAATATAGCCATGCACAGAATGAAATAAAATACAGAGCATTTTTTCAGTATGTGGGGAAGGGACCTGTGGCCTTAATTTATAGAGAACAATGGGGGAAAATTTTATCACAATTTCAATGATAGGGGAATGAAAAATCAGTGGTAACTTCCAAATTTAGGGAAAACTATTTGATTTTAAAGAAATTTCAGAAGGGGAAGGAGCCTGTGAACAGCCCCTGTTATATAAGCAAAAAAAGCCCTAAAATATATCAAGCAAGTAAAATATTTGTAAATTATATAGGGAGCATGGCGAGTATTAAAAAGAGTTTGCCTCAATTTTGTTATTCTGAAATGATTCTTATCAATACAATATAGTGAATAACTATTATGTCAACTCATCATTATAGTGCGACAATATTAACCTGAGCCTGACCTACATTATAATGATAGCACACTTCACTTACACTAAATCGTGAGTTCCGCATGCATGTATACGATTGTAAATACACATGTTTATAACAACCTGTGACTATAAATTATTTTTCAAAATTGGCATGTTATTGTACTTATAATTTAGGACACATTAGTTTGGGGGAAACACTTAAGTCTGCAATATTGTGGCACAGTTGCAAAGTATTTATTCTTATAAAAACAAAATTAATTGTTCAGTATGTGTTTTTTTGTCGAAAGCTTCCGATAAAGCGTGATTAAAAACGGAAACAAAATAGGGCGTAAATACTGAGTTTAATATATTCTTGCATAAAGGTCAAGCTCAGGTTAATTTGTTGGACTACATATAGATTCATACACTGTAAAGCTATAAGATCTGAGGGAGACAAATCTCACTACACTACATGTAGTTATCACAATAAATTTCCTTGAAATAAATATTTTAGATAAAGAGGAAGCAAGCACTTAATATGATTCATGCTTGGTAATGGACACAATGGGCAGAAAAAAGCTTACTTCCTGATATACATGTATGTAGCTTTTTATTGTAAGATAATTATAAAGTTTAAGTAAATTTTTCAAAATCCTAAAGTTCATGAAAAGACTTAAATTTAATTCAATAGTTTTTACAAAGGGAAAGAAGCTGTTCTTCAGATACCATTCCTGAAAACTTTTCCCCATGCAGCAAGCAATAGCTCAGAATTAATATGAATAAGACTTCAGCTGGTAACAATTTTTCATAAAGTACATCAGTTCTATAAATATTGGATCTGATTGAAAAACATTTTATACCACATAGGTAATTCTTATTTAGAATTGAGCCATTAGAGTCAATAAAGTAAAAGAGTAAAAACTAAATTAATACAAAAAAATCATGTAAAATAATTGAATCCACATGCAAAACCTAGTAAAAGCTTTATGACCATTCTGCATAAGAAAGTATTTTTTATAAATTTCAGATTAATATCCATGTATCAAGCTAAGATATAGAAGAGAGAAATATTCACTTATAGAAAACAACAATTTATTTAACATCAAGTAAACAAAAGTAACAACAAAACTAGCCAGATGTAAGGTAATATTGGTGCTAAGACCCATTTCAACATTTTTTTTCGATCATATTGCAGTGACCAGGTGGACTACACTCAGTTCCTAGAAAGACAAAGATCTCTGGATCCAAGCTTTAAACCTAGTATAGTGCGTACGTATTGACCCCGACCTGACCTTTCACATTTACATCTAATTATTATCTACACATATCTCGACGAAAGTCAGTACCACCCCTATTCTACACTCAGGCAGCGATCGTAAAATTATACAAGTGTGTTTGTGTGTTTTAACTCACAATCCTCACGGTCACTGTGTAATCGAGAATTAATACTACATTCGTATTCAATGTAATGAATATTCTTGCATAAAGGTCAGGTCGGGATCAATATGTACGCACTATACTAAGCACATGCTCTAACTAGTGGCTGACAACTACCCTACTTATCTACCCTACAGAGGTAGATGGGAGAATGGCTTTAGAAAATATTTCATGAACCTAACTTCATGAAGGTATGCAGGACAGGGCATTTCCCATGAATTAAACCTAGGCAGCTGGATACAGAGTCAGAGGTTCTACAGACTGAGCAAACCAGGAGGATATAAAAATATAAAATATATTATTTTTTTCAATGATGTTTTAAGTATGCTGTGAAAATAGAACTGATTATTCACTTTTTTCACATAAACAATTAAGTATTGTATTCTGTAAGTGTATTTTCAAAACAGTGAATTTTATGCAGATCAGGTCATAAAACAGAACTAACTATTATATTTAGATATAGAAATAGGCATGATGATATACTAAAGAAACCTTGCAAGTTGTGTAATAAAATTCATGCATGATAATATCTTATGAACCATAAAAATAATAAATGTGATTCCACATAAAATATAACTAAGTGAAAAGCCACTCAAGTTATGAATATATATTTGTTATCTATATTTGTTTCAATCTTCAAATACGAACATTCTTATAATTTGCATAAAATAAATAGATTAAACATAAATCATTCTATAAACTAAGGTCTGGTAAAATGTCTGATAACATGCTTGGGTCAGTTGTGTAAGGGTATTGCTAACCAGTACTATATAGCTAACTAGTACTACATAGCTATTTCCAGCACAAGCATTTGCTTCAACATTTCCTGAGATGGCAATCTTGGTGTTGCAACTTTGAACCAAATCTTTTGCACAGTACATGTAATTGACACAAAAGTGTACATGTTTCAACTGCCAGGTTTCCAATCAATTTTCTAACTCAACTGGCCCCGTATGTTGCAACTCCATTAAAAGAAAACTCAGACCAGTTTTCTTTCATCAAAATTTTACTATAAGTTGTTTTTCTATAATATACACAGCACAAGTCACACCAGTGAATGAATGACAATATAAGACTATAGAACAGCTATGGTGAGTATAAAGAGTTTATCTAACATTACTGAATATTATTAACAAGCTTGTTATAGATAAAAAAGCAATAACCATATACTTTCACACCACTTGAAATGTATTATTTCAACATTATTATTTCAAGTTAGACAGACTAAAGATAAGATAAGATAATTCTTTTTTTTGAGTCAGCAAGTGTATACCTTAAAAACAAACATAAGCCCTTGATGGGCTTTTGAACCAGAAATGACGTAATGACTTATACACAGATGCCTAACTAATGATCATCATTTATGGGAATCCTACCATTTGAGGGCCCCAATTTGACACTCGCCCTTTATTGGTGACCAAAACTTTTAATGAGCCAAAAAAGATTCTGAAAGGATGATCCAGATTTCAGACTCAGAAAAATTGGAATTTAAGTTACACATACAATTTTAATGGCTAATACACAATTCCATACTAGTTGTAGTGATGTACAAGTGTCAAGTCACTAACATTTTTTCAAGGCAACTAAAATTTGAACACAAGAGGCCAAGGAGGTGACCATATGTAAATCTTTTGCCTTGAATCTGATACTATTCAGGGTTTTTTTTTCAGTATTTGGGGAAAGGGCCTGGACACTTTCTTAATGTAGCAAATAAGGAAATTTTATCACAATTTCACAGAAAGGGGAACAAAAAATCCAAAGTAAAATTCAAATTTTGTGAAAACTGCATGATTTTAAAGAAATTTCAGGAGGGGGGGGGGGGCTTTAAGTAAATGACCCCCTTATATAAGGGAAAAAGGTCTGCTATTAGCAATTTGTAAAGAAACAATATATTTCAGTTCAGTAAAATCAACGAAAAACTACTAATTCTTTACGGAAAGCAATTAAGTTTATAAAGGTCTGACTCTCAAATGTTGGCCAATAGCTATTCATAGCTAATTTTAAATGTTAAATGTAATACTGACTGAAAATAAAATTTTATATATTTATGCTGGGTTTAACGCTGTCAACACATTTTTAGGTTATTTTACGGAGTCCAGTGCACCTAACCTAGCTTTCCTGGATCATTGCCTATAACCAGTACTCACCTACTCTTCCACAAGGCCAGAAACTTCTCCATATACTTTATTAATGGAGGAAAATTGACATTATTGTCAAATTTTCATGGAAGGTTATAACCTCCCTAGATAGGTCTCGAACACTATATTCGAAATCAGGTATGCTACCAACTGCGCTACCGACCCAGGTAATAAAACTTAATCTTTCATCTCACTTATATATACTTAAAGTATATCATTTGAACAAACTAACAGTGAACACAGTGAACTGCATGAGAACAAAACCAAAATAAGAGTTAAACAAAAAAGTATGAAAATAAAACAAGTGAAACAAGATGAAAGAATTGAGTTGATGGACAAGTATATGATAAAGTATTAAAGCCCACTAACTCTAACCTTTCCATCAGGTCCTGTCTTTAGATCTAGCATCACCTGTGAGCATAAAATATAACCATAGTATGTTACATGTTATGATGTATAAAGATACTACTGATGTCATACTTTACAACATGTATTTTCATCCACTTTATTCTTTAGAGAGAAGGCAGAATTTGGGTCCCACAATGGGACTAAAAATTACTGACTGTTAAATACCCCTTTTCAATTATTAGAATAACCTCTTTTCAACAATCAATGTTACCTGTTTTCAATTATTAGAATAACCTCTCTTTAACAATCAGAGTTACCTCTTTTCAATTCTTAGAGTTACCACTTTTCAACAATCTGAATTCTAGGGCTGAGTGAAACACTATTGAAACTCAACTTGAAAATAAAGGGAGATACAATTGTGTTTCGTTCAGCCCTTGCGTTTTTCTGTTTACATATAACTTTTAAGAGAAAGGAATGTATTCAACAGTAACATGAAAATACAAGAGTACAATGCAATCTACCTAGAACTAATAAGAACCCGAGTATGCGTTATAAAAATAAGAAACATTAATTTAGTAACAAACTTAGAAAGAATACAAGCCATCTACATTTAACTTGTGTTGGTTATGGTCTTACAAGAACTATCAAAGATAGTAACATTCCACATTGTGTTATATCATCATAGATAGTGAAGAATAATCATAATTAAGAAATATTTAACACAAGGATATAAATTCAGACACAAAGCTATAAGCCCAGTCCTACATAATCTATATTATTTATGATTTACAACAAATAATTTTATAAATATGATTAAGCCAGAACTGAGGTCATTTTTTTCATTATCATGGCATGTATTGGTTTTGATAAATGTTGTACAGTAGAGTCTCACCTAACGACCGGTCCGATAATAAGACCAACTACATAATACGGGCAGTTTTTGAAAGACCCGAATTTTTTTCTCTATATTTCAATAGTCGTAAGACCGTTCCGCTATTCCGTAATACGACCGCTTTTTTAGACCCAACCACTCTAATTGCACTAATTTGGGGTCCAATATTATGACCAGTCTACAGCAGTCGTTGACACGTTGTGTAACAACTTTTTATCGAGTATATACAACTTAATTGATTTTTGACATGTATACAATTACGTAATAGGTATGACAAGATACCCATAGTAACCACAATATAAGTGATAAAAACATCGTTAACATTGATCAATAACAAAAGAATTGTTCGTAAAATGTAATTGTCAATGATTGCAAATGTTTGGTGAAGTGAAACGGCCCTAAAGTCCCTTAGTCCCTAAAATCAACTAAACTTCGTCGCGAATTATTTTTTTAACAATTTAAGATTAATTAAAAATAAAGTTAAACAGACGGACTGCGATAATCTATATTTTTGTTTGATGTATCAAACTCAAATTAGTTAAGAATGCGTTTCGTCTGCTTACGTAAGCGTTCTTACAGAGGGTTCTAAACAAAGAAAACGAAAGTAGCATTTCCTTTACAACTATGTGAAAAGTCGTCTGTCTCATCAATTTGCATACGGTTTTTAGCAAATATGTTCCAGTTATCTGATTATTTTGCTTGCAATTCTAATTTTAATTTGTTAAAATTAAAATAACTGCCAAAATTAAATTGAAACATAGCGTCGTGTCGGACAGGTATAAAATCCAGTATACGGAACAGCGCGATGGGTATAAAGTCTTGCGACGGTACGGACTTCGTGAATTTTACGGTGGCGAAATCATATTGTCAGTCAGTTTCTTGGTTAGATTATTAATTCACAAAATATCATTAAAGGCATAGGCGGATCTAGCGGGGGGGTCAGGGGGGTCTGGATTTTCTCAGAGAATTTCATAAATGGACTTGTCCATAAGTGTATTTCTTGACTTTAAGTTATTTTTAAGTAGCATGAAGCAGTTTTTCTCAATGCTTAAAATAGATTTAATGGTTATGTAGTTTTTATTATCTATATGTTGCATTATTCTGCAGAAAGTGTATAATGTGGTTGTGGTACGAAAGTTTGGACCCCCCCTAGAAAAAGTGAAGACCTCCCCCCCAAAAACAAAATTTTTTGGATCTGCCCATGAAAGGACTGTGATTTAAACAGTGTCTGAAATTTATTAGTTAAATGCATATGTTTGGAAATAATAGCATGAGTATTCTTAATTTCTATTTGTACATTGTAACCATTAACAAGACATTTTAACTGTATGAATAGTCACTGGCAACGTTAATAATTTTTGGTACCTAACTGTTATACTCAATATATAAATAGGTGGGTTCGCTATTAAGACCGACTTGCTATTAAGACCACTTTCTGTAAGACCGCCAGGTGGTCTTATTAGCAGAACTTTACTGTACTACATTTAATGAATGAAGTAAAATTTCAAAATCTAAGGCCAATCTCATATTTAACTTGAGATGAGACTCAATGCTAAACACTTAATGTTGTTTCTAGAACTATTTTTAAGCATAAACAATGAATTTATTCAAACTAGTTTCATACAAACATATCAGAGTTTCAAATAATGAAGGTCTGATTTAAACAAAAAAAAATCTATTGAACAAAACTGAGTTTTTGAGTATGGTGCCAATTCCTTAAAAAAAAAGAAATGCCCTGAAAATGAAATCAAGTTTTGAGCATGTTGCCCATTTTTCATGTTTAGTTTGTAGGATCCGTAGAGTAATTTATATCCCTGTAACCACACTAGTCTTAATATATCTACACATAGAGTATAACTTACTTTGGTTCCATGTAATCTCATAGCTTGTGTAGCCAAAGCATGTAGTTTATCTTTATACATTGTAGCAGCACGACTATGATACTTCTGTTGAGCATCTGTTGTTGTACAACCATGTTGTCGGAAAAAGCTTGTCTAGAAGAAAAACAACAATGTTTAATTTAATATTTAATAATCAGGGCTCAACATTAACTTTTAAACTAGGTCGACTGATTGGAATTTCAGCCATATGTTTTACCAATCTCCGTGAACAGATATCCTGTAGAGCGTTGTTGTACAGGATCTCTAAGATCTCAATGGAGGGTCACACCGAGATGACCTTTATGTCAACCAATCAATGTGTAGCTTTCATCTAGATGAAACACTATTTAATAACATTTTGATTTCATAATTTCTATTTTTAGACCAAAGTTTGCAAGCCATTTTAATAGCGATATCATTCACAATCTGGGATTGGACAATTTATTTCAAATTGCGTGACATAGGAAATGTAAACAAGTTACTAATCGTAACAATTTCGCCATGAATATTATGATGAGAAAAGGTCACCTGAACGGGAACTTAGTTTGAATTGGCCAGATCTAAATTAGCTAGTAGGCGAGTGGAAAATTTTTGATTGGGTTTTAATCAGATTGATGTTTTACTCACCTGAACCAAATGTGTAATAGCAATAACATTTTGTCTAAACCTGAATATAGGTCAGGTGGTCAGTGACAATACTCAATTGGAGGACCTTTAATATTGAGCTCTGTACCACCCAGCATTGCTTGACCCCCATACAAGCTTCATGCTAAGTACAACAAAACAGTTAAAACATACTTCTAAGTCAGTGATACTTCTAAGTCAGTGAATTTAGTATTTGAAAAGGTGGAATCCAAGATTCATTATAGTCATATTTTCTTTGTATTTTATTAGTGACCGAAGTGAAATATTTTGTAGTTCAAATTGAAAAATGGTTGCCAAGCTAAAACATTAGACTTCTTTTTGCACATCTATAGTAAATTGACTCTGATAACTGTACAAGGTATGTATAATGTAGGCATGTACAGACAATTCTTCTTCAGAGTCCTGTAAATGAGTTAAGTATCCTCATCAGTCATGGCCTTCAATTTTTGAACACTAGCCCAATTTATTATATTACATAGTAAAGAGCAAATTTTTTGACTAGCCTGACTAAATAGTAAATGAAGTAAGTATTTTTCACTAGGCTAAGAATTCAAGTCCTAACAATTTTTACTAGCATGGGCTAGAGAGTTAAGGTGACGACTGATTCCCAATGTAAACTAATCGGCCAATCAGGAGTTTAAGATTTTCAGTACTGTAGTGGCTTGATAGTTGTCTTTTTTATTTTACATTCTATTCAGTGATATGATTAAGATCATAGTTCATTTTAATCTCATACAAATGTAACAACTCATGCTATTTGTTATAAGATAAAAAAAATGAAGTTGCATGCATATTCACTTCAAAGGGTAGGAGGGGTAGAACTTAATAGAATTTAATTATGTTTATATTTATTTGGGGATCCCAAAAACTTAGGAGAAATCCCAGTGATGCTTGGCTAGGGATTCCTTCAGGACCCCTGAAAGTTGACAAGCATTGTGACTGCAAATCTATATCCAAAGTTTTTGTCTTTTATAAGAGGAATCCCTAATGGTAAGGTGGGATCTATGAGTAACTGACTAGGGATTACTTTGTGATCCCTCGTAAAAACAGAGTGTCAAACCCTGTTATACTGACTACAAATAAAGCTTTTAAAGTTTGTGGAGTAGTAATCTTAAACCAAAGAATTACTTACTGCATTGGCATTGCCACCACACTGCATAGCCCTCAATTGAAACCATGTCCAGTTTGTATCTAACTGTGTAGATCTTATAAATGTTACATGAACACCAAGTGATCTGTGAACCGCTGAACAATCTATACATAAAAACACACCATAGGTTACACTAGCCCATGTTGGATTGTTACTTCCACAATCAAAACATTGCTGAAAAAAACACAGATTTATCTTGATGAATACAAATTTCTATAGAAAACAGTAAAATAGTGCATTCTAAAAATGAATACATTCCAGGATTGAGGAATTTCAAATTTTTTCTAACTTGCCCACGGACAAGTGAAATCTAAACAGTAATAAATGCATGAGTCAGACAAGTTAGGCATAGGAATAACACGCCTTTCAATTAATTAAACTGTAGAAAATAATTGTAAAAAGTGTAACACAATATATCCAGGACTAACCTTGATTCGCGGTGTTAGGCATTCAAAAAAATAAAATGTCACTTAAAATATTTCATATCATTGTTAACTTGCTTTATTTAGAATACCAATCTATTTTGCACCAATATCAATCAATAAACCTGTCTGAAGTGCAAAAATACCAGTTGAAGCACATAAAAACAAACTCCAACAGTATTACCGCAGCCATCTTGAAACATGTACCTAAGATTCGCGGGTTGTGACGTCATTGAAATAAGGCCAATTAAAAATATCTATTTGTGTCTAGTATCAGAGATTTGACGAAAATCATTGCACACAAAACTTTGTGGTTATGTTATTTTTATGTTTTCGGAGAATAAATGGTTAGTATTAAAATCAAATATTAAGGAATAACAAAACAGTGTGTAACTGTGTAATGTCAAACAAATTTAGCAAAAAACTTATTTAAAACCAATATGTTTAAGTTGACAGATCGAGACGGTAGAGTAAAACCAGTAGTAAACGTGAAATCAGTTTATAGCCTTGATTTCGAAATCTCGCGAGATTTTAACATAAACAAAAATGGCCGCAAATCAAGGTTGGTCGCGAACTTAGGTACGTCGACGATACATGTTTAAAAATTAATGTTGATGCCTCGTGTATGCAAGCATCAATTCAGGGTCTCTCCAAATGTATGGTTGCAGTAAGTGGCACATGAGCATAAAATGATGAATGTAGTAACCTGCTGGGGTTCGTTATAAATACAAGACGACTAGCAACTCTTTGATTTAAAACATTAGCCAAGCATCGACTTGATTGAACGATAACATTAAGAAAGGGACAGAATCCATACAAGACTTCTAAAAATATGAAAAAATGCACTAAATGTCACAAAGTAAAACACATTTTTCATAACTAAAACAATGTTTCTTTTCACACTCTCTATACTTGAATAATATTATGGCGTAACGTTTACAAGAACACTTTTTTGGGCTACGTAAGCATGAGCGATGTGTCAAATTTGACAAAACATGCACACCGGCCGATTAGAATTGAGCGATTGTGAACGAATACTATGATATATGGCCGAAAATCAAATAATGTTTGATAGAAAAAAATATTTTCATCCACCAGAAAGAAAATGTAACCTTATTTGTGGGTATTGATCGCAGTCTCTTGAAAATAGTCTGAATGTCTGTTTTTGTTGGTCCGTCAGCCATTTTGGTGACGTTTTGAGAAGTCACATGATCTTTATGATAATGACGAATATAATACTTTATCGCTGTCGTCTCGACGAATCGCATTTAATTACAGTATAAGTTTAGTAATGTAGTATAAGGATATTTTATAAGATTAAAAGTAAAGCTTGTCAAATTTGTCATGGAACCACTTTCATTCTCGGTCATTTTCTTACAATATTCCTTATAGGGCCTACCTCATACCCGGGTTGAACAAGTAGGGACATCAGGGGGGGAGGGGGCACGTGCCACCCTTGTCCCAGAGATAGCGGCACCCATAGAAAGAGAAAGTTTACTCGACGTTTATAATAACTTATAAAAATCATTTATCCGATCAATTGAAGAAGATAACAATCTAAATGGACATACTCGAGCATTTCTTGGTAGGCCTATCCTTAGGCCTATATAATGAGTCCTTATCTAGAGACATATAGGCCTATATATATGTCCTTGGCCTTATCAAGCGGTAAAACATCGATAATTAATGCATTTTTATGCAACATTTCATCAGGGAATTATGTCTGAATCCATGATTTTATACTTACAATAGAACTGTTTTTACTACAATCGTTAATCTAATATTAGCCATGGACATGGTTAGGCCTACTAGCCTACGACGCCTAAATTTGGTTACTCTGTTTACTAACGGGAGATCTCGATCTGCGTTTCCCATGACAAGCTTCAAATGTAGAAAACCTAGGAGAATCGAATGCATTTTCATCATTACAATTATATATAATTCTCTGATATATATAATTCTCTCCCCATGGAGATCAATAGACATAGATCACTAGCTTGATGACCAGGGACTTGTACTTATTTATTCTAGAGTTCAATTGTGAAACAAGTTCTTACAACTTAGATTAATACTTTTGAGTCCGCTTTCTGGTCTCCCAGTACTGAGCTAGTAGGATAAATGTTCTTGCACAAGGAAACAACATGGTAAGTTTTAGATGGGATTTGATCCAAAGCGGAGCTGGCTATCCGATGGTAACCAGTTCAACGTTGTAACTGCTCAGGGACATCCAGGTTAATAAGCTCACTTGATGAGCCTGTCATAGTATGACATCTAGTCTTAAAATAATGAATCTATTATTTTACATCAAACCATTGTGAACCTGGGTTAGTAGGGCAGTTGGTAGCATGCCTGGATTTCAAATCTAGTGTACCGAAATCTAGGGGGCACGGGTTCGAATCCCACCCGGGGAGGTTATACCCTAGCATGAAAATTTGACAATATTGTCAACTTAACTTCATTAATAATGTATCTGAAGAAGTTTCTGGCATTGTCGTAGGGTGAGTACTGGTTATAGACAAGGGTCCAGGAAAGCTAGGTAAGGAGCGCTGGATGCCGTAAAATAACATAAAAAAATGTGTTGACACAGCATTAAACCCATTATAAATAAATGAATCAAACCATTATGATAATATATATTTATATATAATAGTTAATGAGTTCATTAAAAACTCATGCTAGTGGTAAGCAAAGTTATTAATGAAAACTGTGTTTCATTTTTACAGGCTCATTGTGCGTTTATGTTTGTGTTTTATTTATGGTTACATATTAAAAATATTCAAAATATGTATATATTACTGGTATTATAGGGAATATAGATTGAACTTTGTATGAACCATTCAAATAATACAAGCTTACTATATGTTATTCATATCTTGTTTTATTTGATGTATAATTATATATTTTACTAGTAGGTATAGTCTAGATAGATCACTCATATGACAGTAAAACACCGTTATAATATACTCAATGGGTCATATAGAAAAAGTATGTTATAACTAACTGTATGCTTTATCCGAGTATGCTATTGCCGTTCTTACTTTATATAGAAATAAAAGGGATGAAAATCGAGCCAGAAAGAAGGTATGTTATAACTGAGTATATTATAACAAGTTTTACTGTATAACTGATGATATAGGTATTATATAGGGACATATATTTATACATAAATATGTTAATACTAGCTCACCTGATCATATTTTTCTTGGAGTGAGATATTGTGGCTAGTTTTTTGTCATTAAATCATTAAGTATAGAGCTATAAAAAAGGAACAAAAAATCACCTTGAATGGTACACAGTTTCTCAGGTGATTGATGATGGACCAACATTACCCACTTTGTTTTTAGCTCGACTTTTTGAATAAAACGAGAGCTTGTGCTATCACTTTAGTGTCGGTGTTGTCATGGCTTGTAAGGTTAAAGTTATTTGAAGTCTTGCATCTTCAACACTATCCAAGACATTTTATTGAAAATTGGTATACTTATTCTACGGGACTACACCAACTGACTCTGAACTTTGAAGGGGCACAACTCTGGAGTTATGCCGCTTTTAAACTTTAACAATAGTTTGTTTCAATTGAAATATAATTTGTACAAAAAAGGATATTTATGTTTTAATTTCTGTTATAATTCGATCCTTTTGCCAACAGGCCCAGCAGAAAGATAGATCCTTCTGCTGTAGATTTATCCTTCTGTCGGCAGACACAGCAGAAGGGCCGTTCCATCTGCTGTGTCTGCTGAGTTACGTTCTTTTCTAAATAAACATTTTATATTTATTATAATTTTTATAATCAAAACTGAATATAATAAACTAGAAACACATCTAGATATGTGATTATATGCAAATACCTTACATATAGAAAGATGGAGAAATGACCATGGTAGAAATAGGAGAAATGGCTTAGTAGAGAAATGACTTAGTGGAGAAATGACCGTTGAACGATTTTTTGCCTTTTTTAAAAATATTTTCCGATAAAAATAATATTTCATGATAGAAAAATATCTTCGCTTAGATAATTTTAGAGGGCATTATCCGGGTCCGCTGACTACCCTGGACTAACCCATGCATGTCACGCCCCAATCTCTCATACAGAGTTGTCGATCCTTACAGTGATCTACATAGATCACTGTAAGGATCGACAACTCTGTATGAGAGATTGGTCACGCCCAAAAAATTGGCGCGAAAGCTGCACGTGAATTGTCGGGGTTTACAGTCAACTCGTCAAACGTACGAATCGCTAAACTTAATTTAACGCACAACCATTAGACAAACTCGTCAAACTGATAATATAGAGTGAAAAAAATGTGTGAAAACTAAGGACAATTGTATGAATTATATTTGATTGATTTAAATACGATACAGTTATGGAAATGTTACTTTTATCAGAAAAATTATGTTATTTCGATAATTAGTCGTTGTTGTTTTTTCTATTGAAATACTCAGGGTAGATATTATTTTGTTAAGAAATTAAGTGTATTTATACTGCTTTTTAGTACTATATTGTGAGAGTATATATTATTTTTGTATCATTTGTTCTATTTTATTATGTTTAAAAATGCAATTATAAAGACTTTGATAGTAGTTTGAAGTGTAATATGATTAAATAAATAAAAATATTCTCAAGTATTTCATGCTTAAACAGTATAAAATTGGTAAGAGTTTTAGTTTATTATTAGTGAAATTTATTAGTTTGATCAATAACAGAGTGATGATGAAAATCTCACAAAATGCTATCTGTGGTGCTATTTAATATATAAATTAATGTTACAATATAATTTTACAATAAGTTATTAGAATCTACTACCAAAGCATAATCAGCATCATCAAATTGATATTGCAATTTGTGAAAACTCTATTAATTTTTATCATTTGTTTGTAATATAATATAGAAGTGTAAACCAAACCTTTGTTCATATTTTTTTAAGTAATTATCTTAATAAATTTTTTTCTCATATTACTCATGATAATAATATTATAATACACAAAGAAAAAAAATATACCAAGTACTTTTTTTCAAATAACGCGAAAATATTAACGTGGTTATTTTTATTATGCGCACATAAAAAATTACTTATAATATTAATACACAAAAATATAATTATTTTCAACATTTTATTCATTATGTAGATCTATAAAGATATACACAAGATATAATTTATCTAAACATTTTATTCAAAATAATTAACTTATGATTTATTTTAAAAATAATTTTGATACAACTACGAGTACCCCCCCACCCCTCCTGTGTATTTTTTTTCACTCTATAAAATCAGTTTGACGAGTTGGTCTAATGGTTGTGCGATAAATTAAGTTTGACGATTCGTACGTTTGACGAATTGACTCGCAAATTGGCGCGAAAGCTGCACGTGAATTTGTCGGCCATCTTCTTCCACGCGACAAGGATACGCAGCAGACATGTGTGGACAATTAAATTAATTTTATAATTTAATAGCATATCTAAAGGCTTGGAAAAGGTACCAAACTACGCGTATGTTTTTGATAATTCAAATAAAGTGGTCATTCGATGCATTTTATTGTTCCAGCTTCCATGTTCCGAGGAATTCCGTGGCGAAAATTGACCAAAAAGAGCGCAGCGCATGAACTTGAAGGAATGCTCGTGGAGATATCAAAAGTGAGCATTATCAACTCGATTCAGTTGGACTATATAGCATATTTATTAATGTTTTCCAAGGCGATCGTGGTAAGTGAGAAATCAAATTAAATAATGTTTTATTTTGATTTTATTTAATACCCCACCCACCCCTCGATGAATGTCCAAGTGTAGTCTATTTAGTGAAGAGCTCTCTCTGGATACTGTGAACATTAAACCATGGAATTTTGTATTTTTTATGTCTTATTTTGGGTTTGTATTTAAAATTTCGTCTTAACGTGCCTTCTCTTTAGAATTATTAATACTCGTGCACGTGCACCAGGCCAAGTTGATTTGCTTTCGGAACTTCTCGGCCCTTCATGAGGAATAACCTCTGACCTATTTAGACGTCATTTTGGAACTTCTTTTTTGCGTCACAAGCCCATACAAAAGCTCTGACCGGTGTTAAAGTATTATTCATTCAATAAATGGTCGAGGTGTTCTGAATGTTGGTCTTCTCTGTAACCAAGATCTTCAGCCAACCGGTGTTAATACTGATTATAAACGGGTAATGCAGCATTTGATGAAAATCAAAATGTTAAAAAAGCGGCTTATAAAGTTTTGGAAGCCAGATCTAGGTCTTGGGTTAAAAACTAGGTCACAATGCCCAAATATGGAAAACATTGTTAGCACTCTAGAGGCTAGTCTTAAATATAAGACCCTTCATAACTATTTTATTATACGGACGTTCTTCTGTTATGCAGGGTCTTAACGGATTGCTTCAAAAACGCATAGCAAAATATTTTTTTCAAAAAGTGAATGAATGTGGGTCAAATTAGCACCAATCGATAGATAAAAAAGTTTACTTTTATCCTTTCCATAAAGCAAAAGATAAAAATCAGTTTTTTTCCCAAATGAAAACACCAATTACTTTTCCTGCTATCAAGGATTGTCGCCGCTTGCCTCCATTTTGAACTGAATTCGTGTCGGTAAATAAAGTTTCGAATCGCTAACAGTTTACTTAAAGGAATTTTAATCTCTCAAGAGTAGTCGTTCTTACTGTCAACAGTCAAAAGTATACACGGAACGGTCCGGATACTGGCTTTATACTGTACCTAATATATTCGTTCAAAATCATTTCGTACAAATGGCGTGACCAAATTTAAATTCGGATTGCGTTGGCTATTATTGCACGATTATTGTGACAAACTGAAAGTACTCGTTAATAAAGGATTTTAAATGGATTTTTCGACTGTCTAAGGTTAGAATTTGAAATAATTATACTTTTATCATGTGTATTTTTCATTTATCTTTCCATTGGTGTATCGTTTTGTTGCAAAATTTTCGAATTAAAACGAGTAGAACGTTCAGACCTGATTCGATGTCTGTACACTAAAATTTTTGCTATGCGTTTTTGAAGCTATCCGTTAAGACCCTACGCAACAGAGAAATGTCCAAATGAAAAAATAGTTACGTAGGGTCTTATATTTAGGACTATCTAGAGGCTACATTTTCCGGCAGCATATGATTAATATTATTAGAATTTGTAAGGATAGACAAATTCTTGCGCAAAACCTGCAAATGAGTTGTCAGAGGACAAAAAGTAGGTCACCATGCCCAAATTGGTAGAATTTGCTAGTACTCTAGGCTTCTGTAGCAGAGGTATAATGTGGCACAATAAATGTTCTCCCCAATCTGATTAAAACTCATCTAAAATTTTGCCGCTCGCATACTTGCTAATTTAGATCTGGCCTTTTCCAAACGAAGGTCAAGTTCAGGTGACCTTTTCTCATCATAATATCCATGACGAAATTGTTATGTTACGTAACTTGTTCACATCCTCTACGTCATGCAATTTGAAATTGGCCACCCAATCACAGACTGTGAATAATACCGCTATTAAATTTGCATGCTTAACTTGGTCTAAAAATAGAAATTACGAAATCAAAATGTGAATAATAGTGTTTTCGTCTTGATGAAAGCTACCCATTGATTGGTCGACACAAAATTCATATTGACATGACCTTGCATTGACTAAGTAGAGATCCGGTACGACAACGCGAGTAGAACAGGAACTCTGTTTACAGAGATTGTGTTCTCCCTTGCCTTCTAGCTTGCTTTTATGGCAACATGGACCATGTCTTAAATTGTGTTTTAAATAATGACATTCTAGAAAGTAGGAGAACTCTTTTCATTACTGGTTGAAAAAAGAAAAATATGCGGCAGCAACTGAAATGAGTGATTATCTGTGTTTGTCAAATTTTGAACACAAGACATTTGTTGTTTATTTCTAAATGATTGTTAGTTTTCATAGTCTTAAATTTGATAACTGAAGTATGGACACAAGGGGGTAAATTTGAACTTTATAAAACAATTTGAAGTCAAGTTGTCACATATTATTTAGGAAATAATGGCATTGATGCCCCTTTTGACTTGGAAAATGCCGGTATAACTTAGTTATAGGACTTGCATACACAACAGTTACAGCTGTAGCTATAACAATTTACCAGTCAAAGACAAGGTTAATAAAAGTTTGGGTTTTCTCCCATGTATCAGGTTTATAATGAAACATATACCCTTCTACTTCATAACATATTATATATCTTAATATTATAATACAATATTGCATATTTTTGTGGTGCATAAGTACATATACATGAATTAAAATTACAAATACAATACAAGCTGGTCAAATACACTCGTGATAGAATTGAACTATTTACCAGAAAATTTAAGAGTAAATGATCTTTTCTTTAGCAATGTTGTTGTTTTACTGTAGTAATTACTAAGATTTTGTTTGTGATGGTCACCATCCATTGTTTTGTACACTTAAAGTTTTTGTTTGCCTGATGTGCATTGTCTAAATTTGCTATATCTATGTACGTCTAAACCTTATGAAATATTATTATGTAAAATATTTTGACTTGAAGTGATTGTCATTTAAGGTTCTTAGATACTGGTATAGGGTATCAATTGAAGAACCTTCCCACGTCAATTAAATTGTGGGCTTCAGCACATCAAATGGACATTTACAATGGGTGTACAATAGGTCTTATGCTTCCTTGCAATCCTTGGAGGTATTTTTCTGGTCATACGATGGCTTAGAGTTTTCTATCTATTGTATAACAATGTTGTACAGTTAACGCCCGTTAACTCTGTTGTGTCTTGAACTTAGAAAATCAATGTATATTACTATATAAACATACAACACTCTGGTCATGTAAACCTCATACCTGATACATTGTAGCAAAAACTTCCATGTTAACAGACTGAAATGTATGGTAACATGATAACACTAAGGGACACTAGGGACACCTGTCTGTCTCAGATTTACAAGCTCAACTCCAAGCCAGGATTTGGCCTTGTTCACCACTCAGTCACACCCAGACAAGACTCTTGACTTCTCTGGTGACAAATACTCGTCCTGCCACTATTTTTATTTTGGCATTCAGAAGAAGGTTTCTATGATTACATGAACTTGACATTCTATTCAATGTTTTTTTGCACAAATTTGGGAATATGACCCATATCCCTAGAATTGGGAATTCTATCGGCATTTTGGTTTTACTTGGGATAAAATGTCATGCAAATTTAATAACAAAAGCAGATTTAACAAAGTTTTCAGTTTCATTCTTAATTAATTTAATCAGTTTATTAAAAAGAAAGTTTACTGGGGATGTATAATTTAAGCTGAAACAATATTTACAGCTGCCTTTTTTTTCAAATTTTTTTTTTCAAGTTTTATTGGGAATTTTGGATTGAAATTTGGGATTAAAAGATATGATTTTAGATTGGGAATATAGCCCATTAACGGCTATATAATTGACCAAAAATAAACGCTGCTATTCTTCAGAATATTCCATTTTTTCCCCAATACATTTACAAGTACTTGGCATTATTCAGACATTTTTTTCTGATTTTTTTCCTAAATAAGCTGACTATGATAGACATGTATGCTCATATGGGGGAATTAGGCTTATAGTCTGTTATGATTGTCCAATTTTTGTTTTGGTCATTTTTATGTAGGAATATTTCAATGCTATGAACTAAAGCCAGGCCAATGATTATGAATTTATTTTACTAAGCTTTGTTTGAAAATGTTTCTCAAGTATAAGTGTATAACTCTCGAACTGATTGACGATGTCACGTAAAATTCAAATGCAAAAGTTTGGAGACATTTTCCATTTGTAAACCTACTAAATAGGTTTTATAAAAAAAAGATTTTTAGTTAAATAGCTTTTTTATTTGTTGGGGTACTACATGTAGCAATCTCTGTAAACAGAGATCCCATTCTACACATTGTCGTACTGGATCTCTACTTAGTCAATGCAAGGTCACATCGAGATGAACTTTGTGTCGACCAATCAATGCGTAGCTTTCATCTAGACGAAAACACTATGAATCACATTTTGATTTCGTAATTTCTATTTTTAGACCTAGGTTTGCGTGAAGATTTAACAGCAGTATTATTCACTGTCTGTGATTGTGCGGCTCATTTCAAATTGCGTGACGTAGACGATGTAAACAAGTTACATATCATAACAATTTCGTCATGAATATTATGATCAGAAAAGGTCACCTGAATGTGACTTTCGTTTGGAAAGGACTAGATCTAATTTAGCGAGTATGCCAGTGGTAAAATTTTAGATTGGATTTTAATCAAATTGTACTTGTAGTTGAGACTACCCAAGTAGCTTAGAATCTGGGTTAAGAATTGCATTTAATTAGGTTTTGGAAGATCATATGCTGAATCTTATTCAAGTAATTAGTTTTCATTTAATCATTAACCATATTAAATTGAAAAAACATGTAATGATTCTACCAAAAACAGTCAATGAAATTTTTAAAAATATTTTTTGTCTCCAAACTTTTGTTGGTACTGTATGTAAGTCTTAAGTGGTCTCTTATTCTAATGGTCAAAGAGTAAGCTTTTTTTTTGTAAAACTATTTTCTGTTATTTTATAGTAACTAGGGTTTCCCTTAAAAATGTAGAGGTGTCACAGTGTCCCCCTTAGGTTTATGATATGGTGGATCATTGGATAATAATGGTTTTGGATTAACTGACCAGCATTTTGTATGTCCAGTGTTTGCATGCAATATAAGTTTATTTTAAGGTTCATGTGTCAAAATCAGCACCAAAACACTCGCAACAGAGTAACACCTTCAGTAGGCTTTGTCTAGATAACATCAACATATTAAAACGTAGGTCAACAGAAATTTAGCTGTGTGTAGAATCATACAAAATATTTTACTCATTTTAAAATTACTTTGATAGTACATGGTGCAGTCTCAATTCAGTTTTCTTTGCTGTAAGTGAATAACTGTGATTAGGTACATACTAAGTGGAATAATATGTTTAAAATTATGTAATTACTTTGTAATTTATTTTTTGTATGTTTTGCAGTGGTTAGTCCTGGGCATGACTTTAAACTGCATCCATCTGTGGCATCCCAATGTGGATGTGGGAACATGAGGCTGCCCTTTACCACAGTTGTCTCCTGGCTCCCTTTAGGCAAGGGTCAGCATCTGACATTGCCTCCCTTCTCAGGGTTATGAGCTGCTTCAACCAGAAAGAAATTATCACAGTGATGGAAGTTGTCTGTACTGCCTAATATATCTTGATGCAGTAGCCTTTATGGATGAGCTGTGTAGGTGGTCAACAATAAGAAGTCCTAGGTATGAACCTATTTACTCTCCTCTTCTATTTTATCATGTTATCTAGTTATAAAATAAAATAGTTCAATGTATGTGGTCACAATGCCTAGTCTAGCATGGCCTATTTTCCAGAGTATTATCCAGGGTTTATCTGCGTACCTCTATTTATACCCCTTTGAAGAAGAGGGGGGTATACTGTTTTACCCTTGTCCGCGCGTGCGTGCATCTGTCCGTTACAAAATTTCTGTCACAGTTTTCTCAGCAACTTTTACATGTAGCAGCCTAATACTTGGCATATTGCTTCATCCAGGGCTTTTTTAGCCTATCTCACGGGGCCAATATCCCATTCCCAATGCCAAATAACGACCATTTTCCCCAATTTCAAGAAAAAAAAATCCCAATCTCGTTGAATAATTTCCCTTTGAACAAGATGCCTTTGGACTTAATAAAAGAAATCACGAGATTTCAACTTTCGCGGATCATTTGTTTGCTTTTGATCGGTGGACCGTGAAATCCTCTATCCGTGAAAATCATAAGTGAAATTTATTCGCTGCGCTGCGGGTTATTCAATGTAAAATAACAGTCAAAACTAACAATTTTGTCTCCAATTTACCTTTTAATAGGGCTCTATATCGGTCAGAATGATCGATACGATATTCGTATCGATACAAAATGATCGATATTCGATATATCATATGATATTTTTTATTGAATAGATCTTTTATAAAACTTCAAAACTGGTATTTTATTCATTTATTCTAATTGTTTTAAAGTTTGCATTTTTTTAAAAATATATCATAGCATCTAGTGAGACTCATTCTCGAACCAGAGATTATTTTCTCGATCTTACTTGAGAATCTTGATAGCCACTTGGTATGAGAATAGGTGAGTCTGTCTGGACTTGATCTGTCTGCTGACATGGTGACATGCACGGCAAAGTTTGTTGTATTGTCTCCTTTGCTTACAACATTTTTGCAGCATATAGTGACAACATAATAACCCCAAACTTTTTTTTGTTAACTGAGGCAGCATATTCTCTGACAAATGTAATGTTGCAGACGAGTTTTTGGGACACAAATGTCAGTGTATTAACATCAATATTGACAGAGTGTGTTCGATCAGGCCTTTTTTTCATGTGTTGGGGAAGTAGCCTGTAGCCTTTTACACGGGGAAAAATGGCACGCGATAATTGGAAAATGGGGAAAAATAAAACTAGACTATTTAGATCTATATTTAATTCTTGTAATCATATTTCATTTAAACTGTTATTGTTTATGTTTGTTGGGTGGAGATTGAAATCATTACTTGGCTTTTCACACTAAATGTGTTGTGTTTTCAACTGACTAATCCCTGACTAGGACTCATCTTGATGTTTTGAAGTTTTTAAGAAAACAAATTCAGGGTACAAGTATTTCTTATGTCATTTTTTCGTATTTTTTGTATAATTGCGCCAATTCTGTAAGTAACCCAACGATTGCAACATGCTCGAAAAGACATACCACGTGCGTCGGAAAAAAAAACAAACAAAAAAATTTAATTCGCTGCCGGTTCGGGCGCGAATAATGTAGGGGCGAATGTGATTGAGGACAAATTATTAGCAAGAAATTACCGAACTGGTAATTTGAAGGACTCGCAGACTAGATTACTTATATTTTTGATAAACTTATTTAACGAAACGACCATGTTCCGTTCGTGTAATAGAATATTGGTAAATAACCGTTTCGATAATTAAATCCTGCGAGATTTCCGGTTTCTCTTTTGCCGTATTTACGATGTTTATACATAGTTTTAAGATATTTTGAAGGGGAAAATGGTTGAGGGGAAAAATTGGCTTGTTTTGGGGAAAAAAAGATACTTATTTTGCTTGGGGAAGACGCCGTTTAACGGCGTCACGTAAAGAAGGAAAAAAAGGCCTGGTTCAATAATTGATTGTTTATGTACTTGTGTTAGGGGTGACTATTGCGGCCAAAAACACTATCGCGATAGTATTGCGATTATAAAAGTACTATTGCAATTGTATTGCAATAGTCAAAAAACTATTGGGATACTATCACGATAGTTTTTTTTTATTATAAAAACAACGGTAAACAGTCTCAAGTCTTTTACAATCAACAATTAATGTTCTTGGTCAAAGACAGAACTCAGACAGAACATTGCAGGAAAATGTTTCAAAGATTTGGCCAGAATTTAGTTCACAGAAGTGGAGAAACTTACAAAATAATTACTTAATTTGAAAATAACTTTTCTGTATCAAATAACTTGTCAGTTATTTGGTTATTTGAAATGCTGATTATTCAACAAACTGTTTTATTCAACTAACTTTTGGTTATTCTAACTCTTTGTCATCGATTACCATAATTACATAATGATAATGATTAACACAGTATAGTTATGATAGCATCTTCAGTATTTTAGTTGAATTTAAAAAAAAACATATAATAATGCTTCATTTTTAAACTTACACCGAAACAAATGTTGGCAAGTAAAAAAATGTCTGGCATTTTGACATTTGTTTTATTACAGAACACCAGAAATTGGGAACGTAAGTTGGAATTTGTTGGTTCCTGGGGCACTATTTGCTAAATTAAGAAAAAAAAAGAAAAATAATAAGCTTATTACATTAATGACGAAAATTTAAGAATGTTTTACTTAATTTGCGAGTGTGGGTCGCGAAAATATATGACAATAAGTCATCATTGAAGGGATTTTATTTTTAGCCGGATTTTTCAACGAAAAAATTCGGCTAATAGTTTGGCGAACACGGGAAGGCGGGCGGGCGGGTGGGCGGGCGGGCGGGCGTCCGTGTCGTTAACAATTGCGTTAAAGTTTTTAATGTACCATGTATTTCTGCCATTTAAAGTCAGATCTCTACGAAACTTTATACAATGATAACATACCATGTGATGAACAGAATTAGACAGTAACCGCAACTCTACCTTGCTTAATTATGGATTATTGCCCTTTGTTATTTCGGGTGTCTGGTGTCATTAACAATTGCGTTAAAGTTTTTAATTTAGCATATATTTCTGCCATTTATTGTCAGATTTTTATGAAACTTCATACAATGATAACATACCATGTGATGAACAGATTAAGACAGTAACCACAACTCTACCTGGCTTAAAAATGGATTATTTCCCTTTGTTTTTTTTGCGTTAAAGTTTTCAAATTGTTGGATATCTCTGCTATTTATGGTTAGATGTTTATGAAATTTCATACAATGATTACATACCATCTGTTGCAAAGAATTAGACAGTAACCACAACTCTACCTGGCTTAATTATGGATTATTTCCCTTTGTAATTTTTGCTTTCAATTTCAAATTGTTTGATATCTCTGCCATTTCTGGTTAGATGTTTACAAAATTGCATACAATGATTAAATACCATCTGTTGAAAAGAATTAGACAGTAATGGCAACTCTACCTGACTTAATAATGGATTATTTCCCTTTGTTTTTTGCGTTTAATTTTTCAAATTGTTGGATATCTCTGCCATTTATGGTTAGATGTTTATGAAATTTCATACAATGATTACATACCATCTGTTGAAAAGAATTAGACAGTAACAGCAACTCCACCTGGCTTAATAATGGATTATTTCCCTTTGTTTTTTGTGTTAAAGCTTTCAAATTGTTGGATATCTCTGCCATTTATGGTTAGATGTTTACGAAGTTTCATACAATGATTACATATCATCTGTTGAAAAGAATTAGACAGTAACTGCAACTCTACCTGGCTTAATAATGGATTATTTCCCTTTGTTTTTTTTGTGTTAAAGTTTTCAATTGTTGGGTATCTCTGCCATTTATGGTTAGATTATTATGAAATTTCATACAATGATTACATACCATCTGTTGAAAAGAATTAGACAGTAATGGCAACTCTACCTGACCTAATAATGGATTATTTCCCTTTGTTTTTTGCATTAAATTTTTCAAATTGTTGGATATCTCTGCCATTTATGGTTAGATGTTTATGAAATTTCATACAATCATTACATACCATCTGTTGAAAAGAATTAGACAGTAACAGCAACTCCACCTGGCTTAATAATGGATTATTTCCCTTTGTTTTTTGTGTTAAAGCTTTCAAATTGTTGGATATCTCTGCCATTTATGGTTAGATGTTTACGAAGTTTCATACAATGATTACATATCATCTGTTGAAAAGAATTAGACAGTAACCGCAACTCTACCTGGCTTAATAATGGATTATTTCCCTTTGTTATTTTTGTGTTAAAGTTTTCAATTGTTGGGTATCTCTGCCATTTATGGTTAGATTATTATGAAATTTCATACAATGATTACATACCATCTCTTGAAAGAATTAGACAGTAACGGTAACTCTACTTGGCTTAAATATGGATTATTTCCCTTTGTATTTCTTATGTTAAAGTTTTCAGTATGTTGGATCTCTCCAATAGCAAGTATTCTGGCATTTTCCAGTCATATTTTCCCGCCATTTTGTTTCAACAATTTCACCATTTGCCATACAAGGTATTTTTTTAAACAAAATTCTCTCGCCAATTTCATATCATTAGCTTTGCATTATTTTCATCCATAGATTTCATGTCTTATGCCATCTTAGTCAAATACCAACAAAATACTTAGAAAAGATACAATAGGACATATAAATAGTTAATGAAACTCTTTATTCCTTTAAGATTAATTATTGCCCTTGTATTCCTTCTAATAAGCAATATATCAAATGACTTTCTTTTGTTACAACGTAAACTTGTTCTCGATGTTCCCATATGCAGAAAAATCCGGCTTTAATGTGGCTCCCACATTATCTTTCTTGTTACGAAATACAATACTAAATTACATATTATAAAATATTTTTGTTGTAAAATAATACAAAACACTATTTATAAAATTTAATTACACAAGACGGTGTTATTGACAATTATCGTCAGTAATTTTAACAAGAAAAAAGGACTTCCTGGGATCGCCGATATCGTTTTTATATTATAAAGTTTTATATATACTAGGACGAAAAAGAAACGCCGGGTACATAAAATATGCAACACGTATTTTATTGCTTGGCCTAAAATAATGAAAATCGGTCAGATTTATGTGTTGTTCGCTGTCGAACGGTACACACGTTTAAAACTACACAATACCATACCTCTTCGCACCATGAGAGGCACGTGCTCAAATGCAAGAATCCCATGCAGGGTAAGGTCATTGAGTGTGCCCAAGGAAATGTTCAGTCTATTTGATACTGTTCAAGTATTCAGATCGATTTTTCAACGTTTACTTCAAATTGAGCAATTTGCATCAATGCCGCGATTGTCGGAAGTCGAGCGGGGACAAGCTATAGCAATGCTTGTGCAGGGTCAAGGCCAACAGCAGGTTGCTGCACATTTTGGTGTGCATATTCGAACTATTGAACGTCTTGTTCTACGTCTGCGAGTGACGGGGAGGGTCAACGACCGACTGCAAAATGGACGTCCGCGCGTCACGACGCCACGTCAGGATTGGTTTATGACACTTTCTCACTTACATAATCGCCATCTCACAGCTAGCGAAACTGCAAATAACACTATAGGCAGTAGTCATAATCGCCATATTCATCCCAATACCGTTCGAAACCGCTTACGCGACAATGGCCTAAGAGCCCGACATCCCTGTGTCGGTCTGCCGCTAACTCCTGTGCGTCGCCAACGCCGTTTGGCTTGTTTACAAGCACACTCACCACAAAATTTTCCTATGAGGCAATGGAGACGGGTATTCTTCACTGACGAATCCCAGTTCACTCTCTACCGTTCGGACGGTCGACGTCCTGTATACCGACATCGCGGCGAACGTTACACCGACGCGTAGGTCGTTGAACGGGATAGGTTTGGTGGTGGTTCGGTATGTGTTTGGGGCGGCATCTCGTATGGGTTTAAATCACCATTAATCGTGATTGACGGTAATTTAAACGGCGTCAGGTATATAGACGAAATCCTCCGCCCAGTTGCCGTCCCATGCGTGCAAGCATGTAACCTGATATTGCAGCAAGACAATGCCCAGCCCCATGTCGCCAGAGTTTGCCAGCAATTTCTTGCCAACAGTAACATACACCCACTCGATTGGCCAGCATTCAGTCCAGATTTGTCCCCAATTGAAAATTTGTGGGACGAACTGGATAGGAGGGTAAGGAGACGTCCAAATGCCCCCACTAATCATGTCCAGCTCACACATGCCTTGCATCAAGAATGGAATAACATCCCCATGGCCATGATTAACACCCTGGTGAATTCCATGCATAGACGGATCAGGGCTGCCACAGCTGCGCATGGAGGACACACAAGATACTGATATGTCCGGCCGTGTTTCGCAAAACAAGAAGGGTCATCGTTAAAAGGGGGTATTTTTTCACATAATCAGCATCGGAAATCTATTGAAACTTCAACAGCTGGTTCCATACAGATGACATTTCATACAAAAATAAATATAATAATCCAATAATACAATTTATCCCTTAAAACAATCATTATAGGTTACCCGGCGTTTCTTTTTCGTCCTAGTATATAATACAATTTAACAAATTAGATCACGCTAGTTTAAGAATACATTTTACATGACGATTAATTTTAGACTCCATGATTACATGAGACATTGCAATTATGTCATTGTTATGCTATCAAACATCGACATAGTAAGTGTGAAAAAATGCAGACACATATCTTAAATTGTTTACCTCAATTTCTGCTCAAACTGCAACACATATTTGTCCTCAAACTAAGGATTAATATTGATTAATTGCTGCAAACAATTAAAAAATATATATGCGCTATTTCCAATGTACTCTGACGTGTATAGGTAAAGGTATATACAGATGTCATCGAGCGTGTAAGCATAAGTCGGCGACTTTATCATGATTTTGTGACATCCTTGTGCATTTATATGTCGGCGAGTTAAACTCCCACCGTGTGAACGACAATTTGGTTTTAATGAGATGTAATTGGCATGTAATTGTCGCGTGAAGTTTCATTTTTTGCATCTCTTATCTGACCAGTTTCGATTTTTTATTTACGTTCGATACGCGGCGATTTCGAGACTTTATGAGTAAAGGAGTTTTTAATTGGGTTATGATACGCAAATTGTTTATTCTTATAGGGTTTTTGAGATTTTTAATTGCGTATTTACGCAGATACGCAGCTTATCTGTTCCTCTGTCAGCCTCTAAATAGATTTAATTTGATCCGTATCAATGTGGAGTTCTCTCATTAAAAAAAAAGATGAAAGTAAAGCGTTTATGGGGCTCAACTCTCGTTTTCAAGAAAACTATCGAAAAAAGTCGATAGTCAGAAAAACTATCGCGATATTTATCGACTTGAAAAGATTCTATCGACCCATTGCTATTGCAAGGTAAACTATCGCGATACAGCGATAAGTCGACCTATTGTTACACCCCTAACTTGTGTGCAGGATTTACATAAAAGGAAATATTTTGTTGATGTTTGGTTTTAGCTAGATTTATCTGCAGTTATACATATTTATATGAGTCATGACACTAAACAAATTTCGGAAAAAGGAAAAGCATACTCTTTAAGAATTTCAGCAATTAATGAGAATATCGCTTCTTGCCAATCAAGTTCTTTTTACATTGCGGATCTACCCAAACAAATACAAGAGACTTCTGGCTCTCAAAATTGATCTGTATATAAAATACTGATCGTTATGGTTCCCAGACTAATTGAAAACGAAAGTACATAATTATAATTGATCTTCTAACTGCAACAGTTACTTCCCTTTGATTGAAAAATGACATAACATGACGCATCCGGTGTAAGAAATTTGCTTAAAGTAATGTCAAGTTATGATATTGATTGTCCATATATCATTGCATACCGAATTGGAAGTTGTAGAATGTTTATTTAGCGATACAAAATATCAAATGATTTGTAGACCATGGATTTTATGTGTATGACGTCATTGATCGATATTTTGTTCGATACAGAAACGTTCGATCCGATATATCTATTGAACCTACAATACCGGTATTCGATTTATATCGTATACCGGTGTAGAGCCCTACCTTTTAATAGCCTTTATTAAGTTTATAACGCACAAACTTATGTTCTATTGTTTGAAATGAAATCACACGAACCATTACGATGTATTGTCATACATTTTCGCCACCACCGCAAATTCATTTGAAAGATTTTTGATCAGCGTTTGTTATAAAATAAATATTTGTTTATATTTTTCATCTTGATTAAACGATAGTTGCCTCAGGAAGCAACACAAACAAAAATTGATTCCGTTTTGTGTGCGTGCTCTCAAACTAAACATTAAATAACAGTGATTTTCTTTTTTGTCAACATCTTAACTGGTTTAGTTTTAAGAATTATCTTCTGACAGATCTTCTTGTGCTTTAAAACAAACAGTTACAAAATTATTTGATTTGACTCCAATACACCTTGGCAGAACCTATTGTGAAGTATAGTTCAATACTGTAACTTTCATTGGTTACCAACTCGCCAGGGATGCACAAAAATGTTTTTGATAATTCAAGGTCTCGGACATATTTCATTATGTTTGAAAATAAAAATAACTCATTTTATCATATTATTTTACTTGTAAAGAGAGCATGGAATTTAAGTAATAAGAAAGTAATAAAGTACAATCAGAATAAGAATCATAAAAATAATGGATACATGAGAATTTGCAATGAATTCTTTACTGAATTTTCAGAACAAACTCTTGAAGGGCACTGCAACACCTTCAGAGACACCAAAACAATTTTTTTATGCATACTGTATAAAGATTTACTGCAGAAAAATTAAATTATGCAATTTCCAAATTGGTTTGATTTGTCGATATTTTTCCCAAATCTGACTATTTATCGCGTTAAAATTTCCCAATTTGGGCAGGGGCCTTTTTCCCAAAACCCCCTGAAAAATCCCTGTCATCCCATAGTCCCATGTGGTGTAAAGCGATTTCATGCTCCTTGCTCATCTACTTTGCATATTTTTAGATTTTTGCGGGGGGTATCACTAGTGAGCATTAGCTCACAGATTTACATGTTTTCCATGTTGTTCCACGGCTTCCATGCTAGAGCATGGAATAACAGTCAGAATACTTCATGCTAGAAATTCTATGGAGAATCATGGAAATCCATGGAAAATTAGCTGAATAACATAAAGCTTTTACAGACATGATGTTTTTTAAACATACATTTTGATAAACCAACTTTAAAAGTTGTTTGTATAATAATATCTTAAGTAACTTTTTAACATTAAATTTTGTCTTTCATTTTCTGACAATGTCGTAATATGATACATCATGAATAAAAGATCTATGGTACATGCATTTTTTTTTTGAAAATATTAAATATTTCATTTAATTTGCATTTTTTTCAGTATGAATAGTTAACCTACACACAGAACGTAAGAAAAAGGAATGTTTGGCAAAGAAATATAGGTGACAGTGCTAATATTGTGGTAATGGAATAATTAGTATATTTTGTATTATTTGTAAGGGAGATAACTAGATATAAAAATTACATTCGGAACTCCTTGGCCTTTCGCTAGGAATATTCTCGGACATATTTAGACGCCATTTTGAAACTACCAGTGTTGAAGTAAACTAATGCTCGATCGTTTAGGCGATAAGTGAAGTTTTGTTTCTAGTCCGTGAATTTGAAATAACTCAGTTCAATGATATCCCAGAACAATATTTGGTTCAATATATAACATAGAGATATGGTTTGACAAAGATCTGTGTGTATACTACAAGATTAGAATTATTTTGCACATGCTTCGCTGCGCGTAGGTAGTAAAATCCCAAGCTTCTTGGGTAGACCCCCCCACAAATCCTTCCGAGATTATTCATTCATGAAAGGTCCAGGTGTTCCTAATGAGATAATTAGACTCAGTTTACCTGATAGTATCCTTAAAGTGTTACGTTCCTTGAATAGCTCCTTTGCTCTAAATAACCGATGTGTAATTAAATTCCTAGTTCATTATTGTTCACCAGGGGCCACTTTCACGAAACAACTTAAGTTCATTTTTAAACTTAAGTTGTTGCTTAAGTTGAGTTTTTATCTTATCACTGTTTCACAAAATAACTTAAGTCGATTTTGAAACATAAACTTAAGACAAAACTTAAGTCACCTAGGGAGGTGACTTAAGTAAAAAATATGTGACTTATGTCAGAAATTTCAATATGGCTGCGCCCAATGTTTTAATTCGAAGATGTCATTTGAGTAGGCCGCGAATATTTAGAATATATTTAACCCATTAGAAGTGTTTGACGACCAATACTTAATAAATATGTATAGGTCATCTAGACTAGCAAGTTACCGCAAGGCCATTTAGTGCGACCTACGAGCAGGTTACATAGTTTGCAAATTTACATGAAAGTTCTTGTTGCATTAAAATTCTATGCTACGGGTAATTGTAACAGAATTCAAATTGCATGACTCATAGAATAAATGGCATTCAAATTCATATATGTACCACTATTTCTATGAAGAGGCGAACAAATAAAATGCGTGTGAAGACGATTAAAGCTATCTGACAACAAATTTGAGGTTTGAATGCAAAATAAAAGCAAACAAATTAAATTATGTATCAGTGAATTTTAAAAAGCAACGGAATGCAGAATTTAGATAAGAAAATATTGATTTACCTTTTCAGTGATAGCCTTACAAATCCAGATATTTGGCTGCCTTCTAATTAGTCATGAAAGCTTTGCCTACAGTGTGTTTTTGTTTTGTTTTTCAAGCTCTACATACATGTATATATTACACAAACCTCTTTTTGCTTTACTTTCGTTCCCTGCTTGTACAAGGATAACACGAGGACATCGTGTATTGATATTTAATGTGTTCGTGTGAATTGTATATACGTCATTGCTAAAAGATTGTACATGTATTACATCATACTATTGATGATTTACACATAACCGGTAAAAATTGACAGATTTAACGGCGTAGCTATGAAACATTGATACAGTCAAAACTTAAGACCAGACTTAAGTCAGGAACAGATAAGATTGTCTTAAGTTTTTTTGAGAAATTCACTTAGTAAAAACTTAAGTTCACCACAACTTTTAACTTAAGTCCAAGCTTAAGTCATGACTTATGAAAAAACTTAAGATTTTTTGTGAAAGTGGCCCCAGGTATTGAACAGTTTCTTGTCTGTCATTTAAGTGAAGTAACTAAACTACCGGTATGTCTTTTATTTTGTGATTGAGCAAGGGGGGAATTCTCTTTTCCCAAGCATCATAAATGCCTATTGGATGTCCCCCACTTACATATTTTGTTTTCACTGGTTCCATGTTTAAGTTTTTAGTTTTGAATTTTCTGTAATTTCAGAATTTTACCGCTGCCAGTGATGGTGAAACTTAATCTTCAGGTTATAAAATTACTATCGATGATTTCAATTTGAATGTGAAATTGTAATGGAGATCTTTGAATTTTGACCATTGTATAAAGCTAAGTATATTTTGTGATTATTTTTGATTTTTCGAAATTTTATTTTTTTAATTTTCAGGGTTGTGGAATTCCTATGCCCTTCTCATCGGACTATCAAGTTTTTTTTTAAATTTTTATTTAAATTGAAAAATGATTAAACTCATGGTACACTTAGTCATCCAAAATTACTTTAACACTTGTAAAACAACTCATTAGGAAAGGTAAAATATATATATTGTAACATTTGAAAGGGATGTAATGAAATATTAAACCATTGTAATTGTTATAAATGTTCATGTATCTATAGATAATGTCTTTAATTCTCTAGTATTGGTAATCTTTAAAAAACAAATGAAACTTTTACTAAAGGTTTTAAAGGTAATTATGGTTGGCCCTGTATTTAACATGTAGTCAAATGTTTACGATTGGTTCCCCTTGAACTTTTAATGTTATCAGAGGATTGTTACCAGGATTTTAACTTGGCTCATCTTACTGTTAGTTTGTAATTTAGTATGCAGACCACTCAACCATGACCTGTAATTTTTATTACACACTCCAAAACATGTCTAATAATTTTGTTGTGGTTTATTTTAGACTAAATTTGGGATTCTCAAGATGCAATTTCTCAATACACTTGGGTATTGAATCCAACCAAGTTACCATATAATACTGTGTTTAATGTGTTTATGCAAAAAAGATGATCATCCTGAGAAGTGTATAGAAATCTTAAAACATATTTTGTAGAGGTTTAACATCATAACACTTTAATGTAAGTTATATATTGGGGGTTAGTCAATCTACTTTTGGAAAGACTAAATCTCCGGATTTTGCTGTTAACTTGTTTCTAGGTGAATATTTCTGTCAGTGACTGACAACTAGCTGCCCCACCTGATTTAGAACCAGTGGTTGGAAGAAACATGACTGTAGAAATTATCCCATGACCAAGCTCTACAAAAGTATTCCTAGCCCAGGAATCAAAAGGCTCCTTGAAAGGCTAAATCTCTGGATTTAGCTGTTAACCAACTACGAAGCACATACTTTCGTCAGTGACTGACAACTGCCCTACATAATAACAAGTCATTGGTAGGAGGGAGAATGGTTGTAGAAATAATTTCATGACAAAACTCCTAGATAGTTTGCTCCGTCAGGAACCGAACCCACGACCCCTCAATCAGTTAACTTGCGTGCTACCAACTGAGCTAGCCGGGCGGCTTAACCCATCAAGCTTACTATATGTTAATAACTTTAACATTTCTAATCATACATTTATCTAATAATTTTGTCATTGTTTTCAGAATCCTCAAGATGTCAATTTCTCCAATACATTCAAGTATTTGAATCTGTTACCATAGTAACCATCTGATATTGTGGTGTTTACAGTTTGTACATGATCATCATACTGGTTAGTGTGTACAATTTTTTTTCAGCATTTACTTACATTTTAGAACAGTGGTCAAGTGTTGAACATGTGCTCAGTGATCAAGTCGATTCAGGGTATGAACCTCACTAGAAGCTCTGCTTATTTCCTTGAGCAAGACATACAATTTGCACTACCATTCCTATTTGTCCAATGAAATTCTCTCCGGGTATAGAGAAATGGATAAAAAGATATGATACCATTGGTTATTTACAGGTAAGCAGGTGCATGAACAGTAGTTGTTTACTATTTACTCTATGTATTACGGGTGGCTCACTATGCTAATTGGTTACACATTCATCATGGTACCCTCCTGGTGGTATAACTGAATAGGGAATATTGAGCACATACTCAGAATGGGTTTTTATTTGTTAATGTGGGCTGCCATTATACATTTCTATCAAATTTTTGAATGAAATTGTTCAGCCATTCTGAAAATAAGTGATTTTTAATCGAAAACCAATATGATTATATTGAATGAAGATGTTTTTATACGCCCATTTTGAAAAAACGGTCGTATTATGTTATGCTGTTGACCGTCTGTCCGTCTGTCAGTCTGTCCGTCTGTCTGTGGACAATTGCTTGTCAGGATGATAACTCAAGAAAGGATGGACCTAGGTTCCTCAAATTTTATGTGTGGATAGCCCTTGTGTGGAGGAGGTTCCCTATTGATTTTGAGACCCCAGGATCAAAGGTCAAGGTCACTGGGGCTTAAAATAGGTAAAACTTGTCCGTACAAAAACTGAACCACCAATGTACCTAGGTTCACCAAATTTTATGTGAGGGTAGCCCTTGTGTCAAGGATATTCCCTGCTGGGGCCCCTGGGTCAAAGGTCAAGGTCACAGGGGCATCATATTGAAAAAAACCTTGTCCGGACGATAACTCAACAACGACTGTACCCAGGTTCACCAAATTTAATATGAAGGTAGTCCATGCATCAAGGATGTGCCCTAAATGTTTTTGGGCCCCAGGTTTAAAGGTCAAAGTCACAGTGGCATCCTTTTGAAAAACTTTGTCCGGACAATAACTGAACCACCAATGTACCTAGGTTCACCAAATTTTATTTGAAAGTAGCCCATGTGTCAAGGATATGCCCTATTGATTTTGGGACCCCTGGGTCAAAGGTCAAGGTCATAGGGGCATCTTATTGAAAAACATTGTCCTGGTAATAACTCAACAATGACTGTACCTAGGTTCACTAAATTTCATGTAAGAGTAGCCCATATGTCAAGGATGTGGCTTATCAGTTTTGGGGAAACAGGGTCAAGTTGTAACCTTCAACCAGAAGATATCATATTACCTAGCAGTGACTTCAATTGTTCAATCAATATGATAATAAAGTCAAAATGGCAAGCAATAAAAATTTGGCTGGACAATAACTGAACCACCAATGAACCTAGGTTCACCAAATTTTATGTGAGGGTAGCCCTTGTGTCAAGGATATGCCCTACTGGTTTTGGGGCCCCTGGGTCAAAGGTCAAGGTCACAGGGCCATCATATTGAAAAACCTTGTCCGGACGATAACTCAACAACAACTGTACCCAGGTTCACCAAATTTTATGTGAAGGAAGCCAATGCATCAAGGATGTGCCCTACAGGTTTTTGGGCCCCAGGCCGAAAGGTCAAGGTCACAGAGGCATCATATGGAACATCCTAGTCCAAACAATAACTGTACCACCAATGTACCTAGGTTCACCAAAATTTATGTGAGAGTAGTCCATGTGTCAAGGTTATGCCCTATTGGTTTTGGAGCCCCTGGGTCAAAGGTCAAGGTAACAGTGGCATCATATTGAAAAACCATGTCCAGGTAATAACTCAACAATGACTGTACCTAGGTCCACCAAATTTTATGTGAGAGTAGCCCATGTGTCAAGGATGTTCTCTATTGTTTTCGGGGCCACTTGGTCTAGTTTAAACCTTCAACCGGAAGATACCAACCTGTGACTTCAAATGTTTATTCAATATGTTAATAAAGTCAAAATGGCAAACAATGAAAAACTTGTCTAGATAATAACGGAAACACCAATGTACCTAGGTTGATGAAATTTTATGTGAGAGTAGCCAATGTGTCAAGAATATGCCCTGCTGGTTTTGGGGCCCCTGGGTCAAAGGTCAAGGTCACAGAGGCATCATAAGGAAAAACCTTGGTCCGGACAATAACTCAACAACGATTGTACCTAGGTTCACCAAATTTTATGTGAGAGTAGCCCATGTATAAAGGATTTGCCCTTTTGGTTTTGGGGCCCCAGGGTCAAAGGTCAAGGTCACAGGGTCATCATACTGAAAAACATTGTGCCAGTGATAACTCAACCATGGCTGTACCTAGGTTCTCAAAATCTTTGCTTTGGATAGCCCTCCAGTTAAGGGTGGGACCTATTCTGAGATCCTGGGGTCATTGGTAAAGGTCATAGGGACTTCATATGAGATAGAACACAGCATGGACTGCACACGGGCGTATAATGCCCCGCCCAGCGGAGCAATTGTTTATGTTGGAATCGGTGGGATTTTCTAAGTTGACAAGATAAGTGAAGTGGCAATATATATATTCTGACAAAAATTGTCAGTTGTGACTGAATTGCAATTTTGGACAAACTGTTTTGACTAGTAAATACATGTACGTCATACATGGCCCACATTTATAATTCAAACAAAATGAACCCTGCATAATGCTGAAAGGTTTTTAGAGATATTTTTATACTCCCGCTTCAAAGAAGAGGGGGGTATACTGTTTTATTATACTCCCGCTTCAAAGAAGAGGGGGGTATACTGTTTTACCCTTGTCAGTGCGTGCCTGTGTCCGTTACTAAATTTCCATCGCAGTTTTCTCGGCAACTATAACATGCAGCAGCCTAATACTTTGCATATTGCTTCATCCCATAGTCCCATGTGGTGTAAAGCAATTTCATGCTCCTTGCTCATCTACTTCCTGTTTGTTGCATATTTTTAGATTTTGTTAAATGAAAGTTTCATTATGATAGTCATATTTCTCACGGCGGGGGTATCACTAGTGAGCATTTGCTCACAGATTTACTTGTTTGTTTAATCTTTAATTTAATTATTTGTTTTAAGGATGATAAAATAAACTGATGTCATGCCAACCTCCAAGAAAGAAATCCGACAAGCCTTTGATTGGACCAGTACATCAACCAATAAAACAAGCTAAGAACTTCATTTATTTCTAGTTTTTTTTTGCCAAGTCTATACTGTCTTCACATTGTTATAAATGTTGACACCTTATTGTCAAATGGTTTCTTTACTTTATTCAAAGAATAATTTGGATATCTAAAGTGATCATATTCCCACAAATCTGACTTCATTAAAATATTTGTTTGCCATTTTTTACTAATCCAAGATATGGTGAATTTGTAGATTAATTGGTACTGGAATTGTTGTCTACTAATGTAAATCTATATGCAAATGTATAGGTTTATAGTAATGGCACGATTGTATTCTTTAATGTTGCAAGTTCTCATGGTTTAGTGTAAAACTGGCAAGCATCCATTTATATTGAAGTCTGGTAGTTGGCTAGATTAGTTAGCAATAATTATATTAGAGTTGGGACTTTTTCTCTACCGACCTGTGGTACAAAAATAAGTTGTTTTCTGTTTAATTTTGTTCTTATAAATATTGTTAAATTTATTTAACTGTTGGTGTGGCATACAATAAACCTGCTTTTTTAAATACTCGGCACAATTTTTCTGTACTCAAGATAGATAAAAATAGATACCTATGACACCATCAAACAAATATCATGTTACTAAATCAACAGGGTTATTGCATGCCCCATGGACATTTGAATAAAATTAAGTTAAGTGTTCAATACTTGTCTGTACTTGTAAACTAAAAGGAAGTAAAATGATTCTTCATTTTAGTTTTGTATGTCGTGTCACATAAAAACTTACCTATTATTCATTGATAGATTTCTAAATTCTGAGCTGATTTTTATGAATAATTATGAACAAAAAGAGAAAAAGTCCTTGTTTTAAGCATCTTCCTTTCCTCCACAGCTGTTACATTATGGTATTTTTTTAAAATTAGCCACCCTAATGCTGCCTTTGATTTGTTTTTATTATTTCAAGTGACCAAAAGAGTTGTTAACATTTGTCTAAGTATCTTTAGTTTTGCTTTTTGTAAAGTTTCCATTTCATTGTAGATACAAAGCCTTCATTATCTGTTATTTTATAAGTTGCTTTATGAAATAATTGATCATGAGCTCTCATTTTTACATTCAAGATAAAAGAATATACCAAAAAAATTAAACTTGTATAGTTCACTCATATTGACCTGAGACTAGGTTTACAATTTCAACATCACTTACATTTTTATATAAGTTGGTCACGGGGTTGTTACTCAAATGTTTATTGTATTCATTTGTTTCTGGTCAATGTGAACAAACTATATTTACAAAAATTGGAGGAAAGTTAGATGTAATTTAGGCTGGAGTGTGGACTGACTATGTTCAACTTGTCATACCCTGACATGTCATTGTTTAAGGTAGAATTCCCCTTATACAAAACTATGGTTATAAACATAGAAATTTTCCCAGAAAACTGGTATGTAGTTGTACACTGTTTTCATATCATGTTCACTATTCAGATTTTCAAATTATATTATCTCCTTTTATTATATGCCCGAAAGAATTTCGGACATGTTATGTTATACCCCCAGGCATCTGTCTGTCCGTCCGTCCCATAGCAATTTGGTTTCTGGAGCATAACTCAAGTTCCACTTGGCCTACAATATTCAAACTTCATAAGATGATTGTCCATATTGGGAAAAAGACCCCTATTGATTTGGGGTCACAATTCAAAGGTCAAGGTCACTATTACCTTAAAACTGAAAACAGTTTCCAGAGCATTACAAAAGTTCCATTTGGTCCACAATATTAAAACTTCATACGATGATTATCCATATTGGGAAGAAGACCGCTATTGATTTGGGGGTCACAAGGTCAAGGTCACTATTACCTTAAAACTGAAAACAGTTTCCAGAGCATTACAAAAGTTCCATTTGGTCCACAATATTAAAACTTCATACGATGATTATCCATATCGGGAAGAAGACCGCTATTGATTTTGGGGGTCACAAGGTCAAAGGTCAAGGTCACTATTACCTTACAATTGAAAACAGTTTCTGGAGCATAACTTAAGTCCATTTGGTCCACAATATTCAAACTTCATACGATGTTTGTCCATATCAGGTAGAAGAAAGCTATTGATTTTGGGGTCACAAGGTCATAGGTCAAGGTCACTGTTACCTTACAATTGAAAACTGTTTCTGGAGCAAAACTTAAGTTCCATTTGGTCCACAATATTCAAACTTCATACAATGTTTGTCCATATCGGGTAGAAGACCGCTATTGATTTTGGGGTCACAAGGCCATAGGTCAAGGTCACTTTTACCCTAAAATTGAAAACAGTTTTCGGAGCATAACTAAACTAAAAAAAGAACACTTTCGGGCATATAATGCTCCGCCCAGCAGTGCTCTTGTTGAATAAGCAATTAAAAAAATCACTATTTCTATATCAAAGGGAGATAATAAGTCATTTTCATAAAATGTTATCAAAAAATAACATTTTCTAATGAATCTATTGACATGCTGAAATAAATGAAAAATATGTGTAAATAATTTTAATTTTAAATTGGCAGTATAGAAATCCTACCTTAATGACATAGATGTTATGTTTATATTCGAAATTCTGAACAAGCCATGCTAGACTGCAGACAAATGGACTTATCCAAACTTCTCTTGTTTTGGGACTTAGTTGAATATGTTGGTATTTCCACACCCCTGCTATAGGTCTATGACTCCTTACCAAGTGTACATGTTATAGGTATAAAATGATTTTTAGTATTCTTGTCTAAAGTATTCACCTTTGCCTACTTGCTTGAAAGCAAGGACTAGTGAAAATTCATTTGGGCTAGTGAAAGTTACTTCTTTAATTTGCTGGTTGCTGTAAGATAACCTAAAGAGTGTTGTTACTCTTAAACACCAGAAAAAAAAAATTATTAATCCAATAAATCCATGGTTGACAGTATACTTGCTTCAATTGTTGGCTATTTATAAGACATTGGTTCAAGTCTTGATTACAAACAATAAACACGTGTTTTCTCTGTTTTGATACCTCAAAAATCATTTGTTAAGTGTTCAACATTTACTTAGTACTTGAATGGATGTCTTGGTAAGGAGTCTTAGACTTTAGTTTGTACTAATCAAAGATTGCATGCTAAGGGTTAAACAGAAAACTTAAAACACTTTGTTTTCAAAAGTGGTCTTCTTATACTTGGCTTTAGAAGTACCAAGTAAAAGTACTGGTAACCCAGGGCAAATGTTTAGATTAACAGAGAGAACATTTATTCTTTTAAACAATTTTGAAAGTTTGATGGTTATACCCAGGTCAGTGGTGCAGCTGGAACCCGGGTCCATGGTGCAGTTGGTAGTGCGCCAGGATTCGGAGTCTCAGGTTCCAAGGGAGTACGGGTTTGAATCCCACCCTTCCATGAAAATTTGACAATAATGTCAATTTTCCTCCATTAATAAGATATATGGAGAAGTTTCCGGCCTTGTGGAAGGGTAGGCGAGTACTGGTCATTGTTGAGGGTCCAGGAAAGCTAGGTTAGGTGCACTGGATGCGGTTAAATGGCCTAAAATTGTATTAACACAGCATTACACCCAATAAAAAAATAAATAAAAATGAATTGACAGTTATCTGTTAAACCCTTGTTTTATTTTAACCTGTCTAAATCAGTGCATTTGCAATTTGTTTGATCCCAGAGGGGATCAGATTGTGAGTTCAGCATTACATAGCATCTTGTTAGCTTCTAGGTGTAAGAATAGTTTACATCTATCCTCAGGTGCCAAACACAAACAGGGCTCGTCGTTAATTGTTGTGACTTTTGATGTCAGTTTGAATCCAACCCAAAACCTACTGTCATTTTATTTAGCAAGAAACTTTATCTTACTAGCTCAGTACTGGGTGACCAGGAAGTGATTAATTTACCTTGTTAGAACTTATTTTACAATTGAGCTAAAATAAATAAGCATAAACTAATGATACAGTACCCACCAAAAGTTTAGAGACAAGGAATTTACTACAATTTGTGAATTTTGATGATTATTTTTTAGAGGTGAAACGATTAAAAAAATTTCGATTCGATTCGATTTCGATTTTTTATCAAACAATTCAATTTTTCGATTCAATTCGATTTCCTACTCGAATTAAACAGGACATAACAAAAAATAAATTTTCAAGAGGAACTGTATTATCAAATAAAACTGTAAATCCTGATAATAGAGTCAGCTTTCATAAACATTTTATAACATCAAACTATCAACACTTTCAGACCACAGAGAGAGAGAAGGCTACTTGGCTACTTAAAGTCTGTTAGCTTCATGTGTTTCTTCAAAAATATTAGAACATCGACATTGTCATTGCTCACTGTACCCCTGTTTGCATAATTCAGAGCTCCAGATAATTTATTTTACAAAAGAGTCATCACTCCCTAGTTTTTTTATCATAAAGAGTGACAGATTTTTTGAAAAGAGTGAAACTCCGAAAAACAATAGAACATAAATATATTTAAGAACAGTGCATTTTCATCTGAGGGACCTCCCTCCCGGACGACGAAAAATTCAAATTCTAATTCTTTAATAATACCCATTTTACAAAGTATTTAGAGCTTAACTAGTTATAAATATTTTACTGCATTTTAGCATATATAAAAGACAAATCATACTATTTCCAACTTTTTAATGAAATGTAATGCCCATGGATAAATTGTTTATAAATTTCTCCTTACCTACATGTACATACAGTATATGACTCAAGTCATAATCAAATTAAAAACAATTCATCAATGCATCAATGACGTTATAATGCCATAATTAATGACTAGTTAAGGTTAAGCTTAGACAATATAAAAAATATAAGCATTCAGCAAATGTAGATCACTATGACCAGCTTAATTATACCCCCGCTTCGAAGAAGAGGGGGGTATACTGTTTTACCCTTGTCTGTGCGTGCGTGCGTGTGTCCGTCCGTCCGTCCGTCCGTTACGAAATTTCCGTCACAGTTTTCTCAGCAACTATACCATGCAGCAGCCTGAAACTTTGCATATTGCTTCATCCTATAGTCCCATGTGGTGTAAAGCGATTTCATGCTCCTTGCTCATCTACTTCCTGTTTGTCGCATATTTTTAGATTTTGGCGGGGGTATCACTAGTGAGCATTAGCTCACAGATTTACTTGTTTAGTTTGTTTCAAAATATTACACCACACTTCGTCCGATTTAAATGGTTAAGAAAAACAAAGAGGAATTTCCAGGTAAATAAACGTAAATAACCGTCAAAACGAACTATTAAGTTTACAGTTTATCTCTAAATTACTTTATTATGCTTGATTTAATTTTGTGTCATACGGAACGAAATCGCTTCAACCATTTCGGCGTAATGTCATCCATTTTCGCGACCCAAGCTAGATAGCAAATTCATATGAAACATCTTTTGTAATTAAAAAGCTTATTGCTTTCAATGTTTCATTTTGATTTAATAAACGATGCTTTAGGAAACGACGATGTGAAAAGTTGAATTTTTTTTATATGATAAATCCCCCAATATTGCCGATCGTGTAAAACTAAATCGACTGGTTATATCTTGGTGGCCCCTTTATCACTAAACTCTCTCTCTAGGTACCAGTTTTAGGTATATATGAATGATATCAAGCGTGTTAACTAACTCGACGACTCCATTATCGATTTTCTGTCAGCGAGTTAATCTCCCAGCGTGTGACCGACAATAATGGTCTAATTGACATGTACGCGTAATATACAAGTATAATACACGCAGGCAGTCTCATTTTTCACAACTTATATCTGGATTAACAATCGTCGGGTCAATAAGGGAACACTATTTTAGTCAACTTTAAAAATATGCTTATTTTAACCGAAAAAAGGGTGTTTCATTCAACTTACAAAACTACTGAATAAGACAGTATTTCAAATAAGAATCGAATCGAAAATGCCTCTTCCGAATCGAATCGAACCGAATCGAGCGTTAAAAATCGCGATTCATTGTGAACCGCGATTAATCGTTTCACCTCTATTATTTTTGTATAATTATTATATTTAATATATTTAATACATTTAAGTACGGTTTAATTATAATTATAATGATAACCAAAACATAAAGGAAATCAAAAAAAGATTTAAGAACAGTTACCAAATTTTAGATAAAAGCTATTAAAAAAGCCTGCAAAGTGAAAATGACTCCATACTTTTGGTGGGTACTGTATGTCTCTTGTGAATTGTCTATTGGACTCTAGAAAGATGAGAAGCTGATATTCAGGTATGAGTTCTATAAAACTAACATTTTCTGGCTACAATATGTTAAGTGTATAAATCTATAATGTCTGACATATTATGACTTGACTTTAGCAAAACTTATTTCATTGGAATTTGTCTTTGTGCTGCTCAAAAATTGTCAGTGAGTATCTTTCATATATGACTCACAGTTCTTGTCCCTCTAATTTCTGTTAGTTATCTGAGTCTTTGGTGTAATGCTTAATATGATACTATGAAGTAATTATATTTTGTTCAGGATAACATGAGACATAATCTTGCTAGAATTGTCATTTAGATTTGTCTTAAGTTAGCCTAAACAGAGTATTACAAGACATTTTAGATACTGAATTATTGAGATTTATACACTTTAAAGTTTTGCTATTGTGACTACTTGTTGAAAGTAACATGAGACATTGTTCACGTAAAATATTGTTTAGATTTGTCTCAAGTTATCCTGAACAAGCTACAATTATAATGCTTTATCATGAAGACTGATCTCTTTTTGATTTGCCTTGTTTAAGAAGTTTACCAGTATTTTACATTATTGTCTTTAATATTACTTGAATTGTTATACTTCTACATGTTCAAATGATTAATGTATTATTGAGGTAGTCACATTAGTTGAACTGTACTGTAGTTGAAGTCATGAAAGAGGATCTGTAATGCATGTGAATAGATTATTCCAGGAATTCAAATTTTTGGGGTTTTCCATAGGGTACAAACAAACTTACTCACCGTTAAGATATGAAAAGATATCTACTAAGAACATTAGGATTTAACATGTGTTTTGTGCTTTTCAGCAATAATGTTTGAAACATTTTGTTTGTACCACCTGTGCTGTTATGCAAAACTCCAAAAATAAGGTCTATTTTTACATATCATCTTTCATGATGTCTAACCTTAGTTATAAGGCCAACTACCATCCTTTTGGATATACATTTATAATTTTGTAGTTGACAGTATTTGACTTGGACATTTTGTTAGTACATGTATATTGATGTGATTCTGTTATTAGGTCTATTTTATTTATTTTAAACAGTTTTGTTGAAGAAAGTTGAGATAGATTTCAAAACTCAAAATTTGTAGCTACAATATATGACCAATAGGGGGGGAAGGGGGTGGGAAGTTTCGGTGGCAGTAGTGTTGATGAATCAGTTGACTAGTCAGTTATATATAAAGTTCCTGCAAGTAGTATGTTGGAGAATTATTTTTTATTCCAATCTGTGTTGGTAAAACTTGAATTCAATTCTGTTTGGGGGATGTATGGGGATCTGGCTCACATTTATAGCCTACCAGTTGAATACCTATCTCATTGCAGCGTTTTTTTTCCTTCTTAAAATGGGTCCGGAAAACGGACCCATTCCCAACGACGACCGGACCCTTCCCAATCACGCCAACGGACCTTCCCAATAGTGTCAACGGATCCTTCCCAATCGTTTCTTTTATTGGTATTTCCAAAATCAAGAGAAAAAAAACAGCATATGTTGTCAAAACTAAAAAAATCGGCAAAAAAAACGGGTTTTGGATTTAATAAAATTTTACTTTTGTTTATTTGTCCAAGTATCGTAACTGACAGTTATTTAATGACCGTGTGTCAATTATCACTTAAATGGGCAAAGTCGGCAAATTTCAATAATCAATATCACTTATCATCAATTAAAAATAAATTAGAATCTTTATTCATGCCGTTCTTTACGACATCGCTAACCCGTTAATGTTGGTGAATACAGTCATCTTGTATAACTATCATCTGAGAGTTTGTGTAATCAGTCTTTCACACAACCATTGTTCCGCTTCATTAGTTTTACAATCAAACTAATGATGTAAAATTTAATGTTTACAAACAAACTCCTTTGTCTTACCGCGTAAAATTGTGCTTAAGTTTTATTTCCGGTCAAGATCATTACATTGACTGATTTCTCGCGGACCCGTGATTTTACGATTTTTTTATGAAACTAGCTGCCATTAAGCATAGAAATTAAAAGCTGTTCATGTCATGATGATTTCTCAATACTTTTCTCAATAATTCAGCTATGGTTGAAATAATTCAACAGTAGTTTAAATTGTTACTCGGAGTAAATTGTAAAACATTCGTCCCCAATAATTTCGTACCCGACAGTTTCGGACATTTAATGATTTTTAATGATTTTTTATTGTGGGAAAATGAGACATTTTAGAACCAAGCTGAATTGCTTTTAAGGAAGATTTTGAGTAAAAACTATAAGAAAGGTTATTTGATTAAATTGATCATAACAGATCTAAAAATGACTCAGACACTGAAAATAATACTGGTAGCCTCCTTATTTCTGAATTATGTTGTGGTCTATCAGATAGTTTCATTACATAAGAAGATAAGTTGTTGGTAACTTTGAACACATTTCCAACAAGCTTGAGTGGATAATGTGACTGAAGATAATTTTTAATAACATTTCCCAAATGTTAGGATAAACAGCTTGTCACATAACCTGGCTCGCTTATACCCTCTTTCTTTTTAGTCCTACTAACAATGGCACTATATTGTTGTTTGGAGTGTCCAAATTCTAGGGGTCATTATATGAATGGCCCAATTCTAAAGTTCCTTTTTTGTGTAATTTACCTCTGCATGTCTCAAAAACTACAAACTCTAGTTTAATGTTACTGTTAAAAGGCAGAATGATGCAGATATCTTACAATTTCTGTATTTAAACACTTGTTTATTGATACTCCCAATTTATTCTAAGCTGTGTATGATTTTCCCAATTTTTCCCATTTTCACGACTAAAAAATTCCCAATTGGAGGGGTACAGGACCCATTCCCAATCGGGTGAAAAAAAAACGCTGCATTGAAGTCGGATCATGTTCACACTTCAGTGTATGGCAGTATCAGCCATACCCAGGTCGATAGCGCAATTGGTAGCGCCTCAAGATCAGAATCTTGTGTTCCCAAGGGGGGGGGGTACAGGCTCATATTCCACCCAGGGAGGTTATACCCTTCCATGAAAATTAGACTAAACGTCAATTTTCCTCCATTGATTAGATAATATGGAGAAGTTTCAGGCCTTGTGGAAGCGTAGATGAGTACTGGTTATAGACAAAGGTCCAGGAAATCTAGGTTGTGTTGATACAGTGTTTACTCCAATATATAAATAAATAAAAATAAAGTATCAGTCATCATAAAGCTCAAGGTGGGATTGTCAAAATTCATTAGTCTACTGATTTTATATAGCGGCCTAAAAACTTAATAAAATGCTTTGAAAAAGTTTCTATGATATTGGGCTCCTCATTACTCAATGAAAAATATAATTTGACTAATTTACAAAGCTAAAAATTGACTAAAAAATAGTGTACATGTATGTATAATTTTCCTTATGTGAAAAAGTCAAGCTTAGATTTATATTGTTTGAAATCCAGGTTTGAATCCCCCCCCCCGCCCTTGGGCTGTTATACTCTTCCATAAAAAACTGACAATTATGTAAATTTTCCTCCATCCATAAGGTAAATGGAGAAGTTGCCAGCCTTGTGAAAGGGTAGGTGAGTTCTGGTTATAGACATAGAGTCTAAGATAGCTAGGATATGTGTTCTGGTTGCCTTGAAATAACCATAATTGTGTTGACAGGGTGTTAAACTCAGTATAAAAAAACAAACAAAATATTTAGCTTGGAACAATTCTGCATGACTGAGGTATTAGTATTCTGACTTTGATGAGATTGGTTTAATTCTGTAAGGCTATGATATTGTGTGCTAGATTAGTAATGATTTCATGTTTTCATCACCAGATCTACTTTGTTGCTAGCTGTGTAAGGAATTATAGTTGTTATGTTTGGTTATCTAAATGTTTGGCTTGAACATTGTGTAAGTTCCCTTGTTTCTAGGGTTGTCACGATGCAAATCCTGATTATAGGATTATTTGTCAACCCGGGTCATTATTATCATATTGGGTCTCCTTTTTGTTGACAAATATCCTTATCTCAAGTGACAAGGTTCATAACTCCAAAACATTTTTAATCAGAATTATCCACCCTTGAACTAGAGTTTTCTTTAATGAAAATATGTTTTTACTTTAAATTTGTGAAGGTTAAATTTTCAAATTATAAAATATGTATGTTCCTTATCAACCACATCTCATGTGACAAATACTTACTTAGTCCAGTGCTGTCCCTTCTGACAGCTTTTGTTTATTTACATATAAATTTTGTTTCCTCAAAATGGGTCTTTTTTTATTTACAACTTTCTTCATATTTAGTCTCTTTTTTGTTGACAAATATCCTCATATTTAGTCTCTTTTGTTGACAAATATCCTCATATTTAGTCTCTTTTGTTGACAAATATCCTCATATTTAGTCTCTTTTGTTGACAAATATCCTCATATTTAGTCTCTTTTGTTGACAAATATCCTCATATTTAGTCTCTTTTTTGTTGACAAATATCCTCATATTTAGTCTCTTTTGTTGACAAATATCTTCATATTGGTCTCTTTTTTTGTTGACCAACATCCTCATATTGGGTCCCTTCTTTGTTGACAAATATCCTCATATTAGGTCACCTTTTATTTACTAAAACCCTCAAAATGGGTCTCTTTTTATTTACTAATATCCTCAAAATGGGTCTCCTTTTTGTTGACAAATATCCTCTCTTTTTGTTGACAAATATCCTCATATTGGGTATCTTTTTTGTTGACCAATATGCTTCTTTTGTCCTCTTTTGTTGACCAATATCCTCATATTGAGTCTCTTGTTGACAAATATCCTCCTATTGGGTCTCTTTTTATTTACAAAATTCCTAATATTGGGTCTCTTTTTTGTGGAAAAATATCCTCATATTGGGTCTCCTATTATTTACTAAAACCCTCAAATTGGGTCTCTTTTTATTTACTAATATCGTCGAAATGGGTCTCCTTTTTGTTGACAAATATCCTTAACTGGATAACCCAGGTCCATAGAGCAGTTTGCAGCACGCTCGGATTTGGAATCTGGTGTCTGAGGGGTTGCGGGTTCAAATCCCTCCCGGGAGATTATAGATTATACCCTTCTACGAAAATTTGACAATTATGTCAATTTTCCTCCATTGATTAGATAATATGGAGATGTTTCCGACTTTGTGGAAGGGTAGGTGTACTGGTTATAGACAATAGTCTAGTAAAGCTAGGTTAGGTGCGCTGGATGCTGTAAAATGACCTAGATTGTGTTGACACTGTGTTAACTCCAATAAATAAATCCTCATACTGGGTCTCTTTTTTGTTGACAAATTTCCTTATATTGGGTCTCTTTTGTGTTAATAAATATTCTAATTATGTGTTTCCTTTTTGTCCACTAATAACCTCATATTGTGTCTCCATTTTGCTTACAAATATTCTTAAATGGGTCTCCTTTTTCTTCACTAAATTCCTTATAATGGGTCTTTTTTGGACAAATATACTCAAAATGGGCCTCCCTCTTTATCACAAATATCCTTATATTGCGCCCCTAATATTTGACAAATAACTTAATAATGGGTCTCTTTTTTGTTCATTAATATACTTCTATTGGGTCTTCTTTTTATTCACAAATATCTAAATTGGGCTTTTTTGTTGACAAATATCCTCGTATTGCATCTCCTTTTGTTGACAAATATCCTCTCTTTGTTTACAAATATCCTCATATTGGGTATCTTTTTTGTTGACCAATATGCTTCTTTTGGGCCTCTTTTTTGTTGACCAATATCCTCATATTGAGTCTCTTTTCTTGTTGACAAATATCCTCCTATTGGGTCTCTTTTTATTTACAAAATTCCTAATATTGGGTCTCTTTTTTGTGGAAAAATATCCTCATATTGGGCCTCCTATATTTACTAAAACCCTCAAATTGGGTCTCTTTTTATTTACTAATATCGTCGAAATGGGTCTCCTTTTTGTTGACAAATATCCTTAACTGGATAACCCAGGTCCATAGAGCAGTTGGCAGCACGCTCGGATTTGGAATCTGATGTCTGAGGGGTTGCGGGTTCAAATCCCTCCCGGGAGATTATAGATTATACCCTTCTACGAAAATTTGACAATTATGTCAATTTTCCTCCATTGATTAGATAATATGGAGATGTTTCCGACTTTGTGGAAGGGTAGGTGTACTGGTTATAGACAATGGTCTAGTAAAGCTAGGTTAGGTGCGCTGGATGCTGTAAAATGACCTAGATTGTGTTGACACTGTGTTAACTCCAATAAATAAATCCTCATACTGGGTCTCTTTTTTGTTGACAAATTTCCTTATATTGGGTCTCTTTTGTGTTAATAAATATTCTAATTATGTGTTTCCTTTTTGTCCACTAATAACCTCATATTGTGTCTCCATTTTGCTTACAAATATTCTTAAATGGGTCTCCTTTTTCTTCACTAAATTCCTTATAATGGGTCTTTTTTGGACAAATATACTCAAAATGGGGCTCCTTCTTGATCACAAATATCCTTATATTGCGCCCATAATATTTGACAAATAACTTAATAATGGGTCTCTTTTTTGTTCATTAATATACTTCTATTGGGTCTTCTTTTTATTCACAAATATCTAAATTGGGCTTTTTTTGTTGACAAATATCCTCGTATTGCATCTCCTTATGTTGACAAATATCCTTGTAATAGTCTCATTTTTGTTGAAAAAATCCTTTTTAATGGGTACCATTTTTTGTAGGGATGGCAATAAGTACCCGGTTAACCGAGTACTCGATTGAACCTCGGTGTATCGGTTACCAAAATTGATATTCGAGTACTCCGATTTTTAAAAAAAAATATACCATTTTAAATTGCTTCCAAAAGAAATTATATTATGCAAAACGAACCCTTTCCGCCATTAAATGTTATCTAAACATCCTTTCAAAGGTGCAAAAGTCGATCTGACAATTTGACATATGTTTGTTATAAACAAAACAATTCAATCCTAACATCCTCCCAATGTCGGTCAAAAAAATTGACACTCCGAAAATATCTATTTTTGTGATTGTGATTTAAAGATTGGCGTATCTAATTAGCCCGAAATTTGAAGATGTACATATATCTCCATAACTATCTCTTTGTTGTTCATAAATAACCTCTAAATGTGTCTCCTATTTGTACACATATATCCATATTATAGATCTCTTTTTTGTTCAAAAATATCCTCCTAAAAACCTAGTATAAATAAATACAATTGTTGAGTATAAATAACCTCATTTTAGGTCAACATTTTGATGATAACTGACCTTATTGTGTCTCTTTTTTGTTGATTAATACCATAGCTTTTTGTACTATAAATAGCTGTTCATTATACTACATAATAGGCTTTCATCCCATAATGGGTTTCCATGCATAAATTGACGGAACAAGGGTAGGACTTAACCGTAATTCTATAAGTTCGCCCAAAGATAATTCATGAGGGATAATTAGATGACCTGTAATGCTGAGCTCTGCTCATTGTCATGGTTTTAAGGAAATTTGACCCTGATGTATTTGGTTTGTATATTAAAAGTCTTGTTAGGAGACAGACAAAATGACAATGTCTGGTGATGTTTTATGTCAGGATGGTCCTATCTCTTAGTAGAGGAGAATGTCTCTTGACACAAAGTGGTGATGAAATCATGAAATCATTCTTTACCCTTCAGTTTGAAATGTTTGAAATGCAGGATTCTAATGATGACTTGTATCAAAGTTATGTAGAGTTGTACATGTGTATAGACACATTGAGACAGGTATTCCATGTGCATGTTGTCTGCAAATGTCATCATTCTATGAAAAATATGGGAGATATAGGTTTTTTTACTCATATGTCTGTCTTTGTATTGTCTGTTAAGTAATGAGGGAAGTAAGTCTTGGGTATATTTATATGGTATTGAACATCTGCAAACATGAATACTGTAAATTATACTGGGTAATACCATTGATAATTTGGAACTCTAATGTACAAATGATTGCATTGGGACTAAAACATTCAATGAATATTCTCTTGAAAATAATGAAAGCTATTACAAATTTGGTGACTGCTCAGCTAGCTCAGTCAGTAACATATACAGTAAAACTTGGATATAACATACTCGCTGGGGCATAGAAAAAAAGTATTTGATAAAGAATGTAAAAGTATGTTAGGACCAAAAAATTGGTATGTTATAACTGAGTGTATGCTATATCGGAGTATGATATAACAGAGCTGATGTTATATAGAATATATAAGGATGAAAAACGGGCCAGGAAAAAATGGTATGTTATAACCGGGTGTATGTTATAACCAAGTTTGTTATTACCAAGTTTTACTGTAATTAAGTCAACTGGGGGTATGAGGGGTAGTGGGTTTGATTCCCAGTAGGAGCAAACATTTCTGGAGTTAAGTCATAAAACAATTTCTATGGCCATTCTCCTTCCTACCCCTTATTCTAAATTATGTAGGGCAGTAGGCAATCACTGAGGAAAGTATGCAACCAGGGACTGGTTTTCAACTGAATTCAGAGATATAGCAATTCCAGGAATTGTGAGTAGGTTGAATGACCACAGTGATATGACTTGTATAATGTGTTGCTATAATGATTAACCCAACCGAAACACAATTGGCCAAGCAAAGTCTTTCATCCTATCAGGATATCTGTACATTAGCCCAGTATTCCATCCATATGGGAATGTGTAGCGTGAACCTGAAGTGGGTACAACATTCTCAATGTCTCAACATTTTTGGGTTAGTTTCAGTTGCAAAACAATGTTAATTTAAGTGTGGGTAGTTTTTTGCTAGCATTCGTATCACAATTCTGCTGTACTTACAAAATTCAACTATTAAATTATTATGCCATAATGGATGACTTGACATGCATTAAAGTACCCAGTGTTCTCATGCTAACCGGATGAATGGAATAGTGTGAGCGTGAAAACTCACACCTCAGGTTCAAGTTTCACGCTTATGCTAAACGTTCACGTCACACTCTCGTATGAATGGAATACCGGCCTTATGATCCATCGTTGGTCAAAACACACAGTGACCAAGACCAGTTTTGGTGGGAAGACTTTTTTATTAGATGTATGCATTGAATACTGTTAGCATAATTGAGTTGATGCAAATTTTGGTGAGAGACAGACAACATGCACATGGAAAACTATGTCCTTTGTCTTGAAGTTTGTAATGGTAACTTAAGTCAATTTCTGAGTTGTTCATTATTTGGCTCTGGGAAATTTTGCTAAATACAATGTATAGTTCATTTCAATAGTGTTTACATTTAAGTGTTATAATGTGCTAAATAGTATAATGGATTGACAGATATATGAAACAAAATGTGGATAAACAGCCATATTTGATTTAAAAAGGTTATTTTTCATCGCATCTGTCTCCTTGAATTTACATTCTGAAATTATCTAAAATTTTAGCTAGAGATTTCATATTTCTCGATTTTTGCATGCACCGTCTCTTGTTGAGTGCAAGCCGAAGTGGGCGCTTGTTATGTTATGGGTTTTAATATGTTGTTTTTTAAACAGTCAGTACACAGTCAGTCTGTTTCATTTTATTACCATTGGCAACAGTTAGTTAATGCAGTAAAGTCATTCAGAGGATATTTTGGCTAATGCCTCAGTCCCTTAAAATCATAGCCTGTTGGGGACTTTTACATGCAAATAGCCGTAGGCTGTGGGAAGCTTTGTATATGTACGGTGTGTCTTTGGGTTTGTGGTGACATAAATCTTAGAGCCATGCGGTCAATTGTAAGAGCAATGTACATGACTATTGAGGTGTCTGCATGCACATGGCTTAAAAGTACACGCCTGTACAGAGTCATGGAAGTTTAATCCATGCTTTGCCACAATTTTGTTTGGCTTTAAAACTGATATGTGTATCTATGGCTCATCTCATGGACCCTGGTAAAAACAAACAGTCTGTGCAGGTAGGCAAGAGTTCATACTGGTCCTTTGGTAGCTTGGTCATGCGGTGCCCTCATGGCTATTTTTGTGTTTATGGGACTGTAGCATAACATATCATTTGGACTTAAACTCCATCTTGTGTCAATGAATAGCATAGCTGTGTCTCATATTGCATATGGTTATATTATAGACTTTCCTTAAATGGAATAAAAACAATGCTGACCCCAAACAAATATCAAACATACATCAGTCAAATTTAGCCAATTGTTTGGTCTGTTTAGATTTTAATTAGTGTGGGTTATTGTTTTGTCAAGTATTGCAATTTTACTATCATTTAGCATTATGATCTAGGAGAGCTGTCATACATTCCAACGATATCACTTTATTGTCGATATTTATTTTCCGATCAAGAATCAATATGCATTTTGAAATATTGATAATAAAGCATGTATCTAGGTAAATAGATAAAAGTCACTATTAAGGGTCAAATTTGTGAGACAACCATCTATCGTAAGCAGAAACATGATCGCTGTCATAATACGTCTAAAGTGATATGTGTAAAACATTGACGGCACCCCATTGAGGAAATACCCCTATTCTACTGAAGTTATAACATGAAAGACAAATATATGTTTATAATGAGTTTATGACATGAATGATTTGTATAGTACTGCAGTGATAAATATCGGCTTCAAGTGTTCGATCAATTCGTTAATTAAGTCGAAATGGCGAACAGTATGGAACAACGCTATTTTTAATAAGTTACATGAAATAAAGCCAACCCTTGATTCATCTCCATCAATCAAATTTTCTAATCGCCGAGATCAAATTGTGATCACGCGATGTAGAATAGGTCATACTAGATTAACACATTCATACCTTCTCAAAAGAGAAGAAGCACCTAAATGCATACCATGTGACGAGCACTTCAATGTAAAACACGTTCTCCTTGACTGTCAGGATCTAAAATACATTCGTGACAAACATTTTAAAGTAAACTCACTTAAAGAACTTTTTGAGTCTGTACCATCATATGCTATACTTAACTTTTTGAAAGAAATACATGTTTATAATAAGATATAGAGTTGTACATCATTAATATAGTTTGAATTATTAGTATCATTGATAGCTGTCGGCGCGATATGACCTTTTTGTGTTGGTGCGCCGTAAAACCCAAACAAACAAACAAACATAAATATCGGTGTATCATAGATATTTATTTCTCGATATATCGATATCGTCGATACGCTTCTAGCCCAATCAATGTCAGCTCTAAGATTCAAGGATAGGTTAACATACATTTAATTTCATAACATCTTTAACATAATAATATTTGTCTGTTAATGCAAGTTTACTTAACTAATAAGATTACTCTTACATTGTCTCTTGAAAATTAAGTAACTTATTTATCTCCCTTAGATATTCTGTTGTTTAATTGGAAATAATCTTCTATTCTGAGTGCTGTTGTCTATATTTTAAAGAGTTAATTTTAGATACATTTTGTATATGGTCTTAAAATTACAGTAGTGAATTAAGAACAGTCATTGTTTCATCCCACTATCCTAAAAGTCCAGGACTAGTGAAAGTTGATTCAGGCTGATGAAAATTTCTTATTTCATATTGTCAGGCTAGTTGATAATTTTGCCCATTTCTGTATTTCTATATTACAATCTAAAATTCTTACTAAGATTTATTATCCTTAAAGTCAATTAACAAAACAATAAGTATTCAGTGTTATATTTTAAAACCTTGCCTCAAAATGTACTAAGTTACCATCAACTTATAAAATGGAATGTAGCAAATTTAATGTCTGTCTATAATTACGTTATAATTTGATTTAAGAAGCCTGCATGGCCTAGTGAATGTATGGTAACAATGGACAGGTTATCATTAGATAGTGAGCTCAGGGTATGTTCGAATACCATCCAAGACCTTTTCTATTATTTCTATGAGCAATAATGTTCTTCCTACTAAGCTGCGGCCGTGGCGTAGTACTTAGCATGTCTGACTTCGAATCAGGAGATGGCGGGTTCGAGCCAAGTCGCAGTAGGTCATACCCTATACATGAGTTGGTGGACTTGTGTTAGGGTAAGTTAGTACTGGTGATAAAAAGTGTCCAGTAAACCTATAGTAGGAATAGCTGGCTGTTGTATATATGTGTTGAAAATGACGTTAAACCCAATTAAAATAATTTCTTCCTACTAGTAATGGGTGCCAACCAGGAAGTGAACTAGAAAGTTGAAATTAAAGTAAAGAACTTGTTTCATAATTATTTATTTTATATAATTTGATATTTGTTACTTGTTTAAATTAAGAATATTAGGTTTAATCTACTCGCACTGCCATAATATATAAAGATAGGTTAATGATTTTAAAATTGATAAAACATTCCAAGTACATTAATCCAAGTCATATTAATACCCGGTAATAACAACTGACAATACATCACTTTATACATAATAAATTCATATGTCAAGAATAACGAATAGTTGATGAACAATAAAAGAAATAACTGCGCTTTTTAAATACAACAACTTAATTATCTAAACTTGAAAAGATGATGTTGAGTTAAAACATTTGCTTTTTTGGACAGTAAAAACTACTGCAGTATATCTCAAGTTGTGAAAGCCATTCTAATATTTTAGCGTTAAATATATTCAATCATTCTTCATACATTTATTCTCATCAAATTTAGTTAGACTCAATTATCCTCATGGTATGAAATACTGCTTCAAATGTTTTTATCAATGGTTAGTAGTTATTAAAAACGTACAGTGTATATTCATATTCAGTAGGTACGAAGATCTAACTTGAAATAATTAATATATTTATATTAAAATAAAGTATTTTACTAATCATTGTCTTTCAGTCTTAGCACTCAAATATATAAGTACCAAATAAGTTACTTTATTTATTTAAAGTACAATTGTAGTAAGCTTAGTCAAGCTGTGTGAAGTCATTGTTCATATAAAATGCTAAATATTAAAATGAATGATAATCATACCTTTACTTAATGTATCTAACAAAAGTAGTTGTTATACATTATTAACTACTGAAAATTTTGAATTGAAAATACACTTATATCAAAATAAGTTCCAATATATTTCAAAATATATGTAGTTGTCACTAATGATACTAGGTAGTGATCTGCTATGGCTATAGTCACATTGAAAGTAAAAGACTCATCAACATGAGAGAAACAAGAAAATCATGAGAGGAAATTAAAGATCATGAAAAATAGATTACCAGATATGAAGGAACTTTATTCCTAACAGTCTAGCAGTATTTGACCATGGTTCAGGGTGGCTATACTGTTTAGACTGCTGAATTGAAAGTAAAATGTATAAGTGTAAAATGAAAGATCTAAATGTAGATATGAAGGAATTTTGATCCTAACATTCTAGCAGTATTGACCATGGTTCAGGGTGGTCATACTGTTTAGACTGCTGGATTGAAAGTAAAATGTGTACTTGTACAATTGACAGTAGTCGGGTATAGTATGGGAATCTAGTTAGGGTGCTCTTACATATATTATATACAGTACATATAAACTTGTACTAACTGATGAAAGAATTCATGGAATTGTTGATTATGTTCTTTTTATGAATACTTCTTTTTTCTATTGGTAATGATGTGTGATAACTAAATCACTTTGTAGTTTTACACGAAGTAGAGGTATTGAGTGTTATTCATTTTGTTATATGATTAATTGGCTATTGAAAAATAATTATAATTATGAATATAGCAATATTTACTATATGAAAATGATATTTACACATGCACATAACTTTGTTTGCTATATTGATACTGTAGATAAAGGTTGTTTACTGGTATAACAGCTCATGACTGGATGTTTGTTTGTATTTTACTTTATTTTAATGTAATTACCGGTATTTTTTTCTCAGGTAATATAAGAAATGTTAGTAATGATGATTTATTATTTAACTATTGAGATTATTGTACCAATATTTGAAAATAGTCTTCAATTTTCATTATTACATGTATTCACAAAACCATGACAAAAATATGTTACAATGGCTTTCATTATAATAATCTTTAACATTGAATGGAAAACTTTACTATTCACAATTTATCATATTGTATAAATTCTTAACATTTATGGTCAATTTTAGTAACTATACTCATTAAGTTAATAAAATAATGATTATCCTTATTCTTTATTTGAAGCATTGCTTCAGACTTAATTGTACCAACATGAAAACTTAACAATTCATTTTTATTTTGACAACTTTTTTCTGTATGATGTATATTGGTGTTCTCAGTAATAATGATTATAATAATAATAATAACAATAATAATATAATAATGATAAAAATGATGATAATAATGATAATAATGATAATAATAATAATAATGACAATAATGATGATGATGATAATAATAATAATAATAATCATTACTGTAGCTTGTTTGATTTTTTGTTTGGGTCACTGGCAAGTCACTGTATTAATGGTTATACATAGAACTAGACCCTGTTTCCATAAAGCCAAAAACTGACACAACTCCTATTTGTACAACATCTTCTATTCATACAACTGTATAAGCCTATCTAAGTATCTTTCCTCTGAATGAATTAACTGCAGCTACTGTTTAGCTTTATGCTAATTGTGAGCTTTATTTGTGATCATATTTTGTCTGTTAGTTCATCTGTTAATTCTATTTCTGCATTTCAAACATTTCCAACTGCATCCTCCATACTTAATTGAATATCTCTAAGACTGACACAGATTGTGATTTCACATTAATTGCTTCTCCATAAAAGTTTCAGGAAACTTATATATAGCTGGCCAGGATATTTCCGGTTATACTGCATTGACATTCAAGACCACCGAAACATTATGAATGGGGGTATTGGTCATATGGCGTAGCTTGGGGGAGGGCTTTGGTATTATTTTGAGATCTATCTCGAAGTTAGGTCTTATTTATATTTTTTTCTTGCTCTGCAAGTGTTACAATATGCTTTGGTATGAAATATTTTATTTTTTTACTTTTGTATTTTATATATTGCTTTATTGTATCATGGTTCTATTAAAGTGCCATCTATAATCACCTTTAAGTTTGTCAAAAAATGGGTTTCTTTATTACAATTAAATTTTATTTTAGATGTATTTCCATTTCAAAGGGGTTAATGATACTTTATACTGTTTTAATCTTATACATGTACATGTAAGCAACCCAGCTAGCTAGCCTGGTGGTACAAGTCTACTGATCAAAGGTCTTGGGTTTTATTCCCGGGCGGGCATACTTTTGTGGAGTTTGGTCATGAAATGATTTCTGACCATTCTCCCTCCTACCCCTGGTTCTAAATTATATCGGGAAGTTGTCAGTCACTGACAGAAGTAAGTGCTTAGTAACTGGTTAACAGCTATATCAAGAGATTTAGCCTATCCAGGAGGAGTGAGTAGGTTGACTGACAGTCGTTATATGACCTATTCAATTTGTTGTTGGGCATTAAACCAAAAAAATACATGTACATGTATCTAAAATTATTATACTTTTCAAATATTTGTAAAAATTTAAAAACCAATCATGCATTTACATCAGTGTAAAGGTAATTATGGATGTCACTGTGTTTATTCATTGTTATAATACAATGCAATGTCCATTATTGTTTCATTTTACTCGATTTTTTTTCTTCTTTTTAGGTAAACAATGGTAACCATGGCAACCAGTACAGCAAGATCATCAAAACATTAAAGTAAGTAAACCGTTTTTTGACATCATGATTTATGAATTTGTTTTAAATGATTCCATCACTTTTGTGTTGGCATCGACTTTGCTTATGAGGTTAGTTTTTTAAAAGTCTTACATCTTAAGCATTATTACAGATGGACTTTTTCAATGGGACTATATCAACCATACTGAAGGGACATAACTGTGGATGAATTATTTTTGCTATATTAAATCTCTGGACAACTTGACCATTACTATGTATAATTTGTTATTTCAGGTAAAAGGTTTTATTTAATAATAAAAATTGAGTTGAAACATAATATTTTTTTTACTTTAATAAGAGACTTAAGTTAGTTATTTCCATTTGCATACTCTTCAAAAAGCTAGGTCCAATCAGTTGGATTACTCGGATTTTATCTTTATTTTTCAATATCAATTGGACACAATCCTAAATACCTTTTTTGTAAATTATTTAAGTTGTTTGAAAATCAAGCGAAGTATTATTTTGTTAAAGAACTACATATCTATATTTTAATCCTCTTGTTAATTGCTTAATTGACAAGAGATATATTTGATGAAATATTTTATTATCCTTACATAGATATTTAATGATGAAGTTCGAGGATTCCAACTGATAGGACCTACTTGCCAAGACTTATCATGGAAGGATAATATTTTATCTTTTCACTGTTATTTATTATCTTTCTTTAACTTACAGATTCATCTTGTATGTCAAGCTGGTCGATGTAACATGGTCTTCACAGAAAGCTAGAAGAATCACAGATAGTCAATTTTTTTGTACATGAAATATCATGGCCTGCTCCTTTTTAACAAGTCGTCTCGGACATTCTGTCCTTGAGATGCTTGTTGCCCAATTACATATTTTAAAAATAGTTGTCTTTTTATTCAAATGGGTTAGACGAGAGGCGAATCGAAATTCTAACTTGGGCATAGTCCAAATGTCACGATTCACCCTCTAGTTTTCCCATCTCAATAAATTGGGTGTGCAATTTGTAGGACTAGTCCACATGTTTTTTTGCAACCCAATTGGAATAGAAATTTTCGAACCCTCAATTAATTGGGTACGAAAATTTAAGGACGAATAAATATATCTTGTTTCGTCCTTAAATATTCGCTCCTTATTAATTGGGTTCGAAAATTTTATGGACGAATCAGAATGTCTTGTTTCGTCCTAAAAATGTTCGCTCCTAATTAATTGGGTACAGACATTTTATGGACGAATCAAAATGTCTTGTTTCGTCCTTAAAATGTTCGCTCCTAATTAATTGGGTACGGACATTTATGGACGAATCAAAATGTCTTGTTTCGTCCTTTTCATGTTAGCAACCAATCAATTTGGTACGAATATTTTATGGACGAATCAAAATATATTGGTTCGTCCTTTAAATGTTCGCTTATTTATTGGGTTCGAACAATTTATGGACGAATCAAAAAAGTCCTTAAAATGTTCGCTCCTAAATAATTGGGTGCGGACATTTTATGGACGAATTAGAATGTCTTGTTTCGTCCTTAAAATGTTCGCTCCTAATTATTTGGGTTCGAACAATTTATGGACGAATCAAAATGTCTTGTTTCGTCCTTTTAATGTTCGCACCCAATCAATTTGGTACGAATATTTTATGGACGAATCAAATTATATTGGTTCGTCCTTTAAATGTTCGCTCCTAATTTATTGGGTTCGAACAATTTATGGACGAATCGAAGTGTCTTGTTTCGTCCTTTTGATTCGTCCATAAATTGTTAAAACCCAATAAATTAGGAGCGAACATTTAAAGGACTACGTCCATAAAATGTTACCAAATTGATTGGCAACGAACATTACAAGGACGAAACAAGACACTTTGATTCGTCCATAAATTGTTCGAACCCAATAAATTAGGAGCGAACATTTAAAGGACGAAACGATATACTTTGATTCGTCCATAAAAAGTTCGTACTAAATTGATTGGGAGCGAACATTCTAAGGACGAAACGAGACATTTTGATTCGTTCATAAATTGTTCGAACCAAATTAATTAGGAGCGAATATCTTGATGACGAAACCAGACATTCTGATACGTCCATAGAATGTCCGTACCCAATTAATTGGGAGGGAACATTTTGAGAACGAAACAATATATTTTGGTTCGTCAATGAATTGTTCGAACCAATATATTAGGAGCGAACATTAAAGGGGCGAAACAATATATTTTGATTCGTCCATAAAATGTTCGTACCAAATTGATTGGTAGCGAACATTTTAAGGACGAAACAAGACATTTTGATTCGTTCATAAATTGTTCGAACCCAATTTAGCAGGAGCGAATATTTTAAGGATGAAACAAATATTTTGATTCGTCCATAAAATGTCCTTTCCCAATTAATTAGGAGCGAACATTTTAAGGACGAAACACGACACTTCGATTCGTCCATAAATTGTTCGAACCCAATAAATTAGGAGCGAACATTTAAAGGACGAACCAATATATTTTGATTCGTCCATAAAATATTCGTACCAAATTGATTGGGTGCGAACATAAAATGTTCGCTCCTAATTAATTGGGTTTCGAACAATTTATGGACGAATCAAAATGTCTTATTTCGTCCTTTTATGTTCGCTTCCAATCAATTTTGTACGAACATTTTATGGTCGAATCAGAATGTCTTTTTTCGCTTAAATGTTCGCTTCTAATTTATTTGGTTCGAACAATTTATGGACGAATCAAAATGTCTTGTTTCGTCCTTTTAATGATCGCTCCCAGACAATTTGGTTCTAACATTTTATTGACGAATCAAAATATATTATTTCGTCCTTTGTCTTGTTTTGTCCTTTAAATGTTCGCTCCTAATTGATTGGGTTCGAACAATTTATGGACGAATCAATATATCTTATTTCGTCCTTAAAATGTTCGCTCCTAATTAATTTGGTACGAACATTTTATGGGCGAATCAAAATGTCTTGTTTCGTCCTTTTAATATTCGCTCCTAATTAATTGGGTACGGACAATTTATGGACGAATCAAAATATCTTGTTTTGTCATTTTAATGTTCGCTCCTTATTAATTGGATACGAAAATTTTATGGACGTATCGAAATATCTTGTTTCGTCCTCAAACTTTTTATATGGGTGAATCGATGTATCTTGTTACGTTCTCAAATGTTCGCACTTAGGTTACGAAAATTTGATTGACGAACCTTAATATCTACATTTCGCACGCAATTTATAGGGTGTGAAAAGTTTGGCTGGTATCGTCCTCAAAATGTTTGCTCTGGATGTGATGGGTACGAAAACTTTTTTGGGCGAATCGAAATATTTTAAATCGTCCTAAAATGGTCGCCCTTAATGGGGTACAAAATTTTATAGACTAATCTAAATGTCTTGTTTCGTCCTCGAAATATTTCGATCCTAATTTGGTACAAATATCCATGAATGAATCGAAATATCTTGCTTTGTCCTCGGATGTTCTCCCCTAATAAATAGGGTTCGAACATTTTATAGGCGTATATCTTCCTTAAACTTTTCGGACCTAATTGATTAGGTACGAACATTTATGGACGAATCAATATCTTTCGTCCTCAAAATGTTCGCCCTTAATTGATTGGTACGAATGGTTTGTAGACGAACTTAGTTATTTTATTTTTATCGCACCCTTATAATTTGGTCATAAGATTTAGGAACGAATCAAAAATATTGATGGACGAATCGAAATCTCTTGTTTCGTCCTCCAAATATCGCCCATAATTACTTTGGTACGAAAGTTTTAGGGACGAATTGAAACATCGTGTCAATATCTTGTTTTGTCCTCAAAATGTTCGCCACTTAATAATGTGGTAAGAAAATTTTACGGACGAATCGTAATATATATCTTGATAAAACCTCAAAATGTTACGACCCTAATTTATTAGGTACGAATATTTGTATCGTACTCAAAATTTTTGGACCCGTATAAATTGGGTATCAATATTTATGGACGTATCGAAATATCTTGCGCCTTCAAAATTTTCAAACCTTATTGGTTACGATTTTTCTGGGGGGATTTGAATCTATTTCGTCCTCAAAAATCGGCCTTATTAATTGAGTACGAAAAAATTATAGAAAAAGATGAAACCTATTTATTTATGAAAAAATATTTTATTTCGCCCTCACAATTTTTCAACCCTTTTTAATTGAGTTCAAAAGATTCTGGACGGATCGAAATGTCTTTTTGTCTTCAAAATTTTCGAGCCTTATTTATAGTGTACGAATATTTATGGACAAATCGAAATATCTTGCGTCTTTAAAATTTTTCTCTTAATTAAATACGAAATTTCTTCGGGCAATAGGATTTTTTTCCTCAAAAAATCACCCCCAATTAATTGGTTATAAAAGTATTATGGAGTAATTAAAATATCTTGTTTCGTCCTCAAAATTTTCGAACCTTAATTAATTGGCTACATATACATTGTATTTAACATTTGACGAATCGCAGTATCGGTTGTTCCAGGAATTGCCGAGCCTTTATGTATTAGGTACGAACACTTAGTGCACGAATTAAAATATATTTGGTTCTCACTGTTTTCATATCCTTATTAATTGGAAACAAATTTTTTTAGGCGAATCAAAATCTTGTTTGGTCCTCAAAATTTTCGAACCATTTTTACAAGTTATCGAAATATCGTTCGTGCAAGGAATTTCTGAACCTCTTTTGAGTACGAACATTATGTGGACGTATTGAAATATTTTTGTTTTCGAATCCCTTTTAATTTGAAAATAGCTTTTTTGGCGAATCAAAATTATCTGGTTTCGTTCTCAAAACTATAAGAACCTATTTCAATTGAGTACGATTTTTTTTAAAGAAACGAAATATTTCGTCCACAAGTTTTCATCAACAGTAAATTGGGTACAAGAATTTTATCGACAAATAAAAATATCTTTCGTTTTGGAAGTTTTGAACTTTTTATTTGGTGCGGATGTTTTTTTACGAATTGCAATTATCTTTTGTTCACAAAACTTGTAAACCCTTATATATTGGGTTCGAAATTTCTGTAGGAAAACAGATATTTTATTTGGTCCTCAAATTTTTTACTCTCTAATTAATCGGGTATGAATTTTTAATGGACGAATGGAAATATCTTTCACGCTTGAAATTTTCGAACCGTTATTTATTTCTCTAATTAATCGGGTATAAATTTTTAATGGACGAATGGAAATATCTTTCAAGCTTGAAATTTTCAAGCTTGAAATTTTCGAACCGTTATTTATTTATGGGACGAATCATATTTCGTCATCAAAATTTTCGCCCCCAAGTAATTAAATGTAGTAACTTACACAAAATATATAGGAAAATCAAAATATCGTCAGTCCTCGGAATTTTCGAACCTCCATTAATTGGGTACGCACATTTATGTGGACAGATCGAAACATATTGCGTCCTTGAAATATTTGGCTTCCAACAAATACGGTACGAAAGTTTCAAGGAAGAATACATTTCATCCTAATGTTTTTTGCACCCTTATCTTTGGGTACCAATTTTTTGGGGCGAAATCAATTTTGTCCTTAAAATGGACGAATCAAAACATCTTCTGTCCTCAGTTATGAACCCTTATTAATTGGTTACGAAAATTATACAAAATGTATGCATGTAGGTGATACGAAATATAGCTTTTTCTCCTCTATTATTTCACACCTCAATTAATTGGGTACGAAGTCTTATAGACGATTGGAAATTTCGCCTATCAACCTTTAAACTATCAACCCCCTATTGTGTACAATACTTTAATAGGAAAATCGCAAAATCGCATTTCGTTCTGATTTTTTCGCACCCAAATAAAGTGGGCACTGATTTTTATGGAAATATTGCCATACATTCAAGTTTTTAAACCCTATCAATTGCCTACGAAATTTCTATTGACATATCGCCATTCATCCTGTGTTTTGCACTGGATATCGAAATATCGCCAATTGTCCTTAATTTTCACACCCAATTACTGAAGTGCGAACTTGAATGGACGGGTGGAAATTTTCGAATCCCTAATAATTGGGTACGAAATTTAATTAGGCGAATCGCAAATTGCCATTTCTTAAACTCTTATTTTCCGCACTTAGATTAACTGGGATCGATTTTTTGAAGTATATGTGTATTGAAAAATTGCCATTCATCTTCAAATTTTCGGAACCTCTATTTATTGAATATGAACTTGGGGTGGGGGGATTTTCTTTGTGCGAATCGAAATTTACGATATGTCCACTACTTTTTGCACCACAATAAATTGGGTTCAAAATTTGTGGCGTAAATCGAAATGTAGCAATTTGTCCTTAGTTTTTTCCGAATCTTTAAGAATTGGTCCCTGTAGTCTCCGAATCAAGTCTACAGCTGTACAACTAGGCCACCCCTTCACCACTATTGTGTTATAGTTGCACGTTCCCTTAAATCTTAGTGATATTGCAAATCACAGATTATATACACTCACCAAAATTTCTAATCGGTCACCCCATTATTTCATTATTTTCAAAGGACTGAAATAAGCTATGGACTATCATAGCAATATTTATTAAAGGCAAATATATGAAATATCTTTCAGACAAAATTATATTATCATACTAGCAACAATTGTTATTTTATAAGAGTGTCTTTAACATAGGTATCAATTTAAAAAGTCACTAACTGCAGAAATTCACAACTAGTATTTAATAACGAATATGGCCTCCGTTGGCAGCTACCACGGCACGACAACCAGATCTCATGGATACAATGTATCTCTGCTGATGCCGTTGTGGAATATTCCTCCATATCTCCTGAACATCTCGCTCCAGTTCATGGAGGTAATGTTGCTGGTGGTAGGCTTGAACTCTACGTTTCATCAAGTTCCAAATGTGTTAGATAGGATTTAAGATTGCACTCTTTGGAGAGATAGGAATTACTCGCACATAATTCTCGTGAAGCATAATGGCAGTATGACATCGAGCATTATCTTAAATAAGCCACATTCCTCGATTATCAGCAAAATGTGGTAACAGTACAGACTGGATGATCTCTTCCTGATAACGTCAAACATTCATGTTGCCGTTAATCAATACCATAATCGTTGCCAATTATCTGGGTTTTGAAATGATATTCTGGTTTCACCGATAACATAAGCCCAATCTGCACGATCGAAACGTGAATAACTTCTGTATATGTCAAATCTCGGCGGTCTTTTAAGCTACCCACCGTTCCTGGAAAGGCTAAATCTCTGGATTGGGCTGTTAACCAGTATCTAGGCGCATACTTCTGACCTACGTGATTTAGAGTCAGTGGTAGGAGGGAGAATGGCCGGAAAAAATATTCATTGACCTAACTCCACGAAAGTATGCGCCGCCTGAGAATCAAACCCACAACCTCTCGATCTGTAGACTTGTGCGCTAGAGCTTGAGCTAGCCGGATGGGCATGAATATGTTTTGAAACGAGATTGCAATACTAAATCACTACATGTTGCTTATAAAATAGCAAAAAGTTCGTTCCAATAATGAATTTCAACAAATATGACGTAAAGATGTACCACCTTCCAACATTCCGACCGCTCGGGCCCGATCCACCAGGGACATTCTTCTCATTTTATATGTTTTTCCAGTCTGGATATCAACAACGTTTGTAATTGTGTTCAAACGGGCGTGTTCAACTACTTCTTGTTTGTGCACGTGCAAAACGTGCACAATTTGCAAAACCGGATATTGAGACAAATTTGTCTGATGGGTCATGTGTATCAGTGAACAGTTATGTTCTGTATGTACACAAAATTTTAATGTTCATGTTTAAAAATTCGAACGAATTGAATTATTTTTCTGCAAGTTATTTTGAAATAAAAAGTGACCGATTAGAAATTTTGTTTAGTGTATATATATATACATGTAGTTACATACCACTATATTGTACTTAGTAAATATTGTTTCTCTATTACATTTTCGTTCGCCGTTGATTGAATTTAATTTACGTATAGTTTCTAGTCACTTAAAAATGTGGACGAACAGGTAGAACAATATGATGCATAAAATGTCAAAGTGTAGCTAGTCATGTTGAGACCTTGCCACTGGTGTATGTGTCTATGAGCAGTCTTGACAAAAATTGTGGGCTTCATTCAGTTGGTCCAAACTGGCCCCCATGGGAGACTGATGGCATAGAGTACTTAGACATAAGAACTTGGAACTTTGTTCTTGGAACATGGACATAAGAACTTAGATCTTAAGTTTGGTAGATACAATGTAGCTTAAAAATTGGTTCTGCTTTTGTGAATGAATTTGTGTAATTTTGGAACACACGCTTAAATTAACAACAGAATTGTGTCTTTTTTAACACAAAATGACATCCGACAATAGGGCGACTTTCTACACAGGCCATGTTGTTATTGTTGATTTATTTCTTGTATACATATATTTGTATTCATTTATACTTATTACCATACCGCCGTTATGTTTTCTTTCTTCTGACAAACCCACCCAGGATTGATCCTTCTGTTATAATCCAACAGACGCAGCAGAAAAATTGATTCTTCTGTTGTTTAATCCTTCAGCCAGAAGGCACATCTTTCTGTTATAAGTCAATCCTTCTGCCAACAGACACATCTTTCTTTTATAATTCAATCCTTCTGCCAACAGACCCAGCAGAAAGATTAATCCTTCTGCTGTAGATTTATCCTTCTGCCAGCAGACACAACAGAAGGATCGTTCCTTCTGCTGTGTCTGCTGAGTCTGCCAACTTTACGTTCCTCTTATATATATATTCGACATGATCTTTGATATGGTACCATTTCAGTCTTTATTGTGAGGTAGAAACAATATTAATACGTCAATATTGATAAAATTTTGTGTCATGGCACCCGAGCGTTTTTCCGATTGGAGGTTGTACCTTGGTTAGTATCCACACCTCGGTGTTAAAATTGAAATTTAAACGGACTTAGTTTTCAGGTGAGTATTTTCGCTATTCTAAAAGTGTTGGGTCATCTAGTTTTATCATGTTGCTGTATGTAGTGTGAAGCGACCAAACTTGTCTGGTCTGTTTCGTAGTTTAACGCAAAAGTTGGATTGTCTCGGTTATTGAGTGCTAGGCACGATGCAACGCAAGATTAGTTTCTAAAACAGGAACTGGTAAAAACTTGTGTCATTGCAAGCTAAATATGCATGAGATGAGTGAACGCAGCTTGCAGGTCTTGACCCAGAATGACCAGATGATGGCAAATCACGTCTAAAGTCACGGTATTTTATCTTCACGATAACCTTTAGCTTAACCTTTGCACAGCTCGTTTTCTTGCTGTGCGAATATCATTTGTTATGTTTTCAATATATCCGGTTTCAATTTTGAAATATACTCAGACTTGAAAATTCGTGCAATAAAGGAAGGACAACTCGTAGGGATAAATGCTTATGATCTGTAAGAGTTGTCGTTCTTTGACTGATCATTTAGAGAAGATTTGCGTACGTCATCACCGAACGATGCTAAGAGAGCTCAATGGTCCTTTGAGAGCTTCATAAAATTATTTTACTTGATACTTTTAAAGATATAGTTTCTATTGTAACTTCGCACTTTTATTGTGGAAAAAACAAGTGTTAAAGGTTGGCAAAGGGAGTGAAATAGCCAATTAATGCTCTAAATTGGGACTTCTTTTTTTGCAAGGTGGTCATGATATTCCAAGTAATTGATCAATTATTCACGTTTGATGATTAAAATTCTTGCAACAAGTGTTTCAAACTAACAAATGTATCTTATTTAACTATCATTAAAGAACATTAATAGAAATTGAAACTATTGCAGATACATGTACCTCCCTTTTGTATTCTTTGTTCATTATTCATTGGAGTTAACGCCGTATCAACGCAATTTAGGTCATTTCACGGCGTCCAGCGCACCTAACCTAGCTTTCCTGGACCATTGTCTATAACCAGTACTCACCTACCCTTCCACAAGGCCTGAAACTTCTTCATATTACCTAATCAATTGAGGAAAATCGACATTATTGTCTAATTTTCCTGGAAGGGTATAACCTCCCCGGGCGGGATTCGAATCCACACCCCCTCAGGCACGAGTATCCAAATCTCGGCCCGCTACCAACTGCGATATCGACCCGGGTTTACCTCCTTTTTGTATAGAAGAATATAATTACAGGCCCGTAGGAAGGACCTGGATATTGGGACTGCACATGGAGTGGGTACGGGAGGGGTGCCTCCTCCCCCTGTTCGAAATGCCTTAAAAGTTAGAGACATTGATATCTTAACCACAGTATGCTTGAAGTTTAGTATGTCCACTACAATAATTGCTGACTTATTTTTTGTTACTGGTATTTTTTCAACCTTTTGAACTTGACAACCATATGTTAACATGTTCATAAGTCACTTAGGTTCAAAGTATTAGAAAAGATGAGACAAAACTCCATTGGCATGCAAATAAAATGACTTAGATTTAGAAATAAGATGATTATTTTTCATGTCTTTGTGAAACTTGATCTCTCTTGTCCGGCTTATTGTTTCATTTTAAGTTGATTGCCTTCTTTGTTAGGATTGACCGGTCATTTCCCCCCCCACTGTTAATGCTTTATTCTATATTTGGAATTGCTGAACTCTCAAGAACTGTAGCAGTTAACATGTTGAATGCTCATATTGGTCATTAACTGTATTTCTACTTGAATAATTAAGTAGGACAAGACTATGATTATATATTAGTTTCGCTCTGAAACAGTTCTAACAGATTTCAGTGATACTTGTCTTTTTTTTTCAAAACAACTCCTGCCTTTCTTTATTTCCAAACATTGTGGGAAAAAAATGGGAATAAATGTAGTTCTTATTGTCTTAAATCAATGTCTTTTAAACACTTGAGGCCACAACAAGTTGATCATATGTTCTATGGATTTGCTTGCACCTTAATTTTAACTGGTTTTTAAGGGTATTATTTCCTTGATCGACGCTCATAAAAATTTGGTCAAACCGCTATATAAAGTAACTGAATTAAGATTTTTTATGCTTGCTTGTCCTATTTTTTCAGAAAAATCCATAGAACACGTGATCAATTTTTATGGCCATACTTGCAGAAACTTATAAATTTTTCTGACCCGGAAACAGACATTGAATGACTGCTGTTAAATTTAGACTTTAAATTTTTGGTTGGAAACATTCTGCTATTTATTGTGAAATTTTGGTTATTTCTTGTAATTTTTGTCTATTTTTTCCCATGGTAAAAACTTGATTTTTGAGCATAAAATCACTGGAGGTTCTGCATCATTTAATGGAAAGTTAAAGACAAAATTTTTATGACTGATTCAATAGTTAAGATTTTAATTTTTCGAATATCCTTGGTCATCTATAACTATTTCACAATACAAATTAAAAAAAATGAAATGAAATGTTATAAAAATGCTCATTATTTCCTTCAAGAGTGGAACCAAACTTAAGTGTATAATGTTTTGTTAAACTTCTATCAATGAGTGGTAGATTTCTTTATAGGGAAGATTTTCTCCAAATATCAAGGGAATAATAAACAGCAAGTCAATGTTTAAGTTAACACATTTATCTCAGCTGTTTTTTATTGGACTCCAACAAATGAATTCAATTACTTACTTATAAGTGAAATGAACATAATACAGTCTGTTGGGATTTTGCGATGAACTCTTAGTTTCATCTGTGGAGCTTTAAAGTTGAATTTTCTTGATACTGATCTTATTTGTTTCTCTGGACAGAATGTCAAGAACTTAGGTACTAACAATATGTATACAATGGTCGTAGACTTTTCTTCATGCTTATTTTTGATAATAGAATATTATGGTAGGGTTTTTTCTTGAGGAGACATTCATTAATGTTCCCTTTATTCATTGTCAGGTCCATTTACCCTTATATAACTTATATAACAAGGGCCAATTTAACACCCTTTCCCTGTCTACAATTTCTTAGAAATCATGGGGTTTTCTTCAAATCTGGAGTTCACTATTGAATTATCCCCCCCCCCATAAATGAAATTGCATCAAGAAATCCAAAACGTACTACCGGTATGATAATTTCATTACTAATTGACTGACATATATTCAACTTGGCTAAGTTATTCACATAGTGATTGCCTTTTTTGCTCAAATTCCAGTTGTGCAGAACCAGGGGAGGATGCAATATTTGCTCTTTTTCAACTCAAAAATTGCATTTCATTCAGTTATGTTTTTCCTAAAATGAGGTCTAAAGTGCTAAAACTTTACAAAAATAAGAAACATGTTATCTTAACTAAGTCAAGATTATTAGAATTGACTGTGCTACACTTGATTTATGAAGACACCACTAAATTAGGAATGTACAGTACAACCTCACTTGAAAAACGACCACTGGGAGAGACCAAAGTGGGTTGCAGTTCAGACGTTGTTGCTCTGCAGAGGTTAAAGTCAATTAAAATCAAGCCAAAGGGAAATACCAAAACATGTTGTGCAGAGGATTTGTTCTGTAGAGGGCGCCACTCTGCAGAGGTTATACTGTATCATGTTATAAATTTTTTGTAGGTAAGATATGCTGTGAGAGAATATGCTTGTACTGCTATAGATGTGATTGCACGTGGAACTAGACTAGCTTTCTGTAATGTACATGCTGCAGAAGAAGCATTACCTAGAATTATAGAAATAATGGCAGAAGAATTAAAGTGGACCAAACAAAGACAACAGGTAATGTATGACATACAGTGACCTGTAAAAAAGTCCTTCGGCTAATTCCCAATTTTAGCGTAATTAAATCTGTTAACATTGACCCATGAAATAAAAGATGAAAAACCATCGTCAAGAAAATTTAATTTTCATATAAATAAATAAATAAATAATGTATAGTGTATAAATGTAAAAAAGGGGTAATTATTTGTTAAAAACTGTTAACTTTAGATATGATTTCCATTTTTCATGTTTATACAGTTTAGTCAATTTTATGATATATTGTGCTAAATGTTTAAAATGGACAAAATATTTTTATAAATCACTAAGGATTGTTAAGGTCAAGCGAATTTTCATTTTCCTGAACGAAAAAATTCGGCTAACAGTTTGACAAAACACGGGATGGCGGGTGTCCAGTGTAGTTACCAATTGAGTTAACTTTTTTTTACCATATATTTCTGCTATTTATTGTCAGATCTTTCTGAAACTTTATACGATAATAAGTTAACATACTGTGTGATAAACAGACACCACAACTCTACCTGGCTATATTATGGATTATTTCCCTTTGTAATTTTTGTGTTAAAGTTTTTAAATCCAGCTTTAATGTGTTTTCCACATTTCTTGTGTCGTGATTATTTTGTGGGAAGAGATGACTCGTGCTAAGAAATTTTTAAGAAAAGAGATGGGACTAGATCTAGGACGTGCTGAGATTAACATGCCTATAAACTTTACTAAAGATGAGATCAACCAATATGCTAAGAGATTTAAATCTTTAGATACTGACAATAAGGGATATATCACCGTAAATGATCTAAGAAAATATCTAAAGGTAGGTAGTCTGCCATGTTTAGTTTTTTGTTTTTTGTTAAGGTGGGTAAAAATTCGGTTTTGTGTTCATTCTTTCAAACACCTTGCTTTATGATTGATTGATAAAGATCGCTAATTTTGAATCATTCTAACCTTTCACTGGTAGGCAGAAATGGGCTCCAGTTAATGTTCAAAGACAGTCTATGCTCATTCATTAAAGCACCTACCTACATGCTGTAATGGTTATGTCACAGACTTTAACTTCTTACTGATATATGGTTAAGAGAATGAGTTCAGATACCAACCATAGCTGTTTGTGTCAGAAAAAAGACAATTGCTTACAATGGATAGGAGGCTCATACTGTTATTTTTATTTACACTCATATCTTAATTTACTATGAAAACATTATGGCCTGGGGTGAATTTGATTCCAGGACCACTGGTTCCATCAATGAACTCCACCATGTCACCATAGAAGGAGCTTGAAGATAAGGGGTATAAGTCATATATTATATATCTACTATATGATTTATTGTGGCCTTCTAAGTGAACATTTCTAACTTTTGGTGGGTCTCTATTACATACTGTGATATCTCTACTACATGATTTATAGTGGTTGTTTATTCCAGAAAAATGGTGAACGTGTCACAGAGGATCAGTTACATGATATACTAAATGAAGTAGATTTAAATAAGAATGCTTAAGTTGATTTAGGAGAATTCTTACAGGTATATTGTTTATATTTTATATAACATCATTATGTAAGGTGTGTAGATGTGTGTGGGTGTGTGAGGGGGGGGGTGTGCTCACTGGTGTATCGTGTCATCTGTGAATTCTATTGTATAATTTAGTTTGTTTCTTAACACAGACTTAATCTTGTTTTTTTTCTAAAAAATGTTTTACCTTAGTGTATATTCTATTTTTTTTTTTATTAACTATTAAAATGGATTCAGACTCTTTGGGTTATTATTTGGGGGACAGGGGCACAATTTGTTGGTATTCTATATATTTCAAAATACCCAGTAGGATTGCTCTTTATCCCTGGTGTGCAACTTTATAACACCATATAACATTTATTTATAAATACTTCGTTGCATTGTTTGATTTGACAAATTTTGTTAACAATTGTGTCATGGTTAACGCATTTAGAATTTAAAAATCTAATCTAGTACTACTAGGGTCACTGCCAATAAGTCAATCAGCAAGTGTATCCTGTAATTGCTTTACTGCATCCAGACTTTGGTATAATTCTATTAATTATGCTATTGATTTGTTGAGCCCACTGGGCTCACTCAGTCGGTAGCGCACAAGTTGAGGGGTTGTAGATTCGATTCTAGGGCGGGGCATACTTTCATGGAGCTTGGTCATGAAATATTTTTCTATAGCCATTCTCCTACCTCTGATTCTAAATCATGTAGGGCAGTAGTCAGTCACTGACAGAATTATGTGCCTAGTAACTGGTTAACAGCTCTCTGAAGATTTAGCCTTTCTAGGAACAGTGAGTTGGTGGACTTACCTCTGTGATGTAACCTATACAATGTGTTGCTGTGGCGTTAATCCCAACAAAAAATTGATGTGTTGCTCAACAATTGAAGTACAAGTTTTCCTAGATTACAATTATATGACACTCACAAATTGCCATTACCATTTCTTTTCATATTGCATGAAAAGCATCTTTTCATTTATTTTTAATACGAAGACGACATTTGATATACATGTATTCAAAAATTCATACATAACTTACTGTTTTCTTACTTACATTAATAAGTCTGGGTAAATATAATAGTCATAACATGGGCCCTATACTCAGTATATATAGGGTAATTGTACAGTGACCTATTCTGAATTTCCATTTGCCATCATATGTCGTCGCTTTTCTTCGAAAACCTCGTATAATAATTATTGCGCAATTTTGTTTTAATTTGAGAAATTGAAAGACGACATTCCGTTTCGTATTCTGCAAAATACCAGACACGATAGCCAATGGCATTACTTCAAAATCAACATGAGACAAAATCTTGTAGGTCGAATTTTCTTACCTTCGAAAACCTCGTATAGATTTCCATGTTGAACATAATGTTTACACCAACGACATAATCTTCGTGACATAAAAATCAGACTAATATAGGTAAGTAAACACCTAAATGTTGCAAATGAGTAATTAAACATTTTAATTTGATATAAACAAATATACGTGATTTTCTCTTTATCGATCTTGCAATTTGTACGAGATTTTCGAACGTTCCTTGGATGAAATTTCGTATACTCGGAAGTATAATGATTAGGGAGATTTTCTCGTAAGAAACAGCTTTCTGTTTACGCAATTGTATCGCGTATAAGAGTTAGACGGATTTAAACCAATGACAAATTGAAAACAATGACAAAATGTCGTTACTATATCCACTATATTAAAAAAATACAGTTTTTACTCTCCTGAAAAGTTGTACAAATCATCATACGAGATATTTCAAGAAAAGCGACGATGTGCTATATTTCATTCAATAAATACCTTTTATGTCTTTATGTAGTGCTTTTGGTACATATTCTATGATTCATGTTCATTTGCCATCATATGCGCTATTTTTCATCCAATGAATATGTTTTCATGTCTTTAATGTACATGAAGTCAGGGGCGGATCAAGGATTTTTTTCTATGGTGGGGTCCGAACTTTTTCTAGGTGGGTTGGGGGTCCAAACTTTCGAACCACAACCACATTATACACATTTTGCAGAATAATGCAACATGTTAATAGTAAAATCTCCAAAACCATTAAATATGTGTTTAGCACCAAGAAAAATTGTTTCATGCTACTTAAAAACGACTAAAAATCAAGAAAAACACTAGTGGACAGGTAAATTTTTTAAATTCTAGGGTGTCCGGAACCCCCCCCCCCCCTGAACCAACCCCCCGCTGGATCCGCCTATGAGTAGTGCTTTTGATACCTTCTCTTCAATTTACATTCATTGTCATGTGTTATGCTTTCAATAGTGGGATCAATATAATTACTCAGTTATTGTTTTTCATATTATTTCATATTATTTAATATTATAAGATATTGATTTAAGATAAAAAGATTGAAGTGCATTCACATGTATGATAATATGTTGTGTATATAATTGATGAAATAATAACACAATATATAAATGCTGAACAAAATAAATGAAATGTATACAAAAACACGCCAGATATAACAATGCAGTAATCTTGTGCATGTACTTCTAGTCCAGCAGTATTGTCACAAAAAACGTGGTACGCATTTTAGTCAAATCTATTTTGACTTTATTACGGCCTCCAAGAGGAAAGTGAGTTAGACAGCAATTATAGGCAGTAACAGCCGAAATTTTCTGCATGCAGAGACATTATCAAAACCCATTACATATAATAGGCTTCTGCCTGCGCTTAATAAGGCTTTTTTCACGCTTAAACAATTTTCAACAAAGACAAAGACGCGTTGTTCAAGCGTGACATCTCATTTTACTATAAGTAGGCATGCATATGTTACCCCCCTTTGATTAAGCCTCACCGGACGTCGATTGTCTCCAGTGATGTATCCAAGTGACTATGATACAATACATCCTTATGCTGGAGACACTTGGCATCTGGTTAGATATCTTGCTTTGGGGACTCATCTGAATCTATGAGTCTTAAACTCAGCGAGTAATCTTATATCTGTGTGTGTGTTCTGCGCGGTGGTACCTGCTTGACAGGGCCATCGCTCAGTACAGACAGGTACCAACAGCTTGTCCAACTTAAATTATAGAGGTGACATAGTTTTTTCACTCTCCGACTCGAGAATTGCTGAGCCCCTCCCCCTACTTACCCATTGGTCTGATTAGATGTCCAGTAAATCAATTGTAGGTAGTAGTTAAGTGTCAGGTCTCCCTGTTCGGCAAAAACCCTTTTTTAAATTGTATATAAACCTGTTATTTTTAAACCTAGTTCATATAATTTTAATATCATATTTTTACGTGGCCCTGTAAGTGTGCCGTTGCACTGTTGGAATGTATTACTTAAATGATAATTATTTAAACTAAATATTTGTTTTTATACTTACGTTTTAACCATCTTTTTTACCTGCCGAACAGGGAGTCCCCCTGATTCAAAACCACCAAATAAAGAATATATACACAGCTGTCAATTACCTGATAAAGTTTAATTTTTTAAATAACATAGTACACATGAATTATCTAATGTGCAATATAGTGTCTTATAATAGCAAACTTTTTAACACAGATTCTTAAATTTAGTAATATATTCTTAATTTAGCTTTTTATAAATTGTTGTTTACCCATATTAGAATTTTTTAGATTGGTATTTAAAATAGATTAAATTTTTATAGTGGGCATATAGGATAGTTAATACTCGTCTAAAGCCATTATGGCACATGGACGAGTATAAAGAAACACTGGCCAGCCAACCCAATTTTATTAAATATTACCCTCCAACCTCGATGAATAATCAAAGGAACGTTTATATGAACCATGAAATGATGTAAACAGTAAGTTAATACATTGATCTTGTCTCGTACTAAACTACTTCTTTAGTAAAGCAGAATTCAATGGACATTTACTATCATGGTATCTTCAACTCAAAAGTAATCAACAAACGTACTGCCCAACCAGAAGAAATCTGCCACATCGGGGTTCACTACATGGTAATTCGCTTATGGTGGGCACTAGTGCCTCCGACCAAAAGAAAAAACAACAACAAAAACAAAAAGATAAATTGCGTGTAATAAGCTTTCCTTCTGCTTTTAAATATTTATACAACTTTCCTTCTGCTTTTAAATATTTATACAAGATTTATTAATAATATCAATACAAGTCTTTGATTCACTTACTCCGCCGTTCAGATTCTACACACTGGCACCAGAGTCCTCACACTCATTAAATACGCACACATATATTCGTCCGAGTACAAACCCATGTTTTAGCATCGCAATCAAGTGCACAAGCGTTATCGAGAACTCGAGGGGTGTGGGTCACTATATTCTGCCAAATTAAGTTACTACAGTACTACAGAGCCCATTCTCGTGCCCCGAGGTTATCAAGCTTCTCTATCTAGGCTCAGGGAACGAGAATGTACAGAGCCACACTTTTATGATTGGTTATAATTCAATCTATCATAGGAATCATCTCTTGATACGTTCCTGTTCATTCTTCCAGAGTTAATATTGTTAATACGAGTGTTGCCACGACGGTACCTGTTTTCAAGCCGTTGAACTGTATCACTGATTTGCACGTAGTCGTGGGCCAGGTCATAAGATGTAGATGGTTCATTCACTGTTTCATTCACTGTTTGTAACTGTATGTTGGCTTGTATTGTTGTTCTTATCAAACATCTAGGTATCATACTGTAAGGTCAGAAAGAAAAACTAATTACTACACAATGATAAAACAACTTTACGTTACATAAAACCTAGCTCACCAGAAGGACAGACCATTTGAAATTAACCTCGTAAATCATACTTAATGAGTGGATTTTTGACTTGGCGCGCCTGTGTAACAAACGAAGAGTCTAATTGTCAAAATGGGTTAAATTAATACAATATTCAGTAGATTAACACGTACTGAGCAGTTAATTTTGTTTTAATAAGAATAAATACTTAGAAACTGTACGACAATAAGGCAGACCTTTTACCTATAAACGGATGAGTCCAAAATGAAAGAACAATAACAAGCAATATTTACAAAAAATAGCGTATAACATCACCATAAAGCAAATGTTCATGATAAAAACATCTGTTGGACCCGTGCATTGTTCAAAATAGAGAGGTCAACTGATTCGATTATATACTAAACGATTTATACATGTAATATACTCACAGCACTTAATGCATAATGAATACGGAAATAGCTCCCAATTGTGTGACACAACTCGTATAAATTTACTATTGTGTCAAGTGTCTTTGTTAACAAGTATTGAGGAAATTAAAAAAAGTACACGATGTGAGTTTCGAATATTAATTTAACACATAGAAAGTTAGGTCCGCCATCCAAAGGCTACCAATGAAAGTTCGTTAATACGTAGCCGTCGCTTATATGAAATGACATAGTTATTGGTTTTTAACATGAACATAATTTACAAAATGAGCATTGTTTTTAGTTCAAGATTTAGATCTACGTAAACTTAAAACTATATTTTTTGGGTACCAGAATATAATTCGTAAATGAAGTTTATTCTTACTGTGTTAGTAAAATATTTGAATTTAGACATACCTTTTGAATCATTTTATAATTATTAATGGAAATAATAAAAATGAAGTCCAAATAATTTCTCACCAATGTATTAAAACAACCAACACAATAATTATAATAACTGCTACTATACTGACGACCGTCCATAGAATGTAGTTGGGTGAATAAATATTACCTGAAACAATGGAAAACATCATTGAAGTTTAGTTTATATATGTTTCAATATAATATTTAGAATCAGTGGTAGGAGGGAGAATGACCGTAGACATTATTCCATGCCCAAACTCTGCGAAAGTATGTCCAGCCCAATGATCAATAGACTTGTAAGCTACCGACTAGCTAGCCGGTCTAGCTTATACTAATCACACTGGCATCAATTCTGGGTCCTCTTAAACTGAGGTACATGTATGACGATAAATTTTGCTCTAGAGAGATATGTTTTGGATGGGATTTAAACCAATGCTAAGTTGGTTATCAATCTATTACAAGAATCATCTGTCAAACGTCGTACTTTTATAACCAACCGGCGAAGCCCATTCCAGACTAATGCTGTGTTTTATATTTTAAAACCCCCAATCTATATCATTAAGTTTTTATGAATTAAGAAAGTAAAACATGAAAGCACTGATGGATTAATTTGTATGAAAATATTGAAAAGTTTATGTATATACAAAATCAATGTATACGTCGCACAAAAACAAAACAAAACACTGTTTATAAAATGAACTAATCCACGACTGCGGATGCTAAGGATGACAATAGCATGTATATTTTTTTATGTTTTATGAGTGTCATGTTGGTGTAATGGTAAAGCGGTCTACCATTACAAGCATGATTGACCAAGGGGCGGTGGTATATCCGCCATGCAAATTTTGTTAAAATGAATTATACAATTTTATTTTCAATACTGCCTACCTCTGAAATGTATTGTTTCATTTTTTATGTTTACACAAACACGTTTTGTTATTTTGTACGAACTATACATTGTACATTACATTATTGTAATAATACCAGTTATAATACAATAGAAAAAACAAAAGTATACATGAATTGAATTTGAAAGTCTGAAATTCACCGACTTTACATCTATTACTCCTGGTTTGATACGGGTTGCTATCTATATATCACTTTGGAATGTCTGTGCTGTCGACAGTAAATAAACGCACCATCGCATAATACCCATACGTGTATACAACTAAGTGAACTGGATAACAGGTAAATTTATTGCCCAAAAAACTTAGCTGTGCCTCTGACGAGGTACTACCCTGGATTTCTTGATCTCTGTATGCACACCACAAAGCACAAGAACACTGCTCACAGATATCACAATTTTAATATTCTACATGTCAAGTGGCAGTAACCCTAATGATGTATGAACCGAGGTCTTCCTAAAACGCATCCAGTATTGTTGTACCACTGCACCAGAGCACCTACGTGAATTTAGTATAACCTCTGAAGAGAGCCGCTCTACAGAACAAATTCTCTGCACAACAACAGCTTTTGTTATTTCCCATAGACGTAGTTTAAATTGAATTTAACTTCTGCGGAGCAACAACATCCGAACAGCAACAAATAAGTTCCTCCCAGTGGGTGTTGTTTAGAGGCTGTACGGTATATAAAAGTTTAGAATAGCCTACATGTCACTAAGTAAAATAAAATACTGTACATTAATTTTACTAACCTGCTAATGTTAATGTTGAATTATTAAAGTCACTAGAGTTTGGTAGTTCTGACGTCATACTTGTTGTTGTTGTTGTTATTGTAACTGTAGTTGTTGTAGATACTTTTAATGTAGTGGCCTTTATATCTAAATAAATGAAAAAGTAAAATAACGTCCCATACTCTAGGGTAATTCCATTAAAAAATATGTAGAGGTTATTAAACAGGGCAAGTGTGCCTTAAGAAAGATATTGGCACACATGCATAGGTATTGGCCCGAGGGCTTTAGCCTATCGCTGGTCCAATATGATTTTACAAGTTGTGTATTGTGCGTAAAGTTTGACCCCGACCTGAACTTCATGCAAGAATATTCATTACATTGAATACGAATGTAGTATTAATGTTCGATTACACCGTGTCCGTGGCCGTGAGGATTATATGCTAAAATTTAACACACAAACATACTTCTATAATTTTACAATCGCGTGGTACTGATTTTCGTCGGGATATGAGTAGATAATTATTAGATGCAAATGTGAAAGGTCAGACCGGGGTCAATATTTACGCACTATACTCGTCCAAAGTTTTTTCCGTATTGTACAGTAAAATGTATGATAATCTATAAATATGATATATTTGTCCAATATAACATGTAACACAGCAATGATGTTACATATACAACTGTCAATCATATACGAGTATTCATGTACATGAATTGTGTTCGTGATTCAATTGAACTCTGTTATGCATGCATTCACTGGAAACTTTTACAATAAAAGGACGTAACGTTAGAATGGAGTTTATTAATGAACTTGTACCAAGTAAAATATATCATACCTATTGCCTCATACATTGAAAATCTGTACGGTCCTCCACACATTGCATCTACACAAGGCCAATAACACCAATCATCTCCAACCTTATTACCAATGACACTATTTCCACAATAACATTTACCCATCTGCAAAAGAATAAGAAAGTGTACAATTACAGTGCGCAGAAATGAGAAACATAACGCGGTCAACTTATTATTAACATTTACACTGTTGATTGTACAATAGTACAATGTAAATAAAAATTGGTTTCTATAAAATTGAGATCCGATTAGTTTATATTATGTTTAGCTTTTACAGTAGTTCAGATCTTTCAAAAAAAAAGGTAACACTTAAATCTATCGTCTTTATATTTTATTAGATTCCCCAATAACTTGCAGTTACGAAACTTTGGGACACTCAGAGCATTGTTCATACTAACAGACCGATTTCTAACACCCTGTCCACATCAGAAGGCATTTTTACACTGAATAAGCAGGCGTCCGAGCCTGCTGCAGGGACGGAGACAGAGACAATCCCAGGACACTGACTCGTGATCTGGGTTTTACAACAATGAAATATATATATAGATAGATTTTCCTCAAGCTAATTGGCTTAAATGATTAGAAAACTAAAATAAAGCGTAAGTAATATGTACAGATATAAAGCATAAAAGCAAAAGCATGATCCCGAGACAATACCTCAGGGCAAAAATACCAACAACAATAGAAACAACTAACGTTAAAGTCACGACAGAATAAAACTACAATATAAGATAATATGTACAAAATCAATGTTCCAGCCACAACCTGGAGCAGAGACAAAAACCAATAGCCCGGAGGCACGACCTCGGGTTATAAACCTTTACTAGTAACCAGCAGAATCCGAGCGCTGACTAGTTGATGTCTCAGACACAACCCGGAGCAAAAGCAAAGATAGAAACTAAAACCAATACCCCGAAACACAACCTCGGGTTATAAACTTTTACTTGGAACCAACAGGCCCCAAGCCCGGACAAGTCAATGTTCCTGGCACAATTCGGAGCAAATACAGAAACTAAAACCATTACCCCGAAACACAACCTCGGGTTATAAACTTTAACTTGAAACCAACAGACCTATATACATCAAGAACTATCCGGAGCAGAAACAAAACCGCAAACGTTGGAGCTTCAACAGTCTATCTACTAAGACAACCTCGGGCACGATAACAAGGGATACTACCTGGTGGAAGCACAGAAAGGCAACCCCCACGACCTTGGACGCCAGGATCTTACAAACCGTCCGAAAAGGAAGCCCTCCCCCCCTCTTGGTTTCTGCTGACTATTTTGAATGTATAGCCTGCTCTAAAGTGAATAGATTTAACTCTCAAGTTACAATTTTTTAGTTTTTGAGGACTTCATTTTTATAATAAAAGTTAAAGGTTGTTTTGGTATGAACTTTGATAAACCAAGAGAGGGTGCTCCCGAATAAAGCTAAAACGCATAAGCTATATACAATTGGACGAATCTATTTTATAGAACAATCCATTTTCAACCCGGAAGGTAAAACAAGTTACTTTAACAAAAGGGAGGTGATTTATCACTTTTCACTAGCTGATCATATTCAACAGTATACGTATATTTAAAATGACAATATAAAGGTATGGATTTCACTCAAAATTCAAAATGAATAGTTAAAAGGTTTAATGCTACATAATTTTAGATAATTATTACGTATTAAAATTGTAAACATGTCAGAAAAATAGAAAATTTACAAAAAAATTTAATTTTATAAAAGGAAGATAACTTGTCAAAGCCGTATATTTTGATCAATAAAGAAATTGTTCAAAGGCGATCTTGTATACAAAAGAGAAACTGCTCTCGACTAAGTCACTGAACAAAACTACATTTGCTGTCCGGTTCACTATTATGATATCAATGATATAGAATAATGATAACATATATAGAATGAAAGTAACCAAATTGAATTCGTCATTTATTAACTCACAAATGACGACTAGAGAACAGCAATGATTATATATTTACAAACATTATGGAATAAAATGTATGGGAAACATCTAAATGACATTGGTAAAATCAAGAAGTTGCACATGATTTAGCAAAAAGGATAATTGACAATGCAACATATAATGTTTATTATTAAATAACTATGTGTTATTTGCCCAGTAGAGTGCCATATTCACTGCACAATACTGCAAAACCGGTTAAATGGTTAAATAAAACTGAAAACAGAGCCGAAATCTGTCATAGGGTCAATAACAGTTATTGACTCTGGTCAAATAACAAATGTATGCACTCTGATTGGTTGATAAAACAGGACAAATATCAAAACTAGTCAGAAAAGTAAATATTTAATAAAATTGTCATTAATTAAGTTATTTGATATGGGCCCTGTTATTTTTCCTCGGGACAGTCATATTTGCCCTTAGCCTTCGACCTCGGGCCAATACGACTGCCCCGAGGAAAAATAAAAGGGACTATGTCAAATCACTTATCCATTGACAAATTTATTAAGTATTTTCTTTACGGACTAATTTTGAAGTAAGCTAAATTAATCTTACCGCAGTTCCAAAAACATTATTCCCAGATCCACAATGTTCTTGACAAGCAGTTTTAGTATGATCCTTCAATATGGTTTTATCAAAACTAGTTTTATTTGGATATTCATAACAACCAATGTAATCGTATTGTCTTGCTTTTGGCATCTTAGTAGTACGTATATAAATTCCTTAAACAAAAAAGTACAATTAATGGATATTAAGGTTTGCTTACCCTCTTACAATAATTAGAAAACCGCCTGGCTAGCTCAGTTGGTAGCACGCAAGTCTACTGATCGAGGGGTCCTGGGTTCGGGGCATACTTTCTTGGAGCTTGGTCATGCAATTATTTCTACAGCCATTCTCCCTCCTACCAGGAGGAGTGAGTAGGTTGACTGACCGTCGTAATATAACCTATACAATGTGTTGCTACGGCGTTAAACCCAACAAAACAAACAAACAAGCAATAATTAGAATACATTGTACACAAATGAACGTACTTAATTATAAAGACCTAGACAATCTAGTGCAAACAAAATAAAACAACGTGTTTGTGTAAACATAAAAAATGAACCAATCCATTCCAGATAGGCAGTGTAGAAAATAAAAGTTGTAATGTTCATTTTTACAAAATTTTAATGTGGCGAATTAGTCACTACCTATTAGTCAATCATGCTAGTAATGGTACCTTTACATCAACAAGAAACTCATAAAACATATTAAAATTATATATTTTACTGTCAATCTGAGCATCCCCTGTTGTGGATTAGTTCATTGTATTGTTTACATAAACAGTGTTTTTTGTACGCACTATTAAAACACGTTTTCATCACTAAAGTAGAAATAAAAATTCAAAAAACTTACCTTCAACGAACGGAATTAACAATAATAAAATTCTGACAATATTTAAAGATGACATATTGTTGTTGTATCGTAAAGTAAGTTAATTTGGAGTGTGTTTCTTCATCAATTTCAATTAACAGTTTAAGCAATACATTAAAAAACGCGTGCTTTATAAACGTACAGAACAGTAATGGACATATCAAAAGATGAGAAATGTTTAAAGCATGTATTAATCATTATTACGTTTTTTTCACAATGCCATTGTACCATTGTATTCATTGATGACACATCTCACTAAGGTCAAAGTTACAAACAACGCAGTACATATAAATATAGAGAAACCTTTCAAAAACGACTGACAGCTTAACATAAAGCCACTATATGAAAATATATTCATTAACAGAGGTTTTAAAAACTCTTTTACAACCACGAAGTTATCAAAATATAACAGGTATTGGAGACATAATAAACTGTTCAAATCATTTTGAATTCTAAATTTAAATTTGACCAAGCGTCCAATTCTTAAAAAAGTGGGATACTTTTATAAGAGCACACTATATATTCATTTATAAATACGATAATGTTTTATATACCTGATTCAAAATAGTTTTAGAGTTTAATTGTGCAATTCGTTGTAAGTTTTTTTATAAAAATAATATGACTTTATAAAATAAGAGGACAAATGTCTTGTATACATATCTTGTCTGAAAGGGAATTTCTTGTGACATTTATTGAGAGGTGAATGTTATTGAAATGGAAAATCACTGATGAAACAATTTTCCTTTAGGAAGTTTGAATCAAAATTAGGTCTAGGTAAAATTAAGTTTGTATGTATATTGATCATATAGAAACAATTGCACAGACAACTTGAAACTAGTTGCAGCCATATAGGAAAGTTGTACTGTATATATTTTTGCTTTGCATTATTTTCATACATAATATGTTAATACGTACATACATGTAGAGTGCTTGAGTAATATCTTCCTGTTAAAACAAACTAGACTTAGTACGACTGAAGAATGTTGTTGATGAACAAATTTAGAATTAATATACAATCTTATGCTGGTATTAATTTTCCATATATGTCAAACTATCAGGTTGCAGCAAGACAGAGTTCAGTGAGTTTAACCCTTCTTAGTCCTATCGCGCTGATAATGTCCCAATGTGAAACATGTTACGGCGGCGTTTATATATTGATAAAAAAAAGTTGACAATATAATTTTGTGTCTACAGCTGCTTGATGCCCACGTCACTTTCATGAAAGTGTTAATGACTTGAACACTTGACTTGTTAATGAGATGTTAGCCCTTCAGACACTACTGTATACTCCTGTATACAGTTATAATATATGATTTGAGTGAGATTGGATCAAACATATAGTGTTAAGTCCACACATATTGTCAAACTAGCACAGAAATGTGAATATCAAAATCAAAAATTTATACGGATGTTATAAGCCGATGTTAACGTAGAAACTTAGATTTGTTTTATTTTTATTTTCTTATTTCTTTTTACTGGGTTTAACGCCGTGTCAACACAATTTTTTGGGTTGTTTTACGGCGTCCAGCGCACCTAACTAACTTTTCTGGATCCTTGTCTATAACCACTACTCACGCAACCTTCCACAAGTCCGGAAAATTTTCCATATACCTTATTAATGGAGAAAAATTTACATAATTGACAAATTTTCATGGAAAGGTATAACTTCCCCAGTAGGGATTCGAACCCGTACCCCCTTTGGGATACTAGATCCGAAATCCAGCGTTACCAACTGCGCCTCCGACCCGTTTTTTTTGTTTGTCAGGCAAGATAACACAACATAGGATAGGAACATCCAAATAAAATAAAGCGATTGTTTTCAGAACAGAAAAAAACCTTTATTTTCCTTGATACATGATACATGACTAACTCGGATTTACATTATATTAAAATAATACATTAGAGAGAATTAAAAACTCATGTATATCGAGAGGTATTAAACACGGTAAGGGGACAAAGAGAGGGAGAGTAAAGATGAACTTCATAAAGGGTTTTAATGACAATTTCACATATTATGAAACTACATTTTTTTATTGAAATGTTTTGTTTACTACATCACGAGGTTTCGAACCAGCACATGTTTAATTACATATGGTGAGTATTTACAACAGCACATATTCAATTATAAAATTTCTATTATTATACATCGCGTGATTTTTTGTTTACTATATAGCCTAATGTGACATCACAGGGTGATTATCCCAAATAGCACCCTCTTGACATAACCTATCGGCCCGATTAAAGCTATGGGAGACCACTGCGTAGGGGTTAACTAAATACCGGGACCCAAGTTTTAGCCATTCAATTTGAATTACCTCCCTTGTGCAGATGCTTGCTTTTTACCAAACGAAAACTTAAACGGTGTGAAAATGTCTTCAAATAAGTTCAGATAAAATTAAACAGTTGACATTACTTGTCTCAGGCGAACATTCCGTTCTATCACCATTTGTAGGATGTTATGTAAGGGATATTAACTGAGTGCGAGGATTTTCTGAGTTAGAACAACCTGAGGTGTGTTCAACAATGCGAGCGCTCGAGCGAGCGCCCGACTCGCGAATTGTTAGGCTATTGAACGACTGCGAGCGCTCGCTGTAAAATCCAAGATGACGTCAAACAGCACATTATTGAAAAAGCGGATGGGGGAATTATATCTGCTGATACACAGATATACATGAGATCTTTCACATTTTTTTATCAAACATAAATCATAGTGATACAATTTACTGTACAAAATAAAGTACATTTTGTATATTACATGTATAAATATTGCATGGATATTTTATGTGGAACATGTAACACGCAAGTTTGCGTCCCACTTTTCAGGGATAATTCTTTGATATAAAAAAATTAATTTTTCCAGCCACCATCTTTGGTATATATATATTTCCAATGATATATTAATACAGTACCAACCAAAAGTTTGGAGACAAAACAAAATTACTACAATTCTTGAATTTTGATGATTATTTTTTGTAGAATTATTTGTTTTATTATATTTAAGTATGGTTGTGATAAAATGAAAACAAATATCATTAATGCAGCACATTTATAATAATCAGCATCTGCCACCTTAAGCCTGAAAAACTATATTTTCTATAATGTATTTTGTTTGCTATTTTTGTAGACTCAGTTATAAGTAAAGGGATAAACAAAAAAAATAAAATAAAAAGCTTTTTAAAATGATCAGTTTTCAAATTTTAGACGAAACTATTTAGTAGGCCTGCAAAGTGAAAATGACTCCGCACTTAAATGTTAAACAACATCATTTAAATAGACATAGTAATTATTATATATTAACTGATAAGTAATCACTGATGAGCCGTCTGGTGAAACATGTTTGAATTAGTAAGGAAAAGAAAATTAATTTGCATGTGAAGTCACATTTGCTTGATTTTTGTTATATATATACAAGTATATATTCATTTAAATAATATTTCAGATCAAGGGAGGTAACTCATGTAAACTGAAATATATTTATATAACAATAAATTATTTCTAAGCGAAACACCTCTCGAGCTGAATCGCGAGCGCCCGCGTTCAGAACGCGGGTGCTCGATGTCGCCCCGAGCGCTCGCATTGTTGAACGCACCTCTGGCTGCGGACTTCTCGTGAAAAACTGAAAACGCGAATTGTTTGAGGATTTTGAGAAGTCCAAAGCCATGTTGTTTTAACACGAGGTTAAAATTCGACTTACACAACAATTCAAGAGATTAGTTACACATATACATTGATTTGGAATAGACCACAGTTTTGCAAACAAATTTGATTTAGGTGCATTTTTTCTCTCACGAGGGTTAAGCGGATACCTCAAATACGTCAAGAGCAACTTCCTACTCCATTTGTTGACTTACATGATTAAAAGTACGTAAATATGCCTGCAGATGAACTGAAACAAGAATGTGTTGAGATTTTTAACAGTATTCGTATTACTGAGTCGCAAGCAGTCAATGTTGAAATAATCACCCATGACCAGACAATGGACAGGATTACATCTTCTAACATGAAAAGCGTGAGTATAACTTCTTTGCAGAAACCATCCTTTTGCACGGTAAATTCAATTTGATGTAGGAACACGCTCAATAAAGAAGGCAAACCTAGTATGACTGTACACATAAAAACGACTATATACATGCATGTAAGAAAATAATGTTGACTAAACATAGTAATTTCATGTTGACACTATGTGGACTTTTCATTGACCCTAAACAGCCCCTTATTGGTGCCAGTTACTTGTTTTAAAATACTATAAATAGGCCTGCGTATGTAACCCCCCTTTGATTAAGCCTCACCGGATGTCGATTGTCTCCAGTGATGCATCCAAGTGACTATGTTACATTACACCCTTATGCTAGAGACACTTGGCATCTGGTTAGATAAAAAATTATCTTGCTTTGGGGACTCATCTGAATCTATGAGTCTTAAACTCAGCGAGTAATCTTATATCTGTGTGTGTGTTCTGCGCGGTGGTACCTGCTAGGATTAACAGCTTCACAGGGCCATCGCGCAGTACAGACAGGTACCAACAGCTTGTCCTACTTAAATTATAGAGGTGACATAGTTTTTTTCACTCTCCGACTCGAGAATTGTTGAGCCCCTCCCCCTACTTACCTACTTACTCATTGACTTGGTTAGATGTACAGTAAAACAATTGTAGGTAGTAATAAAGTGTCATGGTCTCCCTGTTCGGAAAAAACCCTTTTTTAAATTGTATATAAACCTGTTATTTTTATTAGTTCATATAATTTCAATATCATATTTTTACGTGGCCCTGTAAGTATGCCGTTGCACTGTTGGAATGTATTACTTAAATGATAATTATTTAAACTAAATATTTGTTTTATACTTACTTTTTAACCATCTGTTTTACCTGCCGAACAGGGAGTCCCCCTGATTCGAAACCCCCCAAAAAGAATACATACACAGCTGTCATTTACCTGATAAAATTTAATTTTTTAAATAACATAGTACACATGAATTATCTAATGTGCAATATAGTGTCTTATAATAGCAAACTTTTTAACACAGATTCTTTAATTTAGTAATATTTTCTTAATTTAGCTTTTTATAAATTGTTGTTTACCCATATTAGAAATTTTTAAATTGGTATCTAAAATAGATTAAATTTTTATAGTGGGCATATAGGATAGTTAATCCTCGCCTAAAGCCATTATGGCACATGGACGAGTATAAAGAAACACTAGCCAGCCAACCCCATTTGATTAAATATTACCCTCCAACCTCGAAGAATAATCAAAGGAACGTTTATATGAACCATGAAATGATGTAAACAGTAAGTTAACACATTGATCTTGTCACGTACTAAACTACTTCTTTAGTAAAGCAGAATTGAATGGACATTTACTATCATGGTATCTTCAACTCAAAAGTAATCAACAAACGTACTGCCCAACCAGAAGAAATCTGCCACATCGGCGTGCACTATATGGTAATTTGCTTATGGTGGGTACTAGTGTCTCCGACCAAAAGAAAAAACAACAACAACAACAAAAAGATAAATTGTGTGTAACAAGCTTTCCTTCTGCTTTTAAATACTTATACAAGATTTATATATAATATCAATACAAGTCTTTGATTCACTTACTCCGCCGTTCAGATTCTACACACTGGCACCAGAGTCCTCACACTCATTTAATACGCACACATTTACTCGTCCGAGTACAAACCCATGTTTTAGCATCGCAATCAAGTGCACACGCGTTATCGAGAACTCGAGGGGTGTGGGTCACTATATTCTGCCAAATTATGTTACTTCAGTACTATAGAGCCCATTCTCGTGCCCCGAGGTTATCAAGAATCTCTATCTAGGCTCTGGGAACGAGAATGTACAGAGCCGCACTTTTATGACCGGTTATAATTCAATCTGTCATAGGAATCATCTCTTGATACGTTCCTGTTCATTCTTCCAGAGTTAATATTGTTAATACGAGTGTTGCCACAACGGTACCTGTTTTCAAGCCGTTGAACTATATCACTGATTTGCACGTAGTCGTAGGCCAAGTCATTAGATGTAGATGGTTCATTCACTGTTTGTAACTGTATGTTGGCTTGTATTGTTGTTCTTATCAAACATCTAGGTATCATACTGTAAGGTCAGAAATAGAAACTAATTACTACACAATGATAAAACAACTTTACGTTACATAAAACCTAGCTCACCAGAAGGACAGACCATTTGAAATTAACCTCGTAAATCATACTTAATAAGTGGATTTTTGACTTGGCGCGCCTGTGTAACAAACGAAGAGTCTAATTGTCAAACGTGGTTTAATTAATATAATATTCAGTAGATTAACACGTACTGAGCAGTTACTTTGTTTTTATAAGAATAAATACTTAGAAACTGTACGACAATAAGGCAGACTTTTTACCTATAAACGGATGAGTCCAAAATGAAAGAACAATAACAAGCCATATTTACAAAATATAGCGTATAACATCACCATATGGCAAATGTTCATGATAAAAACATCTGTTGGACCCGTGCATTGTTCAAAATAGAGAGGTCAACTGATTCGATTATATATTAAAAGATTTATACATGTAATATACTCACAGCACTTAATGCATAATGAATACGGAAAAAGCTCCCAATTGTGTGACACAACTCGTATAAATTTACTATTGTGTCAAGAGTCTTTGTTAACAAGTATTAAGGAAATTTAAAAAAAGTACACGATGTGGGTTTCGAATATTAATTTAAATGATATAGTTATTGGTTTTTAACATGAACATAATTTACAAAATGAGCGTTGTTTTTAGTGCAAAATTTAGATCTACGTAAACTTAAAAATATATTTTTTGAGCACCAGAATATAATTCGTAAATGAAGTTTATTCTTACTGTGTTAGTAAAATATTTGAATTTAGACATACCTTTTGGATCATTTAATAATTATCAATAGAAATAATAAAAATGAAGTCCGAATAATTTCTCACCAATGTATTAACACAACCAACACAATAATTATAATAATTGCAACTATACTGACGACCGTCCATAGAATGTAGTTGGGTGAATAAATATTACCTAAAACAATGGAAAACATTATTAAAGTTTAGTTTACTTATGTTTCAATATAATATTTAGAATCAGTGATAGGAGGGAGAATGACCGTAGACATTATATCATGCCCAAACTCTGCGAAAGTATGTCCAGCTCAATGACAATCTGCGTAAACACATATCCAGTAGACCACGGTCGTACTGGATCTGTACTTTTTCCCTTTGAGGTCACGTCGAGATGAACTTTGTGTCGCCCAATCAATGCGTAGCTTTCATCTAGACGAAAACGCTATTAATCACATTTTGATTTCGTAATTTCTATTTTTAGACCAAGTTTTGCTTGCTAATTTAACCGCGGTATAATTCACAGGCTGCGATTGGGCGGCTCATTTCAAATTTCGTGACGTAGACGATGTAAACAAGTTACGTATCATAACAATTTCGTCATGAATATTATGATGAGAAAAGGTCACCTGAACGTGACCTTCGTTTGGAAAAGGCCAGATCTACATTAGCGAGTATGCGAGCGGTAAAATTGTAGATCGGGTTTTAATCAGATTGGCTCAATGATCAATAGACTTGTAAGCTACCGACTAAGCTAGCCGGTCTAGCTTATATACTACTCACACTGGCATCGATTCTGGGTCCTCTTGAACCGAGATACATCTATTACGATACAGTTTGCTCTAGAGAGATAATAAAGTATGTTTTGGATGGGATTTAAACCAATGCCAAGTTGGTGATCAATCTATTACAAGAATCTTCTGTCAAACGTCGTACTTTTATAACCAACCGGCGACGCTCATTCCAGACTAATGCTGTGTTTTATATTTTAAAACACCCAATCTGTATCTTTAAGTTTTTATGAATTAAGAAAGTAAAACATGAAAGCACTGATGGATTAATTATTATGAAAATATTGAAAAGTCTATGTATATACAAAATCAATGTATACGTCGCACAAAAACAAAACAAAACACTGTTTATAAAATAAACTAATCCACGACTGCGGATGCTAAGGATGACAATAACATGTATAATTTATATGTTTTTTGAGTGTCTTGAGTGTTATGGTAAGGCGGTCTACCATTACAAGCATGATTGACCAAGGGGCGGTGGTATATCCTCCTTGCAAATTTTGTAAAAATGAATTATACAACTTTATTTTCAATACCGCTACCTCTGAAATGTATTGTTTAATTTTTTATGTTTACAGAAACACGTTTTGTTATTTTGTACGAACTATACATTGTACATACTTATTATACATTATTGTAATAATACCAGTTATAATACAACATAAAAAACAAAAGTACACATGAATTGCATTTGAAAGTCTAAAGTTCACCGACTTTACATCTATTACTCCTGGTTTGATACGGGTTGCTATCTATATATCCCTTTGGGATGTCTGTGCTGTCGACAAATAAATAAACGCACCATCGCATAATACCCATACATGTGTACAACTAAGTGAACTGGATAACAGGTACATTTATTGCCCAAAAAACTTAGCTGTGCATCTGACGAGGTACTACCCTGGATTTCTTGATCTCTGAATGCACACCTCAAACCACAAGAAAACTGCTCATAGGTATCACAATTTTAATATTCTATATGTCAAGTGGCAGTGACCCTAATGAGGTATGAACCGAGGTCTTCCTAAAACGCATCCTGTAATGTTGTACCACTGCACCAGAGCACCTACGTGAATTTAGTATAACCTCTGAAGAGAGCCGCTCTACAGAACAAATTCTATGCACAACAACAGCTTTTGATATTTCCCATAGACGTAGTTTAAATTGAATTTAACATCTGCGGAGCAACAATATCCGAACAGCAACAAATATTCCTCCCAGTGGTTGTTGTTTAGAGGTTGTATGGTATTTAAAAGTTTAGAATAGCCTACATGTCACTAAGTAAAATGAAATACATTAATTTTACTAACCTTCTAATGTAAATGTTGAATTATTAAAGTCACTAGAGTTTGATAGTTCTGACGTCATACTTGTTATTGTTGTTGTTATTGTAACTGTAGTTGTTGTAGATTCTTTAAATGTAGTGGCCTCTATATCTAAATAAATGAAAAAGTAAAATAACTTCCCATACTCCAGGGTAATTTCTTTTAAAAATATGCAGAGGTACTTAAACAGGGAAAGTGTGACTTAAGGAAGATATCGGCACACATGCATAGGTATTGGCCCGAGGGTTTCAGCCTGTCGCTAGTCCAATATGATTTTACAAGTTGTGTACTCGTCCAAATTTATTTCCGTATTGTACAATAAAATGTATAATAATCTATAAATATGATATATTTGTCCAATATAACATGTAACACAGCAATGTTGTTACATACAAGTGTCAATCATATACGAGTATTCATGTTCATGAATTGTGTTCTTGATTCAATTGAACTCTCTAATGCATGCATTCACTGGAAACGTTTACAATAAAGGGAGGTAACGATAGAATGGAGTTTAATAATGAACTTGTACCAAGTAAAATATAACATACCTATCGCCTTATACATTGAAAATCTGTACGGTCCTCCACAAATTGTATCTATACAAAACCAAGAACACAAATTATCTCCAACCTTTTTACCAATGACACTATTTCCACAATAACATCTACCCCACTGCAAAATAATAAGAAAGTGTACAATTAAAGTGCACAGAAATGAGAAACATATAACTAATTATTACCATTTACACTGTTGATTGTACATACGTAATGTTCTGTAAATAAAAATTGATTTCTATAAAATTGAGAACCGACAAGTTTACATTATGTTTAGCTTTTACAGTAGTTTAGATCTTTCAAATAAAAAAGCTCACACTTACGGAGCCCCTAAAGCGACATTTTGAAATACTTTTTTTATTTTCACAACTTTAACGTTTAAACGTAATATTATTTCGTTTAATCGATATAATATTCCGTATAAACAAAATAATATTTCGTATAAACGAAATAATATTACGTTTAAACGAAATAGTTGTGAAAATAAAAAAGTATTTCATAATGTCACTTTAGGGGCTCCGTAACACTTAAATTCAACGTTTGTATATTTTGTAAGATGCCCCAATAACTGCAGTTACGAAACTTTGGGACCCGCAGAGCATTATTCATACTAACAGACCGATTTCTAACATCCTGTCCGCCTCAGAGGCGTGTATTTATTTTAAATAAACCATCGAACAGATTCCCATAGTAAATCAAAATGAGCTTAACCTTTTGTTTTTGTTTTCACTCGAATTGATTGGTTTGTTTAGTATAAAAGCTACAACCAACGTTGATATGATTAATTCATCTTCAGCAACTCGTTCTTGATGTGTATTGATTATGACAACATGATAAATAATAAACATATATAGAATGAAAGTAACCAGATTGAATTTGTCATGTAACATATAAATGACGACTTGAGAACAGCGATGAATGATGAAAGCGCATGTATGGGAAACACCTAAATGACATAGGTAAAATCAAGAAGTTGCACATGATTTAGCAAAAAGGATTATTGACAATGCACCATATAATTTTCATTATTAAATAACTATGTGTTATTTGCCCAGTAGAGTGCCAATTTCACTGCACAATACTGCAAAACCGGTTAAATGGTTAAATAAAACTGAAAACAAAGCCGAAATCTGTCATAGGGTCAATAACAGTTATTGACTCTTGTCAAATAACAAATTTATGCACAATATTGGTTGATAAACAGGACAATATCAAAACTGGTAAGTAAAGTAGTTATCTAACAAAATTGTCATTAATTGAGTGATTTAATATAGGCCCTGTTATTTTGCTTGAGACAATCATATTAGCCCCTGGCCTTCGGCCTCAGGCCAATACTACTGCCTTTGGAAAATGACAGGGCATTTATTAAATCACTTATTTAATAACAAATATTACAGATCATGTATGCTTAATTAATCTTACCGAAATTCCAAAAACATTATTCCCAGATCCACAATATTCTTGACAAGCAGTTTTAGATTTATCGATCAATAAAGTCGCATTAACATGATTTTGTTCTGAATAGTCATAACAACCAATGTAATCGTATTGTCTTGCTTGTGGCATCTTAGTAGTACGTATACAAATTCCTTAAACAAAAAAGTACAATTAATGGATATTCAGGTTTGCTTACCCTCTTACAATAATTAGAATACATTGTACACAAATGAGTGTACTTTCATAACAATGCCATAGACTGTATAGTGCAAACAAAACTCAACGTGTTGGTGTAAACATAAAAAAATGAACCAATCCATTTCAGTCAGGCAGTGTAGAAAATAAAAGTTGTAATGTTTATTTTTGCAAAATTAGTGCGGCGAATAAGTCACTACCCATTAGCCAATCATACTAGTAATGGTACCATTACATCAACAAGAATCGCATAAAATATAATAAAATCATATATTTTACTGTTATCCTGAGCATCCCCTGTCGTGGATTAGTTCATTGTATTGTTATCATTAACTGTGTTTTTGTACGCACTATTAAAACACATTTTTATTACTTAAGTAGAACTCAAAATTAAAAAAAACCTTACCTTCAACGAACGAAATTAACAACAATGAAATTCTGACAATATTTGAAGATGACATATTGTTGCTGTATCGTATAGTAAGTTAATTTGGAGTGTGCTTTTTGATCAATTTCAATCAACAGTTTAAGCAATACATTAAAAAGCTCATACTTTATACACGCACAGAACAGTAGTGGATAATTAAAAGATGAGAAATGTTTAAAGAATGTATTAATCATTATTACGTTTTTCTTCACAATGCCATTGTACCATTGTATTCATTGATGACACATCTCACTAAGGTCAAAGTTACAAACAACGCAATACATATAAATATAGAGAAACCTTTCCAAAACGGCTTACAGCTTAACATAAAGCCACTATATGAAGATATATTCATTAACCGAGGCTTTAAAAACTCCTTTACAACCACAAAGTTATCAAAATATAACAGGTATTACAGATATAATAAACTGTTTAAATCATTTTGAATTCTAAATTTAAATTTGACCAAGTGTCCAATTCTTAAAAAAGTGGGATACTTTTATAAGAGCACACTATATATTCATTTATAAATACGATAATGTTTCATATACCTGATTCAAAATAGATTTAGAGTTTAATTGTGCAATTCGTAGTAAGTTTTTTTATATAAATAATATGACTTTATAAAATAAGAGGACGAATGTCTTGTATGCATGCCTTGTCTGAAAGGGAACTTCTTGTGACATTTATTGAGAGGTGAATGTTATTGGAATAGTTGTTGATTTTAATTATGCCGAAAGAAAATCACTGATGAATCATTTCTTCTTTAGGAGAAAATCAAAATTAGGTCTAGGTAAAATTAAGTTTAATGTTTTTATTATATGTATATTGATCATATAGAAATTATTGCATAAATAACTTGAAACTAGTTGCAGCCATAGAGGAAAGTTGTACTGTATATATTTTTGCTTTGCATTTTTTCCATACGTAATAGGTTAATACGTACATACATGTAGAGTGATTGAGTAATATCTTCCTGTTAAAACAAGCTACACTTAGTAAGGCTGGAAAATGTTGTTGATGAACAAATTTAGAATTAATATACAATATTATGCTGGTATTAATTTTCCATATATGTCAAACTATCAGGTTGCTGCAAGAAATTGTTCAGTGAGTTTAACCCTTCTTAGTCCTATCGCCACGATAATGTCCCAATGTGAAACATGTTACGGCGGCGTTTATATATTGAACAAAAGAAAAAAGTTGACAATATAATGTTGTGTCTAAAGCTGCTTGATGCCCACGTCACTTCAGGAAAGTGTTAGTGACTTACGGAATGGGGAGAATATGAGATGAGACGTGAGCCCTTCAGACACTACTGTATACTCCTGTATACAGTTATAGGGTTAGATTTGAGTGAGATTTGAACAAACATATAGTGTCAAGTCCACACATATTGTAAAACTGGCACAGCAATGTGAATAACAAAATCATAAATTTATACTGATGTTATAAACTGATGTTAAAGTAGAAACTTAGATTTGTTTTATTTTTTCCTTATTTATTTATACTTGGTTTAACGCCGTGACAACACAATTTTTTTTTTTTTCACGTACCCTTCCACAAGGCCGGAAATATTTCCATATACCTTATTAATGGAGAAAAATTGACATTATTGTCAAATTTTCATGGAAGGATATAACCCCCTCGGGTGAGAATCGAACCCGAACCCCCTAGACACTAGATTCGAAATCCAACCGCGCCATCGACTCGTTTTTTTGTCAAGCAAAATAACAAAATATAAGATAGGGAAATCCTAATGAAATGAAGTGTTTGTTTTGTTGACAACAGAAAAATGTCTTTATTATCTCAAACAATGAAGCTTGACTCATGACTAACTCGGATTTACATTGTATTAATAAATAAAAAAAGAGAGAATTAAAAACTCATGTATATCGAGAGGTATTAAACACGGTAAGGGGAGAAAGAGATATGAACTTCTTATATGTAGGGGCATTTTTTATTCAAATATTTTCTTCACTACATCACAAGGTTTCGTACCAGTACATGTTCTTTTAAAAATAGTGAGTATTTACAACAGCACATATTCAATTATAAAATAATTTCTATCATTATATCGTGCGTGATTTTTTACTATATAGCTAGGGGTTGTTAATTTTATTTTTTAAAGATAATCATATGTGAGACCCTGCTTAAAAAATGGTGCCATCAATATGACAATAGAATCAACAACAAAAAATTTCGTGTGACCCCATTAACCCCCCTGTACATACCCCTTGAAAGTCAGACACGTCCATTTTACACAAAAATAACAATTTTGTAAATCCAGCTGTTATAAATCGATTCTTATAGGCTTTCAATATATCAATATGTAGGTTTGTTAGGCTGCTGAGTTCAAATATGAAGTAAAAATCTAAAATAAACAACTTAAACTGAATCATGCCTGTAATATATCAATCTAAAGGTGTTTTTATGGTGCTGGGTTCAAATATTAACTCCAAAACTAAATCAAACAAACAAATATGGCAGAAAATTCAAAATGGCCGCCAAAATAAATCATATTTCAGTTATAAACGGCACACTTACATGTAATCCATTCAATACAACTTTTGACCTAGACAAAATTGCAACAGAAAATATTTTTATACTATCCGAAAGACCATCAATACAATAACACACACAAAAAAGTTATAAAATAATGCATTTTCTATTTATATTAAAAGGCTCTGCAATGTTTCCGTACTTCTGTAACAAATGTATACTGTTACAAAATTTCATGTGTAAAACAGTAACAAAAGTAACAAATGAAATTTTAAATATTTTTTACTGTAATACCTATTATTCATCTGTATTACATATGTGTAGTAGCATGAACTACAACACTTGTTTGGAAGCATATGTTGACTCTTAAATCTGTTTTAGTAATCAATACACGATAAACTGGTTCCAGAAATTCATAGTTTCAGGTATTATGTTGGTACTTACATCACATTTGTTCATTAAATGATAAATTCATATCAATGACATTTAAATCCTTTTTAGACACATTTGTAGTTTAAACTAAAAGTTGTTATCAACAATGATTTTTGAAAATTGTATACGATCAGATTCCAAAAATTCGCAGTTTTAAATATCATTTTAGTACTTTTATCCCAAAACTGATCAATTATGTCTATTATTTATTAACGTTATGCTAATTATAGTACAAGCACATGAAAAATACATGTAAAGCAGATTCCAGATATTAAATGACTCGTTTACGGGTCAATTTTGATACATTTATCCAAAAAGTCTTCAAAAATTACCTTTTTGAATTTTGAATTTATAAAAAAATTGAACAATAAGTTGTATTTTTACAATTGTTTTCATTCGTAAATGATAATAGATAGTTATAAAGGGAGCTAATTCACAATTGTTTTCATTTGTACATGATAATAGATAGTTGTAAAGGGAGCTAATCCACATTTTTATTCATGTTCAACGTTTTTGCCAAAAAAGGACTTCCCCTCGAATTTTTGAGTGCAACATTTTTTTGGAAACTACTATGAATACAAACTTTCACATAGTACAAAAATAAATTCTGTTGCAATTTTGTCTAGGTTAGCCTATTTTTTGAGCTGTATTAAATGGACCAACTTTAAACATGTTACGCATTTTATAAATTAACTCTAGTTAATGAAATCTTAATAGACCAAAGTTATGACACTTGATTATATGTGTGTGAATATATTTTATTCATTATATAGCTGAGGTTGAGCTGTAGAGGTATGATTAGAGATTTAGGTCTGAGAGGTCATTCGTTCCAACCTAATCAGCGGCACATACGAAGCTTGATTGAAACATGTGTCTTTGATTGCTTTACTTCATTAAGATGTTGATGAGTATTTGCATAGAAAAATTCTTGGCACTTTGGTTGCAAAGTATAGTTAAAATTCCCAGGAAATCTTATAGATATCAGTAACTAAATCATAGATCATCATGGGTAATGGCTTTATGTTAGCATGTAAGCATCTTAGCTACAATATAGATTGCAACTTTGTTTTAACAAACTGTGTTGTGTTGTTAAATTCTGAAAATATAATAAAGCAATGACTTTATAGCTTATCAGATTTCTAGATGTAGTTCATTTACTTTCTCTGTCTTTATTTTTATTAAGTTTGATCTATGTATTTCTATGTATTAAAATCTTCACATAAAGTAAATGACTCATCAATTGCTTTCAGAGATTCAAGGTCTTGTATTCTCTAATTTTCCAATATCACAATAGCAATTGTGTCATTCCCTTTATTTTTTTGCAATTTTTGTTATATCTCTATTAATTTGTTTATACTTCCTTGTATTTCCTTTTACTAGCCCTTGAAACTAATGATTGAGAATCATGATATTCAATTATTTAGCCAACTGTGCACGGTTGAAACAAATGCAAGACATTACATGATTAGAAAATGAGATTGCTTATGTGACAACCGAGTAAAACAAAAGTAAAGACAACAATAATTGAAATAGGCAACTAATTGTTTGAGAGGTCGTTTATACAGTCACAGCCAAACTAAACAAAATGCAATGTGTTATTTAATTAACCTTTGAATCTATCATGAATGCTAAAACAGACAGGAAAACTTTTTAGCTCACATTTCATACACTAACTAATGATAATTTATATATAAAGAAATAAACTTATAAATGCAAACAGGTATAGAATGATTTCTCCATAACTGAGGATGTGCAGAAAACATTTGGTACATTTTCTACAGAAACAATACTACAAGAACTAAAACACAAAACCTTTAAGCTTACATATTTTACAAATTTGCAGCTATTTCCCCTGGTCATTTGACTACTAGTATATATACATATATGAGTTGCCTGATGATGTATAATTTAACATAACACTATTGGACTACGGAAATTAAAAACACCAATTGGCGATTCATCCTTTCATGAATTGAACAATTGCAAGTATATTTCTTGTGCAAGGAAATTGGATGTGAATCTTGTGGGTTTGAACCAAAAATCCCTCTATCCATTAGTATCTTTATTTCAACTGGATCTTTGCTATAGCCTTTGAAAGTTTAGGCCATCAATCTGAAAATTTATTTAAGCAATGTCAGGTCTGACTTATGTGTTAAACTGACATACCTCATCAAATATTTAGCTGTGTTTATAGCATATTAAAATAAAAGTTCTTGCAAAACAGATTATTATACTGCAATGTATGATATTTGCTTCGTTATTTTACAAATAATCTGCGGGTTCGAATCCCACCCGGGGATAAACCCTTCAATGAAAATTTGACAATAGTGTCGATTTACCTCCATTGATTAGATAATATGGAGATGTTTCCGGCCTTATGGAAGAGTTTGTGAGTACTGGTTATAGTCAATGGTCCAGGAAAGCTAGGTTAGGTGCGCTGGACTTCTAATGCTGTCTCTTTGGGACAGAAGAGACATTTAATTTCAACGACTCGATCCTTGGCCACAACAATTACAGTTTACTAAAGAATCCAGACTGGCACCAATAAGGGACTGTTTAGCCTTTAGTGTTAATGAAAAGTCCACATAGTGTCAACATGAAATTATTATGTTTAGTCAACATTATTTTCTTACATGCATGTATAGAGTCGTTTTTATATGTACAGTCATACTAGGTTTGCCTTGTTTATTGAGCGTGTACCTACATTAAATTGAATTTACCGTACAAAAGGATGGATTATGCAAAGAAGTTATACTCACGCTTTTCATATTAGAAGATGTAAACTGTCCATTGTCTGGTCATGTGTGATTATTTCAACATCGACTGTTTGCTGCTCAGTAATACAAATACTGTTAAAGATCTCAACACATTCTTGTTTCAGTTCATCTGCAGGCATACTTACATACTTTTAATCATTGTATGTCCACAAATTGAGTAGGAAGTTACTCTTCTTAAAATATTTGGGGTATATAGTTGATATTTATTTGATACAATTAATATGCTTGCATTTGACTTGGATTCAAATAATTGCCATAATAAAACTTCATTTTCTAGTTGAAAGTCTGATATCTGGCTCATCACCATTAATCACACAATTTAATTTGCATTTTTGTAGCAGCTGACGTAAAGTCTATTTCTTTTATTTCTGAATACAACAACGACTTTAATCCTGTTAGTAAAGCCAAAAAAAGCTTTTATACTGGGTCACCGTCTTATTTGATTTTATTTTATTAGAGGCATCTAGGTAAAATAAGACAGCTCCAACATGTGAACAGGTCTCACCTAAACCAGCCAAGCAGTGTGCTGACTCAACATCTTCATCATATCCAGACTTTAATAATATAAGCCAGGATCTCAAGGGTGGTTCATTTATCCTCTAAGAATGCCAGACCTGAAAATAAAAATAAAACAATACCAAGACCCTACATTAACATAAGAATATAACATCAGTATAAACTTATGATTTTGTTATTCACATTGCTGTGCCAGTTTGACAATATGTGTGGACTTGACACTATATGTTTGATCCAATCTCACTCAAATCATATCTTACAACTGTATACAGGAGTATGCAATAGTGTCTGAAGGGCTCAAATCTCATCTCATATTGTCAGGTATGGATTTCCCCATTTACAAAAAGTTTTGGTAAAAATAGCGGGTGAATTTAACTCAGTTATGTCAAAACTCTCTGAAAATGTTAATATTGATCCACATATTGACCTCTTATTTAATATTGAAGATACTGTTGCTAACCTTTTTTTAAAACCATGTAATATTAGAACAATTATCATTGCCTTTACATAGAAAATTACAAGATCGCTCAACTAATACTTTAGGTATGAGAGTGATAGAAAAATGTCATAATGATAACCTCTTATTTTGAATGGTCCTTTTGGGTCAGATCGCGACTTATGTAAACATACATTTCGAGATAAATTTACAATTGTTTATGTTATTGCATCACCATCATGTTTTACTTTGTTGAAAACATTTGATATTAGTGATAATGACACATAATTATGAGTATTTACTCACTCATCAAATTAACAAATGGCGAGTTCTCAGGAAATAATGCACACGTACACACACGACTCATTTGGGATCACAATTAGGCACATACTTTTTGCAATAATATTGACAGCGTTCGCATTGATTCAATCATGCACCCATACCCACATTCTCAACATACTATGAAACTATCACTAATGACATCCAAATATTATTTCAAAATACTTCTTGTAAAACTTTTAAGCAAAGTAAATCATAACCATGTAACTAAACCTGATAAAAACAAACCTTTGTTTGGATTAAAATGTCACTAGACATGTTAAAAATATCACAAATCATTAAAGTAAAGAAATATAGATGAAATAAGAAAGAAACAAATTAATCTAAAACTTTCTAGTAAGAAATACATAAAAACAATGAATGGCTGTATTAACACACTACATTTGAAAATGCACAACGACACAGAAACATGTCCACTAGTGACCCAAAACAGTACTGAAACTACCTTAGTCCTTTTAACATAAATCACAACCAGAATTAACACCATCCATAGAAGAGTTTTTCACACACGTTTAACAAATCCAGCATTCGACATAAACAATTTTATACACAGCAGATAACTTTTCCCATATAAGCACATGTTTCCACAAGGATTACTTCCCCTTAATGAAAGAGGTAATCTGATAATTGTTCTTTTTACATTTTGGCGTTTAACACTCAGTCTATGTAAGCAGTTTTGCAACTTACGAAAAGGCTATATTGGCTACATTTTAGGTATAGGATCCGTCCCAGGGTTGTGTTACCTTTTGACCAAATTACCAACAGTTTTGGGTATTCCGTGGCATGACGTCTTTCATCAACATATGATTTTTGAGTGTTGAGTACATATGTTAAGTAAATACTGATTTATCTCAACACTGTCATTACACATTAGAGTTTATATCGCAGGAGCCCGGTGCAATTTTCCCCTCATATTGTATGTTCTATATACATGTAAGCGAAAAAGGAAAAATTTATCGGGCTCCTGTGATAAAAATGAACGTAAAATCTTGTGATGAAAGTGTTGTGATGAATTATTTACATTTTGGAAATACTTTTTTGTGTAATTCACACTAAGGAATTGTAAAATGTTAAATGGACATCCTATATCAACATTTGGATTTATGAAAAAAGTACTTTAATTATGTGTTTGGACTGACGTTCGGAAGGCTATTTCAAGGTTAGGATAAATGTTTTCATTTCTTTCTAAATGTCTTATTTGTTGAGGTTTTTTTTATATATCTACTGTCTTGTCTATACACTTGATGCATCACTTACAAAATATATCAAACTTATTTGGAATTTATGGATATTTTAATATATTTAGTTACCCCAACCTTTTGATTTTTTTCAATTTCAAAAACTGATATACCCTAAATATCCCTGCGAAAAAAGAATATTAAACGCAATATTTCATTATTTTGAATTAAAAATGAATTCTGTCAAGGAAATGCTTTGTGTTTTTTTCTTTAAATAAAAATAAACTACAGTAAAACATACGAACCTATATTGAAGGTAAATATGCAAATCAGAGGCAAACTATTGATACTAACTGTTTTATCGGAATAAATGAAGCAACTTCAAGCACAGAGTGTGTTTAAATAAAGATTTTGACGCAGTTATAATTTCACAAATACCTTATTGATTAATAACAAAGAAGACATTTGCACGTAAAAGCCAGGTATAGTGAAATTAATTGGTACAGAAGCCATGTTGGCAAACAAGTATTGAATCTATGTAGGGTGAATTGAAAAAGTGAATTATTAAATTACATTCAGGCAGGTGATCCCTTAAAGTACCCATTTAGGTACACATGGGTGTATTGGGACAAATGTATGTAAATTTCTTCTCGCTCAAGAAAATAAGAAGTGCACCTAGATGAGTTCGACTGCGGAACCTCTCGATCCCTTAGTGCTCGTCATATCACTTCAACAAATTTACAGATACAGCTCATAACGTTGAAGTGCTAGCATTTAAAAATCAACAACTATCGTTTGACCGTTGTTTTGATGTTGTCCATTTACCATTACACGATGCTTATGTGTAATTATACAATGACCATTTACCATTATACGATACTTATGTGTCATTATACGATGACTATTTACCATTATACGATGGTGAAGGATAATTTCATTATGCTTGTTTTTGATAATGTGATGTCCATTTGGTATTTATTGATGCCAGTTCCTTGTTATATGATGATTGTTTATCATTATAACGAGTTCATTTTCCACTATACCAAGCTTAATAGGATCGTAAATATGGAACGCCAAAGCTGCCTTAACATGAGAAGAATCTTTATGTGCTTTGAATATATCATTAATGTAGGTACAAAGTGTAGTATATGATGTTACATTTTCATTAAAAGATGATTTTTTACAATAATACGATGCTTATTCGTCATTATACTATGCTCATTCGTCATTTTACGATGCTAATTAGTCATTATATAATGCTCATTCGTCCATTTACGATGCTCATTTGTCATTATACGATGCTTATTCGCCATAATACGATGCTCATTTGTCATAATACGATGTCATTTCACCATTATACATTGCTTATGTATCATATATGATGCTCATTTGTCAATATACGATGCTCATTTTTCATTTTATTATGCTTTATGTCTGTTTGATATTTAATTAAGCGTACCCGCCCGGCTAGCTCAGTCGGTAGTGCACAAGTCTACTGATTGAGGGGTCATAGGTTCGATTCCCGGTCGGGGCATACTTTCGTGGCGCTTGGTAATGAAATAATTTTCTACGGCCATTCTCCCTCCTACCACTGATTCAAAATCATGTAGGGCAGTAGTCAGTCTTTGGCGAAAGTATACGCTTAATAGATGGTTAACAATTAAATCCAGAGATTTAGCCTTTCCTGGAAATGTGAGTAGGTGCAATATCACGACACACACTAATTACGCAAAGTCCTCTTTTTTTACCGAATGAACTTGCCAACAAAGTTATGTTTCTTTTTACAAATTGACCCGAGACCAGGCATAACATTTAAATATTATTTACACTCATTAAAACAGTCAGCCAGAATGAATCACACCATGTATTAATCTGATCCGTACGAGCTTTATAAAATTAACATATAAGTTGGCTATCTTTACCAATTCACCACAGAAATGAGTAATAACATTTTGTAAATGCACTTTTATTGCACAATCCATATACATGTAGTAAAATTTTTTACAAATAGTCCCGAGACAACACATTCAATTTAAATGCATGTATCATTCACATGCTTAAAATAGGTTAGCCACAGTAAATCACATTATGCATCTAATCTTAAGCTACACTTTACTATGTAGTTTGAGAACCATTTGCATAAAACGTATGATGATTTCTGTTTGGTCAAGGAAATCCTGCACAAACGTTTAACGATTTGTTGCAGGGATAATAATGCAACAATCATACATTCTTATATTCAAGCCAGCTTTTACATAAATGTGGTAAAGTTCACTTAAAGACAGAGAACATAAGTTAAAATCCAGCTTGTGTCACTAATTACATCGGTTGGATACAAATAAATTGCAATAATTGACTATTGGGCTAACTCAGTAAATCTATTCTTTTTATTGATATTTCGCCTAAAAGGCGAAACAATTGAAAAAATTTCATTGTGAAAAAAATGTAGTAAAAGTGTTTTGAATACTTTGAAAAAGCCTTTTAGGCGAAATATCAATAAAAAGAGTAAATTTACTGAGTTTTATTTGAGGTCTCTTTAAGGACTTGTACAGTGAACTATTGGGCTAAGTTAAATATAAACTGAACTCAAAGAAACAAATTTATAATGCCACTTTAAACATTCTGGAAGGAGGAAAGGGGAACAATCTGAACAAAGAAATTGCATTCAGGGGAGGTAACTATGCGGAGACGTTCCATAGAGTTCGCTGGTAGGTTTTATGTTTGAAGTATATATACTTTAAACGTGATACGTAAATGATTAAAGCAGCTGTTTAAAATGACAGGTATTTATTCAACACCGATTTTATTTCACTGATAAAAAGACGTCCATTTACCATTGAAATGGGCAAAAATGAACATGTTAATTGATTTTATTTAATATTAAATAATTTATTTGAGAAATGCAACGAATAGAGTCTTAAACAAATTATATATTGGTAAAGATATTGCTTTACTTCTATTACTGTTGATATGCACACTATGATGTAAGATGATATTATGTATGCATTATAACAAAATATAATTAAAATGTGTTATCATAGAAAACAAATGTTTGTTCTTCCTGAAGCAGTCAATCAATGCAATTTCCATTTCTTGTAGAATATAAACATATAAATAAAATAATGTCCTGTGTGTTCTGTAACAAGGTTGAGTTATTTCCCCTTGTATACTCTTTAAATAGGTAGGTAGGTCCCATTAGTTGAAATACTCGGATTTTACCATTACGTTTCAATGTCACTTTGCCAAATTTAATATTGAATAACTTTCTTGCGAATCGTTAAATTAGTTTGAAATAAGCTAAGTATTTTTAGGGTTAAGAACTATCTAAATTTCACCACTTCTGTAAATAGCTTCATTAACAAGAAAGATATTAGATGAAATATTGTGTTGTCCTTACATAGGACTTTAATGATAAAATTCGAGGATTCCAACTGATAGGACCTACTTACCAATTGGATTGCTTTAGATTTTATCAGGGAAAGATAATTGACAAAAGTCACTTATTAACTCAGATTAATCCTTACTCTTATTATGACACATGTTATTGGCTATATGGTAACACTAAGCTTACGTCAGGATAATTTACATATTGGATAAAATCAAGGAGTTTACTTATGCACTATTTTGAATTCAGTACTCAGGTTCCAGATTACGCAAAGTGATAAATCCGAGTAGGGACTAATTAGGTGTAATAACCCTTGCCGCTAGAGCTCTTATCGGACGTATTTAACGAAAGAGTAACTACTTCATTAACATTTATAACTTTTTACATTTAAATTTATTTTAGTTTTAATTAAACACGATTCAGAATATATATGACAAAATACCCTCAGGTGATAGTTTTATAACTGTATATGAGCTATCTGTGAGATCATTATACATGTATATAAATCCCGGGTTTAAACTCCTTAGGCTCAATATATGGCCAGTCGTTCTTTTTAATTATTACTTGACTAAACGCTAAATATGTTTAAAAATACACTATGAGTTAAATGATGTCTTTCAAATACAACTTAAGATAGGATTCCGTTATTTAAGAACATTTCAATCTTATAGCACTGTCATCTCAACGTAATGAGATAACTGTAAAACAAATAAAATTCAAGGATATGATTTCATTTTTAGGATTTCTCTGTACGTTAAAAAGCATCAGCCGGAGGAAACCTAGCTATTTTTTTCTTTAGAGACATACAATGTATGTCTCAGTGTATAAAAATACTTAAAATATATCGTTTTAACATAATACTACTAGCAATGTATCCACAAGAGTTATATTATAAGTGTTAAGTGATAGCTATTTCAGTCTTAAAGAGATCACTTTCATGTCGGTGGCAATAAGCCATACCATAACAAATGTTACGGTACAGAAAAGAGCTGACATCAGAAACAAACTATAATAAACAAATACAAATTTATTTTCTACAACAGAACTGAAAACAAGTTTACAAACTGCAGAATTTATAATCAAGTGTGCAAAACTTCGTGATCCAATTAGAAACCCTTCAGTGTAAAATATTCAATTGTGTAAACATCCAAAATATACATTCTGTGGTGAATTTTATCATTTATTTGTTTCAACACTCTGTTTAGTTTAAGAACAATGGCCCAGTGGCAGGCAGCTTAGGAATCGAGGGGTCCCAGGTTTAAACTCCACAAGGGGCACTGCTCCTTGAGCAAGATCTTCTGTTGTTCCACTCCACCCAGATGCAATTGTGTATTGTCAGGGATCATCTGTCTGATAGAGATGTCAGAAATCAGGAGTTATTGTGCAAAATTTGTACAGTTGGCTGGATATATATAAACAATAAACCTTATACACAAAATCTGACTAACCATTCTATAGACAAAACATGAATTAATATATTTGTTTCAAGAAAGTGCTTTAATCAAAATATAATTATGTTACAAGGTATACCTGTATCAGATAATATCTGCCACAAATTAGTATGAAATAAATAAAATAATAAAATATAAAATCTTGATGAACACTATAGTTGTTACCAGGGCACATACATCATTTCAGGTCCTGTATGTTATCAATGTGTTCGTAAACATGCCCAGTTTCATAAAACAACATTTTGGGTATCAATTAAATAGTTTAGTGAGTTTAGATGTGTTCAATGTGCATGCACATTTGCACTCTGTATAATGAATGTTGAAAGTCAAGCGTGTCTCTTTAAATCTGTATAATTCAATTATATACACGTTTTTCAATTACATTATGATTCAGTAGATACAAATGTATAACCTTTTGTATGACCGATAGCTAAATTCTGCCGGTTCTTCCATTTGAAACCATTTTTACCCCAAAAAAAACCAAGAAAAATCTATAATGAACAATCATAAATCCGATATGTTACTGCAAGGTCGTCGCAAGACAATCCTCTAACTTCTGGGTATGTCCTAAATATTACACATGTGCCATAAAACATTCCATCACCCAAACCGTATGAAATACATTCTTCGATTATGTTGCACATCACTCTACATGTACTTTGTGAGACATCCTAAAATGTAAAGTAACAATTTTGATAAGCACAACTCCTTACACTGGATTTGTCACGAGTTACCTATTTCATTAAAGATAAGTAACTGCTTCGAGTTGGATGTAGACGGACAATATGAGGAGAGTTATAAAAACATGTAGGTCATACCCTATACATGAGTTGTCGGTTGTCGGTAAGTAAGTACTGGTGATAGAAAAGTGTCCAGGAAAACTATAGTAGAGCGTAGTATACTTGTTGTTTGTTTCACACTGTATTATAAATATTTTAATGACTACATTTTACAGATTAAACATACCACGAAATGTGTTATGTTTTGTTTTATACGTAAAACATTAAAATTATTCCGACAAACGAATTGACTCGTATACGACCGCCATTTTGACAAGAAACATCCTCGAAAAAATCGTACGTGATTTGGCTGTCCCCAAACGAATGTTTTCTTTAGAAAATCTAAGTAATCATTATAATATTCCTGAAACTTAATTATATTTGAGCCAAGTTGTTAGCAAGTTTTTTTATATATTCAACATGCCTTCGTCAACATTCAATATCATTGCAATAACTGAATTTAATGTAGCTTTTATGCTACGACATAGTTTTACTTTGTTACATGACTCTTTTACATAATAAGATCAAATACAAAGAAAAATAAGCTGCAATATTTTCCATATTCTTATATCTAAACGTTGAGTTATTTTACCGCTCATATATAATGTAACACCACCATTGTTTATCATGCTGCTTTTCGACTGTATATTTCAGCCATATTCCTCATCGGTCAGAAGTCTTCTTCTCTGACCCTGGAGAAACTTATATCTCGAGACGAAAGATTTCACCCAATTTCTAAGCTTATACATCCGCCTGTGACAAAATAATAAACTTTCAGAGACTATGGCAGGTTGAAGAAAGTATTGCATGACTAAATTCCACGAAGTTTTTCTTGAAGCTCTCGTCCGAGTGCAAACCCATGTTTTAGCATCGAAATCAAGTGCACGCGCGTTATCGACTGAGAGAACTGCCGGGGTGTGGGTCACTATACTGCCACTATACAGTACTACAGAGCCACACTTTTATGGCCGGTTATAATTCAACCTGTCATAGGAATCATCTCTTCATACGTTCCTGTTCATTTATCGAGAGTTAATATTGTTAACATGAGTGTTGGCACGACGGTACCTGTTTTCAGACTGTTGAACTATATCCCTGATATGCCCGTAGTCGTGGGCCAGGTCATGAGATGTAGATGGTTCATTCACTGTTTGTAACTGTATGTTGCCTTGTATTGTTGTTCTTATCAAACATCTAGGTATCATACTGTAATGTTAGAAAGAGAAACTAATTACTACACAAATTTGTGTTACGTTAAACCTAGCTAACCAGAATGACGTGAACTTGTTTTGCGCTAACCGTTTGAAATGTACTACAGAAATTATACTGTATAAGTAGATTTTATAACTTGGCGTGATTGTCTTACAAACAAAAAGTCTACTTGTCATAAAAGGGGTTTACTATGTAAACAAGTGAGTTTTATCAACGCTTTTATCTGCGGTACCACACATACTGAGCAGTTGATTTTGTTTTCCTAAGTATATATACTTTGTATATATACTAAACGGCACCACGACTTCGCGGACTTTTTGTTTTCCCATGAACGGATGATTCCAAAAGCAAAAGTGCATAACATGCCAGATGTTTATAGCAAACAAACATCTGTTGGAATTGTGTATTTTCAAATAGAGAAGGCAACTGACAGGATTATATACTTCTCCGAGCAATGATGCTGTTGTGCATTCGTTAGTGCCAATAGGGTTGGACATCGCGCTACAGTGATTTTAATTTTGTACCTCTGCCATTGTAGAACAGTCGTTAAAAAAACCAATTGATTTAATGACTGTGAGACATTTTTGTAAAATTGTTAAAAAATAATTGATTTTACATGTTATACACGTACTTCTAAATTGTCTTTTAAGAACTGATATGTGACAAAAATAAAGGAATAAATCCAGTGGTGCGTTCATTGTTTGGTTCATTATATTTATATAGATATATAATATAAACATAGCAGTCAATTATTAATAATGAATACGGATATAGTTCACCATTGTGTTATCAAAATTCACTATTGCGTTAGCATCTTTGTTAATGAGTACTAAGGAAATAAAGTCCATTGTTTAAGCGAGATGGGATTTGAAAGTTGGGTCAGCAATCCAAAGATTACCAATGCAAGTTTGTTTATACCCGTCGCTTTCATGAAATGACATAATTAAAGGTTGGCTCGTCGAATTAACAAAATAAGAGTCTAACAGTCAAAAATTGGGATAAATAATTATTTTCAGAAATATTTTCATCTATATAAAATAATTGGGTAATATCAACACTCTTATTCACTTAGCCACAACAATATGTCAAGTTTTAAAAATTGATTTATACTGCCCGTACAAAAAACTGTTTATGTGAACAATACAATGATCTAGTCCACGAGAGGGGATGCTCAGGATGATACTTAAATATCATATAGTATCAATTGAGTCAATATGAATTAAGAGTGTCGTTTGGGTGTAATGGTAAAGCGTTATACCGCTACAATCAAATTCATGTTTGACCAAGGGTTGATGCTTTATCCGCTATACTAATTTTGTACAAATAAACTAAACAAGTTTCATTTTCTTTACTATCCTACCTATGGATTGACTTATTTTTCAAATTGAAACACACATGCGGAAGATGGTGACTTCATGCAGAAAAACCTACAATTATATATAATTTAAGACAGTTTTTGTGACTTTTATTGTAAATATGTCTCACAAACTATAGATCTAGCTCGGTTTGACTTAAAATATTTAGCCAAAGCGCTTACAGCGCTGTCAGTCATGGGGTTTTAGTGGAATATAATGGCTTTTACAATAATTCAAGTCGCACTAAAAAATGTACGATGATTTTGTAACATCAAACGTCAATGGCTTTTTTATGTGTGAATAAAATGCGTTTACTTTAGGAAGAATATGTTTAATTTATTGATGATTTCAAGAAACGATAATCAGGTTTAAAGAATTGGTACTTGTTTTGGGAGAATCGTTGAAAGTTTAAAAAAAACCACTTTTATCTTTTTTATACATATGTATTTGTAATAAGATATAATATTTTATACAGGCTAAAACAGTATAAAGCATATACTGAAAATATAAAAAGCACTACAAAATTTAAACAGGCATATAACTGTAACTAATACTAATAGAAATTCCTAAACGAAAGCATAACCATTCTCAACTATAAATTACAAATGAAATATGAAATATTAATCTCAAAAAGGAAATGGTTTAAGCTAAAACATTGTAAGCATTTTTTTCACATAGATATATATCTAAATATAAAAAGTCATTATATTAGATATGGATATAGTTTTTGTAGTATTTTATGGCACATATTTAAACATACAAAGCGATACACAAAACCCTGACAAAAGATTATTCACCCACGCAACTGTTTGATTTAACTGGAGATAGCTACTGCATAACCACACAGCATCATTCTTATGATAAAGCACATTGTGTGTTTTTAAAAGTTTCATAAGTAGATTTGTCTTCACGTGTTTCTTCATTAAGACTTGTATAGTTATCTTCAGGACTTGGAATGTTTTCAACATCAGGTGATTGTGAAACTACATCCAGAAACATTTGATTAACATACTGTGGTTGTTGTTGTCTAGTAAGAAATAGAAATGTCATAGATTACACGTTAAACATGCTTAAAGTTCTAAATGTACTATTGATTTCATTGGCAATTGATGTTTGATGTCAAGTTCAAAGATGATTTGTAAAGTTGGCTTGTTTCAATGAAAACTGTGACAAGACTTTATAACATTTTCCCCCTAAAATCGAAAGTAATATTTCATACTCATCAGAAAAGTTATTACTACCTCACATGGTAAAAAAACAACATTTAGTCAAACGGTAAAGCTAAGGAAAAACATTTAATCAAGCTGCAAATACAACTATGCTAAGAAACAGAGACTGGTATAAGAACAAGAGCGCTCTATTTTTGTAGAAAATGGACAAAAAATTATATAATCATTTAAATTTACAAAGAATCATGTACAACGTGAAAAATTAAGAACAGATAGTTAGTACTTACACTTCTGGTTGCTTTGTTTGACCTGAAACACAAGAAAACGATGAAAAATGTGTTTTAAAACCCTGTACAAACAAGTCTAAGCTTATTTAATATTGATAAGAGTGAGAAGTGACGCCGTAAAATGAATAACCTAAATTGTGTTGACACGGCGTTAAACCCAGTAAAACCGACTGAGAATCCATATAAATCCTTGTTGAATGACACTGCCAATCATAAATATTATCGATAGAACATTGCAGAAAGGGTGTAAGCTAAGACCATTGGGTATTTACCATTTCTAGGCAACTCAATTAAATCATGAATGATGCACTGTACATGTATATTAACATTTCAGTTCTTGTAAAATGCTATATAATTTTACGAAATCCAATACTGTCACATTGTTGCTACAAAAAAGATATATCCTCAATTCATGAACACAAATATAATTGCATAGTATGCATCAACTTTAAATTATACACATACCACGGACATTGTGAGACAGAATCTTTTTTTTCTAATGATCTAAGAGAAGGTATGTTCACTTGAGTCTTTTTCTGCAAATGAGAATACTTAAGTAAATGTTAGACTATCTTAAGGAAACAAACAATCTTACTAATAAAAACTTAAAGTATATGTTTTCAAGAATTTATAGATATGATTTCAATGTACCTTGGTTTGATATTCTTCTGTGTTTAACCATTAAATATCCAATGCATGACAGTAATATTAGAATGATTACACCAAGAACGACTCCAACTATGATAACTGTCAAATTGCTTGAGGTTGCTTCACTGTCACATGGTAACTCTGAAACAATCATTGTATAAAGATCATTGTAATACTTTAAATCTAGACAGCCAAGTATTAAAAAAATAACTTACAGTTGTCTATGTTTTACCGATTATTAAAATATAGTCACGAGCTTTGATGCGCGTATGATAAAATCTCGAGTGCTTTAGAACACGTGATTTAATAAGCGCATCAAACGAGTATTTATTTTTCTATCGCATTCAGTTTCAAATAAATTAACTCAACCCCTTTCTTATGATGTATATCTTTTGAAAATTGACAAACAAATAGTTGAGGAAATATAATTTCAGAGAGATAATTTTCCTTTAAAGACAGAAGTTTCTTATACTGATTTATATAGACATTTTCATTTCTAATTATCTTTATATCAAAAGTGCTTAACAGCGCTTAAATATCAAGATTACAAGTCGCTTTATGTTTTATGTGAGGTGGAATTTCTTATGAGTGTGAAATTGAAAACATGTGAACAGTGATTTGAAGCACTTGGGTGTTTGCGTACTTGACAAGCTGACTAAAAGATGGTTTATGTTCCCCTAAAATGTGTTTGCATTGTATAATAGAAAAAAGAGCGAAGCAATATTTTACTCAGGCTAAAGCACGTTGATAAAATTATGTTCAATTTAATGATTGCAGTATGAAGAAACTATCACTGTTAACATAAACATTATAAATGAAAGTTTGGGCTCTACAGGGAGCCCTCTTAAAAAAACTTCTATAGTAAGTATATTTATTACATGGCTTCTTTGAGGTCACACCCTACTTAGAGCCCCAAGATAAAATTGTATGATTTTGCTCATTCGTTTGGTATTAGCATAATATACGTCGGTAAACCCGATCTTTCGAAGACGCACTTTACCGTTTAGGCTCTACAGATATTCGAACCCACATTGAAACGTTTAAAGTACATATTATATGGCTAATTTGAGGTCAAGCTAGTCGATTTGTGGACAAATTCAAAGTATTAAGTTTAATGAACTTTTAGATTTAAAAATGATTTCTTTTTGTTGTTCTTATATTCATTTTTATTCTTTAAGTGTTGTTTTATATTGTAATTCAAGCCTATTAATTAGAGCTGATAGACTTTATTGGCATCATCATAGTTTTAAATGGTCATTACTGAATACTGATAAATTTTAATATGGGCTAATGAAAAATTGAATTAAATTATTTGCATCACTGATAATTCTTAACATGATTTTCAATAAAAAATAAACCTTCTTATTTGTCATATACAGCTAGTTATTATAATATAGTATTTTATCATTACATGTATTTTTTACTACATTATCAATATAATTGATATAATACTGAAACTGTTTCATTCCTGCCAAATGACTAGGTGGCTTAATATCACTACTGAGGGGACACATAATTGGGGGCTGAGAATAGTTGTGAAAGTGACCTAATATGTCACATTAATTTGATCAACAAGTTTGTAATCTATTATTTATGTCATGATATGGCCAGATAATATGTTTCAAAAATAAAGATACCTTACAACCAGTAATGGCCAGTATTGACCATTAAGTAAATTAGATAATTATGAAAATTACATGTACAACAAAATAAGAACTGTGATTTCAGCTTCATTGTCTTTAATTATGTTTATTTATTAGTTAAAGGCATATAATGTTATAAGAGTATGAGAACAACATTTAATAATATTTGTCTTAAAGTGTACATATTATATGTAGTAAAATACAATTGACCATTATTAGCCAGTATTGACCAGTGTTGTTCGATTGAAACCAGTATTGACCACCGACCCGGTCAATCCTCATATTGACCGCCTTTTTACCAACCCTGTAATAGACTTGTATAGAGGGGCTCATTCGAATGGTATTAGCATAAAATACGTCTGTATAACCTGTCCTCCCTCACATTTCACCGTTTGGACTCTACAGGGCCTCGAACCCTCTTAAAAACGACAATAGTTACTAAGTATATCCATTATATGGCATTAGAAGGACTTGTATGCTGTCGCTCATTCGATTAGTATTAGCATTGGTTTTGAAGAAAGTGATGAATGAAAGTACTGATGAATTGGTCTATATATGGATACATCGAACATTCTATGAATATACAAATCAATATTCTTTCCATTGTAATAATATATTTTATCATGATGAACAAAAAAAATTAATTGTATTTTATACTTGTAGCCTGAAGTTTCATGCTCATCGACTTTACAGCTATAAATCCTGGTTTGATATTGGTTACTGTCAATCAGCCACCTTGGGAAGCCCATGCAGTTGACAAATTGTCGCAACGAACTTATACCACCATATGATTGTAGATATCAATTTACAGCCGGGCAAAATAAATCAATTATATGTAAAGGACAATGTTCAGGAAAAGGCCAAAAATCGGCACCGCCTTTCATTTTTACAAAATGACATTTTATTAACCAGGTCACATGAGGAAACATAAAAACACAATTCTGCAAGAAAGTCAGCAGTTCCCTGATGAGATATAAACCCAGGTTTTCTTGATCTCTGAATGCAGACCCAAATACCACAAGATAACAGTGCTCCTAAATAATATAAGTTTGATATTCTAAATGTCAAATTGCAGTGAACCTAATTACGTATGAACCCAGGACTTCACGGTTCAATAAACGCATCTATCTCCGTTGGATCTTTGGGCCAATGCACCATTGCTCTCATTTATAAAAAATTAGAATAGTTTAAATTTTAATCAAGTAAAATCAAAATGCATTTACCAACCTGCTGATGTAAATGTTGAATTACTAGAATTTGATAGTTCCGAAGTTATTTTTGTTGTAGTTGTTATTGTTACTGTGGTTGTTGTTGTTGTAACTGTGGTTGTTGTAGAGTCTGGTAATATAGTGGTCTTTATATCTAAATAAGTAAAATGTAAAATGAAGTTTTTGTCCAATATTACATGCAACAGAGTCTCATAATCTAGTGTTACTAGCCTTTAAATAGATATATATTTGTTCAAGTTTCTTTGTTTGTTGGGTTAAACACCGTAGCAACAAATATAACGGCGGTCAGTCAACCTACTCATTCCTCATTGAAAGGCTAAATCTCTGGATTGAGCAGTTAACCAGCTACTAAGCGCATACTTTCGTCAGTGACTGACAACTGTTCTACATAATTAAAAATTATTGGTAGGAGGGAGAATCGTCGTTGAAATAATTTCATAACCAAGCTTCAGGAAAGTATACCCCGCCCGGGAATAGAACCCACGACCCCTCGATTAGTAGACTTGCGTGCTACCAACTGAGCTAGCCGAGCGCCTTTTATATTTATTCACATATTATGAAATACAGTAGTGTTGTTACGAACAACTGTCAATCATGTACGAGTATTTATGTAATTGTGTTCGTGATACAATTGAACTCTCTCATGCATGTATTCACTGGAAACTTTTACATTAAAAGGACGTAACGTTAGAATGGAGTTTATTAATGAACTTGTACCAAGTAAAATATATCATACCTATTGCCCCATACATTGAATATCTGTACGGTCCTCCACATATTGCTTTTAAACAAAACCAATGACACAAATTATCTGCAACCTTTTTACCAATGACACTATTTCCACAATAACATTAACCAAACTGCAAAAGAATAAGGAAGTGTACAATAACTATGCACAGAAATGAGAAACATAACGCGGTCGACTAATTATTAACATTTACACTGTTAATTGTACATACGTACTGTTCTGTAAATAAAAATTGGTTTCTATAAAATTGAGATCCGACAAGTTTACATTATGTTTAGCTTTTACAGTAGTTTATATCTTTCAAATAAAAAAGCTCACACTTACGGAGCCCCTAAAGCGACATTCTGAAATACTTTTTTTATTTTCACAACTTTAACGTTTAAACGTAATATTATTTCGTTAAATCGATATAATATTCCGTAAAAACGAAATAATATTTCGTATAAACGAAATAATATTACGTATAAACGAAATAGTTTTGAAATAAAAAAGTATTTCATAATGTCCCTTTAGGGGCTCCGTAACACTTAATTAAATATTTGTATATTTTGTAAGATGCCCCAATAACTGCAGTTACGAAACTTTGGGACCCGCAGAGCATTATTCATACAAACAGACCGATTTCTAACATCCTGTCCGCCTCAGAAGGCGTGTATTTATTTTAGATAAACCATCGAACAGATTCCCATAGTAAATCAAAATGAGCTTAACCTTTTGTTTTTGTTTTCACTCAATTTGATTGGTTTGTTTAGTATAAAAGCTACAACCAACGTTGATATGATTAATTCATCTTCAGCAACTCGTTCTTGGTGTGTATTGATTATGACAACATGATAAATTATAAACATATATAGAATGTAAGTAACCAGATTGAATTTGTCATGTAACATATAAATGACGACTTGAGAACAGCGATAGATGATGCCAGGGCATGTATGGGAAACACCTAAATGACATAGGTAAGTTGCACATGATTTAGCGAAAAGGGTTATTGACAATGCACCATATAATTTTCATTATGAAATAACTATGTGTTATTTGCCCAGTAGAGTGCCAATTTTACTGCAAAATACTGCAAAACCGGTAAAATGGTTAAATAAAACTGAAAACAGAGCCGAAATCTGTCATAGGGTCAATAACAGTAATTGACTCTGGTCAAATAACAAATTTATGCACAATATTGGTTGATAAACGGGACAATATTAAAACTGGTAAGTAAAGTAGTTATTTAACAAAATTGTCATTAATTAAGTGATTTAATATAGGCCCTGTTATTTTGCTCGAGAAAATCATATTAGCCCCAGGCCTTCGGCCTCAGGCCAATTCGACTGCCTTTGGAAAATGACAGGGCATTTATTAAATCACTTATTTAATAACAAATATTACAGACCATGTATGCTTAATTAATCTTACCGAAATTCCAAAAACATTATTCCCAGATCCACAATATTCTTGACAAGCAGTTTTAGATTTATCGATCAATATAGTCGCATTAACATGATTTTGTTCTGAATAGTCATAACAACCAATGTAATCGTATTGTCTTGCTTGTGGCATCTTAGTAGTACGTATAAAAATTCCTTAAACAAAAAATACAATTAATGGGTATTCAGGTTTGCTTACCCTCTTACAATAATTAAAATACATTGCACAAAAATGAGTGTTCATTCATAACAATGCCATAGACAATATAGTGCAAACAAAACACAACGTGTTGGTGTAAACATAAAAGAATGAACCAATCCATTTCAGTTAGACAGTGTAGAAATAAAAGTTGTAATGTTTATTTTTGCAAAATTAGTGCGGCGAATAAGTCACTACCCATTAGCCAATCATACTAGTAATGGTACAATTACATCAACAAGAAACTCATAAAATATAGTAAAATCATATATTTTATTGTTATCCTGAGCATCCCATGTCGTAGATTAGTTCATTGTATTGTTATCAAACTGTGTTTTTGTACGCACTATTAAAAAACATATTTTATCACTTATATCACTTAAGTAGAACTCAAAATTAAAAAAAAAACCTTACCTTCAACGAACGAAATTAACAACAATGAAATTCTGACAATATTTGAAGATGACATATTGTTGCTGTATCGTATAGTAAGTTAATTTGGAGTGTGCTTTTTGATCAATTTCAATCAACAGTTTGAGCAATACATTAAAAAGCTCATACTTTATACACGCAGAGAACAGTAGTGGATAATTAAAAGATGAGGAGTGTTTAAGGAATGTATTAATCATTATTACGTTTTCTTCACAATGCAATTGTACCATTGTATTAATTGATGACACATCTCACTAAGGTCAAAGTTGCAAACAACGCAGTACATATAAATATAGAGAAACCTTTCCAAAACGGCAAACAGCTTAACATAAAGCCACTATATGAATATATATTCATTAACAGAGGTCTTGAAAACTCTTTAACAACCACGAAGACATAATAAACTGTTCAAATCATTTTGAATTCTAAATTTAAATTTGACCAAGTGTCCAATTCTTAAAAAAGTGGGATACTTTTTTAAGAGCACACTATATATTCATTTATAAATACGCTAATGTTTTATATACCTGATTCAAAATAGGTTTAGTTTTTAATTGTGTAATTCGTAGTGATTTTTTATTATAAAAATAATATGACTTTATAAAATAAGAGGACAAATGTCTTGTTTACATATCTTGTCTGAAAGGGAGTTTCTCGTGACATTTATTGAGAGGTGAATGTTATTGAAATGGAAAATCACTGATGAAACATTTTTCCTTTAGGAAGTTTGAATCAAAATTAGGTCTAGGCAAAATTAAGTTTAATGTTTTATTATATGTATATTGATAATATAGAAACAATTGCACAGACAACTTGAAACTAGTTGCAGTCATAAAGGAAAGTTGTACTGTATATATTTTTGCTTTGCATTATTTTCATACATAATATGTTAATACGTACATACATGTAGAGTGCTTGAGTAATATCTTCCTTTTAAAACAAGCTAGACTTAGTTAGACTGAAGAATGTTGTTGATGAACAAATTTAGAATTGATATACAATATTATACTATCCATATATGTTAAATTGTCTGATTTCTGCAAGACAGAGTTCAGTGACTTTAACCCTTCTTAGTTCTATTGCACCGATAATGTCCCCATGTGAAAATGTTACGGTGGTATTTATATATTGAACAAAAGAAAAAGGTTGACGATATATTTTTTCAATTAACAGTGGCGGATCTAGTTGGATTTATTTTAGAATCTGATTTAATTGACTACATCTAAATAATTTCATTCAAAAATGCCTAAGAACAAGTATAAGAGTGGCAAACGCACTAAATCTGAATCATCACCTGGATATTCAAGTGAACAACCAGACAAATGTCTGATTATGGCCAACAACCAGATCTCACCTAACCAAAATACCACGGTTGATACTTCTGATAGATCCACAAATTTGAATACACCGCCACTCCCTCCACCAACAAATTATTTAGGATCATTTTATCCTCCTCATCTACAATATTCACAACAATATACTCCACAACAAACAAGTACACCTCAAGTTGTAACTCCAGCGATGCAACTTGGTAATCCTAAAGTTTGCAAGCCATCCAATATGGACCATACCATGTTTAAGTCGATAATGGACAAGCTTCAATCAATCGTACAAACACAAATGCAAGTCAAACTTACCAAACTGGACGAAGTTGAAACAAGTGTAAAATCTTTCATGAATAAACTTACATTGATCGACGATCGAGTGAATTCCCTAGAAATTGCCTTTAAAGCTACTAATACAAAAGTTTCCGATCTTGAAGTGGCTCGAAACTACGATACTCAAGTCATAGATGAGCTAAAGCATGACCATGAAACTATTAAGCATGATGTTAAGAAACATGATCGACAAACTAGTGATTTATCTGCTGACATGGAGCAACTTAGAAAGGCTAACTGTGAACTTAATGAAAATTTGTTAGATCTTCAATCTCGATCCATGCGAGAAAATTTAATGTTCTACCAATTCGATGAATGTCAGTCATTTGAAGATCGAAAATCTGAAAATTGTGTCAATAAAGTCCTAGATTTTTGTGAGAATGTGCTTGATATAGCTGATGCCAAAACCAAATTTAGGATCGATAGAGCACATCGTGTTGGCAAATATGAAAGATTTAAGTCGCGACCAATTGTAGTAAAGTTTAATTATTATGGTGATAAAATATCCATAAAAAATGCTGCAAGAGTTAAATTAACAAATTCTAAATTCAGTGTTGGAGACCAATATCCTGAAGCAATACGTGATCGTCGACGTAAACTTATTCCCTACTTTGTTGAAGCCAAATCAAAGAACAAGTCTGTAGTACTGTCGTATGATAAACTTTATATGGACAACAAAACTTATACTGCCGATAATTTACCCCCATGGACAGCTCCACACCTGCACGGACGTAATACATATAGTACACAATCCAGTAATAATGTGTAGGACAGTGAATCAAAGCAGCTAAAATTTATACTGCTGAATGTTCAATGTTTATGTAAGAAATTGGACGATAGTGACTTTTTAACTTACATAAATGAGTATGATTTACTATTGTTTACTGAAACCTGGCATTCAGTATTATCTAATGTAAACATTGAAGGGTACACGCAATTCTCATGTCCTAGACCTAAATGTAATAAACGGGCCAAGCGTAACAGTGGGGGTGTTTTAGAATATATTCGAAATGAATATTTTAAGCATTTTGATCTAGTTGAAATTAACTCTAACGGTATGATATGGTTTAAATTCAAAAAAGAATGTTCATATTTAACAAACGATTTATATATATGTACTTGCTATATACCCCCGGAGGATTCTTCAGTTTATAAAACACGTGACTCACCTTTATTCGAATATGACTTTTATAGTGTATTAGAGGAGAATATTCGTAAATATGATAATTTAGGTGATGTAATCATAACTGGTGATTTCAATGCACGAGTGGGTCAGAAACCTGATTATGTATCTGATATTAATTTGAATAGATTTGTTAACGTTCCTGATAATGATGATGCTTTAATTAATATACCTGATAGAAAGTCTTGTGACATAAAATCTAATACTTTGGTAACAAGCTATTGTCTTAATGAAACAGACGCATTTATGTATTACAAATGGTCGTTTAGAACCTGGTAATTTCACGTGCTTTAATAAAACTAGGAACCTCCGGGGAGCAAGTGTTGTTGATTATGTACTTACAAAATTTGATACTTTTTCACTTTTTGAATATATGTTTATACATGATCTATCAGAGTTTTCAGATCATTGTACCATTGGATTTTGTCTATTGTTCGATAAATCTTCATGTAGTAATCATGTAAATACTGTATATGAAAAGATTGTATGGGATTATATTGATCAAAGTTCATTTAACAATATTTTACTTAATTACAAGGGGAATTTCGACAATATCATCTCAAAATTATCTGCAGGAGTTAATGATATTCACAAAACAATTATGAATTTTCCAAGAAGGTTTATGAAATTTCATTCCATGTAAATGGCAAATCCTTTACCATAAATAATAACGATAAAATTAAATATAAACGTTCAGCATGGTTCAATGTTGACTGTAGAAGGGCCAAAGCAAATTTTTTCCATTGTAAACGTATCTTTAAATCTAACCCTTCTGCAGACAATCGAACAAGTTTTTTTCGAAAGCAGAAAGCATTATCGTAAGGTTAAGTCTAAAGCTAAACGATTATACAATATAAATGAAAAAAGGTCTTTGTCTAATCTTAGTAAAAATAATCCAAGAAAATTTTGGAGATATATAAATAAATTTAAAAGTAAAAAGTCAGGAAATAATGACGTCAACGTCAACGACTTTTTAAAAAATTATCTGACATACAAAATGAAAATACTTTTAGAGATGATCAAACCCCTGAAAATATTGATGATATAAGCATTGAAGAACTAGACCAGCCATTCACTTCTTCAGAATTACGTAAAACAATTGCATCTATGAGTAGTAAGTTGTGAGTTGTGACTTAGACAACAATGTAGTTGATTTTTTCATGGATTCTAGCGATTTCATTATACCATATCTTATCCCAGTCTTTAACTATATATATGAAACAGGTATATGTCCTGATTCCTGGCACCATGGAGTAATAATTCCTATCCACAAGTAAGGAAATAAGGCGAATCCCGATAACTATAGAGGAATTACTCTCATTAACGTCATGTCAAAAATATTTTCGCTATGCCTTCGTAACAGAATTAATACTTGGTGTGAAAACAATCATGTATTAAGTGAGAATCAATTTGGCTTTAGAAACAATCGAAGTACCACTGACTGCATTTTTATTCTGCATTCCATAATTCAAAATATCATAGCTAAGAAGAAAAAATTATTCTGTGCCTTTATCGAGTACGAAAAGGCGTTTGATAGTGTCATTCATGATGCCCTCTGGTTAAAACTTGTTAACTCTGGTATAAGCTGTAAAGCGGTTAAAATGATCAAATCCATGTATTTAAATGTAAAATCCTGCATAAAGAATAATCAAACTATGTCTTTTTCTGAGTTTTTCGACGTGACTCTCGGTGTAAAACAAGGCGAACCGCTTTCTCCGTTAATGTTTATACTGTTTATAAACGATATAACTGAATCTATAAATCTGAATGATCTTACTGATGACGACATTGAGTTTCTATCTATTTACATGTTATTATTTGCTGACGATATCTCACTTTTACGACTGATGCAAATAGTCTACAGATTCAATTAAATAATATTCATACCTATTCACGTAAATGGGGCCTAAATATTAATGTAGAAAAAAACAAAATATGTAGCTTTGAAAAACGTAAAACCATAAGTAATTTTGAATGGTTCATTAATCAGAAAGAGATTGAAATAGTTGATAATTTTTGTTATCTAGGAATCAATTTTTCTAACAACGGGTCATTGAAACAAGCCGTTAAATTCTTGAATGATCAGGCACTCAAGGCATATAATAGTCTTTTGTCGGTTTTCGAGCGAATAAGTATAGATATAAAGACTAAATAAAACTATTTAATTCTCTAATTACTCCAATATTGATTTACGGGAGTGAAATTTGGGGAATATATGATTATTCAGAAGTAGACAAACTACATATCAAATTTTGTAAAAGTATCATGGGGGTTAGATCTCAAACTCCTAATGCCGCAATATTGGGTGAATTAGGTAGAGTTCCATTGTCAGTTATAGGCATAGAACGCTCTTTAAAATTCTGGCTAAAAATTATGAAATCTCATGGTTCACTAATTCATCGAATTTATTCAGAGCAAGCTAACTTAAATACCAGCAATTGTTGGTCAACTTATTTAGAAAATAAACTTAATAGAATGGGTTTCGGATTCATTGTAGACGATTTTCAATCAAATAATAATTACCTCCCCCTGTTATAGCAAAGATCCAGAGATCAACATATCCAACTATGGCACGAAAAAATTAATTCCTATCCGAAATTACAATATTATAAAAATTTCAAAACCGAATTTAAGTTTGAAACATATCTAAATATACTAAACAACGAAAAAAGTAGAAAAGAATTGACTAGATTTAGATTAAGCTCTCACAACTTGGAAATTGAAGTAGGTAGACATACATAAGGGAAAACAGACTCTGTAAATTATGTAATCAAAACGCCGTAGAGTCTGAATATCACTTTTTATTATGCTGTTCTACCTATAGCCATATTAGAAAAAAATATTTTAAAGAAATATCATGGCCATCTTTATTAAGATTTAATAATATACTTTCGCCATCCAATAAAAAGGTTATATTCAATATTTCTAATTTTATAACTCAAGCATTAAAGCTTAGAAGTGAAAAACTTCAGACACTACTGTATACAGTTATAGGATTAGATTTGAGTGAAATTGGATCAAACATATAGTGTCAAGTCCACACATATTGTAAAACTGGCACAGCAATGTGAATAACGAAATCATAAATTTATACTGATGTTATGAACTGATGTTAACGTAGAAACTTAGATTTGTTTTATTCTTTTCGTTATTTATTTATACTTGGTTTAACGCCGTGACAATACAATTTTTTTAGCTTACCCTTCCACAAGGTCAGAAATATTTCCATATACCTTATTAATGGAAAAAATTGACATTTCTGTCAAATTTTCATGGAAGGGTATAACCTCCTCGGGTGGGAATCGAACTCGAACCCCCTAGACACTAGATTCGAAATCCAGGCGCGCTACCAACCGCGCCATCGACCCGTTTTTTTTGTCAATCAAATAACAAAATATAAGAAAGGAAATCCTAATGAAATGAAGTGTCTGTTTTGTTGACAACAGAAAAAAGCCTTTATTATCTCAGACAATGAAGCTTGACTCATGACTAACTCGGATTTACATCGTATTGATAAATAAAAAAGAGAGAATTAAAACTCATGTATATGTAGAGGTATTAAACACGGTAAGGGAAGAAAGAGAGGGAGAGTAAAGATGAACTTCATACATGTTGGGGCATTTTTTATTCAAATATTTTCTTCACTACATCACAAGGTTTTGTACCAGTACATGTTCATTTAAATATGGTGAGTACATGTATTTACAAAAGCACATATTCAATTATAAAATAAGTTCTATTATTATACTTGGCGTGATTTCTTTACTATAAAGCTAGGGGGTTGTTAATTTATTTTTTAAAAGATAACAATATGTGAGACCCTGCTTTAAATATGGTGCTATCAATATGATAATAGAATCAACAACAACAAAATTCGTGTGACCCCATTAACCCCCCTGTACATACCCCATTGAAAGTCGGACACGCCCACTTTACACAAAAATAACAAGTTAGTATAACAAGCTGTGATAAATCGATTCTTATAGGCTTTCAATATATCAATATGTAGGTTTGTTAGGCTGCTGAGTTTAAATATGAAGCTGCCAAAATGACCCAAATTTTGGACATATTTGGGTATTATATTTACTGGGCATTGAATATGTTGAATCATGCCTGCAGTATATCAATCTAAAGGTGCTTTATGGTGCTGGGTTCAAATATTAACTCCAAAACTGAATTAAACAAACAAATATGTCAGAAAATTCAAAATGGCCGCCAAAATAAATCATATTTCAGTTATAAACAGCACACTTTTATCATGTTACGCAATTTATAAATTGACTGTAATTAATGAAATCTTAACAGAAGACACTTTATTATATGTGTGTAAATATATTTTATTCATTATATAGCTTAGGTAGAGCTCTAGAGGTATGATTAGAGGTTTAGGTCTGAGAGGTCATTCGTTCCAACCTCACCAGCGACATATACGAATCTTGGCACTTTGGTTGCAAAGTAGAGTTAAAATTCCCAGGAAAATTGATATACATCAGTAACTAAATGATCATCATGGGTAATGGCTATATGTTATCATCTTAGCTACAATAATTATAGATTGCAACTTTGTTTTATTGTTGTTGAATTCTGAAAATATAATAAAGCAACGACTTTATAGCTTATCAAATTTCTAGATGCAGTTCATTTACTTTCTCTGTTTTTATTTTTATTAAGTTTGATCTATGTATTTCTATGTATCAAAATTTTCACATTATAAAGTAAATGACCCAACAATTGCTTTCAGAGAGTCAAGGTCTTGAATTCTCCAATTTTCCAATATCACAATACCAATTGTGTCATTCCCTTTAATTTTGTTTTCAAATTTGGTTATATCTCTATTAATTTGTTTATACTTACTTGTATTTCTTTTAACTAGCCCTTAAAACAAATGATTGAGAATCATGACGTTCAATTATTTGGCCAACTGTGCACGGTTGAAACAAATGCAAGACATTCCATGATTAGAAAATGAGATTGCTTATGTGACAACCGAGTAAAAGAAAAGTTAAGAAAACAATAATTGAAACAGGCAATTAATTTTAACTGACCTTTGTACGGAGACGCCGCGCACCATGGGTCATTTGGCATCACAACAAGGGATCTGTTTTTTGCAATAATATTGATAGCACTCGCATTGATTCTAGCATGAACCAACTACACTCATATCCACATTCTCAACATACTATAAAACTATCACAAATGACATTCAAATATTATTTCAAAATACTCAAAACCTTTACGAAAAGTAAATCACAACCAAGTAACTACTCGTAAACCTGATAAAACAAACCTTAAAATATCACAAATCATTAAAGTTAAGAAATATAGATGAAATAAGAAAGAAACAAATTAATCTAAAACTTTCTAGTAAGAAATACATAAAAACAATGAATGGCTGTATTTACGAACTGAATTTGAAAATGCACAACGACACTGAAACATGTCCACTAGTGACCTAAAACAGTACTGAAACTATAATATACCTTAGACCTTTTAACATAATCACAACCAGAATTATCACCATCCATTCAATAGTTTTTCACACACGTTCAACAAATCAGCAGCGACAATTCTGATCAAGCATTCGACACAAACAATTCTAAACACAGCTGATAACTTTTCCCATCTTAGCACATTCTCCCACAATGATTACTTCCCTTTGATAAAAGAAATAATCTGATAACTGATCTTCTTACATTTTAGCGTTTAACATTCAGTCTATTTAAGTACTTTTGGGACTTACGAGAAGGTTATAATGGCTACATTGTTGGTATAGGATCCGTTCCATGTTTGTGTTACCTTTTGACCGAATTACCCACAGTTTTGGGTATTACGTGGCATGAAGTCTTTCTTCATGACTTTTGAGTATTGTGTACATTGCTAAGTAAAAAAAATTTATTATCATTTTATTTGACATTTTGACTTCGTTTCATTTTGGCTATACATCGTTTCTAAAGGCGAGTTTAAACCTTAGATACGTTCATATTTACTTTAAATGTTTTAAATATTACAATGCAACCTCTCTTGAACAACAACCCCCGGGTACTAAAAGGGTTGATGTTCAGAAGTTGTTGCCCTGCAGAGGTTAAATTAAAATGAATTTCCCCTAAAGGAAATAGCAAAGGTGTTGTTGTGCAGAGGATTTTTCTTACGATACCTTCTCTGCAGAGGTTATACTGAATACTGTACTACAAAAGCTGTAGTGTTATAATCTTACAGATAACCTTACATAATGATTATTATTTAGTTAGTCATTTTTATACCCCCGCTTCGAAGAAGAGGGGGTATACTGTTTTACCCTTGTCCGTGCGTGCGTGCGTGTGTGCGTGTGTCCGTCCGTCCGTCCGTTACAAAAGTTCCGTCGCAGTTTTCTCAGCAACTATAACATGCAGCAGCCTAATACTTTGTATATTGCTTCATCCCATAGTCCCATGTGGTGTAAAGCGATTTCATGCTCCTTGCTCATCTACTTCCTGATTGTCGTTTATTTTTAGATTTTTGCGGGGGTATCACTTGTGAGCATTAGCTCACATATTTACTTATTTATAGTTTTATTAAACTTAAATTAAAAAGAATGTCAGTTATGACATTGTCTGCTGTGTTTATCTTGCTGCATTATAGCTTCAAACAAACTAGATCAATTAAACCCAATCCATTATGTCGGTACCGAAACAAACTATTTTTATATTGCGTTTTCCAAATTCAAATCTACGTCAACAATTTTTGTGCAAAAGTCACTTTCTGGCTTGAGGAATCAAAAATAATATTACTATAAAGGTGAAACAATTAATGCCCATGCGAAAAAAGAATATTTAACACAGTTTTTCATTATTTTGAATTAAAAATAAATTCTGTCAAGGAAATGTTTTGTGCATATTTCTTTAAATGAAAATAAACTAAAGTAAGACATACGAACTCATATTGAAGGTAAATATGCAAATCAGAGACAAGCAATTGATACTAACTGTTTTATCGGGACAAATGATGCCCGACAGATACGTGTTACAAAATAGTTGAACTCATTACTAAGTATGTTTCTTGTTAGTAGGGGTGTAACAATACATGAAACCCGTATTGCAATATATTGCAATACATATTGTTCTTTGCGCATACCTGCATAACATGAATAAATGCACGTGCATCGTCTTAATTTGATTGACATTGTTCATAGATATTTGTTTTTTCAAATGATTTACATGTATTATGCATAAGTTAAAATAAAAAGTTTTGAATGGACATTTTAAAGAAAATTATTCTCTCACTTTACGAAAAATATTTCAAGTTTCGAACGCATTTCAAAATTCATTCAAACATTTAAATTTCAGACTATGATAAGAAACAATCAGTATGGAAAATAACTAGAAAAATCGATTCAGAGAAAATCGAACCGGTTAAAAACCACAGAAGTCATATTGCAATATTAACCAGTATATATGTTAACCGTTACATCCCTAATTAGTATCGTATATTACTCTTTGCACTTCCATATATAAATGGATGTACAAAGAGTAATAAATGATGCTACATTTTCATTATACGATGACTATTTACCAGTACACGATACTTATGTGTTATTATACGATGACTATTTACCATTGTACGATACTTATGTGTTATTATACGATGACTATTTACCATTATACGATACTTATGTGTCTTTATACGATGACTATTTACCATTATACGATGCTTACGATGACCATTTACCATTATACCATACTTATGTGTCATTATACGATGACTATTTACCATTATACGATGGTGAAGAGTAATTTCATTATGCTTGTTTTTTATAATGTGATGTCCATTTGGTATTTGATGATGCCAGTTCCTTGTTATATGATGATTGTTATATATGATGATTGTTTATCATAACAAGTTCATTTTCCACTATACCAAGCTTGATAGGATCGTAAATATAGAACGTCAAAGCCGCCTTAACATGAAAAGAATATTTATGTGTTTTGAATATATTATAAATGGAGGTACAAAGTGTAGTATATGATGTTACATTTTCATTAAAGGATGACTTTTTACAATTATATGATGCTTATTCGTCAGTATACTATGATCATTCGTCCTTTTACGATGCTCATTCGTCATTATATGATGCTCATTTGTCATTGTACGATGCTCATTTGTTATTATACGATGCTTATTCGTCATAATACGATGCTCATTCGTCATAATACGATGTCATTTTACCATTATACATCGCTAATGTATCATATATAATGCCATTTTACCATTATACGATGCTCATTTGTGATCTTATTATGCTTTACGTCTGTTTGATATTTAATAAAACCTACCTGCCCGGCTAGCTCAGTTGGTAGCGCAAAATTCTACTGATTAAGGAGTCATAGGTTCGATTCCCAGGCGGGGCATACTTTCGTGGAGTTTGGTCATGAAATAAACTTCTACGGCCATTCTCCTTCTACCACTGATTCAAAATCATGTAAAGCAGCAATCAGTCTTTGACGAAAGAATGCACTTAATAGTTGGTTAACAATTAAATCCAGAGATTTAGAATTCCAGGAAAAGTGAGTAGGTACAATTTCACGACACACACTAATTACGCAAAGTCCTTTTTTATTACCGAATAAACTTGCCAATAAAGTTATGTTTCTTTTAAAAATTGACCAGAGACCAGGCATGACCCCTAGATAGTATTTACATTCATAAAATCAGTCAGCCAGAATGAATAACACCATGTATTACTCGGATCCGTACGTGCTTTTTTAAATTTGAAGTTGGCATTCTTCACCACACTCCACCACAGATATGAGTAATAACATTTTGTAAATGCACTTTTATTGCACAATCTATATACAGGTAGTAAAATTTTTTACAAATAGTCCCGAGACAACCCATACAATTTAAATGCATGTATCATTCACATGCTTAAAATAGGTTACCACATAATAAATCTAATCTTAAGCTACACTTTACTATCTAGTTTGAGAACCATTTGCATAAAACATATGATGATTTTTGTTTGGTCAAGGAAATCCTGCACGAACGTTTAATGATTTATTGCAGGGATAATAATGCAACAATCATACATTCTTATATTCAAGCCAGCTTTTACATAAATGTGGTAAAGTTTACTTAAAGACAGAGAACATATGTTAAAATCCAGCTTGTGTCACTAATTACATCGGTTGGATACAAATAAATCGCAATTATTGACTATTGGGCTAAGTAAAATATATACTGAACTCAAAGAAACAAATTTGTATTGCCACTTTAAACATTCTGGAAGGAGGAAAGGGGAACAATCTGAACAAAGAAATTGCATTCAAGGGAGGTAACTATGCGGAGACGTTCCATAGAGTTCGCTGGTAGGTTTTATGTTGGAAGTATATATACTTAAAACGTGAAACGTAAATGATTAAAGCAGTTGTTTAAAATGACAGGTATTTATTCAAAACCGATTTTATTTCGCTGATAAAAAGACGTCCATTTACCATTGAAATAGGCAAAAATATGCATGTTAATTGATTATTTAATATTAAATAATTTATTTGAGAAATGCAACGAATAAGGTTTTAATTATATATTGGTAAAGATATTGCTTTACTTCTATTACTGTTGATATGCACACTATGATGTAAAATGATATTATGTATGCATTATAACAAAATATAATTGAAATGTGTTATCATAGAAAACAAATGTTTGTTCTTTTTGAATCAGTCAATCAATTCATTTCCATTTCTTGTAGAATAAAACATGTAAATAAAATAATGCCCTGTGTGTTCTGTAACAAGGTTGAGTTATTTCCCCTTGTATACTCTTTAAATAGGTAGGTCCCATTAGCTGAAATACTCGGATTTTACCATTACGTTTCAATGTCATTTTGCCAAATTTAATATATAATAACTTTCTTGCGAATCGTTAAATTAGTTTGAAAAAAGCTAAGTATATTTAGGGTAAAGAACTTTCTAAATTTCATCTCTTCTCTAAATAGCTTCATTAACAAGAAAGATATATGACTGAAATATTGTGTTGTCCTTACATAGGACTTTAATGATACAATTCGAGGATAGGACCTACATGTACTTACCAATTGGATTGCTTTAGATTTTATCAGGGGAAGATAACTGACAAAAGCTCAGATTAATTCTTACTCTTTTTATGAAACATGTTATTGGCTATATGGTAACACTAACCTTGCGTCAGAATAATTTACAAATTGGATCAAAATCAAGGAGTTTACTTTGTACTATTTTGAACTCAATACTCAGGTTCAAGATTACGTAAAGTGACAAATCAGAGTAGGGACTAATTAGGTGTAATAACCCTTACCGCTACAGCTCTTATCGGACGTATTTAACGAAAGAGCAACAACCTCATTAACATTTATAACTGTTTACAAGTAAATTTATATTAGTTTTAATTAAACACGATTCAGAATATATATGACAAAATACCCTTAGGTGATAGCTTTATAGCTGTATATAAGCTATTTGTGAGATCATTATACATGTAAATTGATATACTTAACGGAACTTCTAAGTACTCCGATTTCAGTATTGAGTGAAGTCTTATTTTCAACATTAAGGTCTGATTGATGATGGAAATGTGTTTTGAACCATATTGACCATTGCTTTCATGGTTTTCATGCTTCTTTATCAATACAAAACCTTCTTTTGTTGTGCATGTATTGATAAGGGAAGATTTTTCTTATTGTTTTGATTGAACAGAAATATTAGCAATTAGAAGTCTTATTCTACAGTTGACGCACCGTCTGACAAAACACCTGTGGTAATTTCTCTTTCTTTAAGCAATGTTGGAGAAATATCTTGATTTTTCGTTGTGCTTATCAACACACTAATGATTTTCACTAAAATTGACAATGTGCAATTTTTGCAAGAGAAGCACGTGCACATTGTAAAATGAAAGTTTTTAACAACATTGAAATCGGTGTACTTGGAAGTTTCGTTATGTATTAATCCTAAGACTCAATATATGGCCAGTCGTTCTTTTCATTTATTATTTTACTTAATGCTAAATATGTTTTTATAAATACACTATGAGTTAAATGAAGTCTTTCAAATACAACTTAAGACATGTTTCCGTCATTTAAGGACAATTCAATCTTATAGCACTATCACTTCAATGTCATACGCTACTTGTGAAACAAATACAATTGAAAGATATTATTTCATTTAAGGTATGTTGAAAAGCTATCAGCCGGAGGAAACCTAGCTATTTTTTTCTTTAGAGACATATGTCTCAATGTATAAAAGCTAGCGGTACTTAAAATATATCGTTCTATCATATCCTACTAGCAATGTATCCACAAGAGTTATAAGTGTTAAGTGATTTTTTTTAGTCTTAAAGAGAGCACTTTCTTGTCGGTGGCAGTAAGCCATACCATAACAAATGTTACGGTACAGAAAAGAGCTGAAATCAGCAACACACAATAATAAACAAATACATAATTATTTTCTACAACAGAACTGAAAACAAGTTTACAAACTGCAGAATTTATAATCAAGTGCGTAAAACTTTGTGATCCTATTAGAAACCCTTTTGTGTAAAATATTCAATTGTGCTAACATCCAAAATATACATTCTGTGGTGAATTTTATCATTTAATTGTTTCCACGCTCTGTTTAGTGAAAGAGCAATGGTCCAGTGGTAGGCAGCTTATGAATCGAGGGGTTCTGGGTTAAAACTCCACAAGGTGCACTGCTCCTTTCAAGAGCAAGATCTTCTGTTGTTCCACTCCACCCAGATGCAATTGTGTATTGTCAGGGATCATCTGTCTGATAGAGATGTCAATAATCAGGAGTTATTGTGCAAAAGTTGTAAAGTTGGCTGCATATATATAAACAATAAACCTTATACACAAAATCTGACTTACCATTCTATAGACAAAACATGAATAATATATTTATTTCAAGAAAGTGCTTTAATCAAACAATTATGCAACAAGGTATACCTGTATCAGATAATATCTGCCACAAATTAGTACGAAATCTATAAAATAATAAGATATAAAATTATGATGTACACTATAGTTGTTACCAGGGCACATACTTCATTTCAGGTCCTGTATGTTATCAATGCGTTCGTAAACATGCCCAGTTTCATAAAACAATATTTTGGGTATCAATTTAATAGTGTAGTGAGTTTAAATGTGTTTAATGTGCATACACATTTGCACTCTTTATAATGAATGTTGAAAGTCAAGCGTGTCTCTTTAAATCAGTATAATACAACTATATACAAGTTTTTAATTACATAATGATTCAGTAGATAAAAATGTATAACCTTTTGTATGACCGGTAGCTAAATTCTGCTGGTTCTTTCATTTGAAACCATTTTTAGCCAAACAAAGAAACAAGAAAATGTCATCTAAGTAATTAGATCTATAATGAACAATCATAAATCCGATATGTTACAGCAAGGGTCGTCGCAAGACAATCCTCTAACTTCTGGGTTTGTCCTAAATATACACATGTTCCATCAAACATTCCATCACCCAAATCGTATGAAATACATTCTTCGATTAAGTTGCAAATTACTCTACACGTACTTTGTGAGACATCCTAAAATGCAAAGTAACAATTTTGATAAGCACAAATCCTTACAATGGATTTGTCGCGAGTTACCTATTTCATTAAAGATAAGTAACTGCTTCGAGTTGGACGTAGACGGACAATATGAGGAGAGTTATAAAAACATGTAGGTCATACCCTGTACATGAGTTGTCGGCCTCGAGGTAGGATAAGTAAGTACTGGTGATAGAAAAGTGTCCAAGAAACCTATGGTAGGAAGAGCTGACCGTCGTATATATAACCTTAATATGTGCTGAATACGACGTTAAACCCAATAAAAAAAAAATTAAAAAAATACATGCAGTGTCACTTAGCATACATCAACAGCGGAGTTTACTTGTTGTTTCGTCCATTGATAGCCAAAAGGGCTTATCAGCACTTTTGGCCAAAAATGACTTTTTATCATAAAACACATCATTTTCATGTTATCTAGCTGTGGAAAAAATATTGAGCGCAAGTTCCTTAAAAAAAACATAAAAAAATGGTGACAATGAAAATGTTTGTTAAGACATTGGTCATTTTAACTTCCGCCAAAAGGGCTTATCATCAGTATTGTTACAGCCAAAAGGGCTTATCAGTCAAAATTCATGCTGATAAGCCCTTTTAGCCAGAGATGTTTACAAGGCAAGTTATGCATTATTTAATCCCCATTATTAGATAAATAGGTTAGGTTATGTGTTTACATCATAAGTACATCCTGTAGCACCAGATAACATCAGTTTTTCACTGATCAATACAAAATTGGTAAGTTCATTAGGGAATCTACATACTGATTTTAAGGAGCGTTTTTGATGGAGTAGTTGTATTCTACTAAACAGTAAGTAAAGTTTTGTTTTATTTTATGAACTGTTGAATGCCTGAACTAACTACTTATCAGCGGTATGGAAACACAACTCATAATTTAGTAACAAAGAGATAAACTATAAAATGCATGTCCTTTGTGGGTTGTTGAGCCCTTTTGGCTGTGAAATATATTAAGTATAGGAATTTAACATTTCTAAATATCCAATGATACTATTTGTACAATACTAAGAATAAGATTGACCAAATGATATCCTTTGTGACAATTAATGATGTAAAATCGACAGTATAATTGCTTTTTAGAAAATTTGATTTGCTGATGAGCCCTTTTGGTCGCCGTGTTTTTATGATTTGTTTTTTCGTACAGTATGAATTCAGACTGGTCAGATTAGACGTTGTATATTGCTGTTGTACTTGAGAAACTGTGTTTGCCTAATACTATTTAAGAATTAAATAAGTTTTATTTCATTAAAGTATCATAGTAATAGCATTGTATGATAAACATATTCCAGCAATCATAGATAAGTCAAGTGCATACCAGTTTTCAAGCTCTGAAATAGTATTGCTTTACGTTGAATTCAATTATTTAATGTAATTTATATCAATATCTACAATTAAAGATTTTGTCAAATACTTCGATTGACATAATTCTGCACATGTATAATAGTATTCACTGCAAATCATGTACAATAAAATACACATCTTTTGCCATTTATTGGCCAATCTTTGACTGATGAGCAAGCAGTCGAGGATCATCAAAACTTGTCATTGAACGAACAATGATACACAATTAGGAGAGGCTATGGAAAGTATAAGTGCACCAAACAATTTCCAAGTGCTCCAATCACTGCTGAAGATACAGGGGACAGAGTCTTACATCAGCTTTACCAGTCAGGAGGAGAATGACTCAACAACTGCTGAAGGCAAAGACCAGGCGAGTTTAGATCGAGAAGCCCAGAATCAACAAAAGCCCAAACATCACCAAAAAGCCGTTGATAAATTAACAGTTTATTCAAAATGAGGGGAAGCATGCAAAAGCTATTGAGAGCACAGACACACTGAGCAATGCGGATGTTCTTAGACAACTGTTGAAAACACAATTCCAGCGTCTAATACAGACAACCCCAGAAGCAGGAGAAGAAATCAACAACTACTCACGACAAAGAACTGAAAGTGACTATGTCATCTGATGATGATAGTGAAGATTACCTACCTTTGAGTAAACTGATAAAGCAAGAGCCTATGAGAAGAGAGAAGCAAAAAAGATAAACACTGAAAGAACCTGTAGATGTTTAAAATAGTTTCATCTGCATATGAATTATGTGATGCTATTGACAAAAGCTACACACTAACACCTTCATTCTGAACTGTTTTAGCCCAGAGAATAATCAAGGCCAAGATAATTGGTCTGAAAAAGAATTTCCTCCTGGAAAGGCTAAATCTCTGGATTAAGCTGTCAACCAACTAATAAGCACATACTTTTGTCAGTGACTGAAAACTGCCCTACATTATTAAAAATCAATGATAGGCGGGACAATGACTGTAAAAATTATTTCATGACCAAACTCGACAAAAGTATGCCTCGCCTGGGCATTGAACCCACGACCCCTTTATCAGACTTGCATGTTACCAACTGAGCTAGCCAGGTGACTAAAAAAGACTTTATACAAGCTCAAAGTACCAAAAGTAAACATTAAAAGAAAACTGTCAATTTAAAAGGCAATTGATAAAAGAAAAGCAGAAAGAAAGCACTGTTCAGTCAATGTTTAAAATATTTGTGATGGCTACAACTACCAATCTTCTAGCCAGAAATGGTCTACTACATAAAACGATACATCAAGATGAAAATTTACTGGTCTTTTATGAAGACCTACCCAGTAACACTTGGCATTAAGACAGGCCCTCATGCCCACACATTCTGAAGGAAGAAGATGATATTGATGAAGAAATCAATTAAACTTGACAATTAAATGGTCAATAGTTTTAAAAAATTAATCATGAAAGTTATTTAAATGATATTAAATGGTTGAAATACATTGTATCAGTCTTTTTCATTTACTGATAAGTCCTTATTACCCTAGAATGTTGAGCAAAATTCGGCAGCCAAAAGGGCTTATCAACAAAAGCCCCCAAATATGGCAATAATTTTCAATGCATCAACTTGATAATTGCAGAACAATTTATTGGCATATAACTCTATTAAAATATCAACATTCAATCACTAAGATCATTAAACCTGATTTACTACAGAGCCTTGAAACTTTAAACCTCATTTTCTCAAAACTTGTGCTGATAAGCCCTTTTGGCTATCAATGGACGGTTTGTTTCACACTGTATCATAAATATTTTAATGAATATATTTCACAGATTAAACAGACCACGAAATGGGTTATGTTTTGTTTTATACGTAAAACATTAAAATTAATCCTTAAAACGAATTGACTCGTATACGACGGCCATTTAGACAAGAAACTTCCTCGGCAAAATCGCACGTGATTTATCTGTCCCCAAACGAATGTTTTTTTTTAGAAAATCTAAGTAATCATTATACTATTTCTGAATCTTAATTATATTTGAGTCAAGTTGTTAGCAAGTTTTTTTTATATATATATATATTCAACATGCCGTCGTCATCATTCAATATCATCGCAATAACTGAATTTAATGTATGTTTTATGCTACGAAATAGTTTTACATTGTTACATGACTCTTTTACATAATAAGATCAAATACAAAGAAAAATAAGCTGCAATATTTTCCATATTCTTATATCTAAACGTTGATTTATTTTACCGCTCATATATAATGTTACACCGCCATTGTTTATCATGCTGCTTTTCGACTATATATTTTAGCTATATTCCTCATCGGTCAGAAGTCTTCTTCTCTGTCACTGAAGAAGCTTATATCTCGAGACCAAAGTTTTCACCCTATTTCTAAGCACATTCAACCGCTAGTGACAAATTAATAAACTTTCAGAGACAATGGTAGGTTGAAAAAAGTATTTCATGACTAAACTCCGCGAAGTTTTTCATGAAGCTCTCGTCCGAATGCAAACCTATGTTTAAGCATCCAAATCAAGTGCACACGCGTTATCGACTGAGAGAACTGCCGGGGTGTGGGTCACTATACTGCCACTATACAGTACTACAGAGCCACATTTCTATGACCGGTTATAATTCAACCTGTCATAGGAATCATCTCTTACATTTGTAATACGTTCCTGTATATTTATCGAGAGTTAATATTGATAAAATGAGTGTTGGCACGACGGTACCTGTTTTCAGGCCGTTGAACTATATACCTGATATGCCCGTAGTCGTGGGCCAGGTTATTAGATGTAGATGGTTCATTTACTGTTTGTAACTGTATGTTGCCTTGTATTGTTGTTCTCATCAAGGTCCTAGTTATCTTACTGTAATGTCAGAAAGAGAAACTAATTACTACACAAATTTGTTACGTTAATCCTAGCTTACCAGAATGACGTGAACTTGTTTTGCGCTAACCGTTTGAAATGTACTACAGAAGTTATACTGTATAGGTAGATTTTATAACTTGGCGCGATTGTCTAACAAGCGAAAAGTCTACTTGTCATAAAAGGGGATTATTGCATAATTTATTCAAAACTTTTCTATAAACAAGTGAGTTTTATCAACAATATTATCTGCGGAGCCACTTTGAAACTGCACCACGACTTCGCGGACTTTTTGTTTCCGCATAAACGGATGATTCCAAAAGCGAAAGTGGAATAACATGCCAGGTGTTCATAGCAAACAAACATCTGTTGGAATTGTGTATTTGTCAAATAGAGAAGGCAACTGACAGGATTATACATGTATACTTAACCGAGCAATGACGCCGTTGTGCATTCGTTAGTGCTAATAGGGTTGGACATCGCGCTACAGTGATTTTAATTTTGTACCCCTGCGTTTGTAAAACAGTCGTTAAAGGAAAAATTGATTTAATGACTGTGAGACATTTTTGTAAAATTGTTAAAAAATAATTGATTTTACATGTTATACACGTACTTTTTAATTGTCTTTTAAAAACTGATTTGTGACAAAAATAAAGGAATAAATCAAGTGGTGCGTTCATTGTTTGGTTCAGTTTATTTAATATAGATATATAATATACACATAGCAGTCAATTATTAATAATGAATACGGATATAGTTCACTATTGTGTTATTTAAATTCACTATTGCGTTGGCATCTTTGTTAATGAGTACTAAGGAAATAAAGTTGATTGTTTAAGCGAGATGGGATTTGAAAGTTGGGTCAGCAATCCAAAGATTACCAATGCAAGTTTGTTTATACCCGTCGCTGTCATGAAATGACATAATTAAAAGTTGGCACGTCGAATTAACAAAATAAGAGTCTAACAGTCAAAAATTGGGATGAAAAATTATTTTCAGAAATATTTTCATCTATATAAAATAATTGGGTAATATCAACACTCTTATTCACTTAGCCACAACAATATGTCACGTTTTGAAAATTGATTTATACTGCCCGAACAAAAAACTGTTTATGTGAACAATACAATGATCTAGTCCACGAGAGGGAATGCTCAGGATGATACTTAAATATCATATAATATCAATTGAGTCAATATTAATTAAGAGTGTCGTTTGGGTGTAATGGTAAAGCGTTATACCGCTACAATCAAATTCATGATTGACCAAGGGGTGATGCTTTATCCGCTGTACTAATTTTTTACAAATAAACTAAACAAGTTTCATTTTCTTACTATCCTACCTATGGATTGATTTATTTTTCAAATTGAAACACACATGCGGAAGATGGTGACTTCATGCAGAAAAACCTACCATTATATATAATTTAAGACAGTTTTTGTGACATTTATTGTAAATATGTCTCACAAACTATAGATCTAGCTCGGTTTGACTTAAAATATTTAGCCAAAGCGCTTACAGCGCTGTCAGTCATGGGGTTTTGGTGGAATATAATGGCTTATACAATAATTCAAGTCGCACTTATAAAAGTACGATGATTTTGTAACATCATACGTCAATAGCTTTTTTATGTGTGAATAAAATGCGTTTACTTTATAAAGAATATGTTTAATTTATTGATGATTTCAAGAAACGATAATCCGGTGTAAAGAATTGGTCACTTGTTTTTGGAGAATCGTTGAAAGTTTAAAAAGAAACCACTTTTATCTTTTTTTATACCAATGTATTTGTAATAAGATATAAACATTTTATACAGGCTAAACAGTATAAAGCATATACTAAAAATATAAAAAACACTACAAAATTTAAACAGGCATATAACTGTAACTAATACTAATAGAAATTCCTATACGAAAGCATAACCATTCTCAACTATAAATTACAAATGAAATATGAAATATCAATCTCAACAAGGAAATTGTTTAAGCTAAAACATTGTCAGCATTTTTTTGACATAGATATATATCTAAATATAAAAAGTCATTATATTAGATATGGATATATTTTTTGTAGTATTTTATGGCACATATTTAAACATACAAAGCGATACACAAAACCCTGACAAAAGATTATTCACCCACGCAACTGTTTGATTTAACTGGAGATAGCTACTGCATAACCACACAGCATCATTCTTATGATAAAGCACATTGTGTGTTTTTAAAAGTTGCATAAGTAGATTTGTCTTCACGTGTTTCTTCATTAAGACTTGTATAGTTATCTTCAGGACTTGGAATGTTTTCAACATCAGGTGATTGTGAAACTACATCCAGAAACATTTGATTTACATACTGTGGTTGTTGTTGTCTAGTAAGAAATAGAAATGTCATAGATTACACGTTAAACATGTTTAAAGTTCTAAATGTACTATTGATTTCATTGGCAATTGATGTTTGATGTCAAGTTCAAAGATGATTTGTAAAGTTGGCTTGTTTCAATGAAAACTGTGACAAGACTTTATAAAATTTTCCCCCTAAAATCGAAAGTAATATTTCATACTCATCAGAAAAGTCATTACTACCTCACATGGTAAAAAAACAACAACATTTAGTCAAACGGTAAAGCTAAGGAAAAACATTTAATCAAGCTGCAAATACAATATGCTAAGAAACAGAGACTGGCATAAGAACAAGAGCGCTCTATTATTATAGAAAATGGACAAAAAATTATATATTCATTTAAATTTACAATGAATCAAGTACAATGTGAAAAATTAAAAACAGATAGTTAGTACTTACACTTCTGGTTGCTTTGTTTGACCTGAAACACAAGAAAACGATGAAAAAATGTGTTTTAAAACCCTGTACAAACAAGTCTAAGCTTATTTAATATTGATAAGAGTGAGAAGTGACGCCGTAAAATGAATAACCTAAATTGTGTTGACACGGCGTTAAACCCAGTAAAAACGACTGAGAAGTCATATTACTTCTTGTTAAATGACACTGCCAATCATAAATATTATCGATAGTACATTGCAGAAAGGGTGTAAGCTAAGACCATTGGGTATTTACCATTTCTAGGCAACTCAATTAAATCATTAATGATGTACTGTACATGTATACTAACATTTCAGTTCTTGTAAAATGCTATATAATTTTATGAAATCCAATACTGTCACATTGTTGCTACAAAAAAGAAATATCCTTTATTCATGAACTCAAATATAATTGCATAGTATGCATCAACTTTAAATTATACACATACCACGGACATTTTGAGACAGAATCATTTTTTTCTAATGATCTAAGAGAAGGTATGTTCACTTAAGTCTTTTTCTGCAAATGAGAATACTTAAGTAAATGTTAGACTATCTCAAGGAAACAAACAATCTTACTAATAAAAACTTAAAGTATATGTTTTCAAGAATTCATATACATGATTTCAATGTACCTTGGTTTGATATTCTTCTGTGTTTAACCATTAAATATCCAATGCATGGCAGTAATATTAGAATGATTATACCAAGAACGACTCCAACTATGATAGCTGTCATATCGCTTGAGGTTGCTTCACTGTCACATGGTAACTCTGAAACAAACATTGCATAAAGATCATTGTAATGCTTTAAATCTAGACAGCCAAGTATTTAAAAAATAACTTACAGTTGTCTATGTTTTACCGATTATTAAAATATAGATACGAGCTTGGATGCGCGTATGATTAAATCTCGAGTGCTTTAGAACACGTGGTTTAATAAGCGCATCAAACGAGTATTTATTTTTCTATCGCATTCAGTTTCAAATAAATTAATTCAACCCCTTTCTTATGATGTATATCTTTTAAAAATTGACAAACAAATAGTTGAGGAAATTTTGAGTTGAAAATGTTAACTCTGTTTCCTACGCATTTCAATACAAAAATGAAATTTTTATCTCAACATTGGCAATGTTTTGTCTAATATCTTTTTTATTACTTAAAACCTTTTCTATCGCATTCTGAGTTAATTACTACGATCTTTTCTGAAATCAGTTTTTGTTTTTTTCTTTCATTCGGGAGATTCCGTTTCGGTTTACGGAAACTGGCGAAGATAGCAGAACGACCAATAGCTATGACGATATATATTGCAACCGATCGTATGTATATATAAATAAAAATTGGTATATTTAAATATACCGCAAAAGTTCCCGGAACCGAAATAAATAGTAAAAATAAGTACAAGAGTCTTCACATGCGACGATATTCTATTTCTTAGTTATATATATATATATATATATATATATATATATATATATATATATATATATATATATATATATATATATACAGTATAAGTTCATTCACTCGAACACCACCGGGTCGAATTAATTGGCCGAGTCGAACACATTGCCTAGCACCGATCAATTTCCCTTCTATATCTATATTAGTCAACCTATGTTGGGTCGAACAGGACTGAATCGAACTCTCGAATTAATATCTTGGTCCCGTGGTTTACAAATACACTTAAATACAATTGTCTCTCTTGGACAATAGATTTTCACATGACGTTTCAATGACCTTAGTCATTGTTTGTCGCTTAACAATAGATTTGTTAATTGATTTTAATCGCTTAACAATAGATTTGTCAATTGATGTTAATTTGCCCAACACATTGTGATTAGTAAATATATTGTTTATAATATTGCATAAAAATTGCTTAACAATATAATATATAGTTTGTTGACTGCAACTTGTAGACAGGCACATATTATAAGGTCTCGCTAAAAATTAATTAGCGCATATACAGCGTGTATCTTAGTTTTAATTAATAAAAACTGATAAAAAAGTTCGTGCAATTTCGGTAAAAAAAAGTCCAAATTGAGGATAAAAATGTTAGAACAGTAGCCTGTTCAATTACACAAAACGTTACAGAACGTTCCGTAACGATACATTCGGAACTCCTCGGCCATTCACTGCGATTAATCTCGGACGCTATTTTAAAACTACCGGTATTGAAGTAAACAAATGTATGATCGTTTAGGCAATTAGTGAAGTTTCGTTTTCAGTCAGTTAATTTTGAAACATCACTCATTAACGATCGCATATTTGTGTATTAGATGAGATTATTTGCAAATCGTTAATGATTCACAAGGGTCTCGATTTTCAGGGTTCGGATTTTTCTCGTTTACGTTCTACTCGCAAAAACTATTATAATGGCTTCTTGTTCGTTTTGACCCTGTGTGACCCTAGTTATGACATAGGTCAAGGTCATTGTTCATAAAATCAATAATCTATTATGCATACCATTTAAGACGTCATCAGAAGCAGTGTTGATCAAAGTTTGAATTGTTGTTGTTGCAGAGTCGTCTTCTGACACCATATCTTGTGTGACCATCGCTGATATGTAAAATTAAAGGCAAACTTTGCTGAACGTTTTATTTGATTAGTGATTACGAGACTGCCTGATAATCATTGTTCTTTGTTTCGAGTGAATCACAAAACCAGTCGCAACCGAGCATAGAGCCAAAATACAGCATAAAAACCTACCTATAAACTAAATATGTGTTAAGGAATGGCTGCCGCTGTCGTCAGAGGTTATAGAATTTGTTGAATATAAATCAAGTACAGTGGATCCATAGTTCAAACTATTCTGCGAAAGAACAAAAAACTATTGCCCCCTATTGTAAAATACATCTCGGGTCATTAGTTTTCATCTAGGGTTAACCATTTTCCCTGACTGAATGATTAATACTATTGACCATCTATGATTTGAATTGTCTAATATTTTGATAAAAATATTAACTTACTGTCATCTGTTGTCTCTTTTTGTATTGTTGTCGCTGGTGTTGGTGTCGTTAAAACTTAAAGTACATTAATATATTGAAAATTATGTTAATGACATTTTCTTCCATTACTTGTAAGATTTTTAATTATGTTTTTTTAAATTTAAAAGGATATACAGGCAAAAGTTCAACTTCATATTTCCTGATTTTGAACTATATTTTTATAAGTGTGAATGCAACAGACACACTGTTATCTTATTTGGCAAAATATTTCTTTATGTTCTTGTAATAGTTTGTTGTTTCCTAACTAGTCCCACGTGGGTTAGGTTAGCTAAAATAGATAAGTGTTAAAATATGCATTTACTGATGAGAATATACTAGAGGTTGTTATTGTACAACATTAATAAAATTCTATTAAAATGACATCCTAACTGCCTATGTTGAAAAGACAAGACGCGACCAATGAAAATGTTTCATTTCATCAAGTACGACATACATGTATATCAAATCGACAAATCTATAAATAGTTTGGTGATTCCCTCAATATCCTACTTTCGTTTTCAACAATGTGTATGCCAGATGTTTTCATTCGTTCAATTAAATGTTATAAGTGACAAATGTTATTAGTAAGTGATTTCTTACATTCTTAGTACTGTTTTAAGACTTAACTTGTATCTATACTTTTGGCACAGTCATTGGCCTGTATATCCCTTTAAGTGTTACACTGGTCATTGATATAACCATAAAGTGGTATATATTCGTAATTTATAGAGTTAACAAATACAAGCATACTTGGCTAATGGTCAAAATACATTGGACAGGTTGAAATATGTAAATATGTTAAGACAAGTTTATCTGACCATACACTAGCTCACAACCATAGTGGATGAGAAATATACAACAGATTGCTACCAAGCTGCGAGTCCAGAGTGCACGTAAAGGACCCCATACTCGTTAAGTATTTTACACGCAATATACGTGGTAGTGGCGTTAAGTTGATTAGTGTTATGTTCTTTCTCTGTGTAATGCTAAATCCTTTTATCAGCCATTAAATGTTATGATCGAGCGATTAAAGCTAAGCTATTTTTAGCATGTTTTATAGCTGATTTTCTGTTTATTAACATCAAACAATTAAAGTATTGACTTTTGAAAATGTTTTACAAAACTTCCAATTATCACGAACATGGTAACAATTTAAGCAACATGTAAGTGAAGATAGCATTAACAGCAGTAACAGCAGTAAACCTTTATGAGCTCAGGCTGATGGTAAAGTTAACATTTTTCGTACAAAATTTAGTACCGCTATTGTAAGTTACTGCTGGTGTTAGTGTCCAGCAAATATACCATTCAATACACATTTCAAAAAAGCCGAATTAACGAGCTTTAATTTTGTATTTAAAACTGCCTCAATTTTCTTTAAGTATTTTACACTGGTAAAGTTTTATTAATGATATTTAAAAAAAAATGCTTTGAAAGAAAGAATCTTCATTAAAGGCGCCCTTATTCGATAACAGTGCTCACAAAATGCCATGAAAGAAAAATCTACGTTAAATGTGCCTTTGTTTGATATCATCCTGTACTGATTACAAAATGCCATGAAGTCTAGGACTTGATATTATTGTATGGTAAAACAAATAACAGAAATATACCTATGACGTTGTATACTGATACACGACCGTCATCTCCACCACACATCGCAACTTCATCATCAATACACAAGTCTTCACATTTATACCAATCTAATTCTTGAGTAAGCAATCTTGTTAAACAATAACACCTTTTAATCTGCAAATATAGGGTATTAACATCACCAAGTGAACATAAGTTTGTTTTATGTTTATATCTATATACATGTACATGTACATACTAAGCATGTAAACGATGCTCGATTTATTTAATCAAAATGCTGACATTTATGTTTATACACTATTGTTAAACTACATGTTCATTTAAGTGACCCCTATGTATTAGATCCACAGTGCGATCGCTAAAAGACTTAATTCGGAACTCAAATTTGTTGGTTTTTTCGTCCGTGCAATGTAGGTACAAACAAAGATTTTTACAAGTTATTGATGAAAAACACGAAATATGGATTAAATCTCATTGTTCTTTGTACACATGTTTTCATTGAGAGTAAGTTTGTTTGTACCTACAGGGGAAGCACAAATTTTTGAATTCTGGATTTAGTCTATTGATAGGCGCGTGTTGTTTTTTCGCCCCTCGTCTGATTGCCGATGACATCTTGGTTTAGACGCGGTAAACATTTTGATTATAATGTGTAACACATGTTTTGGTCCGAAATTCATGACCGAGACATCGAAAAGTCGAAAGAAAAAAATCGAGATAAACATTCATTTTTCATATAGATAAAGAATGAAATTTTTTTCGAGTTTTAATCGAGATAACGGAAGTCGACTTGAGCGTTGTCAAGATAATATGAAATGACTGAATAAACTAAGCATGTATATTTATTCCTGTGTTTAGTTGCAGCTCCTCGTAACAATAAGTATAAATGTATACATTCTTTATTTCCACCATTAAGGGGATATAAACATCATTATAGTCATACGTATACATGTTTTAAAAAATGACCAAACGAAGAGAATGTGAACTAGAAATGAACAACTAAACTATACAAAATATCATTTTATGACGCCTTGCTCATAGGTAAGAAAGTTTCATTTGTTCTGAGACAGTTTATGATGTAGTAATAGAATTGCAGAATTGTCTAATTTTCTGATAATTCGAATAAGCAAATGAACTGATATATCTGATATCTGAATTATCAGCAAATATCATATCACGGCGATCCACTAATCTTCGTGTTTAATTGTGGCAGGACAAAAGGAAGAAAGGTTGCAAACACAACAAGATAACATATTCTTCATTTGTCGTTTCTTGAAGTTTATGCTTTTCCATCTGTTATTTTTTTTTTTGAAAACGGAATAACAGGACTATCTAAACACGACACTGTGAATGACCACAAGCGGAATGACCACTGACAGTACAATGAAATATAAAAATGATTTACGAAATTTACATTACTTACGGAAAGAGCTAAATATGGAGAATTCTGACAAACGCTATTACACTTGGATTTATTACGATTGTTGTCGTGCGACGTATCACTATGTTTAGGCTCTTCATAGCATCCTTTATAAATAGAATACTGCCCAGTTACAGTAGCAGCTGTATAATATAAAAAAGTATTGAAATACAAAAACACTTTCGAACGAATTGAAGCCTAACAAATCCATACTAATTATTACTCCTTGCACAATAGATTCAAGGGCAAATCGAGCAATGCAAAAATGCGGGCGAAATGTCAATTCTTTCCTTAGTCCTGCAGTATATGAGGTGAACCGTGCACTTGAATCCCCACAAAGTTTTTTTTGCTGTTTCTATATCTTTGAAAGGTGCTGAATAAGAATCCGAGTGATGACACCCTGTCATCCTTGAGCAATTTGCATAATATGCAAATTAAGTCCGCCATTATAGAAATTCCGTTTTTCGCTAATAGCTCAATAACTAACTTAGATACAAAATTAAAAAATGTATCCATACCCATGTTTTCAGGGTCTATCTATCACATGGTACTAATATCAGCTTGATCAGGTCATTTTAATATGCAAATTTATGCAAATTAGGTATTTTACGAAACACAATATTCGGATTTGCTATACAAATCAACGTCTGTAGTTTTTACATTGAGATTTTGGGTAAAATATGTTTATGTTATGCTAATTTTGTATATATATTAAATACAAATATATCAAATAATTACATTAAATCAGTTAATGATGCTCTAAAGATATGCAAAATATTCAAATTACGTTAAAAATTGTAGGATTTTGCCTCAAACATTACATGGTGTCATGAATATTTATGCCATTGTCTAGCATTCTGTTGATGCCTTGATAATTTTGATTCAGCTTCCATACCTTTGAACAGAGCTGACTAAGAAATTTAGTGATGACATCTAGTCATCATTGAACAATTAGCATAATATGCAAATTTGGTCCGCCATAATCAAAATTCCGTTTTTCGCTAATAACGCGATAACCAATCATGATAAGATTTAAAATATGTGTCTGCACCCATGTTTATAGGGTCTAGCTATCATATGATACCACATTCAGCATGATCAGATGATTTGCATATGCAAATGTATGCAAATAAGGTTTTTCAAATGAACTGGTTTTTTTTTCAAGTGAATTTATTGTATTCAAATTTAAGTACTTCAAAAAGGAAATTTTCCAGGAAATATAATTGAATCAAGTAATCTGTCAATTGCGACCCATTTCATGTTCAGTTGGATTTCAATGTCCAGAATGTCCACATTATGAGACCGTGCGGGCTGTCGTGCGGGTAACGTACGGTACCGTAAGAAGAATTGAATAAAAACGAGTCGTAAACGGTCAAAATTAAGTAAAATGAAACGTTTTGTATACATGTACTTATAACTTATACCTCTCAAATTAGTGAATTGGAATATGTTTTTACTTTCTCAACTGAATGAAAAACGAAGTACATGTAGTCACTATAACACAAATGTACAGGGTATGCCAAAATTCGTATACCCTCAATGTGTACACTCAGCACACATGTACTGCGTATCATAATATTGAAGGCTTATATTGCTCTCCCCCACACTCTCTTGGTTGCTGCGGTGGTGCCGTTTCGGATGTAATTTCATCAACAATGATCCAACAATTTAGTGAAAAGTTAGTTAAAACGTTTCCATAGAAATTTTTCAAGAGGGTAGATCTTAAAATCTTGGTGGCAACTCCACTGAACCTCTTCGTCCAATCCATCTTGCAGCAAAGTCCTGGTTCAAGAAATTGACAACGCAATTTACAAATTGGTGAGAAGTTCCATGTTGGTAAAAAGGGTTGTGTTGTCCACTTAAGGGATCATCCTCAAGGTAGTCAAACCACAGGTGACAGACCCAAATTTCTCTATATATACTATAATAAGGAAAATTTGGGTCTGTTATCTGTGAGTCAAACAAGAAGCCATCACTTATTTAAGTACCAAAGGATTGCGACAAAATTCTTTATGACAGTAAATTGCAGTTAGATGAAGGGGTTGCACGCGTTATTTATGGCAGGAATGAGCTTTGATCACTTATCTTGGTCATGATGTATTGAGACATGGACGATGCGCAACTTCTATTTCACCCTCCATGAAAAGTAGCATATAACCGGTTCTATGCCATTCGCTGACATAAATGAGAAGATTGTCAACGTTTCTATTATTGCTTTTAGAAATGTTAAAGATGTAGAGTTGTTTATAATTCAATATGGGGCCAAAGAAAGGGAAGGCGAGCTGCAAAAACTATCATTACTGAGTCTTCTACTCAGTACAACGTGCAGAACCTTAAACACCAGTAATACAGGAATCTCCACCTAATCAGACAAGATGGAACTGCTCTATTCCTTTTCTCAACTTTTCCTATTTGAACATCCAACAAAACAAACAAGCGTAGTGTACGTATTCGTGTCATTTTTAACTCAACTAGTCAACAATACATATCATACAATCATGAAACGTACGAAATTAATGTGCCGTTGTTGCGCTAATGTATCGTGCGTTCCCCGCAAGTGGCCCGCAAGATCTCCGTACGATTGTTCACGACTCTATTTACGGGTAAGTTCCGTGCGTGATCGTGTCTGGAAGATGTGCATACACATCTTCCAGACACGGGTCTTTACGACTCGTTTTTATTCAATTCTTCTTACGGTACCGTACGTTACTCGCACGACAGCCCGCATGGTCATAAACGATTCTAGCCCTTACATGTCCGTAAACAACATTATTTCGCTATTGTGACCACATCCTTGCGGTCTTACGGCTTACAGCCTATAATGAAATCGCTTTCAGTCGTACGGTTCATTACGAGCGACGTACGGGTCCCGTGCGACATTCGTACGGGTCCCGTGCGGCATTCGTACGGGTCATACGATACGTATTCCGTTTCTCTTTGTTTTCTTAACAAGCTTTACGTCATCATCTTATTAGACAAAATGTATACGCCCATAGTCCTTGCGGCGGCCGCACGGGAGTCTTCTACATCCGTAAATAGCCCGTACGATGCCCGTACTGCCGCTCTTACGATTGACCGCACGGCTCTTAAATTTATGTGACCACAAACCCGTAGAGAGACCGTACACACGCAAGGATTCCCACGGCCTACGGCTGTTTGCACGTACGGGTCCGCAAAAAGCCACGATTTTATGGGACTGAGGCTTAATCAATGTATATATTAATATAAAATGAATATTTATAATATGTTACTTATTACCGTGTGGCCTACGCACATGGGTGCTTTTAGCTCAATACAACATTTTGAAGTGGTGTGCCTTTACGCCAGAACCATAAAAAAGAAGAACAATAAATTAATTTGAATAGTACATCGTAAAATTGATTGTAAAATTAAAGCTACTGAATTCCATAGCGTTTCCTTATCATAAAAAACATCCTGTCATTGACATAATTTAAGCATATATTTGAATGATATACATGTACTTCATGGCAATAGTAGTAGCTGGAAAGTCTTACTTTTTTTCGTGCAGATTTGACCTATCAACATTGTTTACTGTGGAAAGAAATTCATGAAACTAGATGTGTCAACTTTATTCATTTGCTCATCGTTTCCACTAACTATTTTACTCAATATTAGATAGAACGTTCTAGGCATGTATATAAATATATAATAACTATGCCAGCATTAAGGAATGTCGTATACATAAATCTATAGCTAGCATGTTCAATAATATTTGTTGCTTTTCAACTTAAATATAACAATGAGACCTTGCATGCATGTTTGATAACTAGATTTTGTATGAATGTTTATAGCATAATTGGTTATTGCAAGGTGAGCAGGAATCTCAATTCTGTTACGCCATGATAATAAGACTTACCGGGTATTTTGGACTATCACGAAAGGTCATGATCTGCAAGAATTGAATTGGGATATCCAAACTAGGGCTGTAACGATTCACCGATGCATCGTGAGATCGTATTCGCGACTGTCCGATACGGGTGTATCGAATCGCGTCCTAAAAAATCGCGATTCAGAGGGCCTTTTAGTTTACAAGAAATCAGTTACAACAAAATATACTATATTCATTTGTAACTATAGCATTTAACTTGCAAATGCAATCTTTACTCAGTGTTCAATCTAGAGCGCGCCATTGACCCCTTAAGAACGCAAATGGCGCAATATCAATCGTCTATTGGGCCCGTCGGGCGCACTCGCCGAAAATATGGCTGTATCGCGAATTTGACAACTTTTCGTATATTCTATGCCATTTGGTTTCGTTACATCCATTTTGCTTAATTAAACGGGTACATCAGTCTTTGAATATAGCTGCCAGGCCGAAGACCGAGTCCGTCTTGAACGCCGACGGTTCGTTAAAAAGATACGGATCGCGAGACCGAATGTCTGGTAGCAATTTCAATAGCAATATTACTAAAAATGGATAATTGAACATAAAAATTGCAGTTACAAGCAATTTATTTTTTGGACGCTAACAATCCAGTCGAGAGTCCGCAATAAGCATTAGATTTTTATCCACGCTTGTAACAACCATAGACAATATGACTTATGTGTTAGGCGTCCTCTAAAAAAATCAATACTGCTACATACGTATATGACGGCTCGATAAAATTGATTACGTAATCAAACGGTTGCAATTAACAAACACGTGACAAACTTTGGTGAACAATGATTAAGGAAGATAACACTTTCTTTTATGTTTGCCGATAAGCTGATAAGTGTTATTATTTATTAGCGTGTTGTGGGGCAGTTTAAATAGACATAACTAGTTGATTTTTTAACTAAATTCGTTAAATTCCACTAGAAACAAACAACTTTGTCATTATTTTACAACAAATAAAGTTATTTGTATTTTATTATTCATAATGTGGTATTCCATTTTTTAAAAATAAAATTCCTTCAATCCTTATTTCGTTATGTCATACATTTTCGCGACCCACGCTATCGTTTTTTTTTTTTTAATTTTATGATTGTTTGATTAAAATATCATAATTTGTCTATGCCTTCATACCAAATTTACAATTAACATCGTATCGCGATTAATATCGTAATCGCGAGGCATATATCGCGAGACGTATCGTATCGCGACCTTGGCCACGATACGCAGCCCTAATCCAAACTCGGAGTGTGCTGTACATGGCCATGGCTACACACACCTAATTTGTCTTTGTATGGCTAAAGTTTCGACTTTAATTTGACTAAAAGTTGTTTTGCATAGTATGTTCTTACAATCATTTGAATGCATTCTTTCTTATCTTCCTCATTATATAAAAAATGATTACAGAACATATTCTTAGTAGGGGCAATAAGTCATTGGAGAAATTACGGGCACAAAAACAATATTCTTTACAATCTAATGACCGTAAGGACCACGTATATTAATTATCTAAAATTTATATATAATAAGCAATGCATGTTCTTAGTTTATGTAGAATACCTTAGTTCTATACACTGACTTTAACTTAGATAGAGACAATGAATATCACTTTACTTTATGCACCTAATTTACATAAGTATACATATCCAAATCATCTGATCATTAAAATATTAGTATTTATCTTACCTCGTACAGAATACTCGAGCTACGCTCTCACCCAATATTAATTTACTGACCCGGTATCACACCGTATCTGGTCAGTAACTGACTGTGTAACTAATAATGTTCTCCGACATAAAACGAAACAAACTAATGTCATGGAAGCATATATATAGGTAAATACATACTGTTTATGTTTGTCATATATGTGTCGTCACTCTAAATTTACTAACTAAATGCTATGTCTTTAATTATTTGTAAATAATCGTTAATCTGTTCATAACAACTCTAAATTTGGTACATGATCTTCATTTTATATAGTAAAAAAAAACACACTTTCCTATACTTAAAGACCTAATTTGCATACATCTGCATTTGCAAATCATCTCTGATAATGCTTAAGGTCGTATCATATGATAGCTAGACCCAACAAACATGGATGCAGACACATACGTTAAATTTTTATCATGATTGGTAATTGTGTTATTAGCGAAAAACGGAATTTCGGTTATTGCGGACTAAATTTGCATATTATACTAATTGCTCATGGGTGACAGGATGTCCTAACTAAATTTCTTAGTCAGCTCTGTCCAAAAAACTGAATCAAAATTATCCAGACCTCCACAAAATGCTAGGCAACGGCATAAATATACATGACATCATGTTATGTTTGAGGCAAAATCCTACAAGTTTTAACGTAATTTTAATATTATGCATATCTTTATAGTATCGTTAACTGATTTAATGTAATTATTGATATATTTGTATTTAATATATACAAAAGTAGCATAACATAAACATATTTAACTCAAATTATCAATGTAAAAAACTACAGACGTTGATTTGTATAGCAAAACCGAATATTGTTTTTCGTAAAATACCTAATTTGCATAAATTTGCATATTTAACTGATCTGATCAAGCTGAAATTAGTACCATGTGATAGATAGACCCTGAAAACATGGGTATAGATAAATATTTTAAATTTGTATCTATGTTAGTTGTTGTGTTATTAGCGAAAAACGGAATTTCTATAATGGCGGACTTAATTTGCATATTATGCAAATTGCTCAAGGATGACAGGGTGTCATCACTCGGATTCTTATTCAGCATCTTTCAAAGATATAGAAACTGCAAAAAAACTTTGTGGGGACTCAAGTGTACGGTTCACCTTAAATATGGCATTTTACTGCAGGACTAATTGACCTGTGATAAAGAGCACAATTTTAAAATGTTTGTATTAACAAATGACATGTAACCCAATTTTTACATGTTCCCATTGACCTGAGACATGCAACACAATTTATACATTTCACATTTACCTTAGACATGGAACACAATTTTAACATGTTCAAATTGACCTGTGACATGGAACACAATTCTAACCTGTTCACATTGACCTGTGACATAGAGCACAATTATAACTTGTTCACATTGACCTGAGATATGGAACACAATTTTAACATGTTCACCTTGACCAGAGACATGGAACACAAATTTTAATTGTTCACATTGGCCTGAGACATTGAACCCAATTTTAGTATGTTCACATTGACATGAGACATTAAATACAAGTTTAACATGTTTACATCGACCCTAGTCAATAAACACAATTTTAACATGTTCACATTGATCTGTGACCTAAAACACACATTCAAAATGTTCACATTGGCCTTAGACATAAAATACAGTTTAAACATGTTCATATTGACCTGAGATATGTATTACACCCTAACTTGTTCACATTAACCTAAGACATTGAACACAATTATAACTTGTTCACATTGACCTGTGTCATTGAACACAATTATAACTTGTTCACATTGACCTGTGACATTGAACACAATTTTAACATGTTCACATTGACCTGTGACATTGAACACAATTATAACTTGTTCACATTGACCTGTGACATTGAACACAATTATAACTTGTTCACATTGACCTGTGACATTGTACACAATTAAAACTTGTTCACATTGACCTGTGACATTGAACACAATTATAACTTGTTCACATTGACCTGTGATATTGAACACAATTTTAACTTGTTCACATTGACCTGTGACATGGAACACAATTTTAACAAAGTTCACCTTGACCAGAGACATGGACACAATTTCAACATGTTCACATTGACCTGATACATAGAACACAATTTTAACCTGTTCACATTGACCAGAGACATGGAACACAATTTTAACCTGTTCACATTGACCTGTGACATAGAGCACAATTATAACTTGTTCACATTGACCAGAGACATAGAACACAATTATAACCTGTTCACATTGACCTGTGACATGGAACACAATTTTAACCTGTTCACATTGACCTGTGATATATACAGCACAATTATAACTTGTTCACATTGACCTGAGATATCGAACACAATTTTAACATGTTCACCTAGACCAGAGACATGGAACACAATTTAAAATTGTTCACATTGACCTGTGACATTGAACACAATTATAACTTGTTCACATTGACATTAGACATGAAACACAATTTTAACTTGTTCACATTGATCTGAGACATTGAACATACAAGTTTACAAGTTTATTCATATAAACACCGGAAGGTCTTAGACCCAAGCGGCAAATACAAGTACATTGACACTAAATATGTCATTAATAGTATATAAAAGTATTTAGTAGTTTTAAATCCAATTTTTATCCAAATTATTAACCTAGCGAAAAAATTCAACCTTCCCGCTGAACATAATTATAACTTGTTTATATTGACATGAGAAATTAAACACAATGTTAACATGTTCACATTTATTTTAGGCATGGAACGTATTTTTAATATGTTAAAATTGACCTAAGACATTGAACCCAGTTATAACATGTTCACAATGACAAGAAATATAATGTTAACATGTTCACATTTACCTGAGACATGGAACAAAAATATAGCTAGTTTATATTGACTGAAGACATGGTCCACTGTTGAATGCTCAAATACATTTTGACACTTTGAAACATCAACTCACGAATTTAAATTACTGATCACTTATTATAATTTTACGTTTTGAAATGAAGACAATTTATTCCATACCAGTTATTCCAATTAAAAGCACCACAAAAGTTTTCCATAAATTAGCCATGTTTTAATTCATGTTCCACTTCTTCGTTACCTAACAATACTAGTTGTATAATTAATTTACAAGAGACAGTAAATTCTCAGGAAATGAAAAATGTAACTTTAACGAACATTTGAAAATAATTATTAGGGAAATTAAAGTCAATGTTGTTTTTCACCAATGACAATGCTATAAACACAATCGTGTATGTCTACTGTATAAGTGCATGACAGGAAATGACTAAGTTTATTGTCACATGACCTTTGACTCTGAGTGTAATCATTATGGTTTTAAAAATACACTACTCAAAAGTTTTATTATATACTGTTTGCAGAATAACACAACATATCATAATAAATATTACATAACCATTTTATCTATGTTAAGCACAAAGTCGAGCGAAATACATTTTGAAAATTTCAGGGTGGGGGGGGATCCGGACCGCCTATGTACATCATTCTTCCATCCAACATCTCACTAATAAATACCGATGGCCTGGAATTCCCGACAAAATACCGATAAAATGTCTGGGACTTGTTAGAAAGGGAGATTTGACGCTAGCCACAACCAGACAATCTGCAAGAGCTTTCATGTCCGGTTGCCCGTGTATTGGACAGTGTACTACAGAGTGCAGAACTGTTAAACTGTGTCAGGTCCATAAGACGTCGCTTTCAGTCTGTCATATTGCAGTTACTGGTGTGGACACATTTCACACTAATTTAAAACTGTGAATTCACAATTTTGATAAGGGCCTTGTAACGTTTACGATAATTTTTTTGTGAGTTATATGAATATGATATGACTTAATTGTTGAAATAAACATAAGGATATCATTGACGTTAGAATAGAAAACAAATCATTCCCTAATTATTTACTAATAAAAGATAGGTAGGTATCTAATGGCGGTTTAGAACTTTTGGAGTGTAGTGTAGTCTCGTTTGTGGCTCTTTGCACCACTGAAATTCTGAGAATTTGGGTTCAAATCACCGTTACGAGAAGTATTTATTTACAGTATTCTGCTCCAATGAATACATGCATGATGATGGTTTTAAACCATATTTCAGCAGCAAGATTGACCTATCGGGTATTGGTATGACCATACATCTTCGACATAAACGACTTTTTAACGGCGTAGCTGACATAACCAACTATTGTCATATATTTTAAATCAGTCAATTTACTCTACCGTATCTGTTTGTCCAATGACATTCTCCTCCGTCATAGAGAAATTGATAAAATATATTGCACCATTGGTTATTCGTGATAAACAGGTGCGTGACACGACAGTAGTTCCTGACTTTTATCTATATGTATAATGAATGACTCACTAGGCAAATTGTTAAAACATTCCCTGTACTTCTGGTGCATTTGGAACTCCTAGGCCATTTGCTAAGAATAACCTCGGACATATAAAGACGCCATTTTGAAACTCCCGGCGTTGAAGTAATCACATACATGACCGTTTAGGCGATGAGTGATGTTTCGATTTTAGTCCGTAAATTTGAAATAGCACAGTTCAGTGATATCGCTGAACATTATTTGGTTATATATGTATAACATAGAAGTATGTTTTGACAAACATCTATGTGTATACTACAAATACTATTTTGCATAATTAATTGATACAGCAAAGTTTCACAATTTGGATCATCAATATCAATGGTCTTAATAAAGCTTCCTTCTCAAGTCAAGCATTTTGGACTTTAGAATTGCATAATTTTGCAGTTATAAAGTAGTTTGAATAGTGTAACATGACTGTACAGCTAAAATAGTTACCATTAGTGTGGTCAAGTGGTAAGACGCGCTCAGGGACCGAGTCCATTAGGGGCACTGCTAATTTCCTTAAGCAAGAAATTACTCTACAATTGTTCCACTCCACTCAAGTGTAAATGGGCACTGTGAGGGAACGCCTGCCCGAGGGTGATTTCAGTGATCAGGAGTTATCGTACAAGATTGTAAAATCAGCTGAACATGTATATGGAAGCAGACTTTAAACCGCACTTTTTTAACTTTTAACTTGTAAATGTATTAACTTGTTTTTATCAGCTACTGGAATGTTCCAATCCATAAATATATATACCAGTATTTATATTCTATTTACAATTAGTTCAAAAAATACTTTGTGTTCAATAGAATTGATATTACATGAAGAACATGGGGTATATTATATAGAATATACTAGATAAAATGATAGTGACTTACAAAGTTGTAGTCATATTTGAAATAGTCGGCATTGTTGTATTGCTTGTGCAAATTGTCCTGAGAAAAATGATAATTTCAGTCTAAATATAGCTGTTTATCTAAGTCTGAAAATCACTATTTGTTAAACTTCACAAAGCCTTTAATACATAAATACAGTTAAATACATTATATCATCAATTTTCAATGATAACTTCAATATATATTTGTCGAAGGGAAACTACATTAACAAACTGTAAATACTAAAATGTAATGTGATGACATTTTTAATTCTAAGTGTCATGCTTACACAGGCTCACAGGCTTTACAGCTATTACACCTTGTAATCGGGCTACTGGAATCTATCTATCAATCTACCTGGGAAGTCTTTTACTCCGTTTATTAGTGCACATGAGCATGGCATTCTATATTGTAGTGCAGCGTACCCTCGCAGGCAATCATTTACACCTGGGCATATATTCCTTGAGCAAGAAATTTACCTGCGATTGCTTCACTCCGCTTGAAGCAATCGCAAGTAACTTTCTTGCTCAAGGAAATAAGCAGTGTCCATAGAGGGATTCAAACCCAGGACCTCTCGATCCCTTAGCGCGCATCCTTGCACTTTATGTCACTGTCAGTGGCGCCTGCAACTTCGCTGATATCTATATTCTCTACAGTACTCACGTTTAAACATATTTAAATCAGCGAAGTTAACGTATGTGCCACTGACGGTACAATGAAATATAAAATGATTTACGAAATTTACATTACTTACGGAAAGAGCTAAATATGTAGAATTTTGACAAACGATATTACAACTGGATTTATTACGATTGTTGTCGTGCGACGTATCACTAGTTTCAGGCTCTTCAAAACATCCTAGATATCCTTGTAAATCTCTAACAGTAGCAGCTGTATAATATAATCAAATTATTGAAATACAAAAAGACTTTCGAGCGAATTGAAACATAACAAATCCATACTAATGATTACTCCTTACACAATAGATTCAAGGACGAATCGAGCAGTGCAAAGATGCGGGCGAAAAAATGTCAATTCTTCCTGTAATACTGGCAAATACTATCAGTTCAAAATACAAAGATTTTATTTTCCTTCTCTTTCCATACAAAATCAGAAAGTACAGTTTTCCCTGTACATTTTGTCACTTTGCATACAAATTCTGTATGTATTATAATTATGGTACAATACTGTAAAATGATACTGTAATACAATAAATGACCCAAGTATCATTACATTATATATCAACAGACACAAAAATATACAAATCATTGTATTGCTCTTACTACATAAAATTCTCAACATGGAATATAAACCTTTGATTTGCTGTCAATATTAACACTTCATTGATCACTATGAACATGTATACTGCTTATACGAGATTTGACTCCCCGTTCCAAGCGCTAATCAACTGATGTAAACATCTGTCTGCTGATGGAACTACTTTTATCGCTAAAATTTGACCGCGTAGTATATAAGAGAGACGTGTATCCCTCCGCGGTTAAACTGGTCAGGCATTTGACTCGTCGATAGTTTTCGACTTGTGGTATTACTTAAGCCATTCAGCGAAATTGCCGAAAGTCTAAAAATAGTCCCACCATTTAACCCGCTTACTTGATAGTCGATGATACCGCGTTTGTGCAGTTAAAATTATGATGAAGTGTAAACTGCTTAAGCAAACAATGATATGACACCTTTATACGCATGTATCATAATATTATTCAAATCAAAGTACTGATAGTACTGATGAAATCAAAATGCTAAGATGCCAAAAATGTGCGTAGAAAGCGGATCATTACTAATTGTTAACGTTGTGTTGTACACTGATAAATCACAACCCAAAAAAAGGGATAAAGAACTATTTTACACGATGGTAGACAACATATTGATTTTTGAATTCGCCATTTTTATTGCTAAGTTTTGTGAAATAGCAGCTTTATAAATCGAAGCAAGAATTGGTTCTTTTTTTTAAATATTTGCCCGGTTTACCCGTTATTTCCTCGTATGTATTTTTATGAGTCTGTATATTAGAAAAATGTAAACTAGTTGAATCAGAATCATAATGAAAATTTATATCTAAGAAAAAATACTCTGTGAGGCACCACAGGCTGTCGGCATGAGACAGTCTCATCAAAAATATTGTATACACACACACTCACACACACACATATATATAGTAAAGGTATGTAACTCATCACCACAGAAACCTCGAAAAAAAATGACCTGTCTTATTCAACGGGCTCCTGTGTTTTTATTTCATGATCGATTTTCGAAAACTTGGTCTTATTTATCAAAAAAATGGTTTATCTGTTGATTGCTTACAAAAGCTTATTAATTAAAAGCTATTGAAGAAAGTTATGAGACGTTAAACAGGAAAATTGTCCAGGTCGTTACTGTCTGGACCTACCGAGAACCGTTTCCTTCTCGAACGTAACTCATAGATGTGTACGTGGAACTCCGATTAAAATGAACTAAAAACAGAGAAAATAATTTTTAAATCACTAGCCTCACTCACAGTCGCCTAAGGCAAATAACTTGATCACTATCATAACTTTTCCTTTACTTGTCGTGAGTTGTTTTCGTTGGTCTCCATTTTTAGAAAGAAGTCTAGGCTAAAACCGAACTCATGCCGTTTTACGGATCATACTACTCTACTCGAGGACAACTCAACCCATGACAATTAACACGTTAGTAAATTTGAGCTCTAAAATGAAATTAATTCCGTAAAACTATAGATAAAGAATAATTATAAATTATCAGGAAACAGTTTTATAGTTATCATAACATTTTATGTAATTTTAATCTATAATACATAGAACTACAATATCACTAACAACGTAATACGCTATCTTCATTTTTACGCCTTTCTAATTGTAACATACTGTATCTGAAAAATAGTAATCAATAATCACCTAATAAATATATTAACTTTATCATTAACTTACTTTTAAAATTTATTCAGTTCTGAACGATGATGTTTTGTCCAGAATAGCTGTTTGAATATAAAAATGCGTTTATTTGTAACGGGTTGAGTTGTCCTCGGGTGGAGTTGTATGATCCGTAAAAACGGTATGAGTTTGGTTTTAGCCTAGACTTCTTTCTAAAAATGGAGACCAACGAAAACAACTCACGACAAGTCAAGGAAAAATTATGATAGTGATCAAATTATTTGCCTTAGGCGACTGTGAGAGAGGCTAGTGAGTTAAAATATTATTTTCTCTGTTTTTGGTTCATTTTTATCTGAGTTCCACGTACACATCTATGAGTTACGTTCGAGAAGGAAACGGTTCTCGGTAGGTCCAGACAGTAACGACCTGGACAATTTTCCTGTTTAACGTCTCATAACTTTCTTCAATAGCTTTTAATTAATAAGCTTTTGTAAGCAATCAACAGATCAACCATTTTTTTGATAAATAAGACCAAGTTTTCGAAAATCGATCATGAAATAAAAACACAGGAGCCCGTTGAATAAGACAGGTCATTTTTTACGAGGTTTCTGAGGTGATGAGTTACATACCTTTACTATATATATGTGTGTGTGAGTGTGTGTGTGTATACAATATTTTTGATGGGACTGTTTCATGCCGACAGCCTGTGTGAGGCACAAACACAAATTTAATTAAAGACAGCATACTCGGTTTTTAATATATATATATATATATATACTAATACATATGACCATCTACGGGGTATCCGTCTATTTGAAACCATACTTGTGGGGTCGATATTTCGTAAGGGGCATATACCAAACCTCGCAATTCTAGCACCTTTTAAATGATGTAGGGGGGTGTAGGGTACCCTACTAAAATAGAGTGCATAAGGCGGTTTTAATAGTGAATGGTATATGCCCCATTAATGTGTATAATTTTTATGGGGTACTACATTTCTTGTCATATTGAAGTCACCTATTTAGAAATTAAATATATATTTGATGTATTTAAGTAAGTACCCCTTAGGTCTATGTTTTGATAATGTTCATTTTTTGCGTACATAGTGGCATATATCGAAACTGACTATGTGAAATAATGCCTAACAAGTCGGTCTTATATATGGGCCCCGTAGGTGGTCGTATGTCTAAATATATATATATATATATATATATAACAGAGAGATAATTTGCCTTTAAAGACAGACGTCTCTTATACTGATTTATATAGACATTTTCATTTCTAATTATCTTTATATCAAAAGTGCTTCTTATGAGTGTGAAATTGAAAACATGTGAACAGTGATTTGAAGCGTACTTTTATCATTACATGTATTTTTTTACTACATTATCAATATAATTGATATAATACTGAAACTGTTTCATCCCTGCCAAAGGACTAGGTGGCTTATGATCACTACTGAGGGGACACATAATTGGGGGCTGAGGTTAGTTGTGAAAGTCACCTAATATGTCACATTTATTTTATTTAATTATGAAATTTACATGTACACAAACAAGAAACAACAAAATAAGAAATGTGATTTCAGCTTCATTGTCTTTAATTATGTTTATTTATTAGTTAAAGGCTTATAATGTTATAAGAGTATGAGAACAACATTTTAATAATATTTTTCATAAAGTGTACATATTATATGTAGTAAAAAACAATTGACCAGTATTAGCCAGTATTGACCAGTGTTGTCCGGTTGAAACCAGTATTGGCCGCCTTTTTGCCAACCCTGTAATAGACTTGTATGGAGGGGCTCATTCGAATGGTATTAGCATAAAATACGTCTGTATACCCTGTCCTCCAGGGTCACATTTCACCGTTTGGACTCTACGGGGCCTCGAACCCTCTTAAAAACGTCAATAGTTACTAAGTATATCCATTATATGGCTTCTTTGAGGTCACATCCCTCGTTTCAGTCCCAAGAAGGACTTGTATGATGTCGCTCATTCGATTAGTATTAGCATTGGTTTTGAAGAAAGTGATAAATGAAAGCATTAATGAATTGGTCTATATATGGAAACATCGAACATTCTATGAATATTCAAATCAATATTCTTTCCATTGTAATTATATATTTTATCATAATGAACAAAAAAAATTAATTGAATTTTATACTTGTAGCCTGAAGTTTCATGCTCACCGACTTTACAGCTATAACTCCTGGTTTGATATTGGTTACTGTCTATCAGCCACCTTGGAAAGCCCGTGCAGTTGACAAATTGTCGCAACGAACTTATACCACCATATGATTGCAGATATCAATTTACAGCCGGGCAAATTAAATCAATCATATGTAAAGGACAATGTTCAGGAAGGGCCAAAAATCGGCACCGTCTTTCATTTTTACCAAATGTCATTTTTATTAACCAGATCACATGAGGAAACATAAAAACACAATTCTTCAAGAAAGGCAGCAGTTCTCTGATGAGATATTAACCCAGGTTTTCTTGATCTCTGAATGCAGACCCAAATACCACAAGATAACAGTGCTCCTAAATAATAGAAGTTTGATATTCTAAATGTCAAAATGCAGTGAACATAATTACGTATGAACCCAGGACTTCACGGTCCAATAAACGCATCTAGTTCCGTTGGACCATTGGGCCACTGCACCATTGCTCTCATTTATAGAAGGTTAGAATAGTTTAAATTGAAATCAAGTTAAATCAAAATGCATTTACCAACCTGCTGATGTAAATGTTTAATTACTAGAATTTGATAGTTCCGAAGTTATATTTGTTGTTGTTGTAGATTCTGGTAATGTAGTGGTCTTTTTATCTAAATAAGTAAAAATGTAAAATAAAGTATTTGTCCAATATCACATGCAACAGAGTCTCATACTCTAGTGTTACTAGCCTTTAAATAGAAATAGAAATATATACATATATATATTATTTGTTCAAGTTTGTTTGTTTGTTTGGTTAAACGCCGTAGCAACACATATAACGGCGGTCAGTCAACCTACTCACTCCTCCTAGAAAGGCTAAATCTCTGGATTAAGCTGTTAACCAACTACTAAACGCATACTTTCGTCAGTGACTGACAACTGTCCTACATTATTTAAAATTATTGGTAGGAGGGAGAATAGCCGTAGAAATAATTTCATGACCAAGATTCACGAAAGTACATTTGCATGTCTCGCCAGAGAATAGAACCCACGACCCCTCGATCAGTAGACTTGCGTGCTACCAACTGAGCTAACCGGTGGCTTTTATATTTGTTCAAATGCAGACCCAAATACCACAATAAAACAGTGCTCCTAAATAATAGAAGTTTAATATTTAAAATGTCAGCTTGCAGTGAACCTAATTACGTATGAACCCAGGACTTCACGGTCCAATAAACGCATTGCTCTCATATATAGAAGTTTAGAATAGTTTAAATTGAAATCAAGTAATATCAAAATGCATTTACCAACCTGCTGATGTAAATGTTGAATTACTAGAATTTGATAGTTCCGAAGTCATATTTGTTGTTGTTGTTATTGTAACTGTGGTTGTTGTAGATTCTGGTAATGTAGTGGTCTTTATATCTAAATAAAAAAAATGTAAAAAAGTCTTTGTCCAATATTAAATGCAACATACATTGTAGTCTCATACTCCAGTGTTCTTTAAATAGATATAGAAATATATATATATATATGTATTATATATATATATATATATATATATATATATATATATATATATATATATATATATATATATATATATATATATATATATATATATATATATATATATATATATATATATATATATATATATATATATATATATATATATTTAGACATACGACCACCTACGGGGCCCGTATATAAGACCGACTTGAGGGGCATAATTTCATGTAGTCAGTTTCGATATATGCCACTATGTACGCAAAAAATGAACATTATCAAAACGTAGATCTAAGGGGTACTAACTAATATATATCAACTATATATTAAATTTCAAAATAGGTGACTTCAATATGACAAGAAATGTAGTACCCAATAAAAATTATACACATTAATGGGGCATATACCATTTACTATCAAAACCGCCTTATGCACACTATTTTAGTAGGGTACCCTACACCCCCCTACATCATTTAAAAGGTGCTAGAATTGCGAGGTTTGATATATGCCCCTTACGAAATATCGACCCCACAAGTATGGTTTCAAATAGACCAATACCCCGCAGATGGTCATATGTATTAGTATATATATATATATATATATATATATATATATATATATATATATATATATATATATATATATATATATATATATATATATATATATATATATATATATATATTATATTTGTTCAAATTTGTTCGTTTGTTGGGTTTAACACCGTAGCAACACATACTCACTCCTCCTGGAAAGGCTAAATCTCTGGATTTAGCAGTTAACCAACTACTAAGCGCATACTCTCGTCAGTGACTGACAACTGTTCTACATAATTAAAATTGTTTGGTAGGAGGGAGAATCGCCGTAGAAATAATTTCATTACCAAGCTTCAGAAAAAGTATGCCCCGCCCGGGAATCGAACTCACGACCCCTCGATCAGTAGACTTGCGTGCTACCAACTGAGCTAGCCGAGCGGCTTTTATATTTATTTACATATTATGTAATACAGTAGTGTTGTTACGTACAACTGTCAATCATGTACGAGTATTTATGTAATTGTGTTCGTGATACAATTGAACTCTCTCATGCATGCATTCACTGGAAACTTTTACAATAAAAGGAGGTAACGTTAGAATGGAGTTTATTAATGAACTTGTACCAAGTAAAATATATCATACCTATTGCCCCATACATTGAAAATCTGTACGGTCCTCCACACTTTGCACCTGCACAAGACCAATGACACAAATTATCTGCAACCTTTTTACCAATGACACTATTTCCACAATAACATTTACCCCACTGCAAAAGAATAAGAAAGTGTACAATAACTATGCACAGACATGAGAAACATAACGCGATCGACTAATTATTAACATTTACACTGTTAATTGTACATACGTTCAGTTCTGTAAATAAAAATTGGTTTCTATAAAATTGAGATCCGACAAGTTTACATTATGTTTAGCTTTTACAGTAATTTAGATCTTTCAAACAAGCTAATACTTAAATTAAACGTCTTTATATTTTATTAGATGCCCCAATAACTGCAGTTACGAAACTTTGGGACCCTCAGAGCATTATTCATACTAACAGACCGACTTCTAACATCCTGTCCTCCTCAGACGGCGTGTATTTACTTTTAAATAAACCATCGAACAAATTCCCATAGCAAATCAAAATGAGCTTAATCTTTTGTTTTGTTTTCACTAAAATCGTTTGGTTTGTTTAGTATAAAAGCTACAACCAACGTTGGTATGTTTAATTCATCTTCAGCAACTTGTTATTGATGTGTATAGATTATGATATCAATGATATAGAATAATGATAACATATATAGAAAGAAAGTAACCGAATTAAATTCGTCATTTATTAACTCATAAATGACAACTAGAGAACAGCAATGGCTATATATTTACAAACCTTATGGAATAAAAGCGCAAGTATGGGAAACACCTAAATGACATAGGTAAAATCAAGAAGTTGCACATGATTTAGCAAAAAAGGATTATTGCATGCACCATATAATTTTCATTATTAAATAACTACCGTATGTGTTATTTGCCCTGTAAAGTGCCAATTTCACTCCACGATACTGCAAAATATGTTTAAATCAAAGTATTGAAAGTACAGTTGGAAGGAATTTTTGAACGGTTTTTAGAGTTCTAAGTTACTATTTCGATATCCATCATTATTATTTATCAATCATAGTCAACTGTATTTCATTTTACATGCACATTATTCTACTGATCGATGGTTCGTAGGTTCGGTTCCCGGGTGGGGCATACTTTCGTGAAGCGTAGTCATGAAATATTTTCTACGGACATTCTCCCTCCTACCACTGACTCTAAATCATATCGGACAGAAGTCAATCACTGAATTTAGCCTAGCAGTAATCTAGAGATTTAGACTTTTCAGGAACAATGAGTAGGTGGACTGATCGTCGTGATTTAACAAATATACAATATGTTGCTATGGCGTATAAATTACAACAAATTGATGAAATGTTCGATAGTGTTTGTCCCAAAAAATCGGAGTGAGCGTGCATTTTTTTTCTAGATTTTGTATTTTTGAGAAGCGAGCAAAAATCGAAGAATAAATTTGTGCGGTTTATTTACATTAATTTACCAAAAGTTAAAAAAGCATAGAAAGTATGGACTTTCTTATATAAAATATAACCATATGTAGTGTGATCAAGTAATAATTAATAGGGCTGCAACGATTCGATTCGATACATCGAAACTCGATTGCAAGGGCGCCGATTCGATTTCGATTCGGGACCCGCGAGTTTCGATTCGATACTGACTTTCAACATGTTTACATAAGTTATAACGATAAAAGCAAAGGCTCACCTAAAAGACAAAGTACGTTGACAGTGAAACTGGGGTAAACTTTGTTACATTTCTCTAAAGTTTCCATTACGATTTAAGTAGAATGGAAACTCTGTTCCAAATATTTATTTACAGTATATGCCCCAACGCTACGCAAATTGGGTCGGTTTGATTGAATTTTACCGGTCCAGTTTTGATGTTAGTTAATTCAAATTTCAATATATTTGCCTACAAAGCGTAGGTTTATGTTAAATGTACAGTAGTATATCAAGAACTGCATCTTTCTACAATTTATGCTCCATGCTGTTTATACTTTTTTAGTCGAAATTACAAGTATAATACATTTTCGCGAACTTTACATTCGTACCCAAACCATTTCGTACTTGAAAAAAGCAAATATTAATTTAGCAGATTTTCGAGTTTCGTGTTAACAAATTTCAGTAACACTTTTAGTTAGTCCATATTATTTAGTTTTAAGCTCAAATTAATGTATAAATGCATATTTGAAGTAAATTATATTAATAAATGAATCGAATCGAAAAAAATCGAATCGAAAGAAAAAGTATCGAATCGCATCGAATCGACTTTCCTGTGAATCGTTGCAGCACTAATAATTAAGTAGCTGTTTGCAATATAAAGCAAGTTAACAATGACTCCAGATGCAAATTCATTTAAATTAACAAAAAAGAATTTAAAACAAGTAACTATCGAGTAGGGGTGAAGAGGTATACACCTTCATGAACTCAAAAGTAAAAAATAACTTCATTTGTCTTTGGTATTACTTTTATTGATACATACTAGATAATTAGGATGCACAGAATAATACCAATTATCAGCACCACACTAAATTTTTCATGGACCAGCCTGGTTTATTTTTTGTATATAATTATATTCTTGTCATTTTGGTAAATTATTCAAATATCTAAAAATACAACTAGAACTTAAATCGAACCTGTAAGATTTTTTGGGGCGTCAAAATTGTAAGAATGTAAAATTTTCTTTCTTTTCACTGCAAAGACACGTATGACGTCAAACATACAGATAATCGGTGTAGAGTGTAGACGTTGAGACATGTCGCAGTTAAACAGTTGGTGTGAAATTAATTTAAGAAGGGTAGCATGTATAAAAGTGTATGAAAAATATGCATTGATATATTTGAGAATTGTGAAAATGTACTAAATATTATTTTAAGGTCGAAGACAGAGTGCTGTTATTATATTTCTGAACAAAGGATTGTGTCATTGTAATTTCTAATGATGTATGCTAACAAGAATACATTACTGTTTTGAAAAAAAATCCTTCAAATTCACCGTAATAGTGAAACTGTGTTGATTTATATTGATGTTTAGAACTCAAATTATTTATTTTCGGTGGAAATCTACTTAGCCGAGTGCCAAAAAAGTTTGACTTCCGAAATTTTCTGCTGCACTATTTTCTTGGTTGCATTGACTCATTGATTTCTATTGAGTTGAAGGTGTTGCTCGTTCTTTTCAAATTTCGCAGAGCGCTGACATAGACAGGATTTTCTTGGAAAAAAATCCTTCCAAAAAAATGTAACAGAGCCGAAATCTGTTATAGGGTCAATAACAGTTATTAACTCTGGTCAAATAACAAATTTATGCACTCTAAATGGGTGATAAAACAGGACCAATATCAAAATTGGTTCGTAAAGTAAATATCTAATAAAATTGTCATTAATTAAGGGATTTGATACAGGCCCTGTTATTTTTCCTCTGGACAGTCACTTTTGCCCTTAGCCTTCGACCTCGGGCCAATACGACTGCCCCGAGGAAAATAACAGAGTATCAAATCACTTTTTTAAAAACAATTTTATTAAATATTTACTTTACGGACCAATTTTGATGCATGCTCAATTAATCTTACCGAAATTCCAAAAACATTATCCCAGATCCACAGTATTCTTGACAAGCAGTTTTAGTCTTATCCTTTAATATAGGCACATAAAAAAGATGTTGTTCTGTATATTCATAACAACCAATGTAACCGTATTGTGTTGCTTTTGGCATCTTAGCAGAACGTATATACATTCCTTAAACAAAAAAGTACAATTAATGGATATTCAGGTTGCTTACCCTCTTAAAATAATTAGAATACATTGTGCACAAATGAGTGTTCTTTCATAACAATGACCTAGACTATATGATTCAAGCAAAATAACACAACGTGTTGGTGTAAACATAAAAAAATGAACCAGTCCATTTCAGATAGACTGTGTTGAAATGTTGTAATGTTCATTTTTACAAAATTAGCGTGGCGAATAAGTCACTACCCATTAGTCAATCATGCTAGTAATGGTACCATTACATCAACAAGAAACTCATAAAACATATTAAAATTATATATTTTACTGTCATCCTGAACATCCCCTGTCGTGGATTAGTTCATTGTATTGTTTACATAAACAGTGTTTTTTGTACGCGCTATTAAGACACATTTTCATCACTTAAGTAGAACTCAAAATTCAAAAACCTTACCTTCAACGAACGAAATTAACAACAATGATATTCTGACAATATTTGAAGATGACATATTGTTGCTGTATCGTATAGTAAGTTAATTTGGAGTGTGCTTTTTGATCAATTTCAATCAACAGTTTAAGCAATACATTAAAAAACTCATACTTTATACACGCACAGAACAGTAGTGGATAATTAAAAGATGAGGAATCTTTAAGGAATGTATTAATCATTATTACGTTTTCTTCACAATGCCATTGTACCATTGTATTCATTGATGACACATCTCACTAAGGTCAAAGTTACAAACAACGCAATACATATGAGTATAGAGAAACCTTTCCAAAACGGCTAACAGCTTAACATAAAGCCACTATATGAAGATATATTTATTTACAGAGGATTTGAAAACTCTTTTACAACCACGAAGTTATCAAAATATTACAGGTATTAGACACGTAATAAACTGTTCAAATCATTTTGAATTCTAACTTTAAGTTTGACCAAGTGTCCAATTCTTAAAAAAAGTGGGATACTTTTATAAGAGCACACTATATATTCATTTATAAATACGCTAATGTTTTATATACCTGATTCAAAATAGTTTTAGAGCTTAATTGTGCAATTCGTAGTAAGTTTTTTATATATAATATGACTTTATAAATATAAGAGAACGACTGTCTTGTATACATGTCTTGTCTGAAAGGGAATTTCGTGTGACATTTATTGAGAGGTGAATGTTATTGGAATGGTTGTTGATTTTAATTATGCCGAAAGAAAACCACTGATGAAACATTTTTCCTTTGGGAAGTTTGAATCAAAATTAGGTCTAGGTTAAATTAAGTTTAAAGTTTTATTATATGTATATTGATCATATAGAAACAATTGCATAAATAACTTGAAACTAGTTGCAGCCATAGAGTAAAGTTGTACTGTATATGTTTTTGCTTTGTATTATTTCCATACAAAATATGTTAATACGTACATACATGTAGAGTGCTTGAGTAATATCTTCCTGTTAAAACAAGCTAGACTTAGTACGACTGAAGAATGTTGTTGAACAAATTTAGAATTAATATACAATATTATACTAGTCTTAATTTTCCATATATGTCAAACTATCAGGTTGCAGCAAGACAGAGTTCAGTGATTTGAGTGAGATTGGATCAACATAATTATATGATTATTGTCAAGTTTTAGTATTTTTTAAATATATATTTAACCTGCGAATAGCATTGATTAGCAACTTTTTATTTTTAACCAGTTATGTTTGTTGAAAATTAATATATACTATTTATTCGTCACGCATAATAGGCTCACATTGCTAAATTATCTCCCTGGATAGACAAGTGGAAGAATAGTTACATAATCTCCCTTTTATCTAGTGATTTTATAGACACTGAATACAGATGCCTCAAAAGAAAAGTGCAAAGAAAAGTGAACGGACGTTATCCACTCCTGAAAATGATATTAACCTTCCAGAGAAACGTCCTTCTAATGTATTAACAACACCTGAATCTATTACCACACGAACTGTATCAACGTCTAACAGTATGACTAGCCAAGTCAAACACTCACTTAATTCGGCTGATATGTCCAACATGATGAACTATCAAACACCAGCTGGGGGTTTTATGACTCCAACATCTCAATATCAACAACAACAATTTACACCAAGAATCATATCCAGTATGCTGTAAATCAACCATCGAATATTAGTTTTCAACAACTTGTCTTCGATAAACTCACCTCAATGGACAATATATTATCCTAACTTGACACAATAGAACAAAAAATATCAACTCTTACCGGTACAATTTCAACATTGGATTAGAGAGTTACATCTATTGAAGAAAATGTTAAAGATACCAACTCTGGAATGAATGAAGTTGAAGCCAGTAGAGCTTATGATTATCAACTCTGTGATGATCTTAAATCTCAGAATAATGATCTTAAGACAGAGATTCATCGTGAACAAATTATCTGAAGATCTCAACAACTTGAAATCACTACCTGATGAAATCAATGATCTTAAGTCTCGTTCTATGAGAGATAACCTACTGTTCTTTGGTTTCCCTGAGTACCAATCACCTGAGTTAAGGCGAAGTGAAAATTGTGCTATCATTTTTCTTGATTACTGCAAGGAAATTCTCAAAATAGATGATGCTCATACGTGCATTAAAGTTGAAAGAGCACATCGATTGGGTAATCGTTATAGTGAAGGAAAGACCAGACCTGTTGTGGTAAAATTTAATCATTATCCCGATAAAATGATGATTAAGGATAAAGTCTCAACCAGATGGAAGTCTCATCTAGAAAAATCCAATGATCAAAACTCATATACTGCTTTAAATATTCGAGTTAGTGAACAGTTCCCCAAACCAAACCAAGACAGACGCAATAACAATCTTATACATGCCAAGAACGCCGTTCAATCAGCGTATTTAGTGTATGACAAACTCTATATCAACAATAAAATGTGCACTGCTAATAATGTTTCCGCTTCCGGTTACTGCTAGGATGGACCCACGAAACAGTTAACATTTTTTAGTAAGGAATATTCAAGGTGTTGGATGGAAATTCACTGATTGTGTCTTTTTAAACTTTTTATCTGATTATGATATACATTATTTTACTTAGACTTGGTCTAGTTCTCATATTACTAACCTAGATAGTTATTGTACTATTAATTGTCCCCAGCCGAAAGATTAATGTTAAAGCTCGACGTAACAGTGGCGGGGTCACAATTTACTAAAAGCAATCGCTTAGTAAATATATTGATAATTTTGGTATTGATTGTAAAGTTTTTATTATGCCTCAAACTAAGTAAGTAAGCCAGAGGGAGCATTAATGATGCCTATTTTGTAAATGTTACATACCCGCTAAGGATTCAAAGTTATATCGAACGAATAAGTCATCATAGTACCAATTCGACTGTCTTGATTATTTAACAGAGAATGTAAGAAAATATAATAATCTTGGCGTGGTTTTCATAAGGTATACAACCATATTCCAGAAAAGAACTTATGATGAACATTAATACTCTTTTTGCTTCGATAGACATATGCACTGCCATTTTGTACATTGATAGTTTACTGGTAAAATGAACTCCAACATAATCAAATGCTTTAACTACTCCAATAATTTTACCAGAACAATGCCAATGTTCGTGCCTTGACAGCTGACCTTCATTTTTGAAAACCACAATCGACTTCAAATGGGCCTATATAATACCGAACTTCTAGCTTATTTATTGAAAACATTTAATAAAACAATAATATGGAATACTCTCCATAAAGCTGGTCATTAAGTAATGTTAAACCATTTCTTATAATTAGCATTGTATAACACATTGAAGTATGTTAGGCATATTATTTCTAAGAATTTTTAACAGCAGACTTGTTAATCAGACTAAATATTTTTCTGTTTATATAGAATCACTAGCTGGTTTTAAAACCAATTTGTACAGTAGATAACATTTTGTGTTTTACACGAGTTAATAAGTCACATTTCAAATCATGGAAAACAGCTGAATTGTGCTTTGTAGATTTACAAATACTTTTGAAAAAATTGTTAAGCAAAATTCTTTCGATAAAACTTTTATGAATAAAGTTAAGGGCTAAAATATGATTATATTTAAATCCATGTATGGAAATGAAAACCCAAGACTAGAATAATGTAATCATTTAAAAGTCAGGTCAGGTTGAATCTTTTTTGTCACTTGGTAACTTTCCAATTATATCTTCATAGTACATATGTACACAGAAGATATAATTGGAACATCATGTTTTGGTACAAGAATACATGATGAACTATTGTTGTTACCATGTTCATTGACGTAATTGTCCAATATGTTTTGCAGTTCTTTCATGGGATATTGTTGTTTCAAAGGATTCATTCTATATGGGTGTTGTTTTATTGGTTTAGGATCTTCATTTATGACACCATGTTGCATTTTGTCAATTCGTGTGAGAATATCAGGAATATCAGGAAATAAATGCTCAAATTCTTGTACCAATAGATTCAAGTCCTCCAGTTGTAATTGATCTAAGAGAGGTAATAGCTTGTCCATATTTCTAATGTAAGAGTTTTCAAGTTTATATAGACCAGGATCAAACTTTTCACAAATGTCATAACAGTTATTAGTCTCTGCCTGATCTAGATTTTGTTTAACCGTGTTTACAAGTTTACAAAAGGAATCAGACTTGATACATTTAAACAGCTATCTTAGTCCAAAAAAATTATTGTAAAGTTTATTATGTAATATGACACAGTTGTTTTGGTTTATGCCTCCCAGGAAGGTTCACTATATATTCAAGAAGTGGCCTGCCAGTAATAGGAAAAAGAACAAGAGCACATTTACTTTCTGTGTGATAGGCAGAAGACCTTCTCTTCAGAGGTTATACTGAACTACAAAACCTGTATAACCTTACTTAATGGTTATTATTTAGTTTGTCATTTCTTATACATGTATTTTTATTTGTTCTGTTCAGTATTTTTATTAATCTTTAATACAAAAAGAACCTCAGTTATGACACTCTCTGTTGTGCTAATCTTGCTGTATTATAGCTTTAAACAAACTAGATCAATTAAATCCAATCCATTATGTCGGTACCAAAAACAAGCTATTTTTATATAACGTTTTCCACATTCAAATCTACGTCAACAATTTCTGTGCAAAAGTCGCTATCTGGCTTGAGGAATCAAAAATCTAAAATATTACTATAAAGGTGAAACAATTTTAAAATGTCCATGTGAAAAGGAATATTAAACACAGTATTTCATTATTTTGAATTAAAATAGAATTATGTCAAGGAAATGTTTTTTTCTTTAAATGAAAATAAACTTAAGTAAGACATACGAACCATTCTTGAAGGTAAATATGCAAATCAGAGGCAAACTATTGATACTAACTGTTTGATCGGGGCAAATGAAGCAACTTTAAGCACAGAGTGTGTTTAAATAAAGATTTTGACGCAGTTATAATTTCACAAATACCTTAATGATTAATAACAAAGAAGACATTCGCACGTAAAAGCCACGTATAATGAAATAATTGGTACAAAAGCCATGTTGGCATACAAGTATTGAATCTATGTAGGGTGAATTGAAAAAGGAAAACGAATATACGAAATAGTTGAACTCAATACTAAGTATGTTTCTTGGTCTGCGTTAATAGTTATGTACATTGAATATGTCAATGGGATACATTGAAAACAAAGTAAGGATGCTTTTGTTTTTAGCTTTATCTAGTTGACATATTTGAATGAATCTGTGACTTTGAAGAATCTTAGGCAAACTTTTACGAGTGTTACAAATACTGTTAAAAAACCATATTGACACCATGCATTATAATATAATTCCACGCTTCAAACGTGTATATAACAAAATATTCATTGCAACGTTTCCATAAGCAAAAAGTGGCTTTTGTTTCAATTGAATCCAATATTGTTCATATTGTGACTGTACTAAATGGTTTACTGCATTTTATGTACCATTAAATGATACATTGCTCGCATTCGAAACTGTCATATGCGACCGTCTTATGGAGTTTCAGAAAACGTCATTTAAGGAGATTCATTTAAAGAAAGATCTATCATCAATCTCTTCTTTAGATAGAACATTTTACGGTAAGGAAATTATATCTGTTTTTATCATTTTCAAAGTTAAAGTGCGTGCTTCAATATACAATGTACATACTCAAACGACTTGACAATATCGTACGATAACCCCAGCTTATTAAATTTACATTCAGGCAGGTGATCTCTTAAAGTATCCATTTACGTACACATGGGTGTAGTGGGACAAATGTATGTAAATTTCTTCTTGCTCAAGAAAATAAGAAGTGCACATAGTTGAGTTCGACTGCAGAACCTCTCGATTCCTTAGTGCGCGTCATACCACTTCTACAAATTTACAGATACAGCTCACAACGTTGAAGTATCAACAACTATCGTTTGTCTGTTTTAAAGATATAATTGATTTAAGTACTTTTAGTGCAATCTTCACAAAACTAATTTTGTATTAATTTAAGGAAATCAGTAAAGAATGTCGCGTCATCTATATTGGTTTTTAGCAAAAATCATTTTATCTAGCCGATAGCTATAATCTAGACTACATTAATAGAACTACTGCCTTTGGATATCTATTCAAATACATTCAAAATTTACAGGGACTATACGAATTACAATTTCTTTAATTCAGAATGTTATATATCGGTGCAAATTTGCACTAACATTCCCAGTATATTATATCAATAACATGTTTGGCTTTACTGAAAACAAGATTCAGGCTATGGACGCATGTATTGGAATGTTTGTGTGCTGTGCCAAACCAAAAATATACAATGAGTTGTTTAATTCCTCGATTGCATTACACGTATAACTTGCGCTTGTAAATTCAATAGTTGCATAAAGAAGCAAGAAGATATTGACACAAGTCATTTGTATTCATAACAAGATTACATTGCAACGAGACCTGCTGAAAAATTTGCAACTGCTTTATAGCCAAATATAAATGACAAAAGTGCGCAATGGCGTATCAATTAGTCACCTATTTTATCACGGTTAAGGCAATTGTCTTCCATTGATGATTTTTGAAACCATATAAAACAAAAACAATATCCTTGTGAATACGAGACTAGTTCAGTATGTCTAAAACATGATCTATAATTAAAGAAAACAATGGTATGTGGCAGGACTGTAAAGTGATTGTCAAATACTGTGTATCCTGCAGCTTTCTTTGTTGAATATGAATAATACTTTATCTTTTCATTATAGAAAAGGATAAAGTTGATCAATCTGAAATATGGAGTCAATATTAGAACTACATAAGTTGTCTCCATTATTATATTCATAAACTAAATAGAAGCAAAATAACATTACTAGAAGTTTACTAGAAGTTTATTTTTTAATTTTACAACTGTAAGGTTAATGTTACTCATGCGAGCCCACACAGATTGTAACGTTTTTACCAGGGTCCATGAGATAAATCGTGGATACACATATCAGTTATAAAGCCAAATCGGGAACAAAATCTTGGCCGAGTATGAATTAAAATTGCATATCTTTTAGCTACGGCTCCGTACGGGTATGTTGTTTTATGCAATGTACCTACGGTGCCACGTGCGACATTGTTACGAGTAATTAAATATCGTACGATGTATTTTATGTACGTTTTTAAACCATCCGTAAAGCAGACGAATTCGGCTCACATGAACGTTTTTTCGTCGCGGGCATGAAGAAATATGTGATTGTAAAAAAGTTTTATTGAAAAAATATCTCATTAACTCTTTTTATGAAAAGCTATTATTAAAGCGCAACATGTGCTGTCAAATGTATGTATTTCTAACATTATTTATTATTCCAGGTTGAATGCATATATGTTATTGTGTTGGACGTATTTCATTTAACCCTGCACCATAAGCTATGAAATGAGAGTTTGTAACTGGATTTATCAATTTTCACTACAGATAAGTCGTCTGAAAACGGTTAGAGGCACAACTTATAAATCTGGGATATCAAAAGAAATTTGTAGTGTAGTGCAGAGGTCAAAATTTCAAGTATTACATGTTTTATGACTTTTTAGACTTTCGGCAATTTCACTGAAAGGATAATAAGTTATACCACAAATCGAAAAACCTGCGAGTGATACATGTGTCTCTGATTTACTACGCAGTCAATTTTTAGGCGAAAAAAGTATTTCCGTCATCTGACTCAATCAGTGACATGTGTTTACTTTTATTGATAAGCGTATGGAAGTCAAATATATTGATTGTGTCTGAAGCTGTTAGCTGCAATGATACTGCGGTCATTTGTTGTTTTACTTAAGGCTCAAGATTTGTACAGTATTGTACTATATATATCATATGTAACTACACTAATGAACATACAAAATTTGTATGCTAAGTATACAGGGGAAAATTGTACTTCAACATTGTGTATGGCAAGAACAGGAAAAATAAAATCTTTATAATATTTGCCAGTAATACAGGGTAGAATAAACACGCATATTTTACCCTGCTCGATTCGTACTTGTATTTAATGTGTAAGGAATAATCATTAGTACTGATGTGTTAGGTTTCAATGTGCACGAACGTCTTTCTGTACTACAATTCTTAAATTCGTGTTTGCTTGCATATATAGGTATATTGATAATGTTACAAGTACTGCATTTATGAATATGTCTGACAAAATTGAGTAAGTAAATTGTTTTTGCGGCGCCTGGTTCCAAACTGTTTGTCATTCAGACAATATTCCATTATTTTTTGAAAAAATAGATAAAAAAATAAATTCAGACAACATTTAGTGGAGCAGACGACAATTTTCTACGTAGCTTGTCAACGATTAGACATGTGTAATAAAAAAGTATTTTTCTATTCACAATTTCATCTACATTTGTCAATGGATTTCAACCAAACTTTCACCTTAGTGTACCAAATCCTCTTAATCGTCCATTATATGGGTCATATGTAAGTAAGTAACTTTATTCATATTCTAAGACCATTTGGCCCATGAACAATATACATTATATAAATATGTGACATACAATTATCATTACAAATAATACAGTACAATGGCATACATATACAGTTATCATTACAGATTTTACAATACAATACAATACGTAACATACATACACAATTATCATCGTTACTTTAACAATACAGTAAAAAACATACAATATACAAAATACAAATCAATACAGTACAATACAATACAATGATATACTCGTACATACACAATTATCATACAAATTTTACAAAACAATACATTAACATACATATACAAATTACAATACAATACAACAATAAACAAATACAGTTATCAATACCTATTTACAATACAATGAGCCAACATATATAAAAATTAACAATACAATTTCAAGTTTGTGTGCAATAAACAGTACAATTTATGTATGGATGAAGACATTACAGTGGGTTATTATCGATTATAAAAGCAAACTTGATAAATTTATATGTTTCTAAGGAGAAGGTAATAAGAAAATGTCTATAGATGTTTTTACACAGCAGGTTATATATTATGTAAGTATTATGAATTGTATGAAGGTATTACAATATTACAGAATCGTTTCTAATTTTAAACGCTTTATATACATAATTACTCAATTTGTTTAATAGACTTTTATTATCCGTTTTGATCAGTTCTAAAAATTTATACATGTTAGGTCTGTTTCTATAATAAAATGGTATATACTGTTTTCTCAAATCTTTATATAAATCACATTCTAAAATAAAATGATACTCGTCCTCTAAATTATTACAATAAAAACATTTTCTCCCACTGAGTTCAAGATTATTTTGAGACCATCTACCTGTTTCTATACTTAATCTATGTGATGACACCCTTAGTTTTGTTAACTCCGTTCTATGTTTATCTAATATAATGATATCTAAATATGTTTGAAATTTGAAATCTGCTATTTCACGGTAAAATAACGCTCTGCTCGAATTATTAATTCTCGCATACCAGTTTTGCACAAAATGATCATTTTATCGTTGTTTAGCGAGGCTCAAAAATAAATCCTTATCCCCTACTGTTTGTGTATACCATACTTCATAGAAACCGAGTGAGCTAAGTAAATCCTTAACAAGAGAACACCAATTAACTTTATTCGGCATGGTTTCTAAATCATTCTTGAGCAAAGTGTATACTTTTTTAATATATTTATTGTCGGAAGTGTATATAATTTTTAGCCAATATTTAATGATGTTATACATACGATGTGTTCTAAATGATACACGACCCAGCTCACCGTATATGAAATCGTTTTGAGTAGTTTTCTTTACACCTAAGATATTTTTACAAAATTGTATGTGAACTCTTTCAATAGCAGTGCCGGCGTTAAATCCCCATACTTGGCTTCCGTAATTCAAGATGGGTTTTATTAGTTTATCAAATAATTCCAGTCTATGTGAGATCGATATATTAGTATATTTGTAAAGATATTTATTCATGGCGAAGATAGCTTTGAGAGTTTGACCAGCTAGCGTATTTTGTGCTTCAGTAAAAGACCCACCGGATGTGAATACAATGTCAGTTTTTTGCTCTTCGATACAAAGATCCATTTATATAAACGCTACATTTGAACTAGGTTCATGCACTCATTGCTGGGCCTCAATGATTTATCCATTTACCATGACATACTGAAATTCTACAGTTATGTCAAGCCACAGAAAAGCATGCAATGCATGTGTCAAAATTATGATAAGTTGCGTCTTTCACAGATAACTCCAGAGATTTAGCCCTTCCAAGAGCGGTGGGTAGAATAATTGACCACTTTGATATGAACTATTAAACACACATATATTCCATATCAACAGTAATAGCGCAATATAAACATTCAACTATTAGCCTAAGGTCCCAGACTATATATTTTACGTTCGTATTTTTGTTTGTTTTTCCTATTTCCGCCAAAAATGTTATATATATATATGGTTGTAAGCCTAGCTCATCAGTAGCGCTTTTAAGTTGTCTTAATTAATGCATAAAATACATAGATATGTTTGGATTAATTGTAAGTATTTTTCTTCAGTAAATATACTTCATCAAAATGTGCGTGTTTTACAATTGTTTTACCGTATCTAACTGTTTCATTTTGTGTACATTCGTCTTTATATTTGAATATTTTTTTAATGATTTTTTTAAAATATAATAGGACTTTCTTAATGCAGGTTGATAATAATATGGTCTGAAACAAGATTGCTATTTTTGCTATTTTAAAGTATACTTTCAATGTAATTAAATACAATATTGATATGTATGTCTAGACCATTATGTTAAAATGGCACAAGTCTCTTTCCTTATTGCATGTTTATAAATGATTTATTGAATTGTGAGGAATCAGAAATTTCCTTTTATTTGTTGTAAGGAAATAAAATATATGTTTTGTTAGAAAATACCAATATTACTTATAATGTCCAGTTATTTACAAACTACAAATACTATTCAATATATGGTTAATCCAAGCGTACGCGTCATGTTGGTCTTACTTGAGGCACAGAAGACTACAGTTTACTTGTCAATGATTTGTTAGAATAATCTTTATTTTGAGTCGGTACATATACATGATAAATAACATAAGCTCCAGCGAGCTTTTAGACCGATTATGATTACCATACATGTAATGTATAAAATCAATAATAGTAAAAATACCCGTAAGATAAAGATTATTTCATAACATAAATACATTTATTGCATATGTTACTATAAATAGTAACAAAATCGACGTGGAAGTGCGCCAATATAGCCTCAATGTGGGCAATACATTCCGGTATTGAGCAAGTGTGCCAAAATATCGATATTTGGCCCACTTCCTAGTGTGCCAAAAATCGATATTGAGGCAACTTCCGGTCATTACGCACCTGCAGTCCAACAACCGCAGACTTTCCGCACGTGAAATTCGTACGTAATTAGCAACAAGAAGCTATAATATTCAATTTTACGACGTGTGTTTTTTTCAAAGTGAAAATAAATAAGATAATCAACAATTTATCAAGACTTACGTTTTATAACAAGCGTTCATAAGATTCCGACGTTTCGACGTTGAATAAACAAAACAATACATGTGACGTAACGTCAACGTGCAAAATAGCGCGGTACATCGAGAAAATGTATTTTTGTTGTAGAAAAGTCATCGTTTCATGTATTGGTCAACATATGCAATAAAAAGGTTATGAAACAGGGCAAGTGTGCCTTAAGTCGATATCGGCACACTTTCACCGGCATTGGCCCTCGGGCTAAAGCCCTCGGGCCAATACCTAAGCAAGTGTGCCGATATCTTCCTTAAGGCACACTTGCCCTGTTTAATAACCTATACATATTATTAAAAAGATTTTAAGACTTCATACATTACTTAAAATAAAAATTGTAACCTAAGATTATATATGCATAGCATTATCAAGACATGGTAAAACTTGCACTTTAAAACTATATTTAATAAATAGATAAATAAATGATTTAAATGAAAGATTAAGTTAAATGAAGACATTTAATAAATTAATAAGTTGAATGAATGATAAAAATAAAGACAATTATTTAATATACATGTATTTAAGCATGAAGTATGCATCTTATATATTACAACAAAGCACATGTAATGTTGAAAAAAAGAAATTTGAAAGATAACAATTAAAGACTTACAATAATCACAGTTACAACATTTTCCGTTCCAATTCATAACTAGATTGATAAATTGACCAAAACTAGAACATAATCTGAATTCATTTGGTAATGTATTTCAAAGAGTAAGTGCAGTAAATCTAAAAGAGTTTTTACCGTATTTATTACTGTTAACTTAAGGGATTTGTAAACATTTGAGTATCTAAAAGAGTGTTTATTTTCTTTTTTAATTAACAAGTCTGTAAGAACAGATGGTGCTAAATTATTTAGTAGTTTAAATGTTACATACACAACTTACATGCCCACTCTTGAACCTTTTCTATTTTATCTGTGTTTGATTTAGAGCAAAAATGTCAAGCTAAAGGACAAAATTAAAATTTGACAAAATAAAATTATGGAAAATTGTGATTCTGACTAAAACATGTAATTTATTTCCGAGGCATTGAAGGATATTTAATTGCATTGTAGCTTTCTTGCAAAGAGTGTTAAAGTTTAATTGGTAGTCCAAGTCTATAACTAAAAGTTTTACATTCTCCTAAATTAAAAGTAGGGTGTATTTCTGCTGTTCTTTTCTGAACAGCTATAGCTTGAATTTATCAGGATTTACCTTCATTTTATTAATGTAAAACCAGTTTAAAAGAATATGAGATTCCAATTCCAATTCAGATATTAGTTCATTAAAATTTGGAGTGTGAAAAGGAAGAGTATTGTCATCAGCATAATTATATAGATTTATAATTATTTAATTATAATAATTATTCATAAAATAGAAAATGTCATTAATAAAGACATTAGATAGTAATTTGTTGTCTGCTATGTCAGCGCAGTAAATAGATTATGTTAATTCATTACTAGTTTTTAAACTAGGATTGTATCAGGTATGTACTGAACAAAAAGCGCTGGCATAATCAATTTATTTCAACTGCACTTGCGATTTTTAAGTGAAAGAATGATGTGTAATTTTGGTATGGGTCATGTAACAGCAATCATGAATTCACGATATATTTTTGATTTGCTTTTTGTAGTCAAGACCTGTTTTAGTGTTGCTGGTAACTATTACCGTGGTTGATGCACACAGACGTTTTATTGGTGACAATCATGTGCAAAAACCAACTTCCTCGAAGACTAAGTTGATAAATCTGAAGAGTCAAGTGGGTAAGTCCACAATGATAATAATTCCTGTGAGTGTGCTAATTTTTGTGGTGTCATAGACTAAATGTGATGTAAGAAATGTTTATTTATTACATAGTTTTGTGTTCAGAATGGTTAACTAAATTTTGTTTAAATTTTGAAATGCATACAGCTACAATTCAGCAGTTCTTTGCTTCTTTTTTAAATGAGTTTAATCATTTCACGAGTAGTGGTTTTACAAGTTTCAGAATCAAAGGACGAGCCTAAGCACAGCCAATTTATGCACGTTCATTGTCTATTTGGATTCATATTAGTATACATACAGAAATAAATGCCATATTCTAGGTGAACCGTGCACTTAAGTCCCCACAAAGTTTTATTGCAGTTTCTATACGTATTAACGGTCATGGATAAGAATTCAAGATATGGTTCCCTGTAATCCTTGAGCAATTTGCGTAATATGCAAATTAAATCCGCCCTTATTGAAATTCCGATTTGTTTTGCAAGTAACAAAATGACTAAATGCAATAGACATTTAAAATGCGTTTCCATACCCATGTTTTCAGGGTATACCTAACATATGGTTCTAATTTCAGTCTGATGAGAGCATTTAGATATACAAATTTATGCAAATTAGGTATTTTACCTAAACAGTATACGTTTTTCTGTACAAATCAAAGTCCTTGCCTGTTACATTTATATTTTGTATGAAATATTGCTAAATTTGTAAACAATTATACCAGAAATATATAAATAGATAACTTTGAATCAGTTAATGTTAACTTAAAGATATGCAAAATATTCAAATTACCTTGTAAGTTGCAGGATTTTGCGTTCAAACATAACATGATGTCACGTATTTTAGTGCCATTTCCAAGCATTCGGTAGAGGCCTAGATAGTTTGGACTAAATGTTTTTAGTAAACAATTTTATTCGAATAGAAGTATTTCAAAGTATGTTATTACATAACCTTTACCAATAACTTTAATATTATTGATACTATAAAATGGGTACAGATTTATATTTTAAATTTCTACCATTATTGGATATTGTGTTATTAGTGAAAACAGAATGTCGATAACGACAGACTTAAATTGCTTTATAAGGCATAGATGACAGGGTGTCATAACTTGGATTCTCATTCAGCAACGTTTAAAGATATACAAACTGCAATTAAAACGACATGCGCAAAACTTCATCATTTTTAGTTCTTTATTATAATTGAGACCGGATATGGATTCTAATTTTTGAATGCTTCTATTCATTCATTCATTCAGTTGTTCAACCCAAAATATTAATAAAGATGACGACCAGTGACATGGTAATTTAATTGCTCTGATGAATGGGGAAGTAACATGAAACATGAACGATACATGCTTGGCCGAGTAGTAACAACGTCACGCTGACAATCATAGGAAAGCCAGCTTCATGTTGGTTCAAAAGTCATTTATAATCTGCCTCCTATGTTTCCTTTAGAAACAATGTTAATCCTTATAGCTTTATATTTGGTAACCTGAAATACGATTCGCACTGATTTGATTTTGTATTCATTCATTTCAATGATGATATGATTTGAAATATTTGTAATATTATAATTACAGATATGTGCCTTGGAAAGTTTCTTTGTAGTGTCAGGACTGATGATTACCAATGTCGACTAGAATGTATTGATAAAGTCAATGTTTGTGATGGTACTATGGATTGTAATGATGGACGTGACGAGATGAACTGTCCTGGTATGTATTTATAATGACTATTATAAGTATGTAGTTCGACTTATATCATTTTATAACAAAGCATAAAAACTTTATAAATGCTTTTGTTTTTTATATTCAGGCCTCACAACATGCCCTGACGAACCGTGCCCTGAAGAAACGCCTTGTCCTACAAATGAATGCCCTGAAGAGACTCCTTGTCCTTCAAGTGAATGCCCTGAAGAGACTCCATGTCCTTCAAGTGAATGTCCAGCAGGAGAAATACGATGTGGAGATGGATCAGCATGTAAAGCAATACAAGATATTTGTGATGGAACAGATACATGTCCGCCTGGAGATACGGTTGATACAACTATTTTACAGTGTATGGGAAGTATGTATTTATGTTAAACTCTTTTAAACATAAAAACTAATTCGTTTTATGTCAACACTAAACCATTAATGTAGGTCTACCTTAAACTTAGTCTCGAAAACAAGACTTATGTTGTATTTACTCTTTGTGCATTATCGGGTATCAAGGAATGAAATTTGGGCATATTCACTACCTTGCCTTGTCAATGTAATCAATGACTGAAACACTGCCTTGTTTGCATTATTTCTGACATATTGACAAGCACTCTGACTTACTTGTTTACTACCAAACTGGCCTACGTACTGACTGACATTCTAACTGACATACGGACTGGCATGCAGACTGACAATCATATTGAGTGGTATACTGACTTACATAATGAAGGACGTACTGACTCGCATGATGACTGACATACAAACTGACATTCATACTGACATCCATACTAACATACATACTGCCATTCATACTGTCATACATACTAACATACATACTGTCATACATACTAACATACATACTGACATACATACTAACATACATACTAATATACATACTAACATACATACTGCCATTCATACTGTCATACATACTAACATACATACTAACATACATACTAACATACATACTAACATACATACTAACATACATACTAACATACATACTAACATACATACTAACATACATACTAACGTACATACTGACATACATACTAACGTACACACTAATATACATACTAACGTACATACTGACATACATACTAACATACATACTAACATACATACTGACATACATACTAACATACATACTAACATACATACTAACATACATACTAACATACATACTGACATACATACTAACGTACATACTGACATACATACTAACATACATACTAACATACATACTAATATATATACTAACATACATACTAACATACATACTGACATACATACTAACGTACATACTAACATATATACTAACATACATACTAACGTACATACTAACATATATACTAACATACATACTAACATACATACTAACATACATACTGACATACATACTAACGTACATACTGACATACATACTAACATACATACTAACATACATACTAATATATATACTAACATACATACTAACATACATACTAACATACATACTGACATACATACTAACATATATACTAACATACATACTAACATACATACTAACATACATACTAACATACATACTGACATACATACTAACATACATACTAACATATATACTAACGTACATACTAACGTACATACTAACATACATACTAACGTACATACTAACATACATACTAACATACATACGAACATGCATACTAATATATATACTAACATTCATACTAACATACATACTGACATACATACTGACATACATACTAACATACATACTAACATACATACTGACATGCATACTAACATACATACTAACATACATACTGACATGCATACTGACATACATACTAACATACATACAGACATACATACTAACGTACATACTAACATACATACTAACATACATACTAACATACATACTGACATACATACTAACGTACATACAGACATACATACTAACGAACACACTAACATACATACGAACATGCATACTAATATATATACTAACATAGTCTAACTGATAGATTGACATACAGACTGACTGGCATATAGATTGATTTACTGACTCACACACTAGTTTACAAACGAATTATCATAAATACTAGTATACTTCATTCTTTTTTATGCACTGACATATTATTTGACTCATACAGTTTTAATGAAATGAAGACAAAACAATTTATATGTGAGACACATTGCAATTTTAAGGGCATCTATTTGTCGTTTTGGAATAATGAAAAAACCCAGCTTGAATTGAGTAATCGAATGTCTAATATAGCTATTTTTCAGGATGTCCAGCTGATGTTTCTCCGGATGTATGTAGGGAGACTAGTGATGGTGGCTTCCTAACAATGAATCTACTTTCGTTTAATAACGTATGTATATCATTAATGTCGTCATTCATTTGCTAAATAAAATTATTGAATTCACATTAAGCGTGTTCAATGCTTACAGCAATTCTAATAATACTCCCGATTTCTTGCTTATTTGTGTTTTGATTGAACTGTTTTTCATCTATAAAATATATTGACCCTTTATTATGACGTTAATTAAGTCTTTCATTTGCGATAGTATGAGAATATAAGCTCTAAAATATAACCATCATATATTTCCATATATTGGATTGCAGTCAAGTTATGAAACGACCAAATCATCTTACTTAATTTAGTTTGTGGTTTAGTATCGCACTACCATTAGACCAACTCACAACTACAATTATCCGCAACCCCTTCTATATGCTAATACACAATATTATCAGTTTCACACTGATTTACACTTGACATTATCAAATTGACAAGTTGGTCTAATGGTTGTGCGACACTTTGGCCATTTGGTCGTTTATGGAGTTAACTCCTTTTCATTTCATAAGTGACATTATTAGATATAAAAGAAATATTAAAAACTTAACACCCTCGCGTTCCTCTTTGATTGAGATTTGTGTTAATAATAAAAGAAAATACAAGACGTTTTCACATTTTGATGTAAATTTCATAAATAAGAAATAACTAGCAATAAGAGAGATAAATTATTAGAAAAATACACAAATTCACAGTTAAACTCCTGCTATGAATACATGCTCACTGAAACTGATTACATTAAAGCAACTGTTTACCCATCTTCTCACTGGTACATGTATGGATTTACTGTTCTTACCACTGTCGTTAATTGGTCAGGCTAAGCGTAATAATGAAGGCGCCCATCAGGGCATCTTTAGATGACATTTTGTTTTTATTTTCTCCTTATATTCGGACGATGGTCAATTTGCTAAGAGGTCGGTACTATAATGGTTATTTGGAGTCGATTTTTCTTTTCTTCGTGCACGTAATTTTAGATAACGATTTACCAGAAACATGCATAGTAGACACGATTCGGACGTTGACTATTTCTCGTTAGAATTTTCAGATACTTTATTCGGCATGAACATAATAAACGACAATAAATGATTTACAGTAGGAAGTACTCCCCTTTATTGTAAGAATTAAACCCATATAGATTATGTTTACATTTCAGGGTTTCACACTCAGAATATGTAGGGAGTTGTGCAATTTAAGGGACGACTGTAATGGATATGTGTATGGAGTTGGAGCTGTTGAAGGTGGATGTTACATCTTTAGCGAACTAGAAGACGTACTGGCAGACAAGCCGTGTGATGACCCATCAATTCGATATCATTTATATTATTGTACCTCATAGATCTTGTTACTTAATGTCAGTCTCTAATTCCAGTTAAGGATAATAAATAAAATAAAGCAGCAGAGATTGTTTGTTTGTTTGTTCCTGTTTTTTTGGTTTAACGCCGTAGCAACACATTGTATAGGTCATACAACGGCGGTCAGTCAACCTACTCATTGTTCCTGGAAAGGCTAAATCTCTAGATATAGCTATTGGCCAACTTTTAATCACATACTTTCGTCAGAGACTGACAACTGTCCTATATGATTAAGAATCATTGGTGGAACGGAGAATGGTCGTAGAAACGATTTTATGACCAAGCTCCACAAAAGTCAAAAAGCATCCTGGTAAAGTCACTGTCTGATGTTTTTTTAATGTTTTTTCTTGTTTATAGCTCTACAGAAAAAAGTAAATCAATTTAATCAAATCCTGTACATCGGTACCAAACGAAAAACATAAGAAATGTCTGCAAACATATCAGGAACACCTACAGTGAAAATGGGTGACATAAACAAAAGACATGAACCTTCGGCGTTTCCACCATGGAGCAGGCAACGACAAATTAATTGCCTATATGGGATTAAACTAAATTCTGGGTGCATCAACCTAACACGTGTACCAAAAGATACATCAACAAACAATAACAAATTGTATTAGTAAAAAATCAACCCATGTTTATCTAGACAATGTTGGTTGCAAACACATACAAAAATATAAAAACAAAACGCTAATAGCATTGTCAACGTAAAATGCAGTTATCAAATGACGTAGACTAAAGCAACTGAAGTGAAAGCACCATAAAAGAAACTTTCACGTGTGGATATGCATTAAGCTTAGTCCTACCGACACATTTGTTAATTTATATACGCATATTAATGCAAACAAGAGAAAAAGCTTAGGATACTAATGGGTTATCAGAACCAATTAAGCAATTTTGACTCATTACTCATGGTAAAATGAGTCGAATATAGTTTTGAGCATTCATACTGATAATCTGTAAAAAGACTTACGCAAAAAAAAATCAGGTATATTACAATCAACTTTAAGAAAAAAAACTATTGGAAATTAATGATACGGAACCCATTTTCCAATACAATGTGAAAATCCAAAATGATCGAGAAAATTGAGGAGGGGGGAGAAGATAATTTCCATCTGTAGAATTTACACACAATGCCTCACTGTGTTTCTTCTCGTATGAAAGTGTGTATGTGTGTATGCGTCACAAGAGCGATGCCGATATAAGTAAACTAAAACTTCTTCATTTGATTAAACGCCTATTTCTATATTACATATTCAATGGCGTTGTACAAATAGATAAATTATAAAAAAGAAATAAGTAAAAACAATCCACCATAAATATATACAATAACACAGAACTAAATAAAATTCATTACGCATGATGTTAAATAGTGTGATTATGTATTTGGTTATCATATATCACGTTTATAACCTGTATTAATCTTAGTTAATGATTTGACTTTATTTTTACATTTGTTTTCATTAATTTGATATTTAGAGTTGTTGTCCTAAACAGTATAACAAGATGCTACTGTTAACCGGACTTGTCCTGAACAATGTAACATAACGCCACTGTTAACCAGACAATGCCCCAAAGGTGTCGAAACATCACCTTTAAAGGGCCCTTAATACATCCCCAAAGGTGTCGAAACATCACCTTTAAAGGGACCCCTTATTTTGAGTAGTTATGCAATCATATAAAATCAAATTGTTTTGACAGAGAGAGAGGCAGTCCTCTCATCCCACGTCATAATGAATTAACTTATTACATTTACCACTGTTAAGGGACTTATTAACTTCATTAAATAGCCTGGTCAATTTTAGAATAGGTCATAAAAAGTAGAAAAATAATGAGTTTTCAATCTTTTTTTGAACACATCCAACTTCATCCAGATATTTTCTTATACTTTTGATACGTAAATAATTGAACATGGCAGTTCTACTTTTTGTTTTGTTGTGATCTTTAAAGCTTAAAGTTTCATCAAGAAAGGCCCCTAAATAGCGAATAGTCTTCACAGATTTTATAGTTTCACCAGCAATATTGATTGACTCGGTTAGACATTTTTTCAACTGTGCTTTGCTTCCATACATGATAAACTCAGTCTTTGAGTTGTTCATTTTTAACTTATTTTCATTCATCCATGAATTTATAGTTACGGCACACTCCTCAAGATCACAAAATAGCATTTGCTTCTTCATTCTGATTGTTAGGACAGAATCTTTTATTGGCAGTGTGGTCATCTGCAAAACTATGCACTGATATATCAGATGGAATGACATCAAATAAGGTTCCCGCATAGGTAAGATAAAGCCACGGACCCAAACAACTACCTCGTGGAACACTGCAATCTAATGGACGTAAAGTTGATAAACTGTTATTGACGTTGACTCGACATGCACGTGTACGAAGATATGAATCAATCCAATGAAGTGAACTATTTTGTAGGCCATATTGTTTATTAAGTACTTCCAATAAAATGTCGTGATCAACAGTGTCAAATGCAGCACTCAGATCAATTAACTCATTAACACTCAGATATTAACGCCGTCACTTCTTGTTGCTCCATACGACACAGTAGGTCATTAACTAATCTAAGAAGGGCTGACTCACATGAGTGAAAACGTCTATATACAGACTGATTTTTTGGTAAAAGATTATTTTTATCAACATGAAGAATTCAATCTATTCAAAGCGGCCTTTTCAATTACTTTAGATAAGAAGGACAGATTGCTTACCGGTCTATAGTTAGCATATTATAGATCTAGACCCACCTTCTTCAGAAGAGGCTTTACAATTGCCTCTTTCCACTTGGTTATATAACAACCAGATGTGCATTATTACTTCAGCACTTGAGTGTCGAATGTCAATCATAATCAATACTCAATAGCCATAATCCCATAGTAATTCCGGTTATTTCGAAAACACAATTTTGTGTATCTGCCACGACATTGAAATTATCACAAACAATCTAAAGAACAAAATTTTTATTTTCAAAAAGAATCCCAGTCCCCCTCCCTTTGAGTTGAATATTAATTTGAATTTGATTTTGTTTGGTTTTAATATACACCGTCTTGAAAATGCACCAATTGTTTCTTATAGAAACACATATTTGTTTCCGGTGAAAAAGAAACATTGTTATCTAAATAGCTATCACACTAGTGGCATTGTTTTTTTTTTTTTTATGAACATTTTATTTTTCAAAGTTTCAAGTACAAGTACATTACATGACAAACTTATAAAATTATACATACAATTGAAACTAAATTGAAAAACGTTTTTGTATATAAACAAGTCTATTCAATCATACACATACACTCACTCACACACACATACACGCACACATACACATACGTACACATACATAAATATATTTATGGCAAGATGGACATTAATATTTTTGTTATAAAGGAATCTAACAAAAGTGGAAAGTTTTTTTATTTCTATAAAACAAAAGACAAACAAATAAAAAGGGTTCTCTCTCGCTCTAATTGTTGTTTGGAGTTAGAATTCTCCATTTTTGTTTATGTATTTGTGTTTTTCCTTTGTATAGAGCTATCATTTCTTCTATTTTTTCACGATTATATAGAAAATTTGTATAGTTATTTATAAGGGGTATTGTTTGATTACATTTGTTGATAAAAATGAAATATTTTGCTAGAAGAATAACAAAATTTATTAAGTGGGCATTTGGGTGATTTGATAGGTCACAAAACGTTATTAGACTTATATTGAGTTGAAAATTTGAATTACATTTTTCATTTGGTTGTAAAAATATGTTCTTTGAACTTTTATGTTGGCTATTAGTAGTATCTTTCCATTTTGTAATTTGTTTAGGTTCAGTGGTCCGATGTTTTTGTAAAAACATGTTATATATAAATTGGCATATATTTTGTTTATTTATAATGTTTGTAATGAGGAAAGATGGATGCGGTTGATTTATTTGCTCATCGAAAAGCATGTGTTTCCATTTGTTCGAAAAGGTTTTTATGAGTGTGTTGTATTTGAGAAAATCTCCATTTGGTAGACTATAGAGAAATTTCATTTCATTAAAAGTGTTGAAACGTTTTTCTCTATAGTTATATAAATGTTCAACAAATAAGATTCCTTTATTTAACCAAGTTTTGTAAAAATAACATTTACCATTACATTGTTTTATGTTTGAGTTATTCCAGATAATCTCTTTTGAAATTATGTTTACTTTGTCATTATAATTTATTCGTGCCCAGGCCGATAAAATATCTTTTAAGAAATTGGATTTTATGTTTAAAGTCTTGATATCATTGGGATGTATATTACATTTAAAAAACGTATCTGAACCTATTTTTGCTAATTCATGTTTATATATATTGCTTAAATTACAATCTCGATTCAAAATTCTCGGTAGCCAAGTTATTTTTAATGAGTCTAAAAACTTGTTTATATTGAGCATTTTTAGTCCACCATTTTCGTAGCTTTGAGTTATTTGTTCTTTTGAAATTTTAGGTGGTTTCGAATTCCAAAGGAAGTTATACATTTTTGTTTCTATTTGATTAATTATTTCAATGGGAGGGTTTTCGAGTACTGTTAATGGGTAAACAAGTTTTGGGACAGCAAAAGTTTTAAGAACTGTTATTTTACCAATTAGACTCAAGTTCCATTTGTTCCACACGTTTAAACAATGGTTAAAATCGTCCATTTTTTTATTAAAATTATTTTCAATTGTTTGATTTTTATTGTTGTAGATTGTTATGCCCAATGCATCGGCCTTATCGGAAGTCCAGTTAAATTTATTTTCAAAAACGGTAGTGGAGAAATTGACATTAGTATTTTTAAGTGAACCTATTCTCAAAACATTACATTTTTTGTTGTTTAGTTTAAGGCCCGATCGTACACTATATTCGTCTAATGTTTTTATTAAAGAGGTGAAAGATAGTTTTGTGCCATCTAATGGAAAACTGGCATCGTCAGCGAAGAGTGTTTGTTTAATTTCGTTATCGTTTATTTTAATACCTTTGATATTATCATTTTTAGAAATTGAATCAGACAACACTTCTAAACTTAAGATAAATAGAAAAGACGATAAAGGACATCCTTGTCTAACACCTTTTTCAATATTAAAAGATTCTGATAAAAAACCATTGTTAGTTACGCATGCAGTTGGGTGGTTGTAGAACAATTTAACCCAATTAATAAAGGACTCACTAAAATTCCAATAATGCAAACATTTAAATATAAATTGGTGGTTAAGGTTATCATAAGCTTTTTGAAAATCTGAGAAAAATATTAGTCCAGGGGTATCTTTTTCATTTACTTGGTCGATAATTTCTAAAAGTGTTCTTATATTTTCGCCAATGAAACGTCCTTTTATAAAACCAGTCTGGTTTGAACTAATAATACTAGGAATGACTTTTTTGGCTCTATTCGATATTGCTTTTGTGGCGATTTTATAATCTATATTAAGAAGTGATATAGGTCTCCAGTTGGAAATACAGTTTAGGTCAGTTTCTTTCTTTGGTATAAGAGTGATAATACTTTGGTTTTGTAATTCTGTTAAACGACTGTTATTGTATGAATAGTTGAGAGAGTCAATTAGTACATTTTTAATATCATTCCAAAAGGTTTTGTAAAATTCAGTAGTAAGACCATCTGAACCTGGACTTTTATTACTTTTCATTTCACTTAAAGCAGAAAAACATTCGTATTCTGTGAGTAGGCCTTCTGTAGTTTCTTTTTGATTTGGACTCAATATTGTATGTTCCGAATCGAAAAACATATCATCTTCAATGATATTTACATTTTTTTGATAGAGTTTCTGATAAAATAATTAATTTCATGCATAATTGTTTCATTGTTGTTTGTTAGTTTTCCATTTGAAAGTTTTAATTGTTTTATTGTTTTTTCTGACGATCTTTTCTTTTCTAAATTAGCAAAATAAGCGGTATTTTTTTCTGATCCTTCGATCCATTGTGCTTTTGTTCTTATTAATATTCCGTTAATTTTTTCTTTATTATGATTGTTTAGGTTTTGTTTTTCAGTAATCAAATTTTCTAATGTTTCTCGGTCGTTTGGATTTTCAAAAAGTTTTGCCTCAAGTTTTTCTATGTTTTGTTGTAAAGATTTTTCTTTTTCATTTGATTTTTTCTTTCGTTTTGTGGAGTATTTTATTGATTCGTTTCTTATTGAGCCTTTCACTAATTCCCATAACGTATTTGGATTTGAATTTGGGTTAAGATTAATTATTTCTGATATAGATTTTTTTATAATGTTTTGATACTCATTGTCATTAATAATAGAATTGTTTAGCTTAAAATATCCTCTACCTGGTGGTGTTTCATTTATGCAAAGTTTTAATTTTACGACTGAATGATCGGACAAATAGCCATGTTTGATTTTACATTCTGTAACAGTGTTAACAATATCTGAAGATATTAGAAAATAATCTAAGCGACAGAAGATTGGCGGATTGTGGTTTGACTGCCAGGTATATTTTTGTTCATTTGGGTATTTAGTTCTCCAAATATCTTGCAAATCATATGTTTTCATTATGTGATTAATTTTAACTGAACACTATTTATTTGTATTGTTTCGGCCATTGAGTTTGTCTTTATCAAAATTAATAACAGTGTTAAAATCTCCTCCAATTACTAAAGTTTTGTCGGAATTGTCCGACACAGTTGTTTCAAGTGTGTTAAAAAATCGATATCATCATTGTTTGGTGCATAAATATTTATTATACATATAACTTGTTTATTTATTTCGAGTTCGACCAACTGGAGTCGACCGTTTACAATATTCGATTCGTTTATAAATTTATACTGAAGGTGTGGTTTTATCAGAATACCTGTACCAAGGCTATTTGAACTATCTCCATTTAAAAATAATTCACCGCCCCATTGTTTCTTCCATTCATTAGTATCGCTGTGTTTACAATGTAGTTCTTGTAATAAGCATATATCTGTATTGCTTTGTTTGAGCCATTCAAACATTTGTTTACGTTTATGTTTTGCCCCTAAACCCCTTACATTAAGGGTACAAAAAGTTGTTCGTGTCATTATTTAAAACAAAGGTAAAAAAAATATTACCTAGAAGAATCAATATATATGTTAAGAGGATATGTTTAGAGAAGAGAGACCCCTTTATATAAATTTGCAATTCGAGAAAATAATTAGGTAAAGATTGCAACTTGCCTAAGATTTCATTGGTAACTTCCTTATTTGTTATAGTTAGTTTCACTAAGCGTGAGTAAAAGTGAAGTAGTAGATAAAATAACAATAAAAAGGTTAATGAGCGCTGAAGTAGCATAAACCTTGTTTATTTTGGGGGTGGGGATAAAATAAAGAAGTTATGTACGTTATACTTATCTTATTTGTTGCCATACAAGTAAATTAATAAGGTTATTTCTAACAGGAAATAAAAGAAAGTACTGATGCTAATACATGTAAATCGGGGCAGTTTTCACGCACACACAAAATCTTACACTCTGATACATATGTTGATAGTAGAATGAAGCGTGGACTTATCACATAACATTTATTTCAGATTAGAACAATATATTGGTAATGACACCTTTTTGTCATGAAAAAAAAGCCCAATACTTTTATCAGAAATCATTTAGAAAAGAACAATTTGTTTTCAAAAACTTTACAAAACAAGGTGTATTTGTGCCATGTATACGAAGATTTCACATCGATACGACACTTACCTAAATAAAACGTTACACAAAATGATGAAATATTTCATGTCATAACAAACACTTTACAAATCATTTAACAATATGATAATCCATTGTCACGTATAAACACTGATCATGAAAATATTTATGTCATAACATTTTACAATACATTACACAACATAATAACCTTTGGCCACGTATAAACACTGATTATGAGATATTTATGCCATAACAACATTTAACAATACATTACATAACATGATAAACTATTGCCACGTATAAACACTGATCATGAGATATTTTATGTCCTAACAACATTTGACAATACATTACATAACATGATAAACTATTGCCACGTATAAACACTGGTCATGAGATATTTTATGTCATAACAACATTTTACAATACATTACATAACACAATAAACTATTGCCACATATAAACACTGGTCATGAGGTATTTTATGTCATAACAACATTTTACAATACATTACATAACATGATAAACTATTGCCACGTATAAACACTGGTCATGAGATATTTTATGTCATAACAACATTTTACAATACATTACACAATAGGATTACCTATAGTTACGTATCATTGGTCATGAAATATTTCATGTCATAACAACATTTGACAATACATTGCACAACATGATATCCTTTTGCCGCGTATAAACACTGATCATGAGGTATTTTATGTCATAACAACATTTTACAATACATTACACAATAGGATTATCAATTATCACGTATTAACATTGATTGTGAAATATTTAATGTCATAACAACATTTAACAATACATTACATAACATGATAACCTATTGCCACGTATAAACACTGGTCATGAGATATTTTATGTCATAACAACATTTTACAATACATTACATAACATATGATAACCTATTGTCACGTATCACTGGTCATGAAATATTCCATGTCATAACAACATTTTACAATACATTACACAATAGGATTATCAATTATCACGTTTAAATGCCGATTATGAAAAACTTTCATGTCCCGACAACACTTCACAATACATAGCACCGTAGGATTACCCATTGTAACATGTCAGCGATCATGAAACATTTCATGACATAACAACATCTTACAGTTCATTACAAAATAGGATTACCTATTGTCATGTGTCACTGGTCATAACATATTTCATGACATAACAACATTCTAACAATACATTACACACTTGGATTATCTATTGTCACGTGTCACTGATCATGAAACATTTTATGTCTTAACAACATTTTACAATACATTACACAATAGGATTATCAATTATCACGTATTAACATTGATCGTGAAATATTTAATGTCATAACAACATTTTACAATACATTACACAAACATAATAACCTTTTGCCACGTATAAATACTGATCATGAAATATTTTATGTCATAACAACATTTTACAATACATTACATAACATGATAACCTATTGCCACGTATAAACACTGGTCATGAGATATTTTATGTCATAACAACATTTTACAATACATTACATAACATATGATTACCTATTGTCACGTATCACTGATCATGAAATATTTCATGTCATAACAACATTTTACAATACATTACACAATAGGATTATCAATTATCACGTTTAAATGCCGATTATGAAAAACTTTCATGTGCCGACAACACTTCACAATACATATAGCACCATAGGATTACCCATTGTAACATGTCAGCGATCATGAAACATTTCATGACATAACAACATCTTTCAGTTCATTACAAAATAGGATTACCTATTGTCATGTGTCACTGGTCATGACATATTTCATGACATAACAACATTCTAACAATACATTACACACTTGGATTATCTATTGACACGTGTCACGTATCATGAAACATTTTATGTCTTAACAACATTTTACAATACATTACACCACATGATTATAATTGTCACGTATAAACATTGATCATGAAACATTTCATGTCTTAACAACTATTACAATACATTACACAATAGGATAACCCATTGTCACATATCACTAGTCATGAAATATTTTATGTCTTAACAACATTTTGCAATACATTACACAACATGATAACCTTTTGCCACGTATAAACACTGATCAAGAAATATTTCGTGTCTTAACAACATTTTACAATACATTACACAATATAATTACATATTGTCACGTGTCACTGATCATGAAACATTTAATGACATAACAACCTTTTAACAATACATTACACAATGGGATTACCTATAAATACGTAACATTGGACATGAAATAGTTCATGTCATAACAACATTTGACAATACATTACATAACATGATAAACTATTGCCACGTATAAACACTGATCATGAGTATTTTATGTCATAACAACATTTTTTAATACATTACACGATAGGATTACCTATTGTCACGTATCACTGATCATGAAATATTTTATGTCATAACAACATTTTACAATACATTACACAACATGATTACCCATTGTCACGTGTCACCGATCATGAAACATTTCATGTCATAATAACATTTTACAATACATTACATAACACGATAACCTTTTGCCACGTATAAATACTGGTCATGAGATATTTAATGTCCTAACAACATTTTACAATACATTACATAACATGATAACCTTTTGTCACGTATAAACTCTGATCATGAGATATTTTATGTCCTAACAACATTTTACAATACATTACATAACATGATAACCTTTTGCCACGTATAAACACGCAAAAGAGATACTGATCATAAAATATGTCAAAACAAATCTTACAATATGTTACACACCATGATTACAATACGCGTATGGTATTGTGAGTGATGAAGGTATTTTTGTGTTCCTGTATTCATTGATAGTTTTTCTTAGAAATTAAAACAATTTACATCTGCGAAATCAGTACTTGATTGTTCCTGGTAATATATTATAGCCTATGTCTCCTTTTTACGATAAGTAAGAAACAATATTAGCAAGAAAAACATAATAAAGACACCTTCGTGATATCTATGCCCAATATACGAATCAATTGGTTATAATGTTTTAGTCATTGTTTTTCAACATAATACTTGTGAATGGATTAAAATTTAAAAGTAAAACACCACTGTTTCACCCGCTGGGCACGAAAGGGTTAATTAAGAAACTGTTTAATTATTATGCAACTTTAATACCAAGCAAATGTGAAGTCATGATATTCATATATTAGGACGTAGACACCATAACAGTATCAATAATATTACACTTAATATCTAGAGTTGAGTGTATATAACTAGTATGACCACGAGTTGTCGTTCTTGTCTTGATACTATAACGTGATCTTTTTAATTTATCACTTAATGACACATATCGTATTATCATGTTGTTATATATTTGAGAAAAGCTATAACACTAGAGCATTAAAGTTTTAAAGTTAAAATAAAACTTTCCATTGTGGTGATATGAATATAATCTCGTGATTTTCTATCTTTGCTGCGCGGTTTAATGAAATAAACTATAGTAAAAAGAAAAAGTTTGTCACAAAACGTTAATCACATACTAGTGTGTAAGAATTACTTTTTGTAATAATATATATTGTCACGTATCGACGTTATGGCCACTTCATGCTTACGAGTGCGTCGAATTGATCATATACAATTTCTTTTACTTTGTCATCGCTTTTCCATTTGACGAATATGTTTCCATTATAAGTGTAGACATAGTCTACTTCCGCTTTCTTCTTGATGCGAATGCTATTGAACACTTCTTGATTCAATGGTGTCAAATCTTCATTGATGAAGATGTTTGAACCGCGTAGTGACTTGCGGTTTTGGATGACCCGATATTTAATGTTACGTGATATGAATCGTACTATCACCGAACGTTCTTTTCCTTGTTGATATTTTCCCAAACGATGGGCTATGTCTATATCGTCGACATCAATTTTAAGGTCTTTAATCATTTTGTTCAAATTTTCCACTACTTTATAAGCCGTTTGTTCAGCTGTTTCTTTTTGTGCATCTTTTAGTCCAGTTATTCGAATATTATTTCTTCTTTGATATTGTTCAAGTTCATTTGTTCTTTTTTTCATGTGGCTTGTTTGTTTTTCTAAATCGTTCTTCAGTTGTTTAAACTCGTCTGTTTGATTTTCAGTTGTTATTCTTAAACTGTCTATTTCTTTCTTTAGCTCGTCATTTTCAAGGTTTTTCAAATGTATTTCACTTTCTAGAACATTGATGCGATGGTTTAATGAGTTGAGCAATTCATCTTTCATGTCTTTGACAATGTTTTCTATCATAGTTCGTAGTGAAGGGTCGTTTTTTGTTAATACGTTCATCAAAATGTCTTTAATTTCTTTCAGTTCTTTCTCTACCCTTTCTGTCGCTTCATTTCTTTCGCAGTCATCAGTTTCGTCAGCTTTTTTTGAGTTCTGGGTTTCTCTATTTTTACGTTTTTGCTTTTTCGCTTCATCCATTATTTTGTTTCGTTTTTAATGGTGAGCAGTATACTTGAAAAGTTTTTTAGCGTGGATTTCGTGCGACGTGTCACTAGCCTTTACATATACGTTTACATATTTTATCCCCGTGTAAACAGAGTTAGAATTTCATAGCGTAGAGTTAAAGATGTTTAATTAAAGTCAAAAATGTCTAGTGGCATTGTTATATTGCCATTGTAATGTCAATAACTAGATGTCTAGCTGTGGTATAGCTAGTATGAGTCAAGTCCTGAGGATAAGATATATCAGGATACAATAAACTTATTTCAAAAAACAATTTTTACCAATTTACCTAAATGATAAATTTTACATAACTTTAAACGAAGTAAGAATGAACTATGATTGAAGTAAATATAAGAAACATACGAACTAATGATTAGTTATATGCATTATGCAGTGCTTAACACCAATTCTTGGTCTCTTGCCCAAAGTGCTTCACCTGGAGTACTAAGCAGATACCTTTGCTTGTGACTGAATACTGCCCTAATTGATTCAGAGCTGGACTGGTGTTAGACCAGTTTTCATAACTGGATTCTGTAGAGATCTGGAGAAACACGAGAAGTAGCTGAAAACTCATTTTCATTTGTTAGATAGAGCAATATACGATAAGGATAAGGAAATAACATTATATGTATATGTTGTAAGTGATAGCTCAATAGGTAAACTTGAATTGATAGCTCTTTATGGGATATATTATGCATAAAATAGACGATATCCTGAATTCAGATATTTGTGTTTTCTCCTGTGGTACGAAAAAAGCTGTCAGGTTGAAAATATGTGTACAAAGAACACTAAGATTAACCGTATTTCCTGCTTTACAGCAATAATTTGCTACAAATTTTGTTTGTACCGCCTGTACACGTATGAAAACAATATTTCAAAATTTGGTCTATATACGTGCGTACATGTAGGCCTACACTACAGTAAGCCCATGTTGTATATCAGTGACGATACAAATGCAATTGTGGGATTTATCAACATCATGCTCCTAGCAAAGCATGTGGACATTCCAATACACACCTATGACCATAACCTGGACCTCGTTATCACTGAAGCAAATTATCATATTGACATATTTGGAATATTAATATCATCTATCATCAACACACGGATTAAAATGTAGTGTTCCAAACAAGTTGCGTAGACCATTAGTTATGCCTTTAATATGTTGTAATTTGTAGTGTCATTGTGTACACGATTCAGAATATATTTGACAAAATACCCTCAGGTGATAGTTTTATAACTGTATATTAGCTATCTGTGAGATCATTATACATGTATATTAAATACTAAGGCTCAAGATATGGCCAGTCGTTCTTTTTAATTATTACTTGACTAAACGCAAAATATGCATTATAAAAATACACTATGAGTTAAATAATGTCTTTCAAATACAACTTAAGATATGTTTCCGTCATTAAAGAACAATTCAATCTTATAGTACTATCATCTCAACGTGATGAGCTACATGTGAAACAAATAAAATTGAAGAATATAGTTTCATTTAAGGGATAGCTCTGTATGTTAAAAAGCTAACAGCCGGAGGAAACCTAGCTATTTTTTCTTTAGAGACATATGTCTCAATGTATAAAAGCTAGCAGTACTAAAATGATATCGTTTTATCATATTATACTACTAGCAATGTATCCACAAGAGTTATATTATAAGTGCTAAGTGATAGCTATTTCAGTCTTAAAGAGATCACTTTCATGTCGGTGGCAATAAGCCATAGTATAACAAATGTTACGGTACAGAAAAGAGCTGACATCAGAAACAAACTATAATAAACAAATACATATTTATTTTCTACAACAGAACAAGTTTACAAACTGTAGAATTTATAATCAAGTGTGCAAAACTTCGTGATCCTATTAGAAACCCTTTAGTGTAAAATATTCAATTGTGTAACCATCCAAAATATACATTTCTTAGTGAATTTTATCATTTAATTGTTGTCACACTCTGTTTAGTGTAAGATCAATGGTCCAGTGGTAGGCAGCTTAGGAATTAAGGAGTCCCGGGTTAAAACTCCACCAGGGGCACTTCTAATTTCCTTGAGCAAGACCTACTGTTGTTCCACTCCACCTAGGTGTAATTGTGTATTGTCAGGGATCATCTGTCTAATGGAGATGTCAATGATCAGGTGTTATTGTGCAAAAATTGTCAAGTTAGCTGCATATGTGTAAACAATTAACCTCATACACAAAATCTGACCAAACTTTCTATAGACAAAACATGAACAATCTATTTGTTTCAAGAAAGTGCTTTAATCAAACAATTATGCTACAAGGTATACCTGTATCAGATAATATCTGCCACAAATTAGTTCGAAATCTAGGAAATAATAAGATATAAAATTATGATGTACACTATAGTTGTTACCAGGACACATACTTCATTTCGAGTCCTGTATGTTATCAATGCGTTTTAGTGAGTTTAAATGTGTACAATGTGCATGCACATTTGCACTCTTTATAAGGATTGTTGAAAGTCAAGCGTGTCTCTTTGAATCAGTATAATCCAACTATATACAATTTTTTTTAAATTACATAATGATTCAGTAGATACAAATGTATAAGCTTTTGTATGACCGGTAGCTAAATTCTGCTGGTTCTTTCATTGAAATCATTTTAAGCCAAAAAAAACCATAAAATGCCATCTAAGTAATTAGATCTATAATGCACAATCATAAATCCGATTTGTTACTGCAGGGTCGTCGCAAGACACTCCTCTAACTACTGGGTATGTCTTAAATAATACACATGTGCCATCAAACATTCCATCACCCAAACTGTATGAAATACAATCTTCGATTATGTTGCACAGCACTCTACATGTACTCTGTGAGACATCCTAAAATGTAAAGTTACAATTTTGATAAGCACAACTCCTTACACTGGATTTGTCACAAGTTACCTCTTTCATTAAATGTATAACCATTCACCAAATCGTTGATACCATTCTATTACATAAGATGACTTAATCATCCCTACTGAGACGCACAACATACAACAGAATATTCTCACGCTTGCGATATAGTTTGGATTACTTGTGTATTAATGCGCCCGTCATAGACGATCTTTTTGAATTGCTCTATACAAATATACTGAGGGACTACTTCTGGATTCGGTGAATTTTTAAAGTGGGAAATGGTCTGAAATACGGTAAATATATTTGTTCTGGACTGAAGTCCCGAATAAATAATAACGAATTCGATTTTACAGAAACTTTGTTGAAAATACATCGCTAGAAAATATAAACGATCATTAAAGCTCTGTGTTGTTTAGTCTCAGTGCATTATAAAGATTCCCCCCTATAACTCGTGTTTAGACTTTTATCTCAAGATCGAAGCTAATTTTGATTTCGTATCACCAATGAAAAAACTGTTAGTGTCAAGTATTCCTTATCAAATGAAGTTTGAATAAAAAAAACATACGCTCTCTGCCAAAATAACAGCGGAAAATGGAAGAGCCTCATCAGTACATGCTGGTGAGCCATCTGCTGGACAATCTGAAAAAAAGATTTAACATTTGGTGAATGGTTGAATGTTGTTTGCTTCGAAACAAAATAATATCAGAATTTATCAGAATATCAGTCCGTATGCCAATACGTATGCAAGACAGTGCGTAAGTTTTTATATAAGTCAGTAAATCAAAAGTAATTGAGTCATATATCAGTCATATACCATGTATATGTCAGCAATCTAACACTCGGTATATAGGTCAAAATTCCGCATGAAAATCATTTAATATTTAACAATGAATTATATAGATGTGTAAACATCAGTTTAGTTAAATAAATTATAAGTAACAAACTGCATCCATATTTTAACACAAACGTCAGTTTAAGGGCTTCGTTTTGACAACTAAAATATGAAACTAAACATCGAAAAAAGGTATTATATTATAAGTTTTATTATCAAAACATTATTCATAAAATACATACTTCCCATGATACACTGTAATGTAGTATTGTCAACAGTATCTCCAGGTGGACATTGATCTGTTCCATCACAAATGGCTTGAATTGCTTTACATGCTGATCCATCTCCACATCGTATTTCTCCTGTTGGGCATTCACTTGAAGGACAAGGCGTTTCTTCAGGGCATTCATTTGTTGGACAAGGCGTTTCCTCAGGGCACGGTTGGTCAGGGCATGTTGTGAGGCCTGAATATAAAAAAACAAAAGCATTTATAAAGTTTATATGCTTTGTTATAAAATGATATAAGTCGAACTACATAATTATAATAGTCATTATAAATACATACCTGTTGTCTCCACTGGGCCTATAAATAAAGACAACAACATCAGGTTATTGTATATACAAATGTTTCTTGTTGTAATCTAAAATAAGCTAAACAATACATAAAACATTGTATAAATACACACCTGGACAATTGAACTCGTCACGTCCATCGTTACAATCTATTTTACCATCACAAACATTGCCTTCATCAATGCATTCTAATCGACATTGGTTATCAACAGTTCTAACGCCACAAAGAAACTTTCCAAAGCACACATCTGTAATAATAATATCACACACATTACAACTTATATCATAATCGAATGAAGTTACTACCCATTTAAATTAGTAGAGTTTTATGTACAATTATATGTAATTGTCGTCGAAAATTTACATTAAAAAATTAGTATGTTTGGCTGATGCTTCTTATTTACTAATTTAATTTAGCTCGATTGTAAAACAATCTAAGTTGTATATATCTAAAGCTCACCAGAAATCAAAAATTGTTTTGCATGATCGCAGGTTACAATTTATGTAGGCTTTGAATGAAATTTGAAGCATTGCTAAATTGGCTATCCAAATATTAGTCCAACGCAGTAACTACTCGGTCACGTCTACCCCATAATCTGCTCATGTCGACTAAAAAAACCCAATTAAAACGATTATTTCACTTGTCGTCATCATTATCGTATGTATTGTATTGAACATTGAAGTAATTCATATATTGTACACGTCGTTGTTGCACATTCCATAGTAGATTTTTTCAAAGTAAGTAGAAATGCTTTTAAGTGTTTTAGTAGAATACCTTAACTACTGTTATCTTTAAAATCATGCACGATAACACAGGCTCTATCTTTATCTATCAAGTCATTTACGATATTCCAGGCTCTATTTTTATCAATAAAAACGATAATCCAGGCTTTATTTGTGTCAATAAAATCACGTACGATATTGCAGGCTCTATTTGTATCAATAAAAACGATAATACAGGCTTTATTTTTTCAATAAAATCATGTACGATAACCCAGGCTCTATTTGTATCAATAAAAACGATAATCCAGGCTTTATTTGTGTCAATAAAATCATGTACGATATTGCAGTCTCAGTTATCAAGAAAATCATGTACGATATTCCAGGCTTTATTTTTTCTATAAAATCATGTACGATAACACATGCTGTATTTTTATCTACAGAAACCACATGTAGTTTCCATTTATTACTATAGATTCAAACAGGCAATCAATGCAAATGAATTTGTAAATTGAAACATTAATCTTTAAGTCATCTGTTAATGAAACCGGCAAGATAAATCTATACAAGAAAAACACACCAACAGACTTATCCAAATTGGTATTTGTTATATAGCTTTTATTAAAACATTAAGTGGTGGACAATAACTGTGCTTGATTTTTAAATAAAAACCTTCTAGTACAAAACCACATTAACTTTGACAAACCAAAAGAAACTAAGCACGCTTTGAGAACTTTATCAATTTGAAATAAAAAAATTCTTAATGTTGTGTACTTACCCAGTTGACTCTCAAGGTTCATGTACTTTGTCCTAAAGGAAGTTGGTTTTTGTCCTTGATAGTACCTTCTTCTCTCACCAATAAAACGTCTGCCTCCATCAACCAAGGCTATAGTTGCAAGCAACACTAAACCAAGTCTTGCCTACAAAAAGCAAATTATAGATTTGCTATGGCTTGATGAACAAATTTTTCTCTATTTAAACACATGTACAAAGAGATAATTAAAAACTTAACATTGTAACACTTAAATCTTATTTATATACTTAAGAATCTTATATGTTGCATGTACTCTCAAAAATAGCTATTACTACTTTAAATTATTTAAGAGTTTTGTTACTTTTTAAGGTACCAAATGGCCAGTTTAGCGTGTAATGAGTTAGTATTTACCTACTTTTCAAAATGTTTGAAATCAATAGAATTGTCTAACCATTTTTCGGAAATTTCAAACTTTTTAACATGGTTTGTAAAATTTTAGAGTCAAATCGGAATAAAGTGAGGGATATAATGGTCTTTTAAAAAAAATCGTATACATGTTTGTATTAGCAAATATGTTTTCATGACAACAGCGTAAGACATTAATTAATATAAATAATGATATAGAATACCAATCAAATTTGGTAAATATGGTAAAAGTACCAGTTTTCATGAGTTATTGTATATTAAATTAAGCAAAGTACTTACAGTTGATACTAACATATCTATGTTATCTTTGCAGTTAAGAAGACAACTTGCAACACCACTGAGCTACATATACTCTCCTGTTTTATAACAAAATTACATGCGGAAACAGTATATAAATATAATATATTTTTATTAGCTATCAGCTAAGTTTAGCCTTTAACCATTTCCATCGAGATATTTTATGGCAAAGACAAAAATTTTGTACATTAAGTTAGGGGGGATTGTTAATTTGACTTTTTTATGGGACCCTGTTTAAAAAATGCTACATGTACTGACATGTAAGGAAAAGCATATCTTTTTAATTTCTGACCCCATTAACCCCCCTGTACATACCCTCTGAAGGTTGGCCACGCCCATTTTCATATAAATTACCAGTTTTTTACATTTAATTGCAATAAGTTGAATGGTATTGGACTGCAATATGTCATTTTACAGGTTTATTAAGGTGCTGAGTTCAAATATGAAGTCAAAAACAAAATTAATCAAACCAATATGGCTGAAAATTCAAAATGGCCGCCAAAATAACCATAGTACAAGCATATTCGGGAGTTTATTTATCCTGGACATTTAATATGTTGAATCATGCCTGCAATGTGTCTAGCTATAGGTATCTAAGGTGCTGAATTCAAATATAAAGTTAATTTAAGAAACCAAAATGGCGAGAAATTCAAAATGGCTGCCAAATTTAACCTAGTTTGTTTTAGCATATTCGGGTAATTACTTATCCTGGCATTCAATGTGTTGAATCATGCTAACATTATGTCAATTTATAAGTTTGTTAGGGTAATTAGTTCAAATATGAAGTCAAAACTAATTTAAACAACCCAATATGACCAAAAATTCAAAATGGCTACAAAAATAACACATTTTCAATGTATACTGGTTATCAATGGTCAAATCTATATGTTGAATCATGGTTTGTTATCACTCTTAATGCAATTGTTTTGATTATTTGTAAAATAATAAAGCAAATAATCATATATTACATATAATAATCTGTTTTGCAAGAACTTGTATCTTAATATTTAATGAGGTATGTCAGATTGGTGGCCTACACTTTCAAAGACTATCGTAAAGATCCATTAATTTACGTATTTTCCATAGTCCAATAGTGTAATGTTAAATTATACATCATCAGGCAACTGATATATACATATAAATATACCAGTAGTCAAATGTCCATGGAAAATAGCTGCATATTTGGTTGAATTATGTAATCTTAAAGGTTTTGTGTTTAAGTTCTTGTAGTATTGTTTCTGTAGAAAATGTACCAAATGTTTTCTGCTCATCCTCAGTTATGGAGAAACCATTCTATACCTGTTTGTATTTATAAGTTTATGTCGTTATATAAAAATTCTCATTAGTTACAAAGTGTCTGAAATATGAGCTAAAAAGGTTTCCTGTCTGTTTTAGCATTCATGAGAGATTCAAAGGTTTAATCAATTAACACATTGCATTTTGCTTGGTTTGGCTGTGATTGTATAAACCACTGCTCAAAAAAGTAATTGCCTATTTCAATTATTGTTTCCTTTACTTTTCTTTTACTCGGTTGTCACGTAAGCAATCTCATTTTCTAATAATGGAATGCATTTTTTCAACCATCCACAGTTGGCCAAATAATTGAACACCATCATCTCAATCATTAGTTTTTAGGGCTAGTTAAAAGAAATGCAAGTAAGTATAAACAAATTAATAGAGATATAACCAAAATTGCAAATAAGAATTAAAGGGAATGACACAATTGCTATTGTGATATTGAAAAATTGGAGAATACAATTCTTTGAATTTCTGAAAGCAATTGTTGGTCCATTTACTTTTTGTGAAGATTTTGATACATACATAAGCCAAACTTAATAAACATAGAAACAGAGAAAGTAAATGAATTGCATCTAGAAATCTGATAAGCTATAAAGTCATTCTTTACCAAGAAATCATTGCTTTATTATATTTTCAGAATTTAACAACACAACACAGTCTTGTTAAAAAAAGTTGCAATCCATATTGTAGCTTAGATGCTTGATACATGATAGCATACAGCCATCACCCATGATGATCATTTAGTTTCTAATATCTATAAATTTTCCTGGGAATTTTAACTCTACTTTGCAACCAAAGTGCCAAGACATTTCCTATGCACATACTCATCAACATCTTAATGAAGTAAAGCAATCAAAGACACATTTTTCAATCAAGACATCCTATGTGCCGCTGGTTAGGTTGGAACGAATGACCTCTCAGACCTTAACCTCTAATCATACCTCTAAATATATTTGCACACTTATAACCAAGTGTCATAACTTTGGTCTTTTGTTAAGATTTCATTAACTAGAGTTAATTTATAAATTGCGTAACATGTTTAAAGTGTGCCGTTTATAACTGAAATGTGATTTATTTAGCGGCCATTTTGAATTTTCTGCCATATTAGTTTGTTAAATTTAGTTTTGGAGTTAATATTTGAACTCAGCACCATAAAACACATTTAGATTGATATATTGCAGGCATGATTCAACATATTCAATGCCCAGTAAATATAATACCCAAATATGTCCAAAATTTGGGTCATTTTGGCAGCCATTTTGAATTTTCTGCCATATTAAGTTGTTTAATTTAGGTTTTGACTTCATATTTGAACTCAGCAGCCTAACAAACCTACATATTGATATATTGAAAGCCTATAAGAATTGATTTATAACAGTTGGATATAAAAAAATGTTATTTTTATGTAAAATGGGCGTGTCCGACTTTCAAGGGGTATGTACAGGGGGGTTAATGGGGTCACACAAAATTTTTTGTTGTTGATTCTATTATCATATTGATGGCACCATATTTTAAGCAGGGTCTCACATGGTTATCTTGAAAAAATGGAATTAACAACCCCCCCTAATTAAGTACAGAAAATCTACATAAAAAACTAACAGGATATTTATGAATAAAATTAACAGGATATATAGAATTTTAGAATAATTAATCATCCAATATTATAAAACATTATACAGTTTCCAAAAGAATTTTACGTTCTTTAAGACAATCTGAAAAAAGTTGGGCATTATTTTATGTTATACTTTTTATTATTTGACAACATTATAGTATTAAAATTATGGATACATGTTCGTTTGATGAATTCTTCCCGCTTCGATTTCTAAATTATGATTGCCATATCTAAAACAAGTTGGTAGTTGAATAAATTGATCTTTATCTTTCTTCCCTGATTAAAGGAAAATTATAATGATTTGGATTAAAAGTTGTTCTTATATAAGAGAGGCCCAGATTATCTAAACGTGCCACTCAAATTCTGTTTCTCACATTTATGCAAAGATCCAAGTACATATGATTACAGCAAGATTGGTCGTTTTTCATATTTTTTGTCCAAAACTTTACAGCTCTTATTTTTCTAAGTGTGGATAATGGAAACGCACTAATGCACCGTACACATCATAATTTGGTGTTTGGTGTATTACTCCTTAAATATATTTGCAAAATCGAATATGTAGTTTGTCCATTTCAATGTGATTATCACCCCCAGACCTCACCCCCGTACAAAAGTATTGGAGTAATCATGGAATCAAATAAAGACAATTTTGTTTTGATATCTAAACTGACCTTATCAAACAATGACATCAAATTGTGATAAGCACTCAAGGCTTGTTCATTTAATGTTTTAACTGCTAATGTCATTTTACCATTGTATGAAAAAAAACTCCTAGGTAAAACAGATTATCTATCATTTCTAGTTTCACCTCATTTATAAAAAAAATCAAGATGGTTATTTAACCTTTTGTTTTCAAAAATACATACTTTCGTCTTATTTACGTTAATTTTTAAACCCCACTTTTAAGAGTAATGAAATATATTATCAATTTGTGATTGTAAACCTTTTGGGTTTGTTGTAAAAACAACAATATTATTGGCAAACATAATCATGTACATTGATGCAAGCTTTAAATCTGTTTCAGTCAATCTGTTAAAATTAAAATAATCTTAAAAATAAAATTTAACTTCTTCATTTGATTAAACGCCTATTTCTATTTACACATACAATGGCGTTGTACAAAAAAGACTATAATAATAATAACAATAACTATTAAGTAAAAACCCTACACCATAGAAATATACAATTACACAAAACAAAACAAAATTAATCACACATTATGTTATATAGTGTGTTTGTGCATTTTATTCATATAGCAAGTTTGTAGGACCTACATTAATGACAGTTTATGATTCGACTTTATGTTTACATTTGTTTTTATTTATTTGATATTGAAAGTTGGTGTCCTGAACAGTATAACATGATGCTATTGTTAACCAGACTTGTCCTGAACAGTGTAACATAACGCCACGGTTAACCAGACATTTCCACGAAGGTGTCGAAACGTCACCTTTAAAGGGCCCTTAATACATCCGCAAAGGTCGAAATATCACCTTGAAAGGGACCTCTTATTTTAAGCAGTTATGCAGTCATGTAAAACATGGTATGCTATGACAGACAGAGAGGCAGTCCTCTCATCTCTCTTCATAAGAAAATCACTTAATACTTTCACCATTGTAAGTTATGTCAATTTTAAAATAGTTCATAAAAAGTAGAGTAATAGTGAGTATTCAATCGTTTGTTTAGAACACATCCAACGAAGGTGATAATTTGATTTCATCTGGTAGCTTATTCCATAGAATTAGGCATACTGTACTAAAGCTTCTGTCACTGTTTTTTTTTTCTTATTTATTGCTGCCACAAAATTCGGGTCTTCGGATTTTGCAGATCTAAGACCAAATCTGCTTTATACAGGCTTTTGGAGAATTTCAGTCAGATATACAGGTGCATTTCCAGTAACATAGTTGTACATGAAAGTACATATTTTAAAGTTGATTCTTGCTTTGACTGCAGTGAGTACAAAGTATCTTTTTAACTGTATGATTTCAATCTATTTAAATCGAACCATGTCGCTACCTTATAATGCTGGGACTCTTTTTACATTTTCTTTCGATCTACATGTTTGTTCATCCTTGGGTTCGCAGACGATTATTTATTTATCATCCACTATCATTCGTTATAAGCATTTATGGTAAGATTATTTTGAACTGACCAATTGCATGAATTATTAACGTTACATAACACAGTATATTTAATGTTCGGTTAAACCTCGGTAGTTCACGTGTATTGTTAGCACATACTCTTTATGTATTATATCTTATTTGCCATTTGCATCGTAATTTTTGTGTCTGTAAGGTAATACGGTCAGTCATCAAATCTGTTTTCGCAGGTTCGAATTCCAAAAGAAAATTCTTTTTATTCATTTTTTCTTATTTATAACGTGGACAAAATGCGTAAAACACATCGCCCCCTTGCATCATGAAACTTTGTGTATTGTGACAGTAGCGCACCGACAACGGGGTTTTCATAGCTTGTTTTGTAGTGTTTTATTTTTAGAAAAATACTGAATAAAATGAAACAAAATATCAAAAAAAGAAAAATGCTTAAGTTTCAAATTTGTCGTCTAAAACAAGTTTTTCAATCTATTTGACAAGATATCCATAGGCGATGAATTATAAATGTACATACATGTATTAGCTATCGGCAAATAATTATTTTCTCTTAAGGAGTGGTATATTTGCGTTATAAATGTTTAAAATAATTTATAACTGGTGTTTTCGTTCAAACAATCTAACATCTCGCCAAGATCTGAGATAAATATAGTTTGTAGTTATAATGTTTTTAAGCCGTGATTCAAAAAAGATTTATAAATATATGAACGAGATATTTTCTTACAAGGGTGTTATGCATTGGAACACAAATGGTCTTACTGACCATTGTATGGGTAAGCATCATGGGTAAAATGTTAATTTACCTAAAAACACGTGGCAATGTATACAGTCTAATAATTCCCTCTTTCAACTGTACAGAGCGTATTATATATGTTTCATGAAAACGCAGAGTATTACCAATATCAAAAAAAGCATGCACGTGAAAAAGCCCTCTCTTTATCTTAAGCTTACAGAATTTGCTTTTACCTTTTCTTCATTTTGCAGGAGTATTGACGATGGTAATTTGATATAGGTTCGGTAGTATATAGGTCATTCAAATTCGAATTTTCAATACATTTCCAATACATTTAGCGAATGATTAACCAAAAACTATGTCTGCAAAGTAGACACAGTTCGGACGTTGAAAAGTTTGTTAGAATTTCGGATACTTTATTTAGCAAAAATGTAACCGAACGACTTAAGAGAATGTATCCATTGCAATTCGTGTACTAAGTTCCTTTGATTTAAGCTTATCCAGTGAGAAATGTTCATTTGGAAACAGAAACATCCAAAACCTTATACAATATAACTGGCACCGCTATATTCTGCTTTGCCAGAGTACTTTTGTCCGTCAAATTACAACTGGGAACCAGACAAGGGTCCTTATACCTCTACTAAAGTCCTTACATTTGTCATTCTTTGCACAGACATTTAAAAATGAAAGAAAAATACACGGTGTGGCTCTTAATCTATAGCTGACAGTTTTGCAGTTATCGAACCCTTTTGTTTACAGGTTTAAAACGTTTTAATGTTGTTATTGGTAAAAATAAATATGAACATTTCATTGGCTAAAGTGTCAAGATTTCATAAATGTCGTAAAAAAGGTATGGAATTGATTTTCTCATACATAACTAAGCCTAAATATAATTCATGAATTTGATTTTAATATTTTACGTTGGCACTCGATTAAAAAAATCTACCTTTGTGTTACCGGCAAATAGGTCAAATAGGTCTTAGTCCAATATTATTTGCATTGTATATAAACGAATTACATGATTTGTTTGTAAGTAATGAATTTACAAAATGTAGGGGTATACAATTGTTTCCTGTCGTCTAGAACGTTTTATAATTATGCTTGCTGACGATAAAGCATGTGTATCTGATGCCATTATCGGCCCCAACGACAGCTAAATCGTCATCTCCAGGATTTTTGTAATGAATATAAACTAGTTTAACTCATTAACACAAAATTAAGATAATGGTTTCCAAAAATGGAGGTCAGCTGTCAAGGCACGAACATTGGCATTATTCTGGTAAAAATATTGGAGTAGTTAAAGCATTTGATTAAGTTGGAGTTCATTTTACCAGTAAACTATCTATGTACAAAACTGCAGAGCATATGTCTATCTAGGCAAAAAGAGTAATATTTCTTGTATTTAACCGATTTACTTATTATGCTGTAAAAGATTTTTACAAGTAAACATAAATGCATGTTATGACGCAGTAACCTAGGACAATACCCAATGTACATTTATTCATCAAAGTTGTATCAATTACTTGTTACGTTTGCTTAAATGCCCAAACAATCGATATCCTCGATGTTACAATATGTTTTTCTACTATGATACTATAGGCAAGAAAAACTGGGTAACGAATATTAGACAAAATTTATTTCAGATTAGATTTGGCTATGTATGGTAAAGACAAACTGATATTAATGATATTTTTTTTAATCTGTATGTTACAAAATTATACATCAATATCTACAAATCTGGAGTACCAAATGCATTTAAAAAATATCACATGATGCTCTTTTTAATACAAATTATACTGTTGAAGTAATGTACATGAATTCAATATTGTTGAATTTAGAAAATGCTTTGCTTCATTCCGATGTTCTGTTCATAACCTCCTTATTGAAACTGAAAGACATTACGGCTAAAGTAGAGAAGAGAGTACATGTTTCTACTGTAATACTGCAGTAGAAAATGAATTTCAGTTTACTCTTATATGTCCGTTTTATAATGATATACGCTTCCAATATATTCTAGAGAACTACAGAGAGCAACCATCACTTGATAACTTTTATTCTCAAATGTCAAGCACCAATAAAATTTAAAAAAATAGCTATGTATCTATTCTATGCATTTGAAAAAAGGCAAACATTTTTGGATAACATTTAATTGATTTTGTGTTTTAAAGTAAATAACTATACCAATGTTTCTACTCATGTACAATTATATGTATGTATAATTAGCTGTTGAAATACTTATGTTTATATGACTGTATCACTCACTGTTAAAACACCATATTTGAATGTTTTATACTATGTTGTAAAATGTTAATTTGCCGGAGGTCAGAATACTTAAAAATAATGATTTAATTGCGTGATATTTGAAGTTGTGTAATCACATCACAAGTTAGATAAATGCTCGATAGGCAAGAGGTAAAGTGTGCGAGACAGTGTTTTCTTTACATTTGTTGCCTGTGGGTTCGAACATCACTACGTTTTTAACTTTTTAAATTAATTAAATATTATAGTTTAAAGTTAATTATCCTTACTGAAAGTGAGTTTTATAAAGTTAATGAGTTTTGTAGTTTTTAATTATTTTCTAATTTTCCCTCTCTTAATTCAATTTAATTGATCTCAAATAAAACAACAATATATTACATTAAAAGACTGCGTTAATTAGGTATTTTCACTTTGAATATGTTATTCCAACTGTCGAAGAACTCGTGCATTCGTTTGTGTATAACAAATATACTTATACAAATATATAGATTTAATATTCCTTGAAAGAGTTAAAGCCAAAACAATCCTATCTTTAGAGTTCTTCTTTAGTAGTTGACTAAATACTTGTTCCGTATAGTAGAGTACTTATAACAAACACAGTTCAGTTTAGACGACTTTATTTACCACAAATATGTCAAACTCTCAGCCTGCTCTCACCACACTCTCTTCACCTCTCTCACATTTCTTACATCTTATATACTCTCGGTGCTTATGTAAGTATTGAAATTGGTTTATATAACAGTCTGGACCAATAATAATATTACATGGAAAATCACATAGAATATCAATAAATTTAACAACACTGAATAACAAAAATGATTAAGAATAGATGTTTATTGTAAGCTACCCCAATACCTGACAAAATCGTCTATCAACTGTGACACACATTAACATGAATAAATTAATAGTTAATGACCAATGTTATAAATGTGAATGGTCTTATGAAATGTTTCAATCTGTTGTATCAATATTTGACGCTAAGCGACATACTTACTATGGTTAAGACTGTTTTGTTGACCTGAGAAAATGAAAAAAAAATGAATTAATGAAACAAAAACAAAAAGGGATAAAGAATGGATGTCAGGGTGAGAAGTAGTAGTGAGTAATCTTGTCTGTTTGATAAATGATTACTAAACCAAGCAAGTAGACCGCCGCATACACATGCATGTTCTGATAAAAGACCTTTGTGCCACACCTTATCAAATGCCTTACTGTAATAAAAAGATAACATCAGCTTCTTGCCCATTGTCTTGAGCTTTACAAAGAGTATCATATATGTAAACAAGTTGGTTCACTGTTGAATCACCGGGTTTAAAACCAGACTGCTTAGGAAGGAAAAGGTTTTTTTTCAGAAGTTGGTTGAATAGATGCTTAAAGATGAAGTGTTCAAAGACTTTTTCGACTGTATTGATGAGCAAAATAGGACGGTAGTTATTAGGCAAAGAATATTTCTGACACATGGGCTGCTTTCCAGATGTCAGGCACTTTTATTACTCACCAGAGAGGCATTAAACAGGTCACAAAGAGGTTGTGAGAGTTTGTGAGCGGCTTCACGTAGAATTTTATTAATAATGCCATCAGGCTCAGAAGCTTTTTCTAGATTTAATGATCTGAGAACGTCTTCAGTTTCATATGCTGTAAGAGTGATTCTATTAAATGCATTTTTTGCCTTAGTAGAGCCAAAATCAGGAATAGGTTTGTTACAGTTTTCGATGTATGTTTGTTTAATGAAATAGTCGTTCAGTATATTTGCCTTACTTTCGTCAGAGAAGTTAAGCTCTTGTGTTCCAAGGTCTTTTAATGGAGCATTTGAGAAAGAAAGTTTGGTTTGTAGATACGAAATATTTAGGGTTTTCCACCAGTCTTCTTGTGTGAAAAATGTGTTGTTGAGGTTATCATACAACTTATTAAAATATTTCGATTTAGCTTCTCTTATTTGTAATATTGTTTCGTTTCAGAGTTTTCTAAATTTTAGTCCAATGGTTCAATGGTTGTGTTCTCTTTGCTTTTCTGTGGGTGAGTTCTCTTTTTCGGATTTGACTCCTAATTTTACTTGTCATCCACTGGACATCTAAAGGTTTCCCAAGAATTTTTTTCTGGTATGTTTGCCTTTGCAACTTGTTAGATCTGAATTGTTGTATTTTGTGCATATGCATTTGTATCAATATGTTTGCAATTTCGCCAGTTTACACTTATAAAGTCTTGACGAAGTTTTTGTCGGAATCAGCACAATTGTATACCCAAGTATTGATCTGTCAGACGACCACGCGTCATTGATGATTTTTTTACGTTTCAGCTTTTGAGTTTGAAATAGAAGCAGGCTACGTTTACAGGTAAGATCTTCGTTTTTGAAGCAATTTAGATGGCTTTAATCTTCAACTAGGTACGTTTTTTATTAAGATTTTCTCTTGATCGATATGTACAGAGTTCAACAAGGATTCCTTTGGGTTTATTTAGACCAGAGGAGCCCGGTCTACAAGCGTTCCCCACACGATAAGATCTATCAATCTCTTCCAGTGACAAATAAGCTACCACAGCACCTGCCAAAGATAAAGCAAGTTCATTGGTAGATTCACCTGGTTTTTTTTTCGGTACACCAGAGAAAATGAGTTTATTTTGTCTGTTGTAGTGTTGGAAACGGTCTTGGTCTACTTCAAGAGCGTCCACGCGACTGCGAAGTTGCTCATTTTCAGCATCTGGAGATTTGACTATGTCAGACAACTGTGCATTGACTGACTTAACGATTTTCGGAGATATGACTGAAACAAGACTTTGTACCATAGATTGCATTATCGACTTGAAAGAATTTGACAGCTGCGAATATATAAATAGTAAGTCATATGTGTTAAGATGAGTTTCTTAGACGTTTGATGCGCCGTTATGTACAGTTACAGTAGCATCATAAATTGAAGAACCCATGGGTATTGATCGCTTATTTGTTTTTGTATCAGCAATATCCAAATTTGAAGACAGTACTTGCTTTGATTTTGAACTTTTAGGAGTCGAAGATGTGCTCATATGAACTTATTAATCCGTTCCTTTTTCCGTGAAGTATACTTTTGATTTCTAAGCGGAAGTCGTCTAGGGTAGTAGGTATAGTAGTATTAAGTAATCATATGGCAATGGTGGTATAACAGTCGATTATTCAGCGAAATTTTTGTATATTGAAAACTTTGGTACCTTAACAAGCCATTTTTTCCTTGGGAGCTTCGTGAATACGGGCCCAGGACAATAAGTCCGACAGTTTCATCCTCACACGTATATTTACACATATTACAAGTTACAGATCATAAAAGCAGTTGTATTCTCATTAAAATTCCATTTGTTCCAGAGCACGAAAACAAGCGCAACCTTATAAAATTCCCAAATTCAACTGTGGCACGAAAGAGTCACAACATCAACTTCTATTGTATTATTTGCATTCCTTTTAGCTTTTAAATAAATGTTATTTAACTTGTTATTGTTCAACCAGCCAAAACAAAATTATAGCTTTTATTCTGCACGGTTCACATGACACTCCTGCATAAGACGATGTGTTGTTAACTTTACAAACTTAGTTTATTCAATGGACACAGGACTAGTCGTTCCAGAATAAAGGCTCATTTCGGCTATTCCTCTGAATGTTTATGATGATTTATATTTTGTACGTATTCAAGAGTTCCACTCCAAAGAACGGCTCCATTACATTCTTCGTTTATGTAGCATAACAGCCCACAAGTACTAGACGAGACGCCCTAAAATAATGTAAAGTAACAATTATGATGAGCACAACTCCTCCCACCGGCTTTTATCGCGTTGCGTCGTATATTTAACTCACATATATAAACCATACTTCAAAATGTGAAATTTTCTGATTTTGTCTTTGGCACTTGATAACCAAACACAACCAAAGATGATCGTGAATACATTTGTCGCTCAACTGTGAAATAATTTCCGATTTGCTCATCTCATTTAAACTCGTAGACTTGTATTTGAATATACTGATATCCTTTAACAATTTCCAAATGTTGGTTTTATATCTATATCCCGTCAGATTTTTATCTGAGATGAAATGTATCTTATGCGATGTGTTTGGTAAAAAAATATTTTAAAATAGTGTTTCACAAAATTGCCTTTCCTCTACTAAAAGCAACGCATCCTCAAATATACAGTAAGGGGTATAAATTGAAGATATAATAATTTTGTCATGAATTATATCATAACGCGTTATCTCCCTTACTCCATTCTAACCGACTTGTTGATTGTTCTTAGTATGCCTACAGTAGAAAAGCTTTTCAATTAGAATTTGAGCATACTGGAGTCACATATAGTAGCATAAGACTTCATTGCTGCGCAATAAAATGAGATTTATTCGTGGCGCGTGCAAGGAAGTTAAAATAAAATTTACTTTCGATTTCGCCCTGTAAAAGTTTTCAACAAATGCTGTTTCTTTTCGAATTTTTACTGTTTTCTTCAATTAAATCGTCGTCAAAACGTGAAAACATTTTTAAACGTTTACATAATCAAAATCGTATAGCCTACAAGTCGGATAATTGGGCCAAATTTACAGAAAATACAACTCACCTTGCTTGACAAGAATTAAGATGTCGTCCCTTTTCGCTACTTCGTCTTTGTGGTTAAAGGACACTAAATTAAAAACACTGTCGTGACAGTTATTCCCCTTACCATTTAAATATTTGGGTATGTTCGATCTAAGATTTTGCCGAGTTTTAATGAGAAGAATGCACATTTTATATAAGAAAACGAGTTGAATTTTCGAGATTAGTTTTTAAAATCTTAATTTCACGTGGTGTTTGAAAAAACACGTTTTTTAACGTTACGTCATTTGCGCAATTGGCCTGGTTTTCGCAGCCGACGTCACAAATTTTGATCGCAAATCTTTTGAACCGACTCTTAGTCACTGATTAAAAAAATCTTTCACTGTTGAGCTAGCCAACAAAATATCTCTCATTTTCACATAGGTCTTTCAAACAGAATTTTATTTAAAAGACCCTGTTTTCACCCAAAGTTTCATCTGACTACTCTTTTCAACAGCCATTAATAGATAAGCATCCGTTTAAAATCAAAGGGAAGTAATACAAATATATATATATTTATACGTTTGTATTATTTTTCAGATTGAGTCGTCTCCCTTGGGTGCTTGTTTAATTTAATTCTTATTTACGACTAACACTGTAAATAAGAAATGTACGGCTCGTTTACCAATTCTGCTTCTCTTTCTTATAAAGAAGACACTTAGGCTAATGTGTACTCGTATATTCTATTCTTCTATACATTTAGCTTCCTGCTGCACAGAGATTTTGAATTGTATGTTTCCATGATATCAAAAAGTAATAGAAATATAAACGATATCAAGCCGAATTCGAACTTAAGTAAAAAAAGGCAATGTATCTTAATCCATGTGTTTTACCGTCACGACCACAGAGTCATTAAAATATAATTATATATTTTATTATTTATAATTATAATTAAGATCATAATCAGCTGATTGGTTAAATAAGCTGTGTTGTCTTTTCGTATGAATGTTTCAAAAATCTAAAAATACATAAGTGTAGACACGGCTCACCGGATAAAATCGGACTATATAGGTCTATTTTGACTTTTGACAATTCATGGCCTTCAGCGCTTTGATTTGCAAGGTCGATAAACCACCATCCCCTTAGTCAATCATGCCAAATTATGGTAGAATATTTTACCATTACATCAAGAAAACACATAAAACATATCAAAAAACCATAAGGTCTACAATGCTTAAATTTGGCATGTAGCATCACTAGAAGATGCTTGACTAAGATTGTTCAAACTATGACCCTCAAGTAAAAATTGGCCCCTCCCCAGGGGGTCACTAGGTTAACATAGAGTTATAGGGAAATGTTAAAGTATTCTTCTTCTAAAAAACTTTAAGGCTTAGAGTCCAATGTTTTAATGTTTAGATTAACCTGGGGCGAACCTAGATTTTTTCAGGTACTTAAATCTATAAGTGTACCAGATAGAGATAATTTTCTGTAGTGTACCAGACAGAGGTAATATTCTGTAGTGTACCAGACAGAGGTAATATTCTGTAGTGTACCAGACAGAGGTAATATTTTGTAGTGTACCAGTCAGAGGCAATATCCTGTAGTGTACCAGATAGAGATAATTTTCTGTAGTGTACCAGACAGAGGTAATATTCTGTAGTGTACCAGACAGAGGTAATATTCTGTAGTGTACCAGACAGAGGTAATATTTTGTAGTGTACCAGTCAGAGGCAATATCCTGTAGTGTACCAGACAGGGGTAATATTCTGTAGTGTACCAGACAGAGATTATTTTCTGTAGTGTACCAGACAGAGGTAATATTTTGTAGTGTACCAGACAGAGGTAATATTCTGTAGTGTTCTAGCCAGAGGTAATATTCTATAGTGTACCAGACAAAGGTCATATTCTGTAGTGTATCAGACAGAGATAATATTCTGTAGTGTACCAGACAGAGGTAATATTCTGTAGTGTACCAGACAGAGGCAATATCCTGTAGTGTACCAGACAGAGGTAATATTCTGTAGTGTACCAGACAGAGGTTATTTTCTGTAGTGTACCAGACAGAGGTAATATTCAGTAGTGTACCAGACATAGGTAATATTCTGTAGTGTTCTGGCAAGAGGTAATATTCTATAGTGTACCAGACAGAGGTAATATTCTGTAGTGTACCACACAGAGGTAATATTCTTGAGTGTACAAGACAGGGGAAATATTTTGTAGTGTACCAGACAGAGGTGATATTCTGTAGTGTACCAGACAGAAGTAATATCATGTAGTGTACCAGACAGAGGTAATATTCTGTAGTGAACCAGACAGAGGTTATTTTCTGTAGTGTACCAGACAGAGGTAATATTCTGTAGTGTACCAGACAGAGGTAATTTTATGTAGTGTACCAGACAGAGGTAATATTCTATAGTGTACCAGACAGAGGTAATATTCTGTAGTGTACCACACAGAGGTTATATCCTTGAGTGTACAAGACAGGGGAAATATTTTGTAGTGTACCAGACAGAGGTAATATTCTGTAGTGTACCAGACAGAGGTAATATCATGTAGTGTACCAGACAGAGGTAATAGTCTGTAGTTTTAGCAGTTTGCATTGATTCTTATGAACAAAACGGAGCCAGTCCCATTCAAAATACATTCAACAATTGTAACTTAATCTGTTATAGCCAGGAACTGCATGTACTTTCCGTGCTACGCACGTGTTTATCACAAATAACCAATGATTCATTATCTTGTATCCATTTTTCTATACCAGGAAAGAAGTTCAATGGACAAACAGAGCAAAATGAATTGGTAAGAAATACAGGTCATAAGTTGGCTTAGACAGCTACGCCGAAAAATAGTCCAATGATTTATATTATAATATCGTTAACTCTTTGAATATTTCTAGTTCATATCTTATTTTCTAATTAAAACAAATATGGTTATTATTATTTGAACCCTATCTGATTAAAACCCAAGAAAACATCCGCTAGCCAATTTGTTAATTTAATGAAGATAGCGGTCTATGGGACACCTGTTTACGGAGATAGGATTCGAAATGTCATTTGATGATTTGAATAACTAAATTATAAAATAATAAGTGCTTAACAAATGAATGATATTAGATGGTGTGCCTGAACACATTGGTTCTACATTAAAGGAATCGATATCACGTGCCTTCATGCAATAAATGGTTGATTTATTGACGAAGTTTGATTAATGCGACCATTTAAACATTGATTTTTATGATTCTGAATGTATATATCGGTATATAGATAAAATGCGTACATCCAATGCCCTCCAAAAGTTCTTTGATGAGCACATAAAATTTTGGTAAAATCTGATCAAGCGTACTGCACGTAATTTTATTTTAATCAAAACTTAATCTCGTTACATGGTATTTGGAACTCCTCAGTCATTCGCTACGATTATTTATTCATGAAAGGTCGATGCGTTCCGAATGAATACATGGTTCTAATCACGTGTTAATAAACTTATTTGAGTTGATAAGGATTTTACTCATGCAGATGTTAATATCTGTTTATTTTCCATGAGTAAATTTTATTCATTTTATCCTAAAAACAAGTATCGTCCAGACTAGCTTTTCACAAAATATCTTACGAAAAAAACATCGCAAGTCAAAAGCAAGAAACATTAATAATACAGTAATTTTTGGCCAATCAATTCCAAATATTATTGACTTATGTAGAATATTGTATACCGTTTGAATATCGTATCATAATTATTTTTATTAACCTTTTGACTTTAAACTGCAAAATTGTGAAATTGACTTACGATAATTTTTTTCGTAAGAACTTTTGGAAGTCACTGTATATAAATATGGGTATTCCGTTTACATGACAAGAAGTAGTTACATATATGAAATTTTAATTTACTATTTACCAAATTATTCCAACGTGAGGCTAGAATTACTTAAGTTGTTTTTTAAGTTTAGAATCTTTGATAAATAGTCATTCTGTGGTCTCGATATTTGTACATAAAATTTATTAGTTATTGGTATATTAGCGACTCCAGAGGGGAGTCGAGAGGGGGATGCCATCTCACCTTTGGTGATTTTAAAAAACAGCCCGTCCGACTACCACAGTCGGTAGCACGCACACTGATGTAGGGGCCATGGGCTTATTCCCTGGCATGACACACTTTCGTGGAGTTTGGTCATAAAATAATTTCTACGGCAATTATCCCTCCTACCACTGATTCTTAATAATGTAGGGCAGTTGTCAGTCACTGACAGGAGTATGTGCCTAGAAACTGGTTAATAGCTAAATCCAACGACTAAGACATTCCAGAAATGGTGCGTAGATGGACTAAAGCCGTATTGTGACTTATTCAATGGGTTGCTACGGGGTTAAATCGCGCCGTAAAACCCAAACAAACACACAAATGGGGTTAAATCCAATCACAAAAACTACTTTTGTAAACATTGAAATGAGGTTTGAAATGATTAACCCAAATTCTGTTTGAATGCATTGGAAAACAAAGTACTGATAGTACTGATGGGAGAGTGCTACTGAAATATATAAAAACTCATCATGACGCCACCTTGTAGTAAAAAACAACTTACAAAATGCACGAGTTTTACAAGTGTGTGCAGTCACGTGTGATTTTTATTTCCAACCCCACCCGATAGATTCATCCGATAGATAGTCTACCAGTCTAGAAAAGAAGTCACGTTAAGGTTTTCTTTCTCTCGGACAATGGTTATAAGGATATTGTCAAAGTGATCCGAATGATAATTTGCAGTAAAATATGAAATCGGAATCGGTACCCTAATAGATTTGAGCGCTTGAACAATCAAAGCGCTGTCATACATGGGGTTTTGATGCAGCGTACAGACGAGGAATTATACAACAAACGAAATCGATGAAAGGGAACTTTTTCTTATATTTACCGATCATAAGAATTTTTCAATTTCACAAACTGCATCGTTCGCTTGTAAACGCATAAAGAGGACTATTTTGATCGCAGAAGTAATTTTCCCTTTAATTCCTAAGCGCGCGGCCTAATGTAATCTTCCGCGGCGGATTAAAATGAAGATATGATATAGTCCACTACTATAAGTATTGGGAAACCCCATGTAAAAACCTAGATCCGCCCCATATAATACATGTAATACATTTTACTCAAGTTAAAAATATAAAATATTTCATTATACCATTTTGATCATAAGAAGGGCTAGCATTGAACTTTGACACATGATTTTTTGGCTTGTTTCAAATTTATAAAAATGTTAAGACTTTTGAGTATTTTTTCTATTTCTATGACATTGGCTACTGCTTACCAGGGGCCGCCTCCAGACGGTTTTTGGGATATAGGCCCCAACATCGGCCAAGTTCTTGTACAATATGTCGGAGAAGATTCAGAAAATTTGCAGACAATAATGCACGGACATGGATACGTGAACTTCACTGAGTTTGAGGTAAGCACTACTCTCTTCCTACGCAAACATGAATTTTATTACTTGTAACTGTCTATGTCATAACCATTTGTCTTTTCTTTTATATTGTCATCTTTGTGCACAATATAATGTTTGTATATTTGTTTCACAGACGGTGTAATTATTAATTTAAACACATTTTATTGGCATAATGAAGTTTTACATTGGGTTTTCCTATGTCAAATGGCCGACTGTAGCAATTTAATCCCCATTTCAATCCCCCGCGAATGATTACATTTGGCATGGCCTGTGCAATTAAAGGGATAGTTACTTTTGCGATCACAATAGTCCACTTTACACGTTAACAAACATACTGTACAGTTTGTACAATTGAAGTACAATGTACATCTAATCAAGTTAAGTATTGTTAGTATCGGTAAATGTAAGGACACTCTTTGTTGTATAATTTTGTCTTAATGTACTCCAACAAAATTGCATGTCTTACAGCGCTATATCATGGGGCCTTTGGTAAAAGTACTAATAACTTTTATTTCACAGGTTTTATCCAACTTTTATATCTTCGCTTATGATGATGACACTGACGAACAAACAGTAGGTGGTCTTCAACTACAGGATTCAAATGTAAGTATTTTACATTGGGTTTAACACAATGTCATCACAATTTAGGTTAATAAACGACGCCCAGCGCACATAATCTTTGGGCCGTTGTCTATAACCCGTAATCTAATCACAAGCCATTCCACAAGGCCGGCTACTACTCCATATATCTTAATTATCGAGAAAAATTGACATTATTGGCAAATTTTCATGTAAAGTTAAAGTTAAAGCAAGGTTTTTGAAGTCTACTTCTAGTATCACTATTCAGTCGATTCTTGACATTAACTTCCCCAATCCCCGAATTACACACCAACTGTTAACATACGCGCAGATTGCAGCCACAACATACAGTGCATGACCCTAACAGGTACCCTTTTACACATAGATGGAGCGCAGCTCACGTGGGGTAAGTTTTCTGCTAAAAACTCCAGTGCCACCGAAATTCGAACTCGAGAACTTTTGAACACAAGCCCGTGGCCTAGACCACTCAGCCACCGTCCCCACTGTAAGGGTATAACCGCCTCGGTTGAATGTGAGCCCGTACCCCCCCCCCCCTACTGGACACTAGATTCTAAATCCCGGCGCGCTACAGACCCATGTACGTATTAAGTATTAAGGTGACCAGCATGACACATTGTCCATAATTAACAAAAGACCAATCGACTATGGCGATCAGATTTTTAAATGAGCGACCAAAGAGTTTAAATTAAACTACTGTAGATGTATTCGTTTATTGATTTCTAAAAAACGTGTATATTTAGGAGCAGACTTGGCCGAGTGGTTACGACGTTAGACTGATCACTGGATATCCAAACCATGTTGATTCAAATCCCATGCAAAACATACCCGGTTGTTTCATTAAGTGAGAAACTTTTAGAATATGTCAGTAGTACGACAATAAGCATTAACTCCTATCAACAAGAAGCGACCAGTCCGAGAATTTTTATCCAACTAGTTAATAGCGATTTACCAGACACTACTGTAGACAACTCTTAAGTTTTTACAAGATTGTAGCATCTTGATAAGCTTAATTACATTTTGTGCTGCATTGTCAGCACTATCAGTGTTTTGATTAAGTATAGGCATATAACGCATTCGGAACTCCTCTGCCATTCGCTGAAATAACCTCGGTCATATTCAGAAGCCATTTCGGAACTACCATTGCGTCATATCCCCAAACAAAATACTTCAACCGGCGTTGAAGTAAACAAATTCATGATCGTTTAGTCGGTGAAAAATGTCTCGTTTTTAGTCCATAAGTTAAAAAAACACGATTAAATGGCATTCGCTGAACAATACGTAGTCATATTTATATTAAAAAATATATTTACAAAGCCATCTGTGTTTACGACGAGAACTATTTTGCATAACCGTTACGTGCTTCGCCTCTCGGTGGACCCCACGAATCCTTCCGAGATTATTCTTTCAATGAATGGTTGAGGTGTTCTGAATGGCGGTAACTTCAGAGCCCTTTTTAAAGAAGTGTGTGGTAAATCGTGAGGCCCTTATTGCCAACCGCTGATAATAGTTTTACAGTCTATTTTAGAGGCATAATCATCCTGAGTGTGCTTTCTCTCTCTCCATCCCTCCCTCCCTCCCCACTCTCCCTCCCCTCTCTCTCTCTCTCTCTCTCTCTCTCTCTCTCTCTCTCTCTCTCTCTCTCTCTCTCTCTCTCTCCTCTCTCTCTCTCTCTCTCTCTCTCTCTCTCTCTCTCTCTCTCTCTCTCTCTCTCTCTCTCTCTCTCTCTCTCTCTCTCTCTCTCTCTTTCTCTCTCTCTCCCGGACTGGGATATCAATGATATCGCCAAAGAAATCCACATGATATTTTACAGTAACTTTCGGAACAACATCGGCGATCATCTACGAAGATATGCCTCGGAAATCAGTCGTAGTAGGAATACAACCAGGTTATACGGTCCGATGATTAACTCCCTGGCAAGTAGTTATATTATTGTTTATAAATGGATGTGTTAGGTCAATATTATCTAATAATTTGCATACTATTATACTAATTAGCTACAAAACAACATTTAGAAGTTTTAATCATAGCAAATGGTCATGGATTGTCTACATACGCGCCTGTCACTTTCATGTACAATGCTTTTAAAAACATTTCATCAGTACAATGTCTCACACGTCGTATTTCTGTAATTTCAGACTTTATTACCACTTAAACCACAGCTGTGACGTCATTCCATTGTATTCACAGTACCGTATATCTAATAATGTACAGGTAGCCGTCCAATATTAAGATTACTCGTCCAATATCTGATGTGTTAGGACAATATCTAACGTGTAAGTCTAATATTGTACTACACGCTAGATATTGTCCAACACATCAGATAATGTACGCATAACCTTAATAGTGAACGATTACCTGTTCAATGAAAAAACCAAACGAACGAGTGAAGTTATTTATTGATTCATTTATAGAACAAAAATTGACAAATAAAATCAAAATTGTAAATTCTTTACTCATTCTCCTTCGAAATGAAGTCGTTAATAATAATAATGTTATTCCTGTTCACATTTAGTCGACGTGGCACTGTCGTCCTGAAAATGAAAAAAAAAATAAAAAGATATGTTTAAGTATAGCAAATACCAAGACCCAAAGTAGATTTTAAGCACATTTTAACTCATACTCTGCCAAAAACTGTTAACCATTTCTTGCGTAAGGTTAATAAGATAAAAATAAAAGAGCGTTCTTTAGAATTAGTTGCAGAACGGAACATGTCATTCGTCATCAACGTAAAGAAGATTTATTTTAAATAAAAGTGACTGTGCATTTAGCATGCTGTGACCTTGGCGTCCAGTGAGTGTTTTATTGAGCAATGGCACAGGCAATATTACAACAGAAATAATATATTCATGCACTGGGCAACATATATAAACTTTGATAATATTTCATTAACACTCAGCGTAACCAAAATGATATAGAAACATCGCTAGAACTATATTTATTTGAAAAATATGACCAACAGACAATATCAAATACAAAAGGTACAGATTTTAGTTAAAAATTAGATCTTATGCACAACGGCCTCTCTCCGTGATCAAATAATGATAGGTTTGAGCCTTGAAGCGACTATAGATTAGAATGTAAAAAGAAGGGCAGACATTATGCTTACGAAAGATGTATGTAATATACATATATCATTAACTGGGACTTGGAACGTTTTGTCAGTGAAACATTTTTACGGGGTATTTGGTGCACACGGGGCTCAGGTTCAGGTCTCCATGTGACCATTGTTTACATAATATATTTTGCAAATATAAACTTACCAATGACCTGTTGCTCCAATATAAGCTTCTTATCAAGCTTATAAGAAATCAGCCTTGTTTTTCAGGCTGTGACTGACATCGCTTCTTAGACATTACTAGAATCAGTTGATAATCCACGTTTTCTATGCATGTCAAGCGTTGAAATGAATATATATCCAACAGAAAGATTTCCGAAGTTTATCCATGAGAAAAATACACTTTAATTCCAGTGATCAATTAGGTCTATCAAAAATTGTTACATTTGTATAATGTACCCGACTAAATGAAGAACAGAAACGAAATGAAAAACTACAGTCATAACTACACAAAAGTTTACATGTGAAAAGATCTGCACGAAAATCTCGCGAACAGAAAATTCATTAAATTGTCGGACTTAAGGGGCACCATACGGGAAACAATAAATAGTTTCTATATTTATTTAAATTCTATAAATAAATGATTTAAAAGTATAATTTTTAAATCGTTATTTGTATAGGTGTAAATTATAATTGAGTTTGTATCATAATAATAATAATCTGTAGGTAAGCTGTGGTTTAAGTAAGATATACCCCTCGAGCTGCCCAATATGTTAGACATTGGATACGCTTCGGCGCTAACGCGCCTCAGCTATCCAATATCTAACATATTGTACAGCTCTCGTGGTATATCCCTTACTTAACCAAATTCAATCAAATTCACGTTTTCTACTGAATCCATTGTTGCGTAGGCTTCTATAAGTCGATGAAATAACTATTAATTTCTCGAATAAACAACGAAAACTTCTGTCCGATCTAAACATGTGCTTTATGCATACCGCATTCCGCAACATACGGAAAAGCAGTACATTCGATTAACTTTATTTGATTACAAAACTGATGGAGGAGAACATTGATCTCCTAAATTTGACCGTATTCGCTCTTGTCTTCAGAACATCCATGTTTGATCTACTTTTTCACCTAATGATATTCGAGGTTTATCTGCGTAGAAGATCGCCGAGGTAGTTCCGAATGTTAACAGTAATCATAGACATATCTATTAGTATGTCTATAACAGTAATAGTTCACTTGGCGTTTTCCGTGATCTAAAAACCAATGTTTTCATTGGACTAACAAAAGCTAGTTCAGTGTAGAACTTGTCTTTTGAATCGAACTGGTTTCGTCTTTTTCAAAGTGTTCATAAGAGTTAATGCAAATTGCTTAAGCTACCAATCATTCGGAACATCCTCGGCCATTCGCTACACGAATAACCTTGGACATATTTAGGCGCCATTTTGAAACTATGTAAACAAATACACGATCGTTTAGGCGATGACTGAAGTTCCGTTTTTAATCCGTAAATTTAAAATTACACAGTTCAATGATACCGATTAACAATATTTGCTTCAATTTAAAACAAATAAATATGTTTAGATAAAGATCTGTGTAAACTACAAGAACTATTTTGCGAAACTGTTGCGTGCTTCGCCTCGCGTAGGTAGTAAAATCACCAAAATCCGGTGAACACCCCCACGAATCCTTCCGAGATTATTCATTCATGAAAGGTCGAGGGCGTTCCGAATGGCTACTAATAGGGCATCGCCCCAATTATGTACGTTCATGTTTGTCATTTCGATAAATAAGGATAGAGTTAGTTATCCTCGCTATTTATTTCTGAATCAGTATTTCTAATCTGTTTTAAGCACATATAGTAGCGCTTGGTAGCTATACGTACCCTTCTTAACTGGTTCCAGTGTCGTTAGACGCAGCGAACTCGTACTATAGTCTGATTTTATTCGGTGAGCCGTGACAGGTTGGATGAGTCTAATCATAACCATGACGATAGGTATAACCAGTAAATACTACACTGGAAGTCAATACAAACTATAATATCTCAAGTATATATGCATGATATAATAGTTTAAAATCATTCTTCAAAATAGCGCAGTCGGTAACGAGTCAGAAACATATGGCCAATGCATAAATTTTACTGCAGTGGTTCGAACCTCACCGCCTCCACATTTTTTAATTTATTATTAAATTCATGTATAGTTGTCCGTATCATATAATGATTGTTGTGCTATAATTTGATTTTGATTAATTTCCATTCGTTTTATTTCCTTAAAGAATATGTTTTATATCCAGCAATTTACATTGTACCGAATAATAATACATTTACATTATACATTCGGCTTCAAATGCAGTGGCTGAATAGAAATCAAACTAGGATACAATCGAACGAATGTGCCAAAGTTACATGAATTCCATTTCACTTCTCTTTCTTATAAAATGCATGTGCATAGAATCATTTCTATAAGACACGGTCGTGACAGTTAAGTGTATGACATCAAAGTAATAACTAAGCACAAACTCAGGCAAATATGCATATTTTATTTTATATCAGTTGGCTTCGTGCTGCACAGAGATTTCGAGTTGTACGTTTCCATGATTGCAAAAAATAAAAAAATAAAAAAAGATTAAAGGATACTAAGCAGGATTCGAACCCGGGTTAGCAAAAGTCTATCAATCCAAGTGTCTTACCGCCACGACTATTGTGTCACTTAAATCAAACTTGAATAATTATGATAAAGGCAGTAATCAGTTGGTTGGTTAAACAAGCTGTGTTACCTTTTTGTAGGAATGTTCCAAAAATCTATAAATACAAAAGTGCAGTCACTGCTCACCGGATAAAATCAGACTATACATTTGTAGTTAGGTTTTTTTGTTAAATACAGGTAGTGTTTATAAGAGAATTGGATAAGTTAAGAAGAACACTTCGATCTTCTAACTCTAGCTTCGAGGTCAATGATCAGTATTACATCACTCAATGGAACTTGGTGAGTTATATTACTTATATTTATTTTTTTTTTAATTTAGCTGTCAGTGACGCATACATTCGGATCTATTCAGTTCATTAATTGGTTTATTCATTTATTTTTAAATTTTATTCAGCTGCCAGTGACGCAAACATTAGCCCTACTGATTTTAAATATTTGATATAGTTCTGTTTTATTAACCTGTCACAACTTAAATAATTACACGGTCACTGAATCTGTTATCTTTTAACTCCTTTCGAACTAATGATTTCCCCGATATTCACAATCGCCGCATATAAAGTGCCATCTAAAATTAGCTTTACATTTTTAAAAAAAGCTGGTTTTTCATTAACACAATTAAATCATATTTTAGATGTATTTATGCATTGGTAAAGTTATAACAGATCGTAACATTTAAAAGAAGAGTAATTATACTACTGTAATTGTTATACATGTACATGTATCTGAATAAATGTTTTTAGTCTATTAAGGATAGGTAAAAAAAAAATACAAATCATACATTTACAAAAGTGTAAAGGTAATTATGGATGGCACTGTATATGGTTAGATCATCAATAAGTAATATGGATCGGTGGCTCAATGGTTCAAACGAAGTTGAATAATAACACATTCAGTGACCGTATTCAAGTTGTGACAAGTTAATAAAACAAAACTATATAAATTTTTTGATCGATTACCATCGTATATTAAAACGATTTTCTATTTTTTTTTATCTAGAGTACTGAATTACCGTATTGAGTTTCCAAATCTGTGTTTTATTTATTCATTCATTCATTAATTTATCTATTGAGTGAATGTAAAATAACACTTACTTTATCCTATATGATATAATTGTTTGTTTAATGTATTATATTTGCATTACTTTGTAAAATTACTTTGTAAATATATTATTATCTTCATAATGGAGGATTCAATAAATCGTTTTTTTGTTTTATTTAAGTTTTTTTTATTGTTTTATTTATAAATGTAACGCATTGCATGTGTTAACACAATTGTGTTAAATTTTCGGCGGCTAGTGGGCCTAACCATTTTTTCTGGACCATTGTCTATAAACAGTACTTACCTACCTTTCCACCAGACTGACATCTTCTCCATATATCTCCAAAATCTTCATTTTATTATTTTATATTGTGTCATCTCTTGACCATTTTCATTTAATTATTCCTAATTATGCATTATGGTTGTGAAGCACTTTTGAACATATATTCAATGTGAAAAGAGCGCTATACAAATGGTATATAATTATATAGTAATAAAAAATATATATCTTATTTTGGAGGAAAGGTAACGTTTTTGTCCGTTTTTTTATAGAATTGTATATATTACCCCCTCGGGTGGTCTACGAATTCAAACCCTCTTTAGGAAACTCATCTCGAAATCTCGATCCACGCTACGGATATAGTTACATGTATAACCATAATGATGTTTTTCACAGAGAGCAACTTCACCGGCAAACCCACCTCCAATGAATGTACTAAAAGTGTGGCAAAGAAACTACACAGGAAGAAATATTGTTATAGCTGTTGTGGACAATGGTATAGATGGTAGCCATATTGATTTGACTGCTAATTATGTAAATATATCTATTTTCATTACTTTATGATTTACATTACATTACGCCCCATTACGTTACACTTCCTTATTTTACGTGTTATAGCAGTATTATCATTCAATATGCAATACATATTCCTTTACGTCACGTTACGTTACGTAACGAAATGTGTCACATAAAACCCCATTACGACACACTTCATAACCTAACGTGTTATAGTAGTATTATCATGTAAAATACGTTTGTGTTAAACACGAATCATCATTGTATGTCATACATGTAAAATAGTTTAAGTTTTTTACGCGTTTTTACGCGACATTACGTTACATGTATACTAATGTATTTCAGCGCGATTTTGAAACAAGTTCTTACAACTTAGCTTAATCACTTTCGAGTCCGCTTCTTGATCCCCCAGTACTGAGCTAGTGTGATAAAGTTTCTTCCCCATAAAAACATTTATTAGCTATTGTAAAAAACTTGCGGCTGGCATTTTAACTCATGTGTCTATGACCCTTATTCGGAACTACCTCGGCGATCTTCTTAGCAGATAAAGTATATCTACGTAGATGATGACCGAGGTTGATCCGAATGTAAGACCATATGAAGGGCACTGTTTTTTTCATATTGAAAACTGTTGTTTTTTCTGATTATAGAATAGTTCGCTGAGTTATAACTATTTGGATGAAACTACAACTATTGATAATCTTACAGACAGGTCAGTTTGTTAAAATCATGATTGCATATTTCTACCACAAGATAATCACATAACTGACAAGCTAATACGTAACTAGTTAAAGGTCAAATTCACTGATTTCAATTCTTACATTTTCAAAAAAAAATTAGATGATTTTAAAATATTATCCAAACTTTCGCGGAACTTGGTCGTCAAATAAAGGCGAAATACTAATTTAAACCCTTAGTCATAACGCATCTGCATTATTATCTACTGCTTTTCTAAATTCGCTGACTGATTGAAGTTGTTAATTACACGTAACTCAGAAAAACAATTTTAAACCATATTTTTGTCTAATATCAACAACTATTAAATTGCAAAAATAATAAAATGCAGGAAAATATTTCAAAATCTATCTTTTACTCTTTTAAACTAAGAAATAAACTTAACACTGCTTCTCTGTTAACTTAATATAATTAATGTGCTTGTGTATAATGTAATTGTACATGTACTTATATTTATATTGTGTTCAATTGTAATACTATAAATGTATTGTTCATTTAATGCAATAAAAACATGTCATGTCATGTCGTGTCGTGTCGTGTCGTGTCGTGTCGTGTCATGTCATGTCATGTCATGTCATGTCATGTCGTGTCGTGTCGTGTCGTGTCGTGTCATGTCATGTCATGTCATGTCATGTCATGTCATGTCATGTCATTAACAAGAAATAACTAGTTACTAGTTAACTACTAATCAATATCAAATTTTAGATAAGTGAAAATCCTTTCAATTACAGTTCCCCGCATATTTACAAGATTTAAACCAAAACTAGAAACGGACGTTGCTCTTTTAGATATGTCATACAGCAGCGGTCCCTTAAGTCAAAAGCACAAAATATTACTTCGGCCCTCCGTTAAGCAGCTCCCAGTCTCGGACACTCTTAACCCCAGCACTCCAGAGAGATGACGAGGTTGAATCAGGTCCAGAGGTTGATAAGCAATTGTGATGGATAGAGTTGTGGATACACTCATATAAGAATTCTCAGATCATGTTTAAAACTGTCATTTTCTTTCTTTTTTTATGGTTTAAGGGCATTCTTATTCAAACTTAAACTAAACTAACCTGCTTCATTTGATTTTAAACGCCTACTTCTATATTACATAGTCAATGGCGTTGACAATAATAATAATAAAAGTAATAATAAAATAATAGAAATGATGATGATAATATTAATAATAATAATAATAATGATAATTATAGTAAAAAATGAAATATCGCTAGCGTTTAATTGTCAGTAAATAATGATACATCGCTAGCGTTAAATTCTTAGAATTCAGATTCTAAATACAAAAATTGTGTATTGTTTCTTAATGAATACATCTTCTTACATGCTTCACGATGTAATGTAGTGTTCTTTGATGGAAGTGTGAGATAAAGATATGAAATTTTATATTTCGATTGTTCAAATTGAAAATATATAAGGTGAAAATGACGTCACGTGATTTGTGTAAAACTTTCTGACCGAACACAGAAAAAAGCAAGAAAAAACAGTATGTTTGTCAACATTGGCGTAAGAGCTTTTTACTTCTATTCCTGAGTTCAAAATGATTTTTTCACGCGAGACATAGGCACTCGTGAAAATATTCTTTCGGAGTTCACTCGGTGAAATCATCGAAGTTGACGAATATTCTCTATTTATTTTTTTAATTTATGGAAATGTCTTTTATTCAAGTCATGGTACAAAATGTGCAGGGGTGATTGCTGCAGCAAAAAACTCACATTGTATACTTGGCGTGGCTTTCGAAGCAACTATAGCAGGTAACTATGTGTTTTTTTTTCATGTTTTATGTCGAAATGTATAGTACGGCTATCAAAATTAATACAAAATGAAGTCACCTTTTCTAAAATTTCTAGTCCTGAGATGGATTTAGTACCATGTTAATAGACTATATCTCAAATATTTAAGTTTTCCGTTGCACTACAAACAAACGTTTACCATCACAACGAAAATATGAAATGAAAATATGTGTAGGCTACAAAGAACAATAGACCTCAATCCGAATTTCTTGCTTCTAGCAAGAATGTGTGACAAACTTTGTTTGTACTGCCTGCGCACGGACGGAAACCCCTTCAAGTTTGAGTTCCGAATGGCCGTTTTTCACAAAAAATCTTACCATGAAATTATCGTCAAAAGCAAGAAACAATGATAAAACAGTCAGTTTTTGGCCAATTTATTTCAAATATTATCGAATTGTGTAGAATATTGTATACTTTTTAGACTATCGATGAAAATGTCTGACTAGTTTAACCTGCGGAGTGATACATGTGTCTCTGATTTACCGTGATTTACTATGCGATAAAAGTAGTTTCGTCATCTGACTCGTCTTCGTTTTACTCTACAGTGACAGGTGTTTACTTATATTGATAAGCGTATGGAAGAGGCGAGGCCAAATCACGTTAATACACTATGCACTATACGTAGTGATCAATCTAGTTAAATTTAACCACAGCAAATCAAAGGTTTACATTCCATGTGGAAAAGTTTATGAAGTAAGAGCAATAAAATGATTAATATATCGATAAGTGTCTGTAGCTGTTTAAAATAATGATAAAACAGTCATTCATTGTATAACTCGGAGTTTAAGTTGTTTGACAGTAGTGTACCATAATTGTCATACTTAACTACACAAATGACCCTACATACTTTGTATGCAAAGTGTACAGGGGGTAACTGTACTTAAAGATTTTGTATGGCCAGGGCCCGGTTTCACGAACGCATTCCTATCTTAAATTTCTAGATTAACCTTAAATTTGCTATTTTTAGCATTTTTAAGTTTAAGTGCGTTTCACAAACGTTTTACAATTTAATCCGTTCTTAAATAGTCTAAGTTATGAGTGAAAATTTAATCGAGTGAATGGGTAGATTAAACCGAATGTAAACATTACTTAAATATAAACAAATGGTTAACGTGCGTTTAGATGTATGTTTGACTGGCTCTAGAGTCTCTAAACGACCCGAATTCCGACGAAGGGACACTTAGTGTGATTTAGGAAATATGTCGGAAGATAGAATATATCAGAGTTACAGATTTTCACCTGCTACAATTTATTTCATCGTTAAACTTATTCGTCTTCTCGCGTATAAGACGGAGTATGACAGTTTCTGCACTACCTTAAGACTCAAGTGTTGGCGGAGTTGAGTTTCTGTAGTATTACTAGCAGATTAAAACGAATAAATTCTTTAATATCTAGATCGATCGTCTTTCTGCTAAGATTTTAGAGATGACAATCATTCCAACAGAATATTGATTAATTAGTTTTATCAATTTCATTAATTCTAATTTTAATACACATTCGTCACCAAATCGCATCGTATTTTTTGTTTACGAGGCATGACTTATTAAGTATGCTAAATGCATTCGTTGTGTCTTTATTTAAGAATCATAGCTTGTAGATTTTAACAAAAATTTTATTATGAACAGTTCAATATTTTCAAATGCAAGTAATGAAAGTCGAACCATTTTAAACATCTAATGCAAACGTTTCTTACCACCATATTCGTGCAAGACATGTAATACATTTTAAACACACTGTCCGGCAAGCCTTGAATGCTAAACCTATTGTAAGACAGTAATAACATGTCAAGCATATTGTAAGGCGGACATCAATCGTCAAAAGCCATTTTAAGCAATTTTCGATCTGTTTAATGTAGTAATTGTTGTCACTCGACCAAACGGACAATAACTGACTGATCCTTGCACTACAATTCAAGTAATGTTTTTTGTAACTGTCTGGAACATTTACACACATTCAAAAAGTTTAAACCAAATATTTATCAGAGGGTTCTTTTATCACCCACTAGTAATAAACTTGACACACCACCTTATTTTTCAGTTAGACAAGACGGGCATCATAGTATGCGATGCATTTTGCAGTTTTTGTTATCTAAATTAGCTCGTTTCTAAACTTAGATAATGGCCCAAAAAATATGAAATTTCGTATGAATCTTATAACTATACCCTGATATCCTCCACTAATTACCTACTTATCATTTATTATTCAATAGGGCTGCGGCGAATATCCGAGTACTCGGGTATTCGCGATCTCGACCAGAATATCGAATATTCGTCATGTCAGAAATCGTCGGATCGCGATCTATTTTTGGAAAAAATAAAAACCAGTTTCAGCTTAATTACCACTGAAATCTAGTCGTACTACTAATGAAAACATTATTTTTTGCAGGGTTTGTGTCAAAATTTCGATTGATGCACATTGATTTAAACAAATCTTTATCATTGTAAATTCCCATAAAACGCCTGGTAATAGAAATGTTTGAAGTACATGGTTTTCTTATCGCAAAAGCTTATGTAATTCTTCACTTATTTTTGTTATTACATGAATTATGTATGCTTCTCCATTAACAAGTGATTCGTGGTTCGATTTGTGAATCGCTACACATGAATCGTGGTTTGGATCGGATCGCCACTTGCTCAACGATCCACAGCCCTATTATTCAATCTTCACTGATGCACAATATTGTAACTCGAAAAATACTATACTCCACAAGTACGGCAATGAAGTAAAGGTAAGATAATTGTGCATAATAGGAAAACACAAATGATTGACAAAAATAAATAAAAAGTGAAAGAAAATAAACATTCAGGGTTCGAACCTATGCCAGACAAAAACAAAGTTTATAGGTCAATAGTCTAACCGTTTACGCTATAGAGTCGATCAATTGAACGCATTGGACATTTAGTACTCTAAGGTAATTTTGTTGGTTTAAGTTTGGGTCGCTTATATCAACCCTAAATTTATACTTAAGTAAGAAAGGCTTTGTGAAATCCACTTAAAATATTTTATGAGATACTCATAGTTACGGCCAAAATATTTAAGACAATCTTAAATTTATTTAAGTTATGAGAGCTTTCGTGAAACCGGGCCCAGAAGAGGAAAATAAAATCTTTTTAATATTTGCCAGTAATACAGGGTAGAATAAACACTTCGCCCGCACTTTTGCCCTGCTCGATTCGTACTTGAATCTAATGTGGAAGGAGTAATCATTATTATGGATTTATTAGGTTTCAATGTGCACGAAAGTCCTTCTGTATTTCAATACTTTGATTGAATATCATATTGTAGTTATGTTTATTTCACGGCGTCTCAACGCCGTGATATTGTGATGGGTAGATTTCGGTAGCAAATTGGCAAAAGTCACGGGACAAAATCCTTTCGATTTCTACTGCCGACAATTTATTGGTTTTATGCAATCACTGTACAGCCCATTTCCATGAAAAAGGTTACATAGAAAAAGCATTCATTTTTCAAAACCCTATAAACAATATTTTTACAAACACACGAAATATCAGCGTTTTTATACTAACACTTTTCCGCAAATCCTTTCGACACACTTGAAAAGCTTGCAAGTTTTAATTTGTTCGAATGGATTATGTTTTCTCGTGTCCGAGTAAATCTTTCCACGTGTATTTCAAATGTCTATTGAAGCTTACATTTATAAGTTTCTATATATGTTGGCATGTTATTTTTTTTCTTTCTTATAAAATAATGATTTCTATTATAACATAGCTTGCCTTTCGTATTTAGGTGCATCTTTTCGGAATTGAGATAAGTGTAAATTCCTTTCGGGTATCCCGCAGCAAAAGTCTTCCGTAATAAGTAAAGGTATTTAAGGTATACTGAAATCAAGCTGCCGGACAGTAAATAGCGGACATGATTGCAGCGGACGTTAAGGCAGGCTAAACACCACTAAATTTTCAAGCGGACGTTAACATTACACGCCACTATTTTCGATCGGAAAACAATTAAAAATGTACATAGATATTGCTGAAATATCGTTAATTACTTCGGAGGGTAACAAATAATTCGTAACTTTTTTTGTCTTGAATGGATTAAGGTTTAACGATTTCATTAGGTATGTCTTTATATCTGTATTAACATCCACAACATCAAACTTCCTCCAGAATTCATGTCTTATTATTTTAAGCGAAATTCTTAGTTTCCATTACATATGAGATGAACAGGAAAACGTTTTATTACAAGTTACATTATAATACTGAAAAACCTGAACTGTTAAAATGACAATTCAACACAATGCTATTTTGAGTTACCTTAAGATTGTACTTAACTGCTTTGTTTTGTTTTTCGCCGTGACAATCACATTGCTGCATTTGGAAGCAACTTTTTACTTGTTATCCTACTGATTTTGAACAGCAAAATTATTTAAATTGGGTTACGATGACTTTTCGATCGGAGATCGAACTGGTTTTAGTACGAAAATATTTAGAGGTAAAATAGTATTGGCTTAACGATGCCTGCTTGCTGGTTTAGTTAACGTAATCATCCCCTCTCTTGCATATTATTGACTTTTAAAGACGAAATAACTCAATTTTTCTTTCATTCTTTACGGTCAAATACTGACGTTCATTTGATGAAAGTTAAAAAATTGTGTACATATAAAAAACTTTATATTTTAACTGTAGAGAAAATAAAATCTCAAAATGACCATCATTTTAATAGATACTATATTATTTACATAAATCGTTAAACGTATTGCATTACGCTAATTGACTTTATGTAACGTCATCTTACGTATTTTAGTATATACATTTTGAAATGTTTGGTGATTGTTTACAGATGTTAAGTTCATAGACGATGTAACACAAAGTTCACCTGTAACAGAGGCCGTTTCGTTGGTTCATCGACTTGATGTTGTTGACATATATTCGTGCAGCTGGGGACCAGAAGACAGCGGGGGAAACATTGGGGATCACCAAAAGTTACATGAAGTTCATAACGCCGCATTTCTCAAAGGAATTACTGAGGTAAGTTCCTCACCCTTTGTAAAAATATTAAATGATAATACAGTATCACCGATACAGCTGTTTACGGTATGGACAAATCAGAGCGTGTCTGATCAACTTATGAAAGTTAGGTCCGAAAACCAGCAGGAGAATGAAATCAGAAGAATTGTATTTTAGCATTGATAGGTGTTAGATACAGTTAACCTATGTTGTAACTTAATAAAATGTGTTTGATAATTATTTTATGAACTGGGAAAACGCTATTAATTAATGTATATGAATGATATGCTAATATGGGACTTTAGTCAATTATTTCCCCTTGTATAATCTTCAAAAATGTAGGTCCAATTAGTTTGATTACTCGGATTTTACCCTTACTTTTCAATGTCAATTTGCCTTAATTAATCTTAAATTACTTTTTTGTAAATCATTTAATTTGTTTGAAATTCAAGCTAAGTATTTTAACGGTAAAGAACTATCTAAATTTCATCACTTCTGTAAATATCTTTATAAACAATAAAGATATTAGATGATTTTTTGTTATCCTTACATAGGAATTCAATGATAAAATCCGAGGATTCCAACTGTAAGGACCTACTTACCAATTGGATTGCTTCAGATTTTATCAGGGAAAGATAACTGACTAAAGTCCCTATTTGTATTTTTGTCTCAAGTCAAAGTTCATAAAGCTGTATTGTCAATCGTTCTCCATTCACAACTATTAGCATTAGTAAAAAGATTCAAGCAATTTGCGTCAGCGTTTTTAATCGTCGGGATCGACGGGTCCTGATTACGATTATGTAATTTGGACGCATTTGATAAAAATTCATCGAATGAACAGCATTATTATGGTTGACTTTAGAAATGTTCCTGTCTATTTGGCATATAGGAACTATAGTCAATTATTTAGCAAACCGAAATTTTCCGGCAGCTAATCAAACCATTTACCGATATGAATCAGTTGGGCGTTCCTACTGGTGAACGTTAAGCTCATAGCGATATTCATGACGGGCGTGACTAAAACTCGTCTCAGTGGATACTGGTTACGCCCTCGGCTAATTGGATACGGATAACCTTCTCTCGTATATTTAGATTCGCCCAAAAGTAGGGAAGATGAAGTTTGCATTTTTTTTAAACAAATGCGACTTTAAAAAAGAAAACAAAACATGTTACAATTAGTTTTGCATTTTTCTTGGTCTTATATTGCAACTTTCTTTATATTGATTACGGTATTTTCTGGTAATACAAACAGGTTACCCGAAAAAAACATGGCGTCGACGAGACCATTCACGCACCCCTGATTTGGCAATTTGGCGTCCATTTTTATCATGTGACCTCAAATGCATCGTTTCGATTTGCTTAAGACAACCGATGGCGACTACAAAATGCTCAAATCTTGATAATTGCTTTTATCGTCGTGCAGGAACGTCGATAATAAGGTATACGTAGAAGCTGTCTGCCTTGTTATCAACGCACCTGTGCGTTGATATAAACAATTATCAAGATTTGAGCATTTTGTAGTCGACACCGGTTGTCTTAAGCCAATCAATACTATGCATTTGAGGTCACATGATAAGAAAATGGCCGTGAAAAAAGTAAAAAAGGGGTGTGATAATGGACTCGTCTAGTTGTTGACTAAAATCAAGCTGGCGCATAGTCAATAGCGGGCATTAGCGGATGTTTAGGAAGGCTGCACACTACTAAATATTTTAGCGGACGGCGGAACGATTTACCACAAACTCCCATACTTATTGTATGTTTAGGAAGGCTAGACGCCACTAAATATTTTAGCGGACATAAACATTTTCATGCAAGTATTTTTGATCGGAAATAAGTAAAATTTACAAAGATGACTAATGAATAGTAAATAGAATTGTTCATCGAAATCAATATGTATTTTATATTCATAACATCCGCCCCGTTAGCAAATGAATATTAACCACAAAATATATACATCTATGGAGAAGAAATCAAACACGGATGAGCGTTGATTTCAAGCATTTTTTGGAAATGCTAATACTTGTGATAGTTTTTGTGATTTATGGTTGTAGACAAACACCAAAAGAAATAAGTATACGATATTAAATCAAAGGTACCAGAGGCAGAAGGGCTAACCCGCGATATGCTGAGATAATTAGCTAATTGTTTTAACGCTCGTATTTCCTCAGGGTCGTAATGGGAAAGGATCAATCTACGTTTGGGCTGCTGGAAATGGACATCAAAACCAGGATGATTGCAATTTGGACGGATTTGTAAATAGCCCATATACTATTGCCGTGATGTCGTTGAAGAATGACGGCACGCGCGATTCAAATGCGGAGTCGTGTGCTATGATCATGGCATCTGTATATGCTTCGCCAGTTGTAAGTATCATTATGTTTAGTAACTTGTTTACATCTTTTACGTCACGCTATTTGAAAAAAGCCGTCCAACCACAACCTGTAAATAACACCACTGTCAAATTAGCTTGCTACGCATTGATTGGTCGATAAGAAGGTCATCTTGGAGCGGCCATGAGAGATTCTTAACGAAAGCGGCCTATAGAATATCTGTTTACAGAGATTGGCTTATTGTCATCTTTTCTTTTATGCTTTACAGTGAAATGTGGCAAAGAAAATCTAGTTTCAGTGTAGTGAAGAAACGAGTATGATGGCAAAATGACGTCATATCAATACTATTCAAGTATTAATAGATGATAGATTATATAAACGACATAGAGTGTACAAGTGTACAAACTGATTTCACAATATATACATGTATACATTTTGTATATCGGTTTTAAGAAGCTGGCATACTTAGAACGTATTTCATACCACATGTTTACATATTGTACTGAGCGTTTTTGATCGATTTAAAGAGTTCAATGTTACTATATGGAAAATCCGCGCCCTAATCATTCTTTCACATTTGTTTATCCTCTGCTATGTTCCTCACATTTATAAATCATTTTTCAGTGCTTTCAGCGCTTTGATTTACACTAGGCAATTTCTGTTATGTTTTGCAGCCTACGTTGTCAACAGACGATCGATGTTCATTTGATTTTGAAGGCTCGTCTGCTGCGGCAACCACGGCTGCAGGAATTATTGCTCTTGTACTGGAAGCTAAGTATGCAAAACATTATACTGGGTTTATCGCCATGTCGACACAATTTGTGTTATTTTACGTCGTTCACATAACCTAGCTTTCCTGGAACCTTGTTTATAACCTGTACTCTCCACAAGGCTTACAACTTCTCAGTTTACAATGGACATTATTGTCAAATCATATAACCGCCCAGGGGGATCGAACCTGTATCACTTCAGGACCCTAGATTCGAAATCCTGGCACGCTACGAACTGCGTTACACACCCGGGTCAATAAGTAAGCGGAAGTGTATTTTCATTAGCGGTTATCAATCTATATCTAATGACATTTTCATAATTTGACAAAATAATTATAATTTATTCATAAGTAAAGTAAAAAGTATTTTATTGTCTAAGTTTCGTGAAAAGCAGGTACATGTACAACAAGTTTACAGTTATTCCCCCTGGTTATCTGGCTACTGGAATCTATCTGTGCAACGCCCTTGGGAGTATTATAATCCGTTATGTGCAGCTATGGCTACACTTGGATATACCCATTAACACCTGGGTGGAGTGAAGCGATCGTAGGTTTTTTGCTCAAGGAAATTAGCAGTGCCTCTGATGGGGTGCGAACCTGTGAAATCTCGAATCCTAAGCAAGCGTGCTACGTTTGGACTACTGCCTCCGCCAATGATAAGACTAACTTCAAAAGGCTAACATATTTGAACAAAATTTAATACACGCTGTATACTCCGACTTTTCTACAGGGTCATTTTAAAGTATTTGCCAATGTTTTATTAGTTTTTATACGCCCGTTTTGAAAAAACGGTCGTATTATGTTATGCTGTTGTCCGTCCGTCCGTCCGTCTGTCCGTCCGTGGACAATTGCTTGTCCGGATGATAACTCAAGAAAGGATGAACCTAGGTTCCTCAAATTTTATGTGTTGATAGCCTTTGGGTGGAGGAGGTTCCCTATTGATTTTGAGACCCCAGGGTTAAAGGTCAAGGTCACTGGGACTTAAAATAGGTAAAACTTGTCCGGACAATATCTGAACCACCAATGTACCTAAGTTCACCAAATTTAATGTAAGAGTAGCCCATGTGTCAAAGATGTTCCCTATAGGTTTTGGGGCCCCTGCGTCAAAGGTCAAGGTCACAGTGGCATCATATGGGAAAAAAACTTGTCCTGACAATAACTTAACAACCAATCTACCTAGGATCACCAAATTTTATGTGAGAGAAGCCCATGTGTCAAGGATGTTCCCAATCGGTTTTGGGGCCCCTGGGTCAAAGGTCAAGGTCACAGGGACATCAAATTGAAAAACCTTGTCCGGACCATAACTCAACAACGCCTGTACCTAGGTTCACCAAATTTTATGTAAGAGTAGCCCATGTGTCAAAGATACGCCCTACAGGTTTATGGGGCCCCAGGTTCAAAGGTCAAGGTCACAGGGGCATTATATGGACAAACTTTGTCCGGACAATAAATGAAACACCAATGTACCTAGGTTCACCAAATTTCATGTGAGAGTAGCCCATGTGTCAAGGATATGCACTATTGATTTTGGGGCCCCTGGGTCAAATGTCAAGGTCACAGTGGCATCAAATTGAAAAACATTGTCCGGTTTATAACTCACCAATGACTGTACCTGGGTTCACCAAATTTGAGAATACCCCATGTGTCAAGGATGTACCTTATCAGTTTTGGGAAAACAGGGTTAAATTTAAATCTTAAACCAGAAGATATCAAATTACCAAGCTGTGACTTCAAATGTTCTATCAATATGTTTATAAAGTCAAAATGGCAAACAATGAAACACTTGTCCAGACAATAACTGAACCACCAATGTACCTAGGTTCTCCAAATTTTATGTGAGGGTAGCCCTTGGGTAAAGGTTATGCCCTATTGGTTTTGGGTCAAAGGTCAAGGTCACAGGGGCATCATATTGAAAAACCTTTTTTGGACAATAACTCATCAACGACTGTACCTAAGTTCACAAAATTTTATGTGAATGTAGCCCTTGTGTCAAGGATGTTCCCAATAGGTTTCTGGGCCCCTGGGTCAAAGGTCAAGGTCACAGAGGCATCATATGGAAAAACCTTGTCCAGACAATAACTGAACAATCAATGTACCTAGGTTCACTAAATTTTATGTGAGAGTAGCCCATGTGTCATGGTTTTGTCCTATTGGTTTTGGGGCCCCTGGGTCAAAGGTCAAGGTCACAGGGGCATCATATTGAAAAACATTGTCCGTGTAGTAAATCAACAATGACTGCACCTAGTTCACAAAATTTCATGTGAGAGTAGCCCATGTGTCAAGAATGTTCCCTATTGGTTTTGGGGCCCCTGGGTCAAGTTTAAACCATCATCCAGAAGATATCAAATTACCAAGCAGTGACTTCAAATGTTCAATCAATATGTTAACAAAGTCAAAATGGCAAACCATGGAAATAATGCTATATTTAATAAGTAACATGAATTTAGTTCACCAAATTTTATGTGAGGGTAGCCCATGTGTCAAGGATGTTCCCAATTGGTTTTGGGTCAAAACTAGGTCAAAGATTGAGGTCACAGGGGCATCATGTGGACAATCCTTGTCCAGACAATAACTTATTATGTAATGTGTTGATAGCTCTTTGGTATTGGATGTTCTCTTTTGACTTGGAGACCCCAGGGTCAAAAGTCAAGGTCACAGGGACTTAATTCATATTGAAACATTTTCAGGACAGTAACTCAATAATGATTGTACCTACATTGTAGGTTTTCCAAATTTTATTTAAGGGGAGCCTTAATGTCTAGCATATGCCCCTTTGGTTTTAGGTCCCTGGGTTAAAGGTCAAAGTCACAAGAAAAATCATGAGGAAAAACCTTGTCCAACAACCAACTTTACCTAAGATCACCAAATTTTATGTATCAATACTCTTTGGTTCTGAGGCCCCAGGGTCAAGATCACTGGAAGTTTGTATGGGAAAACTTTGTGTTGGTGATAACTCAACCATGGCTGTACCTAGGTTCTCAAAATCTTTGCTTTGGATAGCCCTCCAGTTAAGGATGGGACCTATTCTTAGATCCTAGGGTCATTGGTCAAGGTCACAGGGACTTCATATGAGATAGAACACAGCATGGACTGCACACGGGCGTATAATGCCCCGCCCAGCGGAGCTCTTGTTCGTTATAATGTCGTTATTTGGAATTATGCTAATATATGTTAGCTCGATTGTGACACAAGTTTTTACACTTTAGATTAATCACTTTCGAGTCCACATCCTTCCCCCCCCCCCAGTGATGAGCTAGAAGGATTAAGTTTCTAGCTTAAAGAAACAGGGGTTAGATTATAGAAGAGATTCGAACCAACGCAATGCTTACTTTTACCAGCCCAACGTCGCAACCACTCGGCCACACCCGATGCTATGGTCATGTAGGGAAGAGTACAGTTGGTTATTTTATGTTCTACTTTATTTCTTTATTGCGTTGGTTAATGATCATGTGACTACTAAGGATCATGTCACTACTATGGATCACGTGACTACTAAATATCACGTGAATACTAAGGATCATGTGCCTACTAAGGATCATGTGACCACTAAGGATCACGTGACTGCTAAGGATCACATGACTACTAAGGATCACATGACTACTTAATATCACGTGACTACTAAGGATCATGTGACCACTAAGAATCACGTGACCACTAAGGATCACGTGAATACTAAGGCTCATGCGACTACTAAGGATCATGTGACCACTACGGATTGCGTGACTACTTAGGATCAGGTGACTACTGAGGATCACATGGCTACTTAGGATCACGTGACTACTAAGGATCATGTGACCACTTAGGATCATGTGACCACTAAGGATCATGTGACCACTAAGGATCATGTAATTACTAAGGATCATGTGACCACGTAGAATCATGTGACCACTAAGGATCATGTGACCACTAAGGATCATGTGACCACTAAGGATCACGCGATTACTAAAGCTCATGAGACCACTAAGGATCATGTGACCACTAAGGTTCATGTGACCACTGAGGTTCATGTGACCACTAAGGATCATGTGACCACTTAGGATCATGTGACCACTAAGGATCATGTGACCACTAAGGATCACATGACCATGTACTTTGTATTGAATTTCAGTGGAAATCTAACGTGGAGAGATGTACAATACTTGATCGTGGAAACTGCTGTACCAGTAAATGATTTAGCTGACGAAAGTTTCCAAAATGGCGCCGGAAAATGGGGTAAGCAAGTTTCCTGTTTTCATGTTTTTAATCTAATTCCTGAGAAATTGGTACAGTGCATTCCAAAAGTTCTTCCACGAATAAATTTTGAGAAAAACTAAGCACTGCACGTATTCTAAGAGTAACATTGCTACAATAAAATTTTATCTATGTAGTTAAATTTAAATAAACACAGTTAATAAATGTATTCATGCTTATTCTAGAATTGTCTCAGATGACTTGAACTGTTTTAAGTGTCAGCTCACTCAGAGTTTTCTTTCTTCTTTTTCATGTTTTTGTTGTTGTTTTTTTATATATATATATATATATATATATATATTAAACCTTTGTATATGTATCTCTGTTTAAATTCATGTATGTTATTTCATGTTTGTCGGACAATAGCTTATAAAAGCTAATGTTATTCTGTTATCATGTAATCCGACTTGAAATAAATTTTTGTATCTTGTTGTATCTTGTAGTAAGTTCTATCTATGGATTCGGAATTATGGACGCTGAGGCAATGGTGGACGCCGCTTTAACATGGAATACAGTAGAACCGTTGGTTACACATTTTGAACCCTTGGTTACAACTGAGTTGTAAGTATTTCTCGCAAAAGTATCTTTTGAAAAGGGCTGTGGATCGTTGAGCAAGTGGCGATCCGATCCAAACCACGATTCATGTGTAGCGATTCACGAATCGAACCACAAATCACTTGTTAATGGAGAAGCATACAGAATTCATGTAATGAAAAGAGTTAGTGAAGAATTACAAGAGTTTTTACTATAAGGAAAACCATGTACTCCAAACATGTCTGTTATAAGACGTTTTATGGGCATTTTCAGTGATAACATTTTTGTTTAAATGTGTATCAATCAAATTTTGACACAAGATTGTTCGGACCTTACATAAATTTAAGTTTACATTAGAACTGCGACTCGTTTTAAGTTGTAATTAAGCTGAAAATGTTCTTACATTTTTTCCAAAAAAAAATAGATCGCGGTCCAACGATTTCGGACGTGACGAATATTCGTACTCGATTTTCTGGTCGAGATCGCGAATATCCGAGTACTCGGATACTCGCAGCAGCCTTACTTTTGAAGAATATCGCCATAAGTTCCTTGTTATAAATTTCTTATAAATAACTGAAGAGTTCTCTGTTTGACGTAATATCTATTCACTTAACTATACAAGACCAACCGGCTTGCTCAGTGAATTGCATACAAGTCGACTTATTTTTGGGCTAGGCATACATTTTTACCTTGGCCATTAAATTATTTGTACGGCCATTATCCCTCCTACCACTGATTCTAAATCATGTAGGGCTGTTGACAGTCACTGACGGAAGTATATGTTAAGTAACTGATTAACAGCTAAATCTAGAGATTTAAGTTATCCAGGAATAATGAGTAGGTTGACTAACCACTGTGATATAACCTTATACATTGTGTTGCTGCGGAATTCAACCCGTCCATAAAACTTTTCTGCATAAATTAAGCTTCTTTCAGTTAATGACGTATGACTCTCAGTTTATAACCAGGCTCTGCCCGTTCCGAATTTTGCATCATGTGCAGACCCTTGCCAGAAACTTAAACAAAACCTAAGGGTTCAGAAGTGACATTCCATTGATAAAATTGAGTTCTTTTTTTTTTCGCTGATCTTTTTACTTCAACTGATGACTTTAGATTTTTTCCTGTCTATTTGGCATATAGGAACTATATTCAATTTATTAGCAAAATTTGTTAGCAAACCGAAATATTCGGTTGAAGAACATGTTCTACTCCAATCCCCGCAGCTAATCGAACGTTCGCCGATATGTATATTTAGATTCGCCCAAAATTAGGGAGGATAAGTTTGCATTTTTTTCAACAAATGCGAGTTTTAATAAGGAAAAAAAACATGTTACAATCAGGACCTTAGTCAGTTATTTCCCCTTGCATACTCTTCAAATAGGTAGGTCCAATTAGTTGGATTACTCGGATTTTACCATTACTTTTCAATGTCAATTTGCCATAATAATTCTTAAATAACTTTTGTGTAAATCATTTAATTTGTTTGAAATTTAATATAAAGCTTTTCTGGGTAAAGAACTATCTAAATTTCATCACTTCTGTTAAAATCTATAATAACAGGAAAGATATTAGATGAAACATTTTGTTATCCTTACATAGAAATTCAATGATAAAATCCGACGATTCCAGCTGCAAGGACCTACTTACCATTTGTATTGCTTTAGATTTTATCAGAGAAAGATAACTGACTCAAGTCCCTAATTAGTTTTGCATTTTCCTTGTCTTATATTGCAACTTTCTTGAAACTGTTACACGTTCATATATTAAGAATGGTATTTTCTGATAATAAAAACAGGTAACCCGACAAAACTGAGCGTCAACGAGTCCATTCACACACCCCTTATTTGACTATTCGACGTCCATTTGCTCATCATGTGACCTCAAATGCATCGTTTTGATTGGCTCAATGCACCCTGTGTCGACTACAAAATGCTCAAATTTTGATAACTGTATATATCGCCGCTCAGGAGTGGCAATAATTATTATTCTACTCTTAATTGTCCTCGGTTATGCTCCTTAAACATCAATATTTCAGCAAATTTATTTTTTATCATACTTTCAGAAATACGAACGGGTTAGTTAGCCTCGTTACAACACATACAGTGACAGATTGTCCAGTAAGAAGTCTAGAGAACGTAGTAATCTATCTTGATATGGAAGCATATTGGAGAGAGTACACTTCAATCTATCTTATTTCACCGTTTAAAACAAAATCTAGACTTCTTAGAGAACGAAAAAAAGATTTTTATTACACTCCTTTTACTTGGTACTTCTCATCCTTGGCATTCTGGGGCGAAGACCCTAATGGAGTTTGGACATTGACCATTAATTCTACGAACACTCAAAACAGTAAGTGAGGATCTCTTTTCTTTGTGGGGTTTTGAACGATTTATGAGTTCAATGTTACTACATGTGTATGAAAATCGACTTCTTTATCATTCTGCAACATTTGTTTGTTCTTGGCTCTGTTCCTTACTTTCAATAAATCATTCATTCAGTGCTTTCAGTGCTTTGATCATGTTAATGTCGGAAAAAACTAATTATGTGTTTTTCTTGTATTATGTATAACGATTTGTATTTAATAAAGTCACATGTGTCTTAGAAAAGGTTCTATCAAGTTGCCTGTTTCTTATTTTATTTTAACTTTTCGCCGATTTGTCAACCCTTTTTATAAATGTATCCTAGATGTAAGGGATGCTTATTTAACTTGTATCCCTGCTAACTCTTCCGATATCAGTATTGTTAATACTTTCATAAGAAGTGGTATCTGTGTATGGACAAAACAACCGTCAAATTTGCATTCCTTATTTTATGGAAAGGTATTGACAAACGCCATACGATCACCATAAAGGATGTACCTAAAAGGATTTGTTTGTTTGCTTGTTTATTCTTGGGTTTAACAGCACACAAACGCATAATGGCAGTCTGCAAAATTAGGATATGAAAGTCCGAACAGATCATTTTAAGACCAAGCACTTATATCTCAGTTGCAGAATTTTGGTAGTCCGAAAGGAATTGTTTGTTTTTTATCCAAACTAAATACTGATTGTCCCGGACAACTGGACACTTACTAATTTTGTCGGTTGTGTCGTATAGTCTATTTTTCTCAACTGTCAAAAAGTTTGAATAATTTCACGCTGATTGAATACACACTATCACAATATCCCGAGTGTTAGACAAAGAACACGAAGTCAGTGTGAAATTATTCATGTTTTGACAGTTCAGAAACGTAATGCATAATAGAAATAGAGGATATTCTACAAACTTAGCGTACTTGGTCGATATTTATTTGATCTAGTGAGCTCAGAATTGGAAATGTCATTTTCTAAGCTCATGGTATGAAACGAAAAGTATCTTATTATTTTGACGAATATTCTGTTACAAGTACTTCAATGTTTTAATCTGAGTTTTGGTCGAAATATTTTACACTAATATAACGTGACGTCATTTCTTGTTTAAGATGACGTCATAATATAATTTTTTATATTTTCATGATATATAATTATTACATTTTCATTGTAACACCACATTTTTATTTTCAGTATTGTATTTGACTGCATTTGAATTGGCATTCAGTGGAACTACAGTTCAAGGGGTATTTTCTACACTCAGTCCAGGTAATTATACTTTATTACGTGTGTACCCTTTGCAGTGGAAACCGGGATTTATCAGTGAAAGAAAAATCGGTATTCCACTGTTATGAAACATCGAAAATAAAATATCGTTATTTTTCTCTCTTTTGATGCGCCGTTCTGATGACATATCATACTTAAACTTTAATAAAAGGTATTTACACAAATAATAACGTGACATCATTTGACGATGAAAAATATGTTAAGCTAATCTTTTCACTGCTATGAAAATATAAAAGGTCTGTTATCAACCTATATTTTCATCCTATAACACCACATTCATCGGTAAGAAACGATTTTTCAAAAACATGCACATAAATTTTAAGGTTTTGGTGAACTTTCAAAAATTCATAAACGTAAAAATTAGTTTACGTGTCAGGGGCGGATCCAGGATTTTTTTCTAGGGGGGGGGGGTGTCCGAACTTTTCTAGGGGGGTCCAAAGTTTCGAACCACATTAACATTATTGCATTATTTGCAGAATAATGTAACATACTGATAATAAAAACTACATAACCGTTAAACCTATATTAATCACCGAGAAAAATTACTTCATGATACTTAAAAATGAATTACAGTCAAGAAAAACACTAATAGAAAGGTACGTTTTGGAAATTCTAGGGGGGAGTCCGGACCCCCCTGACACCCCCGCTGGATCCGCATATGCGTGTGTATGTTTTATTAAAGCTAGCCAGTACACTAAGTGGCATGCGTATACCGTTCGTATACAAATATTCACCATTATTATGCAAGTATATTTTTGCTCGACTTTGATACAATAGGTAATACAGCTTAGATTAAAAACTCTCGTGTCCACTCCCTGATTCCCTTGTACTTGGAAGAAAGGATGAGGTTTCTTGCTCAAGGAAACAACGAGGTCAGTTTTGGATGGGATTCGAATGAATGGTCGTAACCAACAACCATGCACATGGCTGCTCTTCTGTTGCTGATAGTATTTAGAGGTTTACAACTTAAAACACGACTGAGGAGACCCTGATGGCAATTATCGACCCGCTTAATTGATCAGAGTCCGAGAGCTACAGTGTCGCTTTTTACAAAAAAAAAATATTACGAAGAAAATCATCTTAGGTCGTAAGCAAGAAACATTAATTATACAGTCATTGTTTGGCCTATTAATTCCAAGTATTTATGAATTACCGTATGTAGAATATTGTGTACCTTTTGAATATCATATCATAGTTATGTTTATTATCCTTCTGACTTTGAACTGCAAAATTATGAAATTGACTTACGATAATTCTTTTCGTACCATTTTTTTGAAAGGTGCATTGATCTTTTAGGGCAAGCAGTGTATTAAGACAAATTAATGACGTCAATATTTTTCTTGTTCCAGGAATCACCCCACAGAGACATGAAATCACCGAGACGGATACCCCAATCATTGTGGGAGCGAGTATTGGTGCCGCACTAGGATTTATTCTTCTTCTGGCTTCATGTATTTGTATTATACGAACCGTCGTTGATCAGGTGACACGTGACACCGTAAAAACGATTCACGTGCAAGAAGCAAGCCCACCACCTTACAGTGAATGAAACAATATTGTGTCACAAACAACAGTGGAACCAACTGATATCGTCAACTGTTTATTTACTAACAACTAAGTTTCTTAAGGTCTTTTCTAACACTTATAAAAGTGTCCGACAATATTAACCTGAGCTTGACTTTTATGCAAAAATATATTAAACTCAGTATTTACAGTCTATTTTTGTCTTTGTTTGCAAGAATATATTAAACTCAGTATTTACAGTCTATTTTTGTCTTTGTTTGTAAATTGTGCTATTTTGGAAACCTCTGTCGAAATACACGTACTGAACAATGATTTTGTTTTCATAATAATAAATACTTTCAACTGTGCCACACTATTGTGGACTTATGCGATTCCCTCAAAACTAATGTGTCCAAAATTATTATCGCCGTTCTTGGACGGTGATACATACCATTATCTCAAGATTTGAGCATTTTGTAGTCGAAACCGGTTGTCTTAAGTCAATCAAATCGATGCATTTGAGGACACATAATGAGAAAATAAAAGTCAAATTAGGGGTGCGTGAATGGACTCGTCGACGCCATGTTTTTGTCGGATTACCTGTTTACTGTTACTGGAAAATACCATTATCAATATATGAACGGTGTACCAGTTTCAAAGAAGTTGTAATATTAGACCAGGAAAATGCAAAACTAATAATTACATGTCATTAATAAACACAAAATAATATTTTCGGGCGAGCCTAAGAATAATTATTGACGGGCGTTCGATTAGCTGTCTGGAATTTGGCAGAACATGTTCTTGAATCAAATACTTCGCTGTGCTTATAAATTTATTTTAGTTCCTAAGTGACCAAATAGACATGATAAAAAGGCTTAAACCTACCATAATAATGCTAATTTACGTCCACAATTGGAAAATGTCCAGGACAGCGCCTGATTTTTCGATGTATTTTTATCTGTAAGGCGGGTTCCACACAATGAATCAAACGAGCCCAAAGGTTTTACATATGCTTAACAGGATACGCCAACAGGTAATTTCAGCGGCATTCTATAAATAGCAATGAGACGGTCTAAGACGCTGACACATATTGCTTGTACGTTTTTTACTCAAATAAGATGTTATACACCGCTAAACGGCGTATTCAAGCATTTTTGGACATGCTAATACTTGTAAGTACAATAACATACCACTTTTACAAAATTGATTTATAGTCACGTAGGTCATTTTAAACACGTGTATAACCGTATACAAACATACGAAAACTGGCGATTTAATGTAAGTGAAGTGTGTAATTATTATTATTAGATAGTTCAAGCTCAGGTTAATATTGTCGCACTATATACCTATGTTTATAAATTGTGACTTTTAAACTTTTCTCCCAAAACTTGAAACTACGTCAGAGTTTTAAATAATATTGGCTATTATTTCGTACATGAACAAAAATAAATTGAAAAAATATGTCTAAGGACCCTATATATATGTTACAGGGAATGTGTGTAATCAGGGATTTCATGAAATCCCTGAAATTTAGGGATTTCAGGTAATCCCCAACCATGTAAAATTCTGTTAGGGAATACATGTAAACCCTGAAATTTTCTAGGGATTTCATGTATTCCCCGAGTGTTTTTTTCAATTTTTACACATATTCCCTGACCACAAAATTGTCATGATTTAAATGTAAAATATGATTCATTGTGCGGTAAGATTTCACTTATTTTCACTGTTATGCATTGATACTTTTGTTTTGTGAATGCAATTATAGTATTATAGCTTGAATTTTCAAAGAAACGGTATAAACCTATTTGTTTGTGAATTACTTGAATTCCCTAACTCGGTAAGGGATTACGTGAAATCCCTGGTTACATACATTCCCTGAAACATAATAAGGTTAATGGATTATCATTATACTGTTCTATGCTTATGCCATATGTCTTGTACTCATATACAGTACCCATCAACAGTTTGAAGACATTTTCATTTTGCAGGCCTACTGAGTAGCTTTTGTTCAAAATTTGATAATGTTTATTTTGAAATGCTCACTAGTTTTGCTTCATTTTTAGGTTATTATTGTAATTATAACTGAGACTACAAAGATAAAAGCCAAGTTATGGAAAATAATTACAATAAACATGGTTTTGCAGGTTTAGGATGTCAGATGCTGAATCTAATAAATGTGTTGCATTCATGTAATTTGTTTATATTTCATCACATACCATACTTGAATATATTAAAATAATGATTCTACAAACATAATCATCAAAATTCGAGAATTGTAGTAAGTTTCTTTAGTCTCCCAACTTTTAGTTGGTACTGTATTTGCGTTTTTCTATAGGTCTTATTTTTCAGCACTGAATATTTGTCAGGGTTGTTTACTTTGCTCTTTTATAAATGATATGCTTTATTATATTAGTGGACTTTTTACAGAATATTTTAAATAAATTTAAATTGTAGTACAGACAATTTTTGAATTTTTTAACTCAAGTCATAAGTTGTTATTATAATAATTGTTATAAAAACAAAGATGACATTTGCATAAAAAAATTGCTGCAAATAATTAAAGTGTTTTAGTTGTCTACTTAAAGACATTGAATGTAAGAATTTCATCGCTGATCAACATGATCTGTAACAGCAATCGAGTCAGGGAATTTGTGTGAAAATGAAAAAATATTTTAGGGTTTTCATGTAATCCCTAGTGAAATCAGGGTTTTCACGTATTCCCTAAAATCACCAGGGATTACATGAATTCCCTGAATTGGTTAGGGATTACGTGAAATCCCTGGTTACACACATTCCCTGTAACATATACATTAAACTGTCTTTCATTTAGCGTCATCTCTTCGTGAAAATGGAGGACTGATGCTCTGGATGTATCTCGCAACGACCGAGAAATGACGTGACCTCGTATTCGTATTACGAGTCCTTGTTTATATAGGGTCCTTGATATGTCGTAAGAAAAATATTAACAATAGTGAGCATGAAAATAAATTTAACAGTTTCTGTCGTTTGTTTGTTTGTTTGTTTTTAGCACAATGTGTTTTTTAATACAGAGATATAGTCAGTACCTGGGCTTGAACCCAATTCCTTATATTAAAGTAAGAGCGCACAAGTCAACTGAACTAGGGGATTTGGGCTCATTCCCGAGCGGGGCATACTTTCGTTGAGCTTGAGCATAAAATAATTTCTACGGCCGTTCTTTCTATTACCACTTATACTTCATCATAAAGGACAGTTTTCAGTCACTGTCGGAAGTAAGTACCTAGTAACTAGTGTGATAAGTAGGTTAAGTAATCAACGTGATATGACATCTACTATGTGTTGCTACAATGTTCAATCAAACAAAACATGTGAGCAACTTTAAGTTCATGAAATTTTGAGAATGATTGATTTTCCTTACCGACAGTAAATTTCCTTTGAACTAACCAGATTATTGAATAATGACCTATAAACAACAAAACAACACTTTTGTATTACGTGTATTTAACACTTGGGCAAGTGGCTATACTAATAACATACATGTACATGTGTATGACAAACTTTATCGTAAGCTAACAATTCCATGGCAATACATATTCAATAAGTGTATTTTGTATTCAGTACAGCCGCTCAAAGATGAATGTCCTTTCATATGATGATTAATTTACTAATTTTAATTTTAGAATTTGCTAGGTTGACTCTTTGTTTATTATTAATTGGTAAAAAGTAATTGCATTTTATAGTCTAAGTTTCATGCCAATTCACCTTCACCGACTTTACAGCTATTACTCCTGGTCATCGGGCTACTTGTATCTATTTATCAATCTCCCTGTTGAGTCTTTTTACTCCGCCTAGTGCAGCCAACACATTGGCGCTACGGAATTATACCACCCTCGCAGGTACCCATTTACACCTGGGTGAAGTGAAGCAATCGCAGGTAAATTTCTTGCTCAAGAAAATTAGCAGTGCCCCTAGTGGGGTTCGAACCCGGGACCTCTCGATCCCCAAGCTCTCGTCCTACCGCTGGACTACTGCTCCTACTTGGTAAATGTGAATCGGTTCATCCAAAAAAAAACAGATTTTTGTCCAGGGGGCAAGTTGTGTGTATTATTTTGAAGCATAAATAAATTATATTGCTAAAGTAACTTTTATACATGTAAGCCCTATTGGTTGACTTCAAGTCAATAAAGGTATTGTGACTTACGATACTGAATTGAATATCTAGTCAAAGCCATTTTGTAATTTATACCCCGTTATGTAGAAATACGGTCGTTAAATCTCTTGTTTCGGTGTATACATAAAAACAAAGAAACCAATATTAAGTTACACGATGATTTGGTTCGAATGATGAGTTCAGAATCACCAATCACACGAAAACAATTTAACTTGCTTAACTCCATGACCTTACTTTTTATAAAACGTCAAAAATAAACAAAAAATGTATAGAATGGATATATATATGTTCAAACAATTAGTTTATAACAATGCTTGGGGATCAGTTTCAAACTAGTCAAACAAAATATAAATAAAGAAGATTATAGACTAGTTTTGTGCCAATACATCGATATTTGAACCATTACCAGTATCAAATAATGATGACAAACGTTAGGTGACTGCAACACTATATCAAAATCGTTGTAAATATTCCCTACATTTTTGTCTTAATAAGGTCATCAAACTATGGTGGCTGATTTACGCCATGTCGTATTTTCGTTCCTTCGCGGCAAAGATACGACAAACTGTGGATTTGTCGTGCCTTCGTTTTTTCGTTTTTTGCTAATCTTCGCGGCGAAGAAACGAAAATATGACATAGCGTAAATCAGCCACCATACACATGCATAAACAACTATGGAGGAATATAGCGATCACTATTTCTTCCTTAATGTAAAACCGGGGCACGAAGAAACGAAAATACAAAGAAACGAAAAAACGAAGATACGACAGGCGAAAACACGACACATTTTATCTGTCGTACTATTGAATTTATTTTGTCGTGTGTTTGTTTCTTTGCCTCAAAGATCAGAAAAAACGAAAATACGAAGATACGACAAACTGTGAATTTGTCGTGCCTTCGTTTTTTTCGTTTTTTCTAATCTTCTTGGCGAAGAAACGAAAAAACGAAGCTACAACAGATTTAATGAGAAAACACGAAACATTTTATCAGTCGTATTGTCGCATTTATTCTGTCGTATTTTCGTTTCTTCGCCCAAAAGATTTGGAAAAAAACACGAAAATACGAATATACGACAATCTGTGGATTTGCCATGTCTTTGTGTTTTCGTTTTTAGCTCGACTTTACGTAGTAATGTAGAGCTCTCCTACTCGCCCCAGCGTCGGCGTCGGCGTCGGCGTCCGCGTCCGCGTCCACCTTTCTGATTAAAGTTTTTGTGCAGTAAAATACTTTCTTCTATATCTTTGTTATTTCTTAAGATATTAACTTCAAACTTTAAATATATGTTCCTTACTATCAACCACATCTCATGTGACAAGGTATATAACTCCAAAAACATTTCTTTCAGAATTATCTCCCCTTGAACTGATTAAAGTTTTGGTGCACAGATTAAAGTTTTTGTGCAGTAAAATACTTTCTCCTATATCTTTGTTATTTCTTAAGATATTAACTTCAAACTTTAAATATATGCTTCTTATTATGAACCACATCTCATGTGACAAGGTTCATAACTCTAAATATATTTTTTTCAGAATTATCTCCCCTTGAACTTAGAGTTTTCTTTCAAAAATGTTTGTTTTTACTGCAACTGTTTTATTTCTTTAGGTATTGACTTTAAACTTTAAATGTACATTCCTTATTATCAACCACATCTCATGTGACAAGGTGTATAACTCCAAATATATTTTTTCAGAATTATCTCCCCTTGAACTTAGAGTTTTCTTTTAAAAGTGTTTGTTTTTACTGCAACTGTTTTATTTCTATAGGTATTGACTTCAAACTTTAAATGTACATTCCTTATTATCAACCACGTCTCATGTGACAAGGTGTATAACTCCAAATATATTTTTTCAGAATTATCTCCCCTTGAACTTAGAGTTTTCTTTAAAAAATGTTTGTTTTTACTGCAACTGTTTAATTTCTTAAGGTATTGACTTCAAACTTTAAATATATGTTTCTTATTATCAACCACATCTCATGTGACTAGGTTTATAACTCCTTATACATATTTTTTACTCCTGTGACAAACACTAACTAAGTCGAGCATGCTGTCTCCTCTGACAGCTCTTGTTTCTAATCTTCCCGGCGAAGAAACGAAAGTACGACATTGCGTAAATCAGCCACCATAATAAATGTCAACACGTGGCGCATTAAGTAACTACTATCTATCTTTTCCCGAAAATAACAAATAGGTTCCATGAATATTGATCCTTGGAAACGGGTTGTAAACTTGGTCATGTGCAGATATAATCTGTGGACAGTATTTAGAATAAACAATTCCAGTAGACCTATTTCGGAATAATTTATATGGGGCTTTCCGACTGCACCCAGGCGGTACAAACTAAGTTCTTTACGCATTGTTGCTGAAAAGCACGAAAAACGAATGAAGTTCTATTGTTCGTTGTACACATAGTTTCATTGTGATGGTGAGAATTTGTTTGTACCGGAGGAATAACACCCAGCTTTTTCAATCAGGATAAAGTCTATTCACAGCTATTTTGGGACATTTGAATGTATAGTTTTATTATGTACTTTTTTACTATTTTCTTATTTTTTACTGCGATAGGAGTGCAGTGGAAGTCGTGTTGTGGGGCTGCTCGGGCGAGAGTTATGATCATTTTATTATTGTTATAAAGAATTGACCTTAGACTTTATCAAATTACGAACTTTTGAAATGAATACCGCTACAGTACATCTAAAGGGTAATAGTCCAGTGTTTCATATGAACATATCAAGCTTGTCACAGTGGTTATTTCCCTTTATTGAATGGATAAAGAGCAACACACGTGTGTAGCGCCGTCGCAACGCCGCTAAACGTCGCAACTGACGTTAAACGTCGCAACACTAACGCTAAACGTCGCAACCGCCGCTAAACTTCGCAATCGCCCTGCCGTTAAACGTCGCAACGCTGACGGTAAACGTCGCAAAAAAATCGAATGCCGTTGAACATCGCAACCTTGTCGCTTAACGTCGCACTTAGTAGGAAGGTATAGAGTCGAGCCTAATCAACACACAAATATTACATAGGACAAATATGACTTCAAAGCAGCCACTCTTAGACTCATAGCAACCATCAACATATCCTTAGCAACCACCCCTTGGTCCATAGCAACCACTCTTACACCTTATGCCAATCCCCTTAAGTCCAAAAGTATCTACTATACTGTCCATAGCAACCGATTTGAGTTCCATAGCAACCGTAATTGCACCTCTAATATCCATTTAAATATCAAATGGAATAACTCTCGCGGCCATAAACTTTATCTCAGTGTCTATTTTGATCATCTTCGGATCAACTTTCAAACTTGGTCAAGTTGAGTTAGATCTAGATAGGCAAGCGCTATAGATACCTTATTCTTGCTATTGCGGTGTTGCGACGTTTAGCGGTGAGTGTAGCGCCGTTAAACGTCGCAACGCCGCTAAACGTCGCAATCAACGCTAAACGTCATACTTGATCTTAGGACAATTGTTTCTGGCATATTTGTACAGATATATGTGTGTTTATCCTACACGATCCAGTTTCAAACCATCAATTCATCAAACTACATAACACACTTTTCGACACTATGTATGCATTTACATGACAGTTTGTACTTAAAAGAAAATGGTATATTAAAAAAGTCGATATAAATGACCCCTGTGAACTATTTGCAAACCTATATAATTAATATCTAGACTGGATGAGTATAGTATATGATGAAGACGTTGATTCCTGGAAACCTAAACCTTATATTGGTAATACATTGTAATGAAATATTCTACTAATAATCACTATTTTAGTTATTTACCTGGATGAGCAATATGGCTGTCACAGTTCTAATTTCCACATAAAATGTCTATGAATACTAATCAATCCATTATGCCCTAAACTCTCTGATGAGCTCTTGTTTTTAAATGCTAAAACTTAATTGTATAAACGTGGAACCGAGCCTTGTGAGGTGTTTGATCAGGCCTCAGTTTCACGAAAAAACTTAACTTTATACTTAAACTAATTTTTTTATTTTGATCTTTAAGTTTACTAATTTAATCAATCTTACAACAAATTTTGTATTATTAAAACTCCAATAGTTGTTTAAAAGCCATATTATACAAAATAAAACTGATAAATATATTTGGATAAGGTTTACTTCCATTGTAATGATTTGAATCTGTTATTGAACTGTTGAATTTAGTCTCAAGAGAAATCCGATTTTACTTTTTACTTTAAGTTTATTATAAAACCCGTTATATTTTATTTCGATACATTTGATGTATCTAATTATTATAAAACAATTTAATAACAGCTGTTTCAAATGCATTGACATGCTGTTTAAGAACTAAAAACAACTTGATTCTGTTATTGAGTTCGTACTTAAGTTTGTTTGTGAAACTGGGGCCAGAACCTCTAGTCCACACTAGATTCAATGCTTTGTCTTATAAGTACCATAGATTGTAGTTTGTTCCTAGACCCAGTACGGCATCCAAATATCTTGGCACACTTTCGGAAGCCAGACACTGGGTACTTGGACTCAAAGCTTAGGACTGATGAACCGTGGACTGTAGAACTTATGTTTGACTTCGTTAAAGTCATTGCATTTTGATATACATATACACTGAACAAAAGTTCTAACCGATCCATTTTCAAATTTTGACTATTTCATAACGGGCCAATGGATCCCTTTTTAATTTTGCAGAGGTGATTTTTGTGTCATTTTCTACCGATTTGTGGGGAAAAAATTTGATACGGTCCGATGCACTCAATCGGCACAAAGGGTGTGGTTTACACATTTTGACACGAATTGTTCGTGTAGAGAGTGGTGAGTATAAATTTCACTTTGCATGAACCCTTGTTAACTTTATAAGTGAAAAAACATAAAACATTGCACGAGTGTTTTTGCGACGTTTACCTTCAGCGTTGCGTTTAACGGCAGGACGATTGCGACGTTTAGCGTTAGTGTTGCGACGTTTAACGTCAGTTGCGACGTTTAGCGGCGTTGCGACGTTTAACGGCGCTACACTCGTGACGAAACCACAGAGAAGAGTCAGTGGACATTATATATAGGTGCTAGCTATTATAACTTATGACTTGTTAAGTTCACATACACAAACCCACGGTCAAGATGGGAGACGAAGTCATATTCAAGGAGTTAGCTATTGGAAGTCAAGATTACTAACATGTAGGCACCAGGGACACGAACCAGAGAGTGCACCAAACTAAACCTTATTTGAGTCCAGTCGCGCTTTGCACAAAACTTCTTACGATAAAAAATCATCGTAAGTCAATAGCAATAAACACTAATATTACGAATATTTCTTGGCCAATCAATTCCAAATATTATTGAATTATGCAAAATATTTGATACATTTTTAATATCATATCATAAAAATGTTTATTATCCTTCTGACTTTGAAATGCAAAATTTATGAAATTGCACCTTTTCACAAAATTTATTACGAAAAAAGTTATCGTAAGTCAATTTCATAAATTTCGCAGTTTAAAGTCTGAAGGATCATAAACAAAAATGTGATATGACATTTAAAATGTTTGTACACTATTCTACATAATTCAATAATATTTAGAAAGGAATGGTCAAAGAAATTACCATATTATTAACTTTTGACTTACTTTTGACGATAATTTTTATCGTAGGAATTTTTGTGAAAAGCGCCATTGGCTTACATTATGAAAACATAGAATCAAAGAGACAGCAACTGTTTTTACATTGATATTTTATTACAGTTTATACACACATAAAGTCACATGTAGAGAATATATACACATACATGTAATTACAATGTATGTTGGTAGTTTCGCGATTAGTTTAAAGTTCGCGGTAAATCTCTTGTTGGAGAGCAACAATGGCGGCTTTACCTTGTATTACCACTTACTGTATTTAAGTGGAAAAAGTAAAACTGACAGAAACATGTTAATGAATCGTCATTATTTTTTATTTAGACATGATCATCGTGGGCAACCACAGTAGCCAGTTCAATTACCCTAAACGTTCCAAAACGTTCCGTAACGGTACATTCGGAACTCCTCGAGCGGCCATTCGCTGCAAATAATCTCGGACATATTTAGACGCTATTTTAAAATTATCGGAGTTGAAGTAAACAAATATACGATTGTTTAGGCAATGAGTGATTTAGTCCGTAAATTTTGAAACATCACTCATTGCCTTAACGATCGTATATTTGTTTATTAGATTAGATTATTCGCAGCGAATGGCCGAGGAGTTCCGAATGTATCGTTACAGAACGTTTTGGAACGTTTAGAGTAATTGAACAGGCTACCGTACTTAATTCCGTTACGCTCCATACGTACCGATAGGCAATTTGACTGACTGGCGAAATCTCGTTTTCATAAATATGCATGAGGCAGGGGAGACTAATCTTTTTCCAATGAAATTGCATGTTACACTCAAATACGTTTCAATAACAATGACGTCATACTGGGATTTTCTTGTTCCGCTTTAGAAAAATCACTCATGGAGGCAGCTATTTCTATTGAATGGTAAACCAAACCTTAGATATAAAACGTAAGTTCATTGGCTAGTTTTCCGCCGACGTTTCTTTGCGGAACCAATGAAACTGACTCATTAATTATTCATGATTTCGAGATTTTCCTAACCAATTGGCATACGGTACATAACGCAGCACAGTGGAGATATGGATCGTGTATAACCGACGATGAGACATGACATGCACATGTTCATGTAGTAACACGAAAATAGCAACAGGCAGTATATACAATGATAATGAAGTACATCCATGTAGTAAATAAAATGGTCCCAATAGTTCATATCCCTGACATTTAATACTAACATCAACAAGTTATCTTTTATGTCCTTTCTAAATAAAAATCGTTATATCTGAAACTTTCTAGTATTGTTAAATTATATTCCAAAGTCAGTGGTGCGTATATTGACTCCGCTAATTTAAATACTCGATTATCGATAGTGATTACATAAATACTGTGGTGAATATTTGAATCAGCGGAGCTAATGCATGCGCCACTGACAGATGAATAAAGCTTTTCAGGACGAATATATGCCCATGTCCATAAGTCCCTATATCTATAAAATCCATATATCTAATATCTACAATATTTTGTTAGTTTATGAGATATTTTAAATCATTTTATTAACATATGTATTATAGTATGATTATATTGAACTGTCCGATTGCATAAATTATATAAAACAACACATAACACGGAATATTTGATGCTCTGATAAACATCGGTAGATCACGAAGAGCGTATTGTTACCACATAACACTGATAAATTACATCTTATTTGAAATGGGTATCGAAGTTTGTGTAGCCGAGTGATTAGTGGAGTCGAATCCCGAAAGAAACTTATTTCTTACCACTTTTCTGGTTTTAATCGTAGACGGATTGCATAAAACACATGAATATTATACGAATTATTCGTAATTGTCTTTTTTTAGTTTTTGCCACCAAATTCGACACTTTAAAAGAGACAAGCCCTGTAGCGCAAACGACACTGTCAGTGAAACGGAACTATGTTTTATATTGTTTGGAAAATAAAAGAAAATAAAAAATGCTAGATCTAACCATACAAAGAATAAAAAATGGCATTTTTAGATTCAAACACGCGCCCCTTCCAAAAATAGACTTTTGACGCATTTCACTATATCCATATAAACTATTCAGCCAGATGACGTATTGGCACTAAATTCACCTACACATTGCATTTTCTACTGCACAACGCGGAAATCAATATATTCAGTGTGCGATAACCGAGTAAATTATGCAATCGGACAATTTAATATAATCGTACAATAACTATATGTAATTCACTTTAAATACTGTTTGTTAAGAGCATCCCTAACTCAAATCCTGATACAGTCAAATGTGTACTTAAAGTATAAAAGAACATTCAAAAGAAACATAAATATCAAGCGTCATAAGCAATCTAATTTTATGTGATATTCACATTGAACTAAACATTTTTCTGATTTGACTGTCCATTAATCGGATTAACCACTTCCGGTCTTCGTGTTTGACAAACAATATCATCACTTCCGATCTAAATACATCACTATTTTATAGTGTAGACTTAGGTACATCTGCACTGACTGAATACGGAATGCCCTCGCAAAAAACTTAACAAATGTGCAGGTAGTTCAAACAATAACATTCATTACAATGAATATTCCCAATTATTTTTGTTAGAAATTATATCAGCAGGGATGTTATAATCTAACACCTGAGAGAACTCTTCATAAGAAGTACAAAAACTAGGCAAGATCAATGTGGCTTCTTTAGCATTAAACTCCACGCATTGATCTTCGTCTGTAAACCCCACATTTAGTTTTGTTACACAGAGACAATCGAAGTTACACCACTGTTGTAAAAGTTTGATAAAGTCAGATTTTGATATCTTGTGTAGATACTGTTCAAAGAATGTTATAACGTTCTTTTCGCTTTGTTTTGTAGCCTCATCTTCAGCGGAAGTGACGTAATCTATTCGCTGCAGCAGTTTTGGAACGGATGGAGTCAAATATTCATACATCTCAACAATGTCATCTTCAGAAATATCTTCAAAGTCGAGGGACGTTTGTTCAATACCATCTTTCATTTGACATAAACACCAATATGGCTGAAGTGTGAGATAAGACCTGGAAATGTTTACTATAGCAGTATCGAAGTCGTAGGGTTCCGGTAAACATCGACACCTATAGCTTCCCAGAATTATTTTAATACTCCTTTTAATGTTTGGTGAAAATTTTTCTGCGCCATTTTTTATCTCATTCTTGACGTCTTCGAATATTTCCTTTTCTGTTTCTGACATCAGCTTATAAAACGAATCTAGAACTACTTTGTCCGAGCACGAATTCGTGAAAAGCATTGTACAAAATGCCTCAGATAATCGGATAGGAAAGTAGTTCTCTAGAACAAGACCATGAACTAATATCCTTCCGCACAAGACAAACAAATCTTCTGGCACATTTGGATCAATAACAGGAACAACTTGATGATTTCCTGTAAAATATTTCTTAAAAACTTCCTCCCAAAACATAACAAACATGGCACCAGTTGTGATTGTATCCGTTTGTGGGTCTGACGTGTCTGGTAAATCATTGCTGCGTAGGAATATGGATAATTTATGCTGATGGAGGGAACTATTTTCTCTGTAGGAATCCAACATGTCTGTCATAATGGAATTATGACGGATGTAAATTTTCTTCGTATTTTTTAGATGTTTTCTCATTAGCGAAGCATTCTTTAAAATTCTGACGTTCTCTGAATAAGACAAAATCTTTTATTTTCAGTCACATGCACAGAATAACGTAAAAACATTAATCAAATTCATCAGACTATCATGAATGAAAGTGAAAAATATTATTAGGCCATGCCATATCAGAATTTTGTTAAGGGTCCGCGTGCGCGTAGGTGTTAGAGTCTTTAATAATCCAAAAAAAAATGTTGGTGGAATTTTCTTAAATAATTCTGTTGTTCCAGGATTCGGTAACTGATTTTTCTCAGGAAATACTGATACATGTATTTCCTTGTTTCTGTGTATTTGGATAATGAAAATGTACATGTGTATGTTGTATGTACTTTTTATAGAATTACTTAAATCGCACATTAATGTCATAAACATTCATGTTCTTCCAAGTACTTATTTGTGTGAATACTAGCTTAGTAGAATGGACATGTGTTTTCCTTTTCGGTTTGTGTGTTTTTGTGTATAGGTACGTAGGTTTGTCAAACTTGAGTTGACGATTAACAAAATTCCAATTTGGCATGGCCTTAGTAAATAATAAACAGTGGCTTATTGTTTTTACATTTTTCACACGATTGTTCGTACGATTGGAAGTTACTATACATCGTATCATGAAATATTATCTCCTGCGATACAATGCTTGGCAATATTTGATCACTCTTTTATAGAAGGAGGAAAATTTATGTGTCTGATGCGGGATCGAACAAAGTACCTGCTGCTTGCAAGTCAGACGCTCTCCCAACTGAGCTGATCAGGCTGATGAACATTTGAATTGAACATATGGTTCATATACGGTCCTGCTACAAATAAGTCATTCTATGATAACTTCAAACCATCTCAACTTACCTAAACAGTCTTCATAGTGGACACTGTCAACTTCCATGTTTTCTTTCAATGTTTGTTTACCATTTCCTAAGGATTTTTCCTAAAATAGGCAATATCATAAGAAATCATAAACACAATAACTATATTTGAAACACACGTTTCCTACGGAACGGTGTCATTAAAATGCGACACGTAATAAGTAGTTCGTTTTTTTCGAAATATTATGTCGTTTTTACGAAATATTTCATAAGAAAATAATTCGAAAAATGTATTACAAATGTCACTCTAGGGCTTCCGTACTATTTATTTACAATTAAAACTTAGTTCGGAGAACTATTATAAATACTGTCAGAACTGTTGATATATTGGCCTTATTATTAAAGTCAATTTCTAACTACATAAGACACAATGATATTTCTACTACAAGTTTAATGTTCTAAGACCTGATGGTAAGAGATAAAGTAGTACAGAGAGCATGACATTGATAATTATCGCCTTTCCTGAACGGCGATATACACAATCATCAAGATTTGAGCATTTTGTAGTCGACACCAGTTGCCTTAAGCCTATCAAAACGATGCATTTGAGGTCACATGATGATAAAAAGGACGTCGAATAGTCAAATTAGGGGTGCATGAATGGACTCGACGACGCAATGTTTTGTCTCTTTTCCTATTTGTATTACCAGAAAATACCGTTTTCAATATACGAACGAGTACCAGTTTCAAAGTAGTTGCAATATAAGTCCAGGAAAATGCAAAACTAATTGTAATATGTTTCATTCTTTTTAAAACTCGCATTTGTTGAAAAAATGCATACTTATCTTCCCTACTTTCGAGCGAGTCTATTAACATTCTATACATAGAAGGTAAGGATATCAGTCAATAAGACCGTATGTGTGAACTAGTCCATTAATACATATCGTAAACGTTCGATTAGCTGCCGGAATTAGGGCAAATGGTTCTCGAATATTTCGGTTTGCTAATTAATTAAATATAGTTTCTTTGTAACCAAATAGACGGGACTAATTCTAATCTCAAGTCTATCATAATATTGCTGTTTTATGTGCGCAGTCGGAACATGTCCTGGACAGCGCCTTTTCATTCGATGGCTAAATTCCAGGCATTCTGTAAATAGACATTGGGCGGTCTAAAACACTGACACATATTGCTTGAATGTTTTACTAAACGAGATGTCATAAACGGCAAAACGGCGATTTCAAACATTTTTTGGAAATGCTAATACATGTACTTGTAAATTAAATATGGTTTCTATGTGACCAAATAGACAGGAATAATTCTAAAGTCTACCATGATAATGCTGTTTTACATGCGCAGTCGGAATTAAAATGTCCCGAACAGCGCCTGTTCATTCGATGGCTAATTTCCAGGTATTCTGTAAATAGACACTCGACAGTCTAAAACGCTGACACATATTGCTCTAATGTTTTACTAAAAGAGATGTCATACACGGCTAAACGGCGATTTTAAGCATTTTTGGAAATACTAATACTTGTTTATCATTCTGCAGTACAGTACATGTTCATTAACTCTATATTATTATTAATATTATACAAACAAAAATGATGGAGTTATTTCCCTTATGGAACAAGTACAGTGCGCATCTGTAGCCCGTTCAATTACCCTAAACGTTCCAAAACGTTCCGTAACGATACATTCGTAACTCCTCGGCCATTCGCTGCGAATAATCTAATCTAATAAACAAATATACGATCGTTAAGGCAATGAGTGATGTTTCAAAATTTACGGACTAAATCACTCATTGCCTAAACAATTGTATATTTGTTTACTTCAACTCCAGTAATTTTAAAATAGCGTCTAAATATGTCCGAGATTATTTGCAGCGAATGGCCGAGGAGCTCCGAATGTATCGTTACGGAACGTTTTGGAACGTTTAGGGTAATTGAACAGGCTACTGAACATTAGCGGTTCATTCATTACTCTAGTGGATTTAAATACTAACTACAGTACCATTGTACTTACTATCGATTAAAATAGTTATCCATATCTATGTAAATATGCGGGGATAATGTATGTGCCACTGAAAGTTGAATGAATTTTAACAATAACTTATAAGCCATGATAACTTACAGTTTTGTCAGATTTCTGTTGTTCACGTTGTCCAGGAAACACAGCAAGTGCTCTTTTACTGGAGGAAGTGTTGGTACTCTCAGAGATGTTTTCACCTAGACTTGGTAACGGAATATTAAAGTTTTGTATCATAGACAGAGGGTTGCCTAGCGACCAATTACTGTTGCTGCTGCTACTGTTGTTGTTGTTGTTGTTATTTGTGTACACGTCATCAAAATTGCGATGAATCACTGCTGCAGGTTGTTCGTCCGGTTTATCCTGTAACATATTTATATACAATATTGTAAGACGGTAATATCTTGGTACAGGACGTATGATAGGTCATGCTTGTTTATGTACTTTGAACAATGGACTCAATGGGATGACAAGCTGAAGTAAGTACATCATTTTACTGATTTTAAAAGACCATTGCCAATCTCTGAACTGTGAGCTAAACCGTCACATTATACCGTTTATTACACTATATGCAGCTAGATCGACAATCTATGTTCGCCTATCTCTCACACGTAATCATTGTACTTATTTTAGATGATTTTCTGCAAAATAAATTGACATGGATGAAAACAAGGGATGTTTAAAACTAACAAAATGGTGATTGTTTTTTTTCTCAAAATTTTGTTAAGTTTCATTCAGCTGTCAGTGGTGCATACATTGACCCCTCTGATTTAATTACTCACTACAATACTTCTGCAAACACGATCGATAAAAAAATATCCGTTTAAAGAACGAGGAGTATCGAACAGATCGCAATTATCTAAAGCAACAGGGTTAATATATGCGCAACTGATAATTAAATAAAATTTACTGATATATGTACTTACATCATAAGGTATGACAATAAGGCTACCTTAATATTTCATATCTTTTATACTTACATAAAATATGACAATAAGGCTGCCTTGATATTTCATATCTTTCATACTTACATAAGGTATGACAATAAGGCTGCTTTGATATCTTATTTCTTATATACACAAATACTTACATAAGGTATGACAATAAGGCTGCCTTGATATTTCATATCTTTCATACTTACATAAGGTATGACAATAAGGCTGCCTTGATATTTCATATCTTTCATACTTACATAAGGTATGACAATAAGGCTGCCTTGATATTTCATATCTTTAATACTTACATAAGGTATGACAATAAGGTTGCCCTGATATTTCATATTTACATAAGGTATGACAATAAGGCTGCCTTGATATTTCATATCTTTCATATTTACATAAGGTATGACAATAAGGCTGCCTTGATATTTCATATCTTTCATACTTACATAAGGTATGACAATAAGGCTGCCCTGATATTTCATATCTTTGAGTTGTCTTGGTGACCTAGCATCAACACGTATCAATCTTCGTGTTTTATCTATTCGATACATGCCGTACATTCTACCATCAAGTTTAGGATACAATGACGTCATATGACAATGGAACTTCTTCTCGTCGTATGATAGACACAGTTGTGTTTTTCTTGGTATACCATTGATGTAATCGACGGATGGATATCCTTAAAGAAAAACAAGAAACATTGATTTAATAAATCGTCTACTAAGAAAAACTATCTGAAGCGGTTTTTTTCCCTTCGTTGAAAGTAGCGTAGCATGACATAATCGGTGTAAGAAGTTTGCAGTTGAAGATTTTAATGTGCAGCTTACAGAGTTTACATAACTACGTATTTTGAATCATGTTACAATTTTTAATATTTTTTTAATCAATGACATCATAAAATTCTGCTGAAAATTAAGACTAAGTATCATATGACGTATTACTCGACATTTGAAGTTTTTGTTTTCTAAGCTGATTATGATTGTGTCATGCTAAATACGTTGTTCACGTAAATACTTAATAATAGTCAGAGTCTTAAATCGAGATTTTAAAATTTAACAAATATGATGGAAAGATGAATTCTTACGGAGCCCCTAAAGTGACATTTTGAAATACATTTTTTATAATCACAACTATTTCGTTTAAACGAAATAATTATGTCGAAAAAAACGTAATAACTATTTCGAAAAAACGAAATATTATTAATTCGATTAAACTTAATAATCATTTCGTTTAAACGTAATATGATTTCGTTTTTACGAAATAATATTACGTTTAAACGAAATAGTTGTGATAATAAAAAAGTATTTTAAAATGTTACTTAGGGGTTCCGTAAGAATTCATCTTTTCATCATATTTTTTTTATTTTTTATTTAAGTTATTAAGGTCTTCGGAGACCTGTTTGTAATTAAGAAAAACTGTAATATACCTTCATTAAACGAACTGTTAGGTACATGTATGTTCAATGTTAAAGCCACTATATGAAGATATATTGACTAACAATAGACTTGAAAAATGGTATTTGAATTTAGTGTATCCGTATAGAAGTAAACAGTCACTGTCATTTCTGTGTAAGTTACATGCTAAAAGCAGATGGACCTTTCCATGACCTTAACTATTACCATATTTAACATAGGTTTTCAGTTACATTTTGTCCCATAAACAAGGTGTTAACAAAAGAGCACATGGTTATGTTTGTGGGCAAATGTATTGTTATTCAAATAAAAAGGTCGCACACGGAAAGGTCCATTATGGCCAAATCGTGACTTTTGCAAATCCCTATATAAACCCTGAATCGGGACCACTTTTAATCAAATTGTACATAGACTGGTTCCATCTATCATCTACATGCATATAATTTCATGGCCATTGTATTTGTCATTTCTTCATGCAAACACACTTAACTGTCCCGGAAACGTTGTTTCTACTATTTCTGATTTACGGTCAGTATCTGATTGCAAGAACGACAACTGTGGTAAATGAATATATCACTTTTGAAATAGAAATACCAAACTTCATGCAGTAGTTACTTCCCTTTCTGAAAGAAATGCAATGTAGCGATGCTAGACTTAACCGGCGTGAGGAGTTTGGCCGTGTGGATCTGAACGCAGGAAGGAATACTCTTGACAGAGAATGACCGGTAAATTTGGTCATTGGTGTTATTTGTGTAGCGATACATGCGCGTTGGGCTACCTTGTGTATAAAAAGATGAAATTTGTAATCGCAAAAGTGACGGTCATGGAATCAAAAGCCTGTACTTAATCAAACACATATAAACCGTACATTATACGTATATGCCAGTTTCAAAAAATCACGTGATCGAAAAGCAGTAGTCCTGTGGTGGAACGTGCGAGAGGTTCCGGGTTCGAACTCCGCCAGGGACACTGCTTGTTTCTTTGAACAAGAAATTAACCTGCAATTGCTTCGCCCCACTAAGGTGAAAATGGGACTTGCGAAAATAGTATAAGTCCATTGCGCCAATATGTCGGTTGCATTACGCGAAGTAAAATACTCCTTAGGAAGATTGACAGATAGATCCCAGTAGCCTGATGACCAGGGATGCTAGCAGTAAAGTGGGTGAACGTGCGTAAGCATAAAACTTAGACTATAAAATGTAAATACCATTTTTTACTTTATCATATGGCGGAGAGCTTTAGACCTTATATTCGATAATTGCAGGATTTATAATACGTATGCACATAAATTACAATTATTTTGAAAACATGGTTATAGATATTGTCTTAGTCATACTATTCAGTTCTATAAAGATATGAATAATTAATGCTCAACGATGAAATATTAATGTGAACTTTACATTGACAAAAATAGAATTTATTGAACGATTAAAATATCATGTCACTGTTTTATCTTGAAAGAAAATACACGATAGAATTTGATCTATAACCGTGACTAACATAATACTCGTATTAGCATGATTTGTATAAATAATACATTTATTTGGGACAATTCAAAAAGACGACAATACTATGCTTGTTCCGGATAGCTTAATTAACGGTTGAAATGTCTAAGTGCAAAATGTCGCAAAGTTTTACAGCTTACTTTGTTATTATTTGTTTTGATTATACATGTATTTGAATACGTTTTTGGAAAAATGAAGTAAATACCAAGTCATTTGTATTTAGATGCATGCATATTGGCTGTTATATCATTAACATTAATCTGATACATTTCTGTTTTGTGACGTTTTTCAATACATCTTCTGTTAATTTGTATCTACCAGTTTATCTAACGAGTTTACCTACATAGTTTTTATCAGAATCAAAGTACCGTTCCACAAGTAACCGACAACTTTACCCAACACAAGTTGGAACCAAATTAATGTAGTGTTACAGTCCATAAAAGTGCGATACCAGCTGTGGTCTAGTGTATCATGCAAATCCTTCACTATACTACGATAACTAAGCCATGTTCCATCTCTATGTTACCAGCAATTATATAAATTAATAACCGCTCCTTACATGAAAAATCGAATTCGGAAATCCTCGGCAGTTTTCTTTCGTAGATGGTGGCCGGGGAGTTCCGAATGGCCAATGGAAACCCAACTTGCATCATTCCAATATACCCCGGCCTTCAAGACGGTGGTAAACAAGCAGGGTGCCAGATCACAGTTCATTTATTTGAAGTTTAACAAGAATCTATTCACACTTTAGTGCTATAATAAAATAAATGAACACATCAACTTTGTCCTCAGAGAGCTCATGTATATTTATATATCATTATAACAAATAACAACTCTCTCTTCCTCTCTCTCTCTCTAAGTCTAATCTGATTCTAATAGCTTCAGTTTTATTATTTCATATCGATACAACACGTCAAAGTCATTTTTTTCAGAGGTTGTTAAAGCCTTCGGAGAATTAAGTTTTTTAAAAGTGTAAACATTAATTTAAAACAATAAATTCATCATTATAATCTATTTATACCAACAATCTTTCTTAGTCTCTCTCTCGCTCTCTAACTTCTTGTTTTCTTACTATAAAAATATGCCAAAATACTTGCCTAGTTTTTTTCCCGATATCGAGCGGCAATGACGTAAATCGGCAAATTTAATATAACATAAAAATGTGAGAAGTCACTTCATTACGCCGTATTTATACGTTTGAACATTCCGCTTATTTGCGGATCAATATTGGTCATAAAATCAATTGATTTTTCAGAAGTTTGCCCCATGTCTTGATAAATGGATTCCTTATCGATTTAGTTGTCCTGCTGAAGTATAATTCCTATTTTGATTACTTGTAATAGCATTTTGAGATGGCATTTATTTCAAGTTATGATTTGAAAATTCATTTATTATGGTGAGCAATTTAGTTTTCCGATATCTCTATGAATATTCTGATGTAGCTAGCGCTTGAAATGATCAATACAAAGCGATGTTGAGAAGATTTCGCCACTGTTCGTCTGCCATAGAATTATTCTATAGGCTCAGAATTTATTCACAATTTATTTGATATGATTAAGACTGACGCATATAGCGACAATAACGAATCATCAATAAAAACCGAGTGGGACAAAATTTGCTGAAAACAAAGCAAAACGCAACATAAGAATCACTTCTCACAGATTTGCATTTTTTGTGTAACAAAAGATTGAATGCCAATCTGCAGATGGCTCATACCGAGTGTTACGTATCGAGGGTTAGATCGGATAAAATAATCGAAAAAGTGTCAAACATGAAACAAATGTAATCTGTAATTCAAATGAAATTTCTGACACACATTTAAAGATAGGGAATATTAAAAAGATTTAGACCATGTTAAAATGATTAGAAAATTTTATACAACTATTGAGTTATATTATGAAATAATCCTGATCTTGGAGAAATTTTATACAATTTTTAATTCTTTTGTTCAAGAATATTTTGTTCTTCATTGTATTGTGAATATTTTCTCCTTGATTTATTGTATAACAGTGTTTCTAAATTAAGATTATTTGAAGACAACAAAGACTTTGTTATGCCAATACTATAACAGCGAATCTTAGAATTAACATAATAGTAATAGCACGTGACTACATTGTCAAATAAGACAATACAATAACGCAGTGACTCTATCACTATACCCGTATCCTATTAACTTGCAAAACTCATAAAAATAAGTAGAGTATTTTATATCTTTTTATATGTAAAATTGTCTATGAATGATAAATATTTACATATTTAAGTCTTTATTAATAAAATATATGTTCTGTTCTGTTATGTTCTATAAACAATATTACTACTCTATATAATTGTACGTGACTAAGTAAGTGCTTTCTTTAATGTTAAACGTTGAAGCAAGGTTTTTAAAGTCTACTATAAGTACCACTATTCAGTCATTCTCGTACCCCGAGGTTATCAAGGTTCTCGATCTAACTAATCTAAGTTAGTATCGAGAATCCTACTAGACTCTGGGTACGAGAATGTATTCAGTCGACTATAAACATTAACTTCCCCGATCATCGAGTCACACACCAATTGTTAACATACGGCGCAGATTGCAGCCACCGCATACAGTGAATGGCCCTAAAAGGTACCTTAAAAATTCTTGCTCAAGGAAATTAGCAGTGCTCCTAGTGCGATTCAAACCCAGGACGTCTCGATCCCTAAACACGCGTTCTACCACTGGACGTCTGTCCCACCCTTCATTACATGATGTTACTATGAGGAATATTATTTCCATATTATGAAGTACGATAAAGGACACTCTTGTCTAAACTATATGTATACATTAAAACATAGGCGGCCAGCAGAATTTTGAGACAAAACACAATTTACACTCGCGTATTCAATAAGTATATGCATGTTTGGTGTTTTAGTCTCGGAACCAGGCCGACTGCTTATGCATTTGGTGTGTTTGAGAATTAAAAGCACAAAATATAAACAAAAAACTATCCGCTCTTATCCTGAAAATTTGAACACACCCGTTATACAAGTCACCATTATAATCATGTAGTTTTGTATATCAACCGAACAAAGGTTCAATTATATGACTCTCTTAATTAATTCTTGATATAATTATATCGACTGAAATTAATAAGAAATTAGTTTCATATAACGCTATGATCTTATATACCTGATATTTGAATATGTACATGACAAGGTATTGATTATTGATAAAAACATTAATGTTATAATTTAGTACAAACAACATACAACGATACCACAATTATAGTTATAATATTACAATTCTTATAATATAGTGTAACCCAAGATACACGAACATTGAAAAATCTGAGCCATGGGATATCTTGGCACGAAGATATCCAAGGACTGGGATATCTTGGCACTGAGATATCCAAGGACTGGGATATCTTGGTACTGAGATATCCAAGGACTGGGATATCTTGGCACTAAGATATCCAAGGACTGGGATATCTTGGCACGAAGATATCCAAGGACTGGGATATCTTGGCACTGAGATGTCCAAGGACTGGGATATCTTGGCACTGAGATGTCCAAGGACTGGGATATCTTGGCACTGAGATATCCAAGAACTGGGATATCTTGGCACTGAGATATCCAAGGACTGGGATATCTTGGCACTGAGATATCCAAGGACTGTGATATCTTGACACTGAGATATCCAAGGACTGGGATATATTGGCACTGAGATATCAAAGGACTGGGTTAACAGAGGACTAAAATATACGAGGACTGAGATACTCGAGATTCTAAGATTTCTGCTGACCGAGATAATCGCAGAATGAGATATCTGCGGATTAAATTATCCGAGGACTGAACTAACCGAGGACTGAGATATCCTATAACTGAGATATCCTAACACTGAAAAATCAATGCAAGCCTTGAGAAATCTTAGCCCTGAGATGTCCTAGCTCTTCAAATATTCAAACCCTTTATATATCCGAGCATTGAAAATCAAAGTCCCAAGCCTTCATAACAATCTAAGATATCATATAAGTATCCACAATCCAATGAATTCTTATTGATTTCTGTGGTCCTTATATTTGGACATTTAAATGCAAATTAGACCTTCAAGATCCATAAGCTTGTAAAATTCAAACATTTTGATGGGGGCCAAAGTTGTCCATATCTCACAGGTTTGACTGTAGTGTAATCTGATATTGTAAGTTAATACATATAATATTGGTGATATACCCAGAGTAATATAACACAATGTTATATAATACTGATTGATTTTACTTCATAGTGTTTAATTGTTTATTAATTTAATACTATTATAGTATATCAACGTCAGGGCGTACCTGCGTATAGGACCCAAGTTAGCACAGTAGGTAAGGCGATAGGTAAAAAAGACGTAAAAGTACCTGTTTATAATGTATATACTACCGGTATATCAGTGAACCATATTGTAATTTAGATATCGATGGTAAATTATCACGATATCCTTTAAACATTTGTTTAATTAATGAGAAAATAAAATTCTTTTCGACAGTAAAGAAACGTTGGGTTCAAGTTTAAGTAAAGAAATCTAGCATGCGCTGGGTCTACCTGTATACAATGGCCTGCAAACTTAGAAGAATGAAATTTTAAGAAAAAATGGTCATAAATAAGGCAAGTTATATTACCATAGTTAATAATAAAGTTTATTAGTATAATATAGTTTGAATCACATCGGTTGATCAACCAATTATTTTGTTGGTTTTGGAATTTGCTCAAAGGTCTTTTTTTTTCATTATCAATAGTAAATGGCATTCAATTTATCCTTCCAACTGAGTTTTGTTTGTGAAATTTTAAAGAGCACCAATATGCGTATGGCTGACTGTTTAGGCAACATCATCAACTCTATACTCAGTCATACTATCAATTTCTCGCAGACTTAAGACAGACTTTGGTGTGCCGTAACAAAGTTGTACTTAAAGCGAATAGTCAGCTCTATAGTATTAAAATTGTTTGAATCTATCTAAAACCCATCATTTTTGTTTCCGTTAGAAACAAACTAAATACCGCTTAGTACTAGAGTAACAGCAAACTCAATTACAAGTTATCTAAATACGGAGATTATGCCATACAACTGTAATAAAGGTAACAAAATAACAATATTCAGTTATTTTCGAACATTGTTCATTTTAAAACGTCAGTAGTGTAGGGCGTTAGCGTGGCACCCAAAATTTTTTGAAAAAACCGTTATGGCACCCAAATTTTTTTGAAAAAACCGTTATGGCACCGAGATTTTAAAGAAAAAATATTTATGGCACCAAAACGAAAAAACGAATTTTGGGGAGAGAAACAAAATTTGGGAGAGAGAAGAGGTGCCACGCAAAAAGTAAAACTTTTTTGTACCGCCCTGTGTGTTTGTGTTGTTCTGTAGTCAAATGTCAAGTGATCAGAAAAAACGGATTGACCTACATTAAAACGGATTGACCTACATTAAAACGTATATCCAATGAAAAGCCAGTTTACATATTTTGAGTTTGTTCGTGTTGGTTTGTGTATGGACTTTGTATTATTAGACTGAATTGTAGATTATGTTTTTATGAATTTTATTGACATGATGAGATTATATTCTTTCGAAAAAGATGGGTGGCCCTGAAAAGGGCCGTTGGTTTATAACTTTAGAGTTATTTAGACATCGCTGGTGCTTTCGGGTTTGATGTCTGGTCTTTCATTCGGTGTGCTGACAGTTGCAGGTTCATTGAATTGTTGTCTAGCCCGTTGCTGTAGTTCTTCTAGTTGTCTAGCCTGCTGCTGTAGTTGTTCTTGTCTAGCCTGCTGCTGCTGTTGTTGTCTAGCCTGCTGGCGTTGTTTTTTAAATTGTCCAAGACAATACTCACAGCCACATTCGTTATTTTGCACACGCTGCATCCACCATTGAAAGTCTAGATCTTGCTGTCTTTCTACAAGACGACTAGCTCTCTCTTCCTCCTGTCTCATGCTTTCTAATTCCATCACTGCTAAAGCCACATTCTGTTCACGCTTTTCTTTTTCACAGGTTTGTTGATCCACCCAACGGCGGACACTATACCAAGTTCTAGCTTCTTTAGCTCTCAACATTCTAATTTTTCTAAGTTGGTTCACAAGGCTGTCCATGATGATCACTGTTCGGTGTCGAAAAGTGGTGTGAAGTGACCTACTTAGAGCGCGACGTTATATAGCGTCAGCGCGAACGTGAGAGAGAGCACGTCTTTGGACGTTCGGTCGAGTGATTAATTTGTGTTTGTTGGTAGGTCTTTATGGACTGATTGCCACTTAAGTATTCATACAAATCAACTCAAAATCACAACAACTCATCTTTAGGTTTATTATTTTTATTTTATAACATCAAACAAGATAGAACACATGTAACAGATACATAGAACAAGAAATAAAGCAAAAAAAACAGAGATGAAACACAACAACAACATATTATTTACATACATCTATCCATAATACCAACCAAAATGAACTCTGTTTCTACATCGCATTATCTCATGAAACCAGTCTTTATCGTAACTGCCTACTTCACAACAACATATTTGTCCTGTTTTATTCAATTGATAGGCTTGATTATAATAGCTCCAGTAATGTTGAGCAAACCAATCGCGAACATACACATCGTTTTTATCAAATCTCATGTCAAATCGTGTTTGAATCACTTCATTTAAATCACAACCACGAGATAAAAAGTCTAAAGCAAAAATACAATATAATCCACACACGGGTTTAAAAACACCTTGTAGTCTAACTTTATTCCAATAGTAAATTTTGAAATGTCTCTTTAAGAAACACAGAATATCACCCAACGGTGGAAGTCCGTACGAATCAAAGTAAATAGCTGTAGATCCTTTCAGGTAGATAGCAACCCAATGTTCACCAGGTTGATCTGAATTATGTGTATTCACGATGAAAGCTCTCACACCATTCTCTAGAGATAATTCATCTTTAGCGCATACACGTCCATGTAATGTTTTTAATAAGGGTGAATGGTCCAACACATATTGAAGTTCATTAGTCTCCATAACACCACACTTTCTTCACACGTTCTGACCATAAAGTCACCCAGTCACAAGATAATTCTGACCGATGGCTTTCAAATTCAGATACAAACTGAACCCACAAACGTCGGGCATCTCCCTTTTCTTCTTTGGATAAAGAATGAAGATGAGGATACCATTTTTCTAGCACTCTGTAAATGTTTAATTCAAGTAGAGCTTTTTCAATATACAGATCTGTCCATTCATCTGTTGTAGAATACAAGCATAACGGATGGTTGATCTGACTTGGGTGATCTACAATGCACCCGTAGCAATCCTCTTTCACTTTTTGATATATCAATGATTGTAATTCTTCTACGACATGATGATTTAAATTGTCCTTTAAAAACTCAGTCCGTGAACTTTCACAACACGGAAAAGTAAACAGTTCTATTTCAAATTGTTGTCCTTCACTGATTTCAATTTCATCACACATCATGTCTTCACTCATCTTCAATAGTCTAGAATCACTTCTCTGTACGAATTGATTTCAATCTGATTGTCGTACTCAGCATACACAATAACGTTGATAGCTGCATCAAGGACTCGAGAGAAATGAAACTCTAAACGTAGATTTCCTGTCTTTATAGGATGAAGCTGTCCTTCTTCTGCACCTTGATCCGCCGTCAAATCTATACCCCACAGTGTATAGCCGTTTCTGTAATCGTTCAAAGTAATACCCATGGATCTATTGACTCCAAGGGAGCCCGTGGCTTGATACAAGGACATGTAGGAACGTAAACATTCTCCGCTCGCAAAGTTGGGTTGAAAGGGTTTGTTGTGTATACTTTTACCATCAATACTGACTTCCAGTTGATTCAAGTTAAAATGTTGGAAATTGAAAGGGTTGCTTTCAGGATCTCCATTCATATCTCCATTGCTCACCATACCAATGATCAATCGTTTTGGCAGTTGTCCTTGAAAAAGATGATCTTCAATCTTGGATCGTTGACCTCCAGGAATCGTGAATGTTTTGACTTCAGCTCGTTTGATCGGAATTTTCATATTATGTTGAGCAATCTGCTGATTGAGCTGTGTTGCTACGATGGGTAGTAAATCCACGGTTCGCACATTGAATCCAGCTTGTGTAAACTGAACTTTGCCAGCAGATGTGCCAATCAAACAAAAGTTGGCTGAAGCTCTGTTTAAGCGTAAACGTATTTCAACACCATTGGGAATATATTTTTCTTGCATGACCAAATCTAAATGAAGTCGTCCACAGAGTTCTAACGTACGACTTTGATGTATCTGTAGTCTTCGGTGAACATAACCTTTGTTTTCTCCATTATGTACTCGGGTATTCATCTGGCCTGCCGTATCTTCAGCCCATAGTTCCAATCCTTGTAATTGAGTTTGTTTACATCCTTTGGTGTAGGAAAGTAAGTTTTCAATGTACGCGCGATACGCATACGTATCGGCATTACTGGTAATCAGTTTATTGTTCAAGTAGACATCAATACTGCTGAATAAACTGTGAAAGAAATTGTTGACAGGAGCCACTTCTGCATCATTGGCTAAATTATCTCCATTTTCTTGTACCACTTTGACTTTTAAATACAAGTACGATTGATTTAAATCTGTCCACTTTTCTGTCTGTGCAGGAATCACAAATTCAATAGGTGCGTTGTTATCCAAAGTAGATATAGGGTAATGTTCAGTCCATTGACCCTCTTGCATGGCTGTCATGGTGGGTGGAACAAATCCTACATCCAATTCTGTCTTACTGCATTCGCATGAACCGTGTTGCATCATTTTTGATCAAATATGTCGTGAGGTCTTGACTTCTTGACACTTGAACGTCTAGGTTTAGAATGAACTCTTTTCTTTGGGCGTGTGGGTTTTGTACGTTTGGCAGGAACAACAGCTTTGAGTAATTGTTCACCCATGTTTTTAAGCATGTTAGCCCCACGTTTTCTCACCACTTCTTTAGGTTTGGAGCCTGTCATTAAATCTTGCACAGCCCCTTTTCCTTGACGAACTGCTTCATGTTTTAACGTTTTCATTCCAGTTTTGAACAAGGGTTGTAGTAGAGGCATGACATTTTTCATAGCTTTTTTAAACACGGATCCTAAACCATGTCCATATTGACGAGCTTGACCTTTGTAAATGGGTATCATTGTTTCTGTCGAATATGAACTTTTACCATCGACTTCCCGTGCACAAAATGAATGTGTTTGCCTGTGTCTCCCCTTATATTTATATGAATAGTGTCGAAATCGGCTTTGGCAAGAGGAACATAGTGTAAATTTAAAAATTCGAAATGAATGTGGGGATTACTCCCTGCTTTAGTCACCGATTCAAATGGAACCACGCGTAGAATGGGGGCTTCTATATTTCCTAACAAAGTGTAAGAGGCAAGATCAGAATACACAAATAAATGATTATGTCCCATATGCACATCTACACCATAAGGAAATGGATTTTTATTGTCTTTCAAATACACAGTAGTAGAATCATTTGGATCTCCCCCTAGTTTTATGAACAGATCAGGATGAAATTGAATACCCAATTCATCCGAACTGGCCATTTTCACTGTTTTACTAATATTGGAAAAACTCATCACCAATGTAAGATTGTATTTTTTTAAAATACCTCCAATATAATTTTTAATCGTTTCATCGATCGTTTGAATGAGATGTTGTGGTGTTACATAAGTTGCAGGCGGAATAGATAAACATAAACCTTGAGCACAATGTTCAGGAAGTTCACTCAATGCTCTGCGAACATTTTCATCTTGACTGACAATGTAAAATGTTCCTTCCTCTTGTGTAATATTTATGACTTGACTTGGTACAATTAATTCGACTAGAGCAATTTCCCAATCTTGTTTATTTAAATGTACAGGTTTGATCAATTTTGTACGAAAACAACATTGTATATTATCAGGAAACAAATCTGTAGAACTATCACTCATTAATGTAATGTAAAAAGAACTCATGTTGATTTAGGTTTATTAAATTTCAAAGAAGGATTTGGTAAAATATAACCCAAAGAGCTACTTAATAATAAAAGCCACAATTCACGATCAGGACGTTGAAAACATAAATTAAATAAAGACACAGAGATAATAATAAATACCACCACAATTTGTGAGATAAACGTAACTTTGTTTTTGGGTTCACAAGGTTTAATGACGGTGGGGTCCACTTGAATACTGGCACTATCTGTCTGAGACATGATGTATTTATACAAGATAAGATTCTGGTATCCAACTATCAAATTTAGAAGGGTAGCCTTTCCAATGTACTTTTATTTCCCAAATCTTTTTTCCACCTACACTCCTCTGACGTCGATCAAGCACTGATTCAATTTCGTAAATGTCACTATCAAATATAGGTTGAATTTCCGAAACATAAAAAGAGCCTAATATTTTCTCACCCTCTAAATCTTCTAATTTAAAAGTGGGAGGTTGGGTTTTGGACACACGTACTACTTTAAATATTTCAGTGGTCCAATTGGGTAAATAACCTTTGTCAAATGTACGTTTTGTTTTATTCAAACGTACTCGATCTCCCACCTGAATGGTGTGGGATGAACTTTGTTTTTTCTTACCGTACAAGGCGTTAGAGACTTGGGCCTCATTTTGTGCATTGACAGAAGCTGGTGTTCTTTGAATGCTACGATGAAACCGATGATTATAACTATGAACCAGTTTAGGCAATATGTCTACATAGCGCCGTGTATTTTCATGAGTGAAATATTTCCACATACGTGTTTTCAATGTACGTTGAAACCGTTCAACAACACTTGCTTTGGTTTCTGGATTTTCAGTGGTGAAAAAATGAATACCCGATTTTTTAAGAAACTGTTGAAATGCATGATTTTTAAATTCTGTTCCTTTATCGGTTTGCAGAGCTTTAGGTTTTCTTGGAATAGAACTAAATGCTTGAATAAGTGTATTGCCCGTTTTATTTTCAATAGGAATGACCCAAGCATATTTTGAAAAAACATCAATAACACAAAGTAAATAACGATAAGGTTTATTAAAGTGTGCCAATGATTGCATATCAGCTAAATCAGCTTGCCATTGATGATCAATCCCTGCTACTACGGTTGCTCTTCTGGAAAATTTACGTCGTATAGGTTTATGCAGAGTGTAGGTGTTTTCTCCTTTTAACCAGGATTTCACTTGATTCAAAGTGATAGATTTTAATTGGCGTCTTGCAGCTTTGTACAGAGCTTGTATTCCACCAAATGCTGCTGAATTTGCAGGATTGTAATAGATGGAACGTAACACTTTCTTTAATAAGGATCCCATTTTTCAGTCTTGAGATCTGTAGGACTGGAAAAACTTTCATAAAATTGATCTTCTTCGTCCTCGTCTTCCACGTTGTCATCTAACTGTTGAATCCAATTCCAACGTCTTTTATTTCCTACCACTTCTTGAGGCACGTTCACTTCTCTCAATCCACGTGAAAACTGTTCCCAACCACGAGGGTTGGAGCTTTTTCTTTGACGTAATACATCATTGACTAAATCAATAATATTGGATCCTGCTACAGGTTTTCCATCATATTCTAAAACACCTTGTTCATTCCATGACATATGAGGATGTTGTTTTAACATGTTGATTAAAAGTTCAGCTTTACGCCGCATAGTGCGTGGTACACTTTCTACAATTTGATCTTTCAATGTCGTTGTTGTTGGTGGCGGTGGTGTTGGTGCTGCTGAAGGCATTACCGTTGCTTTTGGTGTACGAGCTCTTTCATGCGATTGTTGAAATTTATGTAACACTTCACCATATTGTCTAGCTTTTTCTGAAGGTGATAAAGCATCTTCATTTAACACATGATTCATTTCATTTTCTAATTGAGCTGTTTGGGTGACTTGAGGAGAAGGTGGTAAACGAGGTCGTTGTTGTGTTTTCCATCGTTGCATCTCTTCCAACACTTTGAAAGGAACAATAGCCATTTTCTTCATAATTTCTTGACTAATTGAGCAACTCCACCACTTAATGCACCGGCAGCAACTGCTTTTGCAATGACAGGAGCTAATGCTAACAAGGGTAATATACCTCCCTTTTGATTCAGTACACGTTTCTTCTTTTGAATAGATGTTTTCTTATCAGCTAACAATCGGAGATGTTGACACTTTGGCCTCAACTTGCGTTTTTGAGCTGGAGTCAATGTCACATTCCCTTTTAAAATGTTACTACAACATTCTGAGATACAATTGATCAGTTCTGAAGGTGCATGGTGAATCATCTGTTTTCGATAGGCTTCTGGAGCTTGAGCTAAACCTAGCATCACATGCCCATACTTTTTCACAAGTGGTTGCTTTCGTGTCATGATGATAACTAAATCAAGTGTTGTATTGTTCATGACTTATATAACATTTCTAAAGCTTTTAAAGCCTCTGCTGTGGATGGATCTTTGGGAGGAGACTGAGATAATAAACGTTGTATTCCTCTTCGCATTAAATCTTGCATGCCATCTACAGGTGTAGCAGATGTAGGCATCATTCTTCTTAATCCTTGTCTCATTAATTCTTGTTTCACCATATCTGTATCAATGGTTTGGGTTAAAGGTGAAAATCGTGCTATCAAAGTAGAGGGTTCACTTCTTGAACTGTTTCTCGAACTATTTCTCGAACTGTTTCTTGATGGAGTAGAATTAAAACTATTTCTTGAACTCAAACTACGACTTGGTGTAGAATTAAAACTTCTTGTTGGCGTATGACTTGCTGAACTTCTTGGTGAATTAAAACTTCTTGATGGAGTAGAATTAAAACTATTTCTTGGTGAACTGAAACTTCCAATTGGCGTATGACTTACTGAACTTCTTGCTGGTGTAGAATTAAAACTTCTTGTTGGTGTATGACTTGATGACCTTCTTGATGAACTACTGGTTGAGGGTGGTGTTTTATGAGCAATATATCCCGTTGTTTTCTTTTTAGTTGTTTTCTTGGCAGTGGTCTTTTTAGTTGTTTTCTTGGCAGTGGTCTTTTTCGCAGTTGTCTTTTTAGCTGTTTTCTTAGGACCAAATTTGCGTATTGTCTTTTGACCATTCCATCGTAATAAACTGCGTATCATCACTCCACCCAGAAATCCACTCCCGCCTGGTTTTAAAATCAATTGACGTTTTGTATCTAAATCAATGGTGTCATCTTGTAACTGCTCTAATTCATGGCGATGTTTTTCCATGAAATTAAGAGTTTGTTTAGGAAGTTGTACTTTCTTTTGTAAAATAATTTGTGCAGCAAGTGTAAACCATTTCACCATTTCCTTTAATCCCGAACGTAATAATTGTTCACGGGTGTCAGGATTCTTTTCCCGACTCAAATGAACAAGAGACTGAGCTATAGCTTCCATGATGGATAATGAACCAATGATCCTCAAGTGAGCCTATATATACACAACTGAAGCCCGATCTTCTCCTGTTAACCAATGATGAAATATATCAGTTCTTAACCGATACGTGTCTGGGGTATGAGGATGAAAATCAATCAGTAAATACCCATGAGGTGTTGATACAGCATCTTGATAAGCTGCTATCAGATGAGGAAGTTGAATCTGGTTAGCTAACACTTTAATTTGACCTTTATCTCTCGTGTTTTGAAACAAGATCATGTAATGTGCATTTAAACTCAAAGTGCGACTTGCTTTGGATGATTGAAATAAATTTTGTGTAATATAAATAACACTTGCATTGCGATGATGACCTTTACGTGTAAACCATAATTTGATTTTTTCTTCATCCTTTTCTCCCAACATGTCATCAAACACAATTAAATGAGGGATGGTTATATCATCCACAATGTCTTCATCATTCTCAGGAATACCCTGAATAAATTGAATCTGGGTTTCTTGCTCTTTTAACTGCGCATAAGCTGACTGCCATTCTTTGTAGCACCAAACAATACGTTCAGGTACTATATGAAATAAATCGGTTTTGTATTCCAACAGTTTTTTTACAAACTGTGTTTTTCCTGAGCCACTAGGACCCGAAATAAAAATATTGCATGGATGCTTAAAAAGTAAACTCTCTTCCATGACTGTACATGAACAACTAACACATGAGTCAAAGAAACATTTTTATTTAAACATTTTTCAAAACATGTTTTTATGAAATAACAAAAGTCAATGATAAAACATCAATGATAAACAGTTTTATAAACATTACAAACATCAATGATAAATAGTTTTTATAAACATGACAAACATTAATGACAAAGTTTAATCTAACAATTCATAGTCATGTTTCAATTGTTCCATCACTTCGCGAGCTTCCCGTCTTATTTGATAAGTGTTTATCCAAAACTCTAAATCGTTCACACACGATAACAATGTGAATATCAAAGCAAACATGTTTACTCATTAGAAATGGTTTCAACAATGAACACAATACTTTTGTTCAAGAGTTTTTAATATTTGACATAAGAATGTCAGCGATATGGTTTAGTTTGTTTTGTAGAAGAGCCTCTATGAATATTCCGAAAGCACGAGGTCCTCGTCTCTGTAAAATGTAAAATAATTTCCTGTTTCTGCTTAAGTTTGATCGTTCACACTCTATTTCTTCCCGCATACCAATAGTTAAAATACTGTTTTCCATGAGGTAGTCCATGATATTTAAAGTTTGTTCTGATGTTAGCAAACGAATCAGAGATGTCCAACTTTTTCTAATGGCTCTTTTATGTATCTCATCCATAATTAAAATGTCAACAATGAACACAATACTTTTGTTCAAGAGCATTTAAAACACAATCTAAATTAACAATCTCTTTCCAATTTACTCCGTACACATGAGTATGATGTATTTGATTCACCACAAAAAGTGCCATGTCCAATTCTTCCAACATTAAAGGTGAATTCATAAACTGCTGAATCCAGTCCCTATTATATACACCTTTGGGTATTTTCAAACGACATGCTAGCAATAATGCTTTGGTAATGATTCTATTGCGCATTTTCCCACAAAGTCAAATTCCCTGCAGCAAAAGAATTGACTCTCGCTAAACCAGTGTATTCTATATCAGAAGTGTCCAACTCGACATTTTCTCTGAACTGTCTCAAATCAGAAGAATCCTGTTTATATATGTGAGCTCGATCTCCAAGGATAAGAAATACGTGTTCAAACGTAACGTCGTATGGAAAAAGCATGAAACCATGTATACGCACCCCATACATTGTGTTCACATAGTAATACCACACAAAAACACAACTTTGATGAAACCGTTGTGCTAAAAGTTCAGTTTCTTTCATTTCTGCATCCGTAAAACTAAAACCCCAAATACGTGATACCATATGATACACTTTTTGCTGGACCATGTTAAATTTTCTTAACACGGGTTGTCTTTGATGAATCGTCAAATCATCTCTTCCCAAAACATCCAACACCATAGATTCTAATCGAAAGTCTTTCTTTTGTAAACTATGCAAAGCATTGTGACTTGCCCAGGCTATCACCAATTCCGTTTTCCAGCGTTTTGCATTGGCCCATACCACATAACGATAAATTTTCTCTCTCAATTCAATCGGTAAGTACGGTATCAAGTCCATCATGTCAATGAATTGTAACCAAAGGGCACCGTCATATAATTGTCAATGATGATACGTTTTGTATACACCGAACGAAATGTCTTGGTTTGTTTCTCACTGGTGACTTTACGATCCCGATGTCGTTTTATTCTAGATTCATACTCTACGACTGTAGAATACTGATCACGATTTTTGACACATTCTACCATGGAATTAAAATTGACTTTCTGTGAAGCATTGAAATCTAAAGTAATGCCTTTGACTTTGCAAGTCTGATGCACTTCTCCGTTTTCTATGTATTCATAACCATAATTCTTTGGACCTAAAGCTACATATTTTACAATACGACCCTGAGGCACTTCATCGGTCCACATTCCTAAACGACTGGAGTGGATAGGAACATTGTACCCGTTGGGATCATAAATAAACATGCAAGAGTCCGTGTCAAAATAAAGGACTCTTTTTCCTAAAGGTTCAAGCACTTTGTAAAGTTCTAATCTTGCATAGGCTGTAACATACGAGGCCACTACAGGATTGGATGAAGAGTGGGGTTCTACTTTATCGTTTTCATCTGTATAATTCACTAACATGAATTCATCATGATCAAAGGTTTCTGTATATTTAACAGACTTTCTAGGATCAGACAAAATCTCATATAAACGATCTAATTTGTGCACATACTCTGTTTTAGGTAGAATATTATTCTGGGCATTTTTACCCCATAAACAATTGAGCATAGTTTTAGCAAATGCTCTTTTTCCAGGGTTTTTCTCTACATGCTCTAACACAATGCCTTCTGCTTTATAGTAGTCTTCTTTAAACTGGTTTTGTTCTGCTTCTGTAGTCACACCACTTGGATAACCACTAGCTTCTTGTTTTATTTTCAAGTATTTGTCTATGTATCGACGGTACACATCTGAACTCCACTCCTCCCAATGCCATACATGATACACATTCAATACACGATAACCCAACTCTATAGCTTTAGCCAGTTCAACATGAGTCCATGTGCCAAACAAACTACGTTCCCTTATCGTATGAGTGCATGGCTTTCCCATTTGTACCTCTTCAGCACATGTGCGACATAATGTAAACACCATCTTTTTATTACAATGCATGGGAAGTACTGGCATCCATAAATCTTGAGGGGGTAAAACACAACATTTAATCAGTCCTTTGTAGAGATCTAGTTGAGTGAGATCAATCTGTTCTTGGCTTAATATTGTAGGATGGCCAATAGGGTAAGCTCTATACTTGTTCACAAAGGGATACAAGGAGCAAATGTCTACATATTTTATTTCTTGACCTTCTTCACATTCATGAAACAATTTGACAGCATTGGTGCGACCTCCAAATAAAGCTTCACGAGGGATGATAGGATCTTGACCAAAATAAAATCGTTCTACTCTGGTTTTATAGGCCTTGTCTGCTTTACATTTTTTCTCAAATTCACATTCCCACATCACTTCTACTGTGTAGCCTTGATCTTTCAATTCTTCGAGACGACATTGTGTGTGGGCATACAACAAACCCATCGTTTTTAAGGAATACGGATGGATCAGATCTCTATTGGGAAAACACTCGGGGCATCCATGATACCAGCATCCCATAAATTCATACACGGTATTCGTATCTTTACAAAATCCATCTACATAATATGGCCCAATCTTAACTTCACCATGATGGTTCAAGGCATGTTGAATATGAATACCTTCTGTCAAAGCTATCATTTGTAGCCAACGCACGCCTTTCATGGAATATTTCGTTTTGTTGGGATATCCAGCATCAGAAATGATACCTAAACTCAGTTCTGGCATAGAGTTTTTTCTCCATGCTTTATTACAAACTTGTGCTAATGTTGTCGCTTCCAAGAATGGATCGATTTGATCACTCTCTAATAACTGTTTACGAAATTCTCCGCACCCTCGTCGTAAAATGTCAACATCTGATCTACAATATTTCTCCATTTCCAATTGAAAGTCAAACACTTTGTCTTTTTGTTCATTGTACCAAGCCAGAAATTGTTCACGTTGAGCTGGTTTCATACTATTAGGTCTATAGTAATACAAAGATAAATAGGGTCCTACATAATCTTGAAACTCCAACTTGTTGGCATAGAATGGAAACCATCCTTTAGCTAATTCATCCAATCCAAATGTTTTTGGAAATGCAGAGAGGGGCATGCTCAGAAAACTGAGAGAGTCAATCAAACGCACTCCATGTATTTTCATCATAATAATTTTAGACCCATTCATGATTAACTCGGGTTTGGCACTTCCATGTGTAATAGCATGTCGTAGAATAAACTGTACATCATATCCACCAGCATTATGAGCAATCACTGTTGATCCACGGTGGGTTGATTGAAATAGCCATGTAAAGAACTGTTTTAAAGTATCTTCTCCGCGAAACACCATTTCACGAGCTCCTTCGACACCATCACATGTTGCACAGGGTTCTTGAACAGACTGGCACATACAATTCCCACACGCTCTTTGAGCTACACAGAAATTTGGAATATGTTCACCCGAATCAAAGCGACATTCAAAATCAAAAAAGATAAAGGGTACTTTTGCTGGTTTCTTGTCTGGTGATTCATACGTAGGAATAAAGCACTCATGACCTGGCCCAACCGTTGTTTTACAATAACGACACTTTTTCGTACCTGTACATTGATGATTGCGTTTCGTTTCAACAATAATCTGTCCACATGTTTTACATTTACACACCGATTGACATATGGTCTTTTTTTGTTTTCCTTGTGTAGATTTATGCTTCTCATAACATTGTTCACTCTTGAACATTCGACGACACTCAAAACAATAATGAGGTTTACCAAACTCACATGGGATGGGTGAATAACATACACAAATATGTATACATTTGTGACCTTCACGATGACTATATCCTACATCACAATATTCACAGAAATATGGTTTTGCTAGGAATCCCGTGATAGATACAATACAGTCATAATGATTATCATGATGATAAATGTGTATCACTCGACTCTTTTTAGTCACTTCTGGAGGGGTGAATAATAAATCTTTTCCATGTTGTGTACGTATTTTAATGACATACTCTGGGTACAAATGATCTTGCAGTTTCTTGTATTCTTCTATACCACAAGATTGATGCATTCCAATACCAACTTGATCTAATAACGCTTTTGCTTCTAATGTTTGTAGACTTTTCTTGGATTGACGAATAAGATGCCAACGTTTTTTCCATTCAGGTGTTGAAGTCTGGTTCGCTTTACATCGCCCGACCACAATAGATCTGGCCAAGCACATCGAATCTGAACTGTTGTCAATACGTACAATACTTCTTTTGGTTTGAATAAGATGACTGACATCTACGGATTTAAATGGTAGAGGCTTCCCAGAGCCTTGCGGCATCTCAATATGTGTAATTTCTAGCTGGGTTTCTCCATCATGAATTCTAAAGGCTTGATTACTCTGCGCCACTTTCTCGATTTCTTCTAATAACGATTCTCCCATGACATTGGATGCTTGATTAAAAGGTATATGAATACCAAAATCTAGCTCTGGATGTTGAATGGAGAATCGAACTTGATCGGTTGATTTCACTTGACATGTATCGTAGAGTTGTTCAATCATATCGTTGAATAATCGACTGGTAAATTCATACGATTGATCATACTGGTGTAGTGTGACATCGTAGACTTGAGCTTTGGTTCTAAACTTTCTTGATTTTCTTTCCGACCTCCGTTGTATATTATAAAACTGACGTACATTGTCTGTTTTTAATCTCTTGGTAGGAGGTGGTTGCTCGTCTTCGTGAGACATGGTTATGATGACTGAATGTAGAAACAGCGGTCGTTTTTATACCCAACGGTGAGCGGTTGTGTATAAAAGGGGGAGATGTTCAGATCTCAGATCATTTCGAAACACGACTTCGAACTGTGAACAATTATGGCTCAGAGTACATTGATCTACGAGTTAAAGAAAAAACTTGCTGAAGTACATGCCATTGTTGTTAAGTTGGATACTGAGGATTTAAGTCATATTGAATGTTATCGTTGTCATGAAAAAGGACATTATGCGAATAGTTGTTTGAATCAACCAAGGTACACAGAGGGATGTTATTACTGTCATGACAAAACACATTATATAAACAAATGTCCATTGAAAACAAAAGAAGAAGATGTGAATGAGAATAAGTTGGTGATCGACATGCCGGAGGAAAACAGAATCAACATGCCGGAGGTAAACAAGATAGACATGCCAGAGAAAATCAACACTGAAATACCGGAGGAAAAGAAGAAAGAAAAGAAACGTAAACGGGTAAAGAACATGGACTTATAATAATTTGTAAGTGTTTAAACTGACATTTAATATTCAGTGAACACAGTGACTGAACGTAGTGAGTGTACACAGTGACAGAACACAGTGAGTGAAATGATTTGTTATATTTAAAAAATAAATATATTGACATAAATGTTGTTTGTTATTCTTCGTAAGTAAATGGTGTGGCCCTGAAAAGGGCCGTTGGTTTTAGTTATTAGATTTTAGCTGCAGTAATGAAGGCCTTCCATCTTAGGACTGGGTCCTTCGATTGACATTCTGCCAAGTAGATGTAGTACCAGTAGTTTTTGTACAGCTCATCATCATAATACTCAGATAAATCTGGGTACAAATTACCCATCTTGATGTTGGATTTATCAGTCTGAAACTCTGACAAATCTGGGTACAAATTACCCATCTTGATATTGGATTTATCAGTCTGAAACTCTGACAAATCAGGGTACAGGTTACCCATTTTGATGTAAGAGGGTGTATCATCACACAGAGAAGGTTTTAAGCAGTTGCCCATCTTGAATGCTCAAGCACAAATGAACTGGGACACCACACAATACAAGAGAACAAAAACTAAGAACCAATCAAAACACACACATGAAGAACCAATCAAAACTCGTACTTTAAGAACCAATCGCAGACTTTCAGGATGTAGGTCAATCCTATTCCTGTAGGTCAATCCAGAGTATATAAGTCGTTGGAATCGCTGCACACATTCATATCTCAACATGTCTCAGAAAATTACGTTCGCTGAGATTAGGAAGAATCTGCCACCTCCAGAAGTGGAAGACTGGGGTGATAATGTAAAATTACCACCTCCGCCGCCAGAGGACTGGCATAAGGAGCTGATGGAGGTACCCTGTATGGCTCCAAAACGTGAATGGGATCACGAATTAGATCTCATAAACAATTGGAGTGGAGGCAAAACGGAGACGTTCTCTTTAGCCACAGGTACCACCAAGAAGGCTTGGGCTAAATGGTGCGTGGTGTGTATGGGGAAGTGTGGTTGCCGTTGAATGCAACCAGAAACAACGGCCCTTCTCAGGGCCAACCATATCATTTCGAAAGAATCTATTCTCGACATGTCACAATTGATCACTCAGTACATTTTCGACTTAATCCGTGTTTTTTAGATCAAATCCCTATTTTGTTTAAACAAATCTAGTATGATATTATGTATAACAATTATTTTAATTTGTAGGCATCTATAACGTTATTATTATTACTTATGCACGTATTCCTGCCTATATTATAATCAATAAATGCGTTTTTAATTGAAGTATGGAAAGAAACACAGGTTGAAAATCGCCTAAAATCGTTCATTGAATAAAATCTAGAAATAGGATCGCTCCGAAACTGACATGATATTTATCTATGTTACTGACAGAATAAGGATCAATCATTGAAAAAAGTCTCAGTTAAACCGTTTTCAAATAACAGCTGTTTAAAATTTTAAAAGAAACACAACTGAGCGTAAATTCATAAATATTAAACACGCCATATGGATGACGTGACGTCATCAGACTTAAGATTCTTGGAAGTGCGCTATTTATAGCACCGCGCTTCGAGAACGTTCATTTCTTGTTTAACCAGCGACGATGTCGGATCAAGATTTATTAAGAGAAGTTATGCAGACTGCAGAGTTGATGGACTATACTACCATGTACCAGCCTGTCTATCAACAACCTCAACAACAAATGATGCAACCACAATCAACTCAACAACAAATGATGCAACCAACTCAACAATCCGTGATTCAACCAACAACTCAACAACAATCAGGTGGGTGCAGTTTTAGTCAAGATCGTCAAATTTCGCTTGCCATTTTGAAAGAACTGAGAGAAATTAAAACGCTGCTGTACCCGCTGAAAGATGTACGTGAAATGATCGAGAAGAGACAGAGCTGTGCTGTACAATTCATACCTCAAGAATTGAAAATACCTGTACGCTTTTCAACGGAGAGCCGTCATGAACAACATGGACAAGGCAAGCACAGTAAGAAAATGCCGGAGGAACCTGCACTGAAGAAAAAGAAAGATGATGTGAAACGAAAACATTAAAGCAGATGGATTTATACAACCAACGGCCCTTTTCAGGGCCAACCATCTATGCCGGAAGAATGAATTCTCAATTGTCAAAATAATCTAGTCTTACACTCACACACACCAACACACAGGGCGGTACAAAAAAGTTTTACTTTTTGCGTGGCACCTCTTCTCTCTCCCAAATTTTGTTTCTCTCCCCAAAATTCGTTTTTTCGTTTTGGTGCCATAAATATTTTTTCTTTAAAATCTCGGTGCCATAACGGTTTTTTCAAAAAAATTTGGGTGCCATAACGGTTTTTTCAAAAAATTTTGGGTGCCACGCTAACGCCCTACACTACTAACGTCATGGTGGACTCGAAACTACAGATCAAAGTTATAATTTAGATTTATAAACTATATTGAACAATGTTTGTTCACTCAGACTGTGTACATGTATACTCTTTGTATGGGAATTGACCCAGTGATGGGACGCGCGCTAAGGGATCGAAAGGTCCCGGATTTGAACCCACTAAGGGCACTGCAAATTTCTTCAGCAAGAAATTTACCAACAGTTGTTACACTCCATCTACGTGTAAATGGGAATTGTGAGGGATCACCATTCTCGTATCCCGAGGTTAATCCTAGTAGACTCTGGGTACAAGAATGGGGATCACCTACCTAAAGGAGATTTCAATAATCAATGTTATCGTAAAAATGATCAATTGGTTACACATGTATATGGATGTAGACTTTAAACAGCACTTTCGCTTATATTTTTATACTCGCATTATTTCCATACTTTAATTTTACACCATTGTTCGCACACTCATGAATCTATGTAATAATTACATTAACATCGTGGCTCGAACACTGGTTCATGCTTTCGCATGTTTGCAGTAAGCAAATACAAGACAATGTTCGTATACTCGCATGTTTACTGTATTGTTCAAAGCATGTATAAAACTTTAATTTAAATAATGAAAAAGTACACGCCAATATCATATTGATAAAATAACTAAACAGTTTTTGTATATTTATCTGATTATTACACAATAGTCGAGTAATTAATATTTACAATCATGAACGAACATATTTCATTAATTACCAACCACGCGCGTATTTTTATAAAGCCGTGAGATATGCTAGCTACTCGGGCTTCTGTTTAGTCTTGTATCGGATAATTTAGTTTATGAACGTAATTAAATGTATTTATAATTTATATCATTAATTTTAACACGCTGCTTGGTTAAATTAGATTAATATTCGAGTTATAGCGTCTAAACATTTTTACGGTAGCAGCACACAAAAAACAGATCTTTCGTATAAAGAGAAATAAAAAATGTGAGAAAGAAATTATAATTAAATTTAGTAGAGTTAGAAAACAAAGAAATCTTGTTTATAATGAAGTTTCATGTTTATAAACTAAAATATCATAGTTTTTTTTCAACTGATAGAGTTATTCTATTAAGTTAAATATTAAGACTTGAAGCAAAGCTTGTTACACAACAAGTGAAATGTGGTTCAGTGGTAGAACGTATGCCAAGACGCCGCGCGAGAAATCCCAAGTTTATATCTAACAATATTGCTTAACTTCATTCTTCCGTTCGGGATAGACAATGTGTATGTTCTGTTCTATTCTGTTCTGTTCTGCTAGCCTGGTTAATTTAGTTCTAGACTCTATAGTATCCGAATTAACAAAGTAAAATATTTACTGCCAAAGAGATTGAAGGAAGAAAACGTGATTACCTGGGGTAATTGCTTAATGGTCTGTAAGCATGCTTGTAACAACACAAAACATAGTATAGCATAGTAATAAAGTACAGTTACTATTACTTCGCGCATTCAAACAGTAGACAAACTTCATAAAAACACAAAGAGAAAATGCCGTTCACCTTGAACTGGCAATGTTTACAGACAAGCAAATTTTCAATCCTGATTTAGTAATAAAATAGTGACGTTTGCAAACAGCATGTGCTTGATGTTTGTCAAATCGTTGCTGTTATATATGTTAAGACGTTAATTCTAATTTCGCGGTAAGTCTGCTGTTATTAAAAAACAACCCGACTTGAAGCGTTTTCTTTCGTATAAAAATTGTCCTGATTTTTCCCCAGCTACTCTATTAAAGTACGGAAGAATTAAAAATTAACTAAAACAAGTTAAAGTATCGAGAAGTCAAGATTTATTAGAGTAGTCACGTGACTTGTTTAAAACGCGAAAACGACCACTAAAGGAGCGGTCGTGGTCGAGTGGTTATGACGTTGGAATGGTAATAAATGGATAGCTAGCTTTGCGTTGGTTATATTCCCATCCAAAACTTACCTTGTTGTTTCCTTTGAGCGAAAATAATTATCCTTTTAGCTCAATACTGGAAAATTAGGAAGTGGACTCGAAAGTCATTAAGCTAAGTTGTAGGGCCTAAGAACTTGTTTCACAATCAAGCTAAAACGTTTAGAATAAATAACTAGTACATTATAAACAAGATAAAGTAGAAAAAGTAGTTCTTACCATAACCTTCTAGTTGATGTTGTTCTACTAAGGCTCTCTCTACTGGATCTAAAGATGAAAACTTTGGTAACTTGGAATTCTTATCAGGTAGGCAATACATAAATACTGAGAATGTCTCCTTTTCTTTAGGACCTCTTTTCTTCTTGTCTTTTTGGCGGAGTAATTCCATAGCGTGCATAATGAGTCCCGGATTAGCCACAGCTTCGAATCTACCAAAGTTATCAATACCGGGTCTAAGTACTCTTCCATAACGGTTTCTGATTGGTCCAATGGATGGTGATCGTCGTGTATTACCCGGAAGTTGAAAGCTACCATTACTGGATGTGGAATGTGTGGTAGACAATGCTGCGAGTGTGTTTATATCTGGTTTAACATCATTAATAGTTTGTGATCCATTCTCATCAGGTAGCTGATTATAAACAAAAATTCTCCCTTCACTAGAGTTAGCTGTTGTAGATTTTCCATTTTGTTGTGATTGTATGATTTGTGCAATGGTCGCTGGTTTTTCGGAGTTGCCTCGCTTTGGTGCGTCTGAACCGGAAATACCATTATTTGCGTTCATTACTATTTGTCTAGCAAATTCGGCCATTAGTTTGGGATCCATGTCAAAGGCCTGGTTCCCATTTGTTGTTAAATCTTCAGCTTCGTCAGATTTATCTTTCTTTGCTGGTTTTGAATTCTTGTCGTCATTCGTGACGTCATCAAATGTTTCTGTTTTTATATCTCTACCTGCGGCTTCAAGTTGTGACTGAGCTTCCTTCATTGCGTTCTGGTTTTGCATCATCATAGATGCTAGTTGTATCATCATTTGTGTATTCTCGTCTGAATCCATTCTCTACTGACATGCCTGCAACCAAAACAAGATGAGATTATGTCATTATGAAGTCATAAAAACTAAATCTAGATCCCTACATGAATCAAAGCACTGAGAGCACGGAATGACCGATCTTTTGGAAAGTCTGACACACTCAATTCAACACAGACATTTGTTTCTTACTTGACTCTGTGGTCATTGAATTGCGTTTGAGGAACAGATCCGAGGACTTCCAAGTCCAGGAATGGTAAGGAGAGCTGATTTTCAAAACGATAAAAATAAATTCCTTAAATCGTTTAATAAAATTTTAATCTCAATCTCACATCATTCAGACATTCCACGATGGAGCAAACAGGAACATTATTCAGTAAACACTGGTTGGATCCAATGGCCATACTCAAGGAATTGAAAACAAAAAACGTACAAATCGCGGGTTTAGCGAAAAACAGTCGTAACTCAATATAAGAAAAGAATTAGTTACGACCGTTTTGCACTTAACATTTGTGCTGTGTGTCTCATTATTCTATACTTGTAATTGTAATTTACAAGAATCGTGAATTTGAACCGTGCAACCGACCATGCTTCTAATGTGAGAAAGTAGACAGTTGTCTCACATATGAAGGATCTAGTTCTGGTGCATCCAAGACACGGTGGTTATGGGGGCTGTCCACATCATATGACACTGATTGTTGAGATGGTTTAACACTAAACCAAGGTTTAACTTATAGGCTTAACTATATAACAAATTGTGTTACTTGCATTGGCTAGCTTAATAATACCGAAAATATAATAATCAAAAAATATTTCATAAAATAAAAAAGCGTGTGATTTGTCCAGATAAGGCTTAACTCATAAATGTAAATCCCATATTTGTATTAAAGCTTTCAATAAAATTAAACTAGAGAAAACGCCATAAATTTTACAATGAAACAATTTTATTGACCAAGCATTATTCACTCTATCGTAAATATATAACACTTCATATTAAAACATGAAACATACAAAACTACAAGTTATTTCAAGAGGTCTGAAATCACGTGACATCAGCGAGATATGAACGAGATATGATTTCACTTTCGTAACTACTCGGTAATATCCGTGACAAACCCGTTTGAGTTCAGAGTGATGGTTTCGTTATAATTGGGAACATCTCGGTATTCATCGTAATAGAGCTAAAAGAAAGCGCAGTGAATTTTCTAGTATCCATATTAAGTCGTGCCATATCGACTTATTGCGAGACTTCCTCAAAAGCTTTGAATGAACAATAATAACCCAGGTTTTCGAGTGTATGGCATTTTTACCAGAGGTCATTAAAGTATAGTATCAAAAGTTTAATTCCGGTTATTCATAGCCGTAAAATACACGTTAGTATAATTGTTGAAGGTTTGATCTGTGACCACAAAGTATATATTTTTATTATCAATTATTCACTAAACCATCATAGTGATGTTAGACATTATTTAGCTGTAAGTAGCTCATGTATTGACCCCGCTGATTTAAATATACTCACTACAGTACTTCTGCACTCACAATCGACAAAAATATACCCATTTTACGTACGGGGACAGGGGCGGATCCAGGATTTTTTCTAGGGGTCCGAACTTTTCTAGGCGTGTCCCAAACTTTTCTAGGCGGGGGGAGTCCGAAGCTCGAACCACGACCACATTATATACATTTTGCAGAAAAAATGCAACACATTGATAATAAAAACTACATAACCATTAAATCTACGCTAGGCACCGAGAAAAATTGCTTCATACTACTTAAAAATGACGAACAAGAAAGAAATACACTAAATACATTCTAGGGGGGATCAGGACCCCCCTGACGCCCACCGCTGGATCCGCCCATGGGGCATTATCGAACAAATATCTAGTATTTAAATCAGCGAGGTTAATGTATGCTCCACTTGCAGTTGAAAAACCAAACAACAAATAACGGAGAGAGTAATATAATAAAATGTCTTAGGTATAATTAAATAAAATACAATACTTTTCGATGCAGCTTTGCATAACCTGGGCTAACAAGTCACGTGATCAACATAGATAAAATGAATCTGTCTATTTACTAACACGTTTTCCACCTCATTTTTATGTCTTATTCATTTTGATACAGACTGGCAAAGAAATAATGTCGAGTTTAAAGGTGATGCTGCAAGTTTATGCTATCTTGTGACAAATTTGCTGCAAAAAGTAAAAATACCGCGAAAAATACGAGCTGACACCAAACAAACACGCGCAACAATATAAGTCACTATCAATGATAAATTACTGAAGACAATTACAGCAACCGTATGATAGTTTACCTAGTTTTTCTGCTGAAAACATTAAAAAATTCATTAAATGATTTCTCCAAGTTTGAATACAATGCCATTTTGTCCTGGTTTCACTGTTGATTCAATAGACACGATACAGTATAACATTGGAAATCAGAATCCTGAGAGAGACAGTACCCTATATGAACTCTTAAAGATTTCCATGGTCCTTTTTGTACATACGAACGCAATAATACTTCGGTATGACCACCATTCTATAGATGTAAAATCTCAACCTTTTTTGTCCAATTAATGTGCAGGTTATACAAGTTGAACTGTACATATTATTTAGTCATATTTTCATCACATATAAAAATACAAAATACAAGTACATGAAAAAATCTATAAGCTTAAAACCAACACAAAACTGAAATAATCTAAAATACATTTTATTATCAAATAAAAAATACGCTCCTAAACACTCCTAAACTGATAAAGAGAAATAAAAACCCAGACACATTGTGAATTAATCTTCTGAATTATACATGACCACGCTTTCAGATAATTTCAAATAAAGTTAAAAACTTGCCTTTAATTTATTAACCATGTTTCCTCCGCGAACCTAAATATAACTGTATGAATTATAAGCAGAATGGATTCAATATGAACGAAAACTTTATCAGTTGTATATAATTTACTTTATAACATAAATGGCATTTTATGTTTATTATGTGATCACGTGGTCTCAGGTATAATGAGTTGAGATAATGCTATTTTAGGGTCTGATAATGGTTTATAGTAAATTGTAATTTTTGTTACATTGAATACAACGTGTAGAAATCTCCTATACAAGATTATGTTAAATTAAGGCCAATAAATTTGTATTTTGTTTGTTAAACTATAAAATATTAGACGCAATGATATATTATAATTGATACGTGTATAAACCTATGCATGTTACATGATACAATGGTTACCTTGTAGGATTTAAGTATAAATGAAATATTCCATGCAGTTAACAACAAAGGTCTTATAAAGTCTTTATGACTCTTTTTTGGTCCAGTGGTAAGACGAACGATTTTTAAGCGACAGGTTTCGGATATATACCCCACTGCATTATCGCACCCAAAGATCATCAAGGTTCGTGCATTCAATTTTTATTGCGTGGCACCAGGGGTTAGATCGATATCTTGATAAAATCTGGGTACGAGAATGACCCTGGCACTAGAGACCTTGCGAATTTTCTTGAGCAAGAAATATATATGTACCCGCATTACTTTATTTCACCTAGGAGCAAAATGAGAGTCCATGAGGGGGTATGTTTTCGTTGCGCTGATATTTCGGCTGTTCATTTGCCAGAGTAAAAGACTCCTAAAGAGATTGATGGATAAATAAACAACAGCTTTGAAGTCGGTGATCGTGCATCATCTTGAAAGTTAAACTTTAAAATGTTTTTACTTTTAATTGTACATTATCCAAAGAACCTCAAAAACTAAAATCCTTGTGTTTAAGATATATATGTTTTAACTCTTTCCATACCAGTTCAGCCAAATACGTGAGTCCATGTCTTTGGACAATACGTAATAATAAGCCGTGATATTTACAGGTTTTTAAAGCAGCCCGCTCGCAGACTTGGTTATATTTATACTTTAATATCACCGACAATAACTGTTAACCATGTTAAAACTGAATTTCTAGTATTTCTGACGAATAGATTGAGAAAACTATAAAATAAAAAATCACACCAAAAAATGCACTAAACATCGTCTAAGCCTTTACTAACGGGGTAGGTTTGAATGCATAAAATCCCCATCTATCACAATTGTGAACCAGTTTGCATTAGAATCGTCAATATCAGAACACTACTTTACTGATTCCAAAATGACCCTACACAATTTTGAGAGTTTTAGAAAATAAAATATAAGTTGAAAACTGTTAACAATCAGCTTTAAAAGACATATAAACATATACCAGTTCTTGTAATGTAGTGCAATGTGACGTATGGTGCATTTTGCCTCATTTTGACATTTTAGTCATATCGTGGCGGTCAGTCACGACCAGGGGTGGATCCAGGATTTTTTTCTAGGGGGGTCCGAACTTTTCCATTGGGGTCCGAACTTTTCTAGGGGGGGGGAGTCCGAACTTTTCTGGGGGGGTGTTCGAACCTCGAACCACAACCACATTATACATATTTTGCAGAAAAAATACAACATATTGATAATAAAAACTACATAACCATTAAATCTATGTTAAGCACCGATAAAAATTGCTTCATACTACTTGAAAAATTACTTACAAGCAAGAAATACACTAATGGACATGTCTATATTCTTCTAATTCTAGGGAGAGTTCGGACCCCCCTGTAATGTACCGGTATTATGCGATATTATTCAAAAATTCTTCCCTTCGCCAAATGAAAGTAATGAAACGTGAGTAGTCCATGCAGGGTTCATTCAATTAAAGCTTAAGTTCAAAGAATTTAACAAGTCTGACCGCGTTTGGAATGTTCCCACAACTCTACAAAATGTCCAGTTTTTCTCCACTCTGCTACAGGCACTTACCCTACAGAATTCTATAACATACTTCAATACTGAATAGTCAAAAAAGTTCTTTAAGACAGAAAGGATTATGCAGCAGTGTTTTTGGTTTGCAAAGCAATATATTGTGTATCGCAATACGGTACTAGCGCATCGCAATACACCGCGATACGCTTCTGGCGTATCGTGACAGCACTAATCGGGACTGCCAGTCATCTTACTCACGCTTTCTGGACAAGCCTAAAACTCCTGACCCTAAACTTCAAATCTAGTATAAAACACATACTCTCGCAATTGACTGACAACCGCCTTAGGCGGAAGAATTATCGTAGAAGAAACTAAATGACCTAACTCTACGAAGACATGCAAGTCATGCATGAAAATCGAACCCATGACTCCTGGATTCGTAGTCGCGCAACTGACTGAGGCAACCAGGCGGGCATATATACTTGTTACATATTCTACTTTGACAAAACAAAAATAATGACAATAATAATAAGGCTGTGGTCCAGTGGTAAGTTCGTAATATCGAATCCAGGGATCATTGATTATATCCTCGAATGATAGTTTGATATTAAATACCAATTGTTCTGATAAAGAGAAGTTGTCGGCACCTTGTGAAAGAATAAACGTGTAGGCCTACTGATATAAATATGTTTAGGAAAGATAAATGCCTAAAAAAGTGTGAATAAATGGCTTAAATTCATTTTTTTAGAAAATACTGATATTTGCTGCTGTTTTGTTTATTTACTTTACAGGATTCAGCCAACTACTGATCAACATCTCTTAAAAACCCATTGGTATCAATCAACTATTGGACAATCACGTTAAAACAAATTATTTAGTTGAATTACACGTTAGTTCCTGTTTTAAGCCGGTCTTCTTTCAACACGAAAAAAAACAAAGAGCACATAATTGAATTTTACTCTCATAGAATGACTAAATGTATTTCAATGTAAATATTTGAAGTTTAATATAAATTATAAACATACAGTACCCGCCAAAAGTCTTAGGACAAATTCCTGTTTTTATGACAAAAAAATCAAATTTACACGTGAAAAAAGAAACAAAGAGTCACAATAATGTGCAAGTTCCAGAACATCAATTATTAGTTTATCAATAACCCGGGTCGATAGCGCATCTGGATTTCGAATCTAGTGTCCTGAAGGGGTTACGAATTCGAATCCCATCCCGGGAGGGTATACCCTTCCTCCATTAATAAGGTATATATGGAGAAGTTTCTGTCCTTTTGGAAGGATAGGTGAGTACTGGTTAAAGACAAGGATCCAAGAAAGCTAGGTTAGGTGCGCATAACGCAGTTATATGACCTATACAATGTGTTGACACGGCGTTAAACCCAGTATAAATAGTCTATCAACTTATTATTCAAACTACTTTAAGCTACAGTCCGATAAACATAAAACTAGCCGCGAGGGCACCGTGCGGGCGCCGTGCGATCAAGCTCTGCAAGGACCCGTAAGAACTCTTGCGTACCCGTACGGACTGTTAGATTTTTACCAGGGTCCGTGAGATAAGCCCAGGATACATGTATCAGTTTCAGAGTCAAATCGTGAACAAAATCGTGGCCGAGTATGGATTAAACATGCATATCTTCCAGCTACGGCGTCGTACGGGTGTGTTGTTTAGTACCATGTGCGAACTGTCACCATGATACGCAAGGCTTTACACGACCTACGACTGTCTGCACGTACGGGTCCGTAACAAGCCACGATTTATGGGACTGAGGCGTTACATGAATAAGTTTTAGTTAAAGTAAAATTACTAGCATACAACAACCAGATTTTTCTCAAAATTACATTTGTCCAAGAACATTTGGAGGGCACCGTACTTTTAACAAGCAGACAATTTTTAAATAAGAGAGATAAGTTATGGTTGTAAATAGACTGAAAACATACATCCATAAAACCTAGCACACGTGATCACTTAAATCTAATTTAGCGAATTAAAAATGTTCTTTTTATCAGTTCTGTTAATATTTTATGTACAATGAACAATTTTATCTTGTAACAGTAATAATGTAACCATTCTTTATACGTTATAACTTAACTATATTATATACTTGTATTTATACGTGGTAACCTGAATGTATAATTGTAATACAGCAGTGTTTTTAAACTGGGATTAGCGCCATGTTAACACAATTTATGTTATTTTACGACATCCAGCGCACCTAACCTTATTCCCTGGACCCTCGTCTATACCCAGCACTCGCCTACCCTCCACAAGGCCGGCAACTTCTATATATATACCATATTAACGGAGGAAAATTTACATTATTGTTAAATTTTTATGGAAGGGTATAACCGCCCAAGGCGAAATTCGAACCTGTATCCCCTTCGGGAAATCAGATTCGAAATCTAGGACCTCTAGACCTTTCTGCTCAAGGGAATTAGCAGAGCCCCTATTCGGTTCAAAACCCGGAACCTCTTGATCTCTTTAAGCAGCTCGCGTCCTGCCGCTGAACCACTGCTTATTGACGGCGTAACAAGGGAACAAATGTTTTATATTTAGAGTTTAATATAAAAACATTTTGAGTTTCACAGAGGCTTATGTTCATTAACTAAATATTTGTGTCAAACACAATCAATTGTCTCTGTCTCTTTGAATAAAAAAAAACAAATGTTTAGAAAAAAATGTAAAATCAATATCTGGTTTAAAAATAACTTAATGTAAACTATTAACCCTTTAATTGTCTCACGTGCCTTAAGATGAATGCTTTTATGGGTCTAGAAATGCATCATCTGACTATTCCATGTGCTTTCCGGGATACTTTTATCCCAGAGCAACAATTATTTTTTTTACTTGGACTATTGCACCAGACTTTATAAGTCTATATAAAATACTCTCATCCCCGAGTTCAGAATAAATCCACAATCGAACGTACTTCACAAACCCTTATGGTTTAATCAATTAAAATATATTGTTAATGAATTGATTTACCCAGTGAATGTATCAGCCCCGTGTTCAGTAACTACTGTAAGCTAACGTTACGGTTACGGGACAACTCAACCCGTAGACAACTCAACCCGTGCATCACTCAACTCAAAGTTGGGACAACTCAATCCGTTAGTAGGGAATTGAGTTGTCTTTGGGTTGCGTTGTTCCGACACTTCCCTTACGGAACGTTTTGGAACGGTCAGGGTAACTGAACACGCTGCTGTTATCAATTTAAACATGTACATGAGCTTAACTCATCCTACACAACGTCTTAGACTTTATAACATAAAATTCTCGCTCATCTATCCGTAATTTCTAAGTCAATCTGATAATTCTAAACAAGCCCGTAAAATCTAACTCGATCCTTCAATGCTAACTCGCTATTAGCTAAGAATTCTAACTCAACCATACAGTCAGTTTTTAACCGATCAGTCGTCCCGTCCTGTCAGCACTAACCTAACTTGTCAACTCTAACATAATGATACCGCTCAGTTTTAACTCGACCATTCAATCCAACTCTTCCTATACATTAAACATGAATTATCTACCCTTGGGTGAAGACAATAATAATAGTAAGACATTCACTAAAAGTTTACCGCATTTAATACAAAAAATAAAAGTTAACAACGCAATGTATAAAAAAATTAAACATGGTCACAAATATAATGTATTCAATAAAAACATAAAGAAATCATAACTCTAATGTAAAACATTGAATTCATTTAATGCCAACATAAAAACTTGTATGTAAACAAACGATAAACAAATACACCAAAAATCTACACTCAACCAAACATAATAAAGTTTAAGTTAACAAATTGAATCATACAAAATTATTTAAATGTTCTGATTTCAAAATAAATAATTTTATCGTTTCTACTCACCCTTAAATCCATTTGTTTCTTTGTTCAAATTCTTCTGTTTAAAAAAAACCTCGTCGTCTGCTAATGTTCTAATGTTTTCTCTACTCCAATTTTTCCTTGTCCCGTTTAAAAAATATTATTGCCCCAGCTAAAAAATACGCTTTGTCGAGTCCCAGTAAATTCTTCTGAACAAAATAACACAGATGTACTGGTGATTAAATTGGATTTCGTGCCCGTTGCTATGGCAACTACTCCGAACATAATAATTTTATTAGATGCAGTATCTTTACTGTAAATTCCATTTCCAAACGGACTGAATAATTAGATAGGCCCAAGCTATAATTCTATATTGATTTGATATCGCTCTAGCGAATAGTGTTTAAGCAATATTATTATTGCGTCGGTAAATGGAGCTCTCCACTCTTGAAAAACATCATTTTTGCAGGAAATAGCGGCCTATTATTATTCCAATTACCGTTCAACGAATATAATACTCATAAGTAAACTATATTATATATTAGCGTAATATGACTCCACATCAAAAAATACCAGCTTGTGCTAAATTGATACTCGAATAAATGTAGGTCAGATTAAGTGAAAAACTTTATAAATAAATTATATTGTGCTACAAATTTCTTATCGCTTGTATAAAAGGGGGGAAAGTGAACACTTGATAATGTCTATTATTTTACACTTAATTTCGTTTTGAAACAAGATACACGATTATAAATAAATTATTCACGATAAAATATAATTATTGCCTTCAACTAACGTGTACAAGTGTAATGATATTATAGTTAGATGGAATGTAACGCGAAGCCTTACAGTTGATGATATTGACGCCCTACAGGCAAACACATGTGCTATTTAATCCTTTAACTATTTTAGAGTTTTACATCATATATTTTAAACAACAAACATTGACTTGTTACAATCTAAGTATTAACATTTATAGTGCGTACAAAAAAACAAAACGTGTTTTGGTAAACATTAAAATTGAGACAATTCATTTCAGGGGTAGGCAGTATTGAAAATAAAATTTGTGTAATTCATTTTAACAAAATTAGCATGGTTGATAAACCACCACCACTGTAAATCATGCTTGTTATGGTAGAACGCTTTCCATTACACCAACAACTAAGACACAAGTAAAACATATCACAGTTGTTTATTTTTAAGTCATCCTGGGCATCCCTCGTCGTGGGTTAGTTCATTGTATTGTTATTGTAAACAGTGTTTTGTTTTTTTGTTCGCACTATAACATATGGTGCAAGTTGTAACACTTTCATATTTATTGTAATCATTTAAATGTTCTGTAATTTTTATATTCATAGTTCATATTGCATAAGTTTTTAAACTTCATGTAACAATAAAACTTCGAGATAAAAGTTCTCCACTAAGTAATCGAGTGGTTAAGATCGCTGACACCAAATCACGTAAACCACTAAGTGGTGTAGATTCGGGAGTTCGAGCCCAGCTACCCATCTTCACTCTTTAATTGAGAAAGTCGATGTAGTTGCTTATGTTTGATGCAGTCATTTATATTTATAAATGCCTTACATTTTCTCGAGTACCCAACCGGTTCACTTTTTAATGGGTTTAACGCCGTGTCAACACATATTATGTCATTTTACGGCGTCCAGCGCACCTAACCTAGCTTTCCTGGACCCTCATCTATAACCAGTACTCACATAGCCTTCCACAAGGCCGGAAACTTCTCCATATATCTTATTGATGGGGGAAAATTGTCATTATTGTCAAATTTTCATGGAAGGGTATAACCTCCCCGGGTGGGATTCGAACCCATACCCCCTTTCAGACACGAGATTCCAAATCCCGGCGTGCTACCAACTGCGCCACCGACCCGGGTTCCAATTCACTTAATTGAACATGTATTGTAAAGACCAGAATGATTGACCAGCCCAACTATATAAAATAAGTAATGTCCACTTTTAATTATGATCCGTTTTTACTAGTCCCGGGCTATGTGCTATAAGGTGATGATTGGTTTGAAAGGAGTCTACATATAGTAGTTTCTATGGACAACGGTTAGGTTAATTGTCCTCTACATATGTCAGTATTTCATTCTCGTACCCAGAGATTATCATTATTCTCGATTATTAATAACCTCTAGGTACGAGAATGGTCTCTGGCTGTGTAAATGGAACGTGGTTAAAATACATTCTGCGTAAATAGTTTGGAAACTCATAAGACATTCGTCTGATTTAAATTTGAGTATGCGTTTTTGTTAAATTAGTGTTTCAAGTTAACTACATTAACAACAATAACCAAGTATATGTATTGGTTAAACTTTACTTATGTACTTAATGTTTAAGAATTCCCGATCTTTACTAAATTAGAAAACGTAAAGTTGTGTGAGCGATTTCCTCTTCCTCTTTGTAAGCATAGTCGATGGTTAGTTATTAACAACTTTGATAAGCTAGGATCGAGATGATAAAATCTTAGAGATGATTTCAATGCCTAAAACTAACTTTTGTTATTGTGATGTCTTTGAACAATCTATACATTATTACAATAAATTGGTTCATAGTTTTATACTATTACATGCACAGAAATTAAGATTGAGAACCAAAGACTGCTGTCAGTATATATATTCAGAGTCTCCGGGGTTGCTTTATTACCTCGGCTCCTGCACCTCGTATGCATGATTGTTGGTTTAAGTTCATATTATTGTTTAAATGGGCTGTTCGACTGTGAGACTCTCAAATTGTGACTTCTCAAACAAGTTGGTATTTATGACGATTAAAGCCTCTCTTTCAGCATTTTCTTCAGCTTTTTTCGGTCAAAAGACTTACTCATTGTCCCTGAACAAACCCAAACCTCTGGACCTAAGGTTTCAATCAGTACTAAGCATATCACTTTTAAGTAAAACAATATGACCGACCTCCACGTGGGTATGTACATTACAATTTTTAGTCCCGATTCTACAAAATATAAAAACTTCATAGTTAACCCTTTAAAATGGTGTATTGTTCATTTAAAAAGTCGAAGTTAAAGCAAAAAAATAGAGATTTCAAAGTGTTACCTTACTTTTGGGACACCCTGTAGGTCCTACAAGGAAATCTAATCCTCAGTCAATATTAAGCTAGCCATGCTGACATGTTACTTATACTGATCTTACAAAGCGATATGCTGACTTCTCATCTTTCTATGATACCAATAGAAACAATGTTGACAATTTGTTTATAAAACTCGTTCTCTGATATGCTTCCCAAGCACTAGGGGTGTAACAATACGGTAAAAACCGTATTGCAATATATATATAACAACTCGAAATCTCTGTGCAGCTAGAAGCCAAATGGATATAAAATAGAATATGCATATTTGCCTGAGTTTGTGCTTAGTTATTACTTTGATGTCATACACTAAAATGTCTCGACCATGTCTTACAAAAATGACTCTATGTACATGCATTGTATAAGAAAGAGAAGCGAAATGGAACGCATGTCACTTTGGCACATTCGTCTGATTTCTATTCAGCCACTGCATTTGAAGACGAATGTATAATATAAATCTATTATTATTTGACACAATGTAAATTGCTGGATATAAAAATAAAGAACCAAGGAAACAAAACAAATAGAAATTTAACAAAATCAAATGATGGCACAACAATCATGATATGATACGTACAACTATGCATGAATTTAAGAATAAAATAAAAAAAATATGGAGGCGGTGAGATTCGAACCACTGCAGTAAAATTTATGCAGTGGCCATATGTTTCCGACTCGCTACCGACTGAGCTATTTTGAACAATGATATTGAACTATTAAAGCATGCATATATACTTGAGATATTATAGTTAGTATTGATTTTCAGTGTAGTATTAAATTTACTCGTTATACCTATCGCCATGGTTATGATTAGACTCATCCAACTTGTCACGGCTCACCAAATAAAATCGGACTATACCTCTGGAATGGATTGTTTCATTTTTAATGTTTACACAAACACGTTTTGTTATGTTGTATGAACTATAGATGAAAGTTTTATCCATTAACATAATATTTATACATCGTACAGCTTGTGTTTATGTTTGTTTATGTTGATGATGTAGAAAGTGTACAAACAACTTTACAATGGTGGTTGATGTAAAAATAAATTAATTCGAAACATATCAAATTTGAACCAAAAATAACAAGATCTATACAAATCTATGGAGGACATTTCTGGTGTATTTTTTTCAACCATTCATCGAAACCTTTTTATGTTTCTTCTTAATTCAGTTAGTGTTTGTCATGTTTACTTCTGTCCATACATATACTATCCTGTCCTTTTGTTAACTTTTTGTGGGGTTTAATGCCATAGCAACACATTACATATGTTATAAAGGCGGTCAGTCAACCTACTCACCATTCCTGGAAAGGCAAAATTTCTTGATTTAGTTGTAAATCAGTTTCAAGGTGCATACTTCCCTCAGTGACTGACAACTGCCCAACACGATTTAAAATCGGTGGTAGCAGAGAGAATATCCGTTGAAATTATTTCATGATCAAGCTCAAAGAAAGCATGACATGTCCAGGAATCGAACCATCAAAACCTTGATTAGTAGTAGACTACCAACTGAGCTAGTCTGAGGGGCTATCTACAATCCCTAATTTATTGTTCTGTTAGTGTTGACCATTGAGTTCAAGTCTATACTTACCTGCTATATGCAATCAGCTGACTGTTCAGTAACGGCTGTTAGCTAACGTTACGAGTAGGGCAGAATTCTACCCGTAGACAACTCAACCCGTGCATAACTCAAAGTTGGGACAACTCAATCCGTTAGTAGGGGATTGAGTTGTCTCAGGTTGAGTTGTCTATGGGTTGAGTTGTTCCAACACTTCCGTTACGGACGTTTTGGAACGTTCAGGGTAACTGAACACGCTGCTGATTAATCAATATTTGATGATTTATAAACGTGTTGATAAAGTTAAAGTGACTGACTTCAAATCATTTTAAAATCTCTTATTGCTCTATGGTTATTGGCTGGAGCACAGCAACAAATTATGGCCCTTTTCAATACAGAGATATTTATCTTGCAATGAGATACCCTGCATCCCCTAGCAACCTAGCAACAGAGACTATCTGTGGAATAATTTGATGGCAGAAGTGCACCAGAAATAGATCATTTTAAGCTTAGTTTAATAAAGTAAAATTAATTGAATCTAGCTCAATTTATACATTTAATTCAAGTCAAATAGCAGTCATATTGACAGGGAGGTTAACACATAAAACACAGGATTTGATCCAATTTCCGTCAACAGATATCCTGTAGAGCGTTGCCGTACAGGATCTCTAAGATCTCAATGAAGGGTCACATCAAGATGACCTTTATGTCGACCAATCAATGTGTAGCTTTCTTCTAGACGAAACACTATAAATAACATTTTGATTTCGTAATTTTTTTTTTTAGACTTGCTAATTAAACAGCGGTATTATTCACAGTCTGCAACGGATCATTTTAAATTACGTGACATAGACAATGTAAACAAGCTACTAATCATTACAATTTCGTAATGAATATAATGATCAGAAAAGGTCACCTGAACGGCCAAATCTAAATTAGCGAGTAGGCAAGCAGAAAATTTTAGATCAGGTTTTTATCAGATTGGATTTGATCAGTTTAGGTTTTACAATACTAACATATGTACTAACCTTTCAAAAGTTATAACACAGGATACCACAAAATTACATTGAATGGAAAACACAACAGATTAGATTTTACAAGAAATGTTTGTATTAATTAAAACAATATTGATGATATACAATATACATGTAATACAATAATATAAAAATTAAAACAATTCCAATTTAACTAAAATATTCCATCCATCCTATTGCTGCATCAGGCATTTGGTTCAATGTTAAAGAATAAACTTCCCTTTAAAGCAAAATCGCAAAAAAGACAAAAAATAACAATATTTTCCTTCGATTAGCCAGCGCAAAACTAGTGTAACTTTATGTAATATTAAACAAGCATATAGAATACTTTTGCACTGATCCATCCGATTGGTTAACTTTAAATTTATTCACCAAATAAACCTGTAAAAGGAAAGAGCAGGTCTTTTAGCTAAATTGATACAATCACACATACACATGTGTTGGTAAATTTTAGTCAACTGTCAGTGACCCATATATCAACTATGCAGGCAATAATACTTGATTATCAATTGTGAGTACAGAAATACTGTAGCAAGTATTTAAAACAGTGGGTTAATGTATAAACCAGACAGTTGATAAAATTTATCAATATATAAAATTTATTAATAAATGATATGTTTAAATATAAATTCATGTTTACTAGAGAATTGACCTTAAGTTTTAAAACAAAAAAATACAAGAAATTATCTAAAGTTGGCAAGACAAATTATAAAGGAGAAAGAGCTGACTATCAAAATTAAACATTGACTATAATGCACTGTAATGGGCAAGTGAAAAGTAACACACAAGTATATTCTATGGCCACAGCACCCTTCCATACATGTTTCTACAATTATAATATCCACTACGCACAGGTGACAGACCCAAATTTTCCTTATTATAGTATATCTATACTATTAAATTTGCGAGTTTCCTGTTTTGTGGAAGAAACTGCGCAGCTTTGAATAAATCTTTTGTTTGTCGCTGGAGCACCTATATACCGACATATCAAGTTTACAATTCTTTTTTGACAAAGTCTCTTGATATTTGCAAAGACTGCCAAAAATCAACAAAAAAAGTGGGTTTTTTGTGTCTAAAAATAGTTCTAGATAAAACTAAGAATAGACCAAACTCCCCGCAGCGGTTATTTCCCTTTATTAAACCAATAACCATGCTTGTTTCGAGGAACAGTTTCAAGAACTGTCATTACCTAAAGCCCGTGCTTGCACGGGCTCCCATTTAGTATAGAGAATATATATATACTATAATAAGGAAAATTTGGGTCTGTCACCTGTGCCACTACATATGGGGAAATTTGTGTGCTTCTTGTAGAAATGCAGGTTTTGACACTAATATTGTCCCGTGATTACAAAAAATTAATATTCCAAACATTTGGGAGGAATCTCAGTAATTTTTAACAAGGGATTCCATAAGGATCCCTTTAAATTGCCCTTTTCTTACATAAATATGAGTTCCAATAAATTTTCTGTAATAATTTGCAACTGCAAAATGGCAATGCACACAACAACTGGTGAATAAATAGGTATAGGAGACATTAAATTATTTGCTGACTTAAAACATTAAAAAATGAACATTAACACTGCAAAAACTAAGAAAACAAAAAAGTTATAACCTGATTTAACTTTAATTATACAATGTATACAACAATGGATGTACACAGTACACATAATAACAATCTATGATTCAATAATATATTAAATATTTTTTTAACTTATAAAAGAGGTAATTGCATTTTATAGTTTCATGATGATGATGTTCAGCCACTGTACAGCTATTATCAAAGGTCATCCGGATGATATGGTATTTTAAATGATTTAGTATGATTTGTATGAACAAGCACAAATCTACAAAATGTGAGACTCTGCCATTGCTTTGACATACATTACAAGAAATACCCAAAGTAAGTATAGCGTTTATCACGGTAATTGTTTGTATCAATGTTATGCTAGTGATTTCTATATCTATGAAATAGATTCAAAATATTCATTATTTCTCCATAAGTAGAAAATACTAGCCTTGTGTCACATAAAACAACAAAGATATATTTAATCAAAACATTAATCACATTATAACAAACCAATCATTATAAACGACTAACAAAATTACAGTAGGCACTTTCTATGAACTAGTAATCTTTCAAATCTTATATTTAAAAAATATTCACATTGTTAATATAAGAACATATTTGAATTCATAGGACTTTAATAATGGTACACCAAAACATGCGAGTGAATATAATGTGTCTAGTCTGGTCTTTGTTAGACTGTAAAGCCTAGAAACAATCAAGTTATTTTTATTCAAAAATTGTTAAAAATACCATTTAAGGATATCATTTTAGTGGAACTACTTTTTGACCAATTTACACCCTATTACAAATAGTTCTCCAATCCCTGACTAACTGGTAAAATCAATAACAATAATATTTATAGTGAATACTAGACAAGTTAAATTATGTAATAGCAAGATTTTAGGCAATAATGAAAATTAAAATGTTTTATTTTTGAGAATTTACGACGCTAATGTAGACGAAAATTATCATCACTGTAGAGAAATGTTTGTATAAAACATCGAGTACAGACGTATCAAACAGTGACAGGACTATTAAAACAATGTTCTGTTATCATAAAAATATTTGATTATTTTTATTGATTTAAAATTGACTAATTGAACACTAGGAAGTACATTTAAGATCTTATTTAAGTAAGACAAACCATTATATAATATACTAATGGACAAAAGTCTTGTCCGGTCTACAAAAACCATAATATCTTTTTTGTTTGTTATTGCACACTCATACATTTGGTATCGTTAGAAAGAGAATGTTATTATGCATTGAATAAAAAAAAGAATTGTGAAATTTGAGCCAGTTCTGTGGTACAGTAATGTGTTGAAAATTGACATTGAGGATTTGCAAGTTACAAATGATTGCGTTGTGTCAGTTTTTAATGAAACATTTTTTTCGATAGTGTGTGCGACCCCCATTAACCCGATACCAAATGTATGAGTGTGAAATAACAAACAAAAAAGATATTATGGTTTTTGTAGACCGGACAAAACTTTTGTCCATTCGTATATTATATATACACATTGATGTGTAGGGGTGTAACAATACGGCCAAAACCGTATTGCAATATATTGCAATATTCAAAACCTGTATTGCAATATATTGCAATACTTATCAGTTTTGTTTGTAGACGCGCGAAGCATGAATTAATGCACGTGCATTGCATTCGCTACACTTATATGTGTATTTCAAATGACCTCTTATCCAAATATTTGAACGACTTGTACAAAATTAAATATGTGTTAAAAATGCATATTTTGAAACAGATTTCCGAAGGGAGTTATTCTATTATATGACGAAATGTTACACATTTTAAAGCACAAAAAGATTATAACAAGTTTTCAACACATTTTATCATTCATTCAAATACATTGTATTTAAATTTTAGATTCCAATAAAATCAATCAGTACGACACACAACTACAAAAACCGGTTCAGGAAAAAACGAACCGGTTAAAATCGTCAGAATTCGTATTGCAATATAAACTGATATATCGGTTAACCATTACACCCCTATTGATGTGTCAGTGGTAAACTAGTCTACATCTAATTGTCTTTTGTATAAAGTTAGAATAGTTTTATGTTGCTTCATCCATCTACTGCTAATTCAAATATGACCAAAATGGAAAATCTCAAGTTTTAAACAACATTAACTCTTTTTAGACACAGACATGAACACTTTTTAATTGCATGACTGTCACATGGTTTTTAAACTACTAGAATGCAAAAAATTATCATGCCTATAATTTCAAAATATTGATTTGCAAAGATGTTAGACAGTTTTGCATAAGTAAAATAATGGAAAATTTACCAAAATGAAAGTAATTATTGTAATTTTTACATGTGTATCTCTGATCTTTTTATGGTAAACATTAGAGCATATTCCATTTAAATACAAAGTGAAACCATTGTATATGATGTCATACGAGGTTGCATTCATCAAAACAAAATATGGCATTGTGTACCCATCTATTTATACAAATTTTTACAACACAGTGTTAGTATACTGTATAAATATGATAACACAGTTCTTAAGTATAGATAAATTTTGTAAACATGGCATGTTTTTTTGTACATTTTAAGTTTGGACTCATCCATTAATGAGGGAAACATATAAGTCCACGATTGTCTATTGAGATACTGTTTCAAAGTGTTTATTTTAATGAAAACAAAATTAGTTGTTCAGTATGTGTGGCTCAGTAGATAAGAGAGTAGATACCACTCTCTTGTGTTATATAGATAATAATAGAATATTCTTAATATATTTATTTCTCCCCGTTTTGGAAAGTTCGACTCGTCTTTTGTTAGATTGACAAGGCAACTTGAATAAAATAGCAATATGTTTTATTGTATGCTTTCCAGTGGAATACTGGGATTTGTCCATAAAATAAAAATCGATATTCCACTGTTTTGAAACAATGAAAATAAATTTAATTTTTACTGTTTGAATGCACCGCTTGGATGACATATCATACTTAATCTTTACAAAAAGCCAATTTGAAGCATAAACTAATCAGAAAATATGTTTATTTCAGTGTTAGATCTATAAGATCTTTCACTCGTAAGCTAATGATATTATATTTTTACTTGTGAAAATTTGCATCCTTAGCTCACTTGTGAAATAAAAATCGATCTTACACCAAAATAAACAAATATGCTCTATATATTTGTAAAACAAAACAAACAATTATTACCTCCCTTTGATTAGAAAATGTAGTTTGATAAAATTATGTCTGTATGGCAAGAGATGAGTTGATTTGAGAGCATGCATAGTATATTATAATAATAATAATAGTCAAAGATACATACATCATGATAAATATTTTGAATCATTCATTACTTACTATTTTCCTTCATAAATTTATAAAGTATATTAATAACTGATACTGTTATAGTATGATATCATTAAACCAGCATAGATCTACAAGTCAATAGGACAGTGCAAAACTAGACTAAATGATAAAATCCTTTATTTATTACACGTAGTTTGAAATCAATTTATTTTGTTCTGATGAGTAAATAATTACATTAAGATAATTAGAAAGTGTCAGAGATAACAATAAAACAATCTTCAGTACTAATCATAGAACATATAATGATATTGCAAACATACGTATAATATAAAAATCACCTTGGATCACATTAACTCTCACATTGACTTTCTTTTCAGCTTAATGTTACCCATCGAGTGAGTCCTATTCATCTGGCTATACGTTAAGTCAAATACATGCATAGATAGACCCTAATATCAATAGAAGATCTGGGGTTACCTCTGTATAATGTATAATGGTATACTGCCATTCAGAATTCACTGTTAGGTTTACAGTTCAGATATTGGCAACAACAGTCAATTGTAATTCAAGGGTACATTAAATTAATTGAACAAAGATGGGTTTCACATCCAACAGTAACAATCATTTATAACAAATAAACAAATCATCACACACTAGAAGTCACAGAGGATCACTATAAGTCTTTTAATGCTGCTAATTGTCTTTCTATATCATCATCTGCTGAGGTTCCTGCCTTAGATGATTCACCCAGTCTTCCTGAATGAGCTGATGGTGCATCTAGTAACTATAATATAACAATAAGATACATTATTACATACTTTCCAGCAGATATCCGGGAATTATCGTTGAAATAAAATTCAATATTCCACCCTTTTGAAACAATGAAAACAAATTTGTTATTTTTCAGTTTGGATGCCGTTCTAATGACATATCATACTTAAACTTTACAAAAAGCCAGTTTGAAGCATATAATTAACAGAAAATTTGTTTATTTCAGTGTAAGATCTATTTATTTCACTTGTGAGCTAATGATTTTTTTTCACTTGTGGCTATGCTACTTATGAAAATATTGCATCCTTAGCTCACTCGTGAAATAAAAATCGATCTTACACCAGGATAAACAAATATCCTCCATATATGTTATATTTACAAAAAGAAAAAAAGATACAAAGTTAAAATACAGTGTTGTTGTTTTTTCCGAGTTTCCAGAGTTTATTCATTATAGAGCTGATTACAAGATAGTGGTTTATACTAATTCATTTTGTTATTTTTACTCCATAGGGAAACCAAGTGTTCTAGTTCGTAGGATAAAGTTTCTTGCTCAAGGAAACAACAGGGTAAGTATTAGATGTGATTCGAACCAACACAGAGCTGGCTATCCAATGATTACCAGTCCTATGTCATAACCTTTCGACCATGCCCAATCCATAAGATAGTGGTTATGCATTAGGTCAGAAATGACCCCTGAACATAGTATACATGTATACTACAATTTACAAATATACTGTATTCAACAGTAGATTCAATACATAAAACATGTCTACTAACAAAACAATACATAATTGCTTGAAAGTAGCTGTATATATAGACAGGTATATTTTAATGTCATTACTATATACAGTGTACTGATGTTATCAGATAATATATTGTTTTTATTTTCATGACAAGATGCATACATGTACTGATATCTTGTCCTATATATATCTTGCCTTATCTTGCTATATATATAGCTAGGCTTTGAGACAAAGTGGTAGAGTGTCTGCTAACAATATGATGGTCAAGGGTTTAATCAAAGCTGAGACCATGGATATTTGTCTGGTTACAAATAGCATCTTATGTACATTACCGACAAAAATAATGAGTGATTGCTCCCATTGATTTTTCATAAGATGATAAAACAAAAGTAATTTGAGAACAAATGGTAGTTAGCAGACATCAACACCATATATATACATAAAGTAATAAAAACAATTACTAGTCTAGTAACATAAATACCTCTCTTCCACTTTGATAAGACATAAACCAAATTTAAGATCTCATTCCTATGGAGACCATTTATATTATAACAATAGAAGAATAAATAGATAAAATGATACAAACTTTTCCAGTAATGTCAATTCCTATTTCATCTAATACTTGGTTAACAACAGCGTCTTGTTCTTCCTCGTCACCAGATTCAGTTAATATATCATCTAAAGTATCATTTACTGTAATATAAAATATCAGGGTGAAAATCTTGCGTCATTCCAAAAACCCTAAACCTCAGAACAGCATATTAATCATACATTTTATGATTATTTAGGCCACAACAAATTGATCATATGTTCTATGGATTCGCTCGCACCTTAATTTTGACGGTTTTTACAAAACAATATTTTTATTTCCTCGCTCGCTCATAAAAATTTGGTCAAACCGCTATATAAAGCAAGTGAATAAAGACTTTTTTTGGTTTTTTTTGTCTTCTCTCGCCCCAATTTTTTTTCAGAAAAATCCGTAGAACATATGATCACCTTGTTGTGGCCTTAGCAATACAATAAAGAGAGATTTAAGACTTATTTCGGTTGTAAGACCATTGATAATATTGGCCCCTGAAAACTTTCATCCCTGGATGTTCAAATTTTAACAAGTAAACATACAGACCTTTTTTCACTTTAATAGATATGTAGTGTTGTATATTTAGACTGTCTGCAGTATTTATATGTTAAATTTGTTTCACCAATCGAACAGTTGTAAGACGATCATATAATGTAGACATTTTACCTAATCATCATTCCAAAGATCCATCAGTACTAAACTTCATTCACTTACGGTAACTTTCATTCTCCCAAATATCTACATTTACTTACAAAGAAGGAAAATACAAAACTTACCACTTTAATATACAATAAAAAAAACAACAATCCACTCAAATATAACACATGCATGTAAAGTCTATGCAATGCAAAGAAAAACACATTAAATGTGAGCAAATGTTATAGATGAAGTATTAGAAAAAAACAAGTAAAATCTATGCTGACACAGATTGACAGTTTCACACCAGTCAGAAACTACCAACTGTCACAGATTAAAAGTCATCACTAGCTCAATTTGTAACTACCACTCTCTGAAGTGACAGGTAATGGTGATTTTAACTCAGTGACCTTAACAACTTGACTAGTGAGGTAGATAACACTAACACTCCAACATTAATGGTATGATGTAATCAACTTACTCATTTCTTCAGACATTTCCATTTTCGTTGATTCTTTCTCAAATTCTTGCATCATCTTGGCTGTTTTCTGAGGATCCATTACTTTATTCATTTGTTGCATTGTCTACAAGTAACAATACATTCATACAAATCTTATGTTACTTTTCGAGGGTTGTCCCCATCACTGTAGTAAGTGCATTGCGTTAAAGAGCGACTTACTACAGTCTTGACGGAAACCCTAGATTTATGTCAATGTCTCGAAATTAAACAACACAAAAAAGTACAAATACAACTTTACATCAACATTTTCAAGTTAAAATTAAAAAACTACCCTCTTTTAACACCAGTTAAGATATACATGCAGTACTTTTGAATTAATTATCATGCAATTGTGTGATTTCAGCCTTAGATTGTGCCTTAGATTGTGCCACTGACATTCGACCTCCAAGAATATAAGCATAAAGTCTGGTTAGGGGGTGGTGTATGTAGCAGAAGTAAACATATGATGTGTACTCCATTGTCTTCATGTTAGTTAATATGGTAATGTTGTAACATCTACTAATGACTCAGAAGGTCCAGGGTTCAATCTAAATCAAACCATGAATTTTTATTGGGTTATACATGTATTTAGGCATACAAAAAACATTTAGTGACCTGAAACTGTATCAGTGATCATTGATCAGTACAATTTTTCAATGGAAATAAAACATGCCAAGTAGTTCATTTCTCTGAATTTAACAAAACAAAGGCTAGCAAATCTGGGGAGATGAACAAATAATTTTGTTAGTAAAAAAATGATTGCAAATATTTCTAGATTCTGTTTAATGAACCCTATTCAAGCATAAAATAGAAAATAGCTAATGATATGTTAATAAAACAATGTAATCAGAATGGAATATTTTATAAATTGTGTAAAACAAAACAATTGGTCTACCTTAGTTGTAGTTCCCATAGCTGTCGCCATTTTCATATTTGAGTGCATGAGCTGAAATATAATAATTTAAATAAATATAATGTGAAAACCACAGTAAAACCAGATTTTTACTCTAATAGGGTAAATAGAGTATGGATGTATGTTCCCACAAAGACATATTTTGATAGATCAATTCAAGCATGCTAATTATTAGATTTACTGGTATGGCAACATGGATGCAAGTCAATGTCATTGTCAATTGTTCATGGAAAGATTTACAAATGGCAATAATCCAACAATAATAAAGAAAAAGTATGACTTTACTATTGCACATTATTATCTTTACATGGTAGCTCATTATAGAATGTTTTATTAACAAGAGCTGTCAGAGGAGACAGCATGCTCGACTTAGTAAGTATTTGTCACAGGAGATGTGGTTGATGATAAGGAACATACATATTTTAAAATTTGAAAATATAACCTTAACAAATTTAAAGTAAACAAATAAATAAAAAATAAAGAAAATTTTAAGTTCATGGAGGACAATTTTAAAACAAAAAAATGTATTTGGAGTTGTGATTCTTGTCACATGAGATGTGGTTGATAATAAGGAACATATACATGTATTTAAAGTTTGAAGTCAATACCTAAAGAAATAAAACAGTTGCAGTAAAAACAAATATTTTTTAAAATAAATTTCCTAGTTCAAGGGGGGATAACTCTGAAAAAAAATGTATTTGGAATTATGAACCTTGTCACATGAGATGTGGTTGATAATAAGTAACATATATTTAAAGTTTGAAGTCAATACCTAAAGAAATAAAACAGTTACAGTAAAAACAAACATTTTTTAAAGAAAACTCTAAGTTCAAGGGGGGATAACTCTGAAAAAATGTATAAGGAGTTATGAACCTTGTCACATGAGATGTGGTTGATAATAAGGAACATATATTTAAAGTTTGAAGTTAATATCTTAAGAAATAACAAAGATATAGAAGAAAGTATTTTACTGCACAAAAACTTTAATCTGTGCACAAAAACTTTAATCAGTTCAAGGGGAGATAATTCTGAAAAAAATGTGTTTGGAGTAATGAACCTTGTCACATGAGATGTGGTTGATAGTAAGGAACATATATTTAAAGTTTGAAGTTAATATCTTAAGAAATAACTAAGATACAGAAGAAAGTATTTTACTGCACAAAAACTTTAATCTGTGCACAAAAACTTTAATCAGAAATGTGGACGTGGACGCCGACGCCGGGGCGAGTAGGGGAGCTCTACATTACTATGTAAAGTCGACCAAAAATGAGAAAATAATTGAATTAGACATGAAAAAAATATACAAAGGGCAATAATTAGATATGAAGCAAAGAAAAATTGCTGCTGTTTCATACTTCTAATACTCCCATGGAATGAAATCATTGAATAAAGTTTTCTTAAAATCAAATGGCAAACACATTAGTGATATTTTTAAGTTTAATGTCAAAAAGTATAAATGGCAATAATCCTATTAAGTCAAAAGAATTTATAAAACTTTGACCAAAGTACCTAAATTCCTAAACTTCAAGACCAGCCTTAAATCTTTCACCGATGCATTCATTATTATTTTCATCAACCATGTTCATTGAAATACTTGAATCATGCCACATTTCACATTAAAATACAAAAGAACCAACATATAATATAAGAAATCTAACCTTCTGTTGGTTTCCTACAGCCGATATTTTAGAACCTGTATTATAACTTCTTGTTTTCTGTTTTCTTAAGGCTACTAATTGTTTAGCTAAAACTGTACATGCCTGAAATATACAATAACAAATAAATGAACATATTTTGATAAGAAAATGCATGCTACTTTTAAGATAAGATAAATTTATTTAAAATCTTGAGTCTGCAAGTAAAATAACAATAAACATAAGCCCTGATTGGGCTTTTGAAGCAACTATTATTAAAATATATATTACTATGTTGTCATTTGTATATAACTATAGACCTTGATGACTACAAGAGAGCCATGATGATCCCCATATCACTCACCTGTGAGGTTTTATAGTCAAGCAGGCTTTTGCTTTCTGTATGCCTAATGTTTAAGCAGGATATTGCAGAAATTAGAGCATCAATATGGCTTGAAGTATTTTCACATGGTTATTCTAGGATTGAGTGGTGATGTGATGCTACTGCAGATTTATTTTTTGATAAAGGAAATTAGCAGTGTCAATATACTCTATACAGTATATACAGAGATAAGGTTTCTAACGCCTGTTCAAAGGTCATAGTTTTCAAATCATCACCAAGCTCATAAAAACGCCACGATCGTCAAATCCTTTTCATTATCTGTTCTATAAACAGGGTTGGGTTTTTGCCGGCAAAAATGAGTTTTTTCCTTTCCGCTGGCAAAAACTGGTAAAAACCGGCAAAAACTGGTAAAAACCGGCAAAAATGGAAAAAACTCAAAAATGATTTTATTTTGCTTAATGCTGTGCTTGTATAACACATTTGATCAATGCAAATACTTATGATTGTTATTTGTTAATGGTTTATTCACAAATTCTAAATATAAATACAATTTTAAATGACAAAAATGAAGGATGAATCTAGGACGCTGCTCATTGGGATCCAGAGTTGTCTGTCAAATGCCTACAAATGTGTTTCAAATAAAGGCAAATTTATTCAATGTGAATAAAAATGGGAGAAAGTTCATACAAATAGGGACCTCATGTCATCGGATTATGCAACTTATGATAAAATATACCATGTCTGTAACCCGGGTCGATAGCGCAGTTGGTAACGCGTCGAGATTTGGATACTCGTGCCCGAGGGGGTGCGGGTTCAAATCCCACCCGGGGAGGTTATACCCTTCCATGAAAATTTGACAATAATGTCGATTTTCCTCCATTGATTAGATAATATGGAGAAGTTTCCGGCCTTGTGGAAGAGTAGGTGAGTACTGGTTATAGACAATGGTCCAGGAAAGCTAGGTTAGGTGCGCTGGACGCCGTGAAATGACCTAAATTGTGTTGATACGGCGTTAACTCCAATAAAAAAATAAATAAATAAATACCATGTCTGTAAAGTGAAATGTACATCTGTCATAAAAATGTGTCAATTGTTAATTTGTGGGAAGGTCTGACATTGATCATGATACGGGCACAAATGTATTGTTTATGGATGTGTCATTCAATATAATATTTAACATTTATTTATAGCAATTAGTATTTTTAATAAGTTAAAAAAATATAATTATTCTCCTATAAATTCTGAGAAAGGTTTTTTAGCCACCTTGTTTTCTTTCTTTCTTTTTTTGACCAGACATCCAGAGGCAAAATCTTCCAACCCTGAGCAAAAATCTTTCCTTTATTGCTATAATTATTATTCAATTTCTTTTAACACTAAAAAAATTAGTATTCTTAATCAGTTTTAAAATCAAATTAATAAAAATATTTCTTTTTAAGTATAAAATTATAATTTTTCCCTATTTTTGCCACCCAATTTTTTCCTTTCTGATTTTTCTATTGACAAAAACTTCAAACCTTGGACACAATCATGATAATTATGTACAGTTTATTACTGCATCAGTCAATTTTACACTTAATAGGAAAGTAATTAGCCCTTCCAATCAGTTTTAAGTACAAATTTATGAATATTTTGAATTTAAGACACTATTTAGTTTTTTAATTTTTTCCTCCAGATATTTTATTGACTTTTTTCCAACGGCAAAAACTCCAACCCTGGACACAAACTTGAATATTATTTATAATATGTATGTTTTATTACAGCATCAGTCAAATTACATGTAATATTAAAGCTATTAGTATTGTCAATCAGTTTAAAATACTAATTTATGAATATTTCTTTTTAAATTTGAGATATTTAATTTTTGCCAGTTTTTTTCCAGTTTTTGCCACCCTATTTTTTCCTTGCTGTTTTTTTCCGGTTATTTCCATGGTTTTTTCCGCCATGCGGCAAAAACTGTCCAACCCTGTCTATAAAGGAATTTTTTCTGCATAAAAATACTTTTTATTTGAAGAAAATCAATCTAAATTAATGAATATATCCCCAAAAAGCCCCAAAAGTGCTTAAATTTTGAGTAAGAAGAACTTCTAAATAAATCAAACTATCAACAATCTATAGAATAAAACTTGAAATCAACTACCTAATATTAAAGTTCACTTCACAAGTAACAAAGCTCAAATTAGATCTGGCTTCCAAATCTTTATAAACAGCTTTTTAACATTTTGTTCTTCATCTGATAACAGTATAGACACTGGTTTACTGAAGACCTTCAGCTCAGGTCAAATCAATTAAATAATAAAAAAATAAGTTACTTGTTTGTTTCCCTGTTTTGCTGCTTTCTTTATTTCCATTTCCTGCAAATAGAATACACAAAATAATAAACCTCAGAAGCATGTATTATCATCAGTTTAGAAGTAAAGTCTTCTTTATTGTTTTGTTATATTATAGGTAGTTTCCTATAATATGCTGCCTTGATGATCATTTGTCATTGGGAACAATCTTTGTAGTGAATTCTCTATAAGCCCTATATATAAGGTGTGCAGAAGCAAGATGGCAGTCAGTAAACATTAAAATGTTTCAAGATTTCTTTATACCGGTATGTAACTACTAAGTGTTTATTCTAGAACCCAAATATGGCAGAAAGTCTGAAAATAGGAAGCTTTCAGCACCCGGCTATTCTGGTTAACGATAATCAGTACAACTGAAAACTTAAGTGAAGTTCGAACCCTGCAGCATAATAGATATGATAAAGTTTTGTCTGAGATCTTGATTTGATATACATTATATTTATATAGTAAAGAGACAGTCACTATAGTTCACCCTGGGTACATCGAGTTAAGAACAATATTACAAAATAAGGTAAAGATAGTAAATATATCTATACCTAAACAAATCTCTATCAACAACAGGCCATTATGTTTCACCATTAGTGTCAGAATTAGCGATAGTCGAGCGAAAATGGATCAAGACAAATGTATATATGGGTAATTTAAACAAAAACTGAAAAAAATAGAAATTTTAAAGACTGCTTTCTGTCTCTCTCATCAAGCCTATCCAACTGTTGTAGCAAACCCTGGAAATTCACCAAACCAGCACAGCTCCAACTGTCATTAGCACCAGCACTACAAGAGTAGTAAGAGGTAATAGCCAACATTAATAAGTTATCAACAAAAGCCTACTAAAAGTTTAAAAATTTGAATTCCATTCATTTAATCATGATTATTTATGTAGCATGTTATTATAATCAGAGTTTGACACTAACTGTGTTTACCATGGTTCGAACCATAGAAATCACTATCATTTGATAAGGGATTCCTCCTTAGCACAATCTCCGTAAACAGATATCCTGTAGAGCATTGTCGTACAGGTTCTCTACTATCTCAATGGAGGGTCACGTCGAGATGACCTTTATGTTGACTAATCAATGCATAGCTTTCATCTAGACGAAACACTATTAATTACATTTTGATTTCGTAATTTCTATTTCTAGACCAAGGTTTGCAAACTAATTTAACAGCGGTATTATTCAGTCTGCGATTGGACGGCTCATTTTAAATTGCGTGACGTAGACGATGTAAACAAGTTACGTATCATAACAATTTCGTCATTAATATTATGACGAGAAAAGGTCACCTGAACATGACCCTCATTTGAAAAAGGCCAGATCTAAGTTAGCGAGCTGGTGAGTGGAAAATTTTTAGATTGGGTTTTAATCAGATTGTCCTTAGCATTAAGGGTATTACAATATAAGACAAAAAAAATGTCAAAAATTGTGATAACAAGTTGTGAGTTTTAAAAATACTGAAAACCCTACTTTCAAAATACTGAAATAGCCAGATTTCATATAAATTACAAAGAGTAATTTATTCTCAAATTACTGAAATCTGTATTAATATTGAAAACTTGCACCCATGTGCTAAACAGCCCATAAAAACACATACAAAATGTAAAATCAGGGCAACTGAATCCTCAGCTTAGAATTGCTGTGATACTTTTCAAGTTTTTGGTATCTTTGGAATCTGGAACACTGTTACTGTTCAACTTTGATTATACTTATTAAATACCAATTTTTTTTCTTCTCTTTCCATCTTTCCTCGATCCCGTTCTAGATCTCTCTGTGTTTTACGCATAACTCTGTCATTTGCCTTCAGTTGTTCTGAAACATTAAATGAAATATAAATTGAATATATATGAGAAACATGATAAAAATTCAAATGTAAGACTGAAGTGAGTAGTATTGTAACTAAGTTCTTGTTGAACATCAGACTATAACCATGCACTGTCACAATTACATTGAGTAATTTATTCTAAAAATACTGAAATCAGTATACTTTCACCCATGTAACTGTCTGTTGAACTTGACTTTGATACAAATAAGAACTAAGCAACCCCAACAGACTGTGAAATCTATACTCTATATTACTATTCCTGACACCCATGCATCAATGTCACAAATTTTTTAACAATCTCTGAGAAAGACCAAAATCTGGGAATCACCATGGCACAGCCAAGACAACTGTTCTTGGTCAAAGCCGCCGTACAATCTGATTAAAACCCGATCTAAAATTTTCCGCTTGCATACTCGCTTATTTAGATCTGGCTTTTTTCAAACGAAGGTCACGTTCAGGCGACCATTTCTCATCATAATATTCATGACGAAATTGTTATGATACGTAACTTGTTTACATCGTCTACGTCACGCAATTTGAAATGAGCCGCCCAATCGCAGACTGTGAATGATACCACTGTAAAATTAGCATGCAAAACTTGGTCTTAAAAAAGAAATTATGAAATCAAAATGTGATTAATAATATAATAATAGTGTTTTCGTCTAGATAAAAGCTACGCATTGATTGGTCGAAACAAAGTTCATCTCAACGTGACCTTCCATGGAGAAAGTAGAGATCCTGTACGACAACGCTCTACAGGATATCTGTTTGGCAGTGGCTAGAGTTAAGGTACCGTAACTCTAGATGCAGGTTCTAGAGTTACGAAAGTTCCGTAACTGTAGACAACCCTGCCAGGGTTTGCTAGAGTTACAGAAGTCAAATAACATGCGTATGATTCAACTTTTTAACATCGAAAAACTTGTTTATATTCAATATTACTCGAAATAAACAAATATTTACTGACGTGACTTATTCAATTGTTATTACACCCGCCATTTTGGATATGACTAATAAACTTACCGGATGTTTAATATACGGCGATATGTCGATGTCGTCTTCAAAGTGTCACATAATAAGTTTACTTGAGCGATAAGTTATAGAGTGTGATTATAATTTGGACTGAATATGTATAATTTTGTACAGAATTTAAAGAAATATTTATAGGAAATAGTCGATTCTTAAAATAATTTTAATCGTGAATAATTTGCAAGTGTCTAGTAAGAAAGTCGGCAATTTTCGAAAGTTAAATTGATTTAAATTTCGTGAACAAAACTGGGAATTTAGCTTGATAAAAAGAGCTTAGTACTTGGGGAAAAACGTTAAATGAATATTTAGAGAGTCAATGTTTTGAAAAATAAAATCCAGCTTGTCATTCCTCACCAAATCTTTAAAATTTTAACAAAAATATAAACGATCTCGTTAAAAAATACCCATTCATATAATTCATAACCAAAAGTCAGCAATTTTACTAAAAACTCGGCAGTTATCCAGTAAAAAAATCGCGGTTTTTTTAATCTTTTCAATTAAAGTCGCTAATTCCACCAAAAGAGCTCAGTACGCCGTGTTTCTTTAGTACGCAAATCTTGGAGAAAATTGCTAAGATTTTTAAATTCAATGAATTGGTCAATGTTTTAGGTAAAGATCGCCGCTTTTAAACATGACAATGTAAAAATATTTCATTTATCAACATTTTTTATCAAATTGAAGACATTTTGCTTTTGATTCTGTCCAAAAATATGGTCGATTTTGCATTCGAAAATCGCCATTTTTTCTTACAGGACAATTAATTTTTTTTAATGAAAAATACTAAAGAATCGTCAATTTAATAAAAGATATTCATTCTGTCCAAATTAGACATATTCGGTCCAAATTATAATCCAACTATTATAACAAATCGCTCTTGAAAAGTAAACTAAGTATGTGACACTTTGAAGACGACAACGTCATATCGCCGTATGTTAAACATCCGGTAAGTTTATAAGTCATATCCAAAATGGCGGGTGTAATAACAATTGGATAAGTCACGTCGGTAAATATTTGGTTATTTCGAGTAATAATGAATATAAACAAGTTTTTCGATGTTAAAAAGTTGAAACATAGTTTACGTATGTTATTTGACTTCCGTAACTCTAGACAACCCTGACAGGGTTGTCTACAGTTACGGAACTTCCATAACTCTAGAACTTGGGTCTAGAGTTACGGTACCGTAACTCTAGCCACTGCCTATGTTTACGGAGATTGAGCCACCATACTACTTTCACTAGAGGAACATGGCTGGTCGAAATATCAGAGGAAAGGGTTAGATTGCAGTTTACCGGTATGAGTTTGTTTACCACTTCTGCGCATGCCTAACCAGTCAGAGCAGATGCACTTCCTTAAAAATCTGTTGCTTTTTTCTCGTTTAAAACATAAAAAAACGGGGGTTCGGGGGCAGTAGCCCCTGATATAACATAAAATCCTGTATTTTCATGGGTTGTTAGCTTTAATGATATGGCTTAGTAACTAATAAACACTACAATTTTGCGGATTTTTTACGTACCGGTAAACTGCAATTGTCCCGAGAAAAGTACCATTGTACAACAAATGGTGACTTAAAAATAAAAGTGAAGATAAACTTTGTTTGATGAAATATTGACTAACAGTAACAACTAACCTTCAACTGTTGGTTTCTTGGAAAAGAACCCGGACATGTTTACAAACTGTCACTACGCTAGGGTAAATATACTGTTTTTGTCGATAATAACAACGAGAAATGAGTCGTTTAATGTATTTTCTAAAACCTCATATGATATTTACAAATCCGGAAGAGATTATTAGTCAACAATAAATAAAGCGCTTGACTAATGCAAGCGTTTTTGAGACGCGGAGTTGATTTGGGTAATTCAGTTACCAGAATGAACAAAACCACTCACTAAAACGCACGAACACAGTTATTTTTGTTTCCGAATTAATAAACACGAAGTCCTAGGTCACAGAATTCATGTATGCGTCCTCTATAAATTTGCTTGAAAGTTTTATTAGTTCATGGTGTTGTCTTTAAAGTCTAATGAAGCAAGCTGGGTCCCGACAATGGTCCGTTTTGTCCCGAGGAGGACACAGTATAGCTTAAAAACAACGCACAAACAACACGAAAACTGTTAATCACTATTGAGGCTATTTTAATTACTATTTACACACAATTTAATTATACTAAGACATAAAAGATATGTATAATGTTATTAATCACACAATTAATAATTTATAATAATAATGATTACATTTCTTCTTATGGTCCGTTTTGTCCCGACAATGGTCCGTTTTGTCCCGACTATGGTCCGTTTTGTCCAACAAATATGGTCCGTTTCGTCCCTACTTTGGTCCGTTTTGGCATGGTCCGTTTCGTCTCATGGTCCGTTTTGTCCCGGTACCGCTGGGTGTGGGGGGTTCATCGCTGTGTAAGCAACTGTCTGATAGCTCATGAGGCTACTTACCTTCACACAGATTGTGAAATTGTATGGGTCAAAATAGAAATTCAGGGAACCAAGCCCATTCTGATTGGCTCCTATTATAAGCCAAAGGAAATAGACCCCTTTAGCCTAAATGAATTCAACAAATCTGTTTCCATGACATCTAAGTCAAATGCAAAAGATCTAGGTTGGTGGAGACTTCAACATGCCAAAAATGGACTGGTCATGCAATGCCCCCTGTTCTGACTGCAAAAATCCCTCATACTACAGGGAATTTACTTTTCGACAATAACCTAACTCAAATAGTCCAAAACCGTACACGTGAGCATCACATCCTTGACTTCTTCCTTACTTCCAATCACCACTGTAAACAGATCAAATATCATACCAGGTATAGTGACCATGATGTTGTACTGGTTGATACAAACATCTCGGCCAGAGAAGCCAACAAAAATCCACCTACTCAGCAAAGCCGACTGGAATGGTCTTAAATTACATGTCCGAAACCTTCATGAGACATTAAAAACCACAAATATGTATGCCACAAGCTCTGTTGAACAGATGTGGCTCATCATCTCCAAATCAATTGAAGAGGGTGTAAACACATGTACATTCCTTCTAAATGGACCGCAAGAAAAAATAAACTACCCTGGGTCAATTTCACGCTTAAGCGCTTGTTCAGGAGACGAAACAAAGCATACAAAAAGTATAAAAAGCAAAACACAAATGGACATAAGAAACGATATCTTGCACTGAAACACCTCTGTATAAAAGAAACAAAAATAGCTTATCAAAAATATCTTGAAGACATCCTTAATATAAACAATGAAAATACGACTGAAAACGAACTCACAAAAGACAGACCAAATAATAAACAAGAGCTCCGCTGGGCGGGGCATTATACGCCCGTGTGCAGTCCATGCTGTGTTCTATCTCATATGAATTCCCTGTGACCTTGACCAATGACCCTGGGATCTCAGAATAGGTCCCACCCTTAACTGGAGGGCTATCCAAAGCAAAGATTTTGAGAACCCAGGTACAGCCATGGTTGAGTTATCACCGGACAATGTTTTTCAATATGATGCCCCTGTGACCTTGACCTTTGACCCTGGGGCCCCAAAACCAATAGGGCATATCCTTAATACATGGGCTACTCTCACATAAAATTTGGTGAACCTAGGTACAATCGTTGTTGAGTTATTGTCCGGACAAGGTTTTTCCATATGATGCCTCTGTGACCTGGACCTTTGACCTAGTTTTGACCAAAAACCAATAGGGAACATCCTTAACACATGGGCTACCCTCACATAAAATTTGGTGAACTAAATTCATGTTACTTATTAAATATAGCATTATTTCCATTGTTTGCCATTTTGACTTTATTAACATATTGAATGAACATTTGAAGTCACTGCTTGGTAATTTGATATCTTCTGGATGATGGTTTAAACTAGACCCAGGGGCCCCAAAACCAAAAGGGAACATCCTTGACACATGGGCTACTCTCACATGAAATTTGGTGAACCTAGGTGCAGTCATTGTTGAGTTATTACACGGAGAATGTTTTTCATTATGATGCCCCTGTGACCTTGACCTTTGACCCTGGGGCCCCAAAACCAATAGGGCATATTCTTAATACATGGGCTACTCTCACATAAAATTTGGTGAACCTAGGTACAATCGTTGTTGAGTTATTGTCCGGACAAGGTTTTTCAATATGATGCCTCTGTGACCTTGACCTTTGACCCAGGGGCCCCAAAACCAGAAGGGCATATTCTTGACACATGGGCTACTCTCACATAAAATTTAATCAACCTAGGTACATTGGTGATTCAGTTATTGTCTAGACAAGTTTTTCATTGTTTGCCATTTTGACTTTATTAACATATTGAATGAACATTTGAAGTCACAGCTTGGTAATTTGATATCTTCTGGTTGAAGGTTTAAACTAGACCCAGGGGCCCCAAAAACAATAGAGAACATCCTTGACACATGGGCTTCTCTCACATAAAATTTGGTGAACCTAGGTATAGTCATTGTTGAGTTATTACCTGGACAATGTTTTTCAATATGATGCCACTGTGACCTTGACCTTTGACCCAGGGGCCCCAAAACCAATAGGGCATAACCTTGACACATGGACTACTCTCACATAAATTTTGGTGAACCTAGGTACATTGGTGGTACAGTTATTGTTTGGACTAGGTTTTTCCATATGATGCCTCTGTGACCTTGACCTTTAGGCCTGGGGCCAAAAAACCTGTAGTGAACATCCTTGACACAAGGGCTACCTTCACATAAAATTTTGTGAACCTAGGTACAGTCGTTGATGAGTTATTGTCCTAACAAATTTTTTCAATATGATGCCTCTGTGACCTTGACCTTTGACACAGGAGCCCCAAAACCAATGGGACATATCCTTGACACAAGGGCTACCCTCACATAAAATTTGGTGAACCTAGGTACATTGGTGGTTCAGTTATTGTCCGGACAAGTTTTTCATTGTTTGCCATTTTGACTTTATTAACATATTGAATGAACATTTGAAGTCACTGTTTGGTAATTTGATATCTTCTGGTTGAAGGTTTCAACTTAACCCTGTTCCCCAAAACTGATAAGGCACATCCTTGACACATGGGCTACTCTCACATGAAATTTGGTGAACCTAGGTACAGTCATTGTTGAGTTATTACCCGGACAATGTTTTTCAATAAGATGCCCCTGTGACCTTGACCTTTGACCCAGGGGTCCCAAAATCAATAGGGCATATCCTTGACACATGGGCTACTCTCACATAAAATTTGGTGAACCTAGGTACATTGGTGGTTCAGTTATTGTCCGGACAAAGTTTTTCAAAATGATGCCACTGTGACCTTGACCTTTGAACTTGGGCCCAAAAACATATAGGGCACATCCTTGACGCATGGGCTACCCTCACATAAAATTTGGTGAACCTGGGTACAGTCGTTGTTGAGTTATCATCCGGACAAGGTTTTTCAATATGATGCCCCTGTGACCTTGACCTTTGACCCAGGGGCCCCAAAACCAATTGGGAACATCCTTGACACAAGGGCTACTCTCACATAAAATTTGGTGAACCTAGGTAGATTGGTTGTTCAGTTATTGTCAGAACAAGTTTTTTTCCCATATGATGCCACTGTGACCTTGACCTTTGACCCAGGGGCCCCAAAACCAATAGGGAACATCTTTGACACATGGGCTACTCTTAAATAAAATTTGGTGAACCTAGGTACATTGGTGGTTCAGTTATTGTCCGGATAAGTTTTACCTATTTTAAGTCCCAGTGACCTCGACCTTTGACCCTGGGGTCTCAAAATTAATAGGGAACCTTCTCCACCCAAGGGCTATCCACACATAAAATTTGAGAAACCTAGGTGCATCCTTTCTTGAGTTATCATCCGGACAAGCAATTGTCCACGGACAGACGGACAGACGGACAGACGGCCAGACGGACAGACGGACAACAGCATAACATAATACGACCGTTTTTTTCAAAACGGGCGTATAAAAACTCTATTCACTCCTTAAACACTCAAAACAAGACTCAAACGGCATAGACTCTTTAGAGAAAAACAACATACTTTACAATTGATGAACAGGACAAAGCAAATGTTTTAAATGAACAATTTAAATCTGTTTTCACCCCTAAATCCCCTATCTCACTCTCATCTCTGGTTCAAATGAAACTGCAGGATACATGTACCACAGATACAGGCAGAGAGATACCAAATCCCCAGCCAAGCCCCCACAATCATATGCCTGACATTGACACCTCTGAACAGGGTATAGAAAAACTGTTAAAAGACCTAAATCCCCCACAAGGCGTCCGGCCCTGATCAGATATGACCAATAGTTCTAAAACATATAAGTAAAGAACTTGCCCCCATCTTGAAGGAACTTCTTACTAAATCCTTTAAGACAGGTTGCGTGCCAAATATCTGGAAAATGGCAAATGTATCCCCAATTTTCAAAAAAGGCTCTAGGTCAGACCCAGCCAAATATCGTCCAATCTCTCTGACTTGTATCTTGTGTAAGACCCTGGAGCACATTATAGCATTCAGTATTACAAAACACTTTACTAAGTCAAATATATTCTATGATTTACAGCATGGATTCTGAGAGAAGAGGTCATGTCAAACCCAACTCCTCATGCTCGTTGAAGACATACTCCGAGCTGTAAACTTGAAAAGTCAAGTTGGTCTTGTTCTCCTTGACTTTTTAAAAGCCTTTGATATGGTCAATCACGATGAAACTTCTTTATAAATTACACTACTATGGAATTAGAGGCCCTAACCTAAAGTGGATAAAGAGTTTTCTCGATAACAGGTTACAGTCAGTAGTTGTAAATGGCTACAACTCGAGCACCATACCAGTATCTTCCGGTGTGCCCAAGGGCTCGGTTCTTGGACCGCTCCTATTCCTCATATATATTAATGATCTCCCAAACCATGTACAGTTCTCCAAGATACGTCTTTTTGCAGATGACACTGCGCTTTATTTAACTCTATCTGTGTCTTCACATTCCAGCTTACTACAACAAGACCTCAGTAATCTGGAACATTGGGAAAAAGTGGAACATGAAATTCAACCCATCAAAGTGCCAGGTTATCCAAATTACTAAAAGAAAATCCACTATACCAACACAATATAAACTTCATGACACAATATTAGAAACAGTGTTTAATACCTTGGTGTTACATTATCTAACGACCTCTCCTTTAACCCTTAACCGCTCAATCCAGCATTTTTACGTGTCTACACCCCCCTCCAAAATGGCCACCACAGCCTTGAAAATGGTGTTTTTTAACTGGATTAAGCGAATTTCACTAAAGGATAGTTGTCCCAAAAAATGAGCTCGTTTTCGCGCGCCTCCCCCATCAATTGATGTCTCAAGGGGGTTCCGAAGGGGGGATGTGCCCCCCTTTGTTGCTGGGGTTTGAAGAGGTCGCAGCGCCCCTCATCGCCAGAAAAAAAATCGGGGTCATTGAGTGCTGAGAAATGGCGCCAAATGCTGATAAGAAAACATGTTTTCAGTATCTGAAAAGACCTGGCACTTTAGACCTCAATTTCGGAAAATATTACCGTTTGAAGTGCAAACGTGGGGTGGAAAAAGAGCGAAAATTGCATTTTTTGCCGTTTTTGCTCCGCCCCAGCGTTGCCATGGTAACGGATATCGGTGTTCAACTCGATTTTTCTGAAATTGTACAAGGTAAATAATAACGTATCTTACTAAAAAAGTATTAACATATATTTAAGGAAAATGTAATCAATAAGCAAAAAATATGCTAGCATTTGCTTACAAACACTTCAAAACGATAATCTAAAATTAAACTTAGTTTGTTTAGACAACAATCAAATGTTCACATACATAAACTTAAAAAGGTAACGTATCTTACTTTTTCAATTCACATAAGTTCCACTGCCTTTTATTTTAAAAAAGACGTTCTCGTTAAGGCACAATTTATGTTAAAAAGCAAAACAATGCTAGCTCTTTTGCTTCAAATATGTTTGTTTATCAGAAAGAAGACATATTTATTTTATTTTTCTGTAAACATTTATTTTGTACCTGTTAACGTATCTTACTCATTTATCAAAAACAGTTCATGACTTAAGAGTTCAAAATATATGGTCCATTTTCATATAACTTTACATATTCAAGGTCTATAATCACGTGGTCTACTGTTATGATACTAAAGCGTCGAGTGTAATGGCGGCGACCGCCGGATCAGAGGTAAATCTCATTTTTCTTCTTTATTTTAAATTTTTCTAATGTTTCATGTATCCTATGTTCTAGCCAACAATTTTCTGAATCTATCGGTACCAATATATGCTTGGTCAAGACCGTAGTTTGTGAGAACACTCTGCAGAAAAATTTGAAGTGGACATAATTTTCAATAAAATCTGTGATACTAAAGAGGAACAGTTTATAAAATGACCATATAAAGTCCTATTTTATATATTAAGAACAAAAAAAACATGTAATGTAACACTGCATGAGCTTTACTTTATGTACATGATACAAAATTGTATTTGTTTAGGTAATATAGAAATGAAACTAGAAAATGAAACAAATGATACTAAGGAGAATCAAAACTTATATGATACTAAGGGGGAACATAACTTTTTATGATACTAAGGGGGAACATAAATGTTTACGAATATGCTTTTATATTACAGAAAATTGACGTCGGTGAAAATAGAAACATCACTATTGTCAAAACGGCATTTAACAGAAGTAAAGTTAATAATGACAGTCGTGTTTATGAATAGCCAATTAGGGTGCAATATGTATTATGTATGGTGTGCTTTTGCAGGGACCACATTACATACCATGTGTATGAACATATCCGAAGATGAAGAATGTTGAAGTCGTCAAGTTTGAATCTATGGTTATGATATTCGGATATAAAACTGTTTAAGTGATTTTGATTTTGAATCAGTTTGATTTTCTTTAGGGTTGTATCCATTTTGATAATAATATGGCGCAACAATTTATATTTGCCTAAAGTAATTACATGAATATTTTTGTTAATTGTTTGATATTTCCCTAATTGTCTGTTGTCATCGTATTGGGTGTAGTCTTGTTACAAGAAAGATGCATGGGCATCAATTCTTATAGTTTTATGTCACACGATTTTGTGTCTTAGTATTGATATGTTGACCTGTCACAACTTGAAAAATTACACAGTCATTGCACTGATAACCGTCGCCATAAGTAGAAAGATGGCTTGAAATGTAAAATTCAAATACATGTAACAAGTATTATTTATTATATATTTTCTGCCACCCCATGTGGTGAAGTGGTTTTGTTCTTGGCTTCACAAAGCCGTGAGTTCGAGACTATTATATATCATCAATACATTTGTTGCTGTTTTGTTCTCATTAGATCTATACTTAACGAAACTTCTAAGTACACCGATTTCAAAATTGTAGGAAATGTTTATTTTTCAACATTTGAGTCCGATCGATAACGGAAATCTGTCAAGGACCATACTCTCGTCTGCTCGCATGGTTTTATGCTACTTTACCGATGCAAAACCAGTTAAGTTGTGCGTGCGTTGATATGGGAAGATTTCTAATTGGTCTGATTTAACAGACAATTGACAATTATAAATCATATCCTGCACCACTTAGCAAAAGACCTTTGGTGGCAATTTCTCGTTATTGAAGCGACATTCGAGCAATTTCTTGATTTTTCGTTGTGCATACCAACACGCTAACGATTATCAAAACTGACCACGTAGGATTTTTGCACGAGAAGCACGTGCCCATTTCCGCTTTTCGGCACATGCAAGACAAAACCAATTTTGCATCAATTAAAAATCATGAAAACCATGCAAAAAGGCGATAGTATAGTCCGATACAACTTATCATTAACAATCGGACATTAATGGTGAAAAATAAATTAAAAATTCCAACAACATTGAAATCGGGAAACTTAAAAGTTTCATTAAGTATATATTTATACCCCATTGTACTTTTAAGAATACAAATGTATTTTTATTCGGAGTTGGAGATTGTAAAATGATAGAATGTAGAGTCGAACCCAAAATGTACAGCTTGACAGACAAATGTGCTTACCATAAAGCCACTGTCCTATATTGATCAGTGATTAAAATACATGGGGCGATTTTGAATATCGGGAAAATATTACGTTAAAAAGAAGTCGGAAATAACACAATCAGTTACTTTGTACTTGTTTAGTGACAGGTTAATAAAAAAACACGCTCTTGAAAACAAATAAAAATATACAAGACAAATAAAAAAAGTAATTGTCGTTTATTTATAAAAACAGTAGTGTTTTTTTCCATATTTATTTAAAACATACAATTATCATAGATTAATGATGAAATTGGAATGAACTTAAAAGCTCGAGGACATCATTCAGATCAGGGTTGATCATCGCCATTTGGCCAAACTCCAAATACATTTGTACATTTGTACATATGTGGATATAGGCATTTATTGTGGTGCGAATGCTTAAGAAAGCTACGATCATTTTGTGCTGCAAATATTTTATGAATGAACCACATACAAGACTTTTATGACACAATGTTTCACGCGCTTTTATTCAGTGGGACGATAGTAACGAATAATACCCTATAGGACCGTGATAACCGCCCGCAAATTGCTCTAATATATAAATTTATTTAGTAACAAGGGTATTAAAGAATAATAGCCCAGTGAGCATGCTTATATCGGATATACATCGATAATGGTCAAAATATCGGCAAATATACACGAAAGCGGTCCGATCTTTGTCAGATTTAAATCATGGCACATCAAAAAAGATCTTATAATGACACTTATTATGTCTTTTGCAGAAAAAAATGCTTTGAATACTTCACATAACAAGCATTAGACTTATTGTGTTTTAACGAAATCGGTAACAAGAATTGTCCGACATCGAACCGACAACCTCAAAATAAAATGAATATACAAAATGATAATAACAATATTCATGAATAGCTTGTTTTTCAAAAGAAAGTTTGTACACATGTAATTTAAGGTAGAAAGACTTGATTTGAGAAAACAAAACTCGTTTTAAAATAAAACCAATCAAATGCTCGCATTAATTTAGAGCTTGCCTAACGTTATGCAACACCCGAAAATTAAAAAAAAGACGGACTTGATTTTTTCAGATTATTTTGATTAAAAGTATATCTCTCATATATTACATTGTTGTTGATTTTTTTATAAAGCCGTTTAGTCCAAACTGTTTTCCTAAATACATTTAAACTGATCGCTGGATAGCCGATATTGCTTGCACTAACATTGTTTATAAGTCAGCTCAGACTGAGTTCGTATATAATATTTGAATTTGAAAATACTTTTTATAAAGTTGTAGCATAGCGAGACAGTGTACTATGTTTAAGACCCATGTCGGTAGCTCAAAATTCATAGTAGACAGTAGACTTTGAAGGGTATTATTAAATGATGGATCGGCAAGTCCGGACTGATGTCTAACACCGTTGTAGCGATGGTGGATAGATTATATGAAAAAAATATCTGTCCGATATTAGACCGATGTGTAGCCACCAAGTTATCGGTCCGACTTACTACCGATGGGCAAAACGATGTAGGTTGGATGCCGATAACGATAACTATCCGATATTGCCCGATGTGTAATAGGCATCAAACAACTGTTGTGCCGATAATGGATCAGGCCGATGTGTAGCGAAGAAGGTATCAGTCCTTCTTTAAACCGATGGGCAAAACTATATAGAACAGTTGTTATTAACGATCTCTACCCGATATATAGAATATTTCAGTTTAATGATGACAAGATATGGATAAGCTTACTGGGTAAATACACTTGTTCGTAAATTAACGGACTACTTATTCAATTTGGTACCCCGTTTCCGTGGTTGAGTGGTAGAGGTCACTTATATAAAATCGATGTAACCTCTAGAAACGATAGAAGATCGTGATTAAAAGCTTAAGCATGACTTTTTAAAAGAAAGTTGACAGATTCTTAGAAACTTGAAAAATTAGACATCGTAGTATATACAAGTCAACGATCGCAAGCGTGTTCTCATACGTTTTGCACATACTGCCAAATAGGTTGTATGTTTGACAGGGACCTAAACGGCATAAAATCCAATTTAAAATACCTGTGATCACGTGCAATTATAATATATAATTATGTATATTCTACATAACGGCATTGTCACCTATGTACACCTATACATTGATTTTAACATCAAAAAGGAAGTGACATTGTCTGGACCTGTGAGTATGAAAATGCTCTCTGTCATAGTAGTTTCTTCCACAACAGGCAAACGGGTTTTTGTTTTTTGTTGTGACGCCTGCAATGGCGACTGTATGTACTTTTAGAGTTGAAATGCTTTCCACACTCATTGCATAAGAGAACGTCTTCATTGTTGTTTTCATCTATAATATAGAAAACAATGTAGTCAGTGACTTTGGGTACCAAACTATGAATACCATTTTTGTTCCCCCTTAGTATCATAAGATTTTGGTTCCCCCCTAGTATCATTTGTGTTTATTTTCAAGTATACATTATATGTTACAAAATAAAATGCAATTTCAAATTATTTACAATAGTATACGTTTTAGAAAACTCTTTTAGTTTGATATTACATGATATACATCTATATATATCTAAAATGGGACTTTAAATGGTTAATTTATAAAATGTTCCCCTTTAGTATCACGGATTTTTATGAAAATTCTGTCCACTTCGATTTTTTCTGCAGAGTGTTCTCACGAATTACAGTCTTGACCCAGCATATATTGGTACCGATAGATTCAGAAAATTGTTGGCTAGAACATGGGCTACATGAAAAATTCGAAAAAAATAAAATAAAGAAGAAAAATGAGATTTACCTCTGATCCGGTAGGCGCCGCCATTACACTCGACGCTTTAGTATCATAACAGTAGACCACGTGATTATAGACCTTGATATTATCTAGTCCTTTAGAAAGCTGCTGTCAGCTTTATTGCAACAAAATAGTCGATTTGTTTTTCAACAAGGTAGAGGCTCTACAATTTGTTTTAAAAGTCTCACTATCTAAATATTTTTTCAACTTGTCATTCTTTCTGCTGGTGTACCGTTTTGGACCGTGGTGTTGTTATATGAAATTAAACTTTTTCGATTACATTATTTGCATAAAAAGTGTTTCTTGAGTTTCTGTGGAAATATGTCAGGAACTATACCTGCACCATTAAGTTTTAATTTGGTTTTAGATCCTGGTGTGCTGGACGATGTTTTGTTTTCATTAGTTTTAGTCGTATGGTAATTCCTTACAATCTGAATTCATGTTAAGACCTTTGTATATTTTTCTTTTTAAAAAAGGTTTATAATTTTGTTTAAGCGCTTTCACCTGATCATTTCAAGACCAACTTTTGTATGCCGCTGACCTTTGTCTTAAATCTACAAGGTGGCCCTTTGTTTTTCTAGGTCACAAATTGGTATTTTTAAAAAACAATCTTGTTTTGTCTATTTGTCGTGTACATTGGACTGATGTACTTGCTCAAACTCTATTCAGAACTTTTTCAATATTGAATTTACCTGAAACCTTATCTTTCTTTCTCATTTAAACTTGTAGATTGTATACTGGGTGCGTAAAAGCCTCATTTGTAATGCATTCTATTGTTGTTGTTTTTTCTAAATCATTCGGAATGTTTTTTTGCAGATAAATTTTCTTTTGTTGAAATACTCAGACATTTTTTTGTTACTTTGTTTGATTAAGCATTTAATTTTGCTCCATATTCAGGAGGTATATTTGATCATTTGTCATTTTTCATTTCTTGTACCCTTGCTGGTATTAAGCTCTAGTCTATTTTCACCTCCTGTACATTAGTATTTTAAGATACATAAGCTGTGGAAAGAAAGATACGTTAACCTTTACTACAATGTATAAGTTTTGTCAAATACATAATGAAAGAAATGCTTTTTTAGGTTTTATATCAAAAGTTGTTCCTTTTACTTTATAGTACTAATAAGTTAACATCTTATAAGTTTGTATTTGCTGGTTATATCATGTCTTTTAAACAGTGTAAGATACGTTAACATTGAGTAAGATACGTTGAACAAGTTTGTTCATGTCTGTTGGTATCAATTAGCAAATAAGACATGTGCAAGGCATACAATTGTTCCGACTTGTCTTTGTTTCACATGAAAAGCAAGTTTAATTGTCTTAAATATAAAAAATAACTAGAACGCTTCAGTTTTCTGGAGTTGTCATAAAATGCTTGATTGTTTCGTCATAATCGCCAGGAATACTTTACAACTTCTGTTTTGAGTGGAATTTTGGTAATTAGCAATGCAATTGGCTAGAAAGTAAATCCAAAGATGATTTATTTTCGATAAATATGGAAATACCAGATACGTCTTAACGTATCTTATGTTAACGTATCTTATTGACATTTACTATTTTTACCATAAAGTAAGCATATCGCACTTTTCGAGGATGAAATATCTCTGGATTATGCCTGCATGGAGTAGGCATTGTGAAATTAGGTAACTCTGCCTGTTTTCTGTACTAGCCTATGTGTTGTAACATATGAAAAGTTAACGTATCTTATTTAATCTTACAGTAACACTTAAATTAAAACACTTAAAACACATGAAAATAATTTTTAATTTTCGCCAATTTTATTGTCTGATTTCGGAAGGTTATGTTTTCATTGAATTACCCCAAATGGCCACTAGTATAGGTAACATTTGCAGCAAAACGGTATATTATTTCAAAATTATATTGTAGTTAAAACAAGTACCCTATGCAGGGACAACGCAAAATCAACAGTTTTTGTATTTTTGGATTAAAGTTTTCACCAGAAAGTATGTTCAGTGAGGGACAAAACTCTTGTTGGAGGTACATATATGTTTTATACATCATCTAATGAGAAAAAATCTCAGATACCTTCTGTTTTAAAAAAAATGTGGGCCAAGGGACATTGAAAATGTGATGATGTCCACTTATCTGACATTGAGTGATTAAGTCAAATATTTGAATTAACTCGTATTCCAAGACTGGAGTTCTGCCCAGAAAAATCAAAGCGCTGAAAGCGCTTTTCGGACATGGATTGAACCAAAGGAGTCTGACACAAAGCTTTCCGAGCCAAAAAATGGATAAAGACGATATGTAGTCCTTTTTGGCTTACAAGGCTTATGTGTCAGATTTGTTTTGATTGTGTCGGACAAAATTTGTTGGTTTCATCAGAAAGATAATTAGCTGAGTCGGACCATTATGGAAATTGTAGTATATCTAAGGACAGGAGAAGATAATCAAAGCGTTAAAAGCACTTGATTTTATTGGATTCGATGGAGCAGAGGAATTGAAGTGCTTTCGGCGTACCCTAGGAACAGTTATGATATACTTACTCGTTGGGTAGAGAAATATAAACAATGAAACAAGTAGAAAGCGTCTTATTGTGTTTGTATAAAATATTTTTGTAGGCAATTTATAAGTAGTCTTTACTTTATAAGTAGTCGCTTATTTTCCATCTTTAGTTACTAGCCGAGAGAGATTTTCGTCAATTGAATTATCTGCGTATATGAAAATATAATGTCACTGCAGATAATTCAATGGACGAATACAATTCTAGGGTGGGACATTTATAAAGCAAACTTGCGTGCATTTCTGAATGTCATCATTAGTGCATGATTTTTGACAACTTGCATTCCATTAAGGTACAACAATATGTCATCATTTTTATATCTTGTCAGATTGTTTCAATATTTTGTTTATTTTGTAGGGCAGTCAACATTGATGATGATGATTGAATACATAATCTAGCAAGATATAGCCCCACATTTATATAGTTTTTGGACTTAGTGACTGTTTATATTCAGCAACACCTACTATTCATGTAAGAGTTCACTGTTTGTATGATTAATGCAACACTGCCCTAAACACGTGTTGACAAAAGTATGCAGGAGGCTTGAAAAACATACCCAATCATCTTGAACTTAAAGAAAAATTCATGTATACATCCATCAGGTTGTAATGTCATTTGAACAGTCAACTCTGGTCATATCCTTATATTTTTGTGCATGCCATGGAATAAATTTTAAAATGTTGTTTTTGAATAAAAGTTTGAGCAGTGTTGCATTAATCTTATATGTCATTTCAGCATTTATATTGATTAGACATTGGCCAGGATACAGTTCTTATCGACGACAAACGATTTTACTTTTTAAATCAATATGTTCATTATAATGTTTCAATAAAAACAAAACAGCAAAAGTTTAGCTTTACTTTATTTACTAACAATTAACATATTAATATAATAGAAACAAATTAACGCATGAATTGAAAACGAAAAACATTATTTTGCACATATAATACCAGGATGTTTAACATGGCAAAATATCAATGTGCATGTAACATTGCAATACATGTGAGAAATGAAAAAACAACGTGTACATACTTGTATAAACCATTGCCAATCAGCAGCCCTGCGTTCAGTTACCGCGAACGTTCTGTGACGTTCTGTAACGTTCGCCAACAGTAATAATTGAACGGCCTGTTAGCAGGAAACGTTTAAGGCCAACAGCTAACGGTTTTAGTATATAGTACGCGAATATGAAACAACCTGAAACAAAATAGTTCCAGTACATTTTGCAAAATAGTAACTGCCATAGCGAATAGACTATATCCGAAATTCAAATATTTGGGTTTTCCCCTTCGGTACAAACAAACTTTCACTGTTACAATGAAAACGTGTGTAAAAAAGAACAGTAGTATTTAATCCATAGTTCGTGTTGTTTAGCAATAATGTGTAGACAACTTTGTTTGTACTGCCTGTGCACGGACGGAAAAACCCATAGATTTAATTTCTGCATTATGTCTAACGAAGTCGGTGGTGTTACTCCCGTTGATTTAGATCAATACATGTACAAAAAAAACCAAGTAAACAAGTCCTCCTCTCCGAATTCTTCTAATAAAATAGAAGTAACGACTCTCTTGCCCGCCATCTTTAAACGTTCGCACTTCAACGGGTCGTTCAATTAACCGTTCATAACGATAACTGTGTTTGGCTAACGCTAACTGCTAACTGAACGCAGCTCTGTTACAAGATACAAGATACAAACTTTTATTATTTATAGTCGGTATTATATACAACAGTTAACATTAGCTATGAATAGTTATTAGCCGACATAAACATAGTTATCAAATAGAACAAAATCAATAGAAATAATAATAGCAATAGTATATAACAAACTGCTGGCGTATGGCTACAATGCCGAATTCATTGTTACATTTATGAATTAATGGCTGTTAACAAAGCATACATGTGTAACGTGTCCCCTTGGCACGTGACAGTCAAGCCAGCGCTCGTGCTCTGGGTTACACAACAATAAAATATATACAGTGAAATTCACAAGCTATTTGGCTTAAATTAATAAAACAAAAGCATAAGTAATATGTATACGTATAAAGCATGTATCGTAATGTTACAAGTCGGGTCAGGTATCAGGGATTACTGTCAGACCTTTTTCCTATACACCAAGGTACTCGCCAAGGTGGTAAAACCTCTCCATTATGTTATCTTGTATATATTAATGATCTTATAAACGAACTACAGAAAAGTGGACACGGTTTATGTTTGTATGATAATAACATGTCAGCTCCTACAGAACAGAACAGAACAGAACAGAACAGATATTTTATTACGGTAACGTATACAAAGGTATCTTGTTACAAACAAATGAATATAAACAATGGTTCTGTCACGCAACACACAACACAAACACACACTCACACATTCACACTCACACTCACGTGGACTCATTCACCCATTCATACACTCACAAGCTTCTAACAACATCTCACACTGACAAAATAATCAAAACATATGGTCATACATGTATATCAATTAACATAAGTCGCTGACGATATGGTACTGTTATCCTTTTCTAAAAAAGGACTTCAAAATATGATTGAAATTTGTTCAAAATATGCTGATAAATGGCGTTTTCTTTATAATGCTAGCAAGTGTGCCATAGTTACTTTTAATACTAAGGATCCAAATCCTCAACAAAGATTTTATCTTGGGTCCGAACCTATCCCTATCTGTGACAAATATATTCATCTCGGTATTGAATGCAATTCGTATCTGTCAACTAGTTGTATTATTCATGATGCATGTGTGAAGCTTAGAGGAACGTACATGTCTTTATGTGCAAAAGGAATTGGACCAAATAGACTTAGTCCTTCTACTTTGATGACTATATTTCGTTCAACTGTGCTTCCAAAATCTTTATATGGCAGTGAGCTTTGGAGTAATAACTCGACAAGTGATCTAGATCGTCTGTCAAAAGCTCAGAAATTTTGTATCAAACACATGCAAGGTTTTCATAGATCTATTTGTACCGACTTCTGTATGTTAACTATTAACTCTGTCCCAATTGATACAATACTTGAAATTGTGAAACTCAAATTCTTTGGTCAGATCTGTAGAATTAATCCGTATTACATTGTAAAAGAAATTTTTAATAATAGACTTTTAAGGTACATCAGCATTGATGATCAATGTCTAGGGTTTATACCCGATATATACAAACTTTTACAAAGATATAACCTTGTGGTTTATCTGGAACAATATATTGAAAATGGAACATTTCCTTCAAAGGGACAATGGAAACAAATTTTAAATCGTTGTGTTATAACGCGCAAAAAGAATGATTCCTTACATCGACTCATAAACTGTGACAAATGGGGTGTAACTGTGAATGTTATTGATGTAAATGATTACTCCCCTTTGTGGCGAATCGCTCAGTTAAATCCCAAACTTTTATCTGTTTGTAAAATTCTTTTGAATAATATAGGTATGCTTATTTCTAGACAGTTTGTACAACATTGTAAGTCTTGTAGTTATACTACAGATAATATTGTAATACATAAAATATGTCACTGCGTGATGAAAACATCAAAACAATATGAACTATGGTACTGTCTATTATCATGCATTGGATTTGATAGATATTTGCAATTCATACATAATAATGAAATAATGTGTTTTTCTCTTTAAAATGTGTACTGAAATAGATAAAAGCTGTTTTGTAAATTTGTCGCTCAGTAAAAGCTTAGCTTCTGTATTACAGTAATATGTTTTTAGTATTGATCATAATGTTGTTTTAAACATGTAATAAGAACCCATCACTAAGCCCCTGTCTTCATATTTTGAAGGCAATATTAGTGAGTGGCTCAATGTGTGTTTTTCTTGTAATATTGTTCGTATCGTAATGCCTTATGTTTCGTTTTCGTCATAAGGTTTTCTCTATGAGCAATATTCACCCATATTTATAAATCGCATGTGCATGCATTTTTATTGTATTTATTCGTAACTGTGCTTATATTTTTGTGTGTTTATTTCTATGCTGTATATATGTTATGCTCTTCAAAAATGGAGGAAATAAATAAATAAAAAAAAAAATAATAATAAAAGCAATAACACAACCTTGAGACAATTACCAAACTCCAAGGTGACAAAACAATAGAAACAACAAATGTTAAAGTCACGACACTATGAAACGAAAATATAAAACAATATATACAAAATCAATGTCCCAGAAAGGATCCAGAAATGAAATAAGCAGATACAGGTATCATAATTTTAGAAAAACAAAAGAAAATTGCACGGCACGGTCCCGAATCAAAAGCACTTCATATACAAGGTATATATAAGGTATATTACTAAAAAAGTAGTTTTTAACAAAATTGAATCAGAGTGTCATTTGAAAGAGCAAAGCTTTAGCTACACGTGTATTATAATAATATCTGTAATGGATAAACTGGCCTCTAAGTGAAGTTGGTAAAAAACTACCATTTTTTAGTAATACATGTATACCTTATATGTATATAAAGTGTCATTAATTAGGGACCGTGCCGGCCGCCTGTGGACTCTAGACTCAGACAAATCCAAAACTAGACCTGAAATACTTTACAATATTCTTTTCTCATTACAACAATTAAAGAAAAATAATATAACTATACACTTTATTGATCCCAGGCATGTAGGTATAGAAGGTAATGAATTAGCAGATAAGCTTGCTAAACATGGGTCCTCAAAAGGAAATTTTATTGATATCAAATTAAGCATTAAAGAAATGTACAATCTCATAGAATACTAATCAAATATCAAATAATAACACCAATAAAATATATAAAATACTAATAAAATATTTGGATGAAAAGTAAATATAACAAATAAATAATTGATTACCAATAATATTAAAATTGAATTATAAAAACACAAATGAGCTCTCAGATAGTGGCGGTAAGCTCTCGGGAAACAGCTCAAAATTGTCATACCTATATAACCTCAGAAAAGGGCTTTCAGACTGTTTGGTCAGTCCTCAGGTAACACAATATAACCTCATATAAATCTAGCTTACAATAACAAACAATATTCAAAGAAGGGCTTTCAGACAGTTTGTCAGTCCTGGCATAATATATCTTCAAGCAAAACAAAACAATACATGGCAATAAATAAAATAATCTAAACATGATAACTCAACTGTCAGACAATTTCTGGTTTTTGAAACTATATTAAAAGAATTGTCAGTTATAAAGGCAGACACAGGGGGTTTAAATGTCTAAGTTTGATATTGGCTAATGTTTCCATGGTAATGAAATGAAGACATGGACTTGTTGTTTGGAAGGATTGGGAAAACCGGCATGTTTTACTGAATCTGTCATTTATTAATTTGTTGTATCAATAACAAATATTGCGAATGAAATACACACAATCATGAAAAGAAATGAAAATGTGTAACATTGAATTCATTTTACAATTAAACCTTTTCAAATTTATATTGCTATTCTGATTCTGAGACACAAATTCATTTTTGATGAAACGTTATATTAATTTTTATGAGCTTGGGGATGATTTGAAAACAACGACCGATGAACAGGCGTTTCTAAAGGACCTTTTCTCTATATGTACTATAATCAGAAAAAATTGTGATTGGCACTTGTTAATACAATGAATGACCACAGTATCATTACATTAAACAACTACAGACACAATATATTAATCATTTTATTGCTCTTATTTCATAAATTTTTCAACATGGAATGTAAACCTTTGATTTGCTTTGTGGTGTCGATTTTGTGGGAAAGTGCTTCCGGGTCGATGTGCACTGCGAAAGTAGTTCTGAGAATTTAGTTTGACTGCATTTGGGCAGCTGTGACTAGCTGTGTGTTAGCATGAGTCAAAATAATATATTTTTCACACAAATTAGTTTCTAGACTTTCGGCGATTTCGCGAGTTCCATCATCACTGGCCAGTGACAGGTGAGGAAGGGGTGGAGTCAATCTAGTTAATACACTAAGCAGTATACGTCAAATCAAAGGTTTACATGTTAAAAAGTTTATGAAGTAAGAGCAATAAAATGATAAGATCAGAAATTGTGATATATTATAGGAAGTCCTAGAACTTTCTACAGCGCAGCATGATCGTATGCTGATGTCCTCACCACTTTAGCGCCACATATCTGGCAGACTTTATTCTGCCCAGGTACAGGTGCACACTCCACACACACAATGTGGCCACACATAAATTGTGTGACTGCTATTTGTCGAGTTTTACAAACTTGACATTTACAATGACTTTGTCTGCGTTCTGAAAGAAATGTTTGATATTGCGCAGTAGTATGTCGGCCCAGTTGAGAAAAGCGTCTAAAAAGTGGTTCGCTGTACTCGTAGGTATATCAGCAATATTTTGATTGTTTTTTATGGAAAAAAAATGTGCTCTTTACGAATCTGCCAGGTGATTGTTCAAATTTTGGGGCAGGAAGATGCTATTGGCCAAAACCCGATGACGTCACTAATTTCTTAAAAATCGCCTTTAAACTTTAAAAACGCATTGCGCGCTTATTTGTCATGTTTCGAACAAATAAATTTGGTTCTAAATTATGATATGCTTCGACTATAAGATTTTGTAAATGTTTTGAAAATAATCGGGTGCTGGAAGCAATGATCATTAAAACAAGTGATTACGTCACTTTTTTACCGTTTTCCGAGATGTAAGTTTCAAACTTCAATAATTCTATGTTCTTAATTATTTTTTAAAAAATCGAATGCACGGAAGTTTTGACCATACCATGAAGATAAAAAAATATAAATTAGAAAAATGCTTGATGATAAAGCATTAGCAAATACCAGCTCCCTAACCAACCCTTACTAGTAACAGTTTTGTCTATAGTCCTGCAGTAAAATGCCATATTCAAGGTGAACCCTGTACTTGAGTCCCCACAAAGTTATTTTGCAGTTTATATGTCTTTGAACGGTGCTGAATGAGAATCCGAGTAATGACACCCTATATTACTTGAACAATTATAAAAATATTGCTGATATACCGATGAGTACAACGAACCACTTTTTTTAGACTTGGGTCGACATACTACAGTGCATTCTCATTAAATTAGACTACAGTTCAGTTCTTTGCTTACAGCTGCAGTTGAACTAATAGAGGTCATTTACGGGTCATGTTTAGCTGAATCTTTATTCGAAAGCACTGAGGTCAAACATTAACATTCTCAAACTCCCCGCAGCGGTTTTTTCCCTTTATCAAATCAATAAAAGTAGCAATTAACGCGTGGCGTAACCGCTGTACATAAGGAGTTTCTAACATTCCTACATAGACCGAAAATACAGATGACGTCATACATCGATCATGTGTAGAAATAGTTCGGAATACAAACATTCATTCCATATATGGATCGATATTCAGACATGACGTTCTGTACGAACATGTCAAGAAAACTCACCGAAAAATTTGACGTCATTTCCAGAAAAGTGAAAGTTGTTGGCTGATAGGACGAAAACAGCTACCATGAAAACTTCCGTGCGCGGGGAACAGATCAAAATTCTGTTTTAACGGCCATTGTACACAATCAAACTCCCCGCAGCGGTTATCTCCCTTTATCAAATTAATTATTAATTTGATGTCATATATAGCGTGGCTACACTTTGTATTTAAGTTCAATAAGTTGCTCTATGTTTACAGTTTAAAGATCAGAGATACGCGTTCAAAAAAATAAATGTTTACTTTCGATTTTGTTAATTTTCCAATATATAACTAATGCAAAACTGTCCAACATCTTAGCATTTCGACATTTTGAAATTACAGGCGTGAGAACTTTTTGCATCTATTTTTAAAAACCACGTGACAGACTGGCAGTCATGCGATTTTAATGTTTATGTGTCTCTGGCTAAAAATAGAAATATCAGTTTGCACGTAGTATTTTAGCAGAGGTAGAAAGTGAACGAGTACGAGTGAATCTTTCGAACCGATGCAATGGAGAGTATACACACCTTTGCTAATATAATTATATACCTACCTTCCACCGGAGACATTGTTTGTCCGCTGATCTGAAATGACATAACTTTAAGTTACAACCAAAAGTTAACTAAAAGTTTTATTTTAATAATAATAATATATACATGCTAAAAAATCCAAGACAAACGCGTATATTTTTGTATTTATTCCACTTGTTATTCGTCGCTTGAAATAGCGAGTTGATGAATGCTCACCAAGTGGAAATAACCTAAGACAAATAATGCATTAAAAGTCTCAGTTTTAACTGACATTATTTATATGAACTATGTAAATCTTAAAGTAATTGAAGTTTTTGTCTCAAAACAATTTTCACATGCTATATAAGAATCAGAATTAAAACTATTAGCAAAGATATATATTCAAATGCTTAACGGCATACATATTTGCAATAAGAATTTATTTCTTGCGTTTTAATTAAAATTTCACAAATCATTCCTATCGTGGATTCTTAAAATCGCTGTATATGCGCACAATTCCAAACTTGCACAGACGCGCCCCTACGTACACCTCTCACACGCACAGAGCATCCCCACTCACACACCAATATGGCCACAACAAATTAATCCTATGTTCTATGGATTCGCTCGCACCTTAATTTTGATGGTTTTTACAAAAAATAGTTTTATTTCCTCGCTCGCTCATAAAAAATTGGTCAAACCGCTATATAAAGCAAGTGAATAAAGACTTTTTTTAAAAAAAATCTTCGCTCGCTCGCCCCATTTTTTTCCAGAAAAATCCGTAGAACACATGTTCAACTTGTTGTGGCCTAAACTGCTAATACTAAGTGGTTATGAACTAGTCAATGTTATTCTTACATTAACACTAGCTAAATCCTTCTCTAATTTCTTCTGCATAGCAAACGAACAGTGTTTGTTTTGTTGCAGAGAATGCTTGTGATGTTCTTCTACTACATCATCGTCGATCTCCCAGTTATATATGGTAACTCCGCAATAAAAACATACGCATCTGTCACTTTCTCCTGTTACCAAAAAAAATGAAATAAGGATAAAGATTGATAACCAGTCATTTCTATTTATATATTCAAATAATTGATAAGCTCTCAATTTTGAAATTGCTTCTGATAATCTACCTAGCAAACGTATTCTAGAGAGCTGTTGACTATTTGACTGTTAATCGTGATGTTTAAACCGGCGTAAACTGATCAGTTTATCAACTCCTCGAGATAAAGTGCGCATAATAAAAATCGAACCGAAACGCACCGCCTAGGTAAGCCTAAACGCGTCCCATGTTCTATAAATAGAATATATAAGTAGTTATATTAGGCCAGGGAACCAGCAGCGTGTTCAGTTACCTTAAACGTCCCAAAACGTTCCATAACGGTAGTGTCGGAACAACTCAACCCATAGACAACTCAACCCGAGACAACTCAATCTCCAACTTACGGAAAGAGTTGTCCCAACTTAGAGTTGAGTATAGCACGGGCCGAGTCGTCTTCGGGTTGAGTTCTCCCGTACCGATAACGTCTGTTAACAGTAGTTACTGAACACGGGGCAGGTTAAGGTTAACCGGAAGTCAGTAGTGTCGTTGAATCGCTGCTAACTAGTGATACTGAAATTAATAAAAAAATTTGAAATCGGTATTAGATGCAAACTTAGCATGACGTTAGAGGACTGTTTAATCTTTAAATCTAGACTAATATTATCTTTTAGATTTAGGTCAAATTGAAGAAAAACGGTTAGGACCGTACGCATTGTAGGAAACCTTCAATACCACAGGCGACCGGCAAGTAAATATGTATATATAGTGTTATTGATTAGGGACCGTGCCGGCCGCCTGTGTTCAATACCACGTATAAAATATATATATAAGGTGGTGCACATGTATACACAGTGGACTACATATAGGGACTTACGCATTAATTTATGATCATAAGTTATGGACTCTGGTGCAAGTGGTTAAATGTTGTAGATTTAGAAGACAGGGGTCAGTCCGCTGCTAAGAATGCATTATATACAGACCCTAACCTTCATATTTGAAATTCGTTCCAGATTTCACATATGAACTTCTTCCTCTGTTGGTATTCTTAGAGTGCAGAAGTCACGGATGTTCGCCCTCAACATTTCTCAACCGGGCTTGGGACCGGCTACGGCTGGATTGCATGTAGTTAAAGATCAGTCTTGTCTTACTCGTACATTGGATTAGAATGAGTCTCAACTTAAAATTGCATCAAAGTAAACATACCTGTATAAAAGAGACCATTATCACACAATTGTTTAGGGGAATGATAACCTTCCCAGTCTACGAAGCTTCCAAATCTTTTCTTCCTATCTTCAAACTTAGGATGTTTTGGACCCATGGGACCTGTGTAATTGAAACAATATACTAAATAATTAGTTTCTCCAGGTTTTATCATGTAAATGTGTTACTAGTTGATTATATAAAACCGTCTTTCAATACGCCGCATACTTTAACATAATTGCAAAAAGCCAGAAAGTTATTCACATGCGCATAAAATATGCATGTTTATCGTATTAACTAACTAATAACTGAGTAAAATTTGTTTACACATAGCAAAGGTCATATCACGGCGGTACTTACTTTATATATCTCATCTGTTATATTCCAAGCTCAGTAGCATTGTAATTTTGTTATATGGCAGAACATGAACTTAGAACTTGTTTCTAACAGTTAGAAATACTCTGTGCTTTTATTAATTATACTTTTGTGTTATTTAATTGAAACTAATATAAAATGCAATTTTGTTCTTGTTGGCAAGGCTCTTATTTTTTTACTATGTTCCGGAAATCCATGGAATATCAAGAATGTTATAAAATATGAGCACACGGTGTCATGTTCCAAACTTACTGACATTTTATTTTGTACCTTAAATGTCAAAGTTTACAAATTTAGAAAAGAATGTCCATCATGTATGTATATGACTTTTACACAAATTGACATAAATATGTTATGTTATCTTATCTTACCAACTAAAAAAGATGATTACTTCTGCTTGCACTATTCTAACAAGCATGTATATATAGCAAAATAGTTTGCTTAAATTTGTCTCACTACTCACCATTGAATGATATTCCCTAATAGCATGGACATAAATACTGATTTTCATTTTATAACTAGATATTAATAAATTGTTCCCATGTTTCTATGTTCCGTAACATAGAAGTTGGTATATAGTTTTTGAACTTGTATTATCTTTCTCAGTCTAAGAATGGTGTGAGTTATAATTCTAATTCAAGACCACAAAGGTTTAAACTTTGCAATTACGTTAAAAATTAAATGTTAACAATAGGTTCATTTTTCGACAAATTACTTTTCAAAATGACAATGATTCTGGGAGAATTGCTGATTTATCACAAGACCTAAATTTTCATTTTTTCTGAAAACCCCAAACATATTCAGGATCAGTTTTATGGAATGAAATCCTTTTTAACATTCGACTCGCGAAACGTTCAGCATCTTTCAAAGATAAAAAATTCACTTAATGTAAAATTGCCTTTGTCCACTAGAATTTTTTACTCTTTATCTTACTATAATGTTTTATTTCAGGCTTTTGTGATTTTCACATACATGTTAGAGAAACATACATAATTCACAAACATGTATACTTTTAGTTTGTAAATTATGAATGTTGTCAAAAACCTGTACAATGTTTTTACCAGAGGGCCACATGGAAGACTGGATTTTCCAAATGTATAGCCTGGCTAAATAAAAGCGTTATTTTATAATATGTTTTACATACCATGTATTTAGGTTCAATGAAATATTAAATATGGTGCATATACTGAACGTTCAATGAATGGAATTTCATAATCATTAAAAATTTAGCATATTCATAGCATTGTTATAACATGTACATAACTACTTTTTAGTTTTCCAACAGGTGACCAATGTTACAAAATACATTTTATACAATGTATAAATTTAAGATATAATGATTTTATAAATCAGACATTGATTTTATCTATACTTGACACGTTACACAATTCCTTACCTTCAAACGTTGATTTGGCATCTGGTCGCCCTGCCATTAGCTGAAAAAATTGTTTAACGTATCAATAACTGCACTAGTATAATCTAGATATTTGAAAAATCCAGGACGATAATTCCCTCAAGCTAAACCCAAATTGAAACTTTTTTATATCATTTGCACAAAATTGATATCTTTAAAATAAAAGAGATACGACCGTTTAAAGAATTTTCCCCTATACTTTTCTGTTGAAAATCGAATGTCGACTTGATACTATGTATGGGTTTAAAAGTTGGACATGTTCGGGGGCATGTTCATACCTGTTGTCCGATTATTGCCATCCTGAGCACCCATGTCGTTTACTTACTTTTAAATAATGATAAACACTGACAGTAAATCATTAAATGGACGGTGTGCTCACATAAGTACTATACATGTATTTAGTATTAAATGACTTCAGAACATTTCCGAGGGATATTAGTCAATTTGTCCATTTTGGAATTATTCAGTGTTCGGCATCTTTGAAATCGTTGTTTTTAAAGCTATACGCCACTGTAATAAATACATGTATAATAAAGTGGAACTATTCTGCACAAAATCAATTCTACGAAGATGTTCAAGTCATACTTAATGATAAATGTCTAAATCTTCAAATGATTTTTCTAAACTATGAAAATGTTTGTCGGGTTAGAATTACGTAAAACGTGTAAACGGTGTGTAGAAAATGGCAAAATTAAGTGAAATACAAGGTCTCAAAATGGTTTTCTCACATATTTGTAAATTATAACATTAAACTTACATAATAGTGACCGTTGCTTGGTCTACCTTCATCGGGAATAGCACTTTCTCCACGCACCATAGGTCCATTCCTTGCCATTCCATAATCTGGAGTTGAATTTCCTGGAATGTCCACATAACTAGTATCCTGGGGTGGCCATATTTCGTCACCTTAAGGAAATGAATGAATACAATGTGAAATTTGTAATTTTAAACTGACTTTTTATTTTCAAAATATGTAAATGAATCATAAAGCTTTTATTCCATCAACTTTTCTAGGGTTTATTCTGTCAAATAACGTTAGTAAAAACAATGTTTTGAGGCTGGGTATAAAAGCAGACGACTGTTTAAGCAGAACCAAAAATCAACACTGCAAAATAAAAATAAGTTTTTTCTTCATTTTTGTGAAGCAAATCTCCGTTTATTTATCCATATACAATATTTAGATCTTTTACCTCCAATCTGTGTTGTTTCTTCAACAATTTTATGACAAAAAAATCGAAATTCTACCATTTTAAATATTGACATGTTTACCGGTAGTGTAAAATCACAATCAGTGCAGGTTTGGCTCCGCCTACAACGTTGCTCCGCCCTACGTTAAGATTTCGAGCTAAAAACGGGAATCTAAGCTTATTTTAGTGAGTTTATAAAAAGATTACTTAAATTTTAGTATTGCTCAATGCTTTTAGTATTTAAGGCGGGGTGACGAAATTAGGTCAGTGACGAAATTAGGACCTCCTACGATACGTTTATGAAAAACTCAAGTACCAATACAGCACATTTACAATGTGCAATTGTGTGTATGTCAATGTTAATATTTAACTGTACTTTACAACGTATGTCATGTAATAAGAGACTACAGATAATCTCTTCTTAAATTTTATACGGAGCTCAGAATAGTGACTTCACTTACCTGATGAAAACAATGTCTGAATACGGATGTTGTAGCCGTTTTCGCTTTTATCAGTATTTATAGTCCAACAGAATTAACCTGAGTTTGACCTTTGTGCAAGAATATATTAAACTTAGTATTTATAGTCTATTTTTGTCTTCGTTTGTAAATCGCGCTTTATCGGAAGCTTTCGCCAAAATACACGTATTATTTGACAACATTAAACATGCACTTCATAAGTTTCCGTATCGATTTACGGCTTAGTTCGTATACATTCGTCAAAATTCGTTGCTTTAATGAGTGACAATACAATGTATAGATGAAAAAGAAACGATTGTATTATATCAAACGGTTTATGGTGCAAAGGTAGAGTACTGATTTGTCAATCGAAATACCCCGGGTTCCAATTTCCGCACAGGTTGATATTTTTTGTAATTTCACAAACACTAGTAACATAGTAGCAACACTATGACTTACTTATTACTTTTACTTATTAATATTGATTATATATCATTTAACGACATTTGTTGTCTCTTTATTTTCATACTTTTTTCTTTATTCATATTTTGATTATAATTTTGTGACATGGTTAAAGACTGGAGGACTTTTCATAAATGTGTGTAATACACTTTCGCTGGTAATGGAATCCGTGGGCCGTCATGATAACAAGTATTTGTAAAGCATGAACCGATTATGTTTAGATTGCAAAAAAATAAAGTTTTAAGTGGGATCGAACCCGTAGGCTCTTGATTGTGAGGTAGTACGTTTTACCACTGCACCAAGTCCTTATAGATACCTCTTTAAGTCCTATTACTAAACCTTAAAGTAATATATTCGTGAATTTACGGAGATTTTATACGGAAATTCACGACTATGCATACGGTGCATGTTCAATGTTGCCAAATAATACTGAACAATGAATGTTGTTCTCATAAGAATAAATACTTTGAAACTGTGCCATAATATTGCTGACTTACTTGTTTCCCCAAAAACTAGTGTGTCCAAAATTTAGTATAATAACATGCCACTTTTAATAAATTGTTTTATAGTCACATCGGTTGTTATAAATTAACATGTGTATAACCGTATACACGCATACGGAAACTCACGATTTAATGTGAAGTGTGTAATTATTATAATTAGGTAGTTCAAGCTCAGGTTAATTCTGTTGGACTATACATGATTTGGTAAACCAGTACTTGACCATTCGGCTATTTTCTTGGTACATTTTCCTTTTCTGGGTACAACTGACATTAACTTCTAGATGCCGATCTTAATCAGGTGCTGTATTTTACTTACTATAGACTGAATTGATCATTTCTCTGAGGTAACTAGAGACTGCCGCCTGTAGCAAGCAAATTTCTTGCTCAGCGAACTTAGAAGTGCCCCTTGTTCTGTTCATACTCGGGTCCTCTCGATTCCTTAGTTCGCGTCGTACAATGTACAACTGTTCTAACCTGGAACAACTTTCAAAGATTTAGGTATGCCAAAGTCTAGAATATAAAATTACGACTGCTTTATTACATTGTTTTCTGCTTGAACAAAACAGTATGGCTACGTCCAGTACATTCTCAAGGATCAATCTCAATCAATGGAAACAATTGGTTTATTTACAAATAGTTAACCGTTTTCACCCATAAATAAACAAACAAAGCATGACTTTCATCAGTAAGAAATAAAACTTACCAACAACTTGTAGATGACCATCGCCTGGTAAATTCATGCGATAATCAGAAAACCCGGAGGCCGACTGCTCTCCAATACCAGTTGTAAGGAGAGACTCAGGGTTATTCTGGTTCAGCGTGAAAGCTGGACCTTGTACAGCTGGACCCAGTGAATGTGATGAGTCAGTCTCAATGTCATTGTCATCACATTGTATGCCTGTTGATGATGGCTGTTGTGGTATGAGGAATGCACCTAAAACAATAAATCATTATCTATTTGTTGGGCAAGTAAGTCTTTCTAAGATGAGGTCTCGATTCTCAATGCGTTTCAGTCTGCACTTAGTCATCTTGATAATCCAGCGGTATGTGGGGGGACGTCCGCATCCACAAAAACACCTGTTCCAGAAAGTGTAAATCTCCAATAAAAGATACAGTGGGACAATTTATCTTCGTATTCTGTCATATCAACCGCTCGGAAGCACATGCACATTGCAGTGTTTTATTTTTTGGCAACGTCATATCGCAACATGCTTTTGGTCCTGGGTTCGATTTCTTGGTGAATCCTGCTTATCTGCTTGAACTCATGGAACAATATCTATGTTCATTCACCGCCTACCTCTTTATCAAGAAGTATTGTCAACTACCAGGGATGGGTGGATTACTAGATTTCTGTGCTTTAGTAGTACATGTACTTGGGAATTTCAAATTTTCTACTCGAACTTTCGAGTAATGAATACTGTTTTTCTTCTGTACTCAAATAGTACTCCAGTAGTACTTAAGGACTTAAGTATTTAAAGTACCAGACTGTTTTGTACTAAAATACAGAAAATTTAGTCACTGGCGAGAGCATGTGCTTGAATTAGGAGCTTGGGTCCAGAGATTAAGGCCAACGTGAGTAGGACGTTAGACCACCACGATATAAATATGTCTAGCATCATAAATATTGAAACATTGTCTTTTTGTATATATGTACTAGTAGTAGTTCAACAATTTGATTTCTTATGATTGATCACAGCTATATGATGGTTTTATATGCTAACCATCGTAAATATAATGTAAACCCTAGTCTGATTCAGACAAAATGAATAATTGTTTCAAAAATGAAATGTTAATCATAATGTACATGTAAAAAATAAATATTTATCATATTATGTACTTACTGTTTTGGCCTCTCCTCGGAGCACTCTGGTTACGACTTGGAGAGTGGCCTGGCACGTTAAAGTTTGTATTTCCAGTTCGATCCATTTCTTCAATTTAGTAACCTGTAATTTGAGAAATATTTTAGCCCGTTTCTTGTTTACACTGACTATAGGTACTAGGGAACACTTTGGTGACTATTTGTAAAAGTTTAAGTTTACTAAAATACGTTTGCAGCCGACTTTGCCATTTTTGTACGGTATCTGCTGATCATTGAAATCACCTTCAGGCAGATGATCCCTCACATTACCAATTCACATCTTAGTGGAGTGAAACAACAGTAAGTAAATTTCTTGCTTAGTATATTAGCACTGTTCATAGTGGGGTTCGAACCCTGAACCTCTCGATTTTAAACGCAACCACTGGAACACTTCTCCTATTTTGAATTAATAGTACATTTGTAATACCACCTGTGTTCTCACAACACAGAGGCAATTTGTTGCTTCATTCAGAAGATTCTAGGAGATTCGAGTGACTCACTATTTCTTTCTCTGTTTTTTTTCTTCATTATCATTCATTCTATGTTTTCTTATAAAACAAGTGAAAACTATCGAACTATAAAGTTAACAGTTTAACTCCTAAAATAACATTATCCCATAGTGAATTTTTGTTTGTAAATGTATGTACATGTATGTATGTATGTATTTTTCTATCTACATGTATTTATGTATTCACATTTAAAAACCATACTTTGACCATGGAGAGGATGTGTATACATGTCATTGTATGCGTGTTATCCAATCCAATGTATGCAATAAAATATGTATTTAATCAAATTAACACAGAAACAAAGGCATGAAATAAGGAAATCTTATCCAACAATGAGATGCATGAATAGGTCATTTCTTTCCCTTGCATACTCTTCAAATGGCTCGACTATTCGAAGAATAGTGGGGCTATCCTACTCGGGATTCAATGTTTCTCAACCGATTTTCGTCGATTTCATCCCAACCGATTTTTGATGAAATTAGTAATACACAAATGAATATAATTAAAATTAAATTTGCTTATTCTATCTTAGGATTGACGTAAATGTTAACGTATTGTTTATAAAATATAACTGTTTTCTAAATACCAAATGCTCAAACTCAACACCTGTAGATAAAAAGTGTTGGAACTATTTGACATAAAAACCACGCCCACCTAGTTAGAAATGTTTATACCCCGGTTTCAAAAGAAATAATTTGCGGTAATTATTGAAAGAAACTGGAAATAAAAATTACTGTTCTTTAATGATAAGTTTGTCGAAAATCACATACAAGAATATATTATTACAGGAACTTATAAATGTATGCGCATATACGCATACAATGTCATTTCACGGCGTCTCAACGCCGTGATATAGACAATCCCAGAAATTTAGTCCGACAAAGTTATCTCCCCTGATTACTCTTCAAATCCGCCATTATGGTACTGAAGAAAAACCGATATGAAATGCAGACGTAAACATATTTTGTTGATAATTATCACTAAGTGTCCCTTGATTGGACTCCTAGTGTTATACTGATGTATTTAACAGATAAGATCATACAGATCCGACAGACAATGGATTAACTTATTACATAATATTACATAATTGACCATCACATAATATGACACCGTATAAATTGTAATTAATTATGTACAATAATGTATAAGTACTAATTGAAAAGAAAATGTCTGCAAAATTAGTGATGTAGGACTTGTTTGTGACCTGTTTTCATATACATTAAAAACTGAATATTTGTATGACAATATTTTCCGTCTGATCCTAAATAAATCAGCTAGGTGTCTTATTAAAATGAAAATAGATGACACTTTAACGAAAGTTTGGCGATTTTTGTTTTTGAAGGATTTGTCTTAATAATTTTATTGACATAATTATAGTTGAAATAGAACTTATAATAATATAGAGATAAGTCTGAAGAAAACAATTAGAATTAATTTCAAAATGCTCAACATACTAAGTGCAATTGTCAACTTCACCTTGTGAAGGATTGTAAGAACGGATATCTGGTTGAATTTCTTAATCTTATATCCTATAAACAATGGTGATTTTACGGCCACAGACAGCTTAAAATAGCTTTTCAATTTGAATTTATGATTTCATAAAAAAAAAGATTTTTGTTGATGTTCCGGTTTTTATTAAGTATAAAATGTATACATAGCATTTTGAGCGACATTTAGCTATTTATCAAATTAGCTATTTAAGAAAAATATCACGGATATTTTTTTTTGTTTCAGCTAATACTTAACTCCTTTAAAAATGTAATTAAGTATTTTTTTTTGTTTATCTGATGTTATTTCACTGAAATACACCATGTTCTGTCAAATATTTAGATTAGTTTGGAAAATAGCAATTTTAAGCAGGAGGTCGGACGTTACAAAACTTTTCTTTTTTTGCTATTTTTCATTTAAATTTACTTATTTTTTATGTTTTGGTTAATTTTCTATATTGTCTCATAATTTTATTGATCAATATGCCTAGGTTTTATATTTTCCGAATTAATAGCTATTTATGAAGGCAGGGGACGGACAAGACACTTTTTTCGACTCATTTACTTTTTTGTTTGGAAATTATGGAAATAACAAATTTTACATTATTTCAATACCACAAAAAGTCATGAAAACTTGTACTTGTGTCATAATTGAGTGATATTAACATTCAATTACACTATCATGTTTTTATCATGAAAAATTTAGTTACTAAAGTTACAAGATTTTTTTCTAGAATTATTAAGACAGTTACACTCACACCATTTTTATTTCCTTTAAATTAAAAAAAAAACAAAAAACACTAGGGCTTTAACGAATGTCCGAGCTCTCGAGAGTTCGTGAACCATGATTGAAATTCGGACATGAATATTCGCCATACCAAAGTTCGGGTGGTTCGCGAATATCGTTTGCATTTTAAACAACAATTAAATGAACACGTTAACTCACGAGAACAACTTGAACTTGCCTAAGTAATCAAATCAGTTGATTAAATTTTCGTTTCCGAATTATTTCTATATCCGAACGCATGTTAGTGCATACTTACACCGGTTGTCGCGAATATTATTTCCATAAAGGTTATCTTCGAAATAAAGTAAATTATGAACGCAGGTTTGTTAAAATCAACTTGCATGCTCGCAATGGCGAGTGTTCCTACCGGTTAGGCGAGTAAAGATTGCATAAAACTTGTCCGATTGGGCGAGTAGGATTGTCAAATCCAATAGGATTATCATCTGTTTTAATTAGAATAAAAAAATATCAAAATACGATGTCCTATTAATTGCGACTTTTAGAAAGGTATATATCATATTAATTTTAAGTAGTACTTAATCGTGGACCATATTGAAAATTTGTTTTAGCCTTATATGTTATCCACATTAAATAAAGTCGTTATAATAACTATTAATATTATTATCTTGGCTTATTTCATCACAAATTGTAAGAAAACGATATAGGTGATGGCAAGAATTAGATTTCCTTTGTTTAAATTTGCCGATAATTGTCAATGATACCCGTCTCTTTACCATTATATTTTAAAAAGTTTAAATTTTTAAAATTTGATTCCTACCATCGCCGATATCGTTTTTAAGCGCTCATTGTTTGTTGAACTTGTAGACATCAATTAAAGAACTAGGTCACGCTTGTTTTAAGAATACATTCTAACTTACAATTAAATTTAACTAGACTCCATAGTTATGCATTTTGACTTTGCATTATGACATTGTACGCTATCAAACATCAACTAAGTGTGAAAAAATACCGACACAGTTTAAAGTGTTTGCATCAATTTCCGTCATCAAAAAAGGGTTAATATTGATTTGATTGGGAAAAATATAGACTCCGCAGAGTACATGACAATTTGTGACGTAATAAGTCAAGATTTACTTCTTGATATTAAAATGATATACACCTTACTAAAAGCAGTCAATGAAAAGACATCGTATTTTGATGTTGTTTCTTTTCTTGTTAAAACAGATAATTATCCTTTTGGATTTGAAAATCCTACACGCCTGGTCGGACAAGTTTTAAGCAATCTTAAATACCCTCCAAACACAGGGAATTAGGCATCATCTATGTATCTGGCCAGACAGGTAGGAACACTCGCCAAGGCGAGCGGCCGAGTTGTATTTTAAATCCCTGGATCATAATCAAAATTTTGAGCACAAAACAATTCATTTTTAGTTTCTATTGAAATAAAAAATGTTCTGTAGGATAGTTTTGATAGATTTTAATATTAATGTTAAGATTTGGGAAACATTAGGGATATTAAGGTAAAATATACACTAGCAAGTTAAACATGCATTAAGTAGCAACGGTTCGCGAATCGATCTGTGTATTGCTTTGCCGTATCGCGAACCGGTTCGTCTCGCAACAGGGTCCACAAACCCAAGCCCTAAAAAACACTTAACTCCAAAATTGTTATAAGCTATTTTTAAAACATGATTTTTTTCTATAAGATGTTGATATAAGATTTTAATTAAAGTTTACTTGCTCCCAAAAACAGCATTTTGAAAAATAGGTTAAAACTGATTCTTACGCATTACACACAAAAATTGCCTTTTACGACACTAGAAATTAACTCTTAAACCTCTTGTGATATTTAAACATTTTTTTTTGCTCACACCCGTAACATTAAGTCTTTATGATACAAAAGTCTTTTCACCATTTCCGTCTTTATATTTCAATTTACGCTGTAAAAATGGGGAAAATACTGTGTAACAGACCTTATCTATCATAGCTGCCGAATGAATCTTCAGTACCTTAATGGCGGACTGATCACGTGACCACAAAATGGCGGCGGTCTAATTTTCATTTCTGGGATTGTCTAATAGTGGTGGGTAGATTTTGATAGCAATGGGCAAAAGTCACGTGATAAAAAATGATAATAATCCTTTCGATTTCCACTGCCGACAAATTTATTGTTTTTAATGCAGTCATAGTACAGCCCATTTCCGTTAAAAGTTAAATAGAAAAATCATTTTTGGGGGAATCCATATAAACAATTTTTCTTGCAACAATGCAACACACGAAAAATCAGCGTTTTATATCAACACATTTCCGCAAATCCTTTCGAATCACACGAAAAGGGGTAGGTATAAATCGCGAACCAACCGGACCAGGAGACCAGTTTAGTATACGGATACAGTTTAACAAATATGCGTATCATAATGTGTGTATAGTACATATATTATTGATATTTGCCAATATTTTATTTGAAAAGATAAGACACCAATATCTAAATTATATTTTAAGAAATAACTTTGCAGACTTTAACTATTAAAAGAATCGTCGATTGCATCATCACATATTGTTGTAAATATTATATATTTCAACTGTTAGAGCATTTATCATTTGAAAACTAATTTGATATGATTCATATATTTTAATAATATACCTTTTTTTCTTATTAGCCGACTGTATAAATAAAGAAGCGTAATCGTGTAACATTGACTCTTAATTCTTACTCTTACTGAGCTCTATTGGCGATCTTTTCTAACTATGATTAAGTGCAGCGGACCAGTTAATTTTAAGAGCATAAGAGTTACGGACCAGGGTTGAGTTCAGTAACTGCGAACGTTATAGAACGTTCCGCAACGATACATTCGAAAGTCCTCGTTCATTTGCTGCGAATAATCTCGGACATATTTGGACGCTATTTTGAAATGTCCGGCGTTAAAGTAAACAAATGTATGACCGAGGAGTTCCGAATGCATCGTTATGTAACGTACTGTAGCGTTTTGTGTAATTGAACTTGCTTCTGGTTATAGATCGAACAGATGTAAGATTATTTTTGCAGACTTTTTTTAATTATGAAAAGTTTGGTACTATATTGACGGACTATTGACCAGACGGAACAGGTAATTTTAAGAGAGTTAAAATGACGGACATTTACACCTAGGTGATAAGCTCGCCAGTTTTTAATTTGTTCGAATGGAGTATGTTTTCTCGAGTCCGAGTGAATTCATTATTAAGAAAAATGATTTCTATTCGAAATAGCTTGCCTTTTGTATTTAAGTGCATCTTTTCGGAATTAAAATACATGTTAAATCCTTTCGTGTATCCGGCAACAAAATTCTTCCGTAACAAGTAAAGGTATGACTACTCTCTAATACACTGGTTTGAAAGATTCACTCGCTGACTCTCTACCTCTGCTTAAATACTATGCGCAAACTGATATTTCTATTTCAAGGCAAAGACACACACATTTAGATTGCATGACTGTCTCGTGATTAAAAAATAAATGCAATAAATGCAACAAATGTTCACGCCTGTAAAATCAAAATGTCGAAATTCAAAGATGCTGGACAGTTATGCATTAGTTAGATGATTGGTTACACGGATTGGTAAGAACAGATCCGCAATGTGAGGAGCACTTGACTAAACAGAAGCGATAAGTCATGTAAATAGCTTCTGTTCTGAAGAACTATGTTTTCCCTTCTGCCGATCTTTTTAAGCGTCATGCAAATATGAATTACTGGAAATAAATCCAACTAAAACCAAACATCCTGTCGGCATAAATATGGTGTCTAGATCCAGACCATTCGCGTACTCCAAATTTGTCAAGATTCTCAATCTAACTAGTATCGAGAATCTTACTAGGCTTTTGGAACGAGATTGTTACATTTGAACAGAAAAACGTTTTATGACAAGTTACCTTTTAATTACTGAAAAACCTTAACATGACAATTCAATATAATTCTCTTTTGAGTTACCTTTAGATTATACTTAATCATTCTTTTTTGTTTGCCGTGACAATCCCTTTGCTGCATTTAGCAGCAATTTTTTACTTGTATGCTCTGTTAACTAGTCGACCCTAATAACATAATGGAGATGAAAAGCTGTTAAAGTATATTTATCAGTACCATAAGTTGGGAGAGACACATTAGGAAATCAAGGGTTTCTAGCTGGGGGAGGGGGCTATAATGAACAAAAGACTTCGTAACTAATATTTTTCTTTTTTTTAGTGATGGATGCCAACTGATTTTTGACGATATGTAGAAGTTAGATACCCACCGATTTTGGTCGATTTGTAGAGTCTTGATTCCAGTAGTATTTTTACTATTTGTGGAATGTGGATGCCAACCGATTTTCGGCCATTTGTAAAATTTGCATGCCAAGCGGTGTTTGACGATTTACATCAGTTTGAGTCCCAACTGATTATAGTCGATTTGTAGATTGTTGATGCCAACCGGTTTGTAAAGTTCATATCTTAACCCAATTTGGTCTATTTGCAGCAGCTAAATGCCAACAGATTTTTGTCTATTTATAGAGTCTAGATGCCAACCGATTTCGGTTGATGAAAACTGATTTGGGTGGTTTTGTGGAGTCTGTATGATGACCGGTCGTTTTGTTTAGGTTGGATTCCAACCGATTTTGGTCTATTTGTAGAGGCTAGATGCCAACCGATGTTCGTCTATTTGTTCATGTCTAAATGCCAACCGATTTTCGTCGTTTTGTTAAGCTTGGATCCCAAACGATTTTGGTTGTTTTGTTTAGCTTGATTCCTAACGATTTCGTCTATATGTTCAGTCTAAATGCAAACCGATTTTGGTCTATTTGTAGCGGCTAGATGCCAACTGATTTTTGTTAATTTGTTCAGTCTAAATGCCAAACGATTTTTGTCTATTTGTAGCGGTTAGATGCCAATCGATTTTCGTCTATTTATTCAGTCTAAATGCCAACCGATTTTCGTCGTTTTGTAGGGGTTAGATGCCAGCCAAATTTTGATCCATTTGTTCCGTCTAAATGCCAACCGATTTTCGTCGTTTTGTTAAGCTTTGATATCAACCGATTTTTGTCTATATGTAGCGGCTAGATGCCAACCGATGTTTGTCTTTTTGTTCAGTCTAAATGCCAAACTATTTTCGTCTATTTGTAGGGGTTAGATACCGACCGATTTTCGTCTATATGTTTAGTCTAAATGCCAACCGATTTTTGTCGTTTTGTTAAGCTTGGATCCCAACCGATTTTTGTCTATATGTAGCGGCTAGATGCCAAACTATTTTCGTCTATTTGTAGGGGCTAGATACCAACTGATGTTTGTCTTTTTGTTCTGTCTAAATGCCAACCGATTTTTGTCGTTTTGTTTAGATTGGATCCCGACCGATTTTCGTCTATTTAAAGCGGTTAGATGCCAACCGATTTTTGTCTTTATGTAGCGGCTAGATAGCAACCGATTTTCTTTTATTTGTTCAGTCTAAATGCAAACCGATTTTCGTCTATTTGATCAGTCTAAATGCCAACCGATTTCGACGATTTGTAAAGTCAAGATGCCAACAGATTATTCTCTATTTCTTCAGTCTAAATGCCAACGTGTTTCGTCTATTTGTAGTGGCTAGATGCCAACCGATTTTAGTATATTTGTTTAATATAAATGCCAACCGATTGTCGTCGTTTTGTTTAGTTTGGACCCTAAACGATTTTGGTTGTATTGTTTTGCTTGTAGTCCAACCGAATTGGTCGATTTGTGGGATCAAGATGCCATGGAAACACTGTGAACTTCGTGTAGTTGAATAATATACTTGTTTGTCACTATGTCTTAAGATATTAATATGTAAATATAGATTAAAAGGGAATTCATATCTAAGATGCCTCTTTTTTGTTGTAGAATATATCCGTAGTATACATAAAAACTGATGAAATTTCATCCCGGTTGCCCTAAATATTTTCGTGCATCATACATTCTTAAGAACCCTATAACTTTTTAACCAATGGTCAAAATCATCTGAAATTTTCACAACTTATCTTTGAAAATATTTAGTTTCAGAAAATGTTAAAATCTATTTTTTTTATTTTTTCGCCATTGGCCTGGTTTTTCCATGGGGCGTCACAAATATACTTTTTATTTCCTATTTTTCTAATTGTGTATTTTTTTTATGTTTTATTTCAATTTTATGCTTGCTGTAAACAATATGTAAATAGTGTTTGTTAAGATACTCACAAGGAATATGGACACTGCCTGCCTCCATTGTCTCTATAAATAAAGCCTTTATTATTATTATGTTGCTCAGGGATTCTATATAACTGTGATTTTGTAACGAAGTTCTTTATTAAATTTTCTCGGTCGTCACTGTCTATAAACAATGTTTTGTACATGTCTTCCATGCAACTTGTGAATGTTTTTGACAAAAATTGTTGCAATTATGACCGAAAATATGACTTTAGGTTATGTAAAATGGGGCTATAAGTGGCAGATATGCGGGAAAATGCATTTTTTGTAATAAAACAGTCTGTTAGCGTAATTTAACTCAAAATCATCTAGAAACCCATTTTTCCTAACATTTACATGTATGTCATTTTGGATGGTACTGGTACAAAATGTCATGTGAATATTTTTTATCAAAACTTGTTATACTTGCTTTCCGTATGGGCCGAAATAATAGCCACGACAGTGAACTTTGATGAAAATCTATATATATTGTTACAAATCCTTGTTTCATATAAAATCACTGTATTGCTGGACTAAAATTATAAAACCTAGACTTTCATTAGTAGTATAGGCATGCATTTCACGAGGAAGATGAATGATTGGCCATGGAAGAATTAGAAATTAAATATTTGTATTTTAATCATGTACATTCAATAATATATGAAAATTATTTCAAACTGCTGTCGGCATTGACACAATTTGGACAGTCAAAACAATAATCAAGTATATACTTCCATTGTTTAATGTAATACCTATATTCTACTGTAGCAAAGATTTTCACTACATTAATGGCTTTGTTTTAATTTAAACCATTTTAATGGATAATGTTGGTTTGAATATATGCTGCTTTTTTTCTTTTGGACAAGGTTCCGTCACGATATAAATATTACTGAATGAATTTATATTAATTCAGACTGACCCATATAGATCTATACAATTTTATATGAAAAATATTTAAACAAAGTTAATAAAAAAATATTTTTTAATATTTCATCTGGATTTATTCATATGTTAAGCCACTATAAATGAAAACAATATTAATATATTATAACAATGTGAATTTTGCTCCATTGATTGGATAATATGGAGAAGTTTCCGGCCTTGTGGAAGGGAAGGCGAGTACTGGGTATAACCCCAACAAATAGACGAAAATCGGTTGGCATTTAGACTGAACAAATAGACGAAAATCGGTTGGCATCTAGCCGCTACAAATCGACCAAAATCGGTTGAGATCCAAACTAAACAAAACTACTAAAATCGGTTGGCATTCAGACTCCACAAAACGACAAAAATCGGTTGGCATCTAGACTTTACAAATCGACCAAAATCGGTTAGGATGCAAGCTCAACAAAACAACCAAAATCGGTTGGGATCCAAGCTAAACGAAACGACGAAAATCGGTTGGGATTAAGACTAAACAAATAGACAAAAATCGGTTGGCATCTAACCGCTACAAATAGACGAAAATCGGTTGGCATCCAGCCGCTACAAATAGACGAAAATCGGTTGGCATTTAGACTAAACAAATACATGTAGACAAAATTCGGTGGGCATCTTGACTTTACAAATCGATCAAAATCGGTTGGCATTAAGACTGAACAAATAGACGAAATTCGGTTGGCATTTAGACTGAACAAATAGAGAAAAATCGGTTGGCATCTAGCCGCTACATATAGACGAAAATCGGTTGGCATATAACCGCTATAAATAGACGAAAATCAGTTTGGATCCAAAATTTAAAAAAACGACGAAAATCGGTTGGCATTAAGACTGAACATATAGACGAAAATCGGTTGGAATCTAACCCCTGCAAATAGACGAAAATAGGTTGGCATTTAGAGTGAACAAATAGACAAAAATCGGTTGGCATCTAGCCGCTACAAATAGACGAAAATCGGTTGGCATCTAACCGCTATAAATAGACGAAAAAATCTGTAAGGATCCAAGCTAATCAAAACGACGAAAATCGGTTGGCATTTAGACTGAACATATAGACGAAAATCGGTTGGTATCTAGCCCCTACAAATAGACGAAAATCGGTTGGCACCTAATCGCTACAAATAGACGGAAATCGGTTGGCATTTAGACTAAACAAATAGACAAAAATCGGTTGGTATCTTGTCGCTACATATAGACGAAAATCTGTTGGGATGCAAGCTTAACAAAACGACGAAAATCGGATGGCATTTAGACTGAACAAATAGACGAAAATCGGTTGGCATTTAGACTGAACAAACAGACGAAAATCGGTTGGCATTTAGACTAAACAAATAGGCATAAATCGGTTGGGATCAAAGCTAAACAAAACGACAAATATCGGTTGGCATTTAGACAGAACATATAGACGAAAATTGGTTGGCATTTAGACTGAACAAATAAACAAAAATCAGTTGGCATCTAACTGCTATAAATAGACGAAAATCGGTTGACATTTAGACTGAACAAATAGACAAAAATCGGTTGGGGTCCAAGCTAAACAAAACGACAAATATCGGTTGGCATTTAGACAGAACAAATATACGAAAATTGGTTGGCATTTAGACTGAACAAATAGATGATAATTGGTTGGCATTTAGACGGAACAAATATACGAAAATCGGTTGGCATTGAGACTAAACAAATAGACGAAATTCGGTTGGCATTGAGACTGAACAAATAGACGAAAATCGGTTGGCATTTAGACTGAAAAAAAACGACGAAAATCGGTTGGCATTTCGACTGAACAAATATTGAAAAATCGGTTGGCATCTAACCGCTATAAATAGACGAAAATCGGTTGGCATTTAGACGGAACAAATAGACAAAAATCGGTTGGAATCCAAGCTAAACAAAACGACGAAAATCGGTGGGCATTTAGACTGAACAAATAGAAGAAAATCGGTTGGCATCTAGCCGCTACAAATCGACCAAAATCGGTTGGGATGCAAGCTTAACAAAACGACCAAAATCGGTTGGCATTCCGACTCAACAAAACGACCAAAATCGGTTGGCATTTAGACACTAGTAATCAACCAAAATTGGTTTGCACCTCTGTAGAGTACAAATAGACGAAAATCGGTTGACATTTAGACTGAACAAATAGACGAAAATCGATTGGGATCTAAGCTAAACAAAACGACCAAAATCGGTTGGCATTCAGACTCCACAAAACGACCAAAATTGGTTTGGATTTAAACACTAGTAATCGCCCAAAATCGGTTGGCATTTAGACTATACAAATCTTCCAAAATCGGTTGGCACATTGACTCTACAAATGGACAAAATTAGGTTGGGATCCAGTCTCTACAAAATCAGTAGGCAAATAGGGCATTGTGGCTCTACAAATCGACGAAAATCGGTTGGCCTCCAGAATCCGCAAATCGACAGAAATCGGTAAAAATTCTTATTCTCAAAATATCCAAAAATTCGGTTATCAAATACACATGTTTACTTTCTACAATTGGAACGGTTGACATCCAGACCAAATTATTCTTAATTGGTTAGCATCCAGAATCTGCAAATTGTCAAAAATAGGTTGGCAAATAAACTCTACAATCGACCAAAAACGGTGGGCATCTTGACTCTACTAATAAATGAAATCGTTGTGCATACAGAGTCTACAAATGGACCAAAATTGGTTGGAAGCCATCCTATCAATACTTAAAAATCCGTTGGCATCCAAGTTATACAAAACATCATTTCGTTGGTTCATTTTTACTTAATGAGCTGAACAAAAGTATGCACAAATTACAAATGTCGAAGGCATTGTACATAATAATACTCATATCGTTGAAGGAACAAAACTTTTTTATTTATAAAATATGTATTATTCAAAAATCTTAAAAACTACAAAATTGTATGTTGTTATAGTCTAGCGAAGTTCCATTTAATCCTTATTGTCCCTTATGCATTAAAATCTGGTCATATTTTCATAGCATGAAATTAATTATAGAAGTAAACGAATGTTTTCTAAATGAAATCTTGTTAGACTTGCAGGCCCGTAGGAACCGGGGAGGTTAGGGGGCTCAGCCCTGTCACACTCAATTCATTGATACATTCGTGCTTTTTCAGCAAAATCAAAATTGCACGCTATATATAACTAAAACGGCCTAGTCAGTCTTAAGCCTGAGAAAAAGGCAAGGGTTTTTATAGGACAAGACTAGATGTATATGAAAATTAGGTACTGTTTTCCTCTCCTTGAAAAAAACCCTAAATCTGAAAATGCTTCCTACGAGCCTGACAAGTTATACCAAAGACAAATGTGACTGCAGTGCCATATCACCTTACTACCATCTAAATTATACTACAAATGCACTATAAGGCAACCCTTTTAAACAGGAAGGCGGGGCTATGGGCGGTTCTAATATTTGACTACTTTCATCAAAAATCGGTTGGGATGAAATCGACGAAAATCGGTTGAGAAACATTGAATCCCATCCTACTCAGCTGTGCGTCGGCGTTGGCGTCGGCGTAACACTTCTTGGTTAAGTTTTTAGGTGCAACATGTTTGTATCTTTTATATCTTTGCAAGTACTGGAGGGATTCACATAAAACTTTATTTGTGTTTACGGGTTTACCATTGGAGTTCAAATACCAAGTTACATAACTCTATGATGAATTAGGACTGAATTATGGCCCTTTTATACTTTGAAATTTCTTGGTTAAGTTTAAATATATATATACTCTGTATTTCCAACATTAAGGTAATATACATTTACATAAACATACAATGTACATGTTTAAACAAATAAACAGATAAACAAAATGTAAACAGGAAATGAACAAAATTTAATAAACTACATGTTTGTATATGATGTTATGTTTAGACAGAATGTCACATTTGCAATTTTGTCGGTAAGTAGACCGATCATAATTTTTGATGTTTTAACACTGTGTAAATAAATTTGCACAATTGTCTTATATATGAATATTGTAAATTGTTACATGTATAACCTATAAAATGATTTACAATATTGATGTTAAATAGAGTCTCTATGAAATTTTCACCGGATAAATTACTCAATAGATGACAAAGATTGACAAAGACATGTCAAAGGGGTTATCATTAGAGGTCAAATACCAAGTTACATAACTCTTGGATGAATTTGGACTGAATTATGGCCCTTATATACTTAGAAAATTCTTGGTTAAGTTTTTAGGTGTAACATTTTATCTTTGCAACAACTGAAGGGATTCACTTGAAACTTCACACATGTCTACGGGCTACCATTGGAGGTCAAATACCAAGTTGCATAACTCTAGCATGAATTTGGACTGAATTATGGCCCTTATATACTTAGAAATGTCTTGGTTAAGTTTTAGGTGTAACATTTTATCTTTGCAACAACTGAAGGGATTCACTTGAAACTTCACACATGTCTACGGGGTTACTAGTTGATGTCAAATACCAAGTTGCATAACTCTAGCATGAATTTTGACTGGATTATTGTCCTCTAAAACATTTTATTTTTGAAACTACTGAAGGGATTTACTTGAAACTTCACACATGTCAACGGGGTTAGGAATGAAGGTCAAATACCAAGTTGCATAACCCCAGCATGAGTTTTGATTGGTTGTTGCTTTCGTTTACACGAATACCCAGAATAGTTATTTTTTCAATGTTATAAAGAACTGTATATATTACATTATCTCGGCTTATAAAGGAATTAACTAGAAAGATAGTTGATGAACTAATTTATTATCCTTGAATAGAAATTCAATGATCAAAGTATTGAAATACAGACAGACTTTCGGGCACATTGAAATCTAACAAATCCATACTAATTATTACTCCTTATACAGTAGGCCTAGATTTAAGTTCGAATCGAGCAGTGCAAGAAATGCGGGCAAAATGGCAATTATTCCTGTATTACCGGCAAATACTATGAGTTCAAAATACTTAAATTTTATTTTCCTCTTCTTCCCATACAAAATCAGTACAAAGTACAGTTTTCCCTGTACACTTTGTCACTTAGCATACAAATTCTGCAGGTAATATAATTATGGTACAATACTGTAAAACAACTTAAACTTCAAGTAATACAATTAATGACCCAAGTATCATTACATTAAATTGCTACAGACAATGTTAGGTTCCAGTTATAATCTGGTCGTTGATATTACAATCATTTAAGCATACATAGAGAACACAGCCGCAATTTGTTTGGTTGTTTGAAGTTCAAACAATACATATATGGCCAACGTACGGTAGTAGAAAGTGATTGCAAACCTGTAGTCTCAATAATCTCAATACTCAAACAGCCATTGCATGCCGCGCCGCAGCGATTGCAAAAAATCATCATGCAGTTACAACCATTTGACATAGAAGTTATTCTGATAATAAAAAAGGCTCGAACATTCCGTTAGGAGATGCGTTGTCTAGAAACTATGAATCTAAGACATATCCGGAAATGTTTAAAGATATGGATATGCATGTATACACTCAGTTAACTTACTCCCGATAAGTAGCGAGAGTTGATACAATACGTTCTGAGACGGAAATGATGCGCAATTACATGCCGTGAAAAAATATATAACGTCAGGATGGTCGGACGAGCGTAAACTTTGTAATAAGTTAGCCCTTGATTTTTGGAATCACAGGGATGAACTTACCATTGAGGATGGAATCGTGTTAAGAGGTTTGAGAATTGTGATACCAAAATCACAGCAATCAGAAATGGTCAAAGGCGTGAATTTAAAACATCTTGGTGTAAAAAAATCATCGAAGCGTACATAGAGAACACACAACAAAGTGATGTTAACTGTATTTATTGGACTATCAAAGTGTATCTAATACATAGTTGGCTGGGCTTATAGTAAAGTATGACGCATGCGCAGTGGTAGTTTATAACAATGCTTGTATAAACTTAATACATGTATAACAGACACTATCAATATACAATCACTGTATTGCTCTTACTACATAAACTTCTTAACATGAAATGTAAACCTTTGATTTGCTGCGGTCAATATTAACACTTCATTGATCACTATGTACATGTATATTGCTTATAGTGTATTAACGAGATTTGACTGCCCCCCCCCCCTCTTCCAAGCGCTTATCAATTGATGTAAACATCTGTCTGCTGACGGATCTACTTTTGTCGCTAAAAAAATTGACTGTGTAGTATATAAGAGACACGTGTATCAGTCCGCGGTTAAACTGGTCAGGCATTTGAACCGTTGATAGTATTCGACTTGTTGTATAACTTAAGCCTTTCGGCGAAATCGCCGAAAGTCTAATAAAATCAGAGATTTCCAACTGATTGGACCTATCCTTACACATTAAATCTCTTCAGATTTTATCAACTGACAAATATCCCTCATCAGCTATCACTAAATTTCAGAAAGGTGCTTACATTTACTATTGGCATTGACAGTTTTTTTCTAAATTCTTTAATTTGAGCGAATGGTCACGATGTGAGATATGCGATTTATATTCATTTGGTGATGCTAAACATTATTTACCAGAGTGCCAGAGTGTACCTTTTTCGAACCTTAAAGACTACAATTAAACTACAAGACAAAAATTAAATACATGTACATCCAAATATTGTTTGTGCATGTTAACGCTTAATTAAAATTACTCTATCTATCATTATCAAATTCAGAGGAAGTCGCTTTCAAATTTTTAATTTGCATTGTCTTATACTTATTTGCGGACGAATTCTGAAAACCATACAACTTAATGACAAGCACTCCTATAAAAATCTCATTTAAAAACTGAAGATTCCGCACTTAAAAACGACGACGTATTAAAGAAGTAGAAATTTTAAAAATTTAATTAATGTAAAATACGAAAGCATTAAGCACAGCAATTGTGTGCATTAATTAATTACATGTCCATTTTTCATAAAGTTTAACACTGTTCATATACATGTAGATCTATTCACAATTACCAATACAATTTCAATATAAGTATGATATACATGTATATCTTCGTGTATTAACTACAAAGACCATAGAAAAATTAGTTCGTGACAAAATAGGACAACTCAAAACTGATCCTAAATTTCAAAGTTTCAAAGTTTACATAATATATTGTATTAATATGTCAAGTCTTTAGGTACTAGAATTCAAACGCCTTTATACCACAAGTATTTATCATTACATTGTATATGTATGGAAATCAATACTTTACTGGGACACACACGTTCCAAGTTTCCCCCAACAGGCACACCTGAATATTTTGAATAATGGTTTTAGGGGTGAATTATCCCAAATACGATATCATTTTGACTAAGTTAACTACATTAGGTTCAAATACATTTTAACTTTCAAAAAGTCTAGACAGTTGGTCTGAATACCTCCTTATCCCCACAAGATCAGACAAATGTCACATGATATGCATGTTACCTGTAGCGTGTTCAATTACACAAAACGTTACAGAACGTTACATAACAATACATTCGGGACTCCTCGGCCTTTCGCTGCGAATAACCTAATCTAATACACAAATATGAGATCGTTAAGGCAATGAGTGATGTTTCAAAATTTACGGACTAAAAACGAAACATCACTCAATGCCTAAATGATCATATATTTGTTTACTTTAACACCGGTAGTTTCAAAATAGCGTCTAAATATGTCCGAGATTATTCGCAGTGAATTGCCGAGGAGTTCCGAATGTATCGTTACGGAACGTTTTGTAACTTTCGCGGTAACTGAACGCAGGGCTGTAATATTTTAAAAGATAGTTAAGGGGGTGGGTACATAGGCGAATTTTTTAATGACGACAACCATAAAACGGTAATATACCAACTAACTAATTCAGGCCATTAAGCAATCATAATTAAAATATCTGCCTCAACTGACGACAAAAATGAAATTTGCAAGATTACCTTCCCTTTGTTAGAGCCTGTGACTAAACAAAAATATTTTACGACATTGATTGTAAAATCTTGAACCAATCCCGTATTTTTTACATTCTACCAAACCGATACATATCTAGTCATTGAAACATCGTAAATACAAACCTATTTATATTTAAACGTTAAATACAATACAACCCTCGACTTGTAAAGCATATATTTTTTATGTCTATGAATACGACTTCTAATGGGAAGTTTTGTAATTCTATATACAGCTCCTTCATATTATCAATGCGTTTTTAAACGAAATATAAACGGGATGAATCATGACAATTTTAACAATTAAGATCGATTTCGCAATACATTGTATACATGTTATAATTCATTGAATTATGATCATGCGATCGTTTCAATATTCATAAATATTATGCATGTGCTTTCATTAGGGTTGGGCAAATATTAACTTTTTTTAAAAGGTGCAAACCAAACGGGTGTTTTTAGGGGCAAATTATGCGCTGAGTCTGAATATCACAATTAAAATTTTCTACGATGACGTTTTAGGTTCACTTTTTTGCGAAAATTCAAAATGGCCGCCAAAATGGTCGATTTTGGTTATGCGGGACAATGAAATGTAATCACTATAGCTTGTAATATATCATTTTATAGGTTTTTATGGTTAATAAACACGTTTTTTGAGGTTAAAATACCAAAAATAAGTAGTGAAAGCTTTATTTATTTATAATTTATACAATATTTCGGCAAGCCAATACATATTTTCGATTATTCTGTAAGACAATTACAAAATATGCTACATGATCAAAGAGTTTGCTTTAAAACACTGTCTATATTAAGCAAAATACATTTTCTGGTTTTATGTGTTTGGTTTAGTTTGTTTTCAGGGAGTATTTCCATTTTGAGTTTACTATCTTTTTTTATGTGTCGCATTTGGTGTAAATGCGACACAGTTGTGGCTCTTAGATATCTTACTTCACATATCAATCGTTTTTCTGTTTGTGAATTCTTAGCCAATCAACTGATTTCAGTGTGAATGGACCAATATTAGTTTGTTAAAAATATAACTCAGCAGATAGATATCTTTCTTTTGTTTTTATCACTCCATCAAGTATGTGAGCATACAACATATCTTAATCATGTAAGCTTTTATAGTGATTGCCACTCTTTGCAAGTTTAGCAAGTTTATCATTGTAAAATTTTAAATCTCCGAGGGCTCCTGTGATGGACCATTACTTTTTACATGTTACATATCAGCTCTCAATCAACTCAACAGATAACAAGCATATCTATAAGTCCATGCGGACAACAACAGGATAATATTCAATATACAGGCTAGAATCCATCAAACTAAAACAAATCTCAACAACTTGATAGATGCTTAATGATATTTTAAATTGAATGACAACTTTAAAGATGAAAATGAACCTATTTAAAAGGAACAAATTATGTATAAAACTACACAACAAAGTCTAAATGGACCTTATTTAGCATGAAAGAAGGTGAACAATGCGCAATACCTTTGTGTTATTATGGCCAGATCACTTCACCTTAATCTTACATCACAAAGGAGTATCATCTATCACATAAGCAATTACATATCTAAAGACTTATTATACATAGACACTTGACACAGAAATCAATGGAAGTATTTGTGCATGGTCTTGTACACTCCACTCCCACATTGACTTTTGCATGGTTTAAACAATGTACTACCAGCCTACCAAATCAAAAGCTGCAACGGGTTCAAAATTGTACTGATGGAGTGGTATTGATAACTCCATTAGAGCAACAGGAACTGTGCTTCTAAAGTCTCCATAGACTATCAATTAAAGTTAGAATCATGTCTGAAGTCCTACTAATGACCTTGCATCATGTTACTTTAGAACCTTTTCGTCCGAGTGAGATATCGAGGTCAATTTTGACTTCGATATCAAAGTTATATATGCTAACTATGCTATTTTCGCCTCCGTCATTATTAATTAGTATTACATATTAGTACTGGTATTATTTTGTCTGTAAATATGTACAAATGTGTGATATCCCACAAGCAACTCTTTTCTGCTTATAACAGCGATACAAAACAAGTATAAGTCACCTTCTCCTGCGTATTTGTCTAAGATATTTTGATATAATTTATAATATATTACCTTTATAACCTTTGTTAACTGTGATACCTGCTCAAGTTTGATTGAATTTTCATAAAACCAATCCTTTATAGCTTTATACAAAAGTACTACACTGCATATATATGTATATTTAAGTGTACATTGATCTCGAATGTTCTCTCTTTTCAACTGTATGTTATTGATTACATGTAATGTCATTGTCACGTGATTGTATATTTTATGAAATTAATTGTATGTTCACGCGGGTCTATTGACCTATTGATCTGAAAATAAAATCTTCTTCTTCTATTAATTTCTTACATATCCATTCATAGAAAAGGAATATATTTGTTTAAAGGTTCATAACTTTTCACAACTATGAAATCAAGACTTCATATACATGTATAAATGTACAGATACAGCTGGTAGAAGCTTAAATTTTTATGATTAAGGAAAACATTTACAATATCTGCAATGCATCAAAATCTATAAACAGTAAAGCAATTAAAACCAGTAGATGGCTTGTTTTTTATTACTTGTATTAATAACAGTTTAAAGTAATTATACAATAAAACAGAAAGAGCGGCATAGCTCGATGAATGCAATTTGGTTATTGCTATTAAAGCTAGTATAAGTATACTTAATAAAGGTGATATAATTCATTCTTAGTAGCATTAATATAATCAAAATTAGAAATAAGTACGACAATAGTAATATGCAAGCTGAAAAAAACCTATGAAAAGATTTATAGGAAATTGATTTAATGCAAAAGTAGATATTATTCTAGGAAATTGTGTGATTTTGGCTGAAATATTGTATAAATTATCAATAAATATAGCTTCCCAGACATATTTTGTTATTTTTTAACCTTAAAAACGTGTTTATCATCCTTAAAAACCTACAAAATGATATATTAAAAGCAATGGTGAAGATATAAAATAGTTCTACATAACCAAAATCGGCCATTTTGGCGGCCATTTTGGATTTTCGCAAAAAGTGAACCTAAAACGTCACCGGAGACAATTTCAAAGGTCATATTTGGAATCAGTGCATCATTTGGCCATCAACAACACCCGTTTCAAAAAAAAGTTGGTGATTTGTCCAACCCTACTTTCATAAATATGTTGAATATCATCGACAAAGAGTTTATAAATCACTTAGTGGGCAAGTTATTTTATGATATATATAAATATGTATGTATACATGAACATGTAATTCATGAATAACTTGGCAGGGTATTTAAGAAAAAAGACTTATATCAGTATTGAATACAGCTCATGCAGCTATAATTAGATTACTCAACAAGTATTAGCAATTCAAAAAATGCTTGAAATCGATGAGGATTTGGCGCTAACGATAAAAAATCAAAGTTCTGAAAGTACTGTTGGGAGGAATTTTTGAAGGATTTTATCATTTTAGAGTTCAAAGATACTATTTCGATATCCCTCATTATCTCTTTATCATTCATAGTCAACTGTGTTTCATATTTCATTTTACAGGCCCATTATTCTACTGATTGAGGGGTCGTAGGTTTGATTCCCGGGCGGGGCATACTTTCGTGTAGCTTAGTAATGAAATAATTTCTACGGTAATTCTCCCTCCTACCACTCAGTCACTGATGCGCCTTGTTGTTGATTAACAGCTAAATCCAGAGATTTTGCCTTTTCAGGAAATGTGAGTGGATGGACTAATCTCCGTGATATAACCTATACAATATATATGTGTTGTTTCAAATGACGTTAAGGCCACAACAAATTGATCATATGTTCTATTTTGTCTTTTAAAAAAATGATGCGAGCCAGCGAAAAATGTTTTCTCCATTTTGGCATTTTGAGAAGCGAGCGAAAGGCGAGGAATAAATGTGTGATATTTTCATGAACATTTATATACCAAATGAAAAAATACATGTTAAATATGAACTTTATACAGAAAAACACATTATAACGTGTAGTTCAGAAAATCATTATAAGTAACTTTTTAGTGTTTATACCAGTTGGTCATTTATTCAGCATATTGATGTGATACAATCATGTGCATTTAAAGATAAAATATGTCAAAATCCTTCTTACTTGAACTTTATGATTTTGATATTGGGGTACACAGTATATAGTTCTGATTATTTTGCAGGTTGTTGTGAGAAAGATTACTTGCTGTTAACATGCGTAAATGTTTTTAATATGGTACATAATTTACATATGTGAATTCATTCAATATTAACCTTCAATTAATTACTTTCAATATTTCTGTATAATTTAGAATCAGCTCGGCTAACATCATGATGGATCAAACCTGTTGATTTTGGTGTTTAAGTAAAGTCTTAATGTTATTGGGTAAATAAGAAATGGACTCAACAACATACAACTGCTCATTATAATTAAGTAATCCAGAATGAGTACCAGCTGAGCACCCCTGTAAAATATAAATGGACGAGTCCTGTTGACTTATTTAGTATAAATAAAGTTATATTATTTGGATAATATGGGAATGACTCAACAACAAACAACTACTCAGAGTACTTAAGTCATCATATATGAGGATTTTTGAGTCAGCATCCCTATGAAATAAAAATGGATCAAACTGGTTAACTTTTATTGGAATAAATACAGGCTTGTCAGTTATGCCAACTATGCTATTGACTAAACAAGAAACAACTGCAACATGTAAATATACCTAAATTATGTGGAAGAAAACAACTACATCAGCACCCTTCTAAAATAAAAACTGACTAAACCTTTTGGTATATACATGTGTAAATATAGTATTGCGGTACGTTATGCAAAATACAACTTTATTTCAAAAAAAGTCTGTTGAGTATTTTGGGGCATTAACAATTATTCTACCCTGTCTTACCTGCTTGTCACCGATAGTATTTTAAATTATTTTTACACAGCAGGGGGAACATATGACGTCCAGAGCTCTGTAGAGTTGATGGAGACCGTGTTCAACTGATGATCATGTGTTAATATAAAGTTCATGGTAAACGTGCATTGCATTTATAATTGATGTATTCATTTTATAGTGAATATTAACTAGAGCAAATTTTTTCATTTTCTGAATTTTAAGTGCGGTAAATTTGACTAACATACTATCAAATTCTTGCAGCCTAAACCAAAAAAAAACCAAAAAAACTCATTTGACTTCCCGCGACCAGTATTCGAACCCGTAATCTCCGAACTAGTAGTCAGACATGCTAACCACTAAGCCACGGCCGCGAATATAAAAGGTATGCTGAATGTGTATACTTATACAAGTGCGTGGCAGATAAAAAATGCGCAATAATACAAAATAGCTTTTCTCCGTACACAGTTAGAATAATGTTTGATTAATGAGAAAAAACATTGAATATCATAATTTTAAGTATTTGTTTTTTTTTTATTCATCTGCGATCGATAGTATACACATTTTTCTGTTGCACTATTTTCTGGGTCGCAACAGAATTCAATGATGTGTTGTTCGTTCTTTTTCAAATTTCTGAGAGCGCTGACATAGAAAGGAATTTTTGGGAAAAAAATTCCTTCCAATTATGAGATTCATTGAGAATTTTCGCGAAAAGAAAAGTATATGAGCAGTCTTAACAACTAACTTTTATCAGCATTGGACATTCGGTCCAGCAAAATAGAATTTGTTACTGGACCGAATGAAAGTTTACTGGACCAAAACATTATTGTTAAAATATGTAGTCTATTTTAATGGTTTAGCATTATCACATATCCTGAATTTATTCAGCCAATCCAAATGTTTAAAAAGTGTTTTGCTCGTTGACAAATCAAATCAAACTGCTACTCATGCTCTGTCTTTTACATAGACAATTTCACAACAAATAACGATTTTTATTGAATATGGAAAATGAAGGCTGTAACAAGTTGGTGGACCATCACACCACTCACACATTCGGAACTACCTCGGATATTATTGCGTGGATCGTCAAAGGGTCTATCATCTGTTGAAATTGAAAAAAAAACTATCAAGTGGGTAGGGTGACTAATTATATCAAAATATCCATAAATTAGATATATTTTGTAAGTGATGCATCAAGTGTATAGATGTAACAGTGTAAATATAAAAACTCAACAAATAAGACATTTAGAAAGAAATGAAAATATTTATCCTAACCTGAAATGGCCTTCCGGACGTCATAGACTGCATGGTGTGACTAACATAAAGTTGGGAACCCACACGAATATGTACATTAAGCCCGTATTGTTCTCTTAGTACTTAGTACTGTTTGTCTATGTATATAACTGCTTGTCCTGGTAAAATGTTGTCAATGACATTTAAATGAATAATACAGTAGTTGATTATGGACATTTCAGGCTTCTTAGATCTCATATATGTTTGATATTTCTGAGTTCGAATTTATAAATGTATATAGGTCACCAAAACACAAAAATGGCAATGACCATAAATATGTTCACAAAAAATATATCTAAATATTCAAAGTGTGTTATTAAAAGCAATTTGCTACATTGGACGACATATTTCAAGCTTTTAAATTCTATAAAGTCGTTTATTGAGTGAGAAATTTTAGAATATGAATTTACTATTGAAACCGAAACAAGATATAACAGGAAATGAAGTTTAATAAAGACAATATCATTTAAATTTTAATTTGAGAGTATGTTTCAAACCTCAAATGTTTTAAAATTGTTTTGAAGTAAAAGAAAGTGACCTTTGAATATTAAACTGGCTTACCTTTTTTTCGTTACATTTTGATAAAATTACTAACTATAGGCAGACAAGCATATATTTCAATTCCGGGTCATTGGTAAGCATGTTTACCCGTGACAATATACTATATTTATAGTTTGACTTAATACATAGTTTATATATTAATAGTCACTACGTAAATCTATTTATGGTATACAGTAAATCGATTTTTCTGAAAATGATTTTAAATTTAAAACTTTACATCGGTGAACGACAACTATCACCTTTTTTCAAACAAAAATCTTATATTTTGATTAGATAAAAGAAATAATAGATAATATTGTAAATTTAATATACTGTTTATACACTGTTTATCAAAAACGAAACCGAAACAATATATTAAAGCAAATTCATCTTTATACAGAGAAAATTACTAAAACTTTAGTGTAAAAACATATTTCAAAACTTAATTTTTAAACTTTTTAAGTGTTCGTAACTTACCTTTTAAGTTTTGTAGACTAAATTAATGTAATTTAGCTACCCAATTTGGGAACAACCTCGGCTATGATGACCGATGTAGTAGGAATACATCGGAATATAAGTTATATGTCCCGGCGGGCGAATAACTCACTGACAAAGTACAAGTAGTTCTATCATTGATGTAACAAGAATCGATATGGAAAGACGGTATAATCTAACAACGTACCTGCTATATTGCTTATTAGCTACAAAACAACATTCAGAAGTCTTAATCAAAGCAAATGACCATGGGTTATCTACAAATACATTGAAACACGACCACCCATTCAACACTTGCTTCCGGGTCGTTGCTCACTGCGTAAGTAGTTCTGAGAACTACAAAAGTAGTTCTGAAAATTTGGTTTGACTGCATTTGGGAGGCTGTGACTCTGCTTGACAGTGTTAAAATCTTATATTGTTCTCCTACATTCGTTTTTCTATACCTTTAGGACAATATTCTGACCATTTTATGTTTTCTTTTAGGACTACTTTTCTTGGTGTAAGATCTAGAATTTAATGCACTGCGGCAATTTTTACCTTTGAGAATTGGTATTTCAAACTGTACACGTAAACAATGTGAAATTGTAAAAAAAAGTTGAACGTCCATCAAGTACATTCTTTCGTTGTATTTGCCTGCTTATAACTTATGTGAGTCAACACAGTGGTAGACACAGTGGATTGACTGTAAAAATGGGACTGACTCCCAGCATAGTGATAGAGTTGTGTTTTTTTATAGTTTAAGCTAGATCATATGTCAAATAAAACGTGCCGAATATGACAAATTGATGTGCATATAATATGACTTCATACCCAGTGACCAGAGATAAATAAAACAGAAAAGTGTGTCACTGCAAAAGCCATAATATCATATTATATTTGCACCAAGTGACAAGTGATTATAGTACATGTATAGAGCTGTAGTTTATTTAAGGAACATCAAGAATATAAATAGACATGGTTTTTCCAAGTATTTCTACATTTATATTGTATACCCTTTCAAATGTAACAATGAAATATAAATAGCTTTACATGTCAGAAGGTTATTTTAATACCCTGAAAATTGCATTTAATACATAATGCCACATCATTAGTATACAACTCTTTGAAATCACTGATACATTTTTGCATATATTTCAGTAATTTAAACCTAATTAAGTTCAGTGAGGAACAGAAATATATTTTGGAAAACAAGGGGTGAAAGAAATTCATGACAATGATCTTCCCATGGACCCACCGCTCTGAAAAGAAGTCAGTAAGGTCAACAAGCTTACGAGCTGTGTAAGTCAACAGATCATGACGGGATTACTACGGAAATCTGCAACACCCTAGACCTGAAAGCAACCAAAGCCTTTCGCGACAACGTTCGTACTATCTCAGAAGAAGGGGGTATGCCTGCTGACCTTCGAGACGCCACTTTGTCTCTTTTTGTAAAATTCAAAGGGTCAATACCAATTTCAAAAGGTTTTTATTTACAAATCAATCGCCGGGTAAAATCCTGCAAAAAATCTTTCCTAACAGATTCATAAGCTAGATCTTTGAAACATGCTTCCTTGAAGATAAGTTTTTGTCTGGGTCGTACTACAGTTTGCTGTCAGTCAGATCCAAGAAAATTTAAGGAACATCAGATGGACGTGTATGCAGTTTTGTTGACTGGACGAAAGAATTCGACACCGTGAATCGAGAAGCTCGATCTCCACATATATAATATATCGTACAATAACCGGTTTAGTAAATTTAGTAATTTTGAGGGAAACCAAGTTTCATGAGGATATATGTATATATAGTACACGAAACTTGGTTTCCCATAAAACAGTCAATATACCCGTAACTGGTGATTTTACGAAAACATGACTGGACTCGTCCTCTGCTATACACATGCATTAAAATTAACATCTCCAAATCTACGTGCTTAACAAGATTGCTTTCTTGTTCCTATCCTTCTCCTAAATCAAAGCGCACGCTGCCATATACATCAATTTGGACATTAACATCAAATACGGAACCACTAGATGGCCCTTTATTAGACGTAACACGACTCAAATCTAAAACCGTGATTTTACGTGCTAATTATGAATTCATTATCTGCAGTCAATTGAGCTCTGATCATTTTACCAGAGCAACATAATTTACTATTTCTTCTTCCCATATAGTACAGGACGTTGGTCCAACGTATACTCGTACTGACGCATGAACAGTGCAGGGTGTGTCGTTTAAAACATAAAAATAGAAAAATAAGAGAGTAGAAAAATATGTGTGATCAGTTAAAATATTCACTATATATGTATACAGTGCAGATAAAAACATCCAGTACAAGTTTATCGGAGGGTAATGGAAACAACTTCTCTCTTGAAACTATCAAGGGTAGGACAGTTTATAACTGTATGAGGAAGATTGTTCCAGAGGCGGATGGTATCAGGGAAGAAGGAACGTTGGCAGCAAAATGTTCTAGCAAAAGGTACCAGGTAAGTCAGTCCATGACCTCTAACTGTATATGTTGGAGTGAGGTATGTTGTAGGGATGTATATTGTATATACATGTACATGTATATTGTATGAGGAGATGATAGGTTTTCGTTTGTTGGTGATGCTCATAACCTGGCATTTATGTGGATAAGCCAGTCTTCTTCCCATTTTTGAAGTCCATCCAAATCTCTTTGAAGTGCCCTGCCATCTTGTTCAGAATTGATGCAGCGATAGAGTGCACATCCGCGAACATTCTTGTTGTAGATTTGAGAGACATAGTTAGGCAGGTCATTGATAAACAGAAGAAAAAGTAGTTGTCCTAAAACACTACCCTGGGGGACACCTGATTGTACTGGCGCCTGTGTTAACTTGCAGCCATCTATTAACACGGTCTGTGTGCGGTCACTCAAGAAGCTACCAATCCACTTGCTAATGTTTCCTCTGATACCATAGAAATTCAGTTTAGTCAGCAGACGTTGATGTAGAACCTTGTCAAAGGCTTTCGAGAAATCTAGCAAAATTATATCTACTTTACCAGAATTGTCAATATTACTGGCAAGATCCTGGATTGTTTGTACTAGTAGCGTTTCACAGGATCTTCCTTTTCGAAAGCCATGCTGAGCATCAGTAAGAATCTTATGTTGATCTAGGTGTTTCATGATAAAGGTGGTGACTATGTGCTCCAAGATCTTGCGTGAATGAGGCCAGAGATACCGGTCTGTAATTTTCGGCTTTGCTTCTCTCGCCTTTTTCTGAAGATCGGGATAACATTTGCCGATTCCCAATCATCTGGGATGATGCCTTGATTTTTTGAAGCCTGTGAGAACAGAGTATAGATTGAAGACAGCTCAGATGCAAGTTATTTCAGAAGCCTGTCTGGGAGTTCGTCTGGTCCAGTTGCCTTATGTGGATCCAATCTTGACAGGATTTTGAAGACACCGTTTTCAGTGATAGAAATGCCTGGTACCGCTTGGTCCCATATCAGGAATGGTTGTAGTGTCTTCATCCTTGTTAAATACAGATGAGAACTGTTCGTTAAGGATGTTTGCCTTGGAGTCAGAATGTATTATTCCAGTTTTTGCTTTTAGTGGTGCAACTCCGCAGTTGTCTTTCTTCTTACTTTTAATAAAGCTATACAGTTTTTTAGGGTTTGACTTGTTATCTGGTGTTATAATGTTGTTAATGTATTCATTATATGCCTGTTTACATGCTTTTCTTGTCTGTATCTTTAAGTGTTCATATCTTTTGATGTTTCAAGATGACTTTGTTTTCTTGACATTTTATATGCTCTCTTTTTTCTTCTACTCAGTTGCTTATCTTCTTTAATTATCCATGGTCGATTGTATCTAGAGCTGGTCATCTTTGAAGGTACTTTAGTGTTGAAAATATTTAATAGGTTTTCTTTGATATCATTACGCATTTGGTTGATGTTGCTTTATAGAGAGAACTTTTTCAGGAACAAATGTTGGAACTCAAGGCAGAGCTTAATTACAATTCAGGACTGTCATGATGTACCTGATAGTTCACTAATTGGTGGACATCTCCATGTTGTATCTCACTCCAATTACTACCCTGTCATCCTCGATCCTTAATTGCACAGATTAACCTTTAACTGGTCAATTCCGCATTTTTAGTGCCTTAAAATTGGTTTAGTGAACTTTATTGTAGGAAAGTCGTCCCAAAAAATGACCTTTTTTCGGGCGCCCATTTAAAGATGTCTCAGGGGGTCCCAAAGGGGAATATGCCCCCCCCTTTGTCGCTGAGGTTTGAAGGGGAGCATTTCCCCTAACCAAATTCATAGCTATTTTTTATGGCTTTTCGGTAAATGAACCCGTTTGCCAAATTTCCGTTAAATCAATTCATACACACCAAGGGAGATTACTCTTTCCACACACATACAGAAGCTCGTACACATTTTGTTTGCTGTCATGAATTTGTCTCTTTAGTATTGATTGAGGCGGTCAGTAGTTTAAGGTATTTACAAATGCTAAATTTAAATATTATTTTATATCAAAAATAAACGTTAATGCAGTTATACCTTGTGTGAAGCGTTCGTTCGCCCTTATGCGTATTCGTCCTAAGCCCTATTCGCCCTAAAAGTCTGGATCTGGATGAGTACGTTGCAGGGCCTTTCAGCATTAACGCAACGGGAGAGAGAGCGTGGGTTGGAATTAATCCCACTGTGAAACAGCTGATTTGAAACTACCAACTGTTTGCGCACAAACAACACTATTTTCCAGTTTATTCCAGTCAATAATAGTTTTTTGGAAAAATGACTGTTTATAGATTATGGTGTTACATTTTACTGTTACAAAACACTTTGAATTGTTAATTGTTTGTCTTTTTATAATGTTTTCTGTATCAAAACCACTGAAAGTTTTAGGGGTTACTTTACGTTTATTTAAACGGACTGGGGTTTAAAAGTCATGGCATGGCAAAGCTGGTACCAGCCCCTCAACCACCTTATAGAAGAACGTCAATCTGTTCACCTTCCTTCTATCTTGAAGTGATGGAGTCTTCATTTCCCGTAGCATGCGAGCAACGCAACCTGGTGTTTTGGTGGTGTAGTCACCTGTGATGAATCTGGCAGTCTGCCTCTGGACCTTCTCCAGCTTGTAATGTAAAAGGAGATTGAGGCCGGCCATTCAATCAGATTGTTATTTGATAAAAAGATAATTGAATTGTTTATATGCAGTCTGAATTGGTTGATTAAAACACAATTCTCAAATCTAAAGTAAATTGGGGGAATAAAAACCATATGCCCTGACTGGGAATCAAACCTGTTTCTCCCGGGTGGTAGGCGAGACACTCAACTGCATGGTTAAACTATATAAAATCAACAATATATGCCCATCAATACCAAATATTGAGTGCAATCCGTCGGCGAATTTTTGCTTTGATGTGTACAAAATGTCATTTTTTCCGTGATTTTGTTAAACTTTAATTTTGCCTCTAAAAAAATGTTTGACATTATTAAAGGTCAAAATATGTTAACTAAAAGCTTAAATAAACAATATTTATTGGTTAAACCTGGAACTTGAGTAAAATGCTTGGTTTAATTGTACAGCGTCAAAGTAAACAGAGATATCAGATTTCAGTGACAATGGCGGCAATTTTTTTCGTCATTTTGTGGGACTTATGATCTTTGAGCATAAATGCGGCGTACTTATAGTGGATGGATTTTTAAAATTTATATATCATTTTAAAGCTTATGCATCGTAGTTTAATATTAAAGAGGTTCCAAGTTAAAATTCCCGAAGTACATCCTACAAAATTGTCCGGACTTTGACGAATTGTACTGAGCTTGTACTTCATTCGATTTTTACAGGACCAACGCCAGATTTAAATTTAATCTTTCATCTGATTGGATAATCTTACATCATAAATATCCTTATTGGCTAAGTATGCCGCTTATTAATTTGAAAATGCATCCTGTTATAAACCGTGTCCGCGGACAATAGACGCTCAGCGACGTGTGAATAAGTCCGATAATTACCGATAATTAGAGTTTAAACCTGGATTTGGTCAACTTTTTGTAGTCACATTTAAATAATTCTTTTTTTATTTGAAAGATAATTTATTGCCGATTCTAATGATGTAACAATAATAAAAATCGATTAACATCTTATTAGGAAGTTTTGTATTTAAACCCAACTACCTTAGAAAAATAAGCTATTTTTTACATTGGTGAATCGATTATTGATTTTTACTGGGGTTGCGAGCTAAAGGGTTAACCCAACAGCCTAGCTGTTGGAAGTGACTATCTTATCTTCAGCATACCCGTTCATTAGAGTATACACACGTGTTCGCTGAAGACCTTAAGCTAAGCTTTTTCATATTGGAAAAGCCCCTGGTCTATTACTGTTCCTGATCGGAGAACTAAAAAAATCCTCGTATTATTATTATAAATTAATCATTTAATAGCACTATACAAATGTAGCGCTTGGATTATTGCTGTTCGTGATCGAAGAATCAAAAATCCTCATATTATTATACTAACGTATCAAAGTTGTTAAAATATCATTGGTATGATGTTTTTAAAACATTAAAACACATATTTTCAGTTTGAACGTAATTTAATATCACTATACAAATTTAGGAAGGGCATTTTAGTTATTTACAGGGCTTTTCGGTGTTTACAGGTTTTCAGTTAATACATGGACCTGACCCTATGTAACTTGTTTATCATTTGGACATTTTTCTGTTACCTAGGGTCTTAACCGATTGCTTCAGTCGTACAGGATCTCTAAGGGTTGCTCAAGGGGTCACATCAAGATGACCTTAGTGTCCACCAACCAATGAGTAGCTTTCACCTAGACGAAATTCTATTAATAGCATCTTGATTTTGTAATTTCTATTTTTATGCTGTGGTTTGCGAGCTAATTTGACGGTGGTGTTATTGGCTGTGATTGAACGGCTCGTTCGTGAGATAGACCATGTAAACAAGTTACTAGACATAATGATTGTGTCATCAATATTATACCTGAATGTGACCCTCATAATGGAACCACTAGATCTAAATTAGCAAGTAGGCTAGCGGAGCATTTTAGGTCGGGTTTTAATCAGATTGGTTTGTAGGCAAATCATGATGTCATGGTAAAATGAATAACTGAGGTCATTATCAAAACTGTGAATCTTTGCATAAAAACATTAATGATTATTATGGTTTGGCCCTTATTCAGATATGATTACAATTTGTCATCAAAATTGTTCCTTTTTTTTTAATGTCGTATTCAACGCATATTTATATATACGACAGCCAGCTCTTCCTACTATATGCTTCCTGGACACTTTTCTATCACCAGTACTAACTTACCCTACCACATGGCCGACAACTTATGTATAGGGTATGACCTACCGCAACCAGGCTTGAACCCGCGATTTCAGGATTCAGACATTCTAACCACTTTGAATGAACTGGTATAATAGTTTAAGTCTTGGCTTCCTGAGTAACAAATCTTTAGGATAGTTACTACATGTATTATCAATTTTTTATTTCAAGGTAAAATGGATGCAGAAATTTTGACAGAGGTACCTCAGTCTATGAAGAGACTTATACGACTGATTGCTCGTGGATTTTACAGTATAGAACATGCGTTAGTGATAGATATGTTAGTCAGAAATCCTTGTATGAAAGAAGATGATATGTTAGAACTTCTTAAGTTTGATAGAAAACAATTGAGAGCTGTGATAAATACTTTAAAATGTGAAAAATTTATTCAAGGAAGAATGAGAGTGGATACTGACTCGGACGGAAAAACTACAAGACATAATTATTATTTTATAAATTATATAATGTTTGTGAATGTAGTAAAATATAAACTAGATCATGTACGACGGAAGATTGAAATGGAAGAACGTGATAACACAAGTCGTGCTTCATTCCGTTGTGATGACTGTCAGAAAAGTTATACTGACCTTGAAGTGGATCAATTGTTCGATTTTAATACTCAAACATTTAGGTAAGATTGTACTTAACTTCACATATTTTACATGGCAGAGGTGGGCAAGATGAGGATAATTTGTTCTATTAATATGAATAATATTGCAAGAGTTTAGCCTATTTACTTGGACAATGTTTTGCTTGGAAACATGATGGTTTCAGCAAACTTTCATCAAACTGCAGTGTGGATAAACTTATTACTTTCTACTCTAATTTAACTTCCTATACCTGGGATGTGTACAGTAGTAAGATATAGGGCTGTGGATCGTTAAGCAAGTGGCGATCCGATCCAAATCATGATTCATGTGTAGCGATTCACGAATCGAACCACGAATCACTTGTTAACGGAGATTCCGAAAAGCTTACAGAATTCATGCAATGAAAATAGTTTGTGAAGAATAACAAAAGTTTTTACTATAAAGAAAACCAAGTACTCCAAACATGTTTATTATCAGACGTTTTATGGGTATTTTCTGTGATAACATTTTTGTTTAAATGTGTATCAATCAAATTTTGACACAAGATTGGTTGGTCCCCACATAAATTAAAGTTTACATTAGAAGTGCGACTCATTTTCAGTTGTAATTAAGCTGAAAATGTTCTTTCATTTTGTCAAAAAAAATAGATCCTGATCCGACGATTTCGGACGTGACCAATATTCGTACTCGATTTTCTGGTCGGGATCGCGAGTATCTGAGTACTCGGACAGTGTTTCTGCAATCTTCAAAAACCCGAGGGTCATTTTTGACCCCCTTTTTAATTTTTCGAGGGTCATTTGAAGTTTAAAAGGGTCAGTGATATAATTTGACTATTAACCCCATTTATATTAAAAATGAGTTTCATAATAAAAATACAGATTGTTTTGCTCTACTAAAGATATATGGAGAAGTTGACAACCTTGTTAAAGGATGTGTACTGGTTATGAACAAGGATTCAGCAAAACCTGGTTAGGTGAGCTTGCAACCATAAAATGACATTTTTGTCAACACAGCGATAAACTGAACAAAAATCAAGTATTTACAAATAGTTAACAGGGTTTTATCCACCACATGATCACATAAAAAATAAAATATTTTCTTGTGTAAATTTGCAAAATTAAAAAAAAACAACAACACGGAAACGTATGTAAAATCGTCGATTATCGATTGTAAATTTTCCATCTTTTACATTTACAAATTTTTTGTATGTTAAATGTATTACATGTAGTTTAATGGTATGAAATAATCCACTTAAACATCGCCGACATTTCACAAGAAATCGCCGAGCTTTTTAGTAAAAAATAAATTGTGTATAATCATCAATTTAAACTGTCTGAAAGTAATTAATTTAAAAGTAACAATTTAAAGACCGTGCTTTTAAAAAAATAGGTCAATGTAATATAGTTAACAAAACAAAGAACAAGCTTATCTGCATTCGCCAATATTTTTTTAAATCGGCAATTTTCTTTTGATCATAATTATTTAGCAGACAAATAAAGAACTAGGTCATTCTTGTTTTAAGCATAATTATTATATTAACATTTAAATCAAACTTAACGCTATGACCACACACTGAGACATTGCAACTAAGACATTGCTGTGTAATAAAACATCAAAGATGCCGACACGACACACATCTTAACAATGTCAAACATGTGTAAATTTGTAACCAAACAAAGGATTAAAATGAATTAAATCGCTGGTAAATTATGAAATATACAATTTACAGACGTTTTGTGACACTTGTTAATGTCATAAGACAAGATCACTATTTTAAATTGATACCTCGTAACCAAATGCCCGCGTTATATACAATGATTAGTGATCTACTTATCACCGAAAAAAGGACAGTCCTCATGTCGTCAAAGTTATTTTTGACAGCATATATTTGTGAACTGTTGTTAAATTTAATTGACTAAGTTATGATAGAATAATCAAAATTTGAAGTTATCGGTAAATGTGATCAAAGAAACAATTTTTCTGTTGCTTTCACAGTGTATCGGTAAGAAAAAATATACCGATTTTTGGGATGCTATAATTTACCCTGTTATCTTTGTCTCGGAATAAACACAAAAGAAGAAGATAATAATTTACTGTAATATATTGGTTGCGTCACAAATGACGCACTAGACACATTTTAACGGGTCATCTCTGGAAAAAAATGCGTCAAAGACGCAAAAAACGCACAGTTGCGGAAACACTGCTCGGATACTTGCCGCAGCCCTAGTAAGAAATAAATTAACAACTATACATTAGAATAAAAGCTTAGGCCTATATTTTTACAGCAAAGGGCTGCCTGCCACTAGCTGCTAACAAGAATTGAGTCACTTCAACACCTACTTACATAATTATGTACATGGTCACAACACAATTTTTTGTTCACATGATTGACCACTGGTCTCCCGCAAAAAAACAAACCAGCGAAACAAGTTATTATGGAACTGAGAATAACAGGGTTTGACATCAACTTTGAAGTGTTACCCAGTAGGACACCAACTATAAAGTTTACTTGCCCAAGCCAAATGTTTACTTGTCCTAATGAATGGCATGTTTAAGTTTTGAGTGTTATAATTATATTCTAGTTGCCGTATAGGATGACTTGTGCTGAAGACTTGTTGTCCAAATCCAAAGTAAGATTGTCACAAGCAATCAGACAACCTTTCATGTTTAGCTCAGGAATAATTGGATCCTATTTGTATGTTACAGATGTACAATTTGTAATAACGAAGTTGTTGAAGATGAAAGTGCTATACAAAAGAAAGATGCTCGGACATTATTAGCTAAATTTAATGAACAAATTCAACCATTGATAGAATTATTACAAGAATGTGAAGATGTACGTTTAGCTCCAGAACTACTGGAACCAGAACCTACAGATATAAGATCAATAAATAGGTGAGTCCTAGTGGGAAAGTGAATATGTGAAAAGATTTATGATTGCTAATTGCTCTATGAAATGAGTGGGAGTCCAGCTGTCTGAAACAATTTTTGTTTAGTGTGAGCAATCTAAATTTTCTCTTCTGACAGCAACCAAGAAATTATGAACAAGATAGTGCTTGCTACTCAAATTAACTTAGTGGACAACTGTTTTTATGCTTATTTTATATACTGATAAAATGTGGGCCTCTTAGCAAATCCTCTTAGCCCTTTAAATAGCTTCATTTTATAAAAAAAAACCTTCACTTTGTCCTGAAAATCTTACTGGAAGACCAAAATTTGAACTTAAACCGGGTTTGACACTTATAATATTGTTTTACCAGGGATCTAGAAAGAATCCCTAGTTGGTTATTCAGAGATTCTCTTGGGATTCCTTTTAAGTTTTTGGGATCCTCAGAATTTCAGGACTTTGTTAGTGCCCCATCCTTCATAAGAGGCCCTGATGGCAACAACATGTAATTATTAATTAGTATTTTGTCCTGACATTGTACTTTATATTGACACATTTCATTGTTATAGTATACAAGATTGTATACATGTACATTGTATTTATCAGACCTAAGAACACTAAATCCAATCAAGACAAAGACAAATGGAGTGGAGATGCTACAAAATATAGTTCATCATTTAACAAAGTTGATATAGAGATAGATGTATCAGTGTATGATGAAAAGAAGGCTTCAGATAAAGAAAAACCTAAAGAACAACCTATCTGGATGTCACAGAGTACAGTAGAAGGTATTCCCATGGACACTAACAATGAGGTAGGTTATCTTGTTTTTTTTGTTGGTGCATTGAGGATAGTTTTTATTATGTTTCTGGTTGGATTTAACTCTGTAGCAACACATTGCATCGGTCATATCAAAGCAGTCAGTCAACCTTCTCAAAGTTCTTGGCAAGGCTGGTATCACTGGTAGATGTTAATCAGTATCTAGGCGCATACTACCGTCAGAAATGCCATTTCTGATCTTGAAGATTATGCCCCAACAATAAATTCATGGATGAATGAAAATAAATTAAAAATGAACAACTCAAAGACTGAGTTTATCATGTTTGGCTATCCAATGATTACCAGTCCAACCTTGTAACCACTTGGAAGTTTGTTGTAAGTGGATGATGGAAGTATTATTGCAGGTGATTTCAAAACTTGATTGTTAGGTGAACCGTTTTGCTATGTATTGACTCTTACTTATTTATTTATATTTATGTATTTAAAAGATCAAAGACCCAAAAAGTGTTTATATTTATTAATCCAATATTTACCTAAGCTAGAACCACCTAAATACAATTACAAGCCTCACTAGCATTAAATCATGACTTTCAGATAGAATATATACGACTGTCTATGTATGTTCCAATGATTTGTGATTGTATGTCCCTGAAGCCAAAAATAGACTGCATTTGTGATATATTGCCAAAAGTAGATAGTGAATTTTTCGCATAAAGTTTGAGCTCAGTTTAATATGGTTGAATGTTCACTAAACATTGGAATATACCAGTATGAATTTTGTTGATATTCCATTGTAAACTTACTCTTTCAGATGTCAACAAAGAATATTTCAGACTCAGACAATGTACAGACAAATAAACCTTATATAAGTAACGAAATAGAGACATTACTGATGATACATGAGAAGAAAAACAATCAATCTATACCATTGATACCTGCAGCAGCTCAACAAGCTGAAGATTCTGATAGCAGTGATAGTGAGGTGGAGTCATCTATGTCTTTTATACAACAAACATCACAAGGTATACAGGGTAGTCATCATATTTCTAGTACTACATGTTGTAGTATGGAGTCTATCATGTTGGAATGTACTAATACTGATGCAATATGCGACATGGGAGTTTTTGTATGATATGCAGTGCTGTTGTGAAATTTAAAGGTTCAAAAATATACTGAGTATAATTATCGCTTTAAATTTTCTCAAGCACTAGCCTGATCTAGTCCGAGGAAGACTGTTACATAACCTGATTGTGTCAGTCTGAGAAGAACTTTTGGTAAACAAATGTACATTCTGTTATTTCAAATAAAGTAAACCCCAACGCAATATTTTGCTCCAGAAATTTAGCTATGTTCCTAATTGACTTCTTATTATCACACGTGAACTATTTTAAATTCTGTAAATATTTGGATGAGTCAATGAAAGACCAATCAAACTACATGGAAATAAAGAAGGATGTTTACCTTCACATTGAATTTTAACATACACTTATCTGATGTGTTATGTAGAATAATAATGTGCCAATAACTACCCAGGATTCAGATTATATGAAATACACGTAGGTAATTTTCTCTTGCCCAAATCAATTTTAACTAGCCCGGGGCTTCAGGCTAGTGGGTTAAAATGATGACTGAGTTATAGGGTTCAACACTGTATTTACCTCAGATCCCAAAGGAATTTTTAATAAGTTATAAAGGAATTCCTTCATAACATTAAGGATACAGGTACAGATTTGCTGTCAAAAATTGTGATAAATTCAAATTCACATCAGAAGAATGCACTTTTCAGGGATTCTGATGGAATCCTCAGCTAAGAATTACTGTAATTCCTTTCAAGTTTTGGGGATTCCAGAATCCCAAGACACTGTGAGTGTTTAACCCAGATTAAGACTAGTTTTGTACTGACATATCAATTTATATTATAGTTGATGATATAATGGAGAGTGATGGCGATGAAGAGATTATTATGGTAACTGTATCTGGTAATAAAATACCTTTATCTGATGTCTCTGATGAGATGGTTGGTAAAATGACATTAGAAGAAAAATCGAAATATATACAATTATGTCGAGAAATACATCAACATATGTATGAATGAAGTAAGTTGTAAAATTTGTAAACTTCTGTAATGACCTAAATTTGTCACTAACCTATATTTGCCATTGGCCTTAATTTGTCCCTGACTTAAATTTGTCATTTACATAAATTTGTCACTGGCATAAATTTGTCAGTGATCTGAATTTGTCACAATCTGATTAAAACCCGATCAAAAATTTTACCGCTCGCATACTCGCTAATTTAGATCTGGCCTTTTTCAAACGAAGGTCAAGTTCAGGTGACCTTTTCTCATCATAATATTCATGACGAAATTGTTATGATACGTAACTTGTTTACATCGTCTATGTCGCGCAATTTGAAATCAGCCACCCAATCGCAGACTGTGAATAATAACGCTGTTTAATTAGCTTGCCAACATTGGTCTTAAAATAGAAATTACGAAATCAAAAGGTGATTAATAGTGTTTTCGTCTAGATGAAAGCTACGCATTGATTGGTCGGCACAAAGTTCATCTCGACGTGACCTTGCATTGCCTAAGTAGAGATCCAGTACGACAACGCGAGTAGAACAGGATCTCTGTTTACGGAGATTGAATTTGTCACTGATAAAAAATTGTCAATGACCTGTATTTGTCACTGACCTAAATTTTTATTGACAGAAATTTGTCTCTAATCTATATTTTTCAATGACTTAAATTTGTCACTGTTATAGCATTTATATATTTAATGACTAAAATAAAAATTATAATCCATTTAATATTTCTTTTGCGCAACATTTTGCTGTTCATGCAATTTTACGTACTTAGGTAACCAGTGTAAGGTCAAAAACAATCTTTCTTTTTTTTCACAAATTATTTATTCATACTATTTATTTTTCCCTTTATGTACTTTGAACATCATAGTTTACTAAATTAAGACCAAATTTATTGAAAATATTGAAAACTAAAAGAAAAAATGACAAAAGTATTTGGCTCTCTGAGAGACGAATTTACTTGTGGTGGCAGTGCTTATTTGGCAATAAAGGGAAATAACTGCTGTAGGGAGTTTGAATTATATTTATTACAAAACATTAACTATTAGTTAATTGCATTTTTTGTTAAATCTATCCTCAAAACATGTATTTAAACTATTTTTTTCATTTCTTTCTAGAGACAAAGATATCACTGTATGGTGAATTCGATACTCAACAAAATCAGCTAGCAGACATTTACAATCAAGGGTTATACAGAACATGTATGTGGTGCTAAAATGTTTTGTCTGCAGATTTTGGACATTACATACTCACGAAAGAACATAAGTGATAAGTTTTTGCAGATAATTTCATTTTACTTATTTTTTGTGAGATGAAACACATGTACAGTACAGCCTCTCTTGAACCACACCCACTGGGAGGGACTAAAGAATGTTGCTGTTCAGAGGTTGTTGCTCTGTTGAGGTTAATTTAAGTTTAGATTACACCAAAGGGAATTATCAAATGTTGTTGTTGTGCAGAGGATTTGTTCTGTAGAGAGCTGCTCTGTAGAGGTTATACATGTAATATGTTTTGTACTGAGGAAGGAGGGAGAATTGGCTCAACAGTTAAATCATCTACAGACCTTAACTTACAGGGTTGATGATTATATCAGCTGAAACATGTTTGTATTGTTTTGTCAACTGCTGTACTGGGTGCAGCTTGTTAAGTTACTAATGTATCTTTGTGTCAAAACAGTGAAATTGAGACCAATCTTGTTTTAAGATGCATAACTCAGATAACAGGGTCTATCGTCACCTGATCTACAATTTAAACTACTACTAGTAAAGTTAAAGATTTGTTAAAATGATATGAAATGTTTGTAAAGGGGTGCATGTAGGAGGGAGAATTGGCTCAACAGTTAAATTATCTACAGACGTTAGCTTACAGGGTTGATGATTATATCAGGTGAAACTTGTTTGTATTGTTTTGTGTACTAAGTGCAGCTTGTTTAGTTACATACATTTAGCTTTCAAAAACAGTGTAACTAGTGTTTATAGAAACATAACTCAGAATACAGGGTCTATAGTCCCATGATCTACAATTTGAACAAGTAAAGTTAAAGGTACTAGTTCACAGATTTGGTTGATTTTTTCTATAATTTCAAAATACCATCCACTGTCTGTAATTGTGTCAAAAAATTAATTCTTACTATTTTAAGTCAAACTGACTTATATGTTGCAAGAAATATACAATAAAAGTCATAAAAATGCACTGAAAGTGTCTATACCGTGACATACCAGGTAGATATTTACTGCATGAAACACCATCATTTGTACTTGTATGTCATTTTGCACTAAAATAGTCCTTATCAAGTCATTTCTTTCCTGCTTCCAAAAATATTTCCGTACAATTTTGATAGTTTAAGAAAAAGTTGAAATCTGTGAATGAGTACCTTTAACAAAGATTTGTTTTTGGGTGATTTCTTTTTCCATACAAATAATGGAATGACATCAACTTAGAATAAAGAATGGGCATAAAATAACCCCTACCTTTCTTTTAACGAAAAATGCTAATTGAGCCTGTGATTTTTTGTCATAAGTTTCAAATCTTTCTCTGGAATATTGAATCCAGGAGTAAACTAGGTCAAATGCAAAAATGATTGTGCAGAGCATTCTAAGTACTGGTAAACAATATACATGTACATGTATGAATATAAACGCTCAAGCTTTTGTGGGCATTTTGGAACAAAGGAATGTAATAGTTAACTTGGGTGGAAGTTGACAATTATGAAAAAACTGAAAACCTTTCAAAATACTGAAATAATTATTTTATGCACTATTTTATTTTTTTCTATGTTTTGGCTATTGCAAAAATTTGATGAAAAACAAGTTTGTTTACATTTTGAAGACCGCATGACAATATACTCTGGTTTAAATATTGTTATACATGTATTTGTACTGTTGTGAATGGTTTCATATAGAAACTATTACTACATGTAAGTCAGTGGGATACATTTATATAATCTTGTTATATTTTTGAAATAAAATGTATTAAAATGCTAAACTGTTTGCTTTTTTATCCAATGTTGTTAAGTGGAAATATTAGCCAGAACTTTGTTTCTTTGGCCATATCTGCGAAAAGATCTTCCTTTCTGGTACATTGTATCAGGTGTTCATTAATATCACTTGCGTAAAATACTGACAACTCCATTCTATTTTGTTGGTGCCAACATGTCTGCAGGTGCATCCAATTATATATTTATATATTTTAAATATTAATAAAAAAATTGTTGGTTTGTTTTGTATTAGACAAAGAGGATCAGTGGTAAGATGCACACAGGTGGTTCAAGGAGTACCTGGTTCAAAGCCAGCCAGTGACAGCTAATTTGCTTGAGCAAGAACTAGAAGTGCATCTTCAATTGCTTTATTTCACAAAAGTGTAAATAAGTATGTGTGTGTTATACTTCTTTTGCTGAGTAGAATGATTATAGAAATATACCTATAAGATGCTGTCAGAGACAATTCTCCATCTTCATACATTTTGATGATTTTTCAATCAGCAAAATTATTTAACTGTAATTTACCCAACCAACATTCCAGGCATTCACCAGTTCAGTCTTCCTCTCTCCGTAAACATGACTATTGTTTTCATTTTGTCACTACTTGAATAATCCCACGGTAACTGATTGCATTATTATTTAACTTCTTTTTAACCATTGAGCCACCAATCCATATTAATTATAGATGATTAATTATATATGCGGCGATTTGAATATCAGGGAAATAAGTTCAAAAGGAGTTAAAAATTACAGATTCAGTGACTTAGTAATTATTAAAGTTGTCACTGGTTAATAAAACAGAACTATAGTAAGACTCAAACTCGCAATACCTTCACAGATGGGTTAACCTCAAAGGACTTATTCAACCTTACAGATTATTAAGCTATGTCTGTCTGATTATGCTACATAGGTTACAAATTTTATAAAACTTTATTGGTCTCACATTCTAATGAGAATAAAGATTTTGTTTCAAGATATGTCTTTGATTAATTGAGGCAGTTCATCCATTCTGAACTCCTTGGTCATTCACTATGAATAACCTCAGACATATTTAGGCACCATATTGAAACTATGGGTGTTGAAGTAAACAAATACACAATCATTAAGGCGATGAGTGATGTTTCGTTTTTAGTTCATAAATTAGAAATAACACAGTTCAATGATATCGCTGAACAATATTTGGTTCTATATACAACATAGAAATATGTTTTGACATAGAACTGTGTGTATATTACAAGAACTATTTTGAATGTGCTTTGCCTGTGCTTCGCCTCGCGTAGGTAGTAAAAACCTAAGCCACCAGGGTAGAACCTCCTCGAATCCTTCCGAGATTATTCAATAATGAAAGGCTGAGGTGTTCCGAATGGCAGTTTATTAAGACATTAAAATAAACTATGAGTCAACGGGTATTAAGCTTTGTATAGAATAATATACAGGATATCTCTTGATGGTAGAGGTGCAAGAAAAAAGCTCATTTTTTTAGGACAACTTTCCTGAAGTTAAATTCACCAAATCCAGTTAAAATACACTAATTTCAATGCTGTGGCAGCCATTTTGAAGGGGGGTGTCCAGACATGTTAAAATGCGGGATTGACCAGTTAAGGGTTAAACACTCATCCAAGAAGGCAGGTTACATTGGATAAATATGAGAAGAGAACAAACAAGTAATGTTTTATATTTTATTTTACCTTAAACATTTTAAAGTATCAAATAATGACAGCAAGTCAATGTTATACATTAACAGATAAAAACATAGCAAAAAATATAAATATAAATTACTACATAGTTCAAAGATGAAAGAGTGACCTATTATTTAATGCTATGGCCAATGAATTGTTGTAATGGCAAGTTCAAAATTTTACGCCCATTTTGACCAAAATTTCCTATTGGGAACCAGTGAACTGCATGTTGAATTTTATTATAAAATTTGGAATTAAAGTGTTGGGTCACTAGTACTTTTCTTTGAGTAACAAAAATTTGAATGTTAATGCAGATAATGCTAAATTAAATGCATAAAATAGTTGGATTTAGGCCCTGTGATTGGTAACATGTTATCAAATCATATTCGTTAATTTATTTCATTTTACATTTTTTGGAACTTTTATCTTACACAATTTTATTTGTTATTAAACATATGTTTTTAAACTAAAGTCAATTTGTCATCTTTGAACTATACTAAAACATAACAAACTAATCTGTGTAGTTCACACAGAAATACATTAATATGTTAACATAAACAACAAAAAGTACTGGCTGGTCTTGGGAAGTACCTCATGGAAACAATTGCATAAGGATATTGCTATCTAGTGCTACACAGTGATTTCCTTAGCAATGTTTTGCTACAATGTAGAGCAAGCTAGTAAGTACTCAGACACTTGCAGAGGTTCCGTTTTCTTAAAATGAAAATATAGCAAAGAAATTGGCGAACACAAAAGTGTTTTAAAATCACTAGGTGGCAAACTTCCTTAGCATCTGACTCATTAAGCAGATAGGTTTATTTTACAGTCTATATTAACACATGAATGTTTTTTGTTCAAGCTACACTTGGAAGAATTGTTTACAATAGACTACAAGATACAATGCTCAGGGGAGATTACTCTATATAGTATATCAATGCAGTACACTAGTCAAACTCCTCACAGCGGTTACGTCACGCGTTGCTACTTTAACCACTGCCTTCACATGAATCACGTGACGCAAGTAGTACCATGTGACTAATGTTTTAAATTTAAACTGGCAATAACGGTAAGCCTAAAATGTGTTAGGCGGAATGTAGCGAAAAATAACATTGAATGATAAAAAAAATGGTTGATTTACAAGTACTGACAAAGAAATAAGATAAATTAAATAGAAATATATCATCATGTACTAAAACTGTTTAATTCATGAATAAATTACAACGGAAAGTGAGCAAGGTCGGGACTGAGCTGCGTTGTCCACCCAATAGGGTCCTTAGTCCACCTCACGCTACTTACATAATGCTTTTGTTGAGTAATCTTCAGTATTTATGATTAAACTTTATGTATATGATACTGAATGATATATCATTTATATATTAAATGACTAAAATAAGTGCAATTATCCATTTAATATTTACTTTGCGTAACATTTTGTTATTTGTGAAATTTTACGCACTTTAGGTAACCGGTGTCAGGGTAAAATTAATCTTGGTTTTTTTACAAGTTATTTATTCATACTATTTATTTTTTCGCTTTATGTACTTTGAACATCATATTTTACTAAGAGAAGACTAAATTTATTGAAAATATTGAATTGTAAAAGAAAAGATGAAAAAAGTTTTTCGGCTCTCTGAGGGACGAATTTAACTTGTGGTGGCAGTGGTTATTGATTTGATAAAGGGAGATAACCGCTGCGGGGAGTTTGTACACTAGTTAGTACCAAGTTACTTCCCTTTGATAAAGTAATAAACAGTAGTAAACATCGAAGTTTATATTTCAAAGCAATGACTATAATAAAATTAAACATAATCAATTTTATCATAATAATATTATAAATAACGGATAGAATAAAGACAACTTAAATACTGATTCAAATATTAATATTTAACTTAACTTCAAACTAAAATCTATGCTGTTGCAGTCATCAGCTTAACCCTCTAGCCCTAAGCCCCTGACAAGTGAAAATTTAACTGAAGTAGTGAAAATACTTATTTATATATTGAGCTGCTTGATAATTTTGTCCTTAACAATATATCATAATAAATTGGGATGGTGCTAGAGAATGTTTAAGGCAACGATTGCAGCTTGCATACTTCTCAGGAAAGATATACTAAAATATCAACAGAGTATAGATTTCTAAAACAAAATATTGAGGGAAGAACTTTTCAGTGGTTTCAATCTACTAAGAGAATACATTTGCTTGTGATAAATACACAACATGCTCTAGTATGTCAAATAGTATATTCTTACTTAGGACTAAGTAAAATGTTAACATTGCATTGTACAATCAATTATAACTATACTCTTATACTAAACCTATTATCACCAAGAATAACCTATACTCTAATAGCTTACACATAGCTTATGTTATATATTGCATAAACATGTATGAGTGTCATTATCTCCTACAGATTTGATTCCGAACTCAAACAATGTTTTTTCCAACTGAAAAACTTTTATGGGATGTACCAGTGGGGAACAAAGTTGAAATAAGAATGTGTGTACACAGAACAATAGGATTCTGTTTGTGTTGCATATTTTTCAGCAATAATGTGAAGCAAACTTCATTCTTCACAGATGCATCAGGTACATGCAAACCTTTTTCAGCTGGAAAAACTCATAAATTGGATTTCCGAATCTGACTTATTAAACATCATTCAACAATTATTTCCAAGAAAGACAATATAAAAGCACCAAAAAATACCAACACAAGTAAATGTAATACTAATGTCTATTATCTTTTTCACTAAACAAGATTTTATAGCTGATATTTCATTAGATAAATGCAACACTGCTCAACTTGATTTTTTCAAATTTTCTATAAAAATCATGATATACATATACACAAATACACAGCTAAAATATAAAAAAGTTACCAGATTTGAATGTTTAAGGGACAGTAGGGCCTTAATTGTTATTTTGCTTTAAGTAATAAACAGAGTATGTATGTTTTCAAGCTCCTTAATAATTTGGTAAAGTAGAGTTAGAGCAGTGTTGCAATTATCCAATTATTTACTATCAATTTACATAGGAAGGGATATCTTGCAATAAAAACACATGGTATGCATATCAAATAAATGTAATAAAACACTCCATACTAATATGACATTAACACAAGAGCTCCGCTGGGCGGGGCATTATACGCCCGTGTGCAGTCCATGCTGTGTTCTATCTCATATAAAGTCCCTGTGACCTTGACCAATGACCCCAGGATCTCAGAATAGGTCCCATTCTTAACAGGAGGGCTATCCAAAGCAAAGATTTTGAGAACCTAGGTACAGCCATGGTTGATTTATCACCGACACAAAGTTTTCCCATACAAACTTCCAGTGACTTTGACCCTGGGGCCTCAGAACCAAAAGTTCTCGCCCTTGACCCAAAGAGTATTGATACATAAAATTTGGTGATCTTAGGTAAAGTTGGTTGTTGGACAAGGTTTTTCCTCATGATTTTTCTTTTGACTTTAACCTTTAACACAGGGACCTAAAACCAAAGGGGCATATGCTAGACATTAAGGCTACCCTTAAATAAGATTTGGAAAACCTACAATGTAGGTACAATTATTATTGAGTTACTGTCCGGAAAATGTTTCAATATGAATTAAGTCCCTGTGACCTTGACTTTTGTCCCTGGGGTTTCCAAATCAAAAGAGAACATCAAATACCAAAGAGCTATCAACACATTACATCTTGACAAATGGGCTGATCCACATAAAATTTGGTTAAACTAGGTACAATCATTGTTTAGTTATTGTCCGAACTAGGATTGTCCATATGATGCCCCTGTGACCTAGATCTTTGACCCAGTTTTGACCCAAAACCAATTGGGAACATCCTTAACACATGGGCTACCCTCACATAAAATTTGGTGAACTAAATTCATTTTACTTATTAAATATAGCATTATTTCCATGGTCTGCCATTTTGACTTTGTTAACATATTGATTGAACATTTGAAGTCTCTGCTTGGTAATTTGATATCTTCTGGATGATGGTTTAAACTTGACCCAGGGGCCCCAAAATCAATAGGGAACATCCTTGACACATGGGCTACTCTCACATGAAATTTGGTGAACTTAAGTGCAGTCACTGTTGATTTACTACACATACAATGTTTTTCAATATGATGCCCCTGTAACCTTGACCTTTGACCCAGGGGCCCTAAAACCAATAGGACATAACCATGACACATGGGCTACTCTCCTAAAAAAATTTAGTGAACCTAGGTACATTGGTTGTTCAGTTATTGTCTGGACAAGGTTTTTCCATATGATGCCTCTGTGACCTTGACCTTTGGGTCTGGGGCCCACACATGGGCTACTCTCACATGAAATTTGGTGAACTTAAGTGCAGTCACTGTTGATTTACTACACATACAATGTTTTTCAATATGATGCCCCTGTAACCTTGACCTTTGACCCAGGGGCCCTAAAACCAATAGGACATAACCATGACGCATCGGCTACTCTCCTAAAAAAATTTAGTGAACCTAGGTACATTGGTTGTTCAGTTATTGTCTGGACAAGGTTTTTCCATATGATGCCTCTGTGACCTTGACCTTTGGGTCTGGGGCCCCAAAACCTATTGGGAACATCCTTAACACAAGGGCTACATTCACATAAAATTTTATGAACCTAGGTACAGTCCTTGTTGAGTTATTGTCCAAACAAGGTTTTTCAATATGATGCCTCTGTGACCTTGACCTTTGAACCAGGAGCCCCAAAACCAAAAGGGCATATCCTTGACACAAGGGCTACCCTCACATAGACTTTAATGAACCTAGGTAAATTAGTGGTTCAGTTATTGCCTGGACAAAAGTTTCATTGTTTGCCATTTTGACTTTATAAACATATTGATAGAACATATGAAGTCACTGCTTGGTAATTTGATATCTTCTGGTTGAAGGTTTATACTTGACCCTGTTTCCCCAAAACTGATAAGGCACATCCTTGACACATGGTCTACTGTCACATAAAATTAGGTGAACTTAGGTACAGTCATTGTTGAGTAATTACCCAGACAATGTTTTTCAATGTGATGCCCCTGTGACCTTGACCTTTGACAAAGGCGCCCCAAAACCAATAGGGCATAACCTTGACACATGGGCTACTTTCATAAAAAATTTAGTGAACCTAGGTACATTGGTTGTTCAGTTATTGTCTGGACAAGGTTTTTCCATATGATGCCTCCGTGACCTTGACCTTTGGGTCTGGGGCCCAAATACCTATTGGGAACATCCTTGACAAAAGGGCTTACTTCACATAAAATTTTGTGAATCTAGGTACAGTAGTTGATGAGTTATTGCCCAAACAAGGATTTTCAATATGATGCCCCTGTGACCTTGACCTTTGACCCAGGAGCCCCAAAACCAATAGGGCATAACCTTTACCCAAGGGCTACCCTCACATAAAATTTGGAGAACCAAGGTACATTGTTGGTTCAGTTATTGTCTGGACAAGTGTTTCATTGTTTGCCGTTTTGACTTTATAAACATATTGATAGAACATTTGAAGTCACAGCTTGGTAATTTGATATCTTCTGGTTTAAGATTTAAACTTAACCCTGTTTTCCCAAAACTGATAAGGTACATCCTTGACACATGGGCTACTCTCACATGAAATTTGGTGAACTTTGGTACAATCATTGTTGAGTAATTATCCAGACAATGTTTTTCAATATGATGCCCCTGTGACCTTGACCTTTGACCAAGGTGCCCCAAAACCAATAGGGCATAACCTTGACACATGGGCTACTTTCACATAAAATTTAGTGAACCTAGGTACATTGGTTGTTCAGTTATTGTCTGGACAAGGTTTTTCCATATGATCCCTCTGTGACCTTGACCTTTGGGTCTGGGGCCCAAAAACCTATTGGGAACATCCTTGACACAAGGGCTACCTTCACATAAAATTTTGTGAACCTAGGTACAGTAGTTGATGAGTTATTGTCCAAACAAGGATTTTCAATATGATGCCTCTGTGACCTTGACCTTTGACCCAGGAACCCCAAAACCAATAGGGCATAACCTTTACCCAAGGGCTACCCTCACATAAAATTTGGAGAACCTAGGTATATTGGTGGTTCAGTTATTGTCTGGACAAGTGTTTCATTGTTTGCCGTTTTGACTTTATAAACATATTGATAGAACATTTGAAGTCACAGCTTGGTAATTTGATATCTTCTGGTTTAAGTTTTAAACTTAACCCTGTTTTCCCAAAACTGATAAGGTACATCCTTGACACATGGGCTACTCTCACATGAAATTTGGTGAACCTAGGTACAGTCATTAGTGAGTTATTACCCGGACAATGTTTTTCAATTTGATGCCACTGTGACCTTGACCTTTGACCCAGGGGCCCCAAAATCGATAGTGCATATCCTTGACACATGGGCTACTCTCACATGAAATTTGGTGAACCTAGGTACATTGGTGTTTCATTTATTGTCCGGACAAAGTTTTTCCATATAATGCCCCTGTGACCTTGACCTTTGAACCTGGGGCCCCATAAACCTATAGGGCGCATCTTTGACACATGGGCTACTCTTACATAAAATTTGGTGAACCTAGGTACAGGCATTGTTGAGTTATGGTCCGGACAAGGTTTTTCAATTTGATGTCCCTGTGACCTTGACCTTTGACCCAGGGGCCCCAAAACCGATTGGGAACATCCTTGACACATGGGCTTCTCTCACATAAAATTTGGTGATCCTAGGTAGATTGGTTGTTAAGTTATTGTCAGGACAAGTTTTTTTCCCATATGATGCCACTGTGACCTTGACCTTTGACGCAGGGGCCCCAAAACCGATAGGGAACATCTTTAACACATGGGCTACTCTTACATTAAATTTGGTGAACTTAGGTACATTGGTGGTTCAGATATTGTCCGGACAAGTTTTACCTATTTTAAGTCCCAGTGACCTTGACCTTTAACCCTGGGGTCTTAAAATCAATAGGGAACCTCCTCCACCCAAGGGCTATCAACACATAAAATTTGAGGAACCTAGGTTCATCCTTTCTTGAGTTATCATCCGGACAAGCAATTGTCCACGGACGGACAGACGGACGGACGGACAGATGGACAACAGCATAACATAATACGACCGTTTTTTCAAAACGGGCGTATAATAATTATCAAGGTATGTATGGCCTGATTTTGTTAACAACTCTTCTAATTTACTGTTTAGTTTGGTCTTTTCTTTTACTCTTTTAATTATATATATATACATGTATATCAAAATATCATTAACCTATTTCAACATGTTATGTATGGCAGTGGTTCACCAATCCACGAAAAATTTATATTAAGGAAAATCCTTCTTAAGAAGAACATTTTCATAGAAGGGATGAAAAAGGATAGTTTGTACATATAATAGTATCTTATATGGACTAGTGATGATTTGTTTCTGAAGTATTCATTTAGTATAGATACAAGAACCAAAAATTATGTTTATACTGTACTAGTTAACTAGATTCACAACATTACAAAGCTAGTTACATGATAACAAAATAAACACAAAACATCAACAACTCTGGTGAACACATGATTCTGCACTAAACAACAACAGGTTAACATGTAAACATTGAGATTAAAAACCTTATAAAACTAAGGCAGAGTATTCTTACATATATATGATACTTTTCAGCATCAATCATCTCTTCATAGCAGTCACTTCCTGATTTCATACATCTCTTACATCAGATATCTCTAAAAAACATACATCAAGGATATTTGTTTATTTTGGTGTAAGATCGATTTTTTTTCACGATAAGAGCTAAGGATGCAATATTTTTATGAGTGGCGTAGTCAGAAGTGAAAATATAAAATCCTTAGCTCACAAGTGTAAAAAGATAGATCTTACAGCAAAATATGCAAATTATCTGTTTATTATATGTTTAAAACTAGCGCCATTTATTGTTTAAGCCTAGAATGCTTTCAGAATGGTTCATCCAAACAGAGAAAATTACAAATTTAATTTCATTGTTTCAAAACAGTGAAATATCGAGTTCATTTCACCGATAATCCCAGTAATCCACAGGAAAGCATATAATAAAATGTATGATTAACAATTGTCACAAAATACTGTTGGGAGAAGACTATTAAGGGAGGTTAAAATGTATGAGCCAATTATACTCCCCGCGTGCGTATTCGCCGGACAGTTCAATAATCCGGACACTTTAAAAATAGCTGTTTTTCAAAGAAGTTTCGGGATTTAATTTATATCTGTTGTATCTAAAATGTCCAGATGATTTCTTCGGTAACAAAAACATAAAAAACAATGATTTCCATGCAAAGTTAACACAAAAATGTTTTAAATTTAAAGAGTACTATTGTTGTTAACAAAAATGAATTCTCCGTCATACAGGAGATTCACTTTAAGTGCCCATGAGCGAAAATGGATGCAAAAAATATGTTTCTTTCCTTATATAGCACAGTTATACGATGATATTCTGAAAATAGGTCATTACACGATATATTATACATGCTCAACATCTATAATTATAGGCTATAGGGTATATAAAATGATGACCAGCTGTAATTAATGAGATACAAGACGAGTATGAGATTATTTAAATAAAATGTATAAACCTATATCTAATGATATATAATTTAACAAAATAGATATTCATACATTAATAAGAATCATTTTAAAAAGTAAAAAAAATTGAGACTGCAATAATCTTATATGCAGCATGCACATTCACGATACTTCATCACTTACATTTTAAATGTATATCCTGTTTTATCTTAATTTTTATTATGTTGGGTTTAACACCCTAGCAACACATTGTATAGGTCATATAATGGTGGTCAGTCAACCTACTCACTGTTCCTTGAAAGAATAAATCTTTGAATTTAGCTGTTAACTAACTTCTAAGTGCATACTTTCATCAGTGACTGACAACTACCCTACATAATTAAGAATCATTGGTAAGAGGAAGAATAGCCATAGAAATAATTCCATGACCAAGTTCCACGAAAGTATGCCCCACCTGGGAATCAAACACGCTACCCCTTGATCAGTAGACTTGCATGCTACCAACTGAGCTAGCTGGGCGGCTTATTTGAATTAAATGACCAACACTAACACAAACATTTTATATTAAATGTATGTAAGATTACAATTTTTTGCATACAGGCCATTTTTTATATTTTCTATTCTAAGTCAAATTTCTTGTCATTCTATAATCAATAATTAATCAAGGGTTTATTACTTAGCTTGCTACAATAAACTGTTCATATGGTCACAAAAATTCTTAGCAACTAGGTCATTTGAATGTAAAGTCTATAATGATATATAAATTATGACATTGATGTGACAGCAACCGTCAATTACAGATTTATATGTTTAAACCTAGACATATTTTGAGACTTTAGTATGTAAAGTTGTTTGACTCTTCAGATCTAATACTTTTATTATGTTTCTTATAATTATATAATAAATGATTCTAGGCCTATAAAAAAACCATGATATACAGTATGATCTATATGTTTCTGCTATACATAACATCAATGTTTGATTTCCATGTCTATAATTGGATTAAATAAATAAAAAAGGCAAAAAAAGAAGGTTTCTGGAAAAAGTATGAAAAAGCAAAAAAGTAGTAACAGTTGAATGCCTTGATTTCCATTAATTCTGTAAATCCTATTAAGATTAGTGAGCGATATTGAGATTTATTAGAGATTTTCATACTTGAATATTTTGTAAACAAGATTAAAATAACACAATTTACCTACAATTACCTGAATGACATACTGTATCTAAATTAGACAACCTAACAACTATCTCACTCTGACATTCTCTTCCTAAAGTTAACATACATTTAAATATCAACATTAACCAAACATTTACCCACAAATATGAATTAAAAGATAATAATTATGTTCAAATTTTACTTCTTATTAAAGCACTATACCATTAGCCTGTTCAGTTACCCCGAACGTTCCAAAACATTCTGTAACGTTAGGCTCTGAATAACTCAACCCAAAGACAACTCACCGGAGACAACTCAATCTCTTACTTACAGGTTGAGATGTCCCAACTTTAGATTGAGTTATCCACGGGTTGAGTTGTCTTCCCGTTGAGTTGTCCCTAACCTGTAACATTCGCTAACAATCATTACTGAACACGCTGCATGTCACTGGGTTAAAATATGGGTTAAATCACTTATATTGTTTGCTGCTATTTTCACATTACTAACAAGTCACATTATCACTATAAATAATTTGAGCTTGTCGATTCACTAGTACTTTTTCAGTTCACTTTACATCTATTTCACTATGATACAGTTAATGACAATAAAAGCAGCTCAAACTATAATTTAAAGGTGCCATAGCAAATTGTTGTTATCCAAAAAGAGATTTACTGTGAAATTAAAATTAATGTGAAAATACCAGTAGACACTATAACATTAACATTATATCACAGAATTCACCTTAATACAGTATTAAAACTTTACACACAACAATTATACATATATCATGATACTACACAATCATTGACTTAACATTAAAATGCTTGGTTTGTTATTCAGTAGTCAGCACCAGTGACGGCAGACAGATCATCTGACCACTGGTCCTGGTATTATCTGACCATTGGTCATAGTATTATCTGACCATTGGGTGATTGTATTATCTGACCATTGGTCCTGGTATTATCTGACCATTGGTCCTGGTATTATCTGACCATAGGTCCTGGTATTATCTGACCATTGGTCATTGTATTATCTGACCATTGGTCCTGGTATTATCTGACCATAGGGCCATTGTATTATCTGACCATAGGTCCTGGTATTATCTGACCATTGGGTCATTGTATTACGTATAAATAAACAATCTTTATATTATACATCCCCTTCCGATTAAAACTGGGCTTTGTTCCTAGTATTTCAATCACTATTCGTAACACGTAACAGCAGCCTACTTTTTCACATTAAAAAACAAACAAATAACTTGAACTCCTCAACTTCAATAAATAAAAAGTAACTTTACTTTAAAATTAATTGAACACAAATGCCTGTCTATCAAAATGTATTGTAAGTATATTTTTAAGATTTGGCAGTACTTGTACAATTAGTATACCAGTCAGCAAACAACCTTGACCTGCTTGCAGACAATTCATTAATGAGGCTATGTTAATATAAAACAACATTTACACTTTACCATATAAAGTCAGTTTGGTGTATATTATACATTGATCAATACTAAAACAAGTTTTACAAAAATACAAAATTGTTAGAAAATAAATCATAAAAAAACATGATTTCTATTTATAACTGACAAACTCTGGATGTACACAAACAATTTACACAAGATCAAAATTGAACGTTTCATCAAATGACAACAATAATAAATGCCCAAATTATTTTATGATTATCACTACCAAAATAATTACTATATATTTAGTCTACTACGCTGATAATTGATCTAAATTTCTTACACCATGGCATGGTTTATAAGTATTATGTTATGGTAGTGAATTAATTTCCTGATACAAAAATCGCTTGATTTTGCAATAAAAGGATCAGCTTGTGCTAGTCAACTTTACTGGAACCTAAGAACAGTCTAACTACCAAGTATTATCAATCATTAAATGGAAAAATCCTGTTTTTAATTCTGAAATAACATACTGTGATACAGTTGTCTTTATTTTGTTGTTAAATAAAACATAGGCACTAGTTTTGAAATGCCAAAATTAAATATCAAGTGCTTCAGCATGAGTTATTTAATAAGCACATCAATACAAGTGTCTATATTTTATTCAATGACAAACTAAAAAAACTGTATGTTATTTCGACTGTAACATTGAAAAATGACCAAGTTTCACTATTAAGTTCTACATACCAAGGGGTAAATTATAACAGTCATATATGTGTCCAATAATAAAATATAGATGATGTTATGTTAAAAGCACATGCCTTTGTTAGAAAAAATATTTTTCTGATTTATTAGATTATGTAATGTTAAAACGTCACAGAGGTAAAACTTGACTGGTTTTCAGGATTTATGTTACAAACACCAGTCTTCCAATATTGGAAGACATTATAATATATAAGCATGTAGAGAGAATTCTATCAGATGAAATAACAAGAATTCTAATAAAAATATCCTTGATTTGTTTTACAATAAGAAAAATAAGTTTAAAATAGTTCAGCATTGATAAAGCCAAATAAATCAAACATGAAATTTATATAAAATCATTATTATTTTACATTGTATTGGTTTCAAATCACAGAACAATGGCACATTGAAAGAAGGAAGATTAGAAGCAAGCATAGTAAAACATAACCATTAATACAACTAATATTTTAATTCCAAAGTCATACCTCAAATACATGTAATGCATGTACGTAAATTTGGACAAAAAACATAATCCTTATCTATTAACACCCAGACTTGATGTGAAACTCTATTTAGGAAAGTTTGAATTAAATATGATTTTTATCATATAACACAGGAACAATATTAACAATACTACATCAGCATTATGGGACAGAAATGTTTTATATAAAAATAAAATGATGTAAAACTGTGATACATCAACCATAAGCAGGTCATTCTGACATTTTTAACAGGACTGCTTTAACTTGTCATTCCCTCATTTTAGGTGGACTGCCTAAACTGCCTTAATCCAGCCTTTTCATGTGTACAGCCATTTCCACTCAATCCCATTTTGATCATGTCCGATTAAAATGCAGTCTTTGAAATTAGGATATGAAAAAGGTTGTCTGAACAGATCACAAGAGCAAGCACTATATCTCATTTGCAGAAATTTGGTTGCCTAAAGATATTGTTTGTTGCCCCAACTAAAAAGTGGTTGTCCCAGGCAACCGGACACTCACTTATTTCGTAGACTGGAAATGTATTGTTTTGTTATATAAGACGAGTAAATATTCAAGAAAGATATATAGCTCTATCATGGTAACATAACATTTTTAAACATAAACAAATTAACAGTCTGATTAATAAGCTTTAAAATCACCATGGTTTACTTGTCATAACCATTAAAGGTTTGTAAGTGATAATTACCACTAGCAAGTAGACCAAAGATTACAATAATAATGGTGATAAAAATGGTAAGTATCGCGGCTACAAAATAATGAACGACAGTCCTTCATGGTGATTGATATCACCTAAAAATTTGACTTGTAAAAAAATGAATGAAATAAGCCTTATAGCAATGATGGTAAATTTTCATCAAAATATATATATGACATAAAGAGAACATTCCTGATATAAGATACAAAGACTTAATGACTATATTCTAATTAATATAAAACAACATAAAAACAATGACACATAAGGAAGATCAGCACATGGTATTTAAACAATCAGCACTAATGGGTAGTGAATAAAATATATATATAATGCCAGCTCACCTTAGATTTAACCCTCGGTAGAATTTATTTTCAAAACTTGGGTAAGGGTCACTGGCCTTATTATTTATAATACAATATGGGTAAATTTCATGGCAATTTCATGATTAATGAATATGTAAGCTTGTGACATGTGAAAAAAACAAATAATTATATTTCAACAGAGTAGTCTTTTTCTTTGATGCTTGAGGATCGCGAAAGAAATCGGTCAACCTAATCAATGTCCCTAGAATGGCTTATATCTTTAGATAAAAGCTTTCAACCTAAAACTCAACACAATCCTTTGCCAGAGGTTAAAATCTGTCTAACTTGATAAAGCAGTAAATATTGCATGACTAAGTTCCAGGAAGATAAAAATGACCAAGCCCTACAATGGAACTCACACCGCCATTGGATCAACAGTCAAAATTGCAACCAACTGAGCTAGGTGAAAAATGACCTCAACAAATATCAAGCAGGGGAACAAAATGCCAGATATTTACAGACTCAGTAAGTATCACAAACTATTGAACCAAGATCAAGACCATTTTCTTGGTTAAATAAATCTCATATAACATTAAATACATTGATTTAAATATTAAACAAATCTTCATTTGATTTAGTTCTAGAGAAAGCTTCTAGACATCCTTTACCATCTAAATATTCATTAACACTATCATCTAAATCTTCACGCCGTAAATCTGTTGAGAAGGACGGAAATGATTGAATACCTCGACTTCTGTTTTCTGCCAATCTGAAATTATAACAATTAATCAATGAAGACTAAAAGACTAAAGTTTAATTAAGTTTGGTTGCTTTTTCCCAAAGTTTTCCAAACATTTTGCTGTTTCTGACAAATCTTTTTTTAAACTCTCACACATTTCAGACCAGTACCCATAGTAACCCTGGGGGGGATAGGGGGTGGGACTTAGATTCTAATAATTTTGAAAGTAATGTGATTCAGACTAAACCAATTTAAAAAAGTATCATTTTCATCCCATAGGACAAATCTGCCCTCCAAGGTCCAGTAAGTATACCAAATTGATCTTCTTAGGGTAAAAATATCATCTTCCCAACTCTAAAATGCAAAACTGCAATCAGATTTTTTTCCAAATTTTAGTCTCATTAATACTGGTTTACTTCTTTCATTTTTAAACTATATTCATCATTGGAAATTATTATTATACACCAACAATATCAGGCTAAGTCAACCTAGTTTAAAACACCATGCAATCTAGATACATTCTTGACCAATATGATATGTCAGAGTACATAGATGTACCAATCATAATTTCAATATACAGACTTGTTAGCAAGTTAATATCAGGCAAGTAATGTAATGTGGAAACCACATTAAAGCTAGATTTAAAAACTTTAACGCAAAAAATACAAAGGGAAATAATCCATAATAAACGCAGTTAGAGTTGGGATAATTTCTAATTCTGTTCATCACATAATATGTTATCATTTTATGAAGTTTCATAAAGATCTGACAATAAATGGCAGAAATATATTGAAAGAAAAACTTTAACGCAATTGTTAACGACACCAGACTCCGACTGCCCATCCGCCCACCGCCCATGTTTCGCCAAACTATTAGCTGATTTTTTTTGTTGAAAAATCCAGTTAAAAACTATTATACCAAACCAACTGACTAGAGTGCAATATTATTTAATGTATATACATGTATTCAATTTATTAACACATGGGTATCATGGTGACTCTATTTGAAGCAAATACCCTTGCCAGTGGCTGTTAACTACTTTACATGATAAAGAGCTGGACAATGGTTGTGATCAAACTCTAACTTGCAACAGACTAAGCTAACTGGGCAGGTGATAGATAAACAGAAAGAGAGAGAAATAACTTACTGTGAGAAACAATCATCTAAATTATCATCAAATTGTTCATTATCTGTAGAATCTAAATTAAATGTAACATCACCTTCATCTTTATCATCAAATGTTTGCTGGAAAAAAAAACACACAACTTTATTTGCTGTCATCACCTTAACCTACTAACCTAAAGTGGACTAGCAGAAATTGATTTAGAAACATTTTGTGGACATAAATTTTCTAATTGTAGTTAGCAGGCCTAGTGCAATATTTTCTCATTTTCAGCTTTTACAGAAAATCAATCAAATCCAGATTTTATTTATATAAATTATCTGCTGCGGGCATCCTACAAACTGGGGTGGACAGCAGTCAGCAGTCACAAGGTTGTAGACTTTTAGATCAACCTTTACACACTCCAACCATGTCACTCTTAAATACTCATGTTTTCCAGGGCATGCTGGTAATTGGGTTGATACAGACTAAAGAATGCATTTACAGTGGAAAAGACTTCTTTCTAAGAGCTCATAACACCTGAACTTTAGCATAGATCATGAAAATTTTCACTCATGGCCCTACCTTAAGGTATCAAGATAACAAAGTATAAAAAAGTAGTAAGAAATAACTTATAATTACCCATCCTTGTCTTGGACTAGAAGATCTTCTTGTATCTGTATATAAAGATTTTGTACTTTCTGGTTTTGGTAAACAATGATGAACTTCTGAATAGAAAACATAACATAAAAAATTAAGTTTCCTTCATTCCTTACAGTGAAACATTGTACTTGAAGAAAAAATACAATATAAATATGATTTTAAATTTTCCCAATGAATGAAAGACAACTTATTTACTACTGGGTCAGGAAGCTAAATAATCATGTCCACCCATACAGGGCTCAACATTAATGTTCAATTTAGTCAGCCCAGTTAGACAAATCAGTTATATGTTTTACTTGCACATATCAAATGTTTACTTGCATTAACAGATTGCCAGAACCCAAATATAAGTCGTCAGGGACAATCTATGCCAATATATTTGCTTTTCAAATACTAATTAATTAGATTTGAGAGTAGATACTGTCTAATGAGCAAACAATAATGTTAACATGACATTAGATTGAAGAACTTTATACTTTATGAGTATTGATAAGTCTACATTTATAAGTATGGTGATCTAAAAATAAACAGTGCTTAAGAAATTGAGAACTTTATACACCAAGAACATTGTTATAAAGTCTGTGAACAATAAAACTTAATGCTGCCAACCAATATACACAAAAACTGATAATTTTAAAACCCTTTTTTTTTCTTGAGAACAGTTTGAAAGTGGAATTTACTTAGTGACAGCATTGTAAAATCATCGTTAACAGAGCATTTTACGGCTGCACTATGAACGGCAAAAGAGGGACATTTGTCTTATTAACTAATTAGTTCATAAGCACACCCTTATTGAATAAAAGTCTACACAGGTCACTTCAACATACACATTCATATTAAGGTACAAATTACTATTACCTGAGAGTATAGGAGCTGACTGATTTTTTCTTGGAGGTACAGGTGGTACAAGTTGATCTCCATCTTTATTATTATCATTTAACTGAAAATATTATATTATAATGACATGAGGAATATATAGTCATTAAAAATACTTACATTATCAATGTATAACTATAAAAAAAACAATATCATCTAAAGTTAGATTGGCCATCAAGGATGTTCCCTAACCAGGCAATTATTTAATTAATAAACTTTAACTGACAATTTTCTCTATTAAGTGCATTAATGAGACAAGAGTATGATGTTATATACAAGAACTTCGTATATTCTCCCCAACTGTGTATCCTTATATAAAAAGCATTGTCAAATTAGAATACAACCAATATACTGAATAGCCTAAGACCAGGGTTCTGCCAATGATTTGACTGACTGGGGACAATGGCCCCCGTGAGTCTAAAAAAGTGGGGACAATTGGAAATTCTCTTGCGTCCAGTATAAAGAACCACAAAAAGAATGTCATTACTTTTTAATAGTAGATCTATTCATTATATAATGTAAACTAACTTAATTTAAAACTAACATTTTTCATAGATAGAATCTATTTGATAGCAATATGGGTACTGAAACCCCTTTCACAGGCCTGTTGAAAACCACATGTCATAGATATTATCAGAAAGTAATCAAAATACAGCAGCTTTTGATTCATATAATTGTGACTAGGTGATAATTAGGCCTACTACTATGTAACATACTAAATCAGGCAGGTGGTTGTGAAATTTTTATACTTAGTCAGTGAATATGTAACAACTATACTTGTGTTATAAAAGCATATAATACTAACCGAATTTTTATGAGAATTTTTCATATTTTTAGATCTTTCCCATTGATCTTTGGCTAATGCAAATGATTGCGATACAGATATAGTTACAGCTTGTGCCTGAAAATATATAACAACAACTATAACATTTCAGTGTTTATTTTTGGGCAATTTTATAGCCATTTATGGGCTATATTCCCAATCTAAAATCATATCTTTTTTTCCCAAAGTTCAATCCAAAATTCCCAATTTAACTTTAAAATTATTTTTTTGAAAAACAGTAGTCCTAAGTACGTTTCATCTTAAAATTATATGTCCCAGCAATCTTTCTTTTTAATTTACTAACTAACTTAATGAAGAATGAACTAAAAACGTTGTTAAATCTGCTATTTAATTTAATTTTCTTGACATTTTATCCCAATTTAAACCAAAATGCAGATCAAATTCCTAATTCTAAGGGTTTGGGTCATATTCCAAAATTTGGAGAAAAACGGCATTTATAGTTTTATAGAGATCATACAAACCTATTGTAACCTTAATTCTTTTACATATACATAAATAGAACATAATGTCATGTAATGTATGGTGATTTATGTTGCATTTCAATATTTTTCTAATCAAATTGCAGCTGTCAGCTGTCCTACTCATGGTCCATGGATAGTACTGGACTGGAAAATTATTAGAATGTAAACATTGCCATGTGGTTTCAGGTAAATAAATATTTTACCCATGATGCTTAGCATGCTACTGCTAAAACCAGCCTGTGAACAGAATGCTAAGTTTGTGAGCACAATGCTTAGTCTGTGAGCACAACGCTTATCAGATTGGCTAATAACTGATCACATGACACTACATACAGAGCTTTTGACTTGATAAAAAGCAAATTGAACTGTCAAAGAACAACAACGAACAATAAGAAAATATTTTAACTTGACACATGTAAAAAAGTAAATAACTTACAATTTTCTGTTTTGCACAATAAAAAGCATGACATTCCATAGTTTCATTTATATTATTTCTAGCTATAAAAGCAAATAATTTATCATGATTTTTATCAGCAGTACAAAATGATATCCTGAAATAAAATAAAACAATACATTGTTGTTTTGTATAGATATTAATGTTATGTCTACCAATTTGATAATTATATACACGAGCCGTGGCTTATAATGGTTAGCATGTCTGACTTTGAATCCGGAGATGGCGGGTTCGAGCCTCGTCGCAGTAGGTCATACCCAATACATGAGTTGTTGGCTTGGTGGTAGGGTAAGTTAGTAAAGGTGATAGAAAAATGTCCAGGGAACCTATAGTTGGAAGAGCTGACCCTCGTGTATATAACCTTAATATGTGTTGAATACGACGTTAAAAACCAGGCCTAAATTAAAAATAAGTTTGTTTGTACTGCTCGACCGACCCGTCAAAAAGGCCCCGACTCAAAAAATATTTCGAGTCATTCAGCTGACAATTTTTTTTTTAAAATCTTTTTTACGATCGTTCTGTAGAAACTGTACTTTCCACTGTCTATTTCTTTTCGTTTTTTAAGCTTTCCGCATTACGCAGCATCCAAGAAAGAGGTCGTATTTTCTGTCACAATTAACATCGTTAATAATAAGGGTTTCCGCGGCAATTCGCCAATTCGGCAAATGGCAAATTTTTAAAAAAAAAAAAAGCATATTTTTTCATATGAGAATAAAATATAGTACCCTTATTGACCTACGATTGTTAATCCAGATAAGAAATGTGCTAAGTAAGACTGTCCGCGGCAATTATACATGTCAATTACGCGTGAACACATGTCAATTAGACCTTATTGTCGGTCACACGCTGGGAGATTAACTCGCCGACAAAAGGTGTCAGAAAATCGATAAGGGAGTCGTCGATTTACTTAACACGCTCGATAACATTCATGTATACCTAAGACTGGTTTATATAGAGAGTATTTTGATATAGGGGCCACCGAGGAATAACCAGTCAACTTATTTTCATACGATCATCAATATCGGGGGATTATTTTAAACACCGTGTGCGCGAAAAACAAATTATCTTTTCACATAGTTGTTTCCTTAGGCATCGTTTGTTGAATCAGGATGAAAACAATAAGCTTTTTATCTGTAAAAGACGTTTCATATGAAATTGCGATCTAGCGTGGGTCGCGAAAATGAATGTTATTACGCCGAAATGGTTCAATGCCATTTCGTTCCATGTGATACAAAAATTAAATAAGTCACAATGAAGGAATTTAGAGATAAATTGTAACTTAATTGTTCGCTTTGACGGTTATTTACGTTTATTTTCGGGAAAATCCTCTTTGTTTTTCTTAACCATTAAAATCAGGAAAAGTGTGGTTGGTTAAAGGCCGAATTTTGCTCAGTTAAGATTTTATTTTAATCGGAAATGACGTCTCTGAAATGTCCAAAGATAATTGTATATTTTCACTAATAGATTTAAGACTAAGAAATAATTTTATTTTAAAATAAAAACGAACCTGTGAAGGTTATAATTATAGATCTAGAGTTGTTGAAAAATTAATTTAATTTAATGAGATGTGTATTATTTAAAATCATGCCAGAGCGAAAAGAAAGTATTTTGAAGGAAAATTAAATTAAGCAGGTCATATAGATCTACATTTGCTGATACTTATTTTTATTGTCTAAGTTAAACCTTAACTTGTTCTTTATTATGTCAAAACCAAGTAATTGATGCACTCTTTCATATTAAGAAATGGTCATTGTAATTGGAATTATTGTTGTTTGAAAATATTTTTTATTTAGATTATGAGTTAAGTCATACACATGTAGGTAAAAAGAAATAAACTATTCATCCATGGGCATTATATTTTATAAAAGTGTTGGAAAGAATTTGTCAGATTTGTCATTTGTATATGCTACAATGCAGTAAAATATTTATATTTATTTCAGCTCTAAATACCTTGCAAAATGAGTATTAAAGAATTAGAAATCAAATTTTTTCGACCCTCCCCAGTGGTGGATAAATAAAATTGGCCAGTGAGAACGGGAACAGGTCATTTCTCCACTAAGTCATCTCTCCCCTGGTCATTTCTCCCCTTTTAGTAGTCATTTCTCCACTCAGGTCATTTCTCCACTTTTATATATAATAGGTTTATTGTGTAAGGTGATAATTACCCATATTATTGGATTGTTATAATGAGACATTATATCAATTAAAAGTACAAACTGATATAATTTTTAGCATATTTATATTATATTTGAAATTGAAATTGAAACTATTTATCAATTTAAGCATGTTTTTATATAGATATTTTTTGTTTAATTGGTTTATCATTATGAAGTGTTATTGAATGTGATGTGTTTAATCAAATTATATGTTTTAAGTGAAAATGTTTCCTCTTATTTGCAATTGTTAAGTACAAATTTTATCTATTTTTTAATCAATTAACAATAGTAATTAATACGTTTTCCATAGTTCATAGTGAAATAATCCCAGCAATTTCATGTGAAGTGATTTATTCAGTTAATTCATTTGCATTGATACTATATCATTTTTGAAGTATAACATTAATAAATGTAATTGTAAATTTATGAATATTTGAATGGATTTAGCTGTTTAATATTTTTTTTGATTGGAATATTTGCTGTTCTTTGACGGTAAGATTATTTCATTATCATTTCTTTTTTATATTTTAGATATTTTATTTTTAGTCAGTACCAAAATTGTATCATAAGAAATATACTAAATAACATAAATAATTGCAATTTAACTTACATTTGCATATACATTAATTTTATCAAAATAATACAATTAATTATCATAATATACTAAATAAACATTCTACATTGTAATATGTAAGTTCAAAAATAAACATTATTCACGAAATTACCATCTACATAACTTAATGCATTTACCTTATATATAAAAAGTGGAGAAATGACCAGGGTAGAAAGTGGAGAAATGACCAGGGGAGAAATGACTTAGTGGAGAAATGACTGTAAGCCAGTGAGAACCCAGTAATAATCATATTAAGGCAGAGACATCCTGTGTGTTGAAAAATAGAATAAGCCAGTATAAGTGTTCGGACACATTGTTTGATGTTTTTGATATAATTACTGCCGATAAAGACGTCCCTAAGGATGTTGTTGAGAACTTTGAGAAATGTGCAAAAATTGTGGTCAATAAGATTTTTAGCTTCTTTCGAACCACTGAACCACAAACCTATATTAAATATTGATGACCTATCTATGACAGGTTAGTAAAATAGAATAATTCTGAAGTTATTAAAATACAAAAACAACAAAGAAACATAAGTTTTCTCATTTTTTCTATATTAAAAAAATGCATAGCAAAATATACAAAGTTCTAAATATCCCGGTATTCACTGAAAAATTCAACACCTAATGGCAAAAAAAAAAAATACCTACCTACCAACCCACCCCAGAAATTCAGGATCGGAGCAGTACAAAAAAACAATTTTTTAATGATGGCCCCAATTCAAAAAAAATTATATACATATATTATTATACGCCTATCTAGGCTTTGTCAACAATGAAACACCAAAAAGTTGAGTATGCTTTCCTCAGCAGTTCTAGTTTAACTTTAGGCTCATCTGGCCAGTGTTTAACTACAAGTACTTACAATTACTAAATCTACTTTCAACTTTCAAAATTATTTATGGCTTAGTTAGTTAGAATAATCAGTTGCAAAAAGGAATAAAACCTTAAGGCCACAAAAAATTGATTATATGTTCTGTGGATTCGCTCGCACCTTAATTTTGACGGTTTTTACAAAAAAATATTTTTATTTCCTCGCTTGTTCATAAAAATTTGGTCAATCCGCTATATACAGCAAGTGAATAAAGACTTTTTTTTCTTCACTCGCTCGCCCCATTTCCCCCCAGAAAAATCCGTAGAACATATGATCAACTTGCTGTGACCTAATTGCAAGATTTGAAGTACATTTTACTTATCAGATAAATGATAACAACAACAATAGAAATATAAATACCTGTAAATGGAGACATCTAGAAATGTTTCTTTATTTTCCATATTTATTGCACGAATACCTTGAGGTGTCACTTTAAGAGCAATTTTTATCAATTTTCTTGCCTGTGTTCTTGCCTGCAGTATAATGTAACACTAACAGATAAACTACATTATTCCAGCCATAAACACACATGTGTAAGAAATCATATGAAATAAGGAGTTCCTTTTTTGGATGAAACACACAACTTATTGAATTAATGTAGACTTTACAATAAAACTACTAATACAGAAAGTAGTTAAATGGAGATCGAACAGTTCATTTTCCTTTAATAATACCAGTAAATAAATACAGAGAAGAAATGAAATTCACTCATTGTTAAATTATGTGACAGTATGTATACATGTATGTATACAAATAACAATTGTTGATAATACCGATTCTTAGTATTTTTATGAGAAGAAAGATTTGTGTTTTTGTGAAAATTATCAACTTTAAACTTAATAATATATATGACACAAATTATTAGTAAACCTGGGTAGGCTAGGAAATAAATAATTTTTTTTTAAATAATTTGAATATCCAAGCAAAACTGATAACTAGTGGCTAACATGAAAATCTGGAAACCTAGACAGCCACTAATAAAGCAAACTGAGATCTAAATTAAGTAAATTTAACAATCAATTCAATTATACAATTTTCATACCATTTCAACAATTCTTTGAACAGCCCTTGAACTAACATTTGCATAGCTTTCACCCTGGGGAAGTTCATCCAAGAGGGTTGACCCTAAATATTTGAGATAAAATGATACACCTTCTGTAACAGCTTCTCTATTAACTGCCCATCCCTCTCCTAGCTCTGAAATCAAACAAATTCATATCATGTAACAAGAAATGTTATGTGGAAACCACATTAAAGCCAGATTAAAAAAATTTAACCCAAAAATAACAAAGGGAAATAATCCATAATAAAGGTAGGTAGAGTTGTGGAACCTTACTTTCTAATTCTGTTCATCACATGGTATGTTATCATTGTATGAAGTTTCATAAAGATCTGACTATAAATGGCAGAAATATATGGTAAAGAAAAACTTTAACACACTAGTTAACGACACCGGATGCCCGCCCACCAAACTATTAGCCGAATTTTTTCGTTGGAAAACCCGGCTAAATATGTAAAAATCTATGAAACATTTGATGCTAACATGATTTATTTAGGAAGTAAATGATAAAATTGACAATAACATTGAAGAGTATTTCTGGAATTCATTAATAAATTAAAAGAGGTTAATACACAGCTGAGAAGGACCTGATGGCAATTACTGGTTAACTTGAATGAATAATGCCTGAGAATAATGCCTGATGAATAATGCCTGAGAGCCTCAGCTAGAGTTTTTGACTTTGCATGTAATATGTCCTGGGAATGTGGCATTGCATTTGTGTTTGTTGACATGATTGACTTGACATTTTGAGGGGTTAAATTCCATATCCCATGTTCATTCCCAGTCAGGGTTGAGCCTGGGTTCGAAATTTAGGGAGATGTGACTTCTAAGTAAATAATTTGTAACTTTGAGGGGTTAAATTCCATATCCCATGTTCATTCCCAGTCAGGGTTGAGCCTGGGTTCCAAATTTAGGGAGATGTGACTTCTAAGTAAATAATTTGTCAGCTATAATTGACAAGTAGTAGGAGTATTAAATTAAGAAACTGTTGAGTCCCAGAGTTTGATACATGCATGAAGTTTTGTGAAAACTGAAAACAAGACACACAAAGACTACCCCCAAGACAGCCACAATGCCTCTCAAAGTGTTATTTCCATTTCACTTTCACCTTAAAAATGTTTAACCAACTAATTTTATCGCACACAAACGATTTATTTGGCAAAAAATTGGTTGTCCATTAACTATGGGAGGTCACTCAGTTGGTTCATAATATCCATGCATATTGAATTATCTCCCTTAAATAGCTTATGAATGAAGGAAATAAGTAAAAACACGAGGAATTAGATAATTGCAACTGCTTATTTGCACTTTAAATCACTCGAACGTTAAATACTAAGCACAGAATCAGTTTTCCCTCAACAACTCATGCGCACCTGTTGAAATCTCACAGTATCTCAACCAAAACAAACATGGTGACAAAAATAGGACAGGGACGAAAATAGGATCTCAGAGTATAGTAAAAAGAAAAAAGTACAAAAAAGGGCCATGATGAAAGAGGGGTGGCCTAGATGCAGAGCTGTATATGGTATTTTCTTGAATTGAGCAGTACTCATCTGTAACTGAACACTCTTCGGACAAATTCTTTACTGTAGCTCAGTATCGGATATTTGTGGATTTACTTTTACTCCCAAAAAGTTAATTTGGGAATGACATAAGATCCTTATTTTATAACCTACTTGAGCTCCTGTCCTGTGTCAATTTTTAAAGGGGATAATTCTGTCATACTGGTGTAATAGTACAAACTTTTATTATTTGCCTTTGTTTCACTAGAATTTATCTTAAGTATCTGTTTGGTCTTAAATAGCCAGGTTTCTTTCTCAAAAAAATATAAATGACATGTATTGATGTAAGAAGTATATTTATGACACATATTACACGTCTAAGAGGTGTTGCCCACAGTTGGGTCCGTTTTGGGGCGTCTCGAGGTGTCTTGGAGTAGTCTTTGATAAATAGTCTGACCCTGTCAAGGATTATGATAGCCCTAAATATAAGACCCTACATAACTTTTTTGTCTTCTGTTATGAAGGGTCTTAATGGATTGTAGTCCTATATATAAGACCCTCCGTAACTCATTTCACATTGGGACATTATTCTGTTACGGCAGGGTCTTATCGGCTTCCATATAGTTTGATGTAGCAAAACGAGCACGGATTGTTTGCGAGATTTAAACGAGTGAAATTCGTTATAATTAAGCAATTTCCGAAACAAACCTTATAAGACTGCTAGAACGTACAATAATTAATCACATTATAATGTAAGAATTACAATACGTCACCTCAGCAAGTAGAAATATTCCATTGTTTCCGTTAAGTCCAAAAAAATCCTTTCTTTCATTTTCAAAACAACGCTAAATTCCAGTCATCCGGTATCATTTCCCGAATCGTTACTGATTAACGCCATTTAGTCGTACCAATCCGGATTACAATTTTGATTAATTTTAATTTTCGGGAGACAAAAAATATAGCTAAATGCAACTATTATTGTGTTAATTGAATTGTTGGAAAGTAATTTTGTTTCAACGATGACGGAAAAATGTTTAGTACAAATGTTTTAAATTTGTAATCCGGATTTGAAGCAGATTGTGTGGCGTTTATCATGACCAGTCCGGTATCGGTTACGGCTTAATCGAACTTTAGAGTTAGAAGTATTCAAAACGAAAGTCGGGAGTTTTGAGTTACGGAAACAATGGATTAATTCTACAAAATAAGGTTGGTTATTTTATATCTTATGTTGTAATATGCTAGATAAATGTGTCTATTAGTGTTAGGAATGGGTACAACAAAATTATTTTTGAAAAATATTGAATAATGCTCGCTTTTGTCACGCAAGGTAATCCCTGCACATTTTGCTACATCAACCTGTATGGAAGTCGATAAGACCCTACGTAACAGAAGCCACAGGTGCCCATCGCATTACAAAACTCCAAATAATTGTTAATTTTTACTTAAACATGCTCTAATTATCATGAAAACATCAAATATAAAAGTTCCAACCAAAAGCCAAAATTTTGTTTTGTTAAAAAATATAAGGTATCCAACTCGATGAAATCGTTCTGAATTTTACTCGGAAGAGATGTGACAGGTCAGCTTTCCCAGACTAAACACCTCTTTTCCAATGGCTTAGCGCTAAAATCGAATACTGACGTGTTAGATAACTTAAAAATGGACTTCCATCATCAATATCAAGTTTCTCACTCCCTTGCTAAGATTGTACCGATCATTTTACTTGAATCGGTTTTGTTAATCTCCCGAGTCGACCATTTTATTGAATGAGGATGCGCGCGCATCACATTTGACCTTAATTTGGTTACGAGTCATTTTATTGGACAGAATAAAAATACCGTCCAATGAAATGACTCGTAACAAACGTGATGCGCGCGCATCACCATTCACAAAATGGTTGAGCCGGCAGATAAACAATAGCGATTCGAGTAAACTGATCGAAATACAGTCTTGCGGATCATAGCCAGAAGTTTGATATTAACGCTAGTTATACATTTTTTGTTTGTCTAACACATCCTTAGTAGTATTTAGCGCTTAATCGTTCGGGAGTGAGTGTTTAGTCTTGAAAAGCAGACCTGTCACATCTCTTCCGAGTAAAATTCTGAAGGATTTCATCGAGTTGGATACCTTATATTTTTTAATAAACAAATTTTTGGATTTCCGACGCGACGGACACCTGTGACAGAAGCAATGTCCAAATGAAAAATAAGTTACAGAGGGTTTTATATATAGGACTAAACGGATTGCTTCAAAAGCGCATAGCAAAGTATTTTTTTCAAAAAGTAAATGAATATGGGTCAAATTAGCACCTATCAATAGTAGTCCTAAATATAAGACCCTACGTAACTTTTTTATCATTTTGACATTTCTCTGTTACGTAGGGTCTTAACGGATAGCTTCAAAAACGCATAGCAAAAATTTTAGTGTACAGACATCGAATCAGGTCTGAACGTTCTACTCGTTTTAATTCGAAAAATTTGCAATAAAACGATACACCAATAGAAAGATAAACGAAAAATACACATGATGAAAGTAAAATAATTTCAAATGCTAACCTTAGACAGTCGAAAAATCCATTTAAAATCCTTTATTAACGAGTACTTTCAGTTTGTCACAATAATCGTGCAATAATAGCCAAAGCAATCCGAATTTAAATTTGGTCACGCCATTTGTAAGAAATGATTTTGAACGAATATATTAGGTACAGTATAAAAGCCAGTATCCGGACCGTTCCGTGCATACTTGTGACTGTTGACAGTAAGAACGACTACTCTTGAGAGATTAAAATTCGTTTAAGTAAACTGTAAGCGATTCGAAACTTTATTTACCGACACGAATTCAGTTCAAAATGGAGGCAAGCGGCGACAATCCTGGATAGCAGGAAAAGTAATTGGTGTTTTCATATGGGAAAAAACTGATTTTTATCTTTTGCTTTATGGAAAGAATAAAAGTAAACTTTTATCTATCGATTGGTGCTAATTTGACCCACATTCATTTACTTTTTGAAAAAAATATTTTGCTATGCGTTTTTGAAGCAATCCGTTAAGACCCTGCATAACAGAAGAACGTCCGTATGATAAAATAGTTATGAAGGGTCTTATATTTAGGACTACTATCAATAGATAAAAGTTTACTTTTATTCTTTCCATAAACTAGCAAATGATAATAATCAGGGTTTTGGCATTACAAATTTTTTTTAACAATCCACAACACAACAACAAAAATAATCAAATCAAACATGAAACTGCAAGTAAATGAAACAAAATAGAGTATAAAACATGCAAATTTTTATGTAAACATGTTAACTTGGAACTTACTGCTGTGTTTTCCAGCTTGAGGGCTTTTTCTTACCCTCCGAAATAAGGAATCCATTAAGTGACAGCCTTTATTTACACTACAATCGTTATTTTACTTAGTCGAGACGTAAAATAACGAAATTATAAAACAATTTTGCAATTATTATGACACATTTCTAGAATTTTTGGAGTCGTACGATACGATTAGAACTGTTCTAAATTCTGCTTTGATGAATATAAACAGAACGGTTCAAAAAACGTAAACCAGTCTGGAATAAACGGTGCGTTCGAAATTTATCTTATTGTGAAATTTGCACATGGAAATGATAAACGCCATCTCATCCGGTATCTGGAAATGGAACTGTACGATATTCTAAAATATGTATATGCACTCGAACGCATGGTTCACTATATTCTTAATGTTTAAGAAAAATGCGTGTCTTTTTATTTTTTTGTCATAATTTCAATTACAATTTCATGGGCGGGTCCTAAGTTTTGGGGTCAGGGGCCTTTTTGAGTAATTTTTCTTCAAAGGCTTTTTGTATTTCGAGCTAAGTGAACATTGTCCTAAAAATAGAACCATGGGTTTAAAAAATGGATCCTCTGAAAATTATCTGCATCTTCTCTTGGATTGAAACACGGACGGTACTCTATATAACATGTTATATTTAAGGTCTTTGTTTGAAATAAGCAGTATCTTAGGATGAGGGCTGATCTTTATTAAATAAAATAATACTGTAGATGCATGGCTTTAATAACCAAATCCAAAATTGATTACACATTCTCGCTAATTAACTTACAAATTCATCTGCATTAAACGTTTGTTTATTTTAATTGTATGAATTATATAATCAAATTTTGTATTTCATTTTATTTTTATGTAATCATGCAATTAAACTATTTTAAGGATCCAAATATTTATTCATACACACATGACTGCAGTCAGGTCATAAATATATAAATGTATGGTGTATACATTTATAAGAATACTCACCAAATACTCACATAATGATACAATTGTATGTTGTTGGTAAGTTCTGTTCATAATACTTCTCTCCTTGTATAGATATATAGATCTATGAGTCATACATAGTATAAACTACAACCCAACCATAGCTGCTTCCTAGTTCAGTTGTGAAATGATGAGGCCAGCACTCATAAACAAATTCCAGCAGAGAAAAAAATCTTCTTGCAAATATGTCTACCCTACACTTGAAGTCTAAAGTCAAGTTGTATCTGGGGTCTGCGCATAATGCACCCTTAAGAGCAGACAAACCCAAGTAAAAACTTAACACCAAACAGAAGAAACAGTATAAATCACACCAATTAAATTGATTTGTTTGAATTCAAATCTTCAATCTTATAAAAGCTATTTTGGCTTTATATGCACTGGTATTTTATTATCAATAGTTTAGGTTGACAGCCATGGTAAATAAACAATCAATATGACCTGCTTGAGGTCCATTCTAATACACAGAGATTATCAAGGTTCTCAATCTAGCTATAAGTATCGAGAATCCTGATAGCCTCTGGGTACGAGAATGTTACGGTCAAATGGTTTAAGTTCACTTACTTCAAGTCTCTGTTACCTGTCACTGATATAGGATTGTGATTTCTAACCAGGCTACTATGGCACCATATTTGGGAAAGTAAGTTTCTTATGGAGTATAGTAGACAAGAAATGATGGTTCATTGAGCAGTGTTTGTCTCATTCGACTCACTTAGTTGAAATGGAGTTTTAAAATACAAAAATAGAATTATATAACAAAACATTTAACTGACAAAATTTTATTTTCAATAGAAAAAACAATCAATTAATCTTGTTAATTAACAAATGTGTACAAACTTTAATACAAGAAAAATACACATGAAATGCTTGAGTGCAGGACAAATATCTCCTGAAGTGTGTCAAAATGTAATTATTATTATAATTAACCACAAATGTAAGATTAGTAAGTTATACAAACATTAAATACATTAACATAATTATATTGTTTACAAGGCTAATAGAGTATTTGTAGTTCATTGACAATAAATTGACTGGGAATTGAACCCATGATACATTGGTTTGTATCAGGTGTTGTATCTACTGAGCTACCAGGGGAGTCTTATATTTGGCCACCAGTTCATAAAATAATTCGGTCATGTAAATAAATATCATGAATGTTACCTTAATCTGCATTTTGTTATTGAATTTAATCTATGTTCAAATACAATTTAAAAACAACTTTCTGAAGTGGAAAATAAAAGTCTAAAATTTGGGAGTAAAAGTTGCATTTTCTGCCATTTTAATATGCCATCAAAAATGACAAAATGTGATTTTTTAAAAATGCCCCATTGCATTAAAGTGGGAAGGACATAAATTTTTGGCAGAACTAGTGATGGATTAAATAGATAAACATAGAAGATTCAGATTAGAAAACTTTTTTTACCATTCCCTTTAAATCTTAGAGTAATTGATACAAACAATAATCAGTAAGGTTAAGGAATAAATATCATGTATTTAAATCAGCGGAGTTAATGTATGTGCCTCTGACAGCTGCATACTATTTCCAATTCCCACAACATAATTTATACATGTATATTGGTAGGTCAGTGCTAAACTTGTCTAACCACATGTTAATAAAGAATGAAGTAGATTAGTTAAATTGTGAGTTGACCCATTGATTGAGTGTATTATGAAGTGGAAATAATTTTATTTTTTAGCTTATTATTCCTACCCCTTACCTCTTTCCTAGAATACAACCAAGTTACAATGTATTTTGATTTACAAGGGTTACAAAATAAATTAAAAAAGAATTGCATACAGTTCATAGATTATAATTAAAGTGGACAAATCAATGGGTCAGAGCAAAACCAATCCACATTGTTCCTAATTCTCATGTACTTTGACTAGTTTTGCTCTGACCAATTGATGTTATGATTGATAGGACAAGTTTTTATCCATATTTAATAATTATTTGTATCATACATTTATCTACAATAAAAACATGGTCAAGTGGTTGAGACCTGTGACCAGTTTCCTAAGCAAATTGCTAGCAAGTGCTTCATGTCCTGGAACCCTCAATTTGATATCACATGTTTAGAACTATTGTTGTGAGAAGGGTACCAGAGAACAAAGCACTAGCTAGCGATATGCATAGGTAACCAGCCTCTGGTTTCTTGTCTTAACCCATGTTTTGTAACTGGATGAATGCTTAAGCACATAAGTCAACATATATTTATAGTTATAATAGAATCACGTCATCACATTTGGTCTTGGACTCAACACATCTTTCAACATTGGTTGTGTGACTGGCCATTCATCGGGATTACAATCCTTCACTTTCATTTCCTCTTCATCTAAACTTCTTGGTATATGTATCGGCATTTGTTGACCAGTAACATTTAATAACTTCAATTCCAATGGTCCTAATTGTAAGTAGTCCTGTAGAAACCAAAGAAATAATAAAGAATCTAACAGAATCATAAAAAGCAAAAGTTATCATAAAGAAACAAAAGGAATCATACTGAAACAAAAGGTATCATATTGAAACAAAAGAAATCACATTGAAACAAAAGAAATCATAAAGAAACAAAGGAATCATACTTGAACAAAGTAATGACATTCAAACAAAGAACTAATATAGAAACAAAACAATATATAAGGAAGCGAAAGTATTTTAAGGAAACAATACTCTCGTCAATTATTATAATAATGTTGCATAATATAATACATTGTTTCTCTAAGGCCAAAATAAAAGCCTTGTGTTTTCATGTAGCCTTGCCATATTAAGGAAAAACATTCTAACCAGGAAATGTTCCAATTAATGCATAGAGTGTTGATTGTTTCTAATGAAATTTCAAGTCTGTCAATGAAAAAATAACTTTTTATGGTGCACTGATGTATCAAAACAACATTTTTTTTACATTTACCGCCTGATTTATTTAATTAGTAGACAACCATTGTAATACTATTTGAATATAAAATGTACTTAATGCATTAGTAATAAATTTCATGTCATGGGGTGATGTCTACACTTACAGATATGTGTACATGTAGTTTTGTCTGTATTCTACTCATGGTTGCAATTTCCAGGCAAAAAACATGAAATGCACGTGTTTCATGGACATAGCAAACAACGTGTTTCACAATCGTATTACACACAATTTCTGTGTAGCTTACAGTAATTTGAAAGTTTTCTATGTTTAAACATATTACCACTAAACGAAAAGAAATGGCGTGTATCTAAAAATGTGGAGTTAGAAAAGTTGTTGAGTATAATGTGTGATTTATCTTTTTATCTGAATGAGGAAACCTCTGTTTAATTAATCAGAAGAAACTGTTAAGTGTATAATATACATCACGACTGCAATTGAAGGGTTAATGTATACATGGAACGCCTAGAAAAATAAGTAATTTTCCATAGACATTTGATTTTTAGTGCCTCTTTGTACAATGCCCGTACAAACCCTGAATTCGTATTACATGTACATGTACCTCCTTTTTTTTAGAAACAAACAATTTATTATTTTTCTATGAATGACTCAACTGTATATTATGGGTTTAGCGCAAAATGGTCGTAACTCACTCTTTTCTTATATTGAGTTACAACTGTTTTGAGCTAAACCTGCAATATTTGTAACATCTATATATGGTACTGCAATGTTACATGTTAACCACTTGACTGAAGTGTTTAGTTACTCAGTTGTACCAAGTATGAATTAAAAAAGATAAAGTAGTTCATAAGTATATAAGTGTGTGTCAAGTGTCTGATACATCATGAAGGAAATTATACTGAGGGAAACAAATGCTTTATCTTGCTGTACAGTGTACTTTTTCTTATAACAATTAAACAAAGAAAATTAAAGTGCATTTCACATGTATAAAATTGTCCAGAATATATACACTTATGAGATGCAGCATTCATTTAAAAGTTAAGAAAGTGCAGTTTAAAGTCTGCTTCTATACACATATTCAGCTGAAATTACAATTTTGTACGATAACTCCTGATCATTGAAATCTCATTCGGGCAGGCGATCCCTCACAGTACCTATTTACACCTAGGTGGAGTGGAACAATTGTAGATAAATTTCTTGCTCAAGGAAATTAACAGTGTAGTGGGGTCCGAACCCAGGACCTCTTGATCCCTAAGCGCGCTTCCTACCACTGGACTACTGCTCCTACAATTTAATCATATTTATGATACTAAGCCTTCATGGCATGATATTTCTACCTCAGAATAGCTAGATAACAAAGCACTATAGCCTCAACGAGCCTTTAATAACTCTTGTATCATACAACAAAGTATATAAAGTCTTCCAAATAGTGTCTTGTATCATATAATTATGGATGCAAACATAAATCTGTACTCTAACTTTCAATAAGTTTGCTAGAGTAAAATGGTTCAGTAAAATATCATACTTACTCCCCAATTTTCCTCTTCAAAGTAAATGTTATCTAATAAATCAGTATCATCACTTTCAGCATCTGTAAAATATAACATAGAATTATATGATTTAAAATTGTTGTAAACAGTATGAGTATGAAGGGATCCTGTCTTCCTTGCTCTTCCCTTCTCTTCCATTCCCTTCCTATATACAATATGTTGTATCTAACCCTAAATTGAGTAAAAATTGCCCTTGTTTATGGTGCTATAATATTGTGTGTGACACCATATTTTATGAAGGTCAAAAGATCCTGTCTTTCTTGACCTTGAATGTTATCTTTCACCAGAAAATTGAGTAACTATTGCCTTCCAACGATTTATGGTATAGTATACCCCTATGTATGCTCTCCCCCTTATTAGATTTTAATCAATGTAAAACCCCAGTGAACCAGTTTGAAGACAAATAACTTGATGTTCAAAACAGATATATACATGACGTCGGCCATATTGTTGTTAAGTAGTGCCTATAGAGATTTTCGGTAGATGAACATTTCATTAATTCTAATCCAGGCGGATTTTTTAATTGTCGAAAATCGAAACTTAGAGTTTAATATGAATTGTTTTATTTTATGGATACCATGTAAAAACTTTGTACCCGGGTAGTAGCCTTACCCGACCCGATACCCGGGTACTCGAGTACTCGTCCCAGCCCTATGTATCATCTGATAAATTTTAATCAATAGGATTAACCTAAAATCTCATAAATACATTTCAGTTCTTGTTAGGATCATGCACCCAATGTTTTAAGAATATTTTAGTTAAAGGTGACTATTAAGTTATGCCACTAACAAGTAAAAAGGACTGAGACAGAACTGCTACTGATAATATTAATACCTAGATGTTTTTGCCAATAGTAAGGCAATACAATAAAAATAAAGTTTTCTAAGATATAAACTTAAACTTTTAAACTTAAACTTAAACTTTTTAAGTTTAAGTTTAAGATATGTTTTAATCGTAAGAATGGTGGCATATTTCTGCCATCAGTTTACCACATAACTAACAAGTTAATTTAGTGGTTAACTAGTTAACCACTTACCAGTTTGCAAATTTATGTAAGTGACAAAAGATTAACTAGTTACATGTATATTACTAGTTAATTATTGATTAATTTGTTAGTTATGTGGTTATCTGGTTGCAGAAATATGCCTCCAGACAAACTACTACCCAATTATCTACAGTTCATATAAAATATATTTTCCTAATTTAACAAGCAAAATGTTAGTAATGTATTCAAAATAGAAAACATGGTAGAAAAATATATTGTTTTGAAGATTAATTAGATCTATGAAGTAAAACAAATATAAAATACAACTGATATGAAATATGAGCTGTCATGATTAACTATAGTAAATTTTTATGATTAATTTTCTGTAAGAAATAAATTTTAATTCAAAAAATCAAATGACCCCTAATCTATCAATTTCATTTTATTTGTTATCATGACAGCCCCTGTATGAAACAAGAAATTACATCATGATCAAAGGGAGCTAACTTGGTATGTATTTTATTTATTTATTTAGTTTATTTATTCATTTCCAAAAGTCATGGCTCCTTTGGAATATCTTGTCAATTTTACACTACAAGCATAGATAATTGATTATTTCAACTAATTGTCCATTATTAATTCTTATAATAAATAAATACTAAATAATTATCAATACATGATATGTTAAAAATAACATATAACGAAGGCAGCTGGCATGTTCCCAATCCATCAAATACATGATATATACAGTATAACCTCTGCAGAGCAGTCCTCTAGAGAACAAATACTCTGCACAAAAACAGCTCTTGATATTTCCCTTAGGAGTAATTTTAACTGAATTTAACCTCAGACTGCAGAGCAACAACCAATGAACATTGACACTTTTTAGTCCCTCCCAGTGGGTGTTGTTCAAGAGAGGTTGTACTGTACATACTAGAAGTTATATAATGTTTTTCTTTGAGTTTTTCCTTAAACTTTAGGAAATTAATATTAATTAAAAGAGAAGAATGAAAGAGAATGATATGATAACTGTATAAAATAAATATGGCATTATCCAAGAATATAGTCTAACAAGCTTTAATATGTAAGCATGCATCTTAATTAAAGTAATCTTTCTTTTCCTATATACATGCAAGAAAATACATAGAAGCAGTATCTTTCTATTTGAAAGACTCTGATAGAAAATTAGATAGAAGTTTCAACATCAATGGGTCAGTTCAAAACTAGTCTATGTCCTTTATTATTAGTTAAACTAGCCTTGCATTGACCCATTTAAATGTTACTAAATAAACCACTCACACCGAGTCTCAAAATTCAAGGTATTGTAAGGCAAAATGGTCTCATCCTGGCCCCTCCCCCCAGATTTGCCTTATACATGTGTAGTTGAACTCATCTGAGCTATTCTGGTAACAACATTTTGACTGGATTTGACAAAAACAATTTAAATGATTCAGTGATTATCATAGACCTGTCCAGCCATACCAACATGAGTGTTCATGTAACGTGATAAAATCCCTGGTCCAAACTACGATTTGAATCCACAACCACTTGAGTCTTAAGAAGACACTCTACCATGTCATATAAAGCTAGCTTGAAATCAAGGGAGCATTAGAGTGGTATTATAATTTGGCTACATACACATCATACAACCTGTTTTCTACAAGATGTCACATAATAATGCAACATTATGTATAGTCTATGAAAATTAGTACAGACAGCTACTTTATCACATATCGGTAAATATTATTGACAGTAGACTAAAGATGTAAGTCTGGACATGGGTTACTTAAAATGATAGGAAAGGAAAACATACACTGAACTGATCTGTATGAGTTTACTTATACAAGGTAATATCATTAAAATTTAAGTAAGTAACATTTTTAATAGTTTGTGGAAACAACCCTGGCTTCCTTAATTTCTTGGAGTACAACTAGAAAACTCAGCACTGCTAGGGTTACTCAACACTGTCAAGTAAGATCTAATGTGCCTTAAGTGCAGTCCTTTAACCAAAGTGTGCAACCCTTTGCTTGCTATTCTGGTGTTTTTAGAATAATCATCCATTTCTAAAAGAAAAATTTGCATGCAAAACTCTAAATAAGCTTGAAATCATCCTTCCAAAGACTTCTATATAAAGCTATATAAATATAATATATAAAATGAAATTAAGATGGTATCAAAACATACCCTTCTCACTTGAATGTGTAGTTGAGATTTCTGAATGGGATATAATTGATAAAACAAAACACTAGATATAATATAGATCATTAGTTTGAAAGTGAAACAAGTTTTGGCTTCAATACTTACACTTAGCAACATCATTAAAAATATATACATACATGTACATTTATACAACTGAATACAAAAATGCAAATACATTGTAAGTGTATTGTAACAGTGTAAGCAAATCATTGATGATGATGATGATAAAGATGTTGTTGTTGATGTTCAAGATGATGATTATGTGGATGGTGATGGTGATAATAATTATGTTGGTAGTGTCCAGCATTAAATAATATACAATGTATACATTTATTACACTGAGAGTATATTGTAAAAGTGAAGATGTTGATTATGATAATAAAGATGGTGAAGATGATAAATATGATGATGATGATAAAGATGGTGATGATGATGATAAGTATGATGATGTTTATAAAGATGATGACAATGATTAATATGATAGTGTTGATGATGTTAATGATGGTGAAAACAAAAAGTTCAGAATACAGAACACTAGCAAACAACAGACAAGTGTATTCTGGGCATGAATGTCTTTATTCACTGAACATAAAACCAGTCACATTAATATAAAACCTATTTTTGTTAAAATAATAATAATTGTCCAGCTTTGTATCTCATATAACAGTCTGCTTGAATCATTAGATGTTATAAACTTAAAAAAAGGTTAATTAACATCAATTATTTCACTCAGTTATAGTGACATGTTAATGACAAAATGTACCAATATATATCAATGAATCAGCGTAAAACTAGCCTTCATCCCTTATCCTTCTACTCATAGTTAAACTAGTATTGTGCTGACCCATTCATATATTAATATCAAAATGTATAATATCAAAGACAAGTTATATTCAAAGTGATGTATTTATAGAAGAAAATAAAACTGTGCAACACTTCAACTTGTAAATACATGTATTAACTCATTGTTACATAGTGGTTGGTCTTACCATTATCTGAGGTAGATTCTATAGAACAATAAAATATCTTATGTACTTTCTCAGAGTTATATAATTATGTACTCATTTTGACTCTATTGAGAAACAAGTTCTAACAACTCAGATTAATCACTTCAAAGTCTACTTTCTGGTCTCCAGTAAAGAGCTGGTAGTCTCTTGTATGAAGTACCAAACGGTAGGTTTCAAACTGACTTTCTGAGCTGACTTTCCTTTGATTACCGGTAGAGTAGATAATAAGAAGCTTACAGACTATAGACTTCAGCTGAGATCTACAGATATATTGCTCTTTTATGAACTGAAGACAAAAACTGTAAATATATCATGATGATTTTCGTTTTATTTAGTTTTAATGAAGGTTCTAGTTTCTTACTTGCAAAAATGTGTTATTTTGCCATTACAAATGGTGGGTAATCTCCTAATTGCTAATTCAGCACTATAAAGACGGAGACTTCCCTATCTAAGTAATGCCTTTACTCTGTGCTTCTCAATAGGTAAATTGATGAATTAAATCATTTGTCATTTTATTATGATAATGTAAGGATATTTCTATACAAAATATTGTTAAACCGTTTTCAACTGTCAGAGGTGCAGACATTCAATATAACTCTGCTTACTTAAATATTTTAGACAGTATTTCTACTCTCAAAACCAATAAAATGTATTTAAATCAGCAGAGTTAATGTATGCGTCACTGAGTCACTGACAATATATAGATAACAATCTTACCACTATCATCATCATTGTCACTATCTATAGAGGCATGTATTAAACTAAATACTTTATCTTGTACTGCACGATGTGTCGCACTAACTGGACGACCTGAAATTAGAATTAAACTTACATTTTAGAACAGTAGGCTACAAATCTTGTACTTTGTACATACTCTTTCATTTAATTTTGGTAATTATGCTTATTATATAAATTTCCCTGTGTTAAGGGAGAAGGGGTTGGCTCCTCATGGAAGGCTAAACTAATGCTGGTAAGAAAATTCCCCGGGAAAGCTAGTTAGTTGAAACTACTACCAGGGCTCAAACTTAAGCTCACATACTAGCAAAATGCGAGAGGATTATGAAAATTGTGAGTAACTTTTATTTCAACTCAAAATTTTCTCTGGTAGAAATCGCCATAAAATTATTACAGTCCAGCTCAAGTTAGCCTAGAAGCGGTCAGATAAATCGTTGATACCATCTTTTTATCTACTTAACTGTATCACTAAAGAACTTAATATATACATATTGTACGTGATCTTGCAACTATATGTATACATGTTGTTATTGCAATTAAAATTAAGAAAAAATGTGAATGATTTTTTGTACTTTGTGAGTTCAAATAAAACCATCTCTCAAAAAATTGCATGTCCTTTTTTTCATATCATTTGAGTCCTGCAACTTCTAAAAATACTGTAACAGTAGAAATATTGATAAATGACAAAAGAGAAACCAACCTTTACCACTAACACTGCCATCACCACTTGATTGTTCTATAGATAATTGTTTTAAATCCATTTCTAATATTCCATCTTCATCTAAATTTTCACCATCACCAAATTGTGTGAGGAAGAAATTTCTGTAATAAATCAAACCAAAATACTCAATATCATAATTCATATCATGTGGCCGATATACAAATATCTGCTTTATAAAAGACGTACTAAAGGTTTTAGGGCTGTCATGATAGGCCGGAAGAGTATCGCGATATACTGCAATATGCTAGCAACGTATCGCGATACATACCACGATATATTGTGGGCTTTTAGATTTGTTGTGGCTGCTCTGTATTTAACAGAAACATTGCAAGACTTAAATGTAGCTTCTGATAGAATTTAGCCTCTTTAAGTATATACGATCATTTAGGACTGTGACACAACCCAATCGGATAAATTCTTGTAACTTAAGGTTAGATGGAATGAACAATGGAAAAACTGTCGTTTTGCTTCTTTTATTTTGCGAAGGGAAGAATTTTCGAATAAAATAAAAATATCGCTAAAAACCCGTACTTTAAAATTGTACCACGGTACGTATTGCTGCAGCTGCATATTGCAATATACCGGTATATCGTGACAGCCCTAAAAGGTAAGTATATGTTCCATCTGACCATTGTGTTTACAAGTGTATTATTTACCCATTAAAAAGGACATGTATTAAAGGATTACCCATGATAGGTAGCATGTTAGCAAGACCTTTGTCCAGATCATAACTTTATCATCTAATAAAGGCAGAATTACTATAAACATCGTATATACATGTATGTGTATTACCACAAGTGGAAGCACATTGCACAAGAACTATAACTCAAGCTGGTGGAGTTCATTTACTTATTCCCCTTTCTTATTTTCTATATAAGGCAAGTTGCAAAGCATTTAATCTGCATAATTGACTGACATATTTTGCTTCATCAAGTGGAGCTCCAGTTTTTTGAGTTATAAAACAATTTTTTGAATTTATATGTATTACTGTATCAACAATTATATAATAGTAATATTACCTTACAAAGTTTATTCATACACAGAAAAGAAGTAAGATGTGATAAAACAAATCTTTAAACAAAATATATGTTTAATACAACAACAGTATAACTACCTTGATATTTTAAGATCCTCAATTTTACATTCAAATAGATCAGCCATCATTTCAAGATTACCACGTTCAATATCTTCAACTTCTACCTTCAAATCATCTGTATCTCTTCTGTGTATTTCAACCTAATCATTAAATTTCAGATATATAAAATATATAACTCAGATATATAACTCTTTTCATTCCAAAAATATGTTCAAAAGCACTTCACAATCATATGCATAATCTATGAATATATGATAGAAATGGTTAAGAGATGTTTTTTAAAAATATAAAGATAATGTAAAGATATAATTAAATTTTAGTGCAAGCTTGGTATTTAATTCACAGAGCAAGTTCAGAAATCAGATTTTCAAGATTGACCTTAAGTAAAAAGAACATTTTCCCTACCAAGAACAGTAATACTATATTAGATTAAAAGTGCACTTATATATTTCATCATCAGTGCAATGGGTCAGTGTAAGACAAGTCTTACCTACAGTGTATAAAGAAGGAAGTAGACTAGTTTTGCACTAACCCATATAATTGTTTTAATTAATAAGACTTACCTCTCTTTTTAACCAATCATTATCAAGAACTTCTTGTCTACTGTATTTATCCATTTTATTGATGGCTTTCTGTAAAGTAAATACATTATATTTAGTGCAATTATATTTCTATTGAAAAACAAGGTTTAAAAAAAGATCATTCTTGAAAGTTAAAATTAATGATCTCACTAAAAATGAATATGAAAATTTGTATGTTTAATTCAGAAACAAGAAATTTATGGCCATTTTTCAACCTAAATGGCTGCAATAAATATTTTTTATGAATGAACCCCATGATACCACTTCATCCATATGTTTCAACTTTGTTGTATTACAGCATTAATGAGTCTGTGCAGCGCTTTCTAAAATAATTGGTCATATGTTAATCATTACACTATTTTTGAAAGCAATTAAACTCAATAAAAATATATCTTATCATAGATTAAATAGAGTATTAAAGATGTTGACACATTATACAATTGGACTGGAAAAATAAAATCATCTTGGTGTAAAAATGCTCTTGAGGTAAAGCTTGTGTGTCCTTCAGCTAAAGATCTAGAGGCACTATTCATACAAGGAGTTGAATTATTGCCAAACTGCCTGCTTGTGGCATGTATTAACCTCTAAATGTACACAGTCACTGATTCCAGCTCTACCTGGTTACAAAATAAAAGCTAATATGGATCAATTCAGGGCTTGAATTTAAGCTCACATATCTACAAAATGCCAGTGGATTTTGAAATTTGCGAGTAACTTTTATTCTAACTCGCAATATTTCTTGAGTTGAAATCAATGCAAAAATATTACTGTCTAAACTATTGAGGCTCAGGCTCAAATCAGCATTAAAATGGCCAGATAGATTGATAGTATCAATTAAAGATTCACCGTAAAAAACATGTTGAATATTCTTTGTCTATCCTACAATAATGTCCTTGTTCTATCGATGGTTAAATATAATGCTATTTGGTTTTATATTGCACACATGAATAGCCACTATTTATAAATGCTATTAAAACTTTGAGAAAAAAAAATGCAAGTGATTTTTTTATTTTGCAATTTGAAATAAAGTCAACTTGAAAAAATTAACAAGTTCAATATTTTGTTAAATTGGAGCCCTGATTTATTATGTGTAACAAACCAACCTCTGAAGCTTGATGTTTTTGTTGATCAACTTTTTCTTCTGTATATCTTTCTATTTCTTCTTTAGTTTTAGCTAAACTGGAGTCAAGATGACCTGTTGTAAATAATAAATGTCATCATTACAAAATATTTTGATGGAACAGGTAAGTGGCAAAAGTGGGGATGGAACCAGAACTGAATAAATTAGGTTTTGTTTCTGCATAGACATGGGTACAAACAGCAGTTGTTTTACACATTACAGCTGAATTTCATGAAATAAAATCTTATTGCCTTCTTTCAAAATTAAAACGTCTTCGTTTGTACTACAGGAAAAAAAACTTTATCTTGATTTCCTGTACAGACTTTTACAGGGAAGCAATATTCTAAAAAGAATCCAGGGGGGAATACCAAGACCATTTGTTTTTTATTCAATTCTTGCTTCATTTTTTGCTATCTAAATTGACACCAGGGCATGTTCTTTGGGATGTCTCGGTGTAGTTTGTCACTGACTTACAAAAGAATAGCAACTTGGGTTTAAGTTTCTATCATATAAAAATATGACAGTATTACAAGAAGAATACATATGTCATAACAAACTTTAGCCTTTATTCCAGAAATATACCATATGATGTGTTTTTATAGATAATTTATATCAAACAGAAAACCCTAACCCCAGCAAATTATATTTAAAAAATACACAAATATGAATCAAATAATTATCTTATGTCATCTTTATTTCAATTCTGACCAGCTTCTTCCAAGACTGTTTAAATATAATGTGTAAGTGCTTACACTACATTAGAATATGAATTTTAAGGGGGGATTAAAATTTAAAATATGTAAAACTTAATATTAATTCATTGAAGGGAGACAATTTAAACAGAATACAAATAGTTTATGACAGGGTTATCTCCCTTTAATATTCAGAAGTCAATATTACCTTTCATTTCATTGAAACTTGTAGTCATATCATCAACTTCTTGTTCTAATGTTTTAACTATAGTAGCATGGTCATATTGTCCAAGGTCTCTATATTTTTTCCAATAATTTACTTGTTTTGTTACATTCTCTATTTGTGCTTCTGTTTCGGCTATTTGACGTTTTAGATCTGAAATAATTGAATATTTTTTTAAGGTTTTTCCTGTGATATGCTTGTATAGCTAAAATGAGCGAGCGTGGCCAATTAGTACGGTGTTGAACTGGTAATCATTGGATAGCCAGCTCCGCATTGGTTCGAATCCCATCCAAAAGCTACCTGTTGTTTCCTCGAGCAAGAAATGCTATCCTACTAGCTCAGTACTGGTCAGTACTGGGCGACCAGGAAGCGGACTGGAAAGTGATAAATCTATGCTGTAAGAACTTGTTTCACAATCAAGCTAAAATTAATTAGTATAGCTAAATGATTAAATTTGAAATTATGCAACTAACTATGTTCATGTTGTATTTTGTATTGTTGTATTTTGGGCTGGTGACCTTGATTTTCTTGAATAAAATTTTTTCTTGTCTACAAAGTGACCAGGATCAAAACAAATGTACTTCTAAATTTATGTAAAAATATATTTAACAGTCATGGCCTTAGTCTTAGTTACTGGCCTGAAGTCCAGGACAATGAAAATTTATTAGGGTTAGTGAATATTACTTATTTTATATATTCAGACTAGTTGATAATTTATTGGTCTTAAGAATTGAAAATAATAAATCGGGCTATCGTATGAAAAAATTTAAGTCATTTACAGTTTAAATGATGTTGATGTACATGAAGTATGTAAACAAACTGAGGTTTGACATTAAGGATCTTTATTATTGCCCCTGATGACCTACATTTGAGATCAGGAAACTTGCTTATACTAGTAAACATTTGGTAGGGTAAATAGATATACGTGTATAGCTGGTTGTTCAACTGGGCAATCTAGTTAAAAAAATGTTAAACCCTGAAACTGACCTTTAATCTGTTGTTCCCTTTTACGTTGACGTTCCCATTTATTATGCATGGCTGTAATAACATCATCTTTATGTTTAATGTCTTCACCAGCAAATAATTTATCTGTATCTTTAGCTTGTTTTAATAAATGTTTGATTAATAACTCTTGTTCTTCCTTTAATTTGTCATTCTACAAAAAAGAAAAGTAAAAACTAAATGTCAGATTGACTCAGATTATTCTGTTTGTCTACACACAAAAAATATAAGGCTATACAACAAGGTGCTGCTCGTTGGATAAAAAAATGACTACGGACGTGACTCGAGTGTCTCAGAGATGCTAACAGACCTTGACCTCTGCAGACTAGATCTCAGATGAATAGATCCAGATTAACCATGCTAAATAAAATTGTGAACAAATTAGTAGCTATCCCATCCAATGATTATTTAACTCCTTTATCCCATAGTAATATAATCACTGCTTGAGCTACAGGTTGATACCAGCTAGTACTAACTATTTAAAATTCTAATATTTTCCTTGGACTATTTATCACTGGAACAATCTACCAGCACATGTTCCTATTTTATCATCTGTGGATATGTTCAGTGCTGCTGTCAGTAGCATTGAACATGTTTCACCCTAAATCTACTGTCACTACTTTTATTTTAACTTTATTTTTTTAACCAAATCTATTTTATCCTTCTTTTATCTTTTCCTTTTAGTTTACTTTTATTTTACTTCTCTTATTAATATACTTTGATGGTTTGACGCGCATCTGTCTACGTCACCCCGAGGGGTTATAACAGTATAGGAAGATAGATAGATAGAAACCCAACCAGTAGAGGTATTCAGCAGGTGAAGTCAATCATACATGTCAAATATGAGGACTATGTAAGTAAAGAATATGCATTTTATAGTCTAAGTACCATGCTGGACCATGTTCACTGACTTTACCGCTATTACTCTGGGACATTGGACTACTGGTATCTATAAATCAATCTCCCAGGAAATGTTTTAGTTTACAGACCTTTCTTTCTTATATAACAGGGGCCGTTTACAGGTGCCTTCCCCTCCTGAAATTTCTTTAAAATCATACAGGTTTCCCCAAATTTGGAGTTTACCTTGGATTTTTTGTTCCCCTAGCTATGAAATTGTGATAAAATTTCCCTAAATGTTCTATATAAAAAAGGCGGATTATGGAGACTTCGGTAAATGACTATATCGGTAAATTGATTTTATATAGGAAATCGTTTGGAGAGATCGGTAAATTGATATTGTATAGTGTAATTATATTTTGAATGTGTGATAATCAATGTTCATTATTACTTGTTTGTATATTATTGTTTGAAATTGTTTGTTAAATGTTGTTATATTTCAATAAAATCATAATTTCTCATTAATAATCTTTTGAATAATCTTTTTTTTCTTGAATATACTAGTGATTTATATACGTCATGGAGTTCAGATCAAATTGCATATTTTAAAAAAAGATATAAAAATAAATAACAAACATAAATTCATCTGTTTTATTGTTTTATTCAAATATATCATGTACTAATATGTCATACTTTTTTCAAATATATCATGTACTAATATGTCATATTTACATCAAAATAAATAACAGTTGATAGCACATCGTGAAACAATTAATAATAAAAAGATTACATTATAAAGATAAATAATTTATTCCAATATTTTCGACGGGAATCTTACCAGACCTGAAATAAACAAAACAACATTAGATCAAAGTATAAAATAATACATATAATATAAATTAACTCATGTCATTTTAAAAAGAACATTGTATGTATCAATTAATAAATCGTTGTATTATATCGACGGGAATCAAACCATGCCTGAAAAAAACGATAAAAAGGTAAATAAAATCATATTTTTCTATAAAATGTTAATGAATTCAAAAGATATTTGAATGAATTTATTAATTAATCCTCGGGAATCGAGCCTTAAAACAACATAAAAAGTATAATATAATACAGCTTTTTTAGAAATATATTTATCAAACCATGTGATAATAAAAACTACATCGTATGTATTTGTTATAAAATGCAATATATCTTCGAAATTGAGCCTGAAACATAAAACAGTAAAAGAAAACTGGAGTCAAAAATGTTCACTCAGAAGATAAATTGCCATTGATGACTGCAAATTAGCTAATAAAATACCGGTGCATTTTTAACAATCATGATTGTTCATATTCGTTCATATCTACCTACTTAATTTACACTATACAATATCAATTTACCGATCTCTCCAAACGATTTACTATATAAAATCAATTTACCGATATAGTCATTTACCGAAGTCTCCAGATACCAAAAAGGCCCTAGGCCCCTTCCCAAATACTGAAAAAAGCCCTGTAAAAACTTTACTTAATGTCCATTCAATAAATAAGCACAACAGATTTATACCACCCCAGCAAGTACCCATTTAGTGATTTACACAAGGGTAACATGATAAAGAAAATCAGCAGTGCCCTTGTTGAGATTAGAACCTGTGACCTCTTGATCCCTAAGCATGGGTCCCACCACTGAATGAACTGGTTATTGTATAACTCTTATTTAATGGTAATTGTGTTGTAACAACTCTAACATCAAACTTCACATCAACAACATATAGTATCAAAGAATATAGCAAAAGTTTGAGCAGATATTGACTAAAGTGTAGCATCAAACTGCTGTCTCAAATTTTATATTTAATTCAAGATTCTACACTGCATATATAACTGTCACAAATACTATGCATAGATAGACTAGATATAACAAATGTGGCTATTGTTCATTATTTTGATGCTGTACTTGTACTTATACTGGGTTTGAATTTTTCTACAAGTTTTGATTTGTCATAGGAAAATCCTTGAGTCCCAACCTCAGTTCTTACTTAGTAACAGTACATCCTCTGTATTTATTTTGTAATGCTATATTGTACATGTATATTGTTATTGTCAATACTGAAGGAAATAAAAATATATATATATTTGCCCAGAACAAAATTAAGTAATGGGCATGGATAGGCAAAAGGACAGCTACCAATGCATAGACAAACAACACAGTAAGGCAACTCAATAAAAAAACTGAACTGAATTATATGAACATACTCTTTCTTGATGACGTTTATTTTTCTCTTCCCAACCCCGAGCCTCATACATAACATCTTCTAATTTCTTCTCAATAACGTTTATCCTACAATAAAAATATGATAATTTTCAGTACATTAAAATAAATACAAAATGTATATGCATTTAATAGTCAAAGATTTGTTTCTTTTGATTTGGTCCAAAACATTATGTTTATAAGTAAACATTTACGTAAACTAAGTATGTGACACTTAAAGACAATAACATTACATATCACTGTATAGTTAATATCCAGTTTAGTTATTATCAAATTTAAAAAATAGCGTGTTTGATAAAGATGGTTAAAGGTGCTTATTCACAGATTTCAACTTAAATATAATTTTTTTCTGAAACTATCTAAATTGTATAGAAAAGGAAGAACTATTTTTGACACAATTACAGACTATGAATGGTATTTTGAAATATGGAAAAATCTTAACCAATTCTGTGAACCAGTACCTTTAAGTCATGGCAGTAAATATGTCTAAATCTTTTGATAAATAAAGAATATAAACATGTTTTTAATGTTTAAAAGTTAAAACAAATCCATAATAATTATTTATGTATTTAACTTCCATAATTCTGGCATCACAATGTAGAGTAGTCTAGAGTAACAGCACCCCCATAACTCTAAATTCCTAGGCTTGAGTTACGGAACCATATTTCTAGCCAGTCACACATGGTGCTGCATTTACAATGTATGTTGAAACTGTAAAACCTGAGTAATTTGTTCAAGTTGTTAAAAGGTAAACTTGTATTAAGACTTGAAGATACAGAAATCTTACTGGTATGCTAGAATTGCTTCATTTGCTGTCATTTGAGGTTCCTTAGATTTCTTTCCTCCCTTCTTTCCCTTTCCTTTCTTCCCCTTCTTTCCTCCTCCCTTCTTCTTCCCCATTGTTAATGTATTTATCTACTATTTATGAACCTAAAATACAGATGATAATGTTACAATGACATCAAACAAGTATGGCAAGTATGGACCATTAAGTACAGTCCCACAGAGTTTGTTGAAGTATACAGTCAAAGAAGCTATTTCTTAAACACTTTGACTAGAGCATCACATCATCTAAAACATCAACATCACTCTACATCAACAGATAGATAAAACATGATTTGAGCATCATTTCTATTTCTTCTACCTTTTTCCTTTTTGGTGTTGCATAGTCATTTATCTGTGTGGGTCTATTTTCTCTCTTTTACTATCTTTTCAAACTTTCCTCTAGCGCACTATTCAAGAATTGTCAATCTGTGATAGCTCAATGTAACAGAGTAGATATAGACTAATTATGGGGTAGGTATATTTTGCGGACCAGCGGACCAGCGGACCAGCGGACCAACGGACCAGCGGACCAGTTTAGTATACGGACACAGTTTAACAAATATGCGGATCATATATATAATAAAAGTATTGAAGACGTTCGCAAATATTTTGTTTGGGTATAGTTCAAAGATAAAATTGATAGAGTTTTGGGAAATTACATTTTATAATTTTTCATCTGAAAATATATACATATATAAGTACCAATTTCGAGTTGTTTTTTTTAAATAAACTTTATTTCTACTACAAATTGCTTCATAACAAATTGTTACGCGTGTACTGGATATAATATATTTCAACTGTTAGAGACTGTTAGAGACTTCATCATTTGAAAACAATTTAAATTCAATTGATATAGTTTAATGATATACTATGTAAGTCGTTTAAGCGGACTTTGTAAATAAAGAAACATAATCGTGTTTCATTGACTTTTAATTCTTAATTTTGCTGAGTTACGTTTACGATCTCAAACTACGATTAACTGTAGCGGACCACTTACTTATAAGAGCGTTAAAGTGACGGACCAGTTGAAAGATCTAGGAAATGTAGATATAGAGTTTGGTACTATATTGACGGATTATTGATATGAAGTTTCACTGTAGCGGACCAGTTAATATAAAAAGCATAAGAGTAACGGACCACGTGATAGATCTAGAAAATTTAAGATCTTTTTGGCGGACTGAATTAATTATGAATAGTTTCGTACTATATTGACGGACTATTGATAAGAAGTTTCACTGTAGCGGACCACTTAATTTAAAGAGCTTAAGAGTAACGGACCAGGTAACAGATCTAGAAAATTTAAGGTTTTTTTTGGCGGACTGAATTAATTATGAAGAGTTTCGTACTATATTGACGAACTATTGATCTGAGTTTTCACTGTAGCGGACCACTTAATTTAAAGAGCATAAGAGTAACGGACCAGGTGATAGATCTAGAAAATGTAAGATTTTTTGGCGGACTGAATTAATTATGAAGAGTTTCGTACAATATTGACAGACTATTGATCTGAGGTTTCACTGTAGCGGACCACTTAATTTAAAGAGCATTAGAGTAACGGACCAGATGATAGATCTAGAAAATGTAAGATTTTTTTGGCGGACTGAATAAATTATGAAGAGTTTCGTACTTTATTGACGGACTATTGATCGGAGGTTTCACTGTAGCGGACCACTTAATTTAAAGAGCATTAGAGTAACGGACCAGATGATAGATCTAGAAAATGTAAGATTTTTTTGGCGGACTGAATTAATTATGAAGAGTTTCGTACTTTATTGACGGACTATTGATCGGAGGTTTCACTGTAGCGGACCACTTACTTTAAAGAGCATTAGGGTAACGGACCAGATGATAGATCTAGAAAATTTAAGATTTTTTTGGCGGACTGAATTAATTATGAAGAGTTTCGTACTATATTGACGGACTATTGATCGGAGGTTTCACTGTAGCGGACCACTTACTTTAAAGAGCATTAGGGTAATGGACCAGGTGATCTAGAAAATTTAAGATTTTTTTGGCGGACTGAATTAATTATGAAGAGTTTTGTACTATATGGACGGACTATTGATCGGAAGTTTCACTGTAGCGGACCACTCAATTTAAGATTTTTTGACGGACTTAATTGTTTCTGTCTGTTTCTTTTGTTCTTTCAAACTGTAAGTATTTGCAACAAAATATATGCGTGTGTTGAATACAAGTATTGAACTTTTTCTATAGAACTTAATACGTTAGTTTGGCGCGTACTTAATTAATAACTTCAAAGGATTGTAAGTAACAAATACATGTAAACCAATTAGAATTTGCTGATATCAATTCTAAGTCTTCTTGTTTGTCATTGAGCAATTATTTTTCAACAGTAATTATGATAGTAACAATAATTATACGACAATTATGTATTTATTTGTTACATTTAAAGAGAAAATACAATAAAAACTAAACGTTTACAATAGCCGTAATAGTTTGTTTTACATCATAATTAAAAAGCGGGTTTTACTGTATTGTTACACCCCTAATACATACAGTGTAGCAGACTTAGTTCAAAGCCACTATATGAAGATATATTCTTCAACAGTAGACTTGAAAACTGTTTTACAATCATGAATTTATAAAAAATATAACATGCATTAAAACACAATTCACAGTCCAAACCATTCTGCTTTCTAAATTAGAGTTTGACAAAGTGTCCAATTCTTAAAAAAGTGGGGCATTTTTATAAGAGCAAACAATATTCATGTATACGCTGATGTTTAATATATATGATCCAAAATAGTTTAAAAGCTTAATTATATGTATAGCCATTAGTTAATTTGTAATGTTTTATTTTTACTTGCTATGGCAGACTTACCAATCCATCGAAATAGGGTTCTTCATTAAGTAGTTCCGTAGTTATTTATACTAGATAATGAGTGTAGGTTAGTTATACGTATGTCTACTTGGTCATACGCCATTGCTATCATAGAGATTATATATTTATGTATATTTATGTATGTGTGTTTATAATATTTGTGTATTTGTTCTGTTAAATTTTGCATAATGTTATAAAAACATGTGAATGATATTAAATATGCTAATCTGTTCAGTTCTCTTTTTTATTGGTTTGGTCCAGATGCAAGTCAATATCTTTATTTGTTATTTTCTTTAAAAATATAATAAATTAAAGATATAATCTTGTAAGTGAATGCCCATACACTAATTATCGACTATTTCTGCCCCAGTTGGACCGTCGTGATGCTTAATTGCTAATAAAGCATTGGATGAAATTATTTTGAAACCCCGCCCACTCTATCCAAGATGCATGGGGATTAATTTGATTATAGACCAAGATAATAAAAAAGTATCACCTTCATTGTGATGTTATCGCACATACACTCGGCGATAGCTTTTTAATTTAATTTAATAATAAGTAATGTTATCTGCGCGACTAATAAGATGTCATGCAGCTTTAACTTCTCTCTTCTTTTTCTCTCTGGAAATTAAGTGGCCCGTTACAGTAATATCCAACTCGTTGGTCCGTAATTTTAACGCTCTTAAAAGTAAGTGGTCCGCTAAATTTAAACAAGATGTAAATCTTGTCAATATAATACGATTAATCTTCTTTATTAATTCAGTACGCAGCAATATTATATCATCAGCTCCGTAATTTCAGTACTCTTCATTATTAATACAATCCGCAAAAATTATCTTATATCTTCTCGATCTATCAGTAAAATTCCGTCATTTTAACTCTTTTAAAATTATCCGGTCCGCTACAGTGAAACCTTTCATCTGCTCGATCTATCAACTGGTCCGTAACTCTTATGCTATTCAAATTAACTGGTCCGCTACAGTTAAACTTTGGCGTTAAATTCCGTCATTTTAACTCTATTAAAATAACTCGGTCCGCTACAGTGATACCTTACATAGTCTCGATCTGTAACCTGGTCCGTAACTCAAACTCTATTAAAAATTAAGTGGTCTGCTATAGTTAAACCTAAGTGTAAAGTCCGTCATTTTAACTCTATTAAAATAACCCGGTCCGCTACAGTGAAAGTTTACATCTGCTCGATCTGTTACCTGGTCCGTAACTCAAACGCTATTAAATTAAGTGGTCTGCTACAGTAAAACCTAAGTGTAAAAGTCCGTCATTTAAACTCTATTAAAATAACCCGGTCCGCTACAGTGATGCCTTACATAGTCTCGATCTGTAACCTGGTCCGTAACTCAAACTCTATTAAAAATTAAGTGGTCCGCTACAGTAAAATTCCGTCATTTTAACTCTTTTAAAATTATTCGGTCCGCTACAGTGAAACCTTTTATCTGCTCGATCTATAACCTGGTCCGTAACTCAAACGCTATTAAAATTGAGTGGTCTGGTCCGCTACAGTTAAATTCGTCATTTTTGCTATATAAGAATTATCCGGTCCGCTACAGTGAAACTTTTCATCTGCTCGATCTATAACTTGGTCTGTAATTCAAACGCTTTTAAAATTAAGTGGTCCGCTACAGTTAAACCTAAGTGTAAAGTCCGTCAATTTAACTCTATTAAAATAACCCGGTCCGCTACAGTGAAACATTACATCTGCTCGATCTGTTACCTGGTCCGTAACACCAACGCTATTAAAATTAAGTGGTCCGCTACAGTGAAACCTCAGAGCAATAGTTTATCAATTTCGTACGACTCTTCATAATTAATACAGTCCGACACAAATAGTCGTATATCTTCTGGATCTATCAACTGGTCCGTTACTCTTACACTCTTAAAATTAAGTGGTCCGCTACAGTTAAACCTTAAAATTACCTGATCCGTTATAGTGATGTCTCAGATCAATAGTCCATCAATATAGAGAGAAACTCTTCATGATTTAAACAGTCTTCTAAAATAATCTTACATCTGTTCAATCATAACCTGGTCCGTAACTGTTACGCTCTTAAAATTAACTGGTCCGCTACAGTTAATCATAGTTAGAAAAGATCGTAAATTTAACTCAGTATAAGTGAGAATTAAACGTCTATGTTAAACGATTATGTTTCTTTATTTATAAAGTCCGCTAAAAAGACAAAAACGGTTTATTGTTAAAATATTACATTTGAATCTTATCAAATTTGTTTTCAAATGATAATGTCTCTAACAGATGAACTATATAATATTTATGTATACGCGTAAAAATATGCAATGAAGCAGGTTTATTTTTAAAAAACAACTCGAATTTGGTATTTATATTTTAAAATATTAATAAATATTAAATGAAATTTCACAAAACTCTATCAATCTTATCTTTTGACCTATACCCAGACCTAATCTTAGCAAACTTCTTTAATAGATTTATTATACAGATATATATGATCCGCATATTTGTTATACTGTGTCCGTATACTAAACTGGTCCGCTGGTCCGCTGGTCCGCAAAATATACCTACCCCTAATTATGGAAAAGTGTCACAGGGTGAGACAAATATGCACCCAGACCAAGACTCCAACCCAGGATTCCTTCCTTACAAGGCAAATGATCTCCTCACTGAACTTTCCGGCCACTTACGTATTCTTCTCCCAATAATGTGAACAGGTAAGTACTGTGCCATATGTTTTTTTCCATATGCTTTTCTACAAAGTAAGTCAAAGCATACTCCTGTGGATTTAAAAAAATGTAATGGACTGTACAAACCCCTTCTGTATTGTAGGCCTAACTGATGAAGATTCACCGTCTATTAGGACCAATCAAGTATTTAATTACTGGATCAGATTCATCAATACTTTGTATTTCTTATCATTCAAATATAAGTAAAATCAAGGACCCAGAATAAACCTGTATATAGGGTCCATGATGCAATTTAAGATGGGCTTTTTCTGCTTTGAGATTTTCCATTCCACTGCTTCATAAGAAAAATCATGAATAATTTCTAAATATTTCAAACGGTATCACTTGAACATAAAATATGAAGATATGTTAAACTAACGGAATAAATATTCTCATCAAAATGACAAAATAAACGTAAATAAGAAGGGGTGAAATTGTTTACTTTTTATTCTATCCAAAATAGCACCTGTGGGTAGCCATCTTTGTTTATTCTAGCAACAGAATTATAGTAGTGAATAGTTTCTGACAAGTAAAACAAAACTTTTAGCAAAAGTCGACAGTTTCTATAATAAAAATGTAAATATTTATATAAATATTCTTATATTCAGTAACTCAATCCAAACTTTAAGCTTAAAATACTCTAATAATATAGAGTTTCAAATAAATCTATTTACTACTATTTTGTTTTGATACGACTTACCTCCCTTCGTGAACAGGTTTGGAAAGGTCCCAAGTCAATAAATAACTGCATACTTTCACCCTGTAACGTTCTTTTGTCGAGCTCAGATTAAACATATTGCATAAGTTATTTACATCATTTTATATGCTGAACTGTTTGCTTGCTATTGAATGCTGAACTGAGTGCTTTATTTTAAATATATTATGGGTAGTTATAATTATATATATATTTTATGTGTGATGTATCACATGTACACAAATATGTCATGACTGCTCTACTGCATGATGTACTGAATGCTGAAGTATGTTATATTGTATTGTATGGTGTACTGTATTATTGTATATCATGTATATATTGTATTGTATTGTGTCACGCATGCTGTATTGTATATAGTGTTTATTGTATTATACATCTATGCTGTATTTTATTGTGTCACACGTTTTGTATTGTATAATATGTTGTATTGTATTGTGTGACACATTTTGTATTGTATTAAATGTTGTATTGTATTGTGTCACGTATGCTGTATTGTATTGTGTCACATATATGCTGTATTGTATATTTTATTGTTTATTACAAATTATATGCTGCATTGTATTTGTCACACACACATTTTGTATTGTATAATACATTGTATTGTATTGTGTGAAACATTTTGTATTGTATTAAATGTTGTATTGTATTGTGTCATGTATACTGTATTGTATTGTGTCACACATATGCTGTATTGTATGTTGTATTGTTTATTACAAATTATATGCTGTATTGTATTGTGTCACGTATGCTGTATTGTATATGTTATTGTTTCTTGTATAATTATAATTTGCTGTATTTTATTTTGTAATACATGCTGTATTGTACACAGGCGACCGGTACGGTCCCTAATCAAAATCACTATATATACATATAGGTATATTACTAAAAATGGTAGTATTTAACCAATTTCACTTAGAGGCCAGTTTCCACATCATAAATAAATTTATTTCATTTATCCAATAATGCACATGTAGCTAAGGTTTTGCTCTTTCAAATGACACCAACATCTTTTGCATACACCGAGTAATAAAGTCATGGACCGATTTCAAACATTACACTCAAATAGTTTTCTTCATTATAACATCTTTTGTGCAGTCATTATTGAGCATGTGACGTAACGTCTATAGTGTACTCGTGTGTAGTTCTTGCGACTTATGTAAACTAAATATGTTTAATCGTGATGTTCGAATCGGCCTACGACCTTATTATCCGGCGAATGCAAAAGAATTCGGTGTCATTTGAAAAAGCAAAGCTTTAGCTTTGCGTGTGTGTATAAATATGTGAAATAAAATCATTAATGATGGAGAATCTGGCCTCTGATTGAATTTGGTTGAAAAAAAAAACTACCATACTTTTAGTAATATAGTCCTTACATGCATATGTAGTGCTCTTGATTCGGTACCATGCCGGTCGTCTGTGGTATTGTATGTTGAATTGTTTATTGTATTATATGTTGATTTGTATTGTGTAACGCATGCTGTATTGTATGGTGTATTGAATTGTTTCATGTATTTTGTATTTAGTATTGATTGCTGAATCAACTTACTGATTCGTATTTTATATGCTGAATTATATCAAGAATATCCCAATTAAGGTGTCAAAACTTGTCTATAGGAATTTACTTTAGCTTCACTGTGAAACAAGTTCTTACAACTTAAATTAATCACTTTCAAGTCCGCTTCCTGGTTTCCCATTACTGAGCCACATGTAGTAACATTTCTTGCTCAAGGAAACAACAGGGTTGGTTTTGGGTGGGATTCGAACCAATTTTAAGTCCATCTTTTACAGAATAAATTTCATTATGATAGCAGAATATTAAAGGCAAACGAAATCGACTAAAAGTAATGTGGTCGACCTACTAAAAGTCCTATTCATCTACAGTACCAACTTACACCAAATTGTCACTTTCAAGAACGACTACTCTTACTCGACTAAAAAGAACGTTCAGCGTTGCTATTAGCAACTGGAAACAATATGGCGGCGCCCATGTTTTAATGTTTATTTTGATAAAAAATGGTAAATAAAACTATCTATGATTGTTTTATATAAGTTTCAAGCATTTAAATTTCATAAAAATGTTAAATGGTATTTGAGAATTACAAATACTTCGACGATCCTTCAATGATTCGCTCGTTGATAGTAATTTCGTTGGTTTTGGTTTTTCATTTGATCATAATTATGTGTGCTACAAATTCTTTCCATGAATGGCATGTTTGTAAAGAACCTCAGTATTATAGTGGACCAGTTTATAAGCTACACAATTAGCCTTTGCTTAGGTTTGAGCATTATAAAGACATATGCAAAATGTCTTCATGTTAATTGGCAATTATAACTTATCCAGGACTAACCTTGATTCGCGGTATTAAGCATTTAAAACAATAAAATGTCACTTAAAACATTTCATATCATATCATTGTTAACTTGCTTTATTTAGACTACCCATATATTTTGCACCAATATCAATCAATAAACCTGTCTGAAGTGCAAAAAACCTATTTAAAACGCATAATGTTTAAGTTGACAGATCGAGACGGTAGAGTTAACCCAGTAATAAACGTGACGTCAGTTTATAGCCTCGGTTTCGAAATCTCGCGAGAGTTTTAACATAAACAAAAATGGCCGTAATCACGGTTGGTCGCGAACTTAGGTACGTCAACTATATAAGCTGCTATCTTTTCCATTTACCCAGGTCATGAAAGATTTATTAACTCAAAGTTCTGCCTCTTAATAGCGTTTAGCAGGTGCATCGTCATTATAATTTGTGCTTTAATTTTAATTTATAGTGGTAAAATATTAAGTTTCTTGGTCAAAGAAAATAAAACTGAAATGATAAACTTTTAAATTTTTATTTTTTTGTGTTTTTCAGGTAAATATTAGAATGTGACAGTGAGCATTCATATCAACAAAGACAGTTTCCTCTGCCAAGTTAATGCAGTCAGAATGACAGCCTATAAGTTCACATCTTCACGTCAGCTTCGCGAAGCTTTGAATAACATAGAAACAGTTCAGAAACAAAATATAGATGAATATTCATGGGGTCACCTGAACGAAAAGAATCTGTACAAACCACCATATCATCTGACTCATGCTGGGGGTAGGCTTTGGAAGTCATCAAAAAACAAGAAAACAAAATTGAAAAATGAAGATTTAATTCCTGGCTTACAAACACATAAAACAAAGAAACAAGATAGTGGGACACAAATGAAGGATGTATTGTATGAATTTAGTGTTGGTACAATGGGTAGTGTTCCATTACCTTCTCCTGCCAAGCCTACAACATCTCCTAGAAGAGATCGATTCAGTGACTTTCATAAAGAAACACCAAATAAGAGTCACAAAATAACAGAAGAACCAAGACCGTTAACAGATGACTCGACCAAATCTTTGTACTCTCAGTTAGATGATGGTGTACTGATTGAAGAATTAGCAAATAATGAAATGGTTGTAAACTCTCCTCAGATAAATACAGGTTACTATGAACCTAAAAGATTAAAACCATCTGATAGAGACTATGATATCATGGCTGATTTAACACAAACATTAGACACTGAAGGCTATCTTACTACTAAACATTCATTTTTACCAACTTTTACATCCGGTGTGACAAAGTCTGATCAGTTCAACAAACTTAGAAAATTTGAAAGTAATGTGTTAAGGAAACAAGATTGCCGTGAAATGAAAGTGTTATCAGGAGTCAAGGCTGTCGCACACTTAGAAAGACGACTTGAAGAGGTATGGATTTAATTCAATTTCTTAGCATACAGTTTTTTTTCTTGCAGTTTTAATTTAAAACATTTTAAACAAAGTGCCAAAATGGCACAAAAAATGTTACCATGACTAGATTCACAACAATTTAATGATAACTTTTAGACTTAGAGCTTGTAGATTATGGCATTAATGCCATGTATTTTATGCCATGGCTGAATGTATTTATAACACTAGGTTCCAAACAATCATAAATCAGTTTGCAAGTCTATAGTTTAGTCTAACACCAAGCACATATTTCAATACTATTGTTTGTAAAGTAACCTAACTTCTGCAGTCTAATGTCCGACACTTTTCACTGGTTTTCAAAGACTCAACCCATTGCTAGGACCCAACTGAGCATACAGTAGATGATGGATCTATATGAGTTTTTATACTGTTTAGGTGACTGACCCAACAAGTAAGTCTCTATGATTTGCTCTTATGTCATCAAAATCATAATAAAACTAACAGCACAACAGATGTCTATAAAACATCATCATCTGTGTTATAATATATCACTGTCAAACTTGCTATTACAGGATTTAGAGTTAATGAATCTAAGTGGAATAGGACCAAACTTTCATAAACTTCAAGTTTACAGTAATAATTTTGAAGATTTAATTGATGAAACTCCAACATTTGGTTATATGTTAAAATGTATTAAGGTAAGTAGAGATAGTACATCATTTTTACATGGTTTTTATGTAACTATCAAAATTTAGTTTAGATAATGAGTTTTGACAAAGTTATAATTTCTGTTTGTTATTATTAAGATTCTTTAAATATAAAGTTTGTGCTGTTATATTTTAATTTTGTTATATTTTATAAGAAACTCAGACACTTACTTCAACGTAGAAATCTTAGAGGAAGAAATTCAATCTTTTCAACAAGTTATTTTTCATATTAAGATATTGAAATGTTAGAAATTCTCCTTTCTCTCATAGAAATATATGATGATCCCTTCCCCTTAAAAATTTTGCATTAATTTCTAAAGCTCTCCTTTATTTGGTAAGATGACCCAATTTGATTATAAAACCATTAGCATCTAAACCATTGCAATGTATTGGTAAACTTTATTCTGTCAGTGGTGCATTTATTAACCCTGCTGATTTAAAAACTTAATATTTGTTTGATAACCTCATGAATACATACTCACTACAGTACAATGTACTTCTCAACTTACAACCAATTAAAATAGATATCCATATTTATGTTTAAGGAGTATTGGACAAATTGAGAATTCAAATCAGTGGGGTTAATATATGCACTGCTGACAGTTGGATAAAATTAATCAATATCTGGGAGAAACTTCAGCTTTAGTTTGTCAACTCTATATTTGACTTATTTTTGTATAATTCCAGTCAGAGTATGATAACTACATCACAAAGTTATTAGACAGTCAAACTCCACAACATAGTCGTTTATTACGTGATCAGGTACAACAAATGTCAGCTAGAGGGACATCTAGACCACAAGAACTACAAGATGCTAAAAAACGTGTTGAAAAGTTAGAAGAAGAAGCAAAAGTTCAACTTGAAGAAAATCAAAAGTATGAAATCTTGAATCTTATGTGTATATTACTATACAATTTCTTGAAGTACAGTACAGTGCATGATTTAGTAACTTTTTCTAAAGCCTTAAAGTATTGGTAGGCATTGCAATGTTATATTGCTTTTTTATAAAGCTTATGAGTGTTCTGTTTTGCTAAGTGAGCTGGAAAACACATTGTTAGAGTAAAATTAGACTATCTCTGTTGCATGATTTTATATAATTATCTAGACTTACATGTTCAGATAAAACTCATCTGATAGGCCTACAGTATGATTCCATTATAAAGATTACCTTGTGTACAGTAAAATATTGTGAATATTGACAATTGTTATGTCCCAAATGCTTAATTTGAGAAGAAAAAAGTCGCTATTTTGAGATCATCAGTTTTGATGGTCCTAATGTATATTCAAAATTAACCTGACTGTACTGTATTCATCTTCAATGGTAACATACTATTGTTGTATTTTAGATTAAGACAACTAGTGCAAGAAGAAGAAGAATGGCTTGCTAATGCTCCAGAACCAGGTATGTATGATACTTTGATTTCCTTGTTTATACTTATTTGTTTTAGCTCAAGTTCATGCAACTTGTATTTTATCACTCGTGACCCCACTTATTTGTCACCTAGTACTGAGCTAGCAGGAGGAAGTTTCTTGCTGGAAGAAACAACATGATACGTTTTGAATGTGATTCAAGTCAATGTGAAGCTGGTAATTTACAAATTACCAATCAAACGTTGTAACCACTCTGTCACCTCTGCTCTTGATTGCTAACTTCAACTTTATACCATTTGTTTAGGAGATAATCAGGGAAGGTAATCAGGATTATAAATATATTGACAAATGATGTTTTTTTATCCGATTCTCTAACTTTTTCTATTTTGTTGGGTAAATTATGTTTTTCCCTATATGTAACCCTACTACCAGGGTTGTTACAGAGCCTTACAGTCCTGAAAATGAGTCCTGACTTGAAAAATCCTTAAATTAAGGTTTACCTTTGAAAAATGATGAAAAAGTCCTTGAATTTCACAAAAGTCCTTGAATTACTTTCAATACCCTTGAAAATACACATGTACATGTTTGCAGTAAAAATCAGAAACTTACATGTGTTTGAGAAAACTTTTGCTAAACTTGAAGAAAATCTAATAACATCAATTGATATTCATTATGAACAAAGGGAATAGTGGGTGAAACATTTTGAGTAAGATTGTAGTTAGTATGAATAGTGCAGTTCTATTGCACTTGTCATAAATGGCATCCTTCAGTCACCAGCCATAGCATGTTTTGGAAACACTGAAATGTTGTAATGTATCAATAGAATCTATTTAGGTAATGTTAGGAAAAATGTCTTGACAATACAAATTTTACCTTAAAAAGTCATTGAATTTAGGAGTGAGAATTTTGTATGAACCCTGATTACAAACAGAGTTAAAAATAAAGATGTGAAATGAAATACACTCTGTATATATGCTTTAAAATATTTTGTAATTTTTTCTAATCAACGGAAATTGTAGTAAAAAATTGGTTCACACTCTATGTGTCAATCATCACTCCAAGATGAGAATGAAAACTTACATTAGTTGTATTATTAAGTTAACGCAAATTCAGTTTAAATAACATATTGTATTGTATTACTAATCTTGTTACATGTCTTGTAATAATTTGTATGTTTACTTGCTGTAAATAAAGAAAATTACAAAAAAAAAGATGTGAAATGTTTCCATGATTTTATAGTGGACATGAGATTTTTTAGATCTTTATAGAATTATTAAGAATGTTGTTATTTGTTTTAGAACCCCCAGCTATACCGATGACTAGTTCATTAATAGATGATTCACCAGCAGAACTAGCAGATGAGTTAGAACATAGTAAAGCTTTAATATTAGAGAAACTTGATGCTTTAGTAGATCTACGTAGAAAATTACGACAAGAATATGTTCCATTAACTGTCTGTACACATCTAGAACAATGTATTAAAGAAACAGAGGTATTGTTTTTATATATTTGTAGTTAAAAATTTAAACTTATCGCTAACTCTGATTAAACTTGTGTGAAAAATCTTCTATTTTTTTTGGTAATATAACTTATATGCATATATTGTGGGTTTTTTTCTGGGAACTGTGCTGGTCACCTACCGTTTGGTACTAACCCTTCAATACAATATATAAAGACATATATTGGTGAAAATCAAACATGTACTTATATATTTCTATTATGTAGTTTTGCTCGATGACAAGTGACAACTTTTAAAAATTGTCCTGAACAAAACAATTTAAATATCATATGCATACATTAAATAATTTGACAATAGTATGATTAACAAAGCACAAAATGTATTGACTTGTCTTAGGTCAATTTACACAAATTTCACTTATTGGATGATTGTTTTAATAATTCCACTTTGTTTTCCTTTGACAGATTGAGGTACAGAAGTTACTAAAACAAAATGAATATTTTGAACGTAGTAATAATGAGATGGAAACAGAATTAAAAGATTCTATACAAGATGCTGATACTAGTGAACGAGATGCTAGGTTAGTATACTTGAGGGTTTTATTGTATATAACCAGGGCATTTTCAGTATGTGGCAAATGGGCCTGGAGCCTTATATTATATAAAACAATGGGAGAAATTTTGTCACAATTTCATTGATAGGGGAATGAAAAATCAAAGGTAACCCCCAAGTTTAAGGAAAACTGCATGATTTCGAAGAAATTTCAGAAGGGGAAGGCACCTGTAAAAACCTGTTGTATAAGGAAAAAGCCCTCATAACATTTATGGTTAAAATAGGTCCATATGAATGTATACATGTACTGTTTGCCGAATTTTTCTGTTACTAATAAGGCCGGATATCCCTGTAAGCAAACAGGGTTTGTTGACATGTTCACCAACATGTTTTCAGTTAATGTTGCATCTCGTCATAATACATGGTTGCATATTTAATCAGGCTAGTGCTTGCAAAACCTTAAGACAAAGATTGAGTGTGTCACAGTAAGTGTAGCTTTACCACTGCTTGGATTGCTCGTATCTTAATTGCTTTGACACAAGAACTTCAATTCAAATTTATGAGATTTTGAAATCAAAGTACTGACAGTACTGATGGGACAGTGTTACTGAAATTGTAAATCACTGATCATGACTTTATAGGAAGTCTTTTAGAAAAAAAGTACTCTTGCTTTACATTTATTACCATGTGACACATCAAACTGATGACATACTTGTATTTTATTGATGTTGTGGTACTTACCTGTTCACTGTATGGGAAGAAGGATTTGTAAGCCACTGGATAGCTTAGTTGGGATAGCACTTGCCTTGTAATGGAGGAGTCTTGGGTTTAAGTCCTGGTCAGGCTGCATCTTTTCCTCACCTGAAACACTGATCTCAGTAAATCATGAACTTATTACTTTATTTTACAGTATTTTGGTAGAATATTGTAGCAGTTTAAGTAGACATTCATGTTTACATAGATTATGGTGATTGTTAAATGTTCAAATATGTTAAATTATTTATTATTGATTCTATTTATTTAGTTTTTATTTGCCCCTGCTTATGACAATGTCTGTCTGTCAATCTGTGGACAATGTCTGAATGATATTTTGAAAACCCTTGCACCTAAATTTACTAAATTTTATCAGTGGTTAGAAAATGGAGCAATGGTGACCACTATTGAATTACAGGATAAAGGGTTATAGGTCATTTTGGCTATGGATAGAAAACAAATTGGATGATAACTTGAGAATTCTTGCACCAAGATTTTTGAATGGGAAATTCAAAATCCCTTTAAATTATGGTGTCTAGAGATCAGGGACCCACCCAGTTAAACTCTCATTTTTTATCATTGTTTGTTTCAGTTACCTGTTTATTCCGTTAAAATTTCTGTTTGGTTGTTTGACTCTTTTATGATAAAACCAATCTCCATAAAAAATAGTTATTTGAAATATATTTTTGTAATTAAATGAAAATTTGTTTAATCAGAAAATCCTACATTTATTAATGTATTATCTTTAAAATAACTCAGTATATTTGTGCAATGCTATTGCTGCATTAAAATTGAGCAAAAGAATACCATTTATATACAATGTAATTATTTTTTGTATTGTTGCCCTGTACTTAATAACCTGTATGTTTGGCCTATATTACATTAATCTATTATATTGTTGAACTATATTTTTCATATTTATTATATTGTTGACCTACATTTTTCATATTTATTATATTGTTGACCTGAATTTTTCATATATCTATTATATTGTTGACCTACTTTTTCCATATATATATTATATTGTTGACCTTCATTTTTCATATAATAATCTATTATATTGTTGACCTACATTTTTTATATATCTATTATATTGTTGACCTACATTTTTTATATATCTATTATATTGTTGACCAAAATTGTTCTTATATTTATTATATTATTGACCTATATTTATTGTAATGTTGAAGTATATTTTTCATAAATCTATTATACCGTTTATGTATATTTATCCTATTTTTATTACCAGTATATTATTTGCCTATATTTATGGTATTGTTGACCTATATTTATTGTATTGTTGTCCTATATTTATCCTTTATTGATTATATTGTTGACCTATATTTACCATATATTTATTGTATTATTGACCACTATTGATGTATTATTGACCTATTTTTTGTATTGTAGACGCATCTGGAAGAAAGTGAATTCACTGAGAGGTTTACCTAAAGTTAATTTAAATCATGAAGAAGGTTTACCTGAAGACAGTGATGATGAGGAAGATGATGAAACTAAATGGAATTGGTATATTTCATAGAATATACATTCATGTGTATGTGATGATGTACAGTGTAGTGACAAGGGAGAAGAAAGGAAGCATCTACTCTATATACCTAGTATTAATGAGAAAGTGAATAATAAACAGTTAATTTTAATATAAATGTGTGATATTTTTACTATATATTAATCAGTTGTAAAGTATATGGATACAAAATGTAATCATTATTAAATATGTGTATGTAGAAGGTTAGCCTTTCTGAGTTATTGATATCTCTGTGATATTTAGCTGGTTTAGTTGTTGATCAATGCCAGAATTTGCTAGTTATAGATGATAACAGTGTATTATTTCTTATAACAGTTAATAATGTCTGAAGTTAATCTGAGAAATTCCAATCACTGATTGGAATAATAAACAGTTTTATGTGGAGTAAAACTTCTTCTGGTTGTGAAACTTTATTACCTTGTGATTTTTGTGATATCTTATCATTGTCAGTTTATTGACTTTAATCACATCATGTGATATATGAAGGCTGCTATACACCAGTGCTAGCCTGAGTCCCTCTTCTCTTTAAAGTTGCCCATAGCTGGTCCTATGATTAAAATAAACAAGTTGAACAAAATGACAAGATGTCTCTGAAACTTCTAAGTTGAATAAATATTTACTCTATGTAAAATAAAATCCACTCATCTGTAAATATAATGTTTAGAGATTAAATTTCTATCTAAAAAAGAAACTTATTTTTGCCCATTTCTTGTTTGCTATTAGTTTCTCCCATTAAAAGGGCCTTGAGCCAACTTTTCCCCATTAGTGAAAAAATAGACTCTGTTTCCATGGAGGTTGGATCTATATACTTTTACGTCAATGATATTTGACTTGTTTGTTTTTTATATAATTTAAAACCACATAATGTGTGTTTGTTATTATGGGAATATGTTTTATTTGTATGTACATGTAGCATTATAGAGCTATCCCATGATTTGTTGAAATAAACACTTCTTGTCTAAGACTTGTATTTGAGTTATGTTTTGTGATACATGGAGGATAAAATACACAAAGAGGTGAGCAGGATTTTGATTATCAACCTGATAGTGTGAATAATGACCTAAGAGCTTTGGTTGTTGGTTGTCAAACTGATCAGAAACTTTCAGTTACTGGCAGTCACTGGACGTAAATTGTTTCACTTGTCTTTTTATGACTATTTCAGTATGGTAAGTATTTTGTATATGTAATATGATAGCCTATTAGCCCCTCCTATTCTATGCATGATATCACAAGCAGTAGCCAGTGTGGCTTATCATTCAGTTTATAATGTACTTTCATAGAGTTAACTTGTTATAGTATTCGTTCAATAAAGTTATAGTTAGAGCACAAATCTTATTGTCGTTCATAGAACAATACCAATAACATTACATGGTGTCAGAAGTAATTGCTTATAAGCTCATTTGGATTTACTTTGAACATTCTTGTGAAAGAATTTCTTGTTGAACATTCTGTATTATTTAGAATTTCAAAGTGATGGATTTAAACGGTGTTCCGGTACCCAATATAAATTGGAGTAGCACCAATCTTCCTGAGGCATGGAAAAAGTTTACAGATCATTGTAACTTAATTTTCACTGGTCCATTAAAGGACAAGGAAGAGAGTGTCAAGGTTACATACCTGCTGCTATGGATGGGAGAGAAGGGAAGAGACATTTTTGAAACCCTAGCCATAGCAGATAAAACCAAACTTAAGCAAATTTATGATGCAGTGAAAAAACATTTACAGCCTACAATAAACCCAGTGTTTGCAAGGTATCGCTTTAACAATGAAACGCAAGGAAACCAGACATTTGAAGAGTTTATCACTAAATTAAGAATTTTGGCTATTGACTGTAATTTTACAGAACGTGATGACATGATAAGAGACAGAATAGTTTTTGGAATAAGCTCTCAAAAGATTAGAGAAAAACTCATAAATGAAGGCAGTAAATTAACCTTAGATAAATGTGTGCAAATTTGTCAGTCAATTGAATATGCACAGGAGCAACTTCGCGAAATGCAGTCCACCAGCACAGCACAATCTGTCAATGCTGTTCAGCAACAGAAAGGCACATGGCCGAAGAAATCTGGTCAAAATTCCTCAGGCCAGAAGACTGGTCAAAATCCCTCAGGCCAGTCGGGGAAGAAGTGGTCAAACAGGGGTAATAGAAACAGTGAAAACCAAGAAAGATGTCAAAGATGTAATCAGAGACATAAACAGGAACAAGTGTGCCCTGCTAAGGGTAAACAATGTTACAAATGCAAGAAGTGGAACCATTTTGGTTCAGTCTGTAAAACTGTGAATGAAATAAATATTTCTAGTAATGATAATAATAATTCACAGGACATATTTGTTGATAGTGTAGAGTCACAAATTATCAATGGACAGGTATTTGCGGATTTTGAGGTAGGTCCATCTAATCACTCAGTTAGATTTAAATTAGACACTGGTAGTCAGGTGAATATTTTGCCGCACAAAGTATTTTTAAGTCTTGGCACCAAAACATTACCTGAAAAATCCCAAATAAAATTGTCCGCTTACAATGGAAATGAGTTAGACCTCATTGGATGCATTACTATCCAGTGTAATCACCCAAGGACAGGTCAAAAGGGTGAGGTACTATTTTATGTCGTAAACACTAGGTCACCTCCACTAATAGGGCTTCAATCTTGTATTGATTTTGGTTTGATTAAGCTCTCATACTCAGTTAAGTCAGAATCTCTTAAAATGCCACTGACAAAAGCCTCAATTTTACAGGAGCATTCTGAAGTTTTCAAGGGCATAGGTCTTTTACCCGGGGAATGTAAGATCCATATTGATCAATCGGTCACACCTGTTGTGCACCCACCCCGTAAGATTCCTGTAGCACTGCAGGACAAGGTTAAGAAAGAATTGTCCAGAATGGAGCAACAAGGGGTCATCACCAAGGTGATAGAACCTACAGATTGGGTTAGCTCTATGGTTGTAGCTGAAAAAGGCAATGGGGATATAAGAATTTGTCTAGACCCCAGGGACCTAAATAAAGCTATTCAACGTCCTCATTATCCCATGAGAACACTAGATGATATTTTGCCACAGCTTTCGGGTGCAAAATATTTCACCAAACTTGATGCTAGGTCAGGGTATTGGGCTTTAAAACTTGATCATGATTCTTCAATGCTGACATGTTTTAACACCATGTTTGGTCGTTACAGATATTTACGTACACCGTTCGGTTTAAAATTATCTGGTGATCTTTTTGTCCGCAAAATTGATGAATGTTTTGAAGGACTTAAAGGTGTCGTAACTATTGTTGATGACATACTTGTGTTTGGAAAAACTAGGGAAGAACATGACTCAAATCTCAATGATGTCATGTCAAGGTCAAAAGAGAAAGGTATTCGATTTAACGAAGACAAACTTGAAGTCGGGTTGTCTGAGGTCGAATATTTTGGTCATGTACTTACTTCAGAGGGTCTCAAACCTGATCCTGCCAAGGTCACCGCCATTGAAAAAATGCAACCTCCCACGAATAAGGCAGAACTAGAAACTATATTGGGTATGGTAAACTACCTATCAAGGTTTGCACCCAACCTATCTCAGGTCACAGCCCCAATGAGACAACTGCTGTCAAAATCTGTTGAGTTCTGTTGGGATAAACCCCAAAGTGATGCATTTGACAAAATGAAACAAATCATCACCAAACCAGGTCAAGTATTAGCATACTATGATCACACAAAACCTTTGACCCTCCAAAGTGATGCTAGCAAGTACGGTCTTGGTTGCACTTTGTTACAGGAAGGCAAACCAATTGCATATGCATCAAAAGCTTTAACCCCTTCTGAGGTCAATTATGCACAAATAGAGAAAGAAATGTATGCAATCCTATTTGGCTGTAGAAAATTTCACCAATTCATCTATGGACAGAAAGTTCACGTGATGTGTGATCATTTACCGATTATTTCCATACATAGGAAATCAATCAACTCCGCTCCCGCTCGTTTGCAACGTATGCTTCTGCAATTGCAGAGATACGACCTTGATATTAAGCATTACCCGTCAAAACAAGTTCCAGTGGCTGACACATTGAGTCGGAAATTTGTTAGTGACACATTTCCCAACCTATCAGCAGGAATGGATATGCAAGTGCATTTAATTATGTCTGCATTGCCAGTATCTGATAGGAAATTGCAAGAAATTATTTCCCTCACAGAAAAAGATAAAAACTTGGTCAAATTAAAAGAAATTATTCTTGAGGGATGGCCGCATGTAAGAAACCAATGTCCACCCGAGGTAGTACCTTACTGGAATTATAGAGATGAACTATCCAGTATTAATGGGTTAATCATGAAGGGCAATAAAATTGTCATTCCTGAATCAATGAGATCTCAAATGCTAGAACTGGTACATTCAGGTCACATGGGTATAGAGAAATGTTTAAGAAGAGCCAGAGATGTTATGTATTGGCCGGGAATTTCAAATCATATTAAAGACATGGTGCTTTCATGTAGTATTTGTTTGAAACACAGGTCTTCAAATCCCAAAGAACCATTAATTCCTACTGAAATTCCTGATTATCCATGGCAAATCATTGGTACTGATTTATTCACCTGGGATAATAAAAATTACCTTCTGGTAGTTGATTATTATAGCAAGTATTTTGAGGTTAAAGAGCTTAGCAATATGAGAAGTTCTACCGTCATTAACAAGATAAAAGCAATTATGGCCAGATGGGGTATTAGTCAAAAGGTTATATCAGACAGTGGTCCTTGTTACAAATCTCAAGAATTTGCTGATTTTGCTAAAGAATGGGATTTTAAACATGAGACAATTAGCCCATATCACAGTCAATCAAATGGCCTTGCAGAGAAATATGTTTCAGTTTGCAAAAACATACTTACAAAGGCCAAGGAAAGTAAATCTGATCCTCTAATTGGTATTTTAGAGTACAGAACTACCCATCTAGAGAATGGGTATTCCCCTGCTCAATTATCTATGGGAAGACAATTACGTTCAATTTTACCAACCACTATGGAAAATTTGAAACCCAAAGTTATATCTCCTAATAAGATTAAGAAGGACATGGAATCAAGCAAACAAAAGCAAAAACATTATTATGATTCTAAAACTAGACAATTAGAACCATTAAATATAGGCCAGTCTGCTAGAATACAGCAACTTGACAAAACTTGGAAACCCGCAACTGTGGTTGATAAAATAAATCAAAGGTCATACATTGTACAGTGCCAAGATGGTGTCATGTACAGGAGAAACAGGAAAGATCTGTTAAAAACAAATGAATCCAATGAAAACCAATCCTTTTCAGATACTGAGATACCCTTGTCCGGTAATTCTCAAACACCTGAGTCTAATTTAAATCAATCTGAGAACAGACGACCTGTTTCCGCAGAAAATGCAAATACCTCACAGGATGAATCTGAGAATAATTTGTATACAACAAGATCAGGACGAACTGTGAAACCGAAAGTCATTGAATCTATGTAATCATGATATTTTATATCAATCATTAACCACATTTCAAAGTGTTTACAAGCTTGTGAATTTCATGAACTTTCATTTATAATTTCTCAAAGGTTGTTTTCCAGGAAAGAGAAATTAATGAACTGACCACCGTAAAGTGATAATTACTTTAGATCTTTAGGATCAATAGAATTACTTTACATCTTTGAAATGAATACCATGAGAAGCAATAAAATTCTCATTATGAACTTTGTGTGTCTGATACTTTAGACGCTTGAATTTTTTAGTTAAACATTTGCATGTATTTGTATTGTATCAGTTGTATTTATAAACTACATGTAATTATTAAGTTCATATGTGTTATATTTTTGTAAAGGAGAGAGATGTAATATGATAGCCTATTAGCCCCTCCTATTCTATGCATGATATCACAAGCAGTAGCCAGTGTGGCTTATCATTCAGTTTATAATGTACTTTCATAGAGTTAACTTGTTATAGTATTCGTTCAATAAAGTTATAGTTAGAGCACAAATCTTATTGTCGTTCATAGAACAATACCAATAACATTACAGTATATAAGTTGAGGGACAGGTACATGTACTAACCCAGGAGATCTTAGTCTTTTCCCTTGGGCCTCAGTCAGAAGTCCCATAACTGATGCATGTGCACTTTGTGAGATCTGTGCATTGTAAGTTCAAATCATTGAAACGTCATAAATGTACATAGTAAGTCATCACTTCGCTGTAAGGTAAATTAGCCCTATTGTACTAAATGGGCCAGTATATAAACTTATTTGTGATATATGCATGGTCACACAGGTGACAGACTCAATTTTTCCTTATTATAGTATACTATAATAAGGAAAAATTGAGTCTGTCACCTGTGCATGGTCATTTGGTTCAATAAAAGAGAAATACACCAGACTCCAGGCATGGACCTTTTGTACCATAAACTACAGAACTTGAGCTACTCTTAATAAAGAGTGTGTTGCTACTTTATGAATTCATTCAATAAAGGGAGATAATCGCTACGTGGAGTTCGACTTTAACAAATCGCTAGTTTTTAGACCAACCCGAAAACAATAATATCGCCAAAGTTTGAGGAAAAACGCATGTTCTGTTCTTTTTATGAATTATTGAAGATTTGTCTTAGGTTCTATAGATAGAGCAAAGGTTAGTGGTGATATATTGCATAATGATAATCTCAGTTTTATATGTTTTCTATAGAAACAATCTACACTTCGTAGTGTACCGGTATTCGGATATTCATTCAACTGTACTTTAAGTTCGGATAGCGTACTTTAGACAACCGTTTACTCAGTTTTGAGTCAATACAATACAAACTTTATTTATTGATGGACAATTTGTAACAAATACATTTAAATGTCAAACAACTGAACTAAACAGTGACGTAGAATGAATGGAGCTTTTATAATTCTAATTCCAATTCAATTGTTCAACAAACGATGAATTACATCTTAGAGATACAGTACTGTTACCCTAGCCTCTTAGTCTAGAATTGTGGATGTTCCATAATCCTAGACAGTCCTTTGAGAGTATATATAGGCTATCTAGAGTTATCAATTGTGAGTATAGTAGTGCTGTAGTGAGTATTTAAATCAGTGGGGTTGATGCATGCACTACTGAACGTTGAAGATTTTTATCATACACTCTTAAATGATATTGTTCTAATAGACATCTGCATTTTTCATGGCTTCATTATGAATGTTAAGAACTTTACTGGGTTTGAAATCCTTAGTCAGTTTTATAGAGATTTGTCCTTAGCATTGGAAATTCCTCCATAAAAAGCAACAATTTTGAATACAGATTTTCATTTCGATCACAGATTGTGTTAATTCATTGAAACTTAAATTAATATAAGAACAGAACAATTTTATGAATCTTGATGGAATCCTTAGCTAATAATCAGGTGATTTTGGAATCCTCATATTCCGAGGACACTGTTAGTGTCCAAACCCTGAGTAATTGTAATTATAAAATAACTTTATAACTTTTCAGATTGATCATGTCTGTGGAGATGTTAACATTGCCTGATGAATGTCTGATTACAATATTTAGATGTTTACATTATTCTGATATTGTCTCGTAAGTTTAATAAAACAATTATCATCATCATGTTTAGATTATCGCAGAGCTCAATATCAAAGGTTGTCCATTTGCTCCTGACTACCTATATTTTGGTTTGGACAACCTGTTTCTGCTATTATACATTTGGTTTGGACAAGTAAAACATATAGTTGGTTGTTTAAATGGGCAACCTAGTTCAAAAATTAATGTTTAGCCCGGTTATCCAGGCCTTAGATTTTCTCCATGCCTGATTGTCTTATATAGCATGGTGCAGCCTATTTTAAGGTAAAATTTTCCTTTTGTGCTAATTTTCAGTCATTGATATACTTTATTTTATGGATTTTTATCTTTTATATTCATGAAGGTGCAGATGACCAGTGGTAGGACGCACACTTCAGGATCAGGAGGTCCTGGGTTTAAACCCACTACTAATTTCCTTGAGCAAAAAATTTACCTACTTTACAGTTGTTTCATGCCCTCAGGTGTAAATGTGTACAGTGAAGGATCACCTGCCTGATGTTGATTCAATGCTCAGAGGTTATAGTTCAAATTTCTTGTTTGTTTGTTTGTTTGTTTTGGTTTTACGGCACACCAACACAGAAAGGTCATATCGCTCCGTTCAAAATTCTAAAGTTGGCTGAACGTGTATACATGAATGAAAGTAGACTTTAATTTGCACTATAACTTTTTATGTTGATTGTATGCCTGAAAAGTCCATGATTTGAAAAATAAGATATCGTCTTCTATTTATTCTACTTCTTTTATCTCTAACTTTCAGATTATCTTCTGTATGTAAAAGATTAAACAACCTTTGTTATGATGACAAGCTATGGAAGTGGCAATGTATACACAAATTTCTAGTCAAGTAGGATTTATATTTTATATCTTATTTTTACTTCAGTTTTATCTACTTATCTCTGATTGCAGATACTAAGTTTTTTCCCTTATATAACATTGGTCATTTAAAAGCCCTGTCCTTTATGATTTTTTAAAATCATACAATTTTTCTCAAATCTGGTTGTAACCTTTTAATTTTCATTCCCCTTTAAATTTTATTGAAATAAAAAATCACCATTGTTCATGTACTGTGTAATTATTTGAATAAGTGTAAGTAAGTTTTAATGCCTCTTCAGAAGAGAGCTCTGATTGACCAGTTTATGGCTGTATGCACTAAATTGATGATTGTGTTTGAATAAATAATTCTGTATGGTAGATATTCTGTTCAAACTTCTTCTTTAATTAATGAATAAGTTTGAGATATGCTTACTTACAAAACTTGGTTCCATACTTGTACAATAAAAGTGTGCTGAAAGGCACTTCTCCAGTCATTGAAAAAAGCCCTGGCATGTTATGTCTTGTTTATTAAATCATATGATATCCTCACACACACTTATTTACTCTTGTTATTCAGGTGTAAAACAGAGACGACATGGAGGGAACAGTTTATTGGTCTATTTAAAGAATATGGTCACTACAAATATTACAAAGAAATAAAAATTGCATGGAATAAAGTGGAGAATTTTCTGTCCAAGTTTTGTCCATCTATACTTGAATCCTTACAAGGTTAGATTTATAGAAAACAATCTTTACATAAGATCATGATGAGTATAAATATTATGTCTGTAAATATATGTTGACATTTCATTGACCAGGGGTGTGGAATTCCTATGTCTGACTTGTTCGACTCATACATTTATGTCCTCGGACAAGTAAAAAAAACAGTCCCACTTCCAGGGACAAGTGATATTTTAGCTTCAAATATACTGAATAATGTAAATGTCTTAATATTTTAATCAAATTCAATAGTGTACTTTACGGTATTATATTGTCAATTATTTATTGTTACTTATAGTATGTCTTTAATATCATAGTTCCCTGTATGTCTTTCTAACCAGGTTTTCAACAAAAATCAGGTTATTGTAAGGCGGGCAGGCGTCAACTTTTGGTTTCCGCTCAATAACTTTAGTTTGCTTTGGCCTATTGACACCAAACTTGGTGTATAGGTAGCTTATATCAAGAGGCAGCTTGGGATTGCTACCCAGGTGTCTGTGATCAAGGTCAAGGTCACTGACACTAAAAATAGAAATTCAGTTTCCACTCAATAACTTTAGTTTGCTTTGACCTATTGACACCAAACTTGGTGTATGGGTAGCTTATATCAAGAGGCAGCTTGGGATTGCTTCATTTTGCATGTATTGATTTGTTGCTTTCAAATGAATCATTCCTGTCACATCAAAACTTGGTCGTTGAAAACCTGGTTTCATTGCATTGCGGCGCTTCTTGTTAATATTGATTTTTTGGACAGGTGCATTTTGACTATGGACAAGTATATTTCAAGATATCACTTGTCCGAGGACAAGTGGTAAAAAACTAGAAATTCCACATCCCTGCTGACTCTCTTTAAAAACGAGTTACAATAGCTAAAATGGCATCATAAAAATCCATGGTTCAAACTAGGGCTGCGTATCGTGGCCAAGGTCGATACGTACCGCAATATATGCCTCGCGATTACGATATTTATCTAGATACGATGTAAATTGTAAATTTGGTGTGAATGCATAGACAATTTATGATATTGTTATCAAACAATCATAAAATAAAAAAAGCGATAGCGTGGGTCGCGAAAATGTATGACATAACAAAATAATTATTGAATAATTATATTAAGGGGCTAATGGCGCACTCCAGATTGAACACTGAGTAAAGATTGCAATTGCATGTTAAATGCTATAGATGCAAATGTATATATTATATTTCGTTTAACTGATTTCTTGTAAACTAAAAGGCCCTCTGAATCGTGAGGACGCGATTCGATACACCCGTATCGGACAGTCGCAAATACGATCTCACGGTGCATCGGTGAATCGTTACAGCCCTAGTTCAAACTGAGATTTGAATCCACAACCTCTCAAATCGTAAGCTGACTCTACCACATTACCATAAAAGCTTGCTTGAAGGCGAGGAAGTACAAGTGCTATGTTTTACCTCTGCTACATGTTGATGTTACAGATGGAGTATTAGAAACAGATCTCAATGAAGTAGAAGATGTACTAGGACATAAACTACCTGAAGATTTAAGAATGTCATATCGTATACATAATGGACAGACAGTATCTACAAACAAACCAGGGTAAATATGTTCTATATAGCATTGTTCCTTGTATTGAAAATATTCAGTTGACTTTGGAAACAGTTTTTACAGTTAAAGTTTGGACCCAGTTTCATGAAACTTTTCATTGTGAGATAAGTCTTTAAGTGTAATATCTTAATACATCTATAAATGACAGGCATGGTTCCAAGTAAAAAACAGCATATAAACATAAAAATACATGTATAAGATATATGACTGCCAAATTGGTACAATGTAGTATTTTACCCATGTTCCATTGCTGGCAAGTTTCTTCACTATAAATTACTCTATTTCATGGATTTATACATTCACACATAGCTAAGTCTTTGCTCTTTTAAATGTCACCAACATTTTATATATGTACCAGCCAAATAATAAATTTGTAGGCTGATTTTTAGAACCACAATCAACACAGATGGTTTTGTCAAATTTGCTTTTTCATTTACAGTCATCCCTTATTTAGTTAATTGAACTATGTTTGAACTTTGATTTTTTGGGGATATAATTTTGAGATAACTGTTGTTTCCAGATGGCTGTTACTTTGATTAAAGGCATTCACTGAAATTCAGTATCACACAAGTCTATTGATCGAGGGACTGTTGGTTTGATTCCCAGGAGGGCATACTTTGGTTATGAAATAATTTCTATGGCCCTTCTCCCTCTTACCACTGATTCTATATCATGTGGGCATGACAACTTAGTTATCAGTCACTGACAGAAGTATGCCTCTAGTAACTTATGAACAGCTTAATCCAGAGATCAAGGCTTTCCAGAAATGTCAAGCAGTTTGAATGACTGCTGTTTTAACTTATATGACATGTACAATGTGTTTCTATGGTGTTAAACCCAACCAAAGAAAAAAAGAAATTGATCCATTTTTGTACATACATGTATACAATATATTTTCTATTATTTCAGGTTAATGGGTGGTGGTATGGTATCAACTCATATCAGATCTGATTCACTTGTACCTTTACATGTTATACAACAAAGTTATGCTGTGTGTTTACTTTTTTATGTATTATCTTTTTTGCCTGCCAGCTAGCACACAAGTCTACTGACCAAGGGGTCTTGGGTTTGATTCCCTGGCAGGGCATACTTTCGTGGAGATTTGTCATTAAACAATTTCTGTGTCCATTCTCCCTCCTACCACTGATTTTAAATCATGTAGAGCAGTTGTCAGTCACTGATGGAAGTATGGGCCTAGTGGCTGGTTAACAGGTAAATTTGTAGATTTAGGCTTTCCAAGATGTTAGAGTTGGTTGACTTTTGGAAAATTTATATATCTGAAACGGAAAAGAATTAAAAAGAGCAAAAACTGTATTTGATCCATTTTTATCTGCTCTATCATTGCTAATTAATATTCACGATTCAGGTTCAAATTGGTATTTCTATATATATTAAGACCATGGATTTTGATGGTTCTAATAGTGAAACTTTACTATACTTACAGGAAAGTGGTATAGTTAATGGTTGTTGTGTAATATCACTAGATTTTGCTACTGAAGAAAAAAATTACATTGTTTTAAATGATACAGATGATTTAAAGACTGGTAGTATATGTTATATAAAACATGGCTCTGGTGGTATCTACTATTTTACACTAGGTAAGTCATTTATATAAAAGTCTGTTGTTTGATTGTTGTGCAACAACCCATTTGTCAGGTAAAGTTTAGTTCGTGCAAATAGGTTCGGAACTCAAGTAAATGGGGTTTTCGGGGGGAGTCAGCTTGTCTATTGGTCAATCTGTTGCTTTTTCTTGTCCACTCAATTTCTCAGCATCTATTTTATGGATTTGATTCAAACTTCACTCATATATACCAGATATTAGGCAGACATGTGCCACTTTGGTTACAATCCATTGATTCTTTGCCTAATAATGGCCCATTGATGAAAAATCTTGTCTGCTCATTTTCTCAGCACCCAATTTCTTCACAGACACCTGTTGGGGGATTTTTTAACACATTCAGTAACATGTCTATTATTTTCATTGCATTGAAAATATTCTAACATTAAAAATTATGTCATCTTAGAAGATAAATGACATAACATTGTAATAACATCACTATCAGAACAAAGAATAAAGTATGTGATACAAGTTGAGTGTAAGATCTTTTTATTTCTGTAGGTGAGCTCAACAGTCTTGGTAATAGCTCTCTTGAAAGTATGTTTCTTGAGCTCACTCTGTGACATTAGAATCAATCTTACACCAAAGGTGACAAAAATCTTGTATTTATTTTACAGCTACATCGTTTAGAGAATGGTTTTGTGATTATGCTGATAAGTTAGATAATGAGGCATACTATATAACTTATGGATATATATTTAGGTATGTACATGTATGGTCCTCATTTCTCTAAGTTGAAACCTTAATGTACCTGAAGTACTTTGATGTATAGTTTGAAAATTTTAACCTGAGCTTGAACTACCTTGTTATAATAATTACACACTTTACTAACATTAAATAGTTTTCCATATGTGTGTATACGATTTACAAACGAAGACAAAAATAGACGGCAAATACTGAATTTGATATATTTTTGCAAGGTCAAGCTCAGGTTAATATTGTGGGACTATACCTGTTATGAAGTAATTTGCTTGCTTATGAATGAAAATCATTTTGAAAACCACTAAGCTGCAGCCATGAATATCATGGCATTAGGTGATCTTAGTTTGATTCTTGGTTGTTATAAGTCTATCCATGATTGAAAATGTTGATTTTCCACCACAAAAGAAAAAGTTGTCAGGAATAAATAGTTTGTGAAAGCTTGGTAAGCTAGTCACTAAAAATACCCGAAAAAAGAATTCATATGTTTGTTTTTTTGTTTCAGTCAAACTACTCACCTTATCTCTGTCCAGATTTCACTGTTAAACAGTTACTAGGCACATATTTACATCAGTGACTGACAACTTCCCTACATGATTTCATTCTTGAAATTTTTTTATTGAGCTCCAGAACAACATTCCGTTTGAAGAACCTTCTTCCTATGCTGATCTTCGATAAGTTTCCAGACAGTGTTGTCCCCTCTATTTCTCAACCTGGCTTGGCACCGGCTACGGCTAGATTATGAAATTATTTTATTTATATTACAGATTTTATCATGAACCAAGCTGTATAGATGGTGAATATGGTATTGTAGTAAAACCTACAACATGTTTCATACCTGAACTTAGTATATCATTTCCTTCAACATACTTCTTTGCTTACAGAATCATGTAAGTATACTTGTTTGGTATGTTTATTGTATTATACTGTAGATGTTAGGATTTACGATTTAGGGAATTGGTACAGTTGGTGAAAAATCATAGAAAATGAGTTTTAAAGAAATATATCAAACAAAGAAATTTAAATTAAAACCCATGAACAAGAATGTCTTTATCCTGCACAAAACCTTCGCAAGTACAAATGTACATGCAGTATGGATGTTGGTAGGTACGAATGGCTTGCTTTTGTTACAGTGTATGGTTTTTACTATCACAAGGTTTCCAGTGTTTGTATGTGCTGTAGTCATTGTTGTTGTCTGAAAAAAAGTTAGAGCTCAATCTTTGGGATAGGGTTGAAAGCTCATTTATTGATTTATGTGAAAGAGACCACATGCACTAGGTGAACATACAATTGACATTACTCTGGACATCCTGTTTCTAAATATTCATAATCTGTTCACCAATGAAAGGATAAGTGTATACTTGAACAAACATGGTCGCATGTCTTTGGACACAAAAGATAACTATGTTTAACAAATTTGCCAATGGACCTTTCCATGACCTCACTTATTAGCATATCTAACAAAGGTTTACAGTTACTTTTTGTCCCCCAAACAAGGTGTTAACAAAACCCCCAAACAAGGTGTTAACAAAAGAGCACATGCTTATATTTGTGGGTAAATGTATTGTTATTCAAATAAAAAGGTCGCACTTGGAAAGGTCCATTGTCTTAAGGCGTGGTTATAGTTGCCTCAGCATAATGTTAATAAATTTTCATTGAAATAGTTATTATGTATAGCAGTAATTCATTTGTATGACATACTTAGTGATCAAAAGGTCTGAGGTTTACATGTAGGTCTACACCCACTCTCCGTAAACAGATATCCTGTAGAGCGTTGTCGTACTGGATCTTTACTTAGTCAATGCAAGGTCACGTCAAGATGAACTTTGTGTCGACCAATCAATGCTTAGCTTTCATCTAGACGAAAACACTATTAAACACATTTTGATTTCGTAATTTCTATTTTTAGACCAAGGTTTGCATGCTTATTTAACAGCAGTATAATTCACAGTCTGCGATTGGGCGGCTCATTTCAAATTGAGTGACGTAGACGATGTAAACAAGTTACGTACCATAACAATTTCGTCATGAATATTATGATGAGAAAAGGTCACCTGAACGTGACCTTTGTTTGGAAAAGGCCAGATCTAAATTAGCGAGTATACGAGTGTAAAATTTTAGATCAGGTTTTAATCAGATTGGTCTACAACTTAAAATGAAATATTTTATCACCAATCTCTATGAAGGTATTAGATCCAGCCAAAGAGAACTGAACCCATAACTTTAAGATTCCTAGTAAGATGGACTACAGTGTGAGCTTACTGAGCCGGCTTTTCTTTATATTCTAAACAAGTTATTTCATATTTAATATTTCAGATTAGAAATGGATAAAAATTCACCACGAGAATTATCATGTCGTTTAAAATCTAGATATTGGCATATAACTGATGGTGATGGAAATGTAGAAGAAGTAAGAGGACCTGGTGTTGTAGGTATGTGAGATTATATATTGTATTAACAGTCTTCAAATTTAGCAAGTGAACCTAGTCTGCTGAAGTTGCCGTTGGTCCAGTGATTTTTATACCCCCGCTTCGAAGAAGAGGGGGGTATACTGTTTTACCCTTGTCCGTGCGTGCGTTCGTGCGTGCGTCCGTCCGTTACAAAATTTCCGTCGCAGTTTTCTCAACAACTATAACATGCAGCAGCTTAATACTTTGCATATTGCTTCATCCCATAGTCCCATGTGGTGTAAAGCGCTTTCATGCTCCTTGCTCATCTACTTCCTGTTTGTCGCATATTTTTAGATTTTTGCGGGGGTATCACTAGTGAGCATTAGCTCACAGATTTACTTGTTTTAATGTGAGTGGTCTTCTGGTCCACCAGCTTTATACAGACACTATTTTCCATATTCAATTATAAACATTATTAGTTGTTATATTGTTAGCCAGATTTTTCAACGAAAAAATTCGGCTAATAGTTAAGCGAAACATGGGTGGGCGGGCGTCGAGTGTCGTTAACAATTGGGCTAATGTTTTCAATTAAGCATATATTGTCAGATCTTTATGAAACTTCATACAATGATAACATACCATGTGATGAACAGAATTAGACAGTAATCACAACTCTACCTGGCTTTACTATGGATTATTTCCCTTTGTATTTTTTGCATTAATGATTTTATATTCAGCTTTAATGTGGTTTCCACATTACATTTCTCGTATTTTATTTTAGGATGTATTATGCCTAATCATTTAAATTTACTGCAATTTTTAAAATTCCTTAGATTTTTTGTTTGCTCTGGTAAGCTTTCATTCAGTTCAGTAAAAACTTCAATTTTGCTTGACTGTATGTCAAGAGCTGATGAAAGATTTTTGTGAGGACTGCATGAATTCCTATTTGTTTTAGATTGATAGTGAAACAAGTTCTTACTGCATATATTAGTAACACTCTTGTCTGCATTCTGGTCCCCAGTACTGGGCTAGCTTTAGTAAACAAAATGGTTGGTTTAGAATATAATTAAAATCTTAAATTATTTGATGGGCAACAACAGTTTCAAGAAATCATGAAAACAGATTTTTTGAAAATTTTGTCTTGAATTATTAGTAATCACTCATAGTGACATCTACTTGTGTGAGTTGTTCACAGTTATTGATGGTGACAGGTGTGAAAAATATGTATTAAGACATGTTACCAATTTTTTTTATTTTGTATAGGTAGACAGTTAGAGGTGTGAAAAATTTATGACAAAACCTTAGTTTTAAAAAATCATGTTGTCTGGCAGACTATGAAAAGGTTTTGAATTTCCACAAATTTAAAATATACGCATTTAGAAAAATCACATGATTTCAACATTGAAAGTATATCAGAAAATGTCTGCACCACAGATCTACCGGTACTTCAATTTCCCTGAATTTCCAAAAATGTATTTCAGCTGTTAATATCTTTCAGGTGAATATCCAGTGATGAAACCAGGGACCAAGTATGACTGGATAAGCTGTGTAACATTTGATACACCCATGGGGGAAATGAAGGGTTCTTTCACATTTGTCAACTTACGAACAGGTTATTAATGTTAACCCTTAGATAATGATTACTTATTTTTGAATATACCTTGTTCTTGATTAGTTTGTGTGAATAACTGCCAAATCCATTACAAGCTATGATATTCAACTTGTTCTAGAATATTTTGAGTTCATTGCCATTGAATTAATCTCAAGCTCTGGTATTTGACAGAAAGGACTTTCATAAAAATAATGATGATTTTTAAGATAAGAAATCTTTTGTTTGCATGCTTTCCTAGATAAAAACCAAGTAGATTCGTATGAAGGAAACATGACAGCCTTACTGGGCCTTATTCCCTATTGGTTTTTACAAAAAATAGATAGACTATCCTTACTCATATATTGGCTGAATGTGAGTTATGATAGTGAGAAATTTATATTTATACTTATGTATGTATATTATTAGAACTCTACCCGCAAGATTTGGAAACTAGATGTGTAGCATCTTTGAATAAAAACTCTGCAAAATAGTTGAGCAAATAATTCAAATTGGTCTCCAGTTTGTAAACTTTGTTGATTTTACTAGGGTGCATGTTGCAAGTAGAAACTGATGATGTTATAAGATCAGTGCTTTGCTGTAATCACTACTACAATCTAGTATAATATACAAGTGTGACTGTTGATGAAATATCTTCTCCTTCCACCTTGCCAAATATTGTCCTTTAGTTTTAATGTGTTTTTATTAGTACTTTGATCAAACCAATTATTATCTTTTATTCCAGGTGAGGAGATGGAGGTCCCATGTCCAACATTCAAAGTGTCAGCACCACTAAGAGTGTGTCATGTAAAAACTTGAACAAAACCTCCATAACAAGATTATTGAACTCAGATCTACATAGTTTAATACTGGGAACCCAACTGTGATAAAAGTAGAGCTGTCATTGATTGAGCTCGAAGCGTATCAATGATATCAATATATCGAGAAATTGATATCGACAATACACCAATATATATTGATACCTTCACTGACGTACTGTACAGACCATTTATGTTGTTATAAACTCATAATAGTTGTATATTTGTCATGAATGTTATACCTTCTGTGGTCTAGAGCTATTTTCTCAAAGGGGGTGTCATCAATGACCTATCAGTTCATTTTATAACAGAGCACCTGTTTTTGCTTACGATAAAAGGTTTGTCACACAAATTTATCACCTTAAGAGTGACTTTTATTTATTTACCTATATATGCTTTATTATCGATATTTCAAAATGCATATTGATTATTGATCGGAAAATAAATATTGACGATACAGCGATATTGTTGGAATTGATGACAGCTCTAGATGAAAGAAGGATAAAATTGTGTATATCTGCCATGATATTGTCATTGAAGTCATCTACATTCATTTAATGATGTATAATCTGGGTTTTTTTCTTTACTGTTAAAACATGAATTATTTCATGGTGACTTTGTGTGTTAAAATTGTTTGTTGTCTAACAATCATGATATTGTGATAGCCTGTAGTCAGACTGTGACATTATTCAGAAAAAAACTAACTATACCAAACTAAAAAGTTCTGTGAAAAAAAATGAAATGTCAATGCAGAGAAATTCATGGATAATTTTTTTCAAGACTGGTTCTAAAATGCTGGAGATTTTTACCAGAGAAAGTGTTCAGAAACAGTCTTTGTGGAATCAATCTTGAGTGTTTTAGAGTGCTGATCTATTCACTTGACCTAACGGTTGACCATACAAGGTTTGAATCAACTGGAAACATCATGAAACTATTTTCAAATAAGATGTAAATGGACCACTATTAGCTCTTTTATTTTTGAAAGTTGACACTTAAGGGTCTCTATTTTGTAAAAATTGAAAACTTTCATATTTATTTTTGTATTTTTTGAAAGGCTGATATGAGGCATGACAATCAAAGGGTTTATTTGTCAGTTTGTCATTAGTCCATCATTAGTTTCAGTTGATACACTTAAACTTTTATTGTCATGTTGTTTAATTATTCTATATGATAAAATTTATGTAGAACTTGAGCCAGTTGCATAATGAAGTTGCTACTTGGTGTTTTAAAAAACAAACATGTTTTTGTTATTTGTGTTAGCCGAGTACTGTTCAGTTCAAAATATCTAAACCAAATTTGCAGCTTTCAGTTGAAAGTTTTAAAAATACTGAAAACCAACTTTCGAAATACTGAAATAGACTGATTTCATGTAAATATATAGATTGCTTTTTCTCAAAATACTGAAATCAGTATTAATACTGAAAGCTTTTAATTTACCCCTGACAAATGTATAGAGTGTTCTGAATGTATTCAGATTGCAAAGCCATTCTGCTAGCCAGTGCTACACATATCATATTAAACCATTTAATAGGTAATTGCTATACATGTATAGTGCTAGGTAGTGATATTCTTATACAGCTGGCTCCCAATATATGATATTGTTATTTGATTATTATGAGATTTTGTTTACGTATATTATTCAGATTAATGGTTATTTTATTTTAAATAAAGAGTATATATTTTATTTGTTTTATTGTGTCTTTTCTTTTGGATGAGTGAGTTCTGTAATTCACTGTGAAGGCTATTTCTAACTTGTCTACTCTGTCTGGTTACCTCAGTCCATGTCTGATTCTTAACCCAGAGGTTGTGAGCTTGATCCTTGAGTAGGGCCTACATACCATAGTGAAGTTTGAAATGCTAGAACATGAAATACTTTCTACATTCATGCCACCCAGCTCTTACCACTGTATCAAGTACGGAAGTTGTCATTCATTTCTGAAGGCATTAACTGAACACTGCTGTCTTTCATGGATCAAGACCATGCCAGCTACCTATGCTCAGTTCATGCACTGATTCAAAGTTTAGGTTTAGTGATATTTATGGGAAGAGTGAAGTGATTACTGCATGCATGTAAGGATGCCTGTATTTGAAGTTGTGCACATGTCTAAAATAAAATGATTTTACTGAGCAATATTTCTGGACATTTGATGTTGAGTGAAAGGGCAGTCAATTGTAAGGATAGTTAAACCAACTATGTACTGATCTGTGCTCAGTGTAATACTGGCATTTTATGAGTTCTGCTGATAACCTAATGGTAGGCATAACTACAGAAAGAAAAAGTTTAAAATTTGTCATGAAGGTAGACAACTCTAGATTTCTGGAATATTAAATTAGTGAAATCGTCTCATGTACCCTGAGATGTCACCAATAAAGATACTTGTTCTAACTTCTGGCACTAATCTATCAGGAATAGGATATTAAAGATCTACTTGTAATTATATCATAGGCGGATCCAGGGGGGGTTCAGGGGGGGGGGGGTCCGGTCCCCCTAGAATCTGGAAAATGTACCTGTCCATATGTGTATTTCTTGCCTGTAAGTCATGAAGCATTTTTTTGGTGCTTTACATAGATTTAATGGACTTGGTTATGTAGTTTTTATTATCAATATGTTGCATTTTTTGTATAATGTGGTTGTGGTTCGAGGTTCGGCCCGCCCCCCCCCCAGAAAAGTTCGAACTCCTCCCAGAAGAAAATCCTGGATCCCCCCCCCCCCTGTATATAGAACAAATTTGTTACTATCCATGACTCAAATTGATAAGAAGTGGTCAACTTATTAAAATCCAGTTAACTATTGTAGAAATTATAATAACACATTTCTTATCTATTAAATCATGACGTTTGTTTACAAATTTGTACCTTTCAAGCTTAAATTATATCTAGTCAAAATATAATTAAATTCCATTGAAATAAAAATGTACTGATTGTTCGTACAAGATCTATATATGTATATATACAGGGAATTAGATATGTTATCTATGACTATGTCTCTGATATATACAACTATATATACAAGTTTACAATAAATAGTGACTCTACTCAGATCTATCAAGTCTCAGGCATTTGATCAAACAATTTCTTCTCTCAAGCTCATAAAATCATATTGGCGTATTTTTATGAGATTGGGTCGTCGACCTATCAGTTTTTTAACCCTGCAAAGTTTACCAATAAGTGGGTCAACGGACAGAAATGTCAGTACGCATTTAAATACCTTGCGTACTTTGATTCAAGCTTACTTCGGCTATATTTAGAAATTTATTTACAAATGTTGAGTCCATTAACAATAGGGGGTTTATAATATTATAAAGTAAATGATGCGGCCAAATTTTGCTAAAGATCACATATTTAGATATATTTTGTTATGTTAAATAATAAAATATTTTATTTAAATGAAAAGTGCAGTTTGTTTTTATGTTATTTGTGCAAATCGATAAAAATGTAAAGCGCACAACCTACAAAATAATGAGACGGTCTGTTGCGCTCGTGACCCAATTTCGGCGCACCTCGGATTTGTCGACATGGCGGAGCCGAGCGGAGAGGTCCGTGGTAGTCCTCGAAAGAAAGGAAATAATAGCGATACCATGGAGGAAAATGAGGAAGAAGGACAGATATTTGAAGTAGAAAAGATCATCGGGAAGTCGAAGATAAAAGTAAGAACACAAATAGTCGAAATTGGTTGCATTTTTCGTTTTTTCTGTTTGTAGGTCAGACCAAAAATGGAGGTAAACATTTGCAGGTTCCGACTAATATAAACAGAAGACAAAGGACGAACCCTTGTTCTTATTTTGTATGAAACTAGGCATTCTTTGTGCTCTATAGACTCTATCAAGACCTTCCTAGACCATAAATTATAAAATTTTCACTATCCGAGCCTTTAATTTGGTCACGAAATAAAAAAATCCCGACTAATTCGAACCCGTGGGATGGGCTCTATTGCTTGACGTGCATGTCAATCTTGTGTCAATTATTACGAAGAAGTCGAAAAGAAAGAATAGTTAGATTGTCATTGAGGGCATATACAGTATTCAAAGATTGAGCTAATTTGACAGTGAATATGAGATCAACACTTCTTGAATCATCTCTCAAATTTTTTAATTGACCTACTTCACATGGAAATCCAATCAATCCTTCAAAAGTTCAAGGCCAGTGTCGATATTAACAATTCAATCTAAACTTCTTGGTTTTGTTTTTATCACTGCCTTACCTTTGTACAATTTAATCTTGATGTTAGTATTGACTATAGAGCTTTCACGATAGGCTAGGAACGTATCGCGGTATACTGCGATGTGCTAGAACCGTACCACGATACATACCACAATATATTGCTTTGCAAACCGAAGACACGGCTGCATAATACTTCTGTCTTAAAGAACTTATTGAACTGTTTTGTATTGAAGTATGTTATAGGATTTTGTAGGAAAAGTGCCTGTACCAGACTGGACTGAAAAAACTAGGTATTTTGGAGTAATGTGAACATTCCGAACGTGCCTAAAGTCTTTGAACTTAAGCTTTCATTGAATGAACCATGGAAAACTGACGTTTTGCTATTTTCATTAGGCGAAGGGAAGAACTTTTCAATGAGACTGAAAAATATCGCTAAATACCGGTACATTAGACTCGTACCGCGGTACATATTTCCGCAGCTGCGTATTGCAATATACCGGTTTATCGTGGCAGCCCTAGTTGACTATAAGTTTTGATGTTTACTGTATCATTTTACAATTTTTATGTTATTTAGACTTTCTGATTGTTTGCTATGTTGAACAGTTTATCAACATTTCCTATCATTTATGAAAGCCCCTAGAGTTCATTCTTAAACCTTGATTATAAAATTTTAAAGACAAGATTCTTCATTGGACATAATATAAAGCACCATTGCATGTTTACTGGTCTAGACTCCTATGGTTGGGGACTATGTAAACTTGAAAAGCCCCTCTATATCTACACATTGTGAATACCAATGCCACCTTTTACACATCAGGGACATTAAACAATTATAATTTTCTGTCACATTAATTATTTGAACTCCAAGTATTTCAATTTGTATAAGTAAAAAATTTAAGTTAAGAAATAATGTATAAGTCTCAATTCTTAAAAAGGAGGCTTTATAAGATTTCCAGTGTTATTAACCTTAGTTATTATTATTACGCTCAGAATTTTCTGTAATCACTTATGTTGATACTGTTGTTTTCTTGGAATTGTCTAGATCTATCAAAAGGTATATAGTCTTTAGATGATATGTATGAATAGCCAGCACATACCCTTCTCCTAATTTGTAGATAGTTCTCAGTATTTGTAAACATCTTCGTTCCTGGACTGAGTTTATAATTATTTGAATGTATCTATTATCATGTCATTAACTCGGCCCTCTCTTGTTCTCTTTTCAGGGTTTGGTTGTGTACAAAGTAAGATGGAAGGGTTATGGTCCGGCAGATGACACTTGGGAACCTGTAGAAAATTTTGAATCTTGTCAAGACTTGATAGAAGAATTCAATGAAAAACAAAGAGAGATTGCACAGAAAAGAGCAGAAGAAAGAAAACAGAGATTGGTAATTGAGAAAATAATATTCATTATAAGTTAACCTGTTAGTGTTCAATGGTGAATACATTGTAAAGTAGCCTTCATTTGTAAAGTGGAAGTCTCCTTTACCTGAAATCTCAAACTGGGTGTATTTATGACTTAAAACTTATTGATATTGTGTAGCTGTATAAGTCTTTATAATTAATGAAGGGAATTGTTACAGAATTAGTGAAAGAGACTTCAGTCTTTTAAATGTGTCATTTATTATACATTACAAATAGCAAATAATTGATTTGTTGAGACCTGTCTGATTTCTTGACTTGGTTCAGATTTTAAGATAATACTTCTATGGATTTCCCAGGTACTGGTGAAGGCTCAGGTTTTCTTAGTACTTGCTCTCCATGCATGTAATTTATTAGATTCATATGTAATTGACGGTTAATGACCCCTTCATTGGTTTTCACTGTACATTTTTTCCAGTCATCTCCTTAACCAACTAGCTTAAAGCCTTTGACTTGTGAAGCTTAATCCAGGCTTGTGAAAAGTACTGATTTCAGATTCTTTTAGTTGCCTAGTTGATAATTTGCTCTTTGTACTGATACTAGTTTTTACTATTATATGACATAATAATGAAAGCCCTGTATACGAGGGTTGTCCCAGAAAAAGTGGGACTTTTTTAATTACTTGCAAATGCGACGTCTGATCAATACAAAAATTACACAGTATGTATTTTCAACATTTCAACACTGTTTCGCATACATTTTATATCAAAACAATGTTTTTTGTACGTAATATTACATGAATACGCATGCGCGGTAGAGGTCGGCGGCGCACACCATTTTTTAACATGACCAACATTCGTATGAGCCATATATGACCAGGTTATTGCAAAAATAACGGAATAAAAAATACATCTGCATGTGACGCATGAAACGGCGCGTAAATGTTGATGTTTTTATGTAGTTGACGTCATAAATATCGACGTTGTTACTAAATATTCGTTAGCAACTACTTTTAAAATGGCGACGTCGGCGAAATCTGCGGCGCAAAAAGCCGTCATAAAATACTGTGTCGAGAGAGGAATGACACCGACACAAACAAAAAAAGAAATAGAATCTATAGAATGCTTAAAGAGTGCGTCTCGCACACTTGTATCTAAGTGGCACAAACATTTTTCTGAAGGGTCAGAGCTTACATTGGCAGAAAATAGGGGACGACCCAAGAAGTGTAAGGCCGAAGATGCTGAAAAATTGAAAAGAGTTCGTGAACTTTCAGAAAAGACAGGAATGAGTAAGTCGGCTATTCAGCACTTAGTTGTGGAAAATCTACAGTTGAGTCGTGTGTTTGCCAGGTGGGTGCCTCGACTTTTGACTGAAGATGAGATGAAAAGACATGTTTTAGCTTCGAAAAACTTTTTAAATAGACACTTACGGGTCAACATTAAGTTTAAAAATAATGATGTTACGTTATCGTGCTCCGGCACACACACACTAGTAAGCTACTATTCTGCATATCTTTGTTAAGTTTGGAGATACACACTTCAAACTTTACCACTGAGTAGCAAACACTCCATTTTATAATGTGTTAAATTTATATTAACGTACGCTAATTATTTTAAGAATTACAAACGTTATCCCACTTTCTCTGGGACAACCCTCGTATTTCCGATTTTAAAAGTTGTATTGTGTAATTCATTACACCATTGTGGATGTTATATTTTCAGCTTACAATGGAAGGTCGGTTAACATCTGAAACATCTAGTGACCCAGATTCACCATATCCATCAACATTTAAAAACACATTTTATAAGGAGCTCGAAGCTGGAAGGGTTAATGTTTTTGATAATGACATGTATTCTAAAGTTAAAAAGAGGTCTGTAAATGCTAACTCTCAGATGTCTGTCAAAGATTCAAACAGTTCAAGCTCAGATGACTGTGGCTCCGGCAGTGTTGCTAAGATCAGGCGGTATAGTGACCCTGTGAAAAGTAGTGGTAAAAAAAGTGCTAAGAAAAAGTCTGGGAGTGTGCGTAAATCAAGTTCTAGTAGTTCATCCAAAAAGAAGAAATCTAAAACCAACAGAGAGCCAAGTTCAGCTTCACGTAATATCAACTTTGATTCTAGCGAGAGTGTAGTGAATGAAAATACTAATTCTGATCGTATTGAGATTTATACAGACTCGGAAAGTACAGACACTGATTTCACCGACATACAAAAACCTACATTGAAGCTAGTGATCAAGAAAGTCCCAGAATGCTCTACTAAAATAAAAGACAATGAAACTTCTGATGGTGAAAGTATAACATCATCTTATACTGTTCTATCAAAGTCCTCAGAATCACCTATCACAGGTAACTATGGCTGTTTCATCTTTAGTGATATTATAGCCTACCTTTTCAGGGTTCGACACTAAAAACTAGAATCAGAGATTTCTCCTTAACGTTAGGGATTCCTCCAATAATATACAAAGTAATAAGATAGAGATATAAGTCACAAAATGTGGTAAACAGTACATGGGAACTCAAATTAATGTTATAGCTGGGCATTTTTTTAGGGATCCAGAAGGAACCTCTAAATAAGCCTCACTGGGATTCCTTCCAAGATTTTGGGATCCTCAGAATCGCGGGACACTGTTAGTGTCAAACCCTGATATTGTGTATTTCATACTGTGATTCAGGGTTCACCGCTAACTGGTGTTTACCAGGCATCTGAAGGAATCCTTAGTCAGTTACTCGAGGAAACTTCCTTAACATTAGATGTACAACCATTAAAAGACATAAAATTTGGATGCATTTGTGATGAACAATTGATGGAAAATAAAATTTGCATAAGATCAGGGCAATTTTTCATGGATTTTGATGGAATCCTCAGTTAACAATCACAGGATTGCTCCCAATATTTTAGATCCACTGTTGGTTTCTTAGTTCTAACCCTGTGATTTAGAAATATTCCTACACAGTGGAACTAGAAAATCTGAAAGATGCTTGATAATAAATTTTTATTCATATATTGGTGATGATAATTTTTAATGGCCTAATTTGAGACAACCACAATTTAAGTACACACCATGTACTTTGACTATCATAATTGCATAAAACGTATATTTATGTAGCATAAGTTTTCTTGCTAGCTGAATACATTGGAAACATTCATACATTCATAGAATCAATTCAATCTGCATTTTTTGTTTTGCTAGCTTAAGTTCAACCATTTCAAAGAATTTGGATAACACACTAACTTTGACAAAGAAAATGCTTTAATAAGTGCTAGGTAGTGATAACCTTATAGATCAGACTCCTTGTTTTCCTTGTTATGATTAAAAATCTTAAGTGAATATTCTGGAACTCAGAACTTAAGGGCAGATAAATCATAAAGGGGCATGGTGCATCTGCTGCATCAGAATGTTGATTTTTTCAAAGACTTTAGGGTTGAGTAAAGATGAACAGGGTGGAGTGAAAAAAGGGCAGGTTGCAGTGTCTTACTATTCTCTTGTAGAATAATTGCTAATATATATTTTTTATTTACTTTTTTTCAGATTCAGTGAACCCATGTAGTAGTACAAGTACAGTTGTTGACACATCTGGTAAATTAAAACATAAATCAAACAAATCATCATCACATAAACAGAAATCTAATGATAAAAAACGTAAAGCATCATCCACAAGTTTGAACAATGATCACAGTGAAAGATCCAAAGGATCAGACTTTAAAGTACCCAAACATAATCTTGACATTGATGACCATATTGGTCCAGTTTTAAGTGAACATACAGACAATGTTCCTACCATGGAAAAATCAGTTTCAAAGAAAATTTCAAATCTGGACATAGGTTCACCAAATCATGGTGAGAAAGTTGTTAAAACAGATTTCAAGAATGTTGAGACCAAGGTTGATTGTGATAGTGCAGTGAAGACGGAAGAAAAAGAACTCATTCATGATACTTTTAAATCACAAAGTCTTCCGTCAAGTGATCTCATAAAATCAGATCAATCTCAATGTTCATCGATCTCAAATGTTGACATTTCAAGTATGAAATATGATAACAAAGTTTGTGTTAACTCTACTGTGTCAGCTAATTATAACAGATCAACCAACCATGACTCAAATATAAATGTATCGGGGTCGTCTCAAAAATCACAGAACATTTCTATAGCAGATGATTTACATGGTGATAATAGAATGTCATTAGACGACCCTCTGTTTAGTAGACAAGTAGAAGACCCTCTATTACGACGACAAATGGACAACTTTAAATTACGACAACAAGCAGAAGACCCTCTCTTTCAGAGACAAGTATCAGATCAAACATTAGACAGTGGTATACCATCGCCTGTCAGTGATGAAAGTGATCTGGGTGGTTTAATGCAGAATGATAACAGGATTCTCTCTAATATACCTAACAGTGAGGACACTTTTGATAAAGGTAAATATTCAGAATTTTTTCAAGTCATTTTGGGCCCCATTCCATCCTCTAAAAATTTTCCGATTCGTTGTATCATAATTTTTAGCCAGATTTTTCAACGAAAAAATTTGGCTTATAGTTAAGCGAAACATGTGTGGGCGGGCATCCAGTGTTGTTAACAAAAGGTTTTTTTTACCATATATTTTTGCCATTTATTTTCAGATCTTTATGAAACTTCATACAATGATAACATACCATGTGATGAACAGAATTAGAAAGTAACCACAACTGTACCTGGCTTTATTATGGATTATTTCCCTTTGTAATTTTTGCCATTTATGGCCAGATCTTGATGAAAATCTGGCTTTAATGTGGTTTCCACATTATATTTCTTGTTTTGTTTTTAAATCTTTGTCCTTTTGAATGTTGAATACTTGATATTGAATTAAGGTATAGTGTTGATGTTACAGACATACATGGTTGAATTTGAAAGAGTTTGATCGTTTAGGACTGGCCCTGAAGTTTACAATTTTCTGTTACCTTGGAAAATATCTAGCTACAAAAAAGCATGCAATACATGTGTCAAAATTTATTTTAAGTTGTGTTTTTAAAAGTAATCATTCTACAAAAAACTTAATTGAATCTTCCAAACTTTTGTTTGGCTATGTATATTTTGTTATACTTATGTACATTGTCACTGTGTATTTACAGGTATTGGACAAGAGGATTTTCTAGATATAGATTTACCATTTATAGATTGGGATTTATTTGAGGCTGAAGTATCACCTCAACCTATTGTTTTAACTAATGGTGAGTATATCTTTGTTCTTTATTGTTGCTATAGATTTATCAACTAAATTATCCCTTATCTGTAGTCAGGGCCTGGTAGTTTTTAATCAAATAACACCAGGGTCATATAGTAAGAAAACAATCATATATATTTGTTCAAGTGATCATTTTCATGTTAAATGTTAATGAACAGCACTTTGATGGCTCAGTGCAAAGTAGTCCTTTTCATGTAAATAAAGAAGGGTCTGGACTTAGTTTGTGATGACACATCAAAGTGTTGTTTAAACCAAGTAAATTTTATTAACAGTGGGCTAGACTTATAACAAAATTTATAAGCTTAAGCTCTCAAGAGCTTTTTTCCCACAACTGTTTTAACATATATATTTTTTTAATTGACATTATAGATGAGTTTGCTAAAGCTGTTATGTGTGGAGATTTTGTTAGTGTAAGAAGAGCTCTACTAGGTGATGGACAATATGATATAGAACAGGCTGATCCCTCTGGGAAAACTTTACTGATAGGAGCTGTACAACATGGTAGGTTTTTTCTTCTTATTTAATAGACTATTGAAACTGGAATGAATGTTGTTAGAGGTATTCCTAAAGTTCAGCATTTAGGGACCTTTTATATCTTAGGATCAAAAAGTTTTAAACTCGTCCTCGGCACATTAATTGTATGGAATTGCTTATTGCTTATATATAAAAACTTGAGCTTAGTTGGGATGATGTCACACAACATTATATGACATCACATGAAAGGCTTTGTGGGTATTCTACCGTAATCTTTTGTCTTTCTCATAGAAGTGGACTGAGGCAGTTATTATGATCTTGGACTGGATACCATTGAGCTAGTAAAGTAATATTGCATGATTCTTTGGATTGAGTGACAAACGTCAGTCCACCTTAACCCACTAGCCAAAAGTCTTGCACTAGTGAAAATCAATTTAGACTCATGAAAATTACTTATTTAATGTGGTTAGGCTAGTTGATAATTTTGCAGTTTATTATATAATAATATAAATCAAGCTAGTGCACGAGATTGCTTAAGGCAATGACCAATGGTTTGATATGACTCAATGTTCATACTATATTTGTAATTTTATGATTCACAGGTCATGATGACATCACAGATTTGTTAGTTAAGAATGGTGCTGATGTAAATAGACAAATGAAGAATGGTTTAACACCATTAATGGTGGCTTGTATATATGTAAGTATAATAGTAAACATGGCTCTCACAACATTCAATTGACTAATTTAGTGAAGGACAGGGCACCATTTTTGAAACTACATAATGAATGCAGTTATAACTTACTTCATGACTATAAGATTATTATTGGAAATCAAGTGCATAGTTACGTTACTCTTGAATGAAATTTGACTGGATTTTGGCTCTTTTGCTCATTTGAAGTCAAAATCAAATGACAAGCTGCATAACTATAGAATGAGATTTGACAGGATTTTGCCTCTTTATACTTATAAATTCTAAATTTGAAGTTTTCCATGCAAATTTTGCTTTTCAGACTTTTCAGCAATGATGTTATCTACTTGACATTTTACTCATCTTAATGGTTGAATTTCAATATTAACTTAGTTTGCACGAGAACCCTTGTTAAGCACACTGGCAGTGGTTTGCTCTTGTTTCAGTCATTTTAGAGTTACTATTTACAAATAATTCTTATTTATTTGTTTATTTTCAGTCTGAAATTGGTACAGTGAATTTGTTGTTAGAACTTGGAGCTAAAGTTAACTTACAAACAATTGACGGGAGAACTGCCATATTTATGGTAAGTCTATTCAGTACTTTGATTTCTAATTAATATATTTACACTTAAATTTTACAGACCTATTTAAACATAATTTTTAATATATTTCAAAGGGAGATTATAACTGTCTTTAAAATTCATTTGTAATAGTATTTTTGTATAACTTCATTGAACAATTTTGTAATGACATGATGATTTATGTATATAATTTGTGTAGAATTACTTGTCGATCGTATACTAGGGAACGCATATTCATGTACTTTAAAAATGCAAGAAATCACTCGAAGGATGAAGATAAAGATCAAGATGCAGGTTCATCACATTACTGGTTTATAGTCCCATTTTGACCTAATCAAGCTATGCACTGTTTAATGAATAAAAAGCATTCCTCTAATTTCCTCATGTTTTTGTGTTCTTTTCAGGCCGCAGAAAGAGGACATTCACAGATATTATGGTTATTACTGGAATGTGGAAGTAATTTTAATCATGTATGTCGTGGTGGTGTTACTGCTTTAAATATACTTAAACGTCATAGTAACTCTCAAACAGAACTTATTATGTCAAGTCATATACAAAGGTAATAGTTTGTTATAATTCTATGTGGTTAATGTGTTCTAAAATGTTGAATCAAGTGTCTAGTTTAGCTAAGATTGAAATTTGTGTCTTAAATGAGCCATTTTTTGGAGTAAATCTTTAATAAGTTTAACTTAATTTTAAGTTTGACTCAATTTCTGAAGTATTCCTTTTATTGCTGGAAATATCATTTCACTACTGCATAATGTCTTTCAAAAATACACCATTTAACTTAAGGTTGAGAAAGAAGCTTGGACCGTCAAAATCAAAGTAGTTCAAGTTCTGAAATTTTATGTTGTCCCACTGTACTGCACTTACCAGAGTTCCCCGATCTAACTTAAATCTGTTGTATAATTATTTAAAAGAATGTAATAAAACTGATAGCACTTTACAACATTTCATGGTAATAAATGTCAGCTGCATCATGGCAAAATTGACTGTTGATAAATGTAGCATGAGAGGGTTGCCTGCAAGACTAGTAAGTGCATTGTGTTAAAGAGCGAGTTACAACAGTCTTGCAGGCAACCCTCGCATTGTTATGATTCATTACTCGTTGGTTTGCATCTAAGTACTGTGCAAACTGCTACAAAATGAGTTATACATTCTGTTTTTTTCTGTTTCCAGAGTAACTACAGAGTTTCATAAACAAGTCAATATAATATTAAATGGTAACGCTGAAGTAGTAAGACCTGTGTTTCCTCTACAAATATTTAATGCTTCAGATGAGTCAGTATATAATTATGAGTTTCACCATGGTGTACCTTCTACAGATAATGGTAAGAGCTGTCTCTATCTTGACCCACTAACCCTAAGCCCAAAGCCGTGCACTGGATTTCTGTACTGGAATAGTACTTGAGCATTTCAAATTTTGTACTTGTACTTAGGGCTGTCATCGGAAATCGCGATTCTTGACAGACGATCTGATATTGATTCATAATCTCAAATATCGATACAATCTAGCATTTTATAAAACTGTAAACTATAGGACTTTTTATATACTTAATTAAATTATGTGACTTGTTATTAATTGTATCTTGAATTCATTTAATCTTTTTGTATTATGCAAATGAAAGCATCTTTCAGTGACTTTGTCATATTACATTAATTAATGTTTTATAATTACAGGAATAGGTCACCTATTGTTTGTTGGTCATTCTTTATTTACAAATCAAGAAGTTAAATGTAGATTACATGGACCATGTGTTGTAAAATCTGTAACATTAAATGGACATCAGTTACCATGTTTTACTGAGGTAAGATGCATATACTTAACTCTCATCAAAAGTACTTCCTGAAACATTCTGTTCTTGAGACACACAGAAATAATACTGCATACAGGGCTCGAATTTAACAAAAAATTGGACTCGCAGCTTTTTGCGAGTCGATTTTATTTCAACTCGCAAAATGAAAATAGTCACTTGCATTTTTTTCCAAATTTTAATAGCATACATAGTAACTATTCACATTTGCAATACAAAAACAACATAATGCTACATATAATAAGAAAGAACAATGGCATTATTGTGGGATAGACAAAAATACCCCAACATGTTTTTTTGTGAATCTTTAATTAATACCATCAATCTATCTGGCCATTTCAATGCTGTTTTTGAGCCTTATTAATTTTGACAGTAAAATTTTTGCATCAATTTCAACTCTCGAAAACTTGCGAGTTGAAATAAAAGGTACTCGCAATTTTCAGAATCCACTCGCATTTTGCGAGTATGCGAGCTTAAATTCGAGCCCTGGCTGCATAGCTAAAAAAATCTTGCTGTTAAAATTTTGTTATTTTTTGTATTTTTTTTTGTGATTACTTTTTCCATTGCCAAGGGTCATTTTGAAGCAAAATTAATCACTGCCATGGTGTCACTCTCTTCAGTTGGCTGATTTCATGGATCATATCATCATTTAAAGGTCATGTGACACTTGATTGTGGTTCTAGCTTATTTTCCCTGATAAGACTTTTTTCTTCACCTTTTTCTTTGCTGTTACATAAATATTCCTCAGATATTTACTTACAAGGTCTCAATATGCTCCAAAGTGTGCTTTTTCAACTCTAAATGCAGTGCAGAAAAAAAGGTGTTTGAACAATTTTAACTCATGATTTCAGAAAATCTCATTTTCACTTGTGGCTATGTTTTCTGAGCTCACTTGGTGAAATAAAAATCAACCTTACACTAAAATTGAAGTACATCCTCTATATACATTTTATTCAATATAACTTGACATGTATTTATTTTTTACTTACAGGAAGGAAATTTTGTTTTAGCATTTTGTCCTCTGGTTGAAGGTAGAAATCTGTTGCGAATAAGTCTACTGAAGTCAGACAAAATTAAACATCCCCTCCAAGAGGTAATGTTAACATTAAATTGTTGATCAAGAGGTCTTTTGATAGTATTGTCATCTATCTTGTGACCGATAGTAGTTGTAAATCCTTTATATAGTATTGTTACACATGTATTATCATAATATTGTGATAACTTGCTGCCCTGTACCATACAAGCACATGTATATGACATTTTTTAATCAAGTTTATTTGCAGACTGGTTTTGTGTTTTATAAACCATTACATAAGTTAAACCTATTTGTCATGATTAATCAACTGCACCAGTCAACAAATCTTTTTTATCATATTCATAATGCAGTTCCTTTAATTTTGAGCTAAATTTGATTGTGTTATCTTGTTTTTACAATTGAAATATATTTTATTAGACAGACCTATATTGTTACACATTAAAACCTTGTTTATTTTGTATTTTACATTGACTAACTTGCCTTACTTCAAGTCAGGTGTTTTCATGATTTTACTCTGTATATTTCAGGGAAAATTGATTGTATGTGCTTTCAAGGCCCAGTTACTTCAGCACTAAAGAAATTTACCACTCTTCTTCTGTGTTTGTTGTCAACTTGTTTTTGTAATTCTGTGATTTTTTTGTGTTGTATTACAAAGTTATGAAGTTTATTACATGATATAATAACATAGTTACACATTTCTATATCTTGCCCATTTAATATTTCATGTTTAAATATTTTCTATGTGGTTTGCTTTGTTTAATTGTTGGAACTTTTTTGTACTTATACATTTATTTGTAATGATGGACAATTATTGTTAAGATTTAAGCTAATTATAGACTGTTACAGAAATATTAATTTGTTTATCTTACTGGATTAGACAATTTCTTGTGCCGAGACAAGTGAATTTTAGATGTTATCTGGAAATCAAGATCTTCCGGGGTTTCCACCTGCACTGACCAGGTACAAACAATCTTTTTGCACAAAATGGCTGAAAACTCACGAAACACAAAACTAATTTAATCCAGTGATATTGATCAAAGGAAACAGAGCATTGCTGTTTTGCTGTGAAAAGTTGCTTAAACTTTAATTCATGTCACTTGACTTCTCACATGATTTGTCACATGACTTATAATGTGACTTCTCACAAGAATTGTCACATGACTTATAATGTGACTTGTCACATGACTTATAATGTGACTTGTCACATGATTTGTCACATGACTTATAACATGACTTGTCACAAGAATTGTCACATGACTTATAATGTGATTTGTCACATGATTTGTCACATGACTTATAATGTGACTTGTCACAAGAATTGTCACATGACTTATAATGTGACTTGTCACATGAATTATAACATGGCTTGTCTTATGACTTCTCATGATATGTCACATGACTTCTCACATGACCTATACCATTTATATTATGACTTATTACATAGACAGATTACTCGTTGCCAGTTGGGCATTCATTAAACATGTTGATCTCAAATTTTTTTTCATCATTTCATTTTATAAGGTAAAATTCAATGCAATTACTTACCTACTTAAACTTAATGTGTTGTCATTTTTTTTTGAGCCAGTAGCAGAAATATTTGAATTTTTATGTATTTATAATACTGTGTGATTTTTATACCCCCGCTTCGAAGAAGAGGGGGGTATACTGTTTTACCCTTGTCTGTGCGTGCGTGCGTGTGTGCGTCCGTCCGTTACAAAATTTCCGTCGCAGTTTTCTCAGCAATTATAACATGCAGCAGCCTAATACTTTGCATATTGCTTCATCCCATAGTCCCATGTGGTGTAAAGCGATTTCATGCTCCTTGCTCATCTACTTCCTGTTTGTCGCATATTTTTAGATTTTTGCGGGGGTATCACTAGTGAGCATTAGCTCACAGATTTACTTGTTTTCTTTGTTAATTAAATCTGTTTCAGATTTTATAAATTGATTAATATTTTTAGTATTAATAATAATACTCAAATAATAGAATATAAAATTGATCTCTGTGTGTTTTTTTACATAGGGAGTAAAATAGTTAGATTTTTTAAAACTTTATGATGATATATAGTGAAAATGTTAGGGGTTGCATACATTGTAAGTAGATTTTTTATGTCTTTACTACCTGATCTGCTGAGGCTGAAAATGTTTGATCAGCCACGATTGACAGATGCCATAGACAGCTTCCAAACTATACATGAGAACTTGTAGATCTTTATACAAAATCAAAAGTATTCATATTTGCCATAAATCATGTCAGCTCTTCCTTGCCTTTTGGCATGAAAGTAGAATAACTTATGACTGGAATGCTTGTAAAAATGTTCATGGTTTTAATTGTGTTTCTGTGTGTGAAAAGAAGTTTGGTTAATTCATTGAAAATATTGCCCATGCAGAATTAATGCTGCCATATCAAACCTGAACATAATATGGTTGTCATTTTAATTTTGGTTATATGAAAAATAATGTTTTTTGATGATACTAATGACATAGCATTTGTTGTTTTCACATGAAGTATAACAGTTCTAGCTATTCTTTTATAGTTATATGAGATGCTGTTATCTTAGAAATTGATTAACTCTTATCTAAAACATTACACATCCACTGTGTAACCTTAGAATATACAGATGTATCACATTTTAGGAAACACTTATCAAATATTGTGATTTATTGTAAACAGGGATGATTTCTATGCTTTTTAGTGCTAACTATCATGACTTATTTAAATTTTCGAGGTCTTTATTATATTGTCAGATTTTGTCTTTATATACATGAAATTATGATGATATCACACCATTGGTTATTTCTGAAAATTTCATATTTTTTTATTATGTTATGGTGTGTTAAGTTAAATTTGAACTTTTCTATTTCGTTCATAGAAAATACAGTGTTCCCAAAGTTTTTAAACAAAATTCTATTATAGGATAAACTCACTAACATTTACCCATGAAAATGAAGAAAGTATGAGTCATCTGAGCAAATTTCATAATCAATATTTATAAGTTTATTAACGTATGATTCAAACTATGTTTCATGAATTAATCATTTTTTGTTAGGTTTAATGCCATAGCAACACATTATATAGGTCATATAACCGCGGTCAATCGACCTACTCACTGTTCCTGGAAAGGCTAAATCTCTGGATTTAGCTGTTAACCATCTACTAAGCACATACTTTTGTCAGTGACTTACAACTGCCCTGCATAATTAAGAATAATTGGTAGGAGGAAGAATGGCCATAGAAATAATTTCACAACCAAGCTCTACGAAAGTATGCCCCTCTCGGGTAACACCCATGGCCCCTTGATCAGTTGACTTTCGTGCTACCTACTGAGCTAATTTTATTTAAAAAACTTGTGTTATACATGGTCAATTTTTTCTCAGAATTGAATTTGTCGAAGAACTTCTGGAGGGCACTGTATATTTAAATGAATGTAGATGAGCGTAGTTTATTTGTAAAATTTTATGACAGTTACTATTTACACCAGTGATTATTATTGTAACTTTATATAAATGATCTCAAATTACTAGAAATTATAACGTCTAGCTTTAATGTGTTTTATTGTGAAATATTTTATTACTGTGTAGTTGATACAAAAATTTTGTAATTTTTCACTTTTTTCACTCTTTTAAATGTAGAACCATTCAGACATTAGTAATTTAAATAAATAGATTTCATGGTGATTTAGACTAATAAACGATAAGGATGTTGAAAATAGTTGTGAATTATGTGAATTGAAAACAATTTTGCTCAAAGTTTTTGGTATAATTGTCCTTGACAATAGATAATTATGAACTTTTACTTCTGAATATAGATATTGTCAATTTTGTCTGTCAGTATGACGACAGATTGTGAGAATTATGTTTTAAGTAGTTAAACAATTTCTAGACATTGTGAATGAGATTACTTGGGTTTTTTTGTCATTTAAAGGTAATGCTATCATTTTTTTCATTCTTGAAATCTAAAATTTTGTATAGATGTAAATGGATAAAAATTTACTTACAAATTGTATTCTTTATCACAGAAGTAAATTCTTTATCACTGACAGCCAGCAGGAAAGGGTTCATGATGTTTAAAATTATCTGGTTTTTAGATAGTTAAAGTTTCTATACTTATAATAGAGATTTTTTGTTACTGATTTCTCAGGCCGTATCAAATTGGTTCTTTTTAAGCGTACAGTCAAAGGGTTTAAATTTACCTTCAGGCAGAAAAAACTAACAACTTGAGTAAAAACCTAAATGGATTAGTTCACGAAACTGTTTTGTTCTGTTGGTCATTGTCTATATATTTTGATAATTTAGCAGATCTGCCATTTTAAATTTTATTTACACTATATAGAGTCATAATTTTAGCTCAAATTGCAATAATGAAGTGTCAATGTTGTATCAAACACTGACTTTAAGGCACAATAGCATGTATAGGTACATTATCTTGTATTGAGCTTTCTTGGCATAACATATGTTTTTTTATAGTTTTTTTTTCGTTGTGTAATATTGAAAGTTAGTAAACCTTCCAGTCTGCAAATGATAAACAGAAAATTGATATGGTATGACCTTAGTTACCCGGTAGAAAATCTATTGTTACACGGTAGAAAATCCATTGTTACCCGGTAGAATATCTATTGTGACCTGGTAGAAAATCTATTGTTACCTGGTAGAAAATGTATTATTACCCGGTAGAATATCTATTGTATTTTAAGTGCTGATATTTATTAATGTAGTAGTTTTGTTGTAGTATAATATTGTATACTGCTTGTTTGATGGTACATAGTTTATAAGCATTGATATAAAATACTGTGATTTTTTGTTTCTCTTTATAGATTTTTTCATTGTTCTGTGAGTACCTTGCTTCATAGTTAATGCTTTTTTCGTTTTCTTTCTGTTTAACTAACACCCTAAAATCTAATTAACTGTCACCATAGCTACTTGAACTTTAATAATGCGTATGTGAACTTGTTTAACAACTGAGTGAAAATCAAGTTGTAGAAACTTTGATTAAATACAGTCGTTTTAAAGATTTTGACTGATAATCATTTTTAAGTTGTTCGTAAAATTTATACTAAAGTAGTCAGTATTTGTGTTACATTTTTTTTCAACTAAATAAAACATTGAAGTTTTACCAAGTTTTTAAGGCTGTTTACTGTATAGGATTTGGGCCAACTGTTGAATATTTTTTCATTTGAAATTCTTTCTACCTAAAGGTTACATGTAGTTATAATGTGTGTTACTGTTGCCAAATTATTTCAATGCATAATATGAAATAATTATTGTTTGTATCATGGTTGAAGTCCTTATTTAATCTCTGTAATCTCTCACTGTAAAAGGGGTCGTTGACTCTGGGGCTCAGTTAAGGACCATGTTACTTTATGTTGGAAAGTAGGCATTACTCTCAGATGATTGGAGTTGTGTATTGCTGAATTCATAAATTAGAAATAGGTGAATTGTCTGCATCAAATGAACTTTGAGTGTTGAAAAAGAATGATTTTTTATAGTGATGGAGAATCGGGCAAAAATCATAATCGATAATCGAATTGAATCAAATGTAATTAATCGATTAAAAATCGATTAATAATCGAAATTTGTACAAATGCTTACGGTATCTCAACAAAAGCTTTCCTGAGAAAATACAGGGATTTTATATTACAAGTAGCATTAAATCTCTGGAAAAAAATAGGAAAAACACTTCATTCAAGACAACATTCTTTATTTACTTGAAACAAACTATATTTGCATGATTAATTTCTTTAAAAACATTTTAAAAACAAAGGAAAATATTAAAATCACAATACTAAGACTTAATGCTTTCAATTTAAATCGGCAAGTATAGTGTATCTGAGTCAGATAACGTTATACAATACGAAAACTATGTATTGTTGGTATGAATTTTGTTACACAATATCATTTTGAAACCGCTAGCAGTCGTTTTATTTACCCCTTCATCATCTAGAAATATCTTTCAGAAATAGTTTGTTTTTTCATAATTTTCATAAGCAAAAGATGTTGGTACAATTGTTTAATAACATAATTCACAAATAAATAATTCATTCACATGCTGTCTGAGTCAATAAATATGTTTTCTGATAGATTTATCCAATGCTATAAATGTCCATTCAATTAACTTTTTTCTGAACAAATTCATTCAAGATGATTTAAAACTGATACAGGTAAAATAAAATTAAAATGTTAGTAACGTGTCGGTTACGAAAATTATTGAGGACGAATGTTTCACAATGCAGAGCGTTATCCTATTAACCACCCTTAAGGATGGATCTTACCACCATGTTATGGAGAACCATCATGAAATAAGCTAGCTTGGTTCAGCTTCTATGTTTATTGGATTCTAGTGAGTTAATAAATTTTAAACTTCATTTGATCGAGAATAAGACCGTATCCGGATGTTGAACTTTTACCTTACCTCACAGAGTTTCCCAAAAAGATTTGGTCGTAAATTTTAATTAGTTTATTGACCTGTAAATCGTAACAAATCGAGTGTGAAGATTTAGATATCTATAAGACATCTGATGTACCAAACGTCTGTTATACAACGTGACATTTAAATTATCACACGTATCAAGAAAGCGGTATCAAGACTCGTACATTACGTCATCAATAAAAATAAAGAGCTTTTTGTAAATTGCTATTTATCTTTGAAATTTGCCGACATGTATTCAAATTTTTGTTTGATATCTGACATGTGAAGGACGGGTGGACCAACAAGTTTGACTTAGACTGATTAGTAATTTAACTAAATAAGACTGAAAATTAAAAGTAACGTTATTGTCCCTTGTGTACAAGTTTAAACTGAGGTCAGTTGTGGCAAAAACTGCGGTTCTGAAACAACCAGCGACAATCGATTTTCCTTAAAGAAAATCGATTGTCGCTGATGTAAGCGCCCAGCGACGATTATTCGATTCTACTCGATCATCGTGACATCACTAATTTTTTAGATCTTTAGTAGAAGCATTTAATATACAATAATAGTATAATAAGTATATGCTTTACCTGTCATCTTTCAGTTAGAAAACTCTTTTGTTTGACCATTTTCATAGTGGCATTTTAAATATGCTTATGGTGGGGAGAATCTAGGACAATTTTTGCAGCTGTTTTGTTCTCTGATGGGCAAATGGCTTGAAACTTTGTGTACTTATGCATAATCAACTGGCATATTTTTCTTTGACTAGATTTGCTCTTATTTTAAGAAATATATTTATAATTATAGGATATATATATATATATATGAAAGGATATTATATATATTGGCCAGTGAGACATCAGTGATATATTGTAGTAAGTAGTTAGTAGTTCAGTAGATTAGTATATTATTATGATGCATAGTTATTTTTGTTATAGTTTTAATTTGGTGCAATTTTTGTTAATCGGGTATTTGACTTAGTTTGCTTTTTCAGTTTTTTTTATTTCATACAAATGCTTTGTTCAGTAAAATAAAATAAAAAATGGTGTAAAAAAACGTATGACAGTATAATATTTTGTTAACAAGTTCTCAACAATATATAAGCTCACCTGAGCAAAATGTGCTCAAATTATGTCCATAAGTCAATATTTACCCTGCCCTGAGAATCAAACGTTTTAAATGAGAAAATAATCTCTGAAACCATATGACATAGAGCTACATGTACTATATTTGGCTCATGGCATCATTTCAAGGTTCCTTTAGGAATGTTTTTCAAATTATGATCTTAGGGTCAAAATTAGAGATAAATGACCCAAGGTCATAAGGTACCTATTGTTTTATAGATATGATTCCATGACAAACTCATGATATTTGTGAGGATCTGTACGTATTAATATACTTATATTTTAAGTGATTTCATTTTTTTCTGATATTCAAAATCATTTCTTTTCTGGTAGTGCTTAAAAGGAAAGAAGGGTCTCTGTAAGATATATATAATATTTATATTTTCATTTTACATGCACTTTGTTATTATCACACATAAACTATTCACTTATCTAAGCAAACTATAACTTGTACTCCTTGTTATAGTCCAACAGAATTAGCCTGAGCTTGACCTTTATGCAAGAGTATACTAAACTCAGTATTTACAGTCTATTTTTATCTTTGTTTGTGAATCGCGCTTTATCGGAAGCTTTCGGCAAAGTAAACGTACTGAACAACAAATGTTGTTTTCATAAGAATAAATACTTTGAAAATGTGCCATAATATTGCTGACTTACTTGTTTCCCCCAAAAAATAATGTGTCAAAAATGAAAAGAGCAATAACATGATACGTTTAATTAATTGATTTATAGTCACATCAGTTATTATAAACATGTGTATAACCGTATACACACATACGTAAACTCACGATTTAATGTAAGTGAAGCGTGTAATTATTATGATTAGGTAGGTCAAGTTCAGGTTAATTCTGTTGGACTACATTTGTTAATAAATTACAATGATGAACATTACAAGTTTACATCTTTCTATAATTTTAAATGTAAATAGATTAGTGGTGTACTGACCTATCCTTGGGCCTCGTTGCCTAACGATTTCGCTATGTATCACTATGAAAAAGTGCTTTCTTTTAGCTATTCTTCATTAGGAAACGGCTTGCTATTTATGTCACAAACCAAGATGGCGGCCTGTGCTGATGTTAAAAAAAGCATGTTTTTTGGGCGATTTTCAAAACAAATCAGTCATAAAAGTATAAATCATTGCAAAAACCTATGCTTATATGAACAATTACAAATATTAATAAATTTCAATTCATCTATAGTTGGCCAAACATTAAAAACAAATTGTCTGCAAACAGGAAGTTACATTACTGCGGAGGCAGCCATTTTGATTCGTAACAGCGCTCTCGGGTAGTGAAGATTTTTTACACTAGCTCTCGCTATGTAGAAAATGAAGCGATATCTTGTAGCAAGTCATTTCCTATGATTTTGCTATCTAGCAATACCTAGCAATATGCTTAGGCAACGAGCCCCTTATATAGATATCCCATTGACTTGATATATAAAGTGATGTTATAATCTTTTAAAGTATAGAAATAATTTAAACAGTGAGATAATAGTCTTAAAATAGAGATAAAACTATGACATTTTATTACAGTAAAGTTCCATTATTTGGGTCCTCAGAATTGTCTTAATAGTGAAATGGTATTTAATAGAGGAACCTTTTTCTTCTTAAATTAAGTTTTTGGGACTTAGAAATATTAAAATAATTAAATTTTGCAATGCCCAGGGCGGTCTTACTAGCAGAACTTTACTGTATCTTGTAACATTAGGTCAAAGTTCTCTCCCCTGTTACTAACAGAACTTGTTCAAATGAAATTATCAGTTCAAGATTTTAAGGTCTAGTAAATTTTGTTACAATGAAGGAGGAAAATGCATATTAGTTATAGAGAAGAATACTGCTAATTAATGTAAAAAAAAATCAAAAGCTAGAAACAGTATAAAATACCATCCTTTTGGCCAATCAATTCCAAATATTATTGAATTATGTAGAATATTGTATACCTTTCGAATATCATATCATAGAACTATGTTTGTTATCCTTCAGATTTTGAACTGAAAAATTATGAATTTGACTTATGATAACTTTTTGGAAGTATCTTTGTGTAAAAGATGCACTGTGCTTTTGTATTGAATTTTTAGATTATAGATATTGTTCAAAATAATGTCTCTGGACTAAAGTTTTGTAAATCTATTTACTAACATAGTTATTGTTTGTGTGTGTGTGTGTTTGTAAGAGGGAAAATAGTCTTGTTTACTTTATTATTAACAATATGGAATACTTCCATTGGGGTGTAATATTTATCATTATTATGTAATTTATTATTTTTCTTTATTTATGTTGCTATATAGTTTATAAAGGAATAAATATTTGATTTGAGTTTAGAAGATATACTGAGTTATTGTTCTTTATTTATCATATTTATACAAATTTGGAACTCCTCGGCCATTCTCAATAAATATTTAGACGCCATGCCAGAACTACTTTTGCATCACATGACTCAAAAACTTGCCATTTTACTGCTTTATTCGGGGTTGAAGTAAACTTATCCATGATCTTCTAGGGGATGTTTAATGACTCGTTTTACGTCCATAATTTGAAATACAACATTCAATGTCATATCTTATATCAATATTCTGGACAATACATGTATTAAATCACATACATGTATTGTGCGTAAAGTTTGACCCTGACCTGACCTTTATGCAAGAATATTCCTTACATTGAATATGAATGTAGTATTAATGCTTTATTACACCGTGGCTGTGAGGATTATGTGTTTAAATTTAACACAAACATACTTCTATAATTTACCATCGCTGCCTAAGTGTAGAATAGGCGTGGTACTAATTTTTGTTGGGATATGTGTAGATGATAATTAGATGCAAATGTCGAAGGTCAGATCGGGGTCAAACTTTATGCACAATATAACATAAAAAGTGTAGCATAATCCCAATATTCTCGTATGACTCCAAGAATCCTTACATCAAAGATTATTGAATTTTATTCAATGAATTGTGAAGATGTTCCAAATGATTAATATGTGGGACTTTAATTGAAAAATGACAGACACCAGTTGACAGACACCCCTTGTAGTATTGGCACTATGTTTTATTACACAGGTAACAATTTCATTTAAGCTGGTTAAGAGACACTGGTCAGTACAGAAACATTTCGTGGAGCTTGGTCATGAAATTATTCCTACTGCCATTCTCCCTCCTCCCAATGATTCTCAACTATGTAGGGCAGTTGTCAGTCAATGACAAAAGTATGTGCTTAGAAGTTGGTTAACAGCTAATTCCAGAAATTTAGCCTTCCAGGAACAGTGAGCAGGTTGACTGACTGCCGTTATATGACCTATAAAATGTGTTGCTACGGTGTTAAACCATAGACAGCACCATAGACTCTGGAAATTGTCTTTCATTCAGAACACCTTGACATTGAATGAATAATCTCAGAAGGATTTATAGGGTGTCCACCAAGAATATTGGATTTTTACTACATATGCAAGGCAAAGCAGACAATAATTTATGCAAAATAGTTCTCGTTGTAAATACATATTTTATATATGTTTTATCTGGTGTTGAACTAAACAAATCCACTATCATTTTGTGATAATTTAATGTCTCGTAAGTACATAAATTTTTACAGTTATACAATGTATTGGCAACTTAATGACAAATCATTTCTCATTATAATGTCTAAACATTGCCTCAGGACGAAATTCATAAAGGCCATTTCAAGTTGAAAGTTTCAGGCAGATCTGAGAGGGTGACCTGGGAAGCATTGGTTGATTTGAGCTGGAATGGCCCCAATGATAAATCACACTGGCCTCTAACATAAAAAATGATGGGAGAATTACTTCAGGAACGTTATTGTAATATAACATCGAACTAGTAACCATGAACCCATAGTGGCAGCTGTCGTTAATTTCTCATAATCTTTCTTCTCAGTCCCTTTTTATTTCTTTTTTTTTTCGTAGTCCTGGTTTTATTCTTGACCCCTTTTTATTTCCTCTAATTTTGATATTATATACTTTTTTATATCCTTAATTGATACCTATAGAAAAGATTCAATAATACAATATGTTATACATCTTCAAGTATAAATCATGTTAAAAACCGGCTTCCTTGGCTACAAGGTTAAATACGAAGGTCAAACTACATACACAAGTTTGCCATTTGAGCCTATTAGTATTACATTCCAAATTTGGTCATCCAGTGAAAATACTAGTGACCTAAAACTTGAACAAATACTATTAAAACTTTGGTTGGCCTTAGATATACATTGAAAGTCTTCAATTAATTTGTGGACATTTTATTTTCGATGGTAAACACGCTTTTTTCATAATTCCAAGTAACGAATTTGTAATGCTAGCGCTCCACGAGTCTGATGTGTTGTCTGACAAAAGATATGCTTCTTGTGCATTGTTTTTCTCTTCTATGAGATCTATCCACCTGTTAAGTTTCAATTCAGCAGCTTAAAATGGGTTGGGCATCTGCTCCGGACAAGTAAATGCAGCTAAGTGCAGTTACTTCAAATATTTCAACATAATGAAGCGGAGAGTTATGTTTTTGTGCACTGCACTTCTCCATCTTGAGATTTGAGAAGTTTCTAAGTCAGTAACTTCGATAGTATTGGACTTATGCTCTGGACAAGCAAATTGGGGCCGCCGCCAAATGTTACACATATATTGCAGGTTTGGAGCAAAATGGTCATAACTCAATCTTTTCTTATATATATTAGTCACGATTGTTTTTCGCTATACCCGCGATATGTTGCCTTTTCAGGTGACACAAAAAGTATCTCGCAATGAAACCAATCATAACAAGCATCAATATTAATTCATATTATCTTATTGTAAATTGCCATCTTGGTCATAGAAATAAGTCGTTCATTTGTTCAGAAATGTCGGTTCTAAGATAATGATATTCACCGTACTCACTTTTTGTCTTCCACCAACTTTGGGAAATTTATCAAATATAAAATAATAATCTGGCATCATACTGGGTATCAACTGGAAATAGGAACAATAATCTAATTTGTGACAACGATCACTAGTCTTACGTCGGAATTGAAATCTTTAATATTGATTTAAAGTGTTTAATGTGTAATTGTTTATCTTTAGACAAGATAACTTTCATTCAAAATAATCAAATTATAAGAATTAAAAATAACAACTGAAAGAAAAAACAACATCGAATATCAATTGAAACTTAGAGTGATACCAGTATCGTGTTCAGTAACGACTGTTAGCGAACGTTACAGGTATACGGAACAACTCAAACCGTAGACAACTCAACCCATGGATAACTCAACCCGAAGTTAGGACAACTGAAACCGTTAGAGAGGTATATATATTGAGTTTTCTCGGGTTGAGTTGTCTTTGGGTTGGGTTGTTCCGAACCTAACGTTACGGAACGTTTCGGAACGTTCAGGGTAATTGAACACGCTGCAGAAGTGATCCCATAGGTGACAAGCCAAAGCACTCATTAACATCTATACATTATATGTAATGTATAGCCCAATTTTTTGAAAAACACATACTTGATTAAATTAGAATGGAATGGGTATATAACACTAACAGAATTGAAAACGGACATTTATTTTAATTGTTGTAAACGTTAAACAATGAAGAATTTACTTGAAGTAATAATTGGGGATATATCAGGCTCTAGTTACACGAAAAACTCAACTTTGTGGATAAGGTTTAATTTAATTTTATTGATTTGAGTCTGTTAATGAGCTGTTGAGTTTAGTCTCAAGTTAAAATTGAGTTTGCGGCATCACGTTTATAATCAAAACCATAATATTTTATGTCGAAACATTTTATATATTTTCATTATTATAACAATCTAATAAGAGTCATTCAAACTTCATTTACATGCTCTTTAAAGATCAAAACTATTTGAGTCTGTTATTGAGTTCGTACTTAAGTTTGTTTGTGAAACTGGGGCCTTGGCGACAAAACCTTCTCAGAAAGAAAAACGCCCACAGAGTAACTTTATGTAAGTGTGAAGTGTCTTTGACTTTGAAACTTGCTTGCTGCCTATGACTCTATTGAGCATTAAGTTTAATAATGTATTGGTTAGGGGCGACTAACAGGGGCACACTCTGTCGATTGCTATTTATTATCTGCGATGGTTCGAAACTGTGACAACTGTCTTTTCATCTCAATGACGTAAGTATGTCTGATTTAAAAGAAAAGAAAATTACCTTTGCCTCCAATAGTTCCTTTAAGTCTTCTTTAGTGATAGTACAATTTGTTTTAGGTCTGGAAATAATTGTGTTATAAAGAAAATATAAGTCAAAGATTATGTCTATATACAAGTGTAATTCAAAGACGGCACTGAATCGTGTGCTTTGATTAATGAAACAATGTTCACATGTAGTACTTTAATGTGCAACTCGCGTGTTTGATTAATGAAACAACGTACGCATTTAGAACTTTAATGTGCAACTCGCATGCTTTGCTTAATGAAACAATGTTCACATATAGTACTTTAATGTGCAACAAGTCAATGGTAATCACCGAGGTCATCCACCCAACCACAAACCTCGCAGTTCTTTGTTTAAAGGTCTAAAATTATCAATATTGTTAGGAAATATTTTGGAAGCAGGAAAGTAGTGTTCTGATAATGACAATTTTAGTGCAAATTGACATTCAACTACAAATGATGGTGTTTCATGTAGTAACAATCTACCCGTATGTCACGATATAGACACGACCGTATGTCACGATATAGACACGATTAGTCCAAAGAAGCGACTTCCACAGTCTGATTGCAGAAGTTTCACATACACTAAATCGCCGTGACAGTACAATAGTAAAGGAACAAGTTAACCCCGCATGTTTTTGTGTTGGACGTTTCTCGAATTGTGCAGGATGGCAATCCATATACTTTAAAGTGACATACACTTTATTAGTAAGTTGTGCATATCGTGTTTCTGTGCCACGTTTGTATGACATTTACTGTAAAAATCCTACTGAAAACGACCGTAAATCGAAAATAGCAATTTTTGCCACTTTTGCTAGCAAAAATGGCTAACTGCAGCATCATGTTTTACTTAACAATGACCAAGTTATCAGATTTCTACTCACTGTTATAGAATTCTCAACCGCATTTAAATCAGATCTGACATGCAAACTATACCATTGTAGCGGAAATAAAAAGGAGCGATTTTTTGTCTGATTTTAATCAGACTGTGAAATTCTGGTCAGTTATATACTTACTCAACACATAGACAAATATCATCTCCAATTTCATCGTTTGGTATTCCAATTACCTGAAAATAGAAACAACAATTTTTAGAATGTTTGAACACACATGTACTCAAATATCGTAATGCAGTGCTCTCCATTGTGGCTCGTATTATTAACGGTCTTACGATCGATGTTTGTCGTAAACCGCACTGTATTGCGATGCTAAACTATCGTAAGTTGTTTTTATAATATGCTGCCCAAAATTGTTTGGACTAATAAAATTTTGAGAAAAACTTATCATACGTACCACAAGTAATTTTACTATAATCGAAGGTTGTTCTTATATAAGGACCAGTCAATAAATAACCAGCCTAACCTATTAGGAGTCGCGATCTACCTCTTTCTTTTCAATGTAATTTCCAGCCCAGGAATTAAGAAACCAGGGTCCTTTCCATGGAACCACCCCACAACTGCCGCCATGACAGCTGATGGTTGAGTCTTGAACTTCTTTTGCCTTGGGGATCCTGGCCCTACCCACTAACGACTCTATGCTTATTTTCTGGTTCATTATAACGTACCCAAGTCTCATCCACAGTAACTATAGACGTTACAAACGCTTCACAACGCACTGCATACTGATGATCTCGTACCCAGTTGATCATTACTAAAAGATTTGGGACCAAATGGGCTGTAAGCTTGCGCATCCTTTAAACGATCATGCAAAATTGTTGAAAAGGTACCATGTGAAATACCAAATGCTTGTGCTATTACTTTGCCTATCTAAGTACACCAAGTCTCTGACTTATGTCATAGGCTGGTTATTTATTGACTCGCCCTCGTAACATAGTAATTATGTTTTGATAAACTGATTCATGCTGATTAGAAAATTGTCCTGATAACTGTTTTGGTTATCAGCCACAACAAATCATTTGTTCGTCAGATTTCCCTCACCTAATATTCCGAAAACGAAACAAATAATCGGTTGCTTTAATTTATTCGACAAACCGGCAGAACGCATAATCAATTGTTGTGGCCTAACTGCCTGCGAATAACAGTAGGGAATACTTCCCATTCGGGAAACAATGGGATTCCCCTTCAGTGCTTACCGATCGGGCAGCAAATGTCAAAATGTTTCCCGATCGGGAATGATTTTGGCCTTTTTTGACGTACCTTACTAAAAGTGACCGCTGCATAAAAGTATTTAACCCACAAAAATATGAAAAACACCATCTGATACAGGAATAATGTATCTAAAATCCTATCGAGTAGTTTTCTTTTAAAATGCCTACAACTAAAATAATCCGAAATTGAAATTTAAAAAAAAATATAACTTCAAAGAAAAAAGTTGTTTCCCGTTCTGGAAACATTGCTTCCCGATCAGGAAGCAAGTTATACTATTTGTGATATAGTTGGTATGTAATGCAAATTAAACTTAAGCTATAGACACTTTTTTATGTTAATGGAAATATTGCATTGATTCTAATGCATAATGTTAGAAACACCTTTCACAAGTACCATTCATAGTCATTTTTAAGTAACATGAAGCAATTATTCTCGGTGCTTAACATAGATTTAATGGTTATGTACTTTTTATTATTAATATGTTGCATTGTTCTGCAAAATGTGTATAATGTGGTTGTGGTTCGAGAGTTTGGCTACTGCCCCTAGAAAGAGTTCGGCCACCCTAGAAAAAAGTCCTAGATCCGCCCATGAAATTGAAATGTAAATAATATAATATTTAGTGCTTGACTCCACACTTCAACCATTTTTTCAGTCATATTGCAGCCAGTCAATCGTCTACTCACGGTTCCTCTATGGACACACCTAGAAGTCCTAGATGGATGGATATAAGTGTTGAACTTTGCACTAAGCAGCACATACCTTTATCAGTGACTGACAACTGCTCAGTTTGATAATTATAGAGGTAGGAGGGAAGAAAATGTCCTTAGAAATAATTCAACTATCAAACTCCACGTGGGTTTTATATATGTGTACAGATTTTCCAGACCAATAGGTCACGACGATAAAATCATGGTTTTGAAGTTTTCCAGGGTGTGAATTCCCTCGAGTTATCTGACTATTGTATATTTTGAAATCTTCCGAATCTCAGAGAAAATATGTTTTTATCGTTAATTGAAATCATCATTATACAAAATAATTGTCAGATTAATGAAAGCTTTGACTGAGAAATCAATACACTGAACACCAATCTTGGTAATGCAATCATTATTATCATAAAAACATAATTATAACTTGTCTAAACGTATAGTAGGTTAGATTGTATCAAGACTTCAAGGTTTCAACTGAGGTTGAACTAGTTTTAGTGTTTATATAGTGTTTCCGATATACCGGTTGATATTGCATTTACGAATTCTGACGGGTTCGTTTTTCCTGAACCGGTTTTTGTTTCTAGTTATGTGCCGTACTGGTTGTTTTTATCAGAATATGAAATTTATATATTCGAACAGATGTTAAAATAAGTTGGAAACTTAAAACAAATCAATATTAGGATCCAGTCCAAATCATAACTAGTTAAAAGACACCAGTAACCATAACTCAATACATTTTTAACTTAATTTGAGTTGTCTCCCTTGTACTAGAAACGTAGTTTGCTTATACTAATATACAATATACTGCATGAAAATATACAAATACAGCATACGCCATAAGAAATAAGTATCATTTCTCTTGATGGCACAAGCAACACGATTTTAGATTAAATATTATCATCTGGTATCAATCACTACAAGCAATAATTGCAATAATTTATTAATTTTTTTCAATGAATATTGCAGTCTTTATGCAATGGTAATTTAACTTAGATCTACTCACTATCTCTGGAGAGCAGGGTTGGCGAAATCTTAGAATTGTTTACTTGTCCGTTCCGGGTTGCCAACTGGTAAAAGTAACTTGTCCGTATGAACATTATAGATAAAATTATCCAAAAATCCACTTGTCCGTACTTGCCTTGGGACAACACGGACTATACGGACAATTGATTGTTCCCCCTGGAGGGGTTTAATATAATAGAATTGTTGAAATGATATATTTATGTTGATATTCTTTTATATTTTCAGGTCCAAACCATTTTAAGAGAAAAACTGAGATAATGGAAAGTTTTGAAGACAACACCACGAGTGACAGGAAGAGATTGTGTAAAAGGTCACCTGTAGAGGAGTTAAATGTGTTGATGTGGGAATGGTTCCAGAAAATTGTTCGACAGGGAGTTAGAGTTAGTGGACCAATGGTTCAAGAAAAAGCTCTTGTGTTTGCTGGTGAGCTTAACATCCCGGAATCTGAGTTTAAAGCTTCTAAAGGATGGCTGAACTCGTTTCAGAAAGTGTGTGGAGAAAGTGGAAATGTGGATGAAAATATGGTTAAACAATGGACTGAGAGACTTCCTGAGCTATTGAAAGGGTATTCAGAGAAGGACATCTATAACATGGATGAAACTGGACTTTATTATAGAGCTATGCCAGATAGGACATTGTTTGTGAAAGGTCAAGATGTGAAGAGTGGGAAAAAGTGTAAAGACAGATTGACTGTTATGTTATGTGTGAACATGTGTGGGGAATTTGAAACCCCCTTAGTGATAGGGAAGGCTAGAAAACCTCGAGCCCTCAGAAGTGTTAACATGTCTCAACTTCCAATTATATTGGAGTGGAATAAGAAGGCTTGGATGACAAGCTCCATATTTGTCAATTGGATAAAGGACTTTAACAAGAAGATGAGGAGACAGGGTCGTCATGTAATATTGTTCTTAGACAACGCCACATCTCATCCCAGCAATCTTGAGTTATCCAATGTTAAAGTTCAGTTTCTACCAAAGAACACTACATCTGTGCTCCAACCTCTAGATCAAGGGATTATACAGAATATGAAAGTTTGTTACAGAAAAAGACTCATTAGACATGTCTTATGTAAAGTAGAGTCAAGTCATAATTTGGTAAATTCAGATGACATATCAAAGAGTGTGGATGTACTTTGTGCCATAAGGTTTTTGAATGGGGCTATCAAGGACATTAATAAAGATACTGTTCTTAAGTGTTTCTGTAAAGCTGGGTTTAAATTGAATAGTGCTTATGATGATGAATCTGATGACTGTTATGAGGATGATGACATTCCAATTCTTGAATTAGTTAAAGCTATGAGACAAAGGAATTTAATTGGAGATTCAATGGATGTAAATGAGTGTACAAATGTTGATAATGATATCCAAGTACATGAAGAACTCTCATCAGATTGGGAAAGTGAACTTGTTAAAAAACCAAGGATGAAATAAGTGGAGCTAAACAGAAAGACAATGAGATTGATAGTGATAGTGACACAGAAGATAAAGATTCAACCATTGAACATGCATCCAATTCACACTCTGATGCTGTTCAGTGTCTTGAAAAACTGAGAGACTATAGCCTTGCTAAGGATTTAATGGGTGCGTTTGATATGCTAAGCTCTGCATTGGACGTCTTCGAGAAAGAGTCGGTGAAAAGTTTGTCATCATCAAAGCAAACGACTATTGACAAATTCTTTAAGTAAATGTACAAATTCTAGGTGGTCACATGGATATCTATGCTAGCATGTGCTATATTGTTTTTAAATATGACCTTGGCTTAACTTTGATGTATGCTTGATCTGTATGTTTTTCATATGAATAGATATTCGTGATTGTGTGTATTGTGTGCATGTTGTTATGAAATTTTTCATATGCTAAGAGTTTATTTGTTTCATAAATAAATAAATCTGTAACTGTTAAGTTTTGTTACTTTTATTTGTGTTAGTTCATGTGTAATGTAGTAACATTACAATTGTTAAATTTAGAAATAATCCCAAAATATAGATATATAAAAAGTTAATTCTATTATTTATGCTTACCGGTGTGTCTCATTCTTATATGTATTTTTATTGTTGTTTACAGTTTTAAATACCATTGACTATCTTTTGTATAACGTTTAAGAATATGTATGATAATGTTTTGTAACTACATATTTAATACTTATTGATTTGTATATTTATTATGGCCTGCACCTGGGGATTTAAATGTTTTATATTAGTTATTGCATCATACCTTGAGTAATCAACAATGTAGGAAAGCAAAGAAACAATGTTCTAACAATGGTTGTTATACATTGAAAACTGTTACATGAGTTTTGTTTATTGTTAAATTGTATCCATATAGCAACCGGCAACCATAGTTTCATTGACTTAGGTTTATACGGACCGCAGGACCGTCAGTTAAGACATAGAGGTGCAGGCACGAACATCGCCTTAATAAGTTTCTGCTAAATTAATAATATTTCAACTTAAATACAATTGATGACTTTATAACTTTATAACGATAACTATTTTGTGGAACTGTGATAATTAATACCACATTAATAAAGAACATTAAATGTTAAACTGTGTGTGTTCTATATAATTACATTACACATGTTTTGTACTAATTTTACTTTTGACAACAGTCATATTTATATGAGATGAAGAGCTGACAATCAATTGTTCTTTGAACAAACCAGTACTAGCATCATATCCTCCATTAGCAACATAGAGAATTATGGTCAATGTTGGGTTTAAACCCTGAAATCAGTGACAAGTACAGTAATTTGAAGCTGGCCACCTGAGTCAGATTGAATATGGTTGCATTAGATCTAATCGAACGGAAGAAGTTTCTTATGGTGAAATACCATACATAGATTTAAAACAGAATGAGATTATAGACTTTCTTGCTATAACAGCAAATGGCATCACATACAGTACTTCCCTTCAACCCTATGTATATAAACAGTAAATATATATAACTAGTCAGTTAAACACTAAGAACACAGCAAGAAACATTAATAGAATGTATGTTTGTCAATACCTTAATGAGGTACTCAATAATGAAATGTAAGCTGACTCGCTATTAAGACCGACTCGCTATTAAGACCACTTATGGTCAGACCGCCAAGTGGTCTTAATAGCGGAACTTTACTGTAGTAAAAAGTAGCCTACAGGTAGGTCTTAATGTCTTTATATAGCAATTTTGTGTAATTGCAAATGAAAACGTTTTTGAACTTTCAATGAACTGACTGTGTTTTAAAGGGCACATTTACATAAAATAGGGAACACTTTGTACATAATCTGATCCCAACTCGGGATTAAAATGAATTTGTCAATGGTTAATTTATGTAAATACCATATCATTCAACATATTTTGCAATAGAAAACCAAATTGTTATACTTATTACAAAACGGGTTATTACAAAAGGGGTTGATAATAAGTAATATTTCTATTTAAAATACCCTTGAACAAGAAATCCTGTCGTCTGCTTCTAATATAGATAATATTTTAATTGGATAGACTGTGTCACCATAATGTTTAAATCTAACACAATCTGACTTTCTTCCGACATAAGTCACATGTCCAGTCTCATCCATGATTCCAATATCACTGTAAAAACAAAATCAATCAAAATGGCCAACAATGCTCCAATAAGCTTTCCAGACATATCTCATATGCATGATGTTAATTGTAAAAATGTACGTTCTATAGAAAAGTACATATACTAAATATACTAAATTATACATTATTTTATTTTAACTCGATTGTGAAACAAGTTCTTACAACTTAGGTTAATCACTTTCGAGTCCTCTTCCTGGTCCCCAGTACTAAGCTAGTATGATAAAGTTTCTTGCTCAAGGAAACAACAGGGTAGGTTTTAGGTGGGATTCGAACCAACGCGGAGCTGGCTATCCAATGATTACCAGTCCAACGTCGTAAGCGCTCGGTCATGCCTGCTCATGATAGTAAAACGACGTACGTGTTGATTAACTAAAATATACAGTGTTTTCAAATAAACCTCCCACAAAAGGGGTTATTTTTGTTGTCCCATAAACTTGTGAAATAGTAAAACGTTATAAAAGAGAAATCCATCTTGGCAGTGAGCTTGCTTTGATCCTCACTAATCATAAAAAGTCACATGATATAGATATGCTGTATCTGTCTCTGCAAGTTGACAAGTTAAATTAAAACATGATAGACTACTTCATGACTTTATTATTAAAGTTAAAAATTTGATTTATGACTTAAAACTTGAAGTCTAGGGAAATTGTATGTACTGTATTGAGACTATAAAATAGTCTGCGCTATGTCCCATGTAAGATTTGAAGGAAATGATAAAAAAATTAAAATCCTATGATATATCAGTAAGTCGGTTGTCATGGAAACTAACACCCACCCATAATGATACCATCCATTTTTATCTAAGGATTTAGCTTGAGAAGTTAACTTGTCGTCATTATAATATCCTTTAAACACAGCCCAGCCACGTACACAGATCTCTCCTTGTTCACCAATTGGAACAACTTGGCCTTTATCGTTCACCAGCTTGATCTGAAAGTGGTTTGACAATAACGTGTTATTTTCAGTTTCTGTTGACAGCTCAATTGTGATCTTTCTATGAACACAAATAATAAAAAATATGTTTATTGGTTTTGAAATGTAAAAGCAATCAATAAGCAAATTTTTCAATTTTCCTGATTTTGAACTGCAGTAGACACTGGTTCACCGCTTACCAAAATAACTAATTAGTATTTATTACGTTTTAATATGAAATAATATGTTGGGCATTTCCATACTAGACAGGCAACACTCGTAGTTTATTCAGTAAATAAGGCGAAAAAATGCCAAAGGTAAAAATGCCATGCATAAAAATGTCAGTGGCAAAAAATCCGTAAGTAAAAATGCCATACTCTAAGTGGTAAAGTTACCAGTGATAAAATGACAGAAGTTTTATTTTAAACCCCGTTTTTGTTGTTCATGTTTATCTGACACTCGTCCTTATAGCATTTTTACACTGTAAAACAAAACATTTAACTTATGAAGACAATTTGAACACCAAAATGCAACATATCCTGAACGCGTCCATCTGTTTAAAACATGTGGCAAACTTTAACAGAGGGTGTTTTAAAGAGGAACGCCTCGAGAACGCGATGTGTTCATCAAGTCAACGCCATGTGTTAAATTCTTGAACGCTTAAAGTGTTCAGATATGTAATACCGGGGGCTTTCAAATCCAATGCAACAGATATTGAACACCCAGAACATGTATAAAAGGGCAAGCGAACATATTTTGAACACTTGTTGAACATTTAATGTTTCCTAGTAGAACATACAGGCGTTCAACTATTTTATGTGTTCAAACTGATAGTGTTTGGTATTTCACATACATTCAAAAATAAATACAAGTAAACATTTTGTATATCAAAGTAAACTTTTATTATTGACAATTTAGTAGTGTTTGTCATTTCTCGTCATAAGTGTTAGTTCTGTCCCAAAGATACCCGAATATTGAAAAAGACCAAAACATAATTGGAAATGTCAAAGATCAAGAAGTTTATTACTTGTATACTACGAAACTATAATAGCTTAGGAATTCTTTTAGTAGTCTACTTTCCATTTCGAACAAAGTTGTCATTCGAAACTACCGCGGCGATCTTCTACGCAGATAAACGTATCTTCGTGGATATCGCCGAGGTTGTTCCTAATGCAAAGTTGTGTTTAAAATGTTTAAGTGTTTTGTTTTAAGTAAAAAAATGATCAACACCATTTGCAAATGATCTCTTTTACACCAAGCGTGGTTTTAAAGACTACACTAAGACTTTAAGACTACACTTGTAGTTCAGTCATTAGTCTGGGTAACGCTTTAAATGTATCAATACAATTCCCAACTGACTACAGTAATGATCACTAAAGGTGTCAATGTGTTAAACCAGTCTGTTACAATAGTAATACTATGACGACAATAGTTTTGTTACATGATCTACTACTGAGATATTTTGATGGCTTGCCTGTGTCTTTTTGTCTGAATTTGAGTAGATTACAAATGGCAACGATCACAAAACTAAAAGTATCAATCCCCAAATGTACTCACAAGTTAATGCACATCTCAAAGTGGTGTCAAACACCAACGGTCACATTTTTAAAACATTGCGCATTAGCAAACAATATTAGTTTGGCATCAAAGTACTGAAAGGCATGCAATATATACATGCTCGTTTTGTGGTTTTTTTTGTTGAATATAAAACACATTAAGTCGAATGATTGCTATTTTTCAGATTAAAGAAAAACAAAACAATGTAGAAACTATACAATCAAGCTCATGTCTAGTAGTCAATAAAGGAAAGCAAATAGAATACGTGTTGACAGAATGCAGATTAGTTGAGGAGTAAATCAGATCAAGGTACAAGATTAGACATTTTCCTAGTTGCTCATATTATGGTATTCGATAATTCTTAAACTGCGACACAATAAACTTGACTGTCAAAACGATACCAGAATGTAGAGGAAGACGAAACATCACTGGAAATGCATTAGGCCAAAACGTTAAGTAACAATTAAAACTATACAGTAATAGCTCAGTGATATCGTCACTATTCCACTTTCGATTTCAAACAAAGTTGTGTTATATGTATAAATTTGTTTTGTTTCTAATAATAATCGACCAACATCATTTGCAAATGATCTCATTTACACCTAACGTGGTTTTAAAGACTACACTAAGCACAACTTGTAGTTCAGTCATTAGTCTGGGTATCACTTTAAATGTATCAATACAATTCCCAACTGACTACAGTAATGATCACTAAAGGTGTCAATGTGTTAAACCAGTCTGTTACAATAGTAATACTATGACGACAATTGTTTTGTTACATGATCTACAATTGAGATATTTTGATGAGTTTTTTGTGTCTTTTTGTCTGAATTTGAGTAGATTACAAATGGCAACGATCACAAAACTAAAAGTTTCAATCCCCAAATGTACTCACAAGTTAATGCACATCTCAAAGTGGTGTCAAACACCAACGGTCACATTTTTAAAACATTGCGCATTAGCAAACAATATTTGTTTGGCATCAAAGCACTGAAAGGCATGCAATATATACATGATCGTTTTGTGTTTTTTGTTGAATATAAAACACGTTAAGTCGACTGATTGCTATTTTTCAGATTAAAGAAAAACAAAACAATGAAGAAACTATACAATCAAGCTCATGTCTAGTAGTCAATTAAGGAAAGCAAATAGAATACTATGACGACAATAATTTTGTTACATGATCTACAACTGAGGTATTTTGATGGATTGCCTGTGTCTTTTTGTCTGAATTGGAGTAGATTACAAATGGTAACGATCACAAAACTTAAAGTATCAATTCCCATACATATCCACGAGTAGAGTCGTGCATTTCCATTTAATGTACATCTCAATTTGGTGTCAATCACCTACAGTCACGTATTTTAAACATAGCGCAATAACATATTATGCCTTTTTTCCGGCATCAAACAGTGGAAGGCATGCAAAATACACATGCTCGTTTTTGTGCTTTTTGTAGAATATAAAACACATTAAGTCGAATGATAGCTATTTTTTCAGATTTATGAGAACAAAGTAGAAAATTTTACGATCAACTCATTCCATTTACATTGAATAGAAAGATACGAAAACATGCTGCGAGAGAATAGAATCTGTAAAGTTTGTACATTAAGTAAATTAGAATCAGTGTAATTTTTTTCTTTTTGCATGGATATTTACTTTTCTTGATGTTCAATTTATATGTTGTACATACATTGTACTAGTATGTTTTGTGAAAGAGGAGTAGGTGCGATTCGGCCCTGTAAAATCGGCGATTTTTAAATGTACGATTTCGGCCATAATATTTCTCATACAAATAGATCTATCTTTTAACTTTAAGAAAATGTAAAATATGTGTCCATTCAAGTCTATTTTGACTGCGCATGGGGCCATTGAATAGGGTCAGGTGCGGCGAAATTCGCTAAATTTGACGGATTTTGACCTCTTCTACAGTCAATTTCAATACGAGTGCAGCATTGCAAAGATTTGAAATTTTCAGGAAATGTTTGTTTTATCATAATAAAAAGCTGAGCGAAATATAAAATCTTTGTCTTTTTGCACTCATATTTAATTTTGAAAAAAAGTGTTTAAAAATCATTACTGAAATCCAAGGGACGCAACTTCGACCTGTTTGTACTAGCGTCCATAACAACGGTTTTGTAACTAAATTTATGTCTTTACCAGTCTCATTTAAGAACAAATGTGTTATGCATATACTTTTCTATGTATTTACTATTCACATTCACAACTATAAGGGGAAATCACTCGTTATCAGCATTAGATTCAACTAAATATCTTGGGCTAAAAATAGCTCATTGACCTGAATGCATAAACAAGATGGCAGCCTCCATGAATATGTCAGCAAAGTAAAATTGCTGTACTTTTTTTGGAAAATACGAAGTAAACAGAGGATACTGGAGAATTTATGGACTTGGTGGCTAATATTAAAAGCTTGTTTTAGTCTGTGGAATAAGCCATGAAGCCGACATGAAAGGAGTGAATGACGTCAATACACACAAGTTCAATACACGGCGACTTTGAACTTAGATCAACATGAAATTATGATAACACTGTCTATTTACGTTATGCAGATTGGCTGTATGGTTGACTAGTCTCTCTGTATATAAAGTAAATGGTGTTTGTCACATCATCTAAGAACAATTGAACAAATGGATCCAGTGATAGTGCATGCTTTGTAACTTGATCAAAATTTAACTTCTACTTTCGGTTTCAAATCAGCACAGACATAAAATTCCCTGAGATCAGGTAGATAATTTTAATATTTTCACACTATTTGCATTAGTGCTATAATATTGATATTTTTGGCATTGAAGCTAATTTCTGCTGTTCTGCCATACATGCATATACAAGACATTTGCAATGCTTGGGTTTAATATAAATTACAAACTTGATTGCCCTAATTTCATTTGAAACTGTGAAAGTTTATTTGGGTCTTGGACCCAAATCTTGCAGTCAACCTTTGTGAACATGTACAGTAAATGCAGTTTGTTAAAAGATTGTTTGAATATGCATTTGTTCTTACACTACAAAAACATGTAATATTGTCAATATATGCTGCATTTTGCATGCTATCAACTCATTATATATATAGCCTGTTGTAACTTGTATATACATGTAATTGATGGAGTAAATATAGCAGGACCCATTCACATAAACAACTGCCCAGGACAATTAACCAGAACTTGCTTATACCCCACATGCAATAGGAAGAAAATTTGCTTATGAATATATATACACTGTAAAACACATGCAAAACTCTTAATATATACTACATGTACAGCCCTGCTAGTCTGCAAGTATGTTGCAATGAATAGCTTGTATTTGAAGCCATTGTGATCTGTCAATTTGTTCTCTTGTGATCAGGTTGCTTTTAAATAATGCACTATTCATAACTGAAAGAGTCAAACAAGTTTGTCAAAAAACCTTACAAAAATGATAAAATCTGGTACTTACAATGAGTATTTGTACACTGATGATGTTATGTACAAGATCCAGATAAAAATCTGACTTCCATGGTTAGGAGTAAAACTAAAGAAACATTTTGTTATGATTTGTACATAATGATGTACAGTTTTACTAAATATCAATGTATACTTCAAATTATTTCCATTTGTATATGCATTTTACTATATGTAATTCCTGATTTGGACACATTCAATTAATATGAATTTACAAAAATATGGCTGATAGACCTTCATTGCTTCACATCTATATATGTATAAAGCTATATGACTGACTGTATGTTGCAAATGATCAAATATATAAGTCTATCTGGGCTCTCATAAAAAGTCATATGAAGTTATATGTCTTAACATATTATGACTGCAGCTTGATACTTGCATCATGAAAGTACAACTTCTTACATGGACTTACTGCATTTCTTGAATATTTTTTCATTTCCCATAGTAAATTGTAAAAATCATTTTCACTTGCTATTTTGTATAACATGTGTGTCACAATTAGGGACTTTAGTCAGTTATCTTTCCCTGATAAAATCTGAAGCAATCCAATTGGCAAGTAGGTCCTTACAGTTGGAATCCTCGGATTTTATCATTGAATTCCTATGTAAGGGTAACAAAATATTTCATCTAATATCTTTCTTGTTAATGAAGATATTAACAGAAGTGATGGAATTTCGATAGTTCTTCAACTTAAAAATAATTAGATTGAATTTCAAACAAATTAAATGATATACAAAAAAGTTATTTAAGATTAAATTTGGCAAATTAACATTGAAAAGTACGGATAAAATCCGAGTAATCCAACTAATTAGACCTACCTATTTTGAAGAGTATACAAGGGGAAATAACTGACTAAAGTCCCTTATTAAAAGGATTGTGCTTCTTTTGGCTCTGTACAAGGAATGAAATTATACAAATGTAGATTGTCCAACAGTACTGGGTTCATTCAGGTTTTTCATAAAAGATAACATCTATTATGACGACTCTTTGTGATGATTTATCTTTTTGTACATTTTGTATCATTGTTGAGCACAATGTGAGCTAAGTGATTCTGTATTCATATTTTTTCAACAATAAAAATGAAATCACTGCTGGATTCTATTCACTACTTCCTAGACCATTTATTGTATCAAATGCTGAATCTGCTTTAATATGATGATGACATAACTGTCTTAACTAAGAAAAAGTAAAGGAATCACTGTATATCTTTTTATATGATTTTTACTTTATTCCAATATGTTCATATTATGCCATCCATTTATCACAAAATGCAATGCAATTTGTAGAAAATTTTGTTAAAACCTTGTTATACTATTAAGAAGAGTGATCCTTACATCCCTATTTAAAAGCTTTGAAGCTAAATCTCTTATGCAGTTTTCCTGACCTAAACTCTATTGTATCTTGTTATCCTATTAGGATTTGATTAACTCTTTTTGCACATTTTCAACATTTTTATATGAGAAATTAATACAAATTTAATTTTATTTTGATCTGATCTTTTTAATTTCTATGAAATAATTGGTAAAAAATCAGGTTTCATAATCTTGAAAGTTGCATTTCAAATTATTATATTTTCACTTTCTGTTACCATAGCAACCACAGCTTTCAATAGTGAAGAATAGCATTTGATTGTGGTCTTTATACTGTGCACATCTTGCATACCAAATTTCATTAATTTAGCTTATACAGTATAGTAGCAATGACTAAATCTCATTTTTAGAGCTATATTTAATAATTCTGTTTTCATGGCAACCACTCATAAAAAGATATAAATAATGTGATGTAATGTTTTCATACTGATACTATATACTATTAAGCACTTTTTACTTCAATACTGTTTTTTTTATTTTGGCCTATTTGCATGATACATCCTCTCTAACAGATTTAGGTAACTTTTTTGTAATTCTCAAAAACTAAGATATTTGTTGCCTTAGAAACGACCTTAGCAACGAGTAACTAAGTCAGTGCTAATGTATTATTTTTGCTGTTTCAATTCAATTAAGTGGTAAATGTGATAAAATTTAGAATCAAAATTATTAAAAACTATATATCTTTGGATATCATAATTTTAGTAAAAATGATAAAGTTTCCATGGCAACGAGAAACTGTCGACTAAAATGTATTTCTTAAATTGAATTTACTCAATCATAGATGGGATAACCAGAACATTAAGAACAATGCATGCATTTAAAATCCAAACTTCAACTTCAAGCTTTACATTCTTAGCAAGAGTATAACATTCTATTTTAATTATGTTATTTCTTAGTAAAGAATACATTTATTTTGTTTCCATGGTAATAAATAATACAATAATTGAGGTCAGAGTGTTGTGTGGTTATTTTATATAATTACATCAACATAATGTTTGAATAAGGTTCCTTTAGAATTGCAAAAATACTTGTTTTTCAAAAAATAAAAGATTTTCAATTTCTGAAATTGGTTACCATGGCAACCAAATATTAACAACTCAAAAAGAAAGTGCTTCCCTCATGTGACAATATGTGACAATAAAACTATCAATTTTGAAAGTCAGTTTGAAGGGATATCTATATTTTCAAATTTAGCCATTTATTTTGTTCCGTTGCCATGGTAACATACTTCACAGAATTCACTTAAAAATGTAAATTCTGGGTAACTTATTCATTTCCCTATCATATGACATAATTTGAACCACTTTGGCAACAGGGCCAAATTTGGGGGTAAACGCACCTACTCCAAATTTCGAGTTCACAAATAAACTGTAGCTGTCTAATAGCCCATTTAAAGGAAGCATATGGAATACATGTTGATTGAAGGCAGCTTAGTTTAGGAGTAAATAAAAAAATGTTCTTGGTTGCTTAAGCACAGAATTGTATTTAATGTCTTTTCACTTATTTCTTGATTTATCCTCTAATCTTATTCTTGATAAACTTATACATGTATGTATTTTCTAACATTGACCATGTGACAAATGCTATTTGTATTGTTTGAACTATATAATATGTATTGATGATTTACTATGTACAAATCGTAAATACAATATATAGTCTGATCTGTTCTATTCTGCCCAATTTAGTACAGTCGATATTCTTTAAACTGCGACATATGTAACTTAAATCTTACAATAACTGATAACAAAGTGTGGTGAACCTGGAAAAGCTTTGTTGAACCGATCCAACTTGAAGACTTGCAAAACCACTAATCCAATATAAAATACCAATGTTTGCGATATTCTAATGACCGTTGTTGGTAATTTAGGTCATACAATTACAAATCGTGGCTCTGACAAGGCAAATTAGAGGATAGTTTATTAATATTAAGGAAACTAGACAGTTGCATTCAAGTAAAAATAGTTATGTGAACTGTCCACCTCATTTGACTGACTGTTGAAAAATTTGGCACTTATAATTAGACTGCTACTGTTTATACCGCGGTCAAGAATTGACTGTTTTGTTCGCGGCCAGACATTGGCGATGACAGTTCGGACCGTCGTCAAGGTAAAAAAACATAGAGGACGGCGAACATTGACAGCCGTACTTAACAAGAACTTACCTCACAATGCGGATATCCTCTACCAACTGTATGTATACGTTGTTCTAGAGTTGAGTATTTTAATGATGTTTTACATCCAGCTAAAGCTTCTGTTGCTCCGAAAAATGTCTGAGAAAATATAGAATATAACTGTATCAACAAATACTGAATCCTGAATTCAAAAGTTGACTCTTGTATGACACGCATTGATAAGACCGCGATGCTCGTCCAATGCACAGGTCGCAAGCTAGATGATTCAACTACAACAAAAATACATTGTATACATGAATAAGTGTATCATCGAACTAGCGACCTGTGGTGCAATAGGTAGTTCGCTGAACTTTGAATTGGAAATTCTTTAAATTTATGACTCGCTAGATTTGAATTCCGCTATTTAAAACCTGCATTGTCGCGGCAATTTGTGTCTGAACATTGACATTTGTGCAAATTTGATGGTGTCCCTATTTCTCCGTATTCTGAAAAGTTGTCGAAGGTACACAAATACTGACCAGTATAGAAAAGCACTGAAAAGCTAGTTAGAAATCGTGACTACTTCTAAATGTTGTGATTACTTCTAATGAGTTTAGTGAAATCCAAGTAAATACATTCTAATTTCAAATGATAGGGTGTTTCCATGATAATCAAATTGATATAACAGTATAGGATGGGTTGTTTGAACTTTCACAACCAAGTATTGAGAACATTATTTGACATTTTGTTAAAATGTCAACAAATCTCAACGCCTATCACATGTAACAAAATCAAGAGAATTCATCAACCGAAATGTAACTAAATCTATTATACGGCGAAGAAAAACATGATGGCTAGTTGTTTACATGGTGTGTTTCATTTAGAGACCACACCTAAACGTCATCGATACAATGCATAAAAGACAAAGCTACTGTTGTTTACAAAGCGTGTTTAATTTAGACACCACGCACAAACGTCATCGTTATAATTCTGTTCTGTTCTATAATTATCAAAAGACAAAGCAAATGTTGTTTACTGTGCGTGTTTAATTTGGAGAGCACATACAAACGTCAGTGTTATAATCATGCCGAAAAGACGACTACTAATAATGTACTAATAAAACAATCCTGATAAATGTTTATTTACTGTTTTAGTACTATATACTGTCATTTTCTTAATTGTTTTTCGGTGGTAATTACTCCAAAGTACTTTTGATTACTTGCATTCTTCTGGAAACTAATATATTTTTTATATCAATAACCTCATTTATTGCTTAGAGTACCGACTAGTATTTAGTATTGCGTACTGAAGTTATTTGACATTCTTGTTAATTGGAAGTTGTCTTGAAGTAGTTCTCTGATTAGAAAACAATTTATTGAGTCACGTAAATTGGAAACTAAGAAATACTAATAGCAAGTATACAGTACCATCCAAAAGTTCAAGGACAAACTATGTTTATTGAATAAACGGATTCACATTTACCAAAGAAAAATAAAGAATAAGAGACATCTAGATAAGTTTCAAATTTCAAAATCAGCATAAATAAGTTTAGCAACATAATTATTTAAACTGCACGTATGTTATGAATACTGTGAATAAAGCTTTAAAGTTAGTAATCAAAGCGCTGAATGCACTGAATTTGTTCGGGTTTGAAAAGTGGAATTAGATTTCCGGCTCCAACAAAACATTCATTCACAAAGAACAGTTCAGTCATATTAGTTTGATAGGTAGACCAGCACTGTTTCGGTTCAAAACACTTTATACAATCGACCTAAAAATGCAACAGGTAAACCGGACAGGCTATTGATTTTTTTCACACGATCACCAATTCAATAACTGCCGCTTAAAGTTATCATTCATGCGCATTTATTCTACTGCATCTGTATGTAAAATAAATGAAGTTCACCATTCTATTACATAAGATGATTTAACATCTCTTCTGACAGCTGGCACAAACGACGCGTCGTGACTGAATAGTTGATACCACTCTATTACATAAGATGACGTAATCATCCCCACTGAGACGCACAACATAGCAGCAAATATTCTTAAGCTTGAGATATAGTTCGAACTATTAGTGTATTAATACGCCCGTCATAGCAGATCTTTTTGAATTGCTCTATACATATATACTGAGGGACTATTTCTGGATTCGGTAAATTTTCAAAGTGGGAAAGGGTCTGAAATACAGTAAATATATTTGTTCAGGACTAAGTCAGTATGCATGAACAGTTTTTTCTCTAAACTTTATTTGTTCATGAACTTTTCGAGGACACTGAATAGTAAATACAATAAAAAATTAAATCCTTCAAACATATGAGACGTAAGTGGTTTTTGATGTTTTGTCCCATTTTCCATTTAATGACGAATCCAATATCCTTAACGTTATGCTTATTAGAACGTTCATAAGAAAGCCGCTTATAACGTTTTAATTAAAGACTACTACTGGTAAACAGCTGCATTCATGTTTTATTTCCAAAGATTGTGAACCACAAGATAGTATGAGCTGCGGTCTAATGCAAGGGCACAGGCTTATGGATCAAGAAGTCCCGGCTTAGAACCCCATTGCGTATTTCACTGATCAGGAAAATTACCAACAGTTGTTCCACAACACACATATGTAAACGGGAACTGTGTTTGGTCACCAGCCGGCAGGTGAATTAAATAATCAGGGGTTATCGCACAAAATTGTAAAGTCGGCTGAACATATAATATGGATGCAGACTTTAAACGGCACATTGACTTATGAACACAGTTTCCCCCGATTTTAATTAGAAAAGAATTATGACAAGAAATTGCTTTTAGATTATTTTCCTAAAATAAATGTAGTTCCACTCAAGTAAAACTGGAATTTATTCCATGCTGAAACTCTTTAAAAGTTTATTTTGACATTTTTTCACTTAATATTTACTTACTAGTAAGCGTAGCCGCGGCCGTGGCGTAGTGGTTAGCATGTCTGACTTCGAATCCGGAGATCGTGGGTTCGAAACCCGGTCGGGGCAGGTCATACCCTATACGTGAGTTGTCAGCCTCGTGGTAGGGTAAGTTAGTACTGGTGATAGAAAAAGTGTCCAGGAAACCTATAGTAGGAAGAGCTGGCCGTCGTGTATATGACCTATATATATGTGTTGAATGCGACGTTAACCCCCCCCAAAAAAAAACAACAACAAAAAAACCAAAAAAAACAACTAATAAGCGTCAACCGTATGCACCCCTTTTGGAAAATGTGCCATTTGATTGAAAGAATTCGCTTGCACGGAGTCCAGACTTTCAATTTCCGATTAGATATGTTTGATAATGCACACTTGATGATGAGTTGTGCTCTATGATCTTTGACAAAATGGCAGCTTTCACCTTATAGTAGTATATGTATTGTTAAATTAAATTGTCTCTGACTAAATTCATTTTGACACGGTCACCTATGCCAAGTGTGCGAGCGTTTCAAGTACAACATGATAGCCATTGCAAAATATTCAAAGTATTTTTGTTAACTTAATTACAAAAAAGTTCGCACCGTTCCTACGTAGCTCATTTAAGAACCTCCAAATAAAAGTAATAAACTTTAATGTTTTGTATTTTCTATCATGAAAAATAAAAAAGTTTTAATTAAATGTGCAGAGATTTAATTAGAAAATGTTAACAAATACGTTCTTATCACGTGATTATGACGTCACGAAATTGATGAAATAAGAACGTTGTTTATTTATCAGAAGAAAAAACGTCAATATTACAGATCTTTCTATTTCGGTACAAAATAATGATTCTAAAATTTTCCTTTCTATATTATATCATGTTATTTTTTCACGGCTTGTGTCATTATTTTAATTATATGGGATAGGAACTATATTTGGCAACGTCTGAAATATTTCGCAATTCAGTCTATAAGGGCATTTTAAACTACGCAATGCTAGACACTTACCACGCTGTCAGGATATAATGTCAATATTTTTTCTTTAGTTTTTGCTGTTATCACTTGTCCTAATAAATTTCCTGAAATACATGAGACATACCGCATAGAATTAAACAATGCCAATTCTTGATTACTCGGTCAGAGAGGGAATATGATAACTAATTGAATCCGCTACCAGAACTAAATAAAGACGCTATTGTACCAAATATATAAGACTATATATTCTATCTAATAAGTGCTCATAGTCCTTTGGGACATCATCTGTTTAGTTTACAGATATGGCATTGTTCTTCTTCCTCAAAAAAATCTCGAAGTAATAGCAATGAATGTATTGATGTCCAACTAATAGGACGCAATTATGGTTGAACAATTTGGGAGAATTGAGCAATTCGAGACTTATTTGGTATTATTTGGTATTGGTATAACTTGCGTGTATGACCAGAACTAATGGAATAATTATTTACAACGTATTCTTAAAATATTTGTTTTTTAAAAAAAAGCAAATTATTTGGTTCATATTTTCACTAGATGTGAATCATATATTTAAACGTCTATACGACAACCAGGTTGAATTCATTTGACTCACATCTTATCTACCCAAGCCGTTAAAGCTGAATGAGAGTAGAGGAAGGTGATATGTGAGATTGTCTTTAAAGAAGGGTAAACTCTCACTGACGTAGGGTCTTGGGTTTGAGCCTAGTTGTACTATTTTTGTAAGAACATTGACTGAGTATTATGTTGCATGTGATTTTTCAATGACATATGCCAGCAACAATTTGGTGAACTGTCTGGCTCAAATACTTCTGGCAGCTGAAAAGAAACTAAGCTTAAGCAAGCCAAACCAAACTAAACATTACTCCAAAATGTTGAAAGTTGTGAACTATCTATATATATTTGTTTATGGTATTGTATAAAGCTCGACCTTACCTGATTTTAAACTTGACAAATCATACTTATCACGATTAGGAGTATTCATTGAATGCATCAGTTGAAAAGGTAGTCCTGCATCGACCACTATCCTGAAATAATAACATTCACGCTTATATTAGGGTTGTTACCCAAAGGTGACAGGTGCGGTCCTAAACCCAAGCCACTCAATATACTAAGTATGTTGTTGATGTCATTCCTAATCGACGTACGAGAATTGTAATAGTTTAAAAAAAGGAGATTCCGATCGTAACTATTAAAGAAGACGTACGTCTTTGATTGTTTGTCCATTGTGACATAATACTACGTCACTTATTTCTATAGCTAGTGGCTATTAACAAACACTTGACAACTATCAATGTTGATAGAGGTCTAGTTAGTTTGACTTGACCAGCCAGAGAATACAGTACTTCTTTGGACACTCAGCTGTGTGCACAGTGTGGGCCCCATGTGAAGATTGGAAACGCTCTGTACAAATGTGCACAGTGCGCCCCATGAGAGAAATTTAGATCATATTTTACATGTGTACAACTCTTTTACTAATGACATTTAAAGCAAACATATTGAGGGTTGTCCGCAAGACTGTAAAAACTCGCTCTTTAACGCAATGCACTTACTACAGTCTTGCGGACAACCCTCGATATATAGATAACATTGTAAACATATGTTAACTTGACGCATGACGTAGTAAGACATATGGTCAGACTAGCTTGTATCAATGAACCTTCGAAGTTTAAACAAATAAATGATGGTCCTCCCCCCCCCCGGGAATCGAGCCAACAACCCCAGTATTCGTAGTCATATAACATTGAGCAGACAAGGCGGTGTTTTATAGTCGTATAATTTATAGCAAAGTTCACCAATAAATACCACCTCAATGCTTTATTTGACAAGAAAATTGTCCCCATATTTAAATCACTCTACTACTAAGGCCATTGATCTTGATTATCCTTGTAGTGGAACAATACTGTATATTCTAACCAAACAATTCGTCAGATTTTGTTATTATGCGGCTCAGTTTCCTAGAGTTTTAGTGTAAAGTTTAGTGCGAAAATTTTGTGTACATCATATATGAGAAAGACGATTCCAAAACACTTCAAAATGATGTAGACCCTAAAGTGTATATATAGGCATTCCTTCGCACCAATATGATATTATTACAACATCGTCATCACACATTATTGTTTTGATGTGATCACATGGCACTCGTTCTGTTAGGAGCAACACTTAGTATTGTGTTATCATTGTTTATGTTAACCTTAGTGATTTCAAGGTGTGGACTTAACGATAGAGAACTGTAACGTTGTTATGTTATGACAGCAAACAGTCGTATAGTAAATTCAATGGAGACAAATGTTAAATGATGTCTACCACCTTCTCAATTGGTAGAATGACTAGAAATATCTACATGACGAGATCAGTGATGGTTAGATCAATAACATTAACACATTAGGAACAAGGTGACTTTACACCCAAAGAGGTTTCTCTACTCTAGATCGTTCTGGAAGTTAAACTTCTTCTACTCGTAGACCAATCTCCGTAAACAGATATCCTGTAGAGCATTGTCGTAGCGAGTAGGCGCGCGGAAAATTTTAGATCTGGTTTTATTCAGATTACTCGTAGACTGACAAAAAGTTACTTGGTCTGTAGTCACGTGATCATCAACCATAAATAATAAGATTAACACGTACATGCTTTTCGTCGACAACATATTGAATGATATCACGAAATGCGTAAAATAACTACTATCTATCTTAAACCTAAAATGTCCAATTGGTCCCGTGAAAATCGATCGTTAGCTAAAATACCTTCACTCAAAAATTGAATCGAATGGTACACTAGGTCATTTGTAACAAATGCACCAAAAATTCAGAAAAAACAACTGCAATTCACATGCTAACCTAGGTATTTTCGGATATGGACATGTGATAGTTACTATACTTTTTTGAATATTTTCAATATCTGGCTGTTGCAAGAAAAAGCAAGGGTTAGTTTACATTCTAAAGATAAAATGCGTCTTAGTTTTTTTAAAGAGGACAAAACTCTTAACATGAAGCACAAATAAAAGGAAACGTTATTGATGATGGCTTTACCTCTCTTTCTGGACAAAGTTCATAAATATATCGACAGCTTCAGGTGATGAAGTTAATGATGACGGTGCCATCACACCAGTAGATCTAGTCACAAGACATCTTATAGGGCCTATCATGGCTCCAGCATCATCAACCCTTGGACTTAAGATTGATACATTGACTCTAGACAGCTCACCAGTCTGAAATGAAAATAGATACACTTTCATTTTTTAACTACCAAACCACTGGTACCAGAGTCTATGACATAGAAAAAGTTTAGATAAATTGTCAATAACTCAACAACTGGTCAATATCTTAAAATAACACCTCCCTCCCATGGCATGAAATGACACGACACGACACGGCACGGCACAGGACGGCACAGCAAAATACAGCACAACACAACACAGTACAGCACAACACAGCACGGCACGGCACGGCAGGGCACGGCACGGCACGGCACGGCACGGCACGGCACGGCAGAGAACGACCAGCACGGCAGGGCACGGCAGGGCACGGCAGGGCACGGCAAGGCAAGGCAAGGCAAGGCAAGGCAAGGCAAGGCAAGGCACAGCACAGCACAGCACAGCACAGCACAGCACAGCACAGCACAGCACAGTACAGTACAGCACAGTACAACACAGCATAGCATAGCATAGCATAGCACAACACAACACAGCACAGCACGGCACGGCACGGCACGGCACGGCACGGCAAGGCAAGGCAAGGCAAGGCAAGGCAAGGCAAGGCAAGGCAAGGCAAGGCAAGGCAAGGCACAGCACAGCACAGCACAGCATAGCATAGCATAGCATAGCACAACACAGCACAGCACAGCACGGCACGGCACGGCACGACACGGCACGGCACGGCACGGCACGGCACGGCAAAGCGCAGCACAGCACAGCACAACATGGCATAGCACAGCACAGCACAACACAATACATCACAACACGACACAACATAGCACAACACAACATAGCACAGCACAGCACAGTACAACACAGCATAGCATAGCATAGCACAACACAGCACAGCACAGCACAGCACAGCACAGCACAACACAGTATAAGATAACATGCTGTGATACAGCTAACTACTAAATGTAACATATAATTAGCTACTTACTTCAGATGTTTCAAGATAATTCTTTGCTGGTCCAAACTTTGCTATGTTTACTAATGTATGATGTGATACACATGCAGATTTATCTTGATCACTGGTCGTTCCCTAAAATATAGATACAGTATTATATACATGTATATGTATATGTAAGTATTTTAAAAAATGTGAATTTGTTCTAGAAAGAATTGATTTCACCACAACAATTCGGAGAATAGTATGGATATCCTAGTCAGCTGTGCGTCGCCTTAGCACTTCTGGTAAAGGTTTTAGGAGCAATGGCTCTATATCTTTCAACATGTTATAAGTACATGTATTTTTTTAATTACCACATGTCCACAGGAAGTAAAATGTTACATTAAATAATCCATAACATGAAATTGATAGTTCAAATTACGACAAAAACCTACCTCATAAATTTACGAGTGTATGTAAAAAACGCAAATTAGTCCTTATGGTGGCTTAATTCGTACAAATAGTGAAAATAATCATAGATAAATGTATTTACTCACACTAGATGTAAACAATACAGCTGTATCATCTATTGATACTTGTTGTTTAACTTCCTCAAATTGTTCATCAGTGATCTCTTTACCTTGATTAAGAAAATCTTCAAACTGTAGAAAACCTCTGTAAGTATCATAGATTGTTTTAGATGTTTTTTTTATTGAATACTACACTGAAACCCCTTAATTAAGACCACCAGCCGCTCTTCCAAAAAGTGTCTTATCAGTAAAGTGGGCTTGAAAATGGAAAAGCTGGCCCAGCATCATTCGAAGTACAAAGAGTGCCTGGTATTATATACTGTTCACGTTATAGGATTCATTTGAAAGTGTAGTATAGGTGTGTTGAGTTTTTATTTCATCTTTAAAATCGAACTATTTTCGCATCGTTTCATCCTCAAAACATATATTAACCACGGACTTTACCCTAGGTCATAACCATTGTATAATTCCAAGAAACCATATAGTGACAGAAATCAACAACCTGTATTGTCACTAAGCGAAGAATAACACTTATACTTTAACCACGTGATTTCTCTTAGCTTATAATGCAATTGTCTGCTGCTATCGTACACTATCAGACACCTTTCTAGACACCTTTCTATGAATAAATGTTTTTTTTGTTTTGAACTACATTTTGGTCGAGATTCAACTTTAAATATCACTAATCATTCATACTTATTATAGAAATATAATAGAAAGTGTACTTACTGGTGAAAGGTTTCAGAGTTCGAATTGACAAAAACTAATGGAATACTCTCAGAGTTCCTGAAAATCCATTGGGAAAAATATTAAGTAATAAAATTTAACCAAAGTTTCATGGTAATAATATAATTTTTAACGGAATTATCGTGTGATAAATATATTTTAATGAAATTACATTAGATAACTAGACTGTGCGAGAGACCTAGGTCTGTATTGTGAACTCTACCTCTTAATTGAGCTTCATGCCGTCTAAACACAAACCATGGCAGTTTAACAGCGGCCAGATCACCTAACTAGTATTTCTGGACCTTTGTCTGTTGCCAGCACTCACATATACTTCCACATAGCCGATAACGTCTCAAAAGTGGAATCGAATTTCATCCATAGCAAAGTACTTTAACTTTGTATTTTGACCGTTTCAATACAGAACATATATAAAAAGAAATTGTTTCACAATATAGCATAGATACATTGGTGTATTCTGAATGAAATTTGCTGATAATCAGCAAAGAACGCATTGTTATATTTACCAAACCAAATAACTATAAACGCACTCACAAAAAATGTCAACAAGTATACTATTACATAGTAAATTGTCAGTTCAGCTAGCTCAGTGGTAGCATGTAAGTATACTAATCGACGGGTCTATGGAACGATTCCAAGGCGGGAAATACTTTTGTTGAATTTGGTCACGAAATTATTTTGACGGCCATTCTCCCTCCTACCACTGATTTTTAATCATGTAGGACAGTTGTCAGTCAATGACAGAAGTATGCGCCTATAAACTGGTGAACAGTAGGCTTAACATCCAGGCATTTAGCCGTTTCAGTAGCGGTGAATAGGTTGACTGACCGCCATCGCATGATGTGACCTATACAATGCGTTGCTACGACGTTAAGCCCAGCCAAAATTTGAATTAATTACTGCTTCGTATTATAATAGAAATATCTCAATCTCGTAATAATCTAAGAGCAAGGAACAATCATCCTCAATGCAGATAAAACCATATCGGAGCTTGTAAACTTGATTTCTGTCGTTTGGTTTATAGCGTTAATTATTATCATAGACGAGATTACACTTGTAATAGCTTTAATACATTTGACAATCTCTAGAATTTCACGCATGATAACTGCTTCCAATGGACTAATAACGATAACGCAGGTCATATAATGTTAGCAACATGTCTTAATGTCGTCTGTTCTCATTAAATCATAAAAACAAAATCTTTATTCGATTTTAAAAAGTTTCCAAGTACAAAAAGAAAAAAGAGAGACTTGTAGTATGATGTTGTTTTGTGTGGTGTGACGTCATGTGATGTGGTAAAATGTGTTGTTTTGTGTTGTAGTGTTGTGGTGTGGTATAGTGCCGTGTGCTGTGCCTCATTGCGTTATGTGTGTCATGTCATTTCATGCCATGCAAGGGATATGTTATTACACTGTGGTGCAGTAGTAGCACTCTCGACTTTGAATATGACATTCCGGTTTCCATTCCCGCCCATGATACAGTAGAGTAATACACTTTCCTGGAATTCTGCATTTTTTTTAAATTTTAAATTTTGTCGATTTTTTATCCGTACACGGAGAAGTTGTCCGCTTTTCGTTGATGAAGGTTAAGCGAGTGACGGTAAAGGAGCATTCGGAACTCCTCAGCCATTCGCTACTAATTATTCATTCATGAAATGTCGAGGTGTTCCGAATGGGTAAAGGAGTTCAGGAAAGTTAGATAGGTAAATTGTCCGCCGCATTCGAACCTATAAATCTTGATTAACAAACAAACCGGATTTAACAATACTTACATAGACTCCGAATATTGTTTAAATATAGGTAAATTATCAGGAGAATGTTCACGTCCTATAAATACTGCTTTTGGTTTCATCTAAAATAAATGGCATTGCGTATTATTATGTAATTATTGTCTTTAAGCATTTGTTAACATATCGATATACAGTATAAAACATTATTTCATATAACCAGTACGACATTGTACGGGTAATCATTGGATAGCCAGCCCCGCGTTGGTTCGAATCTCATCTAAAACCTACCCCGTTGTTTCCTTGAGCTAGAAACTTTATCCTACTAGCTCAGTACTGGGGGACCAGGAAGCGAACTCGAAAGTGATTAATCTAAATTGTAAGAACTTGTTTCACAGTCGAGCTAAAATAATCGAATGGTAAACAAGGCGATTTGAAAAACAAATGTGCAGAGTATTCAGGATAAACTATTATATTTGACAGGCTAACATCGAGCATTTTCATTCATAGAAATATAGTAGTTGATTTTTGCACTATTTCAATATTTCCGTTTTTGGCCTCTGCAAGAAATTGATAAAAATCAAAGTTTGTGTACATTCTAAAGATCGTATGACTAGGCATACCCTGTAACCATTGTTATGTTTTGATTATTATATAAAATACTTACGCGACACAATTTTGGTATTTCTGAGGAGCTCTCTATCAGCGGCTTAAATGAGAAAAACAACAGAAATAAGGAATTTTGAAGATGTGATTGGACGATATTTTTTCAACTTATTCTACTTACAATAAATAGTGCGACATAAACATTATTTCGGGACTGAACAAAAAAGTGTAAAATAATAAAGTAACATATAACTAAACGATCCTAATGGTCGAGTAGTGTTTATGTTATATATCTTTATTCATGTATTTTAGGCAAAATGCCCATGTACATCACAATATATAACTACATATATTTTGCAGGTTTAGCATACATACAAGTATCAATATCAAAATCAACATACATTCAAACATATAATTATATATAAAGTAAGACTCCAAACATTCCTACATACATTCATCATAAACTCATATATATGTATTCATGTATAATCTCATGCATAAAGTAATGTAATGTAATAACACATAAATGTACATGTTTACTTTCATACAAAACACTTTCATGTCTGCTCTCATACATACATTCACTCACACACACACACCACACACACACACACACCCACACACATTCATCCTTACTTACAAAATACAAACAAATAAAGTTGCACTGCAGTTGCATTAAATGAGCATACCAACATGCAAGCATATTGAGTGGTGATAGTTTTTACAAATATGATATAGATCTAAATAGATTTCAATACAATATGACTGAGGTTCAATTAGATATTATTTTATTATACATGTAATATGATTATAATAAAGAATCTCTTAGTTCAAAACTTTTGAAAATAAAAACAGACAAGTTACGTTGGGTTTTTTTACTACTAGTTTGTAACAAGTCCTTAAATTTAATAATATTTGCATGTCTCCAATAAAATTTTGGAATATATTTTTTTCTAAGTTCTCTATATAAGGAGCATTCAAGTACAAAATGGTATTCGTCCTCTATTGTGTTACAAGAAAGACATTTTCGATCATGGACAGGTATAGCATTAGGTTTCATCCACCTACCAACTTCAATATTTAAACGATGTGAAGATACCCTTAATTTAGTGAGCGTTTTTCTATATTTGCTTATGTTAATAAAGTCTAAGTATGATTGAAATTTAAATTCTGCAAATAATCTGTATGTTAAGGATCTGCTTGAATTATCAATATCATTATACCAGCTTTGTAAGTATTGATCTTTAATTCTTGTCTTTAAAAGATATAAAAACACTTTATCATCACCAACTGATTGATTAATCCATACCTCACTGAAGCCTAGTCTATCAAGTATATTCTTAACATTTCTTGCCCATGAATTTTTGTTTGGGTATAAGTCCATATCGTTTAACATCATTTTATATACTAGTTTTATATATCTATTATCATCTGTGTTAATTATTTTTAACCAGTATCTAATAGTGTTACAAATTAATTTATTATGAAGTGGGATCTTCCCTAATTCACCATATACAAATGTGTTTTGAGTTTGTTGTTTGATACCTAATAATTGTTTATAAAATTTATGTAATAAGCTTGAATTGAATATACCAGAACATCAACAGTTTCTTTTAAACTAAAAGAAAGGAGAAATTTACTATTTTAAAAATAGGTTAAGACATGTCCTTATAAAGTAATCATGGATTTTATTTGATAATGTTCTATGTGATTTTGTTGTGAATTATAAATCCGAGGAAAATAACAAAAGACGTCGTTCCTTTTCTCATATTCGTCTGCAGCTACGTCTTTGATTTAAGCTCTCTTACCAGAGTTGTCGTTCCTTTGTTCACAAGCGTGTGATCGAGATTCACTATTTACAAGCACTGTTTTGCCTACACTGATTTATCAACAGCAATTGTTTGCACTTTATCATTAAGTGTATTTGCAATTACGATAGTATTGTTTATCGTTTATCGGTCATGATCTAGACAAGGGCGAGTATGGCGGAGCGAATTAAAGCCACTATATGAAGATATATTCATCAACATTAGACTTGAAAACTGTATTCCAAACATGGAGTTATCAAAATATAATATGCGTTAGAGACACAATTACCTGTTAAAACTACTCTGCTATCTAAATTTGAATTTGATAGAGTCCATTTCATAAAAAGTTGATTTTTTTATAAGAGCATACTATATTCATTTATACGCTGTTCATTGTTTATTATACCTGATCCAAAATAGAAATGAAAATTAATTATGTAATTTAGAGTAGTTGTTTTCTGAAACAAGACTTCATCTTAATCATACTGTGATCAAAACTATTGTTTTAAATTGTATTGACAACCAGATTCTACTTTTGGTTTCGATCTATTTTCAATTTGAAATGCAATGAGTAAGATAAACATGCTTAAGCAATATTTTCATTGAATTAAAAATCTTGCTTATTAGAGGTGTTTGAAATAGATAAATGTCTATTTCTTTTGCAGTCCAAAAACAGTGTTACGTTTGATAATTGGGCTTTAATATCATTGACCTAATAACTGATAATTTAAAAAGGTTACTGTGACAAAATAGTGCTCTCGTTAAAGTCCACGCTACTAGTATTTATCTTGTAAAAAGTGCATACATGGTTAAAGTCAATATCGCCGGTCCTGAACGGCGATAAAGACAATTATCAAGATTTGAGTATTTTGTAGTCGACACCGGTTGCTTTAAGTCAATCAAAACGATGCATTTGAGGTCACATGATGAAAAAATGGACGTCGAATAGTCAAATTAGGGTGCGTGAATGGACTCGTCGAAGACATGTTTTGTCGGGTTATCGGTTTGTATTAATTTGTCAAAAATCACTATTATCAATATATGAACGAGTACCAGTCTCAAAAAAAGTTGCAATATAAGGCTAGAAATATGCAAAACTAATTGTAACATGTTTTATTCTTTTTAAAACTCGCAATTGTTATCTTCCCTAATTTTGATCGCGTCTATTAATACTTATCGGTGAACGTTCGAATAGCTGGCAGAACATTATGTTATCGAATTTTTCGTTTTGCTCATAAATTAAATATAGTTCCTTTGTGACCAAATAGTCATGAAAAAGGCTTAATTCTAGAATAAAAAAGCTATTTTACGTGCACAGTTGGAAAATGTCCAGGAAATAACCTGTTCATTTGATATATTCTAATCAGCCTGGAAGGTTCCGCACTATGAATTTAACGCGCCAAATATTTTACATATTATTAACAGGACAAGCTAAAAGGTGATTATCGCTGAATTCGAAGCATTCTACGAGATAAATTGACATGCGACGGTCTATAACGATGACACACATTGATTGAATGTTTTACAAACCCCACTAATATGGCCAACAAGCACTTGGTTATTGTCGATTTCACTCTCGAGACAACTCAGGAAATGACATCAAAATGATTCATAAAATAGCAATTACCTTTATCTCTCCCAAATTTAAAAGTTTTCAAAGAGTTTTGGTCGTGAATTTTATATTACAATTTGTGCAGAGAACTCAGAGCAAACAGATCGTTTACTTTCATCCTTCTTTTTAAATGCTAACATGGACATTTTTGGACTTAAGCTGTAATACATGAGGTTAATTTATGCATTATTGAATTCTTGGCTGCAAGAATGACAAAACCAATTGTTTGTTTACATAAAATTGTAATGGCATTTTATAGCCTAGGTTTCATGCTTATGCACTACTTGTATTGATCTATTAGTTTCCTTCGGGAGTCTTTTACTCCGCTTATAGATCATCCGACAAATTAGCGCTACGGAATCATACCGCCCCCGTAGGTACCAGTTTATCCTGGGGTAAAGTAAAGTAGTCGCAGGTAAATTTCTTGCTCAATGAAATTAGCAGTGCTCCTAGTGAGATTCGAACCTAGGACCTCTTGATCACTAAGCGCGCGTCCAGCCACTTGACTATACTGCTCAAGTTTACATTCTGAAGATCACGTATTATTTAAATTATACCCTGGTATAAATCATAAAGTAATTTACTTACCGACATAAATATCATTCCGACTAATAACGCTCCATAGTAGAGTGAAAAGTATTCAATACCAGTAACATCAGCCGCAATAACTAAATCACCCTTCTTTAGATTATATTTTAACAAAGCTTTAGCCACTTGAATTGCCTGTGAATAGAAGAAAAATACAGGATATAGCTGATATTAGTGTCATGCTTACATTATTGTTGTTATGTTGTTATGGCTTTTTAGTTGTTTTATTTTGCATATAATAATTTTTTACAATTAGAACGTGTTTATTCTTGACATCACCACTGTTGGTAATTATTCTAAACCAGAATAACAGGGCACCGAATCTTGAAATTTTCTCTCCTCTTGATTGTTTTTTTCCCTCAACATTTGCGATAAACTCATAAAATAGACGTACGATAGGTTTTGTTGTACGATTTTTATGACAGTACCAACTGACTGTACAAAGGCAATGTGGATGAGTTAGACTATTACTCACAACTACAGTAAAAGCCCTCTAAACCGGACTTGCTGGGTGCCAAAATATACATGCGGTTTAGAAAGATTTGCAGAATGTAAGGGTCTCATACATTCTGTCTCTTTGGATTGTGTAAAGATAATACTAAAAATATATTTGTGTAATTTGAGAAAAAATAGTATTGTTCTGTTCTGTTCAATAATCTAACATCGTGTTACAAATACCTTTAGCTGAAGTTCTTTTACAGTAATTTCTTTGTTGAACTCATGTGCCTTGAAGGCGACTCTCTCTGGATATAGTTTGGCTTCATGGTACAATACATCTCCAACAGTTTTCCCGCTCAGTGGTTCAGCGCATGCGCCATAAAAGTAGCTCCTCTTTAATGGAGATGAGGGTGGTAAGCTTTCCGGACTAAATATAGAATAAATAGAGAGACATTTTTGTTGGAATTGAACAAGAGTTCGCTGACTGCGATCCGGAAAAAACAATTTAGGACCTGTACATAGCAGGAAAGTAATCATTTTTTGTGCTAGCCGTTTTGTAAGACGATATTATTTAAAAATTGAAAAATGCTATGTTTATCCGTGCTTTCTAGTTATGTTTAAAAAGTTTGATATGTATAAATATTATAATATTATTTTTTCTCTCATATATTGGAATTTTTACTATTTTATTTTCAGTATATTAAAATTATACACTTTTTTTCTCTTCGTGTTTTTGATTAAATATCACTACATTTTATATAAAAACATAAAGCTCTTATTTTACTGTATCAGTATATATGTCGACGAATTAATATTATAAGATAGAAAATGATAATAATAGGGAATGAAAATCGGAGTTGAATGAGGAATCTATTAATTTGCCAAAGCATGAAATAAATAAAACAGCATGATAAATGATGACCATACGCGTACTATGCGTTGTAATTGCAGACCCATTTATTTTCTAGACCTACGCAATCATAATAATACCTTTTACGACAGAAATTGTTTCCAAGATAAAAAATAGAATTTATCAATTGAGCAACTCTGTTATTACTGAACGTAACTCATTTATTATTGAATTGATTTTGATTATGGCGTAGACAATAACACGTTAAGCTTGAAATAATTGCATATTTTTGGTTATTTTTGTTATAAAACAGAAGGGAAATTAACTTTTTATGCTTTATTCTTGTACTAAAACATAGATCAATGGAATATAATCGTGTTTTTCTCTTTCTATTATTGTTAAGAACATGAAGAACGTCCCCTTCCTTTCTCTATTGCGCCAGCGTTAGTGAAACATCCACTGTCTTTAATAGTCCTTGAGTTTGACCTTTACCTATGGTACGTTATGTGAATAGATGTTTGCCGACTCCGACTATCGTTTTAAAAGTGCAGAATATTTTATGTCTCTCGAAGTATAACTAAAATATAAAATGATACTATTTTGCGACACTCAAATGAGCCTAATAAAGTACGAGCTTTAATTTTGAAAACGTGTTATATACAGTAGTCCACAGAATAATATTTAATACAATAAAGTTCCGCTATAAAGATCATCTTGGTTATTTCAAAATCATGCCTTTTGGACGTTGTTAAAGTCCCAAATGTTTAAATTGAGAATAAAAATGTCTCTATAATATTATTGAGATAAATCCGCTATAAGACCATCGACTTTAATACTCATAATGGTGGAACTTAGTTAATACTGTAAAAATCATTTTAATATCTTATAAAAGTATTTTGAAACACCATGCGCACCATTTCATTAACAACCAAATTAAGCGTGTCAGAAAATGATTTTGAATCACAGGTAGTTTGTATTTTGGTTGACACTGTTACGTAAGAAAACCATAGCATCATTGTCAGCTTAACTAGTTAATTATTAGATTTACAATGAAAAGAATATATATTCAAACTACCTTGGTATATTTGTAGTCATTATGTCCAAAAATTGTCCAAGCACAATGATAACTACCCATCTGATTCTGAAGATTAGGTTTATCTGTGTATAATCGGTTATCAAAAACGTTTTAAGGTGTTCTGGACATATTCATTAAATATTTGTCACATTCTCTGAATATGAAATCATACATAGTGATTAAAATATCCACTTGAAATTATACTCGCCAGAACAGTACTGCACGTCAAAGATGATTTTGTTTACTCGAGCTCTCTGAACGATTGACCGCGCTGTCCGTGAACTGCTTTTGGTACATTTAATAACATAAAATGAAAATTAAGTCTAGTCTCTGGGCATATCTAATTGTGTTTTGTTGCACAATTTTCCTCTTGTCTAAACGTAACTACAGCTTAACACACCGTGGCCTGTACAAGCATAGGTCTTTATATGTCATTCGTAGGTTTTCTTTGTAGGTCTTTATTAAGTATCTGTTTTATTATTTGCATTTAACCTTTATACTTTATACGGACTTATTACTTCAAAATTTTGGTGCCAATTTGTCCCGATAAACAAAATGGTAACACCAATTATACTCTGTTTATTTATGTTTTCCAGTGGAATACAGAAATTTATCGGTGAAATAAAAATCGATATTTCACTGTTTTGAAACAATCAAAATAAATTTGATATTTTTCACTGTTTGGATGCACCGTTCTGCTGACATAACATACTTAAATTTATAAATAAGCTAGTTTGAAGCATATAATTAACAGAAAACTTGTTTATTTCAGTGTAAGATCTATTTATTTCACTCGTAAGCTAATGATATTATATTTTCACTCGTGGATATGCCACTCATGAAAATATTGCATCCTTAGCTCACTCGTGAAATAAAATTCGATCTCACTCCGAAAAAAATTTCCCCTATATCACCTATATATGCGCAGGGTCTTTATTATGAGTCCATAGATGTTTAATTTTGCACGCATTGAAATGTTTATCAGAAGCTTGACTTCATAAGTGACAACACACCTTAATGTAACGATATTATGTAATCAATGAGCAGTTGCAGTGATAACAAGATCAAACTGGTTTATTATCTTTGATTAACTATAGTTAGTATTAACTCAATGAAGATTTATTTTGTATCATAGATATTGTGAGTATATTGAGCCAATTAAGATTACCTAAATAAATATGAAAATTAAATAAAATATGACGTTTAGCGCACTTAACCTAGCTTTCCTGGACTGTAGTCTATAACAAGTATTCATCTACCCTCGCCCAAGGTCGGAAACCTCTCCATTTACCTTATTAATGAAGGAGAGAGTTGACATTATCACAAAAGGGATTTGAATCCGTACCCTCTGCGGGACACTAGATTCGTAATCCAGGCGCGCTACCAACTGCACTACCGACCCGGATTTGTTCCTCCCGTGGTCAAGAACATGTTTATTGATCACAGGAAACCTCAGCCTATATTTGGACTGTACGTATATAAACTTGTATACATCTGCGTGTCTAAAGGTAATTCTGGTCGTTCCTAGTATGAATGAAGAATTACGTTTTTAAGTAATCTGAACACTTTAGTTAGAAAACTAAGTTACTCTGCAATTTTCGTCAACTGTAAAACCAATTTACATGCTGTCTTTTCCAATACCAAAACTTCATTTCTAAGTGTCACTAAACATTTAAGATTCGTGACTTGCTAAGGTCAATGTTAAACAATTAGATACTTAAAATACATTTTGGTATTCATGTTTTTCTGTTATTTCGAAATTCTGCGTAGGATTTATGGAGGCATATATTTAGTTTCTACTTTTATGTTAGTATTGAAGACGACCTATAAAGTCTAAGGTAATGGGTAAGGACAGTAGATAGCTAACTACTGAGCAGGATGTGTTACATCATTTTGATATCCTGTTCGTTGGTAAAAACTAAGTATATCACAAGTTCACCGTACAAGCACAGAATGATGTTGATATCAAATTACATGAAGAGAGAAACAACCTATCATGTCCTATAATACAGTCATTTTGTAAAACGACCTTGGTTCTTGCAAAGTCATGCAATTGTTGATAATTATCAAGTTCATTAAAGTTAATATGAGAAGAAAAAGTTTCCTATATTAAAAACGTTCCCCTATTTATACAATCTATTTTGATGATTCCAATAGAGGAACAATACCTAATTACCATAACCATTTTTGTTGATGAAATAATAAAACCAAAAAGATAAATACCACAAAAGATCTTAGGCTACGTCGAAGGCTTAATTGGTATTTGTCAATTATTCCGTCATTATGGAAAGTGGATGATATATAATTATCCGAAGAAATTGCGATGATAACACTTTTATCATGTCGTTTTCAGCTGCGAACATTCATGTATTTGATATTAAATTATGGTATAAGTCTAAAGGCAATGTCAGTAAAAATATAGTCAAATGATATGTAAATGGACTTGACCATATCAGAAAATACCATCTACATTATATAGATCAATTTGTACCCATCTTTATTATTTAGTTTTAAATATGGAAGTACCACAAAGGAGATTACTTGTGGTCAACTACATTGTTCTCTTAGATATAAATTATTTAAGGTAGCTTCAGAGTTAAGAAATCAGCAACTGTTGTAATCTAAGGGCATAATATATATGGTAATTTGTAAGCAGCGATATTTTTTTAAGTTGATGTCAACCATGTGACAGTATGAGCAAAACTATTCGGGCTGAGGTGCTTATTAGTAATATTACCACGCGAACTCTTCTGTTTTAATTATAAGCTCTCGTTTTAAATGCTAAAATGCTGAGTGTTTACGAGCATTGCCTAGCTCTTGATATAACATTGTTCTCTGTATTAAGTCTGTTAAAATGACATGTCATAATGATTCTAATATTCATTAGCTATTTGAACCCATGGATACAAAATTAGGTATAATCATTATCACTTTCAAATTGAACGCCTTGTTGAAGACCTTAAAAAATAATTTTCATAGGTAGTTTTTGTGTATCATCGTATCTATTGATAATAATAGTGAAAATTCCAAGCTATTACATGCAGTGCCACTAATAATAATTTACTGGAAAATTGGATTGACCCTAATAATAAAAAACAAAAGTATCAGGAAAACTGATCGTGTCATTTCAATTATCCCTGTAGGGTTAACAGAGCAACACACGACATTACGGAGATGTTTGGCGACATTGCGATACGACACTGCGACAATGTCAAACGAAACTTTGCGGTAGTGGCACATGAACACGCAACATTTTAAAAATGTTGTTTAGCATTGACGTCCATCGTACCATATTGCCACAAAGACTATCTGTATTGTCGTGCAGCGTGCTTTTAACGCGACTGTGAATGTTGAAATGGTACGAACAGGTTTCCCAAGTTGTATAAAAATTAGAACTACTACTATCAATGCTGTGTGCCTTCAAGGACGATTAATTAAGATGGATAAATAAATATCACGATTATGAAGAACTTTTTGTTGTTGTTTTTTCAACGTCGTATTCAACACAAATTTGGCTCATATATACGACGGCCAGCTCTTCCTACTATAGATTTCCTGGACACTTTTCTATCACCAGTACTAACTTACCCTTTTACGAGGCCGACAACTCATGTAGTGGGTATGACCTACCGCGACGGGGCTCGAACCCGCGATCTCTGGATTCGAAGTCAGACATGCTAACCACTACGCCACGGTCGCGGCTTTTATGAAGAAAGAACAGTATAATTAGGCATGATAAGTAAGTGTAGGTTTTTGCAAGTTGACATCAGATAGGGTGATACAGTACATAATTTGGGACCTTGACCTTTAACCCAGGGACCTCAAAGGGGCATATGCTAGACATTTAGGCTACGCTTACATAAAATTTGGTGAACCTAGGTACATTCATTATTGAGTTATTGTCTGGACAATGTTTTAATTTAAATTTAGTACCAGTGACTTTGACCTTTGACCCTGTGGTCTAAAAATCAAAAGGGAACATCCTCTACCAAAGGGCTATCAACACATAAAATATGGTGAACCTAGGAAAAGTGGTTGTTAAGTGATCGTCCGGACAAGGTTTTTTCATATGATGTCCCGTGACCTTGACCTTTGACCCTGGCTTCCAAAACCAAAAGGGCACATCCTTAACACATGGGCTACTCTCATATCAAATTTGGTGAATCTAGATACAGTGGTTGTTGAGTTATTGTCCGGACAAGGTTTTTCCATATGATGCCCCTGTGACCTTGACCTTTGATCATGGGGCCCAAAAACCGTTAGGGCATATGCTTAACACATGGGCTACTATTACATAAAATTTGGTGAACCTAGGTACTGTGGTTGTTGAGTTATTGTCCGGACAAGGTATTTCCATATGATGCCCCCGTGAACTTGACCTTTGACCCAGGGGCCCTAAAATCAATATGGCACTTCCTTGACACAAGGGTTATTTTCGCATATAATTTGGTGAACCTAGGTACAGTCGTTGTTGAGTTATCGTCCGGACAAGGTTTTCATATTTTAAGTCCCAGTGACCTTGACCTTTAACCTAGTGAACTCAAAATGTATATGGGTCATCTACTGAGTATGACCAATCTTCCTACAAAGTACCATGACTGTCACTTAGAAAATTTTCAAGATATTTAGCGGACATAATGTGGCTAACAGACGGACGGACGGACGGACGGACAGTTGGAGGCCATGCCATAATACGTCCGTTTTACACAGGACTTTGTCAAAGGAGTTTAAGAGGACACTGTTTATGATCACGCCTAGGCATTTACAGCTTAAAAAAGTAATGTTTAAAATAATGGAATGTTTACAATATATAAAAACAAGATTATCAAAATTCTATTTTTATTCTGGTATTAGTAAAACTCCACAGAACGAAGTGTAATAATTTCCCCAAATTGTTCCATCTGTTGGATGTGTATGTCTTACCCAAACCTCATCACCAGCTTTTAATTGAGTCACTGCTGTCACTGATCCTTGGTTTCTGTACAGTGTGGCCCATGATATTAACCTAGCCAATACTTGTCCATTTTTTACCAACTCAGCCCAACTCTCACTATCTGGAAGACATGCCACACTTGTAGAGAATAAATATAATCCTGATCGAGGGGCAATGAATAATCCATGCTGATTGTGGTAGCCATTGCCTTCATTGAGATGGACATGATCAAACTTAATGTTTTCATTTATACCTAAATGTTTCAACTCATGTGGAGTCAAAACGGCTTGAAAAGCGATGATGTCGTTTTGTTGTCTATTTTGTCTAGCCATATCTGGCCTTTTTATTCTGTGTTGTGTGTCCAAATTTTCGTCCAGTAGTTGTAACATTTCATTTGCTTGTCTAAGTTGTTCTGTATCGTTTTGTATCTTGCGATTTGCTTGAATACTTGATAATTCATGTTGAATTTTAAAGTGTTTATCCATCTCGCTTCTGTTTGAGAATATACCTACATGTTCAAGCAATGCATTGTTATAAGGCTTAATTGCATTAACAAATGATGTTTGTGTTTTCTGTACCTGTATGACAGTTTCTTTAAGACCATTTAGAATTGCATGTTCATGTTCTGTAGCTTTGTTGATCCCATCGATTTTATGGTTAAGATCTGCTATCATGTGCTCCATCTGATCTAGTTTGTTGTTTCTCATCGCTAGATCATTATTCAGAATAATGTTTTGTTGGTGTAAGATTTCATACTTTTCATTGTTTATTTTGGCCTGATTCTCTAAATGATTTATTCGTGCAGCATTAACTGTCTCTGAAAGAAATATGTTATTGAAAATTTTAAAATAGAAAAAAACCAGACCAAAACTAGCGACAGTATATATGATCTTCAATAACTTTAAAGTTGTTAACCACTAGTATATCAAGTTGAGTAAAATCCAACATTTTGTTCATTCAGTAATATACTGCTGTATACGACATGTCAGACAAAGATCAAAATCTTGTCTGGTTATAACAGCAAGCTTGTTCTAAGACGGAAAAACGTTGAGGATTGATTAAATGTAAGGCCTTCAACTGTGATTTGTTGGGTAAGTTTGCTGCACTTCAAAAGATCTTGGTTCCATTAATATTGAACAATTTAAGGGTTAATATACTCGTAGATGACAAGGATAGTAGTTCAAACTATAGGCCTTTGGTCAAGTGAGTTTATCGCCATTAAAAAGTAATGATATAATGCTTAACAAGATGGCGTGGCGTATACACGCATATACGTACACCATCATACCCAATGCATGTTCTTTGTTTGTTTCAACTTGTGTAGCAGAGGCATAATACGGCACTCGTACTCCCTTGTCTTCAAGCTAGCTTTTATGGCGACATGGTAGAGTGTCCGCTTACGACTCAAGAGGTCGTGGGTTTGAATCTCCGTTCGGACCTTGGATTTTTATCGCGTTACACATGTAATCACTGAGTTGTGGTTCTGTTTATGAAACGTTCACAAACAATTTCTAAATTGTTTACTTATGTGTAAATTGACTTACCTCTGTCTTCCAAACCCTTTATTCGTTTTAGTAAATCATCATTAATTCCGCCAGAACAGCTTAAACAGAACCCAATGTTAAATACCAATATGACAAGGTTTACCACTGCCATTTTGATTAAAGATGATTCTTTTCAAATATTATCAAGTCAACATGACCTTGCTTTTGAAAAAAAAATACTTATCTCTGTGTAATTTATCTACTGCAAACCCTTTTTTCATGTAATAGGACATAACACCAGGAGTGGACGTGGTTGAATGGTAACGACTTTGAACTAATAATCATTTCGCCTGCATCCAAAATCTACAAAGCTGTTTCCTTAAGTTAAGGAAGACACAAAAAATAATGATACATGTAAATTGAAGCAAACAAAAGAATCGTTAATGTTTGTTAATATGGGCATGCTTGCGGATGATAAATGTTGGTTAAAGTGTATTAGAAAATAATAAATATAAGTTTAATCAAACTCAATAATAATTGATATTTGATTTATGTAAATATGGCCAATGTGAATTACAACAGACACACTAATGATTCATTTTAACTGACACAGGCTCAAGAGCGAATAATTTAGTGTGATGAAGAATTGAAAGTGAATCTGTATTATAGTACTCGACATTGGTGATTTTAGAGTGCAGTTGACTCATGAAAGATATTTAAACAACCCCAGACTCAAGAAATTTATGTTGGATATTATACCTTGTTAAAAATAAGCCAGAACTATATATTATCCTTGCTTAATAATAATACCATGATTCAATCCTTTTTCTAGGACGATTTCTTTATTAGTTCATATATAGTATATGCTTGATAAGAGTCATCATATAGAAAGTTTGTTCGTAAAGTAATATTGCGACTCGTGTTACAACGTATACCAGATAGCACAATACACCTCGGTGATCAGATTGCAAAAACATACTAACCGGCAAAGTAGGTGTGTTAGAAATCATCTTCGCTAAGTTCGGGGGTCATAACTTGAAATGTGTTCTTTAGAGACCAATTTACATATTGTCTTCTCCTATACCAATACTTATTTCTAAGTGTCACTTAACATTTAAAACTCGTGACTTGTGAAGGTCCACGGTAAACAATAAGAGATACTTAAAATACATTTTGGTATTCATGTTTTTCTGTTATTTAGAAATTCTGCGGGGGATTTATGGGGGCATCTACGTTGTTTCTACCTTAATGTAAATATTGCTTGTAGCGTATTTCGTAATCTAGGTACTGTAGTGTGTTTTAAGACTTTCCATTTCCTAAGTCAGACAACCTATGACGTTTACATTGAAGAGAATAGAAAACAGATAGATAACATAAGTTTATTGAGTAGTGTGTGTTGCATAAATTTGATAGCTTTTTCGTTGGTATAACTTAGTTTATACTAGTATCACAACTATATCGTACAAAGACTGAGTGGTGTTCATATCATCTTAAGTAAAGTAAAAAATGTTAGAATTCAGCACTGTCACTGCTGTGTAGAAATCCTGCGTGGACGATTAATTAAGATGGAAAAATTAATACCAAGTGTGGCGTTTTTAATTATTATTCTTCATGGTATCTAAATCTGCTTGTATGTTGTTTAGTCCTATTTCCATATTTATATAAGAAATTGGACACGTTTTACACGATGGTGAATTGCGATCAAACTAATAAGACTTATTATGTTTGTGTAATTTGTATTTGACATGATACAAGCTCATATCGATTAGCGTAGATTTTAGAAACTACACTACAGCTAACTGATCAAATATATGTTTAATAATTTTATAAGTTTAAAATTTCATCATATAAAATAAGATCTCATTAGAATTCTACACTTGGTTCCTATTGTCGCGAATATCGCGAATACATTTACACTTTCATTCACTCCGGTAATTATATGATTACATAAGGTTTATACTTATTATCATCAAAATTAGGTTGGATTTTATCAGGAAGGACAAATGCAGATTTACTACCTAGCTCAGAAGCTATGAGTATGCTGATGTTGACAACTTACAAGGATGATAATAATTCAGAGTATGAGAGTGTAGTGTATGATAAGGCGAATCTTGATGACTTCTGGAATATCGAGACGATTGGAGCACATGATGAGCCTGACAACTCGGAAGATGAGAAAACAATGATGAACTTTAAACAATCGTTAAAAAGAGAAAATGGTCGTTATCAGGTCGAATGGCCTTGGAAAGAAGGACATCCAGATCTTCCAGAAAATTGTGGGTTAGCATTAGGTCGTTTAAGATCTCTTGTTACTCGGATTGAGAAACAGCCTGAACTCATGTCGAAATATGATAGTATCATTCAAGATTAATTGAAGAAAGGAGTTATAGAGAAGGTTGATCGTGGTGTATCGGATGGTAAAAAGCATTATATTCCACACCACGTAATTACTACACCACAGAAAACAACTACAAAGTTAAGAATTGTTTATGATGCTTCTGCAAAGACGAGACGAGAAAATCAAAGTTTGAATGAGTGTCTATATCGTGGTCCTGTGTTGTTACATGATTTATGTGGGATACTACTCAGGTTCAGATTACCAAGCATTGGGATCGTTTCTGATATTGAGAAAGCGTTTCTACAGATTGAATTACAAAAGTCTGAGAGAGATGTGACTAGATTTTTATGGTTTAAGAACTGTAAAGAACCAATCATTGATGATGATCACATTCAGGAAATGAGGTTTTGTCGTGTACCTTTTGGAATAATTTCAAGCCCGTTCTTATTAGCTGCAACTGTTGAGACACATCTAGAAACATATGGATCTGACATAGCTAATCAACTGAAAGAAAATAGTTATGTGGATAATGTTATCACTGGGACAGATAATGTGCCTGATGCGATATCACTTTATAGGGAGGAAAGACTATGTTTTCACCTACGTGAATGGAGTACTAACAGTATTGAATTAAGTGCCGAAATTCCTGATTGCGAAAAAGCAAATGATGAAGAAGTTAAAGTTCTGGGTCATGTATGGAATACAAAGACGGATAAATTATAATATACAAGTTCCAAAGAATATTGACAGTAATTTATCAGTGACAAAACGAAATGTGCTCAAACATATTGCTTCAGTGTACGATCCATTGGGACTGTTCTCACCTGTAACTATTCAAGGAAAAATTTGTTACAACAAATATGGAAGAAACATGCAACTAGATAACAATACTAACAATAATGGATATTATGATGATGTGTCATCTGATGAGGAAGTACTAGATATCATTGCGGATATTCATGCAACAGACAGCAACAACAACTTATATGACAACTCTGTACAAGATTTTGATTTAAACCTGTTTAACTCACACTCAGATGAAAGTACGGCTAGATTGCAGTTTACCGGTACGAGTTTGTTTACCACTTCTGCGCATGCCTAACCGGTCATTTTTCTCATTTAAAACATGAAAACGGGGTAGCCCCTGATATTATATGAAATCCTGTATTTTCATAGGTTGTTAGCGTTATCCGGCAGTCAACCTTTGTGAACTTTGTGTTAATGATTTGCCAGGCTCAGTTACAAATAAACAGTACAATTTCGCGGATTTTTTTTACGTACCGGTAAACTGCAATTGCCCCGAAAGTACTTCAGAGAACCGTTCCATGGGAGAACAACATATTGATTACTATTCTGACATTAGTAATGGTGAGACTGATAGTAACTACAATTTAAACACTGATAATGGTGATGACGATGAGATTGATGGTAACAACAATGTAAACATTGATAATTGTAATGATGAAATCTATGAATTAGATTCTAATCATTCGGAGATTATCATTAGTAGTGATGAGAATGTGGACAGTAGTGACAATAATGAAAACAGTAGTGATGAGAATGTGGACAGCAGTGACAATAATGAAAACAGTAGTAATGAGAATGTGGACAGTTGTGACAATAATGAAAATATTATTGATAATAATGATATGACAGTGGATACAACTTCATATACAACTGTAGTTGAGGTTTATAAAAGAACTGGTTATAGAATTACAAAATATAATGGAGATATTCCAGTTTCTAGACATGTTACTTATGAGGATGATTACTACTGCTATGAGATGGACTAAATCATTTTTATAATTATTTTTTTTTGGATTGTTATTATGGTATTAATTATTGTGTTGATGTAAGTCATTCAATTTTAAAAATATCAATATGTTCATGTGAATAACTAGTACAGATTATTATATGTATAAGTTTACATAGTGTTTTTTTGGACTTCACTGTATTTGTATATATATATATTTAAACTGTGGGTAAATTTGGTATAGTCATATTATTTAAGTCTAATAATTGCTGACATTTGACTCATTGGTATGGGTTTGTTTTGTTTATTTTATGTTTGATACTTGTCTACTTATTTTATACTCATGGGGGAATGTCGCGAATATCGCGAATACATTTACACTTTCATTCACTCCGGTAATTATATGATTACATAAGAGTTTGCTCCGGATGAAACTCCGGTGAGCTCAATTTGTTACATAAAACTTCGTCCACGTAAAGTGCGTGTCATTCTCATTTTGGCGGCAAACACGTGGTTCTTTGGCTATATATATATTTCAAAATTCATCCGTCTAGGGAATAACATATTTAGTTGGAAGAGCAAGTAATGAAAGTGTAACATGTAAATTTGGATTATAATAAATTTTTGAATGTTTCATTTTGGATATAAATTACGGTATAATTGGAAATAAATGATGTGAAAAAATAAAATGGATTTGTTCGTTTAATTAAAGATTAGAATTACCAACTAAGTAGTACTATCAAGAAATACCAACAAAATTACTTCGTGTGGTCGCAAGAACAGGGCAATTGAATTATTGCCACCACACCTATTTGGTTCGATTCCATTTAAATAACTTGCAATTGAATAATTAGAATCTTTAATTATTCCAAAATTAAAATGTATAGATAACGATCTGCTCATTATATATACGATGTACATAGTGACCTACTTTATTCTCGTATAGCATTCGTAAGTTCACTGCTTTATCAGTATCTTACCTACAGTACATGTAAACCTATACAGTTTATGGTATATAAGCATCTGAGTGAGTGAAACTATTTCAAGAGTTTATCTAAAGGATCCAATGGACATTTTGTTATAGGCATCTTCATGTTTAAAAGTTAGCGGACCAATAAATAGGTTTTTCATTCAGTGTTTTTAGTGCTTTGATTATCTTGAGCAGAACGATTTAATGATCAAAATCTGCAATGAAATTAAAATATACCGTTTTTATGCTTATTTAATCATCTAACTTTGCAATTTCCATGTGCATTTTCTGTTGATGACCAAATGCGGAGTTTTATACCCATATAGCCATAAGCCAGGCGTTTCAACCATATTGGACTTTTCAATTAGATATGACGCCGTGTATTTTTGATGGCAGCCATCTCACCTTAACCAAATTCTTGGACATTTTTTGGAACGATGTTTAAACATCGTTCCAATGGTAACATGACAGTTACCAAAGAGGCGTAGTTCAAGCGTGACACTCATTAACATCTCATTGTAATACAACTACGCCGGCTTGTGTTGTCGGTCGTTAAAGTCGTTCACAAATGTATATTGTCTAGCATTTTCTCACTCACCAGGTGGCGCTGTAAATCCCACCTTCTAGCTTCATCATAGACCCCGCCTTCAATACCCTAATGTCTATGACTGAGCTAGCTGATTCAAAGATTAAACAAATCTCAGAAAGCGTTCAAATTTTACACATTCAAGAATTGTATATACTTAATATTACGATAGCGGGTTTGCAAAAGCCTGTGTAAAACCATAATATTAATATTAAACATTAATTCTGATAAACAAAACGTTAACCTTGTTTCTCCACGATTAATATGTGCGACTCACTGACTATCAAACGCTGTATGCGAAATTTAACAACTTGCATGCCCAAAGTAAAACTCCGCCCACAAAAAATATTTAATCGAGTAAATACTGGTCGCGTACTTGTATCGTTTCGTAACACAAATATAGTTTTTATGTACCACGATAGCTTTTTTTCTAATATTATACTTTATAAACAGTCAACAATTTCAGCTCCTGTTCAGTCTATGTAATAATTCTATGCAGCAATTGAAATTAAGTTTAGTCCTTTGTTTGGTGCCTAATTAACACCTGTTTGCAGTTTTGAACGGAAATTGATAAAACCAATTTAAGATGAGTTTCAGCATTTTTCAAACTTTATGATATTTGATTGCATAACATAATGATGATATAGTTGAACGTGTGCATAAAATATTAATTCTTAGTTTTTTTATTTTTCTCCTTATTATGAATTTAATGGCATAAATGGCCAGTTTTGAAAAATTGTTATTCATATATTATTATAGCATACGTAAAATATGAAATAATCGGCCTCTCACGATTTTACTAGCTATAATAGTTATAATGTTTTATTTGTTCACGATAAAATGAACTGACTGATAATTTCTATCGATTCTAATATACTCTAGAACTCAAAGTGAGACCACTGTGTGAGGATTAACCCGATACATCAGCAATAAAATGACTTAATACATGGAAGTAAAGGGTCTTTTTAAGTAGGTTTCAATTAAAATCAACGTGTTCTGTCAATTCTTGTAGAAAAACATGTGAATAAATAATTTGCAAAATTAGCTTTCAAAGCATGTACATTGACCATTCAAATTATTATCATCAAATAATTATAATGCTTTTCAGCTAGAATTTTCGAAAAAGAGAGCTAATGCGTCGGCGTTGGCGGTAGCGTTGGTTTGGAGGTTAAAGTTTTATCAACTTCCAAGATGTGTGACTTTTAGTTTGTAAACTTATTTGTCGGTACTTAATCTACACGGCTCTTCAGGGACGTAACTGTGGATGAATTGTCTTTTGGAGTTATTCCCATTTATATTCAAACATTTAAAATTAAAAAATATTGTTCTTATGGGATATATTTAGTACTTATAAAAATATTTGTATGGAAGTTGGTATGATTTTTCCTCAGACCTTCATCTATCAGAATTTAAAGGGGCATAACTCTGAATGAAATGCTTTAAGAGTTATGCCCCTTAATACTTATAATATTTGAGGTTAAAGTTTATTAACTAAATCAATTCAGCGCTATTAAAAGATCATTGAAAGTCGATAAGCTTTTTTTATCAACACTTCATCTATACGACTAAAAAGGGAATAACTCTTAAAGTATTATTTTAGGAGTTGTGCCCGTTTTCAACTTTTTAGTTATGGTTATAGTATTTGTAGTAAAAAGAATTCAATACTCATTAAGATATTTTAATGAAAGGTGGTATGATTATTCATTGTTACTACATCTACACAACTGTAAAGGGACATAACTCTTAATGAATAATATTTTGGAATTATCCCTTTTATTTTAATGTTAAAATAATTTTAATTTGTTCAAATTGAAATATTTTTAGTGCTTAATTAAGATATCTAAATAAAATTATCTATGCTTATTCATTGATGATACATCTACTTAATTATGAAGGGACGTTACTATGGATGTATGTTATAGAAGTTGTGCCTATTTTATATTTATATGAGTTGGTTATTATTCTTTGACTGATTTATTTCATCTAAAAAGTAAGATAAACCTTGTCATGAGCAAAACACTCGAAAAGTCTAGCGCGCTGTCCTTGAACTGCTCTTGTTAAATTCCATAAATTGATACTCAATACATTATTTTAAAGATAATATTGCTGTACAAGTTTGAAATTTTGACATAATTATAATATTTTTTTAATAAATAAGTTCAGAACATCGTTCCTCCAGCACTCTAGTGCTTTGATTCTTTACAAGTGCTCGTTTACACCTCTACGCGAAGAGAAAATTGTTAATGTGTCGAAATACCATGTAAGGGTTAACATGACACAAAAACTTGTAACTGAAACAGAAGCAGTTAGTCACATACCACTTACCACTTCTCTAAAATAGTAAATTGGTAAGTAGGTAACTATTAACGTAACTAATGAGCCATTTAATTAACTTGTTAAGTTTGTAATTATATAGTTACGTAACAAATTGATAACTTACCACTTACACAAAACATCCATATTGTAATTAGTGAACTAGCTACGTTACTACGTGTATAACTAAGCCGAACTCATTATTGCTTAATTTCATTTAAAAAAGAAATAACTTTTTTTCAAATGGTCGAAATTTAACTTCTATCATTTCGTTTATAAAATTATGTTTTAAAACTTGATTTTACAAATCGACATTTTGGGGTACTGATTTTGGTTATGCATCGGTATGAATTATTAAAAGCTGTAAAACGCATAACTATAAGAATCTCTACAATTTATCATGAACAAAACGATCAAAGATGCTACTTTATTCTGGTAATAGTAAAACTCCACAGAAGGAAGAATAATTGTTTTCCCAAATTGTACCATCTATCGGATGTGTATGTCTCACCCAAACCTCATCACCAACTGTCAAATGAACCACTGCTGTCACTGATCCTTGAGTTATGTACGCATCATCCCCACCTATTAACCTAACTAATATCTGCCCGTTCTTTACTAAATCAGCCCAAAATTCCGTAATCCATGCTGACTGTGGTAGCCATTGCCTTCATTGAGATGGACATGATCAAACTTAATATTTTCATTCGTACCTAATTGCTCCAAACTGCGTGTAAGTAAAACGGCATGAAAAGCGACAATGTCGTTTTGTTGTCTATTTTGTCTAGCGATACTTGACTTTTTTATCGAGGGACTGTATTGTGTGTCCAAATTTGTTTTGTCCAGTTATGTTAACATTTCATTTGCTTGTCCATGTGTTAATGCATCTTTTGTTGTATTGCGATTAGCTTGACTATTTGATAATTCATTTTTAAGTTTTGAGTGATTATCCGCCTCAGTATTGTTTGAGGATATCACAGCATGTTTAACTAATTCATTGTCATATGACTCGATTGCATTAACAAATGTTTTCTGTATCTGTATGACAGTTTCCGTTAGATCATCCACCACTGCATGTTCATTTTCTGCAGCATTTTTTATCCCAACGATTTCAAGGTTAAGATCTGCAATCGTTCTTTCCATCTGATCCAGTTTGTTAGTTCTCACAGATAGATTATTCTTCAGAATAATGTTTTCTTGGCGTATGATTTCATACTTTTCATTGTTGTTGTTTACCTGGTTCACTAATTGATATATTCGTGCAGCATTAACTGTCTCTGAAAGAAATTTGGTATTCAAAATATAAATCGATAAGACCACATGAACTCTAATTAAACATATGCTTAAAAAGTATTACAGTCGTAAATATTGGTTTATAAATTGTGAACAACTTTATGCTTAAGTTAAGTATGTGTTATTTGCTTTTATACTTAAACTGAAATATTTTTAAGCCATCAATACCGGCAAAATTAAGAAGAGTCTATTTGCTGGTTGATTCAGCAGTATCCTGCCATAAAGATTTTACCCATTCTGTACACAAACGGTCAAACTGACCTTTGTACGGAGACGCTGAGCATCATGGGTAAATCTGTTTATTTACCTGAAAACACGTGGCAATGTCTACATTCTAATAATTTCTCCCTTCAAGTTTACTGAACAAATAGAGTATCTATTTTGTGTCTACTCAATAATATCCAACTAACTATCCTCATTATATTATGCTTTTTAATCGGTAGTTAAACCTCCAAATGTGTTTTCAACTGTCGTGCTTTACACAGACATTTGAAATCGAAAGTAGAACACACGACTTAACTATTTTACGTATTAACAATGATTTTGTCAAAAACGAATGCGCCGCACTATATTATGTTGCGTACCAAATTGCCGAATTCTGCGAAGCGTTGTGCGTCTTAGTCTAGAGGTGATATTTTCACCTTCAATATATCGAGTGCGTTGAGCCAAGCTCGACAATGTTTTTTTGCCAGTTAGGTCTTACAAGATTTTAAATGTAATTTAACAGCCACAACTATTGTTCTTGAGTAAGTAGGCTTATCTTCGAATATAGCGATTAGCTTCGCTGAATATTAAACAATTATGTAGAATGTCTGCCTTAGAGAACTTGTTGATTCTGGGCAATTAGGCACTAATAAGATTTATAGTTGAGAAAATATATGGTCGGTTGAGTGGATCGTCATTATGAAAGTAAGGATATAATGTTTAAAATGGCGTATACAAGTATACTTACAACCGTATGTCCAAAGCATGTTCTTTGTCTGTTTTAACACGTGCTTACTGAGTGAGTTTGTGGCACCATTAAAAACGTTCACAAACAATATCTTAAATGGTTAACTTATGTGTAAATGGACTTACCTCTGTCCTCCAGAGCCTTTATTCTACTCAATAATTCATCAATAACTCCTTCAGAACAACTTAGACAGAACCCAATATTTAAGAACAATATAAGGCTAACAACGTTAACCCCTGCCATATTGACAAGTCTAGTTAATGATGATTCTTTTCAAATATTATCAAGTCTACGTGATCTTGTTTTGCACAAAATGACTTATCTCTGTGCAATTAAAATTTGTATTCAGACCAGCAGTTCTATTAAGAACGTCAGAACTCAACTCCTTTTAAGAACGTGATAATACCGTTCATCAAGGTCTTAACCATTATTTCAAAGAGCACCAGTTTCTCATTCGTTAGGACATACCATCAGGAGCGGACATGGTCAAATGGATGAGGATGGTCTAACAATCATTTAGTCTGCATCCAAAACCTACCTAGCTCTTTCCTTAAGTTAAGGAAGTCACTAGAATTATGATACATGTAAATGGAAGCATACTAGAGAATGAAAAATGTAAGTCTAACCAAACCCGAGAATAGAATGATTAATGTTAGCTGATGCAGATCCACGAATGATTAATATAAGTTGAGCCATACTCAATAATGATTATTAATAAAATGTAATAAATGAAAGTTTAGCCAGACAGAATGATTATTATTTTTGCTGACACAGGCGCAAGAGCTATTAGTTTCCATTAGCCTTTTTTACAATAATTAACAGCAATTACCAATTGTGTTGACGGAATTACACGACCAAAGTGTTAAACATGCACATTTTAAAAAGAGATATTCGAACATTCGAAATATTTTGCACCCTAATATATAGTACAACACTTGATAAAAGCCGTAATACAGAAGAAGAAAGCTTGTTTATAATGTAATACATAATAATAAAAATAAACGAAAAATATTTGTTTCTTATTTTTATTGGACAAAATATTCATTAAACAAAATTAATGAACACAAAAAATAACGAGTATCGCAGTGTTTTTTGTAATGAAGCACATGATTGTAAGCACGCATTTTGATATCTTTACACTCAATTTTGACATCTGTCAATTAACTCTCGACTTATTCAACAATGGTTTCATTCATGTCAATTAGTTTGTATATTTAAATGACATGTTAATTCAATATTGACACGTTCTTTTAAACAGATTATCTATACAGTCGCTAATCGATAAACAATGGACGTGTGCTATTTTTCGCATCTCAACGGATCGCCGATAATATCTTTGTCTAGTCGACTTAAACATTATAATTTTATAGTAAAATAACACTTTGGGACTCAAATTTATAGTCGAGAGAGCGAAAATGTCGAGACAAAAAGATCGAGTCAAACATGATTTTTTCATATAGATAAAGAAGGAAAAAAAATCGGGACTTTTGATTTTCAATCGAGACAACGAAATGTCGACACAAGAGTAGTCGAGATAATGCGAATTGACTGTATTGCTATAGGTGTTGTATAAGAAATGACAGATACCACAATAATTTATTCACCTTGGTAAACGGATTGCAGAAACATATTCATCGACAAAGTAGGGATTTCAAGCCAATAATATAAAACTTATGTAGTTTCAACATCTTCGCTCAGTTTGGGCCATAACTTGCGTCGAGTCTTTTCGAGACAGTCAGGATAACTTTTAGTCTTAGACTAGGAGAAGGTTGTTATTTTACAAATTTTGACATTTTGTATACATACTTACTGATGAGATTGATGATAGCGTAATGTATTTATAGTAGCAATTTAATTGTGGTCAACCGAAAAAACAATGCATATAAAATGTTTTTCTTAAATATTGTGAATCACGGTTTCAAGAACAATATTTCTTCACAGGAAATTTCAACTTGTGTTTGATGTACGTACATTAACTTTTATCTTTAAAGATCATTCTATACGTTCCTAGTGTGTATCAAAAATACTTTCATAACTAATAAATTTTAAAGTTACTCTGCAATTTTTGTCAACTGTTAAACCAATTAACATGTTGTCTTTTCCAACACCAATACTTTATTTCTAAGTGTCACTTAACATTTAAAACTCGTGACTTGTGAAGGTCCACGGTAAACAATAAGAGATACTAAATTGTTTTTTTGGTATTCATGTTTTTCTGTTATTTTGAAATCCTGCGGGGGAGTTATGGCGGCATCTGCGTAGTTTTCTACGTGTATGTAAATATTGAATGAAGTGTATGTCGTAATATAAGCACTGAAGTGTGTTTGTTTGACTTTCCATTGCGTAATACAGACAACCTTCATAGTTTACAGTGAAGGGTACAGAAAACAGATAACTAACATAAAGTTTATTGAGTAGGGTTTGTTGCATCATCTGTGATAGCTTTTTCGTTGGTTAAACTTTGTATATTACAACTATATCGTACAAAGACAGATAATGTTGATATCATTTTACATGAAGAGATAAAAACAATTTATCATGTTCTTTTAAAACAGTCAAGTTCCACTATAATGACCACTATGTAAAGTCTTTGACAATTCAGAATTCCTAAATGCTTTTTTTAAAAAACAAATTCTGCAATTAATACCATCATTTTGATGGTCCTGATAGCGTCACATTACTTAATTTTACTTAATTACCAGAGGCATTTCTAGCTGACAAAGTTTGAAAAAGAATTATGCAAAAACGGTTTATTTGCGAACAAATCTCGAGGATTGAGATACTTTAATCATGTCCTTTTCAGCTACGCACAGGTATTTGATATCAAATTATGGTTTGAATCACTATCAATGGTCGTACTGATTTAATCAAATAATATGTAAATAGACATAACCGTATCAGAAAATAAAATCTACATTATATGGATCAATTTGCACCCGACTTATTATTTAGTTCTCAACATGAAAGTAACACAAAGGAGATTATTTGAGGTCAAATACAAATGCATATTGTCCTCTTAGATAATAATTATTTAAGGTAGCTTTACAGTACATAAGTAATCAAATCAGCAACTGACAACGATTAAATATTTAAGGGCATTATATATGTGGTAGTTTATAAGCAGCCGTATTTTATAAGTTTATGTCCACCATTTTATAGAATGAGGCAAAATATTCGGGCTGATATGCTTATTACCACTCAAACAGTTCTGATGAAATTATAAGCTCTCTGCCTTTGTATTAAGTCATTTAAAATGACATGTCATACTGATTCTAATATTAATTAGCTACTTAAACCCTCAGATACAAATGAGGTATACTCATTATCACTTTCAAATTAAACGCTTTGTTCAAGGCTATAAAATAATTAATTTACACAGGTAGATTAATGAGTATCTTTGCATCTGTCAATTCTAATACAGTAGAAATCCCAAGCTATTACGTTAGTATTAAACGAGTCGAGATATTTTTGGAAGAACCTTGAGGTCATCTAGAAAACTCGAATTGTTGTGGGGTTGGGAGGACTATCGCTACAAAGTGAATTTTGTACTGCTTTGACTGTACTAGGTCTGATAAAATCGGTTACGTATAAATATTGTTTACCTTATCTTATTCATCTACATCTGGTCGTCCTTTTTGCCGTGTTAGGAACCATATAGGGCACGTGATTCCCCACACCGTTACATGCAGTGCCATTAAAACATCATTTACTGGAACCCTGGAATTCACTTTAATAATTGTTACACTCAAAATAACCGTTGTCTAAAGAATGCAGGTTGTGCCATTCCAGATATCGCCCTCGCGTTTACAGAGAAGTACATGACGTTGGGTGTGACTTATCTTCATTTTGCATTATATTAAGAACTATAAGTATATTTTATAGTCATGGTTAAGATTTTTAATCAATTGGCCATATATGGCAAGAAGATGAATAAAGAACAGTATAATTAGTCATGCTAAGGAAGTGTATTCTTGCGGAATTTGACGTAATACAGGCTGATACAGTACATGCTTTGGGAAACTACACTACAGCAAATTACTCAATTATACAATATGTTATGTATATAGAACGAATTTTTGAAAAATGTAAATGTACAATAGGACCATTTTAGAATTCTGCTTTTGGTTGCTATTCGGTTCTATCCCTTATTAATGACCCGCAGTTGATAAATTATGTTCATAGATAATGATCTGGGCAGTGTATATAAATAATTAAATGACCTACATTATTCATGTGTGGCACTCAATTAACTTCACCGCTTTATCTTAATCGTACCATGGTGCATGTAAACGTTCACAATTAATGTTATATATAAATCTGCGTAAAACCCCTTTGTGAATATCTTAAGGATTCCTTTCATCTTTGAAAATTCATCTAAGATCGAATTAACAGTTTGATGCAGTCATCTTTAAGTTAAAACAGTTAAGCAACAACGCAATGATTCTATCTCGATACGAATTTTTAACAGCGATGATGGTCCTGTAACGGACCTGCCAATAAACCTAAATCTATATAGTACTTTAATCATTTTGATTATCTTTAAGCGGATCCAGGATTTCAAGTAAAGGAGAGGGGCGGCGGAAAATAAACCAGCAAACTGGGGGTGGGTCCAGGAGGGGGGGGGGGCGTATAAGCCCCGGTTGTTCAGGAATAGAGCCCTGGCTGTTTTTGTCATCTCGAAGGGATTCAGGCACATTTCCAAAACCTTAACTATGTTTATCCACTTTTACAATAAAAACATCAAGATATATCATAGAATTGTTTGTGAATTGTACGTTGTGTCATTGTTTTATTGTACTCCCAGTCTTGCAATTTATTGAAAAAATGTTTTGACAATATTAAACAGATAAGCCTATAAATATCATATTACATAATAGAAAAAAACTTTGCCGCCCCCTTGATCCGCCTATGATGCTGAATAAGAAAGATAAAAGTGATTTTGACATACAAATGAAATTCAACCATAACGTTTTATACTTATAATGTTATCTACTAATAAGTTACTTTCTGAATCCCATACATTATGTTACCATTTATTTTTAATAACCAAATACGGATTTATGACCATGCACTAGTATTTTCATTATAACATCTAAAACGCATCTGTATAAACAAAAGAATATACTGTTAAAATATCTACAAATAAAATAAACAAGATTATCAAAGATGCTTCTTTATTCTGGTATAAGTAATACACCACAGAACGAAGAGTAATAATTTCCCCAAATTCACCCATGTGTATGTCTCACACAAACTTCATCTCCAGCTGTCAATTGAGTCACTGCAGTCACCCTTAATTTATATTATTTTTATCTGCCCCGGCTATTAAACTAGCTACTACTTGTCCGTTTTTTATCAAATTGGCCCATACCTCACTAAATATATTCGATGCAATACTTGAACAGAATAAATATTATCCCGATCGAGGGGCAATAAATAATACATGCTGATTGTGGTAGCCCTTGCCAGCATTAAGATACACATGATCAAACTTGATGTTTTCATCTGTACCCAAATTCGGCCGCTCGCGTTGAGTCAAAACGGCATGGAACGCGATGATGTCGTTTTGTTGTCTAATTTGCCTCGCAATATCTTGCTTTTTGGTGCTACAACTGCGTTATGTGTCAAAATTTGCGTCCAAAACTTTTAATGATTCATTTGCAGGTCTAAGTTGTATTGTGTCGTTTGTTGAATTTATGTTGGCTTGACTGGTTGTTAATTCATTTCGTTAATTCATTATAAATATATACATGTTTATAGAAATATAATATTATTTATACTATTTAAAGATATTTATGTAGGATATTAATATACATCAAACAATAAGCCTGAACTAAATATCATCTTTGCTTAATGATAGATTAATGATAGATGGTACACGTGTGTAAATTGTATGTCAAACTCCATGAACAAAAATAAGCGAACGTGAAATGTTGTGGAATCTATAAAGGATGTTGATTTTTGTTGTTTCATTGCTCGGAGTTCATTGCAAATGTGTCAAAAGGTAAGCAGTTTAAATCTCTTCTTCTATTGTCAACTTAACATCATTATAACCGTACCAGAAACATGACCCATATACTGGTCCCTAATTCAGAGTTGAAGGGGTTTTGATGCAGCGCTATATCATCAAAGCATACAGGGATAACTTCTTTAAATGCTGTTAAAATTTCAAGTTCTACGGAAGTTTCTTTGCTTTGTTTGGTCATTTGCAATTTTATGCAGAAAAATATGGACCTAAACCTTAAACAAATAAATATTTGTCATTGTCATTGTCATTGATTGAACCATTATTTATTCCCTTAGCTAGAACAATCTTTTTATTTGTACATATATAGTATATGCCGGATAAACAATCATGTAACAGAAGAAAGCTTGTTCGTAAAGCTTGCTGCTACTGATGTTGTAATGTAGCGATAAATGATATGTGTAAGAAATGACAGATAGCACAATTAACCTCGGTAAACGGATTGCAAATTATGGCATTTTGTATACATCCCCATTGATGAAATAAACTATAATAAACTATTATTTTGTCAACTAGAGTTTTGTGTCATTTAGAACCTTTGGTGTTGTACAGTGTACATTTATACACAAGACTACTATGCTACAGATCATCGTCTACATTCAAATTGTTAAGATTTGTTAAGATTGATAATAACTTTATGTGTTTATAATAGCAGTTAAACTGTGGTTAACCATAAAAAACAATGTACGTGTATATAAAATGTTTTCCTCAAATAACTTGCATCTGCGTGTTTATAGATCATTTTATACATTCCTGGTGTGTATTAAGGAAATAAATAAGAAAGTTACACCGCAATTTTCGTCAGCTGTAAAATCAATTTACATGTTTTTTCCAATACCAATACTTCATTTCTAAGTGTCACTAAACATTTAAGATTCGTGGCTTGTAAAGGTCAATGTTAAACAATTAGATACTTAAAATACATTTTGGTATTCATTTGTTTTTTCTGTTATTTAGAAATTGCGCGTGGGATTGATGGGGGCATGTACGTAGTTTCTACTTGTATGTAAATATTGAATAAAGAGTATGTCGCAACCTAAGCACTGAAGTGTGTTTAATGACTATCCATTGCGTCAGACGGACTACAGTTTGCTGTAAAGAGTATGTAAACTGACAGCTACCATAAAGTTTATTGAGTAGGGTCTATTGCATTATTTGTGATAGATTTTTTGTTGATAAAATATTAGTTTATATCACATCAATATTGTCCAAAAGATAGAGTGGTGTAAGAATATCTACTTACATAAAGAGAAAAAAGTTATCGCGTGCTATTATTCAGTGAAGTTTCTTTTTTAAGATAATTTTTGGTTATTGCAAAATCATACAATGTTTGACAATTTAGAAGCCCCAAATCCTCATTTTTAGAAGACACATGTTCCTATATTGAAACGGTTCTGAAATTAATATCATAATGATAATGGAACTTTCACCAGAAAAAGTTCTAGCTGATGAAACAATAATACCAAAACTTAAACAAATATTTAGCCTATCTTGAAAGCTCTTTCGTATTTCAAATTCATACGTAATTATGAATTATTGATGATAAATATGCGGAAAAATCTAGATGATTGAGACTCTTTAGTCGTATCCTTCAACAGCTACGAATATTCGTGTTTTTGATATTAAATTATGGTTTAAATGCATCACTATCAATACCCGTACTGATTTAATCAGATGATATGTAAATGGACATAAGTCATAACCCTATCAGAAAATACAATCAACATTATATGAATCAATTTGTACTCATCTTCATTATTTGATTGTAAATATAAAAGTACCACAAGGGAGATAACTTGTGATCGAGTTTTAGATATCGATGTTTTAAGGTAGCTCCACACTATATGAGATAACCAATCATCCTCTCACAACGTTTAAATGTTTGAACTTTGAACACATAATGTTCACTGCCATTAACAGCGTTATTGTACATATCGTGTTGTCGTGAGTTTATTGAATATTTACAAATTCGTTAGAAAAAAGTCCGTCATTTAATGCCTTAAATATAGCACAAAGCATGTAGCGCATTAGTGTGCCATGACGTCACCAAGGCAACGTTACATTGATTTTGAACATCAATACGAAACATAAATTGATCCTTGTACTTAATTTGACCGACATCAGATAACATTGAAAGTTGAACTCCCTTTGATAATGTGAGACACATATGTCTATTGAAATTAATATACTTTGCATTTTGATTCTTTTCCATGGGATAACTGTATGTAGAACTAACATTTAAGCCATTATGTAATCGGGTTGTGTTTGAAAAGGTCGACAAATCCCAACTAGGCTTCTCGCTTATGTTACATTCGTAACGACAAGAATGATTCTTTTGTTGAACACACATGCAAATGAGTACGTGATAGCACTGGTGGAGGTTAAAAACTGTAAAGTCATATGTTTAACTGTAAAAGATAATTTTTGCTTTCAAACTTTCAAAATGTATCATTTATTTTGTTTATATGATGTAACTTAAAGAACTGTTCCTGGAGAGGCTTAATCTCTGGATTAAGCTGTTATGAAACTACTAGGTGCATACTTCGTCAGTGACTGACTACTGCCTTACATGATTTAGAATCAGTGGCAGGAGGCAGAATGGCCGTAGAAATTATTAATGGTGTTTATGACATGTTTTTTCTCATGCTCTCTTCACAATAAAAAATCTGCTTGGGTCATTTAACAATAATGAGCGATTGAATTTACTTATTACTATGATTACTGTTGTAATTAATCAAAGTAATGTACTGTGACAGTATGACTCTCATATTGTTTAATTATTCTGCGTGGCAAAAAAACTTTATTATACAACTTGAATTTTACATTTCTGCTCAATAATAGTATATAATAGTTTTGTACAACTATATTATCTGTCTTGCATCCAATGCCTCGTAAAATTCAGGTTTAATTGCACACGACTCGAAAAGTTACAGTCCGGAAATACGGATCTTTAAAACTAACCCAATACGCGGGAATCAGCACTTATAATTATATAGATAATGTTTCTTATCTCTGTTACAAGTTAACCACTTCATGTATATTCTCCAAGTATATTTTGTGACGTCATACTGAGCGTCTAGTCAATTTCTTGCATATATATACATAAAGTACCAGTTTCAGCATGATGTTGCAAATCATGAACTACTTTGTCTCGGAATATGCTGGCTTGGGTGCTGTTAGGTTTTGGCGATGTTAAACTGAACGATTGTAGAAATACGGTTATATTTTAATGACACTGTATTCATTGCACACAATGAATACAAAAAAAAACTAATATATAGTTCATGTAGTCTGAGCACATTTCCATAAGACGGGTTGATCCATTAACTTACATCGGCAATATACTATTTAGCTAACTGAATGTGTTAAAGTTCATTTTTGTGTTATCCGTTATGAGTCAAATTGAACAAGACAAACGAGTATAGAGTTCATTAACCGATGTGGATAATACTTCTATAGAATCCTAATTACACAAACATCCTTTCTTAAACGAAGCTGTACTATCTCTTCCTGTTCCTAGTAATTGATAGCTTGTTAGATAGTAACCTACAAAAACTTTTATGCCCACAATGTGGCAGTATAAGGTATACTAGCTATTTAAACTCATGTATAAACATTCATTTATACTCACTTTCTAATTAAACGCTTTGTTTTAGAGCATAAAACAATCATAAAACAATATATTTTAACAGATATATGGTGTATCACTGTATCTTTTGATTCTATGGGTGTAAAATTCCAAGCTATTATAAGCGGTAACATTAAACATCATCTACTAGAATATTGGAATTCACCTTAATAATGTTTACGCTCCAAATAACCTTGTATACGGGATCCTGGTCACGCGATTTTAAATATCGCCGTACAGTTTACAAAGTATTACACATCAATCGGAGTGACTTTGCGACAATGTGATAAAGCTTGCGACAATGCTACACGACACGTTATATTGCCAAATGACATATCGCTGAAAATATCGTAAAATACGCTACATTATAAAATGTTGTTTAGCATTGTCGTCCGTCGTATCATATTGTCGTGAAATCTCTTTGCATAGTCTCCAAAGGACTTGTTAATGTGAAGGTGATATTTAAATGGCAATAACCGGAATCTCATGTTGTATGAATGGAAGTACAGTATATTTAGTAATGTGAAGTCATGTTAAATCTGTATCGTACCTTTAATGCACGCACACATGTACGTGTATAGTTAATGCTACAGTAGCATTACATCTGCGTAAAAGATCCTAAGATTATATTTTAAGGATCATTTGATAAAGTCACCATTAGTTTTAAAAGTTAAACAATAACACATCTATTCTAATATGAGGTTTTACCAGCGATGATGGTCACTAGTGTAATGGTCCTGTCAATAAATATTTCATTTAATACTTCCAGTGCTTTGATTATTTTAATTTAGTTAGATAAAAGTGATTTTGACAAAGTTGAAACAACTGAATACAATGCTATATTAAGAAATTACCTAATTTTCTAAAACCATGCATTATATAACCATATTTTCATTATGCCTAAGTACGGATGTTTATGTCCGTGCACCAGCACTTCATTTATATCATATATTTAAGCATCTGTATGAACTGCTTTAAAAAGTACACTGTTAGAATATTTACAATTTATCATAGATAAGATTATTAAAGATTCTTCTTTATTCTGGTATAAGTAAAACACCACAGAACGAAGGGAAATTATTTCCCCAAATTGAACCACCTGGCGGATGTCTATGTCTTACCCAAACTTCATCACCAGCTGTCAATTGAGTCACTACTGTAACTGATCCTTGAGTTGTGTACATTTCATCACCGGCTAAAATCTTAGCCAATACTTGCCCATTTTTCACCAATTCAGCCCAAGAGTCATGTTTACCAGGATATGTAGTACTTGAAGAGAATAAATATATTCCCGAACGAGGGGCAATAAATAATCCATGCCGATTGTGGTAGCCATTGCCAGCATTAAGATGAACATTATCAAATTTGATGATTTGATCTGTACCTAAATAACGCACATATTCAGTCAAAACGGCATGGAAAGCGACAGGGCTGTTTTCTTGTCTACTTTGTCTGGTGATGCGTGGCCTTTTTATCATGCGATTGTATTGTGTGTCCAAATTTGCGTCTAGTAATTTTAACATTTCTTTTGTCTTCCCAAGTAGTATTGTGTCGTTAGTTGAATTGCGATTGGCTTGACTTTTTGATAATTCATTTCGAATGCTTAAAGAAGTATTCGCCTCACTGCTGTCTGAAAATGTCCTTGCCTGTTCAACTAAAGCATTGTTATATGGCTGGATTGCTTTAACAAAACTTGTTACCGTTTTCTGTATCTGTATGACAGTTTCTTTAAGACCATCTACTACTGCATATTCATTTTCTGCATTTTTTTTTATCCCATCGATATTTTTAATTAGATCTGTTGCCATTCGGTTCACCTGGTCCAGTTTGTTGGTTCTCACCGCTTGATCATTCTTTAGAAGAATGTTTTGTTGCTGTAAGATTTCATACTTTTCATTGTTGATTTTTACCTGGTTCTCTAAGTGATATATTCGAGCAGCATTAACTGTCTCTGAAAGAAATATGGTAATTAAAAATATAAATAGATATAACAAAATCAACTCGTGAGAATAAATATTAACATAAAGGTATAACGGTCGTAAAATATTTGTTCATTTAAATATGAATAACTCATTGCTGTAGTTTAGTACATATTATTTGCTCTTTAACAGGAACATGTTTTACCCATCAATACCGGCAAAATTGAGAATAATCTATTTGCTGGTTGATTCAGCAGTACACTGCCATAAAAATATACGTAGAACCAAGCTCGACAATATTTTCTTGCCAGTTAGATCTTACAATATTTTAATGTAGTTCAACAGCCACAACTTTTGTTCTTCAGTAAGAAGGCTTCACATTGTATATAACGATTACGTTGCCTGAATATTTAACAATTATATTGAATGTACGTATTAGAGAACTTGTCTATTCTTAAGTTAAGGGGCTATTAAGGACAATAGTTCAGAATCTTTGGTCATTTGATATGACCGCCGTTACAAAATAGTGATAAATTTTAAAAATGGCGTATGTACATATACTCACGACCGTATGTCCTAAGCATGTTCTTTGTCTGCTAAAACAGGTAATCACTGAGTGAGTTTGTGGCAGCGTTCATAAAACGTTCACAAACGATTTTTTAAATTGTTTACTTCAGTGTAAAATGACTTACCTCTGTCCTCCAGAGCCTTTATTCTACTCAATAATTCCCCAATGATTCCTTCAGAACAACTTAGACAGAACCCAATATTCAAGAACAATATAAGGCTAACAATGTTAACCATTGCCATATTGACGTGTCTAGTTAATAATAATTCTTTTCAAATGTTATCAAGTCTACTCGACCTTGTTTTACACAAAATGAATTATCTCTGTGCAATCCTAATTTGTATTAAGGACAATCTTTTTTTCCTAGGCCACAATCTTGTAAGGAACACGATTATACATTTTATAAAAAATGACAACTATTATCTACTGCAATGCGCTCTCTTTTTAAGATAGGACATACCACCAGGAGCAGATGTAGTCGAACAGTAACAACGTTGGACTCATAATTTTTAAGTTACCAAGCCGTTTCCTTAAGTTGAGGAAGACACACAAATACTGATACATGAAAATTAAAGGAAACAAGAATGATTAATGTCAGTTGAAGCATATCCGAGAATGATATACAATGTATATAAGTTGAATCAATCTCAAGAATAATTGATAATTGGTTGATGTAAACTCAGAAGTGATCAATGTAATTAAAGCAGAACCAATCATGAATAATTTAGCTGACACAGGCTAAAGAACAAATAATTCACGATGAAGCAGAATGAATTGAAAGTGAGTATTCTAATAATATAATTGTATTCAACATTGGTATTAATGGAGTACATTTGGTCCAAGAAATATTATATTTATACTATCTAAAGATATGTATGAAGGATATTATAATGCATTAAACAATAAGCCTACTGCAGTAACTATATGTCATCTTTGCTTAATAATATTATTATTTAATCCTTTTACTAGGACAATCTCTTTATTTGTACATATATAATATATGCCTGATAAAGAAGTCATATAGAAGAAGAAAGCTTGTTTGTAAAGAAATATTGCTACTGATGTTGAAATGAAACAATAAATGATATGTATAAGAAATGACAGATAGCACAATTAACCTCGGTAAACGGATTGCAAATCATACTAACTGGCAAAGAAGGTGTATTATAAATAATGTCAAGCCAACAATATAAAACGTATGTAGTTTTATCATCTTTGCACAATTCGGGCCATAACTTGGGTCGAGTCTATGAGAGACAGTCAGGAGAACTTTAAGTCGTAGACTGTAAGAAGGTTGCTATTTTACAAATTATGGCATTTTGTATAAATACCCAGAGTCGACTACAGTTTTGTGTCGTTTAGAACTTTGGTGTTGTACAATGTATATATTTACGACTTTGGTATTTAGTGCACAAGACTACTACGCTACAGATCATTCCCTACAAATTGTTAAGATTGATGATAACTTAATTTTATATATAATAGCAGATAAACTGTGGTTAATCATAAAAAACAATGTACATGTATATAAATGTTATCCTCAAATAACTTGTATCTGCGTGTTTATAGATAATTTTATACATTCCTGGTGTGTATTAAGGAAATAAATATAAAAGTTACACCGCAATTTTTGTCAACTGTAAAATCAATTTACATGTTGCCATGTTGCCAATACCAATACTTTATTTCTAAGTGTCACTAAACATTTAGGATTCGTGACTTGTAAAGGTCAATGTTAAACAATTAGATACTTAAAATACATTTTGGTATTCATTTGTTTTTTTTTCTGTTATTTAGAAATTGCGCGTGGGATTGATGGGGCATATACTTGTATGTAAATATTGAATGAAGAGTATGTCGCAACCTAAGCACTGAAGTGTGTTTAATGACCATCCATTGCGTCAGACGGACTACAGTTTGCTGTAAAGAGTATGTAAACTGACTGCTACCATAAAGTTTATTGAGTAGGGTCTATTGCATCACTTGTGATAGATGTTTCGTTGGTAAAATATTAGTTTATATCACAGCAATATTGTCCAAAAGATAGAGTGGTGTAAGAAAATCTACTTACATGAAGAGAAAAATGTTATCGCGTGCTATTATGCAGTGAAGTTTCTTTTTTAAGATAATTTTTGGTTATTGCAAAATCATGCAATGTTTGACAATTTAGATGCCCCAAATCCTCAATTTTAGAAAACACATGTTCCTATATTGAAACGGTTCTGAAATTAATATCATAATGATAATGGAACTTTCACCAGAAAAAGTTCTAGCTGATGAAACAATAATACCAAAACTTATTACAATACATGTAATATTAAACAAATATTTAGCCTATCTTGAAAGCTCCTTCGTATTTCAAATTCATACGTAATCATGGATAATTGATGATAAATATGAGAACAAATCTCGATGATTGAGACACTTGAGTTGTGTCCCTAACAGCTACGAATATTCATGTTTTTGATATCAAATTATGGTTTAAACGCATCACTATCAATACCCGTACTGATTTAATCAGAAAATATGTAAATGGACATAACCCTATCAGAAAATACAATCAACATTTTATGAATCAATTTGTACTCGTCTTCATTATTTGATTGTAAAAGTCCACAAGGGAGATAACGTGCGATCGAGTTCACTGATCTTTTAGATATCGATGTTTTAAGGTAGCTCCACACTATATGAGATAACCAATCATCCACTCACAACGTTTAAATGTTTGAACTTTGAACACCTAATGTTCACTGTCATTAACAGTGTTATTGTACATATCGTGTTGTCGTGTGTTTATTGAATGTTTACAAGTTCGTTAGAAAAAAGTCCGTCATTAATTGCCTATTTGCTAGCGTTGCAACGCAAAATATAGCACAAAGCATCTAGCGCATTAGTGTGCGGCATGACGTCACCAAGGCAACGTTATATTGATTTTGAACACCAAAACCAATAACACGAAACATAAATTGATCCTTGTACTAAATTTGAGCGACATCAGATTACATTGAAAGTGGAACTTCCTTTGATAATGATAGACACATATGTCTATTGAAATTAATATATTTTGCATTTTGATTAATTTTTCATGGGATAATTGTATATAAAACTAACATTTAAGCCAGAATGTAATCGGATTGTGTTTGAAAAGGTCGACAAATCCCAACTAGGCTTCTCGCTTATGTTACATTCGTAACGACCAGAATGATTCTCTTGTTAAACACACATGCAAATAAGTACGTTATAGCACTGGTGGAGGTTAAAAAACTGTAAAGTCATATGTTTAACTGTAAAAGATAATTTCTGCTTTCAAAATGTATCATCTATTTTGTTTATATAGTGTAACTTAAAGAACAATTAACAACACATCAATGACATTCAACATATCATCTGCCGGAACATTGGGACTCACTTTTACAATGATTGAACACAAAATGAATTTTGTATACAAAATACTGATGGTGGCATTTTTGGAAGGAATTCTTTTGAATTCCTTTCTATGTTAGCGCTCTTGGAAATTTGAAAAAGAACGAACAACACCTTCAACTCAATAGAAATCAATGAGTCAATGCGATCAAGAAATAGTGCAGCAGAAAAATATGTGCACTATCAAAAGTAGATAAGTTGAAAAAGTAATTTCATCAAATACTTAAAATTATGATACTAAATGGGTTTTTTTACACGTGAATCAAACAACTTTCTAACTGTGCACGGAAAGAAGTTTTTTGTGTTATTGCGCAGTAGTATCTACCACACGATTGTATAGATATACAATTTTAACGAGCGTTTATCTCAGCAGGGGTTTACTTTGAGAGCATAGAGCGCTGGACATTTTTCGAAGTTAAGCAACGAAATGTACGGTTAATCTTTGGATGGGTGTCCGTAGAGGTTTAGTGACAGCGCGGAGCGAGTATCATAAATGTTTTTTTAATAGACCGCAACAAATTAAAGATATATAAGTGACGAAATTAAAGAAAATTAAATTTGCAAAAAAACATTATTGACATATTGTATTTATATTTAAATAGTTTTTGACATGTTAAAAAAATTAAAAAAGTATCCGCCTCTAGATTTAATTCAATTATGAAATTGCGTCGAATCTGCGCCGAAAATTACCAGTCGTTTCCGTAAGTCACGTGACTCGCATATTTAAAGACACAACTTATAAATCCTGGACATCAAAGGAAAATTGTAGTATAGTGGTTATATCATAATAGTCGTGAAAATTTCAAGTATTACATGTTTCATGACTTTCTCGTGTTTGCTGGCAGGTGAAATAAATTGAGGCCCGTTCATAGGTAAATTTTGAATTTGGTTGTTTGGTAAATATAAATTATACATGTTTATGCAAACTATACATTTTTATGAAATAATCATTGCTCTTGTATAAACTCATTTTATCCTACTATAAAACAAAATACAGCCAAGTAAAATGGCTAGAAGAAGGATAGTTATGTTTGTCTCAAATGATCAACATGAAGTACTAAGGTCTTTCATTCGTGACAGAAATTGGGATGTTGTTATTGAAGTTGTAAAACTTCCTCCACCACCTAGAACACAGCATTTTCAGGGGTTTATTGATTGTCCTGAATGATTCTGTTCACCATGTATAACAAATGAGCAATTAGGACTGGTGGCCTTAAGGGAATAAAGATAGACATATCTTGAATTCAAGATAAAGAAAATGCCTCTTAAGTGTGTTTCTTGGCTATGTTATGCAATCGGGGAGTTTGGAGGGATCCAAGATACATAGACAGGAGGGCATTTGCGAGACTGGCACGAGGCAACCCCAGATTTCATCAGCGTGAGCTGATACCTGAAATAATTTCATAACCAAGCTCCAAGAGAGTATGCCCCGCTCTAAAATGAAACCTACGACCCCTCAATCAGTAGACTTGCGAGCTACCAACTTAGCTAATCGGGCGGCTGTACCCGATTGCTCGCCGTTTGTATTGACAGATTTAAATCACTTCAGATGCATCAAAGATTTTAACTCAAACCCAAAACAGCAAATATCATTGTCAATTATGAATATTTTTCAAGTGTGTGATGAAACGATCATTATCAACACTGCATTTGAACTAGGTTCATGTAGTCATTGCAGGGCCTCAGAAAGTATGTTCATTAATCGTAACATATTGAAATACTACCGTTATATCTAGCCCGAAAAAAGCGTGCAACACAGATCTATGTCAAAATTTGCGATAAGTTGTGTCTTTAATGAGGTAAACCAAAGTATGTGCCGCATATTTCAAGCTTTGACATTTATCATGATTACGATTTTTTTACCGGAACACCGTTTAATATGCAAATTAGCAACTGTCGTAATTTTCCGATGACGTACGAGTCTTATCGGCCATTTCCGTGAAATGGCCTCTGAAAGGAAAATTGGGTTATTTCATCCGTCGTCATCTGTGTGATGGATGGTAATCGCTGCATTTTTAATTCATAGTTAGTAATTTTAATGACCAAAGATCACTATTATGCAACTTTTTTGCTTTATTTGATATCATGATGGTTCTTATTTCTCGTCACTTTTATGACTTTAACCGTTATGTTCGTCTGATTTCTTGCACCTTAAAATCCAAAAAAAAAAAAATGCGTCCGCACCTTGAAATTGACGCATGATAAATTTCGGAAAATCAGAAGTTTTCACACTAGACCAAGTAGAAATTGAACTAAAAATTAGAAATTTGAGTTCTAAATAGCAAAATAAATCAGAAAATTTCACTGTTACGGTAAAGCAGAAATGTATCCTTGCTAACATACGGCAATAGAAATTACAATGACACAATACATTGTTCAGAAATATGATAACCGCACTCTCTCTTAGACCGTAAACTGAACATTTACTCACTCTACACACCTTACCTTGATGTGTGACGTCATACGAGTCTTTGTAGTGTTAAATATGAAGATTGATCTATAGAGAGCAGATAGAACAGGGAGAAAAATTTACATTGAATTTTCTACAATTTTGATGTCCCAAAATAACATATTAGGCTTGATTTAATTCTTGTGATATTATTAGACATTAGCATAATTTACCAAAATCTAATTACATTGTATACACAAATAGTGAACCGGATTAATCTGTGCTTCGTAGTTGTCTAGTATTAACAAAAGTAATACCAAAGACATATGAAGTTATATTTCCGCATTAACTGATGAAGGTGTAAACCTCTTCTACCCTACTTCTAACTAGTTTTAAATTCAATTGAATTTTCATCTAGAGTAATTGTTAACTTGCTTTATATTACCTAGAACTAATTATTACGTGATTACACTATAGTCTATAAATATATGGTTATATGTTATATAAGAAAGTCCATACCTTTTTTGCTCTTTTTAACTTATGGTAAATAAATGTCTTAGAAACCGCACAAATTTATTCTTCGCTTTCGCTCGCTTTTCAAAATTCAAAATATGGAAAAAGAATTTAATTGCTCTTTAGCTAAATTCTTTAGAACAAAATACATAGAACATGTGATCAATTTGTTGTGGCCTTAACTCAATGGCAACAAATTGTTAAGGTTACATCGTGACCAGCAATCCACCTGTTCCTGAAAAGACTCAATCTCTGGATTACTACTAGATGCAATTCAGTGACTGAACACTGCCGTATTAAAATGATTTAGAATCAGTGGTAGGAGGGAGAATGACCGTAGAAATTATTTCATGGCATAGCTCCACGAAAGTATGCCCTGTCCATGAATTAAAACATACAACTTCTCGATCATATGCATGTAAAATGAAATATGAAACACATTCGATTATGAATGATAGAGATATGATGATGGATATCGAAATAGTAACTTTGGACTCCTAAAATCGTTCAAAAATTCCTTCCAACAGTACTTTCAGTACTTTGATAATTTTTACCGTCGGGCAACATATGACTTCGCGACAAAGCGAGGCAATTTCAAACTATATATAGTTATACTGTCGCCTAAAATACGCTATATTTAAAACATGTCGTTTAACACTGTCGTCTATTGATTCATATCATACGATGTCTCTTTACATTGTCGTGCAGCGCCCTCTGAATGCGACTACAATATTTGAAATGGCATGTTCATTGTAAAAATCTGCGAGAAAGATTAATAAAGACGAATAAAAGAACATCATGTAACATATTTTTAGTCAAACAATTGGCCACATAAAGACAAGAAGGTGAATAAAGAACAGTGAAATTTGTCGCGCTAAGTTAGTGTAGTTTTGTGCTGATATTGTACATGCTTTGGGAAAATTCACTACAACTAACTGATTAAATATACATGTACATAGAACTGAATTTTGAAAGTATAATCATTCAATATTTATCATAAACAATAGGACCTTAGTAGTATTTTTAATTTTGAAAATGACCTGCGGTTTAATAATTATGTTTATTATATATATAGATAATGATCTGGGCAATCTATATAAACGATTTAGTGACCTACATTATTCGTATTAAGAACCCACTTGCGTTATCTGTATCGTACTTTAGTGCATGTCATCGCATAAATAAATGTTATATCCAATTTTACATCTGCGGCAACAAAGACTATTCTATATCCGTCTCAAACAGAATAGGGTACATGCAACCGAACCAACCCTGTTATGATCCGAGTTACACTCGGGCCATTCGAGTGTATCCGTGAAAGCCGAGTATCATTTTTAAAACAAAAAAAAACCAGGCACGGATATCATGTCCGTGTTTGATCGTATATGCGATCGTACACGACCGTGAGAGACCTAATGCGACCGTATGAGGTCGTATATACAACTGAACATGAAGTCCACTGCACGAGTGAGCTCAGCCGTGTCAATATCGTATATAAATCGTATGGAACAAAAGTCGGCGGGACCGAATGTAAACTCTGTGAGGAGTAAATCGAGTAAAGCTCGTGTTTGATCGTACTAAACCGTACCAGTCCTTTCTTGGAAACATTAATCAATCGTATAAAAATCGTATTCAAATCGTGATAAACCTTGTCTGACCGAGTACATCCGTGCGTTTGTCGTACACACTCGTGCTACATTCGAGTCTAACTCGTACCAGTCCACCTGTGTTTAACCGATTTTACCGTAAAGGAACCGTGTCCCCAATCGTGTTCTGTGTGAGACTGCCTGTAAGGATTCATTACATCTGCGTTAAATAAATAAAGGATTCAATGAATAGTTTGATGTCGTCACCTATTAAAAAGCAACGAAGCGTTAGTTCTATCTTGATACGACTATGTACCAGTAGTAACGGTCATAAGAGTAACGGATCTGCCAAGAAAACTTTCATTAAATTCTTTCAACTCTTTGACCATCTTCACAAATGGGGGCGAAAAATGAACCAGCAGACTCGGGTTCCAGGGGGCCGTAAGAGCTAGCCACCCCCGGTAGATCAAGGACAAAGCCCTGTCCAGGAGTTTTAGGCCACAGAATTGCTTTCCAATGGTATAAATAAAATCATTAAGATATATCGTATACTTTTCCAAATATATTTAAAGAAATGAGAACAAATTGTTTGTGAATTGTACATTATGTCATCGTATAACTGTACCCTTGTAACTTATTGAAAAAATGTTTCAAAATATACATTTTCCTATAAATATTATATTTCATAAAAACTTTGCCTGGGCAATTTTAGAGGGGCGCAAGTCGGTTTCGCCCTCCCTGGATCCGCCAATGATCTTGAATGAGACAGACAAAAATGATTTTGATAAACATGTACACATGAATTTTAACTATTTCGTTTTATACTTATTATATTTAATTAACTTTCTAAAACCCGTACCTTATGTTACCATTTATCTTTTAATGATCAAATCAAATAATGATCGGATTTTATGTAAATGCACTAGTATTTTTATTGTATCATATAATAATCATACGCATCCGTATAATCAACAAAAATGGACTATTAAAATATCTACATTAATATAAACAAGCCGATTATCAAATATGCGTCTTTATTCTGGTATAAGTAATACACCACAAAAGGAAGAGTAATTATTTCCCCAAATTCCTCCATGTGTATGTCTCACCCAAACTGAATCACCAGCTTTCAATTGAGCTACTGCTGTCACTGATCCTTGGTTAATGTGCGTATCGCCCCCAGCTATTAAACTAGCTACTATTTGTCCGTTTTTTATCAAATCACCCCACAACTCGCTATTTCTATCAGATGTAAGACTTGAAGAGAATAAATATAATCCTGAACGAGGGGCAATAAATAATCCATGCTGATTGTGATAGCCATTACCTTCATTGAGATGGACATGATTAAATTTGAAAATTTCATTCACGCTTAAATTTTGCGACTCGGGTTGAGATAAAACGGCATAGAAAGCGATGATGTAGTTTTGTTGTCTATTTTGTCTAGCGATATCTGGCTTTTTGATCGAACCACTGTTTTGTGTGTCCAAATTTGCGTCTAGTAATGTTAGCATTTCAATTTCATGACTAGATTGTGATGCATCGTTTGTAATGTTGTTATTGGCTTCAATATTTGATGCTTCATGTTGACGATCAAAGTGATTATCTATCTCAATGCCGTTTGGGGATGCTTCTGCATTTTCAACCAATTCATTGTCATCAGACTGGATTGCATTAACAAACATTTTCTCTGATTTCTGCAGCTGTATGACAGTTTCTTTAAGGCCATCGGCTACTGCTTGATCATTTTCCGTGCCTTTCTTTATTCCAGGGAAGTCATGGATCAAATGTGTAATAATTCGTTCCAACTGGTCTAGTTTGTTGGTTCTCACAGTTAGATCATTCTTTAGTATAATGTTTTGTTGATGTAAGTTTTCATACTTTTCATTGTTGATTTTGACCTGGTTCTCTAAGTGATATATACGGGCAGCATTAAGTGTCTCTGAAAGAAATATGTTATTTAAGATATTGGTTCATAAGATTAAATCAACTCGCGAGTATATATGTACAATTTGAATATATATAGCAGTTGCAATTTATATTTTTTATATTTTTTACCGACAAAACTGAGATAAATGTTATATCTTGTTAACTCAGTGGCACACTGCCTTAAAGATTATGCACAAGGAACTAAGCTCTATATTGTTTTGGCAGTTAATATCCTTAAAAAATATATGCAATTTTATAGCCACTGTGGTACGTAGGTACGTAGAATTTCATATTAATTGTGTTCCATAATCATTAAACAATTATGTCGAGTGTTTTCGAAGAGTATCGTCAATTTTTTATTTAAAGGAAATAAAGCACTGATAGGAATATAAGCTCACGGGTGTTGACTGTCATTGTGAAAGTAAATAGACACATGTACACATGTATACATACACCCTCATACCCAACGTTTTTTCTTTGTATGATTTAATTTGTAATAGGTTTTTGGCACCATTCATAAAACGATCACAAACAATTTCTTAAATTTTTTACTCAAGTGTAAACTGACTTACCTCTGTCCTCCAGAGCCTTTATTCTTTCTAATAATTCATCATTGATTCCTTCAGAAGAACTTAGACATAACCCAATGTTCAAGACCAATAAAACAATGTAAACCACTCTCATATTGACGAGTCCAGTTAATGAGGATTCTTATTCTTTCAAATGTTACCAAGTCTACTTGACCTGGTTTTGCACAAAGTAGTTTATCTCTGTGTTATTCAAACCTGTAGCGCGTTCAATTACACTAAACGTTATAGTACGTTACATAACGATACATTCGGAACTCCTCGGCCATTCGCTGCGAATAATCTAATCTAATACACAAATAATTTATGCGATCGTTTAGGCGATGAGTGATGTTTCAAAATTTACGGACTATAAACGAAACATCACTTAATAGCTAAACGATCATATATTTGTTTACTTCAACACCGGTAGTTTCAAATTAGCGTCTAAATATGTCCGAGATTAATCGCAACGAATGGCCGAGGAGTTCCGAATGTATCGTTACGGAACGTTTTGTAACGTTTGCGGTAACTGAACAAGCTGTACTATTATAAACGTCACACTCTCTAGATTAGATGATATTCAGGCTTCAATAAACGAACTTTAGTTTAAACTCAATAACAGACTCGAGTTTTTGCTTGTAAAAACATATCAGTTAGAATGGACGTTATTCGATGATCACGATAATGACCTCCAAAACCATGACAATTTTTCGCCAAAATAGTAACATATATCAGACAGATGCATAGGAAACAGTCCATTTGTCATTAAATGATGATTATTTTAGTGATAAATATGGATTCGACGAATCTCACATTATTATGCATTTTATAAAATTTTATCCAGCGAGTTCCGCAAAATTTACATTAAAAAATAAAAGCCCCTTTTTACATCAAAATATTTTTGTGCGTTTGTTGCAATCCTTATAATTTCCATAAATAAACATATTATTGTGAGTGAGTCCTGTAAAATTATAGTTGCACTAGTAACCATAAGTGCTAACTTCATCACTTTTTAAGTTTGCTACAATTCATAGTGTATTGAGCCTCAAAAGTGGAATGTGATGTACGAAATGACCATTCACCGAGGTTCTAACCAATCTAAGGTATGATACATGTCCATGGTTTTCCTTTCCAAGTAGTACCTCCTTTACCATGGCATGGGGATGCAATAAAGCAAAATTACCACTACACAGAACAAAAGATTAGGATTTTCATCTGTGCATTACTGACTACTGCATGACTGCTACAGTGAGAGCAACTTTTAATGACTTGGCTTTTAGAATGGTCAACAATAAAACTACTGAAAACTCATTTAATATAATTAATGCATTGATAGTATTATTTACAATGATTTTATCAACATCATTATCACCAAAACCAAGTAGATCTATTTTTTGTGTTATTTACAAGATTTCTTCACAGGAAATTTAAATTGTGTTTGGAATGTACGTACATTAACTTGTATCTGTGTGTTTAAAGATCATTATATACGTTCCTATTGTGTATTAAAAATTACTGTTATAACTAATAAATATGAAAGTTACTCTGCATTTTTTGTCAACTGAAAAACCAATATACATGTTGTCTTCTCCAATACCAATACTTTATTTCTAAGTGTCACTTAACTTTTAAAACTTGTTACTTGTGAAGGACAACGTTAAACAATTAGATACTTAAAATACATTTCGGTATTCATGATTTTCTGTAATTTAGAAATTCTACGTGGGATTTATGGGGGCATCTGCGTAGTTTTCTGCTTGTATGTAAATATCGAGTGTATTTCGTAATATAAGCACTGTAGTGTGTTTGTATGACAATCCATTGCGTAATACAATCAACCTTTATAGTTTACAGTAAATAGTAAGAAAACAGTTAACTAACATAAAGTTTACTCAGTAGGGTTTGTTGCATCATTTGTGATATCTTTTTCGTTGGTAAAACTTGGTATATCACAACTATATCGTACAAAGACAAAATTAATAATGTTGATATCAACTTACATGAAGAGATAAAAACAATTTATCATGTTCTTTCAAAACAGTCAAGTTCCACTATAATGACCACTATGTAAAGTCTTTGACAATTCAAAAGGCTTAAAGGCTTAATTCTGAAAAACAATTTCTGCAATTTATACCATCAATTTTGATGGTCCTGATAGCGTCACTTTACTTAATTACAAGACGCATTTCTAGCTGACAAAGTTTGAAAAACAAAAGTAAAAACTACATGGTATATTATTAAAAGTCCTATCTAGGAAGCTCTAAGCATTACCTATTCATTCGGTATTATGCAAAAACGATTTATTTGCGAACAAATCTCGAGGATTGAGATACTTTAATCATGTCCATTTCAGCTACGCACATGTATTTGATATCGAATAATGATTTGAATCACGATCAATGGCCGTACTGATTTAATCAAATAATATGTAAATAGACATAACCATATCAGAAAATAAAATCTACATTATATGGATCAATTTGCACCCAACTTATTATTTAGTTCTCAACATGAAAGTAACACAAAGGAGATTATTTGAGGTCAAGTACAAATGCACATTGTTCTCTTAGATAATTATTATTTAAGGTAGCTTTACAGTACATAAGTAATCAAATCAGCAACTGACAACGATTAAATATTTAAGGGCATAATATATATGGTAATTTATAAGCAGCCGTATTTTATAAGTTTATGTCCACCATGTTATAGAATGAGGCAAAATATTCGGGCTGATATGCTTATTACCACTCAAACAGTTCTGATGAAATTATAAGCTCTCTGCCTTTGTATTAAGTCTGTTAAAATGACATGTCATACTGATTCTAATATTAATTAGCTACTTAAACCCTCAGATACAAATGAGGTATACTCATTATCACTTTCAAATTAAACGCTTTGTTCAAGGCTATAAAATAATTAATTTACACAGGTAGATTAATGAGTATCTTTGCATCTGTCAATTCTAATATAGTAGAAATTCCAAGCTATTACGTTAGTATTAAACGAGTCGAGATATTTTTGGAAGAACCTTGAGGTAATTGTTGTGGGGTTGGGAGGACTATCGCTACAAAGTGAATTTTGTACTGCTTAGACTGTACTAGGTCTGATAAAATCGGTTACGTATAAATATTGTTTACCTTATCTTTTTCATCTACATCTGGTCGTCATTTTTGCCGTGTTAGGAACCATATAGATCACGTGATTCCCCACACTGTTACATGCAGTGCCATTAAAACATCATTTACTGGAACCCTGGAATTCACTTTAAAAATTGTTACACTCAAAATAACCGTTGTCTAAAGAATGCAGGTTGTGCCATTCCAGATATCGCCCTCGCGTTTACAGAGAAGTACATGACGTTGGGTGTGACTTATCTTCATTTTGCATTATATTAAGAACTATAAGTATATTTTATAATCATGGTTAAGATTTTCAATCAATTGGCCATATATGGCAAGAAGATGAATAAAGAACAGTATAATTAGTCTTGCTAAGTAAGTGTATTCTTCCGCAATTTGACGTAATACAGGCTGATACAGTACATGCTTTGGGAAACTACACTACAGCAAACTGCTCAAATATACAATATGTTATGTATATAGAACGAATTTTTCAAATATGTAAATGTACAATAGGACCATTTTAGAATTCTGCTTTTGGTTGCTATTCGGTTCTATCCCTTATTAATGACCCGCAGTTGATAAATTATGTTCATAGATAATGATCTGAGCAGTGTATATAAACAATTAAATGACCTACATTATTCATGTGTAGCACTCAATTAACTTCATCGCTTTATCTTAATCGTACCATAGTGCATGTAAACGTTTACAATTAATGTTATAGATAAATCTGCGTAAAACCCCTTTGTGAATATCTTAAGGATTCCTTACATCTTTGAAAATTCATCTAAGATCCAATTAATAGTTTGATGCAGTCATCTTTAAGTTAAAACAGTTAAGCAACAACGCAATTATTCTATCTCGATACGAATTTTTAACATCGATGATGGTCCTGTAACGGACCTGCCAATACAACTTTTATATAGTACTTTCATCATTTTGATTATCATCAAGCGGATCCAGGATTTCAAGTAAAAGGGAGGGGCGGCGGAAAATGAACCAGCAAACTGGGGGTCCAGGGGGGGGGGCGTATGAGCCCCGGTTGTTCAGGAACAAAGCCCTGGCCGTTTTTGTCATTTCGAACAGATTCAGGCACATTTCCAAAACCTAAACTATGTTTATCCACTTTTACAATAAAAACATCAAGATATATCATAGAATTGTTTGTGAATTGTACGTTGTGTCATTGTTTTATTGTACTCCCAGTCTTGCAATTTATTAAAAAAATGTTTTGACATTATCAAACAGATAAGCCTATAAATATCATATTACATAATAGAAAAAACTTTGCCGCCCCCTTGATCCGCCTATGACGCTGAATAAGAAAGATAAAATTGATTTTGACATACAAATGAAATTCAACCATAACGTTTTATACTTATAATGTTATCTACTAATAAGTTACTTTCTGAATCCCATACATTATGTTACCATTTATTTTTAATAACTAAATACGGATTTATGACCATGCACAAGTATTTTCATTATAACATATAAAACGCACCTGTATAAACAACAAGAATATACTGTTAAAATATCTACATATTAAAATAAACAAGATTATCAAAGATGCTTCTTTATTCTGGTATAAGTAATACACCACAAAACGAAGAGTAATAATTTCTTCAAATTAACCCACGTGTATGTCTCACCCAAACTTCATCTCCAGCTGTCAATTGAGTCACTGCAGTCACCCTTAATTTATATTGTTTTTATCTGCCCCGGCTATTAAACTAGCTACTACTTGTCCGTTTTTTATCAAATTGGCCCATACTTCACTAAATATATTCGATGCAATACTTGAACAGAATAAATATAATCCCGATCGAGGGGCAATAAATAATACATGCTGATTGTGGTTGCCCTTGCCAGCATTAAGATACACATGATCAAACTTGATGTTTTCATCTGTACTCAAATTCGGCAGCTCGCGTTGAGTCAAAACGGCATGAAACGCGATGATGTGGTTTTGTTTTCTAATATGCCTTGCAATATCTTCCTTTTTGGTGCTATGACTGCGTTGTGTGTCAAAATTTGCGTCCAAAACTTTTAATGATTCATTTGCATGTCTAAGCTGTATTGTGTCGTTTGTTGAATTGCTGTTGGCTTGACTGGTTGTTTATTCATTTTGTTAATTCATTATAAATATATATATAGAAATATATATTTATACTATTTAAAGATATTTATGTAGGATATTATTATACATCAAACAATAAGCCTGAACTAGATATCATCTTTGCTTGATGATAATATCATTATTTAATCCCTTTGCTAGAATAATCTCTTTATTTGTACATATATAGTATATGCAGGATAAAAGAAATTATATAAAAGAAGAAAGCTTGTTCGTAAAGCTTGTTGCTACTGATGATGTAATGTAACGATAAATGATATGTGTAAGAAATGACAGATAGCACAATTAACCTCGGTAAACGAATTGCAAATTATGGCATTTTGTATACATCCTCATTGATGAAATAAACTATTATTTTGTCAACTAGAGTTTTGTGTCATTTAGAACCTTTGGTGTTGTACAGTGTACATTTATACACAAGACTACTATCCTACAGATCATCGTCTACATTCAAATTGTTAAGATTTGTTAAGATTGATGATAACTTTATGTGTTTATAATAGCAGTTAAACTGTGGTTAACCATAAAAAACAATGTACATGTATATAAATGTTTTCCAATAACTTGCATCTGCGTGTTTATAGATCATTTTATATTAAGGATTACTGTTATAACTTATAAATATGAAAGTTACACTGCAATTTTCGTCAACTGTAAAACCAAATTTACATGCTGTCTTTTCAAATACCAATACCTCATTTCTAAGTGTCACTAAACATTTGAGATTCGTGATTTGCTAAGGTCAATGTTATACAATTAGATACTTAAAATACATTTTGGTATTCATTTCTTTTTTCTGTTATTTAGAAATTGTGCGTGGGATTGATGAGGGCATATACGTAGTTTCTACTTTAATGTAAATATTGAATGAAGAGTATGTAGCAACCTAAGCGCTGTTGTGTGTTTAATGACTATCCATTGCGTCAGACGGACTACAGTTTACAGTAGAGAGTATATAAAAGAGACAGCTAACATAAAGTTTATTGAGTAGGTTCTGTTGCATTATATTTATTGCTTTTTTGTTGGTAACATCTTAGTTTATATCACAGTAATAAAGTATACAGATAGAGTGATGTAAGTATATCTACTTACATAAAGAGAAAAAAATTATCGTGTCATATTATGCAGTCAAGTTCCTTTAAAAATCATTTTTGGTTATTGCAAATCATGCAATGTTTGATAATTTAGAAGTTTTAAAGACTTAATTAAATCAAAGCACAGAAGGCGCTGAATTTGTTTGGGTCTCAGAATATCAGAAAGGTGATCACAATATCAAAATATTCATTCTAATTTCCTGTTTCTTGCTCATTGTTCTCGTTTAACAGCTGTAGTTGTGTCTGTTGTTTACAAAACATTTGTACACACGAGTTGATGACGTCATACTCAATTCAATTTCGTAGCAAAGTAAACAACTTTTTTATGAAAGGTTCGTGATAAGGTGAGGTTCGAGATCAGGCGTTAATACGGTAAAACCTCCTTTATTTCTTCTCCGTGGGTTGTTCTGTTGACTCTTCAGCGTGGTTTGATCACGTGACAAATTGAACTTGTTATATAAACTAACCCATAGACGAACGCCTTTTAAGGATTACGGACTCTGAACCACACATTTGAATTTTATTATCATATTTATATTTTCATATAAAGCATTCAAAAAGACAACAGAATACAAATTTTAAGCAACTTTTACCGTTCGAAAACTGATTCATGTGGATTTTTAGTCAGCACCCCTAGTTTCGGGCAGGATATAAAAAATTACAACACCTAGAGTTACTAAATCTCCTATAATTTTGCTAAATCAATTGTTAAAATGACAAAATATACTTTCTCAAGTTCCTATAACTTATGCCTTTACTTTAAAATACAACTTGATAGGAATACATTGCAAGAAAGATTGGAAAAATGCATTTATAATGATTAATGACCCACGGCAAAGGTCATTTTTAAGAAGTTGTAACAAAATATGTGATTTTCCAACCACAATTTAAGGTATTTCTACAAAGTTTGGCTCAAATAAACATATATACAAATTTTCTACAATGTATGAGTAAAAAAATAACAAAGTTTAAGATACTTTTACCGTCTATTTTATTCACACTATACTTGTTTATGACTTTAGTGTCAAAATTCAAGGGAGATAATTTTACATATTTTTATGGAAGTTTTCTTTTTCAGTAAAAAACATGCTCTACCTACACCTTAATCAATAAAAAACAAGAAAATTACTTATGTGTATACAAGAAAATATTAAATGCAATCTGCCAAGTTTGTTTTGTTGTGTTTTTTCTGAAAATTATGGCCTTTGAAGTCCTCGGCAAAGGTCAAATTAGTCTACAATGTTCCCAACAAGACATTTTTAACACATCTTAAAATTTTTCATAAGAATTCAATATTCACCAAACTTGCACAATCTTGTCTTATATAATAGATAATTCTTGAGAAGAAATATGAGTGACTTTTATCTCATACTTATTGAGAAAACAATATTATTAATATTTTCGGAACAGTGTTAATTTCAAGCACTGAGTGGCATGAAGTATTTTCAAAATTTCAAATTTAACTACCCCAAAATTACTTACACAATATATTTGTATAAAATAATCAATGTCAGAAAATAAATTCATCAATATTCATAACAGGCTAGGAAATATAGAAGATCCAACTTCTAGGCCGTAGCAGAATTTTTGTGTCACCAAATGTAGAAAAAATGAAATAATAATTTCCGGAGTATAACTTCTTTAGAGTCAAAATAATTTCTCAAATAAAATGTGCTACTATAGAAAAATAATTGCAATATAATTTATACAAATAACAATTTCAACATGTCAAAAAAAGATGTCCTGTGCAATTTTTCTAGAATTTTGGTTATTTTAGAACACAGCTGATTGAGAAAACAAAAATGTCCTAAACTTTTTCATTGTCACCTGTGGCATCATGAGCATTGTATGTTATATACAAAATATCAAAGACCAAAGAATCTTGTTTATATATGCAGTTTTACTAGGATACACTTTATGACATAGAGCTAAAGAGTTACAAATAGCCACAACACACTTTGAAAGTCTGTCACAATCATTCACTTTGACAACACTGAAACTAACACAGGGAAAACAAATCTGTTTTTCATTATGGGCTGTCACTTTGTAAAAAAAAATTCAAGCCACTTGATGAAAAAGTCTCAAGCTGCATTGATGTCAACTGGGATCCATGTGACCAACCAAACACATTCCTGTGATCTGTTGTGTAGTTGCAATAATAGGAATCTATAGCTGCACATAAGGTAAAGGGAATAATCTGATCAACAACACCAATCTGAGTTGTATGAGAAATTCAGCTCCACTAACTGAAATAGAGACAGGTAGAATGACTTTACTAAATGAAGGTAATTTGAACAAGGAATATTTCTTCAATAACTGGTAAACTATTGAAAGACTCATTGACAAACTCAGTACCCATATATGTTACAGACTGCTTCAACAGTTTAAAAACAAAAAATACACAATTTGTGACACTAGAAAAAATCCCTTGACAAACATCTGTATTTTCATTCAAGAAAATTGTACTCATGTATCATCAATACTGCAGAGATCAGATAAAATATTTAGAAATATAATCATCAAACTAAAAAAACAATTCTTGTACTTACTTAGATCAGTTATTTTTAAATCAAATGTCAAATAACCAATATCTACTTGTTTGAAATCTCTGCATGGTACAGGACCTGACATTTTTTCAAAATCCACATCTGGCTGAAGTCCAATGCCTGAAAAATGAAATATTTACATCAAATAATTCAGTGCATACTGGCAATTTAACTAGTCATTTAATTTCACATGCCTCCATCGTCAAGTGGTTAAATTTAAATCGCTTCAAATCAATAGTATAACCAATCACTGATGTTGTGAGCTCAATACAAGCAACCAAATATGATATCTTATGAATAAAAAAAAAATTGCTGCCAGATGATGGCAGTCAGTATGTCTCATGGACAATGATTAGATGAATTATCCCCATAAGACTTGGTTGTTGAAAGGGTCATGTACTCACAAACAAAACTCTTATTGAATTAACATCTAAATACTGAGTCCAACAAGAACAAAGCTACAATTATTGATACAGACTCATAATATGTATTATAGATTACCTGAAGTTTGGAGAATAATCTGACAACAAAGCAACACCAAGGTCAGGATGTATAATGTCCATGATTGATTCAGCTTTCCGAGTCTCCTCTAGAGCTTGTCCCTAAATGAACACACAAAAACAAATTAATGAATGCTTGTATTTCCTAAAATCTTGAGCTTAGGTTGATTTAGTAGCATTTACATAAAACCCCTAACATAATTTTAAAAAATGTACTTTGAGCCCAGTCTTGAGCACCCCCACCTATCTTCTTGCCAGTTTGAAGCACTAGGTTTAAATGCTCGCCAATAAAAAAAATTCTTTTTTGACAAATAATTTTTAAATATTCAAAATGAATTTCAAGACCTTTCTAGTGATATAAAAAAAATGATTGTTTGATAAAAAATGACTAAGTAATTGCAATTTAAAATTACTATGTTTTCATTGTATTTACTCGCTATCATTTCTTGCCAACCAGCGAACCTGTAGGTAACCTGTAGTCTTTATCAGCTCCTTGTTACTATTAATAGACATCATAACAATAACAATGAACTGGTCTATTTACATTACATTTAAGTCAATTACCAAAATGTACAGGTCTGTCCATTTCTTGATTGAAGTATAAAGCATTTTTTGGGTGCTTAATTCATTATTCAGCAAAATATGTATAATGTGGTTGTGATTCGAAAGTTTGGACCCCCCCCTCCCCTAGAAAAAGTTCAGCCTTCCTAGAAAACATTCCCGGAGTCCACCCTTGTAAGCAATGTATAACATGAACACATGTGCTTGTCTTGATTGATGCACAATACAATATAAAATACAGGCAATCACTTCATTAATACAGCCAGATATCTAGAGTCATTAATTTACAAAGCATGGACGAGGGCGAATGTGATTGGTGACGAATTGTCTGACATGATTCATGATTCTACTCACTCATTTAGATAGTTTTGAAGTGTCTTGATAAAGAACACGATTTTCTAAGGAATCTTTAGTTTTAGATACAACATAAAAATAATTTAATCACCAGTACAAATAATCAAAATCACTTACAAACAATGCGAAGTCCTGCATTATTTTAGTAAAAACTGTAAAGAGTACTCGAAAAAAAATCTGTAAAGAGTTTTCGTACATGTACAAAAAGTTAATTCAGGGGCCAAAAGCGATTTAACTTATGATTATAAAACCTTTCTTGTGTCTTAAAATTTGTGTCTATGAAATACAGGTATTGAAAAAAAATTGTAATCATAAAAATCGGAATTTAGGACCGTACTAAGGTGTGTGCAAATAACTCTTTACACATTGTCGCCGTTTACTTAACAATAAGGTTTATTTCTTACCTGTTCGTGTTCACAGCATAACAAGTTAATTAGTAAAACATTCCTTTGTTTCCATTTAACAATTTTCCATATCGAACACAATTCTAGTGACCACAATCACTATATAAACGCTTAAAATTTAAATATTCCCGAAGTCTACTGTGCCTGTCACTTTATCGATCCGCCATTTTTTCGTTCTTTTTATACGATCACGTGGTATTTTTCCATGATCATGTGATCGGTAACGTGACCTTCCGAGAAAGGACGGAATAACACGGAAAATTACGAGGTTTCAGAGTCCGTAATCCTTAATTGAAGAGTTCAAAATTGACGTGCGTTTAATCAAAATTATTTCATCATATTATTAGTAATTTGCGGAAATGTTACATAATTGCACAGTATTAGAAATCTTCGACCAATCGGAACTATATTTTCTTCCCTGAGCAGGTTTGAAAATTAATGCGCCTGTTATTTGACAATTAATCTGGTTCCCTGTCCTATTATGGTTCGCAGGGGACCAGTCAATTTGACAATCTTCACGCAGTGATCTCCCCTGAATTTTGTCGGCGTTAATGTCCATGTAAAGGGAAGTAACCGCTACAAAAAAGCGGACTACTTTAGGCATTTGCAATTAACAGCATTCGGGTTTGAAATTTCGCTACCATTATTTGTTTGGTCTGACGACCCAAACAAATAAAAAACATGTTCTTATATTGAAACGGTTATGTAATTAATACCATAATAATAATGGAATTTTCACCAGAAACAGTTCTAGCTGATGAAGCAATAAAACCAAAAATAAATACAGCACATGTATTGTTAACACAATTTTAGCCTATCTTGAAAGCTCTTTCGTTTCTCAAATTCATACGTAATTATGGATAATTGATGATAAATATGAGAACAAATCTCGATGATTGAGACACTCGAGTCGTGTCCTTAACAGCTACGAATATTCATGTTTTTGATATCAAATTATGGTTTAAACGCATCACTATCAGTACCCGTACTGATTAAATCAGATAATATGTAAATGGACATAACCCTTCCAGAAAATACAATCAACATTATATGAATCAATTTGTACGCGCCTTTATTATTTGATTGTTAATACATGTATAAAAGTACCACAAGGGTGATAACTTGTGATCTAGTTCACTGATCTTTTAGATGTCAATGTTAGCTCCGTACTAAAAAATTACCAACTAAATGTTTGAAGACATTATGTTCACTATCATTGATAGCGTTATTGTACATATCGTGTCGTGAGTTTATTGAATTTTTACAAATTCGTTAGAAAGTCCGCCATTAATTGCCTATTTGCTAGCGTAGCAACGCAAATATAGCACAATGCATATAGCGCATTAGTGTGCGGCATGACGTCACCAAGACAACGTTGTATTGATTTTACCAATAACACGAAACATAAATTGATCCTTGTACAAATTTGAGCGAAATCAGATAGTATTGAAAGTGGAACTCTCTTGGATAATGTGAGACACATATTTTTATATTAATTACCATATTTTGCATTTTGATCCCTTTTCCATGGGATAATTGCATTTAGAACTAACATTTAAACCAGAATATAATCGGGCTGTGTTTGAAAAAGTCGACAAACTCAACTATGCTTCTCGCTTATGTAACATTCGTAACGACGAGATTCTCTTGTGAAACACACATGCAAATGAGTGCTTGATATCACTGGTGAAGTTTGAAGAAACTGTAAAGTCATATGTTATAACCCTTGTATACGAAATCCTAGTTTTGCAATTTTAAATATCGCCTTAACGTTTACAAAACATTACACATCGTTCAGAGTGACTTATCGACAATGTCATAAAGCTGGCGACAATGATACACGAAACGTTACATTGCTAAATGGCATATCGCTGAAAATATCGTAAAATACGCTACATTATAAAAATGTTGTTTAGCATTGTCGTCCGTCGTATCATATTGTTGTGAAGTCTCTTTGCATAGTCTCCAAAGGCCTTGTTAATGTGATGGTGATATTTGAAATGGCACTAACCGGAATCCCTTGTTGTATGAATGGAAGTACAGTATATTTAGTAATATGAAGTCATGTTAAATCTGTATCGTACCTTTAATGCATGTACACATGTACGTGTATAGTTAATGCTACAGTAGCATTACATCTGCGTAAAAGATCCTAAGATTATATTTTAAGGATCCATTTAATCATTTGATAAAGTCACCATTATTTTAAAAAGTTAAACAATAACACATCTATTCTAATATGAGGTTTTACCAGCGATGATGGTCACTAGTGTAACGGTCCTGTCAATAAATTTTTCATTTAATACTTCCAGTGCTTTGATTATTTTAATTTAGTTAGATAAAAGTGATTTTGACAAAGTTGAAACAACTGAATACAATGCTATATTAAGAAATTACCTAATTTTCTAAAACCCATGCATTATATAACCATATTTTCATTATGCCCAAGTACAAATGTTTATGTCCGTGCACTAGCACTTCCTTTATATCATATATTTAAGCATCTGTATGAACTGCTTTAAAAATATCTACAATTTATCATAGATAAGATTATTAAAGATTCTTCTTTATTCTGGTATAAGTAAAACACCACAGAACGAAGGGAAATTATTTCCCCAAATTGAACCACCTGGCGGATGTCTATGTCTTACCCAAACTTCATCACCAGCTATCAATTGAGTCACTACTGTAACTGATCCTTGAGTTGTGTACATTTCATCACCGGCTAAAATTTTAGCCAATACTTGCCCATTTTTCACCAATTCAGCCCAAGAGTCATGTTTACCAGGATATGTAGTACTTGAAGAGAATAAATATATTCCCGAACGAGGGGCAATAAATAATCCATGCCGATTGTGGTAGCCATTGCCAGCATTAAGATGAACATTATCAAATTTGATGATTTGATCTGTACTTAAATAACTAACATATTCAGTCAAAACGGCATGGAAAGCGACAGGGCTGTTTTCTTGCCTACTTTGTCTGGTGATACGTGGCAATTTTATCATGCGTCTGTATTGTGTGTCCAAATTTGCGTCTCGTAATTTTAACATTTTTTTTGTCTGCCCAAGTAGTATTGCGTCGTTTGTTGAATTGTGATTGGCTTGACTTTTAGATAATTCATTTCGAATGCTTAAAGAAGTATTCGCCTCACTGCTGTCTGAAAATGTCCTTGCCTGTTCAACTAAAGCATTGTTATATGGCTGGATTGCATTAACAAAACTTGTTACTGTTTTCTGTATCTGTATGGCAGTTTCTTTAAGACCATCTACTACTGCATATTCATTTTCTGCAAAATTTTTTATCCCATCGATTTTTTGAATTAGATCTGTTCCCATTCGGATCACCTGGTCCAGTTTGTTGGTTCTCACCGCTTGATCATCTTTTAGAAGAATGTTTTGTTGCTGTAAGATTTCATACTTTTCATTGTTGTTTTTTACCTGGTTCTCTAAGTGATATATTCGAGCAGCATTAACTGTCTCTGAAAGAAATATGGTAATTAAAAATATAAATAGATATAACAAAATCAACTCGTGAGAATAAATATTAACATAAAGGTATAACAGTCGTAAAATATTTGTTCATTTAAATATGAATAACTCATTGCTGTAGTTTAGTACATATTATTTGCTCTTTAACAGGAACATGTTTTACCCATCAATACCGGCAAAATTGAGAATAATCTATTTGCTGGTTGATTCAGCAGTACACTGCCATAAAAATATACGTGGAACCAAGCTCGACAATATTTTCCTGCCAGTTAGATCTTACAATATTTTAATGTAGTTCAACAGCCACAACTTTTGTTCTTCAGTAAGAAGGCTTCACATTGTATATAACGATTACGTTGCCTGAATATTTAACAATTATATTGAATGTACGTATTAGAGAACTTGTCTATTCTTAAGTTAAGGGGCTATTAAGGACAATAGTTCAGAATATATGGTCATTTGATATGACCGCCGTTACAAAATAGTGATAAATTTTAAAAATGGCGTATGTACATATACTCACGACCGTATGTCCTAAGCATGTTCTTTGTCTGCTAAAACAGGTAATCACTAAGTGAGTTTGTGGCAGCGTTCATAAAACGTTCACAAACGATTTTTTAAATTATTTACTTCAGTGTAAAATGACTTACCTCTGTCCTCCAGAGCCTTTATTCTACTCAATAATTCCCCAATGATTCCTTCAGAACAACTTAGACAGAACCCAATATTCAAGAACAATATAAGGCTAACAATGTTAACCATTGCCATATTGACGTGTCTAGTTAATAATAATTATTTTCAAATGTTATCAAGTCTACTCGACCTTGTTTTACACAAAATGAATTATCTCTGTGCAATCCTAATTTGTATTAAGGACAATCGTTTTTTTCCTAGGCCACAATCTTGTAAGGAACACGATTATACATTTTATAAAAAATGACAACTATTATCTACTACAATGCGCTCTCTTTTTAAGATAGGACATACCACCAGGAGCAGATGTAGTCGAACTGTAACAACGTTGGACTCATAATTTTTAAGTTACCAAGCCGTTTCCTTAAGTTGAGGAAGACACACAAATACTGATACATGAAAATTAAAGCAAACAAGAATGATTAATGTCAGTTGAAGCATATCCGAGAATGATATACAATGTATATAAGTTGAATCAATCTCAAGAATAATTGATAATTGGTTGATGTAAACTCAGAAGTGATCAATGTAATTAAAGCAGAACCAATCATGAATAATTTAGCTGACACAGGCTAAAGAACAAATAATTCACGATGAAGCAGAATGAATTGAAAGTGAGTATTCTAATAATATAATTGTATTCAACATTGGTATTAATGGAGTACATTTGGTCCAAGAAATATTATATTTATACTATCTAAAGATATGTATGAAGGATATTATAATGCATTAAACAATAAGCCTACTGCAGTAACTATATGTCATCTTTGCTTAATAATATTATTATTTAATCCTTTTACTAGGACAATCTCTTTATTTGTACATATATAATATATGCCTGATAAAGAAGTCATATAGAAGAAGAAAGCTTGTTTGTAAAGAAATATTGCTACTGATGTTGAAATGAAACAATAAATGATATGTATAAGAAATGACAGATAGCACAATTAACCTCGGTAAACGGATTGCAAAATCATACTTACTGGCAAAGTAGGTGTATTACAACGTCAAGCCATCAATATAACACGCATGTAGTTTTATCATCTTTGTTCAGTTCAGGCCATAACTTGGGTCGAGTCTTTGAGAGACAGTTAGGAGAACTTTTAGTCGTAGACTGTTAAAAGGTTGCTATTTTACAAATTATGGCATTTTGTATACATACCCAGAGTCAACTAGAGTTTTGTGTCGTTTAGAACTTTGGTGTTGTACAATGTATATATTTACGACTTTGGCATTAAGTGCACAAGACTACTACGCTACAGATCATTCCCTACAAATTGTTAAGATTGATGATAACTTGATGCATTTATAATAGCAGTTAAACTGTGGTTAACTATAAAAAACAATGTATATGTATATAAATGTTTTCCTCAAATAACTTGTATGTTTATAGATCATTTTATACATTCCTAGTGTGTATTAAGGAAATAAATAAGAAAGTTACACCGCAATTTTCGTCAACTGTAAAACCAATTTACATGCTGTCTTTTCCAATACTAATACTTTATTTCTAAGTGTCACTTAACATTTAAGATTCGTGACTTGCTAAGGTCAATGTTAAACAATTAGATGCTTAAAATACATTTTGGTACTCATTTGTTTTTTTTCTGTTATTTAGAAATTGTGCGTGGGATTGATGAGGGCATATACGTAGTTTCTACTTTAATGAAATTTTGAATGAAGAGTATGTAGTAACCTAAGCGCTGTAGTGTGTTTAATGACTATCCATTGCGTCAGGCGGACTACAGTGGTAAAATATTAGTTTATATCACAGTAATATTGTCCAAAAAGAGTTGTGTAAGAATATCTACTGACATAAAGAAGAAGTTATTGTGTGCAGTCAAGTTTCTTTATACAGATATTTTGGTTATTACAAAATCATACAATGTTTGACAATTCAGAAGTCCCAAATGCTAAATTAAGAAGACAAGTGTTCCTATATTGAAACGGTTCTGTAATTAATATCATAATGATAATGTAACTTTTACCAGAAAAAGTTCTTGCTGATGAAACAATAATACCTAAAATAAATACAACACATACGTGTATTATTAACACAAATGTTTAGCCTACGAGTATCTTGATAGCTCTTTCGTATTTAAAATTCATACATAATCATGGATAATTGATGATAAATATGCGGACAAATCTAGATGCTTGAGACACTTTATTCGTGTCATAAACAGCTACGAATATTCATGTTTTATATCAAATTATGGTTTAAATGCATCTCTATCAATACCCGTACTGATTTTAGCAAATGATATGTAAATGGACATAACCATATCATTATCAGTAAATACAATGTACCATCTATATGAAGTGGATCATTTTGTACTCAACTTCATTAATTGATTGTTAGTATAAAAGAACCACACGGGAGAAAAATTTATCTCCACACTGTATGAGCTAACTCATCACCCACTCACAACGTTTAAGTGTTTGAAGACATAATGCCCACTGTCATTAACATCGTTATTTCAATAATTCAACAAATCACAACTAAAGGCGTCTAAAATTTTTTACAAGATGATCAAAAATGCATCTTTATTCTGGTATAAGTAAAACTCCACAAAAGGAAGAATAATTATTTCCCCAAATGATACCATCTATTGGATGTGTATGTCTTACCCAAACTTCATCTCCAGCTTTTAATTGAGTAATTAAAGTCACTGATCCTTGATTTTTGTTTCCATCCTCTCCACCTAGTACACTAGCCAAAGCTTGTCCGTTTTTTACTAAATCAGCCCAAAATTCTGTAGTATAATAATTTGTCAGAGTTAAAGAGAATAAATATATTCCTGATCGAGGGGCAATAAATAGTCCATGCTGATTGTGGTAGCCATTGCCTTCATTGAGGTGGACATGATCAAACTTGATGTTTTCATTTGTACCTAAATGATCCAAACGGCGTGTAAGTAAAACGGCATGAAAAGCGACAATGTCGTTTTGTTGTCTATTTTGTCTAGCAAAATCTGGCCTTTTTATCGTACGACTTTGTTTTATGTCCAAATTTGCGTCCACTAATTTTAACGTTTTATGTGCCTGTCTAGGTAGTTGTGTAGAAGGTATTGTGTTCTTTGTTATATTACGATTGACATGACTGTTTGATAATTCATTTCGAACGTTAAAAAATTTATCCGTCTCGTTGTTGTTTGAGAATATCCCTGCATGATCATTTAAAGCATTGTTGTTAGGCTGGATTGCATGAATAAAAGTTGTTTTATGCATCTGTATGACATGTTTATTCAGACTTTCCACTACTGCATGTTCCTTTTTCTGTCGCTTTTTGATCCCACCGATTTCATGGTTTAGATCTGCAATCATTCTCTCCATCTGGTCCAGTTTGTTGGTTCTCACAATTAGATCATTCTTCAGAATAATGTTTTCTTGGCGTATGATTTCATACTTTTCATTGTTGTTCTTTACCTGGTTCTCTAAGTGATATATTCGTGCAGCATTAACTGTCTCTGAAAATCATATGGTATTCAAAATAAACATAGATAAGACTAAATCAACTCAAATTAAACATAAGCTTAAAAAGTATTTCAGTCGTAAAATATTTGTATATTAAATTGTGAACAACTCCATGCTTAAGTTTAATATGTGTTATTTGCTTTTATACTTAAACTGAAGTATTTTTAACCCATCAATACCGGCAAAATTGAGAAGAGTATATTTGCCGGTTGATATAGCAGTATCCTGCCTTAGAAATATACATGTGAAACCAAGCTCGACAATATTTTCTTGCACGTTAGGTCTTACAAGATTTTAAATGTAATTTTACAGCCACAACTTTTGTTCTTTAGTAAGTAGGCTTCACTTCGAATATAGCGATTAGCTTCCCTGAATATTATGAAGAATGTCTGCCTTAGAAAACTTGTCGATTCCCGGCAATTAAGCACTGATAAGATTTATAGTTGAGAATATATGGTCAGTTGAGATGACCATCGTTATAAAAGTAAAGATATAATGTTTAAAATGGCGTAGTTACGTATACTAACAACCGTATGTCCAAAGCATGTTCATTGTCTGTTTTAACACGTGATCACTGAGTGAGTTTGTGGCACCATTCAAAAACGTTCACAAACAATTTCTTAAATTCTTAACTTATGTGTAAATTGACTTACCTCTGTCCTCCAGAGCCTTTATTCTACTCAATAATTCACTAATATTTCCTTCAGAACAACTTAGACAGAACCCAATATTCAAGAACAATAAAAGGCTAACAATGTTAACCCCTGCCATATTGACGAGTCTAAATAATGAGGATTCTTTTCAAATGTTATCAAGTCTACGTGACCTTGTTTTATACAAAATGACTTATCTTTGTGCAATTTAAACTTGTAATTAGGACAAGCTGTATTATTACTTACGTCACACTCTTTAAATTATGAGATGATATTCAAGTGTCAGTTTAAATAAACAAACTTGAGTTCAAACTCAATAACAAACTCAATCTTTTTGTTAGTAAGTATCATACCAATACAGCTGGAATAGATATTTTTAGATGTTCACAGCAACTACAGCATGTAAAATGTATCAACATAAAAAACATGGTATTTATTGTGAAACAAAACTCAAATTACACTCGGGACAAAACTCAACAGTTTATTAACTGACTCAAATTAACACAACTGAAATAAACGTAATCCAAACACGTGTGTCAGTGACATTTAGACAAAAAATATGCAAAAAAAAAATAAACAACAGTGAAGGTTTCTAATGATACTATATTTGTTGTTACTTTGTTGAATGAATTAGCAAAATAAATGATCAAAATAAAAAGTTGAGTACAAAGTTGTGGTTTTTTTTTTTTGGGGGGGGGGGGGGTAGAAGGTATACACTATTCTACAAAATCCAAGAATATTATGAATTGGCGGGATGAAGAATGGCCGTATCATAAAAGTTTCCTGTTTTAAACTTACGATGATTTTTATTGTAAATATTATTGTGAAAAGCGCTACTGTTGATAATTTTAAAGTCTTCGAAATGCTAAACAATCGAAAGTGATTCGTTTAATTTCGATCAAAACTTGATAATTTTGCATTCTATTCGGGTTCAACTCGTCGCATATGAAATCCTAAAACCTTAAGAATTAAAAGGATATTATTCAATCATACTAGACATGCATCGTAACCATCAACGTAAAAGTTTGAAACACTGATAATAACGTATCTAGATCACAAGAAAGATTTTTATGCATGGGTTTCAAACTCTGGGTATAGAATATGGAACTGACCTTCGAAATGAGTAAAGTTTACTTACTTAGCAATGATATTTGAAAGCAATTCAACTAATTGACCAAGGAAATATTTAATGACCGTGTTCCCGAAGAAAATGTAGTTAATGTTGATCAGTGATTGTAACGTAATTTGTACCCTATTAATCTAAATGAGGATGTCAATACAAGATACAATCTTTAACACGTGTATGTAACTAAAACTAATTAAACTTTGTTTGATTATTCTCATGCAAGATAGATCTTTAATTAAGAACTTTTTGTTACTACGTGTGATATGCACGCTAAATCACTATAGAATATGATGATTGCAGGTTTTAATTAAGATATTGCTTTCTATATGGAGTGGCGTTGTCATGTTGAAGAGTGATCTACGTAATAAAGAAAAGAGAATGAGTTAAGATGAGCTAGTTTATGTTGTTTAAAGGTTTTTGCAAATTTAAATTTCATTTGAGTAATACGTAACTAGACATAAATAAAGACAAGATAAACATTCTATAGTCCTCAAATAGAGAATCAATTGCGTGTTATTTGAATGTTCCAATTGTCACCTTATCTCAATGATAAATTATGTGTGACGGATTGAATGTATGCGCTTCTGCGTTTTACTAAATGAACATTGACATTTTCAAGTCAGTAAGCGTTTTGAGCTCATTAACCCATTGGGCGACTCGAACACGAGAGTTAAGAACATTGCTTGAATATGGACTTCGAATTTTTACAACATCGGATTTTAGCACATTATAAAGTATGGTGGTAAACTATAACGATCAAGGATCGTTATTAAACATCATAATACAGATTTACCGTTGTACTAAACTTAATTTTTTACTGGGTTTAACGCCGTGTCAACACAATTTAGGTCATATTACGGCGTCCAACACACCTAACCTAGCTTTCCTGGACCCTTGTCTATAACCAGTACTCACCTAGCCTTCCACAAGGCCGGAAACTTTTCAATATTATCATAAATGGATGAAAATCGACATTATTGTTAAATTTTTATGGAAAGGCATAACCTCCCCGGGCGGGATTCGAACCCGTACCCTCTTCGGGACACTAGATTCCAAATCCCAACGCGCTACCAACTGCGCTATCGACCCGGGTCATAAACTTTATCCTCAGAGTAATGTCGGTGGTATGAACCATAGACTAAACTAAACAGTGTAACAACGAACCAAGCAGAAGCATAACCTCTAATCCACAACATTATTATAATATATAGTTTTGATAGTAATATAAAGATAAAACCACGTAACATAACTTGAGGTATATATTTTGACATAATTTATGGTTTTAAGTAAAAGGAAATCTACACAAGTTTGTATGGGTTACATAGTAAAATTTCTTTATTCTGGTGTAAAAGTATGCTATGGTGATCTCGTGAAGTTTCTTTGTGTTCAGTCTTGTTAGTGACATTGTATTCAAACATTTTAACACTCAAACCGCATGAACAGTCGATAACAAACATTGGTAATGAAACTACGATAACAATGGTGTACAATATTAGTTTAGCATTAATTGGAAAAAGATATCATATGCGAGCTCGTCTCCTGTCAATCTTTAACTATGCTCGCGCAATTATTTACTCTAACAAAAAACGTAATTGGGTTTTTATGGGTTTTAACACACGCGTAGAACGTTATGCGATGCTATAAAAAAAATAGGTAAGAGCTTAAACGCGGCAACATCATAATAACGAGTGTCTCTGTTTTATTCAACAACATAATATAAATAACGTTATGTTATATTTAACTGGTTGTCATAAGATTTCAAAATTAAAGCACTCCATATAATTATGATTTTGGCACATTTAATGCCTTGTCAATGTTTTATTCCACTAGACAATATAAACAACTGCATGCTATTTCTTTAATGATTGTATTACGATTTAAACAACTTTTAGACAATCAGAATAATAAATATCATGATAGACAATTCGTGTTTACTTGTGAAACATACTACCCTGAACAGTTACAATAACCATAGAAAGCTTTGTGAACAATGGAAATAAAGAATATCCAAAGATATCCAAAACCTTGGTATAAGAGACACAGCTAGAGTTGAAGTCATTTACAGCAACTCTTTCTGGACTCATCTAGATTATAACAAAATGATATTTTCATATAGCATCTAAAATGATGAAAAAGTCAAAGGATTGAATATGTCTTTAATTTTATTAACATAAAATGACTACTAGAAAGCAGCAATATAATTATATCGTATTTTGAAACACATAACTGACATAAGCAAAAACTGAAAAACAACACTATATTTATAAGATATATGCATTAAACCACGTTATATGACAATGACAATCATTTATTTGTTTAAAGGCCTTCGTTTCATACAAAATTAAGGAAAACATGATATATACAAACAACTTTCGCATGAGTACCGTTTAACTTTTAAGTGATTATTTATGACATTGTTTGTTTGTTTGTTTGTTTGGGTTTTACGGCGCACCAACACAAAAAGGTCATATCGCGCCGAAAGCAATCAATGATACTATTAATTCAAACGAAATTAATGATGTAAAGCTCTATATCTTATTACAATCATTTATTTCTTTCAAAAAGTTTAGTATCGCATATGATGATACAGATTCAAAAAGTTCTTTAGTGAGTTTACTTTAAAATGTTTGTCACGAATGTATTTAAGATCCTGAAAGTCAAGGAGAACGTATTTTACATTGAAATGCTCGTCACATGGTAAACATTTAGGTGCTTCCTCTCTTTTGAGAAGGTATGAATGTGTTAATCTGGTATGACCAATTCTACATCGCGTAATCACTATTTGATCTCGGCGATTAGAAAATATTGTTGACGAAGTCACGAAGATAAACCAATGGTTGGCTTTATGTCATGTAACTTATTAAATACAGCATTATTCCACATTGTTTCCCATTTTGACTTAATTAACGAATTTATCGAACAATTGAAGTCGCTGCTTGGTAATTTGATATCTACTGGTTGAAGTTTTAAAGATTCTTTAGCTAAAATGTCTACTTTTTCATTTCCATGTATACCTATATGACTTGGTATCCAGCAGAGGTGTACTATTTCAGATTTCAGTATTTCGTGTAATCTTAATTCAATATGTTTAATAAGTATATTGTCTGAACTACGATTTTTTATGGCCAGTAATACAGATAGAGAATCTGAGAAAATAATAAAATTGTTATTAATACTATTTGATATGTATGATAAAGCAAGATCTAATGCTTTGACTTCGGCTGTAAATATGGATGCCTGGTCAGGCAATCGCATTCTTGCAACGAAAGAATTTCTATATGCAGCGCAACCAACTTTGTTAACATCTTTTGAGCCGTAGGTAAATAAATGTGTACAATCTTTATATTTTCTAAGATGTTTACGAATTCCGATTTGAAGGCTTCTGGGCTGGTAAAGATTTACGAAAGATTGATAGGTCAATACTCACGTCTGGTATGTTGTAGGTCAAAGGAGGGACATTTTCATCAAAGTTTTGTAAAACGGTAGAAGTGTTGATATTAAGCATTTCTAAATCGTTTTTAACGCACAGGCCAAATGGTTTAATTTCGTTCGGTTTGTTGTCAAATTTATCAATGTAATTTGGTTTAAAAACAACTTTTCGCGCCGGGTTACTATTGTTAGAAGATATTCGAGTTGCGTATTGTAATGAAAGTTTTTGTCGACGTAATTTTAATGATGGCTCTTTAGCTTCAACATAAAGACTTTCAACAGGTGAAGTTTTAAAGGCACCAAGGGCAATACGTAAGCCCTGGTTATGAATTGTATCAAGCATTTGTAAGTACGAATTACGTGCTGATCCGTACACAATTGACCCATAATCTAGTTTTGAACAAACAAGACTTCTGTATAATTTAAGTAATGTTTGGGAATCAGATCCCCAATCAGTATGTGAAAGTACTTTAAGTAGATTTAAAGCTTTAATACATTTTGTTTTTATCGACTTTAAGTGTGGTATATTTTTATGACATATAATATATATATTTATAATACATGTACATGTATATAATTTAACACATTATCATAATATTATGATTTTTTGATGTCATGAATATATACAATTTGTTTATGTTAGGTCATTCAGAAGTTGGCACACAAAAGTCTATACGACATGGTTTGCTTTTGCAAACATATTTCATATAACAGCCAAACATATTCTTGCAAACCTGCCAGCGCTACTTATTCTGAAAATATATTTTCTTTCATTTTGTGGCCATTTAGAAAGACATCTTGCCTACGGACAAATATCAGCAAGATGAAAGGGCATAGACAAATAGGCGTAGACGTGTTTCAAAACAGGGTTTTATTGCTCAAAAGTGTTTTTTTCTGCCAATAATAACCTCTTGAAGTTGTACATAATTATCGCCTATTGCAATGAATACCTCATATAGATATTGGTAATATGTACCCACAAGTAAAGCTTTTAAATTAAGTCTAATAATCAGGAACAACTTACCTGCGGTCATCTGACTGTTTAAACGTAATGCTGGACATTGAAACAGCCGAATTAGGGTAAGTAATACTGTGAACATTTAACTGAGTAGTAATTATCTGTTTAGAGGTGTTAATGTCTACATATTGCTACAATAGTTACCAGTACAGAAGTGAAACAAAAGCTTAATGTTTCAACTCATAAAGTATGATACATGAATACATTGACTAAAATACTAAAAAATGCAAACCAGAGTTCAAAACATTTATATAAAAATGAATTAAACGAAGCAAAGCAAATGATGAATAAGAGTCAGTGGAGAGAGTCAATATATGCCATATTCAGATTTTTTAAAAGTTAACATATGAAAGAAGTAGACATATTAAACCATACAGAGGTTGTCAGCAAATATATTATATTTGTAACAATAGCGTAAATCTTCTCACGTAGAATTGCAACGTTGGCGAGAGTAAGTTAAACCAATTAACACATTAATTATTCTTCAACCTTTTATACTAGTTTCTGATCATAAGATGACAATTATAACTGCGCTGATGAATTTTATCGATGTATTGGATAGATCAATGATAACCGTTGACATCAATAATTGAAATCATCGCCCGAGAATTTTACATCATTTTAATGTCAACAGATAAGGGTGTAAGTGGGGTAGGGCGAAACACACTGACTCAATCCTTCTAGCGGACACAACTAGCTTACTTGTAAGGTCTTCACATATTGTATGCAGATCACAAAAGTTGTGTCGCATTTATTAAATTTACCACAAATTTCCCGGATATTAATCTATCCTTGATATAACTAGCTACGAGTAAAACTATTATCTCATGTCTAAACTTCAATTACAAATAACAGTCGCTAAGACACAATTACATGTTATTTTTTTTATATACGTAGTTGCATCAACCTTTCTTTCTGTTCACTCAATAGAACCTCTTATTATTATGATAGTGATTGCCCAAAGTAACCGTAGTGTGAATGTTAGAGTATGTCCTTATCAATCATGTTTGAAATCATGAACAAAAATTAATATGTACGAATGAATATTTATCATTGATGATTATTCTTATTCATTAGATGTTCAGTGTATAGTTTATCGTATTTCAATGCACAGTTCAACTTTCTAGAAACTGGATTGCTTTGTCTACGCTATAAAACAACTACTTACTAACAGTATCAAATGAAAACATCATACGAAGTTAGTGTGTACAAAGACTTGTATGTTTTCTTGGTTTTCAACTTACATATATATATACACCTTTAAGTAGTATTTCTTCAACTGGAAATTGAATTTGCGTCTATTGAAAAATTATAACACAACACATTCTCACAATTGATTTATAGTCGACAAGCACTCGTAGCTGCAACACGCCTCTAAGGGACACTAACAAAGTACTAACATTATACTGGTAGGCGATCCTCATAGTTAGCATTGTTCACATATATAAAAAAATAATACGCAATGAAGCACACAGAACTTTGTCTTCCAAAAGACACATGGATGGGGATTTTTATAAAACAGAGTTAAGCAGTAGAAACAGCCATAGAAGTTGAAGCGGCAATTAGGGAACATTTAAGACAAGTTTTAAGTTTTTCCGACAACAATTTAAAGTCTATAATGCGCCATTGATTTACCTAAATTACCAATTTCAAAAGCAAGTCAGTTTCAAAAGTGCTTTGTTAATCTCCATTAACAAAATGACAAAGGTTATGATACAACACATTTATTTTAACTTAAGAGTTTTGTTTTAGTAACATACAAACAAAATACATACAGATATGTACACATTGTCAGCACTAAAATCTCAAACAGTAACGTCGAGTGGTAAATCATTTCCGTGTTGTCTATTCAAGTATGAGTATAACTTTTCCAATTGTCAATTATCATTTTAGTTTCGTACTTACGACAAAGGTTAAATTGGTTATGGTAAATATATCTTGTCATTTATGAATTTGTATCTGAAAATGTACCAAATGTGTGGGGTTAGATAGTACACAACTGTTATATGTCATAACGTCAACCCTTTTTTACTGATTTGTTGTTTTCTTGTGGTATTTTCTTTTGTTGATTGTTAACTGTCCTGTTACTTCCGTCTTACACAAACGCGAGTAGGATAAGACAAATATTGTGCAATAGCATGCATAAAATCGAGGCCAGATTATAAGTCTGAGACTAAAACGCTGGGTAATCAATAATAGTTACTTAAAGACGCATAAGTTAAATTGTTAGTTCATAAAATAATTTTTGATACTTTTTTTTCAGTTTCATAAGTATCAAACAAAGAATTGATATACTACATCGACCGTCCACTATACAAATGTACTTGTTACTTGTCAAATAGATTAGACTGAATTGTAAAGCCACATCTATTCATACAGCAGTCTGCAATGATCACACTAAGTATAGTAAATGAGTTCAATGTACATAACAATTCTGTTCGTATAACAATCAGACAGCAGTATATCAAGTATTTGTTTTTGGTCACTCCATCTAGAATCATTCGAAGATTTCCTGAATCTGCCTGAAACCTTTAACATGTACACTAACAGGCCCTTCTTAGACAAAATAACTGTTTAGTCAGTACTTTCAACACATTAGCAAATACTTTGTTAAGTTAAGGGGTAGTCTGAATTTTCAGAATTTGTCCTAGGACCATATAAAGACATCTATATCTTCTGAACTATGACTTCTACACATCTGAATGTGGTTAATTTTGAGCTGGAAGGTTCCTTTTGTGGAAACGTGGCATTCGAACAACACGAAGATTCAGTACAAGTTTCAAGGCAAACAAGACAGAAAATGTCTATCATCGAAAGTTTCGTGTTGACTTGTAAAATATAAACCAGACGTAATTGTTATATAATACTACAGGCTTTGTAAAAATTGTGATGAAAGTTTCTTTGCAAATATCATTATCTGTTCAAATTAATATATTCTCAATTTCGACATTGTCCCCGAATAGATTTGAAATAAAAACAAATTTGATGCAGCATCAAATAAGTTTAGATTACGAGACAGTATGATTAAAATGTGAAAGATATCATCTAAGATTTTATCATTCTATATTCTAATCACTTCTTCCTAAGCTATTTTCCCAGACACAATATTTTCTTATTTTGTGAACATCTTATTTGATTTTTTTGTTAGTTTGCTAGAAAAACGTAAGAACCAAGACAATTAGGCAGAAACTATTTTTATGTTTCTATTGCTCTTGAGTTGTTTTCCTCTATACAAATTGTCGGCTAATTAGGTACCAGTATATAATCTAGTACATTTTATACACAAAATGGTCACACTTACCCTAAAGTAAAGCTATGAGGGTATTTCTTTCTTTTTAATTAGAGTTAACGACCTGTCAACACAAAATATGATCATTTTACGGCGTTTTTTTCACTTAACCTAGCTTTCCTGGAGCTTTGTCTACAAGCGGTACTAACTAACTCTTCCACAATACTAACAACTTCTCCTTACAAGTTATAATAGGAGGGAATTCGACATTGTTGTTTAATTGTTATGGGAAGGTTTAACCATTGCAGGCAAGATTCGAACAACTTACACCTTATGAACACTAAATATATCTTGGATATAACCACATGCTAACCACTGAAAACAGTTGACGGCGGTTTTTTCACTTAACCTAGCTTTCCTTTATTATTCAATTTAATGGACATTCTTTTAATGCTGTAATAAAGCTAAATACATAAATGACTCAATCTAGAAAAAAACCTTTTACATTGTTTATTATAGACTGTCAAATTAAGGACTTAATATGTTTACAAATTGTTTGATTTGGTGCATTTTTGTATCTGCATTACTTAATTAATATGTATTTTATATTTCCTTGCTAGTTATAACCTTAAAGGCTCCGTTATATCTAGGTTTAGACAAAAGGTGCCATACTAAATACACAATATGGAGAAAATGCTATGCCCTTATTCAAACATAAATGCATCTGGGTGGGGATCCGGTGAGTTTGTCGTGCCGAAAATATCTAATTTAATCAATTAAAAATATTAACACTCAATGGTTAAATTTAGTCGTTGATAGTTATATGTATAAACAAAATAACAATTAATGACGATGATAATGGCAATAATAACAATGGCTTGTTGTAATCAATAATTTTTGGCATTATTATTTGTGAAATAATTTAAAAAAAAAAACTTTCAATGTTTAAAATTAGACGTTGATCATGATGGATATATTATATACAACCAAGAGGAGAACAATTAACTCTGCATTCAAGATTTTCATTGACATTTGGGATTTATCTTTTTAAATTAAAATTCATTGTAATCGAAAATTTTACCATTATTCGTGTCTTTTTCTTTTATCAAAATGTCAATCGACATTATTAGCTTATTGATGTATACAAGAGAAAAACCAAAACATATCAGGCTCATGACACAGAATATTGTAACATTGCATAATCTCTAACATAGATACATTAAATTAAATCGCACACTTTGAATACATTCAGTCACTAGTTACAAAATTCCCATCAGACTATGTTACATGCTTGTTTATTTGTCTATTACGTTGCATTGGGACTACGGTGATGTTTCCACGATGAAAATTAACACTATTTATGAAAGTAAAACATACATTGTTAACATAAAAGTACCATTTGCAAAAAAATGTTTAGAAAGGTTTGATAACTGTAAATATTAAATTGTTCACATCGTTGGGTCTATTTAGTTCTACTAGCTTTTACATAATGCAAACCTGTTATTTAAATCTATGTGCGGTAACATTTAGCAAATATAATGCTCATTGATACCATGCATATATTTGCACAACAAATCCATACAGTGAATGAATTATTTTATTAATTTCCTGGTTGTGCGAAAGTTCTGTGAGAACGATATAACAAACAGAAACAAATGACGATCATAATGCCTATATAAATGTACTTAAAATATTTAATGGAATCTATGAATATCATTATCAGGTAACTGGATGTGTTTTCTCCTTTTTTTTGTTGATTTTTTGTGCAACTGAAAAAAACGGATAAGTAACAACGTAATAAGTCAACTTGTATAACAATTGTTTTTTCCTGACTGATTATTTTTTACACATGCAAGCAACATCTGTTTGACGGGAAGTATAATTTGCGTCTGTTGAGAAATTGCAACACAAAGATGCACAACACATTGTCACAATTGATTTGAAGTCTACGAGTTTTTGTAACTAGAGAGATACATTTGCGACAAGTTTCTGGGAAATATTATTTTGACAAAATACTAACATAATACTGATAGGCGACCACATTTAGAAATGTTAATAACATGTTTGTTCAATGACCAGAAGTGAAGAACAAATGTTGTTTTTTCCATCAGACGTGTTGATAATTTCGGAATGGTAATTCTAGGGACTTTGGTCAGTTATCTTTCCCTGATAAAATCTGAAGCAGTCCAATTGGTAAGTAGGTCCTTACTGTTGGAAACCTCGGATTTTATCATTGAATTCCTGTGTATGGATAATACTTAAAAAGTAAGGATAAAATCCGAGTAATCCAACTAATAGGATCTACCTATTTAAAGAGTATACAAGGAGAAATAACTGACTAAAGTCCCTTATTGTAAAACATCGTGCATTTTATCACATGTTTCAACAATGAGAGAATTTTGTTAGTTATATTTCCTTGATAAAAATCTAAAGCAATCCAATTGGTAAGTAGGTCCTATCAGTTGGAATCCTCAGATTTTGAAATTAAATCCAAATGTTTTATTAACTTTTCTATTCTAGCCAACCTTAAACGTAGTATCTCCGAGTAAACAATACGAGAAGGGTTGTCTATTTAAATATAGATGTAACATTTCCAATTTTCAATTAACATTTCAATTATCTGAAAACAGTAAAGGATCACATGAACATATATATTGACATTTATGTTTGCGTTACAGTATTTGAAAATATACTAATGGTTATATAGAATAGACAGAAAGGCTGTTATATATGCGTCGATTATTTTGTAAAACATAAATGGGCATACATCTTATAATGAATAATGTCACATGAAGTTAATATTATTAAAGAAGTTATATTATTGCTCTCCGATTCTGAGGACAACAGCTTTAGTATTTAATCAGCATGAATAACTATTATGTCAAATTATTTTCTATCAAGTGTAGATTTGTGCAATTTTAACACATTAAAAAAACTGTACTTAGGTGATAAGTAAAAAATTGTAGATGATAATGCCAATGCAATTACTCCTTTCATTTATTGTCGTATTTAAAAATCTATCAGTAGACCCAGAAAAAAAATCAAAGGTGTTGATGAAATATTATTGGTGAGATCGAACTTATCCTTATCTCATAATCTATTTTTTATCTCTTTGATTGAGGAAAAACGATTAACGCAGTAATGATGGCAGTATTGACAGTATGTTGTTGAGCAATGCTAGTTTGACCTACTAGACATAATGTCAAGTATTTCTTATAAAAATTTGTTAATGTGGAACAGGAAATACAAATATCTAGACAATATATGTCTACATCGACTGTTTGTGGTAACCTGTAAAAAATACCAGACTTGATTGTTAATAACTTATATTAGCTACGTTAAATATTGCAATAAGGAATTCATATTAAATATATTAAAAAAATCGTTTCAATATATTTTTATCATTTCGTCGCCGTGGAGTGTTTTCATCAGAATTTAATAATATTATTTCATAAGATGAGTTTACCAGTCATGTTTTTAATAACATCGAATTTATTATCTAGTATTTCATAATTTTGTATTATTATCAACCATTAAAAAGGCTTGTAACGAGACAAGGAATAAGAGAGGAACAATGTTATATGGCATATTGCTTCAAGTAAACTATTAGCAAAACATGAAAACCTAGACAAATAGACATAGTAGCTTCAGTTTCGCTTCAAAACATATTAATATTACTTTCAAGTTTTCTCCATGTTTTATGAATTTTTGAGGAAGTGCCGTTTGAGACTGGAAAGAAATTTTGCCCTTAAGGTGTCGAGTTATTAATTTGTCACATATTAAGCGAACACCACTTTTATGTTGTCTGCTTTTCGTCTGAAATATTTAAGATATTTTGTACTGCGAAGCAACATATCAAACGTTGTGATGTTAAGTTGCATCTTCATAAAAATATAAGCTTTGCCCTTTTATACGTTTTACTCTGCCTCCTAAATCCAAAGTAAAAGAGTAATTTCAACAATATAAAGAATGTTTTCCATATGACATATTGTAAATTTGTATTGTTAATAAGAAAATTTAAAATATAATTATGAGCATCATTAACAAAACCTTTATGCCATTACTGTTTTACGAGTGCGTCATTTGATCTCAAAGGGACAATTAAGCCCACGCTAAATATTTTCTTTGACATTTTGGGTTGATTTTCATATTGTGGCTTTTCCCATAATTGATATTATAACTCATGTTTTCTACATTATTATTCACTCATGTAAACACCTAATTGGGCAAAAACATTTACTTTATGTTACTTTATTAACTTTATGTTATTTGTTGTTTCTTTGCATGATATCATATTCGGTCAATATGAGTTTGCACTGATTATTTATATTGAATGGACAATTTTAAATGTTATTCTGAATATGAATTACGTAATTGTTCGCTGTAGATCAATATTTATATCGATGACTATTTATCTTTTTCATTATACTGAAATGTCTCTTCTTGCACTGATGCTCCACTGGGACAGATAACTATTTTTATAAAACTTCGCTTGATCTTTTTCAATATCAGTAATTTGTGTATATTGGATGATTGCACATAATATGAGTTTAATAACATTTTAATACATAATATGATCCCAAGAGAATGTTAAATTGCTATAATATGAAACCAATTACGAAAACTGTAAAAATAGCACCTGACGAACGATATTTTACATCTTTTATTGAAAACGTCTTTCTAATTTTTACAATTGTAAGATATTGTCTGTATATTTTGTCTATCAATTTTGCTAACAACTCGATATTGAATTAAGTACCAGATCATAACATAAGCACTATGTATACTTGCATATGTAAATTGATCTTTCTTATGCTGCATGTACGCTATTACATTCATTGTCATCATCTATACATTTGTGTATCTTCATATTTGTTTCCCGTATTAACACACCCATAGGGTTGTAACCATTACCATGGTCAAGAGCAAATCAAAGTTACCAGATTTGTTTTATAAGTGTAATAAAAACGTTGGCAAAAGATTAGCACTTTCGTAAAACATATTATGGTGGTCGAAAACTATACATGGAATTATTTTGCAAATTATCATTTATTGTGACAAAACTCGCAAAGGTTTAACCTACTGCATTTTCTGCAATCAGTTTGTACCCATTTGGTTATTTTGTCTGCGTAACTTAAATTATTATAAATTATTACAAAGATATGTTTTCTCTAAAATGAAATATTTCTTTTGGTTGCAAACAAAAGTGTCTAAATAAAATTGATTTATATGTAAAACACGTTCGTTTAGAGTCAAGTACAGAAGTATTGCGCGGATCAAGTGTACAGGAAATGCAGTATCAGGAATATTTATAGTTTATTTTCGTCATAATTAGACCATTTGTCATTATTTCTATCTTGCCAAATGTTTCAATGAAAAGATAATTGGTCTGAAATTATGCACTAAAAGGGTACGCCTAATCTCCATAAGTAAGAACATACTTGATATTGCTTCACTTCACCAAGATGTAAATAAATATTGTGGGAGTTCTTGCGTCGTGAAGGTTGTATATATTTTTTTCATACAACATTGTTGAACCAGGTTAACATGTACATAAAATAAGACATACAACTGACCACAGATCTTCAAGACACAATTGAAGCTTCAATGTTGTCTTTAAAGCATCGGTTATCGTAACTGTATGAATGATTGGTGTTTGTATTGGTATTTGGTATTCTACATATTTGAAGCTGTCAATCATCAAACCAATTTCAACGATATGAATGATGTCGGAAAAATTGCATAATCCGACAAAGTTTATTTTACCTAAGAGACTCCAGATTTGATTAACAACTTGCACGATTCTCTTGAAAAATCGATGCAAAATTATAAACGTGATATTTTGTTGTATACGAGTCCCGATGGCAACATGTTTTTACTAATGATGTTTCGTCAATGTTTTTGTTATATTTATCATTCTGGTTAATATTAACATTTTTTGAAGTTTTATTGTGCTATATGATTCATTAACACATTCCACCAATTAAAAAGCAAATATTTCTAAAGGAGACATAACACAACGATACCAATCTACAAAAGCTCATTTCTAAAACCATCAAACTGTATTGAAAGTGTGCTTAATAAACAATTATTTACTTTGCGCTTACCTTATCGTTCGTAACGCACCGACTTACCCTCATCAAAGAAGGTTTTAACTGATTAAAGCAGATGGTAAATGTTGAGTGAAGAATGTCTTCAATTATTATTTAGTATTACACACATGTTTAACCAATCGTTTCCTAGACGTAATAAGTATAGTATAAAATGCAAACTTTTAGTTGACTTGTAAGAATTCCATGTTCGATAAAACTATAGATTTCTAAATACTGAACTAACTATTATTTCAAATGATACATTACGTTTAGGAAACGAAATCCAGTTTTTAATAGTATGTACTCTTTACATGTAGAGAAAAGTTAATACATATGTGTTGCTGAGCAGTTATGATTTTCTACCAAACAAACTATCCTATTCGTTTTTGCAATCAATTATTCCCTTTATCATTCAAACACGATTGTTCAAGTAACATTGTCCACGTTAAAATATCTGCCTTTGTTTTGTCCAATGCATTCAAATTGAATCTTCTAGTATTATTTATACGACTTTTGAAACGTCTTGTGTTTAAAATATCATAGTAGGTTCTACACTTCATGAAAGTAATTTTGAAACACGGTATAAATCAATGAAAACACATTCAAGACTTTCATAAAATAGTAATAAAATAGCGGCTTGATTCAATGTAGCACTCTCAACGTTATGTTGTTATTAACCGAATATGACATTACTGATTTTGCGCACCTACCGCACCTATAATGTTATCGTTCGACGTAATTAATGTTTGCATCAACAATCAAAGCATTACAGAACCTATATATACCCAATTTTAGTGATAATGTATTAGAAATGGATTTTGTGAAAGCAACTAATAGATATGTCCCAGTGGATATCATGCTATTCACCATATTTATGTAATAAAACTTTACAATATAGCATACAATAGTATCACTCCCGACGTTGTTCGGACCTGAAGTTGATAGGCTTTGATTCTGATTTTACTGTCAAGTAAAGATGTAAATGAATGAACTATTCACTTTACGCTGATCAAAGCATGGTTTGCTTTATATTGTAAAAAGTTGTTACAGACATCTCCTAGAATAACAATGGAGCATTTATTTATACGATATGCTTTATCGCATTTTTACATAACAATCTAATAAACACGTTCAGATATTCTGCAGATTCTAAGAAGACAATTCCTAACCTGTTTAACCATACAATTTAAAGTTATTTCGAAATAGGTTTAGACATTTTGGAAATATTATGAAATACTAGAACGCACAATTATCTTTTAAATGATGCAATACCTTTATGAATAAGGAGAATAAAATTATGATGTTCATTTAAATCAGATTACAGCCATGTTACAGAAAAGTAACAGTTGTAACATTGCTTTTATTCCTGCATATTTATACTTATATCAATAACACCGTGTAAAAAAGCATGCACATTTTAAAGTAACACCATTAGCTAAAACTTAAAATGGTATTTTGCCATAAGTGGGAAATGAAAATCTAACAAAAGCTGTTGTGTTTTTTAACTATGATCATAATACATATTTAAGGTTGTCGAATTAAGCTGTAATAATATATTCTTTACAATTATATTAAACAATATTCAAATTATCAAGGAAGTCTATTTTCAGATTTTTTTCTGAGTCTTAACATAGAATGTACGTATTTAAATGTCAGGGAGGAAGTCCAGTTTACAAGCTTCTTGGAAGAATATTAAGATTAATTTACGTGAAAAGACTACGAATTTCAGAGTAAAACCTGCGAGTGTTTGTGCGGAAAGAAGGATGTCTTTAATATATATACATATATAATCCTAAACATATTCATCAACTGCTTCCCTGCCTATTACACCACAGTAGCAGTAAAATGGCATAGAAAAATGGATTTAAATAACGACAGTCGTAATCGGTAATGTAACATAATAAAATTTTTATGTATTTGGCATTTTGCAGATATTGTCCTTTTTCAGTTGACTGATAACTTATAGTACAAAGAGAGACATTGTACTCGGTAACATATGCCCTCCAGTAAGTTACGTAATACCACTAAATAAGAAATTATCAGTTTCAATGTTTAGATTTGTACCATCTGGATGAATAATGACATAACATATCATTCTGGAATATTTATATCATATGTGGTTAAGTCGTTTTGGAAAAAAATGTGCCGGATGTTTCTCTTTTACCTGATGTAATTCAAAGTATAGACTATATGCAACAAGATTTTTTTCAAATTGATACTGTATGTTGCATTTACGCAATTGTGTGGTTTTATTGTGGGGAATAGTCCAGTTATACTATATTTCATTACAATGCCCACTTCCGTTGTTACCCTGACACTTTACATACAAATGTGAAAAAAACATAATAGGTATTCTTAAAACTGAGGTAAAAAGAACTAAACATTTCTCAGACACGTCGTATTATTATTTAATTACCACTCGGCTTCCTACAATCAAAGTGTCAGCCATTTTGTAGTTTCGTGGTTAATTGTGCATTTATAACAGTTTAATTACAGTTTAAAATATACCCATATTTGAACAGAAACATATGTCATGATTAAATGTAATGCAATGCATGTTTTTATGAAGATTTATTTAGCAAATATACCATTTTCAAAGTCAGGACTGCATTCATTCTTTAAATGTAACAAGAATATGTTTTATACTAAACTGTTCAACCAAATAAAACCTTGTTTTGATTTATTTTACAAATACCTCTGGTAATGGTTTTATATTTCACTCATTTGATATTCTTACTAAAATATATTGGAAGAGAAAAAAGGGGAACATTCATATTATTGTTTTTGCTTGTAAAGATAATCGAAAGCAGAAATAACTTGTTTGCTCTGATTTGTATTTGCTAGTCACCATGAAAAGTAATTAACTAAAACAAGATAAAACTATATTCTTGCTTTGTTAAGCAAGTGAAAGCAATCGGTTCTTGTGACAGAAATATTAATTCAGAAACGTCAAACTATATTATGAGCACTGCTTGATTCTATAAAACTTTGTTTAGATTTTATCTTAAGATTTTTTTGTGAAATTGTTATTAATTTCTAAAACATTATCAACTATGAAATTGCTTGGCGCATTTATAGAAATAAGATAATGCATTTACCTTTGAGACACCAGCTTAACGTTTTGTACTGATATGAACCAATAAAATCAAACTGCAAATCACGACTTAATATTGTATTCGTGACAGTAGTTTAATTTTTGTAATTTATCATACTGGTTTGTTGTTTTTAAGTGTTTCCGACCATTATAAATGCGATTTAACTGAAAGTATCGTTAAGATTAATACATTTATATCTTGATAAAAAATGTTGTTGTCCAGTCATGTTATGATTAAGTAAATTGTGCAATGAACAATGTGAATGCAACTCTCTTGGAATTGAAGATTGTAAAACAGTACAGATGAATCGTCGGTCACAAAATCATATGCAAATCGATTGAAACCAGAACTGGTAAAGTAATCGCGAATCTCAATAATCAGAGCTATAGTTTTGAGTTTACATTATCATATTGTGATATTAAAATGTAGTCACTATACAATTTATTAAGCTTTCGTTTTTATAGTTTCTTATTGTTTGTATGATACTTTCATAATCCGTTAATCGTAACTTGATAACTAATGGCTGAAATAAAAGACAAAATCATATTTATTGCTTGTACTGACCTTATCTTGACACTTTAATTCAGATTTTAGGCCATTTATTCACTCACATCATTAGTTTATGTACATTGGTTTCAAATAAATAAACTTTTATGGATACTCTTCTACAAGAACTCGCTTACCTTGTTAGATGGGTTGTCTGGGATAAGCCAGAGCTAAAAGATAAACTATACACGCTATCTGACACATTAACAATACATTATTTATTAGCTATATGGGAGCAAAAATGTATTAAAGATTCGAGACAATTAACGTTTTCTTTTATTATGTTATGTAAATAAGAAAGACAGAAATTAGTTCATACGTATCTACTAATGATAGGTTTACTTGCTCACTAATACCCTGTTTATATAATCAGCATAACGAATCATTCGATTAGAGTAATGACGCGATTACTTCATTGGCACAGCTGTTAAGTCCTTGTCTAGAGTACATTCCGTATATGTATTTTAATACCAGCTACGTTATGTGGATTGTCACATCATGATGAAAGGATACACTATGTTTACATTCATAAGTTTCAAAATAATACTGTTTTAACAGACAGACACATAATAAATTATAGACATTGAGATAAAGAATTATTTTGAAGCTGTTTCTTTTTCAGAAATATGCATATTAAATATAAATAGTTTAATAGTTGCATATGATATTTTTTTCAATAAAACTAAGCATCATAATTAAATTAGTTTGTTGAATTTAAAAGGTTTAAACATAAAACAAGTATGTAAAGGAAATTCTCTCATATTATGATCGCGTGGATTTAATTTAGTACCATCATCGTCCTTATTGACTGATTAAAGATATTTCTTATCATCGAATCAGTTTTCCGGAAAAAGTACTCATATAAATGATAACCTATCATTTATGTTTCTATAAAACATTCTAAACATCAATAATGTTAATAGAATTGTCCTTATCATTACGATGACAGCATTGACATCAGAATAAGAGAAGTTATGAGTTATAATATCATTATCTCTAGAGACTTATACAAATAATTGGATACATTTTCAGAATTTTGTTTACCGATTTTAATTATGTTCATCAACGCTCTAAGCCAAAAGTTTTATCAAAAGGCTAAGCATTCATGTTTTACAGATTTTACAGTAGTAACTGGATATTAAATATACGTTGTATACATGTTTATATATAAAACATTATTTCTGGTAAACTATGAACGACACTCCTTTTAGATCAATTACTTTCATGGATAGATATAAAACTTGTGTCTAAATGTCTATTAAATACGCAGAAACGTCATATTTCGAACTCGGTATTTAGATTATATGACATATGATATTTATTTAAATATTATCAAAAAATAAAAATTTCTTCCCACTCTTTTAGATATGCTGAATCAGCATACAAATACTTTTTATAGTTCAATAAAGTTTATTAAATTAAATAAAAAAGGCCATGTTAATAAAATACTTTTTCACAAACGGGTTATCTCTGTAGAAAGATGAATTCATATTATTTTTTGCGTGAGAGTAGAAAATCATCTATTTATATGTGCTTATTACGAATGTAGATATGGCCATAAACAAGTGAACATTTGAAGTTTGTCATTTTAAATCAAGTTCGAAAATATACATTTTCTTCATAGAGTGAGAAACGTTGTATTATTACAAATAACACGCGTATTAATATTGCTAAGCATATAGGGAATCAATTTCGTACCAGACAAATTAATTGACCGAACAATGATGCAGTAAATGCATCTATAAAAGGAATTTAAATGACAACATTATTTTAAATTGAATTATTAGTTGTTCGCTTGTCAAACAACTGTATACGCCAATTTGAGAAATCGGTATAGCAACCTTACTACGGATTCTACTTTTTTTGAGGTACACGACGGGGCTCAACTTTTCAAACCTATGATATACAGAGTTTTCATTAATTGTTCGAAGAACAAGTATATTCGCCAATTTTGAGAAATCAGTATAGCAAGCTTACTACAAAATCTACTTTTTGAGGTACATGAAGGAACTCAAATCTTCAAGCATGTGTATGACTGAGAAAGGTTTTAATAATTAAATTGTAATAATTACATTTAACCAAACACTGAAAATATATATTCGACAGTGAAGATTCCCTGTGGTGAACCCCAATTTGAAAGACCGTGACGCATTAATCTCTCATTCTATACGTAGACGATAAAACATATCTTGGCTCAGACGCTTAACTCATATCGCACAACAACAACGCGCAGGAAGTAGTGCGGCGTATACATGAATATAAAACCGTTGTATGTTTTTTTCTATTTTTAAAAGATAAAATCATGATGATTAAATTGTAAAAAATGCTGGCTTATAACTACAGGAATACTTATCCATATATACATACTAGTAACACATACAATTAATTTGTTGGAACATTAAATTGTATTTCCCTGTACTCCTCTATGGTTATTATACCTGTGCAATTATGGGAGTATGCATTGTAATTAATTTCTAAATAAGATTTACATGAACATTGGGATATCGGTATTTTTGATAATCGAATTAAAATTGTATTTTCATGTATAGTTTACAAGTACAAATGGCACCATTTTGAAGATGCATTTCGTACAACGAAAGCTCTGCATTCCATGTTTCAAAAAACGAAAACTTATTCTACATAAAACTATTTTGTCACATTTTTAGCACATTAGGTGACCAAAGCACAACATGTTTTCTCTGTCGAACAACTCCAGTGCCTTAAGCGCTTTGATTTTTAGTATGTAGAGCAATGTCATTCACTAGTGTAGTGATATTAAGTGACCAATAAATTTAAATGTTAACATAAATGAAGCAATTGATCGGTATGACTTATGTCTTCCAGTACTGTAAAATAATCACAAAATGAGAAAAATATACATGTCATTGTATATGTAACGTCTGGGGGAACGAATGTTATTATTTTATGTAAGATAAATAATTTGTATATACCTTTCCTTAACAATTATGACAAAACAGTTCTTGACTAATTGATTATCATTGTTAAGATGAAAATCAGACACAAACCCCCAACAGCGGTCTTTCCCTTTTTTAAATCAATAACCACTGCTACCACAAGTAAATTTGTTTCACAGAGAACCGAATATTTTTTCATCTTTTCTTTTACATTTCACTATTTTCTATAAATTTAGTCTACTTGTACTAAATTATGATGTTCAAAGTACACAAGGATTAAAAATAATAGTTTTATTTTTTGTCACATGGTAAAATCATAACACAACACATTCTCACAATTGATTTATAGTCGACAAGTACTCGTAGCTGCAACACGTCTCTAAGAGAAACTAACAAAGTACTAACATTATACTGGTAGGCGACCCTCATAGTTAGCATTGTTCACATATATATAAAATAATCCGCAATGAAGCGCACAGAACTTTGTCTTCCAAAAGACACATGCATGGGAATATTTATAAAACAGACTTGAGCAGTAGAAACAGCCATAAAAGTTGAAGCGGCAATTAAGGAACATTTTAGACAAGTTTTAAGTTTTCCTGACAACAATTTAGTCTATAATGCGCCATTGATTTACCTAAATTACCAATTTTAAAAGCAAGTCAGTTTCAAAAGTGCTTTGTAAATTTCTATTAACAAATTGACAATAGTTATGATACAACACATTGATTTTTAACTTAAGAGTTTTGTTTTAGTTACATACAGTCAAAATACATACAGATATGTACACATTGTCAGCACTAAATCTCTAACAGTAACGTCGAGTGGTAAATCATTTCCGTGTTGTCTATTCAAGTATGAGTATAACTTTTCCAATTGTCAATTATCATTTTAGTTTCGTACTTGCGACAAAGGTTATATTGGTTACGGTAAATATATCTTGTCATTTATGTATTTTGTATTCTGAAAATGTACCAAATGTGTGGGGTTAGATGGTACACATCTGTTACATGTCATAACGTCTGCCATTTTTTACTGATTTGTTGTATTCTCGTGGTATTTTCTTTCGTTGATTGTTAACTGTCCTGTTACTTCCGTCTTACACAAATGCGAATAGGATAAGACAAATATTGTGCAATAGCATTCATTGTTTGTAGGACGGCTTCCTGGCACCCAACATGCACAAAATCGAGGCCAGGTTGTAAGTATGAGCACAAAACGCTAGGTAATCAATTATATTTAGTTACTTAAAGATGCATAAGTTAAATTGGTAGTTCAAAAAATATTTTTATATACTTTTTTCTGTTTTTTATAAAATATCAAATATAGAATTAAAGGTTTATATCGACCGTCCATTATACTTGTAACTTAGCAAATAGATCAGAGTGAATTGTGAAGCCTTATCTATTCATACAGCAGTCTGCAAATATCGCACTAAGTATAGTAAATGAGTTCAATGTACATAACAATTTTGTTCGTATAACAATCAGACAGCAGTATATCAAGTATTTGTTTTTGGTCACTCCATCTAGAATCAATGGAAGATTTCCTGAATCTGCCTGAAACCTTTAACATGTATACTAACATGCCCTTCTTAGACAAAATAACTGTTTAGTCAGTACTTTCAACACATTAGCAAAAAAATTGTTAAGTTAAGGGGTAGCCTGAATTTTCAGAATTTGTCCTAGGACCATATAAAGACATCTATATCTTCTGAACTATGACTTCTACACATCTGAATGTGGTTAATTTTGAGCTGGAAGGGTCCTTTTGTGGAAACATTGCACCTGAACAAGACGAAGATTCAGTACAAGTTTCAAGGCAAACAAGACAGAAAATGTCTATCATCGAAAGTTTCGTGTTGACTTGTAAAATATAAACCAGACGTAATTGTTATATAATACTACAGGCTTTGTAAAAATTGTGATGAAAGTTTCTTTGCAAATATCATTATCTGTTCAAATTAATATATTCTCAATTTCGACATTGTCCCCGAATAGATTTGAAATAAAAACAAATTTGATGCAGCATCAAATAAGTTTAGATTACGAGACAGTATGATTAAAATGTGAAAGATATCATCTAAGATTTTATCATTCTATATTCTAATCACTTCTTCCTAAGCTATTTTCCCAGACACAATATTTTCTTATTTTGTGAACATCTTATTTGATTTTTTTGTTAGTTTGCTAGAAAGACGTAAGGACCAAGACAATTAGGCAAAAACTAGCTTTGAAACTTGTTTCTATTGCTCTTGAGTTGTTTTCCTCTATACAAATCGTCGGCTAATTAGGTACCAGTATATAATCTAGTACATTTTATACGCAAAATGGTCACACTTACCCTCAAGTAAAGCTATGAGGGTATTTCTTTCTTTTTTAATTAGAGTTAACGACCTGTCAACACAAAATATGATCATTTTACGGCGTTTTCTTTCACTTAACATAGCTTTCCTGGAGCTTTGCCTACAACAGTACTAACTAACTCTTCCACAAGACTGATAACTTTTCCATACAAATTATAAGTAAAGGGAATTCGACATTGTTGTCCAATTGTTATGAGAAGGTTTAACCAGTCCCGGCAAGATTGGAACCACTTACACCTTATGAACATTAAATATAATATATAGATTCGAATTCCTGCTGATAGCCTCCTGTGCCAAGTACTCGGGTTGACTTTAGTCTTCAAGAATCATCTAGAGCTTACATTCTACTTGGGTATAATCAAAGGCTAACCACTGAAATCACGAGTATTCAATTTAATGGACATCCTTATGATGCTGTAATAAAGCTAAATACATAAATAGCTAAATCTATAAAAAAGCCTTTTACATTAGACTGTCAAATTAAAGACCTAATAAGTTTAGAAATTGTTTGATTTTGTGTATTTTTGTATTTGCATTACTTAATTGATATGTATTTTATATTTCCTTGCTAGTTATAACCTTAAAGGCTCCGTTTCATCTTTGTGTAGACATAAGGGTGCCATACTATGTACACAATATGGAGATTGTCAGAAAATGCTATGCATTTATTCAAACATAAATGCATCCAGGAGGTCCAGTGAGTTTGCCGCGCCGAAAATTCCTGATTTAATCAATTAAAATATTAACACTCAATGGTTAAAATTAGCCGTTGATAGTAATATGAATAACCAAGATAACAATTAATGATAATGACAATGATGACAATGGCTTGTTGTAATCAATATTTTTTGGCATTATTATTTGTGAAATAATGTAAACAAAACTATTAGCTTTCAATGTTTAAAATTAGACGTTGCTCATGATGGATATATTATGTACAACCAAGTTAACAATTAACTATGCATTTCAGATTTTTATTTACATTTTGAAAATATATTTCAATTAAAACTCATTGTAATCGATAATGTTACCTTTATTCTTGTCTTTTACTGTCAATCTCAATCGCCATTGTTAGCTGTATGATGTATACAACAGAAAAACCAAACCATATCAGGCTCAGGACACAGGAAATTGTATTTACATGTAACATTGCATAATCTGAAGCATAGATACATTTAATTAAATCACACATTTCGAATACTGTCAACTACTAGTTACACAATTCCCATCGGACTGTGTTACATGCTTGTTTATTTGTCTATTATGTTGCATTGGGACTACGGTGATGTTTCCACGATGAAAATTAATAATATTTATGAAAGTAAAACATACATTATTTACACACAAGTACCATTTTTCAAAAAATAGTTTGTTTAGAAAGGTTAATTAAATGTAAATTGATTTACATCCTTGGGTCTATTTAGTTCTACTAGCTTTTACATAATGAAAACCTGTTATTAAAACCTGTGTGCGGCGACTTTTAGCAAATAACCTGCTCATTTATACAATGCATATATCTGAACAACAAAACCATAGAGTGAATGAATTCTTTTATTAATTTCCTAATTGTGTGAAAGTTCTGCGAGAACGCTATAACAAACAGAAACGAATGACGGTCATAAATGCCTATACAAATGTACATTAAATGATTGCTAAAATAAATAATGCATTTAATGAATGTTATTATATTTTATCAAGTAACTGGATGTTATTTTCTCCATTTATGTCGAATTTATTGCAACTAAAATACTGGATAAGTAAAAACGTAATAAGTCAACTTGTATAACAATCGTTTTTTCTTGACTGATTATTTTTTACACATGCAAGCAACATCTGTTCGACTTGAAATATAATTTGCATCTGTTGAGAAATTACAAAACACAAAGATGCACTACACATTGTCACAATTGATTTGTAGTTGACGAGTGTTCGTAACTAGAGAGATACATTTGCGACACGTTTCTGGGAAATAGTATTTTAACAAAATACTAACATTATACTGGTAGACGACCCTTATTTGTTTGTTTGTTTGTGTTTTACGGCGCACCAACACAAAAAGGTCACATCGCGCCGAAAGCAATCAATGATACTATTAATTCAAACGATATTAATGATGTAAAGCTCAATATCTTATTATATACATTTATTTCCTTCAAAAAGTTAAGTATCGCATATGATGGTACAGACTCAAAAAGTTCTTTAAGTGAGTTAACTTTAAAATGTTTGTCACGGATGTATTTAAGATCCTGACAGTCAAGGAGAACATGTTTTACATTGAAATGCTCGTCACATGGTATACATTTAGGTCCTCTCCTTTGAGAAGGTATGAATGAGTTAATCGGGTATGACCAATTCTACATCGCGTAATCACTATTTGATCTCGGCGATTAGAAAATATTATTGACGAAGATGAATCGAGGGTTGGCTTTATGTCATGTAACTTATTAAATACAGCATTATTCCACATTGTGTCCCATGTTGCTCTTATTAACGAATTTATAGAACATTTGAAGTCACTGCTTGGTAATTTGATATCAATTGGTTGAAGGTTTAAAGATTCTTTAGCTAAAATGTCTACTTTTTCATTTCCATGTGTACCAATATGACTTGGTATCCAGCAGAGGTGTGCTATTTTAGATTTTAGAATTTCATGTAATTTTAATTTGATACTTTTAATAAGAATATTGTGTGAATTGCGATTTTTATGGCCAGTAATACAGATAGAGAATCTGAGAAAATGATAAATGTTTTATTGAAACTATTTAATATGTATGTTAAAGCAAGATCCAATGCCCCGACTTCGGCTGCAAACACGGATACCTGGTCAGGCAGTCGCACTCTTGCCACAAAAGAACCTCCATATGCAGCACAACCAACCCTGTAACCATCTTTTGAGCCGTCAGCAAACAAATGTGTACAATCCCTACACCCTTCTAGGACGTTCATTCCGATTTGAAGGCTTCTGGGCCGGCAAAAGATTCACGAAAGTTTGACAAGCCAACATTAACGTCTGGTATGTTGCAGGTCCAAGGAGGGACATTCCCATCCCTTATTTAGAAACTTTGATAACATGCTTGCACATTGACCTGAAGTGAATAACAAAAAATGTTATTTTCCATCAGACGTGTTGATATTTTCGTAATGGCAATTGTAAAACATACATTTTAACCCATGTTTGTAACAAATTAAATGATTTAACAAAAAATTCTTTAAAATTGTGGCAAATTGACATTAAAAAGTAAGGGTCAAATCCGAGTAATCCAACTCATTGGACCTACCTATTTGAAGAGTGTACAGGTGAAAATAACTGACTAATATCCCATATTACCAGAATTGAACTACTTATAATTTTGGCTACATGTAAATAGTAATTCCCATCAATGTGAATAAAAAGGAATTCAATAATTATACCAAGATATACCAAGATGTTACGATTTGTGTCAAATCTTCAAACAAAACTCGATAAAAGCTTAACAGAATGGTGCGGACAAATGATACATTATTTTTTGAAGTTTTGAAAAAACCATGCTATATTTCACTACCTTTTTAAGAGACAGTACGTTTTATGGCAAGTTCTAAATTACTTAATTTGAAAAGAAGCATTAATAAACGCAGACGAACAGAATTGAATCCAAAATGATTTAAGAACATTTCTATTCTAGCCAATCTTGAACGTAGTATCTCCAAGTAAACAATACGGGAACGCTTGTCTATTTAAATATAGATGTAGCAGTTCTAATTAACATTTCAATTATCTTAAAACAGTAAAGGTTAAACTCCTCTAAAGATCACATGAACATATATATTGACATTTATCTTTGCGTTACAGTATTTGAAAATATACTAATGTTTATATAGAAGAGACAGTAAGACTGTTCATACGCATCGGTTATAAATGAAGATATATTATTGATCTTCGATTCTGAAGACTACAGCTTTAGTATTTAATCAGCATGAATAACTATTATGTCAAATTATTTTCTACCAATTGTAGATTTGTGCAATTTTAACACATCATTAAAAATGTTCATAGGTGATAAGTATATTATAGATGACAATTTCAATGTAACTACTCATTTCATCTATTGTCGTATTTAAAGATCTATCAGCAGACCCAGAATAAAACTTCAAAGGTGTTGTTGAAGTATTATTGGTGAGATCGAACTTATCCTTATCTCATAATTGTCTATTTTTTATCTCTTTAATTGAGGAAAATCGAGTAACGCAGTAATGATGGCAGTATTGACAGTAGTGATGTTCCGATTATCGCCGACGTCGCCGAAATCGGTTAGAAAAAATTGAGCGACGATTAATCGATTACGATTTCTCTGGACTAGCCCGTACCCAAGGGAGATAATTTATTTTCGTGTGCGCGCTATAATGGCGGAATGGGCAGAAAATGTGTTCAAGAACAACTTTTCTTCGACTTAACCCACGTGCCCGACACCCAAGACGAATGAAATCGTCGATGGGCGAGTGAAAACCACAGTCAGTAGCCCGATCGGGCGAGTCCTGTTTTCGTATCCGAATCATGTTTGTATCCGAAACGATGTACTCGAACGCACTTTTACGTTAATTTGTATAATTTTTATTTGAGAGTTTTGCGTAATCACTCTTTTACACATTCATCGTTTCATGTTGCAATCAAATTAAAGGTTAAATTAATTGTTGACAAACAAACTTTTTTGTCTTACCGCTTCTAAATGATAAAGCTTAACTTTTGGTCAAGGTCATTAGTCATTGCATTAACGAATTTCTCATGGACAGCGATTTTACCATTTTAATAAAACTAGCTGCCATAATGCATAGAGAATGAAAGCTCATGATGATTTCTTAATAATGATGTTATGGTTGAGATCATACAACAGTAATTTGAAGTATTAAAAACGTCATAGTAAATTTAAAACATTCGTCCCCAATAATTTTCGTACACGGCACGTTATAGATTTTTTTCAAATATTTTTTTTCATTGTAGGAAAATAGGCATATTTAAACGAATTAATAAACATTGTTTAGTAAAAATATGTTATTTGATTAAATTGATCAGAACAGATCTTTAGTGACTATGACCCTGAAATACTAGTATTCTCCTCATTTGTGAATTATGTAATGCCTTATAAGTTGATTTCTTTATATCATAAGTTGCTGATTACTAGTGAACGCAATTGCATAAAGCTATAGTAGATAGTGTGTCTAAAGTTTTGAATGACATTTCCCAGAAATATGAAAAACAGATTAAATATATTGTTTGATGCCTTAGATGTACAAAAATAAGATACTAAGGACATTTCTCTTTTAAAAATCGAGCTAGTGAGAATTGCTACCTGGTAGCCTAACCGGGCTAGTGCTGTAAAGCAACTAAAGCAAAGATTGCATGATGATATCCTTCTGGGACAATCCATTGACACAAATAAACTTGAAGACATGTAAAATACAGATTATTTTGTTAGTTTTTTTCACTCAGATGAGTGAACTGGTGCCATAATGTTTACATAAAGCTAAGAAGCAAGGCAATTAAATATTAAATAATGATAGACAATATCAAATCATTGAAGTAGATGTATATTTTGCATGATTATGTAAGACAATGACCAGAATTTAGCTATATAGATTTTGGCATCCAACCGATTATAATCGGAAAGTCAGTCGGTTGCGCCCAACCGATTTCTCCGATTAATCGATTGTGGATTTTCCAACCGATTGCCATCACTAATTGACAGTATGTTGTTGAGCAATGCTAGTTTGACCTACTAGCTATTAGACATAAGTCAAGTATTTCTTATAAAGATTTGTTAATCTGGAACAGGAAAAACAAATATCTAGACAATATATGTCTACATCGACTGTTTGTGGTGACCTGTAAAATATATCAGACTTGATTGTTAATAACTTATATTAGTCACGTTAAGTAATTGCAATAAAGAATTCATATTAAATATATTTTTAAAAAATCCTTTCAATATATTTTCATCATTTCGTCGCCGTGGAGTGTTTTCATCAGAATTTAATAATATTATTTCATAAGATGAGTTTACCAGTCACGCTTTTAATAACATCGGTGATGTTATCTAGTATTTCATAATTTTGTATTATTACCAACCATCCAAAAAGGCGTGTTGCCAGACAAGGAATAAGATGTACACTAATTTCTTGACAATGTCATATGGCATTTTGCTTTAAGTAAACTATTAGCAAGACATAAAAACCTAGACAAATAGACATAGTAGCTTCAGTTTTGCTTCAAAACATATTAATATTACTTTCAAGTTTTCTCTGTTTTATGAACTTTTGATGAATAGCCGTTTGAGGCTGGAAAGAAATTTTGCCCTTAAGGTGTCGAGTTATTAATATGTCACATATTAAACGAACACCACCTTTATGTTGTCTGCTTTTCGCCTGAAATATTTAAGATTTTTTGTACTGCGAAGCAACATATCAAACGTTATGATGTTAAGTTGCATCTTCATAAAAATATAAGCTATGTCCTTTTAGACGTTTTACTCTGCCTCCTAAATCCAATATAAAAAAGAGTAATTTCAACAATATAAAGAATGTTTTCCATATGACATATTGTAAATTTGCACTGTTAATAAGAACATTTGAAATATAATTATGAGCATCATTAACAAAACCTTTATGCCATTACTGTTTTACGAGTGCGTCATTTGATTTCAAAAGGACAATTAAGCCCACGCTAATTATTTTCTTTGACATTTTGGGTTGATTTTCATATTGTGGCTTTTCCCATAATTGATAATATTACTCATATTTTCTACATTATTATTCACTCATTTAAACTCCTAATTGGGCAAAAACATTTACTTTATGTTACTTTATTAACTTTATGTTATTTGGTGTTTCTTTGCATGATATCATATACGGTCAATATTAGTTTGCACTGATTATTTATATTGAATGGACAATTTTAAATGCTACTCTGAATATGAATTACGTAATTGTTCGCTGTAGATCAATATTTATATCGATGGCAATTTATCTTTTTCATTATACTGAAATGTCTCTTCTTGCACTGATGCTCCACTGGGACAGATAACTTCTTTATAAAACTTCGCTTGATCTTTTTCAATATCAGTAATTTGTGTATATTTGATGATTGCACATAATATGAGTTTAATAACATTTTAATACATAACATGATCCCAAGAGAATGTTAAATTGCTATAATATGAAACCAATTACGAAAACTGTAAAAATAGCACCTGACGAACGATATTTTACATCTTTTATTGAAAACGTCTTTCTAATTTTTACAATTGTAAGATATTGTCTGTATATTTTGTCTATCAATTTTGCTGAACACTCGTTATTGAATTAAGCACTAGCTTATACTTATAATCATAGCATAAGCACTATGTATACTTGTATATATGTAAATTGATCTTTCTTATGCTGCATGTACGCTATAACATTCATTGTATTCATCTATACATTTGTGTATCTTCACATTTGTTTACCGTATTAACACACCCATAGGGTTGTAACCATTACCATAGTCAAGAGCAAATCAAAGTTACCAGATTTGTTTTATAAGTGTAATAAAAACGTGGGCGAACGATTAACACTTTCGTAAAACATTGTGGTCAAGAACTATACATGGAATTATTTTGCAAATTATCATTTTTTTGTGACAAAACTCGCAAAGGTTTAACCTACTGCATTTTCTGCAATCAGTTTGTACCCATTTGGTTATTTTGTCTGCGTAACTTAAATTATTATAAATTATTACAAAGATATGTTTTCTCTAAAATGAAATGTTTCTTTTAGTTGCAACCAAATAAATAAAATTGATTTATATGTAAAACACGTTCGTTTAGAGTCAAGCACAGAAGTATTGCGCGGATCAAGTGTACAGGAAATGCAGTATCAGTAATATCTATAGTTTATTTACGTCATAATTAGACCATTGGTCATTATTTCTATCTTGCCAAATGTTTCAATGAAAAGATAATAGGTCTGAAATTATGCACTAAAAGGGAACGCCTAATCTCCATAAGTAAGAACGTACTTGATATTGCTTCACTTCACCAAGATGTAAATAAATATTGTGAGAGTTCTTGCGTTAATGTTGTATATTATATGTATACATTTTTTCATACAACATTGTTGAACCAGGTTAACATGTACATAAAATAAGACATACAACTGACCACAAATCTTTAAGACACAATTGAAGCTTCAATGTTGTCTTTAATGTATCGGTTATCGTACCTGTATAAATGATTAGTGTTTGTATTGGTATTTAGTATTCTACATATGTGAAGCTGTCAATCATCAAACCAATTTCAACGATATGATTGATGTCGGAAAATATGTACAATATCATAATCCGACAAGGTTTACTTTACCTATGAGACTCCAGATTTGATTAACAACTTGCACGATTCCCTTGAAAAATCGATGCAAAATTATAAACGTGATATTTTGTTGTATACGAGTCCCGATGGCAACATGTTTTTACTAATGATGTTTCGTCAATGTTGTTTGTTATATTTATCATTCTGGTTAATATTAACATTTTTTGAAGTTTTATTGTGCTATATGATTCATTAACACATTCCACCAATTAAAAAGCAAATATTTCTGAAGGAGATATGTCACAACGATATCAATCTACAAACGCTCATTTTTAAAACCATCAAATTGTATTGAAAGAGTGTTTAGTAAACAATTTTGTACTTTGCGCTTACCTTATCGTTCTTAACGCACCGACTTACCCTCATCAAAGAAGGTTTTAACTGATTAAAGCAGATGGTAAATGTTGAGTGAAGAATGTCCTCAATTATTATTTAGTATGACACACATGTTTAACCAATCGTTCCCTAGACGTAATGTATCATTTGAAATAAACGCTTGAGTATAAAATGCAAACTTTTAGTTGACTTGTAAGAATTCAATGTTCTATAAAACTATAGATTTCTAATTACTGAACTAACTATTATTTCAAATGATACATTACGTCTGGGAAACGAAATCCAGTTTTTAATAGTATGTACTCTTTACATGTAGAGAAAAGTTAATACTTATATGTTGCTGAGCAGTTATGATTTTCTACCAAACAAACTCTCCTATTCGTTTTTGCCATCAATTATTCCCTTTATCATTCAAACACGATTGTTCAAGTAACATTGTCCACGTTAAAATATCTGCCTTTGTTTTGTCCAATGCATTCAAATTGAATCTTCTAGGATTACTTACACGATTTTTGAAACGTCTTGTGTTTTAAATATCATAGGAGGTTGTTTGCTACACTTTATGAAAGTAATGTTGAAACACGGTATAAATCAATGAATACACATTCAAGACTTTCATAAAATAGTATTAAAATAGCGGCTTGATTTAATGTAGCACTCCCAACGTTATGTTGTTACTAACCGAATATGACATTACATGTATTGATTTTGCGCACCTACCGCACCTATAATGTGATCGTTCGACATAATTAATGTTTGCATCAACGATCAAATAAAGATGTAACTGAATGAACTATTCACTTTAAGAATTCATGACGCTGATCAAGGCTTGGATTTGTTTATATTGTAAAAAGTTGTCACAGACATCTCCTAGAATAACAATGGAGCATTTATTTATACGATATGCTTTATTGAATTTCACATTTTTACATAACAATCTAATAAACCCGTTTAGATATTATGCAGATTCTAAGAAGACAATTTCTAACCTGTTTAACCATACAATTTAAAGTTATTTCAAAATAGGTTTAGACATTTTGGAAATATTATGAAATACTAGAATGCGCAATTATCTTTTAAATGATGCAATACCTCTATAAATAAGGAGAATTAATGATGTTCATTTAAATCAGATTACAGCCATGTTACAGAGAAGTAACAGTTGTAACATTGCTTTTATTCCTGCACTATTGTAAATGACCGAATATTTATACTTATATCAACAACACCGTGTAAAAAAGACTGCACATTTTAAAGTAACACCATTAGCTAAAACTTAAAATGGTGTTTTGCCGTATTTGGGAAATAAAAATCTAACAAAAGCTGTTGTGTTTTATTTCAACAATGATCATTAATACATATTTAAGGTTGTCGAATTAAGCTGTAATAATATAGTCTTTACATTTATATTAAAAAATATTCAAATTATCAAGGAAGTCTAATTTTAGCATTTTTTTCTGAGTCTTAACATAGAATGTACGTATTTAAATGTCAGGGAAGAAGTTTACAAGCTTTTTGGAAGAATATTAAGATTAATTTACGTAAAAACACTACGAATTTCAGAGTAAAACCTGCGAGTGTTTGTGCGGAAAGAAGGATGTCTTTAATATATATTACATATATAATCCTAAACATATTTATCAACTGCTTCCCTGCTTATTACACCACAGTAGCAGTAAAATGGCATAGAAAAATGGATTTAAATAAAGACAGTCGGTAATGTAACATAATTAATTTTTTATGTATTTGGCATTTTGCAGATATTGTCCTTTTTCAGTTGACCGATAACTTATAGTACAAAGAGAGACATTGTACTCGGTAACATATGCCCTCCAGTAAGTTACGTAATACCACTAAACAAGAAATTATCAGTTTCAATGTCTAGATTTGTACCATCTGGAGAAAAAATGATATAACATGTCATCCTGGAATATTTATATCATATGTGGTTAAGTCGTTTTGGAAAAAAATGTGCCGGATGTTTCTCTTTTACCTGATGTAATTCAAACTATAGACTATATGCAACAAGATTTTTTCAAATTGATACTGTATGTTGCATCTACGCAATTGTGTGGTTTTATTGTGGGGAATAGTCCAGTTATACTATATTTCATTACAATGCCCACTTCCGTTGTTACCCTGACACTTTACATACAAATGTGAAAAAACATAATAGGTATTCTTAAAACTGGGGTAAAAAGAACTAAACATTTCTCAGACACACGTCATATTATTATTTAATTAACACTCGGCTTCCTACAATCAAAGTGTCAGTCATTCTGTTGTTTCGTGGTTTCTTGTGCATTTATAACAGTTTAATTACAGTTTAAAATATACCCATATTTGAACAGAAACATGTGTCACTATTAAAGGTAATGCAATGTATGTTTTATGAAGATTTATTTAGCAAATATACCATTTTCAAAGTCAGGACTGCATTCATTCTTTAAATGAAACAAGAATATGTTTTATACTAAACTGTTCAACCAAATAAAACCTTGTTTTGATTTATTTTACAAACACCTCTAGTAATGGTTTTATATTTCACTCATTTGATATTCTTACTAAAATGTATTGGAAGAGAAAAAGGGGGGTATTGATATTATTGTTTTTGCTTGTAAAGATAATCGAAAGCAGAAATAACTTGTTTGTTCTGATTTGTATTTGCTAGTCATCATGAAAAGTAATAAACTAAAACAAGATTAAACTATATTCTTGCTTTGTTAAGCAAGTGAAAGCAATCGGTTCTTGTGACAGAAATATTAATTCAGAAACGCGTCAAACTATATTATGAGCACTGCTTGATTCTATAAAACTTTGTTCAGGTTCTATCTTAAGATTTTTGTAAAATTGTTATTAATTTCTAAAACATTATCAACTCTGAAATTGCTTGCCGCTTTTATAGAAATAAGATAATGCATTTACCTTTGAGACAACAGCTTAACGTTTTGCACTGATATGAACCAATAGAATCCAACTGCAAATCACGACTTTGTATTGTATGCGTGACAGTGGTTTAATTTTTGTAATTTATCATACTGGTGTTGTTGTTTAAAAGTGTTTCCGACTTTTATGAATGCGATTGAACTGAAATATTTGTTAAGATGAATACATTTATATCTTGTATAAAAATGGTGTTGTCCAGTCATGTCATAATTAAGTAAATTGTGCAATGTACAATGTGAATGCAACTCTCTTGGCATTAAAGATTGTAAATCAGTACAGATGAAACGTCGGTCACAAAATCATATGCAAATCGATCGAAACCTGAACTGATAAGGTAATTGCGAATCTCAATATTCAGAGCTATAGTTTTAAGATTACATATACTGTAATATCAAAACGTAGTCACTATACAAATTATTAAGCTTTCGTTTTTTATTTCTTATTGTCCGTATGATACTTCCATAATCCGTTAATTGTAACTTGATAACTAATGGCTGAAATATAAGGCAAAATCAAATATATTGCTTGTACTGACCTTATCTTGACATTTATTTCAGATTGTATGCCATTTTTCACTCTCATCATTAGTTTATATACATTGGTTACAAATAAATAAACTTTTATGGAACCTCTTCTACAAGAACTCGCTTACCTTGTTGGATGGGTTGTCTGGGATAAGCCATAGCTAAAGGAAATACTATGCAATCTATCTGACATATTAACAATACATTATGTATTATCTATATGGGAACAAAAATGTATTAAAGATTTGAGACAACGTTTTCTTCTATTATATAATGTAAATGAGAAAGACAGAAATTAGTTCATACGTATCTACTAATGATAAGTTTATTTGCTCACTAATACCCTGTTTATATAATCAGCATAACGAATCATTCGATTAGAGTAATGACGTGATTACTTCATTGACACAGCTGTTAAGTCCTTGTCCATAGTACATTCCGTATTATGTATTTTAATACCAGCTACGTTATGTGGATTGTCACATCATGATGAAAGGATACACTTTGTTTACATTCATAAGTTTCTTAATAAAATTATACTGTTTTAACAGACAGACCCATAATAAATTACAGACTTTGATATATGAATTAGCCCGATGAACAGAACAATTATTTTTAAACTGTTTCTTTTTCAGAAATATGCATATTAAATATAAATAGTTTAATAGTTGCATATATTTTTTTCCAATAAAACTAAGCATCATTATAAAATTAGTTTGTTCAATTAAAAGGTTCATACATAAAACATGTATGTAAAGGAAATGTTATCATATGATCGCGTGGAATCAATTTAGTATTGATCATCGTCCTTATTGACTGATTAAAGATATTTCTTATCATCGAATCAGTTTCCCGGAGAAAGTACTCATATAAATGATAACATATCATTTATGTTTCTATAAAACATTCTAAACATCAATAATGTTAATAGAATTGTCCTTATCATTACGATGACAGCAATGACATCACAATAAGAGAAGTTATGAGTTATAATATCATTATCTCTAGAGACTTGTACAAATAATTGGATACATATTCAGAATTTTGTTTACCGATTTCAATTAAATTAATCAATGCTCCAAGCCAAATTTTTATCAAAGGACTAAGCATTCATGTTTTACACGTTTTACAGTAGTAACTGGCTATTGAATACACGTTGTAGACATGTTTATATGTATAAAACATTATTTCTGGTAAATTATGAACGACACTCCTTTTAGATCAATTACTTCCATGGATAGATATAAAATTTGTGCCTAAATGTCTATTAAATACGCAGAAACGTCATATTTTGAACTCGGTATTTAGTTTATATGACATATGATATTTATTTAAATATTATCAAAAAATCAAAATTTCCTCCCACTCCCACTTTCCTCCCACCGATATACTGAAGCAGCATACAAATACTTTTTATAATTCAATAAAGTTTATTAAATTAAATGAAAAAGGCCATGTCAATAAAAAAAATTCAATACTTTTTCACAAACGGTTTATCTCTGTAGAAAGATGAATTCATACTCTTTTTTGCATGATCTTGTAGAAAATCATCTATTTATATGTGCTTATTGGACGAATAAAGATATGGCCATAAACAAGAGAACATTTGAAGCTTGTCTTTTTAAATCAAGATCGAAAATCTACTTTTTCTTCATAGAGTGAGAAACGTTATTTTATTGCAAATAACATGTCTATTAATATTTCTAAACATATAGGGAATCAATTCCGTAACAGACAAATTAATTGACCAAACAATAATGCAGTAAATGCATCTTTAAAAGGAATTTAAATGACAGCATTATTTTAAATTGAATTATTTTTAGTAATGTAGAGCAATGACATTTACTAGTGCAGTGATATTAAGTGACCAATTAATTTAAATGTTAACATAAATGAAACAATTGATCGGTATGGCTTAGTCTTCCAGTAAAATGCTTTGCAAAATAATCACACAATGAGAAAAATATACGTGTCATTGTATATGTAACGTCTTGGGAACGAGTGTATTATATTATTTCATGTAAGATAAATAATTTTTATATACCTTTCCTTAATATGACAAAACAGTTCTTGACTTATTGATAATCATAGTTAAGATGAAAATCAGACACAAACTCCACACAGCGGTCTTTCCCTTTTTAAATCAATAACCACTGCCACCACAAGTACATTCGTTTCACAGAGAGTCGGATATTTTTTCATTTTTTTTTAAATTTCAATATTTTCTATAAATTGAGTCTTCTTGTACTAAATTTTGATGTTCAAAGTACACAAGGATTAAAAAATAGTTTTATTTTTTGTCACATGGTGTTACTAGCGTCAGGTGATTTTCGTATTGGCAGTGGTTATTGGTGAAGTAGCGTAACATAAGCACTCTGAGTAATTTGTATCAGACATTGCAGATCGATTTGACGTAACAAACATTTTACGAACCAATTCTGGTTTAATTTTTCGCCGTAAGTCAATGCTTTTCTTATGTACGACCACCGACTCACCTCTCTGCTTTTCCAAGACACCTTCCGATTCAAAAACATGCTTACGTGTACACTTTGAAAAGGATCATGCATCTTCTCTGTGAACGGAGAAAAGTTAGATATGGAATATTGAATATTTATCCAAGGGGTATAATCTACATCAACCGGCAATCGAAACCGGAACTTTGTATTATAAATTTAGCGCTTTTTCAATGTTCTTATGTAGTTTTGCCTTAGTCTCTCTTAAACAACAATCACCGAGAAGGACTACAACGTGTTGCTGTTCAGAATTTATTGCTCTGCAGAGGTTAAATTAAATTGGAATTACGCCTAAGGGAAGTATGAAAAACTGTTATTTGTGCGGAGGTTTTGTTCTGTAGACGGTCGCTCTACATATGTTATAATGTACTTCCTTTTAATTTTTTTAAGCATGATAGTAAGCAGCATTACAAGTTTTCATTTAATCGTATATAAATGTGTTTAAAACCCAGGTCGGTAGCACTGTCAGTAGCGCACCGGAATTTAAAATATAGAGTCTCGAAAGAGTACAGGTTCGAATCACACCCTGGGAGGTTATACCATCCCGTGAAAAATTGACTATTATGTCAAATACTATGACGCAGAGTAACAGACAGTGGAAACTTCTGTCATAGAGATTTTATTTGGATCGTTGAATATGAATTCAAGTTCATAAATCGTACACCGTCGATGCAACTAAAGTATGATTTAAAGAAACTTTTATCAGCATAGGAAAATTCAATGTTATAAAGAAAGAAAATCAATTTAGATGGTAGACATTGAAAGCAACATGACTGCTTCTTATGATAATATTTTATCAAAACATATTTACTATTAATTATTTCTCAGACGGTGCAATGACGGGAGTAAAAGTACAGGGTTCGTATAGACATTTAAATCACTACATTACAACAATTTAGTACTGTATATGAAAACCCGTTGATTCTCTTTCAGTAATATTGTGCAGACAATGAGTTATTCGTTAAAGAATTAATTATTGAAAATTGATACAGATAATGCCACATGGTAACATATATCTTCTAGAAAGTTTTAACAGAAAAACCAGGATCACTGAATAGGAAACTATCCATTTCATTGTCTAGAAATGTATCGTCTGGAACCATAATGATATTGCAATATCAAATACTACATCATGGAAGTGTATAACCTCCCCGGTGGGATTCAAAATCTTTCCCCTTTCGGAACACTGGATTCAAAATCCAGGCGCTACTAACTGCTCTATCGACCCGGGATTTTATTCGTTTTTATTTTATTTTTTAAACTTTAGGTTTAATAATTGTACACTGCAACTTAAGTAAAAGTAAAAAAAAATGCATATAAACTTGCAAGATCAGACAGAAGGAAAATCAATTTAGATGGTAGACATTGAAAGTAGCATGGCTGCTTCTTATGATAATATTTTATCAAAACATATTTACTATTAATTATTTTCCAGACGGTGCAATGACGGGAGTAAAAGTACAGGGTTCATATAGACATTTAAATCACTACATTACAACAATTTAGTACTGTATATGAAAACCCGTTGATTCTCTTTCAGTAATGTTGTGCAGACAATGAGTTATTCGTAAAATAATTAATTATTGAAAATGAATACAGATGATGTCACATAGTAACATATATCTTCTAGAAAATAATATTAGGATCACTGAAATAGGAAACTATCCATTTCATTGTCTAGAAATGTATCGTCTGGAACAATAATGATATTGCATTATCAAATACTACATCATGGAAGTGTATAACCTTCCCGGTGGGATTCAAAACCTTTCCCCTTTCGGAACACTTGATTCGAAGTCCAGGCGCTACTAACTGCTCTATCGACCCGGTTTTTTTTAATTTATTTTTACTTTATTTAAACTTCAAGTTATTAATTGTACACTGCAACTTAAGTAAAATTAAAAAAAATGCATATAAACTTGCAAGATCAGATAGGAAGAAAATCAATTTAGATGGTAGACATTGAAAGTAGCATGACTGCTTCTTATACTAATATTTTATCAAAACATATTTACAATTAATTATTTCCCAGACGGTGCAATAACGGAAGTACAGTTCGTATAGACATTTAAATCATCACAATACAACAATTTAGTATTGTATATGAAAACCCGTTGATTCTCTTTCAGTAATGTTGTGCAGACAATGAGTTATTCATTAAATAATTAATTATTGAAAATAATACAGATGATGCCACATAGTAACATATATCTTCTAAAAAGAAACATAATACCAGGATCACTGAAATAGGAAACTATCCATCTCATTGTCTAGAAAAGTATCGTTCGAGCCATAATGATATTGCATTATCAATTACTACATCACGCATTTTTCATTAAGTTGAGAACTTTATTATTCAGTTTCAAATTTTAAGTTTTTATAATTTATTTATTTACACTGGGATATAGCCGTTTCAACACTATTTTTAGGCTATTTTACGGCGTCCAGCGCACCTAACCTAGCTTCCTGGACCTCTGTCTGTAACTAGTACTCACCTACCCTTCCACAAAGTCAGAAATATCTCAATATACCTTCTTAATAAAGGAAAATTGGCATTATTATCAAATTTAAAACCCGTGCACCCTTCAGGAAACTAGATTCGAAGTCAAGAGGCGCTACCAACTGCGCTATCGACCCGGATTTTTTAAATTTTTTAATCGGATTTAAAGATACCCATGTTTCAGATAAAAAAGGAGGAAAAAACAGTTCCATTGTCTTGAATTGTATTGTCTGGAAGAAGAGTTATGTTATCTTATCAAATACTAGATCATGAATTATGATAAGGGCTCTAATTAATTCTAATTAATTCTTTTTTTCCAGAAAATTGAGGACATTATCATTTAATTACTAGTTTTCATGTTTAAGGCATTGTTTCACGGATTGTTTGTGTTGCAATATTGTTCAACTCTGTGACATTCGAGAGTTCTTTCAAAAAAGTCATCTGTAAAACACATTTCATGATTGATATCAGTTACTTGAAGTTGATGAAAAGATTTTGTACTGACGCTACATCTCTACAATTTTGACATTTATTTTGGGTCGGGCAATAAATGAGTGTGCCCTTCATTTGTCTTTTTTATTTTGGTTCAATTGCACTATTTTCAAAAGGTCATTGCCATGTAGAACTACCGATGATATCAATCAATGGGTCAACAGACCCGTGTGAAGACACAAGTATATTACAAAATATACAAACATATGACTGAAACATAATGGATTGTTATAAATGATATGATGAGTGTAATTTGTATCATGTACGAGCAGTAGATAAATATATGTGGGTCTTAAAGCTTTAAAAAAGTAAAGTTTTTTATCTTAGCAAAGATTTAAACCATACAGAGATGCAAAGACTGTAAAATATGTGAATGTGTTCGGTTTTAATGGAAAATAAGTATTTAAACTTTTCATAGTTTTATCAGCTAATGAATTAAACATTGTATTGAAACTGTATGCTTATGTCACGTTCTATTGCAATAGTATGACTCCATTTAATATATGCGTAATCACATATGTAAGAAATATTAGAAACATAAATTATGTGTTCATTCGAGGTAAGATGGTTTTATTATTTTCAAAATAAATATTTAAATATGTTTCTATTCAACTTATTATTATATTAACATCAAATACTCTTTTGACATTTCAGAACAATACATATATCATTTTTTAGATTCATATTTAAAATCTATAACTGAGCGTGTTGTTTTAATAGAATATATGTGTTTAGATTAAGAGCAAAATACAAGATCAAAACAGTGACATACATAAAACAATTGTGACATTTATATTTAACTCAACAAGTATAAAAAATGCTACGGATGCTCCCTTTAATGGTTCATTCACTGAAATCACCAACGTAAGCAGTCGTATCTCTAACATTATCTAAAAGATTTAGGTTGAAATAATTCAGTTATCGTATCAAGTGTCATTATTCTCAGAAAGAACGAGGATTATACATTCATCCATATCCCTAAGGTCTTAATGACATATTTAACAATGAAGGTTTAGGACAAACCAACGAAAAAATAAGTTATCTGTAAAATTATCCTAAAAGGCTTATGTTTGTCTTTTGTTGATACAAATACTATTTCTCTGAACTAGAACTGTGTAATACATTTTTATTATACGCCCATAAATGTCATTGATCAGACTTGTTTACGCACTTGTTACTAGAATGTCCAGCTAAATGAGGATTGGTTCATGTATTATAAAGCTCCTACAATGTCCATTTGGTCATCTGTCATCGTTTTTGACATTGATTACAAGAGTCACACTGTAATTTCTGGTTGTCGTCTCTACTTAATAAGATTTTATTCACTGTCAAGACAATAAAAGGATCCATTGGAGCGTTTAATGACAATTTATCAAACATTCCCTGGCTCAATGTCTTATATAAATTCCAATATAAGCGTAGAAAATTCCTCTCCGAAACTCATTGCAAGCGTTTGGAATCGGAAAACTGATTGAGTACGATTGGTAGGAAAACATTGGCATTTTCACCTTTGAGACGCTTTTGGAATCACTGTGAACAGCGTTGCCTGACAGACAAGGCGTGTGACTATATTCTTGTCAAATAAAATATACAGTTTATCAATTTGGAATAATTTTCAACCAGGATTTTAAGCACGCTTCGTTTTATTTAGAATTATTAAATATGAAATACCTTGTTCACATAACAATAATTGTCGTAATGGTTGCCATGGCTACAGCTTATTGGATTGGTAAGTAAATTTGTTTAAAACATTTAAAAATGTTTGTTTCTATCGCAGTGTTTTGTTTTTTAGTTTTTTTCTGTTCATCAACATTGTTAACCAGTTTTATAATGAATTGAAATTGAATCAATGTTTCTAGGAGTATTTTTTGTAGTTGATTCAAGTTGATTTTGATTAATTTTTTTAAGACTACATGACAAAGTCAACAAAAGAAGACTAGTCTAACAAGTTTGTTACATTTATTTGAATCAGTTATGGCTACTTGTTAAATAACAGTTGAAAAAAAAATGTGCTAGCTTAAAAATAGGAAAGTGTCATACATTTCATTTACGAAAATATAAAGATATTTTTGTTGGGAAAGGAAAAAGTAAGTTAGAGTCGAATATTTCTATCTAATAAAAATGTTTAAAATTTAGAAAAAAAACTGTTTAAATCAAACTTGCTGATTTGATTAAATGCTAATACCTATCAGACTTTATCTTTATTTATTGATGTTATGTGGGTTAGTTTGAGAGTTAATAATATTTCCAAGCTAAAAATAAATTCTTTAATTTAACCATTTTTTAAAAGTAATAATACAAAAATGAACGCAGTTAAAGCGAACTGTCATTAAACATAATTTAAACACGTTTATTTATATATTGTTCAGTAACAACAAAGAACATTTTTGTATTTATTTTTCTCTTATTGAAATGTACCGTAAACGTCAATTAAAAATGTATTGTCCTTAAATCTATATCATTAGCTTCGGTTAACCGGACATTTTTTCTAAAGGTTTCAAAAAACTATCTTATATATAGGGGTCATAAATCACTTTAAAGTCGGCGTTGGTGCTGGAGAAAGTTCATATCTTAAAAATAACTAGCGAATTGTCTTTTGTATGATGCAACTTAATGGCTACGTTTGGGGAGACTACAAAGAATAAACATGCCTACTTTTTGTAGCAATGATTTTCAAGTTTTATGTGTTTCAACAAGAATAATTAGACTTTCTTGCATTACATACAAGTTAAAAAACGTCATTTTGTTATTTATACTATTGTTTACCAGATTGTATTCAGAATGGTGTGTTTTATCAATTTTGTCTCGAGCACGCTTTTCCTCCTAACTTGCTCTATCTAATAAATATGACACACGATGTAACACTTAGGTTTTCATTCCTTAAGAAAGCATATTAGATTTCTAAAACTTAGTCTTAGTATTTTCTGACAGCCATTTTCGCCAATTTCTACATTATTTTAATAGAAGAAAATCTCATATACAGAACTTGATCAATTTTAACGAAGTTTTCAGTAAGTTTTCTGTATTCTTTTTTCGATGAAAAACTGCCAACTTACTACATGCGCAACAATGTATAGACTATAGACTACATAAACCGGGGTTGACTCTTACTGTTTCTATCAAGGATTCTGAAGGAATATTTCGTAAATTATTCAGATATTCCTCTTTAACATTAGGGACTCCACAAATATAAACATTCTTTTAGGGAAACTTAAATCACATAAGAACATGACAATTTCCAGGGATCCTAATAGTATCTCTAGTTGGTATCACTGGGATTCCTCCTAAGCTTTAAGCATCCTTGGAATCTAGGAACGCTGTTAGGGTCGAACTATACAAAGCCACATTTTATTCACATTATATCATCACTAGCATTAAAACTAATTATTTAATTCACATTAAGCGTAGATCTTCTTTATGATTTATATTTCACTTTTTTTGTCGCCATTTTTCAATAACAATAGACATTCAATTTAAACTGTTGTCAAATCAAAATAGTAAGAAACTTATCAACGTACTTGTAATTTACTTTTTGCCAGCAGTTTGTAGATCAAGTTTCTTAATGAAGTTATCTTAATAATGATATTCTGAACTAGATCGGGTAAGTATGGTGAAAACAGTTCTGACATTATACTGACGCATTTTGTTTTAAATTACATGAAGACCATTTTTTACGATCAAAAAGCATATCATTTAACCATCCCCATTGTTTTCACATTGTTTTGACAACCTTAGTCATAATATTAAAGTTGATAACTACGCCATTTCTCTCATCCATGTAAAAAATCGGCAAAGGTTTAGACTTAAAGTTCAACTGAAAAAAAAACCCAAATGGTAAAATTTTCCAAAAGGTTAAACAATCAGAAGACAATGATATAACGCATTCTTGATAGCTAGCTTATTCCCATGGAGCATCTGAACGACAAAACTTTCCTTAGATATTGTCTTTCATTTCTGTATGCAGCAACCATCAGGAGACATTCATCTCCTCTGTTTTCCCCAGCGATCAAAGTTGGTTACCACAAAACTGCGATGATGTCTCACCATGTTTTTTTCTTAATGTAAAATCTGCGCTTGAAAGACATTTAGGATATTTGTATTGTTAACAACGGCAAGTTGTTGTTTCAAAATGCTTAATGGAAGAATAAATCAAAACTATCCTTAGCAAAGCGTAAGTGGCAATTATTTTCAACCAGGGATGAATTATTGCCATTCTCTTAAGTCACGCATGAAACTCGAATTTTGCAAACAAAATTAAGTTCAAAAGCCTGAATTTGGTTTTTATTTAGATAATTGTCTTAGAAAATAAAGTGATTCGGTGAATAATCTTATTCAAATTGTTGTAAAGAGTGTGATTAACGTGTTTTAAATCGAGTGTTTCGATTTTGTACTTCAATACTTAAATATCGTTGTATCACGTATAAGTATATGATTAAGAATTCCCTTCTATTACCATTTGCACAGATCGATCAGGTTCAAAGTATTTTTCAAACAAGTTTTTTTATTATAAACAGATTCCAATATCATCTTGTAAATGCAAAATCACACAGTAATAAGTATCGACTATGTCCCACATTTAGACTATGTCCCACAAACATCGATTATTAATAATGACAATGATTTGATGGCAATGGGAAACTTGGTAACAACAAATAGTAAGTGTCTCGTCTATGAAATGATCTTCTACAAGGTGATCTAGACTACAGAATATTTAAATGGTGTTACATAAGCTTTTCGATTAGACCAATAACATCTGATCATGCGACGTCTTTAAACGCATGATATTAAAAAAGTACTTTTACTATTACTACTTCTGTCACAGGCGTAAAAGTCTTACTTTTGGCTTTGATAGTTATTTTTTCTCACTGGTATATTTAATATGACAGAGAGCACTTACTTGTAACAATTTGTCCGGCAATGACTTAAAAGAAGATCTATGAAAATAAAATAAATAGTAATATAAAGCATGTGTGAAAATTTAAAACTAAAACGCTTAATTGCTCTTTATTCAAAGCTGTTTTTGGTAATTTCATACAAATCTTGTCTTGAGCAGAAATAAAATGCATTTATTTTCTCTACTCTAATTTGTATCATAAAATAAATAAAAACTGAAGCATAATCTTGAGAAAATTGAGTAAATGTTAGAAAATATATTGTTTTTGCACTGAGATATGTTAAATCTCATAACTTTGTTTCTCTGCCTAATGCAAAATTGTGTATCATTTCTAACATCTGAGATAATATTTTCAATCCGATTAAAGGTGTTCTGTGGGAAATTTTAGTTGAGTTACCCTGATACAAACGTATTCGGTATTTAGATTATTTCGCACTCAATTGTAAGAGTTATTTTCCAATCGGCAACTTAATCCCCCTCAGTACAAACAGTAAAAAATGCATATCAATATATCTACTCAATGTAATCCTTTACTAGGAATATAATCATCTGAGGAAAATCATTTCTTTGAAAACACGTTTGATATTATAGAACGAACTTAGACAGTCGTATGGTTAATTAGACGTTGCATTATCAATTACCCATATATTGCTGTGAAAGATTTTTTTCTTATCACTAGAGTGATTGTCCAATATTTCTTAAGCTGTTTCGATTTTCTTTCCATCAATGGTTATAAAATGTCGTCTTAAACAACGATTTTCTGTACAGGTGGATTCAACATCTTGTTTTATTATGGCAATATCACAATTATTGTCGATGTTATTGTGTAAGTTATTAACGCCAAGTGGCATTAAGTCTAAGAAAAGCTAAGTCAGATAACATTGGTTTTAAGTGGATATTGTCAGCAAAGCATTGTTCATAAAAATCGAGGCCATCGTAAAACGTTTTTTATTTATTCACGTAGAAAAGCTTGATGTTTCAGTGTACTTGTAAACTGCATCACATTCGAAATGAATTGAAATGAAGGTTAATTATTCCGATGAATGCTTTAATGGTTTTTTAGTTCTAGAGATATTTAGTTATACTATGGTGGGAATGTACACATTTGTTCATTCTACGAATATTATTTATCATAAATGTCGGTTTATTTGCTTTGACTTTGATCTTTGTAATATGAATTTTAACAGTGTTTCGATAGGACATACTTCAGTGTTATAAATAATAGATTAAATGTAGATTAAAGTTGTGTACTTAGTCATAACATTCAAATGAATTATTGACTAGAATAGTAATAATGAAAATGGTCACGTTTTGTTAAAAATAAATATTGACTCTGCAAACCTTGTAAACTGTATCTAGAGTAGGTGGTATGATGTATTGATAAAATCAGTTAAATGACAGAAAATTAAATTTAATTCTTTTGCAATTACATTAGTTAAAATAAACAAAGTTTTCATTTTACCAGGAAATGATGTATATGCTTGTAATTTAAGTTTGATATTTTTGAGTGATTATATTTTATAATAAAAAGAAAAAAGGTACTTCTGTATAATTTACGCAACAGCAATATATGTAGATACTTTATTCAATTAACATAATACATGAAGCCCAACAGTGTACTAGTTATGAATATAAATAGAAAATAAATGCAATACATAAGTAAATATAATATTTATATTGTATGAAAACGTTAAATGTTATAAATCGGTAATGGCGTACAAATATAAATACAGTTGTCATGAGGAATGTTCAAAAAAACAATGTAGCAATAATCTTCAAGTATTTATATGAGAGTAAAACGTGTTTAAAGATTAATAGATCTGTACTGCCCACTGGTAACTTGAACAGGTAAAATGGAGAAACCATTGTGAACGAATTATACCGATTATAATGCAACATTAAATGAGTGTAAATAATGTGTTCATTTTTCTCGCTTAGTGTTTCTGTCAACATGCGCTACAAATTATTTTCTCGTGTCTAAACTATCCCTAATCCAATTTTAGTAAATATAATACTCATCTTCATGATTTTCATATAACAAAACAGAGCCATTAACATTCATCCCCTTGTTGGGTAAAGTAATACGTTTCGTGACGAACTGTCATCCACAATTAAGAGTATGAGTCCACATAGTTAATTGCATTGAATATGTTCATGAAGGCATAGAAGGAAATAAAAATATAATTGTATCACTTGGTGTACGTCAATTTGATACACGATACCGAAACAACTAGGTTATGGAGAAACTTCTTTAAGATTTTAGGAAATGTCAAGGGAATATATCAATTTTCTTTATGTTTTATTTTGCCATTTATTCTTTTGATGAAATCAAACACTTCTGAATTACATCTTTTTAAATTTGAACGTTTCATTTCTAACCGTGGTTTCAGAAACAGAAACGGCATATTTCTGTAAGAGAATGTATGAGATCAGGAATACCAAATTGATACCAACTACCATATCAAATCATATCGTTAATGGTAAATTGAAATAGTTTCATGTCCTGTTCATCATAGAAATATCCAGTCAGATCATTGTTACCATTACGATCATTAAAACATACCACTCATACACAGGGCTAAATGGGGCATTTGACTTTAAAAGGTCATATTGAGCCGATAGCAGAATTATGAGATAATATAATAGTAGCTTAAAATACAATTCTAAAAATACTGACTATAACAAGTAAAAGGAAAGTAAATTTTGGTCGATTGCAATTTATGAATATTGATTGTCGTAAGTGCATTCAAATGAAGTAAATTAATATTAGTGAGTAATTTCAATATGCCAATATACGTTGTTGATATTTATATTGAGTAAATACAACTAGCAGAGACTGAACATACAACATGCTATTTACTTCTTTAAAAGTGTTGCTGATTACTAAAGAAACTGGAAGTTGCTACATAACACTATATCGTATAAGGATGAATCACTTGGCCATGGTATATGATAGAAAAATATACTGTCAAAATGATAAACATATGTTACATTGCAATGAATTTCGAAAACTGATAGAAACGAATTCATTGCCTTGATGATCATTTTACCATGTGAAAAATCAGTACGATGTATACTTAGTTATTGTTCTCGTGCTGTCATGACATGTATTAAGAAGAAGTCCCCCGAGATCTTAGTATGACAGATTTACAATAATGCTCACAGATAGCCAACTAAAATGCGACGTTTTCACACCGCTTTCCTTTATAAATGTAAACGATGTGCTAGGAAGACATTTGTGTTTTACCTATAATGTGTTAACAACAGGAAGTTACTGTTTCAAATGTCTAATGGAAGAATAAATCAAAACAATCCTTAGCGTTGCTTAAAGGGTAATTGTTTTCAACAGGCGATAAAACAATTATCGCAACTAAAGTTACTCATAATGCTGAACATTTAGGCGTTCATAAAATCGAAATGAGATTTTCTCTGAACACCGAACACTTTAATGGGTCTTATTTTTACTGGGTTTAACGCCGTGTCAACACAATTTTGGTCATTTTACATCGTCCAGCGCACCTAACCTAGCTTTCTGGACCCTTGTCTAAAACCATTACTCACCTACCCTTCCACAAGGCCGAAAACTTCTCCATATATCTTAACAATGGAGGAAAATTGACATTATTGTCAAATTTTAATGGAAGGGTATAACCTCCGCGGGTGGGATTCGAGGTTCCAAATCCCGGCGCGCTACCAACTGCGCTATCGACCCGGAAAACATATACTTACCTCACCAATTGAAATGATTATAAATCTAAGTGCTTCATCACTGCATTACTTGTAAACCATATTGAAATTATGTTTTATTGAAAAATTGTCATTGATAAAAAAATGACAGGATTTAACAAGGTTTGTAATGATTTCTTCACATATTGATGATACGTTAATACCAAAATTAAGATAAAAGGCCTTAGTTTCTTGATACAAAATAGATTTGTTTTGCACATTATGCTTCAGTCCCATAAAATCGTGGCTTCTTGCGGACCCGTACGTGCAGACAGCCGTCGGCCGTGGAAAGCCTTGCGTGCTAAGGTGACGGTACGCTCATGGCACAAAACAACACACCCATACGGAGCCGTAGCTGGAAGATTTGCAAATTTAATTCATACTCGGCCACGATTGTGTTCACGATTTGACTTTGAAACTGATACGTGTATCCTGGGCTCATCTCACAGACTCTGGTAAAAACGTAACAGTGCGTACGGGTACGCAAGAGTTCGTACGGGTCCTTGCGGAGCTTGATCGCACGGCGCCCGTACGGTGCCCTCACGGCTATTTTTATGTTTATGGGACTGTAGCTTTATTGCTCTCAAGTCAATGCAATAATAAATAGTCAACAGTTAAAATTATCATCATGCTGAAGAGATTGAACATTCTAATAAATTGCACTTTCATTGAGACAGTTCATATCACTGAATGGTTTGTTAATGTCTGAATTGTTTTCATCAGTGATTGCTAGAATTAGGTTGGTTTTAAGAAACATTAGCTTTTACAGTTCTTTGCCACTGTATCAACAGTACAGTTTAATTATTCAGCTGTTTTTGGAAATATATCTGTCACATTTAATAATCATTAGTCAAAGCATTACTAGATCTAAATCATCGCTATAAGTGGATGCAAATTAAGTTTACTTTAGTTCTATATTTATCCACATGATTTTCTCTCAGCAAACAGACCAATCAGGAGTAATACATTTGTTGACTTTGGTAATTAGTTCCATGGCAGATTGTCCTTCACAATTAATCGATGTGTCAATATGGTTAATCGCATTGAATGACAATTACGCCCAAAGACAAAAAAGCAATTTAAACATGAGGTGATGATCAAGTGTTTGTAATGGTTATGATTAAATTCTGTAGTTCATGTATGATAATTAAAGAATGTTGATTTTCTATTATTTCAACTTTTAACACATATTCATTGTTCTTTCCATGTTTGATTCAAGATAATATGTTCACGTGCACTAGATGTTTCATTGTTTGTTTACCAGAATGAAGCTATAGAATTATTAGCATCAACAGTGTACTTTCGGCATTGTTTAAGCTATACAAGCTCCATTTTCTGAATACATACTTTTTTTCACTCATTAGTAAAATTGTATATTTTTTATAATTTGTCTCATTTAGATAGCATGTGAAGTGCAATAAAGGTGTGTCATTGAATTAATTAATGTGTAAGCCGTTATGAGCTCTTTCTTTTGTATGTAAAATATTTGGAAAATGCCTCATCACGTTTTGCAGTAGGGAATACTTCCCGTTCGGGAAACAAGGGTATTCCCCTTCAGTGCTTCCCGATCGGGCAGCAAATGTCAAAATGTTTCCCGATCGGGAAGGATTTTGGCCTTTTTTGACGTACCTTACTAAAAGTGACCGCTGCATAAAAGTATTTAACCTACAAAAATATGAAAAGCACCATCTGATTCAGGAAAAATGTATCTAAAATCCTACCGAGTCGTTTTCTTTTAAAATGCCTACAATTAAAATAATACGAAATTGAAATTCAAAAATAATATATGACGTCAAAGAAAAAAGTTGTTACCCGTTCTGGAAACATTGCTTCCAGATCAGGAAGCAAGTTATACTATTTTTAATATAGTTTGTATGTAATGCAAATCTAATTTCAGCAAGAGACCTGTCTATTTATTTGTAAAGAATTTAAGGCTATATAACCCAGTCAGGATAGTAACGAATAGTCTCACACATACACATTAAAAAATAAACATTCTGATTTTCTACCAGAATAATCTGGCCAAAACAAAATTAATTGTCCAATTAAACTTTCATTTATGTACATAGTTGTGAATATATTTAGTTGGATGAACTCTCACATTCAAATACCATGATATTTGATTCATTTCATAAATCTGTAATTTTATGATAACTTTACTCGAAAATTAAAATGAGCCAAGGCTGGAAAGTCTAGTATTCTTGGTTGTCAAATGTTGGTACTTAAGTCAATTGTAGATGGCTGGACTTACTATGTTTTTTTCATTACTCTACATATGTACATAATTCTAACCAGACAAGCTATCAAAACAAAAAGCAATGTAATAATTTTAAAATAAAGCTTACACTATATTTGAAAACTAAATGACATAGACTTAATTATTTTGTAATACATACGAGCCATTCCCTGTCAGGTATATGTTTTGTATGTCAATTGTATGTTTATTAGGGAGATTTTTTAAGATTGAAGAATAAAATTTCTGCTATATGTTGAATGAAGAAAATAATTCTTAACTATTCAGTATGAAATGGTCAACGAATCCATAATTTCTTAAGCACCATTAAACAACATTTCTATTTTCTAGATTTGACCAAACTCAAATACAATGCATGGTAATTCTATAGCATGAATTGAAATATAATTTTACAAACTATCGAGATTCTCATTAATGTTTAAACAGAAAAAAAATAATAATGAAATTGGGTTCAATATTATTTGCTAGTTTTGAAAAATACATTGTTAATAATTGGAAAAGCAAGTGTTTTGCATGATGTTTTTTAAAAGAATATGTAAATAAAGTCAACGAGCATTTATTAATTGAGAACAAATGAATGCTTTAAATGGGATAACATACTGTAAAAAGGTTATTGGACACACCTCTTGTAGTATAACTCTTGTGATATAATGATAGAAATTATGATGTGTCTGTGCTTTAAGCATTCACATAATTTTCCTTGAACATTGAAAACATTACACATATCCTTAGATGTGCTGTATTTATATTATAAGTCATTTGATCTATGCCCATTTTAACATAGCAAGCAGTATGGAAATATGATAACCCTTTCTTCACTTAATTAACTTGTAAAAATAGTTTACAATGCTGCTCAAACTTGATTTTTATAGCAAAATATATACTTATGACCGCCAGGCGTCATTGCTTACTCCTTAATAGTATATTTGTACTGGAGATGCAATAATTCAAGTTACTGTATAATAATAGGAAACTGTAACAAATCAATTGAACCACATTAAAAATTTTATGTTAGTGTTTATTGATAGGTTTTTATCAGTTTTGTATAAATCGTTAAGTATACCGCTGGTCTAGATTAGTTGTTAGGCTGGTAGCATACTAATCTACTGATTTAGGGTTCAAGGAGCTTGGTCATGGAATGTTTTCTACGACTATTCTCCCTCTCACCACTGATTTTAAATCATGTAGAGCAGTAGAGCAGCTTTCAGTAGCTGACCAAGTATACGCTTAGTAACAAGTGAACTGCTTAATTCAGAGATTAGCCTTTCCAAAAACAGCGAGTATGTCGACTTACAGCGGTAATATGAAACATGACATAAACAATGTGCTGCTACGGTGCTAGGCAATGATACTTTACATTTATACGCATGTCAAGCCTTTATATTGATAATAAGTAAACTTATTGGAATATCTTTTTGGATGTTATGATTATTCAAATAAAAATTGAAAAACGTGATTAAATTTCTATACAATTCCCTTTAAGGGACAGCTAAATTACTATAAATTTCTATGAATGGTACTTGAGAAAGGTGTTTCTAACATATGCATTGGAATCAATGCAATATTTCCATTAACATAAAAAGATGTCTATTGCTTCACATTAATAAAAAAATGATTAATTTGCATTACATACAAACTATAATACAAATAGTATAACTTGCTTCCTGATCGGGAAGCAATGTTTCCAGAACGGGTAACAACTTTTTTCTTTGAAGTCATATTTTTTTATGAATTTCAATTTCGTATTATTTTAATTGTAGGCATTTTAAAAGAAAACGACTCGGTAGGATTTTAGATACATCTTTTCTGTGTCAGATGGTGTTTTTCATATTTTTGTAGGTTAAATACTTTTATGCAGCGGTCACTTTTAGTAAGGTACGTCAAAAAAGGCCAAAATCCTTCCCGATCGGGAAACATTTTGACATTTGCTGCCCGATCGGGAAGCACTGAAGGGAAATCCCCATGTTTCCCGAACGGGAAGTATTCCCTACTGTTTTGCAATGTTTAGTGGTCTTGAATGTTTATGGTTGCAGTGTAAATCTTGGTATGATTTCATTATCCAAGCAGGTACAAATAATGTCATTTTCGGAAGGAGGTTTTAATAAGTTGTATAAGGTGTACGTATATAAGATGCATAAGTAACAATCAGATAGGTATCATTTCTTACAGATCTCCTCTCCAATTGCTATTGTACCGATATTAACTCTCCTGTGTTGATGTTGTGTTAAGGCGTCGATATATACTAACAATTGTTTTGTACACCACGTTTCGAAAAAAAAAGTACAAATGGCATTCATTCACGTGAGATGGCAACTGTTTTATGTGTTCAAACCAAGCTGATCGCTCTTGCATGCGTTATAGCCGATCATTTTACTTTTTTTACAAAATCGAAAATTTCCATTTCGTTTGATTTTTTGTCGTTTCTTTTAAAGACTTCATTAGCAGTTATTGTGAAACAATTTTAACAAAACAGCATTTTGAACTTTAGGAGCTCGAAAGTGCCAATTATTGTCGTAATGTTTTCAATTTCAGCATTGATGCTGGTATCATAATCAAACGATTTAATCACATGCTTTCAAATAACATTAAAACTGATATTCTTGAAAAACAATTACCACAGGGCATATTAGCAAATACTTGATGTCAGTGATTTCAACGTTAAAAATAAAATTAACGGTCATTGCAATGTTTTTCAGCTAGTTTGATCAGTGGAATAATTCAATTTTTTTTAGATAACCTTCATACTGGGTTCAACGTCATGTCAACACAAGGTGTGTTATATAACGGCGTCTAGCTCACCTTTCCTAGCTTTCCTGGACCCATGTGCACAACCAGTATTTACCTACCCTTCAACAAGACCAGAGTCCTTTCCATATTAAGGGGGAAATTTGACATTATTGTCAAATATTCACCCTAATCCTGACCCCACTCGGGACACTAGACTCGAAATCCCGTTGCGCTACTATCTGCGCTATCGATCCGGGTTCCTGTTTTGTGATACCATTTGAGTATTCGAACAATAATATTACCCTATCATATTTCTCGACTTAGTACACACACTACTGCATAGCCTAATTGTTTAAGCTTTTATATAGAAAAAACTGTCTGATTTTAGATAATAAATTTCCCATCCCTTTGCTTCAAACAGATGGAATTGCTAATGTTAAAAGCATACAAAAATCCTAGACAATTGTCCTCATGGGATATTCGGCAATATATCATGTCTTAAAATTGACGCTTGAACGATTTGTATTCTCTTTTATTTTGTTCCATACTCTAGTTTTCTTTTGCTGGCCAATGATAAATGCCATAAAAATGAAGGGGAATTCATATAAATTTTCATTTGATGAAAAAGAATAAATGCTCATGAGAAAATATAGATTTTACAGGAACGTGCTGAGAACAAAAGGAGCGTTTATAGAAAAAGCACCTGACTCAAAACTGTCTTCTACTTCTATTTCTAATGAACTTATATTTTCAATAAAGAGAGTTTTACGTTTCACCCACATAATGTATTTCAAAATTCTTATGAAGCTCGATAATTTTTTCAATAGCCGAAGCATTTATGCGTGAAGTAGCTGCGGATTTTCCCATCAATTTACCTAACTGATACGGTATGTCTAAATTATTTAAATATTTCAGGGACCAAAAGCTACGTATTACTACATTTTGTGGAATACGAGATCAGATTGCAGTCATAACACTTAAGATCTCTGCATGACTCGGTTGAATTAATCACAGTTCTTACTAAAATTACCAATATATTGGCAAATCACAGCAAGATAAAACAATTATCTCATGCAATCATGGTTAACTTTAATTATTCCAGTTGTGAAATTGATTCTACATACGAGAATAATTGCTGTTTGTCACCAATATATATTGCATTTATGACCGACATAACCTTAATAACTGATTTACAAAAGGTGAAAGGGTTTTTGCAACGTATTCTTAAATTTGATAAACGCACAATTGATTAGAAAATTTCAACAAAGCGTAATCAGGTACAGGACCAAAGTTTTACAAAACTTTTGTTTACCACGTCCATCCTTTTTCGAGAATATAGTATACATACATTGCGTATATATGGCATTTTGTTGTGTATATGTACGGCATTTTGCAAGTTTGTGCGTATTTATTTGCATAAATGTAAATAAAACCTATCGTATATCCTATATTTCATAAATTATTTGTATCGCAGACGTGTAGAATTCCTTAAGGCAACGCTGAAGCCAAAATATGTGATGTTTAATCATATTGAAGAATCATGGTAAAGTTCCAAGTTAGAGGCATAATTTCCACTCGAAATATAATGCAATTTTTAAATGGTATTATTGCCGCAAATTGACCAAATTGTGCTTGTCCAATTAACAAAAGTAGAATTAACATTTGTATAAAAACTTGATAGAAATGCTGTTGCAAAATCTCTCATGGAAGAATTAATCAAAACACTCCTTAGCGATGCTTGTGTGGTAATTATATTCAACAAGCAAGACATTGCTGGCCTTTTCTAAAGTAATGCATAAATTAAGAATTAAAAGTACACAAATTAAGTTTTCAGTGTTTGGTGCCATTTGAATTATTCAAAGTTAATTGAATTTGTTTTCCCACAAAGCTTAATTGGTTGATTCAGCCCAACAACTATGGTGTGTCAACTTTGCATTTAGTTTTTTTGCAATACAACATCGCACAAACAACACATTTATTTTCAACAAATAAAATCCATAATTTCTCCTTCATATTAAATGCTTTCTGCAGAAGATAATGAAAGTGACACTTCAAAACCAAACTTACAGGTAATAAGTCGTTACATTCGTTATTACCCTTATATTGTTTCAATGACTTTCTTCTCACGAACTAAGAAATACTTCCACTCTTACTTAAGCTGTTTCGATTTCCACTCAAAGAAGAGCGATGTTCTGTCATCTAAAACAAATATTTTCCATTATTAAGATAACTTTAATAACTTGTATTTGCTATAGACAAAACAAAGTTATTACATTAGATGATGTTATTCAATATTATTAAAGCAGAACATCAATATGTTTTGGCAAGTTAAGTTCTGTTAACATTTGCACTATGAGGATAGTGTCAGCCGATGATGTTCTAAAGAAAAGGTCAAACAAAATTCACGTCATATATTAAAAGGAATATTAATGTCTATTTTAAGAAGTAATATTGGTACTCTCGTGAGGATATTGAGAATCAGACATTTTATTAATACCACGTGCCATTACAGTAAAATCATATAATGTCAATCAGAGACATATGATCTTTTAAGAGGAGTCACATCAAAGGATTGGCAGTAAGAAATGCGCCCACATCGTACAGTGATTTCTATTTTGTTAAAACCAATAATAACTAACAATTATATCGATAGCACATCCATAAAACAAATAACTCTCCTTATTTGCAAAAGCCGCCCAACTAGCTCAGTTGGTAGCACGCAAGTCTACTGATCGAGGGGTCGTGTGTTCGATTCCCGAGCGGACCATACTTGGAGCTCGACCTTGTTTTTTTTCTACGGTTATTCTCCCTCCTACCAATGTTTCTTAATCATGTAGGACAGTTGTCGGTCACTGACAAAAGTATGCGCCCAGTAGTTGGTTAACAGCTAATTCCGGAGATTTAGCCTTTCCAGGAACAGTGACTAGGTTCTCTGACCGCCGTTATACGACCTATACAATGTTTTGCTACGCCCCCCCCAAAAAAAAACTTATTTGCGGAAATTGTCGTTTGTCATCTGCAAGTTTAATTTGATACAGTAGTCAAATTCTATTCGTCATCTTAGATTGTCGCATACCTTGACATTGTGAAAGCAAAGCCAATTAAACATGAGACATCGCTACCGGTATTATAAAAATTATATTAAAATCCAATTAAAATTACCTGCGAAACAAGTGAGATAGGTAGGTCTAGAAAAACATGGTTTTGAACTGATGACTCCGTATTTGTCATCGCCTATCAAAATATATATTCTTTAGTTAGGCATACACTCAAAAGGATATATTTTATGTAGATTTTAGTTATAAAGTTTTTTTTAGTTTCTGGGGTTTGAGTCATTCAAATTTCAAATTCAAAGACTTGTAACAAGTAGTATTTGGGTACTAAATGGTACAAATCGTGTAGTTACGGAAATGTAATATTATATTTTGTGGTAAAACTATTCTGAATAGTAAGATCTATCATCTACATGATTGGATTGTACAGTTCGTTAAGTGTTTTCTAGGTAAATCATTCGTGCATCTACATAGTTTATAAGTAGCATCTAAACATCATATCTCCTTTATAACGGTGTAATGGAAGTGGCTTACTAAATGTCAACAATAATAATAACGTCTAATAATCGACTAATAATCGACCTTATTAATATTAGTTTTAATAATATTAACATACAGGTCATGAAAGTTGTCGATACGAATTTAGAATCGGCAGAAATGTTAAATTGTTTACTAAATTCTTTCGTGGAATGGATTTATCACCTAAAATTTCAATTATGCTCATTATGGTCACGTTTTAGTGATCTAAGTTAAGTTTTACTAATCAAGCACTTAAATGACCGATAAAAAATGTTGATTGTCATTGATCATACCAAAACTGTGTCTTCCGTAAACTAATTAGGTAAATGGAAGAACAGTGTTAACACTGAAAAGTAATTTATTTTAGACTTAGGCAGATATATCCATGACATACTTATCCTGTTATATCAAGATCAGAGGTGTAGAATTCCTAGTGTTTTCTACTTGTCCTTGGACAAGTGATATCTTAAAATATTCATGTTCGGGTTCAAATTCGCCCAGAAGTTCAATGCTAGGCCTATGGCATTAAATTAATACTATAAGTAAAAAAAAAATTGACATCGTAGTTCACTATTAAATTTGATTGAACCATTTAGACATTTATATTATTTAAATACATTTTTTTTTTATGTTAGTATATTTACAGCTACAATATTCACTTGTCCGCAGACATAGATGTACGAGTCGGACAGGCAACGTTTAAATGTTTTAGATTTAAATAAACGTTTTAACTCTAATTTTCGAGAAAATATATATTATATATAAAATTAAATTTGTACATTAATAATTACAATAAAGGTGACTTAGCTCACAAACTCACGGATAATAGTAGGAACAATATTAAAGTACGACCATTTATTACGTGTTTTTAACTGATTTATCTCATGTTTGTACAATATTATTGTGAAGTAACTTGTCATATTTTTTTACAATATTTATATTAAAATACATGATTACTATTTGCATTTAAATCGTGTCTTCAAAGCGAAATATTTAACTATTCTAGCAGTGCATAAGGACCATATTGTTGGTTTTATCGAAAATAAATACACTTTTCTCGAATTTGCTTTTTATTACTTAGTGTACAGGATTATTCATTTGCATGATGTTAGCTTTAATATTCAAGTGACGACATCAACCTCTTTTCTAATCAACAATACCGGATTTGTCTTCATTTATTCTCCCATCTCTTGCGCCAAATGTAAATCAGAACATCGAAAAACAAATGAAGTATTTCCTGATCCTAAATAACACTAAGACAGGTATCTCACCAGGGACAACATTAAATGAAAATACATTAATATTTTCTGCGCACGTCTGTTCATACTTTATCATTTCATCTTTGCGGTTACTTGTGTTGTTTGCTTATTATTCTTAGAGCTAACATTTTGTAGTAATTCCAGCATTTTCTTGTAACTTTTAGTCCTACAGCGTACCGACGTCTAGAAAGAACTTAAGAAGGAATATGTTAAATATATATTGATCGTGATGTTTATTGATTATTTATGTCTATGTTGATATATGTAAAATATATCAAATGCCAATGTTGATAGAAGTGATTAGTTTTGAGTAGAAACTGAGATTTCACTAATGTATGCTTCTGAGTGGGACAAAATGCATATGGTTGTGAGGCGTTGTGTAACATTGAATTTATTTTGAACATACATAAAACGATAAGACATGTCAGTAGTGTTACATACATTTCGAAATAACTATCCGCACCAACGTATACGTATAGAAGTTCATGTGTAATTTTCATTTCATAGTTTTTCGTTTCAATGATTTCCATAAATTATCAACTTCTTGTGATGAATTTTTCCTTAATTTTAATGTCAGTATGTGTTAAAAATATTGATAAAAACGTTTTTTTTGAAAACTCTTACTGTCCTCGGTAAACGGCATATTATAGATCCGCAAAACACATTTGAACCAAATCTCCGTAAACAGATATCCTATAAACCACTGTCGTACATGATCTCTTAGGGTCGGCCCAAGGGTCACGTCGAGATGGTCTCTGAGTCGACCAATCAATACGTAGACGATGTAAACAAGTAATGTAAACATAATGGTTGCGTCATGAATATTATAATGAGAAAGATAACCTGAACGCGACCCTCATGACAAAAGAGCCAGATCTAAAATAGCGCCTAGGCGACCGGTGAATTTTAGATAGGGTTTTAATCAGATTGATTTGAACCTCAACTGAATAATACATAATTATGTTATAGTTTGTACCCTACTATAATGAGTTTACTACTGCGAACAAACTGTCAATGATAAGATAATGATAAAAACTCAAACAGTTCCAGACTATTTTCGACCTTGGGCAAATATTTCCCGTTTCGTTGCGTCCTTGTACACATGTGGATGGATTTATGGATTCCTGTTTTGATTTAGACGACTTTCCAATTTGTTCAATTTAATCTAAACAAAAAATCTCATCACTTACTGCAAACAGATGGAATTCCTGATGCAAATACTGACAAAAATGTCAAATAATTAGTCTCTTGGGATGAAAGTTATATCACATTCCCAAATCAACAGACAAATACAAGATTTAAATCTCCTATTTATTATATCCCTGTCTGATGATAAACGCAAAAACTAAGTTTGATAATCTACGCCGCAAATCAACCACAATGTTTTAGCAATTGCGTCTGTCAATTGTTTAACTTACGGCGCTGGAATATGCCAAGGTCTCTGGACCATGGACCAAAGAGTTTAACCTAGTACTAAGCACAAACTCTCCTCGTCAGTGGAGGAAAGTGTATCTGATAGAGAGTTATGGAAGAATTGCCTTAGAAAATATTGTATGACTAAAGTCAACCAAGTTTTTCAATTTAGCTTAAGCCCAAGTCCCTTTGCCTCGTACATGTAGTCAGACGCGCTACAATCATTTTACTATACAAACAAGATTGACGAGCTGAGAACAAAAGGAACGTTTATAGAAAAATCTCATAACTCAAAACTGTCTTCACAAAGCACGCGACCCATCACCTCGTAGACCGAGGTTGATTTGAAAACTAAGAATATTGACAACGGTATTACATTTAAGATAGGGGTGTTAAAACGGTTGAAACAATTATTAAGTCATTTGAAACCAACAGTGCTTAAAACTTTGTTTGAATTTGGATTGTCGACTGTAGAACAACTACTGTCAAATTCATTTGTCTAGAAAGTTAATTATAATATATACACGGTCAAAATCAGGATTCAGTAGTAAGCTTACTACATTTCTCTTACGGCGTTTAGGTTTAGTTCTCGGTTGCTAACAAATGCCATTTAACATTTTTTAACATTTCTGTGTTTCTATACGATAAAGTGGTCAAAATGTAAATAAAATTCTAATCTTTATGGTAGTTGCATAATTCTTAACGAAGCATAAATGTGATTCTTTGTAGTTGCATAATTCTTAACGACATATTACTATGATTCTTTGTGCTCATAAATGTATCTATTTTTAAAAAATGACATACATTATCTAACTGTCAACCGAGAAATTATGTAACAAGAGTGGGCGACAAACCAAATTTGTAGTTGTGAAAGTATTAGTGTTACTGTGACAATCGCCAAGTAAATGATATCTATATCGCGTATTATGTTCATTTTCAGACAGTTTATTTCAATCACCACCTTTCATTTTAAAGTCACATTTTATCAATCCCACACATTATCGCCGAGGTCATAATTGTCGCAACAATTGACTTTTGGGACAATTTTAATTCCATGGCATACCATTTTACAGCATGATGTTCTTATATTGTATTATATTGAGTTTATTTAGTAGAAGCAAGACATTCGCAGTGTTAGTTTTTAATTTCATTGAAGCTGGTTTGAGGCAAGACACTAAATGGTTGCTAGAAACTTAAACTTTTTTAAGTCGAAAACAGTTTTCTTTATAAATCACATCTTCATATAAGCTATCTTTATGCATTACTTTAGATCATTCATTTAATACACCCATTTGTCATCCCCAGACTGTTAAATTATACCCTAAGCTGTCGCTAAAAAGTCACGTGAAATCATTATCTGTCATCTATGCACTCAGATTTGCATCAATTTCTTCATTTGGTTCAATAAGAAAAATAAGTCAGTTATTTCCTTTTGCATATTCGTGAAATAGCTAGATCCAATCGGTTGGATTACTCGGATTTTACCATTATTTTTTAATGTCAATTTGACTCAATCAATCTTAAATATCTTTTTAGTAAATCATAAAATTTTCATTTGTTTGAAAATCCAGCAAATGATTGTTTTGTTGAAGAACTTTTTAAATTTTATCACTCTTGTTGATATACCCCAGTTAATAAGAAAGATATTTGATGAAATATTTTAATATACTTATATGGGACTTCAATGAAAAGTCCGATGATTTTAACTGATAGGACCTACTTGCCAATTGGATCGCTTCAAACTGACTGATACCCTTATTCAATGTATTGGGCTTTGGTTTTCAATTAAAAATTCTAGCAGCCAACCAAAGTACTGTTAAAATGTCCGTGTCTAATTTACATTGGTGCTAAAATGGTTTATAACAAAGGACTTTGTCGGCTTTTCACGGTGTTGTACCATTACTGTAAAGGGTTTTCATTATAACGCATAATTTAAATGTTTGTTTTGTCTGTAGATGTCAGAAAAAATAAGTTGAATAAGCATAAAAGGTGGAAATCAGTAATCAGTATTATTACTATCGAATGCCACAAATATGATGGCATGTTCTATATAAGGTAGATAAATAATAATATAGTTTTACAACTCCTTTCAGATTTGTAAATTTCATAATATGTTCATCACTTCCAATAAAAACTGTAAGTTCTCGACTTGTACATTGTTATACATTTTACTGATTTGTCTTTGAAATTGTCTACGCTAAATAGTGGAATTGTAATCAACTTGAGAACTTGATCTGCTAAAGTATATTGAATCATTGAAATGTCTTCGAGAAACGGTGATAGGACATTTCTATTTCGAATCTGACCTAAAAATAAGAAAGTAAATACGTTGTACGAGTATGTCATTGATAAAAATCAAGACAAAGTTCCACATGTATCAGTCTTTCTAAAAGCCACAAACACATAAGGACCACAATGGAAATAAGGGCTTGCCCTTTTTAGTGCTATCCCCGGTGTTGATTTGCTTGTCAAAGTAAATTACCACATACTGTCTGTAATGTTTGTGTTCTTTGTATTTTTGCTATATGTACACTATGCCAAATAAATATTTTCATAATAATGATGTTTTTATAGATTGTGATTATATTGTGAAATGTCTTTACAAAATCCATTCGGTTACAGACAAGTGACAAAACAAATGCACTTTATAAATATTAAAAATAACAGAAGTCAAGTGTAAAGGCAAACTGTGCCATGTTTCTTTTTTGTACAAATTTTTTGTAGCGTTAGTTTATCGCCTTCCATATATATTTGATGGTCTGGTTTATTTTTACACCATGCAATATGGCGTAGTGGGCAATACATATATATATAGTATACGTACATGATTATATCATCATGCGGTTCTGTCAATTAGTTAGACTGCTCGCAACTGCTTCATCAATTATAATTTAATTGGATTTTATTATATATTTATTGGTAAAATTAATTATTTCATCAGAATACGTCTATTTATACCTCAAGAAGTATTATGTTAGGGAGTCCAGTAGAAGTCCAGGAGTAGAGTAACGGTTAAGATTGTGCGAGCGCCCTTGCGGGCTGATCGGACCAGGGTTATCATTATTGTATTATTGTTATTAACTATTGACACTGGACTTACGATCTTATGTAAATTACGAGTGTTAAACTATACAGTACTTATCGCACATCTTCCTTAAATGTCATCTAAAGACTAAGTGTTGTTATCTAATATATCCTTAGTATAAGTGTTTGAAGACAAAGAAACACCCTTTTTAAACTGAATACTGTTACCTACGTGTAAGAAGTTATTTAGCTTCAGCAAGAGGTTTCTTCAAATTATTTAATATTACGTAAAGATACGGTTATTCAGTTGCGGCAAACAGATTGGATTTCTATTGTTAACATAAAATCTCCTGGTACATTAGTCTCAGAGGCGCAATATATCATGCCCATAAATTGAGAAATAAAATATCTTTATGGCTTTTTATTTGCTTTAGAACTCTTTTCGTTTCAAATGATAAATGCCATTAAATTTATACGCTTTCACATAGAATTTTCTTTGGAAACGTCGTCTGTAAGGTTTTTGTACGTATATATACATGAAACGTTAAAATATTGTTGTACAAATACCAAACTAAAATAGATTTTGCTGAGTAAATAGTTAAGTCAATTAAAGACATTCTATCAGGTAAGTTTTGGATATGATAGCTTCAAGTTGTCATCCAAATATTATCGATATATTTTCAAACGACAGCAAGATGACACACTGATTTTATGGTATCAGGGTGATTTTTAGTTACTCCTAACAGTGATAAAGCCTCACAGAACAAGACAGTTGTTGTGTATTACTTCGTTATACTAGTAGCATGTATTACGATGCCGAATGTTGTCACACAAAAAAAATATGTCTTAATAACAATACATTGATGTAGATTGTGATACAAATGTCAAATATTTGTGTCACGCCAAGATCATAGTGTTACTTATGTTTATGGCGATTTGAATGTTCAAATAATGGACTGAACAGATCAAGAGTAACTTTGTATGAAGCACACTCATTGTTAGTATGATACCTTAGATATTTCTAGATCTCTTTGCAACAACGTGTAGATGAATGTTGAATTGTTTCCTTTAGAACATTGTTTTAAGTGTGTTATGTATTCATTATTGCTATGTATCGTGTAAATATACGCCTGGTACTATTTTAGATTTTATTACTATTTGTCTGTTGGGGTGATGCCAAATAAAGAATATGGTATGTTATTTTTTTCATTTTGATACTTGAATAGCATGTTATAAAAACCGAAACACACGAATCCTGAACTCGCAACATATCAATTTATTCATTACCAAAAGTTTCTCTCTTCCCTCCTATCTTCCTTCTTTCATTAAAAACATTTTATCAACAAAAAACACAAATGCACAAAAATAGTCTTCTCTATTTATTATTATAGTTACGTCACGTACTTATGATAATTATGGTCCTTGTACATGTGCTTTAAGATATCTAAACTGCTACTACTTGGTACAAAATTACATATTTCGCTTCTGTACGAGAGATTCCCAGCTTGTATTGCGTATATGTAAATAAATTCAAACTCTTACAGTATTGGTTTTTACATTTACTACATCATGCGACATGATACTTGTTCACTTTACAAATCTCTGCCAAATCTCGCGAGATTTGAAACATCTTGCTGTTAAATTTCGAATTTCAAAGTAAAGATACAAGAAAATAAATCGTTCTACATTAGCAGACAATGCATTAAGTTTTTAACTACTTTATGGATGCTTCGTATTTTGTTAATCTGCATCTTGTGATAGCTTGAATAGACTTACTTGTGGCTAGTTGAAATTCTCTAGATATTTGTTTCCTTGAATTTATTGTTATGAATTTTGTGTTCAGGTTTTACATACGCAACAATTCTTAGCATAAGGGAATACTTGATGATCAAACAAGGAAATGGATGAAATATAGGTCTGTGAAGTTAGCGATCTATTGTCTATTCTCTATTCAAAAGTCTATTCGCTCAATGGACAGCTATGTATTGAGAAATCTATTCATGCAGAAATCTATTCGCATTTACTGTATACATTGATATAGGAAAGTTCAAATATCTGTACAAAAATCTGTACACAAAATGCCGAAAAGACAGCTGTCTATTCGGAAATCTATTCAGAAGTCTATTCGAAAAAAAGCACTAGTTCAATAAAACATATTTAAAAGTCTTTTCATAGAATACATAAATAGACAAATGTCCATTCAAAAGTCTATTCCGAAGTCTATTCGAAAAAAAACAGTAATGCAATCAAACAGATTTAAAAGTCTTTTCGTGGAATACGCAAAGAGACAAATGTCCTTTCAAAAGTCTATTCAGAAGTTTATTCGCAAAAACATAGTAATGAAATCTTAATGATCAAGATGTATATTCCCAAAAATCCAGGGACAAATGTCCATTCAAATGTCTTTTCGGATATCTATTCACAAAATCATATATGTGCCTTAAGACTGTGTCTGAAGTCTATTATTAAGTTGGGAATTGATAGATATCCATTCAAATGTCTATTCAAAAGACTATTTAAAATATCTGGTGAATGCATTCGGAATGAGTCAGAATTCTATTATAGATTTTCAAATAGACAGCTGTCCATTCAAAAGTCTATTCAGAAGTCTATTCGCAAAATCATATATATGCATAAAGAATTTGTCTGTAGTCTATTTTAAAGTTGCAAATAGACAGATGTCCATTTTAATGTCTATTCAGAAGTCTATTCTCAAAATCTGGTGAATGCGTCCAGAATGGGTCAGAAGTCTATTATAGAGTTCGAATAGAGAGCTGTCCATTCAAAAGTCTATTCAGAAATCTATTCGCAAAATTTGGTGAATGCGTTCAGAATGAGTCAGAACTAACAAACAGTAGCAAATACACAGCTGTCCATTCAAATGTCTATTCAGAAGTCTATTCGCAACATCATATGCAAATACGCATTTAGAATGTGTCAAGTAGCGAATAGAAAGATGTCCATTCAAAGTCTATTCAAAAGTCTATTCGAAAAAATCGAAAATGCGTTCAGAATGAGGCAGAAGTCTATTATAGAGTTTCGAATAGAGAGATGTCCATTCAAAAGTCTATTCAGAAGTTTATTCGCAAAATCATATATATGCATTAAGAATGTGTCTGTAGTCTATTGTAAAGTTGCAAATAGACAGATGTCCATTCAAATGTCTATTCAGAAGTCTATTCGCAAAATCATGTATATGCCTGCAGAATGAGTCTGATATCGTTTATAGAGTTTCGAATAGAGAGCTGTCCATTCAAAAGTCTATTTAGAAGTCTATTCGCAAAATTATTAAGAATGTGTCTGAAGTGTATTATAAAGTTGCGAATAGACAAATGTCCATTCAAATGTCTATTCAGAAGTCTATTCAGAAGTCTATTCGCAAAATCATGTATATGCATTCAGAATTAGTCAGAAGTCTTTTATAGAGTTTCGAATAGAGAGCTGTCCATTCAAATGTCTATTCAGAAGTCCATTCGAAAATTAATATATTTGCATTGAGAATGTGTCTGAAGTCTATCATGAAGTTGCAAATAAAAAGATGTCCATTTAAATGTCCATTCAGAAGTCTATTCGCAAAATTATGTATATGCATTCAGATTGAGTCAGAAGTCTTTTATAGAGTTTCGAATAGAAAGCTGCCCATTCAAATGTCTATTCAGAAGTCTATTCACAAAACCTGGTAAATGCATTCAGAATGAGTCAGAAGTCTTTTATAGAGTTACGAATAGAGAGCTGTCCATTCAAAAGTCTATTCAGAAGTCTATTCGCAAAATTATATATATGCATTAAGCATGTGACTGAAGTCTATTATAAAGTTGCGAATAGAGAGCTGTCCATTCAAATGTCTATTCAGAAGTCTATTCGCAAAATCATATATATGCATTAAGAATGTGACTGAAGTCTATTATTAAGTTGCGAATAGAGAGCTGTCCATTCTAATGTCTATTCAGAAGTCTATTCCCAAAATTATATATATGCATTAAGGATGTGACTAAATTTATTATAAAGTTGCAAATAGACAGATGTCCATTCAAATGTCTATTCAGAAGTCTATTCGCAAAATCATGTATATGCATTCAAAATGAGTCAGAAGTCTATTATAAAGTTGCGAATAGAGAGCTGTCCATTCAAATGTCTATTCAGAAGTCGATTCGCTAAATCATATATATGCATTCAAAATGAGTCAGAAGCCTTTTATATAGTTTCAAATAGATGGATGTCCTTTCAAATGTCTATTCAGAAGTCTATTCGAAAAATCATATATATGCATTTAGAATGTGTCTGAAGTCTATTATAGAGTTTCGAATAGACAGATGTCCATTCAAAAGTCTATTCAGAAGTCTATTCGCAAAACCTGGTAAATGCGTTCAGAATGAGTCAGAAGTCTTTGATAGAGTTTCGAATAGAGAGCTGTCCATTCAAAAGTCTATTAAGAAGTCTATTCGTAAAATCATATACATGCATTAAGAATGTGACTAAAGTCTATTATAAAGTTGCCAATAGAGAGCTGTCCATTCGAAATTCTATTCAGAAGTCTATTTGCAAAATCATATATATGCACTAAGAAAGTGACTTAAGTCTATTATAAAGTTGCGAATAGACAGATGTCCATTCAAATGTCTATTCAGAAGTCTATTCGCAAAATCATGTATATGCATTCAGAATGAGTCTGAAGTCTATTATATAGTTGCGAATAGAGATCTGTCAATTTAAAAGTCTATTCAGAAGTCTATTCGCAAAATCATATATATGCATAAAGAATTTGACTGAAGTCTATTATAAAGGTGCGTGAATAGACAGATGTCCATTCAAATGTCTATTCAGAAGTCTATTCGCAAAATCATGTATATGCATTCAAAATGAGTCAGAAGTCTCTTATAGAGTTCCAAATAGAGAGCTGTCCATTCAAATGTCTATTCAGAAGTCTATTCGCAAAATCATATATATGCATTAAGAATGTGACTGAAGTCTTTTATAGAGTTTCGAATAGAGAGCTATCCATTCAAATGTCTATTCAGAAGTCTATTCGCAAAATTATATATATGCATAAAGAATGTGACAGAAGTCTATTATAAAGTTGCGTGAATAGACAGATGTCCATTCAAATGTCTATTCAGAAGTCTATTCGCAAAATCATGTATATGCATTCAGAATGAGTCTGAAGTCTATTATAAAGTTGCGAATAGAGAGCTGTCCATACAAATGTCTATTCGGAAGTTTATTAGCAAAATCATATATATGCAGTTAGAATATGCCAGAATGAGTCTGAAGTTTATAAAAAAGTTGTGAATAGATTGTCGTCCGTTCAAATGTCTATTCCGAAGTCCATTTGCAAAATCTTTATATGCATAAAGAATGTGTCACTAGTCAATTATAGGTTTAGGAATAGACTGCTGTCCTATTTGCAAACAGTAGTTCGCATTCAGAATGTAGCAGAAGTTTCTTTTTGAAAAGTGATAAATAGACATATTCAAATTATTTGTTAGAAGTCCTTTGCAAAATCATTCATATGCATTTTAATGTGTCAGAATAATTTGCTGGGTTTGTGAATAGACATGCTCTTTGAAGAAGGTCTACTTTTTTCTATTCAAAGCAAGATTTCTATTTTTCTCCTGGTAGTAAGTCTTCTCTCGGCAGCTGAATTACTTCTTTTTTGTAATCAGGTCTTACGGACTTTTAAAAACAACTACAGTGGATCTTGTGTTAAGCGACCATCCAAGGGAGAGACAAAAAGTGGTCGTTTAAGACAATGGTCTCTTAAGACAAATGTTGATTTCCGACCTTGACGCCGTTCTGACAATCTAAAATTCGTAATTTTAATAGAACATTTTCTGTCACCGGGACGATTTTAACTGCATGGGCTTTTATTTAAATTTCGTCAAATGCATACAAATAATGGGCAAATCGATTTTTCTTTTTTAAAAACATCCTAAATTTAGCTTCAAATTGCAATAATTTATTTCAATTAAGTGTAACTTATGTTTAAATAACGATTGCGAAACGGCCGTTTTTGTTTACGTACATGTTAAAATCCGTTATTCCCGGACATTTTCGCCATAAAAACAACTAATATTTAGGTCATCAGAGTAAAGCTGTTGCAGTTAAAACTGTGAAATTCACACAATTTATAAGAATTAATTGTGATAATTGTCCAACACGCCAGCTAATTCTTTGTTCTAACCAGCGCTGCAAACTACATGCGTAAAAATGTTGACCTCGTTTGATATTAGAACGTGACGCTATTTTCGGAAAACGTGTCTATAATGTCCTCAATATTGACCTTTCTTTGTTTAAATTTACAAATTGTTTCTGTTCACGTATTTTTTAATGAATATTACTTTACACGTTCTATGCACGAATTAAAAGGCAAATTTGCAGACTTGAAATGTGTAAGAAAAGAATAACTCTCCACGGTGATTGAATGGTAAGAACGGATGTTTTAATCGACCCAGATATGGGGCTAATTGTCCAATGTGTATTATCATACTAGTGTCACTTAGTTGATGGTTCCCACTTACCCCTTTATCTTACAGTATTCATGACTGTCAATTATTGATTTTTAGAGCCTGACATACGACTTTATAGGTGATAGACATTGAGACGACGTACTCCCGGTGTATATTTCTAATTACAGATTTTTATCGATTTTCGCCAAATACGATTTATTTGAGCCGGTCGTTTAACACAAATGAGTCAGTCAGTTTCGGCCAAAACCAGTGGCCGCTGGTCGCGTCAGACAAAAGTCGCTTAAGGCAAAGATTTAAAGAGTTAAATTGGTCCGTGGGAACTCAGAGTGGTCGTTTAGTACAAATGATCGCTTAGGAGACGTGGTCGCTTATGCAAGATTAACTGTATTTGCATGAGATTAATACTTCTAATTGATTTTTGTCTACCCTTTTCATTTTGGTTACAAGATGAAAACATAATATCATTCGGAACGACCTCGGCGATCATCTACGAAGATACACCTCGGATATCAATCGTGGTAGAAATAATGAAGATAGAAGTAATGAGATCAGGCGATTAACCTCACAGGTTAAGTAGTGCCGATGTAAACAATCAACATGGCAGATCTGTGTGCGATGTGAGTGGATATCAGTTACAGGCATTGAAGAGCTTTAAACTGCCCATAATCGTCCGTCATTTATGGTGTGCGCCTGTGTTCTATTGAGTAAACGTCGGGAACGAGGCTAGATTCGATGTTGGAACTACTTTAGCTCCTCGTGATATCCGAAGTGTATTTGCGTGGAAAATCGCCGAGGTAGTTCCGAATGACATTATATATATATGGTGTGTATATATATATATATATATATATATATATATATACAACAAGCACGGACCTGTGAGAAAACACCACGATTTACGTCACGCTGTTGCACCGTCAAAAGAACTTAACAAAATGGCGTAAAATTGTGTTTCTTATAAAACAAAAATAACATTTTTACAGGCTCAATCACTAAAATGTAAATTTAAAGTAGTTACTTTGGCGCTTATTTTTCTTGTGGATAATAACACTTTGTTTACGATTTAATATGAAATGTTCAAATGTTTCTACCTACAAACTTCGAAATATTAGCATGTCTCAAGCAATGGCGCTTCCTCGAATAAAACCAGCACTGGTTACCGAATTTGCATTTGCACTTGTGTAATCTACGGTACCAGTGACCTTGTTTGAACCAGATTTACCGGCTCGATTTGGTTTCAGAATCGGCAAAATTACGACGATATGGAAAGGCAAATCGACCTTCACCTACAATTGCCGAAATATTCGGGAGATTCATTTATGTTTACGAGAGTTTAGAAACTTACTTAATTCAGGCAAAGCACGCAAACTTCAATAAACTTGGCAGGTCTATCACAATTACACCTGACACATTCTGAATCGATTAACATAAGTTTCCAAATAGACTTCTGAAAAGACATTTCAATGGGCAGCTGTCTATTCTAACTTTATAATAGACTTAGGACACATTTTTAATGCATATTATATAATTTGCAAATAGACTTCTGAATAGACTTTTGAATGGACATTTGCCTCTTTTCATATTCCACAAAAGACTTTCAATATGTTTGATTGCATTACTGACTCTTTTGGAATAGACTTCTGAATAGACTTTTGAATAGACAGCTGTCCATTCGCTACTCTTTGAATAGACTTTTGACACATTTTAAATGCAAATGTATGATTTTGCGAATATACTTCTGAAAAGACATTTGCAAGAATAATTGTCTATTCGCTAATCTTTAAATAGACTTCTGGCACATTTTAACTGCAAATATATGATTTGGCGAATAGACTTCTTAATAGACTTTTGAATGGACAGCTGCCTTTTTGCTACTTTGTAAAGACTTCTAACTCATTCTGAATGCATATACGTAATTTTCGAATAGACTTCTGAATAGACATTTGAATGGACATCTGTCTATTCGCTACTTAATAATTAACTTCAGACATTCTTAATGTATATATATATGATTTTGCGAATAGACTTCTGAATAGAATTTTGAATGGACAGCTGTGCATTCGCAACTGTATAATAGACTTCTGACTCATTCTGAACGCATTTACCAGATTTCGCCAATAGACTTCTGAATAGACATTTGAATGGACATCTGTCTATTCGCAACTTTATGGTAGACTTTGACCCATTCTTAATGCATATATGTGATTTTGCGAATAGATTTCTGAATAGACTTTTGAATGGACAGCTCTCTATTCGAAACTCTATAAAAGACTTCTGACTCATTCTGAATGCATAAACATGATTTTGCGAATAGACTTCTGAATAGACATTTGAATGGGCAACTCTCTATTTGAAACTCTATAAGAGACTTCTGACACATTTTGAATGCATATACATGATTTTGCGAATAGACTTCTGAATAGACATTTGAATGGACAGCTCTCTATTCAAAACTTTATAATAGACTACAGACACATTCTTAAAGCATATATATGATTTTGCGAATAGAGATCCGAAAAGACTTTTGAATGGACATTTGTCGCTTGCATTCTTGGAATAGAAACCTTGCTCATTCAGATTGCATTACTATGTATTTGCAAATAAACTTCTGAAAAGACTTTTGAATGGACATTTGATCTTTACGTATTCCACGAAAAGACTTTTAAATCTGTTTGATTGCATTACTAACTTTTTTGGAATAGACTTCTAAATAGACATTTGAATGGACATCTCTCTATTCGCAACTTTATGATAAACATCTGACACATTCTAAATACATATATATGATTTTGCAAATAAACTTCTGAATAGACATTTGAATGGACAGCTGTGTATGCGCTACTGTATTATAGACTTCTAACTCATTCTTAACGCATTTACCAGATTTTGCGAATAGACTTCTGAATAGACTTTTGAATGGATAGCTCTCTATTCGATTTCTATAAATTTTTCAAACTCATTCTGAAGGCATATACATGATTTTGCGAATAGACTTCTGAATAGACATTTGAATGGACATCTGTATATTTGCAACTTTATGGTAGACTTTGACCCATTCTTAATGCATATATGTGATTTTGCGAATAGATTTCTGAATAGACTTTTGAATGGACAGCTCTCTATTCGAAACTCTATAAAAGACTTCTGACTCATTCTGAATGCATATACATGATTTTGCGAATAGACTTCTGAATAGACATTTGAATGGGCAACTCTCTATTTGAAACTCTATAAGAGACTTCTGACACATTTTGAATGCATATACATGATTTTGCGAATAGACTTCTGAATAGACATTTGAATGGACATCTGTCTATTCGCAACTTTATGGTAGACTTTGACCCATTCTTAATGCATATATATGATTTTGCAAATAGATTTCTGAATAGACTTTTGAATGGACAGCTCTCTATTCGAAACTCTATAAAAGACTTCTGACCCATTCTTAATGCATTTATATGATTTTGCGAATAGATTTCTGAATAGACTTTTGAATGGACAGCTCTCTTTTCGAAACTCTATAAAAGACTTCTGACTCATTCTGAATGCATATACATGATTTTGCGAATAGACTTCTGAATAGACATTTGAATGGACAGCTCTCCATTCAAAACTTTATAATAAACTACAGACACATTCTTAAAGCATATATATGATTTTGCGAATAGAGATCCGAAAAGACTTTTGAATGGACATTTGTCGCTTGCATTCTTGGAATAGAAACCTTGCTCATTCAGATTGCATTACTATGTATTTGCAAATAAACTTCTGAAAAGACTTTTGAATGGACATTTGTCTCTTTAAGTATTCCACGAAAAGACTTTTAAATCTGTTTGATTGCATTACTAACTTTTTTGGAATAGACTTCTAAATAGACATTTGAATGGACATCTCTCTATTCGCAACTTTATAATAAACATCTGACACATTCTAAATACATATATATGATTTTGCAAATAAACTTCTGAATAGACATTTGAATGGACAGCTGTGTATGCGCTACTGTATTATAGACTTCTAACTCATTCTTAACGCATTTACCAGATTTTGCGAATAGACTTCTGAATAGACTTTTGAATGGATAGCTCTCTATTCGATTTCTATAAATTTTTCAAACTCATTCTGAAGGCATATACATGATTTTGCGAATAGACTTCTGAATAGACATTTGAATGGACATCTGTCTATTCGCAACTTTATGGTAGACTTTGACCCATTCTTAATGCATATATATGATTTTGCGAATAGATTTCTGAATAGACTTTTGAATGGACAGCTCTCTATTCGAAACTCTATAAAAGACTTCTGACTCATTCTGAATGCATATACATGATTTTGCGAATAGACTTCTGAATAGACATTTGAATGGACAGCTCTCCATTCAAAACTTTATAATAGACTACAGACACATTCTTAAAGCATATATATGATTTTGCGAATAGAGATCCGAAAAGACTTTTGAATGGACATTTGTCGCTTGCATTCTTGGAATAGAAACCTTGCTCATTCAGATTGCATTACTATGTATTTGCGAATAAACTTCTGAAAAGACTTTTGAATGGACATTTGTCTCTTTAAGTATTCCACGAAAAGACTTTTAAATCTGTTTGATTGCAATACTGACTTTTTTCGAATAGACTTCTGAATAGACTTCCGAATAGATAGCTGTCTTTTCGGCTTTTTGTGAACAGATATTTGTACAGATATTTGAACTTACCTATATCTATGTATACAGTAAATGCGAATAGATTTCTGAATGAATAGATTTCTCAATACATAGCTGTCTATTGTGCGAATAGACTTTTGAATAGAGAATAGACAATAGATAGCTAACTTCACAGACCTATGAAATATTGAGACAATATATATTGCTAGTATTCTCATGTGGTTGTTTAAAATAATATGTGATCGTACATAAGCTCTATACCTTTGCAAAAACGATGATGAAGACAACCTTCACCAGAGGAAACACAACCATTCCTTGTATATAACGTATGAAGCACAAAGAAATTATAGTCTACATAGAAAGGTGTTATTAAAAAACTGCTAGAAACCATATATCATCAGAAATGACTAATTTAAAATTGCCACCAGACTTTTGGTATATTAACAGAAATATAATTATTTATGACTTTCATTTTGTTTTCTTGGTGCGTCTTCTACAAATGTATTTTCATTTCGTATCAGAAACCTCGGGGAACTATCAAGTATTGAAAAGCTTTTAACTTGATATCATGTTGGGAAGACGATTACAGATAATTGCTAAATTTACAAGATCGTAGGGGACGCCTGTGTGAAAACGTGATATATATCTGCTATGTGTTTGACATTTAAATGGCTTTAGGGTTTAATTTTGAAGACATTATTACTTTGTTATGATGGAACTATGGTTTTGAATGCACTTCATTTTGTGCCTGTTGACAACTATGAATATAAAAGTACCTTAGGAAGAAATAAGTTCAATATGGATTTTAGAACTAAAAACTGGTTCATCAGCTGCCAAGGTCCCATCTGAGATATGTGATCAGTATGTCAAGTCATATTTGAGGCCAAATATACGATTTATTCAATTTTCTTCTTACCGGTAAGTGCAGGGATCTCAGAAATCAAAGTAAGCATTGTGAGACTGAATATGCACAATGGTCACCCGCCTCCAATTTTTTTTAAAGTTAATAATATAGTTTAGAATTATTTACACTGTTATCAGTTTGGATAGTTTAGTCAGGTCACTTCGATAGGATAGATTCTGAAGGCTTACAAGGTTGGAGCTGCAACAACCGATAAGGGGAGGTTATTCCTTTCTCTAGCCGTCCTATGGAGAAAGGAGTTGGCTAATGTGTTGTCTCTAATTCGCTCTTGGACGAACCTGTGATGAAGGACAATCTGGTGATGATCTATGCTTGATTTAAAAAGCTTCAGCTTAGTGATTTCATACAGGAATACTTGTCTAACTTTTTTTTAAATATGACTATTTAGTTCAATGTTACCCAATAACAACTCAAACCATTATTGTACAAATTAGTTAGGACTCTCAAAATTGCTGTTATAAAAATTATATGGTTAAGAATTTCAGACGAAAATAATGCATAATTGACCCTGTGTGTTCATGAACGTATTTGGAAAATGTTTTACACTTAATGTCACATTATCAATAGCATTTTCTGCTTGGAAGTCAAATTTTATTTGATATCTTAATATCTTGATAAGTAGAATCAATGTAGATGTTTTACCAATTATACCTGGTTTTGTTATTCCATGGTTTTATTAAGTGTTAGTACATTTGTATATAAATGTCGACAGAGATTTTTGTGACAACGAGTTGTTGTACTGGTAAATTGTGGTTGTGAACATATGAACATGTGAGTACTAAATGTAAAGTAATTTATACAGGTCTCGCAATGCACAGATAACATGATACAATATCTGACGGTGGTAGTTTAGTAATACATGCATAACTACTATAGCACATTTGTTGCATATTTCATGGGAAAATCAAGTTTGTTGTTGACAAAATGTAGCATGCAAATGTTTACTAAATAGTATTAATAAACTTGTCTTACAATGTGTGAGTATTTTATACTACATGTACGAAATTTTAAATGATACACCGCTTAACAATATGACCATTAGTAATGGCGTTAATAGTTTTAGGTGTTTTTATAGATCAGAAGTATGAAATTGGTCATGATCATCATATAACTTTTTGTTTTTCTCAGCCTTGTCTTCCAGATGCTAGACATGTAACTTGCAGCTCAGCAATGATATCTAGTAAATCAATGCATGCATTGTTTCTGCATCTGACGCTGATCAACATTAATTTACTATTGATTAGACAGAGACTTCATATATGTTTGCATGATAAATCACTATCGTAAAAACTGCAGATTTAATTCCGAAGTCTAATTAAAATTTTGCTTGTTTTGTGATTGTTTGTAAAGATTTACAGTAGAGAAAAATGAATTGATCATATCGTGCATATTGAAGACAAAGCAGGCACAAATGATTATAAATTACGATAACAAGATGATGACGGTGCATTTAAAACATGAACTGTTATAAATACCTAGAAAATCCGGGTCGATAGCGCAGTTGGTAGCGCGCCGGGATTTGGATACTCGTGCCCGAGGGGGTGCGGGTTCGAATCCCACCCGGGGAGGTTATACCCTTCCATGAAAATTTGACAATGATGTCAATTTTCCTCCATTGATTAGATAATATGGAGAAGTTTCCGGCCTTGTGGAAGGGTAGGTGAGTACTGGTTATAGACAATGGTCCAGGACAGCTAGGTTAGGTGCGCTGGACGCCGTGAAATGACCTAAATTTGTGTTGTTAACTCCAATAAATGAATAAAATACCTAGAAGACGGACAAAACATGTGTTTCCTTAACATTGATGAAAACATTTTTTTTTTCAAAAGTGGATTCATTACTTTCTTGGCATTCTATAATGAATTGTGGTTTGCATTTTATCACAGGCCTTATTTGATCCTTATATACATTAGGTATATAAAAAAACATACTATTCTCTTAAACATTCTCTAAACATGTAGTACAATGGTTGCAATCGGTTGGTTTGAATGTAGTTTGTCGAAACTATAATGTTGCATGTATTGTATAGTTAATAAGCTGTTCTGAATAACACCAGATCGTTCGATTTATTGAATTAATTTTAACACACTAAATGATAAACTAATAGGGTCGTTAAATGGTATGTTATAAGTCAATACATTTTGTCTCTAAGCTAATACCATACCATTAGTATTCGTGCTTTATTAATGGTAGTTTTAAGTTATAAATCAGGATCAATACATTTAATGTGCTCTATATCATATCGGGTAATTCACTTTCAATATTAGACAACAAACTTTTCTAAAGACAAACCAATGGAATCTCAAATTGTTTTATACATTTGGTTTTTCTTTGGATCTAGGACGGAACATTAGATTAGGCCTCGTACATTTTGTCCCAATTTTGGCGATACGTTTTTAAAAAAATGTATTAATCGTTATTGACAGTCAAACATAATCCAGCTTTTCCAAAACTGGTTTTTTAATTCATCTTATAGACTGGAAGAGTGCATACATTAGCTTTATGTTGTTTGTTTATTATTTTACATACATTAAATATTGTATTTCGTTTGACAACTATGAACATGGTACCATTCCAATCCCTGTCAACAAGTTTTGACTTGTCAATATTTGAATAATGCTCACCTGAAACTTTTATATGTGGAAGAAAAAAACACCAATACAACTGTTAGAGCTTTTATTAACAAAATATCATTTATAATCATAGCAAAGCCGAGGCCGTGGCGTAGTGGTAAGCATGTCTGACTTCGAATCCGGAGATCGTGGGTTCAAGCCCGGTCACGGTTGGTCATACCCTATACACGATTTGTCGGCCTCGTGGTAGGGTAAGCTAGTATTGGTGATAGAAAACTGTACAGGAAGAGCTGGCCGTCGTATGTATAACCTATATATGTGTTGAATACTCCTTTAAAAAAAGAAGCTAATATATTTGGAAGAAAGAAACATCAATAAAACTGTTAGAGCTTTCATTCATAAAATATTATTTATAATCATAGCAATGATAACATTAGAGATCAAAAGGAACATGTCACTAAACAAAATTGACAAAACAGTAAATTATCATTTAATTGTAATATATAAGATATACAATAAAAGTTATCGTTGTATTTTATCACCCACATAAAAGTATGTTTCCTTTGTACGAAGTCAATTTATTGTTTAATTTTACTACTCATGTAATGCGGACTCATTTGAATCATTATTGCATCAATATGCATATCTCTGAAACAATGTGTTCTAACATTCATGTAAATTTTAATTCTTGTTTAGCCATAAACCGATGCATTTATTACAATAAGTCTCGTTTGAGGTAAAATTCAAGTCAACACTTTCACTTTATCATTTATCATTAGTTCAATGTGTGTAAACGTGCTTTGTTTCAAAACTTTGTTATGTTTCCTTCCAATAATTGATGACGAACAGTTTAATTGGAACTTAATATTTACAAAGCAACATAGCTTTCCGGTTCTAATTGCATTACGGCTAACATGACAAACAATCTATATAAGTTCATTGTACAACAAATGAATTATTTCCTATCCGGAAGAATGCTAAAACGAATAAACAACTCATCGGGGACTTCATTAGCTTTATTTACATGAATTACTTTTCTGGACACGTGTGATCTAACTTTATCTGAAGTTGACCTTAATTTTTATAAGAATATTCACTGGAATTGATTTAACATGGTCAGAGTAGCAACTTTGATGATAATTATAAGTTGCCAAGTTCAATGTCAACTTAATCTTGTGTTTATTATACAAATGTATTTTCAACTTGTGTCATTAAAACAAACATACCTAGTGGCTTGATACACATCAAGACCTTTAAAAATAGAACTGGTTTGATATTTTATTCTTATTGTTTCCATATGTTACATTTCACTACCATAGCATTTTACTCAATCGTTCAAGATCATGTTTTTGTACCCCGACTGGTTGATGTTTTCGAAATACCCAATTAACAAAACGATTGTTTCGCTGTTTGTTTTTTTAAGACAGCGATGTTCAATTTATTCTAAAAAAGCATTAGCTTTCAATTGGTGATTTTATGACAATAAATGCTGTGTGTGCGTGCATTTAGATACTTTGAGTGGATTGTTGTTTTAAAAACTAAATAAATGACAGAGGTGATGAGTGATTCTTCGTTTGAAAATTAAGCTTGATTTGTGGTTTCGTTTTTTTGTCGGCAGCCAGAACAACTTCCTTAATATTTTATAAAGTTGTTAACTGTGTGTAAAACCATTGTCCTCTCGCTAATGTATTAAGTTGTACTTGTCAAATGTATTATACGTTGCTATTCTATGATCCATCTCATTACAACCGACCTCCTAAAACTTTAATTAATGTTGTCTGTTGTGTCCATTTTGAAAGTTAAACAATTCGTACATATATCCGTTGTGGCATTAAAAACTGAGTATATCTATATGTCTGATTACTTCATAGCTTGTATGCGTGGCATTTGTTTACCAATAAGTATGAGTTAGTTGTGCACGAATTAATAACTGCAATATTGACTTCAGTTTTATGTTGATTTTTTGTTGATTTTTTTCACATTAAATGTACTTACTTCTTTCTGAGCTGAGTTGGCTTCAATTTAAACATCTAATTCAAACATACGTTACTAAAGTGACATATAACACTCTGGAATTATGATTTTTAACAAGACATATGAAGAAAGCAAGTATTGTGAAATATCATAATAATTTCATTAAAAAAATCAATATTTTTTATGATAAGTTTTTAATTTCCTACCTATCACCCTGTACGTATCACGCCTATTTGACCAACACCGCTGAAGTTCAATCACGACTATACACTGATCTGATATGAAGGATTTTGAGCGTTCTCATATCCACTTCAAAAATCACTTTACAGGAATTCACACAATTGTGTTTCACAACAGTCTTTGACTATGTAATAACATAAACTGTTATGTAGAATTCGCAAGATATCATATTTAACAAAATCTTTTCACACGACATTCACACAAATGTGTTTCGCAACATATTTGATTAAAAAAAGGTTAAAGGGCGGTTTAAAGTCTGCTTCCATCTGCATGTTCAGCCGACTTTACAATCTTGTACAATACTGATTATATATAAGTTACCACCCACGTAGCTATGTATGTTGTATTTGTCGTCACTGTTAAAGTGATGCCTACACAAAGATATTGGTGTCTCAAATCCCATTGAGGTTACAATATCACATTGTATTTCTAAGATTGCTTTCTTCTTAAAGATCGTAAGTATTTTCTAAGTAGCATACATGTACATTATCAATCTTCAGTAATATCGTCTGACGTACATTTATCTACTGCCTTCACCTAAGCAGTGACTATTTTCTTTTAGAGTCCGAACCTTGCCAACACTAGCTATGAGCAATCTCTGTAAACAGATATTCTGTAGAGCGTTGTCGTACAGGATCTCTAAGATCTCAACGGAGGATCACGTCGAGGTTACCTTTATGTCGACCAATCAATGCGTAGCTTTCATCTAGACGAAACACTATTAATAACACTTTGATTTCGTTATTTCTATTTTTAGACCAAGGTTTGCGAGCTGATTTAACAGCGGTATGATTAAGCGGACTTGCTTACCAAATAGGTGAATAAGCTAATGCATGAACAGCATTTTTATTATATGAACATACCAATTTGATATTTAACATTTAGTTTAGAAAGTGAATATGCACACTATAAATTATATATAACCATGTGTTTATAAAATAAGTGTAAACTGACTAAACTATAAATTTGAAAAAATAAATCACCCCTGAATATTAGTGTGTAATGAAACTGGCAATATTTATATACGCAATGTTTACGTTGACGACCTGTAGTCTATGTGTTCGATTCAACACGAACTGTTTTATTTTAAGATAGCAACTTGATACCGCTTATCATCCTCTGATTTCACATGCTTAAGTGCATAAAATAATGAAAATTGCATAAGAAGACTATAAAAAAACCTTTCATTGAAACCAAGTCGACGTAAAAGCTCTTAGAAATCGTACACTAAAATGGTAAATAAGATCATTGGAACTATCCACGCTGTGTAATTATTAAGAAAATTGACAAATGAAGCATCTTTACGAAGTGCACGATTACCACTTAATTTATCAGTTTATGGTATTTAATACTGCTTGCAAATAAATCACATTTCCTTACTAAGGTATCATATGATAAATAAATCGCATTAGCAAAGAAACTACTTTCAGTAAAACGATAGTGTAAAAGAACATGTTTTTGTTTTAAGAAAGCAAATGCAACTAGATTATGAAAATATAAAAAAAAATTTGTACTACAGTTGTATGGCAGAACGAAAATACAATTTACTAGTTTGTTAGAATTAAACTATTATGTGCTCAAGGGAATTAAAATACTATTAAAAGAAAAACACGCATATCTCTTCAAGGCATAATCATCGATGAAATTAAATTTTTTTTAAATGTCCTGAAACTAGTTTCCACAACCTTTAAGAAAATGCAAGTGTCATTTTCTTAATGGTGGTTTAATACTTCTAGATGCATAAATTCAGCTATTTCTTATGATATTCTTATGGAAATCCTATATTATTTATTAAATGTATCAATAGTTTGATATTTTTTATTTCTAATATACTACATAAACATCATACAGATTTACGATATTAAAATATATAAAATCATTGTAAATGTCATATGTAAATGTACCCAGACAAATGGCATACAAGTAATTTTCTTAGACAATGGTTGTATTTATGGTACTTTTGTACATTTTGTGTTAACCTTACTAACAAATGAGCATAAATTCACAAAATCAATTGAGTATTTTATTAAGTTTAAGGCATTGATGTGGTAGCATGTAAATTTTATTCCAGTTACTTACAATTGTTTTAAAGCAAATTTAATAATTCGTCTCCTGGGAAATTAAACAAATGTGTATCAATGGAGCGAATCTCTTTCTCAACTCAAATTAATTGATGGTAGTGCTTTATCTATGTCTTGTGCAATGACCATATACAATCACCCTGAGGCCACATTTTAAATGACCAGTATAATCTGTTATTGTTCAGTAAAATATACAATATACACGATGTCACAGATGTGAGCTAATAATGACGGGTGTTCGTAACTTTCTAAGTCAAACAATACTATTAGTCCTGTAGAAAAAATGCCATATTTTCGGTGAACCGTGCACTTGCGTCCCCACAAAGTTTGTTTTGCATTTTCTATATCTTTGAACGGTGCAAAAAAGAATTCGCGTGAGGACACTCTGTCGTGAAGGAAAACTCTCATATACTGCAGGACTATATCATACATATTCTGAAGCAAGTTTATTTCAGTAATCCGAGTCAGTTTTTTAATTGCTTTTTAACGTTGTATTCAACACATATTATGGTTGTACATGTAAACACGACGGCCAGCTCTTCCTATACTTTACTATAGGTTTCCTAGACACTTTTCTATTACCAGTACTAACTTACCTTACCACGAGGCCGACAACACTTGTATTGGGTATGACCTACCGCGACCGGGTTCGAACCCGCGATCCTTGGACTCGAAGTCAGACATGCTATCCACTACGCCACGGCCGCGACTTGAGTCAGTTTTCTGTTCGTGGTGGAAGTATATACCTTTGACATAAATGTTAGACAATAAATAGATGCCCCTTTTCTCCGTATCTAAGAAGTTTTCAAATATGCCATTTGACAAAGATATAGCTAAATAGATAAGATCAATGATACGTAATGTTAATCAACTTATTTTGTCAACGATGGTGAGTTATTGGTGACCATTGTTCTTCAATGACTGACAGTATTGCCATTACAAATGTATTACAAGTATTACTCTAAAAAAGTTTATTTGTTAAGACAACATTCCATTTCGTTTTTTGTTTCTTCTCGACGAGAAACTGTAAACCTGGACAGTGTATTTGAAAGTCTCTTCCAAGTCTCGCGAGATTTGAAATCTCATTCTGTCAAATGTCAAGGTAAATGATATTAGTTAACCTAGTGCTGTTTCTATGTGATGTCACTATGTCTACATATTTACAACTTATAGATGATCAGACGACAAGATGTTTGCTAAAATTAGAAAAAATAGGTGTATTGATGTTTCAACTAAATGTTGATAACGAAATTACAATTTGTCTGAATGAAAACTTGAGTAATGCCACGAAAGTTTGGCTTTGTTCATCTGATGGGATTCTTCACTGATATAAGTGTATAAATTCTTGTCTGCCGTATCAAAACTGTGTGATTTTACCACAACAAGAAAACGACATTTTGATAAAGTTACTATTATATCTTTTAAGCTTTCATTGTATAGTAAAACCGGTATAACAAATATGATTGATTTTAATAGTTTATCATTTTGTAGTTAGTTTAATGAAAGTTGTCACAGGGTACTTTTTAAGTTAATTAAACTTGGTTGAATTATGTTTATTCTGTACGAATATCATAAAGAACAAACTTAAAATCTTAAATATTAGTATTTTTTACTTAACTACTCGTTTTCTTTCTTTGTAATAATAAAATAAAAGCCTTTATCTATCTAAGATTTCCATTTTGTTGCTGACTCTAGTAACATAGTAGTATTATCATCTTATTACCATAAGGATAAATTTTGTATTGAAATTTAACTTACTAGATCATATTGTGTTGAACATTACTAAAATTGACTAATGGCCAATTGATAGTGTAATAGCAACCAAGAATTAATCGTTGTGAAAACATTGTTATGTATTATTGTCAGACGAATGTGAGTATATATACATAATACTTAGCGTCAATTGTTGTCCAATAATCGTCAAATGAAAAGTTTCCTTGGACTCCACTGTCTTCCACCTGCTAAGTGTGTTGTTACTTCAGCAAGGAAATGGTACCATAACATTGTAGTGTTCGGAACATCATTTTCAAAAATGAAAACACCTCAAGTAGAAAAAATATATGCATACTATTGTTTGATATACAATTGCACATTAATACAAAAAATAGAAACAATGATTGCAACTACATACTTAAAGTCAGACATATATAACTGAAATTTGAACTTACAAAATGTCATAATACAATAAGTCACTTATATCAGTTATGTAAGGTTTTATAGTGCCAGTAAAATTACCAATATCCATTTCGACCACAATCTCCGTAAACAGATATCCTGTGAGACCGCAGTCATACAGGATCTCTACTGTTTCCGTGGAAGGTCACGCCGAGAGGAACTTTGTGTCGACCAATCAATGCGTACCTTTCATCTAGACGAAGCACTATGAATTATATTTTGATTTCGTAATTTCTACTTTTAGACCAAGGTTTGCAAGCTAATTTAACAGCGGTGTTATTCACAGTCTGCGATTGGTGGCTCATTTCAAATTGCGTGACGTAGACTATGTAAACAAGATGAGAAAAGGTCACCTGAACGTGACCCTCGTTTGAAAAAGGCCAAATCTAAATTAGCGAGTGGGCGAGCGGAAAAATTTAGATCGGATGTTAATCAGATTGTTTCAACCATGAACAACATATAAATTGAGAAAGTAAATAGCACATTTATCGAGATGCCAGGACCTCTAATATAAGGAAACAAATCATCAAATTCATTTTAGTGCGATTCCATCTCACATTCATCATATTTCTTCACAAGTATTCCTCAAGGAATATTTATATCAGTATTGAATGGTGGAATGTGTGAATTATTCTTGCATCAGCATCGAAGCTGATGACATTTGACTTTTAGATTCAAGATTATTCCCACGCATTTTAAAATCTCTTTCTATATTCGTTTTCATTGAAGTACAAAGCCTACGCGCTGCGCAATACGCGCAATTACTACCAGTATAGCTAAGAATCACAGTGAGTATCGTATCAATTTAGAATAATAGCTCTATTGTAGTACGAAAAATGCATAATGTGCATAAATGCTTCTATACGATGGTTTTGTTCAAGCGTCATGATCGTCGACAAGTGGATTATCACTCTAGATTTTTACAGGGAAAAAAACCCAGATAAAAACACTGTCTTATTTGAATATGGAATGTATCATTTAAAATTGAATTCAATGTACTCACTGTATAGTTCATTTTGTTCAACAAAATAGACTGTGTGTAGCCTATTCGTGTTGTAGTTTTCATATTTGTTCATGCCGCGCATGAACAAAATTTCTTTTCTAGTTAATTATACTTGTTATTGGTTGATAGAGACTGTATATAGTGGATTTTGTCCATGCGGCGCATGAAATAAATTTGGGCTGGATTTTAATGTTTAATCCTTAGTGAAGATGTCCCAACACATTTGATACATTTAGTCCTATATTTGTAAAGGGGCTACATGAAGTCTCATGTTTATAAAGGTTAAAGGGGCTACATGAATGCTCATGTTTATAAAGGTTAAAGGGGCCACATGTAGTCTCATGTTTATAAATAGTGAATTCCATATTAAATGATACATTCCATATTCAAATAAGACAGTGTTTTAAGACAAAAATAACATTATTAACTTTGATATCAAGTAATGCGGTGTATGGTGCTGCACGTGCCATTTTGTTTCTCGGTCATATCGCGACGGTATGTCAATCAACTTACATTACCTGGATAGGCATAGCTCTCTGAATCTTTAATTATATTATGCATACCTTCGCCGGTGAATGAAAACATCCCTACTAAATAGTAAATACTGGTAAACTAGAGAATGGTCTCAGATTATATTTTATGACATAACTCCATACATAGGTACCACCCAGGAAACGAACTCACAATCCCTAAATTCGTAAAACTCGATAACTACTGGGTAGGGATGCGCGATAATACCGGTATACCGGTATATTGCAATACGTCTCAAACCCAATACGTACCGGTACGGTCCCGCAATATATCGCGATATTTTTATCTTAATTTAATAGACTAATAGTGCATACTCGAACCTGTTTCGCATTATTTGCGGCCGAATTTGACCGGAATCTATTTCATTTTGGGGTTTCCTTTACTTTATTTTAGCATGAAGTTCTAGAATAAAGTTTTGACATATCTACCTGTCGACTTTAACGTTAAGTAGCGGTGTTGGAACTGATGAATATTTTTTTTTATAATTTGACATTGACTTAGATACGAAAAAATATATGTTTGCGTAAAATTTAGTTGGCATTATTAATATCTTATTTCGATATTTACCCTTTTCTTATTTTGTACGCGTCTTCATTTTTGCTCTTATCCTTGTGAGTGTTGACTGCATTTCCCCTCTATATCCATTTATACCCGCCTTTAGGACTTATCAGTGATGTCCATTTATATACACATGTGTTAGAGCTTAACCTTATAATATGACAATTATTGAAAATAATGGCACTTATAGTCTCTTAAACTAATGCCAGCTAATAGAATCTACGAAAATCTTTTGCAATGTTTCACAATGTATAATTGTGTTGAATCTTTATATTGTCAATGTCAGTCAAATACAAACATAGCTGATAAAAAAAGCTTATGTTCTGAACTCCCGATATATCGCAATACGTATTGCAATACTCTGTTTCATATCGCAATATATCGCAATACAAAATTTCCGGCGATACCCATCCCTACTACTGGGATAACCGAGCGGGATTTCATACTCAATATCATTGAATCGGTACATATGATTTGTTTTAGTTTTGGTATTTCAATCAAAAAGGTATTTCATAAGGGTACAAATTAAAAGGTTGACTAATAAAGTCTCCACTTGCAGTGATCTGATATATTTGAAATAACTAATGCGTAGTTACAATGTATTTTTATTTGATCAAAACACCCCTGTCCTGTAAAATATCTATTTATCTGTTCTTTAATGTCTAGTTGTTGTATATCGAAATAAATGTATCAAAGAGATAGTTTAATTTGCGACATTGGTCGATTAAGAAGTCTTACATTGCATCGCGCTAATTGTCTTGTCAGTCAATGGTTCTTTTAACTTAGATTTTCTGACAAAGACTGCATATATATAATACTGTTATTTGCAACTAAAATAATGATACATATTTGAAATATGTGTTTAAAATCGTCTTTTTTATTTTTTTTTGTTTTCGAGTCATGAATACGTAAGATCGAGCATGGTCATTTTGTTTTCTAGGACTCTATTATTACATCATCGAAATTAGACTTTTTAATCTGATATTAATAGGCTCGGATCATACAAAGTTTGATTATTAATTTTGTAAAGACTCAATTACTTAGGATACTTTAATTGTGAAATAGATTGCAAATCTCGGAAACACTGCACAATTATCAAATTGCGTTGTGTCATTGTATTACACACGACGTTGTTCATCATTGATGTTACAATAAAAATCGAATTCAATTTAGGAAACCAATGAATGATAAAATAGATTTTATCAGCGTTGTATCAGTCATGATCAAAATTATGATTGGCTTCAAAAGACATCGTTTGTAAAAGTTTTAATTTGGAGTTTTGTTAAGTGAAAAGAAGCTTGGATTTCATGGTCGATGCATTCGATGCAGTTCTCTAGAATTATTTTAAAGAATGACTCAGCGTCGAAATTGCATAATCATTTAGCGCAATTAAAGCCACTATATGAAGACTTATTCATTAACAAGAGAGATGAAAACTGTCTTACAACTTTGAAGTCATGAAAATATGATTTCAAACCAGAGGTGCGTTCAACACTGCGAGCGCTTGGGGCGACACCGAGCGCTTTCGTTCAGAACGCAGGCGCCCGCGCGAGTGCTCGCGATCGCTCGCGATACAGCTCGAGGGATGTTTCGCTTAAAGATGGGCGGCTGAAAGAGATTCAGTTTTGTATCTCAAAGAATTATCACTGAAAAGTGGAACGCAAACGCATGCGTTTCTTGTTCCTCATAAAATATACACGCAATGCAGAGAAATGAAGCTTTTTGGTACAGAAAATTGTATCATAATTAATGAATTATGTAAACTTAAATAGGTAAAAGATCTATTGTATCAGCAGAAATAATTGTTTCCCCACCCGCTATTTTCAATAATGTGCTGTTTGACGCCATCTTTAATCCGGGTCGATAGGGCAGTTGGTAGCGCGCCGGGATATGGATACTTGTGCCCGAGGGGTGCGGGTTCGAATCCCACCCGGGGAGGTTATACCCTTCCATGAAAATTTGACAACAATGTCGATTTTCCTCCATTGATTAGATAATATGGAGAAGTTTCCGGCCTTGTGGAAGGGTAGGTGAGTACTGGTTATAGACAATGGTTCAGGAAAGCTAGGTTAGGTGCGCTGGACGCCGTAAAATGACCTAAATTGTGTTGACACGGCGTTAACTCCAATAAATAAAAAAAAATATATGACGCTATCTTGGATTTTACAGCAAGCGCTTGCAATCGTTCAATAGCCTAACAATTCGCGAAGCAAGTGCTTGCTCGAGCGCTCACATTGTTGAACGCACCTCACTTTGCTATCTTAGTTTAAGTGTACACTTGTTAAAAAATGGGGGGGGGCTTAAAAAATAGTCCACTATATTCTTGTTTAAGTTATCATTGACTTTAAATGATCCAAGATCATTTTAGGACTGAATGATGTAATTTGGAGGAAGTTGTTATACATCACCTAACTACATCTTAAACATAAGTGTGATCAAAACGGTTGTTTTATGTATTGACAACTAAAGTCATTTTTCAGTTTTGATCTGTTATCCCTTAGAAATTAAAATATACAGATATTTAAGAGTCAATTGCATTTAATAAGACCTTCTTTTCATTAGACTTGTTAGAAATTGATACTTGTCTTTTTTTAAGAAACAGTGTTACTTTTGGTAATGGGGCTTTAAAGATTTGTCGGTCAACATAAAATATCACGCTAAAAATTTCCTGATACGTATCAAATATGACAAGTTCTTATATTAACAACAATGTCAGCTCAAGAAAAACACACAAAGAAATAACGTTATCGTATTGCCTACATGTATTACAACAATGCATCATGACTTGTTATACGCTGCTGCGGTTTTGTATAAATGTGTTTGCAAAAAACACGTCTCGTAACTTATGCTTGTTTGTTTTTTTGTTTTTGTTGGGTTTAACGCCGTTGCAACACATTGTATAGGTCATATAACGGCGGTCAGTCAACCTACTCACTTCTCCTGGAAAGACTAAATGTCTGGATTTAGTTACTGGCAACTGCCCTACATAATTAAAAATCATTGGTAGGGTGGAGAATGGCCGTAGAAATAATTTCTTGACCAAACTCCACGAAAGTATGCCCCGCCCGGGAATCGAACCCACGACCCCTCGATCAGTAGACTTGCGTGCTACTATACGGTTGATAACTTTGATTTTCAAATACATGGATTAAAACAGAAACATAACGTGGGAAAAGTTAAATAAAAAATGGCATTATCAATATGTAAAACTACGTTATAATTATGAAATACACAAAGGACAAACTATGCAACATTAATTGAAAAATAAAAAATCAGAATGTTCATGAAATAAAATATAATTGGAAAACTGAAAAATAGTTTTTATGCTTTTAAATACAAAGAAACTAGTTATTAACTTTTTCTTGAAAGCAGATGTAACTTCTTTAAAGATATGTTATGTAAACCGTAAAAGGGTAACAAAGAGTTAAATTGATATTTCATTTCCAGTACTCATTGCAAAATATAACTCACACGCATTCGTCTTCTAAGTTACGAAGAAGTGGCGTAGATCTATAATAGGATCTTATGCCATGTTTCAACAGATTTTATAATGCGATGTGTGGGAACTGACCCTTCAAACAGAAGAAAACTTACCACGTAGAAAACAATATTGGCTGCCCAGCTAGCTCAGGAAATAACACACAAGTCTACTGATGGGGGGTCGTGGGCTCGATTACTGGGAGGGGCATACTTCCGTGGAGTTTGGTTTTGAAATAACTGAATTTAAACTAGCCATACTCCCTCCTACCACTGATTCTCAAACATGGCAATTGTCATCACAGGCGGGAGTATTTAGCTAGCAACTGGTTAATAGCTAAATCCAGAAAGTTAGCTTTACCAGGAATTGTAAGTAAGTTGATACACAATCTGATTAAAACCCGATCTAAAATTTTCCGCTCACATACTGGCTAATTTAGATCTGGCCATTTCCAAACGAAGGTCACGTTCAGGTGACATTTTCTCATCATAATATTCATGACGAAATTGTTATGATACTAACTTGTTTACATCGTCTACGTCGCGCAATTTGAAATGAGCCACCCAATCGCAGACTGTGAATAATACCGCTGTTAAATTAGCATGCAAAACTTGGTCTAAAATAGAAATTACGAAATCAAAATGTGATTAATAATGTTTTCGTCTAGATGAAAGCTACTTATTGATTGGTCGACACAAAGTTCATCTCGACGTGACCTTGCATTGAGAAAGTAGCGATCCAGTACGACAACGCTCTACAGGATCTCTGTTTACGGAGATTGGTTGGTACATGGATGTATAATGTGTTGCTATGGCGTTTAACCCAACCGAACAAAATCCAACAAACGATTCATCAATCAGTAAATCTGCCTATCGACTGATCTAGCCGCGTGGCAATTAAATTTACTAATACAGTAAATGGTTCAGATTAAGGCGTTGATATGGTAGCATCTAAATTTTATTTCAATTACTTACAAATTGTTTTAAAGCCAAGTTATGGCATCTCCTGGGAAATTTAACAAATGTGTATCAATGGAGCGAATCTATTTCTCAACTCAAATTAATTGATGATGAAGCGTTTACCTTATCTTAGAATGTCCTCAAACAATTGCCATTGGTAACATTATTGAAGATTGCTCTGCTTGAACAAATGTGTGCATCGCTGTGTTTAGTATCCTTATGCATGATAAAGTTATTTCTAAATATTTTAACAAATGCACTATCTGTTGCAATTCCATTTTCTATTCTTTTATATACTATTTTTACAACACATCACTCATGAATTAATGGAGAAAACAGAAACGCATACATTGTATATTTATTCAATATTGGGAGACCTTACTGCATATTACAATACAATATTCATTTATTTAGCATAATCTTTATACAAATTATTACCTAAAACTATTGTTTAGTAATTAGATCTTATATCTAACCAACGATGTTTCAAATAACAAAGATATTCCATTGGAAAGCTGTAGTTAAAACCAATACAATGTACTTTATTTCATTAGAATATTCCTACTGCTTCCAGAGTTATAACATGCCCAAGATAATACAGTTATGCGCAAAGGCGATTCCAAAAATCGACCATACGAGTATACTGGAATACTTGTTATACAGAATCTTTTATTTCCAAGTTGTAAAACTAATGTAACAAAATGAGCTTATACGCCCCTTATTCAGTGATCTATATATTCAGGTTATATCTTATAGTCAGACACAAGAAGCAGTAGGAATAGAAAAGACGATTAGGAAAATTAATGTCTTTAACACAGAATCGTAAACGTCTTGAAACATTAGCAGTATTGTACGAGTAAAATAGTAATGGAAAATACAACAGATGTTCTTTCTGATCAAGGAACTAAACATTTGTGTCAAGTTCGTCTATTGTAATAATGCAATTTTCGATTTAATGTATATCGCTGGATTTCACTATACAGAACGTGTAATTTATGCCAGGAACTGTCAAAAAAACGTTCTTAAGTTGCTTGATATTGTCTCCCAAAATGCATAGTGTATAATCAACAATTAAAGATAAGTTCAACTTATTATAAAAGTAATACAAAGCGTATGTTTGGAAACATTTTCTGGTTCTTTTGGTTGTTTTGTATTATATAGATATAGTACAAGTAAGATATTCAAGTAATCATATTCACACCTTGTCTGAGTCATCAGATGCATGTATGTAATTATCATTTCTAGTAAGTTTCCTCATGGCAAATGTAAAGGTCAATCTTCCAGACTAGTAATTGGGTAATATTACTGTTACGTAACATATCTGTATCCTCCGGTCAAGGAATAATAACAGTGATTTTCGATGGTAATTTTGTTCATTAATTAAGACATTTCGATATGGTTTGCAGCAGTTTTGTTTGAGTTGCGTAGGCTTTGTGAAGATCACGACCGCTACAATGTATAAATGAGCATGTGTTTATACGTGTATATAATGTAACAATTCTTTTATTGATTCATTCATAACAATCTTTTTAAAATGTCAAAATCGTGATAAACACATTTAAATACAAACCGTGAACCTGTGTTTATACGTGTATATAATGTAACGATTCGTTCATTCATTCATTCATAACAATCTTTTTAAAATGTCAAAATCGTGATAAACACATTTAAATACAAACCGTGAACCTGTGTTTATACGTGTATATAATGTAACGATTCGTTCATTGATTCATTCATAACAATCTTTTTAAAATGTCAAAATCGTGATAAACACATTTAAATACAAACCGTGAACCTGTGTTTATACGTGTATATAATGTAACGATTCGTTCATTCATTCATTCATAACAATCTTTTTAAAATGTCAAAATCGTGATAAACACATTTAAATACAAACCGTGAACTCCAACTTTACTGTACAATAATTTTAATCGTGCCATACGTTTCGAGTCAATTTTTGTCAAACTTGCCACAAGCATCTGTGTCTATTCAGTCACAGATAAATATTTACGACACTCCTTTAAGCTGGGTTTATTAAAATATTGTACCAACTAGTCTTTAGCATGTTAAATTTATGTGACAATATCCATCAGATTTAACATCATACCATTTAAACATCTACACGTTTTTATTACATCTAACATTTCTGGTTCTTTTTCTAATGCTTTTAAATTTCAATAAAACATACACGGACAAATTTACCTAATACTAATATTTTGACATCTCTAAAGACTCTCTAAAGCTCTGTTTAATTGATGTTTCTTTTACGTTGTCAAACAGTGCTCTTAACGAAGTGGCAAATGGCTCTGATTTTATGGCAGAAGCATTAAAATACACGCTATTTTGCACAATGAGTTCAATAAAGTTGTCAACTGATGTATCACGAACACAAATATCTTCTCAGGGGATCCACAAAGAAATACTGTGTGTATAATTTATAATTTGTTCGTTTTAAAAAGCACGAAAGGAGGCATTTAAATATTCACATTTTTCAGAATCGCAGAAAGATGGTTTTTTTTTAGTTTCGAATTTTTGGGAAACTCTTGTTTCCAATTGATATTCCATCATGCTATTTGCTATTTGACGTATCCAGTACATTTACTTGTACTATTTTGTCATAACATTATATTTATTAATATGTTGATGTGTTTTATCATTTATTTTTTCTCCTGTTAATCATTAATATCGAAATCACTAATATTTAATATCAGGTTTTTGCCCCACGTCAATTTTCAGTTTGATACAATGCAACTTTTTAGTTGATACATTTATGTCAAAATGTTCTTTTTGCAGACTTTCAACTAAGGCACGCTAGATGTGTCCCTATTTTCTATGAGGATTGGTTGTTCTAAGTGAGTAAAAAGAGAGAAGGTGACATAATAAGACAATTGTATTATTTTGGTCACGTACATATTTCGCTTACAGCTATCAATTAGCAACAATACCAACTTCAGTGTTTACAATTACAATGTCGGGGTCTGTAATCATGTGATATACAACCAAATCCTATACAGTAAACAATCACTTGTTTTCGTGGATTTTTCTATCAAGACACCGAATAGCATTAGAAGCACATGGATATTGTTCGTTTTTCTAAACTGTCAAAACATGAATAATTTCACGGTGAATGCGTTTGTTAAAATTATTGTCGTAATACACCCATGAGTTTCCGAAAGTGTGTATTATGATTGAGTAAAGCTTCTTATGCCGTATGATAAGTTTTAGTCAAGATATTTTTAATAAAAATTAGGCCGCCAGTACAACAACAATGTATTCAGTCACCGTGAAATTATTCAAGCTTTGACAGTTGAGAAAAACGTACAATATGTGATTAGACGTAGCTACAAGTTTTTTCTTCTCGAAACTCATATTTGGACCTTTACATTTTCATCATTTACCCTTAACCATTCGAACATAAATGGAGTCGTGAGGTAACCTATGTCATTTGCAAACTTTTTGTGAAGATGGTTCATACTGAAAGACTACAATTTACATGCTTATGTGGACATTTTAGCAGAATAACAACAGTTACTCTAAGTGCAATTTGATTATTGTTCTCTATTTTCGCTTATGCATTTTTCCGTTTAAGTTGTTTGCACTACTTTAACACCCGCAAGTTTAATAACAAACAACAACTTAAAAACAACATCCTATAAGTATTTAAGAGACACTGTCGCATTTACCTGAACATTTGTTTTTCTAAGGATAAAATCGGTTACAATGTTTAACAAACCTGCATAAAGGAAACGTCAACACCTACTAAATGCATGGCATGATGATCATTATCAACGCTATCTATCATTCAAAAGATAATCATCTTCGACGTTTAGACTTCTATAATCTGGTTATTTGTGAATTAAGTAGAGAAACCAATCTAAACTTCTGTCAAATTGTTATTTAATACTTTTTTTTAATAATACCAAGAATAAATTTGTCTTGGAAATAAGTCTTACCGTCAAGAAGAGAAACATTTGCATTTTCAACACGAAATCAGCAAATAATGCGTTTGAAATTAATGAATAAAACACTGGTCTTTTATCTGAAAATGTTTTGGATAAAAAACATCTTAATAAACATTTTAACAATCAAGTCACGTATAACTTAAGGCTTGTCTTACAGCCAGACAACTTGCTGTTTTATTTGACAGTTATTAAGCTCTCGGTTGAATACTGCTTCAAGTAAACGAGAGGAGACATGTTTGTGATAAAGCTTTTTTCTGCTTTCATGGTCATTTGTGTATAAAAACATTTGGTTGACGGTTCTTATTATGCAGAAACAGTACGTTTGTATTATTTCGTGGACCAACAATTCTAACCCACGACAATTTAAGGAAGATAGTTTTTATTTAGAAGATTAATACGCATAACATATCAGTGAATTGTTTGTTTGTTTGGGTTTACGGCGCATCAACACAAAAAAATATATCGCGCCAAAAACAATTGATGATAACAATTAATGCAACCGAATTAAAGTGGTTTTAAGTCCTATATTTTGTGATAAATATTTATTTTATTCAGATAGTTTAGTATCGCATATGATACCGATTGAAAAAGTTCTCCAAGTGAGTTAACCTTAAAATGTTTGTCGCGAATATATTTATGATGCACAGTCAATGAGAAAGTGTTTTACATTGAAATGCTCGTCACATGGTATACATTTAGGTGCTTCCTCTCTTTTCAGAAGGTACGAATGTGTTATTATGGTATGACCAACTCTACATCGCGTAATCACTATTTGATCTCGTCGATAAGCGAACTTTTATATTATTGAGGAAGATGAATCGAGGGTTAGCTTTATGCCATGTAACTTAAAAATATCAGAGAAAACCATTAAAAAGACCATATTATTTGAATATGGAATTATCATTTAACATCAGGGGTTGAAATTCGTAGTTTTGAATCATACGCGGGGATGAGCAGGCAACCGTGATTTAATACCTGTATTACTAAAGCTGATGACAAATTTGAAGTTAAATTTAAAATTCTAGAAAAAGGTAAATAACTAATGAGCTATTGAAGCGTCTTTAAGTTGAACATAAGAAATTGCGTTGTGAGAATAGTGAATGAAATGATACATTATGTATATAAATGATATGGTGTTTAGGAGTTTACATAAATACTGTACATTGTATTATCAGACTGAGCAAAAGATACTCATGCCCTTAGAGCATTAAATGCTGAACAGAAAGGCAGAGTTATAGGTTATATTGAGCCTTCTTGATAAGCCATACAACGGCTTTCTGAAATTACTCCCCAGAATATAATCTAGAGACATGTTTCTGGTTACTTAGCTACAATCAAATGTCAGAATGGCTTATACATTCCCTGTTTCTATCGAACATATAAATAGTATGTGAAAAACTTGACTGTAAGACATATAGAATATATTTATGTTATGATTTTATATACGTAATACAATAAGAGTTATAGAGATGTCCTCTGAGATGTTGATAATATTTAACTGGGCGCCTAGTCGTATACACTTTGTCTAACTTTCTCACATAGTAACCAAATGTAGAAACATCCTCTTTATTGTATTTTGTGTCCATTGCTTGTACTTGGTTTGTTGTTTATGTTCGTATGTAACTGAAGTATCTTAATTAGCTATTTCACATTTAACATCATTCATCAACACCTTATTTAGTTATTTATGGTGCTCGGCAGTCCAAACCAAACTTTTCTGGACAATTACATTTTATATCTACTGTGTTCCAATAAGTTTTTCATTAGAAGTGTTCTGCTTAATCCAAAACGAATTATTTTTTTTTATTTTTTTTTAGTCGATTTTCGTGAGGTGGGATTCCAATACCCTGATTGTTTTGGGTTATTCAAAATGATCAAGTATCTATACAGTCAGCTAGTCTATTCTATTCAGTTTTGGTAATTATTTGTTTAAGCAACATGTTAAAATTTCTGCATAAGTTAACTTGTTCATTACATTATTTTTAGTATTTGTATAATGTTACATAATATTTAAAACACAATAGAGAATTGGAACATAGTGTAATTGATGATTTTTTACCAATTTGATTATGCAGGTATATATCGATATCAAAACAACTTGTTTTACTATCATACTAATACAGACTTTTTTCTGTTAACTCATGAGTTCACTACAACGATTTCTAAGTTCTTGTACTTCAATATTATCCGTCTCAAGTACAGTTTACTTCTGTTACGATCATTAAATCAACGTAAGTTTTGTTGGAAAGTTTCCTGATGTGTGGGTTTCTAAGTGCTTATTGTCATCTTTCACAAATGAGATACTTTTTATAGTTATTTTATTTCCTATGAATGTAGATAATGGGAACAAACGGTTGCTCCTAAAGACACGTCTGGTTTGTTACCGTACAACAGGTATAAAACATTAATCAATATGTCTGCTCGTAAAAATAGAAATTGTATCTTTTTACTTCTTTCGAAATTACATGTGGTATACTATTTCTATTGTAATATCACTGTTTAAAGGAGTGAACAATTTGTTACTTTCTATAGGCGTTTCTTTTGTTAAAAATGTTAACTGCTTACAGTTCATGACGTAAATGTGCTGGGAATGTGTCAGACGTGAGATAAAAAGACTATTTTTAATAACACATCATGTTAAAATTGTCTGAAAAAGGTCGGTCGGTGATTTTTTTATAAAAATACGATTAATTGAACTAACTTTTGCAAATAGTTTTTGTCAGTATAAGAGGCTACGCGGCGCAGTTCTTGGGCGCATGATTTCAAATCAGTGGGTACCAGGTGTGAATGTTTCTTGAAAATTAGCAAATTAAATGTTGTCGGCTGTCGTTAAAATATTCGAGAACTGGTAAACGTCCAGCGAAGACAGTAAGATGAGGCGATCTTTGTACATATCCTAAAAAATAAATGTTGGTTTTTATTGGGTGTAACGCCGTAGCAACACCTTGTATAGGTCATATCATGGTGGTCAGTCAACCTACACACCATTTCTGGATTTCTAAATCTCTGGATTTAGCTGTCAACCAGTTACTAGGAACATACTTCCGTCAGTGACTGACTACTGTCTTACATGATTAAGAATAAGTGATAGGAGGGAAATGACCGTAGAAATCAATACATGACCAAACTCCACGAAAGTATGCCACGCACGGTTATCGTACTCACGACCCCTCGATCAGTAGGCTTGCAAACTGGTATGATGCTACCAACGAAGCTAGCCGGGTGGCTTTAAATGTTAATAAAAAGTCTAAATACAAAATGACAATATCCCCAGACGTTACATAAAACTTGTATACAGCTTACCGATATTATTATTTTTGTTTAATTTATTTCCAAACCACACTAATACAAATTAACAATATGTTGTGTTAAGAAAAGCTAATACTGTGGTACAGAGGTATTTAAAACTGACAATCGGGGTTCAAATCTATCTCTTAACCATGAAAATATTATTTTATCGGGACGGACATTGTCGACACGGAATATGCAGGTGATCTTTTAAGTGACCTTGACACTTTAAACAACTGCTAGAAATGATGATAAGTAGCGTAAATTTAAGTACAAAAAACCTCAGATAAAAACCCGCTTATTTACACAACTGAATAAGAAAACTATATTCCATTTCCAAAACAAGTTTCTTTAATGATAATTGGATTCCTCATCTACTGGAATAGAAAAAATGTTCCATTATTTACAAACTTTCACAGACAGAATTAAATTAACGTGTAAGTGATGACACGATAATTGGCGGTACTTAGATTCGAGAAGACGAAATAGGTTTTAAATACTGGAAGTATGTTTTAATTACATTAGAATGTTCTGTTTTCAGGTTGTGAGTGCCATTTAAAGTAAATAACACGTACCACTTACATAGCGAGACATTTTGTAGATAAAAACATGTGGGTACTAATGAATAACATGTAAGAAAATCTTACTTTATTGCTCAGTTTGAACAGACGAGCTAATTAGGCACAGCTTTGTAAAGTTCAGTCAACCAGTGCAATGCTGTAAGTTAAAGTGCAAAAGAAATTATTTTCTTTGCATACTTCGAAAATATATTTTCTTTGTTTTTATTAGTTTGTTGTAAGTCCAACAAGATCCAGCTTATTTTAATGATCTCAACAGTCTGTCTGGCTATCTCAGTCGGTAGCACACAAATCCACTGATCGAGTGGTCGAAAATTCCCAGGCGGGGCAAACTTTTGTGGAATTGCTTATCAAAAATTGACGACCATTCTCTCTCCTACTACTGATTCTTTATCGTGTTGGACAGTTGTCAGTCACTGACAGAAGCATGTGCCAAGTAACTGGTTGACGACTAAATCTAGAGCTTAATTCAGGCATTTCTGATGCCGATGAGTATGTTGACTGACCGCAGTAATATGACATATACAATGTGTAGCTTCGGCGTTAAACCACCTCTCCAACAAGTTAACCAAAACTAGTCGCCCACACAAAATGACAACGCATTTAAGGCAATACTCACGGCAGCAATACCACGTGACTAAAACAAATCAAATGCTAAGGCTTCAAGAAGAAAACAGTGAAACAATCCTCCTTGACTCAGAGTTTTAAACAGTTGCAAGGTTTCAATTCTTGTAAGATTTACATAATACCTACTCGAGGCTAAGGAATAACATGAAACTATTTACTGCGCATCACATCTCTCCAACGCCAGTTTTATACTTTCTACAAACACCCTGGAAAACCAGTCAAGATTTTCCTATTCAAACGACGACGAGTCACTGTAAAACGCTGATGAGGAATTTTACCGTGATACTTGTTAAAGGTTATTAGACTAAACAAAATATCAAATTAAGATTTGATAATGGCACGCCTTTTGTGGTATCATTTTATACCATTGCAAACATCATGCACACATGCCAAACGATTCAGAGCATAAATGGTTGAATTGTAATAGTAAAGCGAATGGGTATAAATCAATTTGTAAGGGGAAATGAATTCAGTGACACTATGATGAGTCGTCTGCGTCATTAAATGCTAATGTAATTATCGCTCATCGTGATTTTCCCCTCGACAGTTGTAAAGGTTAGTTAATCACTTCTATAATTGGTAGATTACACCAATTGGTTACATCATTTTAAGATATTGCAATAGACTATGGTCAAAGACTAATTACCTTCGTAAGTTTTTGTGATACTTTCTCATTTGTAAGTCAACGAATTGGCAGCGCTTTAAGAGTTTATAGTAAGTTCAATCTCCTCTGTAAGAAGGTTATACGCTGATGGAAGCTTAACTGCCTAAATAGACCTAATTCGGAACTCAAATGCGTGGGATTTTCCGTCCGTGCATAGGCAGAACAATCAAAGTTTGTTACATTGCTGAAAAGCACGAAATACCAATGTTCTTTTAACATTGTGAGGTGAAAGTTTGTACCGCAGGGGAAAACCTAAATATTTGAATTCCTGATATAATTTATTATAACTACTATTTATGATATTGTATATTATAAGTATCGCTGTGCCATAAAAATCGATTTCGCTGTCTGAATGCAAATATTAACCAGCATAAATATCATGTGATGAAGAATGTCTGAGAATCTGGAAATGGTTTGTTTATTTCTCGTAAACAATTTAAAATATCGAATTATCATAGCGTCTTGGCATTTGCCTAAGTACCACCCAGTTCAAAATTACATACTACAAACAGAGAATTGCTAAAGTTGTAAAACTATTGCCTCAAAATCAAGTTTCATTTCATTTCTACATATTTTACAATCAGAATGTCAGGTTGAAAGTATCCAGACATCATTGTATACTGCTATCTGGTTAGAATTTCACTACATTTATTCATTCTAAGAATAGTAATTGAAATACAACGTTTTGAAGTTTGTCATTCATTTATACTTTCAGTCTTGTTGTATGTTACACGTCTAACAATGGCACTTTGAAAAACAGCATAAATCCATGTTGTTAAACTAAACGACTATAATTACGATAACTAAGCGAATATTTTGAAATTTTGAAAAAATCCACAACATGATTGTAACTTGCTTATCTATTTACATGCAATTATACTTTTTGGATAAGCTACAGGGATTTTTGTGACATAAATTACTATCAATTTATTATTTTGCCAGTCTAAATCTCTGATTTATTGTAATCAAATTCCATATGCATATCTTCAGTCTCTGCCAAGGACGCCATTAATGCAAATGTTCTACCAATTTACATTAGCAACGTTTTAAGCATAAAGGGAATGATAAAATTAGTTCTTAACTGTTTAATAAGAATTCGAGATAAGATTAAAATGCAAATATCTGCATATTAGAATGTTTAATTTTAATAATACGTATTTTCAACACGTCTGCATGAATTACGGCGGTTGACTGGCAAAACATGTTATCTAAGACAAATAAAAAACTAACACTTCTTCCTATGCGCAGATAGATTGAACTTATAGCCGAATTTTCATGGATAACATGACCTGCGGCAATCGGGAATTGAACCCGGAAAGCCGGTATTTAGTCGACGTTGCTACCAATGCACTACAATCTCAGCAAGTTGACTATTGTGCAAATAACTGTAAACAAGAACAACCATTATTTCATGACAAGAAAAACAATTCAACTAAACGCATACTGTACGTGATCAATTCCCTTGTGAACTAATGTGGTGTTATCAAATATGACAATGTAATGATCACGCTTAGCTAAATCGTAATTCATGGTACAATTAATACCAACACAACGATTGTTTACGAGCTAGCTGTCAGGAAATCCGTTTTCATCGTTTATAAACAACAATATTAACTAACCGAGTAAAATAATATATGTTTTATATAGCAGTGACAATTCTGTATTTAACACATGCATAATAAGTATATAATACGTTTGTTGTTTTTTTCAAGAAATATATAATTAAAACAGAACAGCAATTGATACTAGTGTACCTCACGTAGTTTGTTTACCATATATATATATATAGCCTAATGTGACGTCACCGGATGACAATCCGTAATGTCGCCATCTTGACATTACCTGTCGGCCCGCTTGACATCACCTATCGACCCGCTTAAAGCAATGGGAGACCACTGCGTTGGAGTTTGTTAAAAGCCAGGACCCAAGTTTAAGCCATTCAATTCGAATTATCTCGCTGTTTTACCAGAGGTGTGAAAATGTCTTCAAGTTCAGAAGCAAATCAAAAAACAGAAAAATGACGATTTGTGCCTATTCAATTGTTAACAATTTTTACTTTGTGTTGTTTGGTATAAAAAAATATCATCTTACAGAGGGCGCTAGAACGGAATGTTCACTCAAAAACAAGTTATGTCAACCTCAGTTGACATTACTTGTCTCGGGCGAACATTCCGTTCTATCACCCTCTGCAGGATGTGATATTTATATAATGGAATACACCGGCGAACCCGAATTTTGTCTCCTTGGTAATGTCTCCAAAGGTGAGCTAAGCTCCACACTCAATAGATCCTCTTACAGACATTTCTCCAAAGTAAGAGAAATCACCCATTCTTCTACAATTCCAGGTGAATACTTCAAATTACGTTTAATTCCCTTCTTTACGAAACCTTTTCTACTTTCATTTACTTGTATATCTTTCTTTTTCACTTGTGATTACAAATAAACATTTTATGGACGAAATAAGATGACTAAAGTTATCACCGACACAAGGTCAAAATCTGCTTACTATGGCTACTTTATGACTTTATTATTTCATTCATTAGCGCTGTCCGTGTCAAGAACGATGCGTCACTTCCAACAAATAATGTCTTGTACCAATGTTAAACATGTTCAATCGCAATCACCAGAAGTTTAAGTACACCAAAAGTAGGCATCATGTACTCTATCAATGGTTTCATTCTAGTAATGAAGGCTATAACGGTAATTACACGAGGATATTCGATGATCATACTAACATTATTATAGCTTAGACTGTCACATTAATTACTGATATCACTGATAGGACACTGGCAACTTGATTTGTACGTGCTAGAAATAAAAGAAATGTCTTATTTACCAAACACTAGTCCTGTTAAACACCTCGATAACACCACTATCGTGCTTAATTGTGCCGTTTGGATAACAAGCAGAATTATGGTGTCATTCTTACCACAAGAACGCTAAATTATGGGGGTATATCGCGATACTGAAAAATATACATGGTATAGACTATGTAATTCAGGCGATCATTGTATTAATTATATCTATTAGGTGAAATCGAAATGACAGAATTACGCTATTTTATATGTTGTTGCTATATAAATTATAGTTTCATGTAACATTCTTGGACTTCGTTAAAATAAGAGTCCAAACAACATCGTTCTTAAAGGTACTCATTCACAGATTTTAACTTAAATATCAACTTTTTTCTAAAATTATCAAAAGTGTATGGAAATATTTTTGGAAGCAGGAAAGTAGTGTTCTGATAATGACAATTTTAGTGTAAATTGACATACAACTACAAATGATGGTGTTTCATGTAGTAAATATCTACCCCGTATGTCACGGAATAGACACTTTTTGTATATTTCTTGCAACATATATGACAGTTTGTCTAAAAATAATAAGAAATATTTTTGACACAATTACAGACACTGAATGGTACTTTGAAATCATAGAAAAAAATAACCCAAATCTGTGAACTAGTACCTTTACGAGTACTCAAGTAGTACAAGAGGTCTCAGATGAGATGTAAAGATCGTATACGCGTGTGCGAATATCAAAATAAAAAGGACACTCATAATTACAAAATTTGAACAAGGGCAATATATGTAATAGAATATCATTACTGATAAAAGTGGTATATTATTTTCTTATTTAGGGTGTTTACTGAACATAATCATGTATATTTTATAAAAACAACCAGGTCATTCTCGCTTATATCACATTTTCTAAAACATGTATGACAGACGGAAGTGTGTGACTAGTGACTGATCAATGTTTATATACTTAAACTGTATGTCATCTATTTTTAAAGGGCCTCAAATGGATTTGATTAAAAATTCTATATAAAATCTGTTAACTATTGCAAACATTACGTATACATGAGTTAATCAAATGGTGATAATGCCAAATCTACAAACAAAATACACTTTCCAAAAAATAACTTTAAAAGTCTAGGCCGCATCCATGGATATATTTTCTATTTGACAAAGTTTACATTCCACTAGAATGAGACAAACTATATAATATTGTATTCAGTTATATAGTTTGTCTCATTCTTGTAGAATATAAACTTTGTCAAATAGAAAATATATCCGTAAGCAATGTATCACAAAAGCAACTGCTCCCCGACTTAGCGCTAAATACACAGCAACTTCGCCCGATTTAGCCTCAATTTTTATGTACATTGGAGCTAAACGGCGATTTCTCGAAAAGTATACAGTTTCAAGGGTTGCAAATTGGTATTATAGTAGAACATGGGCAGCTCTACAAGACAAACACAAAAGTTACACATTTCGTTGCCAAAATGTAGGTAAAAAATTACCTTAAACTTCAAAAAACGGGGTTTGGATGGTTCCTCTGTCTTTAACTCACGTTTTCTTTCTTAATTTTTAATTTTTGGAAAATATAAAGTAATGTGCTGAATCGCCAAGCCCAGCCCGACAGATCGGTGCCACTATCAAAACATAAAAGTAAATATATAAAGAACAATTAACGAAAATCTTACACTGATTGTGATTAAAAAATGTATCGTATTGGATATCGCCCGAATTAGCCTCGCGCGCCCGATTCAGCGGGTTACCTGGTGTGACACTATAACCTACTTATGTAAATAGAAAACTTTCAGGTTTTAAAGCAACGTTGTCATGTAAACGAATTTAATGTCCCTTGGTAATAGCGTGTTTAAGTCTCCATTATTCTGTATTAATCTGATATCAGTACTTTCTGTGATCATTACTTTGTGTGCATTAAGTATGCCGAGGAGTTCCAACAAATTTGCTCAGAATGTTCTTTGCTAGTTTTTTACACAAACTTTATTTCTGTACTAAGAATGCACATCTTTCTTGCAGTGTTAAAAATGATACTTTTGACAATAATACAAATTTTAACATGGCGATGATCAAACAAAACATTAGCATTTAAAATGAACAAATTACGTATATACATGTATGTATTAACACAGGTTCATACAGATTGATTATTCTAGGTCGTTATAAATTACTTTGCTACTAAAGCTATTTCTAAAACTTATCTTCCACGGTAGATTGTCTAGCTTGTTATTCTTCAAAGCCAGACTTTTAACACAGTGATCATAAGTTGTTTTTTGTTTGTTCACATTATTATATTTATACATGTTACATTTCGGTCATGTATTCATTTAGTAAATCTTAATATATTTGAAGGAAATAAAGTGTATACATATTTGTAGTTGCCTATAGGTTACAAATGGACACCAAGTTATATTTCAATACATTTGTCACAGGAGACCACATGACAGTTTATGAAACGTCAGATGACATTTGATGGAACCCCAGAGCATTGAAAATAATTTACTTGTAACATTTCTGCCATAATGTTTCACAGTAAAAAAATCTGTACTTGTATAATTTATTATCGAGGATTGTTTGTATGCCATTTAGCTGTCGTTCTCGTTTATTTCAAAAAGGATAGTATATTCCTAGTGCATTAAGTTTATGATATTGAATAGCAATATCATATACTTCCTTTGTTTTGAATTTTTAAAATTCAGTTAAATGTTTCTTGCCATTCCGATGTAGACAAATAGTAGTATCATGTCTGAGAATTAATTTATCTGGTAAAATATATACATTATAATCATTATTATTATTATTATTATTATTACACGTATTATATATACCGCATTAGGTGCGTGAAGTTAGCTGCCAGTTGCCAGTTGCCAGTTGCCAATTCAATCGGCAACTGGCAACTGGCAGCCAACTTCACACCCAGCTGCCGATTCATTTTTTTTTGTTAGCAAGCACTATGTACAGGCACTGCGACGAACGTTCCGTGCGGGTGTTTTGAATCGGCAACTGGCAACTGGCAGCCAACTTCACACCCAGCTGCCGATTCAATTTTTTTTGTTAGCAAGCACTATGTACAGGCACTGCGACGAACGTTCCGCGCGGGTGTTTTGAATCGGCAACTGGCAACTGGCAGCCAACTTCACGCCTCAGCTGCCAATTCGATTTTTTTAGATTTCGGCGCAGATACGTCGCCCTATGCACATGTACTACGATGAACGTCCTGCTCAGGTGTTTTGAATCGGCAACTGGCAATTGGCAGCCAACTTCACGCCTCAGCTGCCAATTCGATTTTTTTAGATTTCAGCGCAGATACGTCGCCCTATGCACAGGTACTTTGATGAACGTCCTACAAGGGTGTTTTGAATCGGCAACTGGCAACTGGCAGCCAACTTCACACCCAGCTGCCGATTCAATTTTTTTTGTTAGCAAGCACTATGTACAGGCACTGCGACGAACGTTCCGCGCGGGTGTTTTGAATCGGCAACTGGCAACTGGCAGCCAACTTCACACCCAGCTGCCGATTCATTTTTTTTGTTAGCAAGCACTATGTACAGGCACTGCGACGAACGTTCCGCGCGGGTGTTTTGAATCGGCAACTGGCAACTGGCAGCCAACTTCACACTCCAGCTGCCAATTGGAATTTTTTAGATTTCAGCGCAGATACGTCGCCCTATGCACAGGTACTGCGACGAACGTTCCGCGCGGGTGTTTTGAATCGGCAACTGGCAACTGGCAGCCAACTTTACGCCTCAGCTGCCAATTCGATTGTTTTAGATTTCGGCGCAGATACGTCGCCCTATGCACATGTACTACGATGAACGTCCTACACGGGTGTTTTGAATCGTCAACTGGCAACTGGCAGCTAACTTCACACCCAGCTGCCGATTCAATTTTTTTTGTTAGCAAGCACTATGTACAGGCACTGCGTCGAACATTCCGCGCGGGTGTTTTGAATCGGCAACTGGCAACTGGCAGCCAACTTCACACTCCAGCTGCCAATTCGATTTTTGTAGATTTCAGCGCAGATACGTCGCCCTATGCACAGGTACTGCGACGAACGTTCCGCGCGGGTGTTTTGAATCGGCAACTGGCAACTGGCAGCCAACTTCACGCCTCAGCTGCCAATTCGATTTTTTTAGATTTCGGCGCAGATACGTCGCCCTATGCACATGTACTACGATGAACGTCCTGCTCGGGGGTTTTGAATCGGCAACTGGCAATTGGCAGCCAACTTCACACCACAGCTGCCAATTCGATTTTTTTAGATTTCAGCGCAGATACGTCGCCCTATGCACAGGTACTGCGATGAACGTCCTACACGGGTGTTTTGAATCGGCAACTGGCAACTGGCAGCCAACTTCACACTCCAGCTGCCAATTCGATTTTTTTAGATTTCAGCGCAGATACGTCGCCCTATGCACAGGTACTGCGACGAACGTTCCGCGCGGGTGTTTTGAATCGGCAACTGGCAACTGGCAGCCAACTTCACGCCTCAGCTGCCAATTCGATTTTTTTTAGATTTCGGCGCAGATACGTCGCCCTATGCACATGTACTACGATGAACGTTCCGCGCGGGTGTTTTGAATCGGCAACTGGCAATTGGCAGCCAACTTCACGCCTCAGCTGCCAATTCGATTTTTTTAGATTTCAGCGCAGATACGTCGCCCTATGCACAGGTACTGCGATGAACGTTCTACACGGGTGTTTTGAATCGGCAACTGGCAACTGGCAGCCAACTTCACACCCAGCTGCCGATTCAATTTTTTTGTTAGCAAGCACTATGTACAGGCACTGCGACGAACGTTCCGCGCGGGTGTTTTGAATTGGCAACTGGCAACTGGCAGCCAACTTCACACTCCAGCTGCCAATTCGAATTTTTTAGATTTCAGCGCAGATACGTCGCCCTATGCACAGGTACTGCGACGAACGTTCCGCGCGGGTGTTTTGAATCGGCAACTGGCAACTGGCAGCCAACTTCACACTCCAGCTGCCAATTCGAATTTTTTAGAATTCAACGCAGATACGTCGCCCTATGCACAGGTACTGCGACGAACGTTCCGCGCGGGTGTTTTGAATCGGCAACTGGCAACTGGCAGCCAACTTCACGCCTCAGCTGCCTATTCGATTTTTTTAGATTTCGGCGCAGATACGTCGCCCTATGCACATGTACTACGATGAACGTCCTGCTCGGGTGTTTTGAATCGGCAACTGGCAACTGGCAGCCAACTTCACACCCAGCTGCCGATTCAATTTTTTTTGTTAGCAAGCACTATGTACAGGCACTGCGACGAACGTTCCGCGCGGGTGTTTTGAATCGGCAACTGGCAACTGGCAGCCAACTTCACGCCTCAGCTGCCAATTCGATTTTTTTAGATTTCGGCGCAGATACGTCGCCCTATGCACATGTACTACGAATCACTTTCATAATGTATTTCCTATATATATATATATATTTTAATGATGTTATACATAACACAATCACAATGTTAAGATGTCTGTTTTTCAAGATATTTACATTTTATGACTTGAAAATATTGATAAACAACCATGTTTTTATCCGGATCATAAAACGTTTTAATTGTTTTATATCAAACGTCTACGGGATTGGATAATAGTTTTCGGTCCATATTTCCGTGCCTGAGTCCGAATTTGATAATGAATACAAGAGTAGTCGTTCTTTTAATAGTCAAAGGAGCTCACCTTTGTAACTTTTTTATCAATCATTTCTCAATACTAATATCAGACCTGAAGTGGTATAGTCATTTAGTTTCCGACTAGAGCACTATATGTTGGGTCAAGTTATGTTAAAAATAATTATTGTCAAATATATGCCATCAAGCGTTTGCATTTCTTTATGTGGTTACAATTTATTTTTTCACTAAATGTTGGTCACATACTTATGTTTCTGTAAATACAGCTTTTCTCAATGAGAATATTTTTTCTCATATCAACATGTACTTTACAAATGTGTATATGTAGTTAAATGTATTTGTCTTTATTTGTATACTTATAAATGTATAGATGGATGTTTGTGTATAAGTGTGTCAGGAAGAGTGATAGAATGTGAGTAAATTTTGGACTAGGGGGTTCAAGTGACGTGACGTTGCATGACGTCGTCGTGACGTCGACGCAATTTTTTGAGTTTTATACTAAAGTTTAATCCCTTAATTTGATTTTATTACGGACAAATAAAAAACAATAAGAATGTGTATTGAAAGAGTAATCGTTAATTAATCATTTCATATTTTTTTCTTGAAAAAAAACGTAACAAGCATCCTGCATAAATGATGATAGAAAACAACTCCTGTTGCCGTCGAACGCGACGTAAACATGCAATGGACGCAGATTCGCGTCATTTTGACGAGGTATGGAAAAGGTTTATGCAGTTTGCTAGAGCTCGCTTCCAACACAGAAAATCGATTGACCAATCAAATTGTAGCTTTCACAAGCAGCTTCTCATTGGTGAATGAACGTTGAAAATTGCATTATCAATAATAATTTGACATGTAAACAAAGAAAGCTTTCCAAGTTTTTGTTATGTTTCAATTGATTTTACATTGACGTTCAACTTATTCTATGTTTATCATACCTTTATAAATTAGAAACAAAGATTTATGATGAAGAAACCTGTAACATAGCTCTAGCAAACGTGTATTTCCAACCCTACCGTTCGAGATTTTTTGACATTTTCCGAACGTCACGTCATCCCACCCACCGGTCATCGCTGGCTGACGTCATTTCTCCACTACGTCATTTTTTCTCAGATCAGTTTTCCTCTTCTACCTTGGTCAATACTCCACTTTCTATAAGTGACGTATATGTACATAGTTACGCATCGTATTTAAGTTAACAATATTCATCTTCAAAAATATAATATGAAATGTTAAATTCGTACATGATCATTGCTGGTATTTTTTTTTAAATTCAACTCACATGAAAGTTTAATCCTGAATAACGGACATAACTCTTCTCTCACATACGCTTCTGATCAACAATAAAGTTCTGACTTGAAAACGCCGTATTCACCATTCACACGATTTTAATTCATATTAGAATGAAAGTCTGTCTTTTAAATAAATTGGCAGCTGAGGTGTGAAGTTGGCTGCCAGTTGCCAGTTGCTGATTCAAAACACCCGCGCGGAACGTTCGTCGCAGTACCTGTACATAGTGCTTGCTAACAAAAAAAATTGAATCGGCAGCTGGGTGTGAAGTTGGTTGCCAGTTGCCAGTTGCCGATTCAAAACACCCGCGCGGAACATTCGTCGCAGTGCCTGTACATAGTGCTTGCTAACAAAAAAAATTGAATCGGCAGCTGAGGTGTGAAGTTGGCTGCCAGTTGCCAGTTGCCGATTCAAAACACCCGAGCAGGACGTTTATCGTTGTACATGTGCATAGGGCGACGTATCTGCGCCGAAATCTAAAAAAATCGAATTGGCAGCTGAGGCGTGAAGTTGGCTGCCAGTTGCCAGTTGCCGATTCAAAACACCCGCGCGGAACGTTCGTCGCAGTACCTGTGCATAGGGCGACGTATCTGCGCTGAAATCTAAAAAATTTGAAATGGCAGCTGGAGTGTAAAGTTGGCTGCCAGTTGCCAGTTGCCGATTCAAAACACCCGCGCGGAACGTTCGTCGCAGTGTCTGTACATAGTGCTTGCTAACAAAAAAAATTGAATCGGCAGCTGGGTGTGAAGTTGGCTGCCAGTTGCCAGTTGCCGATTCAAAACACCCGTGTAGGACGTTCATCGCAGTACCTGTGCATAGGGCGACGTATCTGCGCTGAAATCTAAAAAAAATCGAATTGGCAGCTGAGGCGTGAAGTTGGCTGCCAATTGCCAGTTGCCGATTCAAAACACCCGAGCAGGACGTTCACCGTAGTACATGTGCATAGGGCGACGTATCCGCGCCGAAATCTAAAAAAATTGAATTGGCAGCTGAGGCGTGAAGTTGGCTGCCAGTTGCCAGTTGCCGATTCAAAACACCCACGCGGAACGTTCGTCGCAGTACCTGTGCATAGGGCGACGTATCTGCGCTAAAATTTAAAAAAATCGAATTGGCAGCTGAGGCGTGAAGTTGGCTGCCAGTTGCCAGTTGCCAATTCAAAACACCCGCGCGGAACGTTCGTCGCAGTGCCTGTACATAGTGCTTGCTAACAAAAAAAATTGAATTGGCAGCTGGGTGTGAAGTTGGCTGCCAGTTGCCAGTTGCCGATTCAAAACACCCGTGTAGGACGTTCGTCGCAGTACCTGTGCATAGGGCGACGTATCTGCGCTGAAATTTAAAAAAATCGAATTGGCAGCTGAGGTGTGAAGTTGGCTGCCAGTTGCCAGTTGCCGATTCAAAACACCCGTGTAGGACGTTCATCGCAGTACCTGTGCAAAGGGCGACGTATCTGCGCTGAAATCTAAAAAAATCGAATTGGCAGCTGAGGTGTGAAGTTGGCTGCCAATTGCCAGTTGCCGATTCAAAACCCCCGAGCAGGACGTTCATCGTAGTACATGTGCATAGGGCGACGTATCTGCGCCGAAATCTAAAAAAAATCGAATTGGCAGCTGAGGCGTCAAGTTGGCTGCCAGTTGCCAGTTGCCGATTCAAAACACCCGCGCGGAACGTTCGTCGCAGTACCTGTGCATAGGGCGACGTATCTGCGCTGAAATCTAAAAAAATCGAATTGGCAGCTGGAGTGTGAAGTTGGCTGCCAGTTGCCAGTTGCCGATTCAAAACACCCGTGTAGGACGTTCATCGCAGTACCTGTGCATAGGGCGACGTATCTGCGCTGAAATCTAAAAAAATCGAATTGGCAGCTGAGGTGTGAAGTTGGCTGCCAATTGCCAGTTGCCGATTCAAAACCCCCGAGCAGGACGTTCATCTTAGTACATGTGCATCGGGCGACGTATCTGCGCCGAAATCTAAAAAATCGAATTGGCAGCTGAGGCGTGAAGTTGGCTGCCAGTTGCCAGTTGCCGATTCAAAACACCCGCGCGGAACGTTCGTCGCAGTGCCTGTACATAGTGCTTGCTAACAAAAAAAATTGAATCGGCAGCTGGAGTGTGAAGTTGGCTGCCAGTTGCCAGTTGCCGATTCAAAACACCCGTGTAGGACGTTCATCGCAGTACCTGTGCATAGGGCGACGTATCTGCGCTGAAATCTAAAAAAATCGAATTGGCAGCTGAGGTGTGAAGTTGGCTGCCAATTGCCAGTTGCCGATTCAAAACCCCCGTGCAGGACGTTCATCGTAGTACATGTGCATAGGGCGACGTATCTGCGCCGAAATCTAAAAAATCGAATTGGCAGCTGAGGCGTGAAGTTGGCTGCCAGTTGCCAGTTGCCGATTCAAAACACCCGCGCGGAACGTTCGTCGCAGTACCTGTGCATAGGGCGACGTATCTGCGCTGAAATTTAAAAAAATCGAATTGGCAGCTGAGGCGTGAAGTTGGCTGCCAGTTGCCAGTTGCCGATTCAAAACACCCGCGCGGAACGTTCGTCGCAGTGCCTGTTCATAGTGCTAGCTAACAAAAAAAATTGAATCGGCAGCTGGGTGTGAAGTTGGCTGCCAGTTGCCAGTTGCCGATTCAAAACACCCACGCGGAACGTTCGTCGCAGTGCCTGTACATAGTGCTTGCTAACAAAAAAAATTGAATCGGCAGCTGGGTGTGAAGTTAGCTGCCAGTTGCCAGTTGCCGATTGAATTGGCAACTGGCAACTGGCAACTGGCAGCTAACTTCACGCACCTTACCGCATTTGTATAGCGCTCTTTTCATATTGAATATAAATATGTTCAAAAGCGCTTCACAATCATACGCATATGGGGAAACTGACTAGATGCCCTGGAAAATCCATAATTGCAAGATGCAAAGTTGGATTCTAATCCAAGGACCCCACCAGAACATCCATCATTCGGCCGCACATTATTTTGTAATAAACCTAGTGCATAATTATGGTTTTTGTTAAGAATTTAAAAATTTCATGGTGTTATATGTTCGTAATTTGGATATATTTTAAGCTCATTTAGCCAGATAGTTCATATTGATTAAAAGAATTTTCATTGTAGTATTAACATCACAACTGGACTTATTAATAAACAATTTTAAGTAGTCTAAAATTGGTTCATTTTACTGGTCTATAATCCAGGGTTTATGTTTCTCTGGAACTGTTTCAAATGGTTTATTCCCAAATCTCTGTACAATAATATGAAGCATGAATACATTTATCCTATATTTTGGTTTTGTTTCACAGCCTGCTTAAGAAAGGCAATCATCAAAAAATCACACCCAAAACATATCACTGAACAAATAACGGTTTGCCAACGGTCGTCTCTGACATCTCAAGTCTGCCAATAAATATTGACCTAAGTTATAGATTTGAATGTATTGATGGAAGAATGTTGGTACCAGCTGATGTTTACAATACGTAACTACGGCAATAATTTCTCTGTATATGATAAATATCATGCGCTTCTATAGACAATCAATCAGTTCATCGAACCGAGCTTGGCAAATATTTACCAGCTATTGATTTAATAAGAAACGTCCCAACCAATCACTCATTTAATTACTTCCATAATCAGTCTCCGTCATGTAATGCAATTGAAGTTTATATTTACCGTACACCATCTCCTCATGACATCTACGAAGGTCAATATATTATTGTGTAGTTGTAAGACTACACTACTCTTAACGTAGCACAAACCTCCAACAATTAATGATCTATGGTCAAAGTTTACAACTTGTTCGATTTTCGGCAAAGACCATGTATTTTTGTGCACTTTTTTTATCCTTAACAGGATTTCGCTGCAGACGTCATTAATAACAAGTACATTATTATCAAACAACTGTGCCGCCAATAAAAATTATAACATATGCCTAGTTTTCTTATTTGTGCGACTAGAACGGATATGTGGCAAAAAGACACAATACAACCTTATAAATACTATCGTCTCGTGATTTATTTTCTCCGCTTAATTACTTGAAATTGTTCATAATAATGCTAATTTAAGCAAATCATGACCTATAAAATCCAATCAAACATAATGTGTTAAATATATACCTTTTCATTCGTATAAAAATCTAAATTGTTTTTTCATAGAAATCTATAGAGATGGCTGTAATAATAGTTTCATACTTATGGTGCCGAATTGACCTTTCTACCCATACGTGTTCTATATATTACGAAAGAAGGGTTATTGTCTATTTTCTCACGTACAATATCAATGTTATACCATTCAATATCAATTTATCTAGCTTCTTATTAACGTATACGCTTTACGACAAGCATTGTCGCAGAATGTCATCTATAAACAAAAATCATTAAAACAATACCATTAGCAATGTACATTTAGAGTCACTCTAAATGATTGAAAAACGATTTCCACTAGCCTACCAAAATCTGACATATTATGACAGAAACATTCGATTTAATTCGTTTTCCATTCTCGAGGTTCAATAAAGTTGTCATCTGACGCACTATAAACTGAAATATATTCCTCTGGGACAAGCGCAATGTAATATAACTGTGTACATGTTGCTTATAAATAACCAGTATCCTACTACGTGTACATACATAATTAATTTGACTAAAGTTCTGAAATACAATTATGTATCAGAAAATTGAAGATCGTTTTGTTGTGTCACAAAATATTCACATTCGGAAAACCTCGACCTTTCATGACATACAAAATAGTTCTGGCAGTATACACACAGATCTTTATCTAAACACATCTATTTATTTTAAATTGAACTAAATATTGTTCATCGATATCATTGAACTAGGTAATTTCAAATTTACGGACTAAAAGCGAAAATTCAGTCATCGCCTAAACAAACGTGTATTTGTTTACTTTAACACCGATTTTTTCCAAAATGGCGTCTAAATATGTCGGAGGTTATTCGTAGCGAATGGCCGAGGAGTTCCGAATGTAAAGATTCTACAACTAGTTTCTATTTCTTTTCAAATTTGATTTCAGTAATATGTATAAGATTATTTCGTTTAAGGCATCTTCATCATATGTAGAAACTATTTTATTCATTCATGATAAACTGCGATTTTAGTAGTCGGTCTAGCAACTATAGCAGTGAAAAAGCATAAATAGTCTAATGTCAAGCTATCTTGTCTCAGCATGGATAGCGACATTCTGAACGCCATGATATGACTGCAAAATTGTCATCACTATTTTAATGTGTATCTTCTACGAATGAATCGACGTGGTACTACTTTTTTCAGTTGGTGATTATGCGTAGTAAAAACAAATAAATTATGTACATGCAATTACCTGGTTTAGTTAAGCTCGATAGTGAAACAAGTTCTTAAAACTTAGATTAATCACCTCCGAGTCAATCTCCTTGTCCACCCACATACTAAGCTAGTAGTATAATGTTTCTTGCTTAAGAAAACAAGAGGGTAGGTGTTGTATGGGATTCGAACCAACGCGAAGCTGACTATTTAATGATTACCAGTCCAGCGTAGTACCCACTCGGCCCCACACGACCATGGCCGCTCCGAGTGAGATGTTATTCACAATATTATTCACAATTATTCACATTCACAAACAATTTTAATGAATATCATCTACGTGTGCAATCGACACAGTACTACTGTTTTCATTCGGTAATTATCCGCAGTAAACACAAGCCAATGATATGAATCAAAATACCAGATTTAATCTGGACTAAATGTACGTTTTAGTAATTCCTCGAAATTAAATTTATAAACTCTAAATATAAACGGAATAACCTCGTAGATTTAAACAGCATCGGTGTGTGATTTAAGTACATCAAGTCATATATCATGTTAGAGAAAATCTTCTTCGACGTTAAAATTTCCATAATCTGATTATTTATAGGGAAGTTGTGCTGAAATCAATCACAGTGTCTGATACTCAATGTTTAGAGATAATGCAGTCTTTTTTATAAAGAAAATGAATTTGACTTTAAGAATAGTTGTTAATACTGTGAGAGAGACAATAAAATCTGAATTATTCATTTTACAGTGGAAATTCAATGCATGTACTATAATGTTGCATATGATTGAGCATTCGTACAAACCACATGTTAAAATTGATGTTGCAAATTCTCAATCATATGAAAATTATAGTACATGCATGGCTAATAAATACAATAATCAACGGTCATTATAACATAACAATGTTGAAACTTATTTTGTGCGATTTGCGTAGAATCGAAAATATGCATAAAATTTAAAAAAAAACATGAATGCATACACACAAGCCATTTTCTTAATGAACTTTTAAAAATAATCCTAAAATTGTATGGCAGTATTTACATATTACATATTGTCCGTTTTTTTCTAAACTGTCAAAGCTTGAATAATTGACTGAATGCATTGTTTTTGTAATGGCGGCCTATTTTTCATTAAAAATATCTTGACTAAAACTTATCATTCAGCATAAGACGCTTTACTCAATCATAATACACACGTTCAAAACTCATGGGTGTATTACGACAATAATTTTAACAAACGCATTCACCGTGAAATTATTCATGTTTTGACAGTTGAGAAAAAACGAGCAATACTCACATGCGGGAATTCATAGAACATATTGAAATCTTTGGCTGTGTATGTGATCTGTTATTTGTTACTGTTGCTGTTCCAGATATGTTTTCAAATTCCCTTTCCTGATGCTTATCTTCGTATTCGATTTCCATAACATTTACAATCTTTACTTAGTCCCCTTCAAGCAATATATTCAGCCTAGATTTCATGAACAAATCCTTCAATCATTGGATACAATAATGGTTCGCACTAAAAGCGAGGAAGACATTACTGCAGCACTAGTTGAAACTGATTTAACATTAGTAGCCCGTATACAACAAGATAAAATAATTGCTGTAGAAACTGTAAATCAGATTATACGAGCAGATATAGAGAGACATGTTCATTTCTATTGGGAACTATAAACACAATAATGTAGAAATAGGTTAGTACAGAACATCAGACAGTCTTCAACATAAAACACTGTTTAACCAATTCATATAGACATTACCAGTAAATGTTGTTGAATAAATTGTTGGCAACATTTGTATCCAGCTTTGAAAACAAAAATTATCAAAGCACAGTAGGCGCTGAATTTGTTTGGGTCTCGGAATATCAGAAAGGTGAAGGTTGTGTGGAAACAATGAGATATAAATGTAATATAGATGCTATAAAGTCAAGAAACAATGACACAGGGTTATAAATTTATGTTTTAATGAACTGAAAATAATGTAACATTTCAATATATTAAAACTTATTTAAATATACAAAAAGTATCCTATATCTAAACATGCAAAAAAATAGCATTATTATATCCAACATATCTTACAACAAGTATAACAGTATATTTATATAATATGGTCAACATGGTTTTTTTTAAGTTTAAATAAGTAGTATTATCACTGCCACAAACTGGTTTGTTATGTGAAATCAACTTTACATTATATTTCTTGTTTATAAATAATACCAACAAACGATAATGTATAATAAATATTGCATGAAATTCTATTTACAAACCTTCTTTCTTTCTTCTCCGTGGGTTGTTCTGTTGACTCTTCAGCGTGGTTTGATCACGTGACAAATTGAATTTGTTATATAAACTAACCCATAGACAAACGCCTTTTAATTGAAGAGTTCAAAATTGACGTGCGTTTAATCAAAATTATTTCAATATATTACCAGTATTTTGCGGAAACGTTACAGAATTGCACAATATTAGAAATCTTCGACCAATCGGGAACTATATTTTCTTCCCTGAGCAGGTTTGAAAATTAATGCGCCTGTTATTTGACAATTAATCTGGTTTCCTGTCCTATTATGGTTCGCAGGGGACCAGTCCATTTTACAATCATCATGCAGTGATCTCCCCTGAATTTTCGGCGTTAATGTCCATGTAAAGGGAAGTAATCGCTTCAAAAAAGCGGACTACTTTCGGCATTTGCAATTAACAGCATTTGGGTCTGAAATTTCGCTACCATTATTTGTTTGGTCTGACGACCCAAACAAATAAAAAAGTTAATAAATTAAGAGGGAGCGTTTATAGTGGTATTGTATGACTTCTGACTGTAGAAAAGGGGCGTAGAACAAAGAGAAGCAACATCAATGCAAACAATGAAAGAGAATATTGTTTGGACATACGGTGCTCCTGGGTAAAATGTAGTCCAGCCAATAATTGTTAGAAGGTTAAACAACTGATTGACGCTTTCTTAAGAGTAAGGTGGTGATAACACGTAAAATGAGACAGATAAGTTTCTTTTATTAAATTAGTGATGGGTCAGTTATCATTAGTAATGTTATAAATAATGTTGAAACAACAAAACAAAAAAGTGTAACATTGACTATATAACATTATACCAAGATTTGGATAGACGTACCAAATAATTTTGTTGGAAATGAAATAACTTAGGTATATGCTCAGTTTTGTTGTCAGGAACGAGGTATTGCAATCACTAATAGAGTTCTAGTAAATTCAATATAAATGTACCGTGATTGTCATTGAGGAAGAAGCAATAAGGATAATCTAATAGGTGTGTCTTGGAATGTTTCTTCGAGTAATAAAATTTACCACTGAGATTAGTTTTCAAGGTTAAATAACATGGCTCTTCTGACATAAACGTAATTATTGTTGTTATTTTCATCTATATGAATGTTAGCCAATTTATGGGGACAGGCGAACGTCCAATATTGCAACAGCATACACGTGATTACAAGTTATACAAATATAGATTTTTACACTTTATTGGTACAATACATGTATGATGTAACAAGAATGTATTGTTAAAATAAAACATATAATGATTGATATTTTCCATGTGAATGTTATCCTTTCTTATGTTTGAGGAACTTTCAAATAAAAATAACTGCTTGTATTTAAACAAACACTGTTCATATATTTGGTAATGTATATTGCATATATTTGTACTTCTTATAATGGACTTGTCTATCTATAGCTGAATAAGATGTAAGTGCATAATTTTACTTATATAAATAAACGACTTTGTCATTCAACATTTTCTTATGTTTCTTATGTTTATGGACCAGTTATTAGTTTTTAATAGAACCAGTCATGTTTATAAATGCATTGTTTACATAAATGAGCTCTTCAGAATACATGGTTTGTTTCAAAGTCGTACAACACAATTCATGTATCTATTTACAACTATTACTAGAATTTAAATTACGACGAGAAGCTCCAATATCTTTGCCTACTCAAAAGACTAATGTCGTTAGTATTGTTTTATGGTGGTACCAGCTTATATGAAAACACGACGTCTCGTCTAACTTAATTTTGTAAGAAGAATAAGAGAAAGAAAACCCACTATTTAAACGACAAACTATGTAAATATTGCCATTGGTTCGGTCATAGATTTGGTTAAGAGTTCTTTTTAGGTATTCAATATTCAAATAAACAAGCATTTACTATTCCCAAAACTGTTGATATCTAATTTTGTCAAACAGAATATAAATGTACGATGCAAACTCTCAATTGTTATTTGTCATATCAGTCCTTGTAATGCGATAACATATTTGAAATCGCTGTCACATTCCTTTATATAAGCATACATTTCTAAGTATTGTACCAATAGAGGGAAGAATATGAAAAAAGAAAAATATTGCATATAAACAAAAATACGGCCCATTAGATAAATCTTTTGTTAAATACATTTTTATTGATTACATATCTTCTGTCTCATAATGTCCAGAAATTGATGAGGAACTATTCGCTAATAACTTCGCTTTTGATTCAGCTTAACGTTGCTGGCAGCTTTTTAGGATCATTAGTAAGAATGCCGATGGAATATAGTATAAGTTTCAAATTAGGAGTAATTATAAAAATGAGAAATCAGGGCAATCGTGTACGACTTGACAACTGGTACAAAATGAAGTTTGGATCATCCTTTTGAACTGACAATAAAAGTTAATCAATGGAGTCTTCATTCTTGCATTCAGAAGTTCTGAATTAGCTCAAAGAATTCCCACATTGTATGAATTTAAACACGTACACATAGACGATCCAATTCAATTTAAACTGTGCTGTTTTTTTTTGAAACTGTATTAGATGACTACAGCTTTCAAGGTCAAAGGCTTGATTGGTGTGAAGATCTCATTATTTTTCAAAGCGTGTAGCAAAAGCCTTTAGCTATCATAAAAATAAGAATTCATGAGCATCAAATATTCCATGTGTTGTAAAATTAGATACTAATACTGATTTGAAATTAGATAAATGTACATAGCAGAACAAAAAAAAGATAAAAATAAAATTAAAAAGAGTTATTTAAATCCTTTGCTTGCAACAGAAATAATTAGAAATGATAACGACTCCGTTGAGAGTTTGGCTCGTGATAGGGTATTCGTTAATGTCATGCTGTCTTTGATGTAAATTTATGGTTTAACAATCCGGGAGGTATTAAAATTAAATTTGTTGAGTTAACTGCTGTGCTCATGATTTGGCATGAAGAGTAGGCGGTGAAATAGAAAACATCGTTGACGTTTCGCAGATTGTTTTTCGCTTGGGAAGGAGTGTTAAGACGAATGATAATGATTACTGTTTAGTTAAAAGCAGTAAAACGATTAATAGATAAAGAAAATTACTTCAATAAAAAAGATGCGTCTTAAAACACCGAGTGCTTTATTTGAAATAAAAAGATATAAAGGAAATGTAATACAAACGTTCGTATGAAACGATTTATTGGATACATTGTATTTTTTTCATTGTAGACGCACTAGCAGTAAAGAGACTAATATAACAACAGAAATAAATGTACCCACTTATAATACAAAACTGAATAAGTTGGAGTAAAACAGCTCCAAGTGGCGATGTGTTGGCGCTTTATACAATGTGTCATTTTAAGGAAAAAGAAGGATTTTATCACTATATGATGTCCAGATAATACAGTATTGCTATCTTGCACACAAATGTAACCATGTAAATGCATGGGAACAAGAAGCTATATAGGAAAAGAGACATTTATTTCTTTAATACATATACATGTAACATAAAGGCAAGTTCCTGGTATAAAAACTATGATTTTTAACATAAGAAATGACTTCTAATAGCTTTTTATCACACTGTATTTAATATGTTGTGAGGTATAAGGAAATTGTATTTGAATATCTTATTTTTATAACAAATGGTGACACTATTTCAGACAGTGTTATAAAAGATCAATCCAAATTTACATTGAACAAAATGCGATATTGATATAATAGAAATGTCATTTTTATATAAACTGAAATATTGTAGTAGACAAGCGTATATGCTTGAGATGAGAAAATAATTAATTCTAAAGACCAGAGACGGGTAAAACGCCAATAGTGTATTAGCAAGTCTATAAGGAGAAATGGAGATATTTGTACTGAAGGACATTTATGTACAACATTTCATCATTGGTTTGTTACGAGTAAACGTATCACCAAAATCAATGCGATATACATTTTACAACTGTCTTTTTACTTTTCCATACATAGGCATCCATGATAAGACAAACCAAAATGATAAAACAACTGAAAAATCCCACTTTGCTTATTGGTTGTGTGGAAGATCTGTGTTGTTTACTGTTGCAGCCGCGGCCGTGGCGTAGTGGTTAGCATGTGTGACTTCGAATCCGGAGATCGAGGGTTCGAAACCCGGTCGCGGCAGGTCATACCCTATACATGAGTTGTCGGCCTCGTGGTAGAGTAAGTTAGTACTGGTGATAGAAAAAGTGTCTAGGAAACTTATAGTAGGAAGAGCTGGCCGTCGTGTATATGACCTATATATGTGTTGAATACGACGTTAATTTTTTTTAAAGAAAAGATAAATTAGTTTACTGTTGCTGCTCCTAATATGTTTACTAACCCTCCTTTTTATAAGGTAAGGTGAGACGTCTCTGTGACTTAATAATGACACTAGATTAGGTATTTAATGCATTTTGCAAATTGTTTCCTGGACACTTTAATTTAATATCAACAGCTATAAAATGCCATCGATTGAGTCCTTTGATGTTAATTTTGAAACTAAAAAGGAGTGGTGTGAGAACATATCGCGAATCGCAACAGTAAAACAGACCAAATACTCAGGTTAAATGGCAAAGAAGGGAGATTTTCAAACGTTTTGTATCAAACAAATAACGAAACAAAATCTTAATGTGTTTCCGCCTTGAAACGGACAGTGGCGAAGCATGCCGATCATGAAAACATTTTCACAATGCGAAAAAGGTGATCTTTTTGTGATATTGATAAAAAGAGATTGGAGCGTTTGGTCAGTCTATTGATTTTTATAATAATGTAGTTGAACATGCCTTTAGCAATTTTGGTACGACTAAAAGAGAGCAAGTTTTTATCCAGCTTGAAGGTCTTAATGCTACTAATGTAATGGAATATTAGTTCACTTGCTTGCCAACTGGTTTTATTGAATAGTTAACAGTTTAGAGTTCGTTCAAATAAATAAGAAATGTGCAAGTCATTCACTCTCAAGTTATTATCTTCATAATCAGTCATTGTCTAGCGATGTAAATGTAATTTTGATCACTGTTCTTCTCGTGCAAGATACAAAGGTCGGTGTATTAGTTCTGGAAGATTACGACGATAACATTACTGATTGTATGCAATGTTTCGTGGTTAAGGATTATTATATATGCAATTTGTGTCGAGACTTCTTCGTAATAATCAAGCCATCACGGTTTTACGGGACCCGGAAATTACTGAGAGCATTTTCATCACGCCATAGACGATATTACATTGTACATGAAAAAGAACACGGGCTGATTAATAAATATGTAGGTCTACAACTGATAAAATATAAATACAATGTATACGATTATTTATATTCTAAAACTGTGTTAATAATGTGTGGTGTATTTTTCTATGTTAAACTCTAAGTCGAAATACATCTATGTAAAACAGACGAAAAGGCCATATTAACACATTAATATGTGAAACCATCTCAAGGCAGTGTAAAACAAATTGCTTTGTCGCACTGTTCACAAGAATTAGATTGTTTGGCAGTTTATCTTTTACATTTTGTAGTCGTTTTAGAGTATTTTATGGTGTTCGTTCAGATGTTGACATTTGAATGTTTTAGCTAAACATTTAACAGAACCCTGACTGATTTGTGTACATTATAATACAGTGTATTTTAACATAAGTTTGTTTGTTATAGAGTGGTTATATATGGTACGTGAGTTGCTTTTAGCTCGAGCGAGGGTATGACATGGAATTTCGACAATAACGGAATTAGTTTGCTGAGCTTAGAGTTAAATTTATTAACGAATATGTTAGTTTTTCGGCGCAGCTGTCTAAGCCACCTTTTGACCTAATTTTTAACCAATACAATTTGGTCTACCATACCCGTTTGTCCAATGAAATTATCTTCCAGTATTGAGAAATGGATTAAAGATATGGTAGGATTGGATATTTGTGATAAACAGTTGCGCAGCACGGCTGACTATTTACTCTGTATTATGTGTGACTCACTATGCTAATAGATTATACATTCGTCGTGGTACGATCCTGATGGTATGACTTTACAGCGAATATGACTAATTATACTTTTAACTAAATGAATCCTGCATAGCGCCGAATATCTTTCTTTCTTGTTTAAGTTAAATAATACGAGTAACATATTAACGAATAGTTTTAATTCGACATTAACTAAATTTTATTCACGACTTAAGCAATACACTATTAGGCACTGCTGTTGTTGTTGTTTTACATTTGCCATCAGCGAAAATGTTACATATTCTGGTACATGTACTTGTATATCAGTAAGCTCTTTTAGTATGGCAATGTTTTATTGACACAGGATAGAAGATATTTATTTTGAATTTGATTGCGGTTTTATGACGAAAGTATATAGTTTCCTTGACAACCGGTTGATATATAAATGTAAGATCATTTTAACAATTTTGTTATTACTTGATTGCAAGAGTTCCTGTAGTCACTTGGATGTTTAGATTAAAATAGTTTGATATAAGATGCGCTATAGAAATACGTGGGCGTAATAATGAGTTTGTTTGATTTCTACGCAAATAAGTGACAATCATACTAGTCGTTGTGAAATTTCTAAAGTAGATATCTATGTAGTAATTTAAGTAAACAAAACCATATATCATTTTAGACAATCATTTCCGAGATTTGTATTTCCAAAATCTCGTGATACAACGAGAAAACTCGACAAAACCAGTTTCTGTGATTACGTTTTAATATTTAAATTATTTAATAAAGAGCAACTTCTAGAAGGAATGTGATATCTAGAAGAAATGTATGACTTATAAGCATAAAATTGTATGCATACTGAAAAGGCATCTTTCCAAATAGACTCGAAGAAATTATTCTCACTTGCACTTAAATCTCTGTAAATATAGCCTTATAGATCGCTGTCGTATAGGGTGTCTTAAGTTCCCTCCGAGTGTCACGTCGAGATGACTTTTGTGTCCACCAATCAATGCATAGCTTTTATCTATACGAAACACTATTAATAGCATTTTGATTTTGTTATTTCTATTTTAGACGATGGGTTGCGAAGTAATTCGAGATAGGTGTTATTTCACGGCGTCTCAACGCCGTGATATTGTGGTGGGTAGATTTTGATAGCAATGGGCAAAAGTCACGTGATTAAAAATGATAAAAATCCTTTCGATTTCCACTGCCGACAAATTTATTGTTTTTAATGCAGTCATAGTACAGCCCATTTCCGTTAAAAGTTAAATAGAAAAATCATTTTTGGGGGAATCCATATAAACAATTTTTCTTGCAACAATGCAACACACGAAAAATCAGCGTATTATATCAACACATTTCCGCAAATCCTTTCGAATCACACGAAAAGGGGTAGGTATAAATCGCGAACCAACCGGACCAGGAGACCAGTTTAGTATACGGATACAGTTTAACAAATATGCGTATCATAATGTGTGTATAGTACATATATTATTGATATTTGCCAATATTTTATTTGAAAAGATAAGACACCAATATCGAAATTATATTTTAAGAAATAACTTTGCAGACTTTAACTATTAAAAGAATCGTCGATTGCTTCATCACATATTGTTGTAAATATTATATATTTCAACTGTTAGAGCATTTATCATTTGAAAACTAATTTGATATGATTCATATATTTTAATAATATACCTTTTTTCTTATTAGCCCACTGTATAAATAAAGAAGCGTAATCGTGTAACATTGACTTGATTCTTACTCTTACTGAGCTCTATTGGCGATCTTTTCTAACTATGATTAAGTGCAGCGGACCAGTTAATTTTAAGAGCATAAGAGTTACGGACCATGGTTGAGTTCAGTAACTGCGAACGTTATAGAACGTTCCGCAACGATACATTCGGAAGTCCTCGTCCATTTGCTGCGAATAATCTCGGACATATTTGGCGGGTATTTTGAAATGTCCGGCGTTAAAGTAAACAAATGTATGACCGAGGAGTTCCGAATGCATCGTTATGTAACGTACTGTAGCGTTTTGTGTAATTGAACTTGCTTCTGGTTATAGATCGAGCAGATGTAAGATTATTTTTGCAGACTTTTTTTAATTATGAAAAGTGTGGTACTATATTGACGGACTATTGACCAGACGGACCAGGTAATTTTAAGAGAGTTAAAATGACGGACATTTACACCTAGGTGAAAAGCTCGCCAGTTTTTAATTTGTTCGAATGGAGTATGTTTTCTCGAGTCCGAGTGAATTCATTATTAAGAAAAATGATTTCTATTCGAAATAGCTTGCCTTTTGTATTTAAGTGCATCTTTTTGGAATTAAAATACATGTTAAATCCTTTCGTGTATCCGGCAACAAAATTCTTCCGTAACAAGTAAAGGTATGACTACTCTCTAATACGCTGGTTTGAAAGATTCACTCGCTGACTCTCTACCTCTGCTTAAATACTATGCGCAAACTGATATTTCTATTTCAAGGCAAAGACACACACATTTAGATTGCATGACTGTCTCGTGACTAAAAAATAAATGCAATAAATGCAACAAATGTTCACGCCTGTAAAATCAAAATGTCGAAATTCAAAGATGCTGGACAGTTATGCATTAGTTAGATGATTGGTTACACGGATTGGTAAGAACAGATCCGCAATGTGAGGAGCACTTGACTAAACAGAAGCGATAAGTAATGTAAATAGCTTCTGTTCTGAAGAACTATGTTTTCCCTTTTGCCGATCTTTTTAAGCAGCATGCAAATATGAATTACTGGAAATAAATCCAACTAAAACCAAACATCCTATCGGCATAAAGATGGTGTCTAGATCCAGACCATTCGCGTACTCCAAATTTGTCAAGATTCTCAATCTAACTAGTATCGAGAATCTTACTAGGCTTTTGGAACGAGCTTGTTACATTTGAACAGAAAAACGTTTTATGACAAGTTACCTTTTAATTACTGAAAAACCTAAACATGACAATTCAATATAATGCTCTTTTGAGTTACCTTTAGATTATACTTAATCATTCTTTTTTGTTTGCCGTGACAATCCCTTCGCTGCATTAAGCAGCAATTTTTTACTTGTTCATAAGCTGTGATTGGACGGCTCTTTCCAAATTGCGTGACGTAGACTATGATAACAAGTTACTAAACATAATTATTGCGTCATAAATATTATAATGAGAAAATGCCACTTGAACGTGACCCACATAACGAAATAGCTAGATCTAAAATAAGCGAGTACGCGAGCGGATAGTTTTAGATAGGGATTTTATCAGATTTACTTGCACTATATATATGATGAAAGGCAGGTAAATTAAATCGTGAGTTACTATATAATTCCTACAACTGCTGATAACAATACATGTACATTGATACACCTTTTGCTGAACGAAGTTTGTAAAATTCACGACAAAATCAGATTCTTAAGGCTGACCTGTCGGATCCAGCGGGGTCCGGGGGGTCCGGACCCCCCCCCCCCCTAGAATTTGGAAAATATACCTGTCCATTAGTGTATTTCTTGCCTGTAAGTCGTTTTTAAGTCGCACGAAGCAATTATTTTCGGTGCTTAACATAGATTTGATGGTTATGTAGTTTTTATTTTCAATATGTTGCATTTTTTCTGCAAAATGTGTATAATGTGGTTGTGGTTCGAGGTTCGGACCCCCCCCCCCCCTAAAAAAGTTCGGAGCATCCCTAGAAAAGTTCGGATCCCCCTGGAAAAAATCCTGGATCCGCTCCTGAAGCCTGAGATTCTGTAACAATATCAACGTTTGTTTAATATAGGATGTATCAAAAGAACATGGAAGGAATTACTTTTGGGAATTTAATTTTCATTATTTGCCTCTCATATTGTGTCATCATTACATTTATTCATAATTATGCATATAATTGTGAAGTGCTTTTAAATATATATTTAATATAAAAGAGGACTAAACAAATATGGTATCAAATAATAATAATAATCACAATTAAGTCATGAGAAGTTAATAAGATAAAATGTCTAGTCACTATTATAACACATTTACTTACTTTTAAAATCCGAATGTCTCTCAAATCCCGAAAAAAAAGAAAAGAAAATTACTGTTTTGAAAAATGGACACCCCACGTAATTAATATTCTTGACCAAATAGTATATCCTAAATTATAAGAAGCAGGTTTTAAGGTTTAACTTTTGAGGTTTTTTGCAAAATTGGTTGTTAGTGCAACCGAATGACCCCATTAAATGTTTTCAAAGAAGACAATAAGCAAAATACCTATTTGACAAAATAAAATAATTTCAGTTAAAACATGTTTCTTTTCTCCGTATACTTGTAACTTGTAAAAACTACTACAATAACATCAACAGAAAAAGTGATAACTGTTCACGACTCCATTGAGAGTTATTAACCATTTCAGTCTGAAATTTAAAGTTCAGAACGTCAGTCTTGACTTTTGACAATTTCTTCCTTTATAATACGTTTGACATTACAATCAGATTATGTTGCGGTTATTGTTCTGCTTGTGGTTTAGCTATCTCTAAGGTTAGGAACGGTAGTATTGGTGAGAGACAAGGAAGGGTTTTGGATTTGTTCGGGAATAGGGTTGTGTGGAGTATGGGAAAGAATGTCGATAATTGATGAGTTATTTTTGCAACTATCGCAGCCATGTTGGATATCATAAAACCATTTCGATATAGTGGTTAGATGTTTGTAACGAAATGTGATTGTTAACTTTGAAGTTAATGTTTTGTTTAGAACAAGGCAATTGAAAAGGTGTGTTAAAGAGGGTAGGAATATGTTATAAGAGTGGCTCATAAGGGGTAAGAGTCTCTTAACAGGGACTGAAGATGGATAAGGAAATCGAGTAAAGTAATAAAAGTGTGAATTGATAAAATAATGTCGAAAGTGCTTCTGATTGTAAATCAGTAGGTTAGGGTTCGATACTCAGACTCTCAAAGTTCTTCTATGAATGTATTTTTGCAGAAATATTCTCCTTCCTATTGCTGTATCAAATTAGAACAGTTCTCAGCTGCAGTTACGTGCGAATGTATATGCTTGCTATTAAAATTTAAGCAACTCCATTGACAGTGAGAAGATTGCACGAGGCAAATTAAATTTGCCGAAATAATGGTGTAAAGCGAAATAAAAACCTAACCAAACACAAAACACAATTTGATAATTGCAATTACAAAACATAGAAATAGCTTGAAATGCCAATCATATAATGCTTAATGTAGTATAAATATGGTTGCAAGTTTTAGATATGTATGAGTTTACCAAATTATTTCGTATGTAATGAAATTTGTTAGATCATCTCAATTTTGTTGTCAGGCACGACGTATTACAATTAATTATGCATTTCTTGTAAATTCAATATAAGTGTACCGTTATTGTCGACGAGGAAGAAGTAATCATTGATAATCTAATAGGCGTGTCTTGGAATGTTTCTTCAAGTAATAACATTTACCACTGAGATTAGTTTTCAAGGTTTCTACATGTTATACGATTCTCAAAGTATTATCATATCTATACTAGTTGTATGTGGTTGGTAGTAAAGCACCACGTTAATATACTCTGCATCAGTTCTCTGCAGTTGACATGCATTTATTTAGTTGACCTAGTTTTTTTATTATAACAGTTTATTACGTTACCAGTTTGATCATTTGTTTTTGTTTTGATAACAATTTGCATATCAAGATTTACAGTACCAATTGTATCATAATTAGCAATAGTATTGCTTGCAACCCGGGTTCGAAGTAAAGTAGATAGCGCATCAGTATTTTGAATCTAGTTTTTCAATGGGGTTACAAGTTCGACGAAACAAACTGCACGCAAGTATGTAGGTACCGCTAATGATTCGAACCAGTCAGATGAGCCACCGATCGAGCGAGCTAACGAAGCGGGTACTGCGAGAATTATGGTCGTGTATTTAGTTGTACTCTTTCTACTTTCAGATTCAGATCCGTACATGTCTTATCCTGACGAAGCTGACGATGGTCCAATGAGTGTTATGAATGTTGCTAAAAGGCGGCAAGTATATAGGTTATATCACGTTTTAATTGTCTTGTTACTATGACAACTCACACATTAATGGTTGTATTTTTTTTAATTCTTGAATTAAAGCTAAAGGAAGTATATCAAAAAATCAGTTCGACAATTACATAGTTCCTCAGACAATTGACCGTTTGGCTCAATGCAAAATCTTTTCATACAGTTGAACATGACGTAGCGACACCCTAGCCATGTCAATGTTAACACATGCATCTATGTTGATTGGACAATCAAATATAGTTTGTCAGACAGACAGACAAGTTGCATTGATACACTCGGTAGTATATAACTAAGTATCGATAGGATGGAGTTATAGTTTGTCAGACAGACAGACAAGTTGCATTGTTACACTTGCTAGTATATAACTAAGTAGTATCGATTTGATGGAGTTATAGTTTGTCAGACAGACAGACAAGTTGCATTGATACACTTGCTAGTATATAACTAAGTAGTATCGATTTGATGGAGTTATAGTTTGTCAGACAGACAGACAAGTTGCATTGATACACTCGGTAGTATATAGCTAGTAGAAACAATAGGATGGAGTTATAGTTTGTCAGACAGACAGGCAAGTTGCATTGATACACTCGGTAGTATATAACTGAGTATCGATAGGATGGAGGTATAGTTTGTCAGACAGACAGGCAAGTTGCATTGATACACTCGGTAGTATATAACTGAGTATCGATAGGATGGAGGTATAGTTTGTCAGACAGACAGGCAAGTTGCATTGATACACTCGGTAGTATATAACTAAGTATCGATAGGATAGAGGTATAGGAGGCAAAAAAATCGGGATGGGAAAATTTCTGCTCTAAAATAACAAATAACACTAACTCCAAGCAACTCTGGGATTTTGTAAATAAAATTAAGGGGCGCCCTCCACCAAGTAACCCCCCTTCATAGTAGATGGTCAGATAATAACTAAAGCGGCAGAAAAAGCAACTGTCCTTTTAAAAAATTATGTAAAAGTAAGTAGTGATGAAGGTTACAGTAGAACATTTTTAAACAAAAAAACAGAGGAGAAAGAAAATTTTAACAAATTCATGAAAATTTCAAAAAAAGATAAACATACTCAAATTCCCTATAATCAAAATTTTTCTATGTTAGAACTAGAAATAGCTCTCAAAAACTGTAAAAATGGAGCGCCTGGTGAGGATGGAATTCATTATTCAATAATCAAAAACTTACCAGAAAATGCCAAAAAATGTCTTTTAGATCTATTTAATCAATCATGGGAAAAAGGGGAAACACCTGACTCCTGGAGTGAGGCGGTGATAATACCCCTACTGAAACCATGTAAACCAAAAACTGATCCTAAATCATATAGACCTATTTCATTAACATCCACTTTTACAAAATTAATGCAAAAAATGATAAAACCTAGGTTGTGTGAATACTTAGAAATACATAAAAAAATATCCAAATATCAATCAGGCTGCAGGGAAAATCATTCATGTGAGGACAACCTATTAAGGTTAGAACATGACATTAGAACTGCACAAGTAACAAAACAAAATGTAATAGCTGTATTCTTAGATCTAACCTCAGCCTTTGACAAATTATGGACAATAGGAGCAATAAAAATATTAACTGAGGCAGGAATTAAAGGAAAACTATTGTTTTGGCTAATAGACTTCCTTTCAACTAGAAAAATAAAAGTAAACTTTGCGGGGGAAAGAACTCACACAGAGGAAACTGTAAACGGTTGCCCACAGGGTAGTGTTCTCTCCCCTATAATATTCTCTCTAATGATGAATACATTAAAAGAGACAATAGATAAAAATAACAAAGAAGCTGTTACAAAAAAACTACACAAAGTTGACCTGTCACAGTTTGTTGATGATGGAGCCATATGGACCAAAGTAAGACTCCTTAAAAAAGGGCTTAAAAGTATTCAAAATGCCCTTAATGCTATAGAGGAATGGAGTAATGAATATGGTTTCAAAATAAACCCATCTAAAACACAAGTAATTATATTTAAACCACGCAGGTCAAAAATTAATGAATTTTCATCTGACTTTACAAAATTAACATTATGTGGGGAGATACTTCAATACTCAAAAACTGCCAAATTGCTAGGACTAACTTTTGACGATAAGCTAACTTGGGAAGAACACATCAATAATGTAATCAAAAGATGTGAAAAAGATATAAATCTAATTAAATGTATCAAAGGCCACAACTGGGGTTGCGGCAAACAATGTCTTAGAATCATCTACAAAGCCTTAATCCAATCAAAAATTAACTATGGTTGTATAGTTTTCAATTCGGCTTCAGATTATCTACTCAATAAATTACAAATAATAGAAAATAGAGCCCTAAAAATAATAACAGGCTGTCCAAGAAATACTAGAACAGAACCTCTTTTGATAGAATGTAATGAAATCCCGTTTGAACTAAATAGAGAAATGCTTATGATGAAGTACTGGGCAAGAACTGTAAAACTTGAAGATGATTTACCGATTAATGAAAAAATAAGTTACAATTTAAACCTAGATATTAAATTCTTAAAACAACGTACATTAAAACTACCATACACATTAGAAATACAAAAACTAATAAGTAAATATGAACTAAATAGTAATGATATCACCCCACCCTTCTATGAATCATTGATAGGAATAACAGCCCCATATACAAATATTGAGTTAACTAAAACTATTAATAAAAAAGATCCTGAAATAACTAATAAAAATAAAGCAGTAGAATTCATTAACAAAAATAAAACTCCATGGGAAATTTATACTGATGGCAGTAAAGACCCAGAAAATAATTTAGCTGGGGCAGGAATTGTAATATTAGACAAAAACAACAAAATTATCCAAAATATGGCAATTAAACTAGACCATAGAGTCTCAATCTATAGCTGTGAAATCACAGCAATAAGTGTAGCTCTTAGTTGGTTACTATATAATGTTGTAAATAAAAAACAAAATTTAATTCCAGATAAAATAAATCTATATTCAGACTCGTTAAGTTCAATTCAGGCAATACAATCATGTAAATTCAAAAACAGACCAAAATTAGAACACAATATCTTATATTGCTTAACTGAACTTAAAAATCTAAATACAAATGTGAACATTATCTGGATTCCTAGCCATGTAGGGATAGAAGGGAATGAAATGGCTGATAAAACAGCAAAACAAGGATCCCTAAATGGAGAATTTATTGACATAAAACTAAGTGTCCAAGAAATGTATAACATAATAAAATCCAAAATTAAACATCAATTCAAAAACGTGCAATTTCCTAAATATTGTGCATCAAAAGGCATAACCTATGGAAAATGCCCTACAATTATGCAACAATATTCTGTTGTACCAGCACATGATAAGGCAATAACACAATTAAGATTAGGATGTAGCTACCTTGGGGCTGAAGCTATAATAAAAGAACCTTGTCCAAATTGTCAGTCAATAGAAACTTTTGAACATTTACTTTTTGATTGCAAAAGTTATGAAGAAGCCAGACAAAAGCTAAAAAACAAGTTATTTGAATTGGATATAAGTTCAGTCAACAAGGTTACACTATTATTCCCTAGCAATGAAAACTCGTCCAAAATTTACAAAATACTTATAGACTATCTAGCTGAAATAGGATACCTTAATAGAAAATATAATAAAAAGAAGATTAACTAGAACACTTTATTAAATTCACTTTGGGTAGCCTAACTTATTCTGAGAGATCACAAGAAAACATAAATAATAAATGAATTATTAAGTCAGTCCTGATTGGGATAGGGGTTGTTTTGACCACCTGGCCACTGGTCTCAATCAGTCACTGACCATAAATCAAAAATAAAGGTTGCCACATAAATTTCTAGGGAACTCAAATACTCAATTACCAACAAAGTATAAAGCAATAACTCAATTAAGACTGGGACGTGGTTACCTTGGTGCCGAAAACAATGTAAACGCAGTGTGTAAATTGCCAAGCACAAGGAACATTTGACCATCTAGTATTTGATTGCAAAAAATATGAAAAACCTAGACAAAAATTAAAAACAAAGCCATTTAAACTCTATATAATTGGTCACCAAGGTAACACAACTATCCCCCAGATAATGAAAATTCAACAAAAATATTTAAAATATTAATTAATTATCTAGCTGAGGGAAGATATCTTAACAGAAAATATACTAAAAGACCCCCAATTATAAATCTGACTAGGTAGCCTCATGAATTTTGGGGGACCAGTCAGATTTAAATAAAATAAACAAAACTAAAAAATATATATTAATATAAAACTGCACACCAATATTAGACTAACTAGGTAAAAGGGGGATAACCAATGGGACCAGACCCCCCCCCCCCTATAAATTATAAACCAACAAATTATCACCGACCTGAGGGCTTAGGTCAGCTAGTTGGGTAAGCCCTCAAGTCACCAAAATTCAAAATCCCCAAAACAACCATAAAATATTAAAACTAATTAGGTACATGGCTGGTAGCAAATGGGGCCAGCACCCCCACCCACACAAATAATTTTTAAAAAAAAAATCACCGACCTGAGGGCTTCGGTCAGCTAGTTGGGTAAGTCCTCAGGTCACAAAAATACAAATAACCTAAACAACAGATGATACATGATACGATAGCTGATAGCCAGTCGGATCAGTCTCTTTATCAATATTCTATTACTAAACACTAAAGACATAAGATAAATACTTATAGAAGTAGTAAATCAATATGAAATCAAAATAATAAAACGAAACCTAATAATATGTGTAATATATAAGAAAGGATACCACATGAGATTAAGTATGGCCGTATCCAATCAACCAATCCATATTCTAGATATCCACCATTAATTCTCTCCATCATTGTACTAATACTAGTTGATGAAAAGAGCCAAACCAATAAACTATTAGAGCCGCACCAATTAAATACAAGGTGCGGCCAAATTAGGTTACGAATATACTCTAAATACACATTCCCTTCTGATCCTCCTACTGCAAAGTTCCCATCATCTCCAAATCCAAAATAATCCCTCCTCAATTGATAAAATCCTCAAATCTTCCTACGCCTCAGCTGCAATCCAACCAACAATAGGCTTTTATGAAAACAATCCCAGTTTATAAAACTAACCCAGCCCAAAAACCATGTTAATAAAACCCAAAAGCACAGTTTGGTGCAAAAACGCGAAAACTGATGACAAAAAGATAAATTAGTTACTGATAAAAAAACCCCAACAATATTCCCTGAAACCCCATCCCATATCATTAAAGTATAATAAATATAATCTAAATCCACCAAATAATAAGTTCTACTCGCCCTAATTAACTTTAATTCCAATAAAAACCTTAAAATCATGTGGTATCCTCCATAATAACGGAAACGGTACCACGGTTAAACCAACACGTCGTGACTTTCCCTTTTTTCTGCAGACTTATCATTCGTGATTTTCAAGAAAGACAGGACCAATAGACTCCATATACTGACATGGTAAAACATTTAAAACATTATATATTTTATGTTTCTAAAAACTTGTATCTCATTATACCTTCATTTCGACCATTATTTTCTTTCGACTATGTATGAGAAACAAAGCAATATTAGATAAACATAAGTAATATAGCAAATTACTGAATATCCTTATATGAATCTAACCTTCAGGTTAGGTTAATAACCAGGGAATAGAAGTAACCAGACACCTTGTTAGTACTACTATGGAAAAAATTACTGTTAATCATATATAAACGTAACACTCTGGTATAACTATATATTAATACAGAAATCAAAAGGAAAACCTATTGTCAACAAGTACTCCTTATGTCATTCGCTATTAGCTATTAACAACTTACCTAATTAGTCTAACTCAATACTAATATCATATCATGTCTTCTTTACAGATCTACAGATTATAACAGGCAACCAGATTATCAGTGTCTACACCCAAATAGAGACACAAATAATAGTGCTCAACACTACAAAAAGTGATTAATTGGGTGTCATCAGTGATTATATAGTAAGAACACTTTCAGAAGTGCCAATTAGAAAATGAACAATTATATAGTGATAGAATGAGCGCCCTGTAAATCAACTATACCCCCTCAGTGACATATTTTACAGACACTCTATGTGCGTAAAAACCAATTCTCTAACACTAAGGGGAGATAATAAGTTCAGTGCAACAGTTTCCAGCGGATACCATATATCAATGATAACATAGTGTTTTAATTAATGTGCTTAGTGTTCTAGTGCTCTTTATTATTATCAGTGTAAATTTTTTTGTTTTAACAAATGTGCTTTTGTGTTTTAACATGTGCCCACTTACTTATTATCGCAATGTAATGCCTGTACATATATATATTTACAGGGACTCCTACACTATATAAACTTTTGACATTTCCTATATATTATCACTTTATGATAATCATGATATAATATTATATGTATTTTTATATAATAAAGGTGAAGGTACAAATATAGTTATTTCAAAAATTAAAAAAAACCACTAACACTGGGACGTAAAAAATCCCTCAAAAAAACTACTAACCGTTTTTATGTCATAAGTTCCATAATGATTATATAAAGCTTCTAATATTACATCTTACTTAATAATATGATATTATAATATTTAAATATTGATTTTATAATCTTACTTGTTCAAATGTATATTATTGTTTTTACTATTTTTACTGTTTTTAACAAACAAGGTTCTTATAACTCATTATCTAAATGTACATTTATATTGAACAACCATAAATTTGTTTTTCATATAGATTTAGGATAACACTTAGCTCAAACAAATTAGAAATTAAGTAATTGTAGTAGTAATACTACAACATTTATTCATGTAAACATTAAGTTATTATCATGTTAGGTATTGTAATTTAATTTTATGAACACTTAGTGTAACAGACTTGTAGGTTATATAGAGAAGGTTTCAACAAAAGCACACAAACATACCCAGGCACATGATACTAATCATCAAATAAACAGCCTAGGGTAAACCACAATCTAACTAGGAGAATCTCCAAAACTTAAGTGCTGAATTAGCAAAAAGGAGACTATCCATCTTTGGCGAAACACAAAATTGGAAAAAAAATTTGGTAATATAAATACAGAACCCGGTAAAAATTTTATTGGGAAAACTTTTCTAAATTTGACCAATATTTAGGCTTCAAAAACAATCTTTGAAGGAGTGAAAGGTCACACTCCGGGGTCTGCACATAATGCATCCATATGGAGCGGACGGACCCTCATTAAAATCTTACAAATCATCATCGATAGAGGTATAGTTTGTCAGACAGACAGGCAAGTTGCATTGATACACTCGGTAGTATATAACTAGTAGAAACAATAGGATGGAGCTATAGTTTGTCAGACAGACAGGCAAGTTGCATTGATACACTCGGTAGTATATAACTAGTAGAAACAATAGGATGGAGCTATAGTTTGTCAGACAGACAGACAAGTTGCATTGATACACTCGGTAGTATATAACTAGTAGAAACAATAGGATGGAGTTATAGTTTGTCAGACAGACAGACAAGTTGCATTGATACACTCGGTAGTATATAACTAGTAGAAACAATAGGATGGAGTTATAGTTTGTCAGACAGACAGACAAGTTGCATTGATACACTCGGTAGTATAAAACTAAGTAGTATCGATAGGATGGAGTTAAAGTTTGTCAGACAGACAGGCTAGATGCATTGATACACTCGGTAGTATATAACTAAGTATCGATAGGATGGAGTTATAGTTTGTCAGACAGACAGGCAAGTTGCATTGATACACTCGGTAGTATATAACTGAGTATCGATAGGATGGAGGTATAGTTTGTCAGACAGACAGACAAGTTGCATTGATACACTCGGTAGTATATAACTAAGTATCGATAGGATGTAGTTATAGTTTGTCAGACAGACTGGCAAGATGGCCTGAAACACTCAGTTACAGTGGTATTTAACACCTATTCTGGTGGAACTTGGTTGGGTGTTCAATGAATAATTTACTTTTTTTAATTTATATTATTGAATCAGTGAGTTACGGACGGTTAACCATTAAGTTCATTTAAGTATGATATTCTTCTCTTTTGTATTCCTTTTCTTTGAATACATGTGTACTTGTATATAATGTCTCAATTCAGCACTAATTGCATAAGATTTAACAATGCAATAAAACATCTGATGTGTACTTGATTAGTAAGTATCTATCGATCATTTGCTTAGAGAAGAATAGAAATGGCATCTTCATTCGTTTATGGTCAGACACGATCGCTAATTGCAATAACTTGTATAATGAAATATAAAGCGTCCATCCTTAAGTAAAAGAAACGTCTGAAGTCCATGGATACTTTATCTTGGTAAATGTGAGAAAGATAATTACTTCCGAAATATTTCAGATTTATACAGTCTGGTCTCATGTAAGCATCACATAGATAAAAAAGTCAATTTGTTCCGTACGTGACCAATATATCCAAAAAGGCTTCAGTTTGTCGTTATCCATGAATTGTAATACATAGTGAACATGTAAGATAACAAAAAGCTCACTGACAGTTACCATTGACATTGTATCTACATTAATGGGTTCGTCGTTTTCACTGGCTGTCAACAAACGAATTTAACCCTTTTCGTAGCAGGTTTATTGGGAAAATCAGTACTTTTTCGGTAAAGTGAAACGGGGTTTTAAAAAACAGTAAAATTCACGACGTTTTACTTCACTTATTTGTAATAAATATGTTACTTATAAGAAGGAGTGTGCTCTCCATGTTTTTTTTTCTCATAAAAATAGTAAAATTGTTCAATAGATATGGAAGAAATACAAACTACCAGGTTTCGTTTTTATGCTTTAGGCCACACTGATAACTTAAATGTCACGTGCTATAGGCATTATGACTAAAGAATTATATTTCTTTATGATTTATGTGACGATCCTTCAAGTTATCTATCAATTACTGATATATACGAATTAAAAAAGAAATGATTTTTGTTTTCGTTAACATAATGCTGTATACATGATGCATTGTATTGAATAAGAGAATTAACTTTTCAAGTTTTTGGTCAAAATGGCTACAACGCGCGAATGACCAAGTTCGGTATTAGTGTATGCCTAATTCAGTGGTACATATTAATGATATGTAAGCCGTGTGCTTGAGGAGTCTTTCAATAAAAAGGTTGAAGCAAACATATCAGGAACAGCAACAGTGAATAAGACCTTCCACATAGTAAAAAAACAAAGAGAAAGATGGTTTTAAATATTTCTTATTTTTGTAATGAAAAGGCACCACAAACAATTATCGAAAGCAAAAAGCTAAGGGGTTTCCACCTTGGTACTGACTGATATTTTTATTATATAAACTGTAATAATTAATGTTTTATTTATTTACAGGCGAGGTGGTTTGTGTATGCAATGGGGTATGGTATGTGTGCCAGAATCAAGTTTCAAATTTACGAAATGTTGCGGAGGTTTGAACTGTGTTTGCAACCTATGGAATACTCATTGCCGATGTCGAGCCAAGCTTGGTTAGAATTCCTAAATACCTAAGAACTATGTTCTGTGCAGGAAAATCCAGCCACTATTTTAAATCTGTATAAACATCATTCATTTTCTGAGGAGAACATAATCCGGAATAAATTTCCATTGAAAATAACTCTTAAATAAATTCAATCTCCTGGTTTAGACAATGATCGCCATAAAAACAAATAATCACGTTTTCATTTGCAATGGAAATTCCAATCACAATTCCACTTTTCTTTAATTCTGTGTTTGATTCCTTTTCTAAATGTTATTCAATTACCAATGAATGTTTCTCACGACAAAACTTGTCCTTATAAAGCAGAAAGAAGAGTTATGGTTAACCATTCAGATCGAGCATAGTCAGGCAGCCACAATTTTAATTATATTTCCTACAATTAAAATTTCAATGTCACAACGTACAAAAGAAATCATTTAGAAAACATTCCATTGAAAATGTCATTCATTTTGAATTAAAAGATTAATTGAAATAAAGTTATTCTATTTCGACAGATGTTTTGCTTTGAGTTTTTTTGTTGTTGTTTTTTCTTGAATGTTTTTACTTATTTAGAGACACCTCACAGTTTTCCATACAAATTTCTTTTAGATTAATCAAAGACCCTATTTAACCCTATGCTCAATAGGGTCCTTGGATTAATCATGTAACTAGTTTTTACAACTTGGTTTAATCACTCTAGAAACCGATTCCTGTTCCCCCAATATTGAGCAGTAAGGATAAAGTTTCTTGCTCTATGAAACGAGGTGGGTTTTTGATACGATTCGAACCAAAGCGGATCTGGCCACACCCGCTCCTTTATCAAACTACAAAAGTTGCTAACACACTTTTTTTCACAAAAACATATTGATCATGGGTTTAAAGGCTTTGGAATGTCAGATGCTGATACTTAAAAAAATGTGATGTGTTTATAAAATTAGTTTTCATTATTCACAAACCATTCAAAATACATGTATATTGAATATAATGCCTCTTCAGAATCATCGTAACATTTAAGAATTTTAGTCAATTCCTTTAGCCTCTAAACTTTTGTTGGGCTATGTATATTTGCAAGTGAAAACATTTAAAAACCCGGGTCGATAACGCAGTTGGTAGCGCGTCGGGATTTTGAATCTCGTGTCCTGAAAGGGGTACGGGTTCGATTCCCATCCGGGGAGGTTATACCCTTACATGAAAATTTGACAATAATGTCAATTTCGCTCAATTGATTAGATAATATGGAGAAGTTGGCATTGTGAAGGTAGGTGAGTACTGGTTATAGACAAGGTCCAGGAAAGCTAGGTTAGGTGCGCTGGACGCCGTAAAATGACCTAAATTGTGTTGACACGACGTTAAACATAGTAGAAAAGAACATTTAAAGTATATGTATTGACTGACATGTGTTACCGTAATCAAAGACAAATCTCATAAAAAATAACATCGAAAACAACAACAGCAATTACAATTAACTACAAAACCGATTTAAAGAATTCTGGTTGATAGTTTTACCCTTTAGCGAAAATGTTTGCTGTATTAATTAAGTTTAATTAAAAGAAAATGCACCGGATAATTTAAGTAGTTTGATGAAATATTGTTGCACAAAATCGAAGCTTTGCTTTCCGGTAACCTCAGTAGAAAGTGTGACTATTATTCTATAATTCGTTGGTTCGGTTCCCAGAAGTGGCCCATTCTCGTTCAAGAAATTTTACTTTTAGTTACTTTCAACAGCCATTCTCCGTAGACCACTGTGCTAAGAAGCACCGCATTTTCCGGTCTCTGTTTGAGTTATCTGATTTATACTGCCGGAATGCTTAGCTCTAGAGATGTAACCGCAATCCATATATTCAGCTGGAAACGAATCCACGATCATCCGTAAGCGGACACTACAACATCGTCAGAAAAGCTAACTTGATAGTAAAGGAGTGCATGTCTGTAATATACCTCTGTTACATACATCCCTCCTTACCATTTTCCTCGAAGGACCAGGGATACAGTGGTAGCACGCGCGGTTAACAATCGAGCGGTCCCGAGTTCGAACCCCACTAGGACACTGCTTATTTTCTTGAGCAAATAATTAACCTACAATTGTTCCACTCCATCCAGGTGTAAATGGGTACCGTGAGGGATCGCCTGTCTGATGGTGATTTCAGTGATCAGGAGTTACCGTACAAGATTGTAAAGTTGGCTAAACATGTATATGGAAGCAGACTTTAAACCCCTTTGAACTTTAACTTTTTAATTTCTGTAACTAGAATGTCTATGGAACAAAGGATACAAACCCACAATTCTTAGTTGATTTTTTCGTTCGTTGCTATTTAAAGCCCGATACAATTAATGATTCGGACTTGTATCGAACCTTCGACCTTCCTGCTCGTAAGCGGGCACTACCACACCACCGCTAAACCCAACTTATATGCAATGGATTACAAGTGCTGTGTTCTATTTCTACCACAACGATCTGAGTTGCCCTTGAGTCAATGACGTGACAGTCTTATACCAAATGACTAAAAACTTGTTCAAGCGTGATTTAAAGCAGCTTACAAAAATTAAAAGGGATGTATTGTGCGTGATTAGGGATTCTATATAACAGGGATTTGAAACGACGTGCTTTTTTAAATTTTCTCGGTCGTCACTGTCTATAACTGGCTGAAGCAGGCTGTACAAACTATTCCAGAGTTTAAAAAAACTAGATTTATGTTTTGTACATGTCTTCCATGCAACTTGTGAATGTTTCTGAAGTTTTTGACAAAAATTTGTTGTAATTATGACCGAAAATAGGACTTTAGGTGATGTAAAATGGGATTAAAATGGCAGATCGGCGGGAAAATGCATTATTTTGTGAAACAGTCTGTGAGCGTAATTTACCTCAAATCATCTAGAAACACATTTTTCCTAATATTTATGTCAATTTGAATGGTACTGGTACAAAATTTCATGTGAATATCTTTACTTAAACTTGTTGTACTTGTTTTCCGTATTGGCCGAAATAATAGCGACGACAGTGAAATTTGATGAAAATCTATTACATTTACTTATCGTTACAAATCCTTGTTATTATAAAATCCCTGATGTGATCTATAAAATTGTCTTTGTGTGGGTAGATTGTGTTTTATCATAATGGTGTATTTCTTAACATGTTGACGTTTTAATGGAAAATAATAACACAAAAATAAAATTATAGGAAATTAAATCCAATTACTGTTTCATTTTCAATGACTTTTTCAATGTCATTTTAGCTGTGAATAATTCACTTTAACGCCAAAGGCATGAATACAGTAATGACACACTATTATACTTAAATATCTATGAAATTGGCTCGACGAAGTAAAATCTAGTTCCTCCTTTCGGTTTTATATTTCTATGATGTCCAAGATGAAATATGCGTTATTAAGCTATTATATTTAATAATGCTAAATACCCTGGATTGTCACGTATCTCAATAAAAGAGGGTTGTCTAATAATGTTTAAGAATAGTAGATAAAGCTGGCTAAGTCGAGTGTTTACTTTCTTTTTGATTGGGTTTAATGCCAAAGCAGCACATCGTGTAGGTTATATCACGGCTGTCCGTCAACCTACTCGCTGTTTCTGGAAAGGCTAAATCTCTGGATTTAGCTGTTAAAAAGTTGCTGGGACTTGCATGCATCCGTCAGGGACTAACAACTGCCCTGCATGATTTGGAATCAGTAATAGAAGGAATCATGAGTGTTTATTTTTCACAAAAAAGGTTAATGTTTCTTATTTTATCGTCTACAAATGCCTTTTGCAATTGCCATTTCATTCAAATTGTTTCAGTTTGCGCATTTGTCAAAAATCACAACAATAACTGTTCATGGCTTAACAATGTACTATGTGTTTAGCATCCTTGGTTTGAAAATATATACTTTAAGAACAAAAAAGTGCACTGTGTTACAGACAAGGCAATTATTGGAGTTATAAAATGAATCTGGAAAATCGAGTTCAAATTTACCTTAGAAGGAAACATGAGTTCTGTAACTTAATACACTGTGATTAATATCATGATGATATGTAATAACAAGAATGACATGTCCATGGTTAGAGTTAACATATAGTATACATGTATTTACTTTGAAAGAAGACACTTTTCTGGAGTTTTAAGGGTTTTTTAATATATAAGTGCTAGTCGTTTTATCTTTTTATTTAATAATTATCTCATGTACTGAATATTTAGGTGGATAATTTGTTGACTGTTTTATGTCCATACACTTTGTTAATATCATTTTATAATGTTTTTCATTTCATTTTAATTATTTTTTAATTACATTATATCTGTAAAGCACTATTGAACATGCCTATACATGAATAAAAGTGCTATATAAGTTTGGCATAATAATAAATAAGAAAACACGGTGAAAATAAATAATATGAAAATGACACAACAAAAACAGAAAACCATGAAATAAGCAGGATGTCAGGTACTGATGAAATGAGATATTTTTGTTTTAACTCGTGAGCCAAGAAAATGACAAAGTACAGATGTGATTACGTCCACTACAGGAATAAAACAATAAGGAATACCAGTATCCTCAATTTTTTACACTTTCCCATTTTTTGCGTACAAACATTAATACCACGCAGTTAATGTTTCACCTATAAAGAGAAACGGTTTTCTTTAATTTGCAAATTATATTTTTAAAACTATTTTTTTATAACACTGTTTACCTATTTTTTATTTATCGCGCATGCGCGTATTTTACAACACCTTGTGGCGATTAAAGCAGCTAATTTGAATTCAGAAGCAATATCAGTCCTGTCGTTTTTTTTAAAATAAAATTAAATCGGTTAATGGGAAATTACACAAATTACTTTACGTAATTTAATTTATTGCCATAATTAAATTCAGATTTGAATCCTTGACATGTCCTTAAGACAAATGAATTACAGAAAAATACCCTCCGCACCTAGAATAATTCATTAGACAAAAACGCTACACTGAATAATCTCGCCAACAGTTGTGACTGGAGAATTGTACATGATATCGAAGGCTGAAAGAAACACTATTGTAACCCTCTTTATTTTCAAATTGAGTTACAATAGTATTTCGTTCAGCCTCCGATATGACATATTGTTTTCTTCTAAACAAGAGATCTGATTTTATACTCTTGAGAATTATCAAACTGATTAAAAATCATATAAAAGATAAAACATTATGTCCTCAGTTAGACATGCAGTCCGTTGTCGATAAACTAAACGCTCTATATAAACAGATATCTAATTAAGAAAACAAACATGCATAGCCACGGTAGGTTGTCCTCTTCAAGGAAGATTCTATTTTTTTAATGAAAAAAAAATCATAAATTGAGAAGTTTTTTTATGAAATGTTGGTAGGAAATATGTATTTTGGTTGAATTACAAAAAGGAAACCCCTAAAAGTAGTTCGCGGTATGTAAACATTTTTGTTTGACATACCTTATAATGACATTTTATAAGGAACTAATCCTAGAATGAAACTTAGATCAATATTTTTATTTTTTGTTGTTGAGTTTAACGCCGTAGCAACACATTGTAAAACCAGAAAGAAACATTTATGTATCATGTTTTAAACATTATTTACAATTGATGTAGATAAGGAACAGAACAGCTCAGTTCTGTTCTGTCCTGTTTTGTTCTGTCCTTTTTTGTTCTGTTCTGTAGATAAAACAATAAAATAAATTGAAAATCGACTATAAAGCTAAAATATTGAAAACTGTCTGATTTTTTCTGGACATCCTCTTAAACAGTTTTGTTCTCAACACACAATCAATAGAACCAATAACCCAAAATAACAACATAACACAACAACATCAATAATAAAAAAAACTAAAACAAATGCATCAACAATTCAAAACAATGTCAATAACAGCTCATTGCAACAGAAATAACTTAAACGTCAACGACAACTAAAACCCAGCAATGACAATATTACTCAAACAACGGCAACAACATTAAAACAGCAGCATCAATAGCTGAAACACTAACTTTGGGAACGAGTTAAAAAATATTGATCACCTCTCGTAAGTTGTGGTAACTAGTTAGAAAAGCATTTGCCTACTCTCCTAACTTGTGGGAACGAGTTAGAAAAAATATCACCACTCGTAAGTTGTAACATCAACCATATCACCTCCATGCTTCCGTACTTAGCGGTTTGGGAAAAATATTAATTTTAACCATGTATATATTGTCTGGAGAACACGAGTAACAATACAGACTCTTGTATCAATGACATGATGACATTATTGATAGCTGGTTTGGGCCAATGAGAGCGTACCTGATCATTGATCAACATCTGATCATGTTACGGTCTCGTTATCCGCAGGTGAGTGAGATCAAAAGAGGGTTAGATTCTGGCTTCCATTTATTGTACACATAAGTTATCGGCAATGTCACTTATCTAAATATGTTAAATGATATTTTAAATAACTAGAGCAATCATTACGGTGTTTGTTTCTCTATTGCCCAGTCAGTTGACAGTAGCGTGGCAAGACAGTGTTACACAATGTCTAAACGAACATGGCCCATGACGAAAATTGCCAAAAGTTGGAGATTATAGCCAAATATACTATGTTTCCATCTATATAGCATATTTGAGAATTTTTATCCGCGACAATTTTGTCATAAGCCATGATCTCCAGAATTCTTATTACTTTTGGGCAGGTAGTTTTGCTATTTTTATAATACTCAATACATAAATGTCATCAGATTTGTCCAAGCTGGCTCTATCTGGTGAATGTTTGATTTCTGCATGAGCCCTTTAAGAGAGTTTAGGAATCAAAGACTTCTTCTCAACTAGAGCCACTACTTTTATATCATGAAATGTACATGTACTTGCAGTTGCTACCTGTAAAAATGACACCTGTAAATATGATATATTTACCTTGCATCATTTGTTAGCTGTTCAATAAACAGATTTTTTAAAGTACAGTATAACTTCTCTTGAACAACACCTACAGGGAGTGACTAAAATGTGTTGCTGTTCAGACAAAACTTTGCCTAGAGGAAATTTAACAAGCTTTTGCTGTGCAGGGGATTTGTTCTGTGTTGTCTTCTTTTAACCATATTTTTAAGTTTTGTATTCTTGTATTAAAATTGTAAAATGTTCAATTAGAAGCTTTATACATTAATATATTTTTGTATGTTTCTTTTTTACATGTCTACATATATATACATTGCTTTTTTACGTTACCCAATCCTGTTAATTTACGTTTTGAGTTCTCTTTTTATTCAGTAAGTGCTCTGCCACGTATATTTATTGTTCATGTTTTTCTTATAAATTGTATTTCATATTGTACAAGTATATACATGTATGTTCTTGGCAATTAATTTAGTTTATGCCAATAAAATATTTTGACTTGACTTGACGAGGGCTGCTCTGCAGAGGTTATACTGTATTCCCTTTTATTGATAGATACAATTAACAAATTAGTGTAATCTTTATTTTGATTTCAGTTTACAGTTTATTTCGATCATGCTCAAATTAGATTAATGACCACAAAGTCAGCTGCCTGATGTCCTGTTGTTGTTGTCTCATTTGTTCCATGTTGTAATAATGATCTGTTCACAGTCTCTGGATTAGGGGTGTAACGTTTAACCGATATACCGGTTAATATAGTCCGGTATATAAACTACAAAAATCGACTGAACCGTGCATGGGATGATGTAGAAAATGTTTTTGCATTTTCTTGAAGCTAAGACACTGTTGTTTACGAAACTGGATGATGCCACTTAGGCACTCTTGGGCAACTCTCAAAATTCAAGATGGCGGACAAAATGGCGGATGAGAGCTGATTAATGTATAATATGTCCATTTTTTATCACAGTCTGATAATTAAAGGAGCTGAAATTAGTCTAACATTACCTGCAATTTTATTTCATGCAATTTTGGAACCCTTCATTTATTTTGCAATCCAAGATGGCGAACAAATTGGCGGATAAAAGCTACGTTTGTCGGGAATATCAAACACAATGAGCAAAATCATACACTGAGTCATATCAACAAAGTTTAATGTATTTTTGTAGTAATTACTGTTTAGTTTAGTTTATAAAACTAGTTGATGCTACACTGGTATCATTTGGCAATTCCCAATATCCAAGATGGCGGTTAGAATGGCGTAAATAACTAGCTGTCGGGTATATATATCAATCACAATGAGCTAAGTCATAGACTGGGGTATACAAAATGATTTAAATGCATTTTATTTTGTAGTTAATTTACTTTTGTTTATGTAACCAATTGATGCCATGCTATTATTCTTTGATAACCTCAAGAATCCAAGATGGTGGTCAAAATGAATTATAGGAGCTTGAAAGTTAATTTCAAGTCATATAAATAGACATAACTCCACACTAATGGGTATACAGCAACATGTTTAGGTTTCTATATCTCTTGGTCTTGCGAATATTAAATCATTGATACTATAGCTTGTCAGTAGACTCTAGAAGCAAATTGTTTCTAAGATGGCAATTTAGAGGCAGTACTCTGATTATATTTTATTCATTGAACAACATAGGTTGTACATTTAATACGATATTTTAATATCCTTAAAATAACGACCACTTTTACATATATGTTTGCCACTTCAATAATCAATATGTACTAAAAAGAAGTTATAAACAAATAAAAAGATAAATTATATTGAAAATATTGTGTGCATGTTCTATTATCTTTCAAGGTATTCTAAGAGTATATTAATGCCAAAGCAATTGATAGAAATTCTGTTGACATTGTAACACATTTTGATAGTTAATAAAAGAAATTGCAATAGGATTTCAAGTTCGATCTTGACATCAGATATCACAACTGTATCATAAGTGTTCTTTATTTCATTGTAAACGACTCTATCCATTAATTAAAAAATTAAAGAAAAATATCTAAAGCAAATTTTCATCAAAAGTTTGTAGTATAACTTGTTTTTAACTACAAGGACAGACACAAATTAAGTCGCGTAGATGCCAATTCTATAAGCGTATATACTGCTATTTGAACCCAGTGTCCAGCTCATGATTTAGCAAATAGTGTTACCCTGTGCAAGATGGTGGTTTTAAGGGATTCACCAATTACAAAGCATGGCCATGTAGAAAATTTAGAAATGTCTTGTTTCACTTAAGTCTAAATATCTTGAAAGAGCACATAACAGATCTGATGCATCAGTGTCAAAAGTTCAAACAGGCCTGATAACTTAACACAATTGGAGTATATTCACTATCAACTGCAAAGTCTTCCCAAAGAAGGATGGTACGCTGAGACAATTTGTCAATCTCGTACGTTTTAGTCAAATATGTTTCACTCCAAACATTATAGACGATGCATTGCAAGATTCTCCATTTTTTCGGTAAAATTACAAATATGTTTAATCGCAAGACTTGGTACGAGAAGCACAGACAACAAAATTGTACGACAAATGATCTTTGTTGCAGCAATTTGCTGAGCACCAAAAATATCTGACGACATTGGTGTGCTGATACTCATTTTAGATATCTATCTTGTAAGAGTGACACCATAACAATGGGTTCAACTAACATTCGTTCAAAAAGTAATGATACAAGTTAGTCAGTTATTGACAATGTAAAGAGAGTACATTGCTAGCATGGGTGTAAAATATGCTTTTAAAGCTGGTTCAACTATCCTACATCAAAAGTGAAGAAAGTTATGCTATCTTTTGGCCAAAAGTTATTACCCAAATGGATACTTTCTAAAGATAATAATCATTAATATGTTAAGTTTACCATTGCATGTGACGTGCTTAGGGTGTTGAGTGAAAAATAATCTGTAAATAGTAATTTGTGTTGTCACTTGAACATGTTAATTGTTATCAACATACAAAAATGACCAGAGAAATAGTGCTATCGTTATGTAATATTAGACTGAAACAAATTTAAACATTTAAGCATAATTTTTATTCTAATTTAGTCTAGTTTAGTCAAGTCAAACTGTATTATTGTTTGTGTAATGATAATAATAGAGCTCAATCAATTAGATTCTTCCTCTTTTTTAAATACCCACATGCTTATTTTGCAATTTATATGTTTCAGTTTATTTTTTACTGCATCAAAAATTTTCAACTAAAAGGATTATAAGCTTTTCAAATATCCACTCATATTGCAAATTTAAACAAAATGATAGCCCTTCATAAAGGTCCTATAATAAATTGTCTTGTAAACTGTATATTAACCCCATTTTATTTTCCCGTTTTTCTTTATTTAAATGGCATACATTTTGGAAATTAAATTAGTTTGTCCAATTTAATTATTAATAAAATTTTCATTTCATTAAATCCAGTAAATAAGTAACATTATTAATTAATTGTATGATATTGGACTTCAAATTCAGGACTGATACTAACTGATACTGCATTATAACCAAATACTCGGCCATCATGAAAAAAACGGCCTTTCATAAATACCTCGGCTAATATGAGATTCATATATTTAGATTGGATCCGAATGTCATAATGACCGAGTTTTCTCATGAAGACAGTGTTTTTCTTCCACAAAAAGTGCTGCCATTTTGAATGTTGTTACAATCTGAGTGTTTTGATAGGGACCCTATCTGTGATGATAGTGAATTAAGTGTTTTTCATAATGGCCTGTTATTTGGCTGAAGACAGTCATTATAGCCTGAGGCCGCACGCCGAAGGCTAATATGACTGTCTTCAACCAATTAACTGTATCATTATGAAAACACTTCATTATTTACAATACACTATTGCTAAAAAATTGAATTGGTTGAATTTGCTTCGTAACCGTAATCTTGGTCTCCACCTTGAATCTTGAGTTGCTAATAGATGATAAGTTGGGTAGTTTTACAAACTGGGGAGTTTAAGATTAAAAACAAAACAAAAAAACCCCCAAAAAACATTTAAACTTAAAACCACACGTGTTTGTTTCCGTCCATATATGTAAATTAAATACTAAACTATTAGATCATATCCGCCATTTTAGCCGCCATTTTGGATTTATAATTGTTAATAATAACTTTTAACTTAATGAAATTAATCGGTTTCTTTAATGAAATAAACTATTCTATAAGTAAATAAATTTCTACACCACTCAGTCTCTTTCTGCAAGTTTGTTCTTTATATACTGGGCTAAAAGCCTTTGTCCGCCATTTTGGCACCATTTCGACCGCCATTTTGAATTAAAAAAATTGTATATGAATAACAAAATTTAACAAACTGGATCTACAAATGTTGAAATCACTTTTGTCCTTCATTTTAAGAACATAATGTGTATAAATACATTCTGCATGTATAATTTAGACTCTAGCCGCCATCTTGGCCGCCATCTTGGATTCTGGGAGTTGCCCAAGGATGACAAAGTGGCATCAATCGGATTTGGAACCAGCAAGACCATGTCTACCAATAAATTGAATAACATTTTCTACATCATTTCGTGCAAGGTCATCCTTGGTGTTGGCCGGACTAATATTGCAATACGACTTCTGACGGTTTTTAACCGGTTCGTTTTTCTCTGAACCGGTTTTTCTAATTATGTTCCATACTGATTGTTTTATCAGAGTCTGAAATTTAAGTGTTTGAATAAATGTTTAAATGTGTTCGGAAACTTGAAATATTTTTGGTAAAATTAGAGAATAATAATTTTTGAAAGTCCATTCTAAACCTTTTTCAAACTTATTCAAACATTTGCATAATAGTGATAATACGTGTATACCATTTGAAAATACAAATATCTATGTACAATGTTGATCAAATTAAGACGACGCACGGGCGTTAATTCATGCTATGCATGTATGCACAAAGAACAATATGTATCGCAATATATTGCAATACGGGTTTCGTGTATTGCAATATATTGCAATACGGTTTTTACCGTATTGTTACACCCCTACTCTGGATAGACTTTGATATCTGTTTTTTGTTTCTTGGGGGGTTAACGCCGTGTCAACACAATTACGGTCATTTTACGGCGTCCAGCGCACCTTACCTAGCTTTCCTGGACCCTTGTCTATAACCAGTACTCACCTACCCCTCCACAAGGCCGGAAACTTCTCCATATATCTAATTAATGGAGAAAAATTAAAATTACTGTCAAATTTTCATGGAAGGGTATAACCTCCCACGGTGGGATTCCAACCCATACCCCCTTCGAGACATGAGATTACAAATCCAGGTGCGCTACCAATTGCAACACCGACCCGGTTTTTGATATCTGTACCGAAGTTATAATAAACTAAATCCAAATATAAATAAATGTATACCAATGCCAATGGATTACAACTGCGATACGAGGGTGGGTGGCAGAATAACTGTAGAAAATATTTCAACACTTAACTTTACAAAGGTATGTAGGCCTCGCCCAGGAATCAAAGTCACTACTTACTGATCTGTAGTCAGATGCGCTATTGAATGAGCTAACAAGCCATGTTTTCCATTTCAGTCTTGAGAGCATTCACTGTTATAAATGTATATAGCCTCAGTAAATTGACAGATAAAGAAAAAGTCCAACATTCATAAGAATGTTATAAACAAAGACAGCTGGCACAGTTTTGAGTCAAAAACACTTTATGCATATGCAAAGACTTGGGTGCTACATGAAAGAGCAAAGTCTGAACTGTGCATGCATGTATAAATCTGTAGAATATATTTATTTACTATGAAGAAACTGGCCACTAATTGAACTTGGGTAAAACCAGGGATTTTATATAACAGGGATTTGTAACGATAAGTTAATGTAATAGATTTTCATCAAATTTCACTGTCGTCGCTATTATATCGGCCCATACGGAAAACAAGTATAACAAGTTTAAATAAAGATATTTACTTGAAATTTTGTACCAGTACCATTCAAATTGACATAAATGTTAGTAAAATGTGTTTCTAGATGATTTTGAGGTAAATTACGCTCACTGACTGTTTCACAAAATAATGCATTTTCCCGCTGTGCCATTTTTAGCCCCATTTTACATCACCTAAAGTCCTATTTTCGGTCATAATTGCAACAATTTCTTGTCAAAAACTTCAGAAACATTCACAAGTTGCATGGAAGACATGTACAAAAACATAAATCAAGTTTTTAAACTCTGGAATAGTTTGTACAGCCTGCTTCAGCCAGTTATAGACAGTGACGACCGTGAAAATTCAAAAAAGCACTTCGTTTCAAATCCCTGTTGTATAGAATCCCTGGTAAAACTTACCATTAATGTACCTTATACATGTATGTATATATACCCTCTTTTCTCAGAACTATGCCTGCTGCCTATGGTTATAAACATAGTTGAGCAACATTGTATATACTTTCTTTTATGTACCAAAGACAAAAGTAATGCCAATCTGTAAAATCACTTCTTAAGTTTTTGTAATAGGTTAACATAATTGGTCACTAAAAATTAGTCAAGTATAACTATGTTATTTGGTTTGTATACTTTTTTATTAATGTAACTACATACACAATTCTAGCTGCATTCTACATAAGATAACTACTATACATTTTATTTGTAAGCTATTACTAATAAAATCTCTAAATTCACGGATGATGTATATACTTGAGACCGTACAGTATTTTATACGAAAAGAAGACGATTAGACTTATAATATGTTTTGCTACCAGCAGCGTGTTCAGTAACGATTGTTAGCAAACGTTACGGATACTGGACAACTCAATCCGTAGACAACTCAACCCGTGGATAACTCAACTCAAAGTTGTGACAACTCAACCCGTTGTTAGGGATTCAGTTGTCTCGGGTTGAGTTGTCTTTGGGTTTAGTTGATCCAATCCTAATGTTACGGAATGTTACGGAACGTTCGGGGTAATTGAACATGCTACATGGTACATACATGTACTTACGCGATTTTCAGAATGTAAACATTCACTTGTCATTTCATCAAATACTTCCTGCAGCTAAATAGGAAATATTCAAAAAGCATTGCGGTTCAACAAATGACCATATAAGGCTGTAAGATGTATTTTATACCCCGAATAATCTGAAAAACAAAACACTGTTTATAATAACAATATAATGAACCAATCCACGACTAGGGATGCTCAGGATGACAATAACATAAACAATTGTGATATGTTTTACGAGTGTCTTAGTTGTTGGCGTAATGGAAGAGCGTTCTACCATTACAAGCATGATTTACCAAGTAGTGTTTGTTTATCCGCCGTGCTAATTGTGTTAAAATGAATAACACAAATTTTATTTTCAATACTGTCTACCCCTGAAATGGATTGTCTCTTTTTTAATGTTTACCGAAACATGTTTTGTTATTTTTTACGCACTTATAATACGTAAAAGTAAAAGTTCGCTGTCTCGAACTCGAGGGGACATGAAAAATGATTCGAGAGAGCCAATTGTTCGACCCGGCCGACTTTCGTCCAAGTACGACGTTATTAATATAGATCAATGGTTTTTAAATTTGTTATCTCCCTTGGTTTAGTATATACCCCGAACACACGGTTCATTCATGTGTCATGTATACGTAGTTAGTAATTACTGCAAAAAAATTGCCAACTTCATATTTGTTGTGCGTTATTTTTACATTTAAGAACATGATTACGATATAGGTTAGTAGTAGTAGATGAATTGATAATTTCTTTAATGTGGTTACATGTAAGTGAGAAAGGTTCGATGTGACCGGGTCCTCCAGTAAGTTTTTTTTCCGCCGTTGTATATGTGTGTATATTCTGTTCTAACATTTCGATCCTTAATTTGGACTTATTTTTGACCGAAATTGCACGAACTTTTTTATCAGTTTTTATTAATTAAAACTAACATACACGCTGTATATGCGCTAATTAATTTTTTAGCGAGACCTTATTTACTTGTTTTGTCATTTTTTTTAATCATACCATGACATTTTATAATATGTGCCTGTCTACAAGTTGCAGTCAACAAACAATTCTATTGTTAAGCAATTTTTATGCAATATTATAAACAACATATTTACTAATCACAATGTGTTGGGCAAATTAACATCAATTAACAAATCTATTGTTAAGCAATTAAAATCAATTAACAAATCTATTGTTGAGCGATTTTCACGCCCTGTTATTATCACGCGTCACAAACAATGACTGCGGTCAAGATTTTACGGCCGATGTGTGAAAATCTATTGTTCGAGAGAGACAATTGTATTTAAGTGTATTTGTAAACCACGGGGCCAAGATATTGGTTCGAGAGTTCGACTTAGTCCTGTTCGACACAAGAGAGGTTGACTAATATAGATATAGAAGGGAAATTGATCGGTGCCAGACAATGTGTTCGACTCGGCCAATTAATTCGACCCGGTGGTGTTCGAGTGAATGAACTTATACTGTACATTAATAAAGAAAGTCAATATGATTCTATGATAAACAAAAGATATTGTACGAAAGTTAATTATTGAACTGTCCGATTGCATAAATTAAAACGTCACATTACACGGTATATTTAATACTCGGTTAATTTCGGTAGTTCACGTAGAGCGTATTGTCAGCACATAACACTTATGTTTTATATCTTATTTGCAAAACGTATCGTAGTTTGTGTGGCCGAGTGGGGAGACGGTCAGACTACAAATCTTTTTATTGTGGGTTCGAATCTCGATAGAAACTTATTTTCATCTCTGTTTTTCTTATTTAAGTCATGGGCGGATTGCGTAAAACACATTGTCCCCCGTGCATCATGAAACTTGTAGAAGCCTTAGTTATAATTTTGGTGGCATCTTTTTAACTGATGATGACAGTAGCACAACCGACACAGTCAGTAAAATTGAGTGAGTTTTACATTGTTAGTTTTGAAGTGTTTTATTTCTATGTCAAAAATTAATGAATAAAATAGATGTAAACCAAACAAAAAATATATCTGTTGACCGTAGAAAGCACTTCCCTTAGATTGGCAAATATTATTTAAAACTATAATTATTGATAAATTGATTATTTAACTTATTAACATTTTAACAGTTATACTGCGATTTCTCGAAACCTAGAGCAAAACATGTATCTAAGTTATGATTGGTTAGAACTTTAAAGGGCTTATGATTTAAATTCGATATTATATTTTTAATCTACACTTTATGAAACCAATAATATGAAATACCATTGTTGCTTTAATGCCTTCTCCGTGTTAATATTTTACATGTATTTTCGGCGCAGTTGTCTAAGCAAACTTTTGACCTATATTTTCAACCAATACAATTTGCTTTACCATGCCTGTTTGTCCAATGAAATTCTCTTCCAGCATTAAGAAATGGATGACTTTAACATTGCTTACAAATCTTGATATCCTACGTCCATTTGTAGGGCTGTGGTTTTCAACTATCTTTACACAATAATCGTATTTATCCCATTTTTAGCATGCATGGAGCGTAGACATGCTATTTCATAACTGACTAAACCTTGATCTAATATGATGTATACCATTTAGGCTAAAAGTACAAAGTTCAGTCCTTGTAATTCAAGTTTTGTCCTGCTATTGTTTGTATATTACATTTATAGACAGACGTGAGTATTTGTACGTCCGTTAGGGAGATGTCAGTGTTTATTCAATATTGAATCTCAGACATCTGAAATTACAGGATTCCCCCGACACCTTTAGTAGCAGTAAAACTGTTTTGTGTTTCCTTGAATGTCCAAGGTGAAAAAGTCAAGTTAGCAATAAATTATCATTCTAATCATTTAACTCTTGGTCAAATTGAAAGATATAGTTTCAAAATGTTAATAAAGCTGGCATTTATTCGACTTATTCAGCTTGCCTTATGTATCAAGAGCTCCAGAAAAGCTGAAATGTCCAAACACTGTCATCCGCTATCAATGCATGCTAATTGTTAATAACTAAAAACCGTTGTTATTATTATACCATTCTCGTACCCCGATCTAATTAGTATCGAGTAACTTGATAAGCCGCCCGGCTAGTTCAGTTGGTAGCAGGCAAGTCTTCTGATCGAGGGGTCGTGGGTTCGATTCCTAGGCGGGGCATACCTTCGTGGAGCTTGGTCATGAAATTATTTCTACGGCCATGCTCCCTCTTACCAATCATTTTTAATTATGTAGGGCAGTTGTCAGTCACTGACGAAAGAATGCGCTTAGTAGGTGGTTTACAGCTAAATTCAGAGATTTAGCCTTTCCACGAGAAGTGAGTAGATTGACTGACCGCCGTTATATGACCTATACAATGTGTTGCTACGGCGTAAAACCCAACAAAACAAACAAACAAACGAACGAACGAACGAACGTCGAACGAACGAACGAACGAACGAACGAACGAACGAACGAACGAACGAACGTACGAACGAACGAACTAACTAACGAACGAACGAACGAACGAACGAACGAACGAACGAACGAACGAACGAACGAACGAACGAACGAACGAACGAACGAACGAACGAACGAACGAACGAACGAACGAACAAACAGAATCTTGATAGCCTCTGGGTATAAGAATGTTATTATACTCGTAAAAATGAACTTAATAATCCATGTAAGAACAGGATGTATTCTTTCCCTTTATTAAAGCCCTGAAGAAGGGTATTCGGGTCCGCTTCTATTTACCCTTGTCACCATGTCAAGCAACTTAATATTTTACACTCTGTCATTAACAAATTGGCTTTCGGGGAAATTTGTGTCCATTGACACTGTTTTTAATTCCGTATAGCTCCCTCTTTTTCTAATAATTACAACAAAAGCTTTTTAAAAATCATCAGACGGATATATAATACCTACATTTTTGTAAAGACAGAAAAGAAATAAATGTAAATTTCAAAAGTTGGAGGCCATAATACATTGAAGTATCATAAATGCTATACGTAATTTAATCTGAAGGTCTTTGACCAAACGTTTATTGGCGGAATTTCTATTTTAGAAAATATTACGTGACGTAAAAACCATCAACCATATAAGTCTAAAATTAGTTAGTTAGTTAGTTATGTATAAGGTTGAACAACAGGCCAGTTTTTTAAGAACCCTATAAATAGATAGATATACTTGTATTTATCTTTATATACAATGCTACAACATGACATAAACAATACAACATACATACACGCTACAATTATAAACAACATGTACGATGAGTTACTGAATAGCAATATCAATCAACATTATACATCATGGCTAAAACAAAAATAGTAAAAAACATTAACTATGTCACTTGCGTTGTGGGCCTTCAGATTATAGTATTGAGTGACACAGGAAGACACTATAACATGTGGAAAGTCAAAGAGACAAGAATTGAATATAATGAATAAAAAGTTAAATTATTGACTAGCTGGGTACATAAAGTACTGTATAAAAGAAAATTGTGAAATAAATCAAAGCGCTGAAGGCACTGAATTTGTTCGTGTTTAAAAAGACAAATTAGATTTCTGGCTCCAACAACATTTGTACACAAAGAACAGTTCAGTGATATTCAGGTAGAACAGCACTGTTTCGATTCCAAACAATCCTCACAATCGAACTATAGGCTAAATACAACAGGTAAACCGGACAGACGAACACACGTTTGATTTTTTCCACACAATCAACACAAGTCAAAGGGGTCATTCTTAAAACAATTCAATAATTGCCGCTTAAAAGTTATCGATCACGCACATTTATTCTACTTCATCCGTATGTAAAATAGATAAGGTCTATTATTCAGAAATCATTCAGATTGCTTATAAATACGTACATGTAATAGTCTACCTAGGTAAAGGCGTAATTATTATTCATAAATACATATTAGAATCTAGTTCTCGTCGTGAAAGGTGTGTCATGTTTTAGAACATAAGAGATTGTAGTTTATAGATATCTAATTGGATTACATATACATTATTAAATAGCCAGATGATATACCAATGTTAAGCTACAGTCCCATAAACATAAACATAGCCGTGAGGGCACCGTACGGGCGCCGTGCGATCAAGTTCCGCAAGGACCCGTACGAACTCTTGCGTACCCGTACGGATTGTTACGTTTTTACCAGGGTCCGTGAGATGAGCCCTGGGTACACGAATTGGTTTCAAAGTCAAACCGTGAACAAAATCGTGGCGAGTATGGATTAAACATGCATGTCTTCAAGCTACGGCTCCGTACGGATGTGTTGTTTTGTACCATGTGCTTACCGTCACATTGAAACGCAAGGCTTCTTACGGCCTACGACTGTCTGCACTGAACAAGCCACGATTTTATGGGACTAAGGCATTACCCAATCTTGTCACACTATTGATCTCTGTCTAGAGAATAGCGATACTACAATTTTGTTTCTGTTAATCAAATGTCTAATTAACACATTTTTCTGAATTTACATCACAGGTAACATATTCGTCAACCTTTTCTCAAAATTATAATCCAAAAAACTTCTGAATATGCTCTCGTATGAGTTACTAATAAATTTTATCCCTTGTGGATCAGGCTCGCTCTTATTGGTCTGACCTCTAAACCGTAACCAGTTACCATTATTATCGTCATATCATTGATACAGGGGTCTAGTTTGTAATATAACATTATGTGTCTGTTCAGTACATACATTTGGTCGTAATAGCTATTTCTTTCTACAGTATATGTTATCACAAAATTAACAACAAATAACCCTTTATACTAGATGCAACATGGGCAAAATTGGCCATTTCTCACCTAAACCGGCTAGGGTTATATCAAGATAATCAAAATTTATTACTCATTGACTGACAGATAAAAATTGGCCATGTTGTTCTCTGGGTGATTGCCTTTCAGACAATTTTATTTGAACACTGGTCACAGTTACCGCGGTAACGCTTAGGTTGAGCAAACAAGGAAAAAATGAATTGTTTGCTTTTTTTCAACCAAAAATGCATTTCATTCAGTTGTATTTGGCAAAAATTAGGCATAAGGTGCTCCCTTTTCAGAGGCTGAAAATTTTTTAACTTATCATTATTTGCGTCATTTTATGTAATTAATTACTTCGAGTTTTTCTGGCGATGAGGGGCGCTGCGACCCCGTGACAGAGGCGTCGTATTCTTCCTTTGGGACCTCGAGACATCTTTTCATGGGGAGGCGCGCAAAAAGGGGTCATTCAAGACAACTTTCCCAAGTCAAATTTACTAAATTCAGTTAAAAACACGAATTGCAAGGCCTGTGGCGACCATTTTGAAAGGTCCAATAAAATGATGGATTAACCAGTAAAGGATTATGTACATTATCTGGCGTAACACTATATTTTGTTACTTTTATAACACTTCTTTGACATGTAATTATAACAAAAAATACAAGTATAAACTACTTAATAGCACATATATATAGTAAGTACAAAATAACAAAACGTGTTTGGGTAAACATTAAAAATGAAACAACTTACAATTTCAGAGGTAAGCAGTATTGAAAAAAAAGTTGTATAAATCATTTTAACAAAATTAGCATGACGGATAAACCACCACCCCTTGGTCAATCATGCTTGTAATGGTAGACCGTTTTCCCATTACACCAATAGACACTCCCAAAACGCATCAAAAGTATATATTCTATTGTCATCCCGAGCAAAGCCTGTCGTGGATTAGTTCATTTTATTGTTTATATAAACAGTGTTTTGTTTTACTACGAACTATGCAATAGGTTATTCACGTAGGTTTTTTTCTGATTTCTGAACTATCTGGTTAAAAACAAAATTAGGTTGATTTATAACAAACAAATTAGCTTCATATAAGTCAACGTTTCTCTATGAATGGATAAATATATTTCCTGTTTTTTTTCTATCTGTTAATTGTAAGTGTTTCGGGAAATACTTTTTATTGTATTTATTTGTAATGTTTGTTACAATATACAGAAAACTTTCAACGTTCTAAATGATCGCACATGTTTTCTATTTATTGTGCATTGTTCGTGGTAATTCATGGTTAATGAGACTAAAACCTATTATCATGGAATTCTATGTCCAGAACGCTTTAAACTCATTTGGTTGGTTGAATAGACTTGTTCTATTATTTACATGAAATGATTTGTATACCACAAGCTTGATGACATGGACGTTGACACAGTGGTGAACATTGTTAACCAAGTCTGCAGCTTTAACTACTTTTTGATTTAAAGGATGACAACAAATCTGAGACAAATAAAACATAAAATGATTAGAATAAAAAATGTTGAGATATTAAGCTTGTCCGAAAGTTTAAAATACAGAGGATAATCGTCAACTATTGTGTAAGATTGATTATTATTTCGCCGAGTGAGCTCAGAACACCTATTTACATGAGGGGCAAAGTCATTATCTGCCTTCACGAGTTGAAATAAAAAAAGATCTAACACCTAACTTGACTAATATTCTGTTTCTTTCCTGTTTAGTTCTTTTGTTTTTAACTTTTATAACATCTGTATTTTACTCAACTTATAGAGAGACGTCGTTGCTTCTAAAAATGACGTCAATAATCTTCTACGATGACGACATTGACGATGAAAACATAAGATTATAATTTCACTACAATGAGTATGTAAAATTTATATTTTTATCGTATATTTTCATCGAAAAATACGACGTTTGACTGTAAAGCATGAAAGAAAATTAAAAGAATAAACTTCTCTTAAAAAACACTAGATACTTTGCAGGCAAACACAATGTAAGAAAATGTGTTATAAGTTGATTAACAAAGTTGGGTAAATTATGTAATAAGTAAATGTTATGTGACGAGAAAATGACGTCATGTGTAAACTTTTTGTGACGAGAAAATGACGTTAGGAGTAAACTTTATGTGACGAGAAAATGACGTCATGAGTAAACTTTATGTGACGTGAAAATGACGTCATGAGTAAACTTTATGTGACGTGAAAATGACGTAATGAGTAAACTTTATGTAGGACAAAATGACGTTATCAACAAATGAAGTAAAAGCAAATACGTGATAAGTAAATGTTATGTGACGAGGAAATGACATATTAAGTAAATAACGCAATAAGTAAATGACTTGTACAAACACGAAGTATATATATTAATGACTTACCGTCTGCACCGAAGAACATAAATTGTAGCAAGTATATGTATGAATAATATGACTAAGGCAAAGCCTCAAAGCGAGCTCGACAAATCAAAACTTATATGTGGAGACGTTACCACACTTTTTTACTTGTTAGCTTGTAGACCCATAACAGTCTGAAATTAAGGGAGATTAAAAAGAGAGAAAAGAACCTTCTAAAGGAAATCAATTTTCAAGACCAATCATCGAAACACTAATTATACACTATGATCACTCTATGTGTTTTGCTGTACTTAAAAGCGTCACATCACAGAGAAATGGAAGGTAGGACTACACCTGCATCCTCACAAAAATATCATGTTCTCCAAGATGCAAATAAAACATATATATACGGCTTCAACCCACAAAACATATCTCCTGTTTCTATTGTATTTTTTTTACTTTAAAAAAAACTTTTATGAACATGCAGATCCACGCTTGCAAACATGGCCTTATTGTAGTTGCTTCAGTGATATATTTATTCGAGGGCCTATTAATCAAACAAGCTAGGGGAGATAATTGCGTAATTAATTGTATTCAAAAAATCTGACAACATCTCATTCTTTTATGTCAGAATCATATTTCAATTCTGAAAGAAATGTATTGTACATTATTATTTATCTTTTGAATAGATGTAAAAACGCAATAAAACATTTATTTTTTAAGATAGATATATTTTTCCTCTTTAAACAATGCCCGGTACCGTGTAGTTACGGAAACGTGCTGGTTTTATCATAAACGTCTCTTAGCGACGTCATAAACGGTGCATTGGTAAGTATATTCGATGTAAAAAAGTCATTAATAAATAGAGTAAAAGAACGGATAAAACGACGAAATATATTTTGAATTGTTATTATGGAATAAGCATCGTAAAAAAACACTTTTGAAATTATTCTGTAAGTGAAAAAGGCCATGAGGCAGCTGTTAATCTTTTTAGCCAATGAAAAGACGCCACTTGCTTTGCCGCGTTGACTCTCTTCCGGATGCGCAGGGCGGGTTCAAAAATCAACTTCCGGTACATTGTCAAAATACGATACTGTATAGAAACATATTCGCGTTACCGTAAAGCTCGCTTTTCGAGCTCGCTAATAAATTGTACTTCTGTATAAATTCACTACCAATCGCAATCACTGATGTCGTACAGTCGTTTATACACATTCAATTCTTTATATCCTGGCATGCGCTGGTGTGATGATTAATTTTTTCAATGATTCACGCTATTGTTAATTCAATGACTTTTGTCATTTAATTTCCTTAATAATGTATATCAAAGGTCAAGTGTTCTATTGTTAACTGGGAATCTGAGTTATTATATAATCTAATTTTAACAAAATTATTAAATAATGAAGACATGGCTGAGTTATGGATGTGTCTTGTGGTGATTTTTATCGGACTGTCAGGTTTGAAGTTAAATATTTTACTATTTTTATTTAAATAAAAAACTACGAGGGTGGAATATGATTAGCCCAACAATGCAATGTCTTATAATAATTGATTGCTAATATATGCAAGTCATATATTTTATTAATTTTCTTGACGTTTATATTAACCCGAACATTTATTTTGTTTGAAAAATAATTTTGAGTAATTGATATAACATATTTTTGCACCGATTCGTCTGTTAAATTTATTTTGAAGCCTTTACACAACTTAAGTATTGAATATAAGCTTTTGTATTGCACGTATCGGCATTTTTTAAATTCTATGAATTATTGTTTTAAAAATGCATATATCACTTTCAGTAGGTTATTTTAACATATTCTGTATATACTATTTAATATATAAACATTAATTAATAAATAGAAAGTATTTTATACATGTTATTTATTATGATATTACTGCAGGGGTGTGGAATTACTTTGCTCGACCTATTCGACTCGTACGTTTATGTCTTCTATAGGCAATATGGACCTTTCCATGACTATTCCTATTAGCATATTAGATTATTATTAGACTATACCTATCAACATAGGTTTACAGTTATATTTTGTCCCACAAACAAGGTGTAAATAAATGGTCATTGAGGATTGTAAAATGTCTATCATTAGCACAGACAACATATAAAAACTGTTGTTCCGTCTATGGAATGTAACTCGTTCCAAAAAGGTATCTAGTGTTGCTTCTTTGAAAATGTATTTTTTCGGGGAATGAAAGCGCTGGAAATTTGTATGAGGAACTACCACGAATTAAATATGTTTATGTTATTTGATCTTATTTTCCAGTTATAACTTAAAGGACATCATACTTATATTAATTTTCAGTCGTAACAGCTGTTGAGAGTGAAACCTTAATAAATCATGGTTGTTTTCATAGATATTTTATACCAAGAGCTTTTGCGAAAGACACAAAATCCTATTATACTGATAGTTTTTCCAGCTGTAGCGTTCATTGTGAGAAATACTCATATTTTGCGATTTCGGTATGTTGTGTATATTTACTTGGTTTCAATTGCAATTTAATTTTGTGCCATTTAGAGACAAACTATGTTTTTCCTATTAGGTCAATAACATGACGAATGCTGGCATCATATAAACATCTACAATTCTGTGCATAAAATCAAGAAATTATATTTTAGTTTTTTTTAAAGACATTTTTTTATTAGTGGTTATACATGTTTGGGCATAATGGTAAAATACAACTGTTAGCTAACCACACTGGTGTGTATAGTTTAGTTCCTGGTCCACAAGGGCACCAAAAGTTACAGTATAGTTCGAACAAAAAAAAAAACACTGTTTACAATAACGATATAATGAACTATCCCTCGACGAGGGATGCCCGGGATGACTTTAAAATACGCAATTGTGATATGTTTTACTTGTGACTTAGTTGTTGCTGTAATGGAAAGCGTTCTACCATAACAAACATGATTAACCAAGTTGTGGTGGTTTATCAAGCATGCTAATTTTGTTAAAATTAATAACACAAATTTTATTTTCAATACTGCCTACCCCTGAAATGAATTGTCTCATCTTTAATGTTTACCAAAACACGTTTTGTTATTTTGTACGCACTATATTGATATAGATTATATCAACACTAAGTCTGTTTTTGATGTTTAGAAGAAGTCTTTGATCGATTTAATTTTACAATTGTAATCTTTATAAAGTGTATGTTCATATACCATTATACTGATACAATAAATTCTGAATCTAATGCAATAGTCCATAACGTTCGTGCTCGAGCAGCTCAGAACGGCTTCCGAACCAAATTTTGTTCATCAAAAGCTGTATGATTCTACAATGAATCTTGATAGCTTACCGCTAAAATCAAATATCTACCCAGGGTGTGTTTTTACTAGCAACCTCATTGCTCAATGTAACTCTTGCTTTGAACTCGGGTTGTAATTTTAATTTAACCTTAACTATCACGAAACTTGCAAAATGTTTGTGTTTACTTTACACATTTGACTTTAGATGCCGACTTGTATATGCTTAGAAAAATTGCCTGAAGGGAGGAATGACTTTACTTGTGATACTAGGTGTCCAGATAATTCGAACATAACATGTGGTGGAGGCACATCATATTCGGTGTACAATGTCGCAGGTATATCTCTGCTTTATAGTAAATATTAAGTAGCGTCATACTCATATCTTATGTCAATGAAAGTACACTAAAGACAACAAGAGGCTTATCAGCTTCTAAACAAATACATGTATTTAGGTTGTACTATTTTAAAAATCTCGTGTTGTGTTTCGGATAATGTTTTATGATGGTACTGGACCAAAGTTAACAATCAGCAGTTATCTGTAGTTTTTATTGACTCTTATGAACACAACCGAGAAAATACGATTCATGCATAAAATTCATGCGGACTAACTCGGATGGTATCCTTATAATCGAAATACTGGAGAATAAGCAGTTTCATCGTCATTATATGTCTAAAGAAGACCATATTGCAGACTATGAATATACCATCGGTTGTTGGCCGTAAAAGTCATGCATCCGAACATTCCAGAAAAACGGCATCATAAAAATTCTTAGTACTTATTTATTCAGGAGATATCATGATTTTATCAGTAGAAGGAGTCGTAATTGTAACAAAAGTGTTTTACGCTGTTTCGATCAGATCTTTTATTTTTTTATATAGCTAAAGCGATGTCATCATTTACAACAGCAAGTGCAACTGTTTCCACAGCTGCAGCAGCAACAACAACAACACAAGTTAGCTCACCAACTCAGAGAGAGGCAACGACAGAAAAAAACAGTAAGCTAAAATCTATCGTAACAGAATATATTATTTACATTCACATTAAAGTTTTTTTTCCATAGAGAATGGGTTTTAATTGGATAAAGATATTGCAATGCAATATAACGTATAATTTATATAAATTACTATGTGACAGGTTTTTATAAAAGATTTTCAGTGGAAATATTTTTTTATCAAATATGATAAATTAATCGTGATGCTAGACATAAAGATTTAATCATCTAATTTGTAATTACAAAACGGAATATGCAATTAATATTTCCAATTTTATTAAGTGTAATATATTTCCAGGTTGAACTTATGTTTGTTTTTACAAACTGGTCGTAACTGAATTGGCGACCGTATGTTCGTTTTTTTTTCAGTGTAATAACTGTGTAATTATGTAAGCTTTTTTTGTTTTAACTATGTTCGAAAGTTTGTTTATTTAACCTACAAGTCATAAGTTATTCTTTTTTCAGCCATAGCATATTTTGAAAGGGATCCTTATCAATACTATGGATGCTATGATAGATCGTTTGTAGAAGGTTTGGAGGCAAGAAGCATTTACTCTAATAATAATAGTTTTTCAGAATGTAACGTTCATTGCAACCAATTCGACATTTTAGCTATTTCGGTATGTTTCTTCAATTGATCCTTAAACTCGATAATGTTGCATGCATTTACACACACCCGTATGAAAAGAAATGGCTAATAACATTGCCTTTGTAAAGGCAAAAGACCCGAGTACATGAAGCTAATCAACAAGAGCACGATAAAGAAATTATCGATTGGATAAAGAAATTATCGATTGAGAATTGGACTTTACTCTCAAACCAGTTGCTACATCCGAACTATATTAACTAGCGCGGTACAGATCCTGGATCAGCTTAAAAAATGGAAGAAATAACTTTTTACATTTTGAATTATGGATACTTCAGGTGACACTTGCTTATAGACTCTTTTTGTAATTATATCTTAATCATTAACTATAATAAATGTTTGTGTTAATTTCAGTCACGAAAAGACTGTAAATGTTTAACAAGATTACCTGAAGGGGTTGGGAATTATACTTGTAACAAACGTTGCTCTGATAATAATAACAAGACTTGCGGTGGAAATACTACAACTTTATTTTCGGTGTACAAGGTCGCAGGTAGTATACTGTAATTTTACATTGAAAATAATACTTATACCTTTTTAATAGGGTTTAACGTCGCATTTAACACATATTTACTTTATGTCATATATACACGGCCTGCTCTTTCTGCTATAGGTTTCCTGGACACTTTTCTATCACCAGTACTAACTTACCCCACCACGAGGCCGACAACTCATGTATAGGGTATGATCTACCGCGATCGGGCTCGAACCCGCGATCTTCGGATTTAAAGTCAGACATGCTAACCACTACGCAACGGCCGCGGCTCAAAGAGGGCTATCAGCTAGTTTCTAGATAAAAATATTTTATTTATTAAAAAGTACGACGGATTTTACACCCTGTGTCGTTTTCTAATGTATAACACGTTATAAACTATAAAAAATTCTACTGTTTTTAGCGTAATCCGTTAAAATTGTATAATACTTAATTTAGCAATTCAATTATCATTGTTGTACAATGTACTTAAAAGGATAGTGATTGAAAACAATACATCATTGTACACGTAATATATAATTGAGTTAATAGAACATTGTCTTGTCATTTTTCTCTCTTTTGTAATTTCCTTTATAATCTTTACATATACTGAGAGCCTACTGATAGTGTTTCTTTTATACTTCAATAAGAGAATTTTGTCAGTTATCTTTCCTTGATGAAATCAAAAGCAATCCGATTGTTAGGAAGGTTCTATCAGTTAGAATTCTCGGATTTTATCTTTGAAGTCCTATGTAAGGATTATGTAATTCCCTTCATAATCTTGATCCTATTTACATATACTAAGAGCCTTCTGATAGTTTTTCGATTATACTTCAATTAAGCATTTGAAAATGTCAATCATGACAGAAGTAATAGTCCATTTTTCTCAACTGTCAAAATTTCAATAATTTTATGGAATTTTTGGATACACAGTATCACAATATCACGAGTATAAGACAAAGAACACGAAGTCGCCGTGATATTATTCCTGTTTTGACTGTTTAGAAAAAGCGAACTATACAATGTACTTCAATGAACAACTACAGGGCACGGGGACGGCCTTTGAAACGGATTAACAGCTTTTATGATTAAATGTACCTTTCAGCTGTAATGAACAGAGTCTGCTCTGATAACATACCAGTCCATTCAGGAGATACCTTGATTTCATCTTTTAGGTTAGATAGACCTTACTAAAAATACTGTATATGGTTTTTATGATGTATTTCATTTTGTTCAGGGAAGACGATGACATCTACTACAGCATTAATGACAACACCAATTAATTCCACAACAACAACAACAACCGGTTGGTTATAAATATATCATGATAAAGAAATCGCTGATTTATTCCTTTCACGATAAGCGTCTTATACTCAAGCTACCGTATATGAAAAAAATATTGACGGCAAAATTAGCAATATTCACTGGTCAATTTGTACAATGAAATTAAGCGACAATTCTATGATGTAACATTGAGTAACAGTTTTTCATACTCTTTTTTTTCATTCAAAAGCAATCATGCAGAAATAGTTTTAATAATATTTGTTTTAAAGTTTATGCAATTAGTAAGTAAAGTTTTTTTATCTATTCGTTTTAAATCTAAAGCAATCACTGAGTAAGCTACTTTCTCCGGTTAACTGATGTATTCTTAGGTCATTGTGCACAAGATACATGCATATATTATCATTTATCTTCTAGATGATGGAAAGCTGAAAACCTCACACAAATATATTATTATTGGTGCTATTACAGTGACGGGTCTCATTGTAGTTTTAACTGTTGTTATTTGTATACATGTAAGGTAAGCTAATTGTTTTCTGATTATATTCACATTAATTCTGCGTGTGCTCGCTTACTAAAAAGTACATCGTTTCACGCTAAAAATATTTAAGACTTATAAAACATTCTCAAGTTTGGTTTAGATTGCCTCTTTAACGAATGTAACATCAGAAATCAGAAGGTAGTAGCAATTATATCTTTTTAGATACCAATATGTACCTGTGTTGTTTTCTAATGTATAACACGTTATAAACTATAAAAAACAATATAAGAACCTGACACATCTAGATAATTGTTAAATCCTGCATATTGTTGGGTATTGAACAAGTCTGATTTCCAAAGTTACTCATTTTGTCTCTAGAAATACGGATCCAGACTTTTAGGTGTTAAACTCATTGTTATTCATGAGTGAACTTGTCATTTGATACCATTTTTATTTTCCGTTCGTCTGCTATTGCTCATTTTTATTAAGACGTAATAATACCAAGACTTAAATGAAATAAACACAACAACATTCAAAGAAGATTTTAATATTTATTTTTCAGACATTCTAGACAGAATTACTCATCGAGAACAAATCCAGACCCATTTAACTCGCCAAGAAACTTGAACAATCGTTACGAACAGATTGACCGCGTTGACGACAGTGACTACATGTGTATTGAACTTGGCGAAGCGGACATTGCGTATACCAATGTTAACTCTTCATAATTTGATACAAAAGACGGTGTATACGAAACAATAAACTGAATAGAACAAATTTCAATTTTAATGACCCTACTTATCATCATATAGGGCGCACTAATATTGTTGGTGCATGCACATTGGCAGATTCTGAATACTCACATGTAGGCCAATGTGTTAAGTCAAACAGCAAATTAGCGGTAATTGATTCTGATACTTATAACAACGTGTCTTTCAATAAGGAAAGTGGGTTAAATGAAAACACTTATATGGATTTTAATCAATCAACAATGAAAAACAACAAAAGAGCTGCCATTGATTTTGATACTGATAATCATGTGTACTTTGATGAAGAAAATGGAGTCAATATAAATGTTCACATGACTAACAATGACACTGTGGTCAATGATTTAGATGATTATAATCAAAGTGATTTAAATAATAGCAAGCCAATATTACAGGATCGTATAGATACTTCCTTAAATAATTATTATGATTTATGTTTCCGTCGGCTATAAATAGTAAATGTGACGCCAAATAAAGAATATGCTATGTTATATGTTTTTAAATAAGTGATTAGATATAGGCTCTGTTATTTTCAAAGAGCAGTCGAATCTGAAGGCCAAAGGCCAATATGACAGTCCCAAGGAAAAATAACAGGGCCTGTATATAGTCACTTATTTAATGACAATTTTTTTATTACTAGTTACGGATCAGTTTGTGATATTGGTCCTGTTTTATCAACTAATCAGAGCGCAGAACTTTGTTATTTGACCAATGGTATTGGCCTTAAAGCAAATTTTGGCCCTGTTTTTAGTTTTACAGGTTTTGCAATATTGTGCAGTGAATTTGGCACTTTATTGGACAAATAACATATAGTTATTAAATGATATGTTATACAACAGTTAATAAGGATACAGTTTGACTAACTTAACTTAGTATTAAAACTTTATACTTAATTTAAACTTATTTTAGATGTAGTTTCAAGTTATTATTATCAATAAGACAACCAAATTATTGGATTAATCAGACAGAACAGAACATAACAGAACATTTTATTACCTGTGTATTATGCATCATTTACTGTTTTATGAAACTGTTTACCTAAGTCAATGTTCCTTTTGTTTGAAAACGCTTAGTTTATGAATTTATATTTGCTTATTTATTATACTATTGTCGGGCTTAAAAGCTTGATAATTTGCTTTCATTTACTGTAATCTTAAATTGCTTCGGGTGCGATATAACCTTTTTACGCTGAAGTGCCGTTAAACCTAAAAAACAATCAAACAAATATACTATTGTCAAATACTTGCATTTTTTTCTTTCAATATTTTTATGTATTATCTTGTAACTAGAGTATTCGTTTCTAGTTAATTCTAATTTAAATGTTTAACATGATTACTTAGATTTTAAATTTGGTTAAAAAATAAGAATAAGCAACCTAGTCATGATGCTTTTAATATTTCATAATTCTGAAGACGAAAAATTTAACTTCGAGAGATATTTTACATAAATTTTAGATATTTTTGTTATTTTATGTATTTTTATTTTTGAAATACTCGTATTTTTTGATTGACTGATATCTAAAGTAGTTTAATAAATGTAATAAATTATTTATAATAAGTACTTTATTAAAATGCTTTCGTTTCAATTCTGTTAGTTCAAATATTCAAATAAATAGTATCTATTTGTCGGACAATAACTTAAATTTAGTTCTGTTTTATTATAACCTACTTGATGCAATGCTAGTCATATCTTGCATTACTGTTGGTGAAGATATAGTGTTGTTTTCGTTGCTAAAAAACAAATGACCAATGGGAAACTTAAGTGACATTTACGCTTAATGAAAGCAACAGCTATTTTAGAACAAACCAGTAATGCGCATGCCATCATTGGATAGACGAACAAGCAAAAAATAAATTACATACACACACATAATAACTAAAATGAACCAAACATTGATGATTTTAAGCAGATGCTAATAACTTATTATCAATAACTCCAATGAAATACTCTTGATAATGTTATGATAAGAACAGAACAGAACGTACATTTTATTTTGTAACGTATACATAAAATCTATCTCATTACACATAAATCAAAGTATATGAAGTACTCTGTAACGTGACAACAATTACATTCACGCACTCATTCACGCCCATTCATTCGCATACTCCGTCTATCACTCACACTCAGCTCAGACTTACAACGTTTTTACAAATACACCCAATCAGATGTACATAATTATAGAGTATAGCACGTACATATACATGAATGTACACACATACACTTTCACATATATTAACACTTTTTAATAAAATTATGTAATATACATAAGATTGTGGTGCTTAAGTTGTATTATCTATTAAAGCGTTTTACTTGACAGGATTTTAAGTTTTACAGTGGAACGAAAGTCCAAATTTTCATTGACATATTTTTGGAGATAGCTTAAGGCTTCCCGTAAATTTTTAAATGCTGATTTTATTGGTTTGTTGGTTTTGTCATCAGTTTCCTCCCAAATACGAGGGGTGTCCCAGTAAATCGTGGACTCTGTTTGTTGCGAAAAAAGTACGCGCAACTTTAGCTCCAACTTTTAACTGCCATTAAATGTATGTGTTGTGAGTAAATATGCTAATTTTTTAGACGGTTAATTAAAGACTAAATGTTTTGCTTCAATTTATAAGACACAAGGTATGAAAACGCGGCGCAAGGCAAGGTCATATTAAGACGTCAGGTCTATGAAATCATTTTTATTCACTCTCCAAATTCGCCTTGTTGTGAATGGTGGCATATACAGACAATGTATTTACTTCATATTTACTTTTCAAATTTGATTTTGTCTTAATTTTGTTACAAAATTGTTTAGTATGGACAATGATATTATGGTCCACGGGTTAGTATCCAACTTAATTTTGAATAACACTTTCAGTAGTTTTTGGTACGATAAATTCAGTGGCTATATTACACAATGCATAACTTCTCTACCATTATGTAGTATTCACAAGGTATACTTAATGATTCCTTTCGTCTGTCCACGTGTTTGAATTCAAATTTTAACTCATCAATGTTGTGCCAAGCTGATTATGAAACTGAGTTGCAATAACATGGACTCAATCTTGTCCTGACGTCACCTTATCTCGTTGATGTCATATTATTGTGTTTCAGTTCAAATTTGTATTGCACTATTGTGTACATATTTTATGATCTGAGATTTGGTGTGATAATATACTGATAATATCTGCGAATGTCTATGTAAAAATAAAATGAAATTAAAAAGTTATACCTTGTATTAGTTAAACATTAAAATGACGCCTTTAATGCAAGTTTTTATTGGTCAAATGCCTAATTTGTATAAAAATATGACTTACAAACAGTCTTGTAAATTATGATCATCATGTGACGTAAGGAAAGAAAGTTATGGACAAAGAACACGATTTACTGGGACCCCCCTCGTATATTTAGTTTATTGCAATAATATGTTCTATGGCATAAGCCAAATTGAATAAATTAAACCACAAGGTTAAATCATACAGCGCATGGGTCGTGATTGGTGACAAATTAGTACTTAGACGGAACAAATTTAACAGTTGTAAAACGAATTGTTTGATTTACATAGGCTTCCTGTTAAAAAAAATAAATTTAAAATGATGTTTTATGTATGACTACAATTTATTACACGTCCCCAAATAAATAATGGGAATATTGTTTAGTTGCACTGCCAAGCGTATGTTCAAAAAATATATTGTTCCTTATGACTGAGCATTTCAAACAGTGTCGAATGTTTTACTCATTTTTCTGTGTAGGCAATGGATTCCAATCACTGCCTTATATGTGCTTTGCTCTGTCGATATTTCATGTTCTTATTGATGGTTTTATATGTGTGTACAGAGGTCCAACAGTTAACTTATCATAAAATATAAAAGTTAATGATCATACGCCGCACTATTTCCTGCGCGTAGCCAAATCGCCGATGGTTTTGTGAGATGAGATGTACGTCTAAGCATAGAGATGTTGACATCGTCTATGTCTCGAACGAAACTGACTTACAAATCCGGGACCAATAAACTTTTATTCTATATCTCATATACAATAACCAAAACAAGAACAATCTATATCCTCACAGTAAGTGCTTTAATCAAATAAAAAGAAAATTATGTCATTACATTACTGTAAAATATAATATCTAACACAGAATAAAACGAAATCTAGAAAAAAATCATAAAATCATGATGTACTCTATAGTTATTAACAAATTGTAAATCACATAACACATTCTTTATTACAGGTCCTTTATGTAATCAGTGCGTTTTTAAACATGCCCAGTTACAAAAAAACCCAACTTTATTTGGGAGTAACAATCAAATAGTTAAGTTAGTGTAAGCGTGTACAATTGACATGTACATTTGCACTCTTTATGGTAAATGTTGATAGTCAGACGTGTCTCTGTATAACTCAACTATTTAGTGGCCAAGTCAATTAATTACATATAAATTCAGTACATAAATATACATAACCTCATATATGACATGTTGATAAATTCTGCAGGTTCTTACATTAGAAATCCTTTAATAGATAAAAGTAATAGAACGTTAACAACTAATTAGATCTATATAGCACAATTATAAAACTCATATCTAGCTGAAGGGTCGACGCATGGAATTTCCTGAACAGTAAGTGATGTTCTAAATATGGCACATTCGCCTTCAAAAATTCCAACTCCAAAACCGTATGCTTTACATTCTTCGTTAATGTTGCACAGCAGCCTACATGTACTGTAAGTGAGACATCCTAAAATGCAAAGTAAAAATTATGATAAGCCAACTCCTCACACTGGATTTGTCAAGCGTTTAATTAAAGTAAGTTACTGCTTTTGGCTGAATGATTTTTTTTATTTTTTTATATATTTTTTAACGTCGCATTCAACACATATATAGGTCATATACACGACGGCCAGCTCTTCCTACTATAGGTTTCCCAGTACTAACTTACCCTACCACGAGGCCGACAACTCATGATCTGCCGCGACCGGGTTTCGAACCCCAACGCCACGGCCGCGGCTACTTGGCTGAATGAGTGCAGACAGACCAAAAAAGGGGTATTATACATAAATTCAGTATCAATTACCATACATCAACAGCGGTAGTAACCGTAGTTTACATGTTATTTTGTTTCACACTGTTTCATAAATATTTCTATAAACATATTTCACCTATGAAACATACTTCAAATTGTGAATGTTTCTTTTTTGTCTTTGACAATTAATACAAACCTCGACCAAATAGGATCATAAGATTACTAGTCGTTTATATGTGGGACTGCAGATATATGTGTAACATATCTCATTTGATTCAATCTTAACTTGTAAACCTGTCTATAAATACATGTATAATAATACCTTTTATAGAAAGACAAATTCAACATTACAGTACTAATAGTGTAAAACATCACTAGAAAATGCTTCTAAATAATCATTAAAGCTCTGCGTCGTTAAGTTTCAGTGCATATGAATTAACTATATAACCCGTATAACTCGTTTTTAACTTGTTATCTCAGGATCGAAGCAAGTTTTGATTCCGATTCGTAAATAAACACAGCATTGCATTAAAATGCTTTTAGTGTCTAGTATGCTTTATGCACATAAATGAAGTATAGATAATAATTACATACGGTTGCTGTTGAAATAATACTGGTTAATGGATTATCTTCATTACTACATGCTGGCGTGACATCTGCTGGACAACCTTAAAAAACAGAGTTAACATTTGGTGAATGCCTGAATTCTCTTTGTTTCGTAACAAAAATAATATCAGAAACTCCGAATATCAGTCAGTATGCTGATCAATTATTTATATTACTTATTATTTATTGGAGTTAACGCCATATCAACACAATTTAGGTCATTTCACGGCGTCCAGCGCACCTAACCTAGCTTTCCTGGACCATTGTCTATAACCAGTACTCACCTACCCTTCCACAAATTTTCATGGAAGGGTATAACCTCTCCGGACGGGATTCGAACCCGCATCCCCTCGGGCACGAGTATCCAAATCCCGGCGCGCTACCAACTGCGCTATCGACCCGGGTTTATGCCGATCAATATGCAAGTCAGTACGCGAGTCTGTATGTAAGTAAGTATTTAAAAAGTATGTTAGTCATTCTATCAGTCAGTCATCAATTGTATTTGTAAGCAATCTAACAGTCAGTATATAAGTTAAAATTCAGCATGAAAATCAATATAGTAAGTTAGCTATTATGTCATTTTATTTTTGTCTGTTACTCCATGTTTTTACGATATGAAAGATGTGTAAACATTAGCTAAGGTTAATAAATAATAAAGAACAAACTGCATTCATATTTTAACACAACATAGTAGTTTAAGGGTTTCGTTTTGACAAATAAAGATATGAAAGCTAAACAAGATTTAAAAGTTAAGTATTTCAAGTGCTTATGATAAAATATTTTACATAAAATACATACTTCCCATGATACACTGTAATATAGTATCGTCAACAGTATCTCCAGGTGGACATTGATCTGTTCCATCACAAATGTCTTGAATTGCTTTACATGCTGATCCATCTCCACATCGTATTTCTCCTGCTGGACATTCACTTGAAGGACATGGAGTCTCTTCAGGGCAGGGTTGAATTGTCGGACAGTCATGACAGGGGGTTTCTACCGCGCAATCGGGACATGTTGTCTCTATTGGGCCTGAGGATAAAAATGACAACTTCGCCTATTACTTCTGAAGCTTGTAAAACCTCTACGTGTGAAATAAAAGTCTCATTAAAACAATAATTTGGCAGGTATATACATTTCGAAATTGATACAAATTTGGTAAATTAAACCAAACACAATATAAAGTAGGTAATAAACTATTTTGATAGCATAGAATTAATATAAGGATCTAATATTTCACTTGTAAATTGAAACATTATTTTGAGTAAATCGTTAATGAAACATGTAAGTTAAATATATAAAAATCTTCTTCTATATACAAGACCAATACACTGAGATCAACTGGCTTATCATAATTGATATTATGGTATTTGTTATATTTACTGTATTGGTTATATTCAACAATTAAGCGGTGGACAATAGCTGTTCTAAATACAAACGTTCTAGTACAAAACCACATTAACTTTGTCAAACCAACAGAAACTCGACACGCCTTTAGGACTTTAATATATGAGTTTTGTTTCCTAATATAGCAGCGGCCGTGGCGTAGTGGTTAGCAACAATAGCTGTTCTCAATACAAACGTTCTAGTACAAAACCACTTTAACTTTGTCAAACCAATGGAAACTCGACACGCCTTTAGGACTTAAATATATGAATTTTGTTTCCTAATATAGCAGCGGTCGTGGCGTAGTGGTTAACATGTCTGCCTTCGAATCCAGAGATCGCGGGTAGCGGTTGCGGTATGTCATACCATTTGCATATTTAACGGCCTCGTGGTAGGGTAAGTTAGTACTAGTGATTGAAAAGTGTCCATGAAACATGTAGTAGGAAGAGCTGGCCGTCGTATATATAAACTAAATATGTGTTGAATACGACGTTATGCCCAATTAAAAAAAAGTTTCCTAATACACTTAAGAACTTTTCTAAGTATACACCTATATGTTTGGTCATAACTGGAATGATACGTAACCTATTGATATAAAATTTGTAGAAAATGTTCATTAAATAGTATTTCATTTATTAGCAAAACGAAAAATAAATTGAAAAATAAATGACTTCTTATAAGCATTAACAATATTGGCACCAACAAAGTACAAATTCACATCAATAACGCGTATGGCCACCTTCAGCACGCATAACTGTAAGAAACCTTGCTTGCAATTAGATTATGTAGTTCTGAAAAATACCCTAGAGTATCATACATGTAGCACATTCTAGCTGTCTTTACGTCATACGACGTGTTCTCAAGCTTGGCAGGTCTTTAACACTTCCGGTTTGCTCAAACTTTCTTAAAAGTTTCATCACATTCAAAGGTTTACGCTCGAAAGTATGGGCAACCTAAAAACTGGGTTCACTTTGTCACGATTGTTGAAAGTTTCTACATTGCAGCTATGCTTAGAATGTTTCAGTGATAAATATGATGCGAGCAAGACATGAGCTAGCAATTCAATTCAATTTACCTTTCGTAATTACCATTTCGATAGCCTGGCCTCTTCATTTCAAGCTAATTCGTTTCATACTTACGACTTGTGAAAGTTTAGGTGTTCTTTCTAAGTGTATATCGCTATAGATATAAACATGTTGAAAAATAAACGTAAAAATGTAAACTGTTTGGCACATATTAATAAAAAGCACGAAATGCACGTGCATCTTAGAAGTCGGTTACTACAATGTGGATATTGACGTTTTTAGTGTCACATGAAAAATATAGTATCCCATAGTTGACTCACAAAATTTCGTTTAAATATTTTAACAACTGTTGAAATTATCAGCAAGGGAAATGTGTATACTTAGAAAAGTTGTTAAGTGTATTGTGGACTTACTCAGTTGACTCTCTAGGTTCATCAACCTTGTCCTTAAAGAAGTTGGTTTTTGTACTTGATAGTACCGTCCTCTATCACCTATGTAACGTCTGTCCCCATCAACCAAGGCCGCAGATGCTAGCAACACTAAAACAAGTCTTGCCTACAAAAATGAAATCATAGATTCGATATGACATGGTACACAATTTCCCTCTTATTTGAAACACTAGGGTTGATCAATAAATTCGAAGACAATTGCTGTACTGGACTTATTATTCATCAAAACACTATAATACATGTTACATACACAAATTAACTATAACTGAATACAATTTTATTTACATGGGTTGAATATCATTATTATTCTTTTAATTATTAGTCTCAATAGCAACATACATAAGCATATGTACTGCAGGAGAATTTTAAATTGACAACAACCCTAATTAAATGCAATTACTCAGATGTATTTAAGAGTTATGTTATTTTTTACTAAAAGTTACCAGTTTACATGTACGGTGGAATTAGTTAATATTTATCTATTTCTTAAAATGCTGAATTTGAGAATAATAAATTGTAATATCACTTTTAGGAAATTTCAAACTAATAAACATAGTTTGTAAAATTTTACTGTAGGTCTAATGTCGTGTTTTTGTTTGAAGAAAATCTGAATCAATCTGATATAATGGTCTTATTCTGCAGAATATTTGTATGCTGTGGTAACTTATATTTGTTTATGACAACACCATAGAATTTATATATACTTTTATCATTATATATTATATCATTCAAATATGGTAAAAGTACCAGTTTTCATGAGATCTTGTGGAATTGAAACATTGGTAAATTTGTAATTTTCATTATTTTCAACAAAAATGAAATGTGTCAAAGAATGTAAGAATGAACATCCTACACCTACATTTGCCTATAATTCACTAATATCAGAAATAAGCAAAGTGATCGATGCATTTGTTTGACAATATACTAATTAACTAAACCACTCTGATATGTTGATATGTATATATATTTGATAAATACATAGCAACAATTGATGGCTCTGAAATAAAATAATCTAAGTCGACATATATACAAAACGAATTGAAAACAGTAAAACAATTGAGAAAAATACAATAATAGATAAAGTAAACTTTATTTAGCAAAATACTTACAGTTAATACAAACATATCTATGTAATTTTCGCAGTTACAGATGATAACGTACACTACCACTGAGCAACGCGCACACTCTTATTTTATAACAAAATGAATGCGGAAATAGTAAAGACCCAGACAAATAATTACAAACGTCAATTGTAAATGTTGTCTAGACGCTTGGTTCTAAAAATATATTTTATACTGTGCATATGTTTCAACTTTTTAACCAAAAATAACATTAAGACACATCAAAACACATTTAACTGTCTATCTACTTAAAATATTTTAAAATTAAAGATTTTTCTAAAATTTTGAAAGTTTTAAAAAGATATATTTTCAGCTAAAATCGGTGATTAAGCAGCTTTTAGATAATATAAAATAAAGAAAAAGGAAAAATTATGATTCTCTACTACATGTTAATAAAAATTGTAACTGTAATTTGTCTCTGAAAAATTAACAAATCGGTTGTTTCTCGAAATATATTCTATTATCATAGTCTGATAAATAGCTTTTAAGGTTTTCTTCTAACTTTATCGATGGCTCAGTTGATACAATAGAAATCTTAAATAGGAAGATTTCAGGTTCAATTATTAAGTCTATTTTGCCTTTTTTTCTACTTTTGTGGTTTGTTGCATGTAAAGTAAACCTGATAAATGTCTTAGTATCTTGATTTCTTACTTATATTTACCAAGGATGATCTTGCACGAATGGATGTAGAAAATGTTATTCACTTTATTTATAGACATGATCTAACTGATTCTAAATCCAATTGATGCCCATTTGTCATCATTTGGCAACTTCAAGAATCTAAGATGGCGACCAAGATGGCGGCTAGAGGCTAAATTATACATGCAAAATGTAATTTTACACATTATGTTTTTAAAATGAATGACAAAAGTGATTTCAACATCTGCAGGTCCAGTAAGTTGAACTTTGTTATTCATATACAAATCTTTAAATTCAAATTGGCAGTCAAAATGGCGTCAAAATTTCGGATAAAGGCTATTAGCCCAGTATAAATGTATAAAGACCAAACTGGCAGAAAGAGACTGGTGTAGAAATTATTTATTAACTTACAGAGTAGTTCACGTAATTAAAGAATCCGATTGATTTCACTAAGTTATAAGTTATTATAAACACTTATAAATCCAAAATGGCGGCTAAAATGGCGGATATGATCTAATAGTTTAGTTTATAATATACATACATGGACGGAAACAAACACCTGCGGGTTTAAGTTTTAATGGTTTTTTGCTTTTTGAATCTTAAGCTCCCCAGTATATAAAACTAGTTAATCCCACTGATCATTTATTACCAACACAAGATTGAAGCAAATTCAACCAGTTCTAATTTTTGAGCAATAATGTAATGTAAATAATGAACTGTTTTCATAATGGCCTAGTTTTTTGGCTGAAGACAGTCATAATAGCCTTCGGCTTGTAACCTCGGCCAAATATCAGGCCATTATGAAATTTTAATTTACCATCGTCGCAGATAGGGTCCCTTTATATCAAAAACACTCAAATTGTACTAATCTTCAAAATAGCGGCATTTTTTCTTGAAGAAAAAACTTGGCCATTATGAGATTCGGAACCAATCAAAATGCCTGAATTTTATAATAGCCGAGGTATTTATAAAAGGTCGTTTTTTTCATTATGACCGAGTATTTAGTATAATTTAGGATTGAAATCATAGAAACTGACTTTCATCGAAAAATAAATGTCATTTTGCTGATATCTAATTTGCATAAGCGTCAAAGTTTCTAGGATTTCAATCATTATAACTACAATCTCTCTAGGCAAAACTTGTCCCCTGAATTACAATAAATTGAGTTAATATCAAGAACTATTTATGCGTAAGAGCGGAATGCATTATAGTGCGGAATAATTTTGTTGGGTAACAGGTCTTTCATGCCAGCCGTCGGCTTTTTGGTCTCCGCTTTGATGCATTTTTTCAATATTTTAATGTCATTACAGAATTAATAATGCAAAGAATGTAAGTAAATGGATTTTAATTTGTATAAAAAAGCAAAACAAGGGGAAAACACGATTGTGTAGCTTAAAAAACGTGTAAACATGTTGAAAGTTTAACGCTATTCCCGTGCGTTTATCAAGGTCTGGGTTAATTCTTTATAGTAAACTTAATATATTAATGTTTATTGTCTTTGGAAAGTATCCAAGTGGGTAGTAGCTTATGGCCAGAAGATATCATAACTGTCTTCACTTTTGATGTAGGATAGGTGAACTAGCTTTAAAGCATATTTTACACCTATGTTAATTGTGTACACTCTTTTACATTGTCAATAACTGACTTATACATTGTCAATAACTGACTTATACATTGTCAATAACTGACTTACATGTACTAGTAACATTACATGTTGGACGAATGTCTGTTGAACCCATTGTGATAGTGTCACTTACAAGATAGATATTTCAAAATCAGCCAATTTTGGCAGATATTTTTGGTGCTCAGCAATTTGCAGCAACAGTGATCATTTTTTGTACAATTTTATTGTCAATGCTTCTCGTACCAAGTCTTAAAGGTTAATGCGACTAAACATACATGTAATGTTACCGAAAAAATGAAGAATCAACCTATCTTGCAATGCATCGTCATAATGTTTGTTCTTGCAATATATTTAGACTTAAGCGAAACATTTTTCTTAATTTTCTCCTAGGCCATGTTTTGTAATTGATGAAACCCTTAAAACCACCATTTTGCACAAGGTAACAATATTTGCTTAATCATGAGCTAAAACCTGGGTTCAAATAACAGTGTATACTCTTATAGAACTGGCATCTACGCAACGTATTCTCTATATCATTGCAAATAAAAACAAATTATACTACAAACTTTTTTTGGAAATGTGCTTTTGATTTTTTTTCTTTTCGATCAATGGATAGAGTCGTTTACAATGAAATAAAGAACACTCATGATCCAGTTGTGATATCTGATGACAAGATGAAATCCTATTGCAATTTCTCTTATTTACTATTAAAATGTGTTACAATGTCAACAGAATTTCTATCAATTGCTTTGGCATTAATATACTCCTAGAATACCTTGAAAGATAATAGAACATGCACACTATACTTTTAACATCATTTGTCTGTTTCTTTGTTTAATATAATTATAGACACGGCCTATTGATGGACAAGACAATGTTTCTTGCATGTATTTTATCTATTTATGCTGTTGTTCTGCTTTAATGATGGTAATATTAGTGTGTTTGCACAACCAGAAAGTATTTTTCTACCACTTCATAGGTTTTAGTTCCCCATAGATTAGTTTAATACACCATTGTTTGACTTAATTGTCTCTTCTACATGATATGACCTCCCCAGTTGGATTCAAACCAGTACCTCTTCAGGACACAAGATTCACAATCTAGGCACTCTACCATCTGTGCTACCGATCCCGGTTAGGCTTGTCCTAAATATAAGATCCTGCATAAAGTTATATCATATGGAACAGAAAAATGTCCAAATGATAAAAAGTTACAAAAGGTTTTATTTCTAGGACAAGGGTTAGGCCAGAATTTTAAACAGAAATAAAACCTTATAACAAAAGCGGAAAGGGAAGTAACTATGTTGTATACCTTGATTTAATTTTATTGCTCATATCTGCAGCATTAATCTACATGTACATTACAACAAATATAGGAATTTAAATGAAAAATGTTATTTTTACTGCAGGCTAGTAACTGCCACATAACTTGCCATAATTTACAACTTCTTGACTTGAGCATCACCTGACCTGAAATATACAACACCATTGCTTGAGAAAAAGGATAATGAAGATACAAAAAACTTTTAGTATGGAAAGCAAACATAGAATACTTGCGACTGCCTTTATGCATGATTTATAAATTCACCATCTGAGTGAAGATTTTTTTATCTATGTCATAATTAAAAAAAGAATAACAAATTACAACACAAGCAATAAATTGAAAATTTAAGCTAGAAACCCCACAGCAAAGACAAATTAATCAGGGCCCTTGATGAAAAGTTTAATAAATCATTTAAATAACGATTTAATTCTTTAGTAGCCTGAAAGGAACGTTATCCAATATGTAATATAATAATAACAATGATTATTCAAATCTAAATGTAACAATATAAACTCACAGGAACATACTTAGTATTTCATTTGGTGCATCATACGCGTTTACACTTCAAAATTAGTTTGTATATAACTATAAGCCAGTAATAAAACATTAACAATGAAATAACTCAATTACCAGAAAGCAATATTAACATACTCTGAGTATGTTTATCTCGTTATGATTTAATGTCATTATCATTTCATCAAGTTTTGTCCCCATACACATGTTCTTCATACTCCATCACAAATAACCTGAAAATGTCACAATTTAAGTCAAATTCTTAAAAAAATGATTTAACAATACATATACATATCCGCTAAGCCAAGATAAATGGGACCTTTTGATTTTGCCAATGTTACATTGAAATATTCTGAAAAGTTATTTTTAAATTAAATGAATAGTATTTTTTTCAAACACGTTATCTTGAGAGCTTTCTGATGATGTATAGTTTTACTCGTATCATAAGGCCTATACGGGGATTGTTTGATTAAATCCAGCATCACGGATAAGTTCTGTATTAAACTTTCGTTGTCAACATGACTCTGTGTTCAATATGATGCAATTAGTACGGGGGTCATAGGGACCCAATGTGCACCCCCTCTAGACTTTTTGCCACTCATGTTAATTGTTCCTTATGATCCACTGAATCAGAATCGGCTTTGTCCTAAAAAATAAACTCTTGCGCACTACCTAAAATTTCACTGTGTCTCAGCTTTGATTTGACACTAATTATATTATTCTAGCTTAATGCTTGTTCAAGTTATTAATGATTTTACAAACACCAACAATTTCGACAAAAATCAAGGGGTTGCCATGGAAACTGTGCTTGAGTTTATTTTGCAGGACAAAGTCGATTTTAATTCAGTGGACCCTAAGGAACAATTAAGCATGAGTGGCAAAAAGTCTAAAGTGTGTGCACGGTGGACCCCTCTGGCCTCCGTTCTACATTTCTTCTCAAAGATGAGGTCAAATATATTCTAAGATGTCGTCATTGACGATGAAAATATAAGATTACAATTTCACTAAAAAAATATATAATTTATATTTTATCGTACATTTTCATCGAAAAACACGACTTTTCATCGTAAAGCTAGCAAGAAAATTATAGAATTACTTTCTTTTGAAATAAAAAATACTTCACAAGCAAACACAATGTTAGAATTATATGTGTTATCATTTGACTTACAAAGCTGGGTAAATTACGTAATAAGTAAATGTTTTGTGACAAGAAAATGACGTAACGAGTAAACTGTATGTGATAAGAAAATGACGTTATGAGCAAACTTTATGTGACGAAAAAATGACGTAATGAGTAAACTTTACGTGACGTGAAAATAACGCCATGGGAATAAATTATGTGAAGTGAAAATGACGTCATGAAAAAAATTTATGTGACGAGGAGATCTAAATTACGTAACGAGTAAATTTTAAGTGACGGGTAAATGACGTTATGAATAAATGAAGTAAAAGCAAATTACGTGATAAGTAAAAGTTATGTGACGAGAAAATGACGTAATAAGTAAATGACTTGTACAAACACGAAGCATATATTTATGACTTATCGTCTGCATCGAAGAACATTTAAATAATTAAACAATATATATTGTAGCAAGTACATGCATGAAAAGTAATTGGTAACATTCAATTTCCTGGCACGCGTTGGTGTGATGCTTGTTTTTTTCAATGAAGCACGCTATTGTTAATATATGATTTTAATTAAAAAATAACTTACATTTGTCTATATTAGTATAGATGAGCACGAGCTTTGATGCACGTATGATTTAATTAGCGCATTAAACGAGTAACTGTAAGTTATTTCGATTCTTACATCGCAAAAAATATCCATAAAAAAGCACTGGCACTAGAGTCCTCACATTCTTTAAAATGCACATATAATATTTTGTCAACAAACACAATTAAAAATCGCTCCCGTATTCATCACCGTGTACGAGTTATGACTAGATCTATACAATCATTACAATATTCACATGGTATTGAACCATTTTGACAGTAGGTACGGTCTGACAGATTTATTTTACCTTTACAAATATATTTGGATGCAAATATCGGTCTCAATTTGTAGATTAAACATTTGCTTACAAAACTGACTATTCAAAAACTTTATATCTTAAACGGTTATTATGAAATTAATCGTAATTTCAATACTATCATTTTGCAGCGATTGAGAGTCACTGTTCACTTCCGGTTTAATCATGACGCGTTTACCGGCGTAAACTGATTGGTTGATAAACTCCTCGAGACTTTTCCCGTACCTTGTCAATGAAGCGCGCCAAATTTAAATAGGGCCGGATCCAGAAGGGTCGTAAGTGGGGGGGGCACAGGGGGCGGATCTGGGAGGGGTACCCCCTCCCGACGGTATAGAAATTGTTTTTCACATGTCAAAGGTGCAAATCTGAGCACTTTAAAATGCTCTTTTAAACAAATTGAATGAAGCTAAAACTAGGTTAATTATCATTTTTTTCTGTAGAAAAGTGATGCAATGCGTAACAATTCAGATTCATGTGATTGATTAGCTTTTTATAAATATTCATAAATAAAGAAAATGCATTTATAAAATGTGAGTTAGATCACAGGGCCTGACAAAGAGGAGTCGTTATAGGGGAGTACGGTTGGGGTGGGTACGGGAGGGGTATCCCCTCCCGAAGATGTGGAAAAATTTTGAATTTTTGCATGTCAAAGGTGTAAATCTGAGCACTTTTGATCACACTTTAAAAGGATAAAATGAAGCTAAAATTTGGTAAATTATCATTACATTTTAAGCACTTTTGGGCACTACCTTGGAAATATTGAGCGCTATAATTGAGGTATCCTTCATGCATGTGCCCGTTTTGTTCGTTTAGATTTAATTTGTTGGCTTATTATATCCCATTCTTGTACCCCGAAGTTTTCAAGGAACGAGAATGGATAAAATCCTGATTTACAAAAAAATCAGCAATTTCATCATGTAAATGCCGAGAATTTATTAAAAAAAAATACACTTGGTAACTTGTATAAAATCAACAAATGCAATGAGAAAATTCTCCGATTTAACATCCAAAAAAGCCGGTTTATGATACGTTTTTTTTTTTAAATAAGAGGCTTAGTTTATTGTGTTGAAATTCAGCGGTGTTGTGAGTTTTTCGGACGTTTCAGTGGATTTACAAGAATGGTTGTTGGGACGATCCAAAACGTGAAAATCCTTCGAAGAATCACATTTTTCGATTCCTTTGGAAAAATCATTAAGAATACAAGTATTTTAAACACGTAAAATTATATAAAATAAAAGCAACGATTTAAAAATTAACGAAATACAAGCCTATTAATGTATGATTGGATGAAAAAAAATGTTTAACCACTGATTAATTTTTGTCTTCTTTTTCGTTAGAAAACTTGTTTTAGGGTAGGTCACTCTTGAAAAGTTACTTGAAAGTTTAATTCATTTACCTACATTCCTAAAAAAACAACAACAACATAAAACGCTCGCTTTTTCCGATTTTAGATAACTTTTAATTGCTCTTTTTAATGACAAACATTCAGCTATACTCGGCTTTTCTCAGTCTATTACTTGATATGGAAAACGCCGATGTCCTCCATAAATACTTAATTTATGTTAAGGCTCGGTCACTTTTTAAAAGTTATTCGGAATTTTAATACCATAAAAATCATCAAACGATCGTGCATGTTTTCGAAATTAACTAAGTTCGAGTGTCATAGTAGTGACGTATAAAATGCACTTGACTAGCTGTCCTCGTCTTTTCTCTGTCTAACTTGCTATGAAAACGCCGATGATATCCACTAGTAAATAAGATTAGAGGGTGCACAATAACCAAATTTAGGCCTCGTAAGCTAGTTACCATGGTAATTTCACTGGTGACGGTCTTAAATATACTGTTGAGGTATGTGTAATATAGACAATAAACAATTGGTATATATGTGTCTGAATAGATCGAGGGACCATACACTTGCACGATCAATGATTTGAACGCTTGATAAGGCCCGATCTGGGTACCCTGAGATGCTTGAATGTATCAATTTAGATTATTAACTTTTTCAATAGCTCGGATGGATGATTGCATATTAAAATTAATCTAAAAGTCGAGTTGATATTGCTTTGATGGTGCCGATTTTGAGCCCTTTTCTTTGTATGAGAGTCAATATCTGTGGGGCCAGGTGGGGGGCACGTGCTCCCTGTGCCCCCCCCGGTAAATCCGGGCCTGATTAAACCCAATCGGAGCGCACTGCTTAGGTAAACATTTACGTGTCCCAAGTTCTATAAATAGAATATATACGTTATCAATGATATACTCTGCGTCTGAGTACGTAATGATTAATATCCAGGGAACCAGGTTAAGTTCAACCGGACGTCAGTAGTGACGTTGAATCGGTGCAAACTAGTGATTCTAAAATTAATATAAATTTCATGAAAACGGTATCAGATACAAACTTGTAACTTTGCATGATGTTAGAGTAATGTTTAATCCTTAAATTGAGACCGACATTTTCTTTCAGATACAAGTCGAATTGAAGCAAAACGGTTTGGGCCGTATGCACTGTAGAAAACATTCAATACCATGTTTATTATATATGTATGTACAGAGAACTATATATAGGGACGTACGCATTATAATCATATGATATGGACTCTGGTGCCAGTGTAGAAAAGGTATAATTTTATAACTATTTTTAATCGTGAGAAACGCCATGCTGTTGAAATCCACCCTTAGTGCAAAGGCCGAAAATAGCATTTATTTACACAATTATCATAGAGAGGTGTTTCTAAATCCAAGCAAATAATGTTAAAATCTTTTTTAAAAATAGAAACAAAAAACGAATTGTCATAATTGTATGTGTGTTTAACATCAGTCTACAAATTAAGCGCCGCGAAATAAACTAAACATTCGACCTTGCCCTTAGTGTGCGACATTTTATTTACACATGATGTAGCATAATTTAAACTTCGATGATTTCGACGGAATATTGCAAATACAGCTTAAATGATTGGATGTTAACTGGATAGTAGTGTATCAGACAATTTAATTGAGAATTTATCGAAAAGGTTGGATATAAATTGGAATTATGAATGCAAGTCAAGGAATAAGGGATTTTCAGAAAATCAGCGCTGCTCGTGTTGACCAATGACTTGATATGAAACTTGAAATATTACACGTAGCCAGTCCAATTATATAATACTATGCACAGTTTGGCTTTAATTAAATAGTCAATCTTTCTAAAAAAAATTATAATGGCCGGCATGATCGTCGGGTGAAGGACAGAATGAAATGAGACAGCGGAACCGGGAATTGCTGGGACTTAGAAAACGTCTTAAAGTAGGTCTTTTTATGCTAGAATCGATTTAAACTCATTTTAGACCATTTTCCTTCAAGTGATAAGATTAGTATATGTTTTACATTTACTGACATGTTTATTACGGACATCCTAGGTCCTGTTAAAAAATCCCTTATAAACTCGGTCACTATACGGGCTTTGCTCATTTAACGTGGGGAGTAAAATTATAACAGCCGTCACAAGCTCTTTTTTGTTCAATATTAAAGTATAGATGACGTCACATTAAATAAAGAGTGAAAGTGCACGTGCCTATGTTAGAATTGTCATTTAGTTTCCCTACTAATGTATATCAAAGGTCAAGTGTATTATATAATAAAATGAAACACCATTGTTTAATAATGAATACATGTCGCATCATTTCACTGAAACATGGCTAAGTTATGGAAGTGTCTTGTGGTGATTTTTATTGAACTATCAGGTTTGAAGTTAAATATTTTACTATTTTGATTTAAATAAAAAAAACTACGAGGGTGGAATATGATTAGCCCAACAATGCAATGTTTTATAAAATTGATTGCTAATACACACAAATCATATCTTTTAGTAACGTTTACTTGAAGTTGATATTGCTCAAAACATTGCATTTTATTAGAAGTAATCATTTTTGTTCAATCGGTAATAATAACATATTTTTGTACCGATTAATCTGCGAAGTTTATTTTGAAGCCTATACTCAACTTGAAGAACATGTATTGACATTATACTAGAAGCTTTGCTACTCTCAGCATTTTCTTCACATTCTATCCATAAAAGTTTAAAAATGTTTATCATTTTCAGTAGGTTTTTTTAACAAAATGAATATATAATATACGAATAAACATCAGTAAACAAGTAGAAAGGAAATGTATAATACATTATAATAATAATACTACAGTAAAAGTTCATTCACTCGAACACCACCGGGTCGAATTAATTGGCCGAGTCGAACACATTGTCTGGCACCGATCAATTTCCCTTCTATATCTGTATTAGTCAACCTCTCTTGTGTCGAACAGGACTGAGTCGAACTCTCGAACCAATATCTTGGCCCCGTGGTTTACAAATACACTTAAATACAATTGTCTCTCTCGAACAATAGATTTTCACACATCGGCCGTAAAATCTTGACCGCAGTCATTGTTTGTGACGCGTGATAATAACAGGGCGTGAAAATCGCTTAACAATAGATTTGTTAATTGATTTTTAATTGCTTAACAATAGATTTGTTAATTCATGTTAATTTGCCCAACACATTGTGATTAGTAAATATATTGTTTATAATATTGCATAAAAATTGCTTAACAATAGAATTGTTTGTTGACTGCAACTTGTAGACAGGAACATATTATAAAATGTCATGGTATGATTAAAAAAATGACAAAACAAGTAAATAAGGTCTCGCTAAAAAAATAATTAGCGCATATACAGCGTGTATGTTAGTTTTAATTAATAAAAACTGATAAAAAAGTTCGTGCAATTTCGGTAAAAAATAAGTCCAAATTAAGGATCGAAATGTTAGAACAGAATATACACACATATACAACGGCGGAAAAAAACTTACTGGAGAACCCGGTCACATCGAACCTTTCTCACTTACATGTAACCACATTAAAGAAATTATCAATTCATCTACTACTACTAACCTATATCGTAATCATGTTCTTAAATGTAAAAATAACGCACAACAAATATGAACTTGGCAATTTTTTTGCAGTAATTACTAACTACGTATACATGACACATGAATGAACCGTGTGTTCGGGGTATATACTAAACCAAGGGAGATAACAAATTTAAAAACCATTGATCTATATTAATAACGTCGTACTTGGACGAAAGTCGGCCGGGTCGAACACTTGGCTCTCTCGAATCATTTTTCATGTCCCCTCGAGTTCGAGCCAGCGAACTTTTACTGTAGTTTTACTGAGCAAAGAACATATCAATAAAACTGGCTCCAGAAAACATAACTTATGATTATAAAATATTATGTTCCTATCTTAAATGAATGTTTTATTTTTCTATTTAGATATAACGATGTCATCATCAACAACAGCAAGTGCAGCAACTGTTTCAACAACAACAACACTATCAACACCACCACCACCAACAACAACAACAATAACTACACCACCACCACCAACAACAACACCAACAACAACTACACCACCAACAACAACAACAACAACAAAAACACCAACAACAACTACACCACCACCGCAACCAACAACAACACTACCACCACCAACAACAACAACAACACCACCTCCACCGCCAATAACAACAACACCAACAACACCACCACCACCACCGCAACCAACAACAACAACACTACAACCACCACCACCAACAACAACACCACCACCACCGCCAATAACAACAACACCAACAACAACAGCACCACTACCAACAACAACACCAACACCAACACTACCAACAACATCACCACCACCAACACCACCACCACCAACAACGCCGCCACCAGCAACAACTACACCACCACCACCGCAACCAACAACAACAACACTACCACCACCACCACCAACAACACCAACAACTACGACACCACCACCACCACCAACGACAACAAAAGTAAGCTCAACAACTCGGACAGAGGCAACGACAGAAAGAAACAGTAAGCTGTTAATCTATCATTATAAAATAGATAATTAACATCACATTCAAAATTTTATTTCATTAAACGTTGATTTTAAATTGGATAAAGATATTGCTATGCATTATAACGTATAATTTATATAAAATACTATGTGGCATTTTTATTAAATATTTTCAGTTGATTTTTTATTAAATATGATTAATTTATCAGGAACGTGATGCTAGACGTACAGATTTAATCATCTCATTTGTAATTAGAAAACGGAATATGCAATTAATATTTCCAATTTATTAAGTGTAATATATTACTAGGTTGAACTAATTTTCGTTTTTACAAACTGGTCGAAACTGAACTGGCGGCCGTAATTTCGTTTTTTGACATGGATTGCGTTAGCAATTCAGGTCTTAGTAAGCGAAATATTTTGAAACGCATAAAAATGTCGCGGACGTAGACATTCGACGGTCACGGGCATTAGATTCAGCACAGCGGTACGTTGTTAGGTTGAATTAATACTAACGCGTTAAAAATAGTCCCATTGATAACAATATCTGACAGTATCAAGCAGTCTTCGTTGTTGACTTACAATACATAGAAATATCCTTGTTAATTCCGTTTAAACAGTTTCAATAAGGAACCGACATTCTTCCGTTAAAATATCGAAAACAAGTTATGTTACTTTTAACTCGTTTCTGTTCTTTTGACTGTAACACCAGTGCGCTAAAATAGACACGCTTACATTTCATTCGCTTACTTTCTAGTGTTTAAAAATAGATCATATACATGTGTTCTGATTTCTTCTGAGGACAGTATCAATGTAGCTTCGCTGATCCTTCGCAATGCAGTATGTTTGTAAATTTTAGAAAAAAAGATCATTAGTCCAACCTCTCTATATGTATTTGGATAAAAATTGCCCTGTTTAATCCATGTCCGGACAGCGCCATCGGCGCTTTGATTATTTAGTGTAGTATGCAAGTGTTTTTCTTTTTAGCTGTGTCGGTAGTTTGTTCATTTAACCTACATGTCATAAATATATTCTTTTTTTCCCAGTCGTACCAGATTTTGATAGGGATCCTTATCAATACTATGGATGCTATGATAGATCGTCTTTAGAATGTTTGTGGACAAGCGGCACTTACTCTAATAATGGTATATCAGGATGTAACACTTTTTGCAACCAATCCGTCATTTTAGCTATTTCGGTATGTTTCTTCAATCGATCCTTAAACTCGATAATATTGCATGCATTTACACACAACCGTATAAAAAGAAATGGCTAATAACATTGCCTTTGTAAAGGCAAATCACCCGAGTATATAAAGCTAATCAACAAGAGCACGATGAAGAAATTATCGATTAAGAATTGGACTCTACTCTCAAACCAGTTGCTGCATCCGAACTATATTAACTACCACTGTACAGATCCTGGATCATCTTAAAAAATGGAAGAAATCACTTGTTGCATTTTGAATTAGGAATTCTTCAGGTGACACTTACTTATAAACTTTTTTGTAATTATATCTTAACCATTAACCATAATGAATGTTTGTGTTAATTTCAGTCACGAGGCGACTGTAAATGTTTAACAAGATTCCCTGAAGGGTTAAGGAATTATGCTTGTAACAAACGTTGCTCTGATAATAATAAGAAAACTTGCGGTGGAGATTCTATATTTTTATTTTCGGTGTACAAGGTCGCAGGTAGTATACTGTAATTTCACATTGAAAATGATACTTACATTCCAATTTAACGAAAGTATTTGACTTTGAGGAAGAAACCATTTTTAATGGGATAAACGTCGCATTTAACACATATTTACTTTATGTCATATATACAACGGCCAGCTCTTCCTACTACAGGTTTCCTGGACACTTTTCTATCACCAGTACTAACTTACCATACAACGAGGCCGTCAACTCATGTATAGGATATGACCTACCGCAACCGGGCTCGAACCCGCGATCTCCGGATTCGATTGTGGCTCAAAGAGAGCTATCAGCTAGTTTCTGGAGAAAATATTTAATTTATTAGACGGATTGTTCACCCTGTGTTGTTTTCTAATGTATAACACGTTATAATCTATACAAAATACAACTGTATAATGTATAATAATTGTATAATACTTAACTTATTCAATTATCATCCTTGTACTCAAAGGGATAGTGATATAGTGATTGAAAAATGATAAATCATTGTATACGTAATATATAATTGATTTAATAGAACATTTCTATGCATACAATACTTGTCTTGTCATTTTTCTCTCGTTGTTACTTTTTTGTTATTTCTTTTATAATCTTGACCCTATTTACATATACTGAGAGCCTACTGATAGTGTTTCTATAATACTTCATAGAGAGAATTGTGTCAGTTATCTTTCCTTGATGAAATCAAAAGCAAACCAATAAGTAGGTCCTATCAGTTGGAATTCTCGGTTTTTATCTTTGAATTCCAATGTAAGGATAACAATATATTTCATCTAATATCTTTCTTGTTAATGAAGATATTAACAGAAGTGATTAAATTTAGATAGTTCTTTACCCTAAAAATACTTAGCTTGAATAAAAAAAAATGATTTACTAAAAAAGTTATTTAAGATTTTTTGGCAAACTGACATTGAAAAGGAAGAGTAAAATCCAAGTAATCCAACTAAAAGGACCTACCTATTTGAAGAGTATACAAGGGGAATTAACTGACTAAAGTCCCTCATTAAGCATTTGAAAATGTCAATTATGACAGAAATAATAATTTCTTAACTGTCAAAGTTTGAATAATTTTATGGAATTTTTGGATACACAGTATCACGATATCACGAGTATAAGACAAAGAACACGAAGTCACCGTGATATTATTCCTGTTTAGACTGTTTAGAAAAAGCTAACTATACAATGTACTTATATGAACACCTATAGGGCAGGGGGGGCCGCCTTTGAAATGGATTACCAGCTTTTATGATTAAATGTACCTTTAAGGTGCCGCTCTGATAACATACCAGTTCATTCAGGAGATACCTTGATTTCATCTGTTAGAAGAGATAGACCTTACTATGAATAGGTTATAATGTTTTTATCATGTATTTCATTTTGTTCAGGGAAGACGGTGACATCTACTACAGCATTAATGACAACACCAAATAATTCCATAACAACAACAACAACAACAACAGTAGCAACAGCAGCAGCAGCAGCAACAACATCAACAACAACTACAATCGAATTTTCTACGACAACACTATCTGATACAACAACAGAACCCCCCGGTTGGTTATAAGTATATCATGATAAAGAAATCGCTGATTTATTCCTTTCACGATAAGCATCTTATACTCAAGCTACCGTATATGAAACAAGAAATGTCTTTAAAAAAGACAAACGGCGTCGATTTAAAAACAAGAGGGCCCAAAGGGCCCTGGGTGCTCACCTGAGGAAAAAGTCAAAGGTCACAGAAGAGCCATTTACAGAGGACCACTAATGTTAAAACCTATTTTTTTGACCCAGTGACCTACTTATCCAACCAATCAGACCTATTTGAACAATTTTGGTAGGAAACCACCCACGGACCATTCCTGTTGAGTTTGGGCAAATTATCATAAGCGGTTCAAGAGAAGATGTTGTTTGAACTTTTCCTTATATAATTCAATGTAATATTGTGATTCATGGGGTGGGGTCAATTTTGACCCAGGGGCATAATTTGAACAACTGTGATGGAGGACCTCTAGATGATGTTATATACCAAATATGAAAGCTCTAGGCCTTGTAGTTTCAGACAAGAAGATTTTTGATAATTGCATTGTGAAAACCTATTTTTTGATTCCGTGACCTCCGTTAGTATTTGCTCATACAAGTTGTGACCACGCATCATCACTTCATCAACAACATTTGCAGACCAGTTTCGCAGACTTGGCACATGATTGCCTACCGTAAACAATATAACAGCCAATGCAATTGCCGTACACTGATAACCTGCAGCTTGTGAGCATATCTGACCTTGGTGAAATCGACCGTTAATAATCCTTACCATTGTTTTGATCTCCGTTGCCCGTTCAATGTTGTTTAGAGTCAGCTACCTATGCTCGGTCACTACCAATGCTCGGTCACCCCTAGCAAATTTCGATTAATTAAAAAGGGGACCTCGCGTATTGTTTCTAATTTTAGTCATACCTGTCAAACGCTCGCGGAAACCCCAAATCATGATCATCTAGACGCTTATCTGTTTATGCAGACGATAGAAACGAGCGCACCTGCTGTTTTCCGCTAGAAAATCCTAGAGGCTAGAAAATCGAATTTGGACAGCCTTGTCTTTTTCACTTATAATTATTATAATAATTCAAGAAGTATTATGATTTATTTAAATTTATAATATTTATACAATAATCTATCAATTGTAAATAAAAATCTCACATATTTATGTATATTCTAAGTAAAACAAGGTGACCGAGCACTGGTCCGAAATTTTCCAAAAATACCGTGTTTTACGTATTACACTCCGCGCCGATTTTATCCAATAATCGGGATCGTCAGACGCTTGTTTTTCTGTAAACGGAAGTAGGTCAACATGTAGACGATAATGCGTAATGAATTTGACATGAATTGACAGAATACCGTTAACCCGCTTCGATTTTGATATAAATGTGACCGAACAAAAATATTACGTATGTTACGTACCAATAACTCTGCGGATTAATAAATATATGTGGAGCTGTGACTCTCAAAGTGTAAACCCCGGAAACTGGACGTAGTGAGGCTAACTTAATAATTATTGGGTAATATGTCAGACTTTTTACTAGAAACCGGTTCACATCTGGAGACGTAATTCATTTTACCCATAAAATATTGTGTTTGACACGTAACTTTTTATTGTTACAATATAAAAAAACACTTTGGAAAGCAATAGAAGTCTACCCAAAAAAAATAATCTACGAACGAAGCAAAATTTCGTAAAACACTGCATTACAATAGTGTGGCCTTTATTTTTTCGCGCGTGTCAGGGCCATCCAATCGAAGAGGGGATTTTCTCTGTTTCTCCCGTACGTCATTTTCAGTGCTTATAAAATCATCCAATAGAACGGCGGATTTCCGAAATTCCCAGACATACGTCATTATACAGAAATGTAGGTCAAAATCCAGCTTAAACAGCTACGCCGAAAAATATTGACGGCAAAATTAGCAACATTCACTGGTCAATTTGTACAATGAAATTACGCGACAATTCTAGTATGTTCCCAATGTTAATAAATAGAACGTTCATATTGAAGGCCGCGTAAACGTAACTCATTTAAAGTTACTTTATGGATAAATAGCCGTTTTAATTTATTACATTATTTGCCGAAATTGTGGAACTCAGTATTTTAACTCAAAAGAGATTGATTATGACATTTTCAGCATGTAGAATCCGATCAGACACGTTTGGCAATGCAGAATAAATGCATATGTCAGTTGATTTTTGAGTTTTGAATTAGGAATATCTTTAAATGGTAAATCTGTTTTCATTTCTTTCGTTTGAAAGCTTCATGTAGGAATAAAAACTATTCAAAAATTAGCAAAACGTGTAAATTATTTTATTCTGAAGAAAACATTGGGTATTTTTTTAAAAATATTACTAGTATATGTTTTAAATCTAAAGCAATATTTGAGTAAAACTTTTTAAAAGTATCTGTTTTAATTCGAAAGCAGTCATTGAGTAAAGCTTTGAATAATGTCTGTTTTGAATCTAAAGCAATAATTGAGTAAAACGTTTTTTTATTATCAGCTATAAATCTAAAGCAATTATTTAGTCAAAGTTGTAATACAATGTTATTTAAATCTAAAACAATCATTGAGTAAAAGCTTTTAATACTCATTGTTTTCAATCAAAAGCAATCTTTGAGAAAAAGTTTTTAATAATATTTGTTTTAAATTTAAAGCAATCATTGAGTACAGTTTTTATCTACAGTATTTGTTTTAATTCTAACGCAATCACTGAGTAAGCTACTATCTTTTGTTAACTGATGAATTCTTAGGTCATTGTGCACAAGATACATAGATATATTAACATTTATCTTCTAGATGATGGAAAGCTGAAAACCTCACACAAATATATTATTATTGGTGCTATTACAGTGACGGGTCTCATTGTAGTTTTAACTGTTGTTATTTGTATACATGTAAGGTAAGCAAATCGTCTGTTTTTTATTATATTCTAGTAGGTCTGCACGTGCTTGCTATCTTAGTTAAGCACATTGGTTCTCGCTCCAAAAACTAAACAAGAGCTTAATAAAATACTCAAGTATGGTTTAGATTGCGTCTTTAACGACAGTAACCTCAGAAAACTGAATTCAGTAAGCTTGTAGAATAAATAACTTTTTCTTCATTACCATTATGTACAAGAACCTGAGAAAGCCAAGCATATGTTATATCTACATTTTCTTGCTCATAACAGTTTAACAGTTTATTTTACACTCAGCACATGATACATGTGAATGGAGGTACAATAGAAAAACATCTAATACATAGATGATATATGCATGATATATGTCACATTGCAAAAGCTTTTCATTGTGTCTCTACAGACACCGATCCAGACTTTTTCAGGTGTCCAACCCAAGTATTTTCATGGGTGACCCTGTCATTTGATACCGCTTTTAATTCCGTCTGTTTGCTAATGCTCATTAAATTTCATGTGTAATAATACTAAGATTTTGATAGAATTAACATAACAACCTTCAAAGTAGCTTTTAATATTCATATTTTCAGACGTTCTGGACAAAAACAAAAGGACTCATCAAAAGCAAATCCAGATTCAATGAACACGCCAAGAAACTTGAACAATCGTGACGAACATATTGACGGCGTTGACGACAGTGACTATATCGAACTTGGCGAAGCAGACATTGGGTGTACCAATGTTATCTCTTCACGATTTTGTACAAAAGACGATGTATACGATAAACTGAATGGAACACATTTCAATTTTAATTATCCTACTTATCATCATATAGGGCGCTCTAATATTGTTGGTGCATGCGCATTGGCAGATTCTGAATACTCACATATAGGTCAATGTGTTAAGTCAAGCAACAAATCAGCGGTGATTGATTTTGATACTTATAACAGCGTGTCTTTCAATAAAGAAGGTGGGTTAGATGAAAACCCTTATATGGATTCTAATCAATCAACAATGAAAAACAACAAAACAGCTGCCATTGATTTTGATGCTTATAATCATGTGTATTTTGATGAAGAAAATGGAGTCAATATAACTGTTCACATGAATGACAATGACACTGTGGTCAATGATTCAGATGATTATAATCAAAGTGATTTAAATAAAAGCCAGCCAATATTACAGGATTGTATAGATACTTCCTTAAATAATTATTATGATAAAATACAATTTGACCGCTAGGTCAGTGTAGGGTAAACATTACAAATATGTGTGTTATTTTTGAACAAGGCATACTTTTTACAAAAATTTGAAAATCTAATGTCATCAACAACAAAAAAACTTAGTATTAATGTTTCATTTTTTATACCTCGCATTCTAACAACGAACTGCATAAAATGATAGTGTTTAATTGATTTAATATAATTCATTGTTACAAGTTGTATTTGAACTTCGCTTACGTTAGTTTTGTTTTGTTTCCTGTTAAACATGCAAGGTATAGTATTATGTAATGATGTAGTAGTGTGTTATGTTTCCGTTGGCTATAAATTATACTTTTATGATTAAAATAACATGAGAGGCAGATAGATAAAGTACCAGGGTATAAACTATCAACACATAGAAGGAAGGACATCAGACAAGAAGCAATGCAAGACACTATCAAAATGAATTATACCACTTAAGTCTTATTACACTGCACACGAGAAAAGCTGCATATTTGTTCATTTGTCAAGGATTGTGGAACACATATTTTTCCTGAATTCCGCATTAACAAACACAAGGTTGTAAAAATAATTTTAATACCAAAATACGTAGGTGATATATGTTTTCATGGATTCAATATAAGGGAATCATTTTTCTTAGGTGACGAATTTTATAAACATACAGTACAACCTTCTGGAGCGACACCCACAAAGTGTGTTGCTGTTCAGAGGTTGTTGCTCTGCACACCAAAGGAAAATATCAAAGCTGTTGTTGTGCAGAGGATTTGTTCTGTAGAGGACCACTCTATAGATGTTATACTGTACATAACAGAAGGTCAAGATTGAAAGAAAATGTCATAATCAACATTTGTGGAGTTTCTGCTTGGGTTTAAGTTCAGTTTTTTTCATGAATGGAACAAATGATTTCAATTTTATGAAATATTTTGAAAGCAATACTATATCAGAAGTTGGTTTTAATTAAAAACTGTGTTCCACTTTCTTTGGCACATGGATATGATTACAGCTTTTTGCTCATGTCAAGTCATGTTGTGTATTGTTATAACCCTGGCCTTCTATAAATGATTTGGAACAATAGGTGAAAGGATGCTTCAAAAATCTTTAATTCATAACACTAATGTAATTTCTAGTACATGTACATGTGACAAAACAGTCTTTGAAATAAGCAGTTGACAAGTTGTCTTGAACAACTTCTTTTCAGGTTTAAACAAGCAAACATTTGATTTGGACAGTCAAAGATATTACTAAGATAATGCAGTAAAAGGCATAACAAAGAAAATGTAGCAAAAAGCATATCAATGGCTGCTGGCAGCTCTTCAAGCCAACCATTTTTTATTTTTTTATTGGGTTTATCATCGTTTCAACACAATAAAGGTCATTTTACAGCATCTAGTGCACATAACATAGCTTTCATGGACCCTTGTCTTTAACCAGTACTCCCCTACCCTTCCACAAGGCCAGAAACTTCTCCATATATCTTATTAATGGAGGAAAATTGACATTATTGTCAAATTTTCATGGAAGGGTATAACCTTCCTGGTTGGGATTCGAACATATACCCCATTCGGGACACTAGATTCCTAATCCTGGTGGGCTACCATCAGCGCCACTAACCCGGGTTAAACCATTTTTCAAACCCTAAATAATTCAACCACTTGCTAAATGGTTCTTAATAAATAAAGCAATAATAACTCAGACAGTGTGCTGTGTGTCTAGGTGCTCCATAGTAAAACATAGCACTTTCTTCAGATGTGGGGATGAATTTAACAAGCAAACAGGACAATAAATACTTCATAGAAAATTCATGCTGGAGTCATGTGTGGCATTCAACAATAGTCCAATATACATGAAATTATGTGAAGTTCTGTACAATATCCTTTAGATGTAGAACAGAACTTATAAGCTCAAAATGGCATTTGAATAGTAAAGCTGGAAAAGCATGATAAACTTTGGCACAAATAAGCATACCAAGCCACAGATCCATATTGTCACACAAAATTAATCAGTGAAAAAACAATGACAATTGAATAAAATATTGACATTAATTTCCATTACAAACACAATACAATGATTTACATATTTTATTCCACTTGGCTACATCTCATATCATATTAGATTATTTGAACAAGAGGAGTTCACCACACAGTGGACTCGACTACTCTCCATTCCTCACAGTAAACAAAGCAGTCTGGATACTGAAGTGTGAAGACATGATCGCAATTTCAAGTAAATACTTCAAGAAGTTGTAATGATAAAATTTGCATGCAAAACCCTCACCAAGATTTTTCTAATGCAATAAGGGATATAATACTCAAACTCTATAATACCTTCAACAGTAATCCCCTTAAACTTTGAGTGTCAAACAGTTTCAAAAATGCAAAGATACAATGTTGAAACAAAAAAGTGTAAAACTAACACACAACTGAGCTACATTGCCCCACTATCTTTCTTATAGCAGAGTTTATGATGTAATACTAATAAAGATAATTCTTTGGTGCTTAAAATGTTACATAATATCGGTAAAGCAAGTGACATTTAATAAATAAGATACATAATTATGACATAAATAAATATACTTAACGAAACTTCTATGTACCCCATTTTTAATGTTGTTGGAAATTTTTATTTTTCAACATTTATGTCTAATTGTTAATGAAAATGTGTATAGGACTATATACTGTTATCTGCTTGCATGTTTTTCATGCTTCTTAATTGATGCAAAACTGTTTCTGTCAAGCATGTGCTGAAAAGTGGAAATGTGCACATGCTTCTCATGCAAATATCCCACTTGGTCAGTTTTGGTGAAAATCACAAGTGTGTGGATATGCACAACGAAAAATCAAGAAATGGCTTGAATGTCGCTTCAAGAACAAGAAAATGCCATAGGTCTTTTGCAAAGGGGTGCGTCACATGCAGGATAAGATTTCTTATTGCTAATTTTCTGTTAAATCAAAGCAATCAGAAATCATCCCATATCAATGCATGCACAACCAAACCAGTTTTGCATCGCTAAAGCAGCATGAAAATCATGCAAGCAAAGGTCAGTATGGTCCTATACACATTTCCAACATTGATCCGACATAAGTCTAAAATGTTGAAAAAAAAAAAATTTCTACAACATTGAAATCAGGGTTCTTAGAAGTTTTGTTAAGTATACATTGATACATGTACATAGCAAACACATATTTTATTAACAAAGAGTTTACATACATTTAGTGTTTAGCGTAAAACGATTGTAACTCAAAAAAAAGAAGAGTGAGTTACAACCTTTTTGCCCTAAATCCGCGATTTATGTAAAAGCTTAGTTCATGAAAAGTTTAGATGGGGTTATGAAGGTAAGTAGTGATGAATTATGTGCACTAATAAAATTTTGATTGAAAAAAAATCATCCTAAAACTGCAAAAGCATACATTAATTATATATATATTATAATGTTATACTATTATATATTATGTATTATTAATATAATGTATTTAACATTAAGACTACCATATATACAATATATAAATCACAACCAGAAATAATGATACAGTAATACCAAGGCAGAACATTGGATGAAGTATTGTGCATAAAGTTTGACCCCGACCTGACCTTTATGCAAGAATATTCATTACATTGAATACAAAGGTAGTATTAATGCTCGATACACTGTGACCGTGAGGATCATGAGTTAAAACTTAAAGTAGAACTCAACACGCTGTCAAACATGCCTATGTTTTTTGCTAATTCAATAAAAATGACAATTCTAAGATATATGACGCATGCATTTTGGCCAGGAAACGTTTGGTAACGACACATGGGGCCGTTAAAAGTCGTTCTTTTAGCGTTGCTAAGTGTGTTACCTGCCCTTGATTTTGGAGTTAACTCCCTTTGCACGTACAACCCGTGCATTCCCATTATGCACATCGGTAACTCGTCTCGGTCACATTGTAGTTCGTCCTCATTATGCACGAAAACCACGCTTGCATGAAATGCATTTTATTAGCTACTGTATCCGCGGATTTTATCAAAATAAAATTTGAATACCTTTTTTTTCTTTTTAATGACCGCAAATTTTACCTTGAAAAAAAACTTTTGCTAAACGCCAAGGGAAATAATCAATATTAGTTTTTTTTATTACTCCTCGTGAAGTTATAGTGGTGTCTGTCCTGCATGACCTAATTTACGTTTTCCAAAAATAACTTCTACAATGATGACGACATTTTGCTTTCGTTTGTAAACATCACTTTCTGGTGAAGAAATTCAGTCATTCATGGTTAGTATAGTAATTCTTAGTCATTTTTATAGTAAGATAAAGCTTATCAAACGAATGGAAACGCCATTATTTGACAGAAAACGTGCTTTATTTTCGCTGACATAAACTAGCTTGCATTTCGTCATGTCGGCGTCTGTTCCCAGACCCGGTATTCATTTGGAATGTAGAATAGGAAATTTCGGAAAGTTGAAGCCTTGTGAATGATACTTGTTTCTGAGGAATAACTAGCTTAACATACACATTGGGTCATACTATGCTTTTGTACTTGATATTGTATTTTATTGTGATAACACTGAACCATCACCTTTGGAAAATCAACGGGGTGTCCCGCTACTAAATTAAGAGAAACATTTCAAGGGCGGATCCTTCAGGTAGACAAACATCCGTGTCCCCCTCCTGTTTATTTTATTTTCAAAAACATTGAAATGAAAGTAAATGTGATACTTTCGCTTTCCAACTACCAGAATAAAGCAGTTATAAGATTATTTTACAGGATTTTTAGTTATTTTTTCTGTTTTTTCTTTTTCAGAATTCCTGACAGAAACTAGATCTAATGCAATTTGTGTACCATAATGCAATGCCAAGTATGACAAAAAATCTGCTTCAGCTCAATCAGGTAAATCTATGTTTTTGATGGTTAAAAACTAAATTTTAGACTTCTTCAAAACACTTCTCTGTCATACATTGAAAGCCCACTTTACTTACCAAGTATCATTTTTTGTATTTTAAAATTTAATTGTTGCACAATAAGTTGAATATTGACCAGATCTACTTGCAGGGAAATCATATTGTAATAATTTTTTACATATGTCGAGGAACTTATGACTGGAAAGCAACCTCAGCTTTCAGAGTCAAAAGTCATTAGATCTATACCTCCCAGTATTAGTAGAAGGCTTTCTATGTTAAGTCAGAGACATAGATAATTCCCTGGTTAAGTGCATTGAATACATGTCAAGGATGAGTAATAAATGTAACTTGAATAACTTGGATTTACAATGTAGTTCCAAGGGCTCATATTTTCAAACATTTCACTAATTTTAGGCAATCTTATGTTGTATTTGTTGACTTAATTATTACAAATGCATATATGCATATTATTAAAAGAAATCACAAGTACAAAACAAAACAAAAAGCTTCATATTAGTATTTTATTATCAAAATAAAAAATGACACATGTAGGATTATAATAAACATGGTTTTGCTTGGATAGTTGGAAGAATAATCTGTTCTAAGTTGAATGAAAGTTAATGAAAATACAAAAAAGACTCCAGCAGAACTTCTGATCTTTTAAATCTTTTATATGAATGCTGTGCCTTCTTTATATAATTTTCTAACTGTAACACAAAGTATCTGATATTTGTTGAATATGCATATCCTGAAATGACATGAAATATAAATTATTCTTAATATGATATGATATTACATAGTGAAAATAAAGTTTATGTTCATTTTCTATTTTCAGGCATACTATTTTCAAACAAGTTGAATGAGCTGATAGAGTAAAAAAAAAACATTTGGGACAAACAGTTCTCTACAAATCAAGTAACAACTTTTTGGTGACAAAAACAATGATATACATGTAATATAAACTGATTCTGGAATGTTAGTCAACTTCAAGTGATGATAAAATATTATATCTGTGTGAATTATTTCAATTATAATTTGTATGAAGTATTGTAAGAATTTGTGTAACCAAATACATTTTTCAAAACTTATTTGTGTTTTTCATATTTAAAGTTAATAAATGATGTTAAAATTCATTTTGTCTTGTGATTTAGAGGGTCCATTAGATAGTCATTTCTTTTATCATTGAAGAGATATCAAAGTTCCTCATTATATTTAGAAAAAAGCACATATATGTGCCTCACAACTTGATTGAAAGCAAACAAGATAAACATGTTCAGACTAAAAAAATTCAGTATGTATCTGGACCAATGGTTAATCAATCTTAATGCTGAAATTACCTGTTAGATAGATGCAACACTGCTCTTAACTTTTTTTCAACAAAAATAACTCGTGCATTTAAATGTGAGTTTCATGGTAAAGATAAAATTGAAAGTGTTTATTGATAACTGACAATACTACCTGATTTATATTTTCAATCAAGAGCAAGATGTAAACACATTATGTATATTTTTCAAGCCTCTTGAATAATTTTGTCAATTTTTTAGAGCAGTGTTGCATAGATCAGACAATAATACTTACATGAATGAAAACTGCAGCTGAATATAAACCCCACAAACTGTTACACAAGATGAGCTATATCTTGCTGCCAGGATTATGCATGCTATTGACATCATCTTACTCCTACAAAAGTAACAATGATATTTAATTATTTATTTAGTGGATTTAACGCCGTATCAACACAATTTAGGTCATTTCACGGCGTCCAGCGCACCTAACCTAGCTTTCCTGGACCATTGTCTATAACCAGTACTCACCTACCCTTCCATAAGGCCGGAAACTTCTCCATATTATCTAACTAATGGAGGAAAATCGACATTATTGTCAAATTTTCATGGAAGGGTATAACTTCCCCGGGTGGGATTCGAACCCGCACCCCCTCGGGCACGAGTATCCAAATCCTGACGCGCTACCAACTGCGCTATCGACCAGTAACAATGAACAAAATTAACAAATTATTCAATCAATCTTACAACCATATTAACTTTATGAAATATTATCATTGAACCTGAATGGAATTGAAGATGTCACTTTCAAAGAGAATGCACAAATAATGACGTTAAAAAATATGTGCAAGTATGGTTCATGAAAGTCCCACCCCCTTGTTGTTACTTAATGAGAGATAGAGCTATATACATCAGTGACAGTTAATGTTTACTATTTTGTACTGTGATTACAACCAAACATATCTAGATCAGATGATCTTGACTTCAAATAAACTCATTATTTTTAAAATAAAGTATGTTTCATAATAAAATCATAACATACAGTACCCCTCCAGGCTCCATCCCATCAGTATGAACGTGATTCATACGGATCAATCGAGGTATCAATCATGTGAAACATCAATATTATGGTCAGATTTCGTAACTACTTTTTACTAATATTGCTGCGAATCACAAATAAAACAGACTGCACTACATAAGGTTCACTTCTAAGTTCTAGGTCTAACCAACCGTGACAAGATGGGCGAAATTATTTGGGACGAATCCAACGTGGTTTGGTGAATAAACAAAAATACTCATTCACTCACTATAGTAATACTACATGAAATCGTTACTTACAGTGTTCAAAAATACTGACACATCCTTAACTTTACTTCTTTACAACCAATCATCTGGTTCTTGAAGTTGAACAACATTGCAAGATTTACAATTCGTCTATCGTTGAATCTGACTAAGCCCAATCTAGTCTTCAGAGTTTATCAGCGATCATTAATGTTTTTTTATTTAGCAGGTCAAACACAACTAAAGCCCGAAGTCAACTCAACTATGATATGAAACTACTAAAGGGTCCCAATTCGAAAAAAATTGAACTTGGAAGAGACGTTTAAAAATCAAACAATGCCGCCATGTTTACTCACTTCAGATTCGGGCGAGAGTTTTCTCCCTTGCTTCGTTAGCAACGGACGCCGTATTCAGGGGAGATCAGTCATGTCGACCCTTTGAAAATGGGGGTTTTGATAAAGAAATTAGGTACCAGACCCCTTTTGGAAGTGTCAACTTTAAAGGTCCATGATCTAATTACATATTATTCTTTCAAATAAGTAAAAGAAACACATACTTTTAGACCCCCTGTTGAGTTCTACTTTAACACACAAACATACTTCTATAATTTTACAATCGCTGCCGAAGTGTAGAATAGTCGTGGTACTGACTTTGTGTAGATAATTATTAGATGCAAATGTGAAATGTCAGGGTCAATATTTACGCACTATACTTAGTATTTAATTCATGGTACATTCTTTTCATGGTAAAAAGTTTGATTCTTATTGAACATTTAATGTATATGAAAATCTTGTTTGAATAATGAAGTAACATAGGCACTATGAAAGAAAATCACTAAAGGTAAATTCCCAAAGTGCAAGTGATGTTCATTTCCAATGTAATGCAATGTCAGGTCACATACATAAAGTAAAGAACAATTGTAAAAAGTAATTGCATTTCATAGAGTTAGTTTCATGCTTATGTACGATCACGAACTTTGCAGCTATTACCCCTCCTCATCAGGCTAGTGGTATCTATCTATCAATCTCCTTGAAGAGTCTTTTACTCTGCTTAAAGACCAGCCCACAAAATGGCGCAACCAAATTATTCCACTCTCACAAGTACCCATTTACACCTGGGTGGAGTGAAGCAATCTCAGGTAAATTTCTTGCTCAAGGAAATTAGCAAACCCCTAGTGGGATTTGAACCAAGGACCTCTCGATCCCTAAGCGGGCATCATACCACTAGACTACAGCTCCTATATACAGGTACATTTATAACATATTAAAAACGTACCAAAAAAAACTAATTTCAAAACTACTAAATTTCAACACTGATTTTGACTACATCACATGACATTACAAGGCTCTACCATTCATTTCATTAGGGGAACTCTCCTCACTAATGTAACCAATAATTCACTTCAAAGATAGCAAACAATCAAACTTCCATTTGTACAGTTCACATAAAATGTAAGTTTAATTTTTTCTCAATTGTCAAAACATGAATAATTTCACGTTGAATATGTATGTTAAAATTATCATGGTGATACATTTATGGTTTTCCGAAAATGTGTATTATGATCGAGTAGAGCTGCTTATGTGGTATGATAGGCTTATACATGTAGTTACATGTATATGTAAGATATTTTAATAACGAATAGACCTCAAGTAAAAATATAATTCATTCAGACAATGTGAAATAATCTAAGTTTTGACTGTTGAGAAAAAACGGACCTTACTTTAAGAAAGAGCATTGCATGAGAATATAAATATAACAAAGAGAGGTAACTCTGTCCTGTCAAGAGGTTTGAAGCAAAACAAAACTACAAACATGATGCAATCACTTTTCACAGAGGGAAAGACAGTTTTCATAAACAGACAGACAAACAAAAAAGAAATGTTTCACAACTAATGTTTTCAAGGCATGCTTTTGAAAATGTATAAAAATGAAGACTACCAACTAAAATTGTAGCATTCAAGTGTAAAAGCCTAGATAATTCAAACATGTGTCCTATCCATTCAAACATGTGCCCTATCTATTCTAAGTTTGTGCTAACCAAACCAAACATTGTAACTTCTATAGAAACATTTCTTTAGCATCTACATTAAGTTCTAATATCAGATTTTATTCAGAAATCACTTGTGTTGAATCTGTATACTTTAAAGGCATAAAGTTATATCTAATGATTCAGGGACCCGCATATTTGCCAAATCTAATTAGTCCAAGTTATTGATGCCTACCACAATAAGAAGAAAAATTTTACAAAATGTCTTGAACTATTATTACGTCAAGATCAACTGCGTATATTAAAGGTACTAGTTCACAGATTTGGTTTATTTTTTCTATAATTTCAAAATAACATTCAGTGACTGTAATTGTGAGACCAATAAAGATATATACATTTTCAATTATGTTGTGGCATACTCTGTCAGATATAGCTTTTTACATAAGAATAACAAGTAAATAAAATCAATCAAAATACCAGTACACAGTGTGCGTCTTAATATTGGCATCTTTTTTATATTAGCGTTTTTTCAGTCTACGTCAAAACTACCAAATATTGAATATGCCAATGTCAAACATTGCCTATTTATATACATTGTATAAACATTTTAAACACAAAATTCTGCAAAAAAGTTAAAACAAGCATGCATATTTTCTTCCATTATATTCCTTTCTATTTCCATCTCAAGGTCAGTTTACATGACCTTATTCTTTTATCTGGTAGTTAATTTAGCACAAAGTTTCAATATGGACACGAAAATTCTTCAAATCATACCAAACAAATTTCATTATAAATGTATCACTCTATTTTTAGTAGCTCACTCATAAAAAGCCACAACATTCAGCTGATTTTGCACTTATTCTTAAAGAATGAAGTTCTTAAAATAGCAAGGCAAGTTTAAATCCTAACAAAAAACACTGAGAGCATTCACAATTTTCATATCTTTCAGTAAAAGATAAAAAAGTGTTCCATTGGAAATTTGGAATAAATAGATAAGATCTAAATCACAACAAACTTTCAACTTTTCACATCACTATCCTCACTGTCATCATTGTCTTTAGTTTTAGATGAATCTAAACCACTGTCTGATACATTGTCTTTCTTATCATCTATAGTTTGTGAAGCTGAATCTGTCTCTAATTCAAAATTCTGTAAAAAAAAAAAAAAACAGTTTGAACAAGAGGGTCATATTATAACAAATATGCCTTGTTAGGCAATGCCAAGGTTGAAAAGCAACATGTTTTTTGTAGTTGAAAAAACTCACATACTAAGCTAATTTTGTGACTATTATTCAGTCAAAATTGATGATAACTTGATAAAAACTGATTGACTTGTGGAGTGGACATCAGGACGATCACAGACACCTTTGAGGGTCAGGGCATAACTAGTCTAACTTCATGTAAATAAAGAAGGATGTAGACAAGTTATACACTGACTCATCAAGTCAGCCAACCTAAGACAGTTGGTTGGTTAATCAGTCAGTTAGTGGGTTGGTAGGTCAGTCAGTGGGTCATTCAGACAGTTGGTGGGTCAGTCAGTCAGTCAGTGAATCGGTCAGTAAGTTGGTCAGTGGGTTGGTCAGTTGGTCAGTCAGTTGGTTGATCAGTGGGTCAGTCAGTCAGTGAATCGGTCAGTAAGTTGGTCAGAGGGTTGGTCAGTTGGTTGTTTAGTGGGTCAGTCAAAGTTCAGGGAAAATTAAAGGTTTCACAGGGTTTTTAAAAAATTAAGGTTTTGAAAGGTTTCACTATGAGGCCTGCAAATAAAACCTTGTGAGTGATGCTCAACAGAGCTAACACCAGTATGATACAGATTGAGGATAAGTTTAGAACACAGAAGTAATGTAAAATCTTCATCCCACAACCATATTAAAAAACGTTACACGTTCTACGCAGATATAATCTTGGATATCAGAGGGAGTAAGAATACAACAGGTTATAAGGTCTGGCGAATAACTCACGGTTAAGTAGTGCCAATAGCCACACTACATAAGCATCTAACGTAAAAAACACATCAACAAAGAACTTTTCACCATCCCTTTAACATATTCTTTCCACATTGTCAAAATGTTTAAACTATTTTGGTCAACGTTAGAACATAAATTACATTCTAACATAAGTCGAAATAATTGTCCATCTGCTTTGGCAGCTATGTTAGAACTACTTTCCTTCTTTATGATGCCTGGTTCTTATCTGCATAGAAGATCGCTGAGAAGTTCTGAATGAAATACTTCATGCTTTGTATCGAATCCTTATAATTTTCCATAATGGGGGCAATAAAGAAAAGTTAAAAAAAAAAATATCTTGAGAAAACTACATCACTTCAAATCAAACAGATTTAAGTCAAAATTAAAGTGCAAACTTAAAATACAAATACTTATTAAAAACACTTCAATTCTAACAACACTTCAGCATCTCCTTATATCATCAGGGAATACTGCTTTTTCTTCAACAAAATTATGACCCTGGCCACGCATAGTTATGATTAGCACATTTTTAGGGGCATAATTTGGCACCACTGGCCTCTCCCACTACAGTAATAATATTTTTCCCTCTCTCTGTTTCAAAATTTCCATGTCCTTAAAATTGTGTACCATTGATTAAATTCTGCAGATTTCTGAAGTATCATGGATAAATCTCAGAGGTGCATTTTTCTTTTATAATATACATGTACATACATTTTAAATATTAAATAAAAAGAGTTGAGCTTTAATCTGCTATAATGTAATTGATAGATACAGTCTTCAAGAAAAAAACTTTCATTGGTGCTTGACATACAATTCATATTCTAAAATATGCAGTCAATTTTATCTAATGATTAAGCATAATGTATACTAACAAGAGCTGTCAGTAGTGACAGCATGCTCAACTAAGTAAGTATTTGTCACATGAGATGTGGTTGATGATAAGGAACAAACATATTTTAAAATTAGAAAATGATACCTAAGAAATAAATTTAAGTAAAAAATAATGTTGTTTTTTTTAGTTCATCATACATAGGAGACAATTTTGGAAAAAAAATGTATTTGGAGTAAATTAATACCTTGTCACATGAGATGTGGTTGATAATAAGGAACACATTTAAAATTTGAAATTGATACCTACAGAAATAAAACAGTTGCATTAAAAACAAATATTTTTTAAAGAAAACTCTAAGTTCAAGGGGAAATAATTCTGAAAAGAATGTATTTGAAGTTATGAACCTTGTCACATGAGAAGTGGTTGATATAAGGAACATATATTTAAAGTTTGAAGTTGATACCTTAAAAAATAAAAAGGTTATACTATGGACGCGGACACTAGGGCGAGTAGGAAAGCTCTACATTTCTTTGAAAAGTAGAGCTAAAAATAAATAAATAATATAACAACCAACAGTGTTTTTACTGAATTTGAAAAATAGAGACTGTAAAAATTGGTGGACCGTGGCCCACTCACATTCTGAAAGTCACTGGACTAATCGCCCCTTAAGTGGACTCTGTCCTCTAGCTAAATTAGAAGACTATAAATAAATGTACTCATCAAAGTGTAAGTTACATGGTGCAATTTGTACATACCAAAACATTATACAACATCTGTATTTATATCATCTTTAAAATGAAATAAAAAAAATTAAAGTGAATATTCACAAAAAAGACATAGCTAAGATATGACTACATGAAATATATAATTTGTAGTTCAATATCCCAAGATTTTATTTTGATATTCATTACTTCTGTTTGTTTCTAACATCGTTAAATAAAATATTACAACATGTTTTCATTAACCTATAAATATTCAGAAAATTCTTGATGATGAAGACTGATCAATCTATTTATTGAACTAAACCTTTTGCGTCTTTTTTTCTGGAGAGTTGATTGTTTTTTTTTACTACCTGTTAGAAAGCTTTGAATTTATTTAACTGTATGCTATTACTGTATGTAATGTTATGTTATAACAAAATACTGATAGGGTATGGCCTAATCTGAAGCCCCCTGGCTAGCTCAGTTGGTAGCACACAAGTCTACTGATCGAGGGGTCGGGGATTCGATTCCCGGGCGAGGCATACTTTTGTGGAGCTTGGCTATGAAATTATTTCTATGGCCATTCTTCCTCCTACCAATGATTTTTAATTATGTAGGGCAGTTCTAAGTCACTGTCTAAAGTATGCGCTTAGTAGTTGGTTAACAGCTAAATCCAGAAATTTAGCCTTTCCAGGAGGAGTGAGTAGATTGACTGACCGCCGTTATATGACCTTTACGATGTGTTGCTAACGCATTTTGCAAACAAACAAACAAACTAGCCTAATCTAAGAGATTAAAAACAAAGACACAGCAACTTGTTTTTTAATCAACAATAGAAAACATACCTCCAATTCTCTCATTATTTCATCCATAAAATCTGTACTATCATTTTTATAAGCTACAGCTGCCCTGATGGCATCATTAAACATCTGTATAAAGAAATATCAAAACTAATAACAATATGATTACAAACTTAAAATTATGACAATACAAACTAAGCCACTTATGTGTGTCCAATCAGAGATATACATTACATCTACCCTTAAATTTTAGGGGTCTAATAGACATAGAATCTTGAAAATAGATGTCCCTGTGATAATGATCAAGGTCCAATTTAATCAAAAATTTAAAATAGATGAATAGGTGCTCTCCAAGAAATTTTGCTGTATCAACACAATTATTATTACTTTACAACAGCCAGCACCTTTTCCTAGACCCTAGTCGGGAACCATATGTTAATTGGCCAATCTAATGGTTCCACACAGACATTCTTGATGTTTAGAATGGTGTATGCTCATACATCATATGTAACTAAGGGACCATATAGTACTCCCCAACTCTCCCACAAGGCTGACAACTACCTCTCCTTATCTTATTAATTGACATAATTGTCAAATTTTCATGGAAACCTATAACCATACGGGATGGGATTCAAACCCATACTCCCCAGGAAACTAAATACAAAATTGTGGTGTGCTACCAACTAAGCTACATCCCCAGGCCCACTCTACCAAATGCACAATGAACCCAGGTCTACACTGCATGTACAAACTGTACTACGGACCCAACTCCATGCTACTAAATGCACTATCGATTCAATCCCTCAACAACAAAAATTATATAAACAAATTACCTTCACAACATTGGTACCATCAGAGGCTGATACAAAATAAAATGGCATCTTTTGTTTCTTGGCAAAACCAAAACTTTTCTTTGTTACATTATAATCCACTGGAAAATAAATGATTTATACACACTTAGTGCAAAACGGTCATAGCTCACTCTCTTTTTAAATTGAGTACAACCATTTTGCGCTAAGCCTGTGATATAATATTATACACTATTTTAAAGGCAGATAGCTGATTTTTTTTTCATAAAAATGTCCAAAAGATTTTGAAATGTAATCTGTCAAGTTGTAATCAAAATAAAATAGTAAAAAATGACATTTTCATACAATATACAGTATTTAATTATCAGAGTATAGATTTCTAATGAAACCATAAATTTTCTATTTACTACAGCAAGACTTAGTGCCAGTTCATATAAAGACAAGATCTTTTAGCATGCAAACCCTTAATATTTGCTTATTCTATGTGCAGTCTATTTGTCCATGCCCATTCTACTGTTTAGAGCCAAGAGGGCTGCAACCAAACTGCATTATACAATCATGACTACTAAACAGCCTATAGGACTTAAAGAGACCATTTCAGATTTGACAGTGCAAGTGAACAAAACATGAATCATAACACTGCTATAATGTTCTAAAGGCAAGTAGGGAAGAATTTTAATTCCTTAGGCCATATGTTCAATTTCTGGTTGCAGCAAGTTGAACCCTTCAATTTTAAATATTGATTTTACTTTGTAGAGACAGCATGCCAGCTCATTGTTGTACTGGTCAAAAAGTGTTCAGGAGCTCATCTACAAAATGCAATTAGCAATGAAGCTAAACTGGTTAAAATTCAAACAATTAAAACAGCTACCGACTTACCATCTATTTTATTGGCACAACAAAGACAAGGTATCTCTGGTCTGTACTCTCTTAATTCTTTCAACCATAATGGTAAATTTTTATATGTTACTTTTCTTGTAGTATCAAATACCTAGAAAAAGAAAATGTTACAATAAATTAATTAAATAAAGACTTTCGTGGGGTCTAAATCATATTTTCTTTAAAAAGGCATGTTTTTATTTTGACATCAGTATATATTTTGACATCAAATGGTGACTATACCTCTGGCTTATTCCAATACCACTGTAGAGCTGACATCGATTCCAACAATATTGATGTATCTTCCTATTGATGTATATTTTCTTTTCGATATAATCGATATACATTTTGAAATATCTATAATTAAGCCTATATACGTAAAGAAATAAAAGTGTCAAATATAGAGAGATGAACCTTCTATTGTGAGTGGAAACAGGTGCCATGTCATATTATGAACAGATAGGTCATCAGTAGCATGTAGGAATTTGAATCCTGAGTTTGAGTCTGAGCTTGAGATTTATTTTTGTGAATATGGGCCCAGAGGTCTTACATTCATGAGTTTAATTTAGTTAAGGTTTTTGCACAAAAGAAAAAAATTCATAAATTGTCAGTAGTCACAAATAAATAAAATATTTAATAAATAGTTTATTAAAAACACTTTCAGCAGATAATAAACTTATAAATGAAAGGTTTATAATACAACTTTCTTGTGAGACCACCCAATGACCTTCAGGCTTTCTTGTTGGAGACCCTTGATTATATGGGTAGATAAACAGATAATAGATGAATGACATCATTAAAACAAAAGACGGTCTGCACGGTCTGAAATTGACTAAGGACCATAATGGCTGTCAATGATAAAAACTGCAATACTTACCAATATACATGCATGTGCTTGATGATAATATGATGGATGCATGTTGTTGAAACGTTCCTGACCAGCAGTGTCCCAAAAATCTACAATAATTTAACAATATAATTGATGTGGACCATTATTATTATTATCGTTATAATCATTATTGTTGTTACATTTATTGTTGCTACTGTCCTCGTCATCATCATCATCATTCGTCATCGTCGTTGTTGTCCCCAGCATTATAACTAGTGAGGGAATCACCAGTCTACTCCCTAAAGTTTTACTTAAACCCTACCCCAGCTAACAGGGGTTGGTCATTGGTCAGATGACATAAGTACATTCAAACCTGTGAACAAAGGCCTGCCATGGGAAAAATAAAAATTGCCTTTTGTTCACAGGTGGCTAATGTTCAGGGGGAGAGAACTGGCGATGCTTAGTCTGTAATGGCAGACGGAGATCATATTTAACATGAAGTACATGTATAATTAAAAATAACCAATAAACATAATGATTCATGGACAAATGTACAACTAAATGATACAAAGTCTGTTCCAAGAACAAGTTTGACTTCTCATGCATTCAGCATTGATATTGTACATGTATTACAAATATGATATAAATATGATACTATGAATTCATAACAAGGATCAACTTTTTCTCAGGCTATTGTAGCATTATAGATCTTTCTATGCAGAATATTTCTAGCATATGTTTTAGTTTGAAATTGAAATAAATTGCCACTTACCCACTAAAACTTTTTGTTTATTTACTTCTGTTTTATAATTAAATAAAGTTAGAGCATATGTTGATAATTGTTGAGGTTTACTGAACACATAGTTAAAGAAAACATTAATATAAATGTTGAAAATGACGTAATCATTAGGGCTGCTGTGAGTAACCGAGTACTCTGATATTCAGGATCCCAACTAGAAAACCGAGAACGAATATTAGCACTTCCGAAATCGTCGGATCGCGATATATTGTTACAAAAAATGAAAAAAAAATTCAGCTAAATTACCATCCAAAATGAGCTGCTCTACATATGAAAACATTAATTAACGTGATTTGTGCACCACACATTTTCAGCACATGCGAACACCCTTCTTGAACCTCTAACATGATGCGACAGATGGTTATGTTGAAAATGCAATAAAAGCTTCAGTAATTCTTCACTTATTTTTTTGTTATATTTATATGTATATTCATACATATATGAGTTGTATATATGAATTCTCATATGGTTTTTTTCATTAACGGGTGATTCGTGGTTCAATTCATGAATATAACCCCTGTGCGACAGTGGTCTATAGGAGAGATTCACAACTACGTCACTGTTATCTGCTATGCGTGCTACGTAGTACACATTTTTGAGTAAAGTCGGACAAACACTCTGCTGCTACACTATGATTTACATAGTAACTGGACAGAAAATAATGTATTTAAACGCCATTTCTGCTTATCATAAATGTCTTATAAATTAGTTTTACCTGTACTTATGGTGTTTAATGATGAAGGCTAAATTTACAGTTTATAATTAATAACAAATTGTTTGATAAATTATATTTCTTTTTTTTTTCATTTGATTACCTGATTTAACAATGAGGTAAATTTAGTGAATGGGATTATTTTTTGGAAAATTGTTTAAAGTGTTTCATATGCACAAATTATCTAAATCTTGTCAGAAAATAAACAAATGTTATGTTTCAAAGTGTTACACTAAGATTTTACCTAAATACTTTTCGTTCATTTTTACGCAGAACTAGATACTTTGATGAAAAAATGATAAAACATTCCAAACATTTACTTATGTTTATGACTTCAACATGTACAAGTAATATTATCAATACATTAATTGATAATATGATAATTATCATTTATATAATTAATATCATGAAATTGAATGCAGTAATTGTATTTTCTAAAAATGAGTAGGTTGTATTTTACAGTTTTTATTCAGGAATTTTTCCTCAAGTTCTTGTCAGATTACATTTTAGTGACATGAAACTTTCCATCATAAGCCTTTATTCTTAATTATTGAATAGATTTTATAATCCCTTAGCTCTCACAGTGCTTAAAACTTTACCTTCACAGAGATAAATTCTACATTAAATTTTATTTTTTTGAAGGGGTTTGATACTCCAGTATCCAAGTCAGGGTAAAAAGTAATTGCATTTTATAGTCTAAGTTTCAACTTACACACGTTCACCGACTTTAAGGCTATTACCCCTGGTCATCAGGCTACTGGTATCTAATTTATCAATCATGGAGAGTCTCTTTACTCCGCTTATTAGTGCAGCTGACAAATTGGCGCAACGGAATTACACCACCCTTGCAGGTACCCATTTACACCTGGGTGGAGTGAAGCAAATTGCAGGTAAATTTCTTGCTCAAGGAAATTAGCAGTGCCCCTGATGGGATTTGAACCCAGGACCTCTCCATCCCTAAGCGCGCGTCCTACCACTGGACCACTGCTCCTGGTGCTACTTAATGTATCATATTTGACTCTAATAGTGTGGCTTTTACCAAGGATAGTTCATATTATTTTATTGTACAAAATTTTCAAAAGACCAAAAAAAAACCACTTTTCAAAACAGAGTTTTTCCAAATTTACTGACCTGTAAGTACTAAAATCCGATATAGCCATGGATGAATTTTTATTGCAATTATTTTATATATTGTGATACTCATTGACAAAATTTATGTTAATGATTTTATCCTTGTTAAACTTATTTCATCAAAGGAGCTTACATTGATCCTATATAGTATGTATATTTGTAAACAAGTGTCATAATTTCATTTTAATACCAGTGTTAAAGGATACATGAGTTTTATAATTAGCTTTTTGAAAATCTAAGTGTGCGTATTGCAGGTTAAATTAATTATCATTTTGAATTTCTAACAATTTATTGTTATGCCTTGAACTACAAAATGGAATTTCCTTGTACTATTCTTATTTAAAGTCAGAGGAATTATTTTGACATGCAGCATCAAATTGTTATTGCTTGAACTTCTAGAAATAATATAAATTCAGTCATAAAATCATTAATTCAAAAATGAGGTTGTTTTAACTGATTAAAATTACAACACCAATTTTCTTTGCTCAGAATTCTACAGTAAATAAACAGCAGGTCGTACAAAGCTTGTACTACCTAGCAGCAGTAACTAGGGGCAGTTTTACCTGTGAATCTATTTTTAGAATATTTGAGAGTTGTGAATCCCTCCTATAGGAAATCAATCTGGAAATTGACTCAATGTTAAAGTAACATGTTAACATAATGTTCATCGATAACTCAATACAAAAGGATACTATCCATCCATTAAAAATCTTTCAACCAATCTGAAACAAGATAAAAAAAATGATCAAAATAACAGAATTTATTAATAATAGAAACAAATGGCAATGATAAACTGGCAATGGAGACTATTCCTCAAAAAGCTATCCACAGACCTTGAAAGAACTCCCTTGAAGTAACCCTTGGCACCAGCAGGCCAGGTGAGGATTGATTAAGTAATTTACTTGACCTGTTAGTTCAACCCTCAAATTCATTACTAATGTCACCCAAGTACTCTTTTGGCAAAAATCTAATTGAAAACACAAACCCAACTTAGACATACTCTTTGACAGAAAGAAGTAAGGTTCTAACATTATGCATAAAAAAGTCCAAAAATACTTAAAAACATTTTAATTCAACAACTATGTACCAAGTTTGCTAAAAGTATCAAGAAAAAACTATGCATTTCCAAGAAATCTGCAATAATCCCAGTTCCTGACTAGGAAATCCATCAACAAGCATTCATAATTTATACCATATAGAATTTATATAAAGTCACTTGAACAGTTGAATACAAAAAATGACTTCAGTCATAGTTGTCAATTGAAAATATTTTTCAGACTATACTTTGAATTCATAACTTTGGTTTCAATTTCCTACTCACACTGAAACCTGTCCTACTTAATTAAGTTAGATAAGCTTATCGATCACTGTAAGAAATGTGTAAAAGATGTATGGACCTTTCTTTTCGGGGGGTAGGGGGTGACAGTTGGGTGTAACATAGTTCTGGCTTCCAAAACTTTATAAGCCGCTTTGTAAAACATTTTGATTTTCATCAGATGCGGCATTAAATAACAGTATACACACGGGTTCGCTGAAGACCTTAAGCTAGGTGTAACATGATTTAACATGAACTATTCTTTAAATGTTAACTTCTTCTTCTTCCATAATGGCTATCAGTCATTATTGGCTATTATGGCCATGCGTGGGGTGTTAGTAAAAAGTAAGCTACCAGGCCCCTCAGCTATACCTACAAAGGTTAATGTTTTAGCTTTTTAATACATATAATAACCATCCAATTTTACGGTACACAGTGCGATACACTGACGTTAGAAATGTCAAAATGATAGAAATGCATTAGTCCTAAATATAAGACCCTACATAACTATTTTATCATACGGACATTTTTCTGTTATGTAGGGTCTTAACGGATTGCTTCAAAAACGCATAGCAAAATATTTTTTTCAAAAAGTAAATGAATGTGGGTCAAATTAGCACCAAACGATAGATAAAAGTTTATTTTTATTCTTTCCATAAATCAAAAGATAATGATCAGGTTTTTCGCTTACAGAAACACTAATTACTATTACTGCTATCCAGGGTTGTCGCCGTTCGCCGCCATTTTGAACTGAATTCTTGCCGGTAAATAAAGTGTCCCTTCGGTTAAACGAAAAAATTTTCCAGAGTTGTGGTTCTTGCCTTCAATAGCATACCTTATAAATTCGTTCAAAATCAATTCTTACAAATCGTAATACGTAATATTCTTAATTGGATCAAAGATTTTCTTACTGATAGAACCCAAACTGTTGTTCTGGAAGGTGAAACCTCTAAAAGTGTACCTGTGACCTCTGGTGTTCCCCAGGGCACAGTATTGGGGCCTATCCTGTTTTTGATCTATATCAATGACCTCCCAGACTACATTCACCATAGCACACTACGTCTTTTTGCTGATGACAGCATTATATATAAAGAAATAAAATCATCCAGTGATGCCCACTTATTACAATCAGACCTGGAGGCTGCTGGCAGGTGGGAGCAGGACTGGTTGATGCATTTCCATCCAGACAAATGCAATGTTCTGAGTATCACACAAAAGAAAAATCCTGTATCCTTTTCATATACCCTACACAATCATATACTTGAAAAAGTCAATTCTTCAAAATATCTTGGTGTAACACTACAGAGCAATTTAAAATGGGATATGCATATTAACTCCATCTGTAAAAAAGCCAATCAGTCCCTGGGATTCTTAAGAAGAAATTTGAAAATTAACTCCCCGGAAGTAAAAAATCATGCATACAAAGCTATAGTCAGACCCAAACTTGAATATGCATCAACAGTCTGGGACCCGCATGCCAGTAGTCATATACATGCCTTAGAAAAAATTCAGAGAAGGGCAGCTAGATTTGTAACAAATCGGTACCACAATACCAGCTCAGTGACCGATATGATCAACTCTTTAGCCTGGCCAACTTTACAAGTAAGAAGAACTGGAGCCCGTCTTATCATGTTCTATAAAATAATTAATCACTGTGTTGCAATTTACCCTGATAATGACATTCTTATTCCTGCTGACACCAGAACAAGATCTGCTGGTAATAACTTTAGATGTATTAGAGCCACTAAAGATACTTATAAATTTTCTTTCTATCCTCGTACTATCATACAATGGAATGCCCTACCTACTCATGTAAAACAGGCAGACACAGTTGACTCATTTAAATCATTGATCACTGTGCCTGTCCTTGTAGCTACCATTAACTATTAAGCCCCAAACAATGTACATAGTTTTATTTGCAAAAGTTCTTATTTTATCCTTAAAAGTCAGTTTATTTTTTGCTGGACTTCCACATGTACTGTCTAGTACTGTAAATAAATCACCACTGTTATTTTTTTACCAGTTTTTAACCCAGCGCCAACACATAATCTTCAGTCTATTGAAGGAGTGTTGTACCTAATAAGAAGAAGAAGAAATCATGTGACCCAATTTCAATTCGGATTGCTTTTGCTATTATTGCATGGTTATTGTGACAAACTGAAATTACTCGTCAATTAAGGAGTTTAAATGGATTATTTGACTGTCTTAGGTTAGAATTTGAAATAATTTCACTTTTATCATGTGTATTTTTCGTTTATCTTTCTATTGGTGTATCGTTTTATAGCAAATTTTTCGAATTAAAACGAGTAGAACGTTCAGACCTGAATCGATGTCTGTACACTATACTTTTTGCTATGCGTTTTTGAAGCAATCCGTTAAGACCCTACGTAACAGAGAAATGTCCAAATGATAAAAAACATATGTAGGGTCTTATATTTAGGACTAGAAATGCATATGCATATTTTGCAGGACTAACTAATAATTTATTATAAAATCAACGGCTACAAAAGCTTCTTTTAATCATATGACCTTTCTATGTGTGATATTTATTCTCGTTATCAATTAATTTAAGATAAACGATTTCGTTTAACAACAATATTATCATAAATGATTAATCTCACGAAATTGACAAGACAGTGGAATGAATCGACATACCATTGCACTTTTTCGGTCCATGTATTTACAGGAAAGCCCGGAAAATCAGGAAAGCCCGGAAAGTCTAAAAAAAAATTTAAGTGTTAATTAAATAGCGTTTAGACAGTAAATTACTTGTTTTTATGAGTTAAAAACCTTATATCAATGATACTTTAACAACTTTGATATGTTAGTATAATAATACTAGTGCTTTTTCGTTCTCCGATCACTAACAGTAATAGAGCAAGACCGGAAAGTCCTAAATCAATTTGTATCGTATCGAATCAAATCGCTTTTAGAATGAAATGACTTGTTTTTGTGAGTTAAAAACGTCATATCAATGATAATTTAACATCTTTGATACATGTGTATGTTAGTATATTAATACGAGCGGGGTTTTTTTTGATCTCCGATCACGAACAGTAATAGAGCAAGGCCGGAAAGCCCTATATCAGTTCATATCGTAGCTAATCAAAATGCCTTTAGACTGAAATTTCCTCGTTTAATGATTTAAAAACGTCATAGCATGACACTTTAACAACTTATGAAACGTATCTATAAAAAATTGAGAATTTCATTAGGATCTCGGAATACGAACATTAATAGAACATGGGCTTTCCGGTGCAGAAATAAAGACATAACATCGGCTATACATTGGTTATGAGAATTAATAGAACAAGACCGGAAAGTCCTATATGACATAGTTTCGTAGCTAATACGTACATTAAAGTATGAAGTTAAGATTCAATTCTTTGGATCTTCGAGCATGAACATTAATGGAACATGGGCTTTCCGGTGCAGAAATAAAATCATAACATCGGCGATACATTGATTATGAGAATTAATAGAACAAGACCGGAAAGTCCTATTTAATCAGTTTCGTTGCTAATAGTAATACGTACATTAAAATATTAAGTTATGTTTTTTTTTTTGGATTTCGATCATGAACAGTAATAGAACATGGGCTTTCCGGTGCAGAATTAAACGTCATTGATATGACGTTTTTAACTCACAAAAACAAGTCTTTCCGGGCTTTCCTGATTTTCCGGGCTTTCCTGTAAATACATGGACCCGCACTTTTTGTCTTATCACAGAAAAATCAATAGAAAACATACTTGGATTTTCCAACAGCGCTGTCACCTAGACAAATAATTTTCACTTTACATTCTCCTTCATCTCCCACCTGATCGTAATCTGGCTCTCCGTTCTTCGCCATGTTAAAAAATATTTGACATAAAATAGCAAATAGCTTCCTTAGTTCCGTCGGTTCGCCATAAGAATAAACAGTTCGTGAAATTTAAATTTTGATTCTACTATAAAGAGTTAATTCCCTTTGTCCATGTATTTATCTCTAGCATTAAAAATAAGATAGACTATCTGATGCAGTAAATTTATTGTATTTTGGGCATGTTTTATTACCATTGAATTTTATTCATTCTCTGTTACTTAAAAATAGTAATAATTACTTAAAAATAGTAATCAAAAGCTAAACATTGCCTTTTAAGTAACTTTTTTACGACAGACAGGTGTTACCCATTGACCCGCATACATGTATATTTACAGAGTTTGAAAAACGATTGGACATGAACCAAACCCCTTATTTTCTGAATAATGGATATCTGTGAAATGCATAGGTGGATCTAGCGGGGGTCAGGGGGTCCGACCCCCCCCCCCCTTGGAATTTCCCAAATGTACCTGTCCATTTGTGTATAATTTTTTTTACTGTAAATCATTTTTAAGTTACATGAAGCAATTTTTCTCGGCTCTTAACGTAGATTTAATGGTTATGTAATTTTTATTATTAATATGTTGCATTATTTCGCAAAATGTGTATGATGTGGTTGTGGTTCGAAAGTTTGGACCCCCACCCCTCTAGATAAGTTCGGACCCTCCCTAGAAAAAAATCCTGGATCCGCCACTGAAATGGAAGCGTTGTTAGAAAGCTAAGACAATAAACTTCACAGAAATATCAACAAAAAATCTGAAGTTATTTAATTAATCAACATTTTATCCAGTTTATATGACTAATTTTTGTCAATATTTTACCAAAAGATACCACGCATAATATTACACGGACACATCCTTTAACTTTTCTTTTTCTGAACACATTTTGCTAAACTATAAAGGCTAAGATAAAGCAGTTTCAGAGTATGCACTTTTTAAAATTCTGGTAGTCAAAACGAATTCTACAAACGTTCAAAGTTAAATGTACGTTTTACTATTTTTGCGAGTTTATGTTTTTGTTGGAGCAAATATACCCACCTTTAACATTTTAGATGTGATGGTTTCCAAATAATGAACTGATTCCATCATGAAATATCCAATCACATTAGAAGTACAAAGTTTTTGCTTTGACAATAGATTTGCGCAACTATCTGTGTTCAAAATGTCCTCAACTCGTGAAACAAAATAAATAATTGCATAATTTTTATGTTTAGTCCTGATCGACTTCGTGTCGGTTTTTTCATCCCCCCCCCAGTGCTATCAAGTTTCGTTTTTCTAAAAAAAGTTCGAAAGCATTGCGCCGTATTTCCTACTAAAAAATCTTGTATGTTCCTATCTAATTATATCTAACTCTTCTATAAGTCTGTGTTGGTAATTCAACTGCCTTATAATTGTCTTCGTAACTTAGCTCTGAAAGTCCTAGTTGGGCCATATTAAAAGCTCAAACTTGAATATTAATAACCATTTATATTTTCCAAATACGGGCTTCATCCGCATACTAGGTTCAAATACAATGCTGTGAACTCAGCTTGAAGTACATTTTTGTCCAAGTACTCAAAGTCCAGTGGATTATACAGGTCTACAATTTTATTTGCGCCATTAACATTTTTATTCGACATATATCAAAGTTGGTTTATTATCTATTACAACTCTACTAAATCCTATTCTTGGCATTTTTTTAAAAGTAGAATCTAGATTTCTGAATCCAGTTACACATTCATTTTCAATAAGCCAGTGCATATGGCGTCGCCGGCCATTCTCTTTGTCCCATTAGTTATACAATTCAGTCTATCAACTTAATAACACACTATTGCAGTAGTCTATCCATAGAAAAGTTCAAAATTACATATATGTCATCTCATCAAAATTGCAAAAGATTAACATAAGAAATAATTTTTTGACATGTTCGTTATGTCGCCGATCGCTATGCAGTGCATTTACACACGTGTGCAAATTATATAAAACAATTTAGACCAGTTTTTAAGCGTATAATGTTACCTTAAGGTACTCATTCACAGATTTCAAACTTTTTCTTAAACTATCAAAATTTATGGAAATATTTTTGGAAGCAGGAAAGTAGTGTTCTGATAATGACAATTTTAGTGCAAATTGACATACAACTACAAATGATAGTGTTTCATGTAGTAAATATCTACCCCAGTATGTCATGGTTTAGACACTTTTAGTGCATTTTTGTGACTTTTATTGTATATATCTTGTAACATTTAGGTCAGTTTGTCTTAAAATAGTACGAATTAATTGTTTTGACATAATTACAGACACTCAATCAGTCTGAATGGTATTTTGAAAATATAGAAAAAATAAACCAAATCTGTGAACTACTACCTTTACGCATGATTTCTTTAGGAATCGTATTTATTATTATACTCGTTCCCAGAGTCTAGTAGGAATCCTACTAGACTCTGGGAACGAGAATGAATTATTATTCGACAATTTCATTTTGTTTCATATTTCTGTACGACCTAAAGTATATTGTCTGTTCCTGTCTTTGGTTAGTTTCAGAAACCTTGATTAGAGAGTAAATCTGAAAGACAAATAATTACACGTCTAAGCAGTGCACAAACCCAACTTCATGACAGTATTCTTTTGCAACATTTTGATTGTATTTTTAATAAAACTAATGTGAAAAAAACATATACGATTAATTATTCAGTTACGCTAAATCTTCAAAAGTTCCGGTGTAAGATTTAAATGGAACTATAGACGTGGAATATACAGACAAATTTTATGATTTATTGTACTCTAATCGATTACAATTTTCCTTGAACCACATTGTACTCAGTTTGAAAGAGTATATGACAATTAAAAATTGTTAGCCAATACGACATTATTTCTAAATTTTCTCAAGAATAGCACTTTTGTTTATATTATAAGTGAAAATTCTTAAATGTGTTATAATACTATAACTATTTATGATAAGTCACTATTTAAATTTAATGAAACGAACATTTCATGCCAAAATTTGTACCTCAAACAGTCCTACTTCAAATAAGCTAATGGCAACAATTACTGATGTCATACACAGATTTTTTGTCTTTCATACTTCCAAATGCGCCCGTTTTTGAAAATGAGTGTACACTGTCACCACTTCACATCTGTTTGCTCTTAAAATCGTAATAGCCCGTTCTATCAACATTTTTTTCAGTCATACATATATCGATCTACTTAAAAGATTATTTTCATGATTGCTATCGACTAGATGATTAATATAATCGTAAAAATAATATTAAAATTTTCGACCGTTATCGTGAGATAAGAACGGTAACTCTGTCATGATATTTATAAAAACCCGTCCCGGAAGTAAGTGTTTATCGTCAACTTTCAAATCGACCAATTGACTTCCAAGCGCTTGTTTTGAATCGCCGTAGGTAAATAAACATTTTTTTTTGTCAATCGTTGATTTCTTGACTATTTATGCATATTTATCTTATAATTTTTATTTTCACGCGGTCATGAATTGTATATTAGCCGCCTAACTGACTGATTTGTTGACTGTTTCTTGCACGATAAAAGTCACGAAATATGATGACATTTGAATATTTTCTATACAACAAACTTTTTACAAAGGTGCCCTGTTTAATCTCCTACATGTTTTGTAAACTTAATTTAACACTATGCAATATTCATTTGTGTAATCAATCGGATGTCTTGTGTAACCCGATAAAAATCCATGGTCCGAACGAGGATTCGAACCCACGACCTCTCGAGTCGTAAGCGGACACTCTACAGGGTTGGCGCTGGGTCATAAGAAGTTGTCGCCAACATTTTCGCCAAATGAAAAAAGTTGTCGCCACTTTGGGGCCATTGGAGCCAACAAAATTTGTTACGGTTTAACAAGTTTATCAGTGCATCAACGCAAATTATTGTTGTATTAAGACAGCAAGCACACCTTCATTGTAGTCTAGCTCTCCTGAACTCTTGTTTGTATCTTAATTATTGTATTATTTTTTAATTTGCAGATTTTTCATTTTTTACATAAATAAAGCAAGAGCAGTCAATGTAAATGCATATGCCGAAATGATAGAATAGATTCGTATAGAATGTCAGAAGCATCAATTATTTCACACACAAATGTAGAATTTCTTATGTTTCACTTCTGATTAAACCCATTAATTGTGTCATAAATCACTATCATCTTATCATGACTGACAATTAAAGTCGAATAACTCAGAATTCCAACAAAACAAAACTCAAAATAATTAGAATTTGAATGTAAACTAATTAATTCATTTAATTCACATTAAAAATTAATTAATACACCCGTAATGTTTGGTTACTCAGTTAAATTACTTTACACAAATTCCTCAGAACATAGTGATTTTGTATCAAACTGTAACCTAAAATAATCTTTTTGTCATTTCAATAGAAAATGTCTCCTTTCTGGTTGAGTCTAAATGATTGCAGGTATATCTTCTTGGAAAATATCAATGTCCTCAATTTTGACCTTTCTTTGTTAAAATATGTTTTATCATATTGTTGGCTATCATACTTTTTCCTTAAATATTACTTTTCATGTAGCAATGCATACTTAATATTGATTTTTAGAGTCTGTTACACGACTTTAGTTGATTATGTGACTAAAACTTATTATTTTTTTCACAAATTCAATTTGTCGAAACCAACCTGTGTTTATTCTTAAGATAGAAAAATAGAGGGGATTTCTTTTTTACTTTTGCTAAATTATGAAGAACTGTTACTCAAAATAATAGTATTATTGAATTACAAACGTAGATTTAACAATGAATCACCCGAATTGCCGATAGCGTCGGTCGCGAAAATACGTGACATAATGACACGATGATTGAAAGGATTTCATTTTTACGAAATAATATTACTAAGTATAATTATTAACTATATTTGTTATCAAAAGTGAAAACAAAAAAAGTTTTTACGATAATTTTCTTATGGAATTTAAAAATTTTGATTATTCAACCAGAGATTATTGTTATTGTCACCTTTACTTGACTTAAAAACCTGCCAATTACGCCTATTTACAACACGCTCAAATTTAATACAATAATCTTCTCTAAACAGTTTAAACCACTGAAATTAATACAATATCACAGTTAGTCACAAGTTTGTTAATTGCAACCGTTTGATTACGTAAGCAATGTTATCGAGCCGACGTGTTACACTATTGATTTTTTAGCGGACGCCGATTGGTTGATAATGCATATCACTAAGCTTAAGCTCCGCCTATTAATTGAATATACGTAATTGTCAATAATTGTTTGACGCATGGCTGAGCATTTCACATCAGGGGCCATCAATGTCATATACAGCGAGACACTAATTATCGGCCTATGAAGCAAGTATACTAACAGCACCTCCCGCTGAGCGGATTCGTCAATTACATCAGAAGGCAAACATCACAAGCGCTCCGTCTGTCGTTATCAATATCTTATCACTTGCAAATATGAACTTGGCCACTTACGATATCAAAACTTACATCAAAGAAAATTTATACCGGCCGATTTTTTTGTCGCCGCGAAATTCGCCAATTTTTCAAAATTGGCGCCAGAAATTAAATTTTATCGCATTTGGCGAATTTGGCGATCGGCAGCGCGAACCCTGACTCTACCACGTCGCCATAAAAGCTAGCTTGAAGGCAAGGTAGTACAAGTGCCATATTATACCTCTGCTACACACACCCCCTCCTTAACAGAATTCGTCCTCAAATTCTTGGAGCTTGATTGTCTGTGGGACTATCTAAGGGTGCAATCAAACATTTCCAAGTAGGTTATTTACGTTGGGCGCCAAATGTAACCGGATAAAAATCCATGGTCCGAACTAGGATTCGAACCCACGACCTCTCGAGTCGTAAACGGACACTCTACCACATCGCCATAAAAGCTAGCTTGAAGGCAAGGTAGTACAAGTGCCGTATTATACCTCTGCTACACTTGTAATAGTTTTAATGCAATGTTTCCCGTATTTGAAACAGACATCCCGTCAGAACTTCAGAAGCAAATGAGGCCTGAGACTTTTATTTATTTACCTATTACCTATAAGGCTATATAGACTTTATTGTCGATATGTCAAAATGCATATCCATTATTGATTGGAAAATAAATATCAATGATACAGCGATATCGCTGGAATCGATGACAGCTCTCAAGTCTAGGTAGTCCTAAATATAAGACCCTATGTAACTTTTTTTCATTTCGACATTTTTCTGTTATGTAGGGTCTTAACGGATTGCTTAAAAAATGCATAGCAAAAATTATAGCTACAGACATTGATCCAGGTTTGAATGTTTTACTCGTTTTAATATGAAAAATTCACTAAAATGATACACCAATGAAAAGACAGATGAAAAATACACACGATAAAAGTATAATATGAACTTAGGTGCTACCTATGGCGCGGAAAACAGATGTATTACTAACAATTAAAATAAAAAATAAGATTGTTACTTTGGCAAAATAAAATAAAGAAACATTAGTAATACTTATGAGAATATGCCTACTGTGAATTGATTGTTACAGTTTGAGTTAAATAAAAATGTCATTGTTTTACAATAAAAATTGAAAAAATAAAGGCAAAAAGCAAAATTGTTATTGCTTCTCAACACAATTGAAAAAAATATAGGCATGAAAGGAACTCTTATTGCTTTATATTGCTTTAAAAAAATGAAAAAAGTAAAAAAATAGAACTCTTATTGATTTAGAATAAAACAAGAAATATCTTTAAAAAACATATCCGGCGCTGTGAAGGATACATATTGTTTGAGGGCCTATTCATTACATAAGCTAGGGGAGATAACTGCGTAATTTGCTGTATTCAGAAAAATCTGACAATTTCTCATTCTTTTATGTCAGAATCATATTTCAATTTTGAAAGAAATGTATTGTACATATTTATTTATTTTATGAATAGAGATGAAGATAAAAAAATCCTCGATAAAACATTCATTTTTGAAAGAAAGGGGCGTTTTCCTTATTAAACAATGCCCGGTAACGTTAAGTTACGGAAACTTGTCGGTTTTATTATGAACGTCTCTTAGCGACGTCATGAACGGTGCGCTAGTAATTATTTCCGATGTAAAAAGTCATAAATGAATAATTATTTCATTGTGAAAATAAACGATTAAAAACCACCAAATATATTTTGAAATGTTATCATAGAATAATCATCGTAAAAAACACATTTAAAATTATTTTGTAAGCGGAAAAGGCCACGAGGAAGCTGGAAATATTTTTAACCAATGAAAAGCCGCAAGTAGCTTCATTATTTGATCCGTATTGTCGAACGCTTGTAGTGCAATTTTCTATAGAGCGTCTTTAATCTTGATTAGCAGATGTTTGATTAAGCGTCTAATAAAATTGATGAAAATGGCGGCGCCCATGGACTGGAGATATTTTTCAACTCATAGATATATAATTTTTCATTGATTTTACCAGGTTTTTTTTCAATTTTAAAGAATTAACGTACGTCATACACGTTATCTAAAAGCGCTCAAAGCCCTCACGGGGCCTTTGGCCCCGTTCGGGTTTTCCGCGTATAATAAATTCAATTTCTAACCTTAGACAGTCAATTAATCCATTTTAACTCCTTTATTGACGAGTACTTATAGTTTGCAACATTGACCGTGCAATGATCGCCAAGGCAATCCGAATTTAAATTGAGTTACGGCATTTGTAAGAATTTAATTTGAACGAAATAATAGGGTATAGAAGCCAGTATTCGGTCCGCTCCGGTTGTATTATTGACACTGTTGGTAGTAAGAACGACTAATCTGGATAGAAAAAAATTTGTTTAAGCGAAGCAAAACTTAATTTACTGACATGAATTCAGTTCAATATGGCTGACAGCGGCGACAACACTGGATAGCAGGAAAAGTTATTAGTGTTTTTGTAAGCAAAAAACCTGAATATTATCTTCTGCTTTATGGAAGGAATTAAAGTAAACTTTTATCTATCAATTAGTGCTAATTTGACCTGTATTCATTTACTTTGTGAAAAAAATATTTTGCTACCATTTTTGAAGCAATCCGTTAAGACCCTACATAACAGAAGAACGTCCGTATGATAAAACTGTTATGTAGGGTCTTATATTTAGGACTAAAGTCTAGGTTTTGTAATCCAACGCAATACCTTTGATCTAGTACCTTATAGAATATAAGAATTAAGATTGCACCAATACACTAATTTCTCTTTGTGGGTGAAATCACCAATAATTCTAGGATGCCTTTATTTTAATTTTTATGTATTTTTTGTTCATTACAGGTCATTGGCTATTTGCTATCATCATAGAAAATAGTTTGCTGTTATCTATTAATTGAGTTATCAATCAAAAGTGATAAATGAAGAAATGAGTCTAAATGCATTGAAGGAAAGATTGAATAAGTTGAAGAAAAGATCTGAAGATACATTTACCTTTGATATTACGGGTTTGTTTTTTAATAGACATGTCTTCCAATTTCCATACTTTAAGTCTATGTTCATAATTACACATTTCCATTGATTTGTGAATATCTCAGTTTTTAAAGCATCTCAGAGACAATTTTCATAAATCCCTTAAATCCATGAAACCATGAAGGGATGAAACTATCATGAAAGTTGTGAGGTTCTATTCATTAACAAAACTGCAGAAATACAAAAGAGTGTGCACAGCAGAATGAACTTAGTAGGTGATGTAAGAAAATCTCATTCATGGTTGTTGAAATTTTGTCCATACAGTTTCAATCATTCGTTAACAGAATAAAAAATTTGTTGAAATTCTTGAAATCTCTCTCCTGAAATTTAGTAACTTGACAATCATAGAAGAAACAAGGTTTCCATAACAGGTTTATTATTGTACATTAGAAAAGCTGATAGAGACATGAACATGGAAGCCAAAAAATTGACTCAAAAAGTGACATAACATAATTACATTTATCCACTGATCCAATGTAAGATGTCATCGACACATTGATCGTTTCATAAATTTTTCACTTCTGATCGTCTCAGGTGATCTATGTTCTTCAAATTCAAAAGATCCAAATGGCTTGATCCAAGACTTGGTAATTCATTAAGCTAAAGCTAATGATGAGAACGTTCTGGTCTGCAATTGATGTCCAAGTGTTTCCATGCTAAGAAGCCTCAAGGGGTCCCTTGAAATACAGAAACTTCCAGAGGCCCCCTTGAGTATGAAATTTACCCGCGATTGCTAAAATCATTGCTTTGCTTTACCCAGATGGGAAAAGGTACCTGCATGAAGGTGATTTTGATGATAAGAGGTTGTAAGACAATATCATACTTGTCTTACTTTAAACCAAACCTAAGACATTTCAAAATTGATATATTTTTTAATATTTTTTTTAGATTCACAAAAATGGATAAAGGTTAACAGTCCTGAAGAATGGTTGGAGTACATTCAACATGTAATAAGTTCTGTGACATTTCCTAATGAGGAAACACAGTTTAGATATCTGTCACAACTTTATGACAAAGCTTTTCAGGTTTGACATTCTTTTTATTTCTGATTCTATAACCTGATAACTGATCGGAATGAGACAACTACACCGGGTTCGGCACTTATTGTTTTTACCAGGGATCAAGAAGGAGTCCCTTTTAAGTTTTAAGGGATCCTGGTGGAATCTCTAGCTTAACATCACTGGCATTCCTCCCAAGTTTTTGCTGATAAAAAATGTTTAATTCAAACTAAGGCCATCTTTAACAAAATGTTTGTTTGCAGTAACCTGACCCAGAATTTTCAAGGTGGGTAGATAGTCCAACATGTCTGGTTTTGACTTTTTTGTTGGCTAAAGAGAGAAAACTTGCAACTAACTCACTAGTCTGTATGCAGAAAATAACTCAATGCAATTATCGGAAGATAATTAAATCATCATATAAAATGATATATCTTAATGATATAGTCAGTATTATCTCTTATTATTGCATAGAGGTGTTATATTTTCCAAGAGAGGCATTATTAATAATAATAATAACCCTTACAGCATGTGGATTCTTCTAGATCTCTTGACCCAGTTTTTTAACCTAGTACAAACCACATATGGTCACCATTGCCAGTGGCTGACAACTGACCTACTTGATATTGAGGTAGATGACAGAATGGCATAAGGAAATATTTTATGACCATTCTTCATGTTTATGCATAGGTCCTGCTGGGGAATCAAACTTACAACTCATGTTTTTGTGGTCAAATGTGCTACCTACTGAAAAAGTTTGACAAGTTTATTAAAATATGTATATGTGTATTTTGTAATTTGTACTATTTCAGGAGATAGATTCTTCGACATATAAAAATAAAATCAGTTTTGCCAAGCTTTTCATTGACCATGGATTGCTATTAAGGTAAAGAAATCAATGATTTTTTTACAAACTTATGTAGTTATTATAATTGGTTTATTTGTTTATGGGATTAATTCATGCCTTATTAATCTTATCAGCCCACTTAGTCAGTGAGTGGAATTTTCTGGACTGTTTTTTAGTTCTTAGGTTAATCTAGTAGATATCATTTTTGTGTATCTTGTATATTATATATATATATGTTCAGATTTTTGGCAGTGGGGAGAGAGTCTCAACTGTTCATGATAATGTCTGGTAGGAGGGAGAACAATTTTGTACAGGATTTTAAAAAGAAGATGCATGTTTTTTTATTTCAAATGGCTGAAGAACTAAATTACTAATACTGACAAAAAACTGAAAATGATGCAATGCTCTTACATTCTGTAATCTGTTTTGTGCGACCCATTTAATAGTAGCTGGTTTGATTTGATTTCTGAAAGTGATAAATGTTCACCAGATTTAAAAAGTATAGGTTTCAGTGTACCTAGATTAAATCCTGATCTTTATTGTCTAACCTGAACAAGAAGTGCTTGTGTGGATTTCCCAGCATTCTTTGTTATACCCCCGCTTCGAAGAAGAGGGGGGTATACTGTTTTACCCTTGTCCGTCCGTCCGTTACAAAATTTCCGTCGCAGTTTTCTCAGCAACTATAACATGCAGCAGCCTAATACTTTGCATATTGCTTCATCCCATAGTCCCATGTGGTGTAAAGCGATTTCATGCTCCTTGCTCATCTACTGCCTGTTTGTCGCATATTTTTAGATTTTTGCGGGGGTATCACTAGTGAGCATTAGCTCACAGATTTACTTGTTGGTTCTTTAGTTGTTTGTTGTCTTTTTCACTGTTAATACTCCACCGACTACAATTATGCTCCAATTTTCATTAAAGCTCATTTGCACTCAGGTGAGCTGTATTATATACAATATATGATAATCTATGCCCACTTGTTATGAAATTGTTTCATGTAACATTGTTTTGTCTCACTGAAGATAATACCTAGATCAGACTGTTGTTTAAACTTTCTCTTGTTATTATTTTAGTAAATTTGTACCTGAAGATGCTGTTATGATATATCAACAAGCTAGAGCTATATGTAGAAGATTTTCTATGGTACATATTGCATCAGCACAGTTTGAGATAGAACGAGGTATTAGTTGGTTTATTAAACTCTCACTGTAATTCTTTAAAAATTTATGTCAGTGCTTTTGCTTACTTATCAACCTGTAAAATATGTTGAGTGTAAAAAATAGTATGAAAACACGAATACCTATACATGTACAATCTACTTTTGTCAATTCACGTTGAAAAACAGTGATTGGCTGATGGTTCATTATAATCAATACTCAATTAGTTTTGACTACTGATTGGGATTATGAATTTGAAAACAACTCATGTGATTTTGTTAATTCCCAGTTTTGGATGTTCTAATTTTGGACCAACTGAATTGTTCTATTTCTTAGAATTTTCTTTGCTTTGAGGTTGCCTATGGTGTACAAGTCAATAGATTAGAAACAGGAAGAAAAATGAAAGAAGTTACCTTATTTGAATGTAAACTTAAAGGAAATGAAATGCAAAATCTAAATCTAGTTGGTTTGCTCTCTTAATATGAACCAATAATTGAATGACACAGATTTCTTGATTGTCTGCTGATGGAGGAGTAGTATGGGAGCATACTTTCATGGAGCTTGGTTATGAAATAATTTTTTCGGCTATTCTCCATGCTACCACCAATTCTATATCATGTAGATCAGTTATCAATCACTGACAGGAGTGTGCACATAGTAACTGGTTAACAGCTGAATCCAGATATATTTAGCCTTTCCAAGAACGGTGAGTAGGTTGGCTGGCCGCCATAATATGGCCTTTACAATGTGTTACTATGGTGTTAAACCGAATAAAAAAAGTATTAAATTGTGCCATGTTGTTTGCAGGTAATACATTAAAAGCTAAGAAGATTCTAGAGAAAGCTTTATTACTTGAGGCTTCACCTAAAACTGATATAGAGGAAGCTATTAGAAAACTTGATAATGGTGATCATAACTTGATGAAATATCCTCTTGTAATCTCTCACAGTCCTGATACAGGTAAGTTATGTACATAGATTTAATCAACTGCATCAAGTTAAAGTCCCTATCTCGAGACTAAATTGCCCACAGACTTCAAATAGTATAGACATTTATCTGGTACAAATATTATTTCAAAGATTTAAACATTTCTACTGAGGAAGAACTTTGTGTAAATTTAGATATTTGGTTTAATACGACTGTGTATTTTATTTTTTGCATTTCAAAGTGAAAGGAGATTGAAACTGAAAGTAGAATTTGGTTGTCAATGCTTAAAACAATAGTTTTGATCACAGTATGTTCAAGATAAAGTCTTGCTGTGGAAAAAAACTTCATCCGTATTATAAATCAAGCAACAAATTAAGAAGGGTTGTTGGTCCAATTCCAAAGAGAGACATACATATATACATACCTTTGTGGTTGGCCATGAAATAGTTTCTATGTCCATTTGACTGTCTACCTCTGTATCAAGTAGGGCAGTTTTGGCTATGCTTAGTACTACGTTTAAAGCATGGGTTCAGTTCAGAATACTTAACCAAGGTCGAAAGTGTAGTTGGTAGCCCGCTGGGATTTGGAATCTCATGTCCTGAAGGGGGTACGGGTTCGAATCCCACCCAAATGACCCATCCGTTCATATTATGACTGCGTACGTGTTTCTGCTCATGATAGAAGGTTTGTCTTGCAAATTTTGACACTTTTATTTATTGATTTATTAGTACTTTAGCACTTTTATCATTAATATTTTATTTAGGCTTTATTGTTGATATTTCATAATGCATATTGATTATTTATGGAAACAAATATTGATGATACATCAACCTTTTTTGGAATCCATGACAGCTCTAGATTAAAGTATATTTAACTAAGTATTTACTACCTATTTCAGACCCTAGAAGACACAAAGTATCAACAAGTAGTGATTCACCTGAACCAGTACATACAGATAATATATCGGCATGTCTTTCTACAAGTATATCTTACAGGTTAGAGTTCTCTTTTCTTTTGTTAATTATGTGTTATCTTTGAATTATAACTTTTATTTAAAGTGTATAAATCTTTATATCTGGTGATGTATAATTTGACAAAAAGGTATTTTTATATTGATATATTAATAGGACCCGTACAAACTATTGCATACCTGTACAGACTGTTACGTTTTTACGAGGGTCAATGAGATGAGTCGTGGTTACACCAAAGTCAATTCGTGAAAATTGAGGCCTAGTATGTATTAAACTTGCAGATCTTCCAGCTACGGCTCCGTACGGGTGTGTTGTTTTGTGCCATATGGGTACCGTTACCTTAATACGCAAGGCTTCCCGCAGCCTACAGCTGTCTGCACGACAGGTCTGCAACAAGCGACAATTTTATGGGACTGAGGCATAAGTGCTCGCAATTACACATTTTTAAAAAAAAATTATTTTCATTGTGAAGGGTAGAAAGTTCTTGTTATGTTTCGTCCTATTAAAGCAAAACTGTTAGGTCTCATCTTATATAAGATTTAGGAACAATTTGGTACCTGTTTGTGTTAAGGGGTGATTTGTAAGAATCCTGTTTTTTTTTTCAGTAAACCTGAAAAGTGTCACACAACTCAATCACAGAATTGCCATGATCCTAAAGTTCTACCAAGTTCTGTAAGAAAACCTACAATGAGCAAGTTCAGAAGTACACCATTATTAAGTTGTGAAAAAAGGTAAGTATTTTATACTGACGCTGTGCAGTAACTGTTTCTACCACTTAGGCAGCAGATATTTTTATAGATTTTTTGCTCATTGCTCATTTGCAGTGATTTTTTGTCTCAAAATTGGAAAAAAATTAGCCTTGTCGCAATATAACTTTTTAATTAAAAAAATCACACAAACACAAACAAAGTTACACAATTAATAGCAAAATCATTTTAATCTGAAAACCTATTAATGTAAGTATTGTTATAGTAGCCATTCAATGTCAGTTTCCTGTTTGTGGCAGGGTAGAAAACATTAATGTGTATTCTGCCAGTACTTTTAGTTAGAATTAGGGGTGTAACAATACGGTAAAAACCGTATTGCAATATGTTTCGGTTTTTTAGTAGACATGCAAAGCATGAATAAATACATACATGTACATTGCATTCTTTACACGCATATGTGTATTTTCAAATATTCTCTTAACTAAAAATTTGAATGACTTGATTTAATTTGACTCTATGTTCCAAATATGCATGTTTTGAAACGGACTTGCAAAGAGAATTGACGAAGTGTTTAACATTTAAAGCACAATAAGATTATTTTAAATTTTCAACACATTTTAACTTTTCTTCAAACATTTAGAATTCAGATTCTGATAAAAACAATCAGTACGGCACATAACTACAAAAACCGGTTCAGGGAAAAGGAACAGGTTAAAAACCATCAGAATTGGTATTGCAATGTTAACCGGTATATCAGTTAACCGTTACATCCCTAGTTAGAGTAAACTGGTTTAAGATTATTGATTTAAGGAAGTATCTAGGGGAGTTAGTGTAATATACATCCCCATTTGACATGCTGGATTTATTCTAAGTTGATGTTTACATGCATCATAATAAACACTTGTCTGAATGTAGTGATGATTTTATCACTTGTAAAAAAAGTGAAATATTTGTTATATTTTGACTTGTATAGGTGTTATTTGTGTCGGTGCTTTCAGTGTTAAAGGTGTTTTAGGCATTCCCTTTTATTTTTTGAGACATACTTCCCTCACCTTCACTGAAATGACTTGAACTTTGATATTTATCTTCCTTGTAATGACATGAAGTGCATTGCTCAAGGACTGTAACTTGGTGTTATGATGTTTCAGAATATTTTATCAGACAAACACCCACAGTTGACTTGTTTAAATCTTTGATCACTGTATCTGAACTTATATCTACCTCTGACCTATTAGCAGCAAATAATGTAAAAAGTTAAATGAACAAGTCTATTTACTTTACCTGGACTCTTATATGTGCTATAATTACCTCTTAATAACAGTTTTAATTCAGTGCCAACTCATAAACATTGGTCTATTGAAGGGGTGTTGTAATCGCAATCTGATTAAAACCCAATCTAAAATTTTCCGATCGCCTACTCTCTAATTTAGATCTGACTGATTTCAGTCGAAGGTCAGGTTCAGGTGACCTGTTCTCATCATAATATTCATGACGAAATTGTTATGATTAGTAACTTGTTTACATCGTCTACGTCACGCAATTTGAAATGAGCTGTCCAATAGCAGACTGTGAATAATTATGCTGTTAAATTAGCTCGCAAACCTTGGTCTAAAAATAGAAATTAAAATGTTATTAATAGTGTTTCGTCTAGATGAAAGCTACACATTGATTGGTTGACGTAAAGGTCATCTCGACGTCAGCTCTACAGGATATCTGTTTACAGAGATTGATGTAATCTTTAAGAACAAGAACAATCAGTATCATCCTCACAGCCATATGTTATTTATGGTGTGCAGTAAAAATGTCATAAGCAAAACTGCCAGAGGTAATAATTCCATACCATAAGTGGTAATTATGCCATGCCCTAAGTGGTAAAAATGCCATACTCTTAGTGAAAAAAATGCCAGAGGTTTTGTAAAAATGGTCAGGGTGTAGCTTTTTGACCTACATTTGTTTTTATATGATATCAATGTACCTATATGTTATAATTTCAGAAGAAATGTTGATATTCTCCCACGTCGTGTAAGAAAAATAGATCTTCCAACAGTTGAAACAAGTCATGAAGAAGAAGAAGAAATGAATACAATGGATAGTTTTAAACCATTAGATACTTCTAAAGGTATGTAATATGTATCATCTATTTACTTTTAAGTTTAAACAAATGACCATATTCTGGCCTGTTCAAATTGCCTTACATTTTAGTGTGGATTTACCTTTATATTCTGTCAGAATCTTGGGTTGTGACAAAATTGCACTTATGTGTTTTCAGACATAAGCAGTATTTATATTGGTTGATGTTCACAAAGAAATTAATTGTAATAGTAGAATAAAAAAGTAAAAAAGTTATTATTTAGATTCCTGGTTTCTCTAGATACACTTTATGTTCAGCTTAGACTGATACATGACAAGTATTGGAGTTTTCCCCATGCATGTTAAAGGGAAAACTCTCTTAATACCTTAGATTTTTTTGCTTAGACCCTGATTTGCTGGCACAAGTTGTGATAACAAAAATCATGTTATTCAGAATCATATATGAACAGGACAATTTTTAGGGTTCTTGACTGAACCCCCTGCTAAGAATCACTGAGATTCCTCCCAAGTTTTTTCAAAATTTTTGGATCCTGGTTATTCCAGGACAGTGTTAATGTTGAACCCTACATATACCTAATATTTTGATCTAGTGTTTGAGTCAGATATAGTGCATCATTGAAATATTAAAACTACATACATAAGTTTTCAGTTTTATTTAGAACACATCATATTTATATTTTCAGTATCATTTAGTACACATGCTCATACATCTGGATATTTATCAATGACTGCAGATTCTACGATACCTATGGAAACAAAACCACCAGAGATCCCAGATACACCTGTATGTATATATCCAATATTTTACTTAAAGCTACATTTTAATACTCCCCCCTCCCAAAAAAAATAAATTAGGGGGGTTCATACACATGTAGGAGTCAGCTTGTCAGTTTGTTGGGTGGTCGGTCTGTAGCCTTTACTTGTCCACTCAATTTCTCAACACTATTCTATGACTTTGGTTCGAACTTCACACATAATTCCAAATATTGGGCAGGCATGTGCATCCATAACCTATTTTGATTACAGTTCATTGATTTACTGCAGAATAATGGCCCTTTGATGAAAACCTGTGGAGAGTATTCATCATATTCAGTGATAGATCTAGTTAAATTTAGTTTTGTTTCCTGAAGACTTTGTTTATGATGTGTTTTTTCTCCTATTGTTTTTATACCCCCGCTTCGAAGAATATACTTAAGTTATTTTCCTTTTATTTTATTTTTAGTAATTCTTCAATCTTGTCCAAAGCCTATATTTGTTACCTTAAGTATTTTATGTTTACATAATATTGCCTATACTTTCGATGATATTGATATGAATATGAAGTATTATATATTACAGTTGAAAGAAGTGACACCAATAAAACCTGTAATAGAAACTAGTCCACCAATACAAAACAATATACCTGTACCTGTACTGGAAACACCTAATAATAAAGTTATACCAGTACCATCTGTCACAACACCTATGGTAAGTATTCACTGTTGTTTTTAAGGTCATGCTGGGGCCAAAAGGTGACCCTTATTCTGCTCCCCCCAAAAATAAATTGTTTACCCTTCGCTGTAGCGAAGTTCCTATGCATTTAAAATTTTGTACTTCAGAATGTATTTTGCCATTTTTATAGCATCATGGAGAAGCTTTTGTTGCTATTTTCCCCCTTTAAATGGGTCCTCCACCTTGATCCGTTATCATCCCTATGCTTTTAATACTTAAATGATATGTCTGTAGGAACTCTGTCATATTTGTTTGTTACACACTGTGACATACTAAATCATTCATTCACATTATGTTTATGTTTCTTTGTTGTATGGATGTCAAACATTGAAGGCCTTAGTAAACATTCTTTATTTTTACCTGATTACTTATATAAGTGTAATACCATATTTATACCCCCGCTTCGAAGAAGAGGGGGGTATACTGTTTTACCCTTGTCCGTCCGTCTGTCCGTCCGTTACAAAATTTCCGTCACAGTTTTCTCAGCAACTATATTAGCAGCAGCCTAATACTTTGCATATTGCTTCATCCCATAGTCCCATGCGGTGTAAAGCGATTTCATGCTCCTTGCCCATCTACTTCCTGTTTGTCGCACATTTTTAGATTTTGGCGGGGGTATCACTAGTGAGCATAAGCTCACAGATTTACTTGTTTTAACTGTTTTCTGAGTTAACTGTTGATCGGTCTATAGTTTTGACTGTTTTCCATGTGTGCTCTGATAGCGTGCAATTAAACTATTCTAAATGTTACTGTACTGATATAAGGGGAAGTAACTGCTACAGGATTTTACGATTCACCCGACGCTTTCGAATGCATCAAGCATCTATTGGTCTTGATTAAGCAGACATAAACATGTCAAGTACTGTTAAAAATAGTAATTCATCAGGTTATAAAACAGTTATTTCATGTTTGATATGGGAACAGTCAAACTGTTGTTCCTTGATGTCAGGAATAGTGTTTTAAACTGTTTCCTGGTCTAAGACCTGAGGAAACAGTTCAAAACACTATTCTCTCCACCTCGGGCCTACAGTTTGACTGTTCCCAAATCACATATGAAATTACTGTATACTGTATGATATTGTTATATTGTTTCAGCCACATATGGATGTTATTACAGTAAATGATGTACAATATGCTGTATTAGGAATGATGGGTAAAGGTGGATCCAGTAAGGTAAGTTGCTTATAACCTTTTAGCTTAGTTAGTAGCAGAATGGGGGTATGAAAATATGTGGAGCTTTTCACAAAAATCTTATGATAAAAATCATCCTAAGTCAAAAGCAGGATATATTAAATCAATTCCAAATATTATTGAATTATGTAGAATATTGTATACCTTTTGAATATCATATCCTATCATAAAGATGTTTTTGACTTTTTGACTTTGAACTGCAAAATTTTTTTCATTGACTTATGATAAAAAAAATTTTTGTAAGATTTTTTGTGAAAAAATGCACTGGTCTTCAACTGATTTATGATGCCTGCTAGCAAGTTTAATAAACCTAATCTTCCTTTATTTTTCATAATTATTAAGGTCTTTTAAAAGTGAAATAATTTGATATATCTTTAATATTTACCAATGCATTTGAAGCATATATAGTAAATATAAAGCATTGATTCATAGTCTATCCAGTGTCCTTATAGTTACAAAAGAACAATTAAATGTTTCCAGGAATTGTATTGATTTTTTTATTAGGATCAGAGCCAATTAACAGGTTAACCTTAACAGTCCTAGTTATCAGGCATACAATAACTCATTCAATTTTTTGCTGTATGTATTATTCAATTTTATTCATCTGTTTTTGCTCTGTGAAAATTACAATGTAGGTCACATGCCACTAAACAAACATTTAATGACATCGACTTGATATAACGTCAGCAAGACACTATCATATCAGCGGGCCTCTAGCACATTGTAACTGCCTGCTGTCGAATTATGGTGATATAATGCTGGCTATGTTATATATAGGTAAAGGAGAAGCAATTTATGTTAGGTATAATAAATCTAATTTAAATATACTATATAAATATGTAACGAAATGTGTCCGCAGAATTTTTTGCTATAAAAAAAATGAAATAAAACTATGAAAATATTACTTATGCAAAGACAGTTTTGGCCTCCAGTGTAAATTACTATGTGTTATCTTTCAGGTATATCAAGTATTTGATGGTAAAGTTAAAGCTATTAAATGTGTTGATCTAGATAATGCTAATGATATAATAGTAGAAGGTTATAAAAATGAAATCAAATTATTAAAAAGATTACAATACTGTGATAAAGTCATTAAAATGTATGACAGGTAAGCATGCTATTTCTTTTGATTTTTACTTTCTCGGTTTTTATTCCTTTTAATGCCAAGGGAGGTAATCATGAACCACATTCTTTCTAACATGATTCTTACATTCATTGCTGAGAAATCAAATGCCTTGTAAACTGTTGATTATTGACCAAATCTAAGCAATTCTATTTCAAATTCATTTCTTTTGTACGTTAATAAACTATACATGTACTAGTAAAGCAAGGAGAGAGCCAAAACTAGGAAAGAGTCTATTTTCTGATGTTTTGCTTACCTCGTTAAGAAGAAATAATATCTGACCACACTTAAAAAAATCTTTGAATTGATGCCCCAGTGAAAAGACTTTTCTACCTTGACCTTACCATATCATTTTATTGTAACAGAATGCAGAAAGCTGCATATTGCACGTAAAGTCATATTTATGTTAGATGCTCTATATGATGGGCAAAATTTCTAGTTTTAGGAGATCACTCTCTGTCTAAGATATCAAAAGATATCAATCATGATCTTTTCTAATTGCAAATATACATTTATACTGTAATCAACTTAGCAGAGATGATTGAAAATTTATGAAATTTTTTTAGAGTGAAGCTTAAAAATTTTAACGTCATTTTTGCATTTTCTTATCCGAAGAGTAAGTCCAATTCTGTTAAATCCTTTGGAACTTCACAGTAGGATAGATCTCATTATGGAGAAATGTAGTGCACAAGAACCATAACTCAACTGTACTTATAATTTTGGAGTTATTGCCCCTTATTACAAGGCCAATACACAAGCCACTCATCAAATTCTCGAGGTTCTAGTTTATATATTAACAATTAATTATGTTGTATAAATATTTCAGTGAATATAAACATAATGAAAACAAGTTATATGTGGTTATGGAAGCTGGTAATGATGATTTAGCCACATTTTTTAGAAGTCAAACTAAAAATAGAAAACCTTTGTCAGAGAATCTCATCACATTTTATTGGGAAGTTATGTTAGAAGCTGTACAAGCATTACATAAAGAAGGTATAGTTCTGTGTTATTGTTAAATCTTACAGCCACTACTATAGTACTACATGTATGGTAAAGCCCAAGATTTCAAATCTAAAGGTCTCTGATTCTATTTCTGACTTCTGACCATGGCAGATTGTATCATTTCATAAAAATTGGATTATTATTTATTTTCTTTATTAATAGGAAAAGTTGTCACTTTACTGCAGAATTGAATGGGAGTACTGGTAAAATAGATTTTCCAGGAATGCTGTTAGATGAGTGAATCCAGGGCTCAACATTATTGTCATTCAAGTACCTGTGACAAACTAACTTTTGTGTCTGGCAACAAGTTTTGGTAGCAAGTGGTCTTATCAGGCAACCAGAATTTAATAACTCTCAAATTTTATTTAAAGAATCGTTAGTTTTTACAAGTTAATTCTTGGTTTCAGGCAAGTTGAAATACAAGCTATAGTTGGTCATCCTACTGGGTCCTCTTTTTCAAAAATGAAAAATATATCGCCATTAATTACCTTGTAAAATGTTAATATAGTAGTTATTTACTAAAACATTAATTGGCTAGTTGATCCATAGCAAGAAAATATCTATTGACAATGAAATGTTCAAAAACCATTTTAATTCATAAGTACATATAGACCCTGATCTTCATTGCTTCAAAATTTTTGTGTATTAATCATTTTTGGTATCATTCTATATTAGAAATTATTTTCCCTGTGTTAGGCCGGGTATTAATGTTAGCTGAAAATGATCAAAAATCTTGTTAATGTATTTTCTTTTCAGGAATCATACATTCAGATTTAAAACCTGCCAACTTTTTGTTTGTTGGAGGTAATTTAAAATTGATAGATTTTGGTATAGCTAAGGCTTTACAGCAAGATAAAACAAGTGTGGTATTAGAAACACAGATTGGTACATTAAATTATATGAGTCCTGAAGCTATTATGGATAGCTGTGGTGGAGACAACAAAGGAAATAAACCTCAGTTTAAGGTAATCAGTGTTTTGGTGTAGATTTAGAAATATGGGGTCCAATGGCCTCATTGTTTAAACTTGTAAGGGACATTTTAAAACTACTTAGGTCTGGTTTAATCTTACTAGGGCCCAGAGAAAATTGATGTTTTAAATTCAGGTGCTATTGGTATTCTTTTAATTATTAATTGAAATTTTCAAAGTTTCATTCTTACAGTGGCATGCAGTAGCAAAGAAATGTCTATCCAAACTAACATTAAAACCAAACAAAATAACTTTTACATTTCATCAGATTATGACTAAATCTCTAGCTTATTCCAAAATTGCTGAGAAATGAAACTGGCGGCTTATGTTGCACTAGGCACACTAAATGATTTCTAATGCATCATTTCAATTTTGCATGCACAAATGATCGTTCTTGGCAAAACGCCAAAGGTGACATTGTGTTCTGGATTATTAAAAATAGACATTATTAAAACACAGTTTTGCTTAATTTAGCTTTTCTTTGAGTTTACGGAGTAAAAGTTCAGAAGCAAATAAAACAGATAAAATTAAACAGTTTGTGCTTATTAAATTGTCAACAATTTCTGATTTTTGTTGTTTGGTATAATTTGGTTAATAAAACATCCTGAAAATGGTGATAGAACATAATATACACCCTTAATAAGTAACGTCGACCTCGGCTAAAGCTTCCGTTGACATTACTTGTTTTGGATGAACATTACGTTCTATTACCCTCTGTAGGATGTGAAATTTATAATATTGTTGTTACTAACTTTCATTGCAGCGAACTTATAAAATCAAATATTTTGTTCAGATATTACTTCGTTTCACTGTAAAGCATGAAAGAGACCATTAGATTTAGCTTTATACAATTTGATAGTTTTATGAGTTTGTTGTTGTTGTTTATATTACAGATAAGTGTAAAAAGTGATGTATGGTCACTAGGATGTATATTATATAACATGGTTTATGGTCGTACACCGTTCCAATCATTTAGAAATGATTTCTTCAAACTACAAGCTATAATGAATCCAGGCTATCAGATTGAATTTCCTGATATACCTAATGTACATTTGTTGGACGTTATGAAGGTGAGACTTAGTTTTATATGTATACAGTGCCATCCTAAATACCTTAACACTTGTAAAAAGTTAGTTTTTAGCTGGATTTTTCTACGAAAAAATTCGGCTTATAGTTTGGTGAAACCCGGGCGTGTGGGCAGGCGGTTGAGTTGGTAAGCGAGCTATCTGGCATGTGTCCGGTGTCGTTAACAATTGCACTAAAGTTTTTCTTTACCATGTATTTCTGCCATTTATTTCAAATCTTTATGAAACTTCATACAATGATAACATACCATGCCATGAACAAAACTAGACAGTAACCACAACTCTACCTGCCTTTATTATGGATTATTTCCCTTTGTAATTTTGTGTTGAAGATTTTAAATCTGGCTTTAATGTAGTTTCCACATTACATTTCTTGTTTATATTAATCATTTTATACTTGTAATATATATCTTTTTGTACTTTTTGCTCTAACTCAATGTATTTTTTGTCTATTTTAGAGATGTTTAAATCGAGATCCAAAGTCAAGACCATCTATTGATGAATTGTTGTCTCACCCATATTTGAAAGCAGGCAAAGAAGGTGTGTATTTTCATTTATGTTACCCTTCTTACGTATAAGTTTGTCATATACCAGGGTTTTTCCTTATATAACAGGGGCCATTTACAGGCGCCTTCACAGTCCCAAAATACATAAGACCCTTCATATACATTTAAATCAATAAATGGGTGAAAGTTTTAAGGACTGGTCATGAACCAGAGCCAAAAAACTCATGAATTGGAATCTTCTAATCAAGTTTATTATCCCGAACAAATTGGTACATTGTATACCTTGTTGTATATAATGTAATTGTAGGAGCAGCAGTCCAGTGGTAGGACACATACTTAGGTATGAAGAGGTTCTGGGTTTGAATGCCTCTAGGGGGAATTTTTCTTTCTTGAGTAAGAAATTCACCTGTGATTGCTTCACTTCTCCAAGATGAAAATGGGTACCTGCCAGGGTGGTATAATTCTGCTGTGCCAGTTGGGCTGCATGAAGAGGATAAAAGACTTCCAAGGGAGATTAATAGATAGATACATGTAACCTGATGACCAGGGATAATAGCTTTAAAGTCAGGTGACATGCATAAGTTTGAAACTTAGACTATAATTATAACATGCCTTAGTTTTTATATTGTAGAATCAGAGTCTAGTGTTCCACCTGTAAAAGAAAACTTGAATGATAAAAGAATGGAAGCATTAATAAATACATTATCAGAACAATATGCTTTATCACCTAGTGGAATCAGAAATCTTGTACAGAAAACCATGGATACAAGTCAGGTAGGATATTAACCCAGTGTGTGGCCTAGTGGTAACGACGTTTGGCCTGGTAATCATTGGTTAGCCTGCTCTGTATTGGTTTGAATCCCATCCAAAACCACCCTGTTGTTTCCTTAAGCAACAAAGCTTATCCTACTAGCTCAGTACTGGGGGACCAGGAAGGCAAGGGAACTAGAAAGTGATAAATCTAAGTTGTAAGAACATATTTCACAATCAAGCTAAAATAAGTTAGTATACCAACCCATCGATTATACAATGCCAGCGGTTTTTTCACGTATAGAAGAAATTTGGCTGGGCCCCTTTTTGTGGGACAATGGCAACAGAAATGAGATTGGGGAGAAAACTTTTTTTATTCATTTTCAATAGTTTAAATAACATCATGATCCACTAGCTGAGTATCATTTTCAGAATAACATTTCTGTCTTATGTAAGGTTTCAACTATTGAAGGAATATATTCCTTTGAGACTTTTCAATGATACCTAAGAAATTGGCAAAAAAATGATATAAAAAGTACAAGGGAATTTTGACTTCAGGGATGACAAATTAATAATATTTTGAAAAAGTGTATGTGTTGTTGTTGTTTAAACATCATTTTAGTTTCAGGGAAGGGGAAATAAATACTTATTAGAGAGAAAAATGGGGTCCAATTTCAGCCCCCAAATGGCCTGAAAAAAGCACTGAATACAGTACAATATATATTTTATTGACTTTAACTTTATTGCCATTCACATAATTATAACATATCAAGATAGTATTTACAGACAACACATTTTTATGAACTTTATTCTGCTCCCAACTTCAAAATGGCCACCATAGGACTTGAGTTGCCTGTATTAAGCTCGATTTAGTAAAGTTTGCTTAAGGACAGTTGTCCTTAAATGATCTTTTTTTCCGTGTGCTTTCCCCCGGCATATTGGATATCTCGGGGCATGTTTCCACCTTCTGTTGGTAGAGTTTGTAGGAGGTGCTGCTCTACTATGCCTGAAAAATATTTGGGTGTCTGGGTGCAGGCAAAAGTGTAGTTTAAAAATGAACCTTTGGAGGCTAAAAACTTCTAGCACATTTTGCTTCAATGTAGGGAAATACAACTGGCTGACACATTATGAGAGGCTAAATAAGAAAAAAAAATACTGAAGAAGTGGAATGGGTTGAATTGAATATCAGGTTGACTTGCATCTGGTCAATTTTGTCTGATAATATTTTTGATTTCTTTCTTTTCAGAAAACTCCTGAAAGTTCTGCTGTCAAACCAAATAACAATGCACAGGTATTTGTAGTCATCATTTTAAATTTTCACTGGCATTAGCCCCTTTTGATAAGTTTAATATAAAAATTTACCATATTTTCAACTAGCTGGATTATATGAAAATTGTTAATTTCACTGCACTGCTTAACTTGGTTAGGTACAGGGCTCTGCCATCATTGTATTGTATTGAACTGTATTCCTTATGAAGCTTGGGTGGCAAAACTTTAAGATTTTTAAGAGTTTTTTTGTATTGTTTGTGTTGACTTTCTGTATCAATTTCCTTAATTTTCATTACATAGTTTCATTCATTTTCAGAGTAAACAGAATGTTCCAGTTATGAAGCCTCCTCCTGCAGTTCAAGCATTAGGTCAAGTAAATAAATCTAAACCATCAGTGAAACATGTACGAACTCCATTGTCTAGCCTTAACTTAGATGGTTTACATGCTAAAAGTCTAAATGACCCTATGGAATAACAGTGTGGCTTAGGGATTGACATTACAAGTATGACACACAGTCACAGTGAATCTTGGAGATTGATTTCACATAGAAAGCACAGTGTTCAAAGTTTTTATAACTAGTATGAAGATCAGGATTTTTTAGATCTAAAAATTCTGTTTTCTATGTAATGACTGTTCAAATAGTGCAATTCAGGAATTTTACATTTCAAACTTACATCCATGACAGTGTGACAATGAACAATGACTGAAGACTACCAACTTTTATTTGAACCAAGTCGTTCGCATTATTGTTAGATATATTTGTTTACCCTGGACAGTTGAGTGTTTATACTATGTTCTAACTAGGTATCTATTATTTTTTAAAATTAACCTGCATCAAAAATGCAATTTAAATATTATTTGCATATTAATTCTGCTAAAAGTAGTGTTGTTACCGCAGTCTGAAGCATGTTATGTATTAACCTCGGGTCAATTTTCACCAAGTATATATTTTCTTATTGTACTAAGCTAAATCTCGTGTATGAATTTATTGTGAATGATCAAACTTAACTACCATGCTTTAATCAGAAAGCTAATGTCATTCTGCTTAATTTATCACTATTTGGAATGAGAGATATTAGTCAGTTATCCTTACTTGATAAAGTTTGAAGCAATCCAATTGGTAAAAAGGTCCTATCAGTTAGAATCCTCGTTTTTTTTCGTTGAAGTCCTGTGTAAGGATAATAAATATTTCATCAAATATCTCTCTTGTTAATCAAAATATTAACTAGAGTGATAAAATTTAGATAGTTCTTTAACAAAACAATACTTTGCTTGATTTTCAAACAAATTTAATGATTTACAAAAAAGATATTTAAGACTGTAACAAATTGACATTGAAAAATAAGGGTAAAATCCAAGTAATCCAACTGATTGGACCTAGCTATTTGAAGAGTATGCAAAGGGAAATAACTGGCTAAAGTCCCTTATTGATAGAGATAAAGATCCAGTTGCATAAGTGTATTATTAGTGACTATTGTTTGACAACTTTAACCTGGTACTCCACACTTTCTGTTAATAATTTCATGGTAATAAAAACAGGCTACATGTATTTTATCGACATAAGACACACAATATATCGAGTTTTAAATAATCACTATCTCATTAATTATTGTTTTTATACCAGTCACTGCTTGCATGTGCAGTTTTGTAACTCTTTTCAAAAGCTGTTAAACTGTAACACGTTGTAGCATATTGAAATGACCTGCATAATGTGCTTTTTAAAGAGCATTTTTTGTTTTTATCAAGTTCTATGCAACTGTTTAAATTCAAACTAGCTTAGGAATGATGCCTTTGCAAGTAATGCAGTGTTCCCAATGCATTCAGCTAGCAAAAATATTTTTTACTAGCAGTGCTTAATTGCAGCCATCTGCTGCGTAGTAAAAACACTTTGTAGTGCTATGTAGCAATATTCTTTAGCAAATGGCTCAGTTATAGAATATGTATGAATATTTTCTGCCATAGATTTATAATGATTTGTTTTGACTGGGTTTTTTTTGTACTTCATTGTATGACCCAAGGTTTGAAAAGTGTGACAAATTAGCTTGTATTAAGTTATGAAGCTGCTTGTAGGAGAAAATATATTCCATGATTTATTTTTATTTGAGCATTGTTTATAATCCGACAATATTTACCTGAACTTGAACTACCTTATTATAATAATTACACACTTCACTTACATGAAATTGTAAGTTTTCATATGAAAGTATACGATTATACATGTGTTTATAACAACCTATTTGACTATAAATCAATTTTGTATACGTGACATGCTATGGTACTTATAATTTTGGACTCATTGGTTTATTGGGAAACTCATAAGTCCGCAATATTTTGGCACAGTTTCAAAGTATTTATTCTTTAAAAACAAATTTAATTGTTCACTACATTTATTTTGCCGAAAGGTTCCGATGAAGCACGATTAACATGCGAAGACAAAAGTAGACTGTATGTACTAAGTTTGATATATTCTTGCATAAAGGTCAAGCTCGGGTTAATATTGTCTGACTATACCAATCAATTAGTTTCTGCCATAAATTGTTATGTTGTATTGTTGTTGTTGATATTTTGTGCTTTATTCTTCTGTTATGTCATCATCATTTTCGCTGTACAGTGTCAACCAAATGTTTTGGAGATATATTCATTCTGCAGGCCTACTATTTAGCTTTTTTAAAAATTTAAATAGTTTATTGTGAAATGCTTTTAAGTTTTGTATTATTTTTGTTATGGCTCTATTTATAGTTGAGTCTACAAAAGTAATTTAAAACCTGTTGCATTGATTATGCTGGGCTCAACATTGCAGCATATACTCAATATTTGAGTTCAGGCAACTTGTTACTTCTAACAAACATTTGGTTGGGGCATGTATAACGCTAAGGTGGTTGTCAAACCGGGCCACCTTGTTTGAAAATTTATGTTAAATTCTATCATGGCTTATGAAGCTTGGGGATATCAGATGCTGAATCTTATATTTGTTTAATGTGTTTTTATTCTATCACCAATCATACTTCAATAAAAGTTATGATTCTATGATTGTAATAAATTTTCGTTGCTCTCGCTACTTTAGGGGAGCACTGTAAGTTGTTGTTTTATACATATGTAAATATGCTGGATATATTCATAGATATAGAAAACATATGTTCTTCGTAATTTTGTTTGTACATTTCTTACTGTAAAATCTTACTCTGTCCATTTTATGTTAAATACAAAACAAACAAAAAATAAAAAAAGATGAATAAATACATGAAAGCTAATATTTCAGATTTTTTTCTTTTTTCAAGATTGGAGATCCTGAAACCAACTAGAACTCAACATATTTATTTATACTTGATGTCAGAATGATATAGCAAGAGCTATCATTATTATAATGAGAGCACTGGTTTTTTCATTATTTAAATTTAAAGACACAACTTATCATAAATTTTGACACATGTCTTGCATGCTTTTTCGTGGCTAGATATAAGGGTAGAATTTCAGTGTGTCACATTAAATGTATATAATCGTTGAGGCCCTGCAATGAGTGCATGAACTTAGTTTAAATGTACCGTTTATATAAATGGATCTTTGTATCGAACAGCAAAAACTTAATGTCCCTAATTGACTACTTTTTGCTGTTCTGAGTTTAAGTTGAAATCGTGATACAACTGAAATGATTTAAGTTTGCCGACACAAACGGCGAGACATCGGTTACCGACACCCGAGTGACAGTAATAAGCTCTCATTCTCTTTAAAAGACATATATGGACGATAAAGAGGATTTTGTATACGTAGGCACTTGGTGACAATACTTCTGTGAAAGTCTGGTTGAAATCCATTGACAAATGTAAATGGAATTGTGAATAGAAAAATATTTCCTTATTTATTACATATGTCTAATCGTTGACCAGCTACAAAGGGAACTGTTGTCTGCACAATTAAATGTAGTATGCTAAATTAATCTTTTATCCATTTTTGAAAGACAAAATGGTGGAAATATTGTCTGTATGACAAACAATTTGAAACCAGGGGCTGCAAAAAATTACTAACTCAATTTTGTCAGAGATATTCATAAATACAATACTAGTAACATTATCCATAACTATGCGTGGGCCTCATTTTTTTCACTTGCTAGCAAACACGAAAAAGTCATGAAACATGTAATACTTGAATTTTTCACTTCTATCATGATGTAACCACTATACATGTACTACAATTTTCTTTTGATGTCCAAGATTTATAAGTTGTGTCTTTAAGTCGCAGGACTAGTTCAGTAAGTAGGACACAAGTCTACCGATCAAGGGTTGTGGGGTCAATACTTTAACATGCTTTCTTAGAGTTTAATCATGAAATGATTTCTATGGCCTTTCTCCATCCTACCCTTGATTCTACATCATGTAGGGTAATGGTCAGTCAGTCGCTGATGAAAGTATGCACCTAGTAGCTGGTTAACAGCTAAATCCAGAAGTTCTGCTTTTCCAGGAACGGTGAGTAAGTTGAATGACCACCATGATATGACCTATACAACATTCAGAATGCATTGACCATCCATTGAAATTCAATGACCCCCAATAAATCTATCTGAGATTATTAATTCAATGAATGATCTCGGAAAGACTCATAGGGGTCCACCAACAATACTGTCATTTTACTACATACTGTGATACGCAAGGTGAAGCATGTTACGGTTAAACAAAATAGTTCTTGTAGAATACATACAAGGCTTTGTTAAAACATATTTCTAAGTTATATATTTGATTAAATATTGTTCAGCGATTTGATTTTATTTGACTGTAATTTCAAATTTATTGACTAAAAACGAAACATTAATCATTGCTAACACGATCGTGGATTCGTTTACCTCAACCTTGGTCGAAGCATTGTTTGGGCATGTGACGCAAAGGTAGACTAGTTTCAAAATGACGTCGAAATATGCCCAAGTTTATTCCTATACCCAAGTGTGCCGCGAGGGAGTTTGATATTTAGCAATCAGGTGTCTTAGAAATTTGCTGTCTAGTGCTTATTTTGATGTAGTGATTTCCTGTGCAATGGTTCGACTCAATGTAACAGTAGCAAACCTATCTTATAAGTACGTTTTTCTTAACTGTCAAAGTTTGAATAATTTCCCGCTGATTGAATACACACTGTCTCATATTCGCAGTTTAGTTATACCGCAAGAGGCGTACCACGGCGAATGTGTGATCAATTAGCATAGTGAGTCACTCATTATACACAGAGTAAATAGTCAGCAGCCACTGTACATGCTACGCACCTGTATATCACAAATAGCCATTGTTGTCATGTGTTTCATCCATTTCTTTTTACTGTAAATGATTTTCATTGGACAAACAGCTATGGTAGAGCAAATTGTATTGGTTGAAATATAGGTCAAAAGTTGGCTTAAACAGCTGCGCCGAGCTGCGTGGAGGCAACCATTTTTCTGTGGAAAAAGTAGCCAGCGAAAAAGTTTTAGTAACCGGTAATTTTACCTGGATCCGGACGATTATGTGACCATGGTATTACTAATAAAACCAAGGAATAACGGTTGGTTAGACTGTCTGCCTTAAAATCACACGGTTAAAGTTATATCTGAAGCCTTAGGCTGAACTAAGTATTCAGGATATCGAATAGTTATTAATAAATGAAAATGGCCAGCACGAGTGTAAATAAATTGAAGAGCTCATTTGATCTCGAATTTTTACCACTACATTCAAAACATCACATGTTTCTTACAGTTCAAATAATCATGACATATTAATTCGGTAAGACATGATAAATCTGATAACGTCTTTTAGATGTATTGAATTATTTATTTATTATAGTCTCACATTGCATGCATGTGAAGACAGCAGTATCGGCAGTACAGCAGTACAGCCGTACTGCCAGAATTTTCGGCAGTACAGCCGTACTGCATGGCAGGGGCAGATAACTGACCCTCAAAGTGGCATATGTAACTCGCCCCCCAAAGGGATTCTTGTTTAATTTCGTTTTGTTTTATTTCCTTGGTTCTTTATTTTTTATATCCAGCAATTAACATTGTACCGAATAATGATACATTCGGCTTCAAATACTGTGGCTGAATAGAAATCAAACTAAGATACAATCGAACGAATGTGTCAAAGTTACATGCATTCCATTTCAATTCTCTTTCTTATAAAATGCATGTGCTCAGAATTATTTCTATAAGACACGGTCGAGACAGTTAAGTGTATGACATCAAAGTAATAATCAAGCACAAACTCAGGCAAATAAGCATATTCTATTTTATGTACATTTGGCTTCGTGCTGCACAGAGAATTCGAGTTGTACGTTTCCATGTTTGCAAAAAAAAAATATAATGAAAAAAAGAATTACAGATACTAAGCAGGATTGGAACTCGGGGTAGCAAAGCAATGTCTATCAATCCAAATGTCTTACCGTCACGACTATTGAGTCACTTAGATAAAATTTGAATAATAATGATTAAGGCAGTAATCAGTTGGTTGGTTAATAAGCTGTGTTACCTTTTTGTAGGAATATTCAAAAAGTCTATAAATGCAAAAACGCAGTATGGGTCATCGGATAAAATCGGACAATTACACGCCCCCAAAGTGGTCCTAGCGCGCTTGGTTTGTGACCTATACAGACTGAGCGGCGTTCTGGGTTGGGTCCGAGGCAAAAAACCGGAAGTAGGTCACCATTGTTTACATATGTACATGTCCATAAAGTGTCTAAAGAGCGTATAGAGTGAGTAGCAAGGGCGGGAAACTCGTCCCAAAGTCGTTCTAGCGCGCTGGGTTCGTGACCCATACCGACTGGGCGGCGTTCCGGGTTGGGTCCGAGGCCAAAACCGGAAGTAGGTCACCATTGTTTACCCAAAGTGGTTCTAGCGCGCTGGGTTCGTGACCCATACCGACTGGGCAGCGTTCCGGTTTGGGTCCAAGGTCAAAACCAGAAGTAGGTTACCATTGTTTACATATGTACATGTCCATATAGTGTCTATAGAGCGTATAGAGTGAGTAGCTAGGGCGTGTAACTCGCCCCAAGAAGTGGTTCTAGCGCGCTGGGTTCGTGACCCATACCGACTGGGCGGTGTTTCAGGTTCGGTCCGAGGCCAAAACCGAAAGAAGGTCACCATTGTTTACAAATGTACATGTCCATAAAGTGTCTATAGAGCGTATAGAGAGAGTAGCAAAGACGGGTAACTCGCCCCGAAAGTGGTTTAAGCGCGCTGGGTTCGTGACCCATACCGTTTTGGTGGCGTTCCAAGTTGTATCCGAGGCCAAAACCGGAAGTAGGTCACCATTGTTTACATACGTACATGCCCATATAGTGTTAATAGAGCGTAATGAGTTAAAAGCTAGGGCGGGTAACTCGCCCCCAAAGTGGTTCAAGCGCGCTGGGTTCGTGACCCTCACCGACTGGGCGGCGTTCCTGGTTGGGTCCGAAGCCAGAACCAGAAGTAGGTCACCATTGTTTACATATGTACATGTCCATATTGTGCCTATAGAGCGTATATAGTGAGTAAAAAGGGCGGGTAAATCGCCCCCAAAGTGGTTCTAGCGCGCTGGGTTTGTGACCTATACCGACTGGGCGGCGTTCCGGGTTGGGTCCGAGGCCAAAATCGGAAGAAGGTCATTATTGTTTACAAATGTACATGTCCATATAGTGTCTATAGAGCGTATAAAGTGGATAGCGATGCAGGTAACTCGACCCAAAAGTGGTTCTAGCGCTGGGTTCGTGACCCATACCGACTGGGCGGCGTTCCGGGTTGGTTCCGAGGCCAAAACCGGAATTAGGTCAACATTGTTTACATATGTACATGTCCATATAGTGTCTATAAAGGGTATACAGTGAGAAGCAAGGGCAGGTTACTCGCCCCCAAAGTGGTTTTTAGCGCACTGGGTTCGTGACCCCTACCGACTGGACGGCGTTAAAGATTTTTCTTGTAAAACTCTTGAAAAACTTATGAGCCCTTGGCTGTGACGATCTGAATCCAAGCGACATAACATAAATAATCTTTGCAGAAGACATTACGGCATTGCTTTATACAAAATATGAAAGCTATATGCTATACAGTTTTAGAGAAGATTTTTTAGAAATTGTTGACTAAAGACGCACGCGCACACACTTGTACAAATGCACGCACGCATGCACTAACACAAGCACGGACACCGAATATACCCCCGCTATTCTATTGCAATAGACTATGGTTCAGATTGGGCACTTTGTGCACAGATGAGTTTAAACTCACACACCCTAAAGTAAGTCTAAGTAATTCAACGGTTAAAATGAAGAAACCCTTAATTTTTAACTGAATTACTTCTTGTTACAGAGGTAAACATAGTCTGATTTAGACTCGAAAGAAGTTCCACTGTATTCTATAAAATTGAAACAAAAACAAAATGTTGTTTCAGATTAAAAAATATGGAGTTTAATTAAGGACAATATTAACATAATGCGAACAGTCTAATTTTGTTTATATCATGACTTGTACTTGGTCATTGGGGTGGAACGAACGTGTTGACTTTATCTTACTATAAAATCCATTGACGGTGTAATGTAGTACACCGAGCCTGAATCACGGGCTTTCCGTGTCTGCTTATTGATTATCCTAAAATAGAGTTTTATTTGTTGAAAAACAACCGACTAGTGAGGTAAGCTTAAATATCTATAAAATATTCTTTAACAATTTACTATTGTAAATTATGTATTGATATTACATGTACATTGGATTTTTTTATCTTAAGAAATATACGTGCTGGTTTCATATGATATTAAAACAGTCTAATAGACTAGTTTGTCCTGTAAGGTAAGCCGACCACGTGGTAATGTTCATTAGATTAATAATTTTATAGTTAAATTAAGTGAAGTAAATTAATTGCACCTATAGTCTAAGTTTCATGTTAATTGCACGTTCACCGACCTTACATATATTATCTCTGGTTACTGGGCTACTGGTATCAATCAATCAATCTCTCTGAGGAGTATTTAACTCCGCCTTGTGAAGCCGACAAATTGGCGCAACAGAATTATACCACCTTCGCAGGTACCCATTTACACCTGGGCGAAGTGAAGTAGTTGCTGGTAAATTTCTTGCTTGCGCACGTCCTACCACTTGACTATTGCAACTATTTTATATATAGAGCTGAACATGTACAATGTTAGTTTGACGTTGACATTGTCGATTTTGTGCTTTTTTCTTTATAAGGGTGCCGGTATTTCTGGGGCCGGGTGGTTGGGCTCGATAAACATGGGCCCGAGGTAACATTGGAACACTCGAAAGTGGCTGTTTCCAGCTTGTCTTTAAAATATGTGTTCATCACGTCGTCTATATACCACGTGACACTTTTTGATCAGAGTCGGAACATAATTTGAAAAAAGCCCCCTCATGGGAGGGTTTTCTACTATATATTTTTATATAATTTACAATATTTCTATGGCATAACATCTTCATTCGGAACACCTCGAGCTTTCATAAATGTATAATCTTGGAAGGATTCGTGGGGGTCTACCCTGGTGGCTTGGGTTTCTACACCCAAACAAATTCATTTATTGAGCGCTTTGATTATATATCTTGTTCCTCACTGATCACAATATGCCACGTGGTATATGCCCTGTATTCATGTTTAAAACAAAACAGTTGAATATAAAACTGGCCACCAGTCCCAAGTTGGTTATTCTGTATTAAAGGGATATTTTCATAGGAAGGAAACTATAAAATTCTGGACAATTTCAATCTAACATGTTATGCTTGTCCAACTTTGATTCAGTGCTGTTATTGTATATACGCTTTTCAATTGTCAGTGTCACATACATCTCGCCGATTTACAAACTGTAAACCATAAATCAGTTTGCGATTTTTACTTTTGCAGTTATAGTATTCCCGCAAATATGACAAGTCAATCTGTATATACATTTATATACGTGACCTCTAGGTTCAAATTAGTTTTATGTGTATTAACAACCCGGGTCAGTGGCGCAGTTGGTAGCGCGCCGGGGTTTTGAATCTCTTGTCCCGAAGGGGGTTCGGGTTGGAATCCCACCCGGGGACGTTATACGCTTCAATGGAAATTTGACAATAATGTCTATTTTCCTCGATTAATGAGATATATGGAGAAGTTTTCGGAAGGGTAAATGAGAGATGGTTATAGACAAGGGGCACTGGTTAGGTGCACTTGACGACGTGAAATGACCTAACTTGTGTTGACAGGGCGTTAAACCAAATTAAAAAAGTGTTTAAAGAAAAGACAAAATAAGTTCTGATAAAGCAAATATAAATGGAAATTGAAGAGATTCTCAAGGGGAGGTAACCAGTACAAACACACAAAATTACACAGCAAGCAATGTTGAAGTAAAACGCACGGGATTTTAATTGTCTAAACAAAATGATTTCAACGATAGGGGTTATTTTCTGACCACACCTGTGTTATTATAATGTGTATCAAATTTAATGACTGAGATTTTAAACTATTTTATTCTTGCTACATGTTCTAATTTAGCCCGTAGCAAATCGGGGGGGACTAGTGGGTTTACCCCCCCCCCTAACAATAAAATGTTGATTTTTAGCTCGACTTTTCGAAGAAAATGAGAGCTATTGCTATCACCTTGGCGTCGGCGTCGGCGTTGGCGTTGGCGTTGGTTTTCAGGTTAAAGTTTTTTGAAACACTTATAACTTCAACACTATCCAAGTTATTTTATTGGAAGTTGGTATACTTATTAAGTGGGACTATATTAACCATTCTGTGAAAGGGGATAACTCTGGATGAATTATTTTATGAGTTATTGCCCTTTTATAATTAAGTAATTGCAAAATATGAGGTTAAAGTTTTTCCTATGTAGAATATCTTCAATACTGATCAATTCATTTGACTTAAAGTTTGTATACTTATTTGTCAGTACAATATCTACACAACTGTGAAGGCACGTAACTGTGGATGAATTATTTTTAGAGTAATTGCCCTTTTATACTTAAGAAATTGCAAAATATGAGGTTAAAGTTTTTCCTATGTAGAATATATTCAATACTGATAAAGGTATTTGACTTAAAGTTTGTATACTTATTTGTTGGTACTATATCTACCCGACTATGAAGGGATGTAACTGTGGATGAATTATTTTTGGAGTAATCGCCCTTTTATACTGAAGAAAAATGCAAAATATAATGTTAAAATCATTTCTATATGTAATATCTTTAATACTAATCAAGATATTTGACTTTAAGTTTGTATACTTAGTTATGGGTACTATATCTACACAACTATAAAGGGACGTTACTTTGGATGAAAACCCGGGTCGATAGCGCAATTGGTAGCGCGCCGGGATTTGGATACTCGTGCCCGAGGGGGTGCAGGTTCGAATCCCACCTGGGGAGGTCATACCCTTCCACGGAAATTTGACAATAATGTCGATTTTCCTCCATTGATTAGATAATATGGAGAAGTTTCCGGCCTTGTGGAAGGGTAGGTGAGTACTGGTTATAGACAATGGTCCAGGAAAGCTAGGTTAGGTGCGCTGGACGCCGTGAAATGACCTAAATTGTGTTGATATGACGTTAACTCCAATAAATAAATACTTTGGATGAAATATTGTTGGAGTTGTGCCCCTTTATACTTAAACATTTAAGATTAAAATTTGTTCTCATGGGATATATTTAGAACTTATAAATATATTTGAATGAAAGTTGGAATGCATATTCGTCAGTTCTTCATCTATCGGACTTTAAAGGGACATAACTCTAGATGTATGACTTCAGAGTTATTCCCCTTTATACTTTGATATTTAAGGGTTATGTTTGCTCAAATTTAATATATTTTGTTTGATAGAAAGTTAGTATACTTTTTCATCAGTACTACATCTAGTTGAATACAATGGGACGTAATAATTGATGAATTATTGTTGGAGTTGTGACCCTTTTGAACTTTTTAATTCGGGAGAAAGTATTATGAAGTGAAATATTTTCAATACTTAAGAAGATATTTAAGTAACAATTAGTATGCTTATTCATCAGTACTACATCTACGCGACTACAAAGGGACATAACTCATGATGTTATTTTTTGAAGTTATGCCCCTTACTTTAATTTTGAATTTTGTTCAAATTGAAATACAATGTATTTATAGTTCTTCATATAGATATTTAAATGAAAGTAGGTATGCTTATTCGTTGATACTATGTCTACTTTACTCTGAAGGGGCGTTACTATGGATGAATGTTCTAGGAGTAATGCCCCTTTTATATTTTACAAATATGAATTGGTAATTATTGTTTGACTGAATTATATGCTTTCAAAAATTATGTCCTGTCTTGAAATTACTTTTGTTTAAAGATAAGCCTTGCCATGAACAAAACACCTGAAAAGTCGAGCGCGCTGTCCTTGGACTGCTCTTGTTACTTAACCGAACCAGATTGGAAAAAATCACATGTTATTTTCAACGGAACAATTCTTTCTTACAAAAAACAAACCTAATCTGAAAATGTCTACTACCCCACTGTAAATAATTTATTGTTCACGTGTTTACTCTGAAAACACTGCTCGGTAAAAACAAGCAATAATTACAAAAGGGCTTCAGTTTTTTAGTTTTGTTTAAATTACATGTACGTACCAGTGAGCATTCCATTAATTGTGCATTTAAAATCATAAATAGTGAAAGTGTATAGTATTCATAAACAAAAATGTTTATATATAACATGGACTACAATTGATATGTTTGGATTTTTACAATAACTTATTAAAAAAGAATGTGATGAGTGAGCGTCTTATATATGTTTTTTGTATTTTTGTGTGGGGTGCGTCTGTGGGGGTGCGTGTGTGTATGTGTGTATGCGGAAACTTTAGTCTAGAGAACTGTGTTATTTAATTGTATTTACTGGTACCGGTTACCTTGGTAACTGAGTCAGAAGATTCGTAGTTTTAATGATTATACCTGTTGCTATGGATCTAAATACATAAATATATCGGTTCCTTATTGTATCCAAAGTATAATACGATCCTCGTACATGTATTCATTTGCTTTCGATCTGGCTTTTATGGCGACGTGGTAGAGTTTGCACTTAGGGAAAGGTCCGTGGTTTGATACAATTTCAGGTCAATGAAACCACAGGGGATCTTTATCCCCTTCTGTTACAAGTACAAATGGTTCGAATAATAGTATCATCGATCCAGGGGGGGGGGGCATCGGTCCTGAGCCGCCAGTCTGGTTGTTTCCACCCCCTTTCTAGAGTATTCCGTTCCCCATCTTGAAATCCTGGATCCGCATAATGGTAACAGACAAATATGGCATGTGAATTAAACATGCTTACTGCTCAATGCACAGCTTAATCCCGTAGATCTTTAACTATCTAATTTTGACTTGTCTACAGTTTGATGGATCAGCTCAAAACAAGCCTTCATCATTCTTTACCTACTTGTAGTTACACTAGTTTTGCGCTGTCTCATCGACTTGTCACCTATGAACTTTAACCTCCGGCTATTCTTATTCAAATCAATACAATGTACTAACTGATATCCAATCAAACACGACCAAAACATTACCATTTTCGAATTTGAACTTTTTAGAATTTTGGTGTTTAGTGATTTTTATTATTTTATTTCATTTTCAAGGTAATTATTATTTCACTGTTTTGTACATTTCGTAGCACTAAATTATTTTAAAATTAATTTTACCAGTGTTTTCTTACTCGAGCTTATACAGATATTATTTATGTTGTTTGAGAAACAGTGACGTGACAATTTCGTCCCTTTAAGTGGGGTTAATGCGCTGCTGGTTTCTACCTTTTAATCTTCCTACAAAGCAGCCTTAAATGTACAACCAACACCGACTTCAGACTTATTATGCTTTATAAAATTTATCACAATATTCTCTGCAGGGGTTCGAACCCAATATCTCTCTTATTGTAAACAGGCCTCCTTGACATAGGTGTTCGGCACATTTTTTTTCAAAATATACACTATTATAATAGCGTATCTTTTAAAAAAATTATGCCTAACACGTATGATCCTTGAAGTGCAACTCTGATCCAGTATCCTGATATGCCAAATTATTCAGACCTCTGACATTGCTTTCATTTTTATTTGAGCAAATATAAACTTATTATTTCTATTGAAATGTTTGTATAATGATTGTATTGTTAAATTTATTCTTTCAATGGCGTATGCATTAACTACGGTTACTTAAACATATTTTATCGATCATTAGTACAGAAGTACTGTATTGAATATATGTATTTAAATCAGCGGGGTCAATATATGCGATACTGACAATTAAATGAAATTCAACAATACTATTAAACCAATAGACGTTGCGCTCGATACTGGCGTCAATTTATATATTCAACTTATTCGGCAATTAAAAACCTGATAATTTCACTAAATTTCATCATAAATTATTCATTTTTTCACCTATGGATTTGGAAGTTTTTACACTTTATATCTATTAAAGTAATATTTACATTTAATTATTTTGTCTTTCTACATATGTGCATTCTAAATCTTTTAGTCATCTTTTGTTCATCTGGCACTATCATCGAAACGTATTGGTCAGTTGTTGACAGTAGTTTCGTATAGAGGTAGATGTTATCTAGGGAAATAACTCATGAAGATAAAAGCAATGATATTGACATATTTACTTCCCTTATTACTAATCAACATTGCAATATATGAACTAATGATGCACTTTAAATTTTGGACTGATTCTTTTATGAGGGAACATGTTCACGATGTTGTTGCACAGACTCAAAATATTTTATTCTTTGTACTATTTACGTCTTTATATTGGCGGGTGCAAAAATTGGCATTTGTGTTATATTTTTATGTTGTCGGAGTCAATAATCGTACATTAAAATTTTAAACAGACTTCCTAATTTTTGTTTCATAGCAACTTTGTGGGAAAATGAAAACAAAAAATGAGAATTTTCAATATTTTGTCATCATGCTTGCGGTAAAACGGTGTAAAATTTGTCGGGTACTTCTTTCACACTCGTACATGAAACTCCGCACCCTTATGTATTTTTTTTTGTTTTCAGAATCTACAAGATTGCTAAGTGGATCTATGTTATCGAAATACTGCTTTGATGTAATCAACTGTTTCTGTATAGTTGACTTGATGGCTGTGATATTTAACCTTACTTATATGATAAAGGAAGTATATTTTCAAATATTGATCCATAAAGATCATTGAAAGTTGTAAATCGGTTTTAAAATCTGCTTTCCTTTATAAACATTCGATTAACGTAATTATTATTCTGTACGATAATGATGAGTTCATCATCATGTAGGATCCCATTTTACTAATTTACACCTCGAAAGAGTGATTTACTCGTAGTTATTTTTGTTGTTCGAAATTATTAGTCGTACCCTTAGAGGGATTCGAACCTCTGAAATCCCAAAGTGTTTGTACTAGACTTCTGCTTCTACGTTAACTGTTGTAAGTTATTACCCTGTAAGGCCACAACAAATTGATCATATGTTCTATGGATTCGCTCGCACCTTAATTTTGACGGTTTTACAACAAATTTTTTTTTTATTTCCTCGCTCGCTCATAAAAATTTGGTCAAACCGCTATATAAAGCAAGTTAACAAGTACTATTTTTATCTTTTGTCTTCACTCGCTCGCCCCATTTTTTCAGAAAATTCCGTAAAACATATGATCTACTTGTTGTGGCCTAAGGTTATACAGATCGTTAATATTTGGTTATACGATGCGATGGAATATATTCTCTGCATACAAAATTGTATACAAGGGATTCGCCGAATTCGGAAATCTTATTTTATTTGTCATCTCATCCTGTCAGCTAAGTATGAAGTACTTGTGATTATGAATCCATGGTTCGTAGGATTAACCTGCAAACCTTTGTAGATATTAGCAATTACATATTTTCCACTGCATTTCTCTTTTCTATTGCTTCGTGGCTGTGAGCGTTTTAAGCTCATTTGAGCATAACTCACAAAGTTGTGTGCTTGGTTCCTAAGATTTATACCAGCTACCCAATCTGTGTCGCCTGCCTCTGTATCTTAAGTATAGCACTTGTCAGCCACTAGAAGGGTATATGACAGTACTAAAAGCTTTGCTCAAGAGATCTAAGTTCATCCAGGGACAGTGTGTAGGACGACTGGCCGCCGCATTAGGATTTAACATTTGGACTGTGGCAAAGTGCACCATTCATTGTTCACGTGAAATTTATGGTTGAAGAAAAACTTCAGACTTTCGTCTTTTAATTTTACTAACATTAAACGATATTATTCTTTTTATTTCAGCTAATGGTAGTTAAGTCGCTGTTATTTTAAGTTAAGTAATTATTAACTCTTCGATATTGTTGTCCTGTAATTAAATGTCTTCGTCAAAGTTTAAAAAGTGAATGAAACACTGTAGTTATGTTTTAACACGCTGGAAGACAAGATGACAGAAACAGCGAGGACTTGGTGAGTGTTTATTTTTATAACTATTTTTGTTATTAATTTGTTTAGGCCACAACAAATTGATCATATGTTCTGTGGATTCGCTTTCACCTTAATTTTGACGGTTTTTACAAAAAATATTTTTATTTCCTCGCTTGCTCATAAAAATTTGGTCAAACCGCTATAAAAAGCAACTGAATTAAGATTTTTTTTCTTCGCTCGCTCGCCCCATTTTTTTCTCGAAGAATCCGTAGAACATATCATCAACATGTGTGGCCTTATATATTATTTGTTATTTATTTGTTTGTATGTTATTTCCTAGAAATGTCATTTGTTGATAAACTTGTGTATATGGTACCTGTTCAAGCACATAAATGTTCTATTGAAACGTCAATCGCTGTAAGGGGATGTGAGTGTGGGGATGGGCATGAGATATAAGTTTTAGTGTGAGGGGTGTGAGAATTAAAGTGAGTGCTAGTGTGGGAGGGTCGGGGTGCGTATACTCACTGAGTGTGGGGTCAGAGTGTGTATGAGCATTGAGTGAAAGTGTTAGGGTCGGGGTGCCCTTATTACAAAATGTTAGTGCGTGGGATTGGAGTTTGTATGAGCACTGAGTGTTAGTGTGGGGAGGTCGGGGTGCGTATAAGCACTGAGTATAAGAATGGCGATCGTGTGTGTATGAGCTTTGGTGAGTGAACGAGCATTAAGGGTGATTGTGGGGGTGCACGTATTTACTGAATGTTAGCGTGCGGATGTAGGATGTGCGTGTGAGTGTGTGCTTGTGTAAGTATAACTGTTAAGGTTAATGTGAGTTTGTGTGTGCTAAATTTCTAAATTTTTCATTCAGTTGGTATATTTGTATGACTTCAGCACACTTAGTTTATCAACAAATGACATTTTTAGTTTATTTAACTCATGTATCGTGTTGATGTTTATTATACTATTTTGTCTTTAAACTTTTCAGCTTTTTGATCTTCAGCTTGTCCGTGTCTGATCTGAGATTTGCACCGATATCTCAGGTCGCAGCATGCATATCCCATCCTTACTGTCCTATCCCCGCCGTGAAGAGGGTTCGGTCTGTTGGGGTTTTAAGAGTCATTGGCTTCATATCCCCCAGCACCAGAGGTTCGGAACGCTTTGGTCACTATTATTTGTATCCAGGCTGGCTTGTGGACTTATAAATTGGTTTTACCTAGTTAAGACATAAATGTTTTGGGCAAATTATGGGAAAGTCGGTGTGGGTGGGTTTGGGTAATCGGGAGGGTGGTTGGTTGTTCATTTTTTGGAGGGGGGGGGGTTATAAAAGGATTGTTTGCAATTTACTTTAGAATGGAAATCCGTGGTTTTACGTTGGAAAAGAATGTATGATTAGTTTGGAAATGAATTTGACAATGTTTAGGGTTCTATCAATAAAATAAGGGAGGTCGTTTGGAACTTACTAAGGCTATGCTATATCAGACTTTTGTTAAGCGTCCGCGTACGCGTTGGTTTTACAGTCTTCAATCAAATTAAAAAAATATATATATGGTAAAATTTTCTTAAATAATTCCGATGTTCCGGGATTGGATACGACATTTTAATTCAAGGAAAACTGTTTTCGGCAACGACGTTATTCGTCGTATTCAATTTATCATAACTGCGTCATTAATACAAGTTTAATATACATTTATGTGAAAAATAAAACGCCAGGCATTTTAGATTAGACGATTGTTTCATATTATGAGGATGTTATTCCATTGAAAAAAAACTGTAATGCACTGTTTATGCCATACAACTTTTTGTGTATTTGTTTTCGGGTTGTGTTTTTGTGAATACCTACCTAGGTTTTCCAAATTTGAGTTGACGCTTAACAGAATTCCAATTTGGCATGGCCTAAGATAATGAAATGGTTGATTGAATCTATATTTATTTATTGGAGTTAACGCCGTATCAACACAATTAAGGTCATTTCACGGCGTCCAGCGCTCCTAATCTAGCTTTCCTGGACCATAGTCTATAACCAGTTCTCACCTACCCTTCCACAAGGCCGGTAACTGCTCCATATTATCTAATCAATGGAGGAAAATCGACATTATTGTCAAATTTTCATGGAAGGGTATAACCTCCCCGGGTGGGATTCGAACCCGCACCCCCTTTGGGCACGAGTATCCAAATCCCGGCGCTCTACCAACTGCGCTATCGACCCGGGTTTTGATTGAATCTATCTTTTGGGGATGTACATTGGGATGCTAAGTATCCATAAACATTTATTCACAATTAACAAAATAATTATATGTAAAATGATTAAATTCATTTCAAAATTTCATTAATATATTAGAAATCAGCTAATTTTCTATACCAACATTTTAAAAATGAAGTATACCTTGTCATTGTGTTTATTTCTATCTATACTATTAAATTTGCGAGCTTCCTGTTTTGTGGAAGAAACTGCGCAGCTTTGAATAAATCTTTTGTTTGTCGCTGGAGCACATATATACCGGCATATCAAGTTGACAATTCTTTTTTGACAATGACAAAGCCTCTTGATATTTGCAAAAACTGCCAAAAATCAACAAAAAATGTTTTTTTTGTGTGTCTAAAAATAGATAAAACTAAAAATAGACACGTTAAACCAAACTCCCCGCAGCGGTTATCTCCCTTTATCAAATCAATAAACATATTAGATCACTTAAACTGCGATTGTTAGTTTTTCTCAACTGTCAAAGCATGACTTAAGCCCCAGTCAAATTAGAGCTTACGACCACTTAAGACCAGTTGACGATCACCACTGACCTCTGGTCGCGAAGAATCTTTAAAAAGTCTTACGACGGTAATCGGTGATCTTCGACAGTCGCAGGTTATCTTATTTAGGTCCCACGACCAATTTCAGTCGCAGAGAGGTTTTTGAGCTTGCACAAAAACCTCCTTGCGATCAAACAGGTCGCTAGTGATCTTATAAGGTCTTAGGCTGTCGCACGATCGTCGTTCGAAAGTCTGTAATAATCTTCAACTGGTCGGCGCCGATGTCCTTGTCACTCGGTCGCAGGTAGTCTTTCCAAAGTCGTAAGATCATCGTGCGATTAGTAGTGACTTGTCTTACGACCACCCACGATTACAAATGACAACTAGCGACTTCTCTACGATTAATTGCAACCATCGTATGATCGTCAGAGACTAGTTAAAGATTTCCTGTGACAAGACACAGACCACGTGGTCTAACATTATATATAGCAGTCACTTTACGGTTCATTCCTCATACGCTCTTTTTCTTTCGTTTGAGTAACACCGTCATGCCACCCAAAAAGTCAAAGTGTAAAGGAAAGGTCCAGAAAAGGACCAAACACGACTCTGACTCTGAGGGTGAAACTGAAGAGCTAGTTGTAACCCAGCATGAAAATGCATTACCTCAAGACGTCCCTGATGCTCAGCCCATTCAGCAGATCCAGGAGCTGGTATTTCAGGACGGTAACGGTGAAGATGATGGCGATTTACCACCCAAGGCCAAGCGTGCTAAAGTCTCTGAAAATATCTCTGCACAGCAAGAGCAAATTCTTGTAGACTGGTTTAGTGAAAATCCACTATTTGACTGTAAAGTCCTTATTTATACCTCCAATCCATCAGTCTTTTTCGGATTTTTGTTAATCGCAAAACTGTCGTGCAACAATCTTAAGACAGTCTTTACAAATTGTCACTAGTCACTGATAGTCTTGAGTAGTCTTTAGTAATCGTGCTATGGTCGTACGACAAGTTGTAGGTGATCGCATGACAGGTCACGGATAGTCGTAAGTAATCCCAGACAATCTTGAGACAATCGTACGTTTTCTGATGACCTGTCGTACGATTGTCAATGACTGGTCGTACGATAATCGCGGTAGTAAATTTTTCTGCGCAAAGAGGGTTTGGTCGCAGACAATCGCCGATGATCGTCGGTTTTACGCGTCGCCGGTGGTCGCAAGTAATCGTGAGCTCCAGTGTGACTGGGGTCTTACACGGTGAATGCGGGTCTTAAAATTAAGTCGTAATACATCCATGAGTTTCCGAAAATGTGTATTATGATCGAGAAACGCTGTTTATACCGTATGATATGTTTTAGTCAACATATTTTTTAATAACATTAACCGGCTGCACATGAAACCTAATCAAATGTGTTCTGATCCGAATTACTTTTTCTCAAATATCATAGGCAATTAACTTGTGTTCTGCCTTTGAGTTGTGTTTTCTGTACAACTTGCATCCGCGAACTCTTCGTGTATTTGCTTAGTAATTTACTTGTATAACATTGCCTCTTTGTTGTCACTGGGTTCTTTTTCGCGTTTAATGTCCGATTAAAAAATATCAGTCTGCACAACTAAGTCTATACATTTCATCTTCTTTCACAATTTTATGAGAAAATTTTGTATCTTTTGAAGTAATTTTTTGAGTATGCAAAATCAGACTTAAGTTCTTGATTACTTATCCATGCCCTTCCACGCATGATTCTACATGAATTGGATTCGTCGATAAAACAAACTTAAAATCATTGTTTGCGATTGACATACGCTTGTGATTGTTATAGTCAAACAGAATTAACCTGAGCTTGAACTGCCTAATTATAATAATTACACACTTCACTTACATTAAATCGTGAGTTTCCGGATGTGTGTACACGATTATACACGTGTTTATAACAACCGATGTGACTGTAAATCAATTTATTAAAAGTTGCATGCTATTATATTTTAATTTTGGACACATTAGTTTTTTTGGGTAACAAGTTAGTCAGCGATGTGATGGCACAGTATCAAAGTATTTATTCTTATAAAAACAACATTAATTGTCAGTGCGTGTTTTTTGCCGAAAGCGTCCGATAATGGGCGATTTAAAAACGAAGACAAAAATAGACTGTAAATATTGAGTTTAATATATTCTTGCATAAAGGTCAAGCTCAGGTTAATGCTGTTGGACTATAATATATCTTATTATTGTATTGAACGTTGAAACCCTCAGAGATATTAGTAGTAATACCGGACGCTTCTTTGTAAATTCATTCCTGCTCCAGGAGCCAACGGCCTGAATATTTCATTATATTATCTTTAATGTGACTCTTAAAAGATTGTTCAAAAGACTTACACCAAGGACCGCTCAAAGTGTCTAGTTGTTGTTGGAGTTGGTTTTCTGACGTACACCTTAATAAGGTATCTAAATCTTAAATGTAAAGCTCCACATTTGATGTCGGTGGTTTTCGTTGGCAAAGCCATTATCTGAGGTACCTTTTTACATGATTCCTGCATTGGTAACACTGAGGTGTTATCTAATTTGTCTCTTTTGGTATTTGTTATACCTGGCTTGCGGTCAGCAACGAACACAATTTCCGTCTTTTTTTAAATTTGGATATTTGTCGATTAGATAATAGAAATGAAACTACCGCGAAATTGTTGATCTTTTTTTGTAAAGCCATGATAAGGCGACTGGTTTAGTTGGTTCTTTTTTAATTATGAAGTTTTTTTTACACTTAAGGGGTTATATAGAAGTTCCCGCATTCAATTGTCGCATCTAAAGAACACATTGTTTTACAGTCTTGTTCAATCTTTTGTTTGGGTTTTAATGGCACATCAACACAAAAATGTTGGTAAGGTAAACAAATCCTTCTAACTAATAAGAAAGTAACAACGCTCTATATAACGTCATCTTGTGGTGAACGCTTCCGTTCTTGCATTTATTTTGTCACTTTATTAACTTGTTCTTTGTTCTTTGGTGTCCCAGATAGCATCCGTTCGAAATCTACTGATGCAACTGTAACCGTCCCGTTAATTGGTCATATCAGAGTTTCTTGCTCTTAGGGACCGAGGTTCGGCTATGTCACTGGTTTGAATCCCAAGTTGAAGTCCATGTATAAGTACATGTATTTATTGGCTCGTGATCGTATATCTATATGAGTTAAGTATGAAATTACATGGCTGGCTCCTGATTTTCTAGTATGGAGTCTTGCATCATAGTTACGGTAACAATGAAATTTGCATTTAGTGCAAGAATATTGTAATCTTTTTCTCTTATGCACTGATTCAAAGTGTTTAATTTTTTCAACATTTGTGAAGATCTCACTATTGCAACCAGCAACAGGGCAGGACATACCACCCTGGCCTGTGGCCAAACCATTCTGTCACAGGTAGATGACGCTTGAGACATGGCTATCTATAAAAGAAATGACATTATGTTAAATAAAATTGTCAATGAATACTACTGAATAGAATCATGTTATATGGACAATGCTTAATTCTATATACATATAAATATTATACAGAGATAAAATTAGCTGATTTGGATATACAATAATACTTTTAGGATATCCATTATACAGTAAAAACCTATAGTATATAATATTATTTTCAAGTATATTCCCATATTATTACATGTTTAGTGTCAATTTAAGTATATAGCTTATCAAAACATATAAATTTACTCAATACAAGTAAATACATTTATTGATATAAATCAAATATATTAAAGTAAACATATAAACTGATATTTTTTTATATTATTTTTCATTTCTCTGTTGTTGTTTTTTTTAAAGTTTTTTTAGTCATAACTATCGTTTAATGATCTAGTATTTGGCTCCAAAATATTCAGCTTTGATTAATTATTACCATTCATATAATTATGTAGGTATAATAATCTCCGACATTGGAGGTACTGTAATAGACTCATAACTCTGTACTTTCGCACATGTCAATGATTTATGGTTATATAATCTAAGTTTCCCTCTACTAGTTTTTAATATTTTCTTAGATATTTTTATAGTTGCATCGTTAGCCTCAAGAAAGTCAATGCGTAATATGCCCATTCTTTTTGCTACATCTGCTACAATAAACGTACATGTAAACCTTATAGGTTCTAAATAAAACTCATAATCCCATTTTCCTAATACTGTTAAATCATCACCATTTACAGTCAAATACATGTATTTAGTATCTAAAGTTTGCAACTTAGGGCTGTCTTTAATATATAAGTCTATTATAGCATGAACTGGATAAAGTAGACACAGGACTACCACTATCCACTAATAATCCACCTTTTACGTACCCCATATTTGCTTTAACAAACTAACATGAAGAAAATGTTTGTTTGTTTATAGATGTGTTCTTCTCGCGTGTTTCTTACTGAAACAAGTCGGCATCAACACTCAGGAAGTTCTTGTAACATATCTTTTTAGTTCTTTCTAGTCTTATTTAAACTCAACATGGTCCTCCTGTTGAACCGCTATCTTGTCCAAACTTTTTTTGTAATTATTTATTACTTCAAATACATATGTAAGTATACATAAGTTATTATAATGAACATAATAAAAAGGATAATACACAGTATGGCATGGGTTATGTTTAACGTTGTTAACAGAAAGGAGCGTTATAACTGAGTTGTGCCAAAAAAGGAAAAGATAACTTAAAAACCACAATACAATAATCAACTTATGTCTGAAATTATTTAACTTACTTGCACACCTAATTTTTAAGTTTGTCCAAACGTGCCTCATTCTTCTTTTACTTCTGTTGGCTTGGCAATGTCCCTTACGCCCAAGTGACAAATACAAGGAAATTGACATTTGAGTTCAATACATAATGATCATGTAAATTATTAATACAGTGTCTCTAACTTATACGTGGTATGATATTTAACTACTAAATAGTACATGCATTACAGTATACATGTTATAAACATTCATATACCAAGCGTCATCTATACATTAAGTATAGGAGTTTCAAATCAAAAACAAATAGCAAAACTAAAACCGATCATTTCGGTCAGCACACATGGAATCAATTGAAAATAGTCTCGTTAAAGTTAATATATTTTATTGGCATTAACTATATGCACATCGCCTAAAACTCTTAGGAAGTATTTTACAAATAATGTACATACAATGAGGAAACAGTAAAAAGGAACAATAAATATTGCGTAAAGACAACCTGAACAATCACAATAATCTTTATCTGGTACAAACTCATAAGTATAAATGAGACTTTTTAAATACAGACATTCATATTCAATAACATTCTTACTAGATGTATTTAATTAACATTTATTTGTCTTTATTTTCAAGTTAATTCTATCCGCTTTCGAACGCATGTCTCTTTCTTCAATAAATATAATATACCCCAATAAAGCATGCCAATCGATCCTTATTCTCATGTATATCTAAGACATCAATAAACTAACAAAACACATGGCATGCTAGTGATCTTTATTCTCGTGAATGTCTATATCTTCAATAATGATAACATGCACGTTTTACAACATGTCCATATATCCTTCTCCTCATGCAAGGCTATGTCTCAATAAAGATAACAAAAATATGACGTCATTTTTACATTGTTCGCAGGTAAGTATCTGTCTTCAATTAGATAACAAACACATAATATGACATGTCATTCTATCATAACTCTCATGTAGGTTTCTATCTTTAATAAAAATAACAGACACATTATGACATGTCATTCTATCATTTCTCTCATGTAAGTTTCTATCTTCAATTAAGATAACATACACACAATATGACATGTCATTCTATCATTTCTCTCATGTAAGTTTCTATCTTCAATTAGGGTAACATACACACAACATACACACACTATGACATGTCATTCTATCATTTCTCTCCTGTAAGTTTCTATCTTCAATTAAGACAACATACACACACTATGACTTGCCATTTTATCGTTATTCTCATTTATGTTTCTATCTTCAGTTAAGATAACATACACACAATATGACATGTCATTCTATCATTACTCTCATGTAGGTTTCTGTCTTCAATTAAGATAACATACACACAATATGACATGTCATTCTATCATTACTTTCATGGAGGTTTCTGCCTTCAATTAAGATAACATACACACAATAAGACATGTCATTCTATCTTTTTTCTCATGTTGGATTCTGTCATCAATAAATACAACAGTCACACAATTTGACATGTCATTTTACATTATTATCAGGTAAGAATCTGTCTTCAACTAAGATAACATACTTACAGCATTGTCAATCTTTCTATTGTTTCATCTGTCTTTAATTAAGATAACATACACACCATATGACATGTCATTCTATCAATACTCTAATGTAGGTTTCTATGATCCATTAAGAAAACAGACACACAATATGACATGTCATACTTACGTTGCATTAAGGTAAGTATCTTTCTTCAATTAGGCTAACATCCATAGTGAATGACATGTCATTCTTTCTATTTCTCTTTAGTAGGTTTCTATTTTCAATTACGATATGATACATAATATGATATGTCACTTTATCATTACTTTCGTGTGATTATATCTTCAATCCAGATAATGAGCAGAAATTTTGTCATGGCATTCTATAATTTCTCTCATGTAAGTTTTTATCTGCAATTTAGTTAACATACACACAATATGTCCATCTTGCATTATTCTCAAGTGTGTATCTGTCTTCAATTAGCATAACAGAAACACACTATGACACGTCCTTTTATCCTAGTTCTCATGAAGGTTCTGCAGTAAGAATAACACACACAATGTGGAAAGTCAATCTATCTATTCTTTCATGTAGGTTTCTATCTTTAATTAAGATAACATACTTGTAATAAAATATGACATGCCATTCATACATTGTTCGCAGGTAGGTATCTGTCTTTACCTAAAACATTGCCGGTCTTTACCTATCAACATTGCTGGTCTTTCTTTTATTGTATCTGTCTTCAATGAAATATCAAAACTCACAATGTGACATTTAAGTCTTACATCGTTGTTTTGTTAGTATCTATCTTTAATTAGGATAACATAGATACAATATTGCATTTCATTTTTGCATTACTCTTTTGTAGGTTTCTATTTTAAACTTAGAAAACTTACAATCTAGCATGTCATTCTATCATTGGTTTCATGTAGGTTTCTATCTTCAATTAAGATAACATACCAGTAATAACAATATGACATGTCATTCTATCATTATTCTCATGTAGGATTCTGTCATCAATAAATATTGCAGCCACACAATATGTCATGTCATTTTTACATTGTTCACAGGAAAATATCTGTCTTCAATTAGATAACAAACACACAATATGACATGCCACAATTTCTCTCATGTAGGATTTTGTCATCAATAAATATACAATGTAACAGCCATACAATATGACATATCATTTTACGTTATTATCGGTCTTTCTATTATTCCAAGTTTCTATCTTCAATTAGAATAACATACAAACAATATGGCATGTCATTCTATCAGTACTCTCATGTAAGTTTCTTTCTTCAAGTAAGATATCATACACACAGTATGACATGTCATTCTATCATTACTCTCGTGTAAGTTTCTATCTTCAATTAAGATAACATACACACACTATGACATGTCATTCTATCATTACTCTCATGTAGGATTCTATCTTCAATAAAGATAACATACACACAATATGACATGTCATTCTATCATTACTCTTATGAAAGATTCTATCTTCAATTAAGATAACATACACACACTATGACATGTCATTCTATCATTACTCTCATGTAGGATTCTATCTTCCATTAAGATAACATACACACAATATGACATGTCATTCTATAATTACTCTTATGTAAGATTCTATCAAGATAACATACTCTCTATATGTCATGCCATTCTATCATTACTAATATGAATGTTTATATTGCAATTAAGATAACATACACACAATATGACATGTCATTCTATGAATATTCTCATGTAGGTTTCTATCTTTAGTTAAGATAACATACTAGAAATAATATTATGGCATGTCATATTTACTTTATTCTCAGGTAAGTATCTGCCTTCAATTAGATCAGATACACTCTATATGACATGTTCTTCTATCTTCATTTAGGTGTTAGCATCTGTCTTAAATTAATATAACATACACACATCAATGCCTGTCTTTCTATCGTAATTCTGAAGTTTCTATCTTCAATGAAGATATCAAGAACACAATATGACATGTTAATCTATACTTACTTTCATACAGGACTTTTAAGTAAAGTTAATAGGCACATTATTTGGCTCGTCAGACAATTCTTTTTCTCATGTAGGTATGTTGCTAAGGTTACTTACATTTTTATTATTCTATGGTATTCGGTCTTTATTTTTATTAAGTTTCTATCTTCATTTAAAATTTCCTCCACCTTATGTTTCTAACTAGGAGGTATATAACAGAGTGTAGACCGTTTTTCAAAAATACAAATAGTAATATCAGATTAAAATAATTTTATTAATTGTAACTACATGCTGAGTAAAAAAATCAAGAAAGCATTGGACCATATTAAAACATTTTTTCTCGCCAATAGATAAACCCATGAAAGCAATGCCGAAGTAGATCAGTAGAAATGAACTGTTATAATTTTTGTTAGGATCCTATTGTTTACAATTTTGTGATGCATTTGTTTAGTCATGGGAATTTTTATATTTAGATTACACATCACATTATACAAATGATTAATACTAATACTTACACTTTCATGTATAAAATAACATATTCATTGCATGCAGTGGTTTTTACGAAGTGTTGTGTCAAACAAACATAAAAAACATTAATTTTCTGACCAAAATACATTTTTTTTCATTTTTAAGATACATGTAATTAGTACTAATGATGCTTGATAACGATGTACTAAAATGTCTACATATATACATATATTTTTAAAGTAGGAAGAGAGACCTATGCCCTTTTTTATAAAAAAAATCTAAATATCAATAGTTCTGAGCAATCTAGTGAAGGACCCTTTATGGGAGGATAGCTAGATCGGAGTAATTGTAAGAGTTTAAACACATAATTTTTAGCAATCTAGTGAAGGGCCCTTTATGGGAAGATAGCTAGATTGGAATTATTGTAAGAGTTTAAACACATAATTCTGAGCAATCTAGTGAAGGACCCTTTATGGGAGGATAGCTAGATCGGAATTATTCTAAGAGTTTAAACACATAATTCTGAGCAATCTAGTGAAGGACCCATGTTTATGGGGGGATAGCTGGATCGGAATTATTGTATGAGTTTAAACGCATAATTTTGAGCAATCTAGTGAAGGGCCCTTTATGGGAGGATAGCTAGATCGGAATTATTGTAAGAGTTTAAACACACAATTCTGAGCAATCTAGTGAAGGACCCTTTATGGGAGGATAGCTAGATCGGAATTATTGTAAGAGTTTTAACACGTAATTCTGAGCAATCTAGTGAAGGACCCTTTATGGGAGGATAGCGATATCGGAATTCACTATTCATTAACAAAATTGAAGCAAAAATGTACCACATATATAAGGTACTATGTACAACACGTATATAATGGACATAGTGATAATAGTACTAAGTCTGGCTAGGTGGCTAATTACATGTATATGTTTTTTTTTAATTATAAAAAGACCATACTTACTTTGTAAAAGTTTCGTTTCCACGTATTTTATTTGTAAGTACAAAATGTGTACAATGAGTTATGTTGTTGTTTACATGGATGTAAAAGTATTTGATATGGTTCATTTATATATATATAACTTAACTTTTTAATTTACAATTCATAAATAACTAGCTATTCTTACTTTAAACACCAGTATTGTGTCATGATGTGTACTGTAAATAAACGTTGTGGTTAAAGCTACATGATTTATGGTTGATATTTTAATAGAACACGACTGTATGTTTATCAACTTGATATTGGTAAAACTAAAATGCAATCAGAATGCATTGTAAATGCTGTGTCCATTTTCTACATTTTTTGAAAGAGATAATTAACTTGAGAATACAGTTGGTGTAAAAAATCTTATTTTTTGTTATTAATTCTTATTATTTAATAAAAACATTATTTCAACTTGTGTTGTTTATACAATATACCGTGTAAGATACTTGTTTTTTCTAAGATTTTTTCAGTGATATTTATGTAAATATTGTTTGCACTTTGAATAATGTCCATTTTCAATGTGTTTTTTTTCTGTATAATCTAGGGACACATTTAAGAGAAAAAAGTGTCTTGATTATTCCAATGTTTTCTTGCAGAATTTTGTTTAGTGCATGTATTAATAACTGTCAAAATATTATTTGATTTTGATTTTTCAACTACATGGTGTATGCGCATATTCATTAAAACTGTTCAATTACTAGATGAAATTAATGTAAATATTTCGTTATAACTCAAAACATACACGCTATTACTACATTGTGAGGATGATGCACCTTAAAACCTGCTTTATACCTCCAGTGGCAACTGTTTTGCTTCTATCGGTTACAATGTGGAAATTCCTTATGTTCTTTTGTTACTTGATTGTACCGTCCTTTTTTATGGCAAACTTTAAAAAATCATGTCACTATTTGCTTCTAGTCTGTATGAGAGGCATGCATGTTTGACTGTTGCTGTTCCTGTTGTGGTATTCAAACCTCCTTACATACCCTTAAAACCTACGACACAATCTTTATTTTCCTGTACATTGAATGAAACTTTCGAGCGAAAGTCATTAGTATCGTTGCTGAAGTAAATTACGAACACGAACAGCATTGATGAAACAAGTCCTTTTACAATAGTCCCTGTCCCTGTGATACACGGAACATGTGACAGAAAGTGCATGTGATAACATTTTATAAATGTACGTTCGTGTATTCACTATTTAAGTACTGCTATTCACCCATTGTTTGCTCGTCTGAGCTTTCACAAATCCCAATCAATCAGTTGACACACACTTTATTTCTTTGCGATGTTGCATTGGCAATTATTTCAAGATCTATGGTTTCTTTTCAGTTTAGTGAATTACAGTTAACACACACTGAACAGTAATGTGCAGGATAGAAATACTTACTCAATTACTGTGGAAACTAAATTTGGAAACGTATAGAAGTTTTCTTACACCCTCCTGAAACATTTTACAAACAAATATTTCGATCACACTATATCAATTCTAGTCATAGGCTTTACTCGGATCTGCTGTATCTTGAAGTACTGCTTGCTTTTTCCATCATTACAGAACAGATTCGTTATGCAAAAACTTATATATATCGTGCATCTTGTTACATGTTACATATACATTCGGTCACATAACTAAAAACGTTCATACAAAAAAAAATATTAATTTTGTCACTCTCATCCAACTCTTATACTCACGTCAATGATAGTTTTAAGTCAAGCGTTTTATTTACTACGAACTACTCACGTATGACAGGAAAGAACAGAACAGAATTTATTATAAACAGCATAAACACATGGTGTTCGTCGCCATTGCAATACAGCTGGCAGAACTATATGGTTGATCACATGACACAATAATTATATAAATAATCATAACTTGTTTTGTTTTCATATACAACTAAGTGGGCTAAAGTTAAACAATATTAATTTATCAACAAACGAGTACATATAATGATAATGATGATAATCATAGTTTTAATAATCTTAGTAATCATAATAATTATAACCATAATAATAATAACTATCATCATCATCATTATCATCATCATCATCATCATCATCATCATCATCATCATTATCATCATCATCATCATCATCATCACATACTTATGATCATAATCATAATCATGATTAATTAATAAATGTTATGTGAAATAATGCTGCTACATTTGCATTACCATTCTTTCCGTTGTAAGTTGTGCAGATTACTCTAATCAAACATAGCACTTACATCATTTCTACGCGACACAACATGTGATATCCTAGGCATAATTGGCATAATTATTTCAAATTCATGGTATGATTTATCAGATATCATTGCACTATCACATAAACTTAGATATTGTGATACGGTGCTTTTCTTGTCTACAGACATACGGTTGTATGAAATATGTAATATTCCCACCATTATAAGAAACAGTACATTCATCATCGGCAAATGTCTCACAGACTAATTGTTTAGGTAAAGTTCCGTTAGTCTCAATGAATTCTAATGCTTTGCATACTTTGATTTGTAAAGTATTCGACAATTCTCTTTTTGGGGGTTCGAGAAGTTTGATCTATTCAAACACCTTTATGTTTTACACTTTCTCCATGGTCTTGAGTCTCAGAATTACAAATCTCAAAGTCCTTTTCCGATAAACCTATGTTCATTATTTTACTATTAAATTTCAATTTACCATGCCTCCCTTTTTAATTTGTTGTAAGCTGATCCTTTAGTCCTAAATTCAAGAGAGGGACGCTTAGTCAATTCTGCATTTGTCTATGTCTAAGCATATCCGATAATAGACTTTTGATAATTTCCTCAACAATAGATTCATCATCATTCTTAGCGTCTAAAGTTCTTAAAAACTTGTAACACATAGAAGGTGAGGTATATTATTTCTCGGTGGTACAGGGTGACTCATATTCAAAGTTATTTGTTTTAAGGGGAGTGTTACTCATTGTATGATTCATTTCAGTGCAAAATACATTAGACATATAGAGACATGCATACAAATAATATAAACAGTAAATAAGAATGCATCAAATGAAAAATGATCATAACTTAATGTCCACGCTGTAAAGTTCTGCTACATCAAATAGCATAACTAAATGCCGTGTTTGTATAGGTGCACGTTCAATAAAAGTCATAATATCTGATAATATTATTCAATAGGGTTGAGTATTTTAACGAACGTGATGTTTTCTTTTACATATATCTGTCTGAAAATACAGTTTATGGATAGTTTAAGAGGGAACTTTAATTTTCTTCCACATCCTTTCTTATCAACAGAGTACATGTAGTACCAATAAGTTGACAATCCACACTTAGAGTAATCTTTAAATTCACACAAACATTATTTCTTATCACCAAATAAGAATCTCAATACATCCAAATCGACTTGAATGATCGATTTGGTTTTTTTTTATCTAAGTCTTTTCTTTATAGCATTATTAAATGTTCGTGTAAATGAAGACATCTTATCTTCGTCCATCCAGGTTAGAAAATAACTGTTGATCGCACATGAAGGGATGTTAGCTGACGGCTCCCTAGTACAATCTGATATGTGGTAACCTAACCACCTGACTAGGTACAGTAGACACTGAATTGAAATGAAAAGTGTTTTGTTTACTTTTAATTTACTCTCCATTGCATCGGTTCGATAGATTCACTCGTACTCGTTCACTTTCAATGTATTCACAGAGCTGCGAGGGGAGTGTAACTTTTAATTGAGCCAATGCCATATTAGGGATACATCATAAACGGAACAAAATTGCTTTCATCTATATTCCTTATTTAGTTTATACTTAATTATTTCTAGCTCTTTTTTGGAACAAGTTCTGACAAGTGGATAAACAATTTTCTTTTTGAGCTTTTAGAATAAAGTTTCTTGCAATTTTTGGATGGGATTACCAGTTCCACGTCGTAATCACTCGGTGGTGTAGTATAATAAGGGGGACAGCTTTAAATTTCTTGGGGGTCGGGTTTACACTCAGAAAGGATTGATTACTAAGGGAGATCCGGATGGGGGACTTAGTTTTCGGGGTATCAATAAATTTTGATATCTTTTCTTAACTAGGTAAAACACAATTTCATGCAAGTCAGCTATCTTGGAATAATGGTGATCAGAGACATCCTATAGCCCTGGTAGTTAGGTGGGAATGGTAGCGGAAATGACCGCCCTAAACGGATCAGTGAGCCCCCACGGTGTAAAACTCCCTGTCCGTGCCCCTCCCTGTCCCTTATGCATGCTTGTCCTTGCCAACACCATGTCTATTCTAATTTATTTCTTTTCAGCATTTCTATATTATATATTTTTAGTATAATGTTCATGTCATTTTTACCGGGTTTCTCTTCTCGTGTTTTTTTCTATTTCAGATCGGGACTGATGATTATGGATCAAGAAAAGTAGACCAGACGAGAAATGTTCAAGCTGAATTAATAAATCAACAAATAATGTCATATTACAAAAAGATCTTACGACAATTTTCGTCTTTAACCCGTTAACCAAAAGAAGAAAATATTAATAAAATGTTAAATATTTATCTTTTTCAATTTCAAAATAACATATTATATTTATGATAATGAATTACTTTTGATTAAAGCATCACATAAATTTGTAATTCAATCATCAATTCATATTCATCGAGTTAAACTCATACAACTGGTTTAAGACAATATTTGTTGTAAGATCTTTTTTATATGACCCCAAAATATGACTTCAGCCTCTTGACCCCAACTATAGATCAAATGTTTATTTAGTATGATATGATTCTAAGTAGGATTTTCGTTGTTACCAATGCAAAATTGGACTCACTAATTTCATAAATTACCTATTTAGCAAATTTTTAAAGAATTTTTAAGGCAAAAGCAAAATTACATGTTTATTGTTTTTTCTTTATTTTGAGTTTCCATGAATGAAAGCTTAAGAAATATTTCTATTTTGTTTGTGTACCCATATGTAATATATTCTAGGTAGAGACTGAATCAAGGTGAAAAAGTAATGAAAATTGAGTTCCACTTATCATGAGATTATTTTATAAGTAAATGGAAACATCAAGTTCTCAAAAAAGTTCCAATGGTAAGTAGAATGAAATTTTTAATCTAAAATTCTGAAAAAAATGTACAACAACACTCGGGGTTGTCGCCCGAAAACTATACAATGCAGTTACATGTACAAGTTTAACATTTAATGAAATTGTGTCCGTTGGGTCGATTTTTGTTAATTTATTAGGAATATGGAGATATTGTCGGCCTTTTTGAAGGGTAGGTCCTGGGAACCTAGGTTAGGTGAGTTAGCTACAGTAGAATGATCCTAATCTGTTTTGACACGTTAACATCAACAACAATATAATTTATTAGTGACAAGATAAAAGCAAGAGACGATACTTTGCGTATGAACTATACATGGGTCAATTACAGTTAAACCCTTTGCCTGTTTATCACAGTCGGTAGCGTCTTCTTTCATACTTGGTGACGTTGAGTCGATTTTCAAGCAGAACCTTCACACCTCTGTGGAATTAGTTTTTTAAATATTTTGTACAACATTTCTCCCTTTTATGACTACATCAAGAAGGGTCAGTTGATAGCCACTGTCGATGTATGTGATTAGCATTTGTTTAATAGCTTGCTTGCATTCATAAGCTCAGGCTTTTACAGGGAAGTGAGTAGCACAACTGACCATCACGGTTTGACTTAAATATTTTTTAATACGACGTAAAGAAACATATTCGACATGACCATTCTTTTTTATTACAATCGAATCTGTTATTCCAGAAAGTGTTATACGACGTAAAGAAACATATACGACATGACCATTCTTTTTTATTACAATCGAATCTGTTATTCCAGAAAGTGTTCATGTGTTTGGCTTTATTTGGTTCGCACACGTTTTAACAATCAGAAACATGAGCTATATAGTTTACCGAACTATCATCCTATGACGCATACTACGCATTACTTTCCAGCAACTGGATACATTCACAAATAATCATGTGGTGAGTAATGAGACTCAAATGTGCCCGTCCTTGTATTAGAGAAGAGGTTCCAGCAAATTTAGGTCAGATCCTTGGGTTCGATACAGGAACCATAGGCTACCTGCTCAGTTCCAAGACCAAAACACTATATTATATACTGAACACTGTTTTCACTGTTTTTGAAAGCCACTACAATTTATTTTGTGATGGCTTTATTGTTTTATCAGTTACATTTATATGTTACTTATGTACAGTACATTTCTATATTTATAAAAAAACTGAGCCTGAGTTAGGGCCTATATATTTTTTTACTTTTTTGTAGAATGTTGGATACACGCTCAAACACAGAACAGAATATGGTAATTGTTGTACAATTGATTCATTATGGTCCTATGTCAGATCAGCAGGATCCAAAGAAGGTAAATGTATAATCTTTTTTAACACACAAACTAATCATTTAAAGTTGACCCATCAGCCTTGACCTACGGGTGGGCAAATCAATCGCAGAAAAGTTTTGATCGATATAAAAGGGGTAACGGAAAGAGGGAAGACATACCCACAAAGCATGTACACCGGTCTGATGCTTCACTGTAAAATGTTAGGTGAACAAACTCGAACTCGAAAAAACTAGTCTCGGATATTATCTATTTGTCTTTCATTTGTATTATTTTCTTTAAGCATGCACATTTTAGACTATGAATTAATTTGGAAAATATAAATATTTAGTACGATGTAGCCATTTGGATTTAACAACAAGATAATAGTTAATTTGGGCTAAAAGCAAATCATTCCTCTGGTGATGATCATAATCAATACAGCAACCGATTTCGATAGCTTTCTAAAAATTTTACCAGCAAGATTTTTTCAGAACACGAATTTTAAATGACATTAACTATTATAGATCTTATTCATATTTTATTCAAATAAATAAAGTACCCAACATATCAGAACAAACGTTTTCACTAATTTCACGTACAAGTGACAACAAAAAAAAATCAGTAATAAAACTTGATTTTTTAGCAGTTTATACCTTATATCAACTATTTATTTAACTACCAAACCCATTGTTAGTCAAAATTTCGCATTTTAACAAAATCTTTCAGGTAGAATAGCCGTATTCACAAATTATGGCTACGGTTAATAATCAATTCGAGGAATATTAAGTGAAATTGTATATCAGCATTATTTATTATATCAACGTTTATCATTCGAAACACCTCTACCATTCATTGAATGAATAATCTCGGAAGGATTCGTGGGTGTCCACCAATAATTTTGGGCTTGTTACGCAAAGGTAGTTCCAAAATGTCGTCTAAATATGTTGCTTATCCCGTGAATGCCATCAGGATTTGGTTTATGATTTGTTAAAAACCTTTATTTATGCAAAATGATTAACATAATGTAATAAATGGAACTTTCAAAAATATATTTTAAAACTATTTCATAACTCAAATTGGAAGCTATGAAAGTCTTGATCACTACAATGTTATTGTAATATTGTTTAATGTTGTTGTTTCATATTTTTCTTCAGGTCTGCATACAATTAGATCATCGTAACCAAGTTTGTCAAAGATGTCCATGTTTAAATCTACATGAAGAATTGGAACAAAACAACATTTACAGACAATACTACAAGATCAGAATTTAGTTGTATTTTATAGCTATTAAACTATAACTGCATGGTCTTTAAGCATACCTGAGCACATTTTGCTCAACCCATAGGTGTGCTTCATGAGTGTTTGTCTTTTTTATTTGGGAGAGTTGGGAGAATTAACTGTAACTTGTTCAGCGTGTTTTTTGTACAAGGCGAGAGTATGTTATATGTACTTGAATTATCCATAAAGCTAGTGCTGAGCTAAGATGGGAATCCTAAAAATAACTTTATAGTTACAATTACATATCATCTTTTGGGATATGTTTTAATGATAATTTCAGATTCTTTACCTTTTTCTCATCCATGTGCTTAATTTTACGAGTAATCATATGTAAACCTAACACACATGCATGTAGGATGCTTTATGGAAAATGTATAAATTTTACGTAAACTACATTTAAGTATATTAAAAAGTCGATTGAAGCAATGGACAAAACCTAGCTTGTACTCTGGCCTTGTACAATTATTTCTGAACTTGTTACAGTTAAATATGTCCCTGTTGCTAGTATTGTTCGTTTTTTCTCAACTGTCAAAGCTTGAATAATGACACGGTGACTGAATGCATTGTTTTTGAACTTGGGGCCTAATTGTTATTAAAAATATCTTGACTAAAACATATCATACGGCATAAGAAGCTTTACTCAATCATAATACACACTTTCGGAAACTCATGGGTGTATTACGAAAATGATTTTGATAAACGCATTCACCTCGAAATTATTCATGTTTTGACAGTTGAGAAAAAAAAAACGAACAATATTATAGCATTAATATTGACCTGGCACAGATCTGTATTCGTTATTGATACTTAAATCAATTCAATGGAGAAAAGTGCACCTTGTTGAGGTATCTAGCTTGATTATGAAACGAATTGGCATTACTTGCATGCATACAAACCACTCGACTTCACAGCCTAACATTAGAAGTCAGCGGAGGTGCTTTTCACAAAACAATCTTGCGATAAAAATCATTGTAAGTCAAAAACATGAACCATTCATAATAAGGTCATTTCTTTCGTCCATCAATTCTGAATATTCATAAATTATGTAGAATAGTATATACCCTTGGATATCATGTCATAGTAATGTTCATTATCCTTTTCACTTTGAACTGTAAAATTTATGAAATTGACTTGCGATAAATTTTCTCGTAAGTTTTTTTTGTGGAAAGGTTTCCTGTTAAGATATTAAACAGTATGGTAAACCCTCTTGAATATTGAAGGTGAATGCTGTACATTGGTTTAAAATATTTAACTGGCTGTCTGGAGATTACCACTCTAGTATTGTTTAACCACTCGACCATTCGACAAACTTGCTCAAAGAAAGTTGGACTGGGAACTGTACCAGGTTAATAATAATGTTGAATACAAGGTGCCTAGCTTTAACAGACCAATGTCAGTCCAGACATAAAAATGCTGCTGGATGTAGACATATTACTTCTCCCTGGGTTTAGAAACCACTGGATCAGGGTCCGAGGTTGTAACATTTGAGAATGAACTCCTTGCTCAAAAAATCAATATTTCTACGGGTTATATTATATGACGTAAGAACTTCGAACTAATTTACAAAGAACTGTTTGCATCCATATTTGGAGGTTTAAAGTTCCTTCTCAGTAAATGCATTGGTGTCAATATTTGTTTTTAGAATGGAGTTCCTACTCAAAATTTATAATCTCTGACCCTGTTATCATTTTGAGTTACTCTCGACACTATATGTGTGTTTTGATTGAATGCTCGAAATTGGTGCATTTATGAAATGACACCAGTTTGTTAAATCCAAAAATTATCATATCGGAGAGTCACAACCTGCCATCACTAATCACGCGACCCTAGTAGCATCATGTGACTTATTACATTTGGGACTCCTTGGCGATTTCCCTCGTGGATGATCGCAATGGCGCACCGAATGTTGACTTGTGTATACGCCGGTGTACCTAAAGTCTGTAATGTAGCGCAAAATAATATAAAATGGTTAGTAATGTTGATCAAATTAGGGACTTTAGTCAGTTAGCTTTCCTTGATAAAATCTGAAGCAATCCAATTAATTACAGTTGAAATCCTCGGATTTTGTCATTGAACTCCTATGTAAGGATAACAAAATATTTCATCTAATATATTTCTTGTTAATGAAGATATTAACAGAAGTGATGGAATTAAGATAGTTCTTTTTGGCAAATAAACATTAGTTTAAACATATTTATTCTCAGAATATCACAAAATTACAAGAATATACAAAGTTTACAAATGTACAAATAAGATATTCCTTGAAAGGATTAGAACGAAAGAAAATTCTTATATAGTTCTTCTCCTTTTGTAAATAATTAAACACATGTTTAATGGTTTAGACTGTTTAAATGGTCTGAGAAAATGAAAAATGAACATTGGAAAACATCAAACAATAAAAAAAGGTATGGAGGGGTGAGAAGTAGTAGTGACGAATTCTATTTGATTATTAAAAGAATCTTTTTGTTTTTGCTATGTATAATTGGACATAATGGAATATTTTTGAGTTGTCATTGTCTGTAAGATTAAGGTCGCCAAATAGTAGGTTATCCATGGTTAAATTATATTCTTGGAGATTTGTAAAGAGTTCATGCCGATAAAGTGTGTATCTTTTGCATTCAAGGAAAAAATGATAATTTGATTCAATATGGCCACATTCGCATAAAGGAGAAGGAGTGATGTTTCTTATAAACAGATGATAATTTAATGAACTGCATTTCATACGAAGACGTGCGTGGAGGATTTGAAGCTTTCTGTCCTTAGAATAATAATATTTTGGTGTTTTATTTTGGTTTCGAGTAAGCGCCGACTTAAACGAAGAGAGTGATGGGAGATTACGAATTTCAATGGGGAGGTTGTTCCAATCTCGTATTGTGGACGGAAAAAATGAATTATAATATAAAGAGGTTCTTGCATAGATACCACCAATATCGTCGTGGTTTCTGAGATTATATCGTGTGTTTGCTGGTTCAGGAATTAAATTAGAAAGGAAGTTTGGTGTTAGGTTGTTTTTTATTTTATAGAAAAGAATAAGTCGTTGCTTGTATCGTCTTTGATCTAAGGTTTCCCAGTTAATTTCTTTATAAAGATTTTCTAGTGATACAAGTTTTGTTGCGCCAGATGTTATTCTAGCGCACTCGTTTTGGATTTTATCTAATAGTTCAAGTTCATATTGAGAAGCATTTCCCCAAACGACATTAGCATATTCCAGAATTGGTCGAATAAAAGAAGTATAAATGGTTTCAAGGGACTTCCTATCTAGGATATATTTCAGTTTTCTCATAATATTAACTCGTTTCCAAGCTTTTGTAGTTATAGATTCAATGTGAGAGTGCCAGTTACATGTTTGGGAGAGAATGATTCCAAGATGTTTGTGTTCGTCAACCTCAGGTATATTTTGATTAAACATTTGCAGTTGGGGATGATCTATGTTATGTTTTCTCGATACAATAAGAGATTCTGATTTTGAAGGATTGAATGAGACTAGCCAGGTTTTTGCCCAATTTGAAATAGTGTGGATATCTACTTGTAGCTGTTGTGCCGCAGTTTGTGGATTTTCTATGACAAGATAGAGGCTTGTATCATCAGCAAAAAGGTTAATAGAGGATCTTAAGTTCGAAACGATATCATTAATAAAGATTAGGAAAAGGAGGGGCCCAAGAATAGATCCTTGGGGCACACCAGCTGAAAGAGTTCCCCATTCGGATTTCGTGCTTGATATAACAACACGTTGACGTCTGTTCGATAGATAGTTCGTAAACCAGGCAAGTAAACCGCCGCATACACCTGCGTGTTCTAGTTTTGACAGAAGACCTTTGTGCCACACCTTATCAAACGCCTTACTGATGTCAAAGAAGATAACTCGAGCTTCTAACCCATTATCTAGTGCTTTACAAAGAGTATCATATATGTAAGCCAGTTGGTTCACCGTTGAATCACCGGGTATGAAACCAGACTGCACAGGAGTGATAAAGTTATTTTCTTTAAGATGGTTGAATAAATGTTTAAAGATCAAGCGCTCAAAGACTTTCTCAATTGTATTGAGCAGTGAAATGGGACGATAATTATTAAGCAAAGAAGAGTCACCTTTTTTAAATATTGCTGACACGTGAGCTTCTTTCCAGATATCAGGCACTTTACTACTCGCCAAAGAGGCATTAAACAGGTCACAAAGAGGTTGAGAAAGTTCATGGGAGGCTTCACGTAGAATTTTATTACTTATGCCATCGGGTCCAGAAGCTTTATCTATATTTAATGATTTGAGAACGTTTTCAGTTTCATATGCTGTAAGAGAGATTGCATCTAATGGATTTTCCGCCATAGTAGGACCAAGATCAGGAATAGATTTGTCACAATTTTCGATGTATGTTTGTTTAATGAAGTATTCGTTTAACATGTTTGCCTTATTTTCGTCAGAGAAGTTTAGCTCTTGTGTAACAGGATTTTTTAATGGAGCAATTGAGAAAGTTTGGTTAGTAGATATAAAAGATTTTAGGGTTTTCCACCAGTCTTTATGAGATAAAGATGTGTTTTTTAGTTTGTCAGACAGTTTGTTATAATAATTTAATTTAGCTTCTCGTATTTGTGATATGGTTTCGTTTCTCAGTTTTTTAAATTTAAGCCAATGATTTAATAATTGTGTTCTCTTTGCTTTTCTGTAGGCGCGTTTTCTTTTTCGGATTTGACTCCTAATTTTACTGGTCATCCACGGGACATCTAAAGGTCTTACTAAGATTTCTTTGTTTGGTATGTTAGCCTTTGCAACTTGTAGGATTTGATTTGTTATATTTTGTGCATATTTATTTATATCATTATCTTTGCAATTTTGCCAATTTACACTAATAAAATCTTGACGAAGATTGTTGTAATCAGCACGATTGTATTCCCAAATGGTACGTTTAAAAAGTCGCTGTGAATGTTTTTTGAAATTTAAAAGACTATATACTGGTAAATGGAAACGATGTTCCTGATCAAAAAGTGTTCACCAACGCCAGATATTACAACATTATTCTTATTAGATACAAAGATGAGGTCTATTAATGATTGGGATGTTTCAGTATAATGAGTGGGTTCATCAATTATTTGCTCCATACCGAACTGCTGGGTAATTGAAGTGATTTTCCTGTTAGAATTATGACTAAGTGCATCGTAATTGAAGTCACCAGTAATGAAAATATCTGAGATGTTTGTATCTACTGCAAGAGCAATTGAATCTTCTATTTGTTTATTGTAATCTGGATCCGCATTTGGTGGTCGATAGAAGACACCAAAGAGAATATGTTTATTATTTTCAAGAGTAATTTCAACCCATATACATTCTAAATGATTTGGTTCTAAGTCATGTCGTCTTTTGTAATGGAGATGATCTCGAACGTAAAGGATAACGCCGCCATGAGTATTAACAGATCTGTCCTTTCGCTCAGGACTAGAATAAGACATAAGCTTAAGGTCTTCAGTTGGTAGTGAGTTATTAAGCCAAGTTTCCGAGAACGCAAGAATATCAAAGTCTTTAAGCTCTGCATAAAGAATGTCTAGTTTGTGCCGAATACTTTGCACGTTAAGGTGGACGAATGAAAGGTGATGCGATATAATAGAACTGATACCACCTACAGAGGAAGTTGATGAGCTTGATCTAGAATGATCGTGAGAACCTGGTCCTGGGTTTGGATGGATATCGCCACACTTTTGTAAGAGGATAAGTGACCATGAAACGAATAATGTGATAAATGCTAAAGAAATAGTATTTATCAAAAATACAAAATCGTCAGGTGATTTTACTGAGTTACATACTTTTCGTTTATATGGACATAATGAAACATTAATTTCAGTAAGCATTTGGGTATGTTCGTTAACTTGAACAGTAAAAGAAATCATAAAACCCGGACAACGTGCTAACCATACAAGAGTAAGAAAATGTAGAGTGATGTTGAAATTTTGAATTCCATGATAGCAAGTTATGACTGATGGCGATCTGATTTTATATCTATTAGTTAATACTGTCATGTTGTGAAAATGTGCGTTTTTGTATGAAAACTGCAATATGTGCTAATATTACTCTACTCCTCTCACCCATCCATATGTAAAAAAAGACTTGATATGAAAAAAACTGTAAAAACATTTCTTGAAGATAGTGGTCAAAATATATTCATTGTGGTGTGATTGGACTAGTAACATTTGAGCAAGAATTCGATAGTACCATACGAAAGGAGAAAAACTTAATGTACAAAATAAAACTAATACAAAAGTACAAATGTGCATGTACAACTTGATTATCATATAAAATGTTTACGTTATGGTGATGAATTCACAAATTGTTTTACATGGGCAAAACCCCTTACGTTTAAAGCTAGTATAATTTGCAGTTCATATGCCAATGATAGGTTATTCTCATTCATGTATAGCGATAACAATAGTTACGTATACATATGAAGGCAGAAAATTGCGATTACAAGTAGCAATAAGTAGTCATGCCTATTACTAGTTGTAGGTATCATTGTTTTACAGTACCTTTCTACTTCAATTATAAAGTAATTTTGTAAACCAATAGTCAGCAGGGGTTATGCAAATTATAGAACCAAAGGTAAAAAAATGCCATGTACTTAGAGATTAACGACGTAATCATATGATAATGGCGGTGTAACAATCGATAATTCAGCAAAAGTTTTTGTATTTAGGAAACTTTGGTACCTTCACAAGTCCAGCACTATAAGTCCTGAAGTTTAATCCGCACACATATATTTTCACATATTACAAGTTACAGACCACAAAAACAGTTATTTGTTCATTAAAATTCCATTTATTCCAGAGCACGAAAACAAGCACAACCTTGTACGGGAGACAACTCTCTGAACGTCTTAATATAATAAACATAATAAACATTGAAAAGTAAGGGTAAAATTCGAGTAATCCAACTAATTAGACCTACCTACTTTGAAGAGTATACAAGGGGAAATAACTGACTAAAGTCCCTTATTGGTAGATTCACTATTGGAATTGAAAAGTTATGAATAAGACACATCCGTCATTTAAAAAAAAGGTAAACTGTAAGTATTCGCAGGCCATACCAAAGTCAAGTAGTGCACGGGTGGACCATAAGAATTAAAAACAAATGTCATCTTGCGTAAAAAAATGTCCTTGATAGATAACATGCATGTATTTGTGTTCTGAAATCTGTGCTTATTTCAACAAGTATTCTTTTATAACTTGCAACTGGACCAACATTGAATCTACTAGATATTGTAAACTGGAGTTCAATATGTTCAATTAAGTATATCTGGAGTTAATCGCAATTTGACCGACCTGATCAAACCGGTAAATAGAACTCAAGCGTTCATTTGTCTGTCTGGTTGGGAAATTAAAACCTTTGACCAAACTTCGAGCAAAAAACGTTTTCGGAATGGCCATGGAATGACATTAAATTTAACATTCATCTACTGTAGGACAAAATTACAAAAACACATTTGATTATATTTTACGCGACTAAACTTCCAGCAAAAAACGTTTTCGGAATGGCCATGGAATGACATTAAATTTAACATTCATCTACTGTAGGACAAAATTACAAAAACACACTTGATTATATTTTACGCGACTTAAACGCTACGTATCAATTTATTTCCAGTAGGTAAACGTTGTAAGTCAAAATTGATCGTGTTATGTACAATTCCTTATAAACATTATGCTTATTTGAAAGAACAATTCATACACTGGATTTACTCAAATGTAAAAGGACATGTGTTCGGCACTCTGACAACTTGTTGATATTCTTATGATAAGGGAAGTAACTGATCTTAGGAGTGTGTCGTCCGGAACACCTCTACAATTCATTGAATCCATAGTGAATGACCGAGGTGTTCCGAATGGAGTTTGTGTAAAACCAACTCGGACAACCATTCGGAACATCATCGGCCATTCGCTACGAATAACTTATTCATTCATGAAAGGTCGAGGGTGTTCCGAATGCTCGGACAACCACACTGATGATTACTGACGTTATGAATTTTCATTGGAAATTTAAGTATCATTTATGTTAATTCCATGTGGATGAAGAGTGATTAATCTGCGGATCCAGTATGTTTCTCGCATTTTACGTTGTTCATCGGTCCACTTATCGTTGGCTTCGATGCAGCAAAGCACGATGTTATTAAATGAATGATTCGCCTCATTAAAATGTGCAGCAACCGGAGACCTATGGAACTTCCTGGTATTCCAGTCCGATCTATGCAAGTTCATTCGTCTGTTAAGTGCGATGGACGTTTCGCCAACATAAATTATTGTTTGTTGCAAACCTTTTATGGTGGAGATGGCCCCAGATCTTGATTTAAAAGTCTGTGTTGTGGGCATCGATTTGCATGTTTGGCAACGTGGTTTATTGCACGGCATTGACTCCCCTTTTAGACTATCCTGTATGGGTGTGACCTTTGCCCTAACAAGGATGTCTTTGAGACTTTTAGGACGTCTGAATGCTACCATTGGTTTCTCAGGGGAAAATACGGTTAAGCTTTGTGTTTGATTCAATAATTTGCCAGTGTTTATTTATGATGTCTTGTATTTTAGGTAGATCTGGGTGGTATATTACTACAAAAGGTATTCGGGATTGTGTTACTTTAGGTTTGTATTTTAAGTCAGCCTCTTGAGAACATATCCTTTTTATTCTCAGGGCAAGACTGTACGGAATGTTTTTGCAACAGTGACGTGGGTGGCAACTTGTTGGAAGCAGATACTGGTGGCTATCTGTTGGTTTTGAAAACAGATCTGTAACCAACTGGTTCCCCTCAATACGAGACACAGTGTCCAAGAAAACGTGATTTTCATTTGAGACTTTACTTGTAAATTTAATGCTATTGTAAAATAAGTTTGCTTTGTGTAAGAAATCTTGTAGATTTTGGTGACCATGGCGCCATTGCATGTCAATGTCGCGTAGCCATAAGTGAGGCTTAAGAGGGACTGACATGAGTAGCTGTCTTTCTAAATGACCAATGAAGATGTCGGCATATGATGGAGCCATTTTTAGCTCGACTTTTCGAAGAAAATGAGAGCTATTGCTATCACTTGGGCGTCGGCGTCGGCTTCGGCGTTGGAGTTGGCGTTGGCGTTGGTTTTCAGGTTAAAGTTTTTTTATACTCTCATATCTTTAACACTATCCAAGTTATTTTATTGAAAGTTGGTATACTTATTTAGTGGGACTATATAAACCATACTATGAAAGGGGATAACTCTGGATTAATTATTTTTTGAGTAATTGCCCTTTTATACCTATAAAATTGCAAAATATGAGGTTAAAGTTTTTCCTATGTAGAATATCTTCAATACTGATCAAGATATTTGACGTAAAGTTTGTATACTTATTTGTTGGTACGATATCTACACGGCTATGAAGGGACGTAACTGTGGATGAATTATATTTGGAGTAGTTGCCCTTTTATACTTAAAAAATGGCAAATTATAAGGTTAAAATTGTTCCTATATGGAATATTTTTAAAAAAAATCAAGATATTTGACTTTAAGTTTGTATAATTAATTATCGTTACTATATCAACACAACTATAAAGGGAGGTAACTGTGGATGAATTATTTTTGGAGTTATGCCCCTTTATACTTAAACATTTAAGATTAAAATTTGTTCTAATGTGATATTTAGTACTTTCAAATGCATTTGAATAAAAGTTGGAATGCTTTTTCATAAGTTCTTCATCTATCCGACTATAAAGGGACATAACTCTGGATGAATTACTTTCAGAGTTATTTCCCTTTATACTTCAATATTTAATATTAAAGTGCGCTCAAACTGAATATATTTTGTTTGATAGAGAGTGAGTATGCTGTTTCATCAGTACTACATCTACTTGTCTACAAAGAGATGTAACTCTTTATGAAATATTTTTGGAGTTGTGCCCCTCGTCAACTATTAAATTAGGGTTTAAGTACTTTAAACTGAAATATTTTCAATACTAACCAAGATATTTAAATGACAGTTAGTCTGCTTATTCACCAATACTACATCTACACAGGGACATAAATCTTGATTATTTTTTGGAGTTATTTCCCTTTACTTAAATGATGAAACTTGTTTAAATTGAAATATTAATAGTTCCTTATAAAGAACTTTAAATGCAAGTAGGTATGCTTATTCTTAAATACTATGTCTACTTAACTTTGAAGGGACGTTACTATGGATGAATGTTTTAGCAGTTATGCCCTTTTTATATTTTAAAAATATGAATTGGTAATCATTGTTTGACTGATTTATTTCCTTTAAAAAACTAAGTCCTGTCTTGAAATCATTTTTGTTTAAAGATATGCCTTGCCATGAACAAAACACTCGAAAAGTCGAGCGCGCTGTCCTTGGACTGCTCTTGTTGTACCCATGGCGGTACCTTGTACTTGAAGGTAGTGGCCTCCATTGAATTCAAAATTGTTGCATTTGAGTACAAGGGTTAAGAGTTCCACTAGAGATTCGGTTGGGGGATCCATCGTATCTCTAGTGTCCCAAGCCTATCTGCATGCCGCTATGCTATCTTCGTGTATAAAGAAACCACATCGAGTGAGACCAGCATTGTCTTATCGGATATGTCGCTTGAAGACAACTTAGTAAGATAGTCGGTGGTATCTTGGACATACGATGGTAATCTAGAGACACGTGGTTTAAGGTGGAGGTCAATGAACTCTGGGATCCGTTCTGTAGGATGATCGTTAGCGGAGACAATTGGGCGTCCAGGGTTACCAGGTTTATGAATTTTGGGGAGGAGATAAAAACGACCAGCTCTTGGATTAGTGACAATTAGATAGTTGAGGTTGTCTTCACTGATTTCCTTTGAGGTGAGCATATCAGTAAGTTTGTCCTTTAGAAGTCTCTGGTGGTCTGACGTCGGATCCTTATCGAGTCGTTTGTAATATGTTGTATCATCTAGCTGGTGGTTATATATACACTGAACAAAAGTTCTAACCGATCACTTTTCAAATTTTGACTATTTCATAACGGGCCGATGGATCCTTATTAAATTTTGCAGAGGTGATTTTTGTGTCATTTTCTACCGATTTGTGGGAAAAAAAATTTGATACGGTCCGATGCACTCAATCGGCACACAGGGTGTGGTTTACACATTGTGGCACGAAATGTTCGTGTAGAGAGAATAGTGAGTATTAAATTTCACTTAGAATGAATCCTGTCGGGAACTATTTATCTAACTATTAAAGATAGACCCTTTATTAATGTTCTATATGGACCTACGCATGGAAATTCAAATGAAAAATGTTCGTGATAAAACTCACCCAGTGTTGTATGTTTGTACACAAACTTGTTACAGTTATATACCAAATTAAAGATTGGTCATTTAGCGTTTAAAAATCGGTATTTGATGGCATATTTTATGATCATAGTGTCACAAGAACCATCAGTAACTTGAGATCTTGTAGGACAATTTTTGAACAAAACTTGGATATAAACCCATCAAGAATGATATATATATTTTCCAAGTACTTGGATTACTAAATGTGTTCCTTCATTATATTTGTTTATTTAGACGCGACTGTGGCTTATTGGTTAGCATGTCTGACTTCGAATCCGGAGATCACGGGTTCGAGCCCCGTTGCAGTACGATGTCATACCCTATTCATGAGTAATCGGTCTCGTGTTAAAAAGTTAAAAGTTAAAGTGCGGTTTAAAGTCTGCTTCCATCTACATGTTCAGCCGACTTTACAATCTTGTACGTTAACTCCTGGGGGGCGTCTTACTAAACATCTTACTATTTTCAAAGATCTTATCGTACGATTTAGATGTACGACTTAGGTACGATTTATCTTATGACCGTCTTACTAACGCCATCGTACTCTTCCAGTAAAATCGTACGTTTTTTAGTCTCTACGATTTTGACGCATGCGCACATAATCGTATCGCATGGTTCCGGGTACTCTTCAAAATAAAGTTTTAATGGACTGTTTACATTCGAGACGGAAGGATAACCAACAATTTCGCGGCCTTTACTTATTGTTTAGCATTGAAATTATGTAATTACGGTGTGAACAAATAAGTGAAATGTCTATCGATCTGCACAAACTGTAAATTCAACATGGAATATAGGATTTATGCAGGAAACACTTTGGAATATGTCGTCATTTTTGGCAACCGTTGAACGTCACCAAAGGTAGCGACCGAAACGGGTTACGGATTTTTAAACGCGCCTTCTGGTTCAATGTGTTTACAAAGATGAAACATCGGCAATTTATTCTTATTTCAAGGTAAGTTGAACGTTGTATTTTTATTCATATTTGAAGCAAAATTAATTATCTTACTTCTCTGAAAATTTGGAATAAATATCTGCATTTTTGACTTAGCAATCGCTATTTGTTTCACTGACCTCATTCCGCGAACATGCAGTTTGTCCGCCATTTTTTACGATCACATGGTTGACAAGAACGCTATCATGTGATCGATGACGTATTAATAGAAGGCGATGACTAAGCCAATCAAGCAGACGATTTCATTGCGCATTTAACGGTACCAAAGCGTAAATTACCAATAACAAAATAATAATATTATAACCGCAAATAAGAAGAAAGGTGAGGAAAATTTGCATTTTACGAGTGGCGGTTGGGTCCGTGAGTCTGTTTTTACTTGTTTTACTGTGATAAAGCATTTTTCTACAACATTAATCCATTCACATTGGTGCGCTCTGCAGCGCTCAACAATTTTGACATAGATTTTGAACTTATGTATGTTTACGATTGAACCGGAAGTTTATCCGAATTATCCGAAATTACGTCCACTAAATGTAAACAAATACGATTTCTTGCTCATTTTTCAAGATATATCGCTATTTTATTGTGTTTTTTTCGATCTAAACGAAATTTCGATTCTTTAAATTATTTCAACAATTATAGATTGATTTATTAATAAAATACACACATGTCACCTGTTAGAGTGATGTTTCATTGTTGGTCTTGTTTGTTTGGGTTTCAGTACTGTAGGATTCAGTTACCAGTAGAGTTTTTTTTTTAAACTTCTTTGGGGTGAGTCATAATTTTTAGCCTGTAACAGTTAGTAAATGATGATATTCTCACACAGATGTAGTTACAATATCATTTGTTGAATATTTATGGGAATTTGGGCCCTTTTAAGTGGGCACAAACTGTTCCTACAGGCCTGCATGTATATTTACTTAAACACCAAAGGTTGCATGTTGCTCACTAGGATCATGTGTAAGATCCATAGTTAATACTTGTTTCAACAACATTTTAATGGTATGCATAAGTAAACATGATAAAATTTATTTATTTAATTACTCTAAACTGTAGAATTGTGGATCAAATGACCCTTACTCTAACATTCTTTCATTTGATAATCTTAAACCAAGAGAATTTTAGATTTGATGACATAAACTATCTTAGATTATTTGTGCATACCAGCAAAATGAAGCATTTTCTTTGTTCAAATTTTGTATGTATTCTAGCACATATTTTTTGTTGTTATTGTTTTCATTGTTAATGTGTTATTTTAATTTTACAGTTAGTGGTTGTCAGTTCTTTCTCGACCAGGTTGATAATGTGTTATAAGACTCAATCCAAGCATGACAGCAGTTGATGTTCTCAATCCTCATTTCAACTTGTAAGTATTGCATTTATTGTATTCTTTTTTCCAGTAAATAATGGAGAAACTAAAAATAAGAGATATTATTGACATGATCAAGAAAGATTCTGTAGAGTCAACATGTAAACACCTAGAACAGAAAAAGCTCTCATCAACATCTTATAAAACCTTGCAGTCACAGGTTGCTTCATTGTTTAATAAATACAAAAAATTGAATAAAAGTCAATCTACACCATGTGGAAAGCTAAAACTTGAAGAATTTTTAGATACGTCATACAGATATCCGGATCCCAAATCTTATAGGGTTGAAAATTCAAGTAAATTAAATAGAAGCTTGCCTTTTCATAAGTTTGATAACTTTGATCTACAAAATGATGTCTATAAAAATGTTGCTGAAAGTCTGGCTGATGAATTAAAGTATGTTGAAGAGAAAAACAAGGAATTAAATGAAGAATTAGAGAAAAGTTTTGAGGAAAATAATGAACTGAATGAAAGTCTTGATAAAAGTCTAGAAAAAATTGAACATTCAAAAAAATCATTGAAAAGAACAGCAGGTAGAGAAACTTATTATAGAGAAAAGGCTTCAAGGCTGGAAAATATTGAAAATGAAAGTCCAATTAGTGAACATGATGAATTGAAATACCTACGGGAGCAAATTAAGAAAAAAGACAGTGAGATTAAGAGTTTGAAACTTAATATTGATGATCTGGTTAATAATATTGATAAGTATAAAAGTGTACAAGAGGGGATTTTTTTTGATGAAGAAACTAAGTCATACAAAACCAACTTACATAACTGTGTATATGAACTTTTGAATTATCAAGTTTCTTGTGAAAATATCCCAAATGTAATAAAATCAGTTTGTAAACTAGTAAATGTAAAACCTAACAAATTGCCCCACCCTAGAACCATAAGTAATTGGTCATTAGAACGTTCTATTATTGCTAGGCGACATATAGCTGACATGTCAGATAAATGTAACACTACTCTATATACTGATGAAACTTCAAAATATGGACAGAAATGGGGTGCCTTTGCCAACAGAGACAATGAAGGTAATTATATGCTACTTGGCCTTAGAGAAATGGCAACCAAGTCTTCAGCCGATACACTCGATACCTTCAAAGACATTTTGTCCGATATTGACAATTCAATTCCTGATAATAGTGAGGCTGGTGTTAACATTTTGACAAACATCAGGAACACAATGAGTGACCGTGCTGGAACGGAGATGAAATTTAATGTGCTATTAAAGCAATATAGAGAAGAAATATTACCAAAAGTATATGAAAATTATAATGAACTAAACCTTGACAGTCAGCAGGCTCTGACCCGCATGAATAATTTTTTTTGTGGTCTCCATACCCTGGTCCATATGGCAGACATATCTCAAAAATCTCTTTTTGATATAGAGCAAACCTTTTTTGATGACAATGTTCCAATAAATAATAAATTTTTCAAAAAATCAGGCCAGTCAGGAACAGTTCGATGTATCATGACTGCATGTAAAGCTTTCGCTAGACGGGGCGATCAAAAAAGTGGATGCCATCATGGTTATAAAATATATATATCCAATTTTTTGAAAGAAAATAATCTGTTATCCTTACCATTGGAACCTTTAAGGGGTAACAGGTTCAATATATTATTTTCTAATGCCGGCCATGTCTATTTTTTAAAACACACTATGATTGAGTATCTTACTAAGTGTAGTGCATTAAATGGACTATTAGAAAGTGTTTTGTTTGATCTAAAAACAGATTTTTTTATAAGTGGATGTAAAGCACTTGGTCTCATATCAAAACTTATAACAACCCCCTTGTGGAGAGTTATGGAAAATAAGGACATTTCAATATCTGACATGAACCATCATTATGCTAGATTACTTGTATTTTTAAATGAGTCAGTGGATGATCTCGAATGTTTTATGAAAGGGGATCTAATATTATTTCAAGATGTGTCTATTAAAAAAGATATCATTTACCATAAATTAGTTTCTCCATCAGTCCATGATGACCAAGTAAAAATAATTTTAGCTATTGTGCTTCCAGCCATAGGTATATTGATTAAGCATCAATACAAGGATCATCTTCCAGGCGGCATACATGAACACATTGACTCTTCACAGACCAAAAGTGTAGACAAACATAATAAATTCCCTGAACGTGTTTTTAGTTATGTTGATCATATACTAAAAACAAAGCCTAACATTTCCACTATGGCTCTTGAGGCCCAAATATCTTTTAGTTTGAATAAAACTAGTGAATGGCTTAATGAGCAACCTAATAAAGAAGAAATCATCAAAAACAGTAGAGCAGAAGTAAAAAGAGAAAGAGAAAGGTTCAAGAAAAGATCAGATGAAATCATGAGAAAAAGAATTGAAAAACAAGAAGAAGACTTCAGAAAGAAAGAAGAACAAGAAAAAAGAAGAATTTTGAAGTTAGAGCAAGAAACTATAGACATGAGTTACTATGGGTTGTGGCAGAACGCAGATCAGGTTGAAGAAGAGCTGGGTAAGATACAGACAGAGAAAGAAAAAGTTGAAGCCTTGAAAGTACAATTAAGATTTAGGAAGAATGTTTTTAAACAAACAGGACCAAATAGTAACATTTACTCCTTCAGTAAAATTGTAAATGGAAAAAGACAGAATCTTTCATCAAATGAACTTAAGCAAAATGTTAACCAATTAGTAAATATGTCACTCAACTCTGCACCGCTTGATCAACCCCATTGGCTGGTTTCCAAAACAATACAACACAAGTTTAAAGATGATGATAATTCAGAGACATTTAAATGGTACACTGGAAAAGTGATATCACAGGTACTAGTGATTTCCATGGATTAAATTGAATCCATCTTTTTTATTTCTGTTGTCAATGTTATTGGTTCAACAGACTGAACAAAGTGAAGTAATGTTAAAACCTTTATTAAAGAATATAATATGTATGTTTAACATTTGAATTAATAAATGTCTATAATCTCTATCACTAACATCATTATTAGCAATACAATAAAAAGTTCATATTTATGTTATCATGATTGAATAAGCACTCTTCTGTTCTTCAGTATAATTCATCACATAGTTATATTACAATATGTTCACAGTATTTTAGCAAAGGCTGAATGAAAGGCTATTATATTTTTGGTTATATATTCACCACATTTGGGCTACGTAGATAAGCAAGAAGTTTCTTAAGAGATAATAATTACAATTTAAAGGCAATACCTATATTCCATCTATGTATTTTTCAGGTACCTGGTTTCCCGGACTGGTTCAACATAGTTTATGAAGATGATGATGCTGTGTACACAGCAAAACTATCCACCGAAATGCACGCAGGCGATGTTATTGTGAAAAGTAGTTAAAATATATGTTTGTAACCTAAACTATTTGTATTCAGTTTGGATGTGAGTACAATACATACAAAAAATATTCTGAAGTTGTTATGTGTTCTTTATACAACTGTTACTTACATTTGTGTTAATTTGAGTTATTTTGTTTTGTTATACAGCATGATTGTTTTTCAATATAACCATCTTATTACTGCATTTTTAGAGGTTGTAATTTCACTTTGTATGTATGAAATGTCATTATATATCTAGTTTAAGTCTTTTGACATCAATATCTAATGATAAGCTACCTATACATTGACATTCTATGATAAAATTATCACTGTTGCCATGGCGACATTAACAGATAAATTTCGGCAGAAAAAAGGAAAAAATTCAAAATTTCAAAGGGCCATAACTTTTGTTTCCGTCGACGGATTTTAAAAATTATTTCATTTCTGTGTTTCTCTCAACAAGACCTTTCATTTGATATATAACAACAATATATCCAAAATAATTTTGAAAATGCGTTTCAGTTGCTACCAAAGGCATGGTAAAGAATGGAGAAAAACCAGCTATCGTTTACATTATGCATAAGCTTGGCATTGATTAAAATGCGTGCCAATCTTTGTATTTTATATATGATGGCTGTCAAAATCGTCAGGCTAATCAGTACAGGATGGAAACGATTGGAAGCATCAGTTCATGAATACATGTATCTGAATATCAATTGAAGGTAAAATGCATAGAAATTCAATAATTAAAAATGAAGGATGCTCTTGTTAGTGGTATGTTTAACAGCAAAACATCCAACGATATTAAAAGTTGATTAAAGAATGGTGGCCTTGGTGACAGAAATCTAAGATTAAGGTAAACTAGAGATCTATAAGACACCTCGCCTTTACTGGAATGTTGGTAATCTGTCCCCAGCCACATTCGTCCTAGGAAGATCCTTTCCCCAATTCGGGGCCCTATTGTCATGGGGCGCTTATGACTGGGGACAGATCATCTAGAGAGAAAATTGTATTTGGGACGGATCAATGATACACCCCTTTACTGGCACTTAAATTGTTCTTAAAGTCACGGTACTTACCTGTTCACATTATAGAAAGAAAGATATGTAAGCGGCTGGATAGATAAGTCGAGAAAGCACTTTCCTTGTAAGAGAAGGATCCTGGGTTCTAGTCCCGGTCAGGCTGTTTATTTTTCTAGCCAGCAACATTGAGTTATGTAATGATTGAAGTTATAAATCACATAAGAGATTATTTCATTGAAATGTTGGGCCTTTAACACAACATAAAGTGTGTATGTGTGTTGCCAGAGTTCAATTTTTCAATGGAAGTAATAGCTATGATACATCATCATCATCTATTATAATGGCAAACATTCAATTCTGAATATAATGGCCATGCATGAGAGTTAAAATAAAGAAAATAGACTTATAGAGCTCTAGTCACATACTCAAGTTTTCTGCATATGTTTATTTACAATGACACAATAATAACTTTACCAGTACCACTATGTTTCCTTTGTGATTATAATTAGCTTATACTGTTACAAAAGCAGATGGAATTGCATTACACAGTATATCGAGTAACTTAATGCAAGTGTATCCCACAATAAAAATCCAAGGTCCGAAACTGAGATTCAAACCCACAACCTCTCATATAATTAGTGGCCATAAAAGCTAGCTCAAAGGCAAGGGAGAACAATTACCGTATTATACTTATGTTACTCTATCAGGAAATGTTTGTAACAGTTGCTTACTCCAGTTGATTAATTCCAAATACATTGCACTTTCATAAAAGGCAGCAATAATGCAACAAGCAAATTTGTTTCCAATTTTATTTCCATGTACAGTATTACAACTAACAAGTAACTCATTTACATAGATTAATACAGTTAATGTATACATCACATATTATTGTTTAACATATTAAAAATACAGTAAAACCAGGGAATTAGATGTTATCTATGTCTCTGAGTAAAACCCAGATCACATAAAGACTTCTTCAATATTACAGTAGATGTAACAATATTTTTTTAACATTTTGATACACTTGGTACTTTGCTTACTTAATTGGTACTTGAACTCTGGTCATAACCCCTCACACATGTTTATAAATGTGTCAAATGAAACTACGGGTTAGTTGCTAAAATTTTGAAATGTTGCACAAAACACCGGTACCATGAAGTGGTCTGGCAAAGAGTAAGCCGACAGAAAATTGAATATGATTTTAACAATATTATCAAAAAAGACGGTCTAAAGTTGGTCATGGAATACACTGCATTACAACTATCTATTTCCATATATTACACATAAATGTATTCAATAAGCAAACAGAAGAAAAACATTTTTACATGATTACAATATAGTACTAAAGTAGACATATTTGTCTCCAGTTCAATGACAATTTATCTCATATCAATTACACAATTACATGCATGATTGAACAATATTTATTATGCTATTTTGATAAGAAACCTTTTTTGAAGGAATGAAAATGATAACATTACAACTACATGTAAATATGTTTAACTAGCAATTTTCTGGGGGTTTGTTACTTACTCAAAACTCCATGTACTTTAAATCCTTAAATGCACAACAATATGACAATAACACTATCAAAGAGTTCATTACTTTCCAGGTACAATTCCCATAATACCAAAAAAAAACAAAAACCAGAATTTTTTGAGTAACATTATAAAGGTTACTGAACTTGGTATATTTCATTCATTACATCATATTAGTTATTTTGTATGGATTAAGTTAATAAAACAATTGCCACAACAAATACAAGATATCTTTGGTCTAAAATACAAGTAACAATAGTTGAAGTACCTAAGGCCTAACACAAGTAACATATTATGTTAGATTACATATTTTCTAGCTAAATTAAAACTAGGTTGCACAATTCTTTGTTTCAACATTTTGAAATTAATAATTGTAAGAATTGAAAAATGTACCACTTGTGAAGGCCTTATAAACCCAAGGATGTTTTTGCTCCCTTCAAGTCTTATATGTTGACCACAAAGTTGACTCACTTCAACCTATATGGACTCTAGCAGTTTTGCACAATTTCTTTTTAATAATTGGTAATAATGATAATAATACTTAAAGGTAATAATGGAAACCAAACTTGTGAAGACAATTAAGTGCTTGTTTTGTTTAATTTAAAAATGACACCAACAGAATATATGAGGTATTTTCAAAAACTAAAACAATATCACAATGATGTGTAGATATTGTAATTTTGATGTTACAAATTGATATTTCAAACCTCCACTACTTCTACAATAATCATGTACCCATTCATATTTCTGGTAGCTAATTATTAAGGATTACTGAAGTGCATCACTAATCATGCATTCATTCAAACATAGAAACATTTAATGAGCATACTTTTGAAAAATAATGACATTTTTTATTGAGGATTAATTCTACACATTATAAATGCTTATGAAAAACTTCAAAAATACAATATGAACCATCTTCCCACCATTTACCTCCTTTATACCCTTGTTGGGTCTTAAAGATAATCAATATCACTGTCACGATGGAAGTTTGAACTTACAATGTGCAATATAATTGTATTTTAATCAATACTTGTAAGTTTTCATTTGCAATTGCCACAAAGGCTTTACTTTAGTAAAATCCTACCTTAACACACACCATTAATAGTAAAAATAAGATACACTCATGTACATATCTGGTATTACTTGTACATGTATCAAACAGTCATATATTCCACTGTCAACAAGTTGTCAATCAACAAGTTGATATCACTTTGTATTCTCACTGTCAATAGAGGTTCATTCATATAGTTAGTTTTTTCTCAACTGACAAATCATGAATAATTTCACGATGACTTGTTCTTTGTTTAACACTCATGATATTGCGATAGTGTGTACTCATCCACTGTGAAATTATTCAAATTTTGACAGTTGAGAAAAAAATGGACAATACCTATGTGGAAACATATTTGCTATGAATAATTTTCAGTTCTTCTAGTTAGAATATCTCTCATTTTAAAGTAATTTGATGTGTTGTGTATATAAATGCTGCACATTTATCAAATTGTTAAAACTCATGATGCAGCTAATGAGAGTATTTGGTATTTGAAAGTATTGAGTACTTCAATGTGAAATGTCCAATGTGATATATATTTCAATTCACAGAGTTTTTTTTTCATTCAGAGTGTAATTATAACAGTCTAACAGGAGCTTATCAGAGATTGAGTGTAATAGTAGTATTTCGCATTGATTAAATGTAGTGCTCTTTGAATTACTAGATGAGCTTCACAGTCGGTCCACATAATTCCAACTACTTGAAAAAATCCTATGTTATTTCTGCCATATGTGGTGAACATCCTGAAAAGAGAAACAGTATTTAAGTAAGTAAATTGACAACATGAACAATAATCAATATTTACATGTGATCACATGACCTAGTGAACCCAGCTTTAATAGAAAATTAAATAACATATTTAAGAGTAGTGCTTATTTTGATACAGAGGTAAGAGCATTAATGACTATAGAAATCATTTTAGGACCATAATCTACAACAAAGAATAACCATTCATTGATGGATCCACCCAATTCGATTTAGAAAGTATCTTCACAATACTCAATAGTAACAAAATAATTAATGGATGTCAGGGGAGGATCCAGGATTTTTTTGTAGGGGGTCCGGACTTTATCTCAGGGGGGGGGGGTCAAACTTTCGAACCATAACCGCATTATACACATTTTGCATAATAATACAACATAACTATATTAAATATATCCATCTATCCATCAAAAATTGCTTAATGCTACTTAAAAATGACATACAATCAAGAAATACACTAATGCAGTAATGGACAGGTACATTTTGGATATTCTACTCCCTCCCGACCCCATGACCCCACATGCTAGAGCCGCTTATGGATTCATACTTATATTTCGAATCTTTCATTCCAAAGTTTGTACTCGGTCATGTAGAAAATATTATTGAGTGTACGTGGTTAGTAATACCATTGTAAGTCAGTGTACATATCCGTCAATACAACTATCCGAAATTATGGCTACTTTTTTCTTTGTAACATTATGATGTTTTCCGTCTTTTGATACCCATTACACTGTATTAAAGTCAAAGATTCATTTCAGCTGTTTGCAATCGACTAGGTCAATTAATAAGAGGTGGAAAGTGCTCTGATAATCGCATTTTATTAATTACGGAAGATTAAAACTCTAATCACTATGACAGACGACGCAAACGTTGGTTGTTGACAAGTTGTCCGTATCACTCAGAAGCTTTGTAAAGCTTTGTAAACACGCAAGAGAATAGTTGTCTACCTTTAATTAAAAAGTACATAAAAAGTACCTTGTTTACCTTCGAAACGCAATCCAGACAATTGCGTTGGATTTTCCAGAGCCAATTCTTCAAAGTATTGAGTATTTAGCGTATGTTGTGGATTCTGTATCAAGCCTGTATCGATTGATAGCTAATTTGTGTGTTTCAATCAACCAAAGGTGTCATTCTTTAACGAAAAACGCGTATTTTCTTTCGTTACCGAGATCTAACAGTATGGCAGCCATTTTATCGTACATAGGTACGACTGGTATCTAGTGGTCGTGAGAAAATCGACGATTTGGCGAAAATCGTACGATTTCAAAAAATCGGCGATGTTTAGTAAGACACCAGCAAAATCGTGAGACCGACGTACGATTTTTCGTAGGTCGAAATTGAGAGTACGATGTTTAGTAAGACGCCCCCCAGGTCACTGAAATCACCATCAGGCAGGCGATCCCTCACAGTACCCATTTACACCTGGGTGGAGTGGAACAATTGTTAATTTCTTTCTCAAGGAAATTAGCAGTGCCCCTAGTGGGGATCGAACCCGGGACCTCTCGATCCCAAAGCGCAAGTCCTACCTCTGGACCACTGCTCCTACTTTATGATCATAGTGGTAGGGTATTATAGTGGAAAGAGCTTGTCGTCGTATATTATTATAACCTAAATGTGTATTGAAAAAAAAACACAATTAAAAAAAACTATTTATTTATTTTCAAATATGATAGTTTTGATTTTTAACACATCCGGTGCAAATATTGACATCCAAGATTGGCTCTATCAGTACTTTAAATTTTTAACCTTTTAACCAACTCGCAAACCTCATATGTCAGCCTGTTTATTGTCATAAAATATGTGATTTCATGTTTTACCTTCCTTCTCATTAATTCATTATCACTTTACATGTACACACTTTATAGAAAAGTGATGTCGGTAACAACGCTATATGAACTGTTAGGAGCATTTACACTCTGCTTATATAATTACATCAAAGTAGATTTGTATGATGATCCGTACGTTTGTAGTACAAATCCCTAAAATGTGGGAATTCTGAAAGTCAAGATTAAGAATAATTTGCTAGAATGATACAACACTCTGCTGTACTGTGGAAAATTCTCACGGAAAGGTTTACTGTTGTACTGTCGTAACAGTAGGAATGTACTGCTTTATTGCTGTACTGCAGAAAAGTCTATTAGTTAGGCTTTACTGCTGTACTGCCGAAAAATCTAGCAGTAATGATTTTTTGCTGTATTGCCGAAAATTCTAGCATTAGGACTTAACTGTTGTATTGCTAAAAAATCTGAAAGTAGGACATTACTGCTGTACAGTCGAAAATTCTAGCAGTAAGGCTGTATTGCTGTACTGCCAAAAATTGTAGCTGTTAGGCTGTACTGCTGTACTGTCGACAATTCTGGCAGTAAGGCTGTACTGCCGAAAATTCTGACAGTAAGGCTGTACTGCTGAACTGCTGTACTGCCGAACATTCTGGCAGTAAGGCTGTACTGCGGGAAATTCTGGCAGTAAGGCTGTACTGCTGTACTGCCGAAAATCTGGCAGTAAGGCTGTACTGCAGAAAATTCTGGCATTAAGGCTGTACTGCTGTTCTGCGGAAAATTCTAGCAGTAAGGCTGTACTGCTGTACTGCGGAAAATTCTCGCAGTATGGCTGTACTGCCGAAAATTCTGGCAGTACGGCTGTACTGCTGCACTGCCGTTACTGCTGTCTTCACATACATGTCTTTTAGTTTATACATCAGTGGGAACATAACCGGACTATCAATTACCATGTCATGACTTTTATGCCAGATGATTTAAAATGAAAAGAAACAAGAAGAACTATACCGCACTACTGGTGTCGTATCGTATCGGAAGTATAAACACGATATTTAGATCGTGACATTACCTAATTAAAAGAAAATCTGAGTCAGTTTTTTTTGCTAACAATACGACGTCCCTTGAGATCGTGAACATTTAAATTCGATATTTTTATATTGTAATTATTTGTCTGGCGGCAAGTTTCATGCACGTTTTGGCAGTATGCGGGTTGTATATGTTTTGTATAGTTGGTCTTATGGCATTTATAAATATAAAAACAAATGGTAATATTGTAGAAAAATCAGGTCGCATATACAAGAGTTGGTTTCTTCAAAACATGAGAAAATCGGTGGTTTGTAAACACAAATGTTCAGGAAGACGCAGCTGTCATTACATGTAACATATTAAGATTTCTTGCTTGCTGATCTGTTAACTTAAGTTAGATAATATTGTGGAGCCTCCCCTGCTAGCCCAGTTGGTTGTACGCAAGTCTATTGGTCGAGGGGTCGAAGGTTCGATTGCCGGGCGGGCCATACTTTCGCGGAGCTTGGTCATGAAATGATTTCTACGACCATTCTGCCTCCTACCAATGATTCTTTATCATGTAGTGCAATTTTCAATCACTGACAAAAGTATGCGCCTCGTAGTTGGTTAAAAGATAAATCCAGAGATTATCATAACTGTGTAGGTTGACTGACCGCCATTATATGAATTATGTATACAATGTGTTGCTACGGCGTTAAACCCAACAAAAATAATATTGTGGTAAATTCTTCTTCATTGTCTATTGTAATACAAGATCATAATACGTCTTGTCAAGTCAAAGCATTCTATTGGCATAAACATTGCCCATTGCTAAGAATATTCTGTTAATGCAATAATCACATACATATACAACATAAAAACAAAAGAAAATCATGTTCAATAATAAACATACAATTTAGTCTTATGCTTCTATAAAATGTCACAACAAATAAATGTTAATAAAATGTGCAAATATTGTCTTGATAAAATTAAACTTTAGGAAGTTATTGTAAACAAGTGAGCCAAGATAGCCCTACATCGCCCACCTGAGTTCAAAAGTGTATTCTAAGTAATTATTATATGTTTGCCCCAAAAGCCTATGATCATGCGTGAACTTAGTGACCTCATGATTTCATTATCATATGACCTATGATGAAAATCAAATGTGAAGCTACAAACCACATGTGATAAAATTGAAAAGTGTTCACAATGTTTTTACCTGATTTGACCTCGTGACCTAGTTTTATGCCGCCCTTTACTGTCGAACTCGTCTGAGATTTTCATTGCTTTTGCGCTACTGGCCATTAGAATCACTTTTGTGACATCTTAAGTGTTCAAAACGTGTTAACTGACGAGAGACAACGGAAGAACGTCCAACAATCCTTGAGCTAAAGCTCAGGTGAGCATAAAGTAGCAGGTATACAGGATGAAGTTATACAATCAAGTGACTATTAAACATTATTTTATTCGATCAGTTAGTGAACGAATGCAATTATGAACGATTATTGATGGGGTTTCACTAGTACAATCCTTACTGTATACAAATGATATTTGAAGTCTTGAAGTTTCCAAGTTTATTTCAATAAATACCCGAAAGCCGTAATCCCAAGCGGCAAATAATATACAAAAAATGACATGTCATAAATGATAATATGCACAATTCAATACATGTTAATATGCATAATAGACACAATCAAAACATACTTAAGGTTGGTCAGACAATAAATAGGGAAAAGGAGTAGCACGATTATTAAACTATTGTGCGACCTATGAAATATTATTTTGACAGGTCAGAAAACTACACTAAATAGTATTCTTGCTAAGTCAATAGCAAGTTATTCCCACAATGATTGGACGGTCTCTATTAATCCACCAGCAAATGTTGTATAATACGTATCACACATACGTCTTGTATCTTCCGGTTTAGTTACATTTAAAACCCAGACGTCATCGTCTTTATCCAAGTCAAGAACGGTCGCCATAGTTTTTATATAGAACCCGTCTGATAACTTCTTCCGCTCTTTGATTTTAGACTGGTTTACAGGATGAAATTTATGAATGAAACACAAAGATGCTAAAAGACGCTCAGTTGATGTAATTGTAAGAAAGAATACAAATAATCCATTTCTTGGTGCCGTGAACCTCCCAGTTGAAACGTTGTAACAATTATCATAATTTGTGTCAACAACATCGAATATCAAGGCACGATACGAGGTAGCTGAAGTTAATGACGTAGAAAAATGAGCAGAAAATAAAAGACGATCTGTTTTTGATTTCAATGTTCTTTTCTTCATTGATTCTTCCTCTGTAAATTAAAAAACCAACAACATTCAGATACATGGTACTATTTAAATATCAAAGTACTGATCTAGTTCTAGGACGGTGCTACTGAAATGGTAAAAAAGGAGAAAATGACGCGACGGTCCTGTAAAAGCTGACTGTGCGGTTTTTTCGTGGATACTCGAGCGACGCTTTCAATTTTCATTCACTGATAATAGATTTAAAGTCCGCTATAGTCGTTTTGGAAACATAACCGCGCTAAGGGTGCTCGGGTTCTCGGACTGATTTTATAAAGATGTCGCCCAAGTAATCCACGTGCGATTTTGTTATAGTATTTTAATCGGACTGGTTCGGTTTGGTTCATAAGACGTTGATAGCTAATTCTGTAAACCCGGTTCGATAGCGCATTTGGTAGCGCGCCGAGATTTGGAATCTCGTGTCCCGAAGGGGGCACGGGTTCGAATCCTACCCGGGGTGGTTATACCCTTCCATTAAAATTTGGCAATATTGTCAATTTTCCTCCATTTATATGATAAATGGAGAAGTTTCCGGCCTTGTGGAAGGATAGGTGAGTACTGGTAGTACTGGTAGACAAGGGTCCAGAAAAGCTAGGTTAGGTGTGCTGGACGCCGTAAAATGAACTAAATTGTGTTGACACGGCGTTAAATCCAGTAAAAATGTTAATTCTGTCTGGTAGAGTCCATAAGTGAGAGAAATTCATTACGTTATCAAATATTTATCAGATTGCTTAAGAGAAAAGTATGAAGAATTATTGATATGTCATCGAAAAGCAAAAAACGAGAGAACTATTTTAAATTTCGCTTTCCTACATACAATTTTACTATTCGAAAGTCATCCGGTTTAGGAACAAATATATTTTCGTATTCTATTACAAATAAATGAAGCCAACGCTCCTTAAGTCATGTGAAGAATAAATAAAATTAATAATTTACATCAAGAGACATGATTTGATTGTCAATTTCTATTCTGATTTTAGCATGAAAACTTTGTATGACATAAAATGCATGTTTTAAAACTTGTATAACTTGATTTAAAGCGATTCGCTTACATATTTGATGATTTGTTCTGATATTTTATAATCATACGTCAGTGTCAGAATCTGTACATACGTATGTTAAGAAAAATAATTCTTAATATCTTAAGACAAACTGACATATAGTTAAAGAGATACACGTGTTTGGATAAAAGTGAAAACACAATAAAAATCTTCTATAGAGTTACTAACGAGGTAGGTTTTAAACTTTAAATCCCCATCTCTTACAGTTGTAAGTCAAATACGCTCTAAAATTGTCACAATTAAAAACACGCATATACTGCTTCCAATCATCGTCGGCAACCACAGTACATGTACTTTCTTCCGTTACACTCCATACATAACATAGCATAGCGGTGTAATGTATCGTGGGATAACCGACGATGGCTTTCAATATGTTAATATACAATTTTGCAAGTTTAAGAAACGTGAATATATTATCTGAAATCTTTGAACGTACAGCTTTTAAGTGTCATATTTATGATGTTTATATATTGATACATCTTGCATGCATAAATGGATTGATTTCCATTTCTAGTACCAGGAAGTCACCGAAAATGGCATTAATTCCAAAAACAATTATATTACCCACGAGAATTCAACTCACATCCAATTGTGTGATTTAATTAGCTTTTATGAAAGCTGGTTTTAAGATATGACATTTAATGACAGTATTAAATTCTAGAAGTGCAAAGAGGGAATATGAAATAATGTAGCATATGCATGTCATTGAATTTTAGTTTGGCGTAACCTTTGATCAGTACACTGTCCTCTACAAGTTCCTTCACACATTCACAATTTATATTGTACTAGATAAAATTTCAAATCAAAGTACTGGCAGTACTGGTGAGACTGACATTGTAAAGCACTAATCATGACGTTTATAGGATGTCATTTAGAAACTAGACATGAATAAATTAGTTTTAAGGTCTTTATCAAAATGTTGTCTACATATTGTGTAGATATTTCGAATGAAAAGTAAAGGTACAAAATGCCCATGAACAACTGGTCAATTTCAATTTTAACATAAAACAAACTTCCTATTAGTTTTATCGTAGTATTAAAATGCTCATTTTGCTGACACCATTAGACATGATATAACAATCCTTAAATATGTGACTACCAGCATTATTCACGAACGTTTCCACTAGGATTACCACTTTACATAATCAAAGTATTGAAATACAGAAAGACTTTCTTGCTCATTGAAATCTAACAAATCCATACTAAAGATTACTCTTTACACATTAAATTCAAGTACAAATCGAGCAGGGCAAAAATGCGGGCGAAATGTTTATTCTACCCTGTATTACTGGCAAATACTATCAGTTCAAAATACAACGATTTTATAATCCTCTTCTTCCTATACGAAATCTTGCAGAACCGTTTTCCCTGTACATTTTGTCACTTTGCATACAATTCTGTAGGTATTATAATTATGGTACAATACTGTAAAACAATTAAAACTTCAATGAATGACCACATTATGACTATCATTACATTAAACAGCTACAGACACTATCAATACACAAATTACTTTTTGCTCTTACTACATAAACTTCTCGACATGGAATGTAAACCTTTGATTTGCTGTGGTTAAAAGTAATACTTTATTGATCACTATGTACATGTATACTACTATACTGCACTCAGATGACGGAACTATTTTTATCGCTTAAAAATGGACTGCGTAGAATATCAGAGACACGTGTATCACTCCGCAGGTTAAACTGGTCAGGCATTTGAATCGTCGATAGATTTCGACTTGTGTTATAACTCAAGGCTTTCGGCGAAGTCACCGAAAGTCTAAAAATTATACCTTATCATTGGAGTAAATCAACATCAAATTCAAATTTATTAGAAGGCTATTATAAGAATACACAAAATCAGATTTCCTAAATCGGAATCAGGTATGATACCCCCAAGTAAAACATACAAGAATGGTACCATGAAATATCTGCAACCGTCCAGTAAATCTTAACATTCTTGTATGGTACCACGCAATACTTGGACCCATCTGACAAGTCTTAGCATACATATTAATAAAAGTAAATCCCAATATAGTGTAATGGTAACTTAGCTATACAAACTTTATTTAAAACACGATAACATTAAGTAGCTGTACAAAGTACATTAAAAACTTGCCGAAAAGAAATATTTTAAGTGCTGAGCGGAAATTACTAAGGAGAGTTACTAAATATGTGTCAGTAATTTCTGGTATCTACATCCTCTATGTAAGTATAATCCTGCATATGAACAATGTTCCAAAGAGAGGGCACACAGCATACAGTGCAACTCTGTAGATATAAAACTTTGACTCATTTCGCATTATCCTAAGTGATCTGTCACATGTATATATATGTTGTACATTAGGTAATGGTTGTTAATGTGAGTTCTGAATTGACCTTCCATAAACACTAAGTAAATAAGGTTATGCACTTACATCATTATACTAATTTAAACATACCACTTTGTCATTCAACATACAAATGTATCAGTATATATACATGTAGGGCATTATGTAGATAGTACATGTATCTTGAATAAAATCATGAATGATGATAGAAGTGATAGCAATGCTGGTCTGACTATATCTGTCTGTCTATCCATCCGTCCATCCGTCTGTCTGTCTGCCTGTCTGTCTGTCTGTCTGATTCTGTCAGTCTGCCTGCCTGCCCACCATCTCGTCCATCTGTCCGTCCGTCCGTCCACCTGTCTGTCTGTCTCTCTATCTGCTGTTTGTCTTTCTGTATGTTTGTCTGTCTCTGTTTCTCGCATGTCAATAAAGTAAGTTTAAACATACTAAACTTTTCGATTGTTATAATTATTCACCCTCAAATATTGCATTAAATGGAACCGGTCATGTTTATTAACGCATTGTTTATAAAAACAAACTGTACAAGTTTACATTATCTTATTTAGATCAACATGTCGTAATGTATAGAGTACATAGAGGTTTATATATGTGAATACATGCAGTTATTACTCCGAAAATTTAACAACATAGTAACAGCGGTACAACAGTGTTAGAATTGATAACGGAAGTTACTATAGCAACTTGTACATACCTTCATCCGAGGTAATCTCACCGCTTTCATTATCCGACATATAATCTGCTAAATATTTTGTAAGAGCCATAGTTCTACTTAATTATCCATTATCTATTCCATATATTCCATATCCTACATAGTAAATAGAGCTCACACTAAACAACACGTGGCCTATATACAAGTGCAGTGTATTTTGTACTTCTAAAAATAGAAACGGAACAATCTACGATCATTTACATGAGAACTATTTATCTAGAAACATATGTTCTGATATCAACTTACAAATTGTATGGAGTCCCTTTCGTGACATTTGATTTTTTTCTCTTTTTAATGCTGCTTCGTTTTTAGCTCACCTAAGCAGATATATAGTGGTCATGGCGGGCTATTGAGTGGAGGGTGGGAGTCTGCGAAATAATCCCACAAGCTCTTAATCTGTCACACGGTGGTAATATCGCGTAATTATGACGTCATAAATGCTACGGAACTGGTGTAAAGAAGAAAGTGGTAAAGAATCTACATCGAATCAGAGATTTAAAGAGCTGTAAATATTTTTTTAATCCAGATTTCCATAATGCCTACGTGAGGCTAAGCAGAAAACTTTGTACTACTCTACGCGCATCACATCTTCAACGCCAGTTATATATTTTTTGCCGACACCATATATTGCCATCGTGCGTCAACGCTTGTCCGTTGTTTAGCTAATGTTGACGCACGTGAAGTAGTAATTTTTATATACAATGTAAATTAAGTTAATTGTCCTTTTCTCAAATGCATTCCGTCTGTAGTAAAAGAAATTCGTCATGTGACAACACGGGGGTTCTTCGTAAATACCTTCTTTTGTTCATTCTGTCTGTGATGCAATGTGTTGCAATATGTTGCAATGTTGTTTTGTGATGTCTCAGCTCTCCATGAAAACTGCATGTTTGTCTTAATGCAACATCCGTTAAGATGATAGATGTTTCCTGTCTGTATAGAATTTTATCACTTAATGTCTGCTGATCAAAATGTCAAAATAATTTATAGGTTTTTTAGGAACCCAACGTCTTCTCATTGGCAATAAAAACGTCCTTCATTTCTCATCATAAAAGAGAAAGACTATTAAGACTGTCCCCAATATGGCGAGGCGTTTTCTTGTTTGTTTTTATTTATTTATGTGTTGGATTTAACGCCGTGGCAACACATTGTATAGGTCATATAACTGCGGTCAGTCAACCTTCTCACTGTTTCTAGAAATGCTTAATCTCTGGATTTAGCTGTTAATCAACTGCTAAGCACATACTTTCGTGAGTGACTGACAACTGCCCTACATAATTAAGAATCATTGGTAGGAGAGAGAATGGTCGTAGAAATTATTTCATAACCAAGCTTTACGAAAATATGCACCGCCCTGGAATCGAACCCACGATCCCTCGATCAGTATATTTGCTACTAACTGAGCTAGCCGGGCGGCTTTTATTGTTTACTGTATGGAGATATATGTGTTTACAGCAGACTTGAAAATTAACAGTCTTACAACCATAAAGTCTTTAAAATATAACATGTATCAAAGACACAATAAACATATCAACTCATTTTGCTTTCTAAGTTAAAAGTTGATGAAGTTCTCATTTTTAAGGGGGTCCTTTTGTAAGAGCAAAGTAAGTTAATTTTAATGTTAGTGTTGAATGTACGTCCAAAATTAAGAGCGGTTCAGACACATGCGGCCGGCACGGTCCCAAATTAAAAACACTAGTGTTTTTGAATCGGGACCGTGCCAGCCGGCTTTGGTTTTAAAACTTCATAACTAATTTGGATGAATTGTTTTCTATCCCAAGACTTTATCATGAATATACTGTGATAAGAACTATTTTAAGTGCAAGTATTAACAACCAAATTCTACTTACGGTTTGATCTATTTTGACTTTATAATACACTACATGACAAACTTTTTAAGCGATTTTTGCACATTTTAAAGTTCATTTTAACAGGTCGTGTTTAAAATATATTTTATGCCTATTTTCTTTACTGTCCATGGGCAATGCTACTGCTTTAATTGACTGTATGAAAACGTTAATATATCTAGTTATCTAGACAACACTAATACTAATTAGATATCTATTAAGGTATAACTATACAGATAGCTAATATATATGAAATAGATATCTCTCCATTTGTAAAAAAAGCATTTTACGGTAGGGCAATAAAAGTCATGTTGTGATAGCTATTTCTGTAAAAATATTTATGAGAGTCTCTGCCTGTCTGTCTGAGTCTGTCTGTCTGTGTGTCTGTGTGTGTGTGTGGGGGGGGGTGTGTGTGTGTGTGTGTGTGTCTGTGTGTGTGTGTCTGTGTGTGTGTCTGTATCTGTGTCTGTCTGTCTGTGTGTCTGTCTGTCAGTGTGTCTGTCTGTGTGTCTGTGTGTGTGTCTGTCTGTCTGTCTGTCTCTCGTATGTCTGTGTCTGTATGTATCTGTCTGTCTGTCTGTTTGTCTGTCTCTGTCTCGCGTATGGCTGTGTCTGTCTGTCTCTGTCCGTCTGTATCGGTATGCCTCTGTCTGTCTGTCTCTGTCTCTCGTATGTCTGTCTCTGTCTGTCTGTCTGTCTGTCTCTGTCTATCTGTCTCTCTCTGTCTATTTCTCTGTTTGTCTGTATGTCTGTCTATCTGTCTGTCAGTCCGATTTAAATACAGCTCAATGATTTACACCGTCTTAGAATTATTTCTTCAAAGGCATTTGCAGACAAGGGTACAATTTTCGAAGTACTCAAGACTGTAAAGATAGAAAGTGAAAATATGTTAATAGGCTAGATTAACGACGATGTTTGTTTTGAAAGATGTAAGCCTGCTATAATAATTACTATAGTTGTGTCAAGCAAATGTCTAAGAACTTGTCAATAGACGGTAATTTAACTGGTCTGACTTTTTGTTGATAGTTTCCGATTTGTGGTATTAGCGAAAGACGTTTGTGCGAAATTCGCTTAAAAGTCCAGAAACGTTGTACACAATTCTGCATGCATGTCACATAACAAACTTTTAGAGGTCTTTACCACTGCAGTAGGTATTCATTATCTAAATATTTAGAAACACGATCAGATGTAATTTTCTTTCCTAAATACTCAGGTGTTATAACCAATTTCGGCACAGCTGTCTATGCCAACTTCTGACCTATATTTTTACCCACTACAATTTGCTCTAACATAGCTGTTTGTCCAATGAAATTCTCTTACGGTATAGAGAAATGGATATAAAATATGATACCATTGGTTATTTGCGATCAACAGATGCGTAGCACGGACAGTAATTGCTGACTATTTACTCTGTGTATTTTGGGTGACTCATTATGCCAAATTGTTTTAACATTTGTCGTGGTAAGCTCCTGGCGGTATGACGTAACAGCAAATATGACTATTTATTCTTCAAACAAAATAATCCTGCATAGTGCCGAATATCTGTATTGTTGGGTAAATTGAATTGTCATTTCATAAGAGGTACACCATCCCACGTGTCGTGTTTCTGTGTATTTATATTGATGTTCGAGGTATATTTGCTTAGAAAATCGCCGAGGATTTCCGAATGTAACAAAGAATGAAACCATTTGCTGACCCAAGCGATACTCGATTTCGTAAATTACATTTGCTTGATAGCACACAGTTATTTGGAAAAGTATATGAATAATAGGTAATTAGATTCGCCTGTTTTTGATGTGAATAGATGCTTAGATACAATACTTAATCTAGAATGAAGACCTTATAACTTCCGGTCTGTCAATAGAAGCAGACGATACCATCAGTATTCGTAGGAAATACCAGAACATGTTTATTATAGGATATATAGACTTCAGAGATTAAGTAATCGCCTGACTGCAATCATAGAATAGATTAGATTTTCTACAATATTTTCCTGTATACTTTATTTGTCTAGATTCTTGACAGGGTTTGTAGAACTACAGATTAAGAAAATATATGGAAAATGATTTTTTAGCTGGATTTTTTTCATCGAATTTTTATTATTGAGGTTTTATCATAGAATCTTGAAAAAAAGTCATGGAAAAAATGAAAATTTTCCTGAAAAATTATATTATTGCAAAAATATTCATGAACACATAGTACGAATGTGCATGGGTACGAAAGTGCGCAAGTATACGAACGTGTAGCTATTTTTACAATGTAAGTTTTTTTATTGCTGCATGTACAAAGAAATGCATATACCTCATGCATGCAGTTCATATACTCTGATATCTTGGAAATTTACAAAACTTACTGTGGAAAAAATCATGGAATTTAGGTTCGAGAAATTTGTATACGATGTACTAGGCTAAGCTTAAGGTAACCCGGGTCGATAGCGCAGTTGGTAGCGCGCCTGGATTTGGAATCTCGTGCCCGAGGGGGTGCGGGTTCGAATCCCACCCGAGGAGGTTATACCCTCCATGAAAATTTGACAGTAATGTCGATTTTCCTCCATTGATTAGATAATAATGGAGGAGTTTCCGGCCTTGTGGAAGGGTAGGTGAGTACTGGTTATAGACAATGGTCCAGGAAAGCTAGGTTAGGTGCGCTGGACGCCGTAAAATGACCTAAATTGTGTTGACACGGCGTTAACACTGGGACAATAAATAAAAAAACTAGCTTAAGGTCTTCAGCGAACCCTTGTTTATACTGTTAATGAACGGGTATGAAAATCAAAATGTTAAAAAAGCGGCTTGTAAAGTTTTGGAAGCCAGATCTAGGGATGTACATGTTTCGATTTTGACCCCAGAGTGCATTTGAAACCAGAAGTCCGATGTGAAGTTTTCAGCACGTTATGCAAACCTTGTTTAGAGGGTACAACCATGAGAATAAAACATATTTTATCGGCCTCTATTTACAGATTTTCAATACAAATATACATTGCAATTACAATTGGGTCGGACCACAAGTTGTCGTGTTGTTTGACATTGGATGAATTTTAGGGATGTATGGGGATATATTGAACCATTTCATTAATTGTTGATCAATTTTCTTAAAACAAAAAGTATTTTTACGCCATATAATCTTTCTACAGTAGAGCAGATAGTGAAAAAGATTTGACGATTGGGCCGTTTTTGTGAGCTTGGTGACGAGATGAAAACTACGACCGTTGAACATGCGTTAGACACCTTTTCTCTATATATACTAAAATAAGGAAAAATTGGGTCTGTCACCTGTTTACCGATGAAACTTTTTATTTACCGAGACGGAAAACGATATTTTTTAACCGAAAATGCCCATATTAGATATAGTACATGTACTTATATGTATCATGATGCCCATAATAGCCTTTAAATTATATTTGTTTATTCTGAATCTTTTGTACAAATTAGTTTTGATAGTGACTAGATTACTTTGCTATTTTTGGGCAGAAAATTTGAAGATAGCGATTAATTTTCACGTGACCAATTGGAAATGTTCGCTTCATAAAAGGTAATATATTTCTTTATTTCCTCCAAGGTGGAGAGTTATTTATAAGTGAAAATAACATGCAAAGTGCATGGAATATAGATGCAAACATGAATACAATGAATATAAGAGATAATAGACCATCATAGAAAACATGAAATAATTTGTGTCCAATAACAAAATCACATACTTACACGTGACAAATTGAAAATTTTCGCTGAACAAAAGGTAGTACATTGTAATTAGTTTTTGCGCTACATGATGTCTATGACATTCCATTATTTGTCTAGAAAAAGAACTAGACGGAAAGCATGTACTTTTTACCTCATTTATAATTGTTGTAGATCACGTGACTATATACCCTGGTAAAAACAATCTGTGAAACGAGACCAATACATTTAATGTTGTTAATGTCAATGATTTCATCTAATGATTGTGTTAAATGTCAACACCACGGGAATGTAAGTAATTTTGTCAAATAAAACAAATAGATCTGACAAAGTAGGTGCATTAAGTTTGCTTACGCATACAAATTTAACTATGTAAACGTTTTATATATAGACTGTGAAATGAAATAGTATGTGAGCACTATGTTATTTTAATGATCAAAATGGCCATTTCTGTAAAATAACTACAATGCTAAAGTCACCTCACAGCTTCATTAATTTTCAATAACAGTCTGTACATCAACCCTTAGGATGAAATTATGACGCATATAGCGAAATTGCTTTAGTCAAATGGTGTTCAGCATGCGACATTGCGTTTTCCGTTTTTCTTTTTGTCTCATTAGTGTCTGTTATTCAAAACTGTCAACTCACAAAGTAAAGGTTATGAGACAGTTATCCGGACACTGTCATGAAAGTGTTATAACAATTATTTTATCTCACTCAAGTCTTAAAACAGTGTTGGGGAATCACGTGACCTGTATGGCTCCTATCATGAAAAAAAATGACGACCAAATCAACACATTTAGATGAAAAAGACAAGGTAAATGACATTATACGTAACCGAATGTTATCAGACCTAGTGCTGCTTAGACTGCACTAAATTCTCTTTCTAGCGGTAGTTCTCCCAACCCCACAATGGTTCAAAATTTCTAGATCACCTCGAAGTTCTTCCAAAAATCTCTCGACTCGTTGAAAAACCTCAAGGTAATCTTGAAAACTAGACCTGTGGTGGGGTTGGTCATCAAAAAAAGTTTCCCTATAGGTCACAAGTATTAAAAAAACTTCAGATTACTTGTGACAGAACAGACAAGCACGTACATTTGATACCGTTGTTGCTGTTTTAGCCATATACTGGGGGAATAATGCATTAAAAGTAAGATATTTGCATGATATAAGATATTTATATAAATATCATATTTTGATGTCGAGCTGCTTTACGACTCAACTACGCCATATTTATACAACAAGCCAGACTAATTATTAATAAGAGCATTGTATTATTCATGCTTGAAGACAGGCACCTCATTCAGAATTCGTAAAAAATAAGGCAGTGAAACAACGCCGTAGAAAGTATTGTTATTTTTTCGGTATCCTTGTTACCTACATCTCGCCTCATGTTTGCACTTTTAGTCCCACTTAAGGTCCTTGAAAATGTCTAAATCTCTGGACCTAACCTATAGTATTAAGCACATTCCCTCGCCAGTTGTTGATAATTACGTAGTCGCATTTTGATCGAAGAAAATATTTCAGGACCAAACTCCACGAAGGAATGTAGGTCCACAACGGAATCGAACCCACGACTTCTGGATTCGTTTATCTATTTACCAATTTATCTAACCGGCCGGCTTGTTAAAGTGTGGTTTAAAGTCTGCATCCATATACATGTTTAGCCGACTTTACAATCTTGTACTAAAACTCCTGATCTTTGAAATCACCCTCAGACCGGACTTGGGTGTGCTCACAGTAGCCAGACACACAATTTTTCCTTACTGTAGTAAATAAGGGCTTTTGGGGAATATATGGGACCATTTCATTAATTTTAGATCGATTTTCTTCAAATAAAAAGTATTTTTATGCAGAGTAATCTTTTCTAGAGCAGAAAGTAAAAAGATTTGACGATCGGGACGTTTTTGTGAGCTTGGTGACGATTTGAAAATCACGACCGTTAATCAGGCATTAGAGACCTTTTCTCTATATATGCTGTAATAAGCAAAATTTGTTTCTAGCACCTGTGGGTGTGCTTTACTGATGGTAAACCAAATACAATTGATACACGCCAATTGTCAAAGCTATAACACGGTGGCAAATTGGTAATATCACGTGACTTCAAGAAAAAATGAGCATGCGCTTGGACTCAGAATATAAAGAGCTGTAAGTATTTTAATTTCGTCATTTATTCATAAAATCTAGGCGAGGCTAAGCAGAAGTGTCTACTTTTTTGCTGCGCATCACATCTTCAACGTCAGTTTTATACTTTTTTGTACAGTTTTGCACACACCCTGGAAAACCTCTCAACATAATTCCTATGCTTTGTTTGTTTGGGTTTTACGGCGCACCAACACAGAAAGGTCATATCGCGCCGAAAGCTATTAATGATACTAATAATTCAAACTATATTAATGATGTAAAACTCTATATCTTATTATAAACATTTATTTCTTTCAAAAAGTTAATTATAGCATTTGATGGTACAGATTCAAAAAGTTCTTTAAGTGAGTTTACTTTAAAATGTTTGTCACGAATGTATTTAAGATCCTGACAGTCAAGGAGAACGTGTTTTACATTGAAATGCTCGTCACATGGTATGCATTTAGGTGCTTCTTCTCTTTTGAGAAGGTATGAATGTGTTAATCTAGTATGACCAATTCTACATCGCGAAATCACTATTTGATCTCTGCGATTAAAACATATAATTGACGAAGATGAACTAAGGGTTGGCTTTATGTCACGTAATTTATTAAAAATTGCATTGTTCCACAACGTTTGCCATTTTGATTTAATTAACGTGTTTATTGAACATTTGGAGTCACTGCTTGGCAATTTGATATCCACTGGTTGAAGGTTTAAAGATTCTTTGGCTAAAATATCAACTTTTTCATTTCCTCGTATACCAATATGGCTTGGTATCCAGCAGAGGTGAACTGTTTTAAATTTTAAAATTTCAAAATTTCATGCAATTTCAATTCTATACTTTTAATAAAAATATTGTCTGAATTACGATTTTTTATGGCCAATAATACAGATAGAGAATCTGAAAAAATGATAAAATTACTATTAATACTATTTGATATGTATGATAAAGCGAGATCTATTGCTTTGACTTCAGCTGTAAATATGGATGCCTGGTCAGGCAATCGCATTCTTGCAACAAAATAATTTCCATATGCAGCGCAACCAACTTTGTTACCATCTTTAGAGCCGTCAGTAAATAAATGCGTACAGTCTTTATATTTTTCTAAGATGTTAACGAATTCCGATTTGAAGGCCTCTGGGCTGGTAATAGATTTACGTAAGTTAGACAAATCAATGTTAATGTTTGGTATGTTGTAGGTCCAAGGAGGGACATTTTCATCGAAGTTCTGTAGAACGGTAGAGGTGTTAATATTAAGCAGTTCTAAGTCGTTTTTAACGCGCAGGCCAAATGGTTTAATTTCGTTTGGTTTGTTGTCAAACTTATCAATGTAATTTGGTTGAAAAACAACTTTCCGCGCCGGGTTACTATTGTTAGAAGATATTCGAGTTGCGTATTGTAATGAAAGCTTTTGTCGACGTAATTTTAATGATGGCTCGTTAGCTTCAACATAAAGACTTTCAACAGGTGAAGTTTTAAATGCACCAAGGGCGATACGTAAGCCCTGGTTATGTATTGTATCAAGCATTTGCAAGTACGATTTACGTGCTGATCCATACACAATTGACCCATAATCTAGCTAGTTTTGAACGAACAAGACTTCTGTATAATTTAAGTAATGTTTGAGAATCAGATCCCCAATCAGTATGTGAAAGTACTTTAAGTAGATTTAAAGCTTTGATACATTTTGTTTTTAGAGACTTTAAGTGTGGTATAAAAGAGAGTTTTTTATCGAATGTAACGCCTAAAAATTTAGCTTCATTTACAACAGGTATTTTTGAGCCAGAAATGTAAAGTTCAGGATCATTATGATGCTTTCTTAATCGACAAAAATGTACACATTGTGTTTTTGACTTGGAAAATTTAAAACCATTTTCTGTCGCCCACTTTTGGATTTTATCCAAGTTTTGTTGTAGTTGGCGTTCGATACTTCGAATATTTTTAGAACGATAACATATTAAAAAGTCATCTACATATAATGAACAATCTGTACCAGGATTTATAACCTTAACAATATTATTAATTTTAAGACCAAAGAGGGTAACTGATAATATACTGCCTTGTGGCACGCCTTGTTCTTGATTGTGGCTATCTGACAATGTTGATCCTAATTTAACTTGAAAACTTCTGTCAGACAGAAAACTAGAAATTAACATTGGTAGTCTACCGTTTAGACCGGCATCTTTTAAATCTTTGTGAATACCATATTTCCAAGTTGTATCGTAAGCTTTCTCAAGATCAAAGAAAATTGAAACTACATGTTGTTTATTGGCAAAAGCTTCTCTTATGAATGTTTCGAGGCGTACTAAATGATCATTTGTACTTCGCTGTTTTCGAAAACCAGATTGGAAATTAGTTATAATACCGTTAGATTCTAAATACCAGATGAGTCTTTTATTAACCATGCGTTCAAATGTTTTACAAATACAACTAGTTAGAGATATTGGTCGGTAGTTAAGGGGGTCAGTATTGTCTTTACCCGGTTTCGGTATTGGTATTATTAAAGCTTCCTTCCAGGAATCTGGAATTTTACCAGATATCCATATATCATTAAAAATATCGAGCAATAAATTTTGAGATACCAATGGGAGGTGTTTTAAAAATTGATAATAAATTTCATCAGGGCCAGCAGCTGTATCTTTGGCATGCTTAATAGAATCGGTTAAATCGTCGATTGTAAAAAGGGTGTTATACTCTTCTTCGTTGTTAAAATGAAAATTAATATTTTGTTTTTCCGAGTTAGACTTGACCTTTTTGAATTCCTCAGTGTAGTGTGCTGAAGAAGAATTATGTTCAAAAGATAATTCCTATGCAAAAACGGACAACGACTTGTCACTTAGCCGCTAAAAAAGAATATTAAGGGAAGGGTTTCCGGGGTATTTGCCTCCATGATAGGGCACTCCTTAGCCTACTGTTTTTACAGGCAAGAATAATCTGTGCTATGTAATTGAGACAGAAAATGTCACAATCACGTTTTATGATATAAAGCCATAAATGTTATTACACCCTGGCTTTTAGATTAGACATAGATTACATGTGATTATACAGAATATTTGAGATGCAGATTGGATCTGTTTAGAGTCGAAGATTTATGTTGGTTTGTGTCATAAATTTTACCCGTTATTACATCTCTTCAAGCGGATTATAATTCATGGACTATAACAATAACATGTGAATGCAGATGATAAAATATGGCATACACTATGAATTTTATTTATTATTTTCCGATTTTTGTTTATTTCTTGAGCTAATAATCAGTCAGAAATGCAAACAATACAAGTAAGCAGGCAGACAAGCAGGCAGGCAGGCTGATGGCAGGCAGGCAAGCAGGAGGCAGGCAGGTAGGCTGGAGGCAGGCAGGCAGGCAGGTAGACAGGCAGGCAGGCTGGAGGCAGGCAGGCAAGCAGGAGGCAGGCAGGCAGGTAGGCTGGAGGCAGGCAGGCAGGAGGCAGGCAGGCAGGTAGGCTGGAGGCAGGCAGGCAGGCAGGCAGGCTGGAGGCAGGCAGGAGGTAGGCAGGCAGGTAGGCTGGAGGCAGGCAGGCAGGCAGGTAGGCAGGCAGGCAGGCTGGAGGCAGGCAGGAGGTAGGCAGGCAGGTAGGCTGGAGGCAGGCAGGCAGGCAGGTAGGCAGGCAGGCAGGCTGGAGGCAGGCAGGCAAGCAGGAGGCAGCAGGCAGGCGGGCAGACAGACAGGCAAGTAAGTGGGTAATGGTATCTTATAGTCATAGTGTCATGCTTATGCATGTTCACCGACTTTACAACTATTACCCCTGGTCATCGAGATACTGTTATCTATCTAATATCTATCATTCTCCCTGTGGAGTAATTGACTCCGCAAATTGCAGCCGACTGATTGGCGCAACGGAATTGTACCACCCTCGCAAGGCTCAATAATTTAATTTGCATTTGCTAGGAATACCTATGAAATTGTTCGTGTCGAAACTCACATAAATGTGACAACAGGTACAAACAACGTACGAACAACATCTGCAAACACTACACGAAAGGTTGCGAATAAGGTTTTTTCAAGCACATTTTATTCTACATATATCATTCTTGTGTTTCTCATTTAATACGTTATCTGTGAGATTGTAAGGAGTTAGTAATGCGGATTGTTACTGCCAAACCGGAACAGAAAGTACATTTACTTGTCACACACAGGCCTCTGTCCACTGCACTAGGAACTGTCTACTACCATGATGATTGTATAATAACAGTAAAGATATAACCTCTGTATTAAGACGCACAGCTCATCGCAGTATTCGGCGATTTGCTATGCTGTAGAAAATAGTGCGGCGTATGAAGACAAAATCGATGCAAACCGGTTTTGTCGTGCATGTGTTTAAAAGCGGAAATGGGAAGATTTCTAATTGCACTGTATGGAAGCTGTGTCATGTAAACTGTCAAGTTAAGTGCATATTATGTATGCAATTTCTCGACATATTATACATGATTTGAAAATATATGACCTTCCGCAAACATAATTATGATCGATATATATATAGACAGGTGTTGAGATGTCAACGCAACTGTATAAAAGGTATTGTGTCCCTGTGATCTGTGCTCAGTGGAGCCAAGCCCATTTAGGTATGACTGTAGATATTAGTACGTTTGGCTACCTTACGAATCATGGCTTTTGATGTACATTGTATATGTGATGTTAGAATAAACTATCGAACCTGTTAACTCACTGTATTGTACTGTTAAAACCTGGGTTGTTTATATATACTACTATTTGACAGCTGTTACATTTTGTATCCTTTTTGTAAAATACATTATTTCATTTTGTAGAAACGAAAAATTCCTTTGAGAATTGAGAAAGTATTTGATTTCTAAGACAAATGGCCTTAACACTATATCAGCCTGTCGTAAAACTTCAGTTTAGTACATTGTTCAGACTGCTTTTAATGTAGTACTTACGTTAATCAATGGTCTACAGATGTAAACGCTAATGAAATATATTTTTAGATCGGTAATTACTCTCTTATGACTTGAATAACAGTAAAAAAAACGACACATGCAAGCTATGGATGAAACACGTAAATGCCATCTTAATAAAGCTTGAAGAAAAAAATGTTTTATATGTGTTTATTTCTTTAAATTTGTGCTATTTTTGGTTTGTATTATAATTGTATATATTTAGTAGACGACAAGGTTATAGTAATCGTAATAATTTATTATACGAAAAAGATGAATTGATTCTTTTGTTGCCTAGCAACAAGACTATTTATTAAACATTAGCCATCTTGTGAAGAAATAATTGATAGTTTCCTTAAAACATATGACTGTTTATATTTAAAGTGTATGCAAGGGGCAAATAACCGACAAAGGTTCCTTTTTTTCGGACTTCATCATTAAATGTTTTCAATTGAATTCGCTTAAACAGCATTTCTCGTAAGTAGCAGTGCATTACATGTGTTTTTTGTCAATTTTAGAAGTTCTTTCAGAAAACCCCCATTATTTTCATAATATGTGTTAAAGCAGTGTTTTTCTTGATATTCAAGGAAAGTTATCATAATGATTTTCTTAGATAAGCACGTGCAAATTTATACACATCTAAGTTGGAAGGTGATAATCGCATATGTTATAATTCAATTTGTAAACACCAAACTTCAGAATATAATAACTTCTCTTATTTTTTTTCTATTCTGTAAACATATATAAAGAAGTTTTCTTTATTATCAGTTTGTTATACGAAAATTGTTTTATACAACATAACATGCATCTTATAAAGCGAGGATAGATCCAAAAGTTCGTACAATTGTTTTATTTGAATTGTTTTTAAATGGTCTATAATATCACACCATTACTTATCAGGTCCTCAAACATAATGTATATACATTATACATGTTAAAACTAAGGTGAGTACACAAAAACAACGATTGCTTCGATATTTATATCGATACGCGGAAAAACTGCTAAAGGTGAAAATGCCATATACAGAATTGTTGCAGTTTTCAAATTTGGCATGTAAGGTGCTTTACACAGTTGTTCAAATTATGCTTCTGTGATTACAAGATTTACATACAATTATATATATTAAGAAAATGTTAAAAAATCTTCTCAAAAACGACATGACATAGAGCTTTCATATTTGATTTGTGGTATTTTTAGGTCTTCTACAAATATTGTTTAAATTCCTGGGTACAAAATTGCTCGGTCCGAGGGATCACTGCTTTTATTAGTTTAAACTTTTGTCAGATGCCCTAAGCATTTACATGTAGATGTAGAAACCCGCCATTTCACTTTACCAAAAAGCACTGATATTTTTCAATAAATACATGTATTCGTATGGGTCACTTATTAAAAAAAGCGTGCACTCTAAGTCAATAAAGAATAATAAAAATGTTGAAAAAGTAAGAAAGTTAAGCTACTGTCCCATAAACATAAAAATAGTCGCGAGGGCACCGTACGGGCACCGTGCGATCAAGCTCCGCAAGGACCCTTACGGAATCTTGCGTACCCGTACGGGCTGTTACGTTTTTATTAGGGTCCGTGAGATGAGCCCAGGATACAGTATCAGTTTCAAAGTCAAATCGTAAACAAAATCGAGGCCGAGTATGGATTAAACTTGCATATCTTCCAGCTACGGCTCCGTACGAGTGTGCTGTTTTGTGTCATGTGTGTACCGTCACCTTAATACGCAAGGCTGCCCGCGGCCAACGGCTGTTTGCACGTACGGATCCGCAACAAGCCACGATTTTATGGGACTGAGGCTTTATGGAAGAATACCCTTCATATTTTTGTATTCTATCTTCACCGATCACAAAAGTCAAATGGTGCAGGCACTCTGATACATCAAGACTGCAAAAATGTGCTTTTAAACAATTGTATTTAACAAGAGTTATTTCTCGTCTAAACCACTGATTGTGAGAAAATTTATTGAGAACAGCTGATCTCTCAGGGCTTTGAACTAAATGTTTATTCTTCTGTAAAAACAGTTGAAATGTGTTTTTGTCTGAACGTTTAAGTTGATGGGGAAATTGTTTTAACTGTTAAAGCATTAAACTATCTTAACTTCAATGATTTATGATAACTAGGGAAAAAACCGACTGAACTCGTCAAATTGAAGAGTTATAAAGCATTTTTAACACAATGTTGTTCCCATTTATAGTAAAAAATCTTTATTATGACACATAATTTACAGAATTATAAAACTGGAATCGTTATTTATTGAGTTAAGATGTAAGAAAATAGATTTATGTTTATTTATGTTTTCATAAACAAGCTTCACGGAAGTATGTCCCGCCCGGGGATCGAACCTAAAACCCCAAATCAGTAGACTTGTGTGCTACCTACTTAACTAGTCGGGTCGCTGCGGATTTTAGTTGATTCCAAACTGATTCGTATACAGATATGGACATTGCCTTCTCAATATCACATTTTGAATTTATGTTACCTTCTGGAACATTGATAACCTTGGTACAAGTGCAAAAAAGAGATTAAGCTTTCAATTTCAATATAAAATGAATTCACACTCTGATTAGTCCCACTAATGCATTTTAAAGGACAAATCAAAGTGCACTTGTATTAACACTGTAATATAATTGGCCCTGCGGCACTAAAAGTAAAGAAAACTATTAAAACCATTGCGTTTAGTAGAGTAATTTCCCCAAGATTAACGTGGCAATATTCATTGACAACATTCGTGGCAAATGCGCGTTGGTGCACTCATTACAATAAAATAACAGAAATTCTAAAATATCTTAAACGCATGTCTGATGCACTTGGCTTTGCGCAACTTGCAGAACAAAAATTTCATTCTTTTTGTTAATGTATCGTTACAGCATGCAAAGTCGTAATGGAATTCCGCTCTTGATTTTACAATCGCAATTGTCTATCTACGCAATATATGTTTTTCACAGTTACCATAAAGATAGAATATACCTTATTGTCATGTCACGACACATCAAGCAGATTTAAGTAAATGATACATTCTCTATCTCTATCAATTCGACGCTTATTCTCTGTGCGTTTTAATTTTTGTTGATCAACCTTTTTGTGAGTACAAGTAGGTTTTGAGATGCGGTTGAAGTCATGCTGTACGTTAACCACACTAAAAAGAAATACATCAACAATTGCTGCATCTTATATTGAATTTGTACCCTGTCTTTCTTGATTGAATTCTTGTTTACATTTTATGTTGTTTTTAATGATTGACACAATGTCAATATTTCTACCACCAATAAAGATTTGCAAGATGCTTCATGTAGATAGTGACCTTTTTTTCTCAATTGTCATAACGTAAATAATTTCACAGTGACTTCGTGAGTTAGAGAGTTGAGGTTTCAAAGTAACCTTTTCTGCTTTGAGAGGAACAAACAGGGCAGAGAAGAGAGCAGCACCGCAGGCTATAGACAAATATAATTAAGTATTTTTACAAAAGCTTTGTTATTTGGCTGTAGACAGACCGAAGACTAATATGACTGTCTGAAGCCAAAAAATCAGGCCTTAATAAAAACAATTATTGACAATTTTATTAATTATGTTTGTTTGTTTGGATTTTGCGGCGCACCAACACAGAAAGGTCACATCGCGCCTTTATTAATTAACTATACAATTTGTGATAAAGTACAGTCGATAAAGGATATCACTAAATGGTTAACTATTTATTTATCAGACTGTACCATCATTCATAATGGCGGCACTTTTTTCTCTAGAAAGAAAAAAACATGGCCTGTATGAAAAAACTCGGCCATTATGAGATTCAGAACCAATCAAAATGTCTGAATCTGATAATAGCCGAGGTGTTTCAAAAAGGTTATGTTTTTCCCATATTGGCTGAGTATTTGGTTATACATGTAATACCGTAGTAAACGCCATATCGGCCCCGAATTTGATGTCAAATATCGTCCAGTTACATTTGTAGTTAATAATACCTTCATAAATATAATAAAATCATATAAATATTGTGTTATTATAATTTTGATAATCATTATACATATATGTACATTACATCACGTACACAACACTAAATATGACAAAATACAGTATTCAAGTTGCCCACCAAACGATAATGTATAAAAAATTAATGAAACACATTTATAGTTACTTCTGTTACTATTCTCGAACAATTCCTGGTTTCAATAAGCACTTGAACATATGTTTGTTAAACCATGATAGCGATTTTCTAGTAATTATAACAGAGATGGTCTATATAGATACATTAAGAATTAATGAATATATCCTTATTGACAGAAAATGTACAAAATGTGTAATAATGTTTAGTGCTTTACATCTCGTTTCAACAATTTATTTATGTTACGGCGGTCTGTCGTCCTACTAACGGTCCCAGAACAGACCATGATTTTTGCACCCAATCTTTTAACCACCCTACTAAGCACATACCCTTGCTAGCGGCTGATTAACTCATTAAACGTATGCAGGTGCCGCCTCGAAAGCAAACCCACGATCCGTGTATTCATAATCAGACGAGTCACCGACTGAGTTTATCGGAAATGTATGGAGGAAAGAGATAGATTGTCAGCGAGGTCAAAATTAACCATCAAGTTGAAACTTTCCCTTAAAGGGTTTTCTGTTACAACCTTTCATAAGATTTTGACCTAGAAGACAAACCATACAGTAAGCAACTAATGATTTCAATGGAAGCATAGTAATGCCCTTGATAAATGACAAGGAAACAATATGTTCATTAGTAGCTATCTTGTTTAATATCCGGTGTGGTATCAATGATAATATAGATCTATATATATATATCACTCCATATGTAGCTAATAATAGCATCAGTTAGTAAATGAAACTCATTTCTTGAGGCTGATGAAGAAAGCAGATAAAAAGACCAAAACAAGTATTATTCCATCGGCTGGTAATTTCGCGTTTATACAAAACACATGGGGTCCGTATTATCAAGCGCCTTACGACCAATTTCTGTCGTGAACCGCAATTTATTGTATTGTCAATTTATCGTAAGATTTTTGATAATTTGCTGCCATGATCCCTATAAAGGAACTTTCTTTGTCGATTCATTTACATGTATTTAATTACGCTACGGTTACTGGCAATAGATAGATTCCTTTATTTCCTCCTTATCTGGAGAGTAGTAACAACCAGGTCATTTTTAAAATAATAAAAATTATTGCAATTTGTAGTAATCTAAAACACGATTACCGCGAAATTAAAATGAACTAAAAATTCCAACATGCATATTTTCATAGAATGTAAAGGAGATAAAAATATTCTATGAAACTAACTTCAATTTAGAATTAATAGGAATAAGAGTCGTTTATATTTTGAAAGTTTCATGCTTTTGACTTACCGTGAGTTTTGTTATATATTCGTAATAAACGATTTACTCAACATCGCGTTCAGTATACTGGTGATAATTTGAAAATACCATGTTCCTGGACACCAACTATTTAACTTCGTTTACTTCCATATCGCACATTGATAATTCGTGCATAAACATTCTTGCATCAACAATTAGCGTATTTATACTCGTAGAAAAGATATATTAAAGAGAGAACATTTGTTTTACATACATTTATCAGTAAATTTCTGAACGTTGTGTTGTAAATATACCAATAAGAAGCAAAACAAATGAGAAAACTTTGGTATATAAAACTTGGATATCTACTGTCAGAAAAATGTTTTTATCAGAAAAGCCTACAAGATTAGCCTTACTTCACTAAGTTAAAGTCCAATTAAAGTTTATCCAAAGATAGACACAGTCATAAACAAAAATGTCATGAAAGTTGAACAATCTGAATGCGTTTCTACAAAATGTTACAAAAGCTGGAGGGTTCTTTGTCTTTTTTGTTGTCTGCTGGACCATGGACTTTGTCGTGAATCATCGTAAATATCTGTAAATACAAAAAATAAAACAACATATTTGCCAGTCTAGCTTCACATATCAGTGACCTAGTTTAATTCATTTGAAAGTAATGCATAGCTATTGCTACTATATAAGAGAGGAATACTGGGTGAGGGGGTGACATTCCCCTCAAAGAAATTTCAAAACCTAAGGCACACATTAGGATGTTAAGTTTTGTTTTGGCTTTTGTCTGCTAGTACTAGCGCAATGACTTCTGTACTCCTTACAGGCACCTGAAAACCGAACATGTTTCTGCGCGGAGCTAAATTGCCAATATGTGCGATAAAACGTGCGCCTCGGTAACCTCCTCTCAAACTCCTCACTTCGATTACCTCAGGAATTCCTATTTCAACGTGTTAGTCTTTCAAAAAGGGAGTTTGACTTCTTCTACGAAATAGAATGGATTCAACGATTTGTCCGTATAGGAATCCGGTTCAGAGGAGACGACTTGAAATGATATCCAAATAATTGTGTTTTTCTTGTTTTTACATGCCCGCATACAAGTAAAGTAGAATTAATGTGCATGAATGGTAACTTTAAACCTAATGACACTGAAGATGCAAGAGTGAATCTTAATTTGATTAAGAGTTAAAATCATGTATTGGTAAAACTTTTGGTAAAACACTGGGTTAGTGATTGTATAAAGGTTTGGTTAGAATTAACCCAGGTGATTTTTGGGTTAAATTTAACCCACCTCCAGTAGCTGGGTTAAGCATTTAACCAAAATAAAAATGAAACAAAATGGCCGCCATTTCGCTCGATATAATCAAATTTTTGGCGAATTTTCTCATAAGAACATGTTGGAGACCCAAAAATACAGGATGAATTAAAAGTGCTATCTCAGGGGAAGTAATAAATGTCGCTTGAATGTACCGGACTATAAACACACCCATCTAGTTTCACTTTGTAAAAATCAATATCGACGACATTGACAGAAAATTGAGAGAATTTTAAATCATTTGTTGCAAAATAAATGCAAGTATATTGCAATGCACTGAAATTTCAACGATTTCAAGGGACTAGTAATTTGGCCTTGTAACCAGCGTTCATGAATATGACAGATCGTCTGATCAACTGTTGACATTTATATTTTATGGAAAATATCAAACATTCGTCCGTAACACCAACCGATTTTTGTTTTTAAAATGTTATTTGATTATTTGGATAATAAAATATTAAATATTAAGAGCTAAAAAAGAGAATTTACGACAAGGTAGCAAGCGTCCCCAGACCATTTCATACCTAGAGATCAAGTCTAAAGTAATAATAAATCTAACGCATTTTATCAAGACTATTAAATTAAATATTAGATTTTATCAACATCTTTGTGTCAATGGTCTGCTTTGAAAGTTGCCTTGTTATTTCATTGGACTTTACCATCATATTATTTTGATACATTTGTGGTGGGTTTTTTTCAGGATGCTGTTTTCAAGTGCCAAGAGGCATGAACATTAACTATGGAATTCAATTGAATTTGACTACCACCATGTGTAGATGAAATGAAGAAGTTGGTTGTTACTATGGCTAACAGTTATTAAAAAAAGATGGTAATTCATAATCATAAAACACAGGTGACAGACCCAAATTTTCCTTATTATATATATAGTCATGATATACTTTAATATGGAAAATTTGGGTCTGTCACCTGTGTCATGAAATGATATCAGATTTTATTGTGCAGAGCTATTGTTATATAACAAGGTATATGGGGTCTATGTCTACATACATGTACCTTAAAGATTTATTAAGAAATTTAATAAAAAATATCAAATACCATGCTTGCAACATCAATTGTCATCAGTAATTTCAATTTGTTTAGAAAGAAATGAAGTGTATATTTATTTCCATTATCAAGCATAGTGATAAGCCTAATTTATTCACACTTGACTAGATCTATCTATTTGGAATAACATTTTTTTTATAAAATAAGAACATGTGTAGTTTGTGTTTTTCAGGAGATGCTCAGTAAAAAGTGTGTGTAGATGCAGATGATCACTCAGTGACTGGTCAAGTTCTTATTTAATATTTTAGTACTTGGTCATCAAGTGTAAGAAATGATCTAACCTTGCCTCACAAGACAGAGACATAGATGATTCTCAGAAAATTCCTGCCATCAACAATGTCTTTCTTATTTGTAATTGTCATGTTATAGATAAACAATAAAAAAATTATATGTACAGTAATCAAAATGAATTCCTTTTTCTATTAATTTATCTTATATAAACACATACTGTGTCTTGGATTTAGCTGAAGGATGTACTGATTTTATGAAAGGGATGGTATCCTCAAAAAAGTATTCTCATTCAAGTGGCATTAATCTGGTGTTTCCAGTTCTAATTGGTTGCTGACCATGCAATCATGACTGAAACTTAAGCTTGAAGTGAAGATGGCTGTTAATTCTTCCATTCAACACCAAGTAAAACCATTCAAGACAATGGTATCTTACCAAAGAGTTTAAGGATTAGTAAGCTCTCCTATACAACATAAGTCAATAAAGTAGAGTTCTTGTTGCAAGTGGAAAGGTGTCATTTAATGCTTATATGTATGTAAGTTGTTTGGCTTGGGATTTCCAGGTTGGTTAGTATCAGCATAAAAAATCTGTATTTTATAATACACATACAAGCATAATAAATTATTATTATTTACGCCTAATGCAGTCTTAGACTCTTAACTGTGTTTCCCTATTGAGACAAGTCATTAGCTATATCACATTGATCTCTGGACAAAATATAAGAAAATATGGTATAAAAACTAGTAAAGAAATGATGCATTATGGGACAGTTAAAGTCTGGTTAAATTTATACATTTTGGTTAAGTAACCTTTTGGTTATATTGCTCTATACAATCGGATAACCAAATTGGTTAGCTAACCCAGTCTGGTTAAAGATATCCCAGGGTAAGCATTTAACCCAGGGTTAATTTAACCAACGTTTATACAATCGGCCGCAGGAGTCAAAGTCAAAAGTTTTTTTGCTCTTTTAAAATTGAAAAAGAGAAATATTCAAATCCTATGAAATCACTTAAACCTCAAACAAATTCAGTGCAATGATTCACTTTCGTTTACCATTGTATATCTAAATCCACGTGAATACTAGAAGCGTATCAAGCCACGTCTTTACAAACAGACGCGACTATGGCATGACAAACGTGCACAATATTCTAAACTGAAAAAATATGTGTTACAAAAAATATTTGTTTTGTATAAAAATATATATGTTGGATAAAAAATATATACATGTATGTTGTAAAAAAATATTTGTGTTGTAAAAAAAAATTATGTGTCGTAAAAAAAATATTTGCTTTGTATAAAAAATATATATGTTCAATAAAATATTTATGTCTTGCAAAAAAAATATTTGTGGTATAAAAATCTTTAAAAATATATATATGGTATAATTAGCATGATGGGAAATAAGGTCTATTGTAACAAGGGATATGATTGGTCGACAATGATGTAGCTGTTATATGGTGGATTATAAAATAAACAATCAGGGGCTGGTGCTAAAACTTACAGTTACAAAATAAACACCCGAAACCGTTACATGACTCAGTTATACATGTATGTATCACAGAACACAGCAGAAACCACCTCTTGTACTCGGTTCAACAGCAGCCAAAGGGTCAAACTAGTCGTGTCAGCCAAGTCAAATAGTATACTCATAATTCATAGTTTAGGGGATATGCAGGTGCAAACAAACTACAGATCAGTTGACTATGACTGATGCATCTGGTTCGAACTTTTTACCGCTGCAGGATCGGGTGCAAGAGGTAGTTACTTCCCCTAGATTCAAGCACAACGTGAACTCGGTTTCGTGTTCTCCGATATATAACTGATACTGTTTTAAATTTAAAACTCCTTATCATGATGCCAGACGTTGTAAGACCTTCTATGCAGACGTCCTAAAACTGAATAAAAATTTGGTTTGTTTACTCTAATTACCATCTATATTAGTGTCGACCAACCAGCGCCTTTGTTACATGCTAATTATACCAAATATATTTTTTTAAGATTTTTATACAACATATATTTTTTTACAAGACATAAATATTTTTATCGACCATATTTTTTTAAACTACATAAATATTTTTTTACAACATATATATATTTTTTATCAAACATATATATTTTTATACAAGACAAATATTTTTTTGTAACACATACATTTTTCAGTATAGAATATTGCAACGTTTGTCATGCCATACGCGACAAACGAAACATAGTTGTTTCAATACGACATCTACATCATACCGTCAAATCATGTTGGATTTTGTGAATGTGTGATATAAATTAGCTATTATCTCACAGCTCTCAACATGCTGTATCACATAATGTTGTACCACATCTTAGTTAGCTGTGAAAGTGTATTGCTAAGTGATAAGCTATAATATAGTGCTACTTGAGAAAAGTGAGCACGCATGAAAGCATAATAATATAGGACTTTGACCTTTCCGGAATTGAAAACATGAAATGTCTTTCAAAAGACATTCGGTGGTATGCAGGGTTCATTTTGTTTGAAGTATAAATAGTCATATTCGCTTTTCAGTAATACCGCCAAGAGCGTACCACGACGAATATATAGTCATTTAACATTGCAAGTCACCAATAATGCACAGAGCAAATAGTCAGCCACTGCTGTTCATGTTGCGCACCTGTTTATCACAAGTAACCAATGGTACCACATCTTTTATTCATTTCTCTATACCAAAAGAGAATTTCATTGGACAAACAGGAATGGTAGAGCAACTTGAATTGGTTGAAGAGATAGCTCAAAAGTTGCTTAGACAGCTGCCCCGACAAAACATTTTGTAAGTCAAGATTGATAAACATATCAGCAGCGTGTTCAGTTACCTTGAACGTTCCAAAACGTTCCGTAACGGAAGTTTCGGAACAACTCAACCCATAGACAACTCAACCCAAGACAACTCAATCTCCTACTAACGGATTGAGTTGTCCCAACTTGACTTGAGAATTGCACGGGTTGAGTTGTCTCCGGGTTGAGTTCTCCCGGATCCGTAACGTTAGCTAACAGTAGTTACTGAGCACGGGGCTGTTATCGCTGTTTGTAATACTAAGCGTGGCTTAAGTATGTTTGTCATTACTGATAAGTCTGATTAATCCACATCGTATTAGAAACAATGTTTCTACATCATTAGCCTTTTTGAACATGGTCAATCGCATTATGTTATAATTATGAGTCGACTTATATTTATTCAATATCATTGCATTCATTAATTTGTATGAAGTTATTACGAGCTAATCACAAGTATTGTCAACTTACTATTTTGAAACTTCTTATTACACTATATACATTGTACTTTGAAAAACACAACTTTACTAGTATCAGATAATGAAGCGTGTTCAGTAACGACTGTTCGCGAACATTGTGGATACGGGACAACTCAACCCATGAATGACTCAACCCAAATTGTGACAACTCAAACCGTGTGTGAGGTAATGCGTTTTCTAGGGTTGAGCTGTCCCAACCCTAACGTTACGGAACTTTTCGGAACGTTCAGGGTTATTGAACACGCTGCTGGACTATAGTCATGTGATCCACAGCAACAACCTAAAAGCTTAACAAGCGAACATGTTTTTTGGTACCGTAAATATTTATTGCAGGCTAAAATTTCTTTGTACAAAAATTTAATCGGACGGTAAACTAAGTCATTTGCAAAATAAATCTGTGCAACGAATGAATGTTAGAGTAAACAATGGTAATATTTATAATGGTAATATGGTCATTTTCGGACAAAGAAAATTACATGTATTTTTAATGCACGATTTAAATCGTCTCTAATGTGTGGCTTTTGCAAGAATTTGATGAAAAAAATTAGCTTGTTTACACTTTTTGCTGTTTTTTTACTGGGTTTAACGCCGTGTCAACACAATTAAGGTCATTTTACGGCGTCGTGAACACTTAACCTTGCTTTCCTGGACCCTTGTCTATAACCAGTATCTACCAGTCTATCACCTACCCTTCCACAAGGCCGGAAACTTCTCCAAATTATCTAATTAATGGAAGATCGACATTGTTGTCAGATTTATATGGAAGGGTATAACCTCCCCGGGTGGGATTCGAACCCGTACCCCCTTCGGGACACGAGATTCCAAATCCCGGCGTGCTACAGACTGCGCTCTCGACCCGGGTTTTGTTTACATTCTAAAGATCACGTGACTATATACACCGAGACAAGTACTATAGAAAAGAGTCACGTTTAATTAAAACTATTCCATATTATTTTCGAACAATACTAGTGACTTTATTACCTGTCATTCTCCTGGAAATGTTTTTGTTTCTAATTTAGAATATAATAAATCACCATTGACGTAAATCTCGAATGCATCTGAAATAAAATATAGCTAAGTATATATTTTTATGCTGGGGTTAATGTACCAATATGTTGTATAGGTTTTTCACGGCTGTAAGTCAACAGGGGCGGATCCAGGATTTTTTCTAGGGGTTCCGAACTTTTCTAGAGGGGTCCAAACTTTCGGACACAACCACATTATACACATTTTGCAGAAAAAAGCAACATTTTGATAATAAAAACTACATAACAATTAAATCTATGTTAAGCACCGAGAAAAAATTATTCATGCTAATTAAAAATGACTTACAGAAATACACTAATGAACAAGTACATTTTCCAAATTCTAGAAGGAGGGGGTTCCGGACCCCCTGGCCCCCGCTAGATCCGCCTATGGCCATCTTAATCACGGTTCCTCAGACGACTAAATCGCTGGATATGAATAGAAAAAAAATCAGGCTACGAATAGATGTCTACATAAGAGACATAACATTAAACATAAGACAAAGATCCAATATTGGTTTAATTGGTTGGAAGAATTTCAAAGCTACATTGTATATCACTGTATGATGGAGGATGATACGTTTGTAAATGATTGTAAAAGTAAGTAGTTTCTTCAGACAATAACTACATAAGCAATAAAACTATTTGACAAGTTAAGATTTTTACAGTGTTGTAATGGCTTTATCAATAAAAGCCAATATTGCAATTATTTAACGGTGTTTGTCATTTCTTATCCAACATACTAGCTTTGCCATATATGGACCACAAACCCTTGTTATTGAACACTTGCAGTTTGAACGCATAAAATAGTTGAACGCCTGTATGTTCTATTTGGAAATATGAACTGTTCAACTAGTGTTCAAATATGAACGCCTATTCTTTAAACATGTTTAAAGTGTTCAATATCTGTTGCATTGGGTTTGAACGTCACCAACGTTAAATTTCTGAACACTTAAAGTGTTCATTTACTGAACACATGTGTTCTAAAGGCGTTCTTCTTTAAACACCAGGTGTTAAAGTTTAGAACAGGTTTTGAACAAATGGACGCGTTCAATATCTGTTGCATTTTGGTGTTCAAATGGTGTTCAAAAGTTTAACGTTTCGATTTACAGTGCAGTCTTCATCGCCATGAGTAATATGAAATAACATTATGCTCTTAATGTATAATAATCACAAAGAATTAACTTTACAACACTCATAAATGATAACTATAACCTATTACTTCTATGATAAGATAATTGTCGAATTTGAAAATAACTACCTTTGGCAGAATATGAACCACTGACTTCAGCAAATGGCCATCTTTCAATGACTCCAAGCTTAAAGTTGGTGAATTCCTGGCCATGTTCAGGTCATACGTATCTGTAATTTATAAATAATGTAATGTAAAAATGTAATGGCATTTTATAATCTGTGTTTCATGCTTACGCACGTTCACTGACTTTATAGCTATTACCCCTGGTCATCGGGCTACTAGTATTTATCTATCAATATTCATTGGGAGTCTTTTACTTCGCTGGATAGTGAAGCCGACAAATTGTCACAACGGAATTATACCACCCTGACCCTGGCAGGTACCCATTTACACCTGGGAGGAATGATGCGTAATAGAATAATCAAATCATATAAAAATAAATATTCTCGTAAAATATATAACATATTTCGGTCATATCGTGACGGTCAATTTTGCTACATATGGTCCCTGTACGGTGGCAATACCATGTGACTATGACGTCACAAATACAACGGTTTGAAAATGAAAACAGTGATAAATTAATCTCGACTCAAAGTTGTTGTGCCGTTAGTATTTTAATTCTTGTCACATTAAAATGATAGTTTTTTTCGGCGTAGCTGTCTAAGCTGGATTTTGATCTACATTTCTGTATAATGACGTCTTGTCTGGGATTTCGGAAATCCGCCGTTCTATTGGATGATTTTATAAGCACTGAAAATGACGTACGGGGGAAACACAGAAAATCCCCTCTTCGATTGGATGGCCCTGACACGCGCGAAAAAATAAAGGCCACACTATTGTAATGCAGTGTTTTACGAAATTTTGCTTCGTTCGTAGATTATTTTTTTTTGGGTAGACTTCTATTGCTTTCCAAAGTGTTTTTTTATATTGTAACAATAAAAAGTTACGTGTCAAACACAATATTTTATGGGTAAAATGAATTATGTCTCCAGATGTGAACCGGTTTCTCGTAAAAAGTCTGACAAATTACCCAATAATTATTAAGTTAGCCTCACTACGTCCAGTTTCCGGGGTTTACACTTTGAGAGCCACAGCTCCACATATATTTATTATTAGCACATAGCATTTTCCCCTCGTCCAATCAGCTGTCGAGGATTGTTGATAGTAGACATGTACTATATTGTATAGTATAGAAGCGTGTTGAACTTGGGGAAAATGCTGTGCTAAGCCAGTTAGATTATGTTTTCATTTTACTATAAGGTTCAGTGCTCGGGGCTCCGCCCCTCGCACTAAACCTTATAGTAAAATGAAAACATAATCTAACTAATACATCCGCAGAGTTATTGGTACGTAACTTTTAAGGTTCTGAAACTGTAACTTACTTCGGTAAACTTCGACACTCGATACAATCCGGTTTTTCCCGATTACCTATCTTCGTCAAGTTTAGTAATTGCTATTTTTAGCACGTGACGTGGGTTTTTCCAGAAGTCATAGGGTAACGCATTTTCCGAAAATGGCGAAACCAGACGCTCTACAGCGTGATCGTAGTTATTTATCGTAAAAATAATGGTTTATCGACATAAAAACAATGAAAAGCCGTAGTGGATCATAACTTTTGCGTTGATTCTGTTTGTACAGGTGTAAAATACATTTTTTTTCATCTTTTTTTGCGATGTAAATTGGGTATGACTGAAACACGAAATGGAGATTTTGAGGCGAAATGTACGAAATGGAGAATTTGGGGCAAAATGGGGGTTTGATTGTTTAATCTATTTTGTGTACTGAAAATGAACAAAGGTAAAATAAACTACACAAATATCGATAAACTGGAAAGAATGTTTAACTTATATTGATTTATTGCCGTATTCCCACAAATAATCGTACCAAAGTCAGCATATAAAGACAAAATCGTTGCACATTTTCTGTTTTTAATATCATCATATTCTAATTATAAAAAAAACAATACAATAAACAGCATAATTTGAAAGCTAAGGCACATAATATGCCAACATTACTAACTCTAGTGTCCAACTGTTAGTGCAAAAAACGACAACAGCAGAAAACATAGCTGGTACAAGTTTAAAATCCCCAAATAGTCCCCTCAAGTTTGCCAAAAAGCAATGGAGAGAAGGTTTTTATATGATAATGCAGAGTTTAACATACATTTTCCATCTCAAATACCAATTTTAGATGATATATTTGTATTAAGTAGTATTATTTGTAATTGACCATTTTGACGTTATTTTTCTCTATAAAATCTCTTGCAGTTTCAGTACAGTAATCTCATACAAATTCTTATAAAAAAATTTAGAAACGGTAAAATTTCTTAAATTTTTCATTATATGGGCAGTTAATACTGCAGAAAAAATTAAAACTAGTTGCATGTGTCTAACTAACTTCTAACTTGAGATATTTGCTTTTAAAGATAGGGTAATTTTTTTAACATTCTCAAAAACTCGGATTTTTGCTTGGGGGTGCATGTATGCAAATCTCTGTATTTTTATATGTATTTGTCCAAAGTGTAACCTGGTTGCTCTGATTTGTCATTGCATGACTGTATAACAAGAAAATCGATTAAAACTTGGAAATAAAACAGCAGAATTTGAAAAAAAAGTTCTTTCACTTTTTGTCCCAGCACAATTTACGGTCTTTCTGAAAATCAAGGATCACGTTATAAAAATGCACATAACTTAAGTTACAAACGGTAAATTTCTTTAAAATTTCAGCATTCAATGTCTTTAATAGTATAGATTCAAGAAACAATATCAGTATAAGAATTGTGGAAGGTCACCATTACAGTTCCAGAACCTTAAGAATAAATTCATAATTTTTGTTTTGTAGCATTAATGAATAGGTTTTCACAATGCAATTTTCAAAAATCTTCTTGTCTGAAACTACAAGGCCTAGAGCTTTCATATTTGGTATAAAACATCATCTAGAGGTCCTCCATCACGGTTGTTCAAATTATGCCCCTGGGTCAAAATTGACCCCACCCCATGAATCACAATATTACATTGAATTATATAAGGAAAAGTTCAAACAACATCTTCTCTTGAACCGCTTATGATAATTTGCCCAAACTCAACAGGAATGGTCCGTGGGTGGTTCCCTACCAAAATTGTTCAAATAGGTCTGATTGGTTGGATAAGTAGGTCACTGGGTCAAAAAATAGGTTTTAACATTAGTGGTTCTCTGTAAATGGCTCTTCTGTGACCTTTGACCTTTTCCTCAGGTGAGCACCCAGGGCCCTTTGGGCCCTCTTGTTTTTAAATCGACGCCGTTTGTCTTTTTTAAAGACATTTCTTGTTATACCTACTCGATTCTAAGCATAAAAGTGTATACTATTAAATTTTACTGCGCATCACATCTCTAGTGTCAGTTTTATACTATATATGCATGTACTTTTTTCTTACACCCTGAAAATCATTCGGAACTCCTCGGCCATTCGCTACGGATAACCTCAGACATATTTAGGCGCCATTTTGAAACTAAGTAAACAAATACACAATCGTTTAGGCGATGAGTGTGATGTTTCGTTTTTAGTCCGTAAATTTAAAATAACACAGATAAGTGATATCGCTGAACAATATTTGGTTCAATATATAACATAGATCTAAATATGTTTTGACAAAGATCTGTGTGTATACTGCAAGAACTATTTTGCATAACCGTTACGTGATTCGCCGCGCGTATGTAGTAATACGTAGTATGTAGACCCCCACGAATCCTTCCGAGATTATTCATTCAATGAAAGGTCGAGGTGTTCTGAATGCCTGAAAACTAAATACCTTTTCTACAGTGACAAGTGATCGTCATTTTAATGAATAGGAAGATCGTTTGTAGGTTTTCCTGGATGTTTGCAAAAAGAATAAAACTGGTGTTGGAGATGTGATGCGTAGCAAATAGTATACACTTTTCTGCTTAGCCTCGAATGAGTATCAAGACTATCTGACTTTATCTGTCAGGATAGAAATACTTCTCAGTACAGCAGAACGTAAACAACGCCTTTTACATTAAAATAGGGAGGGCAGTTTGCGTCGTTATACGGAACTTTAGTCAGTTATTTACCCTTGTATACCCTTCATATAGATAGGTCCAATTAGTTGGATTATTTGGATTTTACCCTTACTTTTAATGTCAATTTGCCAAAATTATTCTTACATAACTTTTTTGTAAATAGTTAAAGTTTGAAATGCAGGCTAAGCTAAGTAAAAAACTGTCAAAATATCTTCACTTCTGTTAATATCACTATTAACAAGAAAGATATTTGATGAAACACTTTGTTATCCTTACATCGGACTTCAATAATAAAATCCGAGGTTTCCAACTGTAAGGACCTACTTACTAATTGGATTGAATCGGATTTTATCAGGGAAAGATAACTGACTAAAGTCCGTAATTCGTAGAGTATGTACCATTATTATTATTACTCTGTTCACCATAGTGATAAAGCGCTTTAATCACGTCATTAAAACTACAACTATATTTAGAAGACCATGTTAATGGACTTACACCTAAGGGCAATACATCACTTTAGTTGAATAAAAAACTATAGCAAAAATGACACTAATAGGGAGATAATAGCTGATATAAAACAATTTTCAAAATTTATTCCACTGACATCATGACACAGACTGTAACATCTTTGTTTTATAATACCAGACAGTGGGCTATTAAGGATATGTAGAGCAAGTTACGAACAATGACATATACATGTACATACATTGTAGGAAAATAGAAAAAGTACGATAGTCTGTCTTCGCCATTTAAAATATTGAGGGATAAAAGCTCTTAAATTAAACCACTGCTCCGAAACCAATGTTTACTACACAAACGTAACTAAACCACTGTGTATACATTTATGGTATTTAAACCATTTCATAGCATTCTATTTATAGAAGGTGAAGATATCACCTCGAAACTTAGACGCACAACGCTTCCCAGAATTCGGCGTTCTGGTACGCAACAAAATATAGTGCGGCGTATGAAGACAAAATCGTTGAATAGTTTCGTTTCTTGACAAAATTGTTGTTAAATTGTGAAACAGATGATCACTTACAACTAGAGAAATATAAATCCATAGATACAAAGTACTTTTAAACCTCTAAAGGTACAGATGCATAGTTAAACCGTGTATTCTACTTTCGATTTCAAATGTCTGTGTAAAGAATGACAGATGTAATCAGGTTAGGTTGGAGGTTTAACTCTCGGTTAAAAAGTTTAATTTAATGAGGATAGTTGGTTTGATAGTTAAATTTTATTGAGTAGACACAAAAACATACTCTATTTGTTCAGTATACTTAAAGGGGAAATTATTAGAATGTAAACATTGCCACGTGTTTTCAGGTAAAAAAAACCAGTTAAATTACCCATGATGCTCGGCGTCTCCGTACAAAGGTCAGTTAGACCGTTTGTGTACAGAATGATTTCATAGAGCCATCAGCTGTTCTGTTTGGTAAGTCAGGGTCTATCGCTGTCTTTATGTATACATTATGGCATTCAAACCAATATATAGATACATAATTTGCATTTTGGTTTGCAATGAAATACTTCATTTACAAAGAGATGGCACAAGTAATTATTAGACGGACGAAAACACGAAATTAGACATAACAGCTTCTTGGAATTGATTGGGCAAGAACTTCGTACAATCATTGCTACACTGTTTCTACCTAAAGGCATGAGTCAACAACACACATCCGACATTTAATAAACTATAACAATAAGTTATGATCACTAGGGAGCTAACACGTAAGTGTTCAACAAACATGAGTGAAATATTTAATGTACATGAAATAATAGCTTTTACCAGGCTTATTGTCTCGATAGTGATAAATACACAACTTGTCGTCTGGCACTTAACTGATACTTGTTGGAGAGGGAATTAAACATTGTAAACGCTGGAACGAACAAATTGTGATATTTTATAACAATCAAAGTGTTGAAGTACAGAAAGACTTTCGTGCACATTGAAACATAACGAATCCATACTAATGATTACTCCTTACACATTAGATTCGGAACGAACTGAGCAGGGCAAAAATGCGGACGAAGTATTAATTCTATCCTGTATAACTGGCAAATACTACTGTTTAGTGTATTAACGAAATTTGACTCCGCCCATTCACACGCTTATCAATACATTTGTATAAGTAAACACCTGTCACTGAAACAAAGACGCGTCAGTTGATTGACGGAACTATTTTTATCGCCTAGAAATAAACTGCGTTGTAAATCAGAGACAAGTGTATCACTCCGCAGGTTAAACTGGTCAGGCATTTGAATCGTCGATAGTTTTTGACTTGTGGTATATCTTAAGCCTTTCGGCGAAATCGCCGAAACTCTAAAAATGACTCGATATGGTAGTGCATCACGGTGGCAATACCACGTGACTATGACGTCACAAATGCTACAGTTTCAATAAAAAATCGGTAAACAATACGTCTCGACTCAGAATTTTTAAGAACTTGTAAGTATCTTAATTTCTGTCAGACTTTCATGATAACAAGGCAAGGTTAAACAGAAATGTGTATAATATGGGCTGCGCATCACATCTTCAACGCCATCTTTATGGCATTTGTGACGTCATAGCCACGTGATTATGTCACCGTGCTTCTGTCTTTCCCCAACTGTGAACTGATGTAGTTTTTTTTATTGACCATTGAAACCAAAACATAAACCATAAAGGACCGAAGGCTACTAGCTGATGTTTTATTAATGATTGATGATTGTTATGTTTTGATGCTTAACACTACACTTTATCATTTTCTCGGTCATATTGTCGCAACGAAAAAATCATGTTAACATAAATAGACGATGAACGCACATCAAGCGATATACTCACTTGAAAAAGCCAGTTTAAAGGGATATACAGGCAAATGACTGTGCCAAAAGTATGGAATCAAGTTTAGTCTTTAAAACAGTATTAAGAATGTAAGAAATCACGCACTAATAGCATTTGTCACTTATAACATTCAACGGAACCTATTAAAACATGTGGCATACACATTGTTGAAATCAAAAATAGGGTACTGTGAGAATCATCAAGCTATTTATAGATTTTTTATATGTCGTAATTGCTGAAATTAAACATTTTCATTGGTCGCTTCTTGTCTTTGCAACATTCTTAGGCGGTTAGGATATCTTTTTATTATAATTAAAATTATACTAATGTTGCACAATAACAAGCTGTAGTATCTTCTCATCAGTAAGTTCATATTTTCACACTAATATATTTTTAGCTAACCTGACCCACGTGGGTCTAGTTAGAAAAGCACCCCAAATCTTAAGAGAAAAAGAAATATTTTGCCAAGTTATATATCAGTGTGTCTGTTGCATTCACAGTTATAAAACTATAATTCAAAATCAGGAAATATAATGTTGAACATTTTCCTTGCAATTCCTTTAAGTATGGTATTACGCCAACATGTAGAAAGATAACATATTTTCCTTATATTTTTGTTCATCCATCGTTCAAATAGGGTATCAAACACATGTAAATACATGTACTATTCCTATTTTGCTTATTGTACGTCTTATATGTTTGTTCATAACATGTAAATATGTATATGTTTTACTTTCTGTTGGGCTTAACAGTCTAAGAAATTATATGTAATTAATATAAGTTAAGTACAAAAATGTTGACCAAATTTTCATGATTTTATCGCAGAAGAAAACATTGAAAAAACATTACTTACCAATAATCCACGTGTATTTTCATCATTTTCCGTGTTGACATTTGATGATGTAAACTGTTCATGTCACTGGACAATTCCATCTTCATTTGATGATATATACACAACCACAAAACCGAGAAAATGTATAAAAAGGTTAGAAAATTAGTTTTTATATAATTATTAAAAATTATAAAAAATGTACCAATCACCAATGACTGCACCTTACAAATCTTAGGAAAAAGACAGCAACGGAATAAGGTTTTAAGCAAAACTATCCGTCGCCTAGTAACAGAATAAATACGATACAGAGATTATGATTAGATGGCAAATTGGATCAATATATCACGTCATTAACGGTTATAAAACAACAGTAGTCAAACATCTAATGGATATTAATGGATATTTTAAGTACAGCAAACCAGGTGATAAAATAGTAGACCTGTTAATTTAGGTGTATGATACCTACAATTTAGTGGTGTGTTACCCATTGAACGAACATGCTACGTATAGAAATTATCTGGCAACAAAACATATATGTTGGGTAACGTAAGTGCTGAAAGTAAAAAGACAACTTCAAAAGGGTTATAAACAGAACTATATCGCTATTGGTATATTTTTGGTTTCAATCGTGGCAGGGTATATAGTCATGCGATTTTCAGAATGTAAGGAATACTTGCGTTTCGTCATATTCCTGCTGCAGCCAAAGTGTAATAACGATTCCAATATTGCACAAAATAACTAAAATGCATTTATTCGTCCGGAATCGCCTACTTCAGCATGTGGTTTGTAATTGTTAACTTTTCATTCTCTGAACAAAATATTTTTGTACATGACAAAGTTCATATCGTGATGAATATATACGATATATATAGACCCATATGGTGATGAATATACGATATATATAGATCCATATCGTGATGAATATACGATATATATACGACCCATATCGTGATGAATATACGATATATATACGACCCAGATCGTGATGAATATACGATATATATAGACCCATATCGTGATGAATATACGATATATATAGACCCATATCGTGATGAATATACGATATATATAGATCCATATCGTGATGAATATACGATATATATAGACCCATATCGTGATGAATATACGATATATATAAACCCATATCGTGATGAATATATACGATATATATAGACCCATATCGTGATGAATATACGATATATATAAACCCATATCGTGATGAATATACGATATATATAGATCCATATCGTGATGAATATACGATATATATAAACCCATATCGTGATGAATATACGATATATATAGATCCATATCGTGATGAATATACGATATATATACGACCCATATCGTGATGAATATACGATATATATACGACCCATATCGTGATGAATATACGATATATATAGACCCATATCGTGATGAATATACGATATATATAGACCCATATCGTGATGAATATACGATATATATAGACCCATATCGTGATGAATATACGATATATATAGACCCATATTGTGATGAATATACGATATATATACGACCCATATCGTGATGAATATACGATATATATAGACCCATATCGTGATGAAAATACGATATATATACGACCCATATCGTGATGAATATACGATATATATAGACCCATATCGTGATGAATATACGATATATATACGACCCATATCGTGATGAATATACGATATATATAGACCCATATCGTGATGAATATACGATATATATACGACCCATATCGTGATGAATATACGATATATATACGACCCATATCGTGATGAATATACGATATATATAGACCCATATCGTGATGAATATACGATATATATACGACCCATATCGTGATGAATATACGATATATATAGACCCATATCGTGATGAATATACGATATATATACGACCCATATCGTGATGAATATACGATATATATACGACCCATATCGTGATGAATATACGATATATATAGACCCATATCGTGATGAATATACGATATATATACGACCCATATCGTGATGAATATACGATATATATACGACCCATATCGTGATGAATATGCGATATATATAGACCCATATCGTGATGAATATACGATATATATACGACCCATATCGTGATGAATATACGATATATATATACGACCCATATCGTGATGAATATACGATATATATACGACCCATATCGTGATGAATATACGATATATATAGACCCATATCGTGATGAATATACGATATATATACGACCCATATCGTGATGAATATACGATATATATACGACCCATATCGTGATGAATATACGATATATATACGACCCATATCGTGGTGAATATACGATATATATAGACCCATATCGTGATGAATATACGATATATATACGACCCATATCGTGATGAATATACGATTTATATACGACCCATATCGTGATGAATATACGATTTATATAGACCCATATCGTGATGAATATACGATATATATACGACCCATATCGTGATGAATATACGATATATATACGACCCATATCGTGATGAATATACGATATATATACGACCCATATTGTGATGAATATACGATATATATAGACCCATATCGTGATGAATATACGATATATATATACGACCGATATCGTGATGAATATACGATATATAGACCCATATCGTGATGAATATACGATATATATAGACCGATATCGTGATGATTATACGATATATATAGACCCCATATCGTGATGATTATACGATATATATAGACCAATATCGTGACGATTATACGATATATATAGACCCTTATCGTGATGATTATACGATATATATACAGACCCATATCGTGATGAATATACGATATATATAGACCGATATCGTGATGAATATACGGTATATATAGACTCATATCGTGATGAATATACGATATATATAGACTCATATCGTGATGAGTATACGATATATATAGACTCATATCGTGATGAATATACGGTATATATAGACCCATATCGTGATGAATATACGATATATATAGACCCATATCGTTTTACAACTTGCTTGGAAATATTATGTTTATGTGTTGTTTACATTTGGTCATGCCGAATTAAATTAATTACATTAAAAACAACTTGATACATTATTTTATTTCCTGGTAACAATTGACTGTTAATATGTTATGCAAAGTTATTTCAGTGTGTGTTTTGTCTCAGACAATACTACTTTGATTTCAAGTTGTGGTGTTAGGTGTTGATATTGCGTTATATATCATTTGTACATATGGTTGTGACATTTATAACACGCTGATAAGTAATTTAGTATTTGAACAATGTTGATGAACTGTAGAACAAAATATCAGGAAATTGTTGCAGGAGAATAATCAATGCATGGGTATCTTTTTTCATAAGTCACTCTAAGTATTATATCCTGCTTCTGTTTGACTATGCAATACTACATAAATAAAACGCAATTCTGATTAAAACACTTATTTTAGAACTGGCTACTTCATATCACGGGTCAAGTTCAGCTGACCTTTGCTTTCATAACATTTATGACGACATCATTTTGCTCAGTAACTTGTTAACATCGTATTCGTCATGCAATTTGATAAGTGCCGTCCAATCACAGCCTGTGAATAACACCACTATCTAATTTGATCGCAAAACTCCTTCTAAAAATAGAATATACGACATCAAGATGCTATGAATACTGTTTCATCTGGATGAAAGCCTTACATTGATTGGTTGACACAAAGGTCATCTCGGCGTGACCCTCGGAGCGACCCTGAGAGATCCTATTTGACAGCTGTCAATTGGATATCTGTTTTCAGAGTTTGGATAAATCACTTCCACTAAGTACATTAACCAACGGTTGTTGTGCATACATTTTAACGATTCTGTTCCTAGAAAGCTCTGGAAACCTGGAAACATACACTATTTTTATTGTAGACATATTTAACTTTGGCTTTTGAGCATGACCAGTAGATAAAACGGAATAATAAAGTATAGAGTCACATGCTTTTTTCCAATAAAGACTGAATGTCAATCCAAATTAAACCAGCTACATGCTCGAGTTTGTGTATGAAGTACTTAAGTCACCTGGGATCTTCATATTATGTTGCGCATATAAAACAGATGTTATTTTGATCTATCTGTCTAATAGGTTGATGTATTCAATAAAATCACACGTAAACATGCGCAACTGATTTTAATTGTTTGACTTGATTGTTTGTTTGATTGGTTTTATGGCATATCAAAGGTCATATCATATCGATTGCAATGTAAGGCAACGTAAAATGAAATATAACTGAAATATGACATATAAACATTTGATAGACGACATTTGTAGCCTTAATAAAAGAATATGCCAATTGTTGGGTATTGTGCGTACATGTCAGTCAAGCTTGATTACAGCTGAAATACATTTTACTTTGGTGGCTGCTTTACGCCATGTCGTATTTTCGCCGCGAAGATTATAAAAAAAAACCCGAAGGCACGACAAATTGTCGTAACTTCGTATTTTCTAATCTTTCGTATTGTTGCATTTATTTTGTTGTGTGTTCGTTTCTTCGCCACAAAGATTAGAAAATACGAAAATACGACAAACAGTGGATTTGTCGTGCCTTCGTTTTTATGGCTTAATCAGTCACCATAATTTGCAGTAGTGGCTAATGAGAATTCTCAGAGACAAGTACATTACAAATGCGTTTAATATATGGTTTCAGAAATATTAAGATTCACTCTTGTATTAATGTTTATAGTTTGTCATGGAATAAGAGGCAACTCTAAGTGTTTTGGAAGCGTACGTATCATTGTCTATTCGTTGAAATGGGGGATAAATGTATGTTTCGTAGGCATGCAGGAATCAACAAATCATAATCGCCTGCAAAATCCTATAAAAATGTAACTACATTTATATTTAGTAACATGTGTATCAATAGGGTAAATTAACGACTGACGAGAATCTAATGTCAATAATCGATCTGCTTGAATGAATAATGCATCGAGGCGCATTAATGACGCCATATAAAGTTACTTTGAGGTGACGTCATGACATTGTGACAAATGGCGGCTCATTTATAAATATGTTACTGCTGCGATATATGGTGGCAGAGATATAGCCATAAATTTCTTATTTCTGAACGAAACTTTCGAGTATAAGTTCTAATTTTTTAGAGTATTCTACGTCTAAAAGGCATACGAAAAAGGATACTTGGATTTGTGATTGTCTTTGCTGTCATATCTTGAACAAAAGTTTTTGACAAGTGTACTCAGCATCCCGTGATGTGTGTACTATGCACGACTTGGAGAAGGTATCGTAAACATGACGAGGATATAAATTTGAGTACAGACGCTGACATTTGTCAGTAGCATTTAGGTGATTCTTTAACAAATATATACCAAGGCTCGTATTACAGAAACAAATTATCCCATTCGGAACATCTCAAGGAAAAACCTCGGATGGATTCTTTGGGATCCAGTCAAAATCCAGGGGTTTATAAATACGCGAGGCGAAGGAGACACGAAGTACGCAAAGGTTATGCAACGTAGTTCCTATCGTTTACACATTGCATGTGCCATCACCTTAATGTCCTCTACGAAGCTTTTTTAAATCATGCCCCTAGGTTTAAAACCAGATCCCCACCAGGTTTCACAGTGTTTATTCAGCTGAACTTAAAAGTGATGAAAATCTTTGTGTCAGATGCCCTTTGAATCTAGTTATCGTGCAGGTAGCTGGTCCAGGATATTTCATAATTTGGTACACTCTTGTTTATAAATGATATATATAAATAACAACATAATTTAAAAGATACATTTATTTGCAGACAATTGTGTTATGTGAGAACATAAATGATATCATAGCTTGTTAACTTTTACAGCAATACTTTTAAATTCCATCATTGGGTCAAGACTGGCAAATAAATTTTATTGGTAAGAAATTTGCTATTATGCAGGGCTTAATGGAAAATATGTTATAAAACTTACATTAACATGCAAGTTTAATATCAACTTTTTCTGAAAGTATCCAAATTGTTTGAAAACATTTTAAGCAGAAAATTAGTGATTTGATAATGACAATTTTAGTGCAAACTGACATACAAGTACAAATGATGGTGTTTCAAGTAGTAGAAATCTACCCCGTATGTCACGGTATTGACAATTTTAGTGCATTTTTGTGATTTTTATTGTATATTTCTTGCAATCTATTGGTCAGTTTGTTTTAAAATATTAAAGACTTAATTTTGTGACACAATTACAGACACCGAATGATATTTTGAAAATATTGAAGTCTTCACCAAATCTGTGAACTAGTACCTTTAAAGTAGAATTTCCATAATATTAATTTATGGCCATTAATATACATGTATCTGAAAACTATCATTAATATTTACAAATCATTTTAATTTTTAGACTCATATTACAAAACTGAAATATATATTAATTAATAAAAATGAGAAATTATCTTCTTTGATATTAAAAAAGTGTAGTTTTTAGTTCGTCTTTACAATGAAATTATTGATAGAATTTATATATATGACATGAACAAAACACTAAAAATACAATGCGTAATTAGATACATTTTCTGAGATCTGAAAAATTTCCTGTAGTAAGAATCATTGTCTTGTATTAAGGGAATTCTACCTTTAAATAATTGTTTCAAATTAAAAAACAAAAACAAAGAATAATGACTTAACCTAATGTTTTGCTTCATGACGAAAACTTTACATATTGTTGCTTGTTCGCCACCTAAATCACTATAGATATTTGAAGGTATACAATCCCTTACTAAAAATTATGTTTTATGGAAGCAAAAATTTCTAGAAATAATATTACTTGTTTGTACATAATATTTTTGAACTTTTCATCACATCATATTTTTTAACATTGCCAACCCTTTCTTTTATTGATATATTTCAAATTGTTCAGATTTCATATGAAAGAGAAGTAATTACTTACTCCAGTCGAAAGTTTTTATCAAATAATTTTGCAAACACAAATATCTAATACATTTTGGACACTTGAATATATGCTAAGAAAGTCACTAGGTTAATAAGAATAAACGCCTTTACCTTTGCTTCACATGCGGATCTAGCGGTTGGGGTTGGGTCAGGGGGGTCTGCCCCTCCCTGAAATTTCCAAATTATACACGTTCATTAGTGTATGATTTAAAGTGTACAAAACATTTTAGGTAGCATGAAGCAATTATTCCCGGGATCGCTTTTCTCACCTAGAGCTCTATGTGTTCAATATTGATCATAATTATGTTTATGTAGTTCTCATCAATATGCTGCATTATTCTGATAACAGTATGTACAGTGGTTGTGGTTCGAAAGTTTGGACCCTCTCATGAAAGAAATCCTAAGCCGCCCCTGTACTTAGTATCAAGGTCAAAATATCAAGCTTAGTTCTTCCACAAATCCTGTCAATTAGAGAGAGCCGTATGTGTGTTTTACTCACGTGATGACAATCTGTATGCAACTCAGTTTTTGTTCTGTACAATTACAAAGATAATTCATTTACGTCATTAGTCAGGGTTGTACACCAACTAATTTTACGAGTGACCCATAATGGAATCCCTTTCGAATTCTCAACGTTAAGAATTCTCCAATAAAAGACAACATTTTAGAAAAAGATTTACAGTCACTTATTGTAATAAAAAGTTTATGTCAATTTCCAGGAATCCTGGCGGAATCCATAGCTTAGAATCACTGGGGTGCCCCCACATTTTTGGTAACCTCACAATCCCAGGACACTAATAGTGTTGATCCTGTAGCTTTGTATTACACCAATTTGCTGTGTAGCCCAATGTAACGATTAAGTATAGTACATTTTGTATCATACAAGCTGATAAGGTGTGTCCGTGATGAATCAAAACCGGTTGAGTCCAGGGGCGGATTCAGGATTTTTTTAGAGGGGGTCCGAACTTTTTCTTAGGGGGGGGGGGGTGTCAAAACTTTCGAATCACGATCACACATTTCGCAGAATAATGCAACTAAATAACCATCAAATCTATGTTAAGCACCGAGAAAATTTGCTTCATGCTACTTAAAAATGACTTACAGTCAAGAAATACACTATTGGCGTGTGCATTTTGGAAAATTCAACCGAACCCCCTTACCCCCCGCTTGATCCGCCTATGGAGTCAACGTAGCAAATTAGGGAACCATACGGCATACATGTTGATAAAGCATATTTATTTTAGTAGTAAATTGATGAATAAAACATAAACATATTTTTTTCTCTTTTCCCCTTTACTATGTGTGGTTGTTTGTATTGGTAAAAAACTATTATGTTAGTGTTAAATAAAATATTGAACGTAATGAATAAAACATGAACGAAGTAAAAAGAAAAACGCGGTGGAAAATGAGTAAAAATGAAAAACATTACAGAAATATTATACACAGCATATATACAAAATAAGAAAGTTATCAATGAAGTCAAGAGTGTATTATAACCAAATGGATGTACCCCAAGCCAGTAATAACATGCACTTGAATACATTCTCTAGGCAACGGTGCAAAGTGCACAACTACATTCTCAGGCAAGGGTACAATGTACACTACTACATTCTCTAAGTAAGAGTAAAATGAACACAAGTACTACATTCTCTAAGTAAGAGTAAAATGAACACAAGTACTACATTCTCTAAGCAAGGGTACAATGTACACTAGTACTACATTCTCTAAGCAATTGTACAATGTACACAACTACATTCTCTAAGCAAGGGTACAATGTACACTAGTACTATATTCTCTAAGTAAGAGTAAAATGTACACTACTACATTCTCTAAGCAAGGGTACAATGTACACTAGTACTACATTCTCTAAGCAAGGGTAAAATGTACACTAGTACTTCATTCTCTAAGCAATTGTACAATGTACACAACTACATTCTCTAAGTAAGAGTAAAATGTACACTAGAACTTCATTCTCTAAGTAAGGATACACTGTACACTAGTACTACATTCTCTAAGAAAGGGTACAATGTACACTAGTAATACATTCTCTAAGCTAGGGTAAAATGTACACTAGTACTACATTCTCTAAGAAAGGGTACAATGTACACTAGTACTACATTCTCTTAGAAAGGGTACAATGTACACTAGTAATACATTCTCTAAGCAAGGGTACATATACACTAGTACTACATTCTCTAAGCAAGGGGACAATGAACACTACTACATTCTCTAAGCAAGGGTAAATTGTACACTAGTACTACATTATCTAAGCAAGGGTACAATGTACACTAGTACTACATTCTCTAAGCAAGGGTACAGTTTACACTAGCACTACATTATCTAAGCAAGGGTACAATGTTCACTAGTACTACATTCTCTAAGCAAGGGTACAATGTACACTAGTACTACATTCTCTAAGCAAGGGTAAAATGTACACGACTACATTATCTAAGCAAGGGTACAATGTACACTAGTACTACATTCTCTAAGCAAGGGTACAGTTTACACTAGTACTACATTATCTAAGTAAGGGTACAATGTTCACTAGTACTACATTCTCTAAGCAAGGGTACAATGTACACTACTACATTCTTTAAGCCAGGGAACATAGTACATAACTTCATCTTATCGGCTAGGGTACAAAGTACACTTTTACATTCTCTAGGCCAGGGTACATAATACACAACTACATTCTCTTGGCCAGGTTACATAGGTTTCAGTTTCAGTGTATTGTGTTATATCGACATTTACATGCCTTTGACACAAAACATAGATTTCATTTATGTATTACAGGCAAAATGCCCATGTACATCACAATATATAACTACATTCATCTTACAGGTTTAACATAAATACAAGTATCAATATCAAATTTACCATACATTCAAACATATAATTATATATAAAGTAAGCCTTCCAACATTCCTACATACATTCATCATAAACTCATACATGCATTCATACTAGGCTCATACATGCATTCATGCATAATCTCCTACATACAGTCATACAAAAACACACACATGCTTACTTTCATACATAAATACATACATATAATGTTGCACGGCAGTAGCACAACACAAGCTTACAAACATGCAAAAATAGTGAGTGGTGATAGTTTTTACAAGTATAATATAGATCTAAATAGTATTTCAATATGATATGTCTGAGGGTTAATTGGGAGTTATTTTGTTATAATATGATTATAATAAAGAATCTATTAGTTCAAAACTTTTAAAAATAAAAACAGACAAGTTAAGTTGAGTTTTTTACAACTAGTTTGTAACAAGTCCTTGAATTTAATGATATTTGCATGTGTCCAATATAATTTTGGAATATATTGTTTTCTAAGATCTCTATATAAGGAGCATTCAAGTACAAAATGATATTCGTCCTCTAATGCGTAACAAGAGAGACATTTGCGATCATGGACAGATACGGTATTAGGCTTCATCCACATACCAACTTCAGTATAACATTTATACAATCATACAATACAAATTAAACAAATAAAAAAGAAAAGACATACCAGAAAAAGAAATATGTACAAAAAATCAACATGGAATAGACATCAGATCTTACATTATACATATACATTGTTAGTCCACAAATACACATGTTTGACATCACAACAGACCATAAATACATATGACAATTACATTGATAGTACACAATTACACATGAATAACATAAAATCAAATTCTACATACATATAGCAATTACATTACTATTACATAATTACACATGAATATCATCAAAACAAATCCTATATACGTATAACAATTACATTACTATTACACAAATACACATGAATAACATCAAATCAAATCGTACATACATATAAAAATTACATTACTATTAAACAAATACACATGAATAACATCAAATCAAGTCCTACATAAAAATAACAATCACATTAATATTACATAACTATGTAATATGACATGAATACCACCAAAACAAATCATACTTACATATAACAATTACATTGATATTACACAAATACACATGAATAACATCAAAACAAATCATATATACATATAACAATTACATCAATATTGCACAAATACATTTATAACATTAGATCAGATCATTCATATTATTATATTGTAGTTATCCAGAAACATGTATTACACAAATACACATGTGTAATATCAAATCAGATCATGCATATATATATATATATATATATATATATATATATATATATATATACATGTATAACAATTACATTAATATTAAATAATCATACATATAATTACATCAATAGTATTCAGATTCATATATGTATAACATACATATTAACATAATAAGGATACATTAAAAGTCACGAATATATGCCATAAAAAAGTTATTTAGTTACTTATAAATAGGATTGTCAGTAGAAAGGGTAATTTCTATTTTTGGTCTAAAACAGTTCATCTTATTTTTGTTGCTTTCTCAATACAAATTGACATATTCCTTAATTTCTTTTTATTTTAATAGTTAAAAAGTTTGGAATGGTAAACTACTACATTTTCGAGGCCATGGTACCTAGTACACTACTCTCATTCGGAACTACCTTGGCGATCTTCTACGCAGATAAACCTCGGATATCATAATGTGAGGAAATAAATCTAACATGGATTTTGAGCAAACGTGAATTTAATGGAATTTGGTTTCTGTGGTAATATAATCTGAACTACACAGTAATACGACGTGTAAGACATTGTACTGATGAAATGTTTTGATTAAGAGTGTAACCATGAATATTAAGTGGTGTACATGAAAGTGACAGGTGGTCGTGTTTTAATGTTTCATATTGACAATCCCTGGCAATTTGCTTTGATTAAGACTTCTGAAAGTTGTTTTGTGACTTATTAATAGAATAGCAGGCAAATTGTTAGATAATATTGACCTAACACATCCATTTATAAACAATAGTATAACTACTTGCCAGCGAGTTAATCACCGGACCTTATAACCTGGATGTATTCCTACTACGTCTGATTTCCGAGGTATATCTTCATAGATGATTGCCGAGGTTGTTCCGAATACACAACTGTAAGCTTTTTTATTATTTATACATGAACATGTATCTGTACAATGAAGTTTGAAAAATACACGTCGTGTCTTTTTTTATTCAAATTTCTCAATTACTTCTTCCTTTTTATTTTTGGATTGTTTTGTAGTGCACTATAAAAACGTTCTTCTTTTGCATTTTCATTTAAACATTCATAAGCTTCATCTACTGTAGGTTGTGTGGTTACATACCGTGCAGCTCCACCACTGGTATCATTTGAGAGATCTAGGTATAACGACGAAGCATTGTTATCTGCATCTAAATCTGAAATGATGATACAATAGAATATAAGAATTCAACAGCTTTGTCGAGGTACGTGAAGGCTACAGACAACGTTTCACTACAAGTTTAATTTTGAAATACAAAAATACTTAAAAAATTCACAGAACCAAACACCCAAATAGATTGCATTATTGTCAGTTTCTTGTGTACATAGAGCTGTTTTCGTTTATCTGACTGGCTCCCTACTGACTGATATTCCATCCCTATGGTGGCTGATTTACGCCATGTCGTATTTGTCGTCCCGCGGAGCGCCATATGAAAAGACGAAAGCGTTTTTTTCGTATCTTCGTCCCGCGGGTAGCCATACAATAATATACAATCATACGACAATAACTTAAGAGAAATTGTGATTTAGAGAAAACCATACGACCACATCTTAAATGAAAACAAAGCAATAATTCGTAAAAAGTTAGGTTAACAACTATCAAAACCATCATACCTGAATAAATGCTTCCAATGTTTCCATCGGCGTTAACGTACTGATATTCTAAATCATTATTCAACGGCCCATGCGCTGTTGGTCTCGGATGTTCAAATGCTTCAACTGAAAAAATAGTTCAGTCTTAAATTAGCAACCATTTAGTTTTATTTCCTTCATTTTTGCTTAATGAGAAGGCCCAAAGGTGTGATAGAGATTTAATTTGGAATTCAATTTGACCGTTTTCAGCAGCAAAACTTTGTTTGTAACGTTAGTATCCGTGCAGTACCAAGTTAATAAAATCTGTATATACAAAGCAATAGGATTTACACATGTTGTCTGCCTTTTAGCAATAATACATGTATGTAAAAATACTTCAAGAAAAGCAAAGATTTGAGTTCCCAGTATGAACTTTAGTGACACTTTCAGTTTTGCGTCCTGCGTTAACATTTTAGACGATGTTGCTAGATCTTGGCTAAAATGTTTCTAACATGAAACTTTTTCAAAACTGTTAAAGAAATTCCATATTAGGTTTTTTTTCGGCAACAAATAATGAGCAATTAACTTACTCATCTCAATAACTATCATCCTTTTTACTGGGTTTAACGCCGTGTCAACACAATTTAGGTCATTTTACTACGTCCAGCGCACCTAACCTAGCTTTCCTGGGCCCATGTCAATAACCAGTACTCACCTACCCTTCCGCAAGACCGGAAACTTCTCCATTTATCATATCAATGGAGGAAAATTGACATTATTGCCAAATTTTAATAGGAGGGTAGAACCTCCGCGGATGGGATTTAAAATCATTTCCTAAGGCTCTTATCTTTAATGTACGTATCTAGCTACATACAGCTGAAAATGAAAGTGTTAAAACTATTGCATAAGCCAGGCTTAGGATCTAGTTTTCAGGCAAGGGACTCATGGGACCATGTTGCTTAAATTTACTCAGTTTTAAGCGACCCCAAGAGTTCCTATACAACAGCGGTCTATAGGATATCTGTTTACAGAGATTGAATAGTTTCGTACCTTGTTTAGTTGTATTGGGTACTATTCTGTCTCTTGTCTCAGCATCAACAGTCTGCTCATTTCTGTTGTTTCTCTCCATCGAACTTGTATCATTGCGTCTTAAAAATATCACATCAAATGTTAAAGAGTTATCAAAGTAAATTTTGCAGTATAAATGGACCTATTTGTTTTTGTTAACTCACGAAAACTTAATAATGACGGATCACGTGTGGGTAAGCAGTACTTGAAACTTTAAAAACCTTCATGAATTCTAGTAAAATGGATTGCATAGTTTATCATGTATAATAAACAGAGAAGTGCATGTTAAGATAAAATTATTAATCCAATAAACCTCTTTGTTGGGAAAAAATATTCGTCTCATTTTAATCAAAGCGAAGTGCGTTCAACAATATGAGAGTTCGGTGCGACAACGAGCGCTCTCGTTCTGGACGCGGGCGCCCACGCGACTGCTCGCGAGCGATCGCTCCCTATTCAGCTCGAGATGTGTTTCGCTTAGATATCAAAGATGGTGGCTGAAAAAAATTAAATTCTATTTTAAAGAATTATCCCTGAAAAGTGGGATACAAACGTGTGGGTTACTTCTTCCACATAACATATCCACGCAATACATATGATAGATAGAATTTATTTTGCACAGTAAATTGTATCATTATGACTCTTCTATCATAAATATGAAAGATCTCATGTATCAGCAGAAATAATTGTTCCCCCATCCGCTATATTCAATAATGTGATATTTGACGCTATCTTGGATTTTACAGCGAGTGCTTGCAATGTGCGAAGCAGGCGCTCGCTCGAGCGCTCGCATTGTTGAAAGCACCTTTGGGTTGCAAGCAACCGACGTAAAAGATTTGAAATTAGTCCAGCGCTTAGGAGTGATAGTTTACATTACCTTTTCTTATGTACCATGACGATGATAAAGATTGCTATTACAACACATAAAACTAACGCACTAGGAATTGCCAACCATATTCTTATATCAACATTCGAAGTACTATCGGCGTCTGAACTATCTGTAAATTAAATTAATTATGAACATTACTGTTATATTCTTTTACATGTAAATTCCAATGTATATTTTGTAAATAGGGATAATTGTATTGAATTGATTGAATTTGTAAAAATGAAAGATACAATTATGCCATTTCGTAATAACGAGAAGATGAACTCGTAAAAACGAGATAACGAGTAAACTAATTCATTATAATGATGATGTTGTTGGTGTTCTTGTTGATGATGAATATGAAAGAATAACAAAGACGCTATCTAATTATAAGTAGTATGAGTATTAACTAAAGCTGGGCTCCCACTGCCGATCAGATCAACTCGATCAAGCCCGATCAAGCGATCGGGTACTGGTCTGGGTCGGTCAGCATGATTGATCGGGAGTGGTCGGGGAGGTCTACCTTGGTCGGCATCGCTCGGGCTTTCTACCCGAATTTTTTTGACATGTCAAAAAAATTTGTGTAGCGATCGTGTAGCCAAGCGGTCGAGAAGAGCTCGGGAAGCGATCGTGTATTGATCGAGTTGAAGATCGAGTTGATCGAGAAACAATCGTGTAGCGATCTTGTTTGGTCGGATTGGCATCTTTAACCCGATCTGTACCCGATCATCTCGACTTCTACTCGAGTAATATACGATCGCATCCCGATTAAGTAGATCTCTGTTCGATCTCTTGTCCAGATTATCTAGACTGCTACCCGACTACTCCACGACCACACACGACCGCACACGATCAAACCCCGATCACTGTTCGACCATACACGAGCTCACGTGACTAAAGCAAGAAAAGCGTGCTGACCAGTGTCTCATAAGTTGTTTGGACGCTGAAGATATAACATCTTTAGCAAACCAATATCTGTTAAAACATCTTCAGCCAAGCCATTTCTACTACAAACTAAAGATGCCGAGAAAAGGCAAAAGGCTGATAGGCAGTACAAATGCGAGTAAATGTGCAGTTGCTGCGCCTCAGCCTGAAATCGTGGAACCCACCCAGGAAGAGAGTAATGAGTAATGTAGCAGTTGCTCATAATGCCCATACAGTGGTCGTCGTGCAAGCCACTGCTTCAGCCATATTTTCCTGCGCATTTGTCGCCTACGTCTATGCCTACGACCCTCAGCCTCTTCCTCTTGTTCCAACTCTAGCACAGCAATGGCCCTGTCTCTCTGGAGCTCTAACCATCTGGCCCACAACTGCAACTGCTCAATCTCCATAAATATTTATACTATGCTGGACACAACATATACTATGAAGTTTCAAGATGAAGTGATAATGATCAACACTGTTTGAAGTTTTTATTCTAAAAGTTTTTGTACACGACTGTTCACGACCTTCTACGACTCGAGTACGACCATGACGATCTGGTCGGGGAAAGATCTGACACCGATCGAGCAGAGATCCAGTAGGTCGAGTTGAGATCGTGTAGGGATCGTGTAAAGGTCGGGATGATCGATCGGAAATCGGAAAGGTGGTCGGGTTGACGTCGTGAAGGAGTCGTGAATAATCGTGTGGGAATCGTGTGTGATCGACAAGAGGTCGAGAAGAAGTCGTGTATACGCCTTTAGTCGAGTTTGGTCGGGCCTGATCGGGGAATTTTGGTGATCGGGATGATCGAGTTGATCTGATCGGCAGTGGGAACCCAGCTTAATGAGAGCGTGTATATGTGTTCATAAGACAGTCTATAAGACCTTCTTATAATGTAAGAGAACTGTGTCGACACGTACATTTGTTAAGTTAACAAACAAATACTTATATTCAATTCATATAATGGTATTTCTAACTTTCGTGCACCCGTTGGGCAATTTGATGCATCGTAGTATAGTATAGTGTAGACAATTAGTTTTGTATAGACGTGCAGTGTAATGTAGTGTGGACGTGTGGTATAGTTTAATGTAGTGAAGTGTAGATGTGTAGTGTAGTGTATATAATTATGTAGTGTAGTTAAGTTGCGTGTAGTGTAGACGTGTAGTGTAGTATATACATGTAGTGTAGAACAGAGGGCGTGTAGTGTAGTGAAGACGTGTAGAATGTTAAGACATGTAGTGTGGTAGAGACGTGCAGAGTAGTTTAGTGTAGTCGTGTAGTGTAGACATGTAGTGTAGACATGTAGTGTAAAGAAGATGTGTAGTGTCTTGTCGCATGTAGTGTACTGGTGTGGTGTGTTAAAATGTAGTGCAGTGTGTTGAACTGTAAAGTTGCGTTTTGTGCTGTGTTAAATGATAGTGTAGTGCAGAGTAGTATAGTGTAATATGTTGAAGTGTAGTATGGTGCTTTACATACAACTTACAATAAACTTTTTATCACATATTAGACACGAAAAACATGGAACAGTTACATTTCGTGTACAAATTTATGGTGAGATACTTATTTAATACACAATTTAATTATAACATATTATACACTTTGGCTCTACAAAAAATGCGATTTTACAACCCGTACATTTTTGTAAAAAAACTCTGATTTTTTTGAAAGGTTTGTACCTTGAAATCTTAATGGTTGACAAGCACCAGTGAATTGATCACATGCTTTCACGTATGAGCAGTTTGTACTACATCTCTCGTCACATTCATTTCCGTGATAACCATCCTCACAGCCATGTAAACAAGTCCCAATGGTTTGATCGCAGTAGTTGTTGCCGTCTTTTGAAAGTCTACATGTATGGCTGCATTTAAATTCACATTGTTGACCCCACAATCCGTCCACACAGCCTGTACAATGACCAGAGTCATCGTCACATGAATTGTTAGCACAGTTGTCTGAACAATTCAGGTGACAATCGTAACTGTCGGTTGTTGAATTGTAGCCATATTTGTTTGGGTGACATGATATACACTTTTCTGTATTATATCGATGACAAGAAGAACAGTAAGGATTAGTTTGACATTCATCATCACAATGAACTCCAGACCACCCATAGGTACATTCGACACATGCACAATAGGAACATTCATATGCTAGGCGTTCATTTATATAGTTATTGTCTTCTATCCAATATCTATGCCATGTATGATGACTATACATACAGTCACGACAACGTACATAATAATGATAATCACGAGCAAACGGCGAATTATCACATTCCAAACAATTATGTGGACAAGTTAGACATATTCTAAATGATCCAGCATTGAATAACAGACTTTCTTTGTCACATAAGGTACAATCACAGTCATGTTCACACTCACTACAATTAGGTGGACAGGATTTGGAACAATTGTCCCCACAATAGCCAGGCGCACATCCTAAGCTGCACGTTTTGTTTTCATGTTCACAGATTCCGTCTTTGCAGAAGTGGCATTCAATTTCAGTTTTTGATGATTCGCAGGCACCTAGGGTGAACAAAATATACACATTTATGTGTTTAATCTATGAGCTAAATCTCAATACATTGTACAACACTTTTACACATTTTAATGTCATTAAGTAAGTTTAAAAGCACCATAACGGGTTCGTATTGCAGTTTTTAGCGCACTGAGATTTCAAATCTTGTTTCCTGAAGGGAATGCGAGTTCAAATTCCGCACGAAATTGTTATTCTCTTTGGTGAAAAAATGACAATAATGTCAAGTGTCCTCCAAAATGGATGTAGTGTGCTCTACTAAAAGTACTACACTTTTTTTAGAAATGAACCCACGTAAAAATCAAATTAAGAAACCAGAGTGGTCTGAACAGTTTATTGTGTCACTAATACATATTATATTTTGATAACTTTATGGTGGTAAAACATTGTTCAAGTCTACTGTTTATGAATATATCTTCATATAGTGGCTTTAATGAGTAAATTTTTGAAACAAGTCCTTTCGATGAATAATTTAGAGAAAAAATAATGTTCATGCATGGCAAATCGTTATTGCTCGATATCAGAAACATGACATGCCTTTAAAAATAAAATGAAAATGGCTAAGAATTAGAAGAAATCTCGCTAAATAGCTAGTCAAAGGCAAGCATGATATATCAAAGTGAATTTACGAAAAGACTGCACGAGAACATAACATATTATTCATTAGAGTAAGCATGTGCAATTATTGCATTTCACAGAAAGTGTGTTCTCGAAAACCAAACTCCCCACAGCGGTTATTTCTCTTTATTAGATTAATAACCACTGCCATCGCTAGAAAATTCGTCCCTCTGAGAGCCGAATTTTGTTTCATCTTTTCTGTAACAATTCAATATTTTCTACAAATTGAGTATTCTCGTAGTAAATTATGATGTTCAAAGTACAATTAGATAAAAAATAGTTTTAATTAATAATTTGTAAAAAGGGAAGCGTGACGTAAGCATTGTGACACAGGTGACTGACTCAAATTTTCCTCATTATAGTATATATAGAGAATATATAATAATTAATAATATATATTCTCTATATATACTATACTAAAGAAAAACTGAGTCAGTCACCTGTGCATTGTGAGGAGTTTGGGTATTCTATAAATGGATGGTATTACTAGCGTAATTTATGTGTTTGCAGTTTAAATAGCAAACCGTGACCTAAGCACTGTGAGAAATTAAGAAAATCGACCGCATGCCATTTTAGTGGGGTCGATAACTGCAACAATCTTTCACTTGATGATACAAGCATGAAATTTGGCACAGATGACCTGCTTGGTCTACCATTCACAAAAAGCACGATTTCCACTTCGAATTTCAAGATGGCCGTCGTTTCTACGCATGCGCCTGGAAATCAGTATCCCAAAGCGACTAAATTTCTTTTTACCGCTTTGAATGTATTATATATGGATACATTATAGTGTTTTTGAATTCTACAAATGTTAACCATGTTAAGACATTGATTTACATCATGTGATATACTTCCAAGGTCAAGGTCAAGGTCATGGTAAAGGTAACATACATGAGAAAGTTGTTTCAAACTTTTTGAACCATTTTAATGATCATGTAGGGTTGGAGATGCAAATAGAAAATAGTTATTATTCAAATTAACTTGATAGAATCTTTGACAAATATTTAGGCATAAATTGACATTTACCGTGACCTTGACCTTGATCCAAGGAGGAAGCTAATACCCTGTAAATACTAATTAAATAATCAAACAATTAGTTTATTTGAGACTATTATTTTAACAATGAAATATGAATACATATGTTGGATTGCCTTCATCAAGTGTTTACTATGTTTATGCTTAATGTTGTCCACATGTTGTGTAGGTCAAAGGTCAATGTCAAATGAGAAGGTACATAATAAGGTGATTTTATCAGAAATTTAAAACAATTCACAAAAATGAAGCAAGGATTCTCATAATCCTTGTCATAAACTAAAGCTTCAACAATAATGCATGATGCACACATGTCTAGAAGTCAACAATTAAAGGTCAAGGTCGTATAGATAGTTCAAATGTTGTTGTGATAATTATATGAATGCAAACATGAGATGGTTTAGTCTGTGTGATGATTTCATTATTTGCACATGCAAGCTCATAAACGAGTTTATTTAAAACTGACTCGATAGCATTAGCATCGCTCATGACATTCCTTCTTGTCACCACATTTGATTAACTGATGACAACTTTTGGCAATCGGTGAAAGGTTGGCCAATGGCTTTTACCATTCGCTATTGTTTTACCAGAGCCAGTCGACTTGATTTTGATCTTGATAACCACCAATTGACCCAAAAATACATGCAGCTTGGAAGATAGAACCTTTGACATGTTGATAGAAAGACGCCCTTGTGTGTGGATTTGCATCATACGATACTTGCTCTTCGGCAGACAAGTCAAGCTAACGTCGCAACATTGTCTAAAAGACTGTTCTAATCGCACATAATTAAGTCAAATATCTGAAGTGTTTTGAAATCTTGATCCTGTCTGGTAAATATTGACTTAACTATTTCAAAGACTGATATAAAATGGCTACCAATAAAATCGTGAAAGAACAGCATTCTATTAGATTTTTCAGAGCCGTCATTTTGTGTATTCGTAACCTCCTTATTTACTACCCCTGACCAAACTTAATCCAAGATTTATCAAATCTGCACATTTCTGATAATACAAACACGTTTATTTCAACATCATCAGTCACACATGCTTTGTTATAACATATTTTGCCTGTTGCTTTACAGTATAAAGTGCATTGAATCTTATCCATCGTGATTACAAGGATTCATTCTATTGAAAAACTGATGGATGCATTTGATAGTGAAATCTCACATATTGTCACAACATAACAAAACACATGGTTAGTATTTTGTCAGATCAGAACCCAATGTAGTTCGATTTTGTTGTCACTACCACGTACAACTTTATTCCAATTGTTGGTAACTTTGTTTTAATTGCTACTGTATGGCACTCTCTTTTGCATTAAATTGGCACTCGTAATCATCAAAAACTAATAACACGTGTGCGTCCTTTTTTATTCTGATTCATACGCATGCATCTATGTAATCAAATATTTAATAGCATATTATCCAAAGGCCCTTAATGCTTTCTAAGAAAAAGAATGTACAAGAGAGAATCCATAAATAAAATTTGCATCGGAAATAGGTTGATTGTCAGGCATTATGATCGTAGTCTGAAAAGTATTGGTCAGCTGATGTTTCTGACCTGTAAAGAATTTGCTGGTTGTGTGGCTACGAATGATTATTCTGTTAGGCTGCTCGTTATCAAGCAAATTTGCAAATATTAATCATTTGATAAAAGAAGTGATAATTTGCACTATTGCATTACAACGATTCATTAATACCAGCTCCATCGTCTAGCAAAATTGGATTAAACCTAAAAGCAATCTAATTTAATATAGAATATACATTTGAGCTACTAAAATTTTTGGGGAGACTTGAACTTTGTATGTGTCTGATAGAGACAGCAGCACTTCTACAAATCGGTTGTTATAGAAATACATGATGAATTTTGTAGACATTTTCTGCTTTATGATTTTTTTACTGCTTTACCGTAAAAGCACATTGAGTTATGTGATACAAATATCGGCATATACGTGTACTTTTAAATATCTTGGCCAACCATTTACAGAAGAAGGAAATCGGTTGGGTACTGACAAAAATGGATATGTAGCTACTGAGACATGTAGTACGTTTTGAATATGTTAAAAAGTAGTTTGGATTCAAACCGTAGTCATGGTAATTTCTGATTTGTACTATAAGATACGAATGCCACCGAATCTAATTCATAATAATCCGGGATCATAATTCCTAAATGTGTGTCAAACAAAAGAGTACTACATCTAACCCAATAGTTCATTCAGTATTATTTGAATTCCGTATGAGCTGTACACCATTGATGGTAAGCACTGTCAACATTGGCTCCTAACGATAGTTATATAATATAAAAAAGGGCTGTTATGATAGCATTTGGGACACTTTAATATAATTTACAGAAATCTGTTTTAGTTTAACGGCACACAAACAAAGAAAGATATCCTGTGTCAATACAGCAGTAAGCATACTATAAACTGACACTGATCTACATGCTGAGTATCACAGCACAGGCGGTCATGTATGTAATGTTTTTGATCCGGAACCGTGCCGGATACCTATGTTTCAATGTAGTGATGTCACCAGATGCACTGGTTTTACTTTGAGATATATTCTTATACATGTGAAATGTTCTGAATTAATTTAATGCAATGAATTTCATCCAAGAATAAGCGTTAGTGTATAAAATTATTCGGCGTCTTATAATGGCCGCCATTTTGAATTGACAGCCAATAAATGGATTTTTTAAAGACTTTAACAGAATTGTTTATTAGTCATATAATATTGAAATTATTTCGATATATACTTTAATAAAAATAATAAAACAATGCTATTTACTATGAACAGGACAAACATCCCTATAATCGGCGGCCATCTTGAAAAAATGGCGGCCATCTTGAATTTGGAGGTGGAAATCGTGCTTTTTGTAAACTACACGCTATGTACAACAACTGTACCAAATTTGGTGCTTGTATCACAAAGTGAAAGATTGTCGTGAAAAATGACACTTATCGATCCCACTAATTTGAGGTTTTCCTTTGATAAGTCACAAAATAAACAGTTCAGACATCTTTGTCATATTTCTCTCTTACAAAATCGATTGCGTGTTGTAATGTAATTACTGCGGAATCTTTAACATTTTTTTGTTCTTCTAATTAAAAATAAATAAACGTGTTAAGGTGGGTTAGTTATGTTCAAGGTTCACAACCAATATCAAGTGAGGTCAGCTATACTAACAGTGTAATAATGTATTGTTTTATGTTAATGTAATGTTATTAGTTGATTTCTTTTTTCTTACTATACATGTATTTATGTTGTGATTTGTACTTTCAGGTCACTTGTCATGAAGAGTTATGATGTAATTTTATAATACTTATTGGAACAAGGGCGGATCCAGATTTTTTTCTAGGGTGTCCGAACTTTTTCTAGGGGGGGGGGGGGGGTCCAAACTTAACCGACTTATTACCTTTGAAAAAGTAAGATATAAACCTGGCCGTGAGCTAAACACTGGAAAAGTCTAGCGCGCTTTACTTTGACTGCTCTTTTTAACTTTTTAACTTCTGTAAATTGATACATAATAAAGTATTTAATGGACAATATTGCTGTACAATTTCGATATTTGACACAATCATAATTCTTATTTTAAAATATAAGTTAAGGTCATCGTTCCTCCAGCACTCCAGTGCTTTGATTTTGAAATGCTAATACTTGTGGATAATTACTTGTGATTGAAAGTAATGGCGAAAAGGTACGCTACAGTCATATTTCGTGTCAACTAAAATCCAACTATTTAAACCCAGTATGCATGTAAGAAAAAGTCACTTTCAGGAACTTGTTGTCAAAAAATGGTTACATCATTAAATTTTGGGTCAGATATTATCATATCATGTAATCAAAATTTACTAACTTATCCGTACGAAAGGACTGTTTATTTTTTCAACAAATAGAAGAAGGGATTCCTCCTAGTTCAAAGAACGTCATTTTGCGAGTGTCCCGTAGAATAAAATTTTATCAATAGACAAGGATATCACAAATTCAGTTTAAAAAGCTACGCCGAAAAGTCAAAAGTCATAATGTTTAACCTGTATTCGTCTTCTATGGAGTGTTACAAAAATGTATGAAGATATAGATGCCTATCTTAATCAAGTTTTTAACTTACTATGATACCATAGGACATACAATTAATAATATCAATGCTAAAACTTCCTCTGAAAATATATCCTATACATTTGTCTAATCAGGCTCTTTGTTTCCTGACCACTCGATCGCTTTTCACCTGGTTTTCTCATTATGCTATTAAGAGCAAGAATATAAACACGAAATTGTTCGTCAGCTTCCAGATTAAATACATGTTTATCGACGCACCTTTGTGCTTCGGTATAAACAATTATCAAGATTTGAGCATTTTGTAGTCGACACCAGTTGCCTTAAGCCAATCAAAACGATGCATTTGAGGTCACATGATAAGAAAAAGGTCGTGAAAAAGTAAAAAAGGGTGTGCGAATGGACTATCAGCAGAGGTTTAGGAAGGCTTCACACCACCAAATTTTTAGCGGACATTAACATTTTTACGCAAGTACTTTTGATCGGAAAAAAATCAAAATTTACAAAGATAACTAATCAATTGTAAATAGATTTGTTCATTAAAACCAATATTCTTTTTATATCCATAACTTCCTCCCCGTTAGCAAATAAATATTAACCACAAAATATATACATCAATAGAGAAGACATCAAATTTGGCTGATCGTCGATTTCAAGCATGTTTTGGAAATGCTAATACTTGAATTGTCTATATTTAAATTAATACTGACAAGCACCGATATAAAACATGTAATACAATGTAAATATAATTCATTTACATACATGTACATAAGGCAATCGGGTTGAGACAAAGTCCTGTAACGTAGTTACGACTGTCCCCTTTTGGGTATTTATTTAACGCAACGAACAAAAGAAAGGATCAACAAGAGGAAAGAAATCGGGCAATTAGCAGTGGAAGAACTTAACACGTATAATCATGGTGAGAAGAAAATCTATTCTCAGGTGAAGTTAAGATGAATAAATATGAGGACTTGTAAAACCCCCATACAGTATAACCTCTGCAGAGCAGCCTCCTACATAATAAATGCTCTGCACAACAACATCTTTTGATATTTTCCTTAGGCATGATTTTATGCAACCTCTATACAGCAACACGCTATTGTACCTCCAAGTAGTTGTTGCTCAAGAGAGGTTGTACTGTACTTATATTATTATTATTATCATCATCATCATTATTATCATTATTATTGTATACCAAAGTTGTATATAGCGTTCTTTTCGTATTGAACATCATATGCATAAATAAAGTTCGAACAAAAAAAACAAAACACTGTTTATAATAGCAATACAATGAACTAACCCACAACGAGGGATGCCCAGGATGACTTTAAAATAAACAATTGTGATATGTTTTACTAGTGTCTTAGTTGTTGGTGTAATGGAAAGCGTTCTACCATAATAAGCATGTTTTACCAAGTGGTGGTGGTTTATTAACCATGCTCATTTTGTTAAAATGAATTACACAAATTTTATTTTCATTACTGCCTACCCCTGAAATGAATAGCCTCATTTTGAACGTTTACCAAAACACGTTTTTTTTTTGTACGCACTATAGGAACAATTGAATGAAAATTAATATGGTTAAGAGATGATGAAATATAAAATAGTAAAAGAAGACTATTATAAAACTAAGAATTAGTAATAAATAAAATGCTCATAGAATAGTTAAGAAATACGTGGGTTATTTAAGTGTAAAAATTAATGAAATGCGTAACAAACGATTGTTGGTAGAAAGGTAGCCAAATGGTCGATGGGGAATCTCGATAGATGAAAATCCATGATTGCAAGGTGCAAAGTTGGATTCTAATCCAAGGCTCCCGCCTGAACAGCCATCAGTGTCAGTGCTCAGACATCCCACCAACCATCATTCATTTTACAGTGGTCAGAAAAAAGTATATTAGTGATAAAAGTAATAATTAGATAATCAATGAAGGCAGCAAACGGCTGAGAATCAGGCAAGATAAGAAAAATCCATGATTGCATGTATACATGCACATGCATGCTCAGACTGATAAGTAAATAGACTCACCGTGGTCAATCAGAAGAATGGTAAATGCCAACAATACGATAATACCATGTAATCTAAACAACTTAGCCTGAAGCAAGAAATGTATTTAGTCAATGTGTCCAGAATTTTTGTAATTTTTTTGGACTGATTAACGTTCAATCTGTACGAAATTTCCACAGCTCTTATTATTTGTTTGTGTTAAACTCAGGACGAAATAATGAACCCGTTCCTTGTTCAGTTTGTGTATAGTTTTTTTTCTCAACTGTCAAAACATGAATAATTTCAAGGTGAATGCGTTCGTTAAAATTATTGTCATAATACATCCATTTGTTTTCGAAAGTGTGTATCATGATCGAGTAAAGCTGCTTATGCCGTATGATATGTGTTAGTCGATGTATTTTAATAACAATTAGGCCGCAATGCAATTCAGTCAGCGTGAAATTATTCAAGCTTTGACAGTTGAGAGAAAAAATAACAGACTATATATTTCTCTATCTAGCAAACAAATATTACTGGAATGTCTTTTGTATACAAACATTGTTGGAGCACTATAATCTTCTTCGATTATCAAACCCAAAATAATTCAGTGCTTTCAGCGCTTTGATTTTTTAATGTAGCTGTGTCATTCTTGAAACTATGTTTAGCGTTAAGTTTAACATTGTGGGGGAAATGCCAAGGGAAATTAAGGAAAAAATTAAATTATTGGGAAGAAAACTCTATTTCTATTCTTTAGAAATTATCAACTAACTACAAGTAACATATCCGAAAGAAATTTTCTCTTTTCTTTTATACACTATTGACGCAATGATTCTTCAAAAGTTGCAAAAAGAAAATAATAATAAGTACAAACGTTTATGGCGTTTGCGCTATATTATTACGATTTTCAGATTATCCCTTTTCCATTTTTGTCAAGCCAGTGGCTACGGAACAGTAATCATAGCCTCGAATTGTAACCTTAAAAAGGTTTAGTATTCATAGACGACCCTGATTGGCTAGGCTGCAGTTATGTAAGTTTGATAAATATAGAAACACTTCCTCCAAATTACTCAATAAAGCGTTTTAAACGATATTGAATCATACATGGTCAAAAATGATAAAATCGTAAATATAACGTGATCTTAAAAAATCCCCTTCTTAAAGAAATTGAAACTTTTTTTTGTCGTTGAGCAACGATGAAATCTACTGTAGAGTGTTATTTTGATTAACATAGTAGTTGAATCTAATGATTGGGCGTTGAGATAGGTCCAGTAGAATTAATGCTGCTTGGTCTTTCCTAGAAAGAAAAGTTTTATGCAAAAGATGCCATACGTTAATTTTACGATAAATTTTGTCAACAAAAGCGTCTACATTTAAGCCTTGTTTGTTTGCTTCCTTGTTTACATGTTTGTTTGCTTGCTTTGCGTTCATTCTTCCGTCCGGTCGTTCATTCGTGCGTTTGTTGGTTTTAACGGCATACCAACATATACAAAGTTTATATCTCGCCGACTCAATTATCAATCCAAACATTTTACTGAAATCGGAAGCAAACACTTGAGGCAACTGATTGTACCATTTAGTTATAATAAGTGATATGATTGAATTAGTTTCTGTTTATTAATTTCCTTCCTTTTTAATCACTATCTTAATAAAATAATCAAATACACTCCTCAGATGTGCGATAAATTCTATTGTATGCATAGCAATATCTTTCCTACTACAGTCATGTGACCATATGAAGTTCAGGTCAATGGTTTCCACAACTGAATATCGTCACGATTTGATTCTGATGTATTTTAATACGGCAGTCTGGAAAACTTCATTTCAAATCATTTACACTGAGACGCAAGAATTTTTTGTCGTATGTATAAAAGGTCAAATGTATGCCGTAAATCCTTTCATTGATTTTTTTTGGCTTTTAAGTGGGACACCTTACACAAGGACTATCTCAATACGGAGGCGGTTTCAGCCGGGGGGTCAGGGGTCCGGACCTAAAATTTCCAAAAATGTACCCATGAGTGTATTTTCTAATGTTAGCCATTTTAAATAAGAAGCAATTTTCTGGTGCTCGCAAAGTTTGGACTCCTCTAGAAAAAGTTTGGACCCCCTAGGAAAAACCCTGGATCCGCCCCTGAAATATCTGATGGAATCAAAGTTTAAATAAAATATAAATAACAGAGCATCTATATAGAATGCAAAACATTTTTGGAACGATGATGTTTCATCGTTTCTGCAGCAGAGTTTAACAAGAAATATCTTTAAAAAAGATATTCGGCGCTCTGCTGGGTTCATTTTCAACGGTTTGAAGTATAAATGTTGGTCATGCACGGCGTACATGTATTAACTATAGGTCAAATGTAGTTTGTCTGAAATTGCAATTCAGCCTCAACTGACAAATTTTGTCCGAATATATTGCCACTTTGCTGATTTGTCAATTTGGAAAATCTGTCCGATTTTAAGATCAAAAACATCTTTAATTACAATGCCATGGATTTTCGATTAAAAAAAACACTTCTTTCCGGAATGACCAAACGATTTATGTTACTTTTCTGGCAAACATAAAACAATTTGATAGAAATGCTCCATGGCGGCCTAAATATGACAAAATGAAAACCCATTCCGAGCGTGCGCTGAGTCATATTCGCAGTTTAGTTATACCGCAAGGGGCGTACCACGACGAATGTGTGATCAATTAGCATAGCGAGTCATTCATTATACACAGAGTTAATGGTCAGCAGCTACTTTACGTGCTACGCACAAGTTTATCACAAATATCCAATGGTGACATGTGTTTTATCCATTTCTTTATACCGTAAAGGATTTTCATTGGACAAACAGCTATGGTAGAGCAAATTGTATTGGTTGATATATAGGTCAAAAGTTGGCTTAGACAGCTGCGCCGAAAAAATCTTCCCACGTTCCATTACTTTTGAACTGAAGTAAAGACGTAAATCAAGCGTAACATCTAATTTGACTATGACTATACCGACATAAGTTATCGCCCTTTGATTAGCTAACATACATGTACGTATATTGTCTAGCAATATCACACTCGCTAGGTGGTGCTGTCGACCGGTAACAAATAGCCATATATCTATTTATAGGCTTTGCTTTCTGTACGGATGCCTTCCACGATGTCTTGAGGAAAGTGTTAAAATATTATACATTGAAGAAGTGTTTAGATCACATTAAAATAATGCATTTGCAAAAGGGTTGTGTGAAAGCAATACATTCATTGCATATTGTACAAAACACTCGCTACGATCAGTGTGTAGGACTAAAGCACAAAATTGAACAGCATGGGTCGAAAAAGATCGAATAATATTTCATTTACACTTTAATTTTGAATGGGAAAGTGATGTTACGTATTCAACAAAACAATAAATAAGTTCAGTTCATCGTTTCCTCAGCACTCCAGTGCTTTATTTACAATTTTACGGGCGTTTAATCCTTGGTAAATGTTACGTTTGTACTGTCGCCATAGTTTTATACATAATTTGTTATGAAGATAATAATGTTTTTGCGCTCTACAAAATGTACGTGTTTGCGTGCTTTGAATAAATACACGAAAATACATAAAAATGTATTTCATAAGATGGAGGCAATCTTCGTAAATAAAATATTCTATAGACCGTTTTTATAGGACCTCTCAGCATAACACAGAAGTCACGTTCGGAATACATTTGAGTCGACTGATCGATTCATATATTTTGTTCATGATAGACTCATGTAGAAATGTTAAACAAACCGATATTTGTCAGACTTACTTCTTAAATAACATAATTTTATGTAATTAAATCAGTCATTTGATATAGGCCCTGAATAGGTAAAGAGCAATACGACTGTCCCGGGGAAAATAACAGGGCTTATATCCAATTACAGTACTTATTTAATAGCAACTTTATGAAACAAGTTCTTACGAACAAAGAATTGAATCTGAGCCCTCACAAAAATTCTGCAATTACCCGTTGCTGTTCGTTTGCCTTTGCACATTTTTTTCTACAAGTTATTTTTACAAAAAAACGACCCATGCATTGAAAGTACTGTTATGTACGAGACTCTACTATTTCAAAGATATAAATGACTGCTACCGGTCTCTGGAGAGAATAATTAATTGTTAATTGGGTTTGAACCCGTTTAGAAACAAAATGACCGTCATTTTTTGCGATAATCGTAACTGATTTTGGCCTATTTTTTTAAATATATTTTTTTTCAATTTGAAAAAAATGAAAAGAACTAACAACATCTAATTGTAGTTCTGTTTTAACTCAGTAGAAAACAATGACTGAATGGGACCAAGAAAATAGTGCTGCATATAAATATGTTTACTATATAACGTAGACGAGTTTGAAAAAAAAAGTTTAAACAATTACTTAAAATTACGATATTAAATGGTTTTTTTCACATTAATCAAACATTATTCTAACTGTGTAGTACTACGGAGAATAGTGTTTTAGCCGACACAGCTGGAGGTTACTGTGAGACCGTAGAGCAATGGACAGTTATCATAGTTAAGCAACGAATTGTAAGGTTAGTGGTTGGATGGGTGACCGTAGATTAATGTAAGGCCGATGCGCGTTACACGTATGTTTATGGTTGTTTAACACCGTAGCAACACATTCGTTGTATATGTTATTTCACGGTGATCAGTCCGCCTACTCACTGTTACTGAAAAGGCTAAATCTCTGGATTTAGCTGTTAACCAAATACTAAGTGCAAATCAGTGACTGACTACAACCCCTTCGTGATAACGAATCAGTGGTAGGAGGGAGAATGACCATATATATTATTTCATGACTAAGCTCCACGCAAGTATGCCCCGCCCGGGAATCGAACCTAGGACCCCTCGATCAGTAGAATAATGTGCATGTAAGATGAAATATGTGTTTTTGGCCTTATATATAATAGATTTTGGCCTTTTTTGCAGTTTTTTACAGGTTTTGCAGTTTTGCTCGGTGAATTTGCCACTTTACATGACGAATAGCACATACTTGTTTAATAATGCAATAAACTATATAGAATAAACGTTTACTAAAAGTTTATGATAAAAAGATAAGAGAGCTAGAAAAATACCTTGACTGCAGTCTGTCGTTCACTCACTCCAAAATCTATATCAAAATCTCTTGTTATTGAAATAGTCATAACTTTCCCTAAAAGATCTTTTTATCCTTGTAAGTCAACCAGAAGTGTCATACAAATGTTACAATTGATTAATAACCAAATTTCAAGTCAAAACATCAAACTTCAAAAAAAATGTTTACACTCATATGACAACTTTATAACAACTTTTAAGATGTTTAAATCAACCGTACTAAATTTCCTCATTTATAAGTAAGAGATATTTGATAAACCGAGAATACATTTAAAGTGTGCATGTTTAAGTGGACCTAAACTCAAGTATCTCATCAATCACTAGCATAGGCGTATCTAGAGGGGTGGGAAGTCAGGGGGTTGGACCCCCCTAGAATTTCCAAAATGTACCTGTCTATTAGTGTATTTCCTGACTGTATGTCATTTTTAAGTAGCATGAAGCAATTTTTCTTAAAGGGGCTATATTGGATTTGAAATCGAATAATTCTCATTGAGTCGACAAAAGAATGATAAAAAATAATTTTGGCAAAACTCCCATCTCAAAATATCATTTCGTTACATTATAAAACACTAATTAAAATGGACCATTTTGCCGAGGATTTGTTAACATAAGCACCATTTGCTTAATATCCGATAGATATCGTTTTTTTTCGCGGGTGTTCGGAAACATTCGTTATTTAGTCACGTGGTATTACAAATTGTAAACAACGTCAAGTGGATCAACGACATGAGCTCCGTAAGTGAAACATCTCTTGATTTTTTTACCCTTTATCGGCATTTATTTCGTATATACTTCGTCTTGCTTACAGCAAATATGTTTATACATGAGTATGCATCACAATTTATAGATGTGTTGACCTGATTTATAAATTTAGACAAAATACTCAGCTGTCGAGAGCGATTTTTGCTAGATTTGTTGTTGATTTAACCAGCAAGTAAACGTTAATCTAGCAGATAAAATGATGTGCTTGTCGACATCCGCATAGCAACTTGTTATTGAGATTAACTAAAACTTAGTTTATTTAAGAAAATATTCGTAATATCCGAGACATGATACAACATATTAGATCTTAATAAACATATTGAATCCTTTTTTTAAAAATTCATCTCACCTAAGGACCATAAAGCTGGATGCCTGGCATAATTCATTTGTCTATTGGTTTCACAGTTTGTTTGGGATTGTGTGAGAAGGAGTGTTTTACTTATAGTGAGATTTCCAGTTTTGCATTATTGTTATAAAACAGGGTTATCCAGTGGCATTGCTTGCCTGAGGCACAGGCCTCAGTATAAATTAGTCATTGCGTTAATTAGGCATTGAATCTAGAACCTTGGGACAGTAGGATATGTAGTATGTCGGCCCAAGGCTAAAAAAAGTAGTTCGCTGTACTCATCGGTATATCAGCAATATTTTGATGGTTTTTTTATAGAAAAAAGTATGCTCTTTACGAATGTGCCAGGTGATTTTTCAAATTTTGGGGCAGGAAGATGCTATTGGCCAAAAACCGATGACGTCACTAATTTCTAAAAAATCGTCTTTAACTTTAAAAACACATTGCGCGCTTATTTTTCATGTTTCGAACAAATAATTTTGGTTCTAAATTATGATACACTTCGACTTTTTTGAAAATAATCGGGTGCTGGAAGCACTGATCATCAAAACAAGTGATTACGTCACATTTTTACCATTTTCCAAGATATAAGTTTCTAACGTCATTTATTCTATGTTCTAAATTATTTTTTTAAAAATCGAATGCACTGAAGTTTTGACCATACCATGAAGATAAAAAATAAAAATTAGAAAAAATATAAAAATAAAATATAATATAAAAAACCATCAAAATATTGCTGATATACCTATGAGTACAACGAACCACATTTTTAGACGCTTTTCTCAACTGGGCCGACATACTAATGAGCAGAAATACATATTTAGTGTTCTTATGGTTTGCTAGTTTTGAGCCTAACCCAGTCCACGAAAAGATTACTATAATACTGACTTTCATCCGTTAATAAGGAGAAGTTATCGGCCTTGTAGAAGGGCAATGGATTGTTATACCATAATTTTTGTAAAAGCAGCATTAAATTTAGTCTCACCAAAAATTAAATGAAACTAGGCTTTGTTTTGAAGTACTGTAGATGCGAAAAGAAATGGTTCAGGGTTAGGATGAGCACTTTTACATCAAGAGGTCTTTGATCCCATCCTTAAAATGTACATTGTTAATTTCATAGCGAAAGCAAGCAATACGTCATTTACCCATGTGTATATAGGTTCTTGAGAGAGTGTTTTATATTGTTGTGCAATTTGTTGACTGCACATTAGATGCATTCTCGTACCCGGATGTTATCAAGATTCTAGTATTGAGAATTTTACTAGACCCTGGAAAAGAGAATGGGTATATTGAGTATAGTCCATAAACACTGTTTGTGTTCCCGATGACATAAAATAATGATATCATTTTGATATGTTTTATGAGTGTCTTTTTGGAGTAATGGTACATGGTTCTACTATCACAAGCATGATTGACCAAGGTGTTGAGGTTTATTACCCTCACTAATTTAGTATAAAACTTATATTTTCAATACTAAATACCTCCGGATTGGTTAGTGTTTGGTGTTTACACAAGCACTTTTTATATGTCCGAAAGAATTTCGGGCATATAATGTTATACCCCCTGGCGTCCGTCTGTCCGTCCGTCTGTTAGCAATTTGGTTTCCGGAGCATAACTTAAGTTCCATTTGGCCCACAATATTCAAACTTCATACGATGGTTGTCCATATCGGGTAGAAGACCCCTATTGGTTTTGGGGTCACAAGGTCAAAGGTCAAGGTCACTATTACCTTAAAACAGAAAACAGTTTCCGGAGCATAACTTAAGTTGAAATATTCTTATGTCTTACAAATGCTTCATCTTAACCTACAGGGGCATTGCTCTCAATGACTCACTTAGTAAGATATATATTTTAACAAAACGACTAACGTTTTATGTAAATGCTTACTCAGTTATTTCCGAATGTCAAGCTGGATTCAGAGCAGATTATTGTACCATTCATAATGCCTTTGTCTTGTATTCAATTGTTTCTAGGTACTTAAATTTTAAACGTAGACCAATATATGTCGCTTTCATTGATTTTGAGAAGGCGTTTGATTCTATCGATCGATCCATTTTTTTGAAATTCTTAAGAACAATGGTATAAAAGGTAATTTGTTCAAAACCATAACCAGTATATACTCTAATGTCAAAGCTAAAGTGAGAAGTTACATAGGGGTAACGGAACCATTCGACTGTCCTGTAGGGCTGAGACAAGGTTGTAGTCTCATTTTTCTATTAATGTTTGTCGACGATATCGGTCTTTTGTCTGATACTGTAGTTGATCTGCAAAGGCAATTAAACGTTTTAAGTGAGTTTTGCAACGATAACAAATTAAAAGTAAACATAAACAAAACAAAAATTGTCGTCTTTAAACGAGAGGGTAGAATAGCGCGTCGTGAACGCTGGCACTACAACAATAATTATTTACAAATCGTCTCTGGATTCAGTTATGTGAGCGTGTATTTTACTAGCAGGTTATCATTATACAAAATGGCTGAAGATATGTCTGTTAAAGGCAAAAAAGCCCTGTGTCATATTCTAAACTCTTTTGGCAAGTTGAGCCATGTACCTTATAAAACGTTTTTTAAAGTTTTCGACATGAAAATTGCACCAATTTTACTCTATGGTTCAGAGATTTGGGGCTTGTGTAATGTTAATTGTCTTGAAAATGTACACTTGTACGCTGTTAAGCGCTTTTTAAATGTTAAAACTAATGCTTGTAACGATGCTGTGTTGGGTGACACTGGGAGAGTCCCATTGTATATATAGCTAAGAAAGCCATTAAATGTTGGTTGAGAATATTAACTATGCCAAGAAATAGATATATACGCTTAAGTTATGAGATGCTATTGTATTTTGATAGTCTAGGTCATACAAATTGGGTTTCATATGTAAGAAATAACTTGAGTTCAAATGGATTTGCTTATGTATGGAGTAATCAAGAAGTTGTAAACTCTGATAGATTTATAAAAATGTATGTACAAAGGATCACTGATCAATATAATTAGTTTTGGATGACCTCTTGCAAAGATAATACAAAATTATTTTATTATTCACATTTTAAAACAGACTATAAAGTTGAACCATGTGTTATTTGTATTGATATAGCAAAATTTCTTTCTAGTCTAGCTTCATTTAGAAGTTCATCTCATTTACTGATGATAGAACAAGGCAGACATCTAGGTATAGCTAGATAGTACATGTATAGAACATGTTTTTATTGTGATAATTGCATAGAGGATGAATTTCATTTTCTTATGACATGTCTATTGTACAATATTCTTCGTTCTAAATATATTCCTCATGTTTACCTTAACAATCCAAATTAACTAGATTTTTACAGATTAATGTCATGTTCTGATACTGAAATTATACGTAATGTTGCTATGTTTATACATTATGCCTTAAAAAAGAGAAGTTGTTATCTTGAAAGGTATGAGTGATTGTATACTTATGTTAATTACTTGTAAGCTTTGTTAAGATATGTGTATACACTATAGCTTAATATAAGGAAATTATCTTGAAATGTATAATTCATTGTATACTTATGTAAATTACTTGTGTACTATGTCTGAACATGTTTATACGCTTACCTTAAAAGAAGAAAATTCCTATCTTAGTATATGTAAATGATTGCACGCTTAAGTACATTACTTGTATACTTTGTTTAAATATGAATAAACATTATACTTTTAACAATGGAAATTTGTATCTTAATAAGTTTGGGTAATTTTATACTCAGGTAAATTAATTGTGTACTATGTTTTAATATGTGGTAAATTACTCGTGACTATGTTTAAATATGTGGTAAATTACTTGTGTTCTGTGTATAAATATTTTGAGTATACATTATACCTAAAAGAATGAAATTTGTTTCTGGAAAGGTTTGTGCATGTAATTGTAATTGTATACTTATGTAAATTACAGGTGTTCTATTTTAAACATATTTAAACATTACCCTTGTTTAAACATTTCCCATATTGAAATGTTTGAGTAATTATATATTTAATTATGTATAATGTAAATTACTTGTTAACTATGTCCAAATATGATTAAACATTATACCTTAAGAGAGGGAAATTCCTATCTATGAGTGACTGTATGCTTATGTGAATTACATGTATACTATGTTTGAATATGATTATACAATTTACCTTGGAAATTCCTATCTTGAAATGTTTTAGATAATAGTATACTTATCTTAATCGTATTGTTAAAGTGTATCTCCATCACACTGATTTGTATTTGTATTTATGTACTGTTATAAGTATGTGAATGGGCCGGTGGCCTTAATTATCACAATAAAGTATATATATATATATATTATAAAATAAAACCTAAAAAACAACACTTTCGGGCATATAATGCTCCGCCTAGCGGTGCTCTTGTTATTATTTTGTATGAACCATGCTATTCATGTTATAATGTTAAATATTTCTATACCTTTGATTGAAGTTCTATACTGGTGTATTTACATATGTGTTTTTAATGGTCATTTTGTTTTCATCTATCAGAGTGGCTAATGAATTTTTATTACGACCACAATGCAAGTAACTCATGTATAAAATTTACTTTATATACACAGGTAGAATATTGTTTGTTTACCTTAAGTCCATGTATTAAAAGATACAAATTATAATTGAACAATATGATTTAAATCCCAGTAGTGTCAAAATTAGATATCGGTGTATTCCTATAAAAAGATACTAGTAGCCAGATGATTAAAAGTCAGTGGGTGTGCAAAAACATGAAGCATAAAATATGAATAAAGTAAAATAGTTTACTATAAAAATAATCAGAATAACCATTGTTACCCTTGACCCTGAAGCATTGTCTTAATGTTCTCTAGCTAGAGCCTGCCATTGCTTTTAAAAGCCGGTATTCATTGATGCGTACCAAAGATTCTATAGCCACGTCTAGTTTGATCTGAATCAGTTCCCTAATAATATCAGACATTATTTTATTAAAATAACATTATTTCCCACCTCTATGAATGCTATACTATAACACATCTCATAAATATAGCAGTGAATGCATACGTCTAAAATGGAATTAATATGCTCAATTTTCAGTCATCATCTGTTGTAAGTGAAGATTCTGGAAGTTATCCAGTGCGCCCCATTCGTGATAGAGGAAGAGGGAGAGGGTAGTGTTGTAGGAAGGGGAAGAGGCAAAGGCCCTGCAAAAGGTCGAGGAACCAGACAGGGTACAGATGGGGCAGATGAGGCTCTTACTATTCTTAAAAATAGGAAAGACAGGTTTAAGGTATATAATTATTAAACAGTATTCTAAGTCTAGTAATTTTGATATACATTTAATGATTTAATGAAGTTTGTGGTGCATTTGTTAATTCAAATTAATTTTCAAGGTTTTTGCCATTTTCTTGTTTTGCATAGGATTCTAAAATAAAAGCATCAGGGAGGCAAAAAGGCGGCTGCATAAGAGGATTGATATTCAAATAAAATATTTTTGCATGAGAGTGCAAACGGGCAGTATACATTGCCATGCTACTCTGATTTAAAATAATTACCAATTTAGAGATGGGATAAAACAATCATTCCATTTAGTTGATGAGAGTGCAATTGATATGCACATCAAAATTCTATCAGAGCAGTTACATGAATAATTATTATATATCTATGCGATGTAGAATTGGTCATACCAGATTAACACATTCATACCTTCTTAAAAGAGAGGTAGCACCTAAATGTATGCCCTGTGACAAGCATTTCAATGTCAAACACGTTCTCCTTGACTGTCAGGATCTAAAAGACATCCGTGACAAACATTTTAAAGTTAACTCACTTAAAGAACTTTTTGAGTCTGTACCATCATATGCGATACTTAACTTTTTGAAGGAAATAAATGTTTATGATGAAATATAGAGCTTAACATCTATAATATCGTTTGAAATAATAGTATCATTGATTGCTTTCGGCGCGATATGACCTTTTTGTGTTGGTGCGCCGTAAAACCCAAACAAACAAACAAACATATATCTAATAAATCTAACCAATCGACAATCTGAATTTGTACCACGTGACCGGCCAATATATTCCAAAATATATATATTATTTTCGTATTGGACGGTTGGGTACATGTGCACTAAACGATGTGATAAGAATTGCTGCGATTGCTTTTTTGGGGATGATGGCGATGATGATTATTTCAAAGTAAACGAAAGATATATAATAAAAAGGTTATTATACATTTACTGTACAGTACGGCTTATATCTGGACTCGTACACAGCTTGAAAAGTCATATTGGACGTATTGGCTCGTCCAATATGCCTTTTCAAGCATGTACTCGTCCAAATATATTTCCGTATTGTACATTAAAATGTATAATAACCTATAATTATTTGCATTTCAAGATGGGGATATTGATTAACTTTCATTTTGATAGAACAATGAATCATTTGTTACATGGCTCACATTTCTCAATGTCATCCAAAAATGTTAATATTTATCAGTGATATATTTGAAGACAATTAATTTTTTGGTGAGTCATTCTTAAACTGTCTTTTTTTCTGTTGCCATATGCATGCTCTAATAAATGTTACAACTTTAATAATAAAGATTATATTGTGAGCATTGTTTTTATTCATACAAGTATAGTTGAAGAAACTTCCCAGAGAAAGGCTGGAAGAACTAGTTGCTGCAGCTTTAGAAGCTAGTCCTGGACTAGTTCTTCAACTGTATGAGCCAGTTGAGACAGTTCCTGGTGCTGGTTATCATCCACCCGAGGGAGGGTCTGCTCCTTCATGGTGCGTATGCAGTAATTGCAGGAAAATGCCCTCAGTAGAAGAAAAGGTTTGTTGTGGAAACCATGCCACAAATTGTGTGGCACAACTGCCTGTAAGATATTAAAGATCTTTAGATACTTTTGTAAAATAAATATTCATTTTAAATGTTTGTACCAAAACATTTACAACTGCCTCTAAGATATGTAAAGCTATTTTTTTCTTTACTTTTTGTCCAACAATGATGATAAAGCATTCACTTGTTTCACTTATATGAAAAAAAAACTGGATATAACATAATGAACTGTTGGCTATGAGTAAGACCATAATCAGAAGTAGACAAAAGCTTATTACAGATACTGAATTAAAGATAATATGATTGTGTCAGTTGCTTGGCAGTTGATAATCTTTTGTCATTATAAGTGCCATATTCTAATTGAAAATTACTATGAACATGTTCATGTTTGAAACCGATATGTTATATATATATATTAAGAGAAAAATAAAGACTATGCAATCTGAATATTTAATCAACTATTTTTCATTGCAGGACTTCCAGGTTTTGATTCTGGACGAATCAGAGCTGGCTTTACCCAGATTGTACAGAAAAGACATTTTAGTATTAAATGATGAAACAGATGTCATGAAGGCCAACAGACATGCTGCCTACCGCCAATATATTTTATGGAAATATGGTCGTCTGGGGTTGGGTAACAGGAGAGTTATACCGTCTCGTTGTGTTTGGGCCATTAGGGACAAATACCCAGATGCTTTTGGACAATATAAAGGCTCCCAACCAGGAAGGCTAGCATAATACATTTTATGTGTATTATTGCGTGTAAATGCTTTGTTTGATAAGGTCAATGTCATTGTATAATGAAATTTTGAATAAAGTCAGTTTGTGCCAGATGTATTTTATATGATAAGTTATTTTGAAGTCTGACCTTGAATGATGTGTCTTGTAAAATCTGACCGTGTATCATATTTTTAATGACCTCTGAGTAAAAGTATGATATGTTTATGACTTTGTTTGATATGTTTCATTAAGTATGAGAATGTTTGATAATTTCCTTTCGCTTTTGAGCATGACTAGTGGCACATGTTTTTGTTCAATAAAGACTGAATGTCAATCCAAATTAAACCAGCTACATGCTCGAGTTTGTGTATAAAGTACTTAAGTCACCTGGGATCTTCATTTACTGTTGCGCATATAAAACAGATGTTATTTTATCTATCTGTCTAATAGGTTGGTTTATTCAATATAATTACACGTCAACATGCGCAACTCATTTTGATTTGATATGCCAATTGTTGGGTGATGTGGGTATGTCAGTCACGCTTCATTACAGCTGAAATGAATTTACAGTAGTGGCCATTGGGAATACTCAGAGGCAAGTACATTACAAATGCGTGTAATATACTAGTAAGGTATAAGAAATATTAAGATTCACTCTTGTATTAATGTTTATAGTTTGTCTTTGAATAAGAGGCAATTATAAGTGTTTTGAAAGGGTACATATCATGTCTATTCGTTGAAATGGGGGTATAAATGTATGTTTCGTAGGCATGCGGGAATCAACAAATCGTAATCGCCTGCAAAGTCCTAAAAATTGTAACTACATTTATATTTAGTAACAAGTGTATCAATAGGGTAAATTAACCACTGACGAGAATCTAATGTCGATAATCGATCTGCTTGAATAAATAATAACTCGAGGCGCATTAATGACGCCATATAAAGTTGCTTTGAGGTGACGTCATGACATTGTGACAAATGGCGGCTCATTCATAAATATGTAATTGCTGCGATATACGGTGGAAGAGATATAGCCATAAATTTCTTAAACCTTCGAGTATTAGTTCTCATTTTCTTAGAGTATTCAACGTCTAAAAGGCATACGAAAAAAAGATACTTTCAATGATTGTAAATTCAACCAAACTGGAACACCCACAACGCTATATAATCTTTCATGAGAGGGCAACGACTTGTCATGGTACAGAGCGCACTGAATAGGAATATAGTTGGCAGGTTTTTCGGATGTGTTTGCAAAATGTGTAAAACTGACGCTTGAGATTTGATGCGCCGCAGAGTACACTGTCAGAGTGGAGGCGGATTGTTCACCGTTTTCTTCTTCAAACCGTAACATTTGTGACGTCATTGTCACGTGGTATTGTCGCCATGTTTACGCTCTGATAGAAGTAACTGAATTTAAGGCATTGATAATTATTTCATCCAGAAATTAACAGCAATTCTGCTATATGTACGATGAACAGTCATAAAGCATGGAAACATCGACATTTTATATTTTTATTTAATGCAAATATCTTACTTTTAAATGTCACATGCCAAAGTTTACGTCTGGAAATTGGATTTGTGATTGTCTTTGCTGTCATATCTTGAACAAAAGTTTTATGTTCCCTTAAGGGCAAATGTTCACACGACTTTCTGAAACTAGAGTCAGGAGAAAAATATACTTTTTTGACAAGTGTACTCAGCATCCCGTGATGTGTGTACTATGCACGACTTAGAGAAGATGACGATGATATAAATTTGAGTACAGACGCTGACATTTGTCAGTAGCATTTAGCTGATGCTTTAACACATATATATGCATAGGCTCGTATTACAGAAACAAATTACCCCATGCGGAAACCTCAAGGAAAAACATCGGATGGATTCGTGGGGGTCCAGTCAAATTCCAGGGATTTATAAATAGGTGAGGCGAAGCAGACACGAAGTACGCAAAGGTTATGCAACGTAGTTCCTATCGTTTACACATTGCATGTGCCATCACCTTAATGTCCTCTACGAAGCTTTTTAAATCATGCCCCTAGGTTGAAAACCAGGGCTCCCCAAGGTTGCAATGTTCATGCAGCTTAACTGGAAAGTGATGAAAATCTTTGTGTCAGATGCCCTTTAAATCTAGATAACGTGCAGGTAGCTGGTCCAGGATATTTCATAATTTGGTACACTCTTGTTTATAAATGATATAACTAACAACATTATTTAAAAGATACATTTATTTGCAGACAATTGTGTTATGTAAGAACATGAATGATAGCATAGCTTGTTAACTTTTACAGCAATACCTTTAAATTCCATTATTAGGTCAAAACTGGCAAATAAATTTTATTGTTAAAAAATTGGCTATCATGCATGGCTTGACGGAAAATATGTTATAAAACTTACATTAACATGCACGTTAAAGGTACTCATTCACAGATTTTGACTTCAATATTTACTTTTTCTGAAAGTATCCAAATTGTTTGAAAACATTTTAAGCAGAAAATTAGTGATTTGATAATGACAATTTTTGTGCAAACTGACATACAAGTACAAATGATGGTGTTTCAAGTAGTAGAAATCTACCCCGTAAGTCACGGTATTGACAATTTTAGTGCATTTTTGTGATTTTTATTGTATATTTCTTGCAATCTATTGGTCAGTTTGATTTAAAATATTGAAGACTTAATTTTGTGACACAATTACAGACACCGAATGGTATTTTGAAAATAATGAAGTCTTCACCAATTCTGTGAACTAGTACCTTTAAAGTAGAATTTCCATAATACCAACTTACAGCCATTAATATATCTGAAAACTATCATTAATATTTACAAATCATTTTAATTTTTAGACTCATATTACAAAACTGAGATATATATTAATTAATAAAAATGAGAAATTATCTCCCTTTGATATGAAAAAAGAGTAATTTTATACGTCTTTACAATAAAATTATTGATAGAATTTAAATATATGACATGAACAAAACATTAAAAATACAAGGCGTGATTAGATACATTCTCTGAGATCTGAAAACTTTCCTGTAGTTAGAATCATTGTCTTGTATTAGGGGAATTCTACCTTTAAGTAATTGTTTCAAATTAAAAAAAAACAAAAAACAAAGGATAATGACTTAACGTAATGTTTTGCTTCATGGAGTAAACTTTATTGTCCATTTTTTCTCAACTGTCAAATTTGAATAATTTCACGATGAATGATTACACACTATTTCAATATCACGAGTGTTAGATAAAAAGCACGAAGTCACCGTGAAATTATTCATGTTTTAACAGTTGAGAAAAAAACGAATAATACATATTGTTGCTTGTTTGCCTCCTAAATCACTAGATATTGAGGCCCACGTGGAAGATTGGACTTGTCCAAATGTGCAGCCTGTTTAAATAAGTCATTATTATTATTATGATATTTGAAGGTATACAATCCCTTACTAAAAATTATGTTTTATGGAAGCTAAAATATCTAGAAATAATATTACTTGTTTGTACATAATATTTCTGAACTTTTCATCACATCATATTTTTTAACATTGCCAACCCTTTCTTTTTCTTGATATATTTCAAATTGTTCAGGTTTCACATAAAAGAGAAGTAATTACTTACTCCAGTCGACAGTTATTATCAAATAAGTTTGCAAACACAAGCTATGAATTTGAATCTTATCCATACAAAATGAAAAAAAAACATGGAAAATGGCATATTTTGCAAAAATAAGTGATAATGTCAAGATCAGTTTTTAATTGTGAGTGACAAAAGGGATTCTATAGTCTATCTTTATTACTGATGGAACTTTTCAGATACCTTTGGTCAGTAGTATTTATGGGTCAACCATCGGAACAATGTCAGATATTAAACAAGACAGATGCTAATGGATGTTATATATTCTTGTCAAATATCTAATACATTTTGGACACTTGAATATATGCTAAGAAAGTCACTAAGTTCATAAGAATAAAAGCCTTTACTTTTGCTTCACAGGCGGTTCTAGCGGTTGCGGATAGGGTTTTTCCAAATTTCCAAATTATACCCGTTCATTAGTGTATGATTTTAAGTGTACAAAACATTTTTAGTAGCATGAAGCAATTGTTCATGGGATCGCTTTGCTCACCTATGTGTTCAATATTGATCATATATGCTTATGTAGTTCTCATTATCAATAATTATGCTGCATTATTCTGATAACAGTATGTGCTGTGGTTATGGTTCGAAAGTTTGGACCCCTCAGAAAAATCTTATATCCTCTCCTGTACTTAGTATTAAGGTCAAAATATCAAGACTCGTGTGCGTGTGTTTTACTCACTTGATGACAATCTGTATGCAACTCAGTTTTTGTTCTGTACAATTACAAAGATAATTCATTTACGTCATTAGTCAGGGATGTACACTAAAATATTTTACGAGTGACCATTATGGAATCCCTTTCGGATTCTTGAAGTTAAGAATTCCTCCAATAAAAGACAATCATTTTAGAAATAGATTTACAGTCACTCATTGCAATAAACGTTCATGTCTATTTTAAGAAATCTTGACGGAATCCATAGCTTAGAATCACTGGGGTGCCCCCCCCCACATTTTTGGGAACCTCACAATCCCGGGACACTAATAGTGTTGATCCTGTAGTTTTGCATTACACCAATTTGTTGTGTAGCCCAATGTAACGAATTATTAAGTATAGTACATTTTGTATCATACAAGCTGATAAGGTGTGTCCGTGATGAATCATAACAGGTTGAGTCCAGGGGCGGATTCAGGATTTTTTTAGAGGGGATCCGAACTTTTTCTAGGGGGGATCAAAACTTTCGAATCACGATCACACATTTTGCAGAATAATGCAATATTTTTACAATACAAACTAAATAACCATTAAATCTATGTTGAGCACCGAGAAAATTTGCTTCATGCTACTTAAAAATGACTTACAGTCAAGAAATACACTATTGGCGTGTACATTTTGGAAAATTCAACCGAACCCCCTTACCCCCCCGCTTGATCCGCCTATGGAGTCAACGTAGCAAATTAGGGAACCATACGGCATAAATGTTGATAAAGCATATTTATTTTAGCAGTAAATTGATGAATAAAACATAAACATATTTTTTTCTCTTTTCCCCTTTACTATGTGTGGTTGTTTGTATTGGTAAAAAACTATTATGTTAGTGTTCAATAAAATATTGAACATAATGAATAAAACATGAACGAAGAAAAAGAAAAACGCGGTGGAAAATGAGTAAATTGAAAAACATTACAGAAATATTATACACAGCATATATACAAAATAAGAAAGTTATCAATGAAGTCAAGAGTGTATTATAACCAAATGTATGTACCCCAGCCAGTAATAACATGCACTTGAATACATTCTCTAGGCAACGATGCAAAGTGCACAACTACATTCTCAAGCAAGGGTACAATGTACACTACTACATTCTCTAAGTAAGAGTAAAATGTACACAAGTACTACATTCTCTAAGCAAGGGTACAATATACACTAGTACTACATTCTCTAAGCAAGGGTACAATGTACACTAGTACTACATTCTCTAAGCAATTGTACAATGTACACAACTACATTCTCTAAGCAAGGGTACAATGTACACTAGTACTATATTCTCTAAGCAAGGGTACAATGAACACAACTACATTCTCTAAGCAAGGGTACAATGTACACTAGTACTATATTCTCTAAGCAAGGGTACAATGTACACAACTACATTCTCTAAGCAAGGGTACAATGTACACATTCTCTAAGCAAGGGTACAATATACACTAGTACTACATTCTCTAAGGAAGGGTACAAAGTTCACTAGTACTACATTCTCTAAGCAAGGGTACAATGTACACTACTACATTCTTTAAGCCAGGGAACATAGTACATAACTTCATCTTCTCGGCTAGGGTACAAAGTACACTTTCACATTCTCTAGGCCAGGGTACATAATACACAACTACATTCTCTTGGCCAGGTTACATAGGTTTCAGTTTCAGTGTATTGTGTTATATCAACATTTACATGCCTTTGACACAAAACATAGATTTCATTTATGTATTACAGGCAAAATGCCCATGTACATCACAATATATAACAACATTCATTTTACAGGTTTAACATGCATACAAGTATCAATATCAAATTTACCAGTAACCATACATTCAAACATATAATTATATATAAAGTAAGCCTTCCAACATTCCTACATACATTCATCATAAACTCATACATGCATTCATACTATGCTCATATATGCATTCATGCATAATCTAAAACATACAGTCATACAAAAACACACATATGCTTACTTTCATATAAAACACTTTCACGCATTAATGCCTGATCTCATACAAACATTAACACACACATACATACATAAATACAAACATATAATGTTGCACGGCAGTAGCACAACACAAGCTTACAAACATGCAAAATAGTGAGTGGTGATAGTTTTTACAAGTATAATATAGATCTAAATAGTATTTCAATATGATACGTCTGAGGGTTAATTGGGAGTTATTTTGTTATAATATGATTATAATAAAGAATCTATTAGTTCAAAACTTTTAAAAATAAAAACAGACAAGTTAAGTTGAGTTTTTTACTACTAGTTTGTAACAAGTCCTTGAATTTAATGTTATTTGCATGTGTCCAATAAAATTTTGGAATATATTTTTTCTAAGACCTCTATATAAGGAGCATTCAAGTACAAAATGATATTCGTCCTCTAATGCGTTACAAGAGAAACATTTGCGATCATGGACAGGTACGGTATTAGGCTTCATCCACCTACCAACTTCAATATAACATATATACAATCATCCAATACAAATTAAACAAATAAAAAAGAAAATACATACCAGAAAAAGAAATATGTACAAAAAAAGAAAATCAACATGGAATAGACATCAGATCTTACATAATGCATTTACATTGTTAGTCCACAAATACACATGTTTGACATCACAACAGACCATAAATACATATGACAATTACATTAATAGTACACAATTACACATGAATAACATAAAATCAAATTCTACTTACATATAGCAATTACATTACTATTACATAATTACACATGAATATCATCAAAACAAATCCTATATATGTATGACAATTACATTTCTAATAAACAAATACACATGAATAACATCAAATCAGATCCTACATACATATAACAATTACATTACTATTACACAATTACACATGAATAACATCAAATCAAATCCTACATACATATAACAATTACATTACTATTACACAAATACACACGAATAACATCAAATCAAATCCTACATATATATAAAAATTACATTACTATTAAACAAATACACATGAATAGCATCAAATCAAGTCCTACATAAAAATAACAATTACATTAATATTACATAACTATACATGCATATGACATGAATAACACCAAAACAAATCATATTTACATATAACAATTACATTGATATTACACAAATACACATGAATAACATCAAAACAAATCATATATACTTATAACAATTACATCAATATTACACAAATGCATTCATAACTTTAGATCAGATCATTCTCATATATTGTAGTTATCCAGATACATGTAGTACACAAATACACATGTGTAATATCAAATCAGACCATTCATATATTTATATGTTACAATCACATTAATATTACATAATTATACATATAATTACATCAATAGTATTTAGATACATATGTACAACAGATCATACATACACATTAACATAATACAGATACATTAAAAGTACACGAATATATGCCATAAAAAGTTATTTAGTTACTTATAAATAGGATTGTCAGTAAAAGGGTAATTTCTATTTTTGGTCTAAAACAGTTCATCTTATTTTTGTTGCTTTCTTAATACAAATTGACATATTCCTTAATTTCTTTTTATTTTAATAGTTAAAAAGTTTGGAATGGTAAACTACTACATTTTCGAGACCATGGTACCTAGTACACTACTCTCATTCGGAACTACCTTGGCGATCTTCTACGCAGATAAACCTCGGATATCATAAAGTGAGGAAATAGATCTATCATGGATTATGAGCAAACGTGAATTTAATGGAATTTGGTTTCTGTGGTAATATAGTCTGAACTACACAGTAATACGACGTGTAAGACATTGTACTGATGAAATGTTTTGATTAAGAGTGTAACAATGTATATTAAGTGTTGTACATGAAAGTGACAAGTGGTCGTGTTTTAATGTTTTATGTTGACAATCCCTGGCAATTTGCTTTGATTAAGACTTCTGAAAGTTGTTTTGTAACTTATTAGTAGAATAGCAGGCAAATTGTTGGATAATATTGACCTAACACATCCATTTATAAACAATAATATAATAACTTGCCAGCGAGTTAATCACCGGACCTTATAACCTGGATGTATTCCTACTACGTCTGATTTCCGAGGTATATCTTCGTAGATGATTGCCGAGGTTGTTCCGAATACACAACTGTATGCTTTTTTATAATTTATACACGTACATGTATCTGTACTATGCAGTTCGAAAAATACACGTGTTTTTTTTAAATTTAAATTTCACAATTACTTCTTCCTTTTTATTTTTTGATTGTTTTGTAGTGCACTATAAAAACGTCCTTCTTTTGCATTTTCATTTAAACATTCATAAGCTTCATCTACTGTAGGTTGTGTGGTTACATACCGTGCAGCTCCACCACTGGCATTTTTTGAGAGATCTAGGTATAACGACGAAGCATTGTTATCTGCATCTAAATCTGAAATGATGATAAAATAGAATATAAGAATACAACAACTTTGTCTAGGTTCGTGAAGGCTACAGACAACGTTCACTACAAGTTTATTGTAAAGCGTTTTTGTCGTATCTTCGTCCCGCGGGTAGCCATACAATAATATACAATCATACGACAATAACTTAAGAGAAATTGTGATTTAGAGAAAACCATACGACCACATCTTAACTGAAAACAAAGCAATAATTCGTAAAAAGTTAGGTTAACAATTATCAAATCCATCATACCTGAATAAATGCTTCCAATGTTTCCATCGGCGTTAACGTACTGAGATTCTAAATCATTATTCAACGGTCCATGCGCTGTTGGCCTCGGATGTTCAACTGAAAAAATATTTCATTCTTAAATTGGCAACCATTTAGTTTTATTTTCTTCATTTTTGCTTAATGAGAAGGCCCAAAGGTGTGATAGAGATTTAATTTGGAATCCAATTTGACCGTTTTCAGCAGCAAAACTTTGTTTGTAACGTTTGTATCCGTGCAGTACTAAGTTAATAAAATCTGTATATACAAAGCAATAGGATTTACACATGTTGTCTGCCTTTTAGCAATAATACATGTATGTAAAAATACTTCAAGAAAAGCAAAGATTTGAGTTCCCAGTATGAACTTTAGTGACACTTTCAGTTTTGCGTCCTGCGTTAACATTTTAGACGATGTTGCTAGATCTTGGCTAAAATGTTTCTAACATGAAACTTTTTCAAAACTGTTAAAGAAATTCCATATTAGGTTTTTTTCGGCAACAAATAATGAGCAATTAACTTACTCATCTCAATAACTATCATCCTTTTTACTGGGTTTAACGCCGTGTCAACGCAATTTAGGTCATTTTACTACGTCCAGCGCACCTAACCTAGCTTTCCTGGGCCCATGTCAATAACCAGTACTCACCTACCCTTCCGCAAGACCGGAAACTTCTCCATTTATCATATCAATGGAGGAAAATTGACATTATTGCCAAATTTTAATAGGAGGGTAGAACCTCCGCGGGTGGGATTTAAAATCATTGGCCATTTCCTAAGGCTCTCATCTTTAATGTACGTATCTAGCTACATACAGCTGAAAATGAAAGTGTTAAAACTATTGCATAAGCCAGGCTTAGGATCTAGTTTTCAGGCAAGGGACTCATGGGACCATGTTGTTTAAATTTACTCAGTTTTAAGCGACCCCAAGAGTTCCTATACAACAGCGGTCTATAGGATATCTGTTTACAGAGATTAAATAGTTTCGTACCTTGTTTAGTTGTATTGGGTACTATTCTGTCTCTTGTCTCAGCATCAACAGTCTGCTCATTTCTGTTGTTTCTCTCCATCGAACTTGTATCATTGCGTCTTAAAATATCACATCAAATGTTAAAGAGTTATCAAAGTAAATTTTGCAGTATAAATGGACCTATTTGTTTTTGTTAACTCACGAAAAATTAATAATGACGGATCACGTGTGGGTAAGCAGTACTTGAAACTTTAAAAACCTTCATGAATTCTAGTAAAATGGATTGCACAGTTTATCATGTATAATAAACAGAGAAGTGCATGTTAACATAAAATTATTAATCCAATAAACCTCTCTGTTGGGAAAAAATATTCGTCTCATTTTAATCAAAGCGAAGTGCGTTCAACAATATAAGAGTTCGGTGCGACAACGAGCGCTCTTGTTCTGGACGCGGGCGCCCACGCGACTGCTCGCGAGCGATCGCTCCCTATTCAGCTCGAGATGTGTTTCGCTTAGATATCAAAGATGGTGGCTGAAAAAAATTAAATTCTATTTTAAAGAATTATCCCTGAAAAGTGGGATACAAACGTGTGTGTTACTTCTTCCACATAACATATCCACGCAATACATATGATAGAATTTATTTTGCACAGTAAATTGTATCATTATGATTCTTCTATGATAAATATGAAAGATCTCATGTATCAGCAGAAATAATTGTTCCCCAACCCGCTATATTCAATAATGTGATATTTGACGCTATCTTGGATTTTACAGCGAGTGCTTGCAATGTGCGAAGCAGGCGCCCGCTCGATCGCTCGCATTGTTGAAAGCACCTTTGGGTTGCAAGCAACCGACGTAAATGAATTGAAATTACTCCAGCGCTTAGGAGTGATAGTTTACATTACCTTTTCTTATGTACCATGACGATGATAAAGATTGCTATTATAACACATAAAACTAACGCACTAGGAATTGCCAACCATATTTTTATATCAACATTCGAAGTACTATCGGCGTCTGAACTATCTGTAAATTTAATTAATTATGAACATTACTGTTATATTCTTTTACATGTAAATTCCAATGTATATTTTGTAAATAAGGTTAATTGTATTAAATTGATTGAATTTGTAAAAATGAAAGATACAATTATGCCATTTCGTAATAACGATAAGATGAACTCGTAAAAACGAGATAACGAGTAAACTAATTCATTATAATGATGATGTTGTTGGTGTTATTGTTGATGATGACTATGAAAGAATAACAAAGACGCGATCTAATTATAAGTAGTATGAGTATTAACTAATAAGAGCGTGTATATGTGTTCATAAGAAAGTCTATAAGACCTTCTTATAATGTAAGAGAACTGTGTCGACACGTACATTTGTTATGTTAACAAACAAATACTTATATTCAATTCATATAATGGTATTCCTAACTTTCGTGCACCCGTTGGGCAATTTGATGTATCGTAGTATGGTATAGTATAGTATAGTGTAGACAATTAGTTTTTGTATAGACGTGCAGTGTAATGTAGTGTGGACGTGTGGTATAGTTTAATGTAGTGAAGTGTAGATGTGTAGTGTAGTGTATATAATTATGTAGTGTAGTTAAGTTGCGTGTAGTGTAGACGTGTAGTGTAGTATATACATGTAGTGTAGAACAGAGGGCGTGTAGTGTAGTGAAGACGTGTAGAATGTTAAGACATGTAGTGTGGTAGAGACGTGCAGAGTAGTTTAGTGTAGTCGTGTAGTGTAGACATGTAGTGTAGACATGTAGTGTAAAGAAGATGTGTAGTGTCTTGTCGCATGTAGTGTACTGGTGTGGTGTGTTAAAATGTAGTGCAGTGTGTTGAACTGTAAAGTTGCGTTTTGTGCTGTGTTAAATGATAGTGTAGTGCAGAGTAGTATAGTGTAATATGTTGAAGTGTGGTATGGTGCTTTACATACAACTTACAATAAATTTTTTATCACATATTAGACACGAACAACATGGAACAGTTACATTTTGTGTACAAATTTATGGTGAGATACTTATTTAATACACAATTTAATTATAACATATTATATAAATTGGCTCTACAAAAGTGCGATTTTACAACACGTACATTTTTGTAAAAAACTCTGATTTTTTTGAAAATGTTTTTACCTTGAAGTCTTGGTGGTTGACAAGCACCAGTGAATTGATCACATGCTTTCACATATGAGCAGTTTGTACTACATCTCTCGTCACATTCATTTCCGTGATAACCATCCTCACAGCCATGTAAACAAGTCCCATTTGTTTGATCGCAGTAGTTTTTGCCGTCTTTTGAAAGTCTACATGTATGGCTACATTTAAATTCACATTGTTGACCCCACAATCCGTCCACACAGCCTGTACAATGACCAGAGCGATCGTCACATGAATTATTAGCACAGTTGTCGGAACAATTCAGGTGACAATCGTAACTGTCGATTGTTGAATTGTAGCCATATTTGTTTGGGTGACATGATAAACACTCTTCTGTATCATATCGAGAACAAGAAGAACAGTAAGGATTAGTTTGACATTCATATTTACAATTAAATCCAGACCACCCATTGGCACATTCGACACATGCACAATCGGAACATGCATATGTTAGTCGTTCATTTATATAGTTATTGTCTTCTACCCAATACATACCCCATCTATGAAGACTATACCTACAGTCACGACAACGTCGATAATAATGATAATCACGAGCAAACGGCGAATTATCACATTCCAAACAATTGTGTGGACAAGTTAGACATATTCTAAATGATCCAGCATTGAATAACAGACTTTCTTTGTCACATAAGGTACAATCACAGTCATGTTCACACTCACTACAATTAGGTGGACAGGATTTGGAACAATTGTCCCCACAATAGCCAGGCGCACATCCTAAGCTGCACGTTTTGTTTTCATGTTCACAGATTCCGTCTTTGCAGAAGTGGCATTCAGTTTCAGTTTTCGATGACTCACAGGCACCTAGGGTGAACAAAATATACACATTTATGCGTTTTATCGATTAGTAGACCACAATACATTGTACAACAACGTTACATTTTTTAACGTCATTAAGTAAGTTAAATAGCACCATACCGGTTCTGTATTGCAGTTTTTAGCGCACTGGAATTTCGAACCTAGTTTTCACAAGGGGATACGAGTTCAAATTCCGCCTGAAATTAGTATTTTTCTCTTCCGTGGAATAATTGACAATAATGGCAATTGTCCTCCAATGATAGTGTTTATGAAGAAGTTATCGGTCTTTTAGAAAGGTGGGCTGTCTGGTCATATAAACGTCCGGGAAAGGTAAGCTAGGTGCACTTACCTCTGTCAAATTACCATTAATTTGTAAGCACGGCATTAAACCTAATAAGTTGATATAAAGAATATAAGATGTTCTTTCATTACATTTTTGCAAAAAAAAAAAAAAATAGTATCCAACACAAAGCACCCCAAAACAACGTTGTAAAATCCGAAACAGAACAACTTAAAATTGATATTTAAATTAAAGCCCCTTTAAAAAAGTAACCCTGTATTTGGACTGCAAAAAATAGACATTTATCTATTTCAAACACCTCCAATGAACACATTTTTAAAAAAATGAAAATATTGCTTAAACATGTTTATTATTTATCAATAGCATCTCAAAGTGAAAGTAGATCGAAACCGAAAGTAGAATCTGGTTGTCGTTACTTGAAACAATAGATTTGATCACAATATCTTTCAAGATGAAGTCTGGTACAGAATAAAACCCTGCTCCAAATTACATTATTTAACTCAAAAACTGTTTTGATCAGGTACATTGAACATTTGTGTATAAATGAATATATTGTACTCTAATAAAAGTATTACACTTTTTTTAGAAATGGGACCCACGTCAAATTAAAATTAAGAAAGCAGAATGGTTTCAACAGTTTATTGTGTCACTAATACATATTATACTTTTTGGTGGTAAAACAGTGTTCAAGTCTATTGTTTATGAATATATCTTCATATAGTGGCTTTAATGAGTAAATATTTGAAACAAGTCCTTTCGATGAATAAGTTAGAGAAAAAATAATGTTCATGCATGACAAATCGTTATTGCTCGATATCAAAAACATGACATGCCTTTAAAAATAAAATGAAAACGGTTAAGAATTAGAAGAAATCTCGCTAAATAGCTTGTCAAAGGAAAGCATGATATAGCAAAGTGAATTTACGAAAAGACTGCACGAGAACATAACATATTATTCATTAGAGTGAGCATGTGCAATTATTGCATTTTACAGAAAGTGTGTTCTCGAAAACCAAACTCCCCACAGCGGTTATTTCTTTTTATTAAATTAATAACCACTGCCACCGCTAGTAAATTCGTCCCTCTGAGAGCCGAATTTTGTTTTCATCTTTTCTGTAACAATTCAATATTTTCTACAAATTGAGTATTCTTATAGTAAATTATGATGTTCAAAGTACAATTAGATAAAAATAGTTTTAATTAATAATTTGTAAAAAAAGAAGCGTGACGTAAGCATTGTGACACAGGTGACTGACTCAAATTTTCCTTATTATAGTATATATAGAGAATATATAATAATTAATAATATATATTTCTATATATACTATACTAAAATAAACTGAGTCAGTCACCTGTGCATTGTGAGGAGTTTGGGCATTCTATTAATGAATGGTATTACTAGCGTGATTTATGTGTTTGCAGTTTAAATAGCAAAGCGTGACCTAAGCACTGTGAGAAATTAAGAAAATTGACCGCATGCCATTTGCGGTTTTCCTTTGATAAGTCACAAAATAAACTGTTCAGACATCTTTGTCATATTTCTCTCTTACAAAATCGATTGCGTGTTGTAATGTATTTACTGTGGAATCTTTCACATTTTTTTTGTTCTTCTAATTAAAAATAAATAAACATGTTAAGGTTGGTTAGTTATGTTCAAGGTTCACAACCAATATCAAGGGAGGTCAGCTATACTAAAAATGTAATAATGTATTGTTTTATGTTAATGTAATGTTATTAGTTGATTTCTCTTTTCTTACTATACATGTATTTATGTTGTGATTTGTACTTTCAGGTCACTTGTCATGAAGACTTATGATGTAATTTTATGATACTTATTGGAACAAGGGCGGATCCAGATTTTTTTCTAGGGGATCCGAACTTTTTCTAGGGGGGGGGGGTCCAAACTTAACCGTCTTATTACCTTTGAAAAAGTAAGATAAACCTGGCCGTGAGCTAAACACTGGAAAAGTCTTGCGCGCTTTACTTTGACTGCTCTTTTTAACTTTACTTGTGTAAATTGATACATAATAAAGTATTTTATGGACAATATTGCTGTACAATTTCGATATTTGACACATTCATAATTCTTATTTTAAAATATAAGTTCAGGTCATCGTTCCTCCAGCACTCCAGTGCTTTGATTTTGAAATGCTAATACTTGTTGATAATTACTTGTGATTGAAAGTAATGACGAAAAGGTACGCTACAGTCATAATTCGTGTCAACTAAAATCCAACTTCTTAAACGCAGTATGCATGTAAGAAACAGTCACTTTCAGGAACTTGTTGTCAAAAAATGGATACATCATTAAATTTTGGGTCAGATGTTATCATATCATGTTATCATAATTTACTAACTTATCCGTACGAAAGGACTGTTTATTTTTTTCAACAAATAGAAGAAGGGATTCCTCATAGTTCAAAGAACGTCATTTTGCGATTGTCCCGTAGAATAAGATTTTATTAATAGACAAGGATATCACAAAGTCATTTAAACAGCTACACCGAAAAGTCAAAATGTATAATTTGTATTATATGGAGTGTTATGAAGATATAGATGCCTTTCTTAATCAAGTTTTTAGCTAACTACAATACCATAGGAGATACAATTCATAATATCAATGCTAAAACTTCCTATGAAAATATATCCTATACATTTTTCTAATCAGGCTCTTAGTTTCCTGACCACTCGATCGCTTTTCATCTGGTTTTCTCATTATGCTTTTAAGAGCAAGAATATAAACACGGAATTGTTCGTCAGTTTCCAGAGTAAATACATGTTTATCGACACACCTAGGTGCTTCGGTATAAACAATTATCAAGATTTGAGCATTTTGTAGTCGACACCGGATGCCTTAAGTCAATAAAAACGATGCATTTGAGGTCACATGATAAGAAAATGGCCATGAAAAAGTAAAAAAAGGGTGTGTGAATGGACTCGTCTCCGCCATGACGAGTCGACTGAAATCAAGCTGGCGCATAGTCAATAGCAGGCATCAGCAGAGGTTTAGGAAGGCTATACACCACTAAATTTTTTAGCAGACATTAACATTTTTACGCAAGTATTTTTGATCGGAAAAAAACAAAATTGACAAAGATAACTAATCAATTGTAAATAGACTTGTTCATCAAAACCAATATTTATTTTGTATTCATAACATCCGCCCCGTTAGAAAATAAATGTTAACCACAAAATATATACATCAATAGAGAAGACATCAAATTTGGCTGATCGTCAATTTCAAGCATTTTTGGAAATGCTAATACTTGTATTGTCTATAATTAAAAAAATATTGACAAGCACCGATATAAAACATGTAATTCAATGTAAATATAATTCATTTACATACATGTACATAAGGCAATCGGGTTGAGACAAAGTCCTGTAAGGTAGTTACGACTGTCCCCTTTTGGGTATTTATTTAACGCAACGAACAAAAGAAAGGACCAACAAGAGGAAAGAAATCGGGCAATTAGCAGTGGAAGAACTTAACACGTATACTCATGGTGAGAAGAAAATCTATTCTCAGGTGAAGTTAAGACGAATAAATATGAGGACTTGTAAAAAACCCATACAGTATAACCTCTGCAGAGCAGCCTCCTACGTAATAAATGCTCTGCACAACAACATCTTTTGATATTTTCCTTAGGCATAATTTTATGCAACCTCTGTACAGCAACACGCTATAGTACCTCCAAGTGGTTGTTGCTCAAGAGAGGTTGTACTGTACTTATATTATAATTATTATTATTATCATCATCATTATTATCATTATTATTGTATACCAAAGTTGTATATAGCGCTTTCGTATTGAACATCATATGCATAATTATAGTTCGAACAAAAAAACAAAACACTGTTTATAATAACAATACAATGAACATCCCACCAACCATCATGCATTTTACAGTGGTCAGAAAAAAAGTATAAGTGATACAAGTAATAATTAGATTATCAATAAAGGCAGCAAACGGCTGAAAATCAGGCAAGATAAGAAAAATCCATGATTGCAAGGTGCAAAGTCAGATTCTAATCCATGGATCTCTCCAGAACATCCTTCAGTGTCAGCGCCTGATTGCTTAGATAAAGTACAAGTCATCTAGGTGATGATTTGATTAATAATGGAAAGGCAGCCACCGAATGATAGGGATCCTGTCTAGCCTCTGAGAAATCCATGATTGCAAGGTTTAAGGTCAGACTCCGCTCCAAGGATCCCACCAGAACATCCATCTGCGCCGTCATAACAACAGGATAAAGGGGATTTGTATACTTGTAGTCAGCATGACTGTAGATTCAAGGATGATGAAATATACATGCATACATGCACATGCATGCTCAGACTGATAAGTAAATGAACTCACCGTGGTCAATCAGAAGAATGGTAAATGCCAACAATACGATAATACCATGTAATCTAAACAACTTGGCCTGAAGCAAGAAATGTATTTAGTCAATGTGACCAGAATTGTTGTAATTGTTTGGGGCTGATTAACGTTCAATCTGTACGAAATTTCGACAGCTCTTATTATTTGTTTGGGTTAAACTCAGGACGAAATAATGAACCCGTTCCTTGTTCAGTTTGTGTATAGTTTTTTTTCTCAACTGTCAAAGCATGAATAATTTCAAGGTGAATGCGTTCGTTAAAATTATTGTCATAATACATCCATTTGTTTTCGAAAGTGTGTATCATGATCGAGTAAAGCTGCTTATGCCTTATGATATGTGTTAGTCAATATATTTTAATAACAATTAGGCCGCAATGCAATTCAGTCAGCGTGAAATTATTCAAGCTTTGACAGTTGAGAGAAAAAAACAGACTATATATTTCTCTGTCTAGCAAACAAGTATTACTGGAATGTCTTTTGTAAACAAACATTGTTGGAGCACTATAATCTTCTTCGATTATCGAACCCAAAATAATTCAGTGCTTTCAGCGCTTTGACTTTTTAATGTAGCTGTGTCATTCTTGAAACTATGTTTAGCGTTAAGTTTAACATTATGGGGAAATGCCAAGGGAAATTAAGGATAAAATGAAATTATTGGGAAGGAAAGTCTATTTTCTATTCTTTAGAAACTATCAACTAACTACAAGTAACATATCCGAAAGAAATTTTCTGTTTTCTTTTTTTACACTATTGACGCAATGATTCTTCAAAAGTTGCGAAAAGAAAATAATAATAGGTACAAACGTTTATGGCGTTTGCGCTATATTATTACGATTTTCAGATTATCCCTTTTCCATTTTTGTCAAGCAAGTGGCTACGGAACAGTAATCATAGCCTCGAATTGTAAGCTTAAAAAGGTTTAGTATTCATAGACGACCCTGATTGGCTAGGCTGCAGTTATGTAAGTTTGATAAAAAATAGAAACACTTCCTCCAAATTACTCAATAAAGCGTTTTAAACGATATTGAATCATACATGGTAAAAAATTACAAAAACATAAATATAAAGTGATCTTAAAAATTCCACCTCTTAAAGAAATTGAAACTTTTTTTTGTCGTTGAGCAACGATGAAATCCACTGTAGAGTGTTATTTTGATTAACATAGTAGTTGAATCTAATGATTGGGTGTTGATATAGATCCAGTAGAATTAAAGCTGCTTGGTCTTTCCTAGAAAGAAAAGTTTTATGCAAGAGATGCCATACGTTAATTTTACGATACATTTTGTCAAGAAAAGCGTCTACATTTGTAACCAGCTCAAGTTTTCCGGTTAATTACTTTGTCTCTGGTCATTCCGTTATATTACATTACCTTGTTTTTCTCACTTGACTGATTTGGCGCGCAATTAAGGCACATCCGCCCATAGTTGGAGCACTTCGGTCAAGACGCTGAGCAAGGAAGACGTGTTCTTGAACAGCTCGTTCATTTAATTAAATTCTACTTCATATTATGGGATTCGTTGCTTTGCAGCACGTGTGAGAGAGGAGTTGATTGTGACCTCCCTTGGGTTATTTGTTTGTGACTATGGTTTATTTGTATGTGAACATTTAGTCCCTTAGACTGGTAAGCTTTCATATTTATTTGTTTCTCTTTTGTTGTTATAATTATATTGTATTGTTTGTCTATTTAGTTAATCATTATTATATTTGCTCTTTAATTTTGTATGTGTTTATACCACAAGATCAATCGCGGAACAAACAAAGTGTTTTAGACTGAACTTTACATGCGCTCGTATGTCGAGCAGCTGGACTTACTTTGCTAAGTTATGTGTTTATATTGTATTGAAGTAATCCATGTATTCGGGTTATTTAGACTTTTGTTGTATTATGTATTTCCAGGATGTACATGGATAGATGTAGATGACATCCCCATGCTGTATTTATATATTTATTATGTAAATGGAAGATATAGTATTATACAATAGCTTTATGAAATCAAGACCAGTTTCCATCATTTATTACTTCATCAAAGATTTAGAACCCATCCCAAGTGGTTTTGGACCAATAACCACTTAGTATAAATATTCATTGGTCTACACATTTAAGCCTTGTTTGTTTGCTTCCTTGTTAACATGTTTGTTTGCTTGCTTTTGCGTTCGTTCGTCCGCCCGGTCGTTCATTCGTGCGTTTGTTTAGTTTTAACGGCATACCAACATATACAAGTCATTAGTCATTAGTAGTCTCCCCTGATCAATGGCGGTCACGAAAATATTTGCTCAGTGAAAACGGATAGAAAATTCTAAATAAACTTGGATTTAATAGTTTAAAAACGGATAAAAACGGATTACATGAATGGATATTTAAATGGGGAAACATAGAAAAGGTAAAAAGAAGAAAAGCAGTGAATCTGACTCTGAGGAATGTCGAGTAAAACAGGGAAAATTTGGCGCCAATCGATTTAGTGCTTTGAGTGAACTTTTAGGTGAGACTAACGACATATTATACAATAACTCCAGTTGTGAGGGCCTAAATAGATCCACTGACAATTTTCATAACGTATTCGATAGCCCCACACCCACCAGTCAAGTAAAAATGGCAACACAGACAGTTGATGATTCAAAAATGGACACCTTAATTTTGGCTGTTCAAGAAATAAAACGAGGTCAAGAGAATATGAAACAAATGCTAGAAAGCAAACTTGATAAAATGAGGAGTGAATTAATGGCTAATATAGACACAAAAATCAAGGTGATTCGGAATGATATAGCCATTGAAATCAGTCGTGAATCCAGTAGAATTGACAATATTTTGACTTCCATTGAATCCCTTCAAAGTAGAATGGACACAATGGAGAACAAAGCACCAAGCTATTCGGCTACTACTAACGGCTCACACGACGAAAACTACGACAATACACACCATTCTGATGACACAGAAACCTCAGTCATAATACATGGTTTACCGTTTGTGAATAATGAAAACATTGTACATGAATCACAAAAATTGATTGATAATTTATCAAATAATACATCGTCATTAGTGAAAATAGTCAAAGCTGAACGTTTTAAGTCCTACAGGATAAACAAACCAGGATTAGTGAAAGTACAATTTAGAAACAAAAATGAAAAAGTGGCTGTCTTACAAAATAAGTCATCATTGAGAAACACGGAGATGTATCGTAACTGTTATATAAACAATTGTAAAACGTACACTGAAAGGTTGATTGAGAGAAATACCAGAGCTATACTACGTCAACTACCAGACGGTCGTAACTACAGAGTAGACGGTCGTGGCAGAATTACTCAGCGAACACAGCAAAATAGGTTACAAAATGAAACTCAACAACAGCAACGTCTTACCAATGAACAACAATAGGAATCACACCGGCTCGATGACTCGTAAAGATATGCTCACTTAAACGTATGTGGATGGACAACTGAAAATAATGATCTTAGAACTGCATTGATATTATCTATGAATTGTGATATAATCTCAATATCAGAGACACACTTAGCTCAAAATAATTCTCTACAAATACAAGGTTATACTTGGTTTGGATTTAACCGTGCGGACATTCATCGACGCGCTCCGAAGGCTTCCGGTGGTGTTGGAATATTCGTTAAGAACTGGTTAAAGAATGAATACAATGTATGTGTTGTTGACAAAGCTATTGATGGAATACTTGGATTAAAGTTCACCCATAAACTTAGTGACTATGATTTTATCATATACAGCTGTTATCTACCGCCGGAACATTCAACGAGAGGTCGTGATGCTCAAAGTTATTTTGCTCATTTATTAGCCCAAATTTATTTACATAGTGAAAGTGACACAATTATTATTGCTGGGGATTTAAATGCTCGTATTGGAAGCCTATCGGACATATCTAGTGATATAGATCTTGTGCCGGTTAGAAATTCAATAGATCAGACAATTAATCAACACGGACACGAATTTAATGACTTCTTGAATGATTCCAAATTTTGTGTTTTGAACGGACGATATGCAAATTACGACTATTTCACTTCTATATCAACTAAAGGGAGAGCAGTCGTTGATTATATATGTGTACCCCATGACTACTTTCATAACTGTAAACAATTTAAAGTCGTACCAGTACAGACAATTGTGAATGATTATCACTTGCACGAGATTATTGGTGAACGATCAAAATTACCGGACCATTCAATGCTAGTAACGGAACTTACATTAAATAAGTTTGAATTCAACCGTAACAATAATGAGTGTAATTCTCAGCGACCAAGATTTAAGCTTAACAAGATACCACAAACTTTTATGAATAATAATTTAGTAAGCTTAGCGCTAACGGAAGTCATACATGAGATAGAAAGGTGCAGAGACACGCAAAATGATATTGATATGATTTACGATAAATTGTGTGACGTATTATATAGTGAGATGAACAAACACATACCCAAGTCAGAAAGTTGTAGTAAGAACAATAATAAACATTTCAAAAATCAAAAGCCTTATTGGAGTGAACAGCTACATGAGTTATGGAAAGTTATGAGTAATAAAGAGAAACAATATATCAAATGTAAAGGTCCTAAGCGTCTAAGAACAATTAGACATAGAAAATATGTTATCTCAAGAAACAATTTTGATAAATCACTCAGGCGTGAAGAGCGCATGTACAGAAAATCTAAAGCTATTGAAATTGAATCTATGACGTCATCAAACCCCACGGACTTCTGGAATAAAATTAAACGTTTGGGACCCAGAAGAGACACCTCAATTCCTATAGAAATAGTCAATGATAATGGCGATACTATTTGTTCGGAACCTGAAGTATTAAAACGCTAGCAGACTGATTTCGAGAAATTATATAATGGTGCCGACAGTACGGAGTTCGACGATGATCACGCTTACCAAGTCAATGTACATAAAACAATGTTGGAACATAATATAAACGATCCATTGTATTCTTCAAATCAATATTTAAACGAGACAGTGTCTATTGATGAAATCACTAAAATTGTGACGAAAGCGAGAACACGCTCTGCATATGGGTATGACGAAATTCCATATTGCATATTGAAATACCCTAACGTAATTACAGTTTTACGTGAACTTTTTCAAATTATTTTTGATACCAGTATTGTTCCTACAATATGGAGAAAGGCAGTTATATGTCCAATACTTAAAGATAGTAGCACTGATAAACGTATACCGATGAACTACAGGGTTGTGAGTCTTTTATCGTGCATCAGTAAACTTTATAGTTCCTTTCTAAATAATCGTTTAACAAAATTCTTAGAAATCAACAATATACTGGCTGATGAGCAAAACGGCTTCAGAATGAATAGATCTTGTGAGGATCATATATTTACATTAAACAGTATTGTGAAAAACAACGACTCTGTATTTACTGCATTTATTGACTTACGCAAGTGCTTTGATTTCATTAACAGGGATATGATGTTGTATAAATTATTACTCAATGGTATTGATGGAAAATTGTATAACTCTATAAAGTCTATATATGAAACAACGATAGCTAGTGTCAGGATTAATGATAAACTTACCCAGTGGTTTGACTGTAAGACTGGAGTACGTCAGGGTGATAATCTGTCACCAACGTTATTTTCTATCTTCATAAATGATTTAGTGAAAGAAGTGAATGACCTTGACCTTGGGATTAATATTGGAACGAGAAAATTGTCGATGTTATTGTATGCAGACGACATTGTTTTTATTGCAAAAAATGAGACTGATTTACAAACCATGCTCGATACTATGCATAAGTGGTGTAAACAATGGAGAGTTTTAATTAACACTGATAAGTCGAAGTGCATACATTTTCGAAAGACTAGAACCCAACAAACAGACCAGATATTCAAAATTGGAGACAATATTTTAGAATTAGTGCCAACTTATAAATATCTTGGTATTATATTTCAATTTAATGGTGACTTCACACCCAATGCTGACATCCTAGCAAAAAGTGCCGGTCGTGCTCTGGGGCAAGTCATATCGAAAATTCATAATATGAAAGATTTTGGCATCAAAACATACGAGAAACTATATGATTCATGTGTGATACCTGTGATAGAATATGGGGCTAGTGTTTGGGGACACCGCAAGTATCAGTCAACTGATAACATACAAAACAGAGCCATTCGTTATTTTCTCGGAGTCCATAGATTTGCACCAATTCTAGCTATACATGGTGATATAGGCTGGTTACCGGTACAATACAGACGATGGATATCCATACTACGTTACTGGAATAGACTTATCAACATGAGAAGTGATAGGCTAACAAAGCAAATATTTGAAAACGATTATACATCTAGAAAAAACAACTGGTGTAATAACGTTAAAGATATTATGACCAAACTTGGATTATTAAACTGTTATAACAATAAACAATGTGTTAACACGTCATCACTAAAATCACTCATCACGGAGTATTATAACAATGAATGGAATAATCAAATTCTAAACGTTCCTAAACTACGATATTATAAAACTTTTAAAACAGTGTTTGAACAAGAAAAATATGTTTCCCTTAATCTGAATCAAGGTCTATAATCACGTGGTCTACTGTTATGATACTAAAGCGTCGAGTGTAATGGCGGCGCCCACCGGATCAGAGGTAAATCTCATTTTTCTTCTTTATTTTAAATTTTTCGAATTTTTCATGTAGCCTATGTTCTAGCCAACAATTTTCTGAATCTATCGGTACCAATAGATGCTTGGTCAAGACTGTAGTTCGTGAGAACACTCTGCAGAAAAAATCGAAGTGGACAGAATTTTCAAAAAAATCCGTGATACTAAAGGGGAACATTTTATAAATTGAACATTAAAAGTCCCATTTTAGATATATATAGATGTGTCTCATGTAATATCAAACTAAAAGAGTTTTCTAAAACGTATACTATTGTAAATAATTTGAAATTGCATTTTATTTTGTAACATATAATGTATACTTGAAAATAAACACAAATGATACTAGGGGGGAACCAAAATCTTATGATACTAAGGGGGAACAAAAATGGTATTCATAGTTTGGTACTCAAAATCACTGACTACATTTTTTTCTATATTATAGGTGAAAACAACAATGAATATATCTTCTTATGCAGTGAATGTGGAAAGCATTTCAACTCCTAAAGTACATATACATGTAGTCGCCATTGCAGGCGCCATAACAACAAAACCCGTTTGCCTGTTTTGGAAGAAACTACTATGACAGAGAGCATTTTCATATTCACAGGTGCATACAATGTCCCTATCTTTTTGATGTTAAAATTAATGAATAGGTGTATTCGACAATGTCGTTATGTAGAATATACATAATTATATATTGTAATTGCACGTGATAACAGATATTTTAATTGGATTTTATGCCGTTTAGGTCCCTGTCAAACATACAACCTATTTGGCAGTACATGTATGTGCAAAACGTATGAGAACACGCTTGCGATCGTTGTATGTACTACGATGTCTCATTTTACAACGTTTTTGATAACTTTATCTATGTTCTATAAATTTCTGCTTGGAACAAAACAACCTGATAAAATCGACCAGATGACAAGATATGTCATTTGTTTGAGAATTAATTCCATTAAATGATGCTGATGTACTGTATACATGTACTTTTAAAACCTGGGATACACCAGGATGAGCCACTCATACTTCGTAAGAATCTGTCAACTTTGTTTTAAAAAGTCATGCTTAAGCTTTTAATCACGATCTTCTATCGGTTCTAGAGGTTACAGCGATTTTAAATCAGTGACCTCTACCACTCAACCACGGAAACGGGGTACCATATTGAATAAGTAGGCCGTTAACAAGTGTATTTATCCAGTAAGCTTATCCATATCTTGTCATCATTAAACTGAAATATTCTATATATATAGAGATCGTTAATGACAACTGTTCTATGTAGTTTTGCCCATCGGTTTAAAGGAGGACCGATATCTTATTCGCTACACATCGGCCTGATCCATTATCAGCACAACATTTGTTTGATGCCTATTACACATCGGGCAGTATCGGATAGTTATCGTTATCGGCATCCGACCTACATCGTTTTGCCCATCGGTAGTAAGTCGGACCGATAACTTGGTGGCTACACATCGGTCTGATATCGGACAGATATTTTTTCCATATAATCTATCCACCATCGCTGCAACGGTTTTAGACATCAGTCCGGACTTGCCGATCTATCATTGAATAATAGCCTTCAAAGTCTACGATATACACATGTACTATGAATTTTGAGCTACCGACATGGGTCTTAAACATGGTACACTGTCTCGCTATGTTACAACTTTATAAAAAGTTATTTCAAATTCAAATATTATATACGAACTCAGTCTGAGCTGACTTGTAAACAATGTTAGTGCAAGCAATATCGGCTATCCAGCGATCAGTTTAAATGTATTTAGGAGAACAGCTTGGACAAAACGGCTTTATAAAAAAATCAACAATGTAATTTAAGAGATATACATTTAATAAAAATAATCTGAAAAAATCACCTCCGTCTTTTTTTTTTAATTTTCGGGTGTTGCATAACGTTAGGCAAGCTCTAAATTAATGCGAGCATTTGATTGGTTTTATTTTAAAACGAGTTTTGTTTTCTCAAATTAAGTCTTTCTACCTTAAATTACAAACTTTTTATTGAAAAACAAGCTATATATGTATATTGTTATTATCATTTTGTATATTCATTTTATTTCGAGGTCGTCGGGTCGATGTCGGACAATTCTTGTTACCGATTTCGTTAAAACACAATAAGTCTAATGCTTGTTATGTGAAGTATTCAAAGCATTTTTTTCTGCAAAAGACATAGCAAGTGTCATTATAATATCTTTCTTGATGTGCCATGATTTAAATCTGACAAAGATCGGACCGCTTTCGTGTATATTTGCCGATATTTCGACCATTACTGATGTATATCCGATATAAGCATGCTCACTGGGCTATTATTCATTAATACCCTTGTTACTAAATAAATTTATATATTAAAGCAGTTTTCGGGCGGTTATCATGGTCCTATAGGGTAACATTCGTTACTATCGTCCCACTGAATAAAAGCGCGTGAAACATTGCGTCATAAAAGTCTTGCATGTGGTTCATTCATAAAATATTTGCAGCACAAAATGATCGTAGCTTTCTTAAGCATTCGCACCGCAATAAATGCCTACATCCACATATGTACAAATGTATTTGGAGTTTGACCAAATGGCGATGATCAATCCTGATCTGAATGATGTCCTCAAGCTAAAGCTGTCGGGGCAATATTCATTCTGCTGAGCCGATTATCTTCATCCCGCCCGCCTCTGCTGTGTAATAGCCTCTTTCTATTGATCCCATTTTTGTGGCTAAAACATGGATCGAACTTGTTTTAACCTTTACAAGACTTGCGACAATGCAGTCAAACTATGTAATTAAATGTCTTTTTAATTTAAATATGACCTTCATGGTTTGCTTTTGTTGCAAAATAATTCTTAGCGCTGAAATATTTAACTTTTACATAATTATGAACCTCTTTAATTTCCAGATGCAGTTTATATGGCAGAAAGAAGATAATGAAATGTCTAAGGTGCCAGGAATTATAAGCTGCACCACATTCTCTTCAACAACACACAAAAGTGGTCCATGCTCCTGATAACAGATGTTTCCATTGTGATGCAGACTTTTTAAATAAACAGCAATTAATTGATCACATGTCTTAACACAATGGGGAAAAGCATGTTAAATTTGTGTCTGTGGCAAATGTAACCATCTAGTCTTTCAAGACATCGATCATGAAAGTGACGATTTTACATGTAGTTAGTGTATTGTTTGATGTTTCGATGTTTGATGTTATGATACAACGACTACCCGATAATCTGATGTTTTAAATAAATATGAAAAAATCACGACTGTTTTTATAAATAAACGACTATTACATTGTACTTTTTTATTTGTCTTGTATATTTTTTATTTTGTTTTCAAGTGCGTGTTGTTTTGTTTGATTAACCTGTCACTTAAACAAGTACAAAGTGACTGATTGCGTTATTTCCGACTTCTTTGTAACTTAATATTTTCCCGATATTCAAAATCGCCTTAGTATTTTAGTTAATCACTGATCAATATAGGACAATGGCTTTGTGGTTAGCACATTTGTCTCTCAAGCTGTTCATTTTGGGTTCGACTCTACATTTTATTATTATACAATCTCCAACTCCAAATAAAAATACATTTGTATTCTTAAATTAAAAGTACAATGGGATATAAATATATACTTAACGAAACTTTTAAGTACCCCGATTTCAATGTTGTTGGACTTTTTTTTATTTATTTTTCACCATTAATGTCCGATTGTTAATGATAAGTTGTTTTGGACTATACTATCGTCTTTTTGCATGGTTTTCATGCTTTTTAATTGATGCAAAATTGGTTTTCTCTTGCATGTGCCAAAAAGCGGAAATGGGCACGTGCTTCTCGTGCAAAAATTCTACGTGGTCAGTTTTTGATAATCATTAGTGTGTTGGTATGCACAACGAAAAATCAAGAAAGTGCTCGAATGTCGCTTCAATAATGAGAAATTGCCAAAGGTCTTTTGCAAAGCGGTGCAGGATATGATTTATAATTGCTAATTGTCTGCTTAATCAGACCAATAAGAAATCTTCCCACATGCGCGACTTAACTATTTTTGCATCGATAAAGTAGCATAAAACCATGCGAGCAGACGAGAGTATGGTCCTAGACAGAATTCCGTTATCGATCGGACTAAAATGTTGAAAACTAAACATTTCCTACAATATTGAAATCGGTGTACTATGAAGTTTTGTTAAGTATAGATCTAATGAGAATAAAACACCAACAAATGTATTGATGATATATAATAGTCTCGAACTCACGACTTTGTTAAGCCAAGAACAAAACCACTTCACCACATGGGGTGCCAGAAAATATATAATAAATAATACTTGTACATGTATTTGAATTTTACATTTCAAGCCATCTTTCTACTTATGGCGACGGTTATCCGTGCAATGACCGTGTAATTTTTCAAGTTGTGACAGGTCAACATATCAATACTAAGACACGAAATAGTGTGTCATAAAACTATAAGAAATGATGCACATGCATCTTTTTTAAAACAGGAATACACCAAGTACGATATGATAACAGACAATTAGGGAAATATCAAACAATTAACAAGAATATTCATATAATTACTACTTTTTTATTTCATACTTGTATACATGCTGTAACATAAACAGTTTTGTTTACTTTAGGCAAATATAAATTGTTGCGCCAAATTATTATCAAAAAGGATACAACCCTGAAGAAAATCAAACTGATTCAAAATCAAATTCATGTAAACAGTTTTATATCCAAATATCATAACCGTAGATTCAAACTTGACGACATCAACATTCTTCATCTTCGAATATGTTCATAAACATGGTATGTAATGTGGTCCCTGCAAAGGCACACCATGCATAATACATATTGCACCCTAATTGGCTATTCATAAACACGACTGTCTTGATTAACTTTACTTCTGTTAAATGCCGTTTTGACAACAGTGATGTTTCTATTTTCACCGTATTTTCTGTAATTAAGAAATAACTTACAGTTGTCTATATTTTGTTGTCTAATAAAATATAGGCACGAGTTGTGATGCGCGTATGATTAAATCACGAGTGCTTTAGCACGAGTGATTTAATAAGCGCATCAAACGAGTGCCTTTATTTTATTAGACAACAAAATATAGACAACTGTAAGTTATTTCGATTCTAACATCGTAAAATACATCCGTAGAAAAGATATATTTATAGAACTATTTTTAACTGTCAGAAACGTCGTGCTGTTGAAATCCACCCCAGTGCAAAGGCCGAAAAAAAGCGTTTATTTACACAATTCTCACAGATAGGTGTTTCTTATTCCGAACAAGAAATATTAAAATCTTAATTATAGAATAGAAACCAAGTTGTAAAAGCCAACCCTTATAAACTCGGCCGCCATTTTCGGCTTTGCGCATTTAACGTGGGGAGTAAAATTTCAACAGCCGTCACGAGCTATATTTTGTTGAATAATAAAGCATAGATGACGTCACATTAAATAAAGAGTGAAAACGCACGTGCCTATGTTAGAATATAAAAGCATATTCGTAAACATTTATGTTCCCCCTTAGTATCATAAAAAGTTATGTTCCCCCTTAGTATCATATAAGTTTTGATTCTCCTTAGTATCATTTGTTTCATTTTCTAGTTTCTTTTCTATATTACCTAAACAAATACAATTTTGTATCATGTACATAAAGTAAAGCTCATACAGTGTTACATTACATGTTTTTTTGTTATTTAATATATAAAATAGGACTTTATATGGTCATTTTATAAAATGTTCCTCTTTAGTATCACGAATTTTAATGAAAATTCTGCCCACTTCAAATTTTTCTGCAGAGTGTTCTCACAAACTACCGTCTTGACTCAGCATATATTGGTACCGATAGATTCAGAGAATTGTTGGCTAGAACATAGGCTGCATGAAAAATTCGAAAAATTTAAAATAAAGAAGAAAAATGAGATTTACCTCTGATCCGGTGGGCGCCGCCATTACACTCGACGCTTTAGTATCATAACAGTAGACCACGTGATTATAGACCTTGTGAATAGAAATGAACGATCACTACTAGCGCAGCTACGTTTTGGCATTTTGCCTATAAGAGTTGAAGCTGGTCGTTATAACGGAGAACCTTTAGAACAGAAACTATGTTTATTCTGTGATCAAAATACTGTTGAAACAGAGACACATATTTTATTAAATTGTAACTATTATGACAACATTAGAGATGAAATACTTCATGATATATACTTAAATAATGACTTTTTAGATTTCAATGATGAAAATAAGAATAAAACCCTACTTTTAAACCATCCGCGTAAAGTCGCAAAGTACCTAGTGAAATCATACTTAAAGAGACAGAGACTTACTTATAATAGATAATTCTATGTATTTGATTTTAGTGTATATACATTTAGTTTCATACAGTGACTTATAGGTCCATAGGGCCGGGTGTATTTTGTACTTATATCACATTGTACTTTATATTTTTGTACTGTATCTTACACATGTCACTTTAATAAAAACCTTACTTACTTACTTACTTATACAAAGTTTATATCTCGCCGACTCAGTTATCAATCCAAACATTCTTACTGAAATCGAAAGAAACACTTGATGTGACTTTTGATCGGCAACTGATTGTACCACTTAGTTAAAATAAGTGATATGATCGAATTAGTTTCTGTTTATTAATTTCCTTCCTTTTTAATCACTATCTTAATAAAATAATCAAATACACTCCTCAGATGTGCGATAAATTCTATTGTATGCATAGCAATATTTTTCCTACTATAGTCATGTGACTATATGAAGTTCAGGTCAATGGTTTCTACAACTGAATATCGTCACGATTTGATTCTGATGTATATGGCAGTCTGGAAAACTTCATTTCAAATCATATACACTGAGACGCAAGAATCTTTTGTTGTATGTATAAAAGGACAGATGTATGCCGTAAATCCTTTCATTGATATTTTTGGCTTTTAAGTGGGACCCCTTACACAAGGACTATCTCAATACGGAGGCGACTCCAGCCGGGGGATCAGGGGTCCGGACCTGAAATTTCCAAAAATGTACCCATGAGTTTATTTTTTACTGTTAGCCATTTCTAATAAGAAGCAATTTTCTGGTGCTCGCAAAGTTTGGACTCCCCTAGACTCCCCTATTTCAAAGATATAAATGACTGCTACTGGTCTCTGGAGAGAATAATTAAATGTTAATTGTGGTTGAACTCGTTTAGAAACAAAATGACCGTCATTTTTTGCGATAATCGTAACTGATTTTGGCCTATTTTTTTTAAATATATTTTTTTTCAATTTGAAAAAATTGAAAAGAACGAACAACATCTAATTGTAGTTCTGTTTTAACTCAGTAGAAAACAATGACTGAATTTGACCAAGAAAATAGTGCTGCATATAAACATGTTTACTATATAACGCAGATGAGTTTGAAAAAAGAAGTATTTAAACAATTACTTAAAATTACGATATTTAATGGTTTTTTTTTCAAATTAATCAAACATTATTCTAACTGTGTAGTGCTACGGAGAATATTTATGTGGCAGACAATTGCCAAAGGTGGAGTTTACTGTGAGACCGTAGAGTGATGGACAGTTATCATAGTTAAGCAACGAATTGTAAGGTTAGTGGTTGGATGGGTGACCGTAGATTAATGTTATGTCGATGCGCGTTACACTTATGTACTTGGTTGTTTAACACCGTAGCAACACATTCGTTGTATAGGTAATTTCACGGTGATCAGTCCACCTACTCACTGTTACTGAAAAGGCTAAATCTCTGGATTTAGCTGTTAACCATCTACTAGACGCAAGTCAGTGACTGACAACAACCCCTTCGTGATTAAGAATCAGTGGTGGGAGGGAGAATGACCGTAGATATTACATCATGACTTAGCTCCTCGAAAGTATGCCCCGCCCGGTAATCGAACCTGCGACCCCTCGATCAGTAGAATAATGTGCATGTAAAATGAAATATGAATCACAGATGACTATGAATGATAAGGTGATAATGACGGATATCGAAATAGTTCATGAAAATTTGAATCGTTAAAAAATTCCTTCCAACAGTACTTTCAGTACTTTGATTCGGGACCAGTAAGTGTTTTTGGCCTTATACATAATAGATTTTGGCCTTGTTTGCATTTTTTACAGGTTTTGCAGTTTTGCTCGGTGAATTTGCCACTTTATATGACGAATAGCACATACTTGTTTAATAATGCAATAAACTATATAGAATACACGTTTACTAAAAGTTTATGATAAAAGATAAGAGAGCTAGAAAAATACCTTGACTGCAGTCTGTCGTTCACTCACTCCATCTATATCAAAATCTCTTGTAATTGAAATAGTCATAACTTTCCCTAAAAGATCTTTTTAATCGTTGTAAGTCAACCAGAAGTGTCATACAAATGTTACAATCAATTAATAACAAAATATCAAGTCAAAACAACAAACTTAAGCTCAGAAAAAACGTTTTCACTCATATGTCGACTTTACGACAACTCAATGTTTAAATCACCCGTACTAAATTTCCTCATTTATAAGGAAGAAATATTTGATAAGTCGGGAATACATTTAAGGTGTGTATGTTTAAGTGGACCTAAACTTAAGTATCTCATCAATCACTAGCATAGGCGTTTCTAGCGGGGTGGGGAGGTCAGGGGGTCCGGACCCCCCTAGAATTTCCAAAACGTACCTGTCCATTAGTGTATTTCCTGACTGTGTGTCATTTTTAAGTAGCATGAAGCAATTTTAATCGGTGCTTGATATAGATTTAATGATTATGTACTTATTATTCTGCATTATTTAGCAAAATGTGTATATTGTGGTTCTGGTTCGAAAGATTGGACCCCCCTAGAAATAGTTCGGACCCCACTAGAAAAAAAATTCTGGATCCGCCCCTGCCTAGCTACATTAGTATCAGTATCATCAAGGATATTTAGTATTTGTCTAAACCCGGATTCTGGACTTTATACATATCATTACATCTGTTATCTATGGTGGTGTATATCTGCCAACAGATAACCACATGAAACGCGTTATTTAGGTAGTTAACTAGTTACTGTAACTAGTTAACCACTTTACTAACTAGTTTATTCAGAGGTTAACTAGTTGCATTTACTAATTAATCATTTGACTTAATAAATAAAGAGGTTAACTACTTACGATAACTAGTTAACCACTTAAATAACATGTCAGTTATGTGGTTATTTGGTGGCAGAAATATGCCACCATAGTAATCATCATTGGTTTTCCTAAAATCTTAATTTTCAATCAAACTTTAAATTTCCTCGTAAAGTGCTCCTGATGTTATGATCAATGTTATCCGTTGCCCAAGTAGGCCTACATGTATGCATACACCACATCAGGGATGTGGAATTCCTATGCCCGACTTGCCCGACTGGTGCATGTATGTCTGCAGACAAGTAAATATTTCCAGCCCACTTGTTCGTGGACAAGTTATACTTTTTAACTGTAAATGCGCTACATGTAACACAGTAATAAATGATAATGTAAATGTTTCAATTATTTTCGGCATTGAACTATTTCATTCAACTAATTATAACTTAAATTATGCGTTTTATAACAAAGTTCACTGAATTGAACTTCTTGACAAGTGGATTTTGATTACGGATGTGATGATTTTCTGAATGCACTTGTCCGTGAACAAGAGGAAAATAATTGATATTCAACACTTCTGCACATCAGAAATAAAAACTTGTGCTCGATATTTCACAGAAGTTAAGGATCGAAGCTATGAAGCTCTGGATTTGTTTTGTTTACTGAGTTAGTTATTCTGTAGGATTGAAGTCTTTTTCTATAAAAAGAAATGATCTTTGACTCCTAGTAACCAGAAACTAAAGGCCTGCATCATTTTAATTACCAACCATGACAGTAAGTTTAAAGTTACCATTCTTGCATATAGCTTTCTTTACCTGTTCGCTGGCATAAAATAACTAACTGAGCAATACTACTTAAATGACCAAGAAATCGTCAAAACTTACTTTCAATCCAATGTCTATGATTTTTTATAAAAAATAGCCACAAGAGTGTTAACAAGATGTTTCTATTTTTAGCAACAGTGACCTATATTTCCATCCAAGATGATTCCTAGATATGCATCCTAATAAAGTTTGATGACAATTGAGGCGAAAATGTGACCACTAGAGTGGTCCCATGGGTTTTCTTTATATGGGCTGTGTGACCTAGTTTTTAACACCAGTTGACAAATGTTTGGCCTCATCTGAGCAATTACCTAATTAATCATTGTGACCAAGTTTGATAACAATTGAGGCAAAAAAGGTGTTACCACTAGAGTGTTCACAAGGTCCTTCCATATTTGGTCTGCGTGATCGAGGTTTTAACCCCAGGTGACCCATGTTCGAACACATCCGAAAAATTAACTAGACGAGCATCTTGACAAAGTTTGATGGCAAATATGTGACCACTAGGGTGTTTACAAACAAATGTGGACGGACAGACGGACGACGGCGATCACTAAAACCCACTCTGTGACAGGTAAGCTAAAACATGAATAATATAAAAATGCGAATGAGAGAGAGATAGAGTTTATTCAATAAATGAAAATAACATACATAGCACAAGAATGATTAAAACAGTAAAAACAAATAATATAAATAATACTATATCATTGTACATTCATTGTACTAGGACATATTTCCATCTATTAAGGATAGCACAAAAAAGGAAATATGAAATTCCTTGTTTCCATTGTGGTCCTTAAATAAATGAATACAAGTCCTAGCAAGGCACACACTAAATTTACTTCCAATTATCATAAAACATTTGAAATACTAGAATATGTTAAAATAAGGGACTATAAGAGGTCAAAATTAAGATTATCACAGGCAAACAAAAGGCATAAAATATCACCGAATTTATTACAACTTGGTAAAATAATGTTTTTTACTAGTTTTTTAAAAGTTTCAGTATTGGTGGTATGTTTAATTTCAGTTGGTAACTGGTTCCACAGGTAACAGCCATTGTATACAAATGACTTCTTTCCAAAACCTTTTACAGATGGAATTTTAAAACAAGATTCAGAACTAAATCTAGTGTTATGATTATGAACTGAACTGGCCTGAATAAAATGTTCATGTAAATAAGAAGGAGATATATCAATAAATATTTTAAATACATTGTTTAAAACAATCTGATTTTCTCTTTTTTCTACAGGTAACCAATTTAGCTCAACAAAATGATCTTAGATATGTGCTGTCTGCAATCTAAGCTAAGAACAAATCTAATAATTTTATTTTGAGTAATTTGGAGTCTGTTCTTAAGATGCTGTGAAATACTGAAATACCAGACAGAGCAAGCATAATCCAAATGGCATTGCAATAGAGACATAACCAAGAGCTTTTTAGCATAAAGTGATAAAAATTTACTTTTTCTGTGTAAAAATTTAAGCGTAGCATTGACTTTTTTAATAATTGAAGCTACCATCATGTCAAAGTTTAAAGACTGGTCCAACAACACACCAAGATATTTAACTGAGTTGGTTGTTTAAAGTTTTATACCATTGCAAAAAATATCAAGTTCAGAACATTTCTTTAACCTTGGTTTAGAGCCAAATAAAATAGTTTCTGTTTTACCAAGGTGTAATGACAATTTATTATCAACCAGCCAATTACTCACAGTTTGCATGTCATTGGACAATAGTCTTTCAATTTCAAATTTGCATTTACTGGACACTAAGATGGCAGAATCATCTGCATACAATAAAAGTTTACTTTTAACAGTACCAGCCATATCATTAATATAAATTAAAAACAAAAGAGGTCCTAGTATAGAGCCTTGTGGTACACCACAGGTTACAGTAGAAGGGGATGACAGAGTATGATTAATGTCAGTGTATTGAACACGACCAGATAGATATGATCTAAACCAATTAACTACATCAATGTTAAAACCTATAAGCCCTAATTTGCTTAATAGAATAGAATGATCTACAGTATCAAAGGCCTTCTGTAGATCAAGCAAAGCCATCCCTACATAAAAACCTTTGTCCAACTCAAACCTGATAAAATCAGTTAAATGCAATAAACATGTATCAGTAGAATATGACGATCTGAACCCAGATTGAAACTTGTATAATAGATTTTTATCATTTAGATACATTTCTACTTGTTCATAAACAATTCTTTCAAAAATTTTTGAAACAATACTTAAAATTGATACTGGTCTGTAATTCGAGACATTAGTTTTATAATTTTTCTTATATATTGGTACAACCCGGGCAGATTTAAGATCATCAGGTACTACCCCTTGGATTAATGACAAATTGATAATATGAGCTAGAGGACAAGCAATGACTGATGCACCATCTTTAATAAAACGACAAGGAATATTATCTAGGCCAGTTGCTTTGCTAGAGCTCAGTCTATTCAAATGTTTAAAAACACCATTTTCAGTAATTAAAGAAAAAGAGTAACTGTTGAGAACAACACCTTGGTCTCTATAGAATGAAGCCACAAATTCTCTGCCATATTGACCCAATGCAGCAGATAATTTTGTAACAAGGACAGAAGCCACTGTGGTGAAAAACTTATTAAAATGGTTTGTAACATCTAATTTGTTGAAACTAATATTATTATCAATTATATTAAGTGCAATATTAGAAGTAGATTTGTTATTTTTCTTAGAAGGCATTCCAAGATCTTTGAGAGATTTCCACAAAGATTTTGAATCATTTTGATTATCAATAATAGATTTCTTGTAATAATTTTTTTTAGCTGAAATAATTCGATATTGTGTAGCATTTCTCAATTGTTTAAATTTATTAAAATTTTCATCAGATTTATCCTTAATGAAAGTTTGAAATGCTTTATCCCTATCTTGTATGCCACTTAAAATTTCACTTGTGATCCAGGATGCTGTTCTCTGTTTGATTCTTAATTCCCTTACTGGGGCAATATTGTCTATGACATTTAAAAACAAAGACTTAAAATTAGACCATGCTTCATTTACATAATCACTCAAAAGTACGGATGACCAGTCAGTATTTATCAAATTGGCCAAGAATGAATCTTTTGAGTAATTCGAGAATGTCTAGTATCATAAACTAACGCTGATTTTTGAGCTGATCACATCATTTAAACCCTGGATTCTCGAAGATGGTGCGGATTTGAATAACACCCGGTGCGGATATATCCATTTCATAAAAATTTAACGATAATATCAAGTCCTTGTTGAATGATAGGTGAGTACTGGATAATAGTCAAGGACAGCTAGATTAGATGCTCTAGTCTCCACAATATGACTATATATGTGTTGAGATGGCGTTGCATCCAATCAAAATTTTACTGATGAAAACGTGCCATCAAATATATTTTTCCGCACTTCACCCATTAATTTATCCGATGATTGACCCTAAAAGAAGGTGAAACCGTTCTATTGCTGGTGTTCGAAGGAGGACAAAGCCCCTCATCACCAAACAAATCAGGATTATTGGATGCAGGAGTACAGCGCTATATGGTGAAAGTATATCTATGTCCCTAAAAAGATTGTTTATTAAGTTTATTGTGCAACTTTTGATTTGTGTTTTGAGTTGTGCCGTTGAAAAATTTAATTGCTAAGCTTGAATTGATAAGCCTTCAGTGCAGCCCTTTTTACTTGGGAGTATTTATAGATCTTCGGTAGCCTGGTTTTCCTGGTTTGTCTTACATTCTTCACTTCATCACTAATATTCTTTTCATTGTCGATGTCTTACTCTTAACTGGTAAGAAATGTCTGTAATTTAGCTAACAGCTACTAAGGTCAAGGCGATGAAGTGCTAACAGAAAGTACTCTGTTTTATTACACATCGTACTTTTATGGCATATTGCATAATGCCCTTGAGTTTTGTGTACGGAAGATAATGTACTTATTTGTAATTATCAAGTCTTGGGAGATAATATAATACGCTTATTAGGAAGTACTTAAATTGCTCTTGTGATTATCTTTAAGCCAATAAGATGGAATCATTTTTAGATAAAACAATAATGACGTCTGCATTACGTTACAGAAAAAAAAACTGTGTACTTCTTAAAGCATTAAGCTTTGCGATCAAATTACCAGCTGGTTAGAAGAGTGGCAGATTATTTTAGTTCCTAAAAGTGGAAGCATTTACTTATGTCTAGCCCGATGAAACACTAGAATTGCTCTGGTAGACGCGTTCATATTCGTAATCGAAATTGCATGGCATGCCAAAAAAGTGTTCGAACACAATTGCGAAGATTTATTTTCGTGTTGGATCCGCATGCCAATTTTGGGCTTCGTAAAGACATCGTAAAGCTATCTTGTTAACCGTGTAGTTTTTGTCTTTAGTTCGTGTGAAAATCGGTGTTGTCTGGCATGTTCGCCTCAAGAAGACAATATGAAGGAAACATGAAGATGCTTGATTGTCTGAAGCCCCCGCCATCGTATTTTAGAACAATGTCTGAGGATGTGGTTTGTGTGTTACAAAGCGTAGGAGACGTTGAAAGCTGCCGAGACACTTGGGACTGCTGAGGAGAACTTGCAGATCGCTGAGGAGATCTAAAATCCCTGGAGGCCGCCTTAAATTTCTACTTTGACTGAATATATTTCTTGGATTCCGCCATTCGCCTCTCTATGGTAAGAGATTTAGTACTGTTTTCTTGGACTTCAAAAGCATCAGCTCTGCTCTCTATCCTTTCCTCTTCTGGATTCTGTATTTACCAGCAAGACTCTTACCCTTGCCTCTCCCTACCTTTGGTGGCATGATAAAGTTAAATTAAACCCAAGATAGTGTTTAAACGTAGTTGTGCTACCAATACAATTAGCTACTGAAATTTACCACGTTTTGCGGGTTTTATACCACCCGTGACGCTTCGTATACCAATCGCGTGGCCTTCGCATGTCTTGCGAGTCACTTCTTGGTAAAGAATCGTGGTTTTGTGAGTAAATCGGATATCATCGCGTGAACTTCAGTAGGAATCGTGAGTGGATTGGATGCTATCGCATGGCCTTCTAAAGGAATCGTACTTGCTTCGTATATTGATTTGTTGTCGACCAGTTTCGGGGCCTTCGTCGCACAAAATTCGAAATTCCATATTCGTGCGTCCATCTGCTTTCAATTTTGGGACAGTGTGACGCCTGCATGTCGGAAGACATTGCGAAGGTTCATTTTCGTGTTGATATCGTACGCTTATTTTGCGGATCGTAAGATCGTCGTAAAGCCATCTTGTCAAATCGTGTGGTCCCAGTCTTTACTGCGTGTGACCATCGGTGCCATCTGGCATTTTCGCCACAAGAAGACAATACTAGAAAGTCAGGAAATTTCGCGATTGTCTTGGCAGGCAACACGACTACTTGAAGTCCCTGCAATACCGTCGTGTCGCCAAATTACATAGCTACGATTGTTTAGAGATGGGACCACGATGTTGACAAAGAAAGCAAATTTGAATAGCTCAAGCGTTGAACATGTATAAAGGTTGACATATAAAGGCTAGCTTCAGATCATCTTCCTGCACAACTCTACAGAGACTACGAAATATATCATTTTTTGCAATTAATTAACAATAATTTTAGTTAATTTCGTGCAGAATGGCATGAGACAACCAAAAAAAAGAAGGAAGCAGCATTTCTACTATGATACACATTCGAAAACATGATGAACAATTCTTAACTCTTAACATACTTTCGTAAATGGTACGAGCAGCTAATAGCCGGGGAGGTTATACCCTTTCATGAAGATTTGACAATAATGTCGATTTTCATCCATTGATTAGATAATATGGAGAAGTTTCCGGCCTTGTGGAAGGGTAGGTGAGTACTGGTTATATATTAAGGTCCAGGAAAGCTCGGTTAGGTGCGCTTGATGCCGTAAAATGACATAAATTGTGTTGACACGGCGTTAAACCCAGTAAAAAACATCTATGTATGGTTTATAATACAATAGTGTCATAATTATAATAACGTTTGTATATTGGTGTTTGCCAAATTGCTTTTTAGCAAAGTTCAAACAGTGTTTCTATAAGAGTGAATCTTGAGATAAAATGTACCTATTCTTATCACAATTTTAACCCTAGGTTTATATCAGATATATTTTGTTTTTATCATTGTATCATTACTCATAAAAACAAGTTAATAAATCTATTATTCTTACAATACATTCAATGTGACATTGTGCCTAACCTCCAACAAGGCTCGTGCCACTAAGAGTTATACGCAGCACAGTATTCTACAAGTGTCAGACCTATCTATTAGGCTCATATGTTAAGTTAATACGTATATGCCCAAGGCAATAGATAATACTTAATTCAGTCAGGGATTCTATATAACACGGATTTGTAACGAAGTGCTTTTTTAAATTTTCACGATCGTCACTGTCTATAACTGGCTGAAGCAGTCTGTACAAACTATGCCAGAAATTAAAAACTTGATTTATGTTTTTGTACATGTCTTCCATGCAACTCGTGAATGTTTCTGAGGTTTTTTGCAAAAAACATGTTGCAATTATGACCGAAAATATTACTTTAGGTGATGTAAAATTGGGCTAAAAATGGCAGATCGGCAGGAAAATGCATTATTTTGTGAAATGTCTGTAAGCATAATTTACCTCAAAATCATCTAGAAACACATTTTTTCTAACATATGTGTCAATTTGAATGATACTGGTACAAAAATGCATGTGGATATCTTTATTTAAACGTGTTATACTTGTTTTCCGGCTGGGCCGAAATGATAGCGACGACAGTGAAATTTGATGAAAATCTATTACATTTACTTATCGTTACAAATCCCTGTTATATAAAAACCCTGATTCAGTATAATACTCAGTTATTTTGCAATTATTTCACTTGGAATATGTCGCAGAGATTTAAAAGAACAACGACGGTTAGTTATTAATTACACCAGCCGTGCACCGCACATTCTTGTAATCACATACTTTCTGGCTCTATTAAAGATTCATTACTTGTAAAAAACTACAATGTACTTATTTTCTGGTTTATACCATGCGTAATCTGTGATGGAAGAAGTATTCCTGAAACACTGATGAATGGAAAATTAATAGGTTTCAGATAAAGGGTGTCCCAAAAGACAGGTAACTACTTTTGAAATCTCAATTATTTTGCTTTATATTCGACTATTTAAACTAACAATTTTATTGGGCAAATTAAGAAGTTTTTATAGTATCAATTTAAGAAATCTACTCTTAGCGGCAAAAACATTTACAAAACTCAACAAGGAAACATGCGGCAGCATCATGTGCAATTTCATAGTGTGTGTTCAGGAAGAGAAGACAATAAAAGGTGACCACTTGGAAATAGTCATTAATCACAATCAAAGCACATAAGGCGCTGAATTTGTTTGGGTCTCGGAATATCAGAAAGGTGATCACAATAACAAAATATTAATTCTAATTTCCTGTTTCTTGCTCATTGAGTTGATGACTTCATACTCAATTTCGTAGCAAAGTAAACAACTTTTTTATGAAAGGTTCGAGATAAGGTGTGGTTCGAGAACAGGCGTTAATACGGTACAAACCTCCTTTCTTTCTTCTCCGTGGGTTGTTCTATTGACTCTTCAGTGTGGTTTGACCACGTGACAAGTTGAATTTGTTATAAAAACTAACCCATAGACGAACGCCTTTTAACTGAAGAGTTCAAAATTGACGTGCGTTTAATCAAAATTATTTCAATATATAACCAGTAATTTGCGGAAATGTTACAGAGTTGCACAATATTAGAAATCTTCGACCAATCGGGAACTATATTTTCTTCCCTGAGCAGGTTTGAAAATTGATGCGCCTGTTATTTGACAATTAATCTGGTTCCCTGTCCTATTATGGTTCGCAGGGGACCAGTTCATTTGACAATCTTCACGCAGTGATCTCCCCTGAATTTTTAGGCGTTAATGTCCATATAAAGGGAAGTAACCGCTACATAAAAGCGGGCTACTTTGGGCATTTGTAATTAACAGCATTCGGGTCTGAAATTTCGCTACCATTATTTGTTTGGTCTAACGACCCAAACAAATAAAAATACGTCAAAGTTTGAATTAGGTATTTTCAGTGTTTTGTGTATACAAAACTGTAGGGTATCAGTTGTTTTGCACAAATTTGTTTTATACTTTTTCTGTACATGTACAAATTGTGAAATGTATCAGATAACATTTAATAACATATATCAATAATTGAAACTGTTACCTTTCTTTTAGGACACCCTGTATTTCCAAAAATCAATTTACCATCACATCTCATTTTTGTCTGTTCCTTGTCTAATAAAATAATAGCGAAAACTCTTGACCGACAACGTCACCCTTGCTATGAGATAAATTGATGAATTCTTAATGAAATGTCACAATAGTAATGGAATTGTCAAGCACATTAAGTGGATATTAGCTGTTAAACGTTGCTAGTGAAACCTTTCTATAAAGTGCTATGCTTCATTTCGTAATTTGATAAAAAAGCTCATACCAAAATGAGTGAGCTATACAATAGTGGTCTTCGCGATTATAGCCATTAAAAAAGTTCTACTTATTGCACACTTAATTACAAAAAAGGAATTTGAAAACATATCAGGAACACTGAAACATTTACCTTACATCGTATATTTCATTGTCAGTACTTTAATACTGAACGAAACAATGTCTGAGCTGAACTAGTTTCTGTTTTAGGATTAAGTGAGTACAGATCTATGATAACATTGTCCTGTCTTGAACAATGCAATTTATTGTTGGCAGCACTTACAGGTTCTGACGCTTTTAGATTATTTGTAAAGTATGTCAACAATTTCACCCATTGATGAATGTGTATCTATGTTTTGTTTATAATTACATACTCGTATGTATAACATGATTTATATTTTCTGTTTTTTTTCTGTTCTTTATGTCTATAACTATATACTAGTTTACTTTTGTTTATTTACTCATACATTGTCTGTAAATATGGAACTTATGTAACTTTCCAAAACTGGAGGTAATAAAAAGTATATAACAGCAAAAATTAAAGACATCAATGCAAAAAAGGCAATAGAGGATACTTTTAGATGGTTAAAACTTTTATTAAGTACAGGACGCCACAAACAAAGAATGAAAACAAGAGCCTAGAGTTTCCGCCATAGAACAAAACAGTGGCAAAATAATTACATTGTCCTCTGCCATTCGATGTTTATACTTCATGCAGTGTTAAGCGTCAAACTTTTTGTCGTATGAAACAATTGACTTTCAATACAACAGTTGATGAGGGTTATCACATTTTCTATTTATGTTTACCGACTCATTTTGATGAACATATCAACTCAACGGAACTGACGGTCTGACCTACATGATAACACCAACTGCTAGTATCTACGTTGTTTAGTTAGCTGTGCTTTAAATTGACCTTATTTAAGAAATAAATTACCTTAACATTACAATTGGCAATACAACTTTCAATGCTCAATCTAGCCGCTCGGCTAGCTCAGTTGGTAGTACGCCAGGGTGGGGCATACCTTCGTGGTGTTTTTGTTATGAAACAATTTTTCGGCCATTCTGCCTTCTTATACTGATTCTAAATTATGTAGGTCATATTTCAGATACTGACCGAATTATGTGCCTAGTATTTGGTCAACAGCTAAATCCAGAGATACAGCGTTTCCAGGAACATTGAGTAGGTTGATTGACAACCGTGATATGACTATTGCAATGTGTTGCTATGACGTAAAACCCAACAAAAACAACAATTAATGGGTAACTACTACAATGGGTCGAATTCTGAGCAGAATTCAAAGTACACTTGTCACTATAATAGTTGAACAGATGTTCATGACTTCACGCTGTAGACCGAACCAATGACACTCGTTAAATTTATACTTTATTTCATGAAAGCCATGTGTTAAAAAGCATATGATGTTGATATATACAGATATTTAATTGTAACATATGGCTGTATATCTTATACAATTAATTGGATTGTATCGTTTTGAATAAGCGCCGGTTTCACAGTTAGTGGCAGTACATTGTATACACGAAAATCTCTTTACATCATCGGAATGCATTTGTTGAATGAAATTGATTGGAATTCAATATTTTGTCACAAAACAATATTTTCTTAACATTCAAACTATGCATATTTTAATTGTAGTTAATTGTTATAAAACAGACAGTGTAAACGGTCCTAGCAAAATTAAGTTGGCCATTCAATGAGCTGATAACATGTAACAACGTAATAAATATTCGGGTGAACGTCCATTGAAGGGTCTTGACACCTAGGCTTGACAATAGGGCAATAAATTTTGGCAATGTTATTAAAGGTTCTAGTTCACATATTTGGTTAACAATTTTCTATATTTTTAAAAATACCATTTAGTGTCTGTAATAGTGTCCAAAAATAATTCTTTATATTTTAAGACTAACTGACCAAAAGGTTGCCTGAAATATACAATTAAAGTCACAAAAATGCACTAAAAATGTCTTTATCGTGTCATACGGAGTAGACTTTTACTACCTATAACATCATCATTTTTGTAGTTGTTTGTCAATTTGCACTTAATTGTAATTGTTGAAGCACTTATTTTCTGCTTCAAAAATGTTTCCATACAATTTTGATAGTTTCGGAAAAAGCTGATATTTAAGTTGAAATATGTGAATGAGTACATTTAAATGTTAAATACATTAAAAACTTAGAGTTTCTGATTTGATACATTTCACAGATTCTTAAAATGCAAACGAATAATAGCTTCAGACCTTTAAGTGATTTTTTTAAAAACGCCCACAAAACATTATAAACGATAGTATTTTCTTTGCAGTCCAAAGATAGTATTAATTTTGATAATGGGGCATTAATCTTTAACATTAATTACAATTATCAGCCAGTCTATTATTCTTTAATAAAGAGAAACAATAAATCGCTTTGCTAACTAGTCAACTTCATTAATAGTGTAACCATTTTCCTGTCTCTCTTAAACTGCTTCCTTAGGGCTTCTTTCCATTTTTACATCTCTATAGAACCATTAATACTTGATGATTAAACCTCAATTGTCAAATGCCGAACCAGCACATGGTTACTTGGTACAAATAACAAATCAAGATTTCTCACACAAATGATCCTATAAAATACAGATGAGCTGTGTTCGGTCATCAAAAACAATTAAAAGAAGTATTCAAGAAGCTTCCCATGTTTAATAACCCATTATCACTTTCTAAAGATGTTTGAATTGCGTTAAATTGATCCCTATTTGATGATTGCTTTTGTTTCTAACGATTTGTCCATTTTTTTAACGATAATGACTCACTCAAAGAGACTTAAATCGGCTCGTGTTAAGATTTTTGCCCCAGGTCTCCAAATGGATGCTTAATTAATTCTTGAAAACCGTCAATTTTGTTCAGTTTAATGATGGTGACAGCTTTGATAAAAAGGACAAAAATATAATTTCATTGTTCGCAGCCACTCTGCATGGTTAACATTGTACACCTAATTGGTTCAGGAAAGCCATGGTGACATTAAAATATATACATTGTATATTAGGTTTAACGCCGTAGTATGTCATATAACGGCTGACATCCCACTAACCGTTCCTGCTGGAAGAGTCTAATATCTGGATTAAGCTGATAGCCAGTAACTAGGCTCATACTTCTGACCTTAATGATTAAGAATTAAGAATCAATGGTAAGAGGGAGAATAGCCGTATATATTATTTTATTACCTAACTCCACGAAAGTATGCCCCACCTTGAAATAGAACCTTCGATCTCTCAATCAATAGATTGTGTGCAACCGACTGAACTAGCTAGGCGGTTTTTATTTGTTCGGAACGTCAATCCTGAACAAATATATGTACCATAATTCAGACCCTTTCCCACTTTGAAAATTTACCGAATTCAGAAGTAGTCCCTCAGTATATATAGAGCAATTCAAAATGATCGTCTGCTATGACAGGAGCAATAATTCTTTAAATACACCTGTTAATCGGTCTATACTGAAGCGTATGTATAATAGCTTAAGCATCTCAGTAGAGCTCTTTTTACGTCGTAGTATGTAATAGAATGGTATCAACTATTCAGTCACGATCTGTGCCAGTTGTCAGTAGAGATGTTACATCATCTTATGTAATAGAATGGTTCTATAGGAAAAGTTTAAAGATCGAAGTAAATGACTTTGAATGATGTCTGAATAGAGGACCTCATTAATTTTACATACAGATGCAGTAGAATAAATGTGTTTGAATGATAACTTATAAGCGGCAGTTATTGAATTGTTTTAAGAATGACCCCTTTGACTTGCGGTGATTGTGTGAAAAAAATCAGTACTGAGTTCGCCTGTCCGGTTTACCTGTTGTATTGATAGGTCGATTGTATAAAGTGTTTTGAACCGGAACAGTGCTGGTCTACCTATCAAACTATTATCACTGAACTGTTCTTTGTGCTCGAATGTTTTGTTGGAGCCGGAAATCAAATTCCACTTTTCCTTTTCAAACCCGAACAAATTCAGTGCCTTCAGCGCTTTGATTAGAAAAGTTATGCATGATAGTATATTCACGAATTTCTAAGATTATGATGTTTAGAATTCTGGCCAGTAGCGCAGTTGGTAGCACCCCTGGGTTTCGAATATAGTGTCCCTAAGGGGGAAGATGTTTGAATCCCACCCGGGGAGGTTCTACCCTTCCATGAAAATTTGACAATAATGTCAATTGTCCTCTACTAATAAGTTATATGGAGAAGTTTCTGACCATGTGGAAAGGTTAGTACTGGTTATAGACAAGGGTCCATTAAAATCTAAGTAAGGTGCGCTGGATGCCGTTATAAAACCTATACAATGTGTTGCCGTGGCACGATTTTAGCGACAAGCTAAACACTCTCACGTATGGAAACTTGTAACTTTTTAGTAAAACAGTAGCTTTCGCTTTTCCTTGACACATTCAATTTTGTGACATCATTCTCAAGGGCATCAAGAGTACTAAATTGAAACCTTTGAGAAACATTACTGGAACTGTGTCAATTTCCTTTCAACGGAAATATTTCTATGAGATTGATATTTAATTTTTGAGAAAACGGCGATGAGTGGCAAAATTTAATGGAAAAACACTCAGATAAATTAAGTTTCGCATTTCAATTTTGACTTTTACGTTCTCATGTACTAGAGAAACCCCCTATGATAATTTTACACTTTCTTAGAGTAAACTTGAAGAACTCTTAAAAATACTCAGAAACACAATTAATCGCAATTGTTGGCGATGTGGGTCTGAGAAGGAAAAGTTCGGTTTTCAGTTGTTTGTAGTAAGTTTAGAAATTATTGTGCTCAGTTATTTATACATTGAGGATACTATTTGCGGATTCTGAACCTAATAATGAAGAGTCTGAAATTACAGCTGATGAAATGAAGATATAAGTACCATAAAGTGCAATTTTGTTTTATAATATGCTGCTGAAATATAACCTAACAGTTTTGATACACCGATTTCATAATCATCAGTCATTCATTTTTAGTGAGTGAAAAATTGATATGATTCTTTAATGACTATAGATCTAATTTTGAACTCCAATTTATGTTTTTTTTTTCATCCAAGCATTAGCTGTGCGAACAATATGTTTTATTGCTGAAAAGCACGAAACATGGATTAAATCCAATTTTTTTGTTCAAATATTAATCACAGTCTAAGAATTAAGTGGATGTCTGGTTGCACCGGGCAACCAATTTCTAGTTGAAACACCAAATATTTTTCTGTGCAACCAAATTTCTACAATATATAGCGCCAGCTGCTAAAATGACCTGTTCGAGCAACCATTTTCATACCCTAATTTTGTAGACTGCATACGTCCATTGTAATAGTGAAAATGTGCTTGTAACCGCAGAGACAACCCTAAAACATTTCAAATATAACCTACTGTAAAACTTGTTTACCATCATATTTGATTATATCCTTACATATAAACAAAATCACAAAACTCCAGAAGGACATTGACCCCTTTTCTGTTGTAGATTATCTTGTTGAGAATATTTTCCAAAGCAATGAAATTGTCGATTTGTCAAACGAGATAAATGTAATTAGATTGCGGTTAATGAATGACACACTCTTTGTTAAGTATTCCATAGAATTCATAGCTTATTCAAGATGAGTTGATTAATTGGACTCTACTTCAAGACAAACGACCATTGTAGTTAGTAATTGAAGATGTCAAAAAATCCAAGACTAAATTACTAGTATAAATTACCCTACCTCGAATGCGTTTGGCAACCTAATCAGGTCAAACATAAGATATGTCCTCCTTGTAAAATCTTCATAGAACTGCAAGACAATAGAAACAGAAGGTCGTTTTAAACCAATTTCATCCAGGCTTCGTGCAGGATTTCGATCCCTTTTTTGCCAAGGGGATTGCTGGTTCGAAATTCACTAGTTATACTATTCCATGACAATTGAACAATGTACACTGGGGTCCAAAGGTTTCTTTACACATGTAATTTGTTTCATATTTTCTTCCCTTATTTTTTTTGCAAATATTAATCCATACCCGATTTTTTTCATATTTTATTGTTTATTTATAATAATAATATATATGGTTGATCATAATCGACGGTTCATTATAAAATGTATATTAGTTGTGAAACCAATAATGACATGTAAAGTATGGCTAAGTATATACCAAAACATCAAAATTTAACAATGTGTAGAGAAACTTTTGGACCCATGCGTACATCAAGAAGTTTTCGGCCAATTTGAATGGTGATTACATGTTGTAAACAAGAGTATGTGGGAAAGTACAACCTCAACAGCCGGGCTAGTGAATTTTACCGCTGTAAAATGACCATGTGTATCTACGGTGTTAAATTCAACTCAAAATTCAATTCAATTAAAAAGAACAGAACACTGAACTTGACTTGGTCAACCATAGAACGTGATTAAATGAGATTTAGAGTGTGCACACAAAAACAAACAGCTAAATCCAGAGATTTAACCTTTTCAGAGGAGTGAATAGGTTGACTGACCGCCGTTATAATTATGACCTATACAATGTGTTGCTACGGCGTTAAACCCAACAAACAAACAAACAAAAACAAAACTAATGAAATAAAAATTCCAACTCATGTGTTAAAAATATGGTCCATTTTTATAAATGCATGTTCACTATTTGTATGCTTTTCTATATCACTGATGTCAAATAGATATTTATGAATTCCTTCTCAAAGGTAATTTGCAATGGTAAAGCGAAGTACAGGCGTCCCAAACAGTGAGAATGTACTTTCGAGTGTAATTGGACTGGTTAAATACTTGTCTATAAAGTATTTTTTTAAATATGGTATTTTATTATACTTTTATTTTTGGACTCATCCATTTATGTGAGGAAACACAATGAGTCTACACTATTGTGTAGCAGTTTCAAAATACACAAACTGTATTATCAGTACATGTGGCTCAGTGAATAAGAGTGTAGATATTACTCACTTGTTTTTATATGGATAATAAAAGAATATTTTACTATCCCTAGTTTTTTGACATTTAAATGTTAGACTATTCTTTTGTTAAATCGAGGCGCCAAGTTACAAAATTCTCTTATAGTGCAATCTAACTACCAAATGGATACCCACCAAAAGTATGGAGACAAAAGAAATTTACGACAATTCTTGAATTTTGGTGATTATTTTTTTTAGATTCAATATTTTCGACATATTTAAGTTTGGTTTGTGATAAATTGAAAACAAATTTATAAATGCGACACATTTATAAGATTCAGCATCTGAAATCCTAAAGCCTCCAAACCGGGTTTATAGTAATGATTTTTCATAACATAGCATTTATTCTATTTTTGTAGTCTCAGTTATGATCATAATGATAACCAAAAAATAAAGCAAAATTAAAAGGCATTTCAAGATAAATAGTCATCAAATTTTCGGTAAAAGCTATTCAGTAGGTCTACACTGTGAAAATGTCTCCAAACTTTTGGTGGGTACTGTGTATAGAATATTAACATTGGGTGAGATTTATACGAGTATGTGCTTATTCCATTTTTCCGTTAAACTTTAAAACAATTACAGGCTTCATTGTAGCGATTACTTATCATTTCAACAGGAGTTTCTTGCCACGTTTTAAGTCAATAAAACCCGGGTCGATAGCGCAGTTGGTACCGCGCAGGGATTTGGATATTCGTGCCCGAGGGAGTGCGGGTTCGAATCCCACCCGGGGAGGTTATACCCTTCTATGAAAATTTGACAATAATGTCGATTTTCCTCCATTGATTAGATAATATGGAAAAGTTTCCGGCCTTGTGGAAGGGTAGGTGAGTACTGGTTATAGACAATGGTCCAGGAAAGCTAGGTTAGGTGCGCTGGACGCCGTGAAATGACCTAAATTGTGTTGATACGGCGTTAACTCCAAAACAAATAAATAATTTTAAGTCAATAAAACATTGACTTGAGTTTTTAACAAACCCGATAACTGCTGCCAGCCACATACGCTCCCGTCGCGGCTCAGTGAATGAGAAAGTAAACGTGTAAAACTTATGAGGTATACAAAGGAGAGTACCAGCTACCTTAATTGTCATAGGCAAACGCTGGCTAAAACCTAGATTACCTACTATTTTTAGATTACATATGAGACGCCAGCCTACAACATTGGAGTTCTGTGAATTCCGTTCGAGTACTCCATTAATAATATTTATTACAGACATGCGCACTTTGAAATGATGTCACTTACAATGTTTTACTTCCCTTAAAAGGAAAAAGGTAAATAATGGTTAAAGAATAGCCACAGGAAATTCGTGGCATTATAAGATTTGTCTCTCAAGACGCTACAAACATCTCAACATATTTGCTGAAATTAGCTTTTTTTAGACATGGTATTTGCTCGTGATCTTGACTCGAGTTGTTATATGGACCAGTAATTGTGTCTGACCTTTGTAAGAGAAACATAAAGACATTTCTTGCATTGTTGATATTTTTGTTTCGATACTTTGAATATATTTTTTCTGCAGAGTTTTACATCCGGTCGTGAAATGCAGTAGACCTAATTCAAAACTCTTATGTATTTAAACACGTGTTTTTTTCCACCTGACGTAGGCGGTACAAACAAAGTTTGCTTCACATTATTGCTGAAAAGTACTTAATACAGAATTCAACATTTAAGCACTTAGTCTATGGACATATACTATACTAAAGTTGTTTATGTTTACTGTAAACTTGTCGTGAGATTATTGACAACATATGATGTCAGTGTCCACTTAACAATTCTTAAAGGAATACATTTGCATAAAATAATAAATGCATAATGATGCTGAAAAGGTCTCTTAGGACTCTATTTGTGTCAAATCATATTGATTATTTGTATTATAAAACCCCCAACCTATCAATTTTACCATGGCTTGCATGCCATTATCGGCTCATAATTGCTTTTAGAGTCGTCGTTTATCAATGAATTACGTATTAGCACGACATGACCTTCCGTGTTTTCTTGTCATTCATGTTCAACTCACACAAACAAACACTTTTTATGAACATTTTTAGTTGCGTTTGCTGTGAGCTCAGAAACCAATTAAGAGTGGCATAGCCACGATAGTTTGGAGTACCTGCCCCTTACCAATATCATTAATGGGTCAGGCAACGCGCAATAATGGATAATGGCGGCACCCACACGGGGCATCTTCAGGTTACATTTTTTATTTTGCATGAAAAAATTTTCTGACGCTGGTTATTTGGCAGGAGTTTGGTACTGTATAGGTAATTCGAAGTCGATTTTTAAGCACTTCTGAAACTTTAAAGATATTTATACACAAATTTAATATGACGTTATTTATCATATAAGGTTTATTGTAGATGAACTTTAATGATACTGATAAAAAAGAAAAAAATACAATGTAACATAGATTCGAGAGTAGACATGTATTTTCTATTTTCATACATATTGTTGTGGATGTCGTGCAAATTGATCTTTATTATCTATGTAACTTAGAACATACATGTATTTATATACATAATGATCAATTACTAAAACAAATGTTTGAATAATTTGTGAGAATGGACTATCTGTCAGAAAAAATGTATTTTTAAATGGAATTTAAAAAGAGAAATATTCCTTCGTTCATTAAAATGTTTACCTATTAAAGCACTGTAAGATTATTTCAAGTCATAATCGCTTTTAACATTAATTCAACCCTTGAAAAATATCATTCTAATAAAAATAATAAGAATGGCAAATGACTACAAAATCGGTTTACAGGAAAATAAACTGTTTATTACTGGGCTTGACTTCGTATAAACACAATTTAGTTTTCTTACGGTAGCCAGCGCACTTATCCTAGCTTTCATGGACCAATTTCTATATCGAAAACCCACCAGAATTCGTATTGCAATATTAAACGGTATATGGGTCAACCGTTACGCCCTTTCAATATTTAAAGACAGTAACTCATCCATTGTTGATGTGAAAGTCATCCTATATATAATAGGACTTACAGATGTTCTTCATTCAGTGACCAGAATCAACAATATTGGAAATTGTAAAAGCTGTGTGTCTCACTGTAAGATTGCATGTGGTTATTTGATTGGAGATAGTGAACGTCATGTAGTGATACGCTGTGATCATAAAACTTCAGATTTGAATTTCTAAATCATTATGCTGCTGAATTTTATACATTCAATTACATGTACATGCCACTTACTGGATTTTGTAATAAAAAGAAAGAAAGAGTAAGTACAGTTTTACCAATTAAATCTAAGGAACAGTTTGACCTTTTTTTAAATAATGAACCTAATACAATAACGTAGAACTATATTTTATATACTATATTTACGATGTCGATAAACAAAGTGAGGAGGTAGAATTTATACAAATAGTTTATTTTGTATTAAGTAAAGGCAATTTGCATTGACGCTGGACTCTATAAACTGCAATTATCTATAAAACTACATGTACAACATCTGTTTTGCTTAGTTTTACTTGCACTTTTCCGTCTTGTATTAAATTATCATAATAATTACACTTGTGATGAAACAAATATGAAATTTTAAAGTACTGTATTTATAATTGGATAAATGATCAGTGTAGTGTATTGACCTCATATGTAGCTATTATTCTGTACCTACGGTTATACGACAGTTCTGATTATGGCACATACCATATTACTGAAGGCTCCTAAGCACGCGCCTTTATTTAATCATCCGACGCATATCGACAACTGTGCACTTTTTCAAAAAAATCTTACGAAATTTTTTTAATCGTAATTCAATTCTATAATGTTTGCAGCTTAAAGTAAAAAAGACAATAAACATAACTACTCAAACGTAGAACAATATACTATTTAATTATTTTATTTATTGGAGTTAACGCCGTATCACCACAATTTAGGTCATTTAACGACGTCCAGCGCACCTAACCAAGCTTTCCTGGACCATTGTCTATAACCAGCACTCACCTACCCTTCCACAAGGCCGGAAACTTCTCCATATTATCTAATCAATGGAGGAAAATCGACATTATTGTCAAATTTTCATGGAAGGGTATAACCTCCCCGGGTGGGATTCGAACCCGCACCCCCTCGGGCACAAGTATCCAAATCCCGGCGAGCTACCAACTGCGCTATCGACCCGGGTTGAAAACAATATTCTAAATAATTCAAGATTTTTTGTTTTGAATGGCCCAAAAATGACCGTTTTGTTAATACTTCTTGATGATTTTTATCGTATGAATTGTAGTGAAAAATGCCGCTGTAAGCTATTTCTTGAATCAAGAATCGACAACGGAACAGTAATTTTCTATCTACATATATTTATTATCATTGTAATCCTTACAAAGATGCGATTGGAAACATAAAAGAAATTAATAAATTCTAAGAGACTAAGATATCGCTAAATGTGTAAATTGAATATAAGACATCGTTTCTTCGTGTCCAAACTTTCCTAAAAAACTGTTTTTGAAATTTTTGCGGAGTTGAGTTTTCATGAGGAATAATTGTTGAAAAGGCAGTTTCTGTTTGACGAAATCTAATTGGTGTTTCGGTTAGTAACTAACTTGATGTGACAGCCAATATGTGTTACAAGTCATATCATTTGCCTAAGATGCGATAAAAGATTCTGTAACTCAGCCTAACCTGCGTTAAATACAGTTAGGTGACAAGTTCACTTCTGTAGTTCATGAATAATGCATAGAAATGCATGAAAGCAATCAAGGAAGTCTGCAATTTCTATTTCTACTTTCGACATTTTTCCAGGAAGTAAATGTATTTTATATGTCCAATGGCAAGTTAGAGAAATAATAATGAAAAAATAGCTCCCCCAATTATGTTTCATATTACAAAAAAGAGTTTCTAAAATACAAAAATGTAGTATTAAAATGCGGTTGTTTATTTGTATTCGCATTTATTTCCGATAATTTGCCTAAAAGTTCATTTTTTGCATGTATTTCTTTGTTCGTCTCTAGTGTTTGAAACAGGAAGACAAACTCCAATTAAAAACATTTTATTCCACAACGCGTTTCGACATTAATATACGTCTTCTTCAGGAGGATAACAATTTAAAATAAATAACATAATGAATAACGTTATGACGTCATGACGTCGCCAAAATTGACGTTACAATTTGGCGTACTAGCATGTGTACAAGTAGTAAGACGCTCCCCAGGATCTGAAAGATTCAAAGTTACTGTATGTAACTGCTACAAAGCAAACATATTAATATACACAGTAACAACTACATCAGTAAATGTAAATGCAAATTGACAAAGAAAAGCAGAGCAAGTAATTGTAAGCGAGAAAATTGTTATATATTATACATAATTTTAGAGTTTAATCCTTTTGGATAAACCGTACCAAGCTTATGGATCCAATATGTTTCTTTCATAAGTCTATTCGTGGTATTATGCACAACATCAATAGGCATGAAACGAAAATCATTTAAACTATGATTTGGTTAATTAAAATGTGAAGCAATAAGAGTCGAAAAAGCAGGGTCTACAAAATTATTGATATCAAAACGATGACTGTTCATGCGTTTTCCCACTTGTTGACTTGTCTGTCCAACATACTGTTTGCTACATTTTGTGCATGTAATCAAATAAATAACATCAGAACTGTTACATTTAGTATCAAAACATTTGTTCGTCTCTAAAACTTATAAAGCTTTTGTGAATGCGTGTATGTTTTGCTCTGTTTAAAAAAACAGTTTCTAAATTGTGCGTTTTTATTTTAGAACGAGTTTAGTGGTAGGAACTAGGCGAGACGTAAGTATAAAGACAAAAACAGCTATTTTAGTAAAATATACGCCAGCTTATCTTCCATACGACAGAAAACATTTATATTTATATTCCGCAACTTTTTACTACTTAAAGAAGAATTGTCAAAGATTTTCAATTTCATATTTGTAATGTTTCACATGGTGTTGACAATTTTCTATACAGATAATGGACACTCTAAGCTGATAAATCACTGCCTAGTGTACTTAGAAAGACGTTGAACTCAAAATGTATTGCGTCAAACTTTTCTCCGATCTAAATAAAATTAAACTATTTTTATAAGTTTCTCTGAAGATTTGCCTGTTATAAAACGAAAGATGATCTAATTTAAGTTCTACTACGTCATGCCAATAAAAAACTTAACTATTGACATACCGCAGATGTGATACAACAATATTTAAAATGTATGGTGGCATATTTCTGCCACCGACAAATCTAACGTGTTAATTTTAGCGGTTAACTATTTACGTAATAAGCTAATCAACACTTATCTAAAATACCTTACTAGTCAGTATTTACATGTTACTACTCACGTTTCGAGTTGAGCACAAAGATAACACGTTAACCATGTAGTTATTTGGTGGCAGTAACTTACTACCGAAAAAATGAGATATTTTTTATGTTTAGACTTTCGGCGGTTTTGGCGAAAGGCTTAAGTTATACCACAAAACAAAAACTATCGACGCTGAAAATGCCTGACCAGTTTAACCTGCGGAGAGATACATGTGTCTCTGATTTACTACGTAGTTAAACTAAAGGCGATAAAAGTAGTTCCGTCAATCAACTGATGCGTATTTGTTTCAGTGATCATTGACAGGTGTTTACATATATTCAATAAGCGTGTGGAAGGAGCGGAGTCAAATCTCGTTTCAATGTGCAAGAAAGTCTTTCTGTATTTTATTACTTTGATTGATATTGTTGGTATTGTAATGATAGACACGTTATAACATTACAAGTTTGATTCACAAGATACTATGAGTAATTTCTGCTTCGTCTCTTAAAATAAGTGTTCAACAAAATCTAGAAAAGCCAGTCAATAATAAAATATGTAAGTATGTATAAGTATCAGTGCCAGACAAACAATCATCACAATGTATATATTTATATCTTACAATGTACATTATGATATATTATTTTTCGTAAGATAAACATTTCAAAAGTAATTTTATTGTCCTATTAGCGCCCCTATTAGTTGCAGCGCCTCTAAAGGTCCCAAAACCGTCGCTAAATGTCGCAATCAGCGCTAAACGTCGCAATAGTTTCGGCGATAAATGACAATGTTTCAGCATGGACGACATGTATATGTTTTAATATACAAGGTGCCACAACGGAGAGTATTATACGATGCTGAAATAAGCAATAACTTCCATAATGTTTCTATTGTAATCGACTTTGTATCAATATGTACAGGAATTAATGATGACGGAAATTACAATATAAATTACTCGCTCGTGTATAACACTGACCATAGAGTGATTCTCATCCTAATTTAGACTCTGTGAACTGGTGATTGGTAATGTGTTTACATAAAATTGGCTTATTCTTGGTGATTTTCTAAGAAACACATCGCCGCGGGATACGTTCTTATTGACATCGAGTATGCGATGAGAAATAATGTAAAACTATGAATAATTTATCCATGTACACCCGAAAGGACGTATGTTATGATCTTCATCGTCTGCCTTTTCGTCTCTTATCAATTGTCTAAAAATCACTTCACCATAAGAGAGATGCGTTGTAATTTATAGAAAATACGATACAAAATCAAATGAATAACATATGCATAAATACAAATTACTAATTCTAGCAATACGTTTCTAAACGAAGTCGGACGGCACGGTTCTAAACAAGTTATACCATACTGTGTTATTCATGCGTAAGGCAAAACGTCTATATTTCTAAAAGTTTAGTTCTGATTTGTAAAATGTTGTTAAAACAGTCATCGATTGGTACGGCTTGGAATACTGTTGTTATAATTTACTGAATATGGCTCCCTACCACAACATTAAATAACTACAAGATGAGAACATGCTTGTTTCGTGCAGAATTTCTTACTTCTAATGCCAAGGATACATATTCACCATTATGAAAACATTTCACAATTCGACAACGTCTGTAGCAGTCCGTAGAATCATTCTGCGATTATCCAAGATTTTAGTATTAGTCATTACAGCTCTTTAACAGGTTCTGTTCTGTTCTGAAAAGATCATTATAGATAGCTTCATATTCGGCACCATCAGTATCTTTTACGGACGTACTCAACAAGTGACATACTAATTTTCTTTCACATAAACGAATCAAAGATTTCTAATTACATGGGTCGGAAATTAAAGTTACCGGGCGGGAGGCGCGAAAAATGAATAAGCAGACTAGGGGCAAAGGGGCCGTATTTAAGGCCCCCTATGTATCCATGGCAAAGCCTTGACCAGTGGCCCATGGGGCCGAGGCCTCAAAGCTATTTCTAATGGATTCAGGCACATTTTCAGAACCTAAACTATCCTTTTCCAGGGTATACAATAAAACGTCTGGATATATCATGTAATTTTCTAACAGCCGTCGTATCATGTTAAAAGCTTACAAATAATTAGAAGGAATTACATAAATTGTATCAAATTCGCATTTTTAAAACTATTGTTTCATTTGTTTGCTCGTCGGTTCATCAATTTATTTATCATCTATTTATTTTATTTCCCTTATACTATGTTTTGTAAGATAATTTGCCTATGTTGTACAAATCTTTAATAAAACATCTGTTTTATTATTTTACTTGAAAATTTTACCAAGTAATTTAGAACGCATAACACATATACATATCATACGAGGGCTGTTAGAAAAGTACCCGAAAAGATTCTATATTTTTTTAAACTTACAAACATATCTAGATAAGATATTCAACACTGTTACTTTGGAGAATTATGCTTATGGTCGGGCAGAAAAGAAATCACAATTTGCATTAATGCGCATTTTACAGTATCTATAGTAACATAGGGTTACGTTGAGTGGGACAACTTACTTCTGAATGAGAAACAGACTCAGACAAACCTGTCCACGCATCTAAAAATTACACTTTTTCAAAATACTCTTTGCTACATGATACACGCGTAAGAATCCATTTGTCAAAGCAGAACTGATCTCGATGAATTTTATGAACAGTTTTTCGAACAAATAATTGGCAAATCCTGAACCAGAGACAGATAATGTATCTAATTCCCTGCCTGAACCTACAAGTCTATGATATTTGAATGTGATCTATTAGTTGGTACTACATTGATCTAAAAATATATGTGTCAATTATCTCTCTAAAGTGTGGTCCACTGTCTCACAACCTTATTTTTTATTTAGTGTCTTTATTCTATTATAATCGTTGGATCATCTTGCACTCATTAAGTAATCTTGTTTTAACCGTTATAATATACTAAATAATGTCTATTTTATGCTCATATGTGGTTAAATAGACATTATTTATTTAAGTTATAAATGTGCAAGAGGCAAGAGGAATAAGTCGATTAGGCCACAACAAGTTGATCATGTGTTCTACGGATTTTTTTTCTGGAAAAAAGGGACGAGCAAGCAAAAAAAAAATTATCTTAAGTCAGTTTCTATATATAGCGGTTTGACCAAAATTTTATGAGCGAGCGAGGAAATATATTTTTGTTGTTGTAGAAAAACGTAAAAAATTCATAGAACACATGATCAACTTGTTGTGGCCGTAAGACAGGGGAAACCTTATTAACTTATATTATTTTCAATATACATGTTTATAATATGAACTTGCAATAATTGACAATGCACTCAATTATCATATTTCATTACCCAGGAGTTGACTTCATTGGTCGCTAAATTATGTACAATTCTTTCTGACAGTACAAAAGGGTCATCAAGTTTGATCACATTGAACTTCATAATTACTTACTCGGAGATATTTCCTATATTCAAATTTAATATTCTTTTATCTTTTAATGATAGGAGATACTTGAGATTTAATGACACTTAAGTTTCTGTCCCTGTTGGTGATATAATTAAGATATTACTACAACCTTTTACAACTTTGTTATTCTATGTTCTACATCCTTATAGTGATGTCTTGATTGGCAATAAATGAGTCCAATATTAATGGAACATCTCTTTGAGAATAATCATTGGTGTGTTCATAGAATAATCAATGCTTATAATAAACACGTTTTCTGTAAGGAATTTTATTGGACCATTAATATATTTGTGCACCTCATGCACGCACTTCCTTATTTTGTCACTCGGTGCGCCTTTATCGAATAAGTACTGTTGCTCTCATTACCATAGGAATAAGGATCTTAGTCATTTATTTCCCCTTGTATACTCTTTAAATAGGTAGGTCCAATCAGTTTGTTTACCCGGACTTTACCCTTACTTTTCAATGTCAATTTGCCACAATTAATCTTACATACTTTTTTTTGTAAATCATTTAATTTGTTCTAAAATCAAGTAACGTATTGTTTTGTTGAAGAACTATCTATATTCCATCACTCTTGTAAATATCTTTATTAACAAGAAAGATATTCGATGAAGTATTTTATTATCCTTACAAATGACTTCAACGATAAAATCAGTGGATTCAAACTGATAGGACCTACTTACCAATTGGATTGCTTCAGATTTTATCGAGGAAAGATAACTGAAAAAGTCCCTCACAGTATTAAGTACTTAGCTAGACTATTCCCCTGTGTGCAAACAATGCCTTATTGATGTATGGTTATAATTATTCTGAGTCGTTGAAACAATCTTTGAAAATCACTTTGATAAGCAGGTTAGTATTGATGGAAGTGCGTAGGATTGATGATATATATAGTTGTAATTTTCTGTCGCAAGATAGCTTAACAGAAAATAACACATTTGTTAAGTTTTCAAGAAACATTTTTGTTTTTACGATACATTGCTTTCATAATGTTTTTATCGCGAAAAATAGTTTGATGGTGTTTATAACTGGCGTCTGTGATCGTAATAAACACTTTCTAAATGTATCTTTTTGTAAGTGCTAGAATAGAAAGTGCACGACTTTTAGTGCCAACAGAAGGATAACTTGTTCTTTAGAACTTACCAAACAAGTAACTAGTAACATAAACCGTTTGACAAAGTTTAAAAAGTTTAATTTCTATAAATACCGGAAGGTCGTAAGCCCAAGCGGCAACTATAATATACAAAAAATGACTTGCCTGTCTCACATACATAGACAAATTAAATAAATGATTAAATGACTTAATGACCATGCACTATTTAAGACCGGTTCAATAATAATATTTTCTAAGTTCTTCCACATTTACCAACGGTCCTTTTACATGACCAATATATATCAATGATTGAAAAACCGTCATAAAAGAATTTTGCAAACTGACATTTACTTTAATTGTAACAATGAATGAAATATCCTTGAACTAAGTTTATTTTAGTGCAAGACGAACACTTTTAGAATGTAAATGTTACACAGTAAGCGGATTACTCCATGTAATGCTATTTTAGTCTTGTTTTCATATATGTATAAGTGGATGATAGAACCATTAATAGTTGTTATGGGTATGATTGAGAGCATCAGATGTTACTGTTCACTTTTTTCTTTAAAGGTGAACATTTACATAAACTTATCAAAGCTTATCATGAATACAGAAATCCCCATGGCTTTGTATCTCATTTTTAAACCTATAATATTAATATATCTATCAACCCCCTCAATCTGTCACACGCGGTCGTTTTATCATTATCTTTTTTGCTGGCATCGTATTTCTCTATATCTCTCTGTTTATTCTCTTTTTCATCCTTCTCTCCGTCTGTCTGTCTGTCAGTCTTTCTTTCTCTCTCTCATTATTTGAGCTATCCTATACATATGGTGAACGACACCTTTCTTATGTATGGTTGTAAAATATTCAGAGCCTGGTACATGTAACGTTCTCACAGTATAAGCAGATTAGATATAATCCTAATGGGGCAACGTTAGAAGATTATTACAATGTATTAGGATTGCAAAGAGCGTTATTTAACAACACAAACGTTATTAAAAAAACACACAGGGAAAATATAAGACAGGTGTATTCAAAACATCTGTATTAAATAGCATAACTTTATTTTCTTTAAAGTAATGTAATGTAACGTAACTTCTAATGCTTTACTAAACATTTCAATAACTGTTTGAGCTATAGCTCCACTGTCAGGCGTCCGACTTATTGCCTTTGGACAAACATTGACCAAAGTTTAACAAGCACAATCCTTCGTTATCGGCTTACGAACGTACAAGCGGAAACGCCTCTATATATATACTTTAAAAAAGAAGAAAATTGACATTGTTGTCAAATTTTCATGGAAGGTTGTAACCTCCCCGGGATTCGAACCCGTACCCCCTTCGGGACACTAGAATCAAAATCCAGGCGCCGCGAGGCGCGCTAACATCTGCAATACCGACCCGGGTTGCTTTGATTAAAACTCGAATGCTTTAGCACGAGTTATTTATAAAGCACATTAAAACTAATGTCTATGTTTTATTCTATAGAGTGAAAACGCACATGCCCAATTTAGAATTGCATTTATTCCATAGTTCTCAATAACAAAAAGAATGAAACAAACTACGCAAGGAAATTTTATGAAATTACATCTAAGCAATGGACTTATTATTTTGCTACACGCTTGTTTGAAAGTTCACAAATACTCTTACACAGTTCATTCTCGAAAATGCGATTAGGCGGTATTGTCATCTCAATTGCTCATTTCTAATGGTAGATAAATGGATTGCCTCACACGGAAAATGATGGCTAAATACCATTTAGTACATTTGATATTTTCTCAGTCAAGTTTGTCTTTTAATGTCCTTTGTATCATGAGACGAATAAACCTCTTGCTTTCATAAAGGTTATTGCAAAATATAAAATGTTATAAAAGCATGTCATTTCAGTTGTTGAAAAACAAACATATTGTACATATATAATAAGTTTTATTGTGATTTATTTTACGTAGGTGGCATTTGTTTTATTATTGTTTATATCAACAATACATAGCCCATTTACTCTAGTTATTTAAGTATAAATTCAGAATTTCCGTGGGCGTAAATGTATATTCAGTACTAAAAAATAATATAAATTATACTATATAACATTCGTTTATACTTTGATCAAAACTATTGTTTTACGTATTGACAACCAAATTTACTTTTGGTTTCGATCTACTGGCACTTTTCAAAAAAACAACATATTAAGCAATACATTTCATTTATTCAAAGACTCATTTTTATTGATGATGTTTGATATAGATTTAATATCTAATTTTTTTGTTGTCCTTTGACTTTGTCACTCTTAGTAATGGGGCTTTTAATTAAATTGCCACGTAGACAGATATGTGTTATTTTTCTACATCGCTTGTAGATAATTTGTATATACGATATAATTGAGTAAAGTAACTATTTCTGGAATGTCTTTATTGTTTCAGTGTGTTTTCCTTGTAATCAACTTTGTATCAATGTGTACAGGAATTAATGATGACGGAAATTACAATATAAATTACTCTCTCGTGTATAACACTGACCATAGAGTGATTCTCATCCTAATTTAGACTCCGTGATCTGGTGATTGGTAATGTGTTTACATAAAATTGGCTTATTCTTGGTGATTTTCTAAGAAACACATCGCCGCGGGATACGTTCTTATTGACATCGAGTATGCACGCCTTTTTCAGGTCTATAGCATAAACGCCAAGGTCATACAAATGTAACGACAGCTCGAACTTTGGGCGTATAATGCTTGGACTTACGGTGTTTATATTATATTGTATATAAACAATATTATATTCTTTATGAAATCAATTATATTGCATGTTGCATCTTGGATTCGTATTATCAAGCGTCTTACGACTAATTTTAGTCGTAAATCCTTCAATATTGTTTTGTTAAATTATCGTAAGATTTTTGATAATATGCTACTAAGCTTGTTTGTAATAAATCTATACTCGAAGAATACTAATCTGATTAAAACCCGATCTAAAATTTCCGCTCGCCTACTCGATAATTTAGATCTGGCTGTTTTGAGGGTCATGTTCAGGTAACCTTTAAATCATAATATTCCTGACGCAATCAGTATGTATAGTAACTTATTTACATCATCTACGTCACGCGATTTGAAATGAGCCGTCCAATCACAGTCTGTGAATAACACCACCGTCAAATAAGCTCACAACCTTGGTCTAAAAATAGAAGTTACGAAATCAAAATGCTATTTAATATTTCGTCTAGATAAAAGCTACGCATTGATTGGTCGGCACAAAGGTCATCTCTACGTGACCCTCCCAGCGAAACTTAGAGCTCATGTACGACAGGGCTCCACAGGATATCTGTTTACGGCGATTGGAAGAATTCTTCATTGTTTTAAATAGAGTTACTAATTCCGTAAATGGTTTATGTAAATCAAAACTAAAAAAGAAGTTTTATGTACTTAGTCCTGTTCTTGTTTATTGTTATATATGATGTAGACTATAAAAGTTTGCTACAAGAACAAAGTTGTTATATGTATTATACACTTATTTCATGGGTGTTTGGGGGAACAGTCAAAACTATTTTCCCGAGGTATCAGGGACAACTTAAGAACTGTTGCCCGAGGCCGTTAGGCCGAGGGCAACAGTTCTTAATGTTGTCCCTGATACCGAGGGATAATAGTTTTGACTGTTCCCCAAACACCCATGCAATAAGTGTTTTATTACCTAATGCAAGTACAGATATAACATGGCAATAAAGATAGTTTCAGAAGCGGATGACATTACGTGTACTTAGCGAGTGCCGATTCTCAGCAAAAGTTCGAGATCCCTCCCTTCAATGTCTTCAAACCGCGACATATCGTAGATATTTTCAACAGAATTTACTTTTTTTCTACTTTTCGTTTGGTAACTCTAAAGACGCTTGCAGTGATCACGCTCATTGGACGCTTGGAGTTTTTTTAATGCGGTTACTTCCCTTGGCACTGCACTCTATGAAATTAAATAGTTCGCACGTGAGGGCAACAGTTCGCACGCGAGGGCAACAGTCAAAACTGTTTCATGCGCAGTGGTGTTGCGCAGTAAAACATAACGGGTTTAATCCGGTTTCACTCAGAATAGTTGAAAAACAGTTAAAAATAGCAAATTGACATTTATACAGAGCATTAGGTAATAAATATAATTGTTAGTGCAATACAAGTTCATGTATTAGCATATCCAAAAATGCTTGAAATCGCCGTTTAGCCGTGTATGACGTCTTCATCATTGAGTAAAAACATTATAAATTAAAATTGCTTTCCGGTAAACCAGTCTACGTATAATAAATAAACGTTTGGTGTGCCCTTTCCGTGGTCGAGTGTATGTAAAACAGGATGCTCTGTCTATATCTTTGGTGTAATAGCCTTCTTTGTGTATGGTGTCAATACCGCGTCAGTGTTTTGGACCGTTCAGGATATCATCAATATTTATTATAAGACTCGCCCGACTGCGACTGCGATAATTCACGCACCTCTTATTGATTTTTTAACCCTATTTTCTTATCATTGACATAGAATGAATCGTTTTGATAGGTTTATGGCAGCCTGTGTTGACTACAAAATGCTCAAATCTTGATGATTGTATATATCGCCGTTCAGGAACGATGATAATGAAGGACGAAACGCGGTGTAAATGTCCACTAAACAATACTTTGAGATTGATATTTGCCTAATTAACAATTACATGGGAGACTGCAAAACTATTCTAACTATATGTTAATAGAAAGAAATATAGAGTAGTTTTCCGCTGACCCATCGAAATAATTACATGAACGAGTATGTTAAACAACCATTCTCTGATCTAATGGAATCTGATGTCATGTTCGATAATCTTGATTACAATATGTAGAGCATGCTATACCACATTTAGGTTGTCACCTATCGCGTGTATGACATACTTGTTATGGTTGGTTTTTTTCCTATTATAGTAGTATGGCAATTAAGTATCTGTGCGTGAAACATATTAATAATAAAAGAGTTACACGTAATTATTAAAAGTCACGATGCATTGCTTTGATTAGGCACTGTTAGTAGATTAGCAGCGGTCCTAATTAGACAGTTCATTATTGTACGTTGTGTAAGGTGTTTCATATGGTGGCTGATTTACGCCATGTCGTATTTTCGTTTCTTCGCCACGAAGATTAGAGAAAAAAACGATGGCACGACAAATCCACAGTTTGTCGTATCTTCGTATTTTCTTTTTCTCTTTTTCTTTTTTTTTATCTTTGAGTTGAAGGAACGGACATACGACAGAATAACTACGACAATACGACAGATAAAATGTGTCGTGTTTTCGCCTTAAATCTGTCGTATCTTCTTTTTTTTGTTTCTTCGTATTTTCTATTTTTGTTTCTTCGTACTTTCGTTTCCTCATTTCTTCGTATTTTCCTTTTTTCTTTGCTTTCCGGTTTTACATCAATTACACATTAGCATAAACAACAATGGAGGAATTTAATATAGCGATCACTATTGTATCTTTTTCTCTATTGCTTTCTTTGTGAGTTGATGTGCGCATGCGCTAGTAAAAAATGTTGTAAAACTTAGTAGGCCACTAAGAAGGTTGTGAAACATTAACTATTTACCTCATCTCATCAGTTACCGTTTTTTATAAATGACTTACGAGGGAAGTTTTTAAGCACAATGATCTCAACTCCGTTTAATTTTGGACATAGGCCAGCTATAAAAAATGGACACCATTTTTTTACAGAAACAAAATGCCATTACTCAGGGATAAAGACATTCCTAATTTCCTGACGACCGTTTATATTTTGTCGTATTTCTAATTCATATATTATTTATTTTCTTTTTTTTTGATAAAAAATTTATTCTCTATGTAGTAGACATTTTATTCAAGATTTATTTATGTTGCGTTGGTTCTTTCGTTGTTTGGTTTTTGGAAAAGTTTCCTTTACAAGAATGCACTATACACAAAGTATAATAAAAGAAATATCACATATTTGTTGTGAGTCAAGACAACGTAGTGTCTATACAATGTACAAGACTTGCAGCATAACTCACGTGACAAGCGTCCAAGATTACATTTACTGTCTCAGGACTGAGGTAGACATAATGTGATGCCATATGAATGTGATATAAAAGCATGCTATTTGTAGATCTGATATATTGTACACTGTACATTGTGATACATTATTGGAAATTGTATGTACGGTTTAGAACCTTGTCCAATGTGGTTATTTCTTCATTAGAGATTGTATTCCTGATATGGTACAGTTGTGCACTTTTACTCTGGAAGTCCAAAATATTATTGGTTTAATTTTAAAACATTTTCAAATTCAACATTGACCGGATTTTGATACATTTCTAGCACAATTGGGAGTAAGTATGATTTTCTCGATTTAATCATGTTGGTTTTTCAAAATTTAAAGTTTTGTGTATTATGTTCATTTATTTAAAGTTTTAAATGTAGAATGAATTAGTAAGAGTTATACATGTATACAGAGCCCCTAAAGTGACATTTTTAATACTTTTTTTTATTTTCTCAACTATTTCGTTTAAACGTTATATTATTTTTTATTTTTACGAAATAATATTTTGTTTAAACGAAATAATTATTACGTTTTTTCGAAATAACGATTTTGTGGGGGGGGGGTCGAAATAATTATTACGTTTTTATATTATTTTGAAAAAAAACCCGAAATAATATAACGTTTAAATGAAATAATTATTTCGAAAAACGAATTATTGAATAATTTATTCAATTACAAAGTTACAGTGTTTAAACATTCATATTCAATATTATAATATTCCATTTATAATTTTCATTAAAATACTTGAATCCTTGGTGAGTGGTTAACTGTCTCAAATATGTAGTTTTGACTTCCAAAACTTTATAAGATGCTTTTTAACATTTTTTTCACCAATTGCGACTTAAATATATTAAACACTCGCGGCAAAATACACGTGCTCTACGTATGGCCCCTAAAATTATGGTATATAGCGTCACGACGTCAAAAAATAATGTTACACTAAAATTTAGTCTTCATACAACGAATGTTCAAAATTTCATTCAAATCGGTATAGTTTCACTATTTTGCGAGGAAGGTGTTCAGGTACCTTAACGATATAGACACTGATGATCTTTAGCTATCAGACCCCAATCAATATAAATGATCATACTAGCTCAAATCAACCAATTTTTGGAACTTTTCCCAGGTAATTATGTTATCATGCTGTATAAGGACGTTTAAGAAAAGTTTAGTAAATATACTGTTATTATTAAAATATTCGTTTCAAATTTAAAAAGCTTTATATAAATAAAACATTTTCTGGATTTAATCAGTATTTCTAAATTAAGCGACCGGCTAAAAACCTTTTTATGTTTAAAGTGTTCTGGACAAATGAAAATTTGAGCAATTCAAGCGATAAACTGCTACTAAAGCTTAATAGGAGAATATATTTTGTGTGATAGAATATTAAACAAAGATGACAAACCAATCTAATTTAAACCCGATTTAAATTCTCCGCCCCCCCCTACTCGCTAATTGAAGATCTGACAGTTTAGTTATGAGGGTCAAGTTCAGGCGACCTTTTCTCATTTTTATATTCATGACACAATCATTATGTTTAGTAACTTTTTTAAATCGTCTACGTCACGCAATTTGAAAAGAGCCGTCCAATCACAGCCTGTGAATAACACCACCGCCAAGTTAGCTCGCAAATTTCGTTCTAGAAATTGAAATAAATAAATCAAGATGCTAATAAAAGTGTTTCGTCTGGATGAAAGCTACGCATTGATTGGATGACACAAAGGTCATCTCGACGTGACTCTCGGAACGACCCTTAGAGATCCTATACGACAGCGCTCTATAGGATATCTGTTTACGGAGATGACAAATATAATTATGTGAAATCAGCATCAGAACAATAATGTCCAAATAACTACAGTAAAATGTCTAGCTAATGTAGTTATATAAGCTTTTACAACTTGACTTACACAGCTTTATTATCACGAAATCACAGGAACACTCGCACAACATATCAATCTGATGTTAAATGGACAATACATTAGTACAACTAGATAGAATTTCCGTAGGAAGCCGCCAGGCGAGCTTAATATGGTAGCACTCAGGTCTACTTATTGAGAGGTCGTGGGTAATCATACAGGGCAGTTGTCAGTCACTGACGGAATTATGTGTCTAGTGACTGGTTAACAGCTCAATCTAGAGATTTAGAATTTCCAGGAATGGACAATCGGGTCGGACTGTAAGTTCTCAAACTTAATTACGACCTTCCTTATCATAATATACAATTGTAATTTAAATAAGACAAAATGTCCACCATGAAAACAATGTCGTAATTGAAGAGCTCTGAGTTCCGTGGACGGATGTCATAATTAGTCATATCAATTACGGATATATGTAGTTTTATATAACGGAAATTGTGTTGTTCCATTGTCTTGCAAAAATACGAACACGTGAGGAATGGTAAAATAATCTCACTAGGACATTCCTGGTACAACCAGATTTGTGACTCAAATGACAACTACTTAGAAGAAACTAATAAAAACCACTATAATACTTCCTGAATTTAGGTTTATTAACTTAATTTAGATTTGTTCTTCTTTGTAAAATTGGTTTGTGTAATGGATACGCATCCGCATATAATCACTATATGTAAGCGAAAACCTATTTTGATTATCGATAGCCATCATTTGTTAATTGGACATTTCTAACATAAGATTATAAATGTTATTCAATACTTGAAATAAATGGCATGGACATTGTAAAAGCGAGCTTGTCAGATGCGGTTTTTCTTGCCTTGAAAAGATTTTTTCTTGAAAGAACATTGTACATTGAATTTAGTTTATAATTATTTCCGGTGCGGAACCAAATCTCCAATAAGTCTAATGAATTAGTGTCTAAGTACAGAGACGTTTACGTCATGCACGCATAGAATGGTTTCAACGATTAGTCCGTGTCGGCTTTAATTTAAGGATAGGAATTTCCGGACAGTTAAAATTCGGGTCAAAAATGAAAACTCTGATTGGATTTAAATAATAGTGTTTTATGATATTGCAGGCAATCATTCTAATGAAGTTAAATAAATATGCACGAAAAGTAACTTAAAACCTTGTATCACTTAAACGGTATTAAGGATGATTCATTAAGCTTTTGGTTACAATGATTCAAACTCGAATGCCATTCTTTTAAAGTTAATAAACAAAGTCATTCTTCAAATCATAGAAAATTACTTACAGTGTCGAAAATTGAAAAACTGTGAAATCTAATCAAAACCCAGGTCGGTAGCGCAGTTGGTAGCACGCCTTTCGAATCTAGTGTCCCGATTGGATACGGGTTCGAATCCCTGCCAGGGAGGTTATACTATTCAATGAAAATTAGACAGTGATTTCAATTTTCCTCCATTAATAATGTATATGGAGATTTTTCCGGCTTTGTGAAAGGGAAGATGAGTACTGGTTATAGACAAGGGTACAGAAAATCTTGGTTAGGTGCGCTGGACGCCGTAAAATACCCTATAAATTGTGCTGACTTGGCGTTAAACCCAATATAAATGAATAAATACTCCAATCAAATTCAGTGCATCAGCGCTTTGATTAAACTTGTTTCTGCATAACCTCTGTGTTCTATAAACGTGAACCAAGATACCATTATAATTCTGTGTACATTTTGTAGACTTCTTTTGATGAATAATTAATGAATGTTGATTCGGATTTATTGTTCTCTGGAGAATGTTTCATTGTCTATGTTACTGTGACAATCTCCTTTGACAAACCAGACTAGCAAAATAAACAAGACATGTTTACACGTAGATTATATTGCGAATAGGTCTGTCAAGATATACCGGTATATTGCAATGCGCAGCTGAAGCAATACGAACCGCAGTATGTTTAACGTACCGGTATACGGCGATATTTTTTATTTCATTGAAAAAATTCTTCCATTCGAGAAACAAAAGTAGCCAAAACGGCAGTTTTTCCATTGTTCATTCAATCTAACATAAAGTCGCAATAATTTAACCATTTGGGGCCCGTCTCTGTCCCAATGACCGTATATACTTAAAGATGCTAGATTCTATCAGTTGCTGCATATAAGATTTGCAATTTTTCATGACAGTGTATTGCAATATATCGCGGTACGCTTCTGGCGTATCGTGACAACCCTACTTGCGAAATTTGCTTCAAACGAGAATATAAAATCAAAATATTATACACAACAGTACATAGCAAGATATATAGACGTTCGAAATTAGTGATTGTATATTTCATTTGAATGGTGTATTAGTTTCAACTTATATTTAGACTTTCGGTGATTTCGCCGAAAAGCTTAAGTTATACCACGAATCGAAAACTATCGACGAAAATGGTTGGTCATTTTAAAGCTACAGTCCCATAAACCTGAAAATAGCCGTGAGGGCACCGTACGGGCGCCGTGCGATCAAGCTCTGCAAGGACCCGTACGAAGTCTTGCGTACCCGTACGGACTGTAACGTTTTTACCAGAGTCTGTGAGATGAGCCCAGGATACACGTATCAGTTTCAGAATTAAATTGTGAACAAAATCGAGGCCGAGTAAGGCAACATGCATATCTTCCAGCTACGGCTCCGTACGGGTGTGTTGTTGTGTGCCATGTGCGTTACGTCACCTGAATACGCAAGGCTTCCCACGGCCTACGACTGTCTGCACGTACGGGTCCGTAACAAGCCAAGATTTTATGGGACTGAGGCATAACCCGCGGAGTGATGAATGTGTCACTGATTTACTACGCATTAAATTTCTAGGCAATAAAAGTAGTTTGGTTATCTCATTGTAAATGTAAAAGGGAAAACCGTACTTCAAGATTCTGTATGGCAAGGAGAAGAAAATAAAATCATTATAATATTTGCCAGTAATACAGGGTAGAATAAACAATACACCAACATTTTTGCCCCGCTCGATTCGTACTTGAATCTAATGTGTAAGGGGTAAACATTAGTATGGATTTGTTAGGTTTCAATGTGCACGAAAGTCTTTCTGTATTTCAATACTTTGATTTACATTTGTTTCAAAAGACGCGACGGCACCAGTGGTTAGAGGCTCGTTAGTGGCATCAAAATCGTATCAGGGACAAACCGTGAAATAACATTCGATAATTAGTGTTGTCACCATATTGCGGTTTTAAAACACAATACGAATAATTGTTTATTTTATTCAAGTCTAATTTTTGTACGACTTGAATATAAAACGTATATATTATACAGTAAAAAAATGTGTTCAATTTACTCTTAATAGAGTTATAGAACACTACATACTTATGAATAATTACTGTAGACTATATTATAGTATGACGTAAAATGGGCATATTAAATTTTTGAGTATTGACCCCTTAAATGAAGCCACACTCGATGATATGCGAATTAAATAATGAATTCAAAATTATTACTCGGCGAGACATTGACATGATGTTGCATCACTTGTCCTTTGTTGGTTATATATGTAATAACAATTTGAATATTCTTTAATTTCAGGCTAGTCGCTGAGAGGTTTTATACCGTGGATGTAAATGGTATTCATTAGAGAGAAATAGAAGAATGCATTTAGAAGCCATTCGCTGTATCTAGTCACTCTGGTATATCTTACCTTCATTTGTACAAACGACGTAAGGTGGATATCCGTTGAAACTAAACAGAACGGAACGGAACGGAACGGAACGGAACGGAACGGAACGGAACAGAACAGAACAGAACAGAACAGAACAGAACAGAACAGAACAGAACAGAACAGAACAGAACAGAACAGAACAGAACAGAACAGAACAGAATATAACAGACCATAACAAAAAAGAACAGAACAGATACTTTATTCGCTCACACCAAGATACATAGTACATGCTACATAGAAATGAATTCATGTACAACATTGTACAAATTTTTTACATACTAGAATAATAAATCTACTGAGAAGAAAAAATTCTACTTTAAAATTGTTCTGTGGGGAAAATCATTATACATTCTGCCAGATGTGATCTGCTGACGGTCGGAGGACGGACAGTTTATTTGTTATTGCATTACCTTATATGAAGATATAAACCGTGGTGTAAATAACGCTAATGCATGTTAAAATACAACATGATAAAATGGAGATAGGCAACAGGCAAACTATTACAGATTTTTACGATAACAGAGTCATTGTTTCTGATATGAATTTATCTCAACTTAATAAATTGTTTGATCATAACGCAAGTACCTATGACCATAGAAACATGTCACGGTCGACTGAACATGGAGAGGATAACATGAAGACTCTACTTGACTTCATACTTATACTGGACGAATATGGTGTTCCGATGCTGTTGACAGTTGGTATTTTAGCCAATTTGGTAATGCTAATAGTGGTTAGAAATTCTGAGTTAAAGAAGGTGGCAGCGTGCTGTTATTTCTTCGCATTAGGTATTGCAGATACTTTGTACCTTGTGGCTATGGCTGTACCTTGGTTTTCAAGCCGTGTTGTTGATATATACAACACTGAAGGATTCTGTCAGCTTGTTTATTATTTAAACTTATTAACAACGTTTCTGTCAAGTTGGTACGGTGTAATGTTATTGCTTGAGCGCATGTTTGCTTGTTACCGACCCAACACAGGGGATAAATACTTCAGTGCATTTCGGAGTAAATGTTATGTGACTATAGTGTCTGTCCTGTCTATTGTTGCTCATCTGTACCTCACGTGGACTAGTGGTGTTTATTCCTATGACAACACATCTATATGTATTGTAATACCACAGCATTATAAAGACATTGTTATAATGAGGAAGATTGATTCAGTGTTTTCGTTTGTACTTCCCGTAGTGCTGCATATATTGTTTACAATTCCATTGATAGTATATTTGTGTGCCTCCAATCTTAAATGTGATGATGGAAAACTTAGATTTCGGACAAAGAAGATGACATTTGAGTTACGACTAAATGCAAAGGCGTTTACCAGATACTCGGACGCTCCGAGATGCTCCCGCGAGGCAAGTTTCATACACATGCAAAGACAACGGCTACGCTTGTTTTCGAACAGCAAAAGGTTAACTTTAACTTCTATATTGATAGCAGTGATCTATATCATATTATTTCTACCACACAATATTATCAAAATACCAGTGACATTATTAAATGGAGATTACGGTGTGACTATACGACAATCAGTGTATTTAAAACTATTTGAAGAACTTTATAAAATCAATTTTGCTTATAAACCATTTGTATATTTTACATTACTACCAGAAATGCGAAGACAATTAATTAAATTGTTTATGTCATTGTTTAAAAGGTCACATAATAAGAAACCTAAACGTCGGCAACTAGAGACACCTTTGTGACCTCTGTATACATGTTTAAAGGTAGTTTGCGTTAAACCTGCAGCGTGTTCAGTAACCCTGAACGTCACAAAACGTTCTGTAACGAAAGTGTCGGAAAAACTCAACCCATAGACAACTCAACCCGAGACAACTCAATCACGTACTGACGGATTGAGTTGTCCCAACTTTGAGTTGAGTTATGCTAGGTTTACATCTGGCCACGATCTCCCCGATTAGTCAGAGGCTAAAAAATCGGGGAGCTCTACGATTAAATGGTATACTCCACGTTCTGTTACGCTTCCTTACGAAATCAGCACGTTTTGTTGCGCTCTACTGCGCTTTGCTACGATCGAGCCCACGATTTGCATCACGTTCTGTTACGCTTTGTTGCAATCAACACGATTGGCTTCCACGCTCCACCACGTTCCGTTACGTCCTGTTAAGATCTCCCACGACAAAGCCGCTTTGTTGCGATCTCCTGCGATTTGACCTACGATTTGAGACAAATTCCACGTTTTACGTCACGATTTGATATTTAAACAAGAAATAATTCTTTCCCATCGACGCGGGATGAAAAAATGTGTCCACGCTGGTCCCGATCTGTTGCGATTGCACACCACGTTCTGATACGTTCTGTTACGCTTCGGTACGTTCCGTTACGTTTTGTTACGAAGGCCACGCTCTGTCACGATTAGTAAATGAATCGGGGCAATCGTGGTGAAATTTAAGTTTGATTTAAAATCTGTCCCGATGCCCACGATATCCCCGATTCTACCACGTTCCGTTACTCTCCCCAACGATCACACCGATTCGACTCCACGCTCTGTTACGTTCGCCACGATGCTCTGGAATCGGGGACATCGGGGTAATCGTGGCCAGATGTAAACCTAGCATTATGGACGGGTTGAGTTGTCTTCGGGTTGAGTTATCCCGTACCCGTAACGTTAGCTAACAGTAGTTTCTGAACACGGGGCTGGATCTCTAAAAACTCACAATATCTCAATAACTATCGAATGGAATAACCTAAAATTTAGAACTCGATCAAAACTAACATTTTGCTTCACAAACCCAAAAAATCAGAATTTTTCTGAAATTCTATAAAATACTTTCTACCGACATGCAATGCAAATTTTAAAGCCCAAAAACGTTATGTTAAATTGGTATGTGTCATATTCAGAGAAGTCATTTAACATTAGATAAAAAATAATAGCTGATTATGAAGCCCAAACACTGAATTGATTAATTACCCAATGAGTTTAAGCAATGAGTTGATAAATAAATGCATGTATATAGCATTACCCCTTATAGAAAAGTTTTGTTATCCATCTCTTATTTTAGAATCTAAAAATCCTTATACAAAAAAGAAAATAGAGAAAAGACTGTGGGCAAAATTTCAGCAAAATCGGTATTGCAGTTTTATAGATAATTACGGGTTTTAGGGACCCATATTTAACGCAAACTATCTGTACCATGTATGTTCTTGAATACTGTTAGTTTCTTTTACGTAACATACATAATTATTTTACAAGTTCTGTACGTTTATTTCAGTGAGTTTCAGTGAATAACAATTTGAGTTATTGCATTTTTATCGTCTAAATTTCGTGTTGATTCACGTTCAGCAATTTTACAGCTATCAAAAGGATATAAATTCAGTTCAAACTACATACACATGTTATTTTACTTGCATTCCAGTCAATGGTATGCACTAGAAATGTAGATTGCAATAATGACAAAAGTATGTGCCTAGTAACTGGCTAACAGCTGAATCCAGATGTTTAGCCTTTCCAGGAACGGTGAGTAGGTTGGCTGACCGGCGAAATATGACCAATACAATGTGTTGATACGGCATAAAATCCAACAAAAAAGATTGCAATAATGGAGCTTATGTAAATCACTCCAGTTGCCCTCACGTGTAATTGTATTAGATAAAATTACCCAGTTTCAGTCAAATTATGCCCACCCGGTTAGCTCAGTCGGTGACGCACAAATCGACTGATCAATAATAAGACATAAACAATGTTTTGCTACGGCGTTATTAAAACACTATAAAACAATTATATGTACAATAGTATTTAATCATAGCATTGTAAGCTGTTTCCGTTATCGTTCTGCACATTATTATATGGTTGCTCTCAATCAATTTTACAATACATTTTCAATATCTTTATTTCAGAGATTTACAGATTTTATACTACATGTGTATGTGAAATAAATACATTACATGTAATTGAAAATTAATGTCTGTAAAATAAAGAAGTGGCCTGCATTGCCCCAGATAAAAGACATTGCTTAGATATATTAAGTACCTATCTTGCATATATATATTAAGTACCTATCTACTAATATTAATTTGTTTTTAGAGTTTCGGTTTCCCTTGGTTGAATTCTATGTTTCTTGGACAGCTATATTACAATAGATAATAGTGATATGTAAGTTTGAGTTTATGTTTACGATATATACTGGGGACACTTTTTAAAGGAACTTTTATAGATCAAATAGATAAATGAAATGATTTTGTGATAGTTTGCTTGTTAATACGAGTTAATATACATTCGATTTCTAGTTCAATGATTATTAAAAATGTAAATTAAATGCAATCTCAAACGTTTGTTTTCAAGATTGACATAAGTAATTTATTAGGTCTTGAAATAACATAAACACTGTTATATTACTGATAGAGCACATCTGAAATGTCTCAAGTCTTTCGGTGCATCCCCAAATAGTTTTCAAATAATTTGCATGGGTTTGGTTCAGTGTGGGGAATCACGTGACCTATATGGTTCCTACCACGGCAAAAATGACGATAAACTTGTTAATCTGGTCGTCATTTTTGCCGTGTTAGGAACCATATAGGTCACGTGATTCCCAACATTGTTGGTTTGCTATAGAAAATATCTTTAATTACAAGAAAAAAGTAATCCATCGACTTTTCGTTTACAAGTTCAGAAGAAATTGTACGTCAATCAATGCCAATCAATCCTCCTAACATTAATACTATGTGCTTACGAAATATCAATCTAATTGTAAGTTTTCATACAAATCTTTAATTTGTTGATTTCCATAAAACAGTGTCCCTAGTAAAACATATAATATTTGGTAAATAGGTTTATAACTTCAGTATCATGACATAAAAATGAAATATATACATATCTACTTCATCTTGTTTTTGAATTTATAATTAATTAACTATATAATGTATGGGGATTTACGCTGCATTTCAGTTTTTCTTTTCAGTAATAATGTGGCTGTCTGACGCCCTAATAATGGGCCCTTAGAATGCCTAGACCTTTGTACTGAAAATTTTAGCGAAATATTAAAAACACACCGTCGCTAATGGTAGACGAGTAAATGGCCTAGAAAAAAATTCATGACAAAACTTCTACCAGGGAATGGAAGCAGCGGCCCAATGATTGTAATAAGACTGAGGTAAGCTGGCGAGTTTTGAATTTATTACATTAAAAACTCTTGTACTGAAGACATTTAAACCAATGATGAACGCTGTTTGAAGACTGCGACATCAATGTTTTAACCGCTTGTCAACTACTTTTAAACACAAAAATTAATTTACCTTCATTACGAAGATTAAATACCATAACAAAGTATCATCTTATTTCAAACGGACGTTCCAGAATGCTCGAAAAAAATTCTGAAAATTGGAACGCTGAGAAAAAAGACAGAAACGGTTCTATGGATCAAGTCAATCAATCTTCTCCAATTATATATATAAAATGAGAAATCTACCGGGAGTTTAAGTAGCTGCCATAACAACAATTTGCGTGTGATCAGCCTTTTATGATGAACCAACGTTCATCTCAACGGGTCAGTACAAAACAAGTCTAATTGCATGTTAACATAGAAGAACGTAGACTAGTATAGCGTTGACACATTGATCTGATGTTTTTTATCAGTTTATGCAACATCTTAAGATGTATCTATCTAATTATCAGCGAGTAACATCAAAACGTATAGATCATTACGCCGTGTGTGACACTACTGAATGTAAACATGTGGTTCTGTTACATTTTAGTAGTATATACAATTAATTTGTACATTTCATACAACGAAAGCTCTGCAGTCTATGTTTTAAGAAACGAAATTTTATTCCACATTTTTTCTCACATTTTTATCACATTAAGTGACCGAATCACAACATGATTTCTATGTCAAACAACTCTATACTAAGCAATGTTTGTATTCATGTTGCACTCGACAATTGCTTTCAAGATTACGTGCTTTTGTTGGCATTTGTACCGCCGCAATATGTCGCAACGCAACATTATGTCGCACTTGACGCAAAATGTCGAAATGTCGACGCATTATGTCGCAATCGACGCAATATGTCGCAGTCATACCCAGATGCGTAAACGAATTCTTACTGTTAGTTTAAATATGTGCAATTCGGAATTTTTCTTCCGTATAATCTCGTTTCCGATGATTTTGCGCATGCTGTTAACAATATTAAATATCTTGCGCTGTCTGGGCGACCATTTGATTCTCCCGGAAGAGAGTACGGCACATCTTAACTCCGCCGCACAGTATCATTAACCATTGAAACCTCTGAGGAACAACACCTCCCAAGTGCAACAATATTTATCTAGGCGCTTGATGTTGCTATACAGAGGTCAGACAGTAAAATCAGAGCTTTAACGAAAATATATAAAAATGTATATTGTAGTTTGCTTATTTCTGGATCTGTCTTAGTAAAGTTGCATTTATAAGTTGTTAAGATATGATGTGTAATAAATTTATAATTGCGACATTTTGCGTTAGGGGTTGCGACATATTGCGTAAGTCGAAACATTTGCGATATTTTGCGTCAGCGCTGCGACATTTTGAGGGAGACGATTGTGCCATATTGCGTCGATTGCGACATTTTGTGACAAGTGCGGCATGTGGCGTTGCGATATATTGTGACGATACCATGACTCTCCTAATGAGAAAAGGTCGCCTGAACATGACCCTCGTATGAAACCGATCAGTTCTAAATTAGCGAGTAGGCGAGCGGAAAATTTTAGATCGGGTTTAAATCAGATTGTATTTTCCCTTTTTTTGTAGCGCCTCGCGGGACGGAAATGCGACATGGCGTTATGCAATCAACATATGTCAATGTTAAAACTACTTTAATAATATCCGCAAAATGTCTGATTAGTAGATCTACGAGTTGTTTCAACTGGCGATTTACATTTAAGAAGTTGCCAACTTTCAATGAAAATTAGATGAACAGAGCATGCCTGGTGATATTTCCGATGATCACAAGTTATATTAAGATATCATCTGCAAGTTATAAGAAACTAATCGGAAGATTATTGTTACTATGACAATAGTAGAATTATTTTTGAAGAAAAACACATTTTCTTAAACTAACTACGCTGACGTCATAACCATTTCTATACTTCTTCTTCATGATGTAGGTTTATGTCTTTCGTGATGTCAGAGAAGTTCAATATAGGTACAAAACGCTTTTTTCTGTTAGATTCTATAATTTGAGTATAAATTGAGTAGTAATGATTTATTGTCGCCGTTCATGGACGGCGACATAATACAATTATCAAGACACGGATTGCATTAAGCCAATCAAAACGTTTCATCTTAGGTCACATGATAATGAATGGCCGTCAAAAAAGAGATGTGTGAATCGACTCGTCTCTGGCATGTTTTTGTCGGGTTACTTATTATACAGTATTACTGGTAAATACCGAAGTCAATATATGAACGCAATCGCAGTCAGACGAGACTAATAATCAATATCAATCATATCCGGGACGGTCTAAAACAGTGACGCGGTACTGACACCATACACAAAGAAGGAAATTAATGTCTGATCTACTAACACCAAAAATATAGATTAAGCCTTCTATTTTCATAAAGTCAATGTTACATTTCCTTGATTACGGACAGGGCACGCCAAAAGTTAATTAATCATGCGTAGACTTGTTTAGCGGAAATCAATATCTATAATGTTTTTATTCAATTATGAAGACGTCATACCCGGCTAAACGGCGATTTCAAGTTTCTTTGGAAATGCTAATACTTGTTATGGTTCGTTTCATTTTTAAGGGGACACTTTACAATGGGTGTATTGTGCAAATAATTAATTGAACGGACACCACGAAAACACGTATAAATTAGTTATTGAATCAGTATGATTAGAACCTCCGTTGGTAAATACTTTTTTAGAAGGTCAATACAAATGTATGAGGCACAGTAACACTCAAATAACATACATTTTGCATAGTCAAAAAGCAAAGCGAGTGCGAGTTCACATTGTGTTAGTATCATTATTTGAGTAAATATTCAATTTTATATGTCTTTTGTCGTATCTTCGTCTCACGGCTTTCGAGATGAAAACAGTAAGATGTGACAAATTTAAAATACGGAAACGTTTCAGGACCTACAGTTAAAAAGATGTTTTGCGCTATGTCGATTGTTTTCGCATTGACAGGATGTTTTTGCACTTCTAAATAAAATTAACTGACATAGATGAGTTTTTAGGCATTGCATTTAAAATTTTCTCGATATGCTTGATACTTTTGTCTCTTCGGCTGTATTTAAAAAAAAACAACAAACATTACAAGTGACTAGCTTTCCTAAATATGCTTGATGCTTTTGTCTCTTCGACAAAAGGCTGAAATAATTATAAACTTCTACGTAAATACGCTTTAAAATCATGGGATGTTTTTGGTCAACTCGGAGATCCGGATACGTTTCCGTATTAAAGAAAAGACACGACGTGAAAAGGTGTCGTATTTTTGTATAAGTTTTGTCGTATAAATATGTTTTCGCTTTGTGCGTCCTTAGGCAAAACACGACAAATAATTTTAAAAAATCGTATAATTGTAGTTTTACATGGCGCCCGTGGGACGAAGATACGGCAAAAAATACCATTTAGATGTACTTGCGGGATGAAAATGCAGCGTAAATCAGTCACCATAATCATGTTAAATCCTTGCACAACATAATAATTATATTATGTTTAAAGATGGCGTCATTTATCTTTAAAATGACATTGTTGTAACATTATATTTTCACTTTAAATGAAATTAGAAATGATTTTGTATTTCCATCGCATAGTTTCTAAGTTTTTTAAAGTTTATTTCAATAATTACTGTAAGGCCAAAACCCAAGCAGCAAATACAATGTACAAAATTGACATATCACAAAATTAATGATAGTAAGCATAATTAACACAAAATAAATACATAATATAATTATGCATATTAAACACAAACAAATACTTTATATCAAATGCATTGTAAACACAAATATCTTTATCAATATTCGAAACCCGGGTCGATAGCGCAGTTGGTAGCGCAGTTGGTAGCGCGCCTGGATTTGGAATCTCTTGTCCCGAGGAGGGGAGACGGGTTTAAATCCCACGCGGGGAGGTTAAAAAATTTAAAACAATAATGTCAATTTTCCTCCATTGTTTAGATAGTAGAGAAGTTTTACGGCCTTACGGAAGGATAGGGGAGTACTGGTTATAGACAAGGGTCCAGAAAAACTAGCTGAGGTGCGCTGGACGCCGTAAAATGACCTAAATTGTGTTGAAACGGCGTTAAACCCAGTAAAAATATATATCAATATTCAAACATCTGGTGACTTGATCATAACATGGCATTTACTGACAAAAATGCATTTCTTGTCAACAACAATTTAAAGAAATACAGCAAGTGTTAATACTAATACACATATTTAAAAATACGTGTATAAACAAAGTGAATTACGCCACATTTCCGAATATTGCTTGAAAGAAAACATGAAAACATTTTTTTAGATGACAAACGCTTTAATCTGATTAAAACCTGATCTAAAATGTTCTGCTCGCCAACGCGCTAGCTTAGATCTTGCTGTTTCGTTATGTAGGTCACGTTCATGTGACCTTTCTCATTATAATATTCATGACGCAATCATAATGCTTAGTAACTAGTTTACATCGTCTATATAACGCAATTTGAAATGAGCCGTCCAATCTCAGCCTGTAAACAACAGCTTCCGTCAAATAAGATCGCAAACCTCGGCCAAAAACAGAAATTACAAAATCAAATGCTATTAATTTATTTCGTCTAGATGAAAGCTACGCATTGATTGGTTGTCGCAAAGGTCATCTCGACGTGACCCGCCTAGCGAGCCGTTGAGATCATGTGCGACAGCGCTCTACAGGATATATATTAAAGGTGCGTAAAGTTAGCTGCCAGTTGCCAGTTGCCAATTCAATCGGCAACTGGCAACTGGCAGCTAACTACACACACAGCTGCCGATTCAATTTTTTTTGTTAGCAAGCACTATGTACAGGCACTGCGACGAACGTTCCGCGTGGGTGTTTTGAATCGGCAACTGGCAACTGGCAGCCAACTTCACACCCAGCTGCCGATTCAATTTTTTTTGTTAGCTAGCACTATGTACAGGCACTGCGACGAACGTTCCGCGCGGGTGTTTTGAATCGGCAACTGGCAACTGGCAGCCAACTTCACACTCCAGCTGCCAATTCGATTTTTTTAGATTTCAGCGCAGATACGTCGCCCTTAGCACAGGTACTGCGACGAACGTTCCGCGCGGGTGTTTTGAATCGGCAACTGGCAACTGGCAGCCAACTTCACGCCTCAGCTGCCAATTCGATTTTTTTAGATTTCGGCGCAGATACGTCGCCCTATGCACATGTACTACGATGAACGTCCTGCTCGGGTGTTTTGAATTGGCAACTGGCAATTGGCAGCCAACTTCACGCCTCAGCTGCCAATTCGATTATTTTAGATTTCAGCGCAGATACGTCGCCCTATGCACAGGTACTGCGATGAACGTCCTACACGGGTGTTTTGAATCGGCAACTGGCAACTGGCAGCCAACTTCACACCTCAGCTGCCAATTCGATTTTTTTAAATTTCAGCGCAGATACGTCGCCCTATGCACAGGTACTGCGACGATAGTTCCGCGCGGGTGTTTTGAATCGGCAACTGGCAACTGGCAGCCAACTTCACGCCTCAGCTGCCAATTCGATTTTTTTAGATTTCGGCGCAGATACGTCGCCCTATGCACATGTACTACGATGAACGTCCTGCTCGGGTGTTTTGAATTGGCAACTGGCAATTGGCAGCCAACTTCACGCCTCAGCTGCCAATTCGATTATTTTAGATTTCAGCGCAGATACGTCGCCCTATGCACAGGTACTGCGATGAACGTCCTACACGGGTGTTTTGAATCGGCAACTGGCAACTGGCAGCCAACTTCACACCTCAGCTGCCAATTCGATTTTTTTAAATTTCAGCGCAGATACGTCGCCCTATGCACAGGTACTGCGACGAACGTCCTACACGGGTGTTTTGAATCGGCAACTGGCAACTGGCAGCCAACTTCACACCCAGCTGCCAATTCAATTTTTTTTGTTAGCAAGCACTATGTACAGGCACTGCGACGAACGTTCCGCGCGGGTGTTTTGAATCGGCAACTGGCAACTGGCAGCCAACTTCACACTCCAGCTGCCAATTCGATTTTTTTAGATTTCAGCGCAGATACGTCGCGCTATGCACAGGTACTGCGACGAACGTTCCGCGCGGGTGTTTTGAATCGGCAACTGGCAACTGGCAGCCAACTTCACACCCAGCTGCCGATTCAATTTTTTTTGTTAGCAAGCACTATGTACAGGTACTGCGACGAACGTTCCGCGCGGGTGTTTTGAATCGGCAACTGGCAACTGGCAGCCAACTTCACACTCCAGCTGCCAATTCGATTTTTTTAGATTTCAGCGCAGATACGTCGCCCTATGCACAGGTACTGCGACGAACGTTCCGCGCGGGTGTTTTGAATCGGCAACTGGCAACTGGCAGCCAACTTCACGCCTCAGCTGCCAATTCGATTTTTTTAGATTTCGGCGCAGATACCTCGCCCTATGCACATGTACTACGATAAACGTCCTGCACGGGTGTTTTGAATCGGCAACTGGCAACTGGCAGCCAACTTCACACCTCAGCTGCCGATTCAATTTTTTTTGTTAGCAAGCACTATGTACAGGCACTGCGACGAACGTTCCGCGCGGGTGTTTTGAATCGGCAACTGGCAACTGGCAACCAACTTCACACCCAGCTGCAGATTCAATTTTTTTTGTTAGCAAGCACTATGTACAGGTACTGCGACGAACGTTCCGCGCGGGTGTTTTGAATCGGCAAGTGGCAACTGGCAGCCAACTTCACACCTCAGCTGCCAATTTATTTAAAAGACAGACTTTCATTCTAATATGAATTAAAATCGTGTGAATGGTGAATACGGCGTTTTCAAGTCAGAACTTTATTGTTGATCAGAAGCGTATGTGAGAGAAGAGTTATGTCCGTTATTCAGGATTAAACTTTCATGTGAGTTGAATTTAAAAAAAAATACCAGCAATGATCATGTACGAATTTAACATTTCATATTATATTTTTGAAGATGAATATTGTTAACTTAAATACGATGCGTAACTATGTACATATACGTCACTTATAGAAAGTGGAGTATTGACCAAGGTAGAAGGAGGAAAACTGATCTGAGAAAAAATGACGTAGTGGAGAAATGACGTCAGCCAGCGATGACCGGTGGGTGGGATGACGTGACGTTCAGAAAATGTCAAAAAATCTCGAACGGTAGGGTTGGAAATACACGTTTGCTAGAGCTATGTTACAGGTTTCTTCATCATAAATCTTTGTTTCTAATTTATAAAGGTATGATAAACATAGAATAAGTTGAACGTCAATGTAAAATCAATTGAAACATAACAAAAACTTGAAAAACTTTCTTTGTTTACATGTCAAATTATTATTGATAATGCAATTTTCAACGTTCATTCACCAATGAGAAGCTGCTTGTGAAAGCTACAATTTGATTAGTCAATCGATTTTCTGTGTTGGAAGCGAGCTCTAGCAAACTGCATAAGCCTTTTCCATACCTCGTCAAAATGACGCGAATCCGCGTCCATTGCATGTTTACGTCGCGTTCGACGGCAACAGGAGTTGTTTTCTATCATCATTTATGCAGGATTCTTGTTACGTTTTTTTTCAAGAAAAAATTATGAAATGATTAATTAACGATTACTCTTTCAATACACATTCTTATTGTTTTTTATTTGTCCGTAATAAAATCAAATTAAGGGATTAAACTTTAGTATAAAACTCAAAAAATTGCGTCGTCGTCACGACGACGTCATGCAACGTCACGTCACCTGAACCGCCTAGTCCAAAATTTACTCACATTCTATCACTCTTCCTGACACACTTATACACAAACATCCATCTATACATTTATAAGTATACAAATAAAGACAAATACATTTAACTACATATACACATTTGTAAAGTACATGTTGATATGAGAAAAAATATTCTCATTGAGAGAAGCTGTATTTACAGAAACATAAGTATGTGACCAACATTTAGTGAAAAAATAAATTGTAACCAATTAAAGAAATTCAAACGCTTGATGGCATATATTTGACAATAATTATTTTTAACATAACTTGACCCAACATTTAGTGCTCTAGTCGGAAACTAAATGACTATACCACTTCAGGTCTGATATTAGTATTGAGAAATGATTGATAAAAAGTTACAAAGGTGAGCTCCTTTGACTATTAAAAGAACGACTACTCTTGTATTCATTATCAAATTCGGACTCAGGCACGGAAATATGGACCGAAAACTATTATCCAATCCCGTAGACGTTTGATATAAAACAATTCAAACGTTTTATGATCCGGATAAAAACATGGTTGTTTATCAATATTTTTAAGTCATAAAATGTAAATATCTTGAAAAACAGACATCTTAACATTGTGATTGTGTTATGTATAACATCATCACAAAATATATATATATATATATATATATATAGGAAATACATTATGAAAGTGATTCGTAGTACATGTGCATAGGGCGACGTATCTGCGCCGAAATCTAAAAAAATCGAATTGGCAGCTGAGGCGTGAAGTTGGCTGCCAGTTGCCTGTTGCCGATTCAAAACACCCGCGCGGAACGTTCGTCGCAGTACCTGTGCATAGTGCGACGTATCTGCGCTGAAATCTAAAAAAATTCGAATTGGCAGCTGGAGTGTGAAGTTGGCTGCCAGTTGCCAGTTGCCGATTCAAAACACCCGCGCGGAACGTTCGTCGCAGTGCCTGTACATAGTGCTTGCTAACAAAAAAATTGAATCGGCAGCTGGGTGTGAAGTTGGCTGCCAGTTGCCAGTTGCCGATTCAAAACACCCGTGTAGGACGTTCATCGCAGTACATGTGCATAGGGCGACGTATCTGCGCTGAAATCTAAAAAATCGAATTGGCAGCTGAGGCGTGAAGTTGGCTGCCAGTTGCCAGTTGCCGATTCAAAACACCCGCACGGAACGTTCGTCGCAGTACCTGTGCATAGGGCGACGTATCTGTGCTGAAATCTAAAAAATTCGAATTGGCAGCTGGAGTGTGAAGTTGGCTGCCAGTTGCCAGTTGCCAATTCAAAACACCCGCGCGGAACGTTCGTCGCAGTGCCTGTACATAGTGCTTGCTAACAAAAAAAAATTGAATCGGCAGCTGGGTGTGAAGTTGGCTGCCAGTTGCCGATTCAAAACACCCGTGTAGGACGTTCATCGCAGTACCTGCGCATAGGGCGACGTATCTGCGCTGAAATCTAAAAAAATCGAATCGGCAGCTGAGGCGTGAAGTTGGCTGCCAATTGCCAGTTGCCGATTCAAAACACCCGAGCAGGACGTTCATCGTAGTACATGTGCATAGGGCGACGTATCTGCGCCGAAATCTAAAAAAATCGAATTGGCAGCTGAGGCGTGAAGTTGGCTGCCAGTTGCCAGTTGCCGATTCAAAACACCCGAGCGGAACGTTCGTCGCAGTACCTGTGCATAGGGCGACGTATCTGCGCTGAAATCTAAAAAATTCGAATTGGCAGCTGGAGTGTGAAGTTTGCTGCCAGTTGCCAGTTGCCGATTCAAAACACCCGCGCGGAACGTTCGTCGCAGTGCCTGTACATAGTGCTTGCTAACAAAAAAAAATTGAATCGGCAGCTGGGTGTGAAGTTGGCTGCCAGTTGCCAGTTGCCGATTCAAAACACCCGTGTAGGACGTTCATCGCAGTACCTGTGCATAGGGCGACGTATCTGCGCTGAAATCTAAAAAAAATCGAATTGGCAGCTGAGGCGTGAAGTTGGCTGCCAATTGCCAGTTGCCGATTCAAAACACCCGAGCAGGACGTTCATCAAAGTACATGTGCATAGGGCGACGTATCTGCGCCGAAATCTAAAAAAATCGAATTGGCAGCTGAGGCGTGAAGTTGGCTGCCAGTTGCCAGTTGCCGATTTAAAACACCCGCGCGGAACGTTCGTCGCAGTACCTGTGCATAGGGCGCATATCTGCGCTGAAATCTAAAAAATTCGAATTGGCAGCTGGAGTGTGAAGTAGGCTGCCAGTTGCCAGTTGCCAATTCAAAACACCCGCGCGGAACGTTCGTCGCAGTGCCTGTACATAGTGCTTGCTAACAAAAAAAATTGAATCGGCAGCTGGGTGTGAAGTTTGCTGCCAGTTGCCAGTTGCCGATTCAAAACACCCGTGTAGGACGTTCATTGCTGTACCTGTGCATAGGGCGACGTATCTGCGCTGAAATCTAAAAAAATCGAATTGGCAGCTGAGGCGTGAAGTTGGCTGCCAATTGCCAGTTGCCGATTCAAAACACCCGCGCGGAACGTTCGTCGCAGTACATGTGCATAGGGCGACGTATCTGCGCCGAAATCTAAAAAAAATCGAATTGGCAGCTGAGGCGTGAAGTTGGCTGCCAGTTGCCAGTTGCCGATTCAAAACACCCGCGCGGAACGTTCGTCGCAGTACCTGTGCATAGGTCGACGTATCTGCGCTGAAATTTAAAAAAATCGAATTGGCAGCTGAGGTGTGAAGTTGGCTGCCAGTTGCCAGTTGCCGATTCAAAACCCCCGAGCAGGACGTTCATCGTAGTACATGTGCATAGGGCGACGTATCTGCGCTGAAATCTAAAAAAATCGAATTGGCAGCTGAGGCGTGAAGTTGGCTGCCAGTTGCCAGTTGCCGATTCAAAACACCCGCGCGGAACGTTCGTCGCAGTACCAGTGCAAAGGGCGACGTATCTGCGCTGAAATCTAAAAAAATCGAATTGGCAGCTGGAGTGTGAAGTTGGCTGCCAGTTGCCAGTTGCCGATTCAAAACACCCGCGCGGAATGTTCGACGCAGTGCCTGTACATAGTGCTTGCTAACAAAAAAAATTGAATCGGCAGCTGGGTGTGAAGTTAGCTGCCAGTTGCCAGTTGCCGATTCAAAACACCCGTGTAGGACGTTCATCGTAGTACATGTGCATAGGGCGACGTATCTGCGCCGAAATCTAAAAAAATCGAATTGGCAGCTGAGGCGTGAAGTTGGCTGCCAGTTGCCAGTTGCCGATTCAAAACATCCGCGCGGAACGTTCGTCGCAGTACCTGTGCATAGGGCGACGTATCTGCGCTGAAATCTAAAAAATTCGAATTGGCAGCTGGAGTGTGAAGTTGGCTGCCAGTTGCCAATTGCCGATTCAAAACACCCGCGCGGAACGTTCGTCGCAGTGCCTGTACATAGTGCTTGCTAACAAAAAAAATTGAATCGGCAGCTGGGTGTGAAGTTTGCTGCCAGTTGCCAGTTGCCGATTCAAAACACCCGCACGGAACGTTCGTCGCAGTGCCTGTACATAGTGCTTGCTAACAAAAAAAATTGAATCGGCAGCTGGGTGTGAAGTTGGCTGCCAGTTGCCAGTTGCCGATTCAAAACACCCACGCGGAACGTTCGTCGCAGTGCCTGTACATAGTGCTTGCTAACAAAAAAAATTGAATCGGCAGCTGGGTGTGAAGTTGGCTGCCAGTTGCCTGTTGCCGATTCAAAACACCCGTGTAGGACGTTCATCAAAGTACCTGTGCATAGGGCGACGTATCTGCGCTGAAATCTAAAAAAAAATCGAATTGGCAGCTGAGGCGTGAATTTGGCTGCCAATTGCCAGTTGCCGATTCAAAACACCCGAGCAGGACGTTCATCGTAGTACATGTGCATAGGGCGACGTATCTGCGCCGAAATCTAAAAAATTCGAATTGGCAGCTGAGGCGTGAAGTTGGCTGCCAGTTGCCAGTTGCCGATTCAAAACACCCGCGCGGAACGTTCGTCGCAGTGCCTGTACATAGTGCTTGCTAACAAAAACAATTGAATCGGCAGCTGGGTGTGAAGTTGGCTGCCAGTTGCCAGTTGCCGATTCAAAACACCCGCACGGAACGTTCGTCGCAGTGCCTGTACATAGTGCTTGCTAACAAAAAAAATTGAATCGGCAGCTGGGAGTGAAGTTGGCTGCCAGTTGCCAGTTGCCGATTGAATTGGCAACTGGCAACTGGCAGCTAACTTCACGCACCTATATATTAACGGAGATTGCATACGCTTCGTCTTGATCATAATGTTCATTTAAAAATGATTGAACTAAGATGTTGGCAAGATCAGTGTTCGCTCTGCAAATAGCTAACTTTGTATTAGCGACAGCATCTGCTAGCCAGTTGTGTGACGTAGTGTTATAATTATGGTAGCATTGTTTTGCATCACAGACATAAATCCGATTACAAAGTTGTGGAATTGTCACATTAGTCCTATAGGGGGTATTAGTGTTAACACTTATACGGGTTTGATAAAACGTTGAACTTAAATGTCTGCGTATAAAAGGTTGTTTTTTTCCAAGATGTTGCTTATTGTTACACTGACTGATGATCTTGGCAACATTTTATAAAATAGTCTTATGATAACATAACAAAACTATGTAAAAAGATTTACGACTAAAATAGATCGTAAGACAGTTAATAATACGCCCCCTACAAAACATTTGTTGCGTAGGTGCTTCAACTTGTATGTGACCGCATTAGCGCGTATGTCAAATCTCTGGTTTATCAAGGCACCTTTAATAGCATGGTAACGATCTTGTCGATACGTTCAAGGTACTCTCGTGGTCGAGACGCGCCAAAGATGCATTTTTATATGGTTAGGATTTGGCCCAATTGTAACATTGAATTTTAGCTTTTGACCATATTTTCGGGTAGAATAAGTTGAAAAATAAAAATAACAAACAAAACATTATTTCTGATTTGTTTTGTTTTAAGAGATAAACAATACAATGAAATACTAGTTTAATAAAATGGTAATGTCTTTAGTCGTGGGTTTTCATCTTATTACACATACATAGATTAAACAATCAAATAGCAAACATTATTCTTAAACTGGATCCAGGACAACTTATTCCTAAAATATTAGCTTAACTTTCTAAACACCACAGTTCAAATTTTCCCGATGTGTCAGACAGTAAAATCGCTGGAGGAAAAATACCTGCCTACACATTGGAAACTTTATTAGATTGTCACAGAGGGATACAACTTGTAATTACGAATGAATCATAATCTACCAGTATTTCCTTATCATTCCATTCTGTTCTTGAGATTGGAAAGAATTTGTGGCGAACTTCTTTACATTATGAAAATCTAAACAAATCCACCACATTGGAAATTTTAATAGGGCAACACAAACGTTTTAATTTATCTATTTTTAATTCCATTCTTTATGAATTTTACAAATATCACAACTTAAATGTGAACAACACAATAAACCAAAGGATTCTGACCAAGTTTACACAAAAAACTGAGTTTTTATAGTTCTATGAGCTCCACCGGAGCATAGATTAAAGTAGGCTCTGCCGGAGCAAAATCAACAGGACTCCGCCGAAGCATTGTTAATATAAGTTTAAAAAGTGCGGTTTAAAGTCTGCTTCCATATACATGTTCAGCCGTCTTTACAATCTTGTACGATAACTCCTGTTCACTGAAATCACCTTCCGTCAGGCGATTCCTCACAGTACCAATCTACACCTGTGGAACAATTGTAGGTTAATTTCTTGCTCAAGGAAATTAGCAGAGTCCCTAGTGGGAATCGAACCTGAGACCTCTCAATCCTTATGCGCGCATCCTACCACTGGATCACTGCTCCAACAATAATTATGTATGTTTATTTAGTTATATGAGCTCCGCTATAAAAATAACACAAAGCTCTACCAAAGTAAAGTTAGTGTTCATCGTGAATCCACGACAGAGGTTGTTGAAATTCTCATTTTCATCACATGTACTTTTTTGTTGAAACCTGTGTCATTATTTTGTTCATGTTGTATAGTCATATTTAGTTAATGATATTGATCTATCAAAATACTTATAATAATAGTCATTAGTATGTGCAATATCTTATAGAATTATTTATTCAAGTTGTTTGTGTATTTCCACGGAGCCCCTAAAAAACATTAAAAATACTTCTTTTTAATTTCACTCGTATTATCACGTTTTTTTTTTCGAAATATAATTTCGTTTATTCGACATATTTAAGACATTCAAACGAAATAATGAATACGTATAAAAGATATTATATTATTTCGTAAAAAAGAAATGTTATTTGGGAATTACGAGATAATCATTTAAGAAAGAAAAAAATATTATTTTCGTTTCAACGTACTGATTATTTCATTTAACCATTATGTTTCGTAAAAACGATTATTTATTACGTTTAAACGAAATAATTGTGAAAATAAAAAGTATTACTTAATTGTTAAGCTTTGGATTTTAAATCGGTACTTGAAATTTTGTATCGTTTGTGACTCATTCAAGTGAGATTATTGTTTCGAATCAGACTTATTTCACAAGAAGGTCATCAGAGTAAAATGCTAATTAACAATGATTGGTCGATACATGTGCCTAACCTTGTTTAAAAACATTTTAATATGCAACTATCTCAATTTATCATTGTGTTTGTATTCTACAAGATACGCGACCCTAGTGTTTGTATTCTACAAGATATGCAACCCTAGTGTTTGTATTCTGCAAGATACGCAACCCTAGTGTTTGTATTCTACAAGATACACAACCCTAGTGTTTGTATTCTACAAGATACGCAACCCTAGTGTTTGTAATCTACATGATACGAAAGCCTGTGTTTGTATTCTACAAGATACGCAACCCTAGTGTTTGTATTCTACAAGATACGCAACCTTAGTGTTTGTATTCTACAAGATACGCAACCCTAGTGTTTGTATTCTACAAGATACGCAACCCTAGTGTTTGTATTCTACATGATACGCAACCCTAGTGTTTGTATTCTACATGATACGCAACCCTAGTGTTTGTATTCTACAAGATACGCAACCCTAGTGTTTGTATTCTACATGATACGCAACCCTAGTGTTTGTATTCTACATGATACGCAACCTTAGTGTTGTCTGGTTGGATCTATCACACCTGAGGTGGAAAGAATTAACTGATATTGTTTGTAATTTTTGTAATACTTGTTGTCAGTCTAGTCATAGAATGCTGAGACTAAGGTTTCTTGTCCTCATGTAATTGACAGTGAGACTTCCTACATTGCCCAAGTGGGATTCTGAAGTGTTGTATTATGTTTTTTTTATTTCTCTAGAGATAAAATAGTTTTTACCCCAGGTCATTTAGATCACCTGATTTCTAATTTCTCAGCATTTTTTACTGTAGGATAAAACTTCGTACAAGAAAATACCATACATGCTCAACGGGTATCCCATACATGCTCAATGGGTATCCAATACATGCTTAACGGGTATCCTATACATGCTCAATGGATATCCTACACATGCTCAATGGGTATCCTACACATGCTCAATGGGTATCCTACACATGCTAAATGGATATCCTACACATGCTAAATGGATATCCTACACATACTCAACGGGTATCCTATACATGCTAAATGGGTATCCTACACATGCTAAATGGATATCCTACACATGCTCAATGGGTATCCTATACATGCTAAATGGGTATCCTACACATGCTAAATGGATATCCTACACATGCTAAATGGATATCCTACACATACTCAACGGGTATCCTATACATGCTAAATGGGTATCCTACACATGCTAAATGGATATCCTACACATGCTCAATGGGTATCCTATACATGCTAAATGGATATCCTACACATGCTCAATGGGTATCCTATACATGCTAAATGGATATCCTACACATGCTAAATGGATATCCTACACATACTCAACGGGTATCCTATACATGCTAAATGGGTATCCTACACATGCTAAATGGATATCCTACACATGCTCAATGGGTATCCTATACATGCTCAATTGGTATCCTATACATGCTCAATGGGTATCCCATACATTCTCAATATTTATCTCATACAAGCTCAATTGGTATCCCATACATGCTCAATGGGTTTCCTACACATGCTCAATGGGTATCCCATACATGCTCGATGGGTATCCTATACATGCTCAATGGGTATCCCATACATGCTCGATGGGTATCCTATACATGCTAAATGGGTATCCCATACATGCTCGATGGGTATCCTACACATGCTCAATGGGTATCCTATACATGCTCAATGGGTATGACTTATATGCTCAATGGGTAACCTATACATGCTCAATGGGTATCCCATGCATGCTCGATGGGTATCCTATACATGCTCAATGGGTATCCCATACATGCTCGATGGGTATCCTATACATGCTCAATGGGTATCCCATACATGCTCGATGGGTATCCTATACGTGCTCAATGGATATCCTATACATGCTCAATGGGTATCCTATACATGCTCAATGGGTATCCTATACATGCTCAATGGATATCCCATACATGCTCAATGGGTATCCCATACATGCTCAATGGGTATCCCATACATGCTCAATGGGTATCCCATACATGCTCAATGGGTATCCTATACATGCTCAATGGGTATCCCATACATGCTCGATAGGTATCCCATACATGCTCAATGGGTATCCCATACATGCTTAATGGGTTTCCTACAGATGCTCAATGGGTATCCTATACATGCTCAATGGGTATCCCATACATGCTCAATGGGTATCCCATACATGCTCAATGGGTAGCCTATACATGCTCAATGGGTATCCCATACATGCTCAATGGGTATCCTATACATGCTCAATGGGTATCCCATACATGCTCAATGGGTATTCTATACATGCTCAATGGGTATTCTATACATGCTCAATGGGTAACCCATACATGCTTAATGGGTTTCCTACACATGCTCAATGGGTATCCTATACATGCTCAATGGGTATACCATACATGCTTAATGGGTATCACATACATGCTTAATGGGTTTCCTACACATGCTCAATGGGTATCCCATACATGCTCAATGGGTATCCCATACATGCTTAATGGGTTTCCTACACATGCTCAATGGGTATCCCATACATGCTCAATGGGTATCCCATACATGCTTAATTGGTATACCATACATGCTCAATGGGTATCCCATACATGCTCAATGGGTATCCCATACATGCTCAATGGGTATCCCATACATGCTCAATGGGTATCCCATACATGCTCAATGGGTATCCCATACATGCTCAATGGGTATACCATACATGCTCAATGGGTATCCCTTACATGCTTAATGGGTATCAAATCTGTGGATTTCCTGTTATAACCGCTGACCAGCTTATCATTGCTAGTTTACAGATTGCAACTTATATATCAACATTTATAAAACTTTAAGAAATGTATGGAAACATTTTGGAACCAATGAAGCAGTCATCTGATAATGACAATGTTACCTTCAACTGTAGTAGATAATCATTTGGTTAGTACAGCCCCGTTAGTAAAGGGATAGAGCATGCGTCTTGTGACTTTAATCAATTTATCTCACAACATATTAATCAGTTTGCGTAACAAAATATAAAAAAAACTTTTCCTAACACATGCGCAGATATCGACAAGTAATATTAAAATATAAAAGCGTTAACTATATATATATGACCTTTAACAGTAACAAACTCAACACCTCTCATGAAGTGACATGGCACGTTCATTTCCTAAATCCCTTTAGCCCAACCTTTCACTCGTTATTTTCTTAGTAACGTAGTTATCACCAATGATTGATAAAACTTACCCATACGTTTTTGAATCAATGTACATTTAATTATGGTCCAAATACTAAGAAGTAAATGCGCATTTTGTCAAAAAAGATATTTTGTTACGTTAAGGTAGGTTGCAATACAAAAGAACGTTGCAAGGACGCAATATTTTTACGCGTAATTGCATATTTCGTTGAATTGTGTCATGTTAATACTGCAGCGTATTATTATCTCACCGTATTCGGTAAGTTCTTCTTTAAATGAAAATATACGATTCCCTGGATACAAGAGATACGTGGTCGCATGAATAACGATCTGATTGAAATGATGAGAAGCATTTTTATTTTAGCTTTTATTCTTAATCTCGCATTGTATTATTGCGACATTGTATCGTATTATTGCGACATTGTATAATATTTTTTCGACTTGGTTTTGTATCATTGTGACCTTGTACGGTTTAATTGCGAACTGATGTCATATATAGCGACCTCGTATTGTATCATTGCGACATTATATCCTATGATTGCCTATAATTGCGTCATTGAATCGTAATATTGCGGCATTAATTTGTATTTCCGCGCCATTGTATCGTATACATGTATTCGCGTCATTTTATCGTTTAATCCCGGCCTCGTTTCGCACCACTCGACCTTGCATCGTGCTTTTTGCGTCCTTGATAATCTGAGCGCTATTTTGTCATCCTACATTAAAAAATCAAGTATTATGTCTGAGTACGTTTTAATGCCTTCCATCTCGTATTACAATGTCTTAGTACAAAATGTTTTATGGCACTATAGTCTTAATATCTTATAAGAGTTTCTTAATGCAGAAATGTCATCTGTATTACACTAATGTCTGTCATTACACAATTATTATGCTAGCAAATCCTTTCTAAAATTACAACTTGATTACAGATTTTGGTAATCTACAATCCATTTAAGTCATAGACTAGACGAAAAAAAGCATTTAATATGTTAGATGAAATTTCACTTTGATACAATGTCTCCTGTTATCATGTCCTTAATTTATTATTGACTGTAACAGTGGTATAGTACTGTTGTATGAGAATTTTAAAGCTTTTACAAGGTTTTCTTTTTTTAAACTTCGGATTGAACAGACGAAAGTGTTTGCTGTTTGGCAGTTTTCAACAGATAATTAGTAGCATTTATGTGTTTATTTAGTTCAACCCTTTTTTGCACTGGGTTTAATGCCGTGTTTAATGGCGGTCAGCGCTCCTTACCTAGTTTCCGTGTTCCTTGCAGTCGCCTATTCTTTCAAAAACTTTTTTATATACCTTGATGGAGGAAAATTGACATTATTGACAACTATTTATAGAAGGGTATGACTGTCCCGTGTGGGATTCGATCGCGTATCCCTTACTAGACACTAGATACGAAATCCCGGCGCACCACTGACGGCGCACACCTTACCCGTGTTAATCCAGTCCTAAGATAGGGGAAGTGTCGCATGTCATGTTATAGTAACGCCTTTTTCCTTTTTTTCTTGAGATGACCGATAGTCAGTGTCAATTTACTTCATACATTTTACTAGCCCTCATAATTTCCTAGTTGTCACGTACGTTTGTAATCACAATCATTCATTCTCTAGGTTGACAGTATATCAATCATGGTGTATTATTTAATGGTATATGATGCCTTACATATGATCGATGATAGGATACATAAATAATATAAAAATACACAAAACGTGATTACAAATGAACAAAAGCTCAATCACCATATCAATTGCAAATACAATGTAAACTACATCTTACTATACGCCATTTCAACATTTTTTTTATTGCGACAGTCACCATCATCATCTTCTTCTTCTTCAGTAAACGACTCACTCTTCATAGAGCATAATGGTCGCGATGAAAAACTGCTGTACATGCGCAGCAATCGGGTATCTTTTAACAATTAAAAATTATTCTATTTGCATCTTTTTAAAACATGGTTAAAACTGACAATGTCTTTAGTTGGTTGTTTAGTGGATCATCAAAGCCGACTTGGAACTCTAAAGTCGGTTGCTCAACGATTTGGTTGGGAAGGCAGTTTCAGAGGATGATGGTGGCCGGGTAAAAGCTGTTCAATTACACAGATTTTCTGCATAGGAGCTGGTTAAGTTGGTGTGATCTAGATGTTCTTGCCTTATGTAGGGGGGGGGGGGTCTGATGTTGCATCTACGTGGTCATGCTTGATCTTGTAGAGCATTGTGACCCTAACCATGTTCCATCTCTTCTGTAGTGTAATCCCATGGAGTGATTTAATCATCTCTGTAACGCTACTCTGGTGTACTCAGTAGTCATTCTTGATAAACCGTGTTGCCCGTCGTTTGTCTATTTCTAATTGGTTAATGTGGCTTTCAGCAGCCGGTGACCAAACAGATGAAGCTTACTCGACAATTGGGCGTACATAGGTTTTGTAGGCTTTGGCTTTGGCGTCTGGTGGACTTGCGCGGATGCTTCTAGGAAGCAATGCTAGACTTGAATTACTTTTCTTGGTAATGTTGTTGATATGACATTTCCAAGTCAGGTTCGGAGTGATGGTTATTCCAAAATTTTTGGCCTGGTTAGTTACGTTAAGGGTAATGTTGTGGATTTGGTATGGATAATATAGTTACTTTTTTGGTGGTAATTCGGATTACTTCACACATTTTGCTGCATTAAATTCCATCTGCCGTTCCCTCTTCCAGACTTGGAGGCTGTCAAGGTCGTCCTATCAAGCGCAGACATCATCCTGGCTTTAGATTTTTCTGTCGAGAAAAAAGTCATCTGCGAACATGCGTGTGCTTGATTTCACCCTCGATGATGGTTGGTAGAGAAGTCGGCCAATGGCACTGCTCTAGGAGACTCCGGAGGTGACATGAGATATGTCTGAGTAAGAACCTTCTAGCACTACAAGCTGTGATTTGCCAGAGAAGAATCTTTTATGTCACTTCAATGTAAGGAATATCGATGTACTCACTTAGAAAACTGCGCCCTAGCTGTTACCTAAGTACGAAACCCACAGACTCAGTTGTGACTGACACCTGCCTTGGTTGATTTAAAGGTAAACATGATAATGACCAGACTCAAAGACGGTATGTAAATCCCACTCAGGAATCGAAACCACGACTCATAGACAAGTAAATAGAATTAATTAACCTGGCAGGTAATAAAACTTAATTACCAGGGCACTCACACAATTTTTACATATATGTTTTAATGATGTTTAATTACGGTAGAACTGCTTAATGTTAGTATTAAATAAGTTTAAAATTTACTTTCAAGCCGCCCGCCAAGCTCAGTAGGTATCGCACAAGTCTACAGATCGACAGGTCGCGTGCTCGATTCCCAGGCGGAGCATACTTTGGTGGAGCTAGGACATGGAATAATTTCTACAGTCATTCTCCCTCCTACCACTGATTCTAAATCGTGTAGGGCATTTGACAATCACTGACGAAAACATGCGCTTAGAAACTGGTTAAAAGCTTAATCCTGATATCAACCTAAGTAGGTTGACTAACTGCAGTTAACCTTTACTATGTAATGATACAGTGGTAAACCAAACCCTATAAAGATACCGATTTCACTTTTTCTATAACACGCATTCATCATAATAAAGATGCCTAATGATTCATGTACAAATTACTGAACCCATCTTTCACAAAAACATTTTCTCTATACTAAGCTCATGTTAAGTCATTATATATCGTTTTAAGACGGTTAAGTAATACTTTTTTTCAAAACCAGAACTTCATTTAATCACAACGCTGCGTCAATCTGTCAGTTTGTATTGTTAATAATTCTCCCGAGAATTTCTGTGACAACACTTAAGTGGTATAAATGATATATAAAAAAACTCGAAATGTCTGACGTAGAATGTTTCTTATTCTAAGCATAGTATATTGTGACACCATGGATAAGGTAATGTAGTATATATACCAAAAGTTGAGCTTAATTACTCAGAAACATTGTTAACTGGACGAATTATAAATTGTTTCATCAAGTATCAAAAGACAGTTCATGTTGTCGAAAGATTTTAGATCTTGAAAAAAGATACATTATAATTGTTCATTATGTTCTGTAGGGATGTACTGAACGGTATATGTGATTTTATTATCGTAATGTCCTTTGAAAGTTTATATTTAAGTATTTACAACATTATTCGTTTAATTGTTTTATGTTGTTAGGCGGGAGCATATCGATTCGTTCTTTACAATATTCAGATATGCGTTGATAAAGATAGTAAAACCAAGTAACAACATGAAAATTGACAGGTTAGTGTTTTACATTGTCTTTTTTCAAATAGTCGCCCTATACATTGTAATTAAAAACCTAAAAATCTTGTACATGTGTTTTTGTCTTATACATCATACACCATTTAGTGTGTTTTAAAATTAACCAGATTGTAACAGTGCACCAACCAAACACTCGACTTTACAGATTCATTGAAGAACCTTTACAAATTGTCTTGGAGAATAACTTGAATACACCTTCACTCGACAATGCCGCAATAAAAACACAAGAACAAAAAGCTAATACATGTAGTTTTGGATAAGTTTAAGACCAGAACTCAATGGCCTAACAGGGGCCACAACACCTGAAGTTCAATTAGTAAGAACACGACAACTGGAATGACGTTAAGAAAATCAAAGATATAACACAATTGACATTTATCTCTACGTTTTTCCTAGATTTCACATTTATTTAGTATCTCAGACATACAATCAATCACATAACTGCGCCTATCAGTCAACTTTTACATAAAATTACCCATAAAGTATTTTAGAGACAAGACGTATAATATACCGTATGAATATAACTTTGAACTCGAAATGTCTGACGTAATACAGTGTAATGTAATGTTATTTTTTAATCACTGCGTATTGTAATTTTGTATTTTTAAAGCACACATACCATTGTTTGAATGCAGCTCTATTTTCAAACGCATATCAAATAAACATTTCAAAGACTGAAAAAATAGTGGTCTTATTGAGTAATTATAATCATGAATTGATGTAATTTCCTTTAGTAATACTATCTTCAATTTTGTTCTTTTTTATAGAAATTCTCTCTTATTGTTGGGGTTTACGCCGTAGCAACATATTGAAAAGGTCATATTACGGTGGTCAGACAACCTATTCACTGTTCCTGGCTAGACTAAATCTCTGGAATTTGTTGTCAATCAGTTAAGCGCATACTTCCATCTGTGATTGACAACTGCCCTAAATTATCAGGAATCGGTGGTAGGAGATAGAATGACCGTAGAAAATACTTTATGACCAAAGTTCACGACAGTATAGGAATAAAACCAGGACCCATCAATCAATTGACTGGCGTGCTACTTACTGAGCTAGCCAATCATTTAAACAATTTGGACGTTCCTAATGTCTTTTATTACATAATTTACTCTTCAGTATTCATCAAATAACTAAGAGAATGTGTTTCAATGTATTGGCACAGGCGAACATCTATCAGTGGCTTTACTGTTTTTGCAGACAGGAAATGCATAAACATGAAACAAGTAAATCACCCATTGAAGTCCATGTAATGGAAGTTTTTATTGCTTTGTTGATCAATTTTGTTCATGTATCAGAATGTGAAACAGAAGTATTTTGTGCATTCAGTGCACAGTTTTAAAGAAAACCAACCAGATTAGTTAAGACATTTGATTGTTAGCCAAATGTGTCTTCTTTGTGAAGTTGTCAGTTTCAGTTAAGTTTACATTTTTCAAAGCTCAAGAATGTTCGCAGAAATGTGTGACAAATTGTTTTGAAAATGTCCTTGTTGGATTTTTCATTGGAAAACGTTCGACCGATTTACATGTTTCAGAAATGTTAGTGCCATTACAATGTAAAGAATGAAGACCATACAATTGTATTTTTTATCTGGGCATTTGTGTCCTTGATCAATTCCAAGTTTACAGAAATACTTATTATTCGCATTTATAATTACAAAGGTTGGTATTGTTTTCTAAAAATATTGTGGAAGTGACAACATTTTCTTATTTGTATGAGAAACGCTCATCTTTGATTTCCCAACATGAGTTCTTCTAGGATCCGTCTTATAGAATATTATTTGAAACAACCCGAAATATAATTCCATTATAAGAATATTGAATTTAACGAAAGCCTTCACCGAAAATTTCTATATGTTCAAGGTTATTGCTTTTTGAATTTCAATCAAAGCAAATGATTGTACTCGAAATACAATTTCCGTATTTGCATCCGTTTTCTGAAATGTTGTAATGACAATGTTGTTATATTATAGTGTTACTACAGGAATATTAATGACAAAAATGTTATGGATTTAAAACTGTTTGGTTTAAATGCAAAAAGAATATATAAAAATGTCATATTGTGTCGACAGTAAATTATAAAGGTATCGAATGTTGAAACTGCACTTAATAGCTTACAAGTAGTAAACCTTATATACAAGTAGACTCGTATCAATAACTTTCAATAATAATTGAAAAAAACACGGGCGTGTTCGCAATGTTCTGAACATTTTTATAACAACTGCAATATAAGGACATAATACATAGGTTGTGGTATTCTGTTTTAAATTTGAGCTCTCTGTTCAGTCAATCATTTCAAATTAAAACGCAAATTTTGTATTCATGGAACATTCTTTTATGATATTCACTTTGAAAATGTATATCAATATACGTATAGTTTCTTTACAACGCATGAGTGTGACATGATGCTTTTTATTGAACGTTGATACCAGTTGCGTTCCAGGATTTTTTTTCTAGGGGTGGTCCGAACTTTTCTAGGGGGATCCGAACTTTGCTAGGGGGGGTCCGAACCTCGAACCACAACCACATTATACACATTTTGCAGAAAAAATGTAAAATATTGATAATCAAAACTACATAACCATTAAATCTATGTTAAGCACCGAGAAAAATTACTTCATACTACTTAAAAATGACTTACAAGCAAGAAATACACTAATGGACATGTACGTTTTCCAAATTCTAGGGGGGGGGGTGGGTCCGAACCCCCCTGACCCCCCCCCCCCCGCTAGATCCGCCCATAGATACCCAGACTAAATTTTATATCGTTTTTACGTTAAACCTAGTGTTTATGTACTATTTCATTAGGTTTTGTTTTTGTTTAACGCAGCAAAAGTTTGTACAGATCATATCACGGCGTCTAGCGCACCTAACCTAGCTTTCCTGGACCCTTGTCTATAACACTATATGTACTCTTTTACCCTTCCACAAAGCCGGAAACCTCTCCATATACCTAATTAAAGGAGGAAAATTGACATTATTGTCAAATTTTCATGGAAGAGTATAACCTTCTCGAGTGGGATTCGAACCAGTACCCCCTTCGGGACAAGATATTCCAAATTCCGGCGCGCTACCACCTGCGCTATCTACCAGGGTCTACTTCATAAGGTTTTAAAGATTATGAGAACAAAGGCGTTTTCTTAAAATAAATAAAATCATTCATTTCCTTTTCTAGATATTATGTTAATAGCTAATTTCAGTGATTTAACCTTTCCAGGAATATTGAGTAGGTTGACTGACAGCCTTGATATGACATATTCAGCGTGTTTCTACGGCGTTAAAACTAACAAAAATAGATTCAATTTCAGCGTCAGTTTTAGATGACAGTTTATATGTTAGAATCTTAAGACTTGACACTTAAACTTCAGTTTTTATCAACTGTCAAAGTTTGAATAATTAGAATGTTAGACAAAGAACAGGAAGTCTCCGTGAAAATATTCATGTTTTGACAGTTGAGATAAAATGAACTATACTTATATTCAAAAACCAAATAAAAATAATCATTGTTGGCTAGACAATGCCGTGATAATGTTTCTTTGTCCTGTACAAGTGTTAAGCAATTAATTAGAAGCCAAAAGCCCATTTCTCTTGTGATTTTAATTGATATTGATCGGAGAGTCGGGGATTTGTCATTAGTTATCTTTTTATTTTGTTTCGACCTCTTGTTCGTCATGTCATAGACTGTTTTGCTCTTGTCTTTACTTGCAGATGTTACTGAACATGGCTATCGAATATTTATATAGAAAGGACAACAAACGATGGAGGTTAAAGCACAAGATTTACAATACTGTAATGAAATACATTGGCTCCTGAAACTTCACATCGATTACCCAAGGAAAGTAACATTAGCCAAATAATACATTTTCACTAGCTGTCATCTGACACTCCACAGTGATTGTTTAAGGAAACATTACGTTTATTTAACATTTATGTATCCATTTATTTGGATAAGTCATTCAATAAACCTGTATTACAATAAATGCTGCATTTAAATCTTAGATTGAGTTGTTATAATACAAGGAAAAATTGTTGAAATTATTTTTGTATCGAACTCGGTTAATTTATCAAAATACTGATTGTATCAAACTTTGTTTCACCGAAAAATAAATTATTTTGTAACTGTACTTGTCTTGCATTTTAGACATACTTGTAATGCATATATCAGCATTTATGTGTTGGCATAATTGAATTATATATGTGTTAGTGTTTTGTCAAGTTTTGCCTTTATCATCACGGTTAATAATAGCGAGGACAAAAACAAACACGTATACATTGCATGCAGAGAATATACAGTATAAAATTTACAGGATAATTTTGAAAAATAAAAATAAAAAATGTTTCAGTATAAAACATTGTACATGTATACCAGCTTCAAAGAGAAACTCTTGTTTTTTTAGACTTATAGGAATACATTTTGCAGGAATAATGGTAATATGCATTTTATTACTTTACGACATATTAGCCTTAAACCCACTATAAGAAGATATTTTCATTAACAGTAGACTTGGAAACTGTTTTACAACCATGAAGTTATCAAAATATAGCATGCATTAGAGACACAATAAAATGTTCAAACCATTCTGCTTTCTAAATTTCAGTTTGACCAAGTGTCAAATTCTTAAAAAAAAGTGGGATACGTGTATAAGATCACATTATATCTATTTATATATCTAGATATATCTATTTATACGCTAATAATCAATATACCTAATCCAAAATAGTTTTAGAGCTTTATTATGGAATTTGGAGTAAGTTTTTCGTATGATTAGACAAAATTTTTAACAAATTGTGATCAAAACTATTGTTTTAAGTATTGACAACTAAGTTCTACTTTCGGTTTCAATCTACTTTCACTTTGAAATGCAATAAATATCATAAACATATTTTAGCAACATTTCCATTTATTTTTAAACAAATCTTGTTCATTAGAGGTGTTTAAAATAGATAAATGTCTGTTTTTCTTGCAGTACAAAATCAGTGTTTCATTTAGTTATGGGGCTTTAATTCATTGAACCATGCCAAGGTTGCATATTGAAAATATTTTCTTTTTCTGGTAATGTAATAGGGGGTCAAGAAAAGCTATATAACACCTTACACAACATGTTTTCGCTTATAGTGCCTGGTTGTTTATTTTAATTTGTAAGGTTATATGCGTGCCGTTTGACATAGTTTAACATATTGTTATCGTTAAGTTCTTTACAGTTCGATGTTAAACCTGTTTAAAAAGGTTCATACTCAACACGATGTTTACTATGACCTGAATAGCAACATGTCTTCATCGTCATCTTTTGAGGATGACTTTTACATTATAAAAATTTTCGATTTTAGAAAACAAATTATCTCAAGTTTTTACAGTTTTATTGAGTCTTGAGTTGTGTCCATTAGAGACCACCCACGCAAAACATATTCTGGTAAATCAAAGTCATACTTCACTTATACGCTTTCCTCTCATACTTCTAAAGTTTCTGTACAAATTGAATCATTGCGGTTGAACGATGCCAATCAATGATTTCTAATACTTATGCAGAATCACGTTTTTTGCGTTTTAACAAACGAACAAATAACTAAATCACACGATACATATCAATTATGGAAGGATGGATGTCACCAATGGGTATTCCATAATTTTCAATGGCATATTCAGTTCAGATACGAATCACCAAGCATTTCTCAATATGTCTCAGTACGCATGACATTTATTCTTTATTCCAATTTTATGTTGTACTGTCACAACGACACGATTCTAAATATGATATGGAAATTTTGAATATGGAAGTGCATGGTTGATGTATTTCTCATTTTGCCAACTTACAGTAATACAATACAACATTTCTTGGAATTGAATTTGGCTTTACATAGCAATTTCATGAATCAGGAAGCTCTATTCCAGTTGAAATAACTAGGTGTATTATGTACAGAATAACCATTTGACGTTTTAAATCTAACATTCTAGCAGCCTAACTATATTACATTATCTCAGAGATATGAATGATAGCAACAGTTTTAAATGTATATCTGGTAGGGATTTTTTAAATCTTTACAATCTGGATAAATATAAAATAACTTACTGTTTTGACTGAAAATGCCCGCATGAGCTAGGGAGTTTTATCTTGTGAAAATTTTACTTTTTTGCCTACATAAACGTTTTTATATGAAGGATTTAAGGCTAACGACCAATCTCTGTGTAGCAATTAGAATTTTCGTGATGATAGAAAATAAGCAGTTACATTGTATTTTATACACTATATCTGATGCCATTTAATTATTTGCCAGGAAAGAATGAGTTGGCGAAAAATAAATGCCTGGTCACTTTATTTGTTGCAGATCACGTGACTATAGACCCTGGTATGGAAGTTGATGCGCGATAATGTAATATCCTATCAACCAATAAAATTATTCTGAATAAATATAGTCTATACATTTATAAAAGCAATGTTGTGTTGGGTTTAACGCCATGTAGCTCATATTACGTGGTAACTCCAAGTAGTTTATATTACGTGGTCAGTCAACCTACTCACCGTTCCTGGAAAGGCTTAATCCCTGAATTAATCTGTTGCTTGGCACATACTACCGTCAGTGACTGCCCTGCATGATTTTAAATCAGTGGTAGTTGGGATAATAGCCGTAGAAATAATGTATAATGTAACATTATATTAACATGTATGTCATTACAATCGATTGATTGATTTTTACAAAACCTGTTACACAATGTAGATATGTATATAAATATCATCTATATTGACAATGTTGTCATCTTATTAATTGAAATTGTCATTGTGTATCAGCATACATGTAACTAGGGACTGCTTTATTACGCAAGCGATGCTATACCGTGCTCTTTAATTTGTCTCTATTTAAATAAAGCATTTATTCTATCCCTAGGAAATTCAGTTGAACAAATTCCAATTTCACACCACCTTACGATAATATTAACAAACGTCAAATTTTTGATTGGACGTTTTATAACAAGGTTAAATCGGCGAGATACATACCATGTGAAGTCATGTACGCTATCTCACTTCCAGCACCATTCAAAACTCCTCGGCCTTACACTACAAACAAACTCGGTCATATTTAGATGCCATTTTGGAACTACGTTTGCGTCACTTGCCCAAACAAAATGCTTTGACCGTGGTTGAAGTAAACACATCTACGATCGAGCAGGTGATAGTTAATCCCCCATGAATCCTATCGAGACTTTTCATTCAATAAATGTCGAATGGCCGAGCAGGTGGTTTACAGTTGTATCCAATAATCTACTCTTTAAAAATGGAATACCTATTATTTATAGCCAATACCTTGGTCTAAGAAACACGCCAGAGATGAAGTGGTCAAGCCATTTTTAGCAGCTCGTTCTTGATTAACCAGATTATAACACAATGACAATAAAACATGCAAAATGAACACAGAGTAGGCTGATTGAATAAGCCACTTATTCACATATAGGAAAAGAACATCTTTCTAAAATACTAATGAAATATGCTTTTAAACATATTTTGAAACAGCAATATACACGTTATGTGCAATTAAACATATTATGAACTTAAACACATAACAAAACATTAAATAAAGATATGTACAAGTACAACATCATGAAGTGAAGTTGGCACACAGAAAGCAATAAGACGTGGTTAGCTTACAGACGCTGTAAGCCATGCTTTGCTTTTAAAGTATTCAAATGCAAAGCATGCTGCGGCAAACTTTTATGCCGTCGAATTGGCAAAATGCCTATTATCCTAGGATTTGTCGTATTACATTACATTGTCTATAAACAAGAAAGCTCGGAATGCGTGGGTATGTTCCTACTTTTTTATTTTACTGCATTTATGAGTCACATTCAAGTTTATGTTCAGAAACTGTATATCAAGTATAAGTAGTCTACTAGACTATTTTATGGTTGTGTACTCTTATATCAAGCTTAATGTATATGTATTCTTTTTAATGTATTAATGTTGATAGAGACTGGCAGAGTATGCTGTATGCTTGTAAGCTAGTATGTCGGGTAAGACATGACAGATACTGCAATAGAATAAAACTACGGACTTAACTTATAAAACCCTACCAGACAACAAACGGAAACTGGTTATGAGAACAATTAGATAATAATGTATACAGGCGACATAACTAGGAAGAAAAAAAGGCCATAGTCTAGTGCATTTGACAATCCCTAGACAGGCAAGAAACCATAATTCAATACGAGTAAAAAAATTATATAAATATTATAGAGAAAAAAGAAGAAAACATATTTTTCTAGTCTTTTATTGTAAACTTTTATCTCAGACAAGACAACGTTAGTATTTAGTTCTGGATATATTTGATCTTAGTTTGAACTAAAGATTGGATATTTCATAGTATTTGTTGTGTGCCTTAAGCCTTTGTCATCTGTCTTAAATGTCCGTATCTTAAACGCTTTTTGTAAAGCTTGTATATTGCATTTATTTGAACTTTTTAATGACCATTCATCAGTATCTGTGTTAATGACATAACACTACACTTTCAGAAACAAACGAAACTATTAATGGTCGGCTAGACAATAACATGATAAAACGTTGTGTCTATAACAGTGTAAATAAATGCTAAAAGCTCATTTTTCTTATAAATATATTTACATAGAAGTCTTTAATTTGTTAACTTCTGATAAGTTGACTTCTTAAATCGTCTTGACCTAATGTTGTTATGTCACAAAGTCACAAAGGATTTGCTAAATATTTACTTGCAGCTGTCAAAGGACTTGGCAAAACGAGTGATTATCTGAGAATAATAAAAACAGGAAAAAGCTGTCAATGTTGACCTACTTGATTCTTAATTGCAAACATGTACGTGGTATCTACCTTATGCACTTGAATTATATATTTGTGTCACTCATGACGTACATGATTGTACATTAACCTACAAAACGAAAAAAAAAACATAGATAAAATCTCTCTCAGAATGCCATAAACAGTCTGTTTCTGACATAAATACATCCACACATGTCTGAAGTTAGTTTGTTTATTATCATAGTAATATGGTACAAATACTGCACATTATAAATCACAAACATAAATTAACAAACAAACATTCCCAGACTGGTAAGGATTATCTTGTCCTTAAAACAAAAGTAAAACATTTATAATACGTATATCTATAATAGATAATACAACGCGAGCACCCACAAAATAAAAATAAATAAACATAACCAGCTCAATTAGGCTTATCTTGTCCTTTAGACAATGATAAATCAGTTTCAATAAGTTATTTTTTACAAGACAAACTTCTGTAAAGCTTTTGTCCTGCATTTGTTTTATGTAAGTAGAGTTTTTACACGGTGCATAGCTATAATAAACATTGTAAAAATTTATTGACACGTTTTGTTTAAAAAATGTTTATATAAATTTACTGTGAAATGAATAAACAACACATGCTCACTTCACCTTCCTTTGTGTATGCCATTATTTTAACTTAGTCTCATACTGTGGTAAACCAAAAAAAGCTCTATAGTATTAAGATATATAGAATCATCTTCATTTTATTGCATTTATGTCCTCCTACTCAAAACATTATCCCCTTAAGTAATGTCATATTTCTCTCATATTTTCACAAAATGTTTTTTCTATATATCTATTTATTTATAAAATATTATAGAGTATGATCAATGTTATTTTTGTCAATTTATATAAGTATCCTTAATTCCGTTTTTTTGTAAACGTAGAAACACACACAAAAAGTTTTTTTCTGACATCTTAATTATAAAAGCAACGAGTAAGTATATAATTTTCTGAAGCATATGCAAATGAAACACAAAACAGGGAACATTCTTTATTATATACTCGTATTAGTAAATTATGACGTTATTATTTATTTAATGTTCATTTGTTACAAGTCTAACGATGGCATAGTTCTTGATATAATTGGTGACTTTTACAGTAAATCTGATTTACTTCTCAGTTTGCCTTTACATAAACAGAATAATATAACACATCAATTAGCACAGTGAGTCAAAAGTTAGCAATTTCACTCTAACGATGCATTACTACTCATCGATAATTAAAACAAACAAAAAACGATGTAATATTGCTCGATAATGAATAAATCATTTGATACAAAAAACAATGTTGAAGATGACCATAAAAACATAAACCAAAAACATTATAGTGACATACGAGTAGTTTAAAACAAAAAGATAAATGAAAATTGAAAAATAACCACGAAGTTCTTGGTGAATAGTATTACCAATTTTCGACATATGCAACACGCTGATATGCAGAATGTACTTTTTCTCAAAGTATTAGACTTAGTAAATTTGAAAGTTAATTCTAAGCACTTGTTTTGAATGAAATATTCAACTCAAAACATCCGATGTAACTTATTTGAATTGAATATAGTGTTTATATTGTGGGATCATTCACTTAAATTCTACACCAAAGCATCGCTGAGAATTACTCACTAAGGTTATGAATGCAGTATTGTTCAATAATAGATTCAAATGTTCCTATGAACGTGTTCCTGTCTTGAAGTGGTCGTTCTAGAACTATTGTATTATATATGTAAATCTTCAAATGAACTTTATTGGTTTTTTTAGTAACAATTATTGCACTCCTTAAAATGTTCAATAGCGATACATTGCTTATACATTCTGTGCTTTTTCTCTTTGCCTATTCAAAATATTTTTATTGAGTATTATAATCATTTTTTCGTATCCTTTTCCAAATGTACTGGCGCTTAGCGTGACTGTCTCAGACGTAACAGATTCCCTACACATCAGCACTATTTTGTAGACATGTAAACAAATAGAAATAAATAAAAATTCCATGCACTAAAACATTTATTTTTATGATCGTAATAATTATGTCTGACAATAACATCGGTGGGTTTAGTAATCAGAAACTTAGAATATCCCATGTAGATGTATATCTACACATAATCTATGCCGTTAATTAAATCATAGAAAGATAAAAATGTCGTTTCTCATCGTCTTCAAAACTGACAATTAGTAGTCCTTTATTACCCAAGTGATACTATTCCGTGATGTTTAATGTTGCTTTATTTGACTAGGGCATTACCGTTTCTGTCCCCCAAGAGTTCTTATTTACCCAAGTTCTTGTTGTTTCACACACAGAAAATGGTTTTTGTAACACTTTAAATGTCTAAAATAGTAAAAGACATAAAGCCAATGTTTTACGGCAAATTATGTCCTCGATGTGTCAGCATGGTGCAAATTTACGATACATGGATGTAACTGTACTACACGATACAGTTATAAATGAAAGATACAGAGGACAGAAATTATCGATGCAACATGGAGAACATGCCTGTCGTCATATTTAGCCACTACACCGATTTGAAACCGAGATTAAAACGTAAAGTATACAACGCTACAATATATTGACTTACTTATACTCGATACAAGGTCAAGTAAATTAGATGCGAAACAATCGTGTCAATGCAGGTTTTCTGTATCGTTTGATCTTTACCAGCTGTCATACCAGCTGTCATAGAAAATAATCACAATTATAGTAACGTACTACATTGTAGTTCAGACGTTGTGTGTGAAGTAGGCTAGAGTAACCTATTTACCCAAAGTTGGCCTTATGTACACATTGACACATGAACGAGGGCAAAGACAAATAATGAAAAATACACATCTATGTACTATCAAATGTATCCAGAAAATAAAGCAATTTAGTTTGAAATGAATGTTCATGATGAGTATATAGATACAGAGTAATTAAAAATGAACTAAGACACGACACGCATCAAGTTATAATAATGTTGTTAAAAGTTTATGTTATGCTCTTAAAGCCTAACGGTATTATAAATAGTTTTGCAATCGTTTAAATGAACGCCATAAACTAATGCATTGCACTTTATTGAATGGTTAGATTGAACATGATACATACACTTGAAATTGGACAGAACAAGCTTCCTGTTAAATCAGTTTTAAATATGAGTACTAAGACACAAAACATAACAAATACGACTCGTATGATAGCTCCATTTAGAAGAAGGGATGTTTGTCATCAAACGAATTGGTTATGACAACCGTATCCTTATTCTATAATCAATTTGTTTGAGGGTAACACCCCTTCTTCTAAATGGAGCTATCATACAAGTTTTTATGTGTCATATTTTTTGTTTTAGCATTTATATTCAAAGCTGAATTGTATATTACGCATAAACTTGAAATAGGGAAAGACCAGCTTCCTGTTAAATCAGCTATATTCACGTAGAGGAGACTGATATTTGACAGAATACATTACCAAGTAAATGTATCAGAAATGCAATAATTAGACCAATAAATGTTGACATAAAGACTTTAATACTTTCTTGGTATATTGGTAAATTTCTAAACAAAGTGGCTTAATACGAGTTGTCGTAATATATTGAATCACATAAAAGTCAATGAAAAGGTGATAGTATTTATAAACTTTTAACTATATCTTTTTCGTACCAGAACTATGCTTAAATGAATAGTATAACTAACATTTGCTATTGGAATACAACAAACTACAGTCATTATCATTTCGTACTACAATTTCCTTTTCAACAAAATATCTTTAAAATGTCTTTATCAAAATCAGTAGTCTGAAATGCCTGTACATGGGAATGTATCTACGTGATAAGTATCACTAAATATTGTTTAGCAATTTCATTTTACTGTGTTATTTCTCACTAATGGACTAAAAACGAAACATTAATCATTGCCTTAGTGATCGTGGATTTGTTTACTTCAACACTGGTTAAAGCATTTTGTTTGGGCATGTGACGCAAAGGAAGTTATAAAATGGCGTCTGAATACATCTGAGCTAATTTGTAGTGAATGACCGAGTAGTTCCAAATGATGCTCGATGTGAGATAGCGTACACGACTTCACATGATATGTGTTTACTAATCTCGACAATCAACTTTGTTTCAGTAAAGCTCCTATAGAAAACTGGACGTTTGGTTATATTATCACTAGGTGGTGTGAAATTGAAATTTTGTTCAACTGAATTTCCTAGGGACAGAAAAATGCCCTTTTCAAATATAGACACATAAAACAACACGGTATAGTATCGCTTGGGTAATAAAGTGAGTCTTTTAGTTATTTATGATGATATGAAATGACAATTTCTAGTCATAAGATTATTACATTGTCAATAATGATTATATGTAGATACATATCTAATAAGGGATTTAAGGTTTGTACAGGTTCAGTCAGTCGATCGTAATGACAGACAAAAAAAATACAAATTGCTACATGTAAACATTGGCTAAATGTGTTTGAATGAATCCTTTTTAGTCAGCAGTGCAGTGCACATGTCTACTGCGAGGAGTCAAGGGTTGGATTCCCGTACCAAAGTCCAACCAGATAAGACACAATTGTGAATACAAAAGAATATCTAAATCTTTATGAGAGCCGTTCATAACTACAACAGGAAAGTTTAACGGCACTGCAATTTATAGACAAAATGGGAAACTGAGGTAAAAATCATATAATAAAAACACAATTTGAGTTTAAAAAGCGAGGGCAAATTAACATAAGTAATGCATTTCTATAAATATGTTGTCGATCTAGAGAATCTTCTCTAACGAAACATAGGCGGATCTAGCGGGAGATCAGGGGGTCTGGACCCCCCTCCCTGGAATTTCCAAAATGTACCTGTCCTTTAGTGTATTTCTTGACAGTACGTCATTTTTAATTAGCATGGAATAATTTTTCTCGGTGCTTTAATGGTTATGTAGTTTTAATCATTAATATGTTGCATTATTCTACAAAAAGTGTATAGTGTGGTTGCGGTTCAAAAGATTGGACTCCACCCCCTAGAAAAAGTTCGGACCCCCCACCCTAGAAAAAAGTCGTGGATTCGCCCCTGCGAAAGAAACACATAAATCACGAGACTATTTGGAAAAATTGTATTGCAATGTTTTTTCATTATTATTCCAGCTAGAAATACCATCAAATATCCCTATGTGACAACATTATCCTTTTTCAATAATTATGTTTCGCCATCACTGATTATCTGTTGTGTTGCTTTGAAGCATTGTTTTTACACTGTTTAGACAATATTCATTGCTATTCGATAGGTTGGTAGCTCATTACATTATTGCGTATCCACTTTCATGACAGGGTCTTTTGTTACATGATCTAAGACAAATAACGAAAGCAGGCATATATATTTCGCCGACCCATTGTTTCCTGGCAAAACAAAATGAATGGCACCAGATAGTGCATAAATAATTGCTATTTTTTCTTCCGTTACAAAATTTCTAATTGCTGCACAGTTTTGATCATTAGCTTTAAATCTTTCCCATACAAATTTAGACGAGCGTTTATCTAGGCAAAACAGTAAATTGTTCACGAGATAAAATTCCCTACCAAATGCGGGCATTTTCAGACAAAAAAGTAACAGTTATTTTTATATTTATCCAGACTGTAAAGATTGAAATAATCCCTGCCATATATATATTCAATACTGTTTCTATTGTTCATATCTTTTATATAATAATATATAATTAGGCTGCTAGAAAACTGCTGTCAGACTAAAAACATCAGATGTTTATTCTGTACATATAAACATAGTAATTTCAACTTGAATAAAGCTTCCAAATTTATAAGATTGCTTTGTATTTACAAATTCATTCCCAAGCAATGGTGTTCTATACTATTTATTCTTCGTAGGCAAAATGTAATTACATTTTATAGTCTAAGTTTCATGCTTACGCACGTTCACCGACTTTACAGCAATTACCCCTGGTCACTGGGCTACTGGTATCTATCTATCAATCTCCCTGGGGAGTCTTTTTACTCCGCTTTTTAGTGCAGCCGACAAATTGGCGCAGCGGAATTATACCACCCTCGCAGGTACCCATTTACACCTGGGTGGAGTGAAGCAATCGCAGGTAAATTTCTTGCTTAAGGAAATTAGCAGTGCCCCTGGGGGGACTCGAACCCAGGACCTCTCGATCCCTAAGCGCGCGTCCTACCACTGGACCACTGCTCCTACAAAAAAATGTATAATACATCAACCATGCACTTAAGACTGTCATATGTAGAATCGTGCCGTTGTTACAATACAACATAGATCTGAAATAAAGAATAAATGTCATTCGTACTGAGATATAAATGAGAAATGTTCACTGTTCGTAACTGATTTGAATATTCCATTGAAAATCATGGAATACCCATTGGTGACATCCATCCTTAAATAATTGATATATATCGTGTGATTTAGTTATTTGTTCGTTTACTAAAACGTGAAAACGTGATTCTGCATAAGTATTAGAAATCTTTGAATTAGCATCGTTCAACCGCAATGATTCATTTCGTACGGAAGCTATAGAGATATATTAGGAAAGCATATAAGTGGAATATGACTACGTTACTGGGAAATAATTTGAGTCGGTGGGATTTAATAGACACAACTCAATATTCAATAAAATTGCATTAACTTGAAATCCATTGAGATAATTTGTTTTCAAAAATCGATGATTTTAAATTGTAGACGTCATCCTCAAAAGGGTTGCAATGAAGACACGTTGCTATTCAAGTTATAGTAAACATAGTGTTGAATACATTAAACACATAAAAACTTATCAACAAGAATATGTTAAGCAATGTCGGAAAACACGAATATGAGTTTTATGAATTATAAAAATATCAGGCACTAAAAGCAAAAAGTAATTGTATAAGGAGTTTTATTTTTGTCTAGAATTTTTGAAGGTGTGTGATATAGCTTTCGTTGACTCTTCCTACATTGACATAAGCAGAACTTATTTACAATATGCAAAACAAAATGAACATTTGTCAACACGTTAAGGCTAATAACGTCAAACAATAAAATGCATATTACCATTATTCATGCCAAATATATTTAATACAAAATGTTTTAAAAACACATAATTCTGTTTAAAACTGCATAATATTGTATTATTTTGTAACATTATTTTTTAAAAAATCACCCTGGTTTCTTTTATTCTGTAGATTTTCTTCATGTAATGTATACGTGTTTTTATTTTGCTATAATATACCTTGATATAAAACACCAAACTTGACCGAACACTTTAACACAAATATAATACAATTATGCCAACAGATAAATGCTGCTATATGAATTATTAATATGTCTAAATTGCATGACAACTGCTTTTACAAAATAATTTATTATTCGAAAGTACAAAGTTTGATACAATCCATATTTAATTTGACCTAGTTCGATGCAAGCTAAATTTAATAATTTGACCTAGCTTGATGCAAACTAAATTTTGATAATTTGACCTAGCTTGATGCAAACTAACTCTAATAATTTCACCTAGTTTGATACATACTAATTTTTAATAATTTGACCTAGATTAATACAAACTTATTTTTAATAATTTGACCTAGATTGATACAAATTTAGTAACAACATTTCTTAATTGATGAATGTACTTTAACAATTCTATCTACGATACAAATGCAACATTTATTGTTGTACATATTCCTTAAATAATATATCCAAACGCCTAGATAAATGTAACTTTCCGTTTACAATTGTTGCTGAGTTTCAAATGACAACTGATGACAATGTTACATTTGGCCGATGTTACTTTCTTGAGCAATCGATGTGAAGTTTCAGGAGGCAATGTATTTCATTACAGTATTGTAAATCTTACAAGCGTTATTTGTCCTTTCTATATAAAGATTCGATAGCCAAGTTCAATAACATCTGCAAGTAAAGACAAGAGCAAAACTGTTTGTGACTTAACGAACAAGAGGTCGAACAAAATAAAAAAGACAGTTAATCACAAATCTCCGACTCTTCGACTAATACCAATTATAATCACAAGAAAATTGAGTGTTATGCGTTTTATTAATTGCTGAACACTTGTACAGGACAAATATAAAATGATCACATCATTGTCCTAGCCAACAATGATTATTCTTATTTAGCGCCAGATTATAAGTATAGTTTCTTTTTTTTTTTTCTCAGCTGTAAAAACATGAATAATTTCACGATGACTACGTGTTTTTTGTCTAACACTCGTAATATTGAGATAGTTCGTATTAAATCACCGTGAAATTATTCAAACTTTGACAGTTGAGAATACTATTATTTAATTACTAAGGATATTCAATTATTAGTAATGTCTTTCGTAAATTTTCATCTTTTTGGCGTTAAAACCCAATAAAAAAATGTTTTACAAGTGCGTATAATTAAGCATTGTCATTGTAATACATTAACTATATCACCGTGAAACCATGCAAAGGGGGGGGGGTGCGTGAAATTAAAAAGTTCATTCTAAATCATTGCACTTGTTATAAATCTTATTTGAAACATTGACATATCAGGGATACATTTAGACACTAATATAATCAAAGAACATTATTATGTACATGTGTGCATTATCTGAACTATGGACATGTATTGTCTACGAACATGATACATACAAGGAAATTCATATACAATGGAATCAATCAACATTACATACAAATTGGTGTGAAGAAAGTAAGAATAATTATCTTCAGGAAATGTCAAATATCTAGGGAAATACGCATTGTCAAATGTCAATAAGTTCTTGTTACAAGATTAGTGAACTGTTCCAACAATACAAGACTTAGAGACAATTACAATGCATTAGTGCACCGATATACATAGTCAGATTGTAAGTATATTGTAAAATAAACAAGAACATTATATATTATACCGTGAAACAATAGGTAACTGAAATGCAAAATGAATTTGATAATAATCTGTAATAGTGTGATAGATATCACTTGTATAACGTTAGATGTCACCATTCACTAATTTGAAGAACCACCTTTAAATAGTACCGCTAATGTCTAAAATGATATGAATCTAAACCGAAAAACAGTAAAAGTCACCTTATTATACCTATTATGTAGGATTATTTCATTTAACGAGCGTTTTAAACATATCATGTGGTTGATTCTTGACAAAAAAAAAACGTGTTAAATTTTTTAATGCGTGTTCAATGATATACACGTAGGTCTATAATTATCACTTGTAATATTTTTTTTCTAGGCGATAAACGTTCACAAAATGCATGTCAGATTGTGTATCTACTAAAACGCTATTTGCAATCAACCATCAAAACTGCATTACTTTGGTTTAGAGACATGACAAAGCTGGTGTTAGCATTCGGAATAATGCAGAATTTTACAAAAACTATAGAGCTGCAAAAAGCACTATTTATGTTACAAAGCATCACAGTAAGTGTCTACTAGTTCTACTAATGTAACTTAACAAGTTCCATGATTCTGTGTCTGACAACAAAAAGACATATTGCCCCATTGCGTGTGTGTGCAAATTGTAGTTCTATATAAGTAATGGAAGGTTAATTTCCGTGTTATTTGAATAGATAATCACTCTTTTCCTGTTAGTTTCTCATAATAGCCGTCTGACATTTAAAGGCATAGAAAACTGATGAATGTACAAATCATTTCATTGGCATATATTTCTATCTTTGGGATGACAATAATGTGTACATTCGTACAAAACTCATTTGTTTCATGCTTTTATTTTAATGTAATTCAAGCTTCTGCTCATTAAATTTTATTAACTCTAGTTCCTATGTGTTTCCAAATTTGGCATACACTTTTCTTCTAAAAGCGGCTCTATCTGTGATTTCTAAATTTCAGTTAGTTTCATGCATTGAGTTAAACCAATCAAATTTTAATATTCGTAAACATTTTAAGGAAACATCGTTAGAAAACTGCTAGCCATCATAAACGTTTCGGAAAACAATAATACAGTTGTTATTTGTTATGTGCATACTGTGAGAAATACGATATCTTTGTTGTTTCTAAATTTATTTGGATTTCACTGTTTCACCCACACACAATCATATTGTCTAAATCGAGAATAATTCAAAATGATCCTTTGCAATATTAATGCTGGTGGTTAAGGCATTACGTCATCCATTTGATAATACAACGAAATTGAAATTATTATTTCAACAAAAATATGAACATATATTTATATTTTATTTAAACGAAGCATATAATTACTATTATACAAGATAACACCACTTAGTCATTTTCAATCATTAATTTTGTTTTTATACACTTATTATTAGTGAAAAATATATAATCCATTAAAATGTTCGTAAGTTTTATAACCAATAGAATAACATTCAGCTTATAGTTTAGATCATTAAATTTAACGTAACATTACAATTACATAAGTTTTAATATTTTTTCGTAACAGTTTGGTTGATGACTGATCGGTATACCGGGAGAAGGAAGAATGACGACCAGAAGAAGTACTTTGTTATGAATGTGGCAAGGACCTATCCAGAAATCTTTATGCTGCACAGGGTTATACAAACCTTTATAGAAATTCCAGCCCCACTGCACCTCCATCCACTGATTTCATGCACCAGATGACATTCTGGCAGATATATGGTATAGTCTGGCGTACAAATTGTCTGTGCCACTCATTCTTTCTGTTGGCAATAAGCCTGTGAAACAGGTTTCTCGACAAGGTAGCCACAGCGTTTTCCCCACAGGCATTCAAGAAACAAATGACAGAAAAATTATAACAAAAATGCCTGTACAAATAGTAGTGATTATAATCATCTTACTTTATTTAATTTCTAACTTCAAATTGCATCCCCACGATGACGTTATTTTCTTGCCATTAATGTACGAAAATTTCCAGACACGGAATGTGTACAGTAAAGGATGAAAATGAAAATCGAACATACGATCCCTGAAATGACGCCCTATCTAATAAACAAATCTAAAAAAAAGTTCATCTTATAATATACATTATTTATAGTACAAGAACATGTGAACTGTTGACTTACATGACATTATATGTTTACGTAGTGGAGTTTGACTAAAATCATATATGAAGTAAAGGTACTTTATACGACGATTGTTTTACCGTTTCTTTTCCACTGCAATGATGAATTGTAAAGTAATATAGCACACCCTTAAACTATAATTATTGTTACTCTACTATTGTTACTATATGACTTTTGTTTAAATAAATATTATTTCAATCGTGCACAACACGTTTTGTTGATATAAAATGATTTAAATATATTCAAACGTTGTATTTATCACTAGAAATGTTATCCTCAAGATTCCATAAAAAAAAAAAAACTTTTCGAATATATTGAAAACTTTTTATATCCCTATGGGAAATGTATGTAAGATTGTTGAGACAAAAACTAATTATAAGGTAAACACATCTAAGCGAGCTATGAACTTTGATTAAAAACTTCAATATCATACCTACGAGCGTTTGCACTATATATATATGATCAGTATATCTGTTTGTTTTGTTGTTTCTCGAATACATTGGTGTATATTACAAAGACAGTATTTTACGGCATATCATGAGATTTTTGATTTACTAAAAGATAACAGTTTTAACTTTCTGTCATTAAAGACATGTTCTGTCATCTTAATAATAAATGTTTGCACGACACGCTCTATTATGTTGTAATATTTTGTAGAAACAATCATCTTACTAATGAACGTTATTTGATAAATATATGAACAGCATGCAACTTTATAATCCACAAACGCTATATAATAGTACCTATAATTTAAACTTATACTATAATACCGTGACAATACCACGTTACTATGACATCACAAAAACTACATTCTCAATGATACCTATTCGAGGCTAAGCAGTAAAGTGTAAGCTATTTGCTGCGCACCACATTTCTTGTGCCAGTCGTATACTTGTTGCAGACAATTTGATTCGAGAGTTCGAGACTGATTTCTACTGTTTTCTTCTTCGAAAAGAATATGTTAATAATTCACACGATAACTTCACGACAACATGGCAGCTAAGTGTAGTTCTTTTTTAGAAGGAATGCTTGTTAGAATATTGTCTTTGTTAAGTAAAGATTTAGGACATTTCAAGGCTCAACCACATGCTGATTTTTACAAACTGTTCAATAGTTTTTTGTTCTTTGTCAACTATCACTCTTCATAGATTTTTTTTCGACATTATAGAACACTGTTATTACCATTAAATTTAAGCTTTTGTTACGGTCCAAGCAATTTATGATCAGAGATTTAATTATATTCCTTAGGGAAAAAGTAGGTCACAGGAAGTAATAGAAATAACGCATTTACACAAACATTATTCTTTGTCATTTTATAAAAGTATGGCAATTTATCACACACTATCTAAGGAGATAAATGTCTAATACAGAGGCAATGTAATTGTGATTGCTCACTGTGAAACGCAATCTAGAAAATTATGCATGTAAAAGCAAAACTCGCGATATTCATCACGCAATAGTGCTACTCTGAGTAGATAGTCTGCATGCAAGTAAGTTTAATGCTCTTCAGTACAACATTTAAAAGGAATGGAGTATTAAATAACTTGATTTACCAAACCATTTATTACTGCTTATATTATTCAAATAGTTTGTAGCTGTGTAGAAAAAAAAACATAATTTGCATTATAATGACATTTACTTTATGTTTATTGCATTGATATACATGTAGACTTAAATATACATTCATAATGTAGGTAATTAAGGTTAGAAAATTTTAAATAGAAACTGTTAAATATCCAGAAATTTAAATCCAATGTATGTAGATCTAAATGAATGACGTTTCTTTACAAGTAACAGCTTGACATACATGGTTTTTGAATTTAGTGTTTTCTTACAATACATACTAACCGTCGTCATTTATTAATGACAAAAGCCAATCATGTTAAAACAACAACGCAGAAATCTGCCACATTGAAATGAAAACAAGTAAAAACAATTTGGTATCTGAACTGAACAAAAACAATTTGTTTTTAAAGCCCTTCCATGTTTAGAAGTATCTTCTTTAGTTAAAGAAGATTTATCAATAACAGTTATTACAAAGTTCCAATTTCCTCGTGACGTGACCATCATATGTATAAAAGCACTTTGATACGATGTATTATAGAAATGTTATTGCCTGATGTATAAAACAATGAGGACATTAAACATTTAAATACAAGACATTGTTCTAGGTTAATTTGGAATCATAGCTGTACTAGTGTTGTAAATTCTATATCATACGATAGGGGACTATGTGCGTAAATGGATGCATTCTTATCATGATATCAATACAAATAATGCATTAGCTCTTTTCAGTGCCCTATGATTCATCGCATTGATATTTACCATTGTTAATGATGCATCTCAATATGATGCGAATATGGCATAGAATATTTCAAATCAAAGTTAAATGCTCGAGTAAAGATGCATTTCCCTTTATTACGACTTCCTTTTATTAGAACGTGTCATACAGCCTAAGGGTTTTTGTGTGTAAAATCAAAACCTAAACAACAAAAATGGAAATGACATGGTACTGTTGTTTTACATCATCCATGTCGTGTTGAATGAAACATAATAATATGTTCAACATTATTGAAACGAAAATATCATCTTTGTATCCTATTAAAGACACAATTCTTTAACACCAGCATCAATTTTGCTAAAAATCGTTTTGAATTATACTCGATATACATGTATATAAATAGAATATGATAGTGCGTGGGAGAAAAAGCAAAATCCAGACAAAATTAGAAATAATAAAGACATCTTAAACCTTAAAATATTTCTGTTCTTACAACAAAGGCAACATAATAGAATTATGTGAAGATACGTACGTCTGGGAATTATGTTAAGTATATAATGAATAATGGTTTCAAATTACTTTGTTAGACCGTATGAATGAAAATGTACCTTTTTGATACAATCGTTCTTTAGTTACATTCTTTCTATTATATGCAAATGAAACAAAATGTTCCTTTACATAACATAAAAACAAAAAAAGCGGTTTTAAACATTGTAATTAAATTGACGTAATTTTCACGTTAAGATATACGAGATTAATACGTATTTAAAAACTTTAAAATTTAAAGAACACGTGTATATACGTAAAGAACATATTATAACGATTGAAAATACATTAAAAATCTGACGACGCAAAATGAAATAAATAATATTAATTTTACAGGCACCGATGATACGTCAAGACTACGATGACAATTGATCATTTGCTTTATGTTGTAATATCCAAATACAGAAATGTATTTACAAGGTATAAAACTATGTTACATGACTGTACAAAATGTCAAGGCATTGTGAAAAAGTAAATCATTAAGAGTTATATTTGCGACCTCCAGCAATTGTGTGGATGTAACAGACTGGTTTAAAACGATTAGTTTTTTCCAATATGAATGGATTCTAACATAATTTAAATTGAGAATATGTCAACAAAACATTTGCTGCGGATATTTCAATTTCATTATGTGCAAGACAAAAAAACAATATTAAAATCATTCTACAATAACTGAAATATAAAGGATAATTAGAAATGCTTTACAAACATCTGCTCCCAGTACTTTTGTGATTTCTATATAATAATATGTATCAATTCTATTGGGAAATAATGTAGTCACCATAAGACAAATGTCATGGTTATCGTCTTAATGTACTGTTTGAGTTCATCTGCCACATATTGACAGAGTGGGTTTTGTAATCGCCTTTTGTCCGTCGTCCGTCCGTTTGACATTCCGTCCGTCCACATTTGTTTGTGAACACTCTAGTGGTCACATTTTTTGCCTCAATTTTCCGGCAAACTAGGTAAGGATGCTTGTCTACTTAATTTCGCGGATGAGTTCGAACATGAGACACCTAGGGTTAAAAGCTAGGTCACATAATCCAAATATAAGAAAAACCCTTGTGAACACTGTAGTGGTTTGAACGTTTTTCAGCCATATTCTGATTCATGTATATATCAAAGGTACTCAGGTGAGCGATTAAAGGCCATCTTGGCCCTCTTGTTATTCAATCGATTCATTACGCTTTTAATCTCCAAGGTTTAAGTTCACCAACCATTATGTACTATATGTTTAATGTCAAATATGTAGCATATTATGTAAATATGCTGTATTTAAACTTAGACACATGCTTGTGTAATGTTTGTTTGTTTGTTTGTACACTTGTTTAAAGTTTTTTATTCTAATATTAGTTATTTTCACACTTTATTATTTCAAACTCTGCAAGGTGCATAATATAAAAAAACTACTGCTTCGTATCTAAAAATATTATGAATAATAATAATAATGTTCATTCAAGTCGCATTATGTATTACGATCACATATATTTAAAAGAAGATACAATATTTAACTATACTTATACCAAAATCATGTACAAGTTAGAACAATGACGTTTGTCAAATTATGTTAGATCGATAGCATGTATTAAAAATATATATTGTAAATGGTCAAAGGCATATGTCAATGCCGTTATTTGCCAATAAAGATGTATGTATTAAAGAAATGTATTCAATGTTGCATGAGTTAAAATCTAATTGTTTCAAACCAACCACACTTTTACAGGAAATATAATATAAAAATGCAACTAAATAACGATTGTATAAGTACATCTCCTAATAAAAATGATTTTTTATTCATACAGTCTAACAAAATGATTTGAAAGCATTATTCATTATATACTTAACATAATTCCCAGACGTACAAATTCTCAAATAATTATTTTATGTTGCCTTTGTTGTAAGAACAGAAATATTTTTAGGTTTAAGATGTCTTTATTATTTCTAATTTTGTCTGTATTTTTCTTTTTTTCCCACGCATTATCATATTGTATTTTTGTATATAGAGAATAATTAAAAAATATTCTTTGCTAAGTTATTGATGGTGTTGAAGAATTGGTCCATCATTTTGATACGACGATGATAGTTTCCTTTAAATAATGTTGAACATATAATTATGTTTCATTTAAAAAGACATGGTTTGTTTGTTTTTGTTAGGTTTAACGCCGTAGCAACACATTGTATAGGTCATATAACGGCGGCCAGTCAACATACTTACTCCTAAATCTATGGATTTAGCTGTTAACCAACTGCTTAGCGCATACTTTCGTCAGTGACTGACCTACATGATTAAAATCATTGGTAGGAGAGAGAATGGCCGTAGAAATAATTTCATAACCAAGCTCCACGAAAGTATGCCCCGCCTGGGAATCGAACCCACGACGCCTCGATCAGTAGACTTGAGTGGTACCATTTGAGCTAGCCGGGCGGCTTAAAAAGGCATGGATGATTAAGTTAAGTTTAAATAACACCACTAATTCATTTTCATTGTTATTGTTTTGTTTTGGTTTTTTTCTCTATACAAATATAATATTATGAAACGTTTAAAAGTTAGTAATGTAAAAAGCAATAACATTGATACGCAGCTTAAAGTATTTATCTATATTGAAAACATCAATTTAAATTAAATACTAATTTTTGATAATACTGATAGTAGTTATTAACTAGTTTACATATCGATAGGGGAAGGAATGAAAACTAAAACATTAAACATTTTGTTCTATATAGAAGTTGATGCCCAGACTAGAAATAGAATCAACGACCCCAGGAAAGAAGCTCCGTTGCCTGAGCTGTCTAAGCGAGTTGACTGCAGTTTATCTCATACCAGACTAAATATTTAGTTGAAGTACATGACTTGTGAACTGTCTTATTTTCAGGCTGAATGTTAATACATGACACCATATATCATCATATAATATCTATATTTCAGAACATAATTGAAATCAATACTTGAAAATGAGACGCATTTTATAAGAATATTGTTTTTCTATTTCTATGTCTCAGTAAGGATAATAAGTAAAGCATTATTGTACATGCTTGATTTATGATTATAGTTACTCCTAACATTGTATGACTAATTGTCTCTTAACACCTTATGAATTTTTGACAGAATAAATATTATTTGTAGTATAGTAATTTGTCTCTTGGTATAAAATATGTTCAATATACAAAGAACTTCCAGACACTGCTAGAAAATGTTATTACCAATGTTGCCTGCAAGTTATTTACAAAAACTAGAATGTATAGAAGAAAACTGTATTTATGCCCCGGTGGGAAACATATAAAATATAAAAGATATGAAATATATGTAAAATAAGAAATATGAATAAGGAAGTTGTTATGAAGGTAAACACATCTTTAAACGAGCATTAAACTTTGATATTATATAAATATCACATCCTACAGAGGGTTATAGAGCGGAATGTTCACCCGAGACAAGTAATAACAATTACTTGTCAAGTGTGAACATTTCGTTTTATCATCCTCTGTAGGATGTGATATTTATTTTATTTAACCGAACAACACAAATCAGAAATTTAATAGGCAAAAACCATTTAATTTTATCTGTTTTATTTGCTTTTGAACTTGAAGACATTTTTACGCCGTTTAAGTTTGTTCTTTGGTTAAAAGCAAGCGTCTGCGCAAAGGAGGTTATTCAAATGGAATGGCTAACGTTGGTCCCTATATTCAGCAAGCTCTATCGCAGTGGTCTCCCATCGCTTTAAGCGGGCAGATAGGTGATGTCAAGCGGGTCGATAGCTAATGTCAAGAGGTTGACATTACGGATTGTCTCCCGTTGACGTCACATTAGGTTATATAGTACACAGATCACGTGAGGTATAATAATGAAAATTCTATACGTTATCCGCATGCTTTTTCATTGAATCAGCATCAAGTAAGATGCATCATTAGCAACGGTAAATATCGATGCGATGAATCAAAGACCTCTGAAAAGTGTGAATGCATCATTTGTATTTGTATCATGATAAGAATGCATCGAGGCATGCACATAGGCTCCATGGTATGATACTGAATTTACAACACTAGTACTACTATGATTCCGATTTGTTTTAGAAAAAAATGTCAGGGGTTTAAATATTTATGTTTAACAATTTCCGCATAATGTCATACATCACGCAATAACATCTTTATAATACTTTGTATTAAAGTGCTGTTATACATATGATTGATTAGTCACGAGGAAATTGGAGTTTTGTAATGACTGATTTTGATACGAATGTCTTAAACTAAAGAAGAAACTTTAAAAAATGACAGAACTCTAAACAAAATGTCTCATGTTCCGCTCAGATATCAGATATACTTGCATTTGAAACCATCTAAAGATGGACGCTATGTGTCACATCAGGTCAACGTCCAGGCATGGTACCAGATGTTTTGCCACATGTAAGAAACTTTAATACTGATTAGCTTTACCTTTGTTATATACGCCAACGCATTCCAGGTGCAACAAAGCAAATAGAAAAAAGTAATCACATAGATATAGTGCAAACGCTCGTAGGTATGGTATTGAAGTTTTTATTTTAAAGTTCAGTTCTCGTTTAGATTTATATACCTAATAATTAGTTTTTGTCTCAACAATCTTACAAACATTTCCCGCAGAGATATAAAAAAAGTTTTCTTCATTAAATTCGAAAGTTTACTCGGAGGAATCATGGATGATAACATTTCTAGTGGCGATTATAACACTTGAATACATTTAGACTATTTTATAGCATCATAATTTGCTTACACGATTTTAAATAATATTTATATAAACAAACCTCATCTAGAGTTACGAGTAGAAATAGGTTAAGGGTGTGCTGTATTACTTTACCAATCATCTTTACAGTGGAAGAGAAATGGAAAACCAAAGTCAAGTAAAGTATGTATTATGCTTGATTAATGATTTGAGTCAAACTTAACTAAGTAAACATATGATGCCATGTATAAGCATCTTGCAAATATAAAAGTTATATGTACATGTACTATAAAGTGTCTATTATGAAATGGATTTTATTTATATTCGTTCATTTGATACAGCGTCATTCCAGGGGTCGTATGTTCGCTTTCTGGATAGGCCCTTAACATGTTCATGATAAAGAACTTTGGAACAATCTACCTCCTACCATTATATCAAGCTGTCATCAACCAAACTGTAAACGTTAAATTTGAAGATCGAAACTATAAACTGCAACTTATTTACAATGCTATTGGTTATAAAAGTTACATACATTTTACACGGATTATTTAATTTTTGATAAAAATAAGTGTATAGTAAACACATGATTGAACATGACTTAGTATTGTTTTCTTGTATAATAATAATTATATGCTTCAATAAATAGAACATAAATATATTTTCATTTTTTGACATAATAATATCGTCGTCTTATCCGATGGATGACGTATTGGCTTATACACCAGCTTTAATATTGTAAAGAATCATTTTGAATTATCCACGATTTAGACAATATGGTAGTGTGTGGGTGAGACCGTGAAATCTAGATAAATTAAAAACAAATAAAGATATCTTATTCTGAAAAAAATGTATTTATATAACAAATAACAACTGTATCATTGATTCCCGTAACATTTATGATGCACTAGAAGTCCTCCCACGAAGTTTCTTTAAAATGTTTACAATATCAACTTTTGACTCATTTGAACTTGATGCTTTTTAAAAAAACTCACTGATATTTAGAAATCACTGAATAAGCCTCACGTATAAATCATGTATATAGTAAAGTACATATGTGGTAAAGTATAAGAGTAGTTTTAATTTACATCCTAACAAAGTAAATACATGTAATAACTTTTGTCAAATTGCTTACTTCTACTTATATTGGATTTGGTCAAATTGTATAGAATGTATGCCAATTAAGGATTTTAGGTATACTAAACTATATCTAATGATTCGTATTACGATATCCTCTGGTACTTTATTTCGACGCATCTTAATTACGACGCCATTTTTGTTTTGGCCTCGACTTCGAATTAAGGTAACCCTGTGATAGAAATATAGTGTAGAACATCATCTCTGTTGCCATTGTTTTGCATTAAATCACTCGAATCGTCTCATTAGTGAATGTTTTTTTCTAGCGGCCACACTTTAGTTTTGTTCACTTACCATTAGCAAGTTTAGTTAGAAAACAATTGAAGTCACTGCAAAGAACAGTAATATGTACATTTTAGTACTGTATCAATTTATATTAAGTGCTTTATTTCCTTCGAGGTGGACCGTAACTTATATACAAGGTACATAGAATATAAATGCAAAGATAAATATATATAATTAATAATGTCAATATATGAATGATGTATACGTATTGTTGGTTGTGAAAATTGTCATTTACGACAAAGCTTATAAAACCACCGAAATATAAGTTGGAGCAATTAAAAATCACTAAAATCTTTTATATTTGTATATTGTATTTTCTCTGTCTTAAAACATCAAAGCAACATCGTATAGCTAGCTTCGTAGGCTAATGGTATGACCTACAAACAGAGCATGTCGTGATAATACTTGCAACATGTTTGGTTATTGCTACTTATATTTTAATATCTTTATTGTGTTGTCCAAGCTCCCGCCCACATACAAACAATTCACCGTCTTTGTAACAAAATAAATATAGTTTAGGGCAATGTTCATATGTAATAACATAAAAATAAATGATATATATCGTTTGTACTTCGAGCCAAACATCTATACGATTTTCGTCTCGAACGCTTGAAAAATGACAGTTTTGTAGAAGCATGTTTAGATTTCATGAATTGCGTCTAAAATACTTGGAATTTAATTTTGAATGAAGTTTTACTGAACGAATTATTCCGGATATTACAATGACATTAATAAGAGATTTACCTCTACCCCGGTATTGATGTACATGACATATGGCAATTTACATACTGTGATATTTACCATATGTATGACATGTGTCATATCATTTTTACAGACATAAAAATATGAATTTATTAAATTACAAAATATGAATTGTCATTTGATTCAGTAAAACCAGACGATAAATGGTGCTAAGATACTGCACAGTTAGTAACAAAACAAAACAAAAAAACATTTGTAAACTAGTGTCTGGCGATATGACAAATGAGTTGTCTATTAAGAGTGCGTGCCATTATTCAATATGGATATTTATCATTCAACCTGAATAAGTATAGATAATATGAATGTCATGTTTGATAAATAGTCTAGTTAGATATCTATTTCAAACTAAGATAATGGCTTATTTACAACTAGAATACATGAATATCCCTTTATTTCCTCTAGAGTAGAAATGTACAATACCAACAGCGGCATTTATGACCACTTTGACACTACAGAAATTAGTTTAAATGTTAATCACCCTTTCATTTTGCAGAGAAAATATGCTATTAGAAATATGTATAATTAAAACTAGAATGTGTGTGGACGTTAAAGGTAGATAGACAATTTAAAAAGGGAAATGTGACATTTTATATTGTTTTTAAAAACCAATATACCAAGTTCCTTTACAACAATAGACAAACGACGATTTGAAAATGCGTAATTGATTTAGTGCCAAACTTAGAAAAACATAAAAACTAGATTAAAATATAATAAAATGAGAAGAAACTTAAATTACATTTAACTATTAAAGCATGAAACCTATGAGTTTTATACAAACTTACATATTATTTTCATGCAGGCGATATATATATATATATGTCAATGAAAATGATTTATTAAAACATCAGTTTTTATGCCTTTAAATGTCAGACGCCTATATTAGAAACTAACAGGAAAAGAGTGATTATCTTTTCAAATAACACGGAAATTAACCTTCCATAACTTATATAGAACTACATATGTACAAACACGCAATTGGGCAATATGTCTTTTTGTTGTCAGTCACACAAAACGGACTCGCTGTTTTTCTTCACGGAACTTGTTAAGTTACATTTGTAGAACTAGTAGACACATACTGTGATGCTAACATAAATATCACTTTTTGCAGCTCTATAGTTTTTTGTGTGTGTAAGTTTTCACATTATTATGATTGCTAACACCAGCATTGTCATGTCTATATACATATGCAATGCTGTATTGGTTGTTGATTGTATAATTAGCGTTTTGGTGGGTACACAAATCTGACATGCATTTTGAGTACGCTAATTTCATAGACAAAATATCAACAGTGATAATTATAGACCTACATGTATATTATAGCAATCTTAGTCGTAAATTCTTCTATGTTGTATTGTTAAATTATCGTAAGAATTTTGACCTCACAAGTTATTATTTCCGGTAATCAGATTTCCGGTAGCAGCTTGTGAATGTACAATAAGGCTGTAGACAGTGTTATCACATCAGTGAATAAGATAATCATATAGACATATGTATTAGAGATGTGATATTCTTGATGTTATTCATCGACTTTAAGTATATAGGTATGAAAGATATTACTTCTAATTGTTTATATCACTATAGCTGCATTTAATGGAATATGTTTGCCTTTGTCATAATGTTTAGTTTGCAGCACATAACTGGCCTTATCAATAATCATTAAGCCGACAGTCATTTATCATAGAGCGATAGTATGCTGAGTGGTTATAAAAACGTTTAAATGGCTCAGGCAATTTAAGAAGCGTGCATTAATCTGAATGATGCTGTGTTTGGTTTGATTGTTAGACTATATTAGTCAAGAAAGTAGAAAGACAGGAAATACATAAAGACAGGAAAACAAACCCTTCATCGCTAAGAATGCATCTTGACTTAGATTAATGCATGTACATGTCAAACGAAGACAAAACATCTTAACTAGTGGCGTCTTGTTTTAAATTCATAAGTGTATGTATTTCATTTATGTATGTTGTCAATGCTCCAAAATGTCCATTATCATTGTAGCATCAGTATTGAACATTTAACTGAATCTTTAGAAAATCAACTAATTAGGCTTTCGCTCAATTGCACTATAAATATTTCCAAAAAAGATAAATGTAGATAAAAAAGTAGACATGACCTAATTACATGGATAAGTAATAAAATTACTATAGTACACGGATTTGTAACATTTATCGCGATTCCGTTTTCTATAAATAGAACAAAATGCTTCATTGTCAGTTCATTTTTGACATTATAAATTGGATTAGAGAGACAGACGTGTTAAGTATGTCGACTTTGAGATAATAAAGAAAAAAAACTTAATGGATTAAACGCATTTTACGAATTACAAAAGTCGAGTTAATTAACCAGGAACAATTGAGGATAACATGCTTGAAATTACTTTCAAATAATTTATCTCGTCATAAAGTAGAAGAATATGCCAATGTAGGCTATACATGTCTGATGGTACCGGTTTTTGTGGGCTTTGATTAGGTCTTTGTCATTAGATTTGATTGCAATAGGTTTTATGTTACATAAAAATTAGCCTGGAATCTTTTATCTTAAGTAGCCCGATGAAAAAAAATATAGCTGCCTTTTACTGTTTTTTCTGGTCTTATGAACTGGCTCCGAGATCAAACACTATAGATGTTAAAATAATCTTAGAGTTCACTCAATTAGGCACATAAAAACCTTCATAAACACAGGGCTAAAGCATTTATATTTATTTGACCTGCTAAGGGAGAAAGAGAGAGTACCATGTATACTGTTTCTATACTAAAATGTTGCCCATAGGTATTTAAACTATTTACTTACTGGTGAAGCCTTTGTCTTTACTGTTTTGAACTATCATAAAGGCTGGCCTGAAAGAAGTCAACAAACTCTCACAAATGTATATACGATTAATGTAAACGGTAATCCTTTTCAGACACACAAATTATGTAACAAAAGGACACTTAATTATTTACTAATGATGTTTATTGTCTGATATTACTAGGGCAAATGAAGTTAAATGATTATGTGGAAGAATGTATTTTGATCCAAAATCACCTCGCCACGAAAAAACATCGATTATTAATTGTCGCTTAATGAATTTATACGGCGTCCAATGGATAGACAAGCAATGCCAATTAAGATATATTAAGGTATCAATATTACATTTTTTTCTTAGAGAGAACCGTAACAGCCATTTGCTAATTGATATTCATTAACATTTGTAACGATCCTCTTCAGCTCCGACACATTTTCTATAACTGGGTACAACTCCGTGTCAACAAACTTTACGATGGTCAGCTTACCTGATCAAGCGCTGGGCTTGCGTCTTTAATGAATACTTACACACCCTTCTACAAGGCCAACACATTTTTCATATACTTCATAGATGAAGTAAACTCGACATTGTTGCCGGGTATGTATGAAAAGCTTTATCCATTTCGGCCCAGGCTTTAACCAGCATCCCTCTCGGGACTATAGATTTGAAATGGTGAGCATGACCTACATTGCCATGGAGCCGGGATAAGCTCTAAAGCACGTCTGTCTTCAAAAAGTTATTTGATTACGAAAGGTTATCACCAAAATGAAATATGTTATAACAACATAGCATTATTAAGATTGTCATTTACAACTGTGTTTGCGATACTAAAAACTGTATAGATCATAAATTATTGACTGCAAATGAATATTACGAAAAGAGGATGCAATTTATGTTAAGACGAGTTGGAAATTAGGCGTTAGTATATGATTCCGATACGTTTGAACCGACAAAAATATACTTGACTATTAGGAACGACCCACGAGAGCTGCAGTTTGATCCAAACATACTCTTCTTCTCCAACACTGTTCAATGCATACACATTAAAATGTTGTTTGATATTATTCTGTGTGAATGATGCAGAAGATGTAAAATAAGACTTGATGAAATACAATAAAACATTTACACTCACTGAACAGCAGCTTTACCAACAGCACGTTTATTTATTAATTTTCCTTGATACTATTCGTACGCTATTTAGCTTATTTGGTTGTTACTTAAAGATGATCAACAAGTATTGGCGCATTCAACGTTAGATGTATGGTTAGATGAATGGAATTTCTACCGAGACATAAAACATTCAGTGAATTATGTTCTCACTATTTCCGAATCAAAGACGATTATTGTTCATGCATATCAAATTCAATATCATGCTTCAACTCTCGGTATAAGCTACACGTGGGAATTATACATTGACCTAATCATCACAAAATAGTGTATAATTAGACATCAGATATTTCACCATTAGCATGTTTATATTTAACTTTAAACTAATGATATAGCTTTGTTATTGGTTCAAAATGACGTTTCAAAATCATTTTTTATTTTATTAAATTAGTTTCATATTATGATAAAAAGAACACCTTGATACATGTATATAATAGAAGTTTACTCATTATCCAGGTAACCAGTCAGAAAAACTCTTTATGCAGGATATTGGTGTAGATGCTTTCTGAGGATGGGAGTCTAGTATCGTCGTATCCTAGCAATGTCAGCAAAATCATCTCTCTGCTTTATTTGACTCTCAAGTGTTGACAAAATATGTCAACCAAAACAATACAAATGTCAATACATAATAAAACAGTGATAATTACTAGCCTCAATCAAATAATATAGTCTAGACGAACTGGAAACAAAAACAATAAACATCGTTTCAAGTATTTTTCTTATTTTAATCAATTATGACGTAAAAATGTACAATTTATTACTGTTTTCTCATTTGACTTTGGTTATATGATACACGGCTAATTAAGTGCTACGGGATAAATATTTAATGGTAGTATGCTAAAGTACACACGTCTAGGTGACTCTTGCAGATGACACGATAATAAAATATCAAACAAAACGTCTGAATCGAATGAGTCCATGTTGACTGCTTAGAAGTTTTAATCCAATCAAATATTTCTGATAAAATAAGTATGGAGATAAAAGCCATTTTTTATATCGATAAAGTGTTTTAAACGTGATTATATCGTTATTACTGAAGTATTATTTGCGCTATAGTCTGACATTAGTTATAGTGAATGTTAAGATAAAACGATTACTTATCGTCTTGTTGGAATCAAAAATTAGATTATATATTTTCATCATTTGGTATACTATTTTGTTTAAGAATGAAAAAAAGAATTTTTGGTCTTTTTATATAATTATATTTCATACATGTATATACCTTTGCTAAATCACGGTGGCAATACCACGTGACTATGACTTCACAAATGCTACGGTTTCAAGAAGGAAACAGTAAAAAACTCGACAAGATTAATTATGATACCTACTTCAGACTAAGCAGAAAAGTGTATACTATTTTCTGAACGTCATATCTAAAACGTCCGTTTCACATTTTTTGCAAACACTATGGAAAACCTACCAACGATTTACCTTTTTTTAAAAAAAAGGAATACTTGTCACTGTTTTCTTCTTTAAACCGCATCAATTGTCATAGTCACTTTAGTAATTTGGTATTGCCACCGTGGCTGAATTTAAGATATGTTTTCTAAGGCCATTTTTCATTTAAATCCGTTCACTTCAGAACAGTTGTCAGTCACTGGCGATGACATGGGCCACGTATAAGGTTAACAGTTTAAATCCTGATTTTTACATGTAGGTAAATTCATGAAAATGAGTATGGCAAGTGTTCACCTCGATATGACTGATAAACATGATAAAATTATAGTTATAAGCATATAATGTCGTTGCCGTATGCAACTTTTCTCGTAAATATGGTTCACAACACTTAGACGTCAGTTTGGGTAATTTGCAATGCCGTAGTAATTCATATGTAACATTCATCGACCTGTGAAATCGTAAAGATTTGTCAGACTCTGAAAAGGTTTTCGGTTAAATGATGTTTTGCTTTCCGAAAATGTATTAAAAGTAAAAATCGATAAAAATGTCATTAAACCCGGTTTTCACATAGCCTGGTCCATATCTGTCTTGATGAGAATGTTAAAACAATCATCATTTTTGAGACACACTTTATAGGCATTTTGTTTTCGATTTCTCTGTCTCTGTAATGATAATAATTAAAACACTATTGTACACGCTTGATCTATGATATTGTAACTCTGTAGAAAGTATTGTCTCTTAACACCTTATGAATTATTGTCTGAATAGATATTATTTATAGTATAGTAATTTGTCTCTTGGTATGAAATTAATTTTAATCTTGCGAAAATTTAATAGACACGGCTAGAAACCCATGTTGCCGACAAGTTATTTATACAAACAAGAATATATTGAACAAACTGTATTTATGTCCCAGTGGGAAACATATAAAAATAAAAGTGATGAAATATTTATAAAAAATATGAAATATGAAAAAAGAAGTTATAATAAAGGGAAACACATCTTTAAGCGAGCATTCAACTTTGATATCAAATATTGCATGCTTTTTCATGGGTCAGTAGCATATTAGATGTGTCAATAACAAGTGTATTAAAATATCGATGCGATACATAAAAGGGCGTTAGAGAGTTGAATGCATCATTTGTACTGATATCATGATAATGCATCGAGGCATGCTTATAGTTTCCATCGAATGATATCAAATTTATACCACCCGGGAGAAATGTTATTTTTTTGTAATTCTTCATTATTTTATACATCACACAATTACATTTCTATAATAGTCTACCTACGATTTCAAAAAAAAACCTCTAGAAAATGAAAGCGTAGGACATTTTTGTTAATGCAAATCTAATGGTTGATTCATGTAGCTGGATGCCTCCCTGATATCGAACGGGGGGATGTATAAAATCTAAGTAGCGTTTCAGTCCGTAATCTAGGTCAAAGGTCAACTAGGACTATTTGTTTTTTATTAGACCATATGCTCTTAATACTGAAATTTCAAGAAATTTAATCGGTAAAGTGGGGATTTTCTTTTTGAAAGCTTATGTTTTATGATTAAACTTTATGGTAAAGAATATCCTCACCTCATGAGATGAGAAGAAAGGCATTCTGCAAGGTCTGCTTTGTTGTTAGCTTATGTTATAATACTGATTCCATACTTAAGGTAGTGGCACATGTCGACAAGTAATTTGTTTTCCAACAGGTCGTCGTTTGCCAATTTGCATTGTTCTTGTAAAGACTTTACTGGAATTGCAACCAAGATATTTATCGAAAGTGACACCAACAAGCGTACTTTGTTCACTAAATTGAGAAATAAGTCTTGACAAATATAAGCATGGTCACCAAATGTCTGAAAATATTCAGGCTTGCAAAGAGATTAAATCAAGCATAACCATCTAGAATAACCAATGTAGGTCTGCCTGAGTTAGAGTCTTTTGTTGGAACGATTATACCTTGTTCAGTGGTAAGTAAATTCAAAATTTGGCACTCATAGCATCACAGAGGCGTAGGTTTCTACACACAAGGTCCAATCCCCCGAATTTGTGCTTTTATAAAACAGAAGAAATCGGTAAAAATACTGATGTATTACTTATTCATTAATTACAATCTTTAGACTGAAATGGTATCTGTTACATCAAGGTATCTGTGTTTGTTATCAATTGTTCACAATGAGGAGGCTGAAAATATTGAAGATTCTTGTGTGCACTCTATAACTGCAATCCTAAAAACCTACATAGATTAATGTCGCGAAATACTTTTTATAATGCAAAGAAGTCCATTGATTCCGTTCTGCCTACCTAGGATGCTTAACAGTATCATATTTTAAGCGCCAGTTTTTAACAGAGATCTTGAAACAGGCTGCAATATTCACTTTGAACCTAAAGATCAAGTCACTATGGGATATTGGTCAAATGAAAATGATACTGTATCTCCTGTTTGGATTCGACAGTTGCCGAATACTTCGGCATGCTTGCAAATAGTAACCTGTGGTGTTAGATCCAAATGCATTTCTAGATGCAAATGTTATAAAGCTGGCCAAGTCTGCATATTTGGGTGTGATTGTAAAGTACAAAATTGTGCTAATCCTGTTTCGTCTTTTGAGAAACTATATGTTTAGGATTGTACCATTTAGATAATGATACATTTTACAAACATTTCATAGAAATCGAAATATGTTCTTAACTCAATGTTTGTCATGTTAGGGTTGATTTCTTGTGTATTTCCCCGTTTAGTTGGGTCCAACGCCGTAGCAGCACATCGTAAAGGTCATATCACGGCCGTTCTAGAAAAGCTTAATATCTGGATTAAGCTCTCTACCAAATTACTAAGCATGTACTTTCGTCAGTGACTGACATAATTAAGAATAAGTGGTAGGAGGGAGAACTATCATAGAAATCATTTCATTAACAAACTCCATGAAAGTATGCTTTACCCGGGAATAGAAATAAAAAAAACCCTCGCGATCAGCAGACTAACCAGCTACCTACTGAGCTAAATGGGAGCTATATTTTTAACTATTTACGCGACAAACATTACATAAAGGGACGTAATCATGTAACCAGAAACATTTAAAAATCTTTTGAACGTATTTTAAAAGTTTTCTATTATAAATGTACATGACGTTTTGCAAGAAATATTCTGTACACTGATCACATAGCTTTAAAAATAAGAACATGCACTGTGTTGACCTTTGACCTAAATAACACATTTTTATCACAAAATAGGTTTTTAAACATTCTCTATGTGGCTCTGTAAGTCATCTAGCAACGTGAATTGAATAATGAACTGCCTTTTCAAAAGTTTTCCAAATTTGTCAAAAAATCTCTGAAACAGTTATACCACTCGCCCTTAATTTTACACCTCTGTGACATTATTTTAACCTTATCAAATATGAAATGTCTACTAAAAAGGTCATGAACCATCAATAAACACAATTCAAGTAGATTTAAACCATAAACACTAACTGTTGTTCTACTAGTTGAACAATTGTATACGATTTTTTTAGTGTCACGTATTTTCGCGATAAAATGCTAAAAAGGGAAGTAATCATGTAATCAAACACTCCATTTTTTCATAGAAATAAAGTTTAATCATAATACATTAGTTTTCAACAAAGAAAATCCCCACTTTACCGATTAAATTTCTTGAAATTTCAGTATAAAGAGCGTATGGTCAAATAAAAAATAAATGGACCTAGTTGACCTTTGACCTAGATTACGGACTAGAACGTGATTTAGATTCTATACAATCCCCCGTACGATATCAGGGAGGCATCCAGCTACATGAATGAACCATTAGATTTGCATTGACAAAAATGTCCTACGGTGTTCAAAATTTCACTATAAGATGGTAGACTATAATACATTTTATTAAAGTGCTTTTATACATATTTGTTTAGTCAGAAGAAATTGGAGTTTTGTAATTACTGATTTTGATAAATGTCTTAAACTGAAGAAGAAGATTTAAGAAATGACAGAACTCTAAACAAAATGTATCATGTCCCGTTTAGAAATCAACTATGATTGTATTTGAAACCATCTGAAGGTTACCAATATGTGTCATGTCGTGCCTACGTCCCGGCATGGTTCCATTGTTTTTCACACATGAAAGAAACTTTAAAGGCAAATTGTTTTATGTTTAGTTCTGAAACTAAATCGTTGCATTTAATAGCATCTAGATGTGGTAGATTTGTGCCTTGATGTGTTGACATTTGCTTTGGTCCTGAAAAACGGATGATAGTTAGTGTTGATTTATGAAAAACGACGACATATTTCTAACTTTTACTTGTAAAGCAACGTCATTCGTACGGATCTACATATATTAGATTTAAATGTGTGGATATTATAAACAAATGTTTCTCAAAGTTTTAATTTTAGGTACCTACATGATGAATGTATAATGAAGTAAATGTCAATGCAATAAAAATTGAAGTCACTGCCATCATAATGCATAGAATATATTTTTCTACATGTATACACACTACTGTTTGAATTATATAAGCAGGAATAAGTTCATCAAGTGTTTGTGCATATGGTTTGGTAAATCAAGTTACTTTATACTCCATTCTTTTTAAACATTGTACTTTAGAACATTTAACTTTGTTCTATGCAGAAATTTTACCCAGAATAGCTCTAGTGTGTGATGAAAATCGCATGTTTTACTTATACACGCATCATTTCCTAGATAGCGTTTCACAGTGAGCAATCACAATTACATTACCACTGTACAAGACAATTTTCGTCTTAGATCGTACATGATAAATTGCCATACTTTTATAAAATGACAAGATACTATTTGTGTAAATGCGTTATTTCTAATAAATCCTGTGACCTAATTTTTTCCTAACAATATATTTATATTGCTGATGATAGATTGCTCTAACATCGGAATGTAACAATAGCTTCAATGCAGTGATAGTAAATCAAATTTAGAATGTAAAACACATGATTATAAAAGGTGATTACTGACAAAGAACAAAAAAAACCTATCAGATAGTTTGATAGAACAACATGTGGAAGAGGCTTAAACATGACCTTAATCATCACTTCACAAAGACAATATTCTAACAAGCCTTTATCAAATAGAGAACTACACTAAGATGTTAAGTTGCCGTGTGTTCATCGTGTGTATTATTGCCATATTCTTCTGTATCTAATTAAAAAGGATATTTGTCAATCTATTAAAGAAAATATTAAGAAGTGTCTTTGTTAGCTTACTGACAAGATTAGATGACTTTAAACACCAAAAAATTGAGAAAAATGAAACATTGAATTTAAAACAATTCACAAGTTTATCTCTGTTCAATTTGTTTGATATAGATTTGTACCGATTTATCTTGCAATGTTAAAGCTCCATACCTAATTTATTTCAAATCAAAGGTACAAGTTCACATATTTGGTTAAGATTTTCCTATTTTTAAATACCATTCAGTCTCTGTAATTGTGTTAAAAATCTTAATATTTTAAGACAAACTGACCAATAGGTTGCACGAAATATACAATAAAGGTCACAAAAACGCACTAAAAGTGTCTATATCGTGACATACGGGGTATTTTTCTACAACTTGTAACACCACCATTTGTAGTTGTTTTTAAATTTGCACAATTAAATTGTCATTATCGAAGCACTAATTTCCAGCTTCAAAAGATGATTCCATACAATTCTGATATTTCTAAAAAAGCTGATATTTAAGTTGAAATCTGTGAATGAGTACTTTTTACATGAAGCAAGTACTAGCATTTCAAGCTAGTATAAATAGTTTTATACTATGTAAATGCAGCTGGTCTAAAAGCCGTGTATACTGGAACCTCCATTTTGTGGAAAGTCGCTGTGTATCGACCTTATGGGTACAAATATGTAGCCTTTGTGAATTTTAAAATTGCATGTTGTTAATATATTTATCAAATAAAGTTCATTAGTAAGGTGATTGTTTCTATAAGATATATTACAAATAATAGAACGAGTCGTGAAAACACTAATTAAGGAGATGACAAAACAGGTCTTTAACGTGAGGAAGTTTAAAACTGTTATCCCTCAGTATATCAAAACCCTCATGATATGCCGTATAATACAGGTCCGCTGTACTTTTGTAATACACGCTATACAATCAATGTACAACAAAACAAATAGATATGTAGTCATCATATAGATACAGTGCAAAATTGTTTATGTACGATATTAAAGCTTTTATATAAATGTTTAGTGCTCGTTTAGATATGCACATCTAATAATAACGTTTTGTCTCAACAATCCTACATAAATTTCACACGGGGATATAAATAAATTTTCTTTATTACATACAAAAGTTCACTTGGAGGAAACATTAAATATAACACTTCTAGTGGCGATTATAACGTTCGAACAGATTTAGAAAAATTATACCAACATAACTTGTTGTACACGATTTAAAACAATACATATTTTAAAAACTCATATAGTGTTAGACGCTCACTAATCATAGTTAGAGGGTGTGCTATATTACTTTACCAATCATCATTACAGTGGAATAGAAAACCAATATTCATATAAAGTACTTAATATGCCTGATTAATGATTCTCGTCAAACTCATCTATTTAAACATATGATGCCATGCATTGACATCTTGCAAATACAAAACTTTATATTTTTTATGTACTTAAACTTTAAATAGTGTCTTTTATTAGATGAATTTATTAGATTCGTTTATTAAATAGAGCGTCATTCCTGGGGATCGTATGTTTGACTTTTTGATAGGTCCTATACACTTTCGTGAAAAAGTACATCTGACCGTCATTCTTCCTTCTATCAATATGTCAACCAGTAATGAACGACATTATTAAAAAATATTAAAAATTATAACGTTACGTTGAATTTTAAGATAAAAACTATAAGCTGCATCTTTTTGTGTTGGTTATACAACTTACGATCATTTTGACTAGTTATATAATTTTAAATGATAATAAGTGTATAAAAATATTAAGTGGTGTTATCTTGTTGATAATATTCATATGTTTTTTTGAATAAAAAACATCATTGTATTAACAAATTGAAGTTGAAATAAAAATATTATCGTCTTACCATATGGATGAAGTAATGCTTTTTACGCCAGCATTAATATTGCCAAGGATCATTTAAAACAGTGAAATCCAGATAAATTAAGAAACACAAAAAAAAATCTAATTTCTGAAAATATTTATATTTATATAACAAATAACAACTACGTTGTTGCTTCTGGAAACATATATGATAAGCTGGAAGACCTCCCAAAAAGCTTCCTTATAATGTTTACAATATCAAAGTTTACTTATTTTACCTCAATGCTTTTAAGAAACTCGATAAATTTAGAAATCACTGAATAGGCAGCAGCTCATAAAAAACATTAATGTGGTAACGTAAGTACGTGTTAAATTGTTAGATTATTTTTAATTTACATCTGAACAAAGTAAATAATACTTTGGGCAAATTACTAACTTCTAATATTATACTGATATTGGTCAAATTGTGTGGAATGACCTACATGTATGCCATTAAAAGTACTTTAGAGAACAGACAAATGTTATATCATTTAATCAAATATTCCTTTTACGATAATATTAAAAATGGTATACATTATTTCTTGCAATATTCTTGCAATAATATCCCTCGAATCTTCTCATTAGTGAATGTTTATTTCTTACGGTCATAATTAAGTTTTGTTTACTTAACAGTTGCAGGTTAAGTTAGGAAACAACTAAAGTCACTAGAAAGAGCGTACTATGACTACATATAAAGTGCTTTATGTCCCCCAAGATGGCATTGAGATTTTAAATGTAAATATTATTCAAAATTCATAGAATATAAATGCAAAATAAATACATATAATTAACAATGTCAATATATGTCTGATGTATACGTATTATTAGTTCTGAATATTATAATTTATATTTGATTCGTATTTTGTAATTTGTATAAGTTGTAAGGCAATATATATGCCGTTTATGAATTTAACAAAAAGTTTATAAAACCATCAAAGTATAAACATAGGTTGAAGCAATCGGAAATCACTATCATCTTTAAGGTTTGTATAATGTAACATATCAGTTTTAAAACATCAAACCAACGTCGTATAGATAACTGTGTAGGCTAATAGTATGTTCCGCAAACGGAACATGACGCGATAAAACATGCGGCAGTATTGGTAATTGCTACTTAAATTATCATACCTTTATTGTGTTGTCCTAGCCTTCTGCCGACCCATCGTGTACAATTAAAAAAATATTATGGACTTGAACAGTGCACACATAATAAAATTAGAAAAAATATGTTTATATATTTTACGTCGAGTCAAACATTGTGCAAAAGATTTCTTTCTTGAACGATTGGAAAAAAAAAAAAAATTTGAAACATGTGTATGATATACTGAATTGAGTATATGTTAATTGTAATTCAACTGCGCATACTTTTTTACTGAACGAATAATTATTTAATTCAATAAAACCAGAACGTATAATGATGCTAAAATATATTCATAATTAGTAACTAAACACCTCATTTGTAAATTAGTGTCTGGCGATATTACAAATGAGTTGTCTATCAAAAGAGAGTGTGTCATCATTCAATATGGATATCTATTCTTCTGCCTGAATGAAATATAGATATTATGGTTGTCATAATTGATAAATTAGTAAGATGTACATTTAAGACTTAGCTCATGGTTTATTTACAGCTACCATACATAGATATCCCTTTTTTCTAGAGTAGAAGTATTCAATATCAACAATGACATTTATGACCACTTTGATTTTACTGAAATAAGTTTAAATATTACAATGTACCTTTAACTTTGCCGAGAACATATGTTATAAGAAATATAAAATTTTATATAATTAAAACTAAAATGATTTTTCAGGTTTTATCTTTAGTTAAAATTACAAAATGCTCTACAGTGGATAGAGTAACTAGATATATTGAAATATTCATAAGTGTCTGATATTTTTTGTATACATTTTATAAGAGATGCACCAAAAGTTTGGACATGAATGTTGAAAATATAAACACTGTACAAAATTAAAACATTTATCTTAACCTGGAATAAGCTTTCCTGTTGTTAGTCCAAACACATTATCAAACTATTTTTTTCATAAAGCAAAATGTTGATATTGGATGTCTATCTGGCAGTTTGCATTGTGAGTCAAACAAAAATGTTTCCAAAAGTAAATATGATTTATCATAACAATATCATGACATGTTTTACTCTCACTTTGTTTCACAGATGCCCGACGAATTTTTCCATCTTACTGTATTCTCAGTGATTAGGATGAGAAGGACAAAAATTGTCTGTTTTTTCAGAGTCCCTCCCAATTAATAGTTTTTGTTATCCAATTTCAACAGTTGAGACAGCCTTAAAGGTAAAAGAAACAATTAAACAATGACCTGTGACATTTCGGATTGTTTTGAAAACCCAATCTAACAAGTTCCTTTATAACAATAGACACATCAACGTTTCTTAGAATCACGCTGTAAAATTGTGTAATTGATTTATTGCCAAATTCGGGAACACAATGAAAGAGTAAAATATAATATAATATAATATAATGAGCAGTAGCTAGAATTATATTTTAATAAAAGCACGAAACATATGAGTTCTATACAAACTTCCTTTTTTTTCATACCAAAGATAGATATATATGTCCATGAAAAGGGTTTTTGCTTAAATCATTTTTCTATGCCTTTAAAAGTCAGACAATTATATGAGAAACTAACAGGAAAAGCGTGATTATCTTTTCAAATAACACGGAAATTAACCATCCATAACTTATGTAGAACTACAATTTGCACAAACTTGCAATGGGGCAATATGTTTTTTTGTTGTTGTCAGAGACACAATAACCGATTTGTGGGTTTTTTTTACGGAACTTGTTAAGTTGCATTTGTAGAACTAGTAGATGTGGTGTTTTATAACATAAATAGTGCTTTTTACAGCTCTAGTATAGTCCATCGTATTTTCGTAAAATTTCACATTATTTCAATAGCTTACACTAGCTTTGTCATGTCTATATACATGTGTAATGCTGTTTTGGTTGTTGATTGTATAATTAACGTTTTGTCTGCGTACGCAATCTGACACGTAATTTCGAGTACGCTTATCGCATAGAAAAAGTTTAAGTGATGATTATGGACTTAAATTTATATTATTGAACAAGCACTTCTAACATGCGTTTCTTCCAAGAATCAATCACTTGTTTTTTAATCGTTTGTTTAATATAAAAAAAAAAATTAGATAATAGGCAAAATGATTTCACTTGTATTGTGCTTTGTTTTAGGTTTATGATAGCTTAGACATAAACGATACTGTTTAAATATTTTTCATCATCAAACTAGTAAATGGTGACAATTGACGTTATAATATATAGTGATATAGTAGTACATTGCATTAGTGTTTATTTTTCCAATTTCGTTTTGCATTTCAGTATCATATTGTTTCACTGAATAACTTATTATGTTCGTAGACAATAGTTCAAATAAGATATCCATAACAATGTTCTTTGATTATCTAGTGTCCAAAATGTATCCCTGATATGTCAACGTTTCTGATATGATTTGAAAACAAGTACATTTATTTTGAATGATTTGTTTTTATAATTTACGCTCCTCCTTTATAACTTTTTCAGTAAATAATTGGTAATCAGTCTTTGGAAGTAATTCAAATGAAAAACTGTATAGATTAAATTTAAACACAAATTCTGAACATTTCACTACGTGTTTTGTATTTGTTCACGATAATTCAATTCTCTAGGACTTTGACCGCACATCTCTTTATTTCTTGTAATCAGGTTTACGGTTCCTGCAAGTGATTCTACCATAAGACTTTAGACATACATTGTAAGGGTATTATTCCGACAGTGAATAAGAATATCTTTCTATCCATATGTCATAGAGATGTGTATTCGGGATGTTACTTATAGAATCTAAATCGGTATGACAGTTTGTTAAATAAATATTCCTTCGTGTCGATATCACAATAGCTGATTTTTGTAGTCAAAATATGTCTTTGTCACATGTTTAGTTTGCAGGACAAAATTTGCTTTATCAAGGATCATTAAACCAAAGGGTCTTTTATCATAAACGGTAAAAAGGTGAGTGGTTATGACAACGTTTGAATGGATCAAGCAATTTAAGAAGTGTGCAATAATTGGACTGATAATGTGTTCGTTTGATTGTTATACATATATTAATCAAGAAAATAAAACTCAGAAAATGCACAACAGAAATAAGTCTACTTCATTGATAAGAATACAGTTCGACTTAGATTAAAACATTTAAATGTAAAACTGAAGACAAAATATCTTAATTAGTGGTGTCATGTTTTAAATTCATCAGTGTATATATTTCATTAATGCATGTTTTCAGTGCTCCATTAACACACAATTTCAATGCAGCATCATCATTGAACATTTCACTGAATCTTGCGAAAAACAACTAATCAAGCTTTTGCTCAATTGCACTATAAATATTTCCAAAAAAAGTTAAATGTAGGTAATGAAAGTAGAACTGACCTTATTCCATTACGTAAACGAGAATTAAAATAACTATAGTACATTTCTTTGTAACAATTTACGTGATAATGTTTTCTATGAATGGAAAACAATGCTATATTGTCAGTTCATTTTTTACATTATTTATAAATTGGATTAGAGAAAAAAACGTGTTCAATATGTCTACTTTGAGATTATTAGGCAACAGTTATTGGATTAAACGTGTTTTACGAATTAGAAAGGTCGAGTTAATTGTCCAGGAACCGTTGAGAATAACATGCAAGCTATTACTTTTAGTAATTTTTATTTCCATTTCCTCTTAATATAGAAGAATACGCAAATGTAATGTATACGCTGTCTGATGGTATCGTTTTTGTGTGCTTCGATAAGGTCATTTTCATCAAAATTAATTAGGATGGGTTTAATGTTTTATAAAAGTTAGCCTGGTATCATTTATGTTTACGTTGTTCGATGAAAATAAATATAGCTGCCTTTACCCTATTTAGTGTCTATAAAATCCGTAAGCAGTCATTCTTTATACAATAGCAATGTTATTCAAAGCATTGCGTGCGCATTTATTTATTCTGCCGAGGAATTTTGTCTGCTATGTGCTATTGAAACTTGTTTTAACCTAAGCAATACTTAAGCATATAATTGGAATCGTGAAAAATTGACTGATGCATACAATAATAGCAAAAATGTATATCCGTGCAAATATAGAAGGGTGCTATTCATACTATTTAGCGGGCCTATAATCGACATACGTCTACCCTCCTCTGACGTGGTTGAATCACTAGAACTTACCAGGTTACTCAGAACTAAGGACTATTGTTAAACGGACTGACTCCAAGATTTAGATCTCTAGATGTTAGTATACAAAAATCTTTGAGTTTAGTCGATTAAGCCTAAAAATACTTTCATAACTACGGAGCTTCAGCACTTTGATTTTTTATAACCAGGGCTGCGTTCAGTTAGCAGTTAGCGTTAGCCAAACACAGTTATCGTTATGAACGGTTAATTGAACGACCCGTTGAAGTACGAACGTTTAAAGATGGCGGGCAAGAGAGTCGTTACTTCTATTCTATTAGAAGAATTCGGAGAGGAGGACTTGTTTTCTTGTTTACTTGGTTTTTTTGTAAATGTATTGATCTAAATCAACGGGAGTAACACCGCCGACTTCGTTAGACCTAATCCGGAATTTAAATTTATGGGTTTTTTTCGTCCGTGCACAGGCGGTACAAACAAAGTTGTATACACATTATTGATATACAGCACGAAATATGAATTAAATACTACTGTTCTTTTTTACACACGTTTTCATTGAAACAGTGAAAGTTTGTTTGTACCGGAGGGGAAAACCCAAATGTTTGAATTTCGGATATAGTCTAATCCCTATGGCAGTTACTATTTTGCAAAATGTACTGGAACTATTTTGTTTCAGGTTGTTTCATATTCGCGTACTATATACTAAAACCGTTAGCTGTTGGCCTTAAACGTTTTCTGCTAACAGGCCGTTCAATTATTACTGTTGGCGAACGTTACAGAATGTTACAGAACGTTCGCGGTAACTGAACGCAGGGCTGTTTGGTGTGAGTATCGTTCATTGTACTAACTTAAATGTTGTCGAAAGGAATGAACTAGGTACATCAAAAATATAACCTTACTGATGAAACTTTTGTTGTTATTGCTGGTTAGAACTATCATAGTGGTTGTCTTGACGGAAGTCAACAAACTCTCACAAATGTATATGCACATATTGTAAACAGTAATCCATTCCAGACACACAATTTATGTTACAAAAGGACACTTAATTATTTACTAATGATGTTTATTGGCTGATACTGCTAGGGCAAATGAAGATAAATGATTGAGTGGAAGAATGTATTTTGTTCTAGTTTCACCTCGCCAATAAAATCGATTATTAAATGTCGCTTAATGAATTTATACGGCGTCCAATGGATAGACAAGCAGCGCCAATTAAGATTTATTAGGGCATTAATATTACTTTTACATTTTGTCTTATAGAGAACCAAAACAGTCATTTGCTAATAGATTTTCATTAACATCTATAACGATCTTTTTTAGCTCCCACACATTTTCTATGATTGCAGAAAACGCCGTGACAACTAATCTGCTGTGTCTTTTATCAGTACTTACCCATCTTACTACAAGTCCGACACATTTCCGTATACCTTATGAATGAAGCAAAATCGACTTTATTGTCAAGTTTGTATGGAAAGCTACAACCAGTTCATCAGAGGCTTTAACTAGCATTCTCTTCGTCACTGTAAATTTGAAATAGTGAGCTTGATCTACAGTGCCATAGAGCCGGGATAAATTCTAAACCAAGTCATTCTTAAAGAAATATTTGTTTACTAATGACGATTACAGTGTATATTTACTACGTATACTGTTAGGTGAACACCAATCTAAAACAGATCATGACAATTTAGCTTTTTTTTGTTTGTTTTTGTTTGTTTTTGTTGGGTTTAACGCCGTAGCAACACATATAACACTATCAAACTTGCCATATACAACTTTATTTGAAATAATAATGACTGTACATATCATAAATTATTAACGGCAAATAAGTATATAAATGATTTTACAAGAAAGCGAAAGCAATTTATGGTAAAAAGAGTTGTAAAGTAGCCGTGATTATTAAGTTCCAAAGCGTTTGAATCGAAAGAAATATATATGACTATTAAGAACGACACACGAGAGTTGCTGTTCCACCTAAACTCGTCCATTGTTCTCCAACATTATTCAATGTCAAACATATTTAAAGTGTTATTATATTTCTCTGGGTTAATCATGAATGTAAAATTAGATTTGATGAGATATTATTAAAACTTAACACTCAATGAACAACAACTTTGCCAAAAGTACGTGTTTTATTTCATTTTCATTTATATTATTTGTACGCTGTTTAACCAGTTTGATTTTAACTTAAAGATGATCATTAAGTATTGACTCATTTAACGTCATACGCATGATACATGGAGAAACTTATTATGTTTTAATGACATGCATGTCATATATATTCTAAATATAATTTCTACAAAGACATAAGACATTCAGTGAATTAGGTTCTATTTATTTCCGAATCAAAGAAGCTCATTGTCCATGCATATCAAATTCAATATCATGCTTCAGCGGTATAAGCTAACCTTGGGAATTAAAAATTGACCTAATCATCACAGCATAGTGTATAATTAGACATCAGATATTTCAATATTAGCATATTCATATTAAACTTTGAAATAATGATAACTAGCTTTGTTATTTGTCCAAGATGACGTTTTCAAATCAATATTTTTTTCCGTTGAACTAGTTTCACATTATGGTAAAAAAGCATACCCTTGACATATTGTCACTCTGGAAGGAATTTGCTCATTTTTATCCAGGCAACTAGTCAGCAAAAGTCTTTATACAGGATATCGGTAGATGCTTTCTAAGGATGGGAGTCTAATATCTGTACACCCTAGCAGCAACAGCAAAGATATCTGTCTTATTTGACTCTACAAGTTGACAAAATATGTGAACCAAAACAATACAAATATCCCTACGTAATAAAGCAGTGATAATTACTAGCTAAAACACTTTATTTAGTCTAGACGAACTGTAAACAAAAACAATAAACATTATCGTTTCGAATATTCTTTCTAATTAATCAAATATGTCGACAAAAGCTGCAATTCATTACTGTTTTTAGACTTTCGGCGATTTCGCCGAAGGCTTAAGTTATACCACAAGTCGAGAGTTATCGACTAAATGCCTGACCGGTTTAACCTGTTAAGTGATACATTGTCTCTGATTTACTACGCAGTCAACTTCTAGGCGATGAAAGTAGTTCAATCATCTGGCTCGTCTGTTTAATGTTATGACACTGCGTTCATTCATTGTATTACTTGAAGTTTAGTTTTTTACAGTATTTTACCATATATAACATATTTACTGCACAAATGAACCAACATAATTTGTATGCATAGTCTACAGGGGGAAACTGTACTTCAAAATTGTGTATGGCAAGAAGAGGAAGAAAATAAAATCTTGATAACATTTGCCAGTTTACAGAATAGAATAAACACTTGCCCGCATGTATTTGCCCAGCTCGATTCGTATTTGAATCTAATGAGTAAGAAGTAATTCCACTGGTATGGTTTTGTAAGGTTTCAATGTGCACAAAAGTATTTCTGTATTTCAATACTTTGATTCTATTTTACGTTGTTTATTAGATATAAGACTTGTAAAGTTCTACAGATGTGTTAAATATACGACATTGTACATAGTAAATTAAAGTACAAACGTCTGGTTGTCTCTAGCAGATGACACGATAAGAAGATTTTAAACAAGACGTCTGAAGCTGACAGAGTACTAGTATATGCTGACTACTTAGAAGTTAATCATCCAGACAAATATTTCTGACAAAATAAGTATGGAGATAAAAGCCATATTTTTACATCGTTAAAGTGTTTTAACGTGATTATATCGTTATTATTGAAGTTTTATCGGCGCTTTAGTCTGACATTAGTTATAGTGAATGTCAAGATAATGCAAATGTCGCTTTGTTGGAATCAAAAATTAGATTTTGCCTTTTCATCTTTAAATATACTGATTTGTTTTAAAAAGCAAAGAAGAATGTTTGTCTATCTTTATGTTTTATGTGATTATATTACATGTATACCTTTGCTGAATCACAGTGGCAATACCACGTGACTATTAGTTCACAAAATATGCAAAGGTTTCAAAAAGAAAAAGATCCGCCTTGACTAAGAGTTTTAAAGAGCTGTAAGTATTTTAGTTACAGTAAGATTTACGTAATACTTATTCGAGCCTAAGCATAAACGTGTACACCATTTGCAGCGCATCGCATCTCCAACGTCAGTTATATACTTTTTGCAAACATTCTGGAATACCTAATAACGATATACAAATTAAAAAGGAGAACGCTAGTCACTGCAGCACTCTGGAAATTTTTATTATTTTCCCTTCAAGCACTTGCTATACATAGTCACGTTGTGTTGCCGCCGTGGCTGAATTTATGATTTTTTCTACGATTATTTTTCATCTACATCTGTGTAAAGCAGAACAGTTGTCAGTCACTGGCGATGACATATGCCAAGTATAATGTTAAAAGTTGAATCCTGATATCTAGACATGTCTAGGGAAATGAGTAGGAGTGGCCGTCGCGATATGACTAGATTATCATGAAATGTAGTTTAAACACTAAACATTAAAAGAGAAAGTATTGAGAAAGTATTTTTTTCAAATTTGGATGTAAATTAAAGTTTTGTATAAAACAAGTTCGGGGTTGATAAGTCATTGTTTAAACAAAAAAATGCCAATAACAAAATCTTACATACATTAAGTTTGGTTCGTGTAATTAACTCAAATGTACATGTGTAACGTGTCCGATGGGCGCGCGGCCGTCAAGCCGGCGCTCGCTTACGTGTTTTAAGTCGATGCTCGTCATAACACCGACTGACTAGGTGTCCGAGCTTGTGTAGGGACGGAGACAGAAGCGATCCCAGGACACTGACTCGTGTTCTGGGCGTAACAACGATGTTAAGTATATATATAGATAGATTTTCCTCAAGCTATTTAGCTTTATGATTAGAAAACAACTAAAATAAAAGCGTATAGTAATATGTACAGGCACAAAGCATAAAACAAAAACACACACCTGAGACAATACCTCAGAATGAAAACCAATAGAAACAACAAAAGTTATAGAAACGATAGAATAAAACTACAGTATAAAACAATGTACAAACTTAATGTTCCAGACACAGTCTGGAGCAGAGACAAAAGCGTTTAACAAAACTATAACTCCGAACACAACCTCGGATTATAAAACGTATGTTGAAACCATCAGACCCAGAGTCCTGGCAAACCAATGTCTCAGGAACAACTCGGAACTAAAGCAAAACCAAAACTAAAGCTAAAACTCCGAACACAACCTCGGGTTCTAAAACGTATGTTGAAACCAGCAGACCCCGAGTCCGGACAAGCCAATGTTCCGGGCACAACTCGGAACTAAAGCAAAACCAAAACTAAAACTCCGAACACAACCTCGGGTTCTAAAACGTATGTTGAAACCAACAGATCCCGAGTCCGGACAAACCAATGTCTCAGGAACAGCTCGGAACTAAAGCAAAACCAAAACTAAAACTAAAACTCCGAACACAACCTCGGGTTCTAAAACGTATGTTGAAACCAGCAGACTCCGAGTCCGGACAAGCCAATGTCTCAGAAACAGCTCGGAGCTAACACTAAACCAAAACCAAAACCTCGAAACACTCTCTCGGGTCATAGACTACTGCTTGGAACCAACAGTCCAAACACTCCTATATCACAAGGACGACCCGGAGCAGAAACAAAACCTCAAACGTTGGAACAAAATCAGTCTGTCTACTAAAATAACCTCGGGTACGATACAAGGGATAGCCCAGGATAATCACGCTTTACCCCGAAGGTTCTGCCACCAACGTTGACGTGCAGGAAAGCGCTCCTACCTTAAAGACAAACTACAAATCGCAATGATGTTCGAATGCCAGTACAGCAGATAGCTCATACCCCGCCAGCCAAGCGTCGGCAAATAACCAGAAATTTCGGTTCTGCCAAAAACGTCATCGAGCAAGAAGGTGCTTCCACTTTAACAACATACAAATCGCAATGATGTTCTGTTGTCAGTACAGTCGAAAGAACACACCTTGATCTAAAAGCATCGGCAAATAAACAGTAGACCCGCGACTATATTTCAGTCCAACCACCTCCACGAGCAGTCACCAACTTTCTGCTGACAAATGAAGTCGACACGCATTTATATACTATTGGACGAGTCAATTTTACAGAACAGTCCATTTCCTATCCGGAAGGTAAAACGAGTTAATTTTTGAAAAGGGAGGTAATTTATATATTTTCCCTAGCTGACCTAACTCAATGCTATAACTAGATTTAAAATAATAAAACAAAGGTATGGGTTTCACTTAAAGTTCTAAATAAATAGTTAAAAAGGCTAAATACTACAACATGTACATAGTTTTAGATAATCAAAACGTATCACAATTCTAAACATGACAGAAAAAGAAGAAAATTCACAAAAAACATTCAATTTTAGTAAAGGGAGATAATTTGTCAAAACTATTCAACAAAGAAATTTTTCAAAGGCGATTTTGCATACAAAGAAAAATGCTCTCGACAAAGTCGCTGAACAAAACGACAATGCCGGTTCGTTTCACATGTATGCATTATCATTGCACCTTTCTTATTGTGACATTATCATCGTTGCGGTACCTTAATAACTAGACTTGAAAAATACCTTCAGTGGCACACATTGTTGATTACTTAATCAAGTGCCAACATAAATCAAGACATGTATACCCTTGTCTTTTCACCATATTCAATGTCAGGATATACAAGATCTGTATAATGATCTTAGAGTATACAAACACTAGTTTCCAGTCAACCATTGGCAAGAAATTGAAAATACAATGTTTGAGATAGTTTTTACAATTTCTGATGGATTTCTTTCAACTTAATTAGTGGTTGTGGTAAATCACGTGATTATAGACTCTGAATAAGGAATTGACAATGACAATAACAAAATATATATATTTTTAAAGGCTTTCGACCAGTACAAAATAGCATAATTAAATTCTACATTAAAACGATAAGATAAGTTCTACCACATCCATCTTGACCTTCCAACAAGATGTTGGACTCTTTAAAACAATTATTTCAACACCTTACTGCAACTCAAAGATTAACTCTTTCTTCACTAAGCTCTAATGACTATAAATGGTTTTATCTGTAAGAGGATTTCAAGTCTCGTCTCGACAGACTAAATAAAAAGCTAAAACAATATCTCACCAGACTAATAATTAAAGTTGCAGAATCAAATGACGGTCATATTGAATAGAACTAGTATGTTTACAAAAATCCACGTCATAAACATGTCATGTATTTATTGACAGGACTTTTTGCAATGTGATTTGTCGCATTTGTTAAAAGTATTCAAATAAATCTAAAAACAAATACTAGACAACAATGAATGTTTATTTTGTTTTCAATAGTTACAATAGAGTTATAAAATGCCATGATATCATGTTTTGTGACATTTTAACTTTATGCTGTGTATGATTGCCTTTTCGTATATCCTAAATTCTAATATTGGATCTGATACATAGTATTATCAAAAACACGCAATAGAAACAACTAGAAACGTATAATATTCTGCCCTTCAAAAGTTCCTTCACAGAACAATTAATCGAGCTGCTTTTACTTTTATGTTTCAAGTTTGAAGAATCATTATTTTCATTGTTTATTTTATACTCTATTCATGCAATATTGGTACTTTTTGTTATCAACGTTGCTGCATAAGTGAATTAGCTCCAAGACAATGTCCAATGTATGTTTGAGATATTTGTAATTCATATCCATATGAAAACTGTACTAATTTCAAAATGTGTGAAGAAACTTTGGAGGGCAGTGTATAGTTTATAAATATGAAGAAATCATCAAGTATAGTGCGTACAAAAAAACAAAACTCTGTTTATAATAACAATAGAATAAACTAATCCACTACGAGGAAAGGGAAGGATCTGTCAGGATGGCAATAACATAAACATGTGATATGTTTTACGATTGTCTTAGTTGTTAGTATAATGGAAAAGATTTTTACCAACACAAGCACGATTTACCAACAAATAGTGGTATCCATCATACTAATTTTGTAACAACGAATTACACACATTTTATTTTCATTACTGCCTACCCCAGAAATGGATTGTTTTATTTCTAATGTTTACCCAAACACGCTTTGTTTTTTCTGTACGCACTATATGCATGAAGTGATTACTAAATTTCTTCTAAACTCTCTAATTCCAGTCAAGTTGCATTATGCGTTTAATTTCGCAACACACGACTACAATTATATTATACTATAACTCAGGATTTTGGTATTTAGAAATATTCCCAAATCATGTCTAACATAATATGCATATCATTTTAGGAAGACTTTCGTAAAAGTAATTCATCTTAAGGTTTCCTGAAAACTTAAAATTATGTCTTTTCGTCTTGTGTATAAGGTAATTGTTCACAGACTTTGATTCAGAGTTTTAAGTCGAGCATGAATCCCTTTACGAAATTGATTCGTATTTATTCTAATACAATCGCAACCAATAATGGGAATGCTTTTACTTAAAACTATTGTGTTGGCTTTTTTATAATTGCTTAATTTATTAATGTTTACTTATATATAACCTGTTCTTTGCAAAACGTGTCTGGATTGAATAGTTTTTAAGTTAGATAGGTTAGCTTAGTCATTGGATAGATACCTTACATTATAACCAATTAAAAATCGAATCCTATCCAAAACATACCCTGTTGTTGCATTGAGCAAGAAACTTTATCATGCTAGCTAAGTACTGGGGACCAGGAAGCGGAATCAAATATGATTAATCTAAAATGTAAGAACTTCTTTCACAATCGAGTTAAAATAAATTAGTATAAATGAAATCAATCAACTACACAATCCATCTGGGCATCAATATTATCACAATTTGTATTTCAGTTCCATTATGGCGTTTTGTGTTTTATCTAGTAATCAAAAGCTTTCAGACGGTATATTGATGCATGTTTCACCTAAAGAGTTTTTACAACTACATGTTTTGTTTTGTTTTTCATCTGAAGTTACTATAATTGTACGTTTAATTGGTAGCATTATAAATGAAGTCAGTACTTTTGTCGGCGCTTTCTCTATAATGAAAACGCACACAATACAGTACTAAAGCTATTGTCATAATACCAACGAACATAATAATAAAAGTTTCAAGCAAATTGGAACATATTCATCACTTAAGCATCTGAATCTAACAGACTAAGTATCTAATTCTAACAGAATAGTATTAGTTTTACTGATTGCCATTTATTATTCATACGAATATAGTTCAGTTAACTTGATAATGAAGTGGGAAACTATTAGTCTGCACCAGTATTAAGTAATCTAAGACGCAATTATAATAGTAGATTTAGATACAATCGACTTAATGTTGGATAGTGATTATTTTTAATGGTTCTCAAAAAAAAATTGTACGAAATACAAATGTCTGTTATAGTTATTTGACGTCATGTAATGAATGCCAACAATTTTAAAAATGTCAAGGAAATGCTGTATTATCATTGTTCATTTATTACCTTGTGCAAAACATGAAAGTATAAGCTATTTGCTAGCACGGTCAAGGTCTTATTATTACAAAAATGTAAGAAAAGGTATAAACGTTTCTTATTACCACAATATTGTGACAATAGTCCTTCTCAATTACTATAAAATTAATTACATATCTAATTCGTGAACATCGTTTACAGTATCTAATAAATTGATTTATTGTGTATACTGTGTTTCGTATTATGAACAAACATATAAAAAAAGCAAAACATTAAATTTGAAGTAATTTTAAATCATTTCACAATTCTATTGTAAAGATATAATCAAGTTCACCATCGTCTATATAGAGAGCCTACAATAGAAACAAGGATGTCTCTCCTGACAGTAGTTTATAAATTGCACATTTATTAATATTGCAACATAAGATGATAATATTATAATGCACAAAATCAATGCGTCGATTTCGTACAATGGACTTACATCTTTTACATCTTAAATGACCTAAACATATTTGATTATTTAAACGTTATCGATTGCCAATTACAATTAAATGGGAACGGATATTGACACCGTCAAAAATGCAATTTATATATTTAAGTCGATAATAAAAACACATTGATGATACTAAAATTTACATATCTGTCTCTAACATGTCTCTGTAATTATTTAAATAAAATCAGAATAAAATATTTCGCAACATAATGTAGCAGTTTGAGATGGTTTTGATACAATTTCCGATATAAAAAGTTTGGCAGTTATAATGTGCTTTAAACAATGCTTGCCGTTTTGTAGAAGACATTTTAGTGCATAAAAATATTACACAAACGAACAGACGTATAATAATAGCAATGATAATTGCAATGACACAATTAGTATCGGAACACTAAAGACCATAATATTTCATCACGATGTGTACATAGTACATCAAATATACAGTTTAAACAATAGGTGTGCCATAATTCCATATAATATATAAAAGTAATAAGCTTCATTACTTTGATTTATGGTCTGAATTATATAAGACCAAGTTCATTAAACAATGCACTGAGATCTTTCAGAAATAAATCTTACATTAGTAAAAACTAATGAGATACTTTATTCATATACAATAGTACTCATTGTTCCAATTTCTGTGATTTATTTCGTCATTAAAGGAGTAAAGAAAAAAATTATTATGTTTTGTTCTATAAACACGGATACTAAAGAAACCATGAACAATAAGCAGATTTTAGTACAGTAGAGTTTAGAGTTACTAGGTGTACGTCAATCTACATTCTACAGACAGGGAGATTTTTAAACATTTATAGGAGAAATAGTGATACAATAATAAAAGTATATTCAAAACTGTATAAATCATACAGTACAATATTGACAATGAATATAACCATACATACTACCACAATCATATTGTTCGTGACGATATACAGTATAATGTATCTGATTATATGATAATCATTATTTGTACACATTGGATTTGACATGATCCAAAAAGACCGAGGTCAAGGCAATATGGATGTTAATATGGACCGCTATACACCACGAGACAGCCATAACAGCAAAACTCATTTTTTGCGGTAACTGTGTCATGCCACGCAGCATACTAAAAGTAAATATCACAGTTTGTCAAATTTCATATGGCATGCACATTGATACCGGGAATGACACATAAAAGAGAATGATATATTTTTCCCTGTATAAGAAGGACAAGTGAATGATAGAGCAGTTTTACTGAATTATGCCAATTGTATAATTTGTCGAGGAAAATATAAAAGACATTTAGAAACGAACAGAATATAACAATGCACAAGCAATTACTCTATACCATTAGGTCTTGGTGTCCCTATACTATTGTAAACGATGAAATATCGTTAAAATATCTCTTTCTGAACAGATAGGATACGTTTAATTTATTTATAGAAAGGCTTCAACCTAGTCATATAAAACTTCGATTTGCAAATTTCACTTAATGTCACTTAATAAAGTTTTTCACGTACCATTTTAATTTACATTAACTTAAGACCATGATGCTGTTTACATGATGCTATACCAATTTTAAGCATATAATCTGTGTAATTGATTGTGCCATTTACTGATTTATGAATACTTAACAGAACAAGTACCTTTATTAGCAATTTCCATAATCTGGTTCACTGCCTTATATATATTATGCTTACATTTTCATTTGGTTTAACGACATGTCAAAACAAATTATGGTCATTTTACGGCGGTAAGCCCATCAAACCTTTTTTTACCGGCCCTTTACCAACTTCCAATAGAACGACCTTTCCTCACATTAAGTACAAAAATATATTTGACAAATGTTATTTTTCAGACCACAACATGCATGGTTTTTATTTTAAAAATAGTAGTTTTCTTTTATAGATTGATTCATTTGATACTTGTTAAATACACGTTTGTGATATATGTGTTAATATATACATTTTATCTATCACACGTTGAATTATATATTTACAATATAATCCTTATGATATTCATGTACCATGCATAGTAATTATATGTAAAAATAGGTCATATTATGCTTCATTTCCATGTATTGTACTTATTATGCCATTGGTTTTGTATGTATTACTGTTTGTTTTGTAAAATTGTCATTACTCTCATGACTAGGAGGAAAAAAGGAATACATCTATCTAATAAAGACATCATGTCGCATGTCTCAGTCTTTTATGTCTTATCTTTTTGTAGTTTCAGTTCTTATTAAGCTAGTTTAACTATGTTTAAACCACTCCCCAGCTGAAAATACTTGCTTTGCGTGGGATGAAACTTTTTTATCCATTTTAAAGAAGAAATTTAATTCAATTTGGATCATGTAGAGAGGAAAACATGTAATTATTAAACAAGTTTTTTTATTAAATCAGATAACTAAATACAGGTTATTATCAAAGAATGATGCATCCTTTTTGTTAATCATGGTGTTTCGTATACATGTATGTTTTACGTTAGTAACTTAAGTATTGCTTTATTGACATTTTTGAGCGATTTACCACAATTGCTTTTATAAACAAAAAGAAAAGCAACACTAAATTAGTCATCAGAAGATGCTAAAAATAAAGACAGTTTATAAATCTCAATGAATTTTTTAACATTAAAATTTCATTTTCAAAAACATCTAGTTGGTGAACAACCTAAAAGAAATGACTAAATATACCTATATTTTTTGTAAGACCCAATGGGACAATGACTGACTTCTAATGCGTCGGACTCAGGTTGTGCTACTTGAGTTAAAGACGTCATCACCTATATCACTCTTTCATACACTGTAACATGTTATTTCTTGTAATTATCTAGATCAGTGAGAGCAAATTGTCGTCTTATGTTTACATTTGTAATCACCATTTACTCGTAAATTTGGCAAACTGTTCCCATAGAGCATTTTAAACGATTTAAAAGTACAAACAATCGACTCACTACAAAGATGTGATTGGAATACCATTACTACCCCGTTCTAGACGTAACTTGATGACATATAAAAAACGATACCTAAACAGAGGACAATTTTTTGATTTATATTTAACACGCGTAATATCATAAATAATAAAAACTAATGTCATTTAAGAACAAGTAAATCTTAAACCACGAAAACAAATGGATTAAATGAGATTTATTTCGAAACGTGCCGTGTTTTGTTCTAGTTTGTGTGATTTATTTCATAGGAAAACTGTAACTTGCCAATAAAATATGTATTATTTTATTTTTGTAAGATTTTTTTCTAGTACCAACTGTCATATTTTTGCAATGAGATATTTTATTTAGACGGACTCAATATCATTTGTTATAAGTCCTGGTGCGGCAATAAGATGCTACTTTCAGCACATTTGCCGGAAAGATTGTGAATGATATTAAAGGATTTTATTTCTTTCCTTTAATATACTCACCAGAATACCCTGACTCGTTTTGCATGACTTGTCATCGCAGGATATCTATTTTGATCCCCTTTTCAAATGCACACGCTTGATATACTTATCAATAGTTAAGTATAACTTTGAATTTCGATTCTTTGTCTTAGACACCCACTCAACACTTTAGATACTTGTATTGAGGACATCAAAATGGAAATAATTGCAACAATGTCGCTATCTAGTTTTCCTAAGACGGCCCACTGATTAGCACAATTATGGGTTATTCTCTAATATTTTCGACGGTTTATGTATCATTGTATGGATAAGTATGTACCACATATTCTGAAATAAGGTCATTGCCTGGAGCATTCTATCTAATAGACGATTATTATGTCTTGCCTACAGAGCGTAATTTTATCATGATTTTCTTACGTAGATAATTGGCTATAAGTTTTAGAAATACGAGTAGAGCATGCTTATTGGCGGGTATTTAACGTAACTTAGTTTGACATTCATGTTGTCGTTGATAATCAGCTTTTGTCGTCACTATCTTAAAGGCTTTATCTAGCACTGTTTTGTTCCACAAGTTTTGTCACATTTAGAATCCTATAATAGTCGCTAACAATGTTACTGGAATATCAAACTTTTGTTTTACAGCTTAGAATATTATGTTTGTTTTTCATTGATAAAAAAGTAATGTCATTAACCGACATGTAGGGACAAATAGAGAGTTTGTTAGATAAGTAAGAGCGGCAAGTCTGCGTTGTTCTCATTTCAAGGAACTATCATAGTCATTTTTTATGTCAACTTTTATTCAAAATATCTTTTCATGTAAAGTTGTACTTAGCCAAAGTTTGTACAATAGGATTATTGAAAATAAAAACAATAATCATTTGCAAGAATGAAAGGTTTATACGTACATGTATAAACTTGATATATGGAAAACAAAATGCAAAACCACACTATATAACAGCATGTGTATATTTTTTTGTGTTATTGTATATATTTATGGTGAAGGGTTTTTACTTATTTTATATTTTTATTTTTAATCTTTTTGTACAATTCCATTGAATATGTAATATAGAAATATGCGTTTAATCAAATGTAGAAGTTTAAGTTTATGTTTATGTATACAATTTGCACGACCACGCAAATAAAAATATCACCAGTGAAATTTCATTGACGTCAGTCCATCAATTTATTATCACTACAAGTTTGTTCCAGTCATGCGTATTCATTTTAATTCATTGTTAAAGGTTGGCTTAAGTTTCAATGCGTAAACATTTTAATGTTTTGTGCAAAGCGTATATGATTAACGCTACAAATGTGCTCATTAACACGAAATACGCACTTTGTTTGGGTTTTACGGCGCATTAACACAAAAAGGTTATATCGTGCCAAACATTGTTTTATACTTACTTTTATTGGTAACAGTGCCAAATCAAATGAGTAATTACATTTACTTAAATATTTTCGGAGTTGGCCAAAAAACATTCAGCATTCAAAAAATGCGAATTATGACTTTAATAATTTATTCATTATAATTTCATTTTGATGTTATTCGTCTTCCTACTGTATGTTTTCCCTTTCTTCTGCAGTTCCATTTTTTGTATTTTTCGAAATGCTTGTTCGTTCAAAGCTTTTATTTGCCGCAGAAAATTTCCAATCGCTAACAACTGTAACTCCTAGATAGTTAAAACTTTCAACAAGTTCAAGTTTTTCATTATTGATGAAAACAAATGTTTATAGTCATAAACAGCCACGGCATTTAGCATGCGCTACTGATTTTTGCCTAATATTTCAATAAAAAAGGTATTGCATGTTGCGACCAGAAATCAAACTTGGAACGTTGAATTTAAAATCTTAACTCATCTGTAATTAGAATATGTATAGAATAGTAATGGAATTTGAGACATAACGCTTGCAAATCCCTGTATAAATTTAAATGATGACTTGTCTGTAAATTTCAGACGTTCTAATGGAAAAATAAAATGAAATCTACTAGTTCATATAACATATAGAGAAACATTGATAAAGTCATTGAGCTCTGCTTAAACAATTTTTAATTGTCTTATATATAGCAAGGGATGGTGAACAAGTAATTAGAACCCTATTTCACGTGGCATTTGACTATCGGGTAAACAGTAAAAAGAGGTTATATATTGGATATGAAATGTCATTTTGTCAACGTATAACATAAGTTTACCATAGCTTAAAGCAACTACAATCATAATCAAAAAGTATTTCAGTGTTAATGATGTGACATTATTGTGCGCATTAATTCAATATAGAGCACTAGAAAATACAAGTTGCCGTGAAGGCACACTGACAATTAAACTGAATTATGCTGCAGACTAGCCAATTAGCCTGTTCTATTTCTAAGAACAGTTATGAGTAATTACGTTAGAAAATATAAAGATGGTTTTTACTGTAGACAAGAAATATATTATTTGAATTACAAAATGTGAACATCAGGCGATGACCTACTGTAAGTGGTTTATCTACGTATAAGTACACTTATGTCAGCCGTTAGCATATATGTCCAACATGACTTAAGTTCACGTAGGCTTGTATCTACTGAAACAAATATTATTTACATTTGATTTGCAATCTCCTGTATAAGTAGATAGTCAATTTTGCATCGTGTTAATAATTAATCATGCACACCTAAGTACATGTAGTAACAATAATTATGATCGATATTCAACTTTTTTGAGTTAAGAGATGGGTGATTGTTTTTACTAAGGCAAGTTGTGAGTGATTGTTCGAACATGGACATGTTTAGGAACCTCTAAAATTAGTGGCCTTAGAATCTGTTTAAGTACCCAGCAGCAATTGTCTCGCAATACTCATTTCAAAGCAGAAACTTCTTAGGTGTAGTTTCTTTTTCGTTGTCTGTTTGTGATGTCCCTCTTATAACTAAAAAATAAAAAATCTGATAAAAAATTCCGCTTTGCCCTTTAGGTGTTTTTACTGGTATTGGTCCTCATACACTCCTTTATTCAACATCCAAACAACATAAAAATAATACTTTTACTTTTTTCTACATTTTCTACAGAAATTAGGATCAACAACATTAGTTACAACAACAGCAACACAGAACAGTAAGTCTCTGAAGTAATTGATATATATATATAGATAAATAAATAAAAACGGAAGAGGACTGAACCAGCAAGAAGCAAACTCATCTGACTTGTCCTTAGACAAGTGGAATCTTAACTTTAACTTGGTCCAGTTCAAAGTGCATTTGTCTAGAAGTGCAATACTGTATGATTACAGATAAACATATTACTTATCTACGGACAAGTGGGATAGAAATATTTACTTGTCTACGGACATAAATGTACGAATTGGACAAGGTGGGCACACCCCTGTATCTAAAGGTTAAGTATTATTGTGGTGATAATGCTGACTGTCAGAATGAATATATAACATAAGATATTACATATATGCACATTAATCAGATATTATGTACTTCCTCTTTTGAAGTACAGACAACACGTTATTTAAACAAATGAGAGAGTTACACAACTCAAGGAAGTAAAAGTTCTAATCATTCATGTTGCTTGTTAAATTGCATATTTTAATATTTTAGAAGAGAAAATACTAGTAGAATTATGGATTATATTGTAGCAGATTCATTTCCCCTGAAAGCATTATTATCTATTTGAGTTGAAATAATCTTTGCCTTGTCAATACGCTTAAAGGCCAGTGTTGCAATAAATTGTATACTCTTCTATCTACAAATAAATGCAATGTGACCTGACCTATGATTACATTGGACATGGGCGTTTTGCTAAGTTTGAATAAACTATCACCAAACAAAACATTATTTTATTCTAGTAAACATAGAAAATTTTCCTATTCTTTCTGAGTTAAATCAACCGGTTCAATAGTTGCATCTAATATGTATTTACGGTCAGTCATAAGAATTACTAACTTTAATCGATGAAACACTTATAATCGTGTTGATATATCTACAAAAGAATGGAATGTGACCTGGCCAATGATCAAATAGTTAAAAAGCAAAATGCAAAATACAAAATTTGTATCACCTTACGAAACAAAACAATATCATAATACACTATTATATTTAGGAAACACTTCCTAATGAAAATCAATTGGTTTAATAGTTGCACCAAATATGTTTTACTGTCTGTTATAAGTATCACAAAGTTTTAATTAATTAAATAATAATAATCATGTTGATTACATAGTGGTTTCTTTAATGAATGCATACTGTTCAAATAATATTTAACATACTGCTAAAACGCCACAACAAACACTCGTAGTATGGACTAATTCCCAATACTCAATACAGTTTTTAAGTTCTAAAGAACAATTGAAATGGGGTTTAAAGAAAAGCTATATGTGAGTTAGAAACGTGCAAAAATGATTACTACAGACACATTTAGGATTGCGTGACACATTGTTTGTAATAAAACCCCTTGGTTAAGTATTGAGCTATTGTTAACGACATACACTGATCTGACCTTAATGCGTGCAATGTCTGATCTCTAATAGCAACAAACAGGGTCTCTTACAACAATGAATTTATAAAAAAAAATCAATTCCTTTCTGGTAGTAAAGTTGAGTTGTTCGATTGTTTCAATGCTTCCAAACAGTATAAAAACATTGTACTTTAGGTATATCAGACAAACGCTTGACAAATAGCTATTCGATTTGCATTTTAGATTTACTATGATCAATGAACTTGTTATAAATCTTTATGTTTTTGATTGTTTGATTGGTAGAGTTAATTTTGATGTAAGTAATTTGAATAGTTTAAAATAACTATCTACTAGTAGATAGAAATTCAAGGATATAGACAAACATGTCCCCTAAAGACTATGATTAAGTGTAATTCGAAAACACTTATCTGAAATAAAAATTGATTATAAAAATGAAGTAAATTATACCACAATTATGTTAGACTAATCATTTACTAGATTTAATTAGTCTGGTTCTACTAAAATATCGTACATTTTTAATGATAAATAGCCAAATGTAGACTTAAACGTCATATATATATGTATCATGTTAGAACAAAAATGTCAGTTATTTATATAGATATTTATACAAATATTTGTCTGACACGTAAAATGTCCTCTGAGAATATATATGATATAAAAAGAGGCATAAAAATGAAATACCTGTCAGTTACAAACAGGTAAAAACGTATACCATATGTTACTGTAATATACTGTTTGTATTATATAATATTAGTTTGAAAGCATCAACAATAGTAACATAATCTGGTAACCTCAACCACACTGGTGATAGCCGGACCAGAGGAGCCAAGAGACTCTTCGTTCCTCATACAAGACATTCTTCGTACCAAGAACAATTCAGGCTTGGAATCATTTTTCACCTTCCATCACAGACACCTAATCACTAGAGGCCTTCAAGACTGCACTCCATACCAGTATTACAGCTCTGCCTTCATTCCACGCGAAGACAGCACACGGGTGTACATAGTTTTTAAGCTGTAAACATCAGACTATATGTTCCCAGTAAATGTATTCTACGAGCGGTGACTGTCTTGCCTAACTTGCCGCGGCACTTAGTACAATTCAGATTGGATTTCTGTCCCTTATCAGGAAGATGATGATGATGAAGATGACATCACTGATGTTTCCTGCGAAAAATGTAAAACATTATATTATATTATATCATATAAGACAATAAACTTATCGGTTAAACCTGAAATGTCCACAGCTATCTTATCAATTCAATTGTCATATAAACATGTTTAACAGTTTATTTATTTGTATAAACAGGCCTCCGGCCTATACACAACAATGTGCATTTACAAATATAACATGGTACATATGATAAATATAGAAGTAATAGAATATAATATAAAAGTACATTATAATCAAACAATACAGCAGTGATTTCAGTAATAGACAGAGAAATCACAGCAATTTCAACAATCAATATTATAAGAAACTGAGTTCTGAAGTTCTACGCTCAAATGCATGATACAAATATACAGATAGATTTCGAATATCATCTTTATTAGTGCTAGACATCAGATTACTGAATTTTTCAATTGTAGGTAAGTTAAAATATGTTTTTTTTAAATATATATTTTACTCTTATATCACTGTATAATGGACAGATCAGGGTGAAATGAAACTCATCTTCTACTAGACTCTCACAATACAAACAAGTTCTGAATTCTCTGTCTATACCATGATATCGTCCTTTCAATCATAAGGTCATGTGACGAGCTTCTAAACTTAGCAATACAAGATCTAAATTTTCCTATGTCAATAGTAGAAACATACAATTCTTTACTAAATGAAAGCTTGAAACTTTTGTAATAATGTAACTTTGCAGAATCCGCGCATTCACCAAACCATAATTGAATAAACTGATCCTTCAAACGATTTGTGTATTGAAACAAAAATAATTTAGGATTTTCAACAAATTGTCTTTCCCAAATATAACCAAATCCATTACTATATAAATGCTTTCTTACATCAGAAACCCAGTTGTTACAACCCAAATTATCATAATAATACATCATATTATAACAAAGTTTCACTTATCGATGGTTTGGCAATGTCAGTAAACGTATCCAATACTTGATACATCTTTTTGCCGCACATATATACAATGGGTGGCGTCCAAGATCACCAAGAGCAGCACTATTACAAGTATTTGGTTTAACACCTGAAAATCGTTTACACGCGTATAAATGCAATTTTTCAATACAATTAACATTTTTAAGGCCCATAACTCTGACCCATATAACATTATAGGTGTTATTTTGGCATCAAACAATTTAAAAAATGTATCATATGGTAAACATGAAAATTCATGCAAACTAGTAAATAAACTTATAGTAGCTTTCTTGGCTTTGTCAGACATTGCCTCAACCATTTTAAACATAGATAGCCTATTGGTAAATAAAATTCCTACATAATTAAAGCAATTGACTACATCCAATATACAGTTGTCATATAAAAACAATGTATATACCAAATGAAAGGTCGATGTCTTATCGGCTACGTCAACTTCCTTAAGTAAATACATACCAGATGCCTACGTAATATTATCCCTGTTAAAACAACATATGTTGCTAACAACCATATGTTATTTATTATACGATAACCCCTATTGACGCTCTGCAAAAAAACCCCTAACAATTACCAACAAGTTCCATGTTGTTTTTAAATCTTATTTTTTTGCATTGAAGGGACGAATTATGAATAATAGTAAAAGTGAGTATCTTACATGTGTCGAACTCACCGGACTGTACACTTTGCACGAACACACCAATGTTCAAGTATAATATAGTTCAGTACAAACAAAACTTTAACATTTTCTAGCTTACCATTGACAATTGGTGTCGTCATTTAACTATTTCGTTATTGATTAAAAACCAGACCATATTGGTACATACTTTAAAATATCTAGAAATTATAAATACAATACGATACGGTACGGTACGGTACAGTAAAGTACGGTACGGTACGGCACAGCACAGCACGGAACTACACTACACGACAAGATACGACACGACACGACATAACACAACACAACACAATACAATTCGGTACAATACAGTAGACAATAGTTTTATTTAGCATAAACTGTTCACATATTATTGTCATAAACTAGGCAAACATTACCATTAGAACAAGATAGAAGAACATGACAATACAATGAAATACATGTACATGTACACAACAAAGTAAGAAGAATAAAACAACAGAAAAACAAAAATGAAAGGAAACATACGCTATGAAACAGAATGGCAGCAAATAATTAAATTATAATTAATATTTAATTTCTCATTCGCATTAATTTATATACTTATAAATAAATGTATAAAATAAAAATGTTAGATTTTTGTTGGCTAACTGTGGAAATATTTACGTAAATGTTTAAGTCTTAATTTGCGCTATGTCAGACATACAAATACTAAAGGATATTACTTTCAATTTGATTTTAACTGCATTTGTACATAATAGAATGTACATTGTATTTTAGCTTGCTCAATGTTCATTTGACAGCTTCATTCACTAATTTAGAAGATCGTTTCTGAATAACAACTAATAATATTCGCATTTAAAATAAATATTGCTCCATAGGAAAAGGAAGAGTATCGAGCAGTATAAGATTCCTACCTAAAAACTAAAATTTGTAATTAAAAGTTATGTAATACCTCTAATCCATGCAAATGATTGACATATTGTAATGAATGAAAAATATAATGTTTTGGAAGCTTCTATTATACTATCACAATATTAATTTGCAGCTGTAAATGGCATTAGGGGCTGTATACATTAAACATTTTATCACATTAATTTAAAAATAATGACAAATCAGAAGTAAATGTGTTTACTGGAGGTTTTTTGTATAAATCAGAAACTCAAAATAAATGCTTTTAGAGTAATGTAAGTTCATGATCTTAAGATTCACTCAGTTTTCAATTGACTTTGTCATTGTTTTTGGTTTCTAGAGGAAGTAATTGGACTCTTAAAATCTTATCTAAAAATGAAATAAAAACATTACTTAACAAACATCTACGCACAATAACAATATAGCATATATTTGTTTAATTAAACAAAAAGTAGAACAGCGCCATTAGATTAAAAAATCAAAGCACTGAAAGTACTGGGGTATTCATTGTGTTTAGATTTATTCAATTTGTGTTGGGTTTTATGCTGTAGCAACACCTTATAAAGGTTATATCACAGCGGTCAGTCCACCTACTCACTGTTCCTGAAGAGGCTTTATCTCTTGGTTTAGCTGTTAACAAACTACTAGGTGCACTATGACTACTGTTGTAATTAGTCAAAGCTATTAACTGTTACAATATGACTTCCATATTGTTTAATTAGTCTGTGTGTCAAAAAACCTCTAATATAGGAGATATTTAAAACTATGTCATTGTTATCTGTAATGTGTGCTACGTAGTACACATTTTTGTGTAAAGTTGGACTAACACCCTGCTGCTATTCTATGATTTATATAGTAACTGAACGGAAAATAATGTATTTAAACCCCATTTCTGCTTATCATAAATGTCTCAGAAATTAATTTTACCTGCACTGATGGTGTTTAATGATGAAGGTTAAATTTAGAGATATAATTAAGAATTAATTGTTTGATAAATTATATTTCTTTTTTTCATTCGATTACCTGATTTAACAAAGAGGTTAATGTAGTCAAGTGAATGGGATTATTTTTTTGGAAAATAGTTGAAAGTGTTTTATATGCACAAATTATCTATATCTTGTAAGAAAATAAACAAATGTTAAGATTCAAAGTGTTATACTAAGATTTAATACCCGAGTTCATTATTACACACAAACTAGTTATTTTGAAGAAAAAGTGATATATGTTCAAAACATTAATTATGTTGATGACTTCAACAAGTACAAATAATATATTCAGTACATTAATTGAAAGTATAATAATTATCATTCATATTATTAATATATTTAAGTTAAATGCATTGTATTTTTTAAATGAGTATGTTTTATTAACATTTTTTATTCAGGAACTTTTCCTTAATCTCTCCAGATCTTGTCAGATTACACTTTGGTGAAATGAAACTTTTCCATCATAAGCCTTTATTCTTTATTGAATAGATTTTATAGATTTTATAATCCCTTAGCTCTCACAGTGCTTCAAACTGTACCTTCACAGAGATAAAAATCTATATCAATTTTTATTTTCTTGAAAGGGTTTGATACTCCAGTATCCAAGTCGGGGTGCTACTTAATGTATCAAAGTCAACACTAATAGTGTGGCTTTACCAATGATAGTTCACACTATTTTATTGCACAAGATTTTTAAAAGACCCCCCCCCCCAAAAAAAAAATAAACCCCACTTCAAAACAGAGGATTTTCCGAATTTACTGACTTGCAAGTATCTAAACCCGATACAGTCATGGGTGGATTTATATAACAGAATTTTTCTGAAAAGTGGGACGCAAACTTGTGTGTTACTTGTGTGTTACATGTTCCACATAAAATATCCACGCAATGCATAAAATATACTAAATGTACCCTTTATTTGGTACAGTCAATTGTCTCTATGATTTATGTATGGTAAAAAATATGAAAGATCTCGTGTATCAGCAGAAATAATTGTTTCCCCACCCGCTTTTTCAATAATGTGCTGTTTGACGTCACCTTGGATTTTATAGCGAGCGCTCGACATTCTGTACACAAGTCTGACTGACCAATATCTACACCTATTTATGGAATGAGCGCAGTCGTTCAATAGCCTTATAATTCGCGAGGTGGGTGCTCGCTCGAGCGCTCGCATTGTTGAACACACCTCGGGTTTAATTGCACACGACCGGAACAGTTACAGTCCGGAAATAATTATCTTTAAAACAAACCCAATACGCGGGAATCAGCACTTATAATAATGTATACAGTACAAGTATTAGCATTTCCAAAAATGCTTGAATCGTCGATTAGCCATGCATGTATGACATCTCCTTTAGTAAAGCATTCAAGCAAAATATGTGTCAGAGTATAACAATTTCGTCATGTTCCGACCGAACACATACAAACTCATTTTTATGGTATACTTTATAATTAATCTGTCCATTTGGCAAGAAATTATATTTATTGATAACCAATCCAGATTATTCAATTCAAGAACATGCTCTTTCCTATATTCCGACGGCTAATCGAACGAAGATTATAATTCTTTTCAAGAAAATATTAACGCAAAGCATCAAAGGTCCCTAAACAATTTATAGCACGAAAGTACTGCTTACGCCAGTGATCTCTATAAGTGAGGCATTAAATTTCTTTAAAAAATGTTTATTAACCGTAAATTAAACCAACCATGTTTGATAATCTAATATATAAATGTACAATATGTAAAAGGATCATTATCAGTGATGGTCTGATAATTCTTCTCTGTTTATAGTGTCAGTCACAGTGTCTTCGTCTGTGGTTTAGACTGTGACTTTCTATAAATAGACCGCGAAGGCCGTCGAGGGTACATCTATCTAATAGTACTGCCACACACCTCTCACGAGTATTGTGGGCAGTCTTATCTCTGTTACAAGTTAATCGCTTCAAGTATATTCTGTGACGTCATATTGAGCGTCTGGTCATTTTCTCGCGCAGAAATACATAAAGTACCAGTTTCAGTATGAACTATTTTATTGTAGCGGAATTATCCGGATGTGGATGCTGTTAGGTTTCGTTGATTAAATGTAGGTCAGTATAGGACTCCGATCGGAATACCACTATAAATCTATTGGTAACAGAGTATTCATTGTTTACACAATGAATACAAAAATGACAAGACTGAAGGAAAGACAGCTGCATATTGAACGATCGAGAATACAACTAAATTATTAAAGCTGACAATGTTTTCACCTGCTGTATACGATTATATTCATCAGATTTCTATTTTGATCACAATAAGTTATATACAGATATATAATTACCTTAAGCATTTGGAAGGCTAACTACAAACCTCTCGAATTGGACTGTAAACGAAATAATTCATATAAATAATATATTTCATTCACAGGACTAAATTGGTCTGAATCTATTAAAATATTTATTTTTTATATCTGATTAAGTGTCATAAAAAGGTAAATTACATTCACTTCAATATTTCATACCTAATATAGCAACGGAAATTAGTACAATTATGACATATTATTTACAGAATAATAATACAGTAATAAACAAGTTGTTTTTCTACTGTACGCTCCCCTCGCAGCTCAGTGAATATACTTAGTCTACATTCACACACTGTGCCTTTTTGAGCAATGATTTATGATATTGACCTTTGCTATGAACTTTGAACGACAAATGAAAGTTTCCAATTTCACCGAAAATCTTTATACGCATTTTCATTGGTTGAAACGATCACCTGACTAAAATAAGTACCAATAGAGGGGTAAAAAACGCAATATTTAGTTTGATCATACTAGTGACAAATGCAACCGCGTATGGCGTCACAAATAGCGTGGCTTTAGGCCTACTTTGAAGTTAAGTTGAATTTGCTCTATGTTTACAGTTAAAGGATCAAAGATACACATGTATAAAAGATCAATGTTTACTTTCATTTTGGTTATTTCCATTATTTTACTTATGCAAAACTGTTCAACATCTTTGCATATCGACATATTGAAATTATAGGCGTGAGATTTTTTTGCATTCTAGTAGTCGATCATACATCTATTTTCAAAAACCACGTGACAGTCATGCGGTTTGGGTCTCTGTCTAAAAATAGAAATATCGGTTTGCACATATCTTTTTAGCAGAGTGTAGAAAGTGAACAAATTTAACTTTCAAACGATGCAAAGATGAGTTTTTCTACTGTATCGCCCGCGACTTCAGATCGTCAACCTCCGCTGATAGACTGGCTTAATATATTGTTGACTTATTTATAACTGGTTATCTTGTGGAGACTTTTAAATGGATCATATATTTATATATTGTATTATGATGATGACATATTCCAAGGTTAATGTACGGCAAGTAGCGTGGCGAAAATTGAACTTCGGCATTTTTTACATCTTTTTTTCACGAATATGTATCAAAGTTAAGCATGCCTGTTACTAATGAAAGCTATATTGGACCCCATGTTACTAATGAAAGCTATATTGGACCCCATCTGTTTATAACTTCATGAACTTTAATTAGCACAAGGAAACTTAGAGGGACTATATCTTGTTTCAAATCAAAGTATCCGTTCATTCGCAATCGTGAACAATTAATCTATCTAAGTTGGTGTATATATATATATATTGTCAGACAGATTGTTAAATTTCCATTAACGAAGTGTGTTTTTACCAATATGATGCTAGTAATTTCAATGATAGTTATATTTTGCAATTCATTATCTATTTTGTATAAATGCATGTTATAAAGCATAGATTTGCATTCCTCTCCAGAAGTTTAGAGATAAAAGCTATTCAGTAGGCCCACAAAGTGAAAATGTATTCATACTTTTGGTGGGTTGCTGTATTTAAAATTGTCATTACGAACCCCCTCAACCTTTGTTTAATATGAAGTATACCATAAAGTGTCAAAGAAACAATATTTAACCAATGTGACTTCGTTTAGTACGCCTTTTGATACATTGTTCTATATCAATCACTAATACTTTCAGGCCTGATCATAAATTACTCCTATATATGCACCAAACTTTCTATAGAAAAATCAAAAATATATTAAAAATACCATCACTATCTAAAATATCATAACGCCTGCCGATAATATTCTACTTATGTATAAATTTCAATATTTAATCGTCCGGACATTGAACCGATGTTAAGTACATAGATCTTGTCAGATGCAAATATTTCCTTTTAGTATATAACCTTATGTCAGAGACGCCTATAACATACTTCAAGACATTGAAATATTACAAGACACGCTCATTGATGTTCCTAAGATATTGCGGAAGATAAATTATTGTTATATAAAACATCGACGCAAGCCATATAATCAGTAATGTAATGTAAGATTATGTTTTATAGTTTTCCCATATTTTGAGGTTTTATAATTGTTAAAGACCATACATATAGACTTGTCTGTACAGACCAGACAATATTTTCCTGCTAAAATATAAATATATAGAAACTGTAAGGATAATTCCATGACATTGCTGAAATCCTCATATTAACCACACAGACAAGGTCGGGTAATAGGAACAAGTATGCTATAAATAACAAACTTATATTATCTCCGTCTTTTTTGTCATAAATCACGCAAGCCTTTCAGTCCATGAGGACAACATATTACCAAGTTTACAGACTTAGATCAGATCAATCAAACATATTATTACATATTTACATGGTAGAAAAGCCACATGACATGTTGCAGTACATAATACTAATGATATACATCAACTATTTTGCCTAAAGTTTGACCCCGATCTGTCTTTTCACATTTGCATCTAATAATGATCTACATATATCCCGACAAAGATCAGTACCACGCCTATTCTTCACTTCGGCAAGTAAAGTTTTCAAATTGATCAATCGATTCACAGCGTTTGTATTTAAAAGTATGTTTAAGTGTAGCTAGCCTAATCGAATAATCCTCTCGGCAATGGTGTAATTGACACGTATTGTACGCTTTAATATATTATAAAAAATATTACTGCCTTATAATTACATTCGAGCTTTCACGATATACTCCGATAATGGCATCGAGTATTAATATTTAATGCAATAAACGTTCTTGCATAAAGGTCAGATCGGGGTCAAACTTTACACAATATATAAATACAGACACGTAAGATCTGTTCACCTTCATGTACATGATACATTTGATAGTTTTAGTAGTATACGTATCTATACTATTAAATTTGCGAGTTTCCTGTTTTGTTGAAGAAACTGCGCAGCTTTGAATAAATCTTTTGTTTGTCGCTGGAGCACCTATATACCGACATATCAAGTTGACAATTCTTTTTTGACAAAGCCTCTTGATATTTGCAAAAACTGCAAAAAAACTAAAAAAAAATAGTGGGATTTTTGTGTCTAAAAATAGTTCTAGATAAAACTAAAAATAGACCAAACTCGCCGCAGTGGTTATTTCCCTTTATTAAATCAATAACCACTGCCACCGCAAGTAAATTTGTCCCTCAGAGAGCCGAATATTTTTTTCAACTTTGTAACTGTCATTACCTAAAGCCCGTGCTTACACGGGCTCCCATCTAGTAGTATTTAAATGAACTACACACTTCCCCAAAAATTCATTCACAGTACAATTGATTGAACTTCTACTATTTCTATGTTCAATTTTATTGGACCAAAGGTCCATGTCATTGAATTGTTTATATTAAACAATCTCCATTGGATAACCAGAGAACCGATTTCCCTAAGACTTGAACTATGCTTATCGCCATGGTTATTGGTAGATATAACTATATTTAAAATATTTTTGTACCCTAGGCCTGTAACACCGAACAAGTATTTTTGGACATTATTGTTTTAAATTGTCACACAATGTAAAAAGATTGAAGATTAAGTTTACGACATAATCTAAATTTACCATATTCTAGCAATTTAGTAAAACATATTGTGTTATCAAGTTACTGGAGATGAATAGCAAAAGTCCTTTAAGAATTATAAAAAGTCTGTAAAAAGAAATCTAATGAGTCTTTTTCGTGAGTTTTGCCTCCTTTATTGATGTAGTATCTTCAATAGCGACATTTGATGACAGATGTTAGTTTATGTAGAGGTTAAATGAAAACAACCTATTTTCGTTCCGTTATTAACCTATATTTACTTAATTCAATTTGACATCGACAACATCATTATCGGGTCTCAAATTGTCCTTTTTGTTACGTAATCTGTCAGCCTAGTAGGACAAGTGGTTTACAAGAAATTCATGTAAAAAACACATAAAAGCTGTTTCTGAAACCCTGATGAGGTAAATAGAAAAAAATATGTTTCAACGAAAAAGTCATGTTTTCATAAATCAACTCAAGCATATTCCTTCTCTATTTGTTTTTTTTGTTGTTGTTGGGTTTAACGCCGTAGCAACCTATTGTATAGGTCACATAACGGCGGTCAGTCAACCTACTTAATGTTCCTGGAAAGGCTAAAACTCTGGATTTAGCTGTTAACCAACTACGTAGCGCATATTTTTGTCAGTGACAGACAACTGCCCTACATAATTAAGAATCATTGGTAGGAGGGAGAATGGCCGTAGAAATAATTTCATGATCAAGTTCCAAGAAAGTATGCCCCGCCCGGGAATCGAACCCACGAACCCTTGACTTGCGTGCTACTTTACTGATCTAGCCAGGCGGCTTTTCTATTTGTTGCATTTGCATATACAATGTAAGTATACAATTACTCTTTCCTCTCAAGATTGGAATTTCCTTATTTTAAGGTATAATGTAAATAATGCATATTAAAAACATAGTGTACAAGTAATTTACACAAGCTTACAATCACTCAAACCTTTCAAGTTAGGATTTTTTTCTTATAATGTATAAGGTATAATCATATATAAACATAGTATACATGTAATTTACTCTATCCTCTCAAGATAGGAATTTCCTTATTTTAAGGTATAATTTATATAATGCATATTTAAACATAAGTAAACAATAACTCGAACTTTTCAAGATACACATTTTTCTCTTTTAAGGTATTATGTATTATTATATTTAAACATTGTATACAAGTATTCACTCACTCATACATTTCAAGAAAGAATTTCCTTCTTTTAAGGTTAAGCGTATAAACATATTGAAACATAGTACACAAGTAATTTACATAAGTATACAATTACTTATACATTTCAAGATAGGAATTTCCTTTTTTATAATCACTCATACATTTCAAGATAAGAATTTCTCTCTTTTAAGGCAAAATGTATAAACATGGCAATATTGCGTATAATTTCAGTATCAGAACATGACATTAATCTGTAAAAATCTAGTTTATTTGGATTGTTGAGAAATATACGAGTATTTAGAACGAAACTATTGTACAATGGACATGTCATAAGAAAATGAAAATACTAGAACATAATATCACAGGTCAAAAGAACAATTTGTTTCCACTGAATCTACTGTTAATTTATGAATGGAAAATCAGAAAAAAAAACTAACGAAATCCCGGAATTTCTTTAAGATTAAGATACATCTAACATTATGTTGTAAGAACTCGTTTAGTTCCATTAACGCGACTACATGCAATACATTAGTCTGTTGTTTTGTTTCCTTTATTCATATAAATTGAACCTATCTGTCGATTAGAATTTAAATTCAATTTAATTAAGTGAAAAAATCCTATTCCCAAAGAAATTGAGCAAATTTAGAAAACGAAAGAAATTAATTATCATTGTCATGTAAGCACGACGTATATAGAAATAAAGCAATCAATGAAGTGTTTTTGTATAGTAGCAACTTAAATATTTAATTTCAATATAGAGTGTCAGTAACTTTGATGTAAAATTACAATTTTATTCATTGATAAGCTGCGTCAGCATTAATTCCTGATGAAATATCATGCATATGTATTGTCAAAGAAGATAAGTGTGAGGAACTAGCATAATCGAACATTTATATTGTATTGTCAGTAAATAAAATCATCCAGTTTTAAACTTTCTTATTTTCCGTATTGATAACCTGTATTGATCTTCGTCCTAATTAAGGTCTTTGTCTTAACTATTATATTAGTTGATATTCGCTTAAATGTGTCTCCACAAAAGAAATATTGTCATAGCGCATCAGATACACCATCACTTGCAAATGAATTACATGTATTATTTGTAAAACTCAAAATGTGTGTAATGAACTGCTATAAAAGAAAACAAACAACGTAAATACAACTAGCTATGCTTGCCTATGAATTAAGTTTTTTAACTTTTAAGCCATCATTGTCATTTATGGTAAAGACCTTATCAAATATCACCAAAATAGTACACTTAGTTGCTCGAATGTTGATCAGCTTGAATATATCGTTAAAGAAAACATGTTTGTCCAAGCAAATCCGTCGTTTTTAAGTTGTCACCTACAAATTAGTGGCATTCGAATTACCTTGTACATTTGTGTATAAATCACAAATAAATTATTTAAACCACAGAACAGTCTATCAAAACAAAGTCACCACTTTGTTTTGGTGGCACCCATCTTTAAAATGGGGATTATTAGTGATGAACAAAAAGGTTAAAAAACAAATTAATATCTGCGAAACTATCATTTTATATTGATAGTTGTATTCATCACCACTAAAATACTAAGACGGCGAAACAAAATTCATCCCATTGCACAGTTGTGCTAAACTTAACAGATATTTTAGATAAAGTCTGACAAGTATACAAAGTTCTAATTACGTCCTCCAAAGCGCATTAAAACATAAAACAATTCCATTATTCCATTACAGATAATGAATACTTAGTAGCATTGTAATTCATTGTAATGAACTTGCAATTAAATAATGTAATAAAACCAATGTGAAAAGCACTTTCATGGACGCAAATAGATCTCAGTTTCGTATGTAATGAAAGTTTTACCACAAATTTTGTAGACGCAATCAGTAGTACAACGAATATCATTTAAGGTTTGACTGTTTCCACTGTAAAAGTATAATCTCAATGAGAATTTTCACCTTCGACTGATATAGAACTAATATCCACTATTGCATCAAATTATCTGTAAAAAAACTCTTCATTGTTTACCCGAAGTAACTTCGTTAAACATTAATAATATATGATTGAACTAATTCTCGCTTCCTAAGCAATATTACAAAAACGACTTTCGGTTACGAAACTATCCAACGAACGTTTTCTGATTACCGTTAACTAACTTTATTGAAAAGGATAAAATTACCGAACACTTAACAAAATTAGTTTCGACAAAAACATAAACATATTACTCGATAAAAACAGATGAACTTAAAACAAGAAATATCCTTACAAAGATAATCGCCGTTATGCAGGGTTCATTTTGTTTGAAGTGTAGATAGTCATATTCCAATCTGATTAAAACCCGATCTACAATTTTACCGCTCGCATACTCGCTAATGTAGATCTGGCCTTTTCCAAACGAAGGTCACGTTCAGGTGACCTTTTCTCATCATAATATTCATGACGAAATTGTTATGATACGTAACTTGTTTACATCGTCTACGTCACGAAATTTGAAATGAGCCGCCCAATCGCAGCCTGTGAATATTACCGCGGTTGAATTAGCAAGCAAAACTTGGTCTAAAAATAGAAATTACGAAATCAAAATGTGATTAATAGTGTTTTCGTCTAGATGAAAGCTACGCATTGATTGGTCGACACAAAGTTCATCTCGACGTGACCTCAAAGGGAAAAAGTACAGATCCAGTACGACCGTGGTCTACTGGATATGTGTTTACGCAGATTGGTCATATTCGCATTGTAGTCAAATCGCCAGGAGCGAAAGTATAATCAATTAGCAAAGAGAGTAACTCGTAACACACAAAGTTAAAAAATTCAGCAACTACTGTCCGTGCTACGTACCTGTTTATCACAAATAACCAATGGTACTATTTCTCTATACCGGACAAGAATTTCATTGGACAAACAGGTATGGTAGAGCACATTGTGTTGGTTAAAATATAGGTCAAACGTTGGCTTAGACAGATTCGCCGAAACAAAATTGATATAATTCACTGACCTCTATAATACGAATACTAAGGGTTACTTTTCTAGAATTAGTTCAACCACTCACATGAGGAAAAATATACATTACACTATACCATAACAGAGCCAACTATTAAAAGTAGAACGCCAGATTTTTCTATCTAGTTTTAATATCAAATAACACATACGTGACTCATTAGTAATGATTTATGATGTAAATCTGATAAACTTGGGCCATTAAAGAAAAATAAACCTTACATTAGGCTCAAATAAATGAATATAATGATTATTATTTATATACAAATTCAACTTTTGGACCATTTCTAGTATTAATCTAGTAGTTTTAGTAACAAATGCATGGCGTCACTCATTTCAAATGAGATATTCATCGTCAGTTGCTTGTATGTTATGTCTGTTTGGGTTTTACGGCGCATCAACATAGAAATTTTATATCGCGTCGAAAGCAATTGATGTTTACTATTAATGGAACAGAATTCTAATGGTTTTAAGTCCTATATTTTATGGTAAAAGTTTATTTCCTTCTGATAGTTTAATATTGCATATGATGGTTCTGACTGAAAAAGTTCTCTGAGTGAGTTAAACTTAAAATGTTTTTCACGGATGTATTTAAGATCCTGACAGTCAAGCCAACGACTATCCATATGATATTGTATTATATATCCCAAATAATTTGTCAGCGACAAATCAGTATAACCGTTCCACAAACAGAAACAGGCATAGTAAAAAAGCTTGTGGTTAAAAGCAGTTTAGAACTAAAGCGTTTGTTATATAGGTTTTGTTTTGAACAAATATGAAATATGATAGTGAAAAGTGCTTTAAAGTATTAACCTATTTAGCATAAAAAGCAAAGATATAAATGATTTGGAAGCCGTAAAAATGACTTAGATTCATAAAGATTTCTAATTTTGAAGTATTTCTGAACCAGATTTAAAATGAAAAGAGTTAACTAAGTTTTTGTTTGTTTGAAGTAATTCACGAAACATATGACTTGGAAATACATAACTTATATACATGTAATTTTGTGGATAATTTCCCTAAAAGTATCTCATTACAAAACAACAACGTTTGTCAAACAAGAAATAATCAAATTTCTATTGTCACATCCATTCCTGGCAATTTCTATTACGCTTAAATACGCAATATGTATGAACGCTTAATCCTTTTTCATTTTTCTAAACATCTGCGACTTATTCAGAAAAAAGATTTAGGACTCCATTGCAATCTTTTTGTGATTATATATTCTGCTAAAGTCCCATGAATTTACCAGCGTAATTATACCCTGAAATGAAACAATGAATGTAATATGAAATTGAAAACGCCAATCTGTCAAAAGTTATTATCACAAGGCGTTGTATTGTTAATTATTAATTTTTATCTATGTGTTTATCGTTATTCCAATACTAATAATGAACACTAAGGACATATTTGCCTGCTAGACATACATAGAAAATGTCATTACAAAAGATACAATACTTCTTAATGTAAATATTATTTTTTTTGGAGCTGACAATGTCAGACAGCAGCATCTCATTGAAGTGATATCAATGTCACCGAAATTATAAATACAATCAGCGTACAAATGTATAAAGAAAACGTGCAGTAGTTTTGTATTCGTAGATAATATACTTAATTGAAGACAGTAATGGCAACGAATGTCTATTATTGTCAGTATCAAAATAACCCCATTAAAACATAAATGTTCATCACGAATGTAAATTACTACTCAAATTGTAATTCTGACAAGTACCTACAAACTATACTAGATTTATTAACCTAACTATTAATATAAGATTTTTAATATTACTAAATAGTAGTGTTTCTATTTTTTCGTTATTCAAAAGCCGTTTGCTAATAAGCAGGTAAGAATAAAAACCTGTACAAGAATAGATTGAAAACTGATTAGGCGAACCAGTGACAATGTCTTCAAATAATTCAAAACATATTGTTAACAGACAAAATAATGTTTAATGTTAAATTATTTAATTGTGTGAATGTGTGGAACAAGGTTCAACAATATTTCTTTATTTAGCATAATCTATATAAAAATTATTGGCTTAAACTAAGCAAACATGAACATGAGAGATGAACATGACAAAACATGAAACACACAATTTAATACAATAAAACAACAACAACAACAAAATTGAAAACAAGAAATGTCTTTAAAAAAGACAAACGGCGTCGATTTAAAAACAAGTGTGCTCACCTGAGGAAAAGGTCAAAGGTCACAGAAGAGCCATTTACAGAGGACCACTAATGTTAAAACCTATTTTTTGACCCAGTGACCTACTTATCCAACCAATCAGACCTATTTGAACAATTTTGGTAGGGAACCACCCACGGACCATTCCTGTTGAGTTTGGGCAAATTATCATAAGCGGTTCAAGAGAAGATGTTGTTTGAACTTTTCCTTATATAATTCAATGTAATATTGTGATTCATGGGGTGGGGTCAATTTTGACCCAGGGGCATAATTTGAACAACTGTGATGGAGGACCTCTAGATGATGTTATATACCAAATATGAAAGCTCTAGGCCTTGTAGTTTCAGACAAGAAGATTTTTGAGAATTGCATTGTGAAAACCTATTCATTAATGCTACAAAACAAAAATTATGAATTTATTCTTAAGGTTCTGGAACTGTAATGGTGACCTTCCACAATTCTTATACTGATATTGTTTCTTGATCTGTACTATTAAAGACATTGAATGCTGAAGTTTTAAAGAAATTTACCGTCTGTAACTTAAGTTATGTGCATTTTTATAACGTGACCCTTCATTTTTAGAAAGACCGTAAATTGTGCTGGGACAAAAAGTGAAAGAACTTTTTTTTCAAATTCTGCTGTTTTATTTCCAAGTTTTAATCCATTTTCTTGTTATACAGTCATGTAATGACAAATCAGAGCAACCAGGTTACACTTTGGACAAATACATATAAAAATACAGAGATTTGCATACATGTACCCCCAAGCAAAAATCCGAGTTTTTGAGAATGTTAAAAAATTTACCCTATCTTTAAAAGCAAATATCTCAAGTTAGAAGTTAGTTAGACACATGCAACTAGTTTTAAAATTTTCTGCAGTATTAACTGCCCATATAATGAAAAATTTAAGAAATTTTACCGTTTCTAAAATTTTTTATAAGAATTTGTATTAGATTACTGTACTGAAACTGCAAGAGATTTTATAGAGAAAAATAACGTCAAAATGGTCAATTACAAATAATACTACTTTATACAAATATATCATCTAAAATTGGTATTTGAGATGGAAAATGTATGTTAAACTCTGCATTATCATATAAAAACCTTCTCTCCATTGCTTTTTGGCAAGCTTGAGGGGACTATTTGGGGATTAAACTTGTACCAGCTATGTTTTCTGCTGTTGTCGTTTTTTGCACTAACAGTTGGACACTAGAGTTAGTAATGTTGGCATATTATGTGCCTTAGCTTTCAAATTATGCTGTTGATTGTATTGTTTTTTTTTATAATTAGAATATGATGATATTAAAAACAGAAAATGTGCAACGATTTTGTCTTTATATGCTGACTTTGGTACGATTATTTGTGGGAATTCGGCAATAAATCAATATAAGTTAAACATTCTTTCCAGTTTATCGATATTTGTGTAGTTTATTTTACCTTTGTTCATTTTCAGTACACAAAATAGATTAAACAATTAAAACCCCATTTTGCCCCAAATTCTCCATTTCGTCCATTTCGCCCCAAAATCTCCATTTCGTGTTTCAGTCATACCCAATTTACATCGCAAAAAAAGATGAAAAAAAATGTATTTTACACCTGTACAAACAGAATCAACGCAAAAGTTATGATCCACTACGGCTTTTCATTGTTTTTATGTCGATAAACCATTATTTTTACGATAACTAACTACGATCACGCTGTAGAGCGTCTGGTTTCGCCATTTTCGGAAAATGCGTTACCCTATGACTTCTGGAAAATCCCACGTCACGTGGTGAAAATTTCTAAAAATAGCAATTACGAAACTTGACGAAGATAGGTATTTGGGAAAAAACCTACTTAATTATTGATTTGATAAAGGGAGATAACCGCTGCGGGGAGTTTGGTTTGACGTGTCTATTTTTAGTTTTATCTATTTTTAGACACATCCCCCCCCCATTTTTTTGTTGATTTTTGGCAGTTTTTGCAAATATCAAGAGGCTTTGTCAAAAAAGAATTGTCAACTTGATATGCCGGTATATGTGTGCTCCAGCGACAAACAAAAGATTTATTTAAAGCTGCGCAGTTTCTTCCACAAAACAGGAAACTTATAGATGTGGAGCTGTGACTCTCAAAGTGTAAACCCCGGAAACTGGACGTAGTGAGGCTTACTTAATAATTATTGGGTAATATGTCAGACTTTTTACTAGAAACCGGTTCACATCTGGAGACGTAATTCATTTTACCCATAAAATATTGTGTTTGACACGTAACTTTTTATTGTTACAATATAAAAAACACTTTGGAAAGCAATAGAAGTCTACCAAAAAAAATAATCTACGAACGAAGCAAAATTTCGTAAAACACTGCATTACAATAGTGTGGCCTTTATTTTTTCGCGCGTGTCAGGGCCATCCAATCGAAGAGGGGATTTTCTCTGTTTCCCCCGTACGTCATTTTCAGTGCTTATAAAATCATCCAATAGAACGGCGGATTTCCGAAATCCCCAGACAGACGTCATTATACAGAAATGTAGGTCAAAATCCAGCTTAGACAGCTACGCCGAAAAAACAGAAAGTAGGAAAATGAATGCAATCAAAATGAAATTAAAATTAATACTAAATACCTAATTTCGTTTTTTAAATGCTGCATGGATAAAAGTAGCTACTTTTTAAAAAGTACTTTTCTTATTTGACTAACCCTAACCCTTATTTGACTGCTTTTAAAATGTTAAACTCATTCTTTGTTGGCCAACTTTGGAAATATTTTTGTAAATGTTTTAATCTTAATTTCCGATATTTAGGGCATACAAGTTCTGAATGATATTCATTTTCAATTTGATTTAAATTGCATTTTACATAATAACAAAGTTTGACCATTACTATTATCATATGTAAATTTCTCAATATTCAATGTCCGGTATGTACACCTAATTTTGTCAATGCTATTCTAGGTTTATCATTAAAATTGAATAAAGATATTTTCAAATGCAAAATAATTTTTAAAGACATTGGAATTTGATAACTTATTTTTGCAAGTATTGATCTTTAATTCTTTCGCAAATGATTCTAATTTCGTAATTATCTATTGTCTGTTTATCCCATACATAGTTAAATCCCAATTCGCAAAGCAAAGATCTTAATTTGAAAGCCCAAGAAGTTTTATTAGGGATTTCTCCATTTTTTATATTTTTGTATACTTTTTATATTAACGGTTCTTTGTTATGTACTATTTTACCCTAATATTTAATAATATTTATTTTACGAAGGACTCAATATGGAAATCTACCGACCTCAACGTAGACGGTAAAATTTGGGGTCTGCGTTATTACACAAAATAATCGTTTTATAAACTTTAGATGAACACTTTCGATGTTGTTCAGGGTAGGTAACTCCCGTACTACTGTAGCGGAATTGAAGATCAATGGGGGACTATTAAGCCACCATGATTCAAAACTATAGAATTTATATACTAGATAAAATGTTCCAATGTTTCCCATAAAGACATTATTTATTTGGTATTTTTAAACACAAATTATTATATTACATAATCAATTTTTTTCTTTTCATAAAATTTTATTTGATGAATAATTCAGTATCACAGTGAGTAATAAATGTATCTCAGATCCTAATTGTAATATTGTTACAGTCTGATATCTAATTGTTCACTAATCTATATGTTGATCATACTTTAGTTTGTTTCGGTACATTGTTTAGGATATATTTTATAATATTGAACGAACACTTTTGTCATATAATTTTGAATACTTTTCATAACTAAAGTTTTTATCTGCTAACTGACCTTTAAATATTTTGTGTTGAAACCACTTAGTAATATACATGAATGTATACATTTCTGAATGCAGAATATTCTAATGTGATTTGAACACACGATAAATTCTTTATATGGCATTAATATGCATCAGGTGATGTGAATCGTCAAATACTTATGCTTACAGTGATAAGAAAATACGTCGTTTGCCTTTAATGACAATTCTAAACTAGGAAGAAAAAAAGAAAACCACATCTGTAATACGACATCGTTTGCATAAATTAGTAGAGAAACACAATGAATATTAATCATAATGAAATGTGGCTTGTAAATTTTAGTAATATGAAACATTGATGGCGTGGTTTCCATTATTGTTTTGATATGAAAAAAGTGGCTGACAGCGCAAGGTTTAATAAAAGTATGTCTACTAAAACAACAAATATCTGTATAAGTTCATGATGTAAAAAAAAACTGTAAATGATTATGTTGATACTGGGATAACAAGGATTTGTAACGATAAGCAAATGTAACAGATTTTCATCAAATTTCACTGTCGTCGCTATTATTTCGGCCAATTACATGTTGCAGAAGTCACGTACAAAAACATAAATCAAGTTTTTTTAATCTCTGGAATAGGTTGTACAGCCTGCTTCAGCCAGTTGTAGACAGTGACGACCGAGAAAATTAAAAAAAGCACTTCGTTACAAATCTCTGTTATTATAGAATCCCTGGTTACCTCTGGACATTTACCTATAGTTTATTAACTTTGTTAGAATGTTTTTTGAAGGATAATCAATGGTATTAACTATCTACTTGTCTACCCACACAATCTTTTATAAATGTACGAGACGAGGTCAACAAACGTACAAGAAAATTCATTACCTGTCGTATTCTATATATAGTAAAATTTATTTAATTATAATATATTTGTTACCAAATGGGACACATCAATGTTAAAATATACACAGTTACACAATTAAAGTATTTTCCTTATTGGTTGAAATATTTCAATACTTAAAATGTAATTTATAACGTTTCGATCTTAAGATACATTGGTTTCGTTTAAACACGACGAAACGAAATAATTTACATGATCGAACATTTTTACAAAGCGCATTCCAATAAAAGCAAATATCAGTCTGTCGTCATTTCTGGTTTTAGGGGGTGGATATATCAGCCTTCTATCTTCTACATTTATTCATTGTTAATTGTATTAGTTAACATAATATAAGCATTTTGTTCAAAAGGAAAAAAAATAATTGTAGTTTTAATAATTGCTAAATTGGTATAGCGTTTTGATGTGAATTTTGAAAATGATAGTTGAATGTGCCGCAAACAAAAGATTCTATTCGAAACAGATCATGCAAAATAATAACAATATTGGCATTTAAATGGAGGTAATAATTACATTTGAATGCGCATTGTTTCCGGCAAAACGCTTTTAACTACGTGCAATTTTATAGTGTAAGATATGTTTGCTTTAAGCATGTAATTTGAAAAACTTCAGTTGACTGCTTAACATTTAGATTGTCAATGAATATTCTGAAAAATGACAGAACAGTAATTAGTATTCTTTGATTATTGATGTAAATAGTATTGTAACGCTAGTTTATTAACAATCTGAATATTAATTTGGCAATCATCTGCTATCAAATGGTCGACAATGTTGGGAAAAGAAGCAGCCTAATGAACATATTCATGTCAGTTACATTATCTTTATGTAAAGCATTGTCGTTTTATTATTAGATTACAGTTTATTTTATTAGCATCAAATATTTACATATAATGCATGCACATACAACAATTAGCAGTACTATAGATTTAAACATTGAAATTATAAATATACTTGTGTTATAATTCTCCGACTGGCCTGAGACTGATTCACCCTTTTCACGTTTTTATTAGTATAGAAAACGTGCTGGAGTTGATAATTGCCCGTAGCTACTAAAATTTCAAATAGAGTGCATGTCTGAAATTGATATGAAAAATGTTGTCATCAACCCGTGGTTTCTTTCCAAATGTTCATAGAAAGAGAAACACTAATTGTATAATCTGCAATGTAGTTAGGTAATGGAGTCTAAAATGATGACAGTAAACGAATGCTTTCTTTGATACGAACAATTTCCTTACGTAGCCAAACTGATGATAGATGCAAACAATCAACTTATCACATCACAGACCCATAATAACCATACCTTAACGTGAGACTCGGTAATTTAAGGAATATGCATGCTGTAATCAACTCAACATGTTATAATTTTGATTATATATTTACAAAAATCATCGAGAATACACCGTTAGCTTCTGGGTAGGGACTTCTTCTACCAAGGGAACTGTCCATTGGAAACCCATACTCACGCTTTGACTCTTGCAACTCTTGACAGGTCTGAATAACGTCAAGCTTAACGTCAACAATTTACATTCATAACATTGGTACTGATAATGAAACAGCATTAACATTAAAGCTTCTTTTTTCTGTGAATTGAGAAATACATTTAAATAGTAACAATACAGTTTCCACTATATGAAAGTGGTCGACTTTATCAAGTATTATATATAATTAACTCACCTTGAAACAATACGTCAAGGGCATGTAATATTGTATTTTAAGGAATGTTAACTATTAAAATAGAAAAATGTCTTATACAAGAACTTGGGTGTGATTTGTAAGCAGAGAGCTAATATGTAATTTGAATTAAATAAGTTTTAACTTTGTCGGAACACCTTAGAAGTAATATGACAATTAATATCAAATAATTGACAAAAACTACCTTAATAAAATAATAAGGAAACATAATAACTGTGATAAATGTTTCGATGTTGTCGTTGTTAATTCGACACGAGCGGTATTGTGTAGGCATCTAGAATGTATTTATGAAAGGATATTGACATCGACGTCGATCTTTCGTAATTGCTATGTCTTGATAAAGTCCAGTTTCTTATATTTACATGACACATTAATGACAACTGTTATATTATGAAATTGTATGAACTGGTGAAATCATCAAGCATTTATTTATAGGTTTTGAGTATACAGTTCATAACAGTAATAATTTATGATCAAATGAAACTTGGATAGAAAATCATAGCTTCATTTCTTGACTTAAACCAAATAAGTAAGAAATGATGTTACATAAGAATGATTTTTTCGTAAAATGCGTAAGATATGTTAAGGTCAAATTTTCAAAATGCAAAGAAATAAAAAGAAATGCTATAACTAACCGCTGAAAAATTTCGTCAGCAAAAAATAGTGTAAGCTATTTCATTTAATCATAATATAAATAAGTCGAATACATTAGCCAAATGAACAAATTAACAGCTTTTATAACAAAAATGTACAGTATTATAGAGACATTAATCATGTATCTCCAAGTTTTTTTTTCAATAAACTATATTATAGGTTATTACATATTGAAAGGATATTCAAGAAAAATCGGAAATTAGAAGGTAGTTCGCTATTTGTCATTGAGTCATTTTTATCTTAATTGATATTGCTTTTGATCCCTTGCTATCCATTGTTAGCATTCTAAATACGCATTATTGTGTCTGTTTATATACAACCACGGTCAAATTAAGAATGCTTTTAAAATGTCATTTTCGTTAAATCAGTGTCTCTGACAAAATATGGAGTGTTTTGTATTCGTCGTAGAATAACAGACAATATTAGTTATAGAAGAAAATCTCTTTATGAAAGCAAAATAAAAAGACAATCGCTGACATATCATGTTTGAGTTATTTATTATGGAAATACGTGAGACATTTACGTCATATAAATACAAAAAACACCAAATTGAAGTTATACTTACAAACAACGTGATATAAGTCTAAAACATCTATTAGATTGGCTACAACTTCCTTTGAAAATTGAGTTTGTTAAATTAATTAGACTATTCAGAATGTGATTTCTATAACTTTGTACATATTCCGCAATTAAATACTAAAATGCCTTGTTTAAATATATATTTCAAACTTTGTTAACCTTTAAAAATATATATGTTCTAATATGATTTATATGTGCTACTTTTCTACAGTCAAAAGGTTAAATATTTTCAATTTTGTCAACTGTAAGCTAACACGAATTTTTGTGTGGAAAATTTCGTTAATGAACATATATAACAAATGTATATGACATTGTAAGAAAATCTTATCTTCTTAACTTTGCTAATCTAAATAACTCCATCCTAGTTCGTTTTATAAATGATAAAGATTCTAGTTTAAAGACAAACTGTGAGAATCCTCGTCTTTTTTCTCTAGATTTTTGACAGTTCTCTTTAGACTTAGTCTGCTAGTTGTCTATCATGTTCTCGATTATTAAACAAAATCTACATATTTATGGATAGTGACATATTGTCTTTGTCTTCTTTGAAGCACATATGTCATGTGTACTTTGTAAACGTCCCTGTAAAATCCAAAGTTACTTTTGCTTGAAACTGTTTTATATAAGTCTTACTATCTCGATAACTATACTTACTGCGTACAATAATTAATATATTTACTTTTTCAGAACTCTTCTATATTTCGCTAGAAAGACATACATGGCGTACTTAACGGAAACATGAAAAAAAATGTTTATACTATTGTCATTAATTAAATAATTGAATAGTTTTAGTCATATATTGATGATGTAAACTAAAACTACACTGATCACCGACATCATTAAATGTTATCTATTGACAATATTTTGTTATTAAATTCATGTATATGGTTAGAATTAATGTTGGTGACTGTGCAACTCTATTTTTGAAGTAGATACATGTATTGTTACACACCATTTTTGAAGTGGCTACTGTTGCGCGACATTCAATATGAATCTGCATTGTAACTGTGAATGTAAACTAAGCAATAAAAACTTATTGTTAATATTAAACGTGATCTGTTAAAGCACCACGACCGACAAATATGAATATACCAATGACCATATAAATGGTTTGCAAATTCACAAATACTGCTATCATAAGATAATCACATAAATGACAAAATTCACAAACGAGGTTTTTGTTTTAGAATCATTTATAACAATACGCTCTCTGTGCAACTCAGTGCATATTCTACTGTTACTTCACATTCGGCTGATGAGCAGGAAAGTATAATAACATTAAATTAAAGTCAATGACTGTTATAGTTTATTATAGTTTGCGCAATGGTTGGACCTAAATTGGTATTAAGAAAATAAATAAATGAGTTTGCTGCCTATAAGATCAAACACTTCAATTACTGTTTGCTTGTTATTGCACTAAAATTACACTGCAAAGTGTTTAACACTTCCTCTGTTATCAAAACATACACCGCGTATTTATTGGGGAATATCTACACTATCCCAAAAATACGTTGTTGGATTCATATTAAGAGCGGTTCTTGTAAAGTGTGCTTACTCAAAAAGTATAACAATTTATTCTAGAAAATATTATATCATATAATTTTGGTATAATGATAATAACACGTTTTATAAAATATAGCTGAAATCGTGTATGATGTAACATTAGGACAAAAACACCAAGTTCAGGGTTTAAATGCTTGCTATATAACAAATTCGAACAATTACACAATGTTTTAGAATAATATTCATGTTGTAGAAAATTAGGAACACGTGCATGAGTGAAATTTGATTGTTGACAATTTCTCATTGTACGTATTCATTGACATCTTAAATGTTTGTTTTGTGTTTTTAATGCTATCGTTTTGCTTTTTCAGATGATGCGTCATCATACTTACCAACGAAAGGTAAAATCAACGTACTAAAGAAATGTGATTGAAAGAGAACTGTTAAGAAGTTTTTTTGTCTAAAACATGTGAACAATAACAAAGTCGATTTTAATTTAGAAGAAAGTAAAATGGGCATGTATTATGTTTTTTAAATCAAGTATAATGAAGCTATGCTTTGTTAATTTTGCCATACATTTGTTTTATTATATTTTTTATGTTTAGCTATATTTCAATTCTAACAATAAAGTACATAGTATACATGCTATAACTGCTTTTTTTTCAAGGAAATAACTCAGGGTTTGTCTGGCAAAACCAAATAAAAAACAAATCGTGACATTGTTTACCATGGAACCTTTATTCCAAATGAACCATTTTATTTTGTTGTATTATAGTTTATATTGTTTTACATCTTTTTATGTATTCTTCTCCGTTTATAGAAATTTAACAGTTGTGTCATAATATACCACCTGCCTATCATTGTTTATATGTCTCGACCTTTGGTAATGCATTGTAATATCATCATGCAGATGAAGAATAAAAGAATAAAGAAACTTTTTATGTTACTTACTAAATACAATAGGTAATGTTTCTGTTTATGTGTTTCAGGTGTCCATTATATTGGTCTTAAAGAAACCAGTTAAAAGATTGTCTCCAGTTTCCCTTTTTCATAAGAAAAAAAACGGGGTATAAATATACATAAATCAGTAAATCGATTGACTGTCGTTAAGGAAGTGATGCCATTCATTTGCTTTATCATATTTAGCTATATTTCAATTTTAACAATAAAGTAAATAGTATGCATGCTCAATTGTTTTTTTGGTGTTTTTCCCAAGGAAAAAACTCAGGGTTCGTCTGGCACAACCAAATAAAAATCAATTTGTGAGATTGTAAACCATGCAATCCTTATTCCAAATGAACCATTCTATTTTGTTATATTATAGTTTATAATTTTTTATGTCTTTTTTATGAATTCTTCTCCGTTTATAGAAATTAAACAGTTACGAAGTGTCATAATATACCACCTGCCTATCATTGTTTATATGTCTCGACCTTTGGTAATGCATTGTAATATCATCATGCATTCTGATTGTTTTTTATCCTCTAAGTTATGTTTTGTATTGGTATTTGTTTCATATCAAAAGTAGTAAATCTGCTGAGTTTATAAAGAAACTTTTTATTATACTTACTATATACAACAGGTAATGTTTCTGTTAATGTGTTTCAGGTGTCCATTATATTGGTCCCAAAGAAACCAGTTAAAAGATTGTCTCCAGTTTTCCTTTTTATAAGAAAAAAAACGAGGTATGAATAATAATTATACATATTTACTGTCGTTGAGGAAGTGACACCTTTAAAACTGCCAAGACTATACATAGTTCATTGCCTCTTGCACTATTTTATCTCATAGCAATATGTTAGAAGTTTTTATCATTTTTCCAAACTCTTTATTATTGTAAGACGTTTTAAAGTTATTCTCTAATAATACTGTTATTCCCAGAGCCCTTATACAAATACTACAAAAACAAATCTTCCCATCAAGCATGATCTTGTTTAAGAGAAAGTTTTTCTCCCATAAATTGACAAATCATAGGATAATGTTTCAGTGATTTATATTAAAATACTTCAGTAACAAATCTATCAAACATAATTCAATTTAAAAGAATGTTATTCACCTTTAAATTGATGAATTATATGATAGTGTTTCGTAGATTATATACACTGTACGGCTTACAGTCAAAATGCAAAGCTTCAATTAACCTCTACATTTTATATGGCTTCAATTCGAGGTTTTCCACCTAATGTATCACATTAAGAAGATGAACAGAATTTTTTCCCAATAGCATATATGTTTTTGTAGCCAGTGTGTAGGTTACTTATTAATAAGTTATATATTATCAATGTCATGGACAGAATGATATCGGGAATTAAGCTATATAAAACATGTCTGACTCTTTTTATTAAGTTTGTCAACTTTTCATATAGATATTAATGTTCTAATCATGTTACAAAAATGCCAAGATGATCTTTGCCCTCGGTACCAAGAACATAAATCATAAAACTGCCCTCTTTGATGTACCAACAATGTTCTATTAAATTAAAGATAACTCAAAATGATTTATTTTATTTAACTACTAACCACAAATTTAATATTGCAAAGCGTACAGTATAAGAATAACTTGACTTTTGGAGAAAAAAATAACATTTAGCTGTGGTGGATTTATTTCAACAAGAAAAACAGATTAGCGAAATTTGCCTCCGGAATACGCTATAAACTTGTTACAGCTTCAGAAGATGTTCGTCAGTTTTCTGAAAAAGCACTGATGTTACAAGAACTGAGGATATATTACAGGAAATAAATTTATGCTCATACATAGAAATGTATATATCGTGTAAATAATTATATACGCCCAATGCATATAATAGATTTTTGTAGTCCGTATTTCCAGATGACTCAGGACTATTCCCATGGAAACTAAATCCAAAGAGCGCCTGAGGACTTTGAAGGCAATGCCAAATGCCAAGTATAAACTTTCAAGGCTTTATGGTTCTAGAGAAGACGAGCAACTCAGTGAATACTCTACCGTTACTTCACATTCGGCCAATGCGCAAGAGGGTAGGATACCATATCTTTATGTTTATGTTTTTTTACGTCGCATTCAACACATGTATAGGTTATATACACGACGGCCAGCTCTTCCTTCTATAGGTTTCCTGGACACTTTTCTATCACCAGTACTAACTTACCCTACCACGAGGCTGACAACTCATGTATAGGGTATGACCTGCCGCGACCGGGTTTCGAACTCGCGATCTTCGGATTCGAAGTCAGACATGCTAACCACTACGCCACAGGATACCATATCTAATTAAAGTTATTAATTGTATAGTGTTTATGGTTTGCTAGTTAAACCTTAATTTGAATGGCGATAATGAATAAATGATTTGTTTGACCATGAGATAAAAAACTTCAATTATTTATCGGCATTAATTGCACTCGATTACATTGCGAAGTGTTTAACACTTCCTCTGTTATTATAACATACACTGACTAAAAATTGGAAAGATCGGGGCAAAAATTTGATACAATATAAAAAAAAAAACGTTGTTATATTAATATTAAGAGCGGTGCTTTTAAAGTGTACTTACGCAAATAGTTTAACAATGTATTCTAGAAAATATTATATCATATCTAAGTATATATATCTAACACGATAAATTAGAATAACAATATGTTCACGTTTTCATAATAAATGAAAGAAAACGTGTATGATGTAATATAAGGACAAAAAACACCAACTTCAGGGTTTAAATATTTGCGATATCATATAACAGTGGTTTACATAAACATATCAACTAACCATTCAAACAATTACTCAGTGTTTTAGTAAATTTTTATGCTGTCGAAAATCTGAAACACACGTTTAGATGAAATTTGATTGTTGTCAATTTCTCATTGAATGTGTGCGTTGATGTATTAAATGTATGCATTGTGTTTTTATTCTATCGTTTTATTTTCAGAAGAAGTATGTTTTGCTTACCAACGAAAGGTTAAATCAGCGTATTAAAGAAATGTAATGGAATGTGAAATCTTAAGAAGTTTTTGTCTGGTACGTCTGTACAAATAACAGTGTCTGTTTTGATTTAGAAAAAAATATAAAGTAATATGTTCATCCAAATCAATTATTACGAAGTTATTCATTTTTTATGTCGCCATACATCCTTTATATTATATCAAGCTATAATTTCAACCCTAACCATTAAGACAATATTATAAATTTTTCTTAAGGAAAAAACTCCGGGGTACGTCTGGCGCAACGAAATAAAAAAACAAAACTAGGTCGAGTTTTCTTGGGTAATTGTTTCATTGTTAAACAATGCATCATCTATTCCAAAATAAACTATTTTGTTGTATTATAATTTATAATGTTTTTCGTGTTTTTATGTATTCTTCTTTGTACATAAACAGTAAACAGTTACAATGTGGCAAAGTATCACACCTGCCTATTATTGTTTATATGTCTCAACCTTTGTGATGCCTTGTAATCTCATCTTGCATTCTGATTGTTTTTTATCCTCTTTATATGTTATGTTCTGTTTCTTGTTTTGTTTCAATATCATATTTAGTAAATTTGCTTCTCAACAATAAAGAAACCTTTAATGATACATAAAAGATACAATAGGTAATAGTTCGGTTAAGGTTATTCAGGTGTCCATTATGTTGGTCACAAGAAAATGGGTTAAAAGATTGTCTTCAGATTTTATTTTCAAAACAGATAATGTAATATCAGCGTGCATAGTTTGATTGACTGTTGCAACGTGACATCTTTCAAACAGCCAATACTATACGTAGTTCATTGCTTCTTGCAATAAATTATCTCATAGTAAATGATAGAAGTTTTTTTTATTATTTTCTCCTAATACTCAGGTGTGTAAGTGAAATAATTGTGCAAAATGTGATAAAAGCACCAAATTTGGCATGGAGGTACTTTGAGTCATACTGATCAATATTAGCCCAGGAGACAATCATGAGGGGCCTTGTATCTTGCCTAAATGGGGCCCCGAAAGGGGCACATAAATAGACATATTTAGTATAGAGATAGTTTTAAAATTATTATCTCTATAAAAATGATGGTTATTAAAATATATGTATTATGATTTTATATGCCTAAGAAAGTATATTGTACACTCAAAAATAGTTTTTTGTAAGTTTATTTGCAGTTGAGGCCCGGCATCTGCTTTGAACTTGTCATAAGGCCCTAAATTATGCATAATGTAATAATGTAATTGAATAAATGGTAAATATTTTATTTGAAATCATACAAATACATCATACTTTCTCAAAATAAGCCTTCAATAATTAATTTATGAAGATACACCAGAATCAGCATGCGGTACCATTGTATGAAACACATGAGGCCCCGAAGGGGTTTTTGTATTGAACTCTAAATAAATAAATACCAAGTATGCCTATATACACTATTCAATTTAAACTGATAAATAGACTAACTATTTAAGATACGTACATTCAAAATGACGATTTTAATTAATAGTACTTATGTCTAAAAGTTGAGGCCCTTACTGGGGTAATTTCATGACGTGAAGATTAGATAATTGTAAAGAAGGTCTAACCCTTTTTTTATTGAAACGTATGCTGTCATTACAAGTGTGTAACATTTCAACAGTTCACATAACAATTTGGTAAGGTTAAACGGAATCCAATTAATCATAATTGAACATGGATGATTACTATATTCATTACCGTTTTAGGTCTGTATTACGAGAGACTATACGACCTGTTTTCGTCCTAAATTTATCAAAATCATATTTCTATTATGTATTAAGAGTTTTGATAATATAACATCCTATAGGCATCCACGCCTTAGATACATTTCAAGTTCTAAAACAGTATGTGATCATGTTTTAATACAAGTCTAATATCACCATTTTACAAAATAAAATACAATGTAGTCCTGAAAGAGACTATGCATTACACCGACATCATACCCTTGAAGCTCGGAGTAATAATGAAACAAATATGTACATTTGTATACTGTGTTTGATGTACAAACTACATGTAATTTTAAACAGACTTTATCATAGATGCATATCTTACAATAAAACAGTTAATATTTTAGATATTATAGAGAGAACAATTTAAAAGGCCCTTCTTATATACATGTATCAAATATAACCATCCCCAAAAGCACGACATTTCTTCATAAAGATTGGTAAAATTGATTTGACTATTTAACTAAACGTGGTAAAAATTATAGCATTTTGTAGTCTAGATTCCATCTTTTCAAATGCTCACTGACTGGCTATTATCCCTAATCATAGGTACTAGTACACTTTTCTGTATTTATCAATCTACTTGACGAAACTTTCACTTCATTTGGTAGGAAGTCAATGTGGCAAAGGGAATGACATAACCAGGAAAGGTGCCGTTTTACAGCTAAGCAGATTGAAGAAAAGCAGACACATGGCTTGCATAAAGAAATAAACATTGACCCTGAATGGGTTACAATCTTAGACCTTTCTATCTCTAAGCGAGTGTAAGAGATTAAGAGCATTTTGTGAAATCATGTTAAGGGAACTTACTGTGCATAATTATTTTTGTAAACCTTATAAAGTATAAGAAATATTCACAAGTTTTATCATTGCTCAAAAATATCTTTAGTAGAAGAATTACATCTAGGATTACATCTCCCGGCGTAAAAACGAGAGTATAACTTCATTTGAAGACGGGTTTTAAAATATTTTTATTTTATTTATTGTAATACTGTTATGGAAATTCTGTCATAGCCAAATTTCATGATCACTGCCACAGCTAAATCGCCAGTAAACTTCATAAATAACATACGTCTACAATAAATAGTTCTTTTAAAAGTATGATAATGTGGAGTACGTCCATAGACTGGTCACCTCGTCTATCAAGCGGGTTATACATTACATAGCTTTCATAGACCGTCAAGCTTGTCACGAATCCATAAAATGAATAACCCCAGTGAAACAACAATATGAATTGCAAGAATAGTGAATATGTGTTCAAGATTCGTCGGAAACTTGTTTATGCTTACTCTTCCCTACTGAGTACCATGATATCAAATCTAAAGGAAGTTACTTAGTAACACTGGTGGTTTATCCAGTCTATATGTTTCTTAAATCTCAGTCATTAGCATTTGTCACATGGTAAGTCCAACTTGAGTAATACTACATGGTATATATCATCAAATTATGGTTGTTTGTTATCGCCTTTGCAACATATACTATTACATTATAAAACATGCATGACTTGGTTGGATAGATGCTAGCATTAGTTTTTTTGGAAACTGTGGTTGCATTCATAATAAAAGAGCAAAAGATGAAAAATAAAACGAAACTGATTAGCATAAAAAAGGACCTCTTAGTCGATTTTCCTTTAACTCTTTACAAGGAAAGATAAGTGCAATAAGTGGCAAATTTTCACCTCAGCGATAGGGCTTTTTCAATATACGATTAATTGACGGACAGCAATGCAACTAGGCCGATTTATTTTTTACTTGGTTGTCTGAAAGTAGAAGACAAAGTTCGATTCAGGAGTAACTGGATTGGTCAGTATATGGTTAAAGGCCTTATCATTTTACCCAAATCAAGTTGATAAATTACATTATATATATGTCAAATATACCTAAAACTAAAGTTAAACTCCATTAATTCCATAGCAGAACAATATACATGTATGTTATGTATCATACATGTTTCACTGTTGTAAGTACGTTAGCTCAAGAGGGACCACTTCTATTTTCTCCGTGCAGGGTCTCTTTGTTCATTGTTGCAAGTAATTGATGCTTTTGCTTAGTAATTAGATTTAAAATGTGATTGGACTTTGGGTTTTATTTTTGGACATGTTTTTTTCATTTTTCATATTCAAATTTTCCAAGAGGGGCCTCTCAATAGATAAATAAAAACATGCTTGATAGATCTCATTAATTTTCTGAAGAAGCAAAATGAAATAACGAATAAAAATTTTATTATTGTATTATAATGTGCTTTATTTGATGATTGTTACTGACGTTTAGATAAAGCTTTGTCTCCAGTCCTATTAACACTATAATCCTATATAATCAATACAGAAAATTATATACACGTATTCAAAATTTATATAAATTCCCCATTGGTTTGGCCTCATGAGATTATACTTTGTTTTGTGAATTATTTCTAAAAAAACTAACATGATAGCTAACCACACAAAATTACCCATTCAAAATATTTTAAGTAATATATTAAAACAAAACGAGAACATTAATTTCACTGGTCATTTATAGTTTTTTTGTGTTTTGTTTTCTTAAAAACCCTTACCTGGACCTCAATTACAATTCATTGTATCATGTTAAATTTGAAAAAAAAGTTTCTGACATGATTGTACTCATCATGAGTGAAGAAAAATTATTTTATTTATTTGATAGATAAAACATTACACTAAACTATGCACTGCTTATACTTGTTATGGGTGACCCCTTTCATGGTCCCAGAATTGTGTTAGTAGGGCCTCTCATGGTGGTCTCCTTGGAGTTTTCTGAGGTGCATCACTCAAAATGATATGAAGAATAAAAAAGTTTCATCATTATGTTATTTGAACTGTACATAATAGATTAAATGTTACCGATACAATTTCTGAATTCTATGTAATCAGTACAGCAAATTAGATATTCAATATTTTTTCATAGGTTTCCCCTTGTTTTGGCCTCTTTTGATCATACTTGGTTTTGAAATTTATTTAAATGAAAAGACACCACATCTAGCCACACAAAATTACCCATTTAAAATGCTTTAAAAATGTGAAAAAATAAAAATAAAAACTGTACTGGTTGTTAGTGGTCTTTTACTATTTGTTGACCATAAAATCCCTTTATGGGGCCTCAATAACGATTATAATTATTACATGTGTATGTTAAATATTCTGAAACATCAACTGACATATTTGTTCTCATCTTGAGCAAAAGAAATTTAATACATTTAGTTGATATATAAATTAAGGATTTTTACACCGTACTATGCAATAATATCAATTGTTATGGGTAACCCCCTTTAGGGCCCCATATTTTTGTTCACAGGGCCTCTCATGGTTGTCTCCTGGCTTTTTTCTGAAGTTCATACCTTAAAGTTGATTTCCTGAAAGTTTGGTGCTTTTATCACAATTTGCACAATTCGACCATTTTTTGTCCCTTACACACCTGAGTATAACTCTTTATTATTGTAAGATGTTTAGAGACATTTTAAAGAAATTGTAATCCCAGAGCCCTCATATAAAATACTACAAAAACAAATCTTCCCATCATAAGAGCAAGACTATTTACTGAAAAAAAATTCCCAATAAAAGATATGTTTCTGTAGCCAGCATGTAGGTAACTTATTATTAAGTTATGCATTATCGATGTCATGGACAGAGATATATTGGTAACTATGCTATATAAAACATGTCTGACTTTTTGTATTAACTCAGTCACCTTTTCATGTAGCTATTCATATTCTGATCATGTTCCAATTATGCGAAGATGATCTTTGATCTTGGTACCGATGGTATCATAAGACTTGTCTCTTTAATGTACAAAAATGTTTAATTTAACTAAAGATTACTCAAAATATATTATTAACTACTTACCATAATTTAGTTATTGCTTAGTCTTTACGAATAGCTTGCATTTAGAGAAAAAACAACATTTAGCTGTGGTGGATTTATTTCAACCAAAAGAAAATAGCAACAAAATCTGCCTTTGAAATGGTATTGTTAGATTGGCACAAGGAATACTCTTAAAATTTGTAATAGCTTCATGAAGTTATTTGTCAGATTTCGGAAAAAGCACTGATGTTACAGGAACTGAGGATATATATTACAGGAAATAAATAATTTTTCATGCATAGAAATATATATCGTGTACATGTAAATAGATATGTACCTCTAAGGCATAACAGAAGGTTTTTGTGGGTATTATTCCAGATGACTGTGGACTACTCCCATAAAAATAGATTCTAGGAGCGTCTAAAGACATTGATGGTAATGTAACATACCAAATGTTAAATCTCAAGGCCTTATGGTTCTAGATAAGACGAGCGTATATTTTTTCCTCATACAACAACATTGAAAGCTTGTGAACCATAGCGCCAATTTTGACTCCAAGGGCATAATTTGAACAATCCTCGCTAGTAATGCCGATGTGAAAGCTCTCGGCCTCGTGGTCTTAGAAAATCATTTAAAGGCTTCCTTTTAATTTAAAAATGTTGCCCTTTGGGGCATAATTTGACCTATCTTCTACTAGTTCAAAGCCATATGCATTTCGACAAGAAAAATTGTTGACAACGGATAGACGCTCATAGTTTGATTACTTTAACCTAAAAAAGTAAGTATAAAACTTATATAAAAAATTAGAAAAACCTATCATTAAAAAAAGGTATTGAAGTCAACAACAAGCAAAAACATCACTTTCATTTATCCAACAATTAGACTATCGTACTTAGTATCGTGTCCATAAAGAACATGCCGTTCATCGTAAACATTCTGTTTAGATTTCTTTTACTGCTTTTTACGAGTATTTTATTTGTATACCACATCTGGTGTCCTCTTAAAAAAAAACATAAAAATATAGTTAACCAGCAACGAGTATATTTGGACTGATAATCACAAAATCAAATCTCTTAAGAATATCTGATTCTATTACATAAGTGTCACACACATAAACAGTGCGTTTAGACTAAAACTAAGATTCTAGAAATCTAATACTCTACTGTATGCACTATATATTTCTTGCCTAACGCTCTTTTGAAAATCAATTTATTTTAATCAAATGTTAATTTAAGTCAGAGCACAATTTTAACAAATATGTTAATTATAAAATATCATATCGTCGCGGATGAACGTCGAGTAAAAATCTTTGGTTGATATATATTCATTTGAGAAAGGTAAAGTATAATAAAGTATTATATGCTTTTCAGTGGAATATCGGGATTTATCGGTGAAATAAGAATTGATATTTCACTGTTTGGAAAAAATGCAAATACATTTATTAGTTTTCACTGTTTGGATCTACGCGCCGTAGATCTATTGACGGTCTATTTTTTTTAAATCGTAAATCGAGAACCATTCAAATATTGGAAAGTATACATCAAAATTCAAGAAATGTGAATTATAGGTAAAACTACCCAACTTAAAAAATTAGTACTAGCATGTTAAATGACATGATTGAACTAAATAATAATAGATTAAAAATATTACTCACAGTCACATCAGCACATTTTCTTCGTTAGTGTTAAAATCTTATAAGCAAAGTAGAAAGGTCCAAATCCATTATTATTCTTGGATATAATAACAAAATAAAACCCTTACTAAGACTCTAGAAATCTATTACTGCATTGTATGCATTATAATAAAATGCAAGAAATATATTTTATTTCTTGTCTTTCAAACGCTTTTTTGAAAATCAAATTATTCGAATTGATTAGTTTTATCCGCAACAATTTTTTCAATAACCCAAAGTACAATGAACGCACTATTTTCATTAATTGAAATTACAAACAAAAAACGCAATATTTTCTCTTTTGATTGCATTTCTACAAAAGTTTTAAGATATAAATTAAATTTGTTTTACAAGGCGTAAAAATGAAATTAAGTGCCTAGAACGCTAAGTTCACATTTTTATGTAAGAAATATTTTTTAATCTAATTTTCATCTAAATTGCAGTTGATATGTAAAATATGTTTATAGTTATAGAGGTATATATTTTAAATTCCTTTGTTTTATATCAATTTATTTGCTTGCTTTTGAAATAATCCCATTTTATATAACTACATGAATAATTATGTCAACAGCAGACACGTATATTGCATTTAATGAGTTAAATTATTTTGTATCTAATTACCCACAAATGCCTTATAATTAGAAAAAAATAATGTCGGTTAAATCGAAACCATACTAAGCATAGATCTTGATAATTTATTTTTTAAGATAACAAAAGCTTCTTCTTAACCACATTGATTAAGGCTTCTATATTTTTATTAAACTAGTTCTAATTTATACGATAAGGTTTTGGTACGGCTTCTGAAATTCAATGACCTTATTAGTGGTTGAAAAAACATATACTAAGTTGTACAATTGGACTAAAGTGACTCATAATTAATTTCATTACAAATAAGATCTGGGTTAAGAATCTAATTGTATCTACCCGTCTAGTGCTTTAGTGTTTGATAAAGCATTAATATCTCACCCTTATGACTGCATCATACAGGTTGAAAACTCAAAGAAACACATTAATATAAGGTGCGCTTAAATTATCTGGCATTCCATTGTAGAACGACATGGGTAGTGTTCCTAATAAATTTCGAGTTGAGTAACCTCACCATTGAATTTTTTTATTTTTTCAGCCACAAACCAAATTTATGTAACAAATGTTCTACAAAAAGATCGTTAAACATATAAAAACAGCAACAGTAACAACACCTGCTCTTACTATACAGTCAAGAAGCAAAGAACGAGATAGTTTTAAAGTTCAAACCTTATAGTTACAAAAAGGATACCACAATAAAACAACAACAAAAACGTGAAGGAGTATCCGCCCTTTGAACGCAAACTTGTATAACAAATGCCATTTGAGTTTAAAGATTCTTGTAAGAACAAACAATAACAAATTGTCTTCGTGAAAACTTCAACCCATAATAATTCAATATGAATGCTGCATGAAAAGCACACAAACACATAAATCAAAAAGATCAAAAGGCAATTGCTCAATGACCAAAAACCAGCATCGTTGAAGTTAAAGCAGCAATGACATGATAAACGATGCTCTTATTTAAATGACAAGAAGGCAGTGCTCGTCCCACGCTCTTATCTAAAGATGGTCGTTCCCATATTTTAACTTTAATATCAACTTTTCTAAACTTGTCAACATTGTTGAAAAACGTTTTTAAGGCAGTAGTGTTCTTGTAATGGCAAATTCAGTGTTTTTTGTTTAGTTTAGTTTATTAAGTTTAGTTTAGTTTAGACAATACTAATGTTTGACTATACCTTATTACCCCTTTATATTTTATTAAACACCTTTAGTACGAGAAAAGCTAGATTGAGACATGTGAAGTTACATGGCGATATTACTATTCAATTTGATAGATCGGCTGTTATGATAATGCTCCAATTGACAGAAACATCAATAATTGTAATAGCTAGATTGTCTTTACTTATTTTGCTTCCCGAATATGTAGAACACAGCTGTGGTGCTTTTCACAAAAAATCTTAAGAAATAAACTCTTCGTAAGTCAACAGCTAGAAACCTTAATAATATGCTCATTTTTCGGTTTATCAAATCTAAATATTATAGAATTGTGTATCAATTTTGAATATCATATCATATATCATGCTTATTTTCCGTCTGACTTTAAAGTGCTAATTATATGAAACTGATTTACGAAGATTTTTCTCGTAAGAATTTTTGTGAAAATCAGCACACATCTTGATATCTTATTAAGATTTACCTCGTTAAACATCAATTGCACTCTGTGCAACATACATGCACTCTTTATGGGTTGGTACGCCATTAAACCCCTACTAGAAAACAAACTCTTTAGTTCGAGCAAAACAGCACATAATTTCCCTCAATCTGTTTTACTATGTTGAGACCATGCATTTGATTAAGTGTGTTATTAAGTTAACAGGTAATGTGTAATATGCGAACTTTGAGTTAGATTGTGGCACTGCAATTTATTCAAAATGATATAATTGACCCATGTGTTAAAGATTTTGTATCTTTGTATAAAAAGAACGAGCACAGTTCATTGCATCTACAACGGTGTTTATGTATATAGGGCAATCGGGTTGAGCCACATGTTCTGTAACTTAGTTATGGTTCTCCCCTTCAGGTATACAATAAAACATCTGCAAAATTATAAAGAAGTCGGACAATAGAAGTAGTTGCAAAACTGGATTACATGGGTCTACAACGGAGAGAAAAATGAAAATGTTATGGTAAATTCTGTTGCAAAAACTCGCACCGGTCCTCCCCAATTAAGTTCATGTAGAGTATTTTAAAAGCTGGGAAAGTGTTAAACATTTCGCCATCTATTTTAGCACAATAACAACAAAACATTACAGGAAGTGTTTAATCTTATGGACACCAAACGCATCTATTCATTATCTCGATACAAACGATACTGCGCAAATAATTATGAACTATTACCTTTAATGACTTTAATTCAATATATCATCTATCATTCTTAAAACCTCTAAAATGATTTTTAAACCTTAGATGGTATTAAGACGAGGTTTATTCTATTTATAATGCTAAAGTAATTAATAATAGTTAATTAAGCTGCAAAAGTACACAAACGTATGGTGGCATAATTCTGCCTCCAGATAATCAAATACTAAACTAGTTAATTAAGTGAACTTAATAAACTTGTTTCATATTCATTTTACATGTCATTAAATTATGTTAAAATGTGACAGCCACATGATGTGTCGCTGTGTCAATAACTTTACTTCAAAAAGAACCAGTACATCCCTTTTCATCTCAAATCCTAGTTTTTGACATAACCTTACGAGAACAATAATAATCAAAAGAAATAATGTCATTTCCTAGACTTCAAAAACATGTAAAATATTTACGTTTTAATTCTGAACTAGGTTAATGCTTAAATGTACTTTTTACTATCATTTGCTATGTTTTGTATAGAATCCTAGTTGCTCAGTTCTTTAGGCCATAATTCATCGCCTCAATCTAACAATGTCATTTCTCCAATTTTGAAAATAAATTGAGATAAACATCCCAAGCGATTTGTATGACCTTGTTCTATTTTCTAAAAACAAATCCAGACTCTATATTGTCAAAGAGCCAAATCCGCCAATCGTACATTATCCTTTCTCCACACATTTTCTCTGCTCACAGAGAAAATATTGCTCTATGTCCAGGACATAGATCAATATTTGGGCTGAAAATGCTGTTATCCGATCAAAATGAAGTCTTTCATTCGTTTTATGTCCCAGTTGACTCTAGCAATGCTCTAAGTGCATTGAAGCTCGTTCGAACATTGCTCTATCTCATTTCGTCCAGTCGGACTACACGACTTGATTATCGTGTTTTGCTCTCCAGTGACATCATTTTTTCGGTGTTTGCCAGAAATAAATATGTATGCTGCAACATAGGCGGTTTCAAAAACTCAAAATTATAAAAAATGTGCACAAATACCATTATATTGTCTTTTTGGAGATAGCGCAATGTTAGAATGAGATGCATCATCCAAAATAAGCGAATTTAGATCATATCTCCAAACATATTTTTGCAATAATTTTAGTATTATATTCATAATATTTCAATCATATTCCTCATGTATGTGTTGAATAACATCGTTAATGTTCCTACCAAGTCTTAAGTCTATGCAGACTGAAACAACGAAAATATAACATTTCGAACTTTTTGAAGTTGATTTCTCAAAAATAAAAATTTGGTAGTTACAGCATTGTCAGGTTGAGGCGACGAATTGCTATAGCCAATTTACTAGCTAGGGTTTTTTTGTGGTTCATATGACAACACCAGGAAGAAAAAGATTGGCTGACATTATAGGCAAATTAAAAACCTTGATACTGCCTATAGTATAAAACATTTTGATACAGGTTGTAATTAGACATTAACGGTATAAACATCTCACATTTGCGCAAGTTATTGATATAAAGTTTTAACTGGTTTATGTAAAAATCTGATTGCAAATTCTGCATAGTATTTTGTCGTGTTTATGTATTGTCTGTGGAATAACAATTCACTTGCAATTTGGTTGCGGAAGTAACTAGTTTTCTTTACAATTTCAATATAATCTCTTTTGTAAAGCAAATTCTCAGTTAATATATCCTTGTTCATATCAAAAATGACATGTTTTCAACTCTGACATAAAAAGTGGTTTATTGTTCATATTCCGTTTGATTGTTAAAACTGCAAACGAACCAAAAATAAGTCAGAAATAATATGACTGTATGACTATATGTACTATGTATAAACATAAAAGCCGCATTTTTATGTTGTTCTTAAGCAACGATAACACAAATTCATAACCGCATTTCTTTGTTTAATTTGGGTGTTTTTCAGACTGATTCATATAAAGTGTTACTGTTACATGTAAACTGATGTCGTGGAACAGTTTTGGGGTGTTTTTTTGTCAGTTATTTCCTTATAAAAATATGGCGCTATTGTTTGCTTAGATCTAAAATTGCATGTACTTCAGTCTGGAAGTTTCAATATCTAATGTTAGAAAAAATGATAAATAACAGTATCTAAAATGACAGTAAAACATGTAATGTCTGTAACATCTGGGTTATATAAAAAATATGTTAATAAACAGGGCTTTTCTGCATATGTATTGTGTATAAGCATTATAATAATATTTTTCTGTAAACTTACCTCTGTCTTTCAGAATTGAATATTATTGTAGTCTGTTACAACTTTTTGTGAATTACGAAACTCTTTAAATGAAGAAAGAAACACGCTTCACATATCCACTAAACCTGTATATATGAAATATTGTTTATCATAAAACACGATGATTAAACCAAAAAGAAGATATGATTTAATTATATTAAAGAGACAAAATGCTAAACGGATAGAGAACATTTGCATACTAAAAGTAAAAACATAATGTCATATCGTTTATATTCAGGTATATATTCTATTTTATTAACACCATGTGTATAGTGCGTTTTTTCTCAACTCTCAAAACATAAATAATTTCACGGCGACTTCGTTTTTTGTCTGACGCTCGTGATATTGTGATAGCGTGTATTCAATCACCGTGAATTTATTCAAACTTTGACAGTTGAGAAAAAATGAACTATACATATGGTGTTAATAAAATAGAATATAAACTTGTTTTGCGCTAACTCATCAATCTATTATTATATACATGTTTGGTTCAATACTATTTTGTGATTTGATTTAAGAAGTGAAATGAACACATTGCATTTTAGCCTGAAGAACATAGCGAATATCAGACAATCTAATGACAAGCATTATTTTTCTAGCAAATTAGCGTAGAATGGAAATTTGTACGTAAGTTAAAATATAATCCAGTATGCAAATTTTGCCAATTACGGAAGTTAAAGCTTAATTAATGGATTGGCATTTTCCTGTATTCAAACCCAGACGCTTTGTACAATTACATTATGTGGTAGTTGTTTAAATTAAATATTTATGCAATATTTGTTCTAACACAATGTCGTTCGACAATATATCGATTGCCATTAACCAACATTTCATTTGGTAAAACCTGACTGCACCAGTACGTAAGGTTCTATTATGACATGAAATGTGCAACATAATTATAAGAAAATAATGACCCCGTCTAGACGAAACAACATTCAAATCACGCCTCAGACTAGCAAATTGTTTTGTTTTATTTATAAAGGTGATAGTGATCACTGTTTTGTTTATTGAGATATACTTATTGGCCGCAGAGATATATACAGTGTAGACGAACTGCTGAATAAATAACTCGGACAATGACACTACTACTTAATGATTTGAGACTCTTCTGTAAGAGGCAACAATTGTCCTAATGTGTTTTGTCTCCGGAGTGTAGTACTACTTCACAACATAAATATATAACTTTATTTTTATCTGAATAAATCCTTCAAACAATCCATTCAACAGCATGAATGTATTCATTTTTTCACGTAATATAAGCTTTACTTTTCTTTAATGGCTCAAGTTTATCAGACGTACATCACAAATAATGATTTACGTATGTGGTATATGACGTTCAAACATGAAAGAAATGCCTAGTGTTCTACCTGTTTGCATTTTTATCAGTTGATATACTTTCAAAGTAAAATGTTTCATCTCGTGCAATATGTGTATATGTTGTATATATAAGTTATTTTATAAATGTTAATTTGAATTTCCAATAGAGTAAAAGTGTATCAATCAGGAATTATCACTTTATTGGAATGAATCCGGATCAAAGATTGTAGGTCTATTTGTAATATAACTTAGGAAGAGAAAAACGAATTGAATGTATAGCTAAATTACTTCGTGTAAGTATTATTGTTACGGTTATTCTGACAGATAATTTGATATTAGTGCGGAGTATAGTTCTTAATAAGTCGAATGTGAAAATGAAAACCTTTACACACTTCTCATTTAGATTACTATTCAGTTTTGTAATACATAAGTTATACTTTTACAATGACACCAGCTGATCAAATAATGAATAATTATAATTTGTACTACCACTGTGCTTACAATATTTGTGTTAAAACTTACATTATTACCGAACCTAAAATCTATTTACGTCCATTTACGTATTAGTCTTTATTACATTATTTAATTGTCCAGTTCAATTTGATACATAACAAGGTTTCTAAGTATTCATTATCTCTAATGGAATTGTCCTTTGTTTAATGCACTCAGAGGTTGTAAAATAGTACATAGAATTAATTCCGAATATTTTTCACGTTTTGCCAGGATAGACAATGGAATGAATTTGGGTTTTTTTAGGATTCCCAGTTCAAGCATGTTAGTTGAGTTGGAAAAAGATTGTATGATACAATTACCACTTTTTCATGATGGTTCCACAGATAAAATTTTTCAACTGTTTTTGTTCTTCGCCTTTTACGTCATTTTAACGATGGGCGCCTTAAAAACAGCATTACAAATTTGAGTTTTCTTGTGTTGATAAAAAATGATTGAATTACCTTTTTAGAGTAGTTTTGTTGTAACTTTTGCTGTATGTAAAAAGTAGTAAACAATTTAGTCCAAATGACGATTTTGAAGGTGCCCATATGGAAAATAGCGAAATTTAAGATTATGTTACCTTAAAAGACGTGTAACGTCTAAGAACATTCAAACTGTGCTTGGTCTTTGCATGATTGTGCTATGACGTCTCCCATGCTATTGTTCGTTGACAGTACGCATGTGTTGTATTTCATCAGGAATAAATGCTGACAAAGCTTTCATTCTTAAATTAATTAAATTGTAAACTCATACCAAGGTTACAACTTGAATAAGGGTTCAGTTTTACACAAGAAATGTAATTCTTGCTTTTTCCATTTACGTCATACATACTTAGGAATAGAGATACATTTCTCGCATTATCGTCTAATTTCATTCAATTTGTTCTTCGGACGTGTTCACTAAATAAAATAAATTCTTGAATCTAAGTCTAATTGACAGATAGGTTCCTTTAATATTGAAACAGGAAACAAACTCTTTGCTTAACTGTTGTATCTTATGTAATCACCTTAATGGAACAAAACAAACTCATTACAACTTAATCTCACGGGCACAACGGCAATATATTCTTTGTTGTTGTTTTTGCATACATGTATATAACTTTAGATGAACAGAATATTATGTCTAAAATGTCAAACGCTAAATAGACCTGTTCCTTTGACTCTTTGTTCCATTTGACTGAAATGTTTCATTTTCTTCGTTAATATTAGTAACAAAATGTAACTGGCAGCAGTAAATAACATGAAATAAGTGAGCAAAAAATACTTTTTTTATCTCGCTTAATATTCAGTCTAGATGATGAGGTAAATTGCTACAACCATTGATCTCTTCAAGTGAACATCACGTGTATTTAAACTTATTTAAACGATTGCAATCCTTAGATGTCAACTTACTTGGCCCCATGAAGTGGTAGTCCATTTTAGATTCCGTTGAAATCTTATTAGTCAAACCAAAATTAAGACAGTGACAATTGTTGTTGGGGATAATAAATATTACTATCACTTACCCTTGATAGCTTGATCTGTCTCATTCAGCATATTGTTTTATCATTCCAGTACCATCTAAAATACCTAAAGCAAGTGTTAGATATCGTTCATGTGCGTCATTGAGTATGTTGCCACTGGTAATTGTTATACCTAGTTGTACCTAACACGCATACATGAAACATATCATAACCCACCGTTGCTGTCCCAAGTAGATGAATTTGATTTCATTTTGCATACATAATTTGTTGTTTTTTTCTAAAACCAGCTTTGTTGATTGTTTTATCAAAACACTTCGCGCCCATATACTTAGTACAACTGGAAGAGGTAGCAAGCTCAAAAGAATATTTATTTTTTGGCAATAACATATGTCATAACTTAGTGAAATGATAAAGAATTGACTTAACTATAATGATTTTGGGTACAGCTACTAAATATAGATTTTCATGTACCAGAGTAGACTGTTGCTTACCAAAAAAGACCTAGTCTAGTCCTGATGTGCCATATGACCAATAGCTAGATGATCTGTTCATTTTATCTGACTATATATGCTGTAAAATAAAAGATACAAACAACAAACAAACGTGTTATATTTTATGATAGACTTTATTAAGAAAATAAGCAAATTACCAGAATAGAGAGAGAATATTATATGCATCTTAACTTTTGACATAAACTTCCTGTGTGTCAACTCAACACGTGTAGCATTACTTATTTTTCAAACATTAGGTTATAAGGGAAAAGACAAATTGAGTTAAGCTAATCCGTCTGTAAATTATTAAGAACTCTAGTTAAGGTATAGGCCCTTAGCGTTACTAATTTAATGAAATTAACCATACATTCATGTACTAAATCATATTGCCAGTTTAAATCAATTCATACCGAAGTATTCCATGATACGTTTAAACATCATACATATGATTTTATGTCAATTTATCAAATTTTAAACTCAAAGGAGCATATAATTGTGTTAAACACACACAATGTAACTAACAGTAACTGAACAAAAAGATTGTCAGAACGAAAATATAGAATAAAAGTCAGTGATTATATAATTTCAGCTACAATGTATGCAGCACGATTCAACGCTATGTTATTACTTTTTACGCGCCCCAAAAGAGCAGACGGCGCATGTAAGCTCACGGCCATTTTTATATGGCGGGCATTTCAATGATCCACAACGACCTTCAACTTTGTAGAGTAATCCCCCATAAATTCGCTCGTTTCCATGGTTCAACTTTTCTGGACTCTTGTCTAGACAGATGAAATCTTTGGCTTGTTGATTAAAAGCTTGCGATGTCAGATAACCCCAATATTCTAATGTCCACCCTTCTTCACATTCGTTGGTTCCCGGTGTCATGATAACACTGTTACGTGGAACCCTGCATACAACACACGGAGCATCATGCGCATCATTTTCATCCGCTATGTATTCTACACCATACAATAAGCCAATATTCTGAGTCCCATCATTATACTCGCCCCATTTCGGTTCAGTGGTTATGCAAAGATAGTTGGAACCAGAGCCGGCATGAGTGTAGTATGCACCCGCCATATACCCAGAGTATACTAATTCAGCATCGCCGTCACATTTCATGCGCCCCCATCTAGTATAGGTTGAACTACCAGCATGGCCTTTAGTTCGTAATGTATTTACTTCATCTTGCAATAACTTTATAGTCTCATTTGAGTCTGAAAAAGAGAATGTCAGTGATTTGAAATTACATAGTCTGACTAATGCGAATAATATACATAAATATAAAACATATGAAAACAACTAAAAAGAAGAATGTCACTCCACATATAAGTTTACATGTGTTTAGCAGATTAGATTTAAGAACTGTATACTTAACAGTGTTACATTTTGAGATCTCTACCATTGCATCTATTTTAATCAATTTAAACTGGCGAAACTGACATGCGTATCTATAGTTTAACTAAATTCTAGTAGTATTTCTTTGGTTTGCATAGACTGATGTAGACTCTTTGACAAATACACAAGTTCAGTAAAGTACCATTAGTCATCTATAAGTGCATCTATCTATATTTGATGATAAACAATTTGACCAAAAAATAAATCCTATATTGTTTGAAATCATATTTTTGAAGACAAAATCGAGACAACCAGAGTTTCCACCAAAACGTTTGTATAGTATAACACATGTAGTTATAACGTGAACTATTTAGCTTGGTACAATATTTATTTATGAGTTAGAGTGTATACAAACATGGTAATAATAAATATGCGAAGAAGTGAAAGGAAGAAATTAAATTTATTCAATCAGAGTTCAATATTATTCAATGATACGTACCCTTCTCTTAGATGAGAAACAACTCTATACATTAGACTAGGCTAAATTACTTTGTAAAGTCAAATGTCTTTTCATCATTACAAATAAGTGTTGCAATAACCCTTATTGTATTTTAGACTTCTCAATTATAAAGACTTTATTTAATGAGGCTACACATTTGGATAAATCCAATCTTCCATGTGGTCAATTATCAATTTATAAGAACATGCTTATGTGGTAAAGGTAAATGACAATGCTATAATTCAGTTAGGAGGGCTATAAAAATACGCGGAAACTATCAAACGAATGAGTCAATTATGATATGGAAAACAAATAAGGAAACAGAAAATCATTTGTACACAATTAAATGTTTATATAATTAAAAACAACTATACAAGAATTTACAATTTAAAAAAATGAAGTGTTATTGGTAAGATATAAGGTTATTTAAATATTTAATAATGATAAAACACTTATTATTTTATACATTTTCGTCATGGCAATAAAATGAATACTTTGAACCACACAATAAGTAAACATAATAAATAGTACTTAAATGAATTGACAAATTAGACCGATCTACATCAAAAGAGCCGTTTTAATACTATGAAAAGTGAGTTCTTACGTAACTTGTACCATCGTAAATAAGTTGCCTAATTTAATACATCAAGTAAGATATACCAAATTGTCTGAACTGGACAAAACATGCAAACATTTTAAAAAGAGAAATTACTATAAAAGAATAAAGTGCAGTTTTAAACAAAATATTTAAATTGTTATTATTAAATTGTTCTTCATAATTTATAGCAGATTTTTACTGAGTGTCTTGAGAACATCACGGAACATTTGTTTGTTGAGCTTTGATGTAGACTTTGATGTACTGATCCTTTAGTATAGCTCAACCATTAGAGTATAACTGTATTACAAATTGAGTTATATTAAGCCAAGACAATAGTAAACCAAAATAGTTTGCACATTATTAAATTTAATATAAAGATTGGATAATGGTAAATAAAAAAACAGTCTTATCAAATGTTTAAATAAATGAATTAGATAATTCTTATCATAAGAAATATTTCAATAATACAATATTGGTAATCGATATAAAGCAACATAAAGATGGAAATAAATTGCCCATTTAGTCATTGTTAATAGATTTTTAAAATGGTATCGATTCTTGTTTTTTATGCAAAATGCTTATCACTTATTACTTTAGAACAGATACTATAAGATGACTAACATTTTCTGCAAGAATGTACCATCTGTAAATTTGAAAGAAAAGACATGTTTGTTTAACTGACTTATGCCTCAGCCTAACTACCTACAAATTCAAGTTCAATAGTTCGAGTTCAATACTTCATTGAGCACTAATATAATACAATTTACATGTATACAGTTTGAAATATATGTAAGTATATTTGAAAACAATCATGTCCTTCCAACCGTGTAACCAAAAGACAATGCTTATTAACGAATGTAACCTTACTAAAAGTTTCTGTTTAGACTCGGCAATGTTAGAACAAATGTTAGAACAAATCAATTTGAAAATGAATAAAAACTACCAACCTTTCAAGGTAGATGACAAATCAAACAGTTGTTGTTTCATATCATCAAATACACCATCTTTATCCTTGCCAGACTCTTCAAGTTTGACCAATCTTTCAATTACATCATGTTGATACTCAAAGTCTGGTTGATATACGTTCTTCTGTGCATTGACAACAGTCGACAACAATATGATAGCTAAAGTGAGGATAATGAAGTTGGTCATGATGCAAAGTATGTGATAACCGGTAAAGATGATGTTATCAGATGTTCTCCGAGGAAAACTGATACAGTTTACGAAAATGTTGGCTATTTATAGCACCAACTTCGAACGTTTAAAGGTACTATTTCGTTTAACTTTTAATAGAGATTAAGTTCAAATGCACTTGCTCTTGTTCAGTTTTAAGCCAAAAATCGCCTCAAATCGGTGATAAAATTTAAAGATAATGAAAATGTAGCTAAATCATCACCACAATTGCAAACAATGACATTTAAATATTTGCTGATATAATTATATATGGGCTATTATCATTAGATAATCGTTTTATGTTGTTCTTGGTGCTAGAACATCTCCAACGGTCATGTTATTTATATCGGTGTGTTCTTATGCTTGCTAAGTTGCTAGCATAAATAGTTTTCACAATGCTGGTCAAATATTGTGACCCATATTATCCAATACTTTCTAGACTTAAATAAATATAATAATATGGTCTTTCGATCGATTTCGTTGTAAACTCGTCTTTATTGCAATACTAGATTATCGTAAGATTTAAGTTCATATTATTTTTTAATAATCAAGGTGTATGGGCTTACCAATAACGCAAAATTGACTCATCTAGAAACAATATGTCGTTAAATTGAGCCAATGCAAAGACATTCAGGGCCAAAACAGCAAACCTTCATCTTGTATGCCAATTAAGCAACCTGATCGGATAAATGTAAGCCCTTTGTGATAGTCGAATAAATTGAATGTTTTAGATGCTTTTTAAAAACACTAAGAAAGGCTGCCTCTACCTCAATAGAATGCGCCTCAATCAAGCTAAAGAGTCTAAAATACAAAAATGTACAGTGCAAGTACATGTACAAAAACTGTTTCAATTCTTGCTTTGAAATCATCCACAGCATTTTGGCAGTGTCTTTTGTAAGGTTTACTCGAAATTAATTAGACATTTGAGTATGATGATGCTACCTTTTTTAATTGCGATATCATTAATACTATTATGTACGTTTGCAATTAATTTGAATGTAAGAGTACCTTTAATTCTAACAGCAATATGTTACATTAATGACGTGTTTATTTACTGAAACAATAAATAAGATACACTCATATTTCCGTAACCACTTGAATGCTACACAAATGTAGTAAATCACATAACAAATATATACTCGTGTATGGTTCACTAAAGTTTTTTTTATATAAAATGCGAGGCCCTTCTACTGTTTATGAAAAAAAGGAAATGTTATCATCATGATTATGTGATATTTGAGATGTCATACCGTTATATATAAGTGTTTGATAGATAAATAAGCCCTATGGGTGGCTATTCCAAAATATTTGGGAATCATTTTCTGAAAAGAAAAAAACATTTCACACTTTATGCTGTGTGGTAGAATCGCATGTTGCTTTGGTTGTAGATGCTCCTGATATGTTTTCAATACGGCATTGATGAGATTTATTTTAAAATAAGTCTGTAAACAGATATAGAGGTACATTTTCATCTTTATATTTACGCTTGAACACATTTGTTTATTATTTTGGTATACATTTCTGAATTGATAGCAATTAGAATGGTAATATTTCTTAAGAAGTAAATATCTTTGAGTCTTTTAACCCTTGTGCAAGATACAAACGATAGTATGTTCTTTGATAACACTGATCTCCTTATTGTTTAAATAAAATTTACTTGTCATTTTCATAAGATAGGTTTATTCTCAGTACGTTTTTGTCAGAACCTCCCTTGATATAAATAGGCAGTATCAGTGACATTGGGCGTTCGTAATCAGTTTGGTTTAAATTTATACCTCGTCCAATGTGTTACCATTGTAACAATAGCATAAGTTAATGACAACTCTTTTATTGGCTAATATATAGAACATGTTGTGTAGAAGATGGTTACATTGAAATAGAACAATAGAGATAAATAAATAAATTTTACAAACAGTTGAACAATGAATGGATAATATATTATTGTTTCGATATCGTTGTGTTGATTGTAAATTATTGTTACATTAGTATTGTTTTGATATTATTTTTGGATTGTAAATTAGAGTTACTATATTTACATAGAGAGAAATTTATATACCCGGAAATAGTCAGTAGATAATTAATATACAGCAATCAACACACATGTGGGCATTATGTTTAGAAATATCATATTTCCCTATTTATCTTTTTTTCAATTATAATATTAATAATGATAATGATAATAATAATAATTATTTATAAAAAAATAATAACAATAATTATTATAATAATAAAGACTTTATTTATAGAGGCAACACGGTTAGGCAAAGCCCAATTTTCCCCTGTGAGCCTCTTAACAACAGCATTAACATAATATAAACAACAAAGCAAGGTAAAATATTTGACAAGTGTTTAAACATATTAACAAAAAATATACAATAAAAAAGTAGTAATAATTTAAGATGATTTTGTATTACACCACACATTATATATGTATAAATAAATGGTGCGAATCTGAAAACGTACTAAATGATAGCCAATTTGGGTTCAGAGACAAACGTAGCACTACCGATTGTATTTATATTCTACACTCAATCATTCAAAATATATTAGTACAGAAGAAAAAATTATATTGCGCATTTATTGACTACGAAAAGGCGTTTGATACAGTTATACATGAAGCACTATGGATAAAATTAATAAATATGGGACTAAGTTGTAAAATGACCAACATAATTAGGTCAATACGAAAATTAAAGATTACATGTGTGTATATCATAAAGTTAAGACATGTGTTAAGGACGCGGTAAATTTGTCATTTTCAGATTTCTTTGATGTCACACTTGGCTTAAAGCAAGGGGAACCACTCTCACCATTACTATTTATTATGTTTATCAATGACATTCATACTATTATTAATAGGGAACTACTCACTGATGATGATATAAATCTACTATCTATATACATGTTATTATTTGCTGATGACATTGTTCTGTTTACCTACCACAAACCCTGTAAGTCTACAAAATCAATTAAATAGCATATATAATTATTCAACTAATTGGGGATTAAAAATCAATACATCGAAAACTAAGATATGTGTCTTCGAAAACAGGAAGAGTATCCACACTAATCAATGGTTTATTAATAATGAAATCATAGATGTTGTTGATACCTTTTGTTACTTAGGTATTAAGTTTTATTATACCGGTAATATGATGTATGCTGTTAAAGCATTACAAGAACAAGCACTCAAAGCGTACAATAATCTTTTATTTGTTTTTAGTAGAGTGCAGCTTGATCTTAAAACATAAAATTCAAATCCCGGCGCGCTACCAACTGCGCTATCGACCGGGTAAGGTGAAAATAAAACCTCTATCTATTAATTAGGTTTGCCACAAGCCAACTCAAAGTTAGTTTATTTCACATTACATGTTAACTTAATAAAACATTTCATCAAATGCATTGTCGCATATAAAAACAAATTGTTAGGGAACTTTGATGTTGTTTTGATCGAACTGTAGTGTTTGTTTTCTAGTAGGGGTTTAATGGCGTACCAACCCATAAAGAGTGCATGTATATTGTACCGAGCGCAATTTATGTTTAACGAGATAAATCATAGTAAGATATAAAGATCAGCTGTGTTCTACATAATCGGGAAGCAAAAAAAAGTAAAGACAATCTAGCTAAAACAATTATTGACGTTTCTGTCAATTGGAGCAATATTATAACAGCCGATCTAGCAAATTGAATAATAATATCGCCAAGTAACTTCACCTGTCTCATTCTTGCTATTCTCGTACTACAGGTGATTTATAGAATATAAAGGTATTATATGGCATAGTTAAACGCTTTCAAGTCCATATTTACAACCTTTTGCAGCGTAAATTACGTTTGTGCTCCATTTAGTCATCAACGTCGTACATCACGACATCAGTCCCAATCTAATGATAGTGGTATGTGAATATTGTTTTCGTATTTCTAAGACTTATACTGGCATTATTGAAAAAGTTGATATAGATAATATGTTTGCCAAAAACAAAAGCAATACACCAAAGTATGCAGGGACTGCAATTTATTTGAAATGATAGAATTGATCCATATGTTGAAATAACTTCGTATTGTTTTATAAAAACGACTATCACAGTTCATTGCATCTACAACGGTGTTTATGTATATACGGCCGGCAATCGGGTTGAGCCACAAATTCTGAACGGTTCTCCGCTTCAGGTATATACAATAAAATATGCAAAACAAATAAAGTAGCCGGGCAATAGGAGTAGTTGCAAAACTGGATTACATGGATCTAAAAGGGAGAGAAAAATGAAAATGTTATGGGAAATTCTGTTGCAAAAAATTGCACCGGTCCTCCCCCATCAAGATTATGTAGAGTATCAGATGTGTGTTTTAAAAGCTTAGAAAGTGTTAAACATTTCGCCATATATTTTAGTACAATAACAACAAAACATTACAGGAAGTGTTTGATCTCATGTACACCAAACGCATCTATTCATTATCTTGATACAAACGATACTGCGCAAATAACTATGAACTATTACCTTTAATGACTTTAATTCAATATATCATATATCATTCTTAAAACCTCTAAAATGATTTTTAAACCTTAGATGGTATTAAGACGAGGTTAATTCTATTTATAATGCTAAAGTAATTAATAATAGTTAATTAAGCTGCAAAAGTACACAAACGTATGGTGGCATATTTCTGCCTCCAGATAACCAAATACTAAACTAGTTGATTAAGTGAACTTAATAAACTAGTTTCATATTCATTTTACATGTCATTAAATTATGTTAAAATGTGACAGCCACATGCTGTGTCGCTGTGTCAATAACTTTACTTCAAAAAGAACTAGTACATCCCTTTACATCTCAAATCCTAGTGTTGACATAACCTTACGAGAACAATAATAATCAAAAGAAATAATGTCATTTCCTAGACTTCAAAAACATGTAAAATATTTACTGTTTTTAATTCTGAACTAGGTTAATGCCTAAAAGTACTTTTTACTATCATTTGCTATGTTTTGTGAAGAATCCTAGTTGCTCAATTCTTAAGGCCATAATTCGTCGCCTCAATCTAACAATGTCATATCTCCAATTTTGAAAATAAATTGAGATAAACATCCCAAGTGATTTGTATGACCTTGTTCTATCTTCTAAAAACAAATCCAGACTCTATCATGTCAAGATCCAAATCCGCCAATCGTACATTATCCTATCTCCACACATTTTCTCTGCTCACAGAGAAAATATTGCTCTATGTCCAGGATATAGATCAATATTTGGGCTGTAAATACTGTTATCCGATCAAAATGAAGTCTTTTCATTCGTTTTATGTCCTAATTGACGCTAACAATGCTCTAAGTCCATAGAAGCTCGTTCGGACATTGCTCTATCTCATTTCGTCCAGTCGGACTACACAACTTGATTATCATGTTTTGCTCTCCAGTGGCATCCATTTTTTGGTGTTTGCCAAAATTAAATATGTATGCTGCAACAAAGGCAGTGTCAAAAACTCAAAATTATAGAAAATGTGCACAAATACCATTATATTGTCTTCTTGGAGATAGCGTAATGTTAGAACGAGATGCATCATCCAAAATAAGCGAATTTAGATCATTTCTCCAAACATATTTTTGCAATATTTTTAGTATTATAATTCATAATATTTCAATCATATTCCTCATGTATGTTTTGAATAACATTGTTAATGTTCCTACCAAGTCTCAAGTCTATACAGACTGAAACGACGAAGATATAACATTTCAAACTTTTTGAAGTTGATTTCTCAAAAATAAAAATTTGGTATAGTTACAGCATTGTTAGGTTGAAGCGACGAATTGCTATAGCCAATTTACTAGCTAGGGTTTTTTGTGGTTCATATGACAACACCACAAAGAAAAAGATTAGCTGTCATTATAGGGAAATGAAAACCTTGATACTGCCTATAGTATAAAACATTTTGATACAGGTTGTAATTAGACATTAGCGGTATAAACATCTCACATTTGCGCAAGTTATTGATAAAAAGTTTTAACTGGTTTATGTAAAAATCTGATTGCAAATTCTGTATTGTCGTGTTTATGTATTGTCTGTGGAATAACAACTCACTTGCAATTTGGTTACGGAAGTAACTAGTTTTCTTTACAATTTCAATATAATCTCTTTTGTAAAGCAAATTCTCAGTTAATATATCCTTGTTCATATCAAGAATGACATGTTTTCAACTCTGACATAAAAAGTGGTTTATTGTTCATATTCCGTTTGATTGTTAAAACTGCAAACGAACCACAAACTTAAAAAGTCAGAAATAATATGACTATATGACTATATGTACTATGTATAAACATAAAAGCCGCATTTTTATGTTGTTCTTTAGCAACGATAGCACAAAATCATAACCGCATTTCTTTGTTCAATTTGGGTGTTTTTCAGACTGATTCATATAAAGTGTTACTGTTACATGTAAACTGAGGTCGTGGAACAGTTTTGGGGTTTTTTTTGTCAGTTATTTCCTTATAAAAATATGGCGATATTGTTTGCTTAGAGCTAAAATTGCATGTACTTCAGTCTGGAAGTTTCAATATCTAGTGTTAGAATAAATGATGTATAACAGTATCTAAAATGACAGTAAAACATGTAATGTCTGTAACATCTGGGTTACATAAAAATATGTCAATAAACATGGCTTTTCTGCATATATCATGTGTAAGCATTATAATAATATTTTTCTGTAAACTTACCTCTGTCTTTCAGAATTGAATAATATTGTAGTCTGTTACAACTTTTTGTGAATTACGAAACTCTTTAAATGAAGAAAGAAACACGCTTCACATATCCACTAAACCTGTATATATGAAATATTGTTTATCATAAAACACGATGATTAAACCAAAAAGAAGATATGATTTAATTATATTAAAGAGACAAAATGCTAAACGGATAGAGAACATTTGCATACTAAAAGTAAAAACATAATGTCATATCGTTTATATTCAGGTATATATTCTATTTTATTAACACCATATGTATAGTGCGTTTTTTCTCAACTCTCAAAACATAAATAATTTAAACTTGTTTTGCGCTAACTCATCAATCTATTATTATATACATGTATGGTTCAATACTATTTTGTGATTTGATTTAAGAAGTGAAATGAACACATTGCATTTTAGCCTGAAAAACATAGCGAATATCAGACAATCTAATGACAAGCATTATTTATCTAGCAAATGAGCGGAAAATAGAAATGGTCTGTGTAAATTAAAATATATACCGTTAAGCCAATTTTGCCCAAATTAAAAGAAGTTAAAGCTTAATCAAGGAATTGGCTTTTTCCTGTATTCAAATCAAGACACTTAGTACAATTACATTATGTGGTAGTTGTTTAAATTAAATATTTATGCAATATTTGTTCTAAGACAATGTCGTTCGACAATATATCGATTGCCATTAACCAACATTTCTTTTGGTAAAACCTGACTGCACCAGTACGTAAGGTTCTATTATGACATGAAATGTGTAACATAATTATAAAAAAATAATGACCTCGTCTAGACGAAACAACATTCAAATCACGCCTCAGACTAGCAAATTATTTTGTTTTATTTATAAAGGTGATAGTGATCACTGTTTTGTTTATTGAGATATACTTATTGGCCGCAGAGATATATACAGTGTAGACGAACTGCTGAATGAATAACTCGGACAATGACACTACTACTTAACGATTTGAGACTCTTCTGTAAGAGGCAACAATTGTCCTAATGTGTTTTGTCTCCGGAGAGTAGTACTACTTCACAACATAAATATATAACTTTATTTTTATCTGAATAAATCCTTCAAACAATCCATTCAACAGCATGAATGTATTCATTTTTTCACGTAATATAAGCTTTACTTTTCTTTAATGGCTCAAGTTTATCAGACGTACATCACAAATAATGATTTACGTATGTGGTATATGACGTTCAAACATGAAAGAAATGCCTAGTGTTCTACCTGTTTGCATTTTTATCAGTTGATATACTTTCAAAGTAAAATGTTTCATCTCGTGCAATATGTGTATATGTTGTATATATAAGTTATTTTATAAATGTTAATTTGAATTTCCAATAGAGTAAAAGTGTATCAATCAGGAATTATCACTTTATTGGAATGAATCCTGATCAAAGATTGTAGGTCTATTTGTAATATAACTTAGGAAGAGAAAAAAGAATTGAATGTATAGCTAAATTACTTCGTGTAAGTATTATTATTACTGTTATTCTGACAGAGAATTTGATATTAGTGCGGAGTATAGTTCTTAATAAGTCGAATGTGAAAATGAAAACCTTTACACACTTCTCATTTAGATTACTATTCAGTTTTGTAATACATAAGTTATACTTTTACAATGACACCAGCTGATCAAATAATGAATAATTATAATTTGTACTACCACTGTGCTTACAATATTTGTGTTAAAACTTACATTATTACCGAACCTAAAATCTATTTACGTCCATTTACGTATTAGTCTTTATTACATTATTTAATTGTCCAGTTCAATTTGATACATAACAAGGTTTCTAAGTATTCATTATATCTAATGGAATTGTCCTTTGTTTAATGCACTCAGAGGTTGTAAAATAGTACATATAATTCATACCGAATATTTCTCACGTTTTGCCAGGATAGACAATGGGATGAATTTGTGGGTTTTTTAAGGATTGCCAGTTCAAGCATGTTAGTTGAGCTGAAAAAAGATTGTATGATACAATTACCAGTTTTTCATGATGGTTTCACAGATAAAATGTTTTCAACTGTTTTTGTTCTTCGCCTTTTACGTAATTTTAACGATAGGCGCCTTAAAAAAACAGCATTACAAATTGAGTTTCCTTATGTTGATAAAAAATAGATTGAATTACTTTTTGAGACTAGTTTTGTTGAAATTCTTTTGTTGTTATTAAAAAGTAATTACCAAATGTACAATGTAGTTCAAATGAACAATTTGGAGGTGCCCATAAGGAAAATAGCGGAATTTAAGATGACCACGTATCGAGAATTGCCCACAAGACTATAGTAAGTGAATTGTGTTAAAGAGCAAGTTACTACAGTCTTGCGATCACCCCTCGATATGTTACCTTAAAAGACGTGTAACGTCTAAGAACATTCAAACTGTGCTTGGTCTTTGCCCGATTGTGCTATGACGTCTGCCATGCTATTGTTCGTTGACAATACACATGTGTTAAATTTTATCAGGAATAAATGCTGACGCAACTTTCATACTTAAATTAATTAAATTGTAAATTCATACCAAGGTTACAACTTGAATAAGGGTTCAGTTTTACACAAGAAAATGTATTTCTTGCTTTTTCTATTTACGTCATACATACTTAGGAATAGCGATACATTTCTCGCATTATCGTCTAATTTCATTCAATTTGTTCTTCGGACGTGTTCACTAAATAAAATAAATTCTTGAATCTAAGTCTAATTGACAGATAGGTTCCTCTAATATTGAAACAGGAAACAAACTCTTTGCTTAACTGTTGTATCTCATGTAATCATCTTAATGGAACAAAACAAGGTCATTACAACTTAATATCAAGGGCACAGCGGCAATTTATCCTTTGTTTTTGTTTTTGCATACATGTATTTAAATTTAGATGAATAGAATATTATGTCTAAAATGTCAAACGATAAACTGACCTGTCCGTTTGACTCTTTGTAACATTTGACTGAAATGTTTCATTTTCTTCGTTAATACATGTATTAGTAACAAAAATGTAACTGGTAGCAGTACATAACATGAAATAAGTGAGAAAAAAATACATTTTTATCTCGCTTAATATTCACTCTAGATGATGAGGTAAATAACTACAACCATTGATCTCTTCAAGTGAACATCACGTGTATTTTAAACTTATTTGAACGATTGTCATCATCTGATGACGGCTTACTTGACCCCATGAAGTGGTAGTCTATTTTAGATTCCGTTGACATCTTATTAGTCAAAGTAAAACTTTGACAGTGACAATTGTTGTTGGGGATAATAATTATTACCATCACTTACCCCTGATATATTGATATGTCTCATTCATCATATTGTTTTATCATCTCAGTACCATCTAAAACACCTAATGCAAGTGTTAGATATCGTTCATGTGCGTCAATGAGTATGTTGACACTGGTAATAGATATAACTAGTTGTGCCACAGGCCGTTAGCTCGATGGTACTCTAATTCGTATATATTATATAGAAGGTACACCGCAAAACTGTCGGCGTTGCGCAACCCTATCGGACTTAAACCGTTATATTTAACACGCATACATGAAACATATTATAACACACCGTTGCTGTTCCCGTGATCAAGTAGATGAATTTGATTTCAATTTGCATACTTAACTTGTATTTTATATCTAAAACCAGCTTTGTTGATTGTTTTATCAATAACAGCGCGCCCATGTACTTAGTACTACTGGAAGAGGTAGCAAGCTCAAAAGAATATTTATTTCTGGCAATAACATATGTCATAACCTAGTGAAATGATAAAGAATTGACTCAACTATAATGATTTTGAATACAGCTACTAAATATAGCTTTTCATGTACAAAAGTAGACTATTGCTTACCGAAAAAGACCTAGTCTAGTACTGATGTGTCATAGGACCAATAGCTAGATGATATGTTCATTTTATCTGACTATATATGCTGTACAATAATAGATACAGACAACAAACAAACGTGTCATATTTTATGATAGACTTTATTAAGAGAATAAGCTTTACAAAATAGAGAGAATATTATATGCATCTTAACTTTTGACATAAACTTTCTGTGTGTCAACTCAACACGTGTAGCTAAAATTACTTTTCAAACATTAGGTTATAGGTGAAAAGACAAATTTAATTTAGCTAAACCATCGGTAAATTATTAAGAACTCTAGTTCAGGTAAAGACCCTTAGTGTTACTTATTTAATGAAAGTAACCTTACATTCATGTACAAAATCATATTGCCAGTTTAAATAAATTCATACTGAAGTATTCCATGATACGTTTGAACATCATACATATGGTTTTACGTCAATTAATCAAATTTTAAATTCAAGGGAGCATATAATTGTGTTGTACACACACACAATACAACTAACAGTGAATTAACAAAAAGATTGTCAGAACGAAAATATAGAATAAAAGTCAGTGATTATATAATTTCAGCTACAATGTATGTAGCACAATTCGACGCTATGTTGTTACTCTTTACGCGCCCCAAAAGAGCAGACGGCGCATGTAAGCTCACGGCCATTTTTATATGGCGGGCATTTCAATGATCCACAACGTCCTTCAACTTTGTAGAGTAATCCCCCATAAATCCGTTCGTTTCCATGGTTCAGCTTTTCTGGGCTCTTGTCAAGACAGATGAAATCTTTGGCTTGTTGATTGAAAGCTTGCGATGTCAGATACCCCCAATATTCTAATGTCCACCCTTCTTCACATTCGTTGGTTCCCGGTGTCATGATAACACTGTTACGTGGAACCCTGCATACAACACACGGAGCATCATGCGCATCATTTTCATCCGCTATGTATTCTACACCATACAATAAGCCAATATTCTGAGTCGCATCATTATGGTTGCCCCATTTCGGTTCAGTGGTTATACAAAGATAGTTGGAACCAGAGCCGGCATGAGAGTAGTATGCACCCGCCATATACCCAGAGTATACTAATTCAGCATCGCCATCACATTTCATGCGCCCCCATCTAGTATAGGTTGAACTACCAGCATGGCCTTTAGTTCGTAATGTATTTACTTCATCTTGCAATAACTTTATAGTCTCATTTGAGTCTGAAAAAGAGAATGTCAGTGATTTGAAATTACATAGTCTGACTAAGGCGAATAATATACATAAATATAAAACATATAAAAACAACTAAAAAGAAGAATGTCACTCCACTTATAAGTTTACATGTGTTTAGCTGATTAGATTTAAGAACTGTATACTTAACAGTGTTACATTTTGAGTTCTCTACCATTGCATCTATTTTAATCAATTTAAACGGGCGAAACTGACATGCGTATCTATAGTTTAACTAAATTCTAGTAGTATTTCTTTGGTTTGCATAGACTGATGTAGACTCTTTGACAAATACTCAAGTTCAGTAAAGTAACATTATTCATTTTTAAGTGCATCTATCTATATTATGTTGATGATAAACAATTTGACAAAAAATAAATCCTATATTGTTTGAAATCATATTTTGAAGACAAACTCGAGACAACCAGAGTTTACACCAAAACGTTTATATATACATATGTAGTTATAACGTGAACTATAAATTGAATACTTTGAACAGCACAATAAGTAAACATGATGAATAATTTAACTTATTAAATGAATTGACAAATTAGACCCATCTACATCAAAAGAGCCGTTTCAATACTATGAAAAATGAGTTGTTACGTAACTTGTCCCATCGTAAATAAATTGCCTAATTTCATACTTCAAGTAAGATATACCAAAATGTCTGAACTGGACAAAACATGCAGAACATTTAAAAGAGAAATTACTATAAAAGAATGAAATGCAGTTTAAAACAAAATATTAAAAATTGTCATTATTAAATTGTTCTTCATATTGTATTGCAGATTTTTACTGAGTGTCTTGAGAACATCACGGAACATTTGTTTGTTGAGCTTTGATGTAGACTTTGATGTATTGATCCTTTAGTATAACTCAACCATTAGAGTATAACTTGTATTACAAATTGAATTATGCTAAGCCAAGACAATACTAAATCAAAATATTTTACACCCAATAACCTTATTAAATTTTATATCAAGATTGGATAGTGGTATATAAAAAAGGCTTATCAAAGTTTTAAATAAATTAATTAGCATATACTTAACCGAGTTCATAAGAAATACTTCAATAATACAATATTGGTAATCGATATAAATAAACATAAAGACGGAAATAAAACACCTATTAAGTCATTGTTAATACATCTTTTTTATGTAAATTGCTTATCACTTATTACTTTAGAACAGATACTATAAGATGTCTAACATTTTCTGCAAGAATGTACTATTTGGAAATTTGAACGAAAAGACGTGTTTTTAACTGACTTATGCCTAAGCCTAACTATCTACAAATTCAAGTTCAATAGTTCGAGTTCAATATTGTATTGAACTCTATTATAATAGATTTTGCCAAAACAATTTACATGTATACAGTTTGATAAACATGTAAGTATATTTGAAAACAAGCATGACCTTCCAACCAAATAATAACTAAATGATAATGCTTATCAACTTATGCAATCTTACCAAAAGTTTGTGCTTAGACTCAGCCAATGTTAGAACAAATCATTTGTTAATGAATAAAGTCTACCAACCTTTCAAGGTAGATGACAAATCAAACAGTTGTTTCTTAATATCATCAAATACGCCATTTTTATCCTTGCCAGATTCTTCAAGTTTGACCAACCTTTCAATTACATCATGTTGATACTCAAAATCTGGTTGATATACGTTCTTCTTTGCATTGACACCAGTCGACAGCAATATGATAGCTAAAGTGAGGATGATAAAGTTAGCCATGATGCAAAGTATGTGATAACTGGTAAATTTGATGTTATCGGATGTTTTCCGGGGAAAACTGATAAAGTTTACGAAAATGTTGGCTATTTATACATGTAGCATCAATTTCGAACGTTTAAAGGTACTATTCCGTTTAACTTTTAACAGGGATTAAATTCAGAGGCACTTGCTCGCATTCATTCATTATTTAAGCCGATTATCGCCTTAAATCGGTAGTGACTTTAAAGATAATGAAAAAGTTTCTAAATCATCACAAAAAATTCAAACAATGACTTTAACATATTTGCTTTAGAATTATATATGGGCTATTTTCAAAATATAATCGTTTTTATGTTTCTTTTGGTACCAAAACATCCGAATAATTCGTGTTATTTATATCGCTACGTCGCAATTCCTTATGCTTGCTAAGTTGCTAGGATTAATAGTTTTCACAATGCTGATCAAACATTGTGACCCACATTATTATATATGGTCTTACGATCAATTTCGTTGTAAACTCCTCTTTATTACATAACTAGATTACCATAAAATTTAATTTCATATTATTTTTATTAGTTAAGTTGTAAGAGCATATCAATAACGCGAAATTGTCTCATCTAGACAAACATTATCAAAACAATATGTCGTCAAATTGACCCAATGCAAAGACAAGCAGGGCCAAAACAGCAAACCTTCATTAATATTAAGCAATATGATCAGATAAATGTAAGCCCTTTGTAAAAGGCAAAAAATGGAATGTATTTCAATGCCTTTTAAAACATTTAAACAGAAATGCTGCCACTACCTCAATACATTGCGACCCAATAAAACAAAGAGAATACGATACAAAAATGTTTAGTGCAAGTACAACAACTATTTCAATCGTACTGCTTTGAATTTATCCACAGCATTTTCGCAACTTCTTTTGTCAGTTTTACTCGAAATTAATTAGACATATGATGATGTTACATTTTCAATTGCGATATCATTCTTACTGTTATGTACGCTTGCAATTAATTTCAATGTAAGAGTGTCTTTAATTCTATCAGCAATATGTTACATTAATAACGTGTTAAGTTACTGAAACAATAAATAAGGTACACTTGAATTTCCGTAAACACTTGAATGATACACAAACATAGTAAAATCACAAATCAAATATATATTCGTATATGGTTTCACAAGTCAATTTGTTTAAAATGCGAGGCCCGTCTACTGCTTATGAAAAAATGAAATGTTATGATCATGAAAATCTAATATTTGAGATGTTATAACGTTATAAATAAGTGTTTGATAAATAAATAAACGCTATGAATGGCTATTGCAAAATATTAGGGAATTCATTTTCTGAAAGAAATAAAAACATTTCACGCTTTATGCGTGTTGCTTTGACTGTGATTGTTTCTGATATGTTACGAAACCCTACATTATACATACATTAAACGCCAAACAAGTGGCTTTACCGATCAGTCACGTTTTGAATGCAGCAATAATGAGACTTATTTTTAAAAATGTTACGTAAATAAATATAGAAACATCTATTCACCTTTATTATTTTTTCGGTATACATGTACATGTCTAAATTGATGCCAATTGAATTTGTTATATTTCTTAAGAAGTAAATATCTTTAAGTTCGTTTTTGTACACTTGTATATAAACAATTATATGTTCTTTATTAACACTGATCGCTTAGGCTTTTTGATCAAAATGTACTTGTCATTTTCTAAAGAAAGTTTTATTCTCAGTACGTTTTTGTCAGAACCTCCCTTGATTTAAATTGTCAGTGTCAGTAAGTAGTCGTAATCAGTTTGGTTTAACTTAATACCTCGTCCAATGTGTTACCATTGTAACAATAGCTTAAGTGGATGACAACTCTTTTATTGGCTCATATATAGAACATGTTGTGTAGAAGATGGTTACATTGAAATAGAACAATAGACGTAAATAAATAAATTTTACAAAAAGTGGAACAATAAATGGGAAATATTTTATTGTTTTGATATCATTTTATTGATTATAAATTAGAGTTATTATATTTACATAGAGAAAAAATTATATTCCCGGAAATAGTCAGATAATCAATTAGACAGCAATCACCACGCATGTAGGCATTATATTCAGAAATATCATATTTGCTCCATAATGATAAAGACTTTATTTGTATACTAGTGCCCGAGGGGGTGCGGGTTCGAATCCTACCTTGGGAGGTTATACCCTTCCATGAAAATTTGACAATAATGTCGATTTTCCTCCATTGATTAGATAATATGGAGAAGTTTCCGGCCTTGTGGAAGGGTAGGTGAGTACTGGTTATAGACAATGGTCCAGGAAAGCTAGGTTAAGTGCGCTGGACGCCGTAAAATGACCTAAATTGTGTTGACACGGCGTTAACTCCAATAAATAAATGTAGAGGCAATACAGTTAGGCAAGGACTAATTTCCCTGTGAGCCACTTAACCACAACGTTTACATAATATATACAACAAGCAAGGTAAAATATTTGACAAGTGATTTAAACATATTGACAACTAATATACAATAAAAAAGTAATAATTATTTAAGATGATTTTGTATTCTACTACACATTATATTTCTGTTTGAAAGAATTTAGAGCTCTAGCATTTATCTAGCTCTTTTGGTAAAGCGTTCCATACCTTTGGACCTGAGTAATTAAGCATTTTTTTGTAAATTCCAATAGGTTTGAGAACATAAAGTAATGGTTATTTTCTGTATTACATTTTAAGAACTTTTTCACTAAGGTATTGAGAGCATTATATTATTAATGGATTCGTGCATTTTTATAGATTTTTTAAAAATTAACACTTTCATCCAGTTTAGTGTTGAAAAAAGTTCTTGTGATGGCGTGTCTTTTTCCAGAACAATTCTGGCTGCCCTTTTTTAAATTAAATTAGAATTTCCATTTGACTACTATTGCAGTTTCCCCATGCAGAACAACAATATTCTAAATGGAAGTATGTATGCATTGTAAACAATTTTCTGATAGGAATACATAAGAATTGTTTTATTCTTTGTAGAAGATTTAATTTGCTATTGTATTTTTTATAAAAGTATTAATAGGATTTTTCGAAGAAAGAATGTTATCTACTTGTACACCTAAAAGACGTTCACAATATGAAAACTCAATAGTATCCGGCCCAAGATGTAAGGATATAATGTTATTTAAACACTTTTAATTTGATACCGAAATTATCATTAACTTGGTCTTTTTTTTTATTTAATGCCATAGAGTTTGACACCATTTGAATATTTTATCAATGTTGATTTGAAGTTCATTTTGAACATCATCATGTAATTTACCAACTGCTGTAATGGTAGCGTTATCTGCAAACACTCAATGACATTAGATGACTTAGGTATCTCGCTTGTTTAGTTTTAGCAATTTGTCACATAGAGTATGTTTTCGATAGTATGAGTTTTTGTAAATATTTTGATACACTATTGTCATATTTGAAAATGATACATTCTTAACTAAACATCCAATTATTGATTTACTTACATATCTTACCTAAGATACGAGAAAAACCAAATACAATCAATTATTGATTTAATTTCATATGCTACCAAAGATAAAGAAAAACAAAAACATTCAATTATTTATTGAATGCTAAACTGTTCAACAAAGTATAACATGTATAACCAAATACATTCAAATGTTGAATAGGTTATATTTTACGCAGATATTAGGATAACTAAAAACATTTGATGTTAATTTAAAGGGATTAACTAAGTACGGCATGTTAACAAGAAACATTTAGGTATTTGTTTTGTTAGATACGTTTACAAAATGTCATATACATCAAAATTGTTTTAATACATTATAAAAAGGGAAATCATTAGATGTTGGTTCCAGCAAATTTCTCCTCGTCTTGTGACATTCATACGTCCGTAAAGCTGGAATTGTGCATTACCATGTTAAGTTAAAACGCATTGTCGTAAAGGATGTCAAGGGGATTTATTAGGTCAAACTTTCACATCAAAAAAGCAATACAAGAACTCATTATGAACTACTAGTCCTTGTCCTACCAGGCTGACAGATTATGTAACAAAATGAAACAATTTAACACTCACTAATGATGTCGGCGGTGTCATATCAATCGTTGTGATATAGGTTAATAACAGAACGAAAATGGATTGTTCTCATTAAACCTCTACATAAAGTAATATATGTCATCAAATGTCACTATTGAAGATACTTCAGCTTTATAAGGAGACAAAACACATGGAAACAAAAATCATTAGATTTCCTTTTACTGACTTTTGCCAACTTAAACCGCCTTTCACTTCCATTTCGCGTTTCACTTCTATTAGCTTCTATCCAGATAACTTAATATGTTATACCAAAGTACTAATAGAATGGTAAATGAATATATGTCGAGCACTTAATCTTCAGTCTCGTACATTGTTTGAGAAGTGTACTTTGTTTAACGACATGTTCTAAAGGTACTTAATGGTCGTTAAATACCTTTGCTTCAGAAAACTCATGTACTGATTGAGTGCTATAGTTATAAACATGTTTGAAGTCAAAAGGGGAATCGTGTCTTCAATTATTAATATAACCTTGGCATTTGACCCAGTATAAAAATAAGACAAGGACATAAATGTTGGGTTTGCTAATCGTCTTTACCCAATTTATACTGATAAACAATATTGATTCATTATTTTCTTTACTCATCAATGCATGTCTCTATGCATGCAAATAAAATCAGATTTGAATCATCTCAAACGTATTGAACAGTCGAGCACGCTTTCGGTGAAATGCTCTTGTTCAAGTTGAAATCTATGCTAATCTAATACTCCAAACTGAATGTAAAATTTGACACAAGTGCATTAATTTGCATACATCGTTTGATTTTGCATGTAAGAATCAATCACGTTGCTTAGATCATTACATTTTCTTATGTTGCATTTAGCCTAATTTAATAAACTGATGCATAATTTGACAAAACTGAAATAAAGGAAAACCATTTCTCTCAATAAATAAATGAAATCATAATCGTATTATAAATTGTAAGATATATGCGTAGATGCATTCAGCACAATAATAAAATTAATGAAATCTGCTAAGATAGTACGGATTTATTTTGATTATTTTCCTTTTTCTATTCGATTTCTGTATTTTATTAACTATCAAATGATGTAAAAATGTTGACAATTAAATACTGTTAGCGTTTGGAATGTTTCGTTAGCCTGTTTGATTTAATAAAGTTATCATCTTGGTAATATCGACGTTACTTTCTGTATAAAATTTCCATTTACAAAAAATATGTATGTTTTTATTTGAATAGAATTCACCACTAACAGTGTACATATTATTTGTTCATTAGCATGTAGTTTCGCTTAATAAATGCAAAAAGGAACTTTGAAATATAGGATCACATGTCTTTTGTTCTCAATTGTGTTGACATTTTACATTTTTATGTTGTTGTTTTACTTATTAATAAAACGAGTCATCGTTTGAGTTTTAATATTGAATTAATTTTACCATACTAAAATAGTTGCCTTTGTCAATTGCGTTTGTCAATTGTGTCTGTCACAAATGCATAGCAATAGAAATTAATCATTTATATGCACATACCTTCGGTTATCCCACGAAACATTACTCCGCTGTTCTGCGTTACGTACCGTGGGCAATTTGGTTAGAAAAATCTCGTAATTAATGAGGCAGTTTCATCGGTTCCGCAAGGAAACCACTGCGGAAAACTAGCCAATGAAATTACTTTTTTACCTAAGGTGTGGCATACCATTCAAAATGGCGGCCTCCATGAGTGATTTTTTCTAAAGCTGGTGAAAAAATCAGTATTTCATTGGAAGAAGATTGGTCTCCCCAGCCTCATGCATATTCATGATAACGAGATTTCGCCAGACAAATTGCTAAGGGTACGTATGAAGTGTAACGGAGGAAGAACTGTAGTAGCCGACGATGCAATGTAATATAGTCATCTTTTAAAAAAATATTAGTATATATCTAACATGTTTACTGTTTCACTTTCCATTACCACCATAATGTATTTTGATATGCTTAATGTCCGCAACAGAAATTTTATTCACTTTTCTCGCGTTGCATTGACAAGCTTTAAGCAATGGCACTATTCAGTATCTATAAGTTATGTTTATCTATAACGGTAATATTCCAGACACATATTTTATCTACTCATCAACATACATACAAAAATGATTTTTGTCTCTCTTTGATGTATTTGTCTGGACTTAAACGTTTAATTGTTTTTATTTAAAAAAACTAAGTTCACATTCCTAGTTTTTGTACCAGTTACAAGCCATGAACATAAATATATACAGAGATTGTTACAAAAACCGATTATAGCATGCAAAATTATGCAATTGACTGTGTCTCTTTTAAGATTTATATACTTCCGGGAATAAAACATTAGCATATATGTTTACGTAAAGACTTCGTCGAAACATCGACAATTCCAAGTATTTTAAAGAGTAAAACAACCCATAGGCTAGTTTCCAAATGAATGACCGTGGTTTTGTAGATATTGTCTTCATAAGAATTTGAGCTCCTTATACATCTTATTGTTCTAAAAAAATTGTTGTAACCGCTTTCGATATTATTTTAAAATGAACTAAGCACGTATTGTTGTGAATTCAATTGACAGACAATGAACTTGAATAAAAGATGTATTTATCTAAACTTGTTAATAAATGGCGTATCATAACACAACACATTTTATCTCTTAATCAGAACATAATGCGAGTTACCTTTGATGAGTTCCCAAAAGGGAGTTTAAGATGATTCTGAGAGAGAAAAGATTGCTAATTGGCACATAAATCAAATAGATCCTCATTAGATAAAGACATGAAGACATGTATAACATGCATAAAAGTATCGTTAAAATTCTAGTACGTAGGCGTACCAGAAAAAGTGAAATCTGCAGCCAACTAATGAGCATCATTTCCTTGCTGAAAAAAATTTCTGAATTTCTATAGACGAAGCAATCCTAACTTTGGCGTAAAAATATATTTCAGTAAGAAAAAACAGAAAAAGGAGATGATATGAGATTTTAATTGATACTTACAAGCATTAGAGAATAATAGTCACGACAATAACACGTCCAAACATATCATATTTATTTATATCTATTATTTAGATTATGTTGGAAGGTCACATCTAGGTATTTAGATTTGTCTGCTGAATTCAGAACTATGTTGTGTAATTTGTAAGAGTAAAGGATTGGGCATCGTTTTCTATGTATGTTTTTTACTTCAAGCATTGTAATTTCTGAAACCGAGATATATGTCAGTATTTTTCACTCTTGTGTCAAAACAGTATTAGTCCTTTGTTTTTAAGGTGAAATTATTCATCCCATTGGGAATAAAATATACATGAGTAATTTAAATTTGCACAAATATTGATGATTAAAAAATATGTGTCTGGGAATCCGTAATATAGCTTAACATAACTTATAGATACTAAATGATGTTATTGCTTAAAACGTGTTTAAACAAATCAAGAACAGTTATCCTATCTGCTTTTGGGTATTAACAATAGATGAATAAAAAAACTACTTTATTTGTATTGAATATAATGAGTAAAAAGTAAAGAATTTGAAAACATTATCCTCATTATAGCTTAACATAACTCAAATATATTGAATTATGTTATTGCTTAAAGCGTGTTTAAACAAAACTAGAACTGCCACCAGTGGCGAAAATACCCCCGCAACAGCAACATTTCAAGATAAAAGCAAGTCAACATTGTGGAAGTCCAAAAGGTTAATGTTGTAAGAAGCATAAAAACCATAAAAAGAATAGGATGCAAATATCAAATTGGAAATAAACAGCAAATTACAGTGTAATTCACTATAGATTTATGAAAAAGCAAAATGAACAGAGTTGTCATATTTCAAATGATTTTTTACATGAAAATGAACACCATTTGGTCATTATGAATGTAAAGTGGAACAACAGAGAAAGAGTGATCACATTTAAACTCATCATGAGTATGTTATAACCAGATGAGCAAAATGTAAAAATGGTAGTCAGCAATGTACACAATATAAATCAAACAATTAGTATTTACAATATCTTGTATCAAGAATTTCACAAATACACCATAAGAAAGCTTAAATTACCGATCATTATTTTCACAGTAGTAAAGTTAAAATAATATCTAAAATCTCATGTAGCTATAACGAAATAAGATGTTTTCTTCTCAACATTACAGAAAAAATCAAGATGGCTATTAGTTGGTCCATTGAAATACATAAAAAATAATACATATAAAAATTTCATGAACAAGAATTTGTCAGCACAATTTTATCAAAATGAGGTGAGAAAAAAAGATGTTTGCTGTACAAGATATTAGAAAATTCAACATGGCTGCCAGTCAGCCATTTTGAATTCCACTTAAGAAAATGCCAAGCACATCAACTTAAACGTTTAATTGTTAACTTTCTCAAAGTCTGTACAAAAATTATCAAATCATTTGCTTTTTAAAAAGAAAAACTCAGAATGGCTGCCAATCAGCCATTATGAATTTGATAAAATATCAATACATCAAAAAAAGTTCAAAAATAAGAATTTGATAAAAATAGCAGTACATAATAGACTTCAGCAATTCAAAATGGCAAACAATGTGGAATAATGCTATATAAGAAATTGGTAATGAAATAAGCTTACTATACAGTTATTTAAACACAGTCAAAATGGCTGCCAGTCTGCCATAATGAATTTGTATCCAGAGTAAATCCATGTACGAGTCAACTGACAACTACATCAATAAAGACTTTGGAGCGAAATTTGGCTAAAATTGAGTAAAAAAACACATACACGTACTATACAGTAATTTAAATAAAAATTCAAAATGGCTGCCAGTCAGCCATATTGAATATAAATTGATGAAGAATAGTCATACTGATCAACTGTATCAGTGAGACCTTGTATGCAATTTATTTTAAAGCATGTATGGTAATAAGTCAATATAAGACTGTATTTATTTTGAAAAAAGGATGACAGCCAGTCCGCCATTTTGAATTGGAATTGAGTTAAAGTGTATGTACACATCAACTGTGAACGCCTGTGCAAAATTCTATCTAAATTAGTTAAGAAAAAATCTGTTGAGAAATAAGCATACAGTAATTAAACTAAATTAAAAAGAATTCAAGATGGCCGCAAGTCGGCCATTTTGAATTGGAATTGATATAACATGCATATAAACATCATAACTGTAAACGCCTGTGCAAATTCTATAAAATAAGATAAGAAAAAAATCTATTGAGAAAAAAAGCAAACTATACAGTTATCTAATTAGATTTAAACTAGAACTGCCACCAGTGGCGAAAATACCCCCGCAACAGCAACATTTCAAGATAAAAGCAAGTCAACATTGTGGAAGTCCAAAAGGGTAAATGTTGTAAGAAGCATAAAAACCAAGAAAAGAATAGGATGCAAAAATCAAATTGGAAATAAACAGCAAATTACAGTGTAATTCACTATAAATTTATGAAAAAGCAAAATGAACAGAGTTGTCATATGTCAAATGATTTTTTACATGAAAATGAACACCATTTGGTCATTATGAATGTAAAGTGGGACAACAGACAAAGAGTGATCACATTTAAACTCATCATGTGTATGTTGTAACCAGAAGAGCAAAATGTAGAATGTGTTTGTAATTTTTTGATAAATAAGTAAAAAATAAGGCAATTGCAAAAATGCACAATTTAAATCAAACAATTAGTATTTACAATATCTTGTATCAAGAATTTCACAAATACCCCATAAGAAAGCTTAAATTACCGATCATTATTTTCACAGAAGTAAAGTTAAAATAATATCTAAAATCTCATGTAGCTATAACGCCAATCAGCCATTATGAATTTGATAAAATATCAATACATCAAAAAAAAAAAGTTCAACAATAAGAATTTGATAAAAATAGCAGTACATAATAGACTTCAGCAAGTCAAAATGGCAAACAATGTGGAATAATGCTATATTTAATAAGTTACATGACATAAAGCCATAAACCCTTGATTCATCTTCGTCAATAATTTTTGCTAATCAATGAGATGAATAGTTACTATGAGATGTAGAATTGGTCATACTATATTAACACATTCATACCTTCTCAAAAGAAAGAAAGCACCTAAATGTATACCATGTGACGAGCATTTCAATGTCAAATATGTTCTCCTTGACTGCAAGGATCTTAAATACATCCGTGACAAACATTTTAAAGTTAACTCACTTAAAGAACTTTTTGAGTCTGTACCATCATATGCGATACTTAACTTTTTGAAGGAAATAAATGTATATAATAAGATACAGAGCTTTACATCATTAATATTGATTTAATAAATAGTATCATTGATTGCTTTCGACGCGATATGACCTTCTTGTGTTGGTGCACTGTAAAACCAAAATAAAACCAAACAATACTTGACAGAAATAAATGTTATCATAACATATAGGACGTACAATCTTCATTATCTATTGAAGTAATAGTATCATCAATTGTTTTCGGCGTAATATGACCTTTTTGCATTAATAAGCCGTAAAATCCAATAAATCAATCAATAAATCAATCAGACTTCAGCAAGAAGAAATTGGTGATGAAATAAGCTTACTATACAGTTATTTAAACAAAGTCAAAATGGCTGCCAGTCTGCCATAATGAATTTGTATCCTAAGAAAATCCATGTACAAGTCAACTACATCAATAAAGACTTTGGAGCGAAATTTGGATAAAATTAAGTAAAAAAAACACATACATGTACTATACAGTAATTTAAATAAAAATTCAAGATGGCTGCCAGTCAGCCATATTGAATATAAATTGATGAAGAATGGTCATCCTGATCAACTGTATTAGTGAGACCTTGTATGCAATTTCTTTTCAAAATATGTATGGTAATAAGTCAAAATAAGACTGTATAAATTTAGAAAAAGGACGACAGCCAGTCCGCCATTTTGAATTGGAATTGAGTTAAAGTGTATGTACACATCAACTGTGAACGCCTGTGCAAAATTCTATCTAAATTAGTTGAGAAATAAGCATACAGTAATTAAACGAAATTAAAAAGAATTCAAGATGGCCACAAGTCGGCCATTTTGAATTTGGAATTGATATAAAGTGTATGTACACATCAAATGTAAACGCCTGTGCAAAATTCTATAAAATAAAAAAATAAAAAATCTGTTCAGAAATAAGCATGCAGTTATTAAATTAAATTAAAAAAATCAAGATGGCCGCAAGTCGGCCATTTTGAATTGGAATTGATATAACATGCATATAACATCAACTGTAAACGCCTGTGCAAATTCTATAAAATAAAATAAGACAAGAAAAAAATCTATTTAGAAAAAAGCATACTATACAGTTATCAAATTAGATTTAAAATATATAACACCATTAAATATTTTAAACAAGTGAGATATGTTTCCATAGCTACATGAGTTTTGTATACACCATTAAGTCATGGTATATAACAGCTTCTATTAAAATACATTAAGAAATAAACATACTACAAATGTATTAATTTTTTGGGACAGACCACATATCCAACCAACCAACCAACCAACCAACCAACCAACCAACCAACAAACCAACCAACCAACCAACCAACCAACCAACCAACCACCAGGGTGATTCCAGTATACCCCCGAAAACTTCGTTTGCGGGGGTATAAATATATAACACAATTAAATATTTTAAACAAGTGAGATATGTTTCCATAGTTACATGAGTTTTGTATACACCATTAAATCATGGTATATAACAGCTACTATTCAAATACATTAAGAAATAAACATACTACAAATGTATTAATTTTTTGGGACAGACCACATATCCAACCAACCATCCAACCAACCAACCAACAAACCAACCAACCAACCAACCAACCAACCAACCAACCAACCAACCACCAGGGTGATTCCAGTATACCCCCGAAAACTTCGTTTGCGGGGGTATAACGAGAAAAGTTAACCTACCGGTATCTGCTTTTGGGTATATAAAACAAAATATTTTATTTGTATTGAATGTATAATTTGAAAACAATATTGATACATTTCCAAGAATTAGGCTATGAAGCATGGCTGTGTAATGAAATTATTGATTTTCATTGTTGTGCTTGTGGCAAAGATTATAGAATATATTTCTATTAGGTTTAGCTGAGTCAACTACATGTATTCTAATATAATAATACTCATGTACTTTCTTCTGAAAACAATAAGATATACATTGTCATACACATTGGTCTGTTTTATTACTACGACGTCAGCTCATAGATGTAAAGTGACCTTCAAACGTTCTTGGACAAATGGAATTTCGGAAAATCACAAGTAATTTTACAACACTTACAGCTTATTCATGAAACATAATTTGAATTTTATGTTGGTGAACTAGTAGTTGTCGATTATTGAATTTACTTAGATGACTCTTTGTACGGTGTTAGGGAAATTGAATTGAGATGTTTTAGTGCTTTGGTATAAGGACATTTTATTCAGCAAGTAGAGTGGATTGAATCGAGAAAATTATTTAATATAATCAAATAAAGTTAAAGAAAAAGGCATTTAACACCATCATGAACCTTTTACTTGTCGACATTTTATATTCATTTGACAGTTGTTGAAATATAGATACATTGAAAAATAAAAACACAGAAGAAGTCCTAATCATTATAGCATATTTCAAGTTTTTGTGCAGAATGCGTATACGCATATATCCTACAATTTCTAATACTTAAGTTAATGACTCAAAACTGTTATTTAGCTTTTATTGTAATTTTGGTTAATTTTATTGCAACATGCGAACAATTTATAATGATCAGCAATAAAATCGACTGTAACATGCAAAATAAAACGAATTATGCAAATTCATGCATGTGTTTTAGTTATATATTCAATTGGGACTGCAACATTAGCATAAATTCCGATTTCAACTAGAGCATTCAACCGACATAGTGCTCGACTGTTCAATATGTTTAAACTTAATTATATCAATAATTATTTGTGAGTCCGAAGACATGTAATTTAATTAAATGTTGTCATGTATCAAAATTATCAAAGAAAACGCTTTAAGTAGATGTGGAAATGACATTAAACAAGGTTGTTTAGCAAAAAGGAGGTTTTATACAACCAAATATCATTCTAGGGTTATTGAAAACAGAATTTTATTTATTGATTGGATTTAATGCCGTATCAACACATCTTAGGTCATTTCACGGCGTCCAGCGCACCTAACCTAGCTTTCCAGGACCTTTGTCTATAACCAGTACTCACCAATCCTCCAACAAGGCCGGAAACATCTCCATATTATCTAATCAATGAAGGAAAATTGACATTGTCTAATTTTCATGGAAGGGTATAACCTCCCCGGATGGGAAAAAACAAAAAAACCAACCCAAAAAGCATATAGTTGTAGAGAAAAAACATAACCATGTATCGCTTTTTAATTATAATTCTGTTAAGGTTTAACGCCAATTTATTAGCTTTGGTAGTATTTTGTTATTTGATGTACAGCAACTGACTCATCAAACTACTTTTCGTGGACTCTTTCTGACCAATATTTGCGCTTCTTTCTACAGGATACTGGCAATGTCCATCTCTACTGACGAAATTGACATTATCAGCGTATTTACTTGAACTTGTCGCAGCTGTGAATTGATACTTTATAACTAGATTTGAAGTTACAACGATGTTACCTCTGTAGACCAAGTGCAGAAGGCTTTACTTCAAAAATCTCCGAATAGTCGAGCTTAGAATTATTTCGTAAGTTATATAACATAAACTACTGTGAACAGTAAACGTTTTTAAATGGATTTTACATATATAGTTACTAATCGGAAATGGTAAAATATGCATCTACGCATTTATGTATAAGAAAGTATACTGATAAATTAGAAGTCACACGAAAACTGATAATATAATGCAAACGATATTTATGAAAACATCAAGTAAGCTATTTGAAAGTTCTATTTTCCCTAGTTCTGAACCTATGACAATAAGGAAATATAAAGACATACACGATATGCGTGAATAATAAGTAAGTATTGTCCATAAAAGAGATAAATAAGAAATGTCTTTCTTTAAGTATAAATTTGGTAAGATGAATTAACTAAATGTGTGACAAACCTGTACAAAGTGACTGTCAATCTGAATTATACATGTAATCAATGAATTTTGTTTTACTAGTGCTGCATGACATTAACTTGTACATATGACATTTTCTCCTCTACAGTAATTAGTTTTCCTATGAGTTTCTCATTTCTTATTTGTCCGTTAGGGACTGCGTTCATCGCGTGCTCATGGTTTTGTTTGCGAAGCAGACGAAGACGCTTTTCGACGAATATCCGTCTGCTTTTTGTTTGGCCTTGCATCAAAAGGAAATTATTGAAATAAATAAACCCCAATAGTAAAATTACGTGACAAAAATATTAAACATCGTGTGTGAAACTGATCTAAATAAAAAAATTTGGCAGATAAAAATTCATATCACGACATGCAGTGTGATAACACTCATCTCGGCAAAATGTTGTCAATATTTTTTTTTCTTGAGAAATTATCAAAATGGGAGAATTTTTATAAAGATTCGCAATAAAACTGTGATTGTTTTTCATAATATTACATTCAAACCTAAATGATTTAAATTGAAATAGTAACATTGTAAACAATATACAGTACCCACCAAAAGCTTGGAGACAAAAGAAATTTTCTACAATTCTTAAATGTTGAGAAATATATTTGTAGAATCATTTGTATTAATAAATATTTCCATTTAAGTTTACAATTATGTAGCACAAATATAATATTCAGCATCTTACATCATAAAGCCTCAAAAACAATGTCTATTGTAATTTTCCGTAACATAGATTTTATGTTGTTTTTGTAGTCTCAGTCATAGGTATAGTGATAACAAAAATAAAGCAAAACTAAAAAGCATTTCATAATGAATAGTTATCAAATTTTTTATAAAAGCTTTTCAGTAGGTCTCGAAGTGAAAACGTCTCCAAGCGCTTGGTGGGTACGATAATGTATACTGGTATCTGGTATGTCCACCTCTAGCTTGAATGACAGCCAAACAACGTCGTCTCAATGAAATTATAAGTCGCCGGGTGAAGTGAGCAGGTGTCTGTGCCCATTCCTCGTGCAAAGCACGCTCCAAATCACGTACGCTATTGACGTCATTCAAGCTAGAGGTGGACATACCAGATACTGATTAGTTTGTGATTTTTTATTCTGACCCTTATGCTGTTATCATGGCTGGAATTCTCAATAATCTCATCAAACTTTTTTGTAAAAATGTTCAATATTCGGTCGATTGAATAAATTTTGTTACAAATCAATTTTTTGTCAATGGAATGGGGTTTATAATAAAATATTAAATAAAACATTCTTACTGACTAAACTTTTTCCTCTCAGCATATATCTCAATATGTCAATGTTACCTCTTAATACGTAAATATCATGATTTATCTGCATAGAAGATCGCCGAAGTAAGTCCGGAGGTAAAGTTATAACTTCCTCGATCGACCTCTCTCAAAATGCCAATATTTTTCCGACAAAACTATTTTAATGGTTTCAAATTGTTTGCATATTTTTAAATATGAGAGGCAATGCATTAAAATGACGTGACCCGGGTGCGTAGAAATTCATTTTATGTTTTTTTTTAAATATATTTTAGTTTATCATAATACATGTACTGCATTTTGACCATGGCACTCTTCCTGTCTTCGATTATAGGAGGTTGGATTTAAAACAATATGAATTTTTCGAAGGGGTAGTAAGTACAGAAATGTATGAAATGGACATAGCAAATTTACCAATTAATCCATTTTAAAGTGTACATGTATTCATTAATATTTTTTTCAAATTTCTCTCAAGATGAAAGAAATATTAAATCATTTTCAATATAGTTATTTAATTAAATATAGGGAGGCGAGACAGGATAGAGCGCCATGATCGTGCGACCACACGCACGACTCATGCAGGTTGTTTCGTCATCTCACGATGACGAACGCAGAAAACAAAGCGTTTGACCAAGTCCTAGCAAAACATCAACAGCTCTGGTAACCATGCCATATTTCCCTTCTCTAAGAAAAAGGAATGACTTGGTATTCGGGAACGACCAGAGCCAGTAAAATGCTTCGTCAGAAAAAGGCAAACGTTTGACAAAGTGAACAGACGCAGCTTGTCTGTTTGTTACAAGAACGTCTATAGATCTATATACAAAATATTAATTACAAGGTTTTCAGTTAAATCATACCGCTGTACATAATTTACTAGTATGTCAAATAAATCGTACATGGGATTATTTTACTTGAAATTTCATAACTATCATTAATACGTTTTTTACAAATCACAATTTAATTGCTTTTTTTAATTTGATAGTGCAGTTTATTTGTATTTGATAACAACTCACAAAATTTAGGATTCATCTTCCAAAATTATCTTCCCCATATTTAATGTCCTTTTTACAGTATTTAACTATTGTTACATGCTCTGCCATTTAGGACCCAAATAGCTCAGTCGGGGAACGGAAATAATCATATGAAATGAAAAGTTCAAGAGGTCGCTGGTTCAAAACCTAGCAAATGCATAAATTTTATTTTTATATTTTATTTTTTATTATACATTTATATCTATATTTTATATTATAGATACATGTATTTATGTATTTACGTATTAAGAGGTAACATTGACATATTGAGATATATGCTGAGAGGAAAAAGTTTAGTCAGTAAGAATGTTTTATTTAATATTTTATTATAAACCCCATTCTATTGACAAAAAATTGATTTGTAACAAAATTTATTCAATCGAAAGAATTTTGAACATTTTTACAAAAAAAGTTTGATGAGATTATTTAGAATTCCAGCCATGATAACAGCATAAGGGTCAGAATAAAAAATCACAATCTAATCAGTATCTGGTATGTCCACCTCTCGCTTGAATGACAGCAAAAAACAACAACGTCGTCTCATTGAACTTATGAGACGCCGGGTGAAGTGAACAGGTGTCTGTGTCAATTCCTCGTGCAAAGCACGCTCCAAATCACGTACGCTATTGACGTCATTCCTGTCACGCAACTTACGACCAAGATAGTCCCACATGTGTTCTATTGGCGACAGATCTGGTGATTTCTCTCAAGATGAAAGAAATATTAAATTATTTTCAATATAGTTATTTAATTAAATATGGGGAGGCGAGACAGGATAGAGCGCCATGATCGTGCGACCACATACACGACTCATGCAGGTTGTTTCGTCATCGTGATGGCCCTGGACTGTCTCTATATACATGGAAACACGTCCATTTGTCATTTTCATGTCAACATTTAATAATAACCTTGTTACACGATTATCTCATCATTACATCAGAACAAATTCGTAGATCTACTTTTTCACCTTTTGATATCCGAGATTTATCTGCATAGAAGATCGCCGAGGTAAGTCCGGTGGTAATTATAACTTCCTCGATCGACCTCTCTCAAAATGCCAATATTTTTCCGACAAAACTATTTTAATGGTTTCTTATTGTTTGCATATTTTTAAATATGAGAGGCAATGCAATAAACTGACGTGACCCGGGTGCGTAGAAATTCATTTTATGTATTTTTGAATATATTTTTGTTCATCATAATACTGCATTTTGACCATGGCACTCTTCCTGTCTTCGATTATAGGAGGTTAGATTTAAAACAATATGAATTTTTCGAAGGGGTAGTAAGTACAGAAATGTATGAAATGGACATAGCAAATTTACCAATTAATCCATTTTAAAGTGTACATGTATTCATTAATATTTTTTTCAAATTTCTTTCAAGATGAAAGAAATATTAAATCATTTTCAATATAGTTATTTAATTAAATATAGGGAGGCGAGACAGGATAGAGCGCCATGATCGTGCGACCACATGCACGACTCATGCAGGTTGTTTCGTCATCTCACGATGACGAACGCAGAAAACAAAGCGTTTGACCAAGTCCTAGCAAAACATCAACAGCTCTGGTAACCATGCCATATTTCCCTTCTCTAAGATAAGGAATGACTTGGTATTTGGGAACGACCAGAGCCAGTAAAATGCTACGCCAGAAAAGGGCAAACGCTTGATAAAGTGAACAGACGCAGCTTGTCTGTTTGTTACAAGAACGTCCATAGATCTATATACAAAATATTAATTACAAGGTTTTTAGTTAAATCATACCGCTGTACATAATTAACTAGTATGTCAAATAAATCGTACATGGGATTATTTTACTTGAAATTTCATAACTATCATTAATACGTTTTTTACAAATCACAATTTAATTGCTTTTTTTAATTTGATAGTGCAGTTTATTTGTATTTGATATCAACTCACAAAATTTAGGATTCATCTTCCAAAATTATCTTCCCCATATTTAATGTCCTTTTTACAGTATCAAACTATTGTTACATGCCCTGTCCTTTAGGACCCAAATAGCTCAGTCGGCTAAAGGGAAGGAACGGAAATAATCATATGAAATGAAAAGTTCAAGAGGTCGCTGGTTCGAAACCTAGCAAATGCATAAATTTTATTTTTATATTTTATTTTTTATTATATATCTATATTTTATATTATACATATTTACGTATTAAGAGGTAACATTGACATATTGAGATATATAATCTTATGAATATTTTAAAATGAATAGTGTTGTGTTTACGTTTTATTATAGTTTCTTTAAGCTGTACATGTATTAGACTTATACAATTACACAATCATGTATCTTTATTTGAATTATTGAAATACAAAATATATATTTCAAAATTTATAATATTAGTCCAGTACCATGATATGTGTGTCTTAATGTCATCATTACATCAGCAGATATATTCCAAAACAATGCTTTACCATAATGATTACGCTGTTAGACATTGTAAATTATAACATTTCAAACTGACTCCGACGTAAGAAAAAAATCAATTACTTGATTTTCAACTTAAATCTTTGAATCAGAATTTTATGAAACTATTGAACCATACCTAAAAATATTGATCATAACTTAGCCTCATATGAAACTGTATGATATTAATTATTGAACAGACCCTTCAGGGACTCAAAATATTGATTACTGAAAACAAAAGACCCTTAAGGGACCTAGATTATTGATTTTAACTCATTATCCTCATTAGCCTCAATAATTTGAGGCTATCTTGATTATTTTTATCCTACTTCTATTCAATAAAGAATAAAGGCTTATGATGGAAAAGTTTCATTTCACCAAAGTGTAATCTGACAAGATCTGGAGAGATTAAGGAAAAATTCCTGAATAAAAAATGTTAATAAAACATACTCATTTAAACAATACAATAACTGCATTTAACTTAAATATATTAATAATATGAATGATAATTATTATACTATCAATTAATGTATTGAATATATTATTTGTACTTGTTGAAGTCATCAACATAATTAATGTTTGGAACATATATCACTTTTTCTTCAAAATAACTAGTTTGTGTGTAATAATGAACTCGGGTATTAAATCTTAGTATAACACTTTGAATCTTAACCTTTGTTTATTTTCTTACAAGATATAGATAATTTGTGCGTATAAAACACTTTCAACTATTTTCCAAAAAATAATCCCATTCACTTGACTACATTAACCTCTTTGTTAAATCAGGTAATCGAATGAAAAAAAGAAATATAATTTATCAAACAATTAATTCTTAATTATATCTGTAAATTTTAACCTTCATCATTAAACACCATCAGTGCAGGTAAAATTAATTTCTAAGACATTTATGATAAATACATTATTTTCTGTTCAGTTACTATATAAATCATAGAATAGCAGCAGGGTGTTAGTCCAACTTTACTCAAAAATGTGTACTACGTAGCACACATAACAGATAACAATGACATAGTTTTTAATCTCTCCTATATTAGAGATTTTTTTGACACACAGACTAATTAAACAATGTGATAGTCATATTGTAACAGTTATAGCTTTGACTAATTACAACAGTAGTCATAGTGCACCTAGTAGTTTGTTAACAGCTAAATCCAGAGATAAAGCCTCTTCAGGAACAGTGAGTAGGTGGACTGACCGCTGTGATATAACCTTTATAAGGTGTTTCTACAGCATAAAACCCAACAAAAATTGAATAAATCTAAACACAATGAATACGTCAGTACTTTCAGTGCTTTGATTATATGAGGTTCCATTTTAGTTACTTAGTTATTGTTTCACTTTTATTAACTAATTAAAATTTTATTAATCGTGTTCTTAGTTAATAGTGCGTACATATGTAAATACAATACAGTACAGAATAATTTATTGAATGAAACAATTTACATGGTATAGAACAGTGGTTACATGTGATTATTTTTTTAATTGAACAGGAGCAATAAACTTTTACATCATTTAATAATTTGGTTTCTTTTTTTTAACGTCGCATTCAACACATATATAGGTTGTATACACGACTGCCACTCTTCCTACTATAGGTTTCCTGGACACTTTCTATCACCAGTACTAATTTACCCTACCACGAGGCCGACAACTCATGTATAGGGTATGAATTGCCGCGACTGGGTTTCGAACCAGCGAAATCAGAAATGCTAACCACTACGCCACGGCCGCGGCTGTTGGTTTCTAAGGTTATTTGCGTGATATTTGTATTTTGGACAAATTTAATACTGCTTGTTTAGACTAGCTTGACATGAGATTTAAAAATTTTGAATTGTGGGGAATGTGTTATAATACCGCTTTAAATATTTATTTCTAAGATGCGTATATTTTGGACATGTTAATATTGAATGGTATTCATTCTCTCATTCATTCATTATTACTGCAATGTTTACACATTTGTTCGGAATGTTGTTAGCGGTCAAGTTTACCTTTTTCTATGGCTACGTTATGAGATGATACTCGTAGTTGACATAATGCTGTAGCCTATTCAATTACCCTAAACGTTCCAAAACGTTCCGTAACGATACATTCGGAACTCCTCGGCCATTCGCTGCAAATAAACTCTGACATATTTAGACGCTATTTTGAATCTACCGGTGTTGAAGTAAACAAATATACGACCGCTTATGCAACGAGTGATGTTTCGTTTTTAGTCCGTAAATTTTGAATCATTACTTATTGCCGTAACGATCATGTATTTGTTTTACGATTAAACTATTCACTGCGAATGGTCGAGGAGTTCCGAATGTATCGTTACGGAACGTTTAGGGTAATTGTACAGGCTACTGCTCTACATTTTGTTGTGTTTATATAATTAATATATAAGTTGCTCCATTGCCTATCCGCGTCTACGTGGTTTTCAATCATTCACAGACACATTACAAATCAGATATTTTCTTCTCAAGAAAATCAGACAAACAAGGTCTTCATATACTTAATGAAATATATTACTGTCTGACAAATTGAAGCCAAAGAAAATCTGAGATGTATAATGTGGTAAAATGTGTATAGTTACATGACAACAAGGCTTTCTATTAAACTATTAAACATGAAGAGATATTTAAGCCAAAGCTTCTGAAATGTAATGAAATTGGTTAATTCCGTGTCAACACCAGTTAAGGTCTTTTTACGACGACCAGATCACCGTACCTAACTTTCTTGCACTCTTGTCTATAACCATTACTCACATAGCGATTCACAAGGCCGGCCACTTTTCTGTATCTTATTTATGGAGGAAATTAGACATTGTTGCCAACTTTTGATGGAAGGGTATGGTAGCCTCGGGTATAATTCGAAACTGCACCACCTTCGGGTAACTAAGTCAGAAATTCCAACGCGCTATCAACTGTGCCACGTACCTGGGTTAAGACCAGGCATAATGACAACTTTGTATGTGGGGGGCTTCAATCAAGGAGATTGTCTTTTCATTTCTTTTAGTAATACAAAGTATTTTAAGAAGAATTTTTATAATTATAACATACTCGTACTCAAATAGTGCATAAAATAAATGATATTTTTGTTTTTCGGAAAATGTCCATATTACTTAGTGAATTGTAATTGTTTATTCTCAATTCTCTACATAAATAAAATAATTGCCAATGACATACTTTATGTCTCGATTCAATTTTTGTGAGAATTTATTGAACCATTCAGGAACTTTGGAAAGAGAGAAGTATCAGTTGTCTCACGCGCTATTTCATGTCATTCAATTATTTGTTAAGAAAGAGATGTCGGCGAAAAAAACAAGATTTTGTTTCCGTCATTGGTTGTTAATCTAGATAAAGATCGTTTCACACGACAATTTTATTATATCATACAAAAAGCATTCTAATACTTTCTATTTAGTTATTTCTCATCATGGTATACTTTGAAGTAATTAGGGATACGTTTATGTAATAAAAGGTAGTTAAACTGAGCGAAATAAATTAGATTTTGAATTTAAATTTTACTCATACAAGTTTGCAGCGAAATCAGGCGTGTTCTCCTATGACAATAATTGTGTTAAATGTGACATACACCCCAGTTATAAGTGTATTATAGCAAATGAATTCCTGGTTATGTGTGCCTTTGTCAGAGAGGTATTAATCTATCTAAAACATCACCTTAAACATTTGTTTTTGATGGATAATCTATTGTTTTATAGAATCTAAGATTGTCAACGGTTCCCATGTTTTGTCGAATAATTTTCTTCTATTATTCCCTCGCTACTTTCATCTTTCTTGTTAAACTAATGCATATTCACAACGGTGAAAATATAAAATTCAGCTTTCGTTCATTTACATAACACGTGTCAGATACATGTACCAATGTTTTTTTATAAGCATGAAGCCATTTTGATCGTACCTGTCCGTCGTGCGACATTTTGAATAAAAAAACTTCTAATCTTGGGACAATGTCGCTAAAACTTTTCTGCCACTGAGCTTTTTCAAAATTCTGTTAGAAGTTTCACTTCGCACAAAAGTCTGGTTGTCATGGCAATGGAAGAGAAATATATTTGGTGTATGGCATCACCCAACGGCGCTCTACATAGTTTGTTCAAGTTCTGTCCTTGTGTTTACAACTGGTCCCGCTCAAGTTGTTCCATTTTTCATACAGATGTATATAAAAATGTAACATTAGCCAGAATCTAGTTCTCTGGGGAACAGGCCAGGGTCCTCAGGACCGACACACATATTTTCATTTATCACTTTCTAAATCTTCACCGACCCGTCAGGTGCTTGATGCAACTGCGGGGAATCTCACACCGTTTCTATTTGTGGTTCTGTAGCGCGTGAATGTAGCGTGTTGGTACGTTATCTTATTCTACCTTTTCTATATCCTTTTGGTTGGGTTTAACGCCTTAGCAACACATTTTATAAATCGTTCTTTGGAAGGGTAAACGTCTGGATTTAGCTGTTAACCAGTTTCTATGTATATATACTTGCATCAGTGACTGACAACTGTCCAGCATGATATAGAATCAGTCGTAGGAGAGAAAATGGCCGTAGAAATTATTTCATGACAAAATTTCAAGTTTTTCTCGTCAGGAAATCAAACGCACGACCCCTCGATCCAAAACCCAACATAAGCAGAATTCATGCTTGCTACCAACTGGACTTGACCGATTCAATATTCAAAGATGTACAACTCACCGAACCATTGTCCATGAAATCCATAAGGACGTCCTGCAGTACTTAATAATTAGGATTTGATGTCGTGTACAAAGATACAACAGTTTCAGTTTCAACGTTGGATTCAAATCAAGATAGAGCTTGATAACAAGTATTTTGTCTTTATTCTTTCACTAAGTCTGCCCAATGATGACAGATTAAATATTTCTTTTCAAAACCAATCTATTGTAAAAAATAATTTCACAAATTCATGTTAATTTCTAATTGTCTTTTAGAACTTTAAAAAAGAACAAGTGATGAAGTTATATATAATAAAATTTTATTAAATCATCTATGATATCGTTAGTAATAAAATAAGAAAACATAACAATGGAATAAAAACAACGCCATTTTGTATCTTGTAAATACCTTAATATAAAAATGCAAACTTTGATGGATACAACGTATCACATGAAAAGGTATCAAACACAGATAACAAATCAAAGTACTAATAGTACAGATAGGACATTGCTTCTGAAAGTGTATAAATATAATCATAACATTGCACGCTTGAGGCTTGGGAAAACTTAAATCCTTGAAAAGTGTGCACTTTTTACAGAACGATGTTGCAAATCCTTCAACCCTTATTGCAAACTGCTGAAAATGGATTATAATCTACTACAGTCTTATTTTAGAAAGATGGTATTGCTCACTCTTTCAGACTGTGCTTGTAACAAAATCGATCAAGTATGAGATTTTTCAGTTTTCTGACTAAGACTGAATTAGTTTTATACATAAAAGCAATATGCATTGCAGAAATGACTGATTGTTAACTCTGAAACCCTGACAGCGCACTGTCTAATACATAACATCATAAAGGATATTTAATCATTACAAATACAAATGTCTGTTTATACAGTAGTTAGTTACATTTTCTCTATTTGGCCTTAAAATTCACATTTATATCAATTGTAATAAACACAAATAACAAAAATGTTAATATACAAATATATCTCTATCAAAAATAAAAACTTTAGCGACTTTATACAATTTACATAACCAAAATTACTACAATCATTTAAAGTATCAACTACTTTATTCGGACATAATTGTTACGAATTTTATTCTTTATAGTGAAAAGATTCATTTATTTATTTATCTACAAATACAGGATAAGGCTTAATATTGAATCATGATAACAAAATAATGCTTTCAATCATGATAAAAAATAAAACCTTACTAATGGATAACAAAGGTATTGTCATCTATATACACTGTGGTGAGACTTTAAGTTCTCATTACAAATACTGATTAATGACAATGGTCGTCCACATAAATATCTATTTTAAACAATTATTAAATCGGACCAGCCGAAGAGTAAATAACATACAAAATGCATATCTGGTATAATTGATTAAATAAATTGGTAAGAAAAAAACTAACTAATGACTGAAATTACTATGAATGTATTCTCAAACTGGGACATTTAATACATTGAAGTTAATTCAGCAGCTATTTTCTCTAAACAAATTTTAAACATGGTTGAACTTTCATATCAAATGTGTAAAGACAATTAAATATACTCGACATATTAAACATAGTTAAACAATTAACTTAAATAACAAGAAAGCAATGTTCAAGCATTTATGAAATAGTAAGCTGCTATTGTTCATGGTTTTTCCATTCTAACAAAAGATGAATTGCATGGGGACTTTATGTGTTTAAGTTTTCTTTCCAGTGATTGTGGTATTCAATAGTGCGTTTTAAGTTTTTGGGTGGAACAAACAAATAGCAGTTTTCAAAGGAAAATGCTTGATTGCTGAGTCAATGATTGAGAAAAAAGGACTACATGATAATGATTAAAGTGTAACAACAGAAATTCATAAGATAAGTAAAAAAGGTTAAGCAAAAAATTATAATAAATAAAAAACAAATTGTGTAAAAATCGATCCTCATGTTGATACCAAACATAACAATAAAACATAGTAAAACATTGAAGGCAAGAAATGTATTAATATTCCAGAAGGTAAGGTTAATAGTTCATATCCGCAAGTAAGCCATATTCTACATTATTAGAAATACTCCAATTTCCCTGATAAATTAAAAAAGAGCCAAACTGCGTAGAAAATAACCAAGTGCATTGAAGCAGGTAATCACCACTGTTCAACACTAAACATTTTCCTTGCTGCATCTTCAACATCTCTAATATTGTCTTGCATTTCATCTCTTGCATGTTGAACCTTAGCTGTATTTCTGACTATCTTACTGCTTATCTCAGCATTTTTCTCATTGCTAGTATTTTTGTTATCATCTACTGAACCTAGGTAATCTTGTAACATACGTTGCATGCCAACCTCTTGTTTTTCTAAAGCAGTACACACATCAGGGCCATCTTTATGTATTGTCTTGGCAACTGGTGCAAACTGAAAGAAAGTTTTCAACAAATAAATATATATTTCTTCTGATTACATGATAGTCTTCTTTGAGAGCATACATTATGGTATCAGTATATAGGATACTACACAAGAGCAAGTTTATATGTGTAAAATGTAATTTATTAATTTTGTTTTTGAATGGGTTAAACAGGTTAAATGATGTAATATATAAGAAACCGCATTTTTACGTCTTTTAATCTCAAAACACTGCTCCAGTTTCAAACAAACCCTGTCAGTGTAAAAATAGATGAAATACTAATGATATTTATGTGATACGTTGATTAATGAAATTTAAAAAAAGAGAAAAAAAATCAAATTCTAAGGAAGAAGCCATGTATATTTGTTAGGCAGGAAAAATAAGCAAGAACAAAGAAATATGTCAAAATATAAGATATACTAATATATTCAACATTAATAAAGAAACCCCATTTTGTCAGGAATATAGTTCTGTTTTCTATCAGAGAAAATACATATTACTGTATACAGCTTCTTTCAATTTTGATATATATATATATATTATTCAATTATATCTTTTACGAAACCTTTAAAAGCTTCTTTGAGACAGCATTACATTGAGACTGTAGCAAATTTGGCAATTAATATTTTCATTACATCAGATTGGAAAAAGGGAGAATGAAAACATACCAAAAAAGCAACATTCAAATAACACAGACTTCCCACACAGCCAAAGGCAAAGAGGGAGATATTTTCATATTTCACGTTACTTTTTTGTTACAAAAAACGGACACCATAGATATAAAACAAAAAGAACATAAGGCTTCTGTCTTGATACAGACAGTGGCAAACCTGGGTGAACAAACCTCGTACTTGCCCCCAGTAGTTTTACGTTAGAACCAACAACAGCAAATTGTCTTGGTGAAAAACTTTAACCCACCCTTCACATCGACAATATGCATGCAAATGTACTAAACACTTATAAATTAGAAAGCCAATAGCATTGCCAAGGCAAATACTCGATGACCTTACAGAGACCTTACAAAGCCCCTTTAGTTAAATTATTAAGAACACTGTTACAGGAATGAAATAAACTGGTTGAGTCTTTACTTCTTCAAAAGAAACGATTTACTCATGTGATTTAGGAATAAATCTACGAGTATTAACAATGTGTTGCAAATTTTGGACATGGCTAAACTAATCATATGTTGTAATGTTGCAATTCTTATTAAACGTCATGTAATTTTCACAGCATCTCTGTAGAGAAATCATGTGTATGATAAAAACAATATTCAAATCGAATTATATTGTTGATATACATGGATGAATATGTGTTCAATATGAAAAGGAGAAAACCCAACAAAATTGATTGAACCAATTTTTTTCCTGATTCAAAATTGGTTTTGCTAGCAAATGGGTAACTCAGCAAATGCATATATGTTCATACCACAGCGAAGCAGACATCGAACATGTTGCTAATTTTAGTCCTAAACATAATTTTCAAGAATTGTCAATGAAAAGTGGCATTAATCAGACTGATGAACTGTTTATAGCTAAACCATTTGTCAAAATAGAAAATGATTTTCAAGACAGAGTAAACATTACCTCATTATGATAGATCCTGAAAGCTTCTTTCCATAACTTGCTTTGTTTTGATTCCTCTTCAATAAATATAACTTCCATTTTACAAAATCCATCATCATCAGTTATCTGTAGATGAATTTATATTTATCATAAGTAAAATCTATCCAGAAATGATCCTCAAAACAGGGTTTCATGTAGATCAGATGTCAGACAATCTAGCCGCCTGCGGCCTACCCCATTTCGTGAGATGCCGTTAGCAGATGACAAATAAATCAGTATTGGATTGATTGATGATTGATTTTACAATGTAAAAAATGGTAACATTCAGTGACTTTTCAGTACAAATGAAAAAGTACATGTAGATGTAAAGATGGACTAGGTCATTTGATAATATCATTGTTATAACATATAAACTGCCATGTTGACTCTCAAATACTTGTACTTTGAAACCTATTTCTGGGTAACTACATAAAAAAGTACATACTTGTATCAGTACAATCTTACTTAAATAATTACATTTGTGATGCCGAATGTAATCAACACCAAAACCCATCAAGCATACATTATAACAAATTTGCGTTTGTTGCATTTCCAAAGACTTTCATGTATTCAAGATATTTATTATTTATCAACACCATAGGGGTAATACCCTGTAAGGCATTATACGGAAAAAAATCTATTATACCAATATGTTGCAAATGAAATACAATTATTCCCACCAGAACAAATATTATTTCTAGCAAGATTAAATTGGGGATAATTACATCTTATGGGACAATCTAAACAAATTGTTACATTGTCAAAACAAAGGTTAACAACTTCATCTTTTTGTCTGTCTGCTGATTTGATTTAACCAATATTGATGTCTGGACAGAAATTCTCATTATGTTTTTAACACCAACATTTCTACAGGAATGTAAACAGACAAAACAATGCTTATTGAGTAGTGCTTATTATACTTATATTTGATTAGTTTCTATCTTATCTACGATGTCTACAACAAGTTTGGAGACATGTCCACTTTGTAGGCCTTCTTTATAGCTTTTAACAAAGTTTGATAACCCTTTACTTTGAAATGCTTATTAGTATTGCTTTGTTTTTGTAATGATTCCATTTTCAGCTGAGACTATGAAAATAGCTTTAAACATAAGTTATTGAAAAATAATTACAACAAACGTAGTTTTAGTGTACTTGAGGTCTCACTTGCCGAGTCTTACAAATATGATATTTTTATGAAATTTGTTTTCATTTTATCACAATTCATACTTTACTAAAGAATTTAATAGTTCTACAAAACCAACCATTGAAGTTAAATAATTTTAGTAAATTCCCTTCCTTTCCAAACTTTTGTTAGGTACAGTATGCCAAGTAATTTACTATAAAACCTTGAAAATAAACTGACTAGAATATAGATAGTATATTCATACTTGATTAGGTTACGATTACAAGTTTTCATTATAACCAATGTCATTAACTTCGTCACTAAGTTGATTTATTGTCCAATCATATTGTAGACGTCTGGTATTTAATCAGTCAGTAACCAACGTTATTCCACAAATTTGTACCTAATTTGGTCATTGTTTACCTTGACATCTGCTCCTTTTACATTCTGTTTCATGACAACAACACAATCTTCCAAGCTAGGATTGTCCCCTAGAGTTGTGTCTATCTTCTGACAAGCATGTTTAAATCTAGCTAAGGACACGGTATAATAATGTCTCAGTACAATAGATTTCTTCACAAAACTGTCTGCTTTCTCTATTATCTGGTCATACTATAATAAAAATTAATACAATAATAATTTACTGAGAGGTAATAAATAAAGTACCATTTAAGGAGCATCAAAATCGCCTGTCTTAAAAAGTGGAATTGGTTTACTATAGGACTTTTTTTCAAAAGAGTACACAATTGGGATTCTAAATTGTAACAACTTAAATGATTTTGCTATAACTAAGATGGTCTTTTAACAAAACTATACTGTATCATTCAGATGTTGCTTAACCTGTGTTCACATTTTATTTTTTCCAAAGATCTACAATGCTAAACAGATATCTGTCTAGTATAATTTTCTGATTTAACATATAACATTTTTAAAGATGACTAGTTGGTTTCAACATGGATGCATGTAACATAAAGATTCGGTTGTTTTTATCAGTGAAGCAAGTTAACAATGACAAAAACATCATTTTTTATCAAACACATATTGTTAATTTAAAGAGTGAATTAACATATCTTATCTAAAACTTAAAGGTAAAAAAGAACTATTTTCAGAAAAGAACACAGACTCATCATAATCATAAGCCTTTCCATAAAGCAAACACTAACTACTAGTAACTAGCGCTACGTAGCAATTTCCTATGAAAATAGCAAACTGTATTGCAAGCTAGTGATAGGTGACAAGTTCGACATTTGGAACATCACTGTTTTTCAAAAGGGCTGCATCTAAGGTGTATGGTTTTCTTTCTCAATGATTCTGACTTATAGCTTTAATGCATAGATTGCAATGAATCGGTTAAAGTTAAAAAGCGTGGTGATGAATTTGTTAGCATATCTATCATTGGTAATGAGCCTGAACTGTTGTAAGTGGAAGTCGTCACCCTAAATTTGCTAGCTTAAGCAAAACCAATTTATAGAACTTGTATGCTACAAAAAAGCTTTTAAATATCAATAAGACGTGATATCCTTATGGAATAAGCTCCAGCTGTGTAGAAACCAATTTTGATATATGTTAGTTGAAAAAAGTTCTAGCTCAATTATAAATAGTATAGCAGAATAAGTGTGTAAAATGTGAAAGTTTCATTTATAATTATAATTATGATACAGGAGAAAGATGAAGAAGATCCCAAGAGGAAGTAAAAATAGATGTCAAAGAGAATAAAATATATATCACATAGGTAATGTACATCTTCATAAAAAAAATATGTGACATACTTTGATAAAAGTATGATTGAATTCTGACACAAAAATGTGAGAAAAAGACTCATTTAATATGAAATCTAGAGCAAACTAATGAGCATCCGACATCCTTTTAGAAATGTAACTTAGTTACACAAATTAAAGTACAAATTGAATTACTCTCAAAATTGTTCATAATAATGCCAGAGTACTTTACATTTTTAAAATTGACTTTCATAACAGTACATGTATTCTTAATATAAATTTCCATATTGAAACCTTTATGTTCCAGTTTCAGTATTTTATATGGCTTTGTTTTTTCATGAAAAGTGTGAACTGTTAAATTCAGCTTTAACTAATAATCACAAACAAAATGTTCTGAGGGATAAAATTTATGATTTCTATTAATTTCTTATCGAATCTAAAAAGTAATGTAATGACTGGTCCTTAATGCGTCATCTGAACATGTTTCAGCCATATTGCCAATGCCAGTCATCCTATTCACTGCCCTTGGATTGTCCAAGATATCTACATCCAACTTTTTAACCTAGACCTAAGCACATATCCTCATCAGTGGCTAACAAATGCCTTATTTGATACAGAGGTAGACTGGTGAATGGCCTCAGAATATATGTTATGACCAAACTCCACAAAAGTGAGTTTTGTGTTTATCCCGTTCAAGAATCGAACCTACTACCTCCAAATTTGTAATCAGACACAATACCAACTGTATTAACAGCCTGTAATTTTAGTCTAGTACATTTTAAATCTTTTTCGATAGATGAATAAAAGATTTAAAGAATTTATTATGTAAGCTTAAATATATGATAAAGAAAGTTACTTCATATATATCATCAGAAATACTAGATAGAGATCTATTGCATTGGTGGATCTACAGTGTCACCCAAAATTACCTTCACACTTTTTGGCCTTTGAGCGGGTGTCACCAATAACCCAAAGGGGAAATTTGGACAACTTTCATAGGGGACTTCCAGTTGATGCTATTTGTCACATTTGGTAACTGTTGGCTGTATGGATTTTGACAAAAAGAATTTTTCATAAATTGTTGACAGTGAACACATTCACCCATCCATACGCTAATGCACACTCAACCCCTATCAATAGCTCTAGATCCACCAATACTACAATTACATGTATAAGTAACTAAGTTCGATATAATTTATCTATTGTCTATATATATAGTTTATAGATTGAAGTTAATGATACATGTTTACCTTTGCATTGTCTGTTGTTTCCAATTTGGCATATTGATATGCATTCAATACCTAGCACATGATGACATAAAGTTTGTTGTTTTATAAATGAAGTAAAAGGACTAAAGTAGGAATCTAAACATTGAATACTTATTGAAACAATTGAATTTTCAAATAAAAACTATTAATATAAAATGCATAGAATTTTTAAGTTTATTCGGTAAAATGTTCCTTTGCTAATACTTTTAATAAGGCATACATTTGTGAATATTGCAATGTTTTAAGTACTGTATCAAACATTTGCATAAGCTATGGAGATAAGAAAATAAAACCAGTGTATGTTACAACATGGTTATACATTGTCAGCAAAGGATTTTGACTTAGCCAAAGGTTCATTCAAATATGAAATGAACACCTCTTGTTATATTGCTACATTTTAAAACTGAGAGAAAAGATATCTCCAGTATTATACAATAGCTCACTTAAAAATTATATGTGCCCTTTAAAATGTACAAATGAATTATATTTTCATTTTTTAAATTCAATGTTTGCTGGTTAATATTATAATGAATTTTGAGCCCCTAAGTTGTCTTGAGAGTGAGAAACATAAAAAATCTCTAACTACCTTTTCAATATCTATCTTTTCAAGTTTGTCATAATGGAATGGTCGATCTTTCTTTGGTGGCTTGGGTTTAGGTGGAACAGCTTTCCATTTCTTAGGTAATCCTTTTTTCTCAAATATACTTCTAACCAGTGACTGTATTGCCATAGTTACAGAGTTGTCTTGTAATCTTGCCGATACTGTTATACTGAAATTAAAAGCAACATGTGTTTTACACATAGTACATACAGTACAACTTCTCATGAACAACACTCACTGAGAGGAACTAAAGTATGTTGCTGGCCCGAGGATGTTGCTTAACAGAGGTTAGATTCAATTAAAGATACATCAAAGTGAAATATCAAAAACTGCTGTTGTGGAAGATGATTTATGTGGAGGGCCACTCTGCAGAGGTTATATGTAAGTTATTTTCAAATATGTTGTTGCAATATTTAGATTAAGTACATATACAAAAAATCTTGTAATGTACTTGGTATTCATAAACTAAATTCTTTATTTGAAAGCGGGCTACACAATTAGGAAATGAAAGTGGTTGTCCATTTAGGTTCTACAAGTGACAAGCACTATATAGTGTTGTTTTGTTACAGAATGTTTCAATAGCCTTAAGCTAAAAGTGGTTGTCCAAAACAGTGAAACACCCACAGATTGTGTAGACTGTGAAACCATCTACATGTATTAGCTTGTTGCATTGATTTGTTTAATTGTATGTTTAATAAAGCGCACACAGTGGAAGCAGAACAAACAGTGTCACATGTACTGCTATTGTCACAAAAAGTTTTATTTTTAAGACACCTATTCTAACACAATGACACATTAGATAAAACCAGGTATAATAGATGAGATGTTCTAAGACATAACATTCAACTTAAACCTTATGGAGAATTAAATGTAGCCTGAAGAAGATCTTTAAAGTGAGAAATTTGTCTATTGAGAAAATCAGTTAATCTTACATCCATTTATAAAGGAATCACAGAGCACAAAGAGTTCATGTAGTTTAAATGCTGTATATGTTTCACAGTACATTCACTAAACTAATGCTATCATTTAGTATTTTCATTTACAAGTCAATCAATGGTTGTTCTTAATCATTCAAATAAAAATCCAGGTAAAATATGAATGTAAAGTAACGCATGGTGCTTTAGGTCGCATTTCTTTATTTTTCAATTATATCTTCATTATTCAGTCTACTTATTCACAATTCCTGGGTAGGTCTAGATCTTTGGACCGAAGGTTTTACCTAGCTTTTAAACATACTGAGCACATAACAATACTCATCAGTGGCTAACAACAGCCATTTTTATTCAGAGATAGGAGGGAGAATTGGCATAGACATATTTTCATGACAACATTTTACTGTAATGATAAGTAGATCCAACTTCGAACCCACTATCCTTGCCTTCGTAGTCAAATAAACTTTTGCCAAATTTGCAAATGTTTTGGTAAGATAATGTTTTTAAACATGTATTTCTTAAAAAATTGAAAGTATTTAGAGCTTAGGTATATGATTTATAAACAGCCTATACATACAAAATCACAATGAAACATGAACTTATTTACCATCCTAAGAAATTATGAGCTTCAGCAACACTTTCTAGATGTGATATAGCTGCATGAGTCAATTCTTCGTCATTTGGAAAAGCTGTACTAACAGATACTGAAATTGTAAAATTGTTAGTCAGAGTTAAAGAAAAACATATCCTCTGTACCAATTGGTGTTGACCCAATCATACATAGATTTACTTTACTTTAAACTAGTTGTTTAAGTATTACACTTAAAAATCTTATCATTTTTATTAAGCATAAACATGTTAACAAATGTATTGTTCAATTTCTTTCAATTGTCAGTGGTGCATACATTAACATCACTGATTTAAATACTCCTCACAGTATTTTCGTACACATGATCAATTTAAATCAGCATGGTAAATGGATGCACCACTGACATTTAAATAAAATCTAAAAATTTATTAATGTTTTTGTAAATAAAATTATTACAAATCCAAAGATATTCCCTATGATACAATAACCTCATAAGTACTATACATATTTATTATGACTAGACACTTAAAATTACATGTAAATATATTTTGCAAATCAATCTTTAAAAAAGAATTTTGGGACCAATTTATTTTTTTGGTTGGATTAAACATTGTTGCAAGTTGCAACACATTGTTTATATCATATAATGGCATTCAGTCAACCTACTTGTAGTTTCTGGAAAGGCGATACCTCTAGATTTAGCAGTTAACAAGTCATTAACTGCCCTAGATTATTTAGAATCAGTGGTAGGAGGGAGATGGCATAAGAAACTGACCAAGTTATTCATAGATGTGTTCCTCATAAGATGACACTAACAAAAGCATTCCACATTTCTACCATTGTTATCTCATTGTGTTTAAGACATAAAATGCCAAATTATTTTGTTGAAAAAAAATACTTTTAACACCTTGTTTCATAGCTTCTATACAAATGACTAAAACATATAAACAACAATAGACTATAGCTCGAGTTCAAATATTTGGGTTTTCTCCTGCGGTACAAACGAACTTAACCTTCACTATAAAAATATGTAAACAAAAAACAATGGGACTGAATTCATATTTCCTGCTTTTCAGCAATAATGAGTAACTGACTTTGTTTGTACCGCCTGTGTATGGAAGTAAAAATCCACAAATTTGAGTTCCGAATTAGGTCCATTACATGCCTAGTTAAAAGACATCAGATGTTAACACTAAGTGATTATTTTCCTCCCACATTTATAAAGAATTATGATCATTTAACAAAGTCAGCTTAATGAAAACTTGGTAGGACTCTTGAGGGAAGTAAAACAATCCTACCTTTCTTTGCAGCAAGATTTCTGTACATTTCTTCTTCAATCTGAAAACAGACGAACATATTGATCAGAAAAAAAAGGAAATAACATTGTTGAAATGTTAGTGTCAACATAACAATATTAGTCTAGAAAATTAAAATCTCGTACAATCCTTAAGTTGATAGATTTAAAAAAAAATAGATTTTGATTAGACTAGATACAGCCTTAAACAAAAAAAATAATAATTTTTGAAGATTTTGCTATGGTTTTAAACAAAAAATTACATACTTTTTGAAGATTTTGCTATGGTTTTAAACAAAAAATACATACTTTTTGAAGGTTTTGCTACGGTTTTAAACAAAAAAAAAAACATACTTTTTAAAGATTTTGCTACGGTTTTAAACAAAAACATACATACTTTTTGAAGATTTTTCTCAACATATAATAGTCTTGAACACTTCTTTTAAGCTAATACATTAATTAATAATAAAAGAAAGCTCATAAGGATGATTTCTCCATGGTAGATCTACAAAGCAAATACTCACTGTCTGAAGTACATGTATTCTAAATAACTTAAATTGAATAAAAGACAGTCAGGTGGTCCAACACTTCGAAGGTATCTTTTAAGTAGTTTTATTATATTACTGTATGTAAATAAAGATGTTTATGGTTTCAGTGAAGCTAATGGAAATAAAAACAGGCTAATGTATCAGTGAATTTTTTATGTTGCCACATGTGTTAAAAGTAGCCATTTTTTCACCATAACACACTAAAGCTATTTCAAGATGCTCTAATTTCATTACTTATTAACAGACAGATATGCAACTTGGCCAAATTATTCCCTGGGTAACTGCCTTTCAGACAAATTAAGTTGAGTCTCGATCCCAGTAACCATGGCAATGCTGGGGCAAAAAAGGACAAAAAATGCAATTTTCGCTCTTTTTCAACCCCAACTTTGCATTTCTATCAGTAATATTTTCTAAAGTTGAGGTCTAAAGTGCTAGTCCTTTTCAGATACTGAAAACATGTTTTCTCATCGGCATTTTGTGCCATTTATCTGCACTCAATGACTGAGGGGCACATTCCCCTTCGGAGCCCCCTTGGGAAATTTTTTAACGAGGGAGGTGCGCGAAAAGAAAAGGTCATTTTTTGGGACAACTTTCCTCTTGAGTGAAATTCAATAATTCACAACAACACCAATTTCAAGGCATGTAAAAATGCAGGATTGACCAGTTTAGGGTTAAAGATGTTCTGGATTGTTAGAATCTGTTGGATGTTCCAATTTGACAAAGTCAGTGACGTGACAATATCTTTGAACAAAAATTGTAACTTGAAACTGAATTGCAATATCAGACAAACTCCTTTTGATTCAATTAATATACATCCTATATGGCCATAATTTATATTTCAAACAAAATGAACAAAGCATAGCGCCGAATATCTCTTATGAAGATATTTCCAGTCTGATGTTGAGAGGTTTCACTGCATAATTTATATATTTCCTGCAGCATTTCTTATACTGGGAATTCTTTTAACTGTAGTCCTAATTCCAAGAAAGAATACCATTCACAGCATTCCTATATATTGAAAGATATTTATTCACAGTATTTCTAATTCTGAGAAGACAGTATTCCTAAGAAAGAAACCTATCAGACAGCAATTTATCTTTGAAATATATGTCACATAATGTGAAAATCTGATAGTTTCATATTTCAAATGAAAATTAAAAACAACAGGAGCAGTTCATGGACAGCACGCTCAATGAATGAGCATAACAAATTTTATATCTAAATTAGTATTGAAAATAGTTCAATTTGATAAAATTCAACCTAAAATGTCTAAAAGGAGCATAACTCTGCATCCATTAGTCATTATAGATGTGGCTATTTACAAATAATGGACTACTATTCAAGGTTGATCAGCAAGTAATTTAAAGTAGCAATTTCATTTCCATTGTTTAAACAATAACCAAGACACCAATACTTACAATATCATATTTGTTGCCAAGCAAAAGTACAGGAAAATTGATTGGATCCACAGGTACTTCTATCATTTCCTTTTTATCCTCTGACAGCTGCGTCTTGGTCAGTTTATTAAGAACAGTCTGTTTCCATACATTAGCCATATCTATGGAAGCTGGATTTGTCATATCAACAATAACTAGGGAATATACAAGAATTAGTATTAATGGATGAAAGTGATTTCAAACAAACCAATTTCTCAGAATAATAATGACTTGTACTTCTGTAAAAGTACAATATATAGAGATTTACCAAGAATGAGAGACACAGACATAATAATCTTTCTAAATCATAATATAAAACTTTTATAAAAACTCCTATTAATGACTGTGTTGAATAACATGTTAGTCACTAACATAAAATGTTTTAGATGGATATCAACAAATCAAATGATGGATAAGTGTGTGTGTTCAAGACAGAATAACATACTTTATTTCCATAAGATGACAACCGTCTGCATTTCATTAAAACAAGCTGCATTAAATGTTTTGCAAACGAATAAACAAAATTTTTAATAAGTTTAAAGCTGTGTCAACACAATTTATGGTTTTTATGGTGTCCAGCCCACCTAACTAAGCATTCCTAGACCACTGTTTATCTTCATCTACCCATCAAAAGGTCAGAAACTTCTCCATATACCTTACTAATAGATAAAAATTGACATTATGATCAAATTTTCATGGAAGAGTATAACTTCTCCAGGTGGGATCTATAATCATGTATGTATAGAATGTTTACAGAAAAAGCAATCCAAATATGGAGATACATGTATTGGCTTTTATCTATATATTTTTCAATTATTTCATTCAAAATTATGTACGTGTACGTGTATATACCCTATGGATACTAACTTAACAGGACAATGTAACTCATTGAACTGAGCAAACATGAAGAATTAAACTGGGCTAATACAACAAAAAATTTAGCCAATGCAATTTATCTTGGTCGATGGTAGTTGATGCAATTTGATTGGTCAAATGCAAAGAATATGAGAAAATTGAACAATTTGATTGCTTATTTTCCCCTTGGCTTTATACATGAACTATTTAAAACAAAATGACTGCATATGCTCATTATAATTGGTTTTTATAGCAAAACATTGAATATTAAGTATTGTATAACTGAAAAGGTTAAGTGACTAATTCATTTAAAAGAAAAATGATTAAATCTTATATTTTAACAAATAAATGTTGAGTATTGTGTAAAACACATTACTTCAGATTTTCATCAAAGGGAACTAACTATGTTAGGATTAATACATATTTTCATAATGAGTTAGTTCCCTTTTATATGTAACCTACACATACATAACAAATAAAAGGTACTTACATACATATGCACTTAAATTAATAGTTGACACAACTCAGTAAGTGAATAAAGTAATACACATACATTTATTACTAATTAAAACGGACCAGACTGCATCACAATAGTGTAGACTCTTGTGTTTGCACCATAAACAGATGAATCCAAAATTTAAAATACAATAACATGCCATGTTTTGAAAATAGATTCATAGCTAAACAATTAAATTGGTATAATGTTTCACATCCAAATATTGTTTTTAATGAAGCAGGACATTATATTTATAGCTGTAATGTTTAACTGAACAACCTGTAAATCATCTGAATTTTGTTTCATGGATTTGATATTATGCTGTTTTTATTGTTATAAAAAAGCATTTTTAACTGCTGGTTTTACATATTCAGCTTTCTTTGAACTGTACTAACAAAGTAATATTGTACTAGCTGAATATTCAATATGTTCTTACAGCATTAGTCTATGAGAAGGGAACGTTTTTAAAGAAGTAGCTAAAGGATAAGTGTCTTTCATAGTTTAATATTTAATTATACATAAATTGTCCAGCTGTTCCTTGTTGTGAATTAAAAACAAATGTTCCAAAACATGTTTACATTACATGTCCATAGATCAGTCCAAAACCAGTTTAATTACAAATTACACATAAGAAGAATGTAGGCTAGCTTTGAATTGACCCATCAAATTGTTGTAAAGGGATAATTTAAAGTCCCTACATTAAGACTTACAACAACAGAAGTCCTGAAAAAAAAATCAAGTATTTAACTAGAAAAATGTTTTATATTAATTGTATTAAATGCATACACTTTTGTAAAGTGGCTTTTATGTTAAAACAAATCTAGAGAGTTTCCTGCAGGCTATAGTGAAAGTATTTGTAATAATTTACCTATTGCTGCATCCAGATTTCTGAAGTAGGATTTATGTAAGTCCATATCCTCTCTACCAGGTATGTCCCAGAATGTCAGAGATACCACTGTGTGTGATGGAACATTTAATTTACGTACAACATTCTCTGAAATATGAAATATGTAGGTATAAGTACCATTTGATTTTATTCACAGTCAGTGGTGCATACATTTACTCCACTGGTTTAAATCTAAATTGATCAATTGTGAGTACAGAAGTATTGTCGTGAATATTTAAATCAGCAGGGTTAATGTATGTGCCACTGACAGTTGATAACTTATCATATAATAAGACATACAGTGCCATCAAAAAGTTTTTGGACAAATAAAAAGTTGTGAAAGAAAAACTGATCATGTCTATTGCCAAGTAATTTTATTGTAATTCAAGCTTATTCATGTAACATTGTTAGTAAATTATGTTGATTAGATAATTAATGTTGAATTGGATGTCATATCATGACCCATTTGTTTCATTTTGTTCATGGGTAAATGTGAATCAGTTTATCTTAAAAACAAGATTTTTTGTCCTAGGACTTCTGGAGGGCACTGTATAATTAAACAAATAAAAAGGAACCTTTCCATCACGTGAGTTTTTAGCACAAGTATATATTAAATCAAAGTGCTGAAGGCACCAAATTTAGTTGTGTTAGATAGATTTTTGTGAGTTTCATTCCCCACCACAATGGGCCACATGGATGTTTACTATACGATGTCTTGGTAATGAATACATTGCACACAACCACAGGGAATAGATGAAAAGTACTGAAACGCAGCCACATGTAGAAAAATATAATTGAAATGATGCTGTTATTTAAGCTATATCTTTATGTATTTGATAATTCGCCGTTTATTACATGACATAAATAATCAGGTCTAAATAAGTCAAGAAAATTTAAGGCAATGACTGATTGGAATAAATACCTATAGCAACTTTCTTGGTAGGAATGTACATGTCACTGAATTGATTACGTAAATAACGTATCAATACACTTGTCTTGCCGACACCTGGATCACCTGTTTAAAATAAAATATAATATATTACATATTGATATATACAAATGTATATACAGTACCCACCAAAGTTTTGGAAACAAAATAAATTTACAACAATTCTTGTATTTTGATGACTATTTTCGTAGAATCATTATTTTTAATATATTTAAGTATTTTTGGTAAAATGAAAACAAATTGCATGAATGCAACACATTTCGTAAGATTCAGCATCTGACCTCATAAAGGTTCGGAACCATTTTCATTGTAATTATTTTCCATAACAAAGTTTGTATGCTATTTTTGAAGTCTTAATTATGATTATAATGATAACCGAAAAACAGAAGCAAAAATTAGAAGCATTTCAAAACAGTTATTAAACTTCAGTTATAAGCTATTCAAAGTGAAAATGTCTCTAAACTTTTGGTGGGTACTGTATATTCTACACATTTAATACTGTATTGACTTCACAAAGACTTCGTTTTGTACTCTTCTTTATAAAATGTATATTGCCCCTATTCTTGGAAAGCCTCGCAAAATAATTTTGGAGCTAAATTTTTGTTGTGAATTTGAAGACATCATTTAGTTTTGTATTCTACAAAAGTATCAGACACAATAGCCAATTACATAATTACAAAATCAGCATGTGACAAAACCTTGTGCAGTAATTGGTTGAATTTTTTCACCTTAACAAACCTATAAATTTTCATGTAAAACAATACTGTTAAATTAACATCGTGAAGATTCTAACTATAAAGTAAAACTTAGATATGCACTAGCACTAAAACTTAATTAAAAAATATCATGTGTACACACAAATACTCACCTACAAGTGCAATCTTTAAACAAGGCAAGTCAGGTGGCAGTGATGGTTCTGTAAGGTTAAAATAATACAGTAAGAATATCATGTAAAACAATGGATAAATTCACATGGAAAAAGGTGAATAAACAAAAAAAGTAGTCTACTGAAAAAACTAGACCTAGCTATAACTGAATGTGATGAAGTACCCCCCAACTGGTGTTTGTCAAGAATTGGGAGCTGAGAAAATGAGTAAACAAGATTTTTCATCAGAGGACCATGACTATCAGTCAAGCACCGTCACAAGTACTGCAGATATTTTACTTCAAAAAACTTTATCTGAAAATTAATGTTGAAGTATGAAAGGGCCATAACTCCAAAAATAATAGATTCAGGGTAAAGAACCTTTATACATTTGTTGACAAATGAATAATTCATTAAAATAAATACCTTTACTTGATGCTGATCCCATTTTTAACTTTGACACAAAAGCACAGAATATTATGTATCTACAATAATAAGGTAATAAACAAGTTTTAGTGGTTATATCTATACAGAAAAGATTGTTGTCACACATTGAAGACCAATACAGTCACACTTAATTTGGCAACTGTCTAATGCATCCAATCATCAATACCAGAAATATGTCTGAAATAGATTATCTTTATTAAGGTTCTGGAACTGTAATGGTGACCTTCCACAATCTTTATTATGATATTGTTTCTTGAATCTATACTATTAAAGACATTGAATGGTGAATTTTTAGGGAAGTTTACCGTTCGTAACTTAAGTTATGTGCATTTTTATAACATGACCCTTGATTTTCGAAGAGACCGTAAATTGTGCCGTGACAAAAATGAAAAAAAGTTTTTTTCAAATTCTGCAGTTTTATATTTACATTTTAATCAATTTTCCTGTTACACAATTATATCATGATAATCCAGGACAATCAGATTACACTTTGGACAAATACCTATAAAAATATAGTGCTTTGTATACATGTACCCCCCCGAGCAAAAATCCGAGTTTTGAGAGTGTTCAAAAAATTACTCTATCTTTAAAAGCTTACTAAATGGGAGCCCGTGCAAGCACGGGCTTTAGGTAATGACAGTTCTTGAAACTATTCCTCGAAACAAGCATGGTTATTGGTTTAATAAAGGGAAATAACCGCTGCGGGGAGTTTGGTCTATTTTTAGTTTTATCTAGAACTATTTTTAGACACAAAAAACCCGCTATTTTTTGTTGAGTTTTGGCAGTTTTTGCAAATATCAAGAGGCTTTGTCAAAAAAGAATTGTCAACTTGATATGCCGATATATAGGTGCTCCAGCGACAAACAAAAGATTTATTCAAAGCTGCGCAGTTTCTTTCACAAAACAGGAAACTCGCAAATTTAATAGTATAGATATCTCAAGTCTGAAGTTAGTTAGACACATGCAACCAGTTTTAAAATTTTCTGCAGTCTTTTCTGCCCATGATATGAAATATTGAGGAAATTTTACCGTTACTAAAATTTTTTATAAGAATCTGTATAAGATTACTATAATGAAACTGCAAGAGAATTTATAGCGAAGAAAATACGTCAAAATGGTAAACTACAGATAATACTCTTTTATTGAAATTTATCATGTAAATTTGTACTGGATATAGAATATGAATGTAGAAATCTGGATTATCATATAAAAACCCTCACTTTGCTGATTTTTGCTGGTTTGAGGAAAATATTTGAAACTTACAACTTAACACGTTTTTCGTAAAAAATTCTGACTAGTTAGGCATAACGGAGTCAAACACTTTTTGTATTAGAGACTCTTGGTTGACTATCACAGTCCATTCTGACCAGCCAGAGAAATATAAGAGGAAGTTAAGCAGGCTTGTTAAACCTTATCCTGTCGTGTTTTCTGCAATAGTTTTGCATACACATTTTGACACCAGACATAGTAATGTTGGCATATTTTTAGCCTTAGCTTTCAAATAATGCTGATAATTGTATTATTTACTTTTAAAAGACAGAAAAGTTCAACGATATTGTATTCATATGCATCACATGGGCGGATCCAGCGGGGGTCAGGGGTCTGCCCCCCCCCCCCTAGAATTTAGAAAATGTACATGTTCATTAGTGTATTTCTTGCTTGAAAGTAATTTTTAAGTAATATGAAGCAAATTTTCTCGATGCTAAACGTATGTAAATTTGTTATGTAGTTGTTATTATCAATATGTTGCTTTTTTCTGAAAATTGTGTATAATGTGGTTGCGTTTATTATCAATATGTTGCTTTTTTCTGAAAATTGTGTATAATGTGGTTGCGTTTATTATCAATATGTTGCTTTTTTCTGAAAATTGGGTATAATGTGGTTGCGGTTCGAGGTTTGGACCCCCCCCCCCCTAGAAAAGTTTGGACCCCCCTAGAAAAAATCCTGGATCCGCCCCTGCCTCACTATATTCTACCTCATTCCAAATTTCTGAATATGGCGATGTGTTGTGCGTCATAGTATTCGTACCGGTATATGAGGTCTTCTAGAATCTAGCGGTTGTGGTGGCAAATTTAAATCGCAAATACAAAATAAAACAGCGCATTTTACTCCTGCACACACAGAATTAACCCAATAGTTATGATCCTATACGACGTAACATTGTTTCCTCGATTAACCATTATTTTTACATTAATGACCTCGAGGATCACGCTGTCTAGCTCCTGGTATCGCCATTTTCGGAAAAGGTGTTACGCTATGACGTCATGGAAAAACCGGGTCACGAGGTGAAAATTACTAAAAATAGCTATTACGAAACTTGAAGACGACAGCTTTTCAGGTAAAACCAGATTATGCCGAGCGTCGAAGTTTACCGTAGTTAGTTACAGTTCCATAACCTTAAACAACAAGTAAGGTGTCGAGACTTCAGTTGGGGCCTACAGTCGGTATGGACCGTAATGTTGACCTAACTTGGGAATGAGGCTACTTAATTCACAATTGTGCGTTAATACAGAAGTATAGTAGAAGATAATAGCAGAACGTTGTACCTGGACCTTAATTTCTGATCCTGTTGGTTCAATGCTGTATCAATTGATAATTGTCCTCAAGTTAAGACCTTAAGGCTAAACATGTGCTTCTTCTACTTCTAAGAGAATACTATGTAAAGGCCTAGAAATAAGAATGTGTAGAGTTGTATGGATCCTTGCGTTACTACCCTTTAAAGCATGATGAACAACTCTTTACGACAGAGTACTAAGTTTTCAATAAAACGTAGTATTAAAGACTGAGACAGTTAATTAAAAATCACAACATTGTTTACGTTTTGCGTATCAACGAAAGTGCGTCATCGGAGTTCCTGTTCAGCGTAAAATCTACACGTCATGAAAAATCTAAGTAAAATTATGTATAAAAACCTGCCCTTACCGTACACAAAACGGTACAATCTCCCATACAGAGTTGCCGATCCTTACAGTGATCTATATAGATCACTGTAAGGATCGACAACTCTGTATGAGAGATTGTATATAGATATGTGCATAAAATTTTCGTACCAATTATTTGGGGGCGAACATTTTGAGGACGAATCAGGTTTTGATTCGCCAAAAAAATTTCGCTACAGCAATTTAGGATGACGAAATATTCACTCGTCCATAGAATGTTCGGGACCCAAGAGGTTCGGAAATTCCGAGGACGACAGATTTTTGTCTTTTAAATTTTGTTTCTAATTAACTCGTGGCGAACATTTTGAGGAAGAAACAAATTTCGATTCGTCCATATAATTTTCGTACCCAATTATTTCGGGGAGAACATTTAGAGCAACCTCCTCACAGTGCTTACGTCACGCTTTGCTACTTAATCACTGCCACCTCGTAAACCACGTGACGCTAGTAATACTATCTATTTATAGAATGCCCAAACTTCTCACTGTGCTTACGTCACGGTTTATTGATGAAAAAAAAGTTTTTCGGCTCTCCGAGAGACGAATTTCACTTGTGGTGGCAGTGGTTATTAATTTGATAAAGGGAGATAACCGCCGCGGGGAGTTTGCATTTGGAGAACGAAAATTCGTGCAATTTTCGTCCCAATTAATTCGGGGGGGGGTCGAACATTTTGAGGACGGGGTCTCCCTAATTACCGACAAGAAACGTCAAGAACCGTCAAGAACCGTCAAGAAGAGAAATTTATTAAAATAGCACAATAAAATCATTATAATGTTATTATTTTTATAATATTTGTCAAAAGCAATGTAATATAAATGACTTAGATGTTATTTTCATGAGGAAAAATAAATTTATGACCACCGACAAGAAATTTATATCGACCGCCAAATACGCGAGAAAACCGTCAAGAGGATTTACATACTATACAGTACTGTATAGTACGAGAAGATAAGTCATTATTGCTTATAAGATAATTCTTTGTAATTATTACTTTGTAATAGGTTAAGATACCGAAATTATACTTTATTTTTACTAAATATACTTTAATCATTGTAAATACTTAATGATAGAGGCTATAAAGCGTTGATTGCCGACAAGAAACGATCGAGTGGTTAAAATGATATAATGTGTACAGTGCGTCAAGATAATTATCATGCTTTTCATTGCACTTAACACAAGAATCAGTCTATGGAGAATGTTTAGATAATTAATGATTTTAAGAAAATTAAACCTATTTCGACTCCTCATTGAGTCTCATCAGGTAGTGGCTCATAACTTTATACAAAGAATGAACAGATATCCCCACTATAAAAAGTTGATAATGATACATTTTTATACTTTTTATTGACAAGTATTTTTATTCATGACGTACTCTTTGGCAATGGTTCTTGCTACCAGTTTTAGGACTCAATCATGGCTTGCTAAAGCCGTTAGCGTGAAAACCTAGCTTTCACACATTTTAATGCTCAAAGCCTTCACAGATACCACGCGTAATTTTCACGGCTTTAATAATTGGTTAAGCTTATTAAATCATGGCTTTAAATGATTGAATTAATGAGATTAATTAACAATCACACCTTTGGAGTGCACAATTCAAACACGCGTTGTCTTCATATATTTTAATTATGTCAAAAATGTTTGGAATGTTACTGTGATTGTGGTAAGGCATTAGATTTTGCACAAATTCTGTGATGAACAATATTACGTGAAATCGTGAATGTAACATAAATTTTGTTTATAAATCTTTTTTTATGAATGTAACATTGGTCAGTAAATCTTACTCGGATTCAGCAGGATTATATAATTAACGGACATACATCAAGTATGATATAAAAGGTAAGTCATCTCTACTCGGTTTGAGGTGTAATTTTTGAAATATAATTTGTTGAATTTAAAACCAAGATTAATGGTGTATTTTTATCAACAGAGGTTAGGCTACGGATTTTTCTTGACGGTAATAACTTCTTTAACATTTAACTATTTATAAATAAATACCTGTATAATCTAACCACATTTATGCAATGTATATAATGATTAAAATAAGGTTTTAAAATTAAACTAAACATTAGAATCCAGTCACTGGACTAACATTGCTTATTTCTCGGTCAACGTTTAGATTACGATTTCTTGACGGTTTTTACACGAATCTCTTGTCGGTAACGTGGCTTCAGATTTTCCTTGACGGTATGAGTTTTACTACTTCAATTATGATTTAGAAGTTTGTATGAAGCATTTATAAATTATTCATATTGAATATACATTTTAAAATTCATTTAGTTGATTAAAATTGGTATTTTTCTTTCTTGACGGTACTACATGAATCTCTTGACGATTTTACACGAATCTCTTGTCGGTATAACTTTTTTAAGTCACAGACATGAAACAGTTCATAATTAAATACCTGTTAATATCAATTAAGGAAATGTATATAATGATTAAAATAAGGTTTTAAACTTAAATCTAACAGTAAAATGCATTAACTGGACTAACATTGCTTATTACTCGGTCAACGTTTGGGTTACGATTTCTTGACGGTTTTTACGCGAATCTCTTGTCGGTAACGTGGTTTCAGATTTTCCTTGTCGGTATGAGTTTTTTAATTTTAATTATGATTTAGAAGTATGTATGAAGCATTTATAACATGATTAAACTTAAATATATATTCATTTTTTTATTTATTTGATTAAAATTTACATTTTTCTTTCTTGACGGTTCTTGTCGTTTCTTGACGGTAAATAGGGAGACCGTGAGGACGGAACAGGTACCAATATTTAAGGTTCGAAATTTGGGATTAAATATTCAGACTCGTCCATAAAATGTTCGTGCCCAAAAAAGGTTCGGAAATTCCGAGGACGTTCGATATTTCGATTCGTCCATAAACTTTCGTTCCCAGTTAATTCGGAGCGAACACAGGACCCCGAATTTACTGGGAACGGAAGTTTATGGAGGGCGGTACCAGTGCTTTTCACAATCTTACGAAAAAAATCTTAAACATTAATACGCATTTTTTTTGGCTAATTCTAAATACTATACGAATTGTGTAGAATTTATTATTCCTTTAGAATATCATATAGTTATGCTCATTATCGTCTTACTTTGAAGTGCTAATTATATGAAACTGATTAACGAATACTTTTTTCCTAAGAATTTTTGTGAAAAGCACCACTGGTATTTTGATTCGTCCATAAAATCTTCCTACCCAACTAATAGAGGGTTCGAAAATTTCAAACCCAATTAATTGAGTTGCAAAATAATGTGGACTAGTCCTACAAATAGTCCAGAGACATAGATAACATTCCCTGAAATAGTCCACCCAATTAATTGGGATGGGAAAAACGTGACATTTTTTATTCATGCCCAAAAAACTAAGTATGAATCCTGTACTTATTTTGATTCGCCTCTTGTCTTACCCATTTGAATAAAAAGTCAACAATTTTAAAAACATGTAATTGGGCAACAAACATCTCAAGGACAAAATGTCCGAGACGACTTGTTAAAAAGGAGCAGGCCAGAATTATTTCATGTACAAAAAATGACAATCTGTTGGTTCTTCTTGCTTTCTGTAAATATCATAATGTAACATCGATCAGCTTGACATATAAGATGAATCTGCAAGTTAAAGAAAGAAATGTTAAACGGGGTCAGGACAATTCAACCCCTATATAACTCAACATACAACAACTCATCCCGCAGGTAAACAAATCCAGGGTTCATACAGAATTTTAGTGACAAAAATTCAAGCACTTTTCAAGGACAAAAAAGCCAAATTCAAGCACTGTAAATTTTTACGGACTGAGATGCCAAGCTACATGTAGCTATTTCTTTTTACAATGCGCCTGTAGCTGAGAGTATGCATCTTCTCAAAGAGGTATATTTGGAAGACAAAGACGTTTGGTAGACACATTTATTTGCCAACGACATATAATCTGCTAATTGTTTTGAAAATACGGCATTGAAAAGTAGAATATGAATAATATTCATGCACTCTTGGACTGAAAATAAGCACTTTTCAAGATTTCAAATCCTTTAAGCATTTTCATGGTAGATCCTCCTAAAATTCAAGCACTTTTGAAGGTCTGTACGAACCCCGAACTCACCCAGGGACAAGTCAACCTGTATCATATACTAATTATTATTAAGTTAAAAAGTATTTTCAAAAATTAAAATTGATTTTAAAAACGTAAGTTTATCGTGTATGGAAGATTTTGAATAAAATACAATTAATGCGAGCTATTTAGATTTTTTTTATTGATAAAGGCATTAAAATGAAAATACATATAATATCAATTATATTGTATGAATTGCATATTAAAAACGTATAAATCATATAGTTTTATGCCGATCATTGATAATTATCTTATTATAAGTTTTTTCTAGTCAACGTAAAAATCTTATGTTAAAGCCCCATTTTAATTGTTGAGAAATACCTTTTGACTGAAATAACCAATATATAATAATGGTCGAGTTGTCCATTGGTTAAGTTGACACTTGTTGAGTTGTCTCTGCCGGCAGGTCGAGTTTTTCCAACTTTGGATTGAGTAGTCAATGCGTTTAGTTGTTCAAGGTTCAAGTTTTACTTGTAAGACACCCTAAAACAGACAGCATTAAAAACATGGCTATAGGTTGTTCTAAGAATACTAAAAAAATATTAAATTTAAAACAAGTAAATCTGTGAGCTAATGCTCACTAGTGATACCCCCGCAAAAATCTAAAAATATGCGACAAACAGGAAGTAGATGAGCAAGGAGCATGAAATCGCTTTACACCACATGGGACTATGGGATGAGGCAATATATTAGGCTGCTGCATGTTATAGTTGCTGAGAAAACTGTGATGGAAATTTTGTAACGGACGCACGCACGCACACACGCACGCACGGACAAGGGTAAAACAGTATACCCCCCTCTTCTTCGAAGCGGGGGTATAATAACTGAATGGTAGTCATTGTTTTATATTTACACAAGCACTAGCCAGATTCATTATGTTTAATGATATAGAGCAAATTTATTAGCTAGCCTGATTACATGAAATAAGTAATTCTCACTAGCCTGAATCAATTTTTACAAGCCCGACTCTTCAAACTAGGGGGTTAAGGCTTTGAGTATTACTGTTGAGTTACAAAATCTTTCCAATAAGACTTCATGGTGACCTTCAGATGGTAAAAAAGTACTAAGTTCTTATTATCAAGGCTAAATGAATGAAGATCAATTAGTAGGCCCCCTGAGTGACTTATGATCTAGTTATTGCTGCATTGCTTTCATGGTTTGTTCGGAGATGACCCTACACCAAAACATAAAGGTTATATCATGCTTAGAAACCAATCAAAGATGGTTCTTGCTGTCATTGATTTAGGTGAACTAATGAAGGGATTGAATCAAGTGAAATCTACATTCATTGAAATATGGCAAAACTATTTGAAGTTAAAAGCAAGTTTTCTAATTTGCTAGAAACTAAAGCAAATGAAGCAAAACAAAACATAGAAAGTATGACCCACAAATGAAGTTTTAAGCATAGAGATTGTTCTTAATACTTTTATAATATCTGACACAACTTAATATTATCAAACAAAACCACAGGGAATTGTCAAGTTACCTCCCTTTGATTTTTCAAACATACCTTTAATATACTTATATACAAGGGGTACAACTGCATTTACTTGACCACTTCATCTAGATTGATTATTTTGTGACTCACAAAAAGTACTGATACCCTGGCGGCACTTTAACGGAACGATTAAATCGATTAAACATAACTCTTCGAGCTATGAATATTAAATGTTTAATAGCGCCGACCATTAATACGCTTAAATTATCAAAAACATAAAAAACAGCACAAAAATCTCAACTCGGACAAGTTTGTGCACAGTTGAACAGAATGAAAATTGACAAAATTTCAATGTTATGTCGATTACAGCATGATTTACTCCGTGTTAGATTGTGTTTCTCGCTTCACTAGTTATAAAACTACAAAACATCGTGCCAATTATCACCTGTCATGAAACGAAACGAATATATGTACACTTTTTATCTGATTTAATCTTAAAAAAATTATTCTCACAACCATTTTCACTAATACGTCACAAACATAATAATCTAATTAGTTAAACAATTTATGATTCGACGAACCGTACGGGGTTTTCCTACTTTCAAACGAGACAAACAAAATACTGCGAAAAAGACGAAATCTTCCAAATTTGATACAGTGAATTAGTCGGAAGTCTTAGCGATTTTCGTTTGCAAAATTAACCAATCAAAAAGTTTCTTACAAGTTTCTTGAATAAATTAAGGATACCGGCTACAACATTGATTATCGAATATAGTTAGTTAACTTCGCTTTTTATGGCTCGCAAGTGTTTCTGTCAATGTGGAGAGTTATATTTATTACATTTTTATTCAATAATATTGTTTTTCTAAAATATTTTCTTTGATTGGGGTAAATATGTTATTTTGAAATATGAAAATGAAGCGGTTTTTCTCGAGATTTGTCAATTTCATCTGTGCACAAACTTGTCCGAGTTGAGATTTTTGTGCTGTTTTTTATGTTTTTGATAATTTAATCGTATTAATGGTCTGCGCTTTGAAAGATTAAACATTCGTAACTGGAAGAGTTATGTTTAATCGATTTAATCGTGTGGTTAAAGTGCTACCAGGGTATCAGTATTTTTGTGAGTCACAAATAATAAATCTAGATGAAATGGTCTAGTAAAGGCAGTTGTACCCCTTGTATATATGTATATAAGGGTATGTTTGAAAAATCAAAGGGAGGTAACTTGACAATTCCCTGTGAACAAAACCATACCTCAGATTGTAAGTTAACATAAGTTTTCTCTAGTTCTCTTCGTTTATCAGTATCCATAGTGAACTGTGTAGTCATAGTATCACCCATTTTATGTAACATCTCAGCTCTAGCTAATGTATTCTGTATTTCTAAACTTGAATTATACGAGTTATATTCATGTTCACGTTTTCTTTCGGTTGATACATAAGTCTGTGACTGTAACACTTCACTCTTCCAACTTTGTAATGATTGAACCTAGAAATATATAAATATAATGTTCAAATACAAACAATGAACCGGTATACTCCTGCATGTAGGAACAGTGGTCTAGGGGTAGGATGTGAGCTTATGGATTTAGAGGTACCTGGTTCAAACCTAACTATTGAACCACCACTAGGGGCACTGCTAACTTCCAAGAGCAAGAAATTGACCTAGAGCGGTTCCACTCCACCCAGGTGTAAATGGGTACTGTGTGACATCGCCTGCCTGAGGGTGATTTCAACGATCAGGGGTTGTAGTACAAAATTGTAAAGACTCTGCCCAACATGTATGGAATACATACATACAATAAAACAAAGACTTCAGGCTAATGTCTAAAATACCTCATGGAATAAAAACTATTTCTTACCTCTTTCCATAATTGTCGAAGAGCTTCTAGTTGTAAAGTTCTTAATTGCCTTTCTTGCTCATATAGCTGTCTTTGTCTACAATAAAAATAAAACCATGAGTAATCATATGATAAAAAGTAAAATAAACCATAATGAGTAGAAAACAAGTTATAATGTCCATAACATTTCACTTGGTTGGTGGTTCACCATTTATATAGCATGCTGATATTCCAGAATTCCTTATTTCACTGCTTTCATAAAGGAAAAGAATCCTTTCTCAGGTCCCAAAAATGCCGGTCTCAAATAAAAAAAAAGTTTTATGGATGGTTTATGAATAAACTAATCAGTTTTAAAATAAAAATCACCGTACAAGAAGGATTAGATGATATGGCCGTGTGATGCTTTCTACCGGATGCCAAACTCCCCCCAGCGGTTATCTCCCTTTATCAAATCAATAACCACTGCCACCACAAGTAAAATTCGTCCCTCAGAGAGCCGAAAAACTTTTTTCATCTTTTCTTTTACAATTCAATATTTTCAATAAATTTAGTCTTCTCTTAGTAAAATATGATGTTCAAAGTACATAAAGGGAAAAAATAAATAGTATGAATAAATAACTTGTAAAAAAAAACAAGATTAATTTTACCCTGACACCAGTTACCTAAAGAGCGAAAAATTGCACGAATAACAAAATGTTACGCAAAGTAAATATTAAATGGATAATTGTACTTATTTTTGTCATTTAATATATAAATGCTATATTATTCAGAATCATAAACATATAATTTTATCATAAATACTTAAGATTTCTCAACAAAAGCATCATGTAAGTAGCGTGAGGTGGACCAAGGACCCTATTGGGTGGACAACACAGCTCATTCCCGACCTTGCTCACTTTCTGTTGTAATTTATTCATGAATTAAACAATTTTGGTACATAATGATATATTTCTATTTAAATTATCTTATTTCTTTGGCAGTACTTGTAAATCAACCAAATTTTTTATCATTCAATGTTATTTTTCGCTACATTACGCCTAACACATTTTAGGCTTACCGTTATTGTCCGTTTAAATTTAAACATTAGTCACATGGTACTACCTGCGTCACGTGATTCATGTGAAGGCAGTGGTTAAAGTAGCAACGCGTGACGTAACCGCTGTGAGGAGTTTGACCGGATGCATCAATTATATTGCAAGTCTGAGAATCCCATCCTCTGGCAAACGTGGGCGGCCAAGAAAGTCCTGGTTGGAGTGCTTAAAAGCAGACATGATGACATACAAGATGCACAACAGCGATCCTCGAGACAGGATTACATGGAAGACAGACGTTAGAAGATCTAGATGGCTGCTGTCTACCCCAGTCTCTGGGACACCGGCAGCAGATGACAGATAAACTATCAGATTTGATTGATTTATGATGATGATCATGCAAATAGTGTTTTGAGAAAGCTATTAAATACTATGCCATGTCCTACTCATTAAACCTAGATATAGTTAGTGCAAAATGACCTGAGATAGGTTTTTACATTAAACACATTGATAATTATACTACAATTAACTGATAATGCAAGCAAATGATATTTAAATTGTATCATTCTGTTTACGGTCATTTTTCCAAAGCTCTAGTATCCAAAAAATTATTATAGAGTTTCATACTTATCTAGTTCTGTTCTCAATACAACAATATGTTCCTCAGCTCTTCTGGCACGAATTTCACGTCTTACTCTAACAGCATCTACATTATGTTCTCTAGTATAATATCCACCCCAAAAACTTTGTATTTTAGTAGCTGCGTTAAATGCATTTATATCTGAAATAAGACAGAAAAATACAATTTACATAAAACGTAAGTGGCTGTGATAAGGGCATATATATATGAAATAAGACAGAAAAATACAGCTATAAAATGCTTATCATTCAGTCAATCTTAGAGATTGGAATCAGGAAATAATTATCTACAAGAGGAATCAATAGTTTTAATTGATTAATCAATCAAGTTTTGTAAGTAAAACTTTTACTTTTATGTTTTAACATGTAAATATTGACCTAATTTACTAAAGTTTATTATTTATTGGGTTTGTGAATTTCTTTTTCCCAATTTATAAGAAATATCTTGCTTATGAACAGAACAGAACAGATTAGTTTATTACAGGGCTTGAGCAATATTTGTCCATAACCAGCCTTCTTACCAGTACTAGGTAACTATTCTACAAATAGTCATAAAATGTTTCCCTATATCGAGCAAAATCAACATAATTGTTGGGTTAATATGAAAGGTTAAGACTCTAACATTGACTCAAGCCCAGATCACCAAATGTTAAGGTCAGCATAGTCATTCTTAACTCTGTGACAATATTAATATTGTACAAATATAAGTTCAACTTGTCATTACAATAATGAATAAGTACAAATAACAATAGCAATAAAAGTTAATTTGTGTGATGGATTATCTCATTTAATTATAAATAAAAGTATATGCAGGGCTTTTTCAGCCTATCTCACGGGGCCGAATATGAGCCTCGTTCCCAATGCCAAATAAGGACCATTTTTCCCAATTTCAAGAAAAAAAAATCCCAATCTTGTTAAATAATTTTCCTTGAACAGGATGTTTTTTGCCTTTACAAAAGAAACCAATAAACCAGTAAAATAATAAATACATGAGATTTTGCATTGAATGCTTCACTGAACTGTCAGAAAGAGCACTGCAACACTTTCAGAGACACCAAAGCAAAGCATATAAAGATTTAATGCAGAAAAATTAATGATGAAATTTGTTTGATTGGTCAATATTTTTCCCCCAAATAGGACTGTTTACAGTGTTAAAAATTCCCAATTTGGGCAGGGGCCTTTTTCCCAAAAACCCCTGAAAAAGCCCTGATATGTTATGCAAATTTATAAAACGAGTGCAACACACACAGAAATATGTTGTAAAGTGTACACCAGCCAGCTGACAAGACCTTGTCATTTAATGTATGTTAAAATAAAGGGTATATAACATATGTGTAATATTCAGCTTTGAATTTATAATTTTCAATATTTAACTATTTGGCAATGACAATAAGTTGACAGAAGGCCAGTCATATGGAGTAGAATAAAAAACCTAAAGGCAATGGCTATAAAGTCTCTTTCTTTCATCTCAATGGTTTCACATTGAAAAGATCCCTTACTCAGGAATAATAAGCACATTACATTTATGTTTATGTTTATGGTTTTTTAACGTCATATTCAACACATATACACTGGAACCCCTCTATTAAGACCACTGACCGTTCTTTTAAAAAGTGGTCTTATTAGCGGGGTGGTCTTATTAGCGGATAAATTGGTCTAGCATTATTCATAGTACAAAGATTGTCTGACATATACTTTGAAAACTTAAAACAAGGACCCTTTATAACATGTTACATAGAGTCCTTGCTTAAAGAATCATTTGAAAGCATAGTGGGTGTAATGAGCTTAGTGGGTGTAATAAGCTTTTACTAATTAGTCATTATCAAGAGAACAGTTTTCACATTGCATTAGATTTTCAAATTTTATTATGAATAATTCTATTTATGAAAAATAATTGAGTTCAACTTCTTTATTATTCAACAGTATATCACGCGTGTATCGGCGATCACGTAGGGGAACGGTCAAAATGAATTATATCGCCTACCGGACTGTATAACAGACTTTATTCGGTACTGACGCTCTCTAATCGTAATCACTCGGCTATTTCCGTAGACCGAAAAAAACAATGGAATTTATATTAGACCAGCAACAAATATTTGATCTTTCGGTCGAATTTACTGTCAAAAGCTTCCATTTCGGATTTGCTATTCTCAGAACACTAAAACTTGTACCACATTAACAATTTAACATTAAAAATGTATTTGTATCACGTGACGCGTCTACTTTCGCTTTCGAGTAATTTTGTTGTTTTATCAATTATTTTCAATAGATTCAATTTAAATGGTCTGTATTGGGTAGGTAAATGATCCCTAGATAATGCAAATGTCACATTGTTAGTTAAACAGGCGTGTTTATACCCCTTTATTTAATACATATCTAACAGATTAAAATCTCTTTGTTTTCAAACAATGGGTGCAGCGTATTATCTACACAGGTGTGAAAAACATATACCATTGTCAGACTGCCGGTCGCTCGCCGAATATTTCGCGAATTTTAAGTGGTCTTTTTAGCGGGGTCAAAATGCACGCATTTAAAGAGTTTTGTCAGCAAGAAGTGGTCGTATTACGGAGTAGCGGGGTGGTCCTAATTTCGAGGTTAAAGACCATTGAATAAAGAGCAAAAAATTCCGTTCTTTTCAAAACCGGTCTTTTTAGCGGGGTGGTCCTTGAATCGGGGTGGTCTTAAAGCGAGGTTCCAGTGTACAGGTCATATATACGACGACCAGCTCTTCCTACTATTGGTTTCCTGGACACTTTTTCTGTCACCAGTACTAACTTACCCTACCACGAGGCCGACTACTCATGTATAGGGTATAACCTGCTGCAACAGGGGCTCGAAGCCACGATCTCCAGATTCGAAGTCAGACATGCTAACCACTACGCCACGGCCTCGGCTAAGGTTATAACATACTCCAGGCGATAGATTTGTCAAATGATTTGGCAATAGCAAACTATTTAATGAAATCCATGTTTTAGAATTACATGCATCTTGTTTAAATTTGATAGCATTTATTAATAAAAACCTTAGACCTCATAGTTCACAACTTTTGAAGTATACAAGGGAAATAACTGCAAAAATAATTCATCCAGAATTATGTCCCTTCACAGTACGCTTGATATAGTCCCATTAAAAAAGTCCATTTTTTAGAGTGTCTAAGATAAAACACGCTTAAGAACTAAACTGACAAGCTAATCTAATGTCAAAGCGATAGCAAAAGCTATTGTTTTTCCTTGAAACATTGAGCTAAAAACTGTATGAATGACATCATTTAACATCCTCATAAATCATTACATGAGAAATGGTTTACTTACTTAGATGTTGTGATGGTCTTGTTGCACTGGTTGCCATGATTACAATTGTTTAACTGAAAAAAGGAGAAAAAAATGGGAGCAAAATGAACAAGTAATGCATGATCTTACAACAATGAACAAATACAGTGACATCCATAATTACCTTTACACTGATATAAATGCATGATTTGTTTTAAATTTTTTACAAATATTTGAGAAGTTAAAAATCTTATACATGTACATGTATCTTATTTTGTTTATTGCCAAAACATCACATTGTATAAGTCATATCAAGACGGTCAGTCAACCTACTGACTGTTCCTGGAAAGGCTAAATCTCAGGATTTAGCTGTTAACCAGTTACTAGTCACATAATTTCTGTCAGTGACTGACAACTGCCCTACATGATTTTTATTCAGTGGTAGGAGGGAGAATGGGCGTTGGTAATCATTGCATCACCAAAGTCCATGAAAGTACGCCCTACCTGGGAATCAAACCCATGACCTTTTGATCAGTAGACTTGTGTGCTACCAACTTGGCTAGTCAAGAACAATACATGTACATGTATAACAATTATAACAGTATTAACAGTATAAAGTATCCTAATCTCCCCCCGCCCCTCAAATGTTACAATCTATCATAATCATACAAATTACAAAAATGTACATACATCTGAAATGAAATTAAATTGTTTTAAAGAAACCCAGTTTTTGACAAATGTAAAGGTAATTATAGATGGCACTTCAATAGAATCATGATACATACAATAATACAATATATACAATAGCAATACAAAAATAAAATATTTCATATCATAGTATCTAGTAACGCTTGTAGAACAAGGGTAAATTAATATGATACAGACCAATGTCAGAATAGATTTCAAAATAAAGCCAAAGCCCTCCCTCCAGCCACGCCATATGACCAATACCCCATTCATAATGTTTCGGTGGTCTCGAATATCAATGCAGTATAACTGGAAATATCCTGGCCAGTTATATATAAGTTTCCTTAAAGTTGTATGCTGGAGTGAAAAATGTAAAATAGCAATCTGTGTCAGTCTTTGAGATATTCAATTAAGTTTGGAGGATGCAGTGTGAAATGTTTGAAATGCAGAAAACAAGAAGATTAATAGATAAACAAACAGACAAAAATGATCACTAATTAAACTCACAATGAGCATAATGCTTATGTGAGCTAAACAGTTAGATGCAGTAAATTCATTCAGAGGAAAGTTAAGCTCATAAAGATGTATGAATAGGAGATGTGTCAGTTTTCAGCTTTATGGAAACAGGGCCTAGTTCTATGTATAACCACAAATACATTAACTACAAAATTAACAAAAACAAGTAAATCTGTGAGCTAATGCTCACTAGTGATACCCCCGCAAAAATCTAAAAATATGCGACAAACAGGAAGTAGATGAGCAAGGAGCATGAAATCGCTTTACACCACATGGGACTATGGGATGAAGCAATATGAAAAGTATTAGGCTGCTGCATGTTATAGTTGCTGAGAAAACTGTGACGAAAATTTTGTAACGGATGGACGGACGCACGGACGGACAAGGGTAAAACAGTATACCCCCCTCTTCTTCGAAGTGGGGGTACAATTAAACAAAAATCAAACAAGCTGTATCAGGCAGGTTATCTACAGAAACTTAATATTATATTTGTAATTGTTTTAATCAATATTCTATTATTATTTTTTTATTAGAGTTAACGCCGTGTCAACACAATTTTAGGTCATTTACGATGTCCTGAGCGCACCTAACCTAGCTTTCCTGGACCATTGTCTATAACCAGTACTCACCTACCCTTCCACAGGGCCGGAAACTTCTCCATATTATCTAATCAATGAAGGAAAATCAACATTATTGTCAAATTTTCATGGAAGGGATTCGAACCCACACCCCCTCGGGCATGAGATTCCAAATCCAAGCGCGCTACCAACTGCACTATCGACCCGGGTTCAATATTCTATTAATTTTTTAATTATTATTATTGTTAGTTACTATTATTATCATTGTTTATAAATCAATATTTTTATTGTTACTATAATTGATATCATATTTTTTTATATTATTATAACCATCATCATTATTATTATCATTATTATCATAATCATCATTATTATCAAGAACAACACTAACGAATATATCATAAAGAAAAAAGTTGTTTAATTAAATTAAAGGTGAAGGTTTTATGTTGGTACAATTAAGTTTTTAAGCAATGCATCAAATAAAGAAGTGTTAATAATTATTTTATCACCTTAATGAGTACAGTTACTAAAATTAACCATAAATGTAGAGAATAAACATATGATAAATTGTGAATGATAATCCGTTTCGTTCATTGTAATAGAATAGATAACTATAATGAAAGCCATTGTAACATATTTATTGTCATGGTTTTGCAAATAAATCTCTGCGACATTTTAATGAAAATTGCAGAATTCTTTCAAATATAGGTTAAACTATCTAAATAGTACATTATATATTAATAAATCATGATTACAAACATTTCTTATATTACCCTGGTACAAAATAAATAGTTACATCAAAATAAAGTAAAATACAAACAAACACCCAGTCATGAACTGTTATACCAGTAAACAACCTTTATCTACATTATCAATATAGTAAACCAAGTCATGTGCATGTGTAAAAACAACTTTCATACAACAAATATTGCTACAATTACAATAATAACTATTTCTCAATAGCTAATTAATCATATCGCAAAATGAATAACACTGGATACCCCCACTTCATGTTTAACTAAAAAGTAAGTTATCACACATCATTTCCAAGTTCTTATCAAAACAAACATTATCAACAATTCAAACGATTTGTTAACTTTCATACATTTGTACAAGTACATGTATGTACTGTTTATAATATATGTAATAGCACCCTAACTAGATTCCCATACTATACCCGACTACTGCCCATTGTTCAAGTATACATTTTACATTCAATCCGTTACAGTCTAAACAGTATAACCACCCTGAACCATGGTTAAATACTGCTAGACTGTTTGGATCAAAATACCTTCATATCTGATAATCTACATTAGTACACATAATACATTCAATCAAACAGTCTAAACAGTAAGCCCACCCTGAACCATTGTCAAATACTGCTAGAATGTTAGGAATAACTTTCCTTTATATCTGATAATGTACATTTCTCAATCATTCATTTCCTCTTGTGATTTCTTATTCCACTCATGTTAATGAGGTGTTTTTTTTTCTTTCAATGTGACTTGAGCCATAGTAGATCACTACCTAGTATCATTAGTGACAACTACATATATTTTGAAATAGATTGAAACAAATGTTGATGTTAGAGTATTTTTAGTTCAAAATTTGCAGTAGTAAATGATGTATAACAACTTCTTTTGTGAGATACATTAAGTGAAGGTATGACTATCATTCACTTTAATAGGTAGCACTATATATGAACAAAGATTTCACACAGCCAGACTAAGCTTACTACAATTGTACTTGAAAATAATTTGGTACTTAGATGAATGCTCAGACTGAATGACATTGAAGTAAAATACTTTATTTTAATATTAATACATTAATTACTCCAATTAAGTTTTTACACCTACTGATTATAAATATATATTTAATTACTGATAATCATTGATAACACATTTTGCAGCAATATTTCATATTATGATGATAATTGAGTCAACTAACAAGAGCTGTCAGAGGAGACAGCATGCTCGACTTAGTTAGTGTTTGTCACAGGAGTAAAAAATATGTATAAAGAGTTATAAACCTAGTCACATGGGATGTGGTTGATAATAAGAAACATATATTTAAAGTTTGAAGTCAATACCTTAAGAAATAAAACAGTTGCAGTAAAAACAAACATTTTTTAAATTTCAAGGGGAGATAATTCTGAAAAAATATATTTGGAGTTATACACCTAGTCACGTGAGATGTGGTTGATAATAAGGAATGTACATTTAAAGTTTAAAGTCAATACCTATAGAAATAAAACAGTTGCAGCAAAAACAAACACTTTTTAAAGAAAACTCTAAGTTCAAGGGGAGATAATTCTGAAAAAATATATTTGGAGTTATACACCTTGTCACATGAGATGTGGTTGATAATAAGGAATGTACATTTAAAGTTTGAAGTCAATACCTAAAGGAATAAAACAGTTGCAGTAAAAACAAACATTTTTGAAAGAAAACTCTAAGTTCAAGGGGAGATAATTCTGAAAAAATAAATTTAGAGTTATGAACCTTGTCACATGAGATGTGGTTGATAATAAGAAGCATATATTTAAAGTTTGATTTTAATATCTTAAGAAATAACAAAGATATAGGAGAAAGTATTTTACTGCACAAAAACTTTAATCTGTGCACAAAAACTTTAATCAGTTCAAGGGGAGATAATTCTGAAAGAAATGTGTTTGGAGTTATATACTTTGTCACATGAGATGTGGTTGATAGTAAGGAACATATATTTAAAGTTTGAAGTTAATATCTTAAGAAATAACAAAGATATAGAAGAAAGTATTTTACTGCACAAAAACTTTAATCAGAAAGGTGGACGCGGACGCCGACGCTGGGGCGAGTAGGAGAGCTCTACATTACTACGTAAAGTCGAGCTAAAAATTGATGAGAATAAATGTATGAATGATCGAATATATTTAGCGCTAAAATGTTAGAATGGCTTTCACAACTTGAGATATACTGCAGTAGTTTTTACTGTCTAAAAAGCAACTGTTTTAACACAACATCTTTTTAAGTTCAGATAAAAAAAATTATTTATAAGTAGTTTTATTAAAATAGGCGCAATTATATAATTTAGTGTTCATCAACTATTTATACATTATTTTTACAAATGAACTATTATCAGAAGTGAAGTATTATCAGTTATTATTACTGTACAAAAATATTTTTAGGATGACATGTATATAACTAGGAATATTGTATCAACTATAGAATCATAAACCTAGCAGTGAAAGTAGATAAAGGTAACAAATATCAAATTATAACTTTTTATACTTTTATTTCTTTACTTTTTTTAGATCAATTGTTAGCAAATTATTTTTTAATACTAGGTTAAACGCCGTGTCAACACAATGTTTTAGGTTATTTATGGCATCCAGCTCACCTAACCTAGCTTTCCTAGATCCATGTCTATAACCAGTACTCACCTACCCTTCCACAAGGCTGGAAACTTCTCCATATATCCTATTAATGGAGGAAAATTGACATTATTGTCAAATTTTCATGGAAGGGTATAACCTCCCCTTGAAGGATTCAAACCCATACCCCCTTAGGGACACGAGATTCCAAATCCCGGCGTGCAACCAACTGCGCCACTAACCCAGGTTATAAAATCATAAACCTAGCAGTGAAAGTAGATAAAGGTAACAAATATCAAACAAGTAAATCTGTGAGCTAATGCTCACTAGTGATACCCCCGCAGTGAGAAATATGACTATCATAATGTAACTTTCATTTAACGAAATCTAAAAATATGCGACAAACAGGAAGTAGATGAGCAAGGAGCATGAAATCGCTTTACACCACATGGGACTATGGGATGAAGCAATATGCAAAGTATTAGGCTGCTGCATGTTATAGTTGCTGTGAAAACTGCGACGGAAATTTTGTAACGGACGGACGGACGCACGTACGGACAAGGGTAAAACAGTATACCCCCCTCTTCTTCGAAGCGGGGGTATAATTATAACTTTTTATAATTTTATTTATTATTTTATTTATTCAATTTTATTTCAGATCAATAGTAAACAAGTTATCAACTTAAATTTCAACTTTCCAGGTCACTTCCTGGTTGGCACCCAGTACTAGTAAACTTAAAATTTAACTTAAAGAACATTCTAGCTCAGAGAAATAATGAGAAAGGTTTTGGATGGGATTCTAACATACGTGGAGCTGACTATCTAATGATTACATGTACAATGTTGTAACCACTCTGTCATGTGCTCTTCTTAAATAAAAAATTTAATGTAATTAATGACAGACACATGCCAATTAAGGCAGAATACCCATAATAGCAGCTGTCAAACTTCGGGCGATGTCGGGTCATGTCGACAAATTACGTAAGCGGTTTTCGTCGGTGTCGTTATCAATCGATAAAGATCTGATGAACTTTTTTATTGTGTAAATGCCTCATTTTTCAAATATTATTAGTTTTTTTATTGTATTACCTCACAAGAATATTAATTCCCTCAATTATTTGAGAAAATAGGTAGAATTCGTGTAAAAAGTTTAAACCGGAAGTTTAAAAATCCAATTCAAATAATGGACGAAAAGATTCGTCCCCGAACAGATTCGTCCCCGAACAAATTCGTAATCAATAAGTTGTTGATGAATAATGCAATTAGACCGTAAAATACCATTATTTTATCTTTAAATTGTCAATAATGGCGTTTAAAAGTAAAATATATACTGTAAAGATGTGTTTACTTCATATTATGATGGTCACTAGAGTTTTGACATTTTTTTCAAAAAGGGGGTTGATTTATTAAAATGGCATTTTGTTTAGTTATCTGTGGTAAAAGTTTTTGTTCTTTGTTTTATTCATTGCCATATGGTTTAAGGTAAATTATTAAATGTGTAACTAGGAGTGCAGAAACTGTTATCATAGTCAAAAAATAAGGATACGGACTTGTAGTTTTTATAGCTGGTGAAAATCGTCACATTTTCTGTTGGGTCTCCCAATTATTAACTTGGTATGTGTGTAAAAATACCAAGGTAAAGATATTAAAGTTGATGTATTTGCATTCATTAAAGTATTGTGAATTTTATCAAACAAAATTTATGAAAATAATTTGATTATTTAATTCAATTTTACATTTTAAAGACATATACACCTTCAAATTTATAGTGTGATTCTTACTTATAACTCAATTTTCAAAAAAATGTTATAAAAAATTTATTTGACGGTAAAAATTTAAAATATTTTGCCAGTGAATCTAGGTTGTGATCCTGATTATAAAGAAAGTAGCAAAAGTCTTATTCCTTGATATGTGTATTATGGGTATTCTACCTTAAATCAAATAACTGAACAGCTGCATACGTTAAATAAAGATTTAGACTTTAAATTTTATTTTATAAGTTGATGTTAACATTGAACATTTATTATACTGCAAGGTTTTAAAATGTAACACTGAATAACTTCTGATACTGTTACTTGACTTCAAAGACATAATTTTAATTTGTGATATATAAAATACAGAAATGGACAAAATCATCAACTAGCCTGACAATATAAAATGAGCAATTTTCACCAGCCTGAAACTACTTTCACAAGTCCTGGACTTTAGGGGCTGAAGCAAGGACTGTTCTTACTTAATTACTGTAGTTTGACCATAATAATCATGTATTTAAAATTAACAAATTAGACAAGAGCACTCAGAACAGAAGACAATTTCCAATTAAACAGAACATCTAAGGGAGATAATAAGTTACTTAATTATCAGGGAACAAGGCAAGAGTTATCTAACTTGCATAAGCAGACAACGATAATCATGTTAAAGATATTATATAACTAAATGCATTTTAACCCTATCTTTTGATCATAATGCAAAATGATAATAAAATTTCAACACTTGATGAAATGATAATCCAAACTCAAATTTAAACAATTGGCACAATTCGCCTGATGAATGTTTGATATTTGTTCGGGGGTCAGCATTGTTTTTATTCCATATAAGGGAAGTCAATAATATTTAACCATAATAGTACTGGAAAAATACCAAGCAATACGAGACATGGCTATGCTACTAATTGACACAAGATGGAATATAAGTCAAAATGATATGTTAGCCTAACTATCCTCTGAATGACTTTACCTTTACTAAACTCAAGGACCCTATATACATGTATGTAATATAGGGTCCTTGCTTTACTGCACCAACCAACTGTTGCAAATGGTAGTAAAATGAAACAGACAGTACTGACCGAATACAACAACAAATCAAAGCCCATTACATAAAGAGAGCCTGCTTTGGAATGCGCTCAACAAGAGACAAAACTCGCAAAAATTAAGATGATTGAAATCCTTAGCTAACATTTTAGCTCATTATAGAATGTAAATTCAATGTGACAGATGTAATGTAAATGCAAAATAACCATTTTTACATCAAATATTACTATTTAGTTCACATTTTGAGTTTTGTATATCTTTCTATGTCTTATAATTTTTAGCTCATTATAACATTTAAATGTAAATACTGTTATAATGTATTATAAATTGTATTTACAGGGTTCTGCCAAGGATTTGACTGACTGGGGACAATGGCCCCATTAGTCTAAAAAAGTGGGGACAATTGTAAATTTTCTTGCGCCCAGTATAAAGAACCACAAAAAGAATGTCATTACTTTCTAATAGTAGATCTATTCATTATATAATGTCAGGGAATTAGATACATGTTATCTATGTCTCTGATAATGTATACTAACTTAATTTAAAACAAACATTTTTCATAGATAGAATCTATTTGATAGCATACTGAAACCTCTTTCACAGGCCTGTGAAAAAACCCATGTCATATATATTATCAGAAAGTAATCAAAATACAGCCGCTTTTGATCCTAACTTTTAGCATGCTTTGAGCTCTTTGATTTTGATGACGTTCTAAAAATAGAACAAAGCTGTCAATGGCATGAAAAAATAAACTGACTTTATCATGTAAACACGACACATTCAACATGAATTTCTGGCGTGATTTTCTCGTGTACACGTTTATTTATACAACAATGTACATAATAGATCATAAAAATATATTTACATGCCAAAAATGCAATTGTAACATATTTTCGCGACCCTACGAAAATTACAGCAAATATGTAATGAAACTATCGAGAATCGACGTATAAGTTCTGCGCGTCATCAACCATTGAATTGAGTTGTTCTTATTGATTGGATAATTGTGCTGTTAACAACCAATCAGATTTGGCTTTTTTAGATTGTTTTGAAACTTCAACTGGTAAAATGCTGACGAATACGAATTTTGGTAACATGGTTGTCAGAAATTTGATGCGCCGATGGCGCACCTGCGTGAGTCATTATGCGACATTCATCTTTTTTACGCGGCAATGACGCAAGGGCGCATCCTTGGCAGAACCCTGTATTTAGCATAATTTCCAAGAGCTAAATCAGGAACAAATCAGAAATTGACTTAAGTTACTATGACAATTACAAACTTCAAGAAAAATTGCAGGGTTTTCCATGTGCATGTTGCCTGTATCTCACCAAATTTGCATCAGTTCAATAAATTATTATGCTAACAGCATTCAATGTGTACACCTAAAAATAAGTTTTCCCGCCAAATTTTAGATTGCATCCTGGGTGTTTTGACTGATGATGGATCATATTGAACAGTTACCAAGATAGGAAGGAAGTGTTTCCTAAGCCAATTTTGTTTTAGTTAGGTTTAACCATGTAGCAACAGATTATATAAGTCTTATCACAGGAGTCTCAACCTACTCACTGTTTCTGGAAAGGCAAAATCTCTGGATTAAATTGTTAACCAGGTCCTGGTTGCATGCTTCCGCCAGCTACTGCCTACTTCCCTACATGATTTAGAATTAGTGGTAGGAGGGAGAATGGTGGCCATAGAAATTGTTTTATGACCACACTCTAGGAATGTTTGCTCCGCCTGGGAATCAAACCAACTACCCCTCATACCCCTAGTAGACTTAATTGGATTATTACACTCAGAGAAACTTTTAGGCCCAATGCAATTATTCATACATTAGTGCTCCAAATCAAGCTTTAATATAATATATCCCCAGTATGATAATTTACATTATATAGTTATCAGTCCTTCCAAGGTTGCAGATATTCAATACCATATAAATATATCCAAGGCTTTCTTCTCTTTTTACTTTAATAACAGACATACACTAACAGACATAGATTTGTCCCATATTTTTCATAGAATGATGACATTTGCAGACAACATGCACACGGAATACCTGCCTCATGCGTTTATACACATGTACAACAATACATAACTTTAATACATGCAATCAATAGAATCCTGCATTTCAAACATTTCAAACTGAAGGGGAAAGAATGAGTTCATGATTTCATCACCATTTTGTGTCAAGAGACATTCTTCCGACGAAGAAATAGGACCATCCCAACAAAAAATGTTAAAGACATTGTCATATTGTCTCCTAACAACAAGTTATACAGACCAAATACATCAGGGTCATATTTCCTTAAAACAATGACCATGTGCAGGATCGTACCCGTACCCTTTTCACGATTTGTTATCACGGCCCGCTGCCAAGTGGGTAATAGACCCCATGTTTTATAAATTGATAATATAGACAAAGATTAACTGATCTATAAAATTTATATCAATTTTTTAGGACGTAAAATCCTAATCAATTAACATCTTTATTAGGGCTGCAACGATTCGATTCGATACATCGAAACTCGATTGCAAGGGTGCCGATTCGATTTCGATTCGGGACCCGCGAGTTTCGATTCGATTCTGACTTTTAAAAGTGTCTACATAAGTTATAACGTTAAAAGCAAAGGCGCGCCTAAAAGTCAAAGTATACGTTGACAGTGAAACTGGGTTTCACTTTGTTACATTTCTGTTAAATTTCCATTACGATTTTATGTAGCATGATTGGAAACTCTGTTCCAAATATACATTCTATAGTATATGCCCCGATCCTCCGCCAATAGGGTCGGTGTGATTAAATTTTACCTGTTCTGACAAACTAGAAGATTTTAGGCTCCGCATAAGCAAGCCAAGTTTTGTTGTTAGTTTATTCAAATTTAAATAGTTTTGCATGTACAGTGTATGTTTAACTAATATGTACAATAGTATACCAAGAATTGCATCTTTCTACAATTTATGATACATGCTGTCTTTACGTTTTAAGTCGATATTACATTAATAATACATTTTCACGATCTTTACATTCGTACCCAATCCATTTTGTACTTGAATAAAGCAAATATTAATTATCAGATTTTCGAGTTTCGTGTTATCCAATTTTAGTAACAATTTTATTTAATTAATATTATTTAGTTATAAGCTCAAATATATGTATAAATGCATATTTCTAGTAAATTGTATTAATAAAAGAATCAAATCGAAAAAAAATCGAATCGAAAAAAAAATAATCGAATCGCATCGAATCGACTTTCAGGTGAATCGTTGCAGCACTAATCTTTATCGTGACAATCCTGGAAACAAGGAAACCCACACACAGTTCGAGCCTTACATTTAGAACATCAAAAATGAGAACCATAATTCCTTACACAGGGAACAACAAACATAGATCTGGTAATGAAAACATGAAATCATTCATAATCTAGCACACAATATCACAGTCTAACAGAATTAAACTGTTAAAGTCAGAATACTAATACCTCACTGTCATGCAGACTTGTTCCAGGCAAATATTTTGGGGTTTTTTTATACTGGGTTTAACACCCTGTCAACACAATTATGGTTATTTCAAGGTAACTAGAGCACCTAGCATCGCTTTCCAAGACTCTATGTCTGTAACCAGAACTCAACTACCCTTCCACAAGGCTGGCAACTTCTCCATTTATCTTACGAATGGAGGAAAATTGACATAATTGTCAATTTTTTATGGAAGAATATAAATGCCCCAGGTGGGATTCAAACCTATACCCCCTTCGAGACATCAGATTCAAAATCCCAGCACACTACCAACTGCGCTACAGAGCCACGTGACGTTCCAAACAATATAGTTCTGAGCTTGACCTTTTCACATGGAGATATTATGCACTATTTTTTTGTCTATTTTTAGCTTTGTCAATTAGTTACATACATTCTGTTTTTTTCATTGAACTTTTTCAGAACATTTTTAAAGTTTTTCATATCCCTGAAATCTGTAGACAAATGAATTTTGTCATTCCCACATTGCAATCAGAGATCTAAGATGGCTAGTTACTGACATACGCTGAGGCATGAACAAGATCTGACTTCAATGAAATAGGTACTCAACTGGTAGGTTATAATTGTGAGCTAGATCCCCATACATCCCCCAAACAGAATTGAATTAAAGTTTTACCAACACAGATTGGAATAGTAAATTAATTTTCCAACATACAACTCGCCGGAACTTTATATACAACTGACTAGTCAACTGATCCATCAACACTACTGCCACCGAAACTTCCCACCCCCTTCCCCCCTATTGATCATATATTGTAGCTACAAATTTTGAGTTTTGAAATCTATCCCTACTTTCTTAAAAAAAAACTAATTTAAATAAATAAGTATATTGAAACCTAATAACAATCAAATCAATACATATGTACTAACAAAATGTCCAAGTCAAAATACTGTCATCTACAAAATGATAAATGTGTATCCAAAAGGTTGGTAGTTGGCTGTATAACTAAGGTTAGACATCATGAAAGGTGATATGTAATAGACCTAATTTTTGGGGTGCACAGATGGTACAAACAAAATGTTTCACACATTATTGCCGAAAAGCATAAACACAGGTAAAATCTTTATGTTCTTAGTACATATCTTTCATTGTAATGGTGAAAGTTTGTTTGTACCCTATGGAAAAACCCAAATATTTGAATTCCTGTAATAGTCTATTCGCATGCATTACATATCCTCTTTCATGACTTGAACAACAGTACAGTTTAACTAATGTGACTACCTCAATGAAACATTCAACATTTGAACATGTAGAAGTATACCAATTCAAGTAATAAGACAATAATGTAACCTTAACTTTATAAACAAGTCAAAACAAAGAAAAGTTCACTCTTCAGTCTTCATGATAAAGCACTGTAATAGTAGCTTGTTCAGGATAACTTTGAGACAAATCTCAACGATATTCTATGTGAACAATGTCTCATGTTACCTTCAACAAACTAAACTTAAGGTAATCACAATAGCAAAACTTTGAAGTGTATAAATCTCAATCATTCAGTATCTAAAATGACTTGTAATACTCTGTTTAGAATAACTTAAGATAAATCTAAATGAATATTCTAACAATATAATACATTAAGAACAAAAACTAATTCAATGAAATAAGTTTTGCTGGTGTCAAGTCTAATATGTCAGAAATTATAGATTTATACACATAAAATACTGTAGCCAGAAAATGTTAGTTTTATAAAACTCATACCTGAATACCAGCTTCTCATCTTTCTAAAGTTCAGTACAGATTAACTCGAGACATATCTTTAGTGTATACTAATTTATTTTAGCTTCACTGTGAAACAACTTAGATTAATCACTTTCTCTCCGCTTCCTGGACCTTCAGCCCTGAGATAGTAGAATAGTTTCTTGCTCAAGAAAAACGACAGGGTAGGTTTTGTATTGGATTCAAACCAAGTCAAAATTAATGACAAGCCCTGCTTGTGTTTGACACCTGTGGATAAATGTAATTATTAAATCTAAAAAATATCAAGATACTCCTAAATGCTGAAACCACCACCTGATCATGCCTGGATTCAAAAATAAAAGGAATGCACTTATTTAGACAGGTTAAAATTAATACAAGGGCTTAACAGATTAACTTTCAAAATTATTTGGAAGAAAAAAAAAATGTTTAAATGTTTTCTCAGTTAATCTACACATTTGCACCAGGTTTCTTGTTTTTATACTTGGTACATTGTATTTCTAAAGCAAAGTATAAGGAAGTCAAGTTTGAAAACAAAGTGTTTAAATTTTCTGTTAAGCCCTTAGCATGCAATAATGGATTAGTATGAACTAAAGTCAAGGACTCCTTACCCAAGACATTCTTTCAAGTAAATGTAGTTCACTCTTTAGGTTATCTTACAACAACCAGCACCTAAAATCTAGCTTTCCTGGACCCTTGTTTATAACCAGTACTCACCTACCCTTCTACATGGCCAGCAACTTCTTCATATACCTTATTAATGGAGGAAAATGGACATTATTGTCTAGATTTGGAATCCTAACGTGCTAACAACTGCGCAACAGACCAGTGCACCTTTTCACAAAAATTCTTACAAGAAGTTATCATAAGTCAAATTCATAATTTTGCAGTTCAAAGTCAATAGGATAATAAACAAGTAAATCTGTGAGCTAATGCTCACTAGTGATACCCCCGCCAAAATCTAAAAATATGCGACAAACAGGAAGTAGATGAGCAAGGAGCATGAAATCGCTTTACACCACATGGGACTATGGGATGAAGCAATATGCAAAGTATTAGGCTGCTGCATGTTATAGTTGCTGAGAAAACTGCGACGGAAATTTTGTAACGGACGGACGGACGGACGGACGGACGCACGCACGGACAAGGGTAAAACAGTATACCCCCCTCTTCTTCGAAGCGGGGGGTATAAAAAAATAACTATGATAAATGATATTCAAAAAGTATACAATATTCTACATAATTCAATGATATTTGGAATTGATTGGCCAAAAATGACCACATTATTAATGTTTTTGTTTTTTATTTACAATGGTATTTATCATAAGATTTTTTGTGAAAAGCGACACTGGGTACTATCATTTATAAGTTTGTAAAGAATAAATGATAAAAAGGGTATTGTTGCCTTATCAATGATGAAGGGGTTCTTATTCCCTGGCAAAGAATTTTCCATTAAGTAATTTTGTCATCAACAATATTGTAATCTGATGCAAGTCTTCACCTTAAATTTTCGCTAGCACAAGCCCAATTAATAACAAATTAGAAGTAATCCAAAGTATCAACTAGCCTGAATATTTAAAAGTAGAAACTCTCACTAGCCTAAAATAAATTTTCGCAAGTCCCTGACTTCCAGCTAGTAGATTAAAGTGAAGACTACAGACAAGATATACCTATAAATGTACACGGGTTAGGAGTTGTAGACCTAAAGCAAGGGGTGTGGAAATACCAATATATTCAACTAAGTCCACAAACAAGAGAATTTTGAAAACATCCATTTCTGCAAGCTATCAAAGCTTGTACAGAATTTTAAAAAAACCTTTTATGAAAATGACTTCATTACCTCCCTTTGATATAAAAATACTATGTTCAACTTGGAATTCCACCTAAAATAATGACATGTGAATATATGTTCAAGTAATTATTATTCTTCATTTCCCAAATAACAGATGCAACATTGCATTATTTACATGCCAACTATGTCAGACAAGTTGAACATAGTCATTCCACATTCCTTTCTAAAATACCTTCCTAAATTACATCTAACTTTCCTCCAATTGTAGTGAATATAGTTTGTTCACATTGACCAGAGACAAATGAATACAATAAACATTCGAGTAACAACCCTGCGACCAACTTATCTAACATATATAATTGACATTGGAATTGTAAACCTAGACTCAGGTCAATGTGAGTGAACTAGACAAAATCAAAGTTCAGAAGGAAATAAAAAATTTGGTATAGTCTATACTCTTGAATGTAAAATATGAGAGCTCATAGTCAATTATTACGGAAAGCCACTCACAAAAAATTACAGATATTGGAAGATTTGTTTCTACAATGAAATGGAAACTTTTCAAAAGTGAAACTAATGATATGTAGATAAATGTTAGCAAGTATTTTTGATCACAAAGCAATGGAAACCAAAGCCAGCAATAAAATATCTAGTGTTCAAAAATAACCATGAAGTAGCCGCTGTGGAGGAAAAGAAGATGATCTAAACAGGGACTTTTTCTCTCTCTTTTTTCATAATTATTCTTGAAAATCAGCTCAGAATTTAGAAATCTATCAATGAATTATATACGAGTGTTTATGTGAAATAGCATACCTCCATAAAATGAAGGCATTTCAGTTTACAAGTAAAGATAAGTATAGTTCTGTTAATTTTATTCAACTGTCAATGGCATATACATTAACCCAGGCGATGTATGCCACACTGACAGTTGAATAAAATATAACAATATCTATATGAACAATTAACAGAAAACAAACATACCATTGGTCAATAGAGAAAAAGTCCCAACTCTAACAATTGCTAACTAATCTAGCCAACTACCTGACTTCAATATAAATGAATGCTAGCCAGTTTTACACCAAACCATGAGAACTTTCAATATTAAAGAGTACAATTGTGCCATTACCTTAAACCTATACTTATGCATATAGATTTACATGAGTAGACAACAATTCCAGTACCGATTAACCTTCAAATTCACCATATATTGGAAAGGTAAAAAATGGCAAACAAATATTTTAATGAAGTCAGATTTGTGGGAAAATGATCACTTTAGATATCCAAACTATTCTTTGGATATAGTAAAAAAAACATTTGAAATAAGGGGTCAACATTTATTACTATGTAAAGACAGTATTGACTTGGCAAAAAAAACAACCCAAAAACTAGAAGTAAATGTGAAGTTCTTAGCTTGTTTTCTTGGTAGATGTGCTGGTCCAATCAAAAGCTTGTGAGATTCCTTTCTTCTAGCTTGACGTGACATCAGTTTATGTTATCATCCTTAAACAAATAATTAAATAAAAGATTTTACAAAAAATATCTCTAAAAAGATATTCAGTGCTATGCTGTGTTTGTTTTGTTTGAAGTATAAATGTTAGCCAGGTATAGTCCGATTTTATTCGGTGAGCCGTGACAGGTTGGATGAGTCTAATCATAACAATGACAATAGGTATAACCAGTGAATACTACACAGAAAATCAATACAAACTATAATATCTCAAGTATAAATGCATGATATGATAGCTCAAAATCATTGTACAAAATGGCGCAGTCGGTAACGAGTCAGAAACGTATGGCCAATGCATAAATTCTTACAGCAGTGGTTCCAACCTCACCGCCTCCATAAATTCATGCATAGTTGTATGTATAATCTCATGATTGTTGTGCTATAATTTTATCTTTTTTTTTAATTTTTATTCGCTTAATTTTCTTGGTTCTTTATTTTTATATCCAGCAATTTACATTGTACCTAATAATGATAGATTAATATTATACGTTCGGCTTCAAATGTACGGTTGAATAGAAATCAGACTAGGATACTATCAAACAAATATGCCAAAGTTACATGCATCCCATACCGCTTCTCATTCTTTAAAAAGCGTGTACATAGAATCATTTCTATAAGACATTATCGAGACAGTTCAGTGTATGACATCGAAGTAATAACTATGCACAAACCCAGGCAAATATGCATATTCTATTTTACATACATTTGGCTTTGTGCTGCACAGAGATTTCGAGTTATACGTTTCCATGATGTACAAAAAAAAGAAAAAAGAATAATGGATACCAAACAGGATTCGAACCCGGGGCATTAAAAGCAATGTCTAATAATCCAAGTGTTTTACCGACACGACCACTGAGTCACTTAAATCAACGTAGAATAATTATGATAAACAGAGTAATCATTGGTTGATTTAATAAGCTGTGTTACCTTTTAGTAGGAATGTTCCAAAAATATATAAATACAAAAGTGCAGTCACGGCTCACCGGATAAAATCAGACTATACATGTATTTACTGGGTCAAAAGTAGTTAGTCCAAAATTTAAATTTTTGGCACTTTTTTTTACTCTTACAATGTAGCTAATTTAGAAAATCAAAAACATCTTCATTAAATATAATGGAATGAGTTTTCAATTAAAAAAACTCCTTTTCAGAATGGCCAAACAATTTCATCAACAAATTTTATATAAATGCTAAATGGCCGCCCACAATAACAATATGAAAACCCATTCTGAGCGTGTGCTCAATTAGTCATATTCACTGTTTAGTTATACTGCCAGGAGCATACGACAATGAATCAATGTATAATCAATTAGCATAGTGATTTACCCATAATATGTTGAGTAAACTGTACAGTAAGCAACTACTGACCATGCTATGTCCCCTTTTACCGGTAAACATCCAAAGATATCATGTTTTTTATCCATTCCTCTATACCTTAAGAGAATTTCATTGGACAAATAGGAATGGTAGTGCAAATTGTATTTCTTGCTCAAAGAAAATAGCAGTGCTTTTAGTGAGGTTCAAACCCAGGATTGACTCAATCAGTAAGGACCACAGTTCTAAAATATAATTACATGGTGAAAAAGATTTGTACACACTCACCAGTATGATAAACTTGTACTATCTGTAAACAACACAGTATCAGATGGTAACAAAAGTAACCAAAGTTTCAAATACATTAATGTATTGAAGACATTTTGAGGATCCTGAAAACAACAACAAAATTATTTTATTTCTTTATACTGGGTTTAATGCCATGTCAACACAATTGTTTAGGTTATTTTACAGCTTCCAGCACACCTAACCTAGCTTTCCTGGACCATTGTCTATAACCAGTACTCACATACCCTTCCACATAGCCAGAAACTTCTCCATATTATCTAATCAATGGAGAAAATTAGCATTATTGTCAAATTTTCATAGATAGGTATAACCAATATAATCCTGGCGTGCTACCAATTGTGCTATTGACCTAGGTTTGTTGTTATGCAAGTTTATTTATGGCTTAATAAATATGATTTGTACATGGACAAGTTGGGCTGTCCACAGCTAAAATATGATTATTTTCTTGTCCCCAGGCCCAGACATAATCATACAAGTCTGACAAGTAGGGCATAGGAATTCCAAATTAAGGAAATTTTGAAAAGTAAACTGGTACATGTATTTAAAAAAATCAAAATGTAAACACAAAATATATTTAGCTTAATACAATGGAGAACATTTTAAAATCTTCATTACAATACCACATTTAAACAGAAACCATCATAAGTAATTTGTCACTAACAGCTGCTGTAAAAATCTGAAATTAAAAAAAGTAAACTTGAAATTGGAACCAGTGGAACAGACTATGTAAGTCAGGGAAATCCAATAGGCATTTATGATGTTTGGGAAGAAGGATTCCCTGTCCATCAATCACAAAATAAAATACTTACAAAAAAATAAATTCAATAGTTTCTTACTAGAAAATCAAAGGAAACATCAGTAGTTTAGTTATGTTATTTGAATGACAATCATGGCACTGTTTGATGTCAGATGAACAATAATGAACTAGCAATTTGATCACAAATCATTTATTTAGCTCAAAAGGTGTGATATTCAAGGGAGGTAACACTATAAGGATACTATCTGGTACATTGTGTCTAATTCTCTGAATCTAGTAATCTCCCTAACAAATAATACAAAAAATCTTACCATATTCCATTAACATAACTTTATCACTTTAACTTTTATTTCTTTACCAAACATATTCATCTCTCTTACATTCTGTGTGTAAGTAATAATTCACACTGAAAATAAAAATGAAAACTAAATGAAATTTAGATATTTTAAAAAGAAAGACACATTTTTTATGCATGATGTATCATTTAATATAAATTTAAAGGCAAAATTGAATGTTAAAATGTTCGTACTACAGATATGATATACAATCAATCAAGTTGGTTTATCAAAAATTTAATGTATGTTCTGAAATCTGGGTTGACAGCACAGTTGGTAGCACGCCCGGGTTGGAATCTTGTGTACCAAAGGGGGTAGGTGTTCGAATCCCCATCGGGGAGGTTATACCCTTCAATGAAAATTTGACAATAATGTCAATGTTCCCCCATTGATTAGATAATATGGAGAAGTTTCCTTGAGGAAGGGTAGGTGGTGGTAGGTGGTAGGTACTGGTATAAACAAAGGTCCAGGAAAGCTAGGTTAGGTGTGCAGGACTCGGTAAAATGACAAATTGTGTTGACACGACCTTAAACTCAGTAGGAGAATATCCTATCTGTAAAGTTTCATGTTATGCAGCAAACTTTCCATGAATTTCCATAGAATTTGGAGCAATGGGACTAATAATCCATGCTCTTGCATGGAAGCCGTAGAAAAACATGGAAAATAAGTGTATGCAGGAAAACTCATACCCTGGAAAGTTACCATTCTAGATTTATTGTGACCACATAACTATTTTATTTTCCAAACTGAATCCAAAGATGCAGCATGTTAAAGTAGAGAATATGGGTTCTTACTTAGACCTTTTTGTTGTTGACCATGTACACAGCTTATCCACCAAGACATTGTAACTACTGCATCATGATACATTAGTCAGCACAACTTCCACGTCAGTGATAATGTCCTTTCTGGTTGAAGTACTTAGCTCGTAACCCTGAGATGGGAGGCAATTTCGAGTGCTGACCCTTGCCTAAGGGGAGCATGGAGGCAACTGCGGTAAAGGGCAGCCACACAGTCCCACATCCACATTCGGATGCCACAGATGGATGCAGTTTAAAGTCATGCCCAGGACTAATAGTACACATCATGGCACTGCAAAACATGAAAAATATTAAATATTAAAAAATTAAAACGCAATTACATAATTCAATACATTTAACTCCATCTAGTACATATACTTAATCACTTATTTACTTTCGAGCAAAGAAATGGAATTGAGATTATATACAATGAAGAATGAATAGTATATTTGTATCATTCTATACTTGACAAAATTTTTGTTGGCCAATGTTTCATCTTTTGTTGTGATCAAGACAATCAATTACAGGGCTTACCCGGATGCATAAATTAGTGCATTTTTTGTGCTTATTTTGACAAATAAGCCTTAAAATGAACCTACTTTGCACCACACCTTACCCGCAAAATGCTTGTTAAAAAGAAATAGTTCACCACCATAATTTACCAATCCCATCATTTTAGCCTTGATTTGCAAGGTCAACCCTCGGGTGACAGTTTAAGCTCTCATTTTCTTCGAAAAGTCTAGCTAAAAATGACCAAAACAAAAACTGGACAATAAAAGGGGGCTACCTGTATACACATAATGCCCCCTATGTGCATACATGACTATCATTGCCAACAAATTTGAAAATAACTGAGAAATATTGTATGAATAATGCCAAGTAACTATATAACTATATTATAAATATGAGAAAACCCTTCGGAATACAAAAATTAAAAAATAGGGGCAGGATGAGTATTTGTCACCAGAGAAATAAAGAGTCTTCACTGGGGGTCACGGGTGATTGTGAGAGGTGAACACCGTCAGATCCTGACTTGGTGTTGAGCATGATATGTAAATGAGTTTATCAGTCATAGGAACAATTATCAGGAGCCCAACAAACCAAGTGTTCGTGCTTATCACATCCGGCTCAACAGCTATGTGAACTATGTTAATCTACCAGAGACAGATGTTCAGAGTTAGATTCTGACCGACTAGTAAAAGTGTTGTTTATTTGTTAGACTTAATGGTGTTTATGTGAAAGAATAAAGATTGTATGCAGATAAATGTTTGATCATAGGTGATCAAAAACCATTTTAGCAGCTACTGAAATGTTAGCCTGTTATCATGAAAGTTTTTGCTACAATTAATGCATCAGGTATGATATCTATATAACCAGAGTATTGCCTGTTTACATAGTAATATACATTGACTTCGTAAGTTCAAGACACAACAGAGTTAACGGGTGTTAACTGTACAACACTGTTATACAGTAGATAGAAAACTCTAAGCCATTGTATGACCAGCAAAATACCTCCAAGGATTAAAAGGAAGCATAAGACCTATTGTACACCCATTGAAAATGTCCATTTGATGTGCTGAAGCCCACAATTTAATCACGTGGGAAGATTCTCCAATTGATACCCTATACCAGTATCTGAGAACCTTAAATGGCTCTATCATATATCATGTCGAAAGATTTTATGTTATAATAATTCATAATGTTTCATAAGTAACTGAGTTATAACATACATAGAAAAATCATCAAATTTAGACAATGCACATCAGGCAAACAAAAACACTAAGTGTACAAAACAATGGATGGTGTCAATCACTAACAAAATCTTTGTAACCACTAAAGTAAAACAACAATATCTGTAAGTGTAACTGAAAAGATCAGTAACATGTCATTTTTCTGATAACTAGTTCAATTTTACCATAAATATATATTTGACCAGCTTTGTATTGTACATATAGTAAAATGTCATATAATAGATCATGATGTTCTTATGCACAACAAAATAATGCAATATCATATAATTATAATATAAGAAAATGTAGCCTCTAAAAGTGTCAACAATGTTTTCCAAAATCGGGCATTGTGACCTAGTTTTTGACTACAGAAAACTCACATTCTGAACGCTTTGACCCTTTGAATTGAATAAATACTTACTTCAACACCGGTCAAAGCTTTTAAGGCATGTGTCTCAAAGGTAGTAATAAATATGTCCGAGGTTATTCATAGGGAATGATCGAGGACTTCCAAATCATATGAGACATGTTTTTAATTAATCATGTGGCCAAAGTGCACATGCACAAGTAATATAAATCTGGGGCGGATTCTTTTATGGGTGTCCGAACTTTTTCTAGGGGGGGGGGGTCAGAACTTTTTCTAGGGTGGTCCAAACTTACAAACCACAAACACTGTTTGAATAGCGCAACATATTGATAATTGAGAGAAATAACTAAGAAAATTTGCTTCATGCTACTGTGGAGATCGTAGGTGATATAGTCACTTCCAACAGCCTTGCTGTTGGGTTAACCCTTTAGCGACGCGGTTGAGTGTCTCGCCTATACCACCCAGGAGAACCAGGTTCGATCCCCAGTCCTGGCATGTCTGGTTTTTATTTCCCCAATTTACTTTAATGGCGACGAGGATAATTCGGTGTGCGGGTATATAGCCACCGGGAGCAGAAATGGCTTGAAATTGCTAGTATGTGCAGTTGATGCCAGCTCCAAAAATGTTAAGAGGGGAAGAGTGTGGTGATCGTAGGTGATATAGTCACTTCCAACAGCCTTGCTGTTGGGTTAACCTTTTAGCGACGCGGTTGAATGTCTCGTCTACCACACGGGAGAACCAGGTTCGATTCCCAGTCAGGGCATAAGGTCATACGGTCAAGAAATACACTTACGGACAGGTAAATTTAGGAAATTCTAGGGGGAGGGTCCGAACCCCTGAACCCCCCCCCCTCCCCGCTAGAGCCGCCTATTATAGTTCAAAAGAGAAGGCACGTTCAGACGAGATTTCAAATAAAACCATATAATAAAAATACTGGCAACCTCGGACACACGTTAAAGACCAAATTTCATGATTTGATGGTCACAGTATCCAGTGAGAGCTTCTCACCACTGGCACTGCACGTGGACAATCATGGAGTGGTGGGTGGGGTATCAAATAAAAGGAATATAAAAGATATTTTAAAATTCATGTCTCACTTACCACAATTCTCAAAAATAATTCAGTAATGCTATTCATAAATTTACTTCATGGTCAAAATTCTAGTCGATAGTGCTCATTCTTGATATCTCCACGTGTGTTTCTTCGACTTCATGCACTGCACTTTTTCGGCACGAAATTCATTGGTACGCGTAGGATGGAACAATAAAATACATCGAATGTCCACTTTATTCGAATTTACAAAAACATATGCGTCGTTTTGGTACCTTGTCCAAGCTTTAAACTATGTTATAAAATTAAAATTTCAATTTCAATGTTCACGCATGTTTGCAAGGTCCTTGTCGAAAGAAAGAAGATGGCCGACAATTCCCGTGCGACTTTCGCGCCAATTTTTGGGGCATCTGGATTACCTGCCCCTTACTGTTTCTAACAGTACTGTCATATGTAGATGTGTCTTTTAGTTAAATATATTCTTGTTTAATTAGAAAATATAATTAGTATGAAATGTTTATTTAGAATAATATAAAGAATGACTAATATTATTTTATAAAATCAACTTATATTCAATATTTATCCATGGAAAATGAAACGATAGAAAAGCAAGTATGCATGTAATTTAGTCTAATCAGAGATAACGTGTATCTAATTCCCTGGTCTTACTAAAAGAAAATGTCTTTTGTTACTTATTTTTTGATAATATCAAAAATAAAGAAAGAAATGAACAGCATATTCCAGTGGAGGGTCCAAGGGGGCGGACCCGACGTACGCCTCCCCCCATAAAATGCCCAGGCAAAGTTTTTTTCTGTCATAAAATATAATATTTATAAGAAAATGTATATAAATGCCTTTTTCGCACGCAATGTGTGCAATAAGTTACGAGATTGGGAATCCACTAATGCAATGACATAACATATGTACAAAATAAAGAATCTCATTTTTTGTAAAATTTTTACTTGATCCAACGGCTGTCAGAAAAAAATGTATGATATACACTCAATCTTCGTAAACTGTTATCCTGTAGAGCATTGTCGTAAATTAGCGAGTAGGCGAGCGGAAAATTTTAGATCGGGTTTTAATCAGATTGGATATACACTTTCACTTTATGCTTTTTTATTATATATACCTTTGAAAAAGAGTGTTAATGCTCTGGAAATGTACGTGTCTGAATCCCCTAGAAATGACAAAAACTCAGAGGCCCATCAGGGGCAATTACGTCCCCTGGACCCCAGTCTGCTTGTCGCCCCTTCTAACTTGAATTGTCCACCACCTTTATCTAGAAATCCTGGATTCACTTATGAATTTAATGTAAATTACGTCATCTAATCAATAACAATTGTTGATAAAGCCAGCATCTGCTTTAAAGCTGATTCTTTGGAAAATACTTTGACGCGTCCATTTTTGAATTATAAATAAAAAAAATTACAACATGGTGGATCTAGGACCTCCCGAATTTTGTTTACACTGTTTTGTTCTTCTTGTTTGTTTCTCTTATAAAATCCTGTTCATTCCATATACTCGTATGTTTGTACTACTATGTAAATCTCCAGAAAATAGAGACAATAAAGATATGTATACATATATATACTTTAATTGAGCCTTAATGTCTGCTTATTAAGGATTTTATATAGTTATATATCACTGGCTTATTTAACTGTTTATATATACATTCCCATGCTTTTAATAATTAATTTTATCATGAGATCAACTTTTTTCAAACATGTCTTAAATCATCAACAATAAAAATAATTTCAATGTCTTTTATGTTGCTTTTTGCCTTCTTTTACTTTTCATGCTAATTTGTTATTTCTTCCATGTTTAAGAAACTTATATTAGATCATTTTGTTTACTGTCAGAAAATGGCGTGTTTGCTATTATTTTCGGCTAATAGCTAATCATAGCTAATATTGACCAATCTCTCATACAGAGTTGTCGATCCTTACAGTGATCTATATAGGTTACATACCACTAAATGGTCCTTATTTATTTTTTGAGAGTGCATGGATACCTCATTTGTGGTGCTTTTTAATATTGAAGAGCATGTATGTCTTTGACAATGCTTTTCCTATGAAAGTATTCAAAAATTAAATGGATCTGGATGTTTAGTCGCGAAAACTGGTTAAAAGGGGAGATGACTCTGTACGGCTGGTGAAGAGTCAAAAACCAGGACATTTTCAGGGTAGGAACTTTCAATCGAAATTTATTTTCTTATAAGTAACGTAACTTTTTTCTAATACTGATCATTTGGAGGGGTATAGATAGATCTTTCAGCCTATATATGGTTTGGGGTATCTCACACCCCTGGGTCATAGTGTAATTTGTCATTGAAAATGAGACTTTTTATATACAACAAAGAAGGATTTTATTTAGTGGTATGTAACCTGTAACCTATATACTGTAAGGATCGACAACTCTGTGAGAGATTGAAAACGGTATTTACCAAAACGGTGTGTATACACATTTCATCCCATCAAATTCGGCCCACGTCCAACGTCCTGAATTACGCACCTATAAAAGCTCGAGATAACATATTTACATATCATTATGACAGAGCCTGCGCAGAAGAAAGTAGCAATGTCAGCCTTGGATCAATTAAAAAAGTTCACAACAGTTGTCGCTGACTCTGGGGACATAAATGGTGAGTTATGTTTTGGTTAATTTAGGGTCCAGTTCAACCGGCACATGATATCAGACATGTCCGGGTTGAAAAATTCGTGACATTCTTTGGTTTCTATCTTTTTACTTATGTCATGATGAAAAAAAGTTTTATCTTTGACTTTCATTTTCATTTCTATGCGATCTTTTTAACTTTTTGACACTTTTCTTTGCTTTTATTTATGGTTTTATCTCAAGTTGTGTCTGTAAAATATATTTGATTTCTTTTGTAAATCTATGCAGTACTGCCATGAATTAGGCATTACATGTACTTGGTAGTTGGATCTTCGCATTTTTACACTATTGGAGGGTTTATTGTAGTGTAAAACACGAACACAACTTTGAATATTTATTATAAACTGAAGAAATGTGAATATGATTGATCAGTAAAATCAATGACAAAACCATACTTAACATGTTCATTGCCATAGAAATTAGTATTATGTCTATGTTATACATCATGCTGTCATTATTGACAATACTATGATGGTACGCTAGGTATAAAGTATAAAGAGAATAGATAGAAAAAGTTAGAAAAAGAACGGTCAAGGAAATAAGATGCATGTATATAAAGAAAAGTCAGAAATATAGAAAGATTTGCCCAGTCAGCTTTGACTAAATTACTTTGTGACTGAGCGGAGAATGACAAACTGGAGAGCTCCTTCTTGAAGAGTGCCAAGGAAGGAGCCTCAGCTATTAATTGCACAATTATTTAAAAATGAAGATGTATGTGCCCTTGAACACATTTCTAGAAAATATGGCAGGCCTAATAACAAGCTACTACTATCATCATGTATCATTTGTGTGAGGTACAATGGCGATACACTTCACTCTTTAGTCCTGCTAAGCAATCAAAATGCATCAAGAATATCGCTCCAACATTTGTGCTCCAGCTTCTATTCACACCAGAAAATAAATCTAGATACTCAGCATGTGTTCCTTCAGAGCTTTTTTCCCCTTATATAACAGGGGCTGTTTACAGGCACCTTCCCTAGTCCTAAATATAAGACCCTATGTAACTTTTTTATCATACGGACATTCTTCTGACAGAAAAATGTCCAAATGATAAAAAAGTTACGTAGTGTTTTATTTTTAGGACTAGCGCCTTCTCCTTCTAAAATTTCTTTGAAATTGTGCACTTTTCCCCTATTTTGGAGGTTATCTTTGATAGTTCATTCAGTTATCAATAAAATAGTGATCAGTTCCTCCCCATTGTTCTACATAAAGTAAGGCCCCCGGCCCCTTCCCCTCATACTGAAAAAATGCCCTGGCCTTGACATACATTCATACACATGCTAAGTAAAATTAGTTCTTGTTTCATGTACATGTATATTAGACCATAAATATTTGTTTGACTTTATATTTACATACTAGCAGTTGTTATCATCATAGAGAGTAGTTTATGGTATAAAAGATAAGCTATAAATTCATTGATATATTACATTACATACACATTTCAAATTACCGTAGTGGTTCCAATAAACACCCTCAACTAGATGTTAAAACTAAAATGGTCTTAGTCCCCTGGAAATATTTTCTTCTTGGCTTATTTTGATGTTTTTAAATTTTATTTTAGACTTCTGCTTGTGCCACTAAGCATCATTTTACTATCTTTCAATTTGTTTATTCATTGCATGTATCACTATCACCATGTAAATATTGTTAACATCTTAAGTACATGTTTTATCAGAGGTCCATCTGGAAGATTGGACTTTTCCAAATGTGTTGCCTCGTTAAATAAAGTCTTTATGTATAAAATCATTATTATTATTATTAATTTCTATTTATACCCTTAAATTCCCAGGTCTTTTTTTCCTTGAACAATATATTGATATACAGATTGTGCATATTGCAATATACTGCCAAACAGTTTGATGATAAATTTCTAAATTTAAATACAATGTATGTCTGAGTTTCTTATTTTAATTCCCAATGAATTGCTGAATTTTACTTTGTAACTTGTAAGTTTCTTATTAAACTGGTGATGAATTGTTGAAATAAAGCAATTGATATTAAGAAATGCTGAATCCTATTACAACGTAGATATAGAGTGTCAGTAAGTTAACTCTATATTTAAGTTAATTTGAATATTAGGTTATGTAATTAGAGAATACAATGTAATACCGATACTTTTATTATAATTTGATTCTAGCATGAAATGGTGTTTCTTATAAGCAAAATGTTAAGATAGGTGATGAGTGGGTTGACAATTATAATATTGTATTACATGTACCGGTACTACTCTGTTTACCTAGTGTTTTAAACTAAACATATAAAATATCATTCTCACCTACATAAGATCACCTCAAGGTTATAAACTTACGTAAGGCCGCAAGAATAACTTAAATCTCCACTAAAATTGTAAAGCCTACAGCTTTCATATTTAAACCCATCCATTCACTAACCTTGCAATTTGGTTTTTAACTATGATGTGTCCAACTTTCTGTGCGACAATAAAAGCCAGTTTCAAAATTCAGTCTGTAGAAGTTTAATGTAGACTAAATTTCCATTACAAATGGACAAGGTTGTAGAATAAGTATTAATAAAGTAAGATTATCTAAACTATTTCACATTTTACAATGTTATGTTTCTAGAGTCAATGCCATTATCATGATTCTAAAAGGTTTATTTGACTCTTTGCAAAAGCTCTTCATTGAGAATCATTCCAGTAATGGTCTGTCAGGGATTCTGGGGGATTAGGGAACCAGTGGGAATGAGAACCTAATTTTCTCTGATCTTACAGTAAAACTGTAGACATTGTATGTGCAAGCCTTTTAGATAAACCAGCCTATGTGAAATAGATATGTTAAATATTTGGAAAAAACATTTGTATTTTAACAGTAGTGTTGACAGACTCTTGAAAATAATCCAATTTTAAATTTTCATATTGCAAATATACAAGACTGTTTAAGTGCTGAACAAGAGATGTGAACTTTAGACACTGCTTTGCTAGAATTATAAACACATTGTGTTAGATGTTATAAAACACTTCACTGACATTGTTTTACTGAGTGTTATCATTTTACAACATTTGTAAATCTTTGGTTTACCAACTCAGATCCTGTTTGAACCTTGTTATTGTACATACAACTTAATGTTAACAAATTAAGACCAACATTAAATATAAATTTCACATTTTATTTTAATGCATGGACAGATTTACAGTGTGTTCACACAAACGTTTGCACCTTGGAGCATTCCTAGTGCAGTTCAGTCACACTTGGAGTGTTCTTGCAGTAAAAAAACAATTTTCTATGTTTATTTACATTTATTTCAATGATGACATGAAAACATTTCCATTTGAACTGGTCTGAAAAGCAACACTACACAAATTTTATATATCAGAATTTTTATTATGTAATCTTCCTTCAGTATGCTGTATGCCCTGATTAATGATAAAGTTCACTTTGAAGTGCACATCAGGTGTGCACTACATCAGGTGTGCACTACATGTAGGTGTGGATTAAATGCACTCAGAAGGCTTTTTTTGTGAACTTTAGTGTGATACTTTCTGTTATTTATCGCATCATTTTGTAACAATACATTTCATAGGTTGTTTAAATATAATCAAAAAAGTTATACATTCAGTGATTGGTCACATCAATGTGTAACAACTCATTTCATTGGTTGTTTTAATTTATAACCAATTTTGTTATACTTTCAGTGATTGGTCAATATAAACCTACAGATGCTACAACAAATCCATCACTTATTTTAGCTGCTGCTAAGAAACCAGAATATCAAGCATTAATTGATGAAGCAATCACTTATGCTAAGTCTGTCAGCAAGTAAGTGCCATTCTGCAATGGACATTGTATTAGTAAATGTATACAATCTTAAGATGCATGCTGTTTTACATTTCTTTATTTTTATATAACTATTATTATTATCATAATAATCATTAAAATGTTATTTTTATTATAATTTTCATTTTTATAACTTTTATTATTATTTTTATCATTTTTATTATTATACCCCCTTCGAAGAAGAGGGGGGTATACTGTTTTACCCTTGTCTGTGCGTGCGTGTGTTCGTGCGTGCGTCCGTCCGTTACAAAATTTCCGTCACAGTTTTCTCAGCAACTATATCATGCAGCAGCCTAATACTTTGCATATTGCTTCATCCCATAGTCCCATGCAGTGTAAAGCGATTTCATGTTCCTTGCTCATCTACTTCCTGTTTGTCGCATATTTTTAGATTTTGGCGGGGGTATCACTAGTGAGCATTAGCTCACAGATTTACTTGTTATTTTTATCATTATTATTACTTTTATCATTATCATTACATGTAGTATAAATATTACTACCGGGTATATATATACATTATACACAAATGTATTTTCAGTGACAAATCTGTACAGCTTGAAGCTGCTATGGATAAAGTGTTTGTTAATTTTGGATGTGAAATTTTGAAAATTATTCCTGGTAGAGTTTCCACTGAAGTAGATGCTAGGTTTGTAGGATTATTTCTATAAAATCTCATGTTGTTAATACTGCCATTTACATGTATGTGAAGTCAGCAATACAGTAGTAACTTCAGCAGTGCAACATTAACTGCCTGTCCAGATTGTTTGTTGCAGTCTTACATAGCTAACCAGAACTGGTAGGCCTATAACTAACCTATAATGTCTTAATGGTTAGCAAATTTTAAAATTTAGTAACTCTGTTAAAAAAGAACACCACTTGTTTCTGAAGAATAGAGGGAATTATCAAGTGAAACAAAAAAGCAAATAAATCCTTTCATTTCAACTGCCTTTTTTTATATATTTGTTAGATTGTAAGTACAAACATAGGATATCATAGAGCACTACATGGAGCTGTAATAATTAATTTCTATGGGAAAGAAAAATACCGGAGATTACTATTTCTTGAAGCAGGTTTAAATGGTTGCCTACAAGTGCAATATAGCACTACAGCTTCTAAAATGAAGTAATCAGCTTTAGGGAAGATTTGGTAACGGGCGTGCTGGATTGGACTGTCGGAACTGTGCCAGAATCAAATTCCGACTCTTCCACAGAATCTGCCAATCGAGTGAAATCGGTTGTCGGAACTGAATCAAAAGGCAATATCCGTCGCAAATATACTCGCTTCTTATTTTATTTATAGCAAATAGTTAAAAAGTTATTGTAAACAGTCGGTCAAAAGTATAATATAACAACATTCGCTTTCAAAACACCAAATTCAGATGTTTGCAGTGATGCCGCCGCCATCTTTAGTGTGAATAAACCGCGACCGATTCCGTTCACACCACCTATTTGATGGAATGGGTAGAACGCTGCCAGAACACAGTTCCGACGCACTCGATTGGAGTTCCCCAGTTCTAATAGTCGGAATTTTCAATCGAGCACGCCCAACAGCTTCAATTGCTCAATGTCCTGAAAATAACATTAAAGTATAGCACAAACCTGTAACCTAGATTGGATAATGTCTAACAGGGATGTGGAATTTCAAGTTGTTTCCACTTAGCCCTCAGCTTGTCAATGGACAAACAAAATCTGAAAATCAGCTTGCCCTGTACAAAATTGCACTTGTCTAGAAGTTCTAGTCCCAAAAAGATGCATTATTAACATATTATTAGTTATAATAAGTGATTTAGAATAAAAAAGTTCACTGTTGATTATGATTGACTCATAGAGATATCTACTTGATTAAGTAGTGCTAATTTGCTGTGATAGTATATAAAGCAGCTAAATTTTGTAACATGTCCATGAACAAGCGAGTTGGAAATCTTTGCTTGTCCACAGACATAAATGTACAAGTGGAACAAGTTGGGCATTGGAATTCCTTCACATCCCTGCCAAATTTTTAAGATTTGAAGCTATCAAATTTTAGTTTAACTTTCTATATCTATTTCAGATTATCGTTTGATAAAGATACTATGATAAAGAGAGCACGTAATTTTATAGATCTTTATGATAAAGCTGGTATTAATAAAGATAGAATTCTTATAAAATTGTCATCTACATGGGAGGGTATTGAAGCTGCTAGGTTTGTTACTCTTAGTTATAGTTTTGTTCATTTGAGAAATGAAATATTATGTCTATATCATTAAGTCAGTCAGCAAATACAAGTACATCTGGGCCAAGTTATAACTGCTGAACTGTATATGACTTTGACTGTGATAAAGTGTTTGCAGTATTTGAAGTAGCAGTAGTCAAGTGGTAGGTCTAGAGTTTGGGCATTGAGAGGTCCTTGAATCCAACCCCTCTGCTAATTACCTTGAGTAAGAAATTATCCTTAAGTTATTTAACTCTATCCAGGTGTAAATGCGTACTGTGAGGGAATCACCTGACTGAGGGTGATTTCAATGATCAAAGGTTAATACGGCTGAACTTGTATACAGAGTCAGACTCTGGGAAAACTCGGGAAGTGACTTACTGTATTACATTTAAGGACTTGATGTATAGACTATTTATTATACATGTACTAGTTTGCCGTCTGTCTTCCACAGGAATCTAACGAGATAGGTAAAGACAGTTTGTGACTTAGGCTTAAGCTGGATACAAATGAAATGATAGCAGATACCTTTCAATTTTAATTGTTATAAAATATTTTTATGTCAAATAACTTATTAAATATAATTCAGGTTGAGTTGTCCAAAGGTTGAGTTGTGTCTACCTGCAGGATAAGTTGTCCCAACTTTGGTTGTCCTCGGGTTGAGATGTCATGGGTTGAGTTGTACTGGACCCACTTCGGAAGTGGGCGTTAATTTGGAAAGCAAAATGAATTCTTGTTATTGCTATGATATTAAGTGTGATTTAAAAGATGTACCTATATATATTATTTATTTACAGGGTACTAGAACAAGAATATGGTATACATTGTAACATGACATTGTTGTTTAACTTTTATCAGGTAATATTGTTATGTATACTTAGACATACATTATTAGTGCTTTCCTCCCCCCACGCACACTTGGAACAAAGACCACCTGTGGACAAAGGCAATTTTTCTCTTTTCCAATGGCTGGCCTTTATTCCTAGGTTTGAATGCATTTACGTTGAAGTATTTTTACTTATGGTTTCATTTAAGAAAATAATTGACAATCTAGTATCAATAAACATGTACTATTAAAACTCCAAAATTTATGTGGAATAACTGTGATGTGGTTTTTTCCTTCAAAGGAGCTACAAACATTTTACAATATCAGGGGATACCAACCAAACAGTTCGTTTTAATTTGTGGCTGACAAAATGTTGAGTCTTGACATTAAAGGTGGTCCTATTGCCTCTGATAAACTACATGTATTTTGGTTGGGCCAACTTGTAACTGGTAGTAAATATTTCGTTTGCGCATGTAATACATATAGCTGGTGGTCTATAGCTACAGTCCCATAAACATAAACATGGCCATGAGGGCACCGTACCGACGTCGTGCAACCAAGCTCCGCAAGGACCTGTACAAACTCTTGCGTACCCGTACGGACTGTTATGTTTTTACCAGGGTTCGTGCGATGAGCCGTGGATACATGTATCCGTTTCAAAGTCAAATCGTGACCACAATTGTGGCCGAGTATGGATTAAACTTGCATATCTTCCCAGCTACAGCTCTGTGCAAGTATGTTGTTTTGTGCCATGCATGTACCGTCACCTTAATAGGCAATGCTTCCCACGGCCTATGGCTGTCTGCACGTACGGGTCCGCAACAAGCCACGATTTTTTGGGACTGAGGCATAACAGGGCAACCTAGTCAAAAATTAATTTCAAGTCCTGTCATTACATATAGTCATGTTTTTTATAATTGATATTTTCTCTCACTAGGCTGTGGCATGTGCTGAAGCAGACGTAACTCTAATCTCACCATTTGTTGGTCGTATATATGATTGGTATGTACAGAATACTGATAACAAACAATTTGATTACCTTGATGATCCAGGTATTGTATATTATTTGTTAACATTATTTTATTTATTTATTTTATGCTGGGTTTAACCCTATGTCAGCACAATTTTTTTAGGTTATTTTTTACGGCATCCTGCTTACCTTACCTATATTTCCTTGATCCTTGTCTATAACCAGTACTCACCTATCCTTCCACAAGGCCATTAACTTCTTCAAATATGTTATTAATGGAGGAAAATTGACATTATTGCCAAATTTTCATTGAAGGGTTTAACCTCCCCTGGTTGGGATAGCCCCTTCAGAACACTAGATTTGAAATCCAGGTGTGCTACCAACTGTGCTTCTGACCCAGGTTGTGTTTGTTGTAAATTATAAAAGAAATCTATGCAAAAATGTCCATCTGTCAGTCCTTGCTGATAAATCTTGCAGATTGGAATTTTACATTATGAGAGCAGTCTGTGCAAAAGATGTCAGTCTGCCTGTTTTGCCTATAGTTTTTTTTTTTGTTCTATTAAATGCCATTGCAACCATTGTATAGGTCATATCATGACAGTTAGTCAACCAACTTACTGTTCCTTGAAAGGCTAAATCTCTCGATTTAGCTATTAATCAGTTACTTGGTGGGTACTTTAGTCAGTAACTAGACAACTGCCCTACATGATTTAGAATCAGTGGTTGGAGGGAGAAGTGTTGTGATTACAAAACTATGCACTGTCTGGCATTGAACCTAGAACCATTTGATCAGTACTTGAGGCTTTCAAATAATCTAGCTGAGCCGGCTCTGGAATCAATTTCAGTTCGTAGGCCCTTGAAGATAAAAGTTGCATATTACAAACTTAATCTATATTTTCTTGATTATTACCATTAAACAAGTAGAGAATTGTTTGCTTTCCAGAGACAGACCAGGATAGAAGGCTTCTCTTCCTGTCCTGACAGATTTGTTAGTTGTAATGTAAACTCGAAAATAAACTGTCATGTTAAATTTTGCATATTTTCAGGTGTTAAAAGTGTAACACGTATTTATAATTACTATAAGAAATTTGGATATTCAACTGTAGTAATGGGTGCTTCATTTAGAAATACTGACCAAATTAAAGGTCTGGTAGGATGTGATCTTCTTACTATCTCGTAAGTATTCAATATTTACACTGTGTTTATATACCACCCTCCATTAGTAAGTATACAGTGTGATATTTCATAAAAAGGCACAAACAAACTGCTCTTGAACAAATACTTTATTTGGTGATAATTATTAATTTATTTATTAATTTATATCAATTCATGTGTTATTTACTGTCAAATAGAAGCCTGCATCGCAAGAACTTGGTTATCAAACATCATTAATATGATCAGTAATCATTAATTGCAACACACTGTTTTATGCATTAAATGTTTTAGTCAATTGTCTAAAATTTTAACTAGCTAAGTTGTTTATCAACAGTAAAATGTTAAACATGAAGTGGATTTTTATCCTAATCTTCAGAACCAGTCCTGAAAACTCACCCATGTGTATGTCTTAGGTATGAGAGAGGCTGACTGATTTACTAACCAATTTGAAGTAAATTTATTAAATGTAATTATGTTATATTTTAGACCTGGATTATTAGACAAGTTATCTAAATCCAATGATGATTTTGGTCAACAACTCAGTGAGGATTCTGGTGAGGGAATATTCTTTATTAATTGTTAATTTCTTAGGGTTATTGCTCTTTATTTTCACTGCAACAAAAATATGATTTTGTGTTTTCACTGTATATTTTCATCATTTTGTTTTACATCACATTTCACCATAAAGCATGAAAGAATATGTACTTAACCGTGAATGAGTGGATGATGAATAGAAATCTTGAGTATCTTACTATAATAAAGTAATAATCATAATTTTTTAATGAATAATAGCTTCAGTTAAAAAAATTTGTCATATGGGAGTCAGTTGTATATATATATATATCACTTCTTAATGCTTCTAAAAGATTTATTTGTGTTAAACAAGTGCTATGCACCAGTTTTGCTTAAAGCTACCTAGAAAAAAATACTAGGTAGTGTTTACTGTTACATTGTTGCAAACCGTTGCATTGAAAACCACTGTGTAGTACATCCTTGCTACAATCTGCGTAAACACATATCCAGTAGACCACGGTCGTACTGGATCTGTACTTTTTCCCTTTGAGGTCACGTCGAGATGAACTTTGTGTCGACCAATCAATGCGTAGCTTTCATCTAGACGAAAACACTATTAATCACATTTTGATTTCGTAATTTCTATTTTTAGACCAAGTTTTGCTTGCTAATTTAACCGCGGTAATATTCACAGGCTGCGATTGGGCGGCTCATTCCAAATTTCGTGACGTAGACGATGTAAACAAGTTACGTATCATAACAATTTCGTCATGAATATTATGATGAGAAAAGGTCACCTGAACGTGACCTTCGTTTGGAAAAGGCCAGATCTACATTAGCGAGTATGCGAGCGGTAAAATTGTAGATCGGGTTTTAATCAGATTGTCCTTGCTATATCTTGATGAAACTAGCTTTAGATTTCATGTAATTGATGTTTTTCATTATTGATTTTTTCCTATCCTGTTCCTTAAATTTTCAGCCAAGAAGCTTGACTTAGATCGTGTTACAGCCGATGAGAAAACATTCCGATGGGAAATGAATGAAGATGCCATGGCTAATGATAAATTATCGGAGGGTATTCGTAAATTTGCTGTAGATGCTGTCAAGTTAGAAGATATGTTAAAAGCATTGCTTTAAATGAATGGTCTGATACAGCATAGCTTAGTCAATACTGGATCACTGTTGACTTTTTTACTGTCTGTATAATCATTTACATATATTGGTGCAACTATCACATTTGGGTTTATAGAATAAACTTCTCAATTGTTATTATGAATTTATTTATGGGTTTAAGTGTTCAGGACTAATCTTAAATTTCAAGATTTTTAAGTGAGTGATCTTTTCCTGTGGTAAAAGACGCTTAATCTTGAATTTCAGGATTCAAACATTTTTCATTTTTTTGATCTTCTGCACACGAGTACTGGAAAATACCAAGCTATGCCTCTGATTGCTTTTCATAAAAGTCAAATAAATTATCAATACTTTATTATGAAGTATTATTCTGTTTTACCAGATCTTTGACAAATGAATTCTAGTTTGACATCAAATTATACAATTGTAGTATAGCTGGTTTTGGAAAACATGAGAATTGTTCACATATATTTGAATATTTTCGATTTGTCTCAAGTTATCCTAAACGAGCTGTATTGTGGCCTTTATAAATATTTTTTCTATCGCTTACATGAAGCACATGTATATACAATGTAATTTGTGAAATGTTCATTTTTATATTGTCAGAATCATACAGATAATGTGATGTTATAATGGCTCAGTCCCTATCTTTTATACTATTGTTTATGTATTTTGAGGAGTGTTGTATAGTTTTCTATGTTCTACAATGTACATTGTATCAATTATTTTGATATTAATAATCATAAATTAAATATAATACAGCAAATAAAATTTAACTTGTTTGAAAATTTCATCAGTTGATATTTAATCCTTAGGCCTATTCAATATAACAAGCTTTCCATTGGGTGCATGCCTTGATGATCATGCCTTGTTATTTTGACTGATAGCAGGTGCTCGCTACAATTTCACTTAAAGCCAAGGGTGTCTCTACCTAATGATATCCTTTGCTTGTTAGCTACACACATGTACTACTTAGTATGGCTAGTTGAATGCAGTTTGAACACTGGTGACATTTCTAGCAGCTGTATTTGATACTGAAAGTAGTTGGCATATTATAAGCGCCATGTTGCACATTTCTTACACTACTGGCCCCTTGTTACTAAACCATTTTTGTACATTTCTCATCAGCCACTTATCAACTGTAAATATATACTGACATACACTGGTGCCAGGCACTATTGGTATGTATAGTTAGTTTTTTCTCAACTGTTAAAACATTAATAATTTCACGGTGACTTTGTGCTCTTTATCTAACACTCGTGATATTGAAATTGTGAGATACACCGTGAAATTATTCAAACTTTGACAGTTGAGAAAAAATGGACTATATAAATATCACACGCAGCAAGTGTATGTCAACCCGAGCTCTAATATTTCACATCACGGCTGACACTACTTCACCTATTACATAGAACACCGCATAGATTTCAAGTGACATGTTCACTTGTGACATCAACATAGTGTGGATCAATATCATTTATTATACTTCACAATTATTTTGCTTGTAAATGACTATAAGCCTCGGTAGTATGGAACAATTTGCATAAGATTTGTACTACCTTACACATTTTTTGTCAGCCAAGTTAATGCTACAGTGCTTAATGCTATGGTGCATCAAGCTAGCAAAGCCAAGACTGCAACACTGCTGTGGTCCTAAGATATTTAGATGGCAAAATTAGCCCTTCATTGTTGCAAACCAATTCATAAGAACTTAAAAGAGTCACTAGGTTTTCATATCCATGTGCGGCTGGATCAAGCTAACATTCAATAATGATTAGATACCTTCCCTTTGCTCATTGTTCATGCTGACTTACTGGGGATATTCTGTATAAGTTCATATAGTTATCGTAATTTAATACATATTTTATTGTATAAATTGGATTGGATAACAGGCATATAATGCCTATACTCATCCTCTCCATAGCAAGTAATTGTGTATCTCAATGAGTGGTTAAAGGTAGTTGCTTTGATTAAAGCTTGGTTAAGATCAACTTGAGACAAAGCTATTAAGTATTCTATGTAAATAATGTCTCATGTTATCCTGATCGAGCTTAAAGTTTTTCACCAGTAAATGTGTTTGATGGGCTAGTAAGACTTTCACTCTACACCTCAATCCTGTTTGAAAGCCATGGGCAAAACTTACACACTTTCATCGACTTGCAGTCATACTCTTTAATATCTTTGTATCAAGTAAGGCTGTTGTCAGCCCCTGGCAAGGGTATATGCTAAGTACTGTTAAAATCTTGGGTCCAGAGATCTAGACTTATCCGAGATAAACATGAGTTACTGAGTAGGATTCCTTATCACAAGGCAAATAGTAGTGACTACTATTTGATGTATAACAACATATCATTGGCTGCGAAGGAAATATTGTTGAATTTAATTCCACTGTCAGTGGTGCATACATTGACCACGCTGATTTAAATATTTAATATTTGCTTGAAAATCCCCATACATTGTTGCAAAGATCTTTTTTATCATTTGTGAGTACAGAAGTACAGTAATGAGTATTTAAATCAGTGGGGTTAATGTCTATGATACAGTCATATAGAATTAAAAATTGAATTATAAAAAAGAAAACACATAAAATATATAATCAACATTTATTTTAAAACCAAGAACAATACATCACACTATATTTGACGATAATTCTGTAATCTCAGCTGCTCCTCTATCTCCTAATAATTTCAACACTTGAAAATATTGTTTTCTGAAAAAAGTAAGAATGGGGTAAATGATTCATTGCAATAAACAAAATAATTTAACAATACAGAGAGTGGAACCTAAACATTAATCCCTTTATATTAGTGCTTGTGTCATCATGATATCAAAATTGTACTTAAGGAGTTTGTGGTGCAAATCTGTATCTTTACCTAGTGCCTGTACCAGCGTTTTATGTAAGTTTTTAACTTTTAAGTTGTCTGGTAAACAACTTGAACTAGTGAAAGATATTGTTAGCTAGCCCTTTTTATGCAACAGTGTACTAAAATGCACCAAATTGATTGTACAGCTGGTTTTCACCCTAATGTGAATGTTAAAATACAAATCTTTTTTTTGAGGGGGGGGGGGAATTAATACTGTTCCTGGAAAGGCTAAATCACTAGAAATAGCAATTAATCAGTTACTAGGCCCATACTTCTGACAGTGACCAACATCTGTCCAATATGATAAAGAATCAGTGGTAGGAGAGTGACCAAAGAAATTATTTCATGACTAAACTCCACAAAAGAATGCCCTTTCCAGGAACTGAAACCACAAAAGCTAGATCAGTAGACTTCATGCTACCAACTGAGCCAGCTAAAGGGCTTCCATTTGTATTATTGTGTCAATTTGTACAACTTGTACAAGTAAGCCATCAGTCTTACACCTCCTATGGTATACAACCTACCTTAAAGTACTGTCAACACCAACACCTCTTTTACTCTCTAAATCTTTGATAGCACTAGTGACTTGTTCTATAGTAGCTATGACAACATGTTTTAATAGTACAGATATTTTCTCTAATACTTTGAGTACACCTGTACTACTAAACTTGAAATAGACTGATACAAAATTCTGACATGTGGATGACAAGGAAGACCTGAAATATAACATTGTATTGTTAACCATTCGGAAAACACCTCGACCTTTCATGAATGAATAATCTCGGAAGGATTTGTGGGGGGGGGGGGGGTCTTCCCTGGCAGCTTGGGTTTTTACAACCTACACCAGGCGATACACGTAATGGTTATGCAAAATAGCTCTTGAAGTATACACACAGATCTTTGTCAAAACATATTTCTATGTTATATATTGAACCCAATATTGTTCAGCGATATCATAGAACTGTGTTATTTCAAATTTACGGACAAAAACGAAACATCACTCATCACCTAAACAATCGTGTATTTGTTTGCTACAACACAGGTAGTTTCAAAATGGCGCTTAAATATGTCCGAGGTTTTTCATAGTGAATGGTGGAGGAGTTTCTAATGTATAGTTTACATTAGTGTAGTTAAACTTAACCTAAACAGTTGGCTTAGTGCGACTTCGTATACAGATGTCATGGGTTTGATTCTCAAATGTGAATTTCAAACCTGGGACAAATTTTGTCATGAAAATATTTTCTGCAGCTATTCTCCTGCTTACCTCTACATCAAGTAGGGCATTAATAAATGTATCAGCCAATAATGTAGCTGTGTGTTTAGTACTAGGTTAAAGCATGGGAGGCTGGCATTGGTTTTGAGTAAAACACTTAGTATATATAACTATGATGTCAATCTGATTAAAACCAGATCTAATATTTCCACTCGCATACTCGCTAATTTAAATCTGGCCTTTTTCAATCAAAGGTCACGTTCAGGCGACCTTTTCTCATCATAATATTCAAGACGAAATTGTTATGATACGTAACTTGTTTACATCATCTATGTCACGCAATTTGAAATGAGCCGCCCAATCACAGACTGTGAATAATACCGCTGTTAAATTAGCATGCAAAACTTGGTCTAAAAATAGAAATTACGAAATCAAAATGTGATTAATAGTGTTTTCGTCTAGATGAAAGCTACACATTGATTGGTCGAAACAAAGTTCATCTCGACGTGACCTTAGATCTTAAAATTTTAGATCGGGTTTTAATCAGATTGAAGAGAGTATTTACTTACAACGTATCATCCTGTGAACTTTGTTCATAATGATAACAATGAGATAAATCTTGTACTATATTTATAACCATTGTCCAGACATTAGATGTACTTGGTAATAATAATAAATATTCTAAACATACACCAAACAATACAGTAAGATCTCTGAAAGATAGAAAATGGGCATTTATTGTTACAACAAAAATATTAAAGATCAGTTATATTTTATAGTCAAGTTAGTTGCATTATAAAAACTAAAAGATTTGCAAGTTTTAATCCATAAGTTACATCAATTTTAGACCTTCATGAGAAATTAAGGAGAAAAGTAACAACTAGCCAGCATTTTTATTCCCTCTACAATTCCAGCTGAGTGAACATGTATTGCAAAGAGTGATAGCTGAAGATAAAGTACCCAGAACTAGCAAATATCAATCTTGTACCATCTTATATCTTATATGGTCTACACTATTTAAGGATACAAAAACCATTTAAACAAAAGATTGTACTGGTCGTATTCTAGGCCATCCGTGTTTTTATACTTTAAACATTGGACTTGCCCACTGGATAGGTGAATAAGCTGATGCACGAACAGCATTTTACGGATTGAAACGTACAACTTTGATATTTAACATTTATTTTCAATTGAATACTGTATATGCACATTTTAAATTTCATATACTGGTATGTTTATAAAATAAGTGTCAAATAACTAAACTATAAAACTGATAACGACAATACACCCCTAACTATTGGTGTGTAATGAAACTGGCTATGTTTATATATACAATGTTTACATGGATGACCTGTACCTTTATCAATGTTGTGTAATTGATCAAAGTTGTATAATGGACCATTCCGAAAGCGACCTTTTTATTTGAATAACAATACATTTACCCACAAATATAACCATGTGCTCTTTTGTTAACACCTTGTTTGTGGGATAAAAAGTAACTGTAAACCTGTTAAATATGCTAATATGTAAGGTCATGGAAAGGTCCATTTGTAAGTATGGTATAAAATATCAATGAGAACTTACTTGATTTTAACATCATCACTGTTTGTTCTCTGTACAAGTTCCTTGATATATGTGAATCCCTAAATTAATATGATATAACACATAATTAAATATAGCTTCTTTAATATAAAACTAAATAAGATTTGTCTGAACTCTTAGCAGTTTGCAGTAAATTTTCTCAAGCACTAACATGATTTATTTTGTTATATAATTAATAGCAAAATTTTGACTAGCCAACTCTTGTTTAAGTCCGGGTTTTGGGCTAGTGAGACCAGAGTTGAGACGATGCCTGCTTGTCTGTCAAGCAAAATTGAGTTGGATTGTTATAAACTATAAAGTATCATTTTCAAAATAAAAATTTGGCACATCAGTTTGCTTGGCAAAATGATAAGTCTAACCAAGCAAGTATTATCAGAAGTCTAAGATGACTTTGTGACTACTTCATCACAACATATTATAAGGAAAAAACAACTACATGTATTAAATTCCCAATCTTTTATAACTTTAATTACAGCGATATTTGCTGTAACTAGAATGTAAACAATCATGTATTAACTTTACAACTATACGTACAAGTGGTTATTAATCATAAAACAGTATTATATGAGAACAACTTCCTTGAACAGTCATAGAGTCAAGTACATGTTCAACAATATAATATTTGATCACAGAAAACAATAATGAATTATATTAACACACTAACATTCAATGGCTATACAGTCATACTGTATAATCCATTTTTTCAACTGTCAGAGTTTGTTTGAACACGTTCACAGAGACTGAATATGCTCTCTAATATAAATATATATAAATACAAAAGGAATTCTGTCTTATCAAGCCGGCATTAAACCGCTAAGCTATTCATCTGTTCTGCTTTATCTAAAACACACTATCAACCATCAATATATCACAACTGACAAGGAACATCATTACAAAAGAAGTCACCATGAAAATATTCCTACCTTAACAGATGAGAAAGAAATTTACAGTACAGCATATCAGTATGAAAACAAGTGTTTCTTGAAATTTCTTATTGTTAAATTTTATTCAATTGTCAGTGGTGCATACATTAACCCTGCTGATTTAAATACTCAATACTTGTTTGATAATCCCTATACATCCATGTTATTGATTTTGAGTTTAGAATAACTGGTGTAAGTATTTATATCAGAGAGGTTAATAAATGTATCACTGACGGTTGAATAAAATTTAACTATAACTAATATAATATCAGTATTAGGGACTTTGGTTGGTTATTTCCCCTTGTATACTCTTCAAATAGGTAGGTCCTATTAGTTGGATTATTTGGATTTTACCCTTACTTTTAAATGTCAATTTGCCAAAATTAATCTTTAATAACTTTATTTGTAAATCATTTAATTTGTTTGAAATTCAAGTAAAGTATTTTTAAGGTAATGAACTATCTAAAATTCATCACTTCTGTTTATATCTTCATTAACAAGAAAGATATTAGATGAAATATTTTGTTATCATTACATAGGAATTCAATCATAAATCTGAGAATTTCAACTGTAAGGACCTACTTACTAATTTAATTGCTTCAGATTTTATCAGGGAAAGATATCTGACTAAAGTCCCTAATTGATTTATGATAGTGCAAACATGCCTTATACAGTCAAAAAGTCAATACATTCATATAATAAAACTCTCACCAAACTGTGATGTTTGTGTACTGCCATACTTTTAACTTCAATAAAACTGTTGATAGTTAACTTCATTACATGATGACGAAATTTCACAACTTCTAGTTGAGGTGAGGCTTGACAAGAACTACTTAGAGATGTCTGCAATAACGAGAGATAAAATGGTAATAAATTGTTAATAAAACATTAGATTTTTTTGTAATGGACCATCACAGTTGATAGTCTGAATATAGAAATGGTTTGAATATAAGGTCCTTAATCTTCTCAAATTAAGTAAATAGGACTTGAAAATTTCAATAATTTCACAATTTTGCAAAAATGAAGGTGCACTTTACAAGGGAATTTTACTGAACAAAGTGAAAATTAATTTATGAATGAAAATTAATTAATGAATGGAAATGAGATTTTTTTTCTAATACAGCAAGAACTCAACACATTGGCAACTAAATGTAGATAATTTATCCTTGTTTTAGTCATTTGAAAGAAATGGCACTTAGTATAGAAGTGTAACATTCATACTTTAAGTGAGTTACTGTCTCGGGAAACTAAAATGCTAAAAAAGCCACAGAAAGTATGGACCTTTACCCTGATTTTTTCCAATCATAAAGAGGTTCCACTCCCTGTCCCTTTACAGGCTCATATAAACACTGGGGTCTGAAAGTTTCTTTACACATGTATGTTTTTTATTTTCTCTTATTTTGTATCGAAGAATTTATTGCAGACACAATTTGTTTAGTATTTTCATTTCATATTTAGAATTCAAAAACACATTATTGATGGTTTATGTTAAACTGTATTTTAGTTATGAAACTAATAATTGTATGTAAAGTGTATCAGAGTATACTTTAAAACATTAAAATTAATATGTAAAGAAACTTTTGGACCCAAGTGTATTTAACTTAGCTTTCTACATAGTACAGTAAAATCTCTAAAAACTGGACCTTGTCTGAACAGACCAAAAGCCCTTAATTAAGAGATTTCTTGTTTTCAGAGGTTTTTACAGTCATTAATTTAAAATTACTCTGGGTTAGTATTGAGACCATTTTAGTAGTAGAACAAAGAAAATTACCACAAGTGGATGAACACTTTTAGCTACAGATGACATCATCAGAGAACTTCCACACTGTAAATATATACATATACTTTACAATTACAATACACTAGCACCATCAATACCACCTTTGTTCTCGCAAAATCATATTTCTTAAAAAAAATTATTTTTAGTCCCAAATGCCAAATTTGACATGAAAAAAGGGTAAACTTCTTCTTTGAGGCTGTTTTGCCAAATACATGTGTACATGTAATATTATAGTAAGAAAGAAAACTACAAACTTCATACAAATAGTTAAAGTGTAGTAGAGCACAGGATTTCAATTATATATGTCAAATGTTTTATTCCTGACCTTGGCAGGTTATACATTTCAATGAACATACTTTATTGAATACTGATTCTGTAGTTTGTTGATGGGTAAATTTGTACATACTGGTAGAGAAAGTCTAGAAAAACTGAGTAGGTGGTCAGCAGTAATACATTCTTTAAAAATAAGTGTTGATAAACAGCATAAAACAGCTTAATACAGCACTAATTTCATATTTACAACTAGAACATAACATACAACTTTGCAATCTGTATGACGTTTAGTATAAACATTGTTTAAGAATTAAATGAAATAAAAAAGTAGTGATAATATAAAAATTACCAGTTGAAATTTTGGTAGATATGTAACCACTATATCTAGTAGTTTTCTTGACAAGAATGGATCTTTGTCGTATGATAGTTTTGATATACCTTCAAGAAACTGAAATATTCACACGAAGCAGAATAAAATAAATATAAGTAGTGCCCTCAAAAGGTTTATGAAAAATTGAAACTTTGAGAAAAACTGAATAGGCATATCTTAAATAATTTTACTATAATTAATGATTCTTCAGGGCAGTACAAGATTATTTTAGCTTTATCTTAAAACTAGTTTTACAATATAGTTCGATCACTCTTAAGTCCACTTCCTGGTCTCCCTGTACTGAGTTATCAGGGTAAAGTTTCTTGCTCAAGAAAGCAAAGAGATAGGTTTAGGATATGATTGGAACCAATGCAGAGCTGCCTATCAAATGATTACATGTCCTACATCAAAATTACTTGACCATATTACTTGTCGTATGCAAAAGATGTTAGTGTCATTTGAAAAAGCAAAGCCTTAGCTACCCATGCAGTATTAAATAAGTGAAATAAATATATTTATAATGAAGAAACTGGCCTCTAAGTGAAATTGGTCAAGAATTACCATTTTTTTGTAATATACCTTATATTTACATATAGTGTTTTTGATTTTGGACAATGCCGGCCACCTGTGTCTAAAAACAGGACTTTGTCTATGAATTTTGGAGGGTACAACAGTTCCATTCAAAATATATTTGCTAAAATAGACACAGGATGCAGTCTTATATTAATGTACAAGTATCAATGCATCAGTGTAAAACTAGTCAAACTACATGTGAATAAAACAAGAGTGTAGACTAGTTTTGAACCGACCCATGGAAATGTTCCAGATTTGTTTTATATCAGAGGTAAGGTATGAAAATATATTTAGAAGGAATATTAACTTACAAGATGTAGATGACGTCTTACAGCAGATATAAATATATTGTTGACAGGTTTATCTGGGTTTAATATATTGTAAGGTAATATTAGACCATTTATTAAACCTGGCACTATCATATCTTGCTGGAAAACATCAAATAAAGAAGAATCATGTTCGAAGATTGTAAACACTTGAGCATAATTAGTTTCAATACATGTATATTTTAATCAGTACTCAAATTGTTAAATTGTAAAAATTGTACTGTAAAATGACGCCGTTTTATCAAAATATTATAAATCTTGTAGAACATATACCAGACATTTAACAAACAAGTGAAATGCTGTATTTAAAGTTGATATGAAAATTCACCAATGAAAATCATTGCATTGTTTAAAATCCTATCCTATAAGCTGTTTCTTCAAGCCAGTAAATTAATCCTCAGACTTAGTACTGAGAGCTAGTACATGTAAGAAGTCTCAACTTTGTTCAACATCTGACAAATGCCCTACATGATGTACAATTAGTGGTAGGAGGGAAAAAGGCTGTATAAGACATTTCAGGATCAAGTGCCACAAAAGTATGCCCCACCTGGGAATCAAACCTTTGACTCTCAATCAGTAGACTTGTGCACTACCAACTGAGCTAGCTGGGTGGCTTCTATATTTACAACTTAACCAGTTACCATAGCAACACTGATACATACCCTGACATAGATAAGTTTAGCACAATATTTGATGAGATATCCTGTCATTTGATAGATTCTATTGACAACATCAACAGGTGACCAGGATTTTATCACAGGATTGATATACTTTAATACATCAGTGAAATATGGTATAACTTGTTGTTGAAACTTCATCTTATCTTGCCAACTCTGTAAATAGAACCAATATCATAAAATTTACATCTGAGTTTGTGTTTTTTTGTGTGTTTTTTAACGTCGTATTCAACACGTATTTAGGTCATATATACAACGGCCAAGTCTTCCTACTATAGGTTTCCTAGACACTTTTCTATTACCAGTACTAACTTACCCTACCACCAGGTCAAAATTTCATGAATAGGGTATGACCTACCACGACCCGGCTAGAAACCGGGATCTCTGGATTCGAAGTTAGACATCCTATCCAATATGCTACGGACGCGGCTATCTACATCTGAGATTACACAGAAATAGATTTGATTCAGAACTCTTACTTATGGATTTTTCCAGCTGAAAATATGTACCAGACGTACCTGTGCAGAATAAAGTTTAAACACAAATCATGGTTTTAGTGCAAAAACAGTTGTAACTCAGTCTTTTCTTATATTGAGTTATGACTGTTTTGTGCTAAACCTGCCAAATGTTGGTATCTTAAACAATAGGGTAAAATTTGTGTTGCTTTTCAAACAATATGTTGATAACTACACTCTGCACAGATGTATCCAGTACACAGAAACCTTATTCAGCAAGAACACCCCATAAATTCAAGTCTCCAATAAAGAATCATAGTTACATTGTGTGAAAATTGATGTAAGATAAAGAATACAAATTTCATCTCACTTTCCTACATTAAATTAGTTATCTGTAGTGTAGGTATCAAAATGTGTAATGTATTCATCCATCTCCGGTCAGTTTGCACAAACTCTACATGTCAAAGAGTTTACAATAATTAACACCCACTTATATGTTTTCAGTCATTTGTGCATTAATTTTACTGGCATAGGAACTCGAGAAAAAAAATGTTAAATTTTAATTTCAAAGGTGACTCTGCAACTACCTCATATCCAAAACAACAGATGGACCACGGAACTGACATAAACATAGATTTACCTCTATTTTCTTGTGTATTTTCTCTAAACCTTTCAGAAACAACACAGGTACTTCATCAATATCCTCCCATACAAGTTCACTTTGTATCATGATGTTGTTAAACTGAGGTAATTTCTTTACACATCTGAAACATAGATTAGAAATGCATTTTGCACCTGTATCTATTTTGGGTAAATTTACCTGTTTGAAAGCATTATCATCAGTGAAATCAATCATACAGAGTCCTAAGATATCATTCAAAAACTTATATGGTCTCTATATTTGATTGCATTTTAAATTGAACAGCATTAAATTTTACATAAAATCTCATTTTCAAACATTTCAAGTTTATTTATGAAATTTAAGAGCAGATGAGTTTTAAGATTTTACCAAAATTATTCTTTCATTGATAATGATTTTAATCAACTGGAAGAGAATTCCATGATTTTGAGCCAACATCATGAATTGACCTATCTGCCATGTATTGCAACTAACTAGAACTCCCAGCTAGCTCAGACGAAAACATGCAAGTTTACTTATCAAAGGGTTGTGGTTTTGATTCCCAGGCAGGACATACATTTGTAAAGCTTTTATTCACCCTCCTACCACTGGTTCTTAATCATGTAAAGTGGTTATCAGTCACAGATGAAAGTATGCCCCTTATAATTGGTTTGTTGTTTATCCAGAAATTTAGCCGTTTAAGGAACAACGAGTAGGTTGACTGAACACAGTTATATACTCAATAAAATGTGTTGCAACTGTGCTAAACCAAACCAAAAAAAAACAAGAAAGATAATGTGGGAGCCACATTAAAGCCGGATTTTTCTGCATATGGGAACATTGAGAACAAGTTTACGTTGTTACAAAAGAAAGTCATTTAATAATTTGCTTATCAGAAGGTATACAAAGGGCGATAATGAATCTTGAAGGGAAAAAAGAGTTTCAGTTACTATATATTTGTCCTATTGTATCTTATCTGATTATTTTGTTGGTATTTGACTAAGATGGCATAAGACATGAAAACTATCAATGAAAATAAAGCAAAACTAATGGTATGAAATTGGTAAGAGAATTTAATTTAAAAAATCTTATATGGCAAATGGTGAATTGTTGAAACAAAATGGCGGGAAAATATGACAGGAAAATGCCAGAATACTTGCTACTGGAGAGATCCAACATACTGAAAACTTTATCATAAAAATCACAAAGGGAAAAAATCCATATTTAAGCCAGGTAGAGTTGCCATTACTGTCTAATTCTTTCAACAAATGGTATGCAATCATTGTATGAAATTATATAAACATCTAACCATAAATGGCTGAGATATCCAACAATTTGAAAACGAAAGGGAAATAATCCATTATTAGGCCAGGTAGAGTTGCGGTTACTGTCTTATTCTTTTCAACAGATGGTATCTAATAATTGTATGTAATTTCGTAAACATCAAACCATAAATAGCAGAGATATCCAACAATTTGAAAACTTTAACGCCAAAAAACAAAGGGAAATAATCTATTATTATGCCAGGTGGAGTTACTGTTACAGTCTCATTCTTTGCAACAGATGGTATGTAATCATTGTATGAAATTTCACAATCATCTAACCAGAAATAGCAGAGATATCTAACAATTTGAAAACTTATACGCAAAATTAACAAAGGGATATAATCTATTTTTAAGCCAGGTTAAGTTGTGGTTACTGTCTAATTCTTTGCAACAGATGGTAATTAATCATTACAATTTTGTAAACATCTAACCATAAATGACAGAGATATCCAACATTTTGAAAACTTTAACGCAAAGAAAACAAAGGGAAATAATCCATTATTTAGCCAGGTAGAGTTATGGTTACTGTCTTAATCTGTTCATCACATAGTATATTATCATTGCATGAAGTTTCGTAAAGATCTGACAATAAATGGCAGAGCAAGTAAATCTGTGAGCTAATGCTCACTAGTGATACCCCCGCAAAAATCTAAAAATATGCGACAATACACTACATGGGACTATGGGATGAAGCAATATGCAAAGTATTAGGCTGCTGCATGTTATAGTTGCTGAGAAAACTGCGACGGAAATTTTGTAACGGACGGACGGACGGACGCACGGACAAGGGTAAAACAGTATACCCCCCTCTTCTTCGAAGCGGGGGTATAAAAATATGCCAAATTAAAAACTTTAACGCAATTGTTAACGGCACCTGACACCCAAAATTACAAAGGGCAATAATCCATAATAAAGCCAGGTAGAGTTGCGGTTATTGTCTTATTCTGTTCATCACATGGTATGTTATCATTGTATTAAGTTTTGTAGAGATCTGACTATAAATGGCAGAAATATAAGGTACATTAAAAACTTTAACGCAATTGTTAACGACACTGTCTGCCCGCCCGCCCGCCCGCCCGCCCATGTTCACCAAACAATTAGCCGAATTTTTTCGTTGAAAAATCCGGTTAAAAACAGATACAAACTTACCTAGTTATATTGTGTAATACAGTAGAGCCATGTGGTAGAAACAAACAACATCTAAACCATATATTGATAATAAATTGTTCATAATTAGATAGATCTGTCTGTAGTCTAGTTAATACATCATCACATGGTAACAATAAACTCAGAAATGTACAACTTATACTGAAATATATAATGTAATATTAAGTATGTAGATCTACAGTCAATTTTTATCTCATCTGTCAAAGTTTGAATGATTTCACAGTGGAGGATACTTATATTAAATTCGAAACAAACTCTGCAAGCAGGCATTAAAAAAATTTTGTATCTTAAAAACAATTATGCAATATCCTATTTTGTTGCCTTGAAATCATTCAAAGTTGAAAGATGAGAAAAATGTGTACAGAATGAAATAATAAATATAAAACAATATTTAAACAGAATTGCCTCAACACATTTCTCACAATTTCAAATAAAGTTGTAAAACACTGTCACATTTAGTGTAAATCTGACTGGTGAGCTAAGTAGGTAATATGTCTGATAATAAATCTACTGATCATGAGTTAAAATAGGTGCCAGACCCTATGTGCCTTCATGGAGTTTCAGGCCTTTTTTTCTTTATATAACAGGGGCCATTAACAGGTGCCTTCCCCTCTTGTTATTTCTTTAAAATCATGCAGTTTTCCCCAAATTTGGAGTCTACCTTGGATATTTTGTTCCCCTTTTTGTGAAATTGCAATAGAATTTCCCAAAATGTTCTATATATAAGAAGGCCCCAAGCCCCTTCCCCAAGTACTGAAAAAAGAGCTCTGCAGTTTAGACATGAATCATTTTCTACAGTCATTCTCATGCCTGTCTCTGTATCTAGTAAGGCAGTAATCAGTCACTAGCAAGGGTATATGCCTTAAGTACTTATTAGCTGGATACAGAGGTCTAGGCTTATTCAGGGATTTCCAATAGGATGACAGGTCACAGCAGTAGGACTAAAAATATTTTTAATGATATAAGAACTTGGCTACTTTTATTGAGACTATAATTAGTTAATCAAGTCCATAGAAACTTTATTTGTTAACAACTCCAACAAAAGATCTTTAGATTAGACTGTTAATAAATGTATATACCTTGTATTGACTTTTTCTGATACTGAGAAGTGTTTAAAAATCTCTATAAAAGACTTGGACTTGTCATTTCCCTCCTCTTCAGAGCTGAAAATAGTCCAAATGTTGACCAAGTTATGTCCAAGCATGACAGCAATAGCTCCACATGACAGCAAAGTGGTCATAGTTTCATAGTCCAGCAATAGAAACAGTTACTCTTACAACATATAACAGTATAAATGGTTAATATTGACAGCTTAAGAGTATCAGTACAAGTTAAGACCCAAAACTAAATAACTGGAAATGTAAAGTAAAAGCATGGTTTAACAGGTACGATGCTGGACAAGTACAGATGTGCATGATGATGAAAAACTAAATTCTACCTCTACCTTTGTTCTATCATTGAAAAATTCTACTTAATTTGTTTAAAACATGAGGACCAGAAAGTAGACTCAAAAGTAATAAATGTGGGGGTTTTACAACGATAAGTACATTTGAGACTGAGGTCAGTGACGCAGTAGGATAAATAAGTAGATTTCAAATCTAGTATTCCTGAGGGGTTGTAGCAACACCAAGGCTGTTTAAATCCTTCCATTAAAATTCAACAATAATGTAGATTTTCCTATCCATTTACATTGTTTATGGAAAAGTTGTCGGTCTCGTGGAAGGGTAGGTGAGTAAGTTATAGACAAAGGTCCAGAGAAAAAAGGTTCAGTGAGCTGATCGCCATAAAATAAAACATTTTGTTGACACAGCATTTAACCCAATAAAAAATAATAACATAAATGAAGATGAAAGACAAAAAGCTTACTTATTTAAAGCGAGTAAGCAGAATGAAGCAGCTATGTCAGCTAATATAGGAGATGGTGTTAACGTCTGTGAATGATCAACAACAAAACTATATACATGCTTCCATAATAAACAAGAATATTCTGTAACAGAGAAAACATTATCATTTAATAGAAATGTCACTGTTTGCCCACCTCATGATTTGGTTCAAACCTGTATTTGTGCTATGGTTCTGTTTGTATGACAGTTTATTGAAATTAATAGGCAAAATTAACAAAATTTCTTTTTCAAAGGAATTTAAAACCATGAGTATTCCCAAGCATAAATTTAATTAAATTTTGGCCATGACCATGGTTCAAACCATCATCATCAATGTTTGAACCATGAACTGTCATGCCATTTACCATGGCAATCCTATGTTTTAACATTATATGACATACTAAATACCTAATTTTTAGAATCAGAAATTCCAAATTTTTCCTACTTTCTAAATTCTGGAATATTCAATAATCAACTTAAGAAATAAAACTAAATCTATTTCAATTTCGCCATAGAAATAGTTTTAATTAAATGACCAAGGTGTAGTATAACATGCAAACTTCATAAATATGGACTTCATCAATAGTAACACAGGGGTGGGGAAATCTTATAATTGTTAACTTGTCCACTCTGGCTGACTGGTAAAAGTTACTTGTCAATATGAACATAAAATTATTGATAAATCTACTTGTCCATACTTGCCTTGGTAAAACAAGGACAATATGAATGATTGATTTCACCAGCCCTGTGACATATAAAAACCAAATTTTAAGAGAAACAAACTAAAATATCCTACCTGCATACTGTAAGGAACTTTTAACATCAAGAGTTGTTTTTGGAGTGTTTGTAATTATCTCCCTTTAAACAAAATAACAAAGAGTCAATGTCATAGCAAGGTTAAAGAACTATTGGGGTACTAGCACAATAGTATTTATATAAGAAAAAAACAGCATATTGGTAATAACATTCATTCTTAAGTTTAATACCTCGTTTTTATCAAGCAGTTTCCATACATCATGTAGAATATTGAGCCAAACTGCTTTAAGAAGCTCACTCAGTCAACAGTTTAATTTAAAAGTTTTCATATTACCATATGCAAATATTGTTTCAGTCTGTTTGAAGTGTTTATAGTTAAAATGTACATGCTCAAACTTAATCACTAAATTAAAATACCTGTTTTCAAGAAAACTATTGCAAACAGTCAATAGTCAGTTAAACTATCGCAATATTTAGTGACTTGAAAAAGTTCAATCGACCTAATGCTATTGCAAAGTAAACTATCACGATAAAGCCATTTGTTGACCTATCTTTACACTACCATGGGTGAAAGTTGAGAAAATGGAAAATACTGGGAAAAAATGCTGGGTGCCAGGGGGCAGTATTAAGTGATCTACTAATCACCGTAAAAATGACTGTGGTAATTTTGTCTAAGTTATTTTTGGCAGCATATATTTATGTACTGTAGTTAAAAAAATTGACTAAGTTCTGATAGAATAATCAAAATTTAAGTTATCAGTAAATTTGATCAAAGAAACAATATTTCTGTTGCTTTTTCTGCGTATCAAACAACCTTTCTTTTAAGGTAAAACACTGCTTTGGGAAAACATTGTTAATCTTTACAACCATGAAAGCTCCGTAAAGAGTAATCTACGACCAATCAAATAAAGCGTTATTTAAACCCACATTCAACGAACATAGATAAATTCCGTATTTCCATCAAAATTTGTAAGGAAAATTTAGGAAGAGTTACTTCCTTTTTCGTTATTACGGTTGCCTAACACTGATTTTGACACCCTCAGCCGCTACCCCCTCCCCCTTCAAATTTCTCACTGGATTTACATGAATTGGAAAAATGGCCTTGGCAGCTGTTGAAAATACGGAATTCCGTAAAATATGGAAAATTTTCACCCATGAACTACTAATATATAAAGATGGAGTAAGAGGTTAATACATAGCTAAAGCTCTAGGGACATGATTCATACTAGCAGATCAATTACTAACATCCTGCCTGCCTCTGTTATGTATAACCTCCAAGAAATAATAAGTCACGTGACAGTCATTAGAAAATGCTAAAATTTTATTACTACATTAGTAACAAGTGTATCAATATGTTATCAACTTACCTATATTTGGTAATGACAGCATGTAATGTTGATAATGTAGTTCTTAATTCTTGTTCTGAACAAATTGTCAACAGTTTATATATAGCAGGACCTAAAAATACACATATAAGTTATATAATATAATGATCAATTTCAACTGCTCAAACTGGACAAACAGAAATTTCAATAATTGAAGACAATTGCGGGAAAATAAAAATGCAGAAAAAAAACTACTGGAAAATAATTGAAGATAAGTTATTTCATCAGAAGGATTTAAAATTTACTGAATAACAAAATGACAAAATGAAATTCAGCATTTGACAAAGTCCTAAGATGGACAAGTTGGATAAGAATTATGTAACCATGATAGTAATTGACTTAGAACTAAAAATATTTTCTTTTTAAAACTTAAATTAAAAGAAGAAGATTTTATTTTCAAATCAATAGGCCAATAGACCCGTGTGAACATACAATGTATTACATAAAATATACAATCACATGACAATGACATTATACATAATCAATAATATACAGTTGAAAAAGAGAGAACATTCAAGAACAATGTTCACTTAAATATACATATGCAGTATAGTACTTTTGTATAATGCTATAATGGTGAATTTTTGATGAAACACAAGCAAGTATCACAGTTGACAAAATTACCATAAACAATACACTTACCTAACAGTTTATATTGTGACTGTAGTAAAGTTTTACTGGATTCAGCTGTTTCTTCTAAACCTTCTAGATATATCAATATAAGTTTCCATAAATTATGTTTGTTATCTATACCAGCTGTTTGATAATCACTGAAATATAATAAAGTTTAACACAGTCAAAACCAGACTTGCTTGCAGTCCAGACTTGCTTGGAGTCAGGAAATAATTCTGGTAAAGAGAGGCATTAGCTAAGATCTACAAATTAAATTAACAAGATTAAGATATACATGTATCTATGTATATCCAGAGCGATAAGTTTTTCAAGATTAGTATGCATCATGAAACGAAGTCAAATGTGTGATGGTGCATTTCATTACAAAACCATTGTTTTTAAAATAAAAAGAACTTAAATAACTACATGTCCATGTAACTCATAAATCCTTCAATAGTATATAATTAAACTATCCTAATATTTCCGATGATAAGCTGACTATATCTTTTTAAGGGTTTCAATCAAACTAAAGTTAGAGTTAATACTTACTTTACAACATGTTGAAATGTAGAAGACATTTTCTCAGCTAAGAAAGATACATCCATATCATGACTGACATACACTAACATTAATGTAAATGCACCTCGCCATATAACACATCTTTTAGCATATGTTATAGAGTTAATATCTAACATATCATAGAAATCACACAGTTTGGACGACTGAAATATAAGATATATACTATTAAAAAGTCTTAATTCAGTTGCTTTATATAGTGGTTTGACCAATTTTTTATGAGCGAGTGAGGAAATAATTTTTTTTGTAAAAACCATCAAAATTAAGGTGCAAGCGAATCCATAGAACATATGTTCAACTTGTTGTGGCCTAAATAAAAAAATTCAGATTTTGTTTTTACTAAAATATATGTGATTTACTGTTAAGCTATTTCATCTTTTTGATTTAAATTTGACTCTCAAATATCAACAGGGGCCATTTTTTTTTTATTTCTACTGTGTTCCCTGGACCCCTAGAATGTAAGATTTATGTTAAACCCTAATCATACATGTATTACAATACATACCACATCTTCAAGATCAGCTGTCATTCCAAGACTAACAAATAATACTGTTAGATTATACAGACCACCTTCCATTAATTCTTGTAAACGTCTAGCATGAAACTTGGAGTAAATTCTGTAAGAAATATTTTTTTTTTACTAGATTTAACACCGTGTCAACACAATGTTAGGTCATTTACGGCATCCAGCGCACCTAACCCAGCTTTCCTGGACCATTGTGTATAACCGGTACTCACCTACCCTTCCACAAGGCTGGAAACTTCTCCATATTATCTAATCAATGGAGGAAAATCGACATTATTGTCAAATTTTCATGGAAGGGTATAACCTCCCCACGTGGGATTCGAACCCGCACCCCCTCTGGCACGAGATTCCAATAAATATAAAAAGAAATAAATAGTTATGTTGTTTTAAGGTCTAAAAAATTATGTGGCCACATTTCTGGTTTCTCAACCAATCCTGATTTTTACTGCTTAGCATAATTTGAAAATATAAATTTGCCAAACATTAAAAAAAAACGCAAAAACATAGATTTCGTATCATAAAATTCATTGAATCACGACTTCAACTGTCTCCTGAGAGCTAAGGTACTGTTTATAAATTCAGAACTACAGGTTTAAAATGGACCTAAACAGAGACTTTTTACCTGAATTATCACTGAACTATTGACAAAAATAAAATCCAGACAAATCCTATTGTGGATTAGATTTATTACAAGTATTTTGAAAAAAACTTTGACAGACAAACCAACAAGAAACAGCATAAAGTGGAGGGACAGACAGATCACTTAGACTATAATATTATAGTGGTGGTACAAACCTTCCTTTTACTTGTTTCCATTCTTGTGTAGAACCATTTCTATATAGTTTACCAAGATGTTGACATAATATTCTTATAAATATTTGATAACTTGTATCTTTCTTTAAACTAAAATACAGTAAAATTCAGTAATCAGCACTGTGTATGGGTAATAAATCCTTCAAATTCAACCCTGTCAGTGAACTCTCAAATTAATGTTGGGCAATACATTAACATGTATACACAGATATATAAAAATTATAACATCATATACCAATGTGTCAGCACAAAACAAGTCTACATGTTTCATTATTTACTAGTACCTGTAGAAAATTATGAAATGTCAAATGAAAAAAATTTCAAGAACAGAACAGATAGAACAGATACTTTATTACAGGGCTTGAGCAATACTCATCAAGCAATATTTTTCAATGCTCTGCCCAACATAAGTACTTTTCAAGGCTAGGCGTGTTTTCAATAAATTTTCTAGACCAGAACACAGTGTTACTTCAGTTGTATTAGCTTAAGTAAAATAATATATGAACCGGCAAAACCAGAAATCACATAACTTAGGTATTAGAAACATACCTCTAATTATTATAGGATAAATTAAAACCTTAACTATCAATATCTCTGATAGACAGGGGAACTTTCCCAAATTTTCATTACAAAACAGAATAAGTGCCAATTCAAATAGTATAAGATGGATAATTTGAAAACTACAACAAAACAAGTAAACCCATCAGCAACAGTAAGTAACTCTGGTTTTATTTACATGTTACACTATTTTTTAACATTTTTCAACAATTGATGTCAGATAATGTTTGACAACAAACCCACCTAACTGGCTTTCCTGAATAATTTTTTGCTTTCTACAAGCAGTAAACCATATCTCTAAGCATATCCATTATTACTGAGGAATGTCAACAATATTGCTCAATTTTCAGGGAAAAGAAAAAATCTACACAGCCTGCGATCATACCAGGATCACTAGTTTCTAAGGTCAAACTTTTTTTAGTTTGGTTTACCACTGTGTCAACACAGATTATGGTGATTTGATATGGCCAGCTCACCTGACCTACTTTTTCTTGACTCTTTACTAGTCAAGAACTCATCTATCCTTTGGGAAAGCCAACACGTTGTCCACAATACTTATAAATAGAGGGTACAACTAGTCTGGGTGGGGTTCAAACCAGAGATACTTTAGGGACACAACTCTAAATTAAGGTCGAATTCTAATAAACAATTGCAAGTCCCAAAACCTAAACTTGAATTCTTCAGAAAATCCTTAACATATTCAGGATCAGTTATATGGAATGAAATTCCTTCTAACATTCGACTCACATCATTCAAAAATCAATACCTTAAATGGAAATCTCACTACATGAAAAATGGTCTTGGTCTTTCAATTTGTTAATTTATTATATGGTTTTCACTATGTAAATAACTTGTAGATGTTTTATATGAGGTCCACGTGGAAGATTGGATTTATACAAATGTGTAGCCTCATTAAATAAAATCTTTATTATTATTATTATTATTATTTTTACACTTTAATTGAAATCTAGTGCCAATTCTGCTGTGCCACATACCTAAGTCTAAACAGTCTATCTTATAAGCCAGTATAACCAAATATCAGACCAACAATAATTTTTTAAGGTCCTGAATAAAACATGTATGAACCCGCAAAACCAGAAATCACATAACTTAGGTATGAGGAACATACTATGTGCTAAATAGGTGAAGAATTCATCTAATTATTATAGGATAAATTAAAACCTTAACTATCAATATCTCTAATAGACAGGGGAACTTTATCTATTTGTTTTATCATTTCAACTAGAACCATGTTAGTTCATATCCTATTAAAAATAACATTAAAACAATACTGGTAATAATAACCAGATTATGGGCTGAAGTGGTAATTTCTCCCAGCCAATAAGCTAGGAAATATTCAGACCAAGTTGCACCATTATCACATTAAAAGTGACAAAATGAAAATACTTTAAATAACATCTAATTGCATAAAAATGGCAAAAAAATGTCAATTTTCGGCCAAGTCTGAATGAGTGATGGGTTAACAATAACAACCAGGTAAGAAACTGAAGATGAACAACATATCAACACTAGGTTACTTTTTACAAATGTATTAATGGACTAGTTTCGGCCTACAGGCCTTCTTTAGGATGGGTTATAATGTTAGTAATGAGTTAAAAAATATGTATAAATTATTAATAAATACCTATCAAGATGAGCTTGTGTCCATTGTAAACATCTATCATACATTGATACAACACTTGTATCCATACATGCTAGACCATCTAATGTAGATCTACTAGGCTGATATGAGTCATTCTGATTCTGTAATATACATGTACACCAGGTGGTTTGTATAAGAACAAAAAAACTAAGACAAAATTCTGCCATTTCACAATGGGAAAAATTTGAAAATTTACAAAAATATTACCAAAATATTACTTCCACAATCAGAAAGAGTTCTTACAATGAACAAGAATAAACATCAAACAATATTCAAAATAAAATTACTTGAGTATATCATCTTAAATAATCTTTTTGCATGTAAGAATTGTAGTACTTACAGTTATTTCAAGAATAAGACAAACACTCATTTACTCTCTTATCAGTTTTTTTTTATATGTGTTAAACTTAAAAACAACTTACATCGTTTTTTTCAATGCCATAATAGCACATTGATGTAGTCAGTCAACTTATCGGTTATGCACTGTTTATGGAAAGGCTCAATCTCTGAATTTAGCTGTTAATCAATTACTAGGCACATATTTCTGTCAGAAAATCACAACTGCCCCAAATGATTTAGATCAGTGGTAAGAGGGAGAATCGACATAGGAATTATTTCATGACCGAACTTCATGAAAGTAGGCCCAATGGACTCTTTTGTTACGTGACAGTAAGGTCATCAGATCTCAACAAGACAAATATTGTAGCATGGTTTGAACAGTGTCCATTGAATATATAAAACATCAATAAAGTTATTGATAGCTTACCAATCTTTTATAGTAGAAATCCCACAAAGTAATAAGAAGTCTTGTATTAGGTTCCCAATCATTAGTTAGATATAAACATGTACGTAAATGTTTCTTTAATGTTGATTCACTAACACTAGGCTAAAACAGAAACAAATAATAAAATTATAGTACCATGAGGAAATTTGTCAGTTTTTTGTATAAGATTGATTCTTTTATCATGGGAATAAAGAAATCATATTTTAAAGCTTATTTGAAGATGAAATGTCATTTCTAGGCATCAAACCAGCAAACCTAGTATTCAAATCTATAATTGAAACTTGCTCAAAACATGAGCATGTGTATTAACAAGGTTCTAATTTAACATTAGCTCTATGAAATATTATTTTCTGATGGATGATCAAATATTTCTAAAGTATGGCCCATCTGGCAATTAAAAATGGACCATGTATATCAATAAACTTGTTTTAGATGCAGATATTTGTTATTTGATAATACATGCAAACACGACATATTGACCACAGGAATAAAATGTCCTTTGATCATATCAGTATACATTATGAGAATATTATAAATAGACTGTTATCATTTTTTAGGACTGTTAAAGGCTGTAGCAATAAACTGTATAGGTCATATAACAGCAGTCAGGCAACCCATTCACTGTTCCTGGAAAGGCTTAATCTCTGGATTCAGCTGTTAACCAGCTACTAGGTAAATACTTTGTCAGTGACTGACAACTACCCTACATGATTTAGAATCAGGGGTAGGAGGGAGAATGGTCATTGAAATTATTTCATGACAAAGCTCTACAAAAGAATGCCAAACTGTGGAATTGAATCTACAACCCCTCAATCAGAGGATTTGCATGCTACCACCTTTTCTATGTATACCAGTGTTGGATAAAGTAATGTATCAGAGTGTATTATGCAAACACGATAACTTTAGAAGTCAGGTAAATGAGAAGTTAACATTTTGACTAATTGTTATTTTAAGTTGAAGATGCCATAACAAATACACGTATATAAACAAAATAAGTTGTCTTAAAAACAACCAAATTATTGAACTTACTGTTGTAAACAATTTCTTGATGACTGCTTCCAAATCATGATAGTTGCTCACAGGTTTTGCTGACCAATTCTATAAAAAATATATCAGTATTAGAACAGATTTATTGAAATAATTCAAATTCCTCCATGGAGGAACATCTACATTTACATGTGTTTCTCCCTACAATCAATCCTGATTATAACAGGAAGGTTCGGTACAGTACATTAAAAGCCAGATGCTATATTACAAGCTAGGTTTATTTTTTTTTTATTAAAAACAGAAATGTTATAGTTACAATTTGAGTGAAAGTGACATGAGGGCTTGTGCAAAGCTTTCAGGGCCTGCTCTTGCCTAAATGTCAACAGGTAGAGCATTCCAAAGTCTGATGAAGAAGGAGTTTGAGTTGTACTGAGTTCCTGAGAAAGGTACAATGAAGTTATGATTTCTGGATTAATGAGACGAGTGTGGTCAACAGCTACTAGATTGTGAGAGATTTTATACACGATTAGTGATGCTTGATTTCTTCTCTGTTCTAGGGTCTGTCATTTGAGTATGTTAAAGGTGAAATTTATCGTTGGACACAAAAAACGATTAAACATCAAAATATTACGTATTTCTATTGTATCTCAGCATACACTCACGCTTAACGCATGTAAACAATGTGTATATCGAGATATTTAACTCTGATTTATACCTGTATCAATTTAGCCGATATTACAACATCGCTTATCTACCGTGTGTGACGTCATCGTAGTCCTATCGATTAAAACCTGTTGTAACAGTCAATGGATTGTAATTTATACACGCCTGTCAATTAATCAGTCGCAAAAACATTTTGAAATTAAATTTGCATTTTTTTATTAAAAATTACATTTCCTACATGATTTTTTTTATTTTATATAAACCAGTTTAACAACTAGGCTTATATGTTGTATTATGATTGCATTCATCGACAATTCCATGATATTAAGTAGTTTTTTTTGTGATGTACTTTTTATTTGCGTGAAAAAAAGGTTCAAAAAGAAATTAAATTGAATACGTCATTACATTAAATGAGTCTGAAACTGGTTAAGAGCAAGCGCGTTTTTTTTTATTTCCATATGATGACCAAGTGAAAGTGGAAAAGATTGAAAAAACTCGGCAGAAATAACTTAGACTACGTAAAGTTATGATTTCGTCATATTTTGACAGATACTTGCCAAAAATATAATCTTCGTGCGGAAAACGCTATTTAATTTCCTTTTTGAAAAGAAAATAGTGTACCTCGTGTTTTTTTCTCAAGGAACCAAAAATGAAAAAGGAAAATCAGGTGACAGCAATGTTGTGCAGAAAATACTACTCTAATTGTTTCGTAATGTTGGGTGCAGTAAATATTAGTTTGAAAAATAAGCATAAAAATTAATTTATCTAAAAATCGCATTTAAAAATCATGGAATGAAAATTGATTAAACATTAAAATATATATATCTTTATATCGCTGGTTGTGCGATTATATTAAATGATGAGACCGGCATTCTAAACCTCGCTATTTTGCACAAATAATATTTAAATGCGTAATATGAACTTGATCGCCTGAACGGTCATCCACTATCATTTACCTTATCTCCAATATATCGCGTAACATATGTCAGCGGATTAAAAATTTCTTTTGAATTCACAGCATGACGTCTGTTAGACAATGTTGAAATTGATTGCGGGTGCGGTACGTACTTTGTATATTTAATGTCGACGGCAGAGTGATAGCCAACACGTGTCAGGATTTGAGAGTCTGTGTCCATGGAAACATACCCAATAGTATCAATAATTTGATGACACAAAAGATTAATTGATAAATTATTTTGATGTACCCCTAACTTTAAATATGTTAATTAAGTTTGTGAGGTTCCCCACGGGAAACAATAAAATTCGTACAAGATGACAAAAAGTCCCGCGGTGAGCCTCTATATTATATTGGGGTCCTTAATGTAGATTAAGATATCACCGCCCACAAATTGCATTGGTTACACATGACCTGTCAAAAGGCTGTCGCCAATTACTTTTTAATTGTAGTTAATATTGGTCTGAATAATGATGTTAGAAAATAATCTTTTGAATCGGAGTTGAAATTGTTTTTCACGGAAGTCAATTCGAGCTAATAAATCTTTGTTTTTATTAGTTTGTTAGACAAATATATAAACAGTTGAATTTACCAAGGAGTTATTTGTGATTTTATTAAAACTTAAATTCTCATATGGAATTACGGAAAAACATATAAATACAACAAAGGGAATTATTAAGAACTATTCGGAAAAACGATGAAGATACGATTTGAAATTATTTACTTCGTCGCCGAGTTGTCGTCGTTTTGAACAAGTTATCTTAATCAATTTGAAACCACTGTGAGTGCAGTCCCTCGAACAAAGATGAAATTCTTATAAACCATTACAGTGTAAAGTTTTTTTTAAAACATAAGTTGCATCGGAATTAATGTTTTAACATTCTGTGATAATAATTCAAAACTGGTGCTGAAGAAATCTGAAACAACATGATCAACGGTAAGTAATAAATTCTCATCTTCATAAGAATATGGGCTCCGAACTAATACTTCAAATTTACTTAAATTGATATTATGAAAGAATTACAAACTAAGTTGTAAATAGCAATTATTTAATAAGCATTTATTTCTGATTACAAGCACAAGACACAAATTTTCCTTACTATAATATATACTTATACTCTCAAAAAAGTCTCAAACACCTGTTTCACGGTCATAATCACCACATTCACAAATAATGCACAATCGTCAAAATTCTTTCGCTATTCGACCTAGAAAGGATTATTCTACATAAAATAGAAACAGAAAATCGATCTATATCTTCTCTATATATTCTATAATTGGGAAACATAGTATCTTGCACCTGTGTTTCTAATAACCGCTTTCAGGATGTAGGACTACGATGACGTCATACCGATTCCGGTCACGAACGATAACTCATGCATAACTTGATGCAGGTGTGTTACGCCCAAGAGTTAAAATTCGTATTGCGCCGTTGTTTGATGACCAAATTTCGCGAAATTTTGGATAATATTTTATAATTATCTATATTTTTTGAAAATTAAAGAATTACAACCAGAAAATTTGAACTTTAAGCATAGTTGTTACACTGCTGTATGGCGAATAGTCATTTAGAACATACCATGCTGCTGATCTCTGTACTCTTTCCAATTGGTAACTGAGTGATTTTTGCCATTGGTTCCAAACAGTGTTACATACTCTAACTGGGGTCTAACATAGGTTTTGTAAGCAGTTTCTTTAATAGTTTTGCACTTAGTATTGATATTTCTGTTAATAAATCTAAGTGTGTCCATTGAAAAGATAATATCAAATTTTAATGGAAAATTATAACCTTCTGGGGACAGAAATCAAATTAAAACTTCAGGGCTCAGCATTATTTTGTAGTAGAACAACCAGCAATTGTTTACTACATGTAGCTGTAACAAGTTGCTAGATGCCAAATAAAGGTTGGATCTTTTATGCTGTGAGCAAAACCTTCTATCTCAAGGCCATGGCTCCAGCTGTATAAGTGATAAAACAAGTAAATCTGTGAGCTAATGCTCACTAGTGATACCCCCGCAAAAATCTAAAAATAGGCGACAAACAGGAAGTAGATGAGCAAGGAGCATGAAATCGCTTTACACCACATGGGACTACCGGATGAAGCAATATGCAAAGTATTAGGCTGCTGCATGTTATAGTTGCTGAGAAAACTGCGACAGAAATTTTGTGACGGACGGACGCACGGACAAGGGTAAAACAGTATACCCCCCTTTTCTTCGAAGCGGGGGTATAATTACAGAGAAGAATACTTACAGTAACAACAGTTGAAGGTAATACTTGTGTATATAATATAGATAAATGATATAACATCCATAAAGTTAGACCTATAATATCATCTGTTTTAAATGTATCAGGTGGATTCTTTACTGATCTACAATCTGTAATCACATATTATGCATTAAATATACTTCGCTATAAATTTCATAATACAAAACTTTTCTGGTGGTCGAACTTTCATCATTCTTTTAATTCATAATACAATGAGAAAACTAGCTACTGTAGTTTATATTTAAGTTCAGAAATGTTTATCAACACTGTTCAACTAGTTTTATGCATGTACCATGCCCAGTTCACCTGATCAGCTCTCCATGACAACTTTATATTAGTACTGTATAGTTTGTCTATAGGGCTGTCCTGATATAGCGGTATACCCAATTTAATGTACCAGTATTTGTCGATATTTTTTATTTCAATGGAAAATATTTCCCTTCGCAATATGAAAATAGCAAAACATCATTTTTCCATTGTTTATTCAATTTAAGCTTATGTTACAAGAACTTAAGTAATGGGGCACGTTTGATCGGTTGGGCAAACATGTTCTTTTATCAAATATTTCGGGACAGGAAGTTGTGAAATAGCATGGCATCCACGAGCTTGATTGCTAGGACATTCTGCAGCTAAGGGTGTGATTGTTTCTTTCAACTTAAGCATCTTTTTTATGCAAACAAGTATCACAGTCCTAAATGACTGTACGGACTTAAATAGGCTAGATTCAATCTGTAGCTGCAGGCAAGATATGTAATTTTTCTGTTAAAAACAGCAGAGGCACAACGAATATTAAGTCCCACAATATATCGTGGTACATATCACGGTACAGTGATAGCGTATTGCAAGATATCGCAATATGCTTTTGGCGTATCCTGACAGTCCTACTATATATGGTGGAAAACGAGCATTAAAGACAAATTTTTTATGATATGGCACTGCCAGATTTGCACCTACAACTTACACTGAGAACTGTTATGCTGTAATACAAATGAGGGGCATAGCCTATATATTAATATATTACTTTGTTTGTTTGTTGGGTTTAACGCCATAGCAACACATTGTATAGGTCATATAAAGGTAAACCTACTCACTCTTCCTGGAAAGGCTAAATCTCTGGATTTAGCTGTTAACCAACTACAATCACATACTTTTGTCAGTAACTGACAACTGCCCTACATAATTAAAAATCATTGATAGTCAATATATTGAGAGTAAAAATTTAAAATCCTACCATCCACTTCCATCAACATATTAGTATCTGTAGTGTCTATATCTAGACATGATTTCAGTATATGATGGAAACTAATCCAGAATGACTGAAACAAATACATAAGTAAGCAACACATAAAATGAAATAACATGCTTATATAAACTTGGAAGTTAAAAGCAGTTGATTTAGCCTTAAGGTTCTCATGTAATATACTTCTTCTACCAGACACCATAATCATGTTTCGTTATAATTTATTTTAGTTCAATGTGAAAAAGTTCTTACAACTTAGATTTATCACTTTTGAGTCTGCTTCCTGGTCCCCCAGTACTGTGCTAGTAGGATAAAGTTTCTTGCTCAAGGAAACAACAGGGTAGGTTTTGGATAGGATTTGAACCAACTCGAAGCTGGCTATCCAATGATTACCAGTCTAACGTCTTAACCATTTGGCCATGCCCACTTCATGTCTAACGTGTAGTACCCATGATGAAATAACACTGAGGCAATTGTCTAGGGAAGTTAATACATTTTAGGTGTACATATCTATAGCTGATAGATTTAGCCACATGGAGATCAAAACTTAAAATCTTTGTTGGTCTTACGCTTTAATGGCCTCATCATAAGGCATGTTTGCAAAATTACAACACCTTAACTATTTGTTCATTTGTTCTCAATGCTTACATTGTATGTCAATTAATATATTCATGTCAAGTACTTTCAAGCTAATTCTATTGAAGAGTGTGGTATATGAATCAGTTATAATAATGATAATAAATCTACCAACCTCCCCTATATGAGTGTTAGATCTCCAGTCAGTTAAAATAAGTATTAATGTCCATATCTCCTTTATACAACTACATCCAAACATTGTAGTCTCCATTGGCTCATCTCTGTTCACCTACAATATAGATACAGGATTTTTCTTAAAAACCACAATATTATAAACAGCAGTTGTAATAAATCATATTTACTATTTTACTTTTCATTGTTATCAACTTTAAAATCAGGGCAATATCTTTGATATTGAGAAAGGTTTTATTCATTTATTTGTTGGACTTATACATTTATTCGTTGGACTTAACCATATACATAAGTCTGATTTTGAAATGTTTTTCTTACAACCATTTGCCTTAGAATCACTCTTTTTGGTCCATAGATTCAACATGATGAAGGTTCAGTTTTAATATGGTAGTACCTAGATTCAGTAACAGCTTCACATGGTCAACTAGTAGATATGGATTATCTAACTGGTAGAAAGAATTCAGGTTATATCATAATTATAAATCAGAGTTGAATTCTATTTTTAGAAATAAAGCAGAAAAATTAACACCATAGCAATTGATAGGTATTGAGAGTATTCCAATAGACTTTACCTGGAATTCGTATAATTGGGTTAGGGTTAGAACTTTCACAATCACTATACAAACATTAGTACAAAGAACAATAAGATTTAGGATACAGCAAAAATGTGAAACTAACTTTGTTTCTATCGCCTGCAAACAGACCGAAATACACAAATTTGAGTTGTGAATTACAGTAGGTCTATTAACAGTTGCATAGAATAAAACCTGGTCACTTTAGTAATTTTAAAGATGACACTTGTCAGTCAAAGTCAAAAGTGTGAACTTTAAACGAACTTGAAAATAACAGTATGTATGCCTTAACTTATTTCACGTTTGGGAGAGATTGTTACATGTATGTTACATGTAGATTAAGTAATTCTAACATACCTTACTGATATATCTAACGTTAGCTAAATATGTTAGATCCCATAGTATTATATGTACTATTTGAGTAAATATTGATACATCACCATACTGTTCATCATCGTTGAAATAACTTGTTATATTTACACCACTAGCTGTAAATAATATAACAATATATATTTGTATCCGAATAGACTACAGAATGATGCTTCCATTTTGAATGGAATGTCAAATTTTTGCACATATTTATTGCAGACTTCTTGTAGACGCATTTGCATGGAAAAGAAAAAAGGTGTGATTTAGAGTTTGAGCATCCAATATTAACAGAAAAATAAACATGAACTCAGTTAAATATGCTATTAAGACCATCGTTATTATTGCAAAATAACATAAATTTGGATGACTTTTAAGTAAGGAATGTTTAATTTAAGAATTAATTTAAGACAGTACAACTATTAAGATCATCAATTGTGATACAGTAAAGTTCTGCTATTAAGACCACTTTTGTTATTTCAAAATCATAAGATTTGTGACAATTATTAAGACCCAAATGCTTAATTTGTGAACAAAAGGGTCTCTATGATAAGACTGATTCGCTATTAAGACCATCTATTTTGCTGGTCTTAATAGCGGAACTTTACTGTAGTAAAGGAATGTCATATGATGAGACTTTTTGTCCAAAGTTTTGTCTATATACCACATCAGAGGCAATTTAGTGTAATTTTGTTATTACAAAATCAACTGAGATGCATAAACTAATTTTATCTATATGATTGTCAAGCATCATTGATGGATGCTTTGTTTCATCTGGATACAATAAATCTGATATATCTATCAAACCTACAATACCAGTTTCAGATATACCATATACTAATGAAAGCCTTAGATGTCACATGAAAGTCTTAGTATGCATGCCGAATCATCACAGTGTTATACAAGTTGTTATCTTTTATATGATCATGGTTAAAAGTTCTAACAATCAAAACCCTGAATTTCATGATTTCAGCATTTTTATTACAAGATTCAAATTTAAGATCCAAAAGCCCTGACTGAATTCAGAACCAGTGCAGAAAACTTTCACCATTATAACAGTATAATAAAGACACACAACATACGGTATAAAACTAACCTGAATATTTTGTTTCTATAATATGTATGATAGACAATATTCTCCAATATACATCTAAATGAAGATGTAAACAATGTTCAGATATTGTTATCTGAAATATGACAAGAATATTATACAGTTATTTCATATGTGATTTGGGAACAGTCAAACTGTTGGCCTGAGGTGGAGGGAATAGTGTTTTGAACTGTTTGCCGAGGCCGTAGGCGGAGGGAAACAGTTTAAAACACTTTTCCTGACATCAAGGGACAACCATTTGACTGTTCCCAAATCACACATAAAATAACTGTTAAAATTATTACCTGACCAATTACTATTTTAATAGTACTTGACATGTTTAAAGCGTCTGGTGAAGCCTAAAACCCAGTAGCAGTTACTTTCCTTTATATCAGTGCAGTAACATTATGTGAAGTCCATACGTGACATCAGAGCACGCGTGGGAAACAGTCAAACTATTGACCGGTCAACAGTTCACTGAGAAAACAGTTAAAAATATCGAATTACACTTATATAAGCTATCAGGTAATAATAATAAATTATAAACATACCTCTTTTGTTTGTTCTTTCTCAACTATCAAAAAATGGATATTTTCACAGCAACTTTTGGTGTTAAAAATGTTTATTGTCCAACAACAGTTTAATTCCATTAAAACTAATCAATCATCCCTACACTTATTAACTTTGAAAAATCAATGCATTAAATATTTAAAGATATAGTCAGTAGTCTTGTAACAAAAACATCTCACCAAGGGAACAGCCATTTGGTAATTCAGAGGGGTTCCAGTTGTTTATAGAGAACAAGAAAAAAACTTATTGCTTATTGCTAGCTAGTGATTCTATTTGCTAGCCTTGTGGAAAAGGCCCCTGATTCTAACCAACCTTCAACCGCCTTAAAGGTACTAGTTCACAGATTTGGTTAAGATTTTTCAATATTTTCAAAATACCATTCAGTGTCTGTAATTGTGTAAAAAATTAAGTCTTAATATTTTAGGACAAACAGACCTTTAGATTGCAAGAAATATACAATAAAGTCACAAAATTGCACTACAATTGTCTATACTGTGACATACGGGGTAGATTTTTACTACTTGAAACACCATCATTTGTACTTGTATGTCCATTTGCACTAAAATTGTCATTATCAAATCACTAATTTTCTGCTTAAAAAATGTTCCCAAAACATTTTGATAGTTTCAGAAAAAGTTGATGTTTTAGTTGAAATTTGTGAACCTTTAAAAGTATACAAAATATTTGTTATTAAGCAAAGCTGAACTGTTATACAGTACCATGTATATGATGGTACCATTGGTACCAGGGCTGATGGTATGATGTATATATGTGAACCTTTAAAAGTATACAAAATATTTGTTATATCATTACCTTGCTGCCTATAGATGTGGTATGTAATATATGATTGGGTAACTCTGATATTCGTCCTACATGTAATAATACAGTTTGTAAATTATTGACAATATTCTGTATATCATTGTTAGATAAATGTTCACTGAAATGTAAAAAGCATGTTACAATACTATGGGTGACAGTTGTAAATTTTAGATATACTGAAAACTAGGGGTGTAATATGCAATATGCAAAACCTGTATTGCAATATATTGCAATACTTATCTGTTTTTGTGCATAGACATGCAATATAAGAATAAATGCATGTGCATAGTCTTACTTGGATCAACATTACACACATATGTGTATTTTCAAATGATCTCTTATCCAAATATTTGAATGACTTGGGTAGAATGGACTATGAGTCAGAAAAATGCATACTTTAAAAAGGACTTTCGAAGATATTTTTTCTCTTATCTGACAACATTTTAAAGCACAATAAGATACTGAAAATAATACTGAAATAGGCAGTTTTCATTTTAATTACATACTGAATTTTATTCTTAAAATACTGAAATCAGTATTAATACTGAAAACTTTCACCCATGCAATACTGATGCAGTACCAAGTGTTTGCACAAATTATTGCTGTAAATCATGAAACACTAAATTATGCCTATAGTTCTATTTACAACAACCATTAATTTTAAGGGAACAAGTTTATGTGTTAATGAGAGGAAACCACATGAATTTGAACTTCCAATGAAGTCTTTAAATTTGATTGAAAAGTATGTTCATTATCTAAAGCTCTCAAGACATTATTCATGCTAGTAGAATGACTAGCCATTCAGCTAGCCAGTTTCATGTTTAAACACTAAATAATATAAAACTTTCTCCATTGAATACGATATATGATTGTTACCTTTGAACATAATCTAACAAATACTGTAAGAAACAACAAATTTCCTGTCTAACAATTTTCCCCTGAATTTCTTCTGAATCTGTGAAAATATTAAATATTGTTTTATATTAAATACGGACATTATAAACCATGAATGTAAAGTATTGCTTCATACAATAATGATAGAGAGTACAGTTTCATGTATATCAGCTAATCAAAATATGAAAATTAATGTCCAAATTTTTAACTCACTCCATTTTAAATGTTAACCAATTTTCGAGCCATAAAATAATTTTCGTGTTTCTATGTTGTTTTCTACTAGAGCAAAATGTCAAAAGAAGAAAACCGACTAGGTACATTAAAGATGGCCATTGATTTTTCTACAACACTAATCCTCAAATACAATTAAATAAGCACAGATATAGATATTTGTGTAATCCCAGGGCTTAAATTTAATAAAACTTGGACTTTTACATTTTTGCGAGTGGATTTTATTTCTACTCGCAAAATGAAAAAAATGGCTTGTACATTTTTCTCAAAATTAAAGTAGCATACATACATGTATATGCAATATAAAAACAAAATAGTAAATATTTAGCTATGGATAGAACAAGGGCCTTATTGTGGAATAGACCAAGAATATTGAATGTTTTTCGTTGTTCATCTGTAATTCATACTATCAATCTATCTGGCCTTTACTGTGCTGATTTGAGCCTCCTTTGTTTAAACAGTAATATTTTTGCGTCGATTTCAACTTGCAAAAATTGGCTAGTAAGAATAAAAGTTACTCGCAATTTTCAAAATCCACACGCATTTTGTGAGTATGTAAGCTTAAATTCGAGCCCTGGTAATCCAGAAACTCAGATATTGCGATTTTCCAAAGCACTGACAAGATACTAACACACATAATTGCTTAAAATTGCATGTCTCAAAATGAATGTTCCATGTACTCATTTGGATTGTAGTAATGGTACAATTTTATTTGTTCCACAGGTCAAACCCACAAATTCAAATTCCAGCTTAAGTCTTTTGTATCATAACTCAGTCAGTAGGTTTAAAAAGACAATAAACATTATTAAAACCTATCTTACCATCACTTAACGAAAGTCTAGATTTCACAGCTGTTGTTTGTAGATTACCAATCTGTTGTCTGAAATATTTTATAATAAACAATGAAAAACAAGTAAATCTGTGAGCTAATGCTCACTAGTGATACCCCCGCAAAAATCTAAAAATATGCGACAAACAGGAAGTAGATGAGCAAGGAGCATGAAATCGCTTTACACCACATGGGACTATGGGATGAAGCAATATGCAAAGTATTAGGCTGCTGCATGTTATAGTTGCTGAGAAAACTGCGACGGAAATTTTGTAACGGACGGACGGACAAGGGTAAAACAGTATACCCCCCTCTTCTTCGAAGCGGGGGTATAAAAATGGTTTAGAAATGCAGTTCAGTTCTTTGTTAACCTTTTGACCCCATGGGGCAAGGCCAATTTTGACTCCAGGTAGATACTTGGAATGATCTTTGAAGAAGAACTTCAGATAATGACACACGATAATAATTATAGCTCTAGGCCTTACAGTTTATGAGAAGATCCTTTAACATTTCCTTATTTCAATCTGTCCACCGCACAGCATAATTTCAAAATCTTTAAAATACTTTCAGGTGATGCTTATTGCTAAGTTTTTTAACTTGTGGCTCCATGGTTTTTGAAGAAGAAGCCTACTAAAAAAATTGCAGATCAGTCTCCCTCACCTTGAGCACTTTGCACTCAGTAAGCTAAAAGGTAGGGAAAAGTAAAGCAGATTTGAAAGACTGATTTTTACCTTAAATTCAACATACCTCATGGTTAGAAAGAGTCGGTCAAAGCTGTCACAGTTAATACTTGGCCAAGTATGAGAAAATAAACTGATTTCTTTATGATGTAGTACTCTGTCATGGTGATTTTTGTTTAACAACCTGAAATTATAATAGTGTTTAAATTATTCTTGGCATATTTGGAATTAGGATGTAACATTAAACCCAGTAACCTTTTAACATGACTGACAACTGACCTGCTTTACTTCATACAGAGGTAGGCAAAAAAATGGTTGCTAAAAATATTTCATAACCAATTTGGCTGCCCAAACTGCCCATATTCTCATTTTCAATTATGCATCATATACATTGTACATTGTATAACAGTTCAGCTTTGCTTAATGAACTTATCTTAGATATTGTTACCTCATCATACTACCACCCGCCAGTACTCTTATTTTGGTGGTCTGACACATAGGAAGCAGGGGCGGATCCAAGATTTTGTTCTAGGGGGGTCCGAACTTTTCTAGGGGGGTCTGAACGTTTGAACCGCAACCAATTTATACACATTTTTCAGAAAAATGCAACATGTTAATAAAAAAACCCACATAACCATTATATCTATGTTAAGCATCGAGCAAAATTGCTTCATGCTACCTAAAAATGACTTACAATCAAGAAATACACTAATGGACAGGTACATTTTTCAAATTCTAGGGGGGGTTAGGACCCCCCTGACTTCCCCGCTGGATCCGCCTATGGGAAGCATGATAAACCTAGACAGCACATTGTAAAACTAACTTACCCACGAATATATCCACTATTTAAGTATATATCTTCACCACAAGTAAAACAACATGCTTCTTTCTCTACAAACAAACATAATAATATAATAATTTTTATATGGTTTAATATTATCAATTTTATTTTTTATGCTTTGAGGTTTTCAGAAATAATGATTCAAGTAATGTGTTTGCACCTCACCAGTTGTATTTTGAGTTCTAGATTTTACTATGGTTACCCTGTGCTCTAAACGATAAAATTGTTTGTTGGGTTTAACGCCATAGCAACACATTGTATAGGTCATATAATGGCGATCAGTCAACCTACTCACTCATCCTGGAAAAGCTATATCTCTGGATTTAACTGTTAACCAACTACTAAGCGCATACTTTCGTCAGTGACTGACAACTGCCCTACATAATTAACAATCATTGGTAGGAGGGAGAATGACCATAGAAATAATTTCATGACCAAACTCCACAAAAGTATGCCCTGCCTGGGAATTGAGCCCACGACCCCTCGATCAGTAGACTTGCGTGCTACCAACTGAGCTAGCCTGGCTGCTTGATAAAATTGTTATTTTCCAAATCGACATATTCTTATTCTAACAGTCACAAAACACTGTCAGCAAGTCATATTTATTTGTAAAGTCAAGAAAAATAATTAAGAACTACACAAACTCTGCAGAACTTTTAAAACCAACTTAGTGAGGTGAAATTAACAGAGCCCAACAATGAGTGATAGATCAACTATGCATAGAATAGAAGATAATTGAAATTCAGTAAAGAGTAATATTATAAACAAATTAATGCATGTACCTATATTTTCATCTTCAACAAGTACTTGTTCTGCTTCTATCAAATCTTCTACACTAAGACCAACAGGTGATATAGGTGGAGTAAGACTTTCATCTCTCTCCATGGTCTGTAAATATATAAAGGCAGTGGCTAGAGTTATGGATATGGATACCGTAACTTTAAACCCAGGGTCTAGAGTTACTGAAGTTCTGTAAATGTAGACAACCATTACTAAGGTAATTAAGCTTGTGTTACAGAAGTCCAATAACATGTGTATGTTTCAACTAATAAACATCAGAAAACTTGTTAAAATTCGTCATTTCTCAAAATAAACAAATAATGAAACATTTACCTTCGTGACTTATCCTACACATGCCATTTTCGATATTTATAATAAACTAACCAGATGTTTGATATACGACAATATGAAGAACAGTAACTCTGGCAACTGCCAAATATAAAACCAAATTTTATTTTAATAGGAAACTTGTAATTTAATATAATTTCGTAACTATAGCCTTGTCTTGTAGGATTGTATAGGTTTACAGAACTCTGAATCTGAATAGATACGTTGAAGTAACCAGTCAAGTAGAACTCCTATATTATAGGCTATAACTTTAGACTCTTAAGGCTTGAGTCACAGTACTTTAAACTGTTAACTAGCCACTGCCATAAAGAGCACAGGCGATCTTGGTCTATGGCTCTTATACACATATATCTTTCTATATATATGTATAAGTGTCATAGACGAAGATCACCAGTGATCAAGGACCTAGGGTCCTTGCGTTGGCATAGGGTAGTGAAATGATCAGGGAAGAAAAGAATAGTCACACAGGTGATAGACTCAATTTTTCCTTATTATAGTATATATAGAGAATCTACTATAATAAGGAAAAATTGAGTCTGTCACCTGTGAATAGTCAGTAATTGTGAAGTAACAACCAGTTCCTGAAGTGTTGTTACTTCCGAATTCCTAAAGACTTTCTTACAATTATATATTCATTTAAATCATTTCATTATTTGTACTGGTAGTAAATTTATACAGAAAAACTGAAAATGAATAAATAGCAATAATTTTAAAATTGAAAATACAAACCAAAATAATTACAATTGGAATTGTCTGTAATTTGTATCCCAGGCAAAGAAAGAAATATCCTCATGCAAATACTCACATCTAATTCTTCAAGGTAATCATCCACCTGCTTGTAGTGGACATTTATAAGCGTGTAGAGCAGTCAATCTATTTGCTGTGGCTAGTGTTTCACGCAAACAAATCCCGCCAAAAGTTTGTTTATTATACGAGATTTCAAGGGAGGTCACCTTTGTAACATAGTTCGTCATCGACAATTTTCGTACAAAGCACGTTCGCACTCACCCGTTTGATTTAAGATATCGCACAGTTGTTGAACCGAATAGAAATTAGAAAACATATATAAAGTATTAATTATTATTTCTTTATTAATTTTTTTTATCTTTATAAGCAATTGTGTTGCGTTTTTTATGACAAATAACCTATCTGTATCAACGTTTCAAAATTAGATATAGCCATTGTCAGAAGATTCGACAGTATGCCGTTAAAGACTAAAAAGTTAGGATATCTAATTCTCTGATAAATGTTTTTGACACAAACTTGCCATCTATAAATTTAAGCGGGTCAGTGTGATCTTGATCAATAATAATAAAAAATAACATTGAATTGTCACATTTTATAAGAATTATGACGTGTTTATAGAAACCGAAATTTCTTAAGATCTTAATTTACTGTATTTGAGAAAAGCATTTATGAAACAAACTAATACATAGTTTCTTCGAGACGGAAGTTCACCAAGTTGTTAGATACAATATTATATGTACGGATTATAATACTAAGGTCTTATACTTAAATTTGAACAGACTCAAAGGAACAGGGGATTCAGCCCCTAATATCTTTTAACGTATACATGTATAATGATCCTTAGGATAATCAGATCTAAAAAAAACTCTTTCGGACCGGATAAACCTGAACCAAAGGAGGAGTAATCAGTACAGCCCCTTATCACAGACACGATGCTTTTTTGTGCTTTTGGTTCGGGCTCGATCATGCCTAGCCTTTGTTCAAATTTGTCTGGCACGGCCCCGAAAAACCCACTATGTGTAAGCTCATAATTATGCATAAAGAAACAGATAATTGAAAAGAATTTGTACGTATAAATTAATGTGTTTTATGAGAAGTATAGTCCGCTATATATCACAGTAAGTAAGCAATACAATGACGTGGACGTTTTACCAACCTGATAAAATCAAACATAGTGCGACTCATGTACAAAATGTAATCTAATACATGTCGACCGATTCTACCATGAACAGTTATTCAATCATTTCATTGTTTCAAATAGAAAACAATAACCATACAGATATAAGATACGATTTTACTAAAGAAACTTTTGTTATACATATATAGACAGAAATATGCTTAAAAATCAATTAACAGTGAAAGTTTTAATTGCTTAAATAATGAAACAATCCCAAATTCTTTATTCATATCATTTTTTGTCTCGCTCACGAAAACATTATATCTGTACGCATTTGTACGCATACCGCATATTTATTTGAACACGCAGGTATCGAAAATGCACATATAATGTCATTCTCAGTGATTTTACTCCATAAATAAAGTAAGTGTAATTCTCGTCTTTTAAATTTTCATCACTTTCCCTTGGCTTGTTAAATTATTCTTAATATAGATTAATATTTCTGCCGTTAATTGTTTTTCACAAAAATAAATTTAGAAGTACATATTCAAATACAATTGTTAGCGGTTTTTTATTTGTTAAATATGTGTTCCAATGCGTCTTTGATTATTAATTGCATAGGCACGTGTAAAGTATACTAAACTTATTACATTTTGTGTTGCTATCACTTGATTTCGCGCACTTGTCAATTTATTCTTGGCATCATTAATGGTAATCTCATTACAACCCAACTACCTAAAACTCCACCACATTTCCGATACGTTGTTGTATTAGGCGTCATCAAGCTCCGCTACATGTCCGCATGTAGCTAACTTAAGACCGGATGTTAATTATATTGTACTCACGGACCTAGCACACAAGCCCATGGATATGGGTCTCAAGTCGTCGCTGTATGGGAAAACTGCCCATATTGAACCCATATAGGCTACATCGTCTCAGTTACATTGATTACAAGTTACTTTATATTTTATTTTCAAAATAGATGTATTGGAACCACATTAAAGACACAAATAAATATGCTGTGGCAGTACAGTTTAAGTGCGGTTTAAAGTCTGCTTCCATATAATTATGTGTTCAGCCATCCTAACAATTTTTGTACGTTCTATTTAGCAGATGATATTGTTTCCTCTGTCCTGATAAAACTACGAGCCAAACTATCAACATGTCACGTGCTACTACTATCGGAAATGGTAGAGAGATACGACATCGTAAGTTAACGTTTTGGTCTTATTTTTTCTAATTTTAAAAAAGCATCTAAACTGATATATTCCAAGTCTTGTCCCCGGAATCAATCTATCATATAATATTCAATATGGATAGTTGTTTATATTAATATATAATTACAAATGTATGCTCTTTTAATGATGACACTGTATTTATGATGACAACGATCTATTTTAATAGCAACAATGTACTTTAATGCCAACGATGCTTTTTAATGGCAACTGTGTATTTTTATGACAACGATGCTTTTTAATGGCAACTGTGTATTTTTTATAACAACGATGCTTTTTAGATTAATATGACGACGATGAACTTTTAATGACAACGATGCACTTTCAGTTACAATCGATGTTTCAAGAAACAGCAGTCAAACGGGGATAGTAATTGTATTTTCAGCATTAGACATGTTTGCCATATTCGTTCAAGATGTTTAATCTCCTTGACTGTTTGTAAAACGGACCCGGTACAACTCAGTCCATGGGCAACTCAACCCGTGGACTTTTCAATCCGAAGTTTGGACAACTCAACCCGCAGGTAGAAACAACTCAACCCATGGACTACCCTTGATCACAAATTAAAGAATGTGATTTTTTGCGTTTTTACAATGACTACCAGTGTCGTATCGTATCGTAAATATTCATACCGTCTTCTTTCGTATAGATACGTATCGTATCGTGTCATGACAGTATCGTCGCATCCCTACTACAGATGTATGTTGAGGATGTCATTTAATCATTTTTTTGTAACCGTGTACAAAATAAACTGTTGTCATTCTTGCATAATGAAAGGGAGGAATCACACTACTTAGTGTGAGCAAGTTCAAGATGTATTTTTGAGATTAAGGTTAATTATATTTTTCAGAATCTCTAGACCCTGGCGACAATAACAAAGATCGTAGACTACCAAGTACGTCATCAGATAGAAAATCAAGTATAAACTCTGATATGATCATACCTGAAAATGAAAGTATAGCAGAAACAATGCCATTACAACATGTGTCTTATAAATCAAGTCGTAAAACAGTACTGGTTACTAGACGTAGGTTCTTTTTTGTTCATTGGATTTAGCGCCTTGTTAACACAAAAAATATTATGGTCATTATTGAGCGACCAGCACACATAAAGTAGCTTTCATTGACCCTTTTCTATAACCAGTACTCGCACTTCCATAAGGGCATCTTCTTTACATTTGTATATACCTTACTAATGGAGGAACATTGACATTACTGTCAACTTTTCATGGAAGGATATAACCACCCTAGATGGGATACGCACATTTTATTATTAGGAGCTTTGAATTACTTAGACAATTTTATTACATAACAAAATATCATTTAAATTATAATATGAGTGTAGTATATAAGAGTTGTAATTATGTATTTCCTGTGGCCCACGACCCAATCAGCTTACTTTGTGTTTCTCAACAAAAACATAGTTGACCATTTCTTGGTAGCCAGATGTCTCGTCACCAATTGTTTTGTCAATGTGCATCAGCTCATTCAGCTGTAAGAACAATCTGAAAATAACGTCTGTCAATACGTTTTATTGAAACTTATAAGATAGATACGTTACTATTTAGATTAGCTTATTCAAATCTATTTAGCTTGATAGTGAAACAAGTTCTTACAACTTGGATTATTCACTCTCGAGTCCGCTTTCTGATAACAAAGTTTCATGCTCAAGGAAACGACGAGGTAGGTTATGGATATTATATACGAACCAACGAGGAACTGGCTGCATGTCCAATGATTTCCACACTAATAACAAAACCATGCGGTCAATCCTACTCCTTATATGATACATGCTGGAAATGAAACTATACATTTTTTCATGTATTATTTTACAGGTAGACCAGAGTTACTTCCAAGACGACCTCAGAGTACTAACCCGAGTGCACACAACGACAGAGAAGAAGTCAAAGTAACAAGAAGATCTGTTTCTAGACGTAAGTATTTTATCATTCGTTAATAAATTTGATTCAAAACTCAAATTGGCGGGTTTTTTTCAACACAAAAACTTTGTTTGTACCGGGTGTTCCCGTGAGGAACAAGTTAAAGTAAAATTGTGAGTACACGAAACAATATATTTTAATTCGCACTGACAGCCTTTCAGCAATAATATGAGAAAGTTTGTCTGTTAATGCTTAAAATACATGAAGTATGAAAAAGTAACTTTATAGTTTTGATAATCTAAGTCATTAAATAAAATGTGTTTCTAATAATTGATTCTTTTATTTGGATTTAACGCCGTGTCAACACAATTTAGGTCATTTTACGGCGTCCAGCGCACATAACCTAGCTTTCCTGAACCCTTGTCTATAACCAATACTCACCTACCCTTCCACAAGGCCGGAATTTAAATAATTATATACGTTAATAATGTTGCAAGTATTTTATTTGACAGAGGGATCAAGAATACAACAGGGATCTAGAATGCATATACTTGATAAAGATGAAGAAAATAGTGAAAACATCCTTAAAAGTAAGAGTACACTTCCATGAAATCATCTTATCTCCCGCAACAATATAACATTTTATTTTAATTTTATTACGACCATGCAATAACTTGGATAATTATTGTTACTATCATATACCAAATTAGTATTTCGCTCTTTTCATATTGAATATATGTTCAAAAGCGCTTCACAATTATGCATATTTAGGAAATAATTAAATGCAATGCAAATGGTTAAGCGATGATAAATTATAAAATAATAAAATGAAGACTAATAAAAATAAGGAATTAGTGATCAATAAAGTGCTCATAGTAGTTAAGAAAAAAGTGGGTTTTAACTGTAAAGATAGTGAAATAAATTAGTAATAATGGAATGTTGGTAGAAAGGTAGCCATCGGTCGGTGGGGAATCTGGATAGATGCCCGGAAAAAAATAAAAACAATTTGGGGCATATTACACCCAACCAAGTCAAGATTCACAAACGTAAATTGTTTTCCAAACCCAAATGAGTGGGAATGAATGGGTTCATCATCTTAATAGCGATGTGTCAGCACAAAACTATTATTTCTTATTGTAATCATAGAAAGATGCTGACTAGTTTTACACTGATCCATTGACAAATTTTCAGCATAAAAACAGTTCTCGTAAAGCTTGATGAGAACGACTAGTATTTTCATTTCAGGTGAAATTCAGAATGGTGCTAATATGACAAAACTACGACAAATGATTTGTAAGTATCATATAGATTAAACAGTTTAAAAGAAGTACAAATTTATTGCAACTTGATCACCTACACGTTTCAAGGAATGTGTTGTCTTGAAGTTCACGTATTCCACAACCACGTGGAAAACAGTCAATGAATTTTGTATTTTGTCAATGAATTCATATGGAATCTGAGTTATTTTTCACTTTCGCATATATGTAAAATTAATTGACTAAGCTAGTAGTACATATCTTTGTTTTGATAATATGTATTTATCACGTGTTATAACAGAATAGAACAGAAAAAAATATTTTTTCTCAAGCTACTTGTAATATTAATTCATGAGAATTAAAATGAATTAGACTGGTGTTATTAGACAGAAACAGAAATTTAAAACATAAACCGGTGGATTAGCGTTCATGTATGTAAATTTTGGGTTTATGTATTTGCTTCTACCGTAACATGCAATCAGATTTGAATTGCCTTCATTTGCCACATTGCTTGTTTGTTTGTTTTTGTTGGGTTTAACGCCGTAGCAACACATTGCATAGGTCATATAACGGCGGTCAGTCAACCTACTCACTCCTCCTGAAAAGGCTAAATCTCTGGATTTAGCTGTTAACCAACTACTAAGCACATACTTCCGTCAGTGACTGACAACTGCCCTACATATTGCCATATTGCCAATATCAACTACTGCATGTAACATAATTCGTGTGTTTTACCATTTCAGCTTATTCTAAAGGAGTTATGTCAACGCACATTGAGAAGACCAAACCTTACCGTAGTGACAGAAACACTAGAGCTTATCATACAGCGTTACAAATAATTGAAAGCAGTAGAAAAGTTCTGATCAGTGGGAGACCAGGCAGTGGGAAAACCCACACAGCTCTTGATTTAGTCCAGGCCCTTCTAGAAGCTCATGAATACCATGATGTTTTAATAATAAACTCACCTTATGATTTAAATGTCCTAGAGAATACATCTAACGAAGTTATAGTGTTAGCAAAGGATTGTCTAGGTATCAATAAACAGTCTGCATATTATCTTCGAGGCTGGAGACGAATGTCTAAATTAATAGAAACTCTGAAAGATAACAAACAAGTTTATTTCATATTTACCGTAGATAATTATATCCTAGACGCTGCCACTGATGGAGAACTACTTCTCCAAACGGTGCTTAATGATTGTTCTAAGATTGATCTAGAATGCAATACATTCAGTGCAACAACTAAGGAAAGAATAAGTATGAGAACTACAATTTGTAAACACCAACTCGATGTACCATGTAACATTGACGATATAGCTCACCATTGTGAAATATACGACAACGCTATTGTTGGTTTTCCAGTCGTCTGCAGTTTAGCTAAGATTGGAAATATTGAAAAGCTGTTTGAGAATCCTTTAGGACGCATTGCAGAGTATATTCGCGAGACAAGAGATCAACGCTTTGCATCTTACATGCTACTAGTTTTAATTGTATTACTGGACGAAAAGTTTCCAGTTGAAGGTCTTGGAATAGTTGAGAAGGGCATACTTCTAAAGGTTCAAGAAATATTTAAACCATTGAAATGCAGCTATGCTGATGTAATGGACTCAGTGAATGAGTTACTTACCTTGAATCTAATATCACGTGATCATACGCAAAAGTTTTTAAAATGTTCCCATTCTTTTATTTATATGACAGTGTTGCAAGATATGGCGTCGTGCAGTTGGTATGAAGTTCTGGACCTTTTACCGGCTAAAGCATTCAGCATGTTTAGATTTCGGAAACTGAGTACAGACAATGGAATTAAAAGACCTAAAGTCAACATACATTTCAAGAACATGGTGATTTACGTTGATTTTGAAACTATGGAATTCAACACAATTGCATCTAAATTTGAAAAACTTCTTGAAACAGGTAACACTGAAGTGTTTGGTCTCGTTGCATCTTCTTATTTGTGGACGAACACAGATTTTGTTGACGTCATTCAAAGTATGTATGAGGTTCATTTCTTCTTCAAGAAGGACAAATCTAAGCGATCATTGTCGACTTATCTCATACAATGTGGTCATTCTGCTGTATTGAGAAAAGTTTGTCAGGATCTGCCCAATGTTGCCACAAAATATCAAGACGAAATCGGACATATAATGGAAGAAGCCATAAAAGAAAGAGAAACTGACATTCTAGGTAGTTTCGCTCATTTCTACTTTGGCAATGGCAAGTCAATAGTGCAAGCTGCTGTTGGCTCAGATAATATGGATATCGTTTCCATGGTTTTAAATCCACACGGTAAATATAGAACATTTATTCAACCTGCTATATCACTAGCATGTGCTACAGACAACGTTGAAGCCGTCAAGTATTTGTTCAAGCAATATGGACATGATTTTGTGACAACACTTTTACGAAAGAAAGGTCCCGATGAGCGTACTTTGATTCACTACGCTGCTAAAGGTGGCTCGATCAAAATGATTGAATTTCTAGTCACTATTGGACTTAACATCAATGAACAAACATCTCAAGGACTGACAGTGCTTCATATTGCTGTAATCTATGGGAGATCTTCATTGGTGAGGTCATTATGCTCCTCTCATCCAGATATGGTTCTGATTACAGACGATAATGGATTTACAGCCGCTCATTATGCAGCTAGAGAAGGCCGTTTTGATATTCTTAGATTTTTGTTATCTCAAGGAGCGGACGGTACATTCAAAGTTCTTGGAGGTAACACGATAGTTCATTTAGCTGCAACAAATGGTCACGTGGCGATCCTAAATTTTTTGTTAGAAATATATCACGATCTAATTACCATACCAAATGACATGTCTTTCACGCCGATACAACTCACAGCGTGCTTTGGTCAAGTAGAGACTATTGACCTTTTGTTGAAGAGAGGAAATAATCCCAATGTCCAAACTATAGACGGACGAACTCTACTTCATCTAGCAGCCTTTAATGGTCATCTAGAATTAGTTAAATATCTTTTCACCAAGTATCCAGAGTTTTTAAGCGATGTTGATAATGATGGTAATACAGTTGCTCATGATGCCGCGGCAAGTGGAAAAATAGAAGTTTTACAATATTTTCTGAAAAATGGAATGGACCCTTACATGTGTAACAACGATCGCTGTACATTATTGCACGAGGCTTGTTACTATGGAAAGTTACAAATAGTGCAATACTTAACCTCTGAATTTCCGAGAATGATCAGTATAAGAAGTAGAAATGGATTTTCGTGTTGCCATGCTGCAGCCCTTGGTGGCCATCTTGAAATCATTATAAACCTTATCAACAGTCGTGCAGATCCTCTGGCACTGTCAGCAGAAGGAAGTACCATTCTTCACGAAGCTGCTTTTGGTGGAAAACTTGAAATGGTTAAGTATATCACTACTAACTGCCCTGATATGTTGATGATGGAAAATGACTTGGGTTTTTTAGCTATACATTTTGCTGCACAAGAAGGACATATTGATACACTTGTTTATCTGTTAGATATAACTGATGATATGCCTACAACAGCAGAAGGACAAACTCTTCTTCATATCGCTGCATACAATGGTCGTATAGATGTTGTCAAGTTCTTATGTGGACAGTTTGAGGGCATGATAACAGAAACAGACAAAGCAGGGGCACTGGCTATTCACTATGCAGCGAGAGGCGGGTACAATGACATTTTGGAGTTCCTTGTTTCAAAAGGTACTGATCCGTACGCAACGACTTCTTCGGGAAGCACTGTCAATCATCTTGCAGCCTTCGATGGTAAACTTGACACAGTTAAATATCTATGCACTAAATATCCAGATATGCTACAAAGTCTTGATGCTACTGGGCACACTATTGCACACTATGCTGCCGGAAGTGGTAATCTTCATTTATTACTGTTTTGTATTGAACATGGTATAGACCCAATGTCAAGGACATCCAATGGTAGTACGCTACTGTTGAAAGCAGCATTTGGCGGAAAACTCAACATTGTGAAGTTTCTAGCAAGTCAGTATAGTGACATGTTGCCCATAGCTGACGAGTTTGGGTGTAATTCCTTACATTATGCAGTGTGTGGCGGGCATGTTGATGTCCTTCAATACCTTTGCTCATTGAATTTGGACCCAATGATGAAAACAAACGATGGACATACATTATTACACATTGCAGCATATCATGGACAATTTGGCGTTGTTGATTTTCTTTGCAAGGAATATCCAGACCTTCGTTATGTCACTGACTCTGCTGGATTGGCTCCTGATAAATATGCTCAGATGGGTGAACAAACTGATGTTCTGAAATACTTGAAGCGGAGTAAGAGACAGAGTGGTATTACTGACATTTTGAGTGACCGACTAACAACGTGTTGGGAAGAATGTAGTTCTTGTTCTTGGTCTAATGTTTGGGATAGATGTATGAATGCGTTATGTTTTTGTAGAAGATAGTGTACAAACTATGTTGTTTGTACAAATACATGTATACGTATCTGTTTTGAGAAATACTATGCTGTAGAACAAATAAAAAGAGAATTATAAAGATGCACTTAGTTTAAAGGGATATACAGGCAAAAGTTCAACTTCATATTTCCTGAATTTAAATTGTATTTTTTATAACTGTGAATGCACTGACACACTGTTATATTACTTTGAAAAATATTTCTTTATTTTCTCGAAATATTTGGGGTGTTCCTAACTAGACCCACGTGGGTCAGGTTAACTAAAAATAGATTAGTGTAAAAATATGCATTTACTGATGAGAAGATACTAGAGCTAGTTTAATTCTATCAAAAAGAATATTGAAAAGACAAGAAGCGACCAATGAAAATGTTTAATTTCAGGAATTATGACATATCTATAAATAGCTTGGTGATTCCCTGAGTATCCTACTTTCGTTTTCAACAATGTGTATGCCATATGTTGTACTTCGTTCAGCTGAATGTTATAAGTAACAAATGTTATTAGTTAGTGATTTCTTACGTTCTTAATACTGTTTTAAAGACTAAACTTGGTTCTATAGTTTTGGCACAGTCATTTGCCTGTATATCCCTTTAAGCTAACTTTTTTGTATTACATTTACATATATTAAAGATATGAATTGTTATAAATAGTCCTACGTCAATGATTTGAAATTTGTTTATAACATATAATTAATATACATAGAAATACATTTAATTGATTTTTAGGCGTCCTACAAAAATGGTCGACATTTAGGTCTAATCGAAGGAATTCTATTTTTGGTACACAAGACTTTTTTTAGTGTTCAATTTACTTTACCTAAAGTTGGCCAACCTCGTGTTTGTATATGTTTTTCTCAAATTCTCAAATGACCGCCACTGATTATAACAAAAACAAATAAATTTCACTTTAAGAAAGTTGCCTTTAGTTTATAATGATTTTTTTCAAATGCATATCAAGGATAGCGAGGGTGCACATCACCCCAAATAGGTAGAAAAATCTATATTCTTTTGTGTGATACAACTTGAATTATCACGTGCCTGTACGAGTAAAAAAACGTGGAGTTATTTAACTACAATAATTCATTGTTCGTAACTAACATTCACCTTATCTTCTGTGGATTTAGCATAATTACTGATAAATTGTCACTTAATAAGTTAATCATAATAATTAATATTCATAGTGCTCAATAAAATTCTTTATGCAAGGGAAGTAACTGTTGAATTATATGTAAATAGTTAGCACTAAGTTATCTTCCTTAACACAACAAATGCCCATTTGATTAATATGAAGTATTGTACCAGTTTATGGATATACAGTAGTTATACAGACGTATTTGATGTATATCGTGTATTGGTATTTGTCTACTCTGGTCCGACATATTAATTGATCACAATTGCAGAAGTCAAAATCGGACTAACCAAACAAAGCGGAAAAATAAACACTTAAACTTCGATCCGTTTAAAACAGAGTACAATTGTGAATGTAAAGATCTTTAGACACGACAAAGTAGGGTGTGTCATCAATTTACCTAACATATTGATTGAACGATGAAGCGGGTATTTACTTTACCATTTACGTATTTTAAAGGTACCCATTCACAGATTTCAACTTAAATATCAACTTCTTTCTAGATCTATCAAAATTGTATGGAAATTTTTTTGAAGCAGGAAAGTAGTGTTCTGATAATGACAATTTTAGTGCAATTTGACATACCATGTAGTAAATATCTACACGGTATAGACACTTTTAGTGCATTTTTGTGACTTTTATTGTATATTTCTTGCAACATTTAGGTCAGCTTGTTTTAAAATAATGATATTTTTAACACAATTACAGACACTGAATTGGATTTTGAAATTATAGAAAAATAAACCAAATCTGTGAACTAGTACCTTTAAACATTAAAAAAATGGAAATGAAATCATTGCAGATCAAAGTGGAAACAATGACTACTGTAACGATTCGCTACTTTTATCGATTAGGTGTATTTATGAATGGAACTGCGGTATACAATGTCGAGATATCTTTTGTTCAGCATTTGGTAGATTTGAAATGAAATATGTTGGTAACCTTTTCATCTCAATAGAAAGTTTATATCAAATAACGAAGTTTTTTCGTTATGCCAGTCGTAACTATTTAGTACTTTCCGTCACATGAATATTCATTTGGAACTCCTCGGTCATTCGCAACGAATAACCTCGGACATATTTAGACGCCATTTTGGAACTAAATTTTCGTCACATTCCTGAAAAAATGCGTTACATGTTTCGTTTTTAATCCATGACTTGAAATAATACAAAACAATGATATCGCCGAACAATATTTAGTTAAATATACAATATAGAAATACGTTTTTACAAAGATCTGTGTGTATACTACAAGAATTATTTTGCATAACCGTTACGTGGTAGTAAAAATCCAAGCAGTCAGGGAGGACCCCCCGAGTCCTTCCGAGATTATTCATTCATGAAAGGACAAGGTGTTCCGATTGATGAATATTATCAATATACAAACCTGAAGACAGTTTCGTAGGAAGTCGCTATCTCGTGCTCTAAATTAAAACCTGTTTTCTTCTTGTTTGCAAATTACTTTGCAATGGTCCTGCTAAAGGATAGCAAAACCAAGAATGTGGCATGTGGAAAGTAGTTTGTCCGCTAGCATCGTAGCATACTGCTTAATAAAAAAATCGCCGTATACCCCTTGTAGCTAAACGTAAATTGGCTAAGAATCGAATTTTCCGAAAAGCATCGCATATTCGAAGCAACTAGTTGTTTTAGATTTTAAACAATTGTCCGCCCTTATATACATATATTCAATTCGCAACTGTAGATTTAGACCACTGGATACTATATTACATAATTATCATAGATAAAATATTTTCCCTATCTGTATTGAAAAAGTAATATTTTACAATAGCCATAATTTAACTTTTTCATAATGATTTCTAATCATTCTAGTTATTTATTGTAACCAGCTAAATATTTCTGTTTTACGACCTTTAGCTGGGGACCAAAGGTGAATTGTGAATGGTGGCGTTATTGTTTACTTTATTTTATTTTTGTAGTTCTAATTTACGACTATATATATAAATCTTTATTATTAGTTATATGAATTGGGTTTGATTGAACGCGGTAGTTAATGGCGATTTTATGAGTTGTAGATATAAAACAGCAACAGTTTTCAATTAAACTGACGATAACTAAAGCAAGCTAATTAAAATGTGATTATACCTATTTAAATGTGATTAAATTTTGATATTTCTATACATGTATGCCATAAGTGAACCAAATAAATAAATATAAGATTTCATGTCCCGAATATCATAAGTTAGCTTTCTTGCACTGTTATTACACTGATACACTTGCACTGATATTAATGGTGGATTGATGAAATGATTAGTTCTACTGTTTGTATCTATTTGATATTTTAATTATTTATTATACATATAGTATTTTACTACATTAATTATGCTAATATATATTGTTATATTCATGTTGCAAAAAAGATGAGACTTAAAATGAACATTTTATTTTTATTATTTATTTATTTTTTATATTTATTTTTTATGTATGTAGGAAATGTATTACAAACATAAATCATATTTGTGATCATAAAATACATGCTGTAATAAATACATTGTCATAATGTCATAAGTAATAAATTCTGCAACAAATAGATCTAATGTTCAAATTGATTTATTTTGGTTTATCATACGTACTTTTCAGGGGCGGATCCAGAATTTTTTTATAGGGGGTTCCGAACTTTTCAAGGGGGGGGGGGGTCCGAACTTTTCTGGGGGGGGGGGGTCCGAACCTCGAACCACAACCACATTATACACATTTTGCAGAAAATGCAACATATTGATACTAAAAACTACATAACCATTTAATCTATGTTAAGCTACGAGAAAAATTGCTTCATGCTACTTAAAAATGACGTACAGGCAAGAAATTCACAAATGGACAGGTACATTTTCCAAATTCTGACCCCTCGCTGGATCCGCCTATGTGTTTTCAGTTATGTTTGACAGAATTAGTATCGTATTTTATTGTGACGAATACATTATATCAAATAGTGTATTTGTATATCGCAATTTTATGTCAAATTTTTCAATATCTGGCACAAACCTTTACAATACGTAGTTTAATTTCTATTCTAAGAAGAATCCATCGATAGCATCCTCGGTAACGCAGGGTATTATTCGAGAATGATAATACACGTACAATTTAATACTCATAATGTATGAGTACCGTGGGTTTCCGACAATGATCGGTTTGTTGAGTGTAGCGCGAACCTAGATCATTAGTTAGAATCCAGTGCTAAACATACACAGCTTCATTTGTTCATGTCATGCTTTTATTCTTCTTCCGATACGATTGTTACAAGTAGAGAAATTGTCCGCCACTTGCGAAATATTTCTACGGCCATTCCTATGCCTACCCCTGTATCAAATAGAACAACGGAAATTTTCGGACGATCACGAAGGTTGACGGAACAATCGCTAACAAATGAATACGCCATCAGCTTCAACATGCACGAAAAGTTGTCAAATTCCGCTTCGAGAAATAACATTAATTTTCGGTTAGCCAACCACTATAGTAAGGATGTTTGATCAGCTACTTGAATTAATTCACAAACATCTATTTTACAGACACCTTTAAACTTTAACTAGTTCAATTCTAAATATAAATATAATTGTCTTCATGAACTGGTACTAATTCATCATAAAAATACAAAACAAATGATGAATTATTTTTAATTATATTGTACGTGTTAGAACAATGATGAATGATCAGAAAAAATAACATTATTATAGTTTATATATCTTGTTTTATGTCTCACTTAATGAGAACACGTTTGTTATCAATCTCTTATGTGACCCGGATTCGAGACGCAGTAGGCTACACGCAGGATCTTGAATCTAGTGCCCTGATAGAGTTTCTGGTTCGAGTCCACCCTAGGCTGTTTATACCTTTCCGAACAAATTTACCAATATTGTCGACTTTGTCCCATTATTAAGGAACATGGAGGATTTTCACAGTCTTGTTGAAGGTAGGGGTAGGTACTGTTTATAGGCAAATGTTCAGGAAGGTGAGGTGAGCTGGCGCATGTAAAATGACCATGATATGTGTTTACATAGGGGTTGTAAGTGAAAAATTCAATATGGTCCTATTTAGGGATTATTAAAATAAATGTAATTATTGAGCGAAATTTTAACATATTGTTATTCAGAGAAACTTTATAGTATGTTATTATTTAGTGACGATTTCAATTTGTATTTGATAATTAATTTTTAAGTGAAACTTTCAATGTGTCCTTATTTAGTAAAATTTCAATACATGTACATGTATGTTATTACTATTTGAACATTTTAATGAATAATTGCAATGTATGTCATTATTGAAGAGAAATATGTTGTTTTTATTAAGTAAAAGTTTTTGTGTCATTTTAAAATGAAAATTTTAATATGTTATCATTTAAATGTAGTCAGTTTTATCAATGGCACTTTTATTTCACTTTTATTTCACTTTCACATTTTCGTTGAAAAATTCAAATTGTGAAAATTTTTAAATAGAGATATTTTGTTAATCCTCACCTGTAACATTTTAGGACGATATCGCTCCAAATATCAGATAGATTTAGATTTATTTCTGTATTAATTATGCTAAATAAAAATATAAATATAAAAAACTATTCATATAATAAACTGAACACGGATAATGGAGTTATGCCATCTATATAATATACATAAAGGATGCCACAAAAAGAGAAAAAAACTTTTTTCATTGTCGTACTTATTAAGATATATTGATTAGAGAAATGAGTTAACTATTATAGTACTTGTATATAGTGCTTTACGATGCATTTCAACCTTTTTCAGTTCTATCTGGATAGCTCTAGATTTCTAGACCCAAACTTTTAACCTAGTACTAATTAAGGACTTTAGTCAGTTATCTCTCCCTGATAAAATCTGAAGCAATCCAGTTGGTAAATACGTCCTTACAGTTGGAATCCTCGGATTTTATCACTGAATTCCTATGTAAGGATAACACAATATTTCATCTAATATCTTTCTTGCTAGCGAAGATATTTACAGAAGTGATGAAGTTTAGATAGTTATTTACCCTACAAATACTTATCTTGAATTTCAAACAAATTAAATGGTTTACAAAAAAGTTCTTTAAGATTAATTTTGGCAAATTGACATTAAAAGTAAGGGTAAAATCCGAGTAATCCAACTGATTGGACCTACCTCTTTGAAGAGTATACAAGGGAAAATAACTGACTAAGGTCCGTTAGTTAACTTTAAATATCAAACCGTCATGAAGTTTGCATGATAGCAAGTTGAATATAATAAACCAAAGTATGCAATCCCACGTGTATGGTATATCAACGCCCAGATATTTGTATGAAGTATTTCTATCATCGTTTAATGAACTGACTAGTGATTTTAATCAATTAATTAATCACGCTATTTAATTCCAAAATGATCATTCTACGTTCATGTTTATAATCACGCATATTTGAGACAATATTAATATTATCTAGATCTTTTTGAACAATCAGCATGCAACTATAAAACAAAAGCCGGACGACAGTATTGACGATTTATTTTGTAACAAAACATTTTCAGCTGATCTAAAAGATCTAATAGAACATGTGTATTTTAAAACCTACGTACAAATGAAAATAACACAATTTAAAAACAAATAAAAATCTTGCGTACTCTCAACTGTAACAACATGGCACCGACAGGGTCAAGAATGACCGTCTCTATTAGATAATTGTCTTGCATCCTTCACCGAGCCAGTCTCGTCAGAATTACTACGTTCATACAGAGGTTTAAATCTGGTTACGTTACGTCTATTTTTAGGTACACCGCGGTTTGGTGAAACATCCGCCACTTTAAGCGCACGTTTGTGTCTTTTACTAGAAACTTTTACATTATGAATATGTTTCCGGAAATGATTAATTCCAAGCTCATCAGATTCAAAAAGCTCTTTATATAACGGAACGTCTGTTTCAGAGTTAGTTGCGCGAAGGTGACTTCCGGCAAATACCACGTGCTTAGAATTGGTAACACTAGCATTATAATCCGTATTTTGTTTTTTATTTAATTTCTTTTTCAGTTTTAAATATTCCTTTTCCATTTCATTATGTCTCTTTCCGTCGATGACAGGTTGTTGTTGTTGTTGCTTATGTATGAAGTCACGTGACTGAGTGAGTGACGTATGTGCCCCAACTTCCGGTCTCAAGTCATTCAAACTCATTGATAAACCTTTAGGCAAAAGTCCTAAACTCCTTACTGTTTTTATATCCATTTTTGAATGACCACTGTCCAAATCTAACCATGAAGGTATGTACGGTTCCTCAGTAAAGAAATCTGCATCTGGTTTGTTCTCCCTAAACTCGCATGGACTTCCTTGGGAGCGTGAAAGCCTGGTTACTATACCGGTTGGTCGGCTTCCGTAATTATCTGATTCGTCTGCGTTTTTTACCTGTCCGAAAAATGCTTTGCTCAAATCATCACTTTTATTATCCAAATTACGTTTAGGCTTAGCAGTATCTCCGTTGATATTAATAGTATCTACAACTTTAATTCCGGTGTTGTTCTGTTGATCACCTAACTGTCGTCTGCTGTCATAATCTCTATCATGGCAAATATCCACAGTGTTCTCTGTATCGTTCCTTGTTTCTGTACAATTCGTGAGTATTTTATTGGCTATCAAATTTAAACCGTCTCGTGTGTCTATATCATCGTTATTTAGTTTAGATGAACCTTTTACGTTTTTCTTAAATCTTCGCGTACGTTTGAGACGTCTGCCTCCGTTTAAATCCCAACGAATCATAACTACAGTCGTGAAATACAGTTTACGCTTCAAATGAAATAAACATCACTGTTTATTTAATGTCGGTTTATCAATAGACGCATATATTTCTATATTTACAAATGTTTAAAATACGTCAAAGAGAAAGTGACAGGGATCGATACAAGTTTGTATAAGAAAGTATGATAATTCATTCAGTGTACACTTGGAATAAAACGATTTTTAATCATTTAGACATAAGGAGCTTATCTGAGAACGGGGCGTAAAAGGTTAGGATAGGTTTGGTCTTACTTTAAGTAATCGGTATTTATAAATCACTACATTTAACTTATAAATAACGCACTGCACGAAGTGAACTTTTGATCTTTGCATAAATTACACTTATGATATTGAAAAATAAATCATAATTTAATATTAAAGATATTTTACATACATTTTATTCATATTGATAAAATATAAGGCCGCTTCGTATTCGTGGTATTCGTAGCAAGGTGATTGTAATATATTTTAAACTACTAAGCAGTTGGTTAAAAAACTTGTGAGACACAATGTCATATAATTTAAGTTTAATGATTTATTTAAGAAGCGGTTTTCAAAACAACTTATTGATTGTTGCAATTAAGTTCCAACCTTAATTGACTTCCAATCTCAACTGACTTCCAACCCCAACTCAACCTCAGCTGACTCCCAACCTCATCTGACTTCCAACCTCAACTGACTTCCAACCTCAACTGACTTTCACGCTAAACTGATTTCCAATCTCAACTGACTTCCAATCTCAACTTACTTTCAACCTAAACTTACTTTCAACCTCAATTAACAATCAGTCATAACTGACTTTCCCAAATCTCAACTGACTTCCAGCCTCAACTGACTTCCAATCTCCACTGACTTCCAATCTCAATTGACTTCAAACCTCAACTGACGTCCAACCTCAACTGACGTCCAATCGTAACTGACTTCCAATCTCAATTGACTTCAAACCTCAACTGACTTCCAATCTCAATTGACTTCAAGCCTCAACTGACTTCTAACCTCAACTGACTTCTAACCTCAAATGACTTCAAGCCTCAATTGACTTCAAGCCTCAACTGACTTCTAACCTCAACTGACTTCTAACCTCAACTGACTTCCAACCTCAACTGACGTCCAACCTCAACTGACTTCAAACCTCAACCGACTTCCAAGCTAAACTTACTTCCGTACTCAACTGACTTTCAACCTGAACTGACTTACAACCTCAACTGACTTCCAACCTCAACTGATTTCCAACTTCAACTGACTTCCCAACTCAACTGACTTCCCAACTCAACTGACTTTCAACCTAGACTGACTTCCAATCTCAACTGACTTCCAATCTCAACTGACTTCCAATCTCAATTGACTTCAAACTTCAATTAACTTTAAACCTCAACTGATTCGATATAAAGTGAATCGAAAATAACCATTAAATTGTTTAAATTTTCAATTGATAAATGACACTGGTAGTTAAAGACACTTGATGGAGAATCTAGTTTCTCAAGTAGGTATATATAAAGCATTCAATGGCCTCTTATATGAGATAAGTAAACTCCGCCCTTAATATTGTCGAGTCTTTGATAGTTTATATCATGATATATATTTCAAAGCGGAAGCTAGGTATGTGTGTACTTACAAAGTAATGTATTGTTTGGTTCTTTAAATATTTTTCAGTTACACTCCGGCGATTATTCGTATCACTGACATTCCGTGGACAGGCAAAGAAACATTGGACATAAGCTGTAAATCTAGTACTAAGCATATTTCTGACACTTGTATGTTTGATATAAAGATATGCGGAAAAATGGCCGTAGAAAATATTTCATGGCCAAATTACTCTGAAAAGGTATGTAGGTACCGTCGGGGAATCGAACCTCAGACCCCTGGTTAATAGCTAAGCGCGCTAAAACTGGTTTATCCGGATGGCTTTTACCTTATAAAAGTTGTATAATATAGGAACAAAAACAAGTACAAAATATATTCATATAGGTACTTGTCATCAGCCATACATGACCAGGATGCACAAATCATTATACATACCTGCTTATATATGTTGATTTCATAAAGATGTAGCATAAAGCTACAGTCTCATAAACATAAAATAGCTGTGAGGGCACCGTACGGGCGCCGTGCGATCAAGCTCCGCAAGGACCCGTACGAACTCTTGCGTACCCGTACGGACTATTACGTTTTTACCAGGGTCTGTGAGATGAGCCCTGGATACACGTATCAGTTTTAGAGTCAAATCGTTAGCAAAATAGTAGCCGAGTATGGATTAAACATGCATATATTCCAGCTACGGCTCCGTACGGGTGAGTTGTTTGTACCATGTGTGTACCGTCACCTAATACGCAAGGCTTCCCACGGCCTACGACTGTCTGCACGTACGAGTCCGCAACAAGCCACGATTTAATGGGACTGAGGCATTAGCGCAGCAGGTTGTATCACTGCGCTAAGTTAGCTATAATAGCAAAATTGGCCAAAATTGCTACTTTGACTAACCACCCGGCTTTTTGTTCTCGTTGTTAATTTTCACAAGATAGTCAGTTCGTTTTAAAAGAAGCAAACTATATATACATGCTTAGAGAACAAAGTTTAAGTTTAAGTTTAGAGAACAAATAAATAAGTCTCTATATATAATAAACTGCTACATATTACGATAAACAATCTCAGTTTTCTGCCAATTTAGTTTTGATTAGTTATCAATGACTAATGCCTACTGAAATCATGACATTATTTATTGAAGTTCAAGTCAATATGAAGTACATTCAGTGTTTTATCAGAGGCATACTATACGTAGATTGTTTTTTTTATCTGAATCAGCAATCTTTGAAACAATGACATTGTTTGATTGGATAATGCCATGCAGTGTTCATTATGTTTTACATTTCAATCAGTCAATGTGTAGTGCAGTACAGTGCAGAATTTTTACCTCGACATTTTAGTACCCACATTTCCAAAAGGTTGACTACTTCTCCATGCACCTTATTATTGAAAGAAAATCAACACTTATGTCAAATTTTCATAGAAAAGCCTGACTGAGGCTCGAACAAGCAACCCCTTCAAGACTCTAGATCCTGAACGTAGCTTTTTGCGCCATGAACCAGGAAGTGCAGTTATATATGATTTTTAGAATACGAAGGCTCCCCTACTTATAGTTGTGCGACGGTATAATTATTATAAGTTAATGTCTTGGGGCAACACTTTCGTATGAAGGATTCACTCGTTACTTCACACTTGTCTAAATACAAAGTTGCATAAATATTGCACGAATTTAACTGAATTATTGCCCTTGTGGTCGCATATCCGGTTCGCTGTTTTATTTCGAGAGTTCAAACTTTTGACTATGATTCAAGACCTCAAAAATCTTATATTGGTTTTGAAGTAAAAGGACGGTTCGCATCATTAATGACAGCGATAAAGACTTGCTTATTATGCACATATGATATAATATATCTTGCTCAATGACATGACAATCTAGGTATGGAATGGATTTAAACAATTGCATATAGCTAAATTTTCTATGATCAAAACTGCTCGACAATCGATCGCTCCTTGCACGCTCAATATCGGAAACACGTCTGCTTGCGACGATGCCGGACATAAACCTTTTAACAAAATAGCCGTTTCTAGTATTGCAGAATGATTATTTTTTATCCATGTGTTATAATAGCATAGATGCACAGGAATGGCGTATTGAAAAGCCATCAAGTCGGTGATTAAAATATCATGCCAAATGACGTCATAAATTAATCCTGCCAATTTAAAGTTTAAATTCCGTAGACTTATGTAAATGCGTTCGTTTTTTTAAAAAAGGAACATAATCCGTTTAAAGAAGTATAATATATAACATAGCCAAGCGTCTAGTCGTTTTGTTGGATCTCTGCCTAGCTATCATAAAGGCTACACGTGTGCGAAATTGGAACATACTTTATATGAGTGTATGTTTAATTTTGTATTAAGTTAATACCCCCATTAAATAATTTTGAGTTTTTCGCCGTGGTATATGAATAGAAAGGACGCGTGCGCATGATACTTGTAGAGGTCAGTCGCATAGGCTTTAAAATAAGCACAATACAGTTTTGTTTGTTAATATCTGTCGGGGAATGGCCGTAACTAAGTTGCGAGAACTTGTGGTCAGATCCCATTGTCATTTTGTACATAGGTACCTGTCATTATTGTAATTGATATATACAAACAAAATTTCTAAATTTCTAGATTACCTCGAAGTTCTTCAAAAAATATTTCGACTCGTTCAAAACCTCGAGGTAATCTAGAACCGGTGTGGGGTATGGAGAACTACCACAAATAAGAGAATTTGTGCCGATTAAACTGTACAAGGTCTGTTAAAAATTGGTTACCTATAAATGTCATTTACATTGTCTCTTTTATCTAAATTAGTTGATCTGGTCGTCATTTTGCCGTGTTAGGAACCATATAGGTCACGTGATTCCCCACACTGATACTCGAAAATTAATATCCAGTACTGTGTTTGGTATTTGTTTCCTCGACAAACCGCAGTTGGTAGCGCGCCGGGATTAGGAATCTCGTGCCCGAGGGGGTGCGGGTTCAAATCCTACCCGGGGAGGTTATACCCTTCCATGAAAATTTGACAATTATGTCGATTTTCTTCCATTGATTAGATAATATGGAGAAGTTTCCGGCCTTGTGGAAGGGTAGGTGAGTACTGGTTATAGACAATGGTCCAGGAAAGCTAAGTTAGATCCGCTGGACGCCGTAAAATGACCTAAATTGTGTTAAAATAAATCCTCGACAAACCATAGAAACATGTAGTGCTATTATTTGACGCACAATGATGCTTAATGTGATCACTTTTAACACGAATAGCTCCCCGGTTAGCGTAGTCAGTAGTATACAAGACTATTGATCAAGGGGTCGTGTATGGAGCGTGGTCATGAAATAATTTCTACGGCCATTCTCTATCCTATCAATGATCTTTAATCATGTTGGAAGTTGTCAGTCACTGACGAAAGTATGCGCTTAGTAACTGGTTAAAAGCTAAATCCAGAGAAGAACGGTTAATATAGTAGGTTGACTAGCCGCCATGATATGACCTATACAATAGGTTGCTATGGCGTAAAATCCAACAATAAATAAAAAATAAATAAATAAAATGCATCATTTATACGAAATCTTGATCAAAATTACTTTCTATCTTGTACATGTACCATAAGTTTTTATATTTTCTCGGAGCCTACATTAAAAGCTGTATTAAAGGTGACCTGTATTAAAACCATGATAATCTCTGTTTATGATTCAAGTTTCCCTTAGTAATACCATGTTTGTCTACGAAATCATTTATTTGCTTCAAACTTAAGATCCAATCTGTCAAACACGCCCCTTCTCTTACCTGGGTTCAATTCATGGGACTATGTCATGTTCATAGTGATAGAAACTAATTTATTAATGATAATGAGTATGAAGTGTTTTCAATGTAAGTAAATATCTGCGGCTTTCAGTCTAAATAGTTTCTGGCTTTATTAAGCCAAGCAATATTTGTACAGGGCTAAAAAACCTTATCGGTTAACCATAAAAACGGCTATGTAAATAGTTGGTCCTAATCAATGAAAATATTAGTTTTAAAGATTTCCTTTCTGTAAACTGACATTTATTTTACTCCATTTTGTGCTAGTTTATATAAAAAAGAGATATACATTTAATGTACATGATATATAGTATAATTTACAGATTGGATAAATAATATTTACATAATGGTTCATAAATTTTCCGTAATAAAATTTACATATCGCTCAACCTGAGATAGTTTGATCCAATCCAAGGAGAACAGTAAAATAAAAAAATCTGTACATCGTGAATCAGCATAATCAGCATATGACGGAATCCATAACGGTCAAATTTCTATACAAAGAAAGGACGTCTTCGTGAGCCGTGGTATTAGTCTACCTCTGCATATCGCTCTACAGAGGTTGCGCTGTATCTCTAGTTTGAGCGCAGTCTTAAGCAATAAATGTCTGTCTGCAAATAGAAGGTCAGAAATTATCAGTAACTATCATGTACTATTATATACTGCGAACGGTTAGAATTATGCTTAGTCATCAAAGCTCAAAGACACTAAGGATGTTTTACATTCCAAAGAACATCGCAACACTATTTAAAACATTCTCTGTTCACGTTCACCATAGTAAGCAACCTACGATCTGATGTAATCATGTTCCTATATCAAATATAGACAAGCAGATTATATATTCCTATCCTCACAGGTTTGCCTGACGTCTAACTTCCATACAATGTCATATACAAACCAAATATTCATATATCTAGCCGCTCAAGATTTATTAACAAAGGGCGACAACTCAAACAGGCGTAACATTCATGCGTCTCAGCAGTAGATGTTTCCTGAATAGTTTTACGAACTGACTGAAGTTGTGGTATAATCCATTTGTGATAAGTGTCACAGTGTTTCCGACGTCTCGTGTACAGTTGGTATGGTTTGTATATTGTTTGTCATTACGCATGCGTGGCTACACACGTGACCATTTTCAGCCATACACTTAAGAGCATGTTTACTTTCAGCTTTGAATATTTCTTGGTGACCTAATTCATGAGAACGTAATCCATTATTCAATTTTTCATCATTTAGACTAACTGCTCGTCCAAAAGCAGCTGTGGCCTCCTTTCGTATATCATTTGGCGTTCTAACACTATCCATGCTCCGAAATGTGACATGGTTTTTAACATTTTTGATGTATGTACAATGTTCAATCGAGCGTGCCGTATTATAGGTATTAAAACTGCTATATTTCAGGGACAATTTAAGACTGCTTGGTTTTTTCCATGACTTTTGTCCTTGTGAATCAATATTTCTTGTTGCATTACGACTATGACAGATTGTCTCTAGGAAAGCTAGACGATATCGTCTTGACATCACATTGTACAATATAGGATTTATAGTTGATCCAAAGAAATATAGGATTCCTGAAATAAAAGAGAAAACTATTTAAAGGGTATTTGAATGAAGGCAGTAAGAGTATAAGTCTACATGCACGTGTTAATGTTGTAGCATTTTGTCCAACTGTGGATTGGAAGAATGAGGTATATAGATGGATTTAGTGCTGAATAGATTCGTAACCTCAGTTACCTCGTCTAGCACTCTTTGCATACAGATTGTCGTACCATTACACCAACTTAACAAAATCTGTTTATGTTGATGTTTTACAATAAATAATGAATACGTTAGTTGAGGTGTCCCTAAAGTTATGATCACACATTCACAGAGAATGATGCTAGTCGTGTACCGACGATATTGGTAAGAATGCTGTCAGATGTTCAGCTAGCTGTTGTTGTTTTTCAGGCACATTCATAAAGCAGTGCAGAAAAAAAACACATGACGAAAACAATGAAACTTTTTACAGTATGGTCGAGTGGTAAAGACACAATATTAACTCTAATCACACAACTGTTTTGTTATACTCATCGGTGAAAGTACTAGACTAAGTATTGTATTATCTAAGCACTATAAAATACACTACAATGATAAATTCGGTCAACTACCTTGATAGTAATCAGTATGCATAACAATGTATCTGTTTTATATTATAATACAATAACCAGACAGAACTAAATATATCAGATAATTGACAATGTTTTGTCTTCTAGACGATCGACTGTATGAAAACAATGAGATATTAGACGATGCTATCAAAGAGATAGTAAAATATCGACGTAAAACAACTCCAATGAAAATTGATGGATATGATAAAGATGTGGAAGCCATAAACAACATCACAAATAACAGAGATTAAGATATAAATTATTCCCTACTTGTAGGGACTACAATAATAAAATGGTTATAGATAGCTTTTGATTGTACATCAGTCAGGGAGAGAAGTTTGTAAACAACACCAGTAGCCCTATACGTCCATGAATAATAAAGTGAAGTTTGTTTGTAAACATGTAGCAGCTTTTGTAGCTGATGTATTATACATGTATTGTTTTATTATTATTTTTATTTATATTTATTTTATTATTATTTTTTTGATCAATTGTTGTTTTTTATGGCTTTTTAAATAAAAACCCATATTTTATTCCTTAACCGTGTCTGTCTTTCCTTGCCCAGCATATAAGCTTTGCCAAACTCCATCACCATAAGTACAATAAGTGTACATATACTTGCACTCTCTTGCCTTCAAACTGGCTTTTATAGCGACGTGGTAGGGAGTCAGCTTATGACTCGGACGTTCGCGGATTATATCCGAGCTTGGACCATAGCTTTTTGTCGGGTAACAAATGGCAACAAAGGTAAATAACCAACTTGGAATTGTGTTATTTGTTTTGGTTTTACGGCGCACCAACACAAAAAGGTCATATCGCGCAGGAACTTTGTGAATGCATACTTAGATTGTCCAAAAGACATTCAAGCTTCAAGAATCGAAGGACGAATTCTGGTAAGTGGTGTTCGTGAAAGATGTAAAATATAACACTTGTATCAATTGCCTTCAAGTTAGATTTAATGGCGACGTGTTTACCCAATTGCAAGAGCCTTATTGAAGATAAGAATTTGTGGCTCAACCCGTTTGCCGTATATCGTACATGTACACATGTCTGATCATTGTAATTATTAAAGTTGTTTTATATCTGTGTATATAAAATTTCTGTAAATATGGACAATACAATATGTTTAAACTAAGTGAATGTTAAGGTGTATTAACTACATTGTTTAATTTACCTGATATATAAAACAGTGAACTTTGAAGATCAAACAGTATTGGCGTCCAATCTCTGTTATATACAGTGAGAAGTCTTTGAGCATGAAATGGAGCCCAACAAACAAAGAAAGCCACCACAACTGCCACTGAAATATATAAATAGAAAATAATGACCATAGTTACACCACAACTCATACTTGTATATTTGTAATACATTTCGTACGCTAGAGCTTGTTAGGACCCATTCAAACATACATATAGTCACATACACGAATATAGCCAATTAATAACTATTATTTATACAACGACTACAACATGATTACTTAATATATTTTAAGAACTAATACGATACAATGCACAGGTGGTCTGCACAATAAGCGACCGACACGGTTCCACTTTAGCTTTTTTTACATGGAACCGCCTATGATGAAACACAAACCAACAAAATTGATACTCGATAGCGCTACAACTACATGTATAGTCATTGTCAATCTACATCAGTATTATCTGAATTGTAGGAACTCGTACTGGAATCACGTCCAAAATGGAAAAAGACCCGGTGCTTTTACGATTGGTGATTTATGACAAAGAACTACGACTTCAGTACTTATCGATACGACTGTATAACAATAGCAAAAAGACAGAAAATACTGAACCACAAAACATTTGACATCAAGAACTAATGACGCATGTAAATAGGTAGAAAATAAAACATCATTAAACTTCATTGAACGCGTTTGTATTAGGTCGGTTGAGTTAGTGAGATTACCCGTAGTACTCGGAGTGTACTTAACATATCTTTTGAGAGATTGTTCTCACTTTATACATTGAGAGATTGTACTCACCTAATACTTCGAAAAAGATGAATTTGCCTTTGATTTTGAACGATTGTACTCCCGAATATTTCATGAGAGGGTATTTATTTATCTACATGTATTTGAGATCGTACTCACTTACAACTTTGTAAGATAGTTCTCACATAATTCTTGTAAACGTATACTTATCTAATACTTGTTGAGATTGTACTCACCTAATACTTTGAGAACACTTCTTCTTGCCACAGCAGAATGTCCATCAGTCCCATGTCTACAAGAACCTTGATGTCTTTTATCAGAAGATTCTCTGCTAAGCTCCGCCTTCCGCAACGTACAGCCAATCAGCGTGTAGAACACAATTATCACTGTCAATGGAAATACGAAGAACACAAATGTTGAGACTTGGAACACGTGGGTCATTCTGTCAGAATATTGTGGTGGGATATTACATTGTAGTGACTGTTCTATAGGAACTCCGTGCTTGTCTTTTACATAATAGAATAAATCCGTATGTATAGGATATGGTAATGCCGAGAAAAAAGAGAGAATCCAAATTGCAATTATTATTTTAATGCATCGAGAGAAAGCGACGAACTTATGTGATTTCAGTGGCTTACATATAGCTACGTATCTCTCTATAGTAAAAGCTGTTATTGTTAAAACAGTTGCGTACGAAGTCATTTCGACAAAATGAGTTTTGATGATACAGAATGCTTTACCAAATCTCCATGGATACGACTCCCAAATTGAATAGGCCTCCGGTGGCAATCCTGAAATGAATAAGTAAAATGAATGAGTTAACATCATTGTACATTCATTGTATATTTTTCCTGAGAAAAAAATCTGATATATATTTATAACATAATTATTATTCACCATTAATCTTGTTTTAATATTAATATATGTGTTTATTATACAACGGGATTGATGATAAACAATGACGATGCTAAATTCAGTAATGTCGTTATAATTCTATCTCTTCAGAGACTCTATAAATCATATCGATGACTTCATCCAGTTAAGTCCCCAATTGGTTTTAAACAATAACTTACTGATTTTTCAAAATCATCAATTGTTCGAATTATATTCTTTGTTAGTTCAGATAATTCGTAATGAATTAAATTTGGACTGGATTTTAGTGTTTAATCCTTAGTGAAGATGTCCCAACACATGTGATACATTTAGTCTCATATTTTTGAAGGGTCTACATGAAGTCTCATGTTTATAAAGGTTAAAGGGGCTACATGAATGCTCATGTTTATAAAGGTTAAAGGGGCTACATGTAGTCTCATGTTTATAAATAGTGAATTCCATATTAAATGATACATTCCATATTCAAATAAGACAGTGTTTCAACAAGTTGACTAAAAAAGTCGCCAGAACCATCAATAGATCATTGTTGGCTCATCATTAGTGTTTTCACTTGTTTTAATACGTCGGATCTTGAAACGAGGAACACTTGTTTTACCTCATCCTTATTATATATCTTTGTTTAGCCAACTAATAATATCACTACCGTCTTAGAGTATGATGACCCAGTGTATGGCCAATGACGGGTTTAAGTTGTATAATTATGGCTCGTCCAACCAGCTTATTCTTTGGCGTCAATTCGTCATCGGTTCAACGAACGACTGCTATTTGGATTTATTTAGTGTGGAACAGTACCGAGCCGACCGCCTGTAGTACTAAACAATAAGTATGCATGTTATTACTCAAGGATACTGTGGTAGATTTGAGACACTACCAAAAAACGACGCATTATTGGCACGGACTGGAGTCCGCGCTCTTACTGATGGCAATTTGTTTTGCCAATATAGAAGCGGCTTTCAATTATATCTGCATGTTTACACGTTGTATTCATTTTACAAGTGCCAGCGTTATATTGCTTTAAATTTCATCTAGGTTTTTATTTTATTCTTTTTTTAAATTAGGCAAGTAATTCAGGTTATGTTATGAAAGTTCGATACATGTTTTAGCAAAACTAGTAGCCCGTTCAATTACCCCGAACGTTCCGTAACGTTAGGGTCGGAACAACTCAACCCAAAGACAACTCAACCCGAGACAACGTAATCCCCTACTAACGGGTTGAGTTGTCCCTACTTTGAGTTGAGTTATCCACGGGTTGAGTTGTCTTCGAATTGAGTTGTTCCGCCTCCGTAACGTGCGCACAGTCGTAACTGAACACGTTGATGCTACACGTGAGATGATTAGTAAAAACGTATAGTAAAAACGTATAACAAGTTACGTATTAGGTTCCCGCGTACTTTTATCCTATTTTGGTGAACTTCTACGCCGATTTAAACAGTCTTTTGCTTTGTGCAAACAATATATTATTATATTTTTGTAGCGCTTTTTTATGTTTCGCATCATTCTTTCATCAATACGTATGTGTAGTAAAAGAATGATAGTTCATTGAGATAATTTGTCAAGATCATTTTTTATTTTACCAATTTAGCTCAGAAAACATTTCACATGCATAGGTATGAATCAAATGTCATTTTCTTGAACCACAAAAAATAAGAATGAAACAAAAATGTAATTAACATTACAATCCCGTGATATTCTATTTCCCTTTAATGAATCGAGAAAGTAATATGTCAAAAATAGATAATAAATCACACGCACACGTTTTTTTAAATGTTAAATGGTGTTACTTCATTCATTACGAGCTATGCATTTTTTATTTATCAAAGGAATAGTGTGCATACATTCATTAAGACGATGTATCTATATTTGCACTGAAGTTGAATAATTTGTTTCTTAATGTTTTTGTTGGGTTTAACGCCGTAGCAACACATTATATAGGTCATATAACGGCGGTCAGTCAACCTACTTACTGTTCCTGGAAAGGCTAAATCTCTGGACTTAGCTGTTAACCAACTACTAGGTGCATACTTTCGTCAATTACTGACAACTGCCTTACATAATTAACAATCATTGGTAGGGGGCGGAATGGCCGTAAAAATTATTCCATGCTCCAGGAAAGTATGCCCCGCTCTGGAATTGATCCCACGACCCCTTAATCAGTAGACTTGCGTGCTACCAGCTGAGCTAGACGGGCAGCTGAGGTTGAATATATAAAACTATTCCCAACATATATTTTCATCAAATGGCCCAATTTACCGTAAGACATGAAGGAAAATTATTTTTTGTTATTTTATATATATACTTGGTTTAAAGGGATATACAGGCAAAAGTTTAACTTCATATTTCCTGATTTGGAATGATATTTTTTTGTAACTGTGAATGCAACAGACACACTGTTATATTACTTGGCAAAATATTTCTTTATTTTCTCGTAATGTTTGGTGTTTTTTTCTTACTAGACCCACGTAGGTCAGGTTAGCTAAAATTAGATTAGTGTTAAAGTATGCATTTACTGATGAGAAGATACTAGAGCTTGTTATTGTGCAACATTAGTATAATTCTATTAAAATGATATCCTAACTGCCTAAGAATGTTAAAAAGACAAGAAGCGACCAATGAAAATGTTTAATTTCAACAAGTACGACATTTCACAAATCTATAAATAGCTTGGTGGTTCCCTCAGCATCCTATTTAGTATTCAACAATGGGTATGTCACCTGTTTAATTCGTTCAGTTGAATGTTATAAGTGACAAATGTTATTAGTAAGTGATTTCTTATGTTCTTAATACTGTTTTAAAGACTAAACTTGGTTCTATACTTTTGGCACAGTTATTTGCCTGTATATTCCTTTTACGCCGTGTCAAAAATTACATGTAGGTTATTTAACGGCGATCAGCGCTCCTAACGTAGCCTTCTTACATCCTTGTCTATAATCAGTACGCATCTACTTTCCTCAAGGCCGGAAACTTCTCCATATACATTATTACAGGAGGAAAATGTAAGATATTTGTCTGTGATAAAGTCTGAGGTGATCCAATTGGTATCTAGGTCCTGTCAGTTGGAATCCACAGATTTTATCGTTTATTTACGACCGTTTTGCGCTAAGCCCGCGATTAAGCTCTTTACCAAAACAATATTTTGTAAATAAAGAATTTACAAAAGAGTTATTAAATATCAAACATGGCCTGATATTCAATTTTATATTTGATGACTATCATGAAAATTTGGAAAAAAAATCTTATACGCAAATAAAAGAACAACAATTTCGACACAAATGAAGTTCCGTTTTGTCAATAAAAACTAGTCATAAGCCATTGAAATCATTTCATTGAACCATCTAAATAATTATGATAGATTTGATTTGCGTTCAGAATGGCTGATTAATACAAAAACTTAGAGGAACCGACATTAATGTATATCCATCAATAACCAGTTATTCCAAAGATTCATCTCCAACAATTAGCTATCAAAATTAGCCTATACAAAATACATGATTTACTATAACATAATAAATATACATCATAGAACATGCTCATATCTCGTATTATATAGCTTCTCCCATGTGTTTCATTTATACATAAACCATCCACATGTTTCTGCTTAAACTTAGACATTAATGTGAGGAACAAATCTCATACAAAATAGACAATGAGGCTAAATGTCAATGAAATTTGCATACAAAAACATTTCTCCTAATTGGATTTTGTATAATTTGTACATGACCTTACGGGTTCATTATCCGCCAAAATAACAACGTACATTTATTTCCTAACCCATCGTAATAATATAAAAGAAATATCTCAATTCTATTAATTTGTATCATCAATGGATATCCTTGGGCTATAATACTCATACGCTTCGGTTCTCACAATAATTAAATGAAGCGTATATAAAAACCTGAAATATACTTGATAATTGTACATATGTTGACCAGTAGACTTTCATTTCCTAATGCAATAAACGTCTTTATCTGAATTTGTCTTGAGATTTCCATCGAGACACTTAGCTAAGGCGACTGTTCAATTTCATTACATCAACATAAAACTCTTCCTTGAGTTCAATATACTCTAATAGCTAAACGATTACAAATGGACATTGCCATTTTTATTTTTCTAAAGAACTAAAATTTTAGAAAGTTTGCCGTTTACTTTACAATTTAATGAACCTGTATTTGGAATGCAGTATTAGGGATAAGAAATTGTGGATTTTTGTATTGTGAGAAATAAATCATGCTGCATTTTTTGGTTAGCACATGTTTTCTTACTATTCTAAGTTTAACATCATAATGACCATTGCCAAAAATAAAAGCAGCAACAAATAAATCATATTATAGACATTTAGACTTATTCCGGCATTATGTTACAAACTATGAGCCAAATAAAATACTAAGACAAATATGAAAATATAGTACCATGGCATGCTTCCCAGTACCAGGGATAACACAAAAAAAACAAGTCTTTATTTCTATTGGACACAGAGAGACAAATGAATTGATATCATGTGTATTATCACAGAAATTTTATATTATAACGTGTACTAGTATATACTAAAATGCTGTTTATCTCGAAAAGATCCTTATGAATCTAATGCCTGTATTATCAAAAGTCTCTCGACAAAGTTTGATGGAACTCCACAGGTTTTCGATCTGTGGCTAAACATTGGTTTCATTCTTAAAAACAGTTTCTTGACCATGGATTAAGTGTACGCTAGTACAATAATTAAACTACACATAATTTGACTAGGCATTACCGTTATCGTGATCTCGATTTGTTCAGATATAGGTTCCCATTTTAAAATGGGTGGATATCGCTCTTATCCGATAGAGCCAATAAAATTTACGTAAATAAATAATTTATTCCTAATCTTAACAAAACATGGAGATGCCTTTTACGCAAATGATATAGAATTCATCATGGGTTTAGTTCGTTGATGAATCTAAATTTACCAATGGATATCAAAGTATTTCTTGCCTTGCGGAAACTTTTTAAATCTATAAAATTGGGTATGAAACATCTGTTGTAATTAGTTTGCACAATACAGATTACCCCGTTGATCTAACTAATTGGTAAGACATAAAACATCTCAATTGATGACAGAAAAGCTAAACTCAGCAACACATTATTTTTAAATTTACATTCAATAAAACACTATCCTAAAAACCTATGACCTTTTTTTGTCTTGAAAGGTGATTAATTACGACGAAAATATGAAAACAAAGCTTTTCACAAGATAAAAAGCATCCTCCTCGAATTTTTAACTTTTAAACATCTAAATAATTGACCATTATATTGCCCCCTATGTCTGCAATTGAAACAAATGTAAGGGTCATAAGCGATGGTAGGAGGGCATTTCGTTCGGCATCCGTCTGTGTGAGCTTGGACCGATCAATCGGATATCAGACATATTCTTGTCACCACATTCGTATTCAACTATATGAAAAACTAGGGGACCTTAAGATTATGCAACATACTCAATAAAGAAGCTCTTAGCTTAATGGTTTTATTGACTATTTTTTTATTTAAAAAAGTGTTGTGATAGAACGGTTAGATTCATTTGTGATCTCTTATATCTACTTAATCGTAAATAATCAATAAGAACTATTTTTAACAGTATTTTTAACAATATTTTCAAACTTAACTTTAAAATTGAGCTCACCTGACACGAAATGCTTATGTAAGTTATTTTGTTCCTCTGATGTATGTCATGCGTCCGTCCGTACGTCCGTCAATCAACAATATAGTCCTATCATCTAATATACGTGTATATGTTAAAACATCATGCAGTATATGAAACCATCAAGCCAATGGCACCTGGTAGAGATGTTTCTGGCATTGAGCTTTACAAATCTACCAAATGTCTTCGAAGATTTCTATTCTATTCAACACTTTACCAATCTGATTAAAACCCGATCTAAATTTTTCCTCTTGCCTAATTTAGATCTGGCCTTTTTTCAAACGAAGGTCACGTTCAGGTACGTGACCTTTTCTCACCATAATATTCATGACGAGATTGTTATAATACGTAACTTGTTTACATCGTCTACGTCACGCAATTTGAAATAAGCCGTCCAATCCCAGACTGTGAATAATACCGCTGTTAAATTAGCTTGCCAACCTTGGTATAAAAATAGAAATTACGAAATCAAAATGTTATTAATAGTGTTTCGTCTAGATGAAAGCTACGCATTGATTGGTCGACACAAAGTTCATCTCGACGTGACCTTCCATGGAGACAGTAGAGATTCTGTACTTCAATGCTCTACAGGATATCTGTTTACGGAGATTGACACACTACATGCCAAAAAGAAAGCATATATTTTCAAAATCCAAGTTAAGTTAAAATCAGTATACTTGGTATGTGGCAATACATAGTGTAACTCTACCATATCTGTTTAATCATGAATATAGAATAACAATTGACCTCGCCCCTGGAGTCACTTCATTTCCTGATGATTTATGTAGAAAACCATTAAACCAAACAGCTAGAACATTGACATTTAGCGTGTAGCATTGTTTAGTAGATCTCTCCCAAATTTGTTTGAATCACGAATCTTGTAACAAACGTTTTACGCCCTGAATCACTTTGTTATCCAGATGTTAATGTAGGAAGTAATAAAACAGCACCGAAACAATAAACCTTGAGGAGAGAATTTTATCTTAAGCATCGCGTAGGGAATCTTTATCATTATCAGTAAAATCATGACCTCTGAGGTCCACTTGTTCCATGTTCATTGTTTTTAAATCAGAAGTGGAATATGAGCAAAGCCTTATCATTTTAAAGCAGTGACTATGAAACCTGATGTTGATGTTAATTTTGTATCATAAGTTCAAGAGTTTTATGGGATGACTTAAAAAATACATTAGCAAATATACTCAGGTGAGCAATTTTGAGACATCATGGCTCTCTCATAAAATAATATTATATATATACATATTTTAATCGAAGCTGAGTACAAACCAAGTACTTGTGTACTAACACAACCATGCTACGTGTGCTGCTTTTGTCGATCATACTCGCTGTTTCAGATGGATTTGACAAGACAAAACTTTGGAAGATACCATCCCCTATGCATGGTTTTCAACTACAACCTGTAAGTATGATATTTTTTGTTTCATTTTAATTAGTTATTGTTTGTTTTAGTTTTACGACGCACCAACACAGAAAGGTCATATTGCGCTTTTAATTAGTTATAAAATCCTATATTTATGCAATATCGGTAAACAAACGTAAATATCATCAGTTCCAAAAAATAAAAATGACAATCAGTCATTCAGTCAGTCGATCTAGTGTGTGTGTATGGGTACTGAATTGGTTTTAGATTTAGCGATTTTCATGTGAAAGAGAACTCCAATTGTAAGTAGCTGCAACATAATATCATACTTTTGTTACACATCTAAAGCCTTAAGCTACACAGTCGTTTTATGTTTTATCACACAGACTTTTGGTCAATGGTTTGTTCAATACCGTGTATCGCCATGTAGTTGGAAAGGATCAAATGAATTTCAAGATTATGAATATTTTGGCTCGCTTGTAGGCAATAATGTCTTAAGTATGACTTTAACAGTAAGGTATTATAAACAATTTTTACATTTAACTCTCAGAATAATGTTTTCTTAATTTATTTGTGAGCATAAGTTTTTCAAATATTCTTATTTAGTCGATGTTTATTTTTTCTTATTTCCAATTATAATATTCTACTATGTATAAAGAAACTGCAGTGACGACAATTAAATGCCTATGCTGAGCAAAAAAATATGAAAAAAAATCTTAACAAAGATAGGTATTAATAACCGTTGTTTCTGATGTCCCAGACGTGCTTTATATTTAGGATCATCAATCGAAATTGAAGTTTTGTAAAAGTCGCGCTTAGTGCATGCTTCAGAGCCTAATGTTCGTTTTTCAATTCGTGGCCCAACCTAATGGAAAATGCTGAAATTGAATTTAAATATTTATATATTTTCACATTTATATATCTGCAATTTTAGAAGTTTTCTTATATATATATTTACTTCAGATGTTTTTGAATTGGAAACATTTTGCACTGTCATATAATAGATCTAGAACTAATTTAATTACGCGTCGAATAATTTACGTTTAACTCCAAATACAAGTGTAAATTATGAGATGTAAAGTTTCAGAGTTACGAATACGAGTATTGTGTCATATTATTAACTGATCCTACGAATTATTTAAGATTAACAATTTGAAACAATAAGCATTGTCATAAAATTTAATAATTTCAGAAATGGTGTTTGTAACACTATTAACGCACCTGCTTTCCTAACATCCCAACCAGGAGTAATAAAAGTCAAGGACCCACTTGGTAAGGTTTAGTTTGTTTGTTTGTTCGGTTTAACGCCGTAGCAACACATTGTGTAGGTCATATAACGGCGGTCTGTCAACCTACTCACTCTTCCTGGAAAGGCTAAATCTCTGGATTTAGCTGTTAACCAACTACAAAGCACATACTTTCGTCAGTGACTGACAACCGCCCTACATAATTAAAAATCATTGATAGGAGGGAAAACAATCTGATTAAAACCCGATCTTAAATTTTACCGCTCGAACACTCGCTAATTTAGATCTGGCCTTTTCCAAACGAAGGTCACGTTCAGGTGACCTTTTCTCATCATAATATTCATGACGAAATTGTTATGATACGTAACTTGTTTACATCGTCTACGTCACACAATTTGAAATGAGCCACCCAATCGAAGAATGTGAAGAATACCGCTGTTAAATTTGCATGCAAACCTTGGTCTAAAAATAGAAATTACGAAATCAAAACTTGTGATCAATAGTGTTTTCGTCTAGATGAAAGCTACGCATTGATTGGTCGACACAAAGTTTATCTCGACGTGACCTTGCATTGACTAAGTAGAGATCCAGTACGACAACGCGAGTAGAACAGGATCTCTGTTTACGGGGATTGGAGGGAAAATGGCCGTAGAAATAATTTCATGACCGAGCTCCACGAAAGTATGCCCTGCCCAGGAATTGAACCCACGACCCCTCGATCAGTAAACTTGCGTGCTACCAACTGAGGTAAGGTTAAACTTATATTATAAGAACAACAGTCGCACCGCAAGGATAGACAGTGGTGTATGTAAGATATTCTTATGGAGTTATTAAAGTAATATTTAAAATGATATAAATGTATAGTATTCTGTTGTGTGTTCAATGATCAAGTAACACCACCCATCTGCATATCATATTTTGGGGTGTCTACTACTGTGATTTGTAACTAATAAATCTAATTGACATTTGTTTTCAAAAGTAAAATTGTTCGTGTCATTTTCGTGTTTACCTGCGCATATTTTCTTTTAAAACAAGAATATGTTTCATTTTCCAAGTTGAAATGTCTGTTTAACTTTTCCTTTTAGGGTTGTTTCTTATATGTCTCTTTAATCGTTTTATTCTAGTATGTATGGGCCAGTAATGAAATTTAAATATGTTTTTTTTGTAAATCTAAAGCCTTTTTCTTATTCATTATATTGATATATATAACAGGCAATAATTTCAGTGGAAAATTAATAAATCTAGCTACTGATTACAAATCGTTCAAAATCATCTACATATGTACACAAATGTCAGTATTCGGTGATAAATGCAATGATGGTGGGTTGTGTATTTACACCAGAATGGTAAAACCCGATGAGGGAACAATGGCCAAGATCAATGCTATTCTGATGAATATATATGGAGCTTCTGTGGATCAGCTTCAACGTGTAATCCATTCAAACTGTAAGATACGTTTAATTTTAGTATTTGTGTAGTTGTAACTTAGCGTTTTAATGGGCATTAACATATCATGCAATTTGGTCTATATTCACATCATACATTGTATAGTTCAGCTTACTAAAAACAAAAATTATATTAAGACTAATCATATCATAGGTCGTGAATCAAAATCTATGTAACACACAGACAGACTATTTGAATGTTTTTCCTTATTTTAAGCCTTGATCAAAGTAAGTTTTGAAAAACACTCTGAACGCAACAGAACGTGGAATATTGAAAGATCTTACCCTGTAATGTAGAAGTGACAAACAAGTGGGTCATTCTATTTGATCAGTTTTAAGACCCATTTTCTGTTAAACAGATATTTATAAAAGAACCTTTACATAACAAATATTTGGAATGAGGGAATTTCTTAAGTGTTAATGATACATAAAATGATACGTCATTAACACATGCTTTGTAATCATCTTATTGCAATTTATAAAATAATAGTGCATATAACGTTTACAATTATGAAAATAATTGTATTTTTCAGCATGTACCAAACAGCAAAGACCTTTCATCCTCAAACCAAATCATTGGTGGTAAACTCTGCCGACATTTACAGCATTTGCTTCAATTGAGAGATATAAAACTAAAACAAACATCGTCAACTTATTGTGACATGTGACTAGACAACAAAGTTTACTTTGAAGGATGCAAATAAATGCATTTTCAATTTTGAAACAATAAATGAACAAACATGAAAACTTCGGTTGTTTTATTCTTGGACATTATTTTTGAATACATTATACAAGTACTAATTAATCATTGATTCAATATATTCCATATATGCCCACAGTTTCACTAAATATAGATATATCACTTTTGTGAAATTTAAATATACCAAATGTATGTGTTTGAACTTCATGACCTGGGAGATAACCATATGCTTTTTTAACCGAAATGTTTGTCTGGGAAATCATTGTCTGTAAGGTCGATATATTCATATCATAGTATAAGTATACTGTACACGTATTACACAGATGGTGATAAATAATTAAAATACATGTGCTGAATAAATAAAAAAATATATTCCACATAATGCTGTGGCAAAAATTGAAAATAATTGATACTTCAAATTTGTCACCTTTGTAAAGATCAAATAATATTATATAGAAAGTCAAAAGTATACACTGTGAATCATATGCATATTTAAACAAAAAAATGAAATGTGGAAACCACATTGAAGCCGGATTTAAAAACTTAAACGCAAAAATTACAAGGGGAAAATAATTCATGATAAAGCCAGGAAAAGTTGTGGCTACTTTCTAGTTCTATTCAGGCTAAATGTTAAAGCATAGTTTGTGACATAATAAATGATTTTCTGGCGAACAGAGTTAGTTTTTACGGTACAAATTTGTTCTAGAAGTCTACACATATGAAAATCCAGTAAACTATATCTAGCTTTATTACGAATCTTTCAATAATACGATTTCGATCAACAGTTTAACAACAACCATTTTCTTGTTAAAGATATCTCATATAAACATTTACAAGAGTAACTTAGTCATTTTTAAATTAACTGAAAACGATATTATCCCAAAATTGATAAATACCCTGACTCAACAATATTTTGTTGACCTTTACACCATTTATCCAGTCGCATTAAAGTTATGCAAGGTAGCCAGCCTTTTCAGACGTTTTGTTTTCTTTTCCATCAATGTACCATCCCAGAAGGAGCCGTTTGCACCTCTATTGATATTTTCATGAAAAGGTATAACATATTACGAATAGGAATCTGACTTAGATTGGTGCATTCGAAACTGAGCGTGTTACCAAAGCAACTCGAACGTGTCTACATGTCTTACAATATTCAATATCCTTAATCACTAAAACAAGAATTAATAGTAGGGAAGGGAAATTCATGTTCAAATTATAAATTATGATTTTGTCACTAAACTGTATCCAAAAAAACCCCAAAACATTCCACTCAAAAATACAAGAAAACGCTGCTTATTTCCTTGAGCAAGAAATTTACCAGCAATTGCTCCACTCAACTAAAGTGTAAATGGGTACCTGCGAGAGTGGTTTTATTCTATTGCGCCAATTCATCGGCTGCACTAAACGGAGTAAGAGATACCAGTACCTTCACTAACCGATGGCCATGGATAATAGCTGTAAAGTCGGTGAACTGGCGTCAATTTGCGTAACGTCAAAAGTAACGTTTTATAAAAATATTTTGTATTCAATACGCCATAGTCAGCATTCAATATCATAGTATTACCTTTAATAGATTAGCTACAGTGATACAAACTATTTTTTATTGTTTCATGGTCTTAGTACATACATTTGTATCATTTTCCCATATTCTCAGATACATTCATGTACCTATAAGTTATTTTACAAAATATCAATGTAAATTAAGGTGTCCTCAAGTCTTTATGCTAGATATCATGTTTGGCAATATTTCAATTGCATTTTTCATTTGTTTTAGTCTTTGTTTCCCTTTTTCTTTGCCATTTATCTTTTGCCGATTTGAACTGCACATGTTTATGCATTACTTTTACTTAATATAATCCAAACAGAAAAAAATTGTCAACAACATCGGCGTTAAAAACGTCTAAAATAGGTAGCGTTACATTATGGCTAGACATTTTAAATTGTTAATTATTCTTAGTTATTTCACCAACATCATATTGATATTGTATCGTGTCATACGTTTTAGTTTGAACATTTTGATGATTGGTATGAAATTTTGCTATTTTGTTTAATTCTGTGAACAATGATCTTAAAAATATCTGAGTCGAGTCTATTTTCGGCATGTTGTGGATGCGTTACATCGTGGCTAGACATTTCCAAACCTGACTAACGCCGCTTTCCGTTTGCTTAATTATTTTCATTCTAAAATATATCTAAGAGTAAAGAAATGAAAAAAATACTAAAAATCACTATGCCAATTTAATTATTGCACCAAATATATCAAAGTTGTAAACGAGACAATTTGTAAAATTAAAATCTTTTCAACAAACATATATTTTCTGATAATTTTGCGTATAGCTATGTTTATATTTGGATAAAACTTCATTTATGTATAAGGTAGTTCAGTAACACAAATATTGTAAGCTTTTCTGGTAAAAGTTTCTTCATACGGCAGACATCTAGGTTTTGTAACGAAATTTACTTGTTTCTGTTACATCTTACCGGCATATTTTCCGACGTTCAGTCGGGTTTACACTCGAATATTTTGACATATGTATGTAAAATATACTACATAATATAATTTTCTGAAAGTATGGATTGTTTGAATTGATTGATGTAAAATTTATCAAAATGCAATAAAAATGGTAAAAGTAGTTCAATATTTTGAGTCCTAGGGCTTGGTATTTTCAATTTAACGCCAGTATTGAACGCAACGTCAATTAGCATGAAACTTGGATAAAATGCCATCACTATGTTGATTTGGATAATGCTACATAAAATATCAAAAATTAACATTATCTATACCGTTAAAAATCTTCTGAGCTAGACATACTGCCTACAAAATTGCTAAATTGTTACCTTCAAGAGTTATTACCTCTAATCACTCATTTAATAAATATCTCATTGAAACATGGTGTACTCCCATCCAAGTGGAAAGAGGCAATTGTTAAGTCGCTTCTGAAGAAAGTGGGTCTGGATCTGGAATATGCTAACTATAGGCCGGTTAGCAATCTGTTCATTCTATCTAAGGTAATTGAGAAGGCCGCTTTCAATAGATTGAACTCTCATGTTGATATCAATAATCTTCTACCAAAAAAAAAAAAAACGTTTTCACTAATGTGAGCAAGCCCTTCTTAGATTAGCTAATGACCAGCTTGGTGGTATGGATAAACTATAAGTTGTGGCGTAAATAGCTATTGTTATCGGAGTGCTGCATTTGACACTGTTGATCATGACATTTTGAAGTAACTGTTTTACTGAAACTGCACCCGCATATCTGACTGAAAATCTCCCAAAGCCCGTACAAAGCAGATCTGGTCTTAGATCTGCAAAATCCAAAGACCTAAATTTTGTGGTATCACTGATTAAAATAAAACATTTAGTGACAGAAGCTTTAGCACAGTGGGTCTCATACTATGGAATAAGCTACCAGATGATGTCGAATTATCACTTTCTTTGGATGTGTTAAAACCGATTGAAAACTCACTATTTGATGCGCAACGCGAGAAAAGGGCCCTTAAGCTCTTTGACGTCGTTTGCGGTAAACGTCACAAACGTAATCGAGGTCAATTTTAGCGTACTAATTTTCATGAAATTGATACGACTAGTTAATGCCTCAGGATACAGAGGTAAAACTATTTAGTGAATTCTTTATGACAAGAAAATGGGGATCTCTGTCATAACATACCATGTTTTATATGACTGCATTGCAGCTTAAATTAAAGGGTCCCAATAAAAGTGATGTTTGGACACCTATAGGAAATGTCTGGTTATTTTTGTTGTTGTTAGGTTTAACGCCATAACAACACGGAACATTGTATAGGTCATATAACGGCGGGAAATGTCTGGTTAACAGTGGCGTTATGTTACACTGTTCAGGACAAATCCGTTAAACAGTAGCATCATGTTATACTGCTCAGGGCCCAAACTTTCATAATCACATAAATAAAATCAAATGTAAAAATTAAGTTGAATCATGAAACTGTGAATAATGTAGGTCCAATAAACTTGAAATATAAAAACTCAATAAAAACAATACACAAAAAAACCCACAAAATACACAATCACAAATAAAAAACTTCAGAAACGGACTTTCAGGCACTGCGGTTAGTCCTCAGGTGACACTATATAATCATGTGTGATAAATTTTATTTTGTCTTGTGAAATTGTATATATTTATGGTGGAGGGTTTTTACTGATTTATTATTGTTATTAATCATTTTGTACAATGTCATTGAATTTGTAATTAACAAATAGGCGTTCAGTCAAATGAAGAAGTCTAAGAATTTTATAGATCTATTATACCTTTTTAGGTAATCAATCAAAAGCGGCCAGTGTGTTTTTGTATAAAAGGAACAACGATAAAACATGACTCGGGCTCCTCCAGTTTCGAATACTGTAAGCAAACAAGTAGGTAAGTTATGTTTTTAATGAATTTATTTTGATAGCTGTCTTTTTACAAAGTCTCTGCAACTCAATAAGTTAAAGACTAAATTTGTAGCACGCTAGGTGTTCAACTAATATCTGATCAAATCTGAAAACCGATTCTGACGCCAATGACAATTTTCGTCCTGCATAATTTGCGTTTGATATGTAGTGTGATACAATCGTTCATGTTTACTAAAATATTTTATTAACTTTATCATTTTATTATTCTTGAGCATTTTGTATGACCCCCCCCCGAATAGTATTTTACCACACTTTTTCTAAGATATTACCTATTTGATGTGCTATACATTTCTAAATGTTGTAAATAACTCATAGTCGTATAACTCGTTGTGTAAAAACAATAAAATGGAAGTCGCGTCTTTAAAAAGAAATATCTGCATATACAGAAATACATATACACAAATTGTGGAAGAAACGATTTTATAATATCGTCTGGGATAAAATGTAACAGTTTTTGATAAACCCACATGTCTAGGATTTCGCGTTGGTCAAAACGCCAAAAATACATTTCTTTCAATAATATTTTAGAACAGGTCTTCCGTTGTTTCAAGTTTTGTATATTCATTCATGTCGGTCAATTATTTCTAATCCATTTTTAACAAATTCAAATTGTAATATGCTGCATGATATGAAATAAAATGTTAATCTAGAAGGACCTAAATTTGTGTCACTTGTTTGATATGCATATGTATAAGTGATGATATTACATAATTTCTATTTTTAGTTTTGTTTATAGAACATTCTGGAAATATCTTGAATGTACTTGTTTGATATTTTATCTTGATGTTTTTATAATCTTCTGGAATGTTCCATGAAATTGACATTTAATATTTAATAAACCCTCGAGTCTGATTCCTGGTTCCCAAGTACTGATTAAGTAGGATAGTTTCTTGCTCAAAGAAACAACGAGGAAGTTTTGGATGTGATTTTAACCTACGCAGAGCTGACAATCAAATGATTATATGTCCAATGTCATAACCACACTGTCACATACTCAGTCTTATCTAAATGTGATGTGTGTTACACAATGACACGCTGTAAGAAAACTATGACTGAAGTAGTTAATTGACCAATGAGCGCGTGACTGATCACCACGTGACCATTGTTACGCTCTGGTAGCCCGTACCGTGAGTTAGTTCGAGGAAGAGTTGTGTTATAGCTTCTGAAGAGGGCAAACACATTTTACCTCTGTAACTCGGTTATATATATTCAATTGTAAGTTGATAAATAACTAGGAATGGGTTAGTCTTTCTATTGTGCCCAGTAAGCCGACAGATGAATTGTGGACAGTAGTGATAAATGCGTATCTCTATTACTAAACTTATCTTTAAATACAAAAACAATCTCATAAAGCAATTGTATGAAACTTGGCTAAAATACCGATATGAAGCACGCACATACATTTGTGTTTGGTCAAACGTTTACCCAGACCATTTGTCTAGGTTTTGCTCACCTTAGACAGTTTTGTCATCCTCTTTAACCATGCGCTAGACTGTGAGTAATCTCAAAGCAGAACTCGTGGCTTGATCAAACATAGAAGCTGATACGAGTACTTTGTAACATTTTCTGTTGAATTAAACACTTCTAAACATTTATGATACAATAACAATCTGTTAACACAAACTTACTTTCTTTACTTTTTATATAATATTTTGATATGTATGATGCATTTATTTTTTCATTGTTAAAGTAGTCCAAAACACCTATCAAGTTAATTCTGTGATCGAAGATAACAATGCTATGTTGAACCTCATTTTTCACAACCCGTGTTTTTCACATCTTGTGAAAATCGCGTACGTATTTTTTTACAACTTGTGTGAAAAACACGTTAGCATACAAATTTCATACGAGCATAGAAACGCATTTTTCACAACTTTAAATGTGACGTAAAAAGTTTTGAAAAATTTGAGTTTTTTTGGTACTAACACATTTTTCACACTTGTGATATTTTTAGTTGCTAGCTGTAAGTTAGTAAGTAAGTAAGTATTTTTTTTCGTGACATGTTTTATGACAATATTACAAACATGAAAACAACATGAAAAGTATTTACAGATAAACATGAGACCCAGTGGGTGTAAGAACCACACTTGCAAAAATATTTTTGCGAAAAACGAGGTTTAAAGTTTGTTCAACCCGTTTTGTAATAAAAGCCCGAATTGTTTTAATTATTACAAAACGGGTTATTACAAAAGTAATTGAACATACAAACGCAATTTGTGATCAAATCTCGAAATGTAATTAAATGTCTAGTTATATTAATTTTATCATAAAATATAGTACGATACTTTGAATCATTGGTAAGGAAAGAAAATAATGTTTAACAAGCAATCTTAAATTATCAAATAGACAAATTACTTACATTCGTCATATTAATTTGAAGATTTCGTCAGAAAAACAAGTTGACATATTATATTGAAAAACGAGTATTTGAAAAGTGGTTGAACTTACCAACCCGTTTATTATAAATAATTATTACAATTCGGTGTTTTATCACAAAACGGACAAACGTTGAAAAAAACCACGAGCGTACTTTTTACAGGTTGTGAAAAACACGGTGTGTGAAAAATGAGGTTCAACGATGCTTACGTCACACTTTGTAAAAGAAGATACAACCTCTGCAGGGAGATTGGTATTACATGAAGAAAGTTTTGGAGTTTTAACGCAGTGTAACACAAAAAAATGATCATTTCATAGCGGCCAGCCCACATAACCAAGCTTTCCTGTACCTTTTGTTTAAAACCAATTCTCACTTACATTTAAAAAAAACCCATCAACTTCTACGTAATATTATACCCTATCAATGGAGAAACATTGACATTTTAGTAAAATTTTCATAAAGAATGTATTTGCATGTGTTAAAATATAAAAAAATGTATAAACCTATACAATGTATGCTTACCCCCCCATATTTTTTTTAATGGAACATACCATGTTTATATGGATACATAATTTAAATTAACCAGCTGTAAAATCAAAGTACTGAAAGTAAAGATAGCTGAATGTTGTACCTTGAGATTTTTCACATAGATGTTTATTACATTGTTATTTTTGCATTGTTCTGATGCGACTTGACGTCCAACCAAAGAACCTTCACTTAGACCATTACAATGCTGTAAATATAGTGAGTTCGAAAATACAGTGTCGTTATATTTTTCTAGTGAGAAAAGTTTACCTTGGATCTGTTTATCAACGGCCAGCGATACGATTTGCACCGTTGCGATTCGTATCCGGGGTCTGTAGTCACATTATCTAATACAACAACCAATCAGGTAAAACTCAGAACTACTTTCTATGCGACTGAGTAAGAAATGTTTTCTACGCAGACAAAAATACAAACTATTTTCTTTTGGATAAAGTATGGTCTAAAACTTGTTGTGACTGAATTTTGTACGCGATAAAACAAGAACTGTTTTGCTTGGTATAAGTAGGAAATGCCTTCTGTGCGACTGACAAGGAGCTTTTTTTCTACACAGACAAAAGATGGAACTACTTTCATTGGAATAAAGAAAGGACTATTTTCTTTGCTTATGAGCAGGAACTATTTACTTTCAGAAAAGAGTAGGAACTTTGTTTACGGAAGAATACATACCTGGTTATCTAAACATCCAAGATTGTAAGCTGTCTTCCCCTGCGTAATTCTCATATCCATATAACATGATTGAAATATGTTATAAACCAGGGTCAATGGCGCAGTTGGTAGCGCACCGGGATTTCGAATCCCAACCGGGGAGGTTATACCCTTCCATGAAAATTTGACAATAATGTTGATTTTCCTTCATTGATTAGATAATATGGAGAAGTTTCCGGCCTTGTGGAAAGGTAGGTGAGTACTGGTTATAGACAAGTGTCCAGGAAAGCTAGGTTAAGTGCACTCGACGCCGTAAAACGACCTTAATTGTGTTGACACGGCGTTAACTCCAAAAAATAAATAAATAAGTGAAATATATTATAGATGTGTATCATTCTAATACAGGTGCGTGTATTTTCATTCAATATCTACGAAGACATGCAAATAAATTCACATACCAAGGAGTTCCGAATATTAATTATATGGATACTATACATAGGCGGATCTAGCGGGGGAGTCAGGGGGTCTAGACCCCCTTAGAATTTCCAAAATGTACCTTTCCATTAGTGTATGTATAGACAGGTAGTCTATTTGAAGTTGCATAAAGCAATTTATTTTCGGTATAGGTCGTTAGCGGTAAAACTGGACCCCTAAAATCATGATATATCTCAATAACTATCGCTTGGAGTTAACTCAAATTTTGTATGTGATCATAACTAGCATTTTCCTTCTCAAATCCAAAAATTCAGAATTTTTCTTTAATTACATAACATACTTCCTATAGACATGCAATGCAAATTTTGAAGCCAAAAAGCGATTTTTGTTAAATGGGTATGTACCATAATCAGAACAGCTACATAACAGTTGATACAAAATGATAGCTAAATATGAGGCCCTGTTAGAAATTTTATTTAATTACAAAGTAAAATAGTATGTACAAACTCAAATATCATCATCATTGTCGTCTGCATCGTCAAAATCTATACAGATTCTACACGTACGATTTTAAAGACGGGCCTCTGCTTTACAATTCAGTAGACCGTCGAGTGTTTATTTAAGCGACAAATTTACAGTAAACGCACGGGACTTACTATAAATACACTGGAAGTATGACAATGTTATAATCAGAACAGTTTATTTTACCTCCCGCCGGATTTTTGATAAAAAATTCCAAATATTTTGCATTGTACCTTATGGAAAACTTTTTTATTTATCTTTTAAAAATTCTGAAAATTTTAAATCTAGAAAGAAAAATTGAAATAAGATTGTACTAAAATTTTTAGCAAAATCGCTGTTATAGTTTAAAAGATATTTACGGCAAATAGGGGTCCAGCATTAACGCAAACGACCTATACTTAACATTATATTCCTATGACATTTTAAATCGCATGACATTCATAAATAACGTGACATTTTGAAATAACGTGACATACTTAAATCACGTGACATTCATAATCTCGGGACCAACTTTAATCATTTGTCTCATTAATTACGTAGAATACCTGGAAATCTCGGCACGGGACTGTTAGGCCGTGAGCCAGATACACTTTTGCTCCCCCCTCGGGGGAATTTTCAAGACCCATAATTTTTTATTCCCCTATCTGTCCTGAGTACAACAGTACAAAGTTCGCAAGTTTCCAGTGGGGCATTGCTGAGAAAATCAACTTTTAATTGTATAGGTAAATAGCAATTTTTGTTCCATTTTTATCGATTTATTTTTGCAAAAACCATTAAATCATGTTTGCAACACCAAGTTCTCTTGATATTGTTTGTCAAATAAAAAGAAAAAGTGTCTTTTGTGTTTTATAAAGGAAATTGCTGTTGATACTGAGCTCATAAGTACCTTAAAAAGTAACGTACGTTACTGTGCCTTTCCGCGCAGACTATGAAACAAAGCCACTTAAAGTAGTCATAATACACTTGCTTTTTAAGGTATACAATGTTGTTGTATGTAAGAATACGATTTTTATCTTGTTCCTCAGAAATATTAACTTACACACAGCTCTTAAACTTTGTCGCCAAGAGTGTTGAAACATACATAACCATAGAAAATCCATTTTTTTTCAAATTGGAAAGGATATCATACTTGTAAAATATTTTAAAACATAAGATCAGATATAAACTTAAACTTTTTCATTTGATTAAACGCCTTTTTCTATGTTACATATTCAATGGCGTTGTACAAAAATGTTATAACGAAAATAATAATAAATACATGTAAGTAAAAACCCTCCACCATAAAAAACATATGTATATACAATAACACAAATAAATAAAAAGCCTTTATAATTCATATTTTTGGACATACATCCTTCACAGTTCATGATTCCAACTAAGTTTACATTTTTATCACTAATTTCTTATTTATTTCTTTTTATTTTACATTGAAAATTGGTGTCCTGAACAGTATAACATAATGCTACTGTTAACCGGACATGTCCTGAACAGTGTAACATAATGCCACTGTTAACCAGACAATTCCCCAAAGGTGTCGAAACATCACCTTTAAAGGGACAATTTATTAAGGTTGTCATTGCAGTCATATCAAACAAGGTATTAAATGACCGAGAGCGAGGCAATCCTCATTCCCATGTCACATTGCACTCACTCAATCACTTAGTATGTTTACCGTAATTGTAAGATGAGGCATTAGCAAGCCATGTCAGTTTTAGAATAAATCATAGAAAGTAGAGAAATAATGAGTTTTCAATCGTTTTTTGAATACATCCAAAGTAGGTGATAATTTGATATCATCTGGTAGCTTATTCCATAGCATGGGACCAACTGTACTAAAGCTTCTGTCACTGAATGTTTTTTTCTTATTTATTGGTATCAAATAATTGAGGTCTTTGGATTTTGCAGATCTAAGACCAGATCTGTTTTGTACAGGCTTATGAAGAATTTCAGTCAGGTATGCAGGTGCAGTTCCAGAAAAACAGTTGTACATGAAAGTACATATTTTAAAGTTGATTCTTGCTTTGACTGGTAACCAGTGCAGTGAGTACAAAGCATCTTTTGAACTGTCTGATTTTTTTAGCCTTAATACCAGTTTGGCACACATGTTTTGAATTCGCTGCAATTTGTTAAGATCACATTTTGGGATTCCATACAAGATTACATTACAGTAATCAATGTGGGACATGACCAAAGATAGGACTAGTGTTTCTGTTGCTTCTTTGTCCAAATATTTTCTAATACTTTTGATACGTAAATAGTTGAACATAGCAGTTCTACTTTTTGTTTTGATGTGATCTTTAAAGCTTAAGTTTTCATCAAGAAAGGCCCCTAAATAGCGAATTATCTTCACAGATTTTACAGTTTCACCAGCAATATTGATTGACTGGGTTAAGCATTTTTTCAACTGTGCTCTGCTTCCAAACATTATAAACTCCGTCTTTGAGTTGTTCATTTTTAATTTATTTTCATTCATCCACGAATTTATAGTTAGAGCACAATCTTCAAGATCAGAAATGGCATTTCCTTCTTCATTCTGATTATTAGGACAGAATCTTTTATTAGCAGTGTGGTCATCAGCAAAACCATGCACTGATATATCAGATGGTATGACATCAAATAAGGTCACTGCGTAAGTTAGATATAGCCACGGACCTACTACCTTGTGGAACACTGCAATCTAATGAACGTACAGATGATGAACTAGTATTGACGTTGACTCGACATGCCCGTGGGCGAAGATATGAATCAATCCAGCGGAGTGTACTATTCTGTAGTCCATATTGATTATTAAGTACTTCTAATAAAATATCATGATCAACAGTGTCAAATGCAGCACTCAGATCAATAGCTATTAATGCAGTTACTTCTTATTTCTCCATACCACACAGTAGATCATTAACCAGTCTAAGGAGGGCTGACTCACATGAGTGAAAACGTCTATATGCAGACTGATTTTTTGGAAGAAGATTATTTTTATCAACATGAGTATTCAATCTATTTAAGGCAGCCTTTTCTATCACCTTAGATAAGAAGGACAAATTGCTAACTGGTCTATAATTAGCATATTCCAGATCCAGACCCACCTTCTTAAGAAGAGGCTTAACAATTGCCTCTTTCCACTTGGAAGGGAATACACCACGTTTCAATGATATATTTATTAAATGAGTAATTACAGGTAATAATTCTTTTAGATAACATTTTAGCACTTTTGTTGGCAATATGTCTAACTCAGACGATTTGGTATTCAAGTCACTTATAAGTTCTCTGACCTCTTCTATTGTAAAATTATCAAAATGATCAAGACTAGGTACATCCTTTTGTTGCGGTGAATAAGTTGGAAATTGAGACAAGGATTCCCTAATTTTTGAAATTTTATTTAAGAAATAATCAGCAAAATTTTCAGCTATGGAGTGATCAGAATCGCCTTTCGGCATTGGATTCTCAGATCTTACTCTAGTCATTTCGGCAACAAATTTATACAATTGTTTTGTATCACCTTTAGCATCAAGAACTTTTTGACTAAGTGATTTGACCTTTTCTTCATTTAATTCATTATGATAACGGTTGCGCATAACCTTGAAAGCTTCTAATTGTTCAGGCTTTCCATATTTTCTCCATAATCTTTCTTGTTTTCTCATTGAACTTTTAAGTAAGACGAGATTATCAGTAAACCATGGTTTTGGTGTTCTTTGAATTTTATTTTTTTCTACTAATGGAGCATGTTTGTCAAGAGTAGTTTGAAGCTTTGACTCCAAAATATTTACATAAGAGTCATCTTCACACTCAATAGTAATGTCTTTCAAATCAGAAGCAAAATTTTCATGGTTGATTTTTTTAAGATTGCGGAATTTTACAGATTTGCTCACAATATTTTCTTTTTCAACATTTATTAGTACCTTAACTACACAATGATCTGATAAAAAAGGTCCCTGATCACATTTCTTAACATGGATACCATTTACTGCTTCAGTAAGTACAAGATCTAACATGTTACAACCAATATGTGTTTTAAAATTTACATGCTGTTCTAAACCAAAGGAATGGATACAATTAAGAAATTCAGACAAAGCCGTGGATCTATCTTCAAGATGTAAATTGAAGTCGCCCATAATTAACAGGTTAGAGTAGTTAGGAATTAAATCTTCAATAAATTGATTGAAGTCTTTTACAAACTGAGAAACAGTGGCTAATGCTGGAAGATATGAATATATATGAAATAAAAACGATCGTCATTAGATATTCAATGACATTTCATTATATTTCACATTTTAGCAAAATTTTCGGGTAGACATTTAAACATGAAACATACGTGACCATGGTTTTCAACTTTAAATATCTTAGTTGAATTCGCGTTTACTAATTAGTCTCTCTAATAAAATCTTCATTTTATAATTACTACTTTTGCCATTCCTAAGGATCGTCTAGAGATAATGCTGTCTGAAGTATCAAATGTAACATACGTGATGTAACATACGTTACCGTTAAAATGATATACCGATCTTTCAATGCGGAGAAGGGTTAAACGGTGACATATTGAAAATTGGTTTACACCAAAAATGTTATCCACAATGCATAAAGTCGTTATTATCTCATTGAAAAATATATGACATCTTCAACCAGACTAAAAAACATGAAACTGTGTGCACCTCAAAGGCTTTGATGAATTAAACTATGAAGATTGTTTAACCATTGCATGTAATGTAAGCATAGAATCCTTCATAGCAATACTCAAATCGATATTTTCGCAATTTATTTGTTACTTCAATTCTTACTAGATGTAACCAAATCTCAAATGTAACCAAAGCGTCCTTTGTTTGCTTCTTATTCAATAAAACATGGTTTTATGAATTGAAACATACGTTACGTTTGGTAAGGTATGTTTCATATGAAAAGCATCATAGTTGATGCTTGTTTGTTTGCTTGTTTCACAATGTTTCGCTTTTTTGGAAACTTGAAACGTTTAAGTTCTGAATGTTTCTTTTATACCATGCCTTTGAGTGTAAAGGAACACAAAATGTCTGTTGAATTTAACAGCAGCGAAATAATGTAGTTGGGCTTCTATAAACACATGTAACCACAGGTTGTTGTAATTCCTTACAACAAAAACAGCACAATTTATGTCGGAATTTATTTTTGTCGTAGAAGAACTATAATACATCGCGGAAGATTTTGTTGCAGAAATATTTAAGGGAACATGGTACATAAGCATGGTACAACAAATTGATAATGATAAGGAAGCAGACACATCGTTCATGCAACAACGCAAATCTCTTATCCAATGGCAAACCCTTGCGATGTAATTTTGGGTTACAAATGACTTTTTATATGAAATAAGTGTGCCAGTACCTAATGGAATATCTAGGAGAGCGTTTTGATTTTTACTTCAAAATGAATTACTACATGAACTTTGAACACAATTGATCTGTTATGCTTTTCTGAGACTAATTTGTAACCTTTTAAACTCTTAATTTTAACATGCTTCCCTTAATTTTGAAGGCAATCCTTATTAATCTAATTAACAGTATTTAAATATTACATAGTACATAGAAAATACTTTGTGCTACCATTAAATTATTTAAACTGTTGTACTGGGGGTTAAGATAAAATTGGGATGTGATAGTTAAAACAGTGTAGTTGTAATATACGTTACTACCTATTTCTTTCTTTAGGCACTCATAATTATGAACTTTTCGGTGAGTTAAGTATATAAACTTTTTAAATGTATTCATTGATTTTGACTGTTCACGGCTATGGTACTTAAGTTTCTTTCGATTTTTCCAAGTTTGAAAGTCATTGTTTCAAGGTTTATAGATGTATTTCTGTAATTTTCCTTAAGTTGATTTAAAATTTAAGTCATATTTGAGCGAAGGGGCGTTCTGAATTTATCATTTTGTGGTATATGTGTTTCCAGTATCAACCCTTTGCCTTCCTAAAGTGCTTAAATCATAGACAAACATACAGATACAGACGAAAAAAATAAAGTTTTATTAGTTAGGTCCGTATAGAAACATACGTTACCATAGAAAATAGGTGCTTTTATTCATATATGTGTAAAATTTATTTAGATTGACTAACAAATGACCCTTCCTGTAAATACTTTATTCGTTTGACCATCTTGTAAAACTTTTATTAATAACTGAAAGTTATCATTAAAATCAAGAAATGAAAATATGTAAAGCGGAGATTTCCTATATGGCTGACATAAGAGAACTGAGAAACGATGCATTTGATTTGTTTCCATTTTTAGTCTTGCCAAAACGAAAGTACTCTACCTGTCAAGTGACTCTCTTGAAATAGCGAGAAATAAAGGACGCCAATCTGTCTGTTATATCTATTGTTTTAGAAAAAATGGCATGTTCAAAACTAAACTAAGAACGTAATAGGAAAAAGCACCACTGTCTGTGTTGATTGTAAGAGGTATGAAAAGAGTCCCTCAAAATCCCTGCCCCCTCACATATTGGTGTTAAGAAATCACCACACTGCTTACTATCGGAAATGCACAGGAATAACGTTACAGGGTAACCCAAAATCCAAATCGTTGTCAAAAACAAAATGGCTTCATAATTAAGATGCGTCGAAATAGAATACCGGAGGACAGTAATAAGAACATTTTGGCATAGAAAATGGCCATAGGGGCCATGAAGTTCAAAGTCACAGAACTCTGTAAAGCCCCTACAAAACTTTGCAAACTTTTATAAGTGAATTGCAACTACCATGCGGGTTTAATAATCATACCATAGATAATTACTTCCAGGAGGATCGATGTCATATACTGGCTTTATAAGCACTTATGGTTTTACCGGAAAATGCGAATGAGCGATTTTTCAAAGTCACATAACTCTGTAAGGCCTAAACAGAACTTTGTAAACTTTTATCAATGAATGCCTACCACTAAATGGGTTAAGTAAATCATACATTTGAAAATTCACCATGTGGGGAGCAATGTTATATACTGGCTCAAGGTCTATGAAAGATTTGACCAGAAAATGAGAATGGGCAATATTTCAAAGTCCCATAACTCTAAAAAGCCCCAACACAACTTTGTAAACTTAAATCAGTGAGTGCCTAACATTATATGGGTTAAGAAAATCATAACCTTAAAAATTCCCCATGTGGGGAGCAATGTCATATACTGGCTCAAGGTCTGTTATGGATTTGACCATAAAATGAGAATGGGTGATATTTCAAAGTCCCATAACTCTGTAAAGCCCCAACAGAACTTAGCAAACTTTCATCAGTGAATGCCTACCACCATAGGGGTTAAGAAAATCATACCCTTGAAAATTCCCCTGGGGGGAGCAATGTCATATACTGGCTCAAGGTCTATGTGGTATTGCAGCTGGCTATAAATCAGATACGTCAAAACACGCGTAACAATCTATTGCACCTGTAATATACAATTGTTTATAAATTTTATTCAACTGTCAGTGGCGCAAATATTAACACCGCTGATTTAAAGACTTGGATGTATGCATTGAAAGTGAGTACAGGAATACTGTTATAAGTACATATTTAAATAGCCGGCGTGTCCATCCCTTTAATATTGATTTATTAGTCGAAAGCAATCAAATTCGAAAAAAAATGTTATAAAAGTATTGTAGATTATTTTTCTTTTAATTCATGAATTGCTGCATAGTGTTTTATTCATTGTCAATGGCATGCTAGGTGTTCGTTTTTCACTCTAAAGTTAGAGATATTCCGATTGAGTAAGATGTAGTTTGTGGTCAAAGCTATGAGTCTGCCGATTGTCCCAGATGATATGATGTAGTAAATTTAGTAAACGATATAATTAATAAACGTAATGTAGCAGACATTAGTACTGCCTTGTTTTTGCCTTGCCTTAAAACTAGCTTGCATGATCCCTTGATAGAGTGTCATGCTACGACTCTAGAATCGTGGATTCGAATCTCAGTTCGGCCCATGGGTTTTAATCAAGTTATATTTGGTGTCCAACGTAAATAACTCTCCTGCAATTCTGTAATTGCACCCTTAGATATAGTCCCACAGACAATCAAGCTCCAAGAATTAAGGAGAGGGTGCATGTAGCAAAGATAGACTATGGCACTTGCAATCCCTTGCATTCAAGCTAGATTTTATGGCCACTGAAAGAGTGTCCGCTTACTACCCTCGAGGTCAAAGGTTCGAATCTGTCTCCTGACCATGGGTTTTTAGCAGGTCACAATAAAACAAGATGATGTCGTACCTGTTACAGTTTGACAATAAATAGTCAGGACAATAAACAACAATTAAACTACAATTGTGTCGATCTCTGAAAGATTAGGTTGGTCAATATAAAATTGTAAAAACTTAGGCCAATGTTTTCCAATGAGTTCGAAACTGTATTATATAAGTAAAATTTAAATCTTAGCCGTATTTTCATCGAATGACACTATAAAGCGTAAAAGAAAAAAAAACGTATTATTCTATGAAGAGAACAAGCATTTCACTGTAAAGCCTGTCAGAATACAATGAGAACTTACACCGTGAAATTGTGTGGTCGATTGGTAACAATGTTAGACTGGAAATCATTGGATAGCCAACTCGGTACCTCGTTGTTTCCTTGAGCTATAATCTTAATTCTGTTAGCTCAATACTTAAGGGGTCAGAATGCGACTCGATGGTGATTAATCAAAGTTGTAAGAACATGTTTCTTCATCGAACAAAAACATATTAGTATAAACTCTTGTTAAAATTTATTCAACTGACAGTGGCGCATACATTAACTCCGCTAATTAATATATAATCGATCAATCATTAGTACAGAAGTACTGTAGTGAATATTTAAATCAGCATCATTAATGTATGCACCACTGATTGTTGAATGAAGCTTAACAGTAAACAAAAAAAATAAAGATATATTTACATGAAACATACATAGTCACAGTCTAGTTTTATATTTCATTGTAAGATAATTCAACAAACATGTATTTAACGTCATATGTTCCGTGCAGATGTACAGGTCGTCCACGTAAACATTGCGTATATAAACACACCGAATTTTAGGGGTGAAATATTTTTTTCAGTTTTATAGCTTAGTTATTTGACTCTTATTTTATAAACATACCACTGTACAAAATTTGAAATGTGCATGTACGGTATTTAAAATAAATTTTAAATGTCAAAGTTGTATGTTTTAATCCGTAAAACGCTGTTCATGCATCAGCTTTTTCACCTATTCAGTTAGCAAGTTCATTGTTAAAAGTACAATAACACGCATGACCTAGAATACGACCTGTACTCTTACTTGATAAGTAATAATTTTAAAAACACAATCTTATCAACTCTGCCCTGTTAACATAAATAACTTGTACAATTAAGGGAGGTAATTCATTATATAGTCATTCTGTCTTTATAAAAAAGGGAGGTTATTAATATGTAATGAGATGCACAATATATGTTTACAATGACAGCGCGTCTTATCATCTAATTAAGACTGAGCGAAAACTTCCTCTTGAATTTCTTTCTACTGCGACTTTCCTAATTATTGAACCCTTGTAACGTTCGCTTTACAATTAATTATTCCGGTATTGCATTAGGTTATCTATAGATATATCTTTATTTATCTCTCTCTATTAATTTATTTATTTTGTTAACTATCATTCCAAAATATAGTCATTTTACAGCGGTCAGCACACCTAACCATGTTTTGCTGGACATTGTGTCAATAGCCAGGATCCATCTTCCCTTATTCAATGCAGAGAAGCTCTATATACATAATGTACATACATATGTATATCTACATTTTACGAGGAACTTCGACTTAATAGGATTATTGGCCAAAATAAAACTTATTGTTACTCGAACTTGACTCTAACCAACGACCTCCGACATTCCAGTCGAGTGTCCACACCACTCGACCAATGCTCAACTTGATGAAATAACTCAATTAAAATGATTTTTAACCTTGCGTTACCGAAGGCTGTTGTTAAAAAGTGGTTCGAAACCAATTATCTACATACGCGAGGTCAAAGTGCACGTGCATAACTATTATAGACTGCATTAATGTAAACAAGTAAGTATCGTAGCATACTTTCTAATGAAGTAGAAATTTATCTTCAATATCAGAATCCAAGATCGTTTATGGAGCAATTATTCAATCAATCGTTTCTTAACAGATCAAGCATATGGAGAATATTTCGTAAAATTGGTAGTACACTCCCTTTTTGGGGAGTAAGAATATCGTGATTGGGTTAGTTCCCTTTCAACATCAATTTTAGAGTTCAACATAATCGACCGCGTGTGGTGTAATAAACCGGTAGAGTATCGATAACATAAGGACCTTATAGAGATAATAAACACCGTCTGTAAGTGATTTAGTTGCCGTCTTACGTTGGTCGCCATATGTTACAGGGTGCTTACATATGCAGCCTTATTGGGACTCGAACAAAAGACTCCTCACAAGGCGATTGCTCTCCAGGCTGACCAATCCGGTTGCTTAAAATAAAAGTTAAATTGCGAATTGTTTGTTTGTTTGTTACTTTGTTTGTTGGGTTTAACGCTGTAGCAACACATTGTATAGGTCATATAATGGCGGTCAGTCAACCTACTCACTCCTCCTGGAAAAGCTAAATCTCTTAATTTAGCTGTTTACCAACTACTAAGCGGGATTCAATGTTTCTCAACATTCAATGTTTCTCAACTGAGAAACATTGAATCCCTTACCCTGATGGCACCTTTACAACACCATCATTATACAGTTTACTTGAATATCAAAAAAAGGTCATATGACATATCCCTGCGATTTTCTCGAGAAAGCGCTGCACGAGTAAGCATCAATTTACTACAGTCTTCGAATTTAGCCTGTGGACCGTGGACGAGTCCATTATATTTTTACTGGGTTTAACGCTGTGTCAACACAATTAAGGTCGTTTTACGGCGTCGAGTGCACCTAACCTAGCTTTCCTGGACCCTTGTCTATAACCAGTACTCACCTACCCTTCCACAAGGCCGGAAATTCCCCATTTTATCTAATCAATGGAGAAATTGACATAATCGTCAAATTTTCATGGAGGGTATAACCTCTCCGGGTGGGATTCGAACTCGTACCGCCTTCGGGACACGATATTTTAAATCCCAGTGCGCTACCAACGGCGCTGTCGACCCGTGTCCATTAAAAATACCGCCGGTCTAGCGATTTTAATGGTCAGACGATACATTACTTATTGTTAAATGTAATCAGTTCGCTAAGATTTTTGGTCCAATGTCCAAAGCTGATAAATGTTTGTCGTGAAGGCTGCCGATTTACAACCAGTGTCATGACAAATTTGCGCATAAACGTATAATTGTTTTGTTTTTTCATTTGTCTGGGTTGCATACATCAAACCCGTTCATTTAAATTCTCGCTACAATATTTCTATTTAACCATATATAATCGAGTATTTAAATCAGTGGGGCAAATGTATGAACCATGAACAATTGAGTAACATTACCAATAGAAATGGCCTACTTTTGTTCGACGGTTTGGATCACGAAGTGTAAGGTGATCAATGGGTTGGAACGAGTGTGTTAAAGTTATTTCATTCAACTCGATTCAATGACGACGGTTTAAAGTAGAGTACATAGAGCGTGAATCACGGGTTTTGTGTGCCTACTAGCTGAATGATCTAAATTAAGTTATGTGTAGTCATGTAGCTGTGGTAAACAACCGCATGTGATGGTGAGTTAAAATATTTCTTAATTATTCTTTAATTACTAATTTAATTAATAACATTTATTACTTACTGATAGGAAATATACATGTAGATATCGCTTGACTAAGTAGTAAGCAAAATGAGCAAAATATAATGTGTTTAGACAAGGTTTGTTTTATAGGGTAGGTCGACCACGTGTTAAAATGTACGATTTGTGTTCTTATTACGAAAATGCAGGCAAATGTTGCATTATTTTGTATACAAGCATACAGTTTTTAATGGATATAAATACTAAATGGAAGATAGATGATGATTAAGATATATCGATATATCATAACAAATTGTCTCTTTTCTGTATGTTTTGTCTTTTTGTCTTCACAAACGTATATGTAAAATGTATATTTGTTTCGCAGGCTACATGATGTAGCTATTGTTGGTTTCGTTTGTGTGTGGCGTGTGGGGATGCGTGCGTGTGTAGGGGTGCGTGTGTGAGGGGGTGCGTGCGTGCGTGCGAGCATGGAAACGTGAGAATGTGTGTGGAGGTGAGGGGGCGGCGTGTGTGGGTGTGTGTGTGCTTTTGCAATACTGGTTATGCATTTTGAAATTTATTTGCTTGTGAAAAAACACTTACATATACCTTAATTCTTTTATAATAAAGAATACTAGTTCTATTTTGATATAGGTTTACACGTAACAAATATATAGAAACGTCAACTGTTGATTTATGTAAACAATCACAGGCCGCCGGCACGGTCCCAATTCAAAACACTATAATACATGTATGTAATTTGGAACGCACCGGCCGCCTGAGTATAACAATGCGATTATTTACGTGGTCGGTTCCATTAAAAACTAATATGTGGGGGTTAAAAGACCCTATTTTAGTTTAATCATATTTTGGCATATAGTCGTATTATTCAATTTACAATGCACTTGTGCACTGTTAGACCGTATATGACGAAGAACGAATATGTTACGCGTGTGAAATATTTGGTCGGATATTACACGCGTGTGATATATTCGGTCAAATATGACATACCATTCAGCCGAATATAGCACACATAATGTGACATATTCGGTTGAAATCAACTTTTCCACGCTAATTAAAACGTGTTAGACCGTATATGTCACAGGACGAATATGTCACGCGTGTGAAGTTACCATGAGCAAGCTGGGATACAATGTAAATGAATGAGAATAGCATAAACTTGCTGACATTGTCATTTACTAATAGCGTTAAAGTCGTGTGAACTTATCATTACTGTACAGTGAACAGCTGACCTAACCTAAATTCCCTGGACATTGTTTATATCCAGTGCCCACATTACTATACTATTTCACAAAGTCAACGACTTCTTCATATTACCTTATAAATAACAGAAAATCGACATTACTGTCGAAACTTAAGTGAAGGACATCACTAAATGAGACTCGAACAAGCTACCCTCATGAGCGCTAGATTTGAAATTATCCGTAGGCGGATCCAGGCGTGGCGGACCCGGCGTACGCCCCCCCTAAAATGCCCAAGCAAAGTTTTTTTTCTATCATTAAATATGATATTTAAAAGAAATATATTATATACTTGTAAAAAAAATTTCGCACGCTACGCGTGCAACATGGCACACATAATAAAACAATTCCTTTAATTATTGTAAAGTTTTTAGAGCTAACATAATTCAGCGGCTTTTAGGAAATGGCATGAAATATTAAAATAGATGCTTTATATTTTATACTCTAGAAAAAGATAGTTGTGGCTCTGAAAATGTGTCTGAATCCCTTAGAAATAACCAAAACTGAGGAATTTTCTGGGCCGCCGGTCACCGGGTCCTCTGGTAAGGGGAATTGCCCTGTACCATTCGAGGCCCTTATGGCCCTTTGGGCCCCATTCTACTTATTCATTTTACGCCCCCTCTAACTAGAATTTTCCGCCCCCTCTAGCCAGAAATCCTGGTTCCGCCTATGTTATCCACGCAGCCTACTGCGTTATGGAACAAGGTTGCAGACTTTTCTGGTATCTTTAAAAACATAGCCCACAGTGGTAGCTCAGTTTGTAGCAAACACGTCTACCAATCGATGTGTCCTAGGTTCGATTACTGGACGGGGCAAACGTTCGAGGAGTTTGGTCATGAAATAATTTCAGCGGCAATTCTTCTTTTTGCCTCTAATTCTAAATCATGTAGGGCAGTTGTCAATCTCTGACGAAAGTGTGTGCCTAGTCTGTGACTAGCAACTAAGTCCAGAGATTTAGCCTTTCCAGGAACGCTGAGTTTGTTGACTGTCCGCTCTGATATGACATTGTTAATAAGTAATGTTTTGGTACAAGTAACATGAATCCATAGGAAAGGGTTAATGAGCAAAAACTGATAAAGCAAATAGATTCTGCGTATTTTAAAAATTGTAAATGTTAATTAAGGGAAGTTAATCATAACACGTTGGTACATTCGGAAAATCACTCGGGTGATTCCGTAAACTGACGATCAGTGTATTGTGCAGCAATCGCCGAGTAGTTCCGAATGGAGTGTGTAAAGTACGGAAATTTTAAACGCCTCTTTCACAGTTGATACAACACGCACGATATTTAAATTCTTTTTATCGATTTCAAGCCTAGTTTCGCTAAGTGCTAATAGGGATTATTTTCTAACCACGCATGTGTTGTTATAGCGTGTGTTATAGTCATTGAAGGGGATTTTTTAGACTAAATTTAATTTTTACAGTCGGGTTTTAGTGTCCGTTTTTTTAAATCTTATTTTATTTATGAAATTCAATTAAGAATACGTTGTTCAATTGTACGGGGCAGCGTTATAGAAAGACTTTCAATACATTTGGAATTTGACAACTATCAGTGAGTGTTTTCATTCTTTTTACTGTGCGTTTGCGCTATCTAAATTGGAATTACTAGTGTGTGTTACTTGCCAGGGTAGCTTTCTTATATGTTCAAATTTTAGCAGGATTTATAAGCGACCGGAAAGCTAATTTAAGCAGGGGTGTCCCGTGTTCCAGTCCCTGACAGGCTACTTTGTCACCTTGTTACAACGATGCACGACTTTGGTTCGCGACTAAATAGTTGAGAAATGTGATAATAAGTTGCTCCTCAAACGGTCTGGGATTCCGAAATTTGTGACGATTTTCAATTTGTGGGGGAGAATTTAACGGTACTTACCTGTTCACGTTTTAGGGGGTTGTATTCAAAGCGGCCATTAAGCATAGGCAGGACTGCAATCGCCTTGAAAGCGGGATGAAGTCCTGGGTTCGAGTCCATTTCAGGCTGCATATTTTTCTCACCTTGGGACATACCGAATCAATAAGTTTTGAAGTTCGGATAGTTTTGCATGTAGCTAAAATATTATATAAGCTTAGTACTTCTTTCTATTTTGCTAACTTTACTGCTCACGCTTATGCTGTACATTTTTTACCTCATGCATGCTTGCTTTACTATTGGAACGTGCTTTTTTGTTTACTTCTGCAGTCCTCATATCGAATTTATTTCCGGTCATGGATGGTTGCGAGGTTACATACCATTCAAAACACCTCGACCTCACAGCGAACGGCCGAGGAGTTCCGAATGGTTGCATACCAATATTTAGTAATTGTAATTTGTAGGGCCTATTGCCTAAGTATATCGCTACGTAGCGCTTTTTGCCCTGGTACATAAAAAGATAAGTATGTGATTTAAAATCTAAGGTACCAGAGGGCGAAGCGATACGTGATGATAGGCTAAGGCAACAGGTCAATAGACTCGAAATTTAAAAAATAACACATGTCGTCTGCTTAGAGTACAGTCATTCGGAACACCTTGTTCATTCATTGAATGAATATTATTCATAATGAATGGCCGAGGATTTTCGAATGAGGATACAGTACGTCTATACCTTTGACCTATCTACGTTTGTCACCTATGAACTTTAACCTCTGGCTATTCTTATTCAAATCAACACCAATCTGAAATCCAATCAAACACGACCAAAACATTCCCGCTTTTTAAATTTGAAATGTGTAATAATTGGAAACAAGGAATAATGAAATTTGAATGCATTTTATTTTATCAAATAAGTCAAGGTAATTTAATATATTATATACTATTCAATCTGCACATACTGCACAAATCACTGTCTTCCTTTTAACACAGATCGCCAGCATATATATTCAAATAAATCTAGTTAGAACTTTGATTTCGGTGCACCACCCAACAAGAATAACATTAAACGATTAGATGATAATTAATTAAATAAGGTTTGAAGGCAGTTAGGTTAAAAAACCGGCTATAAAGTTATATCAGAAAAACAAAATATTAATAATAAATGCAACATTATTTTACTGTGTGAGGTAATCAAGTGTGGTGATCGTAGGTGACTATATAGTCATTTCCAACAGCCTTGCTGTTGGGTTAACCCTTTAGCGACGCAGTTAAGTGTCTCGCCTGGCACCCGGGAGAACCAAGTTTGATTCCCAGTCAGTGCCTATGGTTTTTATTCTTCCAATTTACTTTACAAGTTAGGTAGCCTATGCTTTATGTTTTTCGACAAACACTGGCTTCACGTGCTCAGACTTGTTACCCTGGTACCCAGACTACTAGAATCTATCTCTCAATCTTGAATCTGTTCTACATTTAATGTAATGTCGACAAGATTGTGAACTAGTACTGGATATCCATAGGCGGTACCAGGATTTCTAGTTATGGAATGCGGAAAATTCTAGTTGGGGGTGCGGGCAATTCTAGTTAAGAGGCGGGCGGATAAATAACAAGCAGACTGTGGATCCTGAGGGGCGTAAGTGTCCTCAATGGATCCTGAACAAAGCCCTAATTAGAGGCCCAGGGGCGGCGGCCCCCAAAATTCCTGAGTTTTGGGCATTTCCAAGGGATTCAGACCCATTTACAGAATCTTAACTACCCTTACCCAGGGTATACAATATAAAGCATCTATATTTATATCATATGATTTTCTTTAACCTCTTTAAATACGCACACATATACTTTAATAATTATTTCTATCAAGGAAACGCAATTAAAAATCGGTCTGTATACATTATTGTGAACACGTTATAACTATACAATATACGTAGCGCCGTTAAACGTCACAACGCCACTAAACGTTACAACGTTAAATGTTGCAACACTAACGCTTATCGTCGCAACCGCTGCTAAACGTCTTAATCGTCATGCCGTTACATGTAGCAACGCTGACGCTAAACGTCGCAAAAATCTACTAACATTAAACGGAGCAACACTAACGCTAAACGTCGCACTTAGTATGAAGATAAAAGTAACGAGCCTAAACAACTCACAAGTATTACATAGGACAATATGACTTCAAAGCAACCACTCTTAGACTCGTAGCAACCATCAGTATATCCTTAGCAACCACCCTTTGGATCATAGCAACCACTCTTTCACCTTGATGCAAATCGCCCTAAGGTAATAAGAATCAATTATACCGTCAATAGCAACAGACTGGAATTTCTCAGCAACCATTCTTGTACCTTTACTATCCCCTTAAATGTCCAATGCAATAACTTTCGCGGCCATAAACTTATCTCAGTGTCTATTTTGATCATCTTCAGACCAACTTTCAACCTTATTCAAATTGGGTTAGATCTAGATAGACAGATATTAAAGAGGCCTTATTCTTGCATCAGCGGTGTTGTGACGGTGAGTGTCCTCCGTTACAGGTCGTCCACGTAAACATTGCATATATAAACATGGCAGGTTTCATTGCACACCAATATTTAGGGATGAATTATTTTTATAATTTTACAGTTTTGTTAGTTAACACTTATTTTAAACAAACATATCTTGATAAAAATTTACAATGTGCTCATACGTTATTTATAATGAATATTAAATGTCAAAGCGGTATGTTTAGAACAGTAAAATGCTGTTCATGCATCTGCTTATTCACCTAATCAGTGGGCAAGTCCATTGTTTAAAGTACAAAAAAATGCATGACCTAGAATACGACCTGTAGTACTAATGTCATTGCTTATATGTTGATATACATTTGTATTAACAACTTCTTGTTTTCAGATTGTATGGCTTTATGGATTGGATCAACGATATGAAAATACTGCTGTGATAAAATCATCTGCTTGTGTATAGATTGGATTGATTACAATGACTAATGTCCTCACTACTATGACAAAGGAAGTATATTTTCTAATGTTTAATATTAAGTTCATTAAAAGTTAAAGTTTTGTTTAAAATCCTGCTCTCATGTATGCACATTGAGTCGGCTTTATATCCTGACATCGAATTCATCATCATGTAGGCGACCCTCATAGTTGCATTCGTGTGGATAAAGTAAAGTGTTCTTATATTTTTGTGTTAGAAAACAATAGTTGAGGTCATTGCGCGATTATGTTATAATTAGTTCAGTAATATGTAGTTTGTCGGCATAACTGTTTAACCATCGGTTTTCTTTATACGTAAGTTACTAGGCTGAATAAAAAAAATATTGTCCCTTTAATATAATATAAGGTTATTAGTATTTCATCTTTACTTGAATTTTTAAATTTTACTTATAACTTTGTCTTTCTTTTTCAGCTGATGTCAGTTGAGGCGCTATTGTATTAAGTTAAAGGTATTACGAACGCTGATACATGTATACATGTATTTTAACTCCTGTCATTGAAGGAGTTCCGTTAGTTTGAGGTAAATATGAAACGATTCGGTTATGACTGACTTGCTGGAAGACAATTCAACAGTAACAGCTACGAATGAGTGAGTGTTAATTTATTTATTATTTTCTAGATATGTCATTTGTTTGTGAACTTAAGTATTTGTTAATCGTTCATCATCGGGAAGTCTCAAACTTTCTAGTGCTGAGTTAGCAATCTCTACCATCTTTGGCAACTACAAAATTGAGAATATTTTGGCAAATAAATAATTCTCCCAGCATGAATTATAAAAGGAAATTTTCAAAATTAGACTCAATTTGGGCTCTAAATCAAACCACCATTTTATGGATGAAGAATCACATTCCAGTGTTTGCCCATAATGCATCCTTTTAGAATGGGCGGACACTTTTTAAATCTATTATTATTTATTTATAATCGTACATTATTCTTCCATTGGCTATTGAATAAGTCAGTTTCTCTTGCTGTGTGGGTGGGTGAGAAAAAACGTAGTATGTGCGTGCATGCATGCGTGAGTGAGTGTATGTGCGGGTGTGGGTGTTAGGGCGTGTGGCTATGTGCGGGGGGTGCATGCGTGCGTGTGTGAGGGTAGGTGTGCATGAGGGTCAAGGGGGGGGTGAGTGTGTGTGAGGGCGAGTGTGCGTTTGTAATCAGTAACTGACTCATTCATTATCCAATTGATGTACGTGTATAGCACTTACTTTGTTTATCAACAAATGACATTTCTAGTTCATTTAACTTTTAGATTTTGTTGTTGCTTAATTTACTGTGATTGGTGTTATTTATTGTCAATTATTTTTTTTTCTTTGGTCCTTAGGTTTTCCGTGTCTGATCTGAGATTTGCACCGATATCTCAGGTCTCAGCATGCATACCCTTCCCATCTGTCCCATCCCCGCCATGTAGAGGGTTCGGGCTGTTGGGGTTTTTAAGAGTCATTGGCTTCATATCCCCCAGCACCAGTGGTTCGAAATACTTTGGTCACCATTATTTGTATACTTGCTGGCTTGTAGAATTTTCTACCAGTTTTACCTAGTTAAGACAAAGCTATGCCATAGGGGAGGTGGGGATAGGCGATAGGGTTAATATAGGTAAAGAAGGTTGTGGCTGACTGAAAAATGGGAGGGTTTGCATAGGGTTCTACATGTACTTTGTAAGAGAGGGAAGTTTTTGGAACTTTTTAGGAAGTTTGAAAATATATTTTGGTAATTTTTCTTTGGAGTTGAGGTAGGCTATTTTGTGGTAGTACAAGAAATAGAGCGATTGATTAAAGCTATCATAGAAAGGGGGTTAAATTTGGATATAATTGTTGTCATGTTTATAATTTAATCGCTTCATGCAGAATGTTACTACATTAAACGGGGACGTTGATAGATTTCTATGGGGACTCTATCTAAATGTATTTTTAACAGCCATGATTAGTTTTTTCTGACATACATGTATATGTTTAACAAACAATCTTAATGATATTATTAGTACTAAGGCGACTGTATTAGATACAAATAGGGCCTACTTGATACAATCATTAAAGTTTGATTTCATACACATTACAGGGTACTTTTTACGTACAGTTTTAATCAAATGCTTCTGTAATAATGTGCGGAAGACTTTTGGGCTTACATTATTTAATAAGAATTTGTATTTGTAATGTATACATTAATTCAATTCTGATAAGAATTCTTTTATTATGACAACTATAAAAATTGAAGATTACAAACTTGTATATTTAAATCATATATTACATTTTTTCATCTCGAAAGCGAGATAACAACTCACTCTAAGTACAATTTTTTATCAAGTAAATTTATGCAGAAGTGAGCTTTGTATTGGAAATTATCGCGAAAATGTCATTATTATGACACATTCGGAACATCCTCGGCCATTCGCTACACGAATAACCTTGGACATATTTAGGCGCCATTTTGAAACTATGAAAAAATACACGATCGTTTAGGCGATGACTGAAGTTCCGTTTTTAATCCGTAAATTTAAAATTACACAGTTCAATGACACCGATGAACAATATTTGCTTCAAGTTAAAACAAATAAATATGTTTAGACAAAGATCTGTGTGTAAACTACAAGATCTATTTTGCGTAACCATTACTTGCTTCGCCTCGCATAGGTAGTAAAATCACCAAAATTTGGTAAAGACCCCCACGGATCCTCCCGAGATTAATTATTCATGAAAGGTCGAGGGTGTTCCGAATGTATTATGACACTGATGTGGTATGAATAAATATTTACCGTTGACCGAATTGCATGCTACTTATTAAGATGTTGAATATAGCTCTGATAGTTGCGTTTTCAAAAATGTGATAGCAAAACATTATTTTAAGACAATAATAATTGTTCGTTTTTATTAGCTCGACTTTTCGAAGAAAATGAGAGCTATTGCTATCACTTTGGCGTCGGCGTTTGCCTTGGCGTTGGTTTTCTGGTTTAAGTTTTTTTTAAACTCTTATATCTTTAACACTATCCAAGTTATTTTTATAGAAAGTTGGTTAACTTATTAAGTGGGACTATATTAACCATGATGTGAAAGGGGATAACTCTGGATTAATTATATTTTGAGTTATTGCCCTTTTATACTTATAAAATTGCAAAATATGAGGTTAAAGTTTTCCTATGTAGAATATCTTTTATACTGATCAAGAAATTTGACTGAAAGTTTGTATACTTACTTGTCGGTACAATATCTACACAATTATGAAGGGACGTAACTGTGGCTGAATAATTTTTAGCTCGACTTTTCGAAGAAAATGAGAGCTATTGCTATCACTTTGGCGTCGGCGTTGGCGTTGGCGTTGGCGTTGGCGTTGGCGTTTGCGTTGGCGTTGGCGTTGGTTTTCAGGTTAAAGTTTTTTGAAACACTTATAACTTCAACACTATCCAAGTTACTTTATTGAAAGTTGGTATACTTATTAAGTGGGACTATATGAACCATTCTGTGAAAGGGGATAACTTTGGATGAATTATTTTATGAGTTATTGCCCTTTTATAATTAAATAATTGCAAAATATGAGGTTAAAGTTTTTCCTATGTAGAATATCTTCAATACTGATCAATTCATTTGACTTAAAGTTTGTATACTTATTTGTCAGTACAATATCTACACGACTGTGAAGACACGTAACTGTGGATGAATTATTTTTAGAGTAATTGCCCTTTTATACTTAAGAAATTGCAAAATATGAGGTTAAAGTTTTTCCTGTGTAGAATATATTCAATACTGATCAAGGTATTTGACTTAAAGTTTGTATACTTATTTGTTGATAGTTTGATACTATATCTACCGGACTATGAAGGGATGTAACTGTGGATGAATTATTTTTGGAGTAATTGCCCTTTTATCCTTTTATACTTAAGAAAAATGCAAAATATAATGTTAAAATCATTTCTATATGTAATATCTTTAATACTAATCAAGATATTTGACTTTAAGTTTGTATACTTAGTAATGGGTACTATATCTACACAACTATAAAGGGACGTTACTTTGGATGAATTATTGTTGGAGTTATGCCCCTTTATACTTAAACATTTAAGATTAAAATTTGTTCTCATGGGATATATTTAGAACTTATAAATATATTTGAATGAAAGTTGGAATGCTTATTCGTCAGTTCTTCATCTATCGGACTATAAAGGGACATAACTCTAGATGAATTACTTCAGAGTTATTCCCCTTTATTTTTGATATTTAAGGGTTATGTTTGCTCAAATTTAATATATTTTGTTTGATAGAAAGTTAGTATACATAGTATAGTTGAATACAATGGGACGTAATAATTGATGAATTATTGTTGGAGTTGTGACCCTTTTCAACTTTTTAATTCGGGAGAAAGTATTATGAAGTGAAATATTTTCAATACTTAAGAAGATATTTAAATGACAATTAGTATGCTTATTCATCAGTACTACATCTTCTTGACTACAAAGGGACATAACTCATGATGTTATTTTTTGAAGTTATGCCCCTTACTTGAATTTTGAATTTTGTTCAAATTGAAATGCAATGTATTTATAGTTCTTCATATAGATATTTAAATGAAAGTAGGTATGCTTATTCGTTGATACTATGTCTACTTTACTCTGAAGGGGCGTTACTATGGATGAATGTTCTAGGAGTAATGCCCCTTTTATATTTTACAAATATGAATTGGTAATTATTGTTTGACTGAATTATATACTTTCAAAAATTATGTCCTGTCTTGAAATTACTTTTGTTTAAAGATAAGCCTTGCCATGAACAAAACACCCGAAAAGTCGAGCACGCTGTCCTTGGACTGCTCTTGTTGGAGTAATTGCCCTTTTATACTTAAGAAATTGCAAAATATGAGGTTAAAGTTTTCCTATGTAGAATAACTTCAATACTGATCAAGAAATTTTGTATACTTATTTGTTGGTACGATATCTACACGACTATGAAGGGACGTAACTGTGGGTGAATTATTTTTGGAGTAATTGCCCTTTTATACTTAAAAAATGGCAAATTATAAGGTTATAATTGTTCCTGTATGGAATATCTTTGAAACAAATCAAGATATTTGACTTAAAGTTTGTATAATTAATTATCGTTACTTTATCAACACAACTTTAAAGGGAGGTAACTGTGGATGAATTATTTTTGGAGTTATGCCCCTTTATGCTTAAACATTAAGATTAAAATTTGTTCTAATGGGATATTTAGTACTTTAAATGTATTTGAATAAAAGTTGGAATGCTTTTTATAAGTTCTTCATCTATCCGACTACAAAGGGACTCTGGATGAATTACTTTCAGAGTTATTTCCCTTTATACTTTAATAGTTACGATAAAAGTTCGCTCAAACTGAATATATTTTGTTTGATAGAAAGTTAGTATGCTTTTTCATCAGTACTACATCTACTTGACTACAAAGGGATGTAACTCTTTATGAATTATTTTTGGAGTTGTGCCCCTTTTCAACTAAATTAGGGTTAAAGTACTTTAAACTGAATTATTTTCAATACTTACCAAGATATTTAAATGACAGTTATTATGCTTATTCATCAGAACTACATCTACACAAGGACATAAATCTTGATTATTTTTTAGAGTTATTTCTCTTTACTTAAATGATGAAACTTGTTTAAATTGAAGTATTAATAGTTCATATAAAGAATTTTAAATGAAAGTAGGCATGCTTATTCTTTGATACTATGTCTACTTAACTTTGAAGGGAAGTTACTATGGATGAATGTTTTAGCAGTTATACCCTTTTTATATTTTAAAAATATGAATTGGTAATTATTGTTTGACTGATTTATTTCCTTGAACAAATTAAGTCCTGTCTTGAAATCATTTTTGTTTAACGATAAGCCTTGCCATGAAAAAACACTTGAAAAGTCGAGCGCGCTGTCCTTGGACTGCTCTTGTTAAGCCTAGTTTTGGCTAGTAATAACCTAACATAGCTCAAAAAAGAGAGTATTCTCAACTCTGCCTCTTGTTTACTTAATGCCTTAAGTGTAAGACTTATGCATTGAGTGATTTATTTGGATAATTTTAGTAATCAAATATAAACTTACACATGTACTGAGTAAACACCTTCATGTATGGGCGTACAATATTACAATTATTTAAGTTGCAACTTTGAGCCTGCCATCCAACAATTTTTGTATGTCATATCAATTGCCTCATATACACCATAGCCTGTCACATACTACAATGATGAATTGTCGCTTTTTAGAACTTTTGTGTTTGTCTATCATACATAACGATAAGCTAGATCTGTAGCCCCGTTGTTATCGCGCTGGGTGTTAAATCTAGAATCCCGACCGGGCGGTTATACCCTTCCATGGAAATTATATAATACATGTGCTGTCAACTTTCCTTCATTGATAATGCATTTTGAGAAGTAGCTGACCTTATTAATAAAGGTCCTCTGTCTGCCGTGAATTAACCTTAATCAATTAACATCATTTCAAACGGCTCAAATCGAGACCAACTCTGTTTCATATACAAATAGTACTTCGAAAATACAACTGAAGCAATTTAAATATGTAGCATTCTTCATTTAATTTACATAGAGTCAAATTTCTGTCAAGCAGAACTTTATTTTTATCAAAATCATTATCATATGTGTGCATTAAATAACATGGACATATTATTAACCAATGTTTATGAACTAACACAGAATAATACGACACATATTTTCTCACTATAAAACATACCGTTGTTGCTAAGCTCATGTAAGTTTATGTCCTTCAATAAGATCACAGACACACAATAAAACTTGATATTGTTTCTAAGCTCATGTAAGTTTATGTCCTTCAATCAGATAACAGACACACAATAAGACTTGATGTTGTTCCTTAGCTCATGTAAGTTTATGTCTTTCAATAAGATAAAAGACATATACTAAGACTTGAAGTTGTTCCTAAGCTCATGTAAGTTAATGTCCTACAATAAGATAACAGACACACAATAAGACTTGATGTTGTTCCTAAGCTCATGTTAGTTTCTTTCCTTATATAAGATGACAGACACACAATAAGACTTGATGTTGTTCCTATTCTCATGTAAGTTTATGTCCTTCAATAAGATAACAGACATACAATAAGACTTGAATTTGTTTCTAAGCTCATGGAAAGTTATTTCCTTCAATAAGATAACAGACACTTAATAAGACTTGATGTTGTTTCTAAGCTCATGTACGTTTATGTCCTTCAATAAGATAACAGACACACAATAAGACTTGACGTTGTTCCTATTCTCAAGTAAGTTTCTGTCCTTCGATAAGATAACAGACATATAATAAGACTTGAAGTTGTTCCTCAGCTCATAAAGTTTATGTCCTTCAATCAGATAACAAATCTACACTAAGACTTGATGTTGTTCCTAAGCTCATGTAAAGTTATGTCATTCAATAAGATAACAGACCCACAATAAGGCTTGATGTTGTTCCTTAGCTCATGTAAGATAATGTCCTTCAATAAGATAACTGACACACAATAAGACTTCATGTTGTTCCTAATCTCATGTTAGTTTATGTCCTTCAATAAGACAAAAGATACACAATAAGACTTGATGTTGTTCTTAAACTTATGTTAGTTTATGTCCTTCAATAAGATAACAGATACACAATAAGACTTGATGTTGTTCCTAAACTCATGTTAGTCTATGACCTTCAATAAGATGACAGACACACAATGAGACTTGATGTTGTTCCCAAGCTCATGTCAGTTTATGTCCTTCAATAAGATCACAGACCCACAAAAAGACTTGATGTTGTTCCTAAGCTCATGTAAGTTTATGTCCTTAAATAAGATAACAGACACACAATAAGACTTGATGTTGTTGCTAAACGCATGAAGTTTGTCCTTCAATAAGATAACTGACACACAATAAGAATTTATGTTGTTCCTGAGCTCATGTTAGTTTGTCCTTCAATAAGATAACAGACACACAATAAGACTTGATGTTTTTCCTAAGCTCATGTTAGTTTATGTCCTCCAATAACATAACAGACACACATTAAGACTTGATGTTGTTCCTAAGCTCATTTTAGTTTTATCTTTCAATAAGATAACAGACACACAATAAGACTTGATGTTGTTCCTAAACTCATGTTAGTTTCTTTCCTTCAATAAGATCACAGACCCACTATAAGACTTGATGTTGTTCCTAAGCTCATGTAAGTTTATGTCCTTTAATAAGATAACAGACACACAAAAAGACTTGATGTTGTTGCTAAACTCATGTAAGTTTGTCCTTCAATAAGATGACAGACACACAAAAAGACTTGATGTTGTTCCTAAGCTCATGCTATGTTGTCCTTCAATAAGATAACAGACACACAATAAGACTTGATGTTTTCCCAAGCTCATGTTAGTTTATGTCCTTCAAATACATAACAGACACACAATAAGACTTGATGTTGTTCCTCACCTCATGTTGGTTTTGCCTTCAATAAGATAACAGACACACAATACGACTTGATGTTGTTCCTAAACTCATGTTAGTTTATGTCCTTCAATAAGATAATAGACACACACTAAGACATTCTGGGTTTTTTTTCTATAAATCATAAACGTTTCTGCACTTAAAGAAATAACAGACACACAATAAGATTTGCTGTGTTTCCCATGACACATTAATGTTTATGTCCTTAATTCGAAAACTAACACAGAAAAGACATGACGTTGTTTCTTACTTTTTCGTACATTGCTGACTTTGAAAACGATAACAGACACCAATAAACATGCCTTTTTTCCATTCATTATGTTGTTTCTGTCCTTAAAACGATAACAGACATAGATTAAGCATGCCGTTTTTTTCATTCATTATATACGTGTCTGAACTTGAAAACGATAACAGACACACAATAAGCATGCCGTTTTTTCCATACATTATGTTGTTTTTGTCCTTGAAAACGATAACAGACACACAATAAGCATGCCGTTTTTGCCATTCATTATGTACTTTTCTGACCTTGAAAACGATAACAGACACACAATAAGCATGCCGTTTTTCCAATTTATTATCCTTTTTTCTGTTCTTCAATACAATAACAGACAAACAATAAGAATGCCATTTTTTCCATTCAATATGTTGTTTCTGACCTTGAAAACGATAACAGACACACAATAAGCATGCCGTTTTTTTCCATTCATTATGTACGTTTCTGTCATTGAAAACGATAACAGACACACTGTAAGCATGCCTTTTTTCCATTCATTATGTTGTTTCTGTCCTTAAAAACGATAACAGACATAGATTAAGCATGCCGTTTTTTACATTCATTATGTACGCTTCTGACCTTGAAAACGATAACAGACACACAATAAGCATGCCGTTTTTTCCATTCATTTTGTTGTTTTTGTCCTTGAAAATGATAACAGACACACAATAAGCATGCCGTTTTTTTCCATTCATTATGTTCTTTTTGTCCTTGAAAAGGATAACAGACACACAATAAGCATGCCGTTTTTTCCATTCATTATGTACTTTTCTGACCTTGAAAACGATAACAGACACACAATAAGCATGCCGTTTTTCCAATTTATTATGCTTTTTTCTGTTCTTCAATACAATAACAGACAAACAATAAGAATGCCGTTTTTTTTCATTCATATTGTTGTTTCTGACCTTCAAAACGATAGCAGACACACAATATATATTGCATGCCATTTTTTTCCATTTATTATGAACTTTTCTGACCTTGAAAACGATAACAGCACACAATAAGTATGCCGTTTTTTTCCATTTATTATGTTGCTCTGACCTTAACAGATAACGATAACAGACTCACCTTAAGACTTGATGTTGTTCCTAAGCTCATGTTAGTTTATGTCCTTCAATAAGATAACAGACACACAATAAGACTTGATGTTGTCCCTAAGCTCATGTAGTGTATGTCCTTCAATAAGATAACAGACTCACGATAAGACTTGATGTTGTTCCTAAACTCATATTAGTTTATGTCACTCAATAAGATAACAGACACACAATAACAGTTGATGTTGTTTCTTAGCTCATGGTAGTTTATGTCCTTCAATAAGATAACAGACACACAATAAGACTTGATGTTGTTCCTAAAATCATGTTAGTTTCTGTCCTTCAATAAGATAACAGACACACACTTAGACATCCTGTTTTTTCTATAAATCATAAACGTTTCTGTCCTTAAAAACGATAACAGACACACAATAAACATGCCGTTTTTTCCATTCATTATGTAGTTTCTGACCTTGAAAACGATAACAGACACACAATAATCATGCCTTTTTTCCATTCATTATGTACTTTTTCTGTCCTTGAAAACGATAACAGACACACAATAAGCATGCCGTTTTTTTCCATTCATTATGTTGTTTCTGTCCTTGAAAACGATAACAGTCACACAATAAGCATGCTGTTTTTTCCATTCATTATGTACTTTTCTGACCTTGAAAACGATAACAGACACACAGTAAGCATGCCTTTTTTTCATTTATTATGTACGTTTCTGACCTTGAAAAGATTAAAGACACACAATTAACATGCCGTTTTTCCAATTCATTATGTACTTTTCTGACCTTGAAAACGATAACAGACACACAATAAGCATGCCGTTTTTCCAATTTATTATGTTTTTTCTGTCCTTCAATACAATAACAGACAAGCATTAAGAATGCCGTTTTTTCCATTCATTATGTTGTTTCTGACCTTCAAAACGATAACAGACACACAATAAACATGCCGTTTTTTTCCATTCATTATGTAGTTTCTGACCTTGAAAACGATAACAGACACACAATAATCATGCCTTTTTTCCATTCATTATGTACTTTTTCTGTCCTTGAAAACGATAACAGACACACAATAAGCATGCCGTTTTTTCCATTCATTATGTTGTTTCTGTCCTTGAAAACGATAACAGACACACAATAAGCATGCCGTTTTTTCTATTCATTATGTACTTTTCTGACCTTGAAAACGATAACAGACACACAGTAAGCATGCCTTTTTTTCATTTATCATGTACGTTTCTGACCTTGAAAAGATTAAAGACACACAATTAACATGCCGTTTTTCCAATTCATTATGTACTTTTCTGACCTTGAAAACGATAACTGACACACAATAAGCATGCCGTTTTTCCAATTTATTATGCTTTTTTCTGTCCTTCAATACCATAACAGACAAACATTAAGAATGCCGTTTTTTCCATTCATTATGTTGTTTCTGACCTTCAAAACGATAACAGACACACAATGAGCATGCCGTTTTTTCCATTCATTATGTACTTTTCTGACCTTTAAAACGATAACAGACACACAATAAGCATGTCGTTTTTTTCCATTCATTATGTTGCTCTGACCTTGAAAACGATAACAGACACACAATAAGCGTGCCGTTATTTTCCATTCATTATGTACGTTTCTGACCTTGAAAACGATAACAGACACACAATAAGCATGCCGATTTTTCCATTCATTATGTTGTTTCTGACTTTCAAAACGATAACAGACACACAATAAGCATGCCGTTTTTTCCATTCATTATATACGTTTCTGTCCTTCAAAACGATAACAGACACACAATAGGCATGCCGTTTTTTCCATTCATTATGTACTTTTCTGTCCTTCAATACGATAACAGACTCACGTTATGGCATGCCGCATGTTCCTAATCTCTTGTACGATTATGTCCTTCAATTGGATAGCAGAAATTCGATATGAATTGCCATTCGGCCTTTTTTCTCATGAAGGTTTTATATTCAAATGATTTTTTAATACACTTAAACATATCAATATGTCAAGAACAAAGTTCCAAAAGTACGTCTGTACAGAGTGAGTATCCAAAGCCAAGAGAGCAAAGAGCGGGTTCTACAGCCACTGGTTGACGGACCTTGCTTCTCATTGGTTGTCCAGCACACGTGTCCAGGTCCTGGCTTCCGATTGGTTGATGGATTGCTGGTTGCTACCAAACAAGCACCTGCCCCAGACTGGTTATCACTACATTTGTCTTTATACAAATTGACTTTCTCAGTCATAATGTTTATGCTGGGTTCTTTCTTTGCTAAGATGATTTTAATAACTGAACCCTGTCGTCCTGTTCTTATTCCCATGTAGGTGTATGTCTCAAAAATAAGGAAACAAACATACAAATTGACATCTACATATCTTATTTTCATGCAGGTTTCTATCTTTAAATAGAATAACTACAAACACTGCAGTATTGGTTCTATCCTTACTATCAAGCAAGTCTTTATCATACATCACATGCAATATTACATCGTCTATCCAAATGGTCATGTAGGTTTCTATCTTTAAATAAAGAACCTTTATACACTACAACATGGCATTCCGTGCTGTCTGGTTAGCATCTGATTAGAAAAGAATACATGTAAACACCATGATATCCTCTGTCCAAATGGTCTTGTAGGTTTCTATCTCTTTGAATAAAGCAACTTAGATTCACTAAATCATGACATTCTGTCCTTATAATCAGGTAAGTATCTGTCTCAAAAAAGAAAACATACATACAATATGTTATCATTTATTCATTTTTTATGTAGGTTTCTATCTTATAATAAGATAACAGTAATACACTAATACTGGCATTTCGTCCATATTTTCATGTGTATTTCTGCCTTAAATTCAGCCTTACATACAAATTGACGTCTTCTGTCTATTCATGTAGGTTTCTATCTTAATGAAGAGCTAAATATGATACACTGCAGCATGTCATTCTTTGAATAAATTAATACTGATAACCCAAACCATGTTCCTTTGTCCTTATTGTCAGGTAAGCATCTGTCCTTAAAAAGAAAACATACATACACTGTGTTATCTTCTGTCCAAAAGTTCATGATGGTTTCTATCTTTTTAAATAAAACAACTTTGATTCTCTAAAACATTCTGTCCTTATTATCAGGTAAGTATTTGTCACAAAAAAGAAAATATATATACACTTTGTTATCATCTATTCATTTTTTCATGTAGGTTTCTATCTTATAATAAGACATCTTAAACACACTAAAACTGTCATTTCATCCATATATTCATGTGTATTTCTGCCTTAAATTCAGCCTTACATACAAATGACGTCTTCTGTCTATTCATGTAGGTTTCTATCTTTATGAAGAGCTAAATATGATACACTGCAGCATGTCAATCTTTGAATAAGTTAATTCTGACATCCCAAACCATATCCTTTTGTCCTTATTGTCAGGTAAGTATGTCCTTAAAAAAACGTACACAATGGTATCATTGGTCATTTTTTTCATGTAGGTTTTATTTTTGAATAAGATATCTTTAATACACGACAACATGTAAGTCTGCCCTTATTTTTGGTTCGGTATATGTCATTTAAATGAAAACATACATACAAAATGACACGCCGCTCTGTCCAAATGTTCATGTAGGTTTATATCTTTATAAAGAGACAACTATAATACTTTACAGCATATCATTCTGTCCTTATTCTTTGAAAGGTATCCGTCTTAAAAGAAGAAAACACACGTACAAATTGTCTCCATAGGTCCATGATTTTATGCAGGTTTCTATCTTTGAACAAAAAAATTTTAATACAATACATTACTTTTGGTCCTGTAGGTTCTTATCTTATAATAATATAACTTTAATGCACCATAACATATCGTTCTTTCCTAATTTTCAGGCATGAAAAAGAAATCAAACAAGTAAATTGACATATTCGGTCCTTATTTCCATGTAGGTTTCATTCTTGAATAATATGACTTTAATACACGTGTCACTTAGCACGTCTTTCTCTCGTAAATATCAAATGGTTGTCGGTTTTTAATAAGATTTTAAACACACTTTTATGACTTGTCAATTTGTCCTTTTTTCTATGTAGATTTCTATCGTTAAGTAAATTATCTTAATGTATGGTTTGTTTCTATTTGGGAGTTTTTTGTAACAGCATATCCAGCAGTTAAATTACAAATGGTAATATTTATTTGAAATTATTTTAATGAATAATACAACACATATCTACGTAGTGATCAATGTATCAGTAAAAGATTGGAAATATATTGAAATCTTTTTCAAATCAAATCAGTAGGCATTTTATATTATACTATTTGTTCTGATCTATCGTTAGAATATATTAATAAAATTGTTGTATTCAATGCAAATTAATATAATAATTATTATCCAAACTTCAGCATATCAAAAATATTGTAGTATTGTTTTTTATACATTCAATGACAATTTGATACTTAGATCATACAGAGGTGAAAGGAATTTTGCACAATTCTGAATGAAGTCTTTCTTAAATCACCAAGTTATTTAAGCTTTTGACTTTGTACAGATGTACCAATCGTCTGCCACAATACTAATATATAAACAGTCTGAATAATAGCTACATGGTCAGATATCTTTAAACATACAGAAATGATTTATACTTATACCCACTCACATACAGTTCTAATAACATATTCATTGTATGTAGAGTATATTGATAACGTTTTCGACCCTCCAATTAATATAAAAAGCAATTGTTAAATACATGTAATTAGTACTAATGATGCTTGATAACGATGTACTAAACGATAATCGGCTTGATGAAGGTAAAATAGAGGAACTTGATAGCTCTCAATTGAAAGAAAAATAATGTGTCCATAATTCTGTACAATCTAGTAAAGGGCCCGTTTTTATGGGAGGATAGCTAGATCGGAATTAAAGAGACAAACAGATAATTCTGAGCAATCTAGTGAAGGGCCCATTTTATGGGAGGATAGCTAGATCGGGATTTTTTGTTAACATAATTCTGAGCAATCTAGTGAAGGGCCCATTTATGGAAGGATAGTTAGATCGGAATTATTTGTACATTATTCTGAGCAATCTAGTGAAGGGCCCATTTATGGGAGGATAACTAGATCAGAAGTACTCTTTAAACTTTAAATAAATACATAGTTCTGATTAATCATGTGAAAGACCCAATCTATGGGAGGATAGCTAGATCAGACTTTTAAACAAATCAGCAATGATGTACCAAATACATAAGGTACTAGTAAATATATAGTTGAATGTAAATGATGTTCATAGTACTAAGTCTTGCTAGGGTGCTGCTTACATGTATATGTTTAAAACAAGTTTAAATGAAATATACTGGTGTCCTAAAGTTTCTTTACACATGTTTTTTTTTTATTTTGTCTTTCGTTTTAAAGAACTTGCAAACACATTTGCTTAGTATTTCTGCTTTAATTTTATAATACATAAAGACCATAAATGATAGTAATGCTAAACTGTTAATTAGTTGTGAAACTAGTAATTGCATGTTAAGTACATGTATTTCAAAATTTACTTTAAAACATCAAAATTTAACGTGTAAAGAAACTTTTGGACACCAGTGTGTATGTAACATAGACAACCTTTTGTTTCATTGATTTTATTGGGTTTTTTAAACAATCTGTATATAATGAATTATGTTGTTGGTAACATCGATGTGAAAGGTATTTTTGTATAGTTCATTTCTGTATATAACTTTTCTGATTGGTTTACAGATTATAGGTAACTGAATCATTTTGGATATTTTTATAAATACCAGCATTGTGTTATAAATAGCATTGTGAATTGACATTGGTAATTGGTATAGAGCTATATGCTTCATAGCTGATGATTAGATAGACTTTATTCACTGATTAATATTGTTATGATATTATGCATTCATGAAGTTTTGTAAATACAGTGTTATCATAATTAATTTGCAACGATATTGTTATATTTGAAATAGCCAGTTAACGTGTGCATAAACTCAGTGTAATTAATCATATTATAGTACATGTAATTTAATTAAATTTTGTTTAAGTAAACATTATGACGGCCTTTAACTAGTATATGTACTTCAATGATCCAATACTGTGTTTTGTGTTAAGTTTATAGGTACATGTACATTCAAGTGAAAAAGTTCTTATATTATTCCAATCTTATCTGACTGATTTTTGCTCTGACTTATATTACAGTTTTTAATGATGTGGTTTCCAATTAATGTTGCACAATTTGTTTGATATGCTGATAGTACTTCAAAAAAAGCAAACTGACCTCTTACACTCTGTCTGGTCACAGTTTCCAACCGTGATATAACCCTAGATTTCCTATGAGTCCTACGATTTTTTATCTCACCAAGGGCTTTTCTTTATTGGGTGGATCCTCCCTAGCTGATGTAAGGGATTCCATATGGTAATCCACATTGGTAGGTTTCACCAAGGGCTTCTCACATTTAGGTGAATCTTCCTTAACATGTGTTGTGGATTTTCTCCACCTCCTTGAGGTCGTTCCTCCTCGCCTGATAATATTGAATATATATCTTGGACTACACAAGGTGGGGATCTTTGATGTGAGCCACTACCGGTGGCTGCGTCTTGCACAGACTTTGGGAGACTTTGGGTCCTTAACCTCACATCCTGGCACATAGAACTTGGTAGGCAATCCTGTACTGGCTTCACCTTAGGAACAAGCACACCTTTTGTCTCGGTGTGATATTTGTTCCAAGATCCAAGAGGCTTCAATATGGCGGTAAACCTCTTCCTGCGTGTCAATTACCAACGCCACTTACTCTTAGATTTGGTGAGTGCATATTGATGACACACATAACTCTTGATGTCATCAGGTTTTAACCCAAATGATGACCTTTTTTATATATTTGGGTCCCTTGTTGCTCTTATAGCTGCCCAATGGTTTTTGTAACTTTTTATTTTCCTGATGGATTCATCAATAGATCAAACATATATATTTGACACATATAAGGCTGCATCTTTATCGGCAATACCATGTGTGAACCTCCTAACAATGAATTTATCATTGAACTGTTCAGCTTTTATACAGCTTAAGTTTCAACCATTTCCGCGAACTCTTCCGAGGTTTCCCCTTGTGTTGTCGTATTGACATCAATAGGACCCTGTATGCTTCGGTTTCTTCTCTACTATCAAACCCCTTGTCGAATTTGTCAACCAAGTCCGTGAATTCTACGTTAGGGACTATTTTTCTGGCAAAGAATAGAAATTTGCTGATAAAGGCAACCCAATTACTCTTTCCATTGAATACCATAGCTTTTGTTATGTTCCCCATAGATCTTCTCCTAGGCAACTCTTCTTCTTCATATTTCAAATTAACGTGTCCTCTACCCATGCTGTTTCTGAATCTGGTCAAGGGCCTGTCATTCACTAATTCAAAATATTCCGCAGCCTTTGCAAGTCTCCTAAAATCATTGATGGATGTTCTTCTTCCACCGTCTTCCACATATTCTTCGTTGGATCTCCCCCTTCTTGTTGCGTCCCAGTATTGTCTAACCGTAGTGTCCTCTTGTAGGTGCATTCTTGTTAGACGTGGAGTTGATGCAGTAACTGGTGAACTGCATTTGAAGTCACAAGCAACATAATTGTAATGGTAAGAACTGCGTTTTTGTTATCTTAGAAACGACCTCAACAACATGAAACTCAAACAGTGCTCATAGATACATGTTATTTTTGTTACCTAAGAAACGACCGAAACAACATTAAACTCAAACAGTGCTCATATAAACATGTGATTTTTGTTACCATAGAAACGGCCTCAACAACATGAACATCAAACAGTGCTCATATATACATGTGATTTTGTTACCTTAGAAACTTCCTCAACAACATGAAACTCAAACAGTGCTCATATATACATGTTATTTTGTTACCTTAGAAACGACCTCAACAACATGAAACTCAAACAGTGCCCATATATACACTTAACAAAATTTCTAATCGGTCACTTGTCAAATTTTGATTATTTTAAAACGAGCCAATGGATCCTTATTAAATTTTGCAGAGGTGATTTTTGTGTAATTTTCTACCGATTTGTGGGAAAAAATAATTTGATACGGTCCGATGCACTCTATCGGCACACATGGTGTGTTTTACACATTCTGACACGAAATGTTCGTCCAGAGGAGTGGTGAGTATTAAATTTCACTTTGCATGAACCCCTGATTACTTTATTAGACCATTAGAGTGCATCGGACCGTATCAAATTATTTTTTTTCCCAGGTACAGACTTCATCAAAAATCATTAAAAATGTTACTTGTTATATTTTTTTTTTAAGTTAACGCCGTATCAACACAATTTAGGTCATTTCACGGCGTCCAGCGCACCAAACCTAGCTTACCTGGACCATTGTCTATAACCAGTACTCACCTACCCTTCCACAAGGCCGGAAACTTCCCCATATTATCTAATCAATGGAGGAATTCCACTTCATTGTCAAGTTTTCATGGAAGGGTATAACCTCCCCGGGTTGGATTCGAACCCGCACCCCCTCGGGTACGAGTATCCCAATCCCGACGCGCTATCAACTGTGCTATCGACCCTAAAAATGTTACTTCTGGGTAATTAATACATTGTCCAGTCATATGACAGACTTTTGCTTTATGGTCAAATATTAGGGTTAAATGAACCTACTCATTTGCATCAATTAAAGTTTATGTAAGTGGTTTTGTTTTGCTATCACATCAAACGCTTTTTAAAGGAGATGTATAGAAATTAATTAATAGTGATCGAGATTTTCGTACATTAAAGATAACACAGACCTGTCGCATTAAAATTCGAATCAACTCTACTGACTAGTTTATCCAAACTTATGATGAAGCTATGAACTATCGAGGAGATTGGTATTTGGATTTGACGAATCTCGCCTTGCTGTTGTAGAAATAAACGTTTAAGATAGTCGTTAACATTTTTTATAGAAGCGTATAGTTTCTGGTTAAATTTGTCACACTGTACATGAGTTACCCGTGGATTTCTTTTTCTTAAGAAGAGACATAAAGTTAGTTATCAACGTATCAATTATTTCTGGGGTATTGAATATGAATAAACTTGAATTTCCCAATGTGTTGAAAATCAAGTTCATGATCCCCTCCGACGAGTTTAATCTATTTCTCCGTGTAAGGTAGACTCTTTTGGGTGTTTAAAGGGGCTTTAAGTCCTGCTTCGTTTGAGTTTATATAAAATACATATTAAGAGGAATAGCTTGGTGCAGTTTTATTACGGTTTCAAAACTAAGTATTTCTCGGGTGATACATAGGGATTAACGCTAAGAACACAGTGATACATATTGGGTGGGTTCAGGATTAGGGCTAAACTTTTTGGGATATTGATAAGTTTTGTCTTAACTAGGTAAAATAATTTTTATTGCAAGTCAGCAATCTTGGAATAATGGTGATCAGAGACTTTCTATAGCCCTGGTGAATAGGTGGGAATGGTAGCGGAAATGACCGCCCTAAACGGACCAGTGAACCCCCATGGCGTAAAAATCCCTGCCCGTACCCCTCCCTGTTTCTTACGCATGCTTGTCCGTGCTCCGTATACCCTACTAATGTGCTTTTCTTTTTCAGCATATCTTTTGTTAAATTATGTTAATACCTTTTGGTATAAAAATACATATATATAATACATATTTCTTTCGGGTTTCTCTTCTCGTGTTTTGTCTATTTCAGATTCTGACTGATTTGTATGGATCAAGATATCTGTGCAAGACAATGCTACGAGGTAATTTCCTAATAATCTACACTTTCACAAAAATAAGATTTTTTCCTCAAGTTTTTATTTTGGACAATCATTTTGCTATGTAATCTACGTTACAACAAATACATGGCACAATAAAGTCAAATACAGTAGTTATTTTTAAACCATATTATACAAAATAAAACTGACAAACTTGTTTGGATAAAACCTATTTATATTGTTTTAATTTCAGTCTGTTAAAAAACTGTTTGGTTTAGTCTCAAGTGAAATGCGAGTTTGTTGTTTTAAGTTCACACTAAAAACCCATGGTATTTTATCTTGAAACATTTTATGTATTTTCATTATTTAGATCATCTAACAACAGTCAATCCAACTGCAGTGAAACTATATCTATTGTAAAAAAACCTGCTATAGTCTGTTACTGAATTCCTTTTTCAGTTTGTTTGTGAAACTTTTGCCTGGTAGTTTTTTAATATAGATACAGTACAACCCCTCTTAAACAGCACCCACTGGGAGAAACAAAAAAGTGTTGCTGTTCAGAGGTTGTTGCTCTGCAGAGATTAATTTCCATTAAAATTGCATGTAACGTATTTGCAAAAAGCTGTTGTTGCACAGAAAATTTGTTCTGCAGAGGTTAAACTGCATTCAGCTTCTAATTGTATATGTATCATAAAGTAACATTTCTGTATGGTTTTTATTCCCATATGTTTTATTTTAGGTTGCGATGAATGTCTATGGATCTTGACAAGTAAGAAAAGACAAAATATGACAATTTTGAGTTGGATGGATGAGTAAATGGAAACATCACGTTATAATATAAGCTCCAGTGGTAAGTAAAAAAAAAGTACTATGAAATTCTCCGAACTTTAATCAAACAACATTAATTTTGTTTATAAACATCAATGAAAATATCGTTGTTAGACTATTGTCGTCACTCTTCATATGCAGAAATTTACATGTATTGATCAGTTATCAGTAGCATCTTATAGTATTCTTATTCTAACCCGGGTTGGTTGCGCAGTTTGTAGCGCACTGGGATTAGGAATCTCTGTAGTGCTTCCAGTCTCACTCGGAGAGGTTATATCCTCTCGTGAAAACTTAATTGGTATGTCAATTTTCCTTCATTTATTAGGTATATGGAGAAGTTCAGGCGTTGTGGAAACGTGGATAAGTACTGGCTAAAGACAAGTGTCCAGGATAGCTAGGTTAGGTGCACTGGACGCTGTTAAGTAACCAAAATGTGTTGACACGGCTTTAAACCCAGTACTGTACTTATTCTAATGAGACTTTGATGTATATAATTTCAGGTTTGTTGCTATGGACACAAAGATTCAAGAAACATGTCAAGCTATTTCGATGTCTTCAGTCAACTGCAGCAGAAGAACTAACGCATATCAAGATCCATTTTCATGTTATAATTTGGCCTGTTCATTCCTAACAAGTCGTCTCGGACTTTTTGTCCTTGAGATGCTTGTTGCCCAATTTCATTCCCCTTATATAATTTGGCCCGCTGATAATTAACACGTCTCTCGGACATTTTGTCCTTGAGATGTTTGCTGTCCAAGTACAATTTTCAAATCTTTGGTGTTGGTTTTAACTTGAAACACATTCATCAACAATCACAACCGTATCCCTTGGAAACGGATGTTGCATGGAGCCAAGCCGCTGGTATTTGTGATTAGTTGTGCATCTTAGAGTACAGATGTTTTTATCGTCCATGGTTGAATTTTATTTAACCGTCGGTGCATCATACATGAGCCCTACTTATTTAAATACTCGAAAACAATCGTACATGGATACGGGTTAGTTATCTGTTATTTATCTCAAGAACAGAAATGAGAATACGGGATTTATGTATGCGCCACTGACAGTTGAATGCATTTTAACAATGAACGATTCGTCAATATCTGTGCTGAGTTCAGTTACCGCGAACGTTACAAAACTTCCGTCACGATACATTCGGAACTCCTTGGCCATTTGCTGCGAATAATCTCGGACATACTCAGATGCTTTTTTAAGACTTCCGGTGTTGAAGTAAACAGATATGTGGCCGAGAAGTTCCGACAGTATCGTTATGTAACGTTCTATTACGTTTTGTGTAATTGAACACATATGCAGTGTGTTTAAAAACTGGTGACATTCGGAACACTTCTTCTGTTCATTGAATGAAAGAATAAACAGTCGAGGAGCTCCGAATGGAAAGGTTCTTGACACGAGCTATAGGAAATAAACGGAAATTCCGTATTCTTAGACAACAATTCAAGAAAAGGCTAGAGACACGGAAATTCCGTATTCCTAGACAACTATACAAGGAGAGGCTAGAGACGCGGAAATTCCGTATTCCTTGACAACTATTTGATAAGAGGCTAGAGACCCGGAAATTCCTTATTCCTAGACAATTATTCAAGAAGAGGCTAGAGACACGGAAATTCCGTATTCCTAGACAGCTATACAATGAGGGGCTAGAGTGACGGAAATTCCGTATTCCTAGACAATTATTGAAGTAGAGGCTAGAGATACGGAAATTCCGTATTCCTAGACAGCTATACAATGTGAAGCTAGAGTCACGGAAATTCCGTATTGCTAAACAACTATTCAAGTAGAGGCTAGAGACACGGAAATTCCGTATTCCTTGACAACTATTTAATTAGAGGCTAGAGTCACGGAAATTCCGTATTCCTAGACAATTATTAAAGTAGAGGCTAGAGACACGGAAATTCCGTATTCCTAGACAGCTATACAATGAGGAGCTAGAGTCACGGAAATTCCGTATTTCTATACAACTATTCAAGAAGAGGCTAAAGACACGGAAATTCTGTATTCCTAGACAATTATTGATGTAGAGGCTAGAGACACGGAAATTCAGTATTCCTAGATAATTATACAATGAGGAGCTAGAGTCACGGAAATTCCGTATTCCTAGATAACTTAAAAATATGGAGCTAGAGTCACGGAAATTCCGTATTCCTAGACAACCTTCTAAAAAGAGGCTAGAGACCCGGAAATTTCGTATTCATAGAAAACTATTTATAAAGAGGCCAGGAACCCGGAAATTCCGTATTCCTAAACAGCTATACAGTGAGAAGCTAGAATCACGGAAATTCCGTTATGCTATACAATTATTCAAGTAGAGGCTACAGACACGGAAATTTCGTTTTCCTAGACAACTATTTATAAAGAGGCTAGATACGCGGAAATTCCGTATTCCTAGACAGCTATACAGTGAGGAGCTAAAGTCACGAAAATTCCGTATTTCTATAAAACTATTCAAGTAGAGTCTAGAGACACGGAAATTCCGTATTCTTAGACAACAAAACAGTGATGAGCTAGAGACACGGAAATTCCGTATTCCTTGACAACTATTTAATAAGAGGCTAGAGTCACGGATGTTCCTTATTCCTAGACAGCTATATAATGAGGAGCTATAGTCACGGAAATTCCGTATTGCTATACAATTATTCAAGTAGAGGCTAGAGACACGGAAATTCCGTATTCCTAGACAACAATACAGTGAGGAGCAAAAGTAACGGAAATTCCGTATTTCTCTACAACTATTTAAGTAGAGGCTTGAGCCACGGAAATTCCGTTTTCCTAGACAAATATACAAGGAGAGGCTAGAGTCATGGAAATTCCGTATTCCTAGATAACTGTACAATGATGAGCTAGAGTCACGGAAATTCCGTATTTCTAAACAACTTTACAAGGAAAGGCTAGAGACACGAAAATTTCGTATTCCTAGATAACTATACAATGAGGACCTAGAGACACGGAAATTCCGTATTCCTAGATAACTTAAAAATGGGGAGCTAGAGTCACGGAAATTCCGTATTCCTAGACAATTATTCAAGGCGGACTATAGACACGGAAATTCCGTATTCCTAGACAACTTTACAAGGAAAGGCTAGAGACACGAAAATTCCGTATTCCTAGACAATTATTCAAGGCGAGGCTTTAGACACGGAAATTCCGTATTCCTAGACAACTTTACAAGGAAAGGCTAGAGACACGAAAATTCCGTATTCCTAGATAACTATACAATGAGTACCTAGAGACACGGAAATTCCGTATTCCTAGATAACTTAAAAATGGGGAGCTAGAGTCACGGAAATTCCGTATTCCTAGACAACTACAATTAGGAGCTAGAGTATCGGAAATTCCGTTTTCCTAAACAACTTTTCAAGTTGAGGCTGTAAACACGGAAATTCCGTATTCCTAGATGACTTATAAATGAGAAGCTAGAGTCACGGAAATTCCGTATTCTTATGCCTCTATATAAGTAGAGGCTAGAGACACGTAAATTCCGTATTCATAGACAACTTAACCGGGATAGGCTGAAGACACGGAAATTCCGTATTCATAGACAACTTAACCAGGATAGGCTGAAGACACGGAAATTCCGTATTCATAGACAACTTAACCGGGATAGGCTGAAGACACGGAAACTCCGTATTCTTAGACAACTATACAGTGAAGAGCTAGGGTCACGGAAATTCCCTATGCATAGATAACTATACAATTAGGAGCTAAAGTCGCGGAAATTCCGTATTCCCAGACAACTTAACAATAATGAGCAAGAATCACGGAAATTCCGTTTTCCTAGACAACTACTCGAGGAAAGGCCAGGGTCACGGAAATGCCGTATTCTTAGATGACTTTACAATGAGGAGCTAAAGTCACGGGAATTCCGTATTCCTAAGCAACTATTCAAGTAGAGGCTAGAGACACGGAAATTCCGTATTCCAAGACAACTATTCAATAAAGAGCTAGAGTCACGGAAAATCCGTATTTCTAGACAATTATACAAGGAGAGGCTAGAGACACGGAAATTCCGTATTCCTAGATAACTGTACAATGAGGAGCTAGAGACACGGTTATTCCGTATTCCTAGGCAAATTTATAAGGAGAGGCTAGTGTCACAGAAATTTTGCATTTCTTAACAAATAAAGCTCTGTTGAACCTCATTTTTCACAACCCGTGTTTTTCACAACTTGTGAAAAACGCGTACGCATTTTTCACAACTTGGGTGTAAAAACACTATAGCATACAAATTTCATACGAGCATAGAAACGCATTTTTCACAACTTCATATGTGACGTAAAAAGTCTTTGAAAATTTTGAGTTTTTTGGTACTAACGCGTTTTTCACACATGTGACTTTTTTAGATGCTAGCTGTAAGTTAGTAAGTAGGGTTTTTTTCATTTTTGTGACATGTTTTAAGACAATATTACAAACATGAAAACAACATGAAAAGTATTTACAGAACAGAACAGAACATTAGTTTATTCAAGAAACGTGTACATAGTACATAGTTTTGATTATAAAGTAAGTACAGATAAACACGAGACTCAGTGGGTGTAAGAACCACTCTTGCAAAAACGATTTTTTGTGAAACACGAGGTTTAAAGTTTGTTAAAACCCGTTTTGTAATAAAAGCCCGAATTGTTTTAATTATTACAAAACGGGTTATTACAAGAGTAATTGAACATACAAACGCAATTTGTAATCAAATCCCGAAATGTAATAAAATGCCTAGTTTTATTAATTTCATCATAAAATATAGTACGATACTTTGAATTATTGGTAAGGAAAGAAAATAATGTTTAACAAACAAACATAAATGTTCAAATAGACAAATTACTTACATTCGTCATATTAATTTGAAGATTTCGTCAGAAAAACAAGTTGTCATATTATATTGCAAAACGAGTATTTAAAAAGTGGTTGAACTTACCAACCCCTTTATTATAAATAATTATTACAATTCGGGGTTATATCACAAAACGGGTTTAAGCAAACGTTGAGAAAAAACAAGAGCGTAATTTTTACAGGTTGTGAAAAACACGGTGTGTGAAAAATGAGGTTCAACGTTTGAACTTCATTTTTCACAGAACGCGTTTTTCACAACCTGTGAAGAGCACGTTTGTGAAAAACGAGGATCGGGAATATATTGTCGACCTCGAGGTTTTATCGGCACACTTTCTCAGCAATTTTGTAACGAATTCCAATATTGAGCGACGGTAAAAAATTTGACAATTAAATTAATACCTCTGAAACTGACCACTGTGTAACAATTCACAAAATATAAATCACAATTATCAAAAGTGAAAAATAAAAATCGATGACCTTCCCTTTTATATATCAATTATATAAGCTATAACCATATTTATTTAAGTTTGATATGCATGCATCTTCCCAACATGTAAACCTTTTTTACCAACTGTATATCTTACCAAAATATGAAATAATGTAGAATCTTCTGTTGCCAGCTATGCACAATATATAAATATTAGTGTCAGGATGGATAATGGGTTATGTGCTTCATGCCCCAAGAGTCGCTAGTTTGAACTTAAACGACTAAGGCTGGGTAGAAGTTGCTATGGACATAAATGTTACCATGGATATTCGTGCTGTTTCTAGGGAGCGTAACGTAGGATGCTGGGACCTAAATGTTTGCTAGAAGCATTAAAGTAATAACTATTGGCAATGAAAAAGTTTCAATGAAAGTGTGTTAGAGCAGCTGCTATGGACCTCGCGGCGGTCGCTTTGGATGCGAAGCTTGTTAATATGGACATTATAACAGTACCATGGGGCATGTGTGCTTACTATGTACCATAAGATGGTTTCTCTATTCGCGTAAGTGGTTGCTTGCACGTAAAGGTGGTTAAATAAAGCACGAATCTGGCTGGTGGAAGACCTTAGGGTGGATGCGACATATTGCTTCCATGTGCGACGTTAACCATCAAAATGATAAATGAAACAAAACTGAAACATTAATTTTGTTTATCATAATATACTTTAAAGTATACTTTGGTATTGACTCATGTTGTGAAAATTGCGTTAGGACTAAAAATCGAAAAAAATGTCTAACGTAATTTTCACATTGCTCATTTGTGAAAAACGCGTACGCAATTTTCACAAGTTGTGAAAATTACTAACGTGTTTTTCACAAGTTGTGAAAATTGCGTACGCGTTTTTCACAAGTTGTGAAAAACACGGGTTGTGAAAAATGAGGTTCAACAAAGCTACAGTATTAGCCGTATTTGAGTTCAGAGGCTTTTGCCTAAAACTATAACATTGTGAAAATACTCAAACTTTAATTTAAGAAACATTTTACGAAATTTAGAAATCAACGCAAACATATGATATAAGATAAAGCTAACAACTATGACATTGAAGACGTATTTACATATTTGAAATTCGAAATGGAGAATTCTTCTGGTAAGAGCGATGGCACTACGCTTGCAATAAATAGATTGTTCAATTAATTTATGATAAATGCTACAAGGACATAACACATAGACATTTTTAAACCATCCATAAAAAGTCCTATTCATAAATCATCATCATACAAGTTCTTCTACTCAGACGTATTTTGTCTAAACAACATGTCCTTCACTTAAGATGATATTCTTCCATTTGTAAAATAAATGATCAATTAAAGAGCATGTTCTCAGCAACACAGACCAATTAGTCTACTCATATCATTCAAGAGTTTGTGGGCGAGCATCCAAAGCTGTCGTATAAACTCTAAATGACCTTTATGCAAAACACATCAATGCCAGACTAGTTATTTTACAGACATGTTAAACTAACTAATGTGAGTTTTGTTATTTTATTACGTCAAGTACTATCGTAGAAAATATTCAAGAAAAAAACATTACAAAGATTTTACAGTGTCACATGCATGCCGCAATTATCACCATACTCAATTAAAGATTTATATCATAGAAGCAGTTTAAAGGCCTACATTTATACATAGGTCCAACAAATGTCTAAGACACTCATTCAAATAATTGAAGTTCGGATCAAACTCTGCTGGGCATAAAGCCATAGTAAGTAGTAACCATATTTAACATTGGGAATTAAAATAAATAAAGATAATCTCCTACATACAGAGTTATTAGAAAAAATGTCATATTCGCACTCAGAATCTCACATTCGTCTTATAGTCACACCACAAGAAGCGTACTACGATGAATTCATAATCAATTGGCAAAGTGAGTCACCCATACTACACAGAGTAAATAGTAAACAACTAATGTCCCTGCTACGTACCTGTTCATCATAAACAACCAATGGTACCATATCATTTATTCATTTCTTTATACCGGGAGAAAATGTCGTTGGACAAACAAGAATAGTAGAGCAAATTATGTTGGTTAAAATATAGGTCAAGAGTTGGCATAGACAGCTTCGCATAAAAATGTACATGTTTAGCTGGCTCAACAGTTCTGTATGAAACATTGTAACATAATAGTACATAAATGTTTTAAATATAGCAATAAAATGCTAAGCTAAGTATTTCTTGTCTTTTCTCCGATCTGTTATGTGAATATTGACTGTTCTTGTAATAAATGTGACTATCTTAAAGTAAATTTTATCATAAATATATCGTATTGTACATTAACGACAGAACAAGTAGCTTCTCCGGTTTTACGTTTTGTATATAAATAATCTTGTTTTAAGTAAATACAGCACCAAAACTTGGCATAATGTTGTTTTAAAAAAAAAAATATTTATATATATATTTATATATATATATATATATATATATATATATATATTTTTGCTGGATTTAACGCCGTATAGCAACACGTTGTATAGGTTATATCACGGCGGTTAGTCCACCTACTCACTGTTCCTGCAAATGTTAAATCTTTGGATTTAGCTGTTAACTAACTATACTAGGCGCATACTCTAGTCAGTGACTGACACATGTATACACATACTATGTATTCATTGTATTAGTCTTACAGACGTTAGTCATTTTTGCTTCCCATATTGGATGTACAAGAATTTTCAGTTTTAAGACAACTGATGGAAACCAAATTTTTATCTTGGTAATCTATGAAAAAAAAGTTTTGACGTGGGAAGATGGTTGTGTTATTTAGTTCTATGTATTTTTAGTTTGTGCTCCCAACATTTATGTAAATGGTGTAGTGTGAAACCTAATTTAGTGTTAGATAGTGTGGTAAGTGTAAAACAGAATATTATATTGTAAAATAGTGTAAAATGTTGCACTACAAAAAATACATTGTAAAATGACATGACACATTATGTTGACCTGTAGGATACGTTCACATCAACAATGTAGCTTGGTTTTAGAATTCCTGCATCGCGCAGTTAAGTACTAAATAACATTTGTCTTCTTTTTTCAGTTTGCTTTAAACAAGCTTGACGAAAAACCATTGCTGACAGAAATCACGATGTAGAAATTGTCCAAATCTCCGTCAACATATATCCTGTAGACCGCTGTCGTACAGGATCTCTACTGTCTCCGTGGAAGGTCACGTCGAGATGAACTTCGTGTCGACCAATCAGTGCGTAGCTTTCATCTACACGAAACACTATTCATAAAATTTTGATTTCGTAATTTCTATTTTTAGAACAAGGTTTGCTAGCTAATTTAAGAGCGGTATTATTCACAGTCTGCGATTGGACGGCTCATTTCAAATTGCGTGACGTAGGCGATGTAAACAAGTTACGTATCATAACAATTTCGTCATTATATTATGATGAGAAAAGGTTACCTAAACGTGACCCTCGTTTGAAAAAGGCCATGTCTAAATTAGCGAGTAGGCGAGCGGAAAATTTTAGATCGGGTTTTAAGCAGATTAAAATTGTCCTAACACTAAATCTTAAATTAGTAAAACTTAGTAGAACTTAGAGTTCTCGACGTGTTATTTCATTATGATTCATCTTTTCAAGCGTAGGCTGAGACAACTGTAGAAGGTATCAGCGATACAAAAATTGTTAAAAAGTAGATACATTAGTTACATTATCATAAAGTAATTAACCTTTATACATTACATAAATGTCACAATTACAGAAGAATGATACAGCATCATTTATCACACATACTTGAGGACAATGAATCCCACATAGGTCATAGGCTATTTACGTTGGCATTCACCATATTCGTGGATAATACTAATTTTGTAACTTAAACAAGTATATAATGGTTTATGATTTCATATGATTTAATTATTCTTTTAATGACATAATTTATTTCACTTAATATATGATTTATTTCTAGGTTAATATGAGATTTCGAAAAGTTTCGTACGTCCTGCGTACGTCAATCGCACGACAAACGCTAACTCGTACGACAGTCGTACGATGTTCATGCGAACGCCTAATTCTATAACTGACGTGTAACTGTCCCAAGAATGACGTACAGATGTCTTATGGAAGTCGTACTCGTACGACTGTCTTGCGGATTCCAAAAGTCCGAAAATCGCAACGAGATCGCAAGAAAAATAAACATGTTGAAAATATGACTGTCTTGCGGCGTTCGTACGAAGTTCTGCGATTTTTCAAAATACACGATGTTGTCATACGGCCGCTTCAAGCGTAATGTGAAAAAAGCTGTATGTATGTATGTTTCTCTTAAATAAGTCTTTCAGTTTGATTGATTAAATGACTATGAAGGTACGAAGATTTTCACAGTAAATATATAATATTGTATCACAATAGTACATAGATCCAATTATGTACGTGTCTCTGGTTAACGTCTTATTACAATAATAACCATTGTTTCCTACACTAGGTTTATAAATACATCAAAGTTCTTACAGAGTCCATTTAACTATGTACTTGTATAGTACATATGTCACGTTTTACACTCGGGTGCCATTTACTTCTTACAACGCCAGCTAATTAGGACGAACTTTTTAACGACACACTGGTTTTAAATCTCTAGGACATTTAATCAAGTATTTGACAACACAAACATTTTGCAGTGTTTTTTATGGCCATCATACATTAGTATGGATCTCCATTGCTGTTAAAGTGCAAGAAAGGTTTTTGATTTGGAACGCTTATTTTTAATATACAAGTGATTATCCAAAAGTTCGTACAGTTTGTTATTACCTAAATGTAGCAAATTGTGGATATTGGTCAATTCCCGTTATTATCGCTGGGTAAAAATATGAAATCTTCCGGTTCAAATTGGAAATGTAAACTAACGATAAAATTGACGTGAATACTTTATACTTATTCTTCATTCATTTATAAAGCGTACGAGCTATTTTGAAGACTTTCAGTTGGGTGAATTACATTTTATATATAAGGCTTTATCGATATGTAGCGCAAATTTAATCATTACTGTTGATTTGACAAATATCTCTTCTGAACGAACATAGTGCGCCGAGAGTCACATCATTGTCGAGTTTATAAAGTCGCAAATTGTTGGTTGTACTAAAAAATATTTGACACTATTTGAAGCATGTTAGCTAATTTTTATGTAGATTAATCATTATTTTTCGATTGTATAACAGTTTTTGTGTGTATTAGTGATAGTGTTGTACCGATGATCGGCAATAATCGATAAATCACTAGTTGGAAGCTTCCGATTCTGATAATCCGAAGTCCCACCTCTTATTAGTGATATTTAAAGTGTACATGAAGACATTAATAAGTTAGGGTGATTTTTGTCTGAAAGAGTTGTGTACCTTTCTCTCTCTATATATGTATAAGAGCCATAGACGAAGATCGCCTGTGCTTTTAACAAGCTTAAAATGAGATAAATACATAAACCAACTTTTTGCAGTCTAAGAACGTAAACTTGTAGCTGGCTAGATAACCTCTGTAAACAGATACTCTATAGATATCTGTCGTATAGGATCTCTTATGGTCGTTACGAGGGTCAAATCGAGATGACCTTTGGGTCGGCCATTAAATGCATAGCTTTTATCTAGATGAAACAATTTATAAACAGCAGATTGTTTTCGTAATTTCTTTATAAGACCGACGTTTGCGAGCTATTTGACGATGGTATCGTTCGCAGGTCGGATTGGGCGCACTTTTAAAATTGCGTGACAATTTTACCTGAGTCATGAGTGCGTCATGAATTGTATAATGAGAAAAGGTCACCTACACGTGACCCTCATAATTTAACAGACAGATATTAAATAAACGCGTAGGCAAATAGAGGACTTAATACCGGGTTTAAATCAGATTTCTGGCCAGATAAGCACATTCATCATCAGTTAAATCCAGTTATCTTACATAGTTCTGATATTGCAATAAACTCTCAACAACTCTCATGGTACCCATTTACACCTGGATGGAGTGGGACAATTACAGGTAAAACACTCTTGCTCAATGAAATTTAGCTGTTCCCCTATCTTGAATTCGAACCCAGGCTCTCTCGATCCACTAGCGCTCGTCCTACCACTGGACCACTTCTACTAACATTCAACAACTCTCTTAAATTGGCGTGCACTTTGTACCCACATGATGGATGTATCTTGATCCAACTAGAGTCAAATTGCTAAACAAGTTTTTTTTTTGTTGCAATCAAAATTTCTTGCGTATTACAGGCTTGCATGGTTCTTCACCATAGGAAACACACGAAACACACGAATGTCAATAGATGTTAAATCTGGCGAATAGAGCGCCGCATGTGGTAGCTTTTGATAACAAAGATCTACTTCCAAATGGGTTGATGAAGCAGTAAATTATTGTCTGTGATTCTCTCAATATAAGACAGCTAATTAATTAGATATAGTTGATCTTCACATAAAACATTGTCTAATAAACAGACGAAAAAAAAACAACAACAGAAAGTTAATTCTGCGATGTAACATAAACAGCACGAACATGTTAACCGACTTTAAGAGCGACATACTAGAAAGTAAATGAGTTCATTTAACAGTTTCTGATTTAGACCTACTTATACCTTTATGCCTGCTTTTTATGATAACATTTATTTAATAAATGGGATTACAAATCATAAAATAAATTGTCCTAATATTCAGTTAACTTTTGTGTGGTGTAAGGTCTTGCTTACAATTTGGTCAATGCTTGCATCCTTCGTCATGAATGACATAAAATACATATTCATCCAAACTGAGTTTTAAACAGTTTTTTCTGACTATATTTTGAAACAAATGTATTCACCGTAATAATAGATTTCCTATGTATGGAATCTGCAATAACATCCACCGATAATTTAATCACGGCGGATCAATAAATCGAACAGCTAAATCGTGAAACATTTAGGAATAGGGAAGCCATTCTGTACACAAACGGTCTGACTGACCTTTGTACGGATACGCCGCGCATCATGGGTAAACTGTTTGTTTATCTGAAAACACGTGGCAATGTTTACATTCTAACAATTTCCCCCTTCAAGTATACTGAACAAATAGAGTATGAATTTTGTGTCTACTCAATAAAATTTGACTATCCGACCAATTATCCTCATTAAATAAAACTTTTTAACCGGTAGTTAAACCTTCATGATAACGTGTTTACTTCTGTCATTCTCTACACAGTAATTTGAAATCGAAAGTAGAATACACGGTTTAACTATGCACTTATACCTATAGAGGTTTAAATGTACTTTGCATATAAAGATTTATATTTCTGAAGATATGAGTGATCATTTATATTACATTCCAACAACGATTGTGTCAAAAATCGAAAAAATCCAACGATTTTGTCTTCATGCGCCGCACTATATTCTGTTGCGTACCAACGCCGAATTTTGAGACGGTTGTGCGTCTTAGTATAGAGGTGATATCTTCACCTTCTATTTATAGAATGATAGGGAAGCTAGCCAATTGCATTGTTTACATTGCAACATGATTTATATCATTTATCTATCGTTATTAATAAAGATATTAGTTAGTTGATTAAATACAAGCTGACTTGGATTAAACCTTGATTTTACGGTGTCGATTCTAAGTTCGAAATGCATTTTGAATAAATTACTGTTTTTTATCATCTACAGTTGTATATGAATTATGTCTTTAAATTCATTATAAGTTACTTTCAGGCTGGTAGACCACCATAGCACATCTTATATAACGTGTAAATAATAAGTAAGTAAATTCTTGTAAGACCAGTCAAATGTTTTAAGTTGGCAGACTTCGAATAATTATAACTCACAGAAAGAGAAATGTTTGACTGGGCTAAATCTTGGTCAAATATTTTTTATTGTTTTATTGGGTTTAACGCCGTAACAACACATTGTTTAGGTAATATAACGGCGGTCAGTCAACCTACTCACGGTTCCTGGAAAGGCTTAATCTCAGAATTTAACCAACTACTAAGCGCATACTTTCGCCAGTGACTGACAACTGGCCTACATAATTAAGAATCATTGGTAGGACAGAGATCGGCCTTAGAAATGATTTTATTACTAAGCTCCAGGAACGTATGCCCAACCCACGGCCCCTCGGTCAGTAGACTTGCGTGCTACCAACTGAGTTAGTCGGGTGACTTTCAGCTATTTGAAAACTAAAAAAGACGAATTGTTTTCAGTTAGTGGTTGCAACCCAATGAACGATTAAGACTTAAGGACATAAAGCAAAACAAAAATAAAATACCAGACATCAAAAATAAATTAACCTTTTCTGTCAATGTTGTAGTTGTACAACGCTTTATGCAATACCACTTTCTCATGTATTATAAAAAACATAATTGTTGCGTGTTTAACTTGCGTGTTTACTTTCTATGACTACCATTGTCATTTCCTTATTGTGTAACCTCAATTAGTAAATACTGGACTTAACCCGCGTGCTAGTTTCGCAATATCCAAGAAAAATATAACTGCAGCAATCATATCTCGTAAGCAGGAGCTTTATGTGCGAATTCTTGTGAAAAAAACCCAACACAGATGATAAGTTCAAAAAGAGCAAAAAGCCTACCTTAGGCGAGTGACATATATTCCAAATTTGGTGAAAGATGCCCGGATGAAGGCACGAAACTAGCCTGCGGGTTAACATTGGGGAACCCACGTGACTTCATTCCGGCATCTTTCACAATTTCTTGGAAAATTTAGCCGTTTTGGCGTAATTTGGGAAATTGTTTTCGAAGAGAGTGAAATTGCTGGGGTAGCGATCATTGTATTTGAACGATTTTTGTATTAATTTGTGCTGCCAGTTAAGCAAATGGTGTAATTATGTTATATTTTCTTCAAATAAGCTCTCTCGATACGATCACAATCTTTGAAAAGAACTAGTTTGTAAGTTGTAATAGAATGTGGATAATGATAACGTCCATTGCACGTGGTTTTCTGGATAACGATTATTTCATATGTCAAGTTGTCCAATTTTCTTGCCACAGTTTCTTTAAGAAATGGGAAAGGGTATTTATCTTATACATTCTATGGCCAGAAGGTTTTTGTCATTGGTCCTGGTACAATTGTTTGATATTAATAAGCGATTATCATTGCATCTATACTTCTCAGACAGAAATCAATATGTTGCTTACAAATATGGAAGTTGAACTCGAGCTAACAGATCATATGCAAACGTGTCTTGGCTAACTGATGTACTTTTCCACTCCGTATGAATTATTGCTAATTATGATATACATCATAATTATCAAATTTTTCCTCAATTATCTTAGATTGAGTTCATCTGTAGACCCCTTTTTAAACCCAAAGAATGTGATGTTAGAGGAGGTCAGTAAGAGCTAAGATACGAGAAAGTAACGTTATAGTGCTATACGAGCGCACTTGAGGCCTGCTCGCACTAGAGTTATGATTGTATTATTACTATTTGATGATGACACTCGACTAACAAACTTATGTTTATCATTAAAGTGAATTTTGCGATCACAGACCGTTAATAAATAAAAATTACAGACAAAGTGTTGTTATTTAATATATCATTACCTATAGTGTTGGTGACAATGCCACGCCGTATTTCAAGTGGTTACGCCACACCTGTTGGCGTAGCTACGTTACACTACTTTTTAGGAGTGAATTGATTTAACAATTCTATAGTAAAAATTATTTAAACTTATTTTATAAACGAATCATATTGTCCGTTTTTTCTCAACTGTCAAAGCTGCATAATTTCACGGTGACTGAATGCATTGTTTTTGTATTGGCGGCTTAATTGTTATTAAAATATATTGACTAAACATATCAATCGGCATAGGGGAGACCGGGGCTATCTCAGCCTCGGGGCAGGTTCGACAAAACGCATTTATGAACACAATAACGGATATGCATCACTTTGTTTCATATTATGACGTTACTTAAGACGCAACATTTTATCACACAACAAAATGGCGACTTTGTAAGCCCAAGTTTTATCCGTAAGATTCGAAAGAATTTTATCTCCTATGGTAAGTATTTTTTTTGTTTCTACTCAAGTTTTTATTTGTAACTTTCTTCAAAACGCTTTTGAATATTTTGATGTCTGTAATTAAAGTTTAAAATTTCTACTTTCATGAGAAATGTATTCAAAACCATTAAAATCACCGTGTCTACAAATATCGCGTGATCAATGCGTGTTGTCTGTAATGGGCTAGTTCGGCCTTCGGCACAGGGGTAAATTCGACACGAGGCCGAACTTGCCCAGACCATAAACGTACTTTATCAGTTTGAAAATTTCTGGGTTCCGATATTGTAAATACTTTTAATTTAACTTTTTGCTTTATTTTTTTTTTCATAAAACATCTACATCTGGTGAACAAATTTCTGAAACGCATGGATGTATTACAACAATACTTTTAACAAACGCATTCACTGTGAAATTATTCATGTTTTGACAGTTGAGAAAAAACGAACAATAATACAATGTATGAATTTACAATATGCTTTTACAGTAGATATTAAATATCAATCTGAAATGTTCAACTCAATAAAATGCTTTTCATGAATATCTTACTCACATATTTAGTGACCTAGTCCATTGTTTAAAGTACTAACTCAAAGCTAACTAAAGCCAAGAATACGACCAGGTCTTGTGAATTCTAAATCCCAATGTTGACAGTGTACGTAGGCTTATCACCTGTATAAATTTGAGTAGACATACTGCAGCTCTGCAGTTGAAATCTCACTACTTGATATTCACCATGGAGAAAAACAGTATTTTGATACGTATGGCATTTTATTTAATCTCGAATTACAAAAATATAATCTTATAGTATATCATAGCAATTAAAAATCAAATATATTTTTTTGCCTTAAGATGAAATATAATATAATATACAACTTTGTAAATGAATGTACGAATACATGTTCTGTAATAATTTTAAAGGGGGGTAATAATTTAGAGATGTTCATGTCTCCTGGAGTAAGTTCCCTTTGAAATATCTTTACTTTCTGTTTTTTTCCGGCACAAATGTCTGAGGCAAATGTTGACTTTATTCTTTACCAATTCAATTTGCTTCATCGTTCCTTTAATTATGTTCAATGAAATTTTCTTCTGGGATTGAGAAATGGATAAATTAAATTTAGTATACGGATTCATATTTTCACTCATCGGGTCCCGGAAAAAAAACGTTAAGTACACGGTCCCTTATTTTCAATGTGCGAGTCCCAAAAAGGTACGATCCCAAATTACATCAATTACTTTAATCATTTTGTGAATGCAAATTATCCACGACAAGGAAAGATATACTAATTTTAATCTGTTTTATGATTGTATGTTTGAGTAATGGTAAAGAGTTAGATGCCGTTACAAGCGAGTGGTGATTTATCCGTCACACTATTTTTGTAAAAACATACTCTACACTGTATAAGAAACCTGTTAGAAAACTCAGTAATATCTGCTTAAGAAAGTATATGCACTTTTTATCTCAATTTTTAAATATATCGATCTCAAAGGTAACTTACTCTAAAAGGAAGCATATCTCTATCTATTACCTCCCTTTATAACAATGAGTGTATATTAAATAATTCATTAATTGAATAATCGATAATAAAAATATAAGTAAGTTTTAAGGTATATATTATAAAAATATGATATTTGAAAGAAATAACAATAGAAATGTAAATAAAAAATTAATTAAAATTTAATAAAATACAATATTATATAAGCTTAAAAATTGCCTAACAATTGTCTTGAATACACTTGGTAATTAAGTTAACTGCAGAGCTGCAGTTTGAACCCTAACACATTTTTACAGGTTTACAGCCTAAGAAAATAGACTAGCAAAATGATAACGCCTTGATGATATAATAATAATATCTGACCGCATATTCCGACCGAAACATAGAGGTTTTAAAGTATTCGAAATATTTTGTAGTAGTTGTTTATTATTTATTCATCTGAATACAAAGTGTTCGTAATGACCCGTCGTTCGCCGTGCGTGCATGGGTCCGTCCATAATTCATTTAAATATCTTCTCCTTCTAAACCCTTCGATGAATGTTGATGTAAAAAGTTTATTTTTAAATGCTTCTTTTGTAAATCATTATATACAGCACAAGGGTATTGTACAGTCATTGGACTTTCAGAATGTAAGAAAGGCCTGGTATTTCATCTAGTTCTTGCAGCAGACAGAAACTATTCAAATAATTATTGTATAAAATAACATTTTTTTGTCTGAAATGCTAAAATAAGTTTTCGAATTATGTTTGTTCTCGTATGGTCAAAAACCCATTCAGCGTTGAAAATATTTAAAAACATTGCCCCGACAATACAAAACATTACTTCATCAAGAAGTGTTATGTCGAAGCACAGTTGAGTCGGCTAAATTCATTGTTTCCTGTCTAAACGAGCTAAAAACTTGCATCCAAATGCACAACTAACTAGAGCTGTCATTTTTAGAGAATATTGTATCGATATATTGAAAGGCAAGTATCGGTGATATATCGATACATCGAGTCAGACAAGAAGTGTAACAGAAGCCGCTAGAACTCCAATATGTATCATGTACTATATTATACTAGTAAAATGACCTCATGATATGATTCATAACGTTTAAAGTTGTTTCAGACATTATCACATAAAACAAACCAAAGCTATATTTTCTTGTTTTATTACTTAATAGAAAACATTGAAACTCGTAAATATAAAAAGTCCTTGATCTATTCATGCAAAAAGAAGATAAATACAACGAAGGGAAGTTCAATAAAATGTCACCTTTATAGTTTAAAGCTTTATAAAATGCCAGATTGTATCGAAATTTCAAATTTCGAATCGATATCGGATCGTCTGTCAAGAATAGGCGATACATCGATATCGCGATTTCCGATGACGGCCCTGAAACTAACGTTCAAATAATTACCTAATTCTTTTTTCATTTTTAGCCTGTCTCGTCAAAGTACCAACGGTAAAATTCGATTGATTTAAAACCTTTGAAACAGGAGATAGAATTTTGGCATGCAACATTTTTCTGTAGACTTATGAACAAAAAATAAACGGCTAGTAGCAAGCAGTTTGACAATGTTCTTTGCTTTATTCCATTTGAAGTGTTTGTATTAAAATAATTAGATCTTCGTAGTACAATACTTTAAAGTCAGTGTTTCTTCTTTCAGTGGGGTTTAATAGCAATTGCTGAATTAGCAACTGTTGAAGTAGCTACGTTACACTACTTTTTAGGAGTGAATTTTAAATTCATTTTATAAAAGAATTTTTATCATATAAATTTACAATGTGCTAATAATATAGATATAAAAAATCAATCTGAAATGTTTGAATCAGTAAACGCTTTTCATGTACCAAAACAATAGAATACGACCGGATCTTGCGTGTACTTAATTCCAACGTTGACTGTTTAATGATATACGTTGGCTTAACACCATTAAAAATGTGAGTTGACACACTGCAGCTCTGCAGTTACTAGTAACAAAATTGACATTATCATGTTAATAAAAAACATGGAATTTACACGTATGATATTTTATATAATCTGGGATTACAAAAATATAATTCTATATTTTTTCATACCAATTAAAATTAAATATAATTATTAGCATTATGAAGAATTATATATAATATATAACTTTGTAAAGGAATATACGAATACATGTACTATAATCTTTTTAAAGGGAGTTAATAAGTTAGAGTTGTTCCTTTCTCCTGGAGTAAGTTACCTTTGAAATACCTCTTCTTTCTGTTATTTTTGGTGCCCCTTAATTTTTACTGATTAGATTAGATTATTCGCAGCGAATCATCATCATCATCATCATCATCATCGTCATCATCATCATCTTCCTAGTTAGGAACAGGAATCCAATCTGGATTGTAATTAGTCCCGCGGGAGGTTGAACAAGACAGTCACAACTCGAGGTATATAATTTACATTTAAAAACTAGCATGGTATTTACAGATAAAAACTATTTACACCCGTGAGCTGTCTGCGCGAGAGATGGAGGCAGGGCTGCGATCCTGGCGAGAGAGCAGTATTGAAGGTCTCTAGAAATTAGCCGAGCAGTTCCGAATCTATCGTGATGGAACATTTTGGAATGTTAGGGGTAAATGAACAGGCTACTGGTGCTATTGTTTGATTAATGAGCGATTATCATTGCATCTATACTTCCCAGACAGAAATCAATATGTTGCTTACAAATATGGAAGTTGAACTCGACCTACCAGATCATATGCAAACATGACTTAGCTAACTAATGTACTTTTCCACTCCGTATGAATAATTGCTAATCATGGTTTACATCATATCAATTGTTTCCTCCATTATCTCAGATTGAGTTCATCTGTAGATCCCTTTATCAACCCAAAGAATATGATGTTAGAAGAGGTCAGTTAGAAAGATACGAGAAAGTAACGTAAAGGCTGTACGAGCGCACTTGCGGGCTGCTCGCACTAGAGTAATGATTGTATTATTACTATTTGATAATGACACTGGACTTACAAACTTATGTTTATCATAAATGTTGAACTTTTTTATTACGGAGGTTAATAAATAAGACTTAGATACAAAGTGTTGTTAAATCATTACTTTAATATTGGTGACAACGCCACACGGTATTTCAAGTGGTTACGCCACACGTGTTGAAGTAGCTACGTTACACTATCCACAGTTAAGTTTGTTGAAACTTGTTTTTTTTTAAGATTTATCATATGAATTTACAATGTGCTGCATTATCAATAGTATTAAAACTCGCTAGGCCTAGAATACGGCCGGTACACGTGTTTTCTACTTTCACCGTTGTCAGAGTTCTTAGGCTTAACACCTGTATAAATTTAAATTGACACACTGCAGCTCTGCAGTTGAGATTTTGATAAGTTAACATTCCCCGAGGACGATGAAAACAGGATTTTATTATGTATCTTATTTCATTAAAGCCTTGATTACAAAAATATAATCTTTACCTTATTTATAAAAGTTAAAAATTAGATATATTTGTTTGCATTATGATTAGATATATTTATAATATGTAACTTTGTAAAGTAATATATGAATATATGTACTATAACTTTTTTAAAGGGAGGTAATAACTTGGAGTTGTTCCCGTCTCCTGGAGTAGGTTACCTTTGAAATACGTGTAAATGTACTTTTCTAGGTTTTTGTTTCGGCACAGCTGTTTTAGCCAACTATTGACCTATATTTACCAATACCATATGCTCTACCACACCTGTTTGTCCAATGAAATTCTCTTCTGAGATTGATAAATTGATAAATTATATCAAATAGGCCTATTAATTCGTATCTAATTTTGCCTCGGCGGATCCCGGAAAAATAAAAAGTTTAGTATACGGTCTCATACTATCAATGTGCGAGTCCCGACAAAAAGTTTCGATCCGAAATTTCAATAATTTGATGTATTGGCTCAATTTTGTAAATGTAAACAAAAATAATAAAAAAATTAATTGCATTTTATAGTCTAAGTTTCATGCTAACGCACGTTCACCGACTTTACAGCTATTACCCCTGGTCACTGGGCTACTGGTATCTATATATCAATCTCCCTGGGGAGTCTTTTTACTCCGCTTATTAGTGCAGCCGACAAATTGGCGCAGCGAAATTATACCACCCTCGCAGGTACCCATTTACACCTGGGTGGAGTGAAGCAATCGCAGGTAAATTTTGTTGGTCAAGGAAATTAGCAGTGCCCCTGGAGGGACTCGAACCCAGGATCTCTCGATCCCTAAGCGCGTCCTACCACTGGACCACTGCTCCTACTTAATGTAAACTTATCCACGACAAGGAAAGCTCATGCTCAAATATGAAATAGTGTACATACTAGTATAGTACATAAGATATTAATTTTAATCTGTTTTTATGACTGTTTGAGTAATGGTAATTTAAAGCGTTCTACCATTACAAGCTTAATTGACTAAGCGGGTGGTGGTTTATCCGTCACACTTTTTTGTTTAAACATACTCTGCAACCTTTATCTTTAATACTGTAGCGTGTTCAGTTACCGCGAACGTTACAGAACATTAAGTAACGATACAATTAGAACTCCTCGGCCATTCGCTGCGAATAATCTCGGACATATTTAGACGCTATTTTGAAACTTCTGGTGTTGGAGTAAACAAATATATGATCGCGAAGGCATTAAGTGATGTTTCGTTTTTAGTCCGTAAATTTTGAAACATCACTCATTGCCTTAACGATCGCATATTTGTATATTAGATTAGATTATTCGCAGCGAATGGTATGTAATGTAATGGTTTATTTTAATCTTTAAAAAAACACATAATGTTATTTCATACAAGTAAGATCGAGAATCTTGATAACCTCTTGGTACGAAGAAAATAATTATATCTTCATGGGCAGATCCAGCGGGGGGATCAGGGGGGTCCGGACCCCCCTAGAATTTGGAAAATGTACATGTCCGTTAGTGTATTTCTTGTTTGTTAGTCATTTTTAAGTAGTATGAAGCAAGTTTTCTCGGTGCTTAACATAGATTTAATGGTTATGTAGTTTTTAAAAATCAATATGTTAATTTTTTCAGCAAAATGTGTATAATGTGGTTGTGGTTCGAGGTTCGGACCCCCCCAGAAAAGTTCGGACCCCCTAGAAAAAAATCCTGGATCCGCCCCTGAACTTTCACAACTGTTCATTGTCAGTAAAATAAACTATGTCTGAACTATTTTAGTAGCTGGTGCACGTTACAATCCATTGCCGAAAATTAGTATTGACTTGTTGATGAATCTGTTATTATTACTGAGTATTTGAGGCTGCAACACCTAGGAAGAAATCATATCACTATATATACTTAGCTTTCTGTTATTAATAACAAATTATTGTTCATTAGATGTTACATGTTGGCGTGACAAGCACTTAGATTTCAGGAAATGTAAAGTTTGAAATATGTATCAAGCATTTAGGTCATGGGTTTGAATCTTAAAGATCTATAATTATTTATTAAACATATTAAAACGTTTTTATTTGTTACAATTTGAAAAAAAATAATCTATTGTGCCAAAACCATCAAATGCAATTGAAGACAGCAGGCTGCAGCTGCAGTTGGCAAGCACTAGTTGTTTGAATGTATTTATGAATTGAATAACCGTTTAGAACAGATATCATGTCTCGATTTAGTTAAAGATTCAAACATATTATAAGTATTCATTCCATATATAGAAGGTGAAGATTAAACCGCTTGTGTACTGAATGGAAACTTACTCGAAAAGGCAGCACATCTCTAATTTATTACCTCCCTTTATAACATTTAGTGTATATTAATTTATGTATTTATTGAAAAATCAAGTTTAAATATGTTAGTACATTTTAAGAAATATCTAATATAAACAAAATGTATTAAAGGAATTGCATGGGAAATTCGATATAATATTGCTTTAGATTTAGTAAAATACAATACTTGATTGTACGAAAAACGCTCAAAACTTTCTAACTGCTTAACAAATTCCACTTAACTGCAGCGCTGCAGTAGTACACGGACATTTTTAGAGGTTTACAGCCTAAAAACTTAAAGACACAACTTATCATAGATTTTGACACATGTATTGCATGCTTTTTCGTGGCTAGATATAACGTTAGAATTTCAGTGTGTCACGTAGAATGGATATAATAATTGAGGCCCTGCAATGAGTACACGAACTATGTTATTGTAAACTGTGACAAAATAAAAGATCTGTTCTATTCTGTTCTGTTCCTAGTTTAAATGTAGCTCAATTAAATGTTGTCTGCTTAAATATCTTCTCCTTCTAAAAACTTTGGAGGATGTTGATGATACACGAATTTTTCCTCTTGGCCAAAATAAAAAAAATCCGTCCAAAACCGTTAGTTGCCATGGCGACAAAATTTTAATGTCATAAAATATATGAAAACTTAAAAAATCTTCTCGTCTGAAACTGCGAAGCCTAGAGTAGGTCAGTATGTTCATCAAATGTTCCCTAAAAAGTCAAATTGTGCATCTTAGGTAAAAAATGATCCTGCTCGGGGGTCCTTGGTTTTATCATTATTGTACTTAAAAATCTGATTTGAGAGCTTGAGAAATTGAGAGCCTTGATATCTTATATATAACAGCATCTAATAGTCTTTCATCAAGTGTGCTAAAATCATAGGATCGAAAACTTGCCCCATTTTTTTCCTAAAGCAAAAAAATGGGCATATGCTAGTAATATTAAATGAAATATTAGTATTTTAAGTACCACAAAAATATTTTTCATTTTACATGGAAATCTTTTAAATGGACGAAAGCTTGCATCTTTGTCGAAGGGATGAGTACTCCATTCCCACCCCTTACAGTTAATGCGCCTTGTTTCAGTGACAAGCACTCAGTTGTTTGTAAGGATACAGGGGCGGATCCAGGATTTTTTTCTCGGGGTCCGAATTTTTCAAGCGGGAAGGGGTCCGAACTTTTCTAGGGGGTCCGAACCTCGAACCAGAACCACATTATACACATATTGCAGAAAAAATGCTACATATTAATAATATACTAATGAACAGACCTGTACATTTTCCAAATTCTGAGGGGGGTCCGGACCCCCCTGACCCCCCGCTGGATCCGCCTATGGGATATGTTAAGTTTAAAATATATAAAGAGCCTCGAGGTCATGGGTTTGAATCTCAAATATAAGTATTCATTAATAAATCTTATCAATTTTTGTAAACTTTTACCATTTTGAAAAATAATCTATTGTGCCAAAAACCATCAGATGCACTTGAAGACAGCAGGCTGCAGCTGCAGTTGGCAATCACTAGTTGTTTGATAGAAAATGTATTAAATTGCCGTTTAGAACAGATATCAAGTATCGACTTAGTTAAAGATTCAAATATCTTATAAGTAACTGGTAGAAACTTAACCGGTTTGAAACTAGACACATAGCCTATTAGAAAATCGGTTATACCTGCTTAAAAAAGTATATGCACTTTTTATCTCAATTTAAAAGAAATGTACTCTTTAACAAATATATCGATCTCAAAGGTAACTCATTCCGAAAGCGAGTACATCTCTAATTTGTTACCTCCCTTTATAACATTCAGTGATATTAATTCATGTATTTATTAAATAATCAATTATAAAATATATAAATATATTTTAAGGAATATCGTATATAAACATGATGCATTAAAGAAATCGCATTAGAAATTTAAATTAATATTACTTTAGATTTAATAAAATACAATACTATATAATGAAAAAAGTGCCGTATGATAATTGTCATAATAATAATTGTCTTCTTAACAGAAGTAACTGCAGAGCTGCGGTTGGTACTAATCAAATTTTTAGAGCTGTTACAGCCTACAAACTATCAAGTAATGATATGAAAATAGTATATCAATAATTTCTGAAATATTTGTCAAACGAAACAGGTTTTATTTATTTATTCAAAATAGTTTGTAGTTGTTGGTTATTCTTATTTCATTTAAGTACAAAGTGCTCAAGTTGAGCTATTAATGACCCGTCGTTCGCTGTGGAAGTCAGGAAACACCCCAAGTATAAAGAGAAAATATAGAAATATTTTGCCAAGGATAATATATTAGTTGTCTGTTTCAAACACAATCATAAAAATATAATGCAGAACCAGGAAAATTGGAACTGAAAATTTTGCCTACTTATCCCTTTAAAGATTCAAACACCTTATAAGTAAACGTATAATGGTAGAAAATTAACCGGTCTGTAACTAGAAGCATCGCCTATAAGAAACTCTGTAATATCTACGTATTGATTGGTCGAAACAAAATTCATCTCGACGTGACCTTCCACGGAGAAAGTAGAGATCTTGTACGACAACGCTCTACTGGATACCTGTTTACTGTGATTGATGAATTTAAATATAACTACTAAGAGAGTAACAATATCTTGATAATTATGATTATCATCTCTGAAATTTTCGTCTTACGAAACATAGAAGTTTTTACGATATTCAAAATATTTTGTAGTTATTATTGTTATTAACTCATCCGAGTACAAATTGCTCTTAAGTTAAGCTATTGTTATGACCCGTCGTTTGCCGTTCGTGTATGGGCCCGTCAATAATTTCTTTAAATATCTTCGCCTTCTAAAAGTTAAACCTTTGTAAAATGTTGATGAAACACGAATGCTTCACTTTGCCAAATAAAAACATCCGTTCATGGCGTCCAAAAGCTTTGGTTGCCATGGCGACAAAATTTTAATGTCATAAAATATAAGAAAACTAAACAAATCTTCTTGTCTGAAACTGCGAAGCCTAGAGTAGGTCAGTAGTATAATAAAATGTTCCCTTAAAAAAGTCAATTTGTGCATAATGACCCTGCTCGCGAGTCCTTGAGTTTTATCATTATTGTACTTAAAAAAATCTGATTTGTGGGCTTGAGAAATTGAGAGCCTTGATTTATATATAGCAGCATTTAATAGTCTTTTATCTAAACATTGTCCAAAAAAATTGTTCCTACAGCACTAAAATTGACACAAGCTATATATATATATATAATCGAAGGGGGGAGTACTCCCGGTGATTTCCACCCCTTTTAAAAATCCATCCTTGGTGTACACGCGGAAAGAAGGCAAACATTAAGTGTCGAATCTTGAGACGCAGCTGGCAACTTTAATTTTGAAGGTGTAAAAATACGTTGGTACTTAATACACATTTTTTAAAAATCTTTTCTCATTAGATTTTAAGTTTTGACAAATAAAAATAAAACGCGTTTCTATGTCTTAATCCTACCGTATTTTCATACCATTTGTGAAAAACACGCACGCATTTTTCGCACCGTGTGAATAAAAAGCGTTTTGTGAAAAATGAAGTTCAACACAGCCTTCTATCCATAAATGTAACTTTTTACGCAGATAGAATAAACTCACACTTAGAAACAGCAGACACTATGACGTATCTGTAGCTGTAGTAATAAATCATAAGTGGCAGTTTGAAGAGTTCACGTATAAAGGGCCCATAATCACTCGATCTACAAAATCTACAACTGATAAAGTTGACAATCACATTCTCTAGTATACAAACAAGTGAATGGCATCATTTAGCGGTAACTGACTCATTAAAGCAGCACATCTTTAATTTATTACCTCCCTTTATAACAATTAGTGAAATTTAATTCATGTATTATTTATCAAAAATCAATTATAAATGTATACGTATATTTAACAGAATATATTATATAAACATGATTTTTTTTGTAGAAATTACATCAGAAATTTAAATCAGTACTACTTTATATTTAATCAAGTACATTAGTTTATAGATTTAAAAACGCTTCAATTGGTATTACTTATTACTTAAAGGTCAGAACTGCAGAGCTGCAGGGACTAGCATTCACATTTTTAGAGGTATACAGCCTAAGAATTAGAACGTATCTGGCGACTAATAATAATTGTTACATGTTTCTTGATATTTAATCATAATCTCTGAAATTTTAGTCTAACGAAACATAGAGGTTTTATGATACTCAAACTTTTTTGTAGTTGTTGGTTATAATATTATTAGTTCATCTGAGTACAAAGTGCTCAAGTTGAGCTATTGTAATGACCCGTCGTTCGCCGCGATTGCATTGGCCTGTCAATATATATTTCCCTTCGTATCTTGTTTACTTGATCACAATATACAATACAAAAATTTAAGTATATTATAATATAAAAATTAAACATTTGTATACATAGTACTATTTAGATGTATGTGGTTGTCATTTTACTTTTCACTAAAATTACAATAACTCGTTTCATGATTTCCTCGTCACGACTGTTCTTGTTTTCAGAGAATGAACACATTCGTAAGAGAGAAAAATTAGTTAAAAGTTTCTTTATACCAAGAAGGAGAAAAACTGAAACAAATAAAGCTTAGTGTGCCCGAAATATGTACTTGTGACAATCTGAGGGAAAAACAGAACATGCGGACAAACTAAATTCTACAACTGTGAGTGTATCATATAAAATGGCAATCTCCGTAAACAGATAACCTGTAGAGCATTGTCGTACAGGATCTCTACTGTCTCCGTGGAAGGTCATGTCGAGATGAACTTTGTGTCGACCAATCAATGCGTAGCTTTCATTTAGACGAAACACTATTTTAATAACATTTTGATTATGTAATTTTTACTTTAGACCAAGGTTTGCAAGCAAATTTAACAGCGGTATTATTCACAGTCTGCGATTGGACGGTTCATTTCAAATTGCGTGACGTAGACGATGTAAATAAGTTACGTATCATAACAATTTCGTCATGAATATTATGATGAGAAAAGGTTACCTGAACGTGACCTTCGTTTGAAAAAGGCCAGATCTAAATTAGCGAGCGGAAAATTTTAGATTGGGTTTTAATCAGATTGACATAATGGCTACAAAGAAGGTTATTATCTTTGTCATATACAATCCAAGGCGTGTCATGTTTTGTAAATCTTCATTTTGAATCATATGTGTGCTACATATATGTTTATTATTTTGTAATGTAAAGCGCCATTGGTTTTTAGTTTTTTTGTTTGTTGGGTTTTACGCCGTAACAACACATTGTATAGGTCATATAACGGCAGTCAGTCAACCTGCCCATTGTTCTAGGAAAGGCTAACTCTCTGGATTTAGCTGTTAACCAACTACTAGGCAAATACTTTCATCAGTGACTGGCAACTGTCCTACATAATTAAAAGTTGTTAGTAAGAAGGAGAATGGTCGTAGAAATAATTTCATGACCATGCTCCACTAAAGTATGCCCCGCCATTGAACAAGTTTTATAAGACGAAAGCTCATCACATTTGGTAGGATAATTACAAAGTAATACATAAATTAGAGTCGAATATTTGAAAGCATAGACAGCCATGTCACCCTTGTCAGACCGACCGTACATGATTAGAATATTTCTCATTTTCAAATCACGATAGTAACACAACCTTAGTAAATAGCAATTCAAAAGTAATTAACACCTTAACGTTCATACTGGATAATGACACAAAATATCTTTTAAATTACTGTATACGTAAATGAAACATATTTTGATAATGTAATCTTTATGGTGATATTCTTCTCCACGAAAGAAAAAGTAAAAAAAAGAGAAATGGCATTTTATAAAAAAAAATGTTTGCTCTAACTTGACACACGTTCATTAAAATTAATTCAATAGCCAATGTTCAATTAGAAAAACCTCGGCGGTGCATTACTTCATTTATAACGCCTACGAAAACACCACCGATTTGTTTTTAGTTTTCAAAAGCTGACGAACATGAAGAAACGCTCTTTCCAGTTCTTGTAGCATATTTTTGCTATTTTTACCGATATTAAGGGGGGGGGGTTCTTTTGCTTTGCCATACAAAACTTTGCATTTGTCCAATAGAATGATATTTTACAAAAAGCCATGCGAAAGTCAACTTAGACAGCTACATGTACACCGAAAAAGATCATGATTTGTAGTCATTTTACCTAGTTTTCAAAAATATTTATACTGTGTTCATATGTTTATTACATATAGTTATTTATATGTAATTTCTTAGCGGTTAAGAAAAAAGAAAAACATGACATATTGCACATATTACTTTTATAATAATAATGTCATACATGTACTCGTATGTAGTACATTATGATATTAGTAGCGTGTATCATGAAATAAAACAATGTTATATTCAGATTGTTGCAGACAATGTCTTTCATCTAGACAGTGACAGTCTAAACATATTGTCTAGATGTCATCTAGTAAAAAAAATCCAATTAAGGTATAAATTGTATCGTTTGTTTTCATCTTACAAGTATTATGTTCTTATTGATTTATAGTCGTAGCAATAAAGTTGTTTAGGCATGGAAAGCCATATTAGCTTTTCTACGTTTTAATCGCAGCACGTTTTCTGCTGAAGTTTGTTAATTTTCATAGTCCAGAGCACTGGCACCAGAGTCCATATCTTATGATTATAATGCGTACGTCACTATATATAGTTCTCTGTACATACATATATAATATTATAATGATTACAATTATAAATCTAGTCGTAACTCGTGCACGGTGATAAATACGGGAGCGATTTTTAATTGTGTTGGTGGACAAAATATCATATGTGCGTGCATTTAAAGAATGTGAGGACTCTAGTGCCAGTGGTCCAGAGGTATACGACTATACGCCGTTTGTCGACAATTTTCCTGTCAATCTAACTTGGTAACACAAAATAATTCGTTTAAAATTATTATTATCTTCACTTTTAAAGATTTATTTCTTAAGTCTTGGTTTTAAAAACAATCTCTAACTGTACATTGTACTCATTACTGCAGCCAGCATTTTATTACCAAACGTTTTTTTCGCTATAATAAACGTAAAATTCTATGACAGAAAAAGGAATAAATAAAGTTGTACATTTCTATAAAAGTACATTTTGTATAACTTTGTAGTAAACAGTCGTCTTAGAATTGTTACCCCCGACATCAGATTATTACGTCAAAGTTCTCACTGAGTTCATTTAGTCATGTACTTGTATTGTAAATATGTCTTGTCTCACAGCCTGATGCCATTTTTCTTCTTACAACGCCAGCTAATTAGGACGGACTATTTCCAGTACGATGGTGAAACACTGGTTAGGACTTTCTACAGTCATAAAGAATTTTATGGACCAATAATTGGTGTTAAGTTTTGTATGAAAATGTTTTCAATATACAATGTATGTAACACTTATTCGGATTTATTCCACAACATGTTTACAGACAGCAATAAAATGGTTGAATTGCTACGTGAATACTAATGAAGCAATCATCGTTTTTTAGTGATGCGTTAGGCTACCAAAGCGTTTTACTTGTAAAATACATTTATTTGTTATTTGAATTCCATTTAATTGGTATATGTCCTAAGTATTTAACTATCCGTAAAATATCTGAATTTTGTTTATGTTAAACCTTTAACGTATAAATTTATTGAATTATTACTTTCTGAAAACAAATGTATTTTTATATCTAAATACGTAAAGGAGGCACTTATGATTGAACTAGTTCCTCTCATGTATCTTTGACATATTAACCTTCAAGTATTCTACTGAATATAAATAACTTATTAAAATATCTCTATGTAATTTTCCCCTCTTTTTGTATGTTTATATTTACAAATATGTTTTCATGTCGCATGTAATTGTATATGTATGTATATATTGAATTTATACAGTTGTCGTATGTCTGTGGCAATTACAGCCCGTTTATGAAAAAAGTGATTAACAACATAAGCGGTTACACTAAAACTTATAACAATTGCACATATTTACTAGTTTGGTAACTCATTATTGCTATACATGTATACTATGTACATATTAGTAATCAACCACAACATGCAACCATTTATCAAATAGGATACGTAGAGTCTTTGGTAGGACTGTGGATCGTTGTGCAAGTGGTGGTCCGATCTGAACCACGATTCATGTGAAGCGATTCACGAGTCGAACCACGAATCACTTGTTAATGGAGAAGCATACAGAATTTATGTTATAAGAAAAATAAGTGAACAATTAAGGAGCTATTGCTAAATGAAAAACCATGTACTCCAAACTTTTTTATTACCAGGCGTTTATGGGCATTTTCAGTGATAACTTTTTTGTTTAAATGAGCATCAAACGAAATTTTGAATTAAATTAAAATTTTCGCTAGGAGTGTAGCTCGTTTACAGTAGTAATTAAGCTGAAAATGTTCTTTCATTATTTGCAAAATTAAATCGCGATCCGACGATTTCGGACGTAACGAATATTCGTACTCGATTTTCTGGTCGGGATCGCGAATATCCGAGTACTCGGATACTCGCAGCAGTATTAATCTTTGGTTCTTTGGTATTTATAATGCAACGTATATTTTGTAAAGCGTTGTAATGTTTGTGATGTTTGTCGTATTTGTGTGTTTCTGATCTGCGTCTTTACAATTATGCACCTGCAGTGTTAAGTTCAGGTGTTTTCCTTTATGTTTAATGAGCATTGTATTGTGTTGATGTGTTTGCTTCTCATTTATGCACATTTATGTCTTTTGAATGAATGTGTTTACTGTGAATATGTATTTAAATTTTGTAAATATCGTAATGCCATTATTGAATGTCTTGTATATTTGTGTTTGACAAATTGCTTTTTAGCAAAAGTCAAATAGTAGTGTTGTTTAATGTGTGAACTTTGTAATAAAGTTACATTCTTATGCACTATTTATTATATATGTTGAATATCAAAATGGTAAGTAAAGTTTATGCATACGTGCATTACTTATTCGCATATTGAGTGGACAAAACATTATTTCAAGTACATAGAGTGTATAATCTAATATACGAGTTGTTATGTATTAAATCTTCTTTTTACAAACAAATAGATCTACCGTCTAATAAATAGACAGACATAAGAAGAAGATTAATTCTAAGCTTTATTCAACACGCACGAACGGATTAACTTCTTTAAATGGCACAATATTGCGTTGTTTCAACGGTTTTTACATTCTGTGTCTCTGTGTCTGTTCAATGTCCGCTTCATTTCATAAGACTTGTCTTATCTTATTTATTAAATGTGTAACGGCGATAGGAAAACGAGTAAGTTCAACTTCTGCAATCTGAAGATGAAAGCCGGCCTTACAGACAAAATGCCGAAAGTTAGACACGTTTCATAGTTAAGCTACGGACAGCTAGGTTTGATGGCTAGATGGGCCACCACGAATATAAATGTTGTCTCGGCCCAGGTTTCAAAGGTTTTGAATACATTGCTATTGAACCGTACACTGACGTCAAAAAATTTTACAATTAACTTCTAATAATGTGATGAATATCGAAGTTAATTCCTTGTTTAATCCATCATAATAAATCTTCAAGGCAGCATATTTTAAAAAATTACGACGATTTAACGATACACTATAGAAGAATTTACTACTAAAATCGGTCGTAAGACGCTTGATAATACAAGCCCCAGGTACATTAAAACCCAACACTTCTATGAATAATGACCATATTGTCCTTTGAGACTAACAAACCTCCTCTTACTTGGCTTTGTTTTGTTTCTGCAAAGGCGAAAAAGATGTCCTTTTCATGCTTTATTCAAGAAATCCATGCATGATTACTAGCTCTGTGGATTTACAAAAATGTAATGACAAATGAGATATTCCAGTATCATCGCTGGGAATCATTGTTTATTTTTCTTAAAATGTAACTCTCTGTATATGCACTTCGTTAAATCCCCTGACGATTATGTTTGCACAATATTTAAATCTAACAAAGCACAAAGCGCAATAAAGAAAACATTACCAATTTGGTACAAAAAATGAATGCCAAATGCGAAGTATTTAAATTCTCATGATGCGTATAAAATCTTTTTTATTTGACATAACGCCATGTTAAGGCGTGATCAACATAGATAAACGGGATATTCATTTTACTGAACATAACGACTTTCTTGTATTAGATAATGAAAATATCTTTTAAATCCTAAAAAAACGCTGAGTTTGGTCATTTGCTTAATGTGCTGTTTTTTTTCCAGAGAAAAACAACCAATATATTGCTATATTTACGAAACAACTAGACAGCCAAATCATATTTGGCCTAATCTAATTAAGAGTAAGAGCTCCTCAGGATAAATATTTTCCGTAAAGCATAAACTAGTTATTGTTTAAAGAGACATTTTAGAACTAAAACCTAGACATTCTCATAGTAAAAGACAAGCCTTACTTACGTAACCTTATAGTTGGTTAGATGAAAAAATTTGCGCTGCAAAAGACACGTTACTCAGACTATTTAACTTGACGTAACAATGTTAGTTTCAATATCCATTTATCTCACTACTTACTACTCAGACGCTCTAATATATCCTTAAGGACCTACTGACATTACTGGTCTATTAGTCCAATAAGTTGTCATTTAAATAAATACCAAAGAGGAGATCTATTACTATGTCATTTATAAAATCATTAGGTATTATTTCGTCTAAGTGGCCTATTGTCGCTAGTGCTGCAACGATTCACCGGAAAGTCGATTCGATACTTTTTTAAATACAATTTACTACAAATATGCGTTTATACACATATTTGAGCTTAAAACTAAATAATATTATTTAAATTAAAGTGTTACTAAAATTGGATAACACGAAACTCGAAAATCTGATATTTTTTTATATTTGCTTTATTCAAGTACGAAATGGATTGGATACGAATGTAAAGGTCGCAAAAATGTATTATTAATGTAATATCGAACAGAGTTTCTATTCATGCTACATAAAATCGTAATAGAAATTTAACAGAAATGTAACAAAGTGAAACCCAGTTTCACTGTCAACGTATACTTTGACTTTTAGGCGCGCCTTTGCTTTTATTGTTTTAACTTATGTAGACACTTTTAAAAGTGAGTATCGAATCGAAACTCGCAGGTCCCGAATCGAAATCGAATCGGCACCCTTGCAATTGAGTTTCGATGTATCGAATCGAATCGTTGCAGCCCTAATTGTCACAATATTAGGGACAGACACTGGTACATTTTCTTCAAATAAATACTTGTACATTTGATGGCATAGAACAATATTTTGGTCAAATGTACCGTTAACTTACTTTTTTATAAACTTCTTCCCCATCAGTTACAAGATTGGCCCATTAATAAAAAGCAATGCAAAATATTTTTAAAAGGATTTCAGTTATGTGATTATATACAGTAAATAAAGCTTAAACCATGGCTATATTAGATGGTTAATAAATATTGTCAATGTTAATTAACACACGATAATTAATAAACCAACATATTGTTTGTTTCCAGGGTATGTTGGAATGTTCACTGTTCAATGTAGATGACAGTCGGTCGGCAATTTCTGTCATGTCTATGTTCATAACGTAGATGTTTGTATTATCTGTAACGGTTTTAAGCTTGTCGGTGTGATCCAACTGATGTTATTAATAACCCTTTTTCCTTTTTAAATTGGAATTTATGCCAATTTTAACACTTTTTCATAATGTATGGCAGCTGCGTGTTGTTAGCAGGTAAAACAAAACAAATAAATAAAAAAGTTACAAAGTGAAATACGTACATCACTTTTGTCGCCCACTGAGCAGACACAAACATAACTTAAAGTTCATAGAATGTATGATCTAGTATACGAGTTGTTAAGTATTGGATATATTTTTGCAGAAAAATACCGTCTAATAAAAAGACAGACATAAAAAAGGTTAATTCGGAGCTTTATACATCACGCACGAACGGCTTAACATCTTTAAACGGCACACTATAGCGTTTTTTCAACGATGCATTGCATGCTGTATAATTACTCTTCACTTTTAGTCTAATGTTAATTAATTAATGTGTAAAGAGGATTGGGTATACCTTTATATACAATTTCAGCAATCTAATTCTTATACTTGTTATATTTATTAACCATCTAAACTCTTTTTTTACTTAACTCCGTGTTAGTGTGTAATTTACTTGTGGTCGAAACGAAGTTAAGCTAGATAAAGTGATAATACTTTGGCGACTTTCTTGTACTAGATAATAGACGTAACTTTTAAATCCTAAAGGACGCAGAGTTTGGTTATTTGCTTCATGTGTTTTTTAGAGAAATAACAACCGTGATATTTCGAATTTACGTAACCACTAGACGGTTAAATCATGTTTGGTCTTATCCAATTTAGTGTGTGAGCTCCTTAGGATAAATATTTTCCGTGAAACATAAAGTAGTAAATGTTTAAAGGGACATTTTAGAACTAAAACCTAGACATTCTCATTGAATAAAACAAGCCTTACTTACGTAATGTAATAGTTGGTTAAATGGAAAGTTTTGCGCTGCAAAAGACACGTTACTCAGACTATTAAACTTGACGTAACAATGTTAATTCCAATATCCATTTATCTTACTACTTATAGCCCTACTCAGACGCTCTAATATATATTTAAGGACCTTCTGACATTATTCGTCTACTATTCAAACAAAATTGTCATTTGAATACATACCAAAGAAGAGATCTATTATTATGTCATTTATAAAAAACATTTGGTATTATTTCGTCTATGTGGCCTATTCACGCATCATACGGACAGACAATTGGTAATTTTCTACAAATACCTTGTGTATTTGATGCAATAGAACATTGTTTCGGTCAAAATGTATCACTGACTTACTTTTTGATAAACTTTTTCCCAAAAAGCACCAAGTTTGGCCCATTAATACAAAGCAATGTAAGTATATTTTAAAAGGATTTCTGTTACAAGATGGGATTAAATACAGTGTCGAAATGAAGCATAAACCTTGGCTATATAAGATGGTTAATAAATATTGGGAATGTTAATTAACACACGATAATTAATAAACCAACATATTGTTTGTTTCCAGGGTATGTTGGAATGTTCACAGTTCAATGTATATGACAGTCGGCCGGCAATTTCTGTCAAGTCTATGTTCATAACGTAGATGTTTAGATAATCTCTAACGGTTTTAAGCTTGTCGGTGTTATCCAACTGATGTTATTAATAACCCATTTTCCTTTTTAAATTGAAATTTATGCAAATTTTAACAATATGTTAGTCTCTGCACGTTTTCCAGTTTAGTTCATAATGTATGGCAGCAGCGTGTTGTTAGCAGGTAAAACATTGCAAATAAATAAAAAAGTTACAAGGTGAAATACGTGCATCACTTTTTTCGCCCACTGAGCGAACACAAACATTAGTTACAGTTCATAGAATGTATGATCTAGTATACGAGTTGTTAAGTATTGGATATATTTTTGCAGAAAAATACCGTCTAGTAAAAAGACAGACATAAAAAAGAAGGTTATTTCGGAGCTTCATACGTCACGCACGAACGGCTTAACTTCTTTAAATGGCACACTATTGCGTTCTTTCAACGATGCAATGCATGCTCTATAATTACTCTTCATTTTTTTAGTCATATGTTAATTAATTAATGTGTAACGGTGATTGGGTATACCTTTATATACATTTTCAGCAATCTAATTGTGAAAGCCAGTCTAACGGTCAAAGCGTGGACAGTTGGACAAGTATCATATTTAAGCTACGAGACTATTCATTGTCAGTGGATTGAACACTGACGTCAATAAATTTTACAATTAACTTCTAATGATTTAATACATATCGAAATCAATTCTTAGTTTAATTCTGCTTCAGGTACAATAAAAACGATTGCATAATTAATGACTATATTTTCGTTTAAGTCAAACAAACCGCTTATTACTTTAAAATTGACTTAGTTTTGTTTTCTGCGAAGTTGATAAAGATGTCTTGTTCATGATTTATTTAAGACATCCATGATTACCGGCGCTGTGGTTTGTATAGATTAGCAAAAATGGTAATGATAAATGAGATATTCCAGTGTTACCTCTGGGAAATATTGTTTGTGTTTATTTATATGTGATACTCCGTAAATGAACTTCGTTTAATCTTCTGGCGATTATGCATGCACAAAATTGAAATTTAACTAGCACAAAAAGTGCAATGAAGAAGACATTACCAATTTAGTAAAACAAATGATTGTTAAATTTGAATTATCATGTTGCGTATAAACTCCTTTTTTACTTAACTCCGTGTTAATGTGTAATTTACTTGTGGTCGAAACGAAGTTAAGCTAGAAAAAGTGATAATACTTCTTAAAAAATATGGCGACTTTCTTGTACTAGATAATAGAAGTAACTTTTAAATCCTAAAAGACGCTAAGTTTGGTCATTTGCTTAATGTTTTTCCAGTGAAATAACAACCGAGATATAACGACATTTACGTAACCACTAGACAGCCAAATCATATTTGGTCTAATCGAATTATGAGTAATAGCTCCTCGGGATAAATATTTTCCGTAAAGCATAAACTAGTTGATGTTTAAAAGGACATTTTAGAACTAAAACCTAGACATTCTCATTGTAAAAAAAAACAAGCCATATTTACGTAATGTAATAGTTGGTTAGATGAAAAGTTTTGCGCTGCAAAAGACACGTTACTCAGACTATTACACTTGACGTAACAATGTTAGTTTCAATATCCATTTATCTAACTACTTATAGTACTACTCAGACGCTCTAATATATCCTTAAGGACCTACTGGCATTACTGGTCTATTAGTCCAATAAGTTGTCATTTAAATAAATACAAAAGAGGAGATCCATTATTATGTCATTTATAAAATCATTAGGTACAATTTCGTCTAAGTGGCCTATTGTCACAATATTAGGGACAGACACTGGTACATTTTTTTCAAATAAAAACTTGTACATTTGATGGCATAGAACAATATTTTGGTCAAATGTCCCGTTGACTTACTTTTTTATAAACTTTTTCCCCAAAAGCACCAAGATAAATATTTTTAAAAGGATATCAGTTACAAGATGTGATTATATACCGGGTCGAAATAAAGCTTAAACCATGGCTATATTAGATGGTTAATAAATATTGTCAATGTTAATTAACACACAATAATTAATAAAACAACATATTGTTTGTTTCCAGGGTATGTTGGAATGTTCACTGTTCAATGTAGATGACAGTCGGCCGGCAATTTCTGTCATGTCTATGTTCATAACGTAGATGTTTATATTATCTGTAACGGTTTTAAGCTTGATTGTGTGATCCAACTGATGTTATTTATAACCCCTATTCCTTTTTAAATTGGAATTTATGCCTAATTTTAACACTTTTTCATAATGTATGACAGCTGCGTGTTGTTAGCAGGTAAAACATTGCAAATAAATAAAAAAGTTACAAGGTGAAATACGTACATCACTTTTTCGCCCACTGAGCAGACACAAACATAACTTAAAGTTCATAGAATGTATGATCTAGTATACGAGTTGTTAAGTATTGGATATATTTTTGCAGACAAATACCGTCTAATAAAAAGACAGACATAAAAAAGGTTAATTCGGAGCTTTATACATCACGCACGAACGGCCTAACATCTTTAAACGGCACACTATTGCGTTTTTTCAACTATGCATTGCATGCTGTATAATTACTCTTCACTTTTTGTCTAATTATAATTAATTAATGTGTAAAGAGGATTGGGTATACCTTTATTTACAATTTCAGCAATCTAATTGTGAAAGCCAGTCTAACGGTCAAAGCGTAGAAAGTTGGACACGTATCATATTTCAGCTACGAAATGCTAAGTTTGATTGTCCCATGGGAGACCACCAGGATTACCTTTGTCTTGGCGGACGTTTTAAAGGTTTTGCTTTCATTGTCATTGGATTACGGTGGCATAGAGGTGACATGGAGATATATTTAATTTTTTACGTGGCCACGTAAAAGCTTTACGTGGCCACGTAATAGCTTTACGTGGCCACGCAGTAGCTATTACGTGCGCACGCAATAACGTTTACGTGGCCACGTAATAGCTTTACGTGGCCAGGCAGTAGCTATTACGTGCGCACGCAATAACGTTTACGTGGCCACGTAAAAGCTTTGCGTGGCCACATAATAGCTTTACGTGCGCACGTAATAACGTTTACGTGGCCACGTAATAGCTTTACGTGGCCACGCAATAGCTTTACATGCGCACGCTATAATTGACCAATGAGAGTTGTCGAAATTGGCGGCCATTTTCGACAACTCTCATTGGTCAATTATTACGTGCGCACGTAAAGCTATTACGTGGCCGCGTAAACATTATTACGTGCGCACGTAAAGCTATTACGTGGCCACGTAAACGTTATTGCGTGCGCACGTAATAGCTACTGCGTGGCCACGTAAAGCTATTACGTGGCCACGTAAACGTTATTGCGTGCGCACGTAATAGCTACTGCGTGGCCACGTAAAGCTTTTACGTGGCCACGTAAATAGAGAATATTAGGTTAGTGCCAATCTGTATCTAGTTTATCTGGCAAGTTGGAGAAAGGTTTATTCGGCGAGGCTTGCCGAGTCGAATAAACCTTTTGGAGACGAGCCGGATAAATTAAGTACAGATTGACACTAACCTAATATTCTATTTATCCTACTCGCATTTGCTTGAATGACTAATTTAAAATCCGAAAATTCTGCGTTGAACAGGCTTTAAATTCAGATCATGGCCGAATTGTTCAAAGCGCAGTAATTGTGTAAAGCGGTCTTTTAACTGTTGCGCGTCAAGAAATAATTCCGATGATGGACTCCATTATAATATATTAGTAAAGGTAATATTTTAAATGAAAGAAGCGAAAATACTTAATAAACTCGGTTTAGAAATAAACAAGGAAAAAATCATTTTTGGACGAATAAATCACTTGCGAATTTTCCGAGGACGAATCAGTTTTTATGACGTCATGTAAGCGAAGTTTGTTGTCAACATGGCGGTCGTATAGGAGCGTTTGTAGGATTCGTCATTTGACGCGTTTACTATTATTTATCATGGATTTAACCAATATTATCAGGATAATTTGTTATTCAAACTTTAAATAGACGATAGGATATATGGATGAAAGGATTATTAAGGGAAATACACTCGCAGCGAGCCAGCGACGCTGAAAGATGTCAACCATTTTCAGAAAATGGCCAGGACGGTCTGTGCAGCGTCGTGGATGACGATGATGATTTTTGAAGCCAGTTTCATTATATTTAATTTATGCGTGGCTTGGCTTTGGTAAAGCAATAGTCAACCTATGTATTTACTGTATAATGGCTGATTATTCGTCAAAATATACACAGAAAGGAATTCATTGCAAATTTTGGAGTTTGGCACTGTACAGGTACTACAGCGTCAACGATTGAGTTTTTGTAAAATTTGAATGATGAAGTAAGTGATTTAATTAAAGATTTACATTGAAATTGTTTGTAAAAGCCCGTATTTGATTATTTTGTGTAAAATGTATTTGTTAAGTTGTCGTTAAAAGAATGAAACGCGGTCGCTTTTGATGCCCAATGTTATGATAATGTAGAAAAGTAGTCCGTCAATGCGTAGTCACGTGACTGCCGAATAAAGCAACGCTGCCGAATAAAGATAGGTTTATTTGGTCAATAGGTTTTCCTTCTAAAAGATCACTTTGGGGTAGGATAAAAAAATTAAATATATCTCCATGTCACCTCTATGCCACCGTATTGGATCGAACACTGACGTCAATAAATTTTACAATTTACTTCTAATGATTTAATACATATCGAAATCATTTCCTAGTTTAATTCTGCTTCAGGTACAATAAAATACGATTGCATAATTAATGACTATATTTTCGTCTAAGTCAAACAAACCGCTTATTACTTTAAAATTGACTTTGTTTTGTTTTCTGCGAAGTTGATAAAGATGTCCTGTTCATGCTTTATTTAAGACATCCATGATTACCGGCGCTGAGGATGTATAGATTAGCAAAAATTGCAATGATAAATGAGATATGCCAGTGTTACCTCTGGGAAACATTGTTTGTGTTTATTTATATTTGATACTCTGGAAATGCACTTCGTTAAATCTTCTGGCGATTATGTTTGCACATATTGAAATTTTACTAGCACAAAAAGTGCAATGAAGAAGACATTACCAATTTAGTTAAACAAATGATTGTTAAATTTGAATTATCATGTTGCGTATAAACCCTTTTTTTTACTTAACTCCGTGTTAATGTGTAATTTACTTGTGGTCGAAACGAAGTTAAGCTAGATAAAGTGATAATACTTAATAAAAAATATGGCGAATTTCTTGTACTAGATAATAGAAGTAACTTTTAAATCGTAAAAGACGCCAAGTTTGGTCATTTGCTTAATGTTTTTCCGGAGAAATAATAACCGGGATATAACGACATTTACGTAACCATTAGACAGTCAAATCATATTTGGTCTAATCGAATTATGAGTAAGCGCTCCTCGGGATAAATATTTTCCGTAAAGCATAAACTAGTTGATGTTTAAAAGGACATTTTAGAACTAAAGCCTAGACATTCTCATTGTAAAAAAACAAGCCATATTTACGTAATGTAATAGTTGGTTAGATGAAAAGTTTTGCGCTGCAAATTACACGTTACTCAGACTATTACACTTGACGTAACAATGTTAGTTTCAATATCCATTTATCTAACTACTTATAGTACTACTCAGACGCTCTAATATATCCTTAAGGACCTACTGACATTACTGGTCTATTAGTCCAATAAGTTGTCATTTAAATAAATACAAAAGAGGAAATCTATTATTATGTCATTTATAAAATCATTAGGTATAATTTCGTCTAAGTGGCCTATTGTCACAATATTAGGGACAGAGACTGGTAAATTTTCTTCAAATAAAAACTTGTAAATTTGATGGCATAGAACAATATTTGGTCAAATGTCCCGTAACGTAACAATGTTAATTCAATATCCATTTATCTTACTACTAATAGTACTACTCAGACGCTCTAGTATATCCCCAATGACCTACTTACATTATTTGTCTACTAGTCCAATAAATTGTCTTTTAAAAAAATTCCGAAGAGTATATCTATTATAATGTCATTTTTAAAATCATAAGTTATTATTTTGTCTTATTGGCCTATTGTCACAACATTGCGGACAGACGATGGTAATTTTTTACAAAAACCAACTTCTGTACTTGATGCAAAAGAACATTGTTTCGGTCAAAATGTATCATTAACTTTTTTTGTTGAACTTTTTTCTTCCAAATATCATGTTTGGCCCAATCATAGAAAGCAATATAAATACATATTTTTTCACAGGATTCCAGTTCCAGAATACGCACGTCCTCCGGCTCGGCCCATCCTTTTATGGCAGCGGTGTGTTGTTAACAGGTAAATCATATTATAAATACAGAGGTACAAGGTTAAATAAAACTCTTCCATCTAGCGAACCCTCCCCTCTAGGTCAATAGAAGGTACCGTTATACCAGTTAGTTACTCAGTTTTAATAATTTGCACTTATAAAGGTCAATGGATGAACTAGTCGACTGATTTATTGTACATAAATAGAACTAGGTAGAACAATTCAAAGGGCATCAAAAAGACTCTAGAAAAAGACTCTAAATAGTAAGTTGCCAAGATTTGGGTTAAGTTACGCACATTGGCAAGTATTAGCTTTTCAAAGAAAGACATTTTGAACAAATTTGGTTTGAACCAGCCTTTTATAAGACAAGACAATTTGTTTTAGGGTTTTCTCGTAACAACTGTTATTAGTGAACAAACATACTATTGGTAAAAGAGAAATTCAAAGAGACATTATTTCACTTGGTTAGACGATAAAAACTGGAATAAAGTGAGGCAATATTAGTGACATTGTTTGTTCACATGAGTAACGATCTTTGGAAAAATGTGTTGCCTTTTTTGTCACTAACAATACCCATGATGAATAAATAGAATAGATTGTTAGTGCGGGATAGCCTCAAGAAGTGACATAATAGATGGAATACTGTCTTTAGTAATATGGATATGGTTACATGTGGCAAAAGCAAATGATTCAATCTGAGCGTACATTTTTTACAAAGTTTTGTATGTAGACTTAAAGATTTTTTTTTACAAGACTTGAATGTAGCAATTAACAATAATTTCAAATTGTCATTTTATTATAGATTTAAAACATATTTTATTCCTGAAAATTATGAAGATATTCTTTATATTCGTAAATTAAGATATAACTATGTAAATTTTAGAATAGGCTGTCATGATTAAGAAATATTTAAAGGTCGACACCAGAATGTTCCACGTTACAATAGAATTTGTAAATTTTGTAAGTAGAAGTTGAGTATAATTTTCTTTTATATAACTCCAACTATAATGACATCGGCATTCTTAAGATTAAGTCTATCGCTGTATTCATTTACCATGAATTTTAATGTAGAAAGCAATGCTTATCTCGCATACAAAAACTAATGTTTCATAATATTATGATAATGTGTATAATTACATGTATTATGTCAGAACAAATCATATTAACTTTAAACGGTACACATAAGTTAACTGTATGTCTATATATTATGTTTTTGTATGGGTCGAAAGCCTTTAAACAAAGAAATATTTGCCATTGTCATAAAATAATGAACGCAGCACGTTTTGGCGTACATGACAATTTGTATTTGACAAACTAACTGAGTAGTGTAGGCAAGTACATCTTGAATATTAGGTATATAATGTTTTTTTTCTCTACTATATGTACTAATATGTTAAGTGCAATTTAATGAAAGCAAATGTCGAAGGAAACTAACAGGCTGCATACCATGAGCGTAGAAAGACAACTTATCTATTTAGAACTTTAAAAAAGTATGTTAACATTTTGGTACTCTACTAAGATTTAAATTCTGTATAAGTACATATTTCGGTATTATCATGATGGTATTATAATAAGATGTAAACATGCAAAGAAATGCACAACTGTATTTTAAAAAGAGACTTTTTATATTCTGAAACATATTTGATCTTTTTGAACTCATATATACTGAGGAAATCTATATGAAAATGCACTCATGTATAATACTTTCGTTTTCGCAAATACTATAATTTCAAAAGCTACAAATATCAGTTCTAGAACAACAAACGATCAGATGATTATAACGAAACATGAAATAAGATATCTTTTGAATACAATAAACGAATTTGAAACATACTTAGATAATGTAGAATCGATTGTGGTATCGGTATATGCGGAAGAAACTTCGTACGTGTGTTTCTATAAAAGGGAAGCATTTTATACAATGATTTGGTTTGATATTATATATTAACTCCCTTACAACGTCTTGTCTGTTGATGATACTATCATCGTCTTGGAAAATGAAACTCTAATATCAACTTGTCGAACAAAGCGGCTTTTTATAAAAGGTAGAAAATTAGATCGTTTTATCATATGGCACGCAGAATCATTACAATCAATGTACATGTAATATGTATCGTGTTCGAACAATCTTGCTATTTATATTTAGTAGAAAACTACATGTATGGTCGTGTGTCACTCGCAATCGCAGCAATCTCTACTCATTTATGATGTAATAAAACAATAAATATTCTATTTCTCAATCATTATGCATAAATTTATCAACACTACTAACAAAGCAAAAATATTCAGAATATATATGTATTTGCTGTTTTAAGAACGAGTGCAGGCAGTTAAGTGTTTAAGATTTCATCACAGATGACATCCGGATCACCAAGTGTAATCGGATTAAAGTTCCAATATAAATTTAAACGCTATTACTCATCAAGAATTGTCAAGTCATAGGTTTTATAAACTTAATTAAAGAGCATATTCATGCTCAAACACGTGACCCTGAAGTTTGGTGCCAATTCATTTTTAATTTTCGTTTATTACATACACGGATTGTTTCAGTGATATATAAAATAAGATTCATATTTAAGTTTTAACTTCATTAGACTGTTAAAAAACGACTGTTACAAAATCCAAAAATGCGTCGGCTTGGTCATTCACTAAATGGTCAATAAATTGATACATCTGAGTGAGATATATATTGCACCTACGCAAATCTCAAATGTAAATCATGACCATTCCCCAATTAGACTTGACATAAATGTCACCGTACAGGTTCGACCAGATGTTATATCCATAACGAATAGCCGGACGTACTCGGTAATGTGTCTGATACTTTAAAACAAGTTACTTATAGCTTAATTAATACTTTTTCATCCGACAGATTTTGTATTAAATACGTTTCAATTTCTACTTTTTTGTCATATTTAATATTTGTTAAATACTGTTTTACACGAAAGTTGTTATATTGCGAATAAAAATCACTCGGATATTACTCAACATTTGACAAATAAGCTAATTTAACAATCACAAATATAACTACTTTGGCGGTAATGATGATGAACATGATTGTAATAGTTTCAACTTCACAGTTTGACATTAATAGTATTACTTTTTTAATTAATTATAAATCATGTATGATATTCCAACTAGACAGCATATCAATATACACATGTTTTATCCAGCTGTTCACATATCAAAACACGTTTACCTAATACATGTACATTTACTATTTTACCTTTGGTTTTGTCAGTTACACGTATGATTTATTGCAGTAGATGACACTAAATTAAAATCTTTCACTCACAATTAATCATAATTATTTGATTGTAATATTCTCTGTATTTTTTCTACTCAGATGTCAATGATCGTAAAACAATATAATGTAGATAATATTTTGCAGATGTTTAAAAACGAATAAGTCAAATATGTCTACTAAAGAACAAACTAATAATTAAAATTTTCACGAAACAATTTTGCAAGTTTTTCAGTACAATAAGTCTACCGTTTAGTAATTCTTTTATCAACAGACATGTTAAATGGCAACCACAAGTGTATAGAAATAAACTGAATGGCATAAATCATTACCTATATTTTTACTTCAAATTACCATCAGTAGTCGTAGTAATGCCTACCAGTATCTCTGGTAGGCGTGTTGTAAGTAGAGCTAGATACAACTACATGTGTATTTGATAAAGTTACACTTTTCCTGTTTTTGTCAGCTACATAACTTCCATCGATGGAAGTCTAATGACCTCATAGTGTATGTGGTGTTCATGGTTATAAACTTCTGAATGGTTTGATTTAACATTTAGAAAGACATGGTTCTTGACGATTTATTTACAAATAAGTCTAAAGATGTTTGCTATTTTATGATAAGTGTCGATTTTAGATTGCAAGCATTGTTGACTTTTGACGATTATGCAAGCAAGAGTGTCATTTAGTATGTTTGAACACTCCAACAATAGATGCGTGAGTGTTTTTTCTCTCTCTAAGCCTGCAATAATATAAAACTTGCTAACACAACTTGTTATTTAAGCAAACAATTTAAATGTCGGTAAGATAGCTGCAGACTTTGTGGAAACATTATATTTTAATATGTATGATTCGACATGATAAAACATCATGCATTCGCTTCTTTATGATATCATTGGCTTGTCTGTGCATTTCTGTACAGATAAAAGAAGTAAATACAATAATATACGAATGTAATTAGATTTGACTCGGAGAAACTATTCGTCTATTATCTATAAAAAGTATCGTTGAGAAACTAGGAAGATTGAATAATCTCACTGTCTGTATGTAATGTGTAAGATTATTTTGTCACTTGACATAAGTTATCGTTTTAGTCACTTTATCCGTGATAAAAATAAATCAACATTCATTTAAGGTCATAGCTGATATTAGAATTTCTAACTTAACTTGTTATACATTAATATTTAATTTCTTTTTTATGCTTACTTTGTAATTGTATATAAATGCAATCGTCTTTGACCAACGTTTATATAATTACCTGTACGAACAAGAGTAACACTTCTTTTACAAGCAAGTGACAACAAACAAATACGTATTTACATAATAATTAAATTCAATTGAGTATAGAGATAAAATAATTGTTATAAATATTATGCACTTGACAAAATCATATAATGTAAAATATACATTTACATGCACAAGTGTTTGTATTTAGATTGCTCCACTTTGTAAACCACGACTAACTCGTGGATATATGCCAGATATTTATCTTTTTTTTATAAATATTGATTTCAAAAAAAAATATGGATTTATTGAAACATGTCAGTTTCAATCCAAATTACAATGAAAAGAAATTCCTAAACATTATGTGATTGAAAATGAAACTATTAACTCAATAAATCGCATCGCCCATAGTTTGGGTGACATTTTATCTAGCAACCTTGTCGTAAAAATACCTGTTACCCTATGTAGCGATTAATTTGTGATACAACATCATATAGTTTAAAACGTTATGTTGTATTACGTGGACTTTCACGTTTAGTATCAAGACAATTCACCAAGGAATGTATAAAATGTGATCTAATAAATGATAATACAACCATCGAAACCCTCAGTTATTGTCATAAGTTACATACATGAAGATTAAGACTGTGGATACAATATTAAGGCAGTTTGACTTTAAGTGGTGCGCGTGGTTTACATGTATCTACTTGAGTGACAAGAGCCAATGTTTAGAACTATTCACCTTAGCCATTTCACAAGTGAATTATTGACATACTCATATATTGTCTTATCTATGAAAAAGTTGTCAGAATAAGTTCACATTTATTGCTTGACTTTGCTTTAAAGAAACTTAATACAGATGTTTACATAATTATGCATGTATGACACCGTGATTTTGTATGTTTACTTAGATTTTCCTGGACTCTCTGCATTCCTGTAAATGTGAATGTTAATTGCAAATTTGCTATGTTTATTTGTGTAAGTAGTGTGTTCCTCCTTTAAATATAACTTAATACTCTTCAATGTTTGGAGGAAAATAAAATATATAAACTAACAATATGACTCAGTATTCGGAAACCAAAATTAAAACATTTAACTTTGATAGGATCATAGAAATTTTTAATTTATCTCCAATCTCTCTACCAAGGTCTCGCAAAACATCAATTCATAAAACAAAACACTTTCAAGAAAACCCCATTATCTTATTAACGCAAATATAACAAATAAAGAATTCAAGAACTTTGACAATCAAACTGATTTCAAGTAAACTGGTATGAATGACATTAAAAGGATAAAATGATTATCAGCGTTTCCGTGCAGTTAGACAGTTAAACTTTAAAAATCTAGAAAATTCTTAAACAGAAGAAAATGATTCCGGATATAAATAGAAAAGAAAATTGAAATTCAAATGTATATCTGAAAAGAACATATTGTCATTTTATGTTAATGACAACATGAATATTAATAATTATTATTATATATTTTGTTGGGTTTAACGCCGTAGCAACACATTGTATAGGTCAAATAACGGCGGTCAGTCAACCTACTCACAGTTCCATGAAAGTCTAAATCTCTGGATTTAGCTTTAAACCAACTACTAGGCACAAACTTTCGTCAGTAACTGACAACTGCCCTACATGATTTAGAATTATTGGTAGTGGAGAGAATGGCCGTAGAAGTAATATAATGACCAAGCTTCAATGTACATGAGACATTAATATCATTTATCATACATGTAGCACCACAAATAAGTAATGGCATCAGTGACTAATATATCTAACAGGGATTGCGAATATGATGATTTAAAATATTGTTCCAATCAAACTTTATAGTTGACTCTATTTTTTGTTTTAAAAACATCAAGCGTGACTCATTTATACAAAGCAAAAAATACAAAAAATAACTGTTTTAAAGTTCAATTACAGGAAAACAAATAGCGTCTAATTCAAGTTTAAATTTTTAGGCTATGTATTCAAAGTTCATGACCACATGCTGTTTCTACAAACCAACAAACATTTTGTTTCAAATGGGGTGTTCAATGTGGATATAATGATAGTTGGTCGGTAAAGTTAGTCAATTAACCAATTTTCATTACGTAATGCTGGATGTTTTTCATCAGAACGTTTTAAAGCTTGTCAATTTTTTCTTAGTTTTATTTTATTTTTATAACACACTTTTTTCTTTTTTTATGTTTTTTTACGCCTGTCATTAACACTTTTATCAGAAAAAGCCCGTCTACCGCTTTTGCTCATTATTTTATGGCAGCTGTATGTCGTTAGCAGATAAATAGATAGTTAATAGATTTATAAGTTACAAGGCCAAATAAGATAATGTCTTTAATTGTGATTTATGTTGTCTTAAAGTGCACTTACCACCTTAAGCCAATAGATGGTACGGTCAAACTATTAATAACTCTAATCAATCAAGTGTACTAATGAAGGTCAATCGATAGACAAGTTGGCTAATTGACTGCCAGATAGAACGCAATAACATCTAGGGCAGTCTAGACTGAGTAGGAAGTAAGAACAAGAACAAAATACAATACACATTTATTTAGCAACATGGGTTTGTATCATCAAAAGAGCCGTAACAAATTGAGTGTTCTTAGTTTTGAAATCTCCTTCTTTCCAAAGACATACCAATGATAATTTGTGCCAGGGATTTCCCGTAACAACTGCTACCAGTGAAATAACATACTATTGGAAAGAAGAATTTTATGGAGACATTATTACACATGGTTAGATGACAAAAACTAGAATAAAGTGAAGCAATATTAGTGACATCGTTTGTTCACATGAGTAACGATCTTTGGAAATGCATCATGTCCTTATTTGTCACTAATAATACTATTGTAGAATAAATAGAACAGATTGTTACAACAGTTAGCCCCTCAAGATGTGAAATAACACATGGTTAAATGACCACAGCAGAGTATGTACTAATATGTTAAGTGCAATTTAATGAAAGCAAATGTCGAAGGAAACTAACAGGCTGCATACCATGAGAGTAGATAGACAACTTATCTATTTAGAACTTTAAAAAAGTATGTTAACATTTTGGTACTCTACTAAGATTTAAATTCTGTATAAGTTCATACTTCGGTATTATCATGATGGTATTATAATAAGATGTAAACATGCAAAGAAATGCACAACTGTATTTTAAAAAGAGACTTTTTATATTCTGAAACATATTTGATCTTTTTGAACTCATATATACTAAGGAAATCTATATGAAAATGCACTCATGTATAATACCTTCGTTTTCGCAAACACTATAGTTTCAAAAGCTACAAATATCAGTTCTAGAACAAACGATCAGATGATTATGACGAAACATGAAATAAGATATCTTTGAATACAATAAACGAATTTGAAACATACTTAGATAATGTAGAATCGATTGTGGTATCGGTATATGCGGAAGAAACTTTGTACGTGTGTTTCTATAAAAGGGAAGCATTTTATACAATGATTTGGTTTGATATATTAACGCCCTTACAACGTCTTGTCTGTTGATGATACTATCATCGTCTTGGAAAATGAAATTCTAATATCAACTTGTCGAACAAAGCTGCTTTTATCAAAGGTAGAAAATTAGATCGTTTTATCATATGGCACGCAGAATCATTACAATCAATGTACATGTATGATGTATCGTGTTCGAACAATCTTGCTATTTATATTTAGTAGAAAACTACATGTATGGTCGTATGTCACTCGCAATCGCAGCAATCTCTACACATTTATGATGTAATAAAACAATAAATATTCTATTTCTCAATCATTATGCATAAATTTATCAACAATACTAACAAAGCAAAAATATTCAGAATATATATGTATTTGCTGTTTTAAGAACGAGTGCAGGCAGTTTAGTGTTTAAGATTTCATCACAGATGACATCCGGACCACCAAGTGTAATCGGATTAAAGTTCCAATATTAATTTAAACGCTATTACTCAGCAAGAATTGTCAAGTCATAGGTTTTATAAACTTAATTAAAGAGCATATTCATGCTCAAACACGTGACCCTGAAATTTGGTGCCAATTCATTTTTAATTTTCGTTTATTACATACATGGATTGTTTCAGTGATATATAAAATAAGATTCATATTTAAGTTTTAACTTCATTAGACTGTTAAAAAACGACTGTTACAAAATCCAAAAATGTGTCGGCTTGGTCATTCACTAAATGGTCAATTAATTGATACATCTGAGTGAGATATATATTGCACCTACGCAAATCTCAAATGTAAATCATGACCATTCCCCAATTAGACTTGACATAAATGTCACCGTACAGGTTCGACCAGATGTTATATCCATAACGAATAGCCGAACGTACTTGGTAATGTGTCTGATACTTTAAAGCAAGTTACTTATAGCTTAATTAATACTTTTTCATCCGACAGATTTTGTATTAAATACGTTTCAATTTCTACTTTTTTTGTCATATTTAATATTTGTTAAATACTGTTTTACACGAAAGTTGTTATATTGCGAATAAAAATCACTCGGATATTACTCAACATTTGACAAATAAGCTAATTTAACAATCACAAATATAACTACTTTGGCGGTAATGATGATGAACATGATTGTAATAGTTTCAACTTCACAGTTTGACATTAATAGTATTACTTTTTTAATTAATTATAAATCATGTATGATATTCCAACTAGACAGCATATCAATATACACATGTTTTATCCAGCTGTTCACATATCAAAACACGTTTCCCTAATACATGTACATTCACTATTTTACCTTTGGTTTTGTGAGTTACACGTATGATTTATTGCAGTAGATGACAATAAATTAAAATCTTTCACTCACAATTAATCATAATTATTTGATTGTAATATTCTCTGTATTTTTTCTACTCAGATGTCAATGATCGTAAAACAATATAATGTAGATAATATTTTGCAGATGTTTTAAAACGAATAAGTCAAATATGTCTACTAAAGAACAAACTAATAATTAAATTTTTCACGAAACAATTTTGCAAGTTTTTCAGTACAATAAGTCTACCGTTTAGTAATTCTTTTATCAACAGACATGTTAAATGGCAACCACAAGTGTATAGAAATAAACTGAATGGCATAAATCATTACCTATATTTTTACTTCAAATTACCATCAGTAGTCGTAGTAATGCCTACCAGTATCTCTGGTAGGCGTGTTGTAAGTAGAGCTAGATACAACTACATGTGTATTTGATAAAGTTACACTTTTCCTGTTTTTGTCAGCTACATAACTTCCATCGATGGAAGTCTAATGACCTCATAGTGTATGTGGTGTTCATGGTTATAAACTTCTGAATGGTTTGATTTAACATTTAGAAAGACATGGTTCTTGACGATTTATTTACAAATAAGTCTAAAGATGTTTGCTATTTTATGATAAGTGTCGATTTTAGATTGCAAGCATTGTTGACTTTTGACGATTATGCAAGCAAGAGTGTCATTTAGTATGTTTGAACACTCCAACAATAGATGCGTGAGTGTTTTTTCTCTCTCTAAGCCTGCAATAATATAAAACTTGCTAACACAACTTGTTATTTAAGCAAACAATTTAAATGTCGGTAAGATAGCTGCAGACTTTGTGGAAACATTATATTTTAATATGTATGATTCGACATGATAAAACATCATGCATTCGCTTCTTTATGATATCATTGGCTTGTCTGTGCATTTCTGTACAGATAAAAGAAGTAAATACAATAATATACGATTGTAATTAGATTTGACTCGGAGAAACTATTCGTCTATTATCTATAAAAAGTATCGTTGAGAAACTAGGAAGATTGAATAATCTCACTGTCTGTATGTAATGTGTAAGATTATTTTGTCACTTGACATAAGTTATCGTTTTAGTCACTTTATCCGTGATAAAAATAAATCAACATTCATTTAAGGTCATAGCTGATATTAGAATTTCTAACTTAACTTGTTATACATTAATATTTAATTTCTTTTTTATGCTTACTTTGTAATTGTATATAAATGCAATCGTCTTTGACCAACGTTTATATAATTACCTGTACGAACAAGAGTAACACTTCTTTTACAAGCAAGTGACAACAAACAAATACGTATTTACATAATAATTACATTCAATTGAGTATAGAGATAAAATAATTGTTATAAATATTATGCACTTGACAAAATCATATAATGTAAAATATACATTTACATGCACAAGTGTTTGTATTTAGATTGCTCCACTTTGTAAACCACGACTAACTCGTGGATATATGCCAGATATTTATCTTTTTTTTATAAATATTGATTTCAAAAAAAATATGGATTTATTGAAACATGTCAGTTTCAATCCAAATTACAATGGAAAGAAATTCCTAAACATTATGTGATTGAAAATGAAACTATTAACTCAATAAATTGCATCGCCCATAGTTTGGGTGACATTTTATCTAGCAACCTTGTCGTAAAAATACCTGTTACCCTATGTAGCGATTAATTTGTGATACAACATCATATAGTTTAAAACGTTATGTTGTATTACGTGGACTTTCACGTTTAGTATCAAGACAATTCACCAAGGAATGTATAAAATGTGATCTAATAAATGATAATACAACCATCGAAACCCTCAGTTATTGTCATAAGTTACATACATGAAGATTAAGACTGTGGATACAATATTAAGGCAGTTTGACTTTAAGTGGTGCGCGTGGTTTACATGTATCTACTTGAGTGACAAGAGCCAATGTTTAGAACTATTCACCTTAGCCATTTCACAAGTGAATTATTGACATACTCATATATTGTCTTATCTATGAAAAAGTTGTCAGAATAAGTTCACATTTATTGCTTGACTTTGCTTTAAAGAAACTTAATACAGATGTTTACATAATTATGCATGTATGACACCGTGATTTTGTATGTTTACTTAGATTTTCCTGGACTCTCTGCATTCCTGTAAATGTGAATGTTAATTGCAAATTTGCTATGTTTATTTGTGTAAGTAGTGTGTTCCTCCTTTAAATATAACTTAATACTCTTCAATGTTTGGAGGAAAATAAAATATATAAACTAACAATATGACTCAGTATTCGGAAACCAAAATTAAAACATTTAACTTTGATAGGATCATAGAAATTTTTAATTTATCTCCAATCTCTCTACCAAGGTCTCGCAAAACATCAATTCATAAAACCAAGGTCTCGCAAAACATTAATTCATAAAACAAAACACTTTCAAGAAAACCCCATTATCTTATTAACGCAAATATTACAAATAAAGAATTCAAGAACTTTGACAATCAAACTGATTTCAAGTAAACTGGTATGAATGACATTAAAAGGATAAAATGATTATCAGCGTTTCCGTGCAGTTAGACAGTTAAACTTTAAAAATCTAGAAAATTCTTAAACAGAAGAAAATGATTCCGGATATAAATAGAAAAGAAAATTGAAATTCAAATGTATATCTGAAAAGAACATATTGTCATTTTATGTTAATGACAACATGAATATTAATAATTATTATTATATATTTTGTTGGGTTTAACGCCGTAGCAACACATTGTATAGGTCAAATAACGGCGGTCAGTCAACCTACTCACAGTTCCATGAAAGTCTAAATCTCTGGATTTAGCTTTAAACCAACTACTAGGCACAAACTTTCGTCAGTAACTGACAACTGCCCTACATGATTTAGAATTATTGGTAGTGGAGAGAATGGCCGTAGAAGTAATATAATGACCAAGCTTCAATGTACATGAGACATTAATATCATTTATCATACATGTAGCACCACAAATAAGTAATGGCATCAGTGACTAATATATCTAACAGGGATTGCGAATATGATGATTTAAAATATTGTTCCAATCAAACTTTATAGTTGACTCTATTTTTTGTTTTAAAAACATCAAGCGTGACTCATTTATACAAAGCAAAAAATACAAAAAAATAACTGTCTTTAAGTTCAATTACAGGAAAAACAAATAGCGTCTAATTCAAGTTTAAATTTTTAGGCTATGTATTCAAAGTTCATGACCACATGCTGTTTCTACAAACCAACAAACATTTTGTTTCCAATGGGGTGTTCAATGTGGATATAATGATAGTTGGTCGGTAAAGTTTGTCAATTAACCAATTTTCATAACGTAATGCTGGATGTTTTTGATCAGAACGTTTTAAAGCTTGTCAATGTTTTCTTAGTTTTATTTTTATAACACACTATTTTCTTTTTTATGTTTTTTTTTACGCCTGTCATAAACACTTTTATCAGAAAAAGCCCGTCTACCGTTTTTGCTCATTATTTTATGGCAGCTGTATGTCGTTAGCAGATAAACAGATAGATGATAGATTTATAAGTTACAAGGCCAAATAAGATAATGTCTTTAATTGTGATATATGTTGTCTTAAAGTGCACTTACCACCTTAAGCCAATAGATGGTACGGTCAAACTATTCAGTAACTCTAATCAATCAAGTGTACTAATGAAGGTCATTGATAGACAAGTTGGCTAATTGACTGCCCAGATAGAACGCAATAACATCTAGGGCAGTCTAGACTGAGTAGGAAGTAAGAACAAGAACAAAAGACAATACACATTTAATTAGCAACATGGGTTTGTATTATCAAAAGAGCCGTAACAAATTGGTTGGTCCTATCTTTGAAATCTCCTCCTTTCCAAAGACATAACAATGATAATTTGTGCCCGGGATTTCCCGTAACAACTGCTACCAGTGAAAAAACATGCTACTGGTAAAAAGAATTTTATGGAGACATTATTACACATGGTTAGACGACAAAAACTAGAATAAAGTGAAGCAATATTAGTGACATCATTTGTTCACATGAGTAACGATCTTCGGGAATGCATCATGGCCTTATTTGTCACTAATAATACTATTGTAGAATAAATAGAACAAATTGTTACAACAGATAGCCCCTCAAGATGTGAAATAACAAATGGTCAAATGACCACAGCAGAGTTTGACATAAATACCAAGTTATATTTGACTGACTATCTGAGAAGTGTAGTCAACGTAAGTACTTTTTGAATATTATACAGCACATTTTCCTAATATTTTAAATAAGTTATAACATGTGTTGAATGCAATTTTAATTTAAAAAAATGCAATGTAAAACAACATCAATTAGCGTTATACCATGAGAGATGACATGGTTCCTTTTTTTAGATTAAAAGCAAGTACATCAACTTTTGGGTAATTTATTTAGTGTTATATTTTCACACTAATACATTTATATTGAGGATCAATGTTATGTATTAGAATAAAAAGCAAAGGTGTAAATGCACGTTAAATGATTCCGTTTTTTAAAAACATTTTGGATCTATTTAAAGTCATATACACTAAGAAATCAAATGAAAATGTCCTTATAAGTTCGCGTTGGATATGATGCATTTTTTTTAACCTAATAGTATCAAAATTACAAATGTCAATTTTAAAACAAGAAGAAAAATACCATACGTTCATTAAGAAAAATAAAGTTAGACATGTTTTGAATTACAGTAGACGAAATTGGAACATTCTTTGTTTATGTAGAATTGATTGCGATATAGTTATACACGATAGAAACAACGTTTTTTCGTACGCGCCTTTTAAATGAGAGAATAGTATGCAATGATTTAGTTGATTGTGTTTATTTACTCCGTGACAATTTTTTGTCTGTAAAAGATACTATCATCGTCTGGAAAATGTAACTGTAGTAACAATCTTGCTATTTATAGACGGAAGAATATTAAACAATATTCAGTTACTCAATCATTATACATGAATTCATCAACCCTTCTTAAACAAAAAACAGTTCAGGTTTGTCTCTATCGCAATGCGATTATGATTGTGTTTGAGCGATGAGGTTAAACATCAACAATTTACTAATATAATTTGTCTTATAAGAACAAGTGCTTACAATCTAGCATTTGAGGTTTCGTCACAAATGGAATCAAAACGACATTTAGCTATAGCATCATAGTTAGGATATTATTTTTAAAAAGCATTCAGCTAAAATTGTCATGTCATAGGCTTTATAAACGTTATTGAATATCAGCTTCGTTGCCAAACTTTTGATCCTGTTTCAGTGAATCAGAATGTATCATTTATATTTCATACACTCATTTCTTACCTTCGTTTAGTAAATGACTGTTAAGAAAACAAACAAAGTCTAGGCTCGGCCATTCACTAAATGGTCATTTTTAAAACATTTAAGTGACATTATGTATGTATTGCTCCGACACAAATCTCAAAGGCAAATCATGATGACCACGTTATTTCCCAATTAGACTAGACATAAATGTCACTGTTCAGATTTAATTCAGCTAGACCAGATGTATCCATTGCGAACAACTGGGCGTAATTGGTAATTGTCTGATATTTTAAAGAGAGTTACATTTATAGTAACTAATATTATTTCTTTTTTGCATATTGTATTTAAATATGTTTTTTTCTTTTACTATTCTTGTTATTTTTAACATTTGTTAAATACTGCCAATCGCGTGTAAGTTGTAATATTGCAAATAAAACATAATCCGATGACTATTTAACATTTGACAAATTAGCTTATTTAATAGTTATCTTACTACAAATTGTACAACTTTGACGGTAATGTTGATGAATATTTAAAATTCACACTTTGACATCAATAGTATTAGATTTTGAATTAATTATTAATCATAATGTGGTAGGTATTCCGACAAGAGAGCAGATCAGGTGTTTATGTTTCACTATAGAACAGTTGTAAAGGACATTACAAATTACGTGCAAAGATGTAACGTACTCAAAGTTGTTTTCTGCCAGCTGCTTTCATGCTTGAACATGTTTTTGTTATACAATAACTATTGAACCTTTGTTTTTGCGTTGAATAATGTCTGTTACACGTATGATTTATTGCAACAAATGACACTAAAATAAAACCTTTCACTCACAATTAATCCTATTTGACTTTTATCTTCCTACATTTTATCTACTCAGATGTCAATGATCGTTACAAAAGAGTTCACGGTTATCAGTTGTTCTATAACAAATAATTCGAACATGTCTACCAAAGGGCATCTTTTTATTACATTTCCTCGTAAACTATTTGCAAGTATTTTCATATAATAAAGTCAAGCGTTTAGCTACAACACAAGGGATAGACATGTGAAATGGCAACTAAATATATCGAAGAACAATGCAATGGCAGGAAACATAAACTGTATCATTAAGTTTCAAATAAGCATCAGTAGTTATAGCAATGCCTAACAGTCCCTCTAGAAGGCTTGTTATCATTATAGCTGTATAAAATATTCCGTATTAAAAGTCACATTTCTATTGTTTCTGTTTATTATATAACTAGCCATCAATGTCAATCTAATAACTTTTGAATGCATGTACCATTTAAGTCTAGAAACTTCCTATATTGTCTTTATTATGATATTCTCTTAGATAGACATGGTTCTTGGCAGTTTATTTACAAATAATTCTATAGATATTTGCTATTTTATGATAAGTGTCGATTTTAGATTCCAATCATTGTTGGCTTTTGCATGCGATTATGCAAGCAAGAGTATCATTTAGTATGTTTAAACACTCTAACAATGAATCTTTAAGTGCATTTATTTTCTCTCTAAGACTGCAATGATATAAAACTTGCAAACATACACTGTTATTTTAGCACACAATTTAAATGCCTGTAAGACAGTCGCAGACTTTGTGGAAACATATTATCTTCTTACAGAAGATAATATGTTTCGACATATCATTCGACATGATAAATCAACATTATTCATCAACTTCCTTACGATAGCGTTGGTTTGTCTGTGCATTTATGCACATATTACAGCATTGATGCAATGCTATTGCTTGATTTGACTCGGTGACAACTAGTCGTCTGTTATTAATACTATTATCGTCGGGGTGCAAGAAACTATCATCGCATGGAATGATCTTACTGTCTATATGTAAAGTGTAAGATTATTTTGTCACTTGTCTCAAGTTATCGTGTTAACCACTATATCCGTGATAAAAATAAATCAACATTTATTTAAGGTCATAGCTGATATCAGAATTTTAACTTTACTTGTTAAACATTGATATATGATTTCTTTTTAATGCTTGCTTTGTTATTGTATATAATGCGCATAGTCTTTGACCGATATGTATAAAATAACATGAACGAACAACAGAGTAACAATTCTTTGACAACACGTTCTTTAACACGTATTTACATAATAATAAAATTCAATTGATTATAGATATAAACTAAGTGTTATTAATATCAAACACTTGACAAAATCATATTATAATTATGATATTATATTCAGTCATATAGCTAATCTAGTTAATGTTGTTTTCATTCGGCTATGTACTAACAATATGACTCAGTATTCGGAAACCAAAATTAAAACATGTAATTTTGATTAGCCTATTAATGGTTGAACACAGATATGAACACAGGAATATATAATTCATCTCCAATCCCTTAACCAAGCACTAGCAAAAACATTACTTCATAAAACAAAACATTTTCAAGAAAACCATCATTATCTTATGAACGCAAAATATTTCAAATGAAGAACTTAAGAATTTTGACAACCAAAATGATTTAAATTAAACTGGTATGGTAAAATGGTATGATTGACATTAAAATGATAAAATGATTATCTTGTCAAACCTTTAATGTACCAGACATTATTTTCTAGATACAATTTCCGTGCAGTTAGACAGTTTTACTTTAAAATCCAGAGAATTCACTTAAACCAAAGAAATAGATTCCGGAAATAAATAGATTAGGAAATTTAAGACATTAGTATTAATGTGTATCTGTTTCTTCAAAAATGTATTATTACGTTTAACCAATCCCCTTGTCTAAATATGGACTTGACAAAATAATTTACTCATGGATTATTAATGTCACAAAACCGTCGTACATACCATTTAACTGACACTTTAAGTCCTATTGTTTGGTACATAAGAGATTATTTTCATGTACCATGTCACAATCAAGTAATGGCATCAGGGTCTATATACCCTATAGAGAATTGTGAATAGTATCTATGAAAACATAATAAAGTACTGTAACCACAAATAAAACGAACACCATTAGTCTTTTTTGCAATTATATAAAATAGTATAAATGCTTGCGAATTTCTATAAGTCAATTTTTTTAAGGTTTTAGCTTAAATTTCATACTTTTACTCGCATTAAGTATTTATCATATTCAACATGGTGTTCTAAATGTGGTCGTTGTACAGGCAGTGGTATCAATCTGAATTTGTAGCCTGTAATCTGTCATGAAATCTGGTATCAAAACTCGATTTTCTCTGTAAAGACAGAATTTGTCGAATTTCCTGTCAATCTCCGTAAACATATATCCTGTAGAACATTGTCGTACAGGATCTCTAAGATCTCAATGGAGGGTCACGTCGAGATGACCTTTGTCGACCAATCAATGCGTAGCTCTTATCCATACGAAACACTATTAATAGCATTATAATTTCGTAATTTCTATTTTAGGACCAAGGTTGCGAGCAAATTTAACAGCGGTATTATTCAAAGTCTGCGATCAGACGGATCTTTTCAAATTGTGTGACGTAGACGATGTAAACAATTTACTAATCATAACACTTTCGTCATGAATATTATGATGAGAAAAATTCCCCTGAACGTGACCCTCGTTAGAAATCGGCCAGATCTAAATTAGCTAGTAGGCGAGCGGAAAATTTCAGATCGAATTTTAATCTGATTGACTTCCTGTGGAATGGTAAGCGAGAACTGGTAAAGACAGACATCTAGAAAATGTGTCATGTGAATGGCCAACTCACATAATCTAACAAAAAGTTGATAAACGGCGTAAAACAAATAAAACTATTTTGTCTATTATTGCAAAATCTAACACGCTCTTCATGACATCTCTGTTTATGTGTACTAGAGGTTAGTACGTGCTTTCTGTTTAACAGAATCAGCATTTATCTAAACTTCTTTAATTCCAGATTATTTTTTCTCTCAAGTGAAGAAGCTACACCTTCAGATAATCAGAATGGTTGGGAGTCGACAATGTTTACATGCACGCTTTGAAAGTCACTGATCTTTGTAGTTTTTTTTTATTTCGAGGTATATAGTAGTTTTATCGCAGTTATTGATCACTGTTGAATTTAGTTTACAAGCATTGTTGAAAAAGTAAAACATATTTAAGCTTGTTTAGACAATCACATTGTGAATGTAAAAATGCATTTATTTCTCTCTTGTCTGCAATGGTTTGAACACTCCAAATATAAACGCTATTAAAGCACCAAATTACAGATCTGGTGGTCCTATGCAGACTTCATGGAAACCCATTATTTTATAATTCAGGATGATTTACTGTTTCATTCAACACGATAGAAACCATCTTGATCCGTGCTATGTTTAATACTAACTTGTTTTTCTGTACTGCTTTGCACAAGCAAAACAGTAGATACGCTTATATAATTTGATTTTGTTTTCAGTAAAAAATAAATTATATAATACTTTCGTGGTAGGGAACTATCTTACGATCTTCATATCGTAGAAGATTACATTAATAAATATAATGCCACTAGCTACGATAAGGATCGCGTAAGACATTGAACTATTGTACAAGTATTGGTATTTTCCTTTGCTCAAGTCTTATGTAATGTTTTATCCTAGTTAATAGGAAAAATGATCCAGAAATAACCGGGTTGGTAACATAGAGTTAACAACTTTAACCACACATATAAGCTTAACTAAAAGCTAGTTTTCATTTTAGTTTGTTCATTTTCAACTAGCGATAATTTACATGTTGGTTAAGCAAACTCTAACACGCTTTAATATCATGACTGTAGAACAATACAACTTCATCAGTTGTAAATACTTTCTCAACTATTTCAAACGGCGTCTTAAGTTTAGTATGCATATGTAATAGACTCAAAAGGATGCGAGAAAATAGACACAGGATTTCATAAGTTAATAACTAAATTTATTGTTTTTATTTTTGTGTCTATATCATTATTGTTTTATTAGAAAAACGCACACTCATTTGCTATGAATGCATTTAATACAGAGTTTGAAATATTTCTAATAAACTCTCAGACAAATTAAATGAAATATGACAAAATAACTTGGGAACACTTAGTATATCACTTTGTTCATATATAGGCAATTGATGTGTTCTTCTATTTTGCTATCATTGTTTTCTTTATGAAACACAATTTCGCCGAAGTCATTAGACACGTCTCTTAATCTGATCGTTTTCCTCTTTTAAAACATGGCTGATACATGGAAAAAAGATTGTTTGTCCTTCACTCTACATACGGGATACCTTCCATTATACTTTAGTTTAGCAAAACGATAAAACAAAGAAAATGCCGCAATGATATTGCAGCGATCAACGCTCTACTTTTAGCCGGCAGTTCTACATCTCTTGACTAAAGCTAGAACGAAGCACATGCCCTTATCCTTTTTAATACAGAGGTAGGTTAGTGAATTACCGTTTTTAGATATTCCATCACCAACGCGACGATTGTTTTTTCAAATATCCAGTTAAAGGAATACACTACCGCTAAGTGGAATTTCACATTTAAAGTTCACGCATAAATAAGCACCATACTACAGCTGCTTGAAAATGCAGTTCGTAAAAATGCTTAGTTTGGTTTTGTAGAACCTAATAAACTATTTACAGTCAAAATCAATTTTAATTTGAAATAAACTTTGATTTGGAGAACTTCCATTCATTAGAATTTTTTTACCGATTATTTGCGTAACAATTCAACCATTTATCAATGTCGTTCAACAGAATAAAATTGATGCATATTTGTAACAACTGCACTTAATAAACAACTCAGTAGAAAATTTATTTTGTCAATATGTTTTCATTTAGGAAAGATTAATACTATATCAGGTGGTTTTTGTTTGATGATTAATTAAACAAATTAGGCACATGACATAAAAATCTACTTAGTGCGAAGTTTAATCATTGCAAGATCTTTTTTAGATATTTATCTCGTAGGTATGAATTAAATACCTTTATTATATTATTACGACGAACGTTAAAATCAGTGAATATATTAAATGAACGTGTTAGAAAAAGGTTAAAAAGAAAGCTAATGACTTATGTAAAAGGACTTTTTTAATGGTTGAACTACATTTTCTCACCTGGAAAGTCCGTGAACTTTAATTAATTTAAACGATGAAATTTTAAGGACAAAATAGCGTCGACAGGAAAACAGAAATGTCGATCATCAGCAGAAGAGTTATTTGTTATTTTTTCAAAATATATGTCAAAAGTTGGCTTACACAGATGCGCAAAAAACAGATCGTTTAAACCTAAATTAAACCCTAACATCACATTCAACCGTTAAAAGCTTTTTCACACTAAGTGTTGTAATGCCAACACTATGTACATGTATCCCTTATTGGCGCCCGTGCCAAAGCGGACGCCCCTTATGGAATGAAATCAGATTTTGTGAAAGGGCAACTGCAAAAGCTCGGACCTTTTCGTCAGGCATAATAGCCGATCATTCCGATTATCCTATCATACGAGGGTTGTCCCAGAAAAAGTGGGATAACGTTTGTAATTCTTAAAATAATTAGCGTACATTAATATAAATTTAACACATTATAAAATGAAGTGTTTGCTACTCAGTGGTAAAGATTGAAGTGTGTATCTCCAAAATTAACAAAGATATGTAGAATAGTAGCTTACTAGTGTGTGTGTTTAATTGCAGTGGTTAGTAGTTTCGATAAATCGTCGATTGATGTATGCTCAAAAGGTACCATAACATTGGACAGTTTCGTGAGAATACTAATTTTTTATATAAAATAACATATATAATTGTATACATGAAACACATTTACCATATTAAAGATGTAAAGAGCAAACGCAACCCTGTTGGTAAGATTAAAAAACGATGAACTATATTTATTGTTTAAATATTGCGATAACCTTTAACAAGTGATAGAATATTGACAAACCGTTACGGTGTTTGATCAGAACGTGAACACGTTCAGGAGGATCAACAATGACCACAGAAAATCTGCACTCTAATAGTTAATTCAAAGGCAGACGAATAGTCGAGTCGATATGAAAAGATCCATTTGGCAAGTCTTAACTTATATCCTTGAGTGACAATAATACTAATCAAGACTTTATTTAACGAGGCTACACATTTGAATAAATCCTATCTGTAAGTAGACCTCTGGAAGTAACAAACATTCATACATTTTTCAAAGGATTGGTAAATCAATGAAAATAATTCTGAATAGTGTTAGAATTGTCTTATCAATATATCTATCATATCATAAAATTCACATAAAATATCAATCAAACCCTCGACATATGAAACATAAATGTAAGCATGATATACGTAGTATAGTTACAGATACTTCATGGTACTTTACATGTTATTTGATATTATCAGAAACACATTTCGCTGTTGTATCTTCTTTTAATATTAAGACCCGCATATTTGTTTTCCATTTCATTTCTTGTTTATTTGCCACTATCATGCAATGCTCGTAGAATAGTGATAAAGAACCACAACGTCTCAGCCACGATGTCTTCAATTTAATGAATCCATTTTATTTCCTATTGGAAACACTCGAGAAAGGCCAAATGAAGGTTTGTGTTACTGTTGGAAGATAATGAAAAAAGTTGTTTACCCTCCTCCCATCACTCACTTAGTATAACGTAAGACATGATTGAAATAATAATCAGGACGTTACCATTCAAGAACTGTCGTAAAATCGTTATACAGACATGTCTTGTAATATAACAAGTCCAAGAAAAAATAAAACAAAACAATATCATAGTCACAAATATGAAAAATCTAAGTCTAATTGTCAAACATACTCCAACTTATTAAGTTTTATTTCATTCGGTTAAAACCCCGGCTGTCAGCTCATCTTAACTAGCTTTCCTGTACCTTTGTTTATAAACAGGCGCGTTATGACCTTTCTGTGTTGGTGCGCCGTAAAACCCAAACAAACAAACTTTAAAAACAGTGCGCACTTACAGGGCCGGGAACTCGAAAAAACTCGCCGTTATTGCTGAATTTTTATGGAAGGTTATAACCATCCCGGGTGATGCTTGAACCAACTAATCCTTCCAGACACTAATTTAGAATTTTTACGCGTACCCTACTGTATAACGGACCTAGGTCATTTCTTTTTTTCAAGTGACAATGAAAACAAAACTGAGCTACTTTTTGATACTTCAATGTTAGTAATCCACCCAGACTGTCTTCGATTAGTTTTGCCGGTTTATGTACTTGTCTAATACTAAATTCATCATAATACACACTGTTGTAATAAATGTTCAAACATTTCTTGAATAAGAATAAGTTTTGAATGACATACATTCGCACTGTTCTTTATTATTACACACTTAATGTTTACTACGAATGGTTTGGCTATAAAGAAACTTAATTAAAATCAAGCACGTCCAATAGCTTTAAACTTAAACAATAAATCAATTAGATTATACCATTTTATAAGGTTCATTAGGAAGCCAACTTTCAAATACAGCTAACAAAGCGATTTATGGGCATTTCAAATTTAACTGTACTTTACACGACATATTTCACAAACATTCTTTATAAAATTTAAACTTTATTTCAATATCATCAAAGCATGAGTATTTTTTCAATTATCCAATACCGTAAATTGACGATGTTTGAGTCAGTATCAATATCCGCTACTAAATGCAATACATTTTTGAAAGTTTTTTTATTGATAATAAATAGATACCACTATCTAAATGTGATACATAATTATATAAAGAGTTTGTTTGAGGGAAACAAACAATGTTCGTCTTGGTTTTCTTCAGTCTGATAATATTGTTTTGTGCGTGCTTTTTTCCAAATCTAAGTGATTTGTCGTGTCCCGTTATTTCCTCCACAGATTAATAAAAATGGAAATGAAATAAACTTACGTTACCAACGAGAAACAGTGTTTGTTAGCATCATATTATCAGAGCGTTTTTATCTCTATATCTCCTTATATATATTCATAAAAACATACGCTACTACAGAGGTACAGTGGCATATTACAACTAAGGTCATCTAAATTTCAACAGAAGATAGCTTTTTTTTGAAAAAAGATGCATTATACGTGTGTTATTCGAATAATACAATAATGTTGAACGCCAAAGTTTTCTGGAAAAATATGGTTCAATTTCTGTAGATTTTTAGGGAAGCGATTTTTAAAGAAGCTATAGTAAGACAACCGCATTGTAAAAGTATAAAACATGGGAATTAACGAAGGAATGGTCTGGTTTTTTTCCAAAAGAATCATTAAAAACTATATGCCAATTTGATTGTGGCACAATTAAATAACCAACTTCTAAATTGAACAAGTTACTGAACATATTTAAGCTAATCGGAGGACAATTAATCCAACTTAATGCTTGGGTTAGCTGCAGTTTGATTATATACTCAGATAACAAACTCTGGTCTACAATGTCAAACAAATCAAGCTGCGTTCCGAACATTTCGGCGCGCTTATATTTAAAAATAGTTAAACGGAGAATAAGTATAAGAAAAGTTATAGTCGTTTAAGGTGTTTTGCCTGGAGAAAAAAAAACAAGTTGAATTCATGAATAGTTTTGCATCAACAGATATCACACGTTGAAAATACAAATCAAAACAATACACAACTCGCAAATGGAATTGGTTCGATTTAGTTTGCAAATGGCTCACTTATCCCTGATTTAACAACAATTATTTCATGATTATTCATTTACCAATTCAACCATTATATTGCTGCTAGAAACAAGAACGTAATTGAAGCAATGTTTGTATCGTAACAGCTAGATTTACAGTTTCTAGGACAAAACTCCATGTCATTTGTGACAAAAATGTGTTGTAGAAACGTCCGTTTTCTAATAAGTGAGAGGTTAATAACATAAGACAAGGAGAAATACACACGGCTGAATGGGGACATTATCTACATGAGGTTATATTGGTTAGTTTGCCGATTTATTAGACCTAATTGTACTGTATATGATTTTATGGCTTTGCAGTTCCGAAAATAAACGAGAACAAATGTGTTGTTGTAGAATATTTTTATTATAGACTGAACTAAACAAACAAAAGTATTTAATGCAACTAATCTCATGTTGACATTTAGCGAACGTAGAGTTAATACTTAGATCATGTTAATGTGTCAACGTTGAATGCAAAAATGATGTTCGAAAGTATAAACCTCTAATACCTTAATTCAGGAATAAAAAATGTCGTTTTTTTAATTAAACTTAAAACTTGTAGAAAATGCTGGGACAAAATTACAGATACAATTACAATGATGTGTGATATAATACAAAAAATGAAAAAAACATTTGCTAATGGCAAGCATGAAGTGACTAAAATGTCATTTCTTCGGTACATACAAACTTAACAAGTTTCAAACAAGAAGATTATTCACGTTTTTTGTCATATGATTGACATTTGAGAATGAATTCTTTGTTTAACAAGGGACTATGGGGATATCGTTTTACCATCAAGTAATGGCAGAGACGTCCACCATTCCTATGACAATTTTATTTACAGTTTTACAGTGATTAATCTTTTATTTGCAAAAACGATGACATATTCTGTGGTAAATGTACGTACATGTTAAATACTTTGAATTACCCACATAAATAAAACACATTTTAGCAATGTATACTTTTTCTTGAAAGTAATTGCATTAAAGTCATTCAACGTAGGCCAACAACAAACGACGAGTGTGTTAACTAGCATTCAATGCACCAGTTCACAGATTTTGTTTATTTTTCTTTAATTTCAAAATACCATTCAGTGTCTGTAATTGTGTCAAAAAAATAATTCTTATTATTTTAAGAAAAAATTGACCGATATTTGTCAAGAAATATACAATAAAAGATACAAAATGCACTAAAATTGTCTATACCGTGACATATGGGGTAGATATTTATTACATGAAACACCATCATTTGTAGTTATATGTCAATTTGCACTAAAATTGTCTTTATCAGAACACTACTTTCTTGCTTTCAAAAATATTTCCATACAACTTTGATAGTTTTAGAAAAAGTTGATATTTAAGTTGAAATATGTGAATGAGTACCTTTAATTCAAAATACTACTCCAAAAACAGTTGAATCAGGCGACTGATTGAAACTACGATTGTATTGGTATAATAAGAAAGTGATCTTAGTGAACGATTCACTGCGTGAACTAATTAGCTACATTTCAAACAGTATTCATTGTTGCAAGTTTTTCATAACGACAACTTTTAATACTTTAAAGCAATATGTCATGAAAGCTTCCTTGCCAGCTGGATGACTTCCCGAGATGTTAATTATATATATATTGTATGGATTACGTTAACTATTCTATGACTAGCAGTGTTATATCCGTTAACATTGTTTCCATTTCCATTCTATGTTGAATGTGACAACTATGTTCATGTAGTACCAATGTCAATTGTTAGATTATTGTCTGATTATCAGATTGTTTTTCTATGAAAGGTTCTATGATAGTGCTTTAAAATCAGCAATGCTTGTTAGCTAAGCACTATGGGTGGAGTACTAGTTTGTTTACCAAACTCCCCGCAGCGGTTATCTCCCTTTATCAAATCAATAACCACTGCCACCACAAGTAAAATTCGTCCCTCAGAGAGCCGAAAAACTTTTTTCATCTTTTCTTTTACAATTCAATATTTTCAATAAATTTAGTCTTCTTATAGTAAAATATGATGTTCAAAGTACATGAAGGGAAAAAATAAATAGTATAAATAAATAACTTGAAAAAAAAAAGATTAATTCTACCCTGACACCGGTTACCTAAAGTGCGTAAAATTGCATGAATAACAAAATTTTACGCAAACTAAATATTAAATGGATAATTGTACTTATTTTTGTCATTTAATATATAAATGCTATATTATTCAGAATCTTAACATATAATTTTATCATAAATACTTAAGATTTCTCAACAAAAGCATCATGTAAGTAGCGTGAGTTGGACCAAGGACCCTATTGGGCGGACAACGCAGCTCATTCCCGACCTTGCTCACTTTCCGTTGTAATTTATTCATGAATTAAACAATTTTGGTACATAATGATAAATTTCTATTTAATTTATCTTATTTTTTTGGCAGTACTTGTAAATCAACCACATTTTTATCATTCAATGTTATTTTTCGCTACATTACGCCTAACACATTTTAGGCTTACCGTTATTGCTCGTTTAAATTTAAACATAAGTCACATGGTACTACTTGCGTCACGTGATTCATGTGAAGGCAGTGGTTAAAGTAGCAACGCGTGACGTAACCGCTGTGAGGAGTTTGTTTGTTTACATGTTGTAAAATATTTACCAAGTATACTAAGATTAAGTTTCGTAAAATGTATATCTATTAGTCATGAACAGCAATACTTTCTTTCATGCTTCGCGGCTACATGTAATGTTATTCGATGAAAATATACGATGAAAGTTAAATTTTGTAATTCTATTGTAATGAAAATATATGACGTCATCTTAGCGTAAAAATGACGTCATGTCATAATTTGGGTAAAAGATAAATACTTCCAACATAACATAGAACTAAACATGAAAGAAACAGAACATCTCGCCAAATTTGTATTAAGATCAATTTTATGCCACTCGTGAAAATATGTGTTCTGAGCTCACTCGGTGAAATAAAAATTGATCTAACGCCAAAGTTGACGAAAAATCTCTATATAATTTTGTATCAATATTAATGACCCACTTAAAATAACTACATATACAAATTCTAGGTAATTAACTAAATGTGACATGATAAAATATATTCTGTCGATGTAATTGCCATGTTGTTTGAGTGGTGTCCAATTAAAGTTGACAAATGTTATTATATGGCTACAAGTACACTACACAAGATACTAATAGTATAGTGAACAAGAAGGCTTATCGTATTTGCTACATATGGGAACAGCTACGAACAACATTTAATTGGTTTTAGTTAATGATTACTCCGCTTTAATTAAACATAATTGCACGTTAAGTACTTACAAATTGTTGCTACGGCGTTAAAACCAACATAAACCGTTAAGTACTAACTAACGCAATTTTATAACTGTCCAAAGAAAACAATACGCGTAGTGAAAAGTTAAGGCACACGTTTTAAGTTAAGATCATAAAAGTGTAGGCTACACTGGAGGGGCATATATAAATGAACTAGTAATAAGGTACTATCAAAATCTATCCATAGCTGGTCTCAAGCCCAGTTAGAAAAAAGAGGGCGACACTGTTTGGAAAACTGAACGATGTCAAACAGAGAAAGAACGTTCTTCCAATGGAATATCATTTCGAGTTTCAAGCTAATTTCAAGAATAAAGTTAAGTTCTAGCCGATGTCTTCTACTATGACATCCTTAGGAGCGGACTAACCCCGAATTTAAAAAGTCAACTTCTACGACAACAGTGTAATATCAATACTTTACTACTTGTAAATTCTAGCATGAAAACGCTGAACAAATCATCAAACCAAAAGGAAAGGTATAAAAACAGGCAGTGACTTTGATATAAAGCAGATGAGAGCTGAATCTAATTAGTGGTCAAAATAATAGTAATGACGGATAGTACCGCCGTAGTTAATACTATTTTAGATAATAAAAACTCCGGATAATGATGTATTCATCTTGTAACAGACCCGTTATTTGAATCACTCATACTACGAGCATTAGATATAAACATTATAATTCATATAATTGATATAGACTGATTCAATCCAGTTAATGTTTAAGACATAGAAACTGATTTTGAATTTTAAGACTTATGAAGGAAGCTTCATTATCTTTTATTAGCGTCTCAGACACATAGATCTACATTTGCAACAAAGGCTTTCTGCATAAGCGATTCCAACAAAAACATTGTCATTTAAATATATACTTTCATATGTTCTACAGTAAGTATGAACAAAGAAGGGGGATATTCGTCAATTTTTGTGTATTTAGTCGATTTTCAGTTCATGCTTCACGGTGAAACGTCGCGTTATTGAATGAAAATATTACGATGGAATTCATATTCGAATATATTTTCATCGTCAATGACGTCATCTTAGAAAATAAATGACGAATATGAGAATAAGTGACGTCACATTATGATTTGTGTAAAATACAACTAAAACACAAATTAAAGCATTAAAGATAAATAATATTAGTCAACTTTGATGTAAACTCTTTTTTTTCAACTCGTGAACTCAGAAAAAATACTTTTTGACTTGTGGCTATGCAACTCTATTGCTCTACAATGAAAACAAAATTATATTTTCATTGAATAACACAACGTTTCACCATAAAGCATGAACGAAGTTGTCGTAATAATGTCTTAATGTACAAAATTGTTTTCTTTGATAAATAGGAAAAATTCGACAAAACCATCTCAACTTTTTTTTATCAATATCTATCACTTTTTCAAAGTTTTGGTATATGTAATACATGTACATGTGTATGTGATTTGAACAGACTTTTTGTCTAAATAACCTTTTAACCGAAAGTTGCAGGACATTATTTATGTCTTTGCAACGTAGTTATCAAAACGTTAACATTCTATATGTTTACTAATTCACGAGAGTTTTATAATATCAGGATACAATGTATCTTTTTTAACAAAAAGTCAAAAACATACCCTTTTGGATACGAAATTGGAAAACAAAATTAATCCTGTAATCATGAACACTGTATATTATTTTGATAATATATCTCATTACAAGATAATATGGCGCAAAACCAAAAACATTTATCTTATTATTTTGACAAGCACGATATTGCATATGATATTATTAGACATAACATAAAATGTAATAATTGGTACTTACCAATCACCAGAAGAATTAAATCAGATACCGCCAAACTAAACAAATAATAATTGGTTGAAGTCCGCATGTAACTAGTCCTTATGATCACTATACACGTGAATAAATTCCCTATAATACCAGTTAAAAATATTATACAATAAATAAATAATAAAATCACAGTAACAATAACAGATTTTTGTCTAGGTCCTAGAGCAGATATAAGCAGCGCCAAATTTTCCTCCTCAGAATTAGAACGGTTTTCAAAAATGTTGAAATTTCCATACAATTCCGACATATTGTTTAACTTCACTTGGTATTCCATATTTGATGCAAACTATTCCACCACTATAAAACTCAAAGAAAACAAAATGAATTAAATAAATCACATTGTGATTAATAGTAAGAACTTGTTCATTAACAAATGAATCACTTCCTTACGTTGAGACTTTCACTTCATTTACAAGAATTGTATCAATATTGGTTACCACAGCATTGATGTATTTTATCGTTTTTATCCAGTCTTTGTCCTCGCATACAACGGCGATTGGGTTATTGCAAAGTTTCTGAGCTTTCTGTTTCAACTCGAAAACAATATAAGCGAACAATGAACTGAGAGCAACCTGACCGTTGGTAATGCGAGATTTATTTGATAGGCACTGTATCAGTGGTTGGATGGTAAAATACCAGATTGGAAAAGAAGCGTAAAAGAGACGAATGATTCTTATATCACAATTTCATTTAATAAGCCATAGTCATTCATCAAAACAAACTTAGAAGGAAAATATGGAATACGGATATAGAAAGCAATAAGTAGAGTGAAGAGTGTGATAGGTAACTATTACAAAAACGTTTTTATCAATCTACCTAAAATATCATTAGTTTCTAGATATTAGAAGGATAAGAGAACCAAACATACATCTTTTATAAACATATACATTTGTATAGTGCGTACAAAACAAGTAAATCTGAGAGCTAATGCTCACTAGTGATACCCCCGCCAAAATCTAAAAATATGCAACGAACAGGAAGTAGATGAGCAAGGAGCATGAAATCGCTTTACACCACATGGGACTATGGGATGAAGCAATATGCAAAGTTTTAGGCTGCTGCATGTTATAGTTGCTGAGAAAACTGCGACGAAAATTTTGTAACGGACGGACGCACGCACGAACACACGCACGGACAAGGGTAAAACAGTATACCCCCCTCTTCTTCGAAGCGGGGGTATAAAAATCAAAACGTGTTTTGGTAAGCGTTAAAAATGAGACAATTCATTTCAGGAGTAGGCAGTATTGAAAACAAAATTTGTGTAATTCATTTTAACAAAATGAGCATGGTTGATAAACCTCCACCACTTGGTAAATATTGCTTGTTATGGTAGAACGCTTTCCATTACCACAACGACTAAGACATAAATAAAACATATCACAATTGTTTATTTTAAAGTCATCCTGGGCATCCCTCGTCGTGGGTTAGTTCATCGTATTGTTATTATAAACAGTGTTTTTGGTTTTTTTTTGTTCGAATTATACTTATAATTGTTGTTAAAACATGCGGAAAAGTAATTTTTTAACGTCGTATTCAACACATATTTAGGTTATATATACGACCGCCAGCTCTTCCTACTATAGGTTTCCTGGACACATTTCTATCACCAGTACTAACTTACCCTACCACGAGGCCGACAACTCATGTATAGGGTATGACCTACCGCGACCGGGTTCGATACCGCGATCTCCGGATTCGAAGTCAGACAAGCTTACCACTACGCCACGGCCGCGGCTAAAGTAATATTTTAAAAGAAATCAAATTAGAACAGTGTGTTAGACCGTTCTGTCGAGTGGTTTTTATTCTTATGTTATGATAAAGTGAGTATAATAATTCAAACGATCATATTCAAAAGTATGGTTAAGTTTATTCACTGTCGAGACAGCTTCCCGGCTCCAGCATTAAACTGGTAGGAGAAAGTTTTTTGGCTCATGAAAACAACAATGAAGGTTTTGGGTGTAACTTGAAAAGCCATTTATTCAATAATTACCAATCGAACGTCGTAACCATTCGAATTTGACACTATTTAAAATTACAAGTTCAAACATATGCTGGATAAACTATCAGTTATCGCTTTATAAACTTTCAATATTAATTTAAACATATTTTGTTTCGATTTTACATATCTTTTATTTCATAATCACAATATGACAATGGAGTTTTGATTAAAGAATACGAATCTCACCCCTACGATGTCTTTTATTCAATAAGTTCATTGTATTTTGTAAAAGAAAACACTCGAGAAAGACCAAATATAGTTTTATGTAGTTGGTGGAGTTAATGAAAAAACGTTGTTTACCCTCCTCCTATCAATCACTTTGTATAACCTAAAACCTGATACAAATAATCAGGACGTTTGCATTCTAGAAGTATGGTTAAGCCATAATAAATACATGTCTTAGGAATGAAAAATAGGTCAAAAGACAATCCAATAACTGTGTTCAAATATGAAATAAGAAATACCCCTGTCAAAGGACGGAACTTTCTCTCAATTAAGTTGTCAAAAATTATCAAACTTGAGTTTTCCATGATGATAAAACATATCTATGTTCCTTCAAAATCGGCACTCAAAGTCTAGATGATGTGTTGTAGCAAGTCAGCTAAGGCATCTTAGAAAAAGTAGAAAGTAGCAAATGCTCACATAAAAAAATGTGGGGTCTATGAGTGGTAATTTGCTTGAGGTTTACTTGAAATGAAAGGGTCATCGTTATATATTAAGTAAACATTTACAAATGTAAGAAAGTATCTGAAATAAGTGCTTTAAAACTAATGATATCCGTTTTTTGTGGACTCTGTATTTCAGCTAAAAGAACAAAATTCAACTAAAAAACATAATAAGAAATAACATTTTATGTTCGAAAATGGCCACATTTGAATATATTGTATGTTAATTTTTGCTCTGAATTCTATGCACAACTTTTGCACATGACCTAGCTTACAGCCCCGTTCAATTTTTGTTCGACGGATATTAAGCTAAGCAACACAATTTACAAGAGCAATTGTATATTTTGAGGGAACGTAAGTTGTAGTTACTTACTGTGCTATAGGATGTAATTCGTTTGTTTGTTGGGATTTTACGGCGCATCAACACAGAAAGGTTATATTGCGCCGAAAGCATTTGATTATAATATTAATGCAACCGAATTATAATGGTTTTAAGTCCTATATATTTATTGATAAATGTTTATTTCCTTCAGATGGTTTAGTATCGCATATGATGGTACTGACTGAAAAAGTTCTCCATGTGAGTTAACCTTAAAATGTTTGTCACGGATGTATTTAAGATCCTGACAGTCAAGGAGAACGTGTTTTACATGGAAATGCTCGTCACATAGTATACATTTAGGTGCTTCCTCATTTGTGAAGGTATGAATGTGTTAATCTGGTATGACCAATTCTACATCGCGTTATCACTATTTGATCTCGTCGATTAGCAACTTATGCAAATGTGGCCATTTCATATTGTTTGTCTGAAAAAGAAATCAGCGAGAACTAAGTGACCGTTCACCTAAATATTTTAGCAGACCACGTGACAATAGACTGAGTAGAAACACCAGAAAAATAAAATTGACATTTTGAAAGATTTCTATGATATAAAAAGCAAAAGCACAATTACCTGCACGTCAAGTTTCCAAAGTATTACGTACTGGTAGAGACTTATGTCTACATTTGTCTATTCCAAACATATCTATCCTGATGTATTAGTAAAATAATTAGCGTTAATGTTCATGACAATACAGTAATGTCAAAGGAAGGAAACATGTGGAGAACCAGTTGATTTAGTCTAAAATCCTAAATACAGTAAATGGGTTTGTCTGTTTTATACTTGTACATTTTTCTGTATTGGTCACACAATGTCATTCGGTTATGCGTGTGGACGTGTGAATCTTAGTGTTTGTTTTCACGCCATTTATTCAGGTCAACATTATATGCCGCTTCTTGGAACATACATGTACAATGTCGTTTACAAGTAACTTTGTCTAAGTAGTTGTTACTTTGCGATATTCTTACGTATAAAAATCTGAAAGTGGTACAAAAGTAGGGTAGATATTACGAGTGTTATTTTTATTGTTGTGATTAACAATACCATGTCGTGTTGGATTTAAAACAGGTTTTACCCCCTACAAGCAAAGCCTCATTGCAAAACAATATAGAACAGAAAAACAAGTGTTTTTGTATTATAGTTACAGGTATTAACCGACATTACAATAAAAAACCGCATGCGTCGGCTCCCTTCGAACGGTTATTTTCTATTTGTATACTCATCAACAACAACAAACAATACAATACAATATTTTTTAGCATAATCTATATACAGAGTATTGCCTTAAACTAGACGAACATGAACATGAGAGAAGAACATGACAATACATGCAACACACAAATGAATACAATAGATAAAACAACAACAACAAATTGAAGGGAAAAACATACAATTGGAAATTGAATGGAATCAAAATTAAATTTAACTTAATACTAAATACTTAATTTTGTTCTTTAAATGCTGCATGGATAAAATTAGCTTTTTTACAGTACCTCACTTACTAGACTGCATTAAAATGTTAAAGATAAAAACCGCCATTTTGAATGTTGGTACAATTTGAGTGTTTTTTTCCTAATAGTTCAATTAATTATTAACCCTTTAGTGATATCCTTTATCTATTGTACTTTTATATAAGTTGTGTAGATATTAATAAAAATGTCAATAGTTAAGCGGCCTCAGGCTTATATGACTGTTTGAAGTAAAATAACAAGGCTATTATGAAAACACTTAAATATTAATTTTATATTAATTCGAAGAGTTAAAAATTGTTTCGAAGGACTGGTTAATAGAGGTAAGGCAATATATTCATTGATTGGAAGCGTATCGACGATATCGGTACATCGAAAAATAAATATCGACGATACACCGATGTGTCACTGCAGTACTATACAGACTATTTAAGTTGCCATTATAATGTAGATGTATATTTGTCAAGAATGTTATACCTTCTGTGGACTGGAGCTATTTCCTCAATGGGAGTGCCGTCAATTCTTTAGACCTATCAGTTCATATTATGACAGCGCACCTGTTTCCGCTTACGATAGGTTTGTCGCACAAATTATTTTGACCCTTAATAGTGACTTTTATTTATTTACCTATATAGGCTTTATTATCGGTATTTCAAAATGCATGTCGATTATTGATCGATAAATATAGACGATACAGCGATATCGTTAGAATCGATGACAGCTCTTGTTATTTGACTTTATTTATGACAAAATGTGTTTTACAAATCTATATGTTCCTCGTATATTACATACATGTATCTTACGTATTATACACAAATGGTTACTTATTGTCATCTAAAACTACCAATTGCAACATTACAATCTCTAATCAATGTAATCACGCCGTACATGTAGTGCTGTCGTTGATCAATTTATTGTGACACGTATTTATTATCGGCCGTGCCAAGATGCACTTCTTTAAGAAATCTGGAAACAACATTATTTTTTCCCTTTTGCAGGATTTGTTTTTACTTAATTTTGGACGATTAAGCAAGTACTTGAAACTGAAAGTGTTTTGAGCTGCTAACTAGTCAGGTAAGTTGACTGACCTACTAATGCAAACTATTGGTAAGTGATGTACAAGACAATAAATTACAAAAGCCTTACTACCATACTAAAGTTTGTTTTAATGTTTAAGCGAGCATTGGTTTTCTTGTTCAAAACTTTTGGCAGGATAATCTATCAAGAATATGTTGCTATTTATCTTAGAACTAATTGATTGCCTTAAGTGTCTTGATAATGTCGTATTTCGAAGTTTTATAATAGCCATTAAGTTGAAAACCGATTGTATTATATGTCATAGTTTCCGTATTTTATTCTTTTGCTTCAAGACGTTGTTGACCTATATTGTGTTTACATATTATCTTGTGTTCCTTTATTGCTAGCATTTCCTGTCTAGAGCATTACTCTAGTAGATGGACTGTTTGTTGTGCAAATGAACTTGAAACTAAGTATAAGTTAATGGTTGAAGTTTAAAGTCTGCTCCTATATAGTATTACATAATCAGCCGACTTTACAATTTTGTACGATAACTCCTGGTCATTGAAATCATCTTAAAGCACGTAATCCCTTACAGTACTCATTTACATCTGGGTAGAGTAGAACAACTGTAGGGTAAATTTCTTGCTCAATGAAATTCTCTCGATCCCTAAGCGCGCGTCCTTCCACTGGACCACTGCTCGAAAAAAATGACACCATTGGTTCTGCTAAAATTGGGTGCAATGCCTCATAGAGTTTCGACCATAAAATAATGGAATAGAGAACACATATTTATAAATTACTCGTCGTTTAAATGCATCTTTCTGATAGCCAGTATAAAATTGGGAATCCTTTCCATGAATAACGAATGATTACATTTCTACTAAATAAATATACTAGAAATCAGAAGACAAAATCAAAGCAGTAACAAGTGGTTCTATTTGCAATCTTAGTTTAATATGCATTGAAGATCATAAAGATATTATATCAAATGATGCATTTATTTGACAAAATATTGTTTGGTGTATTATACAAGTCGTTTATGAAACATAATGTTATGTTTATAGTTGTTCGCTTGTCGAACAACTATATACGCCAATTCGAGAAATCGGTGTAGCAACCTTACTACGGGTTCTACTTTTTTTGAGGATAACGACGGGGCTCAACTCTTCAAACATATGATATACAGAGTTTTCATTAATTGTTCGAAGAACAACTACATACGCCAATTTTGAGTAATCAGTATAGCAAGCTTACTACAAAATCTACTTTTTGAGGTAAATGAAGGAACTCAAATCTTCAAGCATGTGTATGACTGAGAAAGGTTTTAATAATGAAAATTGTAATAATTACATTCAACCAAACACTGAAAATATATACGACAGTGAAGATTCCCTGTGGTGAACCCCAATTTGAAAGGGCGTGACCCATTAATCTCTCATTCTATACGTAGACGATAAAACATATCTTAGCTCAGACGCTTAACTCATATCGCACAACAACAACGCGCAGGAAGTATTGCGGCGTATACATGAATATAAAACCGTTGTATGTTTTTTCCTTTTTTTAAAGATAAAATCAGGATGATTAAATTGTAAAAAATGCTGGCTTATAACTACAGGAATACTTATCTATATATACATATTAGTAACATATACAATTAATTTGTATGAACATTCAATTGTATTTCCCTGTACTCCTCTATGGTTATTATACCTGACAGCGTGCAATTATAGGAGTATGCATAGTAATCAATTTCTAAATTAGATTTACCTGAACATTGGGATATCGGTATTTTTGATAATCGAATTAAAATGGATTTTCATGTATAGTTTACAAGTACAAATGGCACCATTTTGAATATACATTTCATACAACGAAAGCTCTGCAGTCTATGTTTCAAGAAACGAAATCTTATTCTACATATTTTGTCACATTTTTGAGCACATTACGTGACCGAAGCACAACATGTTTTCCCTGTCGAACAACTCCAGTGCCTTTAGCGCTTTGATTATTATTATATGCGTCATTTATAATTATGTACAATCGATGACAATTATCATCATACAATTTGGTCTTTGTGATGTTCATTATTCCATGTACCATCAATAGTCCGGCCAACACCAAGGATGACCTTGCACGAAATGATGTAGAAAATGTTATTCAATTTATTGGTAGACATGGTCTTACTGATTCCAAATCCGATTGATGCCACTTTGTCATCCTTGGGCAACTCCCAGAATCCAAGATGGCGACCAAGATGGCGGCTAGAGGCTAAATTATACATGCAAAATGTATTTTTACACATTATGGTCTTAAAATGAAGGACAAAAGTGATTTCAACATTTACAGACCGAGTTGGTTAAATTTTGTATTTCTTATACAAACTTTTAAATACAAAATGGCGGACAAAATGGCGGTCAAAATGGCGGGTAAAGGCTATTTTCTCAGTATCTAAAGAACAAACTGGCAGAAGGAGACTGAGTGCTGTAGAAATTTATTTACTTATAGAATAGTTCATGTTATTAAAGAAACCGATTGATTTCACATAGTCATAATTAATTATTAACAATTATAAATCCAAAATGGCGGCTAAAATGGCCGATATGATCTAATAGTTCAGTACATAATATACGAGTACATGCATGGACGGAACCAAACACATTTGGGTTTAGGTTTCAATGTTTGTTATATGATTTTTTGAATCTTTATAAACTCTCAAGTTTGTAAAACTAGTTAATCCCACCTGATAATCTATTAGCAACTCAAGATTCAAGGTGGGGTCAAAGATTACGATTACGAAGCAAACTCAACCAGTTCAATTTTTTAGCAATAATGTATTGTAAATAATGAAGTGTTTTCATAATGGCCAAGTTATTTGGCTGAAAACAGTCATATTAGCCTTCGCCTGTGGCCTCGGTTAATAATGGCTGTCTTCAGCCGAATACAGGCCATTATGAAAACACTTAATTCACCATTATCGCAGATAGGGTCCCAATAAAAAACACTCAGATTGTACCAACATTTAAAATGGCGGCATTTTTGTGGAAGAAAGAAACACGGCCTTCATGAGAAAACTCGGTCACTATGAGATTCGGAAGCAATCAAAATGCCTGAATCTCCTAAAAGCCGAGGTTTAAATGAAATGGAAATTTGATGAATAATTCGAGGGTTGCCCGCAAGATTCTAGCTCTTCAACGCGATGTACTTATTACAGTTTTGCGGGCAACCCTCGAATTGTGATGGACAAACTAATTTGATTTCCAAAATATAAGCCATTTAAATAAAGATAAACGAGAAATAAAATTGGGTTAATATACAATTTACAGTAGACAATTTAATTAAGGATTATTATGAAGTGCTATCATTTTGTTTAAGATTGCAATATGTGTGGATATTTGAAAAGCTTATAATCCTTTTAGTTGAAATATTTCGATGCAGTGAAAATAAACTGAAACATGTCAATAGCAAAATAAGCATGTGCCAAAAAACGAGGAAGAAACTAATTGACTGAGCTCTATCAATATCATTACACAAACAATAATACAGTCTGACTTGACTAAACTTGACTTAATTAGAATATGTGCTTAAATGTTTAAGTTTGCTTCTGTCTAATAATATTACATGACGATAGCACAATTTCTCTGGTCGTTTTATATGTTAATAACAACATGTTCAAGTGATGACACAAATTATGGTTGACAGAGTATTTTGAACTCAACACTCTAAGCATTTGCAATGGTAAACTAAACATATTAATGTTTATTATCTTTAGAAAGTATCCAAGCGGGTACTAGCTTATCGCCAAAAGATATCATAAATGTTTTCACTTTTGATGTAGAATATGTGAACTAGCTTTAAAAGCATATTTTTAACCCATGCTAATAGTGTACCTTCTTTACATTGTCAAAAACTGACTGACTTGTAACATTACATTTTGGACGAATGTCAGTTGACCGCATTGTTATAGTGTCACTCCAACAAGCTGTATATCTCAAAAGAATATCAGCACACCAATGTCGTCAGATATTTTTGGTGCTCAGCAAATTGCAGCAGAAGTAATCATTTGTTGAAAATTTTGTTGTCTGTGCATGTCGTGCCAAGTCTTAAAGGTTTATGCGATTAAACATAATGTAATGTTACCGAAAAAAATGAAGAATCACCATATCTTGCAATGCATCGCCTATAATGTTTGGAGTGGAACATATTTAAATATTACATACTTTGGGGTAGTCTTTGCAGTTGATAGTGAATATACTCCAAATGTGTTTATTAATCAGACATGTTAAAACTTTTGGCACTGATGCATCAGATCTGTTATGTGTTCTTTCAAGATACATGTATTTAGTGTCAAGTGAAACAATACATTTTTTAATATTCTACTTGGCCGTGTTTTGTAATTAATGAATCCCTTAAAACCACCATCTCGCACAGTGTAACACTATTTGCTAAATCAAGAGCTAGACACTGGGTTCAAATAGCAGTGTATACGCTTATAATAAGAATTGGCATCTACGCCACGTTATTTCCCTCAATCCTTGTAAATAGAACCAAATTCTACTAAACAATTTTGATGGAAATGTGCTTTTGTTATTTTTCCATTTATTTATCAATGGCCAGAGTCATTTACAATGAAATAAAGAACATTCATGATTCAGTTGTGATATCTGATGTCTAGATCGTACTTGAAATGATCCTATTGCAATTTCTCTTATTTACTATCAAAATGTGTTACAATGTCAACAGAATTTCTATCAATTGCTTTGGCATAAATATACTCTTGAAAGATAATAGAACATGCACACAATACTTACAATGTCATTAGTTTTTTTTTTCTTTTTTATAACCTCCTTTAAATATATATTGATAATTATTGAAGTGGCAAACATATTGGGAAAGTGGTCGCTATTCTAAGGATATCACAACATATGTTGTTCAATTAATTAAATTTTATCAGAATAGTGTCTCTAAATTGCCATCTTAGAAACAATTTGCTTCAAGAGTCAACTGAAAAGCTAACAAGTATCAACGATTTGATATTCGCAAGACCAAGAGATATAAATAAAAACCTAAACATAATGCTGTATACCCATTAGTTAGGAGTTATGTCTTTCAATGTGTATAGAAATTAATATTCAAACTCTAATCATTCATTTTGACCACCATCTTTAATTCTTAAAGTTATCCAAGAATACCAATATGGCATCAATCGGTTACATAAACAAAAAAGGATTAACTACGAAATAAAATGCATTGAAATCATTTTGTGTAATTTTTATCTGCCATTTTGTCCGCCATCTTGGATTGGATTATAAACGAGGGGTACCAAAATTGCAAAAAAATAAAATTGCAGATAATGTTAGACTAATTTCAGCTATTTAAAATTAGACTGTGATAAGGATGGATTTATTATACATTAATCAGCTTTCATCCACCATTTTGTCCGCCATCTTGAATTTTGGGAGTTGCCCAAGAGTGCCGGAGTGACATCATCCAGTTTCGTAAACTGCGATGTCTTAGCTTCAAGAAAATGCAAAAACATTATTTACATCCTTCCATGCACGGTTAAATTGATTTGTGCAGTTTATATACCGGAGTAATATATACCCAACAGTTAGTTATTTACGCCATTCTAGCCGCCATCTTGGATTTTGGAAATTGACCAATGATGCCAGTGTGGCATCAACCAGTTTTATAAACTAAACTCAAGAGTTATTACTTCAAAAATGCATTAAAACTTTTTTGAAATACCTCTATGTACAATTCTGCTCATTGCGGTTGATATTCCCGACAAATGTAGCTTTTATCCGCCATTTTGTCCGCCATCTTGGATCGGATACTAAACAAGGGGTACCAAAATTGCATGAAATAAAATTGCAGATAATGTTAGACCAATTTCAGCTATTTAAATGATCAGACTGTGGTAATGATGGATTTATTATACAATAATCAGCTTTTATCCGCCATTTTGTCCGCCATCTTGAATTTTGGGAGTTGCCCAAGAGTGCCGAAGTGGCATCATCCAGTTTCGTAAACTACAATGTCTTAGCTTCAAGAAAATGCAAAAACATTTTCTACATCATTCCATGCACGGTTCAGTCGATTTTTGTAGTTTATATACCGGACTATATCTATCAATCCCCCTTGGGATATCGATATACATTCTATTAATTAATTTCATTTTTTATGTCAGGTTTCTAGTTGAATACAAAATGAAAACAACATTAAAACCAATAGTTTAGAGCACATTTAGAATTAAGGAAAATATCAACAAAATTAATAACTCAGACCAACACACGGAAATTAAGTATCATTATCGTCCACGAGGACAGTTTAATTTACAAGAAATAGTCCAACTAAAAGTGTAAACATTTACCTTTTTCTAAAATTGCGTAAAAAGTGTTTTATTGCTTTCGTTGTACTTTCAGCCTTGCATTCGGAACACCTCGACCATTCATGAATAAATAATCACGGAAGAATTCGTGGAGGTCTATCCTAGCGGCTTGGGTATTTACTACCTACGCCAGGCGAAGCACGCAACGGTTATGCAAAATAGTTCTTGAAGTATACACACAGATCTTAGTCAAAACATATTTCAGTGTTATATTTAACCAAATATTGTTCAGCGATATCATTAAACTCTGTTATTTCAAATGTACGGACTAAAAGCGAAACATCACTCATCGTCTAAACGATCGTGTATTTGTTTACTTCAACACCGGTGGTTTAAAAATGGCGCCTAAATATGTCCGACGTTATTCGTGGCGAATGACAGGAGTTCCCAATGTCAGCCTTGTAGACAATTTATGCATTATATCAGCGTCATACTGCCATAATAATTTATTTAGTGTTGTTTACTCAATCAAATTAATCTAAAGAACAAATATCAATGCAAGTGAATGACCAGGTCACAGAAAATAAACATCAAAAAATGAAGACAATAAAATCGCCTCAGACAATTTGCCACCTGTCGATCGTCAGAAAGAAACACGTCGTGATTATATTAGTCGCTCTTCAAGTTCAATCACATTGTTTGTCTGAGAAGGACTTATGTTATCTAATGTTTGACATTAAATCTTACAGATGTTTTCTTTTAGATCGCGGGTTTAGCGGAAAACGGTTGTAACTCAATATAAGAAAAGAGTGAGTTACGACCGTTTTGCGCTAAACCCGCGAGATGTTGATACCAGTTTGGCCATTGCTCTTTTTGACGTCTAGAAGACATAACATTGCTCCTATAGTGAATGATTAACCATAACAGCAAATGTGTCAATGTTCTCATCACTTGCGGTTTATGTGCTTGGTTCCGATATTGTAAGGATTTTAAATGGTGCAACTATACCATTCAAGTTTACACTGCGGTTCAAGATATTTAAGTCTTTTTCGAGTTCCAAAAACATACGAAGTAACTGATTGACCTTAATTCATATTGTTTTGATTATCTGATACTGAAATCTTTAATCCTAGTCTAAATGTGACACTTTAATCGACTAAAATGCACCACTTACTATAGCCTATTTGTTCAGCACAACCCGATCTTTGAAAAAAGCGGCGACTTTGACCCCAGCAAACCCCTAGTTGTATCAAAGACATTCTGATGATAAAATTCCTCGGAAAAAAACCCGCACTGGAAAAGGAGAACAAAATACAGTTTAAATATCAAATACATGTAACAATGAATAGAATTGACTATCAAAATAAAGGAATAAATTCAAACAAATGAAATTTAAACCCCCTTGTAAACATCCATATCAAATTAAGTAACTTTAGTATCCAGATTTTAAGTATTAAGTTTTCAGCGGTTTTAATTCTGTTTTGCTTTCCGTACAGCTGCAAATGCGACTAAAACATTCAAATGTTATTGGAATTCATCCATAGGTTAAATGCAGCTCTTTAATAACACGTAATGCAATTTTCTAATGAATAACAATGACTCTACAAACAAATAGGAAATATCTCTCTTAACTAATTTATGTTTAGAAGACAAAATGATTGCCGAGATATAAATCGGGTTTCTTTACGTAGTCCGGCAGAATCTGTAGCAAAATTGGCTCAACCTTTATTGAATAGCACAGAAAATGTTTTTAGTGTTTTTGAATACTGAGATGTAGTAGATATGAAAACTGGTGGGTGCCACCCTGAGCATTTCCGAGAATTCAAGATGGCGTCCAAAATGGTGGAAAATTATACAGAATTTTAAAATACATGTCCAGAATGATTGGCTATGTACCATTTATTTTTTATGCCATTCAAATTTTGTTCGGTCATGATTCTGACAGGCTTATGCATGTAAGGTCAGATATTTGTATAAATCAAAACATTCACTTGTGTAAGTAGCGAGTCTTGATCGTTGTGCAGTGTTAGTCCAAGATTACGAAACATGAAGGTCCTGGTTCTATTCACAGCCGCGGTAGCTATGTTCAATCTAGAGCGCACCATTGCGCCATTGATCCCTTAAAAACGCAAATGGCGCAATATTAATCGGCCATTGAGCCCGACGGGCGCACTCGAGAAAATATGGCTATATCGCGCATTTGACAAGTTTTCGTTTATTTAGTGTCATTCCGTTTCTTTACGCCCATTTCGCTAAATTAAACGGGTACCTGCAGGCTGTGTCGCGTTATTTCACGCTCAACGTTGTCATATCCAGCGCCGAAATTTGTAAACCCGTCGGTCGCTACGGAGCTAACTTCCAGCTTAGTTTCTAAAAATAGATTTATCCTAATAATATGAAGCGTATTTCTGATTTTTTTACGCCGGTTTCGGCCAAGACATCATCGGCCATCATCATCTGAATTAGAGCAAAATATACCTCAATCAACACAAAAAAGCGTGACTTTCAACGTAAATGGCTAGGTGATGATCGTTTTAAGTCTTGGTTACAGTACGACGGGTCAAAATCGTCCATGCATTGCTCTATTTGTATTTTAATGGGAAAAACAAACCCTTTTGTGTCCGGTTATAAAAACTTTCGTACACCGACGCTAGATAGACACATGTCGTCGGCAGACCATAAAGAGGCCCTCGTTGATCAAACATCTCGAACAAATTTGCAGAATTCTTTTAAATCAGTATTTGACCCAAAAAAGCAATCAGTCATAACTCATAAGTGCTATGCGCACAGTTTATTGGTTATGCAAAGAAAACATTGCCACATTCAAATATGTTTCCTTGCTCAATTTGTTAAAATTACAAGGTTGTTCAGACATACAAACTTTATATTCTGGAGACAATGCAACCTATGAATCTGAGAGAACAGCTGAGGAATTTCAGGATGCTATTTGTGAAGTTATAGACAACGAATTAAAGGAAAAATTAGCCACTGATGGGCCGATTTCATTAATGTGTGATGAAAGTGATAATATTTCAGTTCAGAAAAAACTTATTGTATTAGCCAGATTAGTTCCAAACAACAATGATTTTTAGCCAGAGACCCATTTTCTTGACAATGTAACAATTGAAAAAGGTGATAGTTAAACTGTTTTATAATGAATTAAAGTCAGTTGCAAATGCAAAAGGTATAGATATGTCTAGAGTTATGTTTTTTGGTTCTGATGGGACTGCTATAATGACTGGAAAGATATCAGGTGTAAATGCCAGACTGCAGAAAGATCAGCCATGTGTTATCAATATTCATCGTATGGCACACAAGCTTGCATTGTGTACCAGCCAAGCTGCTGACAGTGAAAAAATACAAGGAAATTCTCACTAACATTTTTTACCACTTCAAACATTCATCTTTGCGTACTTCAAAATTATCAAAAATTGAGTGTGTTATGTGACAAAACATTGAAAATTAAAGAAGTACATAGTGTAAGGTGGTTTGCATTCTATTCTGCTCTTGAAGCTATTTTCCATACTTGGGCTTCTTTAGTCACATTCTTTGAACAAGAAAAACAAGCAGAGAAAGGTGGTACTGCTAAAGGTATTCATTCTCAACTGACCCAGTATGAATTTGTTGGGGTTACTTACCTTTTAATGGATATTATACCCATATTAACCAAATTAAGTCTCAATTTTCAAAAGGAAGACATTGATATTTCTGTAGTGAAACCTTTAATACAGTCAACTATATCACAGCTGGATTACTTAGCCACCAATGATGGACCTAATATGAAATTGTTCTCTAGCGCTTTATCTACAGTAGTAATAATAAACTTAACATTCGAGATCATTTATTTTTTGTGACTGAAAATATGAAGAAACACTTAGAAAACATTAGAAGGGATTTTATTGCTAACATTATTGGTCAGCTCAACACCAGGTTTCCTGATTATGACACTTCAGTTATCAGCAGTCTCTCAATTTTATCCCTTAGAGGTATATCATTTGTTGAAAATCTATCAGATCATGGAAAAGATGATATTAAAAGATTATGTGATATTTATGGAGCTACATGTACCACTGGTAGTGACTCTAATCCATACATAGTAAGTGACCAGGTGAGACTAGAGTGGGAATTGTTAAAACCCTTAGCTTTTCAACAAAAATACCCAACTGATAACATCTACAAATTGTGGAAATGATTTACATGTACCACAAAGACATGTTTCCGAATTTATTGAAATTAGCTCAGCTAGCCATGATAGCTCCCCTACAAACTGCTGACTGTGAGAGGGGTTTTTCCAATCAAAATGATATAAAATCATCGGACATCTGCTGATTATCTGCTGATAGACTAACCAAACTAATGAGAATTTCTCTATATAAGGTTAACATAGAAGAATTTGACTTTGGCAGTGCATTTGATATTTGGAAATCAGCCAAGAACAGGAGAGCTTTTGTCAAGTAGACCAAGTGTCACATTTATTGTTATAAACATTTAATTGTCTTTGTTCTACTGATCTTGAGTTAACATTTTGAGTAATTGTTACATAATATAAAATTATGATGAGAAAGTGGTTTTTAACATGTACATGTACTACAAATTGATACACATATGATACCATCTTCTTAAATTAACAATTAAAAGGGTAAGCCTTTGATTATTTTTATTTTTGGCCCTCAATTTTTAACTTGGGCCCCCTATTTTGAAGTCTATGGGCCACTTTTAAGAAAATTCGATATCCAGTATCGATAATCAATAAGCTGTTGAATCTTCAAGGAATGGTAAGCAGACTTAAGAAAAAGGTCCAGGAAAGCTGGTTTAGGTTATGCGGAACGGTCACGTACATTAATATCTTCAAGGTATAAAACCTAAAGTCTATATATGAGGGAATATCATTATGCAATGATGCAATGAGTATTTTAAACACTGACTTTAAAAAATCGGTTAACTACTTTGGTAAAGAAATTATCTTTCCATTTTTATTGTTTAACCTCCAAGAAATTATTGCTCAGACGAATTTGAAATTGAATCAGATTTAATTCATTTAACAATGATGTAGACACTCTATGTTTTTAACAAAACAAGATAAAAACGTTGATGAATAAACCTTTACTATGTTAGGATAGATTAAAACATTCCAAAAATTGTATTACGATTTTGTTAAATTTAATGAAGATTTTGGAAACAACTTTTGTACATCTTTTGACGGACGTCTTAGAGTGTTAATCTATTTCATTTATTGTTGGCCAATTGATTTACTGACTAGTTCCGTATCACGGTGCATACTCAAGAAATATTTGTAAATATATGACTTATAAAACAATATACTCACCTGATATGTTGCCAAGGACAAATGTGAAATTTAAGCCTTTGAAGGCTTAAGAAGGCAGAAAAATGCTTAGGGCAAACTTAAATCAGATAAAAAAACGTTGGTCAAAAAGACATAACTAATTTGTTTGGTTTGTATATGTAACTAATATTTCCGAAGTGTTTGCGTCCGATTAATAAACACTTATATCTTCACTTACACAAATAAACTATAGACTTAGGATCATTTATCATATTAGATCATTGTACTTTTTTAACTGGGTTTAACGCCGTGTCAACAAAATTGAAATCATTTTACGGCGTCCAGAGCACCTAACCTAGCTTTCCTGGACCCTTGTCTATAATCATTACTCACACACCCTTCCATAAGGCTGGAAACTTCTCCAAATTATCTATCAATGGAGGAAAATCGACATTACTGTCAAATTTTCAATGAAGTATAACTACTATACATTGTATGTATTACAATTTTTTGTCCGAACATGCCACTATCATCTATTTTATAACTCTTGTTTACATGTTTATCTTGAAAACTAGAGGCTATTTACTTTATTAGGTACTAATGAAAACAAATTACTAGGAATTAAGCACGGTCTTTTTGAAGATTGAAGACATTTTCAGGTTTGAAAAAAAATGCATTTGTGGCAACATCTATGTTTGATGTATTTTGTCTTAACTCTTCTATTTTTCCAACTCTATGGCGTTGTAACTCTTAAGAAACTATCTAGACATATACATGTAATAGGCAAAAATTAAGTTATGTTCCAAAATTTTAAACCAGCCGAGCTTATATGGGTCGAATGCTGACCAATCGAAATTAGACAGCATCTGGTATTCACATTACAAACTGCAAACTAGTTCTTACATTAAACTGTCAAAAGATACAAACCTTTTGTGCCGAACGACTGAGGCTGACTTAATGTAGGACCATCCGTCTCATTAGTTGAAAGAACTAGTGGCCAGCTTAAGTTATTTAAAATTAATGTTCTATACAAGTGTTAACATGGGCTGTTAAATATTTTTTGTGATGTACATCAGCCTAAGAGGCTCAGCTATTTAAACTTTGTGTCAGTTATTAGAGACAGTCTTTACTTCATTATCATGTGATAAGGACTAGAGGGTTCACCCCGGTTGTAACTAAGTCACATACTAAGTATTTTGAACAATAATACAAGTATGTTAGTTAAAAGATAACCATGCCAAGATCTGTCTGGATCAATTGTCTTATCATATGGGTACCCGTGCACCAATGTGTGTCCATGCACCTTCTTCATGACAAGAGACTTTCTGGGTTCACCAGGCACCATTAATTTGCCAAACAAACTTCCATACAGAACTGGTTACTAACAGATTCACCAGAAAATTTGACCTTAAGTTCGACAAAATCTTAACATCATGCCTAATTTCTACAGCTTTAAAACTTACGTCAATTCTACTTTCAATTTCGCTTTAATGCACATGACAAGAAATGATTGTTTGTTTGGTTTTGGTTTAACGTCGTTGCAACACATTCTGTAGGTCAAATAACGTCGGTCAGTCAACCTACTCACTCTTCCTGGAAAGGCTAAATCTCTGGATTTAGCTGTTAACCAACTACTAAGCGCATACATTCGTCAGTGACAACTGCCCTACAAAATAAAAAAAAATCATTGGTAGAAAAAAATGCCCGTAAAATAATTGCATGACCAAGCTCCACCACGAAAGTATGACCCACCAGGGAATCAAACCCACGACCCCTTGATCAGTAGACTTGCGAGCTACCAACTGAGCTAGCCGGGCGGCTGTGACAAGAAATGAAAAATAAAGGATAACTCGACTTACCGCTATTATATAGCCATACAAACATGTCCAAACACTTTAAAATTGCTGTAACAATTCGTCAATAATATTTAAATCATTTGCCATCGAAAGCAAATCAATTCATTTGTCTAATTACACTATACTCCTCGATAATTTTAAAGTTTGACATCATTATCCAGCCGGCAGCCATCTTTCAATGCAAGTTTCAAAACAGGCATTAGCTACGTTCCTCTGCAGCTCAGTGAAAAGACTATTCACACGCTGCCGTAATAGGTGTCAATTTATGATGTTGACCTGCACAATGAACTTTCGAACGACCAATGAAAGTTAAAAGACTAAAATGTGTATAAAAAACTGTTTAACAACGCTATATTTTGTTTGATTATACTAGTGACGAATGCAACCGCGTATGACGTCATATATGGCGGGCTTTATTTCCTATTTAAGTTGAATATGCTTCATGTTTCAGTTTAGTTTGTTTAGTTGGGTTTAACGCCGTAGCAACACATTTTATAGGTCATATAACGGCGGTCAGTCAACCTACTCACTCCTCCTGGAAAGGCTAAATCTCTGGATTTAGCTGTTAACCAACTACTAAGCGCATACCTTCGTCAGTGACTGACAACTGCCCTACATAATAAAAAAATCATTGGTAGGAGGGAGAATGCCCGTAGAAATAATTTCATGACCAAGCTCCACGAAAGAATGCCCTGCCCGGGAATCGAACCCTTGACCCCGCGATCAGTAGACTTGCGTGCTACCGATATATTACTAATGCAACATAATACTAGATCAGTGCGCGGATTGGCAAAGCAGCCTTCTTGCTAAGTTGTCTCACAGAGTTTGGGACAACTAGAACCTCCCCCCCTCAACACAAAGCTTAAGGTTAACAAGGCTTGTGCCATCAGCACCCTGCTGTACGGCAGTGAATCCCGGACAACATATGCCAGCCAAAAGTCCTTGCTAAATGTATTCCACATGCGCTGTCTGCGGAGAATCCTTCACCTATCTTGGAAGGACAAAATAACTAACACTGAGGTGCTTACCTGAGCCAATTCCATGACCATATCAGCTATGTTCGCAGAGAGACGGCTCCGCTGGCCATGACATGTTCGACGCATTGGAAAAGGTCGCATTCCAAAAGACCATTTGTATGGGCAGCTAGAACAAGGTACCCGCCCAACAGGCCGCCCCTGTTTGCCGAAAGACACATGCAGGAGAGACCTCCAATCGTGTAACATAGACACCGACTGGTGCGAGTCCATTGCTACTAACTGGTTAAGTTGGAGGCATGCTGTGAAAGTTTGTTTGAATGTTTCGGTTTTACGGCGCACCAACACAAAAAGGTGTTCAGTCAAGGAGAAAGTGTTTTTTCATTGAAATGCTCGTCACATGGTATACATTTAGGTGCTTTCTGTCTTTTGAGAAGGTATGAATGTGTTAATTTGGTATGACCAATTCTGCATCGCGTAATCACTATTTGGTTTCGGCGATTAGAAAATATTATTGACTAAGATGAATCAAGGGTTGGCTTTATGTCATGTAACTAATTAAATATAGCATTATTCCACATTGTTTGCCATTGTGACTTAATTAACGAATTTATAGAACAATTGAAGTCACTGCTTTGTAATTTGATATAGATCAATTGATTGAAGGGTTAAAGATTCTTTAGCTAAAATGTCCACCTTTTCATTTTCATGTATACCAATATGACTAGGTATCCAGCAGAGGTGTACTATTTTAGATTTCAGTATTTCATGTAATCTTAATTCAATATTTTTATAAGTATATTGTCAGAACTACAATTTTTTATGGCCAGTAATACAGATAGAGAATTGTTTGTTTACAATTAACATAGTTTAACGAATCCTAATTGACTTTAACAGTGACGATCAATATCAAAATACTCTGTCTAAAGCATGGACATTGCAAAGTATGAATGTGTGAAGTGCGCTTCTCGCTAAAGGAAATTTAAATCCGCAGTACCGCAGAAGACTTCAGCGGGCCCTGTGTTAGTTGAATTTTTCATTAGCATGCAATGACATAACACACTACTATCCTAAGATGATTCGACTTTGCAAGTGATGTCACGCGTGACTATCGTCATCATAATTATGTGATATAACGTAGACTTACAAGTTCTTAGTTTTTACCAGTTTCATCACAATTCCAGATTAAAATGGGTCCGTCATTTTGATTAAGTTGTACATTAATAAAGCTAGCGTATTAAATTACTTTAAAACAACTAACGGGTTCAATACTTTGAAACAACTTCCGAGTTCATCATCCGCAGGGTTCTCACTAGGATTTTACACGTAGGAATCCAGGACTCCCTTTTGAAAAAAGTTGAGAGTCCCACAGTCAAAAGTAGGAGTCCCATACTTTTCTGCCCCGTATATCATATAACATAAAATCATATACTGATGTTACTAGTTCTGTTCTTGCGGGCAAGTTAACTATACTACTCGGCATAAGTCAAGAATCAACAACAAATAAAGATTAAGCAATACAAACTTATCTTTCACATGACATAAAATAATCAAACAAAGGCTAAACAGAACAAACTTTTCTTTAACTTGCCATGAAGTAACAGTATTTTTTAAAATGTGAGTAACTTGATAGCGTATGAGAGAATGTGGCAATGCAAACTGATTGCAGAATAACTTGCTGCACCATACAGACAAGTAGCAATTACTTCATAGTATGACATAGCAAGTTCTCATAACTCCATACCAGGGGCCGTATTCCCATCTTACCTTAAGGATAAAATTCTCCTCAAATCTACAGATTTTCCTCAGAATAGACCAAAATTTTCTTAAGTTTGAGGAAATATTTTAAGTGGTATTCCCATCCTCACTCAAGTCTAAGATTTTCCTCAACACTGGTCAAATTTTCCTTATCTTTTGAGGAACGTTGGACCTACCTTATCTCAGAAAAATTTCCTCAACTTGTTATTTTGGACGCCATTTTTTCTCTCGACTAAAACATATTTTTGCGTTTTTCTCTAATAAACAGAGGAATTTATATCAAGGTAAGTCGTTTTTTATCATTTTTTTTCGTTTATACCCTACTTGTAGGTGATCATTCGTCCAGAAAAAGTATTCGTAAGCGTTTTAACCATTGTTTACAATTTCGTCTGTACCGGCCTTGTCAGTGTGTGCGTTCATTTATTGAAACAAAAACATTGATTAGATTTCGGTGAGTTAAACTATATTTGCACTTAAATCTTTGAAATGTATTGTTAGTGAAACACATCGTAATATGTCATTGCTATTCAAGCTACCTTTCGTATAAAACATTCGATGTAAAATAAGTCGCGTTTTCGTCCCCAAGGACATTCGTACTTGCGTCATGGTGTAAAAATATGACACAGAATAAAATGATTTACGTGATAGTTAAGTCAAATTGGAGCTTGGCAAGTGCAGGGATGAAAATTTCCCAAAGGCATGAGTGTATTGTCTGTTTAACTGTGCCGTATACTAAAGTCTAAAATGTTGTTTTGAATCAATGAATGGGTAGACCCTTTTGGATAATATAAAAATTAGCATGTTGTAATAATTATGTGTTCACATTATGGGAAGAAGGATATGTAAGCGGCCGAATAGCTCAGTCGGGAGAGCACTTGCCCTGTAACCGAGTGGTCCTGGGTTAGAGTCCCAGTCAGGCTGTATATTTTTCTTGCCCTGTGACATTTTGCGCCCAACGTCGGGCCGTGACAATTACTTGGTCAGTTGAGAAAAGCTTGTAAAAAAATTAATGCTTCTTAAATGGGAGTGGTAAGTATAAATATAAACAGGTATATTGGAAGTAACCCCACCTGTCACCCGGGAGACCGGGGTTCGAGTCCCCATCTGGGAACCGCAAATGTCACAGGGTAAAAAAAATATGCAGCCTGACCGGACTCGACATAGCTTACAGGGCGAGGGCTCTCCCGAATGAGCTATTCGGCCGCTTACATATCCTTTTTCCCATAATGTCAACAGGTAAGTGCCGTGACAATTTCACAAGCATGTTACTTACTGATCATTACATTGATCAATATCGTAGACATTTTATATATTGTTTATGTTTCCAAAACTTGGAATATTTTTATTTAAGCATTATTTTATGTATTTTCAGGATTAACCACAAAGGTCATGATGCATTAAAGCAGGGATGTACTTGCCCAATGGGTGAGTGAATATATCATTTGATGGGCCCAAGTGGTGAGCATATTCAGAATACTTTGCTTCCCTCAATCCAAGCTACTCCATCTGTGAAAGCCTCAAAGGATATTTTATAACAGCTTCCTTAATTGAAATTTGGTTGTGTTTTATTTTTTGGTTTAGTTTGAGGTGGGCTTCAAGCTTCAATGTTGGGCCTGTAAAATCTGCATGTCAGAAATTAGATTTAAGCAATATGTCAGTAGTCTTGTCATCTATCTGTACAAATTGACAAGAGAAAAAGATAATGAATTAAATATCAATACTGTATATAAGTTTGGCCAAAAACTGCTGCTACCACGCCTAGTTTGACTGTGTAACAATCTACCTAGGCTGCTGTACTAAATTTGGTCATAATTGATTTTGTATAAAATATAGATACTGGGTAGATAGATACTTTATTCAATAAACAAAAGGCATGACGCCCAACAGTTTACAAGTTATAACATATACAATGTAAATAATTTCACTCTGATTTTATATGCCTTAAAACATGACTTTGCAATTTCTTTTTTTTTGCAGACTTCAACTGTGAAGATATTGTAGTATGACTTGAAGAGTTTTAAATATGTATGGACCATAGAAAGAAATTTTAACTGATGTTTTGAAAGATGAGGCTACAAGCTGTGATAAGTAAGTAAATGTCTTTTAATAGTTTAAATTCCTGAAAATCCCCAAAGGATTTTTGTTATATGGCTTAAGCATTTAATTGCTAAACATTGTTGCTATAATAACATAGTCAAGTATGTCCAGACAGACCCTGTTCATATATAAACTGCAAAATTGAAGGTCTGAGTTGTAATACTATTTGTTAAATATCAATAAAAATCACCCTGCTGAAAAAAAGGTTTGAAATTCTTTTCAGCTTTATTTTTTCAAAGCAAAAATAGATCCTATAAAAAGTTGAATTAAAAGTTGTTTTAATTATGAGATTTGAACACAAAGTGGTATTCATTTAAAGATTCAGAGTATTTGGCTTGAATATAGCAAAACATCTGCAGAGTTATAATGTAGTGCTACTCCAGTTTTGAGGTATGGCTATACTTGAACAGAACTTGTGTTTGAACAGCATATAATGAAATGTAGAAGGTTCATAAGTTTAACACAAGATAAAATTATACATGTATTCCATTAAATCTGATAAAACTTGTTACTGCACTCTGCAGCTCTTAATATGATGTTAGCCTGTGAAGTTAATGAAAATGTTAGTTTTTTGTTACTCTGTGTATTGAAGAGGAATCATCAATATTGATATAAACCCAGAATACAGGCATATGGACCAAGTATATCTAATGTTTAGATCAACCTGTTTATGGCTGATCTTCACAAACTTGATCCTTATTTTGACTTTTTTTTATTTTTAGGTACTGTAACAAAGTGTAAAAATGTTAAGATATAAAAGAAGTGATATAGATTAGACTATGGTTCAGCCAGACCTGTGACTGAGAATGTTGTCATATAATAAACACTACTACAACAGCTGCTGATGAAATCCATTGTACTCATATTGAATTCAAAATATACCATGTTTAATGACTGTCTGGTGAGAGAATGTGATAACAATATTACTCACTTGAACCTTAAGAATTCAACTAACAATTTGACTTAGTTGTTCTTGAAATATTTGTTCCCATAGGTTTTGCACTTTAATCAATTAAAGCCCGGCATCAAGTACCTGTGGACAGAACTCTCAAACTGTACATCTTGTAACATGACTTTATTATTAGAATACATGTATATTTTTTATTATTTGATCGTTGTGATACAAGTGATGTAATAATAAAATATGTTTTATATAATAAACTATTCAGTTTTTCTTTAAGTGTCTTAGGCTTGAAAATTATAAGCTTACAATGAAGGCGAAAGCAAATATGTGTGAGTAGATTACAGATAGTTTTACAGAATATTCAGCCAATACTGTAGCCTAGTAGTTGCTGTAGTTGACACCTTTGGCTGGAAAGTAGTTTTATGGAGGAAGCGTTGTTTTAATGACCATGAAACCACGGCTCTATATCCATTAATGTGAGACCAATTTGTAGCCAGAGTGCAGGCCCCGTGTCTGAAGAATATAAGGATCTACTATCAGGCGGATATTAGAGCAACAACAGACTGATATAAAATGTTTGCTGGGGTATGATAAAAGTTCACCTTTAACTACTGTTAACTCATTTCCAGTTAAAAGTTAACTATTTGTTGTAGAACCTTAAATAGTACTACTAATTACTGGAAAACTTGTGTAAACATCTAGCACATTCAAATTAAATCGGTTGCAGGCCCTAAAATGACGGTAAGTTATAGTTGAATATTTTCAAAATACAGAAAATAATGATTCAAAACTGTATTGTGTCCTTTCTTGATAAAAAAGTTTTCAAAGTGATAATTAACTTCTGGTTTAGTTTGAAAGCTTTAGTAATTAAGTATATGACCAGGGGCGGATCCAGGATTTTTTTCTGGGGGGTCCGAAACTTGAATCACAACCACATTATTGCCGAAAAATGCAACATATTGATAATAAAAACTACATAATCATTAAATCTTTATCAAGCACGGAAAAAATTGCTTCATGCCACTTGAAAATGTCATATAGACAAGAAATACACTAATGGACAGGAACATTTTCCAAAGTCTAGAGGGGGGGGGGGGTTCCGGACCCCCCGCTGGATCCGCATATGATGATTTCTATCTCTGGGTTGTCCAATCTTCCTGGGTCTCTAACCTGTAAAGGTCTGTGTTCATATGTTCAAGTTGAAAAAAATCATTAGTTTTTAATGCAATGAATATAAATGTGCTCAACGCCTATCGAACGATTTTTGTATCATGTTAAATTTGAGCATGAAATATTGAGAAGTACATATAATATGTAACTATTGTATACATACTCCATGAATACAAATATGCCGTAAATGTTCAACTTCCACACGTTAAACTTGCCGACAGCTTCTGTGTCCGTGATTGTCATCAATATGATGAAGATTATATCGATAATTTGTAAACGTAACAATCAAAGTGGCAAAATTATTACGACATGCAAATATTATATAGATCTATATCGTTCTCAGACTGTTATATTATTTAATACTGATATTTATCTATTAATACCGAAATCAACATAGGTACTTTCTGCCACCAATAAGCAATATTTGCTAAGAAATTGTGCATTTGAGTCATTTTCGTGTCAGATGCATTTATTGTAGACTACAACGATATGCTATGGACGGTAATTGCACTAGTTGTTATGTCAAGTTACTATTTTTAGCTACGTGAAATACCTCCATGCGACATTCCGTTTCTATTTATAGACTAGAAATTCCATTGAGATTTACTTAAGGTTGAGGAAAAAATCAACCTTATCCTTTCGTAAGTATTTCCTTAAGTGACTTTGAGAATACCACTTAAGGTTGAGGACGAATTTTTCCTTAGCTAAGGAGAAAAAGTTGAGGATAAGGAAATCTTTAATTTTATCCTTAAGGTAAGATGAGAATACGGCCCCAGAAATTATTTTTAGGATAACTTTCTTATTTCATTTCATTAAATTTTGTAACACATGGTACAGGGTTAAAATTTTCAATCTCTGGACCTTCCTCAATGATTCTTATCAGTTTGGCAACAGTATTATACTTAAGGCGAGCACGTCTCTTAGTTTTTACCTTATTATGTACACTGAAGCCCCTCTCACAAGCTACCGAAGTTATGGGTGACACAAGTGCTATGGTTGCGAGTTTGCTCTATCTGAATCATTGATACAAGAGTCACTACCATACAACTAACATAGTTTTCTCGACTCTGTTTCACCATGTCTTTCTAGGTAATTTATATTTTTTGGTACAGCAGCAGGGCTTAATTCAACAGATGACGATTTCCACAGATTGTTTATCAAATCTAGATTCCGGCATCTTATGGTTCCCTAATTTTTCGGCTGTCGTAGTGTAAAATTGTTTTTTTACTTTCCCATTAGTTGTTTTGGTGCGCCGTAAAACCCAAACAAACAATTTTCAGCCTTTAATTTTGTATACGAAGAATGAACCTCTCTTGGTTAAGCATATACAGAAGTTTCTTCAATTAAGGTATTTCAAATGGGAGTCTGATTTCACAAGTCAAGTTTCATCATTTTATTTATAAATCTCAACAGAATTCAATATTTTTGACTAATTTAGCAGTTATGCCTATTAAGAATTGTGTCGTAATTTAAGAATTGTGTCGTAATTTACTAATAAAGAAGTTAAATCATTAATGTTGATTGAACGTAAAACATGGAAGAATCACAACACTCGTTGCTGTATCTAGCGTAACATCAATTCATCCCATTACGTGTAATTTGAACTTTCTAATCATCATTTCATTGCTAACCATTATCAATAATTCCTTTAATGTGTTTATGTTCAGATCCCCGATAAACAGTTCGGCCAGGTGTAACTCTTCTCTAACAATTAAGAGGTTTTTAAATCAACGTCAATAAAACAATCAGTCGGCGCGATATGACCTTTTTGTGTTGGTGCGCCGTAAAACACAAAAACAAACAAACAATAAAACAATCAGAACTACAGGTGAGACAATGTTGATGGAAAGAAATTACCTTATTTCCGATCCACGGGACATTTTAACAGGGACAGTTCATGTCCCTCAGCGATCTGGCAATACTGCGTCAGTCCAGTTCCTTGGAGGCATTCGTCAGTTGTGTGATGTAGGCTTTGATGTCATTCATTACGTTGCTCCACCTTGTAAGGTAGGCAATTTATAGGATCGGAGCATACACTTTATTTTTTTCATTTCTCCCACGAACTGCTGCGCTGGGAAACGTTTCGTCAATATATTTGTGTATTTTTGTAACTCTCTAGCGTAAGTTGCGACATTCCAAATTTACGTCATCTTTTACGAACTTAAATCATTTCATCAACAACTTCGTGACTCTTCGTAACTATTCTGTGTTAAAACATAAGCCTTTAGCACACCAAAAGCTCTTTTAACTACAACTCTACCAATTGTATGCTTGTTCGCATTGACTTCTTGTTATGTTATGGAATTGGTATAAGGTGTTAACAGAAACGTTCTTAAGCTGTATCCACTATCCCGTAAAAGATTGCCAGTTCCATTGTCTGTAAGGAATGTCTAAGCTATGAGGTTGAAGAAACAACATAGTGGTAGCATTCCCAAATATATTAATATGTTGCTATAGCTTGAGTAAAATAGCCTAGGACTCATAGCTACTGTGCTCATCATTTATTTCAAAGTGTGAACGTTGAGAATCACTGAACTTAGAAAAATGTTATCATAAAATTGCTGCTCGCCTAGTTCTTCAGTCATCTGTCCTTTCCCTTGGTAAGACCAATATAGATTTTTTGAGCAGCTTAGGTGTTAAACTTTATATAGACTACGGGATGTCTTCTCTTTGCAACGAACTCAGGCACATGTATTGCTTTATCAGCTGCAATTACGCATGCCATAATAGTGATGTTTTAGCCTTAATTACTCGCCCTGCGAATGACATTTGACACGACATTGCTTATTAAAATTTAAATTGTACTAGATCAAAATTTGTACCATTTTCATAACACTTCTAGATTAAATCCGGTCAGTTAGATTAAGCCCATTCATTTATAAAGCTAGGAAATCTAAGTACTTGGAAACAACCTCTGGGTTTACTTGTCCTGCCTGGTGTGGCTCCCATTTTTTCGGATGTTGTGTGAGGTTGTCTTTTGTTAGACAGTTATTTTCACCTTTGAATTGTGTGTACGAAGAATAAACCTCTTGGCTGAAGAAATCTAGTACTTCGATTGAGGAATCATAAATGGGTCAGATTTTAGGAGTTTCAGTTAACTCATAAATTTCGTTATAGAACTTAACAGATTTCCATATGTCTGACTTACCGATGAGTGTGTATTTAGCAGTTACACCCATTTCTTTTTTTCATTTTTAAAGAAGTTCGAGCAGTTTTTAATTAAAACACAATGAACGCATCACGTCACACTTCTTGATTAATTGATTGCATTGCATGTGAATTGAAATTTCGATGATTCTTTAAATATAATTTGTTCAAATACCTAATAAGCGTATAACTGTTCTCTAACAATTACCAGTAGAGTGTTTCAAATCAACATCCATAAAACAATCAGCACCACAGAAAATACAATGTTATTGGAAAAGAAATACTATCTAATCTTCGGGACATTTTGTCCGGAAGATCATAGATGTGCAGTTTTGATACACGATCTCAACATTTAACTGTTGTCTGGTCATTCTCTTTCTTGTTCTTCCAGACGTTCTTGGCGAACGTTCTTTTAATACTCCGGCGTGTATGGACAAACAATGGTCGAATTGTGCAAATTGTGATAAAAGCACATAACTTATAGAAAATCTTTAATGATATAATCAATAGGAAAAGTCAGGGGACAATCTTGAGAGGTCTTCAGTTCGATTCATGTGGCCTCAAACAGAGGCATGTGCAATCTGATAACGAGGGAAGCCAGCTGAGATTCTCATGTACCAAGAAGTTATGTAGATCCCCACCTCTATGTTGACACGCAATATATTAATCCTAGAGAAAGGATCAGTGTTTAATGATTTCATGTTTTGTTGTCTTTGCTTTTTGAAGATTTTTGATAGCCTCTGTTTTAGATATAATGAGGTACTTCTTCGTAAGTGGATCATGAAATGGTTCTTCTTCCCATATTAAGTTTTGTGATAAAAATAATTTGATTGGGTTTTACCTTTATCACCCGGATTGCCTTTTCTCAACTTCCGATAATATTCTCATTAGTTTTGGAGAAGCTACTTCCCAGTGCTCAGACTTTCTTGGTTTTCAGTTATACCAATGAAGCCGTCCTTTTCATTACGTAAAAATAAGAGTTAGTAATGTAAATGTGTCCTTAGCTTATATGTTCTGGCAGTCAGAAAAACTTCCACCTGTTGAACAAATATCTTAGGAAGGAGGACCCTTCTTGTCTTCAGGGAATAGATAGTTATTGACATTGTGGTAAAGACCTTCTTTTATGTTTAAAGAAACGACTTTACCCTCCTGTCCTGAGCTGGAATCATAATACATGTGAATCACGTGACGATAGTAGTACCATGTGACTAGTAGTTTATATTTCAACATGCACCATTGGTCGCCGAAAGTGCATTCATCGTAATGTAGCGAAAAATAATTGGAAATGACCTGATATGTTTTTAATTTAAAAATCTTATCAAAGAATAAGGCATATTAAATAAAAGATACATTACGTATCAAACTTATTAAACTAAGTATACTAGACAGTACGCAAGATTTGGAATAAGCTGCGTCGTTCACTTTAGGCCACTTTATCTGATGCTTTTGGCAATAAATCTTAATTATTCATATAAATAGTAAATTTCTAAATGATAAACGTGTTTCCAATAAATGTCTAAAATAATTTCTAGTATTATATTTTATTTTTGCTTTTCGCCGCATTTTGCTATTTAGGTCTGTGTAATACTTTCAGTAACTAGTATAAAGGTCAATTTAGTCTTGTTATTTTCACATTCTTAAAACATGATACTATGTATTTATTTTTTACTTTTATGTACTTGGAGCATCATAATTTACTATAAGACGACAAAGTTCATTGAAATGTATAAGAAAAAAGTGAAAATTAACATCCGGCTCTCTGACGTCTGCATAATTTGCAATGGCAATGGTTATTTCTTCATTCAAGGGAACTAACCGCTGTGTGAGTTTGACAATCTGCCCGCAACGGTTACCTCCCATTTATTGAAACTGACGATTGCTTCCACAAGGAAATTTGACATCAGAGCTCCGAATATATTTCACGTTTTAAGTTTATGTTTCAGTTAATTATGCTGTTTAATTTACGATTATTTTAACTTTGCTAGAGCTACCTAAACTACGTTAATTGACGTAAATAGTGTAAAGTCGCGTAAAATAAATATTTATTATGCTCTTCTTCTATGACTTAACGCCATTAGCTTCAAAGCAACTGGCGTTAAGTGAACGATGGAGCTTATTCAAAATGTTGCTCTAGTAAAAACACTTTTGAAGCAGATTGATTTATTTCTATACATAAACAAAAGTAGTGTATACCTTATAATAGCCAAGATTTTGCACATTAACAACATAATTATTAGACCATATAATGTTCGTTTACGCTACATTACGCCTAACATACTTTAGGTACATCGGCCTTATCCCTTTAAATGTAAACACGTTTCGCGCGGTGATACTAGCATCACGTTGGTCGAGCAAAAATTCCAAAGAACTTGAATCGTAGTTGAAGGCGAGTTTCCCCAAGTATATCGCTAGGAAGCGCTTTGGGCCCTGGTACCCTTAATTTGATATCACATACGTATTACTTTTGGCGTTGGAAGGGTACCAGGGCACAAAGCGCTAGGTAGCGATATGCTTAGGAAACTCACCCACGTTTTACACTTCTTTTGGTAACGTTGTTTATACTATAGCTCGTTTAGGATAACTTGAGACAAACGACTCAGTTTGTTTACATATTTGGGACTCAGGTATTACATAAAACAGGGAGGTCAGCTGATTTTGTGTAATGAAAGTATTAAACATGTCTTAATGCGTGGAACGTGTGTTCTCGTACTAAATTTAATACATCAAAAACACACTGATAATAGTCGATAATTACGTGTACTAAACTTAAATCCACCTGTGTATAAAAATGGTATCGTTGTATTTTGTCTCAAGTTATCCTAAACGAGCTATATAGCCTAAAGACGTTGATCAATTTATCTTGTACAGACAATGATCTAAAAAGTTTATTTACGTCATATTGTATACAGTGCAACCTCTCTTGACAACACCAACTAGGAGAGACTAAAATTGGTTGCTGTTTAAAGGTTGTTGTTCTGCAGAGGTTAAAGTCAATTAAGATTATACCAAAGGGAAATATCAAAATACGTTGTTATGCTGAGGATTTGTTCTGTATAGGGCGCTCTGCAGAGGTTATACTGTGCATTATTATCGTACTTAACTATTCAGCGAAATTGGACTCTTCCTAATGGTCGAACGTTCTATCTACTTACAACTTCTAACTCTTTGAAAAAAACTGGTCAAAGCATTTGGAATTTTAGCTTGACGAGTCACGTGACGCGATGGTTTATGAGTGACGTAAATGTGTGAGGAGTTTGGGTATTACCAATTGAATGTCAATATATTGCAACGATTTTGTAATCTGAAATACCTAAAGACAACACTTCTTAACCTATTCGGAACACCTCAACCTTTCATGAATGAATAATCTCTGAAGGATTCGTGGGGGTCTATCAAGAGTTTTTGCTACGTACGCGAGGCGAGGCACTCGCAAAGCACGTACCAGTCAATGCCAAATAGTTCTTGTAAACACACAAGGCTTTGTAATAACACGCGTTTGCATTTTATATAGGTGACTATAATAGTTCGGAGTTATCATGAAATCGAGCATTTCAAATTAATGGACTTAAACCGAGGCATTAATCTTTACCTAAAAGACTGTGGATTTGTTTATTTCGACAACGGTTATTGTCCGTTTTTCTCAACTGTCAAAGCTTGAATAATTTCACGGTGATTGAATGCATTGTTTTTGTACTGGCGGCCTAATTTTTATTAAATATATCTTGACTAAAACATATCATACGGCGTAAACAGCTTTACTCTATCATAGTACACACTTTCGGAAACTCATGGGTGTATTACGACAATAATTTTAACAAACGCATTCGGCGTAAAACTATTCATGTTTTGACAGTTGAGAAAAAACGAACAATAAAGTATTTTGTTTTAACATGTGACACAAAGGTAGTTTTAAAATGGCGTCTAAATATGTCCGAGGTTATTCGTAGTGAATGGTCGAGGTGTTCCGAATGATCTTAACCTTGAGACAGGTAGTCTGTTCAATTATCCCGAACGTTCCATAAGGTTCCGTAACGTTAGGATCGGAACAACTCAACCCAAAGACAACTCAACCCGAGACAACTCAATCCCCTGCTAACGGGTTGAGTTGGCCAACTTTGGGTTGAATTATCCACGGGTTGGGTTATCTTCGGGTTGAGTTGTCCCGTACCCGTAACGCTCGCTAACAGTCGTTACTGAACACGCCAAGGGATTCAAAATGAGAACTGGGTTCAAGGTTAGAACACTAAAGCGGCTACTCCATACTCAAAACTAGGTTCAGTTCTCACCAGTTTTTTTAAATGTGAATTAGGAAGCATCCTAGAAACCCCAATTAAGAATGCTAGCAGTATGTAATGATATTTCTGGTTTTTTTCAAGGAACTAGCTTACACCTGTCATAAATTTGTATAGTTCGTTTTTTCTCAACTGTCAAAACATGAATAATTTCACGGTGACTTCGTGCTCTTCGTGTAACACTTGTGACATAGAGATAGTGTTTTATCATTTTCCGTGAAATTATTCAAACTTTGACAGTTGAGAAAAACGGACTATATTTGGAGTTTTGAGAATGAAATCTCTGTTCAAGTATTGTAACCTCGGTCCAAGATCAAGTGAACCCAAACCTCATTCGGAACAACCTCGGCGATCATCTACGAAGATATATCTCGGAAATCAGACGTAGTAGGAATACAACCAGGTTATCAGGTCCCGGCGACTGTCATTTTTATGTCAACGTTTAATAATAACATTGTTACACGCTTTATCGTCTCATTTCATCTGTACAATGTCTCACACGTGTAGTTCAGACTATATTACCTTAGAAACCAAAATTCCTAGATCTACTTTTTCACCTTATGATATCCGATGTGTATCTGCGAAGAAGATCACCGAGGTAGTTCCGAATGCCCAAACTTATGGAAAAGGTAGATTGTCCGTGTATTCAATGCCAATATTAAGGTTCAAGTAAAGTCTTTGTTTGCATTAAAAATAGTAAAATGAAAAATGCTCAAACTCTTTCATACTTCCATCAAGAGCAGTATATTATACATCGAAATGTTCCTTATGAAACATACAATGTGATGCTGGTAATTAATTCAGATGAAAACGTTTACCGAAAGATGCATTTGCAAAATTGATGCTGTAAAACTGAAAATACTAAAAGACATTAAGATTTTTTTACAAACAAATTAAACATTAAAGCATTTATAGAACACTAAAGTTCATATTCCAACGAAGGTACTCCAATATTTATAACCTAAATAAATGTTAAAACAAAATTAAGGTAAATGAAAAACATTTTGACAGATACAAGTGTAATAGGTTTTCACGACCCTGTTTCTACTTTCACTTTAGTTTTTCAATTGCCTTAGTTTTGTTTTAATATTTATTGAGGTTATAAATATTGCAGTACCTTCATTGGAATGTGTACTATAAGGTTCTGTAAAGGAATTAATGCTAAATTTTGTTGTAAGAAAATTTTAATGTAATTTACTATTTTTATTTATGCAGCATCAATTTTGCAAATACATCTTTTGCTAAATAGTTTTATCGTAATTGATGACCAGCATCACTTTGTACGTTTCATAAGAAGCATTTTCATGTATAAAACAATACTGTTGGTGGAAATATGACAGAATTACAGCTATTTCTTTTATACTAATTTTTTAGCAAACCAAGACTTTACATGAACCTTAAGTTGTTATAGTTCTCAACTGATTCAGTTTTCTTAGGCCTGTCAAATGATCCTGTGGTTAAGTATGATTATTGGTGCTAATCTTTTTTGTTGGGTTGAACGCCATAGAAACATATTTTGCAAGATATATACTAGTAACGCCGTCAGTCAACCGTCTCACCATTTCTGGAAAGGCTTAATCTCTGTATTTATTGTTCGTTTTTTCTCAACTGTCAAAACATGAATAATTTCACGGTGAATGCGTTTGTTAAAATCATCGTCAAGATACATTTATGAGTTTCCAAAAGTGTGTACTATGATAGAGTAAATCTGCTTATGTCGAATGATATGTTTTAGTCAAGATATATTTAATGATAATTAGGACACCAGTACAAAACCAATGCATTCAGTCACCGTGAAATTAGTCAAGCTTTGACAGTTGAGAAAAAGCGGATAATAGCTGTAAACCAGTTACTGTGCATATTTACTTCCGCCAGTGATTTTAACTGTCCTGCATGATTTAAAATCAGTTGCAGGTGGCAGAATAGCCGTAGAAATTATTTCATGAGCATGCTCCACGAAAATATGCCCCGCCCGGCAATCGAACTTGCGACCCATGATCAATAGACTGAGCAAGCGGGGTGGCTATCATATAGTAAGAAGTGAACCAAAAGCAAATTAAAATCTGCATCTTGTCAATTTTGTTCATTTTGACGTAATAATACAGTAGAAGTTGAGAATACCGCACAGCCCGAGGGCTGACAAGACTGTCTGTCCGGTGTTCTTAACTATCCAATTTCCCCAATGTGATATAAAAGGTGGCATAGAGGTGACATGGAGATAAATACTTGGCCACGTAAACACTATTACGTGCGCACGTAATAGCTACTGTGTGGCCACGTAAAGCTATTACGTGGCCACGTAAAGCTATTGCGTGTGCACGTAATAGCGTTTAACCCGGGTCGATAGCGCAGTTGGTAGCGCGTCGGGATTTGAATACTCGTGCCCGAGGGGGTGCGGGTTCGAATCCCATTCGAGGAGGTTATACCATTCCATGTAAATTTGACAATAATGTCGATTTTCCTCCATTGATTAGACAATATGGAGAAGTTTCCGGCCTTGTAAAAAGGTAGGTGAGTACTGGTTATAGACAATGGTCCAGGAAAGCTAGGTTAGGTGCGCTGGACGCAGTGAAATGACCTAAAATTGTGTTGATACGTAGTTAACTCCAATAAATAAATAGTAATAGCGTTTACGTGGCCACGTAATGGCTTTACGTGCGCACGTAATAATTGACCAAAGAGAGTTGTCGAAATTGGCGATTTTTCGACAACCTTCATTGGTCAATTATTACGTGCGCACGTAAACGCTATTACGTGCGCACGTAAAGCTATTACGTGGTCACGTAAACGCTATTACGTGCGCACGTAAAGCTATTACGTGGCCACGTAAACGTTATTGCGTGCGCACGTTAAGCTATTACGTGACCACATAAACGTTATTGCGTGCGCACGTAAAAGCCACTGCGTGGCCACGTAATAGCTACTGCGTGGCCACGTAATAGCTACTACGTGGCCACGTAAAGCTTTTACGTGGCCACGTTAAAAATAAAATATATTTCCATGTCTCCTCAATGCCACCGTAGATATATATAACTTAGCAATATTTTCTGTACCAAATATTTTGTGCAGTTTTCTTAACTTTACGCTTTTCACAGCGTGCGAAATTCTCAGCTTCTATTGTAATATGATCTATACGGTCACGTGGTAAACAAACCTTGTTTTTCGCCGATTACTTTTTTCAGACAAATAATTGAGATACATTAGATAGCACTGCATAAAACAATTATTACTACTACCAGTTCTTACTAGGTAATGTGCAAACAATCTGTGCAGAGGATTCAAAGTAAACAATTACAAGTCACAGATTAATGTGCAAGTTTTCGGACAAATAAATGTGATTTTTGTTTATGTACTTTTTGAACATTTCTAATGTTTATCTGCTGCAAAAATTTGACGAAATACAAGTTTGTTTATAATCTGAAGGTCACGTGACTGTATACCCTAAATACCAGCAATAGCGAGATATCTAAATGTAACAAGTGCGACTTGTTGTTTACAAGGCGAGAGCATTAACTCGATTTCGTAATTTACTTCTCTCTCCATATTTACAAGTACATGTTGTTAATTTAAATTTGTAATTCATACGTACATTATCTAGGGCCAAACGAAACACTATTACATCTCCCTTTATTTTGAATTAGACTTAGAACAGTGTTTCGTTCAGCCCACGACTTTTAAAGTTGTCATTTACAGAACAGTAAGCAAAACATTAGAAGGTTGATAAAATATACCAAATGATTGTATGTACCTTAACTGGTTAGCACAATAGCTCGGTATGAATACTCTCGCATTGTACAACAAGTGCAACAAATTACAATTAAATATCCCAAAAACAGAAAAAAGACAAACACTTAGAAAGCACACCTTATCGTAGAGCAAAATATGCTCAGGTATGCTTGAAGACCATGCAGTTATAGTTTAATAGGTATAAAATACATAAAAACATTCTGATGTAATAGTCTTATGTACATATGCATAAATAATGTCTGTAATCGTTGGTTTGTTAATTGCTTCTTGTTGACTCATACAATGACATTTTGTATCTGACTTGTTTATGATTAGCTGATAGTAAACGCACCTGAAATAAATAAAATACAAACGTTATGTACCATGACAGTACAACAATATTTAAAGGTAACATTCTTTAATGACAATCACTATTAACAAGAGCTGTCAGAGGAGACAGCATGCTCGACTACGTAAGTGTCATTGGTGATGTGGTTGATGATAAGGAACAAACATATTTTAAAATTTGAAAATATAACCTTAACAAATTTAAAGTAAAATACAATATTTTAAGTTCATGGGAGACGATTTTCAAAAAATGTATTTGGAGTTATGAACCTTGTCACATGAAATGAGGTTGATAATAAGGAACATATACTTAAAGTTTGAAGTCAATACATGAAAAATATAACAGTTCCAATAAAAACAAATATTTTTTAAAGAAAACTAAGTTCAAAGGGGGATAATTCTGAAACAAAATGTATAAGGAGTTATGAACCTTATCACATGAGATGAGGTTGATAATATGGAACATACATTTAAAGTTTGAAGTCGATACCTAAAGAAATAAAACAGTTGCAGTAAAAACAAACATTTTTAAAGAAAACTCTAAATTCAAGGGGGGAATAAATCTAAAAAAATGTATTTGGAGTTATGAACTTTGTCACATGAGATGTGGTTGATAATAAGGAACATACATTTCAAGTTTAAAGTCGATACCTAAAGAAATAAAACAGTTGCAGTAAAAACAAACATTTTTAAAGAAAACTCTAAATTTAAGGGGGGAATAAATCTAAAAAAATGTATTTGGAGTTATGAACTTTGTCACTTGAGATGTGGTTGATAATAAGGAACATACATTTCAAGTTTAAAGTCGATACCTAAAGAAATAAAACAGTTGCAGTAAAAACAAACATTTTTAAAGAAAACTCTAAATTCAAGGGGGGAATAAATCTAAAAAAATGTATTTGGAGTTATGAACTTTGTCACATGAGATGTGGTTGATAATAAGGAACATACATTTCAAGTTTAAAGTCGATACCTAAAGAAATAAAACAGTTGCAGTAAAAACAAACATTTTTAAAGAAAACTCTAAATTCAAGGGGGGAATAAATCTAAAAAAATGTATTTGGAGTTATGAACTATGTCACATGAGATGTTGTTGATAATAAGGAACATACATTTAAAGTTTGAAGTTGATACCTTAAGAAATAAAACAGTTATAGAAAAACTATTTTACTGCACAAAAACTATTAAATGTGGAAGCGGACGCCGACGCTAGGGTGAGTAGGAGAGCTCTCCATTTACTTCGTAAAGTCGAGCTAAAAAAGTGATCGACAATAAAGTTTAATTTCATTAAGGTATATGGAAAAGTCGTCGGTCAAAGTACTAGTTATACATGTATACAAGGGGTCCAGAAAAGCTCTCAGTAAGTTGAGCTTACATCTATAAAATTGCCATAATATGTTTAGTTCTAATGTTTTATTTAAAATAAGTGCTATACACGGCTAAAATATCTGAACAGATTTAAGTTTTCATATATTTAATGTACACGCATGAATAAAATAGGAACCCCATTAATAATGTGCTTGATGCTATTTGGGTTATTCCAGCTCAAATCATCCGAAAATTCACAGTGAAAAAAAAAACGATAACTCAAAACTTTACGAAAATTACGTTCGAACACAAAATGGCCTAGTCAACAGTTTGATATCATTTTCAAATTAGGAAAAAAGTATTTTCACAAATGTAAAGATGATTAGTATTCCACAGGAAAACACGTAATATATTACTTTTTCAGAAATTGCATGTCCAGTGCGTGTTAAAGTTCAACCAGATCTGGGAGAGGGACATGGGACCCTCCGGTTATTTGAGCTGGAATGGTCTAATTTTAGAGTGAATGTTGCTTATCAACACGTTATAGGGTTATTTACTGTGGTTAATTCACCCAACCAACTTTTATATTTCAACCTTACACGATGAAACTACAATTGTCTCTATACGGTAGAAAATCGTGATGATTGTCGAATTTTCATGCAATGGCAAGACCTGTCGTGGTTGGTTGCTGGTCAACAATTCAGAAATTCTTCGTTAAGACAGCCAAAACAGCAATGAAGAAATGCTTTCAGACAGTTTTTCGTAAGTTAAATTCCTACACTGTAATTCACTAAATCTATGGTGGCTGATGGACGCCATGTCTTATTTCCGTTTCTTCGCAGCGAAGATTAGAAAATACGAAAAAATCGAAGATACAACATATTCTTAGATTGCTGTATCTTCGCATTTTTCGCTTTTTCTAATCTTTGCGACGGAAAAAAAATGAACATACGACATGGCGTAAATCAGTCACCATACTAAATCTCCAACAGTCACCAGGTAGACATTATGAAAATAAACAGAAGACAAGGGGCTTCCGGAAAATAAACGTAAACAAAATGGTTCCCACAGGGAGTTACTATTGGTAAATATTGTGTATAATTCATTGAATAATAAACTTTACCTCATTTAAATTTTGATATTCTTCCATTGAATTATGTTGAATAACTTGGAACACTGTACAACTATATTCTGATGTTAGGCCTATATTACATTTGAACATTCTGCAAAAATAAAACGATTGAACAAAAGTTTAGTTTTCAAATCAATAAAATTAATAACAGAATAATTAGGGACTTTTGTCAGGTATTCCCCCCCCCCCGATAAAATATAAAGCAATCTAATTGGTAAGTAGGTCCTTACACCAGGAATCCTCGGATTTTATCATTGAAGATCTATGTAAGGATAACAAAATATTTCATCTAATATCTTTCTTGTTAATGATAATATTTACATAAGTGGTGAAATTAGGATAGTTCTTTACACTAAAAATACTTAGCTTGATTTTCAAACAATTTAAATGATTTACAAAAAACGTTATTTAAGATTAATTTTGGCTAATTGACATTGAAAAGTTTGGGTAAACTCCGAGTAATCCAACTAATTGAATCTACCTATTTGAAGAGTATACAAGGGGAAATAACTGACTAAGGTCCCTTATTAGATTTATAAATGGTTTACATATCTAGTCATATCAACTACATTAATGTTTCTCAGGTATAAACAAGGGACCTGCCTATATTTCGCTGAAACCTCCGACATATCCTAGTGTCGTGGCTACAGACTATGTTTATTTTGTAAAAATAAATGCAGTTGTTATAAATAAGGCCACAACAAGTTGATCATATGTTCTACAGATTTTTCTGGGGCGGGGGGAAATGGGCCAGCGAGCGAAGAAAAAAAGTCTTTATTCACTTGCTTTATACAGCAGTTTGACCAAATTTTTATGAGCGAGCAAGGAAATAAAAATTTTTTTTGTAAAAACCCGTCAAAATCAAGGTGCGAGCGAATCCATAGAACACATGATCAACTTGTTGTGGCCTAATGGACATTTAGTAATGAACCATCACAAGAACGTAAACTACTCAGTGTATAGATTTCTGAATAATCTACAACTATTTTACTTGATATAAAGATAGGCAAAAGAATGGTCGTACAAAATATTTCAAAACTAAACTCTACATAGGCTCTATAGCGTAATTCGCATCGCTAAACCGCAACCACTTTGCTGTGGCGCAGTGATTTCTTGTGTGCTAAGGGTGTTCACTAAGCATAGCAACATAAAATAGTTCCATTTCATAGGAAAGAAATCTCTCGATTTAAGGACACCCTTTCGAAATTAAAATAAAATGTTTAAGAAAAATAAGATTATGTTTCGTCGTGACTCGAACGCTCGATGTCAGACTTGTGCAAAACAAATTTATTTTTAATTTGTTGCTTTGCAATCAGAACTAATACATTAATTAATAAAGAAACTTTAGTCAGTTATCTTTCCCTGATAAAATCTGAAGCAATCCAATTAGTAAGTAGGTCCTTACAGTTGGAATCCTCGGATTTTATCATTGAATTCCTAAGTAAGGGTAACAAATATTTCATCTAATATCTTTCTTGTTAATGAAGATATTAACAAAAGTGATGGAATTTATATAGTTCTTCAACTAAAAGATAATTAGATTGAATTTCAAACAAATTAAATGATATACAAAAAAGGTATTTAAGATTAAATTTGGCAAATTTACATTGAAAAGTAAGGATAAAATCCAAGTAATCCAACTAATTAGACCTACCTATTTTGAAGAGTATACAAGGGGAAATAACTGACTAAAGTCCCTTATTATAAAATTAATATAAATACGTTCCAAAATAAAACTTTTACAGCCTAATAATACTGATGTCAACTCATTGAATACTGTCTTTGGCTCTCGAAATACGGGATATATGGGTTACGACTTTTAATTTAAATTTAAGTTCGATAAATTTTCATAAAAATAATTGTACATTAGGAATTGTGTACCTGTGTTTTTGGCCTCATAGAAACAAGCAGTTTCAGTTCATGTTTTATTTTATAAATGGAAAATTAAACCTGAAAGTTTGCATTTTTTAAAAATTTGTTTCTACTTGTGCAGACAGAGTATGCATGACATTTCGCGTTGGTTGCACCATTTGAAGTCACCCTTGCAACATTTAACGTTGTTTCCATGACAGGGATCGTAACAACAGCTGTCAGAGGAGACAGCATGCTCGACTTAGTAACTATTTGTCACAGAAGACTGATGTGGTTGATGATAAGGAACATACATATTTTAAAATTTGAAAATGATACCTTAACAAATTTAAAGAAAAAAAAGAGAAAATTTTAAGTTCACCAGAGAAAAGTTTGAAAAAAAATATATTTGGAGTTATGAATCGTGTCACATGAGATGTTGTTGATAATAAGGAACATATATTTAAAGTTTGAAGTCAATACCTAATACCCCCGTTACACCAAACTCGTTCTCACTACGTTCTGAAAAAAATGGACCGAACGAGTTCCAACTGTGTGAAAACGGAATGGACGTAGTAGCAACTAGCTACAGTCTGTGTACGAACGTGATGGACGAGCTCAGACGGGGTTGAACGAGAATGGGGTTTTAGAACTTTGAGTCGACTCAAAAATTTTCTGCGGGCACCCCGTTCTGCAACTAGACTGAGTAACAACGTACTGGCAACGGAATGGACGTACTGCGAACGAAATTGCCGTACTAGCATCGTACTCGGGACGTGACTTGTCGTAGTTTGATCGGGAATCAATTTGCAGTACGTTTACACACCGACCTGTTCCGTTTGTAACTCGGTTCATTCCGTTTGCACACAGACTTAACTAGTCTTGATTACGTCCATAGTGCGTTGTTATCCCGTCTAAATGTATGAAAACAAATTATAAAGTTCTGAACCAGTTTGCAACACGTTAACACACAGTTCTTAAAGTTCGCAGTAGGTTTTTGTTCCGTTCTACTCGTTTTTAATAAGTTTATTGCGTTCGTATGCAGTTCGTACAACACAATAACGTCTTCAGTACGATCTGGCAAGGTTTGGTATCAATACAGACCATTTCTCACCAAAAGATGGGTGTATGTCTTAGTTTTCTTCTTTTTCTCTGGCTTCTGACTCTGCCCCAAATCGTCTCTCCAAACCTGGCTGTCTGAGGCATTAGAAGAAGCAGGAGATACAACACCCTCATTTTCATTGACTGGCTCAGGGGGCTCAGAATTCTTTGGCTTAACTACAGGCTGGTCTTCAAAAGCTTCATCTAAGCAGGTGATTTTTGGAAGCGATTGTCTTAACACGCGCCGCCTGTCTGGCTCTGCTCCTTTTTCGAGGCATGGTGGTCACAATGATGCTTGACAAATTGTGTCCTCACAGTTATACCGCAGAACGAGAATGCCAACGGGTAGAAACGTCCTGGATATTCATAGCAATCGGATCAGAACGTGATGTCATTACGTTCAGAACGCTCTAAGAACGAGATGGGAACGTTCTTAGAACGAGTTGAACTGTCTTAAACGGGATGGTCAATAGTAAAGGAGCTTAGAAGAACTACTCATGAACGGGTTAAAACGGACTACGAACGGTTCGGACTAGTTGGAGACGGTGTCTCGTGACGAGAACGAGCAATTTTACCCGATACAAACGGACTACAGACGGGATAAAAACGAAATGCACGTATTGGGAACTGGTTCTGAACGGACTATGATCGTATAGCTGACATTTTCCGACTTAAACGGCACGTCCTAGCTCGTTCACAACCAGTTTCGCGATATTTTAGGACGGGGTCGAACGTTCTAAGAACTAGTTTGGTGTAACGGGGCCCTAAAGAAACAAAACAGTTGCAGTAAAAACAAGCATTTTTTAAAGAAAACTAAGTTCAAAAGGGAAAAATTCTGAAAATAAAATATATTTAGAGTCATGGACCTTGTCACATGAGATGTGGATGATGATAAGGAACATATGTTTAAAGTTTGAAGTTGATACCTCAAGAAATAAAAAAGTTATAGTAAAAAATATTACTGCACAAAAACTTTAATCAGAAATGTGGATGCCGACGCTAGGGCGAGTAGGAGAGCTCCCCATTTACTTCGTAAAGTCAAAACCTAATGACAGAAAACAATAAAAGGCTTACCTTTCTTAGTATGTAAGATGGTATCATTTAAGTCTTGTATATATTTTAACACTGATCTAGTTCAACTCATGATCAATCTGAAATAGAAATATTTAAATCAAGGTTTAGAATCACCATTATAAATGTATTGTACATGCATGGTTTATTTTAAAATACAGTACAAACTTTATATCAATGTACTATGTTATGTCCATTCATATGTCCATTTTATACATTTTGGAAAAACATACATTGATGCAGACACTTATTTTATATGTTTATTATAAATATCTTAGTCGCTAATGGAGTATATGGAGTTTCCGTAAATGCCGACTTTAATAGCTATTTTGCAAAATGGTTTATTACTGGTTGCATTTTATATAAACTTGTTTTATTACTATCTAGCAAATGTGAACAAACTATAAAAGATCTTGCTTGTTTCATTTTTTATGCTTGGAAGCTGAGAAACCAAATGTAAATAGATATACAAGCATAAAAATATTATGTACATGTACATGTATATATTAAAACATTATAATTATATATGTAATATTGTCAAATGATAATTCTATATTGTCTTTCAACATTATAATACGCATATTTTCATGTATATGTTATTACAAATGTATGTAGATGTATCATGTTATGGGCCGGTGGCCTCTATCATTATTAAATAATATTATTAAAATATTATCATTATTAAAACTATATGTGCAAGTTCTTACTTAGCATGTTATCATTTGTTTTGAATTTTCTTGATGAATTTAATGCATACCAATTAAGCACCACATAATTACTTATGCACATTTTGCAGAACTTCATATTTTGAAGTAAGACTTTTATTTGAATAGATAAATGTTAAACTTTCCTTAAAATACTTAATTTGCATATGCAACTTTCATTACCTCATTAACATGGTATCATAAGAAAAATAGACCTAACAAATGTGATACCGATATTCATTCTAAATTTCTGTCATAATTGGTAATTAAACTATTTAAGCAAAAAGTGGCATTTTGATACAGGCGAAAGTAATTAGTATATTATGCAAAACACTTAATGCTGACAAGGTGTCATCAATCAATTTTTGAACCAGCTCTGTTTAACATATATAGAAACTTCGTTAATTTTACAATTTTAGCCAGACTGCAACAGTTTGTTAGTTTGTTTGTTTGTTTGTCATATAACGGCGGTCAGTCAACCTACTTACTCCTCCCGGAAAGGCTAAATCTCTGAATTTAGCTGTTAACCGACTACTAAGCGCATACTTTCGTCAGTGACTGACAACTGCCCTACATGATTAAAAATCATTGGTAGGAGGGAGAATGGCCGTAGAAATAATTTCATGACCAAGCTCCACGAAAGTATGCCACGCCCGGGAATCGACCCACAAACCCTCGATCAGTAGATATATGCTTGCTTCCAACTGAGCTAGCCGGGCGGCGGCTGCAACAGAATGCAGAAACATATTCTACAATTTACAATGCATGTTGCATAATTTTTATTTAAATCAATATTTACCTACGCATCATCTTAATTGCCATGAATGTATTTGTATCTTATTTTACATCATTAGCGTATCGTTATTATATTTCACCCAAACATATCGTTGTAAAAATTAAATGACATTTATTTGTACTGAAAAACATGTGTTGCATTACGTAAAATACCAAATTTGCATACATGTACATTTGCATATTTAGTTTTCTGATCAAGCTAAAATTTATACCATAAAAAATGCTCAAGAATAGCTGGGTGTCATCGCTTGGATTCTTAAAGGTACTCATTCACAGATTTCACCTTAAATAACAATCAAAATTGTATCGAAATATTTTTGAACACGGGAAAGATGCGTTCTGATAATGACAATTTTAGTGCAAATTGACATACAACTATGATGGTGTTCCATATCTACCCGATTTGACATGGTATAGACGCTTTTAGTGTATTTTTGTGACTTTATTGTATATTTCTAACAACATATAGGTCAGTTTTATTGAAAATAATAAGAATTATTTTTTGCCACAATTACAGAAACTGAATGGTATCTTGAAATTATAGAAAAAAAATCCTAATCTGTGAACTAGCACCTTTATGCCCTGGTCACACTTTCACGGAAAGGACCACGGAAGAGCTACGGAGTCGCTCCGTGGCTATCCGTACTGATCCGCAGCTCTCCGTAGCGGAACCGTAGTCAACCGTAGTAGTCCGTGGGTATTCGTAGCTATCCGTATTGATCCTTGTCAATTTTTGTGCATGCACAAAAATTTGTCACGGAAAAATCAACCGTAGCGTATCCGTGCTAGCCCGTATTAGACCGTACTGTTCCGTTCTGATCCGTAGCAAATCCGTATCAATTCGTAGCTCTCCGTAGACCCTCACTTGTCACGGATTGCTACGATTTGACACGGAGAGCTACGTATTGGCTAGTGGCTACGTATTAGTACGGTTCCACTACGGATAAACTACGGATTTGACACGGAATGCTACGGAGATCCACGGTTTTCCTACGATGAACTACGGAGAGACACGGATTTGCACGGTCTACTACGGAGAGATACGTTTTAGTACGAAGTGGTACGGTTCGGTACGGTTTGCTACGAATAAATTCAGAATGGAATATGTTTAAACATGCGTATAATTAATGTTTTCTATATAACCCTACCTATTTGCGAACAGAGTTATTATTTCACAATCTGACATGGACCATCAACAAATCGTATCCGCAATTAAGTGGCTGCAATTGGATATAGATATTGCATAAAATGTGGAAGCATAACTTGTGCTTCTGGAAGACATACGTAGAGGTATATTATATTATTTAGCTATATATAGATATTAATGTCGTAATGTTATTTGAATTAATGCTGATTATTGTTGTTCGAAGCTGAATAAAACGATGTTATTTTGTAATTATTGTCACCATCTATGTACAAAACGGTGTGAATAATTTAGTAACATATGAAACAATACTTTGTCTAGTTCTTAATTCATATACAACGACTTTTGTTTAATATGTGATAATCACATAAATGATTGCTTTAGTCATTATGTACTCAAATAGGGAAGACCTAAGAGATGGTGGACAAGGGAATGGTTGCTGTGCAGACCTCTTCATGGCCAGTGTGAAGCTCTTATGGCAGAGCTTTGTGATGAGGATCCAGCATCATACAGGAACTTTCTAAGAATCAGTCCGGATATGTTTAATGAACTTCTTCATGTTCTGGGACCAAGGATTACGAAAAATGTCCACTGGATGAAGAAAAATATCAATCCAGGAATGAAAATAGCAATAACCCTACGATACACGGCAACAGGGGACAGTTACCTGACGTTTATGTATGGTTTTCGTGTTGCACACGGTACTATTAGTGGGTTTGTACGAAACGTGTGCGAGGCAATAGTGTCGGCATATGCTGAGGATGTTATACAAACACCTACTGAGCCTAAGGAGTGGCAGGCCATAGCGGACCGATTCGCAACCTAGTAGCAGTTTCCACACACACTCGGTGCCCTTGATGGAAAATTTGTGGCCATAAAATGTCCAAAGAACGGTGGATAATTATACTTCAATTACAAAGGCTACCATTCCGTTGTATTGATGGCTCTGGCTGACGCCGACTACAAGTTTATTTGGGTGAATATTGGAGCGCAGGGAGGATGTTCCGACGCACAAATCTGGAACCAGAGTGACCTTAAATCGGCAATCGAAAAAGGAATAATTGGCATCCCAGAAGCAACACCCCGGGGAATTTCTATTGATACGAGACGCTCCGTACAACTCCGCAGTGGACCGTTCTTCTCCGTAGCAGACCGTTCTTCTCCGTAGTCGACCGTACCAGTTCGTGCCTATGCCGTCGCGAACCGTAGCAAATCCGTAGCAAAACCGTTCTGATCCGTATCATTCCGTGTCAAACCGTAGCGATCCGTAGATCTTCCGTAGTTCTTCCGGGAAGTTTACCTGCATTTTACTGGACTTCCGTCAGTCTCCGTACTTACATCGTAGCGCAACCGTATTGGAACCGTAGCGGTCTACGGAATTGGGCTTTTCCGTAGCGACCCGTGGCGATCAGTCCGTAGGTCTTCCGTAGCTCTTTCTAGGTCCTTTCCGAAAAAGTGTGACCAGGGCATTAATCAGCAATATTTAAAGGGACTCAAGCGCATGGTTCACCTCATATGCTGTAGGACTAACGTCAAATTTTCTATTAGATAAGTGTCAATGAAAGACGTCGTTTGTGAATGCCGCTTTCTTTTATGACATATTTCAGGCGTATTTCGTTTTGGGTCATTCCAGCTCAAATCAACCAGTGCTTCCCAGGTCACCCTCTCAGATCTGCCTGAAACTTTTAACATGTATTTGTACATCCAATTCATGGACAAAAATGAAATATTTAGTCAGTATCTCCAGTACTTTGGAAAAAATTGGCATTTTAAGTAAAGGGGGGTAATTTTGCAGTTTCTGAATTTCGTCCTGAGGCCATGTTTAGATACTTATATCTCCTGAAATATTATTTCTATACTTCTGAAAGTGATATATGTCACACACTTTTACCTGTAGAGTACAAAAATGTTATTCAATTAAGTGTGAAATTGTTACTTTTTTGTCTATAGTCCTCTAAAAATCGAAAAATCTTAAATTTGTCATAAAATCTTCCAAATTGGCACATTGATTTTTTCATTACCATTTCATATTTAGATCTCAAATTTATTAAGCATTTATTTACAACATATAAGAGTATTTTAAAACAAATTTGAATCCAAAATCTCACTTATATAATTCACAATATTTATTTAAATTGAGTATGATCTCAAAATTTTGCGAAATTTGCCTATATTTGAACACCAAAATGGCCATGTCAAGAGTTCACAATCATTTTCAAATTTTGTACATGAATTCTATTACATGTAAACATTATTCAATCAAAAATTTGTTTTGTTTATGAGTTTCTTTACGGAGTTATACGTAACTTTATAGAGGTCAATTTTTCAGTTCTCGGGGGCTATTACAGTATATTTTAAAGTTGGTTTTGTCCCGGGGTGTGACTGTATGTGCTTGTAATAGACTAAACAGTCTCTATAGTATGCATGGAAATAATATTTGAACATTAATTTGCATCATACATCAATATTTTAACAAAAATCCTTTATTCACATAATACTTTGAATATGTATGATGCTGATTGCATTGGTGCTCATATAATCATTGGAGACTGTATTTAACTGAATGTTTCAGAAACCACTTATGTCATAAATGGTGTTGAAAGGATAATACTTTTTAATAATAGAATGTTTCTTTCTGGAATTAAACATATTCAGTTATTAAATTTAAGCATTTGTAGTTGTAATTTAATATTATTATTTATTTATTTGAATTAATTTCTTATTATGCATGAAAAAGCGTAAGACCAATGTTATATTCTTAAACAATGTACATGAAGTCCAAATGTCTTGGTAATAAGTTTTGGTTATTGCCCTTTGTGTTGTTACAGTAAAACTTTTTTATCCTAGTCAGACAACAACCATATTAGTTTCATCAATTTTTCGACTAAGTGTTCCAGATAATGACAAGGAATCCCAATAAGACATGTTATTTTGTTTAATTGACGTAAGCTTTGACTCCTGACAACTTCTGAAAAAACCTCTTAAACAAGTCTCTCTTTAATACACCGACTTATTTGTGTCCCAGTTACTGCAACTCTGTGGCATTGGAGGTATAGTACAACCTCTCTTGAACAGCACCCACTGGGAGGGACTAAAAGTGTTGCTATTTAGAGATTGTTGCTCTGCAGACTGCAGAGGTTAAATTCGATTAAAATCATTTCTAAGGAATATACTAAAAAGTTGTTGTTGTGCAGAAGATTTGTTTTGAAGAGGGTCGTTATGCAGAGGTTATACTGTATTGTTCATAAATCTTTTTATTCACTCAAAAGTCAGATGTAGACATTTTTCCACATCTCATAAAACTGGTTCTTATATTCAAAGTGGACATTTTTAAAATTGGTTAAAAAAGGCTGGCACCATTTTGAAATCCAAAAAAGAATTTCTATCATGATTGAAAGCACTGTTATAGAGATTGTATGACAAAATTTCAAATACATTTTCCCAAGAATCACTTAGACATCATGAACATCTAAATATTAATAGTACTGGTACATGTATGTGTAAAAACCATTCAGTGTATCATAATCAAGAAAGAAGGTATAATACAGTAAAACCTCAATATTCATATCACTGAAGGCCATCTGAATAAATTCAAGTGATTTTAGTTCTGATTTAAGGAAATAGCACTGGGAAGCAATTATTAGTTTTAAGTATTCATGTATAATTTTGTATTTGTCAAGATATATTACGTTTAATTAGTGTGGTTTCTGCCATTAATATCATAGGTAACGGGAAAGAGTGTTAGGCTCTAAATTTTTTCGTTGAAGTTGAAAGATACATTGACCATATCAAATTCTGACTTTTTAAAAAAATAATTATCTTATAAAAGTTTACAAATCTATGTATCACTAGTTAACAAATTCTTACTTAATAATGTTTTTGAAACATTTTGAGCCAGTACAAATTGCTTTCAGTGTACATGTATATGTTCACAAAACAAACCAAAGAACTGAAAATTCATTTTTAAAATGTTTATGTGTTTCACAACACCATCGAGGAGTTTGATAGCAAAATATATTTTTACTCAAATGGTAAGAATCATAATATGTATGTACAAAATGTACAAGTAAATGATCAAATATTACATCTCTTCATAACATTAGGACTGTATGAATTCATGCTTATATTTCATGTGCGGGACAGAACTGAATTTATAAAATACTAGTTTAGTCCCAAAGAATTGATAATTGGATACCTTACTATCACTCAAAACCTACACAATATAATCCTTTAAGACAGAATATGGTTTTGGAAACATTCAGTTAAATACAGTCTCCAATGATGATATGAGCACCTAGGCAATCATCAAAATACGTATATATTCAAAGTATATGGAAAAAATTTTTTTGTTAAAATATTGATATATGATGCAAATTAATGTTCAAATATTATTTCCATGCATACTATAGAGACTGTTAAGTCTATTACAAGCACATACAGTCACACCCCGGGACAAAACCAACTTTAAAATATACTGTAAAAGCCCCCGAGAACTGAAAAATCCACCTCTCTGAAGTTACGCATTACTCTGTCGAGAAGCTCATAAACAAAACAAATTTTTGATTGAATAATGTTTACATGTAATAGAATTCATGTACAAAATTTGAAAATGATTGTGAACTCTTGACATGGCCATTTTGGTGTTGGAACATAGGCAATTTTCGCAAAATTTTGAGATCATACTCAATTTAAATAAATATTGTCAATTATATAAGTGAGATTTTGGATTCAAATTTGTTTTAAAATACTCTTATATGTTGGAAATAAATGCTTAATAAATTTGAGATCTAAATATGAAATGGTAATGAAAACATCAATATGCCAATTTGGAAGATTTTATGACAAATTTAAGATTTTTCGATTTTTAGAGGTCTATAGACAAAAACGTAACAATTTCACATTTGAATAAACACCAGTTTTGTACTCTACAGGTAAAAGTGTGTGACATATATCACTTTCAGAAGTATAGAAATAATATTTCAGGAGATATAAGTATCTAAACATGGCCTCAGGACGAAATTCAGAAACTGCAAAATTACCCCCCTTTACTTTAAATGCCAATTTTTTCCAAAGTACTGGAGATACTGACTAAATATTTCATTTTTGTCCATGAATTGGATGTACAAATACATGTTAAAAGTTTCAGGCAGATCTGAGAGGGTAACCTGGGAAAATTTCTAAAAATTGGTTGATTTGAAATGGAATGACCCTTTTGCAATATTTGACATTTTAAAATGGCATGATTAGAATTCGTAAAAGCAAATGTATATAGTTTACATAAATACTATCAACATTTCTAATTAATAATACTAATGTGCTTACCAATGGAACATTAACCAGAATGTCATAATACCATTTACTTCTAAACTGAACTTTTGTTGAACGAATCTTGTATTTCTTTTCTGTCTTGAGCCATAAACATAACTCACAATCTGTAATATAAATAACGTACGGGAAAAAACCAAGCAGAAATGTTTCATCGGTCTTAGTTTGTACTTAAAACTTACATGTGAGTACAAAACTAGTTGTATTTATAAATGTATAGCACCTTCACTAGTTAGGATAAAAATTAAAAAAAAATAGAAAGTCAATTATTACTTTGTTAACGAAGAAAAATCCTGCTATTTGTCATATTCTAATTATGCCACATTTAATATATATTTATGGTCAATTGGCTTCAGTCATGTTCAGTCACTCTGCACCTACCCTCTATAAGCAGGGGTCATAAATAGAGAATATTAGGTTAGTGCCAATCTGTATCTAGTTTATCCGGCAAGTTGGAGAAAGGTTTATTCGGCGAGGCTTGCCGAGTCGAATAAACCTTTTGGAGACGAGCCGGATAAACTAAGTACAGATTGACACTAACCTAATATTCTATTTATCATACTCGCATTTGCTTGAATGACTAATTTAAATCCGAAAATTCTGCGTTTAACATGCTCTAAATTCAGATGACCGAATTACAGCTCAGTAATTGTGTTAAACGGTCTTTTAACTGTTGGCGCGTCAAGAAATAATCCCGATGCTTGACTCTATTATATATTAGTAAAGGCAATATTTTAAATGAAAGATGAAGAGAAAATACTTAAATAAACTTGATTTATAAATAAACAAGCAAAAATTTATTTTTGGACGAATAAATCACTTGCGAATTTTCCAAGGACGAATCAGTTTTTATGACGTCATGTAAGCGAAGTTTGTTGTCAACATGGCGGTCGTACAGGAGCGTTTGTAGGATTCGTCATTTGACGAGTTTACTATTATTTATCATGGATTTAACCAATATTATCAGGATAATTTGTTATTCAAACTTTAAATAGACGATAGGATATATGGATGAAAGGATTATTAAGGGAAATACACTCGCAGCGAGCCAGCGACGCTGAAAGATGTCAACCATTTTCAGAAAATGGCCAGGACGGTCTGTGTCGTGGATGACGGTGATGATTTTTGAAGCCAGTTTCATTATATTTAATTTATGCGTGGCTTGGCTTTGGTAAAACAATAGTCAACCTATGTATTTACTGTATAATGGCTGGATATTCGTCAAAATATACACAGAAAGGAATTCATTGCAAATTTTGGAGTTTGGCACTGTACAGCGTCAACGATTGAGTTTTTGTAAAATTTGAATGATGAAGTAAGTGATTTAATTAAGATTTACATTGAAATTGTTTGCACAAGCCCGTATTTGATTATTTTGTGTAAAATGTATTTGTTAAGTTGTCGTTAAAAGAATGAAACGCGGTCGCTTTTGATGCCCAATGTTATGATTATGTAGAAAAGTAGTCCGTCAATGCGTAGTCACGTGACTGCCGAATAAAGCAACGCTGCCGAATAAAGATAGGTTTATTTGGTCAATAGGTTTTCCTTCTAAAAGATCACTTTGGGGTAGGATAATTAAAAATATCGTACAGCAAAAATCATCTGAAGTCAATCTTATGAATTTGTCTGAAGCTTTTGAAGTTTTGTAGTAAAACAATTAGTAGAATAATGCATTCAGAATTTATACTTGGATATATTCATCCGTGTATAGTAGTATCAATAGGAATAAATATTGACCATTTAATAAATATTTTCTGATTTTGGCTTAAGACGGATTTTGTCGTAAGATAGATTTATTATGACCCCAGTTGCTAAATATTTGTCTTGTTCTCGTTAAGAGATTTCTTGTAGATTGTCTTGTCCTGTCGAACTTTCTTGATTCAACAATCACAACCTGAAATAGACAAAACACGAGAAGAGAAACCCGACAGAAATATGTTGCTTAATGTAAAAATATGATTAAAGAAATGCTGAAAAAGAAACAGATTAGATTAAAACACGGAGCACAGACAAGCATGCAATAGGGACAGGGAGGGGCAGGGATTTTATACACCATGGGGGTTATGTGGTCCGTTTAGGGCGGTCATTTCCGCTACCATTCCCACCTAACTACCAGGGCTATAGGAAGTCTCTGATCACCATTATTCCAAGATGGCTGACTTGTGCAAAAATAGTTTTTACCTAGCTAAGACATATCGATCAATACCCCAAAACCAAACACTTTACTAAAAACCCTCCTTAAAATCATAACCCCAACCATGCAGACAAAAAACAAATTAAGCTTTAATTACCCCCCCCCCAAGTTTTGTCATATTTAAGTACTCAGCCATTTGTAATTTCATTGAAATCTAAAATAAAACTTGTGAAAAAAATCGATTCTAATTATTATGATAATTGACTTAAACACTTATGTGGTTATGTCAAAATCAAAACAGAAAGTAATATCACATGTACATACTAATAAAAGCTATCGACTTAAGTTGTATTTAAAGTGTGGAAGCAAATCAGATTCAAATATTGACTAATGTACCTAACAGCTACTCATTCACACTTGAATTAAGCATTCAGACATAGAGACGGATGGAGTAAAACGGCTCTAAAACACAGTAGTTTTGCGTCACAATCGTTAATGTGAACTTGGTTCTAGATTTTTTATCTTTGGGTCTTATAATTAGAATCCTATCTGGGTTTTATTCGTCGTTTTTCTTGATTCTCTAATCTTGCTTTCTGATTGGTCAATATCAATCTGCGGGAAATTAGACGCCATTTTGATGCCAGTCAACAATAATTGCTTCGCAACAATATGCACTTAATATTTTGTCTAGTTACAATATAAATATTAGTATTGGACCTCAATGTCGTTAAAAGTCATTTCTATTTGTTTCTTTCTTGCTCTCTTCCACATTTCGTCCGTGAATTTGTTTTTAGGACAGATAGTCTAGTTTAGAGTAGCTTGACTTCGTGTTTCTAATCATTCGAACCTTGGAAATTGATGGCTTTCTAAGATTTTTGATAATAATTTTAACTTATATTTAATAAGGGTGGACTGAATAAATAAATATTTTTTTCCATTCTATTAATTTACAATCACAAATGTCCACATGTAGTATTTGGTTTGAGAGGCGAGTTGGTGGAGTGTTTTCATCCTATTGATGAACAAGATTTTTATCATCATTGATGTTTTATTTTGGATAAATTGTGAAGTCACTTGAATTATGAGTATTTTAAGTGTATTGTTATAATTGCATGTATGTGTTTTAAGTTTGTTTGATCTTGTCTATGGATAACTCATTGCTATAATGAATACTAACTTGAAAGTGAATAACCATGGGCCTTTTACCATCAGAATCATCCTGTTGAGTATGTTGTAACTAGTACTAATGCCCAGTACTATTGACATTGTCTGTCATATCATATGAAAGAAGTTATTTTATTTGAAGTGATGATATAGACCTACATGAGAATAAGGACCGAATGACATGCCATATTTTATGTACATGTACTATTTTTGCTATCTGACATACCATATTGTGTGTAAGTTACTTTAATAGAGGACAGAAACAGGACAGTCTGACATGCATGTGATAACGTGTTATTGAATTTAAGTAAAAGACCAACTGAGCATTTGAATCGTGTGGCTTGTCATTTCGGATGTTCGGTAATTGAATTTGAAAACAGAAACTATCGAATGTTATGTTATATTGTGGGTATGTTTTTTTTAATTGCAGACAGAAACCTGAATGAGCGATGGGACAATATAAATGCTTATTATGTATATCAGCTCAATCTTTTCAATCACAAAATAACCCTGGAAGAATCAGGAAAACTGCAAGAAACAAGATGTCAGTTAAAGGACATGGTGTTGAATAACCCAATCAAAGAATAAGAAAGTTACAGCTTATTCACGAATAAACTTTTGAATAGTTACTTTAAATAGCTAACTACTACTAGCTTAAGTCAGGGACCTCGTACATGTAGAATAAATAAACGACCGATTTTCATATGAATTTAAAGGCGTGTGTAATAGAAACAAGTCATAAATGAGAAAAATTCGGACCGCTTATATATTTCCAGGAAAATTGTCAAATTTCTTTCATTGATTAAGTATATGAAGAAGTTTCCAGCCTTGTGGAAGGGTATGTGAGTACAGGACATAGACACCTGTCCAGGAAAGCTAGGTTAGATGTGCTATCTACAGTAAAATACACTTGACTGTGTTGACACTTATTCAGTACAGTTGAACTGGGAAATTATTAGAATGTAAACATTGGCACGTGTTTCAGGTAAATAAACAGTTTTACCCATGATGCTGAGCGTCTCCGTACAAGACCAAGTGTTTGTGTGCAAAACGAAAGCGTATAAGATCATTAAAGTTTCTTCGATGCAAAACTAACCAATCATAATAAAACTGTAGTCATAGTTTTTTTGTTGGGGGATACCTTTTGAGAAATTTCCTATTTAGTATTTAAACAATCAGAACCAACACACGAGTATAACATTAATTGAGGGCCTAATCAATTAACTAAAAGGCTGTTTTTCTTAAAACTACTACTGAACCAAAATCGGTAAGAAAACATAGAAAATCCAACAACTTTTTCACTTTAATTTACCAAAAAACTGGACTGGAAAAATGATATTGGAATAATAGAAACAATATAAAGTGCTTTCACTATCTTAAAAATCATCAGAATGATTTTGTAGTAAAATTATATCATTAATAAACAATGTATCTTATACAATATACTTAAATTGCAAAAACATAATCAAGTTGAAATAATAATAATAATACGTATATTAAAATAGCTGTTAAATAATAATAAGGATCAAGCGATCATTTCCACTGGTTGTATGCACACAAAAATTATCTCTTTCAAAATATAAAAATATGATGATGCTGCATTACAATACGCCCTAAATGCATTACAAAATAGCTTTATCATACTAATACATATATAGTCATGTTCTATCAAATCATAAGCTGTAAAGCATGTTACTTGATACCATTGACCACTTCTGTACATAGTACAAATCATTAGAAAATGCTGTATTTTTTATAGTTTTTATAATATGTAAATTAATCACTTGGGTAACAAACATGTACATAAATTAACAATACCATATGCCTTCCACATCCATGTGAATAACAACATAATTCATCATACGTAGTTTAGATTGTTTATACACTTATTTTTAACAAAATTTTCCAAAACTCCAAAAGATGTTTTTTTCAAATTAGTGAAATATTTCTACATGTAATTAGCATCCTAGCCAGACTTAGTACTATCATTGCCATGTCAATAATGCTCTATAAATAGTACCTTAAATATTTGGTACATCATAAAAAATGTTAACAAAACATAACATCCGATCTAGCTATCCTCCCATAAATGGGCACTTCACTAGATGGCTCAGAATTATGTATGAAAAATTTTAGTATAATTCCGATCTAGCTATCCTCCCATAAATGGGCCCTTCACTAGATTGCTCAGAATTATGCGTGATATATTATAGTATTATTCCGATCTAGCTATCCTCCCATAAAGGGCCCTTCACTAGATTGCTCAAAATTAAGCGTGATATCTATAAAAATAATTCCGATCTAGCTATCCTCCCATAAAGGGCCCTTCACTAGATTTCTCAGAATTATGTGTGATATCTTTTAGTATAATTCCGATCTAGCTATCCTCCCATAAATGGGCCCTTCACTAGATTGCTCAGAATTATGTGTGATATCTTTTAGTATAATTCCGATCTAGCTATCCTCCCATAAATGGGCCCTTCACTAGATTGCTCAGAATTATGCGTGATATCTTTAAGTATAATTCCGATCTAGCTATCCTCCCATAAAGGGCCCTTCACTAGATTGCTCAGAATTGTGCGTGATTTCATTTAGTAAAATTCCGATCTAGCTATCCTCCCATAAAGGGCCCTTCACTAGATTGCTCAGAATTGTGCGTGATTTCATTTAGTAAAATTCCGATCTAGTTATCCTCCCATAAAGGGTCCTTCACTAGATTACTCAGAATTATGTGTGATATCTATAAAAATAATTCCGATCTAGCTATCCTCCCATAAAGGGCCCTTCACTAGATTGTTCAGAATTATTTGTCATATATCTAAGTATAATTCCGATCAAGCTATCCTCCCATAAATGGGCCCTTCACTAGATTGCTCAGAATTGTTTTTTTGTTGTTTTTTTTTGTTTTAATTCGAAGTATGTAGGTTTAAACTCACTTACTTAACAAATAACTAGTCTAAGTACATCGTTATCAAGCATCATAAGTGATAATTACATGTATTTAAGAAAGAAAGAACAATAGTTTTAGTAGTTTTGGACCTACGTACAATACTTATGTTGTTAAACCCATTAATGTAAAGGTATGAGTATAAATCATTTATGTATTGTCAAACAATAATTAAAAATTTAGTCATGTTACACAGCTTTTCATAGTTTGTATTGTTACAGAGAATAGAAACAAATGGTACCAAGTGAACAGCTTTAAGAACTGACTGATATATTTCAGGAACATCTTATTAAGTATTTTGTAAAATAGTCCTATGTGTGATCTAAATGTCAAACACTTACATTGAATATAAAATTGTAAGACAAAAATGTTAAACAAAAATGTAATGTAAACAATAGATCGAAAATTGACATAACTTTACATTTTTACAGACCTGATTTGACAATTTACACATTTATATATCTATTGCAGATCAACAATGTTTTGAATTTCCCCATTTCTATATATTTTGATTAGTAGTAGCTATGTTAAATAATTTAATAAAACAACTTTTTACAAAATGCAAGACAAAGCATGCGGACACATGAAGATTTGATAAAAGGTTACAATATTTATTTTCTGAATGGCGATCGGAACCAACATAATGGTACTTTACTGCATGAATTGTCCATATTAAACACAATTTTAAGGTTGCCAACTACCATAACCAGCTTTTCTGGACACATATCGATTATCCGTGCCGGATAACCCTTCAAAAAGGGGCGTCAACAATTTCTCCCAATACGGAAGACAATAGCCATTAGTAGATTATATTTAATGAAAGGAAATATCATATGGAGCCTAGGAAATAAATCCGGATAAATCGAATGCCACTGAACAACGACCCTGGACAAACCTACATTAGAAATAGGACAAAACAACTTGTAATATGTATGTCTGATATACAAATGAATGACAAAAACCACATAGACAAACACCATTATTCAGTTTACATTAATATTGTTTTGGGTTCCATGTCACAGGGACAAAGTAGTCAATGTCTTGAATCAAGTGAAACAAGAGTATGGCATTACTGACATATTGGACAGTGGCCACCACAAAGTCCTGACCTAAATCCAGTTGAAAGCCTTTAGTTTGACTTAAAGTGTACAGTTTGTGATTACAGGTCAAGAAATTTAAAAGAGTTGGAAGCTAATAACGGGATGCTTGAGTCAAAATACATGTAGAAAGGTGCCAAAGACATATCAGAAGCATGCCAGATAGAATGCAAGCTGTTATTGCTTCAAAAGACGTTATTAAAGACACGTTATTAAAGCTGAATGAGTGACAATGTTGCTGAATTTGTTGTGAATCAGTATTTTTGTTCTATACTTTAAAAAAGTTCTTAATCATGTCTTATTATCAAGTTGTCTTAATTAGGAACAGATACTTACCTGGAAGAATGAATATTTTGACACGTCAAATTGGGTAAAAGTTTTAATTAGAAGACAGAGACCTACATGGCAAAGGATAGAATGACATGCGAAATTGTGTGTAATATTAATGAAGACCGAAATCAACATGACAATAAGGAATTACTGACATGTCATATAGCGTGTAGGGTTTTTAGTTGAAGACAGATATCTGCATTAAAATAAGGACCGACTGACAAGTCATATTGTGTGTAAGATTTTTATTGAAGACAGAAACCTACATAAAATTTAGAATACAATAACGTGTCATATTGCGTGAAGGTTGTCCTAATTAAGAATAGATACTTACCTGGGAATAAAGAAATTCTGACGTGTCAATTTGAGTTAAAGACGGAGACCTACATGAAAGTAACGATGGAGTGACATGTCAGAGTGTGTGTACGTTTTATCTGAATAAGAATAACTACCGGTTGACATGTGATATTGTGTGAAAGAAGTTTAATTGAAGACAGAAACCTACATGGGAATAAGGATATAATAACATGACACATTCTGTGTTAGTTTTCTTAATTAAGAATAGATACTTACCTGGTAAAAGAGAAAATTCTGACATGTCAAATTGAGTAAAGATTTAAATTAAAGACAGGAACCTTCATGAAAATAACGATGGAAAGACATGTCATAGTGTGTGTAAGTTTCTTTAATTAAAGACAGGTTTCTAAATAAGAATAACTACCGTTGACATGTAATATTGTGTGTAAGGTTTTTTAAATGGAGACAGAGACGTATAAGAAAATAAGGACCGGCTGAGATGTAGCTTGTTTGTGTAAGATGTTTAATAAAGACAGAGACCTTCATGAAATCAACGACCGGCTGATATGTCAATTGTGTGTAAGATTTTTATTGAAGGCAGAAACCTACATGAGAATAAGGATAGAATAACATGACACATTGTGTGTTAGTTATCTTAATTAAGAATGGATACTTACCTGGTAAAAGAGAAATTCTGACATGTCAAATTGAGTTAATTTTTTATTTAAAGACAGAAACCTACATGAAAATAACGATAGAATGACATGTTTTATTGTAGGTTTTTTATTGAATACAGAGACCTTTATGAGAATAACAACCATGTGAATGTGTTTTGTGTGTAAGGTTTTTTTAAATGGAGACAGAGACCTATATAAAAATAAGGACCGGCTGAGATGTAGTTTGTGTAAGATGTTTAATAAAGACAACAGACCTTCATGAAAATAACGACCGGCTGATATGTCAATTGTGTGTAAGATTTTTTATTCAAGACAGAAACCTACATGAGATTAAGGATATAAATATGTCATATTGTGTGAAAGTTATCTTAATTAAGAATAGATACTTACCTGGGAAAAGAGAAATTCTGACATGTCAAATTGAGTTAAGTTTTAATTCTAAGACAGAGGCCTACATAAAAATAAGGACGGAATGACATGTCATGGTGTGTGTAAGTTGCTTTAATTGAAGACAGGTTTCTAAACAAGAATAACTACCGTTGACATGCTATTGTATGTAAGGTTTTTTAAATGGAGACAGAGACGTTTAAGAAATTAAGGACCGGCTGAGATGTAGCTTGTTTGTGTAAGATGTTTAATAAAGACAGAGACCTTTATGAAATCAACAACCGGCTGATATGTCAATTGTGTGTAAGATTTTTATTGAAGGCAGAAACCTACATGAGAATAAGGATAGAATAACATGACACATTGTGTGTTAGTTATCTTAATTAAGAATGGATACTTACCTGGTAAAAGAGAAATTCTGACATGTCAAATTGAGTTAAGTTTTGATTTAAAGACAAAATTACATGAAAATAACGATAGAATGACATGTTTTATTTTAGGTTTTTTTGATTGAAGACAGAGACCTTTATGAGAATAACAACCAGGTGAATGTTAATTGTGTGTAAGGTTTTTTTAAATGGGACAGAGACCAATATGAAACAAGAGCTGTCAGAGGAGACAGCATGCTCGACTTAGTAAGTGTTTGTCACAGGAGATGTGGTTGATGATAAGGAACATACATATTTTAAAATTTGAAAATATAAACTTAACAAATTCAAAGAAAAAAAAAGAAATAAATAGAAAACTATAAGTTCAAGGGGGATAACTCTGAAAAAATGTATAAGGAGTTATGAATCTTGTCACATGAGATGTGGTTGATAATAAGGAACATATATCTAAAGTTTGAAGTCAATACCTGAAGAAATAAAACAGTTGCAGTAAAAACAAACATTTTTTAAAGAAAACTCTAATTTCAAGGGGAGATAATTCTGAAAAAAATATATTTGGAGTTATGAACCTTGTCACATGAGATGTGGTTGATAATAAGAAACATATATTTAAAGTCAATACCTAAAGAAATAAAACAGTTGCAGTAAAAACAAATATTTATTAAAGAAAACTATAAGTTCAAGGGGAGATAATTCTGAAAAAAATGCATTCGGAGTTATGGACCTTGTCACATGAGATGTGGTTGATAATAAGGAACATATATTTAAAGTTTGAAATCAATACCTAAAGAAATAAAACAGTTGCAGTAAAAACAAACATTTTTTAAAGAAAACTCTAAGTTCAAGGGGAGATAATTCTGAAAAAAAATGCATTCGGAGTTATGGACCATGTCACATGAGATGTGGTTGATAGAAAGGAACATATATTTAAAGTTTGAAGTTAATATCTTAAGAAATAACAAAGATACAGAAGAAAGTATTTTACTGCACAAAAACTTTAATCTGTGCACAAAAACTTCAATCAGTTCAAGGGGAGATAATTCTTGAAAAAATGTGTTTGGAGTTATGGACCTTGTCACATGAGATGTGGTTGATAGTAAGGAACATATATTTAAAGTTTGAAGTTAATATCTTAAGAAATAACAAAGATATAGAAGAAAGTATTTTACTGCACAAAAACTTTAATCAGAAGTGTGGACGCGGACGCGGACGCCGACGCCGACGCCGACGCCGGGGCGAGTAGGAGAGCTCTACATTACTTCGTAAAGTCGAGCTAAAAAGGACCGGCTGAAATGTAGTTTGTTTGCGTAAGATGTTTAATAAAGACAGAGACCTTCATGAAAACAACGACCGGCTGATATGTCAATTGTGTGTAAGATTTTTATTGAAGACAGAAACCTACATGAGAATAAGGACCGACTGACATGTCATATAGTGTAAGGTTTTTAATTGAAGACAGAGATCTACATGAAAATAAGGACCGACCGACATGTCATATTGTGTGTAAGATTTTATTGAAGACAGAAACCTATATAAAATTACGGATATAAAACATGTCATATTGTGTGAAATATATCTTAATTAAGAATAGATACTTACCTGGTAAAAGAGAAATTCTGACATGTCAAATTGAGTTAAGTTTTAATATAAAGACAGGAACCTACATGAAAATAACGATGGAAAGACATGTCATAGTGTGTGTAAGTTTTTTAATTGAAGACAGAGATTTACCTGAAAATAACGATAGAATGACATGTTTTATTGTTGGTTTTTTTTATTGAAGACAGAGACCTTTATGAGAATAACAACCAGGTGAATGTATATTGTGTGTAAGGTTTTTTAAATGGAGACAGAGACCTATATGAAAATAAGGACTGGCTGATTTAATGTTTTGTTTTTTAACGTCGCATTCAACACATATATAGGTCATATACACGACGACCAGCTCTTCCTACTATAGATTTCCTGGACACTTTTTCTATCACCAGTACTAACTTACCCTACCACGAGGAAGGACCGGCTGAGATGTAGTTTGTTTGTGTAAGATGTTTAATAAAGACAGAGACCTTCATGACAATAACGACCGGCTGATATGTCAATTGTGTGTAAGATTTTTATTGAAGACAGAAACCTACATGAGAATAAGGATAGAATAACATGACACATTGTGTGTTAGTTATCTTAATTAAGAATGGATACTTACATGGTAAAAGAGAAATTCTGACATGTCAAATTGAGTTAATTTTTTATTTAAAGACAGAAACCTACATGAAAATAACGATAGAATGACATGTTTTATTGTAGGTTTTTTTTTATTGAAGACAGAGACCTTTATGAGAATAACAACCAGGTGAATGTATATTGCGTGTAAGGTTTTTTAAATAAAGACAGAGACCTTCATGAAATCAACGACCTGCTGATATGTCAATTGTGTATAAGATTTTTATTCAAGACAGAAACCTACATGAGATTAAGGATATAAACATGTCATATTGAGTATAAATTATCTTAATTAGGAATAGATACTTACCTGGTAATAAAGAAATTCTAACAGGTCAAATTAAGTTTAAATTTAATTTAAAGACAGAAACCTACATAAGAATAACGATGGAAAGACATGCCATGGTGTGTGTATGTTTTTATCTACATAAGAATAACAACCGATTGACATGCTATTTTGTGTGTAATGTTTAAATAATTGAAGACAGAAACCTACTTTAGAATAACTACCAGCTGACATGTAGTTTGAATGTAAGCTGTTTATATAAAGTCAGAGACCCTCCTTAAAAACACGACCGACTAATAGGTCATATTGTGTCCGAGATTTTTATTGAAGACAGAAACCTTCATAAGATTAAGAATAGAATAACGTGTCATATTGTGTGAAACTTAACTTAATTAAGAATAGATACTTACCTGGGGATAAAGAAATTCTGACATGTAAAATTGAGTTAAAGTTTTAATTTAAAGACGGAAACCTACATTAAAATAACGATGGAATGCCATGTCAAAGTGTGTGTAAGTTTTTATTTTAAATTGAAGGTAGATATCTGAATAAGAATAACTAACGGTTGACATGTTATATTGTGTGTAAGGTTTTTAATGGAAGACAGGGATCTACATGAAAATAAGGACCGACTGACATGTCATATTGTGTGAAAGATGCTTAATTGAAGACAGAAACCTACATGAGAATTAGGATAGAATAACAAGCCATATTGTGTGTCAGTAATCTTGACTAAAAATAGATACTTACCTGGAAAAAAAGAAATCCTGACAATTCATTTATGTTAAGCGTTAATTTAAAGACAGAGACATACATGAAAATAACGACAGAATGACGTGACATATTGTGTGTAAGGTTTTGTATGAATACAGAGATTTACATGAGAATAAGGACCGACAGACATGTCATACTGTGCATAAGGCTTTTATTGAAGACAGAAACCTACATGAGAATAACGACAGACTGACATATCATTTTGTGTGTAAGGTTTTTAATTGAAGACAGAGATCTCAAGAGAATAAGGACCGACTGACATGTCATACTGTGTATACGGGTTTTATTGAAGACAGAAACCTACATGAGAATAAGGACAGACTGATATATCATTTTGTGTGTAAGGTTTTTAATTGAAGACAGAGATCTTAAGAGAATAAGGACTGACTGACATGTCATACTGTGTATAAGGGTTTTATTGAAGACAGAAACCTACATGAGAATAAGGATATAAAAACATGTCATATAGTGTGTAAGTAAAAAAGAATAGATACTTACCTGGGAAAAAGATATGACATGTCATTTGAGTTAAGTTTTAATTTAAAGACAGAGACCTTCATGAAAAAAACGATAGAATGACATGTCATATTGCATGTAAGGATTTTGATAGAAGACAGAAACCTATATGAAAAAAACAATGGAATATTGTGTGTGAGATGTTAATTGAAGAAAGATACCTACATGAGAATAACGACCGAATGACATGTCATATTCACGGTATGTAAGATTTATATCTGAAGACAGAGATCTACATGAGAATATTTATTGAATGAAATGTCGTAATGTGTGTAAGTTGTCTTAATTAGGGTCAGATACTTACCTGGAAATAAGAAAATTCTTACATATCAAATAGTAACTTTTTATTTGAAAAACATAGACATGCGAATAAAAACCGATAGTATGTCAAATTGTGTGTAAGCTATTCAAATTAAGGTCAGATAATAATCCAGGAGTAAAGATATTTTGACAATTCAAGTTGTGTGCAATTTTTAAATTGAAAACTTACATGAGAAAGACAGACAAACAGTATAAAAATTAAATTAAATTTAGAATTAAATTTGAGATTATTAAATAATGTACATGTTTAATAACTCAACGTGAGAATGTGTGTGAATACACAAATGGACGTGTGTATTGGCGTATTTGCCCTTTGTTTTGTAATATCACATTGCGCTAATGTACTTCATTTTTGTACAACCCTACTACATTTAAATGTTTTTGAATAAATGTAAAAATGATGTTTGGTATAAAATCTAAACGTATCATGTACACCCCTGTTAAATTTTAAATATACTAGGACGAAAAAGAAACGCCGGGTACATAAAATATGCAACACATGTCCGGCCGTGTTTCGCAAAAACAAGAAGGGTCATCGTTAAAAGGGGGTATTTTTTCACATAATCAGCATCGGAAATCGATTGAAACTTCAACAGCTGGTTCCATACAGATGACATTTCATACAAAAATTAATATAATAATCCAATAATACAATTTATCCCTTAAAACAATCATTATAGGTTACCCGGCGTTTCTTTTTCGTCCTAGTATATATGTAAATGATGTTTGATCATAAAAAATCATAACCGTTTTTTTAATTTGAACGTTCTGTAATGTTATGTTCAAGTGTCACACAGAATGGTTTAATGTGAACAAATCTTCATAGTAAGATGTGACAGGCATAAGAATATTGGGATTATTAACTACACCATGTACGAAATTGTGGAAAAGTTGTTAGACATCTGGTATGTCGCATTGGTACAAACAATATTTCTTGACTCATATACTTGCAAAATTAGTATTGCCATTTAAAGAGTGCACACTTACTTTTATACAACGGAAGTAACATTACAAATATCAAATTATTTTTTATGAAGTTTGGAATAAATATTTAGCTTTGTAATGATACCATGTACATGTAAGAGATTTTAGAAAGCTCATAAAAACAGTTCTACGATTAGCAAAAACATGATTATTACAACTATATTTAGAAAGCGCCGGCTACGTAATTTTTATAAACGTTCTTATTTCTTAGTAGCAATTTTCGCCATTTCCTAAGTAAACTCGAGGGTTATTTCCACTCTATAATTGTATCTCATTCTTGTAGCTTACCTTATATTCTTTATTATTTTATTAGAACTTGTCAAGCTAGAGTAAAATAAGCCTTTATATTTTAGGATAATCATTAGATAAATGGTTGTCCTAGCTTTTATGTTATTTAATTATTTAAATTTTGTTGCTTAAAATGCTGAATTCTTTTATGCCTTTGACTTGCCTTTGCTGTGCTTTGCCTTCATTTTTTGGGTTTTTGTTTGGCTTTATTTAAAATGTGGCGCATTTTAGAAAATATTAATTGTATGTACCAGTATATATTATTTACAATTTCATGACTTTATATTTTATATACTTAAGAATTATGCCTAATTAAATTTATATTACTGCTTCCTTGTTCAGTCCTTTATTATAAAATAGGGGAGATAATTAAGCATCTAAATACATGAATACATTTGTTAAGTCAAAATTAACAAATCCTTGTTCATAATTAGGTTAAAACATCCTTTCTCATGTCCATGATATAAATATCTCCCCCCCCCTATTTTACTCATTTGAACCCTAAACAAACACCCACGTTCCTAAGTAAGCCCCATAATACATTCTCAAAGTAAAACCACGACAACATATTTCCTTATAAAGTTAAATGCCATCAGTCTTACCCTTCCTCCCCCAAAAAACCTCTACAACCCTCCCAAAACCCAAATCACCCTCAACCGGCCCCAAATGTTTATGTCTTAACTAGGTAAAATTAATGTAAAAATTGACAAGCCAGCAAGAATAAAAATAATAGTGACCAAAGCGTTCCGAACCCTGGTGCTGGGGGATATGAAGCCAATGACTCTTAAAAACCCCAACAGACCGAACCCTCTTCATGGCGGGGATGGGACGAAATGGAAGGGAAATGCATGCGAGGACCTGAGATATCGGTGCAAATCTCAGGTCAGACACGGACAAGCTAAGAAACAAAATTAAAAAAAAAGAAAAAATGAATTATATAATAACACAACTTAAAAAGTTAAATAAAACAACTAGAAATGTCATTTGTTAATAAACAAAGTGCATGTATGTGAAAGCACGCTCGACCCCCCCCCCCCCCACCCCACCACAAAAAAAAACCACGCACCCTTATCCTTACACATCATTAGAGATTCACCAAAAAGTGTACAATGTACAATTAACAAACACTTCAGTTTATAAACAAATGACATTTCTAGATAATAATCAATAAAATTCAACTTACCAGTTCTTCTCTGTTTCTGTGAAATCGTCTTCCAGCTTGTTGACTCATAACTATTTCTTAATTTACCTCAAGAAACTATTCAATAACAGATTTTAATATCTAAGTTTAAATAATTACTTAACTCAAGACACCATGATTTCAAGCACAACAATACCATTAGCTGAAATAAAGAAAACAAATATCAGTAAAATGTAAAGACAAACTTTTTCTTTTACCTTAATTTCAATCAACAAATAAACAAGCGAGACATGCTAATCAAAGCATGATACTAAATCCGACATTATAACGTCCTGTAATTCAGGGTTCTATATGATACAATTTAACATTGTTTTCATTCACATTGCGGTGGTCATGCATCCTACCCATAGTCTTAGACCTCTTGACCCATGGCTCAGACCAGTACTAGGCCAATACGTTCGCCACTGACTAACAATTGCCCTACCTGATACAGAGGTGAGCGAACGGTAGATACTATTTAATGACCAAGCTCTACGAATGTAAGTAGACATTATAACTTTTCGGTATAGACTTGGTAACGAACTAAAAGGCTAAAAATAAACAGACATGCATAGATTTTTTAACGTCATATTCCACACATATTTAGGTCATATATACGACGGCCAACTCTTCCAACTATAGGTTTCCTGGACACTTCTATCACCAGTACTAACTTACCCTACCACGAGTCCCCGACAACTCATGTATAGGGTATGACCTACCTGGCTCGAACCCGCGATATCCGAAGTCAGACATGCTAACCACTACGCCACGGCCGCGGCTGCATTGGTTTTCAAAGTAAATAAAAAGCGTATTCAAAATATGAACAAAATATAGAAATTACATATGTATTAAAATCAAGGAGCTAGCCGAGTTCCCGTTCAACTGAAGAATATTTATGAATAATATCAAAATCCATTAAGACTTGCATTCAGTTTATGAAATTCACTTTTCTTAAACAGGCATAAATCATCTAGATCTTAACTGTTTATTGGTTAATCGCCATAGTAACACTTTGTAAAGGTCAGATCACAGCGGTCAGTTAACCAACTCACCGTTCCTGGAAAAGCCATATCTGAGTCAGCTGTTAACCAGTAACTAGATGAATACTGTCGTCAGTGACTGACAACTAACCTACATGATTTTGTTTCTAATGAGTTTAACGCCGTAATAACACGTTTTATAGGTCAAATAACGGCGCCAGTCAACCTAATCACTGTTCCTGGAAAGGCTAAATCTCTGGATTTAGCTGTTAACCAACTACCAAGCACAAACTTTCGTCAGTGACTGACAACTGCCCTACATAATTAAGATTATCGGTAGAAGAGAGAATGGCCATAAAAATAATTTCAAAACCAAGCTCTCCGAAAGTATGCCCCGCCTGGCAATCGAACCCACGACCCCTCGATCAATAGACTTGCTTGCTACCAACTGAGCTAGCCCTGAGCTTCCCTGGATTTGTACACAGAATGCTTCCCTTATGAGCTGACTAGAAGGATTGCAAGCTATAAGAAAATCTCGAATCCCTTATACATTTTATACACATATTTTATGTACACATTTACATACTTATACATAGTTTACATGAGGAGAATAATCTATGGTACCTTGATAATATATTCACTACATTGTACCTGTATAATGTTACTAGATAACAGCAGACAAAATGTCATATATAAGCAATATTAAACAAGTAAATCTGTGAGCTAATGCTCACTAGTGATACCCCCGCAAAAATCTAAAAATATGCGACAAACAGGAAGTAGATGAGCAAGGAGCATGAAATCGCTTTACACCACATGGGACTATGGAATGAAGCAATGTGCAAAGTATTAGGCTGCTGCATGTTATAGTTGCTGAGAAAACTGCGACGGAAATTTTGTAACAGACGGACGGACGGACGCACGCACGCACGGACAAGGGTAAAACAGTATACCCCCTCTTTTTCGAAGCGGGGGTATAAAAATCAGAACATGTGCTTTGGTGTTGAGAGGTCACCGGTTCAAATCGAATTTACAATGAGCAAAAGAATATGCGACTGTTTCATCCAGTTGTAAATTAGTTAGTATAATGATATCCATCATGATGGATAATTTGATCCATAAGAGATAGCATACTAAAGATTGTAAAGTCACTTGAATGTGCATAAAAAAGAAGACTTTAAAACCGAACTGCCGAACTTTTAATGTAAATATAATGTAAAATATTGTAAAATATACTTCCTTTATCATATAAGGGAGGACATTGATCGTTGTCTTCAAAACCAATCTATACACATTCATTGAGTCACAACAAAACTTCTACAGCATTGATCCACGTTGTAAGCTCGTAGAATCTGAAAACAATAAGATGTTAATATATAAAAAAAAACATGTAACCATTGGCACTAGTACAATGGAAGTTAAACATCGGGAGGTTCAGGATCTTAACTCCAAAAATGAACACCGGTTACCTTTTTACCAAGAAATTTTCCCACAGTAGTGTCAGAGAAAATTCCGATGGTAAAAATGCACCTGTCATTTCAGCACATTACCACCAATTTTTTTATGTTGAAACTTTTCTCTGGTCATGACTCTCTTTGAAATTTTATGACTTGTAAATATGATACTATTGAATAAAAAAGACATAGTTTCGACAGCATTGCAAATGCTCCAGACACTTTGCGAAATGAAAATGAATGTACCACACGAGTGATCGAACCCCAACCACTGTGATCACACATACAGCATGCAGTGTTTCTACCAATAGGCCACTGAGTCAGATATAGACGGCGGAAAAGAACGCCAAGGACACAGGATGCATTCAATCACCGTGAAATTATATTAAAGTTGTGACAAATTTAGAAAACCCTACTTATCAACGAGACTTTCAACATTTCTATGAAAAGTGAGTGAAATTGTTTCAATCTTATCAATACATATAGTTTTGTTGTTACAGTCACGATTTGTTTGTTCCTGTGAAGACAATCTCCAAAAAAGAAAGATCCGTAGCGTGTTCAATTACACTAAACGTTTCAGAACGTTACACAACGATACATTCGGAACTCCTTAGTCCTAAATATAAGACCCTTCATAACTATTTTATCATACGGACGTTCTTCTGTTATGCAGGGTCTTAACGGATTGCTTCAAAAACGCATAGCAAAATATTTTTTTCAAAAAGTAAATGAATGTGGTTCAAATTAGCACCAATCGATAGATAAAAGTTTACTTTTATTCTTTCCATAAAGCAAAAGATAGAAATCAGTTTTTTTCCATATGAAAACACCAATTACTTTTCCTGCTATCCAGGATTGTCGCCGCTTGCCTCCATTTTGAACTGAATTCGTGTCGGTAAATAAAGTTTCGAATCGCTTACAGTTTACTTAAACGAATTTTAATCTCTCAAGAGTAGTCGTTCTTACTGTCAACAGTCACAAGTATGCACGGAACGGTCCGGATACTGGCTTTTATAATGTACCTAATATATTCGTTCAAAATCATTTCTTACAAATGGCGTGACCCAATTTAAATTCGGATTGCTTTGGCTATTATTGAATGATTATTGTGACAAACTGAAAATACTCGTTAATAAAGGATTTTAAATGGATTTTTCGACTGTCTAAGGTTAGCATTTGAAATTATTTTACTTTCATCATATGTATTTTTCGTTTATCTTTCTATTGGTGTATCGTTTTATTGCAAATTTTTCGAATTAAAACGAGTAGAACGTTCAGACCTGATTCGATGTCTGTACACTAAAATTTTTGCTATGCGTTTTTGAAGCTATCCGTTAAGACCTTACGTAACAGAGAAATGTCAAAATGATAAAAAAGTTACGTAGGGTCTTATATTTAGGACTAGGAACTCCTCGGCCATTCGCTGCGAATAATATAATCTAATACACAAATATGCGATCGTTAAGGCAATGAGTGATGTTTCAAAATTTACGGACTAAAAACTAAACATCACTCAATGCCTTAACGACCATATATGTGTTTACTTCAACACCGGTAGTTTCAAAATAGCGTCTAGATATGTCCGAGATTATTCGCAGCAAATGGTCGAGGAGTTCCGAATGTATCGTTACGGAACGTTTTGTAACGTTCGCCGTAACTGAACTCCCTACCTGACTAAGTCTATTTACAGTCTGCTTGTTAACACTAAGGGGGATAAATCTGCCAAATTTATGATTTATCGTCTGTACGAGTTATTTCCCTTGCAACGTGTAATGTATTTTTGTAAACTTTAAATCATTTACTCCAGAATTATAGGTAATTTTGTTTCCCCTGATATAACTACATTATATCATAACCATGGATGATTTAATATTACATAAAGATTTCAACTGCAATAATACTAAATTTATAAATGCTTGAAGTCCAATATAAAACAAAAATACATTACAGATGCGATTAGCACTGGTTATATATAAAATGTACAAGTCTTTTTTGAGATACAATCTATGCTTAGGATCCATAAATCACAAGTTCGAACCGCACTAGGGACATGGCTAACTTTATCATGAAATAAAGATATCTACGATGGCTTCATTTACCAATTTGTATATGTGTGCATTTGAGTCCGCGATGTTAAACAAAATTGTCTACTCTACATTTAAAGAATTAAGTACATCATATGAAGATTGGTGAAAAATGCTAGAAACCCAGCGACCCTGCAGCGTAGAATACATGTAGCTGAGCATTATAAAGCAACTCTGGGTTCAAAAACATAAAGCGACAACTTTGGTTGCAATAGCTCGAACAAGAACATAGAGCTACAATTAATTAATTTAACAAAATAAAGTTACAACACTTATCAAAGCTGAGTAGCAAGGTATGTGGAACAAAATTAAATATAAATTACCTTGAACAATATAATCAAATATAATATAAAATATCTCTTTCACTATAAACACTTGTTTTCACATTTTACAAATTTCAAATTAAAGATGGCGGTAGTGGTTGGTGGTGTTTGATTGGATATCAGAACAGTGCTGATTTGAATAAGAATAGCCTTAGGATTAAGTTCATAGGTGACAATTGTAGACAGGTTAAAGTTTATGCCTTACGATATACAGTCGTGCATTGGTTAACCCCCTTTTATTATAATATGGTATCAAGAGCTTTCTACAATATTGATAAGTAACCTAGCAAATATACATGATTGGAAATGGAATCAAACATAGCGCCTTTCCCTTAGTGAACCCCCTACCACGTCACTATTAAATCAAGCTTAAAGGCAAGGGAATACAAGAGACGTATCATACTTAGGCTGCATGTCACAGGATGAGAAAAATATGCAGTCTGACCCTAGACTCGAACATGGGACCCCTCGCTTACATGTCGAATACTCTCCTGACTTAGCTATCGTCCGCTTACACATCTTTCGCCCCAGATAAGAACAGTGACATACTCCCCCACGAACTGGAAATTGGTCTTGAATGTCAGGATCCAAGACCGTTTGATGATCAATCACAAGCGTTTAACAACTAACAGTAAGTAAGTTACGGCTATTAATTGGCAAGAAATGGCGAGAAAAATATGCAGACAGACATGGGATCGAATCCGGGACCCATTGCTTACTAGTATATGGCCAGTACTCTGCTGACTGAATTATCCGACAGCTTACATATCCCCCTCATACTGACAACAAACAAGAAACGTGACATACATATATTAATTAACATTGGAACTGCAAAAACGTAACGACTCGGTAGTAAGTATAGCCAGTACTAGTTAGTCCAACTAAATCACACAGAAACACACAACCATAAAACTACTGAAGACTCGCACTCCTCACTCACTGATAACACATTATTCCAAATATATTCATAGCAATCCAAATACACTAACCTATCCGTATGAAAACTTTACACGTTGACTGCGTGAATGATAAATCCAAAATTAATGAAATGCTCACTCGTACATGACTTTTAAACATAACGAAGAAAGTCCTCCTGTTAACCCTGGTTATAGTTGCTAGGCACATAGATGTTTTAAATAATATACACTTTGAATTATCTTTAATAGTGTATATTATTTTTTTAAAAAGCTATGTGCCCACTTCCAAGCATAGGTGTTAGGCACATTTTCTTTTCAAAATATACTCTATTATAAAGTATTTATAATAGTGTATATTTTGGAAAAAAATGTGCCTAACACCTATGCTGCAAAGCGCCTTTTGTCCTGGTCCTTAATATGAATAGTAAGATGTTTTTCAGTTGGACCTTGGATATTATCCCAATGAGAATCGAGTCACGGCGTGTCTTATAAAAGGAATAACTGCCTCTTATTACTTAATAACATATCCCACGGAATGAGTTAAATTAATTAATTAAATTTAAATACTTACAAATAAATCACTAAAAAAACTATAGAGCATATAAAAACTAGTCTAAAAGCACATTCACTAAATTTAATACACGTTTGAAATAACTCAGGCGTGGTCAGAAAATAATCTCAACCACCGAAAACACGATTTGTAAACCATTTTAACCACGCCCCAAAACTCGTGCGTTAAGCCGTTATATTTTAATCAATGCTTGATGTGTAAGTGTATCGGTTTTTTGAACACATGTTGTATAGGGCGTTTATGTAAAGAATGCGTTTATAACGAATACACGTGGTGAAAAATTATAACCCATATACAGTTCGTTTTACAAGTCATGTGTGTTTCTATACTTTAAACAATAGAAGTGTCCACTCTATAGGTGAAAAATATGTTACACATCCATCATTTTACTGATTTTCAGCAGACCACTTTGACATTCAACATTTATTATATAAAATGCACATCGAAACGATGGTGTGTCAATGAGTACGTTTAAACTGGTTAAAATATTAAATTGCTATAACATTTCACCCCTAAATATTGGTGTGTAATGAAACTGGCTATGTTTTATTTACGCAATGTTTTCGTGGACAACCTGTAATAATTTTTAGTGGAAACCTGTTTTATTGAAATATCAATATTTACAATTAACGATGCATTATCATATATTATTATATGCATTATTATTAATAAATGATTAATTTAAAGTACATGTGGTTAAAATTTGCGTTTATAATCTAAGTTTCATGCTTATGCACGTTCACTGACTTTACAGCTAATACCCTTGTCATTGGGCTAGCATATACTGGTATCTATCTTGCAATCTCCCTGGGGAGTATTTGACTCTACTTAGTGCAGACGACATACTGGAGCAACGGAATTATACCACCCTCGCATGTACGTATTTACACCTAGGTGGAGTGAAGCAATCGCAGGCAAATGTCTTGCTCAAGAAAATTAGCAGTGCTCCTAGTGGGGTTCGAATCTAGGACCTCTGGACCCATAAGGGCACGTCCTACCCCTGTATTTCTGTGATCAGTTGAGATCTGTAAAATGATGAACGCGCATTATTCGCCAAGTAGTTTGACAAAATTAATCAACTATTTTAAGTACATAAATATGTATGACCTATTATACGACAAATATCTGCTAGAATTGTATCATACACAAATATTTATACTGGGTTTAACGCCATGTCAACTCAACTTTTAGGTTATTTTACGGCTTCCAGCGCACCTAACCTACCTTTCCTGGACCCTTGTCTATAACCAGTACTCACCTACCTGTCCACAAGGTCGGAAACCTTCTCCATATACCCTAATAATGGAGGATAATTGATATTATTGTCATTTTTTTATGGAATGGTATAACCTCTCCGGTGAGATTCGAACCCGTACCACCTTCGGAACAATAGATTCGAAATCTAGACGCGCTACCAACTGCCCTGCCGACCCGAGTTCTTTAAGTTCATGTATCATTGATGTTGATGTATGAAATATTCAAGATAATTAAACAGATTTTATGTGTTATTAAATCAATAGATAAGAACAATCATAATAAACAAGAAAAAGCCAGCTGATCGTGTTTTAGATGCGGGAGATTACGAGCAACAAGTTATTTATAATTCATGTTACATACTACTTACAATTGACGCCTAACCTTCACTAATCTACCGTCTTCACGAAACGTATGTCACTTTGCATGTATTTATTGCTAATTAAGAATTAATTGGATGATGTTAATTCCAAGATAGCCTATTGTTTACACATTGTTACCTTTCTGACTTATCAAAGACTCAATGACCTATAACTAATCTACAAGGAAATGTTCATATCGTCAGACATAATCGGCTTCAGTTGGAAATACAGTTTTACGGGAATTTAATCCAATTATAATGTTTGTATAAAAGTAAGTTGAATGGATCGTTCCCGGATTATTTTTCTTCGGGTAAGAACCTTGTATCAATATATTCCCATACGAATACTTATTATTCTCTCTATATGGAGGAAAATTGACATTTCGGTTGAATTTTCATGGAATGGACCATATATGTACATGTATATAGTAGTCTTGGTCTATCCTGTTGCTCCTACGAATAAGACCAGGCTATCCCGATTGCAGACTAGTTTTATGAACTAATGGATTAACTAAGGCTTTGTGTGTTGTTTTCCTGTTTAAAATATCATTTTGTTGTTTTCCCTACAATGGCCGGATATATTTGACCAGCTAAATGTTACTGTTAGACAAATCGTCACGGTCGTAAAGAGTGACTTTGAATCAGGTAAGCCTGGTACATGAATGTTGTTGTTTTTCTCCATGTTTGAGAGCATTTTCGTGATAAAGGATGGGAAAGATGGTTAGGTAAGTTAGGTGTCGTAAATAACTATAAAACGGCTTTAATTCCAATTAAAGTCAGTACCAAAAACTGTATTTTTTTAACTTAACCGATTAACTAAATATATGGCGAGTTCTTAATTTAAAGGACCCCATTATAAAAAAATGGACACTTCGTTAACTTTAAAGAGCAAAATGGTTTGAAATGTTTCATGTGTCCCTAATATAAGGTATATTTTGATAATTTTACGTTTATAAGACAGTTTTCGTGTCTGTAGCAAATAAATCCATCTTCATATAGTGGCTTTAACTTACAACTAAATTCAAAATTGCTCAGAGTGGAATTGAATGGCTATACCAAACATATCGTTTACATACTATGTCAATGCCCACGAAGAGCTTACATAGACCATAGAATTTCATTAATCTGATATTCAAGCTGATAAGCTTGGTGTAAAACACACCATAGTCTTTGATCATTCAGCATTAGCGTGTTTGTCCATTAATAATTCAGGTAAAACATGATCATTGTTTGACGCTTGTCATGGTAGCAATTGTTAATATTGTTTTTATTCCAAGCAATAAAACACTTCCAGGCTAATAAAATAATAATATAAACATTTCAAACCATTGATGAGATCTGTATTTTATTACATTTATGATATTCCGAGCTGTCTGTTTTTCAATTGATTTTGCATAAATTAGAGCGAGTTTTAAACAGCGCTTATTTTTATTATCATATACAAATTTTCATAATTCATTGTTTAAACGATAGCAAACATTGTCTATGTAACTTTTGAGATTTATAACGATACTTTTATTCCATTACTGACAATTAAGCTAAATAGTTTAATCACTCATCCTTAACAACAGTTACAAAACTTAAAGTGGCAAAATAAAAATATGGATTTTATTTCAGTGTACCCTTGGAAATACGAACATAATGCTGTTCTGAATCATTAAAACGGCTTGTCTATACTTGGTTTTACACTTTGTTTCAGATACTGATTGCGGATTACTCACCTAACCACATTTGTACCAATCGTCCTACACTGTCTGTTCGCTGGCAAAACTTTTCAACTGTGATAAACTGTATTATAATTAATATTTAATTGTAACTTGAAGCATCTAAAGCCATCAAAATTTAAACAAAGAAAAGAAGCATTATTGAGGCTTGGAAATTGAGTGTACATTTGCGCGTTTATTTACTAAATATGTGTGGTAATAGGATCTCTTTATAAACATAAAATGACAGGAAAAAAGAATACCCCAAGTTGGCTTTGTGATACAGAGAGTCAGGAAGATGAGAAGAGAAAAGACAGTGAAAGTATGGACATTGATAAAGATGTTCATGAAATGTTTAAAGGTTCACCAAATATTGTTAAGGTCAAGGATTACATAATAAATGGAGATATAGACATGGATACCAAAATAAATAAAGAAACAGATATGGGTAACAAAGTAAATGAAGATATAGACATGGATACCAAAATAGATGGGGATGTTGACTGTAAAAAGATGGTAGTATCAACTGATAGTGATGAATATGATACTGATTTAGACAACGATGTGACAGTGAAGAAAGGTGATGAAATTTATTATATGATATGTTTATATTGTTATTTTAAAGATACTAGTTCACAGTTTTGGTAAAGATTTTCCGATATTTTCAAAATACCATTTAGTGTCTGTAATTGTGTCAAAACAATAGTTCTTATTATTTCAAGACAAACTGACCTATAGATTCTAAGAAATAAACAATAAAAGTCACAAAAATGCACTAAAATTGTCTATACCGTGACATACGGGGTAGATATTTACTACTCGAAACAGCATCATTTGTAGTTGTAAGTCCATTTGCACTTAAATTGTCATTATCAAAACACAAATTTCCTGCATCAAAAAATGTTTCCATATAATTTAGTTAGTTTCAAAAAAAGTTGATATTTAAGTTGAAATCTGTGAATGAGTACCTTTAAGTCCTTGCTAATTTTGAATTTATATACTTTGAAATAGTAGAAAGCCTCATAATTTTCGAATGATAATACTTTCACAAATTCGACAATAAAGGGTCAATGAATGATGTTAATCTTTAATACTTAACTTGTTGCAAAAATTCATAAACGATTTTATCGATATTCTACTGGTTAGAATAGCCATTGTTTCTTCGGTTTTGCATGCCTCCTTACTATATATAAATTAATATGGAAATGATAATTTCAGATTCTCCGAGGCTCGATACACCAATTGGAATAAGAGTTTATTTTCAAGCATGCCAAGAATGGAATGTAAAACCATTACCAGACATTACAGAACATCTGACGTCATCAAGTATTACAATAAGTAATAAATGTACTGGACCAAGAGTTATCTATCCTTTATGTACAGTATTGAAGGTATAGTTCTATCAACCAATGTTGTCTTCCATTTCAAGAACATAAATGTGGCATACTCGTATAGTATCATACATGCACATTACTTTTGTTAATATAACTCTGGAGACTGGAACATGTTTTTCATAATGATGGACTTTTGTCAGTTATCTTTCCTTGATAAAATCTGAAGCAATCCAATAGGTAAGTAGGTCCTATCAGTTGGAATTCTCGGATTTTATCCTATTTAATGATAATAAAATATTAAATGATTTACAAAAAAAGTTATTTAAGCTTGTGGCAAATTGACATTAAAAAGTAAGGGTAAAATCCGAGTAATCCAACTAATTGGACCTACCTATTTGAAGAGTATACAAGGGAAAATAACTGACTAATTTCCCTTTTTAGCCTGAAGTTTAAATATCTGTCCTATTAACTGTCCTAAAATTGATTATTACTCATCAATGCCAAAAAAAAGGATCCGATATTAAATATCTAAGACGTTTTGGTTTACCCACAATCTCTATCTAATATATACTTACAGGACAATCAATACGTTGAGAGACTTAACATAGAAGATATAGGAATAACCGATGAAGGAATACATCATGTTACAGAAATGTTGATTAGAAATGATACAATCACTCATTTAGTAAGTCACTTAAATTATATTGAAACCGACCAGCTAGCTCAGTTGGTAGCACGCAAGTCTATTGATCGAGGGACTGTGGATTCGATTTCCGGGCGGACCATACTTTCGCGGAGTTATGTCATGATTGCTTAATTATGTAGGGCAGTTGTCAGTCACTGACGAAAGTATGTGCTAAGTAGTTGGTTAACAGCTAAATCCAGAGATTTAGCCTTTCTAGGAACAGTGAGTAGGTTGACTGACCGCCGTTATATGACCTATACAATTTATTGCTAACGGCGTTAAACCCAACAAAAATAAACAAACAAATCTATTCTATTAATTTATCGAAGGTTTGACCTTTATTGTACGTTTAAACCAAGGGAGCGAAACGTTTGATGAAATCTTAACAATTATATGTATGAGTTATATCCCTTATTTAAAATATAGGAAAAAGGATACAAATTTTGATATATTTCAGAACATAGCAAATAATAGTCTGAGACTACGTGGAGCACAAGCTATTGGTCACGTGGTGATTGTCAATGACGTCATCACACATCTTAACCTATCAGGTAAGTAAAGTAAAATACCCACGAGATGCCATATGCAATAGATGATTAAAGCAATCTTATTCAACCTAAAAATAGAAAAAATATTTTGTTGTAATGTATGGTTGCATATTTCTGCCACTAGATAACCACATGACTAACACGTTATTTAAGTGGTTAACTAGTTACGTAACTAGTTGACCACTTAATTAACTAGTTAATTATTAGGTTACCTCGTGGCAGAAATATGCCACCATACTTTTCGAGATCGACCTGTATCAGTCAATGTTGTCAAACAGTTCAAGATTTATTCCCTAAATTTTACAAGTATGTAGGCCTACCAAGACTTTTAGGGACACCAAAAGATCTACTGACAGTTTTCTGTATGTAGCAAGATTGGGTAATGTTTTAAGTAATCTATGACTAAACAACACTTTTTACAGTAGTGCCCATTATGTCACATATTGTTATTTTGTTTAATGTAACCTAAACAATCTTTTTTTCACTCATTTCGGAAGATTATTGTGCTTAAAACATAAATTAAAAGTCATGTATTTTTGAGAAAATATATGAACAATTTTGGCTGTAGCTAAAATCCAATAGAGTGCTAAGTAGTCTAAGATTAATGGCATTTTGTAATTAACTGAGATTTTTAATGAAAAACTTATCATGTCAGGTTGTGAGTACTTCTAGAGCGCTGTCGTACAGTATCTCTAAGGTTCGCTAGGAGGGTCACGTCGAGATTACCTTTGTGTCGACCAATCAATGCGTAGCTTTCATCTAGACGAAACACTATTAATAGCATTTTGATTTCGTAATGTATCGTGCTTTTCATTTGGGACCGTGCCGGCCGCCTGTGCTAAGTAATTAGGCCATGCCAAATCGGAATTCTGTTAAGCGTCAACTCAAATTTGACAAACCTAGGTACCTATTCACAAAAACACATAATCCAAAAACAAAAACACAAATATTTTTACGACAAAACAAACCCAATGCATTATATAAAAAATTTAAATGGAATAACATCCTCATTAAATGAAACAATGGTCTGAATTAAATACATGTATAAAATGACTAGTGTTTTTTTCACGTAAAATATATATTGTATTAATGACGCGGTTACAATTGTACCTGAAATAAATTGTCGTATTGAATCCCTGAATATCAGAATTATTTAAGAAAATTTTGTTTTTTATTTAGATTTAGGACTCTAAAACCTACGCGCACGCGGACGCTAAACAAAATAAAAAGTATTATAATACTTGCAGGTAACAAACTTGATGACGAAGCTATCTGGTACTTGACTTCTGGAATCAATGTAAGTAACTTATAGAGTTTTGTAACATGGTTAAATGAGTTGTAAATAGCAAATATTGTTTACGAGGAGAAAGACGCGTCCACATCAGAAATTATCGTAAAAACTAAGATTTCAAATGATGCGACTACATTTTGTATTTGATTACTATCCATTAACGCATTACAATTAAGGCGGTGATTTTTTGTTAAATTTTATTTATTCAAATGTCAAAGGCGTATACAATACCCCGCTAATTTAAATTGATCTCGAATACAGAAGTACTGCAGTGAGTGTTGAAATCAGTGCGATTAATGTATGTGGTACTGACAGATGAATGAAATTTAACAATATTTATCGACAAGCATGAAGTTAGAACAAGATCGGACAATAGTCTTCAAGACCTTTTTCTTTTCCTTCGTTAATGTCCACCATTCACGTAATATACCTCTACTGAGCATGTAATCTGAAGACAGTTGATCCATATACAATGGCTCAATGATGGCGGGGTTTTTGGATCATAATTTATTCAGACAATAATTTCATTCAGCTCTATGCTTAGCGGCTTACTCTTCGCAGCGCTTACGTCACGTATTGCTATTTTATATAAGGGGAAATAACCGCTGCGGGGAGTTTGTCTGCGTAGATGTAATTGGGCACTGCTACTGATTGCATCTCCTCCTTGATGGTGATTCCGTTGACCATGGGTTATTATACCTTAACTGTTCAGAATTTATGATAAATATATATATCTAGACTGTATCAAGTATACAAGTATTAGCATTTCTAAAAATGCTTGAAATCACCGTTTAGCCGTGTATGACGTCTTCTCCATTGAGTGAAAACATAAATATTGCTTTCCGGTAAACCTATCTCCGAATAATAAATTGTAGGACTTTAAAATAATATTATGCCCAAATGTTTTTATATTGGCAATGTACAGCAGCTGATTGTCCATATTTTCTATCAATCTTGAAATAAGCCATTCATTATTTTAAGGTTGGTCAACTGGTGTGCACCTGCTTAGATTTTTACAGACTCTTATTCGATAAACTTCTATAAGTATACCTAAATCCTACTAGAGTGTCATCCTAAAGTACCTTGACTTATGATATTTTGAGAAAACAAAACCCCGGGTCGATAGCACAGTTGGTAGCGTGCCGGGATTCGGAATCTCGTGTCCCGAAGGGGGTACGGGTTCGAATCCCACCCGGGGAGGTTATACCCTTCTATGAAAATTTGACAATAATGTCAATTTTCCTCCATTAATTAGATAATATGGAGTAGTTTCCGGCCTAGTTGAAGGGTAGGTGAGTACTGGTGTAGACAAGGGTCCAGGAAAGCTAGGTTAGGTGCGCTGGACGCCGTAAAATGACATAAAATTGTGTTGACACGGCGTTAAATCCAATAAAATAATTTAGAAAAAACTGTTTTGGCATATTGCAAGTATTATTTCTATGATTAAAGCTTATTCATATAACAAATGTTGATGTATAGGTTGATAACCCAATGCTTGCTAATTTTGGATTTCTCGCAGGCGAATATTTGCTTTTTATGGATCGGGTTCATTGTATACATTTATATGTGTGGTTCTCTGGCTTTGAAGTGATGAACATGTGCTAAAGTATATACAAATCTTCTCCCAATTTAATCTACTATTCTGATTTTTTCGAATATTATTATTTTTTCATTATATTACATGTATTTATTTGTTTGTTCACGTCATTGTATTTTAATGTATTTCTTTTTTTTCTTTTTTTTTTTCTTTTTCTTTTTCATTTTTCATTTTCGTTTTTATTTAATCTCGTAGTTCCTAATTATGCATATGACTGTGAAGCGCTTTTGAACATATATTCAATATGAAAAGAGCGCTATACTAATGCGGTATATAATAATAATAATAATAATAATAATAATAATAATAATAATAATAATAATAATAAAAAAATATATTGTATTTGTTTCATGTTGTAAATGACTATGTACACATTTGTATACGCTAATAAAATTATCTATCTATCCTCTAAAACAGGATTTCGATCAAGGACTTCTGGACGGCACTGTATAATAACAACGTCCATTAGTTCACTATATTACCATTCCGTAATTCTTAGGCTATTAACTTTAATACCATCTGCCAAGCAAGATTACTAATGTAAAAATAATTGGAGTCGTGTAGGTACATATAAATCTATGAGTATGGAGAGTAACTTCTGGATGAAAGCCTGTAATGGAAATCCAATTCGTAAAAATGCTTTAATACTGATATGACCTTAAGAATAATTGGTTGAGCAATGCCCTGGGAATCCTTAAAACGTAGCATTAACTGAATATAACATATATACAGACTACCAACTCACTGTAGATTGTAATTACAGCGCACTCCAAATGTCTATGCAAAAAAATCTATTTTAATGATGAAACAAGGAATATTTATACATGAAAAAATGCAACAAAGAGTTATCTGGTAGATATTTATATCAGCATCAGTTAGTTTGTCATAATATGTATGCTGCAGCCTTTACTGCATGAAAAAGCTTTAATCAAGGTCCAATTACTTGCGATATGCATGATTTGTTTTTCTGAGGGTTTCTTTGGAAAATACTGTATAAGAAAAGATAGAAGCTTAATTTCAAGCATAATTAGTAACAAAAACTGAAGCACACTAGCTAGTTAGACTGTATATATCTCAATATTCAAATTGTTATATATAATTATCAAATGTATAGCACTATAACGAGATTTTAAAGTTTTTAAATATTGTTTTATGTTAGTTAAAAAATCAAGTTTCAAAAGAAAACTCGAGTTGGGACAACGGAGTATGTGTTACTTATTATTTTTTAAACTCTTAGTTTCACATGATTCTTAGCTTGATGTTAACATATATTGTATGATTATGTAAACTATGTAATTTTTATTTTCTAGAGTAACAACAGTATTACACATCTTGATTTAAGTTATAATGAATTAGGAATCCAATCAGGTGTGTTACTTGGATCATCAATAGGTAAGATACTTTAACTTTTAAGTATCGCTTCCATCAATACAGTTACCCGCGGCCTTTGTGCCGTAGTATAATAATACACTACAAAACGTTTCAACATTAAGCCTGTTCATTAGGCTTCTGGCCATGAATTACGCAAAATTTAAGAATTTAGGGTTCTATTCCCAGCCGCTGCAGGTTTATGATCTTCCATGTAAAAAACTTCTTTAATATCGTAGTTTACTCCTTATGAAGTGGTAGATTAGTACAAGAAAGTTTGTTTGGCGAGGCAGTCGCCGTACAGAACAAAAAAGATGTTGATTACCAGCGTAAAATCCAATTAAAAAACAAACGCCGTCAGTAAAATCAACACTCAATACTATTGTCAAGTAAAAGTACTCAAGTACATTGCTCCGTTTTCTCATCTTAACACCGCTAAAAGCATCTAGATGACCCTGATTCCTTTATTATCAAACTTACTTCCGGGTTCGGTCTGATAATTTATTAAGGAAGAAAATTATCTGTGATTACTCAAAGGAATGGTTCATTTCTGAATAAAATTGTACATATTATGATTGCTAAAAATTCTGACTTTTTCTAAATTAAAGTGTCTGTATTACTGGGTTTATATTAATGGAAGAAAATGGAATCTATGTTGGTCACAATAATTTTGTCTGGGAGATTTATATAATACTTATATAAGAGCATTGTGGTATAGTCCTCTCTGACATCAAATGCTTTGGCAATATAATTATATACAACACATGAGTTTCCAACTGCACAACAAGCAATATGGGTTGAAATCCCACCCAGGGAGGTTATACCCTTCCATGAAAATATGACAATGTCAATTTTCCTCCATTCATAAGGTATATGGAGAAGTTTCCGGCCTTGTGGAAGGGTAGGTGAGTATTGTGTGGGTATTTTCGGACAAAGAAATGTTACTGTAATTTTATTCACTATTTGAACCATTTCTTTTTTATCTGCAGAAAAGAATATGAAGCTAGCTCAGGGTGAGCTTTTAGGACCGTTGAATGTCCGGCGTCCGTCGTCCGTCCACAATTGTTTGTGAACACACTAGTTATTACATTTTAGTCTAAATTCTTTCAAACTTTGTGAGGATGCTTGTCTAGGTGATTGCTCATATGAGTTCGAACATTGGTCAACTCGGATTAAAAACTAGGTCACAGGAGCTAAAATTAGAAAAACTTGTTAACACTCTAACGGCTACTGTTTTGATCGAAATATCCGAAAGATTGGTTTGTTGATTTCTATGTAAAGTTTGAATATTGGTCACCTAGGGTGAAAAACTAGGTCACACAGCCCAAATATGGAAAAAAAACTTGTGAACACTCTAGTAGTCACATTTTTTACTCAATTGTCATCAAACTTGTTCATGATGTTCGTCTAGGTAATTGCTCATATGAATTCGAACATGGGTCATCTCAGATGAAAAACTCGGTCACAGGAGCTAAAGATAGAAAAACTTTGTTAACACTCTAGTGGCTACTGTTTTGATCGAAATAGCCTGTAGATTTGGTCTGAAAGATTGTTTTGATGATTTCTAGGTCAAGTTTGAATATGGGTCACCTGGGGTCTAAAACTAGGTCACACAGCCCAAATATGGAAAAACCTTGTAAACACTCTAGAAGTCACATATTTTACTCAATTGTCATCTAACTTGGTCAGGGTGTTCGTCTAGGTAATTGCTTGGATGAGTTAGAAGATGGATCATCTCGGATGAGAAACTAGGTCACTGGAGCAAAAAAAAGAAAAATCTTGTAATGTATGCACCAATAAGACTCAGGTGAGCGATAACCGACCATCATGGCCCTCTTGTAATAAAAATGTATGTATAAATGGATTTTAACTGTTTAATACATCTTGTGATAATGATATAACTATGATTTCAGCAAGTGCTAAAACTCTTACATGGTTAAATCTATGCTGGAACAAAATTTATGGACGTGGTGCCGTGGCAATATTTAGAGGTCTTATGGTAAGTAAGCCTCAGTGCTTCGCTTAAAGTCGACAATAAACTATTTTATCGCTAAGTACTTATCATTATTAGATAGAAGAAGATTTTATTTTCAGATCAATAGGTCAATAGACCCGCGTGAACATACAATGAATTTCATAAAATATACAATCACGTGACAATGACATTACATGTAATCAATAACATACAGTTGAAAAAGAGAGAACATTCGAGATCAATGTACACTTAAATATATATATATGCAGTGTAGTACTTTTGTATAAAGCTATAAAGGATTGGTTTTATGAAAATTCAATCAAACTTGAGCAGGTATCACAGTTAACAAAGGTTATAAAGGTAATATATTATAAATTATATCAAAATATCTTAGACAGATACGCAGGAGAAGGTGACTTGTACTTGTTTTGTATCGCTGTTATAAGCAGAAACGAGTTGCTTGTGGGATATCACACATTTGTACATATTTACAGACAAAATAATACCAGTACTAATATATAATACTCGTAATTGGCATATACCAAAATAATATCAGTACTTATATATGATACTCGTAATTGACATATACCAAAAATAATATCAGTACTAAAATATAATACTCGTGATTGACATATACCAAATAATATCAGTACTAACATATAATACTCGTAATTGACATATATCAAATAATATCAGTATTAACATATAATACTCGTAATTGACATATATCAAATAATATCAGCACTAATATATGATACTCGTAATTGACATATACCAAAATAATATCAGTACTAATTTATAATACTCGTAATTGACATATACCAAATAATATCAGTACTAACATATAATACTCGTAATTGACATATATCAAATAATATCAGTATTAACATATAATACTCGTAATTGACATATATCAAATAATATCAGCACTAATATATAATAATTGTAACTGACATAAGGCAATTTTCTGCAAAAACAATTTTGCAAAAGGAAATCGTACATTTATATATACTCAGAGTCAAAATATATATTCCAACAGTAATATATACAATATTAGTTATTTTAAAATTTGCATGTTCAAGTTATTTGTGACAAACAACAATACACATTTGTATGTGTTTAGAGACAAATACAAGAAATCATCATATATATTACTCAGAAGTTTTAACGGATTAAAATATAAAATCTGTTGATATGTAATAATCAAACTTCGACTTAAGGAAGTCTTTAAGCAAGAGAGTTGTTTTTGATAGATTACGTATTCTGCAAGAGGCATGAGGAGTATAATACGTGAAGTACTAAACATAATATATTATACTCATAATTTAATATATGACATGTATTTGGTAAAAATCAGTTATTTGTGAACAATCACGTATTTTGCGACGGATATAAAGTCTTATATTTGCGCATTGTATGATTCATGTATCTTAAAAGCTTTAAAAATATAAACACTTAGGTTTCTTATCTTAGCATCGTTTTTGCTTTCGAAAAGTTGCTTAAGTTTAAACATACTGGGATGAAATCTATATTGCCTGTCAATATACGTTTGTCTTAAATCATTATATAGAGAACATTCTAGTATGAAATGATACTCGTCATCAACTTTGTTACATTTTGTACATAACCTATTCTCTCTAGGGATTTTATGAGGCTTATGCCAGCGACCTGTTTCAACTCTTAATTTGTGCGATGATGTTATAAGCCTTGTCATGGCTGTTCTGTATTTAATTTGATCTATGCTAGTTAAATAAAATTGACACTCAAAATTTATAATTGTACGAAAAAAATCAGCTCTGCTAGAATTTCTAAGTCTTTCATTCCAGTTTTGGATACGAGTGTCTTGAAGTCGTTGTTTAACATTGATGATAAATAACTCATTGTTACCAACGCTTTGCGCATCCCACGCATCATAAAATCCTAGTGTAGACAGAAGATTTCTCACAAGTGTAACCCAAGAAGTTTTGTTCGGCATCTTTTCGGCATCATATTTTAAAAGTTCATAAATGATTTTGCAGTATTTAGAGTCCGGGCAAGAGATAATTTTTAACCAATATTTGACAATCTTAACAAGTCTGTAGTACATTAGGTCAAAACGACCCAAGACACCATATACAAAGTCATTCTGTGTACATTTTTTTACACCAAGTAATGTTTTGCAATATTGGATATATACGCGTTCTAGACTATTGCCCCTATGAAACCCCCATACTTCGCACGAATAGTTTAAGATAGGAAGTATGAGTTTGTCAAAAAGGTCTAGTCTATGGTTTATAGAGACATAAGGAAAGTTAAGTAAGTATTTGTTTAGACTAAAAACCGCTTTGAGTGCCTTGCCCGCAAGAGTGGATTGCGTCATATTGAAAGAACCACTTTGACTAAAAACAATACCTAAGTTATTAAAAGAACTAACAATTTCTATGGGTTCGCCATTATACATGAAGCAAATATCTCTAGGCAATGTACCACCTTTACGAAAAACAACAACTTTAGTCTTAGTAACATTGATTTTTAACTTCCATCGAATGCAGTATTCGTATAATATATCAAAACCTTTTTGTAGTCCGGACGCGCTTTCCGAAAATATAACTATATCATCTGCATAGAGTAAGATGAATATCTTGGTCATTAAAATATCGATACCTTCAAACTTGTTAGCTATTAGTTGCTCTTCTAGATCATTTAAAAACATACAAAAAAGAAATGGAGATAGACTCTCACCTTGTCTAACTCCTAATGAACAAGTAAATTCATTGCTTAACATGTTATTGAAACGAACTTTTGATTTGATATTTGTGTACATGTCTTTGATTATTGAAAACATTTTACCACGTATACCTAGTTTTATAAGCTTGTACCATAAAGTATTTCTTTCAATGTAGTCGAAAGCCTTACTAAAATCAATGAATCCACAGTATAACTGCTTACCATTATTTATCATGTGGGTTAACAGACCATGTAATGCAAAAATATTATCTGTAGTACCCATATTACTACGGAATCCCGCTTGAGCCTCAACATAGACGTTATATGTTTCAGCCCAAAGGTTCAAACGATTATTTAAAATACGCGTGAATAATTTGCCTAGAACGCTTAATAAAGTTATTCCGCGATAATTCTCTGGATTGTGTATTGAATCCTTTTTGTGAAGCGGAATTATGTACCCTTCGGACCAAGCATTCGGAAAATTTCCAGTGGTAAAAACAATATTAAAAAGATTTACTAAATATGGCATTAACTGAAATGTGCCATGTTTAAAATATTCGTTAAGCAAATAGTCGGGACCTGCACTTTTACCTGATTTAAGCTCTTTAATAGCGGTTTTCACCTCACGCTCAGAAATACTAGTGTCTAATTCACTGAACATGAGCTGGAACTCGCCATTAACAAAGCGTTCATTAAAATACATAATGTCTTCATCAGGATTAAAGAAATGATCGTTTGGATTATTGACTGCTTTGAAATAATTTTCAAAGCTTGATAACTGTATATTGGGGCTTTTAATATGGGATGACTCGCGTAAAAGTTTCCAGTATTGTTTAGCATTCTTTAATCTATAGGATTCTAAAGTTTTAGTTCTATTTGTCAAGTGTAATTTTCGATAACGCTTAAGAGTGTTTTTGTACAAGCTTCTTGCATTGACTAAAAGAATACGATTTTCATCGTTAGGACTTTTTCTGTAATGATTTAACGTTAATAAAAAATTGTTTCTAAGTTCATCACACTCATCGTTAAACCAAATATTGTCACGACGAACTGAGTGATTATTGTTGTAATTAAGCGTGTGTTTAATTGAGTGTCTACATATATTGCTCGTTACATCATTCATAATAGTCGAGAATGAATCTAAATTTGACGTTATGTCCTCCTGAGTAGAACATAACGTCACTTCATGTGCTAGATCGTTTAATTTACTCAAAAAACTAGCACTATTTATACTATTGATATACTCTGATTTATTTTCATTCGACCATGTATACTTATAGTCTATTTTAGTATTTTCGCTATCGACTATAGTCTCCTCAATATTTACATGATTGTGCGATGTCGTATAAAATTGTAAAGAAAAGTCAATTAAACAATGATCGCTTAAAGGGTTTGGATCATTTACATTAAATGAAGAAATGAATTTGAAAAGATTCTGAGACGCTAAAACGTAATCAACTAAACTAGATCCCCTGTGACCGACAAACGTATATTTACCTATGTTAGAGTCTTGACCACAACGACCGTTCACTATTCGTAAACCGGTTTGCTTACAAAAGTCTAACAGAGCAGTGCCATTTTGATTTGTATGCCCTTTGTCTTGTGATGATCTCTTAGTATTGATATCAGCGTTATAATTTTCGGGTAAAGGGACATAACTGTCAATTGAATCGTGAGTAACATAATCCGGACTTTCGGATGTACGGCTATTAAAATCGCCAGATAAAATAATATAACAATTTCCATTAGTGTGGCTGTGTATAGAAGCGACAGAGTTAAGTAATCTATCAAAACAACCCTGCTCGATAATATTAAACCTACTACTACCTTCAGGCATTACGTAACATAAACCTATATATAAGTCATGATCAATCAATAGTTTTTGGCCATTAATTTTAAGCCATAATATGTCATCTTCACTTTGAAAGAAAATACAGTTTTCATCAACAAGATAATCTCGTACATATACAATAATACCACCTGAGTCTCTCTTACAGCCCTTAGATTTAGCCCTGTGCAAAGCAAAGTACGTAAAATTATTTACATGAAAATTCTGGAGTTCATTTGACCATGTCTCTGTGAACATCACTATATCGTTCGAATTAAACACTTCCAACACATCAGGACGCATAAGTTTGTCACAACTTTGCGACACTAAACATTGAATATTTAAAAGTGCGCAATTAATGTTCACCTTCCCCTGTGACCCCTAGCCGGTACCGCCAGGTAAGTTCACTGAACCAGGGTTTTGTACTTCGGGGTTAACGCCCGTATTTCCAGTATTTACTGACTCTTGTGTTGAGTTTGGTTTACGTCTAGGTGGCAGGGAATTTGTCCTCGCACGACGACGGTTAGGTTGAGCACGACTTGTTGATCTAGATTCGTGCTGAACTGATGTGGTCAATTTATCACTATTTGTTTGTCGGCAACCCTTTTTGGGTGCTGACTTTTTATTATTTGATTTAGATTTTGATTCAGTTGAAGATATACTTTGTTGAGTGACTCCAGTATTATTGGTTTGTGAATCATTGTTACATGGTTGACTGATCACTTTGGATGATTTTTGTGTTGACTCACTTGTTGTTTGTTGATCATAAATCACCGACGGCTGAGAACCAGGTACTGTTAATGTTGTTTGGTCCATAATAGATAGCTCATCATTATCTTCTGCGAATAAGCTACTAAAGCTGGATTGTGTATAAGATTGCCCTGAGCTAGATATTTGTGAAAACTCACAACCGGAAGTAAACGACACTCCCTCACAACTAGGGATTTCAACCAATCTACTACGGGATAGTACGCTGTGCCAGTCAGGAAATTCATCTTGTATCACAATATTGTCACAAATTAATTTTGCAGGGTATACTATACGAACATTTTTCTTAGGGTTAGTGCGTTTAGTGTCCTTGTAAAGTGGCCATAGACGTTTCCTGGCCTCAATTATTTCTTTGGGTACATCACGATCAATAGAGTATCCAGGACAGAATTTCAAAGTTTTAGCATTTGATAGTATGTATTCAACGTCACAATAGTTTAAAAAATTGGCGATAAGAGGTCTAGGTGATTTTTGTGAATTTTGAGGACGACCAAGCCTGTGAGCTCGATATCATTACTCATAGCTTAGTTTTCAATGTGTCTTGGTGAGTATCTCACTTCTGGGCAAGTACATTTTGATACCGGACAAGTTGATTTTTATATTTTTTTTGTCCGTAAACTACAACTAGTAGAAAAAATGAAATTCCACGCCCCTGCTTGGGCAGTGTAAATTGTTCTATTAACTCTAACTACGATGCTGATTGCGAAACCATGTATTGTACATGTAAGTACATTTGTGTGATTTGTACATTCGTCTCAACCCAGGTCGGTAGCGCAGTAACCCGGGAAGGTTATACCCTTTCATGAAAATTTCCCTCCATTAATAAGGTACAATGAGAAGTGTTCGGCCTTGTGGGATGGTAGATGAGTACTGGCTATAGACAATACTATAGTACAACAGTCCAGAAAAGCTAGGTTAAGTAAAATAACCGAAATAAATGTGTTGACACGGCTTTAAACCCCGAATACATACATGTATATAAATAAACATTCGTCTCATTGGGGATTGTGACAGAGCATATAGTGACAAATTGTCACCTAATTATAAAGACTGTTTAGCTTACAGATCATCTTAAGTAACTTCAAATTGACTTATATCCTTGTAAGTATGTCCGCTAAGACCTGGTACTCCATTAGCCTTCGTTCTGTTTATTTTTAAACAATACATTTATCCATGTTTATTAAAGCCTTCCCATCCATTCTATATATATGTTCAAGTTTGTTGTAAGACTTGTTACTAGTACATTATCAATCCTGGTCTAATGAACTTGAAATCTGGCCTGGTATTAGACTCCTAATTCCTTATAAGGAAATATACGTCACTAATAGGCTCTGTGACGAACAAAACTTTGATGGATTAAGAACATAGTGTACTCATTCCAATGTTAAAGTAACGCTTACCCTTTATGGCATAAATCCTATTTATTTGCCGTCAGATAGCTTTCAATTTTGTGAAGAAATAGTTTTAACAAATTAGCCATATTCGATAGAAATGACTCATGAGTAAGTTTATTTACAATCCAAATTGGCCAAATTTCATGTCTTATCATGTATATTTTTTAGCATTAGAAAAGGTATACATAATGCGGTAAAAATAGAGTTTTAAGACTGTGATAAGAAAACTGTTTCCATAGCAACAGATAAACGATTTTTCCAAGAATAAGAAAACTAGATCTGTAATTAAAACTGATGGATACGTGAATCACGTTTTTGATGCAGATACTATTGTATTCTTAAGTTAATGCTGTAGAAGTTTGTTGCCATGGTAATTATTTACATCGAGTGTTAAATAAATGAAATACGTAACAAACAAGAAAAAATTGATGCAAAGCATCGAAGAGCGCAAAAAAGATATAACATCAAAGTACTTCTTAAGCCTCTATTAGTAAGGGATTAAATATTTTTATAAAGAAATATCTTATTGACAGCTAATTAAAGCAATTTATTTATGTTTACTTAAACATAAGCCCCTCTATGCATGTACAATTTATAATGAGATTATAATCAGTGATAGTCTGATAATCCTACTTTGTTTTTCGTGTCAGTGTATGCGTCAGTGTTTTAGACCGTCCCCAAATTTATCTTTACGAGCGTGTTTTCTACATTGTCGGTTAATGAGGCAAATTCATTGGTTCTGCAAGAAAACCACTGCAGAAAACAAGCCAATGAAATTAAGTTTCATACCTAAAGTTTGGTATATCATTCAAAATTTTTCTAAAGCGAGTGATGTATGACGTTGATGACTTCATTCATTGTTATTGAAGAGTATTTTATTGTAAACGCGATTTCATTGCAAGAAGATTAGTCTCCCAAGCCTTATGCGTATTCATGAAAACGAGATTTTGCCAGTCAAATTTCCCACGGTACGTATGGAGTGTAACGGGAAAAAGTAGTGTGGTTTCCGACGATGACATTCTATAAATAGACGGTAAATACAGTGAAGATCGAGTGTACATGATTTAGTCAAAAAATGGAGAAGATATCTAACAATTTTACGAAGAAACTCCAATTAAACATAAACATTGATTAATTAAACATTATATATAAAATTACTTCTAAACCAAATAAATGAAATATTTACAAAAATACGCCAGATATAACAATTCATCAAAATTTCTCAAACCTACTCTACACAATTAACATGTCAAATAATTGAGTTTTCCAAATATAAGTTCAACATTGAGCGTTTTCTTTGAAATATTGTGCGTAAAGTTTGACCCTGACCTGACCTTTATGCAAGAATATTCATTACATTGAATACGAATGTAGTATTAATGCTCGATTAAAGCGTGACTGTGAGGATTATGAGTTTAAACTTAACACACAAACATACTTCTATAATTTTACGATCGCTGCCGAAGTGTAGAATAGGCGTGGTACTGACTTTCGTCGGGATATGTGTAGAAAATTATTAGATGCAAATGTGAAATGTCAGGTCGGGGTCAATATTTATGCACTATACTAGGTTTACTATCATTTGAGTATTTCATCTATCATAAGACTTGATCTTAAACAAGTTATCAATCTATTGCTTTAAGTATTGGCATTTATGTTTCCAGTTTCAATTTACATCCACTTTGAAAACAAGCAATTACGTAAACAAATTTTAAGTGAAGATTCGACAGTTTACAATTTGTCAAAATAAATTATGAATGACAGACAGATACACCATGTAACAATTTTAATTGCGTATATTGGCGGTTAAAACTAAACGAAACAAGTCTGATTTAAATGTGATTATTTGTATACTTAATATTTGCTGGTTACTGTTTGCAAAATTAAAGCAAGCTAAACACCGATTACTATCTGCACAAATGTGTTTAAAAACAATATGTCATATTGTTTTAAAGTCATATTTCTCCTAAGTAATACTTGTGCGTAAGTTAGATCGAATTTTCACTACAATGAAAATATAATATTTCAACCGTATATTTTCTTGGTAAAACATGAAAGAAACTTATCATTATTTATTTGCCAGGTAAACACAAGTATAGAACATTTAGACATCTCCTGGAATGGTCTTGGTTATGAAGGGTCTGTGTCATTATCAAAATGTCTGAAAGTCAACATACAATTAAGGAGTCTTAATATTGCTAATAACAGAGTTGATTGGAGGTGTGCACTATTACTAGCTGAAGGTCTTCGTTCTAACGAGTCATTGACAAAGTTAAAGGTGAGTGAACTACGAGTTTTCAAATCATGTAGCTTTCGTAAGATCACATGACTACGGGTCTTTTTTTAGGTTATGCGTGTTTTTGTTCTTTAAACAATGAACTTGCCCACGAAAAAGGTGAATATTAAGCTGATGTATGAAAACCACACGAAAACATGTAAATATTTACTTCACTAACTCACCACTGTCTGGCTAGTGCCTTAGTTATAGGGTTTAACACCGTAGCAACACATTGTAAATTTCAAATTACGGCGGTCAGTCAACCTAATCACCTTCCTTCCTTGAAAATGTCGAATCTCTAGTAGATGCAAAGAGACACAAAAAATCTAACAATACTACTGGTTGGCATCGAACCAAGGTCCTCTCGATCCATAAAAGTCCGTCATCCCACTAGACTAAATCTGCCCGGAATGTTAAGTATAAATGAATGGGCCACTGATTATTTCCCTAGACGGTACTTTCATACCATTAAAAGTGCCCCTCCCCTTCTTAGACTAAAAACACCCAGAAAGTTAGATATAAAATGAATGGGCCACTAGTTATTTCCCTCGACGGGACTTTCATAAGATTTTCAACATACCCCTGTATTACACTGTAAAAACAGGTGTTTTGCTTTTAAACACTTTTTAAAACACTTTTCTGTTACACTTTTAAAACATGTTACCACTTTAAACATGTAACATGTTTTGCTTTAAAACATGCTTGTGTTTTGTTATAAAACATTACACATATCAAAATAACACACCAGAACGCATTGAAAACATGTAAAAGTGTTTTAAATTAAAACACTTGACGCGTTTAAAATCAAAACACTTTCTTGTTACACTTTTTGCACACGTAACGCCATATTAAAACACTTCATGTGTTTTCTTGATAAACACTGAACATGTTTGTATTTTTCACATGTTTTGTTGCAAAGCTGAAACTTATTGCTTTAAGAGCACTGTTCGCCAAGTCTTTCTAAAATGAAACTTTGACTAACTAACAATGTTATTTAATCAAAGTCACGGCTGAAAATATGCAAATAAATAAAAAACATAATTTGAAAAGATTAAATTATCATTTATTTGTCATAAAAATGCAACCATAATTTATTTTGAGTGACTAAAATAATAGTTAGTTAAAATATTTTACTTGTGATTATTTCCTTCATATTAACATACGCACACAAAACTATTAAATAGTGATAATGTGTCACTTGTACATATAGTCTCTTTTCCAATGGGGTTTGACTCCCCTACACAAAATTTTGCAAAAACATTAGTGTACTTGAAACATTATTAAGATGGATTTTAAGTCATTTTTAAGTTTATGTATTAACTATACTCTCCTCTTCTTCAGAACATGCACTTAACTAAAGTGTAACAAAAGATCTCTGCATTAAACACTATCTTATTGAAACTAAAAATTTTATAACACCAACTTAATGAAATAATTATATTCATTTCATAAGTATATAGTTCACTTATTATGTCATTGACTTTTGTTCAATCTAAAAACATCAAGAATCTTAAGCCCAGTCACACCTACATGACTATGACTATTGACCGAGATGTAAACTAGTAGAAATTTAAAGAAGAGTGGTCATTTTCACAAAATTTTTACATAAAATCATTGTAAGTAAAAATCAGGAAAACATTTATAATACCTTTCTTCTTTGTCCAATAAACTTTAACTAAAATATTCTCTAATATGGTAGAATAATGAATTCTTTCTTAAATTCATATCATGATAATTATTATATTATATCTTTTAGGCTTTGAACTTTAATTTTTTTAAATTGGCTCACGATACTTATTTCTTTGAGTTTTTTTTTGTGAAAATGCCCACAGAATCTTAGTCAGTGTGATGAATCAGTATTGAAAAAATACAAGCAATTTAAATCATTATTGTTCTTAATATCAAATATATAATCCAAGGCTCTTTATATTATCATTTATCTGGTTATAAATTAATAGTTCAATTGTATTGGGATTAACTTTTGTAATCTACATCCTCTTTCTTCTTTCCCTCTATCCTATATCATCATGTACCATCTCTAACATATATTTCAACTTCTATCGAACTTTAATGATGGATGTTTGATTGTTTCTGAAATATATACATTACAATTAACAATTGAAAAATACTTTAAGGGCTACTTTGTTGATAATTCTATATTATAGATAAACTTGACATGTGCTGCATTATTGTAAAGCAATTTCTATACAGTTTAAAAGATATATACATTGTACCAGTATGAGTTACTCTCACTTATAGTAATATATTTAAAAATTTGCTGTTATCAAAATTTTTTAAAGGCAAAATAAGCTGTAACATTCCAAAGTAGTAGTTTTAACTGGTAGTAGTACCAGGTTATAAATGGGACTTCTGCACTATGCTAGGTTGAACAAACCAAAAATTATATTACTAACTTCAGTGAATTAACTTACTTTATAAGACGGGTACATTTCAGTTTGCCAAAAGCTCCATTACTCTCCCCAAACACTATATATATACAAAACTCATATAAACACAACTCATTCAACAATATGGTTCCATTTCTCAGTTATTAGCATTGTCTCTGCCTTTCCTTCCAAAAGGTGTATGTATAGTAAATAACCAACCTGAATAAAAATGAAAATAACAATATTAAATTCAAGGATTTATGATAATATGATGACACACTCAAACTCAATCACATTCTAGTCTTAAATTAATAAAAATATAACAGGATAAAACATGCATGCTTAACCAAGGCCTAAAATGAGAATAGCTGTGCTTAGGGCACCCGACTACCTAAATAAGTTGCCGACCTTAAAGTTTTTATTTCAAAGTCAGCAAACTTGGGTGGTTTTTGTGTTCATAACTGCAAAAAATAGTGATTTCATGAGTAAAAAGCAACAACAAAAAACCTACCCCACCTCTCATTTCTCAGGCTATTCCCATAAACACAGAATTTTAACTTGGCCTAACCACCATGGAAAAAAGCCTGTCATGTCTGTATAATGTATCATTAAATAACTTGTCTCACAGTCTGAGTATTATTTTCATATCATTTCTTCAAGCATCTGCTCTTTTTCCCTAAAATACATTGTATAAAGTAACAACATTGAAAATTTAAAACAATTCGTCATCTGCAATGTGTAATTACATCCCTTCCATATAAAAATAGAGCTATTTTAAGTGTATATTTTATAATTGCTATAATTTATGCTTTTTGTAATAAAGAAGGGGTGACGAAATTAGGACAGGAACGAAATTAGGACCCCGAAAAATTCTTTAAGTGTATGAGGTGGGGTGACGAAATTAGGACAGGAACGAAATTAGGACCCAGAAAATTGCTTTAAGTGTATGAGGTGGGGTGACGAAATTAGGACAGGGATGAAATTAGGTACTAGCTATTGTATTAGACCAACAACAAACGCACAAACTAACTGAGTAAATAATAACAATATATTAATGCAGAAGGGAATGCAAAAATTGATACAAAAAAGTTAATATTTTCTTTTTAAACAAATAGCTGTGTAGGAGCCACTGATCCTAAATGGCCACAGATAATACCAACGAAATTCAAAGAATGTCGCGAAAACTGATGACAAAATGTATCCCACGTCAAAAAGCTCTTCCCTTGCATAAATTTTATTACTAAATTTCAAAACTGGAGACTGAAAACACGACAGGTGATAAAGCGACCCAAGAAATATTAAAGCAATACATTACTTACATTAATGTTCCGACGATTTTCTGGGCGCGAGCAGACAGCGCTTCAACCTTGAATTCGAACATTCCATAATCTCCAAACAAAACTACTTGGTGATTGGGACTATATAGTTTCCACGTTAACAATGTTAATTTAATATTAAAGAATACTTACGCATTCCATTCTTAATATATTTACATATCTGTGTGTTTATAAAAAAAGTCAAAGCTTCGCTAAGAGACTATGAAAAGTGTGTTCGTTTTGCACACTAGTGAAAAACGCACGTGTTTTACATTTCCGTTTCTGGTAAAAAAAATACGCAAAAATCCGTATTCTAATGAAGATGTTGGGTCTAATATATCGTTTTGTAGTTACATTTGTTTCTCCATTGCGATTATTAATTTTTCAGACGAACAAATTTTAACGATTGAAAATGGTACCGTTTTAAAGTAAAACATTGCCGATTTTTTTAAATCACTAAAACGCTAAGTGTTACTATATTAAACGGATGTGTTACGAAAGTAAATTGCAGTGTTTTCGTTTTAAACACTTATAAAACATGTTACGTGTTCCCATTTTTTACAGTGTAAGTACAGAATTTGTCATCCACAGGCGAGGATATGTTCTTAGTACTTGGTTAAAAAAATCTGGGTCCAGAGATCTACGCATTTTCCAGCGGCCGTGACTAGGGCGACAGACCGTCGTAATATGACTAAAAAGAATGTTGAAATAAGGCATAAACTACAAAATATTACATTTAATTTAACCAATAGGCTACGGTTCCTACGGTACTTGTACACTGTACATGGTAAAAGGAAAACATTTAAATGATACTTTTTCTTTGAATCTTTATGAATATATTATCACTTAATTGCAATGAAGCTATTTTTCATTTTCTACTTTTATCTTTTCTCACGACATTTCTACATATGTCAATACAACGTGTGTGAGAAAATCTGTTCAATGGATCAATTTTTCATGTACAGCTTGTCTATGTTAGCAATGCGACCACAAACATAGACGGCTCCATTAAAAACAATATTTGTTGGTGAAACATTATCAAATGTTAATAGTCTAATAAGTTGAGACACGTCATATTGACATGTTAGCATATACAATATCCAATGTACATACGCACTATCTATGATTAATGCTGAATGTCATAAATTCTGAGGTATAGTCATGAAATTGTCTTAAATCGATGTTGTGTCCCAAAAAATCACTTTTCGAGCTGTACTTACATACTTTGACACAGGCTGACACATGTCACAGGCTGTCGGCACAAACCCCCCCCCCCCCTCGAAAATAAATATATTGTATATATATGTAAAATATATAAGCCACGAAATAAAGACCTATCTCATTCAACGGGCTTCTGTGTTTTTTGTTTTTTTATTTCTGGGTCGGTTTTCAAAAACTTGGTCTTATTTATCAATAAAATGCTTATTCTTTCTATTGCATATAGAAACTTATTAATGAAAAGCCAATGAAGAAAGTTTTGTGACGTTGAACAGGCAAATAAGTTAGTCGGAAACAATGTCACCTAAAGAATCGCCGTCTACTTTCCGAACGTTACTCATAGATTAGTTCGTAGATTTCCGTTAAAAATAACTTAAAACCGAGAAAAAAAACGTATAAAATCTCTAGCCTCTCTCACAGTCGTCTAAGACAATTTTTTTATCATTATCGCAAAATATCATTGACTTGTCATGTGTGTTTTTCGTTGGTCTTATTTATCAATGAAATGCTTAATCTTACCATTGCATATAGAAATTTATAAATGAAAAGCCAATGAAGAAAGTTTTGTGACGTTAAACAGGCAAATAAGTTAGTCGGAAACAATGTTACTAGACTTCTTTTTCAAAATAGAGGCCAACGGAAAACACACCTGACAGGTCAAGGAAATTTTGCGATATTGATCAAATGATTTGTCTTAGACGACTGTGAGAGAGGCTAGAGAATTTATTTTCTCGGTTTTAAGTTATCTTTAACGGCAATCTACGAACTAATCTATGAGTAACGTTCTGAAAGTAGACGGCGATTCTAAAACCAAGCTGAATCAATCGATTTTACGGACGTACAATTTATCCCGAGGACAACTCAACCCGTTACAAAAAAAATCATTTTACATTTAAATAGTTCTTCGAGTTAAATAACATCGTTTAGAACTCAATAAATTGTGAAAAAAGTAAGTTTATTATACAGTTTAGTTATGATATTAATGAAGTAAAACTATGATTACTATAGTTACAGATCTTGTAAGTTACAATGAGAAAGGCATAAAAATAAAGATTGATTAAAATCGTATCAGAAATATTGTTGTTCTTTGTATTATAGATTAAAAAAATATATGTTCATATCTTATAAGATTTTATGATAACTCTAACAACCGTTTTCTGATGATTTATATTTTTTCTTTATGTTTAGTTTTAAATAATTTTATTTTTGGAGGTTGAACATACTAGCGTGTTAATTTGTATGAAAGCAATCTGATTAAAACCCGATCTAAAATTTTCCGCTCGCCTACTCGCTAATTTAGATCTGGCCTTTTTCGAACGAAGGTCACGTTCAGATGACCTTTTCTCATCATAATATTCATGACGAAATTGTTATGATACGTAAAGTTTTTTACATCGTCTATGTCACGCAATTTGAAATGAGCCGCCCAATCGCAGACTGAATAATACCGCTGTTAAATTAGCATGCAAACCTTGGTCTAAAAAAAGAAATTACGAAATCAAAATGTGATTAATAGTGTTTTCGTCTAGATGAAAGCTACGCATTGATTGGTCGACACAAAGTTCATCTCGACGTGACCTTCCACGGAGACAGTAGAGATACTGTGCGACAACGCTCTACAGGATATCTGTTTACGGAGATTGGTATGAAAAGTAAGACTTACTTGGGGTTATCACACATGTGTTATACAGGGGCGGCTCCAGGATTTTTTTCTAGGGGGGTCCAAACTTTTCTAGGGAGGGGTCTCAACTTTCAACCACAACCACATTATACACTGTTTGCAAAATTACGCAACATATTAATAAAATAAACTACATAATCATTAAATCTATGTTAAACACAGAGAAAAATTGCTTCATGTTACTTAAAATGGCTTACAGTTAAAAATACACTCATGGACGGGTACATTTTGGAAACAGTGGGTGTCCGGACCACCTGACTCCCCCACTGGATCCGCCTATGTATTATATATTATATTGTTTATTTTACAGATAGGATACAATCCATTAACAACAACTGGTGTAATGGACATTCTAGAATCTGTTGCTACAACAACAAGCGCTATCACAGTGTTAGATTGTTCGGTATAGTAATAACTTCATTGGTCTTTTTGTCACATGTCTCTGATGGAGGCATTTTTTGCCACCAGATAACCATCTATTTAACAAATTAATTTAATGATTAACTAGTAACGTAAATAGGTAACCACTAAACATTAAGCTTATTAAAAAATACAAAAATGACAACTTGCATTGATTTCATGTAATGATCTTTTATTAATTTAAAGGTTCATTATCAAAAGTAAAACTGTTTTGGACTGAAAATACACATTTATTTATTTCAAACATCTCTAATGAACAAGATTTTTTTTTTTAAAAAATGCAAAAACTGCTTTAATATGTTTCTTTTATTTATTTATTGCATTTCAAAGTGAAAGTAGATCGAAGCAGAAAGTAGAATTTGGTTGTCAATACTCGACAGAATAGTTTTGATTAAAGAATGTTTAAGATAAAGTCTTGTTAAAAAAACAAAACTGCTTTAAATTACATAATAAAGCTCTTAAAACTTTTTTAGATCAGATATAATGAACATTGACGTATAAATTTAGTGTGCTCTTATAAACGTACCCCACTTTTTTCAAGAAAATATATACAAATGTATACATGTACTTCTAAAAATACGAAGTAATGATTTTAACAAGAAAGCATTCATATACTTAACCAGTTGTTTTGTTTCCAAACACTGTATAACAACATTAGTTTGGTTTTACAAAATGCTGAAAAGAATTGTTATTATTATTAATATTATTTATGTACGAGCTTCGATAGAGAAAAAAAAGTGAAATTTATATAATGGCAAGCTCATTTAAGTCAATCCGTGTATACAGGCGTATTTAGTAAAATTATTATATTCCATTTTTTTACTAAATATTGCATATATTGCTATATTTGCAAATGCACATTGTTGTGTATATGCCGACAGCCTGTGTATACAAATGAATAAATTTAATGAATTTCATGTTTATTTAGTTAATTGAAATAAAACACAATCTAGATTTATTCTGTAGATTAAGTCGTTGAGAATGATTTAAAATTATTTTCGTGGCATTTCTCTTACAGATACATTATTAAATCACGCTTTTACCAACGTGATTAAAACATGTGTCATTATCGAAATATTAATAAAATCACTACAGAAGTTATTCATTCTACTGACTGTGACGTCACGTTGTAATGTTTTAATATTGACAATCCTTTTTTGATTTTTAAATTACTGAAAATATCAATTTCAATATTTTGTTATTTATGACCAATTCAATATTTTTATTTCCTGTAATAATTGCAAAAAGTTCCTGTTTTGTTTAGGAAATATTTTAATACTTGTAAAGGTTTGACATTATTACATTGAAGACGATAAATAGAGGTTATTAAACAGGGCAAGTGTGAAAGGGTTAAGGAAGATATCGGCACACTTGCTTAGGTATTGGCCCGAGGGCTTTAGCCCGAGGGCCAATGCCGGTGAAAGTGTGCCGATATCGACTTAAGGCACACTTGCCCTGTTTCATAACCTTTTTATTGCATATGTTGACCAATGCATGTAACGATGATTTTTCTACAACAAAAATACATTTTTCTCGACGTACCGCGCTATTTTGCACGTTGACGTTACGTCACATGTATTGTTTTGTTTATTCAACGTCGAAACGTTGGAATCTAATGAACGCTTGTTATAAAACGTAAGTCTTGATAAATTGTTGATTTTCGTATTAATTTTCACTATGAAAAAAAACCACACGTCGTAAAATTGAATATATAGCTTGTTGTTGCTAATTACGTACGAATTTCACGTGCGGAAAGTCTGCGGTTGTTGGACTGTAGGTGCGTAATGACCGGAAGTTGCCTCAATATCGATTTTTGGCACACTAGGAAGTGGGCCAAATATCGATATTTTGGCACACTTGCTCAATACCGGAATGTATTGCCCACATTGAGGCTATATTGGCGCACTTCCACGTCGATTTTGTTACTATTTATAGTAACATATGCAATAATACAAGATATTAACAATATTGCTTAGCTCTGCAGGAAGCGCGAAGTACATAAGATAAGCTATTGGGATCGGTCTTTCTCCGCCATGCGACAACATACTTACTTAAACAACACAATCACTTATACAAATTGAACGACGTTGCTAAAACGATTCATATTTGTTTCTGGCCAGGAACGTTTTCCAAAGTTGCTCACGAAATTCCATTTCATGCGTAATGGTGAATGCCATGGCAACCGAAAGAAAAAATAAAAAAAACTGTTCCAAAAACTGATGGGCCAAGAGCTTTCACATTTGACAAAGAACATTGCCTTACGGTCTTCTACGAAAATTGTCCAAATTATGGCCCAATGGTCAAAATTAGTTCTGCACTAAGGGGGTGACAAGTTTTACCTAGAATTATATAAAGAAATCTTAAATATCTTCTTTTCTTAAATTCTAAAGGCTAGAGCTTCCATATTTTCTAGGTTTTCATGTTTTTAAAGACCTTCATACGCATTTAACCAACAAATGATTTCACAAACAAGTTATAAACGTTGTTTAGATACTTGCAAAATACTAAAGATGAATTTGCTATCTAAAATATAATTGACAAAATCAACTTTCACCCGAAATGACCAAAATATTTTTTTCATTCTACATGTTATTTACTTGTAATGAATTGATTGATATTGCTAATGTCTTTGTAACAATTAAACTCGTAGTACTTATTCTTTATTTTTATATTCAGTCAAAAACTTTAACATTGTTTTCAGTAAAAATATAGCCTGTATTGGAACAAAACCGAGGACCGATCTTTCCTTAAACTGGCGTTCTGCCATTGCACCATCGTCGGCAACCTCCGTTACACTTCATACGTACCGTGGGCAATTTGACTGGCAAATTTCTCGTTTTCATAAATATGCATGAGGCAGGGGAGACCAATATTCTTCCAATGAAATCGCTTGTTACATTTAAATACTCTTCAATAACAATGACGTCATACTGGGTTTTTCTTACTTTAAATAGAAACCAACGCACATGTTTATTTTCAAAAAATGGTTGCGTAATTTAATTGGCTAGTTTTTCGCAGTGGTTTCCTTGCGGAACCAATGAAACTGCCTCATTAATTATTCATGATTACGAGATTTTCCAAACCAAATGTCCCACGGTATATAACGCAGCATAGCTGAGTAATGTATCGTGGGATAACCGACGATGTCATTGCACATGAAAACTAGCTTGAAGACAAGTGCCCTCCTTTACATCAGAATGGCTTGAGATTGATATTTCGGAGTCAATGAGAAAGGCTTAAAGTAATTAGGTGGAAGTTTTAAAAATACTTCAATACAAAATATGAACTTGTCATAATCAAGTAGTCTTATTTTGGCACACATCATTTATCCGTGTTACAATGATGTAACAATTCAATCGCTAATACACAACTGTAATTTGAACACGATTGGTGTTTTTTTCTTCAGAAATTCATTTATGTTATTGTAAATAATGAACGGTTCTTTTGCTTCCAGGAGATTCCAGTTTTATGTTCGGCTGATCTTCTGGCAGCAACTGTAAGTCGTATAAGAAGATTTCGATTTTTTCATGGTGGTATAGTTTCTACACATGATAAGCTAGGAGAGAGATTAGGTAATGTTGGAACAAAAACAACAAAACTCTGTTTATGTAAACAATACAATAAACTAATCTACGACAGGGGATACTCAGGATGGCAATAAAATATTATACAGTATGAATTGTAGTATTTTTCTATGAGTTTTTTTTTGGTGTAATTGTAAAGCGTTCTACTACTATAAGCATGAGTGACTAAGGTGGTGGTGGTTTATCCGCTACACTAAGTTTTAAAATAAACTATACAATCTTTTTTTTAATACTACCCTACCTTTGGAATGGATTGGTTCATTTTTAATGTTTACACAAACACGTAATGCTAGTTTGTACAAACTATACTGTTTACATATGATGTGAAGGTTTTTGTTGTTTTCTTGTTTTTTGTTGGGGTTAACGCTGTATCACGACAATCTACTCACCGTTCTTGGAAATGCTTAATCTCTAAACTTAGCTGTTAACTAAGCGCATACTACCGTCAGTGGCTGACACTGTCCTACATAATTTAGAACTACTGGTAGGAAGAAGAATGACTACGCAGTACGAAAATATTTCCTGCCATGGAATCGAACCCACGACCCCTAAAACAGAAGACTTGTGTGCCACGGACTGAGAGAGCCGGACGGAAAAAGAAATATATGGGTACGAATAGCTTCAGTGGAATGATTTGTTTTGTTGGGTTTTACGCCGTAGCAACACATTGTATAGGTCATATAACGGCGGTCAGTCAACCTACTCACTGTTCCTGGAAAGGCTAAATCTCTGGATTTAGCTGTTTACCAACTACTAAGCACATACTTTCGTCAGTGACTGACAACTGCCCTACATAATTAAGAATCATTGGCAGGAGGGAGAATAGCCGTAGAAATAATTTCATGACAAAGCTCCACGAAAGTATGCCCCGCCCGGGAATCGATGAATAGGCACACACTGTTTTAGAACGATGCGCAGTTTCGAATTGTTCTTGTGCTAAGACAATGGATGATATTATTTACAGTGTAGAAGTATTTATACACTTTATTAAATTATTTTTGTACAAAATTAATATTACTTTGTTCTAGTCACAAATATTACTGCAAATGTCAATCCAATATTGCTGAGATATTGTACAAAAATTTTCGTATGAAAATTGCGGTATGAGAAATATTCCTATTCAAAGTAATATCAAAGATCTACATAGGCCACAACAAGTTGATCATGTGTTCCATGGATTCGCTCGCGCCTTAATTTTGACGGTTTGTACAAAAAAAATATTTCCTCGCTCGATCATAAAAATTTGGTCAAACCGCTATATAAAGCAACTGAATTGAGATTTTGTAAAAAAATCTTCGCTCGCTCGCCCCATTTTTTCCCAGAAAAATCCGTAGAACACACTACAGTATCAACTTGTTGTGGCCTATTGGTATACTGTTTCAATGCACGTACGAACCACGTATGTCATCATATTCAATGTGACTTATATTTCTGATAATTGTTTCCAAATTAACATCAAGAAAGTCTATATTTTCATGGCAGACAATGAAATAAAATATATGATGTTAAATAATCGCTCGTTTGATCAGTTTTTTTGTTATAAAAATAAGTTCGTGGAAACACCACTTTCAATAAACTTTTAATTTTACAATTTAGAATAAATCTCATCATTGTTTTAACCAGCAATTGTCCACTGTCGAAAAAGGCAAATTACTGAAATTTATCATTCATAGTCCCATTAAGGTGAAGTTATTGAAGCAAACAAAAACTGTGCTGATCAGATTCAATTCCAGGAGTATGTGTTTAATATAAATATAAAAAAGAAACCCACTCAGCACAAAGTGTATTTTATGTTAAAAATTGACACATATACCCTTTGTGACATTTCAAGTTTCTTATCACAAAAAGATTGTCATTTTTAAAACTCATTTTGTTATAATTATTACAATTCGGGACTTTTTTACAAAACCGATTGTTAAATAACTTTACGCACAACACATTTGCTTTAAACGTAGACTATTAAATGCAATTACATGTATTCATTTCTTTTCTTTTTCCAGGTCGAGAACTAAATCCGATGTTAAAGATCATTGAGTATCTACGTCTGTTAGGTTTACGACCTCTAGAATTAATGAAATCATTTGATAGAACAGCTTCCTTTGAACTACCGAGACACGAATTTGTTGACCAAATTAAGGTTAGTGCCTTAATCATTAATTTTATTAGTGATGGACTAAATTAGAGAATAGGACTGGAATACAAGTCGTATTCTAGCCACATTATTTGTATAAGAAGTACTTCTTCTAAATATATTGCATTATGGATAAATTGTCAACGGAATAATTAGAGCAACAATTTATCTTAAAGCATCCTTCTCACTGATATAGTTAATGCCTTCTGATACTCTGTACTTCTCCATTTAATAAAGTTTCGGCTTATAGCCTTTCCATAACATGGATATATTCTTAAAACCCTAAACTACATCTTCTATTCTTTTATCAATTATCAATATGTATACTGTCAGCCACGCCGTGGCGTAGTGATTAGCATGTCTGACTTCGAATCCGGAGGTCGCGGGTTCGAGCCCGGTCGCGGTAGGTCAAACCAAATTTGTGAACTTGTACCTTTATGGGTAGTTTTATTGAATTAATTGATGTGCTTTGTGCTGTTTACTCTCACTTAAAACTTCGAAGTAAACAGCAATTTCCCTTACCATTTAATTTTTGGTTCCTCTTGTTTCAACTCTTGTTGAAAGCATCAAGTTGCCATTGGTGGTTAAGGAAACAACATTGAACATTACCAGGAATTCATATTGAAAAGATAATTTGAATAATTGTCTTCCCACCATTGTCTCAAATAACAATTTTGATACAAGTTCCGTGACTTTCATTATTTAACCCACGCGTTGATGGAATAATCCCCGTAATGACTTTTAAATTAAAAGAAATGATATTTCTACAATTTCAGAAAATTGGTGTCAAGCTGCAGCCATTTGAAATTGATGCTCTTGCGAATTCTATAACTGGTAAAGGTTACAACAAAAATGTAATAAATTACAGGTATTACCATTTCTTGTCATTAATATTCATTTTATGCCACTTTCTAAGTAAAGCTATTTTATAATTATACTGAAAGGCGCAGTTTTACAGTATATTTGATACTCTCAGCACATGTTTATATGTGAAATGAGGTTATAAACAAGTACATGATATACATACATAATGAATAACATTTAACAACAAATTTAAAAGGCTGTGGTGGAAAAGACAACTAAAGTACTTATAGCATATATAAAAAGTATAGATACAAAATAATGAAGTGAAGAGAGAGAGGTCGATTAATTTGTTAATAGTTATCCACCCAACTATAAATGTTTTAAATTGCTTCAACAGATCATGTACAAAAGCTTGAACTAAGAATTCCACACATAGAACTTACAGCTGATGAGAAATCTTATGCGTTTTATATCATTCAAGTAACAGAATAATGTCAATGGAAGTATATAATATTTCACATTACCCATAATTTATTATGAGAATACAATTGATGCAAGTATCAAAGATCACTTTGGAGTTAATGATGAAAATATTCCATACAGAATACGTGTTCTTCACTATGACTTTCTACTAGTAGCTTAATTACGATGTATACATTGTCTTTTGTGGGTTTTCTATTAGAAGTTGTTTGAGTTCGTAGAAGTGTGTCACACAAATAAATTACTATTGTTCTGTGTACATCCAATTGTGTTTAAACTTTGTTCCGCAAGAAAACATCCACTGCAAACACAGTTTTTTTTCTCCTGGAAAAGCCATGTCAGCTCGAGTTCTGAATCAAGTATATTCCTTTGTTTGGACATAAAGAACGTATATCACAATGTCATTCGTTTTATCTAAGTTGATTATTTTATATAAAACACATGACTTATATGATTCATTACTAGTCACCAGACACCTTCGTTCTTTAAGAATCGTAACAAAGGTGTTTTCCACAATACTAAACAAATACATACAGATGTAGCTATTGACTTACGATTGTTTTGTACATCTGACTAAAGAGGAATATTTATTTCATAAAAGCTGTGGGAAGGACATATCATATTAAGTTGCATAAGATGAAAACAAACACAGAGCATGTCATATTAAGTTGTTAAATAAAAAAAAAACACATAGAAAATATCATATCCAGTTGTATAAGATAAAAACACAAAGAACACATCATATTAAGTTGCATAAGGAAATAAACGCTATGATATAACTGTGATAAGAATCATATATATTGTATCTATAATACAACGACAAAAACAACAAAATAATGAATTTAATCACATGGTTAGTACAATAACATTTACATAAGAACAAACAGTAATTTATTTATCTGCATTTACACGTTATAAAGAACAGTTGCCGGCAAACAAAGTAAAATCAACAGATATTGTACTTTAAAAGAAGAACAAAATTTACATGTTAATTTCAGATACATTTTCATGTGTTAATTTCTATACAACATTTCCACGTGTTAATTTTTATACAACATTTCCACGTGTCAATTCCATTACATAATTTTCATGTGTTATTATCTATATAACATAACATTATGAAGTTTGGCCATCTATGAAATCATAGCATGCGAAAGAAATAACATAAGAATCAACAACTACTACTAATAAAATGAGATAAATTTCACTGCATAAAGAATGCGTAACTTCAGTTTTAAATGGTAAATTATTTAGTTACCCGCTAGCTCAGTCGGTTGCGCACAGTTATACTGACTGAGGGGTCGTAGGTTCGATTCCCGCGTGGAGAAATACTTTCGTGGAGCTTGGTCTTTAATAAACTTCTACCAATGATTCTAAGTCAGTCATGTGCCTCGTAGGGCAGTAGTCAGTCCCTGACGGAAATATGCGCTTTGTAGTTGGTTAACAACTAGAAATTTAGCCTTTCCAGGAAAAATGAGTAGGTGGACTGACCGCCGTGATATATCCTATACAATGTGTCGCTACGGCGTTACTCCCCTTCTCCCACAAAAAACCCTTTAAGTGAAACTATTTATTTATTTTACATTTATAATTAGTTGTTCATGCAATTCATAAACAACAAAAGTGGTATTGCCTTGAATTAAAACTTACGCAAAGTGCATGTAAGGAACGAAACACTCATCGATATCGGTGTTAAGACATATTTATATTTCACCTCTTAAAATTATTATTTTCAAAGCGCATACAGTGAAATATAAATCGATCTTACGTCACTATCGACGAACATCCTCTATATATTATAATATTTTACATTTCCATGCACTATTTGTACATTTTCTATTTTTTTTTGGGCTGCTGTAAGAATTGGTGAAAAACTAGAGTTTGTATACATTCTGAATACCATGTGACTTTTCATTCGGAACTACCTCGGCGATCTTTTACGCAGGAATATCTTCGTAGACTATCGCCGTTGTTGTTCCGAATGGTGACTTTTAGCTCTGAATAATCCCCTATAAATTTCTATGTAGGAAGTTATCGATGGCTGTAAGAGAAGTGGTAGAAGCCGAGAGAAGACGTAAAATAAAAGAAAGAGAGGAATGGAGGCAGATGAAAAGTTATCAAGCTGATATACTTAAGAGAGGTACTGAAGAACTGAAAAATGCTGCTTCAAGTAAAAATCCAATCACTGGTAAGATGTAGTTGTAATATGAAATGTTTTGGGGCATTATGTCACATTTATACATTTTAAGCTATATTGCGGCGGTCAGTCGTAATATTCACGGTCACTGGATAAGGCTTCCCTCTCTTGAACCAAGCTTTCAAGGTAGTACTTAGCTTAACCCTCGCCAATGGCTAGAAACTGTCCTACTTGAAGCAGTGGTTGTCGGGGAAAAATGACCGTAGAAATAGTCCAAAACTAAACTACACGAAGCTATGCTGGTCACGTCCGGTATTCGAAGCGACAATACCAGAAGCCGTCGTCAGACGCACTACTAACTTAGCTAACCACGTGACAAATGATTGTAAAATGGTACTAGAATAGTTGCACAATCAACATATACTCATACTAAATACCGTAAACAGCATACTTTATGATACATAAAATATACTTTATCAGAATTCGTTTTCTTTATACAGACATCCATCTGTGCGTTACTGCTGATACCGTAATTATATAACTTGATATGAAAAATGGTTCGAACTTAGATTCGAATCTACGACTCCGATGCTAAGCCACCTTGAAGGCAAGGGAGTGCATGTGTCCTAATCATTTATAAGTTATTATATAATTATAACGTGTCCAATACACCTTGGTTCATCTCTAACTTGAGTTACTTACGTCAGGTATTCTAATCAAGACTGTCGTAGACCAATCATTAATATAATACCCTACGTACTAATAATCCAAAATGGATTACAGTGCTTTATACGTCAATATCTAATAGTATATCTGATAGTTATAACTATCTTCAATGAATGAATGAAAAGTTATTTAGTATTTTTTTAACGTCGTATTCTACACATAGGGTCATATATACGACGGCCAGCTCTTCCTACTATAGGTTTCCTGGACACTTTTTCTATCACCAGTACTAACTTACCCTACCACGAGGCCGACAACTCATGTATAGGGTATGACCTACCGCGACCGGGCTCGAACCCGCGATCTCCGGATTCTAAGTCAGACATGCTAACCACTACGTTACGGCCTCGGCTCGATTTAGTTTCTACAAAACAATAATTATACTGTAATACTTAATTGAGTCCGTCTAAAGCGAGGTGTTTAGTTTAACTTGGTAATTGAGCCCCACACAAAACAATAATGCAATTTAAACATTGCCACTATCAGTTTTATGTATTTTACTTGAAAACTGTTACTTTGCTATGAGATAGGAACTACTAAAATATTCCTTTCATTTTCATATCCTAATCAACATTTTTAACCTGCTCATTGTGTATTATATTATTGTCATGACTTGTATTTTGGGGTATTTAGGTCTCAGTTAAATAAATGAAGTTATTTACTGTTGTTACTGTAGCCTGCATGTTCAATAACCCTAAACGTTCCAAAACGTTCCGTAACGATACATTCAGAACTCCTCGACCATTTGCTGCGAATAATCTAATTTAATAAACTTATATACGATCGTTAGGGCAAGAATGATGTTTCAAAATTTATGGACTAAAAACGAACATCACTCATTGCCTAAACGATCGTATATTTGTTTACGTCAACACCGGTAGTTTCAAAATAGCGTCTAAATATGTCCGAGATTATTCGCAGCGAATGGCCGAGGAGTTCCGAATGTATCGTTACGGAACGTTTTGGAACGTTTAGGGTGATTGAACAGGCGACTGTTTTATCATTTTTGTTTGTTTCAGATCCATTGTCTTCGTTAACATCAAGAAGTAGTAACACAGTACAGTCTGGTTTCCAAAGTTTACCACAAACAAGTCTTTATCCATCCAATCAAACACTGTACAAACATCGTGATGTACCTAGATATTTATGTGAATAAAAAACAAGTCTATTCATCAAGTTAAGTCACCTTTAAGTGAACTGATAAACTAATCCACAATAATTAATATTATTCTAATTAAGCGTGAACTACTTATACAAAATTGAATGAAATGGAAGATACGCACGATTCTCTAAATCGCCAAGGTCGTCTCAAGGTTCATAACAAATATAGAAATGAACTTTTCAAAGAAAGTATGTACTGTTATTTAAGTTGATGACAAAAAGGTGAACTATATGTATTTTCTTCAATTAAAGCACCGTTATCAAAGTAACACTGTTTTTGTACTGCAAAGAGAATAGACATTTATCAATTTTAAACACATCTAATGAACTTTTTTTTTAATTGACAGCAAATATTGCATAAATATGTTAAAGCCACTAAACGAAGACAAAATCTTCAATTTAAAAACAAGTAATACTATCTAAAAGACTATCGAATATAAACGCCTTGGGATTATGATAACTCTCTCAAGCGGGTTCCCTTGTAGGGGTCAAGCTCTTCAAAATATCAGTTTCTTATAAAAGTGGGGTACTTTTATAACATGCAAATTAGACAACGGAGAATGTCGGAGATACACTCTCAGCCAATCAAATTGCTTGAAAAGTATTTGATGAAACTTACACGACTATGTTAAGTGTTGGATATATCAAATCGTTTTCCAGTGATTTACTCGAGAAACCAGTGCGTGTAAGTTTTGAGTTTGCAAATATCTAAACTGATGCTAAAAAGAAACGCTTCATTTCAGCTAGGTACATAATTTTCATGATCAGAATATCAAGAGAAAACATTAATGTTGTTAGCTTGTAAAAAGTCTTTGGTGACGTGTGCAACGTGAGGTCTGTCGTCCTTATTCTGATAGAAAAAGTATTGACGTTGCCAGAATATAGCATGGCATAACAGCTGGTCAATACGATGTGTACACAAAATTACCTCACCAAACAACGAGTTGTGACTGAAACTCGTTTTAAGACGCTTATAAGTCTGAGGGAGTTACATAAGTCGAAACACGACTCATCACTGAACTCCCAACACCATTGTTGTGATGATACGAGAATAGAGATAGATGTCGGTGACGATGGCAAAACTTTAGAATTAGTCCGCGGTACGGACGGTTTACGCCAAACAAGAAGTTTTCCTCATTGAATGTCGACTTATTTGGCGTACACGGTTACCCTTTCACTACACGTGACGTAGATATTGCCGTGAAAATCTATTACGCGAATGACGTTGGAGTTTACATAAATTTTGTAGTTGTCATGTCTTACCCACGTTACACCCGTTCTATCTGAACGTGGCATATCAGCAAACGTTTCTGTGTACTTAAAGACTTAATTGATTCGTTTCTTTTTCTCGTCAGTACATGTTTATGTATGATTTTATAAAACTATTTACATGAGTTTCGTGAGTTTTAATTAGTTTTCGCACGAAATTCACTGTACAAAACGTGTATTTGGTAAAGCAGGAAATTTGTTTACTTCCGAATTGAAGTTGTGGTTATTTTTAGCCACGACAGGATATCCCGACCTTGTTCGTCGAGTTCCGGGATTTTCCGTAGAGTCTTTACTTTCGTTTTTAATCGTGAATTTCAAAATAGAATTAGTATAAAATCTGGAGAAAATACTTGAGAATTTTGTGCCTGGGATGCGTTTTATATATTAGTTTAATGTTTGCATAAGTTTTAAGCAAAACCATGATACTTGAAAATTATCAGCGTTCAGTTTAGTAAAGGGGCTTTAATGTTATTTATTGCATTTCAATATGAAAGTAGATCGAAAACGATAGGAAAATTTGGTTGTCAATACCAAAAATAATAGTTTTGATCACAGTATGTTTAAGATTGAAATCCTATAATAGAAAAAATCTGCTCCAAATTACATAATTAAGCTCTAAAACAGTTTTGGATCAGTTAAATTGAACATTAGCGTATAAATGAATTCAGTATGCTCTTATGAAAGTATCCCACTTTTTAAGAAATGGACACTTAGTCGTAGTCAAATTTAGAAAGCAGAGTGGTTTGAATAGTTTATAGTCTCTAATGCAATTTTTATAGCAGTTTTCAAGTCTACTGTCGATAAATATATCTTCATATAGTGGCTTTAATAAAGAAAAACGCCATTACGACCGGCTGTTTGTTTTTTATTTACCCCATTTGCTGTTGTTTCCACTAACTACACAAACATACTTAATAACAAAATGAAAGCTTATCTTTTCTAAACATTGTTATTAGTTTATAATCTTACATATATATTACAGCGAATATTGGCTTAATAATGAATTATTACTTCGTAAATTTCATATTTTTGCCATGTTGACGAACTCTGTGTGTCCTTCACCTTTTTCTGGAGACTGATTCTATTTCTGCAGTATTTAAAATCCTATGTCATACAGTTAAAATGTTAGAGTTTTGGTTGAAAAAAACCAGCTAAAATAATGAGGTTCTTTCCTACTTATTTGCACTTAACAATGTGAAAACTATTAAAACGGAAAGGATTCATTAACAATAAAGAATAAAGGTGTGGTTTTTTAATTCAATACTGCGAAATCGGTTGATTTCTTTGTAAAATAGTTAGGCAAAGGCAGTCCATTTTAGAGAAAACAACTCCATAAACATTCGGCGATAACAGTAGTTCAATCTATTTTTTCCTGGGTGGCACTGTGTGGTGTGTTTACTGAAAACGGAAATACCGCGAGACCAAAATTAACGCAAAAATAGAAATAACGAGTTTATTAGATCCATTTTGTAAGAAATTGACACTTTTTACACTTAAACTTAGAAAGCAAAATGGTATGAAATATGAATTGTGACTCTAATGCATGTTATTTATGTTAATACATTCTCTGTTCAAAGACTGAGTTCATGTTTATTGTCATTTCAGGGGCGGATCCAAGAGGTGGGGGTCCGAACTTTTTCTAGGGGGGGGGGGGGGGTCAGAACATTTTCTAGGGGGGTCCAAACTTTCGAACCAATACCACATTATACACACTTTGCAGGATAATGCAACATATTAATAATAAAAACTACATAATCATTTAATCTATGTTAAGCACAAAGAAAAATAGCTTCAAGCAACTTAAAAATGACTTACAGTCAAGAAATACAGCAATGGACAGGTACATTTGGAAATTCCAAGGGGGATCCGGACCCCCCTGACCCGCCCCGCCCCGCTAGATCCGCCTATGCACTTGTGTACCCAAAGGCTATCAGGTTTCTAGAGAATCTTGGGTACGAGAATGCTTCTTCGAATGATGGCTTAAAAAATACTGAAAAACTTATTTCCTTATGCTTACAAACTATTTGGAAGAATACAAGTTGTATGATTAGATTATTGTTGACTTGATTCTCACCCTAAATAGTCGAGTAAACAAATGTAATACAATAACTGAATTAATTCTAACATCTTCCTAAGGGACGTAAAATTACTTATCATATTAACCAGTTAACCAGGATATTCCTTTTCAATTCTTGTACTGCAATTATGAACAAGGTATAGTCCGACAATATTAACCTGAGCTTGACCTTTATGCCTATATAATAATTATTAAACTCAGTATTTACTGTCTATTTTTTGTCTTCTTTTGTAAATAACGCTTTATTGGAAGCATTCGGCGAAATACACGATCTGAACAATTATTTTTTCTTCATAAGAAAAATGTGGCACGATATTGCGGACTTGCGTGTTTTCTAAAAAGAAAAAACTAATGAGTCTAAAGTTAAAAGTTCAATAATATTCTATGTTTACAAAATTGATTTTCGTCACGTTGTTATAAACACGTGTATAATCGTATACACGCAATCGGAAACTCACAATACATGTATAATCTAAATATTCTAAAGGTGAAGCATGTAATTATCATTATAAGGAATTTCAAGCTCAGGTTAATATGGTCGCACTATACAATGAAATACAGAAATATTTTCGTGTACATTGAAACATTACTAATTCATCGTAATGTATACTGCTTACGCATTACTGCTTACAAGTACGAATCAATCAGGGCAAAAATGCGGGCGAACTGTTTATTCTATCCTGAAATACTGGCAAATAAGATTTTATTTTCCTGGTCTTGCTGTACAAAATCTCGACGTTTAGTTTTCCCCTGTACAATTTGCATACAAATTCTGTTGGTTCATTAGTGTAGTTAGATATGATGAATATTGTACAATACTGCAAAACAACTATAACTCCAATAAATACAATGAATGACCGCATTATCATGACGAAACTACTTTTATCGCTTAAAAATTGACTGCGTAGTAGCTAAGTGGCCGAAAGTCTAAAAAAACTTCCAGCAGCCTCTGATTTATCAAAGAGCTGAAAGTACTGAATAAACGATTTATTGAACGTGAGGAACAAAGCCGAGGACTAACAATTATAAAAGAATGATAAGGCGTGTATTTTCCGAATAGTAACGTTGAACTTTTTAAATCTTAAATTAATGTTTCACATTCCTTAAACATTATTGCTTACAGAAATGGTTAAAAAGTTTTGACATTTGAAAATACCCTTACATGTCAGCGTGTCTGATAGTGTTAAGAAAATAAATTCGTACCCTTGTGCCCTATTTTAAGGCAAACTGACCTATGTGTTGTGAGAAATACAAATTAAAATACGCTTAAAACATCTATACCATTACTAACTGGGTAAGTTTTGTCAATTTGAACTAAAATTAATATCTTCAGAACACCACTCCCCTGCATCACTGCAAAATGTTTCTTGACATTAATAAAAAGTTTTAGAAAGTTAATATTTGAGTTAAAATCTGTGAACGAACAACTTGAAACATAAGATTTTACTAGGTAATTTAAAACGAAAACTATGAAATAGAACAAAACAGATTATTCATTTAAGATAAGTACATAGTACGTATTCTTGTTTACATGATCACAATAAACATTACAAATTTTAATACATCTATTTACGTATATTTATGTATGTACACATACATAAACACATAATTATATATTTTTTTACAGTTTATTTCAAGATATAACGCCATCGGTCTATGAATCAACATACATAAATGCAGACAGATACATAATGTAGAAAAATTACAAAATAATGTAATTGTAAAGGTAGTACACTTTAAATGCATATTAATTTTATACAACCGATGAGTAAGATGTAAGTAGTACATAAAAAGTATACATAGATCAATGTCTTATATAACAGTATATATATATATGAGTGATAGTAAGTAACAACATGAAAGTCATTATAAAGCATATTTATCAAAAAGGTGGAGAAATTTAATTGAAATAATAGAACTTATCTTGTCTTTCAAAGCTTTTACATAAACACATATAGTACAACCTCTCTTCAGCACATAGATACAATGGTGAAGAAAGGCAACAGCACTCTTGGCTTCTTGCGCCGGAACTTGCGAATTAGCAACGGAGAGACAAAGACGGGTGCCTACACATCACTCGTGAGACCTATTCTCGAATACTGCTCCACAGTGTGGAATCCATATACCAAGGATAGAATAAATAAAATCGAGATGGCACAGAGAAGAGCTGCCAGATATGTAACCAACATATATCATAACACCAGCAGCGTAGCTACAATGATAGACCATCTTGAGTGGGAGACATTAGAAAGCAGACGTACAAAGGCACAGTTTACCATGCTCTACAAGATCGTCTACCACCTTATAGATATACCTGCTGATGAGTTCTTGACCCCAGCAACCGTCAACACTAGGTCATGTCACAACAAGAAACTACGTCTACCTGCTACATCTACAGGTTACTGCCGGAACTCATTCTTTGCTCGAACAATCTCACTGTGGAACAAATTACCAGCAACCATAGCAGAAGCCCCTGACTTGGTATCCTTCAAGCAGGGTCTGTCTCAACTACACTTCTATACCCGCAGTCGGCGCCCAGCTACAAGTAACTTCTTATGATTCTTAAAGCTCTGAGTTTTGAGATGAAGGGGTGAAAACGTAGCTGGCCACGAACTTTTAACTTATCTCTATCTTTTAACTATCAAGCTTTTCTTACTTTCCTTTATTCTTTATATCCTCTTTCTTATTCTTTGACCAGTAACAACCTGTAGCGTAATAGTCAAGTGTGACTGGAACGACGTAAAATGTAGATGTAGATGTAGCAACGCCCACTGGGGAGGGCTAAAGTGTTGCTGCATAGAGATTGTTGCTCTGGAGTTGTTAAATTCAGTTAAATTATACCTGAGGGAAATATCAAAAGCTGTTGTTGTGCAGAGGATTTGCTCTGTGGAGGGCCGCTTTGCAGGGGTTATACTGTGTATACCTTATACACATAATTAAATAAAATTACATTATAATTATACTCATACATTGTTTCAGTAAAGTATGCTTATAAACATAAACTATTTGGGATGCTGATTAAAAGACACAGAATAAGGTAAGTAGGAAAATGAACATTACGTAATTTTAAACATCGTGATGAAAGTGGATCAGGAATTGTTGATCTCATTTATTTCAGGAATTCACCTTCCTTTATATTCGAGACACAAAACAGGATTTACCTATTCATTGATATTTCAATCACGTATATATCTCTCATTCAGCTGAAATCAAGTTAGTATCTCATAAACTTCTAAATGAGAGAGAAAAGCTCATTATACCAGAATACCTTATCTAAATGATAAATGGCTAGTATTGAATGAACAAGACTGACCATATCGTTTATATCGTATTATCAAGCATCTTACGACCGTTTTAGTCGCATATCCTTCTATATTGTTATGTTAATTCATCGAAAGATATTTGATACAATGCTGCATTGAATCAATAAAAGGACGTAATGTATAAGATATTTTAATAGACTATGTCATTATATATTCAGTACTCAGTTGATATGCCTTTCACTTCAAATGATATTGAAATGATGAAAAGCAGACCGGCTAGCTCGGTTGGTATATGTAGCACGCAAGTCCACTGATCGAGGGGTTGTGGATTTGATTCCCGGGCGGGGGATACATTCGCGGTGTTTGATTATGAAATGACTTCTACAGCCATTCATCACCCTACCACTTTTTCTTTAATATGTGGTGCAGCAGTTGTCAGTCACTGACGGAAGTATTTGCCTAGTATTTTTTTAAAGCTACATCCAGAGATTTAACCTTTCCAGGAACGGCAAGTAATGTGACTGACCGCCGTGATATGATCATTCTCGTACCCAGAGATTATCAAGAACTTGATATATACATGTATTGAGAATTTTGATAGCCACTAGGTACAAGAATGTGATTTGACAATTTCAATGTGTTGCTATAAAAATAGACATCTAGAATAAGTGATTACCTCCCAGTTATGTGAAAATGCATCAACTTCTATGTATAATTATATGATAAGTAGTATTGGTTGACATAATTAAAAATCTTACATGATGAAAATCTTAAAAATACAATGTACAAACAATGGTATTATTTCAGAGTTTTAGTCATTTTCCAGTCATACATCATAGATTTTAGTTAGAGACTGTATACCTTAAGGTCCGGTCACACCGTCGGATCTTTGTTAGAGCGTTCCTTGAACAACAGGGAGAGGAAACCGAATTTCGACAACGCTCATCACCGCGCACAAAATGTTTAAAAAATCGAAAACACGGGCGTTGCCTTAGCAGTGCAACGCTGCAGCCGGTGTTGGTATAGCGATGGCTTAACGGTAGGGAACGGTAATGAGCGTTGGTTTAGCGGTGACACGTACGTGATAGAGCGGCGTTCTGCGCCTGCAGGCGTTGGCTCGGCGAGAGCTCAAAGTTTGTTTAACGGCATATCGCTTTGACTATGGAGCTCAACGGATCGATTTGAAGTTCTGAATGTGCCCATCCAAATGGGCTTCTGGATCACTTCTCCTCGAATTTATAGCCTAGTTATTGCCCCGCTCCGACACCTCCATATCAACGCCAAACCAAAGTTCATCACCGCAATAAATCGTTGAATCAACGCCCGACAGCGTTCAAGCAAACCTGTGTCCGCTGGTAAAACACTTACAACCGCTCTACCTAAGCAAATGCAACGTTAAATAACCTCTCGGGCAAAGCAGCGATGGTTCTGTGATTATGAATTCTGCGTTGGCCCGGCGGTCCCAAGAGTATACGGTCGTGTGTCTAGCGGTGCCAAACTTTGACTGGGTGTTGTTGGAGCGGAAGTAAACTTTTCCGCAGCGGAAAATTTCCGCTCCTCACCGCTCGCAATATTTTGTGCAGTTCAAAACATTCGGAGAGGTAAGAGGGACCATAAGCGGTGGCCGAGCGTATATGGCGTTGCCTAAACGAAGGCCAACTTTTCTTGAACGGTAACGGGCGGTGATGAACCGTTTTTTCACCGCTCCAGGAACGCTCTGGCAAAGTTCTTGTGGTGTGACCAGGCCATTAGTCACAAATCCTAATTGAAAACTAATATGTATATGTCAAAGGATGAATATTTACAAAAGCGAAAATCAGACAAATGCTTATGTGCTATATGACGTAATGCAAAGTTACGGTGTCACAATGATTAATCACGTGCCACAGGTTGCAGTTCAGTCATAAAAATGATGTCAGTTAGCTTTTGGGACTATGAGTAAACGAGTAGTTTATGCTAATACATGTAATATTAAGTTTTCGAGCGCTGTTAGCTGCTCGAACATATAATTAAGAACATTGCTTTGAATCTGGACTTATAAGTTATGATATTAGAAAACTTTATTAAGTATGTTTGTAAACAATAACGATCACGAACCACAAATAAATGTCGTATACAAACTAGTGTTATTATAAACTATATCTTAAGTACTAATGTTGGTGTTGTGAACCAAAGACATGATTCACACAACAGCGTGGCAACGTAACAAACTGTAGCATACCGCTACGCCGCAGCTAGTCATTGACTCAACGAGTTACCTTTTCCCTAAGATTTAAGTATCGAAGAAAGGCAACCATTTTCGAAGTACACACTTCCATATTGTAAACTATTCAGGTAATAAACTTGAGACTATCAATCAATCAATCAATCAATCAATCAATTAATTAATTAATTAAGAGTGAGATACTAATAGACAACATTAACCATGTTCCGGTTTACTTTCTTGGAAATCTATTCAGGAATACATTAATTGTCGTACAGTAATTTATACTTAAAGTACAAACTTTGCTTCAAAAGTATTGTAACTAAACAAATAAGAAATTTAGACCGTGTTAAGTCCTTTTTGTGCTTTAAACCATTCATTTTTCCCGACAAACTGAACTTATTTTAATCTATTGACGCAAGGCGCATTATTTGAGCAATCTTTGCAAATGAATCATGATTGAAATACATGACCAATTCCCCTTTATTTGTTTGGAAGAGACAAAAAGCATGTAGAAACAAAGACATTCTCAGATTTCACGTATATCTGCAGATTTCTGCAAAATCCTAGACAATAGCATTTTCTGCAATATTGTGAACACCATAGGCGACAAAATACAATAATCTTATAAGGTATTAAACACGGTGATTACCGATGAATAATGTTAGTTCTGAAAACTAATAGCGAGAAACTCTAAATAAAGTTAGATATTACAAACCACATTATATTTGTTGTATTTCTGAAATTGTTAATATGTATTACAGACAATCAAATAAGTTTAAACTAAACAAACCACAGGCGGTCGGCACGGTTTCAAAAGGTACAGTCCATTTGCGTTGGCGCAAAACGCGTTCACTCGTTATTACGTGAATTCGTATCATGGTCCCGATCGAATTTACTCTAAAGTTCATATACAAAAGATGCGATAACTCAAAATGCGATGACTCGTAATTTACGTTAACTCGAGTCCCGAAAATAATTAAATCACTTGAAAATTACGCGATGACTCAAAATATTGATTTTTGACAGTTTGTATATATTTCTCAAAAATAGTAGTTTTTTAACTTAGTTCAATTACAGGATATATACATGATATATACATGCACGCGTAACTAAGAATTTTGCTCTTTCAAATGAAACCAACATCTTTTGTATTAGCCGAGTACGAATATCCTGGGCCGATTTGAAACACCACGTTGAAAACAGATTTAGTTAAGTCGGTACAAATATCGCAAGAACAAAATACACTGTTATCTTTCATTACAACGGTCTTAAATCACAATAATCAAAATATTACAATACAGAAAAGACTTTCGTGCACATTGAAACCTAACAAATCCATACTAAGGATTACTCCTTACACAATAGATTTAAGAACGAATCGAGCAGGGCAAAAATGTGGTCGAAGTGTTTCTTCTACCCTGCATTACTAGCAAATACAAATTCTGTTGGTTCATTAGAGTAGTAAAAATATGATAAATATGGTACAATGACACTACATTTTTAGATTGATCACTATGTATACTGCTTAGTGTATTAACGAGATTTGACTACGCCCCTTCCTCTCCCTTACTTATCAATATAAGAAAACACCTGTCAATGATCAGTGAAACTGTGACGAGTCAGATGGCGGAACTACATTTATCGCTTAGAAATCGACTGCGTAGTAAATCACAAACACATGTATCACTGCGTAGGTTTAACTGGTCAGGCATTTTTGTCGATAGTTTTTTATTTGTGATATAACTTAAGACTTTTGGCGAAATCACTGAAAGTCTAAAAACCATAAATTAGCAAATAAAGATGACGCATTGTAGCTCCTATGATAGATTTGTTCTCTATTGTTTAATTTAAGTTTCGATACTTACGTGAAAAGGGTATTCACCGGTACATTTGAGGCGAATAGCGATATTAGCACCCCTACCGGTACATATCCCAAGAATATAATGAACTTTATATTCAATTTCATAAGGTTTAATCAAAGCGTGATTTTGTTACTATAAGTACAAGACAAATACATAAAAATACCTTAAAATCGATAAAAACATTTCTTTAGATTCCCTTGAATAATCTTAAAAACTGACATTATGTCGAATTTGTTGTGATTAAAAGTTTACTCAAATTTCAAGATTACTTCTCAACGGAAAGCTTATCCCATGAAGCATGGTAGTCTTGTCACGCAACGATGTCTTGTGAAAAGTTGTAAACAACTGGCCACATACTGGAATTCTACATTTGCGAGACAAAAAGGAGGGGGGAAATACCACGTGACTTTGACGTCAAAAATGCTACAGTTTCAAGACAAAAAACAGCAAGTAATCCGCTTCGACTCATTGTATCTAGATATATGGCATGCCGTTTGCACAATAATTAGTTAAACTATATGTTTTACTGTTAAACCCATGTCTGATGATAAATTACCAAAACAGCTACATTGTATTATACGACCAACTCTGTGAAGGTAAACGATCTGAAACGTTTCAAGGACAGCCTCAAATCATCGCTTAAGAACTTCGGATTTGACTGAAGGACCTGGGAAAGTATTGCCACTGACAGACCCTCATGGCGTCGTCAGATTTTCATTGGATATCATGCTGCAGAAGCAAAAAGAGTGACTGGGGCCAAAAGAAAAACAGCAGAACGGAAGTCTAGTGTCTTTCAGTTGACTTGTCAGCACCATCGCACCCACGTCGGACATATGGTCGACTTTTCAGGGCTAAAATTTGTCTGATTAGACATCAACGAACACAAGGCCTAACGAACAAGGCCTAACATGTCATTTGAATTATGGTCATTATTTAGCAATGCTATCTCTTCAACCCTCGAAATATTTATGTTCATACTAATGTATATGTACTTGTTTGTTAATGAATAAATATTGTTTAAACCAAGTATGGTCATCTGCGCATGCGGAGGACAAAAATCATCATCATCATCATCATCATCATCATCATTATTATAAACTAAACTATCTTCATATCACAGGCGATAATTTACTTGTATACGATGTTTTCATTGATAATTTGCAACAGAATGTTGTTTTATACATTTTATCTATGTAATATGATTGGCAGAACAGAACAAAAAAGAGATACTTTATTTCAGGGCTTGAGCAATACTCATCACACGATGTAGAGTATGATGAATATGATGTTTTGTAATCATTAATGATGGTTTTCAAATACCATAATAACAGTGTATTGGCGTTAGTGGAATTCTTACTTGTATAGTTGTACAACTTTTTAACGTATTTCTTATTCAAAATAGGGCGACGACTTGTCACTGTAGCGCCATGGTTTTCAAGAGTGTTTGCATAAACTATAAAACTGGCTTTGGAGATGTAATACGAAGCAAAAAGTAGACACTTTTCTGTTTAGCCTCGCGTAGGTATCATGGGAATATGTCAAGAATTAAAAGACTTCCAGCTCTTTAAAACTATTTTCTTCTTCAAACCGTAGCATTTATGATGTCATGGCCACGTGGCATTGCCACTGTCTTTTTAGTAGGGGTGTAACGGTTAACCGATATACCGGTTAATATTGCAATATGTATACTACGGGTTTGAACCCGTTCGTTTTTTATCTGAACCGGTTTTTTTTGTTGTTCATATGTGCCGTACTGATTGTTTTTATCAGAATCTGAATCTAAATATTTGAAAAAATGAGTAGAAAACTTGAACCTTACTGCTTGTGCTTTAATATGATAAACATTTCGCCAAATATATTATTTTTCAAAAGTCCGTTTCAAAATAAAAGTATAATCGTTTTTACACATGTCATTAATATATTTGGATACGATATTACTTGAAAATGCTTGTAACGAATGCAATGCATGTGCATTGTTTCTTGCTTTGCATGTCTACTTAAAAACCGATACATATTGCATATTAGGAAGATATCGGCACACTTGCTTAGGTATTGGCCTTCGACTTAAGGCACACTTGCCCTGTTTCATAAACTTTTTATTGCATATGTTGCCCAATACATGTAACGATGACTTTTCTACAACAAAAATACAATTTTTCTCGATGTACCGCGCTATTTTGCACGTTGACGTTACGTCACATGTATTGTTTTGTTTATTCAACGTCGAAACGTCGGAATCTTATGAACGCTTGTTATAAAACGTAAGTCTTGATAAATTGTTGATTATCTTATTTATTCTCACTATGAAAAAAACACACGTCGTAAAATTGAATATTATAGCTTCTTGTTGCTAATTACGTACGAATTTCACGTGCGGAAAGTCTGCGGTTGTTGAACTGCAGGTGCGTAATGACCGGAAGTTGCCTCAATATCGATTTTTGGCACACTAGGAAGTGGGCATAATATCGATATTTTGGCACACTTGCTCAATACCGGAATGTATTGCCCACATTGAGGCTATATTGGCGCACTTCCACGTCGATTTTGTTACTATTTATAGTAACATATGCAATAAATAGAGGTTATTAAACAGGGCAAGTGTGCCTTAAGGAAGATATTGGCACACTTGCTTAGGTATTGGCCCGAGGGCTTTAGCCCAAGGGCCAATGCCGGTGAAAGTGTGCCGATATCGACTTAAGGCACACTTGCCCTGTTTCATAACCTTTTTATTGCATATGTTGACCAATGCATGTAACGATGATTTTTCTAAAACAAAAATACATTTTTCTCGACGTACCGCGCTATTTTGCACGTTGACGTTACGTCACATGCATTGTTTTGTTTATTCAACGTCGAAACGTTGGAATCTAATGAACGCTTGTTATAAAACGTAAGTCTTGATAAATTGTTGATTATCTTATTAATTTTCACTATGAAAAAACGCACGTCGTAAAATTGAATATTATAGCTTCTTGTTGCTAATTACGTACGAATTTCACGTGCGGAAAGTCTGCGGTTGTTGGACTGCAGGTGCGTAATGACCGGAAGTTGCATCAATATCAATTTTTGGCACGCTAGGAAGTGGGCCAAATATCGATATTTTGGCACACTTGCTCAATACCGGAATGTATTGCCCACATTGAGGCTATATTGGCACACTTCCACGTCGATTTTGTTACTATTTATAGTAACATATGCAATAAATTGCAATATATATTGCAATACGGGTCTTGCATATTGCAATACGGTTTTAACCGTATTGCTACCCCCCTACTTTTTAGACTTCAGATTAAGACGAAGACAGCCAAGTTATAGTTTCTTGAACGACTAAGTTGGGGTCAATAGAGGCGGCAAGCAAACGAAACAAACTATAATAAAACAAACTAGTTTTAACAGGTTTGAGTTTTTGTGGACCCGCTTGGTGTCTGAGTTGCAAATTGGAGTCTAAAAATGCTGTGCATATAATCTACCAGAGTGTGCCATAAAACTAGTATTTAGAAAGAATTGGTATTTCTGGCAAACAGTCGCCTAGTGAACACTATCACCAAGTTGCATGCCTCAGATACGTAAACGTGATGAAAGAGTACCTATTTTTATCCTAATGAATGTTAAGTTTAATACATACTCAGAATAATTTGAATCCAGCTATTTCTACAAGAGTCAAAAGTTCAAAACATAGAGTCTGCAAGGATAATGACTATTAAAAACCTCATAAAAGCTAGGAAAGGTTAAATAAATTGAGATAATTGCAGTGTGGTGTTAATAGAATGGAATTATCCTTCCAGGTGTCAACTAAAATATGTCAGTTCCATCAACACTAAATCATGGCTTTAGCATTGTACAGTTGATAATTAAAACGAACTGTCACCCCAGTCCTTCAAATGAACTACAGCAGTTTTACTGACACGCGATCTATCAAGGGAAACAAATAATTACGTACATATACAATTCAATTATTGAAGAAATTACAACATTTCCCTAAAGGAAGAACAATGGTGAATGGTGTTATACAATAACAGAACAATGTTTCCTAACAATACTGATTTTATACAGAGACATAGATATTCTAATTCCCTGGTTTACAAAAGCCCGTACATCGCGATATAATTATTCACTGTAGATTTGAAAACTGCCTTTCAAACCATAAAATCAATCAAGTGTGACAAGCACTCGAGACACAACAAACATAGTTTGTTTGTTTGGTCGTTTGGTTTTACAGCGCGTCAACACAGAAAGGTATCGCACCGAAAGCAATCAATGATACTATTAATTCAATCGATAACAAGAATTTAAAGTCCTATATTTAATTATATATATTTCTTTCTTAAATCTTTTTAATACATATTTTATTCAATAAATTGGATTAAATAACAGGCATATAATGCCTACACACATCCTCTCCATATATTTATTTCCTTCAAAAAGTTGAGTATCGTATATGATGGTACCGACTCAAAAAGTGCTCTAAGTGAGTTAACCTTAACATGTTTGTCACGGATGTATTTAAGATCCTGACAGTCAAGCAGAACGTGTTTTACATTGAAATGCTCGTGACATGGTATACATTTAGGTGCTTCCTCTCTTTTGAGAAGGTATGAATGAGTTAATCTGGTATGACCAATATTACATCGCGTAATCACTTTTTGATCTCGTCGATTAGCGAATATTATTGATGAAGATGTATCAAGGGTTGGCTTTATGTTATGTAACTTATTAAATATAGCAATATTCCACATTGCTTGCCATTTTGACTTGATTAAAGTATTGATTGAACACTTGAAGTCTTTGCTTGGTAATTTGATATCTACTGGTTGAAGGTTTAAAGATTCCTTAGCCAAAATGTCCCTTTTTTTCATTTCCGTGTATCCCAATGTGACTTGGAATCCAGCAAGGGTGTACTATTTTTGATTTCAGTATTTCATGTAATCGTAATTCAATATTATTAATAAGTATCTTGTCTGAACTACGATTTGGTATGGCCAGCAATACAGATAGAGAATCTGAGAAAAAGATAAAATTGTTATTAATACTACTTGATATGTACGTTAAAGCTAGATCTATTGCTTTGACTGCGGCTGTAAATATGGATGCCTGGTCTGGCAGTCGCATTCTCGCAACAAAAGAATTTCCATATGCAGCACAACCAACTTTGTTACCATCTTTCGAGCCGTCAGTAAATAAATGTACAATCTTTATATTTTTCCAAGATGTATACAAATTCGGATTTAAAGGCTCCTGGGCTGGTAAAAGATTTACGTAAGTTTGATAAGTCGATATTAACGTCTGGTATGTTGTAGGTCCAGGGAGAGACATTTTCATATAAGTTCTGTAACACGGAAGAAGTATTGATATTAAGCATTTCTAAGTCGTTTTGTATTGCGTATTGTAATGAAAGCTTTTGTCGACGTAATTTAGTGATGGCTCGTTACCTTCAACATATAGACTTTCAAAGGCGATGTTTTAAATGCACCAAGGGTTTTTCGAAAGCCCTGGTTATATATCGTATCAAGCATTTGTAAATACGAATTACGTGCTGAACCGTAATCTAGTTTTGAACGAACACGACTTCTGTATAATTTTTGGAAATCAGATCCTCAATCAGTATGTGAAAGTACTTGAAGTAGATTCAAAGCTTTAAATACATTTTGTTTTAGCGACTTTAAATGTGGTATAAAAAATAGTTTTTTATCAAATGTAACGCCTAAATATTTAAGTACATTTACTACAGGGACTTTAAAGCAAAAAATGTAAAATTCGGGATCATTATGATGTTTTCTTAATCGACAAAAATGTACAAATTGTGTTTTTGACTTGGAAAATTTAAAACCATTTCTGTTGCCCACTTTTGAATTTTATCCAAGTTCTATTGTAATTGACGTTCGATACTTCGAATATTTTTAGAGCGATAACAGATTAAAAAATCATCAACATATAATGAGCAATCTGTACCAGGATTTATAACTTTAACCATATTATTAATTTAAGCCCGAAGAGTGTAACAGATAAAATACTGCTTGCGGCACACCTTGTTCTTGTTCGTGGCTCTCGGATAACGTTGATCCTACTTTCACTTGAAAATTTTTCTGACAGAAAACTAGAAATGAACATTGGTAGTCTACCTTTTAGACCAGCATTTTTTAAATCCTTGAGAATGCCATATATCCATGTTGTATCATAAGCTTTTTCAAGATCGAAGAAAATTGAAACTACATGTTGTTTATTGACAAAAGCTTCCCTTATAAAGGTTTCGAGACGAACTAAATGATCATTCGTACTTAGTTGTTTTCGAAAACCAGATTGAAAATTAGTTATAATACCGTTTGATTCTAAATACCAAATAAGCCGTTTATTAACCATTCGTTCGAAAGTTTTACAGATACAACTTGTAAGAGATATTGGTCGACAGTCAAGGGGGTCAGTATTGTCTTTACTCGGCTTAGGTATTGGTACAATTAAAGCTTTCCTCCAGGAATCTGGAATTTTACCAGATATCCATATGTCATTAAAAATATCAAGTAATAAATGTTTAAATACTAATGGAAGGTGTTTTAAAAATTAATAATAAATTTCATCGGGACCAGCAGCAGTGTCTTTGGCATTCTTAATAGAATCGGTTAGATCGCCAATCTTATAGAGGCAGTTATACTCTTCTTCGTTGTTAAAATGAAAATTAATATTTTGTTTCTCATAATTAGATTTGCCTTGTTTAAACTCGTCAGAGTAGTGTGCAGAAAAAGAATTATGTTCAAAAGCTTCAGCCAGCGTGTTGGCTATATCTTTAGTTACTTATGCGATGCTCGAGTCTTTACGTTTTAGATGAATAGTAGAAAAAAATTATGCTTATCGTTCATTTTACGAACAGCTTCCCAGAACTTTTTAATTGGAGTGTTAGAGTTAATTTTTTGATATATAAGATCGACATGATTGACGTTAGAAAGCTTAAAAGTTTTACGAGCTTGTGCTTGTGCATAAGTTGACATGCACTGCAGAATCAACCATCTTAACTGGTTTAGATACAGCAGCTGAGTATGAATTTATCTTGGAAATCTGACACTCGACAAGCTTGCGTGCATCAGGAAAAGATTATATTTAACACGAAGAACTTCTTTTTCCGTTTTACAGACAGAGCTAGAACGGGAGGTTGCAACATGATTACCCCACAGTTTGAACATCAAGAGAACAGTTTTCAAGTGGACCAGCATGAGAAGTACTACAATTACAACATATATTCTTTCTATTGCATCTAGCTTCATGATGCCCGTATTTAAAACATTTGTAACACTGCATCGGATTTGGTATAAACATTTCAAATCGGACGTTGAGATACCCAATCCGAAGCGATAATGGAAGAATGAGGTTGCCAAATGTCAAAATGTAGGTATGAGTAAGGTACACGTTTACCGTCTCTAGTGGTCAATATGCGTAAAGCATTTGTCACACATTGAGAGCTTAGCTCTTTTACGATGTCTGCCTCTGACATGTCTGCTAGGTCAGGGCAGCGAATTACACCTTTGCATGAATTTAGAGTTTTTTGAGTGGTACAGAATGCTGGAATTTCAAAAAACGATTTTAGTTTAAGCAAGTTTGCAGACTGCTGTTTTCTACTGACCTCGATAAGGAGTTCGCCATTGCGAAGATTCCTGACAGATTTTGGTGTTCCAATTAGTGATGAAATAGCCTTTTTAATAACAAAAGGGTTGAGTTGAGATAACTTTTCTTTTCCCTCTACTATGAGGAATTGTGAAAGCTATGATTTGCTTGTTTTTTTTTTCATTAGTTACGGTATTTGATGATTCATCAGACTTACGTTTTTAGAGTTAGTTAAAGGAGCCATGGTTGATGTTTTAATAGAAGGTATGCTCAAAGTGTTGTTAACGTTTGGAGTATGTGCACATCCAGGAGTACATGTATTTACATAAATAGATAAGCTTTTGCAAGTATGTAACTATTCAAGTTCAAGGCATGACCAGCCGATTGACCAAGTCGGGCCCACTTTGACACCCGTCTACACTGAATCAGAGGCCAAAGCGTTGGGAAGACTGGAGATCCCTGGGTCTCCCTCAACTACCAGGATCCTCCTTTCCCGGTTACGGGTCGCTGCCCACGACAAACGGGCAGTTTTAGTGTTGGCCATATGCCCATCATGCAGTCGCAAATAGCACCTACATAATAGGCACGTGTTTCTCCCCTCACCACGGAGAGGTCCAAAAAAAAGGAGGCAACAAACATGGCACACCATTATGCTTTCAAAGTAAAACGTTGACTTTGTTCCTATCTCTCTAGAAAAGAGGTTCCTTCTGTAAGAGCGAAATATTTTCATGTCTTCATTTACGTTAAAACAGCTCATTCCAAAACGTTTTAGAGATAAGTTGTGGAATTCAGAGATCCTTTATCTTACCACAAGACTTGATGATACACCTTCCGGTTTTGAATATTTGTTTTTAAATGCTAACATTTCACGTCCAAATTGTTCCCATGTCATTAATATAAACACTTCCACTTTTTTAAATACATGGACTCTTTGACCCCAAAACATTTCTACCCCAAGACAATACACGCGGTGTCAATCTTACATATACTATGTTTTATATAGACAACTAAAGCAAACTTCAGATCAAAATACACTATCATGATAAAACAAAAAGCTTCTTATAGCGAAAAGTATATGGTTATTGCGCGAACACATCAACGGACGACGACTTTGCTTTGACTGATATATTTAAGTATATCAACATTGAGTAACAACTCTGCTTTCAGATTGGTAATCTTAAATGTTGATTCTTTATCTAATGTGTAAATGTGTAACTTATTTCATCTAAATTACAGCTTTAAATGAAATAAACGAATAAACTTCTGTTCATAAAGTTGCCATCGGCAATGTAAACGTTTAGATTTTTCCATTTACTTTGAAGATTCATAGCTCATAAATATCTCGCCTCAGTGAAAATAAATATCGATTTAGCTGATAGCCAATACGTACATTAAAATACTATTGCCTATGGATATTTTGTTAAATAAGTTAACATAACATGTATACAACGACCTTACGAATTAAAACCTTGAAATTTTAAAATAGTTAATTATTGCAGGTTTGTACTTTGTTTAAGTGTTTTTTTACTTATTAACATGTGTTATGTTTGAAATTAATTAAGTCGGGGCATAATTTCGTAAAGCTTGATCATGAAATTATTTCTACGGCCATTCTCACTCCTACCAATGATTTTTGATAATGTTGGGCAGTTGTCAGTCACTGACGAAAGTATGCACTTAGTAGTTGGTTAACAGCTAAATCCAGAGATTTAGCCTTTCCAGGAGGAGTGAGTAGGTTGACTGACCGCAATACAATGTGTTTCTACGGCGTTTAACCCAACAAAATCATAACAAACACACATAAGATCACGTACACTTTGAAAGTAGAAGAAAAACAACTGAGCACCCCAAACCAACAGCTCTCCGCCAAACATCAATACTGTAACGCAAATCATACCACCGTTTTATTTTTATATTTCCCGCCTTAGACCTGAATAGGTTACTTTATAGATTTAAGTCTACTACTCTCTTGATGATGGGATTAAAACATAGAAGACGATGAATGATAAACGTATCCAATAATAAAATGTACAAAATTCTGCTGGTCGGTAATAATACAAGAGGGCCATATAATGAATCAGATTCCCATACAGGTCATCTACCTATACAACGCCTACATTTGAAGCATTTGGTGCGATGGAAGTGTGATAAACCATTACCAAAATATATCAATCTTACTCTGTCTATGTATGCACCAATGGTACTCAGGTGAGCGAAAAGGGGCCATCATGGCCCTCTTGTTCTTGGTTGGGTTCAACACTGTAGAAACACATTGTATTGGTCATGTGATGGTGGTGACCTATAATAAAACCTGATCTATTAATCGCCATGCAATCCTTCTGACAAGTTTTTTAGCATTTTGTAACTGTAAATATATGTACCCTGTATAAAATCTGAACAAGGTTTTTCAATTTTAGCTGATCTATTTTTGACGTCTGTTAACCAACATGTATACCCAAATTTGTACTGGAAATCATGAAAAAAAGCCACCAAGAGTGTAAACAAGATTTTCCTTTTTAGGCTCTGTAACCTAGTTTTTCATCAACCCATGTTCCAACTTATATGAGCAGTCACCTAGACAAGCATCCTGACCAAGTTTAAAGACAGCTGTGTAAAAAGTATGACCATTAGAGTGTGCTCACAATTTTTCCCTATTTGGGCTGTATGACCTAGTTTTTGAACCAATGTGACCAATATTTAAACCTGACCTAAAACTAACCAAAACAAATAACCTGACCAATTTCCAGGATATTTGGATAAAAAAGTAGCCGCTAGAGCGTAAACAAGGTTTTTATTTTTTAGCTCCAGTGACCTAGTTACTCATCCAAGATGACCTATCTTCGAACTCATCCAAGCAATTACCTAGACAAACATCCTGACCAAGTTTGATGACAATTGAGTAAAATATGTGACCAATAGAGTGTTCACAATGTTTTTTTCATATTTGGGCTGTGTGACCTAGTTTTAGACTCCAAGTAATACATATTCGAACTTTACCTAGAAATCATCAAAACAATCTATCAGCCTAATATCCAGAACATTTCGATCAAAACAGTATAGCCTCTGCAATGCCAACAAAGTTTTTCAATTTTTAGCTCCTGTGACTTAGTTTTCACCCGAGATGACCATGTTCGAACTCATCTGAGTATTCACCTAGACAAGCGTCCTCACAAAGTTTGAAAAGAATTGAGCCTAAAATGTAACCACTAGAGTGTTTACAAACAATTGTGGACGGACGAATAATCACCCTGCGCTAGCTTAGGTGAGCTAAAAACCCACACAATCAAACAAAGGCGTCCGAAAATGAGGTCACTAAGGGTAACAGTAAGTTATATATAGTACTGCCTTTTTATATGAGAAATATATCTAAAAGCTGCTCATTCACAGAATTTCAGCTGAAATTTTAACTATTCTAAAACTTTCTAAGAAAAATCTTTAATTTACACATATCTGAAGTAGGTAGAGTGTTTAATGTGTTTTAACGAGTTTTAATGTTGCTTTTAGTTAAAAGGTATAAACATATACTATAGTATAGAAATATATTTTATTGATCCATGACACATTTAAAATTGACGTTTACTTAGTAATTATCTGTCCCGATCTTTACTGTTTCCGCATACATGTTTTTATAAAACAGGTTTGTACGCATACCTCAGTTGTAGTGCAAGTTGACTTAAGATATGTGTGTATTAACTGTAAGTATTTTGCTTAATTAAATATACCTTATCTATAAATGTATTTTTCACAATTGTGTTACTGTTTTCAATTCGTTTTGTCTCGTTTTGTCTTAGATTGTTCTATTATCAATTGTTGCTTTGTATTTCTTAAATAATTACATGAATCAGTGTGTTTTGGTTTATTAGTATACAGTGTCATTCAAATTACCTTTTACACTTGTATAAACATGTTTTTACATTAATGCAATTAAATTTTATTTCAAATGAATTTGCACAATAGGATATTTATAATAGATTGTAACATTTGAAAGAGGAGTAGTGCTACTTAATACCATTGTAATTGTTATACATGTATCTAAAGTTATGTCTTAAGTTTTGGTATAACATAATAAGCAATCACATTTTTACAAAAGTGTAAAAGTAATTATGAATGGCACTGTATTGTCAAACAAATGCATTGACCACTTTGCGTATTTCTGATATTTGTTAATTATAGTCAAGGGTGTAGGATGGACACATTTCGATTTTTGTTGGAAATTATGGAAATTACAAATTTACTATTGATTCAATTCCACAAGATCTCATGAAAAACTGGTACTTTTACCATATTTAAATGATATAATATAAAATGATACCAGTATTATTATATATAAATCTCATATTGTTGTCATGAACAAATATAAGTTACCAAAGCATACAAATATTCTAAAGAATAAGACTATTAAATCCGCACTTTATACAGATTTTCTTCAAACAGAAACACGACATTAGGCCTACTGTAACATTTTACAAACCATGTCTTAAAGTATTTGAAAAAAATTAGATATATTAACCTATTCCATCGTAAACTGTTCATTTTTTAACCTTAAATATTAACATAACTCTTAAACAGTTTAAAGTATTGATAGAATTATATTTGCGATTACATGCAACATGAATTCTCAATTAGATAAGTTAGATATAATGGTTCAAATGTTTAGTTTTTAATTTATCTCCTTTGTACATTTTTTAAATAGGATGAAAATTGTACACCAAGTCATAACGAATCTAAGATTTGCTTTTTTGTAGCCAAGACTCGTTTTAGTGTTGCTAGCAACTGTAGCCTTGGTTGATGCAGGCAGACGTTACGTTGGTAATAGAGGAAGGTACTATAAAGTACAAAAACAAACTTCCTTAAGGACAAAGTTAATGAACCTGGAGAGTCAATTGGGTAAGTTCACAATATTAGGAAACAAAATTTATATATTAAAGTCTTAAAAGCGTGCCGAGTTTATTTTGATTGACGAAGTTGATGTGGTTTTGTACAAGAACGTTTGTATTTTAAAGAAGCATATTTATTGTCGACCACTTAATTGCTGAATACAACCAATATAACAAATTCCAATTAGAATAAGCTTGTTGTCCAGTGTGTTTTTCTTGTATATATTTAACTTACCTTTTTCAGCTACGGGTACTAAAAATTAATGTTTCAAATTACAATTTGAATATTAAGTCCTTATATTAAAACTATGCTATTAAAGTAGTTTATTACCTACTTCATATTATGTTTAAACAAATTTACGAAATTTTGTATCAATTTCGACATGCATATACCTGTCTTAAATTGCATCAAGCAATTTTTATAATGAGACTTTTATTTTACACGTAGAGGTTTTACTAACTTCAAAAGCAATTAATGACGCTAAGCAAAATAAATTAATTTGCATTGGTTGCATGTTTGAATTTATTGTAATACTAGTATATGGAAACTACGAACGGATTTTGTAAATAAAAGTAGAACCTGGAATATCGGACATTAATTACTAAGGTATTCCACTAAAACAACTTAAAGCATTTCTACTTACTTTGAAAAAAATGATATGTGCAACAACGATATGTACAATATGTAAATTATTGAGATGGACATCGGAAATTGAGTTCAAATAGTTTCATGTTGGTAAAATTTCATTCAATTGATCAATACAAATATCCCTACAGAGGATAATGATGACGAGTAATGAAATAATTATTTAAATTGCTTTAGCATTTTCATGGAGTAGATGTGACCGAGTAGTTACTGCATTGGACTGATAATTGGATAGCCAACTCCGCATTGCTTCACATGTTTTTCGAAGCCTACATTAGTTGTAACCTCCGAACAAGCAAAATATTTCTAAATTTGAAATGGCGGACTAGAGAGGGAGAAAATTTAGTTATACGAGCTTGTTTTACAATCGAGCTAAATTAAATTAGTAAATGAAAGGCACAGACCAAACATATATATTTCTTAATGTAAATTCTCGACGAAAATTACACACAATGGTCAATGGTACATAAAACTAGTACAAATTTGATTTAAATTAATTCCTTTCGATGGTGATATGATATCAGTTGTAATGTTTTTGGTATTAATTACAGATTTATGCCTTGGAAAGTTTCTTTGTGGCGTTAGAACTGTTGATAACCAATGTCGATTAGAATGTATTGATAAAGGCAATGTGTGTGATGGTACTATATATTGTAACGGTGGACTTGACGAGATGAATTGTCCAGGTGTGTTTATACACAGTTTTTTTATATATTGTTCGACTAATATATTTTCACAGCAAGATATATATCAAATGATTGAAACCCGATCTAAATTTTCCGCTCGCCTACTCGCTAATTTAGATATGGCCTTTTTCAATCGAGGGTCACGTTCAAATGACCTTTTCTCATCATAATATTAATGACGAAATTGTTATGATACGTAACTTGTTTACATCGTCTACGTCACGCAATTTGAAATGAGCCGTCCAATCGCAGACTGTGAATAATACCGCTGTTAAATTAGCTTGCAAACTTTGGTCAAAAAATAGAAATTACGGAATCAAAATGTTATTAATAGTGTTTCGTCTAGATGAAAGCTACGCATTGATTGGTCGACACAAAGTTCATCTCGACTTGACCTTCCACGGAGACAGTAGAGATCCTGTACGACAGCAGTCTACAGGATATCTGTTTACGGAGATTGGATATATATAATAAGTACGACATGATGTTCTCATTTTTATCTTTAGGCCCAATGGAGACAACATGCCCTGATTGTGCGGTAGAGACTGCTGACTGTCCGACAATCCAACCCTGCCCTGAAGAAACGCCATGTCCTTCAAGTGAATGTCCAGCAGGAGAAATACGATGAGGAGATGGATCAGCATGTAAAGCAATTCAAGACATTTGTGATGGAACAGATCAATGTCCACCTGGAGATACTGTTGACGATACTATAATACCGTGTATCAGGGCAAGTATGTATTTTATGTAAAATATTTTATCATAAGCACTTGAAATACTAAACTTTTAAATCATGTTTAGATTTCATATTTTTAGTTGTCAAAACGAAACCGGTAAACTGCTATTTTGTGTTAAAATATGAATGCAGTTTGTTCTTTATTATTTATTAACCTTAGCTAATGTTTACACATCTTTCATATCGTAACAACATGGAGTTACAGACAAAAATAAAATGACATACTAACTAACTTACTATATTGATTTTCATGCTGAATTTTAACTTATATACTGATTGTTAGATTGCTGACAAATACACTTGCCTACTGACTGATAGAATTACTAACATACTTTTTATATACTGACTTACATGCAGACTCGCATACTGACTGACATTCCAAGTTTCTGAAATTATTTTGTTACGAAACAAAGAGAATTCAGGCATTCACCAAATGTTAACTCTGTTTTTTTCAGATTGTCCAGCAGATGTCACGCCAGTATGTAGTGATGATGAAGTTCCATTCTCCATTGTTATTGCAACAGCGACCGTATGTTATTTTTTTATACTTCTTTCATTTGCACAAAGCATACTTGACACTAACAGTATTTTAATGCAATGCTGTGCTCATTGATGAATCGGAATCAAAACTAGCTTCGATCCTGAGATAACAAGTTAAAAAACGAGTTATAGGGGGAATCTTTATAAGTCATCTGCACTGAAACTAAACGACGCAAAGCTTTAATGACAATTTAGAAGCATTTTCTAGAGATGTTTTATTAAGTTACTGTAAAGAAGAATTTGTCTTTCATTATATTTATAGGCAGGTTTACGATTGTAGATTGAATCAAATGAGATATGCTACACGAATTGTATTTTCAGTTTAACATATAAGCAACTAGTATCCTTATGATCCTATGTGGTCGAGGTTTGTATTAATTGTAAAAGACAAAACAGAAACATTCACAATTTGAAGTATGTTTCATAGGTGACATATGTTCATATAAATGTTTATTAAACAGTGTGAAACAAAATAGAAAGTAAACTACGGTAGTTACCGCCGTTGATGTATGGTAATTGATACTGAATTTATTTATACACAATCTGTATAGATATACACATATCTGTACACAAATATATAACCATCAATTAGAACATGAAATATCGACAGAGCAAAGCACATATAAGGCAGTGATTAGAATCCATTGCCTACACAGAAAATGTTAAAACATTCGACACTGTTTGAAATGCTCTGTCATAAGGAACAATATATTTTTAACATACGCTTGGAAGTGCAACAAAACAATATTCCCATTGTTTTTTTGGGGACGTGTAAAAATTGTAGTCATACAAAAAACATCATTTATGCATATCTTAGTCGACAAGAAGTTTTCTCAGTTTGATAATAAAAGGAATAGAATTAACGAACAACATGGATTTAAATTGAAAATGGTCTTTTTTATTAAATGACATCAAACAAATATATACATAATATATACATATAATCCAAACCATGAATCATGAATAAAATTATCCAAACATGAAAATAAACTGCTTTTAATATCAAAGATTGAGGGGTAAACATTATGCCACAAAATTGTGGACACTGTAAGTGTGAACACAATTACCTGTAAATCAAACAATTCTTTTTAAAACTGTTAAATTTGTTGATTTTACCTTGATGTTATTCAATTTGGCTTATGCCATAGAACATAAAATAACAATAAACTGAATATATATGGGAGTTAACTAATTACAAAACGAACAAACCAATAACATCTGTACTTATAAATTTACGGGAAGCCTTAAGCTATCTAAAAAAATAAGTCAATGAAAATTTGGACTTTCGTTCCATTTAAAACTTAAAATCCTGTCAAGTAAAACGCTTTAATAGATAATACAACTTTAGCATGACAATCTTGAGTGTATTTGTATGAACGATGTAAGTCTGAGCTGAGTGTGAGTGACAGACGGAGTGTGTGAGTGGATGGGTGTGAATGAGTGTGTTAATGTAATTGTTGTCACGTGACAGAATACTGTATACACTTTGCTTTATGTGTAATAAGATACATTACATGTATACGTTACAAAATAAAATATATGTTCTGTTCTTATCATAACATTATCAAGAGTATTTCAATGGTGTTATCGATAATTATTTATTAGAATCTGCTTAAAATAATCAATTTTGAGTTCATTTTAGTTATAATGTGCAGGTAATTTATTTTGTGCTTCTTCGTCTATCCAATGATGGCATGCGCATTACTGGTAAGTTCTAAAATAGCTGTTGCTTTCATTAAGCGTAAATGTCACTTATGTTTCCCATTTGTCATTTGCTTTTTGGCAACGAAAACAACACAAATCTTCACCAACAGTAATGCAAGATATTACTAGCTTTGCATCAAGTAGGTTATAATAAAACAGAACTAAATTTAAGTTATTGTCCGACAAATCGATACTATTTATTTGAATATTTGAACTTACAGAATTGAAACGAAAGCATTTTAATAAAGTACTTATTATAAATATTTTATTACATTTATTAAACTACTTTAGATATCAGTCAATCAAAAAATACGAGTATTTCAAAAATAAAAATACATAAAATAACAAAAATATCTAAAATTTATGTAAAATATCTCTCGAAGTTAAAATTTTCGTCTTCAGAATTATGAAATAGTAAAACATCATGACTAGGTTGCTTATTCTTATTTTTTAACCAAACTCCAAATTCAAAATCTAAGTAATCATGTAAAACATTTAAATTAGAATTAACTAGAAACGAATACTCTAGTTACAAGATAATACATTAAACTATTGTAAGAAAAAAATGCAAGTATTTGACAAGTATATTTGTTTGATTGTTTTTTAGGTTTAACGGCACTTCAGCGTAAAAAGGTTATATCGCACCCGAAGCAATTTAAGATTACAGTAAATGAAAGCAAATTATCAAGCTTTAAAGCCCGACAATAGTATAATAAATAAGTAAATATAAATTAATAAACTAAGCGTTTTCAAACAAAAGGAACATTGACTTAGGTAAACAATTTCATAAAACAGTAAATGATGCATAATACACAGGTAATAAAATGTTCTGTTATGTTCTGTTCTGACTGATTAATCCAATAATTTGGTTGTCTTATTGATAATGATAACTTGAAACTACATCTAAAATTAGTTTGAATTAAGTATAAAGTTTTAATACTAAGTTAAGTTTGTCAAACTGTATCCTTATTAACTGTTGTATAACATATCATTTAATAACTATATGTTATTTGCCCAATAAAGTGCCAAATTCACTGCACAATATTGCAAAACCTGTAAAACTGAAAACAGGGCCAAAATTTGCTATAAGGCCAATACCATTGGTCAAATAACAAAGTTCTGCGCTCTGATTAGTTGATAAAACAGGACCAATATCACAAACTGATCCGTAACTAGTAATAAAAAAATTGTCATTAAATAAGTGACTATATACAGGCCCTGTTATTTTTCCTTGGGACTGTCATATTGGCCTTTGGCCTTCGGATTCGACTGCTCTTTGAAAATAACAGAGCCTATATCTAATCACTGAATTAAAAAACATAAAACATAACATATTCTTTATTTGGGCCTCACATTTACTATTTATAGCCAACGGAAACATAACACTACATCATAATATAATACCATACCATTACATAATACCATGTTTAACACGAAACAAAACAAAACTAACGTAAGAGAAGTTCAAACACAACTTGCAACAATGAATAATATTAAATCAACTGTATTTTTCATTGTTGATTTGTATGAATCCATATAAGGGTTTTCCATTAATCCACCTTCTTTATTGAAAGACACTTGGTTGTAAATATCAAGATCAATGACCGCCAGCTTATTGTTTGTCTGAAGACATTTGCCAACTTTTAAGTATTCAGAATCTGTCAATGCGCATGCGCCAACAATATTAATGCGTCATACATGATGATAAGTAGGGTCATTAAAATTGAAATGTGTGCCATTTAACTCATCGTATACATCGTATTTTGTACTAAATTGTGAAGAGTTTACATTGATTTACCCAGTGTCTACTTCGTCAAATTCAATAAAATCACTACCATCAACGCATTCAACATGTTCATCCCGTTTGTTCAAGTTTCTTGGTGTGTTCAATGGGTCTGGATTTGTTTTAGATATTTTCTTCTGTCTAGAATGTCTGAAAAATAAATATTAGAAACTCCTTGTTGAATGTTGTGTTTATTTCATTTAAGTCTTGGTATTAAGACTTGTTCAATACCCAACAATATGTAGGATTTAACAATTATGTAGATGTGTCAGGTTCTTGTTTATATTGGTTTCTAAAACGATATAATTGCTACAAGCATTCTAATTTCTGAGGTTAATGTCGTTAAAGAGGCAATCTAAACCAAACTTGAGAATGTTTTTCAGCTCTTACTTATATAATCAGAAATCTTAATTTAGAAAGGCTTACCTTACATGTATACAAATAACAACAATTAAAACTACAATGACACCCGTCACCGTAATAGCACCAATAATAATATATTTGTGTGAGGTTTTCAGCTTTCCATCATCTAGAAGATAAATGATAATATATGCATGTTTCTTGTGCACAATGACCTTAGAATACATCAGTTAACCGGAAAAAGTAGTTTTCTGTGTGATTGCTTTAGAATTTAACAAATAGATAAAAAAAAAACTTTATTCACTAATTGCTTTAAATTTAATACAAACTGAATTAAAAACTTTTACTTAATAATTGCTTTAAATTTTAAAAAAAGCATTAAAACTATTTCTCAATGATTGCTTTTGATTGAAAACAAAGAGTATTAAAAGCTTTTACTCAATAATTGTTTTAGATTTAAAGCTGATAATAAAAATAATGTTTACTTAATTATTGCTTTAGATTCAAAACAGATGTTATTCAGAGCTTTTACTCACTGACTGCTTTCGAATTAATACAGATACTATTAAAAAGATTTACTCAATTATTGCTTTAGATTTAAAACATATAATACTTAAAAATATACCCAATGTTTTCTTTAGAATAAACTAATCAACACGTTATGCTAAATTCTAAATAGTTTTCATTCCTACATGAAGTTTTCAAACGAAAGAAATGAAACTGATTACCCATTCAAAGATATCCCTAAAACAAAAGTCAAAAATCAACTGACATATTTATCTATTCTGCATAATCAAACGGGTCCGATCGGATTCTACATGCTGAAAATGCCATAATCTCTTTTGAGTTGAAATACTGTGTTCCTCAATTTTAGCAAATAATGTAATAAATTAAAACAGCTATTTATCCATAAAGTAACTTTAAATAAATTACGTTTTACGCGGCCTTCAATATGAACGTTCTATTCATTAACATTTGGAACATCATAGAATTGTCGCCTAATTTCATTGTACAAATTGACCAGTGAATATTGCTAATTTTGCTGTCAATATTTGTCATATACGGTAGCTTGAGTATAAGACGCTAATCGTGAAAGGACTAAATCAGCGATTTCTTTATCATGATATATTTATAACCAACCGGGGGGTTCTGTTGTTGTATCAGATAGTGTTGTCGTAGAAAACTCGGTTGTTGTTGTTGTTGTGGAATTATTTGGTGTTGTCATTAATGCTGTAGTATAGGTTACCGTCTTCCCTGAACAAAATGAAATACATGATAAAAACATTTTAACCTATTTATAGTAAGGTCTATCTCTTCTAACAGATGAAATCAAGGTATCTCCTGAATGGACTGGTATGCTATCAGAGCAGACTGTTCAGTACACCTAAAAGGTATATTTAATCTTAAAAGCTGTTAATCCATTTTAAAGGCGGTCCCCGTGCCCTGTAGGTGTTCATATAAGTACATTGTATAGTTAGCTTTTTCTAAACAGTCTAAACAGGAATAATATCACGGTGACTTCGTGTTTTTTGTCTTTTACTCGTGATATCGTGATACTGTGTATCCAAAAACCCATAAAAATATTCAAACTTTGACAGTTGAGAAATTATTATTTCTGTCATAATTCATAAACACATTTTTAAATGCTTAATGAGGGACTTTAGTCAGGAAATTCCCCTTGTATACTCTTCAAATAGGTACGTCCTTTTAGTTGGATTACTTGGATTTTACTCTTCCTATTCAAAGACAGTTTGCCAAAAAATCTTTAATAACTTTTTTAGTAAATCATTTATTTATTTTTTAAATTCAAGCTAAGTATTTTTAGGGTAAAGAACTATCTAAATTTAATCACTTCTGTTAATATCTTCATTAACAAGAAATATATTAGATGAAATATATTGTTAGTTATCCTTACATAGGACTTCAAAGATAAAAACCGAGAATTCCAACTGATAGGACCTACTTATTGGTTTGCTTTTGATTTCATCAAGGAAAGATAACTGACACAATTCTCTCTATGAAGTATTATAGAAACACTATCAGTAGGCTCTCAGTACATGTAAATAGGGTCAAGATTATAAAAGAAATAACAAAAAAGTAACAACGACAGAAAAATGACAAGACAAGTATTGTATGCATAGAAATGTTCTATTAAATCAATAATATATTACGTATACAATGATTTATCATTTTTCAATCACTATATCACTGTCCATTTGAGTACAACGATGATAATTGAATAAGTTAAGTATTATACAATTATTATACATTATACAGTTGTATTTTGTATAGTTTATAACGTGTTATACATTAGAAAACAACACATGGTGAACAATCCGTCTTACTTTCTAATAAATAAAATATTTTCTCCAGAAACTAGCTGATAGCTCTCTTCGAGCCACAATCGAATCCGGAGATCGCAGGTTCGAGCCCGGTTGCGGTAGGTCATACCCTATACATGAGTTGACGGCCTCGTTGTAGGGTAAGTTAGTACTGGTGATAGAAAAGTGTCCAGGAAACCTGTAGTAGGAAGAGCTGGCCGTTGTATATATGACATAAAGTAAATATGTGTTAAATGCGACGTTTACCCTATTAAAAAATGGTTTCTTCCTCAAAGTCAAATACTTTCGTTAAATTGGAATATAAGTATCATTTTCAATGTGAAATTACAGTATACTACCTGTGACCTTGTACACCGAAAATGTAAATATAGAATCTCCGCCGCAAGTTTTCTTATTATTATCAGAGCAACGTTTGTTACAAGCATAATTCCTTAACCCTTCAGGGAATCTTGCTAAACATTTACAGTCGCCTCGTGACTGAAATTAACACAAACATTCATTATGGTTAATGGTTAAGATATAATTACAAAAAAAAGTTTATATGTAAGTGTCACCTGAAGTATTCCTAATTCAAAATGCAACAAGTGATTTCTTCCATTTTTTAAGCTGATCCAGGATCTGTACAGCGGTAGTTAATATAGTTCGGATGCAGCAACTGGTTTGAGAGTAGAGTCCAATTCTTAATCGATAATTTCTTCATCGTGCTCTTGTTGATAACCTTCATATACTCGGGTGATTTGCCTTTACAAAGGCAATGTTATTAGCCATTTCTTTTTATACGGTTGTGTGTAAATGCATGCAACATTATCGAGTTTAAGGATCGATTGAAGAAACATACCGAAATAGCTAAAATGACGGATTGGTTGCAAAAAGTGTTACATCCTGATATACCATTATTAGAGTAAGTGCTGCTTGTCCGCAAACCTTCTAAAGACGATCTATCATAGCATCCATAGTATTGATAAGGATCCCTATCAAAATCTGGTACGACTGGAAAAAAAGAATAACTTATGACATGTAGGTTTAATGAACAAACTGCCGAAACAGCTAAAAAGATAAAAATAATAATATTACACTAAATAATCAAAGCGCCGATGGCGCAGTCCGGACAATTTTTATCCAAATACATATAGAGAGGATGGACTAATGATCTTTTTTTCTAAAATTTACAAACATACTGCATTGCGAAGGATCAGCAAAGCTACATTGATACTGTCCTCAGAAGAAATCAGAACACATGTATATGATCTATTTTTAAACACTGGAAAGTAAGCGTGTCTATTTTAGCGCACTAGTGTTACAGTCGGCAGGAACAGAAACGGGTTAAAAGTAACATAATTTGTTATCGATATTTTAACGAAAGAATGTTTGTTCCTTATTGAAACTGTTTAAACGAAATTAACAAGGATATTTTATGTATTGTAAGTAAACAACGAAGACTGCTTGATACTGTCAGATATTGTTATCAATGGGACTATTTATTAACGCGTTGGTATTAATTCAACCTAACAACGTACCGCTGTGCTGAATCTAACTGCCCATGACCGTCGAATGTCTACGTCCGCGACATTTTTATGCGTTTCAAAATATGTCGCTTACTAAGACCTGAATTGCTAACGCAATCTATGTCAAAAAACGAAATTACGGCCGCCAGTTCAGTTACGACGAGTTTGTAAAAAATTAGTTCAACCTAGTAATATATTACACTAATAAATTGGAAATATTAATGGCATATTCCGTTTTCTAATTACAAATGAGATGATTAAATCTTTACGTCTAGAATCACGTTCCTGATTAATAAATCATATTTAATAAAAAATCATCATAAAATGCCACATAGTAATTTATATAAATTATACGTTATAATACATAGCAATATCTTTATCCAATTTAAAACCCACGTTTTATGAAATAAAACTTGAATGTGGTGTTAATTATCTATTTTATAATGATAGATTTACAGCTTACTGTTTCCTTCTGTCGTTGCCTTTGTCCGAGTTGTTGAGCTTACTTTTGTTGTTGTTGGTGGTGGTGTTGTTGATGTTGGTGGTGGTGTCGTAGTTGGTGGTGGTGTTGTTGGTGGTGGTAGTGTTGTTGTTGTTGCTCTTGTTGTTGTTGGTGGTGGTGTAGTTGGTGCTGGTGGTGGTAGTGGTGGTGTTGTTGATAGTGTTGTTGTTGTTGAAACAGTTGCTGCACTTGCTGTTGTTGATGATGACATCGTTATATCTAAATAGAAAAATAAAACATTCATTTAAGATGATGAGGAACATGATATTTTATAATCATAAGTTATGTACTCCGGAGCCATTTTTATTGATATGTTGTTTGCTCAGTAAAACTAGTAATATTATAATGTATTATCAATTTCCTTTTGACTTGTTTACTGATGTTTATTCGTATATTATATATTCATTATGTTAAAATAACCTACTTTAAATGATACATAACCCGAGTCGATGGCGCAATTGGTAGCACGCCGGGATTTGGATACTCGTGCCCGAGGGGGTGCGGGTTCGAATCCCACCCGGGGAGGTTATACACTTCAATGAAAATTTGTCGATTTTCCTCCATTGGTTAGATAATATGGAGAAGTTTCCGGCCTTGTGGAAGGATGGGTGAGTAGACAATGGTCCAGGAAAGCTAGGTTAGGTGCGCTGGACGCTGTGAAATGACCTAAATTGTGTTGATACGGCGTTAACTCCAATAAATAAATAAAATTACATATATTTTTTAAAGTTTTATTGAAAGAATGTGAAGAAAAATGCTGATAGTAGCAAAGCTTCTAGTATAATGTCAATACATGTACTTCAAGTTGAGTATAGGCTTCAAAATAAATTTCGCAGATGAATTAGTACAAATAAAATATGTTATTATTACCAACTGAACAAGAATGAATACTTCTAATAAAATGAAATGTTTTGAGCAATATCAACTTCAAGTAAACGTTACTAAAAGATATGATTTGTGTGTATTAGCAATCAATTTTATAAAACAGTGCATTGTTTGGCTAATCATATTCCACCCTCGTAGTTTTTTTTTATTTAAATCAAAATAGTAAAATATTTAACTTCAAACCTGATAGTCCAATAAAAATCACCACAAGACACTTCCATAACTTAGCCATGTTTCAGTGAAAAGACGTGATATGTCTTCCCTATTAAACAATAGTGTTTTCATTAGATTATACATGTATAAATACTCAGATTCCCAGTGAACAAATAACACAACACTTGACCTTTGGTATACATAAATAGGGAAACTAAATGACAATTCTAACATAGGCACGTGCACTTTCGCTCTTTATTTAATGTGACGTCATCTATACTTTAATATTGAATAAAATATAGATTGTGATGGCTGCATAATTTACTCCCCACGTTAAATAAGCAAAGCCGAAAATAGTGAGAGAGTTTGTAAGGGATTTTTAACAGGACCTTGGATGTCCGTAATAAACATGTCAGTAAATGTAAAACATATACTAATCTTATCACTTGAAGGAAAATGGTCTAAAATTAGTTCTACGATTCTAGCATAAAAAGACCTACTTTAAGACGTTTTCTGAGTTCCCGGTTCCGCAGTCTCATTTCATTCTGTCCTTCACCCGACGATCATGCCGGCAATTATAAAAAAATAGAAAGATTGACTATTTAATTACAGCCAAACTGTGCATAGCATAATATAATACAACTGGCTACGTGTAATATTTCAAGTTTCATATCAAGTCATTGGTCAACACGAGCAGCGCTGATTTTCTGAAAATACATTCTTCCTTGACACGCATTCATTATTCCTATTTATATCCAACCTTTTCGATAAATTCTCAAATAAATTGTCTGATAACACACTACTATCCAGTTAACATCCAATCATTTAAGCTGTATTAGCAATATTCCGCCGAAAACATCGAAGTTCAAATTATGCTACATCATCATGCGTAAATAAACTGTCACACACCAAGTGCAAGGTCGAATGTTTTTTTTTATTTCGAGGCGCTTATTTTGTAGACTGATGTTAAACACACAAATAAAACTATGACAATTTGTTTTTAGTTTTTGGTTTCTATTTTTTAATAAAGAACTTAATATTATTTGTTTGGATTTAGAAACACCTCTCTATGTTAATTGCACTGGGGGTGGATTTCAACAGCAAGGCGTTTCTCACGATTAAAAATAGTTCTTTTCTAGGGATATTTTTGCGATGTTAGAATCGAAATAACTTACAGTTACTCGTTTGATGCGCTAATTAAATCATACGCGCATCAAAGTTCGTGCCTATATTTTGATATACACCATAATATAGACAAATGTAAGTTATTTCTTAATTAAAATCATATATTAACAAAAGCGTGCTTCATTGAAAAAATTAAACATCACGTCAGCGCATGACAGGAAATAAAGAATTGAATGTTACAAATTATGATTCATACATGTACTTGCTACAATATATATTGTTGAATTTTATTGAATAAATGTTCTTCGATGCAGACGATAAGTCATAAATATATGCTTTGTGTTTTTACAAGTCATTTACTTATTACGTCATTTCTCGTCACATAACTTTTACTTATCACGTAATTTGCTTTTACTTCATTTATTCATAACGTCATTTACCCGTCACATAAATTTTTCTCATGACGTCAGTTTCTCTTCACATAATTTATTCTCATGGCGTTATTTTCACGTCACATAAAGTTTACTCATTACGTCATTTTTTCGTCACATGAAGTTTTCTCATAACGTCATATTCTCATCATTGTACTAGAACGTTTGTATTTAAAACAGCTAGAACAGCTATTGTCCACCGCTTAATTGTTGAATAAAACCAATACAACAAATATAACAAATATGAGTTTTAATTAGCCAGTTGATCACAATGTATTGGTCTTGTATATAGAAAAAGATTTTTATATATTTAACTTACATGTTTCATTAACGATTTACTCAAAATAATGTTTCAATTTACAATCGAAATATTAGATCCTTATATTAATTCTATGCTATCAAAATAGTTTATTGCCTACTTTATATTGTGTTTGGTTTTATCAAATTTATCAAATTTGTATCAATTTCGAAATGTATATACCTGCCAAATTATTATTTTAATGAGACTTTTATTTCACACGTAGAGGTTTTACAAGCTTCAGAAGTAATAGGCGAAGCCAAAACATGTAAATGCATTTGCATTGATTGCCTGTTTGAATGTATTGTCATGTATGGAAATTACGTATGTACAATGTATAAATTATTGAGATGGACACCAGAAATTGAGTTCAAATAGTTTTTATGTTGGTAAAATTTCATTCAATCGATCAATACAAATATCAGGGCAGATGATAATGATGACGACTAGTGAAATAGATTGTTTGAATTGATTTAAACATAGACATAAACATATCATAGGGTAGTAGCACGTCGGGTTTTAAATCTCGTGTCCCAAAGGGGTACGGGTTCGAATCCCACCCGGGGAGGTTATTCCCTTCCATGAAAATTAGACTATAATGTCAATTTTCCTCCATTGATAAAAAGTTTCCGGTCTTGTGGAAAGGTAGGTGAGTACTGGTTATAGACAAGGGTCCAGGAAAGCTAGGTTAGGTGCGCTGGACACCTGAAAATAACCTGAATGGCTTAAATGAATTGGATAGCCTACTTCGTATTGCTTTACATGTATGTCGAAGCCTACATACGTTGTTACCTCCGAGCAAGCAAAGTCTTTCTGATTAGAAAAGGCGGATATGAGAGTGAGACCACTTAGTTATACGAGCTTGTTTTACAATCAAATTAAATAAGTAAGTAAAAACATAAGCCAAACGTATTTACCATGACGTATTTTTGAATGTAAATTCTCAACTACAATTACAATTACATACAATGGTACATAAATCTCGTACTAATTTAATTTGAATTAATTCCTTTTGATGATAATTTATCAGTTGTAATATTTACGGTATTAATTACAGATGTTTGCCTTCGAAAATGTCTTTGTGGCGTTTAGGACTGTTGATAACCAATGACAATTAGAATGTATTGATAAAGGCAATGTTTGTGATGTTACTATAGATTGTACTGGTGGACCTGGCGAGATAAATTGTCCAGGTATGTATTAATAAATAGAGGATATTTGTTTTTTAACTTACTTTTATTACTTCAAATTTCATTCGAAGCCTACATACGTCGTAATTATTACAGATGAGTGCTTTGGAAATTTCTTTTGTGTCGTAAGGGCTGTTGATAACCAATGTCAATTAGAATGTATTGATGGAGCCAATGTTTGTGATGGTATAATGGATTGTAATGATGGACGTGACGAGATAAATTGTCCAAGTGTGTATATACACAGTTTTTTATACATTGTTCGACTAGTATATTTTCACAGCAAGATATATATTATCAGTACGACATGATGTTGTCATTTTTATCCTCAAGCCCAATGGAGACAACATGCCCCGATTGCGCGGTAGAAACCCCCTGTCATGACTGTCCGACAATCCAACCCTGCCCTGAAGAGACTCCTTGTCCTTCAAGTGAATGCCCTGAAGAAACGCCATGTCCTTCAAGTGAATATCCAGCAGGAGAAATACGATGTGGAGATGGATCAGCATGTAAAGCAATACAAGACATTTGTGATGGAACAGATCAATGTCCACCTGGAGATACTGTTGACGATACTATATTACAGTGTATCATGGGAAGTATGTATTTTATGTAAAATATTTTATCATAAGCACTTGAAATACTTAACTTTTAAATCATGTTTAGCTTTCATATTTTTAGTTGTCAAAACGAAACCCTTAAACTACTATTTTGTGTTAAAATATGAATGCAGTTTGTTCTTTATTATTTATTAACCTTAGCTAATGTTTACACATCTTTCATATCGTAAAGCATGGAGTTACAGACAAAAATAAAATGACATACTAACTAACTTACTATATTGATTTTCATGCTGAATTTTAACTTATATACTGATTGTTAGATTGCTGACAAATACACTTGCCTACTGACTGATAGAATGACTAACATACTTTTTATATACTGACTTACATGCAGACTCGCATACTGACTGACATTCCAAGTTTCTGAAATTATTTTTGTTACGAAACAAAGAGAATTCAGGCATTCACCAAATGTTAACTCTGTTTTTCAGATTGTCCAGCAGATGTCACGCCAGTGTGTAGTGATGATGACGTTCCATTCTCCATTGTTATTGCAACAGCGACCGTATGTTATTTTTATTTATACTTCCTTCATTTGCACAAAGCATACTTGACACTAACAGTATTTTAATGCAATGCTGTGCTCATTGGTGAATCGGAATCAAAACTAGCTTCGATCCTCAGATAACAAGTTAAAAAACGAGTTATAGGGGGAATCTTTATAAGTCATCTGCACTGAAACTAAACGACGCAAAGCTTTAATGACAATTTAGAAGCATTTTCTAGAGATGTTTTATTAAGTTACTGTAAAGAAGAATTTGTCTTTCATTATATTTATAGACAGGTTTACGATTTTAGATTGAATCAAATGAGATATGTTACACGAATTGTATTTTCAGTCTAACATATAAGCAACTAGTATCCTTATGATCTTATTTGGTCGAGGTTTGTATTAATTGTAAAAGACAAAACAGAAACATTCACAATTTGAAGTATGTTTCATAGGTGACATATCGTCCCTTGAGCGCAAAAAGGTTGTAACTACCTTTTTGACAATTTTACAGGAGAGACAAAAAACATAACCATAAGTTAAATATTTAATAACAGCAAATGATACTTAAACTTCTGTTTTCAATTAATAAATCAAATTTGTGGATAAATAAATAAAATTGAGAAAATTGATAGTTAAAGAGTTATTTGATAAAGTTTGAGTTACAACCTTTTTGCGCTGAAATTCAACATATTTTTCAATAAAAAGGGGTGCAACAAGGATGTATCTCATTTACAGAGTTTAATTTTTTTTATATTTATATCATTTTATTTGATGTTTTGTCACTATCACATTGGCAAATTATAATATATATGATGTTACATGAAATAAATAGCTTCATGTCCAGTTTTAAATCATTGATTAAGGAGAATTTCGATTTTCAGCGAAAATCTAAATATCTTAACCATTTTTTCTTAAATAAAGTCATTTGAACTGATAGTTTTAGATACTAACAAATTTTAATCCACTGATAAGTGTAATGAAATGACTGAGAACACAAAATTCAATAAAACAGAACCAATGCAATGTACTTCTGTTTGTATACCTTAAGACATAATAGAAGTCCAGTGATTTTAATCATTTTAATGTAAGTAACTGTAGGAAAATAAATTTTCAGAATACAACAAAAATGTGAAAACATGTACATTAGTAACTTCACAAGTTTACAACTTTTTTCATACAATACTACAAGTAGTAACAGCCTGAATAAATTCATCTTTACCACTGAATCTTAACTTGTCAATCCAACATTTTCATTTGTCTGGAACCGCCCCTCGAAAATGGCCGCCACCAGCCTTGAAATTGGTGTTTTAACTTGATTTAATGAATTTCACATTAAAAACAATTTTTCTCAGAACAGCCCTTTTTGCACATCTTTCCCCTCAGAAGATGTCTCTGGGGACACAAATAGGGATTTGCCTCCCTTTGTAGCTTGAGTTTGAACAGGATGTAACACCTATCATTTCGATAAAAAATGAGGCCAGACAATGAGTGCAGAAAATGGTACAAAATGCCAATAAGAAAACACATTTTCACACTTTTAAAAGAAATGGTACTGAAGACTTCATTTTTGGAAAATAATACTGAATTATATACAAATTTTGCATTGAAAAGGGGAAAAATTCATTTTTGCCCTTTTGGCTTTGCCCCATTACTGCCTAGGTAATTTGAATTTTTTGCAAGATGGTCACCCATGGAATAACTTTGCCAAGTTTCATATCTATCATTAAATCTTTGGTGATAATAGAGAGTATTGAACAAGCCCTAGCTTGTTAAGGTGAAAATGGTCACTTCTCACCCGTAATCACACCATAATGTTGCAGCCAGTAAGTCTAGTTCAATTAAATTGAAAGTTTCCTGATATTTTCATAATTCCTTAATCAAAAGGTGTCTTAGGGCCATCATTAGTGCCCCGCATTACCTGAAAAAATCTTGGTCAATGTGTGCAGAAAAATGATGATAAGATAGAATGTTTTCACTTTCTGAAAGTTACTAGTTCTCATTTTAGGAAAAATAACTAAATGAAATGCAAATTAGGGTTGAAAAGACCAAAATTGCATTTTATGCCCTTTTGCACCTCTCCAACATTGCTAAGGCGACTGGAATAGGGGTTCAAATGGCTTTTTTCTGATGGCCAATCGCAAAGAAAATAACTTTGATAGCTGTACATTTTAAGTAATTTAGGAATGAAATAAGAGCATCTTGAAATAGTCCTTCATGTTAGAGTGAAAAATTGGCCATCCAGTATTGAGTCAAGAACATGTTTGGTAAGGTTTCATTTTCGGAATAAAATTACAAATGTATAAACAATGATCGGAAATAGTCAGAGGACCCTTTTCGATCATTTATCAATTATTCAAAAAACAATTAATCGATTATTAAACTTCATAATCAATTGTCTTCCTACGGAAGCCCTGGAGGGACATTTTATGTTACATTTTATTACTTATTTGTTATTCCTTATTTGTTATCATTATCTTTCTTGCACCTTCCTATGTTCAGGTATTTGTAATTAATCACTCATAACAAATAAGGAACAACAAATAAGGAATAAGTATTAGCTAATGAGTATAATTTGACTAATGGGCACTACACTATCAACAAATGGAAATAAAATGACTGCTAGAATGGACACAAATAAAACAATTTTTTGCCATCTTTACTTTACAATGTACAAAATGGCTGAACGATCAGTCTACATTTAACTTGAAAATAAATCATAAGAAATACGTCAGAACAAATAAGTCATAACAAGTAACATTAAATGTCCCTCCAGGGCTTCCGTATCTCCCACTTTAACTGAAACGATTGATTATCTATTATAATAGATCATCATTCAATCCCTAATGTTCTAAATAAAAAATATTACAGTTGAACAGAGTTTGTTCATACACTAATTTCAGTTATTAATTTCATTATGTATAAATTCATCTGAAATAAAATTATAAAAATGAAAAAAATTTTTTTTACACGGCACCGGTTGTGATAAACATTGTTTTTTAAGTGATCACAACATTATCTTATCTATACAGATGTGTTTTTAAACTAGTTAATTCATATGTAGGTCAACTATATGAGTTACAACCTCATTGTACTGAAAAAGTATCCTTGTTATAGAATATTTCAGTGCAAAAAGGTTGTAACTGGTGAGATACAACCTTTTTGCGGTGAACAAATTTCCTCAATTTGAGTTACAACCTTTTGACACATTTTAATATTATGGCTTTAAATTTAGACTTTGATCTTCAGACTCAATTATAGTATGTATAAGCACTTACTGACTAAGAAAATGCAAAAAAATGATTTTTGAAAAAAATGGGAGTTACAACTTTTTTGCGCTCAAGGGACGATATGTTCATATAAATGTTTATTAAACAGTGTGAAACAAAATAAAAAGTAAACTACGGTAGCTACCGCTGTTGATGTATGGTAATTGATACTCAATTTATTTATAACACCCCTTATATTGTCCGTCTGCACTCATTCAGCCAAAATCAGTTACTATCCGTTATCAAAAGTGGTAACAAATGACAAATCTAGTGTGTTTGTTTTGTTAGGTTTAACGCCGTAGCAACACATTTTATAGGTCATATAACGGCGGTCAGTCAACCTACTCACTCCTCCTGGAAAGGCTAAATCTCTTGATTTAGCTGTTAACCAACTACTAAGCACATACTTTCGTCAGTGACTGATAACTGCATTACATAATTAAAAATCATTTGTAGGCGGAAGAATGGACGTAGAAATAATTTCATGACCAAACTCTACGAAAGTATGCCCCGCCCACAAATCGAACGCACGATCCCTCGATCAGTAAACTTGCGTGCTACCAACTGAGCTAGCCGGGCGGCTAAAATCCAGTGTGAGGAGTTGTGCTAATCGTAATTGTTACTTTACATTTTAGGGTCTCTCACGTAGTAAATGTAGGATGCTGTGCAACATTTACGAAGAATGTTATGCATACGGTTTTTCACTAATTGAAGACAATTGTGCCATAATAAGAACATCACTAAAGGTTCGAGAAATTCCATGCGACGGTCCTTCAGCTGATTATGAGCTTTATAATTGTGTTATATAGATCTAATTAGTTGGTGACTTTCTTTTACTTTAATCTATTAAAGGATTTCAAATGTAAGAACCTGGAGAATTTATCAACATGTCATATATAAGGCCATGCATATTTATGTACCTAATTAATATGAAATTAATTGACTTGGCCACTAAATAGTTGAATTGTACTGATTTACAGAGACACGCTTGACTTTCAACATTTATCATAAAGAGTGAAAATGTACATGTCAACACGCTTACACTAACTTTACTTTTTAATTGCAACTCACAAATAAAGTTGGGTTTTTTGTAACTGGGCATGTTTATAAACGCACTGATTACATAAAGGACCTGTAATGAAGAATGTGTTGTGTAATTTACAATGTGTTAATAAATATAGAGTACATCATAATTTTATGATTTGTTTTCTAGATTTCGTTTAATTCTGTGTTAGATATTATATTTTACAGTAATGCACTGTTATATAATTTTCTTTTTATTTGATTAAAGCACTTACTGTGAGGATATAGATTGTTCTTGTTTTGTTTATCGTATATGAGATATAGAATTAAGGTTTATTGGTCCCGGATTTGTTAGTCAGTTTCGTTCGAGACATAGACGATGTCAACATCTCTATACTTAGACGCACATCTCATCTCACAAAACCATCGGCGATTTGGCTACGCGCAGGAAATAGTGCAGCGTATGATCATTAACTCGTACATTTTATATTTTATGATCAGTGAACTGTTAAATATAAGCACATATAAGCTTCACAAAAGTATGCCCCGCCCGGGAATCGAACCCACGACCCCTCGATAAGTAGACTTGCGTGCTACCTACTGATCTAGCATGGCGGCTAGAATTTATGTAAAAGATCTTTTAAAGCTTCAACTTTCGTCTTCAGAAATTTGAAATTTTAAAAGCATCATGACTAGACTACTCATACTTATTCTTTTGACCTAACTCTTAATTTAAAATCTAAGTGATCATGTTAAATATTTAAGGTTACATACCACTAAATAAAATCCTTCTTTGTTGTATATAAAAAGTCTCATTTTCAATGACAAATTACACTATGACCAAGGTACGTAAGATACCCCAAACCATATATAGGCTGAAAGATCTATCTATTCCCCTCAAAATGATCAGTATTAGAAAAAAAGTTACGTTACTTATAAGAAAATAAATTTCGATTGAAAGTTCCTACCCTGAAAATGTCCTGGTTTTTAACTCTTCACCAGCCGTACAGAGTCATCTCCCCTTTTAACCAGTTTTCGCGACTAAACAAACCAGATCCATTGAATTTTTGCATACTTTCATAGGAAAAGCATTGTCAAAGACATACATACTCTTCAATATTAAAAAGCACCACAAATGAGGTATCCATGCACTCTCAAAAAATAAATAAGGACTATGTCACACTTTCTACTTCCGGTAAATGCTCACTTCCGGTTACCATTTAGTGGTATGTAACCTTTAAGGGACAAAAAGTTTTTTGGCTCTTAAAAATCAATTCATAAAGTGAAAGACCAATCACTTCTGAGCAATTATGTGCAGTTTCATCAAAAAATATTGATTATCTAAGCAGTTAGAGCATTTTAGCTGACATCACCCATTCTCAAGAAATTGGTCAAATTTTAGGCATTTTTTTAAAAATTACATATCCTTGAAATTAAAGCTTTTTCACATAAATTAGAGTTATAACTGACAATATATTGATGTGTTTCTGTATATTCATGATAGAAAAGGCAAATGCAACATTTTCCAAGCATTATTTTCACCTTTTCTATGTTTGTATAGTGATTTTTTGAGAAAAAATGACCAAAAATAGCACAAAATGAACCAATTTTCAAGCTTTTTCTGGTTTAAAAACATTTTAATGTCACATCAGATAATCAAATGACATGTTTCTATGCATGCTACAGTCAATTCAACTGAATCAAACCAGATTTTTTAAACATGGATGTCACCAAGGTGACTTTATGACTTATCAATCAGCAGGCCTAAGGGGGGCTCTTTAAAGTCTGGATTATCCCCTACCCCTCTGGAAGACCACTGATCTCACTTCCTGAGAAAAATGTTCTCACCAGTGGTGTCTATATGAGGATATTTTGAGTCTGTGAATGTGTATTTCTTGTTTTTCCATTTTTTTATATCACACTTGCTGATAATTTGACTGCGTGTAATGATCATGACCCTTCGGAGAAGAAAAGCACTGAGTAGGTGGGTGGGATTTCAAAAAAGGTGTAAAATGCCCGTTTAAGGGCAAAAAAATTACATAAATTGTTGTTCTGTGGATGTAAAATATCCTAGACTGAAAAAGAAAGTATTTGACAGTAGAATAAATGAACATAATGGTAAACAGACCTTTGGTGATGGGGATGGGTTCACTACTGATATACGGCATTTTCAGACCTTAGTCGGATGATGAAATCAATGCTCCCTAACTGTCCCTAAGTAACTCAAAGCCTGAAAGGCAAACCAGTAAAATAATGAATACCACAAAAATTGAGGATTTTAGTGTCAGTTGCAACAGAAAAAAACAGGTTTTATGACAAAAAAATGTGATGGTAAATTAACTTTTGACTCAGAAAATTCTCAAAAAATGGGTATGGTATGGAGCTGTGTTCACTTCCAGATCCACAACCTGAATAATGGGTTCACAGGATCCTTTCCTTTCAAAAGTCAATTTCTGGAACCTCCCATTCTTGGCGGTCTAAAATTATTAATCAGATTCACGCAACTGACAAAAGAAATTGCAGAAAGCGGACTCCCAGGTTGCGGCCAAAAAGAAATTTGTGCCCTACCGCCTAACAGAGACAAAGCTATTAGCTTCATGAAAGGAAGCTCTATTCAACAAGTCTTACACATTGCCCCCTTACTAAAATAGGCAAAAACAAGTGCTAGGTCACAACTTTGTGTGATTTTATGTGTTCATGTAAATAAGAAATGCTAATACAGCCCTCTAACAGTCATCTTGATGGTGTGTATGACCAGTGATGATACCGCGGTAGTGATTTTTGTGCAGTTCTTTCATATTTTCTTGCTTTTGTATATCTTATGTTGAGTGCATATGAGAATATATTGAGTTTGAATTGATAGATATGACAAAAATTGGTGCTCTTACAAGAGAATATCTAAATATTATATCATTTATGCATCATATGACAATAAATCAGATGATAATGCCGTTCGGCTGATCTCCATGACCGGCCTACAGCCCAACTCCGACACCAGTTTTCCCTTCATCATTGACAGTTAGAGGCTTAATAATCCAATGGAGAACATTACAACATAAACTATTATAGCACAGATGTGATAGGCATGCATCATGGCTAAAAAATCACATTGCATGGGAATTTATACATCAATCTGTGCACAAACTGGTTGCGGATGGGGTCTCGGATGGGCATTTTACCCTAATTATCCCATATTTGGACAGTCCAGCACCACTACATGCACCATCCAACACCAAACATCCATTTTCTACATCTAAATGACATATATTAATGATTTTGTCCATAATCTTTATATGCAATCCATCAAAAATCTTAAATTTGGCAGACGATGTTGTCTCTTAAAGGTTACATACCACTAAATAAAATCCTTCTTTGTTGTATATAAAAAGTCTCATTTTCAATGACAAATTACACTATGACCAAGGTACGTAAGATACCCCAAACCATATATAGGCTGAAAGATCTATCTATTCCCCTCAAAATGATCAGTGTTAGAAAAAAGTTACGTTACTTATAAGAAAATAAATTTCGATTGAAAGTTCCTACCCTGAAAATGTCCTGGTTTTTAACTCTTCACCAGCCGTACAGAGTCATCTCCCCTTTTAACCAGTTTTCGCGACTAAACAAACCAGATCCATTGAATTTTTGCATACTTTCATAGGAAAAGCATTGTCAAAGACATACATACTCTTCAATATTAAAAAGCACCACAAATGAGGTATCCATGCACTCTCAAAAAATAAATAAGGACTATGTCACACTTTCTACTTCCGGTAAATGCTCACTTCCGGTTACCATTTAGTGGTATGTAACCTTTAAATTATAATTAACTAGAAAACAATATTATAGTTTCAAGATAATTTATAAAAATATTGTAAGAAAAAAATGCAAGTATTTGACAATAGTATATTTGTTTGATTGTTTTTTGGTTTAACGGCACATCAGCGTAAAAGGTTCTATCGCTTCCGAAGCAATTTAAGATTACAAATAATGAAAGCAAATTATCAAGCTTTTAAGCCCGACAAAAGTATAATAAATAAGCAAATATAAATTCATAAACTAAGCTTTTCCAAACATAAGGAAAATTGACATTTGTACTTAGGTAAACATTTTCATTAGTTATGTACTATGGTGTAGTACCTACTTCTTCCATAAAATTTAAAAAACAACGGATGAAAACAGTTAATGATGCATAATACACATGTATTAAAATGTTCTGTTCTGTTCTGTCTTATTTATCCAATAATTCAGCTATCTTACAATCATAATAATAACTTGAAACTACAGGTTTAAATTAAGTTTTAATACTATGTTAAGTTTGTCAGACGGCATCACTATTTACTGTTATATAACATATCATTTAATAACTTTATGTTATTTGCCCTATAAAGTGTCAAATTCACTGCACAATATTGCAAAACTTGTAATAAAACTGATAACAGGGCCAAAATCTGTTATAAGGCCAATAACATTGGTCAAATAACAAAATTCTGCGCTCTGATTAGTTGATAAAACAGGGCCAATATCAAAATCTGATCCGTAACTAGTTATTTTAAAAATTGTCATTAGATAAGTGATTTTATACAAGCCCTGTTATTTTCCTCGGGACAGTCATAATGGCCTTTGCCTTCGGACTCGACTGTTCTTTGAAAATAACAGGGCCTATATCTAATCATTTATTTAAAAAACATATAACATAACATATTCTTTATTTGGCGTCAAATTTAATGTTTATAGACAACGGAAACATATCAATACATCATAATATAATACCATACCATAACATAACACCATGTTTTACACGAAACAAAACTAAAGTAGAGTATTTTTGGCAACATTGAATATGCACTTTAATTAGTATCAGTATCGATTTAAGACTTAGTGCGTTTACATACGCCAAGTTTAGTCGCGTCAAAGAGTGACACTGTAAGATATGGATGGAAAAGTAAAGATTGAATTATACTAAATGGTTTGTAGTGCAGAGGTAAAGTACCGAACTGTCAATCGAAAGACCCCTGGTTCTATTCCCGCATAGGTTGTTATTTTTTGTAATTTTGCATACACCTGTAACATATTAGCAACACTATAACATACATATAACATTGAAGTATTTGACTGAATATTGATTATATATCATTTACGACAGTCTAAGCTAAACATAAGCTATGAAGCCTGCACAACTGTCCCAAAAAATGTACTTTCCTGCTATACTGTTGTTTCTATATGTAGCATATCAACCGCAGACAGTCACAGTAACAATACCACGTGACTAGACGCCACTTGTAGTACCAACTTTTTTCACAAAAGTTGGGACAGCAGTGAATGTTGTAAATACACAGGTAAAAAATTTGAAGTATTAATCCGATAATATTTAAATGCCTTACGATGATTATAATAACTTAAAACTGCAACTGTGAAATAATTCTGACCAAGCTTCAGTACTGGGTTAATTTTGCCTGACTGTATAAGTATTTACAGTTATATAACATAATTTAATTGTTCTTTACATGTCATCAAATGAACAACAGAAACTTAAGAATATAATATAACATGGTACTAGGTGTGTACTTACATGAAACAAAACGAGACTTCATTTTTTAAATTTGAATATTTCTATTTTACATATTCAACGGCAAAGTACACAATGAGAATTAATAATAATATTTATAAATAAGTAAAAACCCGCCCCCATAAATATATACAATTGCACAATACTTTATTAAAATCAACACGTATGTTATAAGTGTCACCTGAGGACTAACTGTCTCCGCCTGAAAGCTCTTTTCTGAGCAAAACTTACTACTAGATTTAACGCCGTGGCAACACAATTAAGGTCATTTTACGGCGTCCAGCGCACCTAATCTAGCTTTCCTGGACCATTGTCTATAACCAGTACTCACCTACCCTTCCAGAAGGCCGGAAACATTCTCCATAATATCTAATCAATGGAGAAAAATCGAAATTATTGTTAAATTTTCATGGAAGAGTATAACCTCCCCGGGTGCGATTCGAACCCGCACCCCCTCGGGCACGAGATTCCAAATCCCGGCGCACTACCAACTGCGCTATCGACCCGGGTTCTGAGCAATAATATAGACAGAGAAGTTCAAATACAACTTGCTACAATAAATAATTTCAAACAAATAGAACAATATCAGTTTACGCAGTTCATTGTTTAAAAGTGAAATATAAAAAAATGAAATGTTGATAATAAGTTTATTTTAGAAATTTTAAACATAATATTTTTTGTAAAGTTAACAAAGCTAAAATAATATAAACATGTACAATGTTACCCCTATACAGACCTAGTTGTCATGTTGTACTTGATCATAAATATTATTTAAGACGACATTTATATCATCCTGTAATATTAGCTGGCCCTTATTTAAATCACTTCGATTATAATCATCTGAATCATTGACCACAGTGTCATTGTCAGTCATGTGAACATTTATATTGACTCCATTTTCTTCATCAAAATACACATGATTATAAGTATCAAAATCAATGGCAGCTGTTATGTTGTTTTTTATTGTTGATTGATAAGAATCCATATAAGGGTTTTCATTTAACCCACCTTCCTTCTTGAATGACACATTGTTATAAGTATCAGAATCAATTACCGCTAATTTGTTGTTTGACTTTACACATTGGCCTATATGTGAGTATTCAGAATCTGCCAATGCGCATGCACCAACAATATTATTGCGCCCTATATGATGATAAGTAGGGTCATTAAAATTGAAATTTGTTCCATTCATTTTATCGTATACATCGTCTTTTGTACAAAATCGTGAAGAGTTAACATTGGTACACGCAATGTCTGCTTCGCCAAGTTCGATATAGTCACTGTCGTCAACGCGGTCAATATGTTCGTCACGATTGTTCAAGTTTCTTGGCGTGTTCATTGAATCTGGATTTGCTTTTGATGAGGCCTTTTGTCTAGAACGTCTGAAAATATGAATATTTAAAGCTACTTTGAACGTTGTTATGATTATTCTATCAACATCTTTGTATTATTACACATGAATTTTAATGAGCAGTAGCAAACAGACGGAATTGAAAACTGTATCAAATGACAGGGTCACCCATGAAAATATTTGGGTTGGACACCTGAAAAGTCTAGATCGGTGTCTGTAGAGGCACAATGAATACCTTTTTTGTAATTTGACATACATCATGAATATATCATCTATGTACTAGCTGTTTTTTTCTATTGTGCCCCCATTCACATGTATCATGTGCTGAGTGTAAAATAAACTGATAAACTGTTATATGCAAGAAAATGTAGATTTATCATATACTCGGATTTCTCAGGTTCTTGTACATTTTGGTATAGAAGAAAAGATCATTATTTTACAAGCTTTCTAAATTCAGTTTTCTGAGGTTACTGCCGTTAAAGAGGCAAACCATACTTGAATAACTTAATAAACTCTTGTTTACTTTTTGGAGCGAGAAACAATGTACTTAACTATGATAGCAAGCACGTGCAGACTTACTAGAATATAATAAGAAACAGACAATTTGCTTACCTTACATGTATACAAGTAACAACAATTAAAACTGCAATGACACCCGTCACTGTAATAGCACCAATAATAATATATTTGTGTGAGGTTTTCAGCTTTCCATCATCTAGAAGATAAATGATAATATATTCATGTATCTTGTGCACAATGACCTAAGAATACATCAGTTAACAAGAGATAGTAACTTACTCAGTGATTGCTTTAGATTTAAAACAAATAGATAAAAAAAATTACTTACTAATTGCTTTAAATTTAAAACAAATAGTTTTAAAAACTTTTTCTCAACGATTGCTTTTGATTGAAAACAATGAGTATTAAAAAGTTTTACTCAATGATTTTTTAGATTTAAATAACATTGTATTATAACTTTGACTCAATAATTGCTTAAGATTCAAAGCAGATAATAAAAAAACGTTTTACTCAATTATTGCTTTAAATACAAAACAGACATTATTCAAAGCTTTTACTCAATGACTGCTTTAGATTTAAAACATATACTAAAAATATTTTTTTTAAAATACCCAATGTTTTCTTTAGAATAAAGTAATTAACACGTTTTGCTTAATTCTAAAAAGTTTTCATTCCTACATGAAGCTTTCAAACGAAAGAAATCAAAACAGATTTACCATTCAAAGAAATCCCTAAAACAAAACTCAAAAATCAACTGGCATATGTATCTATTCTGCATTGTCAAACGTGTCTGATCGGATTCTACGAGTACATGCTGAAAATGCCATAATCAATCTCTTTTGAGTTGAAATACTGTGTTCCACAATTTCCGCAAATAATGTAATAAATTAAAACAGCTATTCTCCATAAAGTAACTTTAAATGAATAACGTTTTACGCGGCCTTCAACAAGAATGTTCTTTTCATTAACATGTGGAACACCATAGAATTGTCGCGTAATATCATTGTACAAATTGACCAGTGAATATTGCTTATTTTTCTGTCAATATTTTTTCATATACGGTTGAGTAAAGGTCGCTAATCGTGAAAGGACTAAATCAGCGATTTTTTATCATGATATACTTATAACCAACCGGGGGGTTCTGTTGTTGTTGTTGTTGACGATGTTGTTATTGTTGTTATGGAATTATTTGGTGTTGTCATTAATGCTGTAGTAGATGTCACCGTCTTCCCTGAACAAAATGAAATACATGATAAAAACATTATAACCTATTCATAGTAAGGTCTTTCTCTTCTAACAGATGAAATCAAGGTATCTCCTGAATGAACTGGTATGTTATGAGAGCGGACTCTGTTCATTACACCTTAAAGGTACATTTAATCATTAAAGCTGGTAATCCATTTCAAAGGCGCCCCCCTGCCCTATAGGTGTTCATATAAGTACATTGTATAGTTAGCTTTTTCTAAACAGTCTAAACAGGAATAATATCACGGTGACTTCGTGTTCTTTGTCTTATACTCGTGATATCGTGATACTGTGTATCCAAAAATTCCATAAAATTATTCAAACTTTGACAGTTGAGAAATTATCATTTCTGTCATAATTGACATTTTCAAATGCTTAATGAGGGACTTTAGTCAGTTAATTCCCCTTGTATACTCTTCAAATAGGTAGGTCCTTTCAGTTGGATTACTTGGATTTTACTCTTCCTTTTCAATGACAGTTTGCCAAAAAATCTTAAATAACTTTTTTAGTTAATCATTTATTTATTTTTTAAATTCAAGCTAAGTATTTTTAGGGTAAAGAACTATCTAAATTTAATCACTTCTGTTAATATATTCATTAACAAGAAAGATATTAGATGAAATATATTGTTATCCTTACATAGGACTTCAAAGATAAAAACCGAGAATTCCAACTGATAGGACCTACTTATTGGTTTGCTTTTGATTTCATCAAGGAAAGATAACTGACTCAATTCTCTCTATGAAGTATTATAGAAACACTATCAGTAGACTCTCAGTACATGTAAATAGGGTCAAGATTATAAAAGAAATAACAAAAAAGTAACAACGAGAGAAAAGTGACAAGACAAGTATTGTATGCATAGAAATGTTCTATTAAATCAATTATATATTACGTATACAATGATTTATCATTTTTCAATCACTATATCACTATCCATTTGAGTAAAACGATGTTAATTGAATAATTTAAGTATTATACAATTATTATACATTATACAGTTGTATTTTGTATAGTTTATAACGTGTTATACATTAGAAAACAACACATGGTGAACAATCCGTCTTACTTTCTAATAAATAAAATATTTTCTCCAGAAACTAGCTGATAGCTCTCTTTGAGCCACAATCGAATCCGGAGATCGCAGGTTCGAGCCCGGTTGCGGTAGGTCATACCCTATACATGAGTTGACGGCCTCGTTGTAGGGTAAGTTAGTACTGGTGATAGAAAAGTGTCCAGGAAACCTGTAGTAGGAAGAGCTGGCCGTTGTATATATGACATAAAGTAAATATGTGTTAAATGCGACGTTTACCCTATTAAAAAATGGTTTCTTCCTCAAAGTCAAATACTTTCGTTAAATTGGAATATAAGTATCATTTTCAATGTGAAATTACAGTATACTACCTGCGACCTTGTACACCGAAAATGAAAATATAGAATCTCCGCCGCAAGTTTTCTTATTATTATCAGAGCAACGTTTGTTACAAGCATAATTCCTTAACCCTTCAGGGAATCTTGTTAAACATTTACAGTCGCTTCGTGACTGAAATTAACACAAACATTCATTATGGTTAATGGTTAAGATATAATTACAAAAAAAGTTTATATTTAAGTGTCACCTGAAGTATTCCTAATTAAAAATACAACAAGTGATTTCTTCCATTTTTTAAGCTGATCCAGGATCTGAACAGCGGTAGTTAATATAGTTCGGATGCAGCAACTGGTTTGAGAGTAGAGTCCAATTCTTAATCGATAATTTCTTCATTGTGCTCTTGTTGATAAGCTTCATATACTGGGGTGATTTGCCTTTACAAAGGCAATGTTATTAGCCATTTCTTTTTATACGGTTGTGTGTAAATGCATGCAACATTATCGAGTTTAAGGATCGATTGAAGAAACATACCGAAATAGCTAAAATGACGGATTGGTTGCAAAAAGTGTTACATCCTGATATACCATTATTAGAGTAAGTGCTGCTTGCCCGCAAACCTTCTAAAGACGATCTATCATAGCATCCATAGTATTGATAAGGATCCCTATCAAAATCTGGTACGACTGGAAAAAAAGTATAACTTATGACATGTAGGTTAAATGAACAAACTGCCGAAACAGCTAAAAAGAAGAAAAAAACTTATATATTACACTAAATAATCAAAGCGCCGATGGCGCAGTCCGGACAATTTTTATCCAAATACATATAGAGAGGATGGACTAATGATCTTTTTTTCTAAAATTTACAAACATACTGCATTGCGAAGGATCAGCAAAGCTACATTGATATTGTACTCAGAAGAAATCAGAACACATGTATATGATCTATTTTTAAACACTGGAAAGTAAGCGTGTCTATTCTAGCGCACTAGTGTTACAGAGCAGAAACGGGTTAAAAGTAATATAATTTGTTATCGATATTTTAACGGAAGAATGTTGGTTCCTTATTGAAACTGTTTAAACGAAATTAACAAGGATATTTTATGTATTGTAAGTAAACAACAAAGACTGCTTGATACTGTCAGATATTGTTATCAATGGGACTATTTATTAACGCGTTGGTATTAATTCAACCTAACAACGTACCGCTGTGCTGAATCTAACTGCCCATGACCGTCGAATGTCTACGTCCGCGACATTTTTATGCGTTTCAAAATATGTCGCTTACTAAGACCTGAATTGCTAACGCAATCTATGTCAAAAAACGAAATTACGGCTGCCAGTTCAGTTACGACCAGTTTGTAAAAAATTAGTTCAACCTAGTAATATATTACACTAATAAATTGGAAATATTAATGGCATATTCCGTTTTCTAATTACAAATGAGATGATTAAATCTTTACGTCTAGAATCACGTTCCTGATTAATAAATCATATTTAATAAAACATCATCATAAAATGTCACATAGTAATTTATATAAATTATACGTTATAATACATAGCAATATCTTTATCCAATTTAAAACCCACGTTTTATGAAATAAAACTTGAATGTGATGTTAATTATCTATTTTATAATGATAGATTTATAGCTTACTGTTTCCTTCTGTCGTTGCCTTTGTCCGAGTTGTTGAGCTTACTTTTGTTGTTGGTGGTGGTGATGGTGGTGTTGGTGATGACGTTGATGTTGGTGGTGGCGTTGTTGTTGGTGTTGTTGTTGGTAGTGGTGGTGGTGTTGTTGTTGTTGGTGGTGGTGTTGATGTTGGTGGTGGTGTCGTAGTTGGTGGTGGTGGTGTTGTTGGTGGTGGTGGTGGTAGTGTTGTTGTTGTTGTTGCTCTACTTGTTGATGGTGGTGGTGTAGTTGGTGCTGGTGGTGGTAGTGGTGGTGTTGTTGATAGTGTTGTTGTTGTTGAAACAGTTGCTGCACTTGCTGTTGTTGATGATGACATCGTTATATATGAATAGAAAAATAAAACATTCATTTAAGATAGGAACAAAATATTTTATAATCATAAGTTATGTACTCCGGAGCCATTTTTATTTATATGTTGTTTGCTCAGTAAAACTAGTATTATCATTATAATTTATTTTAAATTTCCTTTCTTCTTGTTTACTGATGTTTATACGTATATTATATATTCATTATGTTGAAATAACCTACTGAAAATGATATATATTTTTTTATAGTTTTATTTAAAGAATGTGAAGAAAAATGCTGATAGTAGCAAAGCTTCTAGTATAATATCAATACATGTTCTTCAAGTTGAGTATAGGCTTTAAAATAAATGAAATCAGTACAAATAAAATATCGTACTATTACCAATTGAACAAGAATGAATACTTCTAATAAAATGAAATGTTTTGAGCAATATCAACTTCAAGTAAACGTTACTAAAAGATATGATTTGTGTGTATTAGCAATCAATTTTATAAGATATTGCATTGTTTGGCTAGTCATATTCCACCTCGTAATTTTTTTATTTAAATCAAAATAGTAAAATATTTAACTTCAAACCTGATAGTCCAATAAAAATCACCACAAGACACTTCCATAACTTAGCCATGTTTCAGTGAAATGATGCGACATGTATTAATTATTAAACAATGGTGTTTCATTAGATTATATAATACACTTGACCTTTGATATACATTAGTAGTGAAACTAAATGACAATTAATAACATAGGCACGTGCACTTTCATTCTTTATCTAATGTGACGTCATCTATACTTTAATATTGAACAAATAAGAGCTTGTTACGGCTGTTATAATTTTACTCCCCACGTTAAATGAGCAAAGCCCGTATAGTGACCGAGTTTATAAGGGATTTTTTAACAGGAACTTGGATGTCCGTAATAAACATGTCAGTAAATGTAAAACATAAACTAATCTTCTCACTTGAAGGAAAATGGTCTAAAATGAGTTTAAAACGATTCTAGCATAAAAAGACCTTCTTTAAGACGTTTTCTAAGTCCCAGCAATTCCCGGTTCCGCTGTCTCATTTCATTCTGTCCTTCACCTGACGAGCATGCCGGTCATTATAAAAAATAGAAAGATTGACTTTTTGATTAAAGCCAACTGTGCAGAGCATAATATAATACAACTGGCTACGTGTAATATTTCAAGTTTCATATCAAATCATTGGTCAACACGAGCAGCGCTGATTTTCTGAAAACCCATTCTTCCTTGACACGCATTCATCATTCCTATTTATATCCAACCTTTTCGATAAATTCTCAATTAAATTGTCCAATAACACACTACTATCCAGTTAACATCCAATCATTTAAGCTGTATTTGCAATATTCCGTCGAAAACATCGAAGTTTAAATTATGCTACATCATCATGCGTAAATACTGTCACACACTAAGTGTAAGGTCGAATGATCTTTTTATTTCGAGGCGCACATTTTGTAGACTGATGTTAAACACGCAAATAAAACTATGACAATTTGTTTTTAGTTGTTGGTTTCTATTTTTTAATAAAGAATTTAATATTATTTGTTTGGATTTAGAAACACCTCTCTATGATAAATGTGTAAATAAATGCTATTTTCGGCCTTTGCACTGGGGGTGGATTTCAACAGCACGGCGTTTCTCACGCTTAAAAATAGTTCTTTTCTAGGGATATTTTTGCGATGTTAGAATCGAAATAACTTACAGTTACTCGTTTGATGCGCTAATTAAATCATACGCGCATCAATGTTCGTGCCTATATTTTGATATACACCATAATATAGACAAATGTAAGTTATTTCTTAATTAAAATCATATATTAACAAAAGCGTGCTTCATTGAAAAAATTAAACATCACGTCAGCGCATGACAGGAAATAAAGAATTGAATGTTACAAATTATGATTCATACATGTACTTGCTACAATATATATTGTTGAATTTTATTGAATAAATGTTCTTCGATGCAGACGATAAGTCATAAATATATGCTTCGTGTTTGTACAAGTCATTTACTTATTACGTCATTTCTCGTCACATAACTTTTACTTATCACGTAATTTGCTTTTACTTCATTTATTCATAACGTCATTTACCCGTCACATAAATTTTTCTCATGACGTCTGTTTCTCTCCACATAATTTATTCTCATGGCGTTATTTTCACGTCACATAAAGTTTACTCATTACGTCATTTTTTCGTCACATGAAGTTTACTCATAACGTCATATTCTCATCATTGTACTAGAACGTTTGTATTTAAAACAGCTAGAACAGTAGGGCGTTCAGTTACCGCTAACGTTACAAAACGTTCCGTAACGATACATTCGGAACTCCTCGGCCATTCGCTGCGAATAATTTTGGACATAATTAGACGCTATTTTGAAACTACCGGTGTTAAAGTAAACAAATATAGGATCGTGTAGGCATTTAGTGATGTTTCGTTTTAGTCCGTATATTTTGAAACATCACTCATTGCCTTAACGGTCGCATATTTGTGTATAAGATTAGATTACTCGCAGCGAATGGCCGAGGAGTTCCGAATGTATCGTTATGTAACGTTCTGTAACGTTCGCGGTAACTGAACACGCTACAGCTATTGTCCACCGCTTAATTGTTGAATAAAACCAATACAACAAATATAACAAATATCAATTATAATAAGCCAGTTGATCACAGTGTATTGGTCTTGTATATAGAGGAAGATTTTTATATACTTGACTTAAATGTTTCATTAACGATTTACTCAAAATAATGTTTCAATTTACAATCGAAATATTAGATCCTTATATTAATTCTATGCTATCAAAATAGTTTATTACATACTTAATATTGTGTTTGGATTAATTTACCAAATGTGTATCAATTTCGAAATGTATATACCTGCCAAATTATTGTTTTAATGAGACTTTTATTTCACACGTAGAGGTTTTACAAGCTTCAGAAGTAATAGGCAAAGCCAAAACATGTAAATGCATTTGCATTGATTGCCTGTTTGAATGTATGGTCATGTATGGAAATTACGTATGTACAATGTATAAATTATTGAGATGGACACCAGAAATTGAGTTCAAATAGTTTTTATGTTGGTAAAATTTCATTCAATCGATCAATACAAATATTACTGCAGATGATAATGATGACGACTAGTGAAATAGATTGTTTGAATTGATTTAAACATAGACATAAACATATCATAGGGTAGTAGCACGTCGGGTTTTAAATCTCGTGTCCCAAAGGGGTACGGGTTCGAATCCCACCCGGGGAGGTTATTCCCTTCCATGAAAATTAGACTATAATGTCAATTTTCCTCCATTGATAAAAAGTTTCCAGTCTTGTGGAAGGGTAGGTGAGTACTGGTTATAGACAAGGGTCCAGGAAAGCTAGGTTAGGTGCGCTGGACACCTGAAAATAACCTGAATGGCCTAAAATGAATTGGATAGCCAACTTCGTATTGCTTTACATGTATTTCGAAGCCTACATACGTTGTTACCTCCGAGCAAGCAAAGTCTTTCTGATTAGAGAAGGTGGATATGAGAGTGAGACCACTTAGTTATACGAGCTTGTTTTACAATCAAATTAAATAAGTAAAAATTACATCAGCCAAACGTATTAACAATGACGTATTTTTGAATGTAAATTCTCAACTACAATTATAATTACATACAATGATACATAAATCTCGTACTAATTCAATTTGAATTAATTCCTTTTGATGATAATATATCAGTTGTAATATTTACGGTATTAATTACAGATGTTTGCCTTCGAAAATGTCTTTGTGGCGTTAGGACTGTTGATAACCAATGTCAATTAGAATGTATTGATAAAGGCAATGTTTGTGATGGTACTATAGATTGTACTGGTGAACCTGGCGAGATAAATTGTCCAGGTATGTATCAATAAATAGAGGATATTTGTTTTTTAACTTACTTTTATTACTTCAAATTTCATTCGAAGCCTACATACGTCGTAATTTTTACAGATGAGTGCTTTGGTAATTTCTTTTGTGTCGTAAGGGCTGTTGATAACCAATGTCAGTTAGAATGTATTGATGAAGGCAATGTTTGTGATGGTATAATGGATTGTAATGATGGACGTGACGAGATAAATTGTCCAGGTGTGTATATACACAGTTTTTTATACATTGTTCGACTAGTATATTTTCACAGCAAGATATATATTATCAGTACGACATGATGTTGTCATTTTATCCTCAAGCCCAATGGAGACAACTTGCACCGATTGCGCGGTAGAAACCCCCTGTCATGACTGTCCGACAATCCAACCCTGCCCTGAAGAGACTCCTTGTCCTTCAAGTATATGCCCTGAAGAAACGCCATGTCCTTCAAGTGAATATCCAGCAGGAGAAATACGATGTGGAGATGGATCAGCATGTAAAGCAATTCAAGACATTTGTTATGGAACAGATCAATGTCCACCTGGAGATACTGTTGACGATACTATATTACAGTGTATCATGGGAAGTATGTTTTTATGTAAAATATTTTATCATAAGAACTGTCAAAACGAAAGCCTTAAACTACTATCTTGTGTTAAAATATGAATGCAGTTTGTTCTTTATTATATATTAACCTTAGCTAATGATAACACATCTTTCATATTGTAAAAACATAGAGTAACAGACAAAAATAAAATGACAAACTAACTAACTAACTATATTGATTTTCATGCTGAAGTTTGACTTATATACTAATTGTTAGATAGCTGACAAAAACGCTTGCCTACTGGCTTATAGAATGACTAACATACTTTTAAATACTTACTGACATACAGACTCGCGTACTGACTTGCATATTGATCGACATACTGACTGATATTCGGAGTTTCTGATATCATTTTTGTTATGAAGCAAAGAGCATTCAGGCATTCACCAAATGTTAACTCTGTTTTTTAGGTTGTCCAGCAGATGTCACGCCAGCATGTAGTAATGAAGATAATCCATTAACCAGTATTATTTCAACAACAACCGTATGTAATTTTTATTTATACTTCATTCATGTGCATAACGCATATATGACACTAACAGTATTTTTAATGCAATGCTGTGTTTATTTACGAATTGGAATCAAAACTTGCTTCGATCCTGAGAAAACAACTTAAAAAAAAGTTATAGGGGGGAATCTTCATAATTCATCTTCACTGAAACTAAACGATGCAGAGCTTTAATGATTATTTAGAAGCATTTTCTAGTGATGTTTTACACTATTAGTACTGTAATGTTGAATTTGTCTTTCTATAAAAGGTATTATTATACATGTATACTACGGTAACTACCGCTGTTGAAGTATGGTAATTGATACTGAATTTATGTATAACACCCCTTATATGGTCTGTCTGCACTCATTCAGCCAAGTAGCCGCGGCCGTGGCGTTGTGGTTAGCATGCCTGACTTCGAATCCGGAGATCGCGGGTTCGAAACCCGGTCATGGCAGGTCATGAGTTGTCGGCCTCGTGGTAGTGTAAGTTAGTACTGGTGATAGAAAAAGTGTACAGGAAACCTATAGTAGGAAGAGCTGGCCGTCGTGTGTATGACCTATATATGTGTTGAATGCGACGTTAAAGAAAATATTTAAAAAAGTACAAAAAAACATTCAGCCAAAAGCAGTAACTTACTTTTATTAAACGCGTGACAAATCCAGTGTGAGGAGTTGGCTTATCATAATTTTGTACTTTACATTTTAGGATGTTTCACTTAGGTTGCTGTGCAACATTAACGAAGAATGTAAAGCATACGGTTTTGGAGTTGGAATTTTTGAAGGCGAATGTGCCATATTTAGAACATCACTAACTAATATATTTTACAGCAATGTACTGTGACATAATTTTCTTTTTATTTGATTTAAGCACTTACTGTGAGGATATAGATTGTTCTTGTTTTGTTCATTGTATATGAGATATATAACTAAAGTTTATTGGTCCCGGATTTGTTAGTCAGTTTTGTTCGAGACATAGACGATGTCAACATCTCTATACTTAGACGCACATCTCATCTCACAAAACCATCGGCGATTGGGCTACGCACAGGAAATAGTGCGGCGTAAAATCATGAACTCGTATATCAGTGAACTGTTGAACCTCTGTACACAAATATATAACCATCAATAAGAACATGAATTATCGACAGAGCAAAGCACATATAAGGCAGTGATTAGAATCCAATGCCTACACAGAAAATGTGTAAAACATTCGACACTGTTTGAAATGCTCTGTCATAAGGAACAATACATTTTTTTAACATACGCTTGGAAGTGCAACTAAACAATATTCCCATTGTTTATTTGGGGACGTGTCAAAATTGTAGTCATACATAAAACATCATTTATGCATATCTTTCTCGACAAGAAGTTTTCTCAGTTTGATAATAAAAGGAATAGAATCAACGAACAACATGGATATAAATTGAAAATGGTCTTTTTTATTAAATGACATCAAACAAATATATACATAATATATACATATAATCCAAACCATGAATCATGAATAAAATAACCAAACATAAAACTGTTTTTTAATATCAAAGGTTGACGAGTATAACATTATGCCACAAAGTTGTGGACACTGTAAGTGTGAACACAATTACCTGTAAATCAAACAATTCTTTTGATTTGTTCCGTCTAAGTACTAATTTGTCACCAATCACGACCCATGCGCTGTATGATTTAACCTTGTGGTTTAATTTATTCAATTTGGCTTTTGCCATAGAACATAACATAACAATAAACTAAATATATATGGGAGTTAACTAATTACAAAACGAAAAAAAACCAATAACATCTTTACTTATAAATTTACGGGAAGCCTTAAGCTATCTTAAAAAATATGTCAATGAAAATTTGGACTTTCGTTCCACTGTAAAACTTAAAATCGTGTCATGTAAAATGATTTAATAGATAATACAACTATAGCATGGCAATCTTGAGTGTATTTGTATGAACGATGTAAGTCTGAGCTGAGTGTGAGTGACAGACGGAGTGTGTGAGTGGATGGGTGTGAATGAGTGTGTGAATGTAATTGTTTACACGTGACAGAATACTTTATACGTATACTTTGATTTATGTGTAATAAGATACAATATATGTCTATGTTACAAAATAAAATGTACGTCCCGTTCTGTTCTTATCATTGCATTATCAAGAGTATTTCATTGGTGTTATCGATAATAAGTTATTAGCATCTGCTTAAAATCATCAATTTTGGGTTCATTTTAGTTATTATGTGTATGTAATCTATTTTTTGCTTGTTCGTCTATCCAATGATGGCATGCGCATTACTGGTTAGTTCTAAAATAGCTGTTGCTTTCATTAAGCGTAAATGTTACGTTTCCCATTGGTCATTTGTTTTTTAGCAACGAAAACATCACTATATCTTCACCAACAGTAATGCAAGATATGACTAGCTTTCCATTAAGTAGGTTATAATAAAACAGAACTAAATATAAGTTATTGTCCGACAAATCAATACTACATTTTTGTATTTATTAATATTAGAACTAACAGAATTGAAACGAAAACATTTTAATATAGTCCTTATTATAAATAATTTAATACACTTATTAAACTACTTTAGATATCAGTCAATCAAGAAATACGTGTATGTCAAAAACAAAAATACATAAAATAACAAAAAAAACTAAAATTCATGTAAAATATCTCTCGAAGCTAAAATTTTCGTCTTCAGAATTATGAAACATCATGACTAGGTTGCTCATTCTTATTTTTTAACCAAACTCCAAATTTAAAATCTAAGTAATCATGTTAAATATTTAAATTATAATAAATAGAAACGAATACTCTAGTTACAAGATAATACGTAAAAATATTGTAAGAAAAAAAAGTGTTTGTCAAACTGTGACAAAAGTATTTTTTTTTGTTTAACGGCACATCAGCGTAAAAAGGTTATATCGCACCTGAAGAAATTTAAGATTACAATTAATGTAAGCAAATTATCAAGCTTTTAAGCCCGACAAAAGTATAATAAATAAGCAAATATAAATTCATAACTAAGCGTTTTCAAACAAAAGGAACATTGAAATTTGTACTTAAGTAAACATTTTCATAAGTTATGAACTATGATATAGTACCTACTACTTCCATAAAAATTAAGAAACAACGGATGAAAACAGTAAATGCTACCTAATACACATGTAATAAAATGTTCTGTACTGTTCTGTCTTATTAATCCAATAATTCGGTTGTCTTACAGTGATAATTTTAACTTTAAACTACATCTGGAATATGTTTAAATTAAGTATAAAGTTTTAAAACTAGGTTAAGTTTGTCAAACTGTATCCTTATTAACTGTTATATAACATATCATTTAATAACCATATGTCATTTGCCATATAAAGTGCCAAATTCACTGCACAATATTGCAAAACCTGTAAAATTGAAAACAGTGCCAAAATCTGTTATAAGGCCAATAACATTGGTCAAATAACAAAATTCTGCGCTCTGATTAGTTGATAAACAGGACCAATATCACAAACTCATCCGTAACTAGTTAAAAAAAATGTCATTAAATCAATGATTTTATACAGGCTCTGCTATTTTTTCCTTGGGACATGCATATTGGCATTTGGCTTCCGGATTCGACTGCTCTTCGAAAATAACAGAGCCTATATCTAATCACTTATTTAAAAACATACAACGTAACATATTCTTTATTTGGCGTCACATTTACTATTTATAGCCAACGGAAACATAACACTACATCATAATATAATACCATACCATAACATAATATCATGTTTTAACACGAAACAAAACAAAACTAACGTAAGAGAAGTTCAAACACAACTTGTAACAATGAATAATATTAAATCAACTGTATTTTTCATTGTTGATTTGTATGAATCCATATAAGGGTTTTCCATTAATCCACCTTCTTTATTGAAAGACACTTGGTTGTAAATATCAAGATCAATGACCGCCAGCTTATTGTTTGACTGAAGACATTTGCCAACTTTTAAGTATTCAGAATCTGTCAATGCGCATGCGCCAACAATATTAATGCGCCATACATGATGATAAGTAGGGTCATTTAAATTGAAATGTGTGCCATTCAACTTATCGTATACACCGTATTTTGTACAAAATTGTGAAGAGTTTACATTGATTTACCCAGTGTCTACTTCGTCAAATTCAATAAAATCACTACCATCAACGCATTCAACATGTTCATCCCGTTTGTTCAAGTTTCTTGGTGTGTTCAATGGGTCTGGATTTGTTTTAGATATTTTCTTCTGTCTAGAATGTCTGAAATATAAATATTAGAAACTCCTTAGAATGTTGTGTTTATTTCATTTAAGTCTTGGTATCATTACGCCAGACTTGTTCAATACCCAACAATATGTAGGATTTAACAATTATCTAGATGTGTCAGGTTCTTGTTTATATTGGTTTCTAAAACGATATAATTGCTACAAGCATTCTAATTTCGGAGGTTACTGTCGTTAAAGAGGCAATCTTAACCAAACTTGAGAATGTTTTTCAGCTCTTACTTATATAATCAGAAATCTTAATTTAGAAAGGCTTACCTAACATGTACACAAATAACAACAATTAAAACTACAATGACACCCGTCACCGTAATAGCACCAATAATAATATATTTGTGTGAGGTTTTCAGCTTTCCATCATCTACAAGATAAATGATAATATATGCATGTTTCTTGTGCACAATGACCTAAGAATACATTACAAGGTCTATAATCACGTGGTCTACTGTTATGATACTAAAGCGTCGAGTGTAATGGCGGCGCCCATCGGATCAGAGGTAAATCTCATTTTTCTTCTTTATTTTAAATGTTTCGAATTTTTCATGTAGCCTATGTTCTAGCCAACAATTTTCTGAGTATATCGGTACCAATATATGCTTGGTCAATACCGTAGTTTGTGAGAACACTCTGCAGAACAATTCGAAGTGAACAACATTTTCATTAAAAATCCGTGATACTAGAGGGGAAGAGTTTATAAAATGACCGTAAAAATTCCTATTATATATATTAAATAACAAAAAAACATGTTATGTAACACTGTACGAGCTTTAATTTATGTACCTGTAACAAAATTATATTTGATTAGGTAATATAGAATATAAACTAGAAAATGAAAAAAATGATACTACGGGGGGACAAAACTTATATGATACTAAGGGGGAACTTACGTTTTATGATACTAAAGGGGAACATAAATGTTTACGCATATGTTTTTATATTACAGGAAATTGATGTCGGTGAAAATCGAAACATCACTAGTGTCAAAACGGCACTAAACAAAAGTAAAGTTATACAAGTCAGTCATGTTTATGAATAGCCAATTAGGGTGCATTTAGGGTGCATTATGTATGGGTGGCTTACTGAGTGTGCTTTTGCAGAGACCACGTATTTGATATGCCACAAGGAAGGCTATATTTCTATGGGACTGAATGTCATCATGATACGTCAGCTTGGTGTGCGATGGGAAAATGCAAGAAGCAACTACCCCAAGATGTTATCTACCATGCGTATGGGCATATCTGAAGAATGTTGAAGTCGTCAAGTTTAGAAATACGGTTATCTAGTTATTGATATTTGGAAACGTGAATTTGAGTTTGAATCAGTTTGTTTTTCTTTACGGTTGTATCCATTGGATAATAATTGGATGCAACAGTTAATATTAGCATAAAGTAAAATACTTTTTTGTTACAACATGTTTATACGTTTGAAATAAAAAAAAACGTTAAAATTACATTTGTATCTTTGTCATTTGTTTGATATTTTTTAATTGCCGGTTGTCATCGTATATGTTCTGTTATTGTTGAATGATGCATGTTCGTCAAGTGATATTATAGTTTTATGAAACAGCATTTTGTGTCTTAGTATTGATCTGTTTTCTTAACCTGTCACAAAAATTACACAGTCATTGCACGGATATCCGTCACTACTGTCAGAAAGACGGCTTGAAATTTAAATACACGTATTACTTATTATATACTAAAGCAGCCTATTTTGTGAAGTGGTTTTGTTGTTGACTTATTAAAGTCGTGAGTTCAAAAACATAACATCATATCAATACATTATTTGTATTTTGTGTTGTTTTGTTCTCATTGTTTTTATCCCATTGTATTTTAAAAATATTTTTATTTGAAGCCGGAGATTGTGTAACAATAAATGAAATAAGATGTAGAGTCGAACCCAAAATGTACAGCTCGAGAGACAAGTGTGCTAACAATTGACACACCGTCCCATATTGATCAGTGATTAACTTAAATATACGGGGCGATTTTGAAATCGGGAGAATACCAAGTTCAGATGAAGTTAAAATAATGCAATCAGAGACTTTGTACTTATTTAGTGACAGGTTGATTAAACAAACCAATACGCTGTTGAAAAAAAAACAAGACAACACCACAAGTAATTGTCATTTATTTATAAAAAGAGGAGTATCGTTTCTCATTTTTATTCAATACATACAATTATCAAATATTATTGACAAAATTGGAATAAACTTATTAATTTATCAGTCTTAATGAACATATCATTTATGTAGCATAAATCACAGACAATCAATAAACAAATTATCACATTAAAACATGGAACTGATTCTAAAACGTACATCAGATATAATCATCACAGATTGAAAAATATGGATTAAAAATCATGTAAAAAAGAGTAATCACAGAAATCACAGAGAAAATCATACACAAATACAGAAAACACAAAAATCATAAAACATTATAATGTGAAAAATGACCCTGAGTACACATTGAATACGAGTATTAATGCTCAGTGTTTTGAAAACAATATTACGTTATCGCCATGTCTTAACTTAGACAAGACCTTTGCAATAGCATAATAGGATCAATAACATTTAAAAAGTGATAATAAACTAACGAAACAAACTGTTTTGAAATCAGAAACTAGTAACAAACTCCATAACATTTACAAACTATTAATTGATAATTAGCTGTATGTCAAAGATCATTGAGAAGTGCTGGTATCACAGCAATAAGGTCGTAAGTTCGTAACATCAACGTTACCCTCAGCCCGACACTTTTGTGATCGATGCCTTGAAAGACTAGAAGCATACTGATAACGTTTGCCACAGACACACACATGCCTTTTTTCCCCATTGTGTTTAGACATGTGATCAGTTAATTGCTATTTTGGTTGAAAAGTTAGCATCACAATGGATACATCTGTTATCAGGAACATGGACCACTTTTGTGTGTTGGCGTAGAGATTGTGGTGTAGCAAATAATTCCTGGCACCTTGGACATTTCACCGTCTTCTTCTCGCCATGTTTACTGCATCTGAAATACATCAAATAAATTATTAGGTATAAGTAAAATATTCCAGCACACTGCGTATTTTGCAACAAAAGAAAAAAAATTAAGGTCACATTTGAATTAGAAAGATATGCAATTGCCCAGTTTGACAGCATTGTCATAAGACTCGTGAAGGTTATGTTACAATCCATGTAGTGGCCACAAGAATGGAATCAATAGTAAGAGGTTAATACACAGTAAAGGCGGGTGGGATGGTCATAATTAGCCCAGCAGATTGAATAATGCCCCGACAGCTATAGCCAAAGAACATTGTTCGGATAAGGGTAGATCATCGCTAGCTCGCCCAACTCTGCTGTGCATTGACGTGTTTAATACCATTGTTTATATGCAGATATGTACATTTATTGCGGTGCAAATGCTTTCTTAAGTCATTGGATACAAAAGACCGAAAACAACTTCTTACGAATTCGAAACTTTCACTGTTAAATGCAGAGAGTTATCTAAGAAAATGAGTAGCAATTATAGCAGTATAATTCATGCAGAAGCTTATATTTTGTGCTACAAATATTTAATGAATGAACCGCCGTACACGACGTTCAAGACGTAATGTTTCACACGCTTTTTGTACCACAGTAAAACGGTGTGTCATTTCTAAAATCATATAAAGTTTTAGACTATGAAGGCTGTCATTTAATGATAGATCGTCTAGTTCGGACTAATGTCTAAAAATGATGTACCGATGGCGGAAAGATTCTAGACCGATGTGTAGCCAACAAGTTATCGGTCCGAATTACTACCAAATGGACAATGAAAAATGTAGATCAGATGTCGATTCATTCTCGTACCCCGAGGTTATCAAGATTCTCGATTCTAGTATCAATAATTATACTAGGCTCTGGGATCGAGAATGATGTGTAATGGACACCAAACAAATGTCGTGCCGATACTGATTAGACGATTAAAATAGTTCCAGCCTAATTAGACCGATGTGTAGCCGAAAAGTTATCGGTCCGACTTTAAACTAAATAAGACGGCTATCATTTACGATGAATGACTTTTTAAACGAAAGATGACAGATTCTTACGACGTCTTATCCTGGTATATCCATGATTTTAAAAGTGTACTGTCTATCTGCACCATTAAATAGAATTATTTCCCTATCATATGACGTTTTGACATCTAGTCGATATTTTATCGGGTTGTTGTGTACCAAGCAGAAATTTATGGCTCATAGGTAAAGTGTACACAAACGTTGAAAAGTGTGCTTAAGAGTTCTCATACGTTTCGCGCATGCTGCCCAAATAGGTTGTATGTTTGACAATACACTCCCTCGCAGCTCAATGAATACAGTACATTCAGCCACTGCCTTAAAACATGTCGATTTATGATATTGACCTTTACTGGGAACTTTTTAACGACCAATAAAAGTTTACCAAATTTCAATTTAGCCAAAAATTTATACGCATTTTCATTAGCATTCGGAACTACCTCGGCAATCTTTCGGCAGATGAGTATATCTTCGTAGATAATTGCCGATGTTGTTCCGAATTATTCATTGGTTAAAACGATCACGTGACAAATAATCATAATAAACGGGTAAACAACGCCTTAAATGGTATGATCATACTAGTGACGAATGCAACCGCACATTACGTCATCCGTAGCGTAGCTACAGGTTGTATTTAGGTGAAATAAGTTTCTCTATGTTAATTTACAGTTAAAAGATCAGAGATAGCCTACATGTTTAAAAAGAACAATGTTTACTTACATCTTTGTCAATTTTCCATTATCTAACTAAAGCAAAACTGTCAGACATCTTTGCATTTCAACATTTTGAAATTGCAGGCGTGAAATTTTTTTGCATCTGTTTTTTAAAACCACGTAACAGTCATGCGATTTAAACGTTTATGTGCGTCTGTCTATAAAGATAAAAATATTTCTTTGCACATAGTATTTTATAAAAATAGCAAGTGAATCTATAGAACCGATGCATTGGAGAGTTGTTTGACAGGAACCTAAACTACGTAAAATCCAAAATTTAAATACACCGAATCACGTGCAGTTACATTATGTAACTGTAATTTCTAATACAAATACAATCAAATACAAATAAACATCATTTCTAAACTAAGAAGGAAGAGGCATTGTTTGTACCTGTGTATATGAAAATGCTCTCTGTCATAAAAGTTTCTTCCACAACAGGTAAACAGACTTGTGTTGTTGTGGCGCCGGCAATGACGACTATAGGTACTTTTAGACTTGAAGTGCTTTCCACACTCACTGCATAAGAAGACATCTTTGTTGTTGTTTTCATCCACAATCCAGAAAAAACATGTAAATTCAGTTATTTTGAATACCAAACTATGAATACCACTCTTGTTCCCCCTTAGTATCATAAAATTTTGGTCACCCCTTAGTATCATTTTTGTTTATTTACAATTTTACATTCCATGTAACAAAATAAAATGCAATTTTAAATTATGTACAATAGCATACGTCTTGAAAATCTCTATCAGTATGGTATTACTTGATAAATATCTAAAATAGGACTTTAAATGGTCATTTTATAAACTATTCCCCTTTAGTATCACGGATTTAAATGAAAATTTTGCTCACTTCAAATTTCTCTGCTGAGTGTTCTCACAAACTACGGTCTTTACCCAGCATAAATTGGTACCAATAGATTCAGAAAATTGTTGGCTAGAACATAGGCTACATGAAAAACTCGAAATATTTAAAATAAAGAAGAAAAAAGAGATTTACCTCTGATTCTGTGGGCGCCGCCATTACTCTTGACGCTTTAGTATCATAACAGTAGACCACGTGATTATAGACCTTGCATTAGTTAACCGGAAAAAGTAGTTTACTGTGTGATTGCTTTAGAATTTAACAAATAGATAAAAAAAACGTTATTCACTAATTGCTTAAGATTGAATACAAACTGAATTAAAAACTTTTACTTAATAATTGCTTTAAATTAAAAAATGCATTAAAACTATTTCTCAATGATTGCTTTTGATTGAAAACAAAGGGTATTAAAAGCTTTTACTCAATAATTGTTTTAGATTTAAAGCTGATAATGAAAATAATGTTTACTTAATCATTGCTTTAGACTCAAAACAGATATTATTCAGAGTTTTTACTCACTGACTGCTTTCGAATTAATACAGATACTATTAAAAAGATTTACTCAATTATTGCTTTAGATTTAAAACATATAATAGTTAAATAAAAATATACCCAATATTTTTTTTAGAATTAACTAATCAACACGTTATGCTAAATTCTAAATAGTTTTCATTCCTACATGAAGTTTTCAAACGAAAAAAATGAAACTGATTAACCATTCAAAGATATCCCTAAAACAAAAGTCAAAAATCAACTGAAATATTTATCTATTCTGCATAATCAAACGGGTCCGATCGAATTCTACATGCTAAAAATGCCATAATCAATCTCTTTTGAATTGGAGTACTGTGTTCCTCAATTTTAGCAAATAGTGTAATAAATTAAAACAGCAATTTATCCATAAAGTAACTTTAAATGAATTACGTTTTACGCGGCCTTCAATATGAACGTTCCATTCATTAACATTTGGAACATCATAGAATTGTCGCGTAATTTCATTGTACAAATTGACCAGTGAATATATTTTTCATATACGGTAGCTTGAGTATAAGACGCTAATCATGAAAGGACTAAATCAGCGATATCTTTATCATGATATATTTATAACCAACCGGGGGGTTCTGTTGTTGTATCAGATAGTGTCGTCGTAGAAAACTCGGTTGTTGTTGTTGTTGTTGTTGTTGTTGTTGTTATGGAATTATTTGGTGTTGTCATTAATGCTTTAGTAGATGTCACCGTCTTCCCTGAACAAAATGAAATACATGATAAAAACATTATAACCTATTTATAGTAAGGTCTATCTCTTCTAACAGATGAAATCAAGGTATCTCCTGAATGGACTGGTATGTTATCAGAGCAGACTGTTCATTACACCTAAAAGGTACATTTAATCATAAAAGCTGTTAATCCATTTCAAAGGCGGTCCCCGTACACAGTCTAAACAGGAATAATATCACGGCGACTTCGTGTTCTTTGTCTTATACTCGTGATATCGTGATACTGTGTATCCAAAAATCCATAAAATTATTCAAACTTTGACAGTTGACAAATTAATATTATTTTTGTCATAATTGACATTTTCAAATGCTTAATGAGGGACTTTAGTCAGTTAATTCCCCTTGTATATAGGTCCTTTTAGTTGGATTACTTGGATTTTACTCTTCCTTTTCAATGTCAGTTTGCCAAAATTAATCTTAAATAACTTTTTTGTAAATCATTCAATTTTTTTTGAAATTCAAGCTAAGTATTTTTAGGGTAAAGAACTATCTAAATTTAATCACTTCTGTTAATAGCGAGCTCGAAGAGCGAGCTTTACGGTAACGCGAATATGTTTCTATACAGTATCGTATTTTGACAATGTACCGGAAGTTGATTTTTGAACCCGCCCTGCGCATCCGGAAGAGAGTCAACCAATCTCTCATACAGAGTTGTCGATCCTTACAACGATCTATATATAGAGATCATTGTAAAGATCGACAACTCTGTATGAGAGATTGAGAGTCAACGCGGTACCGTTAAGTTACGGAAACGTGCTGGTTTTATCATAAACGTCTCTTAGCGACGTCATAAACGGTGTTTATGATAAAACCAGCACGTTTCCGTAACTTAACGGTACCGGGCATTGTTTAAAGAGGTAAAAAATATATCTATCTTAAAAAAATGAATGTTTTATTGCGTTTTTTCATCTATTCAAAAGATAAATAATAATGTACAATACATTTCTTTCAGAATTGAAATATGCTTCTGACATAAAAGAATGAGATGTTGTCAGATTTTTCTGAATACAATAAATTACGCAGTTATCTCCCCTAGCTTATTCAATTAATAGGCCCTCGAATAAATATATCACTGAAGCAGCTACAATAAGGCCATGTTTACAAGCGTGTATCTGCAAGTTCATAAAAAGTGACATTGTTAAAAGTATCAAAAAAAACCAATAGAAACAGTCAAAATAGTTGGTTACGTCTCCGCATATAAGTTTGGATTCGTCGAGCTCGCTTTGAGGCTTTGCCTTAGTCATATTATCTTAATTTACGAGAAAGATATTAGATGAAATATATTGTTATCCTTACATAGGACTTCAAAGATAAAACCCGAAAATTCCAACTGATAGGACCTACTTATCAATTGGATTGCTTTTGATTTCATCAAGGAAAGATAACTGACAAAATTATCTTATTGAAGTATAATAGCAACACTATCAGCATGCTCTCAGTATATGTAAATAGGGTCAAGATTATGAAGGAAATTACAAAAAAGTAACAACGAGTGAAAAATGACAAGACAATTATTGTATACATAGAAATGTTCTATTAAATAAATTATATATTACGTATACAATGATTTATCATTTTTCAATCACTATCCCTTTGAGTACAACGGTGATAATTGAATTGTTAAGTTAAGTATTATACAATTTTAACACGTTACACTAAAAAACAGTTGTATTTTGTATAGTTTATAACGTGTTATACATTAGAAAACAACACAGGGTGTACAATCCGTCGTACTTTCTAATAAATAAAATATTTTCTCCAGAAACCAGCTGATAGCTCTCTTTGAGCCACGGCCGTGGCGAAGTGGTTGGCATATCTGACTTCGAATCTGGAGATCGCGGGTTCGAGCCTGGTCGCGGTAGGTCATACCCTATACATGAGTTGACGGCCTCGTTGTAGGGTAAGTTAGTACTGGTGATAGAAAAGTGTCTATGAAACCTACAGTAATATAGTATAGTAATGCGACGTTTACCCTATTTAAAAAGAGTGTTCCCCAAAGTCAAATACTTTCATTCAAATGAAATATAAGTATCATTTCCAATGTGAAATTACAGTATACTACCTGCGACCTTGTAAACCGAAAATAAAGTTGTAGTATTTCCACCGCAAGTCTTGTTATTATCATCAGAGCAATGTTTGTTACAAGTATAATTCCCAACCCCTTCAGAGAATCTTATTAAACATTTACAGTCGCCTCGTGACTGAAATTAACACAAACATTAATTATGGTTAATGGTTTAGATATAATTACAAAAAGTGTTTATAGTAAAAAGAGTATATAAGTAAGTGTCACCTGAAGTATCCATAATTCAAAATGCAAAAAGAGATTTCTTCCATTTTTTAAGCTGATCCAGGATCTGTACCACGGTAGTTAATATAGTTCGGATGCAGCAACTGGTTTGAGAGTAGAGTCCAATTCTCAATCGATAATTTCTTTATCGTGCTCTTGTTGATTAGCTTCATGTACTCGGGTCTTTTGCCTTTACAAAGGCAATGTTATTAGCCATTTCTTTTCATACGGTTGTGTGTAAATGCATGCAACATTATCGAGTTTAAGGATCGATTAAAGAAACATACCGAAATAGCTAAAATGACGGATTGGTTGCAATAAGTGTTACATCCTGATATACCATTATCAGAGTAAGTGCTGCTTGTCCACAAACCATCTAAAGACGATCTATCATAGCATCCATAGTAATGATAAGGATCCCTATCAAATTCTGCTACGACTGGGAAAAAGAATATATTTATGACATGTAGGTATGACACAGCTAAAAAAACTAGCATACTACACTAAAGAAAAAACGAACATACGGTCGCCAGTTCAGTTACGACCAGTTTGTAAAAACGAAAATTAGTTCAACCTAGTAATATATTACACTTAATAAAATTGGAAATAATAATTGCATATTCCGTTTTCTAATTACAAATGAACCCGGGTCGATAGCGAAGTTGGTAGCGCACCGGGATTTGGATACTCGTGCCTGAGGGAGTGCGGGTTCGAATCCCACCCGGGGGGTTATACCCTTCCATGAAAATTTGACAACAATGTCGATTTTCCTCCATTGATCAGATAATATGGAGAAGTTTCCGGCCTTGTGGAAGGGTAGGTGAGTACTGGTTATAGACAATGGTCCAGGAAAGCAATGTTAGGTGCGCTGGACGCCGTGAAATGACCTAAATTGTGTTTACACGGCGTTAACTCCAATAAATAAATAAATTACAAATGAGATGATTAAATCTTTATGTCTAGCATCACGTTCCTGATTAATTAATCATATTTAATAATAAAAATCATATGGAAATCTTTTATAAAAATGCCACATACTAATTAATGTAAATTATGTAAACGTTACTAAAAGATATGATTTGCGTGTTTTAGCAATCAATTATTATAATACATTGCGTTGTGGGGCTACCATATTCCACCCTCGTAGATTTTTTATTTAAATCAAAATAGTAAAAAATTTAACTTCAAACCTGAAAGTCCAATAAAAATCACCACAAGACACTTCCATAACTCAGCCATGTTTCAGTGAAATGACGCGACATGCATTCATTATTAAACAATGGTGTTTTCATTAGATTGTATGAATACTCGATTCCGAGTGAACAAATAACACAACACTTGACCTTTGGTATACATTAATAGGGAAACTAAATGACAATTTTAACATAGGCACGTGCACTTTCGCTCTTTATTTAATGTGACGTCATCTATACTTTAATATTGAACATAATATAGCTTGTGATGGCTGTATAATTTTACTCCCCACGTTAAATAAGCAAAGCCGAAAATAGTGAGAGAGTTTATAAGGGATTTTTTAACAGGACCTAGGATGTCCGTAATAAACATGTCAGTAAATGTAAAACATATACTAATCTTATCACTTGAAGGAAAATGGTCTAAAATGAGTTCTACGATTCTAGCATAAAAAAGACCTACTTTAAGACGTTTTCTGAGTTCCCGGTTCCGCAGTCTCATTTCATTTTGTCCTTCATCCGACGATCATGCCGGCCATTATACAAAAAATAGAAAGATTGACTATTTAATTAAAGCCAAACTGTGCATAGCATAATATAATACAACTGGCTACGTGTAATATTTCAAGTTTCATATCAAGTTATTGGTCAATACGAGCAGCGCTGATTTTCTAAAAACCCATTCTTCCTTGACACGCATTTATTATTCCTATTTATATCCAACCTTTTCGATAAATTCTCAATTAGATTGTCTAATAACACACTACTATCCAGTTAACAACATCCAATCATTTAAGCTGTATTAGCAATATTCCGTCGAAAACATCGAAGTTTAAATTATACTACATCATCATGCGTAAATAAACTAACACACGAAGTGCAAGGTCGAATGCTTAGTTTATTTCGAGGCGCTTATTTTGTAGACTGATGTTAAACACACAAATAAAACTAGGACAATTTGTTTTTAGTTTTTTGGTTTCTATTTTTTAATAAAGAATTTAATACTATTTGTTTGGATTTAGAAACACCTCTCTATGATATTTGTCTAAATAAATGCTATTTTCGGCCTTTGCACTGGGGTGGATTTCAACAGCATGGCGTTTCTCACGATTAAAAATAGTTCTTTTCTAGGGATATTTTTGCGATGTTAGAATCGAAATAACTTACAGTTACTCATTTGATGCGCTAATTAAAGCATACGCGCATCAAAGTTCGAGCCTATATTTTAATATACACCATAAAATAGACAAAGGTAAGTTATTTCTTAATTAAAATCATATATTAACATAGGGGTGCTTCATTGAAAAAATTAAACATCACGTCAGCGCAAAATAAAAGAATTGAATGTTACAAATTATGATTCATACATGTACTTGCTACAATATATATTATTGAATTTTATTGAATAAATGTCCTTCGATGCAGACGATAAGTCATAAATATATGCTTCGTGTTTGTACAAGTCATTTACTTATTACTTCATTTCTCGTCACATAACTTTTACATATCACGTAATTTGCTTTTACTTCATTTATTCATAACGTCATTTATCCGTCACATAAATTTCTCATGACGTCAGTTTCTCTTCACATAATTTATTCTCATGGCGTTATTTTCACGTCACATAAAGTTTACTCATTACGTCATTTTTTCGTCACATGAAGTTTACTCATAACGTCATATTCTCATCATTGCACTAGAACGTTTGTTTTTAAAACAGCTAGAACAGCTATTGTCCACCGTTTGTTGAATAAAACCAATACAACAAATATAACAAATATCAATTATAATAAGCCATTTGATCACTGTGTATTGGTCTTGTATATAGAAGAAGATTTTTATATACTTAACTTACATGTTTCATTAACGGGTTACTCAAAATAATGTTTCAATTTACAAGTGAAATATTAAGTCCTTATATTAATTCTACGCTATTAAAATAGTTTATTGCCTACTTTATATTGTGTTTGGTTTAATTTACCAAATGTGTATCAATTTCGAAATGTATATACCTGCCAAATCATTGTTTTGATGAGACTTTTATTTCACACGTAGTAGTCCAGTCAATACAGCTTTTGACCTAGACAAAATTGCAACAGAATATATAATTATACTATGCGAAAGACCGTCAATGAAATAACACACACCAAAAATGCATTTTCTACTTATATTACAAGGCGCTGCAACGCTTCCGTACTTCTGTCCCGCGGTGAATATAGCTTTTGGGTCACAAAAAGTAATGGATGCCAGTAGTATTTTGCTTCTGAGTTGACTTTCCGATGTGAACATATACACCTTTATTTAATATATTTCATATATGACAGTAAATTAATTAAAAATACAGTTTTTGGTGACGACCTTGACATATAGAAATATTTTACTACGGTAGCGCGTTAGGACCAAAATTGATCATGTTTAGTGTTAAATTTGTGTCACGATATTTTTGTTGTCTGATTGCTGAGAACGAAACTTTAAACTCCCCAAATTAATGTTATCGCATAAAATTATTTAAAAAAAAACGAGATGATAACCAAGTTAAGCTTAATTCACTTGATATATTATTTGTTTCATTACTCATGAAAATAGCATCACACTATATATTTGAGCTTAAACGATTTTACTTTCATGTGTATGAGTTACGTATAGCTTTTCCTACGTCATTTTTTTAAAATTATAAACTGTTATTGGGTTTGTTGTGCCACCCTACTAATCTGTTTGACGAAAACATTGTCTTCAAGTCTGACAAAGTAAGGAAAGTCGAGAAAGGGACTTGGCTAAATTTAAAAAAGCACCATGCTGTGTTTACTTCTCTATCTTTCATGCATACCTTAATTGGATGCCTGACAGCTTTAACATCATTTACATTGTATAATCAGTAATTTTAAAACTTCCTAGAACTTACACAGAGTTCAAAGAAGCCGTTCAAATATATATAAACATCACAAAGGAAGTAGACATCAAAACTGGCGAGAGATCATAATGCTCTATTGTTCATCATGAATTGGCCACACGAACCTCCCTTTGCAATAGTTTGCTACTAAAGTAGTCAATGCAACATCGTGCGTGCAAAATTAAAAGCTTGTTTTAAACATTTGACGCAATATGAAAAGACAACACAGTATTAAATCCATGTGAGTAGGGATGTGAGTCTGTTAATGGAAATGTTCAGCCTGTAAAGACTAAGTTATAGTCTTTCCCTGAAGATATCTTAAAGTGATTCGATGACGGACTTGTGTGTTCAATCATTTGCACAGTGTTAAGATCTAGTTAAGCCTCTGATAGCGAAAATACCGACAGTGACAATGATCAAAAGCTAATCCTCAGGTTATAAAAAACAGAACGTAACTAAATCCATTCCGTAACAAATATATACTGTTACAACATTTCATGTGATAAAACAGTAACAAAAGTAACAAATGATATTTTAAATATTTATTTATGTAATACCTATTATTCATCTGTATTACATACGTGTAGTAGCATGAACGACAACAATTGTTTGGAAGCATAAGTTGACTATTAAATCTGCTTTTGTAATCGATACACGAGAAGCTGATTCCAAAAATTCATAGTGTTGGTACTTAAATCACATTAGTTCATTAAATGATAATTACATTCATATCAATGACAATTAAACACGTTTTAGACACATTTGCAGTAAACTAAAAGTTGTAATCAATTATGATTTTTGAAAATTGTCTACGATCTGATTCCAAAAATTCGCAATTTTAGATTTTATTTTAGTTATTTTATCCCAAAACTGAACAATTATGTCTCTTATTTATCATTGTCATACTAATTATAGTACAAGCACTAGTTATAGTACAAACGCATGAAAGAAAAAAACTCAAACATGACCTTTTTGAATTTTGTATTCAAAAAAGAATTTGAATAATAAGTTGTTTTTTTACAATTGTTTTCATTCGTAAATGATAATAGATAGTTATAAAGGGAGCTAATCCAAAATGGTTTTTCATTTGTATATGATAATAGATAGTTGTAAAGGGAGCTAATCCACATTTTTGTTCATGTTCAACGTTTTTGTCCAAAAAACGGACTTTCCTCTCGAATTTTTGAGTGCAACTTTTTTTTGGATACTACTATGAGTACGAACTTTCACATGGTACAAAAATAAATTCTGTTGCAATTTTGTCTAGGTTAGCCTATTTTTTTAGCTGTATTGACTAGACTATAGAGGTTTTACAAGCTTCAGAAGTAATAGGCGAAGCTAAAACAAATAAATTCCTTTGCATTGATTGCCTGTTTAAATTTATTGTCATGTATGAAAATTACGTATGTACAATGCATAAATGATTGAGATCGACATCAGAAATTGAGTTCAAATAGTTTTCATGTTGGTAAAATTCCATTCAATCGATCAATACAAATATCCCTACAGAGGATAATGATGACGACTAGTGAAACAAATTGTTTGAATTGATTTAAACATAGACATAAGCAGATCATAGGATAGTAGCACGTCGGGTTTTGAATCTCGTGTCCCGAAGGAGTACGGGTTCGAATCCCACCCGGGGAGGTTATTCCCTTCCATGAAAAGTAGACTATAATGTCATTTTTCCTCCTTTGATAAAAACTTTCCGGTTTTGTGGAAGGGTAGGTGAGTACTGGTTATAAACAAGGGTCCAGGAAAGCTAGGTTAGGTGCGCTGGACACCTGGAAATAACCTGAATGGCTTAAATGAATTGGATAGCCAACTTCGTATTGCTTCACATGTATTTCGAAGCCTACATACGTTGTTACCTCCGAGCAAGCAAAATCTTTCTGATTAGAAAAGGCGAATATGAGAGTGAGACAACTTAGTTATACGAGCTTGTTTTACAATCAAAATAAATAAGTAAGTAAAAACATAAGCCAAACGTATTTACCATGACGTATTTTTGAATGTAAATTCTCAACGACAATTACAATTACAAAAAATGGTACATAAATCTCGTACTAATTTAATTTGAATTAATTCCTTTCGATGATGATATGATATCAGTTGTAATGTTAATGGTATTAATTACAGATGTTTGCCTTCGAAAATTTCTTTGTGGCGTTAGGACTGTTGATAACCAATGTCAATTAGAATGTATTGATAAAGGCAATGTTTGTGATGGTACTATGGATTGTACTGGTGGACGTGACGAGATAAATTGTCCAGGTATGTATCAATAAATAGAGGATATTTGTTTATCAACTTACTTTCATTACTTCAAATTTCATTCAAAGCCTACATACGTCGTAATTCTTACAGATGAATGCTTTGAAAATTTCCTTTGTGTCGTAAGGACTGTTGATAAGCAATGTTAATTAGAATGTATTGATGAAGGCAATGTTTGTGATGGTAAAATAGATTGTAATGATGCACGTGACGAGATAAATTATCCAGGTGTGTATATACACAGTTTTTTATATATTGTTCGACTGGTATTGTTTCATAGCAAGATATATATGATCAGTACACCATGATGTTGTCATTTTTATCCTCAGGCCCAATGGAGACAACATGTCCCGATTGCGCGGTAGAAACCCCCTGTCATGACTGTCCGACAATCCAACCCTGCCCTGAAGAGACTCTATGTCCTTCAAGTGAATGTCCAGCAGGAGAAATACGATGTGGAGATGGATCAGCATGCAAAGCAATACAAGACATTTGTGATGGAACAGATCAATGTCCACCTGGAGATACTGTTGACGATACTATATTACAGTGTATCATGGGAAGTATGTATTTTATGTAAAATATTTTATCATAAGCACTTGAAATACTTAACTTTTAAATCTTGTTTAGCTTACATATTTTTAGTTGTCAAAACGAAACCCTTAAACTACTATTTTGTGTTAAAATATGAATGCAGTTTGTTCTTTATTATTTATTAACCTTAGCTAATGTTTACACATCTTTCATATCGTAAAAACATAGGGTAACAGACAAAAATAAAATGACAAACTAACTAACTCACTATATTGATTTTCATGCTGAATTTTAACTTATATACTGATTGTTAGATAACTTACAAATACAATTGATGACTGACAGATAGAATGACTAACATATTTTTTAAATACTGACTTACATACAGACTCGCGTACTGACTTGCATATTGGACGGCATAAACCCGGGTCGATAGCGCAGTTGGTAGCGCGCCGGGATTTGGATACTCGTGCTCGAAGGGATGCGGGTTCGAATCCCGCCCGGGGAGGTTATACCCTTCCATGAAAATTTGACAATAATGTCGATTTTCCTCTATTGATTAGATAATATGGAGAAGTTCCCGGCCTTGTGGAAGGGTAGGTGAGTACTGGTTATAGACAATGGTCAAGGAAAGCTAGGTTAGGTGCGCTGGACGCCGTGAAATGACCTAAAGTGTGTTGATACGGCGTTAACTCCAATAAATAATAAATAATATAAATAATTGATCGGCATACTGACTGATATTCGGAGTTTCTGATATTATTTTTGTTACGAAACAAAGAGAATTCAGGCATTCACCAAATGGTAACTCTGTTTTTTAAGATTGTCCAGCAGATGTCACGCCAGCATGTAGTAATGAAGATAATCCATTAACCAGTATTATTTCAACAGCAACCGTATGTAATTTTTATTTATACTTCATTCATGTGCATAAAGCATACTTGACACTAAACGCATTTTTAATGCAATGCTGTGTTTATTTACGAATTGGAATCAAAACTTGCTTCGATTCTGAGATAAGTTAAAAACGAGTTATATGGGTTATATAGTTAATTCATCTGCACTGAAACTTAACGACGCAGAGCTTTAATGATTATTTAGAAGCATTTTCAAGTGATGTTTTACACTATTAGTACTGTAATGATGAATTTGTCTTTCTATAAAAGGTATTATTATACATGTATTTATAGACAGGTTTACAAGTTAACATTGAATTAAATGAGATATGTTACACAAATGTATGTAGTCCCACATATAAACTACTAGTAATCTTATGATCCTATTTGGTCGATGTTTGTATTAATTGTCAAAGACAAAAAAGAAACATTCACAATTTGAAGTATGTTTCATTGGTGAAAAATGTTTATAGAATATTTATGAAACATTGTGAAACAAAATAACAAGTAAACTACGGTAACTACCGCTGTTGATGTATGGTAATTGATACTGAATTTATGTATACTACCCTTTTTTGGTCTGTCTGCACTCATTCAGCCAAGTAGCCGCGGCCGTGGCGTTGGGGTTCGAAACCCGGTCGCGGCAGATCATGAGTTGTCGGCCTCGTGGTAGGGTAAGTTAGTACTGGGAAACCTATAGTAGGAATAGCTGGCCGTCGTGTATATGACCTATATATGTGTTGAATGCGACGTTAAAAAATATATCAAAAATTTTAAAAAATCATTCAGCCAAAAGCAGTAACTAACTTTAATTAAACGCTTGACAAATTCAGTGTGAGGAGTTGGCTTATCATAATTTTTACTTTGCATTTTAGGATGTCTCACTTAGTACATGTAGGCTGCTGTGCAACATTAACGAAGAATGTAAAGCATACGGTTTTGGAGTCGGAATTTTTGAAGGCTAATGTGCCATATTTAGAACATCACTTACTGTTCAGGAAATTCCATGCGACGACCCTTCAGCTAATTATGAGCTTTATAATTGTGTTATATAGATCTAATTAGTTGTTAACGTTCTATTACTTTTATCTATTAAAGGATTTCAAATGTAAGAACCTGCAGAATTTATCAACATGTCATATTTATGTACTGAATTTATATGTAATTAATTGACTTGGCCACTAAATAGTTGAGTTATACAGAGACACGCCTGACTATCAACTTTTACCATAAAGAGTGCGAATGTACATGTCAATTGTACACGCTTAAACTAACTTAACTATTTAATTGTTACTCCCAAATAAAGTTGGGTTTTATTGTAACTGGGCATGTTTAAAAACGCACTGATTACATAAAGGACCTGCAATAAAGAATGTGTTATGTGATTTACAATGTGTTAATAACTATAGAGTACATCATGATTTTATTTTTTTTCTAGATTTCGTTTTATTCTGTGTTAGATATTATATTTTACAGTAATGTAATGACATAATTTTCTTTTTATTTGATTAAAGCACTTACTGTGCGGATATAGATTGTTCTTGTTTTGTTTATTGTATATGAGATATAGAATAAAAGTTTATTGGTCCCGGATTTGTTAGTTTCGTAGACATAGACGATGTCAACATCTCTATACTTAGACACACATCTCATCTCACAAAACAATCGGCGATTTGGATACGCGCAGGAAATAGTGCGGCGTATGATCATTAACTCGTATATTTTATATTTTATGATAAGTGAACTGTTGGACCTCTGTATACACATATAAAACCATCAATAAGAACATGAAATATGGACAGTGATTAGAATCCATTGTCTACACAGAAAATGTGTAAAACATTCGACACTGTTTGAAATGCTCTGTCATAAGAAACAATATATTTTTTTAACATACGCTTGGAAGTGCAACTAAACAATATTCCCATTGTTTATTTGGGGACGTGTAAAAAATTGTAGTCATACATAAAACATCATTTATGTATATCTTTCTCGACAAGAAGTGTTCTCAGTTTGATAATAAAAGGAATAAAATCAACGAACAACATGGATTTGAATTGAAAATGGTCTTTTTATTAAATGACATCAAACAAATATATACATAATATATACATATAATCCAAACCATGAATCATGAATAAAATAATCAAACATAAAACTGTTTTTTGATATCAAAGATTGACGACTGTAAGTGTGAACACAATTACCTGTAAATCAAACAATTCTTTTTACAACTGTTTTGTTCCGTCTAAGTACTAATTTGTCACCCATCACGACCCATGCGCTGTATGATTTAACCTTGTGGTTTAATTAATCAATTTGGCTTATGCTATAGAACATAACATAACAATAAACTAAATATATATGGGAGATAACTAATTACAAGACGAAAAAAACAATAACATCTTTACTTATAAATTTTGGGAAGCCTTAAGCTATCTCAAAAAATATGTCACTGAAAATTTGGACTTTCGTTCCACTGTAAAACTTAAAATCCTGTCAAGTAAAACGATTTAATAGATAATACAACTATAGCATGGCAATCTTGAGTGTATTTGTATGAACGATGTAAGTCTGAGCTGAGTGTGAGTGACAGACGGAGTGAGTGAGTGGATGTGTGTGAATGAGTGTGTTAATGTAATTGTTGTCACGTGACAGAATACTTTATACACTTTGATTTATGCGTAATAATATACATTATATGTATACGTTACAAAATAGAATGTATGTCCTGTTCTGTTCTTATCATTACATTATCAAGAGTATTTTATTGGTGTTATCGATAATAAGTTATTAGCATCTGCTTAAAATCATCAATTTTGGGTTCATTTTAGTTATTATGTGTATATAATTTATTTTGTGCTTGTTCGTCTATCCAATGCTGGCATGCGCATTACTGGTAAGTTCTAAAATAGCTGTTGCTTTCATTAAGCGTAAATGTCACATATGTTTAACATTTGTCATTTGCTTTTTGGCAACAAAAATATCACTGTATCTTCACCAACGGTAATGCAAGATATGATTATCTTTGCATTAAGTAGGTTATGATAAAATATGAAGCAATTTAAGATTACAATTAATGTAAGCAAATTATCAAGCTTTTAAGCTAGGGCTCTATATCGGTCAGAATGATCGATACGATATTCGTATCGATACAAAATGATCGATATTCGATATATCATATGATATTTTAATAATAGATTAATAAAACTGCAAAACAGTGATATTTAGTTCATTTATTTTGATTGTTGTAACAACATACTACTAAATGCACTGTCTTAATAATAATTTAAATGTTAAAGTCTTTGAGGATTGCATTTTTTAGAAATATCATTGCATCTAGTGAATCTTTTTCTCGTTCCCAGAGGTTATCTTCTCGATCTTACTCGAGAATCTTGATAGCCTCTGGGTATGAGAATGAGTGGGTCTGTGGCTATGTATGATCTGTCTGATGACAGGGTGACATGTACGGCCAAGTTTGTTGTATTGCATCCTTTGCTTACAGCATTTTGCAGCATATAGTACACTCTGGTCCGTTGTTTTGTAGTATATGATAATCCCAAACTTTATTTTTCGGAGGCAGCATATTCTCAGACAAATGTTATGTTGTAGACGAGTTTTTGTGACACAAATTTCTGTGTATTAACATCAACATTGACTTAGTGCGTTCGATAATCGATCGTTTATGTACTTGTGTCCAGGATTTACATAAAATAAAATCATTTTGTTGATACTTGGTATTAGTAAGATTTATCTCCAGTAATTCATATTTACAAGACCCTAAACAAAGATCGGCAAAAGGAAAAGCATACTCTTTCAGAACTTCAGCTATTAACAAGAATATTGCTTCTGGTCATTAAAGTTCTATTTACATAGCGGATCTACCCGAAAATACCGATCGTTAATGATCCCAGACTAACTCGAAACGTACGTAATAATGGATATTCAAACCGCAACAGTTACTTCCCTTTGATTGAAAAGGGACATAACATAGCGTATCCGATGTAGGACATTTGCTTAAAGGAATGTCAAATTATGATATTGTTCGTACACATATTATTACATACCGAATAGGTAGCAGTAGAATGTTGATTTGGCGATGCAAAATATCAAATGATGTGCAGACCATGGATTTTATTTGTATGACCGTCATTGATCGATATTTTGTTCGATATGGAAACGTTCGATCCGATATATCTATCGAACCTACAATACCGGCATTCGATATATATCGTATACCGGTGTAGAGCCCTATTTTAAGCCCGACAAAAGTATAATAAATAAGCAAATATAAATTCATAAACTAAGCGTTTTCAAACAAAAGGAACATTGACATTTGTACTTAGGTAAACAGTTTCATAAGTTATGAACTATGGTGTAGTACCTACTACGTCCATAAAAGTTAAGAAACAACGGATGAAAACAGTAACTGATGCATAATACACTGGTAAAAAAAATGTTATGTTTTGTTCTGTCTTATTAATCCAAAAATTTGGCTGAAATAAGTTTGAATGTATAATGTTTTAATACTAGGTTAAGTTTGTCAGACTCTATCCCCATTTACTGTTATATAACATATCATTTAATAACTATATGTTATTTGCCCTGTAAAGTGCCAAATTCACTGCCAAATATTGCAAGACCTGTAATGAAACTGTAAACAGGGCCAAAATGTGTTATAAAGCCAATAACATTGGTCCAATAACAAATTTCTGCGCTCTGATGAGTTGATAAAACAGGACCAATATCACAAACTGATCCGTAACTAGTTATTTCAAAAAATTGTCATTAAATAAGTGATTTCATACAGGCCCTGTTATTTTTCCTCGGGACAGTCATATTGGCCCCTGGCCTTCGGACTCGACTGCTCTTTGAAAATAACAGGGCCTATATCTAATCACTTATTTAAAAACATATAACATAACATATTCTTTATTTGGCGTCAAATTTACTATTTATAGCCAACGGAAACATAACACACTATTACAACATTACATAATACTATACCTTGCATGTTTAACCGGAAACAAAACAAAACTAACGTAAGCGAAGTTCAAATACAACTTGTAACAATAAATTATATTAAATCAATTAAACACTATCATTTTATGCAGTTCGTTGTTAAAATGCGAGGTATAAAAAATGAAACATTAATACTTTTTTGTTGTTGATGACATTAGATTTTCAAATTTTTGTAAAAAGTATGCCTTGTTCAAAAATAACACACATATTTGTAATGTTTATCCTACACAGACCTAGCGGTCAATTTGTATTTTATCATAATAATTTTTTAGGGAAGTATCTATATGATCCTGTAATATTGACTGGCTTTTATTTAAATCACTTTGATTATAATCATCTGAATCATTGACCACAGTGTCATTGTCAGTCATGTGAACATTTATATTGACTCTATTTTCTTCATTAAAGTACACACGATTATAAGCATCAAAATCAATGGCAGCTGTTTTGTTGTTTTTCATTGTTGATTGATTAAAATCCATATAAGTGTTTTCATTTAACCCTCTTTCCTTATTGAAAGACACGTTGTTATAAGTATCAGAATCAATTACCGCTAATTTGCTGTTTGACTTAACACATTGGCCTACATGTGAGTATTCAGAATCTGCCAATGCGCATGCACCAACAATATTAGTGCGCCCTATATGATGATAAGTAGGGTCATTAAAATTGAAATGTGTTCCATTCAGTTTATCGTATACATCGTCTTTTGTATCAAATTGTGAAGAGTTAACATTGGTATACGCGATGTCCGCTTCGCCAAGTTCAATATACATGTAGTCACTGTCGTCAACGCGGTCAATCTGTTTGTCACGATTGTTCAAGTTTCTTGGCGAGTTCAATGGGTCTGGATTTGTTTTCGATGAGTAATTCTGTCTAGAATGTCTGAAAAATAAATATTAAAATCTTCTTTGAATGTTGTTGTATTTATTTCATTTAAGTCTTGGTATTATTACGTCTTAATAAAAATGAGCAATAGCAGACGAACGGAAAATGAAAATGGTATCAAATGACAAGTTCACTCATGAATAACAATGAGTTTAACACCTAAAAGTCTGGATCCGTATTTATAGAGACAAAATGAGTAACTTTGGAAATCAGACTTGTTCAATACCCAACAATATGCAGGATTTAACAATTATCTAGATGTGCCAGGTTGTTATATTGTTTTTTTATAGTTTATAACGTGTTATACATTAGAAAACAACACAGGTACATATTGGTATCTAAAACGATATAATTGCTACTACCTTCTGATTTCAGATGTTACATTCGTTAAAGAGGCAATCTAAACCAAACTGGAGAATGTTTCATAAGTCTTAAATATTTTTAGCGTGAAACGATGTACTTTTTAGTAAGCGAGCACACGCAGAATTAATGTGAATATAATCAGAAAACAATTAGCTTACCTTACATGTATACAAAAAACAATTATTAAAACTACAATGACACCCGTCAACGTAATAGCACCAATAATAATATATTTGTGTGAGGTTTTCAGCTTTTCATCATCTAGAAGATAAATGATAATATATGCATGTATCTTGTGCACAATGACCTAAGAATACATCAGTTAACCGGAGAAAGTAGCTTACTCAGTGATTGCTTTAGATTTAAAACGAATAGATAAAAAAACTTTACTTACTAATTGCATAAACTTTAAAACAAATATTATTAAAACTATTTCTGTATGATTGCTTTTGATTGAAAAAAAGAGTATGAAAAACTGTTACTCAATGATTGTTTTAGATTTAAAGCTGATAATAAAGATAATGTTTACTTAATTTTGCTTTATATTCAAAACAGATATTATTCAGAGCTTTTAGTCACTGACTGCTTTCGAAATAAAACAGATACTATTAAAAAGATTTACTCTATTATTGCTTTAGATTTAAAACATATAATATTTAAAAATATACCCAATGTTTTCTTTAGAATAAAATAATCAACACGTTTTGCTAAATTCTAAATAGTTTTCATTCCTACATGAAGCTTTCAAACGAAAGAAATGAAAACAGATTAACCATTCAAAGAAATCCCTAAAACAAAAATCAAAAATCAACTGACATATTTATCTATTCTGCATTGTCAAAAGTGTCCGATCGGATTCTTCATGCTGAAAATGCCATAATCATTCTCTTCTGAGTTGAAATACTGTGTTCCACAATTTTAGCAGTAAGTTTAAATGAATTACGTTTAACGCGGCCTTCAATATGAACGTTCTATTCATTAACATTTGGAACATCATAGAATTGTCGCGTAATTTCATTGTACAAATTGACCAGTGAATATTGCTAATTTTGCCGTCAATATTTTTTTCATATACGGTAGCTTGAGTATAAGACGCTTATCGTGAAAGGAATAAATCAGCGATTTCTTTATCATGATATATTTATAACCAACCGGGGGGTTCTGTTGTTGTATCAGATAGTGTTGTCGTAGAAAACTCGGGTTTTGTTGTTGTTGTTGTTGTTGTGGAATTAATTGGTGTTGTCATTAATGCTTTAGTAGATGTCATCGTCTTCCCTGAACAAAATGAAATACATCATAAAAACCATATACAGTATTTTTAGTAAGGTCTATCTAACCTGAAAGATGAAATCAAGGTATCTCCTGAATGAACTGGTATGTTATCAGAGCAGACTCTGTTCATTACAGCTGAGAGGTACATTTAATCATAAAAGCTGTTAATCCGTTTCAAAGGCCGTCCCCGTGCCCTGTAGTTGTTCATTGAAGTACATTGTATAGTTCGCTTTTTCTAAACAGTCAAAACAGGAATAATATCACGGCGACTTCGTGTTCTTTGTCTTATACTCGTGATATTGTGATACTGTGTATCCAAAAATTCCATAAAATTATTCAAATTTTGACAGTTGAGAAAAAATGGACTATTACTTCTGTCATGATTGACATTTTCAAATGCTTAATTGAAGTATAATCGAAAAACTATCAGAAGGCTCTTAGTATATGTAAATAGGATCAAGATTATGAAGGGAATTACATAATCCTTACATAGGACTTCAAAGATAAAATCCGAGAATTCTAACTGATAGGACCTTCTTAACAATCGGATTGCTTTTGATTTCATCAAGGAAAGATAACTGACAAAATTCTCTTATTGAAGTATAATAGAAACACTATCAGTAGGCTCTCAGTATATGTAAAGGTTATAAAGGAAATTACAAAAAAGTAACAACGAGAGACAAATGACAAGACAATTATTGTATACATAGAAATGTTCTATTAACTCAATTATATATTACATGTACAATGATTTATTTTTTTCAATCACTATCCTTTTAAGTGCATTGTACAACAATGATAATTGAATTGTTAAATTAAGTATTATACAATTTTAACGGATTACGCTAAAAACAGTAATATTTTTTAAAGTTTATAACGTTATACATCAGAAAACGACACAGGGTGTAAAATCCGTCGTACTTTCTAATAAATAAAATATTTTTATCCAGAAACTAGCTGATAGCCCTCTTTGAGCCGCGGCCGTTGCGTAGTGGTTAGCATGTCTAACTTTAAATCCGGAGATCGCGGGTTCGAGCCCGGTCGCGGTAGGTCATACCCTATACATGAGTTGTCGGCCTTGTGGTGGGGTAAGTTAGTACTGGTGATAGAAAAGTGTCCAGGAAACATATAGCAGGAAGAGCTGGCCGTGTATATATGACATAAAGTAAATATGTGTTAAATGCGACGTTAAACCCTATTAAAAAGGTATAAGTATTATTTTCAATGTAAAATTACAGTATACTACCTGCGACCTTGTACACCGAAAATAAAGTTGTAGCATTTCCACCGCAAGTCTTGTTATTATTATCAGAGCAAAGTGTGTTACAAGTATAATTCCCAACCCCTTCAGGTAATCTTCTTAAACATTTACAGTCTTTTCGTGACTGAAAACAACACAAACATTTATTATAGTTAATGATTAAGATATAATTACAAAAAGAGTATATTAGCAAGTGTCACCTGAAGTATCCATAATTCAAAATGTAAAAAGTTATTTCTTCCATTTTTAAGCTGATCCAGGATCTGTACCGCGGTAGTTAATATAGTTTGGATGTAGCAACTGGTTTGAGAGTAAAGTCCAATTCTCAATCGATAATTTCTTTATCCAATCGATAATTTCTTTATCGTGCTCTTGTTGATTAGCTTCATGTACTCGGGTCTTTTGCCTTTACAAAGGCAATGTTATTAGCCATTTCTTTTCATACGGTTGTGTGTAAATGCATGCAACATTATCGAGTTTAAGGATCGATTGAAGAAACATACCGAAATAGCAAAAATGACGAATTGGTTGCAATAAACGTTACATTCTGAAAAACTATTATTATTATAGAAAGTGCTTCTTTCATCCAAACCTTCTACAGACGATCTATCATAGCATCCATAGTATTGATAAGGATCCCTTTCAAAATATGCTATGGCTGAAAAAAAGAATAACTTATGACTTGTAGGTTAAATAAACAATCTTTCGAACACAGTTAAAACAAAAAAAGCTTACATAATTACACAGTTATTACACTGAAAAAAAACCGAACATACGGTCGCCAATTCAGTTACGACCAGTTTGTAAAAACAAACATAAGTTCAACCTGGAAATATATTACACTTAATAAAATTGGAAATATTAATTGCATATTCCGTTTTGTAATTACAAATTAGATGATTAAATCTTTATGTCTAGCATCACGATTAATTTATCATATTTGATAAAAATATATTTCAACTGAAAATCTTTTATAAAAACCTGTCACATAGTAATTTATATAAATTATACGTTATAGTGCATTGCAATATCTTTATCCAATTAAAACCCATTCTCTATGGAAAAAAACTTTAATGTGAATGTAAATAATATATTCTGTTACGATAGATTTTTAGCTTACTGTTTTCTTCTGTCGTTGCCTCTCTCTGAGTTGGTGAGCTAACTTGTGTTGTTGTTGTTGTTGCCGCAGCTGTGGAAACAGTTGCACTTGCTGTTGTAAATGATGACATCGCTTTAGCTATATAAAAAAATAAAAGATCCGATCGAAACAGCGTAAAACACTTTTGTTACAATTACGACTCCTTCTACTGATAAAATCATGATATCTCCTGAATAAATAAGTACTACGAATTTTTATGATGCCGTTTTTCTGGAATGTTCGGATTATCGCATGACTTTTACGGCCAACAACCGATGGTATATTCATAGTCTGCAATATGGTCTTTTTTAGACATATAATGACGATGAGACTGCTTATTCTCCAGTATTTCGATTATAAGGATACCATCCGAGTTAGTCCGCATGAACTTTATGCATGAATCGTATTTTCTCGGTTGAGTTCATAAGAGTCAATAAAAACTACAGAAAACTGCTGATTGTTAACTCCGGTCCAGTACCATCATAAAACATCATCCGAAACACAACACGAGATTTTTAAAATAGTACAACCTAAATACATGTATTTGTTTAGAAGCTGATAAGCCTCTTGTTGTCTTTAGTGTACTTTCATTGACATAAGATATGAGTATGACGCTACTTAATATTTACTATAAAGCAGAGATATACCTGCGACATTGTACACCGAATATGATGTGTCTCCACCACATGTTATGTTCGTATTATCAGGACACTTAATATCACAAGTCGAGTCATTCCTCCCTTCAGGCAAATTTTCTAAGCATTTACAAGTCGGCTTCTAAAGTCAAATGTGTAAAGTAAACACAAACATTTTGCAAGTTTCGTGATAGTTAAGGTAAAATTAAAATTACAACCCGAGTTCAAAGCAAGAGTTACATTGAGCAATGAGGTTGCTAGTAAAAACACACCCTGGGTAGATATTTGATTTTAGCGGTAAGCTATCAAGATTCATTGTAGAAACATACAGCTTTTGATGAACAAAATTTGGTTCGGAAGCCGTTCTGAGCTGCGCGACCACGAACGTTATGGACTATTGCATTAGATTCAGAATTAATATTGTATCAGTATAATGGTATATGAACATACACTTTATAAAGATTACAATTGTAAAATTAAATCGATCAAAGACTTCTACTAAACATCAAAAACAGACTTGGTGTTGATATAATCTATATCAATATAGTGCGTACAAAATAACAAAACGTGTTTTGGTAAACATTAAAGATGAGACAATTCATTTCAGGGGTAGGCAGTATTGAAAATAAAATTTGTGTTATTAATTTTAACAAAATTAGCATGCTTGATAAACCACCACAACTTGGTTAATCATGTTTGTTATGGTAGAACGCTTTCCATTACAGCAACAACTAAGACACAAGTAAAACATATCACAATTGCGTATTTTAAAGTCATCCCGGGCATCTCTCGACGAGGGATAGTTCATTATATTGTTATTGAAAACAGTGTTTTGTTTTTTTGTTCGAACTATACTGTAACTTTTGGTGCCCTTGTGAACCATGAACTAAACTATACACACCAGTGTGGTTAGCTAACAGTTGTATTTTACCATTGTGCCCAAACATGTATAACCACTAATAAAAAAAAATGTCTGTTAAAAAAACTAAAATATAATTTCTTGATTTTATGCACAGAATTGTAGATGTTTATATGATGCCAGCATTCGTCATGTTATTGACCTAATAGGAAAAACATAGTTTGTCTCTAAATGGCACAAAATTAAATTGCAATTGAAACCAAGTAAATATACACAACATACCGAAATCGCAAAATATGAGTATTTCACACAATGAACGCTACAGCTGAAAAAACTATCAGTATTATAGGATTTTGTGTCTTTCGCAAAAGCTCTTGATAGAGAATATCTATGAAAACAACCATGATTTATTAAGGTTTCACTCTCAACAGCTGTTACGACTGAAAATTAATATAAGTATGATGTCCTTTAAGTTATAACTGGAAAATAAGATCAAATAACATAAACATATTTAATTCGTGGTAGTTCCTCGTACAAATTTCCAGCGCTTTCATTCCCCGAAAAAATACATTTTCAAAGAAGCAACACTAGATACCTTTTTGGAACGAGTTATCATTCCATAGACGGAACAACAGTTTTTATATGTTGTCTGTGCTAATGATAGACATTTTACAATCCTCAATGACCATTTATTTACACCTTGTTTGTGGGACAAAATATAACTGTAAACCTATGTTTATAGTTATAGTCTAATAATAATCTAATATGCTGATAGGTATAGTCATGGAAAGGTCCATATTGCCTTATAGAAGACATAAATGTACGAGTCGAATAGGTCGAGCAAAGTAATTCCACACCCCTGAAGTAATTTCATAATAAATAACATGTATAAAATACTTTCTATTTATTAATTAATGTTTATATATTAAATATTATATACAGAATATGTTAAAATAACCTACTGAAAGTGATATATGCATTTTTAAAACAATAATTCATAGAATTTAAAAAATGCCGATACATGCAATACAAAAGCTTATATTCAATACTTAAGTTGTGTATAGGCTTCAAAATAAATTTAACAGACGAATCGGTGCAAAAATATGTTATATCAATTACTCAAAATTATTTTTCAAACAAAAGAAATGTTCGGATTAATATAAACGTCAAGAAAATTAATAAAATACATGACTTGCATATATTAGCAATCAATTATTATAAGACATTGCATTGTTGGGCTAATCATATTCCACTCTCGTAGTTTCTTTTATTTAAATAAAAATAGTAAAATATTTAACTTCAAACCTGACAGTTCGATAAAAATCACCACAAGACACTTCCATAACTCAGCCATGTCTTCATTATTTAACAATGTTGTTTTAATTAGATTATATAATAACTCAGATTCCCAGTAAACCATAGAACACTTGACCTTTGATATACATTTTTAAGGAAATTAAATGACAATTAAAAGTCATTGAATTAACAATAGCGTGCATCATTGAAAAAATTAATCATCACACCAGCGCATGCCCGGATATGAAGAATTGAATGTTACCCATTATTATTCATACATATACTTGCTACAATTTATATTGTTTAATTATATATATGTTCTTCGGTGCAGACGGTAAGTCATTAATATATATACTTCGTGTTTGTCATTTACTTATTGCGTTATTTACTTAATATGTCATTTCCTCGTCACATAGCATTTACTTATCACGTAATTTGCTTTTACTTCATTTGTTGATAACGTCATTTTGTCGTTACATAAAGTTTACTCATTACGTCATTTTCTCGTCACATAAGTTTACTCCTTACGTCATTTTCACGTTACATAAAGTTTACTCATGACGTCATTTTCTCGTCACATAAAGTTTACTCCTTACGTCATTTTCTCGTCACAAAAAGTATACACATGGCGTCATTTTCTCGTCACATAACATTTACTTATTACATAATTTACCCAACTTTGTTAATCAACTTATAACACATTTTCTTACATTGTGTTTGACTGCAAAGTATCTAGTGTTTTTTAAGAGAAGTTTATTCTTTTAATTTTCTTTCATGCTTTACAGTCAAACGTCGTATTTTTCGATGAAAATATACGACAAAAATATAAATTTTATATTCTCATTGTAGTGAAATAATAATCTTATGTTTTCATCGTCAATGTCGTCATCTTAGAAGGTTATTGACGTCATTTTTGAGAAGCAACGACGTCTCTCTATAATTTGTGTAAAATACAGATGTTATAAAAGTAAAAACAAAAAACTAAGCATGAAAGAAACAGAATATTCGTCAAGTTAGGTGTAAGATCTTTTTTTATTTCAACTCGTGAAGGCAGATAATGACTTTGCCGCTCGTGTAAATAGGTGGTCTCAACACCTATCCTTACCATAAACAATACAACAAACACTACTGTTTGGGCGTGAGCGAGACGCGTTTATTGTACAGAAATATACATGTATTTACAATACTTATCTGCTTATTACATTGACAATAAATATTAATAAATATATAATACATATATACGTATGTAAGTCAATAAGCATAGTATTACATAATGATTTAATTATAACTCATTTCAAAATATATATAAATTTACATAACATTGATTGACGTACACATATATGGTAAATGTCAGAAAAGACTGTGAGCCGGCTGCCCCGACACAAACCTTTTTAAAAGGAAGTGGAGGTAGAAGATAACCAAAACTCAGTCAGGATTCCCTCAAGAATAAACTTATTTACAATATTCCTTGTAAGGTTTCCTGTAAAAAGACCTAATCCGAAATCCAAACATATAGACCTTCCCGTCCGTGCACAGGCTGGAAAATTAGTTACATTAACACTGAATTGCACGCACTATAGACCAAATTCATCTTTTTCAGTGCGTGTGCGTATTTTCATTGTAACGGCGCAAGTTTGTTTGTACCGGGGAGGAAAGTCCAAATGCTTGAATTTCGTATATAGTCTTAACCAAGGGCTGCAAACAGTACAGTGTATCTTACCACTGTCTGACATTTATTATTGTAATAAAGATTTTTATGAAGTGTACTATACTGAAAACAAAATATTACGGATGCATTTATAAAGTATTAAAACATTATAAAGCCAAAACAATCATAATCTAAGAACGATAATGTCTTCTATAGAATATAGAACTAGCGTTTAATAAATGTGCAACTATAAGTCAAAAATTGAATTTTCGTACAAGTGCGTTCGCTTCGTAGAATGATTCGCTTTGGCGCCCTCGCCTCTATACAGTGTATATACCCGGTCAAAAACTAACCAACCGTTTTGGTCACGTGTGTGTTGAGACAACGGTTCTCGGCTATACTATGTAACGCAGAGAACAAAATTTCTGAGCTCACTCGGCGAAATAATAATCGATCTTACACAATAGTTGACGAATATCCTATGTATTTTAAACTTTAGGACAAGCTTAAAGCCCCTACATCAAAAGTAACATTGTTTTTTATTTGCAAAGAAAATAGACATTTATCTATTTCAATCACCTCTAACAATATTTTTCAAATAAATGCAAATATTGCTTAGATGTGTTTATGTTTTTTATTGTATTACAAAGTGAAAGTAGATCGAAATCGAAAGTAGAATTTGGTTGTCAATATTTGAAACAATAGTTTTGATCACAGTATATTAAAGATGAAGTCTTGTTCGAGAAAAAAACTTTCTTCGAATTACAAAATTAGCTTATTTCACGGCGTCTCAACGCCGTGATATTGTGGTGGGTAGATTTTGATAGCAATGGGCAAAAGTCACGTGATAAAAAATGATAAAAATCCTTTCGATTTCCACTGCCGACAAATTTATTGTTTTTAATGCAGTCATAGTACAGCCCATTTCCGTTAAAAGTTAAATAGAAAAATCATTTTTGGGGGAATCCATATAAACAATTTTTCTTGCAACAATGCAACACACGAAAAATCAGCGTTTTATATCAACACATTTCCGCAAATCCTTTCGAATCACACGAAAAGGGGTAGGTATAAATCGCGAACCAACCGGACCAGGAGACCAGTTTAGTATACGGATACAGTTTAACAAATATGCGTATCGTAATGTGTGTATAGTACATATATTATTGATATTTGCCAATATTTTATTTGAAAAGATAAGACACCAATATCGAAATTATATTTTAAGAAATAACTTTGCAGACTTTAACTATTAAAAGAATCGTCGATTGCTTCATCACATATTGTTGTAAATATTATATATTTCAACTGTTAGAGCATTTATCATTTGAAAACTAATTTGATATGATTCATATATTTTAATAATACCTTTTTTCTTATTAGCCGACTGTATAAATAAAGAAGCGTAATCGTGTAACATTGACTCTTAATTCTTACTCTTACTGAGCTCTATTGGCGATCTTTTCTAACTATGATTAAGTGCAGCGGACCAGTTAATTTTAAGAGCATAAGAGTATCTGGATTTCGCCCTAATCATTCATGTGAAACTGCATTAACCTCTATCATTGATGATTGGATTACATCTATCAATGATAAGAAGTATGTTGGAACAATATTTCTAGACCTTACCAAAGCTTTTGATCTTGTAAATCATTCTCTACTATTAAGTAAACTTAAACTTTATCATTTTAGTGACTCCACTATTACATGGTTTGAGTCATATCTCACAAATCGTACTCAGAAAGTTTGCGTATCAGGAACTCTATCTGATGCCCAAGAAATAGCAGCTGGGGTACCCCAAGGTTCTGTTCTTGGACCAATACTTTTTATTTTATATATTAATGATTTACCCTTACATACAGAAAATTCTAATGTTGATATGTTTGCTGATGATACAACTTTGTCGGCAGAAGGTAAAACCCTTATTGAAGTCCAAAATAATCTTCAAACAAACATTAATATTATTTCTAAATGGTGTGAACAAAATTCTATGTTACCAAATGTCTCTAAAACTAAAGCAATGTTCATTTCAACACATGCAATTAACAAAACAGTTTTAGCACATACCAATACTAATTCTTTACGTATGAATGACCAATGTCTAATGTATTCTACAACTGAGAAGCTGTTAGGAGTGAATGTTGATCATAATTTAAATTGGAAATCTCAGGTTGAAAAAATCCTTAAAATATGTAATAGTAACTTATATCTCCTCCTACGGATTAAAGCATTTCTTAACATTCCTTCCCGTAAACTATTCTTCAATGCATATATACTACCCCATCTAGACTACTGCTGCACTATTTGGGGAAACTGCAATGGAGAACTTATAGATACTATAATCAAATTTCAAAAAATAGCAGCAAGACTTATTCTAGACAAAGATTTTGATACTCCTTCAGCTGATCTTTTCAAGGAGTTAAAATGGATGACATTCCCTGAGAGAATCATATTCAAAAAAGCAACTCTTATATTCAAATCTTTAAACAATACAGGTCCAGATTATTTAAGTTTGATGTTCAATTATCAAAATTCTAACCATGACCGTGTTCTAAGATCTGAAAAACAAGCAATGATATCAGTCCCAAAGCCAAACTTGGAATTTTTTTGAAAATCACTTAGCTATTCAGGCCCTATGGTGTGGAATTCAATACCTTTAGAAGTCCGCCAATCTGATTCTCTCAAGAAATTCAAGACTAATTATCTAAAATGGAAATACTCTGGTAGTGTTATGTAAATATATGTATTATAATGTAGTCCCTTTCTTTTTATATTTTGTCATTGTTCTATGTACATATTTCAAACTTTGCTTTTAATGACATGTGTTTGTATATTGTTTTTCATGTACTTATGCATTATTTTCTTTCATGTTTTATGTCATTGTTGTTGTTTTATGCTGTATGTATATTGTACATTTTCTGAGTGGACCATATTGAAAATTGGTTTAAGCCAAATATGTTATCCACTTTAAATAAAGTCGTTATTATTATTATTATTATTATTAAGAGTTACGGACCAGGGTTGAGTTCAGTAACTGCGAACGTTATAGAACGTTCCGCAACGATACATTCGGAAGTCCTCGTCCATTTGCTGCGAATAATCTCGGACATATTTGGACGCTATTTTGAAATGTCCGGCGTTAAAGTAAACAAATGTATGACCGAGGAGTTCCGAATGCATCGTTATGTAACGTACTGTAGCGTTTTGTGTAATTGAACTTGCTTCTGGTTATAGATCGAGCAGATGTAAGATTATTTTTGCAGCCTTTTTAGTTATGAAAAGTTTGGTACTATATTGACGGACTATTGACCAGACGGACCAGGTAATTTTAAGAGAGTTAAAATGACGGACATTTACACCTAGGTGAAAAGCTCGCCAGTTTTTAATTTGTTCGAATGGAGTATGTTTTCTCGAGTCCGAGTGAATTCATTATTAAGAAAAATGATTTCTATTCGAAATAGCTTGCCTTTTGTATTTAAGTGCATCTTTTCGGAATTAAAATACATGTTAAATCCTTTCGTGTATCCGGCAACAAAATTCTTCCGTAACAAGTAAAGGTATGACTACTCTCTAATACACTGGTTTGAAAGATTCACTCGCTGACTCTCTACCTCTGCTTAAATACTATGCGCAAACTGATATTTCTATTTCAAGGCAAAGACACACACACACATTTAGATTGCATGACTGTCTCGTGATTAAAAAATAAATGCAATAAATGCAACAAATGTTCACGCCTGTAAAATCAAAATGTCGAAATTCAAAGATGCTGGACAGTTATGCATAGTTAGATGATTGGTTACACGGATTGGTAAGAACAGATCCGCAATGTGAGGAGCACTTGACTAAACAGAAGCGATAAGTCATGTAAATAGCTTCTGTTCTGAGGAACTATGTTTTCCCTTCTGCCGATCTTTTTAAGCGTCATGCAAATATGAATTACTGGAAATAAATCTAACTGAAACCAAACATCCTATCGGCATAAAGATGGTGTCTAGATCCAGACCATTCGCGTACTCCAAATTTGTCAAGATTCTCAATCTAACTAGTATCGAGAATCTTACTAGGCTTTTGGAACGAGATATTTACATTTGAACAGAAAAACGTTTTATGACAAGTTACCTTTTAATTACTGAAAAACCTTAACATGACAATTCAATATAATGCTCTTTTGAGTTACCTTTAGATTATACTTAATCATTCTTTTTTGTTTGCCGTGACAATCCCTTTGCTGCATTTAGCAGCAATTTTTTACTTGTAAACTATTTTTATCAGGTATATTAAACATCAGCGCGTAAATGAATATAGTGTGGTCTTATAAAAGTACCCTACTTTTATAAGAATTGTACACTTTGTCAAACTCAAACTTAGAGAGCAGAATGGTTTGAACTGTTACATGTGTCATTAATGCATGTTTTATTATGATAACTTTATGGTTGTAAAACAGCTTCAAGCTTACTGTTAATAAATATATCTTCATATAGTGGCTTTAATATCTCAACATTTTCTATTCTAATCATTTTATGGTTTTTTTGTCTCAGATTTGTTCTCATCCTTTAAATCAAAAAGTAGTTAAAGCTGCAGACTTGGTTAACAATGTTCACCACTGTGTCAACGTCCATGTTATTAAGCATGTGGTATACAAATAACTTCATGTAAATAATAGAACAAGTCTATTCAACCAACCAAATGATCTTAAAGTGTTCTGGACAATAGAATTCCATGATAATAAGTTTTAGTCTCATTAACCATGAATTACCACGAACAATGCAAAATAAATAGAAAACATGTGCGATCACTTAGAACGATGAAAGTTTTCTGTATATTGCAACAAACATTACAAATAAATACAATAAAAAGTATTTCCCGAAACACTTACAATTAACAGATAGAAAAGAAAAACAGGAAATATATTTATCCATTCATAGAGAAACGTTGACTTATATGAAGCTAATTTGTTTGTTATAAATCAACCTAATTTTGTTTTTAACCAGATAGTTCAGAAATCAGAAAAAAACTACGTGAATAACCTATTGCATAGTTCGTACAAAAAACAAAACACTGTTTATATAAACAATAAAATGGACTAATCCACGACAGGCGTTGCTCGGGATGACAATAGAATATATAATTTTGATACGTTTTGGGAGTGTCTTGTTGGTGTAATGGGAAAGCGGTCTACAATTACAAGCATGATTGACCAAGGGGTGGCGGTTTATCCGTCATGCTAATTTTGTTAAAATGACTTATACAACTTTTTTTCAATACTGCTTACCTCTGAAATTGTAAGTTGTTTCATTTTTTATGTTTACCCAAACACGTTTTGTTATTTTGTACTTACTATATATATATGTGCAATTAAGTAGTTTATGTAAAATATGAATGTTTTTGTTATAATTACATGTCAAAGAAGTGTTATAAAAGTAACAAAGTATAGTGTTAAACCAGATAATGTACATAATCCTTTACTGGTTAATCCATCATTTTATTGGACCCCTTCAAAATGGTAGCCACAGGCCTTGCAATTAGTGTTTTTTAACTGAATTTAGTGAATTTTACTTGGGAAAGTTGTCCTGAATGACCCCTTTTGCGCGACTCCCCATGAAAAGATGTCTCGAGGTCCCAAAGGGAGAATGCGACCCCTCTGTTACGGGGTCGCAGCGCCTCTCATCGCCAAAAAAACTAGAGGTCATTGAGTATACAAAACGACGTAAATAATAAGTTTAAAAGTTTTCAGTCACAGAAAAGGGAGCACTTTATGCCTAATTTTTGCCAAATACAACTGAATGAAATGCATTTTGGTTGAAAAAAGCAAGCAAACAATGCATCTTTTCCTTGTATGCTCAACCTAAGCGATACCGCGGTAACTGGGACCAGTGTTCAAATAAAATTGTCTGAAAGGCAATCACCCAGAGAACAACATGGTCAATTTTTATCTGTCAGTCAATGAGTAATGAATTTTGATTATCTTGATATAACCCTAGCGTTTTTAGATGAAAAATGGCCAATTTTGCCCATGTTGCATCTAGTATAAAGGGTTAAATGTTGTTAATTTTGTGATAACATATACTGTAGAAAGAAACAGGTATTACGACCAAATGTATGTACAGACACATAATGTTATATTACAAACTAGACCCCTGTATCAATGATATGACGATAATAATGGTAACTGGTTACGGTTTAGAGATCAGGCCAATGTGAGCATGCCTGATCCACAAAGGATAAAATAACGGTCTAGTAACTCATACGAGAGCATATTCAGAAGAATTTTGGATTATAATTTTGAGAAAACGTTGACGACTATGTTACCTGTGATGTAAATTCAGAAAAATGTGTTAATTAGACATTTGATTAACAGAAACAAAATTGTAGTATCTCTGTTCTCTAGTCAGAGATCAATAGTGTGACAAGATTGGGTAATGCCTTAGTCCCATAAAATCGTGGCTTGTTCAGTGCAGACAGTCGTAGGCCGTAAGAAGCCTTGCGTTTCAAGGTGACGGTAAGCGCATGGTACAAAATAACACATCCGCACGGAGCCGTAGCTTGAAGACATGCATGTTTAATCCATACTCGGCCACGATTTTGTTCACGGTTTGACTTTGAAACCAATTCGTGTACCCTGGGCTCATCTCACGGACCCTGGTAAAAACGTAACAATCCGTACGGGTACGCAAGAGTTCGTACGGGTCCTTGCGGAACTTGATCGCACGGCGCCCGTACGGTGCCCTCACGGCTATTTTTATGTTTATGGGACTGTAGCTTAACATTGGTATATCATCTGGCTATTTAATAATGTATATGTAATCCAATTAGATATCTATTAACTACAATATATCTTATCTTCTAACACATGACACACCTTTCACGACGAGAACTAGATTCTAATATGTATTTATGAATAATAATTACGCCTTTACCTAGGTGGACTATTACATGTACGTATTTATAAGCAATCTCTTTGCAGCTGTACGTCTTAACATCATATGTGTTTAGTAACTAGTCAACTTGTTTTTGAACGATGTTAATTAAGATTTAAATGTTATTCTTATCATTCCTGTACATTTTGAAGTCTTCGACTTTGTTCCTGAAATGTCAACAGCTTTAGATCATCCATAGTCGACAGTGTTTCGCATTTTATTACCAGGTACTTACTTTCAATAAAGTATGCATTCAGTGCTTTCAGCGCTTTGATTATATTCCAAATGTATTTCAATGAATAGTTAAAGGGCAAATCAATACAATTCAAATGAATGCAAACTGTTTTATAGAATGTCCATTAAAATGTGAATTTATCAAATTTTCATTTCAATGAGTTATCTCTCCCTTCACGTTTTCTTCAGTCATTTTAATAACACTAATGACACACGAACCATCATAAGACATACATGAGTAAAACTCTTTAACTAGGGAAGACAAGGCACGCCAGCTTATTAATACCTCTTCAATAAATGTTATATCAATCTAATCGAAGGTTGTCCGCAAGACTGTAGTAACTCGCTCTTTAAGGCAATGCACTTACTGCAGTCTTGCGTGCATCCCTTGTAATGTTTCTTCACTGACTGCAGTCGTGTATTCCAAAAGTCAGAGGGTTTGCTGAAAGGCAATTTGCCTTTATTGGTTGTTCTTGGTGGGATGATTTTCCACTAAGTATTACTATTAGATATAAGAAGTCTCTAGGTAATTTCAAGGTCAAAACTTAACAATACTTATTAAACTATGTTCAATTTCAGTTTTTATTTGTTCGGGACTGAACAGTCCTGAACAAATATATTCACCGTATTTCAGACCTTTTTTTCCACTTTAAAAATTTACCGAATCCAGAAGTAGTCCCTCAGTATATATGTATAGAGCAATTCAAAAAGATCACGAGTCTGCTATGACGGGCGCATTAATACACTAGAAATCCGAACTATACACCAAGCGTAAGAATATTTGCTGCTATGGTGTAAGTCTCAGTAGGGATGATTATGTCATCTTATGTAAAGAATGGTATCAACGATTCAGTCACGACCCGTCGTTTGTGCCAGTTGTCAGTAGAGATGTTATGTCGTCTTATGTAATAGAATGGTTCTATAGGAAAAGTTTAATGATCATAATTGATACCTTTGAATGATTTCTGAATAATAGACCTTATCTATTTTACATACGGATGGAGTAGAATAAATGTGCATGAATGATAACTTTTAAGCGGCAGTTATTGAATTGTTTTAAGAATGACCCCTTTGACTTATGTTGATTGTGTGAAAAAAATCAAAAGTGTGTTCGTCTGTCCGGTTTACCTGCTGTATTTATAGTTCGATTGTGAGGATTGTTTTGAATCGAAACAGTGCTGTTCTACCTGAATATCACTGAAATGTTCTTTGTGTACAAATGTTGTTGGAGCCAGAAATCTAATTTCACTTTTCAAACACGAACAAATTCAGTGCCTTCAGCGCTTTGATTTATTTCACAATTGTCTATTATACAGTACTTTATGTACCCAGCTAGTCAATAATTTAACTTTTTATTCATTGTATTCAATTCTTGTCTCTTTGACTTTCCACATGTTATAGTGTCTTCCTGTGTCACTCAATACTATAATCTGAAGGCCCACAACGCAAGTGACATAGTTCATGTTTTTTACTATTTTTGTTTTAGCCATGATGTATAATGTTGATTGATATTGCTATTCAGTAACTCATCGTACATGTTGTTTATAATTGTAGCGTGTATGTATGGTGTATTGTTTATGTCATGTTGTAGCATTGTATATAAAGATAAATATATCTATCTACTTATAGGTTTCATAAAAAAACTGGCCTGTTGTTCAACCTTATACATAACTAACTAACTAACTATTTTTATACTTATATGGTTAATGGTTTTTACGTCACGTAATATTTTCTGAAACAGAAATTCAGCCAATAAACGTTTGGTCATAGACCTTCGAATTAAATTACGTACGGCATTAAGAGGATGTCAATGTTTCACGGCCTCAATTTTTTAAAACTTCCATTTATTTCTTTTCTGCCTTTAGATAAATGTAGGTATTATATATCCTTCTGATGATTTGTTTAAAAGCTTTTGTTTTAATTATTAGAAAAATAGGGAGTATACGGAATGAAAAACAGTGTCAATGGTCACAAATTTCCCCGAAAGCAAATTTGTTAATGTCAGGGTGTAAAATATAAAGTTGCTTGACATGATGACAAGAGTAAATTGAAACGGACCCGAATACCCTTCTTCAGGGGCTTAATAAAGGGAAAGAAAACATCATGATCTGACATGGATTATTAAGTTCATTTTTACGAATATAATAACATTCTCATACCCAGAGGCTATCAAGATTATGTTCGTTCGTTCGTTCGTTCGTTCGTTCGTTCGTTCGTTCGTTCGTTCGTTCGTTCGTTCGTTCGTTCGTTCGTTCGTTCGTTCGTTCGTTCGTTCGTTCGTTCGTTCGTTCGTTCGTTCGTTCGTTCGTTCGTTCGTTCGTTCGTTCGTTCGTTCGCATTGTATAGGTCATATAACGGCGGTCAGTCAATCTACTCACTTCTCGTGGAAAGGCTAAATCTCTGAATTTAGCTGTAAACCACCTACTAAGCGCATACTTTCGACAGTGACTGACAACTGCCCTACATAATTAAAAATCATTGGTAAGAGGGAGCATGGCCGTAGAAATAATTTCATGACCAAGCTCCACGAAGTTATGCCCCGCCTAGGAATCGAACCCACGATCCCTCGATCAGTAAACTTGCCTGCTACCAACTGAGCTTGCAGGGCGGCTTATCAAGTTTCTCGATATTAATTAGATCGGGGTACGAGAATGGTATAATAATAACAACGGTTTTTAGTTATTAACAATTAGCATGCATTGATAGCGGATGACAGTGTTTGGACATTTCAGCTTTTCTGGAGCAATTGATACATATAGCAAGCTGAATAAGTCGAATAAATGCCAGCTTTATTAACATTTTGAAACTATATCTTTCAATTTGACCGAGAGTTAAATGATTTGAATGATAATTTATTGCTAATTTGACTTATTCACCTTAGACATTCAAGGAAACACAAAACAGTTTTACTGCTACTTAAGGTATCAAGGGAATCCTGTAATTTCAGATGTCTGAGATTCAATATTGAATAAACACTGACATCTCCCTAACGGACGTACAAATACTCACGTCTGTCTATAAATGTAATATACAAACAATAGCAGGACAAAACTTGAATTACAAGGACTGAACTTTGTACTTTTAACCTTAATGGTATACATCGTATTAGATCAAGGTTAAGTCAGTTATGAAATAGCATGTCTACGCTACATGCATGCTAAAAATGGGATAAATGCGATTATTGTGTAAAGATAGATGAAAACCACAGACCTACAAATGGACGTAGGATATCAAGATTTGTAAGCAATGTTAAAGACATCCATTTCTCAATGATGGTAGAGAATTTCATTGGACAAACAGGCATGGTAAAGCAAATTGTATTGGTTGAAAATATAGGTCAAAAGTTTGCTTAGACAACTGCGCCGAAAATACATGTAAAATATTAACATGGAGAAGGCATTAAAGCAACAATGGCATTTCATATAATTGGTTTCATAAAGTGTAGATTAAAAATATAATATCGAATTTAAATCATAAGCCCTTTAAAGTTCTAACCAATCATAACTTAGATACATGTTTTGCTCTAAGTTTCGAGAAATCGCAGTATAACTGTTAAAATGTTAATAAGTTAAATAATCAATTTATCAATAATTATAGTTTTAAATAATATTTGCCAATCTAAGGGAAGTGCTTTCTACGGTCAACAGATATATTTTTTGTTTGGTTTACATCTATTTTATTCATTAATTTTTGACATAGAAATAAAATACTTCAAAACTAACAATGTAAAACTCACTCAATTTTACTGACTGTGTCGGTTGTGCTACTGTCATCATCAGTTAAAAAGATGCCACCAAAATTATAACTAAGGCTTCTACAAGTTTCATGATGCACGGGGGACAATGTGTTTTACGCAATCCGCCCATGACTTAAATAAGAAAAACAGAGATAAAAATAAGTTTCTATCGAGATTCGAACCCACAATAAAAAGATTTGTAGTCTGACCGTCTCCCCACTCGGCCACACAAACTACGATACGTTTTGCAAATAAGATATAAAACATAAGTGTTATGTGCTGACAATACGCTCTACGTGAACTACCGAAATTAACCGAGTATTAAATATACCGTGTAATGTGACGTTTTAATTTATGCAATCGGACAGTTCAATAATTAACTTTCGTACAATATCTTTTGTTTTTCATAGAATCATATTGACTTTCTTTATTAATGTACAGTATAAGTTCATTCACTCGAACACCACCGGGTCGAATTAATTGGCCGAGTCGAACACATTGTCTGGCACCGATCAATTTCCCTTCTATATCTATATTAGTCAACCTCTCTTGTGTCGAACAGGACTAAGTCGAACTCTCGAACCAATATCTTGGCCCCGTGGTTTACAAATACACTTAAATACAATTGTCTCTCTCGAACAATAGATTTTCACACATCGGCCGTAAAATCTTGACCGCAGTCATTGTTTGTGACGCGTGATAATAACAGGGCGTGAAAATCGCTTAACAATAGATTTGTTAATTGATTTTAATTGCTTAACAATAGATTTGTTAATTGATGATAATTTGCCCAACACATTGTGATTAGTAAATATGTTGTTTATAATATTGCATAAAAATTGCTTAACAATAGAATTGTTTGTAGACTGCAACTTGTAGACAGGCACATATTATAAAATGTCATGGTATGATTAAAAAAAATGACAAAACAAGTAAATAAGGTCTCGCTAAAAAAATAATTAGCGCATATAAAGCGTGTATGTTAGTTTTAATTAATAAAAACTGATAAAAAAGTTCGTGCAATTTCGGTCAAAAATAAGTCCAAATTAAGGATCGAAATGTTAGAACAGAATATACACACATATACAACAGCGGAAAAAAACTTACAGGAGGACCCGGTCACATCGAACCTTTCTCACTTACATGTAACCACATTAAAGAAATTATCAATTCATCTACTACTAACCTATATCGTGATCATGTTTTTAAATGTAAAAATAACGCACAACAAATATGAAGTTGGCATTTTTTTTTGCAGTAATTACTAACTACGTATACATGACACATGAATGAACCGTGTGTTCGGGGTATATACTAAACCAAGGGAGATAACAAATTTAAAAACCATTGATCTATATTAATAACGTCGTACTTGGACGAAAGTCGGCCGGGTCGAACACTTGGCTCTCTCGAATCATTTTTCATGTCCCCTCGAGTTCGAGCCAGCGAACTTTTACTTATTATAAGTTATTACTTTTACGTATTATAAGTGCGTACAAAATAACAAAACATGTTTCGGTAAACATTAAAAAAGAGACGATCCATTTCAGGGGTAGACAGTATTGAAAATAAAATTTGTGTTATTCATTTTAACACAATTAGCATGGCGGATAAACAAACACTACTTGGTAAATCATGCTTGTAATGGTAGAACGCTCTTCCATTACGCCAACAACTAAGACACTCGTAAAGCATATCACAATTGTTTATGTTATTGTCATCCTGAGCATCCCTCGTCGTGGATTGGTTCATTATATTGTTATTATAAACAGTGTTTTGTTTTTCAGATTATTCGGGGTATAAAATACATCTTACAGCCTTATATGGTCATTTGTTGAACCGCAATTCTTTTTGAATATTTCCTATTTAGCTGCAGGAAGTATTTGATGAAATGACAAGTGAATGTTTACATTCTGAAAATCGCGTAAGTACATGTATGTACCATGTAGCATGTTCAATTACCCCGAACGTTCCGTAACATTAGGATTGGATCAACTAAACCCAAAGACAACTCAACCCGAGACAACTGAATCCCTAACAACGGGTTGAGTTGTCACAACTTTGAGTTGAGTTATCCACGGGTTGAGTTGTCTACGGATTGAGTTGTCCAGTATCCGTAACGTTTGCTAACAATCGTTACTGAACACGCTGCTGGTAGCAAAACATATTATAAGTCTAATCGTCTTCTTTTCGTATAAAATACTGTACGGTCTCAAGTATATACATCATCCGTGAATTTAGAGAAATATCATTAGAAAACAATTAGTGATGTGAATTATATTGTATTGTTGCTTAATTGATTAATCGTCCAGTAATATAATTTGTATAAATGAGATAGATTTCGTTACTATGGAAACGCTTAAAAAGTTAATGGATATCCTTACAATAAACGGATTTACTTACATAAACAATATTTCAATTTTCTGGATATTTAACCTTACATTGCATTTTATGTCAGGTTTAGTCGAGGGTTATGACATTGAAATCGTTTCCGATGTTTTTGTAATATAAAAGTCACTGTAAAAAGTGTAAGGTACATGTGTTTGAGTGATGTTCACAACTTGTTTATCACTCTACAAGCAAACTTCACTTTAGAAATGAACAAGTCGATGCTGAATATAACTTTGTGTGTCACATTATAGTTCACTATTTTGAACCCAGGGTTTAATTTTGAGTATTTTTTTGTGTTTTCACCAGATCGGGTAAGAGAATTGTAAATCAAAGTACTGATAGTACAGATGGGACGGTGCTTATGAAATTATAAAACAAGTGATATGACGTGTTCTAGAAACTTACCAAATTTAAATTTCTGTTTCACATCTTTATTTATGAATTAGGTTGTCCAAATGTTATGGTGCAGTTGTTTCGAACATTAAAACAATACTAGAAGCCTAAGAAAAAAACTACCAAAAAAAAGATAAAATACCAACATCACAGTGGTAATAACACGTGACTATGAAATCACAAATGCTACGAATTGAAGAATAAAACAATGAAAAAACAGCCTCGACTTAAACTTATACAGAGCTGTAAGTCTTTTAATTCTTTTCATATTTCAATGATACCTACGGGAGGCTAAGCAGAAAAGCATAAACATTTTACTGCGCATCAAATCTCCAACACCAGTTTTATACTTTAGTTAACATAAATTCAATTACGCAATGTTCATGTCATTTTTATATGTGCAATGCAATTATAATATTAAAGTTTCATATGACTTATATCATCCTTACTATGGTGATAGGTCAGTCGCACTACAGTCGTAAATCTGTTGGAGGATAACTCGTAGTTTCTTTGTTTGTTTGTTTGTTCGTTCGTTGGGTATAACACCGTAGCAACACATTGTATAGGTCATAAAACGGCGGTCAGTCAACCTACTCACTCCTCATGGAAAGGCTAAATCTCTGGATTTAGCTGTTAACCAACTATTAAGCGCATACTTTCAGCAGTGACTGACAACTGCCCTACATAATTAAAAATCATTAGTAGGAGGGAGAATGGCTGTAGAAATAATTCCATGACCAAGCTCCACGAAAATATGCCCCGCCCGGAAATGGAACCCACGTTCCCCCCCCCCCCCCCGATCAGTAGATTTGCGTGCTGCCATCTAAGCTAGCCGGGCGGCTTGAAAAGTCGTAGATCAGTCGGCCAACAGCCGAAGGTCAGGCGTTCTATGGTCGTATATCAGTCGTACTACAGTCGTGATTTAGGCATACTGCAGTCTTATATCAGTAGTACCACAGTCGTAAATTAAGCGTAGTACAGGCATATCATCAGGATTGTTTTTAATCTATGATTTGTGGTTTCGAATGTGTCAGATTAAGGAAGAAGAATGCATTGCATCTTTTTTATTTCATTTTTAAATGTCTTTATGATGGCTGATAGGGGTTTGACGGTGGCTACCAATGGCACGGGATTAGTTGAATTGGGTACACAGATGGTTGGTAGGGATGCAATGATTTTAGCTACTTAAGGAAGATTTTATCGTTATGTGGACAGCTGATATGGGGCTAAGGGTAGTTGGTTTGAAGTCAATGTGTCCATTGTAATACCTGTGTGTTACTTAGGTTCGACATCCTACCAAGTGCGACGTTTAGTGACAAAGGCTGTCAATTGATATTTGTGCAACCTAAAGCCTCGGCGTAGTGACTTTTGTCAACATGGTCATTGCAGGCGCGTAGGAGCTGGGGCCGCAGGGGCCGCGCCGCCACTCCGATAACCTGGAAAGCAGCGGCAATGGGACCGCGAGTGAATTTTTCATGACACATATTGAAAATCTTGAGGTCTAATTCAAAGATTTGTTCTTAAACAGGGGGTACTGAAAGTGCTGGAAATCGAGTTTTTAGATACTAAAATTCACACAAAAAATCGACAGGCGGAAGGGGACACACCTCCCGTACCAAACCCATCAACGGTCTTAATATTCAGATCCTTCCTACGCACCTGAATTTTGGTGTTTAGCGATGGTTGTGACATTAAGCGTTAGTGTTATGGCGTTTAACATCAAGTTGTAAGGTGTAACAAATATATTGTATTCACAAAGGTTTCCAACAAACATTATATAAGACATCAAAATGTTTAAGAATTTGTAGAAGCGTAATCACTATATAATTGATATATAATATATTTTCTTTATTGGTTTAAACAGGAAACAGTCTACTATATTACTGAAACTTGTATTTCTAATGAATAGATTTGTATGAAGAGCGACTTGAGAGTGTATTTCTAGATTAAAAGATTTCGATTGTAACTAGATGTTGTTTAGAAATTACTTATAAAGTATTCCGAAACCTTGAGTGTACTTCATAATAAATCCTTTCTCAAGGATACATTCACTGGGGAGAAATTAGAGATTCCATGAAACATTACTAGTAGATTGATTGTATATAAGTAAGATTTCTTTAAGTAAATTAACAAAAGTTAGAGCAACAGGCGTAATATAATAACATGTACTTGTTAAAGACCCAGAATTTGAAGAATCTGTAGTTTGAACAGTCAATGTACAAGATTTTATCACTCTTTGCGTATAATTTAGCCTCATTTTTTTCAACAAGAATTCACCTGAAAACAAAAATTAATAATGGCATTTTATCCCCACCTATGAATTCAGCCATTTCACTGTTGTGAACGGGGAGGTAGGTTAACACAATGGTCCTATTCTAAGCTCTCGTTGTATTATAACCACTTCTTATGTCACAGGAACATCAGTGTAGAAGATCTCTGAGGTGTTCCGAATGATTTGTAAGTCCTTTGATAAGTTTGTATTGCCATTTTAATATCGTTTGATTTCAGGTTCCCGATACGATACAAAACGTGCAATACAGTTTCGCGTCAAATCAGTTATATTTATACATTGTTGAAATTAAAATGTTTAAACTAAAGCGGTTTAGGTCGGTTTTAGGGTACACCCCTTATTCCGAGCCATTCGGAACTACCTCGGCGATTACTGCATAACACACTCGTCAGTTTACGGAATCATCCGATCGGTTTTCCGAATGATTCCAAGCTACTTCGAAAATCTTTCAAGAGGTGTACAGGTTAAAGAGTATGATGATATTTATGAATTTTACGAAAACAAAGACAGACACAATATTAGCTACATTGTATTTATAGGTCGTTCGGGACCACTTGAGACAAAAATATACGATATTTTATTCAAACAATGCCTCATGATATGCTGAACGAGCAATAACATGCGGAAGTTTTAGGTTTATTCAACAAATATATCATATAAATTAGGTCTCTTAGGAAATAGATAATTATATAATATTATTAACTAGAATTTTCCATCGCTATTATAATAATCTGAACATAATCATTGTCTTGTTTTCATTGTTATAGTATTTTTCTTAAGGCATTTATCATCATAATCATATTTGTGCGTTCTTGTAATTTGAAATATGTTTTGTTTCATCATTCAGTTATAGTAAAAATGATTCCTTGGGGATCTTTGTTCTAACTAAGGCATTTTAGTCTGTATAATCCCAAATGCTGATGACTGCTGATAAAAATTGATTTTCGCCAATTTCTCTTTCCGGACATATAATTGAATGATTTCATAAAGCGCATAATAATAATTACCGCTTTTCTTTCCCAGAAAGTTTCTAATTGGTTGAGTTTTTGATCATTAGTACCAAAACAAGCAAGATAAATCGAATGGGTTAACAAGGTCATTTGTGCAGAGGAGTAGTCAATTACATGTACAACTTACAGGATAACTTGAGAATTTTTAGACAAACACTTGTAACATTTATTTTATGAATTGTTTGAATCTTTATATTTTTTCGGCTGCTGCAAGAACTACTTTGAGGGAAAACAAGCGTTTGTTTACATACTGAAGATCATGTGACTATATACCTTGGTATGTGAAAAAGGGAGTTATACACAGTAACACCGTTTAGAGAATCACGGTACACTAAATAGGAAGCGGCTTCATTCAATGCATCTTTGCAGGGATTTTATATAACAGGGATTTGTAACCATATAGATTTTCATCAAATTTCACTGTCGTGGCTATTATTTTGACTCATACGGCAATCTGATAAAACCCGATCTAAAAATTTCCGCTCGCCTACTCGCTAATTTAGATCCGGTCTTTTTAAACGAAGGTCACGTTCAGGTGACCTTTTCTCATCATAATATTCATGACGAAATTGTTATGATACGTAACATGTTTACATCGCCTACGTAACGCAATTTGAAATGAGCCGCCCAACCGCAGACTGTGAATAATACCGTTGTTAAATTAGCATGCAAACCTTGATCTAAAAATAGAAATTACGAAATCAAAATGTGATTAATAGTGTTTTCTTCTAGATGAAAGGTATTCATTGATTGGTCGACACAAAGTTCATCTAGACGTGACCTTCCACGGAGACAGTAGTGATTCTGCACGACAACGGGATATCTGTTTACGGAGATTGACTCACACGGATAACTAGTATTTTTAGTTTAAATAAAGATATTTAAATGAAATTTTGCACCAGTATCATTCAAATCAATACAATGGTTAGATAAAATGTGTTTCTAGATGATTTTGATATAAATTATGCTCACAGACTGTTTCACAAAATTATGCATTTTTCCGCCAATCCCCCATTTTCAGCCCTAATTTACATCACCTAGAGTCATATTTTCGGTCATAATTGCAACAATTTTTTTGTCAAAAACTTCAGAAACATTCACAAGTTGCATGAAGAAATGCTTTTGTACTCTGGAAAAGTTTGTACAGCCTGTTTCAGCCGGTTACAGACAATGACGACCGTGAATATTCAAAAAAAAAAAACTTCGTTGCAAATCCCTGTTATATATTAAAATCCCTGATATATGTGATGCAGACAATAGTAGTACGACTGTTCCACTGTTCCACGACTGTCGAACTCTTAGAACAATACTTTTGATGAGGGTGCGAGCAGAAAATGTCACGAAAGAGCAGTTTTCTTTAAGTGAAACCCAAGAAATGCAACTATGCATGTCAATAAACATCCTCGGTAATCCAGGGTATTATTCGCCAACGATAATATTCATTACGTATTCATGAGTACCGTGAGTTTCCGACGATGGCCAATGAATTACAGTGTAGTCATTACAGGTGAAGGATGAAAGGGTGAAAACGCGTTTTTTGAATGTTAATGGGGAAAATACTTTTATGCAGGTGAGAACGCCTTCATTTTTTTAAAGCCTGGTCCATAAGTCCGAGTAATCTATGTTTTCGAATAAACCGTATATACATGCAGGCATGTGAGAATTTTGCTTTTCAATCACAAATATACCTAGTAAGAATTCTGCGTACATTCAGACAATGAGCGATACTTGCTGCCAGTGAAGATTTATAAATTCTACCGTTCATTGCCACAATGTGCTTAGAAAACTAGGATTCTTGGACTTGATCATTGGAGTGCTACAATTTGTCTTCATGCATTTCAATAATCAACAGAATCGTTAAAATGCTTTGTCATAATGTATTGATATAAAAATTGTAGACAATTACAATAATATTAATTGTAAGTTAATGATATTAATTATACGTTAATTATATTTTCTGCTATAATTATTGGATATTCTAGCATTCCAAGAGAGTCAGTGAGTAGCCTCTATCTAGAATATTTATAGATTAACAAATCTCTGGTGAAAACTTCTCACGATAGAAGAGTTATAGAGAAAACCATTATCTTTGGTTAGTTGATACTATTGAATGGATACACGTGGATAGACTTAGAGAAATGAGTTCATAGCTGCTAACAGATAATTTGCGATAAACGGAATAGGATGTACTTGTACAGTAAGTTTTTATTTATTTACGACGTGTACTTAATTAAATGCACCGATAGTACATATTTTCTTACGTGACAAATGTTATTTGTATAATCTAAAGCGTATTTTGATGATGTGCTATGTACAAATCGTAACTAAAATATATGTTCTGTTCTGTTCTTAAATGGAATTTAACCTTACACTTAATTGATGTTGACATTCGTTTTACCTTCTTAACTAAATGTATTCATGTGCATTTTTGTATATTCTAATCATTAATATAAAAATTCGAGGTATGTTTTTATATTTTCTTCAAATTCTTACATATTGTTACTTATGTAACTAGTGAAAGCGAATTAAAAATTATGTTCTATTCAGAAAACAATACTTTTTTATCATATCTAAAGTCATATTTTATGTATATTTAATATACTTTATTTTTAAGTGAGTTTTGTAAAAGCAAATCGGCTTGCGTATTTTTGAATGTTTTTAATGTGATTTAATTAGTCTAATGTTATCAGATTGTACTCATATTTAAATGTTTATTTGTGTCAAGCTGTCTTTTAATAGCAATTTTAACGAAGCAATGATTTGCGTGTTTAGGTCGGTATGATTTGCTTCTAGTATTTTAATAATTATAATTTGAAATATCTATTAAAACTACGGCATGACTTTAAATGAGGTTTTTCCATACAGTCATATATTTCTTTGACAATTTTGTTGAAGATTTTCAGATACATTAATGTAACAAAAAAATAGTAATTTCGATTGTTCATCATATTTACTAGAACTTCGGACAGAAGTAAAATTGCTGGTCTGGTTATGACTTTGTCCTGTGTATGATATGTTTGTTTAAAAAATCCCTTATGTTAAATATACATGTATTATTAAAAATGCATCGACATGCTCATCATTCAAACAGTTGACCCATCACTGTATATAAAAATTAATGGTCAATCGGTGTTGTGGTAATAATATTATAGTTCAAACGACTGCATTTGCTTTGGAAAACAAATTTGGTTGTAAGCAGTTTCAAGTCGTCCAAACATAATACATGTATAGATAACAATATATAATTACATTCTCGAACATACACATTTTTATTTTGGTATAAGCAAAAATGGCATGGCTCAACTTTAGTACACAATTTAATTATTATCAACGCACCGCGAAATAAACATTCATAGGACTAAAGTGGTGAATGCAACAAAAATTCGCCAAAAACCATCAAAGCCAAACAAATTGAGTACCTTCAGCCAAAAATATCATTAATTATGCCATGCCAAATGAGAATTTTGTTCAGTGTCAACTCAAGTTTGACAAACCTAGGTTCCTATTCACAAAAACACACAAACCGAACACGAAAACACAAATAATACAATGCATTGTAAATATGTACCTATATTTTAATGGAAAACATCATCATAATATGAAACAATGGTCTGAGTTACTTATGAAATGACTAGTTAAAGCACAGACTTAAAACATATGGCTTAATATAAAATACATTTTGTATTGCATTTATGTAACGAATTTGTCGTTATCGAATCCAGGAACATTGGAATTATTTAGAAAATTTCACTAACATTTTTTTTTTTACTTGAGGACTCTAAAACCTACGTGTACGCGGACGCTTAACAAAATTCCGGTATGACATGCTCTTATGCCTCAGTCCCATAAAATCGTGGCTTTTTACAGACCCGTACGTGCAGACAGTCGTAGGCCGTGGGAAGCCTTGCGTATCAAGGTGACGGTACGCACATGGTACAAAACAACACACCCGTACGAAGCCATAGCTGGCATTAATCCATACTCGGCCACTATTTTGATACGTGTATCTAGGGCTCATCTCACGGACCCTAATGAAAACGTAACAGTCCGTACGGGTACACAAGAGTTCGTACGGGTCCTTGCGGAGCTTGATCGCACGGCGCCCGTACGGTGTTCATGTTTATGGGACTGTAGCTTTAGTTTATCAACGTATGAAGGAAAATAACATGTGGTAGACATGATTGTTCACATAATTTAATAGGTCCAAGACTGTTCGGAGGCCACGGTATTTCATGTTGTAATGGCTATGTACAAATTTGTATTATATCTAAAATATTTTGGATTTTTATATCATCAATTTTGTACGATATAATTGTCTAAGTTACCAAGCCGAGAATTCAAAACTCCACTAGCCGAGAATTCAAAACTCCACTAAACAAATGTAGATTATAGCAAAACACGAGCTCTATAAACATATATCCAACAGACCGCTTTCGTGTAGGATCTCTTATGGTAGCTCCGAGGGTCACTTCGATATGACCATTGTGTCGACCAATTAGGCTTATGCGTAGCTTTCATTTAGACGAAACACTATTACATGTAATAGCATCATGATTTCGTAATTTCTGTTTTAGACCACATTTTGCGAGCTATTTGACTGTGTTATTATGCACTGACTGTGATTGGATGGCTCTTTTCAAATTGCGTGATGTAGACGATGTAAACAAGTTACAAAACATAAAGATTGCGTCATAAAAATTGTAATGGAAAAGGTAACCTGAACGTTATCCTCATTTCAAAATATCCAGATCTTAAATTAGCGAGTAGGCAAGCGGAGAATTTTAGATCAGATTTTGTGTACCTCCCAGAGATAATTTTGTCACCAATCCGAATCGTATAAATTTCCTATTGTTTACAGTATCAGGTCCAACCGATAGCTACTGTACCAATACCAGACATGAAGCTTATGTCTGGGTAAATCTGCTATCTGAAAGCGATAGGTTACAATGCGGAATAAGATTAATAATCACTTTAAAGTAATCAAATTTAATTAGAAAGTCCACCTGGTGACAGTTTTTTGGATCAACAGAGAACAATACATAATTAAAGTTAGTTGTTGTTTTGCGTCAAGTCATACAAATTGAATTTAAGTCTCTGATTATTCAATCTTTATTTTCCACCAAGAGATTAAATAAGACACTGTTTGCTATTGCACTTATCAGGCCATCAACAGGCGTGGTAAATTTTTACTTCAAGGTAAAAAAACTTTAGGGATGCATACCGGTACCGGGTATCGGTACCAGTATCGGTATCGTTTCGAAAACTTCCGGTAAATGCCGTTTCGTTTTGGTTCCGGTACTCAAATCGGTACTTGAATACTCTGAATTTTTAGGCATTTTACAAATTGTCTAAATTTAGAAATTGCTTGTAACATATACATATCAATAACAAGCTGACCTCCGTAACATATCAGGTCATTAGTCAGGTATTAAACAATTTCAACGAAATGAAAATACATAAGTACTTCACACAATCTGTAAACATTAGCATGGGCGGATCCAGCGGGGGGTCAGGGGGTGTCAGGGGGGTCCGGACCCCCCCCCCTAGAATTTGGAAAACGTATCTGTCCATTAGTGTATTTTTTGTCTGTAAGTCATTTTAAAGTAGCATGAAGCAATTTTTCTCAGTGCTTAACATAGATTTAATGGTTATGTAGTTTTTATTATTAATATGTTGCATTTTTTCTGCAAAATGTGTATAATGTGGTTGTGGTTCGAGGTTCGGACCCCCCCCCCCCCCCCGTAGAAAAATTCCGACCCCCCCCCCCTAGAAAAGTTCGGGCCCTTCCTAGAAAAAAATCCTGGATCCGACCCTGATTAGTAAATAAATTGGTGTACTCAGGCAAACTCACGTTGTTCATTAATTGATTCCGCATGTTGACCGTACTCAAATGTACCGATCAGCACAAATCACGTACATTCTTTATAAACACGGTTTGTTTACCAATGAGCACTCCATGAACCACAATATCATTCCATTTTCAAATTTCCGGCACGTGGAATCAAATTAACCCCAGCCATGGAGCAGTGCACTGGCACCAGAGTCCTTAAACTCGTTAAATACGCACATACATGCTTTAATAATAATAATTATTTGTCAACCAACACAATTAAAAAACGGCCTCGGATACATTATCGTGTACATGTTATAAATATACTTTTATTATAATATTATACATTTTTATACACGGGGGACCGTACTCATGTGACGTTTGCATTATTTTATGATCATAAGTTATGGATTCCGGTGCAGTGGAAGAGCAAAGGATCCATTTTCCTTAGAATACTGAGAAGTTGTCAGGTACTTTCGTTTATGGAGAAACATGTAAATTCACAGTATTGCACTGTTTCAAAGAATTTATTTTTATGAAAACAAAATTGTTTGTTCAATATGTGTATTTTGCCGACAGCTTCCTAGCTCGTTCCCAGCGAGGATGGGAATGCCTCTTAAAATATTTCCTTAAACTTAAGAAAATTTTAGTCTATTCAGAGGAAAATCTATTAATTTGAGGAGAATTTATACTTAAGTAAAGATGGGAATACGGCCTCAGGTTAATATTGTCGGACTATACTTGTAAAGAAACATTCGGAACTCCTCGGCCATTCGCTACGAATAACATCCGACATATTTATGCGCCATTTTGGAACTACCGGTGTTGAAGTAAACAAATACACGATCTTTTAGGCGATGAGTTATGTTTCAATTTTAGTCCATAAATTTGAAATAACACAGTTTAATGATATCGCTGAACAATATTTGGTTAAATGTATAACATAGAAATAGGTTTTTACAAAAATATAGTGTATACTACAAGAATTTTTTTGCATAACCGTTACGTGCTTCGCCTTGCGTGGGTAGTAAAAACCCAAGCCGACAGGATAGACCCCCTCCGAATCCTTCCGACATTATCCATTCATAAAAGGTTGAGGTGTTCCGAATGGTATAGAAAGTGTCTAGGAATGTAGCATTCGGAACACCTCAGAGATATTGTACGCAGACATGCCTCGTACATTATAAGTGGTAGTTATACAACATGTTATGAGACCCGTGGTAGAGCTCTCTGGAGGGTAGTGTTATTATTGTTTATTTTTGGACGTGTAAAGTCATAATTAACAAAGCACTTGCCTGCTATTCTGCTAATTAGCAACGTAACAAAAGTCTGTGCCTCACACGTCGTGTTTTGTGATGTTCAGATTATATTACCACATAACCCAAGTCCTGTTAAAATCACATGGAATTCCATGATGAACTGCTTTCTCACATTATGATGTCTCATGTGTATTTGTGCAGAAAATCACCGAGATTTTATGAATGGGAGTTTAGGTTTGGTGAGCATTCACAAGCTCTAGTAATTTCTATGTTAAAACTAATTTTCCACCTTATGATGTCTGAGGTATATATGCGTTGTAAATCGCCCTGGAATTCGGAATAAGAATGTTGGTGTGGTGGGCAGCCGTCTTACATGTATGATAACATAATAATTAGAGAATATTCGGTTAGTGTCAATCTGTACTAAGTTTATCCGGCAAGTTGGAGTAAGGTTTATTCGGGAAGGCTTGCCGAGCCAAATTTTAATCTCTTTGGAGACGAGCCAGATAAACTTTAAGTTAATCCATACGGAACTCCTTGGCCACTCACAAGGAATAACCTCAGACGTATTTAGAGGCCATTTTGGAACTACATGTGCGTCATACGCTCAAACAAAGACCTCAACTGGTGTTGAGGTTACAAATCCACGATCGTCAAGACGGTGATATATGTCTCGTTTTAGTCCATAAATTTGAAATGCAGGAATAAATGATATCCGCTGAAAAATACATGTACATAGGCACATTTATAGTGAAAGAAATGGATCTACAAAGCTTTTATGTGTTTACGGCAAGAACTATTTTGCATAACCTTTACGTGCTTCCCCTTAAGCTTCGCTTCGCTTCGCGTATGTAGTAAAGCCTCTGGGTTACTGATGGATCTCTACGAATCCTTCCGATTATTCATTTAATGAATGGTCGAGGTTTTCCGAATGTAAGTTGAACTGGTCGTTAAAAGAATGAAACGTAGCCGTTTTTGATCCACATCATGATTATACAGAAAAGTAGTCCGTCTTATGTAGTCACATGGCTGACATTCTGTACACAAACGGTCTGACTGACCATTGTACGGAGACGCCGCGCATCATGGGTAAAAATGTTTATTTACCTGAAAACACGTGGCAATGTTTACATTCTAATAATTTCCCCCTTCAAGTATGCTGAACAAATAGAGTATGTATTTTGTATCTACTCAATAAAATTTAAGTGTCCAACCAACTATCCTCATTAAATTAAACTTTTTAACCGGTAGTTAAACCTTCATCATAACGTGTTTACATCTGTCCTTCTTTACACAGTCGTTTGAAATCGAAACTAGAATACAGTACACGGGTTAACTATGCACCTATACCTATAGAGGTTTAAAGTACTTTGTATCTATGGATTTATATTCCTGTAGCTATGAGTGATCATTTATTTAACATTTTAACAATGATTTAGTCAAAAAACGAAAAAATCCAACGATTTTGTCTTCATACGCCGCACTATATTCTGTTGCGTACCAAACGCCGAATTTTGGGACGCGTTGTGCGTCTTAGTATAGAGGTGATATCTTCACGTTCTATTTATAGAATGCATGGCTGAAGGATAAAGCAGCAGTGAAATAAGCTTAGGTTTATTATATCCATGGTGCTTGTAAAAGATCAGTTGGTGGTATGTTAAAACGTGTTTATATATGGTGTAAAAGTCAATTCATATAAAAGATAAAAAATAGACTGAAAGCCATTATTTTATGCTAATTACTAAAAACAAAATACCATTCACTCAAAGATACACGAAATGCCAATGTAAAATGTCATTCTCGGCATCATTATTGTCACAACAAGAATAATGTTCGGAAAACCTTGCATTATACAAAGCAAAGATGGCAAAATAACAAAAGACAATCGTTTAATGCATACAATAAACACATGGGTTTATAATATAAAACTGTATTTATTATTTCAAAAGTATTCTCTTGGTAAAGAAAATGGTATATTACACGTGCAAGTACATGAAAGTTTCAGCGTAAAAAATGTCATAAAATCTTCATCTAGTCATTCTGATTCTATTAATATGTACAATGCATGTCATTTTTGCCCATATTTTGCTCTTAAAAAACCTACAGAGTTTTTTTAATAAGCTATATAATATATTTATATGATGTTATAACAAATATTATGGATTGTTACCACCCATTTTGTAACAAAAACAAGAATTGTTTTTATTATTATAATAATTATTATATACCGCATTTGTACAGCGCTCTTTTCATATTGAATATGTGTTATTGTTATATAATTGTTATAATAACAAAATTATTTATAACAATTTTTTTAAATGTTAAAACCTAAAATTAAAAATAAAGAGAAGTTCGCATACAGGGAACAGATCAAACCCGATTCCATACAAGAGCGCTGACTTCGGTGTGCGCTCAATATGGTTGGCTAAGATTGGAGCATGTACAGAAAAAACATACAAGAGTAATTGTCTAAGAATGAATAATAACATGTTATTCCAAATTAAATTACCTATACCAAATATCAACATAGAACTATTAGAATATTTCAATATAAAACAATTTGTTTCAAATATCCTAAGGGATTCTGATTGCCAGACGTTTAAGAATAAAATGTCACATGATAATTCCTCGGTGAGTTGGGAAACTAATCTGGGATTTATTTTATAATAAAATTACTGTCTGCTTATAAGAAGATGCCGAAGATAGCGGTTTGGATAAATGTTAACTGAACTTACCATTTCGAGTTTTACATTTACATATATACGTGACTCTGTTGTAGTTCCGTAGGCAATTTTTTCGGGGTGCATGAATGAGGCCTTATGTTTTATAAACATGGTATCTTTATTATAAGTGATATACTTAAAATAACCTCGCATTCATACAAGAAACAAGAAAGTAGTTAAGTCAGTTGCAAATTTGGAATTTAGTATCTCGTTTTGTTATACTTACGTACATTAAATTACAAATGTACTTATATAACGTTTCTGGTCGTAGTAAGGTTATATATACAACTGCATGTGCAATGTATAACGATTTAGTGACAACAAATTAAGAGGATGAATATGGAATCTATCATCCCATAGCATAATAAAGCCGCCCGGCTAGCTCAGTTGGTAACACGCAAGTCTACTGATCCAGGGGTGGTGGGTTCGATTCCCGGGCGGGGCATACTTTTGTCAAGCTTGGTCATGAATTATTATTTCTACGGACATTCTCACTCCTACAAACGATTTTTAATTATGTAGGGCAGTTGTCAGTCACTGACGAAAGTATGCGCTTAGTAGTTGGTTAAAAGCTAAATCCAGAGATTTAGCCTTTCCAGGAGGAGTGAGTAGGTTGACTGACCGCCGTTATATGACCTATACAATGTGTTGCTATGGCGTTAAACCCAACAAACCTAACATAATATATGACTTTGCCTTTTATTGAGTATTAGCTATCATTGTGATTTAACATTATTTAACCGTTGTGACCATGTACATCTATAATATACATGTAGTACACCCATGTTCATGGTCAAATTGATAATGGTTGACTTAACCCTAAACCGGTGAATCCTGCATTTTACGTGTCTGGACACCATCCCTATAAATGACCACCACATGCCTTAAAATAAGTGGGTTTTTCGGAGTTATGGAATTTCACTTAAGGATAGTAGTCTAAAAATACCCTTTTTGCGCGCCTCTCCCATGAAAAGATGTAAAGGTGACTTCAAAAAGGGAAGAAGTTCCCCTTTGTTGCTGGGGTTTGAATGGGCTGCAGTGTTCCTCTTCGCCAAACAAATCGGCGTAATTGAGTACAGAAAATGGTGCCAAATGGTGTTCATGTGAAAAATTTCTAAAATGTCACCCAGGTCGCAACTAGTGAATGGTTAACTGCCATCAATGTTGATAGTAAATGAGTATAGTTTATTCAGCCTGACAGGACAGTTGTACCTGATCCATTCAGTAGTGTGTAACACTGAGTGGGTGCTACCTGGCTGGATGTTGAGTGGTATGTAACATGAGTATAGTTGTTTAATAAACGTAGTTAAAATGCATGTGGACTTCACATGATTGTAATACAATCGATTGCTTTGTTATAACTCGCTCTATTATGTCTAGAACAAAAACTGCTGATGACATTTTCCTAGAGCCATTCATTAGCATTCCACAAGCGCATAAATCGTTTTGTAAAACAATTATTACTTTTAATATAAAACTCACAATGCAAATTATAAACAAATATGCTTGAAGTATGAATGATATACTAGAATTGTTGGAGCTAATGAAATAACATCAGTTTTAAATATCGCCATTTATCAGAACAGAACAGAACAAAAAACCCACTTTATTTTCTCAAATCATGAAACAGAATACATGAGCAAATCAAATAAACTATGTGTTAATAAATAAAAAAGATAATTCAAAATACATGTACATTTTGTATATAGAGGTATTTATCATTGTATTGGAAGAGAGAAATACATAAGAGAGAGGGGGGGGGGGGGTGAGAGTGAAACATTTTAATCGTCAACGTTTGACATTTATGTACGCATGTGTCAATTAATAATTTAATATATAATAATAATAACAACCTACTTATTTCAATGGTTTCATTTTAATACATAATCATTGTGTCAGGTTTTTTTTTTCTTCCAATGATTAGATTGTTCAGTTGGCCTTTGAAAGCCATTCAAAGGCGCGACTGATTTTTGCTGGTTTGAGTTAATACATGCAGCACATCAACACATTGGTTTTATCGTGTAAAATGATTGGATTAGGCACATAAATAGTAATGCTATTTCTGTGGTAATAAAAGAGCTTTGTATGCAGAATGAAACAGCAAGATTTATAGACATTAAATGTGAAAATGAATGAATGGTGAATCATTAGAAATAACGTGTTGATTTAGTAATGTTTCAAAGCTTCAAACGGTTTTAAATCAAAACCATGTATATTTGATTGTAAAAAGAAAACATCATAGTACACAAATGACCTTATTCCGTCAGCAACATTTGTCTATGAAAGGCCATTTGAACGTCACCATTCGGATCTACTGATAAGAAAATGTAACTGTTTGCTTCAGAAATCTGGTTCAGATGTATGTTTAACGTATTGAGCAAGCCCATGAGGCTTAATGTAAGGAGTTTCAGACTTAGCCATGTTAGGAGATACTAATAGTTAATATGACTCCAGAACCTTTGAATTAACGTCACGGTTCTATATCGAATTGAATTTTGTTCATGAGATTTCTTATTAAATTCAAGCATAATTTTGGCATTTTACCGAACATATAAGACTAAATCACGTACTTAATTTTTCCCATTGTGTTCACTAACTAGTTTTCATCGTCTATGTATTGAAGGAACGTTTCCCTACAGTGTGTCAGGCTAAAACATCTCTTAACTTTTCCTCATCACACAGCTAGACTCGAGACTGTTATTTGCTAAATAGAGTGCGAACTCTGTTGTACAACGCCCACTGAGACAGACTAAGGTGTGTTGTTGTGCAAGGATTGATGCTCTGCAGAGGTTAAATTCAATAATAATACATTGTACAATGTATTATGGGAAATATCAAAAGCTGTTGTTGTGCAGAGGATTCTGTAGAGAGCCTCTCTGCAGAGGTTATACTGTATTACTAATTGTTATACCTGGCACTGATACTTCAAATTTTGAAAGTTGCATTCATACTTTCAATTCCATATTGATAACTTGATTGCTCATTTTTAGAATGTACATCGGTATAACATAATTAAGACATACATTTAAACAGGAAATACATTCCAGAAATACATTCCAACCAAATAAAACAATTGAAATCACAAACATTTTACGAAGTTGTGCTTTCTTATATGAAACATACATATAAATCATGTATAAGAAATATTATACTTATAAACAATGGTTAATTCAAGTGTATATTACACATATTTATGTGTATCATTACCATTGATTGGTCAAGGCAACTGGCTTTAAGTCACTTCGACATTTCACAGATAGAAGATCATGTGCCAAGCTACATACTATGAATTCATTTAAGATGGTTTCTTATAAAGCATTATCTATGAGCTGTATATTTGCATGGCACTAGCTTCTGAAATAGTCATTATTTTCTTTAAACAATCAGATCAAATACATTCCGTGTTCATAATTTCCTGCGCTCTTTAATGCTTTTCAATAATCTTTCATTACATTATCATTTGTTTCGTTTATTTCTAAAGTGTTGAAATGACGTCACGTGGTACGTAATCTTGATTGTATTCCTTCACATAAACGACTAAACTATTACCAATAAACCTTTGAATAAACTGACTTAATAACTGGTAGTGAATTGAGATTTGTTATGGAAAAATAAATTAAATAAATCTAGAAAGGTTCCGCAACCAGGAAATGTCTTACTACTCTAGAAATAATTACATGTAGATATTTTAGAGTTTCATCAATGTTTATTGCTCTAATCCAGATAGTTAAACCAAATAAGCTTGTTCGTAAGTAGAATTAATGACGTCATGTACGAAGGTTGTTTTTTATGTTTCTGAAACATCAATGTTACATAGTAAAGATCTTCGACACAGAGTTGAACGTTAAACTACAAGATTGTAATTGTATTATTATTCTGACTCAACTTAATCTGACTCAAGCTTAAAGTTACTTGTTTACATATGTCAACTTAAATATATCATTTTCTAATTAACTCTAAAAACATTAAACAGACACATTTTGGAAGCAGTGTTTTGTTAATAAAAACATTAGTGCAAATAAACATACATTTGTAACAATTATTTGATGTATTAAACCGTACTCCGTTAGAAACGTCAAGGCGAATCGAGTGTAGCACCGCACAACGTCGCAATGCTTGGAGTACGGCTTACGCCAATCTGATTAAAACCCGATCTAAAATTTTCCGCTCGCCTACTCGCTAATTCAGCAATACTGTGGCACAGATTCAAAGTATTCATTCTTATGAAAATAACATTAATTGTCCAGTACGTGTATTTTGCCGAAAGCTTCCGATAAATCGCGATTTACAAACGAAGCCAAAAATATACTGCAAATACTGAGTTTAATATATTCTTGCATAAAGATCAAGCTCAGGTTAATTCTGTTGGACTATATATCAGTCTAAGTAGTCATTGTTAATTGATTTTAACGTCGCATTCAACACATATATAGGTTATATATACGACGGTCAGCTCTTCCTACTATAGGTTTCCTGAACACTTTTTTATCACCAGTACTAACTTACCCTACCACGAGGCCGACAGCTCATGTATAGGTTATGGCCTACTGCGACCGGGCTCGAACCCGCGATCTCCGGATTCGAAGTCAGAATTGCTAACCACTACGCCACGGCCGCGGCAAGTAGTCTTCATTATGTTGTCTTAGCTCTAATCCATACTTATGTAAAATCCTCAAACATACATAACTAACTACTCACGTGTTGTCTAATTTTCTAGGAATGGTGTTATTTGTTCTGTGAAAAATACTGATCTCATAATTTCACTGTAACATTAGAATATATACTGTCACTTCTAAACACATTTTCAGTACAAATTAGCTAGATCTGTAACAGTTTTCTAATATAAAGCACATTCAAAGGGTTAATATATGTGTTCTGTGCTGTAGACAGGTTACTAGGTGTTTTCAAATACCGATAGCAACCATCATAAGGATGCTTATTTGTAAGAGCACACAAATGTCTCACCAAACATATACATGTAAACCTATAGCTCAAGAAATCTTATTGTCACGTACAGAAATTTTAATGTAATTGTAATATAATATGCTTATTTATGGAGGCATATTTTTGTCAACAGATAATCACATATCTAACACGTTATTGAAGTGGTTAACTAGTTATCGTAACTAGTTGACCTCTTAAATAACAGGTTAGTTATTTGGTCATCTGTTGGCAAAAATATACCGACATAACTTCTGTATGATATCAAAACATGCGTTCGGCGCGATATGACCTTTCTGTGTTGGTGCGCCGTAAAACCCAAACAAACAAACAAATCAAAACATGCGTGACAAAAGTCAGAATCTATTAATAAAGTCAATTATTCTTAAAGTAATCAAACTTAAAATAAAATACTGTAAAGTTTCACTATTTGGACCTTCAAAATCTATAGTTTAATAACGGAATATTCCTAAAAGTGGAGGCCCTTTCATGGGCAGATCCAGCGGTGAGGTAAAGGGGGTCCGGTACCCCCCCCTAGAATTTAGAAAATGTACATGTCCATTGTGTATTTCTTGCTTGTAAGTCATTTTTAAGTAGTATGAAGCAATTTTTCTTAGTGCTTAACATAGATTTAATGGTTATGTAGATTTTATTATCAATATGTTGCATTTTTTCTGCAAAATGTGTACAATGTGGTCGTGGTTCGAGGTTCGAACCCCCCCCCCCAGAAAAGTTCGGACCCCCCCCCCCAAGAAAAAAATCCTGGATCCGCCCCTGCCTTATTCAAAGTAAGCATTTCGGACTAAATTTCATAAAAAATTGCTTGATTTTGCAATAACAAAGGCGGTCTTTAAAACGGAACTTCATTTAAAATGTTTTTTCCGCCTAGAACCGGGTTATGCCGTTTAAATCTGGCAAGACAAATAACTGTTAAAACCGCTATTTTAATCTGCAAGTCAAGCAATTGTGGATTCTGTCTTGATAACGTAGCACTTGATAACACGATATTAACACTGTGAATATTAAGGACATAAAGCACAGTCCTAATACACAAAATAATAATTTTCCAATTTTAATCGCATATTATTTTCTAAACATTAACATTATAACTACAGAATTATTTCATCTTCTGTTTTGTTGCTTCTAAAATAGTGCATGAAATTACTAATATTTGTCTTTAAATCTGAAAAAAATCAACTTTCGTGGTTGTTCGAGTGCAATTTTACTTTAGTACAAAAAGGCATTAAGTTCTTGTTTGAGAGCGCTAATTATTGCTCAATTGCATTGGCTTTTCTAAGTTTGGGTTAAAAATGAAAGCAAAATAACTATTGATAGGCTTTGTAATTAAAGATATGGATACACACGTATATCAAACCACAAAATGACTAGGGAATGTTTCAATGAAATCGAAACGAATTAAATCTGTGTTATCGATTACGATTGTGATTCAGACGGCTTTTTTATTGAATCGCAAACATGTGCTCAAATTACATTAATCAAGCTCCATGCTCTATTAAAATCCAATCAAATTGGCGGAGAGTGCACTAACAATTACAGCAGAGTGGTCTCGTTATGAAATGATGATTGGAATGATAAATATGTATGTACAAGTCATTGTACATAGTATGAATTGTAAAGCGACTGTCACAATGGGTAATATAGGGAAAGAAAATGTTGATATTTTTACAGAAAAATATTCAGCAATATAGTTTCATATACATACCAGTTTTCAGAGTGAATGGCGTCTGCCTGTCAATCAGAGACATAGATGACATAGGTATCTGTGTCTCTGCCAATTTCCGTGAACAGATATCCTGTAAAGCATTGTTGTACATGATCTCTACTGTCTCCGTGGAAGGTCACGTTGAGATGACCTTTGTGTCGACCAATCAATGCGTAGCTTTCATCTAGACGAAACACTATTTATAGCATTTTTATTTCGTAATTTCTATTTTAGACCAAGGTTTGCAAGCTAATTTAACAGCGGTATTATTCACTGTCTGCGATTGGAGGGCTCATTCAAATTCGTGACGTAGACGATGTAAACAAGTTACGTATCATAACAATTTCGTCATTAATATTATGATGAGAAAAGGTCACCTGAACGTGATCTTTGTTTGGAAAAGGCCAGATCTAAATTTGCGAGTAGGCGAGCGGAAAAATTTAGATCGGGTTTTAATCAGATTGTGTCTCTGCTGTCAATCTAAGGACCGTTGGTTGGATTTCAGGACAGGACCTATATACCTTAATTGAATTTGGTCATAAAATATTTTAAATAATTACTTATTTGATTTATTTCAGGTGCTTACAGGAAACAGATGACTGGTTATTTCAATCCCCATATCATTATGTCGATTCATGCTAGTGAACAGCTGTAAGAATTAATGTTTACAATAAGAAGACTGGTGTGTTGATATACATCTCAAAAGATACAATGAGTTCATTCATATATGAGAGAGAACGTTCAATGGAGTTTGCTGAATATTCAAACTTGTCATGGTTTTCAAACTTTTCTATAATGATGAAAAATGGTTCTACACTGAATAGAGACGTGCCACCCAAACAATCGAATGGTCTACTCGATTTAGTAGAAACGTTGGACACATATTATGTACCTGTCCTAATTGCTGTTGGTATCGTATTTAACATTACTCTGGTAGTGACTATACGAAAATCAGATTTGAAGAAAGTTCCAGCGTGTTTTTGTTTCATGTCTTTAGGGATCATTGATACTCTGTACTTGATAGCAATGTGGATTCCGTGGATGTCCAAGAAAACAATAGACATTTACAACACTAGAGGATTTTGTCAGTTAACTTACTACTTGAACATTCTCACAGCATTTTTATCAAGCTGGTATGTGGTGATCATATTAGTGGAAAGAGTTGTCACGATTTACGACCATAAGCGTGCGTCTAAACTATTCAGTTCCTTACGAACGAAATGTTACGTGACCATATTCTCCATTTTTTCTCTGGTAGCTCATCTATACCTAACCTGGACCAGTGGTGTTTATACATTCAATAACAGACAACATTGTATGGTGATATTTGAACATTGGGAGGATATCGCCACTATGAGGAAAATCGATATTGTATTCTCGTTTATTCTTCCAGTTACCATGTGTTTCTCTATGTCGACGGCGATCATTTTTACCATCAATTTCGGATGTGGCAAGAATTCGGACATCGAAACGAAAAGTCAATCACAGGGTAAAAGGGTGATATTAAAGTTAACTGAAAACGGTTCTGATACGAATCGTAAATGCTCGACGGTTTTAGACATTTCTCAACAAGACAGGAAGCGGAAAGCTCATGAAACCTCGAACAGCAGAGATATGACAAACACGTGTCTAATTATGGCTTTCATGTATGTATTGTTGACTGCTCCTCATAATATATTAAAAACAAAAATAACTTTCAGTGAAAATGAATACGATGTGACAGTGCATGAATCAATGTATCTTCAAATTTTAGAGAAGGTTTATACTTTGAATTATGCTTACAAAGCTGCTGTATATTTTATATTCCTGCCGGAGATGAGATACATGTTCGTTCATTTGGTTATACGTCTGGGAAAATGTTTATTACGACGACAATCACGAGAAAAGACACAAAGTACTGTTTTATAGAATAATCGTATCAGCATCAATACATCGAAACTAAACTCAATGATAATATACTATCACAGATGTTCGCTCAATGATTTCATGTCATAAGACTGTTAGAGAAATTCTTCAGACAATCTTAATTTCAACCATCGTTCTTAGCTTCATCATGTTTTATGTATCGCTAAATGTATTGTATCTTAAGAACCGCGACCGTGGCTCAGTGATTAAGTGCTGGATTTCGAATCCAAAGTTCATGGTTTCGTTTTCCGAACTTGGAGGGATAAACTCTTCTGTGAAAATACTATACTTTATATCTATGTGGCTCCATAAAAGAAGAAATCATCGCCTCCTTGTGACAGGCTAAAACATGTAAGTGTCCAGCAAAATTGGCTAGTTTAGCGACCGTAGTGCATGGACTAATGGAGTGTTGATTTACGGCGTAAGGTTCTAATTGAAAGAAGTGTGTTGGCTCTTCTTGCAATGCCTCTATCGGTGGTTTGCATCCGAAACATAACGTCGTGGTCACTTGAAAACGCCGAAACTACAAAAAAACTAAGTTTTCAGGAGACGAAAAAAACATTATTTCTTAAAGCTGAACTATGAACCTCCGGCATTTTTAATAGTTAAAAAATCATACTTCTAATTGGCTAATGGGGATGAAGGTTTAACAAAACGACGCGGCAAGACATGTAGTTTTGGAAATTACAAAAAAAGGAAAATCGAAATTTTGTAGATCTGGCATTTTCAAGTGACCACGACGATAAGGGACTTATAATTGATATGATATATCTGTCTTGTATATGTCTTAAAGTGACCAGCCGTTGTTTGAATGAATTTCAGTGGGCGGTTCTCATATTTCTATTAATTAATGGTGAATAAATCTGCACAATGCATGGTGTACACAGATGGTAATACTCAAATTCATCGCCTGAACAGTCTAACAATTAATTAACCTTTAGTATACGCATATTTTTGCAGTTGTTAAAATATTATAATTCTTGACCGTACTTCGTTTACAACGAATATTGTTTACATGTATAATGTTAATTGCATAATGGAAAGCAAAACTCCATGAGGGAGATCCGGAGTCAACAGTTAATATTCAAACCAACAAACATTTGGTAAGTATATCCAACTATATGTGCCATATTATATTAGTGTCATTTAAAAAGTATGAGTCTCGCCGTATTGTTAGTACAAGTGTACTACTATTGTGTATAAAAAGTCGCTGGCTCGATGATAATGTAGCTCATAATTATAAATTGTATTTCTTATACTGGGTTTAATCTCGTGTCAACACAATTAAGGTTATGTGGTTACTTATTACCGCGTCCAGCGCACCTTGCTTAGCTTTCCTGGACACTTATCTACAACAAATACTCACCTACCCTTCCACAAGGCCAAAAACTTCTTCCAATGCCTTATTATTTAATTATGAGTTAAGGAAAATTGACATTATTGTCATATTTTTATGGAAGGGTATAATCTCCCTGGAAGGGATTTGAACGCTCAATCATTTCGGGACACTAGATCTGAAATTCCGATGCGCTATCAACTGCACTGCCGATTAGGATTTCATGTATATATATTGTACAAATACTTAGATACTTCTTTATTCTTGTAGATATATAACATAATTATTAATTGTCCTTCCTGTGTAATAAATGCGGGTAGATTTAAATAGTCTCTTGTTTGATTGTTTATATAGTATCCTCCACAACACCAGCAGTTCTTATAACAAACAAACCCCTGTTTATATCAACACTACAATGAACTAATCCAAGACAAGGGATGCTCATGATGACTATAAAATATAATGTTGTAATAATTTTGATATGTTTGTATGACTGTCTTCTTCTTATAATGGAAAATGGTTCTACCATTACAAGCATGATTGACTAAGAGAGTGGTGGTTTATCCGCTACACTAGTTTTGTTAAGATAAACTATACTGCCCTTATTTTCATTACTGCCTTACCTTTAGAATGGATTGGTTTATTTTTAGGGCTGCAGCGAGTATTCGAGTACTCGGATATTCGCGATCCCGACCTGAAAATCGAGTACGAATAATCGTCACGTCCGAAATAGTTGGATCGCGATCTACTGTAAAAAAATGAAAAAAAAAACATTTTCAGCTTAATAAACACTGAAAACGAACCGACCGTACTACCAAGTAAAACTTTTATATACGTACTATGCACACCACTGGGCAACATAAATGGACCGATTAAAACACATTCAAACAAAAACGTAATGTTATCACTGAAAATGCCAATAAAACGTCTGGTAATAGGACTGTTGGCAGTACATGGATTTCTATAACGTAAAAGCTTCTGTAATTCTTCATTTATTTTTGTTATTACGTCACTTCCCGTATGCTTCTCCATAAACAATTAAGTGATTCGTGGTTCGATTCGTGTATCGATACACTTAAATCGTGGTTCGGATCGGATCGTCACTAGCTCTGGATCCACAGCCCTATTTATTTTACTGTTTACAGAAACGTGTTATGATATTCTGTATGAACAATACATGTCAATAGGAAAAATTGAAGAATATACATCGAGGGAATTGCGAAAAAATTGCCACAATTTTCACAATTTCTCAGGAGATACAAAGCACTGTTCACTTTTTCTTTTTGTGTAAAATTGCTTTATGTTTAAAATTAGAAAGATCTACGTTTATGATTTATGTGCGTAATAAATTGATGTTATTTTGCAGGAGACATTACTTGGGTAATACGGTTCTACAAGTAACCTTCGTAATTTCACAGCAAGAATTTTGTCACGAAGGTCCTTTTATCAAAATCAATTTTATGGTGAACGGTTTTTATTTCGCTAAAATGAAGTCGATTATGTTACAACTTCTTAGAGTCTTAAAGTCAATCTCCGTAAACAGATATCCTGTAGAGCGTTGCCGTACAGGATCCCTAAGATCTCAATGGATGGGTCACGTCGAGATGATCTTTATGTCGACCAATCAATGCGTAATTTTCATCTAGTCGAAACACTATTAATAACATTTTGATTTCGTAACCAATAGATTAATAGTGGTATTCCGATCGGAGTCCTATATTTAATCAACGAGACCTAACAGCATCCATATCCGGATAATTCCGCTACAATAAAATAGTTCATACTGAAACTGGTACTTTATGTATTTCTGCGCGAGAAAATGACCAGACGCTCAATATGACGTTACAGAAGATACTTGAAGCGATTAACTTGTAACAGAGATAAGACTGCCCATAATACTCGTGAGAGGTGTGTGGCAGTACTATTAGATGGATGTACACTCGACGGCCTTCGCGGTCTATTTAGGTTACATACCACTAAATGGTAACCGGAAGTGAGCATTTACCGGAAGTAGAAAGTGTGACATAGTCCTTATTTATTTTTTGAGAGTGCATGGATACCTCATTTGTGGTGCTTTTTAATATTGAAGAGTATGTATGTCTTTGACAATGCTTTTCCTATGAAAGTATGCAAAAATTCAATTGATCTGGTTTGTTTAGTCGCGAAAACTGGTTAAAAGGGGAGATGACTCTGTACGGCTGGTGAAGAGTGAAAAACCAGGACATTTTCAGGGTAGGAACTTTCAATCGAAATTTATTTTCTTATAAGTAACGTAACTTTTTTTCTAATACTGATCATTTTGAGGGGAATAGATAGATCTTTCAGCCTATATATGGTTTGGGGTATCTTACGTACCTTGGTCATAGTGTAATTTGTCATTGAAAATGAGACTTTTTATATACAACAAAGAAGGATTTTATTTAGTGGTATGTAACCTTTATAGAAAGTCACAGTCTAAACCACTGACGAAGACACTGTGACTGACACCATAAACAGAGAAGAATTATCAGACCATCACTGATAATGATCGTTTTATATATTGTGCATTTATATATTAAATTATCAAACATGGTTGGTTTAATTAACGGTTAATAAACATTTTTTAAAGAATTTTAATGCCTCACTTATAGAGATCACAGGCGTAAGCAGTACTTTCGTGCTATTAATTGTTTGGGGACCTTTGATGCTTCGCCTCAATATTTTCTTGTAAAGAAATATAATCTTCGTTCGATTAGCCGTCTGAATATAGGACAGAACATATCTGATATGTCCACCTCTAGCTTAAATGACAGCCAAACAACGTCGTCTCAATGAAATTATGAGTCGCCGGGTGAAGTGAGCAGGTGTCTGTGCCCATTCCTCGTGCAAAGCACGCTCCAAATCACGTACGCTATTGGCGTCATTCAAGCTAGAGGTGGACATACCAGATACTGATTAGTTTGTGATTTTTATTCTGACCCTTATGCTGTTATCATGGCTGGAATTCTCAAAAATCTCATCAAACTTTTTTGTAAAAATGTTCAATATTCTGTCGATTAAATAAATTTTGTTACAAATCAATTTTTTGTCAATAGAATGGGGTTTATAATAAAATATTAAATGAAACATTCTTACAGACTAAACTTTTTCCTCTTAGCATATATCTCAATATGTCAATGTTACCTCTTAATACGTAAATATCATGATATCCGAGATTTATCTGCATAGAAGATCGCCGAGGTAAGTCCGGTGGTAAAATTATAACTTCCTCGATCGACCTCTCTCAAAATGCCAATATTTTTTCGACAAAACTATTTTAATGGTTCATATTGTTTGCATATTTTTAAATATGAGAGGCAATGCATTAAACTAACGTGACCCGGGTGCGTAGAAATTCATTTTATGTTTTTTAAATATATTTTAGTTTATCATAATACTGCATTTTGACCATGGCACTCTTCCTGTCTTCGATTATAGGAGGTTGGATTTAAAACAATATGAATTTTTCGAAGGGGTAGTAAGTACAGAAATGTATGAAATGAACATAGCAAATTTACCAATTAATCCATTTTAAAGTGTAGATGTATTCATTAATTTTTTTTTTCAAATTTCTCTCAAGATGAAAGAAATATTAAATCATTTTCAATATAGTTATTTAATTAAATATAGGGAGGCGAGACAGGATAGAGCGCCATGATCGTGCGACCACATGCACGACTCATGCAGGTTGTTTCGTCATCTCACGATGACGAACGCAGAAAACAAAGCGTTTAACGAAGTCCTAGCAAAACATCAACAGCTCTGGTAACCATGCCATATTTTCCTTATCTAAGAAAAAGGAATGACTTGGTATTTGGGAACGACCAGAGCCAGTAAAATGCTTCGTCAGAAAAAGGCAAACGCTTGACAAAGTGAACAGACGCAGCTTGTCTGTTTGTTACAAGAACGTCTGTAGATACATGTATATATACAAAATATTAATTACACGGTTTTTAGTTAAGTCATACCGCTGTACATAATTTATTAGTATGTCAAATAAATCGTACATGGGATTATTTTACTTGAAATTTCATAACTATCATTAATACGTTTTTTACAAATCACAATTTAATTGCTTTTTTTAATTTGATAGTGCAGTTTATTTGTATTTGATATCAACTCACAAAATTTAGGATTCATCTTCCAAAATTATCTTCCCCATATTTAATGTCCTTTTTACAGTATTTAACTATTGTTACATGCTCTGCCCTTTAGGACCCAAATAGCTCAGTCGGCTAAAGGGAAGGAACGGAAATAATCATATGAAATGAAAAGTTCAAGAGGTCGCTGGTTCGAAACCTAGCAAATGCATAAATTTTATTTTTATATTTTTTTTTTATTATACATGTATATCTATATTTTATATTATAGATACATGTATTTACGTATTAAGAGGTAACATTGACATATTGAGATATATGCTGAGAGGAAAAAGTTTAGTCAGTAAGAATGTTTTATTTAATATTTTATTATAAACCCCATTCTATTGACAAAAAATTGATTTGTAACAAAATTTGTTCAATCGACAGAATTTTGAACATTTTTACAAAAAAAGTTTGATGAGATTATTGAGAATTCCAGCCATGATAACAGCATAAGGGTCGGAATAAAAAATCACAATCTAATCAGTATCTGGTATGTCCACCTCTAGCTTGAATGACAGCCAAACAACGTCGTCTCATTGAAATTATGAAACGCCGGGTGAAGTGAGCAGGTGTCTGTGCCCATTCCTCGTGCAAAGCACGCTCCAAATCACGTACGCTATTGACGTCATTCCTGTCACGCAACTTACGACCAAGATAGTCCCAAATGTGTTCTATTGGCGACAGATCTGGTGATTTCTCTCAAGATGAAAGAAATATTAAATCATTTTCAATATAGTTATTTAATTGAATATGGGGAGGCGAGACAGGATAGAGCGCCATGATCGTGCGACCACATACACGACTCATGCAGGTTACACGATTATCTCATCATTACATCAGAACAAATTCGTAGATCTACTTTTTCACCTTTTGATATCCGAGATTTATCTGCATAGAAAATCGCCGAGGTAAGTCCGGTGGTAAAATTATAACTTCCTCGATCGACCTCTCTCAAAATGCCAATATTTTTTCGACAAAACTATTTTAATGGTTCATATTGTTTGCATATTTTTAAATATGAGAGGCAATGCATTAAACTAACGTGACCCGGGTGCGTAGAAATTCATTTTATGTTTTTTAAATATATTTTAGTTTATCATAATACTGCATTTTGACCATGGCACTCTTCCTGTCTTCGATTATAGGAGGTTGGATTTAAAACAATATGAATTTTTCGAAGGGGTAGTAAGTACAGAAATGTATGAAATGAACATAGCAAATTTACCAATTAATCCATTTTAAAGTGTAGATGTATTCATTAATTTTTTTTTTTTCAAATTTCTCTCAAGATGAAAGAAATATTAAATCATTTTCATTATTTAATTAAATATAGGGAGGCGAGACAGGATAGAGCGCCATGATCGTGCGACCACATGCACGACTCATGCAGGTTGTTTCGTCATCTCACGATGACGAACGCAGAAAACAAAGCGTTTGACCAAGTCCTAGCAAAACATCAACAGCTCTGGTAACCATGCCATATTTCCCTTCTCTAAGAAAAAGGAATGACTTGGTGTTTGGAATGACTTGGTATTTGGGAACGACCAGAGCCAGTAAAATGCTACGCCTGAAAAGGCAAACGCTTGACAAAGTGAACAGACGCAGCTTGTCTGTTTGTTACAAGAACGTCCATAGATCTATATACAAAATATTAATAACACGGTTTTTAGTTAAATTATACCGCTGTACATGATTTATTAGTATGTCAAATAAATCGTACATGGGATTATTTTACTTGAAATTTCATAACTATCATTAATACGTTTTTTACAAATCACAATTTAATTGCTTTTTTTTAATTTGATAGTGCAGTTTATTTGTATTTGATATCAACTCACAAAATTTAGGATTCATCTTCCAAAATTATCTTCCCCATATTTAATGTCCTTTTTACAGTATTTAACTATTGTTACATGCCCTGCCCTTTAGGACCCAAATAGCTCAGTCGGCTAAAGGGAAGGAACGTAAATAATCATATGAAATGAAAAGTTGGACAGGTCGCTGGTTCGAAACCTAGCAAATGCATAAATTTTATTTTTTATATTTATATTTTATATTATACATATTTACGTATTAATAGGTAACATTGACATATTGAGATATATAATCTTATGAATATTTTAAATGAATAGTGTTGTGTTTACGTTTTATTATAGTTTCTTTAAGCTGTACATGTATTAGACTTATACAATTACACAATCATGTATCTTTATTTGAATTATTGAAATACAAAATATATATTTCAAAATTTATAATATTAGTCCAGTACCATGATATGTGTGTCTTAGTGTCATCATTACATCAGCAGATGTATTCCAAAACAATGCTTTACCATAATGATTACGCTGTTAGACATTGTAAATTATAACATTTCAAACTGACATCGACGTAAGAAAAAATCAATTATAGGTCGTTTGCGGTAAAGCTGGACCCCTAAAATCATGATATATCTCAATAACTATCAGATGGAATTAACCCAAATTTTGTATGTGATCATAACTAGCATTTTCCTTCTCAAATCCAAAAATTCAGAAATTTTCTTTAATTACATAACATACTTCCCATAGACATGCAATGCAAATTTTGAAGCCAAAAAGCGACTTTTGTTAAATGGGTATGTGCCATAATCAGAACAGCCACATATCAGTAGATACAAAATAATAGCTAAATATGAGGCCCGGTTAGAAATTTCATTTGATAACAAAGTATAACAGTTTATACAAACTCAAATATCATCATCACTGTCGTCTGCATCGTCAAAATCTATACAAATTCTACACGTACGATTTTAAAGACGGGCCTCTGCTTTACATTTCAGTAGACCGTCGAGTGTTTATCTAAGCGACAAATTTACAGTAAACGCACGGGACTTCGTATAAATACACTGGAAGTATGACAATGTTATAATCAGAACAGCTTATTTTACCTCCCGCCGGATTTTTGATAAAAAATTCCAAATATTTTGCATTGTACCTTATTGAAAACTTTTTTATTTATCTATTAAAAATTCTGAAAATTTTAATCCTAGAAGGAAAAATTGAAATAAGATTGTATTAAAATTTTTAGCAAAATCGCTGTTATAGTTTAAAAGATATTTACGGCAAATAGGGGTCCAGCATTAACGCAAACGACCTATACTTGATTTTCAACTTAAATCTTTTAATCAGAATTTTATGAAACTATTGAACCATACCTAAAAATATTGATCCTAACTTAGCCTCATATGAAACTGTATGAAATTGAAATATTGAACAGACCCTTCAGGGACTCAAAATATTGATTACTGAAAACAAAAGACCCTTAAGGGACCTAGATTATTGATTTTAACTCATTATCCTCATTAGCCTCAATAAATTGAGGCTGTCTTGATTATTTTTATCCTACTTCTATTCAATAAAGAATAAAGGCTTATGATGGAAAAGTTTCATTTCACCAAAGTGTAATCTGACAAGATCTGGAGAGATTAAGGAAAAATTCCTGAATAAAAAACGTTAATAAAACAAACTCATTTAAAAATACAATGACTGCATTTAACTTAAATATATTAATAATATGAATGATAATTATTATACTATCAATTAATGTATTGAATATATTATTTGTACTTGTTGAAGTCATCAACATAATTAATGTTTGGAACATATATCACTTTTTCTTCAAAATAACTAGTTTGTGTGTAATAATGAACTCGGGTATTAAATCTTAGTATAACACTTTGAATCTTAACATTTGTTTATTTTCTTACAAGATATAGATAATTTGTGCATATAAAACACTTTCAACTATTTTCCAAAAAATAATCCCATTCACTTGACTACATTAACCTCTTTGTTAAATCAGGTAATCGAATGAAAAAAAAAGAAATATAATTTATCAAACAATTAATTCTTAATTATATCTGTAAATTTTAACCTTCATCATTAAACACCATCAGTGCAGGTAAAATTAATTTCTAAGACATTTATGATAAGCAGAAATGGGGTTTAAATACATTATTTTCTGTTCAGTTACTATATAAATCATAGAATAGCAGCAGGGTGTTAGTCCAACTTTACTCAAAAATGTGTACTACGTAGCACACATAACAGATAACAATGACATAGTTTTAAATCTCTCCTATATTAGAGATTTTTTTGACACACAGACTAATTAAACAATGTGATAGTCATATTGTAACAGTTATAGCTTTGACTAATTACAACAGTAGTCATAGTGCACCTAGTAGTTTGTTAACAGCTAAATCCAGAGATAAAGCCTCTTCAGGAACAGTGAGTAGGTGGACTGACCGCTGTGATATAACCTTTATAAGGTGTTTCTACAGCATAAAACCCAACAAAAATTGAATAAATCTAAACACAATGAATACCCCAGTACTTTCAGTGCTTTGATTAGACCAAGGTTTGCAAACTAATCTAACAGCGGTATTATTCACAGTCTGCGATTGGATGGCTTATATCTAATTGTGTGTCGTAGACGATGTAAACAAGTTACACGTCGCTGAAGTTAGCAAAAACTTTTTGCTAGCAAAAGTGGCCACAAGTTGCTATTTTTGCTAGCAAATTTTTTTTTATGTGAATAGTGAAATATAAATGTAGTGCTAAAACCAGGTACCATAACCAGTAATTAAACATGGCAAGTCCGTTTGTCGGGCCTGATGCCTCTAACTAGTTACTAAACAACTCCTATGGGTTATGTTACCATTTTTATAGACATGGGTAGTGCTCCCCACTGATTTCGCCGGGTACTGGCGTATACAAGGCATGAGGTCCGACCAAGGGCTATCACGTGGGCACAGTGGCCAGCCTGGGAAAATTCCGTGGGCTCGGGCCAGAGACCACTAAGTGTCGGTACTTTACGTTTTGTGTATAAAATCAGCACTCAGATGGGCCATGTTTGAGGGCTCGAACATCGAGTTAAGGCGGTTTCGCCCGGTACTGGCTCACCCAGGGAGAGGTCCGACCTAGGGCTATCACGTTGGCACAGTGGCCACCCTGGGAAAATTCCGTGGGCTCGGGCCAGAGACCACTAACTGTCGGTACTTTTCATTTTGTGTATAAAATCAGCACTCGGGCCATGTTTCAGGGCTAGAACGTCGAATTAAAGCGATTTCGCCCGGTACTGGTGTATACCAGGCGAGAGATCCGACATAGGGCTGTCACATAGGCACAGTGGCCACCCTGGAAAATTCCGTGGGCTCGGGCCAGAGACCACTAAGTGTCGGTACTTTACGATTTGTGTATTAAATCAGCACTCAGATGGGCCATATTTCAGGGCTTGAACGTCGAGTTAAAGCGATTTCGCCCGGAACTGGCGTATACCGGGCGAGAGGTCCGACCTAGGGCTATCACGTGGGCACAGTGACCAGCCTGGGGAAAATTCCGTTGGCTTGGGCCAGAGACCACCACGTGTCGGTACTTTACTTTTTGTGTATATAATCAGCACTCAGATTGGCCATTTTTCAAGGCTCGAACGACGAGTTAAAGCGATTTTGCCTGGTACTGGCGAATACCAGGCGAGAGGTTCAACATAAGGTTATCACGTTGGCACAGTGGCCACCCTGGGAAAATTTCGTGGGCTCGGACCAGAGACCACTTAGTATCAATAATTTTCCATTTCTTGTCGTATTTACCATTTCATTCCAAAATAATTAGGTTTAAACTTTTGCTAGGCCATTTTATTAAGTGAAACAAGATCAAGTTTGTCTCAGTCATATTAATTGTCGATCGTAACGACTCGGCTTTCACCGCCAAACTCCGTTTGAAAGAGACTTACTGAAATCGCCCAAAATATTCCGATCTGTTAATTGTTGGTAAACACACGTGACCATAATGAAAACTCGAATGTTTTCAACAACCCGGACAACCATACAAGACATGGGATAATTTATGGTGCTTAAAGCTCCATTTGGACATTTTCAGCCATAGATGTATCGTGGTGGTCAGTCGCCATATTCATTATCCTTAAACCGGCGTACATAGAGATCTCTTGACCCTTACCTATAACCTATAACTTTACAAAGCACTGACTCTGGCCAGTGGTTGAAATCAACTCTACTTGATACAGAGGTAGGTGGGACCCTAGATGACCCTAGCAACTATTTTATGATCAAAGTCCACGAAGGTACGTAGGTACGCCCGCGAATAAAACCCACTACCCTTGAACCCATGGTCAGGTGTGCAACATACCGAGCTTATGTTGTGGTAATTTAACAACATCACATAAAGACATATACATGATAGATGAACAAAAATATATTTATCATTTTCTTACCCTATAATCATGAGAATAAATCCAATCTACCATCTTAATGTATCCAAACGATGAAGAATCATTGTATGTCTTATTTCACAATTTTTATATTAGAACATATAATAAAAGATGATTTAACAAAATTTCTTCAAGCGCGACTAAACCACTAAACTTGAAAATTAGAATTACGATTTCACATCATGTACTACATGTATAGATTGTTCAATGATTTAAAAGTATCTTGTTGTATATTTTAAACATCTTGGTTAAGGATGAGATAGTTTAATGTTTACACTTCTTGAGTCTGAGAAGAGGTTTGTTTTGAAATACAAGTATTTTGGGTTTTTTTACTTGATGAAATTTCCATTCATTTACACTGCAAGGGAGACAACTAGAGTAAAACAGTTTTAAGAAATACACATAGAGTAGAAAATATATAGAAATATATGCGAATTGTCTTAAGGTATTGCAATATAATTTCATATCATTTATCGTCACTAAACCTAACTAGCCGTGACCGGTCCTAAGCCCAGTTGTGAAATTATAAGGGGAACATGCACTGGCTGAAAACTTACCAAAACATGCAATATATCTATTCAAGACACTTGAACTTTTAAGTCAAGTTCAAGCCCAGGTATGCACACAATTCATCCTTAAGAGCGGACAGACCCCTGTAAAACTTAACACCAAAAAGAAGAAGTTATTAAACCAGTTAGTCAAACAGTATAGTTACGAAAGCAAGAAACGTAGTACATGTAACTTGTATGAGGCCATTTTTCACAAGCAATATATAAAGGGTTATAATGTCTGGTATTTGTGAAACAGTAATGAGTAGTTACATTGAGTATATGTACATAACAAGAAATAAAATAATCAACTATGGGATGAATACCCTTTATAATCACTAAAGAATGTCTGTACTCGAGATTGATAAAATTAGATTTAAATCAGCGGAGTTAACCTATGCCCCACTGACAGCTGAATAAGATTTGACAAAATCTAACGTAAATAAAGGAATCTACTCTAGGATGGATACTAATTATAATCTAACATGTAGTTTAACCTTGATGATTCTAAGATATATTTTTGTGGTGATAGTTTTACCTGACGTCAGTTAACTAACTTTATAACACCGAGAACTTGTTTATATAATTAATGAAGAAGATAGAAATCTTCATCTAGTTAGTTAGCTCGTATACCTGGTAAAGATATCATTTTAAAACTATAAAAACATACCACTTAGCAATGGTATGATATGGCATTTGTACCCCCTTGTTTTCAAGGTACATGTAACATTTATGGCGACGTGGTAGAGTAGCTTTTAACGTCTCGAAAGGTCGTGGGTTCGATCTTAAATCGAAATAAGCATTTTAAGGCTAATCTTATTTTAAGGTAGTTTCTGATATGTATCGGCTTAGAATACTGACTAAAGCTACTATTTCACGTATTTCTGATTTTAATGTGTTTCTATCATATCCGTACTTAGAGTCTAGTACAATTCTCTATACTAGTTTAGATCAAGAATCTTGATAACCTCGGGGTACGAAAATGGTCACTAATCACATACTGATACTTGCAGGTGCGGATGAATCCTTATTATTGAGGAACTTTAACGTATGGATATACAGCGGGCATGGCCGAGCGGTTACGACGTTGGACTGGTAATAATAGGATAGCCAGCCCTGCGTTGGTTCGAATCCCATCCAAAACCTACCCAGTTGTTTCCTTGTGCAAGAAACTTAATCCTACTAACTCAGGACTGGGTGACTAGGAATCAAAATCGATAGTGATTACCCTACCAAGCATTTTTAAGGCTAACAGAACAGAACATATCTTTTATTTTGTCACAGTTTACAGAGTAAATACATGTGACCAAATTCAATATGAATATGAATACAACATGACGGTACAAATTCAAAAGTTAGGCCACAACAAATTGATCATGTTCTATGGATTCGCTCGCACCTTAATTTTGACAGTCTTTTTAAAAAATACATTTTTATTTCCTCGCTCGCTCATAAAAATTTGGTCAAACCGCTATATAAAGCAACTGAATAAAGTCTTTTCTTTTAATTTGTTTTCTTCACTCGCTCGTCCCATTTTTTTCTAGAAAAATCCGTAGAACATATTATCAACTTGTTATGGCCTTAGGAATTAGCTGTCAAATTTGCAATTAAGAAGCAAGCTGGCATCACTGTCATAAAATTCATAAAATATTGAGAGAAATATTCTCACGGTCATTTGTATATTTAAACATAAGTGTGTATTATTGCGAGCTTGACAGATTTTTTTAAAATTTTAACAAAATAAAGCAAGTTATAGAATTGTATAGTGTGGGGATGGTGGTGCAAAAAATAATTAAAAAATCTTTTAAAGTACAAAAACAAAATACTAGTGTCCTAGATTTGTACGACAGTTTTAACATGTAGAGTAATAAGATCAGTGTAGTGGAACGTGTAGGACACATCTATTTTATTGAATGGTTAAACCGAGTACATCGTGCGTGAATCACGGGTTTTTCGTGGCTACTAGCTCAGTGACCTAAATTATGGTTGTATAGTTGTAGATTTTATACGAATACTGAGGTAAGCTAAATTACTTATAAATTATGTCTTAATTAATAATTTATTTATGTATTATGAAATGTAATTTCTTTAAATCATATGAACTGTTCATTGGAAATTTATATTATGATAGAAAGCGTCAGGTAATGATTTAAATTTATTAGATATAAGCAGGTTTGTCTACAAGGTGAATTAATCACGTGTAAACTTGAAGGTTTCTTGGTGCGTGCGTTTTGTGTATACGATCTCTGGCGAAGTGTTGTGTGATTTCATTAATAAATGTAGTGAGTTTTTTGTGACTATTTCATAGTCTGTTGTCATTATTTCATAAAATTTAATTACATTTCGTCTTTTAGAACATTTACATGAAATATAGTTTTCTTTAGTTCACGATAAAAAGAACAAATAAGAAGATAATGCATTTTGTCTCCTAGGTCATTAGTGCATGGATTGCATCTCGTTTCATTGCGTGAAATTTTATACGAGCGGCCTACTACTATAAAGACTCTATTCAGGGGCGGATCCAGGAATTTTAAGGGGGGGGTCTTAACTCCTTCTAAGGGGGTTCAAACTTTCGAAACACAACCACATCATGCACTGTTTGCAGTATAACGCAATATTTATGATAAAATCTACAAAACAGACCTTTAGATCTATGTTATAGTTCTATTACATTGACCTGTCACAACTTAAATAATTACACGGTCAATGAATCTGTTATTTTTAACCCCTTTCAAACTTGTTATAACCCCGATATTCAAAATCGCCGCATACATTGTTAGATTATCAATGATTTATATTGATCGGTGACTCAATGTTTTAAAAGAGGTTAAATAATAACACATTCAGTGAGTGTGTAATTATTCAAGTTGTGACAGGTTAATGTAATAGAACTATACAGTGTCGGACGAAGCGAGCCCGAAAAAGAATTGCTTCATGCTACTTAAAAAAGGCGTGCATTTAAAAAATGCACTCATGGACGGGTATATTTTGAAAATTTCAGATGGGTGTTCGGGCTAGATCCGCTTATGCTGTTGTTACCTGATCTGAAATGAAGACGTTGAATACGCTGGGGTGGTGATAAAATGTCAAGGTAGGATTCTTATACTGTTTTTTAATTAATTGGTACATTTTACTCTTACAAGAAGAGTTTAAGTCATCATTCAATTTTTGCTGAAATTGGCTCTTGCGTACCCATACGGACTGTTACGTTTTTACCAGGGTTCGTTAGATGAGCCGGGGATACACGTATCAGTTTAAAGTCAAATCGTGAACAAATTCGTGGCCGAGTCTGGATTAAACTTGCATATCTTCCAGCTACGGCTCCGCCCGTGTGTGTTGTTTTGTACCATGTGCGTACCGTCACTTTAATACGCAAGGCTTTCCACGGCCTTCTGTTGTCTGCTCGTACGGATCCGCAACAAAGCACGATTTTATGGGACTGAGGCATGACTATTATTGAGGAACTAATAAAAAATACGGCGACGTGGTCGAGCGGTTTCGACTTTGGACTGGTAATCATTGAATAGTCAGCTTCGCTTGGGTTCGAATTCCGCCCAAAAACTTACCCCGTTATTTTCTTGAGCAAGAAACTTTGTCCTACTAGCTCAGTCCTGGGTGACCAGGAAGCGGACTTAAGTGATTAATCTTAATTGTAAGAACTTGTTTCAAAGTCGAGCTAAACTAAATTCGTATAAAAAAAAAAAAACTATGAAAATACGAGTCAAACATGCGAGACTTGTTTCATGTGCCGTTATCGGCAATGTTTACATCTTTATATCTACTTTAAAACTACGCTGGCTTTAAATAGCATTCAATCTTGTACGAAAAGTGTACCAACCAGCCCCTGTCTCCCCTAAACAGCGGATGAGTGATTGAGAATTTTGTAACAGATAATAACAACAAATAAAAGTTCTTACCTTCTTGTAATAGGAATTCAGTCCGCAGAATGGTCTAAGCATCCAATGCAAAATGTTTGAATAGACTGAATGTTGAAATCATGTGCGTGCACAAATTAGAACTCATGTGAAATTCTTGTAAACACCATTTGGGCGAAAAAAGGAGTTTTAACAAAAATAGAAACCAAAACATCGGATACATGAAAAAATGTCAACTAAAAACATATTTTTCAAAACAAAGCGTCACCGAAGGGACACTAATATTACTTTTACTTGACCTATTCTAAGACTAAACATAGAATGCAAAAAATGGCGCGCTTTATCACAATGTTTAAACTACAATTATCGTATGAGACTGTCACCATAATGATCCTTTATTTATGCGTAATAGGTGCAATAAAATCTGAGATTTCTCGTATTTTTATCAAATTAAATAAGATTGTACAAGTTTTATGGTCCCGTTGCTATGCAGAATTCAACTATCCATTCTACAATTTATATTATCTTTATTTAACGACTGATGGGAGTGAATAAATTATCGAATGAAAATATGAAAATTTCATTGACAGATATGTTACAATTTAAATACGCTTTACAAACTATTTTATTGCAATAATAACAGATTGATTTGTATTTGTTTATATTTATTAGTATATTAGAATGCGGACCCGGCGTACGCCCCCCACCCTCCTAAAATCATCCAAACAAAGGTTTTTTCTATCATAAAATATGATATTTATAGGAAAAAAAAAATATATATAAATGTCAAAACATATTCACACGCTATGCGTGCAATAAGTAACAAGGCTGGGAGTACACTAATATAATTGCATAACATACAATAATTCAAGGATCATTCCTTCTAATTATTTGTAAGTTTTTAATATGATCTAACGGCTGTAAGAAAATTTGTGATATATAACTAGATACCCTGGAAAATGATAGTTTATGTTCTGTAATTGTGTCTAAATCCCTTAACAATTAGATTTGGGGGCCGCAGCCTCCCTGGACCGCTAGTCAGGGCTTTGTTGAACCTCATTTTTCACAACCCGTGTTTTTCACAACTTGTGAAAAACGCGTACGCAATTTTCACAACTTGTGAAAAACACGTTAGTATTTTTTACAAGTGGTGAAAATTGCGTACGCGTTTTTCACAAATGAGCAATGTGAAAATTACGTTAGACATATTTTTTGATTTTTAGTCCTAACGCAATTTTCACAACATGGGTCAATATCATATTATATTTAAAGTATATTATGATAAACAAAATTAATGTTTCAGTTTTTATTCAAATACTTTATTTAGATGGTTAACGTCGCACGTGGACGCACGATGTCGCAACCACTCTAAGGTCTTCAACCAGCCAGAGTTGTGCCTTATTTAACCATCTTTACGTTCAAGCAACCACTTTAGCACATAGAGAAGTCATCTTAAGGAACATAGTAAGCACACATGCCCCATGGTACTGTTATAATTTCCGTATTAACAAGTTTCACATCCGAATCAACCGCCTTGAGGTCCATAGCAGCTGCTAAAGCACACTTAGCAACATTTTCATTGCTATGCAGAGTTATTATTCTAATGCTTCTAAGAACACTTATGTCCTAGCATCCTACGTTACGCTCCCTTGTAACAGCGCGAATATCCATGGTAATATGTTATGTTTATAGCACTTTCTATCAATCCTTAGTCGTTTAAGTGGAGGAGAGGGATTCAAACTAGCGACTCTTGGGGCATGACGCATGAAGCACATAACCCATTATCCGCCCTGACACTTATATTTATTTATTATTTATTAGATGGCAACATGAAGATTCTACAGTATTTCATGTTTTGGTAAGATATACCGTTGGTAAAAAAAGGTTTACATGTTGGGAAGATGCATGCATATTAAACTTAAATGAATATGATTATAGCTTATGTAATTGATATATAAAAGTAAAGGTCATTGTAGTTTTATTTATGCAAATATGTGAGTTATATTTTGTGAATTGTAACACAGTGGTCAATTTCAGAGGTAAGATTTCATTGTCAGATTTTTTACCGTCGCTCAATACTGGAATTCATATGTTGTATGAATAGTAACAAAATTGCTGTGAAAGTGTGCTGATAAAACCTCGAGGCGGGCGATAGATTCCAGAATTGAACAAGTTTGCCATGTTGAACCTCGTTTTTCACAAACGTGTTCTTCACAGGTTGTGAAAAACGCGTTCTGTGAAAAATGAGGTTCAACATTAAACCTCATTTTTCACAAACGTGTTTTTCACAACCTGTAAAATTACGCTCGTGTTTTTTTCAACTTTTGTTAAAACCCGTTTTGTGATAAAACCCCTAATTGTAACAAAAGTTTATAATAAATCGGTTGGTAAGTTCAACCACTTTTGTAATAACTCTTTTTGCAATAAAATATGACAACTTGTTTTTCTGTAGAAATCTTCAAATTAACATTGCGAAATGTAAGTAATTTGTCTATTTGAACATTTATGTTTGCTTGTTAAACATTATTTTCTTTCTTTACCAATAAAATGTAGTGTACTATATTTTATAATAAAAGTAATACAACTAGTCATTTCATTACATTTCGGGATTTTATTACAAAACGCGTTTGTATGTTTGTTATAACCTGTTTTGTAATAGTTTTTACAATTCGGGTTTTTATTACAAAACAGGTTGTAACAAACTTTGAACCTCATTTTTCACAAAATTTGTCTTTTTAAAGGCTGTGGTTTTTACACCCATTGGGTCGGGTGTTTATCTGTAATTACTCTTCATGTTGTTTTCATGTTTGTAATATTGTCATAACACATGTCACGAAAATAAATAACTCACTTACTTACTTACAGCTGGCAACTAAAAATTTACATGTGTGAAAAATGCGTTAGTACCAAAAAACTCAAATTTTTCAAACATTTTTTTCGCCAGATTTGATGTTGTGAAAAATGCGTTTCTATGCTCGTATGAAATTTGCTTGCTAACGTGTTTTTTTTACACAAGTTGTGAAAAATACGTACGCGTTTTTCACAAGTTGTGAAAAACACGGGTTGTGAAAAATGAGGTTCAACAGGGCTTTGCCCAAGCCCCAAATAACTGGAAATCCTAGATCAGCATATGTATTCGTGTTTAAAATGTAACGAATCAAAGAAAGCTTAAGGAATCCTATATTGACATTAATTTTATAAAACTTCGTAAAAATTACTTCGTTTTCAAGAACTAACATTTCCTAAAATAAGAATTAATTACATGTAATTCTTAAAAACGAATGACCATTTCGTTTAAAAGAATTAATATGAAAAAAATATCTTGAAAAAAATGGAAGAAATGGTACTTTAGGGACTTCGTAGAAAACAGGGTGTATTGGCCGTGAGAGAAGAGAAAATCACTCATTCATAGCCAGACGATAATTATGTAGTCACGTGACTTAATCCGTTGATGTGTAATAAATAGTAAGGATTTTAATGGCGATTGTTGAACTATTTGTGCATGGATATGATATTTGTTTTAAACGTTGGAGGTTACTAAATGAAGGTTTTATATATTTTATTTTTGATATTTATGATTTTGTTTAAATTCCCATTTTTATTGTTAATTAAATTATGAGCGATTCTGTGCAGTCGTTTTAGCGAGCGCTGGTCAACATTTTTCAAAAGTTCAGTGGTTTGGATTGTTGTTTTTTATTGTTTTCTATTACTGCGTTCAATGCCGTGTCAACACAAATTAAGGTCAGTTTATGGAGGCTAGTGCACCTAACCTTGCTTTGCTGGACCATACTTAACAACCAGTACTCACTTACCCTTCAATCATAAGGCCGGAAAGTTCTCAATTCACCTTGATAATGGAGGAAAATTGACATTATTGTCCAACTTTCATGGAAGGGTATAACCGTCCCGGAATGGATGATTCGAACCTGTACCCCTTTGGAAAGTACATGTAGATTAAAAACTAGATTGTGGCCAAGCAATTACGAACTGATATTATCCGATGGCCATTAAGGCAATGATTCAAATTTCGCACCGTGTTGTTTCATAGAGATATACTAATTGGTATACTAATTTATTTTATTGTGAATTGTGAAACAAGCTCATACAACTTAGATTTATCATGTTTGAGTCTGCTACCGGGGAGCCCCACAGATATTGTCACTCATACTAAGGAAAGGGCACAAATTCGGCACCATCAAAGCAATATCAACAAGACTTTTACATCAATTTTATTATAAAATCATTCATCCGATCTATTAAAATAGATAATGATCTAAATCGATACATTCAAGCATCTCAGGGTACCCAGATCGGACCTTCAAGCATTCAAATCATTGATCGTGCAAGTGTATGCTCTTTTTTACAGACACATAGATATCAATAGCTATGTATATTGTCTACATTGCACACATCAACAGTATATTTCAGACCGCCACCAATGAAATTACGATGGTAACTAGCTTACGAGGCCTAAACTTGTTTATTGTGCACTGTGTTATCTCGTTTACTAGTAGCGGTGTAACGGTTAACCGATATACCGGTTAATATTGCAATACGACTTCTGGCGGTTTTTAACCGGTTCGTTTTTCTCTGAACCGGTTTTCTAGTAATGTTCCAAACTGATTGTTTTTATCAGAATCTGAAATTTAAACGTTTGAATAAATGTTAAAATGGGTTCGGAAACTTGAAATACTTTTCGTAAAGTGAGAGAATATTTATCTTTGAAAGTCCATCCAAAACCTTTTTTTTCTAACTTATTCAAACATTTGCATAATACGTACAGATTCTTTGGAAATACAAATATCTATGTACAATGCCAAACAAATTAAGACGATACATGTGTATTAATTCATGCTATGCATACATGCACAAAAGAACAGTATGTATTGCAATATATTGCAATATATTGCAATACGGGTTTCGTGTATTGCAATACGATTTTTACCGTATTGTTACACCCCTATTTACTAGTGTATATCATTGGCGTTTTAATAGCAAGTTAGATGGCGAAAAGACGAGGGCAGCTAGTCGAGTGCATTTTTACGTCATTATTATGACACTCGAGCTTGCACGATTGTCTGATGTATTTCTATGGTACAGGGTGTCCAAAAAGAAAGTTTACAGTTTCACACCTTCGTCATTTTATCAATTGTTACGTTATATTAATGAAAAATATACCATTTTAAAGTGCATATGCTCAAGTTTTAAATGCACATTATATTGACACGCTAGAATGTTTGACATCGCCATATAATGTCATCGGGTAAAAACTTGTTATTTTCAAGATGACGCGTCTGACGTCTGATCAGCGAGTTAACTGTTTTTATCATAAAACATTTTTACGAAAGTTAAAGTGTAGCAGATGCGCAACGAAAGTTCAAAAATATGTATAAAGGCATAAGCATGGGTAGAATGATTATATTCAAAATTGTCTGGAAGTTTGAACAACTTCGAAATGTAAAAGATGCATCAAAGTGGGGTCCCTTGACCAGCAGAAGTGAAGAAAATGTCAGTGCACTCCAAGACATGCTTCAACAAATTCCAGAAAAATCTGTTCAAAGCGTATCATCAGAGATGAATGTCTCCAAAACATCTGTACATAATATCATAAAAAAACTAAGAACTGTTTCCATATCAAATATAAATTATGCAAAGCTTATCAATAACTGATCAAGTGGATAGATTAGCATTTTATAACTGAGCCACTGATGTTGAAAATAACGTCGACACATTTCAAGATGTTTGGTATATGGATGAGTTTACTTTTGTACGGACATGTTTACAAGTAAATTATGAAATTTTGGTCAGCTGCACAGCCCCATAAATTTGTAGACACTTGTGTTAAAGTTTTTGACAATTTCAAGGAGGGCGTGAGAGAAGTGAAGTTTCAAAAAGAACAACATGTGGAAAACGTTATCAATTACTAATTTGACGTCAACCACAAAAATTTGTAATTTTAGTAAATTGGAGTTTTCATGTAAAGTTTTGGACCAAATATGTTACAAATGACAGGGATAAAACTTACACCTATTGTCTAAACATGTACAAGTTTGTGATAATCTAGAAGAGTATTAACATGTTATAAATTAGCATCAAAACTGTAAACTTTCTTTTTGGACACCCTGTATTAAAAGCGACCAAGCCTAAACATAAATTATTTTAGGCGTTTTTCATAGCAAGTTAGACTAAGAAAAGCCGAGTAAAGTCGAACGATTTTTGTCATTAAAATGATGTACGAATTTTGTTAAAGTGATTGATGTTTTTATTTTTAAGAAAATGAAGGTAAATGAATTAAACTTTCAAGTAACTTTTCAAGAGTGACCTACCCTACAACAAGTTTTCTTACGAAAAACAATACTAAAATTAATTAGAGGTTAAATATTTTTTTCATTCAATGAAAATTCATAGGCTTTTGTTTCGTTAACTTTTAAATTGTTGTTTTATAATATATCAATAAGAGTTTTAAATACTTTTATTCCTTTTTTTCCAAAGGAATACACAAATGTGTTTCTTCGGCTAGCGTATTTCCACGTTTGGAATCGTACCAGCAACCATTCTCGTAAATCCACTGAAAACGTTCGAAAAACTCACAACACTGACATTCAACACAATAAACTAAGCCTCTTTATTAAAAAAAAAACGTATCTTAAACCTGCCATTTTTGGATGTTAAATCGGCGAATTTTCCCATTGCATTCAATGGTTTTATACAAGTTACCAAGTATAGTTTTTATGAAATTGATGATTTTTTGTAAATCTTGGATTTTATCCATTTTCGTTCTTTGTAAACCTCGGGGTACGAGAATGGGATTTATCTAGCCAACAAACACATTCTCGTTCCCAGAGTCTAGTAGGATTCTCAATACTAGCTTAGTATTGAGAATCCTACTAGACTCTGGGAACGAGAATGGCCAACAAATTAAATTTAAACGAACAAAAAAGGGCACATTGAGGAATGATACCTGAATTATAGCGCTCAATTTTTCAGAGTACATTGTAGTGTCCAAAACTGCTCAAAACTGCTTTTTTTGTCATCATTTTTTTGTCAGGAGGGATACCCCTCCCGAGCCACCAAATTCAACCACTCCGTCGTTCCGACTAAACTGTTAGGGGACAGCGGTATTGAATGGACTTACGTGTTTTTAATTTAACACTGAGTATAGCCAAACAACTTGGATTTAAATCATAGTTTTTACGGGCAGGATTTGACTTTTTTGTTAAAATGTAATGATAATTTACCAAATTTTAGCTTCATTTTATCCTTTTATAGAGTGTTTAAAAGTGCCCAGATTTGCACCTTTGACATGCAAAAATTAAAAAAAAATCCACATCTTCGGGAGGGGATACCCCTCCCGTACCCACCCCAACCCTTTGGGTCAGGCCCTTTGATCTAATTCACATGCATGAAATCTTTTTATTAATATGTATTAAAAGTTACAAAGTAATCAATGCCATGAATGGGAATTGCTATGCATTGCATCACTTTTCTTCAGAAGAAAATGATAATTAATATAGTTTTAGCTTCATTCTTTTTTGTAAAAAACCATTTTAAAGTGCTCAGATTTGAACGTTTGACATGTTTACATTCAAAATTTCCCATACTGTCGGGAGGGAATACCCCTACCGAACCATCCCTGTGCCCCCCCCCACTTACGACCCTTCTGGATCCAAAAAAAAATAAACTGGCCCCAGTTTCACGAAAAAACTTAACTTCGTACTCGTTTTGATCATAAATTTTGCTAATTGAGTTTATGTTACAACAAAATATAAGAATATTAGAAAGTCCAAAAGTTGGGTAAAAGTACTTTTTAAAAAACGAAGTTGAGAAACATTTTTGAGTAAGGTTAAATTCAATTGTTTTGATTTGAGTCTGTTAATGAAATGTTGAGTTTAGTCTCAAATGAAATCTGAGTTTGTTGCTTTAAGTTTATAAACAAACCCATGATATTTTATATTAAAATATTTTATGTATTTTTATTATCATAACTTAATTGACATGTTATTCATAGACAAAAACATTCGAGTCTGTTACTGAGTTTGTACTTAAGTTTGTTTGTGAAGCTAGGACCTGGTTTTTATTCATATGTATTTAGTTTCAGTACTTCGATTTATAAACTGGCAATAAAACTATGCCAAATATTTAATGTATAACATGCAACTTATTATTTCTCAAAAATACAACGAGTTCAAATATAACGTTAATAGACCAGACATTGTACATGTACAGTACCTACTAAAAGTTTGGAGACAAAGGAAATTTAATAAAATATTAAATTTCTTTATTTTTTTGGTAGAAACATTATTTTTGATTTTTTATATGGTTGATGATTAAATGTAAACAAATTTCTTGAATGCATCACATCAAGGATCCTATATTCTTGATCATATTTATAAGACTCAGCATCTGATTTCATGAAGCCTAAAATACAAATTGAATGCAATTATATAAGCTTTTAACATACTTTGATAGTCTCAACTACAAATAGTACTTTAACAAAATAAATAAGCAAAAATAAGAGCATTTCAAACTAAATGGCTAACAATATTTTGATAAAACCTTTGTTGTAGGCTTACACAGTGAAAATGACTCCAAACTTTTGGTGGGCACTGTATATGGATGCGCATGTCATATGTATTTAAACATATATGCCACAAAATATTATTTCTGTATCCAAATAGCACTGCTTTGATGATGAAAGTTCATTTTTGTTCCACGAAGAAAAACGCGACTGGTCTTGTTCGCGGTTGCGAATACACATGCGAACGTATTTGATACGTTTATATGTAATTATTTATTTACTTTTATTTCAGTTTCACCTTGTAGATATACATATATAACAGCATATCTCATCATATGTCTGACGTCATCCTGATTATGTACCTAAGCTTGAGGAGTGATGCGATTTATTTACATAATAATGGTGATAATGATGATGATAATGGTTGCTATGGAGATATATAATACTTCAGTTGGTGTTGTTGTTCTTGGTGCTGGGTCACAGTTACAAGCTAAGTATTGTTTCTTATACATTTTTATCATCATAAAATCAATGATTCAGTTAAATCTAGTTACTAGTAAAATGAAGGAAGAGTGTTGGTTAGTTTTGCACTGTCCCATTGAAATGACTTCTTGATTAATTTATTTTTTATTTTTTTATTAGATTTTAACGCCATGTCAACACAATTTTAGGTCATTTTATGGCGTCCAGCACACCTAACCTACATTTCCCGGACCCTTGTCTATAACCAGTATTCACCTACCCTTCCACAAGGCCGGGAACTTTTCCATATTATCTAATCAATGGAGAAAAATTGACATTATTGTCAAATTTTCATGGAAGGGTATAACCTCCCCGGGTTGGATTCGAATCCGTACCCCCCCTCGGGACACGAGATTCCGAATCCCGGCTCGCTACCAACTGCGCTATCGACCCGGGTTTGATTTATTTTATAACTAGTCCTAACTACTTGTAAATAAAAGAGAATAAATACTAGTTTTTCACTGGCCCATAGAAATGACTTCTTGATTCAAAACGTGTTTGTATTTTTTATGACATTGGTTATACAACTTATTTTAATCACTCCGAGGAATACATTCTACCAAAAGCAAGCCTCATTATTTTGTTCTTTGTTACTGTATAGCACATACATTTACCCTCCGTGGTAAAAACACCAGCATCATGTTGCATGCTTCTTACTTTGACATGTGGGATAAATATATAACTGCCAAATTGATATAAATGAGCCTATATAAAACTAGACATTGATTGGTCGACACAAAGGTCATCTCGACGTGACCCCCTGTGCAATGTCAGGAGATCCTATATAGTTTTTTTCTAATGTTCTGTATGACACAAAGACATTACAAAATGTATTTCTTTTTGTGCTGCTGCATGACACACAACTCTCATAATTAGTTGTTGACTGACTCTAATGCACCACAAATGTTGTAAGAACATTTTTTCTTTGTCACTGTATGACACAAATCCCAAACTCTAAAATAAAGATCAATATCTGTAGTAAGAATTTCTTTCTTTGTTGCTGCATGACACAAATCTATTACACTGAAATATTGGTTGACCCTAAAGAACAATAACTCGTGAAAGTCTTTCTTTGTCTCTGTATGACACAATTCCCCAACACTAAGATATTGGTTGACCCTAAAGAACCATTAGTGTTGGTAGTAGTTCTTTCTTTGTCGCTGTATGACACAAATCCCCAATACTTAAATATTGATTGACCATAAAGAACAAAAACTATTTTTAGTATTTTTTCTTTGTCACTGTATGACTCAAATCTCCCTCACTGAAACACCATAAAGAACAATTACTGTTTTTATCAATAGTTTTCTTTCTTCAAATCCCTAACACTAAGATATTGGTAAACCATATCGAATAACAACTGTTGATAGTATTTCTTTCTTTGTCGTTGTATGACACAAATCCCCAACACTTAAATATTGGTTGACCATATCGAACAACAAATGTTGATAGTATTCCTTTCATTGTCTCTGTATGACACAAATCCCCCACACTAAAACACCCTAAGGAATAATTACAGTTTTTTATCTTAATTTTCTTTCTTTGTCGCTGTATGACATTATCTATTACACTGAACTATTGGTTGACCATAAAAACATCACTAATGTGAGTATTTCTTTCTTTGTCGCTGTATGACACAAATCCCCAATACTAAAATATTGGTTGACCATTATGAACAACAACTGTTGTTACTACGTTTTTCTTTGTCCTTGTATGAAACAAATCTCCCTCACTAAAACACTATAAAGAACAATTACTGTTATTATCATTAGTTTTTTTTCAAATGTTCATCACTAAAACATTGGTTGACCCTTAAGAACCATTACTGTTGTAAGTATTTCTTTCTTTGTCGCTGTATGACACAAATCTATTACCCTGAAATATTGGTTGACCCCAAGATCCATAACTGAGGTAAGTATTTCTTTGTCTCTGTATGACACAATTCCCCGACACTAAGATATTGATTGACCATGAAGAACCATTTGTGTTTGAAGTATTTCTTTCTTTGTCGCTGTATGACACAAATCCCTAACACTAAAATATTGGTAAACCATATCAAACAACAACTGTTGAAAGTATTCCTTTCTTTGTCTCTGTATGACACAAATTCCCCACACTAAAACACCCTAAAGAATAATTACTGTTTTAATCTTAATTTTCTTTCTTTGTCGCTGTATGACATTATCTATTACACTGAAATATTGGTTGACCATAAAGAACCATACCTGCAGTTAGTATTTATTTCTTGTCGCTGTATGACACAAATCCCCAATACTAAAATATTGGTTGACAATAAAGAACAACAACTGTTTTTAATACTTTTTTCTTTGTCCTTGTATGACACAAATCTCCCTCACTAAAACTCTATAAAGAACAACTACTGTTTTATCATTAGTTTTCTTTCTTCAAATATTCAACATTAAAATATTGGTTGACCCTTAAGAACCATTAATGTTGTAAGTATTTCTTTCTTTGTCGCTGTATGACACAAATCAATTACCCTGAAATATTGGTTGACCCTAAAGAACAATAACTCGTGAAAGTCTTTCTTTCTTTGTCTATGTATGACACAGTTCCCCGACACTAAGATATTGATTGACCCTAAAGAACCATTTGTGCTTGTAGGATTTATTTCTTTGTCGCTGCATGACACAAATCCCCAACACTAAAATATTGGTTGACCATTTAAAACAACAACTGTTGATAGTATTTCTTTTTTGTCTCTGTGTGATACAAATACCCCACACTAAAACACCCTAAAGATAAATTACTGTTTTTGATATTAATTTTCTTTCTTTGTCGCTGCATGGCATAATCTATTACACCGAAATATTGGTTGACCATAAAAAACACCACTAATGTTAGTATTTCTTTCCTTGTCGCTGTATGACACAAATCCCCAACACTAAAATATTGGTTGACCATAAATAACAACAACTGTTGTTAGTATTTCTTTCTTTGTCGCTGTATGACACAAATCCCCAACACTAAAATATTGGATGACCATATTGAACAACAACTGTTGATAGTATTTCTCTCTTTGTCGCTGAATAATTGAATATAATTTTATGTATTATAATACACTTATACAGATTTATATTGGTGATAAACCTAACGCTGTCAATTTGACCCACATTTCACATTTATACATGTTTTAAGATTTCCAGCTTTTATTAAAGAGCCATTTAAATTGACACAGCATCTTTGTTAATCACAATATGTTTAAACTATCAATATAAAAGTTACAACCAGTGAAACAGAAATTCTGTTGTTTGTATAATATTTTGTAGCACAACTCTTGTCAATAACTGGATTCCAATGACTTGTCATAATTATACTGTATTGTGAGCACTATTTTGAAAAGCTAAAAAACAAACCAAATTTCTTAAGTACATTATACTAGTAATCGTATTGACTTACTACTAATGGGATTAAAAGAGTATTTTTCTATTAGTTATTTAGCTTAAGTAATTGAGGTTAATTATTTTATAAGTGTTCGATAGCATATCCATTACTTTTTACTCGTATTTTTGAAGTTGGTTGACAATTTATCCAGAAAAGTTGTTTCACTCATGCATGCATTCTGAATATTTTTGTATTTAGTTAAAAGCAAGTTCTACTACTTTTCTTTATAATAAAAAATAACATTTTACCTCAGTTAATTATTGTTTTAGTGGCAGGCTTTGTAAGTTAACGACATTGCACGGACAAGTTGACTCATTACCGCTAGGAAAACACCTGGCATTGTTCTGGACACTCAATTGTTTAGAGTGGTCAGTAGGTCTTATGCCTCCTTGTTGCTCATTGCGGTAATCTGGAGGTATATTTTTCGCCGGTCAGCAATGCCTAAGACAGTACTGGTTACTACTGTCCAGTACTTTTAGCTACTGTTCAGTAGGTTGACTTGTCTTGTCAATCTCTTACAAAGTGATTTTTTCTGAATCTCCTTAAGTTTTTACCGGTAGTCTAATCTTTTTGTCACCAACATTTGTTAAAAGTTTCAATTCAATGTTCATTTTTATTTTTATCTAATTTCTGATTTTACGTAATTATTTAAGTTTTAAGTTTGTGGATAATATTTCCAGGTACATTGTTTAGTCCTGCTCGCGTTCTATATATTTTTATAATTCGTGAGAAGCAAATTACAATACATTAGTTTTTTTTATTTAGTCTTATGTTAATAATATTTTAACAAGTTTAATTATTATATCTTTTTATTCAAGCATTCATCCGTAGTTACAATCTATTTATAATTTAAGTAAAACGTATAACACAATTAAACATTTTTTTAGTGGAAGGTTTTGTTGAGGGAGCGACATTGCACGGACAAGTTGACTCATTACCGCTAGGAAAACACCTGGCATTGTTCTGGACACTCATTTTTTTAGAGTGGTCAGTAGGTCTTATGCCTCCTTGTTGCCCATTGCGGTAATCTGGAGGCATATTTTTCGCCGGTCAGCAATGCCTAAGACAGTACTGGTTGCTACTGTCCAGTACTTTTAGCTACTGTTCAGTAGGTTGACTTGTCTTGTCAATCTCTTACAAAATCATTTTTTTTGTTCTGAATCTCCTTAAGTTTATAGCCTAATTATTTTGCCATTAATATTTGTGAAAAGGTTTCAATTTAATGTGCATTTCTGTTTGAGTGTGTGTGTCTCACAGTTTAGGTAATCAACACATCTGATAATTTTTACTCGAATGTTTTAAGTTTGTGGATAATATTTTCAGGTACATTGTTTAGTCCTGCTTGATTTCTATATATTTTTATAATTCGTGAGAAGCAAATTAAAATACATTAGTTTTTCATATTTAGTCTTATGTCAATTATACATTACAAGTTTAATTATTATATCTTTTTATTCAAGCATTCATCCGTAGTTACAATCTATTTATAATTTAAGTAAAACGTATAACACAATTAAACATTGTTTTAGTGGCAGGCTTTGTTGGGGAGCGACATTGCACGGACAAGTTGACTCATTACCGCTAGGAAAACACCTGGCATTGTTCTGGACACTCATTTTTTAGAGTGGTCAGTAGGTCTTATGCCTCCTTGTTGCCCATTGCGGTAATCTGGAGGCATATTTTTCGCCGGTCAGCAATGCCTAAGACAGTACTGGTTGCTACTGTCCAGTACTTTTAGCTACTGTTCAGTAGGTTGACTTGTCTTGTCAATCTCTTACAAAGTGATTTTTTCTGAATCTCCTTAAGTTTATACCGGTAGACTAATCTTTTTGTCACCAACATTTGTTAAAAGTTTCAATTCAATGTTCATTTTTATTTTTAACTAATTTCTGATTTTACATATTATTTAAGTTTTAAGTTTGTTGATAATATTTTCAGGTACATTGTTTAGTCCTGCTCGCTTTCTATATATTTTTATAATTCGTGAGAAGCAAATTACAATACATTAGATTTTCATATTTAGTCTTATGTCAATTATACATTACAAGTTTAATTATTATATCTTTTTATTCAAGCATTCATCCGTAGTTACAATCTATTTATAATTTAAGTAAAACGTATAACACAATTAAACATTGTTTTAGTGAAAGGTTTTGTTGAGGGAGCGACATTGCACGGACAAGTTGACACATTACCGCTAGGAAAACACCTGGCATTGTTCTGGACACTCAATTTTTTAGAGTGGTCAGTAGGTCTTATGCCTCCTTGTTGCCCATTGCGGTAATCTGGAGGCATATTTTTCGCCGGTCAGCAATGCCTAAGACAGTACTGGTTACTACTGTCCAGTACTTTTAGCTGCTGTTCAGTAGGTTGACTTGTCTTGTCAATCTCTTACAAAACCATTTTTTAATCTCCTTAAATTTATACCTGTAGTCTAATCTTTTTGTCATCAACATTTGTTAAACGTTTTATTTCAATGTTCATTTTTATTTTTATCTAATTTCTGATTTTTCATTATTATTATTGTTTTTCTTTATTTTCAAGAACTATGTTATTTTTGTTTAAAATAATTTATTTGTTTCATCTTATTCCGCTCACAATACACATGCCCTGAATGAAAATACTTCTAAACATTAGAAAATCAATTTACAGCATACGTTTTGAAAATAGGATTATTAATATCATCTTGATACACCTAATACATTGTACATACGAACTTCTGTAATACATTTATTGTATCTATTGAAAGAACGTTTGCTTTTTCTGACTACAAGTACATTCTTTTACACAAATATACTCTTTGGAAACAAGCACATTCTTTCAAACGAATGTTCTCTGAAAAACAACTACAATCTTTCAAACAAATGTACTCTTAATCGTGTACACTCCTCCAAACAAGATGTACTTTTAAAACTTGAATTTTTTCCAAAAAAATGTTCTCTCAATCATGCACACTCCTCCAAACAAGATGTACTCTTAAAACGTGTACACTCTTTCAAACAAATGTACTCTTAAAAACAAGAACACCCTTCCTGTGAAATGCTCTTTTAAACATGTACACTCCTCCAATTAAGATGTACTCTTAAAACGTGTACACTGTTCCAAACAAATGTACTCTTAAAAAACAAGTACATTATTCCTATGAAATGTTTTCTGAAACACATACACTCTTCCAAACAAGATTTGCTCTTTAAAACAAGCCCACTGTTACAAACAAAAATGTACTCTCAAAAACATGTACACTCTTTCCAAACAAATGTACTCTTAAAATTAAGTAAACTCTTCCCAGCAAACTGTTGTTTTACAAACTTGTTCACTCTTCCAAACGAATGTACTTTAAAAACAAGTACAGTACTCTTAAAAAACAAGAATATCCTTCCTATGAAATGTTCTTTTATAAATGTACACTCCTCCAATTAAGATGTACTTTTATAACGTGTACACTCTTTCAAACAAATGTACTCTTAAAAACAAGAACACCCTTCCTGTGAAATGCTCTTTTAAACATGTACACTCCTCCAATTAAGATGTACTCTTAAAACGTGTACACTGTTCCAAACAAATGTACTCTTAAAAAACAAGTACATTATTCCTATGAAATGTTTTCTGAAACACATACACTCTTCCAAACAAGATTTGCTCTTTAAAACAAGCCCACTGTTACAAACAAAAATGTACTCTCAAAAACATGTACACTCTTTCCAAACAAATGTACTCTTAAAATTAAGTAAACTCTTCCCAGCAAACTGTTGTTTTACAAACTTGTTCACTCTTCCAAACGAATGTACTTTAAAAACAAGTACAGTACTCTTTAAAGACACTCTTTCATACAAATAAACTCTTAAAACAAGTACATCCTGTTAAAGAAAATTTATTCTTTTATTACAAATATACTCTGTCATCAAATTCTTCCAAAAATAAATATACTTTTAAAAACAAATTGTACTCTTAATCATGTCGATCCTCCAAACAATTTGTACCCTTAAACGTGTACACTCTTTCCAACAAATGTACTCTTAGAACATGTACACTCTTCCCAACAAATGTACTCTTAAAACGTGTACACTCTTCCCATCAAATGTACTCTTAAAACGTGTACACCAATCTCTCATACAGAGTTGTCGATCCTTACAGTGATCTCTATCTCTGTTAACGTCTCGAAAGTAGTCCCAAACACGTGATCGTTTAAAACGGTCATGTGACAACTTTTGAATTTTTTCCATACGCAACAGACAAACTAACTAACAGATCACCTTTCTTGTCTTGTAATGTTTAAAGGCTTGTCGTTGACAGTTCCTTAGCACTATTTTTTTGTCATAATTTTTAGCAATATCACCTATTGTTGACATTTTTAGCGGATGAATAAAAAAGCCAAATTACTCAGAATAGGAAGACGTTTCACAAGAAAAAAATAGTTCTTGTAAATATTACTCTTCAAAAAAAGGATTTCGCTTATAATAAAATTCTATTTCACGTAAAACTTTAAGATAATATATATAAAAGACGACTTGCGCTTTCGATACAAAATCTAAATAATATTACTATTTTACAAGAATCTTGTAAAACCCGCGACGTTTACAGAGATGTTGATCACTGTAAGGATCGACAACTCTGTATTAGAGATTGCGTGTACACTCTTCCGACAATTGTACTCTTAAAACGTGTACACTCCTCCGACAAATGTACTCTTAAAACGTGTACACTCCTCCGACAAATGTACTCTTAAAACGTGTACACTCCTCCGACAAATGTACTCTTAAAACGTGTACACTCCTCCGACAAATGTACTCTTAAAACGTGTTCACTCCTCCGACAAGATGTACTCTTTAAGTGTGTACACTCTTCCCAACAAATAATCTCTTAAACATGTACACTCCTCCGACAAGATGTACTCTTAAAACGTGTACACTCCTCCAAACTAAATGTACTCTTAAAACGTGTACACTCCTCCGACAAGATGTACTCTTAAAACGTGTACACTCCTCCGACAAGATATACTCTTAAAGTGTGTACACTGTTCCAAACAAGATTTGCTCTTAAAAACAAGCCCACTGTTCCAAACAAAAATGTACTCTCAAAACCATGTACAATTTTTCCTAACAAATGTTCTCTTAAAAACAAATAAACTCTTCCTAGCAAAATGTTATCTTACAAACTTGTTCACTCTTCCAAACAAGTGTACCTTAAAAATATGTACACTCTTCCAAACAAATGCTCTCTTAAAAACAATACACCCTTTCATACAAATTAACTCTTAAAAACAAGTACACCTGTGTTAAACAAAATTTATTCTTTTATACAAATATACTCTTTTAACAAAGTCTTTGAAAACAAGTTCATTTTTCTTTAACAAATAACTCTTTCATCACATTCGTTGAAAACAAATGTACTTTTCAAACAAAATATACGCTATATTTACAAATATACTCTTTTAATAAAGTCTTTGAAAACAAGTTCATTCTTCCATACAAATATACTTTTAAAAACAAGTATAAACATTCAAATAAATGTACTCTTTAAATAGAGGTACTTTCTCTCAAGCAAATATTATGTTTCAGCTATGTTTCTCAGTGAAACAAAACTATTCTCTACTCTTTCAAACAAGTATTCTAAAAATATTCCAAAATAATGACTTTTTTAAACCAATATACTTGTTCTGAAGTCATTTTAGCAGTTCGTTCTATTATTGTTTCTATAAAAATGATGAAACAGTTTTAGGTTTGCCTCATCTTTCACTACCACGGCAATATTTACTCAAATCATTCTCTTAACAACAAACGTACATGTACCAATCTATATAGAGTTGTCTGTTTGTCCCAGTCATCATTGTAACTGTCTGAAAAGTAGTTCTCAAACGTTTGATTGGAATTTAGCCAAACAAACAGGTATTCTTTGGGTTTTTCACCTTTATCCAATACCTGTATTTACTTTCATTGTAATGTATGATTGCTACGAATACAATATTCAATTATATAAGTGTCAACATGTATAAACAAATTGTTAGTCAATAAGTTTTAGCCGTATTTGTCTTATTTTTTTTCAGGAGTCGTCTAAACCATGTGTATTTTATGTATTTATAAAATAACTGCAGTCATCTTAAGGTGAGTTTAATTAACCGTTTATTAATAATGTTTACCATAGGCGGATCTAGCAGGGGGGTGGTCAATGGGGCCGGACCCCCCGGATTTCCCAAAATGTACCTGTCTATTAGTGTTTTATTGACAGCAAGTAATTTTTAAGTAGCATGAAGCAATTTTTCTCAGTGCTTAACATAAAGCTAATGGTAACGTAGTTTTTATTATTAACATGTTGCAATATTCTGCATAATGTGTGGTTGGTATTCGAAAGTTTGGACCCCCCCCCCATAGAAAAAGTTTGGCCCCTCCTAGAAAAAAATTCTAGATACGCCCCTTTTTACTTATGTATGTTATATTCGGAATGCGACGCGCCTGGCAATTATTATGGACACGTTCCTCACTAAATTTGCCATAAGAAGCCAACACTATCTTCTAGATAGATCCTGGATCGCCGTACTTGAAGTTTAGCAAGCCACCCTTGCGCCACAACGCCGACAAAATCGAATTGAGAGAACATTTAGCATTTGACTCTTATAAAATAAAAACAAGTTAATTGCAGTTGTTAGCCAATGGCTTATCTGTGTGCCTAAAACTGGCTATATATTGTAACTGCTGCAATGAACACAATGTATGAGTTAATATGCACGAGGTAAATTGTAAATCAATGAGTTTTTATCCGTTTTTGTCTCATTTTTTAAGGATTCGTCTGAACCATGTATGTGTAATGTATAGATAAAATAACTGAAGACTTATAATGGTATGTTTAACTTTCAATTGTTTATACTTTATTCTGTGTTGAATTAAGACGGTTAATTAACAATGTGACAAATGTATGTTATACACGGTCCTGCGACACGCCTGACACAAAGTGTGAACATTATTGACTCTGCACAATGACGAATCAGCCTCTTTCAGTGCAGTATTAAGTTTAGGGTTTTGCCTTTTGCCAATATTTCATGAATATGTTGAGTTACTACGTCTGGGTATCTAACCTGGTTCCCCAGATTCAATGATGAGCATAACACCACTGCGCCACGATGCCGACAAAATTGAATTAAGTAAGAGAATATTCAGCAGTTGGTTCTCATTAAATAAAATAATGATAATGAGGGACTTTTGTCATTTATCTTTCCTTGATAAAATCTGAAACAATCCATTTGGTAAGTAGGTCCTATCAGTTGGAATCCTTGGATTTTACCTTGAAGTCCAATGTAATGGTAAATAAATATTTCATCTAATATCTTTCTTGTTTGCTAAGATATTAACAGAAATAATAAAATTTAGATAGTTCTTTACCTTAACAATACTAAGCTTGATTTCAAACAAATTAAATGATTTACAAAAAAGTTATTTCGGATTAATTGTGGCAAATTGACATTGGAAAGTAAAGGTAAAAATTCTGAGTAATCCAACTGATTGGACCTATCTATTTGAAGAGTATACAAGGGGAAATAACTGACTAATATCCCTTATTGCAGTTATGCTAAAGTCCCTTATAAATGTATATAAAATATAGATAGTCTATGTAGTGCCATCTATAATTACCTTTACACTTTCGTAAATGTTTGATTTGGTTTTTAATTTTACCAATACTTAGCATAATATACATTAAAAACTGGAACATATGTACCAATCACACTGGGACCAAAACGTTTCTTTACAAAAGTTAAATTTTAATTTTAATGAATATATGTATAAGATCTACTTTACGTGTTGTTTTGAGATTCACAAGTAATATACAGTTTATCTTAGACCGTCAATACGGGACTTTAGTCAGTTATTTCCCCTTGTATACACTTCAATTAGGTAGGTCCTATTAGTTGGATTACTCGGATTTTACCCTTACTTTTTAATGTCAATTTGCCAAAATTAATCTTAAATAACTTTTTGTAAATCATTTAATTTGTTTGAAATTCAACTCAAGTATTTTTAGGGTAAAGAACTATCTAAATTTAATCACTTCTTGTAATATCTTAATTAACAAGACAGATATTAGATGCAATATTTTGTTATCTTTACATAGGACTTCAAGATAAAATCCGAGAATTCCAACTGTAAGGACCTACTTACCAATTGAATTGCTTCAGTTTTATCAGGGAAAGATAACTGACTATAGTCACTAATTATGTTCTTTCATATAATTTATAAGTATACACTAAGATATGAATGATAATGAGTTTTCACTATTTTTTTCAATAACAAATAAAGTAAAACATGACAAAATAAGTTTGTGAAGAAACTTTTGGACGCCAGTGTGTATATAATGTGATAGATCGATCTGCCTGATATGCCTGGTTCGACCATTTGCAGTAGACAAGGTCTTGCACCGAGTACATGGACACTATATACAGTGCCATCCATAAATATCTTTACACTTGTAAAATATTAGCAATTTGTCAATATTGTTAAGTTTTATGTTTTTCACATAAGTATATATAGTATAGTACCCTACAAATGTTTGGAGTGAAGTTAGCTATCGTCTGTTAGCTATTCAAAAGTTTCTTCGCCGAACATACTCCTGTTTAAAGAGAATATATTTAGAAGTCTATCCGCATATATTGAACACATATTAATGCATTTAGAAATCTATTCGGAAGTCTACTTATAAAAAAATATAATGCCAAATAGGTAGCTGTCCATTCAGAAGTCTATTCAAAAGTATGTTAGGAATTATTTAGTAATAAATTCATAAATATATTGAGAAGTTTATTCGTGAAGTGATGAATAGATAGCTGTCAACTCAAAGGTGTGTTTAGAAGTTAATTCGCGAAAACGTATGTATGCATTTGGAATGTCCGCAAGGTCAGTTCATAAAGTGACAAATAAACAGCTTTTAAATAGATATCTGTCTAAGTGCAATTCACGAAAATACTTCTGGAACATTCTTAAAGCACAGTTATGTTTTTGAGAATTTACATCTAAACAGACTTCTGAATATAAAGCTGTCTATTCGTCACTTTACGAATAGTCCTGTGGAATGCTATTTTGAATGCATAGCTATATTTTGCGAATAGACTTCTAAATATACTTTTGATAAGATAGCTGTCTATTTACGACTTCGCGATTACATTTCCTGAACATTCAAAATGTATAGCTATATTTCCGCGAAAAGACTTCTGAATACACTTCTTAACGCAAAGCTACGAGCGTATGTTATGAACGAATAGATTTCTGAATAAACTTCTTAAATGATAGCTGTTTGTTCAGCATTGAATAATTGACTACAGAATAGATTTAAATGTTTTAAATGAATTGACATCTACATATAAATTTACTATAATTAGCCGTTTATTCAACGAATAAACTTTTGAATATTTAATAGAAAGCTAACTTCATGGCCTACATGGAATTCATGACTCGAACTCTGATTTTAGACTCAAGACTCAATTTTTTTGTGAATACCGTTTTTTCTACTTTTGAGTCAGAGTCTGAGTCTAAAGTCTAAAACTACATGTACTCAGTTTTAGACTCAAAAAGCGATAGTGAATATGGGCCCACGGGAAATAGCGTATAAGTTCCTGCAGTATTGTTTTTGTAGAAAATATACCTTGTGTTTTCTGCCACCCTTGATTATGGTGTAATATTTCTATACATGTATGTATTATACATTAATTTCGTTGTCATAGAGACCGTAGGTTACGCATAAGTATTTTCACCTTTTTTCTGTCGGACCATACACCATTCCCGAAAGTGCCAGTGTTGAAAAGTTCATTGCGATTTGTGCATAAATAAAAAAGTTATGCGACCTTTCCAGCTACTTTTCTATCTGCCCTTGTATATACATTCTCATGAGTTACAAGTTAAAATTTTAGCAAATTTTTTATGATCTGTTATTGCATAGTGTTAGATTCAAATGTTAGATTTATTTTTGTATTTTTTTTTGTTTGGTTTGGCTGTAAATGTTTTAACCACTTCTCAAGAAATTAATTGTCCACTTCAATGATTCTTTGCCTTTACTTTTCTGTCACTGTCTTGTCACATAAGCAACGGTCTTTTTTAATTATGGAACATTCTGCATTGGTTTAAGCATTGTAAATTTAGCCAAATGATATGATGCAAAGATATTCGATCATTAGCTAGCATTCTACGAAATTAGGAAATGAAATTGGTTGCCCGACCAGGTCCTTTTAGAAGCTCCATGTCCAACTTTTAGGCCCATACATGATCTCAAATCGATGCTCGACTTTCAATAGAAAAGTATGGGGGAAAATTCTTTAAACGGCCATATCTTTTTATTGTTTAAGATATCAATTTTGTGCAAATGATGCTAAAAAGTTTAAACTTTCTTCTTAAATTATGTTGTTTTTTTTATTTTTTTGAAAAATTGTAAAGTTTTGGTCTGTTTTAAGGTTATATTTGATTACTCACGTTACTATAGAAGGCTGAACTAAAATGTAGTTGTCCCGAGCAACCTGACACCAACTAATTTATGTAGACTGCATTAGTTTTAAGGGCTAGTCTATGATTGAGAGGGGAAACAAGAAATTATTATTAAATCATAAATGGAGCAGTAATCAAAATTACTTGTTAGTCTTAAAGAAAATGGAACAAATGCTAAATATTGTTTTATTGGATAAATGGAGAATACCATACATTGAATATATGTAAGCAATTGTTGACTGTTAAACCATTTACTTTTTGTGAAGAGCTTGGTGCATTCATATTTTAAACAAAGTCGTTTTTGTACACAAACGGTCTTATCACAAACTATTTATAGCATGAAACAGAGTAGAAATAGGGAAAGTAAATGGACTGCACTAAGAAATCTGATACGCTATATTAAAGATGAAACTCGTTCCATGCCAAGTAATCACTGCTTTAAATTACATCCCGAAAAAAACAACACTCCACAATTTTGCTTTAAAACATAAGACTTAACAGTCTATATTGTTGCTTAAATGCTTGCATGATAACATCGAATACAGCTATCACCCATAATGATCATTTAGCCACGGGTATCTATCGAATTTCCTGAGGAAATTTAAACCCACTAATAAGCTACCCTAAGATGCTAAATAATTATACCATGCAAATATTCACTAACACCAAAGTGAAATAAAACAATCGAAAATCCATATGTCAATCAAGCTATCATGCGTATCCCTAGTGAAGTTCAAACGAAGGCCTTCTCGGTCTTAAAACTCTAATCATACCACTGGGCCACTACTTTAGCTTTCAAATGTATACGCAACTATGCATTTTGAAAATATATTTACGCAATATCACGTCTTAGTAATAGTAGTTCATTTTGTTTTCTACGAAGTTTCTATTAACAAGAGTATGTTTTTAAATTGCATGAAAGGTTTTATAATATTTTTTTCGACGGTCATTTTGAATTATCCAACATTTGGTTTGATGATTTATTTTTGACTTCATATTTCAACTCAGCGCTAATGTTACGTAAGTTATTTTTGGCGGCCATATTGAATATCCACTGTATTGAGTTGTTTAATTATTGTTTGACTTCATTTTTTGAATCCACTAAATTTGCATATTGGAAGCCAATAAGAGACAATTCATATCAGTTTTGCGATGAACATATTGTTTATGCCAATAAAATATTTTGACTTTGACTTTGACTTGATATGAAAAAATTGTTATTTTGGCGAAAAGAAGCGTGTTCAACTTTCATGTGAGATGTACAGTGTACGAATGAAGTGTGCTCCTTTTCACAAAAACTCTTATGAAAAAAGTTATCGCAAATCCAATTCATAATTTTGAAGTTCAAAATTAGATGCATAATAAACAGTAGGCCTACCATGATATGACATCCAAAAAGTATACAATATTCTACATAATTTAATAACATTTGGAATCGGTCGGCCAAAACATGACATTATTATTGATTGTTCTTGCTTTTGACGTACGATGACTTTTATCATTAGATTTTTTTGTGAAAAGCACCACGGAAAATGAATACTGATTGAAATGTTCTTAAAGATATACAGTACCTTCCAAAATCATTGATACATGGAATTTTGATAACTAATCATGCCTTCTGAAAGTTTATTTAGAGGTTGTTCATGTAAAAAGTTTAAATCGTCGTATGGCAATATTATTTTTTCATAAGAATACATGTATATAAATGGGTTTATCCTAAAATCAGAATTTTGTTCAACAACTTTTGAAGGGTGTTGTAGAATTAGAAAAATACTATAAGCAAAGGCGTGGAATTCCTGTGTCAGACTTGTCCGACTCGTACATTTACGTGTGCGGACAAGTGAACATTTTCAGCCCACTGGTCATTGAACAAGTAATACTTTTTAGCATTCGGAACGACCTCGGCGATCATCTACAAAGATATACCTCGGATATCAAACGTAGTAGAAATACAACCAAGTTATGAGGTCAGGCGATTAACCTCATAGGTTAAGTAGTGCCGATGTAAACAACTAACATGGCAGATCATTTTTCAGAAAGTATCGAGTACACAAAAATGTTTAAGGATCAACTTTGTTAATATAAAGTTACAGGCATTGAAGAGCTTTAACTGCCCATAATCGTCCGTCATTTTTTGTGTGTGCCAGCGTTCTATTGAGTAAACGTCGGGAACGAGGCTAGATTCTATGTTGGAACTACTTTCGCTCCTCGTGATATCCGAGGTGTATTTGCGTGGAAAATCGCCGAAGTAGTTCCGAATGACTTTTTAGTTGACATTTTGAATTCACGTGTCCGTGGACAAGCATATCCAATCTTAAAGAATAGCGTCCACTTAATATGAAATTCAGTATATTGATAGTTATCTCCCTTTGTTATTTCAGTGATATATTTAGTTGTTGAAACTAGATGTAAAATGAATGTGAGACATCAAACATTGAGTCATCATTCTTCAAACTTGAATCATTAGAACTATCAACAACATAGCAGGTACTTGTTTTACTGATTTAAGATAGTTGCTTTCTTGAAATATATCATTTTCATAGTATAAAAAGGCTAAACATGACTTTGCTCCAACACACAGGTACTGTAATACCCTATACAATGCTCTGAGATAGGCATGCTAGTTACATGTGCATTAAGTAAAACCACAATGAACAAAAACACCAAGTTATGTATGAAATATCATTATGCAACATGTACCGTGACATTTTATTAGTTTTTGTATGTATTAACAAAGTGCACTTATCTGAACATATTATGCAAAGGTGGGGTGTGCCTCTTGCATCTCCAAGGTCTATAGTCACTTGAACTTTCTTTGTCTAGACATATAACTGAATAACAAAACGTAGCGCTGAATATAACTTATACCTTTTCCGAAAATGCCCAATTCGACTAGTGAATACTGATCTTTAGCTAAATACATTTCGCACAAATTGAATCGAATGGCCAACTAACATATTTGCAAAAAAAATCTTGTGCTGAGGATTCAGAATAAACAATAACAATTCAGAGGCTTACATGGGCATTTTTAGACATAAAAATGTAATTGTTAGTTTATGCACTATTTGAATCTCTTCTATTACATGACTGTTGCAAGAAATTAATGAGTCTGTTTACATTATGGAGATCACTTGACTATATATTATAGTCCAACAGAATTAACCTGAGCTTGACCTTTATGCAAGAATATATTAAACTCAATATTTACAGTCTATTTTTGTCTTCGTTTTTAAATCGCGCTTTATCGGACGCTTTCGGCAAAATACACGCTCTGACAATTAATGTTGTTTTCATAAGAATAAATACTTTGAAACTGTGCCATAACATTGCTGAGTTACTTGTTTCCCCAAAAACTAATGTGTCCAAAATTAAAAGTATAATAGCATGTCACTTTTAATAAATTGATTTACAGTCACACCGGTTGTTATAAACCCGTGTATAACCGTGTACACACATACGGAAACTCACGATTTAATGTTTAGTGAAAACCCGGGTCGATAGCGCAGTTGGTAGCGCGCCGGGATTTGAATACTCGTGCCCGAGGGGGTGCGGGTTCGAATCCCACCCGGGGAGGTTATATCCTTCCATGAAAATTTGACAATAATGTCGATTTTCCTCCATTGATTAGATAATATGGAGAAGTTTCCGGCCTTGTGGAAGGGTAGGTGAGTACTGGTTATAGACAATGGTCCAGGAAAGCTAGGTTAGGTGCGCTGGACGCCGTGAAATGACCTAAATTGTGTCGATATGGCGTTAAATCCAATAAATAAAATAATGTTAGTGAAGAGTGTAATCTATACTATTAAATTTGCAATTTCCTGTTTTGTGGAAGAAACTGCGCAGCTTTGAATAAATCTTTTGTTTGTCGCTGGAGCACCTATATACCGGCATATCAAGTTGACAATTCTTTTTTGACAAAGCTTCTTGATATTTGCAAAAACTACCAAAAATCAACAAAAATAGTGGGTTTTTGTGTCTAAAAATAGTTCTAGATAAAACTAAAAATAGACCAAACTCCCCGCAGCGGTTATTTCCCTTTATTAAATCAATAACCACTGCCACCACAAGTAAATTCGTCTCTCAGGGAGCCGAATATTTTTTTCATCTTTTCTGTTACATTTCAATAATTTCTACAAGTTTAGCCTTTTTGTTGTAAATTATGATGTTCAAAGTACAGGTCGTCCACGTAAATATTGCGTATACAAACATTGCCGGTTTCATTACACAATAATATTTACCTAAAGCCCGTGCTTGCACGGGCTCCCATCTAGTTGTTATAATAAGGTAGTCCCAGCTCAGGTTAATTCTGTTGGACTATACCTTGATTACATTTTGAATTAAGTTGCACTACATTCAGATGTTTAGAGCTACTTAAATAGCAATCGATTGATTTCTCATCCCAAACCAAACTTATTATAGACGTAAAAACTGTCTCCAAATCTCTACAGTACTTACCAAAAGCTTGGAGACAAATACATTTACTCCAACTCTTGAATTTTTAATAATAAGTATTTTCGTAGATTAATTATTTCTAAAATATTTTAAGTAAAGTTTATGATAAAATTATAAAAAATATCATTAATGCAGTACATTTAGATTATTCAGCTTCTGACAGCATAAAGCCTCCTATGTTTATTGTTATTATTTTCCATAACATAGTTGTTATGTTACTTTTGTAGTATAATGATAATAAAAAAATAAAGCAAAACTAAAAATCATTTATAAATAAAAAGTGATCTAATTTTAGATAAAAGTTATTCGGTAGGCATACAAAGTGAATATGTTTCCAAACGTTAGGCGGGTACTGTATATATTCAATGAGACAACAAACACCAAAATGACAATATTAGTTTAAAAACATTATTCATGTATATTTAAATGTAAAATATCTGGGAACAACGACTATTCGAAGATTACTTCTATTGATATGCCGTTCCACCCTTTATTTGCGCCAAATGTAATAAAACAAACTGAGCTAAAAGAAAATGTAATTCACAATTAGGAACTAAAGAAGAAATATATGCTTACATTGTTTTACAAAGCTAAAACAAGTCATTGGAATTATAGAACTTTGTATGAAAATATTTTATTTCAAGTATCATTCATTCGGAAGTATCATCATCCCAGTCTAGTTTTTTATTCTGAACATAGAATAGTTTTATTATTTTTGAATAAGCCAAACCATATAACTTAAGTTTTTTTATTTAAATATTAAGACTAGAGATATGAGCGTAATATTGACTTTACGTTTGCATGTTTAAACAATAATAATAACTAATTGCCACCGAGTTATTCGCCGGAGTTAAAACGTGTTGCAATCTGTTGTATTCCTACTATTTTTGATTTCCGAGGTATATCTTGCAAACGATTATTTCATTTTTATGCTACATCTACTCTTCACAACTGTATTGTTTATTTATTTTAATTAATAAATTTCATAACCACATATCTCGCTTGCAGAAGCAAATTCATTGGTTCCAAAACCATGTATGTGTACAAGCTTGTTTTTTTTTTAAAAACTTACTATGTTATTGAGCAATGCAATGTTATTTTCATTGTAAGAACATATTTCCATAGAACTGCACGAAATTTTAGTATTTACCCAAGCTTTTATTGATTAAAGCGTAAACCAAATTTCGTTAAGATCCGTAAAGTTTTAAATAAATAGCCGGTTTTCAAAACTGTTCATTCGATTTTTCTCAGATGAAAAAAAAATCGACATATATACACGTTTATGGAATTAAGGCGACGATATGTACATGTATGCACTTTCCCATTACTGCGGATAGTGTTGAACATGCAAGTTGTGGTAGTAGTCTGGTAATCTAGTGGTTAATACCCTATACATCTAACCTGACAACTTCTAATCTAATCCATTCTCGTACCCAGAGTCTAGTAAGATTCTCAATACTAGCCTACTAGACTTTGGGAACGAGAATGATCTAATCTGGCTTTTTAGGTTTAATATCTGGTCTCAGCGGTGTATACCATTCTTCACTAGCCTGACAGATTTAATTTCTTCACTCGGGAAAAAAAGTTTGCTACTAAAACGTAATCAAGAAAAAAAAATCAAATAAACCGGTTGTCATGATATAAAAATAGAATATTAATAATAAAAACAGTGTAAATAACAATTGCATAATTATCAAAGATTAGCTGAAATGAATACTGTTATACATGAACGTAAATACGTAGAATTAGAAATTCTTCAAAGATAACTCTCGTTCTTACATTTCAGTTAATTGATAGTTACCTCCCTTTGTCGTTTCAGAAATATAGTTGAAAATATAAGCAATGTGAATGAGAGACAATCAGTTATTGATACACGACTGTCCAGATGTTTCAACCATAAAGACAGGTACTTTTATTATATGTTATATTTATATTATACGGAATGTGTTTTGTCAAATGCAATACACCGATTGGTCAGTGAAAAACTAGTTTAACTACAGTGTAAATTAACAATAAAATTAAAGATATAGCCTTCTTTTACACTGACCCATGTACACGTATTGTACATACGAATTATGACTATTATAATATGAAGAAAAATTTCGTACGTTCGTTGCCAACTTTTGAAACAATTACTTTTCACAACTTAAAAGTTTGGATCCAGAGATCTAGGCCTACCATTAACCGACTGACCGTTCGATGACGAAAAATTTACTGGTACGTAACTGTTGAAACACGACGTGAACTTCACTGAAATAGAAACGTTGTCGAGAGCGCCGTTAAGCACGGGATGCATTTATTTGTAAATAGTTTTTCTAAGCCTACTCGTATTTAGTTTTTGTTTTTATCATTAATATGCATGAGTGTTTTCAGAATACATATACACTAAATTACGAATTAATGTATTTAAATCCGGAGAAACGTTAACTTTATTATCAATATTTTTAAACTTCGAAATGAAACTATTTTATGTGGCTATAGGCTTAGTGAACACCTGCAAGATAGCAAACCGCTCCAACAAAAGGGTAACGGTTTAGAACTGGGTAAAACACTGTCTTTCAGAATACTTGTATTAAGCACCCATTGTGAACTATGTGTTTCACCGACATCAATTTTAGGGGTCAGAAAGCCCTAAAAATTCAACGATAAAAAAGTTAATTTGTTCCTTGAGAAATTTCATGATAACTGAAAACTCAATACTGATTTAACTGAAATATTACAGACTTTAAGCGGTCGTATTATAGGCAAATTCCGTTCAAATCTATATTGTATTTTTGCACACATCTTATTTAGGCTCTAAATTCTTGTTTTTTTTTCCTTTATGGAACCTTTTTTAGTAACTTTGCTTCGCAAACATTCACTTTTAGGCACTGTTAGCGCCAAAACTCAACGATCAGACGCTTTTTGTACAGTCAGATAGCTTTATTCACGAAAACTTAATGCATTGTACATATTTAATTGAAAAACAACAGATTTAAAGCGGTCATATTATTTGCAATTTCTGTACAAAGTTGTATTGAGTATTTGTACACGTTTCAACTTTGCTCACAAAACGAAATAGTTTATGATCGTCTATTTTGGAGGGCGGCATTCCTGAAATGATGAGCATGCCAAAATACTTTCCCATTTGCGAAATTTGCAGAATTAATGTATTTTTGAATAAAAAATAGGCATACTGTAGGCGATGTTTATTCAATTAGTGCGGAGCTATATTCAGAACTATTTGCATTTCAAAATCTCAATACAAGTTAGTTTATGACAACTATATACAAATAAATGCATCCAGTTAAGCGCTTATAATTAACAATTACCACCTAGCTCTTCATGCTTATTTGTTATTCATATCATCAATAGATCATTTGTCGAAGTCTTTTTTTAACAACAGTTACTGGAATTTACTTAGAACTTTGGTTGCATATTTCAATTGATAAACCCAAGATTAAGCAATATTTTTAGAACAAATATCAGCTAAAGAATTTAAAATTAATTTTTAATCATATACTACATGTAACATAAATGATTGCATAGATGTGTTTGTTAAACATTTTTGTGATAGTTTCATTCGTTTAAATTGACATCTGTAGAGAGCTACAACTCTGTCACACATCTGGAATATTGTTCATGTTTTTTGTAAATTATATTCAACCATTAGTGGTGTATATATTAACCCCGCTAATTTAAATTGTCGATGTTTGTTCGATAAACCATGTACATTGATACAGTCTCACTACAAACTTTCATCATCGAAATGGATATTATTCTGGAACGAATGAAAGTTTACTGGACCAATGAAATCATAATGATATGTTAAAATATGGCATATGCTGTCCATTTTAATGGTTTAGAATAATATACTCTGTTCTACTTTATATAAGAGTAACAATATAACAACAGAAAATGGATTGTTATATTAAATAAGGATAAATGCGGTCGTAAGATGTTGGTGGACCTTGGGAGTTGGGACCACTCACTTTCTATAAGTCACTGGATCGACAGAGATTTCGGTGGACTTGGTCCACGGTTCACTGGCTAAATTCAAAGATAGGGATAACTATTTTTGTCGATAGTGCGTACTGGGGTATTGTTAAATTGTATTCCATTGTCAGTGGCGCATACATTACCCTGCTGATTTAAATACTAACTGCAGCACTTCCGTTCTCACTATCAATAAACTAGTTTCCGTGTACATGTACATGTAAATAAGCGGGGTTAATGTATATGCGCCACTGACAGTTGAATAAAATACGGTATTTGCCTTGATTTTATAGTCTTAAACTTAATATATGTTGCTTTTGTTTTTCAGAAACAATTATGGTCAATGTACATCCAATCATCACAGTGTTCATTATAAATGAAGGACGAATTGTCTCACATATAATTTATCAAAGGATATGAAAAAAATAAGGTATGACAATTTAACAATATGTACTACAGTTAGAGGGGGTTGACATGTCCAGTAGAAGACCCGCCTCTTCCGATTATGAGGTCATTGGACAGAGAATCAAGGTCACCATGATATCTAAATTTTCTGCCAGATAAAAGTCTGGAAGACCCATTATCAGCAGAGTGTAAGATAGCTTTCAACGACTTTCGAACTGTACCATTATAATATCAAAGATATTTAAGAAAACAGACACTGTCGGGGGATAAATGCTTTCGATTTATGCCGGAGTAAGCGAGCACTGGTAATAGTTTCCTGGTAATTCCAGGTACTTGCTTAAGTTAAGTCGCCGTACATAATTTATGAAAAAGTTTTTTATAAACGACATAAAATAAAAGTTAACAAGAACACCCGGAGTATTCCATATATCTAAGTATGATGCCTTAGCTTGGCAAGAACATACAGTACCCACCAAAAGTTTGGAAACAAAAGAAATTGACTACAATTCTTGATTTTGATGATTTTTTTAGAATCATTATTTTTTAATACATTTTAGTATGGTTTGTGATAATATGTTAACAAATTTCATTTATGCAGCACATGTATAATATTCAGCATCTGACACCCCAATGCCTCCAAAACTGTGTTTATTGTAATTATTTTTACAACATAGTTTCTATGCTATTTTTGCAGCCTAAGCTATAAATATAATGACAACCAAACTATAAAGCAAAGCTAAAAAGCATTTCAAAATAAACAGTTATCAATTTTTTGATAAAAGTTCTTCAGTAGGCATACAAAGTGAAAATGTCTCCATACTATTGGTGGATACTGTAACCCTAACCTTTATTAAAAGATATACACGTACTATTAAAATAAAATAAGTGAAATAACCCGACAGCTGCACTAGGTGGAATTACAATATTTCAGCTCTGCGCTTCCTGGTACGGCGATGCACATGTATAAGAAGTTACCAGTCATTCTGCTTTTAGATGACAAAGTTATATTAGGACGAAGGAGATGTCCGACAGCCATGAGTGACATTATAACCTGTCCCGTCTTCAAATGTGATTTGAATAGGCCAACTATCGCTGCTTGTACATTAGTCGAATAAAACAATGCCCTGTGTCACACTCCTATCAAGAGTAGTAATTTTTCATCGAAATGTTCCTGAAGACACATTAAAAGTGATGCTGGTCATCAATGGAGATGAAAATATTTAACTAAATAGCAGTTTGCCAAACAGAAGCTGTATAAATGGAATTACAGAAATTATTACTAATTTTTACAACAGAATTGTTGTCAACATAAAATTGGTGTACACATTAACCCCGCTAATTTACATTCTCGACGTTTGATCGTTTAATAGTGTTCATAACTATTTTTGTCGATAGTGCGTATTGGGTTATTGTTAAATTGTATTCCATTGTCAGTGGCGTATTCAATAACCCCGCTGATTTAAATACTTACTGCAGTACTTCCGTACTCACTATCGAGATAAACTAGTTATCCGTATACATCTACACTGTATAATTATGTCAATAAGGATGGTTAATGTATGCGCCACTTACAGCTGAATAAAATTTAACAATACTTGATTCCATATCATACTAGTGTTTAACTTAAATAGTTTACTTTTGTTTTTCAGATACAATTATGTATGGTGATCAATGAGCATCCAATCACCGTAGTTTTCATCATAAATGAACCAACACTGGTCTCACAAGTTATTTTTTCCATAGGGATGGAAATAAAAGGTATGACAAAATATAATAGTATGTACAAACGTTACAAAGGGTTAACTCAGCCAGTTGCAGTCTCGCCTCTTTGGGTTATGAGGTCACTGGACAGAGAGTCAATATCACCATGATTTTTAAATTGCGTTTTTTCTGCCAGATATCAGTCTGGTTAAGCCTTTATCAGCCTTTAAATTGTCGATGTATATTCGAGTAAGATAGCTTTCAACGACTTTCAAACAATTCCATTATTATATCAAATATGATTAAGGAAAGCAGGCACTGTCGAGTAAAATGCTTTCGATTTATGCAGGAGTAAACGAGTACTGGCCTTAACATAACCCTAACCTAACTTCGGACAACCAAATTCTGCAAATGAGATATAGTGCTTGTTCTTAAGATATGTTCGGACAACCACATTCATATCCTAACTTCGTAGACTGCTACAGTATTTCAGCTCTGTGCTTCCTGGTACGGCGATGTACATGTATAAAAAGTTAAGTCATCCTGCATTTAGGTGACAAAGTTATATGAAGACAAAGTGGACGTCCGACCGCCATGTCTGATCTTATACCCTGCCCTGTCTTCGACAGTGATTTGAACAGACCTACTATTGCTTCTTGTGCAATAGATGAAAAAAGCATTGCTCTAATTGTGTCAACATTACATCAAGAGAAGTGATTTTACATAAAAATGTTCCTTAAGAAACCTACAATGTGATGGTAGTCATCAATGGACAAAATAGTATTTGGCAAAATTGATGCTATATAAAAGAAATTACTAAAATGATATTGGTATTTTTTCCACAGAAGTGCACATCAAATACTTCACAGTACAGTTCATTTATGTTCCATCAAAGGATTACTGCTTTTTTATTACATGAACATTAAAAAAAACTTAGTCAATGAAAAAAACATTGACCAATGCAGCTGTGATGAGTTTTCGCGACCCTGTTCCTTCTTCTACTTTATTATATTCATTATGCCTTAGTTTTGTGTATAAATGTATTAATGTAATAAATTGTTGGATATGAACTAGCGAGTACCGTAAACATTTGATGTGAATTTATGTTGAAACAATATTAATTTTTTCAGTATTTTTAATTTATACAGCATCAATTTTGTAAATGCATATTTTGTTAATTAATTTCATCCGAATTATTTACCAGCATCACTTCGTATGTTTTAAGGATCATTTTGCCCATGATAGAAGCGTGGCAGAAGGAGAGCATTTTCTTTTTACCATTGTTCTGCAAATCAAGACTTGACAGGAACCTTAACCATCACTTTCTTTATGAACATTTGATTATGATCTCGGATCCACTTGTCTTTGGACATGTCTTAACACAATTCCAGTAATTTCAATCAAAATGTAAATATTGTAACAGTGACTATCCAAGTTTTTTTTGTAGTAATTATGAATAACCAGTATTAAAAAAGCTTGCATGTGTATCATTTCAGAATGTTTGGATCTACAGAATCATCATTCATGTTTGCCAAGAAGCTGGTCTATGCTACAATATGATTCTTCCTGCAACCATTCAAGGAATCACAGAATATTCCACATTATGAACTTGATCCAATTTGGCCTGCTTATATTCAACAAGTCGTCTCGGACATTTGTCCTTGAGATGTTTGTTGCCCCATTACGCGTGGATTGTATACTTTGGCCTGCTTATATTCAACAAGTCAACTCGGACATTTTGTCCTTGAGATGTTTGTTGCCCCATTACGCGTGGATTGTATACTTTGGCCTGCTTATATTCAACAAGTCAACTCGGACTTTTTGTCTTTGAGATGTTTGTTGCCCCATTACGCGTGGATTGTATGCTTTGGCCTGCTGATATTCAACAAGTTTAAAAGTTACAAGTAAGTGCAATTGTTACATGTAATTGTTGTTCTTGTAACAAGTTGTTCTTGCTGTTGTTCAAAGTAGTGCTTGCTCTTAATATATGTCGTTGTTGTTGTTGTTCCAAGTAGTGCTTGCTCTTAATATATGTCGTTGTTGTTGTTGTTCCAAGTAGTGCTTGCTCTTAATATATGTCGTTGTTGTTGTTGTTCCAAGTAGTGCTTGCTCTTAATATATGTCGTTGTTATTGTTCCAAGTAGTGCTTGCTCTTAATAGATGTCGTTGTTATTGTTTCAAGTAGTGCTTGCTCTTAACATTCCAAGTAGTGCTTGCTCTTAATATATGTCGTTGTTGTTGTTGTTCCAAGTAGTGCTTGCTCTTAATATATGTCGTTGTTGTTGTTGTTTCAAGTAGTGCTTGCTCTTAACATTCCAAGTAGTGCTTGCTCTTAATATATGTCGTTGTGGTTGTTGTTCCAAGTAGTGCTTGCTCTTAATATATGTCGTTGTTATTGTTCCAAGTAGTGCTTGCTCCTAATATATGTTGTTGTTGTTGTTGTTTCAAGTAGTGCTTGCTCTTAATATATGTCGTTGTTGTTGTTGTTCCAAGTAATGCTTGCTCTTAATATATGTCGTTGTTGTTGTTGTTGCAAGTAGTGCATGCTCCTAATATATGTCGTTGCTGTTGTTATTTCAAGTAGTGCTTGCTCTTAACATTCCAAGTTGTGCATGCTCTTAATATATGTCGTTGTTGTTGTTGTTCCAAGTAGTGCTTGCTCTTAATATATGTTGTTGTTGTTGTTGTTTCAAGTAGTGCTTGCTCTTAATATATGTCGTTGTTGTTGTTGTTCCAAGTAATGCTTGCTCTTAATATATGTCGTTGTTGTTGTTGTTTCAAGTAGTGCTTGCTCCTAATATATGTCGTTGCTGTTGTTATTTCAAGTAGTGCTTGCTCTTAACATTCCAAGTTGTGCATGCTCTTAATATATGTCGTTGTTGTTGTTGTTCCAAGTAGTGCTTGCTCTTAATATATGTCTTTGTTGTTGTTGTTCCAAGTAGTGCTTGCTCTTAATATATGTCGTTGTTGTTGTTGTTTCAAGTAATGCTTGCTCTTAACATTCCAAGTAGTGCTTGCTCTTAATACATGTCGTTGTTGTTGTTGTTTCAAGTAGTGCTTGCTCTTAATACATGTCGTTGTTGTTGTTGTTTCAAGTAGTGCTTGCTCTTAATATATGTCGTTGCTGTTGTTGTTTCAAGTAGTGCATGCTCTTAATATATGTCGTTGTTGTTGTTGTAAGTAGTGCTTGCTCTTAATATATGTCGTTGTTGTTGTTGTTCCAAGTAGTGCTTGCTCCTAATATATGTCGTTGTTGTTGTTGTTTCAAGAAGGGTTGCTCTCGTTATATGTTGTTGTTGTTGTTCCAAGTAGTGCTTGCTCTTAATATATGTCGTTGTTGTTGTTGTTTCATGTAGTGCTTGCTCTTAACATTCCAAGTAGTGCTTGCTCTTAATATATGTCGTTGTTGTTGTTGTTTCAAGTAGTGCTTGCTCTTAATATATGTCGTTGTTGTTGTTGTAAGTAGTGCTTGCTCTTAATATATGTCGTTGTTGTTGTTGTTCCAAGTAGTGCTTGCTCCTAATATATGTCGTTGTTGTTGTTGTTCCAAGTAGTGCTTGCTCCTAATATATTTCCTTGTTGTTGTTGTTGTTTCAAGTAGTGCTTGCTCTTAACATTCCAAGTAGTGCATCTCTTAATATATGTCGTTGTTGTTGTTGTTCCAAGTAGTGCTTGCTCTTAATATATGTCGTTGTGGTTGTTGTTGCAAGTAGTGCTTGCTCTTTATATATGTCGTTGTTGTTGTTGTTTTAAGTAGTGCTTGCTCTTAATATATGTCGTTGTTGTTGTTGTTTCAAGTAGTGCTTGCTCTTAATATATGTCGTTGTTGTTGTTGTTCCAAGTAATGCTTGCTCTTAATATATGTCGTTGTGTTTGTTGTTCCAAGTAGTGCTTGCTCTTAATATATGTCGTTGTTGTTGTTGTTCCAAGTAATGCTTGCTCTTAATATATGTCGTTGTGTTTGTTGTTCCAAGTAGTGCTTGCTCTTAATACATGGCGTTGTTGTTGTTCCAAGTAGTCCTTGCTCCTAATATATGTCGTTGTTGTTGTTGTTCCAAGTAGTGCTTGCTCCTAATATATGTCCTTGTTGTTGTTGTTTCATGTAGTGCTTGCTCTTAACATTCCAAGTAGTGCTTGCTCTTAATGTATGTCGTGGTTGTTGTTATTTCAAGTAGTGCTTCCTCCTAATATATGTCCTTGTTGTTGTTGTTTCAAGTGGTGCTTGCTCGTAACATTCCAAGTAGTGCTTGCTCTTAATATATGTCGTTGCTGTTGTTGTTCCAAGTAGTGCTTGCTCCTAATATATGTCGTTGTTGTTGTTGTTCCAAGTAGTGCTTGCTCCTAATATATTTCCTTGTTGTTGTTGTTGTTTCAAGTGGTGCTTGCTTTTAATATATGTCGTTGTTGTTGTTGTTGTTGTTCCAAGTAGTGCTTGCTTTTAATATATGTCGTTGTTGTTTCAAGTAGTGCTTGCTCCTAATATATGTCGTTGTTGTTGTTGTTCCAAGTAGTGCTTGCTCCTAATATATGTCCTTGTTGTTGTTGTTTCAAGTGGTGCTTGCTCTTAACATTCCAAGTAGTGCTTGCTCTTACTACATGTCGTTGTTGTTGTTGTTTCAAGTAGTGCTTGCTCTTAATATATGTCGTTGCTGTTGTTGTTTCAAGTAGTTCTTGCTCTTAATATATGTCGTTGTTGTTGCTGTTCCAAGTAGTGCTTGCTCCTAATATATGTCGTTGTTGTTGTTGTTTCAAGAAGGGTTGCTCTCGTTATATGTTGTTGTTGTTGTTCCAAGTAGTGCTTGCTCCTAATATATGTCCTTGTTGTTGTTGTTTCATGTAGTGCTTGCTATTAACATTCCAAGTAGTGCTTGCTCTTAATATATGTCGTTGTTGTTGTTGTTTCAAGTAGTGCTTGCTCTTAATATATGTCGTTGCTGTTGTTGTTTCAAGTAGTGCTTGCTCCTAATATATGTTCTTGATGTTGTTGTTCCAAGTAGTGCTTGCTCCTAATATATGTCGTTGTTGTTTTGTTCCAAGTAGTGCTTGCTCCTAATATATGTCCTTGTTGTTGTTGTTTCAAGTGGTGCTTGCTCTTAACATTCCAAGTAGTGCTTGCTCTTAATACATGTCGTTGTTGTTGTTGTTTCAAGTAGTGCTTGCTCTAAATATATGTCGTTACTGTTGTTGTTTCAAGTAGTGCTTGCTCTTAATATATGTCGTTGTTGTTGTTGTTCCAAGTAGTGCTTGCTCCTAATATATTTCCTTGTTGTTGTTGTTGTTTCAAGTAGTGCTTGCTCCTAATATATGTCCTTGTTGTTGTTGTTTCATGTAGTGCTTGATCTTATTATTCCAAGTAGTGCTTGCTCTTAATATATGTCGTTGTTGTTGTTGTTTCAAGTAGTGCTTGCTCTTAATATATGTCGTTGCTGTTGTTGTTTCAAGTAGTGCTTGCTCTTAATATATGTCGTTGTTGTTGTTGAAAGTAGTGCTTGCTCTTAATATATGTCGTTGTTGTTGTTGTTCCAAGTAGTGCTTGCTCCTAATATATTTCCTTGTTGTTGTTGTTGTTTCAAGTAGTGCTTGCTCTTAACATTCCAAGTAGTGCATCTCTTAATATATGTCGTTGTTGTTGTTGTTCCAAGTAGTGCTTGCTCTTAATATATGTCGTTGTGGTTGTTGTTCCAAGTAGTGCTTGCTCTTTATATATGTCGTTGTTGTTGTTGTTTTAAGTAGTGCTTGCTCTTAATATATGTCGTTGTTGTTGTTTCAAGTAGTGCTAGCTCTTAATATATGTCGTTGTTGGTGTTGTTCCAAGTAATGCTTGCTATTAATATATGTCGTTGTGTTTGTTGTTCCAAGTAATGCTTGCTCTTAATATATGTCGTTGTTGTTGTTGTTCCAAGTAGTGCTTCCTCTTAATAAATGTCGTTGTTGTTGTTTCAAGCAGTGCTTGCTCCTAATATATGTCCTTGTTGTTGTTGTTTCATGTAGTGCTTGCTCTTAATATATGTCGTTGTTGTTGTTGTTTCAAGAAGGGTTGCTCTCGTTATATGTTGTTGTTGCTGTTCCAAGTAGTGCTTGCTCCTAATATATGTCCTTGTTGTTGTTGTTTCATGTAGTGCTTGCTCCTAATATATGTCATTGTTGTTGTTGTTCCAAGTAGTGCTTGCTCTTAATATATGTCGTTGTTGTTGTTGTTCTAAGTAGTGCTTTCTGTTAATATATGTCGTTGTTGTTGTTGTTGTTCCAAGTAGTGCTTGCTCTTAACATTCCAAGTAGTGCTTGGTCTTATGATATGTCGTTGTGGTTGTTGTTCTAAGTAGTGCTTGCACTTAATATATGTCGTTGTTGTTGTTGGTTCAAGTAGTGCTTGCTCTTAATATATGTCGTTGTTGTTGTTGTTCCAAGTAGTGCTTGCTCTTAATATATGTCATTGTTGATGTTGTTTCAAGTAGTGCTTGCTCTTAATATATGTCGTTGTTGTTGTTGTTTCAAGTAGAGCTTGCTCTTAACATTCCAAGTAGTGCTTGCTCTTAATATATGTCGTTGTGGTTGTTGTTCCAAGTAGTGCTTGCTCTTAATAAATGTCGTTGTTATTGTTCTAAGTAGTGCTTGCTCCTAATATGTGTCCTTGTTGTTGTTGTTTCAAGTAGTGCTTGCTCTTAATATATGTTGTTGTTGTTGTTGTTTCAAGTAGTGCTTGCCCTTAATATATGTCGTTGTTGTTGTTGTTCCAAGTAGTGCTTGCTCTTAATATATGTCGTTGTTGTTGTTGTTCCAAGTAGTGCTTGCTCCTAATATATGTCGTTGTTGTTGTTGTTTCAAGTAGTGCTTACTCTTAACATTCCAATTTGTGCATGCTCTTAATATATGTCGTTGTTGTTGTTGTTCATAGTATTGCTTGCTCTTAATATATGTCGTTGTGTTTGTTGTTCCAAGTAGTGCTTGCTCTTAATATATGTCGTTGTTATTGTTCCAAGTAGTGCTTGCTCTTAATATATGTCGTTGTTGTTGTTGTTCCAAGTAGTGCTTGCTCTTAATATATGTCCTTGTTGTTGTCGTTTCAAGTGGTGCTTCCTCTGAACATTCCAAGTAGTGCTTGCTCCTAATAGATGTCGTTTTTGTTGTTGTTCCAAGTAGTGCTTGCTCCTAATATATGTCCTTGTTGTTGTTGTTTCATGTAGTGCTTGCTCTTAATATATGTCGTTGTTGTTGTTGTTTCAAGAAGGGTTGCTCTCGTTATATGTTGTTGTTGTTGTTCCAAGTAGTGCTTGCTCCTAATATATGTCCTTGTTGTTGTTGTTTCAAGTAGTACTTGCTCTTAACATTCCAAGTAGTGCTTGCTCTTAAAGTATGTCGTTGTTGTTGTTGTTTCAAGTAGTGCTTGCTCATAATATATGTCCTTGTTGTTGTTGTTTCAAGTGGTGCTTGCTCTTAACATTCTAAGTTGTGCATGCTCTTAATATATGTCGTTGTTGTTGTTGTTCCAAGTAGTGCTTGCTCTTAATATATGTCGTTGTTGTTGTTGTTTCAAGTAGTGCTTGCTCATAATATATGTCGTTGCTGTTGTTGTTTCAAGTAGTGCTTGCTCTTAACATTCCAAGTTGCGCATGCTCTTAATATATGTCGTTGTTGTTGTTGTTCCAAGTAGTGCTTGCTCTTCATATATGTCGTTGTGTTTGTTGTTCCAAGTAGTGCTTGCTCTTAATATATGTCGTTGTTATTGTTCCAAGTAGTGCTTGCTCTTAATATATGTCGTTGTTGTTCCAAGTAGTGCTTGCTCTTAATATATGTCGTTGTTGTTGTTGTTTCAAGTAGTGCTTGCTCCTAATATATGTCGTTGTTGTTGTTGTTCCAAGTAGTGCTTGCTCTTAATATATGTCGTAGTTGTTGTTGTTGCAAGTAGTGCTTGCTTTTAATATATGTCGTTGTTGTTGGTGTTTCAAGTAGTGCTTGCTCTTAATATATGTCGTTGTTGTTGTTGTTCCAAGTAGTGCTTGCTCCTAATATATTTCCTTGTTGTTGTTGTTGTTTCAAGTAGTGCTTGCTCCTAATATATGTCGTTGTTGTTGTTGTTTCAAGAAGGGTTGCTCTCGTTATATGTTGTTGTTGTTGTTCCAAGTAGTGCTTGCTCCTAATATATGTCCTTGTTGTTGTTGTTTCATGTAGTGCTTGCTCTTAACATTCCAAGTAGTGCTTGCTCTTAATATATGTCGTTGTTGTTGTTGTTTCAAGTAGTGCTTGCTCTTAATATATGTCGTTGCTGTTGTTGTTTCAAGTAGTGCTTGCTCTTAATATATGTCGTTGTTGTTGTTGTAAGTAGTGCTTGCTCTTAATATATGTCGTTGTTGTTGTTGTTCCAAGTAGTGCTTGCTCCTAATATATTTCCTTGTTGTTGTTGTTTCAAGTAGTGCTTGCTCTTAACATTCCAAGTAGTGCATCTCTTAATATATGTCGTTGTTGTTGTTGTTCCAAGTAGTGCTTGCTCTTAATATATGTCGTTGTGGTTGTTGTTCCAAGTAGTGCTTGCTCTTTATATATGTCGTTGTTGTTGTTGTTTTAAGTAGTGCTTGCTCTTAATATATGTCGTTTTTGTTGTTTCAAGTAGTGCTAGCTATTAATATATGTTGTTGTTGTTGTTGTTCCAAGTAATGCTTGCTCTTAATATATGTCGTTGTGTTTGTTGTTCCAAGTAATGCTTGCTCTTAATATATGTCGTTGTTGTTGTTGTTCCAAGTAGTTCTTGCTCCTAATATATGTCGTTGTTGTTGTTGTTCCAAGTAGTGCTTGCTCTTAATATATGTCGTTGTTCTTGTTGTTTCAAGTAGTGCTTGCTCTTAATATATGTCGTTGTTGTTGTTGTTCCAAGTAGTGCTTCCTCTTAATAAATGTCGTTGTTGTTGTTTCAAGCAGTGCTTGCTCCTAATATATGTCCTTTTTGTTGTTGTTTCATGTAGTGCTTGCTCTTAATATATGTCGTTGTTGTTGTTGTTTCAAGAAGGGTTGCTCTCGATATATGTTGTTGTTGTTGTTCCAAGTAGTGCTTGCTCCTAATATATGTCCTTGTTGTTGTTGTTTCATGTAGTGCTTGCTCCTAATATATGTCATTGTTGTTGTTGTTCCAAGTAGTGCATGCTCTTAATATATGTCGTTGTTGTTGTTGTTTCATGTAGTGCTTGCTCTTATTATATGTCGTTGTTGTTGTTGTTTCAAGAAGGGTTGCTCTCGTTATATGTTGTTGTTGTTGTTCCAAGTAGTGCTTGCTCCTAATATATATCCTTGTTGTTGTTGTTTCATGTAGTGCTTGCTCCTAATATATGTCATTGTTGTTGTTGTTCCAAGTAGTGCTTGCTCTTAATATATGTCGTTGTTGTTGTTGTTCTAAGTAGTGCTTTCTGTTAATATATGTCGTTGTTGTTGTTGTTGTTCCAAGTAGTGCTTGCTCTTAACATTTCAAGTAGTGCTTGCTCTTATTATATGTCGTTGTGGTTGTTGTTCTAAGTAGTGCTTGCACTTAATATATGTCGTTGTTGTTGTTGGTTCAAGTAGTGCTTGCTCTTAATATATGTCGTTGTTGTTGTAATTCCAAGTAGTGCTTGCTCTTAATATATGTCGTTGTTGATGTTGTTCCAAGTAGTGCTTGCTCCTAATATATGTCCTTGTTGTTGTTGTTTCAAGTGGTGCTTGCTCTTAACATTCCAAGTAGTGCTTGCTCTTAATATATGTCGTTGTTGTTGTTGTTTCAAGTAGTGCTTGCTCTTAACATTCCAAGTAGTGCTTGCTCTTAATATATGTCGTTGTGGTTGTTGTTCCAAGTAGTGCTTGCTCTTAATATATGTCATTGTTGTTGTTGTTCTAAGTAGTGCTTGCTTTTAATATATGTCGTTGTTGTTGTTATTCTAAGTAGTGCTTGCTCTTAATATATGTCGTTGTTGTTGTTGTTGTTCCAAGTAGTGCTTGCTCCTAATAAATGTCGTTGTTGTTGTTGTTCCAAGTAGTGCTTGCTCCTAATATATGTCCTTGTTGTTGTTGTTTCAAGTGGTGCTTGCTCTTAACATTCCAAGTAGTGCTTGCTCTTAATGTATGTCGTTGTTGTTGTTGTTTCAAGTAGTGCTTGCTCCTAATATATGTCCTTGTTGTTGTTGTTTCAAGTGGTGCTTGCTCTTAACATTCCAAGTAGTGCTTGCTCTTAATATATGTCGTTGTTGTTGTTGTTTCAAGAAGTGCTTGCTCTTAATATATGTCGTTGTTGTTGTTGTTCCAAGTAGTGCTTGCTCTTAATATATGTCGTTGTGGTTGTTGTTCCAAGTAGTGCTTGCTCTAAATATATGTCGTTGTTGTTGTTGTTTCAAGTAGTGCTTGCTCTTAATATATGTCGTTGTTGTTGTTGTTCCAAGTAATGCTTGCTCTTAATATATGTCGTTGTTGTTTCAAGAAGGGCTTGCTCTCGTTATATGTTGCTATTGTTGTTGTTGTTGTTGTTCAAGTAGTACTTGCTTTTGTTATATGTTGTTGTTAGTCAAGTAGTATTTGCTTTTGTTATATGTTGTTGTTGTCTAAGTTGTACTTGCTCTTGTTATATGTTGTTGTTCTCCAAGTAGTACATGCTCTTGTTATACGTTGCTGTTCCGATTAGTAATTGCTCTTGTTATTTGTTGTTGTTGTTGTTGATCTAAGTAGTACTTTCTCTTATATGTTGCTGATGTTGTTTTAAGTAGTACTTGCTCTTGTAATATGTTGTTAATGTTCCAAGTAGTGCTGGCTCTTGTTGTATGTTGATGTTGCTCGTTGTTCCAAGTAGTATTTGCTCTTGTTACATGTTGTTGTTGTTGTTACAAGTAGTGCTTGCTCTTGTTATGTGTTGTTGTTGTTGTCGCTGTTCAAAGTAATACTTGCTCTTGTTGTGTGTTGTTGTTGTGGTTATTCCAAGTAGTTCTTGCACTTGTTATATGTGATTGTTGTTGTTGTTCCAATAAGTAAATGCTCTTGTTATATGTTGTTGCTTTTCAAGTAGGAATTGCTCTTGTTATATGTTGCTGATGTTGTTTTAAGTAGTACTTGCTGTTGTAATATGTTGTTGTTGCAAATAGTGTTTGCTCTAAGTAGTATTTCCTCTTGGTATATACTGCTGATGTTGTTTTAAGTAGTACTTCCTGTTGTAATATGTTGTTGTTGTTCCAAGAAGTGTTTGCTCTTGTTTTATGTTGTTGTTGTCGTTGTTCAAAGTAGTAGTTGCTCTTGTCATATGTAGTTGTTCCAAGAAGTGCTTGTTCTTGTTTTATGTTGTTGTCGTTGCTCCAAGTAGGACTTGCTCTTGTTATATGTAGTTGTTCCAAGAAGTGCTTGCTCTCGTTTTATGTTGTTATCGTTGCTCCAAATAGGACTTGCTCTTGTTATATGTAGTTGTTCCAAGAAGTGCTTGCTCTTGTTTTATGTTGTTGTCGTTGCTCCAAGTAGGACTTGCTCTTGTTATATGTAGTTGTTCCAAGAAGTGTTTGCTCTTGTTTTATGTTGTTGTCTTTGCTCCAAATAGGACTTGCTATTGTTATACGTTGTTGTTCAATGTAGCACTTGCTCTTGTAATATGTTGTTGATGTAATTCCAAGCAGTGTCTGCTCTTGCTATATGTTGTTGTTTTCTTCAAGTAGTGCTTATCCTTGTTATATCTTGTCCTTGCCATTGTTTCAAGTCTTGTTATATGTTGTTGTTGCTTCAGGTAGTAATTGCTCTTGTAATAAAGTTGTTATTCTTTTGTTCTCTTGTCTCTTTGTTGTTGCTGCTGTTGTTCCATGTAGTACTTGCTCTTTTAATATTGTTGTTATTTAAATAGTATTGCTTGTTACATGATGTAAATGTTGCTTTAAGTTTCAATTGCTCTTGTTGTATGTTATTGTTATTGTAAGTAGAACTTGTATTGTTGTTGTTGTTATTGTTTCAATTTGTAATTGCTCTTGTAATATGTTGTTGTATTTTCAAGTAGTACTTGGTCTTGTTATATGTTGTTGTTGTTTCAGGTAGTAATTGCTCTTGTAATTTGTTGTTGTTTTCAAGTAGCACTTGTTCTTGTTATATGTTGTTGTCGTTGTTTCAAGTAGTACTTGGTCTTTTTATATGTTGTTGTTGTTTCAGGTAGTAATTTTTCTTGTAATATGTTGTTGTTGTTTTTCAAGAATTACTTGTTTTTGTTATATGTTGTTGTTTTTCCAAGTAGTAATTGCTCTTGTTATATGTTGTTTTTTTTTCAGGAAGCACTTGTTCTTGTTATATGTTGTTGTTGTTGTTTCAAGTAGTAATTTCTCTTGTTGTATGTTGTTTTTCTAGTTCTAAGTAGTAATTGCTCTTGTTATATATGTTGTTGTTTTTGTTCCCGTTTCAGGTTGTACTTGCTTTTGTTTTTGAAGTAGAGTTTGTTCTTGTTATGAGTTATTGTTGTTGTTTTAGGCAGTACTTAATCTTGTTGTATGTTGCTGATTTTGGTTAAATTAGTACTTGCTCTTTTAAAATGTTGTGATTGTTTGTTCATGTTGTACTTGTTCTTGTTATATGTTGATGTTGTTCTAGGTAGTACTTGCTCTTGTTATATGTTGTTATTTTTAACAGTATTTGCTCTTGTTATATGTTGTTGTTGTTTTTAAGTAGTAATTAATCTTTTATGTTGTTGTTTCTTCAAGTATTACTTGCCCTTATTATATTTTGGTGTTGTTTGTAGTAGTATTTGCTCTTGTTATATGTTGTTGTCTCATGTAGTACTTGCTCTTGTAATAAATTGGTGTTAATAGTGTCTCAAATAGAGCTAACTCTTGTTAAATGTTATGTTGTTTTATGTAATGCTTGCTCGTATTATGAGTTGTCGTTGTTGTTCCAGGTAGTATTTGTTCCTGTTATATATTGTTATTTTTGTTGTTCCAAGTAGAAATTGCTCGTTTATGTGTTGTTGTTCCAAGTATAACTTGCCTTTGTGATGTGTTGTTGTTGTTGTTGTTCCAAGTAGTTCTTGCTCTTATTACATGTTGTAGTTGTTGTTCCAAGTAGTATTTGCTCTTTTTATATGTTGTTGTTGTTCCATAAAGTATATTCCTTGCTACGGCGTATAACCCAACAGAAACAAACAATGTTGTTTTTGTTGTTGTTACTGTTTTTATGTTTCAAGTAGTGATTGCTTTTGTTATATTTTGTTGCTGTTGTTGTTGTTTAAAGTAGTATTTGTTTTTGTAACATGTTCTTGTTGTTGTTTCAGATTGTACTTGCTCTTTGTTATTTGTTGTTGGTGGTGGTGTTCCAGGTAGTACTCACTCTTGTTATATGTTGTTGTTCCAAGTTGTACTTGCGCTTGTTATATGTTGTTGTGGTTGTTTTAAGTTGTACTTGCGTTTGTTATATGTTCTTAATGTTGCTTTAAATAGAAATTGCTTTTGTTATATGATGCTGTTGTTGTTGTTGTTTGTCTTAAGTAGTATTTGTTCTTTAAATATGTTGTTTTTGTTTTTTCAAGTGGTAATTGCTTTTATTTTATGTTTTTGTTGTTGTTTCAAGTAGTAACTAGGACTTTTGTCAGATATCTTTCCCTGATAAAATCTGAAGCAATCCAATTGGTAAGTAGGTCTTTACAGATGGAATCCTCGGATTTTATTAATGAATTCCTATGTAAGGATAACACAATATTTCATCTCATATCTTTCTTGTTGATTAAGATATCAACAGAAGTGATGAAATTTAGATATTTCTTTACCATAGAAATACTTAGTTTGAATTTTTAACAAATTAAATCATTTACATAAAAGTAATTTAAGATTAATTTTGGCAAAATGACATAGGAAGTAAGGGTAAAATCCGAGAAATCCAACTTATAGGACCTACCCATTTAAAAGGATACAAGGGGAAATAACTGACTCAAGTTTCTTATTGCTTATGTTATATTTTGTTGTTGTTGTTTTTTTCAAGTAGTAGTTGCTCTTGTTATATGTTGTTTCAGGTTGTACTCATAACAATTTCTATATGTTGTTGATGCTTTAAGTTGTACTTGTTCTTGTTATATGTTGTTGTTGTTGTTCCAAGTAGTACTTGATCTTGTTATATGTTGTTGTGGTTGTTTTAAGTTGTACTTGCGTTTGTTATAATAAAAAAATTATGTTCTTGTTGTTGCTTTAAATAGAAATTGCTTTTGTTAAATGTTGCTGTTGCTGTTGTTGGTTTTAAGTAGTATTTGCTCTTTAAATGTGTTGTTGTTGTTTTTTCAAGTGGTAATTACTTTTATTTTATGTTTTTGTTGTTGTTTCAAGTAGTGACTAGGGACTTTTGTCAGTTATCTTTCCCTGATAAAATCTGAAGCAATCCGATTGGTCCTTACAGTTGGAATCCTCTGATTTTATTAATGAATTCCTATGTGAGGAATATAAAAATATTTCATTTCATATTTTTCTTGTTGATTAAGATATCAACAGAAGTGATGAAATTTAGATATTTCTTTACCATAGAAATACTTAGTTTGAATTTTTAACAAATAAAATGATTTACAAAAAAGTAATTTAATTTTGGCAAAATGACATTAAAAAGTAAGGGTTAAATCCGAGAAATCTAACTAATAGGACTTGCCCATTTAAAGAGTATACGAGGAGAAATAACTATCTCAAGTTTCTTATTGCTTATGTAATATTTTGTTGTTGTTGTTTCAAGAAGTAGTTGCTCTTGTTATATGTTGTTGTTTCAAGTAGTAATTGCTCTTGTTATATGTTGTTCTTGTTGTCTCAAGTAGTAGTTGCTCTTGTTTTATGTTGTTGTTGTTGTTTCAAGTAGTAATTGCTCTTGTTATATGTTCTTATAATATGGAGAAGTTTCCGGCCTTGTGGAAGGGTAGGTGAGTACTGGTTATAGACAATGGTCCAGGAAAGCTAGGTTAGGTGCGCTGGACGCCGTGAAATGACCTAAATTGTGTTGATACGGCGTTAACTCCAATAAATAAATATATGTTCTTATTGTTTCAAGTAGTAGTTGCTCTTGTTATATGTTGTTGTTTCAAGTAGTAGTTGCTCTTGTTATATGTTGTTGTTTCAAGTAGTAGTTGCTCTTGTTATATGTTGTTGTTTCAAGTAGTAACTGCTCTTGTTATATGTTGTTGTTTCAAGTAGTAGTTGCTCTTGTTATATGTTGTTGTTGTTTCAAGTAGTAACTGCTCTTGTTATATGTTGTTGTTTCAAGTAGTAGTTGCTCTTGTTATATGTTGTTGTTTCAAGTAGTAACTGCTCTTGTTATATGTTGTTGTTTCAAGTAGTAACTGCTCTTGTTATATGTTGTTGTTTCAAGTAGTAACTGCTCTTGTTATATGTTGTTGTTGTTTCAAGTAGTAGTTGCTCTTGTTATATGTTGTTGTTGTTTCAAGTAGTAGTTGCTCTTGTTATATGTTGTTGTTGTTTCAAGTAGTAGTTGCTCTTGTTATATGTTGTTGTTGTTTCAAGTAGTAGTTGCTCTTGTTATATGTTGTTGTTGTTTCAAGAAGTAGTTGCTCTTGTTTATATGTTGTTGTTGTTTCAAGTAGTAGTTGCTCTTGTTTATATGTTGTTGTGGTTGTTTCAAGTAGTAGTTGCTCTTGTCATATGTTGTTGTTGTTTCAAGTAGTACTTGCACTTGTTATATGTTGTTGTTGCTTTTTAAAGTAAAAGGTGCGCTTGTTATAATTTGTTGTTGTTGTTGTTTCATGCATTAATGTTTTCTTGTAATATTTTGCTGTTGTTGTTCCTAGTTGTAGTTGCTCTGGAAATATGTTGTTGATGTTTCAAGTAGTAGTTGCTCTTGTTATATGTTGTTGTAGTTGTTTCAAGTAGTAGTTGCTCTTGCTATATGTTGTTTCAAGTAGTAGTTGCTCATGTATATTGTTGTTGCTGTTCCAAGTAGTTGTTATATGTTGTTGTTTCATGTAGTACGTGCTCTTGATGTATGTTTATTTTAATGCTTCAAGTAGTGATCGCTTTCGTTATAGGTTGCTGTTTTTGTTTCAAGTAGTACTTGCTATTGTTATATGTTGTTGTTGTTTCAAGTAGTAATTGCTCTTGTAATATGTTGTTGTTGTTTCAAGTAGTAATTGCTCTTGTTATATGTTGTTGCTGTAGTTTTACGTACTACTTTCTGTTGTTATATGTTGTTGTTTCAAGTAGGGTTTTTCTGTTGCTGTAGTTGTTGTTGTTGTTTCAAGTAGTAATTGCTCTTGTTATATGTTGTTGTGTCAAGTTGGTTTTAATTTTTATATGTTGTTGCTGTAGTTGTTGTTGTTGTTTCAAGTAGTAGTTGCTCTTGTAATTTGTTGATGTTGTTTGAGGTAGTACTTGCTCTAGTTATATGCTGTAGTTGTTGTTGTTTTTTATGTACTACTTGCTCTTGTAGTTGGTTCTTGTTCCAAGAACTATTTGCTCTTGGTAAATGTTTTTCTTGTTGTTGTTGTTCTCAAGAGTAATTGCTGTTGTTATATGTTGTTATTGTTTTTAGTAGTACTTGCTTTTGTAGTTTGTTGTTGTTATTCAAAGAATTATTTATCCTTGGTAAATGCTTTTCTTGTGGTTATTGTTCCAAAGAATATGTGCTCTTGTTTTATATTGTTGTTGTTGTTTCAAGTAGTATTTGCTCTTGTTATTTTTGTTGTTGTAGTTGTTTTAGGAAGTACTTGCTCTTTTTATATGTTTTTGTTGTTCCAAAAAGCATATGCTCTTGGTTTATGTTGTTCTTGTTGTTGTTTTCTCAGAAGAACTTGCTCTTGTTTTATGTTGTTGTTTTTCAAGAAGTAATTGATCTTCTTATACATTGTTGTTGTTCCACGAAGTTATTGCAATTGTTATATGTTGTTGTTGATGTTCCAAGTAGTAGTTGTCTTGTTATATGTCGTCGTTGTTTATCTTGTTGTTGTTCCAAGTAGAAGTTGCTCCCACCCGGAGAGGTCATACCCGTCCATTAAAATTTGACAATAATGTCAATTTTCCTCCATTCATAAGATATGGAAATGTTTTCGACCTTGTGGAAGGGTATGTGAGTACTGGTTATAGACAAGGGTCCAGGAAAGCTAGGTTAGGTGCAATTGACGCCGTAAATTGACCTCAATTGTGTTGACACGGCGTTAACCCCCACCCCCCGAAAAAAAGTAATGGCTCTTGTTTATGGTTTTTTTGTTCCAAGTAGTACTTGCTCTTGTTTGGTGTTGTTGTTGTTCCAAGTTGTACTTGCTCTTGTTATATGTTGTTGTTGTTGTAGTTCTAAGTAGTACTTGCTCTTGTCATATGTTGTTGTTGTTTCAAGTAGTAGTTGCTCTTGTTATATTATGTTGTTGTTGTTCCAAGTTGTACTTGCTCTTGTCATGTGTTGTTGTTGTTCCAAGTAGTACTTGCTCTTGTTATATGATGTTGTTGTTGTTCCAAGTAGTACTTGCTCTTGTTACATGATGTTGTTGTTGTTCCAAGTAGTAGTTGCTCTTGTTATATGATGTTGTTGTTGTTCCAAGTTGTACTTGCTCTTGTCATGTGTTGTTGTTGTTCCAAGTTGTACTTGCTCTTGTCATGTGATGTTGTTGTTGTTCCAAGTAGTACTTGCTCTTGTTATATGATGTTGTTGTTGTTCCAAGTTGTACTTGCTCTTGTCATGTGTTGTTGTTGTTCCAAGTAGTACTTGCTCTTGTTGTATGATGTTGTTGTTGTTCAAAAAAGTACTTGCTTTTGTACCTGTAGGAGGCTACATGGTCCTGATTCAGTGACTGACATCTCAAATGGTACAAATAATTGAAACATGTGACATTAAAAAACGAAAAACATTGTTCATGATATTAAGGTAGGAACCCATGTGTTTTCATCCGGGCATTTTTTATTCATCCGAGAATCTTTATTTATTCGGGAATCTTTTATTCAGGCGGGAATCTTTTATTCATGCGGGCATACTTAACCATAATCGACCACGCTTTCGACTGAAACTATAAGAGACTTGTCAGTTATCTTCCCCTGATAAAATCTGAAGCTATCCAATTCATAAGGTCCTTACAGTTGGAATCCTCGGATTTTATCATTTAAGTCCTATATCAAAATATTTCATTTAATATATCTTTCTTGTTAATAAAGAGATTAACGGAAGTGGTGGAATTTAGATATCTCTTTACCCTAAAAATACTTAGCTTGAATTTTAAACAAATTAAATCATTTACAAAAAAGTTATTTAAGATTAATTTTGGCAAATTGCCATAAAAATGTAAGGGTAAAATCCGAGTAATCCAACTAATTGGACCTACTTATTGAAGAGTTTACATGGGGAAATAACTGACTAAAGTCCCTCATTACTGCTGCAATTATAGCTCGTAAGCAGTTTTGTGCATATTCTTGGGAAAATATTTTCCAAATGATACATTCTAGATATGTATAAAAATATATAAGATGAGCGCCCATTTCCATTTATGTTAAAAGATGCCCGGTTGAAGTTTTGTGGGTTCCCCACCACGGATATGCACAACAACGCTTTGGATGACGCAAGGTGGATGAAACTTTAATTTCTTTTACGGACTTTCACGAAGGTAGGGTGACATAGAGAGGAATATCATCAAATAAAGATTCAAAATTACATAGAGGTGCAATTGTTTATAATATCTCATAATGAATAGATAAAACAAAAAATTTAGTCAATATTATAACTAAAGATCAACGAATGCATAATCCAACAGTACTGTTAGATGAATTCGGCTTTCTAGCATCACGAAGGAGTTGCTGATTCGAACCTATGCCGGACTCATAGGCGGATCCAGGGGGGCGTACGCCTACCCTCTTATTGACCAGGAAAAGGCTTTTTTTATCATGATATGTTATATTTATTGGAAAATATATAATGATGTCAAATAAATCATTCTTGTGCAATACGTTGAGACTGTGGATACAGTAATGCAATGACATAACGGACAAATTACGTTCGAACCATTCCTTCAAATCTTTTGTAAGATTTTGACATACTCCAACGGCTGTTAGAAAATAATTTGATATATTTAGATGCTTTTTATTGTATACCATGGGACAGGATAGTTGATGTTCTGAAAATGTGCCTTAATCCGTTAGGAATAACCAAATCTCGGGAGCTTCCGGGGGCTCCTGGACCCCTGGCCAGGGCTTTGCCCTCCACCCCCTAGAAATCATGGATCCGTCTTCGATGATTGCTCTCCTTAATGAAGGTAAATGAAGAATCTACTAGTATCTATTTTCATTCACAAAAGTGCAGTGTCATGCGAATGTCTCGTTTAGTCCGATTTTATCCGGTGAGCCGTGACTGCACTTTTTTAAACATTCTAAAAGGTCGCACGGGTAATTTCACCAAACAACTAACTGATTGCTGTTTTTACATCGATTTAAATGACTCTGTGGTTATGTCGGTAAGACACTTGGATTGTGATACCTTGCTTTTGTTACCCCGGGTTCGAATTCTGCTTGTTATTGTTCGTATTTTGTTATGAACATGAATGTTCATTTAAGAAGCGAGATAACTCATTGGTATAAGAAAAAATGTAAAATCGTATCTCCCCTTAACCAGCAATAACATTTGACCACGTTTTTTAACTATATTTCATGACTAAGTCTAGATATCAATTATATTTCAAGTACTAAGGCCGGTATTCCATTCATACGCGACGTGAACATTTAGCATGAGCGTGAAACATGAACGTGAGGCGTGAGTTTCCACACTCACACTATTTCATTCATCCGGTTAGCGTGAAAACAATGGGTACTTAAATGTATGTCTAGTCATCCGTTATGGCATACTAATTTAATAGTTGAATTTTGTAATAACAACAGAATTGTCATAAGAATGCTTACAAAAACTTCACACACTTAACATTGTTTTGCAACGGAATTAATTAATGTTAGGTGTACCTTTCGAGCCAAGAATGTTGAGAGTCAGCAATTGTCTGCAACGACCAGTTTTTTGGTGTCCATGTCCCTGTACTCCTTTAGGGACTGGTCTCACAGAATAGGGCATTTTCTAATTGCTTCAATAAGTTTTTCTGTTGCTTCTTGCATTGACTGGGGACCTTTGGTAGCTTCTCGTCCGCGAAGGCCGTGCGTGAACGTAAAAAATCACTACATGTAACGATCGGTTTCACGCTCACGTCGCGCTCACGCCAATAAGGAATACATACAATAGAAAATCGTTTGTTTGATTTTTCACGTTCGCGCTTCACGTTCACGCTACACGTTCCCGTATGAATGGAATACCGGCCTTAGTCTAGATATCAATTATATTTCAAGACGACGAATCATCTAACAGGCTGAACAGTACAGTTTCTGTAGCTTTGACTGTTTTGGATAGTGTGTAGGTATGGGGGAATCCGAGTAGAATGCATTATTTTCTTCATGTAAATATGACACTTTTTGTCCTAAATGGGGTACGGGTTCGAATCTCACCCGGCGAGGAAGATCTATACCCTTCCATGAACATTTGACAATGGTGTCAATTTTCCTGCATAAGTAAGGTATATGGAGCAGATTACGGCTAAGTGGAAAGGTAGGTGAGTACAGGTTATAGACAAAGGTCCAGGAAAGCTAGGTTTTGTGCGCTGAACGCCATAAAATAACCTAAATTGTGTTGACACGGGCATAAAAACAAAAGCAGGCCGTTGACATTTTAAACACAATATATTTAAATGGAAAAAAATCTTATAGTATAGCTCGTTTGGTAGATGACATTAGACAGAATACCTTTTAAATGTGTCTCAAGTTATTATGTCCGAATTCCCTCGATCAGGGGGAGACAGATCCGTCTGAGCATTCGTGAAGGTATTTTTAAAAAAACCCGGGTATAGCCCATCACGTCAGAGAAGTATTTTTATACATTAGCTAAAGTCTATAGTATAAGAAATCGCGGTCACAGTTTTACATTAGATCAAAGGTCGTAAAAAACATGACATAAAATGTCTCCAAACTTTTGGCGGGCACTGTATTAATTTGAAACAAGGTGTAAATTGACGCTTTCCGATTGTTTTTGATTGATACATTCGCTAATGACTAAATTATTATAATTGTGGTTACAGTTTTTATGCAATACTGAAATAATGAAGATATCTCAATGCTTCAATAATATTTCAACAGAACCTGCAGTTGGTAACGTGCTGGATTTCGAGTCTACTGTCCTGAAGATTCAAATCCCATTCGGGAAGGTTATACCCTTTCATAAAAATTTGACAATAATGTCAATTTTCCCCCATTAATAAGGTATATGGAGAGGTTTCCGGCCTTGTGGAAGGGTAGGTAGGAACTGGTAATAGACCAGGGTCCAGGAAAGTTTGGTTAGGTGCGCTTGTCGCCGTTATATGACCTGTACAATGTGCTGCTAAGGCGTTAAACCCAACAAAATATGTCAACAGTTAACTTGTGCTTAAAGCATTTATATGTTACAGGCAATTCGTAAATTTAGGCAATTTTTAAAATGCCTAAAAATCAGGCATTTTGTAAATTGCCTAAAAGCGTCAGGCATTTTGTTAAATGCCTGAAAATATCTAGGCATTTTACAAATTGGCTGAAATTTCAAGCGCTTTTTTTACAAATTGTCTGAAAGTGCCAGAGATATATTTTTGAATTGATAGATGTAAAGCTTAATGAGTAATAATGGTTAAACATTATTTTCGTCCAAATAATGATATGGCTAGTATAGAAAAACGTTCACAATTTAGTCATACATTTTAATTGGAGGGCACCAACATACTGTATTGCAGTCCGAAAAAAAATGCTTGCGAATGGACTGATAGTGACCTTGTGCATGGTAAATTTAAACTGTGTCATCCTTGATCTCTTGAAAGTGATTGTAGAATGGGTCGGTGTGGATTTAAATAGAAATTTGCGTGTCTTGGCAGAAACAACAAATACTTTTCGGACATTACTGGCAGCCTGTATAATGTATTGTTCTGTGTTTCAAAAAAGGGATTTTTATCAACTGTATTTTCTTATGAAATTTTATCACTACGAAGACAGAGTAGAGTTATTTAGCGTGTGAAACTGTCTTCAGACATAAGCTCAATGTCTGCTATTGGTAAAGAAGCTGTCAGTCAGACCTAAGATTGTTGAACAATAATTATGAATCTTATATGGTGTATTGATAACATAACTATTTCTTGAAATTACAGTAGACACAATACACATAGTTGAATAGCTACAATATTGCCAGACACTCTACAATCCTCAATCAGATGGAACTAAAACGTGTTGTGAATGTAAAAATGCAATATTTTGCATGCTAATATTCACATTTGATGGTTTTCCCTTGGGATATTGTTGTCATGGGCTGCGGCAAGTGATTCAGTTAACCATAGACAATATTTTAATGTAAACAGAGGAGAGATGACCTTTTTCAAACGATCTTGCGATCAAAAGTAATACAATCCTCATATTTTATACTCATAAACTACATTTAGGCAATGTGTAAAATATTGAGCTAACTCTTCAGGCATTTTGTAAATTGACTAGGAATTTTAGTAAATTTATAAAAAGCCTAAAATGGCCAGGCAATTTACAAATTGCCTAAACATTTCAGGCATTTACTATACAAATTGCCTAAATTTACAAACTGCCTGTAACATATACAGATAATAGATCATTTATATAGCTTCCGGGTCTCGTTGGTGGACAGGACTACCTTCTCAATAAATAGTACTAATAGAGCGCGTACAATACTAAAAAAATACTACTTATGTCTTACTTGGCAATTCTGAGTATGTTTTATGGTTATCACTCAAATTGGGTAGTTCTAATTCTGAAGACTGTATATTTGGCGTCATGTATACCTCCTGAAAACTCTCGATTCCCAAACGAAGACCATTTATTCACATTCGAAAATGAAATTGCAGAAAGATGTTCTGTTTTCATTTTTTTTATGATGACATGAACGGGCGAATTGGTGCTATGAAAAATTTCGTCCAATCTGATTCATACTTAAATCATGAATTCGAATATTATAAGCAACAAAACGTTTAAATCAGTAAACATACAATTTTGCAATAATTAAATATTCCTCTCAGCAGAATCTCACAAAGCCGTAAAACCCAATTCGCATGAATTGCTTTTTATTGAAATTTGACGCAAAAGCCGAGCGGTCACGACGTTGAATAGTCAACTCCGCGTTGGTTCGAACCCATCCAAAAACCTACGCCATTGTTTCCTTGAGCAAGAAACTTTATCCTGACAGTGGTTGGGAACCAGGAAGCGAACTCGAAAGTGATAAATCTAAACATCTAAAGATCTCACATCGAAACAAATCCAACGTTGGCTTAATTTATTTCAGGAACAAATCCGTAATTGACTATGTCGCATCAACGGCGTTCTCGTTCCTAGACTCTACTAAGATTCTCAATAGTATTGAGTATCCTGCTAGACTCGGGGAACGAGAATGCATCAACGGCTGATTGTCTAGTTCTGACCACTGACTTTGATATATTAAAAACAGACCCTTTATTATCAGACGGCAACAATACAATTCTCTCTATTTCTTAGCATTTCTATATATTTGTAGAAATTTACATGAAAACGAGAGATTGCACACAGAATCCATCAGTATAAATAAATGTGTAGAAAAGGTACGTGTCAGACACATTGTTCGAGAGCGATTGAATTCTTTAATTGATTCACTCCAATCAAACCAAACCTCTAAACAATTAATGGATCACGTGACAAACGAATTATCTGCACGTTTTAAAATTTCAACTGACCGTAGCTTTTCCTCGAAACCTAGTTTATGTACATGTTAATGAAACACGCGACTTGAAATAAGTACCGACATTTAGTGGTCTCTGGCCCGAGCCCACGGAATTTTCCTAGGGTGGCCTCTGTGCCCACGTGATAGCCCTAGGTCGTACCTCTCGCCTGGTATACGCCAGTACCCGGCGAAATCGCTTAAACTCGACGTTCAAGCCCTGAAACATGGCCCATCCGAGTGCTGATTTTATACACAAAACGTAAAGTACCGACACTTAGTGGTCTCTGGCCCGAGCCCACAGAATTTTCCCAGGGTGGCCACTGAGCCCAAGTGATAGCCCTAGGTCGGACCTCTCGCCTGGTATACGCCAGTACCGGGCGAAATCGCTTAAACTCGACGTTTGAGCCCTGAAACATGGCGCACCCGAGTGCTGATTTTATACACAAAACGTAAAGTACCGCATTTCGTGGTCTCTGGCCCGAGCCGACGGAATTTTCCGAGGGTGGCCACTGTGCCCACGTTATAGCCCTAGGTCGGACCTCTCGCCTGGTATACGCCAGTACCGGGCGAAATCGCTTAAACTCGACGTTCGAGCCCTGAAACATGGCCCATCCGAGTGCTGATTTTATACACCAAACGTAAAGTACCGACACTTAGTGGTCTCTGGCCCGAGCCCACGGAATTTTTCGAGGGTGGCCACTGTGCCCACGTGATAGCCCTAGGTCGGACCTCTCGCCTGGTATACGCCAGTACCGGGCGAAATCGCTTAAACTCGACGTTCGAGCCCTGAAACATGGCCCATCCGAGTGCTGATTTTATACACAAAACGTAAAGTACCGACACTTAGTGGTCTCTGGCCCGAGCCCACGGAATTTTCCCAGGGTGGCCACTGTGCCCACGTGATAGCCCTAGGTCGGACCTCTCGCCTGGTATACGCCAGTACCGGGCGAAATCGCTTAAACTCGACGTTCGAGCCCTGAAACACGGCCCATCCGAGTGCTGATTTTATACACAAAACGTAAAGTACCAACACTAAGTGGTCTCTGGCCCGAGCCCACGGAATTTTCCCAGGGTGGCCACTGTTCCCACATGATAGCCCTAGGTCGGACCTCTCGCCTGGTATACGCCAGTACCGGGCGAAATCGCTTAAACTCGACGTTCGAGCCCTGAAACATGGCCCATCCGAGTGCTGATTTTATACACAAAACGTAAAGTACCGACACTTAGTGGTCTCTGGCCCGACCCCACGGAATTTTCCCAGGGTGGCCACTGTGCCCACGTGATAGCCCTAGGTCGGACCTCTCGCCTGGTATACGCCAGTACCCGGCGAAATCGCTTAAACTCGACGTTCGAGCCCTGAAACATGGCCCATCCGAGTGCTGATTTTATACACAAAACGTAAAGTACCGACACTTTGTGGTCTCTGGCCCGAGCCCACGGGTTTTTCCAGGGTGGCCACTGTGCCCACGTGATAGCTCTTCGACCGACCTCACGCCTGGTATACGCCAGTACCGGGCGAAATCGCTTAAACTCGACGTTCGAGCCCTGAAACATGGCCCATCCGAGTGCTGATTTTATACACAAAACGTAAAGTACCGACACTTAGTCGTCTCTGGCACGAGCCCACGGAATTTTCCCAGGGTGGCCACTGTGCCCACGTGATAGCCCTAGGTCGGACCTCTTGCCTGGTATACGCCAGTACCGGGCGAAATCGCTTTAACTCGACGTTCGAGCCCTGAAACATGGCCCATCCGAGTGCTGATTTTATACACAAAACGTAAAGTACCGACACTTAGTGGTCTCTGGCCCGAGCCCACGGAATTTTCTTAGAGTGGCCTTTGTGCCCACGTGATAGCTCTTGGTCGGTCCTCATTCCTTGTATACGCCAGTACCCGGCGAAATCGCTTTAACATGAGATTCGAGCCCTGAAACATTGCCCGTTTGAGTGCTGATTTTATCCACATAACGTTAAGTTCCGACTTTTAGTGGTCTCTTGCCCGAGTCGACGGAATTTTCTAAGGGTGGCCACTATGTCCACGTGATAGCCCTAGGTATAACCTCTCGCCTTGTATACGCCAGTACCCGGCTTAATCACTTTAACTCTGGATTCGAGCCATGAAACATGGCCCATCTGAAATCTGTTTTATCCACAAAACGTAAAGTACCGACTTTTAGTGGTCTCTGGCCCAAGCCCAAGGAATTTTCACAGGATGGCCACTGTGCCCACGTGATAGCCTTAGGTCGGACCTCTTGCCTGGTATGCGCCAGTACCCGGCAAAATCGCTTTAACTCGACGTTCGAGCCCTGAAACATTGCCATTCTAAGTGCTGATTTTATCCACAAAACGTTATGTACCGACTTTAAGTGGTCTCTGGCCCGAGCCAACGGAATTTTCTAAGGGTGGCCACAATGTTCACGTGATAGCCCTAGGTCTAATCTCTCGCCTGGTATACGCCTGTACCCGGCTTAATCGCTTTAACTCTGGATTCGAGCCATGAAACATGGCCCATCTGAATGCTGATTTTATACACCAAACTTTATGAACCGACTTTAAGTGGTCTTTGGTTCAAGCCCATGGAATTTTCCCAGGGTAGCCACTATGTTCAAGTGATAGCCCTAGATCAGACCTCACGCGTGGTATCCGCCGTATCCGGCCAAATCGCTTTAACATGAGATTCGAGCCCTGAAACATGGCCCATCTGAGTGCTGATTTTATACACAAAACGTAAAGTACCGACATTTTGTTATTTCTGGTCCAATCCAAGGAATTCTCTAAGGGTAGCCACTATGCCAACGAGATAACCCTGAGTCAGACCTCTAACGTGGTATACACCATTATCCCAGTAAAAAAATTGCTAGCAAAAATAGCACTTTAGATTGGGTTTTAACCAGATTGCCTTAAAGTATGCCGCCATATAAGTCTACTGTCTGCTCCCAGTGACCTCGATCTTTTTCTGTTAATTTTTCTGTTGAAGGTAGGCGCGCGCGAAAAAAAGCTAATGTTTAGGAAAGGGGTAGTTTTCCTTAAGTGAAAAATCCGAAATTCAGCAATAAACAGTTCGTTATATAGTCCTTGGTTGGCCATCTTGTAAGGGTCATTTCGCAAGGGCATGGTATTTGGAGACTAGCATTAACGACGTTCTGAATAAACAACTATGACTATGTTTACTAGTGATATAACAAAACAGTGAATGACCAGAAAAAATCTGATATCATATTATAACAGTTATATACTTAACGAAACTTCTAAGTACACCGATTTCAATGTTGTCAAAAATTTTCATTTTTCAACATTTATGTCCGATCGTTAATGGAAATGTGTACAGGGCTATACTGTCGTCTGCTTGCATGGTTTTCATGCTTCTTAATTGAGGCAAAATTGGTTTGTCGAGCATTCGCAGAAAAGCTGAAATGCGCACGTGCTTATCGTGCAAAAATTGCACGTTGTCAGTTTTAGTGAAAATCATTAGTGTGTTGATATGCACAACGAAAAATCAAGAAATTTCTCGAATGCCGCTTCAAAAACGAGAAATTACCATAGGTCTTTTGCCAGGCGGTGAATCACCCGCAGAAAAAGACTTCTAATTGCTAATTTTCTGTTCAATCAAAACAATTAGAAAATCTTCCCATATCAACGCATGCGCGACAAAAATGGTTTTGCATTGATAAAGTAGCATGAAAACCATGAAAGCAAAGGCCAGTATAGTCCAAAACATATTTCCATCATCGATCAGACTTTACTGTTGAAAAATAAGACTTCATACAATACTGAAATCGGAGTACTTAGAAGTTTCGTTAAGTATACCTTGTTAATGAGCCCACTATCATTAAAATAGATTCATTATATCAATAGTTAGAACGATGACCGTCATGTTTAACAACAGCTTCATTTAAACTACTTAGAATAAAGGCGTTGACCAGGAGAATTGTATTTATAATTTCATAAACACCGGTGCAATGTACGGCGAGTACTAACAAATGACACCCACACTTCAGGTGAAGATTCAGAAAACAGCAGAAATTATAATTGCGGAATGAGTGTAAAGAAATATTATTCTTTTTTCCGGCGCTGCTTTATCATTCAAAGAATATTAATGCGACAAAAAATCGGGTCATACTAAACACCACTACTAAGCGCTTCTAACACTTGAAATAAATAATTCCGCCTCAACTGGTCAACGTCCATAGCTGCACGTCACATATCATCAATGTACTATTACATGTATATTTTTCTAATGATGATGTTTGTATGCCGTCGCACATGAATAAGCGAATAACAAATTCATCCATTACTTAAAACATATTCTATTGTCAGATAGTTTGCCGCACAGATCAAATACAACATTGACAGGTTCATAATTATGTACAAAAAATGACAATAGGGTCTGGCAACAAGATACAGCCATTCACCATTTAAGATGGTTCAAACAATCTGTTTGCTGAAAGGCTATATAGTATTACATAATTGTCATGATGTCTTTTGATAATAGATAATTTATCATCTTAGGACATCACGCCATGTAGTTAACGATGTTTTGTAATAAATGATACTATTAATGCGAGTTGCAATAGAAAGGGAGACAACTCTTCAATGACTAAGCTAAGCTAGTCCATTACATTCTATTATCTATATAAATAGCAGGTATAGTGCGGACATATTGACCCCGACCTTACCTTTCTCATTTGCATCTTATTATCAGATACACATATCCCGGCGAAAATCAATACCACGCCTAATCTACACTTCGGCTCGTTACGTATTTAAAATAAGCAGTCGATTTACATTGATTGTAAATAGCATCGGCGGGTACTTAGTAGGGTTGCATGGGGCTTGTAGGTTTTAAGGGTGTAATGTCGGCTATGGCTTACATTATAAGTTTAATATTATGTGCATTCAAACGTGAAACTTGTTTTCTTACATTTGTAATTACAAATTATAATAAAATGGGCGGAGATGGCGGTTGTGGGGCTAAAACCTACAACTTTTGAATTGGTAGCTAGCCTCATCGTATAATATTCTGGTCCGGCCTATGTGTAATAGAGACTCATTGTACACTTTAAATGTACTTTAAAATTAATCCCTGTGTTATAATTACATTCGAGCCTTGACGGTATAATCCGATTGTTTTCGAACATTAATACTACCTTCGTATTCAATGTAATGAATATTCTTGCATAAAGGTCAGGTCGGGGTCAATGTGTCCGCACTATACTAACTGACTGACAGTCCATTATATTAGTAGAAGACCGTCTGTGTACTAAGCTGAACTAGTCTGTTCAAATGCTATCATTGTAATCTAGAACTCAAACCAGAGTTCCCACCTGCATTTAGGTAGGTTCCAAGTCGTAACTCTATGATATATACATTTTATAAATACAAAATATTTTACTCCAAAGCTGTACGTATTTTAGCCAAGTCCAATAGGTGGGACAGTTTCTCTTACTATAAATTATCATATTTCACAGGTTTATATAGTGCGGACACATTGACCCCGACCTGACCTTTATGCAAGAATATTCATTACATTGAATACGAATGTAGTATTAATGCTCGATAACAATCGGATTTTATCGACAAGGCTCGAATTTAATTTTAACACAGGGATTAATTTCAAAGTACATTTAAAACGTACGAGTGTCTATTGCACATAGGCCGGACTAGAGGATTGTACGATGAGGCTAGCTACCAATTCAAAGGTTGTTGGTTTTAGCCCCACAATCACTATCCCCACACCCATTTATTATTAATTGTTATCAAAAAAACACGAGTTTCCCGTTTGAATGCATTTGAATCGTAAGTTGTTATACATGCGGGCTGTGTATACTCTATACATGTTAAATTATATTTTAAATACGTAACGAGTCGAAGTGTAGAGTAGGCGTGGTATTGATTTTCACCGGGATGTGTAGGTGATAATTAGATGCAAATGTGAAAGGTGAGGTCGAGGTCAAATTGTACGCACTATACTAAACAGTTGGCATGCAAAGCAAAAACTTAGCTCTTTCGTACGACACCACTATCTTTATGACACACTACGTTTGTGCCACTTTCAAACACCACAATGAACACAGATTTCGTTTAGTTGATACAATTGGAAAGACCTACTTACTCCGAGATTTAATTTATATTAGGTCCAAATTGTTACAAGCTGTCACAATAAGTAGTTATTATATTAACTGTAGTTGCAATACATAGTATCTATAATACCAGTACATGATAATCTATGGATTATATTATGTCATATGAGCATTATTCGGAGACCATGTCAATGGTCAAACCTCAAATGTACATCATTACCATGAAATAATATAATACTTCAATACTTTTTGACCATGCAGACCTCAGAAATGAACCTTTCACTCTCAGTGCAACATGTGATTTCACAATAACTCATTGATAAATCGCCGTTTTTATAATCATGTCTTCTTAGTAATTCACACGTTTCCAATGTGTATACCCTACATGCAGCATGAATCCAACATGTAATTGAGATTTAACAGGACAAAGCATTGTCCAGTTTCATATTATATGTTTCCTGGTTTGAGAAGAATTTGTGGAAAGATCTGCAGACAAGAATGTTTAATCACTAAAATTACCAGGATTATCAATAATTAATAATAAACATCAATAAAAAAAAAAAAAATAGACAAATATAAGTATAGTTTATTTCTAGCTCTCGGCAATAAAGTTAAAACATAACTATTTGACAAATTTTCTTCCAGAAAGTGAATTCACTTTAACCAAGATAAAATAAATTTATCATCAAATACATGAACATCAAAATGATAAAATACTGACATTGGGAGTTCACAATGATACACCATTCTAGTACAAATTTAACATTTACAATTATTAAATAACTGGTGCAAATTGACTTTAGACCAGTAAATTGTATTAAAAAACATTATAGTTTAGTTTTATGTACCCTAATACAACTTCTCAATCTCAGGTCAATTTGCACAAGTTATATCAATTAAAATTTCATTATAGATCTTATATACAAGATAATTGTAAAAATAAACAATATTTAGCTGCAACCTTTCTCAAAAGCCATTTACAACATTTACCAAGTTGTACAAATTTACCACAAGATGTCCTTACAAATCTGAAAATGAGAAAGCACTTCACCCCTTTTATTAATTGTGGCAAAAATCTACCAATGGGGGACAAAAATACAAGTTCCAAACCAAAATATAAATTAAAGGCAGACTTTATATATCTATATATAAATATCAAGAGTAAAGACGTTAACATATCCTGGGAGAAGCAAACAAGTACAATAGACTTTATCCGGAATTCAAACTAATATGTTTTACCTGAGGTACACATTTTGCTGTTACTAATAAACTATATTTGTAAAGAAAACATGATGTTATTTACTTTGAATCTCCTGATTTTCAGCAATGTGCAAAATAGCTATGTTTGTACCCAAACAGTGCAGGTCTTAAAACCCATTATTTTGAGTTCCGAATATTATCTATTCTCATGGGTGTTGATTTTAAGTAGATTCTCAAACCAACATGTTTTAAGACAGTCATCATGCCTACATAACAAAATATGAGACAATTATTATAACATTTAAACACAGTTGATCATGAGAACACAATGAGAAATACATGATATGATAAAATAACTTCTGATGATAGAATCTTTTAACATAATGTAATAATACATAACAATGTTCATATAATGTAATCATTAATCTATGGTTATACACTTAACAAAATGAAATAAAATAGTAGTTGCTGAAGTATGGAGAAAAATTACAGAGAAAATTAAGTGAAAATGACGGTGTGCGCATGGGATATTGATGATTGGAAAAAAATGTGAAAATCAAGTATCATACTGGGTTAGGAGCCTATGAGTTTCAGGCTCTATTGTTGACTCTATTGTTCCCTTATGGGATATATGAAAATCTATAAATGAAACATAAATCAATTGATAGTTGCATGATTAACAACAATGTGTCTGTGAAATCAACAGAGAATACATGATGGTGATTTGGAACAAGTGAAGAAAAAATGAACATACAAAAAACAATGCATTGACTATAAGTCGGTTGAGGATAACTTGAGACAAAACTCAACAATATTTTATCTAAACTATGTCTCAAGTTATCCTAAACAAGCTTTAATGAAATCTTGAAAATGGTGCAAGAGTAACATTCAATAATAAATAAATCTTGTGTGTTTCAACTTATAACAGCCTTACCATAAACACTATGAATAAAATGAGAAATGATGATAATTTAATGCTTTAATATTGGACCTACTTATTTCATTAATATTCAAATAAACTCTCATGAACCACATTAAAATCTATAGATCAGCATACACAGGCTTAAAGGGACAAAGAGACAATCACATGTAGTTAATTCATTTTATAGTTTAAAAAGACATGCATGTATCTTAAACTGCATGAAGTATGAAATTAAACTTCAGAAAACACCGACACATTTCAGTCTATCAAGAAATCCATATAAATTAACCAAGTTTACAGAAATGTTGAGATGCTATTCCCCAGAAAATCCTATAAATGTAACAGTAACTGTCCATTACCTATCAATTCCATTATAGCGTACACAAAACCATATAAAATAAGACTTATACAAAATAAATGGGTCATAAACAGGCTACCTTAGCAACGGAAATGTATATAAATACAAAATGTATTAAAAACAATATTGACACCAAAATTCCAGTACCATATCAACACATTATTTCTATGGTATCAATCAATTATTGTACCTATCTTGTTTACTTAGTGGAAGCCATATAAAACAGTATAGAGATATGGTAAATAAAACCATCAAAATATCTTTTAATGCCCCCATAAAATAATATTCTCTCGGAAATACCAGAAATAACAATATACATGTATCTAGTACATGAATACTTGTACAAAAATATCAAAGCTATTAATTTACCGATATATACCATTGCATGTCTAGTTCAAAAACTCGGAACAAAATAATTACGGCATAGTTTAATTATTTGGCTGAATAAAGACTGCCAACTGCTAGATACAGTTGAAACAATGACACTAAAGCTACATAGATGTCAACCAAGATTTCATTATATCAATGGATGAACACTACTATGGTAAGGTAGACAACATATTGTATAAACCAGATTACTTGGATCCAGCCTCTTACTTAAATTCACTTAAGCACTAGCCAGATATGATAGTGAGATAAATCTGATCAAAGGGTAAATTATCAACTAGCCTGAATATATTTATGACATAAGTCAATTTCATTTTTCAATTTTTACGCTTCCAAGGCTTAGGGGCTGGCCGGTTAAGACCATGACTGCTTGGATTAGTCAGTATGAATGTATTAATAAGATGAAACATCATTTAATCAAATTTGATCGAATGAACATTTGAAGTATCTATAGGGCCACCACGATAACTTCCTCGTTTTTTCTTTGTTTTTTCATGTCGGAATGATTTCCCACGTGTAACAATCAAGTCTCTATTAGCCTTCTCACCCCATGAACCCTGTGCTCCTCTCTGAAACATAAAAATATATCAAAATATGAATGAACATCAACAAACTAACATAGTACATAACACATAGTGAAATAGACAATAAGATTAAGAATTCTTGCCTTCAACAGTGGCCGATTTCTACCTATTTTACATAGAGTAGGATGAAGAATGTCTGTAGATTACTAGAAAGAATCATCACCGAACTCCAAAAAGGTATGTAGGCTCAGTTTGGTATTTAAACCTACATCTACAAGATTGACGGTTTAATGTGCTTCACATTGATTTCTCTGGGCTGAATCAATGAAAAAGTCATTTTTTACAACGAAAGAAAAATCTTACACAGATTATTATGGTCAATAGGAAACAAAATAAGTTAATATCACGGTATCCAACAAAAGAGCTAGGACAACAACGATTAAAGTATATCACATGGAAAAGTTTTTTTTTTTTCAAGTTCAGAAATTTCTAAATTTCAATCTTCCTTTCATTTTTCAATAGCTTTTACAAAAACAAGAACACATTCAAGCCTCAAAAAATCTGACCATAGGTCAGTGGGTCAGAGAAAACTTTGTCTACATTTTTTATTTAAAATGTTGTTACACTAATTCTAATTTGCACTGACCCATTGAGATATTCCTAATCAATAGGAATATGTGGAAGTTAAATATGTTTAATTACCTTAGCGTCAAAAGAATTATCTTTTAATCTTGGATCTACTTCCACTTCCTCTTCTCTTACTCTTCTAAATGGACTACTTCTTCTCTGTAATAAGAAAACAAGGGTAAGAATACATGTAATACTTAAAAAAAATAAAAGCTTGAAATGAAGACAATTTCAAGTTACATAACTACTATACCCCAACAGTACTTCATACACATTACATCTAATCAACATTTAAATAGCAAGTTTGGCCATTTGTCCGAATATATGCAATAAGTCCTTGACAACAAGAGATCTACATACTCAACTTTAAACTTTCACTCAATTTCAATCTCAACTTCAACCCTACTCCAAGTTACAAGAAAATTATTTGTAAATGTAGACAAGTCTTATTGTGATTGTAATGACACTTATTAGAATTCAACAGAAATATCTTTTACGAGTTTCATGACAATCGAAACTAACAAATCATTCTCTGCATATGGGTTCAAAATTTTGTAACTCTTAAATTCCCGATTTACATGATTTCAGCATCTTTTTTTTCAAAAATCACTTTCTCAGTTTCCATAATTCTTAACTTTTAGTACTAGTCCTGAAACTTTGCTTCATGTTTTTTTAAATCAAATTGATTGCCGAGAGTTTATACAATGTCATGTACTCATAATGTATTATGAAAACAAGCCACTTCAGTGAAATAAGAAGTTTTCCTCAACATGTGTTCAGTTCTCCAAGGTGAAACATCATTAGTGGCTTAAAGATCAGTGATAAAAATATATATATGTATATACATGTATTATGATGTATATGTATACAGTTGGGCCACAACAAGTTTATCATAAGTTCTATGGAATCGCTCGCACCTTACTTTTGACGGTTTTTACAAAAAAATATTTTAATTTCCTTGCTTGCTCATAAAAATTTGATCAAACCACTATATATAGCAACTGAATTAAGATTTTTTTTCTTTGCTGGCTCGCCCTATTTTTTCCCGAAAAATCCATAGAACACATGATCAACTTGTTGAGCCTTACTAGATAAAAATTATGTTAAATCATCAACTATAGTTATGTGAAGCACTCAAGTTTTTCTTAAAAAATAAGTTAACAGGTTTTACCATTATAATAAATACTAAAAATTGTCTACTCCAAATTACAAGTAAATTATTTATAAATGTAGACAAGTCTTGTGATTGTTATGACACTTTTTAAAACTCAACAGAAATTCTTTTACAAGTTTCATGATGATGCAAACAAATGAATCTTTCTCTGCACATGGGTTCAAAATTTTGTAACGCTTCAACTTCTGATTTACATGATTTCAACAGGTTTTTACAAAAATCACTTTCTCAGTTTCCAAAATTCATAACTTTAGTAATAGTCATGAAATTTTCATTCATGTTTTTTTTAATCAAATTGATTGCTGCGAGCTTATTACATATACAAATTATCTATTATGAAAACAAGCCACTTCAGTGAAATAAGAAGTTTTCCTCAACATGTGTTCAGTTCTCCAAGGTGAAACATCATTAGTGGCTTAAAAATCACTGATAAAAATATATATATGTATAGTTTGCTAGAAACTTCGGGGACACAAGATTCCAAATCACAGCACGCTACCAACTGCGCTATCGACCCAGGACACACTAAACTCACTAGCCAAAAGACAGAGACAAGTGATTCAGGCTAGAACAAATTACTTTTTTCATATAGTCTGGGTAGTTGATAATTTTGCCTTCCACTATATAATATAACATAATCAGACAGGTGCTCAAGAAAACTTAAGGTGATGACTATGTTGATCATAAACGGTAAACTTTAGCTGAAAATTGGCAGCCCTAATAAAGAGACTATAACAAATGGAATGGTTAGATGTATATATTAACATGCACAATGTACATTAACAGTCAAAACTGAGGTTAGAATGACAGACTTAATCTGGAATTCATATTTATAAGTTTTCACCAGAGGCACAAAAAACATGTATTGTTACAGTTACAATGAAAAGTATAAGTACAGATTACAATAAGATAAGTACCAGTATGTGTTTAGTTATTTTCAGCAACAATAAAACAATGATTTTTTAATTATACATCATTATTGTCCATTTTTTCTCAACTGTCAAAGTTTAAATAATTTAATGGTGCATGATTACACACAATATCAATATCACGAGTGTTAGACAAAGAGCACTTAGTCACCGTGAAATTATTCATGTTTTGACAGTTGAGAAAAAACGAACATAAGCATGGGGAAAACCAATATTTCAAGGTTCAGACTACATCTATTTCAGAGTATGAAAACAGGATTAAGTGCATGATAAAGCAAGATAAGTGAATGTTAGCATGAAACTATGAAACTTTAAAACGTTTTATTCTTGAGACAATGACTTCAAATGTTAATACAATAAATATAAAAAGATGAATTATTTATGAATTTTATTTAATGCTATCTCAGAAATAGTTATGTTATCCTCATAGAGGTCAGTTCTCCAAGGTGAAACCATCATTGATAGCATTTATCTTAAAAACAAACTCTGAAACATTAGATATGTCTACAATATTTAAAAAAAAAACATGACTTATTATATTACAAAATGTATAAATCAAAATAAGTGAGCTAAGTAATATCATTTGGAAGTAGTTTCATCTATGTTAAGACTCAATGTCAAAACTTGAGTGATCAAATTTCAAAATACTTGCATATATTATTATAAAGTATTGAAAATCAATTTCTACTTTCATTTTCAATTTACTTTCACTTTGAATTGCAATAAGTAACAAACATATTTCCAGTTAAACTACTTATCTGTAGGGCAAGTTATTTTTTCAAAACAAACATTAGAAATAATATAGCACATCTTTACTGATTAAAGCTGAAACATAGTTTGCAGTCCATGGGTTGTGATAGTCATAATATGCAGGCTTTAAACAACCAGGTAAAAGTATTCTACAGCAATTAACAAATGTATTCAAAGCATAGGAGTTACATGTCTCCCTTAAGATAATGGCACTTAGCTGTCATATTCATTAAAGCCAACAAATACATGGAAAACTATTATGTTAGTCTTAATTTCTGCATGCATTACAAAGGGTCAGGGCAAAACTAGTTTACATACTTCTTTAATTATATGGACTAGTTCTGGCCCTGGCCCGTCAAAGGTATAAGAACATAAAATGTGTTAGAAAAAACAAGATTCTGTGATAAAGCAAGGAAAAACTAGATACTTTAATAAAGCAAGAAGTGTTGCAAAAGCACTAACATAGTAAAAAGGTTAACTACGTGATTTATCCAGCGTAACAAATGTATAAAAATGTGATTTAAGTGAGTATATACATAAATTATGATAAATAACATACAAAAATGCTAGTGCACTAACAAATATACATGTATAATATATCAACTTTTACATTCTCAATGATGTAAAATCAGCACACAACAATTAGCAGGCCTCCTGGTTGACTTTCATAAAATGATAATGCTTTAAAAAATTGGCCTTTAAGTGTAATGTTTTTACAAAAATAATTTAGCAATTAATGATATTTGGACATGATTTCATTAGAATAAAGGTGACATATTCAGGGTCAATGATCCCTTCATTCAATTCGTTAATACAGCAGCTTTTGAAAACGTTCATAAGTGTTTGCACAAATGGAGTTTTCATACATTAATCAATAATAATTTAATAAATTAATAAATTAGTTAATATTGAAAACTATTCCATTTTGAATGGCTGCTCCAAATTTGAAAGATGTTAAGACTAGGAGATATTCATTAACCACAAGACAAATCTGAAATTATATCAAGCAACTTCAACTTTGTCCAATTTTACTTCAACAACCAATATTAAAAAATAACATCTAGATAAAAAATCATTTAAGTAAATACAGATAATGTTAATTAAAACACCGTTGACAATATCTAATCAATCCTCATTCTTTAGAAAATGCTACCAAAGCGCAATACTAAATGTAAGTGCATAAATATTATAATTAAGGATAGTTATAATTGATTAGGTGTTAAAGAGGTTAGGTTAGTTATCAAGCATCAGACATCCAGAAAAGTGCCAGTCTGCCAGTGAAATTCCAGTTGGTCCAGGAAAAAGTCTGTTGTAACAAGTCCTAATGTCCCATTAATTTTATTTTTTAAAATTAAGATGAGGACAACAATCGACCCTTTTATCTAATCTATTGGTATGTATTGAACAAATTTTGATGCTTGTCATCATTTAAAAGTTATAGTAATGACTGGTTAGCAACCAGAAAACAGTAATGATAAGTCATGGCGTACATTTTGACAACTTCTTCCTGTCCAGTGAAACCTGATTCAGTCTAGTGATTCTTCCTGGATCGCAGGACTGAATCACCAGTAATGTCAGAACACTTTTCTCTATGTCTGTCAAGCATGTTACAATACAGTAATAGTCTAGCATCGCAGTCTAACTAAAGCTTTTATGGGTCTGCACAAAACCAGTCTTAATCTTAAATTCTTATCAACATGTAGATAGTCTAATCTAGTCTAGTGCTAAACCATTAACTTGATAATCACCATCACAGGTTGATCTGAAGATGTGTACATCAATTATTTTATTGATCATTTTTGTTTAAAAACATCTGAATCCATCAATTGCATTTCATAACTATGGAGTTCATTACAATGTTTAAAATGGTTAAATTCTCAATTTCCGACAATGCCAACTTTATAGCCACTTTCAAACCCAAGAAAAGAAGGGCCTAGAATGTTAAGCAGAAAGGCACAAGGTTATAAGCTTATTTATAAGCTTATTTATCTTCAGACCTACAGGTGGATGAAAAGATCAAGTGCTTTATTTAGACTATCCATCACCACAAAAAGGCACTCCTAAGAGCTACAATCAATCTACATATATACAGTTTTATCTACTAGGAAATTACACATACCCTTTGATTCTTATTCTGTTTATTGTTGTTATTCTCTCCATCATTAAGACCAACACCACTGTCTAATGATTCTACTTCCTCTTCTTGATGATGTCCATTCATTTGTACAACAGGTGTTGAGGTAACTGGTGAAGATTTGCCACCTTTTTTCTTACCCACTACAGGTGTTAAACCAGGAGACTTAGTACCAAGTTTATTTGTATTACTGTCTGAGTCAGAGTCACTGGATTCTGAACTAGAAGAGTCTGAATCCTTTTTAGATTTATTAACTGACTTATTAACTGTGTTAGATTTATTTACTGTGTTCTTATTTTCATTCTCTGATTCAGAACTAGAGTCTGAGTCACTACTTGAGTCACTTTTATTATTCACTTTGTTTTTAGCAGCTACTACTTTAGGAGTAGCTGTTTTAGGAGTTTGTGGCTTAGATACAGGTGTTTTTTTCACTTCCTCATCACTTGAGCTAGATGAATCATCACTACTTTCAGCTTTCTTTACAGGCACACTTTTAGAAGGAGTAGTTTTAGCAGGAGTTGCTTTCTTTGCAGGAGCCTCATCCTCACTGGAGCTAGAATCCTCACTACTGCTACTGTCAGCCTTCTTCGCTACAGGTTTAGCAGGTGTTGCTTTTGCAGGGGTTGATTTAGGGGTCACAGCTTTCTTTGGTGCTTCATCTTCGCTAGAACTTGAGTCATCACTACTGCTGCTTTCAGCTTTTTTAGCAGGTGTGTTCTTGGCAGGTGTGTTCTTAGCAGGGGTAACTTTAGCAGGAACTGTCTTTTTAGCAGGAGCTTCGTCTTCGCTGGAGTCATCACTGCTACTACTCTCAGCTTTCTTTGCTACAGGTTTTGCTGGTGTGGTTTTAGCAGGTGTTGTTTTAGCAGGGACTGTCTTTTTAGCAGAAGCTTCGTCTTCACTGGAGCTGGAGTCATCACTGCTACTACTTTCAGTTTTCTTTGCTACAGGTTTTGCTGGTGTGGCTTTAGCAGGTGTTGTTTTAGCAGGCACTGTCTTTTTAGCAGGAGCTTCGTCTTCACTAGAGCTGGAGTCATCACTGCTACTGCTGTCAGCCTTCTTGGCAACAGGTTTTGCAGGTGTAGTTTTTGCAGGTGTGGTTTTAGCTACTGGAGCTTTCTTGGCACCTTCATCTTCACTGGAGCTAGAGTCATCACTGCTATCACTCGACTCTGCTTTCTTAGGTGTAGGTTTTACAGGTGTTTTTACTTGTGTAGCAGGTGTCTTCTTTGGTTCATCCTCTTCACTAGAGCTAGAATCACTGCTACTACTCTCAGCCTTCTTAGCTACTGGTTTGGCAGGAGTAACCTTCACTGGAGTAGCCTTAGCTGGTGTTTTGTTTACAACAGGTTTCTTAACAGTTTCATCTTCACTGGAGCTAGAGTCATCACTGCTACTACTGTCAGCTTTCTTTGCCACAGGCTTTGCTGGTGTAACTTTAGCAGGCGTTGTCTTAGCAACAGGTTTTTTAGTTGATTCATCTTCAGAAGAGCTAGAATCCTCACTACTGCTGCTGTCTGCTTTCTTAGCAACTACTTTAGCTGGTACATTAGCCTGTGCCTTAACTGGGGCAGATTTCTTAGCAGATTCGTCCTCAGATGAACTGGAGTCGTCACTGCTACTGCTTTCAGCTTTCTTAGCAGGTACAGTTTTAGCCGGGGTAGCTACAGCAGGGGTTGTTTTTTTAGCAGGAGCTTCGTCTTCACTTGAACTTGAGTCATCGCTACTACTACTGTCTGCTTTCTTTGCTGGTGTTGTCACAGCAGGTTTAGGGGTGGCAGTCTTTACATTGGCTGGCTTTTTAGGGGCTTCATCTTCACTAGAGCTTGAATCATCACTGCTACTACTTTCAGCTTTCTTAGGGGCAGCAGCAGGCTTTGGTTTGGCTGCTACTTTCTTAGGGGCTTCATCTTCTGAGGAACTGGAATCTTCACTGCTACTGCTGTCTTTTTTCTGTGGAGTAGATTTAACTGGCACTGTTTTAGCAGGAGCTGGTGACTTAGCAATAGGTTTATTTTTAGTAGCGTCATCTTCAGAGCTAGAATCACTGCTACTGCTACTACTGTCTTTCTTGGCTGCAGGTTTAGCAGCAGTTTTAGGTGTAGCAGGTTTCTGTGATGGAGGAGGAACGTTGTTGTATGTCTTTACTGGAGATGCTGGTTTCTTACTTAGTACTTTCTTCTTAGATGCAGCATCTTCATCATCGGAACTTTCAGAGTCAGCATCAGAGTCAGAGGAGCTGCTATCTCCTTGTTTCTTTACAGCAGCAGCAGCTTTACTGACTGGAGTAGCAACTTTTGTAGCAACTTGAGCCTTAGGTTTTTCATCTTCACTTGAGGAATCACTATCAGAACTACTGTCAGACTCAGCTGGTTTCTTGGCAGGAGTAGCTGGTTTCTTCTGTGCAGCAACTGGGGTACCAGTAGCTTGTTTTTTCACTGGTGGTTGTTTACTAGCTGTGTCACTATCTGACGAGTCACTAGAACTAGATTCATGTATTCTTTTAACATCAGTTTTCTTGTTAGCATTGGCTACAGGTTTGACAGGTGTGACAGGTGTTTTATTAACAGTCTTAGTGTTATCTTCTTCATCTGATGAACTGAAATAGTATTACATGCATTGTTAACTATTTATAGAACTCTGAACATCACACAATAGTTTAATTCTTGTTTATTAGAGCTTTTCCAACAATAGGTCATCTTAACATAATATATGTTACATACTACTATCTCGACATAAATGCTAGTCTAATAACTATTGTCCTCAACCAATGTAAAACAGCTTCAGACAAGTCATATCCAAAAGCTGGTAGTTCAATTCCACAAACAATTACAAAAATTAAAATGCAGGTCCATGGGTGCAAGATGAAAATTTGGAAAAACCTGAAAACTGTAATTTGAAAACATTTTTCTTCATAAATTAATAGCAAAACATAGTCTAATTTGTTGTGAAAAACCTGAACTTCAGGCATATGCCTTAAAACTTGCACCCATGCATGTCTGAATGACAAAAAAAATTAATACAATTTGAGTATTTCATGGCAAAATGCTTTATTGGCATACTTGACATTGTTTTGCACACTACTCATAGGAAATGTTCGCCTTGACAGGTAAGGATAATATGCAGCGAGAAATTACATTGTGTGAACAAGTTCCTTGACGTTAATTAACATAATTTACATTAGACTATTGAAATGTTTTAAAGTTAACTGCTGGCACAATAAAACTTGAATAATAAAGATGATAACATAATACAAAATATTTCACCAAATCAATAACTTTTTTCCAAGTTACAAGAGATCTGGACCAAATTTGCCCATTAAAATAGTTTGGGACATTTTATAATGGTATGGACTCCGAAGAAAACTTATTCTTGCACCAGCAGCAAATTACATTCTTGAAAATAATTCTGCTTACGAAAGCAGAGAGACTTGTATCTATGGACCTTAAAAGTTGAAAAGAAAATGTCACTCCTGATGTACATGCTCAAATACAAAATCTAATTGTGACACACAACTATAGACTTGCTGCTTTTTTCTCAACTTTTAAAGTTTAAATTAATTTCAAGGTGATTGAATATTTTTCAAAAGCAGGAAATAAACAGTTATTTGCCTGTTCTTACAATATTATAACACGACAAACATAAAAACATTTCACCCTAAGAAGTAACCATGATATTACAAATTATTTTTCTTTTGACAGTTGAGAAAAAATAACAATACTAACTGTATGATCTACACAATAAATAAAATATTTTCTTTTTAGTTTCTTGAATTTCTATCTAATAATCTACAGTTATATAGTTAATTACCTGTCAGAACTAGAGCTTGATGAATCTTTCTTTGCTTTCTTATTATTTAGTGGGGTACCAGGTGAATCTGCTTTTCTTTTTGTTCCAGATCTGAAAAACAACAATACATCAACTTGTGATCTCTTTAAGTCTTTATAAAGATTGTTATTCCAAGGGTAGTAAAAAATTTCCTTAAAGATTAACTATGTGTTGTTCAAAAACAGAAGATTAATATAACTTGCCAAAGTTTATTTGTTTTGCATGTTATTCATGTTCATTACTTATTTGGACAACCCTGCAATGCTAACACTGTCATATTCAACATTTTCTGGATAGGTTAAGACTGAATGACTGGTTACCATTTCATCGTCTTACTATACATCTTACAAATATTTACAAATTAATTTGTGTTCAATAATGTAACATAAAGAGTAAGGCAACTATTAACATTTTCTGATAATCATTATTGATAGTTCATGCAATTTACGTAGTTACTTACTGCCATCCCATATAAATATCTTCCAACTTAGGTGAATTTTGGAGTTTCTTAATACTTTTCAACTGAAAGTAAATAAATGTAATAATTATTGTTTTCTTTCATGCTTGATGCTGAAATTCTGTGTTCTTCAATAAAACATTCAACGAAAATATGTTTAAATTTTAATATCGTCAATGTAGTTAAAAATATAAATCAAAATGACATCTTTAGAAGTTAAAAGTCATATCTTGGTTTAATGATGTTGGATTACATTTGCGTAAAATATCTGAAACAGAATGCTTCTTTTTTTCAGAAACAAAGTAGAAAAGCAATCTTTTTTTACAGGTATCTCACTTCATAGTCAAGTAATACATGACATGTTCAATTGCTGACCCAGAACTTGCACAGAGCATGAGCAATCCTACACTTTGAAACAGAAATTGTGAAACAAGCAAGGCGTCTAAATATCATGTTTACCCACATTTCTCCCATATACGATGTTATTGTTATGCTTGCCAGCCAGCCATTTTCCCTGCACCAAGATGTCACTGTTTTAACTCCATCACCCAAGTCCGAGACAGTGTTACTGTTCATTTGATTGTTCTTTTCTCTTTCAAAAACATCCCACACAGTAAATTGAACATGACCCCAGTGTATAAATATTCCTCAGTTATTTAAGCATAAAGAAATGGGCGTTCTTCAAATAAAATCAGTATTCATAAAAAAGATTGAAACGACTGATTATTACACATTCCAATAAATGTATGATTATTAAGGGTTCATCAATTGTTGAAATTGACAATAACTATCTGGTGGGTGCGGTTACTAAATATATGAAAAATAACCATAATTTCTGATATTTTTTGTATATATTTGGTACGAAATTCATCAAGTGTATTAAAATGATTATGGAAAATATAAAACTTTAAACAAAAATATGCATTTAGAATGAAATGAAAACATTTTCCTAACCTTGAAATAGCCTTACTGTTGTGAGCCCAAACACATTATCAAACTACTTTTTTACAAATCCAAATGTATATATAGAATGTCCATGTAACAATTAACAATGTCTTGTGAAGAGTCACAAAAAAATAATTCCTTAAAGTATGTATAAAATGTTTACACATCACTGTCTACACATGTTTCCATCTTTAGTTTGCGCACAGGGGCCCGGTGAATTTTTTCCTTCATGTTGTATATATTGAGAATACAATAAGAAGGAAAATTTTCACCGGGCCCCTGTGCGCAAACTAAAGATGGAAACATGTGTTGACAGAGTTGTGTAAAAATTTGATATTGACTTATGGAAATATTTTTTTGTTGTGACTCCACAAGACATTGTTAATTGTTACATGGACATTCTATATCAACAATTGGATTTATAAGAAAGGCAGTTTGAATATGTGTTTCGGCTCACGACAAAAAGGCTATTTCAAGGTCAGGAAAATGTTTTCATTTCATTCTAAATGCCTATTTTGGTAAGTGTTTTATATTTTCCATGTTTCTTTCAATACACTTGATGCATCTCTTACAAAATATGTAAAAATTAACTGGAACTTATGGATATTTTTACTTTATTTACTTTCCCCACCCACTTTATTGTTTTTGTCAATTTCAACAATTGATGAACCCTTAACTACAAATTTTAGAACATAAAAAAGAAATGTCAGTCCGGCAGACATAATTCGCTACTCCCTCCACATGATGTCCAATAGGATTTTGCTGGAGTAATTCATCGAAGTCGAAGTCATTATAGATCACAAAACATGTGCTTTAAATCCAGCGTGTTGAGAAAACACGTGTCGAAAGGCACATGAAAAACATCGCATTGCCAGATAAAAGAATGAAGTTCATACACGACAGTCATACCTTAGGGGACTTGTTTATAACGGGTACAAATTCTGAGCATTTTCTTCTCAAGTAGTCCACCACAGCCGACAATAATTGTTGATTTTCTCCCTGCTCTGCCATTCTGCGTTTGCTAAACGTGCAGGAAGTTGCGAAAGGAAAGATAGTACGCATGCGCAGTAGGTCGTAAAGAGAGTATAGAGACCATGACAACCGAGACAAAAATAACCCGGACAAATTTACCGCAGCACTTATTTCCCTTTATTGAAAGTTGCTAGTCGTTAATTAACCGCTTTTAGGAGTATAAGATGACGCCTATATTTCCCTTATAAGAAATATATTTCTTAAATCATAGTGCTGTTAAATTTTACAATTGATGTATAAACGTATTTCAGTTTATATACATTTTGCTTTATCTATTTGTTATGGTGACTTTCATTTATAAATTTACTTTACTCAATAATATTTCATATAAACTAAATTAGAATGGGTTATTCATAATTTTAATCATTAATCAAATTTATTTCATATATAATAACTGATTTGAATTTATTCATGTTACTTGTTCTTTGTAAATATGCATTTGTCTATGTATGACCAGAAGCCTAATGAATCTAGGCTTAATATGTTGCAATTAACGTAATTGTATTGTACATATTGACTTATAGGTCGAACTACCCTGGATTTAGGTCTAAGATAGGTCGTAAGTACGTTTAAAATGTAACTTAACACAAAATGCATGTGCTATACATTTGGGAAATTGTCGTATATAATATACGACATTTTCCCTTATGTATAGTACATGCATATTTTTCATGACAAAAACTTTTTGAGTGGAACTGAATCAAATAGGCGTCAGTCCCTTCATCTAATCCATTGAGGAAATATGTTACAATAGACCCTTCCTGAGACAGGGGCCACTTTGCAGATGCCTCCTAGTTCCTATATGGATATGCGCTCATGTACTTTTTTACCAGTTCGAGCCTTTTTCTACAAGAACTAACATATCTCCCTCTACAGTTGAAATTCTATTTTCAAGGAAACATATATGACTTGCTGCGGTTGGGAATCAGTCAGAGGCTCTCCAAATTCTAAAGCATGCACTCTAATCCTGAGCAGGTACTACAAAGAAGATTTCGTGTGATTTATAAATCATTTTAATCAGAAAGCTAAATGTTTTCGGTTGTTGGTTTTTTTTTCTTAAAATTTAAATGTGCATTGGTATAATATTTTTATTCTAAGTATGTCATGACTTTACATGAAATTCACGTAAAGCTTGCGTTTAGTGGTAATGTGGCCATGATTGAATCAAATCGTATAATTTTTGTCCTGGACAAGCAGTTGCTCCCATATCACGATGTCCTCTTAATGTGTATGTGCTGGTCAGTTTACCATTGGCGAGTCCACAATTGATAAGGTTTTTTACAGCATTCAGAGCTGCGTCATTTGGAACACGGTTAGTAAAATCACCAATGACACAGATAGCTGAAAGTAGAATAGATAAACATAAAACATTTGATAATGAATTTAACTGTTGTTTTCCCAATGAACTGATTGAAGTCATATTCTTAGAGAAATGTGTGAATTATTCCAATTATGTATATGTATACTGAATAAACTGTTCATTGAAATTCCTTGACCAATGGTATTTTGCTCATAGACGAAAGCCAAATACAATTTACGAGTCCTCAAACTATTCATTCAACACATCGAAAATAATTCAAGTTAATTAATACAATAAGCTACTTTCTCACTCAAAACATTATGGATGTATTGAAATACGAAGAAATACGAAGAAATACTCCTCGAGTTAACTCACCTAGACCGACGCTATTGTAGCCATACGTGTGTGCCCCGACTTTATCCCAGCCTCTAGCTTCATATATGTTACCGTCTTCACCAACAACAAAACTGTATCCAATATCAGACCAACCTATCATAAGAGTAAACAAATATTAGACCAACTTATCAAAACAGTTAACAAATATTAGACCTATCAAAACAGTAAACAAATATTAAACCAACCTATCAAAACAGTAAACAAATATTAAACCAACCTATCAAAACAGTAAACAAATATAAGACCAACTTATCAAAACAGTAAACAAATATTAGACCAATCTATCAAAACAGTAAACAAATATTAAACCAACCTATCAAAACAGTAAACAAATATTAAACCAACCTATCAAAACAGTAAACAAATATAAGACCAACTTATCAAAACAGTAAACAAATATTAGACCAACTTATTATAGCAGTAAACAAATATCAACAGACGATAGACAATTCAAGCAGTTTTCTATGACCAACACACATTTTCAATGTAAAAATAGATTAAACATATACTTAAATTGTACATGTACAAAATCCCGATGTCAGGACCAACATTACAGTCAGAAAGTGATGAGTTATTTACCATAGTCATTGACAGCAAACATTATTTGATTAATTATGTTTAATCATTCATACATGTATACATGGAACTGTTTTTATAAATTTCATTACCAAAAAGGCAATACCTTGCAGCGATTATTTCCCTTCATTAAATTAAGTTGGTTACTCCCTATGTGATATTTCTTTGAATAAAATACATTTGCCATTGAACAAAACCAATGTTCTCGTTTGTTAACACATGGTTAGTGCGACAAAATGTAAATGTAACCATTTGTTAGACATGGAACCTTATATATTGGCTAAGTCATGGACAGGTTCATTACAGTAACCTTTCAAATTGAAAAGGGGGAAATAAGCAATAATGGGATTGGACGACACAAAAGCTGGTAGGAGCAGTGATCCAGTGGTAGGATCGAGAGGTTCCAGGTTCGATTCCCACTTGGGGCATTGATAATTTCCTACAGCAAGAAATTAAAACCTACAATTGTTCCACTCCACCCAGGTGTAAATGAGTACTGTGAGGGAACGCCTGTCTGAGGGTGATTTCAATAATCATGAGTTATCATACAAGATTGTAAAGTCGACTGAACATGTATATGGAAGCAGACTTTTAACCACACTTTAACTTTAAAGCTATCTGATTATGACCCCCTGTTTAATTTCGGGAAATCCTATGACAGCGGTCTATGGGATATCTGTTTACGGAGATTTGGGAAACATCATACCATGTCCATCCATATGATAGTTTTGGTATTGTTGTACTCTAAGTATACAATCAGTTTTGGTATGACAGAATCCAGAGGCACCATGATGTATAAACATATAATGTGGTGTTTGAGATAGATTGGTTAATGTGTTTGTTGGTGCACGTGCTCCCCATTCTTCACGTGTTATAATCTTAGGACATCCGGGTAACTGAACATTACTTCCGGACGAACCACTGCTACATGTTGAAATATGAACATACGCTGAATGGATCCATCCGTCCTGAGGAATAGAACGACAATATTGCATTGCTTTCCCAAATTACATAATTCATAGTGTCATGCGTTGATTACTCGTATTGGGGCTGATTAAAATTGTTGTGCGAAAAAAATACTATTTGGAGCTCATTTCTTTCTACTTAGATTTTTTTTTAATTTTCGTTGACTTTTCTGATTCTTCGGTTGACAGATTTAAATCACGTGGTCGGTGAGGGGGTCACGTGATACAATGAGACTTGAAAATTAGTGGTAGCTTCAGTAACTCGTCCCTGCCAACACATGGCTTACGTAATTTAATTGTGATGGCATATTTAACTCTTTTTTTTCAAAAATTCTTCTCTAATGTCATCATCATAGTATTACTACGATCCCAAGGTAAATAACAATTCGCTTTGAGTAAAAGAAAATTAACTTCATGAAAAATTAATGGCAGAGATCTCCGAAACCTCTTTTGGATGTAAGATTTAATTATTTGACTCATACATCAAAACTTGGCAATGTATGCATACACTGGTTTATTATACAGCATCGATGTAAATACAAATAAGGATCGGGTGTGGTCGAGTGGTTACGACGTTAAACTACTAATCAGCTCGCCAGCTCGTGTTGGTTCGATCACATCCAAAAACCTACCCAGTTGTTTCCTTGAGCAAGAAACTTTATCCAGTAAGTTTGGTACTGGCGGACAAGGAAGCGGGACTAGAAAGGGATTTATCTAACTTGTAAGAAATCGTTTCACAATCGAGCTAAAATAAATTAGTGTAAACTAAATAGTTTTAAATGACGAAAGTGGGTGTGGATTTGTTTATATGGCTTGGTCACGTGACGGTAATACTGTTTAGAATACCAGGTTTAAAAAAGATGCACATCAAAATAATTAAATTGCTTAGAGCAATATGAAATATAAATACACACTTAATACAAAATATATTTATAAATATGAAATGTAAAGAAAGCAAAAAACCCAAATGATTATAGCAGTATGAAACTACTTTATATTTAACTTTACGGTCAATGAAGGATGGTCCAAGCCGCCCGGCTAGCTCAGTTGGTAGCACGCAAGTCTACTGATCGAGGAGTCGTGGGTTCGATTCCCGGGCGGGACATACTTTCGTGGAGCTTGATTATGAAATTATTTCTTCGGCCATTCTCCCTCCTACCAATGTTTTTAATTATGTACGGCAGTTGTCAGTCACTGACGAAAGTGTGCTTAGTAGTTAGTTAACAGCTAAATCGAGAGACCTAGGCTTTCCAGTAGGAGGGAGTAGGTTGACTAACCACCGTTATATGACCTATATAATGTGTTGCTACTAGGGGTGTTACAATACGGTAAAAACCGTATTGCAATATATTGCAATACACGAAACCCGTATTGCAATATATTGCAATACATATTGTTCTTTGCGTATACATGCATAGCATAAATTAATGCACGAGCATCGTCTTAATTTTATCAACATTGTACATAGATATTTGTATTTTCAAATGATCTACACGTATTACGTAAATGTTTGAATAAGTTAGAAAAAAAAGGTTTTGAATGGACTTTCAAAGATAATTATTCTCTCACTTTACGAAAAATATTTCAGGTTTCCAAACACATTTTAACATTAATTCAAACATTTAAATTTCAGACTGATAAAAACAATCTGTATGGAACATAAGTAGAAAAACCGGTTCAGAGAAAAACGAATCGGTTAAAAACCGTCAGAAGTCGTATTGCAATATTAACCAGTATATCGGTTAACCGTTACACCCCTAGTTGCTACGGCTTTAAACCCAACAAAAAAGAAGAAGGATGGCCCTCTTTAGAGCATTCTCGTATCCAGAGGCTATATGGATTCTCGATACTAGCTAAGATCGAGAATCTTGATGACCTCAGGGTACGAGAATCCTACAGAGGTACAAGTGCTAGACACATCTTTCTCTTTTTTACCGGGTTAAACGCCGTGTCAACACAATTTAGGTCATTTTACGGCGTCCAGCGCACCTATCCTAGCTTTAATTCCTGGTCCCTTGTCTATAACAGGACTCACCTACCCTTCCACAAGGCTGGAAACTTTTTCATATTATCTAATCAATGAAGGAAAATTGACATTATTGTCAAATTTTTATGAAAGGGTATAACCTCCCGGGTGAGATTCGAACCCGCACCCCCATTCGGTACACGAGATTCTAATTCCCGGTGCGCTACCAACTGCGCCATCGACTCGGGTTAACACATCTTTCTCTACAATTATATGAAGTGACCTATTAATAAAAAGTAAGGGAGGAACTGTTGTGTCTGTCACTAGTGATTAGTTCTAAGCGATAATTAATGTTTGAAGTACATGTATAAAAAACGTGCACTATACTTTTCCATGGTAGTCAACGTTCACCCATGCAGCACCGGCACTGTCAGTTTGTTGGTGACCTTTGTATGTTAGACAATGTCCAGTTACCAATGTAGTATATATGGTATGAGTGGTACCAACTCCATCACGGACATTAACATTAGTTGTTGCACATGCGCACTGAGCACTGAATACTTCCTCCACATTCAGCAAACCCACAAGTAGGAACACAACTATGTACATGCTACGATATAGAAATAGAAAAGAAACTATTATTGTTCGTTTTTTCTCAACTGTCAAAACATGAATAATTTCACAGTGAATGCGTTTGTTAAAATTATTGTCGTATTACACCCATGAGTTTCCGAAAGTGTGTCTTATGATTGAGTAAAGCTTCTTATGCCGTAAAATAGGTTTTAGTCAAGATATTTTTAATAAAAAATAGGCCGCCAGTACAAAAACAATGCATTCAGTCACCGTGAAATTATTCAAGCTTTGACAGTTGAGAAAAAACGGACAATACTAAGGTTTGATATTGTTAACGCTTGTTTCGTCTAACAGTGCCTTTGAATTTTGATGATATCAAAAGTTAAAACAAAAGGTAAAAACGTGTGTGGTTCAAAACTGCTTCCATATACATGTTCAGCCAACTTAACAATTGTGTACGAAATCAGGCGATCCCTCTCACTGCACCCACACACCTAGATGGAGCAGAACAACTCTAGATACATTTCTGGCTCAAGGAAATGTGTGCTCCTTGTGGCGTTCGAACTTAGGACCTCTCTGTTCAATAGCACACATCCTACTACTTGACTTCTAGCTGATTCATATTGAAATAAATAACTGTGGTTTTGACAAATGACAAATCTTCATGCATTTGGAAAAAAGACTTTAGATGTGTTAGTAGGAACTTAGACTTAGCTTAAAATCAAGTTCCAGCAAGTTTCAACTCTTATTGTCATTTTTTTCTGATCTTACAAATCAATCAATTGCTAACAAAATCTCGCAAAATATTTAAAGTAAAAAAGGTAAAAAGTAAAGTAAAAGTACTTCTTTTAAATATTTACAATTCGTCGTTTTAAGAACAACAAAAAGCTACGTGCATGTATGAGAGATTATGGCTTGCAGTTTACTCATTAAAATTTTTGAAAATATTATTATATTTATTATATAAAATGCTTGATATTTTAAGTAAATATCACACTGAAAAAGTTTAGTTTTACCTTATGCTAGGTTGAAAACAATCTCAAATGACTTTGTATTTCTGATTTAGGAAACAAAACAACGATTTAAAGTTTGTCTTATCTATCTCGGCTGATAAGAAAATTCACGAAGTCACTTTTAATTTATTAATTGCAGTTCCTTGTATGATTATACTATTTTTGACCAATAAAACGATTATAAAGAGTCATGCATTTAAAAAAAGTTGAACAATTAAGTCGCCAAATCGTGCATCTGACAAGAACGAAAAATTCTATTAAAATGTTCATGTCCAGATGATTACTTCAGTTCTAAAGAGTTGAATAATATTCAAAAGCGATAAAAGAGAAAGTATAAAGGTCAGTGGCCATGATCACTTTAGTCAATCAATATAAAGGAAACCACTCTTTATAAGCCTTGATCGGCATATGAGGATTATACTAGACGTACGTACGGTAGTCTCTTTTCTGCTTGAGGAAGGAAGTTGATTGCCGGTCCCCAGGGAAGAATTCTTCATCTGCTCCTGCTTTAATTACGATGTTTTAAATCTATTTTTTTCCACCATTATAACGACCTAATTGCAGGAATATCCTGTGTCAGTTAGTACGTTGTTTAACTATTATGTTCAAGAACAATAAATTAAAAGTAAAATTTAATTTTGGTAAAATGGGGCATTAACAAAAAGCACAATGCTTTTGGTCTGAGACATCTGCATGACGTACTCTGTTTTAACCAAACATTGAAACTCTTTAAAGGTTTATAAATTTACTTCAAAGTGTACTCATTTAAAACCTTTTTAATTGCTATTCTCAAGTGGTAAGAAATTAAATCGAAATATATCTTATAATGAGTTAACTGTAATCTTTTCAAATACATTCATCCAGTAGGCCTACCGTTATGTTACATGTACGCTACTCAAAACAAACACATAGGAAAATTTTAACATTCCCCAATAATTTCTGAAAGACATGCGAAACCAAATTTAGAAAAAAAATATTCTTTTTGTCACTAAAATATATTTTAATTTTAGCCGCCCCCCCCCAAACTGTACATGCTTCCTGTGGTTCTGAGAGATGTTTGCAGCATCATACACCAACAAACATCATACGAAAATCACTAAAATTCTAGATATAAGACAATTAAGTCGATCTCCTATCCCAAGTAGCTTGAGAATTAATAAATCAGGCCTGTTTGAAACACAGCCGTAATGACTATGAGAAATACCTCCATAAAAAGATTTTACATTTATTACAAAACCACAGAGGTACGTGATAAGTAAACTTGTTTCTATATTTAGCAAATTTGCGACCCAAAATAAGTTATGACCTGTCAAAATATCACTAAACACACTTATACTTGAGGTAATCCGCAACATTTACTTTCTATGCATTCGTAATTGTCTTTTCGTAACCCGGAGTAATGACGTAAGGAAATACCCTCCAGCGAGCCGAATGACGTAAATCTGTGGCTAATTATAGTAATGTATGAGAATCACCCGTGTGTCAGTCATCGGGGCATGTCTAGCGATTGTAAACACGACGATTAGGAAAGTAATTGATGACCCGTATTTGTGAAAATGTTGTAAACGTAGTATTTCATTGATTAACAAAATTTTGTTTGCATCTGTAACTGCTGAAAATTAAAGATTTGTTTTAGAAATTATGCGAGGACGCGAGTATCGTGAAAACAATATGGCGGAAAATATGGATGAGGGACAGGATGAATACGATATGGATGCTGATTCTGATAGTGGCATGGAAATGGAATCTGAGACAACTCCTGGTGCTGATGAAATAGAAAGACTTTTGATGGAAGCTGATATTTCAGACATTCCTAAAGTTTTAATTGTGACAAATGTTGACATTTCTGTGTTTGAAAATGACAATTCTAAGGTGAGTTCAACATGATTCCACTTCATGATTGTCATGTGATTATTTATGGCATTAATTTCCAGGAGTCCTGGAAAAAATTGATTGTGTTGAGGTCTTGATGGATCAATGTGTTGGATTTACTGTGTTGTATCATAGTGACAATGGTCATACACAACACCCCATCTAATTCTAACAAGTGGGTTTTTGATCTTGTCAGACTTGACCATTATTGCTGTGGCTACTCTACTGTCTACAGCAGACCAAGGGTCTAGAGTTACGGAAGTTCTGTAACTGTTGACAAACCTTCCTAAAGATGGCTAGAGTTATGGATGTCTATTTTTAGAAATGATGAATATTAACAAGTTTTCTGATGTTTAAATGTTGAAACATACTTTTTTAGACTTCCATAAATGGAGCTATCCTTAGCTAGGGTCAATCTTCGTAAACAGATATCCTGTATAGCAATGTCGTACAGAATCTCTAAGATTTCAATTGAGGGTCACGTCGAGACGACCTTTTTGTTAACCAATCAATGCATAGCTTTCATCTAGACGAAACACTTAAACTAATAACATTCTGATTTCATAATTTCTATTTTAAGACCAATTTAACATCCGTATTATTCACAGTCTGCAATTAGACAGCTCGTTTCAAATTGCGTGCCGTAGACGATGTAAACAAGTTACTAATCATAACAATTGCGTCATGACATTGATGAATAATATGATGAGAAAAGGTCACCTGAACATAACCCTCGTTTAAAAACGGCCAGATCTAAATTAGCATGTAGGGGAGTGGAAAATTTTAGATCGGGTTTTTATCAGATTGAGCTAGGGTTGTCAACAGTTACAGAACTTCTGTCTACAGTACTGTAACTCTAGCCACTGCCTTAAATTTCCTGTAACACTTGCTTAATTTATTATGTTGTTTAGAAAATAACAACTACCCACTGCGAAATAAGCATTTTTTACTGACTTCAATGACTGACTTGAGAATGTAAGACTTAGTTTACGGTTTTATGTCTCAGACATGGTAAAGTTGTTATCACATGTTTGTGCCAGCCCCATTGGGTGTATTTAAAAAGCTAAGATGATAGACAATCATGGCTTTCATTTTTGTTATAGTTTTCTGAGCATAACATGCTTGCTTGGACTGGCCGTTACACCCTGTCTAAGGCCTTAAAAAGATTTGTTTCTGCACAAAACTAACCGGGTTTGTGTAACACATTTGTTTTTTGTTGTACACAACTTCAAAGTATCTTATAAATATAAAAAGTAAGTGCCATGCATTTGTAATTTAAAAATTCTTCATGCATTCAAATACATATGAAGTATGCTGCAAATGTGTGTACACCATATTATGCACAAAAGTTGCCTGTGCTTAAGCTTTTCATATATTGATTTATCATTTTTTTGTACCTCAGTTTTCATAAATGTGATCTACCACTGTCCACTGATGAAATTGATAGTATAGGCGCCAAGTATTGTTTCTATCACTCAGTAACTTTTATTTTTCTGCTACTTTCTGATCAATGGAAATTTGTACATGACAAATTGGAGTCTACCTCAAGTATTACAACACAATTCCAGTCTCTGTTGGTCTGTTTAAATATCATCCAGGCTCATCCCTGTAAACAAATAAAAAGTAATAATGACATTAATAATGATAGACTTAGCATCTAAAAAAAATTGTTATTGTACAGTGTTCAACTTTGACCCCCCCCCATATCCCTATGCGACGATGATTGCAGTTGTATTGTGTTCAGTTAATATCAGACTTATGACTGTTATTGGCAAACTATGTTGGCGTTTTATCATTAATATTATTTAGTATACATGCCGTGTATCCCCAATTGTCCATGGACAGGTGAAGTCTAAAGATGTACTTGTCAGGGATCAAATGCACTTGTACAGAGTTTCGACATTTATAAAAAAATATTGAAATTTGAAAACATTGATTTAAAAAAAGGCAAATCATAATAAATAATTGATTATAAAATAATTCAATATTGAATATTACTTTTCCATGAACTATCGGGGGAGGGGCGGATATTGTCAGCCACAAATGTACATGTTAGACAAGTCAGGCATAAGAATTCCACACTACTGGTAGAACTATTAGACTGAATATGTATTGGTCTTCACTATCTTGGATATATTTATATTTACAGTACTTCCCAATTTTTATATTCTCTATAATCAGTTATCTATAACACTAATTACAACTTTCTTAAGCTCTTTACTCTACTGGTAAGGAACCTAAAATAAGACAAATTTACCAGTTTATTCATTTCATGTAAAATTGACATTTCTGTATATTTTTTTCTAAAATTTTGCGTAGAATGATAGATTAAGGCCAGTGAGTTTTAAAGTACACTAAATTTCATGTTTTAAAAGTTCATTTGACCCCTTGTTGAAATCACTGGTTAGTACCTCAATAAAAGACTTCTTGTCATGATTTCTTATCTAAATGGTTTGATTTTGTTAAACTCTAATAAAAACAAATTGACCAATCAGACTTCAAACAATCTTTTCAACATTCTAAAGAGGGGAGATAATTTTGACTGTTATTTCTGTTTTCAGTCATTGCAGTTATTTCCCTTGATATTTAAGGTATACTATTAGTATTAGTGTTGTATGTTCTTCTGTTCATTCTTTTATTATTCTTAATCTTAACAAGATGCATTTAAGAATATTGAGACTTTCTTTGAGGAATATTGTCAGGAAAAGTTAAATTTACTTCAAAAAAGTAATTTTGTTGCCAGTTAGTTTTGGAAGTCATTATTTGTGTGGGTTGTACAGCCAATACAGTTAGTTGGACATTTTGTTCTCCTTGGTAAAAGTTTTAGGACTGATCCTGCCTGCAGTTAATGATTTTAGAGCTAAAGAAAGGTTATATTAGTTGTTTATTTGGTGGATTTGGTTTGTGTTGGCAACCTTTGAATATTATCCTAGTATGTTAAAGCTACTTAAATCATGAAATTCTGATTTAAAGTGTTGAACTTTCTCCCATGATTTCCAAGTAAATGTTCCTATTTGAGCAAAAAGCTAAAACCTGCTCATTTACTGTAAGCAGGATGCTATATTTGTCTTGTTCTTTTTTCTCTTCTATGAGTACCCATGAGTCTCTCCAAAACTTTACAAAACGTAACCTTTGTGCAGAAAAAGTAACTTTGAAACTTACATATAATTTAACTAATGAAGTTGAACACTTCTACTATTAATTATATTTCTATCCTTTTCTGTGTTCTAGAACAATTACTGATGAGTGAATATATTTCTGTATCATTTCAGGAAGAATTTGAACAGACATTTCGAGTATATGATGAAAATGCAACATTTCAATATTTCAAGAGTTTTCGAAGAGCTCGTGTGAATTATTCGTCACCTTTATTTTCAGCTAATGCAAGAATTGATTTACACGAAGCCGCAGTTTGTGGACAAATTATTAAGTGCTTTTTCTTTCAAGTAAGTAGATTTATAAACAGTTTAGTGTTGCTTCATTTTTTCATGATGGCTGTAAAAATAAATGAAAACTGTTGAATGCATTTGCCGGTACAGTACAGTACCCATGTCATGACCATCAAAAAGGAGTGGGTGTGGCTGAGCAGTTAAGATGTTGAACTGGCTATCATTAGATAGCAAGCTCCGCAAGGGTTAGAATCCCATCAAAAACCTATCCCGTTGTTTCCTTGATCAAGAAACTTTTTCAATCTTGCTCAGTACTGTGGGACCAGGAAGTGGACTTGAAAGCGATTAATCTAATCTGTAAGAACTTGTTTCACTAAAGGGCTTTTTTTCCTTATGTAACAGGGGCTGTTTACAGGTGCCTTCCCCTTTTGAAATTTCTTTGAAATCATGTAGTTTTCCCAAAGTTGGAGTTTACCTTTGATTTTTCATCCCCCTATCAATGAAATTGCGTAAAAATTTTCCCCATTGTTCTATACAAAGCAAGGCTCCAGGCCCTTTCCCCACATACAGAAAAAAGCCCTGCACAATCAAGCTAAAATAAATTAAATCATCAAAACTAATGGTCTAAATATAGGGGCATGTTTCTTCACAATCTTTCAGGTAAATCTCAGGAGTTTTGCCAAACTCCTCACAGTGCTTACCTCTCACTTTGCTGCTTAATCACTGGTACCACGTAAATCATGTGACACTAGTAATACCATCTATTTATAGAATGCCCAAACTCCTTACTGTGCCTACGTCATGCTTTCTATTTTTACAAATTATAAATTAAAACTATTTTTCATCATTATGTACTTTGAACATCATAATTTATTATGCGATTTATTTAACCCCGAACTGATAAATATCTTTCACGGTAAAATGCGGTATGTAAACAAAGCGTGTGCAACTACCGTGTAATGTATTCATCAGTTCGGGGTTAATATTCACAAACAATACTAGACTCAATTTGTAGAAAATATTAAATTGAAACAGAAAAGATGAAAAAAAAATTCGGCTCTCTGAGGGACGAATTTACTTGTGGTGGCAGTGGTTATTGATTTAATAAAGGGAAATAACCGCTGTGGGGAGTTTGGAGTTTTGCAAGTCACAAAATTTAGATATAAAAGTATCAAAATGATACTTTTGCTATGATATAGGTCCAATTTAAACATATGTTAACATATTAAATTTCAAAAAAAGATAGGGGCCGCTGATATTAGTGATACATTTTTATTTAAGATTTACAAAGAATGTGAGTTTCGAGTCCTACCTTAACATTTAAAGCCAGAAAAGACCTTATTGACCTTCATCCTGAAGAATAAAACCCAAATAAAAAAGTTATTTTTACACTGGAGTTGGCGTGAAGAAATCCGATCTTGATATACGGGTCATTAATTATTCAGGGCTCTCAATTACTGGGTAAAAAAGTGTGGATAAAGTCATTACTGCGTAAAAACATCAATGATCTCTGCTTGAAAAATCAGTTTAATACTTTCATAGGTCATTGATTTATCACATTGTTTTTATTATGTTACTCTAAAATAGTAAGGTTAATTAATGTATTGATGTTATTTGCGTCATCAACTAGGGTGGTATCAGCTTCTTCCCTCACCATCAATTTGTTTGAAGTTTTTATTTCATTCATAGCAACAGTATGCAATCTGTGTGGTTTGTGATTTATCATTCTAATTAAATGTGGATCTAAAATTTTCCGCTAGCATACTCACTTATTTTATATCTGACAAGCTTGCAGTATGGGTCATGTTCAGCTGACCTTTGCTCAGCTAGGCCACACTTATTATATTTTTAGTCTTACGAGAATTTTCTTGAAAAAATGAGTATAGTAGGTCAAAATAAAAATAATAAAAATATATAAGATATCAATTACAATCGACTTTCAAACCCATTTTTACAAGCTCCGAGTGAAATTAATATTTAGTTTAGAAATTCACTGACATTTTCTCAAACTGTGTTATAATTGACATGTTGAGCTTATTTGTACTGGGATGTATTTGTTTTTTTTCTTTTTTGGTGCAAAAAAGTATGGTGGGTTTTTGGGATTCTTGTTATCCCGGGACACTGTTAGTATCTGTAGTAATTCTGTTACAAGTTATTGCGTTGCTTTAAAAATTACCTGTTTTGGCAACCACTTTTCAAATGCTAATTTCGTAGACTGCAATATATTTATACCCCCGCTTCGAAGAAGAGGGGGGTATACTGTGCGTCCGTCCGTCCGTCCATTACAAAATTTCCGTCGCAGTTTTCTCAGCAACTATAACATGCAGCAGCCTAATACTTTGCATATTGCTTCATCCCATAGTCCCATGTGGTGTAAAGCGATTTTATGCTCCTTGCTCATCTACTTCCTGTTTGTCGCATATTTTTAGATTTTTGCGGGGGTATCACTAGTGAGCATTAGCTCACAGATTTACTTGTTTTTTATATTTTCAGCCTATAAGTATATCTAGAGAAAATGATGACCCACATTTACAGTTACCAGCACCACATAAACAGTTCCTAATCTCACCACCTGCCTCACCTCCTGTAGATTGGGAACAATCGTTGGAATCTAGGCCAGTTATAAACTATGATCTTCTAACAGCTGTAGCAGAATTAGCACCAGGTAATTGTTTTTCTAGTAATGACCTTAACCCATCAGCCCAAAGCCCAGGGCTTGTGAAAGTTGATTCAGGCTTGTTGAAATAGCTTATTCATGGGAGAAAGTTTTAAATTGCAATGTAGTTTTAAAATACCGATTTTGTATTTTAAGAGTAATAACTCTAATAATTCAAGGGTTGTCTGCAAGACTGTAGTAACTCACTTTTTAACACAATGCTCTTACTACATTCTTGCAGGCAACCCTCGCTATAAGTATATGTAATTTACATGAAATCTGTTTATTTCAATATGTTGAAAGTAAATTTTCACTAATTTTTAAAACTTAATTCACTCTAGTATATTTCAAATACATGTAGTTGGGCTAGTTGATCACTTTTCTTTTGCTTTATTTTATAATAAGTGACTATGTTTTATTATGTTAAACTCCCGGCTAGCTCAGTCGGTAGCACGCAGGTATACTGATCGAGGGGTCGTAGGTTTGATTCCCAGGCAGTGCATACTTTCATGGAGCTTGGTCATGAAATTATTTCTATGGCCATTCTCCCTCCTACCAATGATTTTTAATTAGGGCAGTTGTCAGTCACTGACGAAAGTATGTGCACAGTAGTTGGTTAACAGCTAAATCCTGAGATTTACAAAAACAAACAAATAACTATGAATATATACTGTGAAATAATAAAATTCTAGCATATAATTTTATCACTGTGAAAGTATGACATCAAAATGATGTCTATTGTCATCTTCTTTATCGAGTTGAATAAATATAAATCTTGTGCTATGCACTCTTAGAACCTAGTTCTCTGATGACCCCCAGGGTTTTCAGGTCTTTACTGTTTGTTCATGTAGAAACAAATTATTAACCAGTTGGTCAAGTCAAGTCAGAAATTACTGAATATTTGATAACTTTTCTAAAATACAAAATGCTGGTCAGAAATTATGATTGCCAGGTGTCTTGCTTATAAATATATAAATATCCCAACCCCAATTCAGGTTGATTGTATTTTCTTGAAATAAAGATGAGACGTATTGACTTTAGATTTATTAACTGTCCTTTAATTGTTTTCTTTTATTTCATAGGTTCTAAATTTTCTATTCTTCATCTGTAGTTATCATTTAAATTCCAAAGTGCATGATAATTCATCTAAATTCTTAAGTGCATGGAATTACCTGAACATGTAGACGGCTTCTTAACTTACGCTAAACAGAATGCAGTGATTATTCTTAAGAAGATTAGCAGGGTGCTACGCCATGCTCATGCCATGCTCCTCCCTGTCTAATTTTGCATTTCCCTATTTAGAATAATTACTTTAAAATTTAAATGTCAGTCCTCTGATCTGGAGCAGACAAGGCTGAGCGGTTACGATGTACGGTGTTATCCTAATAGCTCAATACTGTGAGATCAGGAAACAGACTCGAAATTGATTATTCTAAGTTGTAAGAATATGTTTTACAATCAAGCTAAAATGAAATAATATCAACTAAACTAACTGTGATCTGCCTTGCCCCTTTTTTCTGCCTCCTTGCCCTTTTCAAAGCTCTAGAATAATCCCTGAGAATGTATCATCATAATATGTATCTATAGAATCTGACTCATCATCATCAATGTCTGGTATCAGTTTTTTGGCTGTTATAGTATTTTGGTATCATTGATGTTTTCACTACTTGGTATCGGCCATCAATAAGATAGTGCGATAATTCACTCATCTTCAAATTAAGCTATTGAATTATTAATTTTTTTGCTATACACATAGATTAGGTTGATGCGTTTTTCCTGGAAATGTCTGTAGTTTTAACCATAAACCATATTGTTGTAGATAAATTCTTGATGATGTAACTTGTATATTGAACAATAACCAAACCATGTCAGGAAGGAAATGTAATGTCTGTCATGTTTTTATTTTTCATTTTTATATTTAAACAGGATTAGACCTATTGATTAATTGATCTTCCTTTTCTATAAATATCTACATAAGGATGATATTTTTAGGTGGCTTTTAGTTTGGCGAAACCTGGGTGGGTGGGCAATGGTCTGGTGTCGTTAACAATTGTGTTAAAGTTTTAACTTTACCATATATTTCTGCCATTTATTCAATATTGTCAAATCTTTATAAACTTCATATAATGACAACATACCATGTGATGAACAGAATTACAAAGTAACCATAACTCTACCTGTCTTTATAATGGATTATTTCCTTTTTGTAATTTTTGCGTTAAAGATTTTATGTTTGATATCTCTGTCATTTATGGTCAGATCTTGATGAAAATTTGTTTTAAATTAAATTAAAATAATTTCCTTGTTACATTTCTTGTTGTTACTCTATTTTTGCTTGTTTATATTTTGTTTACTCATTTATTAGAAAGGTTGTCTTGGTTTAATGTAACAAGCATTAAATATCTGTTTGCTTGGATGAAAATTTCCATGGATTTTGTTCAGGATTTCGTTACCTGAGAAAGTGTATTTTTCCTGTGTAAAAGTTCCTAAAATCATGAAAATCAAAAACCACTGTTTATGCACTTTATTTTCGAAAAAATGTTAGAAAAGAACCTGTTTTGGAAAGCACAAACTTTCATAAAAATCCTCTTTAGAAGCCTACTAGCAGGCTTGGCTAATGGACAAGCAACTCCTTGTACAGATAACAGGGCAGTCGAAATCTTAAAATTGTTTACTTGTCCGTTCTTGGCAATTGGTAAAGTTACTTGTTCATATGAACATTATAGAATAAAATTATTGAAAAATCCACTTGTCCGTATTTGCTTTGGGACAATATGGACGTTTTATTTCACCGACCCTGGGTAACATTGTCTATACATGTATTGCTAATGAATCAGTTCAAGTCACATGGTCAATTTTAGGCATTATTCACATGAAAACTTGACAAAGTGCATTAAAATGTCAATGAAATCTTTGAATGGTTGACAACAGAGAGAAAAAATAATAAACTAAGATTTCAACTATGATACATTGGATGAACAGGGGCAGTCTACAAAAATTAGGATATGAAAGTGGTTTTCCACACGTACCACTTTAAGAGCAAGCACTTTATCTCATTTGGTGAATTTTGTTCACCCAAATGAAATTGTTAGTTCCTGGGCAACCAGACATAATTTCATAGACTGGACTGGGGGTTATAGAATGAAATGTATGCAGCTATTAGTGAAGTTTTCCTGATGTTCTTCAATCACTGCCTCTTACAGTATTACTATATCAAGTATTGAAACATCAGTGGTCTTGTTATTATATATGTACTTTCTATGTTTGTCTTGTTTTTCCTGCCAGACAAATTTGTTTACTTCCCTGCATCTATATATAACCAAGTTGTTTTATATAGAGGACATATGGGCATAACTTACAATGTTTACATCATGTGCAGCTGACAGAAAGTCCTTATGGATAATTGCTACTTTCCTAGTCACACTTTATGTTTCTTTAAATTTAATTGGTCAGCTCTTGTCATGTGACTTGTTTCTTTTAGTTATTGTTTCTTGACATGTTAATAACATTGTTATTAATCAGCTCTAGTTATGTGACTTGTATTTTTCATAATTTAATCTTATTTAAAAATATATTTTTATTTTTGTTCTATTTTAATGATCATCATCAAATGCTTTCAATGCAATGTAACGTATACCTGTTGGTCAAAGAGCTGTAACACTCACACAATGGCTAGCCCATTGAATCTGGTATAATCAGTTACATCCAGCGTTGTGCACGCTTATGTATCACAACCTATCTAACAAACTTTAAGTATGAATATTTCTGGACTTTATGACCATGTGAATAACCTCGGATGGTATTTAATATCAATCCATTGATAATAATTAACTCTGATCATTATCCTTGATTTGTTAGGTTTCTTCTGCTATAATGATATACATGTATATATATGTGATATTAAGTCATGAAAGTCTTGCTGGATTCAAGTCTCATCAAGGCTGATTATACCCTTCAATGAAAATTCGACAATAGTGTCTTATTTTTCACATAAGTAAGGTATTTGGAGAAGTTGTCAACCTTGTGGTTTGGTAGGCAAGTATTGTTTTTAGACAATGGTCTTAGAAATCTAGGTTAGGTGATAGGGCTGTCACGATATGCCAGAAGCATATCGCGGTATATTGCAATATGCTAGCACTGTATCGCGATACGTACCACGATATATTGTGGGTTTTAAGATTCATTGTATTTTATAGAAACATCGCAATTCTTACATGTAGCTTCTGAAAGAATCTAGCCTCTATAAGTCATTACGGTCATTTACGACGGTGATATGGGTTTTGCATATAAAAAAGATGCTTAAATTGAAGGAAACAATCACCCCCTTAGTTGCAGAACATCCTAGCAATCAAGCTTCTGGACGCCATGCTTGTTTCACTGACGTTTCCCTACTTTCATTTTATAAAAAGAAGACTTATTCTAATGAATTTAAAAATATCGCCAAATACCGGTATGCTATATTTGTACCGCGGTACATATTGTCACAGCTGTGTATTGCAATATACCGGTATATCGTGACAGCCCTATTAAGTGAGCTAGCTGTTGCAAACTGACCATATTTTGTGTTGACACAGCTTTATAGCTTATAACAAGTATGAGATTTCAATAATTTTGTGTGTTTGTTTAAGACATAATGATAAGTAAATGCCCTCATACTTTCATAGGAAATTATTGTTACTCACTGGGATAGCCATTTTCTGATTTTGGAAGTTCTAGCAACTGTTTATCAGAAAATGTACAGTAACACGTTGTTAAGTTATTTCTGTGTGTTGTACTCATCGAGCTATTTTCTTGTTGTTAATTTCTTGTCTTTGGGTTCTTATCAATATCTTTGATTGTCATAAACATCTTAGTGGTGATTTGTTTTTCTCAGGATACTCTTAATTATAAAGGTTTATGATAAACTCTCCCATATTTATGTCTAGCGTGTCCAAGATGTTTTTCTGTATATATTTTATGAGAAAGTTGTACTTTGAAGCATACTCCCTTTGTGTATGACATTTTGATGTCATTAAGAGAGTATATATATAGTTTCTCAATGTCAATATATTCTATATTAAGCCTGGTTAGAGTTCATTTCAGTCATTCTTAAAGGAGATATATGTTTAGTTTGGAGTTAGAAGATTAGATTTGAAGTCAGAGGAAACATATTCTGTTAATTTGGATTGGTCAGTTGACAAGGGTTAATTGACTGTTTCCTATCCCATCTTGCACTTCAAATAGCAAAAAATTCAATCACAAACATTAACACGTGTGAAAGTGAACCTTTACTGCAAGATTGTCTCAAGTAAAATAAGCAAGAAACTGAGAGTGAAATGTAGTATCACTGACCTTCTGCTGACTGAAAACCAGAATAATTACTTCACTTGTACATGTATATTGTACAAGATGGGATGATTTCACTTTTTGTGATTTTCTTTGGGGGGAAAATGTGATTGATTTGTCTGTAACTGTGTTCTATTTTACATTATAGTTATGTTAATGTATGCATTGATTTCTATTCTAGAAGATAAATTCTGATAGGTTTTTTCTGTTTATCAAAATGAGCATAACTTTATCAATGTATTTGCATCTTTCACAATAATAGATTGGCTTTACTTATTGCTTCAAGTTTTATAGGTTTGTGAATCAATTGTTGAATTTCATCCACTGTTTTAATATGAAACATCATAGTCTGGTTAACCCATTAACAGACAACAAAGCATTTTAACACTTTTCTTATTCTTTCCAAATAGCTGCCCAAGGACTAAAATTGCCAGTTTGTAGCTGGATTTTGTGAATTTCACTTTGGGAGAATGCCGAGAAGATGTAAAAATTATCATTATTGGCTCACAATCTGATTAAAACCCGATCTAAAATTTTCGCCTACTGGCTAAGTTAGATCTGGCTGTTTTCTTATGAGGGTCACATTCAGGTGACCTTTTCTCATTATAATATTCATGACGAAATTGTTATGTTTAGTAACTTGTTTACAACATCTACGTCACGCAATTTGCAAAGAGTCCTCTAATCGCAGACTGTGAATAATATCGCTGTCAAATTAACTCACAAATCTTGGTCTAAAAATGGAAATTTGGAAATCAAAATGCTATTAATAGTGTTTCATCTAGATGAAAGCTATGCATTTATTGGTCAACGTAAAGGTCATCTCGACATGACCCTCCATGGAACCTTAGAGATCCTGTATGACAACTCTCTATAGGATATCTGTGTACGGAAATTGATTGGCTTATAGTCTCTATTAAAAGTCGGGTCGAATTGTGTGCTGTTTTTCTTCTTGAAACCATAGCATTTAAGGTCCTAGTCACATGGTATTGCTAACATGACGTTGGTGCATAGAAATACTAAGTTGTTTTGTAGATAAAGACCTACCAATGTTCACCACTCCTTGCTGGTCAATGAGACTATTTTCATCACACAGGATATTTCACTGCTGTTGTTGTTGATGTTGTTTTTCTGTATTTAGTGAAAATTTCTCTGAAACTTTTATTGGAAAACTAAATTAGAAACCTCACGAAAGTTAATGCTCCTAGGGACATTTTAGTAGTGAAACTTTATGTGTGAAATTGTCTTTAATTATCACCAATTAGTTTCTATATTACTGGGCTTAATGTCTTTAAAACATCAGATTTAGTCTGCATTAGTCTAAGATAGTATGGCTTATGTCTGTTAAAAAGTGTCTTAAAGAATTAGGGTTTGGTTGTAATTTAGAGTTTGTTTCTTTTTTATTAGGTTTAACTTGGGTTTGTTGGGCATCGGAATTTCGAATCTAGTGTCCCGAGGGGGGTACGAGTTTGAATCTCACTCAGAGAGGTTATACCCTTTCATAAAAATTTGACATTAATATTAATTTTCCTCCTCTAATAAGGTATAATATGGAGAAGTTTCTGGCCTTGTGGAAGGATAGGTGAGTACTGGTTATAGACAAGGGTCTAGGTAAGCTAGTTTAGGTGCGCTGGACGCCGTTATATAACCTATACAATGCGTTGCTATGGTGTTAAACCCAACAAAATAAATATTTATTTGAGTTTAATGCTCTCTCAACCGAAATTATTGTCATTATAAAAGGACCAGTTCACCTAACCAAGCTACCTGGATCTTTATCTATGACATCTACACACCTACCTCTACACATAGCTGAAAATTTCTCCATATTATACCTTACCATAGGCTGATAACTCCCTACTTGATACTGAGGTAGGCAGGAGAATGACCAACTTATTTCATGATCAAACTTATCAAACATATGTTGGTCTCATTAGGAACTGAACCTACAAGTTCAGGATATGAAGTCGAGTTCTACTTACAGCTTTAACCACCCTAGTTGATACAGTTTATACAAGGAACAATTTTGTTACTATTGATTGTACAAAATGTGCTATTATACGCTTCTATGATATGTGGTATATGTGTAATAAGATTTATAATGACTGTAATTATTTGATAATAATACTGTGAATAATGATATATGTGGATTTTCAGGAAATATTACTTAGAATTTTCCATACCTAATATAAGGTTATGTTGCCAAGTGTTGCTGAAAGAAACGTAAATCTTAACATTGATTCTTTGTTACTATGTGACTTGTAATTACTATGTACGACCTATTGTAAAATTTATTTTGTTGCCCATGTGTCAATAAGTTACCTATATAAAATTGTGATCAATTTTTTTCTTACTGTAATGCTATCACTTCTTTTGAGTATTTCTAGGTCTGAAAAGTTTCTGTTGAGCTGAATTTTTAATGTGGGTTTGTACTGGAGTGTGCACTGTGCAGTGAATCCTTTGACCCATATAGCCAACCACTGATAGTTTCTGTTCCTGGACGGGGACATTATACAATCACCAAGATTTGAGCATTTTGTAGTCAACACATGTTGCCTTTAACCAATCAAAACAATTCATTTTAGGTCACATGATAAGAAAATGGCAGTCAAAAAGGGGTTCGTGAATGGACTCTACTCCACCATGTTTTTGTCAGGTTACCTGTTTGTATTACTGGTAAATGCCATTAGCAATATATGGACACAGTGGCAGTCAGTTATACCAAAAAATGACGTTTTCCAGAATGAATTACGTTGAAGTTGTACTGTCAACTAATATGCTTCGATTTTAATGGTACTTACAATACAGAAATAGTTTGTAAAGAAACAATAATTAATTCATTAACTTAAAAGACAACTCATTTAGAAAATGACATACAGTAACACACAGTGTGTTAAAATAGATCTAGATTATTTATCAGAGGTGACACCTCTGTTCTCCTTATATAGAACTAGTAGTGTTAGTTCTATCTCTTAGAATAATAGATGTAACAGAGCTGTATATAGTATACAGTGCCCTCCAAAAGTTCTTGAACAAAATCCTGTTTTGAAAATAAACTGATTCACATTTACTCTTGAAAAAAGATAGACATAGTTAAGCAAATTCTAAAATCAGCAACTAAGTTTATTAACTTATGATTCAACTACATGTATTGTGCGTAAAGTTTGACCCCCACCTGACCTTTATGCAAGGATATTCATTACATTGAATATGAATGTAGTATTAATGCTCCATTAATCGAGCTGTGAGGATTATGAGTTAAATTTAACACACAAACATTCTTCTATAATTTTAAAATCGCTGCCGAAGTGTAGAATAGGCTTGGTACTGATTTTCGTTGGGATATGTGTAGATAATTATTAAATGCAAATGTGAAAGGTCAGATCGGGGTCAATTTTTACGCACTATATGTTGCATAAAAAAAGAGCTTTAATTTTTGTAAAATTATTTGCTGTACTGTATATGTGATAGGATTTTCTCAATATTTTATATGTCTAAGAACTTTAAGAGGGGACTGTATGTGTAAAATATTAGTCTGTGATATTTAACCTGATTGCTGTCAGCTGGTAAAGCATCTGTCTTGGACAGAATATTGTGTACTTTTAAATATTAGCCCAAATTTTTATGTTAATATATGATAAAGTGCAAAATTATCAATAAGCTCAACTATATGAAATCAAAATAGACTTTATCCGGAATTCAAATATTTGGGTTTTTCCATGTAGGTACAAACAAACTTTCACTGTTACAATGAAAACACATGTACAAAGAACAATAGGATTTAATCCATATTTCGTGATTTTCATCAATAATGTGTAACAAACTTTGTTTGTACCTACATCGCACGGACGGAAAAACCCACAAATTTGAGTTCCGAATTAAGTCTATTTTTAACTAATCCTAATCAATTTTCACTAGTTCTGGTCTTCAAGCTTAGATGGCTAATTAATACTTAAATAGGTGCTTTTCTACAACATGGAGAGAATTAAACAAATTAAACAAATTTGATGTAAGACCTTTACACTTGGTAATACAATGTTCAGCGAAATATGACAAGAAACATCATTCTACATCAGGGCTTTTTTTCATTGTTTGGGGAAGGGGCCAGGGGCCTTTTTTTATATAGAACATTTTGGGAAATTTTATCACAATTTCACAGGCAGGCGAACAAAAAATCCAAGGTAAACTCCAAATTTGGGGAAAACTGCATGATTTTAAAGAAATTTCAAGAGGGGAAGGCGTCTGTAAACGGTCCCTGTTATATAAGAAAAAAAGGCCTGTACATATAATATAACCTTGTTACTATTCCTATATATTGTACATAGTTTTTTACATTTGTGTTGCTCATTGTTTCCTCAGGATTATATTATTGTCTAGACTGTTGACGTTTCTGGGAGACCAAATTGCCTTGTATCACGCAGCTAAACTCTTGTTCTGTGAGAAAAAAGTTACTGGAATCACGCAAGGACTGACTGTGTTAATACTAGGCTTACATTGAACCTGCTAAACTACTCTGAAATGATTTCGGTCATTGTTTTATTATTTGCTGTATTCAACTGATAGGATATACCATTAATAATAACAATAACAACAATAATAATGATAACAATGCTAATAATGATAATGATGATAATAATAATATTAACAACAACAAAAATAATAATAATGACAATGCTAATAATAATGATATTAATAATAATAACAATAACAAAAAATAATAACAATAATAATAATAATAACAATAATAAAAATGATAATGATAATTATAAAAATAATTACAACTTTATTCAATAAAACTACACATTTGGATAAATCCTATCTTCCATGTGGACCTCAGGATAAGACATGGTACTAGTAATTTACAATATTTACGTAAACTAAAACATAAAATATATTATGTATATTATACATATATGGTACTTATATGTATTGCTGCTTCATCGGTAACTCTCATCTTCTGATCACATGGTCTATAGTCACATGATTTACTGTAACATGTAACAAGGTGAACACTGAACAGAAATTAGTTTTTTTGCTGATTTCTCTTTCCAGGGAAATAATTGAATGACATCAAAATAACTACAACATTTTTTAAATTTTCTTTCTAAATGCTTCTGTGAGCCTATAGCCTTAGTTTTTAATCCTCTGCACAAAAATTGAGTCAAATGGTAAACTAGGTCATTTGCTAAAATACTTTGTGCTTGAGATTCAGAGTAAAAAATTACAACTCACAGCCTAATTTAGTCATTTTCAGACAAATAAATGTAATGGTTATTTTATGTGCCATTTGAATCTGTTCTTTTTTTTGCTGCTGCAACAATAAGAAGAAAAACAAGAATTTGTTCACATACTGGCAATCAAATGACTATATACCTTGGTTTGGTATGCTCAATATGGCATCATATGGCATCAGATGGGAGTAAATTATAAAATTGTGATTAATAAACACCTCAGCTTAAGTGTGGTACAAATTGGACAATAAAACAATTAAATTCAATGCTGCTATAAACCCAAAGAATAACAATTAACCCAAAGACGAGAATAAATCCAAACACTTAAATTAACCCAAACGATACAATTAAACCCAATGGCAACAATTGACCCAAATAAGCCTAGATTATGGTAGAAAATACATCAAATAAGGACTGATCTTGGAGAATTCTCATTCATAGAAATAAGAATATATTTGAGATCAATAAATCATTAATTACCTCTATAAATCATATTAAAATTTATCACAGGACATTAATCTGTCTTTATTTCTCTGTTAATGTCTGATAAATACAGAGTAAATGTCTTAATATGACAATTTAATACCGGAGTTATATTGTAATTATTTTATTTTGATGATAGTGCTATAGTTGAACATATGTCTTGAGGACTAACCTACTAGAAGCTTGTCTTTATGATATGAGAAGTGCTGTTTGTTTTGCTTGAATTTAATGAGTGTTTGTCCACTCCACAAGGATGCATTATATGCAGACCCCAGGATGTGACTCTTCATCCCTTAAGATTGGTTTTTGAGTCTAAATTGCGTCAAATTCTGAAAAAATCCTGATATTATTCATATCAGGGTAGTTTCTTATTTGCCTAAGCGTGTTTTTTGCCTATGATAGGTTATCTCCTTATTGCTAATTCAGCTCCATAAATTTGCGGAGAGCAGTGCTAGTTCTATACAAATTTCTTCTTGTCTTTTTACTACAACTTTGGCCAATGACATTTAAGGCAATGTGGTTAGATTTATTTTGAAAAGAGCCAAGCTAGACTCATTGTTTGGTGGCCATAGGTCAAACCCTTCCATGGAAATTTGCCATTAATGATGATTTTCCTGCATATAGGGGGGGGGGAGGTTAGTTCTGTGTGCAAGAATCAGCAATCTCTTTTATAACAAAATATCAAAAAATCTAAAAATATCTGCCTCTTTTCTTTTTGGCTGTGTGGAAAGGGGCATCAGCAGGTTTTTCAACTGATTTTCTTGCTCTATAAAAACCTATATTAGTATGTTGTTGAGATGTACTAGCTAATATATTCTAGCCTATATGTTGTGACCTAGTTTGTTGTAAATAACAATATTAGTATTCATTGGATAGATTTAAAGGTATTTGTTTAGAGATTATATATCTGACGATATGATTGGTTGTAACCATCTCTGATCTTATAGTGACATGTTTGTTATCATACTTACTACTATACTAAGTCTTCCTGGTTATCGTAACTTCACTTTTTGGAAGTTTTCAGGAGAAACAAAAAATATGTACATTTTTTTATTTTATGAATTTAAGTATCAAATGTTTGTTTCTAGAGTAAGTATTTAGTAAAAAATATACATGTATTTTAAATACTAAATTAATATTATGATCTTGTATACTATATTATTACAAGGGAAATTATTGAAAAACATACCAAATGTTTACTAGCATTAACAAGTTGTTTGAATCCAAATATAGGTTGTCAAGGGCTTTAATGTGGAGCACTGTACATATTACAAAGTCTTCTACAGTCATTTTTCTGCCTATATGATCTTTATCTAGTAGTTTATCTAGTTTATCAGTGTCAGTCACTTCCTCTTGTGCTTAGTACTTGGTTGAAAGCTTAGTCAGAGATTTAGACCTGTCCATGAAATATTAGTAGTATGACTGACCACTGAGGTATGACTGAAAAAATGTTGAAATATGCCACAAAGCACTATTTTACACTAAACATTATATTATTTGCAATTCGCAGGCTTGACACAAAACAGTTTTAAAAAAGAGTGAGTTATGACTGTATTGCACTAATCCTGGGAATTGCATTCTGTGTAAATCAACATTATACAAAACAATTCTAGTTCTATATTGTTGTGTACTTGCCAAGTTGTTCTTGAACTCAATACTTTGGCTGTTTGGTTGTAGAACTTCTAACTTCGGCAACTTTACAATGTCATGTCATTGCATTTCATGTACTTATACATATTAATGGTTGGTGTCCATGGAATTTACAGGAAATTAACCTTTTAAAGCCATTGTCTATTACCTTTAAGTTAATGAATTTGCCTTAGTAATAGTACTGTTTCACTTGACATATGGAAACCTGACACTATTAAAGTACCATCATAGTGACTAGTATAAGAAAACAACTGTGTGACACAGTAGGTATCTGTTGTTGTTTTATTTGACTTCATATGTCGACAACAATAGAACTAGTTGACTTTTACAGAGGGTTTATTTTAGACCACAGACGAAGTTCTATGAGAGCTTTTGTCATAAAGTATTAACCTTTTTCAGGGTATTGTTTTTCTTAAAGGAAACAATCCTAAACATTTTAATCTTATATATACATACAACCTTGTAAATGTCAGGTTTTAAATGATGGGATGATGACTTATAAAATGTTTTAAAACCATGGCAGACATTGGCTTCATGTTTTTATGTTCTTTTTTAAAAAAAGCAATGTACTGATTTATGCTTTACACTACATGTCAACATTTTTTAGGCCTTTTATGTTCGGTTTTAAAATAGGCAATGTGGTGTTTGATGCTTTGCACTACATGCCAACATTTTTTCAGGCGTAATAATTGGGGTCCAGGCTCAAGTCTTACTCATGGTCTCCAGATAGGCTCTCTGGACCCAAGTTTTTAACCTAGTAAGAAGCACACACCCTCACTGGTGGTTGACAACTCCCCTCCATGATACAGAGTTAATGGCGAGAGAATGGTTGTAGAAAATATATCATGACCAATCTTCTCAAAGGTAAATAGTTGGTCCCATTGGGAATTAAAACTATCAAACTCTAGATTTCGTAGTCAGACACTAACTGGACTGGTATTATGTTCAATCAGAAAAAATTGTTTCAATACATCTTATTTGATATCTTTCCCATCCTATTTTTCTTACAATTAAATTTTTTGTGTGCTGAAAATAAAGTAGAATTGTTACAGTGCTGTCCAGATTGCCTTGTTGGCAGATTTTCCATTAGCTTTCAGATCAATTTTCCAGTATTTTAGATGTTTTGTCTCCTAGAGAAATCATGAAGTGTTTAAATTGGTCAAAGTGCTGTCTGACTTCAGAATATATCTTATTAGGCCTAAAAATTATAGTTGTGTTTCTGGTTTCCGACTGACTCTTTTTCTCTGCAGCCACCTGAATTTTTTTTCAAAGTCAAACATTAGAATATTATGCAAATGGGTTTTGAAAATTTGTAAGATTTATTGACTCATAACCTTGGATGTCATGTGATAGCTTCTGTACTCCTTTATGAATTAAGATCAACAGTATTTGATGAATTCAGAGATACAGTACTGGAAAAAGGGGCCCTAGCTAAGACTGATTCTTTTTGACTATTTTTAATATTGCTGAACAATTGACAAAAAATATATTCATATATGTACACATACTGTACTAAAAAAGTAAATGCTTTACTACTTACTCTATTTTTTAGGAGATAAAGCCCGAAACCAAATGCTTTATTTAGGCCTAATGGAGAATGAGACATGATTTTGTCTTGTAATGTCTGATATTTCAGAGTATTATCTTCTTTGTTCTAATAATTGGACTTTCAACATTTTTACTTTTTGAGCATTGCCTTGGCTTCCACCAGACTGTATTACTTTTTAAATGGCAAATTGCCAGAAAGTGAAACTCTCATAGTTCCATTAATACGTAAAGAAATAACTACTCTAAAATTTAGAAGGTTAAACATATGGGGTATTAATGCTCTTTCAAACTCTTTTGTGGATATTCTGGAAGTTTAAGACTTGAAATGTCCTAACTATATAATTATGACGAGTATTTGAATTGGATGGAGCCTTGCAAAAAAAATGCTTAAATTGTACTTGAATTTGACAAAATACTCTTCTATTTTGTCAATCTCCGTAAACAGAGATCCTGTAGAGCGTTGTCGTACTGGATCTCTACTTAGCCAATGCAAGGTCACGTCGAGATGAACTTTGTGTTGACCAATCAATGCGTCGCTTTCATCTAGACGAAAACACTATTAATCACATTTTGATTTCGTAATTTCTAATTTTAGACCAAGGTTTGTATGTAAATTTAACAGCGGTATTATTCACAGTCTGCGATTGGGTGGCTCATTTCAAATTGCCTGACGTAGACGATGTAAACAAGTTACGTATCATAACAATTTCGTCATGAATATTATGATGAGAAAAGGTCACTCTTCAAAGAAGAGGGGGGTATACTGTTTTACCCTTGTCCATGCGTGCGTCCTTCCGTCCGTCCGTTACAAAATTTCCGTCGCAGTTTTCTCAGCAACTATAACATGCAGCAGCCTAATACTTTGCATATTGCTTCATCCCATAGTCCCATGTAGTGTTAAGCGATTTCATGCTCCTTGGTCATCTACTTCCTGTTTGTTGCATATTTTTAGATTTTGTTAAATGAAAGTTACATTATGATAGTCATATTTCTCACAGCGGGGGTATCACTAGTGAGCATTAGCTCACAGATTTACTTGTTTACATGTATTTAGACTAGTTTTGCAGTGACCCATCTCATTATCTTAAATCAAGGTTAATTGTTCTAGATTACCATGACCATTACAAGTGTTCAATAATTGTGATTTATATTTGGCTGTTTGTTTTCACTTTCATTTATCAGTAATTATTTTTGTTTTCCTGAAAGCAGGGCTTTTTCAGGGGGTTTTGGGAAAAAGGCCCCTGCCCAAATTGGGAATTTTTAACGCGGTAAATAGTCAGATTTGGGAAAAAATATTGACATATCAAACCAATTTGGTAATTTCATAATTTAATTTTTCTGCATTTAATCTTTATACAGTATGCCTTGCTTTGATGTCTCTGAAGGTGTTGCCGTGCCCTTCAAGAGTTTGTTCGGACAATTCAGTAAGGTATTCATTGCAAATTCTCATGTATCCATTATTTTTTATGATTCTTATTTTGATTGTACTTTATAACTTGCTTATTACTTAAATTCCATGCGCTCTTTACAAGTAAAATAATATAAAAAATGAAAACTTATTTTTATTTTCTAACATAATGAAATATGTCTGAGACCTTGAATTATCAAACATTTTTGTGCATCCCTGTTAAGTTGGTAACCAATGAAAGTTTTGAGTATTGAAATATACTGCACAATGGCTTCTGACAAGGTGTATTTGAGTTAAATCAGATAATTTTGTAACTGTTTGTTTTAAAACTCAAGCAGATCTGTCAGACGAAAATTCTCAAAACTAAACCAGTTAAGATGTTGTTGACAAAAATGAAAATCACTGTTATTTAGGGTTTATTTTGAGAGCACATGCACGAAAACGGAATCAAAATTTTGTTTGTGGCGCTCCCTGAGGCAACACTTGTTTAATCAAGATGAAAAAATATAAACAAATATTTATTTTATAACAAACGCGGATCAAAAACGTTTCAAACGAATTTGCGATCGCGCGGACGGCGGAGGTCGCGAAAATATATGACAATACATAGTAATGGTTCGTGTGATTTCGTTTCAAACAATAGAACATAAGTTCGTGCATTATAAACTTAATAAGGCTTTTAAAAGGTTAATTGATGACAAAATTGTTAGTTTTGACAGCTATTTTACGTTTAATAACCCGCAGTGTGGCGAATAAATTTCACTAATGTTTTTCACGGATAGCGGATTTCACGGGTCACCGATCAAAAGTAAACAAACGATCCGCGAACGTTGAAATCTCGTGATTTCTTTTATAAAGTCCAAAGGCATCTTGTTCAAAGGGGAATTATTCAACGAAATTGGGAATTTTTTTCTTGAAATTGGGAAAAATGGTCGTTATTTTGCATTGGGAACGGGGCCGAATATCGGCCCCGTGAGATAGGCTGAAAAAGCCCTGTGAAAGCCTTGACATGGTTTTTATCAAAATTTATGTAATTAATTCTTTCTGCCATAAAATTCGGATTCCAGATGGAAATTGTTTTCTGTAGTGAAGTTTGATTGTTTCTCGGCAGTTTATTGCTCAATAAACTATAGTTAAATTCTACCATGGCATGCCATTCAATGAATAGTTTTCATAAAAGAGGAATCATAACTCATTTATGAGCTATGAATATCTGCATAATAATGTAAAGTGGATTGATTGTGTGAAAGGTTTATTTTTTCAGTTTATGATACAGAATTAAGATTGTTATTGTGTATCCAGTTTGTGTTGCTTTATTGATCTAAAACACTTTGCAATTTGCTCTATATCAATATAACTCAATATGATAGGGCTGTCATGATACGCAAGAATCGTATCACGATATATTGCAATACACTAGCAACGTATCCCGATACAAACCACAATATCTTGTGGGTTTTTAGTAGGGCTGTGGATTGTCGAGCTAGTGGCGATTCGATCCAAACCATGATTCATGTGTAGTGATTCACGAATCGAACCACAAATCACTTGTTAATGGAGAAGCATACAGGAATTCATGTAATAACAAAAAAAGTGAAGAATTACAGATAATTTGACTATATGGAAAGATATGTTCTCTTAACATTTCTATTTCCAGACCTTTTAGAGGAATTTTTAGAGATAACATTTTTGTTCAAACCTGTTTCAATCGAAATTTTGACACAAGATATTACGATCCCTACATAAATTAAAGTTTTCATTAGTAGTGAGGCTTGTTTTCAGTGGTAATTAAGCTGAAAATGTTCTTTCATTTTTTTCCAAAAATAGATTGCGATCCGACGATTTCGGACGTGACGAATATTCATACTCGATTTTCTGGTCGAGATCGCGAATATCCGAGTTCTCGGATACTTGGAGCAGCCCTAGTTTTTAGAGTCGTTTTGCCTCTACTGTATCTAACAGAATATATGCAAATCTTACATGCAGGTACTGATAAAATCCTGCCTCTTTAGTATATTTGGTCATTTGAGTGATATTTGATTTGAATAAAAAAGATGCATAGATTGAAAGAAACAATCACCCCCTTAGCTGCAGAACATCCTAGCAATCAAGCTCCTGGACACCATGCTTGTTTCACAACTTCCTGCCCCGGAGTATTTGATTCAAGAACATGTTTTGCACAAGTTCAGTACAACCAATTGAACATGCCCCAATTGGTTAAATTCTTGTTACTTAAGTTTTAATTGAATGAACAAGGCCACAACAAATTGATCATATGTTCTATGGATTCGCTCGCACCTTAATTTTGACGGTTTTACAAAAAAATATTTTTATTTCATCGCTCGCCAATAAAAATTTGGTCAAACCCCTATATAAAGCAAGTGAATAAAGACTTTTAAAAAAAATTTTCTTCGCTCGCTCACCCCATTTTTTTTTCAGAAAAATCCGTAGAACAAATGATCAACTTGTTGTGGCCCATTATGAAAAAAATTGACGTTTTGCTACTTTCATTTCGCGAAGGGAAAATATCGCCAAATACCGGTACGTTAAGTTCGTACTGCAGTATGTATTGGTGCAGCTGCGTATTGCAATATACCGGTATATCGTGACAGCCCTACAATATGATAAAACTAATTCGAGTATGTTTGTCTCCACTGCTGTGGTGCAGCGGTAGAGTCATAGCTCAATTGCCAACTAACAACCTAAATTAGCTGGTTGTTCAACCTGGCAACCTAATTTAACAATTAATGTCGAGTCCTGAGAGTGCAAGGTTTCGATTCCATAGGTTTCATGTTCAATACCCGTCTTCAACAGGTTATACCATGTCATGAAGTTAGATATTTGTTATTATCCTTCAGAAAGGGAGAAGTTGTCAGCTTCTTGTGGAAGGGTAGGCAAGTGTTGAAAAGGAACTGTCCATAAGTTTTATGGGTGTTTATAAGTTTTTTTTATAAGTGTCCATGAGTGTTTGTTTAATGGTTTGGCTGCCATACATGACCAAATAAAAATAGTGGTGTTGATAAAATCCAAATGCTTATTAATTATTACAACTAAAGTGGCACTTGCCGTCGGAAACAAAATGCTTGAAAGTGTATAGGTAATGATTATATAATAAAGCTATGTGCAGTAAAAGCTCCATTATTTTATTAATTCTGCATGATCATTAAAATTTTGCTGACAATAGTATCTTTTGTAGGAGTTTGGTACTATATAAGTCATTCCAAGTCAATTTTTCTGATTGCTCGTATATTTAGCTAACGATTAACCAAAAACCATGTCTTGAAATAAACACAATTCGGACGTAGATTAGTCTCGTTAGATACTTAATTTAGCATAAATGTAACCGAACGACTAAAAAAATGTATCCACTGTAATTCTTGTACAATGATCCTATGATTTAAACCTGTGTAGTGAGAAATGTTCATTTGAAAACATAATTATCCAATACCTTAATCATTACATTGGGTGCGGCTATTATCATGCTTTGCCTGATGTACTTTGACAGGTAACTTTTACCTGTCAAAGTACAAGTGGGAACCAGACAATGTAAAGTTTTGCTGCAACCAAGGTGATCTTTGTATTGAAATGTTTCTACATGAATAGCCAACTCTTATTTTGATAAAAGTAAAGTTTTAGTTGCTGCAATATGTTAGAGAGTTACAGTACTCCAAAAATAACTTGAAGAGAGTTTTCTATTTATCAGCTTTTTCTTGGGTCCTATTCAATATAATTATCATGTTTGTTTATTTCTTACAAGCCAATCCTTATAATCTTGTGTAAATATTAGTTGTGAAGTTTTAAAACATTAATTTTTATTTTCATTCTATGCAAACCCTTTGTTTAAGAAATAAAATGCTTCAGCTTGTAGTAAGTTACTATTGGTAAAAACTTGACTCTTGAAACAAACAGAGTATTCCAAGATTATTCTGGCAATAGTAAAGATTTTTTTGCTGTTTTCATGTTTTTTTATGGTATTGATCACATGTCTGTTCCAGATGCAAGCTTCCCATTTACTCAGAGTAATTTCAATGAATCAAGTAATTCACAAGTATCCTCAGGGTTGTCCAGAGGCTTTCATGTACTGCCGATACTTTACGTTATTAATTGTTGGTTTGGTATCGATCAGCTATTTTTTGTTTGAGAACTTTTCGATAGACTGGTCTACGTTGCTGCATGGTTTACAGATTAGTTTAGTGAAATCAAAGTGTTTAATTTGTGGAAACTTTTGTCTCCTTTGGGTTCCTTTTAGGGAAGTTTGGGCTACACAAGTATTGGAAAGAGAATTACATACAACCAGTCAAGTGAAATATTGAGCTTACTGTTCATTTTAATGGGAAAATCCTTCTGCTGGAAACTTATTCCAATGAAGGGTATTTAATCACTGTTAGGAAGACAGGAAAACAAGACTACCGGATTTAGAATTTTCTTGAAGATATTTTTCCTGTTAAGAAGGAAAAAAAATCTTTTGTATGACTGAGATTTAAGTTTTGTGCACATAAAAATTCATGATTAGTAAAAAGTTTTTTTGTTCTACTGGAAATTAAGAAAAATACGAATTTTTAGAATTTTGTGTTTATTTTTAGTGCAGAAACTGCAGAAGATATTTCTTAGAACTTTTTTCTCTCTATGAAACGGAATGGAAGTATTAATGAGTGTGAAAACTGTTTCCTGGAGAGGTCAACTCTTGTGAATGTTTAGATTTTTCTTCTGCAATTGATTGGAATTTCTGTGAAAATATTTTATTCGAACTATTTTCGAGTGTGTATTGAATGAAAGTCAGTTAAATATTTTTTCCAGGATTGATTTTTCATTTTTATATCTTTGACACAATTTTTATGCATCAAATTTTTGTGACTGTATGCATCAAGTTTTATGACTGTGTGTTTGACTATAGTGTGTGACTGGATTTAAGGTTTTAGTGTTTTTGTTATTATTTATGGTAATCAGGGACGAAACCATGACGACTATTAGTTGTCAGTTTAAGGACAAGCCTAAGGTGCTATCCCCTACTAAAGTGGTCCCAGGTGAGGGAGACTTTGAGGCGAGGGAACTACCTCGAGTACAATGGCCCGTACCTAAAGGTTGGTTATCATAGTATTTGAAATCTAATTGAATAGTTTTAAGTTTTGTGTTGTTTACAGTCATTGCCTTAAATTTTCTGGAGCACTAGCCTGATTTATTATGGTTTACAATAATCAGCAAAATTATTAACTAGCTCAACTATATGAAATCAGTAATTTTTACAAGCCGGAACTAGTCCTGGTGAAGCAGTCTATTTTTTCCCACGGCCAATCTTTCCCCCTGAAAATGGGGCTTCAGGCTAGTCCGGGTTTAAGGTAATGACCCTTCATATCTTATTGTTGATATTTATTAAAAAATTATATAATAGATCTGGTTGTGTTTGTTCTTGAAATAGTTGGTTCTTTTAGGTAAGATTGAACCCCAGTCGGTAGTGCAGTTGGTAACGCCCCTGAATTTGGTATCTTGTGTCACGAAGGGGGTACAGTTTTGAATCCCACCGGGGAGATTATATCATTCCATGAAAATTTGCCAATAATGTAGATTTTCCTCCATTAATAAGGCATATGGAGAAGTTTCCGTCCTTGTGGATGGGTAGGCGAGTACTGGTTATAGACAGGGGTCCAGGAAAGCTAAGATAGGTGCGCTGGAGTGGATGCCATTAAATCCAGCATAAATATTTGGTTAGATTAATGCTGTACAATACAAATACATAGGAGACGTGGTCGCTTATGCAAGATTAACTGTATAGTCATTTTACAGAGTGTTTAAATATTAATATTTGAATTAGTATGAGACTAGTGCTGGTCGTGACACTAAGGAGATAACCCTGATAGAGTGCTGGATCTATAGGGCTGCCACAATTCCCCTACCTCACGGTTTGGTTCAAACCATGGTATGGTTGCTCCAGTTTTGGCTCCTATCACATATCACTTTAATTAATAAGCAACTGACTACTGTATAGCATGATTTTTTGTGAGGGTTTAGTTTCCCCTTGGGTTAATGACAGTAGCCTGAATTTTAAAAACTAGCAAATATATATATGCAGTCTATGAAATTAGTGGTGGTCCAGTTGCCCGGGACAACCACTCTTTAGCTCGACTTTTTGAAGAAATTGAGAGCTTTTACTGTCACCCGATTGGGGCATTGGCGTTGCAAATCAAGGTTAAAGTCTTTACAAATTTAAATAACTTCAATACTATCAAAGATATTCAACTCAAACTTGGAATGCTTATTCATTATCACTACTTCCACCTTACTATCAAGGCCCATAACCCTGGCTCCACTGTTTTAGGAGTTTTGCCCCTTTTTTACTTAGAAAACATCCAAAATCAAGGTTAAAGTTTTTATAAATTTCAATACTTTCAAAGATATTCGACTCAAACTTGGAAACTTGGATTTTTTTTAAACTTCATTAACCTCATAACACCGATTCCTAAGAAGTGAGAAAAGTCGAGTTTGCTGTCTTACGGACAGCTCTTGTTAGTTCAGGCAACCTACAATTTCTTTTTGGCAACCAAAATAAGATTTAGTTCTTGCTCTTAGAATTATCTGTTCGGACAACCACTTTCATATCCTAATTTCGTTAACTGTGTATGTATCAAATAGATTGTACAAATGTAATGATAGGATATTCGTCCAGTGCACAAATTCTAAACCCCTGAGACAATTCATATTGTAGAAATTACAAAATAAAGCCCTAAACTCACTACTATTTCACCTATTTTACCTAATGCTTATAGTCATGTGACGAATTTACTGTCTATTGAAACTGTGATTATATTCAAACTTATATTATTATAATTTAATTTTTGCCTTGTCAACAATTTGAACCATCATCCCAGTTTCTGAACCTTGAATGACTCTTTGACTTCTGATCCACAGTATACCATCAAAAGGTAAACCCTGGCTGCCATAATCAATAAGACCAAAGAGAATGTAATATGTAGAGTTAAGTAATTTCATTAATTATCACTAATTCCAATCATTTTGTTGGTTTAATCTCCAGAGATATACCTTTAATAATATGATTAGATTGAGCTTAGAACTAAAATCCCCATGCCTGGGTAAACACTAAACCAATCTTCATCATGCCATACTATTCTATATCCTTCCCCATGTATATGAACAGAGGTGGACCAGGAGTTTTTTCTTGTGGGGTCCAAACTTTCGAACCACATAATACACTGTTAGCAGAATAACGCAACATATTAAAAATAAAAAGTAAATTACCATAAGATCTATGTTAAGCACAAAGGCAAGAAAAGTTATTAGAGCCCAAGAAATTTGCTTCATGCTTCATAAAAATGGCTTACAGTTTAAAAATACACTCATGAACGGGTACATTTTGGAAATTTCAGGGGGGGTATGGACCCCCCCCCCCCCCCCAATCTGATTAAAACCCGATCTAAAATTGTCCGCTTGCATACTCGCTAATTTAGATCTGGCCTTTTCCAAACGAAGGTCAGGTTCAGGCGACCTTTTCTCATCATAATATTCATGACGAAATTGTTATGATACGTAACTTGTTTACAACGTCTACATCACGCAATTTGAAATGAGCCGCCCAATCGCAGGCTGTGAATATTACCGCGGTTAAATTAACAAGCAAAACTTGGTCTAAAAATAGAAATTACGAAATCAAAATGTGATTAATAGTGTTTTCGTCTAGATGAAAGCTACACATTGATAGGTCGACACAAAGTTCATCTCGACGTGACCCTGCATTGAGAAAGTAGAGATCCTGTCTGACAACGCTCTACAGGATATCTGTTTACAGAGATTGGGACCCCCCTGACCCCTGTGCTAGTTCCACCTTTGTATGTAGTTTGTGTTGTTTTGTGCTGACCCACCATAATGTATCACTTAGTCTACTCTAGTAACTTAGGTTGTAATTATAATAATTAAGTATTATGTATTTACTAAGCTGGTAGTCACACTATAGTAATCTGATTATACCTGAGGCTGATATACAAACCACAGGGTTGTTTTGTCCAGTATTAAAATCAATATTTCTTGGTCAGGCAAATGGTCAATTGTGGAGATAATACAGTATGAGGAGCCTTGCTTTTCTCTAATTTTGGAAAATTTTTGAAATGATGAATTTTTCATCCTTCATGATGTATCAAAAACATAAAAACCATTTTATGTCAATCTAATAATTTTCAGCAAAGATAAAGAGACATGGCTCAAGCATAACATCTTATTTTACTATAACTTTTTCAACATATGTGATTGCCCTTTGATTCATTAACAGGTACAGTACCCACCAAAAGTTTGGAGACATTTTCACTCTGTAAGCCTACTACATAGGTTTTATCAAAAAATTGATTACGATTTATTTTGACATGCTTTTTTAGTTTTGCTTTTATTTGGCCGGATTTTTCAACGGGCAGTCCGTCGGGCAGCTGGCGTCTGGTGTTGTTAACAATTGAGTTAAAGTTTTCGATTTAGCGTATATTTCTGCCATTTATTGTCAGATTTTTACCAAACTTCATACAATGATAACATACTATGTGATGAACAGAATTAGAAAGTAACTGCAACTCTATCTAGCTTTATTATGGATTATTTCCCTTTGAAATTTTTGTGTTAAAGTTTTTAAATACGGCTTTAATGTGGTTTCCACATTACATTTCTTGTTTTTTGTTGTGGCACTATTTGTGGTTAAGATTACCAAAGATCTATGTTATAGAAAAGAATTACGTTGACTTTGGTTTTGGAGGCTTTGGGATATCAGATGTTGAATCTTATAGATGTGATGCATTTAAGAAATTTGTGTTCATTTAATCATCAACCATACTAAATATATTGAAAGTAATGGTTCTACCAAAAACAATCAATGAAAAATGAAATTTTTTATTATATTTCCTGTCTCCAAACTTTTGGTGGGTACTGTATATATTGCCCAGCAATGCCACACTTACTAGGTGATGCTCTGGACCATAACAATCCCGCCTTCTATCCATTGATAGACTCCGCCTTCCGTACGGATTTCAATTTTGAAGATTTAAGGGAAGTGTTTATAGAATATACATTGAAGAATTGTTTAGAAAGCATTACAATAAGGAAATTGAAATTAGGTTGTGTAACAGTGTAACATTTATATCATGCTGTATTTTGGATGAGCCAAATGTTGACTTAGTTTCACAACGATCGATGTGTATGACTAAAGCACAAAATTGAATCAAAATGTAACACAAGGAATAATCAAATGATATTTCCATTTCACTACATTGACATCTGTTGCTAAAAATTGTATGAACTGTGGTCAACTGTCTCATATATTGTATGATTATATTGAACTATCCGATTGCATAAATTAAAACGTCACATTACACCGTATATTTAATACTCGGTTTATTTCGGTAGTTCACGTAGATATATTGTCAGCACATAACACTTATGTATTGTATCTTATTTCCAATATGTATTGTAGTTTGTGTTGCCGAGTGGGGAGACGGTCAGACTACAAATCTTTTTATTGTGGATTCGAATCCCGATAGAAACTTATTTTTATCTCTCTTTTTTTTCATTTAAATCTGGGCGGATTGCGTAAAACATATTGCCTCCGTGCATCATGAAACTTGTAGAAGCCTTTGTTATAAATTTAGAGGCACCTCTTTAAGTGATGATGACAGTAGCACAACTGACACAGTCAGTAAAATTGAGTGATTTTTACATTGTTTGTTTTGAAGTGTTTTATTTCTATGTCCAAAAATTACTGAATAAAATAGATGTAAAACAAAAAAATACAAAACGAAGAACAAATTTTTTTTAAAAAGACATGTTTAGCTTCAGACTCTCACTTCTTACAAAAATAGATTTTTAGTAGCATCGCACTTTAACCGTAGGACCATACAGCCAGATGAGATATTGACACTAAATTAACCTACACATTATAATTTTTACTGTAAATTCCTATATATAGAACGCGGAAAACAATATATACAGTGTGCGATAACCGTGTAATTATGCAATCGGACAGTTCAATATAATCGTACAATAGCTCCCATCTCAAAGAGGGTGATGGAAGCTTTAACACCTTCAAACACAAACATTGAAGGAAAGCTTTATATAAACAGTGAACCCATTATACATATATGTATAAACACATTCTCTGTAGCAACATTCTACTAATAAAAAAGTATCTTATGAATATTCATAAGGCATTGTCTGTAATGTTGTAATAAAATTGTTTATTGTTGATACATTTCTCTAGTTTTTGTCTTAGAAAATCATCTTACATTATCTAGCATAGATGATAATGTTACATTAAAAACTGATAGTAAACTAATGGATTATTTTAACAAATTTACTGTGAAGGAAAACATTAGCTGTAAAATCAATTGTTTTATCCTGATGTATAACAACACTCACACTATGGTATTTGCTTTTACCCATTATAGAATTTGATTGCATGTGATCATGCAACTTTGTGTCAAAACTATGTGTTGAATGACGTCAGTGAATTTTTTATGAGAAAAGTGAAGCTGTTATTCTCTGATCAATGAAAAATAAATTTCTCACCCTCTCTCTTTCTCTCTCTCTCTCTCTCTCTCTCTCTTTCTTTCTCTCTCACTTCCTTCCCCTATCTCTCAGACTTTAATTTGTTACATAAGTTAATACTTTATCCTCAAAGTATAATTTGATGATTCATCGGGGATCAATGATTTTTGTTTACAATTTTTTCCTATGTAATTTCAAGACACTCCTCCCTCTATATTGCCTTAACTCCATTCATAATATACTATTTATGGTTTCCCCTGGTGTCTCCATACTGCGTATTTTGTCTATTAATTATTGTTTTTATTTTTGTTGTTTCATATCCCTATATAATATATTGACGTTGGTTCAGCTAGGGAGTGTTTGCTGAATGATGTTTTTCATAGTATTCAATTACTGGAGTAGTAAATATTATTGGCATGTTTGATAGTTTTTATTTTCACAAATGGTTTTCAATGACAAGTATTATTCTTACGATGATTGAGATATAGAAATTCTATTTACAGAAGACATTTAATATTAGGGCGATTTTGTAATCTAGAATGAAACATGTTACATGTTTTCAAGTTTTTAATCTGTCTCCGGAGTTTATTCATTGAGTCTTAGATTATATTTACCATTATTTTAAATACATGTTGTCTATTCATAGAAAACAGGGTAAGGGCAGACTATTTTGTGAAAAAGAAAATTCAATCATTCATTTAGGGACTAGAGTAAAAGGGGAAGAGCCAGTAATTGTTTAACTTGGCCACACCAACTTAATTGATATTACATATATATTATGGACTTACCCACTTCAGTGTTTCCTTAGTTTTGGCCACCCCCACTTAAGTGATATATTATGTATTTTACCCACTCCTAGTTCAGTTACTCTAATATAAGGCCTCTCCCACTTTAGTGGCAACTATATTTTGGCCACACCTACTTTAAAGGAAACTATATTTTGGTCACACTTACTTAAGTGGTTACTGTATTTTGGCTGCACCTACTTTAATGGTAACAATTTTTTGGCCACACCTACTTTAATGGTAACAATTTTTTGGCCACACCTACTTTAATGGTAACTTTTATTTTGGCCACACCTACTTCAGTAATTCCTATATTTTGCCTACACTCACTAAACTTGTATCTATATTTTTGCAAACCCACATCAGTGATATCTATATTTTGACCAATCCCACATCATTGATATCTCTATTTTGGCCCAACCCACATCAGTGATATCTATATTTTGACCAAGCCCACATCATTGATATCTCTATTTTGGCCAAACCCACATCAGTGATTTCTATATTTTGGCCAAACCCACATCAGTGATTTCTATATTTTGGCCAAACCCACATCATTGATATCTCTATTTTGACCAAGCCCACATCAGTGATTTCTATATTTTGGCCAAACCCACATCAGTGATATCTATATTTTGACCAAGCCCACATCATTGATATCTCTATTTTGGCCAAACCCACATCAGTGATTTCTATATTTTGACCAAGCCCACATCATTGATATCTCTATTTTGGCCAAGCCCACATCATTAATATCTCTATTTTGGCCAAACCCACATCAGTGATTTCTATATTTTGGCCAAACCCACATCAGGGATTTCTATATTTTGACCAAGCCCACATAATTGATATCTCTATTTTGGCCAAGCCCACATCATTAATATCTCTATTTTGGCCAAACCCACATCAGTGATTTCTATATTTTGGCCAAACCCACATCAGTGATATCTATATTTTGACCAAGCCCACATCATTGATATCTCTATTTTGGCCCAACCCACATCAGTGATTTCTATATTTTGACCAAGCCCACATCATTGATATCTCTATTTTGGCCAAGCCCACAGCATTAATATCTCTATTTTGGCCAAACCCACATCAGTGATTTCTATATTTTGGCCAAACCCACATCAGTGATTTCTATTTTTTGGCCTCACCTACTTGAATGGTAACTATATTTTGGCCACATCTACTTAAGTAATATATGTATTGGCCACACCTACTTTAATGGTAAACGTATTTTGGCCACACCCACTGCAGTGATATCTATATTCTGGTCACACTTACTTCAAGGGTATCTACATATTTTTGTCACACCTAATTCACTGATTCCTATATTTTGGTCACACCCTCTTCAGTTGTATCTATAGTTCGGCCACATGTATAATACTGTTATAATTCGATCACAACAATTTTTATCTCAATGTTTAACTATATTTTCAGGTGAGGCCCATGAAATACATCCACCATCAAAAGATCAACCTGGTATTGTTGTACACATATGTGAAGATCCCGAGGGATATAGAACACAAGAGAAACCTGGTATAGTTCAAACTAGATGCCCTGATAGAACAACCTGAATTCAACCATATAACATACAGATATACTCCTGGTAGAAAAACCCTGAATCTAACCCTTCGGTTGCTGATGTACTGTTAAAACATAGTGATTCTAACACTAGCATACAGATCTGTGACTTAACTTTTATGTCATTTTTCAAGTGTAGTGGTTGCATTAGGCTTGGAGTTATCTGAGGTGTATTCATGCACATTAAGATAGTATGACAATAAGTTTATATTTCATTTTGGTTTCATCATCATTACAGCTGTGTACATGAGCTTGCATAGTTTGATTTAATACTACATGTACTTGTTCAGAGTATTCAATGAGTACTAAGCTATAGATGGATAGTTTTTAATTATTATTCATATGAACTGAAGTTATCATTATGAAACATTATGCATGCCGACAGCCATTTTGGATTTTTTCATTAGTCATGTGATCAAGAAGTCATGTCATGTGACTGGACAGATTTTATGCATTATTTGACTTAGATATAAAAGTTTTGTTACTTTCAAGTCATTTTAGTCATAATTTAAAGTCATTTAGACAATACTATTGAAGTTACATGAAACTAGTGTGTTATGTGAAGTGTAATGATTGTAGTTATGTTGTGAATAAAGTCATGTGACTTTATTAAGTGACTGGTGTAACGTGAGACTATATTTTTACATTATATGGTATATGGTGTGAATTATTGAATGTGATGTGAATTTATGTTTAAAGTCATGTATTGTAAGAAGTCATGTGATTAATGAAATCATGTAATGTATGAAGTCATGTAATGTATGAAGTCATGTGATTAATGAAATCATGTAATGTATGAAGTCATGTGATAAATGAAGTCATGTGATAAATGAAATCACGTAATGTATTAAGTCATGTGATGAATGAAGTCATGTGATGAATACAGTCAGGTGTTGAATACAGTCATGTAATGTATGAAGTTATGTGGTGAATGAAGTCATGTGATGTGAATTTATGTTTGAAGTCATGTGATGAATTAAGTGTTGTGATGTGTGAAGTCATGTAATGTATGAAGTCATGTGATGAATGATGTTTTGTGATGTGTGAAGTCATGTGATTTGATTTTTTGTTTGAAGTCATGTGATGTAAGATGTTGTGTGATGAATTAACTCACGCGATGTAAGAAGTCGTGTGATGAATGAAGTAATGTGATGAATAAAGTCATGTTATGTATGATGTCATGTGATTAATCAAGTGTTGTGATGTGTGAAGTCATGTGATTTGACTTAATGTTTGAAGTCATGTGATGTAGTTTTATGTTCAAATTTATGTGATGAATGAAGTTATGTTATGAATGTAATCATTTCACTAGTGAAGTCATGTGACATCATACATTTTGACTGAAATTTTCTCTGGTATATTTTACAGTCACAAACAAGTTTAATGAATAACATAGTTGAAATTATTGTTTACTTTAATTCTTTCATATGAATGGTAAAGTGTGAGAATGAAGGCTGTTGATCTGAGATATTTATTTGTTATATCAGAAACAAGGGTGTGACTATAGTAATAGAAAAGACCATATACATGACTTTAAAAGTAATAAACAAATTTGTATGACTTTATTCTATAACAGTAATGAGACTATCATTTTAATTATATATGTTGTAGGGTATTATATCATGTTAATTAACTTGTTATTTCTATGGTTTACTCAATCAATACATTTATGTATAGAAATGTAACTCCATCACGTTTTGTTCCAACAATACAGCCTTGACCTGATCTTATCAGTGTTTCTCTCCAATTATAGCTTTGTATATATTAGTACATTAATGAGCTTTACTCTCATTTCCAATTACAGTTTACATATTATTGTAATTTAGAAAACATTTACCATCTTTGTTGAGTTGTACTTTTTAATTGGCTTCAACCTAGATTTTTCTGAAAGTTGAAGAAGTCCTAGTATGGAGATGTTGAGGCCAACAATGAAGATTTGTTTGTTTCTGTGATTACCTTAACATGAATCAAAACTTGAGCAAACTTACAATTTTTTATTTATTTTAATTAGCCTTTTTTTTATGAAGTAACACATTGTTTATGGGTAAAATTTATTTTGCTGCACAAAATTTAACACAAATTCATGTACATGTATGTTAATGTTATTGTATTGTTGTGGAACATTTTATAACTGGCCTATATCTCATTTTTTTTTTGAAAAAAAATTTCATTGATAAAAAAGTAAACAAATTGCTTATTCATGTTTATGCCATTGAAAAAATGTTCAAGTGCTACTTGATGTACAAACATGTTATTTTCTCATTCATCAATCTGAGAATCATGTCAGATTTGAAAAAATGAGTCTTTAAATAAACACAGGAAACATTTTAAACCTTATTTTTATCTCAGAGCTAGTGACATCAATTCTAGAATGTTTCTTATTGACTGATACAATGACAACCATTGCTAGGAAGCGGCCATATTGATTTTGCCATTTTATGACAGTTTATTTTTTGTAGGTCAATTTTTTATGTCTTTAATCGAAGCTGTGCATATAGAGAAGTTGGTATTTTATGTTATCTTTAATTAATGTCTCTAATTTAGAATCCTTAGATCTTATCTTGACTTTGATGTTTCTTTCTGTCTGGTAGATCTGGTAGATTGTAGAAATAATGATTAATTTGCTTTCTTTGGGTTAATTCAGAAAGATCTATGGTTAATTTGACTGGTGTATAATTGTGATGGACATTGAGGATTAAATGATAAATTCTACTATTTATAGTTCTGGAGCCAATTTGGTATTGATAAATTTGGAATACATTGTTTAATGGCCAAAATTTCTCCTTCAAACATTTCTCAATATAGTACATTAGTAGGACAGTTTCTAGCCCCAGGTGATGTAGGTCCTTTTGTTCTGTTAAAAAGATCAAATCCAAGTCTCTCCAGGGACAATGAGTTAGTTAGCTGGCCCCTGATATATGACTGGAAAAGTTTTCTAAATTGTGGCATAAAATGTTATAAACCTAACCAAGTGGTACTAGAACATGTTTAGCCACTAAATCTATATAAGTTATAACATTATTGTCTAAATATTAGCTAGTTTTCAAGACAATTTCCTGTTTTTTTATAAAATTTCCTTTAGCCTTCAATAACAGTAGAATCTTAGATTATATGAAATTCTAACAGATTGTCCCCAGGGGCGGATCCAGGATTTTTTTCTAGGGGGTGGGGGTCCAAACTTTCAAACCACATTATACACATTTTGCAGAATAATGCAACATATTATTTATAAAAAGTAAATAACCATTAAATCTATGTTAAGTACCGAGAAAAATTGATTCATGCTACTTAAAGTGACATAAAGTCAAGAAATACTCTAATAGACAGATACATTTTGGAAATTCTACGGAGGGGGGGGGGGGTCCTGATCCCTCATGCTAGATCTGCCTATGGTCCCTGTTCATTATTGATAGAATATGGTGATGTGAATTTTGACAGGGCTAAATGAAGTCAATTATATCTTTTTTAAAAACTTGCACTTCGAGGGTTGCCTGCAAGATTGTAGTAAGTGCATTTAGTAAAAGAGCAAGTGAGGTTCGACAGTCTTGTGGGCAACCCATGACATCATCATTTCATTACCTTCAAGGAAATTATACATTTTTGCTCTCTTCTTCAGTACAATTCAAAATTACCATTGGTAACTCAATACAACGTTTTCATGTTTTCTGAAATGTTATCAAACTTCTTGGAATTTCTTCCCAAGGTTCCTGAGTACAGCGTTTCTCTCTGCCTTGAAAATTTAACATTTTAATAAAATTAATAGGCTTAAACTAGGTTTACTCAGTACTCAAGATAACATACCATTTTACAGACTCCGTCTGATGTAGTAATCATTGTGGAATTTAATTTGTTAGATTTTGTTAATTTGTCATCTAAATATAGTTTTCTTGTTTTACTTAATGGTGATTTGATGGAATATTTATGTACTTGTAATCTAAGAAGTATATCCAGATGTTAACAGTTAAATTGTGGCACATTTTTTACTTTAAACCTGAGACTTCAATTTTTTCTTTGATATAAGATATATTACAACTTACCAATCAAATGCTTGAGTTAACCCATAACCGCTCAATCCCACATTTTTACGTGTCTAGACCCCCCCCCCCCTCCAAAATTGCCACCACAGCCTTGAAAATGGTGTTTTTTTACTTAATTTAGTGAATTTCACTTAAGGATAGTTGTCGCCAGAAAAAAAATCAGGATCTTTGAGTGCAGAGAAATGACACCAAATGCTGACAAGAAAACATGTTTTCAGTCTCTTGAAAGACCTAGCACTTTAGACCTCAATTTTGGAAAATAGTACTGTTTGAAATGCAAGTGTGGGGTGGAAAAAGAGCGAAAGTTGCATTTTTGCCGTTTTTTCTCCGCCCCAGCGTTGCCGTCCTCGATCGGAGCTCAACTTGGTTTTTCTGAAAGACATTCACCCAGGGAGTAACTTGGCCAAGTTTCATTTCTGTATGATAACTACCGGGTAGTAATGAAATTAGAGCATCTTGAAATAGCCTTAGCGCGTAATGGTGAAAAAATGGCTACGTTTCGCACATGTCGCTACCAGTAAAGGGTTAATAGATTGATTTTACGAATTTGCTTTCTGGCCTTTCCTCATACAAGAATGTATCACATTTGGGTATGAAAATGATAAATTTTACAAACAATTATAATCATTGGCTACAGTATAAGAAGAAATGTGAGTAATCAAAAATACAATAACAATCGGTTTGAGTTCTGTATGTGTTTCTGTTGTATTATGGAAAGCTGTGAAGAATCATGGAAAATTCATGGAATTCTGGTATTCAAAATCTGTATGAACTCTGTTAAAATCAACTTGCTGTAATTTTTCTGGATGTATAATTAATCTCAATGCTATCAATAAACAAACCATCTGTTTCTGTTATGTAACAATTTCACAACTTTTCACAGCTGCATTGTTAAACTATGCTGTTTACTGTGAATTCATTTAATTTAAGTGACACTCCCTGTATTTTTGAACTAAGTCAATATCTATGTTAATTATATTTGGTGTAAAGTTCCCTCGCAGTGCATTAAATTATAAGTACAATGTACATATCTAATACAGTGGTCATATTATGATGTAATTATACTTACATAGTCATACATGTATTACAAAGAAATTTATTCAGAAAACTTGTGTTCTATGAATGCTTAAAAATACATGTATTACAATTTTCTGTTTATTTTAATATGTTCTTGTTGTTTTAAAGATTGTGTTTAGTTCCTATGTATTAAGATAATGATATGATATTGTTATCTTCTTGTAGAAAAACTTAATGATATTGTTACAATTATACCGAAATATATACAGTAAAGTTCGGCTATGAAGACCACCTTGGTTACTGCAAATTTTGTGACTAAGTACAATATGCTAAATTAGAGAAAAATATTGTCCCTTTATTAAGAGTAAGACCAATCTGCTATTAAGACCCTACATTTTGATGGTCATATTAGTAGTACTTTACTGTAGTATTGTTCTATTATGTGCAATGGATTTCGACCTGGGTTCATGATACATGTACAACAACTAGTTCTGAGATCCTTATTGTTTTAATATACAATTTATGTACTTTTTACTGCTATTGAGTGTTTTTTTCCTCCTGTGATATTTTCTTTGTTCTCTGATTAGGCACATAAAGGTGTTACTGTATGGGGATGTGTTTTGCTTGCCTGGGCATATCCCCTGCACCCTGACTTTAAATGACTCAAAACTTGGTATGCACATTCATTACAATGGCTTAATATAAAGGTGTGCACAAAATTGTGAAAATATTTTCGTGCGGTATAGGAATAGTTTTACTTTTATTATAAGTTATATTTGATTTGATTAAGTGACCCATTATATGTACAAGAGAATATTCTTACTTATGGTATCTATAATATCTTGTAATATTATTACTAATATCTCTGTACTTAGAATATTCATTTATCATTATAATTCTAACTATTGCCTTAATTTTTATGACAATCTGATTTATATCTGGGAAAAAGTTTCTAGTATTAGACATCATTATTATATACTGTAGTTATTTCCAGCTTTAAGCCCTTCATTAAACATTATTTCTAATATTTTACCACCAAAATGAATCTCATTTTTTCTCTCTTTTTTCCTTTGGCTAAAACTGTTAAGTAAAGTTGGGTTTTTTGTCCTTTGTCGTAAACTGTTAAATGATTTACTGTTATCCTTGACTATGTGTTCAGCCACAACCTTTATTTTATGGGTCTGTCCATGTTCACAAATTGTAAAAACACCATTTCACCAAATATAACTTTTCTCTTCTTAACGTTCGTTTAAAGCATATATATTTAATGGGGAAACAATTGAAACCATGTAAAATATTCAATGACAAATTCTTGGGAGTTCTGTTAATTATAGATTCCCTGATACATTTTAAATTACATGACTTTAGGCCAAAACAAGTTGATCATGTGTTCTACAGATTTTTCTGGGGAAAAATGGGGCGAGCAAGCGAAGAAAACAAATATAAAAAATCTTAATCCAGTTGCTTTATATAGCAGTTTGACCAAATTTTTATGAGTGAGCAAGGAAATAAAAATATTTTTTGTAAAAACCATCAAAATTCAGGTGCGAGCGAATCCATAGAACATATTCATGATCAACTTGTAGTGACCTAAGGCTTAGAGTCAATATTTCTGGATTCATAACAAGTGTAGCTGAGGTATAATACAGCACTTGTAGTCCCTAAAAAGCTTGCCTTCAAGCTAACTTTTATGGCAACATGGTAGAGTGTCGGCTTATGACTCATTGGGTTCAAATCTCAGTTGGACCATGGTTTTTATTGGGTTACACAAGTGTTGCAAGATTTTCTTAATGTATCTATATATATATAATGTTGCTCTTGAACTGTTCAATTTATTAATTCTTTTTAATTGTGATTTCTGTTGTTTGGTTTTGGGGGGGGAGGGTTTCAGAAAAAATTGCCCTTCAATATTAATATGTAACTGTGGTACTGCTACTTTTTCTGTGCAATATATTTAAGATACCATGCATTGAGTTGATCTTGGTCTTGTTATATCATATTGACATAACTATTTTCTTCATTGCAAATTTATTAGCCGGATTTTCAACAAAAAAATTCAGCTTATAGTTTGGCAAAACCAGGGTGGGTGGACAGGCAGTGGGCGGGTGTCAGGTGTCTTTAACAATTGCATTCAAGTTGTTTCTTTACCATATATTTCTGCCATTATTGTCAGAACTTCATTCATTGATAACATACCATTTAATGAACAGAATTAGAAAGTAACCACAACTCTACCTGGCTTTATTATGGACTATTTCCCTTTGTAACTTTTGCAATAAAGTTTTTAATATGTTGGATATCTCTGTCATTTATGGTCAGATCTTGATGAAAATCCGGCTTTAATTTGTTTTTCACATTGCATTTCTTGTTCAATAAAATATAGTAGCTACCATTACCAGATGAAATGAGAATTAAGCGTACATGTAATGTTGTGATTTGTTTTTGAATGAAGCCAAATGTTATATATTTGAGAAGTCAGTTTTTATATATGAAGTGTAATAAGTTAAACATTATTTTTATCTTTGAATTCATTTATTCCATTACTTATTCATTATGTACAAATAGTACTACATTTACTATTCTAGGTGTAAACTTTGATGTACAATTATTTCATATTTCATTTTTATACGCCCGTTTTGAAAAAACGGACGTATTATGTTACGATGTTGTCCGTCTGTCCGTCCGTCCGTCTGGCCGTCTGTCAGTCTGTCCGTCTGTCCGTGGACAATTGCTTGTCCGGATGATAACTCAAAAAAGGATGTACCTAGGTTTCTCAAATTTCATGTGTGGATAGCCCTTGGGTGGAGGAGGTTCCCTATTGATTTTGAGACCCCAGGGTCAAAGGTCAAGGTCACTGGGACTTAAAATAGGTAAAACTTGTCCGGGCAATAACTCAACAATGACTGTACCTAGGTTCACAAAATTTTATGTAAGAGTAGCTCATGTGTCAAAGATGTTCCCTTTTGGTTTTGGGGCCCCTGGGTTAAAGGTCAAGGTCACACGGGCCTCACATGGGAAAAAAACTTGTCCTGACAATAACTGAACAACCAATCTACCTAGATTCACCCAATTTTACGTGAGAGTAGCCCTTGTGTCAAGGATGTTTCCTAATGGTTTTGGGGCCCCTGGGTCAAAGGTCAAGGTCACAAGGGCATCATATTGAAAAACCTTGTCCGGACTATAACTCTACAACCACTGTACCTAGGTTCATAAAATTTTATGTGAAGGTAGCCCACATGTCAAGGATGTGCCCTATAGGTTTATGGGGCCCCAGGTTCAAAGGTCAAGGTCACAGAGTCATCATATGAAAAAACTTTGTCCGGACAATAACTGAACCACCAATGTACCTAGGTTCACCAAATTTTATGTGAGAGTAGCCCATGTGTCAAGGATATGCTCTATTAGTTTTGAGGCCCCTGGGTCAAAGGTCAAGGTCACAGGGGCATCATATCAAAAAACATTGTCCAGGTAATAACTCAACAATGACTGCACCTAGGTTCACCAAATTTCATGTGAGAGTAGCCCATGTGTCAAGAATGTGCCTTATTAGTTTTGGGGAAACAGGGTTAAGTTTAAACCTTCAACCAGAAGATAACAAATTACCAAGCAGTGACTTTAAATGTTCAATCAATATGTTAATAAAGTCAAAATGGCAAACAATAAAAAACTTGTCCTGACAATAACTGAACCACCAATGTACCTAGATTCACCAAATTTTATGTGAGTGTAGCCCTTGTGTCAAGGATATGCCCTATTGGTTTTGGGGCTCCTGGGTCAAAGGTCAAGGTCACAGGGGCATCATATTGAAAAACCTTGTCCGGACAATAACTTAACAAGGACTGCACCTAGGTTCACAAAATTTTATGTGAAGGTAGCCCATGTATCAAGGATGCGCCTTATAGGTTTTGGGGCCCCAGGTTCAAAGGTCAAGGTCACAAAGGCATCATATGGAAAAACTTTGTTCAGACAATACTTGAACCACCAATGTACCTAGGTTCACCAAATTTTATGTGAGAGTACCCCATGTGTCAAGGATATGCGCTTAAGGTTTTGGGACCCCTGGGTCAAAGTTCAAGGTCACAGGGGCATCATATTGAATTATGGCATCAATTATGACTGTACCTAAGTTCACCAAATTTCATGTGAGAGTAGCCCATGTGTCAAGGATGTGACTTATCAGTTTTGGGGAAACAGGGTTAAGTTTAAACCTTCAAACAGAAGGTATCAAATTACCAAGCAGTGACTTCAAATGTTCAATCAATATGTTAATGAAGTCAAAATGGCAAACAATGGAAATAATGCTATATTTAATAAGTAACATAAAATTAGTTCACCAAATTTTATGTGAAGGTAGCCCATGTGTCAAGGATGTTCCCTGTTGGTGTTGAGGCCCCTGGGTCAAAGGTGAAGGTCACAGGGGCCATCATATGGAAAAACCTTGTCCGGAAAATAACTTACTGTACCTAGGTTAACAAATTTTATGTGGATCAGCCGGTTTGTCAAGGAGTAATGTGCTGATAGCTCTTTTGTAGAGGATGTTCCTTTTTGATTTGGAGATCCCAGGGTCAAAAGTCAAAGTCACTGGGACTTAATTGGTCACTGGAAGTTTATATGGGAAAACTTTGTGCCGGTGATTACTCAACCATGGCTGTTCCTAGGTTCTCAAAATCTTTGCTTTGGATAGCCCTCCAGTTAAGGACTTATTCCGGGATCATTGGTCAAGGTCACAGGGACTGCAAATGAGATAGAACACAGCATGGACTGCACACGGGCGTATAATGCCCCGCCCAGCGGAGCTCTTGTTCCACATGTTGTTCATTTTAATCATATACAAATTTTATCTCTTATTTATGAAAGAGGCAAATCATCATTTCTTCTCATGTTTTTCATTCATGTTGATATTTGTAATGTTCTGTAAGAAGGATATATTAACCTTTTATCATGTTTATAATTACATTGTACCATGATGATTGTATGGTAAAGATTTTATCAATTGTATTTTTAGTTAATATGATATTAAATAGTAAAAGTTATAATGTGGAGTTGGAAACCTTGTTTTCTTGTCTTTTCTTTTGTTTAGGTTGGTTTCAACGCCATAGCAACACATTGTACTTCCTCGGTAACCCAGGGTATAATTATTTGTCAATGATAATATATATCATAACATATGAGTGCCATGGGTTTCCGGCGATGCACTTGTATAGGTCATCTTATGGCTGAAAGCCAACCTATTCACCATTCCTGAAAATCTCTGGGTTTAGCTGTTAACCAGTTACTAGGTGCATATTTCCATACAATGAATGACAAATGCTCTACATGATTAAGAATCAGTGGTAGGAGGAAGAACTGCCATAGAAATTATTTCATGTGCGGGAATAACCAGTAACTGGGTGCGTATTTCCTTCAGTGACAGACAAATTACCTATTACATGATTTAGAATCATTGGTAGGAGGAAAAACTGCTGTAGAAATTATTTCATGACCAAGCACCAAGAAACTATACCCTGTCCAGGAATTGAACCTACAACCCTTCAATTAGATGAGTGCGCTACCTACCAAGCTAGCCGGTTGGCTTTCTTGTCTTTCTACTACATACAGTTAGTCAACAACTTCATAAGCATTCATAGCATGGCAGAGAACATGATACTGAAGAGTGTGGGGGGCCAAGACACAGCCTTGTTTTACACCGTTACTCACAGGGAAGTCAGGTGAGGCTTCACCATTGTCAAGGACTCGGGCCATCATACCATCATGGAACTGACGGATGATTAGGATGAAGTTGTCTGGACATCCGAACTTGGCCATTATCTTCCAAAGGCCATCCCTGCTAACAGTATCGAACGCCTTGGTTAGATCCACAAAAGTAGTGATCAGGTCTTGGTACTGCTCTTGGCATTTCTCTTGAAGCTGCCTTGCTGCAAATATCATATCAACAGTGCCTCTGCCAGCACGAAATCCGCACTGACTTTCTGGTAGATGACCTTGTTCCAGATGTGAATTCAGGCGGTTCAGCAATAATCTGGCCAGGATTTTTCCAGCGATACAGAGAAGAGAGATGCCCCTATGGTTGTCGCAACACTGTCTGTTGCCCTTCCTCTTGTACAGGTGGACGATAGAAGCATCCTTGAAATCCTGAGGTAGTCTGCCTTCATTCCAGCATGCAGTGAAGAGTTCTAGCAGTTTTTCTTCAACTGTGGATCCACCTGCCTTGTAGATTTCTGCAGGGATGCCATCAGATCCTGAAGCTTTGCCACATGACAGCTGCTTTATAGCCTTAGAAACTTCTGGAGCAGTTGGAGGGAGGTCAAGATCCGTGTTGATCTCTAGCTGAGGGAGACGAGATATAGCTTCTTCATTTTTTTTTATTGATGATGGTCGATTGAGAACAGAGTTAAAGTGCTCTGCCCATCTGTCCAAGATCTGTGTGCGCTCAGTGAGTAGTGATGAGCCATCAGCACTAAGCAGCGGAGATGTTCCTGAGGCTTGTGGACCATATAGGGCTTTCAGAGCATCGTAGAAACGTTTTGTGTCATGCATGTCAGCGTACCTCTGAATCTCGGCAGCTTTCTCTTTCATCCAGCTGTCCATCATATCACGGAGTCTGATCTGGATGATTTTGCGCATGTTGTTGAAGGATTCTCTCTTAACAACTGATGAGGGATCTTGTTGACAAGCGGCGTGCAGTTTGTTCTTGTCTTGTATGAGGGCGTTGATCTCCTCATCGTTCTCGTCAAACCAGTCCTGGTGCTTCTTGGTTGATGGTCCAAGTACTTCAAGTGCTACGGTGTGCACCTTATCCTTGAAGCTTTTCCAGTTTTCCTCTATGTCCGGGGTGTTGAGCTGGAGATCAGCAAGTTGGTTGTCCAGTTCAGTGGCAAGACGGTTGGTTGTGTTGTCAGTTTTAAGTTTGCTGACATTAAGGCGTTTTATTACCTTCTTCCCCTGTGGGCGGCGTCTTGCTTGAATATGCAGGCGGACTTTGCAGATGACGAGTCGGTGGTCAGTCCAACAGTCTGCACCACACATTGCCTTGGTTATCAACACATCTTGACTGTCTGCATTCCTGGTGATGATGTAGTCGATGAGATGCCAATGCTTGGATCTTGGATGCATCCAGGTTGTTTTGTGTCAGACGCATTCAACGATTCTGACCCCGGTATCAGCATAAAATATCGCACTGATGGTAAACTATTCAATTTACGGCGCATTGGAGCCATCACAAAAGTCAAGAACACCATCATCCGCGACCTTCTCTTCGCTGACGACTGCGCTCTGAACGCCTGCTCTGTGTCGGATATGCAGTACAGCATGGACCGCTTCTCTGATGCATGTGACAACTTTGGTCTTACTATCAGCACCAAAAAGACTGAGGTCATGTTCCAACCCTCATCAGGCAAACTACAGGATCAACCAAAGATCCAGGTCCAAAGCACTGACCTAAATACTGTTGACAAGTTCACTTACCTTGGCAGCACTTTGTCCAATGTAGTTCACATCGATGACGAAATCAACAACAGACTAGCCAAAGCAAGTTCTGCTTTCGGAAGACTCCGCAGCACTGTCTGGGACCGCAGAGGTATCCGTCTCGACACTAAACTTCAAGTCTACCGAGCCGCCGTCATGACTACACTGTTGTATGCCTGCGAGACCTGGACCACCTATGCCAGACACGCAAGGAAACTAAACCACTTTCACTCGACTTGTCTCAGGAAGATCATGAAGATCAAATGGCAGGACCACATCCCTGACACTGAAGTACTGACTAGGGCTAACCTCCCCTCCATCCATACAGTACTTCAGAGGTCCCAAGTTCGATGGGCTGGGCACGTGACACGCATGCCTGATGAGCGCCTTTCAAAGCAGCTCCTTTACGGTGAATTGTCAAGTGGGAAAAGACGTGCAGGTGGACAGCGGAAGCGTTTTAAGGACAGCTTGAAAGTGTCATTCAAAGCTCTGGGCATAGATGTAGATTCCTGGGAAGAGCTGGCACAGAACAGACCAGCATGGCGTGGAGCCACACACAGAGGATCAGTGTCTGCAGAGACGAACCGTCTCGATGAATGTCGGAGGAAAAGGACGCTTCGCAAGACCAGGGCAGCAAGCACCTCAACTTCAGCTACTGATCACAGGTGTCCGTCGCGTCGGAAATCCAAAAATTTGTTTATTAAAAAATATAAGGTATCCAACTCGATGAAATCCTTCAGAATTTTACTCGGAAGAGATGTGACAGGTCTGCTTTTCAAGACTAAACACTCACTCCCGAACGATCAAGCGCTAAATACTAATAAGGACGTGTTAGACAAACAAAAAATGTATTACTAGCGTTAATATCAAACTTCTGGCTATGATCCGCAAGACTGTATTTCGATCAGTTTACTCGAATCGCTATTGTTTATCTGCCGGCTCAACCATTTTGTGAATGATGATGCGCGCGCATCACGTTTGTTACGAGTCATTTCATTAGACGGTATTTTTATTCTGTCCAATAAAATGACTCGTAACCAAATTAAGGTCAAATGTGATGCGCGCGCATCCTCATTCAATAAAATGGTCGACTCGGGAGATTAACAAAACCGATTCAAGTAAAATGATCGGTACAATCTTAGCAAGGGAGCGAGAAACTTGATATTGATGATGGAAGTCCATTTTTAAGTTATCTAACACGTCAGTATTCGATTTTAGCGCTAAGCCATTGGAAAAGAGGTGTTTAGTCTGGGAAAGCTGACCTGTCACATCTCTTCCGAGCAGGGATGGGTCGAGTACTGGATTCCAGTACTCGAGTAGTACTTGAGTATTTCAAATTTTGTACTCGTACTTATGAGTAATGAGTACTGGTTTTTCTTCAGTACTTGAGTAGTACTCGAGTAGTACTTAAGTACTCATGAGTATTTTTGAGTACCAGATTGGTTTGCATAAGCATATAAAAGATTTTTAGTAGAAATAAAAGAGACGAATTTTATTTATCTATTCAATTAAACATCAAATCAAGCTTCAAATTCAATTTTAAACAAGACAGTCAAAATGTTGCTGCAAATATTTTATGCAACAGTGTTTATTTTTGGTCAGTTTTATTGCCGTCTAAGGGCTATATTCTCATTCTAAAATCGAATCTTTTTTCCCACATTTCAGTTTCAGGACAACAACTTATCAAATTAGTAAAAACAAATGTAAGAATAAAGTCAAATCATGAACTAAGATTAATATAATGTCTTATAAACTTGATATATGAAAACTGAATGCATAATCACACTATATAAAATCATGCGAATGAATTTTATTTTATTCTGTGTTATTTTATATATTTAGGGTGGAGGGTTTTTACTTACTTAGATTTTATAATTTATCTTTTGTATAACGCCATTGAATATGTAATATAGAAATAGGTGTTTAATCAAATGAACAAGTTTAAGATTAAGTTTAAATCCAAATTAAACTTAAACAAAAGATTTTTGTAAAAAGACAGCTGATAGTATGTTTCAGCTTAAAATAATTGAGTTATCTTTTTTTAGTTAACTAACTAACTTAATGAAAAACAAAACTAAAATCTTTGTTGAATTAGCTATTGTTACAAATTTGCATGACATTTCATCTCAATTTATATCAAAACATTGTGCAGGGTTTTTTCACCACAAAAGTGACTGTTTCAGAGAATGTAATGTCTCGTCATTCACTTAAAAAATTCTTATGACTGATGCATATAACTAGCTGATGATTTTAATAATTTATTATAAGCTATGTGAGGAACAAACTGTGACAAACATTGTTTTCACAATTTATGAAGAGGTATAAACTGCAAAAAGGTGTCAGACATCCCATTGATATGCATAATCCCATAACAATAGCTACCTGTAAAACTTGTAATCAGATAACCAATTACATGTACTATGCATTATCATTTCTAAAGTAGTTTTAAAGAAAACTCAATCAAGAATGTAACTAGATAGAAATAAGATGGCCAGTACTCAGAAATACTCACGAGTATCGAGTACTGCTAGTTCAGTACTTGAGTAAGTACAAGTACGAGTACAATTTATTTTCCTGAGTACTGAGTACAGGCGAGTACTGGAAAAAGTGGTACTTGTACTCATAATACTCGAGTACAAGTACGAGTACCCCATCCCTGCTTCCGAGTAAAATTCAGAACGATTTCATCGAGTTGGATACCTTATATTTTTTAACAAAACAAAATTTTGGCTTTTGGTTGGAACTTTTATATTTGATGTTTTTATGATAATTAGAGCATGTTTAAGTAAAAATTAACAATTATTTGGAGTTTTGTAATGCGATGGGCACCTGTGCTACTGATCACAGGTGTCCCACCTGTGGTAGATACTTTCAAGCCCGCATTGGCCTGATTAGCCATCTGCGGGTACACAGAACCCAGTCAACTACAAACTAGTGATGTCCGTGGTCCTCATCGACAACGATGGACGAACAACAACAACAAGCATTCATATCGCTGTAACCCATCAATGAACCGTTGGTTCTAACACAATTCAGGCGTCGACTTTCTAAAGAAGGTACTTTCCTATTGAGGATAAGAGTCAAGTACTGGCGTTATACAGGAACAATTGTTTTGTTGAACATGACAATGACTGTTGAAAAGGAGCGTGGAAAAAACTACAAGTGACAAATATTGTCAATGCTGCCTGTGAAGCTACAGCTTTATATGGGTAGAATATGAAACAATAGTTGACAGCATTTGGAGACCTTGTGGATTTACGAAGAAGCTTATCAAGCAGACGGAAGAAAATTCTTTATGAAAAAGCAAGTTATTTGTTGAAGTTAAAGCAAATAACATCAACAGATGGTTGTTTGTTCCTCTTTCAAATGATGAATAAATTTAAAAGGGTGCTTCTTGAATTTGATAAACATGCTTTAAAGGCTTATTAATTGATATACAAGAGTAAAAACACTACATAGCATAAATGACTAAGTTTGTACTAAACGAGATGCTTTTCCTTTAAGGTTACAAATTGAACATAACCTGAGACAAGGTTTAATTCATTCAAAGGCGAAGAATTCAATAATAAGATGAAACAATGTTATTGTTTCAATGTAGAATTCCAAACAATAATTTCTTCATTTTTTACTCAATACACATTCATGTAACAACAAACGCATCAACTCGCTTAAAATATTACTGACTGAAAATCAAGTATAGTTGCTAAAATATTCATAGAAATTACACGGATTCAACAGCAGACGATTCAACTGTATCACTTGGATCGTAATCTGCCATACAATAATCAACGGAAGCATCACGAGGAAAAAAAGGCAACTGGATAATGTCAGACGTGGAAAACAAGCTGTCAGTGAGTAAAATACCTATCTTTTAAATTAACTTAATTGAATTTCTCCAAATTGCTACATCAATTAGATAGTATACAAGAAATTGATTGGTTCTGAAAATTTATGATAATTGAAATATTTAAGTGTCAGTCTGTTATTCTGCTTCTAGATGGATTTCAAAACCACGCACCAAAAATGTTTTAAAAATAGTACGGTTTATACTCAAGTGCTGAGTGTCACTTCAGTACTTGTAAGTGATTTAAGCAAACATAACGCAGAAATCGCTTTTATTTAAGCTGTTCTTACTCATTCCAAATAGGTCAGAACAGATTCTTTATTTGTTACCTAGACATACAATGCATCACAAACACATGCACACCAACCCCTCGCTGAATCACTTTGTCACTCTCAGACTCGTCTCAATTATACAAAAAATGCTAGAGATGGGTATTGCCAGCTAGTAAGTATCACGTTACGTATCACGATATGGAAGCATTGAATCACGATGCGTCTCACGTTAGTTTGGATGTAACACGCATCTACTGAAGATATGATTGGACGGATACATAAGGTAACAACAATCCAAAATGGTAATATTATTGAGCTACATGTAGTATCAATTGCACTATTACGTCAAAAACTGAGCGATGAAATGTTGACATGCAACACGGAAATTAGAAAGAAATGTGTTTTATTCTCCATTAGAGCACTATATAACAAGTTACTGTAGCCATGCGTCGATAATTTAAAGTACTATCACGTTAAAAAATCATGACATGTAACATTTACAAATGCAACTTTCATCTGTAATTAAAACAAGGATCACAGCTTCCATGGTAATTTAACATTGATAAAGACAAGAGACGTGATTTAATTGTTGAATTAATACATGCAACACTTAATAAGAGAATAAAGCTGTGAGAATTGGCGAGATCAATGTACTTAAAGTATTCTAACTTTGAATAATGATCAGTAGAAATCAATAAATAGGTTAGTCAACTTGCATGGGAATTTATCCACTTAATTAATTTTTAATTAATTGAACCATCATCCACAGGTACTTTTATTTCGCGTGAGTAGACCAATAAAACTATAATTAACTTTTGTGTGAAAAAACTTCTGATCTTGACATCCAAATAATGTTATTTTATACATACGTCAAACGATCTTTGCTTATACATATTGCAAAACCCTACAATTTCTCACGAGTAGATCTTTTTAACACCTAACAAGATGGGCGCGTTCGTGAAATTTTTTAATATTCCAATATTCATCCAGTAAGCTATGTCTGTACAGTATCAAACCATTCTCATAGAAGAATTGCTAAGTGCTACGTTTGAACAAAAATACATTTGTCTAGATTCTGACATTACCAATATATCTGTTTGTCAAAATGATTATGAAAACTGAAATTACTTTCAGAGGATTGAATAAATGTGTATACTTTTCTTGTTTCTTTTCATAGAAATAATGAGGTTGAATTTATCATTCACGAATGAAAGGAAACCATATAGACTTCATTGAGATTCAAATTAACATTCTATAGATGTACCCTACAAAACTGTAGAATTAATTAGTGCTGGGAGAGGACTTCAGATTGCAGGTACGGAAAGAAGTTATTAATTCGTAGCACCACCTGCAGAGAAATTGACGCTATATATTGCCAACTGTGAACAGTGTAAATTTCAACGAACCTCTAAAACCGTACTACATTGTATTCATCTAAAATAAGCCTTCATAATGATACAGGTAAGTACTTTTAATCATAAGCCAAAATGATTCCAATTAGTATAATATGATTTTTTATCTCTCGACCAGTAAATTATGAAACCACATGAATCAACGTTACTCAAACGCCGAGTGTCGTTTCGATCCTTAAAATGATTCAGGCATACGTAAACATCGTCGAGGCTTACTTAATGTATCCTATTCTCATTTTTCCAAACCATGGGACATATTTTTAAATGTATAGAATTACAATCCGATGTTGTTTGCCAAATTAGATTGCTTTATACCTAATGCAGAAGTTTTCTTTTGTTTCATGTGACTTAATTGAGAGGTCTAATAACCCATTAGAAACAGATTTTCAACTAATAGAACTATTACCAGAACTATCAAAACTTGCCTGGGCCTATATGTTCGTTGTTTTAACATAGCAGTGCACATTTTCAAAAAAATCTTACGAAAAAGATTATCGCAAGTCATTTTCATAAAGTTTGCAACTCAAAGTCAGAGAAATAGTAAGCTACTACGATTTGATATTCAAAATGTATGCGATATTCTATATAATTCAATAATAATTTAGAAATGATTCGCCAAAAATGACCGTATTATTTATGTTTCTCGCTTTTAACTTACGATTATTTTATCGTACGATTTTTAGTGAAAAGCACCCCTGAACTTTAAATTCACAATCATCGTTATTTAGTACTTTAATTAGTTGGGGCAATTGATAAACCTGCATAACTTTTCCGAAATAATATTCATCGTCGGAACAGCACTTGAGATAAGAAAACTTTTACAAGTTGAGATAAATTTAGGTTCTGTGTACGTCACTATATATGTGTTGTAAAATATTAACAGAACATATTCTTTATTCGTTAACGTAAACATTAAATGCACCGCAAACACATTCACACTAACCACTCACTGAATAACTCTGTCACTCTCAGACTCGTTTCAATCATACAGAATACTAGAGCTGGGTATTGCCAGCTAGTTAGTATCACGATAGGTATCACGATATAGCAGCATTGTATCACGATATGTATCACTGTAGGTTGAATGCAACACGCAACTATTGAATAAATTATTGAGAGGGGACAAAAGCAAGCAAGCAACTGTCCAATATAAAAGTACTATCGTGCAAGCATTAACTGCACAAAATTGAGCGATGCAATGTTGACATGCAACACGGAAATGATCAAAAATGTGTATTCAATCTTCATTAGAGCATTATAACAAATTACCATCGTTTTGCATGGGTAATTTAAAATACTATCTTGAAAAAATCATGATATGTTACATTTACAAATGCAACTTTCATCCGTAACAAAACAAGGATCACAACTTCCATGGAAATTTAACATTGATAAAGACAAGAGACGTGATTTAATTGTTGAATTAATACATACAACAGTTAATAAGAGAATAAAGCTGTGAGAATTGGTGAGATCAATGTACTTAAAGTATTCTAACTTTGAATAATGATCAGTAGAAATCAATGAATAGGTAAGTCAACTTGCATGGGAATTTATCCACTTAATTAATCTTTAATTCCTTGAGACTATCATTCATAGGTACTTTTATTTCGCGTGAATAGACCAATAAAACTATAATTACTTTTTGTGTGAAAAACTTCTGATCTTGACATCGAAATAATGTTATTTTATAAGTACGTCAAACGATCTTTGCTTATACATATTGCAAAACCCTACAATTTCAAATGAGTTAGCGCTCACGAGTAGATCTTTTTAACACCTAACAAGATGGGCGCGTTCATGAAAATGTTTAATATTTCAATATTCATCCAGTAAGCTATGTCTGTATAGTATCAAACCATTCTCATAAAAGAATTGCTAAGTGCTACGTTTGAACAAAAAACATTTGTCTAGATTCTGACATTACCAATATATCTGTTTGTCAAAATGATTCTGAAAACTGAAATTACTTTCAGAGGATTGAATAAATGTGTATACTTTTCTTGTTCCTTTCAAAGAAATAATGATGTTGAATTTATCATTCACGAATAAAAAGGAAACCATATAGACTTTATTGAGATTCAAAGCAACATTGTATAGATGTACCCTACAAAACTGTAGAATAAATTAGTGCTGGGAGAGGACTTCAGATTGCAGGTACGGAAAGAAGTTATTAATTCGTAGCACCACCTGCAGAGAAATTGACGCTATATATTGCCAACTGTGAACAGTGTAAATTTCAACGAACCTCTAAAACCGTACTACATTGTATTCATCAAAAATAAGCCTTCATAATGATAAAGGTAAGTACTTTTAATCATAAGCCAAAAGGATTCCAATTAGTATAATATGACATTCTACCTCTCGACCAGTCAATTCTAAAACCACATGAACCAACGTTACTCAAAAGCCGAGTGTTGTTTCGATCCTTAAAATGATTCAGGCATGCGTAAACATCGTCGAGGCTTACTTAATGTATCCTATTCTCATTTTTCCAAACCATGGGGCATATTTTTAAATGTATAGAATTACAATGCGATATTGTTTGTCAAATTAGATTGCTTTATACCTAATGCAGAAGTTTTCTTTTGTTTCATGTGACTTAATTGAGAGGTCTAATAACCCATTAGAAACAGATTTTCAACTAATAGAACTATTACCAGAACTATCAAAGCTTGCCTGGGACTAAGTGTTCGTTGTTTTAACATAGCAGTGCACATTTTCACACAAAAACCTTACGAAAAAGATTATCGCAAGTCATTTTCATAAAGTTTGCAACTCAAAGTCAGAGGAATGGTAAGCATAACTACGATTTGATATTCAAAATGTATGCGATATTCTATATAATTCAATAATAATTTAGAAATGATTCGCCAAAAATGACCGTATTATTTATGTTTCTCGCTTTTGACTTACGATTATTTTATCGTAAGCTTTTTAGTGAAAAGCACCACTAAGTTCACAATTATCGTTATTTGGTACTTAAATTAATTGGGGCAATTGATAAACCTGTATAACTTTTCCGAAATAATATTCATCGTCGAACAGCACGTAGTAAGGTTACTTGAGATAAGAAAACTTTTACAAGTTGTGATAAATTTAGGTTCTGTGTACGTCACAATACATTTGTATATGTGTAGTAAAATAGTAACAGAACATATTCTTTATTCGTTAACGTAAACATTAAATGCACCGCAAACAAATTCACACTAACCATTCGCTAAATAACTCTGTCACTCTCAAACTCGTTTCAATCATACAGAATACTAGAGCTGGGTATTGCCAGCTAGTTAGTATCACGATATAGCAGCATTGTATCACGATATGTATCACTGTAGGTTGAATGCAACACGCAACTATTGAATAAATTATTGAGAGGGGACAAAAGCAAGCAGGCAACTGTCCATTATAAAAGTACTATCGTGCAAGCATTAACTGCACAAAATTGAGCGATGCAATGTTGACATGCAACACGGAAATGAGCAAAAATGTGTATTCAATCTTCATTAGAGCACTATAACAAATTACCATCGTTTTGCATGGATAATTTAAGATACTATCTTGAAAAAATCATGACATGTAACAATAACAAATGCAACTTTCATCTGTAATTAAAACAAGGATCACAACTTCCATGGTAATTTAGCATTGATAAAGACAAGAGACGTGATTTAATTGTTGAATTACTACATTCAACACTAAATAAGAGAATAAAGCTGTGAGAATAGTTGAGATCAATGTACTTAAAGTATTCTAACTTTGAATAATAATCAGTAGAAATCAATGAATAGGTAAGTCAACTTGCATGGGAATTTATTCACTTAATTAATTTTTAATTCCTTGAGACCATCATCCACAAGTACTCTTATTTCGCGTGAATAGACCAATAAAACTATAAATAACTTTTGTGTGAAAAAACTTTCTGGTTTTGACATCGAAATAATGTCTTATACTCGTATGTACGTCTAACGCTCATTGCTTATACATATTGCAAAACCCTACAATTTCAAATGAGTTAGCGCTCACGATCTTTCTAACACCTAACAAAATGGGCGCGTTCATGAAAATTTTTAATATTCCAATATTCAACCAGTAAGCTATGTCTGTAGCATCAAACCATTCTCATAGAAGAATTGCTTAGTGCCACGTTTGAACAAAAACATTTGTCTAGATTCTGACATTACCAATATATCTGTTTGTCAAAATGATTCTGAAAACTGAAATTACTTTCATATGATTGAATAAATGTGTATACTTTTCTTGTTCCTTTCATAGAAATAATGATGTTAAATTTATCATTCACGAATAAAAAGGAAACCATATAGACTTCATTGAGATTCAAAGCAACATTGTATAGATGTACCCTACAAAACTGTAGAATTAATTAGTGCTGGGAGAGGACTTCAGATTGTAGAAACGGAAAGAAGTTATTAATTCGTAGCACCACCTGCAGAGAAATTGACGCTATATATTGCCAACTGTGAACAGTGTAAATTTCAACAAACCTCTAAAACCGTACTACATTGTATTCATCTAAAATAAGCCTTCATAATGATAAAGGTAAGTACTTTTAATCATAAGCCAAAAGGATTCCAATTAGTATAATATGACATTCTACCTCTCGACCAGCCATTTCTAAAATCACATGAATCAACGTTACTCAAACGCCGAGTTTCATTTCAATCCTTAAAATGATTCAAGCATACGTAAACATCGCCAAGGCTTACTTAATTCATCCTCTTCTCATTATTCCAAACCATGTGACATATTTTTAAGTGTATAGAATTACAATGCGATGTTGTTTGCCAAATTAGATTGCTTTATACCTAATGCAGACGTTTTCTTTTGTTTTATGTGACTTAATTGAAAGGTCTGATAACCCATTAGAAACAGATTTTCAACTAATAGAATTATTATCACAACTATCAAATCTTGCCTGGGCATATGTGTTCGTTGTTTTAACATAACAGGGTACATTTTCACACAAAAATCTTACGAAAAAGATTATCGCAAGTCAAGTTTTATAAATTTTGCCGTTCAAAGTCAAAATGATAATAAACATAGCCACGATATGATATTCAAAATGTATGCAATATTCTATAAAATTCAATAGTATTTAGAAATGATTAATCAAAGATGACTTAATCAATGATTAATGTTTCTTGCTTTTGACTTACGATGATTTTTATTGTATTCTTTGTGAAAATCACCACCGAACTTTAAATTCACAATCATTATTATTCGGTACTTAAAACAATGAGGGCAATTGATAAACCTGCATAACTTTCCGAAATGATATTCATCGTCGGATCAGCACGTAGATAAAAAACTTTAATAAGTTGATATAGATTAGATTCTTCGACGTCACAATATATGCGTGGTAAAAATATTAGTATCATTTAATTATATATTTTATTCAAAGATATAAGTAAATATTTAATATGGTGGTACATGTATATGTTACATAAATTTATTTTAGCTCGATTGTGAAACATGTTCTTACAACTTAGATTAGTCACTTTCGAGTCCGCTTCTTGGTCACGCAGTACTGAGCTAGTAGGATAAAGTTTCTTTGTCAATAGAATAACAGGGTAGGTTTTGTACAGAATTCGATTCAATACGCAGCTAGCTATCCAAAGATTACCATTTTATCGTCGTAACCACTCGAGCACACCCGCTCCCTAGCGGCTTATCACAGGTTCTATATAATTAGCAATATTCTGATTCCACAAGTCTAAATCTTGCCTTTAGGATCTCTTTAAGATGTATACTTTCCAATTTTTTTAATGAAACTTAGTTGTGTTACAAGAAATTCACAATTTTCAGAGAAAATTACGAGTGATAATGACAAGAGTCCAGAATTAATCTTTCAATTAATACGTGCAAGGCTTTATAAGCGGATATTTGTATTATTTATAAGCGGATAAACGTTGAGATAATGAACTGATCGATATGTACTTATAAGTTTTTTACTTTATGAACGATTTTAAAGGGATATACAGGCAAATGACTGTGCCAAAAGTATAGAACCAAGTTTAATCTTTAAAACAGTATAAAGAACGTAAGAAATCACTTACTAATAACATTTGTCACTTACAACATTTAACTGAACGAAGTACAACATATGGCATACACATTGTTGAAAACAAAAGTAGGATACTGAGGGAATCACCAAGCTATTTATAGATTTGTTATATGTAGTACTTGCTGAAATTAAACATTTTCATTGGTCGCTTCTTGTCTTTTCAATATTCTTAGGCGGTTAGGATGTCTTTTATATATAATTATACTAATGTTGCACAATAACAAGTTCTAGTATCTTCTCATCAGTAAATGCAAATTTAAACACTATTCTATTTTAGTTAACCTGACCCACGTGGGTCTAGTTAGGTCACACCCCAAATACATGTATAAATATAGAAATATTTTGCCAAGTAATATATCAGTTTGTCAGTTTCAATCACAATTATAGAAATTTAACGCAGAACAAGGAAAATTGGAACTAAAAATTTTGCCTACTAATCCCTTTAAGAGTCCAATGTTACTGTTACTGACAATCCACTTCATAATCATTCTTGTACGTTTGTTTGAACCCGGGTCGATAGCGCAGTTGGTAGCGCGCCGGGATTTGGAATTTCGTGCCCGAGGGGGTGCGGATTCGAATCACATCCGGTGAGGTTATACCCTTTCATGACAATTTGACAATAATGGCGATTTTCCTCCATTGATTAGATAATATGGAGAAGTTTCCGGCCTTGTGGAAGGGTAGGTGAGTACTGGTTATAGACAATGGTCTATGAAAGCTAGGTTAGGTTGGCTGGACGCCGTGAAAGGACCTAAATTGTGCTGACACGGCGTTAACTCCAATAAATAAATAAACTTATACGTTTGGTTGTCCTCGGCTCTGTTCCTCACTTTCAATAAATCGTTCATTCAGTGCTTTCAGTGCTTTGATTTATTTGATCAATAGAACAGGATTCTTTATAGATAAGGTTAAAGAACTACTTAATACATGTAATATGTTCACATACTTAATTAATTTTAAATCCCTTACTCAACAACAAATATCATCGTAGTTCACATTAATGGCCCAATAAAACTATTATTATTAGATTTAATTTGCTTATTGTGCCAAATATTTATTCCTAAATCTAATCCGAGTTTGGCATCAACTTTATTGTATAGATTTAATTATAGACGTATCTCATAGATGTATCAAAAGAGGCTGGCACAATGTTACTGTAAGGCTCTATACTCAACTGATTGTCTTAACCTTTCAAACAACAAATAACAAACAACAATTCGAATTGCACAGGCAAAGACTTTTATGACACGCAGAATTTTGGAGTTATGTATACAATACATCATTCATCATCATTACGTGAATATATCCAACAATATTATATATACATAGGGCTGCTGCGAGTATCCGAGTACTCGGATATTCGCGATCCTGACCAGAAAATCGAGAACGAATATTCGTCACGTCTGAAATCGTCAGATCGCGATCTTTTTTTTTGGAGATAATGAAAGAACATTTTCAGCTTAATTACCACTGAAAACGAGCCGCACAACTTATGAAAATGAAATAAAATAAATTTAATTCAAAATTTTGATTGATACACATTTAAACAACAATGTTATCTCTGAAAATGCCCAAAATAGAAATGTTTGGAGTACATGGTTTTTCAAATAGTAAAAGCTTCTGTAATTATTTACAATCTTACTACATGTACATGAATTCCTGTGTGCTTCTCCATTAACAAGTGATTCGTGGTTCGATTCGTTATACATGAATCGTGGTTCGGATCGGATCGCCACTTGCTGAACGATCCACAGCCCTATATATACAATACAGTATTCATCTTCATCATGCATGAAAATTATCACCATTGATACATTCATTTACATGTTTGTATATGCTCAGACGAATAGGCTGAAAACCAGATATAAAAGTATACCCATATAATCATATAAAAATTCAACCTGGAAATCTGTACATGCCATAGACATAGAGTTACAAACACAATAAATTATTCATCATCATACGTGAATATATCCAACAATGTTATTTATACAATATCATATTTATTTTTTTGCTTTTTAAGTCATTTCAAATTTACAATAATAATGCATGAAGTGCATGTACATATATTCTAATAGGAAAAAAAGTGCTAGCCATCAAATTCCTCATTGAAACATTATGGTTAAAAAAATTGGATCTAAAGTTGAAGGGACCAATAATACTTGTAGGAGATTATTCACACGGATAGTCAAACATCAGCAATTAGTTTGCATTAGAATATAAGCGTTACCTAGCAATCATTGCCTCACAACACAATTCTACTATTATACCATCCTAATCAATATAATCCGACCGAAACCGGTCCCAATCCCGGTTGTAAAATGGAGAGGATAACCCTGATTGGAAATGGAGAGGACAACCCTGATTGGAAATGGAGAGGGCAACCCTGATTGGAAATGGAGAGAGCAACCCTGATTGGAAATGGAGAGGGCAACCCTGATTGGAAATGGAGAGGACAACCCTGATTGGAAATGGAGGGGACAACCCTGATTGGAAATGGAGAGAGCAACCCTGATTGGATATGGAAAGGGCAACCCTGATTGGATATGGAAAGGGCAACCCTGATTGGATATGGAAAGGGCAACCCTGATTGGATATGGAAAGGGCAACCCTGATTGGAAATGGAGAGAGCAACCCTGATTGGAAATGGAGAGGGCAACCCTGATTGGATATGGAAAGGGCAACCCTGATTGGAAATGGAAAGGGCAATCCTGATTGGAAATAGAGAAAGCAACCCTGATTGGAAATGGAGAGGGCAACCCTGATTGGAAACTTAACGATGACCAGCAAAGGAAGAAGGTTTTTAGAACGCGATCTGCACAAAATGCATCCTTAGGAGCGGACGTACTCCGGTTTGAAATAAAGGAGAAACAGAAGAAGGCAAATCCAGATATCAATATTCAATTACCAAGTCGAGTAAAACAGTATATTTCTACGATCAGTATATTTCTTTGGCTTTGTTCAAATTAATTTAAACTTATTCCGACGTTATACTTCGTAGACACGATCACTGATTCATTTTGCTTTCAAAATCCGAGACTAAATCGTTGCAAAGTTGTGTTTTATTCCAGCCTAGACCATTTCCTACCATCCGATATTGGTTAATCTAATATCAATATTTCTATGAAAGAAACAAGAAAAGTATGCACATTTATTTCATCATCTGAAAGTATATTTCATATTATACTGTTCATGATTCCAGTTTTCATTATCATTTTGACAAACAGAAATATTGGTTATGTCAGTCTCTAGACGAATACAGCTGGTTACTTCTGACATATTATGCGTTTTATATAAGATCTGTTTGAAACTATACAGCCATAGTCTGTTGATACAGTACATTGCTCTCCAAATTAAGGGTCTTCACACATTCACAATTTACACTGTACTTAATAGGAATTCAGAAGCTGAGAAACCAGTTTATTGTTAAACGATTATTGACTTGCTTTTTAGAATCGCAACAATTTTCTTATGGATATGAAAACCCTCGTCTCAAACTTAATATTGGTTCATTGAAATACATTGACCATAGTTTTGAAGGCTGATCGATAACTTTTGCTGCAACTCAAAATGGAAAATCTTGAGACGAAAGTACATTTGTAGTTTCAACGTGTGACCCAGCAAATCACTTTTGGTGATAAATATACCCGATAATTATCACTGTCTATTATATGAAAAAAATGTCATCTCTGCAACGTGTGCCCCTAGTACTCATATACTCATTTCATGGCATATGTTCTGACTTACTGTTTTTTTCCTTATTTTGGTGATATCTAAGCACATTTCTACGCTGCCGCCTACGTGGAACAATGCCATTGTACATTATTAGGGCCTACTGTACCAATCTGTGTTTTGATCTTTTAATTAACACCAGTGAGACTTAATAAGAGGATAACACACGGAGAATATAAGAAGATCAATATCCGTAAAGGAATTGACTTTGAATTTTGATCAAAGCAAATCTATTACTTGTTCGTGTGATTGATGAACTACCTGCTGAAAATCTGTTCACAGATTTAATTAATTCAATTCCTTAACAAACATTATATATAATCTTAGTTCACATAGATAGGCTAATAAAACTATTATTGTTAGATTGAATTTCCCTTGTGTGACTAACATGTAATCATAAATCTGCCCTCAGATGTACTGTACAGATTTAATTAGATATATCTTCTTACATAATATTATTATAAAAGGCTCGTTTAAAATGATTGAACTCGTTGTAACATGAACAAACGTGTGTTCATTTAAATGATTATTAATTTTATTTATTTCAACACAATGTTTAAGAATATTTTAACGCGTCCAGCGTACCTAACCTAGCTGGACCTTTCCTGGACCCTTGTCTATAACCAGTACTCACCTTCCACAATGCCGGAAACTTCTCCATTTACTATATTAATGAAGGAAAATATACATTATTATCAAATTTTCATGGAAGTATATAACTTCCGCGGGAGGGATTCGAACCCGTACCTCCTTCGGGACACTAGATTCGAAATCCAGGCGCGCTACTAATTGCGCTACCGAACCGGGTTGGGATGTACTTAACGAAACTTTTAAGTACCCCGATTTCAATATTGTAAGACATGTTTATTTTTTAACATTTTTGTCTGATCGATGGTGGAAATGTACGACCATACTGACCTTTGCATGTGTGCTTTTCGCGCTACTTTATCGATGCAAAACCGGTTTTGTCGTGCATGCGTTGATATGTGAAGATTTCAAATTCCTTTGATCTAACGGAAAATTTGCAATAAGAAATCTTATCCTGCAGGTGACGCTAGCCTTGCAAAAGACCTATGGCAATTTCTCATTGTTGAAGAGACATTCGAGCGATTTTTCGTTGTGTATATCAACATACTAATGATTCTCACCAAAACTGACCACGTGAGATTTTTGCGCGAGAACACGTGTTAATTATCTCATTTCGGCACATGCACCACAAAACCAATTTTGGATAAATTAAGAAGTATAAAAACATACTAGCGGACGACAGTATAGTCCTATACACATATCCATTAACGATCGGACAAAAATGTTGAAAAATAAATATTTCCAACAACATTGAAATCGAAGAAGTTTCGTTAAGTTTAGTTGCTGGGCTATACCAATAACTGCAGCATCCATCGATTGCTTGTAGTTGACAAATAGTTTCAGACATAAAATTTGACTTTCACAAGTTCTTGTATGATATTCATACAATAGACTTTCAGGCACAAATCTTTTCACATTTCTCAAAAACATTCACTACTCGTAGAAGCCTTGTGGTTAAAGCTTAATTTAGCATTGTAATATGTTTTATCTCAGGTAAGTCTGTGTCTGTGTCGCCATACTTCTTCTATTTGGTGTTTAGTTTTTACCAGGGTCCGTCTGTCCTGAGGATGCATTATGTGCAGATCCTAGCTAGAACCAAACTTTGAGTTAAGCGTGGATCAGTTACTAGCAACAGGACTATGAAACAACAATGAACATGGTTCAGTGCCTAGCAACAGGACTATGAAACCACTATGGTCATGGTTCAGTGCCTAGCAACAGGTCTATGAAACCACTCTGGCCATGGTTCAGTTCTTAGCAACAGGACTATGAAACAACAATGAACATGGTTCAGTGCTTAGCAACAGGTCTATGAAACCACTATGGCCATGGTTCAGTGCCTAGCAACAAGACTATGACACCAGAGATTTTAGTTCCATTCTATGTCACAGATTGCTCATACTTCTGCATGGAAAATGCTATGTACAGTCTTCCAGATTTCTCTCCCAATATCATATACATATTGTTTTGTTTAAAAATCTAGATATTAATTGCGACAGAAATGAGCTTTGTTTATTAATATAATTAAAACATGGTGAACCCAATATAGTGTTTTGCACATTTACATATGTTATAAATTAGTTCATTCAAAAAAATATTTTTTTACACCATATATAATGTCAATACTAATGGTAACTATAATATATTTAATGATTAGTCATTTAATATGTTATGGCTGTGATGATTTGTATTTTATTCTAAGAATTGATTCAAAGATTTCTTTCATTAAATATTTTTTTACCAGGAATCCTCAAACTCAGCTTGTAGCTGTAGTAAAATATAGACAAAGTTGAATTACATCCTAGTCTGTTATTGGTATATGGTCATAAAACATAACATATTGGCATAACTATATGATATATTGCCAAAAGACATACGTAGATAGGTTGTATTACCTCAAGTCTGTGTATGTTAATTCACCACCATTACATTGTCTGTAAAGATTTTTGGTTCAATACTCGACTGCACAAAGCCAAAAATATCATTGACTGTATGGTAAGAAAGGTTCAAGGATGAATATGCAAAAATGTTGAAACATATTGTATGTGTACAGATTAAGACAATGAAGTAGACTATTAAAAGCATCCTCACTAACCTAGGGTATTATTTGTCAATGGTTTCCAGTAGGGCTGCTACGATATACCAGTATACCGGTATATTGCTGTTGATACGCTGTTGCCATATATTGGCAGCCCTAGTTTCCAGCAATGCTTTAGAGTATTTTCCACAAATTGATACTTCTTGTCATACAAAAATCATTTTAGTAGTCTCTCCATATTTATATCTACTGTTGACACAGTGGTCCAAACAAAGAATGCATGCTAAGGGATTCAAACCCCACTAAGCGGCACTGCTTTTTTCTTTGATCAAGAAAATTACCTACATTTGTTCCACTCCATCCTGATGTAATTATTTTGACAAACAGAAATATTGAAAATGTCAGTAACTAGAATGGGATTAGAAATAATACTTAGGTATCTCACCTCTCAGGAATATATTATTTGTTCAGAACCAGTGCATCTTTTCACACAAAAATCTTACGAAAAAAGTTATGGTAAGAAAATTCATAATTATGCAGTTCAAAGTAAGAAGGATGATAAAAATAATTATGATATGATACTAAAAAGGTAAGCAATATTCTACATAATTCAATAATATTTGGAATTGATTTGCCACTAAATGATGGTATTAATTATGCTTCTAGCTTTTGACTTGCGAGGATTTTTCTCTAGAGGTTTTTTGTGTAAAGCGCCACAGTCATTGATCTTTCAGTAGAATGATAACATAATATACAAATGTAACTAAGACTTTCATTACTTGATGGTCATTACTCTATAACTAAGTTGTATCAATGTATAATAAGGCCAATTTCTACAAATATTGATCATAACATAGAACCTGTCCAGTAAGGCTAGTGCTAAGAAACCATGTTCCTATGGGGTATGGTCAAAACATAGACAAATTGGTTTTTCTTCTTGTCTGATGGTTTCTATTTATTTTTCTGGGTTTTACGCGGTGTCTACACAATTTAGTTTTCCTGGACCCTTGTCTACAACCAGTACTCACCTACCCTTCCACAAGGCTGGAAAACTCTCCATATACCTTATTATTGGAGGAAAATTGACATTATTGTCAAATTTTCATGGAAGGGTATAACCTCCCCGGGTGGGATTCAAACCCATACCCCCTTCGGGACATTTGATTCCAAATCCCAGTGCTACCAACTACGCTATCGACCCGGGTTTTTAATGGTTTCACAGACTATTGTTTTCTATGACATTGGCTGAAATTGGTTCAAATTACAGTAGGCAACATCTTAATGTAAACAAAAGGACAAATGTTTTTATTAAAGCATCAAGAGACAAATCTCATGACCAATTCAATTTTTGCAATTGTTAAAATATTGAGCTACATGCAATTTTTAGGCAGTTTGTAAAATGACTACATGTAGTAACTTTAGTCTTTGTAACAAGATGATCAGGCAAATTCAAAATGCCAAGAAATTTCAAATAATGTACAAAATGCGGTAATTGCCTGTAACATATACATAAAAGACAAGATACGTGTTGGGTCTGATTTTTACATTTATTTTATATTAAGAATGATCACATAATGGTTTTTAAAAGATAATCAAATTTATATAATATATATATACATAAATATTTAACAATGATCAACATAAGCTATTATATTGTATACAACAAATATTGTAAATTCTAAAAAAAACATGCTTGTAGAAATTGTAAGAATTGTAAATAAGGGAGGTAACTCAACATAAACTCAATACCAGAGTTAATGCTGTATTATCTCCCTTTAAATTGTAGGATACATAATTTACATAAGAATTACATAATCAGTTAAGTGTAAGTGAAATGATAAAACTAATTCAACTATTGAATATTCCATGTTTAAACTCATGGTGCATCAAACAGGTATCTGGCATTTAGAACAAATTCCATCAGTAAAAAGGGACATAACTTATGTTGAATTTAGGAATAAAGCCAGACATGAATAATGTATCTCTGATTAAGCACACACTTCACTAAACTGGATTAAAAGTGTAGATGTACATCACTGGCACTGGAGTCCCTACATTCGATACAATATTCAAACTATTAAATTAGAAAAAAATAATGTTGTTGAAAACGGTCCATTTTAACTATCGCTTTTGAGTCATGCCACAGCTTATTATAATGTATATATCTATATGGTATTGAACCGTTTTTGGAGTGATCCACGGACGAATTGAGTTTTTTATATTTCGGAGTATTACTACACATAAAAACCGCTTCTGATTTAAAGCTGACACATATTTTCACAAAACTAGCAAGTATCAGCTTCATATCTTGTATGGTTATCATAGAATTAAGCGTTATTTCAGTATTTTCATTTTTCAGCGATTGAGAGACACTGCTAACTTCCGGTATGATTAACAGTTTTGTAACATACGTTCTGATTGGTCTAAAACTCCGCGAAACTTTTCCCGAAATCTGTCACCGTTATGCTGCGATTGACTAAATTACAAAAGGAAAATCAACAAATCGTATTCTATTGGTCTCTTTATTACACGGACATTTTATAAGTTACACAATTGATGTATTGACGGCCAAACTATTACGCGAGTGGAAAAGAAATTGCCTGTGTAATGTCTTCACGTTTAGATCTTGGTATTGTAAACACGCCATTTCTGTCTTTTTATTTCTTCAAAATATATTTCAATGTCTTGTCATTGTCTGTTTGACCAAAATTATTATGTCCACATGCAGAGGCCCTTAGTGCCACAGCAGATTGATCAAAATTCAGCATGACGCTTTGTGGATGTTTGCACTGGCTTCGTATCAATGACAGATTACGGGAAAAGTTTCGCGGAGTTTTAGACCAATCAGAACGTATGTTACAAAACTGTTAATTATACCGGAAGTAAGCAGTGTCTCTCAATCGCTGAAAATGAAATTACTGAAATAACGCTTAATTCTATGATAACTACATAATATATGAAGTTGATACTTTTTAATTTTGTAAAAACATATGTCAGCTATAAATTAGAACCGATTTTTATGCCCATTCATATTCCTAAATGTAAAAGTTCAGTTCTACCGAGGATCACTGCATAAAAGGTTCAATACCATGTGTATATTATAATAAACCGTGGCACGACTCAAAAGCTATAGTTAACATGTGTCGTTTTTTTCTATTTTTCTTCACTAATGTTTTTTAAACATAAGTATGAATATTCTATCCGATATAGGGACTCAAGTGCCAGTGATGTACATAAACACTTGGGATACAGCTATTTATTAAGGTCTCAGGAAACATGTTCAAATTCAATCCGACACAGCAGTTCTAGAACAACAGTACAACCCCTTGACAGTCAATGTAAAGTAATATATTTACATTTTTTTATAAATTTACATTTTTATAGATACAGTACTATAGTTGTGTTGATAGTTCAACAGCAGCCAACTACTAGACATCAACAAACTGTTTCAATTGTTGATAATAAAAACTCTTTGAACACCCCTCAACAAAATCATGTTCAGTATAACTAAGTAAAAAACCATATCTGTGACAAAATGATTGTAAATAAACCATTTCAATCTTCATATAAAAAAATCCAAAATAAAATCTTACATAATTCAAGCAATAAATCAATCTATGAAAACAATGCAGTAAAGTGTATAAATATATTTACAAATCTACATCAGAAAAAACTTTAATGTTAGTATATTAGTACATATACAAGAAGTCAAAATGACCCATATATGATCATATAAAAACACTAATGTGAAGTAAACAGACTAGATCCGGAAATCCAGCTGAACTGTTTTTCCTGCTGAAAAACTTCATTTGTACCAGATGTAACCTTGAAAAACCAAGTTGAAGCACACATGTGCATATACAGAACAAAGTATTTAACCTGTGTTGCATACTTTTCAGCAATAATATGTAAAATAACCTAATTCTGCTTGGATGCATCCTATACGAATAAACCTTATTCAGCAGGAAAAAACATAAATTTTTAAACATACAACTTTTGTTGACTCAGTGCACAACTAATCTACATCTTTTTATTATTAATATGTAGCCAGACTAGTTCAGCACTGACATATTAAAATACATTAGCTGAATAAACATTAATAATTCAAATTTACAATATACTCAGAGTACCACATAAATAAACATAAATGTGTATTATAAAATGATTGCAGATGAATTAAGCACTTCTATGCCGTCATTTTAATTATACTAATAGATAGTTTTCAACATTTCAAATACATGGTATCATTAATTTTTAACACATACGAGTAAGTCTCTTTTCAGCACATGTAGATTTACAAACAGTTAAAATGCTTTTTATAGGTGAGATGATAAAACAATGAAAATACATGCATTGTTAAATGTTATTCAATTGTCAATGACACAAATTGTGCGTAAAGTTTGACCCTGACCTGACCTTTATGCAAGAATATTCATAACATTAAATACGAATGTAGTATTAATGCTCAATTACATCGAGCCATGAAGAATTATGAGTTTAATTTAACACACAAACATACTTCTATAATTTCTGCCGAAGTGTAGAATAGGCATGGTACTGATTTTTGTCGGATAAGTGAAGATAATTATTAGATGCAAATGTGAAAGGTCAGATCAGGGTCAATTTTTTATGCACTATACATTAAAGCGCTGATTTGAATTTATTATATCAATAGTGAGTACAGGTGTACTGTAGTGAATATTTAAATCAGCAGTGGTAATGTATGTGCTTTTGACAGTTGAATAAATTTTTTAAAAATTAAAGATTAAAAGATTTATACTAATGATACAAAACTGAAATAAACATATATAGTAGCAGGGCTCGAATTTAACAAAAAATTGACTTGCTTTTTTTGCGAGTTGATTTTCATTTCAACTCGCAATATGAAAACATCACTGACATTTAACTGTAGGTAGAACAGGAGCAATATCGTGGGATAGACAAAGAATAACGAACATTTTTTCTTGAAATAATACTATCGATATACATCTGGTTGTTTCAATGCTAATTTGAGCCTCCTTAGTTTAGATAATTATATTTTTCGTTTATTTCAACTTGCAAAAGTTGGCGAGTTGAAATAAAAATTACTCACAATTTTTAAAATCCACTCGCATTTTGCAAGTATGCGAACTTAAATTTGAGTCCTGTATGGTAGTCTAGTTACCACAATTTTATAATGATATGGGCAATGGATTCAATATCAGACAAAACAATACCAGACAAGTCAAAGAACAGCAGTTACTAACACACAGTAAACAAAAGGAAACAAATAAAGAGGCATCAAAATACAAGAGGTTATTTCATAGCGCTTTTTCAAATTTTAAGTCATATCAAGGCTTTTACTATATATAAGCATATCCATTCTCCAAAGACTGGAAACTGCCCTATTTGAAACAATGGTAGGATGAAGAATGGCTGCAATAAATATTTCATGACTCTGACATATGAATTTTTATGATTTTTAAGTCCCGAATGATTAATTTGAGAAGCAAAGGGTCCCTTAATTAAGACAGTTCAACTATTAAGCCATTCATCGAATTAATAGAAGAACTTTACTGCAGTCTGTTTATTCACCAGTTTAAATTGAAGATGCTTACATGAAAAAATTATGAAATTTAATGCTGCTATAAAGTATTTTCAAGTAAAGTGCCATCCAAAGTACCTTTACACTAGTTAAATAACTGTTTTTTTCCTTAATACAATACAATTTTATTTTAGATATATTTACCCATTAAGATAATTATAAAAGATTGTAACATTTAAAAGTGAAGTGATGAAACTTGATACCATTGTAATTATTAAACATGTACATATATCTGAAGACATGTATTTAATTTCTGAAGTATTGGTAAAATATTACAACAAATTACACATTTACGATGGTGTTAAGGTAATTATGGATGGCACTGTATTCATTAAAGATAAATAAGACAGAAGCATCATTTGGAATGTGAAACATTATCTTTAAATAAAGTGAAATTAGATTAAAAACTAATATTTTATATAACATGAGCAAAATTATAAATTATGCAAGATTTAGTTGGTGAATTTCATTCGCAGACTAACAGGATAATTGCATATCACATCAAATGTGGACTCAATTAACCTATTTCATGAGAACATAATTTTTAATTTGCAGGAAGTACAAAGACTGAGATGTGAAATTTTTTTTTTTAATTCCATCACTAGTTTAAAGATTATTTCCATAAATAAAAACATTTTTCTTTGGGCAAATGAAGGAAATTCTGCATCAAATGATATGCCGTAGCTTGCAAATGAAAGACACTGGATACAATAGCATACTCATAAAGTTGTATGTGTCACACTCTAACATACATCAACATTTTTATCAATACCGGTACTTCATAGCTTCATACTCTCTATAATCTGTCATACATAACCCATCTAACCTACTGAGAGAAAAAAACTTCATTACCCTTTCAATTCAAACCATATCAAACTTTATGGTACCCATTATACACTATGCATAGGCAGGTGAACACTACATACATACAGTACCCACCAAAAGTTTGGAGACATTTTCACTTTGTAGGCCTACTGAATAGCTTTTATCTAACATTCTATAGCTGTTTATTTCGAAATGCTTCTTAGTTTTGCTTTATTTTTTTGGATATCATTATAATAATAACTGAGACTACAAAAATAGCATAAACGCTATGTTATGGAAAATAATTACAATAAACATAGTTGTGAAGGCTTTTAGATATCGGATGCTGAATCTTATAAATGTGTTGAATTTATGAAATGTGTTTTCATTTCAGCACAAACCATACTTAAATGTATTTAAAGTAATGATTCTACAAAAATAATCATCAAAATCAAGAATTGTAGTATATTTCTTTTGTCTCCAAACTTTTGGTGGTTACAGATATCTCAAATGTAAGAAAAAGCTTAAATATTATAATTAAAATGAAAATTATCATATAGTTGACAAAATTAACTTTAAGTTTATATATAAAGACTAATATAGTCTATGGACTGCAAAGAAAATAGACTCAGTGCCATCCATAATAACCTTTACTTTCATAAATGTTTGATTTTGTTCTTCAATTTTTACCAATACTAAAGAAGTAATATTGTAACTTAAGATACAGTAACCTAATTAACAATAACAATTTTATTAAGAACAATTACTCCTCTTTCAAATGTCACAATCTATTTTAAGCATCCTACTATGTGAAACATCTTATTTAAAGTATAATGGTATCAATGAAAAACCAGTTATTTTTACAAGTGTAAAGGTATTTTTGGATGGCACTGTATTTATCTGGTACAGATATCTATTCAAACACCTCTTATGGAAAAGAACTTTTCAATAAATTTCTGATGTACTTTAAATTGCACTATCATAGCCATTATCAAAACTCTGCTTTACTGCTTCCAAAATCTTTCTATTCAATTTTGTGAGTATTTAAAAGTCGATATTTTAGGATGAACAGGGAGCTTTTATGTAAAACAATCAGTAAAAAACAAACAGTACATTGCACTGTACATGTATAATATAGCTAAATCTAGATTACAGGAAAACATGCAAGACAAAATATCTGATGGCAATTAAAAAACAATCACATTAAAAAACATTTTTTTGTTTGTATTCACAAGAAGTTTTCAAACACTTGACGGTTCTAAAGTCATTTTGCAGAGTAGTCCTTCATAACCTTGTACACCATCAGCCTGGATAAAAACGAAGCCTCACGTCTCTCAATGAACACTTCACAGAATGTACATAACTTCACCATTCTATTTACAAGGTTATACAAAGCTCACACCATCAATGTACGGGCACATTCATTTGTATATCAGTTATAAAAGTTTGAGGTACCACCATTACAATTATCAGACAGTATTTCAATACTACTATCATCGGGTGATGCCTGGGAACTCGAGTCTTTCATAAATTCTGGTAAATGAAGCCTGGCACTGTTCTTATAACTTTTGTCTTTTGTATAACTAACGGATACAGATGAACTAGCGGATGGAGCACTGACTGGAGTACTAGCTGGTGTATGTGACTGTACGGGGGTACTGGTACCCGAACTCCCCCTGGAACCAGCAGGGGAAGCATTGGAAGTAGGGAAACCAAGAACTTCTTTGACAGTATCAGGTAAATGTTTAGCATTCTTCAATTGAAGGAAGATACCTTCAGCTTTCTTCAATGTCTCTTCTAAATGTATCGCCATACTCATATCATTTATATGCTGAAAAATATCAAATTAGGTAAGTCAATACATGATATAAATAATGAGGTCATAATAATTGCGCATTTATATACTAGGGCTGTCATGATAAACTGGTATACTGGTATACTGCAATACGCAGCTGCGCTTATTCATACCGAGGTACAAATTTTATGTACCGGTATTTGACAATATTTATTTTCATTGGAGGATTCTTACCATTGCAAAATGAAAGTACCGAAATGTCAGTTTTTCCATCGTTCTTTCAATCTAAACTTAAGTTACAAGAATATCAACTGAATGGAGTGTATTTGATTGGTTGTAAGAAACTTGTGCAAAACATGTTCTTGAATTGAATACTTCGAGGCAGGTAGTTATGAAACAAGCATGGTGTCCAAGAGCTTGATTGCTAGGATGTTCTGCAGCTAAGAGGGTGATTGTTTCCTTCAACCCAAGCATTTTTTTATATGCAAAACATACATCACAGTCCTAAATGATTGTTTAGACTTAAAGAAGCTAGATTCTTTCAGTAGCTGCATGTAAGATGAACAAATTTAAAACCCCACAATATATTGTGGTACGTATCGCGATAAGGTGCTAGCGTATTGCAATATATAGCGATATGCTTCTGGCGTATTGTGGCAGCCCTACTATATACAAGTTTATATAAAAATGGAAAAAAACATCATCTAAATTGGACCTAAAATATTTTATTTACATAACCAATTTCTAAATTATCAAGGGGGGTCAGCACTCAGCAATTTAAAAATGACATTGTATTACTTAGTTATGTTGCATACTCATATGCACAAAATATGTCATAAAAAACATATAAGTTAGGAAGGGGTATTTTTATGAATTGATGCTATTAACAACCTTACTGAAACATCATTATGGTAAAATTTATAAAAAGAAAAAATTTGATAATTTAAGAAAATTATCTTAATATTTCAACGGTCTTGTTGATGGGTCACTTACCTGCTGTTCATATACGTACGCTATAATTATTTTGTCTATTTATTGATATCATCGGTGTATTGTTTGATTATAATGTATTGTCATATTATATCTATTTTCTACTATATTTATCATATGTACCATGTTATATTTGTAAATGCACATTATTGTGTATAGGTTGGAGACTTGCCCTGCGTTCAGTTACCGCGAACGTTACAAAACGTTCCATAACGATACATTCGGAACTCCTCGGCCATTCGCTGCGAATAATCTCGGAACACCCTACTGTTTATACAAAATAAACTGAAACTGAATTATTATATAGACAGAGAGAGAGAGAGAGTAATAAAAGATGTTGTTTTAATCAGTTTCAAACTTAATGGGGTATGCAAAGAAAGGCAGAGGCTGTTATGAAAAAATGTTAACATATTCTCATAGAGCAAAGAAATGATGATGTAACATACCTTTAAAATCTCGGTAAGACCAAATTTATTCTCCATTAATGTAGTTTTCTCTGTATCTAATATGGCTAAACATATTAATAGATGAAAGTTTTTACATGGTAAATCTGTCCATATTACCTGAAAATAAATGTATACTTTGGAAATAATTTTTATCATACTTCAGATATTTTTATCATATATTACATGCATGTATTAAAGCATAGATTCACTCCTAATTCATACTGTAAATCAGCAATTAAAACCATCAAGGCTCAACTTTGGCTCTCACTAAAGACAATAAAATTTCTAGCATTGGATATACCAGTAAATTTTGAAATGATGGTAAAGCTGGCAATATTTTTACAGCTTGTCTTTATGCTGTGATCATTATAATGTCAAATCAATAATATTCTGCAAATTTTGAAATCTATGCGGCATAGTTCATCAATTATACCATACATTTAGTACATTTATATATCTGCTCAGCAAGCTACGTCTGATAGAGAGGGTCGTAGATTCTTTTTCCAGACAGGGTATACTTGTGGAGCTTGGTCATGAAATAATTTCTCCCTTTCATCGATGATTCTAGAACATGCAGAGCAGTTGTCAGTCACTGACTAATGTGTGCACCTGGTAACCATTTAACAGCTAAACCCAGAGATTTAGGTTTTCCAAAAATGAAGAGTAGGTTGACTGACCACCATGACATAACCTTTACAATGTGTAGCCATGACATAAAATCCCCACAAAAAATATTAAAGAGAAAACCTACCTCCCATAATCTCTGTGCATCAGTAAATGTAAATTCTCTTTTAAAATGTATCAATATCCAACGAAAACAGAAATAAAAGTTACCAGATTCATGACTCTCTGAAATAATATGTATACACAAATATGATAAAATTAAGGTAACATTATCAATAAAAACAATCAAAATAAAGATTGTATTCAAATTTAAAGGGGGTAATAAAGATTTAAAATGCTAAAAATTATCTGGTATTATCTATTAGTTATAGCTTTACACCATTAAAAAAGTAAAAAAAGTAAAAGTAATAGCATTTTATTGTCAAAGTTTCTTGTTTATGCATGAAATCTGCTTCCATATACAGTTAAGCCGACTTAACAATTTTGTACAATAACCCCCTGATTATTGAAATTGCCTCCCTCTCTAAACCCATTTACACCCGGGTGGAGTGAAACAACTATAGGTGAATTTATTGCTCAAGGAAATTTGCGATGTCTCTAAAAAGGGTTGAAACCCTGGACCTCTAGATCCCCAATCATTCATCCCACCAATGGACTATTGCATCTACTTAACAGAGAGACAACATGTCACAACAAAGATATAAAATACATTTGTACCTACCGAGATAGTTACAAAGTTCAGGATCAGAATATTGCATCAATTTATGTATCTGTGCTAACTGTGTCTTCATTCCTTCCTGGTCCATTTGGAAATTATCACACTGAAACAAAGATAACAATGTAGTAATTTTTTTTGGTTGGCTTTAACACCTTAGCAACACATTGCATAGGTCATAATACAGCTGTCAGTCTACCTAATTACAATTCCTGGAAAGGCTAAATCTCTGGAATTAGCTGTTAACCAGTTACTAAGTTATTTTAGTCAGAGACTGACAACTGCCCTACATGATTTTAGTATCAATAGAGGGAGGGAAAATGGTCATAGAAACTAATTCATGACCAATCATCACAAAAACCATGCACCGTATCTAATAATGTACTTGTGCAAATATTAACTTGTGTAAGGACAATGACATTATCTAACACTAGTTGTTTCAGATAACTTAATTTTGGTGACTAGCTACTTTTAAAGAAAATAAAAGGTTTTACATGAAAGTAAGAAGATTTCTCAATTTTATTAGTTTTCTAGAAAAATAAAAGGTTTAAGTTTTGAAAAGGATCTTAATAAAATTTAAGTTTTTAGGACACCTATTACAATCTGAAATTGTTTAACCAGGGCTTCTTTAAAAGTTTAATGTACAGTAACGGTCAACAAAATAAAAAGTTAAGATCGGTACCTACCACTCTTTCCATTAGGCCAGCAAAGCACCAGAAAGCATCAACTTCATTTTCCATAACAACTAATATAGGTGATAACAAATCACTCATACCTTGAACATAACCTTTAGAAAAAATACATTTACATGTTAATAGGGCAACTGTGGACAAGATGGTGATTTTTTAACATGTCAAATTTTTAAATCACATGAATAAAATTATTTTGTATAGACAAATAAAAATACACAATCAAAGGGAGCTGATAATACCCTGTCATTAAAAATTTTAATAAATAATTTTGCAACAGAATGTTGCTTTAAAAATCTAACTGAATAAACAAAACAAAATGAATAACATGATGATATGAATGAATGATATTATGTTCTGTAATTATCTATCATAGTTTTCAAATTTATTAATGACAAGAAATGTATTGTGGAAACCACAATAAAGACGGATTTTCATCAAGATCTGACCATAAATGACAGAGATATCCACAATATTAAAATTTTTAACCCAAAACTTACTTAGAGAAATAATCCATAATAAAGCCAGGTAGGGTTGTGGTTAATTTTATAATTCTGTTCATTACATGGTATATTATCATTGTATGAAGTTTCATAAAGATCTGACAATAAATGGCAGAAATATACGGTATATACCCTCTGCTCATCCACCTGGGTTTCATTGACAAATCCAGCTAAAAATTATAATAAGAGGAATTCTACCTGTTCCAACTACAGCCTCTAACTGTAAGTGGCACATGCATTAACCCCAGTGATTTAAATACACAATATTCTCTGAACATAGATACAGATTATCATTTTTATCAACAGTGCGTACAGAAGAACTGTAGTGTGAATTTAAATCAGCAGGATTTAAGTAAGTGCCACTGACAGGTAAATAAGATTTACCAATACTTATGAAACATCAATACAAATCAATATAAAATATAAACAAATTTACCTAAATCAAAGTTATACATGCAATATGTCATCAATATATCATGTAATACTTGAAGATTAGGATTTCCTTCACCTTCAAAAAATTTATGTGTCCTGTCTGTTCTGGTTACATCTTTCTCTGTAAATAATTAGATTTAAAGCATTAACAATAGTTGTTTTAGTTGAGTTTAATGCCGCAGCAACACACAGTATATGTCATATCACAGTGGTCAGTCAACCTACTCAATGTTCCTAGAAAGGCTTAATCTCTGGATTTAGCTATTAACCAGTTATAAGCCAGACTTCCATCAGTGACTCACAACTGTCAAACATGACTTAGAATCAGTGATAGGAGGGAGAATAGCCATATCTATTATTTTATGTCCAAACTTTATGAAAGTATTCCCTGCCCATGAATGGAATCCACCATCCTTTGATCAGCAGACTTGTGTACTACTGACTGAGCTAGCTAGGCAGGCTATTAACATAATGTACAATAACCATAGTATTAGTAACCTATATACTGACTAATAGATTTATAAAAAAAAACAGGAAGCAGAAAAATGGACAAATTTCATCAGCTGGAGGTAATATAAGTACATAGGCTACCCAGTCTCTAACCACTGCCCTATTTGATACAAAGGAAAGCATGGCAATAGAATGGCTGTAGAAAATAATAGACAAAATAGAAACATACTTGAGTGTGATAAGCTAAAACAAAGGGCGCGTTGCCAAATGATTTCGCTCTTATCGCTATGAAAAAGCGCTTTCTTGAAGCGCTTCTTCTTAGGAAACGGCTTGCTATTTACCAAACTCCCCTAAGCGGTTATCTCCCTTTATCAAATCTTTTGCACTCATTGCAAATGCATGTTTTTGGGGCGATTTCAAACTAAATAAGTCTTTAAAAAGTATAAAATCATTGCAAAAACATATGTTTAAATGAACAATTACAAATATTTATTGATTTCAATTCATCTTTAGTCAGTCAAACATAAAAACAAAAATTGTCGACAAACAGGAAGTTACATTACTGCAGAGGCAGCCATTTTGATTTGTTAAACCGCTCTAGGGTAGCGAAGATATTTTTCGATAGCTTTCGCTACGTAGTGAAATGAAGCGATATCTTGTAGCAAGCCGTTTCCTAGTATTTTGCTTCGTAGCGATACCTAGCAATTTCCTTAGGCAACGCACCCAAAGTGAAAGCTAAACTAAGTATCAATTTAAGGGACAATAAATGGACAGTAATATCTGGGGCAATATCTTACCTATTAAACATTTTCTCTCTTTATACAATGAGAATCTTTTCTCTTGATCAGATCTGATTGTTGTCCATTGTAATTTCATACGAAAATAGTCATCTCTGAAACATATATGAATGAACATAACATGATTGATGACTCACTAAACATAGCAAGATTTGATATGATGACCCACCAGGCAATCAATATTGAGACATGTATATATATATTTTTTATGCATGTTATTTTTTCCAGACTCAGAATACTTTTTACCCATAATCATAATTTGGAATTATGTTAAAAAACATATTGGAATAAAGTGTCGATGAATCAATTTTTACATTTGAATATTAGGCCACAACAAATTGATCATATGTTCTATGGATTTTGTCCGAAAAAAATTGGAGCGAGCGAGCGAAAAAAAAATAAAAATATTTTTTTCCCACATTTTGCATTTTGAGGAGCGAGCGAAAAGCGAAAAATAAAAAAATAAAATTTTATGAATATTCATTTACTAAAAGTCAAAATGCACTTAAAATATGGACTTTTTGCAAAAAAAACTTTAATAAATAGCATTCTGTATTATTTCAAAGTGCATATAAGCCACAATAATCTCTTAAATTATAGTTGTGGATAAAGACATGCTTATTAAATATAAAACATGGATTGATGCTGTACTACAATGGATTTATTCTATTTTTCTTACATGATACAATTTTAAAAGCACTGCATGTATTTAATATTTTTCCCTTCATTATAAACACAGTCCGGAATACGTTTGCGAATCCGGAAATCTTGCAAACTTACTTTTTTTATTTTTCATCCGATTAATTTCAAATTTTCAATAAATGTAGATCTACACATGGGCATAACACCAGTAAACTTTCATCCAGATATCTTTACTAGAAATATGTTTAATTTCAAGTCAAAAGTCAAAATTCCCATGGGAATCAGCAAATTCCCATGGGAGAATGGCTCTCCCATGGGAATCCCATTTAGAATGTGGGAATTTTCTCCCATGGGAGAATTCTCCCATTTCTAATTCCATTAATAAAGGTCACAACAAGGTAAAAATACAGATTTGGCATCATACTGATGTTCTTAACAAGAATGTGAAAAAAAATATTAAAAAAGTCCAAAAATAAAAAATTCCCATTTTTTAGAATGGGAGAATTCTCCCGTGGGAGAAATCCCATACTTCAGAATGGGAGAATTCTCCCGTGGGAGAAATCCCATATCGCATATGGGAGAATTCTCCCGTGGGAGAAATCCCATTTTCAAAATGGGAGAATTCTCCCGTGGGAGAAATCCAGTTTTTTCTATTGCAAAGATATAAGGGAAATTTGATATTGGGCTGAAGTCTCAAAAGACGGCTTGTATTTTTTTGAATGATTTTAAAGTCTAAATTAGTAAATGCTTACAGTTGATTCTTTTTATTTCTTAAATGAAGTTTCATTTAATAAATACAATACTTAAAATGATTTTTTGGTTGTAAATATATTACATAAATGTAAATTTGTTAACCTGCTTCTATGAATACATTTTTTAGATGAACATAATGCAATAACTTGAATACAGACTTTCCTAGATTTTAAGTTTCATAAAAAATAAGGAGTAGATAACACTATTATTCTATCACTTATACCACTCATCAACTTAACCCACTAGCCTGACTTCAGGACTAGCATAAATTGATACAGGCTTGTTAAATCTACTTGATAAATACAATTGGGCTAGCTGATAATTTTGCCTTGAACTTCATAACATTCAAAATACACCTAGTGTTCGAAAAAAAAAAATTAAGTTGGCAGTCATCAACTTAACCCACAAGCCTGACCCCAGGACTAGCATACATAGATACTGGCTGGTAAAGTCTACTTGATTCAAACAGTAGGGCTAGCTAATAATTTTGCCTTAAACTTTATAACATTAATAATGGACCGAGTGCTCGAGAAAATTAAAGATGGCAGTCATCAACTTAACCAACTAGTCTGTCCCAGGACTAGCATACATAATGTAGATACGTGCTTGTAAATTCTACTTGATAAATACAATTAGGCTAGCTGATAATTTTGCCTTGAACTTCAAAACATTAATTTAAGACCTAGTGCTTGAGAAAATTAAAAATGGCAGTCATTAACTTAACTCAATAGCCTGACCTAGGACTAGCATACATAGATACAGGCTTGGGAAATCTCATTTATTCATACCATCAAGCTAGCTGATAATTTTGCCTTGAACTTCATAATATTATTAATGGACCTGCTTAAGAAAATTTAAGATTGCAGTCATCAACTTAACCCACTAGCCTGTCACCAGGACTAGCATACATAGATACAGGCTTGTGAAGTCTAGTTGATTCATACTATCAGGCTAGCATAAAATATTTCCTATAACTTCATAACATTAATAATGGACCAAGAGCTTGAGAAAATTTGAGGATGGCAGACATCAATTAACCAACTAGTCTAACCCCAGGACTAGCATACATAGGTACAGGCTTGTGAAATCTTCATGATTCATTCAATCGGGCTAGCCAATTTTTTTACTTGAACATCATAACATAATTAATGGACGTAGTGCTCAAGAAATTTAAAGATGGCAGTCATCAACTTAACCAACTAGCCTGACCCCAGGACTAGCATACATAATGTGGATACATGCTTGTAAAATCTACTGGATAAATACAATTGGGCTAGCTAATAATTTTGCCTTGAACTTTAAAACATTAATTAAAGACCTAGTGCTTGAGAAAATTAAAAATGGCAGTCATCAACTTAACCCACTAGCCTGACCCCAAGACTAGCATTCATAGATAAATTCTTGTGAAATCTACTTGATTCACACAATCGGGCTAGCTGAAAATTTTGCTTTGAACTTTATAACATAAATAATAGACCAAGTGCTTGAGAAAATTAAGGGCAGCCATCAACTTAACCCACTAGCCTGACACCAGGACTAGCATACATAGATACAGGTTTGTGAAATCTACTTGATCATACAATCAAGCTAGCTAATTATTATGCCTTGAACTTCATACCATTAATAATTGATTGAGTGCTCGAGATCATTAAAGATGGCAGTCATCAACTTAACCAACTAGCCTGACCCCAGAACTAGCATACATAGATACATGCTTGTAAAATCTACATGATTCATACAATCAGGTTAGCTAATAATTTTGCCTTGAACTTCATAACATTAATAATGGACCTAGTGCCTGAAAGAAAAATAAGATGGCAGTCTTCAACTTAATCCACTAGCCTGACCCCAGGACTAGCATACATAGATACAGGCTTGTTAAATCTACTTGATTCATACAATCAGGCTAGGTAATAATTTTGTCTTGAACTTAAAAACATTAATAAATCAAAGCCCTGAAGGCACTGGATTTGTTTGGGTTTAAAGAGTTAAATGAATTTTCCTGATCCAACTATGTTTGTACACAAAGAACAGTTCAGTGATAGGTAGAATGGCATTGCTATGGTTCAAAACACTTCCAATTTTAAAATCGGAGAGGGCCTAAAATACAGTAGATACATTTGTTCAGGACTGATGTCCCGATCAAATAAAAACCTAGCGCTCAAAAAAAAATTAAGTTGGCAGCCATCAACTTTACCCACAAGCCTGACCCAAGGACTAGCATACATAGATACATTGTTGGGAAACTACTTGATAAGTACAATTGGGCTTGCTGATAATTTTGCTTTGAACTTCATAACACTAATAATTGACCTAGTGTTAGAAAAAAATTAAGATGGTTTTCATCAACTTAACTCACTAGCCTGACCCCAGGACTAGCATACATAGATACAGGCTTGTGACAACTACTCAATCATTCAATCAAGCTTATCTAATATTTTGCCTTGAAATTCATTACATTAATAATGTATCGAGTGCTCAAGAAAAATTAAGATGGCAGTCATCAACTTTACCAACAAGTCTGACCCAAAGACTAGCATACATAGATACAGGCTTGTGAAATCTTGATTCGTATAATCAGGCTAGCTGATAATTTTGTCTTGAAGTTAAAAACATTAATAAAAAAAATAGCGCTCAAAAAAATTTAAGTTGGAAGTCATTAACTTAACCAACTAGCCTGACCCCAGGACTAGCATACATAGATACATGCTTGCAAAATCTACATGATTCATACAATCAGGCTAGGTAATAATTTTGCCTTGAACCTCATAACATAATTAATGGACCTGCTTGAGAAAATTTAAGATGGCAGTCATCAACTTATCCCGATAGCCTGTCCCCAGGACTAGCATACATAGATACAAGCTTGTTAAATCTACTTGATCATACAATCAGGCTAGCTAATTATTTTGCCTTGAACTTTATAACATCAATAATGGATAGAGTGCTCGAGAAAAATTAAGATGGTAGACATCAACTTTACCTACTAGCCTGACCCCAGGACTAGCTTACATAGATACAGGCTTGTGAAATCTACTTTATTGAGGTTCATTCATACAACAGGCTAGGTAATAATTTTGCCTTGAACTTCATAACATAATTAATGAACCTGCTTGAGAAAATTTAAAATGGCAGTCATCAACTTAAACCACTAGCCTGACCCCAGGACTAGCATACATAGATTCAGCTTGGGAAATCTACTTGATTCATACAATCAAGCTAGCTGATAATTTTGCATTGAACTTTATAACATCATTAATAGACCTGCTCAAGAAAATTAAAAATGGTAGTCATCAACTCAACCCACTAGCCTGACCCCAGGACTAGCATTCATAGATGCAGGCTTGTGAAATCTACTTGATTCATACGATCATGCTAACTACCGCTAATAATTTTGCCTTGAACTTCATAACATTATTAATGGACCTAGTGCCTGAAAAAAATTAAGATGGTAGACATCAACTTTACCTACTAGCCTGACCCTAGGACTAGCATACATAGATACAGGAATTATTGAAAACTAAATACATATTTTATCTCAGGTAATTTTGCATAATAACTCCCTACAAGATTGGTCTTCACCTTAACTATAACTAGCCCACTAGTAGCATCATTTTTCTGGCTAGTGCTTGAATTAACTTAAGGCAATGCTTGTAAATTTCTCCTTTAAATGTACTAGAAGTCTACTATTTACACAAGTAAGACAAACTTGATTTAGTTTGTAAAACAATCAATTCAAATCAGTAGTTCACTGTTGTGACAGTGGACACTTAATAAAACATAATAGTCATGATAAATTTACAAAATATATGTAACAGAATTTAAGTTGAGGTAATGAAATAGTCAAATGATTCAATTATAAATGTACTAAAAAAGATAAAGGCTGTGGATTGTTGAGCTAGTGGCAATCTGACCCTAACCGTGATTCATGTGTACCAATTCACCAATTGAACTACTATTCAGTTGTTAATGGAGAAGCATACAGGAATTCATGATATAAAAAAACAAGTGAAGAATTACAGAAGCTTTTTCTGTATGGAAAAACCATGTACTTCAAACGTTTCAATTACCAGGATCAAAATTTTTATACCTAAACTGTTTAGCTTTGATTAAGTGGTCTTGCTTTATTTTGAAGTATATTTTTTTCCCTTTAGTGGCTTTTTGTGGTTTGAGGTTTTCACCTCCTATAAACCTTAATAGTACAGATATTATCTCATTTTTTACTTGAGCAGTTACCATTGTTAAGGAGATAATAGTAATGGATATGAAAATCCATGAATTACCTGCATGTTCAGTTGGATTTGGTTGAGATTTTTGCACTTTTTCCTGGGAATTCTCCAGTACTGGTGTTTCATTATTCTTGTTTATGGCTGATACATTGGATACATTTAAAATCTCAGCATATGTTTGTCTTGGGGTTGAACTTAAAGTTCTTGGGGTGAAGTTTAGGGTGGAAGTTACCCTTTTTTGACAGGGAGTTAAATATGAGTCTGATTCACCAGAAATGTCTAGATTTATTAGTTTATGAACTGGGGATCCCCCACTTTCATTTGAACTGAAGCTCACACTTGAAATATTTCTTTTTTGAGCTGGAGTTGCCATGTTTTTCTACTATATTTACTATGTTTAAAGTTATAATGAAAACAATATTTCAAGATAATGTCCTAATGGTTTATAGAGTACAATACAATATTTCAATACAATATGAAATAGTATATGTTAAATATATATAAAATAGTATAATACAAATATTGTAGTTATTTAAGTATAATAGTGTGATGGTTTTAGAGTACACAAGCCTGAATCAGTGATTAAATGAGTTATTTTTAAAATAAGTTCAAAAGATAGTTTTGATAGAAATTGTATTTTGACTTATTCACTGCTTTTTAACAAAAGGTAATGGTCACAAATTTATATGTTATTTTGTTAAATGAAAAGGTTACTTCATAGTAATGAGGGTCTTCACAGTTAGCTCAAACTGTGGATGACATGTATATGATAATATACAAAAGACAATGAAAGGGTTACTATAGATAATTAAATAATACTGAGGGTCTTCACAGTTTGCTAAAACTGAGAAGGAAATGATATTACATGAGAATATACAAAAAGTTTGACACTTCCCTCTAACTAAAGTTAGTCAAAATAAACAACTACTTATCTATTAATCTTCAAGCTTGAAAAAATGTAACTTTTCCAATTCTTGAACTTGTTTAGCACACATAAAATTCAAATATTCATTAAAAATTTGCTGCTCCAAGAAATTAAATAAGAAAAACAACTACTTAATGAACTCAAACTACTTGAATTTAAGTCAATGAATTCAACAAACACACAAAAATTTAAGCAAAATATAAACTAAACATGAATTAAAACATATAGATATGAATTACAAATTAATTAAAATGAATTAATAAATCCAAATCAACTCAATTTAAATTGAAGTAAATCCAATCAAATGAAATGATAAAATCCAATCAAATGAAATTTTATAATTTTGAATGAATTAAATTTTTAAGTTTAAATCTCATTAATTACACTGATTCACACTAGATGCACAATTTTTTTCACACTTAAGATTAGGTGTTTACTCTTTGGAAGCTAGAGTGACCCCTCCCTTAAATATCATAGCTTAACTATAGACATCAGCCAATCAGCACCCAATAAAATCTTAACAGTGTATAAAATATCTAGCAAAACTGTTCCTTTTAATGCAGGACCCCTAGTGTGAATGGTATCTAGTCTGATAAGAGGGTTATATACATGTAACAAGGTTAAAATCAGTCATCTGGAAAATGATAGTATATAGGGTCTATGTAAATATGTCTTTACTTTTAGGATTTACATAAAAAATTCTAAACTTTATTTCTTAACATACAATATTTCTATTTATTCTTTCTTAATAGAATTTAATTGTTTAAACATATTTCTTATCAAGGCGATATAATATATCTTATCAACATGATTTAAGTTGAAAATACCTTCTGGCTTTGTCTATTGTCAGATAAAATATGCCATCATGACATCTGTATTTATAGATGTCACAAATTAGCATTAACTACATGATTAATTGATAACCCAAAGTATTATTCTTCAAAGTTGATTAATTTCATTGGATAATTTTTATTGACACCCCCCCCCCAATATATCTCTTATAAAATTAATTATACAATACTGATTATAGAGAACATATAGATATGATACTTTGAAAGAGAGTTTACATTAAGAAAACTATTAGAATTTTGGTGTTGTTTAAACTATTATATTATATGTTATATGTGATAATTGGAACATGTTAGAAAATATTGAAAAGAACTTTACAAAAGATAAAAGTGGAAACACGAAAAAAAAATCATAATGGACCATCGGAAATTTACTAACAAAGCTTTTCAATCAATCATCAATTGTATAATTGAAACATTTACTCATCTGTTTCATTTGGGATTTCCTAAAATATATGACCATACATTGCAACCGTTTACGTGATTTTGTTTCATATAATAAAATATTAAAATCATGCATAATAAACTTATAATTTTTGTTTTAGTGGCTGTTTATGTTTAAGGTAGAATACCCATAATACACATGTCAATGAATTAGCTTTTTGCTTCTTTCTTTATCATCAGGATCACAGCCTAGATTCACTGGCAAAATATTTTGCATTTTTACCGTCAAATAAATTTTTTGTAACATTTTTTTGAAAATTGAGTAATGAGTAAGAATCACACTATAAATTTGAAGGGATATATGTCTTTTAAATGTAAAAATGAATTTCATAATCAAAATATTTTCATAAATGTTGTTTAATAAAATTCACAATATTTTAATGAATGCAAATACATCAACTTTAATAACTTTACGTTGGTATTTTTACACATATAACAAGTTAATCATAGGGAGACCCAACAGAAAATGTGATGATTTTCACCAGTTTTAAAAACACAAGTCCGTATCCTTATCTTTTGACTATGAAAACAGTTTCTGCACTCCAAGTTACCATTTAAATAATTTACCTTATACCATATGGCAATTGATTAAGAAAAAGAATTTTCACCACAGATAACTCAATTAAATGCCATTTCAATACTACGACCCCCTTTTTAAAAAGATGTCAAAATGTAGTGACCATTCTAATATGAAATAAACAATTCTTTGCAGTACATATTTTACTTTTAAACGCCATTATTGACCATTTAAAGATAAAATAATGGTATTTTACGGTCTAAATGCATTAATCTTTATCGATTTACAAGGACAGCGACGAATACCATTTACGTAATTTGTCAACACGAGCCGACTTCGCCCGAAGTTTGACAGCCCCTATTATGGGAATTCTGCCTTAATAATAAAATCAATTTTCGGACATTTTCAGTACCAAAACATGATAGAAAAGGGGCTATATATTGTTCAATACTGGCAAATTCGGATCCTGGAAGTAAATACAAATATGCGTGCACTGTTTCTATGAGAAGACCCACAAAGATAAATGCCGCTTATTTTCTGTTATTATGGGGGCTGCAACCCAAGCACCCCACTGATAATAAAATGGATGGCAAAAAAGCATTTTATCATAGTTGTTGAAAATAATTCATTTAAGAAATGAATAAAAAAACTGCATTGGTAACAAAAATGGGGTCAAAACTTTGTATACAACGCTATGTCCTAACATGTCCTAACGCTAAACTTGATTCTATCCCCAAAAGTGTTCATCATGTTCATGACTGTAACCCTGTTTGCATCTATTTCTGCGTTACTATGCGCTATAATAAAAATTATGATACAAAGTCTCTTACACTTCTTTTCAGCTCAATACATCCACCAATCTTTTATTTTTAGAGTAGCAAAGAGAAATTACATCAAATGTTTACATTTTTCCATTTTAAGGGCAATATTCAAGTCATGTGACAACCACCATTACGTAACGGAAGTAAATCTGGATGTGCGGTATATTTAGTCTGTACCATACTGTCATAATAAATTAACTGTTCAAATTTTTTCATGAATTCAGTCAGCACACAATCATAGCAAAAGTTATGAAGTAAAAAGGTTAACAATAACTGGATTGTTTACTCAAACATTCATACAGGTCTGTTATTTTTTGTTCGTACTACAGTAAAACTCGGATATAACATACTCACTGGGCCATAGAAATAAGGTATGTTATAATAACCAAGGTATGTTATATCCATGTAGAATACGAAGTATACTATATATAAGAATGAAAAACAGGCCTGAAAAATTGGTATGTTGTAACAGAGAGTATGTTATAACCGAGTATGTTAAATCCGAGTTTTACTGTACTCTTCTTTTTCACAAAGGAGGCATCTAAAGACGGTTGCATGCCCGTCTGAGTGGTGCATTCAGCAAAATCTGGCAAAATATCTTTCTGTGCGAAATTTAGGTCATTTTTATTTACGAGTAGGTGTGGCTTCAATAGAAATTACCGTAAAGTGAAAATAACGTAGAACTGGATTTACGCAGAAATAGATGCAATAAGAACAATGAGTTTCAATGTAAATCATCCTCACTTTTTAGACAAAATAACACATCCAGAATAGAATATATATTAAACTATTTAACTATAATGATTAATTTACCTTTATGGTCCGGTCAGGTTTCAATCTATCGTAGGTTAACTGTATCTTGTAACTGTAAGGCTTATTTCTATGTTCAACTTATAGCCTATAGTATATAGATTGTAGGTAACATTGGCTTCACCCATAGATCTGGACAGGTGCACTAGGATAATCATTACAATGCATCATGTCTGGTCTATGAATTTCACCAAGATATTTCAGATGATTCCCAATTTCACTAGGCTTATTTGTCAAACCTCCAATCCGGCATTTGTCATTACGTTTGTTAATGTAAACAACTGTTTGTATCCATTTTTTTAATGTGACAGTTAATTCAACATGGTTTCATCGGTTTAAGTCAGTAATATGTATGTTAATTCACATTTCTGCCAAGTTTCAGTAATTTATTCCAATTATTTACCGTGATATTAACGATTTTCCAGCGAGAAATGTCAAATCTTGAACAAACCCATGTCACTTATTATACCGTTTCCGGTTCGTTGCTATTAACAACGCTCGTTCTATTAGACGGATCAACATTTTAATCTGCGGACATTTAAGTATTTTACTTATTTCTATAGCGTATGAGGGTATAAACAATAGAAATCATCTATACAATGTTATTATTATATGTATTTACATTTGTATGTATATTTAAGTATATCATGTTGTTTAATGGGCCGTATTTGCCGGTTTAGCCTACTTTAGCGCAAAAGAGCGCTGTGCTGATGCAGTGTGGGACCGTTAGCGCAGCGGCGTAGCAGTCTGTACTCGGATAACGGTCCCACGACGGTTTTTGCAACGTTTGTGGTCGCACTGCTAATTAAATGTGAAGCACTTGCTGCACAGGGAGTACTTTATAAGTCCAGGTCTGTGCCGCGGTTGCGGACTTCAACACTTACTCCCAAAGTATGCACAAAGTTCTTTTATAAGTTAGATTGAACTTACACTTTTTTGGCATTTCCGTGCCTACTTTTCTAAATTATTTTAATAGTAAGTGTGTATACTTCGTAAACTAGTATTGTTAGGGTATTTTTAATCCTTTCTTAACACTCTTGTATCATCGCTAGGGATGTTAGATCCATTTGATTGTAGATCTATTAATTTGACGAAATTTGACATGAAAAACAACATCCCAAAGTTTTTACTTCTGGAAATAAAGTTACTGAAACATTTACTAACTTGTTCCTACGATCGTTGTCGTTAAGATACAAACATGTAAAACAAACTTTTTTATAATGTTTCAATAATAAAGTAAACCGTAAACTTATATCAATAAAAACACAAGTGAATCCAGGGGGACCGGACCCCGTGTATGCCATTTTTTTCTATCAATCGTGAAATATGATATTAAGGGAGACTCCATGAGTGGGTTGATGCACGAGCAGGTTGATACTGTCCATTAGTTCAATCACCCTGCCCTACCCTGCTAGATCCGCCTATGAATATTTAGTTTACAGTATGATTTAGTAAACTCTGCCTTTTATTTTTGAAAATATTATTTTTTTTGTTGAGCGTTGGTTTTTTAGGGGGCGGGGTTGCGTGGTAGCAACACATTGTATAGGTCGCATCTTATCGGTCAGACAACCCATATACTCATCTTTTCTGGAAAGTTTGGATTTAACAGTTAACCATTTATTTAGCACATACTCAGTAACTGAGTCAGTGACTGAAAACTGCCTGACATGGTTAGGAATCAGCCTGGGATAATAGTGGTAGAAATCATTTCTTGAACAAACTCTGCAAACGTATGTACGCCCTGTTCGGGAATCAGATGGAATGTTCAAAACACTGCTGAAAAGGTTTTTAGTCACTGATTCAACTAACCATTTTTCCAGTCAACTATCTAACACGAAAACAATACATACATGATCTTACTAAAAAAGTGTCAACTATAAAATTTAATGAAAAAGAAAAGGTATCCATTTGTCGATTTCTAAATGTATCAAACACAGCTTTTGAGTAACGTACATAGAATATTTTCAACAATCTAAAACAATGTTTTTTGCTATATTTGATTTTATCAAAACATTTTAGATTATAAAGAAGGCTGTCGAACTGTTTTCAACTGTGCAGCGTAATTAACTCATAAAATACAGTCAAATAGTAAAAAACGGCAATATCTAGTCATTAAATAACAGTTTCCTTAGAAATTCTCAATAAAATATGCAAAATCTAATTATATTAGGAATTCCCATTTTCAAAATGGGAGAATTCTCCCATGGGAGAAATCCCATATACAGAAATGGGAGAATTCTCCCATGGGAGAAATCCCATATTCAGAAATGGGAGAATTCTCCCATGGGAGAATTCTCCCATTTCTAATATGGGAGAATTCTTAAATGGTGTTTAAATGCTTTAAAAATGACAAACTATTCATTTTTTCTTTGGAATAATGTTATGTACTAATAGATCTATCCAATTCTAACTCTAAATGTTAGTTTGGATGAATTTGAAAAAATGGGAATTTTCTCCCATATTTGTAAATGGGAGAAAATTCCCATTTTTCTCCCATCAAAATCCCATGGGAGAGCATTTCTCCCATGGGAATTTGCCGATTCCCATGGGAATTTTGACTTTTGACTTAAAATTAAACATATTTCTAGTAAAGATATCAGGATGAAAGTTTACTGGTGTTATGCCCATATGTAGATCTACATTTATTGAAAATTTGAAATAAATCGGATTAAAAATAAAAAAAGTAAGTTTGCAAGATTTCCGGATTCGCAAACGTATTCTGGACTGTGTTTATAGTTTCATATTTAGTCTTTTTTCCTTGGGTTTTATTATCTTGACCTTGAATTACAAGGAAATGTCAGTTTAGCTCTGATTATCTTGTAGTTTGTTGTAAGAAAGATTACTTGTTGTTAATATTCATAAAATTAATGCTTTTTATATGATACATACAAAATAAATGCCTGTATTTTGTTCCATTTGCATTTAGATGAACTGTACTATATTATCATACTGTAAAATATACTGATTTTATTCAATATTGAACTTCAATTCCTAAATCATTGTAAAAATTTAGAACCAGCACTGCTAAAATTATAAAGGACCAAACCTGGTGACTTTTTATGTAAAATAAATCCCTATATTAACCAAATAAATAAGAGATGGAATCAACAACAAACAGCTACTCAGCAAATTTAAATCCTCCTGAATGAAAATTTTAGGCCCTGCACCCCTATAAAATGATGGACCAAACCTGTTGACTTTTGGTGTATAAATAAAGTCTTAATATTATTCCAGTAAATAAAGGATGGGCTCAAAAACATAAAAATTATATATAATTATATTCATATATTCCTGAATGAGAATTTTATAATCAGCACCCCTATAAAATGATAATGAACAAAACCGGTTAACTTTTAAGTGCATAAATACAGTCTTATTAATTAGGAAGAATAAGAAGATTATTAATTAACCAAATTATGCTACAGACTAAACAACATACAACTGCTAAGTATACCTAAGTAATCCTGAAGGAAAAATAGAATCAGCACCCCTATAAAATTAAATGGACTATACGTTTTGGTTTCGAAAGTATAGCCTTTTGGTAAATAATACAAAATACAACTTCATTTTAAATCAGTCTGTTCGAATATCTCCCCAGCATGAACATAATTAGAAAAGGAAATCTTCTATCCTGTCCTACCTCAATTCATAAGACATGAGTCGACCTCTATTGTAAATTATTTTTACATAGAAGGTGAACATATGACGTCACACATCCAGATCATATTTGTAGGGTTGATGGAGCCGCTCTGTCTACGTCACTGTTCAACTTCTGTGTGTATCAAGAGTTAAAGTTTATGGAAGTTAAGCATTGCATTTATTAGGTATAAATTAAGTATACATGTGTAAAAACGTGTACTAAATATAATTTAGGATTTAGAAAAACAAAGGAACAAAGGATCGACACGATCATCATAGTGACGTATGTAAACGTGAATACTTTACTGTTTTGTTACAAATATAGCAATGTCATGGTGATAAGCTTTGATATTTAGACAAAAAATTATTGATTTTCTCCGTAAAACTTCTTGGTTGAGTGCCAAAAAATTGACTTCAAAAAAATCTTGATGCGGTAAAACTTTTGAAGTGCGGGAGCAAAAAAAAAATAAAAATATTTTTTTTCCATTTTCGGATTTTTAGGTGCGGGAAATCCGACGAACAAAAGATCAATTTGTTGTGGCCTTAAGGCTCAGTTATCATTTTAACAGATCAAACAACATTCTAAAAATGTTGCATTGAGTGTTGAGTCACAAGTATTTTCTCCAAAATTTGATTGTAAGACTAAGAGGTCAAAGTGGCGATCACACATAAATAGTACAGTCTTCTGCATTGTTAATACTTACAATTTCCTTTTTCTTGTTTTGGTTCTAGAGGAATATGTCGAATCCCATTCATAAACATCTAACAAGAACTTCCATACATCAATACGTAAAGCTGGTTCAACTCCCTACAATGTAAACAGGATAAATCTTCAAATATTGTTACATACAGTAAGTACATGTATATGTATACAGAACATATACATCAATTTCTGTGTTTTCATTTCACAGGATGAACTCAAAAAGTATATTTAAAGAAGGTATAGCCATATCATTTTATCTCAAGGGTGGAAACAAAAATAAATAGATCTTATTCCATAGTTGAGGAAAGTTCTCTTCCTGTTACTATTTAGTAGGCTAACAAAGTCAAAATATCTCTAAACTTTTACTGGGAACTGAACATATAATAGTAAAGATACAAAAATGACTTACTCCTCTAAATATTTGATCTTTGACTTCTTCAACATTTATAATTCTACCTTCTCTATCCATATGTTTAGACCATTGTTGTGATGTTAATGGTGTACCTCTGTTAACATCTGGTCTAGGTGGCAATTTTGTCTACAAATATATATATTATTATAATCATATTATAACAAAATTACTTCTAATTAAACCTCAGACATACTATATTGAAATACTATTTAGATCTATATTATACTAGTAAAAACGATCACCACTCAATATTTTTGCAGGTTTGTATGCTTGTTTTATGCTACTGCAGTGCAACATTATATGTATGTATGTATGCATGTATGTGTGTGTGTGTGAATGTATGTATGAATTCAGACATGAAAGTGTTTTTGTATGAAAGTAAGCATGTGTGTGTTTATGATGACTGTGTGTATGAGATCATGCATGAATGCATATATGAGCCTAGTATGAATGCATGTATGAGTTTATGATGAATGTATGTAGGAATGTTGGAAGGCTTACTTTATATATAATTATATGTTTGAATGTATGGTATTGATACTTGTATGTATGTTAAACCTGTAAGATGAATGTAGTTATATATTGTGATGTACATGGGCATATTGCCTGTAATACATAAATAAAGTCTATTAAAATATATGTCATTTATAACAATGATTAGAAGTTAAAAAGTTAACCGTTAAAGTGCGGTTAAAGTCTGCTCCCACATTCTTGTAAATATTGTCAATGCCTTATCCTACTAGCCTGAAACCTGAACAGTAAATATTTATTTGAGCTAGGGAAGTTCTTTTTTTATATAGACAAGATAGCTGATAATGTTAACCTTTACTATGTGGCAAAAAAATTGGCTAGTGCTGAATAAAAGTTAAGGCCATGACTGCCATAACAATCTTGTTGTTCCCTTCACCAAACAATATAAAAAAATGTAGAATGAAGCAAGCTCTAAAAATATAAATAATACTAACTCAGTACTAGGCAACCAGGCAGTGGACTGAACTGTAAATTACATGTATTAATACAAGAAATGTAATGTGGAAACTACTTTAAAGCCAGATTTAAAAACTTTAATGCAAAAATTACAAAGGGAAATAATCCATAATAAAGGCAGGTAGAGTTGTGGTTACTGTCTTATTCTGTTCATGGCATGGTATGTTATTATTGTATGAAGTTTCCTAAACATCTGACAATAAATAGCAGAAATATTTGGTTAAGAAAAACTTTAACGCAATTTTTAATGACACCGGCTGCCCGACCGCCCGCCCGGTTTTGCCAAACTATAAACAGAATTTTTTCATTGAAAAATCAGGGTTGCCCGCAAGACTGTCGTAACTGCATTTTTGAAAATTTTACAGGAGAAGCAAAAAACTGTTTAATTTATTATTGTATGAATTTTACACCAAACTTTTTTGTTTTACTATTAGAAAATTTGTTTAAAAACAAACAGTTCTAATGAAATGCATAAATTTGAAATAAAACTAGATATTTGATGATTTTGTTGAGTTACTACAGTATTGCGCTTAAATCAGTCTGTTTTATTATATTTTATTCCCAGCAATACTGTAGTAAGTCAACTTACTACAGTATTGCAGAAATTTTTTAACACATGATTTTTGATAAAATTTCTGCAATACAGTAGTAACTGAAAATTATTATCAAACACAAAAAAGAAAAAAAAACAAAATGTTTTATTTTCCAATATATATCAACCCTTTACTGGTCGTGGCATGTGCAAAAGTCATTTTTACAGCATAACAAGCAAAAGCTATTTCAAGATGCTCTAATTTCATTACTAATTATCAGGCAGATATGCAACTTAGCCAAGTTATTTCCTTGGTAACTGCCTTTCAGAAAACCCAATTTGAGCCCTGATCCTAGTTACCATGGCAATGCTGGGGTGGAGCAAAATGTGAAAAAAACGCAATTTTTGCTCTTTTTCAACCCCAACATAACATTTCATTCAATATTATTTTCTAAAATTGAGGTTTAAAGTCCCAGTTCTTTTCAGAAACTGAAAACATGTTTTCTTATCTGCTTTTGCTCCATCTCCATTTCTCTGCACTCAACAACCTGATTTTTGCTGGTGATGAGAGGCGCTGTGCACCCTTCAAACCCCAGCTACAAAGGGGGGGGGCAAATCCTCTCTTCAGAACCCCCCTGAGACATCTTTTGATGGGGGGAGATGCACGAAAGAAATATCTTCTTTTGGGGACAACCTTCTTAAAGTGAAATTTTCTAAATCTAGTGTAAAACATACATATCAAGGTTTTGGAAGCCAATTGAAGCCAATCTAGATATGTAAAATTGCAAATTGCAATATAGACCCGTTAAAAAATAAAGACCTTATTTGAATTTAATGCACACAAAACACATTCTTAGTTCCAGATTTACTATTATTTGCCTTTTTTAAAAATTCTTTAGATAAGTAATTTATAGTTATAGTTTACATTATGATGATAATGTTGAAGTTATATGCCTGAACGTTTGTTGTTTTAAACATAAATAATTTTATGATTATCAAATTTGTTTATCTATCATTCAGTTATATCGACACAATACAGTATGTATTTTATTTGTTTGAACAATGTATTATTTTGAACATATTAAACATATATGAGTATTGAAAATATTATTTTCCTAAGCCCATAATTTAAAACTTGTGCAGAACATTAAGACCACGGTTTACATACCACAAATGGCAGCTCGAAGCTTTACTGTTTAAAAGAAAAAAATCAATCAAGGAAAACATAACAATTACAGTTCTTGTTTATTTTTATAAAATTTGTAAGCTGTAACATTAATGAATTGAGTGTTTTTGAATAGCTGTTGGGTGTCAGTATTCCTGTTTGAGAAACAATTTGCTTACAATGTTGTTAAGACTAGGGAAGGGGGGTCTGAACATTACTAGGGGGGTCCAAACTTTTCAAGGGGGTTCATACTTTTCTAGGGGGGGGGTCTGTGGGGAACCACAACCACATTGTAAACATTTTGCAGAAAAATGCAACATATTGATTATAAGAACAGCATAACCATTAAATCTATGTTAAGCTATGAGAAAAATTGCTTTATGCTACTTAAAATGAATTACAGACAAGAAATACACTAATGGACAGGTACATGTACATTTTTGAAATTTCCAATGCCAAAACATGTACAGTATTATAGCTTCCTTACAGGTCCTTATTTTCACTTGAGTGAAATCAAGCAATTGCTGGCACACTAATGATGATTTCTTTCTCAAAGAAGTTAGTAGCTATTCTTGTGGGATTAAAAACCATTTGGACCCTTCCAAAGAAGTTAGTAGCTATTTTTTGTGGGATTAAAAACCATTTGGACCCCTCCAAAGAAGTTAGTAGCTATTCTTGTGGGATTAAAAACCATTTGGACCCCTCATTCACTGCCAATACAACCTTCCACTGCTTCTAAAATTAAATTTATCCAAACTGTACGTACTAAAGCAACAGACGAGAAATATTATTTACAAAGTCTGCTTTTCAAAATTTGACTAGTCCAGAGGTAAAATAATAACCAATACAGGGTTTTACGGGACGCACAAATCCTCGTCCATATACGCATAAACTACCTGTGTGGACGCAAACATTTTAAAGCCTGCGTCCACTTGGACGCATAAAATACATAGCAACATCCTCAGATATTCTTTCAACTGCACAAGTTAACAGGAAACATTTATATTTTAAGCTAAGATTGACCGTATTTGTAGGCAATCAAATAAGAAATTCCATTTCAATACCCCGGATGTAAACACTGTTGACGTAATAGGGTATTTCCCAAGTAAGCCAAAGAAGCAAACTCCTCGTAGCGATTACGTCACGGGTTGCTACTCTAATATTTTTGATAAAGGGAAATAACCGCTGGGGGATGTTTACTCAAGAAGGCGCGCATTCGGAACTTTCGGTTGTTTAAGTAGAGGGCATTCTGTACACAAACGGTCTGACTGACCTTTGTTCGGAGACGCCGCGCATCACGGGTAACTGTTTATTAACCTGAAAGCACGTGGCAATGTTTACATTCTAACAAATTCCCCCCTTCAAGTAAACTGAACAAATAGAGTATGAATTTTGTGTCTACTCAATAAAATTTGACTATCCAACGGTCACTGTTGTTACTACCAATGTTCAATAAACTGAGATACAAGTTTTCTGGTGGTTTAATTTTCCTTTATTTCCTTTTTTTATTTTAAACATATAAAACAACAATAATAACTTTGATACAACAAAATTGTTTGCAGTTTGGTATTGGACCCCTGATTTCTCTGTGAGGACCCCTGTTTTTGTCAGTCCTGCATCCAGTGGACCCCCAATTACCAATGGCTGTGTAAAACCCTGCCAATAAATATTGTCTCTGCCCACAATTTTCAAATTTAAGCCTGAAGATCAAAGTTTGTGTTTTTCTTGTTGGTTTTTTTGTTTCTTATCTACTCATGAAGTACATTTTAATCAGAATTTTCAACAATGCAATTTGGCTTATAGTTTAAAACCCATGTGCTTGGTCAGGTAATAGCGGCCGCAGGTGTCTCTTTACAATTTCAAATATGTGGCATTCAAATGTCTTCTAGAAAATTTGTTCACATACCTTACACTTCAAGGCCTAGAGCTATGATATTATGCATTGGCTAGTGTTTATCAACCAAGTTTGTACCATTTGTGATCTTAGAGTGTTAGAAATGGAACAGTTGAAAAGTTCTTTGGTTTCAAATTATTATTTACTTATATCACAGCGGTCAGTCAATCTATTCACTGTACCTGGTAAGGCTAAATCTCTGAATTTAGCTGTAAACCAGTTGCTAGGTACATATTTCCATCAGTGACTGACGACAGCCCTACATGATTAAGAATCAGGGATAGAAGGGAGAATGACCTTACAAAAGAAAGTATGCCCATCTGGGAATAGAACCCTGTTCCCTGAATCAGTAGACCAGCATGCTACCAACTGAACAAGAGGGGCAACCTAGGAGTATGTTTCACTTTCTCTCCAGCTACTTAGATGAGTAGCTATCACTGTGGGGCTTCTTCCTGTTTGTTAGGACACATTACCTAGGGATACATACTGATGTCTGCTTGACTGGATAACGAAAGGTTATCATTCATAAGACACTGATGATACCTCATTGGTTGCTTTAAAGCATGTCAATAAAAATGGTGGATGGGTTTATTTTTTTTAGTGGAATTTTAAATAACATTCAAAACTTCTGTATTTTAAAATGGTTGTCTTCAAAAGTTCCTATATTTTGAAAATAAACTCCTATATAAATTCTCATATTTTTACTAGACATTAGTTAACAGCCTGTTAATCCAATTAATTTCTCAGAATAATCTTCTTAAACTAAATTGTTTTTTTTAATTTTGGTAAACACTAGTTACTAGGCTCTGATGTACCAAAAATATGTTTACTCAATAATTCAAAGTGAAACTTATTAAAATACAAATACTGAGAATTTGAAATGTATGACACCATTAATGAAGTCATCAATGATGAAGTCAACAAAGCACTTTGCTAAACATGTATTAATTATTATCTTTTTTTTCTAGTATATCCCGCATTTTTATGTGTCATGACCCCTTTCAAAATGGCTGCCACAGAACTTTTATTGAATGGATTTAGTAAATTTCACTCAAGGGAATTTGCCCTCCCCCACCACTTGACTTTTTCATGAAAATACCACAATAAAAAGAAACCCCACAAGGTCTCAGAGGGGGGGGAGATATGCCTCCCTCTGGAGCTGGGGTTTAAAGGTACACAGTCTCTCTTATGCCTGAAAAAAATTGGTTTGTGTGTGCAGAAATATGCCGCAAGATGACAATAAGATAAAATAAGTACTAGCAGTTTAGACCTCATTTTGAGGAAATATAACTGAATGAAATGCTAAACTTGGAGTTAAAAACCCCAGCCAAAATTGCATTTTCCCCCCTTTTTGCTCCGGTCCAGTGTTGCCATGGTTACTGGGAACCGAGTTCAAATGGCTTTATTTGAAAGCCAATCACCATGAGAATAACTTCACTTAGTTGCATATCTGCCAGTCAGTTACTAATGAGAAAGAGCACCTTGAAATAGCCATATTGCATAGAGATGAAAAATGACCAATTTCGCCCATGTCACAATTATATAAAGGGTTTTGTATACAATAAATACATTATTAGTAGCATAAATAAATAAATTACACTGAATTGGTGATTAAATGAGTGACCTTATTGAAGTATGATGTGATTTATTTTGATTTACTACAGTATTGCAGGAAAAAGTTGAAGAAAGTTTAATCGAAAAGTTTGCGCAATACTGTCGTAAGTTGACTTACGACAGTATTGCGCTAACTTTTTATTCAGTTGTCAGTTACGACTATATTGCATTTTTGATATAAATCACTTTTTAGAGAGGTGTGCCAAACTTTTTTTATCAGAGATGTAAAACATAAAAATAAGTATAAAAATTCAAAAAAGTCTATTTCGTAAAAAAGTGCAGTTACGACAGTCTTGCGGGCAACCCTCGAGGTATAAACCAAAGACCCCTTCAACCTGGACCAACATCTTATTAAATGTACTAGAAGTAGTTTCTACACTAAACACAAAGTTAACTACCTTAGATACTAATTCATAACCAGGTTCATCTTGATTATTAATCTCCATTCCAGGTATATCTTCACTTAATATTTCTACAACCTTTTCTTTAGGTACAGTATCAGCTTCTGGTTGTAATAACACATCTTTCAAGAAATTAGTTACTTTAGAAAAACTTCCCATTGTTGTAGTATAGGGATCTTTGATAAATTTCTGTGGGTAGAGATTGAACAAATTATAATATTGCACAAAGTAAAAAAATATGAAATTTTTATTCCTTTACAGTAAAGTTTCGCTATCAAGATTACCTTGGTTACTGCAAAATCATGTGATTTTTTGACAATTGTTAAGTCCCAAATGCTTAATTTGATAATGAAAATGTTGCAATTTTTGACACACAAATGCTTAATTTGATAATGAAAATGTTGTTATAATAAGACATATTTGATAATTCAAATAGTGAAACTTTACTGTATAACATTTCTGTCAACACTTCAAGTCAATATATCAATCATTTCAGGGCATACAGGTCTTTGATCTTTATTACTGGCTTGAACAATTCTATTGGCTTACAAAAACAAGATAATGCACTTGCAACAACCAAAACATTGACTTTTTCCACAAGTACAGATGAGGTACAAATCTTTATAGACACCTTACAGCTCACAATAAAAATACACTAGATTATTCTTATAGTTATCTTTACAAATACAGTTCATTGTAACCATAAAAATTTATTTGTGCCATAGGAACAGCCATAACTTTACATTTTGGACAAAGTCTTATGATAGATATATTTTAAATTATAACAAAAAATACAATCCCATAAAGAATTCATCATTAAATCTAAGAACAGAAAGTGTCTCTATGAACATCCTTGTCTATGATGGCTAAAAATCTTAAAAATTAAAAGTTTTTAGTTGGGTACATCATCTCAAAAAGTCTGTGAGATTTGGAAATTCAAGCAAAGGTGAAAATAATGTCTTTATCACCAAATTGTAAGTCAAGTAAGACTAGTAATATAGATCAATGCTAAGAGTAAATATTTCCTTCCATTTAATAACCTTTGGCTTAATTGTAACAATTAGGGTACATTTGTAACTAGACAGAAATGAGACAACTCTTCAGAAATTAAGATAAAAATATCATAACTAACACAATATTAGTTATAGAACATCATTAATATAGGAATGCTGGCAATAAACTATTTAAAATAGGAGCAAAGAAAGGCAGTAGTCAACCTCTTATCATTAATAGGTATTCAAGTATGAGTCTAAGTTTTGAAATTCAAAGTTTTACATAACCTCCCTAGACATTTTGATTAATCACAAAACTCAGTATTAAAAATGTTTTGAGAAAACTTACAGTGGTATGGATGATAATAATAATGAGTATAATAACAAAACAAGAGCAGTCTACGAACAGCGCGCTCGACTATTCCGGGTATTCGTGTAAACGACAGCAACAACCAATCAAAACTCATGCTGGAGTTATGCAACTTGGTATTTGACATCAATTAGTACCCTTGTAGACATGTGTGAAGTTTCAAGTAAATCCCTTCAGTAGTTGCAAAGATAAAATGTTGCACCTAAAAACTTAACCAAGAAATTTCTAAGTATATAAGGGCCATAATTCAGTCCAAATTCATCCTAGAGTTATGTAACTTGGTATTTGAACTCCAATGGTAACCCCGTAAACACAAATAAAGTTTTAAGTGAATCCCTCCAGTACTTGCAAAGATATAAAAGATACAAAAACATTACACCTAAAAACTTAACCAAGAAGTGTTATGCCGAAGCCGACGCACAGCTGAGTAGGATAGCCCCACTATTCTCCAAATAGTCAAGCTAATTATAAAACTGACAAGTGAATGGGAATTGTATTTAATAAGGCAAATATGAGGAATATGATAAAAATGTGATGTGTAAGTGGAATTTTGCCACGGTTAACTGCAGGTTTTGAAATGTCACATAGGGAGTCAGAATTGTAAGAGACATTTTTCTGCTTTTAAGAAAGAAATCTGGAGTTTCATACCAATGGAATCAATGGAAAGATATTTTATGTACTAATTGAAATGGGAACTTTTTACAACAAACATAATTGCAATATTAAACAGTTCCAAACCACTAGTCAAAAGCTGGTGCAAAGTTATAAAAATCTGACAGCGAGTAACAAATAATTGCACTGGTTTCCATTTTAAGCTATGTACAATTGCTAACTGAATACTTACTCAGATCAATTTTTTCAGACATTAAAGAAGCAGGTAAGAGAAATGTACCAAGTAGTGCTTTCTCCACTTTTTTGAAAAAAATTTAGTCATCACAAAGTTAGTTTCTTTTAGTCATATTCAACAGTTAGTCAACCTACTCACTGTCAATGGACAATCTATGCTTTTAACTAGTATAAAGCACTAGCCTTCACTATGGACTGGCAACTACCCAGCATAATACAGAGTGAGGAATGAGGAGAGACAACCTGTGAATAACCATGTAGATACCAGCCAGGAATCAAACTCATGACTCCTGGAGTGGTAATAGATGTGCCAACAATTGAGCGAACAAGTGTTTCAGTACACAACAGACATAGAATGATATTAAAGGTGGGAGACATAAATTGGTAGATTTTCAACATGATGAGTACTGGTATATAAAACTATGTTATGTATAGGTGATCACACAGGATTGAGTATTGACTACAGGACACTATAATGGACTCATACCTTCATATGTCTGACTGGAAATTGCTGGTTATAACCTTTCTATATAAAAGTTTAAAGATAAATCAGGGTGTAAATAAAGCTTTTATAAACATTTCTTTTTTCTAAAATAACATGTACACAATGGTTTCAGCCTTTTTTTAAAGGACAGAGAAGTTCAGAATATATTCAGCTGGCAAGAAAACAGCTTTGTAGCACTACCTAGTACAATATTTTGTTAGATGGTAGCAAATCACTGCATAGGAAATCACAAGGTAGCACTAAGTAGTGATATCTTCACACAACTGGCTTTTGATTACAAAATTAACATTATTATAATACATGCAGCTAAAAGAGACTGAATACCAACAATGATTACTTTAATTAAGGTGAATGTCAAATAAGATAAGAAAGGTCAAGGTCAAATATTATTGTCAAGGTCAAATAAGATAAGAAAGGTCAATGTCAAATATTATTATTAAGGTCAAGGTCAAAAATAATTACTATATTCAGTGTAATATATAAAACAGCTTTTATTTGTTTCCATTTAAATACCATAGTTAAAACAAAAAAATCAAATATTAAAGCTGGGGTTTTTTTATAATTAATACCTTTGAAAAAAAATGACAGAGGGAATACTGCCTTTCTTATACCCTAATTATAAATAGTACATGAACCTACAAACAATGTGCAACTATAGCAAAGTAAGTATTTAATAAATTGAAGCATAATTGAATTGAAATAAAATCAACAAAAAAAAAATTTCGGCTTGGGCATGAAACTAAGGTGAGAGCAGCTCATACCATTCCTATGCAGTTAGCTATAATTGCACTACATATTGCTCCATATTGTGCAAATAAAGCAACGTTGAGGTGTGCTTATATTGTCAACTGAACACCCATAAGAGCTGACCCTCAGACACATTAAACCCATAGTCAGTAAAGGCATGTCTGCACTTCCATGTACAAAACAAGATTACAGCGAACAATCCAATACAAAATAAGCCGCCTGGCTAGCTCAGTTGGTAGCACACAAGTCTACAGATCGAGGGTTCATGAGTTTGATTCCCGTGCGAGGCATACTTTCGAGGAGCTTGGTCATGAAATTATTTCTATGGCCATTCTCCCTCCTACTAATGATTCTTAATTATGTAGGGCAGTTGTCAGTCACTGACAAAAGTATGCGCTAAGTAGTTGGTTAACAGCTAAATCTAGAGATTTAGCTTTTCCAGGAACAGTGAGTAGGTTGACTGACCGCCGTTATATGACCTATACAATGTTTTGCTCCAGCATTAAACCAAACAAAAAATAAAATAAAAAACACAAAAATTACAACGTTCAAAAAATGACTAAACAACAAACACAAGAATCTAGAATCTTAGTCAATGAGATAAAGAGTTGGAGATATAATTTTCTTACTGATACCAAATCTCCTTGTGAATCTTGAAATAAATTCAGTTCATCAAAAGACATTGACAATGCTTCTGAATCATGGTCTTGTATAATAAATAAACGACTGTCTGTTGGTGATCTAAAATATGAAAACAATAAATGTGTATAGATACAGCATAAGTAGCTTAAGGCCTTCAGGGCACCTGTGGCTGCACGGTAAATGTATGTATAATGCCACTTCAGATAAAGCACAAAATGTTAAAAAAACGACTCATTCAGTTTTGGAAGGCAAAACTACAGCAAGAGCAGCAGTTTAATATGAGATTTGTCAATGATTAAAGCAAGTTGGCAAGTTGGTATATCTCATATCAAACCACTACAAGTATGCTATTCACCTTAGACAATGGGTATTAAATTATTTCACACACTGGTTTCTCCTGTTTAAAGCATGGTAGAAAAAATCTTATATCCAACACTTAACCAGGTGAAACAAGGTTTATCAAACACTTTTTAAGAAACATTTACAATTTGTAGCATATTTTATATCTTTCTATAGGTAGCTTTATTTTTGTTGATCCATGTTTTATTCTTTTGCCACAATCATTTATGTCCCCCAGAAACCTGGGTCGATAGCGCACTTGGTAGTGCACCTGGATTTGGAATCTCATGCTCCAAAAGGGGTACAGATTCAAATCCCACCTAGGGAGGTTATACCCTTCCATGAAAATTTGACAATAATGTCAATTTTTCTCCATTGATTAGATAATATGGAAAAGTTTCCGGCCTTATCGCAGGGTAGGAGAGTACTGGTTATAGACAAGGGTCCAGGAAAGCTAGGTAAGGTGCACTGGACACTGTAAAATGACCATAATTGTGTTGACACAGCGTTAAACCCAGTAAAAAAATGTCCCCCAGAACTAGTAGGATAAAATTTTTGCTGAAGGAAATGACCAGAAAGGTTTTGAATGTGAGTAAAACCAAGGCACTATCCAACAATCACCAGTCCAACATGATCATTACTCAGGTAAACCTACACCATTGAAAATAAACAAGCAATGAACTTGAAGATATTTGAAATTTACAAAGATATGTGAAATTCATGTACCTTTTGATGTGAACAAATTTTTCCAGTTCTTTAAGTAATGCTTTAGATCCACCATTATGGAAATGTACCGCTGGGTACGTGGTCCCATCTTTCAAGATAAATATAATATAAGCCCAACCATGACTAGGAGCACTCCTTTTAAAACTTTTTAAATCTAATACATCAAAACTTAGATTATATCTTTTTTTGTCATTCTTCTGATCGGCAACTAAAATTATAAGAAAAAAGATAAAACATTAGCAAGAATGTAAAATACAAGTCATCCTTCTAATCAATGGACAACTGGAATCCATCTCTCAATCTGTCTGGGAGATTTTTACTAAATGGTCAAAAGAATTATACTACCATAGTTACACCAAAATAAAGTGAATCAATCACTAATTAATTTCTTGTTACTTGATTTTAAAGCCTGAGTCTTACTGTGCCACTGAACTATTGTTACTAATAATTATACAAACACATATAAATACAGTCAACACAGTTGTAAGCGACGGTCAGATGGGCTTTTAAAAAAAGTCATGTATGACAGGGTTATTTAAATATAGATCCAAAGTTTGAACATATTTTAATAATTGCACATAGGATTGATGACAATATGTCTATTAATTGATGCATACATCTGTTTTATAGTGTCTTTACTTTAAATCATCATACTTTTATTTTCAAAAATACACCATCTAAATGACAGTGAATTTATGGCAGAAAAACATCATAAATATCATTGAATGAATACACTCCATAAGAAAAATAGACAACTAAAACAGACAGTAGATCCAGCAGACTAGACTGTATGATCAAATCAAACAAGAGCTGTCAGAGAAACAGCATGCTTGACTTTTCTCAGTTAATCAGTGAATGGGTTTTAATAGTAAGGAGGAAGTAGTAATGATGAATAAGTATTCCAAGTTTGAGTTGAAAATCTTTGATAGTATTAAAAATTGTAAAAACTTCAGCCTTGATTTTAGATGTTTTCTATGTAAAAAAGAAGAATTACTCCTACAACAGTGTGCCAGGGTTATTGGCCTTTATAGTAAGGTGGAAGTAGTGATGATGAATAAGTATTCCAAGTTTGAGTTGAATATCTTTGACAGTACTGAAGTTATCTAAATTTGTAAAAACTTTAACCTTGATTTTGGATGTTTTCTAAGTAAAAAAGGGGCATAACTCCTAAAACAGTGGAGCCAGGGTTGTGGGCCTTTAAAGTAAGGTGGAGGTAGTGATGATGAATAAGTATTCCAAGTTTGAGTTGAATATCTTTGACAGTACAGTGTATTGAAGTTATTTAAATTTGTAAAAACTTTGATTTTGGATGTTTTTTCTAAGTTAAAAAGGTGCATAACTCCTAAAAAAGTGGAGCCAGGATTACGGGCCTAGATACTAACTTAACTAAGGTGGAGTGATGTTGAATAAGTATTCCAAGTTTGAGTTGAATATCTTAGACAGTATTGAAGTTATTTAAATTTGTAAAAACTTTAACCTTGATTTGCAACACCAACGCCCGGGTGACAGTATAAGCTCTCATTTTCACCGAAAAGTCGAGCTAAAAAACAAAGTAATGTCAGTTGTTACCTGTGTCTGAACCTCTATCAGGTTGATAACCGACAGAACTTATCATTGCCCAGTCTTGCTCTGAATGATTGTCTAAAGACATAACTTCTTCTGCTTTCCATTCTACAAATGTTCCCTCTGGCTAAAAAATAGAATAAGAAAAATATATTTCTATTAATAATGTTCAACACTAAAAACACACTACAAAAAACATTTTAAGCTTTAACAGATATATCAAATTTTAAAATAAACATAACATTTACAGTATCATACTTAGTTATACATATAATACACAAGTCAATTTTATAACAATATCAGTGCCACCAATAAGAAAATCTTAATAACCATAGACTGATAAGAAAAACTTATAAAACTTTGTTTTTTAAAAAAATAAAAAATTAGCCAAATTGAAGTTTCGAAAAATGGCACTTTTTCTAGAAAAGTGTATAGCTACTTATGATGATATATAAAGGATATATATTAATATATTAATTAATTTCTTGTAGTATACATGTATAAATACCTTTTGTAATAGATAAATTCTCCCAGGTAAATGTGCATCTCTATCTGATGTATGAGTGTTAACATTTATATGTATGTACACTCCATCTTTCTCATACAGTGTCTGAAACAAGAGCAAACATATTGTATAGGTTATAGGGCTGCTGCGAGTATCCGAGTACTCGGATACTCGCCATCCAGACCAAAAAATCGAGTACAAATATTCGTCACATCTGAAATCGTCTGGTAGCGATCTATTTTTTTGGAAAAAAGTTAGCTTACTTCCACTGAAAACGAGCCGCATTACTAATATAAACTCAAACATTTGATTGATTCACATTTAAACAAAAATAAATTCAATGAAAATGCCCATTTAACGTCTGGTAATAGTAATGTTTGGAGTACATGGTTTTCCATTTAGTAAAAGCTAATCATCGCTTATTTTTGTTATTACGTGAAATTCAGTACGCTTCTCATTTAACAAGTGATTCGTGGTTGGATTTGAATCACTTCACATGAATTGTGGTTTGAATCGATTGTCACTTGCTCAACGATCCACAGCCCTAATAGGTTATATTAGGATCAACTCCTTGTCAAGAGTTTCTGAGGTTAGATGTTTTATAAATACATAAAACAATGTATGAGTCACATCTCAGGTCATGGAACTCATCCAATCTTTCCTGATAGATAAGTTATTTAGAAATTTATTTAAGACATTATGCTTTCCAGTCAGTATTGACTTTCTTTAGCACAACATTGCAGGCCTCTTTTCCTTTTTTCCTACTAGCCCGATCTGTAACTTTATTTCTCTTTCAATTATTATCATGTAAATTGACAAGACCTCTCATTTCTTAGCAGTCATAGTTTTTATTGTTGTAAAATATATCTAAAATCATAAATTGTTTTAATTATCATAAAAATTTGGACCCATAAATTACTTTAATTATTGCTATAAAATGTGGTGGGGAAGCACTAAAAAGTCGACTGCTAAATATGCATGAAAAGCCCAATAAACTAAAGAATTTTAAAAAACGAATGAATATTTTGATTTCTTCAATAAAATATCCGGGGTTACGAAATCAACTGTACGAGTTTTCTGAGTCGTACATTTTCCAAGGTCCGGACTAGTCATTTTTCTTTTTCATCTTTCGCATAATTGGCTAGAACTTACATTGCCAACAGTCTTTATTTTCCGAAATAAGTTGATTGTGAAATTCAGTTACTATATTTATGCTGTGCGTATATGGGTGTATTTCATATTAATTTCAAGTAGTAATCTTGACTTAATGTACGTAACAAATTGTCAGGTGCCCCGGGGAGTCTATATTTTTTTGCAGCAATTAAATCAATATTAATCCTTTGTTTGATGATGAGCATGCGTTGGCAATATTAAACTGATATTGATGTAAACAATTTAAGATAAGAAGTGTGTCGGTATTTTTAACACTTTGTCAATGTTTGATAGCGTAACAATGTCATAATTGCGATGAGGCATTGTGTAATCAAAGAGTCTACTTTAATTTAATTGTTAATTACATGTAGAATTAAGTCTTAAAACAAGCATTTTTTATTTGTTGACTTAGTACGCTAAAAAATGGCCAGTAAAAAAAATATCTGCAATTGCAGGAAATCAAATGTTCTTTGTTAAAATTTATCATGACGCCCGCTATTTTATCATTTTATTTCGAGAAATTTTAAACATTAATCTTTCTGTTCATATTTTTCTGACGAAAAAAAAACTATTTTCACCTAATTTACATTTTTTATGGAATAGTTGTAAGGAAGTACCCGGACTAGTACACCTCAAGACGGCTCGATTAAACACATGCATATGCACCAGATTACTTTCAAATGTGTTAGTATGCTTGTTAATAAAGCATGAACAAGCTTTTGTTGCATAAAACTGGAGTTTGGTAAACTGAAATCGGCTTGAACTTTTGTAGTAATTAAAGTTTTGATCAAAATTAAGTAGCCCGGTCGGGCTACCTACGAGATAACTCCACCAGACTGGACCTAACTTGAACCAGTGAATGTCTGTCGGCTGCGCCTTAATGTTGAGTCCTGCAATGTAACCTGTTCCACAAAAGAACACCAAATGTCATTACCACCTAAGTTTGTTTTCGCAATGGACATCATCTTACATTAAATTATTTTCAGCAGAATTCAGCTTATCTATCAAGAGGTTTCATCATAATTTCATATTTTGAGTTCTACCAGTTAATGAATAGTTAAATCAATTTTAGTGAACAAATTTTATTTAATCTTTCAACAAGAGATCATTTCGACTCAGCACTAAGTTAAAAAAATAAGTTTTAGGCATTTTTAGTGGTACAGCTAACATACCAACCCTGGCACTAATCAGTCCTCAATATCAAACACTTACAAAAAACATCTTCAGGATGACAAAAAACATAGAAGTTTGTGGGTAAGCCACACTTATTTAATTTCTCATTTGAGAATACTGACATGATAAAATTGTTAACAATTACATTCACAAACATTTAAACAATGAAGAAAATACATAATATATCTACAAGTCTTTATTTCCTGGAGGAACTGACACCCCCCCCCCCCCCCCGCTGGACACCCTGTTCACAGCCAAAACTATTTTATCAAATTCATTAATAGCTTGTTCTAGTGTGGTGTAAATAGTCAATACAAGTTTTATAAAAGTAAACTTTAATGATAAAGTGTAATGGTTTCCTTAAACTATGGTGTAGTAAAATATATTTTCAAAAAAACAACTAATTTTGAGGGTCTGTTTACACCAGAAATCTATGAGTAATACTCAAGTGTCACTGTCAACTCACAGATCAGCCCATATTTTGTAGGCCAGATAATTTGGATCATTGTCTCAACAAATAAGCGATATTGATTGAAAAATATATAGCAGTATAATTAAATAACATATTTCCATCCAAAATACAAATAATTACGGATTGTTAAATCACACGTAAACAATACTCACCTTCATTTCACTTGCCATCTTTTACTAATGTTTATTTTCGTTCATGACAGGCTAATTGTAATGCCGCTTACGCCTTAGATAAATAAATAGACACGCATAAGATATTTAAAAGCTAAAAACGTGTTTTTTATTTCTAGAATGCTAGATTTTCAATAAATTATTTTGGTTATTTGAGTTTGCACGTAAAATTCGGCTAACTCTTGTTTAATGCAATTATTTTTTCGGCGCCGTAAGCGATTTCTCGTGACAGATGACGTCACATTCGCCATGTTTCATTCAGAAAGAGGTGTAATGTTTTGATTTTGACTAGGAAGTTGAGTTTTATGTGCAATCTGAGCTATGATATCCTAAGGATCACGTATATCCCATAAAAACTTTAATTGTTGACTACTTAAATAAACTATTTTGTATATAATGGCCGGTGGTGGTGGTAGAAACTTTAATTTCAAAGTTGTTTTGTTGGGGGAAGGATGTGTAGGGAAAACTTCTTGTGTATTGAGATATGTTGAAAATAAATTCAACGATAAACACTTGACCACCTTACAGGTAATTCTGAATTTATGTTTATATTGTTTCTGGTTTCAATTTCTACATGACTGACATGTTGTCACGGTAAGACTGTCACTTAAATTCTTAATATTGATCAGTTTGCTGATACAGATCTAGCCCACACAGAGACACTCAGACAGGTATTCAAAATTTTGGATTAACTGGGTATGTCAGGTTAGTGCCAGTCGTTTGAGATGGCCTTCATATAAAGTGTAATACAATAGAGTTTGTATGTTTTGTTGGATTTCAACCAGTTTGCATTAGCAGATACATGTTGAATTCACAAACCTTTTGATTGAAAGTGAATTTTTATTTGGAGAATAAAAGTTTAAAACCTTACACTCTTAATATAAAGTCTTTGTTGTTATTATTATTATTACTGGGAATTAAACCTGGTTCTCCCAGGTGGTAGGTGAGACACTCCACCACATCACTAAAGGGTTAACCCAACAGCTTTTCTGTTGGAAGTGACTATATAGCCACACTATTTACACCACCACTGTTTCCTGAAAATTTTGGGTCATAGCAACTGTGTCTCTAAAATCATGTGTATGCCATTGCCACCACTCTTATGATCTTATCATCAGTATTCATCACTAATATCATTGCCATCTGTCCTAATCCAAGGGTATATGCTCTTCACCAAAAAGGTGGATTTTTTGTATTTAGGATAGCTTGACAACCAGACCAATCTAACTGAGGACTACATAATTATGGTTATTGCATTATGCAATACCTCTGTAAAATTATCTATTACATGCAATGGGTCTAGCATATATTTGGTTTTTTGTGACAATGTGGTACCTGGTTAATTTTGGGCTGCACTTTATTTTTGACACTCAACAAAATACTACTAATTGAACTATAAAATGCTGAATGAACTCTGTGTTCTTCTTTATGGATTCATTTCTAAACAAAAGACAATAGTTTAAAAAATCCTGATTAGTACTTGTATTGCTATTCATGCATTAGTTTCATAGCTTGAATCATTGTGAGAATGATCAAATTATTGTGTGGACAATATCTTGACTTAGTAAAAGTATGCAAAGAATTTCCTTTTATATTTCAGTACTGTTCACATTTATATAAAATTGCTTATTACATGTATCAAATATAATAACCTTTTTATATAAGATGAAGTCTGTTTTTCGTACACATTAGGCCTATTGCTTTATTTGTCAATTATTTTTCTTTATTTCTTTCAACCAGGCATCATTTCTTACAAAGAGATTGAACATTGGAGGTAAACGTGTGAATCTTAACATATGGGTATGTATGCTTGATATTTTTTGTATACATGTATAACATAATTTTATCTCTGAAGGCTATTCTTAAGCATTTATGAGAAATGATAAATTTATGTTCTCAATGTTTTGAACTCTTGCTTCTTTCTTCGATTAATAATTTTGATGGCTGATATTAGTATAGATGAATGAGAAATCTGTGTATCATTATGATATGCTGTCTTTGTCTTAACCCACTAGCCCCTAAGCCTATTCACCCTATTGGGAGTGAAAATTGATTCAGGCTAGTTAAATTTGCTTATTTCCTATATCTAGCAAGTTGATAATTTGGCAATTTACTTTAAAATGTTATAAATTAAGCTAGTTATAATAAACAACTAAGGTGAAGACTGGATAATTGATACAATTTATTATGTTAGATGAAATCTGTAAGGTCTTGTCTATAGTATGAGTCTTGATGAATTTTGTCAGTAATTCTGCATGTTTTCAAGTTATAAATAATACAGTAAAGTTCCAATGTTCTGTCTATACAATACAATGATGCTTTAACCAAACATTTAGGATAGTTTCTTATTATTTTCATTGAGTCAAACAGTTACATTCAAATGTATATAGATTATAGAGGATGTAGCCTCTTGTGAAAATATGATTTTCTGAGTTCAAAAGGTCAAATATAAAAGGATCTTACACTGATATTGACATTTTTGGTTTCTTTCATGCTTTTTACGTGAATCTTAATGCAAGGCATATCCCTGTCCATGTTTATGAATTGACAAAATATCTCTTTATATATGTGATAAAGCTGATAGATAGTTTCACTTACAGTTTAACTAATTTATTGTAGCATAATCATTTACATAAAACATTGTGATCAATGCTTTACTTAGACATTAGGGCTGCGGCGAGTATCCGAGTACTCGGATATTTGCGATCTTGACCAGAAAATCGAGTACCAATATTCGTCACATCCGAAATCGTCGGATCGCGATCTAGTTTTTGAAAAAAAAGAAAGAACATTTTTCAGCTTAATTACCACAGAAAACGAGTCGCACTACTTATGAAAACTTTAATTTATGTAGGGACCAAATTATTATTCGTCAAAATTTCAATTGATACACATTCAAACAAAAATGTTATCATTAAAAATGTCCATAAAACATCTTGTTGTAATGTTTTGGGTACATGGTTTACCATTTAGTAAATGCTTCTGTAATTTTTCACTTATTTTTGTTATAACATGAACTCCTGTATGCTTTTCTGTTAACATGTGATTCGTGGTTTGATTCATGAATCGCTACACATGAATCGTGGTTCGGATTGGATCGCCACTTGCTCAACAATCCACAGTCCTGTAAGACATTATCTAAATCCAAATCTAATGAATCAATATTTGTTAGGTAAAGCAAAGATATGGAAAACATATTTAAACACAAAAATCATAAAACCTTTTCTGTAAAAAGTCCGTCAGGCATATGGTATATTTTCATAATTGTGAAAGTATAAAATCATATATATTTTCATCAAATTACACTATAGTTAACCCTAAATAATAAAAGAAACTTTTTCTATGTAAACTGTTATAGTGTATTTTAGTTGTACATGTAATTTGTATATATAGTAATAGAGTTTGTATTTTATTAGATACAATTGTATTGTAGGATACTGCAGGACAAGAAAGGTTTCATGCATTAGGGCCTATATATTACAGAGATAGTAATGGTGCAATTCTAGTCTATGATATCACTGATGAAGACTCATTTCAAAAAGTAAGTAGATATACAAATACATAGAATAATTGCAACACATAATTACATATATTATTAATGTATATTATATATTTATTTATATTATTAATGATTTTCAAGAACTAAGAAAAGGGCTAGGAGGCATAAAAAAGGGGCAAAGTGCAACAGAAGATCTATGTTTCAAAGTAACTATTTCTGCCCAGGGAGGAGTAAAAAAGGCTCGGAAGAGAGATAAAGTGCAAGGTGTAGGGTCTTGCTTTTATACTATAGATAAATCTATACATTTAGTACATTTTATAGCAATCATAATCATTTCAATTCATCTAAAAGGCATTGTTTTAGATTTACTACTCATTGCCAAGTAATTTATCTCTTTTTGTATCATAGTTTGAGACGTAATGTTATATGTAAACTATTGTACTGACTTAACAATGACTGTACACTATAGTGCAACACTATTAACCTGAGCTTGACCTACCTGATTATAATAATTACACACTTTATTAACGTTAAATTATGAGTGTCTGTAAGCCTGTATACAGTAATACACATGTTTACAACAGCCTATGTGACTATAAATCAATTTTGTAAATATGGCATGTTGTTGTGCTTTTAATTAAGGAAGCAATTGTTTATAGGGAAAAATGCAAGTTCGCAATGTTGTGGCACAGATTTAAAGTATTTATTCATATGAAAACAAAATTAATTGTTCAGTACATGTATTTTGCTGAAAACTTCCGATATAACGCGATTTACCAACAGCGACAAAAATAGACTGTAAATACTGACTTTAATATATTCTTGTAAAAAGGTCAAGCTCAGGTTAATATAATATATTGTCGGACTATACATGCCTTTAATATTGTAATATGATTGACTAAAGTTTGTTTGACTTGGTAGTGTTCAATGTATGTTATCTATGTATTTTTGGTATATTTTTAGGTTAAAAATTGGGTGAAAGAATTACGTAAAATGTTGGGCAATGATATATGTTTATGTATAGCTGGTAATAAAATAGATTTAGAAAAAGAAAGACATGTAACTGTAGCAGAGGCTGAATCGTATGTATTATTACTATATTAGTTTTTGTTTGCCATATATCTACCAGTATTTTAGTCTCTATCAATTCTCAAATATTGAACCGTTCAAAAAGTTCTATCTGTTAAAAAATATCAATTTAAATAGATCATCTGCTATGATTCAATTATTTCTATATTCCTTATAGGCTCATCAAACTTTTTCCAGGGTTCGACACTAAATGTTTTAACCAGGGATCCAGAAGGAATCCCAAGTCACTCATTCGGAGATTCTTCATTAGCATAAGGGAATCCTCATTTTTAAAAATAATGGGTATAGGTTGCAGTTGCAAATTATGATTAACAATTCATAGAAACTCAATTTCATTTAAGAACAGGGCAATTTTTCATGGATCCTTTTTTGGGATCCTCGAAATCCCTAGACACTGTTAGTGTCAAACCCTGATTTCTTGCATGGAGCCAAATCATTGATAAGTATGATGAGTTGTGTTAGGCCTTAAGCCTTGCCATATACAATGCACTCAAAATGTTGAGCCTGCTATCTTAAGACTGCTCTTGTTTGAATGATGATTATTTCTTTTCACCCCAATTTTGACTTTTTGTGTTAACTTGCCTGGCAACATATTGGTGTTACCTGTGGTGTTAATGAAGGAAGTTACTTTTGCTTGTCTATGCCATGGCTACTGTCATCTTGCTTCAAACAGTTTTTACACATTGTGTGGTTTCCTTTGCCATAAATTGAAGACTTGCGCATAAGAACTGTAAATTCTAGATTATCATATGATTAGGCCATACCAAATTGGAAATTTGTTAAGTGTCAACTCAAGTTTGACAAACCTATGTACCTATTCTCAAAAACACACAAATCGATGACAAAAACACAAATATTTTACAACAAAATCAATACATTATAATTTTATATATATTTGTTTTATTGGAAAACATCATCATAATATGAAACGATAGTCTGAACTACTTATGAAGTGACTACTTTAAGCACAGACTTAAAACATATGGTTTATTATAAAATGACTTGTGTTTTAACAAAATTGTCGTTATCGAATACCGGAACACTAAAATTATTTCAGAAAAGTTCACCAACAAATTTGTGTTTCTTTTTAAATTGAGGACTCTAAAACCTATGTGCATGCGAACACTTAACACAATTCTGATATGGCATGGCCTTATCAGACAATTTTTGTTATCTCAGAAAGTGTTATATAAAAGACTTATTAATGTGTTATAGGTATGCAGCTTCCGTGGGAGCTAAACATTGTCATACATCAGCAAAGATGAACAAAGGTATTGAAGAAATGTTTTTAGATCTAGCAAAAAGTAAGTTAATTTATCTGTACTTATTGTGATTTTCCTCAGTTGGTAGCACGCACGTCTACTGATGGAGGGGTTGAAGGTTCGATTGCCTGGCGGGGCATAATTTTGTGGAGCTTGGTCATGAAATTATTTCTATGGCAATTCTCCCTCCTACCAATGATTCTTAATTATGTAGGGTAGTTGTCAGTCACTGATGAAAGTTTGTGCCTTATCAGGAACAGTGAGTTGCTTGACCGACTGCCGTTATATGGTCTATACAATGTGTTGCTACAGCATTAAACTCAGCAAAACTAACAAACACACATATAGCTGTAAGGAGTCCAGTGGTTAGATGGCTTATAATAGATAAATTAAGAGAAGGTAGCTCAACCTGAGACATTGCTAATTTCATTGAGCAAGAAATTTATCTATGTTTGCTATGATTTGAATGGGACCTGTAAGTCTGTGAGTTTTTTCTGTCTGAAGCCTGAAGGTGACTGATGAACAAGGGTTATAGTGTACTACTGTAAAGTCAGCTGAATATGTATATGGAAGTAGACTTAATTCAACTTTTTTTAAACACTAAATATATTTTTTTATGCTTTACAATGAAACGTTGCATTATCCAATGAAAATATACTATGAAAATACAATTTTATATTTTCATTGTTGTGGAAATATAAACTTATATTTTCATTGTTAATTACGTCAGCTTAGAATATAAATGATGTCATCTTGGTGAAAAAATGACGTCATGTCATAATTTGTATATAAAAATTTAATAAAACACACAACTAAGCATGATAGAAACAGAATATTTGTCAACTTTGGTTAAAGATCTTTATTTATTTCAACTCATGAACTCAGAAAATGACATTTTCACTCGTGACTATGCCACTTGTGAAAATATGCTTTCTGAGCTCACTCAGTGAAATAAAATTCAATCTTACACCGAAATTGACGAATATCCTCTATGTATTATGCTTGTTTACTATTTCATTAACTATTTCAGATATGATTGAAAAATCTGATTCAGAAACAGTAACAAGACCTGGCAAGAATAATCGTAAAAGTGTTGTAGTGGTAGATGATAGTGCTGAGACACAACATAGTAGTGGTGGTGGTTGTTGTTCATCATCGTCGTGATAACTGTCATCATCATCATTATAGTCCGAGACAATTTATTGTTGATATCTTTATTTTGTTGATTTCCTATTACTTTAAGATAAGTTATAGTTTCCCAATACATTGTTAGCTTTTCTTTATGTCTTTTTATGCTTTAATTGTTTATGTTTTGTACTTAACTTTATTTTTGAAAAAAAAAGGTATTGAACTCACTTTACTAGGGTTCAGCACTGCCTGTGTCTATCAGGGTTCCCAAAGGAATCCTTATTCAGTTAATCCTTAATGTTAAGGATACTTCTTATAAAAGACAAAAATACTCCTCAGTTGAAATTTACTGTGATTCCTTCCAAGTTTTAGGGGTGCTCTGACTCCTGGGACACTGTCTAACCCTGACTTTACTACACCTTTAACATACATGTCAGCAAGTCATTATATATTATGCCTCAGTCCCATAAAATCGTGGCTTGTTGCGGACCTGTATGTGCAGACAACCGTAGGCCGTGGGAAGCCTTGGGAATTAAGATGACAGTATGCACATGGCACAAAACAACACACCCATACAAAGCTGTAGCTGGAAGATATGCAAGTTTAATCCATACTTGGTCACAAGTTTACAGCTCATCTCATGGACCCTGGTAAAATCGTAATAGTAACGAGTACGCAAGAGTTTGTACAAGTCCTTGTGGGGCTTGATTGCACGGCGCCCGTACAGTGCACTCATGGCTATTTTTATGTTTATGGGACTGTAGCAAAACATGATTGAGTTACCTATCGCCTAGATCAAAATTACTGGTACAATGAAGTTCCATTATGTAAAACACCTTGGTTATCGCAAAATCACAAGTTTTGTCAATTTGACAAAATATTAAGAAAAAGACTCTATATTTAGACTGTTCCCCTACTAAGATCATCAATTAGGATAGTCTTTAATAGTTTTGGTATTGCAAAATCATGTAATTTTTTGATAAAATTTTGACAAAAATACTTACATTTAGACTGTTCCTCTATTAATTTCTGAATTTTCATCAATTTTTATAGTCCTATTAGAGGGACTTTTCTGTATTTGTTTTTATTATAAAAAATTTAAATATTTCATGCAATGAGGAAGCACAATTGGTTGTGACTAGATACAGGTGCATGGCACTTACTGTCTATATATATCTGAAATGTTCTTGATTATAATATAGTGGAATAATGCAACATTTTTTACGTTATACTTTGGTGGCGCTTGGTCATGAAATTGTTTCTACGGCCATTTTCCCTCCTACTAATAATTTTTAATTTGTAGGGCAGTTGTCAGTCACTGGTGAAAGTTTGTGCTTAGTAGTTGGTTAACAGCTAATTCCAGAGATTTAATCTTTCCTGGAGGAGTGAGTAGGTTGACTGATGGCCATTATAATGACCTATACATTAACAGTTAATACTGTTATTGCTACGGCATTAAACACTACAACAACAACAACAAAATAAATTACCTATAACCAAGCTTTGATTGATCAACCTTATGAGTTCTCACTCACTTGCTTGATGAAATAGTTATATCAGAATACATACTTGATTTGTCATACTTGATTAACACATTTTTACAAACATGTTTTTGCCTAATATTTCAAAGTTATTCAACTTTTGTTCTATATATCCTATTGTATTAAATACTAAAAATATTTCAAAAAAATAATATTAAGTACTTTCTGTATCATTGATCACCTAGCTTTCCATAAAGGTGTTTATTCCAACAAACTAACTTAGGAATTTAATAATTAAAAGCAGTATGTGTTATGCACTTGTATTTAACTATTGTTAATTAAGCTTTGTATGATACAGAACATGTGCATTTAGTTTCAATGATTATTATGATTATTAATATGTTCCATGCTTCTGTTAGGTTTTCATGAATGTTAACTAAAATAGTTCAAACCCTTGAATGATCATGTATATCAGTTAGTCAGGGTAAATGTACTCAGAGTGATTTTTTCCTAATTCATATTTCCTTATTGCATCAATACATCCATGTTTGATGTGAATCACATTCTGATACAGTATGTTTGTCTAAATTTCCTTAACCTGTACAATTTCTCTTTCATAATTCTTCTACATCTGCAGTCTTTTTGTTCTACGGCGAAATCACTCGTCTAGGGTGTCGGGCAAATGGGTTACGTTGAAGACTGACTTATGTTATTGTGGCAACTCCGTGGAATTATGGACCTGGAATAATTTTTTCCAAAAAATAAAGTTTTAATTTCTTGTAACTTTTATTTCCTACATGTTGTCTTATTGACAATCGAACTGTTTGATGGCTGCAATGCTGCATAAGTTTTTGTTTATGATATTGGTACTGTTTAATTATACGTATGATTGATTATTGCACATTATTTCTGTCCAGTGTTTATTACACAGTCTTTATTTTGGCAGACTTTAGATGTTTTATGTATCATCTGTCTTAATGTTATGTATTATTTAAGTGCTTGAATTTAAATTGTATATTTGAACAATTGTACGATATCTTAGTGTTATATGTTATGCTTTTTTGTGATTAATGCTGTTTTTTGCTTTATATTTATTAATAGATATTTGTTTTAATTTAGTCAATTGTAAAATTTGATGTAATTGGTGTGCATGATAATTTTATACTCGTATAGTGATGATGTTATAAACATAAAATGGTGATGTCATTCACATTAAGTAGTGATGTCTTACACATAAAATGGTGATGTCATACACATTAAGTAGTGATGTCTGACACATAAAATGGTGATGTCATACACATTAAGTAGTGATGTCTTACACATAAAATGGTGATGTCATACACATAAAATGGTGATGTCATATGCATTAAGTAGTGATGTTATTCACTTATAATGTTAACAATTTTACCCTATGATGAAGTGATTGGTATAAAATGGTGATGAAATACACATGTAATATCAAAATGTTTGTTATACACATGAAGTGATGATGTCAGTGTAAATAATTAATATTACCAAGTTCAAAGAGAAATTATTTCAATTTATTATCATATCAACATAAACTGGAACTATCTGTGTTCTGGTTGGATACATTATGTCACATATTTCACAAAATTGACATAAATTATTTTGTCTTACATTCTTATTAGCAACTTTTCTTCTATTGATAGACACAAAACTATCTTACTTAATTACAAGTCTTTCACGGTTCACTGCATAATGCTCACCATTTAAGTTGTTTATTCAGATTAAAGCTTTTGAAAAATATATATAGTCTTGGATCATTTTAATCAAAAACAGCATTGTTACAGGTAAAATAATTGAGTTTGTATAAATTTGAAATTTATAAGTTTTAATCATGATTTGGGATACTGATATTCAATGTAATGCAAGTTTATATCATAAAGTTTAGTACTAGTATATTTGTAAATAGCTTTTCCTTGGTCTTGGACTATTGTTGCAGTCTTTGCCTTAAATTGTTGCAAGCACTAGTCCCAATTAATTACATATTCTATACCAATGGGCGAAAACATCAACTAGCCAAATGAACAAAGTGAATTGTTTTCACCAGCCCAAATTAGCTTTCGCTAGTGTTAGACTTCTGGTTAGTGGGTTAAGGCAAAGACTGTTGTTGTGATTTGTTATAATTTAAATCATGTTTTTTCATCCCAGTGATTTAATGTATTTCAATAAGTTTTATGTGTATGAAAATAAATAAGACAGCCATGCTCAGACCAAAAAATTAACTTCATATTACTAATATCACATTGTTCATTTACAATTGCTACTATTGTTAATATTCAGAGCTTGAAAATAATGCTTTACTTGGCTGAAGCCAAACCTATTTCCATTTTGATAATTCCATCACAGTGAATATGATTCAAATAGTTGGAAAACCAGCTAAATATTTACTTGTCTGAACCCAAATTTAGATCTTCTGGGGCAATTGGACAACCTTTAATGTTGAACCCTGTAAGTAATTGATAGAATTCTATATAATTATATTACAATGTGTAATACATGTATTTACATACAAGTTTTGATAGATGTGTTACTGTTTTTCAGAGAATTGTTATATCATTTCATCAACATCATTATAAATTCATGTTGTTATTTTAAGACCAAACAATATTGTTTGTTTACATTGTTAGTTTACATTTATTCTTGTTTTTGGATAAGATATTACAGTTAGTATAAACCTGGCATTTAATGCATGTTGGGAAATATTTCAGACTAAAACGGGGCTTGACTTTAGTTTTTATACGCCCGTTTTGAAAAAACGGTCGTATTATGTTATGCTGTTGTCCGTCTGTCCGTCTGTCCGTCCGTGGACAATTGCTTGTCCGGATGATAACTTAAGAAAGGATATACCTAGGTTCCTCAAATTTTATGTGTGGATAGCCCTTGGGTGGAGGAGGTTCCCTATTGATTTTGAGACCCCAGGGTTAAAGGTCAAGGTCACTGGGACTTAAAATAGGTAAAACTTGTCCGGACAATAACTGAACCACCAATGTACCTAGGTTCACCAAATTTAATGTAAAAGTAGCCCATGTGTCAAAGATGTTCCCTATTGGTTTTGGGGCCCCTGGGTCAAAGGTCAAGGTCACAGTGGCATCATATGGGAAAAAAACTTGTCCTGACAATAACTTAACCACCAATGTATCTAGGTTCACCAAATTTTATGTGAGAGTAGCCCATGTGTCAAGGATGTCCCCGATCGGATTTGGGGCCCCTGGGTCAAAGGTCAAGGTCACAGGGACATCATATTGAAAAGCCTTGTCCGGACCATAACTCAACAACGACTGTACCTAGGTTCACCAAATTTTATGTGAAGGTAGCCCATGTGTCAAGGATGTGCCCTATAGGTTTATGGGGCCCCAGGTTCAAAGGTCAAGGTCACAGTGGCATAATATGGAAAAACTTTGTCCGGGCAATAACTGAACCACCAATGTACCTAGGTTCACCAAATTTTATCTGAGAGTAGCCCATGTGTCAAGGATATGCCCTATTGATTTTGGGGCCCCTGGGTCAAAGGTCAAGGTCACAGTGGCATCATATTGAAAAACATTGTCCGGGTAATAACTCAACAATGAGTGTACCTAAGTTCACCAAATTTCATGTGAGAGTAGCCCATGTGTCAGGGATATACCTTATCAGTTTTGAGGAAACAGGTTGAGTTTAAACCTTCAACCAGAAGATATCAAATTACCAAGCTGTGACTTCAAATGTTCAATCAATATGTTGATAAAGTCAAAATGGCAAACAATGAAACACTTGTCCAGGCAATAACTGAACCACCAATGTACCTAGGTTCACCAAATTTTATGTGAGGGTAGCCCTTGTGTTAAGGGTATGCCCTATTGGTTTTGGGGCTCCTAGGTCAAAGGTCAAGGTCACAGGGGCATCATATTGAAAAACCTTGTTCGGACAATGACTCATCAACGACTGTACCTAGGTTCACCAATTTTCATGTGAAGGTAGCCCATGTGTCAAGGATGTGCCCTATAGGTTTATGGGGCCCCAGGTTCAAAGGTCAAGGTCACAGTGGCATAATATGGAAAAACTTTGTCTGGACAATAACTGAACCACCAATGTACCTAGGTTCACCAAATTTTATCTGAGAGTAGCCCATGTGTCAAGGATATGCCCTATTGATTTTGGGGCCCCTGGGTCAAAGGTCAAGGTCACAGTGGCATCATATTGAAAAACATTGTCCGGGTAATAACTCAACAATGAGTGTACCTAGGTTCACCAAATTTCATGTGAGAGTAGCCCATGTGTCAAGGATATACCTTATCAGTTTTGAGGAAACAGGTCAAGTTTAAACCTTCAACCAGAAGATATCAAATTACCAAGCTGTGACTTCAAATGTTCAATCAATATGTTAATAAAGTCAAAATGGCAAACAATGAAACACTTGTCCAGGAAATAACTGAACCACCAATGTACCTAGGTTCACCAAATTTTATGTGAGGGTAGCCCTTGTGTTAAGGATATGCCCTATTGGTTTTGGGGCTCCTAGGTCAAAGGTCAAGGTCACAGGGGCATCATATTGAAAAACCTTGTTCGGACAATAACTCATCAACGACTGTACCTAGGTTCACAAAATTTTATGTGAATGTAGCCCTTGTGTCAAGGATGTTCCCAATAGGTTTTGGTGCACCAGGCCCAAAGGTCAAGGTCACAGAGGCATCATATCGAAAAACCTAGTCCAGACAATAACTGAACCACCAATGTACCTAGGTTCACAAATTTTTATGTGAGAGTAGCCCAAGTGTCAAGGTTATCTCCTATAGGTTTTGGGGCCCCTGGGTCAAAGGTCAAGGTCACAGGGGCATCATATTGAAAAACATTGTCCGTGTAGTAACTCAACAATGACTGCGCCTAGGTTCACCAAATTTCATGTGAGAGTAGCCCATGGGTCAAGGATGTTCCCTATTGGTTTTGGGGCCCCTGGGTCAAGTTTAAACCATCATCCAGAAGATATCAAATTACCAAGCAGTGACTTCAAATGTTCAATAAATATGTTAATAAAGTCAAAATGGCAAACAATGGAAATAATGCTATATTTAATAAGTAACATGAATTTAGTTCACCAAATTTTATGTGAGGGTAGCCCATGTGTCAAGGATGTTCCCAATTGGTTTTGGGTCAAAACTGGGTCAAAGGTCAAGGTCACAGGGGCATCATATGGAAAACCCTTGTCCGAGCAATAACTAAACAATGATTGTACCTAGGTTAACCAAATTTTATGTGAATCAGCCCATTTGTCAAGATGTAATGTGTTGATAGCCCTTTGGTATTTTTGGTTCTGAGGCCCCAGGGTCAAGGTCACTGGAAGTTTGTATGGGAAAACTTTGTGTCGGTGATAACTCAAGCATGGCTGTACCTAGGTTTCAAAATCTTTGCTTTGGATAGCCTTCCAGTTAAGGATGGGACCTATTCTGAGATCCCGGGGTCATTGGTCAAGGTCACAGGGACTTCATATGAGATAGAACACAGCATGGACTGCACACGGGCGTATAATGCCCCGCCCAGCGGAGCTCTTGTTAAAGTAGGTTGCCAGAATGGACAAGGAGCCCAAAATTACTTGCCTAAACCATATGTTAAGCAAGAGTAACAAGACAAGTTGCCCAAATCAAATATAGGCCGACAGGAGCAGTTGGATAACCTTTAATGTTTAGAGCACAGCTAAAACTACACCAAGTTCGTAAATTGTGTTAACATAGGTGACAGTTGGAAGTTTAAAAAAAATACCAAAGACCTTCTGTCAAAATACTGAAAGAAACAGATTTTTAGAGCACTTTTTTCTCAAAATACTGAACAGTATAATTACTGGAAACTTTTACCCATGTTTAAATGTACAAATTTTCAGAGTCAAAGATATAATATATTATAGATTTGTAAACATGAATATTGTTTGGTGTTATATACATTGATGTCATTATTATTATTGTTGTTGTTGTTATAAATTATCTATATTTTCCAAGAACTTACCCATTGTCATTATTGTATCATGAAGAATTACACTTACAACATATAAATTATACCAAGAGGCAATTAAATATGTGAAATATAACTATATTGTCTTATCTTGTTTCTTAATCTTACAAATAAACAGGGGCTCGTATTATCAAGCATCTTACCACCAATTTTAGACGTCAATCCTTCTGTATTGTATAGTTAAATTATCGTAAGATATTTGATAATATGCTGCTCATGTGTATTATTATACATTTCAGTAGATTACTGGGATTTCTCAGTGAAAAAACTGATTTTCTACTGTTTTGAATCTGTGATAAAATGCCGTGTCAGTACAATTTAGGTTATTTTTTGGTTGCCAGCTAACTTAGCTTTCCTGGCTCCTTGATAACCAATCCTCACTCTTCCACAAGGCTGGCAACTTCTCTCTGTACCATTTCAAAAAGGAGGAAATTGATATTATTGTCAAATTTTCAATGAAGGGTATAACAACCCTGGATGTGATTTGAACCTGTTCCACCGACAAGCTACTGTCCTGGGTACTTTTCCATTCATAAATTGAGAGCGTAAAAACCATGAAAACTGCAAGTAATCAAAAATCCTTGTGAATGTTTGTTTATTATACCCCCGCTTCGAAGAAGACGGGGGTATACTGTTTTACCCTTGTCCGTCCGTACGTCCGTCCGTTGCAAAATTTCCGTCGCAGTTTTCTTAGCAACTATATCATGCAGCAGCCTAATACTTTGCATATTGCTTCATCCCATACTCCCATATGGTGTAAAGCGATTTCATGCTCCTTGCTCATCTACTTCCTGTTTGTCGCATATTTTTAGATTTTGGCGGGGGTATCACTAGTGAGCATTAGCTCACAGATTTACTTGTTACATATAGTGCAACAACTAAGAAAACACAAGCACATGTATGTTTTTTTTATAAGTAAAAAAGGTATTGCTAAGTTCCTGTCTGCTTGGAGTCACAGCTTTAAACAATAATGTAAACAATCAAACCATGATATGTCAAGCATATACTTCTATAGTACTTTTTTCAGCATTTTGAAAAACGTTGATGAATAATAAATGTGTCATGAAAAAAGGTAAAAAAAAGATGAGAACTATATAAAGTGTCAACTATACATTTGTATTAATATCAAAAGAAAAATAGTAATGTCTAAACTTTGTGCTTATGCATGTTCACCAAATATAGAATTTACTCCTGGTCATGGGGCCACTGGTATCTATCAATCTTGCAAGGGAGTCTTTTACTCTGCTTAGTGCACTGGACAAATTGGCACAACAGAATTATACCACCCTCGCATGTACCTAGTACACTTAGGTGGAGTGTAGCAATAGCATGTATATCCTTGCTCAAGGAAATTAGCAGTGTTCCTAGTGGGGTTTAACCCAGAACCTCCAGATCTCTAAGTGTGTGTCCTACCACAACTACTACTCCTATGTATATGAATGTCTATAAATAATATTATATATGTAGAAGTTCATAGGACTATTATGTGGTGTAGCCATTTGTGAAAATATTGCACCCTTAGTTCACTCTGAAGTAAAAATCAAATTTACACTATATAAATATATATCATAAAACACACGGTTTGACTCAGGGGTACCATAAAAAAGCCCCATCTCATAATCTTTATTGATATCACTTTTTATTTTATAGATATAAGTTTCTTGTATGCATTAGTTAGTGGGTTCCATCATAAAGATAAGGAGCAGTGGTCCAGTGGTAGGACTCACGCTTAGGGATCGAGAGTTCCCGGGTTCGATCCCCACTAGGGGCACTGCTAATTTCTTGAGCAAGAAATTAACCTACAATTGTTCCACTCCACCCAGGTGTAAATGGGTACTGTGAGGGATCGCCTGCCTGAGGGTGATTTCAGTGACCAGGAGTTAACGTAAATGATTGTAAAGTCGGCTGAACATGTAGATGGAAGCAGACTTTAAACCGCACTTTTTGACTTTATAAAGATGAGTCATTTATATGGTTCTGACTAAACGTCAGTGGTGTTTGAAGTAGACTTACTGGTTCTACCAATATAATAGTTTATCTGTATCAAGTTTGTTTGTTTTGTGTTGCTTTTTTAATGTCGAATTCAACACATATTTAGGTCATATATATGACGGCCAGCTCTTCCTACTATAGGTTTCCTGGACACTTTTCTATCACCAGTATTAACTTACCCTACCACAAGGCCCGCAACTCATGTATAGGGTATGACCTACCACGACCCGCGATCTCCGGATTCGAAGTCAGACATGCTAACCACTACGTCACGGTAGCGGCTACATCTGTTTCAAGTCTTGGTCCATCGTTTTATTAAGATAGTTGAATATTTACTATTACTTCTTTTTAGTTGCTCTTCCATATAAACTTCAGGTAGCAAGAACTTTGTTCATTAGATGCATATGTGCAAATCATGGGTTTAGTGCAAAATGGTTGTAACTCACTCTTATTATATTGAGTTATGACCGTTTTGCTCTAAACCTGCTAAATGTAATGGAGATATAGAATACAGCGTGTGTACTCGCATGGTTAAGGGTTCACTTACAACTCAGGAGATCATGGGTTCAATCCCAGTTCTAACCAGGGACCAGGAAATCGCCGGTTTTTCGGTTTTCGGACCGATTTTTTCAGTTTGGACCGATTGAGATTTCAAAATCCTTAAAAAAATCGGTCCGGGAAAAATACGCTAATTTTGACCTCAAACCATTAATTTCCATAATTTTCAAGAAAACGTATCGATAAAATATTATCAAACAACTATCAGTTGCTAAAACCCACTGTTTACTGATGTAATATCCTGCTTAGTTGTCCACAGGTTACACATCAAGGACCCTGTATAACGTATCCATGGTTACAGGTATCATGTGGGGTTGAGGCAGTGATATTTTTTTTTGATCGAGCACAGCAAGGTACGCTTGATTTGCACTCGATTAATTTGAAGAACAGCAGAAGAATATGTTCTTACTTAATCGTGTCCATCGAACCGATTACGTTTTTCAATCGGTCTGTAAGAAACCTGTAAACTTGTAAAAAACAATAATCTTTTATAAAGAATGTTTTATGAATAATTAAAGAAAACAATTTAACTGCTTTTGTTGGCAATTCCTGATTGATGTATTCGTTTAATCTTTAATTTGTTTGACTTGATCCATGATTTATTTTTACGTCTTAAATTAAGGTGTGAATAATAAGAAATTATCTTAGGACATGTATCTACGCAAATTCTTATTAATCGAAGGTACAGTTGTTGGTGATCAAAATTCAACCATCTCTTCTCCCTTCTTTGGTAAACAAAATTAATGATTACTATTAAATTCCAAATTCAACGAAAATAATTTTCAAAACGAACAGTTTTGTCATTAAACTATCTATAGATGGTGTACTATGCACGATTTGATAATCTTTTGTGTTAAAAGAAACCGCTTGAACCATTGTGATGAGATGTTATACATTTTCGAGACCCACGCTAGATCGTCACTTCGTATGAGAAACGTTTTAATATACGCGTGTAATTAAAAAAGCTTATCATTATTTTACGTTTTCTTTCTAAATTTAGCGAACGACGCTTAAATGCGAGACATTTACTTTGGACCCGTTTTTCTGCGCATGCGTAGTTAAAATAATTTCCCCACATGACGGAGTTTTCCGACAACATTAGAACTAGATGAAACAGCCTTTTTTCAAGTTCTGTTTATTGAACGACCGACGATTGCAGGGAGTAATTTCGGAAACCACGCTTTTATGCTAGATAGAAGTAAAGTTTTGTAAAAACTTAAACAAACAATGCCAATGTATCGTATGCCTTCCTAATAAAAGGGAGCAAAAAATAAGTACTAACATGGCGTGAATAAAGTACAGTAAACGGTCGGGTCCGTACGGTACACGTTAAAACCCGTATCCGGTACTCGGACGGCTTTGGACCGATTGACTTCGGCGAATTTCCTGGTCCCTGGTTCTAACCATACATTTTCATCGAGGTGAAACAATGATTATCTCCACTATCTCATTTTTAATTCATAAGCTATCTATGTTCAAGTTTTACCATACTTGTATAATAGTTGATAATAAGAGCAGAGGAAGGTTACTGGTACACAGGAAATAACTGAAAGAAGGTGAAAGGCTAAGTTTTCCCCTAACAACTTATATGGATTGTACATTTGGAACAGCTATAATTGCATGTGAATAATCGAATTTCCCCTACAAAACACCTGGCTGTGGGAATGTAAGAAAATATTATATAAAAGAAAACAAAGAAGCAAGTACACATAACTTCCATTTATTATTTTGTTACACAATTTACATAGTGCATAAATAATGTAGATATAATACATGTACAAATACATTCTATTTACATAACACAAGAAATTCAAACATTTACAGGAGCAGATCTGAGGATGAAATACCATTTGATAACCAGTCAAGGAATATTGCAATCTGATTGGTTATTTAATTCTTAAATTTTGAATTTAACCAATGAAAAAGCAGCATTCCTAGACTGGTTTAAACATTTGTTTTGCAGCCTCAGATCCATAAAAAATCACATAAAATATAAGAAACTAAGCTAAATATCACAGATGAAGACAAATACCTTAAAATCAGTTAGTTATGAAATGAAAGCAGAAACATGCTTCAGAAGAACAGATACACTTGTACATGTCTATTTTGTAAATAGATTGTCTGTAATATGCCAATATCTTTAGTAGTAATCCTGGAAACTTCAACTAACTAATTTGTCTATTATCAAACAATGGCAAATAAGCCTTATGACCATAATGATACAGAAATAATACACGAAAGTTTAATACCCGGTAGTCATAATGCAGTAATTGAAGCAAAAATAGACTAAACCACTATTTCTTGTAAAACTTCAAGATCTTGTAAAAAAAACTACCAATAACAAAACTATTTAAGTCTAATAAACGTACATTAAATGAAGAAGAAAAACTCAAATCATAGCCATTACTCTTTAATATAGTCATAGTCCATAATCAACAAAAATAAATACTTTACTTACTGGCAAGACAAGTTATCTGAGGTATGTTTAAGTTCAAATGTTTAACATGACAATATATAAGTTATAACAAGGGTTCCACAAAAGAAAATTTGTATGAATACAACCTTTTTTCTTAAATTATCAGAGAATTTCTTCTTCACTAAAATAGTGTAATTTTCAGAATTGGAAATTTTCAAACTGAAAATCAACTCAGTTAATGTACTGGAAGTGTTAGCAATACCTTTATGTACTGAGTGTAGAATTACATGTACTGTTTTTTTGTGTTGTTGTTTTTTTTTTTTGGTTGGATTTAACGCCATAGCAACACAATGTATGGGTTGTATCACAGTGGTCAGTCCACATGTTCCTGGAAAGGCTAAATGTCTGGATTTAGCTGTTAACCAACTACTAGGTGCATACTTCTTTCAGTGAATGACTACTGCCATACATGATTCAGATTCAGTGGTAGGAGGGAGAATGGCTGAAGAAAGTTATGTTATGACCAAGCTCCACGAAAGTATGCCCTGCCTGGGAATCAAACCTACGATCCCTCGATCAGCAGACTTGTGCGCTACCAACTGAGCTAGCAGAGTGGGCAACATGTACTGTACTTACACTATCATACAAACAAAGTAAACAGAATACTACATTTTGAAACTTCTACACTTTCAAACAAACTATAAACATCAAAATGGAATGATTAATGTTCTTGAGCAATGCTGTATGGAATTATGGCAAAACTAGCAACGAAATGCATAAGTGAGAAAATCTATTTGCCTCATTTTATATTTCGAGGTTTAAAAGATCAATTCACCAGGGTTTAACTCTAACAGGAATTGCTTCCAGAGACAATAAAGTAAAACTTAGATAGAATGGAGAACAAACAGTTATAGCACATCTTTTGATCCATAAGCTACAGTTTCTATTTACATTTCTTTTATATAATATATAATATTGTAACATGGTCCTCAATTTATTCTTGTTGATAAAAAACTTCGAAACAACAAGAGATAAACATTAACCACATTCTGGTTTATTTTCTAATACAGTAAAGTTCTACTATTTAGACCATTACAACCAATTGGTCAAAATAGCAGAATGGTCTCAATGAAGGGACCATTTTCTTCTCGAATTTAACATTTCAAATTTAACAAGAAATGTAATGTGGAAATCACATTAAAGCTGGATTTTCATCAAGATCTGACCAAAAATGACAGAGATAGCCAACATATTAAAAACTTTAACGCAAAAATTACAAAAGGAATAACAATAAAGCCAGGTAGAATTGTGGTTACTTTCTAATTCTGTTCATCACATAGTATGTTATCATTGTATGAAGTGTCATAAAGATCTGACAATAAATGGCAGAAATATATGGTAAAGAAAAACTTTAAGGCAATTGTTAACGACACTGGACGATAGCCCGTCTGCCTGGCTACCACCCGCCCGGGTTTTGCCAAACTATAAGCCTAATATTTTTATTGAAAACTCCGGCTAAAAATTGTCAAAAATCTCATGATTTTGCAATAATCAAGTTGGTCTATAAAACAGGACTTCACTGAAATGTTATACTTCACGGTCACCACTTAAAAACAGATTTTTACTGAATAATTCTTTTATGAAAAAAACTTTGAAAAAATCTATCATAAAAATTGACCCCATACCATCTCTCAGGGAGAGTTTTATTGAGACCAATGTTAATTTAACATAAATGTATTACTAAAGCTGGCTAGCACAAAGTTTAAAATTTCTAGAATAAAAATCTAAGTAACAGATTTGACATACAGTAAGTAATGTTGCAATGAGTATAAATAGTTATATGAAAGAAGCAATGAATAAATTAATACCATGGCTAGATGATAATTATGAGTAAAAGATTAGCTTTATATTGCAACATAGAATTACATGTAGAGCTGGTTCATATTGACCTGAGACAAGAAATACAGAATAAATATCATTTACATACAGTAAATCGGTTAGCCAAAGTATGCTTACTGAAACATATAATGATTTAATCAGCCTTATGTCAATTTGAAAAAGTCTTACAATTACAAAGGTACCAAGTTGTCAAAGCAAGACAATGTACTTGCCTCTGTATTCAATAATCAACATTCTTTTAAGAGTTTTAAAGATAACAAAATATATAATTTTAAATTTCTAACAAAACAGCAACATAGTAACTGGCCTCAGATTTGCATGTCAAGAGAAAATCATACGGAAAGTTTACATTTTCAATGAGATTGTACAACCTGTAAGGTATATTATGAGGAAAAGTTGGAAAAAAGGAAAAGTTAAAATGTTTAAAATCTTAGAATTCCCTAATTTAACATTTTCTATGTTATTCAAGTCATAAAATCCTAGAACTTCAATATCAGTTCTGAAAACTTTTATCAATGAAGGTGTGTCTACTTAGGTCAAAATGGTCACCCAAAAAGTTTGCTCAATATTTGAGAAAATATGGTTCCCACTAAGAGTCTTAGGGCCAAACTTGTTATAATAAAAACAATCATAGGAAAGAATTCTTAGTAAAGAAATAAAGTAATCGCTTTCAGTAATGCTATGGTTATTTAAATGTTGGTTTATCTTCCTTGAAAAGTCTACCAAGTCAGTCCCACCATCAAAATTTTGTATTAACATTCCTTTATCTTGCTTGAAAAAGTCCATCTTGTTAGTCATACTTGACAGACATCATGAAAGCTGTATATGAAGATATCACATTGTAACAAAACATCATTTCGATGTTAACACCATAAAAGTAAATCTAATTATATCATAAAATCATTTCCAACACAGATCATCTTTTCTAAGAGTAGATTGCAATTTTTTCATATCTTTTAAAACGTTCAGGGATATTTCTCGTGCACTTGATGGACGTATCTGTACGACACCTGATCCACCTCTAGGTTTTATGGTTGTCGTTACTTCAACTTCACCATTGTATCTAGGTGACAGAGTTCCTCGTAAACATCCACTATGAGCAGTCTTTGGTCGAGGTGTTGATTGATCGTCTGGTTCAATTTGTCTGGATTTTTTCTTCTTTTTCGATGACATCTGGAAATAAATATATTCAATGTACAGTAATTTGTTTATTTCCTGCAACACTTAAAAATTGTTTTTTGGGCTATTTTGGGCCCTAACATTTTATGTTGTTTATTTCATTATTTTCTATTTCTGAAGCAGAAAATTGCTAGTCTGACAGATCTGACCAGTAAAATTCCAGTCGGACCTGGAAAAAATATGTCGTAGCCAGTCCCATTGTCCAGTAAAATTTCTTTTTTAAAAATGATGACAACTTTCGACCCTTTTATCTTATTTATTGGTATGTATTGAACTAATTTTGATGTTTTTCTTCAGTTAAAAGTTTAATAATGACTGGTTAGCAACCAGTAATCAGTAATGATAAGTCACAATATATTGACATATTTTGATTTCTTCTGGTCCAGTGAAACCTGATTTGGTCCATTGATTATTATGAGATCACTGGACCAAATGTCCCGTAATGTCAAAACACTTTTCGAAATGTCTGTTCTGAAGTATCACAAAAAATCAGCATCAGAGGAATTACTTCTTACATTGAAATTTTCAAACAACAAGACAAAAATAATCCTTTAAAAAAACATTATTAAATATTGGACTATCCTGTAAGGGTTTAACATGTTGCTACCATGAACTTAATGCCTTTCTTTCGACATTTTTTTTCAACCATTTCATAGACCTACTGACTGTTCCTGAAGAAATTAAGACCTCTGAATCTAAACTTTCAACAAGTACTAAGCTTGAGTAATGACTTACAAATATCTTGATATAGCCATATAATAGACAAATGCTGCGAGTATTTCATAACCAAACTCCATGAAGGTATGTATAAACACCCTATGGAATCAAATGATCCTTGTGCAGTGTTTTGCCAAGGACGCTTATTTGCTGGTGCATAAATAATCTAAGTGACTCAAGTGTATGACTCCTTTGGAATCAAATACAGATATAGAATATAAATTAAAGTTTACCTTATCTTGATATTTTCTTATTTTAGCTATTTGTTGACTTTTAGCTTCCATCTTAGTTACTAAAACATCTAATTCTCTCTCTAGATCATCTTTTATACGAGGATCTGTTGTATCATTAATCTCTTTAGAAAATTCTTGATGTTCACTGAAATATCATACAATCACAATGTCAGTTTTTCTCTTTAATTTTCTTGAGCACTAGTCTGATATGTTATGTCACATAGAAAAGGGCAAAATGAACTATATCAATTCAAATTCTAATATTTGGCTCTTTCCCAGCAGTACAAATAAACTTTTACCATTACAATGAAAAAATGTGTACAAAAAATCATATCAACATGAATATATCTATGTTTCGTGCTTTTCAGCAATAATTAGTAAAAACTTTTTACTATCTGTGCATGGATGGAAAAACATAAATTAGTGTTCCATATTAGGTCTATTAACTATTATCTAGGATATATGAAATAACTAACTTTTACTAACCAGTACTAATATTTATTTGTCCGGGTCTTATTTTTAGGGGATTAAAGTGATGACTTTGACGATAACTTGAGACGTGTATACCCTAGAAATGAGTTCATTAATTAGAGGTTAATGATTAGTTGCTACTCGCCATTATGCGATAATCACCCGATGAAGTCCATAATAGCCTGAGGGCCTTTGGCCCGAAGGCTATTATGGACTCGAGGGTGATTATCGCATAATGGCGAGTAGCAACTAATCATTAACGTCTTTAATACGTTTGTTCAGAATCCGGACTCGATTTTTTAGTAAACTAAAAACATTTTATTCAGGGACGAATAAATAACTGACGAATTTTCCGAGGACGAATCAGTACTTTGATGACGTAATAAAACAATGACGTAGAATCTAATGTAAACTTTGTTGTCAAATGGCGGTCATGTTTTTAAACGTTTGTGACGAATATACGTTCATTTATCATGGATTAAAACGATATTATCAGGAGACTGGAACGTAATTACTAGTGTATACGTGTTTTTCAAACTTTAAATTGACGATATGGATGTAAGGATTATGTATGGAAATACACAAGGCTCTGAAAGGAAGGGATGAGTCATTCAATGATTCATGGATTTTCCGAAAATGGCATAGACGTTGCTGATTATTTCTAGAAACCAGTTCCATTATATTTAATCTATGCATGGCTTGGCTTTGGTAAAACAGTAGTCAACCTACGCATTTACTGTATAATGGCTGGATATTCGTCAAATTGAACACAGAAAGGAATTCAGTTCGAATTTCGGAGTTTGGTATTTAACAGTGTCAACGGTTGAGTGTCTGTTGAATTTGAATGGTGAAGTAAGTGATTTATAATGAAGTTATGTATTTGTAAAATCTCAGATAAATCTTTTTTGTGTCTTATATATTTGTATAATCTATCCTGACAGTGAAATTCTATTTGACAAAGACTCAAAAATTCTTTCGGCCGCCATGTTCGAAGCTAATTACGGCTACTTGATGACGTAATCAGTGCGCGTGCAAGCACTCGGCGCCTATTATGCATAATGGGCGAGTTGCAGGTGGCCAAAATCGCATAATACGGGAAAAAGTCGCGTAATGTCCGTGTAGACTTGTCACATTTGTTACTATATATAGTAACAAACGTATTAATCAAATGTAAAATGGACTGTTTTTGTATTTGAGAAGAAATTTGTAAGCCAATTATGTTGAACAGATCCCCATTATCATAACACATGTTATTTATGTATCTACTCATATCAAGCATTTACCCAATATATACTTTGTATATAGAATGACATTTAAAAATTCAAACAAGTTCTGGAAAATGTTTCGTAATTATAAGTGCACCAATTTATTCAGAGTAATTAATAGTGAATGCTTCTATTTTGCAATAATTAGTGCACTCACATAGTTTGCATAAATAAGGGTTGGCATAAATTAGTGCAACCTTACATTTTGCAATAAATCCAATCTTTTGCAATAATTACTGCAACCCAATATTTTGCAAATATTACTGCACCCCAATTTTTTACAAAAAATCATATCTTACAAGCTCATTTGATGGAATTCATCTTGTAGTTGTAACAATATATCAGCTAGATCTGATTCTGTAGTCGGTGAACTAGAACTGGAGGAACTTCTCCTGGAATCCTGACATGCACCAACATTATGATTTAATCTTGAACATAATGCCATATTGTGATTCTTCATCAATGAAAATACTTTCTGTACATTGGCACTAACTGAATGACTGGGACCAGTGTTCTGTGAAATAAATAAATAAATAAGAAATAAGAAAACATATAAATCATTGATTTAACATAGAAATCTTACAAATCAAATACTTTCTTTATGTAATTTATAATAAGTAATTAAATTTTATTTTAGCTTGATTATGAAATAAGTTCTAACAACTTAGAGTAATCACTTTCGAGTCTGCTTACTGGTCCACCAGTACTTAGCTAGTAGGACGAGCTTATAAGATAAAGTTTGATGCTCAAGGAATCTACAAGGTAGAATTTGTCCGAACATATTTAACATTTTACAGGTTAAGCGCAAGATGGTTGTAACTCACTCTTTTCTTATATTGAGTTATGAATGTTTTGCACTAAACCCTCGATATGTCAACTTGACACGATCATGTTCTTCGACAAATGGCTTGACTAGCATGTATTAATCAACTTTCCAAGTACATGTACAGTACCCACCAAAAGTTTGGAGACATTTTCAGATTGTAGTCCTGTTGAATAGCTTTTAGCTAGCATTTGATCACTGTTTATTTTGAAATGCTTTGCAGTTTTGCATTATTTTTTGGTGATCATTATTATTATAACAGAGACAACAAAAATAGCATAAAAACTTTGTAATGGAAAACTATTACAAAAATCAGGGTTTTGGAGGCTTTATGATGTCAGATGCTGAATCTTATAAAGTGTAGCATTCATGAAATTTGTTTTCATTTTATAACAAAACATACTTAAATATATTAAAAATAATGTTTCTACAAAAATAATCGTTAAAATTCAAGAATTGTAGTAAATTCCTTTTGCCTCCAAACTTTTGATGGGTACTGTATATACAAATATTTATAATTAATGACCAGTGAGGATATTGAACATAATTAACAATCCCATTTTCTAGCTATTCTAGTCTTTTATTTTGTCATTCACCTTCTTTCACTGACACATTCGAGAACAGGGAAAAAAGTACAAAAGAATCTATACCCCACATTCACCCGTATTAAAAGAAGTAAAGTATTCCTAGTAGTTTTTCTATAACTCAGATAAAGGAAGAGAGGCTGAAAAAAGGGACAAGCAAATCAGAGGTTTTTCTTTCCAGGTAATGCTAGGTTTACATCTGGCCACGATTACCACGATGTCCCCGATTCCAGAGCATCGTGGCAAACGTAACAGAGCGTGGAGTCGAATCGGGGTGATCGTGGGGGAGCGTAACGGAACGTGGTTGAATCGGAGACATCGTGGGCATCGGGACAGATTTTAAATCAAACTTAAATTTCACCACGATTGCCACGATTGCCCCTATTCATTTTCTAATCGTGACAGAGCGTGGCCTTCGTAACAAAACGTAACGGAACGTACCGAAGCGTAACAGAACGTAACAGAACGTGGAGTACAATCGCAACAGATCGGGACCAGCGTGGACACATTTTTCCATCCCTCGCCGCTGGGAAAGGATTATTACTTGTATAATTATCAAATCGTGACGTAAACGTGGTCATTTGTCTCAAATCGTAGGTCAAATCGCAGGAGATCGCAACAAAGCGGCTTAGTCGTGGGAGATCTTAACAGGACGTAACGGAACGTGGTGGAGCGTAGAAGCCAATCGTGTTGATCGCAACAAAGCGTAACAGAACGTGATGCAAATCGTGGGCTCAATCGTAGCAAAGCGCAGTAGAGCGCAACAAAACGTGCTGATTTCGTAAGGAAGCGTAACAGAACGTGGAGTATACCATTTAATCGTAGAGCTCCCCGATTTTTTAGCCTCTGGCTAATCGGGGAGATCGTGGCCAGATGTAAACCTAGCATACTATTTCAACACAGAGAGGAGCAAAAATTGACAGAGAAGAGAAAAAAAACAGGATGAAGCACCCACCCTGAAATACTGCACAGAAACTATAGCTGTCATTGATTCCAAAAGTATTGCTCAATCTTCGATATTTATTTTCCAATCAATAATCGATATGCATTTTGAAATATTGATAGTAAAGCGTATATAGGTAAATAAACAATTCACTATAAGGGTCAAATTTGTGAGATGAAACTTCTATCATAAGCAGAAACGGATGCGCTGTCATAATATGAGCTGATAGGTCTAAAGCATTGACTTCACCCCCATTGAGGAATTAGCTCTGGTCCACAGAAGGTATACCATTCATGACAAATATACATCTATTATGAGTTTATGACAACATAAATGGTTTGTATAGTACTGCAGTGAAGGTATCCATATAAAATTATATTGGTGTATCGTCAATTTTTATTTCCCAATATACCAATTATCGTCGATACCCTTTGAGCCCAATCAATGACATCTCAAGGAAAAACCACTATATACAAAATATTTCAGGTATAAAACACTAAGTACAAAGTATTCAATAACTTACCTTTCCAGCAACAAATGGTATATCAGCTAGATTTAATCTATAATGTTTGGATGTATCAGGTTTATGATTATGTACAGTTTTCTTACAAACAATTTGTTTTCTCTTCTTTTTAACTTTCTTTGTTTTAACAGGTACTTTACTGTCCTCTAATTCATCACATTGTTGTAAGATTCTATTAGCTTTCTGTACTGATTCAATCTGTAATAGAATACAAGTTTACTTCAAGTAATTTAAAAAAAAAGGTAAAGTGTGGTTCCAAGTCTACTTACATATAAACATTCGACTTTACAATTTTGTATGATAATCCCTTGATCATTGAAATTAAGCAGGTGATCCCTCATAGTACATGTATTTATTTACACCAGTAAAGTGAAACAACTGTAGGTAAATTTCTTGCTCAAGGAAATTAGCAGTGACACTAGTGGGGTTCAAACCCGTTTTAGAATCCTGCCAATGGGCCACAGTTTCCACTTATAATGCCATATTATCATTATTCAAAAAGAATGACAGTATGATGATGTAGCACAACAGATATTAAAACATGAACACCCCTCTTTCTGTATTCACTTTATGCCCAATAACCTGAAGTCCAGAACTTGTGAAAGTAGCTTAATTCATACTGCCAGGCTTGTTGATAATTATCTTTTTACTATTATATAACATAATACATTGGGCAAGTGCTTAAAAAAATTAAGGCAATGACTGCCCAAGCACTGCTCTAAAAGTAATAAAATATGGTACAAAACATTAAAACCAGTAATTAAATCAATCATGAATACAGATATTTCATATTATACCTGTATATCAAAATAAATCTACAATATTGATAGCAAATCACATACAGATATAGATGGTTCAGTACAAAACAAGTCTTACTACGAGTAAATAAAGACTGAAGTAGACTTGTGCTGACCAATCAATAACAAAGATATAATAAGTTTCCTTGTTAATTTAGAAACAAATCATGATCAGTAAATAGCCTTATCTATGAGCAAGCTCTTGTTAATTAAAACTTAAGCCGTACAATCAGGTACGACAGCTAGCCGTACAATCAGGTACGACAGCTAGCCGTACAATCAGGTACGACAGCTAGCCGTACAATCAGGTACGACAGCTAGCCGTACAATCAGGTACGACAGCTAGCCGTACAATCAGGTACGACAGCTAGCCGTACAATCAGGTACAACAGCTAACCGTACAATCAGGTACAACAGCTAACCGTACAATCAGGTACAACAGCTAACCGTACAATCAGGTACAACAGCTAACCGTACAATCAGGTACAACAGCTAGCCGTACAATCAGGTACAACAGCTAAAACAAGTCAAAATTAAGGTCAGGCTGGGTGAGTTGTCATAGAATATGATCCATACCAACTAATGTGATATGATTGCACTAAAACTTAATATGACTGCAATATAACCGTATGAAGATCAGTACTACGAGGGGTGTCCCAGTAAATCGTGGACTCTGTTTATGGCGGAAAAATTACGCACAACTTTAGCACCAACTTTTAACTGCCATTAAATGCATGTGTTGTGAGTAAGTATGCTAAATCATTAGACGGTTAATTAAAAAATAAAAGTTTTGCTTCAGTTTATAAGACACTAGGTATGACAACGCGGCGCAAGCCAATGTCATATTAAGACGTCAGGTCTATGAAATCATTTTTATTCACTCTCCAAGTTCGCCTTGTTGTGAACAGTGACAAATACTGGCTATGCATTTACTTCATATTTACTTTAACAAATTTGTTTTTGTCTTACTTTTGTTACAATTTGTGACATCAGTCTCAAAATATTAGTATAGTCAATGATATAGTGGTCCCCGGGTTAAGTATCCAACTTAATTTTGAATAACACTTTCAGCAGTTTTTGGTACGATAAATTCAGTGGATATATTACACAATGAATAACTACTCTACCATATGTAGTATGCACAATGTATACTTAATGGTTCATTTTGTCTGTCTTATGTTTAAATTCAAATTTATACCCATCCATGTTGTGCCAGGCTGATTATGAAACCGAGTTGCAATTACATAGACTCAATCTTGTCCTGACGTCACCTTATCTCATTGATGTCACAATTTTCGTGTTTCGGTGCAAACGCGTATGACACTCTTGTATACGTATTTTATGATTTGAGATTTGGTGTGATAATACATAGATAATTTCTGCGATTGTCTATGTAAAAATAAAATGCAATTAAAAAGTTTAGGTTTAAATTTTGCTGCACACTTGAACTCAGTATGAACGAATATACAAGTGTGAAAGTGGTTGCGCCGCATGCACATACCTTGTAATAGCTGAACATTAAAATGGCGCCTTTAATGCAAATACTTTTAGGCCAAATGCTTAATTTGTATAAAAATAAGGCTAACAAACAGTCTTGTAAATTATGATCATCATGAGACGTAAGGAAAAAAAGTTATGGACAAAGTACACGATTTACTGGGACACCCCTCGTATATTATAATGGAGACTCGGGTCCATAGGGCAATTTGTAGCGTGCCCGAATTTTTAATCCAATTTCTCAAAAGACTTGCAGGTTTGAACCCCACCCAGGGCAGTTAAAGTTAAACCCTTATATGAAAGTTTTACAATAATGTCAATTTTGCTGCATTTAAAAGGTACATTAAGAAGTTGCCAGTATTGTGGAATGGTTGATAAGAACTTGTAATAGACAAGGACACTGAAATGCTAGGTAGGGTGTGCTGGTCTCCGTAAATAACCTAAAATTGTGTTGACTGGGTGTTGAACACAGCATAAAAGTATTATAGTATAATGACCACAACTAGAATAGTCAAGACACTCAACCAATCCCAAAAAATCAATAGACCAAGCAAGACTGTTCTACCCATGCCCTTAAATTATTACATTGATTATAATCATCTATACCAGCTTTTACAATTGTTAAACATAGACAAAAAAATTTAATACGGTTCAACCTAAATCTTTCAATTTGGATTGCATAACTGTAAGACATTCAAACTCCTCACAGTGCATATGTCACGCTTTGCTACTTAACCACTGCCAACACTTAAACCATTTGACGCTAGTAATACCATGTGGCAAAAAATGGCAACTGTGATGAAAACATCCTAACTCCTTGCAGTGCTTACGTCACGCTTTGCTTCTTAACACAAGAAGACACAATTTTTTAGAAAATATTAAAATGTAAAAGAAAAGTTGTATAAAACATTCGGCTCTCTGATGGATGTATTTACTTTTGTGGCAGTGGTTATTGTATTTAATAAAGGGAAATAACCGCTGCGGGGAGTTTGTTAGACAATGGGTAAAAATGGGAGAAGGCAAATATAATGTTAGATCAAATTGACAGGAGTGATAACAGCTTAAACAAATTAACCCAAATCACATAGTGAAAGGTGGGAATCATTAAAAATCAGACACATTAAATGTACACAAACATTCAATATACAGTTCTCAGAGTAACGGTAAGTAAGTCAGTTTTCAATGAATTAAACAGTGTTCCCAAGATTACTATCCCAGAACAATATCACCCCCTGACAAACATGTTAACATAATGTAAGGTTAAAGGAGATTAGAATGTTACCTCAACAGATTTTTCTACCATCATTTTACGATGGTGTCTCTCCTCACCCAATTTCTCTTCTAGTTCACGTATTTTACTCTGTGCAAGGAAAAAAAGCAAAATAAAAAACCAAATGTGGGTTAAGAAAGAAAAATATAAATCTACAAGTTAGTAAACTACAGGAAGGCTAAAACCACATATCAACAGACATATCAATGGTCTATGTCAGAGAGAAGTGCTTTGTAACGCTACATTATACCATTATATTCAACCTTGTGCTTAGAGTGGGGCTTCTGCTTCAGAACATTTTTGGTAAAGACAGTGCTAATACCAGAAAATAATAGTTGCAAGAAGCCAACAGATACAAAATGACTACTTGCATGATCATGATATAAGTGAGTTTTTTTCTTTTTAAAAACAATGGGTTTTCTGAGCCATTATTTGTTGTTGTCAAGTTTAAGCTGATAAGCAGAGTGATTGTTGATATGTTACAAATGAAACCTGTTACTTAAATCATTTTAGTTGGCTGTCTTGGATTCACTTAACCAAAGCAAGTTGTTATATAGCATTATATGAAAGCCCTACAAAGCACTTCTTTTCAGCAATGGTTCCTAAATAAGGGCCTAAACATGCTTACAAATTACATTCACATACAGATGGAGGTATAATTCAATTTAAATATAACAAGTTTAAATAATTTTGTTTTAGGAAGTAATTATGGCCTTAACCCACACACTTGAGGCATGGGACAGTGAAAATTAATTCAGGCTAATGAAAATTACTTATTTTATAGTTGGACTAGCTGATATTTTGCCCTTTATTTTATAATATAACAAATTAAATCAGACTAGAGTTTGAAAAAAAAATAAGGCAATACTGGTTATATGGCTTCACTTTCTAAAAACCATTTAACTATCAAAGTACTTCATTATTTCTATTTTGATATAAAAATGCCTCTTACAAAAACTCATCAAATACCTAAATTGCATATTGAACAAATTTCAATAGACAGAAAACTAATTATATGTTCAGTAACGAGAATTAATATCCAATAAACCTTGGAATGTAATACATAAAAGAAAATGAGATTTTCATTAAAATTAAGTCCATAAAATGTATTATCAAGCACATATTAAGGAACGTAAAGACGAAATTTGAGTTACTTTCTTGTACTTTTTATAAATCAGTTTAGGTTTGCTCCTATTCATTTTATATACATTTTGACAGAAAAACAAGAAATTTAGTTCACCATATAGAAGAGACACAATAAACAAAACCAGTGAATGTAGAAACAGAGTTTTACTTTACTCCTTTCAATTCAGCTGTCCAAATGGACATATAATCTTTAAAAACAGGGGTCCCAGTGTATATTTAGGGGTTCAATTTTATGGAATGCCATGGAATAAGCTGAAAATTTTAGTTAATTGCATGCATTATCAATTAATTGTTAATTACATGATGTCATTTGCCAGTTTGATTTAACAATAAAAAGCAAAAATGCATATAGTGTGGACTGTTGACAATCCAGTCTACAATAATTGCAATGACACAATGCCTATAATCTTATAATGCCGAATGTAGTAACACTTGACAAAAATTTTGTGCTTTCACAAGGACTCAAAACAAATATTGAAGGGGGTACAAATTGTTATTTATGCATACATTGATGATGTAGTACCCAGTTTGATAATCCCAGTAAAAATGACCAGAACTCGTCACTATACAGAAATCAAATTTCTTATTTCTTATAAAAATTCATTTCTTCTTGTTTAAAGACTTGGATTAAATTACATTGAAATTCATGTTCAAACTGAAAACATGATAAATCCTGCCAGAGTAATCAAGCCAAGATAAACAAAAACTTGTTAGAATTCACATATTTGTTCATATAGATCAGTTTGCAGTATTAATAAAAGACTTATAAGATTACATACAATTTCCATACCCTGTCAATTAAGTGTAAAATATTTTCTCAAACATTGCACTATAAAACAGTGTTAAGCAGTCAATTGTACTATTTATTTATTTACGATCTTCATTTATCTGCTTAGAGCTATTGAGAAACTGTAAGAGTTTATTCAAATAAAATACTCTATAGTGACCAATGTCATGTTTGTTTATTTTCGAGTCTTAAAATGTTGATTTAAGCGAAATGTAAACAAAATCAATAGACTTGTTAACGACAATGGTTTAAGCCTTAGTACAACGGATTTACCATAAAATTAAACAAACTGTAAGCTAGTCTGATAGACCTTTTATAGAAATTTTAACATTTTATGTATATAATTATAACACTTAGATCTAACTGTATATTATAGAGACTGCCTTTATCATGGACATTTTACAGACATATCTAAGGGTCAGTGTAAGACTAGTCTATAACCTTCTTTATTTACATGAAGTAAAACCAGTTTTGCACTAATCCATCAATATATAAAATCTACTGCTAGATCAGACAAGTCTTGTTGAATGAACACATTCAGGCTTTTATATCAGTAAATGTTTAGAGTAGACTTCAAAGGGCAACAGAAAGAAAAGAAGAAGCATCCATTTAATTCATTGTTTGTTATAGAAATCAAAGCACTGAAAGGACTTGTTTACTCTTCAAGCTGATACTATGACATAGCAATACTTCAGAATGCTTACTCAGCAAAAACAAACCACCGGTTTATCGAAAAGAACGGTCATAACTCAATATACCAAAAGAGTGGGTTATGATTGTTTTTGTGCTGAACCCGCGAAACATATCAAGCAATGCAACAAAATTTTACTATTAGCAATCGCAGTGATGCAAAACATACACTCATAATTTTTTTCTTTTAATGAGTAATAGACGTTCAAAGCTTGAGGAATTTTTACACTATTGATATCAAAACAATTAATTTTTAAAGGTGATGTTATTGACTTTTTCTTTAGTGATGAAATACAGTAAAGTGCCACTATTATTATCATCAAAATGGTCATAATATAAGGATAGTTTTTGTTCTCAATTAAGTACTTAGGAGTGTTTTTACAACAAGATGCAGTCACTTACCAGTAAGCATGCATGTTTTATTATTAAAATCTTATTCATGCTTATAACAGCAAGCATATCACAATATAAAACATGGCAATAATATAATAACCACATTAAGCTCAAAACTAAAATTAGATTTGATTGGTGTTCCCTGACATACCCTTAAATAAGGCTGTCTTTTGCTTCTTAGACTCAAGTTTTCTTTATAAATCACACACAAAATTTACATTTGTCAGCTACACTAAACAAAATAAAATAGTCCCCAGGGAGATTGGTTGATAGATAGATACCAGTAACCTGATGACCAGAAGTAATAGCTGTAAAGTCAGTGAACTTACATAAACAGAAACTTACTATTAAATGCCATTACATCAAAATTAATCTGCTCAGTGAAAAAGAATAAATAACTCTCTTATTTATTCAAAGTGTAAAATAGGGTCAGAAACAGCAGTCAAAATAAAATTTCAAATATGGCCTACTCAAAGTATAACGCAATAGGTTGAAATATAAACAACAACAACAATAAGGGGAAATATTCCACATACAATACAATGGTCATTTAACCACTTCAAACTAACAAGTGCAACAAAAATTACCACAACAGTGAAAATACATGTATCAAATATCAAAATGTAAAATAATACACCCAGCAAATTTCTTACAGAAATGTCACTATTTAGAATAAATAATTCAAACAAAATCAATTACCTCAGCTAATGTTTGATTGGCTGTAAGTTTAATATGTTCTCTCTCCAACTCGGCAATTTTACGGAGATTATTCTCGAAGCCAGAGGAGTGTTCAACAACAGCTGGTGGTTCTGGCGTGAAGGGATCAAGTTCAGCGGATTTACGTATAGCTTCAATACGATCTTTCTCTGCACCTGTTACCATATTCTGCATATAACCAAGTTGTTTTTCTAATAAATTACATCTAGTTTCCGCTGCTGATAGCTGCGATTCCAACTCTGAATAATTAAGGAAGAGAAAATTAGTTTTTTTGTGTATTTATGCCATAACCCAAAATATAACAAAACTGTTGGTCAGCACTCAGCAGAACTTGCTTACATTTCGTAAACTAATCAGTAACATGTAAAATAGTCAAAAATTAGAAGTTAATAATAAATAGCTCTCACAATTACATTCGATTTTGATGTAAGTTCGATATTTACTTCACCAAATGTGATCAGAAAACATACTTTCATGAGTAGCATGGAAACTCACAAGTTAAAAAAAATCTTCTTCCAAATTGATAAATATTCTGTTTCATTCATGCTACTCTTTGTTTTGTTAGACAAATTAAAGGTGGCATCATTTCTACTCTAAGATGATGTCATAAATCTTTTAACATGACATCATTTTCACTTTATATTTTCACTTCTACAAAAACAAAGATTTTATATTGAACCATATGATCACATAGTTTTATTGAATATTGCCAAATTTCAGGGTAGAGCATTAGAGACATACGCATTGAGTCAAAGACGCGTAAATGCCACTTTCACAAATAAACTTTCACTGTATAAACATTACCTTGACTATGTTTAGAGACAGTTGTTTGAGCTGGTTTTCTTTGATCATTTTCTTTCTGTAGTATATCTCTATATTTATTAGTTTCTGTAGCTAATGATTTTAGGTTATCTTCTGCTGCAGATCTTTCTACTTCTAATTGATGTATTTTATCTTGTAAATTCTTTAATGCAGATATAACAGCTGAAAGATGTATACAAATATTTATATATTGTCTCTATTTGGGTCTGTTGGGTTTAACAGCTTAGGCACATTGTATAGGTCATATCACCGCGGCCCGTCAACCTACTCATCTTTCCTCAAAAGGCTAATCTCTGGATTCAGCTGTTAGCCAGTTACTAGGCACAAGATCAGTGACTGACAACTGCCCATTCATGATTTAAATTAATTGATATGAGGAAGAATGGCCATAGAAATTATTTCATGATCAAACTCCATGAAATTATGCCCCACCAGGGAACCAATCCTAGGACCCCTTAATCAGTAGACTTGTGTGCTACCAACTGAGCTAGACAGGGGGTTACAAAGTTTTATATAATCAAATAATTTATTTTTTAAACATGAAACTGACAGAAACAGAGAGAAAAAATTACAAAGCTACTAGGATGTCATTCTTTTAAAAAATGTTTAATTCAAGTCTTGACTAAGTTCAAAATAATAAATTACAAGTTCACACCCTTCTGACTGTTTTCCAAAATTTGTGCCTGAAACTGAAAATTCATTTTCCAATGCCTTATAACAGTAAATACATTTCGAGGGTTGCCCCCAAGACTGTAGTAACTCGCTCATTAATGCAATGCACTTACTACAGTCTTGCAGGCAACCCTCTTCAATTTAAATGTAACCCGATAAAAATCCATGGTCCGAACTAGGATTCGAACCCACGACCTCTCAAGTCGTAAGCGGACACTCTACCACGTCGCCATAAAAGCTAGCTTGAAGGCAAGGTAGTACAAGTGCCGTATTATACCTCTGCTACACACACCCCCTCCTTAACAGAATTCGTCCTCGAATTCTTGGAGCTTGATTGTCTGTGGGACTATCTAAGGGTGCAATCAAACAATTCCAAGTGGGTTATTTACGTTGGGCGCCAAATGTAACCCGATAAAAATCCATGGTCCGAACTAGGATTCGAACCCACGACCTCTCGAGACGTAAGCGGACACTCTACCACGTCGCCATAAAAGCTAGCTTGAAGGCAAGGTAGTACAAGTGCCGTATTATACCTCTGCTACATATTGACGATAAAGTTACCTTTTCTATTTCCTTGTGGGTATGTACTAACAGATTTATAAGGTGGTCTCTCATAGTCATCATTTATAAATGGTTTATTAGGAGGGTAGTCTAGATATGTGGTAGAATCTTCAGTATCTATATGATTACGATATGATCCTGGTGTCTGTGGTGATTTACCCATCATTAATGAATAATTCTGAAATTATACAACAAACAAATATAAATATATGATACCTGGAACTCTTTGTTTGTTTGTTTTTGTTGAGTTTACCGCTGTTGCAACACAATGTATAGGTCATATAAAGGAGGTCAGTCAACCTACTCACTGTTCCTGGAAAGGCTAAATCTCTGGATTTAGCTGTTGATCAACTACTAAGCACATACTTTCATCAGTGACTGACAACTGCCCAACATAATTAAGAATCATTGGTAGGAGGGAGAATGGCCATAGAAATAACTCTAAATATAAGGTTTTCCAACAAATAAACAAGGTTGAAATTGCCCTTGATGCATATTCATTTATAATTATATGTTACCTTTGGCTACCTTCATAAACTATGTACTTAGTTTATTATTTAAACCGAATAAATAAATACTAACTTTTGTCTTAGTTTGGCAAGATTACAAGTTGATACGAAAGTTAATCAAGGGCAAGTTCAATATTGTTTATTATTACCCGCACTTACAAGATACAAACAACATTTTGTACACATTATTGCTGAAAATCACCAATTGCAAATACTATTCTCTGCACACATACTTTTCATTGTAATAGTATTTATAGTGTTTGTATCGCAAGTAAAAAAACATAAATTTGGATTCCAGATGACATTTTTTTTTATTGCCTTACAAATAATAATGAAATCTTTCAATGAAAGAACAAGAAGGCTGTTCTTCAATATCATGAAATAACATTTTTATGAGAAAAACATTATTCAAGTTATGACATATATTCAATATGCTCAAAATGAATACACTTGAAATTCATGAAAGTCATGACACTCTTCAACAAGTGGTAACAGACATCATAATGAAAATAATATTTTTGTTATGTCAACTCTCAAAGTATCTCATTCAAAATAAATAATGGAAAAATATTTCCTCAAAATAAATATTTTCAAATAGCAAGACTCCTCACTCTCTTTTATAAAACTTTGCTATTATTTTTCTTAAAGAACACTTAATGATTAATTGAGTTTATCAACTATTAAAGACATTATTTTCAGTGGCCTACGGCTCTCATATACAAGCATATCACTTCAGTGATCCAATCATTATCGCCTTTTAAAGTTCATAAACTTGAACTTTAATCACGTGACTAAGTACTGCATAAATACACAGTCGCCACGTGCTCTCCTTCATAATCATTTTAGCGATCCAGTCGCCATCTTGAGTTAGACGGTAAGAGTCGATTTTTCGATTTTTGAAGTTGTGGTTCATTTTTTTATTTTATAAGGTGGTTTTTAACAATTCATTTAAATGAATTATTATTTTTTGAATGTTTGAAAGGCACTAGAATTTATCTAGATTCTTATTTGTTCTGTTTAATTTATTTTTAGATACTGAGTCTAGTCTACAAATCACACGAGTGAAACTCGCTAGTTTGAGGGTTTATTAAATTGAACCGTGTTTGTTTTTATTATTGTGTGCCTTCTTTTTGTTGTATACCACCGCCTTATTATTCTTTTTGGCGATGCCAAAGAAAGACGATAAGAAGCAATACGATGTATTGTCGCTACAAGAGACTAGTGAATCTAGTTTTTCAGGTTTCTCGTCTGACAGTGACGAGAATAGAGAAAATGCCGGACCGTCCGTTCAAATTAAGTCCGTTGTAAATAAAGTCAACAATAAAAGCAAAGGCACCCGAATGAACTGTTCGAAGCCTTTGACTGAAACAACAGGTAACAATATTATTGATTTAAATAAGTTAACCCCAGAGACAATTTGTTCTTTGAAAAATGTATTGGGTATTAATAATATGGTCGTTGACCAAGATTTGTCTCAAAATCAAATTTCCAGTGGAAACGAATCGTCAGCGGTTTCGGCCCGCGACGATTTCGCCCCGAAAGTGACGAATAAGCTCAATAATAATCTCGTCAATTCTTTATCGAATAAGTTATTTTCTGATGATGAGATGCCCTCTGAGGAGGAAGATTTGTGGCCTCAGGCTAAATTAAAAACCCCAGAACTGGGTGAACCTGTTTCAGAATCGTTGGCAAAATTAATTAATGATTCATGCACTAATGCATGTGCTGTCAATGACATAATTACCAAATATAAAATCCCATCAAATTGTCTACTTATGGGTGCACCCAAAGTGAATGATGAGGTATGGAATGACCTTGTAAAACACAGGAGAGTCCAGACCTCAGACAAACTCCTAAGGGATACTCAGAATCTTATAACTACAGGAATGATCCCTGTTCTTTCATTGGCTAAAGCACTCAAGCCTCATATAAGTAAAATACCCGAGGCTAAAGCTCTGATTGCTGACTCCCTTACAATATTGGGCCAGGCCCAGTTCAACATGAGCGTGCGTAGGAGATACTTACTACGTCCTTACTTAAAACAAAAGTACAGTAGCATTTGTAATATAAATACCCCTATAACTAGTTACCTTTTTGGGGATGACATTAATAAAGAAATTAAAAAGTGTGAAACCAGCGTGCGTGTTGGTAAATTTGTGAATAAACCTTTCACATATGGCCCTATTAGAGGCAAATCTAATAAGAAATTCAGGCGTGGTCATCCCTATAACAAAGGGAATTATGGTTCGGGCACCAATTTTAAATCGACTTACGGTCAATTTGGATACAAGCACGAATATAGCCAGAGATCTAAGAAGTCAAGTACTGCTTCGGCTACAGTAACTAGCCAGAATACTCAAAACCCAAACTAGATGCTGTCTTCAAGACAAAGGTGAGTAATTCTGAGAAATTACAATCTTGTTTTCATGAATGGTTAAATTTGACAGACGATACATGGGTTTTAGAAACTGTAAAAGGTTATCACTTGGTGTTTACTCAAAAACCTGTCCAAATAAAAATTCCCAAGGCAATAAATTTTTCTGCCGATGAAAAATGTCTGATCGACAAAGAAGTCGAGTCAATGTTATTAGAAGGTGTTATCAAAATATGTGACCATGAAAAAGATGAGTTTATTTCTAACTTGTTCCTGGTACAAAAGCCTAATGGTGATTTTAGACCAATAATCAATTTGAGAAATTTAAATGGTTTCATTAAATATGAAAAATTCAAACAGGAAACATTTCAATATGTTTTGGAGTTAATCCAGCCGAACGATTTTTTCACTAGTTCAGATCTAAAAAAGGCTTATTGGTCTATTCCAATTGATAAATCCTATCACAAGTATTTGAAATTTATATGGAATGGTCAATTATATTGTTTTATTGTATTATGTTTCGGATTAAGCTCTGCTCCATTTTGTTTTACGAAAATTTTAAAACCTGTGTATAGTCTGTTCAGGAAAATAGGTATAAGATGTTCATACTACATTGATGATAGTATAAACATGAATACAGATAGATCTGTTTGTTTACAAAACATGATTTTTATGAATGACAAGTTAGAAAGTTTAGGTTTTATAATTAACGGTGAAAAGTCTGTTAAAATACCAACTCAAAGAATAACTTATTTTGGCTTTATTATAGATTCAGTACTTTTCAAAGTTTTTCTTCCTGAAGAAAAAATTTTTAAGATAAAGAACTTTGGTTCCAAACTTCTATCTAAAAAGAATGTTAAGATACGTGAACTAGCATCTTTCATTGGTTTAATTATTAATTCTTTCTTTGCCATTTTGGAAGGTCCGCTCAATTATAGGACATTAGAACGTGCCAAAGTTCAAGCTTTGAGTAGAAACCCTGACTTTGAGTCGGTTATGAATCTGGATACTGAATCTTGTAATCAAATCACTTGGTGGATTTCAAATATTGATTTTAAAAATGGAAAGAAAATCAGACAAGACAATATCAGTGTCACAATACAAACTGATGCCTCTTGTGAAGGATATGGTTCTTATTTTGTAAACAAACAATTATCTGCAGGAGGACGTTGGAGTAAAGATGAATCTTTATTTCACATTAACTATTTAGAGTTACTCGCAATTTTCTTTGCCTTGAAGACTTGGATGCATGATAGCAAAATGATTCACATAGCAATTCAAAGTGATAATACAACTGCCATTTCGTACATAAATAACATGGGTGGTATACATTGTCCAAGTTTGGATAACCTAGCTAAAGAAATTTGGCAGTGGTGTATTAAGAGAAACATTTATTTAACTGCCTTTCATTTACCAGGAATTCATAATGTTCTAGCGGACAGGAGTTCAAGAGTTTTTTCTGACAGTACTGAATGGAAATTGAAGCCGAGCATTGCTCAAAGATTATTTTCACATGTTTTAATGCCTAACATTGACCTTTTTGCGTCTAGATTGAATAAACAGTTAAATACTTATGTGGCTTGGATTCCGGATCCAGAAGCTATTAATACGGATGCTTTTCTATTGGATTGGTCTCTATGGAAACCATATATTTTTCCACCATTTAGACTGCTTGGTTCTGTGTTAAACAAAATTAAAGACGATAAGGTCAATGAAGCTTTATTAGTTTGTCCACTTTGGCCAAATCAAACATGGTACCCTTTATTTCTAGAGTGTATTATTTCTTTCCCTGTTAGGTTGCCTCAACACAAGGATGTTTTAACGTTACCTCACAACAACAGATGTCATCCATTAGGAAGAAAACTTCAATTAATTGGTACGATTGTCTCAGGAAACGACTTCAAGATCAAGGAATTCAGAAAGACATTATCAATTGTATCACAGAAAGTTGGAGACCATCAACTAGGAAACAATATAACTTTGCCTGGAAGAAATGGGTGTTGTGGTGTGATATCAGGTCATGTGATCCATGTAAACCCTCTGAAGTTGACATCATAGCTTATTTGCAATATCTTGACAATATTGAAAAATCTTACAGTGTTATCAGTTTGCACAAGTCTGTGATTTTAGAAACTTATAAGATTGTAAACCCTTGTTGTAATTTACCTAATCTTAATTTATTGAATAGATTCTTGAAAGGCATGAGGAATAAAAAACCAGCTATACCTAAATATTCATACACTTGGGATGTATCTAAAGTTTTAAATGTTTTATCCAAATGGATGCCCTTGGAAGATTTATCATTAAAGACTATTACTTATAAGACAATTTGTTTAATAGCCCTTTGTTCTGCTGCTCGGGCACAGACTCTCAAATGTTTAAACATTAATAACTTGTGTTTGAAAGACAATAGTGCATCTTTTAATTGTGGTGACAAGTTAAAGGGAAATAAGCCTGGAAAAAATTATATTTTATTTTTGAAAGCTTATGATAAAGCTGAATTATGTCCGGTCAGGACTTTGAAACATTATTTACTCCGAACAAGAGAACTCAGGAAAGATAGCCAATTATTTATTTCTTTTATGAATTATAAAGGAGTCTCTACTAGCACTATTGCTAGATGGCTAAAAAATGTACTCAATCTTTCGGGTATTGATAGTCAAGTGTTTAAAGCACATTCTTTCCGTAGTGCTTCTTCATCAGCTGCTGCCAAAGCTGGCTGTAAATTAAAAGATATCTTGAAGACTGCTAATTGGTCCTCTTCTAAAAATTTTAAAAAATTTTATCTCAGAGATATTGAAAATAAAGAATTTAAAGAGTCTGATAATACATTTCAAAATTTTGTTTTAAATGAGAAATAATGTTGTACTATTATGACTATACATGTAATGTATAATTCATTTTGATATCATATTTCGTAATATGTTATTACATGTATCTGTTGGTTATTAAAGCCATTGTTATAGAATAAAGATTCTATTTTCAGACATAATATATCTTTTATGTTGTCTATACTTTAAACATGCTTGTATATGAGAGCCGTAGGCCACTGAAAATAATGGTCCCCCATCCAAGCTTTATGTGAAGGATGGGGGTCATTATTGGAAGATGGCCGGAGGCCGAAATATACAAGCACCCACCCTGTTTCATATTTATAAAGTATAAGTTTTTTTTCCCCTCCCAAGAATATATTTGATGATATATTCTAGTATAAATGAATTTTATGTATATATCTGTAATCTACTTGGATATTTACTGGATTTGATATTCATCAACATGATAGTTTCATGTTTACACATACTTGCAATGTCAAAAAGGAGTAAACATTATCTTGATTTATATTTAGTGGTATCTTGTGTACATCATGGTATTAATTGATTTGTATCCCAAACCTTTTTGTATTTAACCTTCAATTTTCCTTATGATGGAAAGCTATACACAACAAGATAGATAGACAACATAAAATTTCTTTAAAGATATGAAGGAGAGCACGTGGCGACTGTGTATTTATGCAGTACTTAGTCACGTGATTAAAGTTCAAGTTTATGAACTTTAAAAGGCGATAATGATTGGATCACTGAAGTGATATGCTTGTATATTTCGGCCTCCGGCCATCTTCCAATAATGACCCCCATCCTTCACATAAAGCTTGGATGGGGGACCATTTTCTGTCATATAATTCAAACAGAAATTTCCATTTCAAACTAAATAGAACCTTTATCCTACACTGTATAATACAATATAATGAAATGATCTTCAATTGAAGAGAAATTTTATAGTAAAAATGTTCAAACAAAATCCTCATGAAATCAATACCTATAAAATCTAAATTCTGAATCAATTGAAATTCTTCCAAGGTTTTATGATCATCAATGATACACATTAAGTCTCTATTCACAATAAACTTAATCAATCACAAAAGATGTAATTGAAAACAAAAAAACTGCTATCGAAGAAACTAGACTGACAGTGTGTTAATCATTGCCTGAATAAACTATAGAAAAGTTGAAATGTTTCTAAACATATTGCGGGGCAACTCTTAAGATCAATTTCACGCTGTGAGCAGACGGCTAACAGCTAACGTTACAAATTAAATACAATATCATATGCCATAAAATACCTAAGATTAGCCATTAACTCCTAGATAAATAAGAAAATACATACCAAGTTGCAATGTAAGAGTTAAACTGATAAATTAAGTCACTATCAATCACCATAAATCCAAAATTAATTTTCCCAAAATATTTCTGATATTTACAATATTCACGACCAACTGCAAATCAATATACCACTATTGCAATAGACAGAAATATTTTAATATCATTAAACACATATAACATCCATCAAGGAGGACTCGGTACAATCTAACCATGAAAAATCACAAAACTAATATATATGTATACCTTTTCAATACAAAGATAGCAGTATGCACACACGAAATAAAAACCCTGAATATTCAATCTTATATTGATCAGAGTCCTACAATAGATCCACTTTATCCAAATATATGACTTATAAATAAGATTTATTCGTATTTAAGTCCCGTCGTTTGACGCCCCATTGGATTTTTTTATCCGATATAAGAACATTTCTACCTCAAAGTTGACATCAATAAACGACCAATATTTCAATCCTGTACAGTATTCTAATCTTGGGTTGAATAGAATTAACGTGATAAAAACATAATATCTTTACTACTACTAAAGACCTATATAAATATATGTTAAACTGCCCTATAAGCCAATTTTATACTATGCTTAACGTTAACCCATCTATAAAAACATTAACAGTTACACGCAAGCTTTCAATTTATTAAAATTTTAGTTGGTGCCCTTTGTGACCTTTTAATCTCGATTGGATTTAAGAATTTTGGAACGATTATACGACCCTGGCAAGAGAGATTAAGAGAAATATACTAGATTATATCTCAAATAAATAATTTTGGCTGATATTAATTAATAAGGCACCATTCTTACAACCAAGGTTATAATTTTTGTACACCATATCAACTTATAAGTCGAGGGTTGCCCGCAAGACTGTAGTATGTGCATTGGGTAAAAGAGCGAGTTACTACTGTCTTGCATGTAACCCTGGAAGTATTGAAAGCATAAAAGAAACAAAACATCAAAAGAAACATTTATAACAAAGAAATACCCTGAACATAGACAGGACCTATATTTGATCAGTATGTTACCTATAACAGTTTTATCCCTCATTTGAAAACAGTTGAAAACAAACTTCATTACAGAGTATGACAGCTTATATCACTTTAAGAAATTCAGCAAGGAATACCCAAATGCGTTTTAGTATTAAACATTACTTAATGTCATTTAACATGATTACAACCAGTAATGTTTGCATGATTGGTTTCAGATTGATTTTTTACATTGACATAACGACGGTAGAGTAAACTCTGTAGTCTTTTAAGGGTGCATGACATTGAAGGACATCACCTTAACAACATTATCATTTATAAAATCATTGTAAATTTTCTTCAAACCTTTCATAGCTACACTATGTATTCAAACATAATGTGGCAATGGCTTTTCCTGTTACTGCTTTGAACAATCAGAACATGGTCATAGAGTATTTCAGATCATGGTGCAATGTTCTTCAGAACATGTTCTGACTGTTCTAATTTAATAAAGGTACAACAGCTATGTTTGATATAGATTAAAACAGTGTTCTGAAATGCTCCATTCAGAACACAATTTGAGAACACCGCTCTGAAATATTCCAACAGTTCTCCTGTACTGAAATATTCTCCTTTCCCACATTTAAGAAGACCATTGCGAAACAGAGGACACTGTACCAGAACAGGTTAATGGAATATGACTAATGAGAATGATTGACTTTCTGAACTTATTTAAGATTTCAAAAGTAACAAACACAGCAGCTTAAATCATGAACTACCAGAAACAATATAACATTAACAATATGATGAATATCTAATGTTTTGTTCAAACAAAAATTTCTAACCTCATTTTCCATATATGGATATAATGATATAATATATTCTCCAGAACACAAACTGCCAGATGACACAGATGTAAAACTATCTAGTGAGTTACTTCGACTCAGAACAGGTTCTTCATCTTCGACACTTGAATCTGTCTCATAAAACTCCATTATAATGAAATTTCTGACTTTTTATCCAAATTATTGTCGTCATAAAACACATAGAAAACTCCAATCAAAACTATTGTACTAAAGTCACAACCATACTGATATAATCCTAAACCATACTGATAATAAGTAGACTGTAGAGATTTAAGCCAAAATAACAATAAAATACCAAATTTATAACATTTCACTAAGTAAATCCATGTTTATCATAAATTGTCCATAGTTTACAACAACAATTATTTTAGTGTGTGAAAAACAAATATTAATACTTCAGAAATTACTTTAAAATCAATCAATTTTGTACTATTACAATATAAATCAAAGTTTCTAAGGTATTGTTTGTTTTTAACTAATACATAAAATGTCAATTTTACATAGGCCAAAAAATATAGACATTTGTTAATAAAATTTAACACATTTCCATTTTTAATAATTAAGGCTCTTTAATTTATTCCAAAGAATTTCAAGACCTACCAAAACAATGCTTTATCATTTTTCTTACAAAAGAACAAATAACTTTTTTTAATTTGACAAAAAAAAACACTTAAAAAATCATTGTTACCAAAGGACCAGAATTTTTTTTTATAATATCTTGGCCTTAAAACAAAACAATACTTCAACTCATCTCTATGGACAATTAGTTAGAGATCTCTAACTCCAGAGTTAAATAAAGCATACAATATTATATATTGACTCAATATTAAATATTAATACATAGTTAATTAACAAACAATACAAAAATATAGTCATCTTTAATTATATAGAATAGTAATCAATGAGTAAATCAACAAAAATATTTGTTTACTAATTACATGAATAGTAGTAACTTGCTCTTCTATGCAATGCACATACTACAGTCTTGCGAGAAACCCTTGAATTGGGTATCAATACTTTATGTGTATCAACAAACAGGATCTTTGTACATGGAATAAATCAATTTAGGATAGTATTACATGTATATGCCATATGGATGGGTCAGTGCAAAAAGAGATTAACTATATAAAAATAAATAACAATTTACACTAGTTTTGCACTGAGTTCACTGAGCCATCCATGTATATTATATCATATTATTGTAATAGAACAATATGAATAAAATATTGATTTAAAATATTTGGTACAGAACAATAGCTAATTATATTTTTGTAATAAAATCTCATCAATTGATTTTAAAATAAACCCAGACAGACTGGCTGACTGACTGATTCAGATATTTGTCAAAGCAGAACTAATGACAGATATCACCCAATATAATGATACATTCTAAAACAATTCCAACACTCTGTATTTTTTCTCCTTTTAATGACGTTTTGGCATTTTTGCCTTTTTCTAACATAGATATTTATGAAAATCGAACTATATCATTTCTTTTTACAATTACATGTCAATGAATACTTATCAAAAAAAGTTTCCATTTTATTCTTATATTAAACACAAAAAATCCTATCTTATTCTTATAATAATGTGTACCATGGATTTGGAGGGTTCATACAATTTATAAAAATTTAATGCATCAGACTCAAAACAACTTGTTTCACCCTGATTCAAAAATCAAAGAAAACTTCAACTCCAGCAAAATTTTTGAATAAAGTAATAAACACTATTTTAGGACCAAAAGTAACATTACCAAAATCTAAACAACAGACAACTAAAAAAGTGACAACCACGATAGAAGAAATACCGGCATCAATACCGAGAGTACTGAAGTGAAGAGTATCTTTGAGACTACAAATGGTACTGTCATCACTTTTAATGAAAGCATATCAACAGAATATCTGTATGACCAAACCGAACATGAGAGTTCATTAAACAAGTTTAAAGGAAATCATTCTGAAAAATAATTTTACTTCCTTTATTGATCTTGTTCTGAAAATTGAAATAAATGTTTAAAGTTCCAGCAACTATTTTTGTATCAACAGTGATTAGTTTTAACCTCAAATGAATGATTTGAATCTTGATGAACATTTGGTATTAAGTATACCTGTACTATTCAAGGAACCAAATATTATCAGGAATAAATGAAATTAAAGAGAAAATTTAATCACATCAAATTCATTTTTCAGAGAGTTATTGCAGCCCAAATGAACACACCATTTTCCCATGCTACATATCACTGGTTCAGTGCAATAGGGTCGTAACTCACTCTTTTTTAAATTGAGTTACGACTGTAATGCGCTAGGCCCGCGATATGCAACAAAGTACACATAAAATGAGGCTGCCAGATTAATGGTCACATACCTCAACCTTAAGCCCCATAAAGGTTAATTATGCGGATAATAAACTAAATTTGCATTTTTATTAAGTATAAAAACTCTAGTTTATGCATCATTGATTATGTTAATATAAGATGATAATATATGATGAAAATGATTTAATAACTTTATTTATTGAATTAAAAGATTAGTAATGTAAAGCCAACCCTCAACAATTTCATACTTCTCTGACTTTATATATATAATATTATCTATGGCTAGGTTAATGTATGGGAAGAAAAATAACTAGGAACAAAATCTGAATAGAAAGTTTTTGGTTTAAACAATATTTTATTGAAGTTAATACGAACATTTATACATAGAATTTTTTACCACATAAGTTATAATGGTACTATTGGTATAGACATGCAGCAAGGACCACCTATGAAGACTTGAAACATGTTGATGAATACAGTGTACAAAGTTTGCTTGTAAAACACGTGTTTGTAGAATGTCCAGTTTATTGACCATCTGGCCAGCTAATACATGTACCAACATAAGAAGTATAAATATGCATAATCTTGATGATTGTTCTATAATAATTGCGTAATAAAACTTAATTTTAATAAAATACAAAAATTTTAACAGTCTTTGATCGCCTTAATTTACTAATTTAAAGCACAAAACTAATGGGACTAATGCTTAACATTAAGCACTGAATATGAAATATTTCAACTAGCTCCAGTAAAAAAGAAAAACTTATGGGAAAGTCGACTTTAAATAGCTACAGCACGTTTTTCAATATAAAAAAGAACTGTAATGAATCGTAGATTAAAGCACAAAGAAACTTGATGGGTCTAAAATCAGCTAAACATAAGTTTTTCATTTTTTTTTTTTTTTTTTAATTTCACATTCAACACATATATAGGTCATATATATGACGGCCAGCTCTTCCTACCATAGGTTTCCTGGACAATTTTCTATCACCAGTACTAACTTAACCTACCACGAGGCCTACAACTCATGTATAGGGTATGACCTGCCGCGACCGGGTTTCGAACCCACAATCTCTGGATTCAAAGTCAGACATGCTAACCACTACGCCACGGCCGCAGCTACTAAACATTAGACCAAAGAGCCAAATAACTACATGGATCATAATAATATGTTTATAGGTTTCAAACCACTCTCATATGAAAGCATTTTCTCCCTAGAAAACAAAGACATAAAATACAAACATGAACAAACATATAAAAGTACAGAGGTGTGTTCAACAAGGCACCTCTGAGGTGCGTTCAACAATGCGAGCGCTCGGGGCGACATCGAGCGCCCGCGTTCTGAACGCGGGCGATCGCGCGTGCGCTCGCGTGCGCTCGCGATACAGCTCGAGAGGTGTTTCGCTTATAAATTGTTAAATAAATTCCGGTAAATACCGTTTCGTTTTGATACCGGTACTCAAATCGGTACATTGAAAAAATATAGCAGATTTAAAATAACCAAATACGAAATATCCAATGCTTTAATCTCAAGCCTTCTGTGTATTTATCGTATTTCAAAGGGATTTACATCGATCTAAACTTTGGTTAGTATATTATCGCCATTCTGTACACAAACGGTCTGACTGACCGATATCTTCACCTTCTTCTATTTATAGAATGAGCGCTCGCATTCGTTCAATAACAAAACAATTCGCGAGGCGGGCGCTCGAGCGAGCGCCCGCATTGTTGAACACACCTCTGGTATAATTTTCATACACAAAATTCTAACACAAAAGCAAATGTAATGAAGACCTAAAGTTCTATTATTGACCATGACAGCCCATCCATCATATTGATCAAAACAGCAGAAATACCACTAAGATATACTAAGTACCTAACAAAGTTGCAAAACCATCACTAATTTATCAAACCATATCAATTGATCAGTGCAAAAGGAGTCTAACTCCCAAGTAAATGAAGAACTATGTAGTCTAGTATTGCACCGAGCCTGTGGAAATTATATTTAACCGAATATTTAATATTAGTCATTAAATATATTGTCAAGAGTTATAAATAACCTGACGCCAGACCATTAGATTTCTCTGACATCAGATACATTGACAGAAAAAATAGACACGACATTGATAGGTATAATATGGCATCAAACATTGACTATCCCCTTATCTCCATATAGAGGATATCATAATTTACTGTTCATTTATTGTAAATTAATATCAAATTATAAATTAAATAAAAGAATATTTATAATGGTAGGGTATAATTTATCAATAATTTTTTTTTATTTGAATAGATAAATGAAATATTTTATGGAACCAGTCACTGCCTTAATTTTTTACGAGCAGTCTAGCCTGATTTATTATATAGAAAAGGGCAAATTATCAACCAACTTGACAATAGGAAATAAGCAATTTTCAAGAGCTAAGGTTTTCCAGTAAGCAGTTTAATGCAATGAATGCATGAATGAGATCAACACAATATAAAATATTCCTGAGAATAACACAAGGCTTGTCTGCATATTTGAAGTATCACTCAAAGAAGTTGCAATACATTTTTTGACTAAAAAAAGTTGACTTTTGTGGCATTTGTGCTAAATGTCAAATCTTACATTGTAGATCATTTAGGAAAGTCATTTTTTCAATTCATCAATTTTAACCAAGTACTAAGCAAATACCTGTGCCTGTGACTTTCAACTGCCATACTAGATTCAGAGGTAGGAGAATGGCCAAAGATGATATTTCAAGACCAAACTCCATAAAGATATTCAACCCCCTCCCAGGAATCAAATCAATGCCCTTTAGATTTGTAGTGGTAGATGCTACTCACTGAGCAAACATGCTGTGTTTTGTACAATATTGACGAATGGTTATAGATTTCATTGCACATTTACACCTCCAGTGATTATTTTAGCACTTAGTAAGAACAAAGCGACAGAAAAAGGGACAGGGCACACCAGAGGGTTGACGTTTCAAAGAAACAAATTCTACATAGAAAGTGTTTGTATCATATTGCTAATTTAATTAATTTAAATATAGTAAATAACTAGTACCACATTAATGCAATTGAGGCCAACATGGAAGATTGGATAATTCCAAATGTGTAGCTTCATTAAATAAAGTTGTTATTACCTGATATCTACTTGGAGTTGGTTCAACAAATCGTACAATCTTTTCCATCTTCTATAAAACAATATAATCCTATCCTCAATCATAAAATCATACAACTTTGACACTAGAACTATTTGTAAACTATCTGCACTCAGTACCACTCCCCCACTCCAGTAAACTATCCAAGTGTAAAATTCTTCAAAAATTTCCAAAGATTAATTCCAACCACTGTAAATCACATTAAACAATTTGTCTCCTTGTTTTTCAACATGAACATTTTATATTATAAATCATTGTAATCCTGAATAAGGCTTGCACACACAATAAAAGAAACTTGAATATAGCCCTTCACAAGATGACAAGAGGTCAGCAAAGCACCAAAGTTTGCTAGTATGTACGGATAAAAACAAAATGCAATGTGATCAAATTCACACCAACACCTAGTTTGTCAATTGCATAAAACTATCATTTAAAACAACTTATACTTGCGACATACGTCAGTAAAAAACCTACTTAAAATATATCATTAAAATTATGATATGTTTTAACGTGATACATAGAATCAATAAAGAGGCACTCATTATCTGATATTTTATGATCTACCAACTTTATTGTTTACTAAAATCATATACATCTTTAAGTCACAGCTAGACAAAAAAACAGCACATAAATTTGTCACGCTTAAAATCCATAACTTGAAATCCATCCATATGTGAAGATATATTTAAAACACTGAACGGAGACCATACAGAGAGCATTACTAACAATATACAGATATTTGCAACTTGGTACAGAGGCAGTGCAGAGACATTCACTCAACCAGACAGCAGTCTACGAAATTAGTGGGTGACCAGTTCTACAAGACAACCACTTTTTAGATCACATCACTAATAATTTCTTTTGGACGATCAAACATTTACTTATAAGATATCGTGCTTGCTACTAAAATGACCTATTTCGACAACCACTTTTATAACGTTATTTTGTTAACTGCCAAACATAGACATTCATACAAAATTAGTGGGTGTACGGTAAAACCACTTTTTAGTTTGGCAACCAACAATTTCTATTTGGCAACCAAAACTCTGCAAATGAAATACCGGTATAGTGCTTGCTCTTGAAATGATCTTTTTTCGGACAACCACTTTCATATCCTAATTTCATAGACTGACTACTAAATACAGATGTACTAAGTACCCCATACAGAAATATGCACTATACCCACACTGAGAAATGCACAACACCAAACAAAATGCACAACTCCATAGCAAGATACGCACTACCACAAACAGATATTCAACAAACTGTGAAGACTTTTTAAGAGATATTCATAACACCATACACAAGATATTTACTATCCAGTACATGTACTATTGTAACTTGACTTATTGTATAATCAAATCACACCTTAAGTTTACAATATACACAACTTATAGTTTCAATGTTCCCAATCAAGACAAGTATTGACTAACGAACCAATATTGGATAATTTAGCACATAAAAAATCAAAGGTAATTAAGATAATTATCACATTCTTGTATTGTGTGACTTCTGGGGATAAGAAATTAGAATATACATGTACAGTCAAACTACAGACATTTGTAAGACATACTGATATATGAGGATTGTTTTATTTTATTTATTGGATTTAACTCCGTGTCAACACAATTTAGGTCATTTTACGGGGTCCAGCACACCTCACCTAGCTTTCCTGGACCATTGTCTATAACCAGTACTCACCTACTCTTCCACAAGGCCGGAAACTTCTCCATATTATCTAATCAATGGAGGAAAATAGACGTTATTGTCAAATTTTCATGGAAGGGTATAACCTCCCCGGGTGGGATTCGAACCTGCACCCCCTCGGGCACGAGATTCCAAATCCCGGCACGCTACCAACTGCGCTATCGACCCGGGTTATGAGGATTGTCTGTGAGTCAAACTATAAACTTATAATGACCATTCCTCCCAACCTTTTTCTGTGCCTCACATATAATGCAGACATAGTTACTTCAATACTCTTGAAACATCAACCCTCTGATGTGACATACTACTTTTTTCTGCCTCTCAGCCCTTTTCTAGATTCTAGAATATTTACTCCTATCTATTACAAGACTAAAGGTGGCAATCAAGTCAAACTTGGACCAGCCTGAATCAATTTTCACTAGACCTGGTCTTCAGGCTAGGGGTTTGAGGCTAAGACTGTACTGAAAATTGGTTAATAACAAATATGATATTTACAATAAACAAACTATAAAATCATTCATGAATTTATTAAATTCATTAAATTTACCTCACCCCCTGATGTGCCCTACCACTTTTTACATGGGGTTTCCCCATGTTTAGAAGTAGACAGTAGCAAATCCACATTTCTATCTGCTATGAACAATTACATTAAGCTGTACATGCCAACTTAAAGGGGTCATAACCACTTCAATTTTAATAATCGACTTTATGCGTTAACAAACAGACAATGCAATTTGTCCAATATAAGTATATCAAATCAGGTTTAGTATTCTAATATTCAATAAATGTCAGGGAAATTTCCCTTGTATTATTCATTGTTTTTTTGCCCCATCAAAATCCCATGTCAGACAGTGCTATTAGCGCTTTGATTCTGCATCCATGCCTGTTTCTGAGTTCTAAAATAATAAAATACAAGACTATGAAGGTGCAATCTGGTAAAACCCGATCTAAAATTTTCTGCTCGCCTACTCCCTAATTTAGATCTGGCCGTTTTCAAACGAGGGTCACGTTCATGTGACCTTTTCTCATCATAAAATTCATTACCAAATCGCTATGATTAGTAACTTGTTTACATTGTCTATGTCACGCAATTTGAAATGAGTTGTCCAATCCCAGACTGTGAATAATACCACTGTTAATTAGCTCTACAGGGTATCTGTTTACGGAGATTGGTGAAGGTGGCGACCCAGTCACAGTCTGACTATATCCTAGTCATAGATGAGATCATGATCATGTGATATAATACTGTAGTCATTTTATAAATAATATATTTATACTTCTATGACCTGAGACAATAAGTTAATGATTATATTGATTGATAATTGATCTTTACTCTAGAGGATTAATTAATTATAACAACAACTCTATTATAATATGATAACATTAACAAATAAAAGCTACAGTGTAAGATCAATCTGTACTTATATTTCATATGGTCAAGAATTAAAATAATGTTCACAAGTCAAATGAAGATACATTTCAAACAGGGCTTTTTTCAGTGTATGGGAAGGGGCCTGGGCCTTTCTTTATATAGAACATTTGAGGGAGTTTGATTGCAATATCATAGATAGGGGAACAAAAAATCCAAAGTAACCCCTGGTTGTAAAGAAATTTCAGGAGGCGCCAGTAAACGGCCCATTGTAATATAAGGAATCAAAAGTTTTGCTTGTCACTTACATAGAGCAATAATTATTGTCAAAATTTTCTACTGCATTTTGAAAACACAGTTCACTGGTTATCAATGAAAGAAGTTAAATAGATGCGAGTTAAACCTAAAACTGGCCTTGCTGTCAATTTATGTTAAGATTTTATGCCTGGTGCCTAAGAGGCACAAACTTTACTCCTTAAATAGATTCTGAAATGAGTGCACACAACAATTTAAACTTAGTCAAGACAAATCAAGAGTTAGACTAACAATTCATGATTGTGCACATTTTTCAATTGGTCTGGTTAGCAACCTTATTTAATAGACTTGATTGTCAACTCCAATTATACAGGGAATCATGCAAACTTCATGAACAAAAATGCTAACATTTGAGTGTCAAAACTAGAGTATATTTTGTTAAGCGTAGTTGAATAACCTTTCAGAAATACAAAAAAGCAATGAACGTATTAGATACAATGTAACAATTGAAAGTTGGTAATTTTCACTGGTTAAAGGCTTCGGGCTAGTGGGTTAAGGCAGTGACTGCTAGTTACTGCATCCAAACATTACCATATTGAAAATAAAATGTATCAAATAAATGTCATACAAAAATAACACAAAATTATAACCTCTACCAAACTTTTTAGAAAATAAAAATATGAAATAATTATAACCCTATGATAATCATGCACTCACCTCACAGTAGTAAGTTCACAATCACACAGCTTTTTCCATACAAGTTTCTCTCATAAAATCAAACAAATAAAGAAATCACAGCATGAAATTGTTTCAATTTTTCTCTATACTTGATCAAAAACCTCACCAACTATTTACACATACTTGTTAATAAGAGCTATCACATTCCATGCTGCCCCCTTATCTGCCCCCTTATCTTACTGTGTTATTAAGAGACATACGTCAAGAGGTTGCGTACATATATCAATGTTTGCACAATTCTTCAATGCCGAAATTAACATTTGATTTTAAATTTTATAAATAAAACTTTGTTCATTTTATTCACAATATATGTAAATAAGCAAGATAGCCGTTAATGTTTCATAGAACCCTTGATCATTTTATCTGCTATGTCATGAAAATTGTACTACACTAAGAAATTAAGTAAAAACATATTAATAATTCATGGCACTTGAAAGAGGACCTCTATTATAAGTACCTCAAGTTTGGGTCAATATCAATTAAGTCTAGTACTAACATAAATAACATAGTAAATTATAAACCATGTCAGTTTATGAATACTTAATGACAACCAAATTATTTCTCCAAACATACAATAGTGATTATTCCAAAGCAGAATAGCAGGGTGCTGCACCCTGCCCTTTTTCTCTCCACCCTGCCCTTTTTAGCCTTTTTTCATGCAGTTATAGTTTATTTGCGTCATCTAATCTCAAATATGCCCTGCCCCTTTTTTCTGCCTCCCTGCCTTTTTCCGTGTACTGGAATAATCACAGTAAAAACTACAAGTTCACATTGGTTTAAACATACATTCTAAGACAGTTAAATTACAGTAAAATTCCACTATTAGGACCATCAAAATAAACAGTTCTAATGTCACCTTACCAAAATTAAAGGATCAGCACAAAACAAGTTTACGTCTTTTTTATTGTACATGTGAAGTCATTACCTTAAATTTTCTAAATACTGGCTCTTTCTATTATGTAATATAGTAAGAGACAAAATTATTGTCAGAACAGCCAAATGGTATGAAATAAGTACTTTTCACCATCGTCTGCAACCACAATACTTTCTTCCATTACCCTTCATACATCGGCAACTTGACAGACGAAATCTCATTTTCATGAATATGCATGTGGCAAGGGAGACCAATCTTCTTCCAATGAAACCTCATGTAACAATTAAATACTCTTCAATAACAATGACGTCATACTGGGATTTTCTTCATTCACTTCAGAAAAATCACTCATGGAGGCAATGATTTTGAATGGTAAACCAAACCTTAGATAGAAATACAACATATTTTCATAGACTAGTTTTCCGCAGAGGTTTCCTTGCGGAATCAATGAAACTGCCTCATTAATTATTCATGATTACGAGATTTTCCAAACCAAATGGCCCACCAAAAAGTTAAAAAATAAACATTAAAAATAACTCACACAATTAAACAATTAACAGTCAGTACTTCTAACCTAAATCCAAGCAAGATATACATACCTTGAAATATTTACTAAATTACACATACATACAGCAAAGCTTAAAGTACCATTCATAAAGCATAAAGTCCTATAATATTACTGCAAGAAAATTTATAACAAACTTTATGTTTCATAATTCTAGAGTAAAACAAAAAGCTTGGTTGTTACAGCATAATTTATTCAAAATGTAGCATAGCTCAAGAATAAACCTTTAATCTTTTAAGCTAATTAAGTTCTGCATTAACAAGTTACTGCAAGTTAGTAACTGATATTTAAATATAAACCATTGTACATGTAGTGTTAAGATTGTTCACCAAATAAACAAAAACAATACATCTATTGAAAAAAGTCAATACTGGTTTCAATACAAATGTACAGGTCGTATTCTAGGTCATGCGTGTTTTTGTACTTTAAACAATAGACTTGCCCACTAAATAGGTGGATAAGCAGATGCATGAACAGCATTTACTTATTTAGAAATACCACTTTGACATTTGATATTCATTTTAAATAACATATTAGCACATTGTAAATTTATATCAAGATATGTTTGTTTTAAATAAGTGGTAACTAACAAAAATATAAAATTGTAAAAATAATTCATCCCTAAATATCGGTGTGTAATGGAACTGGCTATGTTTATATACGCAATGTTTACCTGGACGACCTGTATATGATTCTTTTATAAATAACTTGTCATCAAATATAGAAATACTGGTATATTCAAGGGCTTTTTTCTTATAGAACTGGGACCAATGAGATCAATAAATTTACCATGCAGTCCACGCACCATAAAAACCTTACAGGAAACGTAATTTCTTCAACAATCAATTTTGATAGTTTTAGAAAAAGTTGATACTTAAGTTGAAATCTGTGAATGAGTTCCTTTAATGTGGATTTAAATATCTAACAAACATAGAGTATTTAAATCAGTGGTGTTAATGTAAGTGTCACTGACACTTGAATAGAAGGCGAGAGTTTTTTTATTTGTTGATACTCAAAATCTGGAGACAAAAATGTTGACAGGAGGAGGTAAAAAACAAAACAAAAAACCTTGAATAAAAACTTGAATATGTCTGACATTAATTTTAAAACACTAAATCAATGGCACTTTTTCCGTTTCAAATAACATGTATGTACTACATAGGTTAAGACCTCTCAATGAGTAATCATGCCATTTAAAATGTGTAATTAAAATGAAATTAAATTAAAAGTAACTCAAATTAACAAAAGTACAAAGTTTCAATATTGTCAATGTTAGGTTTATTAAGTTCAAAAGAAAGATTCTAAAGCCTCTTAGTTCATTGCCATCTGGAAAACTGCATTGTGGGAGCAGCCTACTTTCATATTGTTTTAAATTAAAAATTGATCAGAAAAAAAACTAATGAGATAACAATTATTTATGAAATTATTTGAAATCGGGTCCACAAAGGACTTTTAATATCTTCTGCGTTACACAAGATTTCGACCGAATTAATGAGAATTTCTTGTGTTTTTTTTTTATTTTGGGGAAAATTGCGTAGGAGGCTTTGAGTATTGACAAAAAAAATAATAATCACCTAAAGTTTAACAAAACAACAAATGGCTATAGCAATATAAAACAAGTACATTATATCCTTCATTGACACTTACAAAGCAGTGATAACTTTTTTAGAGAGGTTCTGAAAATGAGTAAGAAATGAGCAGTTCCCAAAATATTGTTAAAATATTAAAATAGTAATACAACACTGAATAGGTGGAACAATAACGTATCTCTCTACTATAGCCCCTTTATTTACAGCTGATATTTTGACTCATGACAAGAAAAAAGATCTACAGTTAAGATTTCAAGATATACATGAGTAAACGAGAATTGTAAATGATATATGAAGAGTAGAAGTGTAGGATATAATAGAAACTATTTAGTGTATTAAAAGTAACAAGATCCATAGATAAAATAAGAACAATATGATTGAAGTAATTAACAATTTCTTACACCCACTGATCAATTATAATGTCACTGACAGATTTAACAATGACAAATATTTACTACATGCAAGACTACACTAACCTCTAATCCTTTTATATCTTTTTTTTTGTTTTATAAATAAGTATGCTTACTTGTGTATAAATTGAAATCAATTATAACTGCGTATGTTAAATATTCAATTTACTTGGAAGGCTTTAAGTATGGCCGAAAATTCAAATTTTGAAATCCTGATTTTCAAGAATTTGTCAGTCTATCTATAAGAATATAAACCTTGTTCAGGGTTTAAAATTTCTAAACTTAGGACGTGGCACGTATTATCAAGCGTCTTACGACTGATTTTAGTCATAAATCCTTCTATATTGTTTTATTAAATTATCGTAAGATTTTTTATAATATGCTGCCAATTCTTTAAACTTTAACCAAGTTAAAAAACTTGTATGCATCTATATGTATATAGTTTTAAATACTTATAAAACAAACAATTACTAAGGATACTCATACAAAGTAAGAAAGTATTATTAAGTACAATGTATAAGTGTTTTCCTCATTCTTATAAAAATTCAGGCTAAGTGTGGGGGTCAATAGTCCTACTAAATTATCCCATGAAAGACATACTTTCAAGACCACAATTTTTTATTCAGTATGAAGTAAAAAATTACACCAGTAGCTGTCAACTGACAGTCCATACAGCAGTAGGCATGAGGAATGGACTTATAGAAACTATATAATGACCCACTCATGTAAGATATCTACTATCTGCAAACTTCTCTATGAGAAACAAAGGTTGACAATGTATTGATCATATCTTTCTACTAAGAAACATCAATGAACAGAGTATAAAATGGAAGACATCACCATTTATCAATTTTATACCGTTTCAGAAAGCCTTTGACAGGGTAGACAGAAACATTATAGAAAATCCTTGAATCATTATTTTACTTATATTTAAGATGTTCTACACTAACTTCAGATACAGCATTGTCCTTGAACAAACAACAACATATTCCTTCCCATTACTATAGGGACTCAGGTGTTGGGCAAGGGTGCATTCTAATTTGTACATGTAATTCTTTTTTATGCATAATGATTGAATACAGAGATAGACGACATCTAAAATGAACAGCAAATAGTGAACTATCATTATGTTTAGTAAATCTTGACCTTGCCACAGACACCTTTATCAAGCAAACTAAATTTAATCAGAAGTTGTAAAAAAGGGTGGAATCCAATTATGACTTTTACTAAACCACAGAATCCTTCCAATTAAGTCCAAGTAGTAATGTTATTGGGTAAGTTAGTAAATGCTTAACATCATAACCAAATTACATTTTGGTGTCCTTACTTCTATAATCATACTCATGAGTAGGCATCAAATACCCTCTTTTATGCTAACAGACTTCCCCTAAAGTACCAACTAAGGTGACGAAAGATATAAGAGGTCTCTAGCTAAATTCATTATATAACAGGTATGTGCTTATCAAGATCAAAAAGGTGTTACTTCTTGAATCGTGATACCACATAATATAGAATCCTCTTCATATTCCTGCATATGGTCAGGAGTCATTTCCGACTGTAACTTTGACCAGTAGAAAAGGAAGGAGACAACAATTCCATGAATAAGAATAACCCATACCCAAGTTGTCTTTCAATACCGCTAGCTATTTCATACTTTCTCGTATTTGCTTTCATATAGAATGCAAACGGTTGAAAATAGGTAGACATTAAAGGAGATGCAATCCAGTCATTTTTTTAAAAAAAAAAACAGCAGTTGACTATTGTTTTAAAATACTGCTTTGGAAGACAGTCTGTTTTCAATAGAAATCTTTCTCAGCCATCTCTTCCTGAGTTCCATCTTATCTATGTCTATAATGCGCTTGTGATCTAATTTTACTAGTAGATGCTGATGACATACACATTGCCAAACAATGCAAGGCACATATAGTCGTATGCCCTAAAGTCGTGAGTGTCGCTACTGTAGCGGCCATATTGGTTGACATCGAAATTAGGCTACAACAAATTGATTATATGTTCTATGGATTCGCTCGCACCTTAATTTTGACGGTTTCGCTCGCTCATAAAAATTTGGTTAAACCGCTATCTCAAGCAAGTGAATAAAGACTTTTTTTTTCTTCGCTCGCTCACCCCATTTTTTTTCCAGAAAAATCCGTAGAACATATGATCAACTTGTTGTGGCCTTAGCATGCATATTTAAAGGGAAGACAACACTCTTGACAATTTATGCATAAAAAACAAGCAATTTCATCATAACAAAATACAAATGTGCATAATTAACATATTTTTTACTATTTCCAATTATCTTCCCGTGTAATTACAAACACTTGTTTTTTAGAGGGCTATTTTTTTCTTCTGCTTTGTTCGACTAAATGATGCACATGTATTGATCACAGTGCCACCTAGTCTGGTTCCCAGCTTCTATTTCATACACAATGGGGCAGATAATCCAAACTAAGTGCCATCCGCAACTTGGAGTATTTCTTAAATGGCTGACAACAAATAGGTCAAAGTTGTTTTGAGTTGTAACTTGGTCAATTTTTAATCTTTTGGAAAAATTCTTGCAGCATCATGTCAGCAAATGATTAAATTTGTTTAGTGAATACAAAATTCACAACATTAGTTGTTCTCTATTTATTAGTTTGTTGCTTACCCCACGACTATCGAACCCTCTAGTAGCGAGCTCGAAAAGCGAGCTTTACGGAAACGCGAATATGTTTCTATACAGTATCGTATTTTGACAATGTACCAGAAGTTGATTTTTGAACCCGCCCTGCGCATCCGGAAGAGAGTCAACGCCAATCTCTCATACAGAGTTGTCGATCCTTACAGTGATCTATATAAAGATCACTGTAAGGATCGACAACTCTGTATGAGAGATTGAGTCAACGCGGCAAAGCAAGTGGCGTCTTTTCATTGGCTTAAAAGATTAACAGCTGCCTCATGGCCTTTTTCACTTACAGAATAATTTCAAAAGTGTTTTTTTACGATGCTTATTCCATAATAACAATTCAAAATATACAGGGTCCAAATTTAACTGATTTTCTCACTGGCAATTTTTTGCCAGTGGATTTTTTTTCCACTGGCAAAATGAAAAAACTACTGGCAAAAATGAAACTGTGCCTTCATGTAAAAAATAAAACAACATTGTTCAGCATTGAACTTGTATTTATCTAACATTAATTTTTTGGGCCATATGCAAGGGTGTGAGGCCTCTTTTGCCTCTTCCTACCTAACCACCACCGCCTCACAGCTGGTCTTGGTTCAAATTCAGAAAAAAAATACATTTGCCACCCTTATTCTCATTAGAGTGTCTACTGTGTCAGTCTTCAAAATTAACATTTTGAATTTACTCGCCATTCGAGTAACTGCTAATTACGTCTTTTCTAACTGCTTCACAACTCGCCCATAATTAAATACAATTATCAATTTAACGGCAAACATCGAAAGAGCTTTATCTACTTTTATTATTGTAGTATCACAGTTTGACACGTGTTTGTTAATTTCAATCGTTTAATTACGATATCAATCTTATCGGGCCGACATATAGCACTATTGATTTTTAAGCGGACACTGGTTGATCTTAAAGGTGACAATATACACAGGGGACATGGCTTTTGAAGCGTGTTTACTAACAGCACAACTCCTTCGTAGTTGATAGGTCGATTACATAAGAAATGCGGATGTAAGATACCTTCCATCCGTCATTAAATCGGGGTCTCGAAGACTGTCATAATTGGGTCATAATTTGTTTCATTGATTTTCCGAAAATGTCGGCGACTTCATTTTTCGCTTTGATGTGCTAATAGAGCGAAGATTTAACGCAAAGGGCGAATCGCCCTCTCGGCTCATGCCTGTAACGAGAGTTATTGTAAAATAATCAAAGAAAAATCGATTTCCTGCGATCGCCGATATCAAGTATTTTCAAAACCAGTCATTGTTTAAGTGAACAATTAAAAAACTAGGTCACGCTTGTTTTATGAATTCGTTCTAAATAACAATTTAATTAGACTCTGTAATAACACAATGAGACATTGCAATAATGATTTGTTACGCTATCAAACATCAACAAAGTGTGAAAAAATGACGACACACATCTTATCTTAGGTTGTTAAGACAAATTTCCGTTAACAATTGCAAACACATGTTTGTCACCAAACAAAGGATAAGTATTGATTTCAATTGCTGCAAACAATTAAATTATAGACTCCCGATGTACATGTTGATTTGTTATGTAATAAGTCAAGATTACAACTTGAAATTAATATGTTATACACCGTTTACGCACAGCATATATTAACTGATTACACATCGTGAAATACGTTGTTAAACGCCAGTAAATATTTTACTTGTCCGTCGGGCGAACAGAAAATGATTTTTTTATCGCCAGAATTTAATTTTTCGTCCGCGTAAACAAATGACAAACGGTGCGTATATTTAGTGGCGATTTCGGTAATTTTTACAGCCACTTGCTAAAAATTGCAAGTTGATTTTTTTCCTACTCGCATTCAGCAAATTTCACTCGCATTTTGCGAGTATGCGAGCTTAAATTTGGACCCTGAATATATTTCGTCGTTTTATTCGTTCTTTTACGCTATTTAATAATGACTTTTTCACATCGAATATACTTACCAACGCACCGTTTATGACGTCGCTAAGAGACGTTTATGATAAAACCAGCACGTTTCCGTAACTTAACGGTACCGGGCATTGTTTAAAGAGGAAAAATATAGCTATCTTAAAAAATAAATGTTTTATTGTATTTTTTTCATCTATTTAAAAGATAAATAATAATGTACAATACATTTCTTTCAGAATTGAAATATGATTCTGACATAAATGAATGAGATGTTGTCAGATTTTTTTTGAATACAATTAATTACGCAGTTATCTCCCCTAGCTTGTTTGATTAATAGGCCCTCGAATAAATATATCACTGAAGCAACTACAATAAGGCTATGTTTACAAGCGTGGATCTGCAAGTTCATAAAAGTGACATTTTTAAAAGTAAAAAAAATACAATAGAAACAGGGGATATGTTTTGTGGGTTGAAGCCGTATATATAGTCTAATCAAATGTTTTATTTTCATCTTGGAGAACATGATATTTTTGTGAAGATGCAGGTGTAGTCCTACCTTCCATTTCTCTGTGATGTGACGCTTTTAAGTACAGCAAAACACATAGAGTGATCATAGTGTATAATTAGTGTTTCGATGATTGGTCTTGAAAATTGATTTCCTTTAGAAGGTTCTTTTATCTCTTTTAATCTCCATTAATTTCAGACATTTTTGTGGGTCTACAAGCTAACAAGTAAAAAAATGTGGTAACGTCTCCACATATAATTTTTGACTTTTGATTCGTCGAGCTCGCTTTGAGGCTTTGCCTTAGTCATATTATAGTTGAATCGTGATACAAGTAAGCAAATGTACACACGCTAGAACAAGAAAACGTCTCATATTTTAAGCATTCTAGTCATAATAGATAAAAATGTAAAACATTTTGGTTAAAATAAATGTTGGAGCAGAAGTTATCTGCATTCTCACGGAATCGACAGGAACATTCATTAGGTCACTGCAAGATATGACATGACTACTCATGTGAAACGTGTCTTATTGCAAAAACGGCATCGTAATTTTCATAAACATGAATGGGTAAAATGTTTGTTACTCACGTTTCTTTCCCCATCATCGTCCATAATAGACAAAATATCTCATGCGATCAGATAATTTGTTTTCTTGAGTTTCAATTTGTTTCCTTGTAGCGCAATTTGTATTTTTAAAGGGAGATCACTCTACGAATAATCAACGAAAATGTTAACTGAACACTGATTGGTTAATAGAGTTTTGCTAAAAACTGTTAATCCGGATCAGAATTTAAACCGGGATCCTGAGCTTACCGATAGCGAACTGTCCGCAGTGGTTATTTCCCTTTATTAAATCAAGTGGCATCCCATGATCAGAGACAAAAATTCTCTTTCAATGATATAACGGCTTTAAAAAGAGTTTGTACTGGTAGAAAGACAATCATCAAAATGCCATGTACGAAATGCCTGACTTGATGACTACATTCCAAATATACAAACAACCAGAATAAAATTAATGTAACTCAAACGTTGTACATGTAGTACAATTTAGTTGGCCTGAACAAGGTACTTAGACTGAACGATACACATGTATAGAATATCAACTACATTTTGTATCCCATGGACCAAAATCTATGATTCTATGATTCTAAAATGTATGCTTATAAAATTTCATTACAATACACGTTTACGTTCAAAAGATTTTTTGAAAGTCGATCCACGAATTTTTTGATAACCCCTCGTACATGTTTCAAAATTTATACAATACAATTTTTAGGTACATAGAAAAAACATTGTAACATATATATTTCTTAGGAGTTAATGAAGATAATTAGAAATCCAGTAAAAAATGTGTAAACTGATTATATAATTCATATAAATCTACTTTTTGAGAGGAAGAAACTGATGTAAATGAAAATAATAAGATAATAATCAGTTTTAGCGGTCTAATTCAAATATCTAAGCCTAACTGTGATTCATTTACATCAGAGACATAGATAACATCTAAGATATCTAATTCCCTGTTTACATGTACATGTATATCATTATTATCTTATTTTTTTATATAAGTTCTATTTTTATTGTCTATTATGTTGGTTTTCATATATTTAAGCATATTTTACAATTTTCAACATGACGCTGAAGTTAGCAAAATTTTTTTGCTAGCAAAAGTGGCCACAAAGTGCTACTTTTGCTAGCATTTTTTTTATTTAACGAATCGTGAAATTATAATTTAGCCCTAAAACGGCATACATTAACAAGCTATTTAACATGGTAAGTCCATTTGTCCGGCCTAAGGCCACTAGTCGGTATTATGTGTTTTGTATATAAAATCGGCCCATCTGAGTGCTGATTTTATACAAAAAACGTAAAATACCGACCTTAAGTGGTCTTTGGCCCAAAGCCACGGAATTTTCCCAGGGTAGCCGCTTGATTCGAGCCCTAAAACATGGCCCATCTGAATGCTGACTTTTCTACACAAAACGTAAAGTACCGACATTTTGTGGTCTCTAGCCCACCTCTAACGTGGTATACGCCAGTACCCGACCAAATCGTTTAAACACAAGATTCGAGCCTTGAAACATGGCCCATCTGAGTGGTGTACTATGCCCAGGTGATATCCCTAGGTCATGTCTCAAGCGTGATATGGCCAGTATCCGGCGAAATCGCTTTAACTCGAGATTCGAGCCTTGAAACATGGCCCATCTGAGTGCTGATTTTATACACAAAACGTGAAGTATCGACCTTTAGTGGTCTTTGGCCCAAGCCCACCTAATTTTCCTGTGGTTGCCACTATGCTCACGTGATAGCCCTAGGTCATACCTCTAACATGGTATACGCCAGTACCCGGCCAAATCGTTTTAACACGAGATTAGAGCCCTGAAACATGGCCCATCTTAGTGGTGATTTTATGCACAAAAAGTAAAGTACCGACATTTTGTGGTCTCTGGCCCAAGTCCACGGAATTTTCCCATGGTAGCCGCTATACCCACGAGCTAGTCCAAGGTCAGACCTCTAGCGTGGTATACACCAGTTTCCGGCTAAATCGCTTTAACTCGAGATTCGAGACCTGAAACATGACCCATCTGACAGCCGATTTTTTACTCAATACACATAATACCGACTTGAGGCCTTAGACCCAACAAATGGACTTGCCATGTTTAATAGCTCGTTATTCTTTAGTTGAATAATGTTCCATAATTTTGACCATTGCTTTTATAATGTCAATTCCGCTTTAAGCGATGTCATTCCAATGAGCCTTAGCTATACGTACATGTATGAAAGGTATTTATTTCTTTGGTTATAATGATTTATCTTTAATCATTATCCATTAATTTATCACGGCCTCCTTTTAAGTAAAATCTCATTAATTTTTCATTTCATCCGTCAAGTGACGACAACGATGCTGCATTGAGTCGTTTTCTTTTTACTCTTACAACACGCATGCGCTTTAAGCACAAAATGGAGCACGTGAATTAGTATGATTTCTTTCGTCGTGTCTTACATTTTATTAAATGATTGCATATTTTGCTTATATTTGCAGGTACGTAAGTTTTGTTATTGTTCACATGTTTCCATTGTTTATTTTGCATTACTTCATTATGGTTGTCATTGCCATTTTATATGCATTTTTGATTAAAATGTTGGAGCACATTGTCACATAGTCCACCTAGTCCTAAATATAAGACCCTTCATAACTATTTTATCATACGGACGTTCTTCTGTTATGCAGGGTCTTAACGGATTGCTTCAAAAACGCATAGCAAAATATTTTTTTCAAAAAGTAAATGAATGTGGGTCAAATTAGCACCAATCGATAGATAAAAGTTTACTTTTATTCTTTCCATAAAGCAAAAGATAAAAATCAGTTTTTCCCATATGAAAACACCAATTACTTTTCCTGCTATCCAGGATTGTCGCCGCTTGCCTCCATTTTGAACTGAATTCGTGTCGGTAAATAAAGTTTCGAATCGCTTACAGTTTACTTAAACGAATTTCAATCTCTCAAGAGTAGTCGTTCTTACTGTCAACAGTCACAAGTATGCACGGAACGGTCCGGATACTGGCTTTTATACTGTACCTAATATATTCGTTCAAAATCATTTCTTACAAATGGCGTGACCAAATTTAAATTCGGATTGCTTTGGCTATTATTGCAAGGTTATTGTGACAAACTGAAAGTACTCGTTAATAAAGGATTTTAAATGGATTTTTCGACTGTCTAAGGTTAGCATTTGAAATTATTTTACTTTCATCATGTGTATTTTTCGTTTATCTTTCTATTGGTGTATCGTTTTATTGCAAATTTTTCGAATTAAAACGAATAGAACGTTCAGACCTGATTCGATGTCTGTACACTAAAATTTTTGCTATGCGTTTTTGAAGCTATCCGTTAAGACCCTACGTAACAGAGAAATGTCAAAATGATAAAAAAGTTACGTAGGGTCTTATATTTAGGACTAATAGTCCACCATGCTCTCCAGACTTACAGGTGTTTCAACCCCAAGACGTTTCGACCCTAGGTTTGACGGAGACTTTTCGACCCCAAGACGTTTCGACCCCACGAGGCTTCGACCCCAGATGGTATTTTAGGTTAATGTTCGTATTTGTATTGTATTTATGTACATTTTGTATATTTTGATAGAAGGTAGTTTGCTTATCACATCTTAGAATTTGAATGTAATATTTTAGAAGATTTTAAAATGAAAAAAAAACAACAATTTATTAGGAAGAAAACAGACGTATGAAAACGGAAGAGAGTGATCTGCTGCACCAAAAACATAACTTATTAGAACACACAGATTAATATTTTAAGAACTTGAATAATAATAAACAACAAACCTGATATTGTGTAAATTCATAATTTTATTATATGTTTAAATACTCATGAGAGTACATACTATTTATATTTAACATATCAACAAGCAACATATTGATTCATCAACTTCAATAATTTATCATTTATGTATTGTAAAATAATGATAATATAAAGTTCTAGATCTAGATGTATAAATTCAATTTTATTGATTTTCAAACTTTTAAGTGTTTATAAGTTTACACTTAAATACATATTTATGCTCTTGGATTGAAATACATCTACAACATCATGCTGCATGTCGATCACAAACCCTGCAAAATAAAATAAAATGATGTAATGCCATAATTTCAATAATATAACGATTCATAATTTATTTCGTATATAACCTTATTTATCATTTATAATATTATCTATAGACTGGGGTCGAAACGTCTCAACTCTGGGGTCGAAACGTCGTGGGGTGGAAATGTCTCCATAAAAGGCTCGGGTTGAAATGTCTTGGGGTCGAAATGTCTTGCACCCATTTAACGCTGTGTCAACACAATTTTTTAGATCATTTTACTGCTCCCAGCACACCTAACCTAGCTTTCCTGGACCCTTGTCTAAAACTTGCAATCACCTACCCTTCCACTAGGCTGGAATCTTCTCCATATACCTTATCAATGGAGAAAATTGACATAATTGTCAAATTTTCATGGAAGGGTTTAACATCCCAGGGTGTGATTTGAACCGGTACCCTCTTCGGACACTAGATTCAAAATCCAGGCCAGGCATGCTACCTACTGTGCTACCGACCTTGGTTGTACTATAATAATGAATGTATAGGTAACAGTGACAACAGTAACAGCAGAAACAGCAATTAAATTGATCTTATTGCTGTATTGTTGTCTACAGCTAGATTAACACTCAAGCAGTTAGATCCACTCAACCCAACCTGGGCCCCTACTAACAACCCCTCTTGAAATGGCCCTGTGCCTCTATGAATTATATAATTGTATTTGTTTGAAAAGTTCACAACAAGAGTATTTCAGATAAATGACCACAAAATATTGTGTCATTGCAGATTGTGTTTCATCCTGAGTAGAATCATAGATTTGTTTCCATGGCAACAATAGTGGTAATGTGAGTTTTGTGACATTGTGACACAACTGATAGATCATCTAAATGATGATAGAGAAGTGATAGACATGGCTTGCATGGTACGTTAACTGTTTACTTACATACTTTATTTAAATGTATAACTAGGACTGTGGATCATTGAGATAGTGGCGATCCGTTCCGATCTGATCGATTCACCAATCGAACCATGAATCACCTGTTAATAGAGAAGCATATACAGGAACTCATATGATGAAAAAAGTTAAGAATTACAGTTCTAAACTTTTACTGTATCGAAAACCATAAACTCCCTAACATTTCTATCACCAGGCATTTTCAGTGAAAACATTTTTGCTTAAATGTGTATCTATTAAAATTTTGAATTAAATTAACTAAATAAAATTAATTTTCATAAGTAGTGCGGCTCGTTTTCAGTGGTAATTAAGCTGAAAATGTTCTTTCACCATTTCCAAAAATAGATCGCGATCAGACGATTTCCGATGTGACAAATATTTTTGTACTCAATTTTCTGGTCGGGATTGCAAATACCTAAGTACTTGGATACTCGCAGCAGCCCTTTTTTCACATGTTTTAGGTTATTTTACAGTGTCCAGGGCACATAACCTAGCTTTCTATGACCCTTTGCTGTAACCAGTACCCTTCAACAAGCCCGGAAACTTCTCCATATACCATATTGTTAATGAAAGAAAATTGATATTTAATATTGGCAAATTTTTATGGAAGGGTATAACCTCCCCAGGTGGAATTCGAACCAGTACCCCTTTGGGACTAATGTAATCTATAGCAGTCACATATAAGGTAACCAGACCTTGCTTCTCATCAATTTCTCTTTCTAGATAAATACTAGATTGACACCATGAAGCACATTAGATAACCTCTACCTTCTTTGTCCCATTCTGAATTGATTCACTATAAATCATTGATCATTTGCTTCGAATCCTCGGCACAAAAATTTCTGTTTTGTATTTTGAGTATTAAATTGAAAATGATTGCTCTTTCTTTTGACGCATAAATTATTTATATTTGGTAAAAATTGTTGACTCAAGGTTACCAGTCTGGTTAATTCTGGATCATTACTTGTATTCGGTTAAAGTAATAAACTTGGTACATTGAGCCTGTTCTGCAACGCTAGCCTTATGTATCCATACGTAGTGATTTAATAAAGAACGGTCTGCAACAAAGTAGCAAATTGCACCACTCCTCGCCATATCAGTCAGAATCCCTCTGTTTTTCAAAATGGCGGCTCCCTTTGGAAATTGGTTTCTTTTTTAGTAATACATATAATTACAATCCAATTGTCTCCCTTTCCTCTCAAATTTGTTTACTTATTAGAATAAAATAGTAATTAGTTTATTTGGATGGTCCTACGCTAAAGTGAACTAACCCACAAGTTGGTCAAAATTGAGTTATCTGTCCCTTTGTGTTCTTCAAACCATGAGCTTTCATTTGGTCTAGTAGACTTCAGATAGCATTCTTAGATCAAAAGTTATTTATAGGGTGTACTAACCCACACCTATATTTAATATAGCCTATTTCACGCTATAGTGAACTAAGCTGGTTAGTACATTCCAGTGATTATGCAAAAGTGAACTAACCCCAAAGATCTTAGTTTTAACAATTAAATGCATTATTGTCGTTCGGTATTTATAGCATTTCAGTTAAATATCTATAAAATCTATCAAATTTCCAATTAGTTCTATACATTTGGTATTTTAATTACATGTACATGTAATTCAAGTTCAAAGACATTGTCTGTTTTCCATGTTATATAACCAATACATATTTTTATACACTTCCCTCCAAAAGTTTCTTCACAGTACAATTAATTAAATTGCTACAATTTTTCAGTTCTAGTTTGAAGTATTATCATATCATTGTTGGTTTCATCCATTATTCATGCTATGGAAATGGAATTTCTATTGATACATTCTATTTTTTGAGTTGCAGCCTAAGTTATCTATCAGCCTCCAAAACTATGGTCAATGTATCTCAGTGAACCGTTATCAAGTTTGAGATATCCATAAGACAAATTTTCTGATTAGAAAAAGCTCAATTGAAAATCACGTAACAGTAAAGTTTTTACAACATTTTGAAATTCTATTTGGTACAATATAAATTATGAATTTGTGAAGAAACTTTTGGAGGGCAGTGTATATGTGCATGTTATAAAGCAGCGTCATAACGTCAGTTTCGCCTGTAGTTTCTAAAGAAAAACGGAAGGAAAAGCGCCTGTAAAACTTCGAACAAATTTATTTTTATCGAAGTCAATGCGTTTAGTTATTTCATATGAAGAATGATCTCACATTGTTGTCATGATTAAAATATGAAATTTTAAGGAAATTTTCTTAGAAACAAATATTGCCAGAGCCACGACAAGTTCTCTGATATGGTCCTTACAAGACACAGCAATGGTTTAAAGAAATTGGTGTATAGAAATCACCCAGGTACATTTGATAAATGCGAACTTACTCAATTTAACAATAACATTTCAAAATGTCAAAATCTTACAAAATTGAATCTTCAAAACAATATTTTGTTAGAGACAGTGTTCATTGTACTTTGTTAAGAATCTAAATAATCTGAAGGTATTAAACATAAGTGGGTGTGGCTTTCTTGACTTCAAGGAATTAGAAAGTCTACAGGGACATGCCAGATTAAACATTTTAATTATTAAATTTGTCCCCTATCTGAGGATCCACAACAAAAATCCTATATACTTCTACCACAGTTTTTACAAGGGCTTTTGGAGCTGAATATTGAAAGGACTGTTTACTTGAGCCCAATGGAATGTGAGGAACTTTTATCATGTTTATTAAGCAGTACTTGTCTTTGTGTTTTCAAGTTTTCACCCAGTGGTAGTCTGCACGGTTTGAATTCTTTGACGAGTTAAAAAATATTAATTTTGGTGACGATTTTATGTTCCTTATAAAAATATATGATGGTTTCATTTGCAGCCATCAAACAGATATGTGTAACAAAATGCCATATTGGATGTTATTATGACTCTGTCTCGTTAGACAGTGACTAACATTTTTTAGGCGTTATTTTGTTCAATTATCAGAATCAATTATTTTGGTGTGGGAAGTTTGATTTGACACATATTGATGTAATGTATATGTTATAGGCAATTTGTAAATTTAGGCAATTTTTAAAATGCCTAAAAATTTAGGCATTTTATAAATGGCCTGAACGTGTCAGGCAATTTATAAAATGCCTAAAAAATCTAGCCATTTCACAAAATGTCTGAAATTTAAGAACGTTTTTTACAAATTGCCTGAAATTTCGGGTAAAAAATACATTAGTTTAAATGTAAAGCTTTGTAAATAATGATTGCAAAACATTTTTAGATTGAAATTATAATTCCTAGTATGGAAAATAATGTCAATCAAGTCATACATGCTAATTGGAGAAAACCACACATACTGTATTGCTATCAAAAACTGATAATTTAACAGGTCTGTTGATGTCTTACATGTATAAATGACATTGATCATGGCAAACTGTGTCATATTTAATACATTTGTATGTTGAGAATTAGTTGAAGAACAGATACAATTTGTACAACTTGCCACATACAACAACAACAACATTTTGGCATTCCATAGAGCTCATATAATGTATTGTGCACTGTTGATGCACAAAATGAATTTGTCATTACCCGTACTTCTTTATGAAACTTTATCACTTATTTAGCATTTGAATCTGTCGTCATTTGACCAAAAATGCAGACATTGGCTCTTTGTATAATGAATCGTATACATTTGGTATGAATTATTTCTGTGATTTATATCAGATGCAATACACAGAGTCAAATTGCTACGAAATGACCATACATTTTGTCAAGTCTAAAATTTTGTAGCTGATGGAGTCAAAATGAACTGAAAATGTGACAGCAAAAGTACATCATTTTGTTTGTTAACCTTCTTATTTGAAGGTTTCTTTGCCTTTGGGTTACTATGTCATTTGCTGCTGAAAGTGGTCCAGAGTCCAAAAGACATTTTTATGTAAACAAAGGAACAAATCACCTTAATCAAACAAGGATTGGAATCCAAGAATTTCAGACCATACACTATATTTACTATTTTGGCAATTTGTAAAATATTGAGCTAATTTTATAGGCATTTTGTAAAATGCCAAAGAATTTTAGACATTTTACAAAATGCTTAAAGATGCCAGGCTATTTAGAAAATGCCAAAAAATTCAGGCATTTTACAAATTGCCTAAATTTACAAATTGCCTGTAACATATATAAACACTTTTTAAGCATTTCATAATACATTTTAATGTTTGTACAAAATTGAAATGAGTAAGACATTGAGACCATGTAAATGTACATAAACATCAAGTTTAAAATAAAAGTGTGTTTTGAAATGATTTTTAGCATTAATTGTGCTTCATTCTTTTAAAAACAATCATCAGTGGGGATAGTTCACTTTAACATGATTTCTCTCTACATACAAAACAAAGCCACGCAATAGTGAACTACCCCACAAAAGCTGAGTTTTAAAAAAAGTTAAAATTGAATTCTTCATTAACTCTATTTGTTTTCATTGCTTTAAATGTGTTCTAGACTATGTATACAATTTCGTTATATTGAAATTTGAATTAACTCTTGGGAACATGCAAACTCTTTAAATGCCATTTTCTCAAAATCATACATTTGTGGCTTAGTTCACTGTAGCGTAGGGCCATCCATTTGTCTGTGATAGATGCTTACTATAACTAGTGTTAAAATCTAATTGTTGAAAAGTTCTACATCAGGACAGTTTTCAGTATATGGGGAAGGGGCCTGGCTTCCTCAGTTTAATTACGTTTTAAAAGTAGGCTGTAGAAAACAATAAAATTATCATCAATTGGCAATTAGAGAAGCACGATTTACAGAACAAACCTGTAAAAACCACACTATCCTATAAAAACCCAAAACCCTTTTAGTTTAACCCAGATCGATAGTGCAGTTGGTAGCACGCCGGGATTCCGATTCTTGTGCCTCAAAGGGGGTGCAGGTTTGAATCCCACCTGGGGAGGTTATACCCTTACAAGAAAATTGGACAGTAATGTAAATTTTCCTCCACTAATTATATAATAATATGGGGAAGTTTCCGGCCTTGTGGAAGCGTAGTTGAGTACTGGTTATTGACAAGGGTCCAGGAAAGCTAGGTTAGGTGCGCTGGATGACGTAAAATGACCTAAATTGTGTTGACACGGCATTAAATCCAATAAAAATAAAATAGATAAAAAATTTTTAGTTTGACTATTTGAAGAAAATGAGACCTTTTTTAAAGCTTTATATCTTCAACACTATTGTAGATATTTTATTGGAAGTTAGTATACTTATTCAATGGACTATATCAACCATACTGTGAAAGGGCATAAACTTATTATTACCTGAATGCTTATACAAGTGTAATTCAATATTTTTAACTGTTTTCTGAGTGAACTGTTGACCGGTCAATAGTTTTGACTGTTTCCTGCGCGTGCTCTTACGTCACGAACTGTTACTGTACTTGTATAGCGGGAAGTAACTGCTATGGGATTTTAGACTTTACCAGAGGCTTTAAATATGTCAAGTACTGTTAAAATAGTAATTGATCAGGTAATAACACAGTTATTTTATATGTGATATGGGAACAGTCAAACGGTTGTCCCTCAATGTCAGGAATAGTGCTTTAAACTGTTTCCCTCGGCCTACGGCCTCGGGAAACAGATCAAAACACTATTCCCTCCACCTCGGGCCAACAGTTTAACTGTTCCCAAATCACATATGAAATAACTGTATATTGTCAGTACTATATCTATGCGGCATACAAAGGATGTAACTGTGGAAGAATTATTTTTGCAGTTGTGCCTCTTTTTTAACTTCTAACTAATTAAAGTTAAAATGTTTAAACTGAAATATTTTTTGTGCTAATCAAGGTACGTAACTGTATGGTGGTACACTTATTCATTGGTACCACATCCACACAAATTTTAAGGGATAGAACTCTTCATGGATTATTTTTTGAGTTATGCCCTTTTATGCTGTAATATTTAATGTATAAACTTGTTTTATTTGAAGTTAATATCGCAGAAGTTAGTTTGCTTATTCATTCATACCACATCTCAATGTAGTATTTGTTACTATAATGTTTGTTTTTGAAGTTTTACCCCTTTCTTATTTTACAAATATGAATTTGATAACTTTTTGACTGATTTATTGCCTTTGAAAAACTTAGTCCTGAAATCACTTAAGCTTAAAGATAGGCCTTGCCACGTACAAAACACTCACAAAGTTGACTGCATTGTCCTTTGACTGCTCTTATGTGTTTTTGTGTTGTTTTTTGTTAAAAAAGAGTTGGGCCATGATCAGCCTTTTACAATTTCATTATCATTACCCAGTCTGTTCTTTCAAGTTTGATTTATCATTTCAGATATACAATATAACTGTGTGGATGATTGTTTTAGATGATTATGAACAAGAAATTTATGGTCATCAGAAAAAAAAAGATAAGTGCAGTTATTTTATTATTTTTTCAAATAATTATTTTATAACTCTTTTGAAGCTTGATTGTAAAACAGAGTGAGTAAGTGTTTTATTTTAAGCTTCATTTTCATAATTATATGCCCGAAAGATTTTTGGACATATTGTGTTATACCCCCTGGCGTCCGTCCGTCCGTTAGCAATTTGGTTTCTGGAGCATAACTGAAGTTCCATTTGACCCACAATATTCAAACTTCATAGGATGATTGTCCATCTCGGGTAGAAGACCCCTGCTGATTTTGGGGTCACAAGGTCAAAGTCACTGTCACTATCCGACGCATAATATCTGTGTTAGCATTCTATAATACAAATTTACGTTTCATTTGGCCCACAGTATTCAATTTTCAAGGGAGAATTGTCCATGGTATCTTTTTTCTCTACTTAGTTTTCAACAATTATCATAAGATGATATTCATATCAAATATTCTCATGTCTTACAACTGCTTCATCTTAACCAACTTATGGACGTTTGATTTCCCCGCCCCTGTATCCGGTAAAAGACCCCTATTGATTTTGGGGTTTCAAGGTCAAAGGTCAAGGTCACTATTACCTTAAAACTGAAAACAGTTTTCAGAGCATAACTTAAGTTCCATTTGGCCCACAGTATATATGAATATTCTCATGTCTTACAAATGCATCATCTTAACCAAAAAAAAACTATCAGGCATGTAATGCTCCGCCTAGCGGTACTCTAGTTGTGTAAGCATTTTACAACTGAAAAAAAAAACACTTGGTAAAATCACTTCTTTCTTTGTCACCATATGACACATTTATATTGTGTATGCATTATATAACTGAAAAATAATGTATGGAAAATCGCTTCTTTCTTTGTCGCTGTATGACATATTTTTATTGTGTATGCATTATATAACTGAAAAATAATGTATGGAAAATGTCTTCTTTCTTTGTCGCTGTATGACACATTTTTATTGTGCATGCATTATATAACTGAAAAATAATGTATGGAAAATCGCTTCTTTCTTTGTCGCTGTATGACACATTTTTATTGTGTATGCATTTCATAACTGAAAACAATACATGGTAGAATTACTTCTTTCTTTGTCGCTGTATGACACATTTTTATTGTGTATGCATTTCATAACTGAAAATAATACATGGTAGAATTACCTCTTTCTTTGTCGCTGTATGACACATTTTTTATTGTGCTTGTATTATACAACTGAAAATAACACATGGTAGAATTATTTCTTTCTTTGTCGCTGTATGACACATTTTTATTGTGTATGCATTTTATAACTGAAAAATAATGTATGGAAAAATTGCTTCTTTCTTTGTCGCTGTATGACACATTTTATTGTGCATGCATTATATAACTGAAAAAAACCACATGATAAAATCACTTCTTTCTTTGTCGCTGTATGACACATTTTTATTGTGCATGCATTTTACAACTGAAATAAAAAACACAAGGTAGAATCACTTCTTTCTTTGTTGCTGTATGGCCTATTTATATTGTGTGTGCATTGTATGATGCATGGAAAATTGCTTCTTTCTTTGTCTCTGTATGCCACATTTTCATTTTGTATACATTATATAACTGAAAATAACACATGATAAAATTGCTCCTTTTTTGTCGCTGTATGACACATTTTCATTGTGTATGCATTATATAACTGAAAATAGCACATGATAAAATTGATTCTTTCTTTGTCGCTGTATGACACATTTTCATTGTGTATGCATTATATAACTGTAAATAACACATGATAAAATTGATTCTTTCTTTGTAGCTGTATGACACATTTCCATTGTGTATGCATTATATAACTGAAAATAACACATGATAAAATTGCTTCTTTCTTTGTCGCTGTATGACACATATTCATTATGTATGCATTAAATAACTGAAAATAACTCATGATAAAATTGCTTCATTCTTTGTCGCTGTATGACACATTTCCATTGTGTATGCATGATATAACTGAAAATAACACATGATAAAATTGCTTCTTTCTTTGTTGCTGTATGACACATTTTCATTGTGTATGAATTATATACCAGGAAACTGGAAATAATACATGATAAAATTGCTTCTTTCTTTGTCACTGTATGACATATTTCCATTGTGTATGCATTTTATACATGAAAATAAATCATGATAAAATCATTCTGATTGTGTGTGCCTTATATAACTTATATAACTGAAAATAACACATGGTAAAATCACTTCTATATTTGTTGCTGTATGACACATTATACCCTAAATGTAACAAAAACAATACTCAAGTCTTGACAAACCTTGGACGTACATGTATATTGTAATATTGCATCGTGGTGATATGCAGTTCATGTGGTGTTATGCACATTCAATCTGTCTTAAAATGTACCATCTCTTTCTGTTTCTTCGAATCTTTTTCTATCTTTTCATGCTTTAGTATACACAAACCTATTATTAATATAGAAATGCATGTTGTAGTGTGCACTACACATTAAATCTTTCAAATACACATACCCATTCTTACTTTTTTCTTTGTATATTTTCCTATTTTTCTATCTTGTCATTGGTAAGTCTACTGTAAACATTCAATGCATGGAAAGCAATTTGCATTTCATATGGTTTCAGCAAATATTTTACCTGGGGTGTTAGTCTAACGATAGAAGACTTTAATTATCACAATTTCACAAATGGAGATGGTCGATATCACTTGGTCACTGAGTCTTACCTCTCCAATTAATATTTATGGAGTTCATGATGTGTTCGCATGTTTTTTCTTTATTTTACTTTTATTCCCTATTAAACAATTTTTTCTGGTAGTTTATTTTATCAATCTTAGAATTTTGCTCGTAGGTTAGCTTTTTGCATTTGATTTTGGTTATTTATTTAAAATGTTTTACGAAAGTTTTTTTTTCATGCGATGGACAGTAGGCTTTGTTCAAATGAAAATTGATTGAAATATATGGAGTCTGTGATGTATTTGCATGTTTATTTTCTATATAAAGTTAAAATTTTGACTTTTTCATTTTTAACTTCAAATTTTGCTTGTAGGTTATTTTTTTATCTTAAGATTTTTGCTGGTAAGTTATTTCTTACAACTGATGTAAGGTATTTTTGTACGATTAAGTATTGATGTCTTTATGTTTCTTAATTTTTTTTAGTATATTTTTTAAGCAAGAGTTTTTTTCAAGAATAAATTGTTTCACTTAAAGTAGCAATTATTTTTATGATAAAAGTTAGTATCTAACTTAGTATTTAATTTTTTTTATAAGTGTTAGGTTTTGTATGTGAAAGACATTGCACATGACAAATTACGGGCGAGGAAAGCACCTGTCATTGTTCTGGTCACTCATTTTTTTAGGAGTGGTCAGTAGGTCTTATGCCTTCTTGTTGCTCATTTGGGTAATGTGGAGGTATATTGTTTGCCGGTCAGCAATGGCTAAGACAGTACTCGTTAACTTGTCTTGTCAATCACTTACAAAGTCATTTTATTTTTGTTTTGAGCACTAAAGATACATAGGTTAATTTATTAAAATTTCGCTGGTAAGTTATTTCTTACAACTGATGTAAGGTTTTTTTTGTACGATAAAGTATTGATGTCTGTATGTTTCTTAGATTTTTTTAGTATATTTTTTAAGCAAGTTTTTTTTCAAGAATAAATTGTTACACTTAAAGTAGTAATTATTTTTATGATTAAAGTTAGTATCTAACTTAGTATTTAATTGTTTTAAGTGTAAGGTTTTGTATGTGAAAGACATTGCACATGACAAATTACGGGCGAGGAAAGCACCTGTCATTGTTCTGGTCACTCATTTTTTTAGGAGTGGTCAGTAGGTCTTATGCCTTCTTGTTGCTCATTTGGGTAATGTGGAGGTATATTGTTTGCCGGTCAGCAATGGCTAAGACAGTACTCGTTAACTTGTCTTGTCAATCACTTACAAAGTCATTTTATTTTTGTTTTGAGCACTAAAGATACATAGGTTAATATTTAATCTATTAAAATTTCGCTGGTAAGTTATTTCTTACAACTGATGGAAGGTATTTTTTTGTACAATAAAGTATTGATGTCTGTATGTTTCTTAACTTTTTTGAGTATTTTTTTAAGCAAGTTCTTTTTTCAAGAATAAATTGTTACACTTAAAGTAGTAATTATTTTTATGATTTAAGTTAGTATCTAACTTAGTATTTAATTGTTTTAAGTGTAAGGTTTTGTATGTGAAAGACATTGCACATGACAAATTACGGGCGAGGAAAGCACCTGTCATTGTTCTGGTCACTCATTTTTTTAGGAGTGGTCAGTAGGTCTTATGCCTTCTTGTTGCTCATTTGGGTAATGTGGAGGTATATTGTTTGCCGGTCAGCAATGGCTAAGACAGTACTCGTTAACTTGTCTTGTCAATCACTTACAAAGTCATTTTATTTTTGTTTTGAGCACTAAAGATACATAGGTTAATTTATTAAAATTTCGCTGGTAAGTTATTTCTTACAACTGATGTAAGGTATTTTTTGTATGATTAAGTATTGATGTCTGTATGTTTCTTAATTTTTTTAGTATATTTTTTAAACAAGAGTTTTTTTTTCAAGAATAAATTGTTTCACTTAAAGTAGTAATTATTTTTATGATTAAAGTTAGTATCTAACTTAGTATTTAATTGTTTTAAGTGTAAGGTTTTGTATGTGAAAGACATTGCACATGACAAATTACGGGCGAGGAAAGCACCTGTCATTGTTCTGGTCACTCATTTTTTTAGGAGTGGTCAGTAGGTATTATGCCTTCTTGTTGCTCATTTGGGTAATGTGGAGGTATATTGTTTGCCGGTCAGCAATGGCTAAGACAGTACTCGTTAACTTGTCTTGTCAATCACTTACAAAGTCATTTTATATTTGTTTTGAGCACTAAAGATACATAGGTTAATATTTAATCTTTTAAAATTTCGCTGGTAAGTTATTTTTTACAACTGATGTAAGTTTTTTTTGTACGATAAAGTATTGATGTTTGTATGTTTCTTAACTTTTTTTAGTATATTTTTTAAGCAAGAGTTTTTTTTAAGAATGAATTGTTTCACTTAAAGTAGCAATTTTTTATGATAATAGTATCTAACTTAGTATTTAATTGTTTTTAAGTGTAAGGTTTTGTATGTGAAAGACATTGCACATGACAAATTACGGGCGAGGAAAGCACCTGTCATTGTTCTGGTCACTCATTTTTTAGGAGTGGTCAGTAGGTCTTATGCCTTCTTGTTGCTCATTTCGGTAATGTGGAGGTATATTTTTTGCCTGTCAGCAATGGCTAAGACAATACTCGTTAAATTGTCTTGTCAATCACTTACAAAGTCATTTTGTTTCTGTTTTGAGACCTAAAAAACATAGGTTAATATTTAATCTATTAAAATTTCTCTCAATAGATTTAAATTAGAGCCAAGTTATATAACATAGACTTTTAGGCTTATTTGATTGCATTTTACTAGTATAATTAATATATTGGTACATTTAAGTGTATTAACTGTTTCTTTATGACGCAATTTGATATCTTAGTAACGAATTCTTTCTTGATTTTTAGTGGAAGGTTTTGTAAGTGATATACATTGCACGGACATGTTGACACATCATGGCTAGGCAATGCCTTAGACGGTACTGGTTACTGTACAGTGCATTTAGATACTGCACAGTAGGTTGACATCTCTTGTCAAGCACTTACATTTTGTTTTTGTTTTGAACTCTAAAGATGTAAAGTTTAATTTGTCATCATAATTTGTCAATAGATTTACATTAATGTGCGATTTATTTAGACTAAGTAATTGGCACATCCACTTCTTATTTCTTGTATCCTTAAGTTCGTTGGCAAAATTTCTAGGAACGTTGTTTCTGATAAGCATGTACATGCATTCTATTTTTTTATATTAAGTTAGAAGTTTTTATGCTTAATTAAATTAAATTTTATTTTTGAGTGTATATCAATAAGAAATTCAAAGGTTTCATGGTTAATAACCATTTGGCTTAAAGTAAGTCCAGTTTCTATTATACTTATCCCTTCAAAAGGCTTGGTCAGCATCTTTTTTGTTTTAACACCAGTTACCTAAATTATTGTTTGAACTTTGGTGACCAATATCAAACCATCTTGGCACTCTTGTCAAATGTTCTACTATGGCATTACGTCATTGCAAGCAACAAAGCCAGCATCAAATCAGATCATTTGCCCCACAAAATGTTCATTTTGGTGGAAATATATTTTTATCTTGATAATAGTTCTGATTGTAAGCCATGCCCCACCTCCTTTTTGTAACATCTAGTGTACTATACATTAATGAACATACCCAATACATGTCACTGTTTCTTTGTCTATGGAATATATGTCAGAAATAATTCATTGTGATTTATACTTACTCTTATCCTTAGTGATACAGATATCTTTAAATGGAATTATATTATATTACATCTTTTCTTACACACATGTGACTGGTGTACAAATGGTTTATTCTGAATATAATACAACTTCAGTTTTTCTTTCAGCCATAAATAGCTTCTTTGCTTACATACGCTACTTGAACCAAGCCATGCCCTACCTTGCCCTATGTCAAGAGAAGCTGTTTTGACCAGCACACTATCTTAGTTAGCTTTTTACAAGCAAGTGTTTGACTCACACAGCAAAGACACATATGTATTCACTTTAACAACACTATAGAACAGTTGTAGGCTCAACAAAATCATTTTACTTGTACACAAACATGCCACTATAACAAACAAAATCTACACATGATGTACATACTCGTAACTTCTTTTGGGTTTCTTTTCTCTGTTTTTTTTTATTTATTTCAGGTTGAAATCATCGCTTATGAGGTACCAATGTCTATTTGGAAGAAACAAGATAATTTGAAAAAAACAGTCAACAGTATTAGGACAAAAACTCAATAACAGTAAGATGGATCTTATTGCTGTACGGGTCGATAGCGCAGTTGGTAGCGCGCCAGGATTTGGATACTCGTGCCCGAGGGGGTGCGGGTTTGAATACCACCCGGGGAGGTTATACCCTTCCATGAAAATTTGACAATAATGTCGATTTTCCTCCATTGATTAGACAATATGGAGAAGTTTCCGGCCTTGTGGAAGGGTAGGTGAGTACTGGTTATAGACAATGGTCCAGGAAAGCTAGGTTAGGTGCGCTGGACGCCGTGAAATGACCTAAATTGTGTTGATACGGCGTTAACTCCAATAAATAAATAAATAAAACTTATTGCTGTAGGCTGTAGTTTTCATCTTACTGCTTGCATTACCGGCCTGCTCAAACTTGTTAATATTGAAGTCACTTAAAAAGAATTATAGTTTCTGAGCATTCTCATTTGAGGGAAATCAATAGTTCACCAAAGTTTAAAAATATCTTTCGTTTAACTTCAATTCAAGGGTTCAGTTTTTAGTGCTGGTACCAAGGTCACATAATTTTTAACCTTAGAAATTTAATTTTGCTATGTAAAGTATGCTAAAATCTTGTTCTCCTGGATTTTTAGCAGGATTTTGACTAATAGTTTGGCAAAACACGGGTGGGGTGGGCGGTTGGGGGGTTGGCGGATGTCCAGTGTAATTAACAATTAAGTTAAAGTTTTCAATTTAGCATATATCTCTGCCATTTATTTCAGATCTTTATGAAACTTAACACTATAACATACCATGGGATCAACAGAATAAGACAGTAACCACAACTCTACCTAGCTTTATTATGGATTATTGCCCTTCGTAATTTTTGCGATAAAGTTTTTAAATACGGCTTTAATGTGGATTCAACATTACATTTCTTGTTAAATTTTAAATGCCATCTCGCAGGTGCCGGTTACAATTTTCCTACTAATTGTGCATCTAGTGAGTCTCTTTATATACAATAAGAAGGAAAATTGTGTCTGGCACCTGTGTGCCAACCATATCAAATATCATTTTATTGTAAAAATACTTGTACATGTATTTCAGTTACAAAGTGTAGGAGGTAGTCAAGTGATTTTCACTAATGATCCAAAATTGACAGCTGTATATATACTAAGATTGAAAAGACTAGACATTCACTATATGTCAGTAATCTAGATGGAGTAGTAAGTATATTACTTTTCTTATCTTCTGATTACTTGGGTTACAAGTTTATTTTTCAAGATGGGTCATGAAATCAGGATTTTGGGGACTGAATATGTATGGGTCCTTTTTCTTATGTAAATGTTTCTGACATAAAATTCTTGAGTTTTAGTTGTTTTTTAGATGGTCCATGTGTTTAAGGCAAATATATTGTAAAATTGTAGTCTATGATTAGTGGGTGTCTGGTTGCTGGGACAACCAAAACTTTCTCTTGGGCAATCAAAAATCAACAAACGAGATATATAGCTCTCTACTAAAACAATATGTTTGGACAACCATTTTCATATCCTAATAATGTAGACTGTAATTGAAAAGTCATTGGGTTTTGATTTCAGCTGTTATGTCAGGCAAATGACCCAATGGATAAGACTAGTTTAAGTGAGAGCAAGGCTTAGTTTTATCTCTAAAGTGCATGAATGTCAGAAATTGTTCTATTATGCAAAAATTGTTTAGGTTCAAATTTGCACCTTATATATTTTACTTATGGTATTTAAGCTAAAGTTGAAAAATATACAAATGGGACAACTATTGCACTGGTTCAGTTAGTCACCGTCTGCAAAACATGACCGATGGACAAATCTTGTAAAAGATTAAAAGGTCCATGTAGATCTTCTGATTAACAGGACCCATTTTCCAGGGGATAATTGACCTCATCTGCATAGCTTTAATGCATCAAAACATTTAAAATGTTTCCAGTCCTGTAAGACTTGGTTAATTCCTTGTAAAATTTTGATCTTCACAGGACCTTACTGTACAGTAATTAACTGTTGAGTTTTGCAGTGACTGGGTTCAGTTAAAAAAAACCTTTATATCTTATTAATGAAAAATATACTGTTCTCTTCAGGCTCTGTTGACACAAAGTGTACTGGCAGGAAACTTATTCTGGAACAACTAAAGCAAGATCTATAAGTCATTGTTAGATGGTTTTGTCATTTGATTAAGAACCTATGATCATCAGTTATTATCATCAACTGAATGCCTATCAGTTTAGGACTCCTCTTTGACATAGAAAATGAGGTGCTGTGACTGAGGGTATGTTGCACTGGGTAAGTCATCTCTTGTCAACAAGCTCTACTATGATTAGAATTATTCCAAGGTTTGACTCTATAAATGTTTTTATCAGAAATCCCAAAGGAACCCCAATTCAGTAATTCAGGGATTCCTCCTTAATGTTTAGGATTCCTCTAATAAAAAACCCCAAATTTTGGTACAGATTTGCAGTCACTAATTGCAGTAACCAATTCATGGCTATTTTCAGGGATCTTGATAGAATCCCAAGCTAAGGATTACTAGGACTCCCCAAGTTTTTGGGATCCTTTAAATCCCGGGACACTGTTAGAGTCAAACACTGGAATCTTTTTGAAATATCATTATCATCATTGTTTTTTTACCATGTTTTTTTTAGAAGTGAACCATATCTTGTCTTATATAGTTTACAAATATGTTATAAGCAGCAATAAACACTGAAGGAATAAAACGTTCATGAAACAATGTTCAATATGGGTGTAATAAACACAAAGTTCTGACACAGAATAACATTGTCACTTGGGTGATGTATAGGTAGTTAGTGTTAAACTGGGACACTTGAAACATAAAATATCTCAATGACTATCAGATGGAATTAACTGATATTTATATGTGATCATAACTAGCGTTTTCCTTCTCGAATCCAAAATACCAGAATTTTGTTTAAGGGGTATGTGCCATAATCAGAACAGCCATATAACAAGAGATGTTAAGTTATAGCTAAATATGAGGTCCCGACACTAAATTGATTGACATCCAATTAATTTAAACTGTACATTAATTTAAAATTTAATGCATGTTTTATTACAAGTATAATAAAAAAGACAGCCCTAGGCTTAAGCAGACTGTCAACTGTTTATTTTGGCATCAAATCCACTGTGAGTTTTAAAAGAGCTTTTGTATAAAAACAATGAAGGTATGACAATGTTAATAATCTGAACAGTTGTTTATCCTCTCTGAATTTTTGATAAAAATGCAAATATTTTGCATTTCACCATATGGATTTTTTTTTTATTTATTTGTTAAATTTTCAAAAAAATCTTAATTCAAGAAGGAAAGTTGGAAAAAGACTGTGTGCAAAATCTTAGCTAAATATATGTTGTAGTCATATAGATCATTACATGTTTTGGGAGTTCCAGGATAAATGCAAACTATCTATATCCTTTTTTATGGGCCAAATAGACAATAGTTATTGTACTATCTTATGGCACACACTATGAATGAAATAAGTTTAATATTTATCTCATATTGTAGGTTACTGGAGAGCAGATAATGACATTTATTGGATGAAGTAGTTAGATAAAGTTTGTCATAATGAGTGGTGAAGATGTAGCTGGTTATAAATATGCTTACATTCAGTCATAGAGTTTTCAGATCTAAGATCTATTGCTACAACTCCAACTTATAATGGTGTCATGTTTCAAGGGCCACAATTGAGGTAACTGTTGTTAAACTTTTCTGTGTATCCGAAAGATACAGAATTGGATAAAATGCGGTAAAGTTATTGGCAACATTTCATTAGCTAAAAAAATATACTGCATCCTTGTGGCCTGCAAAAATGTATTTTATGCTTATCCCATGATAACATTTCAAAAAAAATTTGGTAGTTTTTTCGAATAGTGGGCTATCCTACTCAGGTGGGCGGAGGCGTCGGCTTCAGCTTAACACTTCTTGGTTAAGTTTTTAGGTGCAACATTTTTGTTTCTTTTATATCTTTGCAAGTACTGGAGGGATTCACTTAAAACTTTATTTGTGTTCACGGGGTTATCCTGTAAGTTCAAATACCAAGTTACCTAACTCTTGGATGAATTTGGACTGAATTATGGCCTTATATACTTAGAAATTTCTTGGTTAAGTTTTTAGGTGTAACATTTTATCTTTGCAACTACTGAAGGGATTCACTTTAAACTTCACACATGTCTACGTGGTACCATTGATGTTCAGATACCAAGTTACATAACTCTAGGATGAATTTGGACTGAATCATGGCCCTTTTATACTTATAAATTTGTTGGTTTTTTGGTGCAACATTTTATCTTTGAAACTATTGAAGGTCAACTACCAAGCTGCATAACTCTTGATTTACTCTTGACTGGATTATGGCCCTTTTATACTTATAAAATTTCTTGGTTAAGTTTTTTTGTGCAACATTTTATCTAACCCTTGGGCAGGGTTAATGTATTCACCACTCACAGTTGAATAAAATTTAACTAAAGTGTCCATGTTTAAAAAAGAAAGTGAATCACTGAGTTCTTTACCTTTTTGTTTGTCTTTTTTTTACAGAATCACCCTGGAAGGTCCACTGCATATAGTGTATCACTGAGCTTAGACTATAGTGAAACTGTAAACAAAAACATCCAGGATCATGCATGTGTCATGTGACAAAATAGAAAGACACGTAAAGGTATATTTTGGTTATTATACATGTAGTTGTTTTAACTGATAGATCATGAAATGTTAGATTTCTCTGCTGTTCTGGTTTGAGTCAATTCATGGACAACTCAACCCAAACTAGATACTGCTGAATGTGTAAGTAGGGACAATTCTTCATGTGAACAACTCAACCCTTAGTATACAGGGTCTGTAGTCATGCAATCTACAGCAATAACTAGGGGAATTTGAAGATAAATCCCATATGCTTAATTGAATAGCGTGTTAACTTGTCATTTAAGTAGCTGGCACGAAATTGATAATTTACGGTCTTGTTGTGTTTGTTATTTATTTGTTCTCATGTTTTTTGTGTAAACTGAGACAAATAATTGCTCTGTCATAAAAATGTTCTGTTTTGTTATGTAACCGACCTATGCCGACAATATATGTGCTTGTTGCTTGTTCGACATTGTTTATTTTTAAAATGCTTACGAATACAACTGTACGAAAACAGAGTATTTTTTATTTTAGAATCAGACAATAAAGGACGTTTCTCATAACCATTGTTACAATTGATTTTAAACATGATACACATAAAATATATTAGTAATTTCTCATTCGAACTAGAAAAAGATATAGATGTAAACTCATAAAAAATCATGTTTTTCACCGATTTCTCCTTCTAGACAATATTTCCTCCGAATTCCCCAGTTAATCTCATAGATATTGATACTAGCCAGTTAAAAATCGTTAGTACGACATCGAACAGACAATAAACTACGTTATTTGCAAAATTCAAAACTTATGCAACCAACTTGAAGTTAATAATTACTATTCACAGGCCAACATTAGCATTTTTGGACATAAAAATGTAATTCATTTTATGTGCTATTTGAACTTCTCTATTGTTGGGCTGCTGTTAGAATTCAATGAAAAATGAGTTCTAATTAACATTTTAAAGATCACTGTTATGTTTTATTAGAAATTTTTTAAACCCCGGTCTATAGTGCAGTTGAAAGCGCATTGGGATTCGGAATCTCGTGTCCCGAAAGGGGGGGGGTATACCCTTCCATGAAAATTAGACTATAATGTCAATTTTCCTCCATTGATAAGATAATATGGAGAAGTTTCTGGCCTTGTGGAAGGGTAGGTAAGTTCTGGTTATAGACAAGGGTCCAGGAAAGCTAGGTTAGGTGCAAACCCGGGTCAATAGCGCAGTTGGTAGCTTGCCGGGATATGGAATCTCGTGTCCTGAAGGGGGTACGGGTTCGAATCCTACTGCGGGAGGTTATACCCTTCCATGAAAATTAGACAATAATGTCAATTTTCCTCCATTGATCAGATAATATTGAGAAGTTTACAGCTTTGTGAAAGGGTAGGTGAGTACCGGTTATAGACAATGGTCCAGGAAAGTTAGGTTAGGTGCGCTGGACTCTGTAAAATGACCTGAAATGTGTTGAAACAGCGTTAAATCTAATTAAAAAAAAATAGTTATTTTTTAGTTTAAAAAACCACCTTTTAGCTCTCATTTGATTTTAAAAGTGTAAGCTTTATCATGTTGTGAAAGTATTAATGAAATGAAAACAATGAATATTAATTTAATGATAATAATAATAAAGACTTTATTTATAGAGGCAACACTGCTAGGCAAAGCCCAATCTTCCCTGTGAGCCTCACAAAATATTTATGTACTAGATATAGCAAGCATGATAAACATTAAAATAAAACATTTGTAAAACATATAGGGACACATCTAGTTTAGCGGATCCCGGAAGTAAATATAAACATGCGTGCGCAGCGTTCTGTTTGGTCATTTGAAAACATAATTATCCAATACCTAATTCATTACATATCATATGGCACGGCCATGATCATGGTTTGCCTGACATACTTTTACCTGTCAAAGTACGTCTGGAAACTAGACAAGCAAATAGTATGCAATTTCTACTACTTAGTCTTGCATAGGTATCATTGAAATTTGACTAAATTAGAATATTAACAGCTCTTTAAATCGAGGCAAATTCTTTACTTTTTCTTGTCGAAACTGTAGTATTTGGAATTTTAAAATAACACAATTTTCATATCAAAGGGAGATAATTTTTCACTTGGATTAAAGTTTTTATCAATAACTTTTCTACAGAATTTTGTTTGATGAATCTAATTCATGCTTTTTTATTATCATGATGTAATGAATGAAAAATATTATGTTTTGTAATAATTTATCATGATTTTGAAAAAATATTCATAACTGTAAAATAGCATTATGGGTTATTCAAAACATCAATAATTTTATGGTGACTTCATGTATGTTAAATTATTGTCATCTCCTTACATTTGTGATTTATCAATGGTGTGTTTCATATTGTGATTGAAATTTTTGTGTTGTAGAATAAGCTTTTTGCTATGATATTTCAGTTAGGCCATGGGCAAATAAACCCAGGTTGATAGCGCAGTTGGTAGTGCACCAGGATTTGGAATCTCGTGCCCAAGGGGGTGCGGGTTCGAATCCCACCCATGGAGGTTATACCCTTCCATGAAAATTTGACAATAATGTCGATTTTTCTCCATTGATTAGAAATATGGAGAAGTTTCTAGCCTTGTGGAAGGGTAGGTGAGTACTGGTTATAGACAATGGTCCAGGAAAGCTAGGTTAGGTGTGCTGGACGTCGTATAATAACCTAAATTGTGTTGACACGGCGTTAAATCCAATAAATAAATAAACAAGAGCAAATATATAAAATTATCCGATTTAGTCATTGTGAAATTATTCATGCTTCGACAGATTTCGGATCAAACTGTAAAAACATAGAATTAGAAACTCTTGTTCAATTTTATTCAGTTTTTAGTGGCCGTAAATTAGCCCCTTTGATTTGAATATTCACTAAAGTACTACAGTACTCTTGATTGATAGATTTAAATAAGGGAAGTTAATGTATGCGCTACCGACAAATTGAGCATTACATGTACTTTGAAAAATGCCCACTTTTGTTTTTCATTACATTGATAGTTACCTCCCTTTCTTATTTCAGATCTAGACAGTATTTAGTGAAGTTATAAATGGTTATCTCCCTTTGTTATTTCAGTACTAGAATGTATTTAGTGAAGTTATTAATGGTTATCTCCCTTTGTTATTTCAGAACTAGAATGTAATTAGTGATGCTATAAATGGTTATCTCCCTTTGTTATTTCAGAACTAGAATGTTTTTTGTGAGGTTATAAATGGATATGGTAACAATAAAACCATGAATCTCTACTCTTCAGACCCCCATTACCAGAACTAAGCAGGTACTTTTATTCCTTTATCTATATCATATAGAATGAGATATGTCAGGGTCAGTTACAACTCCAAGGATGATCAGCTCAACCCTAAGTAGGGACAACTTAACCCCTAGGATGAGACAACTCAACCTGTGGACAACTCATCCTGTATCATACATATAAATATAAAATTAATTTTAATTTAAAATCATTGTTTTATCATTATTTTCCATTAAATAGATGATTGTTAAAGTGAACTAACCCTCATTTTGGAAAAAAACCAAGTTATCTGTCCCATAAAGATCTCCAAACTCTCAGCATCAATTCTGTCTAGTTGAGGCGTGTATAGCATGCCTACAACCTAAGTTATTGTTATTATGTACTAATCCACATTTTTCCCTTAATAAGTTATCCCACAAAACGTTTGTTTTTAAAAAGCAGTTGATAGTATAAGTTAAAACCAAACTGTTTATTAATGCTTTAAACTGTTTGAATTTAAAACTCAGATAACATGTAGTGAAAAATAAATCATTTTTGGGGGCACGTAGAAAAGACTAAAATGTGATTTTCTCTTAACAAGGTTTTTGAGGGTTAGTTCCCTTTCACATATCGCCATCCAGATAATATGCCTAACGGAAGTTGTTTAGGGTCTGAGTTGTCTACGTGTTGAGTGGTCCCTACCCACAGCATAAGCTGTCTTGAGTTGAGTTGTTTTCAAACTGAGTTGTCCTGATCCACTTTTGTCCAATTGTGACATGATTGATATGCAGTGAAAACAGTGAATTCTCAGTGGCAACCAAATGTTTTGTGACAATTTAACTTTGTAGGTCTTCTAAATAGCTTTCATTGAACTTTTGAAAATCATTATTGTTACTTGTAGTTGTAGTTATAGATAAGTCAACAAAAGCATTACATTGATCATGGTTTTGAGGCTTTTTCTATGTTAGATGCTGATTCTTATAAAAGTGATGCATTTATTAAGTTTTTATTTATCACCAACCATGCAAAATGTACTTAAAATAATGTTTCTACAAAACAATTATTGAAGTTAAAGAATTTAGCTGTTTATTTTCTTGTCTCTTAAATTTTGATTGGTCCTGTACACAAAAAGTATATTAATCAATTGAAGGTTGTTTTATACCCAAATGCAATTAGTGGCTAGTTTCTTTAGTATAAATAAATATACCCGTGTTACTAAGTTAAATATTGGAAGATTTGAATGTGCCAAGTCAGCAATACAGCAGTACAACTGTAACTTTACTGCTAGAAAGTTTAGTAGCTCAGCAGTAAACTTATGAAGATGGTGGTTGTATTATTCCAACTTTCAGTAAAAATGAAAATAGTTATGATAGGGATATAGATAGTCAAGTTGAACTATTAAATATGTTATTATATGACAATCTGTCATGACAATGTCAGATTTGATTCCTAGGTGGGGCATACTTTCATGGAGCTTGGTACAGCCATTCTCCCTCCTACCAATGATTCTTAATTATGTAGGGCAGATGTCAGTCTTTGATAAAAGTATGTGATTAGTAGTTTGTTAACAGCTAAATCCGTCGATATAACCTTTCCAGGAACAGTGAGTAGGTTGACTGGCCGCCATTATATGACCATTACCATATGTTGCTATGGCTGAGAATTTTATCAAGATAAGTTAGCATTTCTAATAGTATTTATAAAACATGAAATTATTCAAATTTTAAAGATTAAACCTAGTTACTCAAGCATAGGGGCATAAAGATTATGACTTTGTCATTTGAATTTGCAAAAGTTGTCTAAATTGGAATAAAGTCATTGTCCTAGTTTGAATTCCACTATCCATGCTGAATTTATTATTCCTTAGAAAAGTACATTTGTAGTTGAATGTTCACTGAGGATTTGTGATGCCGATTTAAAATACAGCGCCCTCCAAAAATTCTTGAACAAAATCTTGGATTTAAGATAAACTGATTAATCTTTATTCATGAATATAAGGAAGAAAGAGTCATCTGAGCAAATTCTTAAGTCAGCACTGATTACTTTATGAACATATGATTAAAACAATATTACATCAATAAAGCCTAATGATAGTTAATTTGTGTTATGCATGATCATTTTTTCTCAAAATTTTATTTGTCCAAAACTTTTGGAGGGCGGTGTAATATTACAAATGAAAACAATAAATCAAAACATGATAATCTAAAGTAAAATGTTGTTGCTTGTTACCATACTCAACAGTGTTTGAAGGATGGTTTTACATTGCGCTTTGAATAAACTTGCTATAATTAATTTACAAGGGGTAGTTAGTTGAAACAATTCTTTGGTTAATTTATTGAATATGAGTGCTTTTATTGTATTCTCAATTTATTTTATTTTTATGTTAAGTTTAACACCATAGTAACATATAGTATAGGTCATATTTAGGTGGTCAGTCCTCCTAGACTCGCTGTTCCTGGAAAGGCTAAACCAACCACTAGTCGAACACTTTTGTTAGTGACTGATAACTTCCCTACATCATTAAGAATCATTGGTAGGAGGGAGAATGGCAGTAGGAAAGTTTCATGACTAAGCTCCACGAAAGTATGCACTTTCCAGGAATAAAGTCCACAACCCCTCAATCAGTAAACTTGCATGCTACCAACTGTGCTAGACAGGCGGCTACTTAATTAGGGACTTTAGTCAGTTATCTTGATAAAATCTGAAGCTATCCAATTGGTAAGTAGGTCCTTACAGTTGGAATCCTCGGATTTTATCATTGAAGTTTTATGTAAGGATAACAAAATATTTCATCTAATATATTTCTTGTTAATTGAGATATTATCAGAAGTGATGAACTTTAGATAGTTCTTTACCCAACAAATACTTAGCTTAGATATCAAACAAAATAAACAGTTTACAAAAAAGTTATAATAATTTTGGCAAATTGACATTAAAGAGTAAGGGTAAAATTCAAGTATTCCAACTAATAGGACCTACTTATTTTAAGTGTATACACATGTGGGGAAATAATGACTTAAGTCCCTTATTTATTTGAAATTTTGGAACTAGCCCTGAGCTGTCTACTTTGTAAATTTTCATAATTACGAGTTTTTAATTGGACTGAACAAATCAATGATGATTGAGCAGTAAATGTGTTTAATGTTTTGTTAGACACTGTAGGTCTACTTTAGTCGGTCAAATATTGCACTTTATTTAAAATAAAGTAACTTGTTTGTTTTATTTCAGATCGTAATGAGCAGAAGTACTGATGTAGCACATCTAACTGGTGAATGTGAAACAAGTAACCGCTGCTGTAGAAGAATCAACCCAATGAATTTCATGTACAATTGGTCCTTCTTTTCCAACAAGTCATCTCAGACGTTTTGTCCTTGAGATGTTTGTTGCCCAATGTCCTGTACTTGATTTAATTTGGCCTGCTGATATTTAACAAGTGAACTCGGACTCTTTGTCTTTGAGATCCTTGTTGTCCAAGTAAATTGATTAACTTGTGTTGTTTTATCATTTATAATGGTTTAATAGTTGGTTACACTATTCGGGATGGATGGTCCCTTGATACCTTCATACCTAATAGTAAGTATTGTTCGTTTTTTCTGAACTGTCAAAACATGAATAATTTTACGGAGTTCGTGCTTTTTGATAGTGTGTAATCATTCTCCGTGAAATTATTCAAACTTTGACAGATTAGAAAAAACGAACAATACAAAATTGTAGACGAATCCAAATCGTCGGCTCTCTCGAACAATGTTCTATCTCCATTCATGAAAAACAAATGAGATACATCCAAAGCTACTAGTATGACATTGTTCTAAAAAGATTTTCTTGCCTCTGCATTGTTAATGTGCCTGCCAAGTCTAAATGTCTATACATAATGAAACAATTAAGATATGAACTTTTGAACTCGATTTCCTGGAAATAAAAATATGGTAGTTCGAGCATTGTTAGAGTGAGGCGACAAAATGTTGATTATTCGTCTAATGAGGTTTTCGTCCCTAAAATAGTTTACTAAAATTTCTCAGGGAACGAATACGAATGTTAACATTCGGAACTAGCTCGGCGATCAACTACAAAGACGCACCTCGGATATTAATCGTAGTAGAAATACAACGAAGTTGTGAGGTCAGGCGATTAAGTGCCGATGTAAACAATCGACATGGCAGATCATTTTGCAGAAAGTATCGAGTACACAAAATGTTCGAGGATCAACTTTGATTTGAGTGAATATCAGTTGCAGGCATTGAAGAGCTGTAACTGCCCATAATCGTCCGTCACTTTTGGTGTGTGCCAGCGTTCCAAACGTCGGGAACGAGGCTAGATTCCATGATGAAACTTTCGCTCCTCGTGATATCCGAGGTTTATTTGCGTGAAAAATCGCCGAGGTAGTTCCGAATGGAATGTTAACTTATGTTCGTCCCCAAATATTTTCGAACATAAAGATTAGTATGAAGTTTCCTTGGACGAATCCAAATTTAAACTATCTCGTTCCCTAATATTTTCGTACCTAGAAATGTGTACTGAAATTCCTGGAAACTAATCCAAATGTAAGCATACATCTCTCAATATTTTCGGTCCATGACAAGTGAGTACGAAAGTTAAAAGGGGGCGAATCTTGATAATGCAAACTTAAGATTCGCCCTCGGAACTTTCGTACATGACTTTCTGGTACGATAAGTTGACTGACGAATCGAAATGGTTACAAAAAAGTCCCCAGAACTTTATTTACCCATTCTCTGGTTTTGAAGTCTGTGGGCCGGAATGTAAATAGGTCGTATATATTGTTACGAAGTTTTTGGCGAACAAGTCTCCAAGCTTTTCATTTTACGAAAAGTTGGGGGACAAATCGAAATTAAAATTTTAAGGTTCGTCCTCAGAACTTTCGTACCAGAACTTTTCTGGTTACGAAAAGTTAAGGGACAAATTAAAATGGTTAGACTTAAGTGCCCAAGAAATTGTCTACTGTTTTTGGCGTGATATAACCTTAGGGTTAATACGCCGTAAAACACAATTTATTCGTTTCCAGAAATTTCGTATTCAACTTTTTGTTTCAAAGTTTGGGGGCGAATTGAAATGTATGCAAGGTTCGTACCCAGAACTTTCATTCCCAACTTTTAATTGTTTCGAAAAATTGGGGATGAATCGAAATATAAGATTTGTCCCATGGACTTTCGTACTTTACCTTTTCAAAGTTTCGAAAAAATGGGGACGAATCGAAATATAAACAGATTTGTCCCGAAATTGACTTTCTCAACTTTTTGTTATAAAAAAGTATTGGGACGAAACAAAATGTTTAAATTTGTCCTCTAACTCTTCATCTTTCAAAAAGTTTGGAAACGTCGAAATTCGTCCTTAGAAATTTCGTACCTATCTTATTTCTGGTTAGGATAAGTTAAGGGACGAGTCGAATTAAAATCGGATTAGTTTCTAGAAATTTCATAACCAACTTTTCTTGTTATGAAAAATTTGGGGATGAACCGATTTATAAATCAATTCATCTCCAGACATTTCGTACCCAACATGTACTGGTAACAAAAAGTTGAGCACGAATCAATAGTAAGCAAGATTCGTCCCCAGAAATTTCGTCTTCAACTTCCTGGTTACGAAAAGTTAAAGGACGAATCGTTATGTATTCAAAGATTCGTTCCAAGAACTTTCATCCCGAACTTTTTATGGTTACGAACAGCAAACAACAAAATGCCTATTAAACGTCTGGTAATAGAAATGTTTGAAGTACATGGCATTCCATATGGTGTAGACCGACAATACTAACCTGAGCTTGACCTTAATGCAAGAATTTATTAAACTCGGTACTGGGTCTATTTTTGTCTTCATTAGTAAATCGGAAGCGTTCGGCAAAATACAGGTGTTTTACGATTAATTTTGATTTCATAAATAAACAAATGCTTTGGAACAGTGTCACAATATAACCCCCCCCCCAAAAAAAGACTAATGTGTCCAAGATTTAAGTACAGCAGCGTGCCATTTTTACAAATTGATTCATAGTCGTATAAGTTATGAACGCGTGCATAACTGTATATGTATGTAATTAGGTAGTTTAAGCTCAGTTTAATATTGTCGCACAATGATTATTCAGTATTTTTTCACTTTTTTATTACTTCTTTTTATTGCTTCTTCATTATTGTTCGTTTTTTTTTCAACTGTCAAAACATGAATAATTTCACGGTGAATGCGTTTGTAAAAATTATTGTTGTAATACACCCGTGAGTTTCCGAAAGTGTGTATTATTATTGAGTAAAGCTTCTTATTCCGTATGAAATGTTTTAGTCAGTATATTTTTAATAACAATTAGGCCGCCAGTACAAAAACAATTCATTCAGTCACAGTGAAATAATTCAAGCTTTGACAGTTGAGAAAAAAACGGACAATGACACTCGATTCCTAAATCACCACGCATAAAGACGTCGCTGAAGTTAGCAAAATTTTTTTGCTAGCAAAAGTGGCCACAAGTTGCTATTTTTGCTAGCAAAATTTTTTTTATGTGAATAGTGAAATATTAATTTAGTGCTAAAACCAGGTACCATAACCAGTTATAAAACATGGCAAGTCCGTTTGTCGGGCCTGATGCCTCTAACTAGTTACTAAACAACTCCTATGGGTTATGTTACCATTTTTATAGACATGGGTAGTGCTACCCACTGATTTCGCCGGGTACTTGCGTATACAAGGCATGAGGTCCGACCTTGGGCTATCACGTGGGCACAGTGGCCAGCCTGGGAAAATTCCGTGGGCTCGGGCCAAAGACCACTAAGTGTCGGTACTTAACGTTTTGTGTATAAAATCAGCACTCAGATGGGCCATATTTCAGGGCTCGAACGTCGAGTTAAAGCGATTTCGCCCGGTACTGGCGTATACCAGGCAAGAGGTCCGACCAAGTGCTTTCACGTGGACACAGTGGCCACCCTGGGAAAATTCCGTGGGCTCGGGCCAGAGACCACTTAGTGTCGGTACTTTACGTTTTGTGTATAAAATCAGCACTCAGATGGGCCATGTTTCAGGACTCGAACGTCGAGTTAAAGCAATTTGGCCCGGTAATGGCTCAACCAGGCGAGAGGTCCGACCTAGGGCTATCATGTGGGCACAGTGGCCACCCTGGGAAAATTACGTGGGCTCGGGCTAGAGACCACTGAGTGTCGGTACTTTTCGTTTTGTGTATAAAATCAGCACTCAGATGGGCCATGTTTCAGGGCTCGAACGTCGGTTTAAAGCGATTTCGTCCGATACTGGCGCATACCAGGCGAGAGGTCTGACCTAGGGCTATCCTGTTGGCCTAGTGGCCAGCCTGGGAAAATTCTGTGGGCTCGGGCCAGAGACCACTAAATGTCGGTACTTTACGTTTTGTGTAAAAAATCAGCACTCAGATTGGCCATGTTTCAGGGCTCGAACGTCGAGTTAAAGCAATTTTGCCCGGTACTGGCGTATACCAGGCGATAGACCCGACATAGGGCTATCACGTGGGCATAGTGGCCACCCTGGGAAAATTCCGTGGGCTCTGGCAAGAGACCACTAATTGTCAGTACTTTACATTTTGTGTATAAAATCAGAACTCAGATGGGCTATGTTTCAGGGCTCGAACGTCGAGTTAAAGTGATTTCGCCCGGTACTGGCGTATACCAGGCGATAGGTCCAAGGTAGGGCTATCACGTGGGCACAGAGGCCAGCCTGGGAAAATTCCGTGGGCTCGGGCCAGCGACCACTTAATGTCGGTACTTTACGTTTAGTGTATAAAATAAGCACTCAGATGGGCCATGTTTCAGGGCTCGAACGTCGAGTTAAAGCAATTTTGCCCGGTACTGGCGTATACCAGGCGATAGACCCGACATAGGGCTATCACGTGGGCATAGTGGCCACCCTGGGAAAATTCCGTGGGCTCTGGCAAGAGACTACTAATTGTCAGTACTTTACATTTTGTGTATAAAATCAGAACTCAGATGGGCTATGTTTCAGGGCTCGAACGTCGAGTTAAAGTGATTTCGCCCGGTACTGGCGTATACCAGGCGATAGGTCCAAGGTAGGGCTATCACGTGGGCACAGAGGCCAGCCTGGGAAAATTCCGTGGGCTCGGGCCAGCGACCACTTAATGTCGGTACTTTACGTTTAGTGTATAAAATAAGCACTCAGATGGGCCATGTTTCAGGGCTCGAACGTCGAGTTAAAGCAATTTCGCCCGGTACTGGCGTATACCAGGCGATAGGTCCGACTTAGGGCTATCACGTGGGCACAATGGCCAACCTGGAAAAAATCCGTGGGCTCGGGCAAGAGACCACTAAGTGTCAGTACTTTACATTTTGTGTATAAAATCAGAACTCAGATGGGCTATGTTTCACGGCTCGAACGTCGAGTTAAAGCGATTTCGCCCGGTACTGGCGTATACCAGGCGATAGGTCCGACCTAGGGCTATCACGTGGGCACAGTGGCCACCCTCGGAAAATTCCGTTGGCTCGGGCCAAAGACCACTAAATGTCGGTACTTTACGTTTAGTGTATAAAATAAGCACTCAGATGGGCCATGTTTCAGGGCTCGAACGTCGAGTTTAAGCGTTTTCGCCCGGTACTGGCGTATACCAGGCCATAAGTCCGACCTAGGGCTATCATGTGGGCACAATGGCCAGCCTGGGAAAATTTCGTAGGCTCGGGCTAGAGACCACTAAGTGTCGGTACTTTACGTTTAGTGTATAAAATAAGCACTCAGATTGGCCATGTTTCAGGGCTCAAACTTCGAGTTTAAGCGATTTCGCCAAGTACTGGCGTATACCAGGCGAGAGGTCCAAGCTAGGGCTATCACGTGGGCACAGTGTCCAGCCTGGGAAAATTTCGTAGGCTCGGGCTAGAGACCACTAAGTGTCGGTACTTTTCGTTTTGTGTATAAAATCAGCACTCAGATGGGCCATGTTTCAAGGCTCGAACGTCGTGTTAAAGAGATTTAGCCCGATACTGGCGCATACCAGGCGAGAGGTCTGACTAGGCTATCCTGTTGGCCTAGTGGCCAGCCTGGGAAAATTTCTGTGGGCTCGGGGCAGAGACCACTAACTGTCGGTACTTTACGTTTTGTGTAAAAAATCAGCACTCAGATTGGCCATGTTTCAGGGCTCGAACGTCGAGTTAAAGCAATTTCGCCCGGTACTGGCGTATACCAGGCGATAGATCCGACCTAGGGCTATCACGTGGGCACTGTGGCCACCCTGGGAAAATTCCGTGGGCTCGGGCCAGAGACCACTAATTGTCGGTACTTTACGTTTTGTGTATAAAATCAGCACTCAGACGGGCCATGTTTCAGGGCTGGAACGTCGAGTTAAAGAGATTTCCCCCGGTACTGGCGTATACCAGGCGATAGGACCAAGCTAGGGCTATCACGTGGGCACAGTGGCCAGCCTGGGAAAATTCCGTGGGCTCGGGCCAGAGACCACTTAATGTCGGTACTTTACGTTTAGTGTACAAAATAAGCACTCAGAAGGGCCATGTTTCAGGGCTCGAACGTCGAGTTTAAGCGATTTCGCCCGGTACTGGCGTATACCAGGCGAGAGGTCCGACCTTGGGCTATCACGTGGGCACAGTAGCCACCCTGGGAAAATTCCGTGGGTTCGGGCCAGCGACCACTAAGTGTCGGTACTTTACGAATTGTGTATAAAATTAACACTCAGAGGGGCCATGTTTCAGGGCTCGCGATTTCGCCCGGTACTGGCGTATACCAGGCGAGAGGTCCGACCTAGGGCTATCACATGGGCACATTGGATACCCTGGGAATATTCCGTGGGTTCGGGCCAGATACCACTAAGTGTCAGTACTTTACGTTTGGTGTATTAAAATCAGCACTCGGATGGGCCATGTTTCAGGGCTCATGCGTTTTTTTTAAGCGATTTCGCCCGGTACTGGCGTATACCAGGCGAGAGGTCCGACCTTGGGCTATCACGTCGGCACAGTAGCCACCCTGGGAAAATTCCGTGGGCTCGGGCCAGAGACCACTAATTGTCGGTACTTAACGTTTTGTGTATAAAATAAGCACTCAGATTGGCCATGTTTCGGGGCTCGAACCTCGAGTTTCAGCGATTTCGCCAAGTACTGGCGTATACCAGGCGAGAGGTCCATGCTAGGGCTATCACGTGGGCACAATGGCCAGCCTGGGAAAATTTCGTAGGCTCGGGCTAGAGACCACTAAGTGTCGGTACTTTACGTTTTGTGTTTAAAATCAGCACTTAGATGGGCCATGTTTCAGGGCTCGAACGTCGAGTTAAAGCAATTTCGCCCTTTACTGGCGTATACCAGGCGACAGGTCCGTCCTAGGGCTATCACGTGGGCACAGAGGCCACCCTGGGAAAATTCTGTGGGCTCGGGCCAGAGACCACTAAATGTCGGTACTTTTCTTTTTGTGTATAAAATCAGACTCAGAAGGGCCATGTTTCAGGACTCGAACGTCGAGCTAAAGCGATTTCGCCCGGTACTGGGGTATACTAGGCGAGGGGTTCGACCTAGGGCTATCACGTGGGCACAGTGGCCACCTTGGGAAATTTCCGTGGGCTCGGGCCAGAGACCACTAAGTGTCGGTACTTTACGATTTGTGTATAAAATCAGCACTCGGGTGGGCCATGTTTCAGGGCTCGAACGTCGAGTTAAAGCGATTTCGCCCGGTCCTGGCGTATACCAGGCGAGAGGTCCAAGCTAGGGCTATCACGTGGGCACAGTGGCCACCCTGGGCAAAATTCCGTGGGCTCGGGCCACAGACCACTTAATGTCGGTACGTTACTTTTTGTGTATAAAATCAGCACTCAGATGGGCCATGTTTCAGGGCTCGATCGTCGAGTTAAAGCGATTTCGCAGGGTACAGGCGTATACCAGGCGAGAGGTCCGACCTAGGGCTATCACAGGGTACAGTGGCCACCCTGGAAAAATTCCGTGGGCTCGGGCCAGAGACCACTAAATGTCGGTACTTTACGTTTTGTGTATAAAATCAGCACTCAGATGGGCCTTGTTTCAGGACTCGGACGTCGAGCTAAAGCGATTTCGACCGGTACTGGTGTATTCCAGGCGAGCGGTTCGACCTAGGGCTATCACGTGGGCACAGTGGCCACCTTGGGAAAATTCCGTGGGCTTGGGCCAGAGACAACGTAGTGTCGGTACTTTACGTTTTGTGTAAAAAATCAGCACTCAGATAGGCCATGTTTCAGGGCTCGAACGTCGAGTTCAAGCGATTCCACCAGGTACTGGTGTACACAAGGCGAGAGGTTCGATTAAGGGCTATCACGTGGTCACAGTGGCCTCCCGGAGAAAATTCCGTAGACTTAGGAAAGAGGCCACTTAGTGTCGGTACTTTACGTTTTGTGAATAAAATAAGCACCCAGATGGGCTGTATTGCAGGGCTCTAACGTGGAGTTAAATCGATTTCGCTGGGTACTGGCGTACACCAAGTGAGAGGTCCGACCTAGGGCTATCACTTGGGCACAGTGGCCACCCTGAAAAAATTCCTTGGGCTCGGGCCAGAGACCACTAAGTGTCGGTACTTTACGTTTTGTGTATAAAATCAGCACTCAGACGGGCCATGATCAGGGCTCGAACGTCGAGTTAAAGCGATTTCGCCCGGTACTGGCGTATACTAGGCGAGAGGTTCGACCTAGGGCTATCACGTGGGCACAGTAGCTACCCTGGGAAAATTCCGTGGGCATGAGCCAGAGACCACTGATTGTCGGTACTTTACGTTTTGTGTATATAATTAGCACTCAGATAAGTTTCATGGCTCGCACGTTGCTGTAAAGTGATTTGGCCTTGTTATGGCGTATTCCACGCCAGAGATCAGACCTAGGCCTGTCACCTGGGAGAATTGGCTATCCTGATAAAATTCCACTTGACCCTCGTTCTATCGGGGTTTTTTAAGATTCCTTTAAGACTTAGTTTCAAGAGAAAATTGGCGTAACCAAGTAGTATGAACTCCGTCGATAATTCACCATTACAAAACATTACACAGATTGTTGTCATAATGGCTTTATGGCTTTTAATTTGCATTTTTTAGCTCGGCAAACCGCTAAATTCGCTTCTGACAGGTGCTTTTGTGTATTTGTGTCAATATTTTGAAAACCAATTTCAATGAAAAACCAAAATGCAATACTTGCCGTTGATACTTTAAATATAGCAATCAAAAACATTTTAAACTACAAAAATGCACTTGAAATGCAAAAAAATCTTGAATTTTAATTTTGACCCTGGTTAATTCGACGCGGCGGCTAAAAAATCAAGTAACTGCATTTAAGCTGTTTTTGTTTAAATTACTGCAAAAAGCAATTGTGGTGAAATTATCAAATTTGTCCCCTTTTAGAGGTAATGATAATGAAACAATTGACAAGTTGGGAATACATAGATCTAGTCGGGTATGGTAGGCAGCGAAGACTGCCATATTATAAATATATTATTCTAATTTCACCATAGACCATAATCAACAGATGTCGATGTAAATCTTAGGAGTCTGAAACTCTTAAACATAGATTAGTATTTTAATTAATTCTTAAACAGTTTTTTTTTCTTGGAATAACTTAATAAGGTCTTTTATGATAATGGTTATTGTTTTTTAATCTGGATAAAGATTTTCAGAGCCCAACACTCATTTCTTAATTCATGCTGTGGTTAAAGTTCGTTTGAACTGGCAAATGAACTACAGTTAATTTAAGCCGTAGTAAGCCGTAGCTGGAAGATTTGTGCGGTTTCAATACATATAATGCTACGAGATTGTCACAGTGGGAGCAGTAATCTATTGCTTAAGGATCGATCGGCCCTTGTTTCGAATCCCACAATGGGCATTGCTAGTTTCCATGAGCAAGAAATTAACCAGCGATTGTTTCCACCCACGTGTAAATGGGTACCTGGGTATATATTGCACCAATTTGTCAGCTGCACTAATAAGCGGCGTAATAGGGAGACTGATAGAAATATACCAGTAGCCCGACGAGCAGGAATAATAGCTGTAAAGTCGGTAAAAGTGCGTAACATAAAAACTCCGACTATAAAATGCCATTGCATTTTTTATTAAGCTCTACAGCCTTTGTAACCATGCATGAGTCTGTACACATCTGCAAAGTCCTATTATCATATCTATTTGACTATAAAATAACTTCTGATTCTTAAATCATAAAATATAGCAATTAAATTGAAGTATCAGTATGAGGATGGGATATATTTACATGTCTGTGCTTAATATTTATAACTCTGGATTATTACTATCAATGTACAATTGGGTCCACACGTTTCTTTACAATTGTTATAATTAGATATTCTTCAAATGTTACTAGAACGTAAAGCAGAGTATCGATAAAATATGGTGTCGATCTCAAAATAATAATTTTCATGATAAGAAAATAAACAATATTCTGTGTAAGATTTTTTGCCGTCTTTTATTGGTACGTTTTTGAACTGTAACATGAATACTAGCACAATATTTCAGTCATAAGTCAGTAAAATGAAGTAGCACGTTTAATTTGATACGTTCTTTAAAAAGGATAGTATTTTAAGGATCATCCTTAATTGTCAAGCGTCTGCGATGTCTACTCTTTTTACTTCAAAGGTCATACAGCTTTCATCCGACCCAACCCAAACCCAGTTATTTTTTAAAACGTTTGTTTTTAATTTTTTTATTTGAATTTTATCAACACGTTTTATTTGATTATTTACTGAGGCCAGCTCACCTAACCAACTTTCCTGGACATGTTTAACTTTACCAGTACTCGCTTACCTCTTCATCTCCCTTTGTAAATTATTCCTAAATGTTTTCTTCGCACTTCCTTGGCAGCACATATCCAGACAACTACAGATAACAATTCTCTGGGATGTCGTCATACGGAACATATGCATTTGTAGATTTTACTATTAGCTGTGTGCTGAACGAAAATTCTGTACCATGAATGATAACGATTGAAAATGTTTAAACGTTTTCGTCGCTCGTGACCTTGTTTAGTACGAAGCTGACGCGTATTGTTAGGTGTTGCGAGTGGATGACCATTTGGGTATATTTTGTCGGCTTTAAAAGAACGCAGTTTTCAGGAAATGGCAGTGCTGCTGAACCGATTTGATTCATAAGCATATATAGGTGCGCGTCATTTTGATGGCCAAAAAAATCCTGATTCCACATATCTCATCAGGCCTGCATTGTCTATAACTATCTTATTGTTTTATACTGTATCTAAACTTTACTATACACGTATCATGATCATTTCAGTGGTAAGTCATATGGAAATGCAAAAACACTTAGAAAATCAAGTTCATTTATTTTGCTTGGCCTAACAATTTGATTGAAAATTGCTTTGAGAAAATCCCTTCGATTTGTACGTATTCAGTCATCCGCTCTCCGTCTAAGCTGTCCGCGTATACATCTCTAATAAGCCATGCATACATGATCAAACGCTTTAATTTATTTATTGGAGTTAACGCCGTATCAACACAATTTAGGTCATTTCACGGCATCCAGCGCTCCTAACCTAGCTTTCATGGACCATTGTCTATAACTATTACTCACCCATCCTTCCACTAGGCCGGAAACTTTTCCATATTATCTAATCAATGGGGAAAATCGACATTATTGTCAAATTTTCATGGGATCATACGCTTTAAAATCAGTGTAATACTTTTATGATGATATTCAAATCAATCGCGATCGAATGCATGGCGGTCATCTCGTCTAATTACCTCCGATAATTTCAATCTTAATAAAGTTTGACTCTTTCCGGTTACTTCGTTCATCTCCGTGGATTGAGTGACGTCATAGAAAAATAGTTCGATATCCTTGCGGGTATTCATATCAAGGGGCATGTTTAACAACTTCATGTCTGTCGCTAGCTAGCGCTTTTTTGAAGGCTAGCTAGCCAGCCGATTTGAGTAGCATATTAGCACTCGCCTTGTGAAACGTGCCCAGTATAAAACGAAAAGTTTGGAACAGTTTGTTTTAAATGATTTCATGTTCAACAAGCGCTTAACTTAAAAATGATTATAGAAAAAACATTCTCTAATTAACTCATATTAAACTTACTGTATGCTTTTAAACAACCGTTTCAAGTCACATTCATGAAATCAATTATTATGTTACTATAATTGCTAATATGATTTTGACTAAATATTAAACGAATAATAATAATAATTATATTTCTTTTTTAACCTGATGGTAATTGAATTAATAAATGTTATACTACAAAGTCTTCTGACTTGATGTGCTATACATATGAATTCTAAAGCAAAATAAACAATACGTGTTTATTTAGATACTAGGCTTATCAGATTGAAATGACAGATTAATGGTTCATCCGCTGTTAAATTGACTGAAGTGGCCAGATAATGTTTTCATAGTGGTTCTGGACATAACGGTATCAGTCCTACGTCTTACACCAGTTGAGAGCATCCAATGGATGATGGGGCTTATCAGGGAAACTATAATCGTTTTATTGACCACAAGCAATTAGCACAGTCATAAATCTACATTAATTTGGCACTTACTGTGCTGGCTTGTTTGATTGTGATTGATCATGAACATGTGTACTATTTACATTGAATGAGAAATAGAAACATAACACCAGTGTTGTTGTATTTGTGAGCACGTATTATACTGTTTTAAATTTTAAATCATATTTCAAAAGATCTTATTTTGTAAGAAGAGTGAACCGTTTTACTACATCATTACTGCATCTAATAATACACATGTAATGACTTATGTTTTTATAAAATGCGTCTTATGACTATAATTTTAGGAACACAATCCATTTTATACCCTATGACTTTTTAAAACATGAATTTGATTGGTAAGGACATCAGATTACAGACACCTTATCACTCATTCTGAAAAGTAGATGTTGCTACATGTATGAATAATAATGTGACATTGAAGTATTTTCACTAGAATAATTTAGATAATGTGATTTGTCTATTATGCTAATATACTTGTTAATATGTTGTGTGAAGCGTCACAATTGGTAAGTCCGTTTTTCTCCTACCTTAGATTTATCATCATCATCGTCGTCATCCTAATCAACATCCAGTTTTAAGTTTAGTACAAGCCGTTGATTATTCTTTCGGCAAGGGTGAGGTTTGTCTTTCTTGTGTAGAAGTGTTCCTCTTCATATCTGGTGGTCCTGATGGTTGGTGTCATACATTTTAAGTTACAATCGATCACGCTCTTCCAGGTCTTCCCAGGTTAAATCTGATCAACCTTGGCCATGGTGTGCTGTGATCTTCAAATTTCTCACTTGGGAGGTCCAGCTTGTGACCAAGCCATCTCAGCATCTTGGTTGTACAAAACTATTATATACTATTATTAAGCTTAAGTGTAAAATTCAAGTTGTATATTGGAGTTTTTTTGATGTATGTGAAGACAGCAGTAACAGCAGTATAGCAGTACAGCAGTACAGCCCTACTGCCAGAATTTTCGGCTGTACAGCAGTACAGCCCTACTGCCAGCAGTACAGCCCTACTGCCAGACTTTTCGGCAGTACAGCAGTACAGCCTTACTGCTAGAATTTTTCGGCAGTACAGCAGTAAAGCCTTACTGCTTGAGTTTTCGGCAGTACAGCATTACTGTTAGAATTTTCGGCAGTAATACCTTACTGTTAGAATTTTCGGCAGTAGGGCAGTACTGTTGCAGACTGCTGTATCATTCTAGCAAATTATTCTTTATTTTGCCTCTCAGAATTCTCAGATCATAAAAGTTATATGTTTGAATTCTCTATAAGGTCCAAAATTAAAAAAAGAACATATAGAGCCAATCTAGGATGTGGGCTATGTTAAAATCAATACTATGAAATATGAAAATAAAAAAAAGTTTGTTTGTTTTAATTGGGTTTAACGTCGCATTCAACACACATTTAGGTTATACAATGTATATACGACATCCAGCTCTTCCTACTATAATACCCTACCACGAGACTGACAACTCATGTATAGGGTATGACATCGTACCGCGACCGGACTCGAACCCGTGATCTCCGGATTCGAAGTCAGACATGCTAACCAATACGCCACTGCTGCAGCTAAATAAAGAAGTAGAATGAAGGAACACATTTAGTGATCCGAAGACTTGGATAATTATATACATGTTTTTTCTTGTTAGGTTTATATCCATGTTTTATTTACAAAAAAATGTTCTACACGATCACAAGTTACTGCTGGTTCTTGTGACACTATGACCATGAAATATGCCATTTACTTCCCATTTTCGGAAAGCTGAATGAACAAGCTTTCTTTTGGTATATAATACTGCTACAAGTTTGCGTAAGTATTGAACTCTGGATGAGTTATATAACGAACAGTCTCTACTCAATTCTCTACACAAAGAACTGATTCAAACGTACTGAACGACCTATCTCTGATGTCAATATTTGCAACGTATTTGTAATAATATCAACGGCATAACATGGATATGCAATGCATAAAAAAACCATGAAGAATGAAAACATACGGCTACATTGAGTGATCGAAGTGCTTCAAGAAATATATTCAATATTCTTGTTTGGTATGTACATTTTTGACAAAAAAATGTTTAACGCTACCGCAAGTTACTGCTGGTTCTTGCGACAATATGACCAAAACATATGCCATAAAATACCCATTTTCTGAAAGTTTAATGAACAAGCTTTCATTTGGTATAAAATACTGCTACAAGTTCGTGTTAGTAATTTTCTCTGGATGAGTTATATAACGAACAGTTTTTCAATCTTTATTTGATTTCTCTACACAGAGAACTGTTTCAAATGTACAGAAGGACCTATCTCTGATGGTAATATTTGCAAAGTATTTGTAACAATATCAACGGCATAAAGAGTATATGCAGTGTATAAAATAACCAAAAAAAGATAAAAAATACGGCTATATTAAGTGTTCGAAGTGCTTCAAGAAATATATTCAATATTCTTGTTTGGTAGGTACTTTTTTACAAAAATGTCCTACGCTACCGCAAGTTACTGCTGGTTCTTGCGACAATATGACCGAAACATATGCCATAAATTACACATATTCGTAAAGTAAAATTAACATGCTTTCATTTGGTATATAATACTGCTACAAGTTCGTGTTAGTATTTAACTCTGGATGAGTTATATAACGAACAGTTTTTCAATTTTTATTTGAATTCTCTACACAGAGAACTGATTTATACGTTCAGAAGAACCTATCTCTGATGGCAATATTTGCAACGTAGTTGTAACAATATCAACGGCAATAACATGTTTATGCAATGTATAAAAATTACCATGAAGTATGAAAAATACGGCTTCATTAAGTGATCGAAGAGCTTCAAGAAATATATTCAATATTCTTGTTTGGTAGATACCTTTTAACAAAAAAAATGTCCTACGCTACCTCTTGTTACTGCTGGTTCTTGCGACAATATGACCAAAACATTGGCCATAAATTACATATTTTCTGAAAGCTGCATTAACAAGCTTTCATTTGGTATATAATACTGCTACAAGTTCGTGTAAGTTATTTACACTGGATGAGTTCTATTGGGTTAGTAAAATAAACATATTTTTACAAAAAATAACCCTCGTAATCAGAAGTTACTGCTGGTTCTTGTGTCGCTATGATCGAAAACTGTGTCATTTGCTACTCATTTTTGTAAAGCTAAGTGAACAAGGTTTCATTTGGTATATAATACTGCTACAAGTTTGTGTAAGTAGATTACACTGGATGAGTTATATTACAAGTAGTTTTTCAATTTTTATTTGAATTCTCTGCACAGGGAACTGATACAAACGTACAGAAGGACCTACTTTTGATGACAATATTTGCAACGTATTTGTAATAATATCAACGGTATTACATGTATATGCAATGTATAAAAATAACCATAAAGAATGAAAAATGTGGCTACATTGAGTGATTGAAGTGCTTTAAGAAATATATTCAATATTCTTGTTTGGTATGTACTTTTTTACAAAAAATGCCCTACGCTACCGCAAGTTACTGCTGATTCTTGCGACAATATGATCAAAACATACGCCATAAAATACCCATTTTCTAAAAGCTGAATGAACAAGCTTTCATTTGGTATATAATACTGCTACTAGTTCTTCTTGTTTTTTCTGACACTATATTAGTTTTATAAACAACATTTTTTTCATTTGAATTTCTACGCGAAGGTCCATATTGTACATACATATAGGGCCTATTTTTGATGCCAACGTTTTCCAACAGTGTTTAAAAAAGCTATGACGTAACATTTATCTAAATAAGAATGAAGAATGAAAGAACTCAGCTACAAACAACATTGTAAGTACTTGACTGTTTAAAAATATATATACATATTATACATTCGTTTTGGGATGCTAAAATTTAAGTGATTTTTTAAAAAACGTCCCTTGCAATCAGAGGTTACTGCTGATACTTGTGACGTTATGAATGAAAAGTATGCTTTGTAGTGCCCATTTTTGGTAAAGATGAATAAACAAGCTTTCATTAGGTATATAATTCTGCTACAGGCTCATTTAAGTATTTTACGCTGGATGAGTTTTATTACGAACAGTTTTTCAATTTTCGTTTGAACTCTCATCACAGAGTACTTAGTTAAACGTACAGATAGCGCCTGTTTATGATGTCAATATTTGCATCGAATATGTTTAAAAAATCTAGGGTTTTACATGTATGTATTAAATAGGCGTAAAAGACTACGGCTAAAGATAATAATCTATAATAAAACTTTTGAAAAAATCTTGTAGATTTAGTATCCCTGTGTTTTTCCAAAAAGTTTTACAAGTTACTGCTAGTTCTTGTGACGCTAAAACTATGCTTTTTATCACCCGTTTTCGTGAAGCTGAATGAGCAAGTTTTCATTTGGTATATAATACTTCTACCAGATCGTGGCAAAATTTCACACTGAACGAGTTTTATTAGGAATATGCTCTTCAATTTTTATCCGAACCCTACTCGGCGTTGGATTAAATGTACAGATAGGACTTATCTTAAATTTCAAATTTGCTGCAAATATGGATATAGAACAATGGTAATTCATATTAAACATTGACAATTACATTAACATTCATTGCTTTAATACTGGCAGAAATAAGAGCTCTGAGGATTGGTTATGTTCACGTACTTCGTTCAAACTTTAACTTCGCTATTGTAAGTTACTGCTGTTTTTTGTGATCCAATGACTGGGTAAACATACTATTCAATACACATATTCACAAAGCTAAAGGATCAAGCTTTAATTTGGTATATAGTACTGCTTTATGTTGTCGATAGTTTTCAACATCGGATGTATTTAATTTTATACATATCTTTCAAGTTAAGAATGTTTACTCGGGATTCAAATTAAATGTGCAGATTTAAAGACTTCTCTCAATATTTGTTACAGATCTGCATAAAAATCAATGATAATTTATATCAAAATAAAGAGAAAACATGGACGATTACATCAGCACGAATTGTTTTATTAGTGGTTGAAAAAAAGAGCGTAAGCGTTGGTAAAGTTTACGTACTTCGTGCAAATTTTAATACCATTTTACATGTATATTGTAAGTTACTGCTGTTTTTGGTGTTGTTGTGACTGGTAAATATACCATTTAATATACATTTTCAAAAAGTCGAATGGACAAGCTTTAATTTTATACATGATACATTGTTATGTTGGTTTTTATAAACTGTATAAGTTTATCTTATGACATTTCTTTCAGCGTGGTAATTAATCTTGATATTTTCTCCGCATTTAAGACCAACTTCCGGGTAAAGATAGATAGCGGAAACAACTTGATTTTTCATTTTTACATATTCGTTACCGCCTGTTACATAAATACGATATGGTTTTTATTCAAACAAACTTGATATTTATGAAAGCAAATTATAAAACACGTTAAATGAGCTAGTTTTGTTACAAAAGTCCTTCACATAATAATTTGTTGTTTGCGTAAAAAAATGTTTTCGCGAAAACAATTTGATTCCGCTGTCTTTCTATACCCGGAAGTTGATCTAAAATACAAGTTAATTTTATAACATGAACCATGATTATTCTGTTTTTATTTGCATTATTTTCTTACACTTTACTTATCAAATATAACATGACTTATCATACGTGCAAGATAAGATTTACGAAAGGGAATGATTTAGTTCAAAATCAAACGTTTAACATCTAACAGATATTCGGTACGCAAGTTTAATCTGCGGCTAAATATTTCATTCGGCGGAGAAAATATCAAGAATGATAACCACGATGAAATTATTGAAAAATTTGTCATAAGAAAAACTTATTCAGTGTATAAAATCTAACATGACAGTTGAGATGAATAATATACCATACTAAAGCTTGTTCATTCGGCTTTTTGAAAATGTATGTTAAATAGTATATTTATTGACCATAATAACACTAAAACAGCAGTAACTCGCAATATAAAGCGATGTTAAATTTTGTACGAAATACGTGAACATAATCAACACTTAAGCTCTTACTTCTCCCAGTATTATGTAATTCATGTTGATATAATCGTGCATGTTTTATCTTTAGTTCGATATAAATAATTCTTGTCTTTTGATGCAGATCTGTAACAAATGTTGACATAGAAGATGGGCCTTATATACGCACAATTATTTCCAACTCCTGATGAATAATTCGAATGGAAATCGAAAAATGTCATTAATAAAACATATCCGAAGTGGAAAACTATCTTGAACATAAAGCAGTATTATATACCAAATGAAAGCTTGTTCATTCAGCTTTGTGAATATGTATATTAAATGGAACACAGACCCGGTCTTCGGATAAAAAATAACAGCAGTAACTTACTATAGCAAAGTAAAATTTTGAGCAAAGTGAAATTTTTAGCGAAGTATCTGAACATAACCAACCCATTAGAGCACTTATTTCAACCATTATAGAAAAAAACTTTCTTATGATTATGAAATCGTATTTTTTTCCCGTTATTTTGATATAAATTTTCATTGGTTTTTATCCATATTTGCAACAAATATTGACATAGAAAAAAAAGTCCTACCTACACATTAATCCAAACCAAAGTAGAGAATTCTAATGAAAATTGAACAAATGTTCGCAATAAAACTAGTTCAGTGTGCAATACTCACTCGAACTGGTTGTAGTATTATATACCAATTGAAAGCTTGTTCATTCAGCTTTACGACAATAGGTATTAAATGGCATAGTTTTCGTTTTTAGCGTCACAAGAACCAGCAGTAACTTGTAATCACGTTGAATAATTTTCTGAAAAAAAAAACCTTGGATTCGCGTAGAAATTCGAATGAACAAAAATGTTGTTTATAAAACTAATTTGGTGTAAAAAACAAACGAGAAGTAGTAGTAGTGTTTTATACCAAATGAAAGCTTGTTCATTTAGCTTTAAAAATAGGGGGAATTTTATGGCATATGTATTGGTCATATTGTCGAAAAAGCCAGCAGTAACTTGCGGTATCGTAGGACATTGTTTTGGTAAAAAGTACAAACCAAACAAGAATATTGAATATATTTCTTGAAGCACTTCGATCAATAAATGTAGCCGTATTTTTCATTCTTTATGGTAATTTCATAAATTGCATATGCATGTTATGCCGTTGATATTGTTACAAATACGTTACAAATATTGCCATCAGAGATAGGTCGTTCTGTACGTTTGAATCAGTTCTCTGTGTAGAGAATTCAAATAAAAATTGAAAATTGTTCGTTATATAACTCGTCCAGAGTTAAATACTTACACGAACTTGCAGCAGTATTATATACCAAATGAAAGCTCGTTCATTCAGCTTTCAGAAAGTGTGTATTTTATGACATATGTTTTGGTCATAATGTCGCAAGAACCAGCAGTAAATTGCGGTAGCGCAGGACATTTTTTTGTAAAAAAGATACCTACCAAACAAGAATATTTAGTATATTTATTGAAGCCCTTCGATCACTTAATATACCGTATTTTCATTCTTTATGGTTATTTTATACACTGCATATGCATGTAATGCCGTTGATTTTGTTACAAATACGTTACAAATATTGCCATCAGAGATAGGTCCTTCTGTACGTTTAAATCAGTTCTCTGTGTAGAGAAATGAAATAAAAATTGAAAATTGTTCGTTATATAACTCGTCCAGAGTTTAATACTTACACGAACTTGTAGCAGTATTATATACCAAATGAAAGCTTGTTCATTCAGCTTTCAGAAAATGTGTATTTTATGGCATATGTTGTGGTCATAATGTCGCAAGAACCAGCAGTAACTTGCGGTAGTGCAATACATTTTGTTTTTAAAAAAGGTACCAACCAAACAAAAATATTTAGTGCATTTCTTGAAGCACTTCGATCACTTAATAAAGCCGTATTTTATATTCTTTATGGTTAGTTTTAAACATTGCATAAACATGTTATTGCCGTTGATATTGTTACATCTACGTTGCAAATATTGCCATCAGAGATAGGTCCTTCTGTACGATTGAATCAGTTTTCTGTGTAGAGAATTCAAATAGAAATTAAAAAAACTGTTCGTTATATAACTCATCCAGGGTTAAATACTTACACGAGCTTGTAGCAGTATGATAAACCAAATGAAAGCTCGTTCATTCAGCTTTCAGAATATGTGAATTTTATGACATATGTTTTGGTCATAATGTCGCAAGAACCAGCAGTAACTTGCGGTAGCGCAGGACATTTTTTTTTGTAAAAAAGTACCTACCAAACTAGAATATTGAATATATTTCTTGAAGCACTTCGATCGCTCAATGTAGCCGTATTTTTCATTATTTATGGTTATTTTATACACTGCATATGCATGTAATGCCGTTGATATTGTTACAAATACGTTGCAAATATTGCCATCAGAGATAGGTCCTTCTGTACGTTTAAATCAGTTCTCTGTGTAGAGAAATGAAATAAAAATTGAAAATTGTTCGTTATATAACTCGTCCAGAGTTAAATACTTACACGAACTTGTAGCAGTATTATATACCAAATGAAAGCTTGTTCATTCAGCTTTCAGAAAATGTGTATTTTATGGCATATGTTATGGTCATAATGTCGCAAGAACCAGCAGTAACTTGCGGTAGTGCAGGACATTTTGTTTTTGTAAAAAAGGTACCTACCAAACAAAAAATATTTAGTATATTTCTTGAAGCACTTCCATCACTTAATAAAGCCGTATTTTTTATTCTTTATGGTTATTTGTAAACATTGCATAAACATGCTTTTGCCGTTGATATTGTTACAACTACGTTGCAAATATTGCCATCAGAGATAGGTCCTTCTGTACGTTTGAAGCAGTTCTCTGTGTAGAGAATTAAAAAAAATTGAAAAACTGTTCGTTATATAACTCATCCAGAGTTAAATACTTACTCGAACTTGTAGCAGTATTATATACCAAAAGAAAGCTTGTTTATTCAGCTTTCCGAAAATGGGAAGTAAATGGAATATTTCATGGTCATAGTGTCACAAGAACCAGCAGTAATGGATATAAACCTAACAAGAAAAAACATGTATATAATTATCCAAGTCCTCGGATCACTAAATGTGTTCCTTCATTCTACTTTTTTATTTAGCTGCAGCAGTGGCGTAGCATGTCTGACTTCGAATCCGGAGATCACGGGTTCGAGTCCGGTCGCGGTACGATGCCATACCCTATACATGAGTTGTCAGTCTCGTGGTAGGGTATTATAGTAGGAAGAGCTGGATGTCGTATATACATTGTATAACCGAAATGTGAGTTGAATGCGACGTTAAACCCAATTAAAACAAACAAACTTTTTTTTATTTTCATATTTCATAGTATTGATTTTAACATATCCCACATCCTAGATTGGCTCTATATGTTCTTTTTTTAATTTTGGACCTTATAGAGAATTCAAACATATAACTTTTATGATCTGAGAATTCTGAGAGGCAAAATAAAGAATGATTTGCTAGAATGATACAGCAGTCTGCAACAGTACTGCCCTACTGCCGAAAATTCTAAAAGTAAGGTTTTACTGCCGAAAATTCTAACAGTAATGCTGTACTGCCGAAAATTCTAACAGTAATGCTGTACTGCCGAAAATTCTAACAGTAAGGCTTTACTGCTGTACTGTCGAAAACTCAAGCAGTAAGGCTTTACTGCTGTACTGCCGAAAAATTCTAACAGTAAGGCTGTATTGCCGAAAATTCTGGCAGTATGGCTGTACTGCCTAAAATTCTGGCAGTAAGGCTCTACTGCTGTACTGCCAAAAATTCTGACAGTAGGGCTGTACTGCTGTACTGCCGAAAATTCTGGCAGTAGGGCTGTACTGCTGTACTGCCGAAAATTCTGGCAGTAGGGCTGTACTGCTGGCAGTAGGGCTGTACTGCTGTACTGCCGAAAATTCTGGCAGTAGGGCTGTACTGCTGGCAGTAGGGCTGTACTGCTGTACTGCCGAAAATTCTGGCAGTAGGGCTGTACTGCTGGCAGTAGGGCTGTACTGCTGTACTGCCGAAAATTCTGGCAGTAGGGCTGTACTGCTGTACTGCTGTACTGCTGTTACTGCTGTCTTCACATACATGTTTTTTTGACACGCAGACTAATTAAACAATATGAGAATCATATTGTCACAGTACATAACATTGACTAATTACAACAGTAATCATAGTAATAAGTAAATTCAATCGGTCTTTATTGTTAAATGACCCAGGCAGATTTTTTATTGTGAAGAGAGAATGACAAAACATGTAATCGACACATTTGATAACTCCGGCCATTCTTCCTCCTGCCACTGATTCTCAATCATGTAGGGCAGTAGTCAGTGACTGACAACGTATGCACCAAGTAGTTTGTTAACAGCTAAATCCAGAGGTTACGTGAGTAGGGGGACTGACCGCTGTGATATGACCTGTACGGAAATGAATTACGTCAAGGCAAGACATAAGCCCTAAAATTGGAACCATCTAAGTGCTGATTTAAGAAGTATACGCAAGGTACAAGCAATTAAAGGTTTAAGACCCATGTCTTCACATCTTTTCGAGATAGACACTGTGGTAACGCGATGGCCGTGGGTCAGAACTTATGCCTGAAATAGGCCTGTACTCGGTCTGTAATCGCCTTCAAACAGCCCATCGAAATGTTGATTTAATACACCCTATATTTTATACCCTAACCACATTAAGTGGTCTCGCGCCAATGCCCACGAAAATTCCCCAGGGTAGTCACTGTGCCAACGTGATAGCCCTAGGCCGGACCTCTCGCCTGGTATACGCCAATACCCGGCAAAATCGCTTTAACACGAGATTTGTGCCCTGAAACATGGCCCGTCTGAGTGCTGATTTTATACACAAAACGTAAAGTACCGACACTTAGTGGTCTCTGGCCCCAGCCTACGGAATTTACCCAGGGTGGCCACTGTGCCTACGTGATAGCCCTAGGTCGGACCTCTCGCTTGGTATACGCCAGTACCGGGCAAAATTTCTTTTACTCGACGTTCGAGCTCTGAAACATGGCCCATCCGAGTGCTGATTTTTTACACAAAACGTAAAGTACCGACAATTAGTGGTCTCTGGCCCGAGCCCACGGAATTTTCCTAGAATGGCCACTGTGCCTACGTGATAGCCCTAGGTCGGACCTCTCGCCTGGTATACGCTAGTACCGGGCGAAATCGCTTTAACTCGACCTTAGAGCCCTGAAACATGGCCCGAGTGCTGATTTTACACACAAAACGTAAAGTACCGACATTTAGTGGTCTCTGGCCCGAGCCCATGGAATTTTCCCAGGGTGGCCACTGTGCCAACTTGATAGCCCTAGGTCGGACCTTTCGCCAGGTATACACCAGTACCGGGCGAAATCACTTTAACTCGACGTTCGAGCCCTGAAACATGGCCCATCTGAATGCTGATTTTATACACAAAACGTAAAGTACCGACACTTAGTTGTCTCTGGCCCGAGCCCACGGAATTTTCCAAGGATGGCCACTGTGCCCACGTGATAGCCCTAGGTCGGACCTCTCGCCTGGTTTACGCCAGTGCCCGGCGAAATCGCTTTAACTCGACGTTCGAGCCCTGAAACATTGTCCGTTCGAGTGCTGATTTTATCCACAATACGTAAAGTACCGACACTAAGTGGTCTCTGGCCCGAGCCCACAGAATTTTCCCAGGGTGACCACTGTGCCCGCGTGATAGCCCTAGGTCGGACCTCTCGCCTGGTATACGCCAGTACCGGGCGAAATCGCTTTAACTCGACGTTCCAGCCCTGAAACATGGCCCATCTGAGTGCTGATTTTATACACAAAACGTAAAGTACCGACAATTAGTGGTCTCTGGCCCAAGCCTACGGAATTTACCCAGGGTGGTCATTGTAACCACGTGATAGCCCTAGGTCGGACCTCTTGCCTGGTATACGCCAGTACCGGGCTAAATCGCTATAACTCGACGTTCAAGCCATGAAACATGGCCCATTTGAGTACTGGTTTTATACACAAACCGTAAAGTACCGACACTAAGTAGTCTCTGGCCCGAGCCCACGGTATTTTCCTAGGTTTGCCAATGTGCCCACGTGATAGCCCTAGGTCGGACCTCTCGCCTGGTATACGCCAGTACCGGGCGAAATCGCTTAAACTTGACGTTCGAGCCCTGAAACATGGCCCACCCGAGTGCTGATTTTATGCACAAATCGTAAAGTACCGACACTTAGTGGTCTCTGGCCCGAGCCCAAGGAATTTTCCGAGGGTGGCCACTGTGCCCACGTGATAGCCCTAGGTCGGACCTCTCGCCTGGTATACGCCAGTACCGGGTGAAATCGCTTATACTCGACGTTCGAGTCCTGAAACATGGTCCATCCGAGTGCTGATTTTATACACAAAACGTAAAGTACCGAAATTTTGTGGTCTCTGGCCCGAGCCCACAGAATTTTTCCAGGGTGGCCATTGTGCCCACGTGATAGCCCTAGGTCGGACCTCTAGCCTGGTATACGCCAGTACCGGGCGAAATCGCTTAAACTCGACGTTCGAGCCCTCAAACATGGCCCATCCGAGTGCTGATTTTATACACAAAACGTAAAGTACCAACACTTAATGGTCTCTGGCCCGAGTCCACGGAATTTTCCCAGGGTGGCCACTGTGCCCACGTGATAGCCCTAGGTCGGACCTCTCGCCTGGTATACGCCAGTACCGGGCGAAATCGCTTAAACTCGACGTTCGAGCCTTCAAACATGGCCCATCCATGTGCTGATTTTATACACAAAACGTAAAGTACCGACACTTAGTGGTCTCTGGTCCGAGCCCACGGAATTTTCCCAGGGTGGCCACTGTGCCCTTGTGATAGCCCTTGGTCGGACCTCACGCCTGGTATACGCCAGTACCGGGTGAAATCGCTTAAACTCGACGTTCGAGCCCTGAAACATGGCCCATCCGAGTGCTGATTTTATACACAAAACGTAAAGTACCGACACTTAGTGGTCTCTGGCCCGAGCCCACGGAATTTTCCCAGGGTGGCCACTGTGCCCACGTGATAGCCCTAGGTCGGACCTCTCGCCTGGTATACGCCAGTACCGGACGAAATCGCTTAAACTCGACGTTCGAGCCCTGAAACATGGCCCATCCGAGTGCTGATTTTATACACAAAACGTAAAGTACCGACACTTAGTGGTCTCTTGCCCGAGTTCACGGAATTTTCCCAGACTGGCCTTTGTGCCCACGTGATAGCTCTTGGTCTGTCCTCATTCCTTGTATACGCCAGTACCCGGCGAAATCGCTTTAACATGAGATTCGAGCCCTGAAACATTGCCCGTTTGAGTGCTGATTTTATCCACATAACGTAAGTACCGACTTTTAGTGGTCTCTTGCCTGAGTCGACGGAATTTTCTAAGGGTGGCCACTATGCCCACGTGATAGCCCTAGGTATAACCTCTCGCCTTGTATACGCCAGTATCCGGCTTAATCACTTTAACTCTGGATTCGAGCCATGAAACATGGCCCATCTGTAATCTGTTTTATCCACAAAACGTAAAGTACCGACTTTTAGTGGTCTCTGGCCCAAGCCCAAGGAATTTTCACAGGATGGCCACTGTGCCCACGTGATAGCCTTAGGTCGGACCTCTTGCCTGGAATGCGCCAGTACCCGGCAAAATCGCTTTAACTCGACGTTCGAGCCCTGAAACATTGCCATTCTAAGTGCTGACTTTAAGTGGTCTTTGGTTCAAGCCCATGGAATTTTCCCAGAGTAGCCACTATGTCCAAGTGATAGCCCTAGATCAGACCTCACGCGTGGTATCCGCCGTATCCGGCCAAATCGCTTTAACATGAGATTCGAGCCCTGAAACATGGCCCATCTGAGTGCTGATTTTATACACAAAACGTAAAGTACCGACATTTTGTTATTTCTGGTCCAATCCACGGAATTCTCTAAGGGTAGCCACTATGCCAACGAGATAACCCTGAGTCAGACCTCTAACATGGTATACACCATTATCCCAGTAAAAAAATTGCTAGCAAAAATAGCACTTTGTGGCCAATTTTGCTAGCAAAAAAAATTTGCTAACTTCAGCGACGTATTTTCAACTATTATACATGTAGCTATCTTAATCAATAAACAATGTCTTTAACAAAACAAAAAACAAGCCGTTGGTGTGTAATTTCTACCAAATATGATCGTTGACAATTTTACCGAATAGCAGACCATGCTTGCTCCAAGTTCTATTTGGAGCGAACGGACTATGATGAAATGTTTAATCTACAAAAGAAAAACACAAGGAGAGATATTCTTGTTCTCTAAGATATTGGTCCACTCCTCGCACATTGTTATTTCATCATCTGCAGAGGATTGCCGTACCTTTAATAGAACATTAATTTCTGCTCGCTGTTTTTGTCCTATTATGTGCACCTTTCACTATCCACAAACTTGTGCTGTCTTCAAAGCATGATAAGAACATTTACAGATTTGTATTCATTTTTGTATTCATTGTGTTAACAATGAATACTCTGTTACCAATAGATTAATAGTGGTATTCCGATCGGAGTTCTATATTTAATCAACGAGACCTAACAGCATCCATATCCGGATAATTCCGCTACAAAAAAATAGTTCATACTGTAACTGGTACTTTATGTATTTCTGCGCGAGAAAATGGCCAGACGCTCAATATGACGTTACAGAATATACTTGAAGCGATTAACTTGTAACAGAGATAAGACTGCCCATAATACTCGTGAGAGGTGTGTGGCAGTACTATTAGATAGATGTACACTCGACGGCCTTCGCGGTCTATTTATAGAAAATCACAGTCTAAACCACTGACGAAGACACTGTGACTGACACCATAAACAGAGAAGAATTATCAGACCATCACTGATAATGATCGTTTTATATATTGTACATTTATATATTAAATTATCAAACATGGTTGGTTTAATTAACGGTTAATAAACATTTTTAAAAGAATTTTAATGCCTCACTTATAGAGATCACAGGCGTAAGCAGTACTTTCGTGCTATTAATTGTTTGGAGACGTTTGATGCTTTGCCTCAATATTTTCTTGTAAAGAAATATAATCTTCGTTCGATTAGCCATCGGAATATGGGACAGAAAATGTTCTTGAATCGAATAATCTGGATTGGTTATCAATAAATATAATTTCTTGCCAAATGGACAGGTGAATTATAAAGTATACCATAAAAATGAGTTTGTATGTGCTCGGTCGGAACATGACGAAATTGTTAAACTCTGACACATATATTGCTTGAATGCTTTACTAAAGGAGATGTCATACATGGCTAATCGACGATTCAAGCATTTTTGAAAATGCTAATACTTGTACTGTATACATTACTATAAGTGCTGATTCCCGCGTATTGGGTTTGTTTTAAAGATAATTATTTCCGGACTGTAACTGTTCGGGTCGTGTGCAATTAAACCCGAGGTGTGTTCAACAATGCGAGCGCTCGAGCGAGCGCCCGACTCGCGAATTGTTAGGCTATTGAACGACTGCACTCATTCCATAAATAGGTGAAGATATCGGTCAATCAGACCGTTTGTGTACAGAATGTCGAGCGCTCGCTATAAAATCCAAGATGACGTCAAACAGCACATCATTGAAAAAGCGGGTGGGGGAAACAATTATTTCTGCTGATACACGAGATCTTTCATATTTTTACCATACATAAATCATAGAGACAATTTACTGTACCAAATAAAGGGTACATTTAGTATATGTTATGCATTGCGTGGATATTTTATGTGGAACAAGTAACTCACAAGTTTGCGTCCCACTTTTCAGAAAAATTCTTTGATATAAAAAAAATAATTTTTCCTGCCACCATCTTTGGTACCTGTTATAATATATAATTATTTCCAATGATATATTAATACAGTACCCACCAAAAACTCATTAATTTTGATGATTTTTTTTGTAGAATTACTAGTTTTTAATATTTAAATATGGTTGTGATAAAATGAAAACAAATTTCATTAATGCGGCACATGAATAATATTCAACATCTGACACGCTAGCTTAAGCCTATTTATTGTAATCATTTTCTATAATGTATTTTGTTTGGTATTTTTGTAGACTCAGTTATAAGTAAAGTGATAAACTTTTTTAAGTAATCAGTTTTCAAAATTTTGGACAAAAGCTATTTAGTAGGCCTGCAAAGTTAAAATGTCTCCGCACTTTTGGTGGGTATTGTATATAAAATCTAAAACAACATTATCTTTAATAGACAAGTTATCACCAATGAACCGTATGACTAAATATGTTTGAATTAGTAAAGAAAATAAAATTAATTGGCATGTGAAGTCACATTTGCTTAATTTTTGTAATATATAATATATATATATAAGTAGGATAAAATAATCAAGATAGCCTCAATTTATTGAGGCTAATGAGGAAAATGAGTTAAAATCAATAATCTAGGTATTATATTCTTGCATAAAGGTCAAGCTCAGGTTAATTCTGTTGGACTATATCAATGTTTATATGAAAACATATATAACTTAGTGTCATCATTACATCAGCAGATGTATTCCAAAACAATGCTTTACCATAATGATTACGCTGTTAGACATTGTAAATTATAACAATTCAAACTGACGTCGACGTAAGAAAAAATCAATTACTTGATTTTCAACTTAAATCTTTGAATCAGAATTTTATGAAACTATTGAACCGTACCTAAAAATATTGATCATAACTTAGCCTCATATGAAACTGTATGATATTAATTATTGAACAGACCCTACAGGGACTCAAAATATTGATTACTGAAAACAAAAGACCCTTAAGGGACCTAGATTATCATTAGCCTCAATAAATTGAGGCTATCTTGATTATTTTTATCATACTTCTATTCAATAAAGAATGAAGGCTTATGATGGAAAAGTTTCATTTCACCAAAGTGTAATCTGACAAGATCTGGAGAGATTAAGGAAAAATTCCTGAATAAAAAATGTTAATAAAACATACTCATTTAAAAATACAATAACTGCATTTAACTTAAATATATTAATAATATGAATGATAATTATTATACTATCAATTAATGTATTGAATATATTATTTGTACTTGTTGAAGTCATCAACATAATTAATGTTTGGAACATATATCACTTTTTCTTCAAAATAACTAGTTTGTGTGTAATAATGAACTCGGGTATTAAATCTTAGTATAACACTTTGAATCTTAACATTTGTTTATTTTCTTACAAGATATAGATAATTTGTGCATATAAAACACTTTCAACTATTTTCCAAAAAATAATCCCATTCACTTGACTACATTAACCTCTTTGTTAAATCAGGTAATCGAATGAAAAAAAGAAATATAATTTATCAAACAATTAACTCTTAATTATATCTGTAAATTTTAACCTTCATCATTAAACACCATCAGTGCAGGTAAAATTGATTTTTAAGACATTTATGATAAGCAGAAATGGGGTTTAAATACATTATTTTCTGTTCAGTTACTATATAAATCATAGAATAGCAGCAGGGTGTTAGTCCAACTTTACTCAAAAATGTGTACTACGTAGCACACATAACAGATAACAATGACATAGTTTTAAATCTCTCCTATATTAGAGATTTTTTTGACACACAGACTAATTAAACAATGTGATAGTCATATTGTAACAGTTATAGCTTTGACTAATTACAACAGTAGTCATAGTGCACCTAGTAGTTTGTTAACAGCTAAATCCAGAGATAAAGCCTCTTCAGGAACAGCGAGTAGGTGGACTGACCGCTGTGATATAACCTTTATAAGGTGTTTCTACAGCATAAAACCCAACAAAAATTGAATAAATCTAAACACAATGAATACCCCAGTACTTTCGGTGCTTTGATTAAGACCGCTGCTGGAAAAATAATGTATGAACTAAACAAATGTTCAGGTCGATTGAATAGCGTGATCTGCTAGTCTAAGAATGAAATCAAGTATGTTTTTCTACCGTGTCAAACAAATCACATGTTCTAACAAAATCTTGTTTTATGACCTTAAATAATTAATGTACCTTCGTTGTAACAAACAAATACAAAGAATTTCTGATTTCCTGACTTTTGTCGGTGGTTCCTTGAAGTTAAAACAACAAAATAAAGTGTTTTGTATTTATAAATTTAGTATGGCAAACAGACGTACTTCTTTAGAAGGAAAATCAGAGGGTAAGACTTATAAAATTATTATTTACTATTATATCATTATTTATTCATTTTTGATCCGGTACAATACTGGCTGCCTATGCACATGGAGTAATATGTATGTTCCGATTAACAATGTAAGTTTCGTAGAACAAACATGATTTTACGTTCTGATTTTACATGTATTTTTATTAAATAAAATACATGTATATTAAAGTGTCTATATATGTCTGTAAAAAAGGCTCGTTTGTGAAAATTTAAAGTATTTTTGTAATTTGTACATTTTCAGAAGATAAAGAGTTGGCAAAGAGTATAAAATATTTTTGTAAAGGTCGTGGATGTAGACACAAAGGTGAACCAGAACTAAGACCTACAGCCGTCTGTTTCTACATTGCAGTAAGAATATTGTAAATTGTATATCTTGTATTTATGAGGGGGGGGGGGGGAGTCTGAATGAATTAAATGAAGTTTTGAATTATGGAACATGTATTATATTACCTTGCATAGATCCCTTTTTATATTGATAGCACGACTTTGTCGTTGATGAAATTATTTTTAAATATATATAACCTCAAAGAAGAGATACCCACTCAGATACGTTCGTTAATACAAAATCGACATAAAAATGTGATGCGCAATCTTTGACAATAAACTTATTACAAATGTAGTGTTTTTTTATTTTGCTTGCTTTACTTGTTCTTGGCGTCTCTGTTACAACAAGAAGGGTTCAAAATAAAGAAAATAACTTCTTTTTTGCTTTTTGCTGTCTGTTACTATTTCCGATATGTTCTCACTCTCCTTTTCTCCTTTTTAAGAACATATACTGCGTATCCCGAGGTTATCAAGATTCTCAATCTAGCTAGTATTTAGAATTTTACAAGACTCTGGGAACGAGAATGGTATACAATGTACTGTGATATTTCAGGGTTTTACTTTCACTCATGCTGAAGTATACAACAGAATTAAAGATTTATTGGTAGATTATCCTATGATAAAAATACTAGATATACAATACGTACCATTAGCTGTACATCTAGATGTCCCTGGAACTGAAAACAGGTTTGTACCATATTATAGTTGTATACATATAGGAAAATTTCTTACTAAAGGGAATTATCAGTGCCACTAGTTGGGTTCGAACCCAGGATCTCTCGATCGTTACTGGCGCGCGTTCTACCAATGGACCACTGCTCCTTCTGGGACTGAAAACATGTTTGCACCATTGGTTTACATGTACCTTAGTAAAACTGAAATGGCGTGTTAAAACAACAAACAAACAAAAATTATGCCATTACAGCTCCATCCAATAACATGTGGTGGGAACGGCTATTATTTAAACTCCATGTGTACCTTTAATTAATTTAAAAACGTGACTGTTAGTTAAATTAAAGTTTCTTTATGTAATATCCAATATCAATGGACGTTAAGTATCGAATACAATGTATTTTCTTTTGTTATTTTATAATATATAAACGTATACATGTACACATACACTGTAATTTTCACACATTTTTCTCTACGACAGATGGATTATTACATTGAACAGTGTAGCTGGTAGAAACGAGATTGCAGGAACAACATTACATATAAGAGGTAGAAAAGTAACCTTACGTCGATATAGTGATATCATATTGCTAGAATATCGTAAATGTTCACGTACCAAACATGTACAAGAAATGGTGGATAACATAAATAACTTTGCCAAAAAATGAGAACTCATCACTAATATATTTTTCAAGAATATAAAGACACAACTTATCATACTTTTTGACTCATGTATTGCATGCTTTTTCGTGGCTAGATATAAGGTTAGAATTTCTGTGTGTCACGTGGAATGGATATAATAATTGAGGCGAAAACATGTAATTCTTGAAATTGTCACTTCTATTATGATGCAACCACTATACCACATTTTTCTTTTGATGTCCAAGATTTATAAGTTGTGTCTTTAAGAGTTTGATGTTACTATAAGAAAATCCGCTCCATTATTATTCTTCTACGTTTGTTAGCTGCCAGGCTAGCTCAGTTGGTAGCATGCAAGTCTACTGATCGAGGGGTCGTGGGATCGATTCCCGGGCGGGGCATACTTTCGTGGAGTTTGGTCATGAAATTATCTATACGGCCATTCTCCCTCCTACCAATGAATCTTAATTATGTAGGGCAGTTGTCAGTCACTGACGAAAGTAAGTGCTTAGTAGTTGGTTAACAGTTAAATCCAGAGATTTAGCCTTTCCAGGAACAGTGAGTAGGTTGACTGACCACCGTTATATGACCTATACAATGTGTTGCTACCGCGTTAAACCCAACAAAAACAAAACAAATCTACGTTTGTTTGTCCTCGGCTTTGTTCCTCACTTTCAAAAATCCGTTCATTCAGTGCTTTTAGCGCTTTGATCTTATAATTTACTGACACTGTTGAATAGACGAAAAGAATAGAGGCGCATAAAATGTAGAAGAATGTTAGTCGGAAGCGATTCTGTTAAAGCGACACCATTATTTGTTTGTGTGACACTTGTATAAAATACAAAACATGATTTTGGTCTGAACTTTTACTTAAAGCTATCATGGTAACTGTTCTAACAGTAAAGGTTTACTGTTGTAATGCCGAATATTGTAACAGTAAGAGTTTACTGTTGTACTGCTGTTACTGCCGAAAATTCTAACAGTAAGGGTTTACTGTTGTACTGCTGTTACTACCGAAAATTCTAACAGTAGGCCTAGGGGTTTACTGTTGTACTGCTGTTACTGCTGAAAATTCTTACAGTAAGGGTTTACTGTTGTACTGCTGTTACTACCGAAAATTCTAACAGTAAGGGTTTACTGTTGTAGTGCTGTTACTGCCGAAAACTCTAACAGTAAGGGTTTACTGTTGTACTGCTGTTACTGCCGAAAACTCTAACAGTAAGGGTTTACTGTTGTACTGCTGTTACTGCCGAAAACTCTAACAGTAAGGGTTTACTGTTGTAGTGCTGTTACTGCCGAAAACTCTAACAGTAAGGGTTTACTGTTGTACTGCTGTACTGCCGAAAATTCTAACAGTAAGGGTTTACTGTTGCACTGCTGTACTGCCGAAAATTCTAACAGTAAGGGTTTACTGTTGTACTGCTGTTACTGCTGTCTTCACATACATTTAGTATGTAGTATCTTTAGTAAATTTGAAAATTGTAACTTTATTTTATGTCGTGACAGTTGTACTTTTGATCTATGTGTTTTTGTTCATATGTATGTAACGTTTTTTTCTACTAAGCTCATTGCAGTTACTTCCCTTTTGAATGCAGTTAAATGCTAGTAATAATGCCATGAGTTAATCATGGAGATGAGCTGCATTGTACCAATGAGTTATTACACTTCTTAAATTAAACATTTTGTACACTCATGTATGTCTAATAAGGTCTGATCCTACTTTGGTTTCTTTATTAGAGATCTCATAGACCTTACTTGTGATATTGAAACTCAGTACATGCACCATGAATTAAAACTTCATATATAGGGCACGTTCCGCAAGGCGATCGCTAGCTAGCACTTCGTCCCCTGGTACCCTCGATTTGGTGTCACATAGTAAATACTTTTGGTCCAAGAAAGGTACCAGAGGATGAAGCGCTATCTAGCGATTTCCTTGCGGAACGGGCCAATAGTATAACTGAATTTATATTAATCATTGTTGTAAGTTATACCTAAACTTTTCAGACTAATTGTTTTTTGTTATGTATTGTGTAAATACACGCCTGGTACTATCTATATTGTAATATTATTTTTCTGTTTGCTATAAATTGTATATATGATGCCAAATAAAAAATATGTAATGTTATGTTATGAATTAGTTTTAGCTTTCAAAACTTCATAAGCTGCTTTTTTAACATTTTGATTTTCTTCAGATACCCACTCATTAACAGTATACACACAGGTTCTCTGAAGACCTTAAGCTAAGTTATGAATTAATGTACATGTATTATGTCCTACATTGCATATAATTACTATACCAGTTAAGATTATTAAGAAGATTATTATTAATTCCATTCCAAATGCAGTACCATTTGATGCAGTTTTTGATGATATGTGCACACATCTTATTACTATTATCCCTTCAACTAACAGCTCCAATTCTCTGTAACAACCTTTCCTAAATGCCTAATGGTCAAGTTCTAGCCCCGGTCAGGAGATAAAACATACATATAGGACGGACATACCCAGGTGAAACACTATCCAAAGCACACTTAAAGTTGGTTTGAAAGCCATCATTGTCTATCAGTGAGAGAGGTTATGTCAGCAAGTGGGCAAACTTACCCCTTGAGGTGGATTCCTTCATAAGTGAGTTATAACAAACAAGAGATTAAAACACATAACAGATTTTTATTTCTACAAACATTCTTCATCATTGAAATTTGTGAAAAACAAAGAAAACAAAAACAATATAAAATAATCATAAATCATATGACACACAACCTTGATAAAAATTCTCAAAAAATGTCCACAAAAAGAACTTGATTCATTTAAATATAGAGACAAAGTGATGATTTAAGTACATGAGTACTGAGTGATTTATTTATATTTGAAAAATTTACATCAATAATATAATAGACTGTATCTTGAACTCAACTTATAGGGTTTACACGTTTTCTACATATTTTTACTTTAGAGTAAATCAAAGTATTTAATATACTAGAAGATTTGTGCGCATTGAAACCTAACGAATCCATACTAATGATTACTCCTTACACATTAGATTCAAGTACAAATCGAGCAAGGCAAAAAGGCAGGCAAAGTGTTTATTCTATCCTGTATTACTGGCAAATACTACTGCTTAGTGTATTAATGAGATTTGACTCTGCTCATTCACATGATTATCAATATAAGTAAACACCTGTCACTGACACTGAAACAAAGACGCAGCAGTCTTCTTTTATCGCCTAGAAATTAACTGCGAAGTAAATCAGAGACACATGTATCAATCTGCAGGTTAAACTTGTTAGGCATTTTCGTCGATAGTTTTCGTTTTGTGGTATAACTTAAGCCGTTCAGGGAAATCGCCAAAAGTAAAAAAAAAGACACAAAACTAGTAGGAGCTTTTTGTAGCAAACCAACATGTAACTCCCATATAATTGAGTTCCAGGTAAAGTCTATTCTAGATTAGAGAATGGTGATAATGATAATGAATTTCTAAATTGCACAAGTTAAATATTTACAAGGGATGTTCCATAAGTTCACAAAATCTGCTTTTCTGATAAGTAACAGTTGTCTTAATTAAAGCTTATTTTTCATACTTGAGGAACAGCCCTTGATAATGTGACATACTTCAAAAATAAACAATTTCTGTTTCATTGTGATCCATAAAATGGAACAATACATTATTACCAGATGAAATATCATACAAAAAAACAAACATCTAAAAGAGTATGATTATATTTACATCAATGTTAAATGGACGCTTGTTAAAGTATATATAGATTATTAAGAAAAGTTTTAAAATGGTTGATGCCATACAAATTCAATATAATCAAACTTATACTTTCAAATCTCACAGTCACACATCCAATATAAGTATTGTTTTCATTTGTTAATATCTAAAACATTTTTCAAGAAACAGTAAAATATTTTTTTAAACATTTACATACATATTTTTTGTGCAGACTACTAAACTTGGTTTTCATGACCAAAGAGTAACAGAGACAGCATTGAAGAGTTTAATCAAAGGGAGATAATCTACAAAATAATGCTATAGGTAATACTAATGTATACTGTGAAACTACCATATAGTTAAACACTTCAAAAACAACAAAGGGCAATAACTCTTAGATTTACTTAAATGTACTATGTATAATCATGTATATTTAAAATGATCCATTATTATAAAAAATTATGATAATACTACTGAATACATTGATCCCTAAATATATGGATTGTTTCAAACAGTGCAAACAATGGAAATTCTGGAATTAAATAACATTATTTATTACTTTACATACAATGAGGGATATTTTAAAACAATAGTATAGTCTACAAGTATGAAGGAAGGAAATGCTTTTAGAAACACATTTATATTGACCAATGGACAGTTTAGTTATATTACAAATTTAATCTTTTGGTTACGACCACTAAACAGGCCAACATTCATAATGGAAACAGTTCTGAAGCGTGCAGTAATATTCCTTTTTCATACAGCTGTTGAGTGATTTCACAAGTTTTACTGTCAGACAAACAAGGTTGAAAACAATATTCCCCAGTCCATACAAGAAAGAATGGGTGGGGTATTTATCATTCTTGTGCATCAGACGTTATATATCAAGATCCCTAAAATAAAGTCTCCTGGCAACCTCAGGCTTACGTGTATCATAGAGGTCACTTATATACCGGTAACATATAATATATTCTATATTAAAACACAATAGACTAGAGGTATTTTACTAACATAATACAATGTATTTAACATTTAATACAAAACAAGGGCCCAAAATACATACATATATATACAGTGCCATCTATAATTACTTTTACTTTGTAAAAAAGCTGTTTTTATGAAAACAAATCAAAGTTTTATTTCAGAGTTTTGTACACAGTCATAAGGAAAGTAATAATAACTGTATCATTTAAAAGAAGTGTAACGATGCTTAATACAATTGTAATTGTAAAACAGGTACAGAAATTTCCTAAATATAGTTAAAAATTTAAAATCAAATTACACTGTTACAAAAGAGTAAAGGTAACTATGGATGACACTGTATATCAGGGACCTTGTACAGAATGAGGTCTAAGTATAATCAACATCTACATAACAACAAATCATTTTATATCAATCACTAAATACTTTCAACTGAAGTAATACTATAGGTCTGGGTTTTTTTGTACTGAGACATTTATACAGTAAATATTTTATTCTACTGATTAAAAAACATTACAATTTTTTTCTTACCATTTTTTCTATTGAATAAACACATTGATTATAACATAACGAGGATTTTACAAATTCTTCTATTAAATAAAAATGATACTATTTTTTTTGCATTTTTTTCTTTTGAATAAAAATCTTTAAAAAGTTTTTACAGATTTTTCTTTGTAATAAAGAAACATAACACAGTTTTTGCAAATATTGTTCTATTGATCAAAAACATTACATAGTTTTTTTTCGAATAAAAATATTACAAAGATATTTTACATTCTAATTATGAAACTAATAAGCAGATATCTTAAACCTTAGCCATAGATGTGCGAAGTGATGTACTGTACCTGTCGATTTTAAATAATTAAGACATAAATTCTTCAAGTCCCACGTCATACATGCAATTTCATTCTCTTCTAAATGAACACTCAAAGACGCATTAATTACAAGAAAATTTAAATATTTAGAACTATGCATACATTATGAAGTTGATACATGATATATTTTAAACATGTAAAAGTAGGAAATGTTTTCAAATAATATTTCAAATGATATTTGTATTTTTCTAATCATTACATTGAAAACCTTTGAAAATGATGTCAGTTAATTGTTTTAAGTAATAAATATCAAATTTCAAAGCATTTCTTGTTATGCATATCATGAATTCCTATAAATTATTTATATAGTTTTTGCCATAACTTTCATTTCAAATACATGTATATTCAATATACATCCGTTATACATTAACAAATTTGTATTCATAGACCTACATAACTGGGTTGGAACTTGGCTGTAACATCAAGATCATGTACATACTTGTGTTAATTTAAACATGACACACTTGGAAAAAAAAGCTTTTTTTTCAAGTAAGAATATGAAAAATTTATAAAAACCTTTAAAATGAAAGCTGTAATTTACAGCCTTTGTAAATAATTACATTTTAGAAATCACTAAGATGAAGACTAAAGCCAGGGCTGTGACAAAGTGCTAGAACACAAGGATTTTAAAGTCAAGGGTTCAATTCCCATAGCATTCTTAACAATAGATTGTAAGTCATTTGATGTCTAATTTAGAAATATATATCAATGTATGTTTAATTCATTATTCATCCATATTCAATCACACACACAACTGTAATTTAAAGAACACTACACATACTCCTATATGATTTTGCATATCATTAATTATTCATCAATATACATGCTCTCATCATTCATGCATATTCAGACACTGTATTCTAGAGTTACTTAATAGTCTAAAACATCGTACCAAGTCAGATGGGTAAACAAAAAATTTATGAAAATCTGTTTAAAAAAATGCCATGTTTTATTGGCCACTAAAATATAATATTTTCATGTATTCTGTCACAGGTATATTAAATTATTAAATTATATTAAATAATTTTCAATTTCTTTATCATTATTGTCTGCAAATTTTTCTCTTTATTTCTTGACAAAAGATGTTTATTATAGTTTCACAAATGATTGAGACCAGCTTGTAGTGTCATTGTGTGCATACTACTGTTTTAAATATTTCACTCAAGCAGTAAGGTAAATTTTTTACTGAGACAGCCAGACTGATTGAATAGAAACACTAATCAATATTATGTGGATCAACTGTACGAGGTAAAAACTAACATGTTACATAACTTGAAAGGTCAAGGTCAAATATATCTATAGTGTTTACATTCAAATATCTATACATAGGTCACCATAGTTTCCCAAAGGTAAAGGTCAACTTTACATGTAGATATAAAGGTCAAGCTATTTTGTTAAATTTAAGGTCAAATTGGATCACCAAAGTGAAGGTCAAATAAAGTAACCAATGTGAAGGTCAAATAATGTTACCAAGGTGAAGGTCAAATGAAGTTGCCAAGAGGAAGGTCAATTGAAGTTACCAAGGTGAAGGTCAAATAATATTACTAAGGTTGAGGTCAAACGAAGTTACCAAGAAGTTCAATTGAAGTTACCAAAATGTTACCAAGGTGAAGGTCAAACACATTTACTTAGACTCAGATAGTAATCAATGTGAAGGTCAAATGTTGATGGTTACTAGGTTGAGGTAGAAACTATGATTAAATGGGATAAAATATAAACAATATATAACAATAGATAATAACTAGATGATTTTATATAATATGATAAACTAAGAAACATGAATAAACTATCACATTATGATCACTACAAAATAAACAAACAAACAAACAAATATTTTGATATTCAACTACATTATAACAAATACAAATGTAAATAAAGCAATTGTAAATATAATACATTTATCCATCTAATGTACATATTTGAAACATTTATGCCATATATTGTTTAGCTAACATTAGAAAATATAGCTTAAATGTGAAGAAGTGGTAAAGTAATTTAGATTGAAATAACTTTAAGTCATGTTAAAAATGTGTAGCATTTTTTTTTTTAATTTGATGCACTTTCATATTGTTATTTCCTATAATTCCTATTTAAACAGGTACACAGTAGTATAAGCTTTGGCAAAAAGCTTGCACTTGATTTGGACAGGTGATATTTAAAAATTTGAAAACTGGTTTCTGATTGAATAATACTAAAACTGATTTAAATATTGACCAATGAAAAATCTTCAATGGAGAGTGCAACATTATAACACAGATTCTATAAGAAATAGACTTATGAATGCAGCGTTCCTGATTGTTCAACAAATTCTCAAAGCATCAGAAAGTCAATCTGATTGGTCAACTTAACCATCAGGCATCAGAAAGTCAACCTGATTGGCCAACTTAGCCATCAGGCATCAGAAAGTCAATCTGATTGGCCAACTTAGCCATCAGGCACCAGAGAGCCAAGCTGATTGGTCAACTTAGCCATCAGGCATCAGAGAGCCAAGCTGATTGGCCAACTTAGTCATCAGGCATCAGAAAGTCAACCTGATTGGTCAACTAAGCCATCAGGCATCAGAGAGCCAACCTGATTGGTTAAGAAGGATATCATGTGATTGATTAAAAAACAACAATAATGACATGACATTAATTCTCCTGGGTTTAAGTAATACCAGTTAGACATTAGAGTGTACAAAATACCAGAATTATACGGAAAAGGTAAACATCTATGGGTGTAAAATATTTTCAACAGTGCTCCTGAATTATTAGTACTATTAATAAACAGACAAAGGGTGAAATTTCACACAAATACAATCATTCATACAAATATAATAAATACATTTCATACAAAGTTGATAACAAGGTTTATCTAATCAAATATACAATATAATAATTTAATTTCTTTACAGCAAACAGTATTTTAGTTTAAAAATGATTTAACATAAATTTATATACAATATATTACATACAAAAAGAATAATGAGTTTAACTATAGTCCAATTTTACTAACCTGTCCCTATGAATACATTAAACTTTTACCAATCATAAGCAATATAAAGCTTACACAAATTGACCTGTGACAAAGAATAAAACTTTAATATTATTAAACGTTTGATAATATCAGTTAGTCATAACACAAGTTCTAGAGTGAGTATTGTATGAATTTAAGTGACCTAGAGTTAAGATTGGACTTTGCTTAACTCTGTTGCTTCTTTTAATTAAGTCTTTATTATTATTATTTATTATCAACTATTTCTGGTAAAATTGAACAAGCTGTAACAGAAATGGACCTTTCCATGACCTTACCTATTAGCATATTTAACAAAGGTTTACAGTTATATTTTGCCCAACAAACAAGGTGTTTACAAAAGAGCTCATGGATATATTTTTGCAGTTGGTAAATGTATTGTTATTCAAATAAAAAGGTCGCACTCGGAATGGTCAATTAGCAGCATCTTTAATATTCCACTCTATACCATATTATCTCAACAGGTAAAAATCTGTCAATTTAGGGCTTGACATTAAAGATTGTTGTCCAGGCAACATGTTACAGCTAGTAAACATTTGGTTTGGGCAGGTAAATTATACAGTTGGCTGTCTAACCAAAAATCTACTTTAAAAAATAATGTTGAGCATTGCAGTTACCATAGTGTTCATCTTATTTATTTATTTATACTGGGTTTAACGCCGTGTCAACACATTTTAGGTCATGTTACGGTGTCCAGCGCACCTAACCTAGCTTTCCTGGACTCTTGTCAATAACCAGTACTCACCTACCCCACAAGGCTGGAAACTTCTCCATTTGCCTTATTAATGGAGGGCAATAGACATTATTGCCCAATTTTCATGGAAGGGTATAACCTCCACAGGTGGGATTCAAACCTATATTCCCCTGGGGACACGAGATTCAAAGTCCTGGCGCGCTACCCACTGCGCTACAGATCTGGGTTATAGTGTGCATCCTAAGTGTAATGTGTAAATAGGAACAGGTTTATAAAATTGACCTAAACATTTCATGATTTAAATATCAACGTCACAACACATGGTGTATGTATCCTGAACAAGAGTTTCCTGACTGTATTATAAAGTATGGTCCCTAATTTTAAATCTCAAATATTTAGTTTTAATGACCTGATTACAGTTTACATAGAGTTACAAAAAACAACTAATGAAGTCTTTAAGATGTAAGAAAAATGTGAATGCATTTCTAGTTTTCAGCAAATATTTGCAAGCCTTTTAAAAATACAAGCCAATATCAAAAATTAAAATTTCCGAACAGCAAAATTTTTACTATGATAATATTTCTTCAAAAGCACAATATATTTATATAAAATTTCCATAATGAAATTATAATTCTTTAACCCTTATCAAAATAGGGTTCAGCAGTGTTGTCAGGAGGAATCCCTAACTTCATAAAATGTTCCATAAAGTTGACCCCTTCTCAAACCCTCTTTATTTTATCTTCTAACATCAAAATGTACAACTAATACAGCATGTATATATACATATACCAGAGGGATATTATCATCTATAACAAAAAATATACAGTACACTCCAAAAGTTCTTGAACATAAAAAAATTTTGAGAAAAAAATGATCATGCATATGGTTTGTAATTTTACTATTATTAACGCTTATTCATGTAAACTAGTATGAATCATATTTGATAAGCAATCCAATTGGTAAGTAGGTCCTTACAGTTGGAATCCTCAGATTTTATCATTGAATTTCTATGTAAGGGTAACAAAATATTTCATCTAATACCTTTCTTGTTAATGAAGATATTAACAGAAGTGATGGAATTTAGATAGTTTTTTCACTTAAATATAATTAGCTTGAATTTCAAACAAATTAAATGATATACAAAAAAGTTATTTAAGATTAAATTTGACAAATTAACATTGAAAAGTAAGGGTAAAATCCGAGTAATCCAACTAATTAGACCTACATATTTTGAAGAGTATACAAGGGGAAATAACTGACTAAAGTCCCTTATTCTGATTTTGAATTACATGTTAATAAAACACAATGCTGATTTTGGATTTTGCTCAGATGACTCTTGTTTCTATATTTCATATGTAAATGTGAACTGATTAATCTTAAAAACATGATTTTGTCACAGAACTTTTGAAGAGCACTGTATTTGCTCTTTATATATTATTTATATATACATTGTATAGAAATAGTTGAATGTAATACTGATCAACTGACTAACATTGATTTCACTTCTAGAAGTTATCATACTGATTAACCATGCCATAATGTGAAGGCTACAACCAACTTATATGACCAGAGATATCCAAGGGCAACATTTTTAAAGATTATCAATATCTGTGGGGGAGTATGACCTACCATGTGTACAAGTCAGTAGATGAGACTGATTAACCAGGTCAAATCTGGAGGCTAAATCTGCTAACAACATCTGCAAACATCATCTGCCATTTTTCATCTGAGTACAAAGTTATTAGAGCTGTCACAATATGCCAGGAGCGTATCGCGGTATATTGCGATGCGCTATACCATACTGCGATACCTACCACGATATATCGCAAACTAAAGTCACGGCTGCATAATACTTCTGTCTTAAAGAAATTATTCAACTGTTCAGTATTGAAGTATATGATTTTGTATGGAAAGTGCCTGTAGCAGACTGGACTAAATAAATGGGCTTTTAAGAGTAATGTGAACATTCCTAACGCACCCCAATTCTTTGAACTTAAGCTTTAATCGAATGAACCATGGAAAACTGACGTTTCGCTATTTCCATTCGGCAAAGGAAATACTTTTTTTCATGAAAATAAAAAATACCGCTAAATACCGGTACATTAAATTCGTACTGCAGTACGTATTGCCGCAGATGCATATTGCAATATACTGGTATATATGGTGACAGCCCTAAAAGTCATACTAACTTGACTTGCCATATCTGAGGGCATTCTTACTACTTAGTGTGCCATAACTGACAGCAGTCATAAAACCTGAATTGCCATACACGAGAACAGTTACAAACTTGACTTGTCATATCTGGAGGCAGCCTAAAACTTAACCCCCCATATCTGGAGGCAGCCTTAAAACTTGACCCCCCATATTTGGAGGCAGCCTTAAAACTTGACCCCCCATATCTGGAGGCAGCCTTAAAACTTGGACCTCCATATGTAAGGGACAGTTTGACTGACCGTATAATAGAGCAAACTCTTAGAGATCTAAATTACCATATATATGTTAGCAAAGTCTGACAATCACACTATACATGTATTTCATTTGACAATTATAATGTTACAAAACTTCACATAAGGAAATTCTAACATTTAGGAGCCCATGTAATACACCATATATTATATATCTACTGGTTATAAACCTGCAACAAGAATGTATGCCTTTCCTTGTTTGTAATTTGAAATACATTCAAGACTGAGATCATTGGTGCAAGATGAAAATTTTGAAAAACCTGAAAACTGTAATTTGAAACAATTTTTCTTCATAATTTAATAGCAAAACATTGTCTAATTTGTTGTGAAAAACCTGAACTTCAGGCATATGCCTGAAAACTTGCACCCATGTGAGATTACAATGTTTTATCTTAGGTAACCACAATTGGCATGCCCGACATGCTATGTTGTGACCTCTGCATAACTATGGCCCAATTGTACAGCAAAATTGTAAGACTAATTTCAATACATGTATATCATGATATAAAGGACAGGTTATTTGACTGATCAAAATTTGTACTAGATTTGTACTTAGCATCAAGATAACTTTTCTAGAAGCATAAATCATCACATAAAATATTGCACATGGATTTTTAACAATGTACATGAAAGGGGGGCATTAACATAATGCATGACCATAAAAATAAAAAAACATAATGTGAAACATAAAACAAAATTTTTTACCCTAAATTACATTGTCTGAAAAATATATATTAATTATAAATAAATAACATTAATTAAAGATAATTAAGAGATAAAATTGTGGAGAACAAAAGATACATGATCTAAGAAAATGATTACAACAGAAGTAAAATCACCTAATAAGGTTATAATTATAGTAATGAGTCATACGTTCTTGAGGCGTAGAAGAAAATGCTATCAAATCTGGAAATATTAACTGAAAGTATGACAGACTATATGTATTGTTTTCTCTTTTGTTTGGAGTCCAAGTCACGCAAACATTCAAGGTTATTTCAACAGTGTATTCAATAATAGGTTAACTTTAAGTAGGTATTAAAACATTTTTTCTTGTTGAAGTATATGTCTTCGCTGTGAATGTTGTCAAATATCATCATTTCAGTCATTGTTTTGAATTTCTCAAGCAGAAGCTATTATGTTATATAATAAATGGCAACATTATCAATTAGCCAGACTATTTGAAATAAGAAAATTTTACAAGCCTGAGTCAATTTTCAAGAGTACTTGGCTTTGGGCAGTGGGTTAATGCAATGACTACCATTAAACATTCCAGTTGAAGACATGATGTGTCACATAAATGACATTCCTAAAACTGAGACTGACTAAAGCTTTAAAAAAATATAGATCACTATTATCATAATCTGTAACTGAGAAAACCATATTGGGTCCTTATCATAAGTAACTTAACTTGATTATATCTGTGGCCCTTACAGCAAAAAAGTAAACTTAGCTGCATGTATTTAGATGTCTTTACGGTACCAAAGTTGCTTAATGTACTATGATAGTCATTTAGACAAAGTCTCAGCAGACATAACTTTATATATATTGATAAAGTTTGTACAAGAATCATTTTTCAGAAAAAAAATCAAATAAATACCACCAAAATAGATTCTAGAATATTGACATGAAAATGTTGGTCACAAAAATCTTTCATAACAAAAATGTCACCTAAGACATTGTATTAAATGTCAGCACAAAGAAAGATCACAAGGAATAGCTCTTCTAGAGGTGAGATTCTCAGATATGATTCCTAGCAACACATCAAGAATTCTGTTTCCAACGTCTATCTCCAGTAAAAAATCTTTTCCTGTACTTGGGATATTTTGAGATGAAACTTCAATATTGAGAAACATTGAGTTACTACATGAGTTATCTCCCTTTCTCCATCATCAAGCTTCTGTGGTACATTGATTACAACATTGGTGGTGGAACATTCATCCGTGTCAACTTGGGTGCTTTAAGAAGAAAAAAAGACAAAATATTTAATTTCATAAAACAAGATCAGCTACTTGTAAATACCATCAGGTGAATGCAGCACTAACTCTCTTTTACTTAATTTTTCAAGAGGCTAGAAAAAAATTCTCAATCTGTTTTAATCTTTAAAGCAAAATGTTATCTAGGCCTTATTGTCTATTAAACTATTCAAATCAGGTCACACTCTTTCTTTTTAGAATTCCCTGATACCATGGAATTAAATGTAAAAAAGTACTTTTTGAAGAAGAAAAATATGACAGAGCAGTGTTGCATTTATCTGACAATAAATATATATGATCACTCATGAGAGTAAGAAATATTAAACATACAAAACCTGCTTCAGTAGTGACTTAAGTCTTAAATTTTAAGACCAAAGTACAGTCTGACAATTTAGGGTTAGAAAACTGTATCTTTACAAAAGTCTTTGCTATACTTTCTTAGTTATATTTTGGCGGCTCAAAACTGATAAATGGTTGTCCAAGACAACTGATTTTCTAGTCTGAACTATTAAAGAATATTGCAACATTCAGAGAACCATAAACTGATAGTTGTCCAGAGCAATAATTCAGACTATAAGCATTAGCATCCAGAAACAGCTGAAACTTTAACAACCAGCCAAGATGCTTTTGACCATTCATGTCTTTAGACATTCCTCTAAGTTTGTTTTCTAAAACAGACTAGTAGACCAGAGATCCTTTTCACTAAATTCTTACGAAAAAAATCTTCGTAAGTCAAAAGCAAGAAACATTAATAATGCGCACATTTTTTGGCTCATCAATTCCAAATATTATGGAATTGTGTAGAATATTTGTATACCTTTTGAATATCATATCATTGTTACGCTTATTATCCATATGACTTTGAACTGATAATTATATAAAATTGACTTAGGATAACTTTTTTGGTAAGAATTTTTGTGAAAAGGAGCACAGGTTTCATATTTTAAGAGTAATCAATATAAGTTGTAAAATCTCATGTAATAGCTGACATACACTGTATTATAGCAGCATTACCAATATTACCATAACTATTAACCTGTGCACCTTTCCACAAAAATTCTTACAAAAAAAAGTTATCGTAAGTTAATTTCATAAATTTTGCAGTTCAGAGTCCGAAGGATAATAAACAAAACTAAGATATGATATTTAAAGGTATACAATACTCTAAATAAGTCAATGAGATTTGGAATTGATTGACCAAATAATGACAGTATTATCAATGTTTCTTACTTTTGACTTACGGTGATTTGTATCTTAAGATTTTTGTGATAAATGCCACTGGTAATCTTCAAACAAGTTCAGTGGGATTTAACCATTAATACATGAAATAAAAGTTCCATTCATTGTTAAGCCAAGCCAAGAGTTCTGAGTTCTGTGTATAGTTCCAAGCTAAGCAAGAAATATCAAGATATTTAAATCATCCTTTTCAAGTGGTTTTATTATAATATGGGACCAATGTATGTGGCCAATTTTTCATAGTCACTCCTTGCAAGAGGTTCAAGCACAAGCCAGAGTTCTTATGGTGACTCATGTTGCTAGCCCTTTTCTTAATAATGATTTCTCAGATAATGTTTATAACAGCTTTGACTCGGTTATTCATTAGTCAATCCAGCAAGAAACTTCATATACACAGGGTGAGCTCATTCAGAACAAACTATGCATACATTTCATGCTTTTCAGCAATAATATAATTCATTAATTTGTTCTAAAAAGATGCCACCTTTACAAACCCAAGTCTTTTTCTATTGAAAAGAACCACAAATTCAAGCTTTCTGTATATAAACCATAGCTAGTGGTTCAAAGACAAGGTCCAATCACAGAAGCTAGTATTGACTTCAAACTTTTACAAGACAAATGTTTAGTACAACACACTTTGTGTGAGTGGTCATTACAGCACTCTACTAATAGGATCCCCTAAACGAACCTCTCAATGGCACCAAGAATGGTTCTGATTAAAATAAGAAAGTGCAGAAAAAACAACAACTATTAGACAACAGTGTTATTGAAGCATGCAAGGTTGAAAATAAAACAACATAAAAACTAAAAGGGTGAAAAGGAAAAAACAACAAGAAACAAACAAAATTAATCAACAGTTTTGTTTTAATGAAAGTGAAAGTAGTTTACAATGTATGGAAACAATAATAAAATTATACAACTAAAATAATGCTACCTGGTACCAATGTATTGATTCAAGGTAACACATGTCAGGTGTAATGGTAGTATATACACTGCCCTCCAAAAGTTCTTTCACACATTCACAATTTACATTGTACTACTTGGAATTTCAAAAGTTGTATAAGCAGTTTCTTGGTAAATGATTTAAATTTTCGCTTTTTGCAGTTGGTACATTTTACATTGGATATGTAATAACAAAAATATCACAAACTTGAAACTAGTTCATTGAGATACATAGGCCATAGTTTTGGAGGCTGGGAGGTAACTAATGCTAAAACTCAAAATGAAATGTACCACTTAAAATTAAGTATCCAATGCTTTAGTAATGAATTAAATACATTGTAAACTATTATTGTATGATTTTTCAAACTTGAACTTGGAATTTGTAGGAATTCAATCAATTGTATTGTGAAGGAATTTTTGGAGGGCAGTGTAACTAACATGACTTTTATATTATATTATATACAAATGTTTGTTTACCTACTGAGTTAACTCAGTAGTGTGTCTGACTACGAGTCCAGCAATGGTGGGTTTGATTCCTGTGTTGGACCAACATGCCTTCATCAGGTTTGGTCAATAAATATTTTCTAGAGCAATTATCCCATCCACCTTCTGTATCACGAAGGGCAGTAGTCAGTCCTTGGCAAGGGTATGTGCTTAGTGTTGAGTTAAAAACTTAAGTTCAGAGATTTAGACCTGTCTGTCCAGGAAGGTTAGAAGAATAAATGACTGCCTTGATATGAGTGAAATAATATTAAAATTGGGTGCACCATACATTGTATTTATTTGTTGCATTTTATGCCATTTATAAACATGTTGAGTTATCTATTAAGGTCAAATCATCTTACTAGTTTTCTGGACATAATGGCAAATTTTCATGAAAGGATGTGACTTGCCTCAACCACAGACTGATGGCATGGCCTCAACCAGGAATCAAACCCAAAATTGCTGGATTAAAAAACAAGGGTACTAACCACTGTGCTAGCTTATAATATACAAATACATTGTCCTATGACTAACACAATTAAGTAACTTCTAAAAAATTGACCAGCAAGGATATAATAGAATATTTGTATAAATACTTGAAAATTGCAGTTAAATTATCGAAACAATCTAATAATTGTAAGGTTTTTGTACCATAACATTTTAAGATAACCTAAATGTATAAAATTGAGGGCTGACCAAACACTATTGTAACTCCCTTTATTTTCAAATGGAGTTACACTAGTGTTACGTTCAGCCCTAAATTAATGTAATAACCATTTTACAGGTATTTAGTACTTCGATAAGTCTGAGCAAAATTGGTCTAACTATCTGTAAATATAGGATGTTCCTAGACTAATTTTGAGCTGACCCATCAATATGTTTCCTTAGTCGCGATTAAATAATGTCTGGTTCCCTAATGATATATTATATACAAACATTTAATAAAACATGCTTTGATTTTTATAATGTGAAGATTACACATAAAAATCTATTTTCTGACATGAAGAAACACCCCCATTGTAAAACCTCTATTGTAATTGCTGCCTTCATTTTGTTAAATATTGAATTTTTCAGCACAAACCTCATTAAATGATATAAGCATAGTTTGAACAAAGTCATGTGATCTATTAGCAAAGTCTGCCATCAAATATTTATTTATAACATAATATTGATAAAACTTGTTATAAGCAGAAAAGTTCTGCCATGAGACAATCAGGCACACAAAGTTCATGTTTGTTCACTCAATATTTTATCTATACTCTTCTAAAGTGAGGTGGCTACTCTTCTAAAGTGAGGTTGCTACTCTTCAATTGTGAGGAAGTACTCTCCAACATGAAGGAGAATCTCTTAAACAGTTATATAATCATTATTGATTATAAAACAATGAAAATTATACTCATAATAGAAGAATTACATGTACATATAAGATTGTGTATGCAAAGCAATGTTCAAAATGGCAAAAAGTTTTCAAAATGAAGCTGCACCCAGAATGAGGCTGCACTCAAATGAGGCTGCACCCAGAATGAGGCTGCACTCAAATGAGACTGCAATCAGAATGAGGTTTGGCCTAAAGGGAGGAGTAACTTAATGCACATTGGAAATGATTGATATATTGAAATGGAAAAAAACTATTTTCAGTATAAGACTGTATGAAGACTGTGAAATACATGTGTACTTGTTATGAATTAATACCATTCAAACTTGATCAGAGGAGTTACTGTGTATTTAAAGAGTAGCAGAAGTACAGTTAATTGTTATGGTCTAATGTAAGTCTGTACTCCAGAAAAAAGTCATTTTTACAGTAATTATAGGATGAAAAATAAACCTATAAATTAAATTTGAAAATACAATGTATACATAAATACAGACCAAAAATATCTTTTTCTGAATTAAAAAGAAGAGTCCATGTCAGAGTTATAAAACTTTAAGATAAGTTTATATGATGAGGATGAAGCTAAACAGACAGATGTATATTCAACCATTGTCTACATATATATTATAATAGATATAGAATTACCATGAGATATATAAAATGTCAGAAATCATTACAACTCTAAAATACCTGAAGATTGATTCCTTACAGCTGTAGGCAAAACATTGTAGTAAAATATTTGTTGATCTAGATATGCTGTGACATACACATTTATAAAAGTTTTGTTTCATATACCAAGTCAAAAATTTTACTAAAAACTATGTTGACTAAAATTCCCATCAGCAGACGTATGCAGCTGTTTTATAATAATACAGTATTAGCCTAATGTTTTCATGGGGAAATCATCAACTAGCCAGATTATATAAACTGAGAAAATTTTGCAAGCACAAATCCATTTTCACTAGCCACCCTGCTTCAAGCAAGTGGTTATTAGATTTGTAATATATCATTAGCTAGCCCAAATCCAATTTTACTAGCCCCCCCCCCCCCTCTGCTTCAAGCAAATGTGTTTTAGACTTGTAATATACCATTTACAGTGTTGTACTGTATTACCTGATGTTTAAAACATTGTGTTACCATGTCTAGAGTCAACTATTGTTGTTACAAAATGAAAGAAAAAAGACTATTTACTCGAAAAACTACAACAAAAACTACCTTCTTAAAATGCCACGAAAGGAAGCTAAAACCTACTACTGAAAATGGACTTGAAATGCACCGCTTTAATTAAATTTACACAAGCCCTCACCAACTTTAAGTTCATAAACAAAAAAAACATCATATTTCCCACAGCAACTTAATTAAAAACCTAGAATTCTGAAAAATAATCCCAAGCTGCCCTGTATTAAATGCTAATAATTTCCTATAAAAAAATTAACACGAAAATTTCATATGGGATATTAAATGCAAAAACAATAATGACCACAGAAACTAGATCTTCATCAAAATGAAACAAAACTAGAACAAAAACCTGCATGACAAAAATGTTCATTCATAATCATAATGACTTAAAAAAATATCTTAGACGTAAAAAAAAATTAACTTGTTCTCGATATCAGAAAATGGTCGCAAGCTAACGCTAGAGAGAGAGCGAACGAGAGAGAGAAAAGTTTAGAGAGTAATAGGTTTACACAGACGACTCATCAGGATATAAAAGACGCTCCTTCCATTAAGTCTAAATATAGAAACAGTAATCAAGTTTAGAAATAGAGAAAATAGCACAAAACTACAAAAAACACCATATTAATGTATTAACAATCAACATAGACCATCCGAGAGACATTTTAAACAACAAAGTATAGGACACATATAAATGTTTCTATGGTGTTATATGATGCTGTAAACATAATGGTGCTCAATGTCATTATTTTTCTGGAGATGATTTTGTGAGTAATTTCAACATTTTAGACCAAAATCATTAACTTTTCATGCACATTATGTTTTTTAGATTAAATTTTAAACCAAAAATGGAGTAAACATAAGTTATTTTTTTCTTTCATCTTGTATGCAATTATTTGGAACACTAAAGTCTTTTGATTCAAACAGTACTTTATTCTACTTCAAGTTCTTATAATAGATTTTTGTTTTCCTACTTAAGTTTGTATCATTAATTTTTGTTTTCCTACTTGGGGCCATATCTTAGATTTTTGTTTTCCTACTTAAGTTTGTATCATAGATTTTTGTTTTCCTACTTGGGTCCATATCTTAGATTTTTGTTTTCCTACTTAAGTTTGTATTATAGATTTTTGTTTTCCTACTTGGGGCCATATCTTAGATTTATGTTTTCCTACTTAAGTTTGTATTATAGATTTTTGTTTTCCTACTTGGGGCCATATCTTAGATTTATGTTTTCCTACTTGAGTTTGCATAATAGATTTTTGTTTTCCTACTTGGGGCCATATCTTAGATTTATGTTTTCCTACTTAAGTTTGTATTATAGATTTTTGTTTTCCTACTTGGGGCCATATCTTAGATTTATGTTTTCCTACTTGAGTTTGCATAATAGATTTTTGTTTTTGATTTACTTCTTTGATTTTTGTTTTCCTAATTGGGTTTAAATCATAAATTTATTTTCTTGTTTAAATAGTGCTTTTTAAGGGAAGTAACTCCAAATATAATTAGTTCTATCAAACAATTTCAATGATAAATCAGGTGAAAACAAAACTAAGGTACACCATCCAAGATCAGTTGATGACGAAAATTTCAGACTTAATAGGTCTGACACTAATTGGAGTAGCAATTGACAAGTACAAAAAACAATCATATATTCTATGACTGTAAAAGAATTTAAATCTCATATTTGTCAATTTGTAAGGCCAACTCAATGAGGATGTAGTATTAATGTATTGTAACATTATTTTAATACAAGATACAACAAAGAACAACTACTTCAGAATATCCATGCATTAACGTGTATTATAAGTCTGTTCATAAAAATATCAGTTAGTTCATTCATGCTTTATATTTAAAAATGATATCATAAATATGATAAAATTATTCAATGAAAATATAAAACATACTTGACACACTTTTTAAAACTGTCGTCTCAATAGAGAATCTTTAATATGAACACTTTCTATGAGTTCCAAATGAAAGATCGTGGAACTATGTAAGTAGCCTCATTGAAAAAGTCTTTACTAATACTAAGTTTTATTTCTAATGCTTATAATAATAATATATATATTTGGCATTAGTGATTAAACCCAGTGAAATCACTAGGGAGGGGGGCGTATTATCAAGTGTCTTTTGACTGATCTTGGATGTAAATTCTTCTATATTGTTACGTTAAATTGTCGTAAGATTTTTGATAATATGCTGCACTGGTCCTGAGATACTTGATCTCATCTAAGTTTTATAGCGAACAATAAAACTTGTCGTTTAAGTGTTAAACATCTGAAAATTTTCTCTCAAGAAAATCTCATATTGAGATCTTATACAGTAACTAATAATTTTATGAACAGACTTTATGCTGGTGTAAGCAACAAAATAAACAAGGGTGAAATAAAGGTACAATAACAATGTCAAAGTCTAACAACAGTGAAAACATATTGCAAACAATCTAACATAATCATTTAACACCAGTAAATTTACTCAAATATTTACATCCAAAGAGGTTTTCTCTGCCCTAGATCATTTATGGAGCAATTTTTCTTCAACTTTATCTTGAAACTTTTGATGACATCACATCAACTTCTTCAACTGACAGAATTGATCACATGACCAGTGAAGGGTCACATGATACAGTAAAGATTCTCTATGTATCATGTGACCCTTCATCAGACATTTGATCAAAATCGTTCAGCTGCAGAAAGTGTTGTGATGTCATTGAAATTTCAAGAGAAATAAATTTTCACTCAGGGTTAAAGAAAATTATCTCCATATTCAAATATTCCTCACAACTATGTTAACAAAACATAAATAAAATTGTCATCAAGCAATATGGGGAAAAACTAATTACAAAAATGTAATTACATATCAGTAACTAATGATTTGCAATTCTATGAAATATAAGAACTTTTAAAAAACTGTTCATACATGATAATATGGAACTTAAGTACCGGTAAAGAGTGACCAGATCATCGCATTGTAGATATAATGTGGAACATAAATAACAATTATATGAAATGGTACATAATGGAGACCTGATACTGAAATGTGAACTTTTTTAAATAAAGTCTAGGTAACAGTTTAGGAATCATATTTGCACCACATATAATAAACTAAAACGTACTGATCAAATTAGAAAATAAAAAGCAACAAATTTCCATCATAATGTTTATATAATGGAAACAGTAAAACTTATGAAAAGAAATAATTTGTAAGTTTTTGAAAATGAAAATATTTTTTTTAAATGGCGACTATGAAGAGAGATCTAACATAGAGATCAGATAAAATAAGCCAAATATCACAAAATTATAAAAAAATTGAACCGCAATCAAATGTTCTCATATAAGCAACAAAAATTAAAAGAAATGAAGTTTTTAATCGCTGTGACCATAATTAAAACAAAAAGAGGAACTTGATCTTGAATATATCATCTAAGATTAGAGTTTACATGTCAAATTTAAGAAGTCAAGCAAAGAATGTTTTTTCTGAAAAAAAAGATTTCAAGGCAAAAAAATCAAACTTGTATGGAAAAGAAACAGGGAAATGAAATAAAATAAGTGCACAGATAAAATAGGCAACAACAATACTACATAAAACAATAAAGTGTCCATCCAAGCACAGTAATTGAAATAAAATAGCTTGCAAAAAAACAAAATAATAATGAAATGACAATATTTATACATATGTACAACAAAATGACCAAATAAAATAGATCAAAGGTGCAGGTATTTGAAAGATTACGGTAATCAAAATAACTCAACAAATTTGGGTGTCAGGAAACTTGAATAAGTTCCATGCTACCATGCAATGAAGTGTGACTACTAGCAGACGACATACTGCTGTTTGACTGATAATGATCTGAAATTTCAGTGCCGCATGCAAATTTTTCAAACAACAAAGGAGGGGAGGAAAATCTATCACGATTTAAACCACAACGTCGAAGGACACGATCAAAATGTGAAAACTCACAATTAGGAGCAGAACTGTCATCTTCCGAACTGAGAATGTCATCTAAACTTCTTGATTTACGATTAGCATCGAATGACTGTGACTTCATCATGGCAGCCTCCATAGCAGCCGTAATTTGTCTATAAACCTCACGTTCAGAATAACGTCCAAGTCTAAATCGTACATCAGTCATGTAATCAGATGGCTTTGATTTTTTTCCGTTTTGAGAATAAAGTTCTGAAGTATCATCTTGGGATGTAGAGCTACTAGCTGAATTTGGCGAATCTTGACAATCAGATCCGAGGTCAAAGGTCGGGTATGATGAGAAAGCGATACTGTTGGGTCGTACGAGTGACCTTTTTGATCGTCCTTCCCTTTTTCTAACAACTACTTTTTGTTGTGAACTTGTAGAAGCAGACATTATATTACCACCAGTTTCAGAACTGGATGCTAGTCCATGAGACGAGGAAACAGACTCTGTCATCTCAGATATGTCAGTATTTAAAGGTCGTTTCACACCACTCGTACGAGGTGAACTTACACTTAAATTTTCGTTCGAACTAGAATAACATGGTGTAAAGGATAACTTATCCAAAGAGGTAGAGGGAAAGCTGCTTAACTTTTCAAGACTTTCATTCAGTGATTTACAACTGTGCTTAGCATCTCTCTTTTTCAAAGGCAAAGAAGTAGTGCTATAGTCTGAAGTGTCCATTTTAGACGTCTCACATTCATTGTCACTATTTTCAGCGCTGCCAAAATGTAACTTTGCTAATGAAGTAGTTGGGGACTGGGCTGATAAATGTAAGGGTAATGATGTAGATAAGTTAAATGACTTCAGTTTCACCATATGAGACATTGTGACTGATCCAGGAGAAACAGACGGCGACATTGATGGACATGTAAATTTTGGAATGTAGGACTGTACATCGGGCGTATGAGATTTTTTACTTAATTTTTTCTCTATCTTACAAGCAGACGGAGCAAATGACGTAGAATTTCCTGATTCGGATGAATCTTTAGAATTAGACTGAGGTGCTATCGGAGATAACGATAATGATAAAGAACTTCTTAATGGTCGTTTTCCTCCTGCTTTTAAGAATTGTCCTGAGAACGAGAATGGTGAAGTGGCACTTTGTGTGTCAGGGGTCACTGGGGTTATAGGAGTTAATGGCTCAGATATTGAACCAGTCTGACTAGATGAAATGGAATCACTTTTCCATAGTTTTGATTTTTCCGAAGTCACAACACTCGAATACTGAGAAGTTGCAGTTGTTGTTTTAAATCCAGAATGTCTTTGTAAATTCCCTGAATATGGTACAAAATTCTGGTCCTCTGTAAACGTAGATACCGTCGTCTCTCCACATGGAAATGGGGACAACAAAGGTTTTACATTTTGAGTTTTTGAGTCAAAACATGAGGTAGGATAGATTGTCTCCCTTGAATTAGTGCTGACAATAGGAGATGGCGTTTCAGATGTTTCCGTTATGTCCGTTAATGACTTTGACGGCACCATGCTCGATTCACGTGTGAAAGATAATGGTAAACGTCTACATGTATTTGATGTATCTATACCTAAACTTAACACGTTTGGACGTACAGTCGGTGACTCTGTACTCACTGTTTGTGTTTTTAATTTAAAACTCGTAACAGAATGTTTGACCGTTGTTTTTACCATTTCCTCTCTCCTACCACTTGTTTCATTAGTACAATTATCTAATGTCTTCAATGTTAACTTTCCTTTTAGTTTTAAATTATCTGAATGACCCTGAGACTTAAACTTTTCGATCCGCTGAAACGGCAGATTCCTTGAGACAAGTTTTGGGGAACTAAAATCGTTGAATGTTTCTTCCATTGAGATACTTGGACAAGACATAGTCATTGCATTTCTCATATTTGTTGGTTCCAAGACATTGGAAGGTGAGTCCATATTGTCACCATGGCAACCATCATTATTGTTGCTGCTTGATTCTTTCTGTTGTTTTATTTGTTTCTCAAATTCAAGTAATTGTCCAAGAAAGTTAAAATTAGGAGATATCGTTGGTCTCTTATCTTTAACATATCTGAAATGTACATAAACAACAAGTTAAGTCTTGAATAAAAATTTCATAGAAATTAAGGTTCCTAGTAAAAATTTTATTGGTTGAATAGACTACTTGAAAATTAGGTTAATGAGGTTTGTTGAACTAAAATTGTACCACCCTTGCAGGTACCAGTATATACCTGGGTAGAGCTAAGCAATCCCAAGTATATTTTTTACTCAAGGATATAAGCAGTATCCTTGGTGTGGGGTAAGAATCATGGACCTCTTGATCCCTAAGGACACAATCCTCTACTAATAGCCCCCCCCCCCAAAAAAAAATATAATTATTGTTCCAAGTTGATGTAACAACATTTTTCTCTTTGTTTTCAAATCTTAACTTTCTTATATGAGAAAAAAGAAACGGAAAATGTGAGACAATAAAAATGGCAGAACGTTTCCCCTAGATAATATTTTACGACTGAAGATTCCCATCTGTCTTTGAGGACAACAATCTAAAGTGGTATTCCATCTATACTTGACAAGTCGCTATAAATATCTTATAAGAATGGTCAGTCACTCTATCAATGGTCAGTATTTCATGGTGACATTTATATCATCACACTGGTCAATACTATAATACCAGTTGTCCAGGATTAAGTAGATTCTCTCTATATATAATTTATTGACAGGTTAAAACAAGTCTGGGAGTTCTTTCTCTAGAATTAATGATATAACAGAACTATCTATACAAATTTTCTACATTTTCTACATCAACATATGTACGGAAATCTGAGTTTTTTATTTCAAGAATTTTTTTTGGAATTTTTAAGAACTAAGGCCACAACAAATTGATCATATGTTCTATGGATTCGCACGCACCATAATTTTGATGTTTTTTTTCAAAAAAATATTTTTATTCCCCTGCTCGCTCATAAAAATTTGGTCAAACTGCTATATAAAGCAACTGAATTAAGATTTTTTAAATTTTTTTTTCTTTGCTCGCTCGCCCCATTTTTTTCTAGAAAAATCCATAGAACATATCATCAACTTGTTGTGGCCTAACAATCTATTTTTAAGGTTCAAACAAACACATTTTTTTTTCAACTTCTTCACTGTATGTCATTAAGTAACACTTTGGGTTTGTATAAATAAAATGCAGTGATTGATCAAATAATAAGTATGAGCCTAGTATCAGGTTAACAGCTAAATCCAGAGATTTAGCCTTTCCAGGGAAGGTGAGTAGGTTGATTGACCACTGTAATATGACCTATATAGTAGCTACAGCATTAGTTTTTAATGTCATTGACTACATCATTTTACAAGAAGAGTTACCATTAAATAACCGAAACAAATTGCACTATGATATTGATCATATTAACTCGCAGTCATAACTATTTAGATCTAAACACATGTAATCTTGTAAAATTGATAATTTTACTTTTCAGGCAAAAATAGAATATAAGGCCAGCAATGTTGAATTTGATAATTTTTTAATGTCTCTTTCTAGGCAATAAAGTTCAGTCTTTTAAAGGCTTACAGTGAAAATTTATGGATTACAAATAAGTCAATACTCTCCATTTTTATACTCTTTCAAATTTGGGAAAAGTCATTTCAAATGAGAAAAAAAATAGAGAACATTTTAAAATCAAAAACAAACAATTTTGCAGCCAAATTAAAAAAAAACCCTCATAATTGTGAGATTTTTCACATTGGAAAAATTTAAAGTGAAAAACAAACTTAAATGAACCACCATTCTATTCTCAACCACCCATAGTTAACCTTTCACAGACCAGGACAGAAACACATTCGCATCAATATTTCATATATATAACAATACCTTATATCTATCATAGTTCTCCATATTGACGGATCAGTGCAAAACTAGTCTAACTACATTCAAATAAACAAGTATGTAGGCTAGTTTAGCTTCGACCCATTAATATAGTATTAGAGATCCACTGCTTGGGTGGGATAGGGGTATTACAATACAGTTATAGGAGAAATAAAGCTACTATTCACTGGTTTAGTGCAAAAAAGTCATAACTCAATAAAAGAAAAGAGCGAGTTACGACCATTTTGCACTAAACCTGTGAATTGTAAACAATGTTGATTCCCTTGAGACAGGCCAGAATAAGCTATATAAAACATTGATGACATCATACATATTGTATCAGAGACAACATGTCATAACTTTCTACAATATATCATATTTAATTGAAGAAATAACATAATTATATCTACACATTAATGCATGTTTTTCAATAATTTCTATGTATACATTCATGCCATGTTTCAACTTTGAAAGCACAACCAGTAATTTTAGCACAATCAGTTACTTCGCAGACAACAAATCCTGGGGTTGTTGGTTCCATTCCTGGACAGGACCTGAGGAACATACATTCCTCGAGCTGGGTCATAAAATAATTACTTATGCTATTCCCCTTGACTCTGTATCTAAAATTTGTATATATACTTTATTGCGATAATTAAGTATAGCTGCTGGAAGCAAATGACAAGGGTAGCATTCTATTTATTGACCATATATTGTCCAGTAGATATAATTGAATTGTGCATTTCATATTTAGTACGTAACATTTATCACCACCTGAACGATCATGGGTTTGTTTACTTTGACATCAGTTGGGCATGTGACATGACAGTAGTTCCAAAATGGCATCTAAACATGTCCGAAGTTATACCTAGTAAATGGCCGAGGAGTTCTGAATGACAAAGGTAGGTGCTTAGTACTAGGCTAAAAGCTTAGGTACAGAAATCTTGGCATATTCAGAGATTTAGCCTATCAACGAACAGTGTGTAGGTTGACTGACCACCATAGTATGACCTATACAATGTGTTGCAAGGGGGTTTAACCCAACAGAAAAAAGAAACCACTCTGCCATGCCCACTCCTTGTAAACGGAGATTATAACATGACACATAAATATAGAAGAGATTATATTTACCTATAAGCATCATCTGAAGACATATTTAAATACTTCATGATGTAAGCTATAGCTAATGTAGGTGATCTTGATATACCAGCTAAACAATGTACTAAACAACAACCATTTGCTTCACGGACTTTATCTGTAATATATATAACATGTATACTATAGATGATGATATTGATGGTGATGATGATGATGATGATAATAATGATAATGATGATGAAGATGATGATAATGGTGTTAATAATGATGATAATGATAGTAATGATGATGATGAGAGTGATGATGACACCATTAGATTCATAGACTATCTGTGACATAAATAACAAAGAAATTTAATAGATGAAGATGATGATTGTGGTGATGATGATGATAATGGTGATGATTATAATAATTGTGATGGTGATGATGATAAATAATGTACTAAACAACAACCATTTTCTTCACATACTTTAATATAAACTATAAAACCAATAACATGAAAATGATGATGGTGATGATGATGACAATGACGCTGATAAAAAAACAGTGTTTTAAACAAAAAGGATTAATTTCAAATACTTTTTGGTTGTCTAAGAAAATCAGGCAACAGCTGCAGATTGCATAGGGCTTGCATTATCATTTTCAGAATTTTAAAATGTTTTTATTACAGTTAAATTCTGCTATTGGGACCATCAAAATCCATGGTCTTTATAGCTGAACGGTATAGCATAGAGACATTTTTCTGCAAATAGGGACTAAAAACTTGTCAAAAATGTTACTACATTGTATTTTACATAACCAATGTGAGATTTACAGGAGAAACTTACTGTAATATAGAAAAGAAACCCAAAATGTTAAAATTTTAAAATACACATATGTAACCAACTGACAAGAGTACATAATACATATGTAATAGTGATAATTTTAAGACAAAAATTTATACTATGGGGACTTAAAAAGATTTAATATTCCAGATCAGAGACAAGTATAGAGAGCTGTAAGGGTACAGACAATGTGATAGTTAGACAATAAGGACTAGTTACAGACAATGTCAGAAAAAATGTCATACATTGACATTACCGTACATACTCTACTATACACACATCCCCAGATTGTCACATTTTCCAAAAAAGGGGCATTTATATGAGTACAAACAAATGGTGCATTTACTACATTAATATGGCAAACAAATTTATAATACTGGTAAAACTTGTTGTATTGCTTATTTTCTAATATCTATTTTAAAATTGAAATCATTATGGTAAGTCATTCTTTTTTCCAAAAGTAGAAGGGGTATGTATAAATGTAGGGGAGTTTACTAAAGGATATACAGTATATATTGAGTCATATGATCTTAGTTCCTTATTTCAACAGACTTTCTGTCTTCTGAATGGCTGATAGAATCATATATGGTCATGTGATACTATACAACTGACCTTTAAAGTGAAACAATCTACCAGTTTATTTGATGAAATATATATTATTACAAAATAGTTACTCATATATTGATAGTGATAATTTCAAAAAGCCACAGTGGCAACACACACAATTTTGACCACACTATGTTGTTTGACTTTAGTACAAAAACATTTTTTAGCATGTAGCATATTTAATGAAATTTTATTTAAATTTCAATTTACCCATGTTTATTGTTTTCCCACAATCAACTGTATCTATTAAATCACAGAGACTTATTTTTCAAAAAAAATCTTTACTCTGTGTCATTTGAATGTGAGGCCAATAAGGAATTATTTAACATTAAATTTTACACAATATAATCCATCAGTTATTGATGTATACCCAGGTAAATTCCTCTAGTATATTAAGCTTCAACTGGTCTAATGTCAAGCAATATGGGAATACTGTGTCAGTGTTGAATTCAGAGAATCAAACAAGCCAAGTTCCAACGTTGATAGTGATAATGTAGTTCTGTGACACTTTTCACAAAAAACCTTGAAATAAAAATACCCGTAAGTCAAAATCAAGAAACATTATAAAATGGCCATTCTTTTACCAGATTCTTTCCAGATATTATTGACTTATGTAGAATAGTGTATACCTTTTGAATATCATATCATTGTTATGCTTATCATCCTTAAGACTTCAAACTGCAAAATTTATGAAATTGACTTACAATAACTTTTTTGTAAGATTTTTTGTGAAAAGATGCACTGGCTTGCAAAACATTATAAACAGCTTTTTTAACACTTTGTTCTTCATCTGATGTGACAGATCCATTAACAGTACAGACAGGGGTTCTCTGAAGACCTTAAACTAGTGATGTTGTCACTCCACATTACACAACATAACAAAAACACAAAAGGAGAATTCGACCAAAATTCTATGACCAATATTTAATTAACAAAAACGCCAACTTACCTAAAAACTGGAATGCCTGTTCAAAGTATGGTAAAAGTTTGGCACTATAGTTATCGTTGACTGGTATACGTAGAAAATGTCCATCTGGTATAAATGGTGGCTTCATACATGTAGTACTAACATTTAGAACATACGTTATCTCATTTACCTGAAAATATAAGTAAGAATTATTGTATGGTTGGAAGTTGAAAGTTTTGAAAATAGTGAAAACTAATTTTCAAAATACTGAAATAGATCGATTTTATATACACTGTAATTTGGACAGAGTAATTTAGTTTCAAAATACTGTAATCAGTATTAATACTGAAAACTTTTACTCATGTTATTGTATTTTTGTTTGGTTTGATTACAATGAAGATCTGTCTGCTTCATAACGATGCATTAAGTGCAGTCACCCCAGGATGTGACTTTTTTCATCTCTAGAAAGATTGATTTTTGAGTCTAGAATGAGACAAATTTTGAAAAAAAATCTGATATAATTCATATCAGGATATCATATATTGTATTGTATTTTATTGGAAGATGTATTTCCATATTTTTAAGTCATATTTAGTAGTTCCCTGAACAGGCCTGGATCTCTGGGGCATGTATTATCAAGTCTCTTACAACCAATTAGAGTAGTAAATCCTTCTACATAGTTTTGCTAAATTATAGTAAGATTTTTTGATAATATGCTGCCCTTGTCTCAAGCTATTGGCCTAGTGCTAAACACATACTCTTATCAGTGGCTGACAACTTCCCTACTTGATAAAGTCGAAGGCAGAAAAATGGCTGTTGAAAATATTTCAAGATCAAACTCCAGGAAGGTATGACAGTTCTGCCTGGAACCCACAACCCCTAGATTGGTAGACAGACAGGCTGCCTACTTAACTAACCAGATGGGTCCAAAAACAGGTAAAGAATGGTAAAGGAAACTAGACCTATCACTGAATGAGATAAAATACCCTGAACAGGTCTTAGTCAAGAATTTGATGCTGAGAAAATGTGTGGACAAGATTTTTCATCAAAGGGCCATAACTCTGCAAATATTGGATGTGAACATGTCTGCCTGATGTCTGGTATATGTGTGAAGTATGAATCAAATCTGTAAAATAGGTGCTGAGAAATTGAGTGGACAAGTAAAAGCTACTGACCAACCAACCAACTGACCAACTAAAAACTGATATAATCAAAGTAAGTCCCGTAAGAAAAAAGTTAGGTTTACCCAGAGAATAAAAAAAACCCAAATGAGAGACTTGCAAATAAAGTAATAATTGTAATATATATATAAGTATACTCAGAGAGTGGATGACTCATTATTACTTTAATCAATATAACATACAATAGATTGTGTCTCCTAATAAAACATGGGTGAAAATAATGTTTTATAACACATACAGGGAGCAATAATGAATCTACACTAGGGAATATATTGTCCCAATTCAAATACATTTCTTTCCGTGTTAAAATATCGCTAGCAAGACAATTTCATTCCATCTCAATAATCATACTTCATGTATTATGCATAAGTTATAGCAATTAAGGTCGCCATTTTCTGCTATAAATTTTTTACCATTATTTACAAAACTGAGTTGAAATCATGTAAGTATAGAGCACAACTATGATAGCTAGTAAGTTCAATACGGTACAATACACCTAAGTAACTTTCACATGAGAATAGATAGAAGGATATAGGAATCTGTTAAAACAAAAAAACTGTAGTGAAAACTAGGCTAAGTATATATCAGCATGGCTGGATTATTTGTCAGTTTCTAAAACAACCAATTATAGCTTTAAGTTACTCCCCCCCTTTCAAATCAATTTCGCCAAACTAATGATTAACAAAAAGTCTAGTAAAATGTTTATTTCTCATGGAAACAGAGGTGCTCCTAACAAGCAGTATTAGATATAGTTCATTTTTCTCAAGTGTCAAAACATGAATGATTTCATGGTGATTTGGTGTTCTTTGTCTAACACTTAGATATTGCTACAGTGGGTATACAATCACCGTGAATTTCTACTGATCGAGAGGTCAAGGGTTTGATTCCCAGGTGGAGCATCATAACTTTGGCGGAGCTTGGTCATGAAATTATTTCTATGGCCATTCTCCCTCCTACCAATGATTTTCAATTATGTAGGGCAGTTGTCAGTCACTAAGGAAAGTATGCGCTTAGTGGTTGGTTAACAGCTAAATCCAGAGATGAAACCTTTCCAGGAGGAGTGAGTAGTTTGATTGACAGCCGTTATATGACCTTATATGATGTGTTGTTACTGCGTTAAACCCAACAAACAAACAATATTATCATATATGTCTTATTATGTTATTTCGTTGTTGTTGAGTCAAAACCTCGTAACTTCAATTAAAAAAAAGTAAAGTTAGGAGTTTTTAAATAGACAACAACGATTTGTAGCATAATTTTATGTAACCTAATGCCAAAATAAATCTATCAATACATGTTTATTAATATCAATACATGTTTAACCATCGGTATTAGACAACATTTACATTAGAGCCTCAGTAAACATGATACATGTACATAATTATAGTGTGCTACCAGCCTGGAATGGTAACAAGACTACAGGAAATCTAAATATAGATAAAAATATTGACAAAAAACATTGAAGGAACCAATATTTTATATTGAATATAAATCTGACTGACAACAGCAGCTGCAATACTCATTGTATCATAAATCTCATGTACATTGTCGACTGTACATAGAAAATGTTCTATATAGGGAGGAAGGAGGAAAGGGCTTAAGAGTATGACCACTAACAGACAATATTAGGGCCAATGATAAAAAGTTTGGATTTGATTTTTTTTTTAATGTCGCATTCAACACATATATAGGTCATATACACGACGGCCAGCTCTTCCTACTATAGGTTTCCTTGACACTTATCTATCACCAGTGCTAACTTACCCTACCACGAGGCCGACAACTCATTTATAGAGCATATTATCAAAAATCTTACGATAATTTAAAAATATAACATAGAACAATTTACCATTAAAATTGGTCATAAGATGCTTGATAATACAGGCCCCTGAATCTTACATTTTAGTCATAGATATATATATGTATACACAACCAGCTTCACCTTTAATATATCATCTACAGATTGAATCTTTAATCATGGGCTTCCCTCAATCACCAGTGATTCATAATAAAGGTCATTTAGAAAACAAAGCAATGTTTTGTTACTGAATGCAGGAAATACATGATGACAAAGCAATATGGTAACTGATTAGAAAGTTTAATTAATTCTGTACGATCTGATCATTGTATTAAAAATACTTGTTTAACATAACATACATTGATTTAATGGCTCTATGATTTCCTGTATTGAAACATTGACTGTATGCTACACGCACACAGCACATAATGAATTAATAAACAATAATTGTCACCTCTCATGTTATAGAGAACACAATCAGTGTAGGCGTTGTATAATAAATCATTAATATTTATATCAATGAAAAATATCATGTTAAATATGAGAGTTATAATGACAAATGACTCATATATCACATTGATCAACCTAGTAACATAATAAATCATAATAGGTTCCAGACAATGGATTCTAGACTCTTCATTTCAGACTCTAAATTAAAGAACTATAGATTTCAGACTATTTCAGACTCTAAATTGAAGAACTATAGATTTCAGACTATTTTAGACTCTAAATTTAAGAACTATATATTTCAGACTATTTTAGACTCTAAATTAAAGAACTATAGATTTCAGACTATTTCAGACTCTAAATTAAAGAACTCTAGATTTCAGACTATTTCAGACACTAAATTAAAGAACTCTAGATTTCAGACAATTTCAGACACTAAAATTAAAGAACTCTAGATTTCAGACAATTTCAGACTCTTTATAATCTACATTTCAAACTCTAGATTTCAGACTCTACCAACAACAGTATTTAAATGGCATGTATAGTGCAACCATTAAATTCTTTATAGATATCATAACCAAGAACAATATACAAAGTTAAGTTTTCTATTCCTATGTTCCTTTATCAACAGTCAGAGTGATATGATGTGAACAGTTCCTCAAATCATTGTACTATAAGAACTTGAATTTTGCACAAATATATAAGCAGTATATTCAAGGTCTATTTTTAGCTAAGCTTAGACTCCTGTGACATTACTGTGACCAGTTACAGCTATCTCATGCCCTTCATCATAGCCACTCAATCATAGAAATGGGTTAATTGTACTGATGAAAGAAAGTGGACAGAATATAAGGGAGAGAACTGGGTATGAACAATCAATAAACATCCAAGGGAGACAATTCAGTTTAAAGTTCATACCACCTTATATATATTTTTTTAACCACGTTTTTGATACTATAATGGGTTGGTAAATATATAATGTGAAAAATCAATCAACAGAAAAAGACCTTTAAGATGCTTCATTATGAAACGTTGCTCTGTTCCTTACATTTTTTTTTATTTTGAGAGTTTTAAAATAAGTTGACATTTAAGTTGAAATCTAGCAGCTAGATAGACTGACTCACAACAAGATCAAAGCAGAACAAAATGACCACTAGCTAGAGAAATGAGATAATTTCCCCATACCACTAGCTATAGCTCAAGATATGAGATAATTTCCCCATACCACTAGCTATAGCTAGAGAAATGAGATAATTTCCCCATACCACTAGCTATAGCTATAGAAATAAGATAATTTCCCAATACCACTAGCTATAGCTAGAGAAATGAGATAATTTCCCCATACCACTAGCTATAGCTATAGAAATAAGATAATTTCCCAATACCACTAGCTATAGCTAGAGAAATGAGATAATTTCCCCATACCACTAGCTATAGCTATAGAAATAAGATAATTTCCCAATACCACTAGCTATAGCTAGAGAAATGAGATAATTTCCCCATACCACTAGCTATAGCTAGAGAAATAAGATAATTATCCCATACCACTAGCTATAGCTATAGAAATGAGATAAATTTCCCCATAACACTAGCTATAGCTAGAGAAAAAAGATAATTATCCCATACCACTAGCTATAGCTAGAGAAATAAGATAATTATCCCATACTACTAGCTATAGCTATATAAATGAGATAAATTTCCCCATACCACTAGCTATAGAAATGGGATAATTTCCCCATACCACAAGCTATAGCTCAAGATATGAGATAATTTCCCCATACCACTAGCTATAGAAATGGGATAATTTCCCCATACCACAAGCTATAGATATGAGATAATTTCCCCATACCACTAGCTATAGCAATGAGATAATTTCCCCACACCACTAGCTATAGCTATGGGATAATTTCCCCACACCACTAGCTATAGCTATAGAAATGGGATAATTTCCCCATACCACAAGCTATAGAAATGGGATAATTTCCCCACACCACTAGCTATAGCTATGGGATAATTTCCCCACACCACTAGCTATAGCTATAGAAATGGGATAATTTCCCCATACCACAAGCTATAGCTATAGAAATGGGATAATTTCCCCACACCACTAGCTATAGAAATGGGATAATTTCCCCACACCACTAGCTATAGCTATAGAAATGGGATAATTTCCCCATACCACTAGCTATAGCTAGAGAAATGAGATAGTTTCCCTATAAGGCTCCTGTAGGCTACACTATGGTACAAAGTCAATGACTTCTTTAATGAGGACTACAGTGAAACAATAAATCATAAAATATAATACATAATAAATTAGATAATAACTAACAATCAAATTTTGTCACTTATCATAATGTTGAGCCATTTAAATCAATAATTTAAAACTGGGAATATTAAATGAGTGAAACTAAAAAACCAGAGGAAAATGTTTCGTTTGATTTATATTTTGTTTGTATGTACCTAGATTGCATCACAGTTAAAAGAAGTTAAAAGGTACTTTTTTCCAACAGCAATTAAGTTAATGTAACATTATTACATAGGAAAACTTGGTACTCCACATTTAATCACAGACTTGTAATCTTTCAGGAAGGTATTTTCTAAAACAATTACATTTCTTCAGGCTAAATATAGAACAAGAAACAGTGGAAGTATGTAGAAATGCATTCAGGACCATATTTTTAATACAGTTACTCAACGTAATTATACTAACATGAAAACAAGTTTGATGGTTCCATAATGAAATTTTGCAGATTGGCAGACACAAATTGTACACAGTTAAAAGTTAACGAGCAAACGTTTTTCTACCTCTTCTTCAGCATGAATCATTGATATATTTTACATCTAGTGAAGGCATGTTAGCAGCAGACGACATAACTTGTGGCAGACGACATAACGTCATATTGTCATGTTTTGCGTGTTCAATGTCAACAGCCCAAGTAGATAAGGGTCCGATATATCATTATGTACAAAAAATCCAATTACATTTTCGACAAACGCCAGCATTCTGCTATATCGCTGTAATCCACTTAGTCTTATTAAATGTAATAAGGATACAGTTACACCTAGACTATATAACCATTTTATGTACATATAACTAGAATGATCTCAATACAGTTTGACATAAAACTTGTAGCATGTAGACATGATTATCTCAAAACGTACTTTAAGAGTCTACAGTGCATTTAGCAGTTCATGCAAATCTTTGTACTTTATCAAGGATTTTTTTTTGTCATTAATATAATTGGGTCATAGGGTGCTGGCATGAAAGAGTCCCCCTTATTTTCTTATTCTTTACACACATAAATACAGTATATACTATAATATAAAAAAAATATTTTTTTTTTTTTGGGGGGGGACTTTCATGCCAGCAGCCTGTAATTTGACTGGGCTGGCTGGGCTCATGAAAATTTAAGCTGATGACTGTGTTTGGCCCATAATTAAGACCAACAGTGTTTGTAAAATTTTACACAAAGACCGCGTCTTAACAAGGTTCAACTATACTTAATAAGACATCTGCGTAGTAGCATAATTGAAAACAACATCAACTTAAAATGACTAACAGTTGGACATTAAGAAAGACAGAAAGTTTTTATAAACAAGTAATGTCACATTCTTGTCATGATACCGACTGGTTGCCATGTATTTAACCTTACACACTATATAAACAAACATACAAAATGTAGAACTGTGAGTCATATTGCAAATATTTACAATCTTCAAACAAACTTAATTATTTTATAAACTCTCCATCCATTCTGTTAAAGTACAGTTCATTTATCAAGTCATAGATGTTTACGTACTAGAAGTAATAAATTTGACCACTCAATAGGTAATGCAATTTGTACATCATTTTACCGATATCAACTGACCACTAAGTCTTATACATGCAACATTTATTACTAGGGCTGCATCGAGTATCCGAGTACTCCGATATTCACAATCTCGAGCGGAAAATCGAGTACGAATATTCGTCACATCCGAAATTGTCGGATTGCCTTCTAGTTTTGAAAAAAAAAGAACATTTTCAGCTAAATTACCACTAAAAACGAGTTACATGACTAATGAAAAATTTATATAGAGACCGAATTATTCAGTGTCAAAATTTCGATTGATACACATTTGAACAAAAATTTTATCACTGAAAATGCCCATAAAACGTCTGTTAGTAGTGTTTGGGGTACATGGTTTCCTATAGAGTAAAAGCTTCTGTAATTTTTCACTTATTTGTTATTACATGAATTTCTGTTTGCTTTTCCATTAACATGTGATTAGTAGTTCAATTCGTGAATCGCTACACATGAATCGTGGTTCGGATCGGATTGCCACTTGCTCAACGATCCACAGCCCTATTTATTACTAACAGAATAGTGCATATGCCCATTGTGAATTTTGTACGATATCAAATATGTCAATAAAACATGTTTAAACTAGTCTAATAAATTTTTATAATGGTTCATCCCTAGATATTGTTTTATAAAGAAATTTGCCATGTTTATAAACACATTGTTTACGTAAACAAGCCCTACAAGATGATATCATAAATGTGTCACAAATAAGTTAGCATTTTTATTTGTTATGGGCTATCAACCTAAACAAAATATGCAGGTTTAGCGCAAAACAGTCGTAACTCACTCTTTTCTTATATTGAGTTACGACCGTTTTCCGCTAAACCCATAAAAATATATCTACCATAAATTCAAACTGTATAAATCATTAGGTAAGGAATCCATGTATAGTTCTGTCAGTATATAAATAGTAATTCAAACAGATCACTTGCTATGGCAGGGGCAATAATTTCTAAACTCCTAACAAACACCTGAAATGTGAACTATTTCCTGTGTGAAACTAAATTGCTGATAAGTATGATGAGTTGTGCATCTATGCAAAGAGTTGTTTACATTATCTATATATAGAATGATTTGAATGCTACATCAGTATATGGTTTGGTTTAAACCAATCAATGTGTAGCATTTTGACCAGACACTTAACATTGAATCAATTTGGTATGGTCTTTATAGAAACAAAGACTAGGGGCCCATATTATCAACAGTCTTATGACCAAATGAAGTCGTAAATCGTTCTTTATCGTACAGCTAAATAATCGTAAGATTTTCTATAACATGCTACCCACGGTGAGGGGAATCATGTGACCTATATGGTTCCTAACATGGCAAAAATGAAGACCAGATCAACAAATTTTGATGAAAAAGACAAGGTAAATGACATTTATATGTAACAGATTTTTATCAGACCTAGAACAGTCTAAGCAGCAAAAAGTTCTCTTTCTAGCGGTAGTTCTCCAAACCCCACAACAGTTCTAGTTTTCAAGATTACCTCGAGGTTTTTAACGAGTTAAGATATTTTTAGAGAACTTTGAGGTAATCTAGAAATTTAGAACTGTTGTGGGGTTGGCAGAACTACTGCTAAAAAGATAATTTTGTGCCACTTAGACTGCACTAGGTATGACAAAATCAGTTACATATAAATGTAATTTGCCTGATCTTTTTCATCAAAATTTGTTGCTCTGGTCGTCATTTTTGCTGTGTTAGGAACCATATAGGTCACATAATTCCCCACACTGTACCCAGCAGCTTACAACATGATAGACATACCTGTACTATATCTGGTGATAAAGCATCTTGTTGTGACCCTAGATATAGAAAGGGTAAAATCCTTGTTGGTCCCACATTACTCACTGGTAGACATGGCTGTGATAGAGATGTAAGGGCTGCACATCTATAACTGTTTGTTTTACTCTCACAAAGTGAGGGATACATGGCTTGAAAAGCCAAAAACCCACCTGAAAATATATAATAATATAATATTTAGAACAAAAAGACAGATAAAAAAGTTAAATTATAGGCTATAGTTCTGTTTTTAATAACCTGGCACAACTTAAATAATTACATGGTCACTGACTTTGTTATTTTTAACTTTTTTCGAACTTGTTATTTCCCTGATATTCAAAATTGCCGCATGTATAGTTAGATCATCAATAATTAATATGGATCAGTGGCTCAATGGTCAAAAAGAAGTTGAATAATAACACATTCAGTGAGCGTGTTATTATTCAAGTTTTGACAGGTTCATAAAACAGAACTATACCAAGATACTAAAGAAATGCATTATTTACCAAAAACAACCTAGCTAGTATAAGGAATTTATTATTATATTCACAGCTTTAACCTGGGCATTGTGACCCTAAATCATGAAAGAAGTTAGCATGAAATGTGTCCCTTAATCCCAGCAATTAGTGTGAAACAGTTCCCTTAATGAAAGAAATGGGTGTGAATTTTTACCCTTAATCATAGAAATCAGTGTAAAATGTGTAGGGGACTCAATCTCAGCAATCAGAGTGAAAAGTGTCCCTTAATCTCAGCAATAAGTGTGAAAAGTGTCCCTTAATCTCAGCAATAAGTGTGAAATGTGTCCCTTAATCTCAGCAATAAGTGTGAAACGTGTCCATTAATCTCAGCAATAAGTGTGAAAAGTGTCCCTTAATGTCAGCAATCAGTGTGAAAAGTGTCTCTTAATCTCAGCAATAAGTGTGAAACCTGTCCCTTAATATCAGCAATAAGTGTGAAAAGTGTCCCTTAATCCCAGCAATAAGTGTGAAAAGTGTCCCTTAATCTCAGCAATAAGTGTGAAAAGTGTCCCTTAATCTCAGCAATAAGTGTGAAACGTGTCCCTTAATCTCAGCAATAAGTGTGAAAAGTGTCCCTTAATCTCAGCAATCAGTGTGAAAAGTGTCCCTTAATCTCAGCAATAAGCATGAAATGTGTCCCTTAATCTCAGCAATAAGTGTGAAAAGTGTCCCTTAATCTCAGCAATAAGTGTGAACCACAGTGTCCCTTTATCAAAGCAATTAGCTTGAAACGTGTCCTTTTAAAGTAAAATTGCCATAGCTGTTCAATTGAATGGAAAAACAAATGAATAAATAATGATGTATATAACATAGCATTGTGTTAATACATTAGTTTATACAAGAATATAGTCAATAAATCAATGATAATATCATCATGTAAACTTTCTCATTAAACAGTTCTACTCTATTCTGTATTTACATGATACATTCTAGATGGTCTATGGACAACTACAGGGCTAGCCATAGCCTACAGGAGTACAGGGTCAGTCAAAACAACAGAAGAGTTGAGGGAGAGTTATAGCTGACAGATGATTCAGTGTCAGTTAAGACTACAGGGTCAGTCATAGCTTACACTACAGGGCCAGTTGAGAAGTGGACAGAGGAGGACAGGGTCAGTCAAAGCCAACAGAAGACTACAGGGTAAGTCAGCGCGAGTCATGGTTGAAAACTAGAGGTTAAGCTTTTTTACAAGATAAAGTTGCTCAAGTTATTTCCATACTAAAATATATGTGACACCTAAGTTGTCTGAATATGGTAACCACATTCAGGTTTGATAGTTAAGCCTATAATACTTTGAAATAGAAAGTTTATCCAAGTTTCTTCTAGAGTTATTTGGTACAAATGGCAGCAATCGTTAGTTTATTTTATCTACATTGAGACTTGCAGGTTCCCCTGCGAAATGTTGTTCATGAAATCATGAACCTTTCAAGACATTTATGAATAGTTCATGAACTGTATATTAACAGTTCTTAACAAAAGTTCATGAACTTTTGTCCATGAACTGTTCTTAAAGCATGTTCATGAACTGTTCAAGAGCAAAACAAGAACAAACCAAATTCTTCAAAAGTTCATGAACTAAGATCATGAATTATTTATGAACTTTTAATGGAGATCATTTGTTCATGATGTGTTCTTGAACAATTCAAAAACAATCAAACTTTTTGACACTGAATTACCAGCATATAGTGGAATATTGCTATGGCTTTAATCCAAACAAAAAAATAATATAACAGCAGGATAATCTATCCATTGTCAAGTAGTATTATGATCCTTGAAAAATATTACTGAGAGTCCTAAAGTTTCATTTTTCCTAAATTCAGGGGAGACTACTGTGTATTAACTTTATGAATATACTGGGTTTTAATCCCAACTTTTGAATTTAAAGATGGCCGAAAGTGCTTTACCGCCAATTTCAAAAAAGAAGATTTTTTACTAAAAGTTGAATTGTTATTAGGCATCATCAACTTATAAAAGATGCAAAGACAATTCTGGTGGTTTTCTCCCTCGGGACACGAGATTCCAAATCCAGGTGCGCTACCAATTGCGCTATCAACCTGGGTTTGTAATATTATTTCAAGAGGGTCAGAGCAAAACTTTTCAACATCACCCTTACTAACATGTAGTTCTGCATTGACTCACTGTGTTTTTCCTATCCTTTCCAACTTGACATTTCATAATCGACTGACTCACAGAAATTAACACATTCACAGATTTGTTCAGTAATGTTGGAGCAGTTTATTTAGCAGACCCTTATACTTAATGTCCAAAGAAAAAAGGTCCTTATGTTCAGACATTATTAGCTTTTCACAATAAAGGTTGCATGCTTTACCATAAATTTATGTAAAAAAGTGCACACTATTTAAGTTTTTTTGAAGTTTAAACAAAATTGTAGCATCATATTGAGCCTTTCCAAGCACTTTTGAACATATATTCAATATAAAAAGAGTGCTATACAAATTTGGTATATAATAAAATAATAATAATAGTAATGATAATTTTTACTATTTTAGTAGCACCTCTCCATCCGTACTATCAGTACTTTGATACAAATAAGCCATTCCTAGATTTTTATTAACAAAACTTACTATAGCAGATATTGCTATGTACTAAATAAATGATACTGAATGTTTATACCAAAGACTTAAAACTAGGACCTAACGACAAACAATGCAGTTCATCTCAGTTTAAAATCATTGTGTTTTTTGTCTTGTTTTTTGTTGTTGGGTTTAATGCCATGGCAATCAATTGTCTACATTAACCAGTTACTAGACACACCCTACATGGTTTAGAATAAGTTGTAGGAGAGACTGGCCGCACAAATTATTTCATGATCAAAATCTTAAACCCACAACCCCTCTATCAGTAGATTTGTGTGTTACCGACTGAGCTAGTGTTAAGAACAAATAACAATATACCGCCATAATTGTTTGCTTAGCAAAGGTACATCCCAGAACCTAGAGTTGAATTCTTAGCATACTCAGGATCAGCTATTTGGAATGAAATCCCTCTTAACATTTGATGAATGTTTAACTTCATAAAATAAGGTACAAGTTTCACTGAATGTAAAAATGTCTTTGTCCATATCATAATCATTGTTATGTTTTTAATTGTAAACATTATTCAAAGCTTACTGCTTCCACTTTTCTGAAAAAGCAAAGCCTTACAAAAGCTTTATAATGTAAACATCTGCTAGGAACCTTTCATTGTTTACAAAATACAAGAGGCTGGCACCACCAGTACCTTATACATGAATGATACAACATCAGATATAACGATCGACATAAACAGTTAAAAATGACAACAAGATTGAAAATGGGATATTTAGTCATGTTTCATACACACAATGCATTACTACCAATAGCCAACAGAGAGAAAAACAAAACAAATCAAACCATCAATTGATGATGTATGATTCAACGTTTGAAGCCATCTTTTATTGACGATACAAGTATTTTGTTTACGACTATCATATGCAGCTTGATACATGGAACCATTCCATGGACCATGAAATAACATCAAAACACCAAACACAATATTTTCAAAACGATCCTGGCCATTTTTAGGTTAATATAATTAAAACAAAAACAAATCAGAGTCACATCTCATACAGTATAGACCATACATACAAACATACTTCGATTACAGAAAAATTAAGTCACACGACCATATATGGTGAATAATGAGATAAAAAGTCAATACCTCAAATACTGAAAAACCTCCAAATGTTTACATTCTTGATTTTAGAATGAAATTACTCCGGCAGCACCATTTTGATTGTATCAAAGTCAAGTCACTAGACAACATTCTTCTTGTTCAGCAAATTCCTCCTCATACATTGATACATTCTATAACAACACCACGGATACAATCTTCCAATATTGCCACAATTATTTCACAATCAATACTAGTCTTGTAAAAAGACGAAATTTTTCAAAAACTCACACAATTATATCATCTAGTTCACGTTTGTTTACATTTTGCGTTTTAACGATACAACACTTTTCATCGCATAAGGTATATCGTATAACTATCAACAACGTTCAATATTCAATAAATGCTTACCTAGAAATAATGGTGGGGACGCTGTATCTACGATCAATACGTGCTCACTACAGCTGAGAGCATTCTATTGAACAATCATGACTCATCAGTAACATATAGATAAATCCAGTTAAAAATAACGTTCCTAAAGCTGTCAGGAAACAAGAGATATTTCGTATTGGTCATTTGAGAATCTGACCAATCATAAATAGCCATTTTGTTTCATGACAACGGTAATTACAGAACCTGTCAATCAATTTTGCCAGAGGATTTTTCAATCAGTAGCGACAAAGCCTCAGCTCTTCTGTAATTATATGACAGCCAGGGATAATTGCTTGACAACTAGATGAAAGTAGTGAGAAAAAATAAGCAGCCATGGCAATATGGCGGCCGTGATTTTCTCGTAATAAAGTAGAAAGACTTTCTTAGCAAAATGACTAATAACTAACATGTAGCCCCTCCTACCCTTGATTTTAATCATCTCCTTTCAGATCATCACAAAGCTGCACACAGTAATCAATGTTCATAAAATATTAATTCATTTTAAATTTAATAAATTTTATGAAACGCAAGAACAAGAATTGTCTTTTTTTTTCTAATTAATTCAGCAATAATTGAAAACCATTATGAAACAGATAGCTCTCGGCATTTTTATTTCAATTTCTAATTTATAACCTGATTCAAACACGATACAAGGTTACAATAATTTATATTGTTTTAATTGTAACACATACTCTGACAATTTTAATATGATACTTAATTTTTGTTCAGATTAATTTCACAATTATTGAATCAAATAATTAACTTTTTTTTAATTGAACGGAACAGAACTTAATTCAAGAAACATGTACATAGTTCAATGTTATAATGTCTGACATACAGATATTGTCCGTTTTTTCTCAACTGTCAAAGCTTGAATAATTTCACGGTGACTGAATGCATTGTTTTTGTAGTGGCGGCCTAATTGTTATCAAAATTATCTTAACTAAAACATATCATACAGCATAAGCAGCTTTACTCGATCATAATACACATTTTTGGAAACTCATGGATGTATTACGACAATAATTTTTACAAAGGCATTCACCATGAAATTATTCATGTTTTGACAGTTGAGAAAAATGAACAATACAATGTATGAAAACAAGAGCAGTCCACGATTCAGGGTGCTGAGGTTCTCGTGTAAACAAAATCAATCATTGATATGCAATCCCACTGAGATAAGTGAAATTTAAAAAGGATACTTTTATTGTTTGTAGTAATATTTGCATGCAAAAATTTTAAGTATAAAAGGGCCACAATTGAATTCAGTCAAAACTCATGTTAGAGATATGCAACTTGGAATTTGACTTCCAATGGTAACCCCAAATACATTCATGAAGTTCTAAGTGAATCCTTTCAGTGGTTTTGAAAATATGAAATTAATACTTGAAAAATATAAAAATGTTGCACCTAAAACTTAACAAAGCAGAGTTGCACCAACATCAACACACAGGCTGATAAAACCGAGAATAGATCAGTACTTCAAACAATTAAAATGTATTATAAAACAAATATCAATATTTTAACAATACAAGTGCAAGTATTTGTTTTTCAAGCATATGAAACAGAGTGCAGATCATGTTCCAGATAAATTGATTAATTAACACCAAGATGACCTCAGTTTTATATAAACAATGATACAAAAAAATGACTCAGTTCTCAGAAACATTGTTTTTTTCCCCATATTTACACCACAAAAAACATGAACTTTCCGTGTTAATATCAATTGTACAACAAGTTTCTATTACTTTACTACATGTATGTAATATGTACATTAATTGTTTTATATCAATTAACATGGTCACCATTGACAGTATACTTATCAACATTAACTAGGTGACACTTAAACTTTTTGGTGAAAACTACACTGCTTACATAAAGAATGGGTAACCATTATTGATAAATTAAAGCATTGTTCATTCCCAAATCTACAGTTTGCAGCACACATTGTCAAGACACATCCCATAGTTCCTACATGCAACCCATTCTTTCCTCCAAGACACCTACCAAAGTGTTCCAGTTCGCACCTCATACCCCATTCTTTTCCAAAACACATCCCATAGTTCCTACATGCAATCCATTCTTTCCTCCAAGACACCTACCAAAGTGTTCCAGTTTGCACCTCATACCCCATTCTTTCCTCCAAGACACATACTAAAGTCTTCCTATAAGCACCCCATACTTAACATAGACACAGGGCTTGACATTAAAGGTTGTCCTATTAACCTTGAAACCCTATATTTAGTTGCGGACAAGTGAAATATACTCGTATTCCTGGTTGTCCAACTGGCAATTCACTTTAAAAATAATGTCAAGTTTCAGGACATACCCCATAACTCCTATATTTTTGCACCCAATACTTTTTCAAGAAATTCCGTCTTAGACACAAAACCCACCCTTCTAAACACAACTCATACATTACAAGAAAAAGGGAGGCCAAGAAAAAAATGTAAAGAGCCACTTATGCCCTTCTTAAATGGTTCAACTAAAACCAGGGATCAATCAGAGTGCTGACAGCCAACATGAAAGTATACTTTAAATTTTACCGGATATGTTTTTACTTTAATATATTAAACAATATAAAAGCACATCATGCAATTAAACATAAAACAATATGTTATTAATTATTTTTCATTAAATTATGATACTTAATTGTATTTTAGACAGTTACTAGACCACAACATGAGGATATTTCATTGGTTAATGAAACAAAGTAACAGGACACAAAATAACATTGTCCGTACCAAGTAATACCAAGTCCATAGGGTAGTAAAACTCTCATTTAAGGCTTCTTGCATCAAGATTTTAATGATAAATGAGCAGCTGATGTTTTTTAAATGTTTTTTTTTTATTTCAGTGGTCGAAAACCTACCAGCTGGGGAACACTAAAAATAAAATGAACTTGGAATGGCCTAAGTTCTAGTGATATAAACTGGGTAATGCTACAGTCCCATAAACATAAAAATAGCCGTGAGGGCACAGCACAGGCGCCGTGCAATCAAGCTCCGCAAGGACCGGTAGGAACTTTTGCGTTTTGACGAGGGTCCGTGAGATGAGCCGTTGATACACGTATCAGTTTCAAAGTCACATCTTGAACAAAATCATGGCCTAGAATGGCTTAAGCTTGCATATCTTCCAGCTACGGCTCCGTACAGGTGTGTTGTTTTGTGCCTCGTGCGTACCGTCACCTTAATACGCAAGGCTTCCCACGGCCTACGGCTGAATGCACATACGGGTCCGCAACAAGCCACAATTTTATGGGACAGAGGCATAAGATGAAACATAAAATAAGTTAAATTAACACATAAAAACCTTAATAAATGACAGTGTTCAGTTGTAGCTGTTGAGGGTTAATACAAAATTTGTAAGACAGCGGACTCACTCTAACGCTTTTCTTTGACTAGTACTTACTTAACCTTTCACAAGAGGATAACAACATCATATTCTACCATGCAAAGTCAATACTAATAAAAAAATTTCATAAAAGGTTATTACCTGCCTTGGATGGGAATCAAACCTGCATCCGAATTTTTAAGTTTTAACACAGCACCACAGTAAAAACTAAGATACTTAATGAAAGAAAGGTGAAAAAATAACTAACAAATCAAGAATATGAAGAAAGTTCATAAAGCTTGGTCAATTTCTGACACACCCTGGTGAGCAAATGATGTTTTTCTCATGTATTTTCCATAATATGAAACAAACATTATGAGTCAGTATCTAAAAAACCTACAATGTTTTGATTTATCTGTTTGTTTCACATGTTTGTTTGTTTCTCAGTTTGCTGTTTCATTATCAGTATTCTATTGATTATTTATTTAAAAGGAATGGTCATTTTATACAGTCTTTTAGGGAATGATTTCTCAATATTGAAACTGTTTATTCATGTAACATAATAGACATCCTTTCAGCGCTTTGATTTACACATGCAAGGGAGACTACTGCTGCCAGATGGCTCTGACAACAACAAAGATGATAGATTTCTAGATCCAAAGTTTTAATTTAGTATTTAGCACATACTCAAGTTTTTATTCCAGAAACACAATAGTCACCCTTGGAGCGCATTGATTTACTTATGCAAGGGAGACTACTGCTGCCAGATGGCACTGACAACAACATTGATTTTTGCAGTGTGGGGAATCGCATGACCTATATGGTTCCTAACACAGCAAAAATGACAACCTTTCTAGCGGTAGTTCTCCCATCCCCACAACGATTCTAAATTTCTAGATTACCTTGAAGTTCTTCCAAAAATATCTCGACTCGTTCAAAACCTCGAGGTAAAATAGAAAACATTTTTGCTATGTTAGGTACCATATAGGCCACATGATTCCCCACACTGTTCTGGTCCCAAGCTTTTAACTTTTAGCTTTTACTAAACACACATACGCTTGCCAGTGAGTAACAAAAAATTAAAGGGGAAAAATACACTTTAAGCCAGGTGTATGATTCCACTAATGTCATAATAAGCAACAAAACTCAACAGTTTTAGTCTAGGGCTAGGTAAGTGTTAGGGGTAAGGGGCTAGTGGGTGAAGGCCATGACAGGCATACAGGAAATTTTACCAAACACTATAAAATATAAACATCTTTCTTTCCAGTGATATGATTCAATTAAAACAGTATAAATTAAAGAGTTGATAAACGCACAGCGTTCATTTACATCTATCAGACAGTTTATAGTTTACAATGTTTTGGGTGTAACAAGTTTAAACTGACAATAAATGTATGACTAACCCCGGTAAAGATTACAGTCTAAAGTCTATATGATATAAATAAAGATAGAATGACAATTTTAGTGTCACAGGTGATTATTTCATAAGAAAGTATAACTTTCATTGATAGTCACTGTACACTAAATAAATCAACTTTCTGTACTCTCAAGAAAACCTACAGTCATATGAAATTGTCAAGGTTAAAGCTCACAAAAATTCATACAGTGATTCACAATTATTACTGCTAAAGCTTGCAAGAGATTCCAAGGCAGTTTTGAGCAAGAACTAAACTAAGGGAAGCAACTCTTGGTATCATCTTATTGTCAACATGTGGCAAAAAAATGTGCCAATTAGTTCTATAGTAAAATACACTGCTACAATCAGGTTTTTTTCAGTATTTGGAAAAGCCTTTGGGCTTTACTCTAAATAGTACATTTGGTCATTTTTCATTGCAATTTCATTAATAGTTGAAAAATGTAAAAGTTAACTCAATATTTTGGGAGATCTGCATGATTTAAAGAAAAATTTAATGGGGAGAGGGTCCTTATATAGCCCCTGTTAAATGAGGAAAACATCTTAAAAATATGCTGGTGGGAAAAATCATATAACCTTTCATTCTAAAATAGGTCACTAGTACAGCTACAACAATTAGGACAGAAATGGAATTTTATATGAAGTATGATTCAACTTTCCAGTCACTAGAACATTTTCTGAATGAATGAATAATATATAACACTAATCAATACATCAAAGGTTTGATAACAAGAGTGAAGAGTGGGGGAGAGTAGAGTTAATAAGCTATAATAGTATTTGATCATTCATACATGTAATAAAATATATACATAAATGTAACCATAATAAATATATATACTTGTTTATGGCTGACTCATACAGACAGCTATAATAATGATAGGTTAAACTACAACTTTTACAAACAAGGAAATAACCAATATGGCCCAAGCAGGAATCAAACCCAAGGGCGATGAAATTCATTTCATTTCGGCCAACATTCTTCAAAATCGCCCTAAAAGCTAGCTTGAGACAGAGTATTGTTAATTTATTTGTAGCTGTCAGAGGCACATACATTAACCCCACTGCTTAAAATACTTGTTATTTGTTTATAATTCCTGCATATAAATACAGACATCTATTTTTATCTATCGTAAGTACATAGGACTGTAGTGAGTATTTAAATCAGCAGGCACAAGTGTTTTATTATACATCTACTGTAAGCATATTGGTTCTTTTCCGACTGAAAAGGATCTCTATCAAAAAAGGATTCACATTTTGTAAAATACATTACTTCATTGGTTTGCTACTGCACAATCAAGTCTGACTCTCAGGGAATGAAACAACTCATCCTTAGTGGAGAGTCTGGGAAGAGAATGAGGAACATATAGACAACTTATGATTGAAACAACTCATGCTATAAATTCTAAAACTATAACAAAATTCTCTTCACCATTCATTATAACTATTATGAATGAGATTCTTTTGATTATAATTAAATATACAATAATTTCACATAACTATTGTAATAAAGGTGACATCTTGAAATGTTAACATAATGACATTAAAGTCATTCAAATTCCCAGAGAATGTTTTATGTACATGTATTTTTACTATTTTACATATGAATATTTTAATTAATAAAATTATGTTATAAGAAAACTATTATCAAGAGTCTTAAATCCAACTATATTGTACTGTTATTGTAAGATTTTTTATAATATGCTGCCAAGGTGCCTAACACAAAACTCAAGCAGTATTCTACCTTAAAGTGTTTAGCACTAGCTCAACATATCATCCCAGTAATGAGACAAGTTTTCAACTAGACTGACTAGATGAAATTCTGTAATTTCTAGAAGTCCTCACTGAGTTTCACTGGTCCTAGGCTAAAGAGATCACTGACACAGTGTGTACAGTTCAGTAAATACTATTCATGAATCAAAATTTAATATCTGGTCACACAATTAAAGTTCAGGAATTCTAAACAATGCAAACTCCTTAAAGCAACAATTTGAGCATATATATATATATATATGAAATATTTTTAAACAGTGAAGCTGCATACAGCTTGGACACACACAGGGTTTGGAAAGTTACATCACTTAGACCCACACAAAGCTTGGAACCTCACATCAATGGACCCACATAAAGCAAGGTCCTTTCGCACAAAATTCTTGGACCAACACAAAGCTTGGACACTTCACACATCTTAGAGCCATTCCAAGAAAATAGATGATTATAATACAATTAGAAGTTAATCATCCCATTAGAAATTATAATTATCAGCTGCAAAATTAAGTCTTGAACTCACAACCTTAGGAGCTGTTAGAAACAATTTCACTGTGAAATAGGCAGTTGTAAATTGGTGGCCAGGGACAAGCAGTTGTGCAACTAAAAGCACCACCTATACAATAAAATTAATGTATTTACCTTATAAGACTATGCAAAGAGTAAGAAACATAAAATTAAGTAGCTTTAAGTAAAGGCAAAATTGCAAAATTTCCTTAACTTGTTGACCTAGATAAGAGTCAATATTTTGGATTTATCAGCCTGATGACTTAGAACTTTTCAAACTTTGTAGCTTCTTTTCCAGGACATTTTATATGAAATATATGGTGACAGCACACTTATAGTCAGGCAAGCAATTTGAAGCAGACATCTAATATAAAACTCAACAACTCAAATAGCCAGTCTATAATTCATATTTCACATTTCTCAAGTGGAATTACTTCAATACAAGCAAACTTCCTATTTATTCACTGAGTTTCTTATAAAACAAATATTATGTTAAATTGGTTCTAGAAGTAATTTCCTGTAAATGGGCTCTTGTATGGAAATATGTATATTAATAAAATTCTAAGATTTACAGAGAACACATCTAAGGGATTTCATCCTTGATGAGTCAACTCAGACGTGATTCAACCAATTTCTTATATTTCCAATATTTTATATTTATGACATATTAAATATTACTCATAATCAAAACAAGTATTTCTATCAATATTTCAGCAACTTGAAAGGTATTCGAGAAAGTTAAAATAGACAGTGCCATCTATAATAAAATTTACTCTACTGCAAATTTAGGATTCTTTTCAATTATCCAAATTTGAAGAATTAAAATAATTTGGTTACATAAATGTATAACAATTCCAGTAAAAACCATTGTTTTTGAGAAGTATAAAGGCCATTTTGAATGACACAGTGTATATATTTATTAAAATGCTTTGACAGTAAAATAGAACCGAACTGAAGTTCTGCTCAATTGAATTTTAAAAATTTTTAACCCTAGTTATGACAGATTTTTGACAGAATGACTTAAGTTGATGAAGATTAAAAACATTAAATGAACTTAATTCCATTTATATAATTCTATGAACACCTAATATGGCAAATTTCTTTTACAATTTCTGGCAAATTTTTACTAAATCTTTACTTAATTTATGAGCAAAAATGTTAAATCCATACAAAAATAAATAAAAAAATTGCTATGTCAAATTAATAAAAAATATATATAAAAACATACCTTCTTCGCACACAGCCATTTTTTCTCTTTTCTCCAAAAAAAATTCTAAATCCAAAATTTTGTAATGAATGATTTTTTATCATATATCAGGTCAATACTTTGATTGAAACTATCGTAGCCACATAGTTAGTCACATGATAACTACAATATCACATAGAATCAACATCTCAGTCACAACTCAATACAACAATACATTGTCATCTATCAGTCACATCCCGTTAATAGCGAATATTTTTCCACCAATATAAAAACTCACTAGAAAGCGAGCCACTGAGTTGTCCATTATAAAAATAGTGAAAAACCTATCGCCATTGGTTTTTAAAAAGTTACGAGTCGTGTCTATCTATCTCCACACTGTTTCAATTATTCACTCTAATTTATAAATATCAATTACGATTCAATTCCTAGTCATGCTTGCTCTATCATCACAGTGTCACTATCAACATTGTCACTCCAATCTGATTCATGTATATATTTATCAATCATGAGTAAGGTATGTGTTAATCTATAATGTATTATATAAAACTTCTAGTCCATTTCAATTAATTATCATCTCATTTGTTAATTCTTCAATTTATCAATTAATTTTTAAATTAAAAACCTAAATACACAATAAACAAAAAAATATCACCATTTTTTATCTTTAAAAAAAAAACTAGGATAAAAAACCAAAGAATTAATAGAGCAACTCAAATGTAAAGTTCTCCCCCCACTAAATATAAAGGTACATAATTGAACAAAGTAATGTTATCACATATTGTATGATTCATGTCTAAAACAGCTGAATTAGTCAATGACCACAATTAGATATTGTACATAACTATAATACACCTTTAACTCAAAACCATTCATCGGAGAAAAATTAACAGTGGTTTTTCATAAACCCCTCTAGTTATTCTTCAACATGTTTATAGTTGCTTAGTTTTAAACACTTTAAAACTGAATGAAAAATTCAATCTGATGATTTAAAATGTACAATTTTAATAGAGAAAAATAACTTTGAAATTTACATAAATTTAAATCAACCAGTCAGTCAACCAAGCCTATAAAGTTTAAACTTGTACATACAATGTACAACAAATATATGATATTATATTATTGATAAATTAAAACAATTTAATATTAGAAATAGAGCTAGACCGAAACTTAGTCCTCATAGATTAAATAAAATGTATGAAAGTTTTTCGATGTACTCGAGTAGACCTAGTTGTTCCTATCAACATTTTTGTCTTAGTTTTTACAGAAAATTAAATTAGAAATTAAGATTATCAGAGTTTATCAATTAATTGACTAAGAACCACGACTCAGGTGGGAATTACAGCTTAGGTCACAAAAGTGAAATAAAAACCTCCATGTTTCAAAATATTCTAGTATAATAATCATGTGAATCATTCACTGAATGGTAAAACTATTAATGTAGGTGTCCCACCTTGTGCCCTGAAATCTTGTAAAGCTATCATCTACCAAGTTTTTCTACCAAGTTTTTTCTACATCTTTTTTTCTTATTATTTTCTATGTTTTTCGTACCACGTTTTTCCTCCAACCAACTTATACCATTAAGTTGATCTTTATTTAATTATCTCTAACATTGATCAACATAACTAAATAGTGAAAACAGTTAACAAGTAAAATATAATCTAAGTGCGGATGGTACAATTTCTGTGAAAAGGTGAAACATTTACGTACTATCGTAATGAGATGTATAAAGCATAAAAAACGTTGAAAATGACTTTAACATACTTGCTGACTAATTTGATATAATGATTTTGATAAGTTTTTAATTGGTTTAACTTCCTAGGGAAAGTGAACATAAAAGTTTTTTTTTACTTAAAAAAATGTTAAGATATTTTTCACATTCATGAACACTTATGTTCCCGAGTGAGCCCTTGTACATAACTTGAAGAAGAAGACATTTTTTACATCTGACAAATAGCTTACAATTATTTTATTAACATTTACTTTTCACACGGTAAAGAAATTAAAAAACGGAAAAACTCGAAATTCACATTTTACAGTTATAATATTAAAACTAAAACAAAAGGTGACAATAGCCGAAATCATCTTTTTTCTGAACACCTCTATTACATATACATGTAACAAATTCATTCACTTTTAAAATAAATCCTTTTTATAAATTCAAACCTATCAGGAAAAAGAAAAAAATCGAAATTCAAATGTCATTCAAACAAAATATTTTTTTTACATTTTACAACACTAAAATAAAAGGTATGATTTGATAAGAACCCACAAACCCTTGATTACAGTCATATAATGACTAATCAACTTAAATCACATCTTAAAATAACTCCATATAAAAGTCTAAAATACCTATAATAATCAAAGTAGTATAAACATCATATTTTAATATAACAAACAGTATTTCATGAACTTATCTAAATTAATAATATTCTAAATAAAGCAATTATAATCCATTTCATTATCTTACAGAATTATCGTCAGAAATACTTCATTTATTATTTCCATTTTTGTACGCATATTATTCGTCTACCAATAAGAAATCGTGACCGACAGAATGTTTACGATGATGTCATAGAGAAATTGATCTCAATACAATACTGAGTCATAGAGAAGGCGGAACTCTGGAACTCTGTTACAGTATCGTCAAGAAGAATTCAACGTTATTTCCCAGAATGCCGATCACTTTGTACATCTAACTAACAATTCATTTATCGGTCAATAACTAAATCATTGAGAAATTCTAGTTAAAAAACAACATCAGCAACAACACTAAGGATATCATATGAAGTTTATAGATCTGTAAATTATTATAGTATTCAATGATAGCAAAAATATGTTGCTGTTTTTGTTGTTTTTTTGTTGTTGTTGAGTTTAATGCTCACTGTGTAACAACACAAAAAGGGGCATTTTTACAATGATCTGCTCACCTATATTGCGTACAAAAAAACAAAACGTGTTTTGGTAAACATTAAAAATGAGACAATTCATTTCAGGGGTAGGCAATATTAAAAATAAAATTGTGTAATTCATTTTAACAAAATTAGCATGGTTGATAAACCACCACCACTATAAATCATGCTTGTTATGGTAGAACACTTTCCATTACACCCTTCCACAAGGCTGACAACTTCTCCATATACCTTATCAATGGAAAGAAATCAACACTAAGGTTGGAAAAGGGGCAAGTAATAATTTCTGCATAGGGAGAAGCAAAAAAAGGGGGCAGGAAGGAGAGAAAAGGGGCATGGTGCAACTCTGCAATAATCATTACTGCATGCGACAACATCCACATATATAAAGGATGGCATTAATAAGGATCAAACCAAGGGCTTGACATTAAAGGTCGTCATATTGCCCCTGACAACCTATATTTGGGTTCGGGCAACCTGTTACTGCTATTAAAGATATGGATCAAGAAAGTTAAAAGTATAGCTAGCAGTTCATTCGGGCAACCTATTTTAATAGTTAGTGTCTAGCCCTGAAACCTGAAACCTACAGCTTAGAACTATATGCATAGTGATTAGTTAGCTATGAATAAGTAATGCACAAAACACAGTCCAAGTGAACCTTTGTGGTGAAGTATTGTCATAATGATTCATTGATAAGGTGAGCTCATATTGCCAGTGGACCAAATATACTTGATGGTTTTAGTAACTTTTTCACCCCAAGCTCTAACCACAGTGTACAAAATTTAACGTACTTGTTTGGTTTAACAAACCAACTTCCGCCTTTTGTAATAAATCATGCATTCACTTATACAAAACAAGAGCAGGCAATGGACAGTGTGCTTGACAATTCAGAATGCTCATGTAACAAAATTACCCATTGATATACCCACTTTTCTCCAAACAGCTGAGCTAACAAGAGCAGTCCAAGGACAGCGCGCTCGACTATTCGGGGTATTCGTGTAAATGACAGCAACAACCAATCAAAACTCATGCTGGAGTTATGCAACTTGGTATTTGACCTTCATTCCTAACCCCCTTGACACATGTGAAGTTTCAAGTAAATCCCTTCAGTAGTTTCATAGATAAAATGTTGTACCAAAAAACTTAACCAAAAAAATTGTAAGTATTAGAGGACCATAATCCAGTCAAAATTCATGCTAGAGTTATGCAACTTGGTATTTGACATCAATTAGTAACCCTGTAGACATGTGTGAAGTTTCAAGTGAATCCCATTAGTAGTTGCAAAGATAAAATGTTGCACCTAAAAACTTAACCAAGAAATTTCTAAGTATAAAAGGGCCATAATTCAGTCCAAGAGTTATGTAACTTAGTATTTGAACTCCAATGGTAACCCCGTACACATGTGTAAGGTTTCAAGTGAATTCCTTCGGTAGTTGCAAAGAAAAAATGTTGCACCTAAAAACTTAACCAAGAAATTTCTAAGTATAAAAGGGCCATAATTCAGTCCAAGAGTTATGTAACTTAGTATTTGAACTCCAATGGTAACCCCGTACACATGTGTAAGGTTTCAAGTGAATTCCTTCGGTAGTTGCAAAGAAAAAATGTTGCACCTAAAAACTTAACCAAGAAATTACTAAGTATAAAAGGGCCATAATTCAGTCAAAATTCACCCAAGAGTTATAACTAAACATGATTTACAGTTGTATATGTCTTAGAACAAAGCTAGAATACAGTTAGCTCGGATAACTGGAAATTTTTATGATTTGAGACCCTGGCCAGCATTATTATCAACTATCTTACTATTATTCAGCAATACAATACAGAAGGATTTATGACTTAATTCGGTCCTAAGACCTTTGATAATACAGACCCAGGTACATGGAAGTCATTCTACATCAAAATGAGGGTAACCTTGAAGTTGTAAGACATCTCTTTAATGATTTTCTAATCATTTTCTTCCACATATCTTAGAAAGCCAAAAAAAACCACTTGCAATTATTATTCAATAAAAATCATAGTTTACAGTTTTTAAGTACCAAGTAGAACCAGTCTTTAGGCCACAACTAAGGCAGTTAAAAATCCTTTCCTTGATTCCTCGACAACTGAAGAAAGATTAACCACAGATCAGTTAAAAGATTAACTTACAGTTTACAAAATAAAATATATTTTACATATCTAAATGATCACCTAATATGGTGGTTAAGAAATCCCATATTTCATTCAAAGTTTTTACATTTTTATGCATATAATATACACATATGATTCAGCTGAAATTTTTGTGACAAAATTTTATAGTATATAATATTATGGTTAACTAAAATTACCATCATGTGTAAACTCAGAGCAAGAATAAACTATGTATGAACATAGTGACAAGAGATACGACAGTTTTTCGCTTATTTCTTAAACTAAAGAAGTGCTATGTAAACTCAATAAATTAACATGCACCAATGAAAGTTAAGTATCAATATTTGTAAATTTGTGGTTGGTTTGTTCATAGATTTTATCATCCTTTTATAATATGTTGACTCATTCAGTTATTAAATAAATAAAATAACCAAAACTGATTCATAAATCTGTAAAGTCACTTTCGCAATTACTTTTGATAAAACTTGTCTTATCTTTGACCCCTTATTTATATTCCTTGTTAAACTTTAACCTATATTGTGCCAAGATGAGGAAATTTAGAATGTATTCTATATCATGGACATTAAGTCACATTTCACAACAATTGTTTAGGCAAATAGACTTTTATAGTGAAATAGTTTAAGTTGTAAATATCAATTTTAGTTGTGCAGTTGAAGGATATGGGTTGAATTTATGATAACACCGTTTTTAAAGTGCAATTACACAATAAAATCATGCAAAAATACAGTATAATGTTTCACAAAAATCCCCGCAAAAAACAACTATGGCATCAATTTAGAGTATGTAGGCAGATCTAAGAAGTCAAAATGAATGTGTGATAACCAATGTGAACTAATAAAAAGGTCCGATGACATGTTTCCCTACTCCGATCTCTTTTCAAAACCTGTCACAACTCTCAGACGTTAGCTTTCAATGAGTCAATCTTAAAGCCCTGATAATGCATTTAATGAATTCCTGAAAACTAAAAGGAAATTCCCTAAAAACATTAAGAACGGAGGTACAATACGTCTCATGTCATTTAAAAGACAATGTGGATTGTGATACGATCACTTTAGGGCTGTCACATGATCATGAATTCAGAAGAGATCAAAAATTACCGCAGCCTTAATCAGCATGAGACACTTTCAGGAATGATGTTGTCACAAGAGGGCGGGATAAACGTCAATCACATCTCCGCATGAAAAACAGTGGCAACGTTGCCATAAAACAAAGTGTATAGAGGCTGTAGGTGTAAAATCAATGATTTATATGCCACTCGGTTAAGGAAATAGAACAATACAATACTACAGTGCTCAATAGAAGAATATCGTTCTCCAAGGAATTTTAACCAATCAAACAGTATAGGCTATGACTCATCAGTCAATCAAATAAACACTTTTAATGACAAGTATATAGGTCCTAAAAAGTGCTTTTAGATTTAGGTTACAAGGTGAACGTTTTTAATTACAATTCTGAGTACAAATCAATATTGTAAGAGTTTTCATATTCCAGGCAAACTTTGTCAACAGAGAGTCACATTTAGGAAACCATAAAATATGTCACAAATATAATGATTATTTGATAGGAAGAAATTCTTACATTTTTGATAATAGTACAATACTAGGACAATCTTAGAGGAATATTATTAGAGCTGTCAATGGGCTCAAAGCATATTGACGATATCAATAAATTAATATCGACGATACACCGATATATATCGATGCATTCACTGCAGTACTGTACAGACCATAATCATTTATGTTGTCATAAACTCATTATAGATGTATATTTGTCATGAATGTTATAACTTGGTATCCTGCATTAAACTGGTAAGAAGTCGGTAAAAAGGATTTGTATTGATAATAAATAAATAAAAAGATCTATCACAAATTGATTGTTTCTTATCCGTTCATATTATGACAGCGCCCCTGTTTCAGCTCACAATAGAAGGTTTGTCTTGAAATTTTTGACACTTTTATACATTTATCTACATAGGCTTTATTATTGATATTTCAAAATTCTTATTGATAATTGATCGAAACAAAATATCGACGATACACCGATATCAATGGAATCGATGACAGCTCTAAATATTATGCTGCTATAACATAGTACAGTAAAGTTTCGCTATAAATAAAACTTTGGTCATTGCAAAGTTGGCAATTTTTGACAATTTTCAAGATCCAAATAGCTAATTTGAGAAGAAAAAGGTACCTACAGTAACCACCAAAAAATTGGAGACATTTTTACTTTGTAAGCCTACTACATGAGTTTTATAAAAATTTGATTTTATAAATGTGATGCATTCAAGAAATTAATTTTCATTTTATCATCAACCATATCAAATATACTAATAATGGTTCTACCTAAAACAATCGATGAAATTATTATTTTTTATTAAATTTTCTTCGTATCCAAACTTTTGGTGAGTACTGTATATTGAGATCATACTAGTATTAAGATCATCCATTTTAATCCCATAAAGGAGACAGCTGTGTCATAAGGCCTGGGAACCAAACTCTGACAGGAGCCTGACAGACTCATCAATGAAGGCCTGGGAACCAAACTCAGACAGCAGCCTGACAGACTCATCAAGGAAGGCCTGGGAACCAAACTCTGACAGCAGCCTGACAGACTCATCAAGGAAGGCCTGGGAACCAAACTCTGACAGCAGCCTGACAGACTCATCAAGGAGGGCCTGGGAACCAAACTCTGACAGCAGCCTGACAGACTCATCAAGGAGGGCCTGGGAACCAAACTCTGACAGCAGCATGACAGACTCATCAAGGAAGGCCTGGGAACCAAACTCTGACAGCAGCCTGACAGACTCATCAAGGAAGGCCTGGGAACCAAACTCTGACAGCAGCCTGACAGACTCATCAAGGAAGGCCTGGGAACCAAACTCTGACAGCAGCCTGACAGACTCATCAAGAAAGGTCAGGGAACCAAACTCTGACAGCAGCCTGACAGACTCATCAATGATACTGTACATTCTGAGAATATAACATATCCAGTAACTTATTATTAATGCACATATAGAACATTGGAAACTATAATTTCACTGTTCAATTATTAAATTAAAACATAAAATAATCAATTTTAATTGAATTTTGATTAATTACCTTCATTTGTTATATAATGCTAATATGACAGAGTAAAAGGCAAACTTTAATAACCAATGATGCAGAGAATAGCAATCTGACAATTTTCATTTTAGAGTGGTTAGTTATAAGGTTGGATCGGTAGATTTTTAATAGCCAGCTCTGCATTGGCGCATTGGTTCAAATCCAATCAAAAACCTACCTTATTGTTTCCTTGAGCAAAAATTAATCATGATAGCTTAGAACTGGCTGACCATGAAACAGAGTGATTGATATATTTTGTTTTTTGTTGTAAGACTTAGTTTCAGTTTGAGCTTGGGTCAGGGAATACAATTCAATCATACATGGTTTATGCAAAATTTATCATTTTACTAATTTAATCACAAACTTAAGACTTTACATAAGAATTCCAATTTTTTTTTAACGTAGCATTCAACACATATGTAGGTCATATACACAACGGCCAGCTCTTCCTATTATAGGTTTCCTGGACACTTATCTATCACCAGTACTAATTTACCCTACCACGAGGCCGACAACTCATGTATAGGGTATAACTTGCCGCTACCGTGTTTCGAACCCGCGATCTCCAGATTCGAAGTCAGACATGCTAACCACTACGTCTAGGCTGCGACTCAAAATTTCAAAAGTGGATACCCCATAAACCCCCCCCCCCAAAAACGTTAAATAAATCTCAATAGCAGAACCCCATAAAATTCTGATTCCAAGATACCAATCTTTGAAGGGCTAACATAGTTACAAGACTTCAAACAAAAGTTATCACAATATTTCCCATCAATTCATCATTAATCATGCAGAGATTGTAATGCCTACTATCCATGGATAAATCTATTTACATGTACAATAATAACATCCTCAATTCTTTAAAATCTATTGTCCCAGAAATACAATAGAGACTTCACTTCAAACAACTACCCTATAGCTAAAGTACTCACTTTCATGGGTATAATATTATTTAATTGCCTGTCAATTAACTTAACGATTAACAATCAATTTTTATTTGTTTAACTGAAATATTTCCTACGTTTTTACGACACTCAAGTGGCCTCCGAGTAAAACTTGAGTCAATATTGGCTCCATAATGATTGGAGGATGCACTAAATACGTCTCCAGTGGCATCGTTTTCTGACATGATCGTGACATTACGTTCCCAGGAATTAGATTGACTCACAATCCCGTAGTACTTCAATGACTCAGTTATTTCTACAGACCATAAAACATTGACAAATTCTTTTCAATAGGCATAAAAAACAAACCTAAACCAGGAGGGGTTTTTTTATTTTCAAGAAAAAAAGAATGAATAAACATGTAATGTATTTTTATTGCAAATAAAGTTAAGTTTAGTCCCCAAGTAATGCATATATTTGAAAATTATCTTTCAAAAATGACCTAGAAAAAATCTTCAACTTCGTGAAACCCACTGAAAAACCCACAATTTGAGTTCCTAATTAGGTATATTGCACATTATATAAATTGTAGGGGTGTAACGGTGAACTGATATACCGGTTTATATTGCAATACATCTTCTGACGATTTTTAACCAGTTTGTTTTTCCCTGAACCGGTTTTTCTAGTTATGTTCTATACTGATTATTTTCATCGGAGTCTGAAATTTAAATGTTTTAATTAATGTTAAAATGTGATCGAAAACATGAAATATTTTTCGTAAAGTTAGAGAATAATTATCTTTAAAAGTCCATTCAAAACCTTTTTTCTAATTTATTCAAACATTTGCATAATATGTGTAGATCATTTGAAAATACAAATATCTAAGCACAGTGTTGATCAAATTAAGAAGATGCACCTGCATTAATTCATGCTATGCATGTATGTGCAAAGAACAATATGTATTGCAATGTATTCCAATACAGGTTTCATGTATTGCACTACATTGCAATACGGTTGTTACCGTATTGTTACATCCCTAATAAATTGTAAATAGTTTATATTGGCATGTCAATAAAATATGTTAACTAACCTAACTTTTAAACTATTATAATTTTTTATCTCCTATTTATTGATTTTAAATGGAACTGACCATGTACAAAAACATATTGTTTGCATAAACAAGCTGAATGTGTTAATGTAATGTCTATATATAATTCTGCTATTTTAAGATAGCAAAAAATAATTACAAACATTACAACAACAAGCCATGAGACAAGAGCTCAGACAATTTTAAGGTAAGGCCACAACACATTGATGATGTGTACTATGGATTTTTCTTGAAAATAATGGGGTGAGCGAGCAAAGAATCTTTTAAAAAAGAAACCTTAAATCAGTTGCTTTATATTGCAAAATTAAGGTGTGAGCGAATCCATTAGAACACATGATCAGTTTGTTGTGGCCTAATGACCGCTTCACAGTTACTAGTGATGTACAAAAAGCCATGTGGAAAAATTAAAAAAGCCGGTCAGCTGCAGCCATAGTAAAAGCATAGTAGAGCAACAATTTCCAGGCTGAGGTAGGTAAATATACCCTTCCATTAAATTTCTAACTGGCATGGAGAGTCAACTGCTATACTTAAAAGTTGTTCAGCTAGACCTGATCTTTGAACAGCTAGTTCTTGAGCGGTGCAAGAAATTGCCTGAAAAGCTCTTAAAATTTTCAAAGGGAAAAGAAAAATGCTCATAAGTAGACTGCAAAACACTGCCATATAAAAAGTGTAGACTAATGGTGTAAAATCCATATACAAGTATTAAAAGACACTGGGTATGAAACGACAGTAAAAGGAGCATCTTTGATTACAAAACTCTCAGTAGGAAATGAATCAACAAGCCACATTAAGCATACACAATTTACTGAGAGGATTGGGATTTCTCTGTTTATAGAAAGATTTAACTGACCATGCTGTTTATTTCCTAGAAAATTCATAAAATACATTATAATCTAAGTTAAATACACTTAATATGGTATGACTCACTAAGAATACACTGATGTATGGACTTTGTAACAATTACTTGTCTTGCAAGGTTTTAAAGCTTAATAAATGAACACTCATGTTTTTCAACACTCATGCTGTAAGCAGTCTCATTCTGGAAGCAGTCTCACACTAGATGCAACATCTTTCTGGAAGCAGTCTTATTCTGGAAGCAGTCTCATACTAGATGCAACATCTTTCTGGAAGCAGTCTTATTCTGGAAGCAGTCTCACACTAGATGCAACATCTTTCTGGAAGCAGTCTCATTCTGGAAGCAGTCTCATACTAGATGCAACATCTTTCTGGAAGCAGTCTCATTCTGGAAGCAGTCTCACACTAGATGCAACATCTTTCTGGAAGCAGTCTCATTCTGGAAGCAGTCTCATACTAGATGCAACATCTTTCTGGAAGCAGCCTTATTCTGGAAGCAGCCTCACACTAGATGCAACATCTTTCTGGAAGCAGCCTCATTCTGGAAGCAGCCTCTTTCTGGAGACAGCCTTATTCTGGAGGCAGTCTCATTCTGGAAGCAGCCTCACACTAGATGCAGCCTCTTTTTAGATGCAACCTCAGTTAGTGAGCCATGTGGACTCTTCAATAATCTTTCCAATAATATCAAACACATGTATGCCTTTTGGGCCATGCATAAAAAAGTGAGCATAGAGAAGATTTAAATCTATCATACATATTGAAATTAATCAATAATCATTAATCAATGTATCAAATTAATACAATAATGCATAGAAAGAACCCACATTGAGAGAAATAAGAAGTCAGCACTTTTAAGTTCATCAATAAAAAAACAATACATATTAAATGGACTATAAAACATCAACAATATTCTGGTAGCGAGTTCTATAGTTTCCTACAGAGAATATAACTCTATCTCATTCTTCTTAGAACAAAAAATCTGTTCATGGTATTATAAGCATGAATCATCATATAGCATCTCTACATGATGTTATTATTTAAACTATGATAATTACTCCTGAAGTTATTGGAGAACTATTGGAGAACCAAGGGGAGATTTGAGACATGTTCCCTTCTCCAATTATGCTAACCAAACTATGTAAGACTCAATGGAACAAAATCTCCCAGTTTACCACAGAAAATTGGAAAATAAGTCCCTGAAGTCATGTACAATATTTAGCAGGAGAGAAGCCTAAACCATGGCTAATTGGTACAAAATTAATGAGCTTTTTCTCATGGACAGTCATAACAATACAACCAGAAGCTAAATTCCAACAAATCCTTCAGTCCCGTCAAAAATATGATTAATGCATTTATAATTGAGGGCATCTCAAGTACAAATATCCATCAGGCATCAATCAGTACTCGTACATAATTATATTTCATCCAATAATAAAGTCTGAGGGAAAAGTGTCAGTATTTTAACTACTTTGATACCATGCCTAGTCACACAACCCCTTCCCTCCTAGCTACCAAATCATCATTATTTTAAACCTAACATAAGCCATATAAGGGTATTCAAGCAGTCTACAAAATTAGAATATGAAAGTGGTTGCCCTAACTGGTCAATGTAGTAGCAAGCACTATATCTTATTTGTAAATTTTTGGTTGCAAAAAATATTTTGGATGCCCTAACTAAAAAGTAGTTGTCCCAGGCAACTGGACACCCACTAATTTCATTAGCAGTTCAAGTAAAATAAATATTAAAACAAATACAAGCAGTCTGAGTAAAAGGTATAACTAAACCAATAAGAGTTGAGAACTGTTTGTGGTTTTGTATTACAAACAACTACAAATGATCAAGTATGGTGTTTTAGATCTAAAGCTCCTGTAAGATCATTAGTACCAATGAATTCTTTATAGATAAGTCATAGAACAAACTATCACACAAGATTCTAAGTAACCCAGATAAAAATCTAGTACAAATCCATAACCAGTCATGCTATTTCTAAGCACTGAGTCAAATATTGACCAATCAAAATGCAGCAATCTTAGACTGGTCTACTAACATCATTTTCAAGTATCAATTCTAGATAGCATTTCTCAGAATGCACAGTCTATGAGCAGCTGACAAACATTGATTTAAAAATGACTCAAATTTTAACTCCACAGTCATTCTCAAGTGAGTCACAAGAGAACAGCTGTTTGCAAACAATGTTGATTAGCTCATGTCAATCAATATTTATATATGAAATTATAAAACCAGTCCATGCAGTTTTTATCTACTATATTGAATATATGTCAAGTCCTAAAAATTAGTACTTAGATATTAATATCTAGGTCAAAATAAAAGAAGACTAGATAAAGGACAATGCAGTCGTAACAATTTTAAGAAAGAGAACTAATCATTTGGCTGAGAATGATCAACATAAACATGACTTGCGGTCATCATCCAAAATTTCATTTTCTTATCAACATAATCTCTATTATCATCATCATCATCATCATTACTATTATCATCAATAACATCACCATTTTTACTGTTGTTCTGAACTATATAAAAAGCTACAAAAAAAACCTAAATAGCATAAAAACACTTAGATTAAAGTGCATGCTCACTGCAATGACTTGAAAAGTGCACTGCACATATATAGCAATTTTATTTTGCGTGGAATATCTTTATGAGACCCCTTATACTGTTTGTCAGATGACATATCATTCTAATTTGGTAACTTTTTTGTTATCACTTGTCTATAAATATAATATATAACATAAATTCACGAAGATGAAAATTACAGATCAATACACAACTCTTAAACCTCAGCAGGACTTAAATGTATTGTTGTAAATTATATTTACATGGCATGGACTATTTTTAACAATTTCAAATTTGTACTTACTAATATTACAGCAAACAAACAAATATTACTTTCTATTTTTGTAACATAGAGTTAGCTAACCAAAGTATCAAGTATTTTCAGTTACTGGTATGACTAGCTAACAAGCTACCAAGCCTTAAAGTCTTTAATTGTCGACATGTTTATGGTGGCCTGACCAACGCTACTTTTTACAGCTGGTTGTAATTTTTTTTTAAGTCAAAATTGAAATTTTGTTGAACATAAAGCAAAAACATTTGAGTTTTGAATCAAAACATTCATTGACTAATGGCTTTTGATGGCTAATAAGACCTCTTGTGCTGTTTATAAATTCAGAGCTATGGTACTGGTTTTAAGGAACCCTAACTGAGATAGATTTACCAATAATATCAATGAACAATTGAAAAAAAAAATCAATTAAAAAATACTGTAAGCTTTTATTACAAACTTCAAACTTGGTTGTAACACAGCTATTAGCTCACATACAACCAGCTTTCGTAAAACTCTTCTATACCATCTTTCACTAACCCTTCAACAAAGAGCCGTCAATTTTATTAAAAACATTACATCAGTGACTCAGATCACTAGGAAGAAGTTGCTTCATATAGCAGACCAAAATCATAGAACAATATTTGCCAATAAACTAAAATCAAGAACTGATAGAATCTCGGCATCTCTGATTGGTTAGTTTTTTGTTTAACGCCCCTTTTTTCATCAGTCATGTGAAACAATCAGCGATATCTGTGAGTGACACAGCCCGAGTCTCATTCACTATTTCTAAAAAAAAGTAGTTCCAAACCTAGGAATTTATCAATGAATCAAACACAAAAATAGGGGGAAAATCCATACGCCAAAAAAAAACAAGGCTCCTTTTTACTGAGTGATTTACAAATTTGCACCCATTGCACTTATTGGAACAATAATAAAATTGAACATAGCAATGAAGTGTGTATAGTAACTATTGTTTGAATGAGAATTTCATGGTTGGAAGTTATTGAGTGTAGAAACATAAAACTTGCAGGGTTTCTTACATAAGGAAGAAAACAACAACAGGAAGGGTATTTTAACTGAAAGGATATGACAGTAAGGATATTAAATATAGTATGTAGTAGGAGGTTTCTAAAAATGTTTCAGTTTGATGTATGACTCAATACTTATATAATTATATTGTTTTCACTTTTAAAACAGGATGTTTGTTCCTTCAATGAGAAGAGTCCTATAATTTATCTTCATGAGTGTTATACTAAGTGCTATAATTTATTATCAGTAAAACCTACAATTATCAAGAATTTAGATAAAGAGTTTCTAACTTTTTGTAAGAAATCAGAGGTTTCCAACACTTTCAAAATACTTAAAAAAAAACTGATTTAGCAAGTTTAAGTCAGTTATTGAGTAAACTTTGTTTAAATGCTGTCTGATTATTGTGTTATATAGTAAGAGCGAAGTTTTACAACTAGCCAGACTGTTAAGTAATTTCACCAGCCTAAATAAATTTTAACAAGCCCCACACTTCAAACTTGCAAATTATTAGGAGGATGACTAGCTCAAATAATAAAGTTGGTTAAGGTATAAATTTCACCTCAATTAAATGTTCATTGAATAAGTTAACTCTAAATATGACTTGGACAGGATACATAGTTTATTACTTGAATTTTACCCCATACATCAACACTATATCAAGTTATGAAATGGGGCTGACTAATGCCTTACCAATTTTCTTGAACACTTATTTACCAAACTCTGAGACTCATCCTTCAACAAGATGCAGAAAACCCCTGCCTCTACTGACAAAATGCAATATCAAAGATAGGTAATTTTAAAAAGGTTTTAAAGGGCTGTTGAAATCAATCGTCCATATTGCCCTAGTTTTTCCAAGGCATGTACCAACAAGTGGATTTTTCAATAATTTTATTCTATAATGGTCATACAGACAAGTAACTTTTATCACTCAGCCAGAGTGGACAAGTAAACAATTTTAAGATTTCGCCAACCCTGTGGTTTCAACTGCATAGAGGTAGAATCAAACTGGGACTTTTAGATCAAATATCCTTGACTATTCCACTATTCCATGTCTGATAAAAGAACAAAGCTACTATTCAATGAGTATTTTGTTTTCTTCACAAACCAATGTTGACCGACAGATTCCATATAAAATCTCCAACTGTTTAATTTATGAGTTTCTAAGTTATTGGCATTTATGCATTGTACCACAAGATGTCAACTCTATGATTTATAGGTGCAGACACTGTTGAAACATTCATGGTATAATTTTCATGAATGATGAAAACTAAAAAGTTAATGCAATATATTAAAATATTTCTTAATTTCAACAAGAACATGAACAAGTCTTTCTCATAAACAATGTGACATTGAACATAGCTGGTTTCATTAAAACAGTTATTGGGGGTAAAACATTTTATCAGTTAAATAGTTTGGTCAGCTTTAACATATTTGATTGACACACAACACCATACACAGTTTACAATGCACATAATCAAGGGTTGCCGGCAAGACTGTGGTAACTCGCTCTTTAATGCAATGCACTTACAACAGTCTTGCGGGCAACTCTTTGATATACGATATTTATTTATAAATGTTTATGATAAATGTTGAATTTCAAAGGTGTCTGTTAAATCAGTAAAATGATGCATGTGCATCACCTTATTCCTCGATTAAGTGGAAAAGTCCATTAACTAATATACGACCTGTAATGTACCCGAGTGTCTGTCCCAATCACAAAGATGTTATTTAAATGCAAAATTAGGAAAAAGGAGATGTGCAAAGTTTGTTTATTAATTCCTTTAAAGATTTCATAACATTGTTGAGTCAAAACCTTGTAACTTCAATTCCAAAAATTGAAGTCTGGAGGATTTGACTGGTCAGCAATGACAAACAACAAATATTTATCATATTGTGCCCATACATAAAACAAAAACAAAATCACAACCCTATAAAACTTGACAAGAAATAAAAAAGATTAACAATAAAATTCATATGACAACAAAATAATCTAGGCCAAGAAATAAAACAAGCATGCCTCTTAAGTACTCTTTAAATACAATATCCTAGTTTCATTTTCAAACATATCCTATCAAAAACTTTATTGACAATAAAATGATTGATGCTTTCATGATCATATTTCATTATACAAATATTTAGGTCTCATTAATAAACAATTAAGGAAGTAACAAATTTCAATTAATTGTTTCTGGGTGGCTGGAACATTAACTTAGGCCAACAAGAAAATGTTCTATTAATTGTTTCTGGGTGCTTGCAGCATTAATTAAGACCAACTTGCAACTTGCTACTTCTACCACTCAACCCCAAAGTAAGCAGACTGAGTTACAGGGTTCCAAATAAAGGTTTCCTAAAAGGACCATTAGAGTATCTACAAAATATTCTTGGTACTTTTAAAGTCGCAAAACAGACATTTTATTTTGTTCCAACTTAAAAACATTATTTCTTGGACAATAGCAACAGGATGAAACTATCATGACCGAATGTGGCTATAAATATAAAGATGATGACCCAAAATATAACATCTTTCATAACATTTTGTAAGTAAAAACTGAATCCATCAAAAACATGAGTAAGATAACTAAAAACTTCTAACAATGGATATGTTATACTTTTATATCAAGTTAATCATTAGTAAAATCTTACAATATATTTGAAAGCCATTAAAATAAACCATCATATAAATGTCATTTCTACGTCCAGGTGGGGTCCAGACAAGAGAAGCATTTTTTAATAGGGCCTAATTACACAGAAAGGCCATTCATATATTGTAGACAAAAAATGTGGATTTAAGCGGATGGAAGTCAGATATACTTCCTGACACGCGACAGTAGGATAATAACGACTATTGATGACACGTGAGCTCCCTATGATGATGTCAGAGGTAAAAGATGACTCCCGGGTTGGGAAGGAAGTGATGAAAAGAACATTTCGCAAAAAAGCCAGTATAAATGATTTTTTGTTAAAAAATGAGGATGAACAAATGACATTCCATTAGTGTTGTAAGAAAGAATTAAAGACTAGACTGTTTAGAAAAGACCAAAATAATGGATAGATAATGGACATAGGAAATGTTAAATGACATAATGAGATCAAATCAATACTATTATTATAGGAAAAGGACAGGTACCAGATTCTAAATACGAAGATCTTAACAAATAAGATCTTACAAAAACACATATCTTAAACATGGGGTTCCAGAATTCAGATAGGAGAGCTTAACAAAGTAAATGAGTAAGTAAAAATTCTATTGGTAAGTGTTACCAAGTGGTAATCATTTCATAGACAGATTCGCATTGGTCCAAATCACATCCAAAACCTACCTCATGATGTTTCTTTTAGCAAGAAATTTACCCTATTTACTCAGTACTGGGAGACCAGGAAGCGACTCCTAAAGCTACAGTCCCATAAACATAAAAATAGCCACGAGGGCACCGTATGGGGGCCGTGCGACCAAGTTCCGCAAGGATCCGTACAAACTCTTGCGTACCTGTACAGACTGATATGTTTTTACCAGGGTCCGCGAGATGAGCCCAGGATACATGTATCAGTTTCAAAGACAAGTCGTGAACAAAATCGTGGCCAAGTATGGATAAAACTTGTATATCTCCCAGCTATGGCTCCATACGGGTGTTGTTTTGTGCCATGTGCGTATCGTCACCTTAATACGCAAGGCTTCCCACGACCTATGGCTGTCGATTTTATGGGACTGAGGCATTAGTGATTAAATCTAAGCTGTAAGAAATGATTTCACAATTGAGCCTTAACAAAGGAGAACTAATTGAGTTAAAATAAAGCAGTATAAACTAAAACTTAACTTAAGACTATTCTTCAACATAGAACAGAATTATCTAAATAATATGATTGTAAACACACTAGAATTGTATATGTACAACTGTAGTACTCAGTGACCATTATTCAGGAAAATACTTTAACTTCATCATGAATATAAATGTTTATTGGACATTCAACTTGTTACCTAATTGGTCAATATACAACTATCATAGAAACATCTGCCACAAACAGCTATGATCAATACCACCAGATGTCACTTGCAGATATCGTAACCAATGAAATTAGAGCGATATAGAAACAGCTTTTATTGGGGTAAACTAGGCTATATTACTGAATCGTTAACTTTTCAGGACCTTTTAAGGGTCCATTAGGGAGTAGGGGGCATGACTCCCAGTTTATTACAGATTGGAAGACAATTCCGATTGTTTTATCAGACACAGGGGACAAAAGGGGCCTGACTTCTGTCAGAATATTCTCCAATAAAGAAGTAGTTTATAGATACACTTATACACAAGTACTGTTAATCAAACTAAATGTTCTCAGGATTCTATCGAGTAGATTATTTAATACACTCTAGAGATAAGATACCACAGTTTACAATGAGGTATGACATTATCTCCACCATTAGACCCTGAATTTGAGAGTTGAAATTCAATTCACCAGTATAGATGTATTTTTGGATTGGTTGGGTTTAACTTGGTGTCAATCCAAGTTATGTTGTTTTTTCTCACCACCCAGCTCGCCTAACCTAGTACTCCCGGACCTTTGTCTATTACCAGTACTCATTTATCCTTCCACAACGCCAACATCTTCCCTATTCATACCTTATTAATGGAGGGAAATAAACATTTTTGTAGAATTTTCATGGAAAGGTATTGACCTCCAAGGTGAGCCTCAAATCTAGCAACCTTAGACACTAGACCATAAGACCCTGAATTTAAGAGTTGGATTTAAATTCATCTGTATAGATGTATTTTTGGATTGGTTGGGTTAAACACTTTGTCAACACAAATTATGGTCTTTTCACAAAAGCCAGCTCACTTTATCTAGTTGAACATTTGTCTATAACACTAATATATACTTCCATAAGACTAACAACTTTTCCATATACTATAAGAAGTCAGGTAAAATATAATTGTCAAATTTTCATGGAATGGTATTAAGATTCAAACCAGCAACCCAATAAGAACACTAGATTCAATCTCCTGGGTATAGCTGAGATGCTAATACATCTAAAATAGACAACATGAACTCACAGAGTTAAATGTGCCACAAAGTGAACAATATAAGTAAACTAAAGAATAGAAAACTTTCAGAGAAACAAACTAGTATATAGTGTTCATCAATTCATTGATAATTTAATTGTATGCAGATACATCAGTTAAATATGTGTCATTATCTGAGACTATGTTTTGTTTTCATTCCCTCATGAGACATTGAACACAGTTCCTTCAACAGGATTAAAGTACAGTGCCAGCCAAAAGTATTTTTGATAAAATTTTGTTTGTAGAGTCAACTGATTCACATTTACCTATGAAACAAAAGAAACATCAATTGAGTAAATTCCAAAATCAGCATTTATAATGTAGTTTGTCAATAAATGATTTAATCTGTATCACATGATGAAGCTTTAGGCCACAAGTTGATCATGTGTTCTATGGATTCACTCACACCTTAAATTTGACAGTTTTTACAAAAAAATAATTTTATTTTCTCGCACACTCATAAAAATTTGGTTTAACTGCTATATTAAAAAAAAATTTTCTTCACTCGCTAGCCCCATTTTTTCCAGAAAAATCCGTAAAACATGATCAACTTGTTGTGGCCTTAATACAGGACTTGACATATAAGATCATCCGATTGTCCCCGATGACCTATACTTGGGCTCGTACAACCTGTTACCACTAGTTAACATTTCATTTCAGCTAGTTAAACATATGGCTGGTTGTCCAGTGGGCAACCTAGTTTAAATATTAATGTTGAGCCCTGAATCGTAGTAAAATATCTTGAGCAAGGCATAATCAATATTCTCAGAAAAATATTTCTGCAAGAAATTTTTGTAAGGCACTGTACTCTGTATATACTCTATGTTTATTTAGCTGACAAAAAACTTTCACTCAATCATTGATAACTCAGATAGTATAACAAAAAAAATCTATACTAATCAATCCAGTAAAATGTCATCTATATAGACCGAGAAATATATACATGTATAGTCACTATATTCCTTCTATAACTACAACAACAACAACAACAACAGCCTCGACCACGATGATGACTAATCTAGCTAGTGCCTGGTGAGTGAGAAAATTACAGGAAAATATGGTATTGATTCTAATATTCATTTTATATTTTCATTACCGTGGTTATATGGCACGTCAGGGAGTCCTAGTATTAATTTATCAACTTTTTTTACAAATAATTATAGATCTGAAATTCTGTATCTTAGATACTGTTATAATTATAATTATCCTTCGAGCCACTCCTAACGATATTAATTTAACTAATTATTCATAATTATTTGTTTTTCTGTAGTATTTTCAGCTTTTCTTTCCGAGTCAGTTTGTAAGTATGTATAACTGATATAGGTAATTATAAAAACATAGACCAATTTCATTCACACCAGAAGTCTTGATTAAGGGGTTTCAAGGGGTCCTTAAATACAAATTAAAAAAACACATCAAAATGAAATGAGCTAAAAAGTAAATTTGTAAATGTTGTTGTTAGAACATTTTGATAGAGCCAATTTCACATCTATCAAGAGCACTGTAGAGTAGATTGACAAATTGAAAGAAACATGGTTGCAAGATGAAAATTTTGAAAAACCTGAAAACTGTAATTTGAAACCATTTTTCTTCATAATTTAATAGCAAAACATTGTCTAATTTGTTGTGAAAAAACCTGAACTTCAGGCATATGCCTGAAAACTTGCACCCATGAAGAAATCTTTCACCATAATTGGCAAATAACTTGTTTTGTTCATGCTATTTTTAAAGCTTTTATATATGGACCAAAATGGAAACAAGGGCTTGTCCTGTTTGTGCTATCCCTGGTGTTGGTGTGCTTGTCAGTTTATTACCACATGCTGTTATATATGTTTTTGTAATTATGCTATGTGTACACTATACCAAATAAATATTATTATCATTATTATCATTTATGAAGAAAAATAACTCTACAATGAATATCTAAACTTTAGGATAAGACTAGAAAAACTTGTCACCCATGCACTAAATAGCAACAGTGTTCCCCTTAAAAATTTTTACCACCAGCCTGACCTGTGTTACAAAAGGCATAAACATAATTATGCTGTAAAATTCAAAAGGTACAAGTAGCTATGTTGTTAATTATTTTATTCAATTCATAAAGTAAAAGGCAAAATATACAAATTAGCTGACTCTGTTATATGAAATATGTTACTCCAACTAGTCAGAATCAATTTTCATGAGACCGAGACTTGAGGCTAGATTGTTAGGGCAATGACTGTAATAACAACGGAGCTAACTTACCTTTCAAAATGGCAACCCTGGAGAAGGCTGTAGAAAGCTTTGATAACAGTACACATAGAAAATTGTCTTCAGTGAGAATCTCTGGACATTCAGTACATTGATCATATATAATAACATCCAGGAATTCATCTATATCAATATGACATGTCTGGGTGAGAAAATCCTTTATATGTACCTGTAATATCACAATATATAGATGTATTAGTGAGAAAATTCTTTATATGTACCTGTAATATCACAATATATAGATGTATTAGTGAGAAAATTCTTTATATGTACCTGTAATATCACAATATATAGATGTATTAGTGAGAAAATTCTTTATATGTACCTGAAATATCACAATATATAGATGTATTAGTGAGAAAATTCTTTATATGTACCTGTAATATCACAATATATAGATGTATTAGTGAGAAAATTCTTTATATGTACCTGTAATATGACAATATATAGATGTATTAGTGAGAAAATTCTTTATATGTACCTGTAATATGACAATATATAGATGTATTAGTGAGAAAATTCTTTATATGTACCTGTAATATCACAATATATAGATGTATTAGTTCAGAGATTTTCTTTCATATAGTAGCTGCACATATGGTCATGAAATTAGTTTTTCTATAAAAAAACTTCTACAGGTAGGATTAAGTATATATATTGACAGCATTATACAGTGCCTACCAAATGTTTGAGTTGTTTTACTGTGTAGGCCTACTATACATCTTTTATAGAAGTTTATAATGAAATGTTTTCAGTTTTGTTGTATTGTTACGTAAAAGTTCTATTTATAGTTGAGTCAACAAAAGCAGCTTAAAATCTAAATTGTGAAAAGGATTGACATTGATTATTAGTTTGAAGAATTTCATAGGTCATAAGTTAAATCTTATAAAAAGGATGCATTCATGAAATTTGTTCTCATTTCATCACCAACCATAATGATGCATTCATGAAATTTTTGTTTTCATTTCATCACCAACCATACTAAAATATATAAATACCGGTATATATTTCTTATGGTGATTGAATTTCTTCAGAAAACAAACTTTTGGTTGGCACTGTATATAGTTGGAATAAGCAGTTAATAAATACTTATGATAATTCTCATTTTGGTCACCAAGAGAAATTTACAAACTGAAATTGTCCAAAAGGCAACAACAAGTTGACGATGTGTTCTACGGATTTTTCTGGAATAAAATGGGGCGAGCATGTGAAGTTAAAGAAATCTTAATTCAGTTGCTTTATATAGCAGTTTGACCAAATTTCTATGAGCGAGCATGGAAATAAAATTATTTTTTTGTGTAAAAAACGTCAAAATTAAGGTGCAATCAAATCCATAGAACACATTATCAACTTGCTGTGGCCTTAAGTGAGAAAAACTTGAATGACTCACCCCATGATACATAATAAAAGAATCTTACCTTAAACAAACAATAGGAATAAGTCCTTGATAATTTAGATAAATATTTTATATTCTTATATAAATATGACCACCAATAATTGTTATTTCAATTCAATATTTTTATATTACAGTGTGAGCACACTTATCTCAGTATTAAAACAATAAAAACAAATTAAGTGAAAAGGAAAATCACTCTGAAAACCTGAACTAAACTAGCTTAATGAATTTACTGCAAATTTTGGACTAAGTGAAACTTAATTTTTTTCGTTGAAAATTCTAGCTAACAAATTCATCCATTACAAATCAATGGGATGGTACAAAACTAGTCTATCTACATTTAATAAAGATGAATGTAGTAATTATAATTGCCCTTAAGCTACAGTCCCATAAACATAAAAATAGCCGTGAGGGCACCGTACGGGTCCCGTATAATCAAGCTCTGCAAGGACCCATACGAACTCTTGCATACCCGTACGGACTGTTTATCAAGGTCCATGTGAGGAGCCGTGGATACACGTATCTGTTTCAGAGTCAGATCAAGAACAAAATCTTGGCCGAGTATGGATTTAACATGCACATTTTCCAGCTACGGCTACGTACAAGTGTGTTGTTTTGTACCATGTACATACCGTCACTTATATGCAAAGTTTCCCACGGCCTAAGACTGTCTGCACGTACGGGTCCGCAAAAAGCCACGATTTTATGGGACTGAGGCATTACATGAATTGGTCAACAAACTGGTCAAGAAATAATTAATTAACAAGAAATGTGAAAGGTTAAAATGTAGAAGTGTAAATGTCAGTAATAAATGGCTAACTATTTGAATAATCCAAAAAACAGAGAGAAGCCATCAATTAACCTTCATTAGTCTAAAATACTGACACACAGACAGATAGTAAATTAGTTAATTATTTATATAGCATCCAGTCATACAACACTCAAACCTCTCTTCAATAACCAGACAGGGGAAACTAAACAAGAGATGTCCATGAACAGCCCGCACAACTATTTAGAGTGCTCTTGTAAATAAAATCAATATTGATATGCAAGCCACCTTGTGGTGACTGAAATTTCTGGTGAAAACTTTCAATTGTTGAAGGGTAAGACTTTGCATGAAAAAGTTCTAAGAGTTTCTAAGAATAAAATGGCCTGAATTCAGTCAAGATTCTTTTAAGAAATTTAAGCTTAAGCAATACAATTTTGGTATTTGACCTCCAATAACATTACCTTGTAGTCATATATGAAAAGTCAAATAAATCCATTCAGTAGTTGCAAAGATAAAATGCTGCATGAAAAACATAACCTATAATTTTCTCAGAACAGAAGGCCCATAATTTAGTCATGTTGAAGTCATGTATTTGTAGTTACCCCATAGACATGTGCAAAGTTCAAGACAAATCATTCAGTAGTCGCAAACATAATAGTGTTAGTCCTGAAACCTTAACCAAGAAGCGTTAAACCAGTCCCAACAAGGATGCACAACTGATAAGGATAGTACCACTATTTTCTATAAGTTAAGCTGAAATTGCAATATAAGACAAGTACATAGCAAAAACAAATTTGTGCCTGAAGATATACATGTATGTTAACTTAAACAAAATTCATTATTTTTTTAAAATTTTACCACTCTCTGAATGCTTTCTTTTTATGCCCAAAACAAAATTTTCCTAATTGCGCAAATTTTTGTGATATTTTTGTGAATTTTTGCCATTTTTTTGTAATTTAGAAAAAGCAGAAATTTGGTCCAATTTCAGAGCATAAAAAACATTGACTACATCCATCAATCTAACCATCTATCCTCTAAATTACATTTATTTACAAAGAAAACTACATAAAAACAAAACATTTCCAGGCAATAAGCACTTGTTTCAACTGTCTTTAGTCAGGTCTTCACCAGAATATCAAGGTTTTATGACAACCAGCAATACAGAATTACTTCCTTAATCTCTTTTAAATAAAGTTATACCACTAACAAGATGTCTATCCAAAGTTCTCTATGATGACATCACTGTAATACCTCTCGGCAAGACGGGACAAACAATATATTTTATTCATGTTAATTCTAAGAAATTCCAAGAATATATTCCTAAGATATGGGAGATAATCAATTTCATCATATACCATATTAGGAATTCATAAGTTATCTGCCCATCAAAATAAATGACATTATTTTCTCAGAAATATTTTTTGTTAGAAAAGTTCCCGAGTCTGAAAGTTGTGAAATACTTCTAAAAGACAAGTGATAAAACTAAGCATAATTAATCTAGATTATAAATAAATCTAAATAGTTCTATTTTAAGAAGTTCAAACAATAATTTTGAAATAATATGAAAATACTTTCAAATTAATATTTTGCAAAAATCGAAATAACATTTTGTAAAAATAACATTACATTAATTTGTTTATAATAAGTTTAAAGGCTGGTATTGAAACAAAAATGGCATGTTCAAATCTAATTGGCACCCTCCTAATCGTTTTTCGTTGTATTGAAATGAATCATAAGTCTTACTGCTCACCTCTGATTAAAAAGGGCAAAAGAAGTATTGGTTTAGACTCATTTGGAACACCTCGACCTTTCATGAATTATTAATCTCGAAAGGATTCGTGGGGGGTCTTCACTACCTATGCAAGGCAAAGCACGTAACTGTTACACAAAATAGTTCTTGTAGTATACACACAGATCTTTGTCTAAACATATTTATTTGTTTTAAATTGAACCAACAAGTAAATCTGTGAGCTAATGCTCACTAGTGATACCCCCGCAGTGAGAAATATGACTATCATAATGTAACTTTCATTTAACGAAATCTAAAAATATGCGACAAACAGGAAGTAGATAAGCAAGGAGCATGAAATCGCTTTACACCACATGGGACTATGGGATGAAGCAATATGCAAAGTATTAGGCTGCTGCATGTTATAGTTGCTGAGAAAACTGCGACGGAAATTTTGTAACGGACGGACGCACGGACGGACGCACGGACAAGGGTAAAACATTATACCCCCCTCTTCTTCGAAGCGGGGTATAAATATTGTTTATCGGTATCATTGAAATGTGTAATTTCATATTTACGGACTAAAAACGAAACTTCAGTCATCGCCTTAATGATCGTGTATTTGCTTACTACAACACCGGTTTTTCCAAAATGGCATCTAAATATGTCCGAGGTTTTTCGTAGGGAATGGCCGAGGAGTTTCGAATGGGTTTAGACTATAAAGATGACAATAACTTACCTTATCTCTCTGTAGTCTACGTTTGACTAGTTTAGAACAACATACATTAGCTGATTGTTGTATATGACTTGTATTATATTCCAGGAAAGATCTACTGTCAATTAATAAATACTGAAAATATATACAAATAGAGAAATATCAGTAAGAAAAATGCAGGACCAAAAGTTCACAGATATGCACATTTTAGAAGAATAGACATGTTCGCTTTATGAGCAGTCAACGAAACTAGGATATGAAAGTGGTTGTCCAAGCTATTGTATGTATTGTATCTAATTTGTAGAATTTTGGTTGCCCAAAAGAAATTGTGGATTGCCTGAACTAAAGGTGGTTGTTCTATGCAACCGCACACCCACTTATTTTGTAGACTGATAAACATTTTCCGAGTTGTAAGGACCAATATTAGTTGTGTTTCAGACTAAAGTAAGGTTTAGGCTCTATAAAGCTGCATTAATGTTTCGACATTAACTTAGAGACATTGTTGTTTGAAGTCCTTAAGCTACTGGTCATAGCAGGCATCAGCAGTGATCCCTTCACCCTTCTACCAACTGTCTCAATACAGTCTTTCACAGGCTTAGGGGCAAATAACCATGCCCACAGGTTAAATATCTGTTATTACATTTGGTAATGCTAAACACATACACAAAAAACTAGTCAGTCTTAAAAAATAAAATACTAGTCATTTTTTATTAGACAGAGCTTTTTTAAAGTTTTTAATCTACTCTAGTCTCAACTATATACAAAACCATAACAAAGAAATAAACACAGCAAAAAAAAAAAAAATCATTTCAAAATAAACAGAATTTAAATTTTCAAATTTAAATTTATTTAGCCTACAAAGTGAAACTGTCTCCTAACTTTTAGTGGGTACTAGTCTATACATTAAGATATAATAGTTTACCTTGTCAGATCCAGCTTTAAGAATCAAGGCAAGTTCAGCAGGTTGTATAATCAAATAACTTGGGCTAGTTTTATCATCATCATTTTCATATGAATCAGTTTGAAAATTTCTTCCTGAGGATGTATCATCTCTGTAATTGTTATCAAATGTTGAACTTTGTTGAAAATATGACATACTGGTGCCAGAGTCTAGCAGACTGCTCTGAGAATCTCCAGTACTTGATAATGAATCTTCATGAGAACTTGTGGCCCTGTGGAATTGAAAGCTGGTGCCTGAGTCTTGAAACAATGTTCTAGATTCAAAACTGGTTCTTGAATCTTGCAGACTGGTTATAGAATCTTGTAGACTGGTCATAGAGTCTTGCAGACTGGTTCCTGAGTCTAGTAGACTAGATCTGAAATTTTGTAGACCAGTTCTAGAATCCTGTAGACTGGTGCCCATGTCTTGATTTTGGTAGCTGCTAAAACTCATACCACAGTCAACATCATCAAAACCTTCATCAGGTGATGTAATAATGCTTCCTTGTGATACTGACCCTGACCTTTGAGATAAACTTAAACCTTCATCAGGGGAGACAACTGTACTTCCTGGTAGACATGACCCTGACCTTTGCATCAGGTTGAGACAGAAATTTGAAGATGTAGAAAACATGGGAGATGGTAAGGATGAATCTAATGACATTTCTGATGAGAAACATGATGTAGTATATATTTGACTTGAGCTAGAGGTTCTTGTACTATCACAAGACGTCACTTTACTAGTACTAGACTGAATTACCCATGGGTCATCTGACCTGTACGGCCATGATGGACCTGCGTCAACTTCATCCATGATGATGTATTAACTTGAATTCAATTCACGTTGTTGAATTCCGACATTCCTTATTTCCTTTAAGTAATGCTTGATTTTTTGTTTTCTTAATCCAAAAGTAAACTAAAGTTTACTTGTCCTTGGTTTAATACTTGTCTTACACCAGAGTCCTGAGGACATTTGTATTGTAAGATGGTTCTCCATTATAATCTCATTCTGAAATATAATAAAAGAAATATTTTAGACTCTTAGGAAAAACAATGAACAGTATTCTAACAATCAAATTACATCAACAACTGGTGCATTAGTATTCTTGCATTCATGGATATAGAAAAATACAGTAAAGATACAGTAAATTACATAATCCAACACAAAGTTCACCAGTTTTACATTAAATAAAAAAAGCCAACACAAAAATCACCAGCTTTAAAGTAAATTACAAAAGTCAACACAAAATCACCATTTTTACAGTAAAATACAAAATCTAACACAAAAAATCACCAGTTTTACAGTAAATTTCAAAATTCAACACAAAATTAACCAGTTTTGCAATAACTTACAAAATATAACACAAAACTGAACAGCTTTACAGTTTGTTAACTAACACAATCCAACACAAAATTAACAAGATTTACAGTATTTAATTTTCAAGAAACCTGATGACTCACCATTATGATATAAATACCAAGTTTTTACAATACAATATTTTACCTTCATTATAGAGAGTATTCAACTATGAAATGAGTGTGCAGATTTTACTAACATCTGTGGTACATTTGAATTATCAATATAGGTAAACCCTTACAATAAACAGTGTTTAAATACTTTCATAGACTTCAACTTAAAGTTGACCTCAGATGATAATACCTTGAATAAGGGGTCAAAATCATTTAGGGGAGAAGGAGACAAACCAGTAAAGTAGGCAGCTTTTGAAAAGAAGAGTATAAAGTAGGGGGGCACTTCAACAGGGTTACAATGCAGATAGAAGTACTTGTGTTATGATAAATGCTGTGGTGGTTTTAATTTACATTTCAAACTGCAGTATTACATTTTCTAAACGAGATGATGGATAGAGCATGTTTTTCGCATTTGAAACAGATAATAGGAAGTTCTGTGGCTTCGATTTATCATATTTAACAATGATTTGTTGTAAAAACTTCACTTTATCATGGATTTCATTACCATGAAACATTATTTCTAGTGGTTGCAATATTAAATGCAAAACTTATCAACATATGCATCACTCATTTCATTACAGCTGACTGGTGTTTTTGTCTAACAACACATTCTGATGCCAAGTTAGTGTCATTGTAAGTGATACACATTTATAGATCTCATTTGTTATCATTTACAAGGTGCTGGTATGGTAGTCTAATGTGAAAGGCTGCTCAAAGGTGGTATGCTAGAATATTATGGTCTGTCTTCTTCCTTTATTTTTATGATAGCTTTATGGGTTATCCAGCTAGCTTTCTTAGATGACAAATTAAAACTCATTTGTTTGGATGTCAAGCTGGCCTTTTAGAGTTCAAGCTGGCATTTTTGGAAAGTCAATTAGCTAAGTCTTTTTAAACATCAAGCATGCTTTTGGAGAGTCATGCTTGTCTTTAATTTTTCAATTTAAGCTACTTTTTTGCGGGGTCACTAAACTATGTTATTTGCGCTGATATTGAACGATTCTTTTGGAAATTGCATTACATTCTAAAAATAGTCAATATAAGCAAGTTGCTGAGTACAATGATTGTGTCATGAAAATTATTATAAACTGAACATGACTTGTACTGCAAGCTTGTCAGATGTAAAATAAGTGAGTGTGCGAGGGAAGAATTTTAGATCGGGTTTTAATAAGATTGCTTTTCTCCAATCCCCTCTATATCCAATAACCAAACCAAAAAATAATGTATTTAGAATTGCGATGAAACCATAGAATGTTTTACATCTATAATTACAAGCACAGATAATAGTAAGTAATATGATTCCAGAATACATTTAGATCTGTTTGATCATACAGAAATCTAATGCAACATTTGCAATGTTCAACATTATATATCTAATCTATGGTCACAAGTCTTTGATGATTGCATGGTTACATTTATAAGAAATGTAATGAAAATGTAATCAAGTATCATAAAGATAGTTTTGCAGTAAAGAAAACTGAATGCACTTTATAGTTTAGTCTCCTTGCAATAAATCATTAGCATGCTCACCAACTTTTACTGCAACTACTCCTGGATTTATTGCTTCATCAATTTATTCAGCAGCAACAGTTGTGGTTAATCAAAGGTTAGTTCAGATCGAACTCAACTGTGTAACTTGTTAAAGCAGTAATTTCTACCTGCACTTTTTTCTGTAATTTTTATTTGTTCGGGGCAATCAGCCCAAACAGATAAATCTACTATAATTTTAGCCTTTATCAGTCATTAAGCATGGAATCCACAAATAGTTCCAGCAATTCAAACAGATTGGCTGCTTGGAAGGATTCAATCATTTCTACACTCCATACAGACACCTGAAACCCAAATCATATCCTTGGCGGAACTATAGCCAATAAGTGCAATAAGTTGTGCATCTCAGTAGAGATGTGTACATTGTCTTATGTAATAGAATGGTTTCAACAATTCATTCATACAGGGAAAATTTAATTTTAATAAGCAAGGACAGATTTCACATGTCGGACAAAACATTTGAAAATTTAGCAAATTCTGAATATAGACAACTTTATTTGTAATACTAAGACTGAGGACCTTGGATAACAAAAATAAAATCCTCGCAAACAGCTCCACTGAAACAGTTAAGGTAGAATTCCCATAATAGCTGCTGTCAAACTTCGGGCGATGTCGGTTAATGTCGACAAATTACGTAAGCGGTTTTCGTCGGTGTCGTTATCAATCGATAAAGATCGGATGAACTTTTTTATTGTGTAAATGCCTCATTTTTCAAATATTATTATAATTATTATTGTATTACCTCACAAGAATATTAATTCTCTCAATTATTTGAGAAAATAGGTAGAATTCGTGTAAAAAGTTTAAACCGGAAGTTTAAAAATCCAATTCAAATAATGGACGAAAAGATTCGTCCCCTAACAGATTCGTCCCCGAACAAATTCGTAATCAATAAGTTGTTGATGATTAATGCAATTAGACCGTAAAATACCATTATTTTATCTTTAAATTGTCAATAATGGCGTTTAAAAGTAAAATATATACTGTAAAGATGTGTTTACTTCATATTATGATGGTCACTAGAGTTTTGACATTTTTTTCAAAAAGGGGGTTGATGTATTAAAATGGCATTTTGTTTAGTTATCTGTGGTAAAAGTTTTTGTTCTTTGTTTTATTCATTGCCATATGGTTTAAGGTAAATTATTAAATGTGTAACTAGGAGTGCAGAAACTGTTTTCATAGTCAAAAAATAAGGATACGGACTTGTTGTTTTTATAGCTGGTGAAAATCGTCACATTTTCTGTTGGGTCTCCCTATTATTAACTTGGTATGTGTGTAAATATACCAAGGTAAAGTTATTAAAGTTGATGTATTTGCATTTATTAAAGTATTGTGAATTTTATCAAACAAAATTTATGAAAATAATTTGATTATTTAAATCAATTTTACATTTTAAAGACATATACCCCTTCAAATTTATAGTGTGATTCTTACTTATAACTCAATTTTCAAAAAAAATGTTATAAAAAATTTATTGGACGGTAAAAATTTAAAATATTTTGCCAGTGAATCTAGGTTGTGATCCTGATTATAAAGAAAGTAGCAAAAGTCTTATTCCTTGATATGTGTATTATGGGTATTCTACCTTAAGTGTGTATCAACCAATAAAATTTATGCATTTATTTTTTATTACAAGTATCAATTAAAAATCATGCAGCCTCACTTTGAAATTAGGAGCCTCACTTTGAACTCACAGCCTCACTCTGATCTCACTGCCTTACTTTGAACTTATTCTTACATGTTCAAATAAAAAAGATAACATAATAAATATACAAATTGTTAAAGGAATCAGGAAGGAATTTAACATTATGTAATATCAATTAAACTTTCATACAAAAACTTTAATTCTTTATTAATTGTAGCCAGTGTTACTTTGAAAGTCTTTAACTTAAAGCAACATCAGACAGACAGAGAAATCTTTGAAGAATAGAACATCAAGAAGATTTCATTAACAAAACCCACAAGCCATGCTGTGACAGGAAGCCAGCATAGGTGTACCTTACTTCAAACCAAATATTCTTCAAAGAATTTTTACTTTTTTCCCTGAACATCACCATTCAACATTCAATACAGGTATTTATACATTTAACTAAAATACACATGCACTACTATACACTAAACTTGATATTCAATGTTTAAACACATCTGTATGTGGTTTGATTGGAGCCAATTCATGTTTAAAGACTGAAGGGAAGGATACAAGTTGGTTGGTATACTTCTGGGAGAGAATCAGAGAAGAATATGAGCTGCAAGCAGTGGTAGCACCATTAGAATTAACATAAAGTATAAGCAACACTTTGTATGTACTTGTAAACAGCACATGTCCAGGGTTGCCTGCAAGACTTTAGTAACTTGCTCTTTAATGCAATGCACTTACTACAGTCTTGCGGGCAACCTTGGATATTTGAGTAGGCAACAGATCATTATATAACTCTAACACAAGATTATTAAACCAATTACTCTGTAGCATCAACAGTTCCAATGCCAGAGGCCACACTAATTCATGAAGCTTTGAGCAACACTTGCATAAAAGAACATATTAAAAATAGACTCCTGTGTTCTATGAAATTTCTTTCTCACTCTCTGAAACACAACTGAGCAAAGTGCTAATTAAGTACAATATACATCATAGGTCATTAACATATGCATTGCAAGTCATATTCATACTTGTTTATTAAATTATCACACATGCACATGTCAACCCACATGATCATTGCTTAAGGGCTCATTGTTGTTGTTGTTGACAATTGCAAGAACATTTTACCAAACAATTGTGAATTCAAGATCTAAAGTCCAATTATAATTAAACAGTTTTGAAAGTATCTCTTAAAACACATGACTGACGTGATAATTTCTAAACCAGGAACTGAAAGTGAAAGTAGACAAGAGGTCATTAAGTAGGATGATGAAAACAATCAACATTGTACAGTAATTGTAACAGACAATAATAAACCATATCATGAGGAGGAAGATAATAACCTCAAGTTGTTATTTTATAGAGCAATCATTACAAAATATTATTAGCTTATGGTCAATTTTATAAAAAAATTGTCTGAATTGGAAACAGGGTTTTTGGACATTTCACAAAGCACCTTAAAAGAATCCATGCCTTTACCTATTAAAGCATATTATATTATACAAAGGTTTACAATTACAATTCATCCCACAAACAAGGTGTTAACAATTACAGCACATAGTTATGTTTGTAAAAAATGCACTGTTATTAAATAAAAACAGAAACACAGGGAGTGATCAAATAATACCAGTATTCATTGAGTATTCAGTCAAATTTTCTAAAAATAAAATCCTTCAGTACAAGATTTCACAATAGTTGAAACAAGAAATATCTTTAAAAAGATATTCGGTCCTATGCTGGGTTCATTTTGCTGTTCAGTCATGCCACCAGGAGCATACCATTTAACATTTAACATACCTAGAACAGTTTAACATGAGTAATGACTCAAAAAAACAAATTTCTCCCAAGTAGTCAACATTTTAAGTTGCTATAGTTGTAAAATAACACTGAATTGACATTTGGATATTGTACTCAATAACTTATCTATGGTAGTCACTGACAGTGCAAGAAAGCAATTCCAACAAAAGAGTTCATGTACTTTGTCAGTCATAGCGTTTAAGCACAAGTTAAAGACTAGTGAAAATTGATGTATGCTAGTGAAAATTGATGTAGGCTAGTGAAAATTGATGTAGGCTAGTGAAAATTGATGTAGGCTAGTGAAAATTGATGTATGCTAGTGAAAATTGATGTAGGCTAGTGAAAATTGATGTATGCTAGTGAAAATTGATGTAGGCTAGTGAAAATTGATGTAGGCTAGTGAAAATTGATGTATGCTAGTGAAAATTGATGTATGCTAGTGAAAATTGATGTATGCTAGTGAAAATTGATGTAGGCTAGTGAAAATTGATGTATGCTAGTGAAAATTGATGTATGCTAGTGAAAATTGATGTAGGCTAGTGAAAATTGATGTATGCTAGCGAAAATTGATGTAGGCTAGTGAAAATTGATGTATGCTAGTGAAAATTGATGTAGGCTAGTGAAATTGATGTAGGCTAGTGAAAATTGATGTAGGCTAGTGAAAATTGATGTATGCTAGTGAAAATTGATGTATGCTAGTGAAAATTGATGTAGGCTAGTGAAAATTGATGTATGCTAGTGAAAATTGATGTAGGCTAGTGAAAATTGATGTAGGCTAGTGAAAATTGATGTATGCTAGTGAAAATTGATGTAGGCTAGTGAAAATTGATGTAGGCTAGTTAAAAGACTTAGTGTTTTTTTAAAGTTGAGCTAGTCGACAAAATTGGTTTTATAACATAACATCTTAAATCTTGCAAGTGCAGGGCTCAACATTAATGTGAAGAAGGTTGCCCATTAGGACAGACAACTATAAATATTACTTGCCCAAATCAAGAGTTTATTTGCCGCAACAAATTGTATGTTTTGTATGTTATATAAATTTAAAAGTTATAAATTAATTCTAGTTGCCCAATCGGACAATTTGAGGCAAAAAATTTGTTGCTTGAACCCAAATTTAGGTCATCACAGGCAATCAATCAATCTTTAATGTTGGGCCATGTCAGTGCTTGAAAAAAAACCGGTGACAGTAGGAAGGTAGAAATGCATACTTAATGTTTTTAACATGTTAGTAATTAAATAATCAATTATTAAAATTGATAATTTTGGCCTTTACTATATAACATAATAAAACAGGCTACTGATCAACAAAATTTAGAGCAAGGACTGAAATTCAAATGAAAGGATGCTGTTTATGGGCAAACTGACAAATAATTGTCATAACAGAAGACATAAAATTAAAGAGAGACAGTTATAGTAAACAACACCTGGTCATCATAGTGACATATAGGTTGTTTCCCCCTCTTTTCTAAACATTCTTGAATCAAGTTAATAAATAAAAGTTATAATAAATCATTAACTTTTCATAAAAATATGTGTTTAAAATACTAGACTAAAGTTGGTGCTATGAATAAAACCACCTTTAATCTTTAACACTTTTACAATAATGATCTGAGGAGGACATTGTATTAACTCTGAGGTTAGTTTTAAGTTTATCTGAACTATCAGCAAGTAGCTTTCACCTGTTTGTTCTACTTTAGTTATGTCAGTATCACCAATTCATTACCCAGGTTTGTGGCAAAGACGACTTTGCAAAGGATTTTGAATCTAGTGTCCCAAATGGGGTAGCTGGTTTGAGTCTCACCAATAACATTGATTTTACTCCATAAATATAGTAAATCACAGAGTTCTTGGTTTTGAAGAAGGATACATGAGTATTGGCTATAAGCAAAGGTCTAGGAGAACTAGGTTAAGTAAGGAATTTGCCATATAAATGGCTGTAATTTGTGTTGACACAGTATTAAAAACTAAAAAAATATCACAAATGCTGCTTTAATCTTGTTGTAAAAGGCTGCTTTTTTGGATGTAGTTAAAAATGAGGATGACAGTCAATCTATTTCTGTTGCGTAACATGTGACGGATAGGAAACATATACAACTGAAATATAGTGGAGTAGCAAGTAGTCAGAGATTTTAATGAGAATGAGATCACCTCATACCTATATGACACAGAATCATTTGAATAATTAGACTAATGAATAAATCATTAATTAAATTACCATTAATTATCACCCACATGATGTATATACACAAAGTTTGAACTTTTAACTGTTAACATAAAACTAACACAGTCATGTTAGTTAATGAATACAAAGACATGACATTTATCAACTTAATATACCGTAAATTCTATAGTAAATGCCCCTGGCAGCATAAAATTCATTGGGAGCATCAAATTTATTACATTTTCTTATTGGAAAAGGAGCACTTTTAGGAGTATCAGTAGCCTGTTCAATTACACAAAACGTTACAGAACGTTCCGTAACGATACATTCGGAACTCTTCGGCCATTCACTGCAAATAATCTCATCTAATACACAAATATGCGATCGTTAAGGCAATGAGTGATGTTTCAAAATTTACGGACTAAAAACGAAACATTACTAATTGCCTAAATGATCATAAATTTGTTAACTTCAACACCGGTAGTTTCAAAATAGCGTCTAAATATGTCTGAGATTAATCACAGTGAATGGCCGAGGAGTTCCGAATGTATCGTAATGGAACATTCTGTAACGTTTTGTGTAATTGAACAGGCTACAGAAAATGATCAAATTATTATTAGACAAGTTTAAACTCGCCCTTGATGCGTACATTTGTCTACAATTGTTTTATAAATAGGACAGGGGAGATAATTAGGGGAGGTGCATTTAATAGATAGTAAATGGTACTGTAATTTATAGTGTAACAAAAACATATAAAGGAGAGAGCATGACTCATTGCCTTATCGCTTGAAGGTCAAAAATTAAACACCGTAATTTATGTATCAGTGTATGTAAATAAATGTATCACTGCATTTTACAGTTTTAGGTTTCACACAAAACAATTTTTTTTCGATTTTACATTTATTTTGTCACAAACAAAGATAACAACAGAAACAGCATTGGCTTCTGCACATCATGCATGCTTCTGGAGCAGACAATCCATGATTAACTCTAAAATGCCATCCATTAGTGACAGTTAAAACACAGACCCGTAAGTGGTTACAATGGGCTGTCCAAGAAGGTGTATTGATGTTATTGAATGTTAAATGCATATTTGACTCAGGTCAATTTGCACTATCTATAAATAGTACATGTACTTAGATTTTGCAAATTCCCTCCTCACTGAGGAGTCCTCAAGCCAATTTTGTATTTCCAGTTTCAGGTCAATCTGAATTTTGCATTTTCTGTCTCAGGTCAAAATGTACAAGCTATAAAAGCCTGATCAAATAGTGGCAAACCTTCTTGTCACTTGGTGCATAACACCAGGAATACTTCCTCTAAATAATAACCTCAATGATAATATAAAACTTTAAAATAAAGAATAGTTTTATTGTATGCAATGATTCTAATTAGGGGAGGCTAGAGTATACAATTGTATGATAATATGACAGTTTTATAATAAATAAAATATTACAAGTTATATCATAACAAGAATCAAGTAGACACCATAGGTACTTGACGTCAATCTACAATTCTGTATCATTTATAGCTTTACAATATAAATTCCAAAATTGAGGTGTATTTTCAAGTCTTAAAAATGACAATCGGATTAAAACCCAATCTAAATTTCTCTGCTCGCCTAAATCAAGATGCTATTAATAGCACACAAAGGTCATCTCCATGTGACCCTCAGAGCAACCCTAAGAGATCCTATACAACAGCGGTCTTTAGGATATAATGTTTACCGAGATAGTAAAAATGACAGATCTTTAGTTCTCAGGGCCGGCGAAATCTTAAAATTATTTACTTGTCTGTTCTTGGCAATTGGTGAAGTTACTTGTCCATATGAACATTACAGAATAAAATTATTGAAAAATCCACTTGTCCGTTTTTGCCTTGGGACAACACAAACAATACAGACGTTTGATTTCGCCGACCCTGGTTCTATGAAAAATATACTGACAATTTAAACTGTTCTATGAAGCTCTCTAGAAGAGTTTTATATTGAAGTACTCAGAACTTGGGGACCCGGAACCAGACTGGAAAGTGAGTTATCTAAGTTGTAAAAACTTGTTTCATGATCAAGTAAAAATAAATTAGTATGAAAATACTATATGACAGAAACATCAAGCACCTGAGGAAGACAATTTGTAATTGATGTATTTAAATCTAGAAGACCGAAAACAATGTAATAATATCTCTACCTCCCACTGTCTATATCATAAATTTATCTTTGTATTGTTTCAACACATCATAAATTCCGCCCTTAATTCTTGAACATATTATTAAGGAAATTCTAATCATGCAGAGGTTGATGCAATGTTATGACAATACAGCATGAGTTCATGGTCATGTTGTAAGTGCAGTTTGAACCAGAACATACAGTGCCCACCAAAAGTTTAACTTTACTTGAGGTTATGGTTCAACTTATAGTTGAGCATAAAAAGTGTAAAAGCCATGCTATGGAAATTAATGAATTTCATACATTGTGGTTTTGAGATGAAAGACGCTGAACTGTTAAAACATGAATAATTTCATGGTGACTATAAGTGTTGAAATGTTCCATGTCTAACTAAAGTTATAGTGTGTAATTCAGTCACCATAAAATTATTCAAACTTGAACAGTAATGTAATAAGGATGATAAACAGGGTCAATAAGGGCATATTTACCACTTAATTCCTATTGGGATTGTCCAATATGACTTTTCAAGCTGTGTACTTGTCCAAATGTATTTTCGTATTTACAGTAAAATGTATAATAACCTTTGATTAATTTGTTTAACATACACATAGTATCAACACATCAATTGTAAATGTGTAACCTGCAGTTCAAATTTGAGATTCAGACAAAATACATTTATTTGAGAACCAGACCATGTTTGAGATTCAGACTACATTAATAGATTTGAGAACCATACCATGTTTGAGATTCAGACTACATTAATAGATTTGATAACCAGTCCATGTTTGAGAATTTGTCAAGATAGTTAGATTTGAGAACCAGTCCATGTTTGAGATTTAGACTAGATAGATAGATTTGAGAACCAGTCCATGTTTGAGATTTAGACATGTTTGAGATTAAGACAAAATAGATAGATTTGAGAACCAGTCCAAGTTTGAGATTTAGACATGTTTGAGATTAAGACAAAATAGATAGATTTGAGAACCAGTCCAAGTTTGATATTTAGACATGTTTGAGATTAAGACAAAATAGATAGATTTGAGAACCAGTCCATGTTTGAGATTCAGGCATGTTTGAGATTCAGACAAGATAGATGTATTTGAGAACCAGTCCATGTTTGAGAAGCGTGCTAGATAGTAGTTTAGAACCAATCAATATTTGAGAACTAGGCCAGGACTTGATGAAATAAGATCTTAAGTATAAATATAACCTGTTATATCCATTGATAATACACAGAATCTATATTATAATACATGTATAACAGATCAATGTTTATAACAGTCAAAGATCAAAGAGAATCACTCACTGAGTAAAAACAAGATTGTAAAAGACAAGGCAAGCTGAATGAACTGTTTAGTTCATAGAACTTGTTTCTTTTACTGTAGTCTAGGAACAATTGTATATTACAAGAGACTGCCCCAGGTACTATAATAATACTTCATCATGTTGTAGAGAACTAGGAGCAAGGGTTAATGAACTCAACATCAGACTTCACCTCTGAGTGACCAAACAAACAATTTGTGTTAATTATTAAACCAGTCAATTAGGTTAGTTTGTAGCCAGTTACTTTGTACCATAGAAGACTAACATAAGACAAACTGACATAGGTTTGATTTAATCAACAGTTAATGGGTATAGACTAGTGAATGTGCTGTATGTAAACCTTACCATGCTGAAGGCTAACAGCAAAGCCTTTGCCACCTGAGTAGAGCAGTGCCAGTCTACACATTTTTGCAGTTAGTACTTGTTCTTTTTTGGTTGGGTTTAAGGCAGTAGCAACACATTGTATAGTTCATGTCACAGCAGTCAGTCAACTTACTCACCGTTCCAGGAAAGGCTAAATCTCTGGATTTAGCTGTTAACCAGTCACTGGGCACATACTTCAGTAAGTGACAGACAACTGCTGAACATGATTTAGAATCAGTGGTAGGATGTTCTGATCTATAATATGATAGTTACTCAAGTTTGCAGTTAGAACTCAGATCTCCCTTTTTTTGACTTTGGACTGCTCCAAACTCAAAGAAAGACAAATCCATTATTAAAACTCAGCAGGTTAAGGGTTAAGATAACATATTTATTTCATACAGAATATTTAGAGGGAATGAATCAAAAATGGTAATCATGATAACAGACTAGAGAGTAGATGCAGTACAAATGTTCTCAAATTTCCAGGTAAAATCAAATCTATGTTAATACTTTTTTTTCTCTGACATCATGACTGCTTCCATAATATCTACAGTTAAACAAGAGATAGTGTTCACCTAAATTTAGAGAAAAGAATTTTTTTTCTCAGAATTTGAATTTTTTTATGACCACCATAATGCTTGAGTGCTTTTGACTGGATTTAATGATTTTTACTAAAGGAACTTGTAATAAATTTCAGTCTATAAAAAGTACTAACACTTTAAACATCAATATAGAAATACATGTATAACAGAACGAAATTCAAATAAGAAAAATTTTGGAACTAGAATTTGTGTGCCTTTGCTCAAACCTAGTGTTACCATGGTAATTGGGGTCATGGTTCAATTGGTTTTTTTTTTAAAAGACAAACATCAAGGGAATAATTTGGCTAATTTATTTCTGCATCACAGACAGTCTATAAGAAATGAAATAAGAGCATCTTAAAATAGCCCTATCCTGAAAAAGTGAAACTTGCCAATTTTGGCCCACATCCTAACCAGTAAAGGGTTAAACTGCCATGTAATTGCACCTCTCTAGTTAGTGGCAGCAAAATACAAGTTTGACTGTTCATATAATTTTGTAGGATTCAACATCTTAAAATAGATAGTGTTATATAATAGAGTTACTATGTGGTGTGGTAAGTTATCTACAGTATTTTTAGTACAACAAGCTGCAAGGAACTTCTTCCAATTACTCACACACAATGGGACTTCTAACAGTGAGTTTTCGTGGGAAAACTTGAAGAAATTGATTTATCTAAGCTAAATAGTCAACAAATCTAAGACAAAAAGATGGGTAATAGTTTTCTTAGGGTTGATTGTAAAGATACACTATGATTAGTGAAACATTTCTGAGGTACTGAGTTCATTATAACATTTATACTACTGTGTTTTTAATAGATGTTTACATTATACTTGAGTGCTACACATGAATCATTTGTACCTTTTTTCTTAACACTTTTTTATTGAAATGATTTTTACTATGGCTGTCACGATATGCCAGAAGCATATCGCGATAAATTGCAATATGCTAGCACCGTATTGCGATACGTACCACAATATATTGTGGGTTTATAGATTGGTTGTGTTATGCTGTATTCTATTTTACATGCAACTACTTGAATCTAGTCTCACTAAGTCTATACGGTCATTTAGGACTGTGATATATGTTTTGCATACAAGAAAGATGCTTAGTTGGAAGAAACGATCACCCCCTTAGCTGCAAAACACCATAGCAATCAAGCCCCAGGACACCATGCTTGTTTAACAACTTCCTGTCCCAAAGTATTCGATTCAAGAACAAACGCGCCCCAGTTAGTTAAATTCTTGTAACTTAAGCTTAAATTGAATGAACGATGAAAAAAACTGACATTTCGCTACTATTATTTCGCAAAGGGAAGATTTTTCCAATGAAATAAAAAATATCGCCAAATACCGGTATGTTTAATTTGTACCATGGTACGTATTGCAGCAGCTGCGTATTGCGTATTACTGGTATACCAGTATATTGTGACAGCCCTAATTTTTACTACAGTAATGTTCCACTATTAGGACCATCAATATGAACTTTATAAATCTGCATTAAAGGCAAGTGATTATCAAACCACAATAATTATAGACGAGAAACTTTTGGTTATAAGGTGATTTTTAACAGTTTTAAATATGGAAAAAATGGACAATTACAATAGTTACATGCATTATAATTCAACTTTAGACTACTCTACTGTATCCAAACGAGATTGATCCCTGATAATATGGAATGGACAGAGGACAATGGCAGTAAGTCTAAAATCAAAATGGATGACGATTTACCCTTTCTAAATTCATTTCATGAAAACAATTAACCAATTTCAGTTTTTTAGTTATCAAGACATGACTTAGTTACTTAAAATACAATTACCATATAAATTATGAGCTTTAGAATGCACCCTTAACGCATAATATATAACATCATAAAAAGTCATGTGAGATTGTCACATCCAGTCTTATCAATCAACAGGTTTCAGATTAGCTCAATTTTACTAAAATAAACATGACCAAGCAAACTGAAAGTTTTCCTATGTTGCACAATGCGTGATGATGTCATTTCAATTTCGTATGAGGAATTTTGCATAAATTAAAGTAACTTAACTATTAATTCAACATTGAGACATTGTGTCTTTAGATATCTATGTTAAATTATTAAAATATAAAGAATCAATAATCTATTTTGACAGAGAATATTTAATATATATTACTATCATTGTGTTAAATTTTCTCAAGCACTTCCCCAATTTGTTGTTTATTGTTATATAATTAAGGAGCAAAATTATCAACCAGCCCAACTATATCATACAATGAGTAATTTTTCAACAAAGTTTATTGAGTATTTTCAACTTTATATCACGTTTGAATCTTTAAATTTGTTGGAAAATAAGTTAGATATATAAAGAGACAGATAGATTTATTTCTGTATTAGGTAACACATAATGATACAATTAATATAATCTGACAGAATATAAACCTAAAATATAGTTTTAATTCATAAGACAATAAATTAAAAGACAATATTTAAACATTGCATTTGAATTTAGTAGCGTGACATGCTTCCTAATACCAAGGATAACACCAAAAAAGAACTTGTCTTTATTTCCATGGGTGCAAGATGAAAATTTTGAAAAACCTAAAAACTGTAATTTGAAACCATTTTTCTTCATAATTTAATAGCAAAACATTGTCTAATTAGTTGTGAAAAACCTGAACTTCAGGCATATGCCTGAAAACTTGCACCGATGTATTTCCATTGTGGTCCTTGAAGATATAGATGTTAACCAGTAACTAAGTTACTTGGCAAACTTAATTAATTCACTCTTGGCAGGACATAGAGGCAAATTATACAATGAGTAATTTTAACAGCCCAAATCAATTTTCCATGAAGAAAATCAGGGGCGGAACCAGAATTTTTCTAGAGGGGGTCCAAACTTTTTCTAGGGAGGTCCAAACTTTCGAAACCACATTAAACACTTTTTGCAGAATAATGCAACATATTGATAATAAAAACTACATTAAATCTAAAGCTCAAGTTTTATACAAATAAATAGTTGTACAGTTTTTTTTATACATTCATTCATGTAATATTTGAATCCTAGGATACAGATACAAATATATTCAATGAATAATAGTCTAAGAATGAGAATGAAAGTACCCAGATATTCAAATAATATTTCCCATCATTATCTATCAACATTAGTAGACTGTGACTAGTACTCAAACCACTTAGATAATAGTTAGGTAAAAAATCACATACACAGTCTATGAGAGCAGCCGGAGGATAATCCAAGCATAGATCATGAATTAATCACCACATCACATGTAGGATTATTATTAACTCCAGTACTGAAGAGTAAAACAAATAAGGTAACTAAACAACATCATGAACAAACATCACAACTGTATGACAAATCTTCATTTTTATGATTCAAACATGTGGAATTTTTTCACCTATGATTTTTCATCATAGAAAAAAAGTTAATGTCATAGTGACGTAAGAATACACAAAAAACAAACAGTAGTTAAATGGATTATTAATGCACTGATTATCTGAAAATAAAAGGAATACCTAATAACATTGGCTGGAAGTTACATCTAAAGAATATACCTATAGTCTTAGAGTAAACAAACAATAAGTTTAAACATTACACACATTAACAGATGTTACGAGCAGACATCAACCTTGTTTCACAATTTAGTCAATAAAACTGAAAATTCATCATTCATAAACAGAACTACAGAATAAGAGACAGAATAATCCAGCCACAAAAACCACAGAAGTTGATAAAGTTATCACAGTCCTAAGTATTATACCTCATACAATAATGATTTATATAAACTCCACAGTATGGTAGTCAATTCTATTTAACTTTAAATACTATCTGAAGTCATTCAACAAAAAGTTCACCCAAAAGTTTAACAGCCAATAAACCTTTATACTTTAAAAAAAATTCCATGCAAAATAAACCAAGTTTTAAAACAATACCTTAATCTTGCAGTAGTTAATCCGATCTACGTTTTAACATTACAATGTAAGTCTAATGACATAGTATTTACTGGTAAGAAAGATCATTTAACCAGATAAAAACCCAAACCATATGATTCATGCATAAGGAATCTATATCATACCTACTGAGTGTATAAACTGAATGTAGTCAGGAGTCATGTTACAGTTGTTTCCCTTTTATATAAACATATAGAGCAAGCTAATTAAATCAGTTTTTGCATGGATTACCTCCCTTTGTTAGATAAACCTCTTATCTTATAATGTATAGGCGCTATTTATAGATCTGGGTTATTTTCTTATTACATATTTTTAGTCAACAAGGATTTTTTACACATCATCCAATCATATCTTAGCAACAAATCAACATTTTACAAGGGGATTTTTCGTTTATATCAGAAAACAGTCAATAATTCTATACATTAAAGCATGTTTAACTCATGAGTACAAAGTCTATATAACAAGCTGACCTAATGACTTAGTTTACAGCCAATGTAGCTCTAGGTATGACTATGTGAATGTGAAATCTTGTTTAACTATAGTAAAACCTGTTGATCTTTTATCAGATACAATCATAGGGTCAGTGGTGAAGTATTGACTCACGATTTTTCAAGGTAATTTTTCAAAACAAGACAATATTAATGGAATGTTCATATCTCAATGTAATAAAGTCACAAAATTTAAAGTTAATATAATATTTGTATAATTCAACCAAAGGCAACAGTCTCATACAGGCCCTTAAGGCAGTTGTGGCTGAAATTATAAATATAGGAAATAAATATGTTTAAACTAGGCGATATAAACAATATTTGACAGGGTCTTTTCATTAGAAAGTTTGTGATTATCTATGATCAAATGTAACTAGCACAGTCAAGCTCCATCCACTAAAGACACTTAATATACATGTTTTAAAGATGAAGACATGAAATTGCAAAAAACATTGGGCAATGTCACTACAAAAGCATGAGGAGATTGTTTTCTTATTTACATGTTTTACTTAAAAGAAATTTTAACGGCAACATCCTATGTGCAATAGTGAGAAAAATCTCTTCAAAATCTCATGAGTTTACTTGTGACTTTGTGACAGCAATATGTTTGCATGTGTTCATTGTGGAAATTGTTAGAGATTAGCATGATTATGGGCACACACTGAGGAAATAGTGTACTTGTTAAATCTTGAGGCAACAATTTTTTTCAGCATTACCCATTTTAATAGGACTCTGAAAACTCTTCTTATTTATGTAATTTTGATTCATTTTACAATATATTCAAAGTAGCTGGTTTAATAATTATACATCTCATTTGATTTTTGCTTTCGTGAAAGTATACTAGGATCATATGGCAACTATCATATTGTGACTTGTATGGTATTGCTTGAACTCCCTTGAAGATAACCAGCCCTAGTTATGATTCAGCCTTCAAACCTAGAATGTGAGGCAGACTTTAAAAACAGTCACATACATAATTTGATCATACAATACAATAATCAGGGCTGAACTAAACACTATTGTATCTCACATTATTTTCAAATTGAGTTACAATAGTGTTTCGTTCAGCCCTAGAAGATATATTGGTGTACTAAATATTTTTTAAATAATAGATATTTCAATCAAGTACTGTTTAGCATTCAAAGACATATTTGTATTTAGAAATACTGCCAACTGTATTTTTCACCCCAATAAAATGACTCATTTCTATTTCAACAAACATTCTCAAATACGAAATGAATGTATAAAGTAGAATTTCATAGTGATAAACAAACATGGTCTCCACAAAGGGTTACCAATGTATAAGCAATATTCTTAAATATCATTCCACATTCCTTAACCATACAATAAATTCTACCCCATGCAGTGAATCTTTTTTGGCGATATTCCAAGCAGGAAGTTCACATTTGGGTACACAAAACTACCATATGAAGTCATGTGATTTAAACATAATAATTTAAAAATAGATATTACAACTAGGGAAATTTTATTTTAAACCTTTACATAAATTGATTATGACATCACTGGTCCATTATGAAGCAAAATTTTACCAACCACTTCAACCAGTGATGTTTATTTATCTTCCTTTTAAACCTCATGATTACATGGGTAATTTCCCTTTTAGAATTTAAAAAAATGTCCAAAATAGACGGATCAAAACCAGAGATCATGTATGTATGTGGTATACCTGACTTTAAATAAGAGTTTTAATTTTTCATAGACAAATATTAAGTACTCAAAAGTTAATTTAAAGACCGCAATTAAAACATCCCATTTATAACCTTTTATAACCATTTAATTTGAAATGCATTTTAGTTTTGCTATACTTTCAGGGCTTGACATAAATTTCAGAGTTACAGGTTTCCCAATTGGACAACCTGCTATATATTTAACTTGCCAAAACTAAACGTTTACTAGCAGTTACAAATTGCCTGAACCCACATATTAAAGGTCCTCAGGGACAATAGTTGGAGTTCTTTAATGTTGGGTTGAGCCCTGTTTTTTTGTAATCGTTGAGACGACAAAAGTAGCTTAAAAACTATGTGATAGAAAAGAATAACATTGATCATGGTTTTGGAGGTTTTGAGATGTCAAATGCTGAATCATATAAATGCGATACAATCATGAATTTCTTTATATCACCAACCATACTAAGTATAAAAAATAGTGATTCTACAAAAGCTATCAATGAAATTCAAGAATTTACTGAACTACCTTTAACTGTCTTCAAACTTTTGGTGGGCACTGTATAAGAGCTGTGATTTTTTCAAATGCTGAATAAAACCAATTTACTATACATCAAGATATTTTTTCTATTGCCATTAAAATTGATGAAAATCAAATGCAATAACATTAAAATTTAATCAAACATGACAACATATTGATACATAAAACCAACATTAAGATCTTATTTAATCATCATGGAGCATGATAGTACTTGGCACATTTTGACAAATATTAAGTTTATAGTTGATAAGTAAATTTATTCAACTGTCACACATTCAATGAATGAATCATAGAAAATATTATTTAAGTACAAAAAGGGTATACAATATACATTAATATAACACCTGAACACTTAATGAAAAATTTCTTGACCAATGGTATTCAAGTCTGCAAAGGCTCATAGGAAGGTGCACATCTCTGGTGGAAAAGAAAAGTTCCACCAATTTACTGGTTCCAGAGTTAATGTCACTAGGGCTGGTGCGAGTATCCGTGTACTCGGATACTCGCGATCCAGACCAGAAAATCGAGTACGAGTATTCATCACGTCCGAAATCGTCGGATCGCGATATAATTTTTTAAAAGAAAATTAGCTTACTTCCACTGAAAACGAGCAGCATTACTAATGTAAACTTGGACATTTGATTGATTCACATTTAAACAAAAATGATTTCACAGAAAATGCCCATTTAACGTCTGGTAATAGTATTGTTTGGAGTACATGGTTTTCCATATAGTAAAAGCTAATGTAATTCATTGCTTATTTTTGTTATTACGTGAAATTCTGTATGCTTCTCCATTAACAAGTGATTCGTGGTTCGATTTGTGAATTGCTTCACATGAATCGTGATTCGGATCAGATCGCCACTAGCTCAACAATCCACAGCCCTAAATGTTACCATTGTACAATGTGCAGTCAAATAAAAGGTTCTTATATACATGAAAACATAAGTGTTTAAAGTGTTTAACATACTTGAATGCCAATGAATGTCATACTCACTGAGGCATTTCATATTAACTATAAAATAAAAGTACAAGGTCACATAATATTGAAAGAAAATAAATGCATTATGACTAAGTAACAGTAATTTGAGTAATAATAACCTTTATGCAAGTTAAATTAATACTTTACAACACTTGTCAAGTTGTTTATGATATTTTGCCTCAGTCCCTGCCATTGCAATTGTGAGTTTTGGCAGGATCATCTTCCAAATTGTGAAATAACAAATTGTCAAACAATTATCAAAAATTGAAAAAAAATCTCATTAAAAATTTAATGCCATTATAAAAAAGTTCATAAAAATATTCTGATCTTGCCACAAGCATAAAACAGAAGTGAATAGGAACAGTAACACGTTGAATTCAAATAAATCTTGTTAATTGTAAAATTTTAGTTATACATAATATTATTAGTGAATTTTCATATTTTTTTCTATGGTGATAAGTAAGAAATTGATGAATAGAATCACAGGTGCCAGACACAATTTCCCCCTTTTATTTATAATTATACTTTATATAAAAAATTGATATCTTGTAATGAAAATTACGTCTGGCACATGTGGGCTGAATAATCTGAATTCTATAACAAGTAAAATATAGTCTATAACATATATTGGGAACTGATGCTTTATAAGACTGATGTATAAGTGTAAATTAAAAACAGTTTGAATCCCAACCATGGCATGTTTTATACTTCCAGGAAAATGAAGTTTAAAATTGATTCTTTTCCTTCTATGGAGAAGTTATCTGCTCCTTGTGAATGGTAAGTGAATAGTGATAAAGAAGTGAGCAAGAATGTTGATAAGGTGAGCTGTACTCATAACCTAATAAAAAGTGTTAATGTAGCAGAGGTACACAAGTGGAGAGCAAGTGCCATACCTCTGTTTCATTAACAAACTGGATTTCCTAGTAATATATTGGGTTCACAAATTAACACCTAAAACTTTGAGATCTTAACTATGACAGGGTCTCAAAAATGAATAATAACAAAATCTATGTCCAACTGTACCCTATCATGGTTTATTATGGTTGACTAAATGTCTACAATAAAGTCACTTAAACCTGTCCAAAAGTTGTATAGAATGAAATAGGAGATGAATTGACCATTCTCTGAGTGACCTTTCTTATTTGAATGACAATACATTTGCCCACAAATATAACTATGTCCATGGATCAGTGCAAAACTAGTCTAACTACATTTAAATAAAGAAGGATGTAGACTAATTTTGCAATGACACATTGATGTGCTCCTGTAAGTAACACATTGTTTCTAGTACAAAATGTAACTGTAAACCTTAAGTTAAATATGATAATTAGTAAAGCCATAGACAGGTCCATTGTCTGATACCAAGTCATACAGTCAAAGTCTAACTAATGAACCGATCGCTAGCTAGTCAGAATGGAAGGCATCTAAATTTATAGTACATGTATTTCATCTCTCAATGAAATAGTTACTAACTTAAATCAGCTGTATTTTAAAATTGTAAAAACCTACAGACCACTGCTGAGTATTGGTATTTGAACTATGCCAAAGTAGTTTTGAATCTAGGATTTTAAATGGCACTGTAATGATAAACAATAGATAACTACAATATGTAATGTCAGAGTTAATACAGATACAAAACAATGTTGAATACAATGCATCATAAAAACCCTTGACACAAAATGATCCAATCAAAACAATCTTAATTACTAGCATGAGATGTAAAATATGTATTTATCATAATCTATTATCAGAGAATGACCATCAAGATAACCTGTTTATTATTTTGATAATTTAAATTAGGTATTGTAAACAAATATATGACTCATGTATACATGTATTTTTGGAACACACAGAACCCTAGAGGACCAGTGGTGGGGGGCATGTAAAATGGTTATTGATTCAAACTCAGTTCCCTATTTCATGAACACCTTTTTAGTGAACCTAATCTTCATACTTAGCAACTAATGGTGTTAAAAAAGAAAATCACTGGAAAGTTGAAAGCCATGAATTGGAACATTGTATTCGACATTTGATATTTTATTGTCAGTAAATAAGGAGACCAACAACTGATACGTAATGACAGATGAAATACAAAGACCTAATGATTTGGGACTCAAATTTGGAACAATTTTCAGTTGTTGCTTTTTTCTAGGAAATTTACAATTCCAAAATATTTTCTATTCAAATGTTGCATAGGGGAAAAGTCTAATCTTAGCTTTACAGTATGTGAAATTTCATGTGACTTTTTATTGAGGTTTGTAAATGATGTAAGTAATATGAATAATGGTCCTTCATCATACTGACATTAGGACAGTTTTTATTGGTTATATTTCAAGCAGGCATTGAACACATCTTAAAAATAATATAATATAAATTACCAGTGAGTTGAAGATACTGTAAAGACTACAGTGGGCATCATATCCACAGATATTTAACAACAGCATGCCTGCATGGGCAGATGTTAATGTTTTAATACGTTAACTCAAGTTAGTTTCAATTACTACAAAACATGATGTCATTTCTTGTTGGAAATCAAGTGTTTTGATTATAAGAAACAATTAATCACTTTGGAATTAACAATGAACGTCCCAATTAAGTGCAGTCCAAATTATAAGTTTTCCAACCGGTAGTACAGAAAAGTAAAATCTGGTGTACAATAAATATATTATAATGACTGAGAAAGGCAAACAACCATATACATTTGAATAACATAATAAGAAGGACAATAAAATGTATAAAATGGCAATTTCATCACCCTAATAAATGTAACAAAGATCAATTTTTAAGGGACATAGAAAGACACAACAATAAATGTCAGAGTTGATATCATCATCCTTGTTACTATTTAAAGTTTTAATAAAACAATGAATTCACAAAAATAACACAAAAAGTATAATATTTATTTATACCAACTCTGAAGCAAAAACTTTTGCCTTTTTCAAGGTAAATATATACATTGTAAATATATATATTGTAATTGCACATTAACTTCACATGTTTTTACATTTTTTTATCTAACGTTATCAGACACCAATATGCCCATAATCCTTTGCATTTTCAATTATAGTCTTCAGTATAAACCCGAAGCAATAGACATCAGATATAATCTGCATTTATAGTTATGCATCAAAGACATAAAAACCTAACACTTCCAATCTTGACATTAAGTTTTTACCCGGATTACTCCACCATTAAATGTAGTAACAACTGATGAATCTGTGGTATTCTGAAAGTTTTGAAACAACTAGATCTAATGTCATTATTACACTCACAGCTGATGGTCCAAGTGACCTAAAAAGTAAAGACCTTAGCACAAGTGTCATTTTTGCTTCATCATCATCATTTCTTATTATAGCAAACATTCAATTCTGAATATAATGGCCATGCATGGGAGTTAAAAAAGAAGATAGAGCTCTAGTCCTTCCAGGCTACTCAATCCACCCAGTTGGACAAGAGCTGTGATAAAAAAGGTGCAAAAAACTAAAGTAATAATACTAAAAACCTCAATGACCTGCATTATGTACAGAAAAACCAATGCAGAAGGCAGTTAGAAAATGGTTAAAATTGACTTGCTTATAAATGTTTATATAAAACAGATCAAGTTATTTCAAATATTTTTCTATCTTTCAAGTTTTATATCATTGTCAAAGTAATATTTACGATAATCTTATTATCACAACCACTTTGTTATCTACAAATTCTTCTTCTTGTTATTTTCTTTTAATGCGCTCTGTTCATAGACAATACATCTTATACGGACGTCATCAAACTCGGGTAGCCGTGCAGTTCATAAAACTTAAAAGCCGAGTATAGGGCATTATCCGAAAACTATACAAATTAAATGAATTTTGTCAATGATTTAAAAATTCGACATAAAACTGAATTAACTATCAACATGACTCAAACAAAATATTGATGTTCTATTATTATATAATACTAAATTAAAGAAATATAACCGAAAATTACCTGTAAGTAATGCTGCAGTAATTATTTAATTTCATACACGTATCAGAGGCATAAAACCCGAGGCTTCCGATTGAGTCTTTTTTGACAAGAGTTACTTCCCTGGAAAATCGTGAAAATAGAGCGGGCGATTAGAACAGCAAAATCGCTGTCAACACTCGCGACAAATGGTTTGTATAAGTCAAATAATTAGTTACTTGTTGGTAAAGTAGAATAAGTACTAGATATAGTTCAACATAGACAAGTGCATCGTCCAGGACTGGTGTTTTGATGTCGGAAACAAGCGAAGTCGTATCTATACTACGCCGTATTCGTACCAAGTATGATTCGTACCACATTGGAGTTCTACCCGTCAAAAAGGATTCGGTATTACTTAACCCGTGGACTACTCAACTCAAAGTTAGACAACTCGAACCGTTTTATATTATAATCAGTTATTTTAGTATAAAAGTATTTGTAACTATTAAAATTGAGTTATACGTAATTTTATCGTGTAATGTATGGAGGGAATTGTGAATTAAATTCAATTATTATTTGGTAATTAGATTTCCTTTAAAACAGATTTGTATTAAAATACAGATAGGATAAAAAAGTGCTAACTGTTGTATGTATTGCATTTCAAATTTGTATCATGAATATTATTTAAAGTAAGAATTATTACTTTTATGCCAATAATTATAATTGATTATTAATTAAATCATTTTCATTAAACCACTAATCATCAACTGGATAAAATTGTATTTCATAGATTGTAGGTGGATCTATGGGGGGTCAGGGGGTCTGGACCCCTCTGATATTTCCAAAATATACCTGTCCATGAGTATATATTTTTTTAACTGTAAGCCAGTAGCATAAGCAATTTTCCTGGTGTTGTGGTTTGAAAGTTTAAACCCCCTAGAAAAAGTTGGACCCTGCCCCTGTATCATATTGATAGTAGATCGTGATTTGTTAGAAAAACTGTTAAAAGTAGCATTATTTAATTACAACCACAGGGATATGTCATGTGTTTTTTATTTATTTTTTTAAACATGCCGTATATATACATATATTATAAACCAGGGATCGATACAACTGCGTTTAGTTGACCACTTCAAGTAGATTTATTATTATGTGACACACAAAAAATACTGATAGCCTGATGGTACTTACCACACCATTGGATAGATTATTAAATATAACTCTTCAATCATAGTTCAAAGTGCAGACCATAAATATGAATTATTTATCAAAAGTATCAAGCACGGATCTCAAAACATTTAATATTGTTTTTAATTTGGTTGATAGCTATTTAGAAATGAACTACATGTAATTTTCCCTATTTTAGGGTATCAGTATTGTTTGAAATACTGTATCATTTCATAGGAAGCAGTACAGTATTGTCCTAGATTCCTAGTTCAATTATAATGGTATCCACCTCTAATGTCCAACAACATTCATTTTCTTTTATGCTTCAAAATTTCTATTTAAATGATTTACATATAGCTATACTCATGTATGATGTATCACAATTCACAATTGACTAATTGTACCCTTCACTATATTTTCACAGCAAAATGTGGGTGGTAGAGTCCTCTTACAGTGGTGGTGAAACAACTAATATAAATTTTAGAGGTTGTAATGTCTTCAACAAGTATCAGGTTGATACAGTGGCTACGTTATCATGTCAGGAACAGGTTTGTTAGTTTGTAAATTTAAAACCACTATTAAAAACGTAAGTCTGGTGGCACATTTTGTAGGTTTAGTGCAAAATGGTCATATCTCACTCTTTTCTTATATTGAGTTACGACCGTTTTGGGCTAAACTTGCGATATAATTTATTTTATGTATTATCAGATTTCTCCACTATATTACCGCTACTGATCTTTATTCTTACTTTTTATTGTTTGTTGAACTTTCATAAATACACACAGTTCTGCAGGGCTAAATACTAACCAGTTTTGCTTGGTGGCCAGCTGGACCACTGACTGTGAAATCTTGGTGGCCCAGAAATTTTTTTAGTGGTCCACCACTTTTTGCAATACAACATGCAAATTGTAGTACATATTTACATGCATTTTTCTTAAAATTGACTTTCATACAAATATTCAGTACACTGAGGCAAAGTATGATGAGTATCATGAATGAAAATCAAAACCTCTATGTGAAATGCAAACGAAAGGAGTACTTGCATGAATTTATAGACTCAAAACTTGCCATTTACCCTAACCATGTAAAATCGGATTTACTATACCCACTGTACATTTGGACTGTCCAAACACATTCCTTTGTGAAAGTATGTTTGGCCACAACAAGTTGATGATATGTTCTACGGATTTTTCCAGAAAAAAAGGGTCGAGCAAGCGAAGAAAAATATTCAAAAACATTGCAGGAAAATGTTTCAAAGATCTCACCAGAATATAGTTCACAGGAGTGGAAAAATCTACAAAATAATGACTTGATTTGAAAATGACTTCTGTATCAAATAACAACTTGTCAGTTATTTGGTTATTTGAAATGTTGATTAATCAACAAACTGTTTAATTCAACTAACTTTTTGGTTATTTTAACTCTTTGTCATTGATTACCATAATTACATAATGATAATGATAAACACAGTATAGTTATGATAGCTTCTTCAGTATTTTAATTGAATTTAAAAAACATATAATTATGCTTCATTTTTAAAATTTGTAACACTGGAACTAATGTTGGCAAGTAAAAATATGTCTGGCATTTTGACATTTGTTTCAACAGTGAACACCAGAAAAGTTCGATTTGTCAGTTCCTGGGGCATTGTTTGCTAAATTAAGAAAAACAAATGAAAAATAATAAGCTTATTACATTAATAATGAAGATTTAAGAATGTTTTACTTAATTTGCGATAGCGTGGGTCGTGACAAATATATGACAATAAGTCATCATGATTGAAGGGATTTTATTTTTATGAAATACAATACTAAATTATATATTATAAAATATTTTTGTTGTAAAATAATACATAACACTATAAAATTAAATTACACAAGACGGTGTTATTGACAATTATCGTCGGTAATTTTAACAAAGAAAAAATGACTTTCTGGGATCGCCGATATCATTTTTATAAAGTTTTATATAAAATACAATTTAAAAAATTAGGTCACGCTTGTTTAAAGAATACATTTTTCATGACGATTAATTTATATTAGACTCTATGATTACATTATGAGACATTGCAATTATGTCATTGTTACGCTATCAAACATCGACAAAGAAAGTGTGGAAAAATGCCGACACACATCTTAAAATTTTAACCTCAATTTCCGCTCAAACTGCAAACACATATTTGTCCTCAAACAAAGGATTAACATTGATTTAATTGCTGCAAACAATTAAAATATATATATGCGCTATTTCCAATGTACTCTGACGTGTATAGGTAAAGGTATATATCGAGCATTGTAATCATAACTCGGCGACTTTATTATCGATTTTGTGACATCCTTGTGCATACTTATGTCGGCGAGTTAATCTTATAGCGTGTGAACGACAATTGGGTTTTAATAAGATGTAATTGGCATGTAATTGTCGCGTGAAGTTTCATTTTTTGCATCTCTTATCTGACCAGTTTCGATTTTTTTTATTTACGTTCGATACGCGGCGATTTCGAGACTTTATGAGTAAAGGAGTTTTTAATTGGGTTATGATACGCAATTTTTTTTATTCTTATAGGGTTTTTGAGATTTTTAATTGCGTATTTACGCAGATACGCAGCTTATCTGTTCCTATGCGTCCCGTTCGGATCTGACGCGTTAACGTTGCGGATAATTGCGTTTAATCTACGGCCCGTTTTCAGTCGCCGGCTGGACGACCATTTCGAAATTTTAGGTGGTCCATACGAAAATAAGGTCGCCATGGGCGACTGGGCGACCGCTAATTTTCAGCCCTGAGTTCTGTCATTCTTTAATTGCCTTACATTTATTTCTTTTGCATGACTTTTAATTTGGCCGGCTAGTTTTAGCATCCCATGATATTTAGTAAGTTAAACAAGTTATAACAAACTCATATTGACCAGTTTTTATTTGTTCGGGACTTCAGTCCTGAACAAATATATTTACCATATTTCAGACCCTTTCCCTCTTTGAAAATTTACCAAATCTAGAAGTAGTCCCTCAGTATATATGTATAGAGCAATTCAAAAAGATTGTCTGCTATGAAGGGCATATTAATACACTAGTAATCCAATCTATATCTCAAGCATAAGAATATTCGCTGCTATGTTGTGCGTCTCAGTAGGGATGATTATGTCATCTTATGTAAAAGAATGGTATCAATGATTCAATCACGACCCGTCGTTTGTGCCAGTTGTCAGTAGAAATGTTACATAGTCTTATGTAATAGAATGGTTCTATAGGAACTTTGAAAGATATCTGAATAATAGACTTTATCTATTTTACATACAGATGGAGTAGAATAAATGTGCATGAATGATAACTTTTAAGTGGCAGTTATTGAATTGTTTTAAGAATTATCGCTTTGAATTGTGTTGATTGTGTGAAAAAAATCAAAAGTGTGTTTGTCTGTCCGGATTAGCTGCTGTATTTATAGTTCGATTGTGTGAAGTGTTTTGAATCGAGACAGTGCTGTTCTACCTATCAAACTAATATCAATAAACTGTTCTTTGTGTACAAATGTTGTTGAAGGCGGAAATCTAGTTTCACTTTTCAAACCAGAACAAATTCAGTGCCTTCAGCGCTTTGATTTCATTAGCATTTGACATCTTTTTCATTTAATTATTCACTTCCAGTCGGCATTTCTATTTATGATTTACATGAAAAAATGTTTTTCATTGATGTTTGAATAATCATAAACTGATATAAGATAAGATAGATAAGTATTTAATAAATTTTATTTAAAGTCAGCAAGACATGTTAAAAGACAACATAAGCCATATAGGCTTGTGAACGGACTATGTAACTATGTTTCATAACTGTTATATATTTTGTAATGATTTCTGTGTATTTTCTACTTCTAGGATAATGTCAAGCTACCTATGTTATCATCTAGTATTCTTGGTGATTTAACTTGTTTTACTGTAGATAAGAATCTTATTCTACAATCATCAGAGATACTTAGTTTTGGTAAGTGTTATATAACCAGGAGCTCATTTAGTAAGAAAATCACTTCATAGTGATTTTTGAAAACACTTTCATGTAGCATCAAGTTCCATGGAACAGTTTTGTTTCAAGTTAGAAAATCTGAGATGGTGACTTCAGGAATCAAAAGTTAAAAAAGTATACTAGTCTATCATCATCACACTTCAGCCAGTATCCTTGAAAACCAAAACCCCATAAAATTTGGGAGGGGGGGTCTTTGAAAAGCAGAAGTGATTTTGGCGATAAAGAATAGGCTTGCTAGATATTGCTAGTAAGGAATTCAGTTTGTAACATTTAAGCAAACTATTTCATGAAAAATTGCTGTGATCCTAGCCCTGTCCTGTGCTGAATGATATTGATGAAGGTTAATTAATGATTAAACATGTTAATTAATTGACCCCATGTGTTCATAATCAACATGTTAATAACTTTTATTATAAATTTCTGTCTTCCAATCATTTTCATAATTTTTTCAAGCTCTAGCCTGATTTATTTTGTTATATTGTATAAGCCAAAATTGTCAACTAGTGATTTTTATTAGCTCGACTTTTCGAAGAAAATGAGAGCTATTGCTATCACTTGGGCGTCGGCGTTGGCGTTGGTTTTCAGGTTAAAGTTTTTTTAAACTCTTATATCTTTAACACTATCCAAGTTATTTTATTGAAAATTGGTATACTTATTTAGTGGGACTATATTAACCATACTGTGAAAGGGGATAACTCTGGATTAATTATTTTTTGAGTTATTGCCCTTTTATACTTATAAAATTGCAAAATATGAGGTTAAAGTTTTTCCTATGTAGAATATCTTCAATACTGATCAAGATATTTGACTTAAAGTTTGTATACTTACTTGTCGGTACAATATCTACACAATTATGAAGGGACGTAACTGTGCCTGAATTATTTTTGGAGTAATTGCCCTTTTATACTTAAGAAATTGCAAAATATGAGGTTAAAGTTTTTCCTATGTAGAATAACTTCAATACTGATCAAGATATTTGACGTAAAGTTTGTATACTTATTTGTTGGTACGATATCTACACGACTATGAAGGGACGTAACTGTGGATGAATTATTTTTGGAGTAATTGCCCTTTTATACTTAAAAAATGGCAAATTATAAGGTTAAAATTGTTCCTATATGGAATATCTTTAAAACGAATCAAGATATTTGACTTTAAGTTTGTATAATTAATTATCGTTACTATATCAACACAACTTTAAAGGGAGGTAACTGTGGATGAATTATTTTTGGAGTTATGCCCCTTTATACTTAAACATTTAAGATTAAAATTTGTTCTAATGGGATATTTAGTACTTTCAAATGCATTTGAATAAAAGTTGGAATGCTTTTTTGTAAGTTCTTCATCTATCCGACTACAAAGGGACATAACTCTGGATGAATTACTTTCAGAGTTATTTCCCTTTATACTTTAATATTTAAGATTAAAGTGCGCTCAAACTGAATATATTTTGTTTGATAGAGAGTTAGTATGCTTTTTCATCAGTACTACATCTACTTGACTACAAAGGGATGTAACTCTTTATGAATTATTTTTGGAGTTGTGCCCCTTTTCAACTTTTAAATTAGGGTTAAAGTACTTTAAACTGAAATATTTTCAATACTAACCAAGATATTTAAATGACAGTTAGCTTGCTTATTCATCAGTACTTAATCTACACAGGGACATAAATCTTGATTATTTTTTGGAGTTATTTCCCTTTACTTAAATGATGAAACTTGTTTAAATTGAAATATTAATAGTTCCTTATAAAGAATTTTAAATGAAAGTAGGTATGCTTATTCTTTGATACTATGTCTACTTAACTTTGAAGGGATGTTACTATGGATGAATGTTTTAGCAGTTATGCCCTTTTTATATTTTACAAATATGAATTGGTAATCATTGTTTGACTGATTTATTTCCTTTAACAAATTAAGTCCTGTTTTGAAATCATTTTTGTTTAAAGATATGCCTTGCCATGAACAAAACACTTGAAAAGTCGAGCGCGCTGTCCTTGGACTGCTCTTGTTTTCATCTGTACCATTGTAGCAGTCTACTTTTTCCCTTTGGCCAATTTTCCTCAGGAAAGAGGGGGGGGGGATCAGCCAGTTACATCACGCTTCTTATAATACCAATGTTTAACATTTTTACCTGTATATTTATATAGATGATAATATTGATGATATAGAATGGAGCATTGATGGAAAGTTAATTGTTATGGGTCTCAACAATGGTACATTGTTTATACTAAATGCTGAAACATCAGATTTGATTTCTTCTGTGGTAATTCATTTATTGTATTACTTTATATCATTTTTCAGTATTAAATGTCAAAAATTGTTTATTCGTTGTTGTTTTTTCAAATTATGATTGTGAATTTTTTCATATTTCCATTTTGGATGTCAAACATTTTCTTATCTTCAAGTTTGTTAGTCAAATATTTATATTTCATTTTCAATTTTGTATAAAAATGAATTCTTCGACATTTAATCACAAGGGTAACCCTTGATGTTTTGAAGTTCCTTAAATTGCATTGTAAAAATCTGAAAGTTACCTGATATAAATGTCTGGAGAACAATACTCTTATGTTGTTGTTTTTTAAGTTTGAGATAAATGGTTTGGAAAATACCTATCCAAATGTCCATTTTTGTCAAGTTCAATTTCATTTTATAGTTGTCTTTTCGAAATTCATTAATATGCATATATATAATCTTAGTTTAAGATATTGCAATATTGCACTCCCTGTATATTGTTGGAATGGGTTACCATATGGACTTAATCTTAAGCATGGTTATATTGAGAATCACACTATCATAGGAATGGCTTGTTTCTTTGTCATTGTGCATAACCCACCTGAGTCTTATATCTATTGTGGCCCACATAAAAATGGTTGGTTTTGAAGTTAATGTGCATAACTCTCAGATGTATTTAGTTCTAATACTTTGTTATTTCAGAATCTTTGTTCTGAAGATAGGCATGTTGATGGTAGAGCTTTTAAGAAGATCATAGTCTCAGGTGTGTGCACTTGATTGTTACCTTGATGTCTATTTATTCTACAAGTAAAAATAAGTAGAGAAAATATGACACTTGTCTAAGGGGGCAACTCATGTTGAAACATTCATTATATTTGCTTAGAACTAAATATTGGGTATACTTGATTGCTGTATTATGTACAAGTTCTTCTGTGTTTAACATTTAGAACAAAGGTGAATCAAATGATTTGGAGTGACACCATAGAACATATTGTTGGCTGAGAGTGTAATAGCTAATACTCATTTTCTTTTAAATGAGAATTTTCTCAAAATCATTTTATAAGTGCATACATTAATGCCAGTGATTTAAATACTCACTAGAGTACTTCATAATCATGATTATTAAAAACATATAATTATGTCTGTATTTATGTTCAGGGATTATGGAACAAATACAGAACATTTAAATCAAGGGGATTAATGTATGTGCCACTGACAGTTGAATAAAATTCAACAATAAAATTCAGTACATTCAATATTTTTAAAAATTTTAATTTGTAATGTAATTGTAATTACATTTTATAGTCTAAGTTTCATGCTTACGCATGTTCACCGACTTTACAGCAATTACCCCTGGTCACTGGGCTACTGGTATCTATCTATCAATCTCCCTGGGGAGTCTTTTTACTCCGCTTATTAGTGCAGCCGACAAATTGGCGCAGCGGAATTATACTACCCTGGCAGGTACCCATTTACACCTGGGTGAAGTGAAGCAATCGCAGGTAAATTTCTTGCTCAAGGAAATTAGCAGTGCCCCTGGTGGGATTCGAACCCAGGACCTCTCGATCCCTAAGCGGGCGTCCTACCACTGGACCACTGCTCCCACTTGATTTTCACTTGATATTAATTTTTTATCTAAGTTTAGTAATTATTATTACTTGTACATACATGTAATTATATTATGTACATTTCAGCATTAGGCGATCTATTAATTGTGACGGCTGATGGACAACTTATTGTACTACCAGATTTAAAAATACCAGGTATGTTATAAATGATGATTGTAGTAAAAAAATTATCATATTAACTGATTTTTTTTGTTTTTGTTAATTACTATTGATATGAAAATACATGTACTTGAAAACTTAGAATAAGATCACAGTGCAAAGCTCACAACCTAGAGGTCAACAAGAAGTCAATATGATTTCTCTTGCTATGAGAATAATTTATATTGGACTCTGTTTTATACATGTGGAAATAATAAGTATTAAGTAACATTTCAATTTCAGATAGAAATTTAAGCTAAAAGTGTTAAGAACTGTCAATTTTTCAGCCATGGTAAATTTGCCCCTTTTGCAGTTTCTAATCAGTCTGAGTATATATCCAAACTATGCTCATGGGATCAGAATTGACACTGTCCCATGAGTAATTTTTAAAAATCAAATTGTCCGGTCCCATTATGGTGAATGTCCTAGGTTAGTTATCAATGGTGATAAGTCTCTTCATAACCCTAATTTCTGTTTTTTTTCCATGTGAATAAGGTTTGTTTGTAAAGGATGCATCAATGCAGGACTAAATTATTTTACATATTATTACTGAAAAGTATGCAACACGGATTAAATATTATTGTTCTGTTTACACACATTAGTGTTTCAACTTTGTACACGCACTTACATCAAGTACAAACAAAAGTTTTTCAGCTGGAAAACCCATCAACTTGAATTTTAATTAATCAATCTAAGTATATTGTTTGTTTACAGAGGATGGTGTCATTGATGAAGTAATAAAAAATAATGTAAGAATGGGAATGACTAAATCTTATCATAGTGTAGTACATGATGTTGTTATAGTGGGAGACTATGTTTATACTGTGGTATGATACCTTTATAGTTTTTGTTTGTTTATAATTATTTGGATTCAAACAAAAAATTGGAAGGAAAACATTTCCAAAAGGGGGCATTAAACACTGGGGTTCATGTATAGAAGAGAGATGTTCTTGAAAATTGCCACTCTCTGTAGTAGTGAACATGCTAAACAAGAGAAAATAATCTTGAAATTTGACAGATTCACTTATCTCATCAAAATTACATTTCCCAAAAGGTGGCACCAATCAGGTAACTCAATTGACATTATTGTCAAATTTTCATGGAATGACATAACTGCCCCAGGTGGGATTTGAACCCATTCAACTGTCAAGAAACTAGTTTCAAAATCCTGGCGCACAGCCAATTGAGATTCAGATCCGAATGACATTGTATTTATACTTAACAGTAAATTTGTTTTTTTCATCGATGCAATTTGTCATATATTTCTTTTTTCCATCTGATAAGTTTTGCCAGCACTTATTGTACAAAAGATATTGTGTTTTTTAACTCTATACACAGGGTTCTGGTGAATATATGTTATGTAAATGGTGTTTTAGAGGTGATAGTATTAAACTAGTTGATGGTATTGAATCTGAAGGTAATATTTCTCTCGAAGTCTCTCTTTATTGAATCTGTATAAGTTACTTAATCTGTTGGAAGAACTACTTAATGCACCATACTACCCAATTCAAACAAAATGTATGTAATTATGTTACCATGCATATTGATATAAAGTATTTTATTGTGTCTATGATTCATATTACAAATAATGTTTTAATTTTACTTATCTTGCATATTATCATCCGTGACATGTCAATTTTTAGCTCGACTTTATTAAGTAAATGGAGAGCTCTCCTACTCAAAACTTTGAAACATATGTGCCGCAGAATATACATTAATCTGTTTTTAATGGAACTATAAGGAAAAGTTAAATGAATAGGGAATAGATCACACACTTACCTGTTTAAAAGATCAAATGTTTATTTATAAATCCCCTAAAGATTTTGGGCCTAGGATATGACAGCAGCTCTATAAACCATGTCACATTATTGGTTAAAAAAAGCTATATGTATAAAGAGGAGCATGAGCAAAGTTCATTTTGTGATCATATGTTTTTTGTAAAATACTTTATTCTCGTACCCGGAAGTTATCAAGATTCTCGAGCTAGTTACGAGAATGCTACTAGACTCTGAATATAGAGCTGATAGATTTGCAAGTTAAACTTATTGTCTTCAATTGTGCAACAGTTGTTGATTAGAAATCCTATCAGAACACTCTTAAATGGTATTATGGACAAGCCATTTTGTTTAAAAATTATATTTACTGTACACGTGATCTTGATTATGAATATTTTCTCATATTTTGTAGATGAGTTGTCTTTAGATGTTATCAAGGCTTCCTCAGATGGACATTTCTTATTTACCTTGGACTCAAATGTAAGAATAACTTTTGTTTCAATGTTTTCAAAACCAAATCTGATTTCTGGGCGGGGCATACTTTCGTGGCGCTTGGTCATGAAATTATTTCTATGGCCATTCTTCCTTCTACCAATGATTCTTAATTATGTCGGGCAGTTGTCAGTCTTTGACGAAATTATGAGCTTAGTACTATAGAAGTTGGTTAACAGCTAAATCCAGAGATTTAGCCTTTCCAGGAACAGTGAGTAGGTTGACTGACCACCGTTATATGACCTATACAATCAGGGGTGTGAATTTTTCGCGGATCGGCGGATTTCCGCGTTTTCGAAAATCCCGGGGACATTTTTTTGGAAAAGCGAAATTTCCGCGGAAACATAATGGGGCGAAAATTTGAGGGCCGAAATGCGAATGGTTCCGCGGATTCCAATGAACGCCGTATACTCAACTTTCTGTGCGATGTTAAACGCTCTCTCCAATATGTCTAACAGAGGAACAGATAAGCTGCGTATCTCCGTAAATACACAATTAATTCAAAAACCCTATAAGAATAAAAAAAAATGCGTATCATTACCCATTAAAAACTTTTTTACTCATAAAGTCTCGAAATCGCCGCGTATCGAACGTTAATAAAAAATCGAAATTGGTCAGATAAGAGATGCGACAATTATGTGCCAATTACATCTCATTAAAACCCAATTGTCTTTCACACGCTGGGAGTTTAACTCGCCGACATATGAATGCACAAGGATGTCACAAAATCGATAATAAAGTCGCCGAGTTATGATTACACGCACGATAACATATATATATACCTTTACCTATACACGTCAGAGTACATTGGAAATAGCACATATATATATTTAAATTGTTTGCAGCAATTAAAACAATATTAATCCTTTGTTTGTCGCAAATATGAGTTTGCAGTTTGAGCAGAAATTGAGTAACAATTTAAGATATGTGTCGGCATTTTTTCACACTTACTTTGTCGATGTTTGATAGCATAACAATGACATAATTGCAATGTCTCATTAAGTAATCATGGAGTCTAATATAAATTAATCGTCTTGAAAAATGTATTCTTTAACTAGCGTGACCTAATTTGTTTAATTGTATTATATATAAAACTTTATAAAAACGATATCGATGATCCCAGGAAGTCATTTTTTCTTTGTTAAAATTTCTGAAGATAGTTGTCAATAACACCGTTTTGTGTAATTAAATTTTATAGATAGTGTTTTGCATTATTTTACAACAAAATATTTTATAATATATAATTTAGTCATCACGATGACTTATTGTCATATATTTTCGCGACCCACGCTAGCGTAAATTAAGTAAAACATTCTTAAATCAGCATAATTAATGTAATAAGCTTATTGTTTTTCATTTGTTTTTTCTTAATCTTAATTTAGCAAACAGTGCCCCAGGAACCGACAAGTTTGAACTTACGTTCCCGTTTTCTGGTGTTTGTTGATAAAACAAATGTCAAAATGTCAGACATTTTTTTACTTGCCAACATTTGTTTCGGTGTAGTTTTAAAAATGAAGCATAATTATATGTTTTTTAAATTCAATTAAAATACTGAAGATGCTGTCATAACTATACTGTGTTTATCATTATCACTATGTAATTATGGTAATCGATGACAAAGAGTTAGAATAACCAAAAAGTTAATTGAATAAAACAGTTTTTTGATTAATCAGCATTTCAAATAACCAAATAACTGACTAGTTGTTATTTGATACAGTAAAGTTATTTTCAAATTAAGTCATTATTTTGTAGATTTCTCCACTCCTGTGAACTAAATTCTGGCGAAATCTTTGAAACATTTTCCTGCAATGTTCTGTCTGATTGGCAAAGCAAGATTCTTCCAAACAAAACAGCCACCGTTGAAAGGGTTTTCAGCATTATGAATTCCATGTGAACTGTTTTATGCAATAGGATGCGACAGTCTCTTTTGGATCCTCTAAAGAGGAAATGTTGTCATTATAAGTCATAAGACTATAACCAGCTTGAGGCTGTTGTTAATTGCTTAAAGAACATGCATCTAATAGTAAGAGTCTGAAAGATCTTGCTTTGTTAAGTTCTGACAATCAAATTGAATAGAGAATAAAAACTGAAGTCATTGTTTTGAATGCTATTGTTACCAATTGACTTGACATTATATTTTCTCAATTTAAATCAAAATGCCGATAGAATTCCCAATTCTAGGGGTATGGGACATATTCCCAAAATAGTGGAAAAAACATTGGTGGTTGCTGTCCTAGTTACAATATCTTTAATAAATATTTATAAGTATATTTGTGCATACCCAGTTCCATGATTTTTTATAAGTACTCAATTTATAGTCATATAAATGGAAAATACTCAATCCAGTAATATATCTTGGAGTAAAAAAATGTTACGTGCTCTATTGGAAATGGCATTACTCAATTGTCTGGAAAACTTGGAGTAAATACCCAATACACCCCAAACCTTATCTGTTTCTCTGGACTGTCTGTACTCAAAGAAATAAATGTATTTACTGTAATTAAAGTTTTTAACCATTTTATTCATCCTACAAAGAATTTTTATTTTATGTCAAATACATGTGTCCCAATTGCTTGGAGAATTGTTTTTTCCCTTGGTATAACAGTAAGTTCCAGGAGCTTCAGGGGGCCTCCGGCCCCCTTGACCCCTGGCCAGGACGTTGCCCTGGAACCACCGGGGGCCCTAGCGGCCCCCTGGCCCCCAGCTAATATTTCCTCTTTTTCACTTCCTGGCCAGTCACACCCCTGACAATGTGTTGCTATGGCTAAAACCCAAATCCGGTCAAATATTGTTTTAGCATCATGTAAACTCATTTTGCAATAATTTCATGAGCCATCATGGACAGTATGTTTAATGCACTATATTTAATGTTACCAGTAAGAATGTGTGCATATATGTATGGGTGGGTAGTCTTATAAATACAAAATTTAAACAGTTTATTTTTCTCATACACAACTCTTATTAATTCAGTCAATAAATCAATAAAATCCATGGTTTTATTTATTCTTTTTTAATGCTGAGTGCATCCCACAAAAAACATGATTATTTATAGCCAGATTTTTCAACGAGAAACTTCAGCTTATAGTTTGGCGAAACTGGGCGGTTGGGCAGGCATCGGGTGTTGTTAACTATTGCATTAAAGTTTTTTCTTTACCATATATTTCTGCCATTTATTGTCAGATCTTTATGGAACTTCATACAATGATAACATACCATGTGATGAACAGAATAAGAAAGTAACCACTACTCTACCTGGCTTTATTATGGATTATTTCCCTTTGTAATTTTGCAATAAAGTTTTTAAATCTGGCTTTAATGTGGTTTCTACATTACATTTCTTGTTAATTCTTTTTTTATGCCGAGGGCATAATAAAACATGATAATATTTTTGTTTACTTATTTTAGAATCATTTGAGTATATGGGAAGCTAATGTGATGGTGAATACTAAGACATTTTTCAAAGAGGAAATGATTGATATATTATTGCTGGAATCTACAACTGCACAGAAAAATAGGTTGGTAATATAATGAAAATTTTAAAACAGAACACTAGTAGTGAAATTCGGCTAATAGATACTTTGAATTACTGTTGAGGGTTGCCTTCATTTTTACTAGACTTTTAGAATAAAATGAAACTTATGTTTATATTATGTGTTCATATCTTTTTTTCAATAGAAATTTAAACTGCAATGAAAGGACTTGGTGATAAATCTAATAGCAGGGTGTTCTGCCTCGTTTTTGCCCCTCCCTTTGCAGAAAAAATTAATTTAAAATGCCAACCCCCAGGATGCATCTGACCCCATGGTTCTGCCTCTGCCCTTTCCTGGGTTCTAGAATGTTTACTAAATTTATTTTTGTTAATCAATGCTGCATTTGTATCAAAGTTATCTCTTAAAATTTCAAAAGCATGTTTTTATTTTGAAATAATATAATTCTAATTTTGTTAAAAGCATGCATACTTTTTGAAGCTGATCCTCTGAACAGAGTTACATGGAGATCAAATATCAAATCATCTAGCTGCCTAGAAGTAGATGAATGGTAAAATCAGGTCTGATTGATTGATTTGTAAGCCACCCGGCTAGCTCAATTGGTAGCGAACAAGTCTACTGATCGAGGGGTCGTGGGTTCGATTCCCGGGCGGGGCATACTTTCATGGAGTTTGGTCATGAAATAATTTTTATGGCCATTCTCCCTCCTACCACTGATTCTAAATCATGTAGGGCAGTAGTCAGTCACTGGCGAAAGTATGTGCTCAGTAGTTGGTTAACAGCTAAATCCAGAGATTTAGCCTTTCCAGGAACAGTGAGTAGGTGGGCTGACCGCTGTGATATAACCTATCATGTGTTGCTACGGCGTTAAACCCAACAAACAAACAAACAATTGATTGGTTCTTTTTCAGTGTTAAAGATATGAAGGTTGTGTCAATATCACAACCAGAAGATGGTCAATGTCATCTTATAGTAAGATCATTACCTGATTGGGATACTGTCTATGATCTAGAGTTATCTGCTCCTTGTTTTCTATCTAAATGTAACAGTTTTCAAGATGTACTGTTCTTCTCAGAGTTCAGTGGAAATAATGAGTAAGTTTCTGTAAACTGTTTGGTGCTGCTTAAGTCACATAATCATTATTAGTAAACATGGTTTGTTGATTCACTTACATATACTCAGTTTATTTTCAGGACTTTTTTGACAAAAATATTCAGCTAATAGTATAGTGAAACACGGGCGGTTGGGCGTCCAGAGTTGTTAACAATTGCGTTCAAGTTTTTCTTTACCATATATTTCTGCCATTTATTGTCAGATCTTTATGAAACTTCATACAATGATAGCATACCATGTGATAAACAGAATTAGAAAGTAACCACAACTCTACCTGGCTTTATTATGGATTATTTCCCTTTGTAATTTTTGCATGGAAGTTTTTAAATTTGGCTTTAATGTGGTTTCCACATCACATTTCTTGTTTTTACTTATATTTCACTTTATTACTGTAACCTGTATTAGTTACATCCACTGTTTTAAGCTAAAAATACGTGGTAAATTCATGGTACTGTAAAAAAAAGATCTGTGTACTAGTAAAAATACATTGTAAAATTTTCACTTATCCTGAAGTTCAGGATTTTTGGAAACTAATAAAAGCTATTGAAATAAATTTTAGGAATATCAAAATTGTGATCTTTCAGTCATAAAAATGAATGATAGGGTGAATTGTATTAGATCAGTGTGCAATAAATTTAGTGGACCAGACATTCTGAAGTGTTTCGACATTACTGGACATTCGGTCAAGTGATCTTGGAAGAATCACTGGACCAATTCAGGTTTCACTGGACCAGAAAAATCATCAAAATGTCAATATGTCATGACTTATCATTTCTGTTTTCTGGTTGCTTATCAGCCATTATTGTAACTTTTCACTGAAGACAAACATCAAAGTTAGTTCAATACATACCAATAAATAAGATAAAGGGGCTGATAGTTGTCCTCATGTCCTCATTTTAATTTTAAAAATTGAAATTTATCTGGACATTCTGACTGGCTACAACAGACTTTTTCCTAGACCGTCTGGAATTTCACTGTTCAGGTCTGTCGGGCCAGCACTTTTCAGAATGTCTGTAGTGGACCTATTACTGTGGTGATTTAATAAATTATAAACTTAATAAGCCATACATACAGATGCTCTAATTGTATTGTTTTACTACTTTAGGAATACTGGAAGTTTAACAACATTAAAAATTAGAAGTTTAAGTGAAACTGATCCTGAAACTAGGTAGGATTTATAGTAATATAAATATTAAAGTGAGTTTGTGATATGTAGAATAAATATCATCTTAGTGTGTTTGAGCTTTGTGTGAGTTATAGATGTAACACTGATATAATTAGTTTTTACTAATTTCCTCTTCCAGTTTCTGCGCAAGATCCCTTTCTGGGGTATTGTCGCACAGTTGTAAGGTCAAAGACTTGTGGCACGAAAAGTTAAAAATGTTAAAAACCTTTAAAACTATATACACTGATCAATATCATCGTTGTTACATCTCGGCCAGCCCCTGTTAGAATGCATCAATACTTGGAGTTGTTGAGTTTTCAGTGCAAACAAAAATTGAACTGGACATACTGTTCAGAAAAGGTGGAAATAAAAATATGTGTTCACAGAGCAATGGGATTTAATTTGTAATGACTGCCTTTCAGAAATAAAGTGTGAAATAATTTTGTTCAGTACCAATTCATCTGGAATAAACAATCCCTTTTTGGCTGAAAACCCAATAAATCGATGTTTGAATATGTAAGTTTGAAATAAAACTGTTTATCTGAATATTTATCAAAGTATATTTATTATTTTACCTATATTCAGGCTATATAGAATATTACAGAAGAATAAATTTGATGAAGCTGAAAAATTTGCTAATCTCTTTCAACTAGATATGGAGGTAAGATAGACAGATGGCATGTTTTCATACTCATAGGCTATCAAGATGAATATCTAGAGTATGAAGTCATACGTCAGGGATTGGTTCTCTTTGCTTTTTCCAGGGTTTGACACTAACAGTGTCCCAGGATTCCGAGGATACTAAAAACTAGGGAGGAATTCCAGTGGTTCTAAGCTGAGAATCCTGTCTCAGTCCCTTAAAATTGCCCTGTATTTATATGAATTTGAGTTTTCATGAATAGTTCATGAAATTCATACAAATTTGTGTCATTTATTGGTGAAATCCCAATCATAAAGGAGAAATATCTAACTTAGGATTCCTTCTGAATCCCTGGTAACATCAGTCGGTGTCAAACCCTGTTTTCCTGTGTTTGTTTTTGTAGATTCATTAGTTAAACTTAAGTTTTATGACTTTGAAGTGGTGTAGCTAAATTTTGTTTGATTTATTACTGTGACAGTGGGTTGTTTTCAATGAGATACTGAATATATTTTAAAGTATTGTGATAATAATTCAGAATAATAAATATTCCAGAATATGTGATAAATATGATTTGTTCATAGCTCTACTACTGTTTAATTATGTAAATATTCCCAAACCCATTTTTTTGGTGCAAAATATTAAGTATTCCTATTGGGTATTAATTAGTTTATGTAAAAGCAGATTAGATGTATGCACCACTGACAGTTGAATTAAATTTAACTATATGGAGATTGAATCTAGAAATTGTGCAAAATTTTCTTTCGTATACATGGGTTAATAAGTATTTAAAATCCATGGAATGGTCAAGATACATATTTATAGTCGGTATTATATATAACAAATGCATGTCTCATGATGTTAATTGTAAGATATTTATTTTTTCAGCTAGTACATAAAGTGAAAGCTAACTTTCTTATCGATGAATTATCTCCATGGAAGTGTATCGACCATGACTCAGATAAGATTGATACCATGGTTACACAATTATGGACTTGTTTAGATACTGTTGAGGATGGATTACATATAGCAGAGAAATGTATGACAGCAGCTTTACCTACATTAAAAGATACAGATAAATTACTCACTTATTGTAATGATAAGGTTAGTATTGGTTAGGCATTGTTTTAGAACTTGGATAAAGTCAGTGTAGAAGTAAATATTGACATAGTCAGGGTTCAACACTAAAAGTGTCCCAGGATTCTGAGGATACCAAAAAGTTTTGGAGGAATCCCTGTGCTTTTAGCTGAGGATTCCATCGAAATTCCTGAAAAATTGCCCTTCGGCTTTTCTTACTCTGACGAGGGATTTCTTTGGCATCTGTGGTATAGGCAGTAAGTTTCAAATACTGATAGTTCATCATAGTTGTGCAGGTTTCAATAAATCAATTTCTGCAGCAAGGGAAGGTTATTGCATAAGAAGAGGGAGAAAAAGGCCAGAATTGATGCAATTATTTTGTTTGGTTCTATTAAAGATTAAAACTGATTCAGAATAACCAGTTGAAAAAAAAACTTTCACATATGCCTAAAAAGTTTTGATAATAAATGTAGTAAATTTGAATATTAACTTTTTTATATAAAATTTCAGTTACAGAAGACCACATGCAAGGATACCACAGCAAAGGAAAGACAACAACATTTGTTGACTAAGGTTATTACTTTAATTTTTTTGTTTATCTAAGATGTCATTTATAAAGACAATGTAACCCAGTGGTGCTTTTCACAAAAATTCTTACGAAAAAAATCTTTGTAAGTCAGTTTTATATAATTAGCACTTCAAAGTCAGACGTATAATAAGCATAACTATGATATGATATTCAAAAGGTATGCACACTTTTACACAATTTGTATAATATTGATAATTGATAAGCCAAAACATGAGTGTATTATTAATGGTTCTTACTTTTGACTTGCAAAGATTTTTTTGTAAGAATTTTTGTGAAAAGCACCACAGGTCAGTAGCACAGTTTGTATCATGTCTAGATTTGAATCTAGTGTCCAGAAGGCAGTATGATTAGAATCCCCTCGGAGAGGTTATACCCTTCCATGAAAATTTGACAATAATGTCAATTTTCCTCCATTAATCAGTGTATGGAGAAAGTTCCAACCTTGTGGAACGGTAGGTGAGTACTGTATAGACAAGCAAATAGTAATAGTATAGTCCAAGAAAACTAGGTTAGGTGCGCTGGATGCCGTAAAATAACCTGAAAAAAAATGTGTTGACACAGCATTAACCCAAATATAAATAAAGACAATAATATTATGATGCTGTCCATGTATCCACAAGGCATACAAGTAAGTATTTGATGATTACTTTATAGCTGATAATTGTGAACTTGTTTCAGTTTAATAAAAAGTTCCAAGATATTTATTGCATGAAGTAATAATGTGGAGCCATTTGAATCACAGTCAACACCTTCACGCACTAGCTTGAAGCATAGGCTTCTGACTAGTGAAACCTTTTACTTCATTTAGTCATGCTAGTAGATAATTTTGCCCTTTATTATATAACATTATAAATTAATGAAGCGCTTGAGAAAGTATAATGTGATGATTGGAACCATTCACTCATGGTTTTTTTAATACAGTTGGAGAAAAGTCACCGCTAATAATAATTTTTGTTTGAGTTCATTTATTAACACTCTGTAAAATTTATGATTCTTATTTTGTTCCAGTTGTTAGAGATTCAACACCGTTTTATTACATTCAAGTTGATTTATGGTGAAAGTTTATATAGGTAAATTGTTAAAATTTGTCTTTATATACTCTATATTAAAGTATTCATCAATGTATGATCTCTCTTTTATAGCTCATGATTATCAACACAGACATGTTTGTTTTTCATTTTTAGCCAGATTTTCAATGAAAAAATTCGGCTTATAGTTTGGCGAAACACAGGCGTGTGGGGGGCGTCCAGTGTCGGTAACAATTGCATTAAAGTTTTCAATTTAGCATATATCTCTGCCATTTATTGTCAGATCTTTATGAAACTTCATACCATGATAACATACCATGTAACAAACAGAATAACCACAACTCTACCTGGCTTAATTATGGATTATTTCCCTTTGTATTTTTTGCATTAAAGATTTTAAATCCGGCTTTAATGTGGTTTCCACATTAAATTTCTTGTTGGGCATTCAATTGATCTTTGATAATGATGGAACTTAATGTGTTTGGGATCATTTCAAAATTTTGTTAAGCTGACTCTTGTCTGAGAACCTCTTTATCCGGCAGTCATACAATGGCTTTCATGGCTTCAAAAGGGAGGGGTAGAAAATTGGACTGCTGTTTCTTGTTCAAAGTAGGGATTCTTTCCTACAACAATTTCAGCTTAAATGAAATGGCCACATGAAAATAGAAACACTTGAGTGAAAGAATGAAAGGCTATATCAGCATCAAAAGGTTGATATTTCTGTTACTGCTAATGGCATCATAATTATTTGATAAAAGTTAATTAGCTAATTGCTCTGTTGTGAGAGACACAAATTGCAAATAAGACATGAAACTTAAAAGGTAATGCACAGTTTGATTTCCTTTCCTAAAGTTATTCACTGAGAAAAGCCTTTGACTGAAAATGTTTGTTGATGAATAAATAACATCACTAATATGAGTAAAAGAGAACTGGCAAGTTTCCTTAGTATATCACCAGCTAGCACTCCACCCCACTGGTACCCTCACTTTGGTATCATATACTTATTTCTTTTGGTTTAAGAAGGGTTCCAGGGGACAAAGCGATAGATAGGGATATCCTTAGGTTACAACTAAGCTATGGTTCAGAAGAGTCTATGAAGACTAAGAGTCAAGAAGAATTCACTAAGTATTACTAAGTGTAATGTATGAAAATGAAATATTAATATTGAATACAAATTTGTTCTAGTGGTGAGAAATGGGAACAATTTATGCATGTAGATTTGTTAAGTGAATCATTGAAATGGTTTGATGAAAGAAGACTTGATTATGGTTTTGTAATTTGGACAAGACATCAGGTAATAGTAATATTTTGTAGATTAATGTCTTCTTTCTTTATTTTCTGAAAGAACTTATATATTTCTCTACAAAAATAAAGAAATTCTGCTGAACTGTAAAATCTGCAATATGCCTTGAATCATCAATATGCCATTATTTTTGTAAACTCTTATAACTTCTTCCAAATTGAGATGCAATTGTTTTCAAAATGGGAACTAGCCTCTTTCTTTGAATTGTCAAAATTTTCAATTGAAATTATTATAATTGTAAGCCTTTTAAAAGTAAATTACTTGGTATAATTTTAGATATATCTTTCCTGTATCGAAGGATGTTTTTCATATTCTTGTATGTTGAACACTTCTAAGGTATGTCAAAAATGGCAAAAAACTTACCAATCAGGAAGAATTTTGATATTTGCTGCCTGACTGTGATGCACTGAAGAGAATCCCCTTGCTTCCTGAACAGGGAGTATTCCCTATAAGAGAGAAGTTTTTGCATGTATTACTACCCACCCACTAATAATATACATTTTGTATTATATTGTATATTTACAGTCATGTTGGCAGAGTGATATATTATGTAAAGAATTAATACAGAAGATATTATCTACAGTTTTGTCAGATATCTCTCTCAATGATTTATATGATTACCTTAGTAATGCTATAATACCATGTGTTATACAAGGAATACCAGAGGCTATGGTAAATATATGTAGAGGATATTTGTTTATTTTGGTGTAAGATTGATTTTTATTTCACTAGTGAGCTAAGGATGCAATATTTTGACGAGTGGCTATTAGCCACAGGGAAAAAATAATATCATTTGCTCACGAGTGAAATAAATAGATCTTACACTGAAATAAACAAATTTTCTGTTAATTTTTTGCTTCAAACTGGCTTTTTTATCTTTAAGTATGAAAATAAGTAATCAGAACAGCGCATCTAAACAATGAAATATGTAATACAAATGTATTTTCATTGTTTCAAAATAGTGGAGTATCGATTTTTATTTCACCGATATATCCCGGTATACAACTGGTACGCATATAATCAATGGGATTGCTCATATTAAATTATAAAATAAGTATTAAGACATACTGAACTAGGAATACATTCATGGAGGTGGTTTGCTGAGTGATAATTGGGTCAGAGACTTAACAAAAAATTAGCTTGGATAAGTTTGACACCTAGTGTAATACAATGGCATACTGCCTGTACAACACTTCTGTAGTGGTTGCCTGGCCAATGTGAGCATGACTGATCAACATGTATTAATGTTTCAGTCTCATGGCCTGCAGAATTTGTTTTAGAGAGGGTTCAGTTGCACTCTTGCTTTGATCGAGATTAGACATGCTATAGTATAACAAAGGCAAATAGGCGTAATGATAATTTTATTAACTAGAAAAATGGGTTAGTTTCCTTGCATCCAGTCAGTTGACAGAAGTGAGAAACAATTAATAGTACACTAGGCATACATGTAATTATCAACTTAGGAACTCTAGAGTAACATCCCTTTAACTATTTGTGTGGCATATGTTATCTTATCATAAAAAGATACAACAGCCAACTTTGCCAAGTGATAGAACTTTATTAATACAATCTATATTATCATATTGCATATTGTTTTACTGATAGAATTTGGTTTGAAAACTACAAAAAATTTAAAGCTGATTAAATTTTCAGGTTATAAAGACATGGGAAATTTGTAAGTGAAAAATAAATGGCAAACTAGCTATTTTGAGTATTTCATGAAATGATCACTGCTTTTGCATGTTAAACTTAGTTAAACATAGTTAAACTTTTGACAGACTATAATATGTCATTGTTTTTTGCTTTCAGGAAGATGTAGTTGAGTTTATCATCAACAGAACTAAAACATTTGAAACTAAAGATAAGGTAGATAAACAAAACATAGTAGATACTAACATTATGTATTTTTTCTAACAATGAAATGCTGTGTTATTTGATGAAAATAAATGGTGAAAACATAAAATCCTAAGTTTTCATTATGGTGAAAATTTAAAAATATGCCACGGAAATATAATAAAATAGCCTTGAAAATGTTTATCAAAACATCAAAATGAAACAGTCCTTGGAATAAATATAAAATGTTTCTCATATACAAAAATTAGCTAAACATGTTCAGTTGTGCACTGGTACAAACTCTGATATTTTCATATACTTTTGTATGGTTGCCTATATCCTGTTTTCACCATTGTTTGTTGTAGGAAAAAAACTAAGTTAAATTTGAACATTCAAGCTTAAAATACTTTGTTCTTTATGTCTCTATACATGTACATGGTATTAATGGTCTACCAAAATCAAAGAAAGTCAATGACATGGAAAATGATGCAATTTAGGTTCCATTAGTTTGTACAATCCTTTATATATGTTATGTTTCAGGAGAACTGGCCAGTATCAGCAATACAGTTTGCTAAACATTTTTTTAGAACATTTAATGATGTAACAAATGTTGTGATGAATGATGAAACATGTTCTGTAGAAGAAAATGTTCACCAGGTAATTCTTATATTATATTATTCATATTTTAAATATATAGATTCAAAATCCAGCATGCATGTTTCCAGGGAACTATTTTCTTTGAGAAGGGTGTTTTAATTTAATATTGGTGAAAGTTTTTAGTATTAATACTGATTTCAGTATCTTGGGAATAAATTACTCTATGTAATTTACATGAAACTTGTCTATTTCAGTATTTTGAGTGTTGGTTTTCAGTATTTTCAAAACTTTCAACTTCCACCCATGCATTAAGCTAGCATTTTTTGCATAGTCCGAGATGAACAGGGAGCAGTCTTAGGAGTTATTAATGCACTATCAAAATGAGAATTTATTTTTTATTCAATTTATTTCTCTGTTGTTTAATGAAAATAAGTTATATAGTACTATAAAACATGTATATTCTCTGTATTTCAGACATTATTGAACTGTAAAGATAAATTAAAGAGTTTATCAACATTGATCATCAAACTACAACAATTAGATAAAGTTCTACATACATACAAGTTTAAACTAACTCTGGAACAATTCCTTAAGGTTAGAATCTTATTATATCTATTTCAGATCCCACCTAGGGAGGTTATACCCTTCCATGAAAATTTGACAATAATAAGTTATATGGAGAAGTTTCCGGCCTTATGGAAGGGTATGTGAGTACTGGTTATAGACAAGGGACCAGGAAAGCTTGGTTAAGTATGCTGGATGCTGTAAAATAACCTAAATTTTGTTGACACATTGTTAAAATCAGTATAAATAAATGAATATGTTAACCAATGTGCGTAACCTAGCTGATATCCTATATTTATTGTATATTGTATGACATATACCTCTATTTACATATTATGTAATACACTGTGTTTAAAATAAACTGGTTGACTGTTATGATAATGAAATAGTGCTATTACAGTTAAGTTTCAATAAGATTTGAGTGGGGACATTTCCTTTTTTTTAAATAAAGCATTGGAATCATAGAATCTGAAAAAAATCAATAACTTTGCAAATGAGCAAGAAGGTCTTTATTGTGGAACTTGGCCATGTTATCTTGATCTCTGTACTTGTTTAGACTAACATATTTAAGTTTATGTAATTATATTCAGGTAAAGTTCATTCGCTGGAACACCACTGGGTCGAATTAATTGGCTGGGTCGAACATATTGTCTGGCACCGTTCAATTTCCCTTCTATATCTATATTAGTCTAACTCTTTTGAGTCAAACAGGACTGGGTCAAACTCTCGAACCTATATCACGGTCCCGTGGTTTAGAAATAAACTATAATACCATTGTCTCTTTCGAACAATCGAACGCATCGGCAGTAAAATCTTGACCGTAGTCATTGTTTGTGACACGTGATAATAACACAGTGTGAAAATCGCTCAACAATAGATTTGTTAATTGATGTTAATTTTTCAAAAACAACTTTGAACTTGGACAAATATCGGCAAGGTCGAACAGCTCAAATTTTTTTCACATTCCCTCGAGTTAGAGCCAGCAAACTTTTACTGTATGTGTATATTTGTTTTTTACAGGAGAATACTGAGACTATAGCATTTAGAATGATAGATAAAGCTGTGACATTAGATTTAATACATGAAACATTAGAGAGACAAATACAACCTTATATGAATGATTATAGTCTACGTCAAGATATGATCTTCTCTAAATATGTCAGGGTAAGACATTGTTATAATCTGTTAGCATTTTCTATAAAAATCTTATGTGTTAGTATTTTATATGTTTGTGTTTTTTTTGCACACATCATTGTTGAGTGAAGGCTGATATGAAGCCATGCCTTTTTTCCCCTATATAAATGGGGTCGTTTACAGGCGCCTTCCCCTTCTGAAATTTCTTTGATATCATGCAGTTTTCCCCAAAATTTGGAGGTTACCACTGATTTTTCATTCCCCTATCAATGAAATTGTGATGAAACTTCCCCATTGTTGTATAAAAGTAAGGCCCCAGGCGCTTTCCCAAACACTGAAAAAATGCCCTGGAAGCTTTTTCACTAAGAAAAGTTGTTATTGTTTGTTTATAGACCTTTTTTGGGCCAGTGTGAGGTTGGTGCGACCTAGGACCTGTTTTAAACCACCAGAGGCAATTGTTTTGCTACTGTCCGTTCTAAGCTGTAATCCCTTAGATTCTTGTATTTGGATCACAATACTTGTTCTGGTTAAAATTCATTGTACCTGCCAAGAGTGAATTATATAAGTTTGCCAAGTAATCTAGTTACTGGTTAACATCTAAATCTTCAAGGACCACAAAGGAAATAAAGACTAGTTTTTTTGTGTTATCCATTCTAATGTTCTGTGTTATTCATTGTCTTAGAAATTACAACTATATTTTGTATTCATTTTTTGTCAGTTTATATTAATTGTACCATTATTTGTTACCTAATACTGAAATAAATCTATCTGTCTGTCCGTCCATCTGTCTGTCTGCCCACCGCCCACCTGCCTGCCTGCCGACCTTCTGACCTATCAACCTACTTACCTATCGACCTACCTACCTACCTATCTATCTATAGATTGAGAGAGCAATGAGTAGGTTGACTCACTGCCGTGATATAACTTTAACAATTTGTTGCTCTGGCATTAAACTCAACCAAAAACTATATGTTCATGTATGTTATTGTACCTTTCAGGATGTACTAGAGAGATCTAATAAAGTTGTCAGTTATAGAGATATTGCTGCTGTTATTGATTGTATAACTGATGTAGAGGTTCGTTTATAATTACATCTTATTACAATTTTAGTATACTTCATGTGTTACCACTCACTTTTAAATTGGGGGGGGGGGTTAACCCCCTCGGTTAAAAATATGGGAAAAGAAGTTTTTTTAGTGGGGGTATAAATCAAATAATAATCACATTATTCAAAGCTTAATTGATCTATGATTGTAATTGCAAAGCTTAGCATGATTTTGCATAGCATTTTCACCAATTTTTCAAGCCAATGAATGGCTTCTTACTGTAGCACATATTGCCACTCACTGTATCACACACTGTTCTATTACGTGATATCATGTATACCCAAAAATTTTGAACATGCGTTCTTGAACCTAGTCAAGCTTGATTACTAAGTTGCCAATTTTATTATGTGATATGATAGTTGATGTTGAATAAATAACTATGTTTATTTCATTGATATTTTCAGCAAAAGATAATTGGAGTATTAGAAGTAATAAAATGGGCAGATATACCTTGGAGCCAGGGTGTTGAACAGATTGTACAGATTGGATTAAACTTGAAACATTCTAAGTTAGTATTGTATGAGATATTTGTATCCTGTTTGTATGCTAGGGTTCTTTAGAGGACACATACCCTAGCCACCTGGCTAGCTCAGTTAGTAGCAAGCAAGTCTACTGATCCAGGGGTCGTGGTTTTGATTCCTGGGAGGGATAAATCCTATGGATGAATGTTTTAGGAGTTATGCCCATTTTATATTTTACAAATATGAATTGGTAATTATTGTTTGACCAATTTATTTCCTTTCAAAAATTGATTTCTGTCTTGAAATAATTTTTGTTTAAAGATAAGCCTTGCCATGAACAAAACATCTGAAAAGTCGAGAGCACTGTCCTTAGGCTGCTCTTGTTAATTATTTTGGGAAGTAGTCAGTCACTGACGAAAGTATGTGCTTAGTAGTTGGTTAACGGCTAAATCAGGAGATTTAGCCTTTCCAGGAGGAGTGAGTAGGTTGACTGATCACCCTTATATGACCTATACTATGTGTTGCTACAGCGTTAAACCCAAAAAACAAACAAACAAACACATACTCTATGTACTAGACCTAACAAAATAACAGATGATCCCACATTCTTTATAATAGAATGGTCTCTATATAGGAACCCTTTTCTTTTATAATATAGCATTTGGGACTGAAAAATAATCAAAATTAAGCATTTAGAGCTAAAAAAATCACTGAAATTGTCATAATTTTGCAATTATTGAGGTAGTATATATGACAGAAGTTTACTGTATATGATTTCAGTGTAAAACAAATAGAAGAACAATGTGAACGTGTTAAAGTAAGAAAAGTTATGATGAAATATGGATTAAAGAATTGTGCTATACCAGAAGGTGAAAATCTGGAGGTAAATGTTGTAGCTTGATTACCATAGTGTTACTACAAGGTTAATAAAACTGCCGGCTAGCTTAGTTGGTAGCACACAAGTCTACTGATTGAGGAATCAATAATTTCAATTCTCAGGCAGGGTATACTTTCATTAGCTTGGTCATGAAATTATTTCTATGGCTATTCTCCCTCTTACCATTAATTTTAAATAATGTAGGGCAGTTGTCTGTCACGGACGGAAGGGTGCGCCTAGTAACTGGTTAACAGCTTAATATTCCAGAGTTTTGCCTTTCCAGGAACAGCGAGTAGGCTGACTGACCCCTGTTATATATCCTATACAATGTGTTATTACGGTGTTAAACCCAACTCCAAAAAAATAATCTAGTAAATACCTTTAATTTCAATATTTCTGCCAAAGCCTTTATCAAGATATCTTTGACTTGAACTTTCTAACATTTAACATGTTGCTAAGGTGATTTTATTCCTATATGCATTGGAACTTGATCTATATTTCAGTATACAATAAAACGTTGACAACTACGTTACTAAGGTTATTTGTTCACTATATTTCAGCGTTTATTACATTATATGATATTACAAGATAAAGATGGCTGTATGGATGATGCTTTAATTGTGATGAGATACTGTAATGTAAACTTAGAAATAGATCTATATTTACATAGAATGAGACAACTTATACATTGTAACAAGGTATTGTATATATGAAATATTGTAATGTAAACTTAGAAATAGATCTATGTTTACATAGAATGAGGCAACTTATACATTGTAACAAGGTATTGTATATATGAAATATTGTAATGTAAACTTAGAAATAGATCTATATTTACATAGAATGAGACAACTTATACATTGTAACAAGGTATTGTTTGTATATATGAGATATTGTAATGTAAACTTAGAAATAGATCTATATTTACATAGAATGAGACAACTTATACATTGTAACAAGGTATTGTTTGTATATATGAAATATTGTAATGTAAACTTAGAAATAGATCTATATTTACATAGAATGAGGCAACTTATACATTGTAACTAGGTATTGTATATATGTACATGTATTTATGTTTGTATTTACCTGCCTCAGTTGCCAAGGTACTTTTTGTCAATCACCTATTAAAGTATGGTTTAAAGTTTGCACCCATATGCATGTTTAGTGAACTACAATCTTGTATGATAACCCCATATCATTGAAATCACATTCAGGCAGGTGATTCCTCACAGTACTGACTTATACCTGAGACGAGTGGAGCAACTGTAAATTACTTGCTCGAGGAAATTAGAAGTGCCCTTAGTGAGGTTCGAACCTGGAAACTCTCCCTGGACTACTGCCACTGCTATCTGATTGAGTGAAAATTTTTAATATTGATACTGATTTCAGTATTGTGAAAAGAAATTACTCTATGTAGTTAACATTAAATAACTAATTTCAATATTTTGATAGTAAGTTTTCAGTATTTTCAAAACTTCAGCTTTCACCCATGTATCAGTAGTGATACTAGCAAATACTGATATACTGTAAAGTTTCATTATATTTTAGTTTGAAGAGTGTATGGAATTACTAGAGATGTTACCATGTAAGATTGGTGTTAAAATAGGTAAACGTTTAGTCAACTATACTTATGTTACATTACAAGATACTACACTTATTGAAGGATTAGAAACTGAGGTAGGATATTGTATCGTTGTTTGATTTTATTAGCCGTTTTTTTAACGAAGAAATTAGGCTTATAGTTTGGCGAAACCCAGGCGGGCGGGCGTCCGGTGTCCTTTACAGCTGTGTTAAAGTTCTTTCTTTACCATAATTATATTTCTGCCATTTATTGTCAGGTCTTTATGAAACTTCATACAATGATAACATAACATGTGATAAACAGAATAAGAAAAGTAACCGCAACTCTATCTGGCTTTATTATAGATTATTTCCTTTTCAAATTTTTACGTTAAAGTTTCTTCTGTATTGACATAAACTTGATCTAAATTTTCCTATCTTTGGAACAATCTGGCTTTAATGTGGTTTTCACATTATATTTCTTGTTTTGCCTTATTCAGAAGTACTGTATATTGTAACTATATAGAATGAATATTTATTTTCTCTTTAATGTGTTCATGTGTTAAACACTTATAAATTGATATTTTATCTTGATAGATTAAGAAGAATAAGCAAGTTTTCACACAGGCAGCCGTTCTAATTCTCAAATTTCTACAATCTAAAACAGAAGGTAATATACATTCATTTTTTGTCATTTATTGATTTATATATGCTTGATTTCCTTCTTGCATTAATATTTTTGTTGTTTTATTTGGTGACTTAGTAGATCTTATGACTTTAGTGTCAACTAAACAAACACATCCTTGATTGTGGTGTTAGTATTCGATCTATGAATTTATCATTTTGTATATGCAAAAGATGTTGATGTTTAAAAGAGCAAAGCTTAGCTCTGAGAGCCTGTCTACTAGAACTTGGGTAAACAACTACCATTTTCAAATAATATACTTAATATGTTAAAACATGTATACTGTTTTTGACTGGGAACGGTGCAAGCCAGGTATATTGTATAGTTTATCTAAGGCTGATTCGTGATATCCCATACATACTTGTCAAATCAATATACCACTTGTTACATCATTATACATGTATTTTTTTTTTTTTTTGTAGTTTCAGATGTGTTTGAATTAAATGAGTTAAAACAAGATGAAGTGATGTATAAAAACCTGCTATCATTACAAGTATGCTTTTATGTACTTTCTATAATGTTAATGTATTTTAGGATGAGGATGAAATACAAGGGCATACTATGATGTCTAATGTCTAAATATGTCTTCTTGATTATTTGTTTTGAAACTTTAATATGAGTGGTGCCTCAGTTTATTGTTTAAGTACCAAAGATTTAGAGCTTATGTAATTTATTTCCATTTATCTGATTAAAAACACCAACTTAAGGTCGTTAACAATTGCGTTAAAGTTTTTCTTTTCCTTATATTTCTGCCATTTAATGTCAGATCTTTATGAAACTTCATACAATGATAACATACCATGTGATGAACAGAATTAGAAAGAAACCACAACTCTACCTGGCTTTATTATAGATTTTTTTATACCCCCGCTTCGAAGAAGAGGGGGGTATACTGTTTTACCCTTGTCCGTGCGTGCGTGCGTCCCTCCACCCGTCCGTCCGTTACAAAATTTCCGTCGCAGTTTACTCAGCAACTATAACATGCAGCAGCCTAATACTTTGCATATTGCTTCATCCCATAGTCCCATGTGGTGTAAAGCGATTTCATGCTCCTTGCTCATCTACTTCCTGTTTGTCGCATATTTTTAGATTTTTGCGGGGGTATCACTAGTGAGCATTAGCTCACAGATTTACTTGTTTTGTAATTTTTGCGTTAAAGATTTTAAATCCAGCTTTAATGTAGTTTCCACATTACATTTCTTGTTATCAATCAATTCAATGATTGAAACTTAAACTTGAATTATCTCTAGTCATTCCCAACTATCAAATTTGTCTCTGCTATTGATCTCTAGTTCTGGGTTGGACATTGCCTGATTTCAGATTTCATTTTATAGTACGATGCATTTGATAATGGAGCCGCGGCCATGGCATAGTGGTTAGCATGTCTGATTTTGAATCCGGAGATCGCGGGTTCCAGCCTGGTCTCGGTAGGTCATACCCTATAAATGAGTTGTGGGCTTCATGGTAGGGTAAGATAGTACGGGTGATAGAAAAGCGTCCAGGAAACCTATAGTAGTATGACCTATATATGTGTTGAATATGACATTAAACCCAATTAAAAAAAATATAATGGTTTTATCTACATCATGTGTTTCAGATTGAGTTTAATATGTATTTAACTACATTACAATATAATACAGATATATACAGGATGAAACTGCTTGATGATTATATTGATAACTTCTTGCAAAATAAACTGGATCAAGTGAGTTCTTTTAAAGTCATTATGTTCTAACCTGACCCTTAGTGCACATTCCTACATGTACATAGTCTGATTTAAATTAATAGCTATTAAAAATCATGTTATTGTTTAAAAGTTTAAAGCGATATTTAGATCATTTGATGTAAGCATCGGAAATTTACTAGACTTGGTATGATTTAAGAGGAAATTAATTGAATACCAATGGTCCCAATTAAAATGCAGTATTCCCAAAATTCATAACTAATACTACATTGTATCTTTTCAAAAAAAAACTAATGCACAATTTAGCCATTATAGCTCTACCAAAATTAAATGACTTGGGTTTTGTCCCAATGAAGAGAGAACAATCCCTACAGTTGGTCTTGATTGTGGATTGATTTTTTACTACAACATTTTACCTCAAAGTATGTTTTCTATTACAGACAAGTGGTTATGGTAAAATATACAGGTAGGGTTTTTTACTTTGATCTTACAAAATTTAACATGTCATTATTTATTTTGTATTCTAGTACAATCTTAGAATTCACTCTTCAAATCACTGCACAGTGATAAAACTAATTTAAACTTAATTAACTTGTTGGTTTAAATAGAAAGCAAAATATCAGTTATAAAAAACATGACACAATGGACAATAGTAAATACAATGTATTTGACATTTTCAATATCATATGACTAAGACCTGGTACAGTCATGTACAGGACATTGTCCATCTATCTATGTGCATGCTTGATTTTATTTTTTAAGAACTGATCCTAGAGGTAGGTTATTTTGAAATCTTAGAGAGGATCTCTTTCCTATGTAAAAAGCTGTTGGATTAATCAAATTTCAGGGATTTCAAAAGTTTTGGGAAAAAAAATGATCTTTTACCCATTTTTCTAATGAATCAATTCATGAAATATTTGACTGAATATTCACCATCACAAGATCTTTTTTTCTATACTAATTTTATTTTAGCTCAATTGTGAAACAAGTTCTTGCAACTTAGATTAATCACTTTCAAGTCCACCTCCTGGTCTTCCAGTACTGGGCTAGTAGGATAAAGTTTCTTGCTCAAGAAAACAACAGGGTAGGTTTTGGATGGAATTTGTACCAATGCGAAGCTGGGTACCAAATGATTACCAGTTCAATATCATAACCACTCTACCTTTCTCTTCATATGATCTGATAATCGACACCTTGGAAATATTTTATACCAGGGCTTTTTCAGTCTATCTCACAGGGCCGAATATGGGCCCCATTCCAAATGCCAAAAATGACCATTTTTCCCAATTTCAAGAAAAAAATTCCCAATCTTGTTGAATAATTCCCAATCAAACATGATTTCAATAAATACATGAGAATTTGCAGTGAAAGCCTTACTGAACTGTCAGAACAAACTCTTCAAGAGCACTGCAACACTTTCAGAGACACCAAAGCAAGGCATATAAAGATTTCATACAGAAACATTAACGATGAAATTTCCAAATTGGGTTGATTTGTCAATATATTTTCCTAAACCAGACTATTTACCGTGTTAAAAATTCCCAATTTGGGCAGGGGCCTTTTTCCCAAAAACCCCTGAAAAAGCCCTGTATAATACCATGTTTATAAACAATGTTAATATTCTACAGACTAGCTAGACATCTACAGATCTATGAACCATTGGTACAAGGTAAACTAGCTATCAAATATGCTAACAATGATGATGTACAGACTGCTGTAAGAATATGTGGGTAAGTTGGTTTTATTGTAGTCATGGAGACAGGCAAAGCTAGTAGGTTGGTAAGAAATGGCAGACACAGTTCTAGAATTGAAATATGGGCTTTATTTAATAATTCATAACAAACTACAAAGTTAAAAATTAATTGGTCATAAGAACAAATATACTGAACCAAAAAAGAAACTTTCGCAAAGTATGTGCCAGTTGTTCAAGGGTACCACTTTGATGCACACACATATATACATGTAGTAGCTTGTAAAAATGTTGCTCGTGTCAAAAATACAGTATTTACAAAATCATAACGTTGATTTCATCGACGACTGGCCCTCAAAAAGTCCGGATTTGAACCCAATTGAACATCTTTGGGATAATATGGATAGACGCGTACGTCGACGTCCGAACCTCCAAGTAACATCAACGACCTTCAAGCTGCATTGCTTGAAGAATGGAATAATATTCCACAGGCTGACATTAAAAAACTTGTGCGACGTCGCTGTCAGGCAGTCAGCATTGCCCACGGCGGTCACACACGCTACTGATTGTTAACTTTAGAAACGACCCCTACCTTATTATAATTTAAAATTCAACAATCAATCTGATCCTTTCCTCCAAAGTGACGATTTTAAAAGAACCACAATACATTATTTTACAAAAATGTAAGCTTTCAGCCAAAATATTTGAAACTATACTAACATATCTACAATCAAACTTGGCGAAAGTTTCTTTTTTGGTTCAGTATATATTAAATGTATACCACCAATAAGTTTTGGCAGAAAAAGCACCATTGCCACTTGACAATGCCCAAGTTTGGTATATATTACACTATAATTACAGTATAAAATAGCAACCTTATACTTCACTCTGTTTTCATTATACACTCATAGTCTGGAGAAAATTCTAGAACTAAGAAAAGTTCATGGAGGCAGGAAATAGGGCTTATCAAATTTCTGATGTTTTAAGTAAATGTTTCTGCATAAGGAGGAGCGATAAAGAGCAGGGAAAAGAGAAAAATAGCATGGTGCAATAGTGTAAAATCGAAATAGTAAAAAGTACATGTACTGGTTAAAGACCTTAAGGGACAAACCTGAATCTGAATACATCAAATTTTTTGCTAATTATTTGGTCACATGATTTCATCCAGAACTGACAACAAAAATTCTTCTAAAAATAGAAATTGACTAAAAAATGGCATTTTACCTCTGTGCAAGAAGGTATTTGAATACTGACATCTGGGGAAATATTCGTAAGTGTCAATTTTACTGTGAAAAACTGTCATATCTGTCCTGTTCTTTGAAAGGCTAAATCTCTGGATTTAGCAATTAACAGTTGCTATGCTCATACTTCTGTCAAGGACTGACAACTGCTCTACATGATTTAGAATCAGTGGCAGGACAGAGGTCGGAGAATGGCCATAGAAATTATTTCATGATCAAACTCTTTGTAGGTTTGCCTGAGCCCTAGAATAGAACTCATAACTTGTCAATTAGTAGGCTTCCAGTACAGTTAGTCTTGATTATAGAAAGTGTTATTTTCTATACAGGGAGCTGTATGAGTCACATAAAACAGAAGAGACAGCTGATATACTATATGATGTAGTTCTAGAATTGATAAGATCACAAGCAGACATGGATATAGATAATAATGATGATGATATTATAAAATCACAACTACTACCAGATGTATGTTCTAGACTTGCTAATCAAGCACTATGTTTCTGTGATCCTGGTAAGTTGTTATATCGAGGGTTGTCCGCAAGAATATATTAAGTGCATTGCTGTAAAGAGTGAGTTACTACAGTCTTGTGGACAACCCTCGATATGTACTATATCTTTAGTAGCATATCAGGGGTTTAGCCCATAACATCCGTAGCTCAATATAAGAAAAGAGTGAGTTTCGACTGTTTTGCACTAAACCAGTGATATGTGCTGGGTGTTCTGAAGTATGTACTGATTTGTCTGATATTTTATCTTGTTCATGTATATGCCACTTGAAAATTTGGCTTATGATGTTCTGTGATCAATGTTATAGCCAGTATATAGAGCCTCAATCTTTGTATGCAAATATCTAATAGACTGGTGGCATTATCTCACAACATAGCACAGAGGGTCGCATTCATATCACCATGTGTCAACCACTCAGTACTTAGCTTTTATTTAGATGAAACACTGATCAAATTAGATCAAATTTTTCTAAGTATTTTGATAGTGCATGTTATTAATGATCTGTAATTGGTATATTTGTTGCATTTTGTGTCATATCATGATAGCATAGGTCATAAACTGATTGTGACTTGTATTTTGGGTTTGTCTGATGTAAAAAAGCCAGTAAGCAAATGAAGAGTTTTAGAAACTATTTTTATCTGTATTACATGTCCTGGGACATTAATGTTAGTCAGCATGTGATTTAATAAAATCAAAATATAAGTATGTGGCAAGTGATGCTCTTCAAAATTAGGTATTTAGCTGTTGGTGTTTTTTGTTGGATACTAAAATTAATTAGGATACTAATTAATCTGACAATGTTGTTATTTTATTGGTATAGGTTCTATTTATAACACTGGAAACATGTAACAGTTAATATTAAAACCAATCATGTTGTTATATAATTTTCTAGGTAAGATTACCCAGTTTCTAGAACTAAGTAAAGTATGTTCACTGTCTCTGAATGTATGTCAACAATGTGAATCTGGAGATACCAACCTAACTGATCTGGTAAGTTATTCTATATTCTAGTTTACCTGATTTATGTGTATATTTTAGCTTGACTTTTCTGATAATTGTGGACTATCCAACTCAATTGTGCCTCAGTGTGACACTTCTCAGTTTAGGTATTTGGTCCAACATATTGTATTTTAAAGATACTGATGAAATTAGCTTCATATGTGTCTTTGGTGTTACCATTGGAGGTATTCGAGATCTGTTCAGGTACAACAAGTGAACAAATAGTCTGGATATGATTGACCATTGTTGTCACCATAAATTACTAGAAAATCTAATTAAATTTACATACCAATATTTATACAGTAAAATTCTGCTAGAAAAACCACATTGACCAATGCAAAGTTGTGTGATTTTTGATGATTTTTAGTCCCAAATGCTTAATTAAGTATAGAACAGACAAATATTTTATTTTCAAGTCAGGTACATGATGAACAGCATAAGGGAAAAAAATAAAGAAAAATTGTCCCTATATTAAACCATCCGCTATTAAAACCATGGATTTTAATGGTCCTAATAATGGAACTTTACTGTAACTTTAATCAATTTCCTAGTATTATCTGGTATATTAAGAACTTAAAGAGCAGTTTAAAGCCTGCTTCCATATACATCCTGGCCTACTTTACAATATTGTATGTATTACAGTGGGAAGATTTTGGTAGAGGTTCTGGTGAGAAGTTTGATGAATCATTAGATAAAGAATTATATTCTGATTTAACATTAGATGTATATCAGGAAGATGGTTCTATCATGAACTCATCTGTTATTGTACCATTGATTGCTAAATATGTAGAGAAAAATCCTTTACTCTCAACACAGCAGGGTAAGCATGTAATTTTATTTACTTTATACCTATAGAGGTGCTTTTTTTACTCAGCCCTGTATAAGTAGTTAGTGTTTACATTTTATTTATTAAAATGCTATGCTGAAGATGTATTGCTATGTAGTATTTTGCATAATTATGTACATGTTTAAGATTATACACAACTTTGTGTTCAGTGATTAGTGCCCAATCTCTGTAAGAGGTATTGGGTTTGAGTGCAACCACTGGCTATGGTTTTGCTGAATATGCTGAATTTTATGTGTGTGAAAAAATTGATAATTACAAAAAAAAACCTATGGTCATCAAGATTTGCACAGGATTTTTTAGACCTTATGATGATATAGTGATACTTGCAATGATAACTAGTTATGATATATGATTGATATATTCAGGCGACGACGATGATGATGAAGATGATAAGAGTATAGTACAGAGATATTGTGAAGTATTAATGCCAGTAGTACAATATCTGAGAGATAATTGTCATCTACAAATAGCTTATAACTTCTCTATACATATGATGTTTACCTTACAACAATATATTCTACATCAAGATATGGGGTTACCTATATCAGAGGTAGGAATTTTACATTATTTGTAGGAGTAGTAGTTCAGTAGTAGGACGCATGCTTAGGGATCTAGAGGTCCCAGGTTTGAACATGCATCTATAGGGATTGAGAGGTCCCAGATTTGACCATGCATCTATAGGGATTGTGAGGTACCGGGTTTGAACATGCATCTATAGGGATTGAGAGGTCCCAGATTTGACCATGCATCTATAGGGATTGTGAGGTCCCAGGTTTGAACATGCATCTATAGGTCTTGTGAGGTCCCGGGTTTGAACATGCATCTATAGGGATTGAGAGGTCCCAGATTTGACCATGCATCTATAGGGAGTGCGAGGTCCCGGGTTTGACCATGCGTCTATAGGGTTTAAAAATGCATGTATAGGGATCAAGGGGTCCTGGGATTGAACATGAATCTATAGGGATTGAGAGGTCCCAGGTTTGACCATGAATGTATAGGGACTGAGAGGTCCTGGATTTGAACATGAATCTTTAGGGATCAAGAGGTCCTGGTTTAAACATGCATGTATAGGGGTCAATGGGTCCAGGGTTTGAACATGCAAGAAATTTAGCTACAGTTGTTCCATTGCATCCATGTGTAAATAGATACTGTGAGGGATCACCTGCTTGAAGGTGATTTTAATGATCATGGGTTATCATATAAAATTGTAAAGTTGGCTGAACATTTATATTGAAGCAGACTTTTAACTACGCTTTACTTATTATACCCCCTCTTAGGGGGGTATACTGTTTTACCCTTGTCTGTCCGTGCGTCCGTCCGTTACAAAAATTTCCGTCGCAGTTTTCTCAGCAACTATAACATGCAGCAGCCTAATACTTTGCATATTGCTTCATCCCATAGTCCCATGTGGTGTAAAGCGATTTCATGCTCCTTGCTCATCTACTTCCTGTTAGTCGCATATTTTTAGATTTTTGCAGGGGTATCACTAGTGAGCATTAGCTCACAGATTTACTTGTTAACTATTTTTGCGTCCTAGTCTCCTGGTATAATTGATTTGAAATAAAATTTCTAATTGATTAATTAACAGAATTTATGTCCAACTTTCTCTTCATCTCCATCTTATTATAAACAACATATTTTTTCCAATTTCTCTTCAGTTCATTAAAGTTGTCCACTCCTGTTAAATTGAGATTGACCAGTTGTCCACCCTGTAAAATTGACATGGAACCAGTTGTCCACCCTTGTCAAACTGAGATGGTACCAGTTGTCCAGGGTGACAAAACTACATGGGACCAGTTGTTCACCCCTGTCAAAAATGACATGTGACCAGTTGTCTGGCTCCCGAGTTATCCTTGTTGACTTATTTTGCAGTTTTAAATTAAAAAGTGTTTTTTTGGTATTGCTCACGTGAAATGAAACATTAATAAACATACCATACATGTTTTCATTATAGGGACAAAGAGAAAAAGTTCTACAAGAATGGAAGTTATTTCAAGATATACAAAAACATAGCCAAGCAATGTTGAAAGATTTAATTACAACCATTGTTATGAAGGTTAGTTCAGTTTTTTTAAGATTTTGATGTAAAAATGTTATTGTTTTGTTTATTACAAAAATGTTTTCAGATATTTTATTTAAAATACTACGTCATATATTATTACAAAACTAGTAAAGACTGCATGTTGGTGTACAAAACATCCATACGGTGGGCAGTGTATTACAGAGTAATTTAATGCTTGGAAGTTAAAAAACAAAATTCATTTGTGCAAAAGAAAATGAGCCTCAATCTTTTCCTTGATATTGTATTTTGATAAAACTCTGACTAACTGGTCATTGGATAACCAGCTCCACGTCAGTATGAATCCCATCCAAAACCTACCCCATTGTTTCCTTGAGCAAGAAACTTTCCTACTAGCTCAGTACTGGGCACCAGGAAGCGGACTCGAAAGTGATTAATCTAAGTTGTTTAACTTGTTTCACAATCAAGCTAAAATAGATTAGTATATATCTATTAACAATTGGATCTGCAGGTTATCTTTAGGCAGAAAGGCTTTCTGTTTTTACCAGTGCAGATGACTGATTTTGAAGTTGCATAAACTGAAGTTAATGCTCTATATTAGTTACATGGTTATTGCCAAATGTATACTTCATTGTATTGACCATATAATTTCAGATATACAACAGTTCAAAGATAGATTCTACATTAGCTTACACCTATTTATGTACTTGTCCTAAACGGGAAGTTATAGACTTAGTTATGAGACTGGCTAAAACTTATGGTCAACAGTACAAAAAGTTAAAGGTATGGCTAATTGTTGTACCTTGTATGTCTACAGCTGTTGACTGGCAACCTCTCTACTAGTCCACTTATGATTTTATAATTTATTGATTGTGTTAGTTTACTCAACTCATTAGTAAACATTTCTCTTTTTTATTAAATAATCTAGTTAACTTTCATTGTAGATCTATCAATATTTCATATAAATGTTTTTATCTGAATAAACAAGTTCATGTATTACATCAAAATTATATTTTAATAATTATAAACTAGTAAATTATTAATGACTTTCCAAAGCCTGTCAAATTTTGTTAAGATAATGACATGCAACTGACAGCTCTGAATCTTGTTTTCTTCAAACACTTGTAATGAAAGGATATCTAGAATGAGCTCTACAGCTATATTAGTCTTCCTAGTCACTGGCCCCAGTGACACCATAGTTTTGACTCTAGAATTTAGAAATACACAACAAATATATTAAATATTTTTATTTATCCCTATGGCTAGCTCAGTCAGTAGCATGTAAGTCAACTGATTGAGGTGTTGTGGGTTTGATTCCCAGATCGGGCAACCAGTTGACCTTTTAAATTTTAATAAGGGACACTGATCTCTGGTTTTTAGCTGGATTTTTCAACAACAAAAATTCGGCTAATAGTTCGGCAAAACACGGGTGGGTGGGCATCCGGTGTCGTTAACAATTGCGTTAAAGTTTTTCTTTTTCATATATTTCTGCCATTTATTGTCAGATCTTTATGCAATTTCATACAATGATAACATACCATGTGATAACAGAATTAGAAAGTAACCACAACTCTACCTGCCTTTATTATGGATTTTTTCCCTTTATAATCAATTTCAGGCTATTGCTGGACTAGGTATAGCTTTAGGAGAGACATTTCATGATCCTGGTATTATATCTAAATGTCAAACATTAGAAGAAGATTCATCATGGGCTTATAGATTGAAGAAAATGAAGGTAAAAGTTCATCATGTACCACTCTAGTCTGAACACTGTTAGTATGTAGAGGATATTTGTCAATTTGGATGTAAGATTGATTTTTATATCATCATGTGAGCTCAAAAAAAATATTTTCAAAAGCGGCCCAGCCACAAGTGAAAATGCCATTTTTAGCTCACAAGTTGAAGTAAAAAGCATTTTGTTCCAAATATGACAAATAATCTGTTCCTTATATGTTTCTTAGTTTGTCTGTGCTCTGTCAGAGATATTTTACTCTAATATAATGCAACATCATTCTCTTCTAAGATGATGTCTGACATGGGTATACCATATTAATGTATGTTTTAACAATGAATTTGCCCACTTAATAATTTACTACGATGATACACATACATCCTCTTTACTGATTTACACAGACAACATTGACATTCAACATTAACTATAATAGTGTACATGTACATTAAGAATTGTGTAAGTAAATATGTCTATAATATATGTTAAAACCTACTAAACTATTAAATTGATTTTATGTTACCCCCACAAATATTATTTTTCAATGGAGCAGTGGACATTTTCTCAAAAATACCTACAAAAAAGTTGACTGTTAGTCAATTTTATAAATTCACAGTTAACAGTCTGGATGATAGTAAAAAAATTATGATATGATTTCTGAAGGTATTCAATATTTTACTTATTGTAAGAGTATTAAGAATTAATAGGCTTAATAAATGGCCATATTATGAATGTTTCCTGCTTTTGATTTACGGTGATTTTTGCCTTGGAAAATGTCACAGGTCATATTTTTATGGACATAGTTTACATGAACAGCTGGTAGTTTTAAAATACTTGATCATCTTTTATATTTCAGATATCATTTAAGAATGAAATATTTGGACCATCAAGTGAGAAATCTAAGTTACTTCCTGCTATAGCCCAGAATGAGGCTGCTGATAGTGGACTGGTTATAGAATATTGTCAGTATGTATTTAATGTTTATAGTATTCATGAAGTTAGTTTCTTAGACCAGTCTGGGAAATTAGTATTTTTCTGCTGGAAGCATTGTTTTTATTCACCTGAAGTATTCATCCATACATACTTAATGTCTTAGTCAGGACTTACTGTTTACTGAATGGATTTAACTTGAAACAAATGTTCTCTGACATCAGATGACGTGTTTACTGCAAGACCAAGGCTCTTAACTTCAAAGTCAAGGTCATAATGAAGGTCATATGTTTACTTGTCTTTCACTATTTAGTGTCTCAGTCGCTTTAAATGATTTTGATTGCATTGATGCATTTAAAAGATAGAGGACCTTAATGTTATGCTATGTGCCAAGTACGAAAGCTCTAGGCATTACAGTTTTAGAGAGGATTAATTACCATTTCCTTATACAACTCTATGTAAAACTTGAATCTTCTGGGTTTGGGTCAATTTTGACTTCTGACTCATAAATTGAACTATCTTTATTTTAGGTCACTAAAGTTAGATGAGACACAAGGATTGTTATTATATATAGATCATTTATTTCATCAACCAGATGATTCAACATTTGATACAGATTATAATAAACAATCAGTGATTACCAGAGCAAGAGAAGCTATCTCTAAAATTGTTGATAAAGATAGACTGGTTCAAACATTGAAAAAAGTCTACTTCAGGTTTGTTGATACTATATATAAACTGTTGTACAGTCTGTGACAAAACAACAAGGTTGATAGTTTTCTGGGCTAGCCCTGAAGTTCAGGAATTTTGAGACCCAAGAAAGGGTTCTTTTCCTTTGTAGAAAGCAGTTAAAATCACGAAAATCTTGAATTTAAGAATTTTTAAATACTTGAAACATTAATACAGGAGTTAACATGATACTGGTCAAACTTATTGAAATTTGCTTGTATAACTTGTTCAGGTCAAGTCTAGTAAATAATAAAAGGACATTTTTCTTCTCAAATGAAAAAAACTTTGGACTTAAAAATTGACAAAAAATCATGATTTTAAAATTGCCACGGTGATCTTTCTAGTGGAAATTAACTGAAGTAAAAGTAGATAGCTTTATTATAATGATACATATATGTATAATTTTATCAATATTTGTAGGACAAGTCCATATGATTATGAGACAATAGAGTTTATATTTGAGATGATGTCAGATGTTGAAGAGATACCAGATATACCTGTAGATAAGGTAACTATAGATTATATTTTTAGACGGATTAATCATTTTTCAACGAAAAAAATCGGCTAATAGTTTGGCGAAACACGGGCAGGTTGTAGGTTGGTCGGGCAGGCATCCAGTGTCGTTAACAATTGCATTAAAGTTTTCAATTTAGCATATATTTCTGCCATTTATTGTCAGATCTTTATTAAACTTCATACAATGATAACATACCATGTGATGAACAGAATTAGAAAGTAACCACAACTCAACCTGGCTTTATTATGGAATACCTTCCTTTGTTATTTTTGCCTTAAAGTTTACAAATCTGGCTTTAATGTGGTTTCCACATTACATTTCTTGTATATTACTGGAATACAGTGCTCACCAAAAGTTTAGAGACATTTTCACTTTGTAAGCCTACTTAATAGCTTTTGTAAAAAAATTGATAACTTTGATTTTATAATGGATTTGCTTTTTTATGGCCAGGATCTGTGAAAAATCTAAACTACTAAAACAACAACAATAATGATAATAATACAGTAAATATATTGTTCTGTGATATTTCAGGGTATAAAATTATTAGAATATCTAAAAGTTTATACAAGACAATCTCCACCAGCAGAATATGAAATAGATTTTAAAATGGATGGAAAACAGAAAGAGGTATTATAGATATATAAATGAATAAGTAGTTTTAAAATATGTATGTTTCTTTTAATAGAATTACATCACAGCTTTGATACAGTGGTTAACAAACTGGGCTTTTATTCTTAATGCATTCGGATCGTGGAGCTTGGTCATGAAATTATTTCTACAGCCATTCTCCCTTCTACCAATGATTTTTAATTATGTAGGGCAATTGTCAGTCACTGACAAAAGTCAGCTTAGTAGTTGGTTAACAGCTAAATCCAGAGATTTAGCCTTTTCAGGAGTTTTCAGTAAATTGCTTTTGTTGGTATATTATTAGTCCTTTTGAAGATATATTGGTGTAAACCATCGGCCTCAAATGATTTACTTTATTGTATTGGATGTTCATGTATGTAAATACAATGTATCACTATACTGTCCAGGGCGGGTGAAATCTTAAAATTGTTTACTTATCTGTTCTTGCCAACTGGTAAAGTTACTTGTCCGTATGAATGTTATAGAATAAAATTATTGAAAAATCCACTTGTCGGTACTTGCCTTGGGACTACACTGACAATACAGACGTTTGATTTTGCTGGCCCTGTTGTCTACATTGAGAAATATAATAACTATTATTTTTATCTTCAGATGTTTACATCTGTTTTACCTAAAGAAAGTAAAACAAGACTTCCTATACATCCATTGTTACATGGTGATGCATGGAAAATAATAAGTAAGTTAACTTTTTTACATGATAATACATGAAGTTATTTTATGCAATAGACACAGTGTTATATAGTCTGTCCCTGTCTTGACACTGGCCTTTAACATAATAATTGTTTTTAGTAAATACCAATCCATGGGTGAAAGTTTTCCGTGTTTTGATGGAATTCCATATTTTCGACCCCCTGGAACCCCCGCGAGGGCGTTGCCCTGGACCCACCGGGGGTCCTAGTGGCCCCCAGCATTTTTTCAGTATATTCTCTATTCACAACTTTCACCCATGTTAGTTAAAGTGTTTGGAGAACGATAGGGCTGTCCTATTCAATTGTGCGTAGGCATAACACTACTTGTTTAATGTTTCATATTTTTTTATTTTCAGCAATATGTACATAACAATGTCTATTCTTTGTCATTGCAAGTGTAAAAATCAATATTTTGAGTTTTAAATATCATCTAATAAAATGGTGTTCCATTTTACATTTAGTATTTGATATTTTTGTATTTCAGCTCCAGAATTAAAGAGAGAAACTATTACAACATGGTTAATGATGTCTAATATGTTAAATGTAGGTTTATCATACCATTTGTTTTAACTAAAAGCTTACATAATATTATATGCAAGGTGGTGCATGTGTCTAATATTTTTAGCTGGATTTTTCAAAGCCTGGTCGGGCAGGCGGTCGGGCGTCCGGTGTCGTTAACAATTGCATTGAAGGTTTTTCTTTACCATATATTTCTGCCATTTAATGTCAAATCTTTATGAAACTTAATACAATGATAACATACCATGTGATGATCAGAATTAGAAAGTAACCACAACTCTACCTTCCTTTATTATGGATTATTTCCCTTTGTAATTTTCGTGTTAAAGTTTTTAAATCCAGCTTAAATGTGGTTTCCACATTACAATTCTTGTTTAAAAGTTAATTAGCTAATTTCTCTGTTGTGAGAGACACAAATTGCTAATAAGACATGAAACTTAAAAGGTAATGCACAGTTTTATTTCCTTTCTAAAGTTATTAAGTTCTGAAATAGTCATTCTGCAGTCATTGCCTTAACCAGCTACCTAAAGCTTGGGACCAGTAATTGGACTGGTGACAATTACTTCGGCTAATTGATTATTTGCCCTGTAATGTATAGCATAATACATTAGGCTAGTCCTGTAAAAAATTAGGGTGATGATTATTGCTATATTTATACATATATTACATTTATTTATTTATTTATATTTCAGTTATCAGCTGATCAACTACGTTTAGTAGCTGTACAAAACATGGTTAGAGTTTACACAGAGTCAGTCAATGCCCCAGATACTGGATCAGACTTTAGTGCTTGGCGTTGGGGGAAAGAACAAGTTAATTTAACATTGCTACAGGTTTGAACATTTTTCTTATTTCAATATTTTGCTGTGATTATTTTAAAGGTGAAAGCAGAGCACTACTCCCTGCCCTTTTATTCTCCTTCCTGCTCGTTTTTCCTCCTCCCTTTGTAAAAATAGTTTCTTCAAAACATCAAAAATTTTAATGTAATTTGCCTATTTTTTCTGCCCCCATGCCCTTTACTGAGTTTTAGAATAATCATTAGTTCTATAATATTTTCATACATTTAGTCCCAAAATGTTGTCTACTCTTAGCATTTTAGTGTAAGTTTTGTGATGCTTAACACTGCTCACCAGAAGTTTTAAAGTGATATTGTGACAGTTCATGCAATCATGGTCTCTAGAGAGGTTAAGACTTCTAGACCTAAACTTTAACCAGTTTTCTGCACTTACCTTCACAAGTAACTCCTTGACTTGATACTAGGATTGGAGAGAAAATGGTGCTACAAAGAATTACATGACATAAAACTAATGAATAGATTGATGCTATGTCATCTGGTTTGACAACAGCTCAACCAATTGAGTTTACCAAGCATGCTATTTATTATACCTCACGTGATTTGTTTACTACATTGCCTAATGTGACCTCATCGGGTGACAATCCGTAATGTTACCCTCTGGACATCACCTATTGGCCTGTTTGACATCACTTATCAGCCCGCTCAAAGTGATGGGAGACTACTGAGACTACTAGCTAATACCTGGACTCAAGTTTTAGATCATTCAATTTGAGTTACCTCCCTTGTGCAGACCCTTGCTTTAGTTACCTCCCTTGTGCAGACCCTTGCTTTTACAAAACAAGAAACTAAATGGTGTAAAAATGTCTTCAAGTTCAGTAGCAAAAAAAACAGATAAAATTAAATGGTTTGTGCCATTTAATTGTCAACAATTTCTGATTTCAGTATAATAAAAAAAATACCACATCCTACTGAGGGTGACAGAATGGCATGTTCTATCACCCTCTGTAGGATGTGATATTTATATAATGTTACAATGTAATTTGTTGTAATATATGAAAACATATTGTGAAATGAAAATATTTTACACTAGAATTAACTCTAGGTTTCTTATCGTTATATCATTAGTTTAATATAATCTCTGTTACAGGATGCTAGTGAAATATTACAAAATAATAAAAATGTGGAGAGTTCATTAGCTTGTGCTAAATGGATGATATCAAAGTTACCACTAGGTTTGTATTACAATTTGTTCATTCAAAGTAATGTTAATTTTATCTTTTTTTATTAGGTTTAACGCTGTGTCAACACAATTTTAGGTCATTTTATGGCGTTACCATTTTATTTCATATTCCTATATTTAGTGTAGTTTTCATTGCTATTTTGGATAAATAACTTGATAAATTTTATTTAGCTATTAGTGGTACATACAGTAATACCACTGATATGAATACTTAGTTATCAATAGTGAGTACAGAAATACTGAAGGTAATGTGTTTGTCACTGACAGTTGAATTTATCTAGAATTCTTGTTATTTATATTTGAAGGTTCAGAGAAAGTATTTGTACTACAACATTGTGTAAAAATGGCTGAACTATGGCATCAAAATGTTCCTGAAGATGTAAGTTATCTCTTTGTTTTCTCTGTTGTTATCATGGAATGTGTTCATTTGTAACCTGCAGCTTAGGCCATGCTATACCAGAATTTTGTTAAGCCTCTGCGTCCACGTAGGTTTTAGAGTCCTCAATCCAAAAAAAAATTGTTGGTGAAATTTTCTTAAATAATTCTGTTGTTTCAGGATTCGATAACTGATTTTTCTGAGTAAATACTGATATAATGATAGTTCCTTGCGGCCATGTCATAGTGGTTAGCATGTCTGACTTCAAATCCAGAGATCGCGGGTTCGAGCCGGGTAGCGGTAGGTCATACCCTATACATGAGTTGTTGACCTCGTGGTAGGGTAAGTTAGTACTGGTGATAGAAAAGTGTCCAGGAAACCTATAGTAGGAAGAGCTGGTCGTCGTGTATATGACCTAAATATGTGTTGAATACAACGTAAAAATAAAAAAATAAAGTTCTTTTTATCTGAACACTGCATTACTGCTTCTACAATGTTTCTGTATAATTTGGGGTTTCAGAAAAACTTATATTTAAGTGTAAATCTGTGAACAAGCAGCCTTACTCATAGTCCTTGTCTAACATCTATGTAGATATAATACTACATTCTGATATTGTTCTATTTTTTAGAGTCCAAAGAGACAGAAAGCTAAAGGAGCATTTGTAAAGTTTACAAGAGATTTAAAGAAGTTATCAACAGCTCAAATATTATGTTTAAATAATTTAAGTGATACATTACAATACATAGATAAACCATCAAGTCTATTACAGCAATTATATGAACATAGGAGTATAACTGATATTGAGTGGACTTCAACATCTCCCAAACCAGGTTTGTTGTTTAAAAAACAATATTTTTTATCTATACCTGGGTCTGTGGCACAGATTACTGTAAAAAAATTTTTTAATCCAGTGTCCTGAAGGAGGTTGCTGGTTTGAGTCTTACCCAGGCTGGATATGCCTTTTCATGAAAATTCTACAGTAATGTTGATTTCCATCATTATGAATATTATGTTGAGATGTTGTCAGCCTTGTTTAAGGGTAGGTGAGTACTGGTTATAGACTAATGTTCAGGAAAGCTAGATTAGGTAATCTGCCCTCTATACAGTGACCATAATCTGTGGTGGCATGGTTTTTAACCCAATCCATTTATCTACAACATAGGTATACAGGGAATAAATGTATAATTGACTGTTATATGTGTGACCTTATAATTTAGATGGCCTCGGCCGTGGCGTAGTGGTTAGCATGTCTGACTTCGAATCCCGAGATCGCGGGTTCAAGCCAGGTCTTGGTAGGTCATATCATATACATGAGTTGTCGGCCTCGTGGTAGGGTAAGTTAGACTGGTTACTGGTGATAGAAAATTGTCCAGGAATCCCTATAGTAGGAAGAGCTGGTCGTCGTTTATATGACCTAAATATGTGTTGAATACGACATTACAATTTAGATAACAATAATTTAGCATGCGAATATATACATGTTCTTGAGTACCATCCAATTTGATGGTCTTATTTGTGGAACACTCTTATTATAGAGACCTTTTCTTCTCACAATAACTACTTTAGACTTGAACATCTTCAAAAATCATATGATTTGATATAACCAAGATGTTCTTGGTAGCATAACTTTACTGTATATTTCAGACATCCATGATGTAGCAGAGAAGATTGCTGTCATACATGAGATATGTTTAGATACTATACATAAAACATTAATGGAGAAATGGTTACAATCAACCAACCCTGTACAACAAGATGCTGACTCTGTAAATATTTTTTTCATTTATCTTATTGGCTTAATGCAATGCTGATTAGTAAAATACATAGTATAGACATCATGTAATTGATCAGATTCTTTTACAAATGTATCCAGTCATATTCATTGTAGTGGAAACAGTAATGGAGTGTAGGGATGTACCTTTAGGGTAACAGGTCATGGTGTAACTGGCCAATTTCTCCCTGGGTATACTCTATATTTTGTAAACTATATTATTGTTCTATTTGATGTCATATTGAAGACTATATGATGGATTCATAATCAGAAAATGTTGTAAAAAAAACTGTATTAATGAGTATGCTGAAGTTTGAAATCTTTTGATTCTATTTATTTCAGACAATGACGTTTAGTTTAGATAATCTACAATTTAATGGTACTATGCAAGAAAATACTGATGATAAAGATGATGATGATAATTTTAGAAAGTTTGTATTTTATATGTTGATTTTTAATTTTATATATTTGTATGGTCCATATCTGTAGGTGCGACTGCTTTTACCTGTTATTTTATACTTGTACAATGCTGTTTATGTGCTCTTTGTCATTTTAATCTAGTTTATAAGATGACCAATTGATTTATTTAAATCAATATGACTCATGCATTATCAGCCTGCTAAGCACAACTGTTGCCTAACTAACTGTCAATGAAGGACATGAGTTCTATTCTTAGAGAGGACCTTCATATCTTCCTTCTTCCTATACCAATATTATATGTTAGGGCAGTTGTTAACCACTGTCACAGTTATGTGTTCAGTTATTGCAAAAACTCTTGGTTCTAGAGATCTGAGCTTCCAGGAACAGTGTGCAGGTGAACTGACTTATCTTTAAATGAAAAATGTGCCAAGTTGGTTTCAAATCCATTCCAAAACCTACCTTTACATTTCCCTGAGCATTAAATTGTATCGTACTAGCTCAGTACTATGGGACCAGGCAGTGGTATTGAAAGTGTTTAATCTAAGTTGTAAAAACTTGTTCACAATCAAACTATGATAGATAAGTATGTAGTGAATGTAATGAAGGGATATTAAGACTATAATATGCCACCACAAAAATGAACTAGTCACTGCATAAATGTTACTGAAAATCAATTCACTTTATTGGATATTCTATAATGTATTTTTAGCCGGATTTTTTCAACGAAAAATTTGGTGTCTGGTGTCGTTAACAATTGTGTTAAAGTTTTCAATTTAGCATGTATCTCTGCCATTTATTTTAGATCTTTATGAAACTTCATACAATGATAACATACCATGTGATGAACAGAATTAGACAGTAACTCTACCTGGCTTTATTATGGATTATTTCCCTATGTAATTTTTGTGTTAAAGTTTTTAAATCGGGCTTTAATGTGGTTTCCACATTACATTTCTTGTTATTGTGTTACAGGATACAGTATCTGGTACAAGGTGCCAAGAATGGTAACAATGCTATGAGATTGTTTGATTTTGCATTACATGTAAGTTTGATTTTCGTGCAATATCAATGTTAAAGTCAAATTGTAGCTTTATATGAATTGTAGCATTATTGTTTGTTACTAAATAACTCAGTACTATTTAAACCATGTTTATATGTGTTGTTATACAAGCCTTAATGTTTCCATTTTGTAAAAGAATGAAGATAGATTATTTTTATAGAAACTAGTAAAAAATGCTGATTCCAATGTGAAATCATCTCCTGTGACAACTCTTGAGTGCATTTTCTGCCTAATTCTCCACCAGGTTGCAGCTTGATATCACTCAAATGTACCTTGAAATCTAGCTTTTTGTTTTGAATCATTTGCTTTCATGTATACCTGCCAACTTTGTTAAAATGCTGATCTTCATAAGGTAGTTCTCCTGATAACAAAAGTCTGTAACACGTGGATATTTGTTTGTTTTGTGTAATTATGCATGAACATATTTGTGATATTTTGATGTATGATTGTAAGCTAATGTGCTTTCACAAACAAAATTCATCAACAGGTCTCAGCCTCTGTTTCTACATGATATTTTGATAGATATTTGTATATAACCAATGTAATATGTTTATATTTTAGACTAAAGAGGGTTATGATATAGGCTTTCGTATTAATGCATTAAGATGTATACTACATTTATGTGATGATGAAATGATATTAAATGTTTGTAATAAATCTGTACAGGATATAAGGTTTGTCCTCATTTAGTAAATACATGAATTTTCTTGTGATTTAATCAGTTATTTTAGTTATTGGGTTGGACCTGAACTGAGTTGCCAATTTTCTGTGGATTTACAGATTTCCAGAATGAATACTTTATTTGACTAGGTTCTTGTTGAAAATCTCTCATGTTTAGAAATGTTACATAGACAAGGTACTGTGGTATCTTGTAAACTGTACCTTGTAATGAAATAGGGACATTTTGTAATGAAACTGTGATATCTTGTAATAAAATTGGGACATTTTGCAGTAAAGCTCAACTTTTTGTAATGAAACAGGGATATTTTGTTATGCAATTGATGTTCTTTAAATAAAAACTGACATTTTGTTATCAAACAGGAACTTTTTGTTGTGAATTATTTTGAATTAAAATTGTATGTTTTGTAATGAAACTGTGATATCTTGTAATGAAACTGTGATATCTTATATTATAGGGATCTACTACATGTCACAATCTATCTGTCACGTTTAGAGATGTTGCATATTCAACATACAGTAGTTACATTTATATCTTGTAATAAAATAGTGATATATTATATTATAGGGATCTACTACGTGTCACAATCTATCTGTCACGTTTAGAGATGTTACATATACAGCATACAGTAGATACATTTATATCTTGTAATAAAATAGTGATATATTATATTATAGGGATCTACTACGTGTCACAATCTATCTGTCACGTTTAGAGATGTTGCATATACAACATACAGTAGATACATTTATAGCTTGTAATAAAACTGGATTGGTGAAAGGTATATGGAAACATCATAGCCATAACAAAACTGTAAGTATCATTACCTTTATATTAAGTTAAGTATTATAAGAAGGTAGTTGTATTGTGTTAATGGGAATCATAGATTGTGCTAATTTAAATAGTTTATTGTCATGTTGAATTTTGGTTTCTGTAAAATGTTTGTAAGGAGATCAGATGGGATGATACTTTTTCTTTTGTCAATTTTTCATTTTTACCTTCATTTTGATCATTGGATGGTTCTAATTCATGAATGATTACATTAAAACTATGCATATATTAAACATGCATGCAATTTATTTTGACTGTTTTCGCTGAAAAAAAAAACATTTGCCATTACATTCTAACTTTAAGATGTGTAAAAATGCATGGAGAAGTGATTGAGTGATAAAAATATGCATTTAATCAGGTTACTGTGTAAAAGTTTGTGATATGATATACTGTTGACATTTAATGCTACATGTATATGAAAACTTTCGAATATTAATGTAAAAATGGAAGCTCTGACTCTTATCTGACTCTGATTAAGTGGTCATGTGCTGTAAGAACCCATTCAAGCCACTTCTAATCAGTGGATGGTTACATCAGGTTATTCCATATTTACTGTATTTCAGGCTATAACAATAGTATCATGTTTGTGTCTAGATTATGAGATATATGATCTACAACTTTGGGGAAATATTTTATCAAGACTTTTATCTTTTGATCTGGTAAGTTTCTATCTCTTGACATCATTATACCCCCTAAAATAATTTGGGGGTGGGGAGGGGGGCAGCTTGTAGGATGGTCTGTCTGTGTCTTTTAAAAGTGTTTGCTCAATTTCTCAGCACCCAATTTCTTGACTAAAAGCCGTTAGGGAGTATTTTATCTCATTCAATGATAGATCTTGTTCTTTCTTGCCTTTGAAATATGTATATCATAACGAGTTAAATAAAACATACTGTGTTGACCAGTGTTAAATTAACATGTCCAATCATTTTTACAGGTACTTTACCTGGGTTCTCCTATTAGTGTTGAAACCTTTTGGAAACAAAGGCCCTCACTCATCTGAAAAAACAACTTCTTTACAACTTAACTAAGCAACTTTTTTTAAAATAGTGTTGGAACACTATAAATATTGTTACAAGGTGGATGCTGTCATCACATGTTAGTGATGTCCTTTTTGTAACAAAAGTTTAAAAGGCTAAAACATCTCTGTAGACATCCATACATATCCCATAAAGTATTTTAATTTGATGATTTCTCATTCTTTATATGATAATATGTGATAAGTTCATATAGTAAAAGTAAAATTATGTTGCTTTTTATTGTATCTTTTTTTAGTCCTAGAACAAACATCAGCCATCATACTCTCTTGCCCTGGATAGGCCCTTTAACTTAGTTCTAAGTACATATATTGTCTAGTGGCTGACAACAGTTTGTGAGATGTAATAAGATTGTGGTATCTTGTAATAAATTTGTAATATCTTATAATAAATTTGTAATATCTTATAATAAATTTGTAATATCTTATAATAAATTTGTGATATCTTGTTATAAAGTTGTAATATCTTATAATAAATTTGTAATATCTTATAATAAATTTGTAATATCTTATAATAAATTTGTGATATCTTGTAATAAATTTGTAATATCTTATAATAAATTTGTAATATCTTATAATAAATTTGTAATATCTTATAATAAATTTGTAATATCTTATAATAAATTTGTAATATCTTATAATAAATTTGTAATATCTTATAATAAATTTGTGATATCTTGTTATAAAGTTGTAATATCTTGTAATAAATTTTTGACATCTTGTAATAAAACATTGATATCTTGTAATTCCTGTTTATTTCAGCTTGACCAATTAGAATCAGTTCTGCTAAGATTGAATATTGTACCTGAGTTATGGCAAGTGGCTTCATTCAATAAAGTATGGTATAGTATTATATCATCACATTTACAGAAAGGTACAGTCACTTAATTTCTTTAGCTTGGAGTTTTTGGCGTTTGAAACAATTTAGAATAACATTCCATTTCAGTATAACTCATAACATTGTGTTTATTTCTTTCTGGGCTCACTAGTAAAAATATGTATGCTTTTATGTCATAAATAAGTGTAAGCAAACAAGAGTTTGATAGTAAACTGTTTAACTAACTGTTGGTTAAATTTTACTTTAGAAGTAACAAAATACACAGATATACCAAATTTTATCAAAATGTTCCTACTATAAATCACATTTGAAAGAATATTGCAATTGTATTGTAAATAAACACTTAGAGAATTTTGTTTTTGTTTCTCAGTCATTACCTTAAATTCACTTGCCCAAAGCTCTAGACTAGTGAAAATAGATTCAGGCTTGTAAAAGTACTTATTTACTTACCTGACCATAAACCCTCACTAACACTGGGCATGCTCGATTGGTCTGTCAGAACTGTGCCAGAATCAAATTCCGACTCTTCCACTGAATCTGCCATACGAGTGAAATTGAATGTTCAAACTAAATCAAAAGGCAATATCCGTAGGAAATATACTCGCTTCTTACTTTATTTGTGGCAAATAGTTAAATTGTTATCGTAAACAATAGGGCAAAAGTATAATTTTAACAACATTCACTTTCAAAACACCATACTATCATGTTTGCAGTGATGCCCCTGCCATCTTGGGTATGAATAAGCAGCGACCGATTCCGTTCAAACCTCCTATTTCGATGGAATGTGTAGAACGCCACCAGAATAGAGTTCTGCACTCGGTTGGAGTTCATCCAGTTCTAACAGGTGGAATTTCCAATCGAGCACGCCCACACTCTCACTCATATGAGCAATGTTGTATTTATATGTAACCACAGTAACCTTCTTGTTATATTTCTAAAATCTTAATATGATTATTTACTTGTATTATTTCAGTGAGTGCACCATTGAATGATGAAGCTACATTGTCTTGTATACATTATTTTAATGTATTACTAAGGTAAGATAGAAAAATCGTTATAAAATTTTATTGATTTTTGTTGCAAAATTTTTCTACTGTTTTTAGATGTTTCATTAATGGACAAATATATGACATGTGTAGTATGCTGTCAATGGTTTTCTTTACTAATCTGTTTATTTAATATTGCATTAGCAAGGTTGGTAGATTTATTTTCAAAATTACAAATTAAAAAATCACAATGTTTGGATACTGAATTGTTGTTTATTCGTGTCTCTTTCTAATAAGTGTGTGCAGAACTCTTACTTATACATTGACTTTGATGTTTAACAATTATAATACATTTCCGCCATTAGGACCATAAAATTTTATGGTCTTGTTAGCGGAAGGGTCTTTAGAAAGGGACATTTTTTGCTTAAAGAAAGCATTTGGGGCATAAGAGTCTATCAGATCAAAATTCTCAGGGGAGCATATTATCAAACATCTTACAATAATTGAGCTGTACATTATAGAAGGACTTAAGACTAGAATAGTCGTAAGATCCTTGATAATACGGGCCTCAGGACTCTGCAATAACCAAGGTGATCTTTATAGTGGAACTTTACTATATTATTTATCTTTATTCCATTCTAAAAATTGTAAAATAAAATTGTGATCATTCAATCCATCACTAAATGAATGGATGATGACACAATTATTTTAATGATATTGTTACCCGTTTTGGTTTGGTTTAATGCTGTAGCAATACATTGTGTAAGTCATATCACAGCTGTCAATCAACATACTCACCTTTCCTGGAAAGTATAAAATCTCTTGGCTTAGCTGTTAAACAATTGCTAGGCGTATGCTATCATCAGTGACTGACAGCTGCCCTACATGATTTATAATCAGATATTTTTACTAATACATGTTATATTTGTAGCTGTCCTGTGCTAAAGTATATAGATTGCGTAAGTTTATCAAAGATGTATAAAGAATTAGAACTACCAGCATGTGCTCTAGGTTGTCTACTGATATGTAAAGATCAAGATGATAACTTGATACAGGTATACTTTCTTTATCATTTGGTAGGGCTGTCGCTATATGATATGTTGCGATGGGCTAGCACCAAATCGCAATACATACCACGATATATTGCTTTCCAAACAAAAGACACGGCTGCATTATACTTCTGTCTTTAAGAACTTATTCAACTGTTCTGTATTGAAGTATGTCATAGGATTTTGTAGGGTAAGTGCCTGTAGCAGACTGGAGAAAACTGGTCATTTTTAGAGTTATTGGAACTTTCCAATTGCACCCAGATTGGATAAATTCTTAGAACTTAAGCTTAAATCGAATGAACCATGGAAAACTGACGTTTCGTTACTTTCATTAGACAAAGGGGAGAATGAAAAAAAAAAATTGCTAAAAACTGGTACATTGAATTCGTATCGTGGTACGTATTGCCGCAGCTATATATTGCAATATACTGGTGTACCAGTATATGGTGACAGCCCTATCATTTAGTGCAGTATTTGTGTTAACCCACTTGCTCAAAGCCTGGGCTAGTGAAACTATTCTCAAGCTAGTGAAAAGTGCTGATATGCAGTCAGGCTAATTGATAATGCTGCCTATTATTATAAAACATGCTATATCATGCTAGCGTTTGTGAAACTTTAAGTCGATGACTGATTTGTCGGCATCAGCATCACCATTCATTGAACACATAACATGTCCACAATATGTCCTCTCTGCCAAATATTGTATGAAAGAAATCAATTTGAAAAGATCAATGCTATAATTTTTGCATTTTTATAGAATCCATTGGTTTGATATTGGTGGATGACATTGATACTTGTTACCAAATATAGAACTTACCAGATTGAATATACATGTAGAACATCTTATAAACTCTAACACTGGCACTTACTGACATGACATCTTATACATAAATAGACAGAATTAGATCAAATTTATTTAATAAATGAAAAAAATCAGTAAATGGCAATAAAACAGTGTATGAATATCTTCTATCTTATTACAGGAAATGATGAGACAAAGACAGACATCTATTCTAGAGAATGCTAGATATTTGTTGAAATTTGGTCTTAATAAAAGAATAAGTCTAAAGGTAAGATTTTATTGTAAAGATTACTATCATTTGGCTATGTTTTGTCTTTCATTAATGGTGCAATAAGTTGAACATGCTGTGGATTGTTCTTCTATGTGATTTAACTCAAATATACCATGGATGCATATAGTTTAGACAGTCTACGGTGCTCTTCAATTGTTCAGAGTAAATATGGTGCCTAGAGTTCTAGACATAGGAACAAACAAACACTGAACATCTTTATATAAAGTTCATAGTTTATTGACACCTTCATCAACAAATTGACCTAAATGACCATATTAAGGTTGACAGCTTCATCAACAAATTGACCTAAATGACCATATTAAGGTTGACAAAAACTTTGATCTTAACACTTGATGATTATATGTGTATGTAACAAACTAAGATCATAGTAGTCAAGTTTACTGTCTTCAGTTTACACTAATTGTTCACTTCAGTAAAACATAGGGCGCGTTGCTTAGGCATTTCGCTAGGTATCGCTTCGTAGCAAAATCGTAGGAAACGGCTTGCTTTATTTCGCTACGTAGCGGAAGCTAGCGAAAAAATTCTTTGCTACCCTAAAGCGCTTTAACAAATCAAAATGGCTGCCTCAGCAAAAAAGTGACTTCCTGTTTGCCGACTATTTGGTTTTTATGTTCGGCTGACTATAGATGAATTGAAATTAATTGATAATTGTAAATGTTCGAATGAACATATGTTTTTGCAGTGATTTTATACTTGTTAAAGCCTTATTTAGTTTGAAATCGCCCCGAAAACATGCGATTGCAATGAGCGCAAAAGTTTTACTCGACAAAGGCCGCCAGCTTGGTTTGTGACGTCAATAGCTAGCCGTTTCCTAAGACGAATCGCTACGAGAAGCGCTTTTTCATAGCGAAACGTAGCGAAAATTGTTAGGCAACGTGCCCATAGTAATTATGAAAGTCTTACAACTGATAAGTTGGTTAGAGTTGTCTCCCTTTGTAAAAGTTGTGTCAATGAGAGTTGTTTTCCTTAGCAAGTGTTGCACAACAATTTGTCAAAATTACTGATTCTTGAGAAGAAACAGGGTTACTCGACACCTCTTGCAGAGATTATCTTAAGACAATACATTGGAAGTGTAATATGTATCAGGAGGGATAAAAAAGGGTCACTGTTGACAGAAAGTAGTAGGAAACTGGGGAATGATTAGTCTCTACTGTACAAACATGTATGTCTAAATATTTCAGGTACAACAAAGTGTATATGGTAATATCTTAGAAGATGAAAGATTTGATCTAATACAAACTGATATAGATCAGAGACAATTCTTAATGTATTGTGTAGAGATCAGAAATATTGATGTTATATTAGCTTATACTATCAAACAACACAGGTAGAACATATACTGTTTCTATTATAGTTAAAACCATTCTTTAGGTGTTGGTCATATAAATCAAGAGTTCTCTGTTATGTTAACTTTCCTCTATCTAGTTGAGTGTTGATCATAAATGAGGGTGTTATTTAAGTTGTTTAAATATTTTTCAAATGCAGCAACCAATTTTTTAAAAAAGACATTCTAGTTGAAAGTACACAATTTATGTGGCATATTACAAAGACCAAGAAATGTGTTGAGCACAGTGCAAACACATTCTGGTACTGGCCCGATAATGTTCTGGAACCAGTCTGAACAGTTTTTTATACCATACCATATAAGGGACTTTAAACTGACCTGTGTGCAACATATTTTTTGTGTTGAAGGGCTGTTTAAACCCAACAAAACAAACAAAATAAATTGCACCTGTGGCATACAACCCTTGCAAAAATAATCCTTTTTTTTCTTGTAAGTGAAGCTAAAGCATGTATGCTAACAAGTATACCCTCAGTAGTACCGGTATAGTTAAGAATCTATGTTGTTTTGAACATTACAGAATACAAGAAGCTAAAACTATCACTAAAGTATATTTGAACAGTGTACCAGAGATATTATCAGATATAAATAATTATATAGATAATGATGAAGAGGATGAGGATATGGCTATATTAAAGGTACTGTGTCTTGAAATGTCATGTTTTAGTGCTTTACACCACCTTCCAACATTCCATGTTTTAGTCATATATCCAGGGGTCAACATTAAAGGTTGTCTAATTGCCATTGGCGACCCATATTTGGATTTGAGCTAGTTGTTACAACTAGTAAACATTTAGTTTGAGCAAGTAAAATACATAGCTGGTTGTCCAACTGGGCAATCTACTTTAAAAATTTATATAGAAGCTGTAAATTGTTTTAGTAATTGTCCCTAGCAGGCTTAAAACTCTGTACACAAACTGCAAGTGGTTAGCACCTACACATGCCAATGTGCTTTACTTGATACAGAGATAGATTGGACCATGGTTGTAAATATATTGTATGACTAATGTCCAAAAATGGTATCTATTTCCCACTAGGGATCAAACCTAAACCTGTGTCTGACATGCTAACCATACGATTTTGAAAGTTACTTGTGTATCACAGAGCTTGAATTAGGACCCTACTTATACTTATTAGACTGCAGTATATTGCCATTTTAACAGTTTATCTTTTTTTATATTTTTACAGGCCTACCTAGAGATGCAAGGAATGACCAAATATTTATCAATGATTGAAGTCTAGAAGTCTTCAACTGGAAATTATTACAAGAATTACCTGAGTTTTCATAAGAATTACCTGAGTTTCCATGACTACCAATCTGCATTTCCTCATTATCATGAGTGATAATGTTGATTTTTGAGACAAAAGTGAAATAGAGTTGATAGACATCATAGAATTGAGAAAATGTATCTAATTAAGTGCTATACAATATAATTTTTCTATTACATGTATATTTGTATATATTGTTATTGATATGACTTGTCTAAAACTTAACATTACTAGCATATTAATATTTGGGTTAGAACATGCCCTGCTTAACAATTGAAAATCTGGACTGAGTCTATGTGATATAAGAATAAGGATATAAGAAGTTTTATTCAATTTGTTAAACATTATACATACATTTATTGTTACCAAATACTATTCTTTGTTATTTATATTTTCTGTAGAATATATTTATGCTTATTTAGACAGCATGTAACTGGTCAGGTCTGTCAGACATTCTTTAATTCTTGTCTGACTGATGTGGGTTTTGTCATATTTATTCAATCATCCAGTATTAATTCCAGGTTAAACTGTCTGAAATAGTGCAGATATAATGTCCTGCAATCTGCAATTGACCATTCCCTTTGTGATCTTTTTATTTGAATAACAATACAAGTGTCCTTAAACATAACCATGTGCTCTATGGTTTACACCAGACATTCCGAAAAGTGTTTTGACATTACTGGACATTTGGTCCAGTGATCTTGAAAGAATCTTGGACCCAATCAGGTTTAAAGTTGACCAGAAGAAATCATCAAAATGTCATTATGTCATGACTTATCATTACTGTTTTCTAGTTGCTAATCAGTCATCATTATAACTTTTAACTGAAAACAAACATCAGAATTAGTTCAATACATACCAATAAATAAGATAAAAGGCCCTATAGTTGTCCTTATTTTAATTTAAAAAAAAAGAAATTTAACTGGACATTCGGACTGGCTACCACAGACTTTTTCCTGGACCAACTGGAATTTCACTTTCAGGTCTGTCGGACCAGCATTTTTCGGAATGTCTGGTTTAAACCTTGTTAAATGTATTCATAGATGAAGTCATAGAAAGGTTCTTAGATGGGTATGTTGTTAGTGTTTACAAAGTCTGCTTTTTCCCCTGTATAGCTTTAGATGAAAAAATATAATTTTGTTTAGGTACTATTGTTACTTTTTTATGTATTGTACATGCATGTCTTACTCTGTGCTTACTATTGATCTATATGATTGAACTTTTTCCTTTTATGTGTGTCATTGTGACCTTCTCTCTGTTCTTCCTTTCTTTATTATATAGTCATATAATAATAATTACATGTTATAAGTTAAAGTTGAAATCATTTGATTTGCATGAATTATATTTGATCATAATGCATATAACACACCATTTAATGTCCTCATTTTATATGTTCTGTCTGTCTGTCCATCTGTCTGTCTGTCCATCCGTCTGTCTGTCCATCTGTCTGTCTGCCCATCTGTCTGTCTGTCTGCCCATCCGTCTGTCTCTGTCTTGCTCTCTGTTTTGCTCTCTGTCTGTCATGCTCTCTGTCCGTCCGTCTGTCTGTCTGTCTCTGTCTGTCATTACTTGGTAATAGTATATTACAGTACTTATTTCTAGATAATCAAAATATGTATATCATATAGCTACTATGTTACTGATTGTATGAATAAAAGATGTATCACATAATCTGTTCTTGTTATAATAATTATAACAATTTACCCACTCATAGAATACTATCTCAATACTGTATAGCGGGTATTATCTGCGGAGGTTTTATTTTGGCTTTATTGGCGGAAAATGAAAATGCGCCAAATATAAACACCGCGAATACAAACCGCCGCAGTATTAAGTCGCCGCCATATTGTTTACTAAGGGACATTACTCTTAACGAATTTTTTATTCATTAATATGTGCATGTATTACCTCCCATAAAATCAAGATTTATGTTGTGAATTTTGTGGAGATTAACTATGTAAATGAACAAAATTTATTATTTTGAATAATGCAAAGGAATTGATTCAAGTTATGTTTGTAGAAACGAAAATAGACAACACAGTCATTCTAACAATAAGATGACAGGTTCTATCAAATATCGGTTACGAAACTCGACGACGGTGCCGCCATTTTGTTTACATTATAAACCCGTATGTCGATCATTTCCGAATCTTCACGAGTTTAGCTCAAACACTTGTTTGATTGTCGTACAAAACAAATTCATCTTTAGTCTTGCAATTAATTTTTAAGACAAACTTCTCATCATATAATTTAACAAATTGAGTAAAAAGAGCGGAGTTAGTGTTAATGTAGCTTTTTTATTTATTGATATTCAAAAGAAAACTATTGTCAAATTTCGTCACGTGACAACGCTTTATAATTGATTTTGTCCGTTTAAAGACTCCACTAGGTGCGTTGATGATACATTGTTTGTGACAAGCTGTTAATTTCAAAATTTGTTTGACTTTGACCAATGGATTCAGGTAAATTGGCGATTTTCAAGGAATGTGTAGCCGCAAACTACAAAACCGATAATTTTTAACAAAGACAAAGGCGTTTTCTACGACTATTAACAAACATGCGAAAATTTTGATTGTTCATTACAACAAATTGTTGTTATTATAAGACTCTCGCGAGTTGGGCTTACTTATGCAATTTGTCGAACGATCAGTCAAACTTAGCAAAACCCAGGTAATATTTTTAACAAAAAACATCACATTTAATGACGATTCAGAATTTCTTATCACATGATTAAACTTGTCCCGTCAATACATCGTCATAGAAATAGATAATCTGCTGTGTAAGCATTGGTTTTTCAAACGTCCGCTCAGGTTATGCAACTTTGGTGACACTTAGTTATTTAAAAATTTGAAAAGTCGTGGTCGGTAGTGACTGCTTATACAGGTGAAATGGCAGAGTTATGTACCTTTGACCATCTTTCACCGGGAGGTTTAAAATTGGCGGTCAGAGTAATTTCCGCCAATATTTAGCATCGCCAATACAAAACTTTCTTGTTTACGCGAAATTTTTGCCCCGCAGAAATAACCCGCTATACAGTATAGTATACAAAACCCCCACTAAATATCCTATTGAATTAAAAGTTAGTTTCATTGGTCTATATTTATCTAGTGTAGTGACCAAGCTGTATATGGAACTAAGTCACCCTTATGTATGGAAAGCCTTGACTGTCTTATATGTACATTAACGAACGTTGTGTTGAAATAGCATTATATTAAGTAGTTTGTTCATTATACTGAGTGCTTTCTTTATTATATTCGGTGGTTTGATCATTATATTGAGTACATTCTTTAATATACTCGGTGGTTTGATCATTATATAAAGTGCATTCTTCATTATACTCGGTGGTTTTGTCATTATACTGAGTGCTTTCTTCATTATACTCGGTGGTTTGATCATTATATAAAGTGCAACCACCGAGTATAATGAAAACACTCAATGTAATAATTTAACCACCGAGTATAATGAAGAATGCACCTTGTATAATGATCAAACCACTTCATATATTGAAGAATGCTCTCAATATAACGATGAAATCACCGGGTATAATGATCAAACCACTTTATATATTGAAAGAAGCACTTCATATAATGAACTAACTACTTAATATAATGTTATTTCAACATGACGTTTGTGAATGTGTGTATAAGACAGTCGAGGCTTTCCATACTTATGAGTTATGGTGTGGCATAGTTGGGTCTTGTTGCTTGACTTAATATAATTCTGATACCAAGGGTTCAAACACACAGCTCATTCAGTTTTATATGTACATAAAATGTAAAGATTTGTAAGATAGCCTTATGTCTACTTTCTATGGCTCAACAGTTCTTCTGACTGTCTATCAAAGACTCCTGTGGCAGGACTTTAACAGAGCTTACTCGACCCAAGTTGAGCACTAATCGACCCAAGCTGTGAGACAATCCAATGCTTCATAATAGTTTATATCCTCAGCACCACACATGCACTTCAGTCAACCTGTTTCAACATTATGCCATCTGGCTCGCCATTTTAATACATTATAATTCAATGTGTTGTAGCTCAACCCATACTAATATGAAAACTAAGACAAAGAAGTAATCTATTACATTGTGATACACGACATCATTTGTGTATAACAAAAAGGGATGTGTTAAAAATTGCTTGTTATAAAAGACGGTACAGTCCATTTTTTCTCAACTGTCAAATTTTGAATAATTTCACAATGATTGAATACACACTATCACATTATGACGATTGTTAGACAAAGAACACAAAGACATCGTGAAATTATTCATGTTTTGTAAGTTAAGAAAAAACAAACAATACATATTGCTGCATACCATATTGTAGCAAGAGTTTACTCAACTACAACCTCAAGCTGACGTTGACTATTCAACTTTAGAGGTACAAGTAGTGTGCATAAAGCTTTCTGATGGCAGTAGATCAAGCTGACATTGATAGGGCTCAAAGCATATCGACAATATTGATTGAGAAATTAATATTGATGATACACCGATATATATCGATACATTCACTGCAGTACAATACAGACCTGTTATGTTGTCATAAACTCATAATAGATGTATTGTCTATGTTTTCTCAACTGTCAAAGTTTGAATAATTTCACGGTGATTGACACACTATCACAATACCATGGGTGTAAAATAAAGAGCATGAAGTCACCGTGAAATTATTCATTTTTTGACAGTTGAGAAAAAAATAACTATATATTTGTTATAAATGGTATACCTTCTGTCAGAGGACTAGAGCCATTTCCTCAATGGGGGTGCCATCAATGTTTTAGGCCTATCAGTTCATATTATGACAGTGCACCTGTTTCTGCTTACGATAGAAGGTTCGTCTCACAAATTTGACTCTAAAGAGTGACTTTAATTATTTACCTATATAGGCTTTATAATCGATATTTCAAAATGCATATCAATTATTGATTGGAAATTAATATAGAAATTTGGTTGTAGCTTCCACACCTTACAATTTATATTTTGTTATTACTAAGTTTTTATCATTATTGCTTATGTTGAAAACTACTACACTCTGCCCTCAAAGGTAAAATAATGTCCATGGATATAGAGCTTCATGCTGCTATTCTGCAATGTACAGAAATATCTAGTAACACTAAATAGGCCTTAATCCTTAGCCCAAGCTGTTAACTAGCACTGAACACATTCCTTAGTCATTTGTTGATTACTCCTTAATACAACAGGAGTGAGAATGGCCGTTTAAAAGTGTTTCATGATCTAACTCCACATAGTTATAAAGCTCTGTCCCAGAATCTGACCAATGACTCTTTGATTCACAGCCAGATGTGCCACCAGGACTGGTCTGGTCAAGCTGGCACTGAAAACAACTTGCACAAGTCCATAACTACAGTGTTAAGCATGAATTGGCCTGGTTACCAAACTTACTTGAGCTTTCCCATTGTTAAAAACAACACTTGATGAAAACTATTTAATCTGAAGAGAGTGAACAATACAAGTGCCCAACATGATTGTATGTTCACATACAAGTATTAAAACATGCCTTTAACAGGTGTATTAAAACAAACAAAAATTCAAATATTTTTAATATTTATTCATTAACAAATATTTCACATATATTTAACATACTTACAAAAATTAACATGAAATGATCAACTATCATAAAGAAATATAAAATGTACTAGTACAAGAAGTCAATGTTAGATTACAATATACAATAAAAAATATATAACTAAAGAAATGGTTAAATTACACTGTACAGTACACATCACACAAAAGAGAATTGTTTTTTCAAAGTCCATGTCAACTGACCCATGTTTTATTTTCTTAAATTGGTTAATAAACACATAGAGCCAGCTCAGATTACAGCTACTTAGCCCTACATTGCCATTTCCTATGCAAATTGTTCTTGCAAGCTAAATACATTCATATCACTTGGTAATTAGCACAGGTTGCAACATGATTTATCTTCCATAGTACTTGGCTAATACAAAAAGCATGCTAGATAGTAACTTCCTTGTGCCACTGGCTCCTGAAAACTAGGGTTATGTACCAAAATTATTTTCACAATTGACTAATAAGAGAATTATCATATACTCATACATGTATATCTCACTTCTCATAGGATGGAACTCACCTAAAACTTGAACTAAGTGTTAATAGTTACTGAAAAAATAAATGCCTTTAATATTGCTATGTTTAATAAATTTTATATTGAGCCCCTTAAATTAAATCCAGAGGTGAAAGTTTCAAGACTATCTTTTAAGGTTGGATTTTTTGGGACCTGAGAATGGTTCTTTTCCTATGTAAAATCTGGTGAAATAATGAGTTTTAGGATTTTGAAAATTTAACCCATGTGAATATTAAACGAGATTTTTACAGACCTGCAGTGTTTTTCACAAAAAATTCTTACGAAAAAAATCTTTGTAAGTCAAAAGCAAGATACATTAATAATATGCTCATTTTTTGGCTTATCAATTCCAAATAATATGGAATTATGTAGAATTGTGTATACCTTTTGAATATTATATTAAAGTAATGCTTATTATTCGTCCGACTTTGAAGTGCTAATTATATGAAACAGACTTACGAAGATTTTTTTGTAAGAATTTTTGGGAAAAGCACCAATGTATCTTAATTTGCTTACATATTAAATGTAATGTACTGATCATTATTACCAACTAGTATTATCTAGTTACCTTGATCTATCTGTTATATAAAATATATAATACTCCATTCAGCAATTAAGGTGAGTTAATCATTACCGATCTTAGTCAATGAACTAACTAAACACAATCTTTAGAGCTATGAGGAAGTCAATAGAATAAAACAATTATACGACACACATCAAATCATTACATTTTTATACATGAAATACAATGAATCAAAAATGTTACAAAAAATAATGGGCAGATAAAGTAAAAACAATGATATACAAGTACATGTAATTCCAGACATGAAATTGCACTTGTACAGTGAAGAAAACAAAGACTTATCAGTTAGCATAATCTTTACAATATGTTCACAGAACAAAGGTGTCCATCAGTAAAAACAATCATACATTGTATATCCTTTGCACAAGATTCATTGTACCAGTATAGCATTCCTTCAACAATGCTTCCTAGTATATTATAGTAAGCAAAGATAACAATAATAGTTCCCATATAACGCTTGAATTCTTGGTGGCCATGTTTTTTTATTTTCTAAGTACATGTACATGTAATTTCAAAATTACAGTGTTAAGAATCCATGCACTAAACCTTTAATGGAAAATATACATAGACACATGCTCAGTCATGTATTATTTTCATGAACAAATATTTGTTTTAAATAAATAATATATTCATGAGACATACTGATGAAAAATAAAACATATGGCAAAAGCATTAATTTTTCTGGCAAATAATTTAAAAAAGCCTTATTATCAAAGTGAAATACAGAGAATTTTCTTTCATGATTCCCAATGTAGGAAGTATAGACTGTCTTATTAGATGCAACCAAATTACATTGTGATCTACATAAATTACATGTATATTGTTCACTAGACAGTGAACTTTTCACATAAAATTAGAGGAAAGACTAAACAATTATGATAAAAAAAATACTTCATGAAAAATGGAACACTAATGAAACAGAAAGAAGAAAATAATTGGTTACTTTTAGACAAAAATGCATAATTGCCCTTGTAGTTTTTAAACAGTATTTAGAACATTATATATACATTTGTAATACTTTAATGCAACATATATATCAGGTTATTTGATCTATCATGGCATCAGTCAACAAAATAAGACCATGAAAGTGGTTGATCATTTTGACACCAAGAACTATTTCTCATTTGCAGAATTTTGGTTGCCCAAAAGAAATTGTTGGTTGCCTGAACTAAAAACATGTTGTCCCTGGCAACTGGAACCCACTAATGTCGTAGACTGTGGCATAAAATCCAACTCAACCTGTGAGTAGGAACCCTTGGATCATTCCAATGTCACAGATTCAATTAGTCATAGCCTGAACTTTTTTCGAACTCTACCCCGAGTTATATATGTACATGTATGTTATATAACGAAGGTCAAAATTATCAATTGTCCGAATCAATTTTTACAAGTTCAGGGCTTCCAGCTGGTGGGTTGAGGCTATGATTGTTCATATGTATAATGATTTTTAACTATACAATTTATCAAGCATCAGTGTATTTATAACAAATCATTTTTTCAGACGGTTAGTATCATTATCTGATGGACAGAGATGTCTGACTGTTCATGGTTGACTGATACATCAAACAATTGTAAAGTCTAAATGATCATATTGTCCACATTCAGAAAATGATGAGTTTTTATACAATGTAGTATAGATGTATGAAAAATCATCAAGATATTTACACAAGTTTTACATCTGCCGTAACTTAGCCAATCTTTGTGATAATTCATCCTGAAAGTAGAAAATATCAACATAGTCAGTTAGGCTTTTTTTTACTTTTATTGGATGACTTCAACGCATCTATAATCAGATGGTTGTATATGATTCATATTTCAAAGAATTAAAAGTCACAAATTACCTCCAAAATTCAACAATTACTCAAATCAGAGAGCATGTAATCATTCCTGGACAATGCTTTTGAAAATTCTGATTTTTATCGATAATATGAAGGAACTTAATAAAAATCTATAGTGCATTGGGTCTAACATAAAAGTTAACTCAGATTTTTGCAAATTTTATCAGCAATGACTAGCAGACTGACAACATTGGTATAAGCAGTGCAAAGCTGATTACATCTCATCAGAGATAAAATCTGATGAAAAAGTACGACACTACAACAGATCTATAATTTCTACTTACTTGTTCACCAGAGGCAGATGCTGAAGCAGTAGATTGTCCAACAGTAGATGACTGAGCTGAAGGCAGATCTAAGTTTAAATCAAGTCTACAAATAGAAAATGTATAAAACTTAGTTCATGACATACCTACTATACACCAGCGTAGTACTAGCCTAGTATAAAACCAGAACAATTAGTTAAGTACATCAGGGACTCCTAGCAGGCTTTCAAGAAAATAAAGGTTTTTAAAAGTTTCATTTTTTTCAAATCATTCAAGAGCCAAAATTCTTGAGTCCCAAGCAGTCATCACCTTGACCTAAGATGATGACTGGTCCCAAGATATATTGGTTCGGTTGTAAGTTGTAACCTATCAGACATATCCTGTCAAAAAAATTATTTTATCCAAGTTATGCGAAGATCGGATGAAACTTGACAAATAACACACCTATCTTAAATAATAGAAGTACAAATTGTAAATAAATTCACACTAAATTAATTTAGCTCCATTGTGAAACAAGTATTTACAACTTATATTGCATGTAATCATTTCAAATCCATTCACTGGTCCCCAAGTACTGAGCTATTAGGACAAAATCTCTTGCTCAAGGAAACAACAGGGTGAGTTTTGGATGAGATTCAAACCAACACAGATCTGGCTATCTATCATTTCCAGTTCAATATCATAACCACTAAGCAATGCTTGCTCCCTTGTAATGCTACAGTCCCATAAACATAAAAATAGCCGGGAGGGCACCGTACAGGCACCGTGCGATCAAGCTCCGCAAGGACTCATACAAACTCTTGAGTACCCGTACGGACAGTTACGGTTTTACCAGGGTCATTGAGATGAGCTGTGGATACACATATCCGTTTCATAGTCAAATCGTGAACAAAATTGTGGCCGAGTATGGATTAAACTTGGATATCTTCCAGATACAGCTCTGTATGGGTGTGTTGTTTTTTGCCATGTGCGTACCATCACCTTAATATACAAAGCTTCCCACGGCTTACGACTGTCTGCACGTATGAGTCTGCTACAAGCCACGATTTTTTGGGACTGAGGCATAAATGCAATATCTTACTAACCCAGCTTCATCAGCTACTTCCTGCATCAAACTATCAACTTGTCCCTGTGGTGTTGTTAATGTTGACGAATTACACATTGTACTCTCCATAACTTGAGATTGTACATCAAGATTCTCAAACTGGGTTTCAAATCTATCCATTAATTGTGAAACCTACAAAATACATCAAATACAATCAATTTAGAACAAGGATATGTTTTAAATCTATCCATTAATTGTGAAACCTACAAAATACATCAAATACATTCAATTTACACAATAATTCTGTGAGCTAGATATGTTGCCAGGTATATCAACCAGAAATAATTTTCATATTCTTTTATGCTTTGCAGTGAAATGTTGTGTTATACAATGAAATTACATTTATATGGTGAATACATCAAATCTAATAAGTTCATAGTGCAAAATACTAAGTCAAAATGATGTAATCTTGATATAAATGTATGAACTAAAATGAATATGACTAAACGACCTAGATGTACTTACTTTTTCTAGATTCATTGATTTCATAGCAGATTCCATGGATTTAACAACTCCAGCCATTGAACCAGTGACCTGAAAATATAACGGCAAGATATTTAACACTGTTTATTCAACTTTAGAGCAGAAGATGTACATGTTAAAAACATGTTTTTAAAACCCTGTTTTAGAACTTTTATGTGCAAATCAAATATACCAGCACTGCTTAATATTTTGCATTACATAAATGATTATAAATTGGATTTGAAATTAAAAGTAATGATATATTATAATTCTTAATAAAAACTATAATTGAAACTCAAGTTTAAGTTGTAGAAAGTTTGTTTTTAACATTTACATGCATTTAAAATTGGTGTTTGTCAGAGTCCAAATCTACAAGACACTATATAGTTTATTAAATATATAAGTATATTACACCAAGTATAATAATAGTAGTTTTTTAAACAAATTCAATTACTGGTCAGAATTTTTTTTCAATTAATCATTTACATTAAAAATTATTATACATAAACAAGTCTTTTGATGATCAAGACCAAACCAACTGTCTGTGATTTGAATACTCAATACATGGAGTCACAATGAATACTGGAATCTAATTTTTTACCAAAAATTAATTTTGACTTAATACAATATTAGATTTTTGTATTAATTGATACTGCAATACATGTACTCAAAATACACTTATATATGGTAAGTAAACATTATCCAGTACCTGTTTTGTAGTTAAAGCAGTTTGAACTCTAGCTGAAACAGCATCAATTCTTGCACTCATTCTTCTATAATTTAATGCTTGATTTTTCTGTCTGATTGCATTTTCTGCATGTATTTTAGCACCTTCCATATTACCCTTTTGTATAGCCTGAAACAAGACATTGTCATATAACTGAAATGGTACACCAACTGTGTATTAATTATCTATGATCACATATTCTAATACTAAGCATGAAATACATTTTGTAAAAAACCTTTAAGTATCAGATGCATACAAGTAGTTAGCACACTTTTCGTGATTTTTTTGACAGTCAGAAACTAATACTTTAATATTGTTTTAATTAATGGTGTATGTATAATTTTACCTGAAAGTAAAAAAATCATTTCTATCTTACCTTTTTTAGTTTTACTTTTTCTTCTCTTTCATTCTTTTCAGATTTTTTGGCATTTCTTTCAAGATCCTTCGCAGCAAATTTTAAATTAAACAAATGTTCTGGTTCAAAGTTAAGGATATAATTTTCATACAAGTTTGAAGTTTGACAAAATGACATTACCATATATATATCTTGATTCATATACAATTTAAGGACATAATCTTTGCACATTCATCTGACAGGAGCAATGACAATCAGGAACTTCATACTTTCAATACTAGCAGAACAAACAAGGTAAAAAAATATTCAATTTAGAGTCAATAAATCTGGTGCACCTGAAAGATTGGTCTGGGTGTAGAACACTGTTGATATGACCAAGGCAAAGCCACTAACTTAAAAGTGAGCTCAACATAGCTCTAAATACATGCATGCATATATCTTATTGAGGTCTTATAAAAAGGACTTGTTCATTAAGGAAATTTTCTATAAAAATTAATAAATCAACTTACGGTAAAAACTGCCCACATGTCTTCATACAATTTGAATAAGTTGACATAAATATTTTGTTGTATACGATTTATGAATATTAACATGTTTTTTATGTTTAAAAGTTGAAAATATCCAAGTTTTAAAACAACCATAACTCTACCCTCACCTCCATAGTTTGTCTGGGATAAAGAAACATCTGTAACACAAGACTCTCAGGCTAAGAGTTAGGTATAGGATACCGTACGCCACTGTCTTAAACATGATACTTACTCATTATTCACCATTTCTAAGCAACAATAAGATATTTTAATTAAGTACCCGAAATACACTAAAATGATTGTTTGTCTCGACTTCATACAGAACTTCCAGCTTTTCTTACTTAATTTTATCGTTTACATGTCAAAATGGTTCTAACTTCACATATAATTTATATAATGCATTTTGAAGCATTATAATACATACATCTTTATTGGCAAATGACGGCATTTACATATGCCTTTGGCCATTTACAATATTCATGGCAAAGACCACACATTCAAAAATATATATCAAATACAATATTCAATATAATGAAACAGTTAAACAATAACAAAACAGTAACAAAATACAATATATATATTATAAACAGTAATTAAGTGTTGATACAACGATTCCTGATAGATAGAGCTAATCAATATTTCATAATTCAAACATGTATTAAGAGAATAAAATAATTTATCTAGTGTATTTCGAGAAATCTGGTGTATTACAGGAAATTTGGTGTATTTCTAGTCCTATATATAAGACCCTACGTAACTTTTTTTATCATTCGGACATTTTTCTGTTACGTAGGGTCTTAACGGATTGCTTCAAAAACACATAGCAAAAATTTCAGTGTACAGACATCGATTCAGGTCTGAACGTTCTACTTGTTTAAATTTGCAAAATTTGCAAAATTTGCAAAAAAAATATACACCAATGGAAAGATAAATGAAAAATACACATGATAAAAGTATGATAATTTCAAATTCTAACCTTAGACAGTCAATTAATTCATTTAAACTCCTTCATTTACGAGTTTTTTCAGTTTGCCACAATAACCGTGCAATAATAGCCGAGGCAAGCCGAATTAAAATTGGGTCGCGTCATTTGTAAGAATTGATTTTGAACAAATATATAAGGTATAAAAACCAGTATCCGGACCGCTCCGGGTATAATATTGACGGTTGGTAATAAGAACGACTACTCTGGATAGAAAAAAATTTCGTTTACGCAAAACGAATCTTTATTTACCGGCACGAATTCAGTTCAAAATGGACCATAGCGGAGACAACCCTGGATAGCAGGAAAAGTAATAAGAGTTTTCGTAAGCCGAAAAACTGATTATTATTTTCTGCTTAAAAAGAACAAAAGTAAACTTTTATTTATCGATTGTTGCTAATTTGACCCACTTTTTGTAGAAATAATTTTGCTTTGCTTTTGAAGCAATCTGTATAGACCCTACATAACAGAATAACGTCCAAAAAATAAATAAATTATGTAGGGTCTTATATTTAGGACTAGTGTATTTTGGACCCAAAATAAAGTCTTCCTTGGAAGCATCTAAATTACGCCAGTGCCAGCTCAAAAGTTAACAGGCAGAAAGGGAAAAAATGGCAGAAATAAGTCAGAACCTCATATCAGAATTCAATCTAAACCTAAACATGATTACTCACAAGTTTTTTCTGATCATGACACAATGTAAACAAAGCAAATAATGAAAATACAGAATAAAAAATCCAGAATATTTAACCCTTATTTACAAGTTGATCTCAAACATTTAACGTTTAAAAGGATACTTTCCATATTACCACCGCCTGAAAACATGTCTGCAGCTTAATGAGAACGTTGTTTTATGAGAACAGATTATTAAATCGTGATTAACACTATTTTGCTACTGTGACTCTTCCTCAAGTGACAGCCAGTTGTGTATGACGTCAGAAATGTGTACTACGTAATAGGAATTTGTGTTTTGATTAGTCTACGTTACCGAAACGCTTGCCTTTTAACGTGAACGGGAATTTCAGTAGAATGCAAGCGTCTTGCTAACACCTCGTGTGAAGACAAAATGGCTGCGCCCAAGCAGCAGGCACGAGTTTATCAGAAAAAGTCGGAGAAGGCTATGAAGAGAAGAGGTGACATCGAGTCAGAGCCTGCGAATAAGAAAAAGAAGGATAATCCGTACAGTGAAATAGAATTTAAATTCCATTTGAAGGATGCTAGCACAGTCTATTTAGGTTAGCACATGAAAATAACCTGTTAATTTTGTTCCATTCAGGTTTAGGTCCATATTTTTTGCATAAAATTGCAAATGACCAGACAAAGCACAGAAACTTCTGTAGAACTTGAAATTTTAACAGCAATTAAAGAACTTATCCCTCTATGTTTTGATGATATAGCGTTGCATCAAAACCCCTTCAAATCTGAATTAGGGACCAGGATAGGGGTCATGTTTCTGGTACGGTTATAATGATGTTAAGTTGACAATAGAGGAAGAATTTTAAACTGCTTACCTTTTGACACATTTGCAATGAACTCCGAGCAATGAAACAACGAAAATCAGCATCCTTCATATATTCCACAACATTTCACTTTCGCTTATTTTTGTTCATGGAGTTTGACATTTTTAGGGTTAATGTATTTACCGGAAAACCCGAATATTCATGAAAAATCCCGAAAGACACTCATTGGAGTTGTATCTTGAGCTAATAAATCATGTTTTACTTTAAAAATATGTGTTTAAATGTTTTAAAATACTTGTTGCCAATGACATTTGAACAATTTTGATGTGTTAGTATCAATATTAAATAGAAATTCAATTATTAAGACGCGACAAACAATCGTTGTAAGTACAATAGAATGATTTCGTTTGTTAATAAATGTCTTAATAAAACTGTTTCAAACAAATGTCAGTAATAATTATAAGTCTAACAAGTTTTCCTGCATACACGGAAGTATAAGTCATAATTGATAAGAGAGGTTATCGTTTCTTCGATAGCGAACAGTATTCGACCAGGTTTTTCTAGAATATGAAAAAGCTTTATGCTATATGAATGTTTTGGGACATATCAATTAAGGTTTTTCGCCTGCGAAATTCATCCTTTGAGTTATTTTTCATTTATATATATTAACAACTTGTCTTGACTTTATCCATGGGTTACTCATATTATAGCTGATATAATGTCTATATATTGGAACCGAACGAACCCCATTTCATGAGCCAAAAAAGTCCATAATTCGAAAAGACCATAAGAGAACAAATTCAATGACTATTCTAGAATTTTCAAGGATTTTTTTACACTGTTCAAGTACTTTTTATGTATCTCAAGCATAACCTGTGTGAAATGGAGCAGTGGTCCAGTGGTGGGACGCGCGCTTAGGGATCGAGAGGTCCCGGGTTCGAATCCCACCAGGGGCACTGCTAATTTCCTTGAGCAAGAAATTTACCTGCGATTGCTTCACTCCACCCAGGTGTAAATGGGTACCTGCGAGGGTGGTATAATTCCGCTGCGCCAATTTGTCGGCTGCACTAATAAGCGGAGTAGAAAGACTCCCCAGGGAGATTGATAGATAGATACCAGTAGCCCAGTGACCAGGGGTAATTGCTGTAAAGTCGGTGAACGTGCGTAAGCATGAAACTTAGACTATAAAATGTAATTACATTACATAAATGGTATAAATAAAATTGTGCAAGCAGGCTCGAGAATGACATGTAAAATGTTATGAGCGGTTTAAAACCAATAAAATAAAATCTAGTTAAGTAACATCCAAGGTCAGACGTTTAACTTATAAATGTATTTCACATTAAAACTCGCGTTAAAAGTTTTTCTAAACAGGCAGAGTTGAGAGCAATGTTATCATATTACTTATTATGTCCAACATATTTCACGATGCTTATTACACATTATTTGCAAAATCCAGGAGAAAAAATCGATAAAATTAAGTTCAGCATAAGGTAACACCGTAACGTAATAGGGAGTTCGTTAACATTCCCTTCAAAATGTCAAAGAATGTGGACATAACAGCTCTTTCGAAAGCCAATAATGAAGAATTGAAATGTAAGTCGATGTTTTTTTTTTCATAGGCCTACAGGCGGTAACGCCTCCAATCATAGTTTCTTCAAATAAACATATATTTATGGGTAAAACTTTTTTATAAATAGGTTTAATTACATAACACGTTTACGATGCACACCAATTTGATATCTGAAAACTGGTTTAGTAATTAAACATAGAGAATCAAGAAATGCTGTAAATTGTAATGATTGAACATAATTATCATTGGGACATTACAAATCTACACAGGTGTTTTTAACAGTCGTATAAATCATATCAGTTAATGAAAAATAGCCTGAATTTAATTTAGTCTAGGTCCACAGAGCGTTGTTGTTTAACAAATAGGTAACTCATTTTAACACACGCAGTACATACACAAGCATAATTTTAGTTCACACATGGTGTGTATTCAGCGAGCAATCTGGATTTGCTTTTATTTTACAATCAAAAGGCCTCTAAATCTCTCAATACAATCATACAACATAAAAAATGACACATCCGAAAAATTCATATTCTGTCAAAAACCTGGTCGATTACTGTTCGTTATCGGAGTAACAATTAACCCTTATTAATTATGACTTATACTTATGTGTATACAGGAAAAATAGTTAGACTAATTATTATTACTGACATTTGTTTGAAACAGTTTTATTAAGACATTCTATTGTACTTACAACGATTGTTTGTCGCGTCTTAATAATTGAATTTCTATTTAATATTGATACTAACACATCAAAATTGTTCAAATGTTATTGGCAACAAGTATTTTAAAACATTTAAACACATATTTTTAAAGTAAAACGTGATTTATTAGCTCAAGATACAACTCCAATGAGTGTCTTTCGGGTTTTTCATGAATATTCGGGTTTTCCGGGATTTTCGGTAGATACATTAACCCTAAAAATGTCAAACTCCATGAACAAAAATAAGCGAAAGTGAATTGTTGTGAAATCTATGAAGGATGTTGATTTTCGCTGTTTCATTGCTCGGAGTTCATTGCAAATGTGTCAAAAGGTAAGCAGTTTAAATCTCTTCCTCTATTGTCAACTTAACATCATTATAACCGTACCAGAAACATGACCCCTATCCTGGTCCCTAATTCAGAGTTGAAGGGGTTTTGATGCAATGCTGTATCACCAAAGCATAGAGGGTTAAGTTTTTTAATTGCTGTTAAAATTTCCAGTTCTACAGAAGTTTCTTTGCTTTGTTTGGTCATTTGCAATTTTATGCAGAAAAATATGGACCTAAACGTTCAGTTTGATTTTCAGAAGAAATCCAATAACGAACTCTCTTATACGTCTCTAACTCAGTTGTTATCTGTGTAAAGCATGTCTCGCACAGAGCACACGGTTTATATGGCTGGCCACCCGAGTAAACGGTACATACAAATAAACCAACCCTGTTCTGATCCAAGTGACACTCGGGCAATTCAAGTGTATCTGTGATAGCTGTGTATGATTTTTGAAACTTTTAAAAAACTTGCGAAAAGACGTTCAATTCAAGGCAAAAAGGACTTTTAGCGGCGAGAAGGCGCTAAAAGCACACTAATATACAAAAAGGATATAAAGGAATACCACTTTTTAAGAAAGGTGACAGACACCAGGCGGCGAACTACAGGCCAGTGTCTCTAACTTCCATTACATGCAAGATACTGGAGCACATAGTCCACAGCAGTGTGATGACCCATTTTGACAATTTTAATGTATTGTGTGACAACCAGCATGGCTTTAGGAAACGACGTTCCTGCGAAAGTCAACTCATCACAACTATACAAGAAATAGCCTCCAACTGTTCTAAAGGGAAACAGGTTGACATTATCCTATTAGACTTTGCCAAGGCTTTCAACAAGGTCCCTCACTGCCGCCTATTACAAAAGCTCGATTACTATGGAGTCAGGGGTAGCATCAAGAGGTGGATACAGTCATTCCTGAGCCATCGCACCCAACAAGTAGTCTTAGATGGAGCCAAGTCAGAAACAGCAAATGTCCTCTCTGGTGTTCCCCAAGGTACTGTCCTCGGCCCGCTGTTGTTTCTGACTTATATTAATGATCTACCAGAATCAATCAAGTCATCTACTACAAAACTATTCGCTGACGATAGTATGCTGTTCAAGGTCATTAGTAGTGATTTGGACAGACAGCAATTACAAGAAGACCTTACAGCTCTTGAAAAATGGGAAGAAGATTGGCAGATGAGCTTCCACCCAGCCAAATGTACTGTCATACGTATTGCTCCACACAGTCGGAAGACAATGATCCCCACAACATACTACCTCCATGGCCACCAGCTTGAAGTAGTAGATGCCAGTAAATACTTGGGAGTTACAATATCAAGTACACTTACCTGGGAGTCTCATATAAACAACGCTGCTAGCAAGGCTAACCGCACAGTTGGCTTTTTAAGAAGAAACTTAAGAGGCTGTACACAATCTGTTAGGGATGCCTCATACAAGGCCATGGTCCGCCCTATACTAGAATATGCAGCGACCGTATGGGACCCCTACACCAAAGCTGGTATACAGACCCTTGAAAATGTGCAGAGGAGAGCAGCCCGCTATGTCTGCAATGATTTCTCCACAAAAACCCCAGGATGCGTCACGAATATGCTATCGGACCTCGGCTGGGATCCTCTAGAAACTCGTCGTAGACATGCAAGGCTGATGATGTTGTACAAGATAGAGAACAATCTTGTTGACATTCCCTCGGACAAGTACTTACAACGCAATGATGCACGTACCCGAGGCTACCACAGGTTCTTCCAAGAGCGCATTAGAGACAACAGATATGCCAACTCTTTCTTCCCTAGGACGGCTAAAGAATGGAACAACCTTCCATCATCAGTTGTTTCAGCGCCAACATTGGAAGCCTTCAGGTCTCTCCTACCGGAGTGATCTGACAAAATATCAAATTGACTACAGTGTAAATAATTTTAAACTACTTTTAAAACTTTTAACATTTTGGAGACGTTTGGCCATTGCGCATGCTAAGTCTCGCAGAGCTAAATACGATCTGTCAGATCCCAGCTCTTACCGGGAAGAAGAAGAAGAAGGACATTTTTGCATCCGTTCATGCATTAAATGCGGGCGAAAAGACTTCAATACGAGGCAAAAAGGACATTTACCGGCGGAAAGGCGCTAGAAAGTACACTAATATACGAAAAGGACATTTTTTTTCGTCAAAAAATCTTTTATGATACTACGAAAAGGGCTGAATTTGAGCAAAAAGGCTTTTAATTCGAGGCAAAAAGGACTTTTACCGGCGAAAAGGCGCTAAAAGGTACACTAAAATACGAAAAGGACATTTTTTGTCAACAAAATCATTTATTATACTATGAAAAGGGCTGAATTTGAGCGAAAAGACGTTCAATTCGAGGCAAAAAGGACTTATACAGGCGAAAAGGTATTAGAAAGTACACTAATATACGAAAAGGACATTTTTGTGTCAAAAAATCATTTATTGTACTATGAAAAGGGCTGGATTTGAGCGAAAAGACGTTCGATTCGAGACAAAGAGCACTTTTACCGGCGAAAAGGTGCTCAAAAGTACACTATTATACGAAAAGGACATTTTTTGCATCCGTTCATGCATTAGATAGAGTATGAAAAGGACTTAATGCGGGCGAAAAGACTTCAATACGAAGCATAAAGGACTTTTACCGGCGAAAAGGCGCTAAAAGGACACTGATTTGCGAAAAGGACATTCTGAAGTCTTTCTAAAGATATGAAAAAGACTAAAATTTGAACGCCTTTTCGCCTGGTAAATGTCCTTCTTGCCTCGTATTGAAGTCTTTTCGCCCTCATTAAGTCCTTTTCATACTTTATTCAACGCATGAACAGATGCAAAGAATGTCCCTTTCGTATATTAGTGTACTTTTTAGCGCCTTTTCGCCGGTAAAAGTCTTTTTTGCATCGTATTGAAGTCTTTTCGCCCGCATTAAGTCCTTTTCATACTCTATCTAATGCATGAACGGATGCAGAAAGGTCCTTTTCGTATATTAGTGACGTTTTTGCGCCTTTTCGTCTGTAAAAGTCCTTTTTGCGTCGAATATAAAGGTTTTTTTGCCGGATTTAAGTCCTTTTCATACCCTATCCAGAGTTTGAAAAGACGATAAAATGTCCTTTTCGTATATTAGTGTCCTTTTTGTGCCTTTTCGCGCCTTTTCGCCGGTTAATGTCCTTTTTGCGCCTTTTCGCCCAAAAAGTCCTTTTCGTATATTAGTGTAACCCGTCAATTTATATCAAAACATACACAAATTGTGATAATTTGAGCATGACTTGAAAAAAAGTCGGCTGGCCACCCGAGTAAACGGTACATACAAATAAACCAACCCTGTTCTGATCCAAGTGACACTCAGGCAATTCAAGTGTATCTGTGATAGCTGTGTATGATTTTTGAAACTTTTAAAAAACTTGCGCGGATGTCATGGTCGTAAAAGACCGTGTAAGACCATATGAGTATGTTAGAACATGTACAACAGAACATGAAGTCCACTATACCAGTGAGCTCAGCTGTGTCAATGTCATATGATATGTAAATGAAGCCAAGCTATCAAAATGAGTCAATTTATATCAAAACATACACAAATTGTGATAATTTGAGCATGACTTGAAAAAAAGTCGGCAGGGCCATATGTAAACCCTATGAATGTTGAGTGAATTGAGCAATGGTTGTGTTTGATGGTACTAGACCATATTAGACCGTGCTAGACTGTACTTGGAAACTGTAAACAATTGTATAAAAATCGAATGTGAATTGTCTTAAAATCATGACAAACCTTGCTTGACCGAGTTTATCCATGATCTATTCGTACAAGCGTATGCTACATTCGAGTTTAACTCGTACTAATTAATTCCCAGACACAGTTGGAGCCCAATACTCGTACCAGTCAACCTTTGTACAACCCAGTATACCGTATAGGAACCGTGTCCCCAACCGTGTTCTGTGTAAGACCACCTTAAAATACTGTACTCAATTATGACTGAAATGAGTACAATCAAACAATACAAGTGTGTTTTTAATTGTTTATAGTTTTAAAACTGCACATCAACCAATACTATGAAATCTAATATATAATACATTATGAAAATATATACTAGAATTTAAATAAACTTCAAAATGACAAATTGCTGGTTCAATGAAAATACAACAAGAAAACTGCCTACAAAAACCTAACAACCATATACGGTCATAATTTGAAGTCAAGTCATGTTGGTGATAGTATTGATGCTGGCTGATCAAAGCATCACATGCCTGCAACATCTAACATTGTGGAACAAAGTGCCTCAGTCACCTCCTGTATGTCTAATAGCTGTTAAGTGGGAGTCTCCTCAAGTAACCTGATTCCACAGATTCAGTGTATCATTGCTCTTTCATTTCTATGGAGTTGCTGTATGTCAGCATTAGTTATGACCTAAGTTTTACTGCTATGCAGTAGTGCAGAACATAAACATGACTTGAATTTAGTTGCTACCTATGATGCAGAAATGTAAAATTTATCCTGGTAACAATATCTAATCAAACCAAATGTTTATTACAGTTGCTATAAAATAGTTTTTAAACAATTTAATCTCGATTTTGCCATTTTCTGCGCCATTTTGCCCAAAATACTCCATTGGGTATTGTAGTCATACCGTCTGTAACAATGACGTGGAATACTACGTCATTAGTCTTCAATCTTGATTAAAAGATGTTTGATTAAGCGTCTGGTAACATTGATAAAGATGACTGCGCCCATGTAACTGGAGATTTTTTCAAACTCTTGGGTGTAGTAATTTTTCATTGATATTTTTTTTCAATTGTAAAGAATAATCACATGTCATACATGTAATCTAAGAGCGCTCACAGTCTTTCCGTGTATAATCTCCCATATGCTGTTGATCTTGAATTTTATTTTCTACGTAGTAGTAGTTACACTTCTTGACCACCAAATAATTACATGGAGGCAGCCTGGCTGTTTATTATGTAGATGTGGATCTTGAACCTGCAACACCCTGCTGCTTGCAATTCAGAGACCTGAGTTAAGGGAGTGTTAAAATATGGGGATATTTTACAACTTCCAAACATTTAAAAGCATGTTAAAATTCATTGTTATTCAAAAGAAAGACATGGTAGATCATGTTTTGACAGAGTTGTATGTTATACAGTATGGTACTGTTTAAGTCTTAAGATTTGATTCAGTCTGGTTCAGAAATGTATTTGGATCACTTGGGTTTAGCAAATTTCTTGGTCCTTGGTAAATGGTTAAATCTTATGGCTGTAGCCATAAACATAAAAACATAATAAACTTTACCAGACTAGTGGTTTAAGTATTTGTTTCTTTATTCTTGATTATAAATATTATCCCACAGCTTGGTGCTCATTTCTATTGACCTGAGAGATGAACATAGGGGAAAGAGCAATAAAAGTTGAAGTGCAGTTCTTCCATAATACATGTTCAGCTGACTTAACAATCTTGTACAAAAACTCCTGATCACTGAAATCACCCTCAGGCAGGCGATCCCTCACAGTATCCATTTACACCTGGGTGGAGTGGAACAATTGTAGGTTAATTTCTTGCTCAAGGAAATTAGCAGTGCCCCTAGTGGGGATCGAAGCCAGGACTTCTCGATCCCTAAGTGCGCGTCCTACCTCCGGACCACTGCTCCCAACAGCAATAGAGCACATCCACATTATTTTATGATTTGGAAAAATTGCTTCCAGATAGTTTTTGTTAATTTCATTCATATGCGTTTCAGGTTTAGAGAAATTTCTTGAGGCAGCTACTAACTGGTCAAATGGAAATACAGATGGGGAAGACATTGTACTTGGTTATTGTAGATCTTCACCTGAATGTGAAGAAATACTTAAGGAATTGGTTGGAGCTTCTCGCAAACAATCTGAGGTAACATGAAGATTCCTTCTTGTTGTTGAATATTTTAACTTTGAACCATATTAATTTGAAGGTAGAATATTTATTTCTTTTAGTTCGATTTTGATGAACTTTCGTTGTGAATTTAATGTAATTCTTGTGTGGCTGGAATTGTGAAGAAACATCTTTTTACTACTGGTATTATATTTGGGTTCGGTACAAAACAACCTGTGGACAACTCAACCGGTGGACAACTTAACCAGCAGGTGTGACAACTCAACTGCAGTTAGAGACAACTGAACCCATGGACAATTCTATTTATGGTACAGGTTCAACTGAACCCATGGACAATTCTATTTATGGTACAGGTTGACTTGTCTTCAGGTTTAGTTGTCCTGAGTTGAGTAACCTTCCAATTGAGTTGTCCTAATCTCATATATTTGCTCCTGATGAGGCCAATGCAGAGAAGAATCGAAATGAGAAAATAATGTTTTGAATGTTAGTTTATAGGTGATTTTGATCTCTTGCTAACAGATTTCACCTTTTGAAGTGCTGATATTATTTTCATTGATATTTATATACATTTCAGTTACAACTTATTTTTGGATGTTTAGAGAAGATTTTGATAAGAATAGCTGATGATCTATTAGATAAATATTACACTACTGGTCAAACCATTGTGAAGAAACTCCTCGCTAGTAGTGTACAGGCTATGTATTCTACACTAGATATAAAAAATAGGTGAATATTGTGTACTCAGATTTTATTGGGTATTCCTTGATTGAATATGAGTATTTAAATTATAAAATTATTATTATAAAATTTCATGTGAATATCTTTATTTAAACCTGTAATACAGTACTTGTTATTCGTATGAGCCGAAATAATAGCCATGACAGTGAAATTTGATGTAAATCTATGTGGTTACAAATCACTGTTATATAAATTTCCTGATATTGTGTGGGTATTCCTTGATTACATTTGAGTATTTATAGATTTTTTAAACATTCATACCAAAATGTTATACAAAATATATCGATATAGCTGGTAGATTCGACTAGTAATTTAGTAACAGATTTTTATTTCGGCGCGGTGTGGCCTTTTTGTGTTGGTGCGCAGTAAAACCCAAACAAACAAACAGATTTTTATTTGGTTACATGTAGCTAATTATATTAACCCAGGTCGGTAGCGCAATTGGTAGCAGGCCTGGATTTCGAATCTTGTGTCCTGAAGGGGGTACAGGTTCGAATCCCACCTGGGGAGGTTATACCCTTCCATGAAAATTTGACAATAATGTCAATTTTCCTCCATTAATAAGATATGTGGAGAAGTTTCCGGCCTTGTGGTATGGTAGTTGAGTACTGGTTATAGACAAGGGTCCAGGAAAGTTAGGTTAGGTGCCCTGTGATGCTGTTATATGACCTATACAATGTGTTGCTATGGCGTTTAATCCAACAAATAAATAAATATAGCTAATTATACTTTAGTTGTAATTGAGTAAAGTAAAAAGTAATTGCATTTTATACTGATGCACATTCATTCACTTTTCAGCTATTTTAATCCCCTTATGTGCAACTGGCATATGGTTGCAATGGAATTGTACCACCCTCACACGTACCCATTAACACTTGGGTAAATTTCTTGCTTAAAGAAATTAGCAGTGCGTCTGATGAGGTTTGAACTCGGGACCTCTCCATTTCCAAAGCCCCGAGTCTACGACTGGACTAATGCACCTACTAATGATTTTATTTCTTGTTTTCAGGTCTATAATGATCAAAACTACCCTAAAATTACTGATAGCAATGGTTATGTTGGGACAAAAATCTGCTAGACTAGTACTACAGAATGTTGATTTTAGTCAGAAAGTATTCACACCATTGTTTCAGAGGAGAGATGTCAAGGTAAGAAATCTAGTAATTGAATATCATAGATTTTGTTTCTCAATCGGGCTAGGATAAGTTTGTATAAACTACACAGGCTGACAGCTAGTTCCTATATTCCTATATCTTTCTATCTTTTAGGAATTAATTCTATATTTCCAAAATTGTCTTATATTTATATTATTATGTACTCGGCCAAGAATGCAGTTAGCCCTGTGAGGAGAAAACAAACTGGATCTAAAGAGGGTTTCAGTATTTTAATTTGAACTCGATTGTTTCGTTGTAACCTATGATTATGCTCTACAGTTAGGTTTTCACTATGTGGACAGTCAAATTTGATGGTCTTAAAAGTGTAATGGTCTTAATATAGGGAGTTTTTCCTCTCAAATTAAGCATTATTTTGGGATCATCAAAAAAGGCATGATTCTGCAGTTACATAAGTGGTCTTTATAGGGGAACTTTACTGAATTATTATATTTATGTTACATTATGGTTATTTATATATTGTACTATATTACAGGACAAAGAAGATGTGAGAACATGTATGACACATCTATTATTAGCTTGTATATTAGCTGGGGATAATGAAGTTATAACTAAACTTATACAGACTAAAGGTATGTGTTGTGTCTGTTGTGTAATATTTTTTATGCTTATACTAGACTTCAAATGCAAAAAAGTTTTAAGTGCAGTGTAAAGTCTGCTTCCATTTACATGTTCATTAAACGTTACAATTTTGTATGATAACCTCAAATCATTGAAATCACCTTCAGGCAGAAGATCCCTTATGGTACCCATTTACATCTTGGTGGTGTCGAAAAACTGTAGGATATTTGCAGTGCCTAGTGGGGTTCAAACATAAGACCTTAATTCCTAAGCGCTCATCCTTCCACTTGACCACATCACCTAAAACCTACTAATGTTATTCCTATTCAAGATAGGATGACGACTTGTCACTGTAGCACCCTGGTGTAAAATGTATAAAACTGGTGTTGGAGATTTGATGCACAGCATATAGTATACACTTTCTGCTTAGCCTGGCATAGGTATCATCGAATCTGATAAGAATTAATAGACTTACAGCTCTTTAAAACTCTGAGTTCAGTCGTAATTTTCACTGGTTTCTTCTTCAAACCATAGCATTTATGATGTCATACATGTAGTCACATGGTATTGCCACAGTGACCATGGTGTAAACTCAGTCATTGTTTTTTCTTGAATACTAGCTTGATTTTATATGTTTTATGTATGACAAACTATAAAATAGCCTAATAATTTAAAATTAGTAATTCCTTAGATCACATAAATTTTTACTAGCCCTAGGTTTTTGAATTTAGATGATGACTGTAGGCAGATGATAAGTGATTGCAGAAATGATTGTTTACATTTAATCTGGACATGAACACTGTATGCCTGTACAATGTTAGTTTTCTCAGCTGTTATGTCACCCACACTTCAATTTACCTAACACATAACTCCATTTCTATAATTTTGCTATGTTTGCAGGTGTATTTGAGAATTTGTTTACTGGTATGGAGTATGATAGAATAGATACGATACAGTTAGTGTTAACTACTTTATTAGAGAAGGTAAGATCATAACAAAGTTTCATTAACCTTTGACACTTGTTATACAGTAAGGCTTAACAAAATAGTTTCATTTCCCATTCCATCTCCCAAAAAGAAGGGTTGGTTGGTTTACAATTTATTTATTTATTGCCAATCATGCAGGGTTATAATTGGTATTAAATCAATCTGGGTCGGTAGCGCATTGGGATTTTGCATCTAGTGTCCCAAAGGGGGTATGGGTTCAAATCCAATTCGGAGAGGTGATACCCTTTCCACAAAAATTTGACAAAAATGTCAATTTTACTCCAATAAAAAGGTTATGGAGAAGTTTCTGGCCTTCTAGTAGGGTAGGTGATTACTGATTCTAGGCAAGGGTTTAGTAAAGCTAAATTAGGTGCGCTGGATGCCGTAAAATAACCCAAAAGTGTTGATGCGGTGTTAAACATAGTATAAATAAATATAAATGGTATCAAATCTATCTCTTGTTTGAGTCCTTTAAAACCAGTATTGTAGTTCTGAATTTATAAACAGTACTAGACAATATAAGTCATGGAAATCAATCAAGAATCAAATTATGTAATTTTATATTGTGACTAAATTGACTATACTTTATAACTCAACAGTGTTGTGATTATTTTAACTAAATAATGAACTGTTTTCTCTGAATATGGAACTTTACTTATTGTATATGACATCGATAGTATTATATTACTGTAAATTTACACTACTAGAACCATCAAAATGTAATGGTCTTAATAACGGGGCGGTCTTGATAAAGGAAACATTTTCTTCTCAAATTAATCATTTGTGACTTAAAAGATTGTTGTAAATTGCATGATGTTGGAAAAATCAAGGTGGTCTTAATAGCGGAACTTTACTGTATTGTGTATATTTCAGGTGATACTCAACAATGGTATCAGTAAAACAGCTAAGGCAAAGATGTTTACTGAGATTGGTCTGAAAGAACTTGGACGTCTATATAATTGGCAAGGTTTAAGTAAATGGAAACAGAATGTAAAGAAAGGAAAACATTTTAAACATAAGGGAAAACATAATATGCCAACAGTATGTATAATACAGTTTGCTTTACTGAGATATTTGTTATCATTCTGTTTGTAACTTTGTAAGTTATATAATCATAAACATGTTTTGCTTGTATATTGGATTAGTAGAGTACAATGAAACATGAGGAGACTTACAATTGGAAAGTCTCGCACTAAAAAAGTTTATGATAGTGTCTACTGTAGCCATCAGTTTAATTATTTACCTACACAAAGTGGGAGCTATGGGATGTCATTGTGAGGTTATTTTGGGATATAACAGTAGGTAGAGTAAAATAAGTTTCTAGATGAATTTTGAAATGACTTGACCCAGATTTACTAGATGGTATGTCTCAAACTAAAATTTGGTCTAAAGTTTAATAATTATGTTGTTTTTAGTAGTCTGAGGTCCTGGATTCGAACCCCACTAGGGCTAATTAGCTAATTTCCTTGAGCATGAAATTTATCAACAGTTGTTCCATTTTACCCAGGTGTTAATGGATAATGTGAGGGATAACCTGTCTGAAGGTGATTTCAATGATCAGGGGTTATCATACAAAACTGTAAAGTCAGCAGAATATGTTTAGGGAAGCAGACTTTACACCACACTTTAACTTGTTTTATCTATAATAAGTTTATAAATGGATTGTGAAATGGCTTGGCTCAGATGTGCTCCAACACAAGATTGTATGTCACTTGCAAATTCTGGCCCATTGTTCAATAATGATATTGTTTCATATTGATATGCAAATTTCTCGTTTTTTTAATGTAATGAATTTATAGATTAATATATTTCAATGGGTCAGTGCAAAACTAGTGTAACTTCATATAAATATAAAATAATTTTAGATTAGTTTTGCACCAACGTATCAATCTGTGATATTTCATATCAGGTTGAAGAGACAAGTAGTGGCAGTAATGAAGATCAGATGTTTGTTGGTGAAATTATAGATAAATTTTTAATGGAAGTATGTACATCATATAAACATGGTATTATCTTTCATGATAAAACATTTGGATTATCTGGAAGGTTGGTATATACATGTACTAGTATCTCTTTTATCAGTGATATTTGAAATACGTCTGATTTATGTCGAACAAGTGGGCTTGGCTGAGTGGTTGGACTGGTAATCATTGGATAGCGAGCTCTGGATTTGTTCAATTCAGTCCAAAACCTATCATGTTGTTTCAATGAGCAAGATATTTTATCTAACTAACTAAGCTCAAGGGGACCATATGGCAGACTTAAAAGTGATTCACTTAGGTCATAAGAGCTTGTTCCATGACTGAGCTAAAATGAATTAGTTTTAACTATGTATGTATGTAATTGCCATGATAGTCAACACTTAAGTTTTTTTTTCAGTTCTGATTATTGCCTATTCCTTGTTTGACCTTTTTAGAATATGCAGGGTAGCAGAAAAAAGGGCTTCAGCCCATTAGAGGGTTGATATTCAATGAAATTATTTCTACACAGGGAGGAGCAAAAATGAGCGAGGAGCAAAAAAGGGCAGGGGGAGAGAAAAAGGCCGGATAGTGAAAATTTACTATGTACATAAATACTTATTATACATAGTTAAGATATTGGATATAATAAATCAGGCTTGTGCTTGAGTAAATATTTAAGGAGATTAATATACTTTATCATGACTTTGAAATTACATTTGTTTATAATTGTAGGAGTCAGAATAAACTGATGACTGGTCTACTCCGGTCACTTAGTGGTCAGTTATCACATATATTGGTAGAGAAATTAGTGGTCAGTATACTTACAGCATGTCCAGATCAACTACAATATTTTCTACCTAATATACTAGATTCACTGTCACCTAGAGAGTCTAGTAAATGGATATCTACCATCAAACTTCTTATGAAGGTAATTTGTAGGAATATTTTCTAAAGTTTATGTCTTATGTTTGTGCTGTTAGCTCCATTTAGAATTGTGCTATATTGGCTATTTACTTCCACTAATATAGACATACTGGTATTCATTAGTTTAAGGGATATACAGGCAAAAGTTCAACTTCATATTTCCTGATTTTGATTTATACTGTTTATAACTTAGAATGCAACAGACACACTGTTATATTACTTGGCAAAATATTTCTTTATTTTCTCGTAATATTTGGGGTGTTTTTAACTAGACCCACGTGGGTCAGGTTAGCTAAAAATAGATTAGTGTTAAATTGTGCATTTACTGATGAGAAGATACTAGAGCTTGTTAATGTGCAACATTAGTAAAATTCTATTAAAAAGATATCCTAACCGCCTAAGAACGTTGAAAAGACTATGAAAATGTTTAATTTCAGCAAGTACGACATATAACAAATCTATAAATAGCTTGGTGATTCCCTCAGTATCCTACTTTCGTTTTCATTAATGTGTTTGCCACATGTTTCAATTTGTTTGGTTGAATGTTATAAGTACAAATGTTAATAGTAAGTGATTTCTTACGTTATTTATACTGTTTTAAAAACTTAACTTGGTTCTATACTTTTGGCACAGTCATTTGCCTGTATATCCCTTTAATTCTCCTGACTGACTTTATATGCTAAAGGGTATGTGTCTATGTAATTTTACTGTTTGATTGACTTAGTTACTATTAAAATTTATGTGTATCATGTTATGAATCATTCATGCTGTCCTAATCGTAACAATTATTCAGAATGCCCTAAGTTCTCTGATTTTGAAAACTAATACTCTGTTTAGTGGTACAAATGTATTCAAAAGCTACTTAGGAAAACAGAAGTTGTCAAACTTATAGTTATAGATTGGTGGAATAAGTTGATAACAAGTTAAGACCATTCTTCTCAGCATGCATGAAATATCTCAAAATTCTGCTGTGGGAATCAGATTATTATTCAATTTTTCAGCCATTAACAGGGATATAATGATCAACTATTTGTATTAATTCACAAGTATGTATTTTTGCATATTTTTTTTATGCTGGGGTCATTCGGATGCTTGACCAATAAAAAGTTAAACTTAAATAGTGAAATTTGTGTGAGTAACTCTGTGATTTATAGACGAATATTGTTTTAACTGTAGATATATTGTTTATGCTTACAGATATATAATAGTTTAGAGAAGAATATAACAGTATTAAAATGGAAGGAAGTTAAACCAGTACAAGAAATGGTTCAAATATTATGTGTATATACGCTACCACCATTACAAATATTGAATACTGTATTACCTGGTCTAAAGGTAAATTTTACTGTTCATTACTCACTGGATTTTTGACATCAAAGTTATAAATAAAAACATGTTTACAACAGAATTAACTATTTAGAGATGATGAAATTTTGTGGATGCTCCTCAACTACAAAACCTAAATACAAAGTATCTTCTTTTTCTTTCAAGTTTTACTGTAAAAAATGTGAAAATGATGTCATCTTAAGTGAGGAATAATGTCATCTAACAGTAAGAATATCGTAGTGTTTTAATCTCTTACAAAGCACACCATCATAATAAAAACAGGATATTGATGGATTTCAAATAAGATTGGATTCATCAACTGCTGAGACCAGAAAATGAGTGTTTTACTTATGGCTTCTTTAATCTAATAAGTACTTTTTATACGCCCGTTTTGAAAAAACGGTCGTATTATGTTACGATGTTGTCCGTCCGTCCGTCCGTCTGTCCGTCTGTGGACAATTGCTTGTGCGACCGAAACGAAATTGAGGGCCTTTTTAGTTGTGTAAAGAATAATAAAGGGCCATTTTACGGCAAGGGGCCATGGCCCCCTGTTTATTCGCTAAAATTGTTATAGAGGGCCATCAAAATGTGTCCAAATAAAAATTACAGAAGGCCCCTTGTTAATTGTGTCCATGTCCATAAGTGATATACTTTGGACTGTCACTAATGATCAGAAATTGACAGTAAGAGTTACCGTTCTTGAAAGTAAATCACGAAATCTGATTGGATGTTTGCCAGTGTGGTCAGAGTGATCTAATTACCACTAGAGTAACCTCCCTTACTGAAACAGTTTTCGCGAGTTTGTGCTACTTACTAGAAGTATTTCACACTGGATTTTTTGCAATTGTACTCTAGTTTTAAGCAAGCATGTGAATTTTAAGTATTGGAACAGATGATTTTTAGGCACACATTCTTTATAAAAAAGATTTGAAAGTATGCTAATGTTTTTTTCAACCAAAATATTTAAGAAATTCAGCGGTTCTGGAAGGTAAATAAAAGTTATAATTGCACTTTGAAACATTTCTGAAAATATAATTTATTACTTTTGTTTGTCATGCCTTGAAAATAACTTGTTTCTTATGTCATTTGACCCTTTTATTATAGAACTCTGTTTGCCATCTTCATTTATTCCTTCTCAGTACTGTGTTTTGAATATGTTAGATACTTACCCTGTAATACCAGCATTTAGTGGGGGTCATTCATTTACCTGTAACCTGGTTTTGACTTTGTGTTAATTAATAATTATGATTGGGATGATTACCTAAAATTTCATAAACTGTCATTATGCAATAAAGTTGGGGGATGTTGTTTATGCTGTTGTTTTTTTTTAATTACCAATGGAAAAAAAATGATCCTTTGGAAAACAATTTGATTAGATAATCCAATAATAAAAAATTAATGATTGACAGGTCTGATTGTCTACTGGTAAATTATTAATTTCGGAATGGATCATTGCACTTCAGGAAAGATAAATCATGCATGTATCGTCAGTATAGCAATATTCATTGACCATAGTCTTTGCAGTGAGGCGTTGTCGTGTATATAGGTTTTACCTGCCACCCATATGGACTTTTAAATTTGAGATTGTCCATTCTCAATCATATTTAAATTTATAATATATTTTTACACCACATGAACATGTGAAAAACAATCATCACAGGTCATAAATTAGACATGTAACATTTTACTCAACAGTAGGTCAGATCCTTTTGTTCACACTTCATATCAATAGTAATTTCCAAATATCTACACTTATCCAGTCATAGGGGGCCATTTAACTTTAAACAGAACAAAAGAGAACAATAGAGTTCATTTTAAAACAATATAATACGGGGCCATTGGCCCTCTATTAAAAATTAAAAACAAAAACAAAAAATGGCCCATTATTCCAATTACGGTCAAAATCACTTATCACTGGTCCATAAATGAAGATTTAAGGTCAAAATTGCCTGTGAAGTTTATAAAGGGTTAAGAAACAAAATTTTGTCATTTCGGGTGACCAAAAAGGAATTGTGGGCCATCAGTAGTATTCTGGGATAAGGGGCCGCAAAGCCCTCATTTCACAATTTCTTTCTGGTAAAATTACGTTCCTGTTCCTCTCCCCATTGAATATACATTTTTCCCCTATTTTAAAAAAAATCCCCACCCCCATTTATTTTAGTATGAAACCATTTGCATCATCCTGCTGAAATTTGCTTATTGCAAAATGAAATATATACTACCTAACATCACAAGTATTATTTTTACAGGCAAAGTCCCCATATATCCCAACATTCCCCTACCTTAGGGCACTGGCCCAAGTCCCCATAAGGTAATTAAGACCTTGGATATGGCCATGACTTAGTTATATAGATAAACATAATTTGTCAACTTGCCCTTTACAAATGGCATGTAAAACATCTTTCATACATGTAACTTTGCATGAAGTGTAAGAGAAGGTTGTTCTTGGAGTGAATGGACTAAGGGGCCATTTCATTTCTCTTTTGTTAAATAGAGGGCCATTGGCCCCTTATTTGTCAACTTGCCCTGTAAAACATCTTTCATACATGTAACTTTGCAAGTTCTTTCTTGGAGTGAATGGACTCAGTAAGGGGCCATTTCTTTTTGTTAAAGATAGAGGGCCATTGGCCCCTTATCTGTCAACTTGCCCTGTAAAACATCTTTCATGACTAACTTTGCAAGTTCTTTCTTGGAGTGAATGGACTAAGGGGCCATTTCTTTTTGTTAAAGATAGAGGGCCATTGGCCCCTTATTTGTCAACTTGCCCTGTAAAACATTTTTCATGACTGTAACTTTGCAAGTTCTTTCTTGGAGTGAATGGACTAAGGGGCCATTTCTTTTTGTTAAAGATAGAGGGCCATTGGCCCCTTATTTGTCAACTTGCCCTGTAAAACATCTTTCATGACTGTAACTTTGCAAGTTCTTTCTTGGAGTGAATGGACTAAGGGGCCATTTCTTTTTGTTAAAGATAGAGGGCCATTGGCCCCTTATTTGTCAACTTGCCCTGAAAAACATCTTTCATACCTGTAACTTTGCAAGTTCTTTCTTGGAGTGAATGAACTAAGGGGCCATTTCTTTTTTTCTTTTTAATTTTATTTTGTTAAATAAAGGGCCATTGGCCCCTTATTTATTATTATGAAATGAACTCTTGTTCTATTTATGCAATTAGATACTTATATATTTATTTTTGGTAGTGCACATTTACACCTTTCTTAGAGTGATCTGTCTCAATCATACATGTTTTCAACTAGGAGTCACTCTTGTTTTAAACATTCTTGTTTCGCTGTATTCAGCGGCCCTGTATGTCTTTATCGTCGTCCTCTTATCCTTAAATGTGGCCCCTTGCCCGGCGCCTCTTTATTCCTTATCGGTAGAACATAGCTTGATGGCCCTCTATTAAGTGGCCCTTTATTTAATGGCCCTCAATTTCGTTTCGGTCGTCTGTCCGTCCGGATGATAACTCAAGAAAGGATGTACCTAGGTTCCTCAAATTTTATGTGTTGATAGCCCTTGGGTGGAGGAGGTTCTCTATTGATTTTGAGACCCCAGGACCAAAGGTCAAGGTCACTGGGACTTAAAATAGGTAAAACTTGTCCGGACCATAACTCAACAACAACTGTACCTAGATTCACAAAATTTTATGTAAGAGTAGCCCATGTGTCAAAGATGTTCCCTAGTGGTTTTGGGGCCCCTGGGTCAAAGGTCAAGGTCACACGGGCCTCATATGGAAAAAAAGACTTGTCCTGACAATAACTGAACAACCAATCTACCTAGATTCACCAAATTTTAGGTGAGAGTAGCCCTTGTGTCAAGGATGCTTCCTATTGGTTTTGGGGCCCCTGGGTCAAAGGTCAAGGTCACAAGGGCATCATATCGAAAAACCTTGTCCGGACAATAACTCTACAACTGATGTACCTAGGTTCACAAAATTTTATGTGAAGGTAGCTCATGTGTCAAGGATGTGCCCTATAGGTTTATGGGGCCCCAGGTTCAAAGGTCAAGGTCACAGAGGCATCATATGAAAAAACTTTGTCCGGACAATAAATGAACCACCAATGTACCTAGGTTCACCAAATTTTATGTGAGAGTAGCCTATGTGTCAAGGATATGCTCTATTAGTTTTGAGGCCCCTGGGTCAAAGGTCACAGGGGCATCATATCGAAAAACAGTGTCCGGGTAATAACTCAACAATGGCTATATCTAGGTTCACCAAATTTCATGTGAGAGTAGCCCATGTGTCAAGGATGTGCCTTATTTGTTTTGGGGAAACAGGGTCAAGTTTAAACCTTCAACCAGAAGATATCAAATTACCAAGATTTGACTTCAAATGTTCAATCAATATGTTAATAAAGTCAAAATGGCAAACAATAAAAAACTTGTCCGGACAATAACTGAACCACCAATGTACCTAGGTTCACCAAATTTTATGTGTGAGTAGCCCATGTGTTAAGGATATGCCCTATTGGTTTTGGGCCCCCTGGGTCAAAGGTCTAGGTCACAGGGGCATTATATTGAAAAACCTTGTCCGGACAATAACTCAATAACGACTGTACCTAGGTTCACAAAATTTTATGCGAAGGTAGCCCTTGTGTCAAGGATGTGCCCTACAGGTTTTTGGGTCCAAGGTTCAAAGGTCAAGGTCACAGAGGCATCTTATGTAAAAACTTTGTCCAGACAATAACTGAACCACCAATGTACCTAGGTTCACCAAATTTTATGTGAGAGTAGCCCATGTGTCAAGGATATGCTTTATTGGTTTTTTGGTCCCTGGGTCAAAGGTCAAGGTCACAGGGGCATCATATTGAAAAACATTGTCCAGGTAATAACTTAACAATGACTGCACCTATGTTCACCAAATTTCATGTGAGAGTAGCCCATGTGTCAAGGATGTGCCTTATCAGTTTCGAGGAAACAGGGTCAAGTTTAAACCTTCAACCAAAAGGTATCAAATTACCAAGATTTGACTTCAAATGTTCAACCAATTTGTTAATAAAGTCAAAATGGCAAACAATGAAAAACTTGTTTAGACAATAACTGAACCACCAATGTACCTAGGTTCACCAAATTTCATGTGTGAGTAGCCCATGTGTCAAGGATATGCCCTATTGGTTTTGGGCCCCCTGGGTCAAAGGTCTAGGTCACAGGAGCATCATTCAAATGTTCAATCAATATGATAATAAAGTCAAAATGGCAAACAATGGAAATAATGCTATATTTAATAAGTAACATAAAATTAGTTCACCAAATAATATGTGAGGGTAGCCCATGTGTCAAGGATGTTCCCTATTGGTTTTGAGGCCCCTGGGTCAAAGGTCAAGGTCACATGGGCATCATATGGAAAAACCTTGTCTGGACAATAACTAAACAATGATTGTACCTAGGTTAACCAAATTTTATATGGATCAGCTCATTTGTCAAGGAGTAATGTGTTTATAGCTCTTTGGTAGAGAATGTTCCCTTTTGACTTGGAGACCCCAGGGTCAAAAGTCCAAGTCACTGGGACTTAATTTATATTGAAACATTTTCCGGACAATAACTCAATAATGATTGTATCTACGTTCACCAAATTTTATTTAAGGTTAGCCTAAATGTCAAGCATATGCCCCTTTGGTTTTAGGCCCCTGGGTCAAAAGGTCAAAGTCACAAGGAAATCATGAGGAAAAACCTTGTCCAACAACCAACTTTATCTAAGATCACCAAATTTTATGTATCAATACTCTTTGGGTCAAGAGTGTGAACTTTTGGTTCTGAGGCCCTAGGGTCAAGGTCACTGGAAGTTTGTGTGGGAAAACTTTGTGCCGGTGATAACTCAACCATGGCTGTACCTAGGTTCTCAAAATCTTTGCTTTGAATAGCCCTCCAGTTAAGGATGGGACCTATTCTGAGACCCCGGGGTCATTGGTAAAGGTCACAGGGACTTCATATGAGATAGAATACAGCATGGACTGCACACGGGCGTATAATGCCCCGCCCAGCGGAGCTCTTGTTCTGTGCTCATGCAGTGATGAAAACCAATGTAACACTAAAATTAACTAACCTCTACGTGTTATCATGTGCATACATTTTATCTGTGAATAGTAGTTTGGTTATTTAAATGTGTGCCGCTCGGCTAGCTCAGTTGGTAGCACGCAAGTGTACTGATCAAGGGGTCATGGGTTCAACTCCTGGGTGGGGCATACTTTTGATGAGCTTAGTCATGAAATTATTTCTACGGCCATTCTCCCTCCTACCAATGATTTTTAATTATGTTGGGCAGTTGTCAGTCACTGACGAAAGTATGCGCTTAGTAGTTGGTTAACAGCTAAATCCAGAGATTTAGCCTTTCCAGGAGGAATGAGTAGGTTGACTGATCGCTGTTATATGACCTATATAGTGTGTGTGTTGCTACGGGGTTTAAACCAACAAACAAACAATTGAAATGTGTGAAGTGTAGAAGTACCATAACTATGTCTGCATGCTTTCCATTTTGTATATACATGTATTATGTTTCTATTTGTTTGATATATGTTTAGCCATAGATACTATGTACTTACAACATGTATATGCTAGTGAAATAAACTGTATATAATTATGTATTGTAGGAGAAATCCCTGGTTGTAAATCATCAAATTATATGTTTTATAAGACAGTTAGCTGATAATGCTGTATATGTGTAACTTCTATATGTTATTATGTATGTATTTATATTGTAGGATAAATCACTGGTAGTAAATCATCAAATTATATGTTTTATAAGACAGTTAGCTGATAATGCTGTATATATACTAGAATCATTATCTAACCTGACCTGGTATACATCGGATGTATATAGGTTATATAAAGCTTATGTAATAAAGGTAAGTTTGATGATTTTATAAACAATTAACAGTTTGATGAAGGGTAGCTTACAAATATTTTTATATTTATTAACATCATTGTATTATCATATCATATGCTTTCTAGTGGAATTCCGGGATTTATTGGTGAATTAAAAATTGATATTCCACTGTTTTGAAACAAAGAAAAATAAATTTGTTGTTTTCACTGTTTGGGTGTGCCTTTCTAGAGACATATCAGACTTAATAAAAAATAACGCCAGTTTGAAGCATATGATAAACAGAAAATTTGATGGTGGCAACTACAGTCTTTGTCTCAAACCCTTTAACCCAAAGCCAGGGGTATTGAAAATGTATTTGGGCTAGTGAAAATTAATATTTTTTCATTAAGTTTGGGGTAGTTGATTATTTTGTCCTTCACTGTTTAACATAATAAATCAGACCAGTGCTCAAAGGCAAAGACAATGATTGCAGCCATTACCAATATAGTCTTCATTTTGTTAGCTGGATTTTTCAAGGAAAAATTCAGCTTATAGTTTGGCGAAACCCGGGTGGGTGGGCAAGAGGGCATCTGGTGTCATAAAACAATTGTGTTTAAGTTTTTCTTTACCATATATTTCTGTCATTTATTGTCAGATCTTTATCAAACTTCATACAATGATAACATACCATGTGATGAACAGAATTAGAAACTAGAAACTAGAAAGTAACCACAACTCTACCTGGCTTTATTATGAATTATTTCCCTTTGTAATTTTTGCGTTAAAGTTTTTAAATCCAGCTTTAATGTGGTTTCTACATTACATTTCTTGTTTAATCTGTAAAATAGCCAAGTAAGGGCAAGATTGATAATTCCATATTTACAAAGATGTTCTGCTTACTTTTCTATCTTGTACTATCACCACTATGCATTGAAATCCCTTTTAAGGTACTGTCTTTCTATGTACCTGGCTTGTAAGCTTTGGCTATTATTTGATATTTCAAGTTAGTTGTTTTTAAAAATCACGTTTTGTATTTCAGAGTTTACCTGATGTAGTTTTGATATCAAAATGTTTTGAGAAAGGTTTAACTGTACAGAAGTCAAAGTCTGATGAATTAAATAAACTTCAAGGTAAGTTATTCTTTGTTTAATTGTATTCATCATCATCATTTAGTTTAAACAGGCCGTTGATTATTCTTTTGGCAAGGGTGGGGCCTGTCTGTCTCGTATGGAATGAAGTCTTCCTCTCCATGAGAGGGTTGGTGCCATCCATTTTCTGTACCAGCCAACCACGCTTAACCAGGTCTTCCCAGGTTAGCTTCGGTTTGCCTCTGCCTTGATGTGCAGTAAAGTTAAAGTCTCTGACTTGGGAGATCCACTTTGTGCTACATTCTCTGTGGCCAAACCATCTCAGCCTGTTTGTTTGGAGAACGTAGGCAATATCTCTGATTTTAAGCTTATCATTATAAGATTTTATGTCAGATATAGTTATTTATAGAGTAAGAGTGATTAAGTTGTTAGGAAATGGTTAGGTGAATCCATTGCCATACATCACCTAAAAAGTGTTGATAAAGGTATTAAATTCATTGTTAAAAATTATTTTTTGAATTGCTGAACTGGCATTGGTTTAAACTGTTGAACCAAATTCCACTTTATTCACAATGTATCATATTTGATCAGTTTTCTAAAAGCCCACAATATATTGTGGTATGTATCTCAATACGGTGTCTGCATATTGCAGTATAGCGTGATACACTTATGACGTACCCTGACAGCCCTAACAAATAATAATGATGGGTGAATTTTTTAAAGCTTTAATGCTGGCTTCAGTATTTTGAGATAAATTACTTTATATAATTTGTATGAAATACTGATAGTATATATAGAATATGTTTATTAGCCGGATTTTTCAACGAAAAAATTCGGCTACTAGTTTGGCAAAACATGGGTGGGCAGACAGTCAGGCGGCTGTTCGGTGTCATTAACAATTGCTTGAAAGTTTTCAATTTAGCATATATTTCTGCCATTTATTGTCAGATCTTCATGAAACTTCATACAATGATAACATACCATGTGATAAACAGAATTAGAAAGTAACCACAACTCTACCTGGCATTATTATGGATTATTTCCCTTTGTAATTTTTGTGTTGAAGTTTTTAAATCCAGCTTTAATGTGGTTTCTACATTACATTTCTTGTTATTTTTATATTTTAGATTTATGTAATATTGGTTTAACAGAAGTGTTGGTTGAAGTAGAGAAAGTTTTATGTTTATATCAGAAATTACAACCTTCATTGTTAGATGACTATCCTTTAATTCTTGGTAAGTTATTAACTGTTATAATATTCTATAAATAACTTTGTTAACAGACTCTAAACCTTTGAGCTCCCTATCATATTAGTGTAAGATGATTTTAATCAAGCAATATACTAATGTCAGGTATTAATTGTGATAAAAGTTTGTCATTAACTACATTAATATAGTACATTGTAACATGGATACTGTTTCAGAATAGATTACTGATAGAGAGTTGCATATATTTTTATAATTACATATTACAGTGTAACCTCTGCAGAGCTGCCCTCTACTAAACAAATCCTATGCACAACAAGATCTTTTGATATTTCCCTTAGGCGTAATTTTAATTGAATTTGACCTCTGCAGAGCAACAACCTCTGAACAGCAACACACTTCAGTCCTTCCCAGTGGGTGTTGTTCAAGAGAGGTTGTACTGCAGCAGTGTTTTCTGAGGATTAAAAAATGAGGGGCCCAATGACCCCATATGTCACTGTTGTTGGGACATTTAAAACTTATTTGGACCCAGAGGAATCAGATGTTTTTGCTTCCAGTGCATTTGATTTTCTTAATTATAAACTCTTGTATTTTCAAAATTTCATTCTTACTGAGGCATGCAGTAGCAAATGAGTATCTATACAAGCTGACATTAGGACCATTAAAATTGTTTTTACGCAGCATCAGATAATGATTAAAGTCTGGCTTATTCCAATTTTGCTGTAGAATGAAACTGGACGTGGATGAGACACTTTGTGCTATAATGTGATTTTACAAGCCCCATTTTGATTTTACATGTTCAAATGTGCATCCTTGGCAAAACACTTAATCATCTACTTTTACATCAATATTTGCTGGTAAATTTATATGAAAATATATATCATTGTATTTTAAACATGTATGTTAATGATTATTTTTATCTTTATAGGTAAATTATTGGATGGTATTATGGGAAGTGACACAGAGTTTAGATCTAGTTCATCTAAAGTATTTGTACTAAAACTTCTAGCTGGTACAGAAGCCAAGAGACTTCCATGGGGTAAAAAGGTAGGCCATGTTAGACACATGTTCACCAGTCATACAAATTTTAGAAATTATTTCTTAAATGGTTTGTCTAATTGTATAATTGTGACCCTATGTTGTATAAGAATATCTGAACAATTACTGTTAGGGATGATGTTCAACCAGTGTTGCAGTCTGTCATAGGTTTTATTCCATTACTTGGCATAAACAACTGAAAACAATGTGTAAAATGCATTATCTTTTTCTAATAGTAAGTTAGATAGTTAAATACACCCATTTAAGGTACTCATTCTCAGATTTCAACTTAAATGTCAACTTTTTCTAAAACTATCAAAATTGTATGGAAATAGTTTTGGAAGCAGGAAAGTAGTGTTCTGATAATGAAAATTTTAGTGCAAATTGACATACACCTACAAATGATGGTGTTTCATGTAGTAAATATCTACCCCTTATGTCACGGTATAGACACTTTTAGTGCATTTTTGTGACTTTCATAGTATATTTCTTGCAACATATTGGTCAGTTTGTCTTGAAATATTAAGAGTTAATTTTTTGACACAATTACAGACACTGAATGGTATTTTGAAATTATAGAAAAAAATAAACCAAATCTGTGAACTAGTACCTTTAACTAGTTGATAATCTGCATTATTTTTGTTCTATAAATTCATATACATTACCTAGATCATCATGTATCACTTGTAATTTCAGAATTCCTCAGGTCATACATTATTATATCAATTATTAAAGATGTTAACATTTAGTGATGATCACATGACTGATTTAACTATACATCTTATTTGTAAGGTAAGAATTTTTTTTATATTTAGTGTTATGTAAACCTTACTTCTGTTTACGCACCACTAGGCCTATAGCAATAGCAGTTATCACATTGTCTGTATTCTGTCTTTTTGTCTGTCTCACTTTTGGTCTCAATATTAATTGAATCATTGCATATCAAAATTTTCTCTATGTACGTAAATTTTGAATATTGTTTTATTATTTGAACCATAGCATATAATTTATTTCTACACTTATGTTGTTTTTAGGTCATATTTTTCAATTAAAAAAATTCGGCTAATAGTTTGGCGACACAGGGCGGGCGGTCGGGTGTCTGGGGTTGTTAACAATTGCATTTAAGTATTTAATTTAGCATATATTTCTGCCATTTATAGTCAGATATTTATGAAACTTCATACATTGATAACATACCATGTGATGAACAGAATTAGAAAGTAACCATAACTCTACCTGGCTTAATTATTGAGTATTTCCCTTTGTAATTTTTGCGTTAAAGATTTTAAATACAGCTTTAATGTGGTTTCTACATTACATTTCTTGTTTGTAGTTGTTACTTGGCACTGGTCAGTTTGATGGTCATGAGCATGATCTACAGATCTGGTTGCAGACGTTAAAATCATGTGACAGTCAGGTTCTAGATTTTGTATGTTCTGTATTGATGACCTATATTCATAATCCATTTCCTTATATGGATAGAATGAGTGACCTTGACATTGATGTTACCTTGGAAACTACAACAACAAGTGTTAAAGTTCATAATATGAATGGTAGGTATATGTATTCTTGAAAGATGCTTTTATTCCTACAATCTAGTGTCCTAGAATTGTATATTGGTATTGTTTCAGAAAACTTCAGGGAATAGAGAACAGGGTTGAAGGTCACCTTATCTACAACAGCAACTAATTAGGTTAAGTGCTTGGCTTCTATTGATTTCTTTTCCTGAACATATTTATGAACCAAAAGGTGCATAATATAACTACTACATGCACACAAAAGGTGGCCATCTTGGATTTAAAGGTGGAAATTGATGTTTGTAAATAGTAGATCATGTACATCATCTGTACCAAACATGGTGCTTGTATCACTGAGTGAAAGATTATTGCAGTTATCTACCCCACTAACAATTATATGAATGTACTTATATAATGTATATTTACACATTACAGATATATTAAAGATGGATATTGGAGATCTTGATGATTGTGTTGCTATGGATACTGATACTGTTGTTAACAAAAGGTAAAATTTTATATTGGTCTTTTGTCATCAAAAATTACCTTTTTTCTACAGTTTGTTGAGTTAATTCTGTGTGTCCTGAGATGGTTGATATAACCAATTAGGACATGAGAGTATTGTCCTCAAGTTGGACTTCTGTGGTCAGTTACGATAGAAGCAGTGTGAGTTACGGTCTGCAAAAAACAGTGGCTCAGTTACCTTGGATATGATATCCAGATTTACATTTGAGCAGAGTAGCTAATTATACTAATCTGACATTCAAAACTTTGCAAAGAAATTCTTATTATTTTTTTAAACAAGGCAGTTTTGTGGTTACTGTATATTCTAAATTCACTAACTAGTATCATTTGTTGTTTTGATTGTTAATAAACTTTTACTTTACAAAGGAGTTCACTTGAAACGTGCACATGTCTAGGGTTACCATTGGAGGTCAAATACCAAGTTGCATATCTCTAGCATGACTTTTGACTGCATTATGTCCCTTTAATACTTAGAAATTTCTTAGGTAAGTTTATTGCAGCAACATTTAATCTTTAAAACTACTGATTTTTGTGCATTTTAACTGGTTGTTGCTGTTGTTTACATAAATACCTCAAATAGCTGTTGGTGGACTGCTCTTGTTATATGTTTGGTCCAATATTAAGCTATTTTGTCTGTAAACATGTTTAAGATCACCTGATAATGTACTCTAGATTTAATCATCTCAGATGACTGTTCTTAAACCATCCAACTGCTTTTATTGCTGTATGTTGTTTAATCATAATGTTTCCATTTACAGATTTCCATTTAGTCCATTGATGTTGGTTGCCATGGAAATGTTAGACAAAATGGAGAATATTGTTGAAGGTTAAACATTTAGTACTATAACTTAGATTAAAACATGAATAATTATATAATGTATATTTATTCTGATGGCTCCTTACAGATTGTGTCTATCCTTCCTTACTTACTTGAAGTTAAGCTGGTTTGGAGCTGACTTAAGATGAGGACAACAAACCTATGTCCAAGAATACTTGTTTTGATGCAAATTAATATATTTGCCAGGGCAGTTAACTCAAAATGAAAACCTAGATTTTCAATAGTCAACATCTTTAAAGTGATTTCAATAATAGTAGGTTATCAAACAACATTGTAAAGACGGCTTTTTAAATTTATTTTAAATTTAGCATGAACCTTTATTAGGAGTGGGCTTGACCGATTGGTTACGATGTTGGACAGGTCATTGGATTGTCAGCTCTGCATTGGTTTGAATACCATCCAAAAATTACCTTATTGTTTCCTTGGGCTAGAAACTTTATTCTTCTAGCTCAGTACTGGGGGACCAGGAAGCAGACTGGAAAGTGATAAATCTAAGTTGTAAGAATTTGTTTTACAAATGAGCTAAAATAAATTAGTATTGCACATAAATCTTTATTTTATTTCAGATGTAAAAAGATACATATCCAGAGTGACATTATATATATTTTATCAACAAACAGATCCTGTACCATTATGTTGTTTATTATCAAGATTTAAACAAGATATATTGCTACCTAAGTTATATGACTATATTCTAACTTGGAAAATGGTAAGATTTCGTAATTTTTATATATTTAATATATACTTGATCATTGTGTGGTACAAATGTTAAACCCTGATTGTTTTGAAAATAGGGGAAACTATAATTATTATTCTTCAAGTGTCAGCTTTGAGTTATATGAAATTTTGAATGTATGCACATGCTTACAAGTAGATGGGCAGTGCACTTGAACTTTATCTCCAGCTTGTGCATTTTTTTTAGTTACTGCCTTTTCTTATTACTGACTGAAGTATGTGCCTTCTAACTGGTTAACAGTTAATAGCTAAATTCAGTGATTAAGCCTTGCCAGTAATGGTGAATAGGTTGACTGTAGCCATTATATAACCTACACAAATGTGTTGCTTCGGTGTTAAACCCAACCACAAACATTTATATGAAGTGCATTGCATGTTTTTGGCTTAGTCATAGACCCTTTTTTTGCTTAGAATTGAAGTGCTTTTGTTTTAATTGTTATCATTATTATTATGTTAATTATTGTTGTTGTTATTATTATATTATTATTATTATCATCATTATTATTATCATCATCATCATTTTCATCATCATTTATGATTATCATTATTATTATCATTATTATTATTATCATTATCATCATCATCATTATTATTATTATCATTATCATCATTATTATTATTACCATTATTATTGTCATTATTATCATCATTATTATTATCATTATTATTATTATCATCATTATTATTATTATCATTATTATTATCATCATCATTATTATTATTATCATTATCATCACCATCATCATTATTATTATTATTGTTATTGTTATTATTATTATTATTATTAGGATAATGGAGAAGAAACAGACTTAGATATATTGTCAACTAGATATGAAGATTTTATATCAACTAATGAAGGATTTATAAATGACGAGGATGATAGTGATATAGACTCTTCCAAAAATCTACATAAACATCTTATGGAACTCAATTATTTTACTAGACTTTCTATAAAGGTATCTTACTCTTGAAATAATTTTCTTAGTTTTAAACTTTGTTGATTTTTTATGTGTTTTTTTTCTCTGTGTGAAGCCATGAGATGATTTGTCATTATTATCGTTTTCCTATTGTTAATGATATTTATTTGCTTACCTTAAGTATGAAGAGTGGAGAGTTCTAAAGTTAGAATCTTTATAAGGTCATTAACTTTTAGCTTAGTTTTGTTGAAAATGAGAGATTTTGCTATCCTTTTTGTGCCAGTCTTGGCATTGCTTGCAAGAATTAAGTTTTTTATGGTCTGTTAACTTTTACAATATCCAAGATATTTGATTGAAAGGTTAAATTCTTATTCATTGGAACTAAATCAACCATACTGAAGGGGCCGGGCAACTCTGGATGAATTGTTTTGGGAGTAATTCCCCTTTTATGCTTGAGAGACAAGAGTTAAGACATTTTAAGCTACCAACTGGAATATTTTATAGTATTTCATCTTATTTAGAAGATGTTAATCTTCTTTGACAAAAATATAATATGAACTTAGGTGCTACCTATGGCGCGGAAAACAGACATATATGTATTACTTAAAAATAAAAAAAAATATGATTTTGACTTTGGCAGAATAAAATTAAAGATATTCGGCGCTGTGAAGGATTTATTTTGTTTGAAGGCCTGTTAATTAGATAAGCTAGGGGAGATAACTGCGTAATTTATTGCATTCAGAAAAATCTAACAACATCTTATTCTTTTATGTCAGAATCATATTTAAATTCTGAAAGAAATGTATTGTACATATTTATTTATCTTATGAATAGAGATGAAGGTAAAAAAGCCTCGATAAAACATTCATTTTTTAAGATAGAAATGTTTTCCTCTTTAAACAATGCCCGGTAACGTTACGTTACGGAAACGTGCCGGTTTTATCATGAACGTCTCTTAGCGACGTCACGAACCGTGCGTTGGTAAGTATTTCCGATGTAAAAAGTCATAAATAAATATTTTAATGAGGAAATGAACGAATAAAACGACCAATTATATTTTGAACTGTTATCATGGAATAAACATCGTAAAAAAGCACGTTTGAAAATATTTTGTAAGCGGTCACGAGGAAGCTGCAAATATTTTTATCCAATGAAAAGCCGCCAGTAGCTTCACTCATTGATCCGTATTGTTAAACGCTTGTAGTGCAATTTTCTATAGAGCGTCTTTAATCTTGATTCACAGATGTTTGATTAAGCATCTGATAAAATTGATGAAAATGGCGGCGCCCATGGTCTGGAGATGTTTTTCAAACTCATTGGTATATTAATTTTTCATTGATTTTATCAGTTTTTTCAATTTTAAAGAATTAACGTACGTCATACACGTTATCTAAAAGCGCTCAAAACCCGCTCGGGTTTTCCGCGTATTATATTGATGTGTTTATCTGTTGTAGATTACTGACAAAAAACTTGTGAAGAAAATTAAAACAAGAAAGAAGAATATATTATCTTGTTGCCAAGAAATACAAGAACAAAAACATGATGACTCATCTAAATCTGTGTCATCTGACATAGATATGTTACTTCCTGTCAAAGTTGATCCTCTTACTTCCTGTTTGAGACTGGTTCTCAATAATCCTGTGATAAAACATTACTTTCTACTTGAAAAAAATGATGACCAGTCTGTAAAAGTATCAGGTATATTGACTGAGTTAGTAAAAGATGCTCTAAAAATTGTTGTACATTTAGATGGTGACTTAAATGAACTCATTGAGTTTTATTACCGCAGAGTTGTTGAAAATTTAAGAAAAGTCATAAGTGGAGCAGAGGTCCCAAATGTCAAGGTCATTTATAAAACTTGTTTGTTCCTGGTTCCCAAATTATCAGACGAACAGTGTCGAGAAATGTTTGATATTATTTTGAATACAGAAAACAGTTCTTCTGAAGGTTTCAGTAAACATTTGGTGCCTTTAGTATTATTGACTTTAGAAAGTCTGATAAAATCTAAATATAGAACAGTGAAGTTGACTGGTCTAGGAATGGAGAGACTGGTTTCCTGTACAGTAAATGAAGAAAATAGTATTGAGCTAATGACATGTTTCTTCAAGAAATTTCCACAATTATCAGTGCAATGTTCAGAGAATGTTGTGGATATTTTACTTGGTGCTTATATGTGTAGTTTAGTTCAATATTTGATGGAGAATAGTTCTATTGTTGTTAGCAAGGTTGGTGCTATGATAAAATCTGGTGATGATTTTGATCTACAGCTAGTACATTGTTATTTGAAAATGACATTATGGAAGACAAATCATTCAGGTGAGTTTTTCATAAAAAAATTTTTAAAAAATTAATAATACATAAATGATTTGACCGCATTTTTTATTGTACATATACATGACTTAATATAATTTATGGAATGTTGTTTTAAGTTTGACTATGCAAAGAGAAGTGTGTGTATCTACTCACCTGTGTGTCAGTGTATGTGTAAAACATTTTGGTTAAATGTTTTTGGTGCAACCTTCTTATATCTTTTATATTTTTGAAACCTCTGCATGGATTCATTTTTATACATGTTAATTTTGGTTACAATTGGAGGTCATATACCAGGTTCCCTAACTCTAGCAAGAATTTTGACTGAATTGTGGTCCTTTTATTTTTAGAAAGAATATTTTTGGTTAGAAGCTTGTTTGCAAGTATTGTTGGGTCTATAGTGACCTAAATCAAATATTTTCTTCATAAACTTAGATATTTTGTATTTATTTGTATTTCAGAGGTAGAGACTAAAACATATTCCAAGATACGGAAACAGTTAAAGTCATCTATTTTATCATTATGTTGTAGTGAGGATATTGAACAAGTAAATGTGTTATATAGCATCACAGAGTTAATGATTGAAGGAAAAATATTAGGTTTGTCTCTATTTTATTATTATTATATTGTTAATTTTATCATTTTTATTCAACTGTCAGTGGCACATGCATTAACCTCGCTTATTTAAAACGATAGTGAGTACAGAAGTACTGTATTAAGTATTTAAATCTATGGGGTTAATGTATGGGTCACTGACAGTTGAATAGAATTTAACAATATGTATTATCTTGTAATGACTCCCAGTCCTCTGGAAACCTAGTTGACTTTTACGACTTTTCTGGGCTATCAACATGTTGATAACAGATATTTCACAATCTGAACATTTATGATGTAGGATATTTGACTTAAACATTTTTAGAAATTCCATAAATTGCTTTATAATTGTTTTTATTTAGCTATAGTCAGATCAATTGTCATAGGGCTGTAAAAAATCTGTGTTTAGGGCAACCCGACCCCTCGTAGCAAATCTCACCAGACCTGGAGGTTTTTTTGTAAGATTATCTATTATTTTTCAGTTAAGAAAAATCCAGCCTTTTACCAAAGTTCAAATTGAATTTTACCTTCAGAAATTTTTGCAAGAAGACTATTAGTGAAAATCACAATTAGTTTCTGTTGAAAAAAAACTTTAAACCTGCCCAACCTCATTTTTTCAGGCCAATGTCCTAGGATGGACTTTTTTGGCCTATGGTATAAGTTTATATTGCTTTCAACTGTAGTGATACTCATTATGCAAAAAAATTGTTTAATGTCTGATCACATCTGATGAAACCTTCTCTTTTGTACTAATGTGTTATAGTGCAACAATATTAGTCTGAGCTTGAACTACCTAATAAAAATAGTTACTCATTTCAATTACATTAAATCGTGAGTTTCCATATGCATGTTTACGGTTATACAGGTGTTTATGACATCCTTTGTGACTATAAATCAATTTTGTAAACATGGCATGTTATTGTACCTTTTTAGACACACTAGTATTGGGGGAATAATGTAAGTCAGCAATATTTTGGCACAGTTTTAAAGATAATGAAAACAAAATTATTTGTTCAGTACCTGTATTTTGCTGAAAGCTTCCAATAAAGTGCGATTTACAAACGAAGACAAAACAAGGCTGTAAATAATGAGTTTTAATATATTCTTGCATAAAGGTCAAGCTCAGGTTAATATTGTCGGACTATATAGTCCAACAGAATTGACCTGAGCTTGACCTTTATGCAAGAATGAAAGTGAAGTGTGTAATTATTATAATTAAGTAGTTCAAGCTCAGGTTAATTCTGTTGGACTATACTAATGTGGTATATAAACTGTCTGATGAACATCCTTGTTTTCTTTTACAGATGATAAAATCCTATCCAAGGCACAGAGGAAGTTAACCACTGTATTAGAAGATGGTAAATCAGTAAAGTTACACCATGTTGATATGTTACGTCTGCTGTATTATGATAATAAAGATATATTGATACAGAAATCTGTTGATTGTATGAATACTGTACTACCAGTAAATACAGGGGAGATAATTGATAAACTACTTGAAATTGTCTCACTGTGTACTATGGCAAGTATTGATTACCTCCCTTGATTATAGGGATTTTTTTATAAACTGGGAAAAGTGCAGGGCTTGGGTGGGTGATAAAGGCAGAGAAGCATCCCAGGACTTTTTTTCAGTATGTAGGGAAGGGGCCTCGAGCCTTACTGTGTATAGAACAATGGGGAAAATTTTAGCACTATTTCATTGATAAGGGAATGAAAATTCAAAGGTAAACTCCAAATGTGGGAAAACTGCATGATTTTAAAGACATTTCAGAAGGGGAAGGGCCCCTGTTATATAAGGAAATAGGCCCTGCACAGTCCTCATGTTCTGCTAAAGACTCATCATTACTTATTAGTTTTGTTTGTACACCTGATTAGCTATGCTTAAATGACAATTTAATTTTTGTAAGTTTCCAGTTCATATAAAGTTATAAATGTCATCTCCTGATCTATTTGACTTTAAATTATGTATTTAGAGCTAAGAAACCCAATGACTTTCTTGGATATAAAAATGTACTGTTTTTGTACAGAGAACATTGATAGTTTTGGAAAAACTGATTCACATAATATTTGTTATTTAATCCTTTTCTGGCTAATGTGTGTTTTTTATGTGTCTCCTCACCCCCTTCAAATTGCCAGTCTCTGAAACTTTATTTTAGGAAATATAATTGAATAAAATGCTAATTAAGTTTAAAAAAGAGCAAAAATTGCATCTTTTGTTCCACCCCAGTGTTTCATGGTTACTGGGATTTGGGATCAAATGCTTTTTGTTTCTGAAAAACTATGACCCAGGGAATAATTTGTCCAAGTAACATAATTGTCGGACAATAATCATTAAAATACAAGCATCTTGAAATAGCTTTATCACATAAAGGTAAAAAAGGCAATTTTTTGCCCATGTTTTGACTAGTAGTGGGTTAATTGATAATTGTTTTTGGTATGTCATTGATAATTTATGTAATATCTTATATTTATACAGGAAGACATAGAATCACTGATATCATCATGGATTGATCTGTCTATTACATGGTCTAAACTAGCACATAATATTGTCAAGTAAGTAAATACAGTGTAACCTGCATTAACCTGGTATCAGGGGTCACCTGCTGTAAGCGGCCAGTATGGCTTCCTTCCGATGAAAATCTTCCAGTAATGCAACCGGAATAAGCCGTCACCTGCTTTTTTGTGGCCAGCAGTCAGTCATTTCCTCGAAATAAGGGTCAATTTACCTGTATAAGTGGTCACTATGGAGACTTTTTCAAATTTTTGTGAAAACAATGTGTCATCAAAGTTGCATAATTTTACCGGACGTGTGAAAAAAATATTGTTTTGTTACGACAATAAAATGATGGAAACAAGTTTATTCATATGATAAGAATTGTCATTTAATGTCAATGATTTGTTTGACATAACATAATGTTGTTAACAACTTGATCATATCTGCTACTACTCAGTTTTACTTAGTGCTCTCCTCGGCATGTCTTTATTAAGATGCAGCATTGATAGATTACTATACATCAAAGAGAAACCGCCATTCAAATTGCTCGAGTTATATGACTATCAATGACGTCTTGAAACACATTACATGCACTCAGTCTTAATATATTTGATATAATATAGTTAACTGGTTACAAATTGTCAAATAATGAAGGCTCATATGAATGCTTCACCGTCTAACATTTGAAACTGAAAGTAGATTTTTGGAAAATGCGGTAATTGTTCATGAAACTCTTTGAGACGAAATAGCGTCAATGTGAACATACAACATAAATATTTGGAGTACATTTGTGATAGAAGTGAGAAATTTTGATTACATCTTTAATAAAGCAATTGTTTTGAATGTCTCTCTCTCTCATAAAGTTAATAGGACTTATGATGACATTAGAATTATCCCCCTTAGTAAATTTAGTTTATCTGGATTATTCATTAACTTGACTATTCTTTGACAGTCTCAACATAGTCATGATAACAAGAATTGACTGTATGCTTCTAAGGACATATTATTGTATATTTTTGACATTTTGTTTCAGTTTTGCCTACACAAAACCATCAGCTATTAAGTTCCTGACATTAATGTTGACTACAATATACAAAACAGATGACCTTGGTCCTAGTTTGACCTTGTATAAATTATTTGACCTTGTAAAGGAAAATTCAAGTTTTTTGCCAGTAATGTATGGTGAAATTGGAACAGAAATTAAAGGTAAAGTATTGATGTCAATAAGTTCAGTGTTAAACTGTTTATGTTATATAAAAAATATTAGTTGTAAACAATCTTCTACGTTAAGTAAACTGGACATTGACTTTGGCCACATTCTGCTAGGCGAGCACTTTGTATTGCTACCTAGCGATTTCTTAGGAAAAGGTCTGCTATGATCAAGCAAATTGAATTGCTAGCTAGCAATACATAGCAAGTTTTTTTCTTACTAGCCGTATAATTTAGAATGCTTGTGCTTTTTCAAAATGACTGCACCCTGTGGGAACGTGGTTTTTTTTTTCAAGATTTTTTGCATATATTTTGCCAAAGCATTTAAATAGAATAATCATGGTGATAATTGATTTTAAAATTTTCATTTGCTACAATTCTGAACTTTTGTTTGAGAAAGTTGCCATCTTGGATTTGCTGGATTGAAACAAATCATTCTGTAGAGCTCTTATGCTACAAAAAATTGCTTTCAAAAAGCGCTGGCTAGGGATTGCCTTATGGAACAGGCCCTTTGATACTTCTTTCATTATTATTTCTTATTATTACATGCAGAAGTTTAACAATAGACTTGTCTTGTCTTATATTTGCAGCAGTTCATTGTTAATTTAAGGTGGGTCGGTAATTTTACTTTGAACGCGAAATTGTGAAAAACTGAGAACGTTCACTGTCCTTTTTTATTGCATTAAAATGACACAGAAAGTGTGTACTTTTCAAAAATCGTGTTAAGAATTTGACTACCGTTCTGCATTAATATGAAAATAAACGTTTTAACTCGGCAATTGGTGAAACCTTTTAGATGTGAAAACCCTGAATTCCGTGATAAAATGTAGAATCTTTACGTCTGACGAGATATTTAGATAATCGGAACAAATTAATTGTTTGCAACAACATTTCAGAAACATTTTGGTATAATTATCATTGGCCTCGGACATTCATTATTTTAAATATGTGGGTTTAATGTACTTGCATGCCTGTTTTTAGCGCGGACCATTGTGACGTCCATGACGTCGTGAAAAGAACGACAACGTCACTAAGGTTACCCGAAAAACAAACAAGAAGCATGAAGGTATATGCCTGCCAACTTATATCATAATCGGTGCACATAATATTTTTTTCGATTTTTTCTCCGAGTAAGGTACCGAACCACCTTAAGGGAGATCTTATTTAATATGCAAAGTTGATCAAAAACAAGTTATGACTTCAGAAATAATGCCCACTCTATGTTGGTGACATGGACTAAATATATCCATCTCTATACTTGTGAAATGGGCTATGGCTGTACTTCAGCATGGTTAAGAGTTAAATGTTGAATGTTGAAATATTTGTATATAATGACTTTAATGTATGTATATTTGTATTACAGATGAGATGGTTAGTTTATTATTATGTATAATAGAGAAATGTTCACAAGTTTGTCATACAGATCATATCAGTATATATCTTGGTGCATATAGTGCCTCTCTTACCATCACAGGTAGGTTTGAAACCATAGATTTATTTGATACTAACATAAAATGTTTAATGCTATTTACAGCCTGATATCCACACCTTATATTTATTTAATAATTTATTATAAATTCCTGGGTCTTGAATACACTCTTGCCTCAACAGATTCTTGGTAAAAAAATCTTCAACAACCCACCTTTTCACTTGACAATGTTGCACCTGAGGTGTGTTCAACAAAGCGAGTGCTCGAGCGAGCACCTGCTTCGTGAAGCGAATTATCAATTTTCAGGGATAATTTTTTGAGATACTAAACTAAATTTCTTCCAGCCGCTATCTTCAATATCTAACAAAAAACACCTCACAAGCTGAATCACAAGTGCTCACAAGCTGAATCACAAGTGCTCACGAGCACTAGCGTTGGCCCCTGTGTTCAGAAAGGAGCGCTCGATGTCGCCCAAGCGCTCACATTGTTGAACGCACCTCAGGAGACCATAGCACTTGAAGTTAAATTAGCTATATCATGATGGCAGGAATGAAAGGAACAGGTTGAGGATTTATATTCTTTACATGAAGCTATCATTTACTGTGGTGCTATAAGGGGCCTTAGTCAGTTATTTCCCTTTGTATACTCTTCAAATAGGTAGGTCCAATTAACATTACGCCAGCGAGTAGATTGCTCCTCCCACTGAGTCACGTGACCCATTATCTGATAACCTTGGACATCTTATCGATCAGTCTTATAAGAAAAGTCAATGCTAAGCTTAGATTTTTACACGGAAAAAGTAAAATGAAATCTATGTATGCTAAAAAGCTTTTGGTTATGACTATTTTACAATGTCATTTTGGACCATGCTTGCTCTGTCTGGTATTTCAGTATTCACAGACTCTTAAGAATAGAGTTTTAATTACCTAAAATGAAATTATTAGATTTGTTTTTAAGTTAGACTGCAGACAAGTTTACACATCTCTTTCAAGATCATTTGTACAGAATTGAATTAGTTATAGTTCGTTTTTTTTTCTCAACTGTCAAAACATTAATAATTTCACGGTGACTTCATGCTCTTTGTCTAACACTTACAATTTTGTGATAATGTGTATTCAATAACGTGAAATTATTCAAACTTCGATAGTCGAGAAAAAAATGGACTATACCTTGAAAAAATCACAGTATTCTAAACTATTTTATTTAATGTATTTACTGAAATATCTCTATATTCATAGTTCGTTTTTTTCTCAATTGTCAAAACATGAATAATTTCACGGTGACATAGTGTTCTTTCTCTGTTTTTCCATGGTAAATGAATACACAATATCACTATAGTGATATTGTGTATTCAATTACTGTGGAATTATTTAAACTTTGACAGTTGAGAAAAAAACGTATTATACATGAACATTTTACTCCAGCCAGTTCAGTTCAAGATAATAAAACCACGTTTAGTTCTGAATTTTGGTAAAAAAAAACCAACAAATAAAAAAACGCCAAAAACATTATCTTACAAATTTTTAATTCAACTCTGTATTAATTTAAGACAGTTCTGTTAATGTTTACCCTAATTTAATATATTATAGCCCCTATTTTTTATTTATTATTGTCTTTTAAATGCCTTATATTTAAGGGTGTAGATATTGTTTGTCTTGCAAGGACATTTATTTATTCATTCATTTATTTAAGGGAACCATAATATAAACGATTAATAAGTGATCGACAAAAACTCTTTGTGCTGTTCTTAATAAATGAAAATACGTCCTTCACAGAATGAATGTACTATACTTACAGAATTAATACTTTATGTTTTTACAATTTAAAATTGCTATGCAGTCTTCATGAAAACTTTGGTCAGCATTGGACATTCAGGTCATCAAAATGCGATTTTTACTGGATCGAACGAGAGATCACTGGATCAATTATATCTTAACAAATGGCAAAATATTAAAAATGCTGTTAATATTAATGGTTAAGTATGATATAAGATAAAAATAAAACTTTTAATATCATTTTTATTGAACATGGAAAATGTGAACTATAAAATTTGGTTGTTCGTCGGGCCACTAGTATTGTAAAAGTTGCTGGACCTACAGCGATTTCGATGGACTCGGTCCATGGTCCATGGGCTAAATTTGAAGACTGGTGCTATGTGTATATTATTTTCATTTATATAGTAAATTCTTTCCATCTAACGATCTTGTAAGAAGGTCCGGCACAAACAACAGAACAGACATAAAAGTTGTTCATTTTTTACAATTGTTCAAGGTACGTTTCGCCTGCTAGAGTGTAAACAAAACGATGTCACCTGTCTAATGATACGGATATCGATTATCTGAATCACATAGACCACACTGACATCTTTTAGCAATTTCATTCTCGCCTTTTTCTCACTTAAATCAGAATTATTCCTCAGTTTTTGATCATACGAAATGTAGTCAGCTTGTCCAAGGAAAATGGCGACTAAATACAATAGTATCACGTGACCAAATGGAGTGCGCTGATAAGCTAACGATAAGCATCTTATCCTGTCAATCAAATTTCGGCGTAATGTTAATTAGTTGGATTACTCGGATTTTACCTTTATTTATCAATGTCAATTTGCCAAAATTAATCTTGAATAACTTTTTTGTAAATCATTAAAATTGTTTTAAATTCAAGCTAAGTATTTTTCGGGTAATGAACTATCTAAATTTCATCACTTCTGTTACTATCTTCATTTACAAGAAAGATTATATATTTTGTTATCCTTACGTAGGACTTCAATGATAAAATCCGAAGATTCCAACTGTAAGGACCTACTTACCAATTGGATTGCTTCAGATTTTATCAGGGAAAGATAAATTGCAAAAGTCCCCAATTGTATATAGGGTTATATCAATGACTTACATTGTACTTCAGATCAGAAATTGTTGAAGATATTACATTTATATGAACAGAATGAAGTACAGTTTACCAATTATAGGTAATATTATATTCTTCTATATCCATCTTTTTATTGGAATCCATATATTACCTTGATATGTTGTCTTCATTTATCCTTTCTTATATTTGTTCAGGGTTTTTAATGGATATGGCACAGTGGCAGATCAAAATATTTTTAATTTGAAGGTCTTGGGCTCAATCCATGGCCACAGCAGGTTATGCCCTTCCATGAAAATAAAATATTTAATTTTTTTTCCTCCATAGAGAGTCAGCAGCTCTTTGTGAAGGATAAGTTAGTTCTGGTAAAGATATGTGTCCTAAAGAGGTAGTATGGTTGGTCTGCTTTTGTACCAATCTGATTATAACTCGATCTAAAATTTTCCGCTCGCCAACTATTCATTTAGATCTGGCCTTTTTCAAACGAAGGTCACGTTCAGGTGACTTTTTCTCATCATAATATTCATGACGAAATTGTTATGATACGTAACTTGTTTACATCGTCTATGTCACGCAATTTGAAATGAGCCTCCCAATCGTTGACTGTGAATATTACCGCTGTTAAATTTAGCATGCAAAACTTGGTCTAAAAATAGAAATTATGAAATCAAAATGTGATTAGTAGTGTTTTCATCTAGATGAAAGCTACGCATTGATTGGTCGACACAAAGTTCATCTCGACGTGACCTTCCACGGAGTCAGTAGAGATCCTGTACGACAACGCTCTACAGGATATCTGTTTACGGAGATTGCTTTTGTACATAACCTAGTAAACTATTGTTGTTGATAACTGGAACAAAATTCTAGAAAAAAATAAAAAAATATTAACTCTTCAGTAAAAACAAAGCAATTTTTTCATAACAAAGTGATGAACATAGTAATGATTTAATTAGATTAAAATTCTATATCATTATTTAACATGACTTATTAAATCTAACTTTTTATGAAAAACTGATGCTTTCAGTAATCATATGTAAAAAAGTTTTGTACCATCTGTGCACTTATGGAAAAACTCATAAACTGGACTTCAGAATTAGGGCAATTAATCAGCTATAGATTTATACCCTTTAACATCCATTCATACATGAGTAATAACATTAGGGTTGAAAATATATGTACAAAAAACAATAGGATTCAATCCTTGATTAGTGCTTTTCAGCAACTACATTGTGTATACAAACCACTTTGAACCACCAGTGTATAGATGAAAAACTCATAAATTGTAGTTCCAAAATAGGGCAATTAATCAGCTATATATTTATACACATATATTCAATTAAACATTTATACATGCGTAATAATGTCAGGGTTGATCATAAAACCCATGAAATTAGAATATCCAGCAATTTGATAGACATTGGTACAATCTGATATATAGACTTCATCACCATAGTTTAAATGTAACACTGCAGCTCCTGTACTCATTGGATCTCCCCATTGTGGTCTGTCGCTGTATGCTTCCATGTAAGCGACTCGATCATTGTTTAATTTAAGATAACATGAAGTCTCAGTGTGCTGTCCTACTTGACGTAACAAAGTGGTTACAAAGAAATAAAGTCCAGGAACTTTACATATAAATTTCCCCTCATTTTCATCAAATACTTGATTGTTGTAGAAGGTATTTGTATAAGTTAGAAGTCCCTGACTGAAGTAACCTCCCCTGTCTGGAATATTAACTGAAAAACCTAGCCTCACCATATCTGAAATAATTAATGATAAATGTGCAACAAATGGTACTATGGTAATGCTGGATAAAATTAAGGAATAAAACATCTACTGGATTTAATGGTGACATGCTAGAGTGTAAGCTTACATCTCTGATGGTCATAGGTACCTTTTATGGCTACATACTGGAGTGTCCACTTACAACTTATAAGGTCATTTGTTCCATCCAAGATTTGATGACAAATTCTAGTAAGTAGGGCTTGTATTTAGCTGCGGCACTTGTGTTCTCTTGCCTTTGAGCTTATTTTTGTTGCAATGTAGTAGAATCTATTTATGGCTCAGTAAAGCAGTTGAATTCTTTAACAGTAGTATGCCCCTAGTAACTGGTTAACTGCTAAAGTCAGAGATTTAGTCAAGACTGGTGAGTTGGTTGACTGACTGCGGTGACATGACCTATACAATATGTTGCCATAGCCTTAAACCTATCCAAAAAATTTATTTAAATTCTTATAATACCTTTTGGAGGACAGTCCTGTCTAGTATAATTATTTGCTCTGATTCCATGGTTGCTATGGTTACCAACTTGTCTGATGTGCTCTTCATTGTATATATTATATAGACAGTCCATCAAAGAATATTGTTGTTTCATGATGTTATAAAAACCTGTCATGTTGTTTAAATCCTTTGCCACCTTATCATATCTGCTTTCAACAGTTTTATACTCATTTTGTCGTCTGATGTTTTCATTTTTAACGTCAGTGAGCTCACGACGCAGACTATTATAGTTAATAGTTAAATTATTAATCTCCCTTTGAAGCTCTCCGTTCTCCTGTGTAAGATTGTAATATTCCTGTTGTAAATCATTTATTTGTTGTGTTAGATTTAGAAGTTCTGCTGTAAGTTCTATGTAGATCTCGTTGAGTGAGGCATTCTGAGTAGGCTCCGACACTAAAAACCCTTCAGTGTATGAAAATGTGACACTTAAAATAACAAATAATATCCAAACTGCCATCTTTGTAATCAAGATATTTATGTTAGATGTATCAACTATTACAAAATAATCAACAAGAAAGTTATCTTGGTGAGATTATCTTAAAAAGATAACGTTTTAACATAGTTTTAACATTTAGTTTATTTGACCTGTTTGAAAGGGAGAAAAGATGTAGGGAAAAAAGCATAGATTTACCTAGTTTTTTTCTCCCTACTAGACCTGATCAAGTCAGATACTATGGCTGTACTACTGGTACTCCTAGGGTGCTAACTTCTACCTACTTAGTTCAAGTTTTTCACTTTCAACTACTTAATAAACACTTAATTTAAAGCTAGCACTTTGCTCCCTGGTACCCTCAAAAAGATAGCTAGTGATGTCTTAAGGATACTGGCCAATGGTAAAAGGTTATCAATTCAAAATTGATACATTCAAAATCTTAAATGGTGTTTGTTAGGTCGTTTTAGGATTGTAATTAGTGAACTTTCTTGTGGCTTTTGCAGTTGGTAGAATCTAATACATTTTTAGCCAGATTTTTCATCGAAAAAATTTGGCTAATAGTTTGGCGAAACACAGGCGAGCGGTTGGGCAGGCAGGTGTCCGGTGTTGTTAACAATTGCATTGAATTTTTTTTTACCATGTATTTCTGCCATTTATTGTCAGATCTTAATGAAACTTCATACAATGATAACATACCATGTGATAAACAGAATTAGAAAGTAACCACAACTCTACCTGCCTTTATCATGGATTATTTCCCTTTGTAATTTTTGCATTGAAGTTTTAAATCTGGCTTTAATGTGGTGTCCACATAACATTTCTTGTATATATATAGTTTGACCTTACTTATTTATCATAAATTGTTTAATTTGATAGATTATAATTACTTAACACTTCAATGATTTGATAAAATTTTAATTTTAAATATAAACTACATGTAAGATAAACAACTGAATTAAATCATTTGTACATAATGTAGGGAAAACAACTTCCGTAAATCATATGTGTTCAATTAATAATAGTTAAGTGAATTCTATCCTAATATATTTGAGTGAAAAATAATGGGGATGACAAATTTTGGTCTGTGATGATTGAAGGCCTTGTGTAATAGGAAAAGTTAAGAAGTACCTGATGCAGGGATCAAACCCAAAACCTCTTTGCTTGCAAGTCCGACACTCCAAACAGAGCTAATTGAGCTAATGAATATAAAACACATTTAATTTAAACATGATTTATATTAATAAAATTATATGATATTTTATATTTAGCTCTGCTGCACTTGTTATTATAAACAAGGTTAAAATTGCCCTCAATGCATCTTTGCGTACAATTGTATGCTACACATCTGTTTGATGAGTTTATGGGATAAACTGTACGAAAGTTAATTGAAGGTAAGTTCAGTATTTATTTTTTTTTAATACTATATTTGTCTGAAACTGTATACACATTTTTGTTGATAACTTAGATTTACAATATTTCTACCATTTCTTTTTCAGACCATTCCTCTGGGGTAGTACAGCTGTTGAACATTACTCACTTCCTAATTCTACTGTACAAACATTGAAAGGTATCACCTCTAAACAAGTCATTGAAAATATTGACTATAAACTTATGAATCATTCAATTCTCAAGTTTCCATTGAGAAGAAAACTTCAGGTAATATTTTCATGTTATAGTAAACATCTTTGTATATATATTTCTTAGAAAACCCGGGTCGATAGCGCTGTTGGTAGTGCGCCAGGATTTGGAATCTCGTGCCCAAGTGGGTGCGGGCTCGAATCCCACCTGGGGAGGTTATACCCTTCCATGAAAATTTGACAATAATGTCGATTTTACTCCATTGATTAGATGATATGGAGAAGTTTCTGGCCTTGTGGAAGGGTAGGTGAGTACTGGTTATAGACAATGGTCCAGGAAAGCTAGGTTAGGTGCGCTGGATGCCGTAAAATGACCTAAATTGTGTTGACACGGCTTTAAAACTAGTAAAAAAAAATCTTTCTTAGAACACAGTCCATATAAAGCTATGACTTAGAACACAGTCCATATAAAGCTATGACTCAGAACACAGTCCATATAAAGCTATGACTCAGAACACAGTCCATATAAAGCTATGACTCAGAACACAGTCCATATAAAGCTATGACTCAGAACACAGTCCATATAAAGCTTCAACTTAAACCACTTCTAGGATTATATGAAACCTTTCTCTTCGGATGAAGTTCCACATACATTACTGCATTTTGTTTATACCAATGGTTAATTATTAAAATTTATCTTGATTTTCTAGTTGTTAAATGAAAGCCATATTAAGTAAAAAGCCATGCTCAGAAGATAACTAACCAGTTATTGAGACAGAAAAATCCATAATTTGTTTTAGAGATTTGGATAGAAAACACCAACATAACCATGACTGCTGCACTGTTGCCTAGGCTACACACAGGATATTGATCAAGTGGACATCCCAGAGGTTGCTGGCTCAAGCTGGCTTTATCCTTCTATGAAAATTTAAAAACAATGTTGGTTTTCCTCCTTATATGTTGTAAACATTTACTGTATTATGACTAGATAGATAGCCGCCCAGCTAGCTCAGTTGGTAGCACGCAAGTCTATTGATCGAGGGGTCGTGGGTTTGATTCCCGGGCTGGGCATACTTTTGTGGAGTTTGGTCATGAAATTATTTTTTAGGCCATTCTCCCTCCTACCAATAATTTTTAATTATGTAGGGCAGTTGTCAGTCACTGACAAAATATGTGCATAGAAGTTGGTTAACAGCTAAATCCAGAGATTTAGCCTTTCCAGGAGGAGTGAGTAGGTTGACTGACCACCGTTATATGACCTATAAAATGTGTTGCTACGGCGTTAAACCCAACAAAACAAACAAACAGACTAGATAGATATTTACTTATACATTATAGGCTACAGACATTGAATCATCAGAACATTATAAAGCAGACGACACTTGTTATGATCCTTGTTTTATATTACCTTTAATGAGTCAACTTACACAACCTGGTATGTATGGGTAACATTTCTATAATGTTCTATAATTTTCTTCGCTCGCTCGCCCCATTTTTTTCCAGAAAAATCCGTAGAACACATGATCAACTTGTAGTGGCCTTATCACAGACTTTGTATAATTTGAATAATTTTTCATGCTTTCCACCTTGTGTTCAATAAAAATGAATATTATCTCAATGTTGTTATGGCATAGTATGTCATGCATTGGATGCAACTAGTTTCCATATCTACTTGCAAACATTTTCTTCTGAAAAAATGTTGAAAGGCGGAGCTTTGCAAAATATATTACAATACTTTTCTGGTAAGATAAACTTGTACTTTTCTTGCTAATAAATAAAATAAATATACCAAAGTTGATGTAGGTTATTTCTAAAATACATGAACATGCTTTTCTTCAACAATGTGTGTTATCAGTCTACCAAATGAGGATATTAAAGTGGTTGTCAGAACAGTAATTTTAGCCACACGTGCTATGCATTGCTTCAAGATTTTAGGTTACCCGAAAGAAATTTTTGGTTGCCAGAATTAAAACGATTTTTGTCCTAGACAACAGAACATTTAGCAGTTTTGTTTAACTGAAATATTATTTTACTTTCAGAATGTTATATAGATTGTCGGAGGTTTACCGAGAGAGGATGTCTGGGATATATCTTAGCCTCACTTTCAAGTCACGATGAAAATATTAGGACCGTTGGTGTACATATACTTAAAAATATTCAAGGTCACCTTGAGACTGCTAGACTTAAAGAACGTGAAGAGTTGAAGTATTTTGTTGACTTTGTCATGAGAAGTTTACCAGAGAATAATAAATTATCATCAATTATTACACAGTTCCTGGCTAGAACATCTAAACTGTTGTTGAAATTAGGTAATTACATCTTACAATACTTGGCTTTTTTGTTTACATAAAAGGGGCTGTTAAAAGGCCCCATTTTGGAATTTTTTTTGAAATAATGCAGTTTAACTCATTATTTTGGATTTTTCTTCCATATCTTTTAAATTTTTATTTAATTTCCCTATGGTCTTTATAAGGTAAGCCCATGGCCCCTTCCTGAAATTCAGAATACAATTCCGGATGTGGAAAGTTTGGGTTTTTTATGTTTCCTGAATAAAATGGCTATGAATGGAATTGAACATTATTTTGTACTCTGAAATTGTTACTGTGCAGTTTTTTTTCTTATCTTCAATCTTTAATTTTTTTGGAAATGGTGATAAAATAATTTAATCTTTTCAAATATGATTATTTTGTTCTATTTTTTTATTCTTGAATTATTTCAGATGACTACATGTATACTATTGTCCTAAACTTTCTGTTTGTCAAACCAACATTAGATATCAAGAATATACCAGATTTTTACAAGATGTTTAACAGTACTGCTTACCAGGTAAATTTATTATGTCAGTGGCATGGCTTGAGTATTTTCTAAGTTATACATAGTTATTACTTTCATACTAGCGGGACATATGAAAGTTCCGCTCTACAAAATTTTAAAACATTAGTTGTGTGTTCCTGTGCTCTTTTGTTACAGATTATTTCCTTAACATGAAACAGGAAAAAAAATGTTCTAATTGTTATGTGTATCAAATTAACAAATATTTGACTTTTAACTCCTACCAACTTCTGTTGTTTCATTTTCTATGTGTTTTTCAATGAAGAATCTATACAACTTAGTTGTTTCATTTTCTATGTGTTTTTCAATGAAGAATCTATACAACTTAGTTGTTTCATTTTCTATGTGTTTTTCAATGAAGAATCTATACAACTTAGTTGTTTCATTTTCTATGTGTTTTTCAATGAAGAATTTCTACAACTTAGTTGTTTCATTTTCTATGTGTTTTTCAATGAAGAATTTCTACAACTTAATTGTTTCATTTTCTATGTGTTTTTCAATGAAGAATCTATACAACTTAGTTGTTTCATTTTCTATGTGTTTTTCAATGAAGAATCTATACAACTTAGTTGTTTCATTTTCTATGTGTTTTTCAATGAAGAATCTATACAACTTAGTTGTTTCATTTTCTATGTGTTTTTCAATGAAGAATTTCTACAACTTAGTTGTTTCATTTTCTATGTGTTTTTCAATGAAGAATCTATACAACTTAATTGTTTCATTTTCTATGTGTTTTTCAATGAAGAATCTATACAACTTAGTTGTTTCATTTTCTATGTGTTTTTCAATGAAGAATTTCTACAACTTAGTTGTTTCATTTTCTATGTGTTTTTCAATGAAGAATTTCTACAACTTAGTTGTTTCATTTTCTATGTGTTTTTCAATGAAGAATCTATGCAACTTAGTTGTTTCATTTTCTATGTGTTTTTCAATGAAGAATCTATACAACTTAGTTGTTTCATTTTCTATGTGTTTTTCAATGAAGAATCTATACAACTTAGTTGTTTCATTTTCTATGTGTTTTTCAATGAAGAATTTCTACAACTTAGTTGTTTCATTTTCTATGTGTTTTTCAATGAAGAATCTATACAACTTAGTTGTTTCATTTTCTATGTGTTTTTCAATGAAGAATTTCTACAACTTAGTTGTTTCATTTTCTATGTGTTTTTCAATGAAGAATCTATACAACTTAGTTGTTTCATTTTCTATGTGTTTTTCAATGAAGAATCTATACAACTTAGTTGTTTCATTTTCTATGTGTTTTTCAATGAAGAATTTCTACAACTTAGTTGTTTCATTTTCTATGTGTTTTTCAATGAAGAATCTATACAACTTAGTTGTTTCATTTTCTATGTGTTTTTCAATGAAGAATTTCTACAACTTAGTTGTTTCATTTTCTATGTGTTTTTCAATGAAGAATCTATACAACTTAGTTGTTTCATTTTCTATGTGTTTTTCAATGAAGAATTTCTACAACTTAGTTGTTTCATTTTCTATGTGTTTTTCAATGAAGAATCTATACAACTTAGTTGTTTCATTTTCTATGTGTTTTTCAATGAAGAATCTATACAACTTAGTTGTTTCATTTTCTATGTGTTTTTCAATGAAGAATCTATACAACTTAGTTGTTTCATTTTCTATGTGTTTTTCAATGAAGAATCTATACAACTTAGTTGTTTCATTTTCTATGTGTTTTTCAATGAAGAATTTCTACAACTTAGTTGTTTCATTTTCTATGTGTTTTTCAATGAAGAATCTATACAACTTAGTTGTTTCATTTTCTATGTGTTTTTCAATGAAGAATTTCTACAACTTAGTTGTTTCATTTTCTATGTGTTTTTCAATGAAGAATCTATACAACTTAGTTGTTTCATTTTCTATGTGTTTTTCAATGAAGAATCTATACAACTTAGTTGTTTCATTTTCTATGTGTTTTTCAATGAAGAATTTCTACAACTTAGTTGTTTCATTTTCTATGTGTTTTTCAATGAAGAATCTATACAACTTAGTTGTTTCATTTTCTATGTGTTTTTCAATGAAGAATTTCTACAACTTAGTTGTTTCATTTTCTATGTGTTTTTCAATGAAGAATCTATACAACTTAGTTGTTTCATTTTCTATGTGTTTTTCAATGAAGAATTTCTACAACTTAGTTGTTTCATTTTCTATGTGTTTTTCAATGAAGAATCTATACAACTTAGTTGTTTCATTTTCTATGTGTTTTTCAATGAAGAATCTATACAACTTAGTTGTTTCATTTTCTATGTGTTTTTCAATGAAGAATTTCTACAACTTAGTTGTTTCATTTTCTATGTGTTTTTCAATGAAGAATCTATACAACTTAGTTGTTTCATTTTCTATGTGTTTTTCAATGAAGAATCTATACAACTTAGTTGTTTCATTTTCTATGTGTTTTTCAATGAAGAATTTCTACAACTTAGTTGTTTCATTTTCTATGTGTTTTTCAATGAAGAATCTATATAACTTAACAACGAATATCATTGATATTTATGATTTTAGTTTAATCGGGACTATTATTCTTAATATACATTGTATCTTCTGGCCCCAGTTTCCCAAACAAACTTAAGTGCAAACTCAATAACAGTCTCAAGTGTTTTTGGTCTCTAAATAGCATATGAATGTAGTTGGAATGGCTGTTATTAGATGATTATAATAATGAAAATATGTTAAATGTAGTAAGATAAAATATCATGGGGTTGATTATAAGCCCTAAGCCACAAAATCAATTTTCACTTGAGACTAAACTCAAGAGTACTTTAACAGACTCAAATTAAAACAATTAAATTAAGCCTTAATTAAATATGTAAGTTGGTTTATTTCATAAATTGTAGCTTTGGAATCACTACTTGGATTTTCTAATACTACATTTGTTGTAACATTGATTACATAGGTAAAATTATTGATCAAAACATAAGATTGAGTTTGAGTACAAAGTTGAGTTTTTTTGTGAATCTGGGCCCTGTAATTTCAGACTCCATCTGTCCTTAGGTACAGTTTCTGTAAATAGATCTGTTAGTATTTAAATAGCAGATCAAACAGATTGTTTGCTATGACAATAGCAATAATTTCTAAACTCCTTACAGATATCAGAAATTGGAATTATTTCCTGCACATAGCCAAATTAAAGAAGAAAACTACCCTATTCCAATCCTATAAGATTACTTACTTTGTAACCCAAACACATTCAGTGCTTCAGTGATTTTATTTTTTTATTCTTATATTTCAGTATCGTACAGAGAGATCGTGGATGTTATCACTGATGCATGATGGGATACGTGAGGCGTCAGATTATTGGATATATGAGAAAAGATTTATATATAAATTGCTACAAACATTCTATTTATCACAAATGGCTGATGTACAATCACGGGTGAGAATCTTTGTCTTTCAAGTTAAAAGTTAGAGTGTGGTTTATAGACTGCTTTCATGTACATGTTCAGCCGACTTTACAGTTATGACCATAACCTCTGTTCATTGAAATCACGTTCAGGCAGCTGTAATTTTTATGACTTTACATAGATAGTTACATAGTTAATTTCAAGATATTAGGCCATTGGCCTATGAATCTACAAGCATACATACATATATATATATATAGATACATAAAATGCAGAAAATTACAAAATAATGTAATTATACATGTAATACATTTTAAAATGCATAGAATGTGAAAATATATCTGTATACATATCAAAATTACATGTATACATTCCGGTGAGTAGGATGTATGTAGTAGATAAAAAAAGTATCGATGTCTTACATAACAGTGTATATACGAGTGATTGTAAGTATCTATGTTAAAGTTATTAAAAAGCATATTTATAATATTTATATATATTACATAAACATTTGATAAATATTATCAATTTGTCTATGGAAAAATACCTATAATCTTAATGAATTAACACTAGAAAATGTGATGCCTATGTGAGTAAATATATCTCTTGTATTTTATGTGTTTACTTGTACAATAAAGAAATCTAACTATAATTTCAGTTACAAGTATTAAACATACTGATAGCTACATGTTCTGAAAGAAGACTTGCCTTAGATTTATATCAAAATCATAGCTTTCTTATCTGGATTGCAACAGCCATTAACAAACTGTAAGTAGAAAGTACTTTTTTTTGTTGTTGTTTTTTGTTGGGTTTAATGCTGTAGCAACTCATTGTATAGGTTATATCATGGTGGTCAGTTTACTTACTAACTGATCCTGAAAAGGCTAAATCTCTGAGTTAAGCTGTTAACCAACTACTAAGCACATACTTCTGTCAGTGACTGTCTACTGCCCTACATGATTTAGAAGAATCAGTAGGAGGAGAATGGCTGTAGAAAATAGTTTTATGAACAAGCTCCACAAAGCCTTAAATCTCTGGATCAGTAGACTTGTGGGCTACTGACTGAGCTAGCCGGGGGGGGGGGGGCTTAGTAGAAATTACTTTTTCTTAACTATGTACTATTGATTTATGACTCGTGTATCATTTTATGGTTGTTTTTTTTGCTATTTGAAAATTGTTACAATGATTAAGTTTCAATTTATGTGTTTCATTTTTTATTTGTCTTATTCTAAAGCAAACTATTAAAAGTGATCATATCTGAAAATACATTTATTATAATTGTATGCCCAGTAAGGTTCTGACTGTATCTTTAGGAGCTGTTTTATATCATTTTATAGGAGCTGGTGTGGCCAAGTGGTTAAGAAGTTGGACCTGGTAATCATTGAATAGCCAGCTCTGAATTGGTTCAAATCACATTCAAAACCTATGCTGCTGTTTCCTTGAGCAAGAAACTTTATCCTACTAGCTAAGAAATTAGGAACCAGGAAATGGTTAATAAAGTGATTAATAAATTGTTATAAACTATCACCATATATCTAACTACCATAGATAGTTCTTTATCAATTATAGTATACAAAGATTCTCATTTTATCACATTATATATTTTACAGATCAAGAAGCCAGACACAGGTTACAGAAAGTATATGTAAATTATTACACATAGTATGGTGTGTTGTTATTGACAACAAACAAATAGATGATGATAAATTACATCTCTCATTTTCTATAGAAATGTTAACTTGTCTTAAAAGTTTACTACTTTATATGAGGTAAGTTCAAAACAAGGTTAGGGTATATCTGTGTGTTTAGAAATTAAAAACTGCATACTTGTAGCAGACTTAAATTAATGATTTTCTTTACTGGAGGACATTATATAAATATCACATCCTACAGAGGGTGGTATAACAGAATGTTCACCCGAGACAAGTAATGTCAACCGAGGCTTTAGACTTGTCAAGGGTAAACATTCTTTTCTATCCACCTTTGTAGGATGTGATATTTATTGTATTATACCTAACAACAAAATCAGAAATTGTTAATTTAATAGGCCCAAAGCATTTAATTTTATCTGTTTTATTTGCTTCTAAACTTGAAGACATTTTTACACTGTTTAAGTTTCTCGTTTGGTTAAAAGCAAGCCTCTGGGCAAAGGAGGTTATTCAAATTGAATGGCAAAAAAATCTTGTGTCCAGATATTCAGCAAACACCTACCCAGTGGTCTTCCAACACTTTAAGCAGGCTGATAGGTAATATCAAGAGGGTGACATTATGGATTGTCACTCAGTGACATATCACATCAGACTATATACATGTAGTACACACATCACATGAGTTAAATCATATGAAATGTCACGGTACTTACCTGTTCACATTATGGGATGAAGGACATGTAAGCAGCTGGAAAGCCTAGTCAGAGGATCACTCACCTTTTTAGCGAGATGTCTCAGGTTCGAGTCTCAATATGGCTACATTTTTTCTCGCCCTGTGACAGAAAGATTGAATTTATTCTAATGCATAGCCTCATTAAATATAGATTGTATTCATTATTGTGTTTGTTATCATTAGAAAGATGAAATGCCACTGAAAAAGTGTATTGAGAGAAGTTTTAAATCAACTTTGAAAGCACATATTCAGTCGACATGAAATTATTCAAACTTTGATAGTTAAGAATAGACAGACTGTAATATACAGTACCCACCAAGTTTGGAGACATCTTCACTTTGTAGGTCTACTGAATAGCTTTTATCAATATTTGATAACTGTTTATTTTGAAACACTTTTTATTTTTGCATTATTGTTTGGTTATCATTATACTTATAACTGAGACTACAAAAATAGCATTAAAACTATGTTATGGAAATGAAATACAGAAAACATAGTTTTGGAGGCTATAGGATGTCAGATGCTGAATCTTAAAATTATGCTGCATTCATGAAATTTGTATTCATTTTATCACAAACCATAAATAAAATAATGATTCTATTTGTACAAAAATAATCATCAAAATTTAAGAATTGTTGTAAATTTCTTTTGTCTTCAAGCTTCTGTGGGTTTTGTAGGCCTAAGGATATTAATTTATTTTTGTTTATATCTATTTTACAGAGATGTAAGTGATGAGATCAAGTTAGACTATGTGAAAACATTGTCTGGTACAGTAAAATATATCCAGTCTATGACTTGCTCACTACGTGGTCATGTGTCACAGACTGTGTCACCATCTGATATTATGTTACTACTTCTACATTGTCAAAACAACTGGGCACAGTCTAAATCTGTAACACAACAGATTAAAAATGTATTAAAATCACTTGGAATGAGTTCTAGGTGTATGAATAGCTTAGATTCTCCTCCAAAGAAGAAACAGGAAGTGATTACTTCCCCCGATGAAATGGAAACCAGTCAGGATGTGACTTTAGTACCTCCATCTGAAGAGTCAGTGAAGAGCATACTGAATAAAATAGCAGACGAAGTATTCAATATTATTGATGTATGGACTATGAACTCACATATTGGTGATGGAAGTATGGCAACTGATGTTGTTCTTTTGCAATGGTTGTTAGATCACGTCAAACTTGCAGCAGATGTCAATACAATATTTAGAACTATAACTGTTGTATGTAAGATATTACAGCCTAACTTTGAAATGTTAGAAAGTAGGCAAGTTATGACAAATTGTACGTGTTTCATAGCTTGTGATGATAGTACCATAAGTCATAATATAATGGTGGAAGTGTTAAATCTTTACACTTTGTTAACTGAGAGGTACTCTAGGCTGGGGCTTGTAGAACAACAGAAGTTACAAGATGAAAGAAATGGAGCAGAGAAATGTTTGAATAAAACTCTGTATGACTTTCTTCAACTGAAGTCAAAATTGATGAAAGGCACTGAGTTAGTTGGAGCAATAAAGATATATGGTAATTTTTATTTGACCTTCTAATATACATTAAATCTATTTAAAAGTAGTGCACCCTTCTGGTAAACTCAGACTTCGATATGCTAGACAATGAATAGTTTGACTCCTGACAGGACCTATTTACAATATACCTTCAAAGGAGTTGGTTATGAAATATTTTTAACTTCCATTCTTCCATCTTCCCCTGCATCAGCCATGTTTGCTCCTATTTACTTAACAAGAATGTCAAAATAATTTTTTTCACACCCTGGCATTTTATAAATGTCAATTACTTCATATTGACAAATCTGTTCCCTTTAACATATGTTAAAAAGAGCAGCATCTGTGTGTTTATACATTGATATTCAACATTCACTAACTTGCACAATCACAGCATCCTAATGCAATAAGTCTTTGTTGTACAATACAGCTGTGACTCATAACTTGATATTTAATGGCAGAAGTTTTGTTTTACTATTTATAGTAACATTGTATACTAAAGATATATATTGACATATATTTTCAGGTAAAGAAAGTACAAGTGAAGAAATGAAGTCAATACAAATATTACAGACATTTATTTCACTCTTATAATATATCATTTATTGTATACTTGTACATTGTTCTACAGTGCCATCCAAAAATAACTTTTATAAAGTATCACAACTTCCCTTTCAATCTATTAAAATTATACAAAATGCATGAATACTATTGAAAAGAATTCATGAAAAAAAACAGGTTTTTTAACAAGTGGGAAGGTTATTCTAGATGGCACTGTATATATATTTCAATGTTCCTAAGTTTTGGATTAAAGTTTACTTTCATTAATAAGTTCATCTGACTTTGAAATCTTGTATGACAACCTCTGATCATTCGAAATCACCTTAAAGCATATGATTATACTGAACCCATTTATTCTACTTGGCTTGAAACAAAGGCAGATTATATTCATGCCGAAAGAAATATACAGTACCCCTAATGTGATTCTAGCCTGGACCCTTTCAATCCTTAAGCTGGTCCTACCATTGGACCCATGTTTAGTTAGTTTATACATGTATATCACTATAACTCTTTCACTTAAAAGTTGTGAGAGAATGTTGTAAACAGTTGGTTTTATTCATATTTAACTGTTGTTCATAAATTTGTTGATGTAAATTTTTATGTGTAAAATAATGATACAAGTGTTATACAGCTCTCATTTAACCACAATTTGTTAATGATATACTGAATATAAAGAGAATAAAAAAAATGTTCTAAAAAAATAAAGGAAATGAATTATTGTTCTTTATTTTCCAAGTATTTGATAAATGCATCTTTATAAATTGTCAGTCTATTGAGGCATCACACTAAGATAGTGTGTAGTGACGTAGCAAGTCATAAGTTCAAATACTTACATGTGTACTCTCTTTTGTACCTAGCTTCTGGAGCCAGTCAGGCAATGATGTAGGCTACATATTGCTTTGTGCCCTGGTACCATTATTTGATATCACACACATTCCTTTTGTTGCAAGAAGGGTACCAGGACACAAAATGATTCATAGCAATATGCTGGAGCAACTCGCCCCATATCTAGTGCTATCTATCTACTTCATATTGAACTGTAAGCTTTTATCTTGTCAACTGTTTTGCTAGTTATTGTTAGGGAGGAAACTTATTGCATGGTGATAACATAGAATTGAACACAAAACATTCAAAATGACTGCCTTCTTGGTGAACTGGTTCCCTTTTTTTAAGACTAAATGCTTCACTTAATGCCTGGCTTTTGTTGAAGTCATGGAAGTTTACTACTGTGATGGTCAATAATTGATCTTTTTTCATTTGTATTAATAGTTAACTTGTTTGTGGAGGAGGACATCTTGAATTTATTTGCTTGAATTAAAACCTGTGGCATAGATTTTGGCCATTGCAAATAAGCTTTATTAAATCGCTACCTACTGTAATCATTAAGCAACAGGCTCCTAATGTGACTTCCATACTAGAAAAGTACCTGTAAGTTGGATTGAATATTTTCTGAAGTAGTTTATAAATATTTTCAGTTGAAATCACAAGACAGGTGTAACATTTTATTTTCGAATGAATTTGATAAACTAGTCATAGGCTATGATTTTGTACTGTGCTTGATTCTTATGATAAATGAATATTTATGGTAAGCGCAATAAAAAAACGAATCTCGATAGTCTAAAGAGTTATATAAAATATATTCAATGGTGTTGTAATAGTGCCATCAGTGTATTAGTATTTTTTATGAGTCTCGGTAATAAACCTACATTAAGTGGTATACTAAACATGGTTATATCCCTTGTATATATACAGTATGTTTGAATATCAAAGTAAGGTCATACGACATATCCCCGAGCCTTTTATGAATCTATAGTGCTTTTGAGTCATAACTGTGCCAGCCACCTATGCATTCTTGTATCTATCATTCAACTGAACCAAGATTTTATTTACTTTTGTAAAACCAATGTAGCAGCCATATATATATATATATATATATATATATATATATATATAGGGGTGTGTTTGATTCAGTCTACTCCAAGTACTCCGGTCTACTCTGCAAGCACCGATGAATCAAATGTCCCAATTTTGTAGCAAAACTAGGGAATGGTGGAAAAGGTTACAGGATGCTTTTTGTTAGATGACAGCAGTTCATTAAAAGAGTATGATGACAATCTGACACAAAATATGTTAAAATATGATCAAAAACAACATTTGCAATCCTCTCATTCAAACATGGGTCTCTTCCACCATCTAAATTACAATGTATGTCATACTCTGCTTACACCTCCTAAAAGGTAGGTGTATTTGGAGTTCTCCTAGCGTGTGTGATCTGAAAGGTTTGATTCAATTTTTCAGTGATCAGAGTACTCAGATCTCGTGAATCAAACACGCCCTAGTATATGTTTAAATTACTTGCGTTCTTCAACTGCATAAATAGCTTACGGGTGTCTGACTTGCAAGCTAAGTTATGGGGTCATTTCCTGCATCAGGCATTTACCATTTCTCCTATTACACTATCGTTACAGTATGCTTTCTCATGACTGACCTCTATAGGGTTGAAGAAAAAGACCAACATTGAGCTTGTTGCACCAAGATATCTAGCAGTTTCATATACCACTTTCCTACAATCTCTTGCCAGCTGATTACTGGACCACTTCTGCCATTAAAAAATGTCTACCTCCTGGTTAATATTTTGAGACAATTGAGCTAAGATTTGTGCGGGGCACTTAAGCTTATCAGATTGCTGATAATTGATTTATAGTTCATTCGTAACTTTTTGTTTTTGAAGGTTGACTGTTGATTTGCCTGCTTGGAGAAAGCCAGTTGCATAAAACCAAACTGGTGCAGAAAATTAGACTTTTAGCTCAAGAAATCTACATCATCAGGCCATGGGTTCTATCTTCTCATAACAGTCACATGTGGTCACTTAAGGTCACTTAAAAGTTTAGAGATCATTCATAAGACCAACTAAACATGTAGCAGAGGTATAATACAGCACTTGTACTTTCTTGCCTTCAAGCTAGCTATTATGGTGACATGGTAGAGTGTCTGCTTACAACTCGAGAGGTTGTAGGTTCGAATAATAACAAAATTGATAAACAAGATGAAATTCTAATGAAAATTTATTTTACAAATATAATAACAGATGCACCAATACAAATCATTCCATCAAAATAATGTTTTTCTGGGCATATTTTAACCAGTATGAGGGTATCGGATTCTTCTAACAGTCAAAACAATGATGTTTTTCTTGGCATACTTTAGCTAGTATGAGGGTATCAGATTCTTCTAACAGACTATCAGTTTTACATTAAGCATCTTAAGTATATCAACATCCACCCCATGTTAGTCTAGCTACATGGTCTGTCTTTCTCTTGGTAGGTTTAACAAAACCTAGAAATTGTAACTGTGATACTGCTTGTATAAAACGTGCTCTGATTGCTTGGTTAAGGAATGTATTTATAGAAAATATATACATGTAGAGACTGACAGGTTAAAGTCACTTCTCAATCTTTATTCAAAATAATTTCTGAGTGAATCAAGCTATTTTATCATCTTAAGATAGGGCAATTACATCATATTATTATAGCACATTATCACTAGTATTTAAAATATTCACATAATATTCACATGCAGTTTTCTAACTTCGTAATCAAATTGTATTGTAACCACCAATACTAGAGACCCATCCTTCACAAACTGATGTAAGCAAACATATCGGGAACCACACAGACAAAAAGCAAAGAGGTAGATTTATAAATTTTGTTATAAAAAGGGCCACCACAAACAGAAACAAGAACCCAAGGGGTTTCTACCTTGGAAGGGACAATGGCAAAATAAGTCTCTCACAACCAAAGAACCTAGTCAAAATGTTACATTCAAATTTAATTTGACTTCAAGCATAGAATAACAGTGGTTTAATGTTGGCAACATTAAGTTACTAAAGCACCAAAATGTATTGTATATAAAGGATACTGTAATTCAGTTTGTAACTTGGTTGTTTTCTCTTCAGAATTCTCTGTATCTTCTGGACTTACTACTGTTATAAAAGCCTTAAATATAACAGCATATATACATATTAGAATAAACAACATCAATAGATAATTATTTAAACACTTAAAGTTCAAATTTTCTGGTTGTAATTCTTTAATTTTCAAAAACTATAGATAATTATAAAATATTATCCAAAATTTCGCGAAATTTGGTCATCAAACAACGGCGCAATACGAATTTTAACTCTTGGGCGAAACACACCTGCATCAAGTTATGCATGAGTTATCGTTCGTGACCGGAATCGGTATGACGTCATCGTAGTCCTACATCCTGAAAGCGGTTATTAGAAACACAGGTGCAAGATACTATGTTTCCCAATTATAGAATATATAGAGAAGATATAGATCGATTTTCTTCAAATAAAAAGTATTTTATGTAGAATAATCCTTTCTAGGTCGAATAGAGAAAGAATTTTGACGATTGTGCATTATTTGTGAATGTGGTGATTATGACCGTGAAACAGGTGTTTGAGACTTTTTTGAGAGTATAAGTATATATTATAGTAAGGAAAATTTGTGTCTTGTGCTTGTAATTAGAAATAAATACTAATTAAATAATTGCTATTTACAACTAGTTTGTAATTCTTTCATGATATCAATTTAAGTAAATTTGAAGTATTAGTTCGGAGCCCATATTTTTATGAAGATGAGAATTTATTACTTACCGTTGATCATGGTGTTTCAGATTTCTTCAGCACCAGTTTTGAATTATTATCACAGAATGTTAAAACATTAATTCCGATGCAACTTATGTTTTAAAAAAAACTTTACACTGTAATGGTTTATAAGAATTCCATCTTTGTTCGAGGGACTGCACTCACAGTGGTTTCAAATAGATTAAGATAACTTGTTCAAAACGACGACAACTCGGCGACGAAGTAAATAATTTCAAATCGTATCTTCATCGTGTTTCGAATAGTTCTTAATAATACCCTTTGTTGTATTTATATGCTTTTCCGTAATTCCATATGAGAATTTAAGTTTTAATAAAATCACAAATAACTCCTTGGTAAATTCAACTGTTAATATATTTGTCTAACAAACTAGTAAAAACAAAGATTTATTGGCGCGAATTGACTTCCGTGAAAAACAATTTCAACTCCGATTCAAAAGATTATTTTCTAACATCATTATTCAGACCAATATTAACTACAATTAAAAGTATATAATTGGCGACAGCCTTTTGACAGGTCATGTGTAACAAATGCAATTTGTTGGCGATGATATCTTAATCTACATTAAGGACCCCAATATATAGAGGCTCACCGCGGGACTTTTTTGTCATCTTGTACGAATTTTATTGTTTCCCGTGGGGAACCTCACAAACTTAATTAACACATTTAAAGTTAGGGGTACATCAAAATAATTTATCAATTACTCTTTTGTGTCATCAAATTATTGATACTATTGGGTATGTTTCCATGGACACAGACTCTCAAATCCTGACACGTGTTGGCTATCACTCTGCCGTCGACATTAATATACAAAGTACGTACCGCACCCTCAATCAATTTCAACATTGTCTAACAGACGTCATGCTGTGAATTCAAAAGAAATTTTTAATCCGCTGACATATGTTACGCGATATATTGGAGATAAGGTTAATGATAGTAGATGACCGTTCAGGCGATCAAGTTCATATTACGCATTTAAATATTTTTTGTGCAAAATAGCGAGGTTTAGAATGCCGGTCTCATCATTTAATATAATCGCACAACCAGCGATATAAAGATATATATATTTTAATGTTTAATCAATTTTCATTCCATGATTTTTAAATGCGATTTTTAGATAAATTAATTTTTATGCTTATTTTCCAAACTAATATTTACTGCACCCAACATTACGAAACAATTTGAGTAGTATTTTCTGCACAACATTGCTGTCACCTGATTTTCCTTTTTTCATCTTTGGTTCCTTGAGAAAAAAACACGAGGTACACTATTTTCTTTTCAAAAAGGAAATTAAATAGCGTTTTCCGCACGAAGATTATATTTTTGGCAAGTATCTGTCAAAATATGACGAAATCATAACTTTACGTAGTCTAAGTTATTTCTGCCGAGTTTTTTCAATCTTTTTCCCCTTTCACTTGGTCATCATATAGAAATAAAAAAAACGCGCTTGCTCTTAACCAGTTTCAGACTCATTTAATGTAATGACGTATTCGATTTAATTTCTTTTTGAACCTTTTTTCACGCAAATAAAAAGTACATCACAAAAAAACTACTTAATATCATGGAATTGTCGATGAATGCAATCAAATATACAACATATAAGCCTAGTTATTAAACTGGTTTATATAAAATATAAAAAATCATGTAGGAAATGTAATTATTAATAAAAAAATGCAAATTTAATTTCAAAATGTTTTTGCGACTGATTAATTGACAGGCGTGTATAAATTACAATCCATTGACTGTTACAACAGGTTTTAATCGATAGGACTACGATGACGTCACACACGGTAGATAAGCGATGTTGTAATATCGGCTAAATTGATACAGGTTTAAATCAGAGTTAAATATCTCGATATACACATTGTTTACATGCGTTAAGCGTGAGTGTCTGCTGAGATACAATAGAAATACGTAATATTTTGATGTTTAATCGTTTTTTGTGTCCAACGATAAATTTCACCTTTAAAGTTCATCTTTAAGACAAAAATGTAATGACAATATACCATTACCTGGCCTTAATTTTGAGCATAATTATTAAAAAATCTTTCTGGACTCATGCTTTAAACCTAGTAATAAGCCAACTCCCTCACCCGTGACTGAAAACTGTGCTGCTTAACACAGAGGGAGGTGAGATAATCGGTGTAGAAAGTATCAAATGGCCAAGTTGTATGAAGGTATTTAGGTCCCCCCCCCCCAAAAATCAAAACTTAACCCCTGGATGTATGATCAGACATTACAGAGCTAAACAGGCAGGATGACCAGCTGTTCAGTAAGACTTAAAATGAAATATTCTTGGAAAACCTATCACAGCAAGCTGCTATAAGTGAAAACATGTTACAAATAGAAATTCTAATAGCATGACTTGTGTTCTCCTACCTGCATCCAATCATAAAGATTTATAAGTTGTCCACATTCTAAATGTAATTTATATACAATACATGTATCAGGCATTGTTGATTGTATTTGTCCATTCTCGGAGTTACAACATTCACACTGTAATGTATAGGAAGATTTTTAACTATACTTCTAATAATAAGGTCATTTACCCATAAGCATGATAAAATATTGAAGTTTGAATGCCAGTTTAATGAGTGAGAGGAATGTTGTGTAACTGTAAGCCGACAAAATGCATGAGATAATGGGGTGATTGAGTCAGGTATTAAGGTTGCATCCAAATATCGATATATCCCCAAACCATATTGGAGGTGTTGTATTGTATTGTAGCTACTGTATTGTGACCAGTATATTTGCATCTTGACTGGAGATATGCAGCCCTATTTGGTATCCTCTTATCACCTTATAGCCCGCTGGTAGAGCCTCTGCCACATGTATGGGAGGCCATGAATGCAAGCCTCTGTAATGTTATACCAAACACAGGGTAAAATGATACAGTTGCTGTTGGTATTTTCACATTAATTTCAATTTTACAGTTAATCTGTTTCTGGATATCAACAACTTTAAGTATCACTTTTACATTCATATACATGTATATTATATAAGGCTTTAGATGTGTTATATGTGGATGTCCAGCTGTCATCTCTGATCATTATGCTACCAGTATCTCTACCTTAATTAGCTCTTAGAGAAATATTTAACTAAGACAAATAGCGCAACATAAATATAAATGTAGCGATGTACATACCTGTAGGTAACAATGTGGATTACTTAATGCCATCTGTAACGATGATCTTGGTGCAGCATTTAGTTGATGTTTTATAACTTTAGAGGAGTTATAATAAAATATTTCATATAATGGTAGTGACATTGGACACTTTAAAAATTGTCTGAAAATATATATGATAAAATAGTTTTCAAGTGCAATAAGGCTCTGCAATAAAAAAAAAGCTAAAATCATACAATATTTGGCAATTTTGAAGATGTTTAAGTCCCAAATGTTAATTTGAGAATAAAATGTCCTTTCATTAATTTTATTGATTTTGATGTACCTGATAGTGTAACTGGATTTAGACTTAAAGAAATTATTCTTATACGTCAGATGCAGTCATTGCCATAACCCACTAGTGTGAAGCTTGGGACACGTGAAAGCAATAATGTAACATTGCTTGGCTAGCTCAGTTGATAGCACACATGTCTACTGATCAAGGGGTTGTGGGTTCAATTCCTGGGCAGGGGATACTTTGTAGAGCTTGGTCCTGAAATTATTTCTAGGGCCATTCTCCCTCCTATAAATAATTTTTAATTATAGCTTAGTAGTTGATTAACAGCTAAATCAAGAGATTTAGCCTTTCCAGGAGTGAGTAGGTTGACTGACTGCCATTATATGACCTATAGAATGTGTTGTTACGGTGTTAAAATAAACAAATGGGACATGTGAAAATAGATTCAGATTAGTAAAATTACTAATATCATATAATAGAGTTTTTGATAATTTGGACAATTACCATGTAACATATGAAATTTGGGCTAGTAAACTTAAGGAGACAATTGACACAAACTAAATTGTTTGCTTTTGTAAAATGTAAAGGAATCAGGAAAAACACATTTAGAATTTTTACATTAAATAGTTCATCATAAACCTTGTATTTTTAAAGAGTCAATATTACCAAAGGTTATATAATCTATCATACCTAAACAGTTCATCAAGATAATTGACTACAGATATTCTATATTTTTCATATGGTGTCTGTTTCTTTTGTTTCTTACTCATATCTTGTAGTTTCTGAAAATTAAAAAAAAAGTATTATCTATTAAAGCAATTAGGCACATACAGGCTTTTCTGCCGTCAGTTGGCAGTGACATTATTGCATACACATATGTGTATCATAAGTTATGATAATATTTTATCAGAAATAATACATATTGTACATGTTACAACAAACATGTTTAAATTGAAGCAAAATACAACATTTAGAAGCATGCCAATACAAAATGTTGAACTAGAAAAAACTAATCTAAGGACTATTAGAAAAAAAAACAACAGAAAAATTGAATTATAAATTCATGTGTTTGCTTGGTATAATAAAGAACATAGTTTATTTGTCATATATGTCATGTTGTTATATCACCATTTTCTGATACAGTGCAACCTCTCTTGAGCAACCCCCACTGGGAGGGACTAAACTGTGTAGCTGTTGCTCTGCAGAGGTTTAATTCAATTATTATTACGCTTAAGGGAAATATCAAAAGATGTTATTAAGAAGGCAGAGGATTAATTTAGTAAAGGGCCGCTCTGCAGAGGTTAAACTGTACTTGTTAAAGCACTCCTTCTCTTGGAAAAAGTAATGTCCCAGGGTCATTCAATAGAGTACATGTATATACAGTACCCACCAAAAGTTTGGAAACAAAAGAAATTTACTACAATTCTTAAATTTTTCTGATTATTTTTTTGCTGAATCATTATTTTCAACATATCTATGTATGGTTTGTGATAAAATGAAAACAAATTTCATGAATGCAACACATCTATAAGATTCAGCATCTGACACATCCTGTCGCCTTAAAAACCATGTTTATTGTAATTATTTTCTATAACATAGCTTTTATGCTATTTTTGTAGTCTCAGTTATAATTATAATGATAACCAAAAATTAATGCAAAACTATAAAGCATTCCAAAATAAATAGTTATCAAATCTTATATTAAGGCTATTCAGTAGGCCTACAATCAAAAATGTCTCCAAACTTTTGGTAGGTACTGTACAGTAAAGAGATTATTACTTGTCTTAATTGATGTAATGAAGCTCTACTAGGTAAACTTGTATCAGTTGTTTCTGTATCATCTTCCTCTTCTTCAACTATATCTATCATATAACAATAATATAAATGGATATAACTATAGTCAAATATGAAAATCTTTTAGGCACAAATCTCTACTTTCTTTAACGGGGCACAAAGTTTCACAAAAGAATCATACATTTGTAACTTTTATTACAATTTGATTCTTTATATCTGATTTAAAAGCAATTCATCACTCAACTTTTTTACCATTACTAGCCAAACTTCTAACAATAAGACAAAAATTTCTCCCCCCTTGGCAATACCAACATCATACTGAAATTTGCAGAAAAGGGAATGATCAGTCTCAGTTTGGAATTAAACCTGGGTTGCTTAATTCAAAGTCACATATGCCAACCATTTTACCACAGTTGTGGTTTAGCTCAGAACAGATTTAAGAACTCTCATTGAAAGAAAATAAAACAAAAGTATATTATAAATGATACACATACTGTCCAAGTTATCAATTTGTTGAAGGAACTCTTCTAGTTTCTGTGTTACATCTGTTAAATGACTAGAATCTAAACTATCTTTACATTGTGTTAATGCTGTCTTTAGTTCATCCTTAGAATACAATCTGAAAATTCAAAATCTAATATACAATTTTTTAACTCAAATACACACACCATATAAATTGATCAAAAACTAATTATATGAAGACAAGTAGACAGATATTTTGTGGATGTTTGCTTCTTTAATTCTTTTTAATTTTTATTAGATTATATGCTGTTAATCAACATTTTTTAATAGATATGTACACTGGCTGAGTGCGAACTATAGTAATGTAAAAAAGTAATTGCATTTTATAGTCTAAGTTACATGCTTGCACACGTTCACCGACTTTACAGCTATTACTCCTGGTCATTGGGCTACTAGTATCTATCTATCTATCAATCTTTTTACTCCGCTTATTAGTGCAGCCGACAAATTGGCGCAATGAAATTATACCACCCTCGCAGGTACCCATTTACACCTGGGTGGAGTGAAGCAATTGCAGGTTAATTTCTTGCTCAAGGAAATTAGCAGTGCCCCTGGTGGGATTCAAACCCATGGGGATTATGAACAAATAGCATGTATTAAAATCAGGAGGGTTAATCTATGTACCACTTACAGTTGAATGAAATATACATGTACCAATAGATAATTGCACTCTATCTCATGAACCTCTCAGTAAAAAGTGAGTAAAGTTTAACAATCTCAACCGCTTGACCAAAAAGATCAGTTCTGTATCAGAAACCCAACCTAACCCTGACAATCAATCTTAGAAAAAGCGTGTCAAAATTAATGCACACATACAAAATAAAATGTAAATAAAACTTCCAGTAATAAGATTATAACATACTTGAGTAAATTAATGGCTTGTAGATAATCTTCAGAATCAAATATATTTCTTTGTAATGTTCTAGAATATACTTCACGCACCTGGTAATTAAAACATGTGTATTGTGCGTAAAGTTTGACCCTATCTGACCTTTCACATTTGCATCTAATAATTATCTACACATATCCAGACGAAAATCAATGCCATGTACGCTTTAATATATTTTAAAAATTAAGCCCTGCGTAATGAATACATTCGAGCTTCGACGATATACTTCGATCAGTATCGAGCATTAATACTACATTCGTATTCAATGTAATGAATATTATTGCCTAAAGGTCACATCGGGGTCAAACTTAACGCACAATACATATCTAAATACACACACACTGTCATACAAAAAATCAAATATTAAATAGTTGTATTAGTGGACAATAAAAGTCTTATACAATGTTACATCAGTGTAAATGAGAACAAGTTTTGTTGCATGAGAGGGGTTCTTTAGGTTGCATTGTCAAATATTATCAATTATATCATATATTCATTGAGTTTAATTCAACATTTGAATGATATGCATTTCATATAATTGTATTCATCTGCCTTTTGACAAATATAAGAATTTTCAACTCTATGTATCTCCTAATATCAAGTAATCTAATGTTAATACAGCAAGCTGAAATTTGCTACCAGACAGGGGTTATAGACCTAACAATTATACACTATATATAATAATATCAAACATCCAAGGTTGTTTTAGCCCATTTTAAAAGCAAGAGTCATATAGTTAGTGCCACAAAAATACTAGACTCCTATTATTAGTGCTCAATTGCCAGCTTTCTCTCAAATAAAGCCATAGTCAATGACTGGAATCTGCTCATAACCCAATGTCAATGGAATGTTTTTGTGACTTAAAGCCAGTTTGATCCTAAGGGCAGGGTAGATTTTAAAGTAATTAAGTCCAGGAACAAACTTATAAATATCAATTAACAACCTACCTGTTTTCCAAGAGGATATCCAGGTAATTTACATACAAGTAAATGTAAACATGCAAGTATTGGGAAGAAATCACTATGATATTTATGTATATCTTGTATTAACTCAATGATACGTTTCTGAAACAAAACAATACAATACATCAATATTGATAGTCAGACAACTTGAGTATATCACATGACTAATACTAAATTAAATCAAAGCATTATGTTGGACATAGGGTTTTGATGGAGTTTATAAACATGGAATAATACAACAAACAGAAGCGTTACAAGGGAAATTTCCCTAACATCTACCGATCATGACTGTACTTAATCACATCAGATATTCTTCAATTGCACAAACTTCATCATCTGGATGTTAACACATGTAACAGACTATCTTGACTGCAGTAGTAACCATCCCTTTAATTGCACATGTGCAGCCAAATGAGAATTTGCTACAGTCTGCTTCTTAACATGGGGAAACCCCATGTAAAAAGCTTTATCATATAAATTAAAGCTACAGATCACAAATTTCAACTTGAAAAATCAACTTCCCTAAAACTATCAAAATTGTAAAAAACACATTTTGAAATCTGTAAAGCAGTATTCTGATAACAATAGTCCAGTTTAAAAAGGAACAATTAACATAAATAATACCTTTGTAAACTTCTCCTTCAAAAGAAGATCAGGCTGTTCTTTGACATCACAGCTTTCAACATATCTAAGTATAAGAAATGTACATACTGACAAAGTTGTTGTTTATATGATGATAAGAATCATTTTAAAAGGCCAAGTTCAATTACTAACACAATTTATTATACACCATGTATGCTGGCTTAACTACAAAAACCTTTAAAACATGAAGCATATTTTCCCAGTCTGTTCATCAATGGTCACATTTTTGTTTACCTAGGGTTATTATTTTGTCATGATCAACTGTGCCAATCAAATTACAAAAGCATATACATGTACATACAAAAATGCTTCATACAGTGCTCATGAAAATGAACTTAAGACCAATAAGATTTATAAAATCTGAAATTTATTGATTAACTTGAGATTTATTCCTTTTCAAGTCATATATCTTAATAAAAATAATGCAGTCTTCAACAAATGTTATTTTACCTCATAAAAGAAGGAAGTTGTCTAATTTCTTCAACACCATTTTCATCCATTGTCATGACAACATCATTCACTTCTTCTACAGGACAACATAGAAAACTGGACTTCTGATTTGTATAATGATCCAACATACAGAACTGTAAACATAAAGATATCAATTTATTATCTCTATGATCAGTGGTTACCAATTTCAAGTGTCTATATTAACCAACAGGCCACATCAGGAACATATTTCCATCCAGAAACAAGCCTAACCTGGGTTGATAGTGCAGGTGGTTGCGCGCCGGGATTTGGAATCTCGTGCCCGAGGGGGTGCGGGTTCGAATTCCTCCCGGGGAGGTTATACCCTTTCATAAAAATTTGACAATAATGTCGATTTTCCTCCATTGATTAGATAATATGGAGAAGTTTCCGGCCTTGTGGAAGGGTAGGTGAGTACTGGTTATAGACAATGGTCCAGGTAAGCTAGGTTAGGTGCGCTTGACGCCGTAAAATGACCTAAAATTGTGTTGGCACGGCATTAAATCCAATAATATAAATAAATAAAAATAAAAGAAACAAGCCATATTATCTTCTACCATTAAATAAAAATGGTCTTGGTCAAGAAAATTGTAGTTATATCTAGGTATTAGTACTGGTAGGAGCAGTGGTAGGATGCACACTTAAAGATTAACAGGTCTTGGGTTCAAACCTCGCAAGGTGCACTGCTAATTTCCCTGCCTGATAATGATTTAAATGATCAGGGGTTATCATACAAAAGTGAAAAGTCCAAGTCAACAATCAATTTATAAGTTAATATTTTTATGGAATTCTTACTTTAATACATTTTGTATGACAAGTCAAAAATTCAGACAAAATAAATTATACTTAGTATATTGAAATTTACATTAAATTTTCAAAGAATACAATAATGTTTTTATAACTTACCCTGAGAGCATTATTAAAATTGAGTACAGAGAAATCATGGAACAGAAATATATCTAGTAGTAATTGAAACACAGATTGTCCAAGTTTAAATGGATATTTAGCTGTCATTAATACCTGTAAACATAACCATCATAAAATCATTCAGTCAAACCATATTACAAAGAAATGAGAAATATAATGTCGAAACCACATTAAAAACTTTAACGCAAAAATTACAAAAGGAAATAATCCATAATAAAGCCAGGTAGAGTTGTGGTTACTTTCTAATTCTGTTCATCACATGGTGTGTTATCATTGTACGAAGTTTCATAAAGATCTGATTATAAATAGCAGAAATATATGTTATATATTGTTAACGACATCGGACGCCTACCCGCCCGTGTTTCGCCAACTATTAGCCAAATTTTGTTGTTAAAAAAATCTGGCTAGTAAAAGGTGAATTACTTGGAGCCTGTACAAACTACTTGACAAACATTCTGTTATATCTAGGGCTATGGATTGTGCTATTTTTGACACAAGAACAGTTCCACCCCAGTCACCAAGGTATATGGGGAAGGTTCAAGTTTAGCACTCTTTAAAGAGCATCCATTATTTCACATGTGAAGTCTATGGGTGCAAGATAAACCTGCTATATAACAGTATAATGACTTGTAGTACTACAAAATAAATACTAATATTACCTGATTAATAACTAAGGACAAATATTCAGATGAAGCAGGTGCTTGAAATTTCTCCATACAAAGTAATGATGACACATGGTTAGGTAATAATCTATGTATAGTTGATACACTTGTAGCTATACCAAATACTAATACCACTGGTAGAACATTTATATATTTACTGAAAGAAAAAAAAGAACAAAATTAGTTCAAACTTTCATAAACATAGATGTTTTCCAAAATTCAAAATATTAGGGCTTATGTTTTTTTAAACATTGTTGCTGACAAACATGAAAATTCTCAAGAAATTCAAAGGCAAAGATATAGATAAAATAAATACCTGGCTATCAGAATAAAATCTTGAATGACTCTAGGTTCAAAATTTTCAAAATCTTCCATCACTATGACAACAGGTGGACATTCTTTCTTATCAACCATTTTATCTTCTGTTAGTTTACGTTTCTTAGGTGATGAGGATTGTGTATTCTGTAAATAAAAATAACTTTTTTTAATATTATGCTATACATCATGAAACTTTGGTAAAGGGATTGTGAATTTTTATCATTTTTTCCATAGTGAAAAGGTCTAATATTGGCCCCACATGAAAGCAAATCATAATAATACTGGAGTTTACACAATGTGATTTTCTGAGATAATTAAGTTATTCTTAACCCAATTAAATTGGACAAAGATGAGCTAAGGAATAATATGCATGTAGTGTGGTGATCGTAGGTGACTATACAGTCACTTCCAACAGCCTTGCTGTTAGGTTAACCCTTTAGTGGCGTGGTTGAGTGTCTTGCCTACAACCTGGGAGAATCAGGTTCAATTCCCAGTCAGGGCATATGGTTTTTATTTTCCCAATTTACTGTAATATAAATGGTATACATATATACAGATATCGGAACATGCAAGTTGTCACACGGTACGGACGGTACACGCACGTTATACGAACACGGATTGCACGTTACACGATACACGAACACGTTAGATAGCTTGATTTGCGGTAAAATACACGATTCCGAGTCTCGATACATGTTTAACATGATTGTTCGAAATCCTCGGCTTTTTTCGCCCAGAGAAAAACGTTTCAACGACGACACGTTAAACGATTAATGCGTCTCAAATGTAGATTGAAAACAAAAAATATTCTTCTGTTTCGTCGTAAATATGTAACTAAACAATATAAGTTTTGTTAAATTTATTGAAAATCGAGTTTACCTGCTCAAATTCTTAAAAACAAAATGTTACAAGTTGGTTTAAATCGAATTTAAATTCACGCACACGATTGTCAACTTCGAAATCACACGATAGATAAAGAAATAAAAATTTAAATATGTTACATTGGTTCATTACACAGTAAAGCGTGATTGTAAAATATAATATTGTATCAATAAATTTATTGAATATCGACATTTTAAGTAGAAATTAAGGTACACGATAGGCGGGCAGTCAATACACGATAGACAAAAAAGAACACGATTGATAATATTTTGTATAAAAATTAAATTAGTACACGGTGTACAACAAAAATACAAACTGTATAATAAAGAATATTATTACTGTCAAAATAATTTAATGTCATTCTTAGTAAGTTTGTTTTAATCGAATTAAAAACCATGCAAAGCCGATCAACTCACACGATTGATAAAAATACACGTTTTAAGTTTTTTTCCTTTGTTTTCTTCAAGTCATTCATTGAGAAAAGATGTCATAATTGTATGTGTATATGTTTCAAACGTTAAACACAGTCTTAGCTTGATTGTAAAAATATAAGCAAGTCATATAGTATAGATTATTTTATTGAATATCGACATTTTTAGTAGAAATTAAGGTACACGATAGGCGAGCAGTCATTACACGATAGACAAAGCAGAACATGATTGATATTTTTTATCAAACAAATTATGTAAGTACTTGATGTATAACAAAAATACAAACTGCAGAATAAAGAATAACATTACTGTCAAAAATTGTTTATGTCATTCTTTGTAAGTTGGCTTTATTCATATTTAAAACCACACACACGATAGCCGGCGAAACCCACGCGATAGAAAAAGAAATACACGTTTCAAGTTTTTTCTGTTTTATTTTCAAGCCATTCATGGTGAAAAATACTTTGAATTAGTATATTTTTTCAAAACACAGTCAACGAGTGATTAAAAAATATAAGCATGTCATATTGTATAATGGTCGCCTTTTAGTAGTATGTATACTAGATATAAACGTTTACATGCAGTGCTTGCGTGAAGACGCGGTATTAAGACAGGACACACACATCGTGTTAACTTACTATTTTATGCCGACTACAAAATCGATACTTAAATAACAAGTTTTACATATAAATACGCGAATATGAGTGAATAATACGAACAATCTGTAAAAACTAAATTATTTAATTTACTTAAAGAATTAAAACAATGATGACTTTTTTAATCACATAGAGTCGTGATAAACGAGTTCTTGACCAAGTGAGATGTCAATTATAACAGTTTGTTTACTAAGTAATTAAGCCACTGACAAACAAAGAAAATGTTTGATGATTAAGATAAATGAAAGCATGTGTTTACATTTTAAATATAATAATATTATAACGATTATTTTAATTTAGTAACAACATTTTGGTTTGGCTGTAATTTAATTGACCGCAGATTGGTCCGGTATGAACCGCAGTTTATCGACGTACGGCATTTTAAACAGGAATTTCCGGTTTAAACATAGTCAACATTTATTCTAAACTCAACTTAATGAATCGCGGTTTTTCTTTTTGTTTACAGATGATGATTTGTCGACAATGCATAAGTATTTAATACATTTATACGTATGGATTTGTCACTATCTCGGGCACACGATAATAAAACGCAAAATCACAATATCTCGGACCGATTTTTACCGTGTATTTACACGATGAGCGGTCTACACGTTACACGATTGAAATACACGGTGAATTATACACGCACACGGTATGAATGATACACGCACAATACACGCACGATACACGCAAATTTCGGAAACTTGCACGATCCGAGATCTGTAAACAGTAAATGTGTAACTACATGTATATTAAAATAAAGATATCTTACAGTATAACGTTTCTTGTATTCAGCAGCTAGTACAGACAGAGTTAATGGTAACTTTTTACAGTTTATCTCAACCTCTTCTTCATCATTCCTTTCATGTCCCTGTAATACATATAATGATACTTTATAATGGTACACAGTATTCTAAAACTTCTTAGTTTAAACATACTTTTTCTTAGAATGAACATACTAATAAAAAAACATAATTGACAATAGTTGATTCAGTTAAAAAATTATTGTCCCAAACATCTTAAACAAGAAGTCAAAATATCAGAAAAAAATCTTACTTAATAGTTAAATGGACCTAACCCAAGCCTCACCCCACCCACAGATTTGTTAAATGGACCTAACCTAAGCCACACCCGCCCACAGATTTGTTAAATGGACTTAACCCAAGCCACACCCACCTACAGATTTGTTAAATGGACCTAACCCAAGCCTCACACCACCCACAGATTTGTTAAATGGACCTAACCCAAGCCTCACCCCACCCACAGATTTGTTAAATGGACCTAACCCAAGTGGCAACCCACCCACAGGTTTGTTAAATGGACCTAACCCAAGCCACTCACCCACAGATTTGTTAAACGGACCTAACCAAAGTGGAACCCCACCCACAGGTTTGTTAAATGGACCTAAACCAAGCCACTCACCCACAGATTTGTTAAATGGACCTAACCCAAGCCACTCACCCACAGATTTGTTAAATGGACCTAACCCAAGCCTCACCCCACCCACAGATTTGTTAAATGGACCTAACCCAAGTGGCAACCCACCCACAGGTTTGACTAACTCAACATATTTTAACATCAAACCTTGCACAGCATTGTAATTTAGTATAATGGTTCCAATCACATCCAAACACGCAGTCTTGCTTTTCTAAGCAAAGGAATTAAATCCAACTAGTTTAGTATAGGGAAACAAGGAAGCAGACTAGAGAGTGATTAATCTGAGTTGTAATAACTTATTTCATAATCAAGCTCAAATGAATCAGTATAAACTATACCAAATCTTTTTAAGTACTTACTTAACAAACTCATGGTAGGTGTGTACTGGTTATTGACAAGGGTCCAGGAAAGCCAGGTTATGTGCGTTGGATGTCGTAACATGACCAAAATTGTGTTGACATGGCATTAAACCCGATAAAAACTAAAAAAACAACTCATTTTTAAATATAAAGAGCCTATTCAGTCAAATTTCATTCTAGAGTTAGTTATTTATCTTCATTTCCAACCTTGAATTCCTTTGAGGTTGGTGCATCCTAGAACCTGGTTTTAACCTCCAGTGGCAAGACTTCGCATTTTGCTTTGGTCCGTTACAAGACAGAAAGCCCGTGTGTTTTTGATTTCCTTACTTATTTGTGCCATCTTTTTTATAACAAAAGTAAACATTCTAAAACATCTCAATGTTTGCTTTTGCTCATGTTGACAGTGTGAAATCTGTGTTTTTTACTGTAGATGTTTCTGATATGTTTTCACACTCCTTTTATGATAACCAGGAAGTGTTACACTGGTCATGAAGTGCTGACCCCAAAAATCTTAGTATAACCCATTTCATTCCGATTACACATCTGTGCATATTTACCCTTAAAAACGGGATACTCATCCATGCGTATTTTCAGGTCTTTTTACACTAGTTGTCTTTCTCATGTCATACCATCAAAATCATTAAAGATAAATGTATAAAAATATACGGTACCTTTTTGGAAAGCTAATTAAATTCTGAATTCAATGAACAAACTTTCATTGTTGTGCTATTTCAATTTAAAAAAAATATATCTTTGATAATTTTGATGGTATGATATGAAAAAGACAACTAGTGTAAAAAATAAGAAAATGCTTATCAGTTACAGATAAATCTTCAGATATTGGGAGGACTTTATCTGATAAGGTCATAGAATGAAATGGGATAAACTATATCTCTAAAAGAATCTCTTACCTCATATAGATGTCCTAACAATTGACTTAGTGTACAACTAAGTATACTTTTAACATTAGGACAATCTTTAGACTTTAACTTAGCTACATGTGATGTCACTCTATCATTTAACATTGTAACTAGATTGTTAAACATAGTACCATGATCTGGCATATTGACACCTGTAATGTAATAATAATAAACTATATATTTTAAATATAAGACAAGGCAAGATTTTTATGCAGTCACCACCTTATCGCACTAGCCTGAAGACCCAAACTGATGAAAACTGATTTGGGCTAGTTCAATGAACTTATTTATATATTCAGGCTGGTTGATCATTTTGCCTTTCATTATTTAGCATAAGAAATGGGGCTAGTATTAAAAATCTGATGACTGTTGTCATTCCTAAACATTTGGTAGTGGATCACTTGGTTCAAGTGAACAAAGTTTGTTGATACCCACTCTCTTCAAAAAGATCTTGCCAAATGACTTTTATTTTGAATCTGTTAAAAAGCCTTAATACAAATTTTAACAACAAGTAAATCTGTGAGCTAATGCTCACTAGTGATACCCCCGCAAAAATCTAAAAATATGCGACAAACAGGAAGTAGATGAGCAAGGAGCATGAAATCGCTTTACACCACATGGGACTATGGGATGAAGCAATATGCAAAGTATTAGGCTGCTGCATGTTATAGTTGCTGAGAAAACTGCGACGGAAATTTTGTAACGGACGGACGGACAGACGCATGCACGCACGGACAAGGGTAAAACAGTATACCCCCCTCTTCTTCGAAGCGGGGGTATAATAATAAATCTCTTCATAAGATGTGAAACTAACATATAATAGAAAAGATGAATGTCAAAAGTATAAATCTGCTATTTATTCAAATTTATTTTTTAGCCATTGTTTAACTCAACTTTTAATGAAGTGTCTATTCTCAGTGCTCATGTTTTTCTTTAAGAAGGCAGCTTTTCAGTCATCATAATGCTTTGAACATACAACAACTGATTCTTGTTTTACTGTAATTCATATAATTATTATATAGAATACAATACCAGTAATAAGTGCTGCAGCAGGAATTTCATCCTTTCTTTTATTTCTATCATCTATAATAAATCCTTGATAACACGTTTGTGTAAACTTTAACAAATCATCAAATATATTACTGTTTAGTTCTGATTGAAGCACCTGTAATATATCAACATTATTGGTGATAAAAACATACAAGTATGTCAAACTATACAGTATACAACAGTCACTAAAATTGATGTTCCTGAAGAACAATATTTGGATATTTCTGATTCCATAGATCTCTTATAGTACAGCACTGGTTATTCATCCTTATTTATCCAATGCAGTGGAGCACACAGAACCTGTTTGGCTTAAAAAAAAATCCTGTGGCAACCTGACCCTTCGAACCAGAGTTTATCCTAGAATTATTGATATATGGCTTTTGACAAGAAGGCTATCAGTGATTATCACAAATGGCTCAGCTTTTTTTACTGTTGCCCAACCTGCAGGATTTTTGTTTTGGCTCTATCAATCAACAGTTTTGAGGGTTTATCATTCTATGAACGGTGCACAGTACTAAAATCAATCAATTTTACCTGAATTTGAACATCAATATCATCCCACATTTGAACAAATCTATCTCTACAGAAATGAGCTGATTTTCCTCCACCGTCTGGCAGGTAATCATCTTCAAAAGATAAAAGTATGCTTTTATCCAAACGCAAGTAAAATGAATTTTTAATAAACTCTGACGTAGCATTCTTTAAATGTAAATTACTTTGAAAATATACAAGTATATAAGTAACAAACATAAAATGTCTAATTTTATTCCTAAAACTTAAAAGAATTAAAAATATGTTGATATTCATTATTATACAAATAAAAGACATACATGTATGTATTGACTGTTGTAACTAAACCAATGATCATTAAACACTTAGAATATTGATAATAATCTAACCGGATGTTTAATACTAAACTGCAATATAAATTGTGGCCTTCAAACTGTTACATACTTTGTTTACTCCAGCGTTCAGTTATAAATAATATTTTGGATGGAATTAAAAGCAAAATGCCTTAAACTAGATTTAGGTGCACAAATAATGAAAATCAACATGTGACATGTCGATTATGATTTAAAGTTGAAACATATTGATCCGAATCATAAAACTCTGTAATCTAGCCTTGCCTCTTAGGCTCTTGCCTCTAGACTCCAAGGCTAGAGTTACAGCACTGTTACTCTAGTCACTGCCATTAAAATAAATGTTTGAACTGACCAACATTTGCCTTTTTCTTCTTCCCCTTGAACACAAAACAACCCTGAAAAATTAAAAACAATAATAGATTTTTTTCAAAAAATGGTTAATAACTACCTTCATCTAAAATTGTCTTATAAAAACAAGAAGTATTAAAGTCTGAACAAAATGGCATGTTTACTAATTCATAAGTTAATAAGGGGCGAAAAGTTTCGGGACGAAACTTAACAAAACGTTGTCCAACTTTTAAGCACTTACAAAACTTCATATCTGTGCCACAGTGTGGTATTACTCTATAACCCTTAAATAGACATGAATGGAGCTTTTAAATACAATGATACTCACTTTTGATACTGATCCGGCGGTTTCCATCCTGTCCGTAAAGTACCGCGCGTATTTTAGCTCTTCAACGAGAAAACAACAAAATCGAAACTGGAGTAAGGGAGACAACTCGTGAAATTTAGTTCATAATGGATAAATTTGGGTGTCTTCTTCGATAAATAGTAATCTTTGTACATCATTTGACTGCATACTTTCGTTGCGTTAATTCATTGTTTCTGCAGCGATCCGTTTGTTTGATAGCTATTCTATCTGTGTGCTTTATTTAAAAAAAAACACGAATTGCTTCTTTTTTCTACTTTCACTTTGATTAGATATTTGGAATACTTTGGTTTTTATCCGTGAAATTGATCCTGCAATTGGAATAAATTGCAGCCTCTGAATCATTCTATGTTTTGTATATTTTCATCATCAAGATGAGATATTTTGATAACAAGTTTCCAGACTACAGTCCTGGATCAGCTGTTGACATTAACAGAGCTAGCTGGGTTGCCCAGGTGTCTCAAATTGCAGAATCTATTGTACAAGGAATGCCAGCTGCTCTGGAGAACTGTGATGGTGGATTGTATGTGGGAAATGCCGGAATATCATACATGTTTTATTGGCTCTCTCAAAATGAGGCTTTTCAGGACTTGAGAAAAAGTTATTTAGAAAAAGCTGTCATTTATGCCAATGTATCGCAAGAATATGTGAAGAACTCTGGTCGCGATAAGGCATCCTTCATTCTTGGTGAGGCTGGAGTGCATGCTGTATCAAGTTTAGTTCATGAAGCCACTGGATCTTCTGATAGGGCAGACAAGTATGCACAGAAGTATGCAGCAATTGCTGGTGTTTGTTTACCAATTAATTTCTTACGCTGTGGATCAGATGAACTGTTTGTAGGCAGGGCTGGGTACCTGTGTGGTGTACTGAATCTTAACAAAAAGTTGAAAAGAATGGTGAGTCTATTTCAACACTACTAGATGAGCAACTTTTATCATTTATCAGTGTAGAATTGAGTTGTGGACTGTTCTTAGTATTCTTTATTTTTGTTGCATAAAATTTTCTGTTTATTTGAAGACTAATAATCTGACAGTCAGGCAACTGTTCGAAGCTGAGAACAAGTGGAAATTGATTGTGTGAAAATAACTTATTTCTGATTAGTTGATAATTTTGCCTATTACCATAAAGCATATTAGATTGTGCTAGTGCTTGTGAAAATTTTAACCAATTTCTGAAATAATAGCAAAGACTTCATATATATGAAGTTTATTCATTTATTAAGACACCCCTCTCAGAGGCCTCTGTGTTATCCAATCAATAATTATTACAATTTATTGTTATTATTTCTACATCTTGATGTATTTCAGATTATAAAAGAATCTGTGGTACATGATCTTTGTTCTGTAATGATAGAATCTGGACGTAGATACAGACAGAAGAATCCATCTACACCATTAATGTATGCTTATTATGATACAGAATATCTGGGTAAGGTTTTTATCCTAATGTTGGCCTGATGTTCAGTATTTTGTCCATTATTATAATGTTTGGTCAGGGATAAGTTTTTGGACCATTTTTGAGAATTTTGACTTTAAAGTGGACTTTAGTTAAACAACATTGCTGATTGAGGGACCTAGATATAAATAAGCCAAATTTTCATGTTAAAAACTTATTTTGTAAAATATTTCATAAATTTTAATAAGATTATACTTAAGCATATATACACAACACATAGTAGAATAAAAAAGAAATATTTCAATACTTAAAAATGTAAATGTGTTGATGTAAAAATGTCAAATTATCAGTCTGCCAAATCTTTCATTTTTTCAATCCTATTCAGAATTGTAATTTTGTTGTATTAAATTATTGTAGGGACCATCAGTAGTAAAATAAGTCATAAATCATAGTTGCTTGTCTTCAAATAAGGAAGTAATATACCTTGGAATGACCATTATGATACCATTATGATATTAAGAGAATTAACATGAACAACGTAAACAATCTTTGTTTCGCAAGTATTTTTCCTTGATTTCTACAAAACTATTTGATATTTCAGGAGCAGCTCATGGAATGTCGTCTATATTACAAATGTTACTAAGTTTTCCATCATTTGTTAAAAGTAATGAAGATAATGAGAAAATAGTTAAAGCTGGTGTAGATTTTATGTTATCTTTAGAACAAGATAATTATAACTACCCACCAGCAATGGATGAAGTAACTAGGAGACGACCTGATAAAGAGGAACTTGTACATTGGTGTCATGGTGCACCTGGTATGTCTTTCCCATTTTTTGTTGGGTTTAATGCTGCAGCAACACATGGTATAAGTCATATCACAGTTAACCTACTCCCTATTCCTTGAAAAGCTAAATCTCTGGATTTAGCTGTTAACCAGTTACTTGTAGCATACTTCTATCAGTGACTGACAGCTGCTCTACATGATTTAGAATCAGTAGATGGTGGGAGAATGACCGGAGAAAATATATTTTATGACCATGAGAGTATACCCCACTTGGGAATCAAACGCACATAGGTCTGCTTCAAACATTGTTAAGTATACTATGGATGACCTGTACATAGATGGCCATCTATTGAGCACAATGAGTAACAGCTTTGTCTTAGACATCCAATGGTATGCTAGTTTCTACAAAATGTCTTACCCTTTTTAGCTCGTCTTTTCGAAGAAAATGAGAGCTATTGCTATCACTTTTGCGTCGGTGTTGGCATCGACGTTGGCGTTGGTTTTCAGGTTAAAGTTTTTTAAAACACTTATATCTTCAACACTATCCAAGTTATTTTATTGAAAGTTGGTAAACCATACTGTGAAAGAGGATAACTCTGGATGAATTGTTTTTATACGCCCGTTTTGAAAAAACGGTCGTATTATGTTATGATGTTGTCCGTCCGTCCGTCTGTCCGTCCTTGGACAATTGCTTGTCCGGATGATAACTCAAGAAAGGATATACCTAGGTTCCTAAAATTTTATGTGTGGATAGCCCTTGGGTGGAGGAGGTTCCCTATTGATTTTGAGACCCCAGGGTTAAAGGTCAAGGTCACTGGGACTTAAAATAGGTAAAACTTGTCCGGACAATAACTGAACCACCAATGTACCTAAGTTCACCAAATTTAATGTAAGAGTAGCCCATGTGTCAAAGATGTTCCCTATTGGTTTTGGGGCCCCTGCATGAAAGGTCAAGGTCACAGTGGCATCATATGGGGAAAAAACTTGTCCTGACAATAACTTAACAACCAATCTACCTAGGTTCACCAAATTTTATGTGAGAGAAGCCCATGTGTCAAGGATGTTCCCAATCGGTTTTGGGGCCCCTGGGTCAAAGGTCAAGGTCACTGGGACATCAAATTGAAAAACCTTGTCCGGACCATAAATCAACAACGCCTGTACCTAGGTTCACCAAATTTTATGTAAGAGTAGCCCATGTGTCAAAGATGTGCCCTATAGGTTTATGGGGCCCAAGGTTCAAAGGTCAAGGTCACAGGGGCATTATATGGAAAAACTTTGTCCAGACAGTAACTGAAACACCAATGTACCTAGGTTCACCAAATTTTATGTAAGAGTACCCCATGTGTCAAGAATATGCCCTATTGATTTTGGGGCCCCTGGGTCAAAGTTCAAGGTCACAGTGGCATCATATTGAAAAACATTGTCCGGGTAATAACTCAACAATGACTGTACCTAGGTTCACCAAATTTCATGTGAGAGTAGCCCATGTGTCAAGGATGTACCTTATCAGTTTTGGGAAAACAGGGTTAAGTTTAAATCTTAAACCAGAAGATATCAAATTACCAAGCTGTGATTTCAAATGTTCTATCAATATGTTTATAAAGTCAAAACGGCAAACAATGAAACACTTGTCCAGACAATAACTGAACCACCAATGTACCTAGGTTCTCCAAATTTTATGTGAGAGAAGCCCTTGGGTAAAGGTTATGCCCTTTTGGTTTTGGGGCTCCTGGGTCAAAGGTCAAGGTCACAGGGGCATCATATTGAAAATCCTTGTTTGGACAATAACTCATCAACTACTGTACCTAGGTTCACAAAATTTTATGTGAAGGTAGCCCTTGTGTCAAGGATGTTCCCAATAGGTTTTGTGGCCCCAGACCCAAAGGTCAAGGTCACAGAGGCATCATATGGAAAAACCTTGTCCAGACAATAACTGAACCACCAATGTACCTAGGTTCACTAAATTTGGCGTGAAAGTGGCCCATGTGTCAAGGTTATGCCCTATTGGTTTTGGGGCACCTTGGTCAAAGGTCAAGGTCACAGGGGCATCATATTGAAAAACATTGTCCGGATAATTACTCAACAATGATTGTACCAAAGTTCACCAAATTTCATGTGAGAGTAGCCCATGTGTCAAGGATGTACCTTATCAGTTTTGGGAAAACAGGGTTAATTTAAATCTTAAACCAGAAGATATCAAATTACCAAGCTGTGACTTCAAATGTTCTATCAATATGTTTATAAAGTCAAAACGGCAAACAATGAAACACTTGTCCAGACAATAACTGAACCACCAATGTACCTAGGTTCTCCAAATTTTATTTGAGGGTAGCCCTTGGGTAAAGGTTATGCCCTATTGGTTTTGGGGCTCCTGGGTCAAAGGTCAAGGTCACAGGGGCATCATATTTAAAATCCTTGTTTGGACAATAACTCATCAACTACTGTACCTAGGTTTACAAAATTTTATGTGAAGGTAGCCCTTTTGTCAAGGATGTTCCCAATAGGTTTTTGGGCCCCAGACCCAAAGGTCAAGGTCACAGAGGCATCATATGGAAAAACCTTGTCCAGACAATAACTGAACAACCAATGTACCTAGGTTCACTAAATTTTATGTGAAAGTAGCCCATGTGTCAAGGTTATGCCCTATTGGTTTTGGGGCGCCTTGGTCAAAGGTCAAGGTCACAGGGGCATCATATTGAAAAACATTGTCTGGGTAATTACTCAACAATGACTGTACCTAAGTTCACCAAATTTCATGTGACAGTAGCCCATGTGTCAAGGATGTGCCTTATCAGTTTTGGGGAAACAGGGTCAAGTATAAACCTTCAACCAGAAGATATCAAATTACCAAGCAGTGACTTCATATGTTCTATCAATATGTTTATAAAGTCAAAATGGCAAACAATGAAACTTTTGTCCAGGCAATAACTGAACCACCAATTTACCTAGGTTCATCAAATTCTATGTGAGGGTAGCCCTTGTGTCAAGGATATGCCCTTTTGGTTTTGGGGCTACTGCGTCAAAGGTCAAGGTCACAGAGGCATCATATTGAAAAACCTTGTTTGGACAATAACTCAACAAGGACTGTACCTAGGTTCATAAAATTTTATGTGAATGTAGCCCTTGTGTCAAGGCTGTTCCCAATAGGTTTTGGGGCCCCAGACCCAAAGGTCAAGGTCACAGAGGTATCATATGGAAAAACCTTGTCCAGACAATAACTGAACAACCAATGTACCTAGGTTCACTAAATTTTTTGTGAGAGTAGCCCATGTGTCATGGTTATGTCCTAATGGTTTTAGGGCCCCTGGGTCAAAGGTCAAGGTCACGGGGGCATCATATTGAAAAACATTGTCCGTGTAGTAAATCAACAATGACTGCACTTAAGTTCACCAAATTTCATGTGAGAGTAGCCCATGTGTCAAGGATGTTCCCTATTGATTTTGGGGCCCCTGGGTCAAGTTTAAACCATCATCCAGAAGATATCAAATTACCAAGCAGAGACTTCAAATGTTCAATCAATATGTTAACAAAGTCAAAATGGCAAACCATGGAAATAATGCTATATTTAATAAGTAAAATGAATTTAGTTCACCAAATTTTATGTGAGGGTAGCCCATGTGTTAAGGATGTTCCCAATTGGTTTTGGGTCAAAACTGGGTCAAAGATCTAGGTCACAGGGGCATCATATGGACAATCCTTGTCCGGACAATAACTAAACAATGATTGTACCTAGGTTAACCAAATTTTATGTGAATCAGCCCATTTGTCAAGATGTAATGTGTTGATATCTCTTTGGTATTTGATGTTCTCTTTTGATTTGGAAACCCCAGGGACAAAAGTCAAGGTCACAGGGACTTAATTCATATTGAAACATTTTCCGGACAGTAACTCAATAATAATTGTACCTACATTGTAGGTTTTCCAAATCTTATTTAAGGGTAGCCTTAATGTCTAGCATATGCCCCTTTGGTTTTAGGTCCCTGGGTTAAAGGTTAAAGTCAAAAGAAAAATCATGAGGAAAAACCTTGTCCAACAACCAACTTTACCTAAGATCACCAAATTTTATGTATCAATACTCTTTGGGTCAAGGGCGAGAACTTTTGGTTCTGAGGCCCCAGGGTCAAGGTCACTGGAAGTTTGTATGGGAAAACTTTGTGTCGGTGATAAATCAACCATGGCTGTACCTAGGTTCTCAAAATCTTTGCTTTGGATAGCCCTCCTGTTAAGAATGGGACCTATTCTGAGATCCCGTGGTCATTGGTCAAGGTCACAGGGACTTTATATGAGATAGACCACAGCATGGACTGCACACGGGCGTATAATGCCCGCCCAGCGGAGCTCTTGTTTGAGTTATTGCCCTTTTATACTTAAAAAATTGCAAAATATGAGGTAAAAGTTTTTCCTATGTAGAATATCTTTAATACTGATCAAGATATTTGACTTAAAGTTTGTATACTTATTTGTTGGTAGGACACTACACGACCATGAAGGGACGTAACTTTGGATGAATTTTTTTGGAGTAATTGCCCTTTTATACTTAGAAAATTGGAAAATATGAGGTTAAAGTTTTTCCTATGTAGAATATCTTCAATACTGATCAAGATATTTGACTTAAAGTTTGTATACTTATTTGTCGGTAGGACACTACACGACCATGAAGGGACGTAACTTTGGATGATTTTTTTTGGAGTAATTGCCCTTTTATACTTAGAAAATTGGAAAATATGAGGTTAAAGTTTTTCCTAAATAGAATATCTTCAATACTGATCAAGATATTTGACTCAAAAGTTGTATACTTATTTGTCGGTACGATATCTACATGGCTATGAAGGGACGTAACTGTGGATGAATTATTTTTGGAGTAATTGCCCTTTTATACTTAAAAAAATGCAAAATAAAAGGTTAAAATTGTTTCTATATGGAATGTCTTTAAATCTTATCATGATATTTGACTTAAAGTTTGTATAGTATCAGTACTATTTCTATACAACTATGAAGGGAGGTAACTGTGGATGATTTTTTTTTGAGTTATGTCCCTTTATACTTGAACATTTAAGATTAAAATTTGTTCTAATGGGATATTTTTAGTACTTTCAAATATATTTGAATGATAGTTGGAATGCTTTTTCATCAGTTCTTCATCTATCAGACTATAAAGGGACATAACTCTGTATGAATTACTCTCCAAGTTATTTCCCTTTACACTTAAATATTTAAGATTAAAGTTTGCTCAAACTGAATATACTTTTTTTGATAGAAAGTTAGTATGCTTTTTCATCAGTACTACATCTACTCGGCTACGAAGGGATGTAACTCTTGATGAATTATTTTTGGAGTTGTGCCCCTTTTCAACTTTTAAATTGGGGTTAAAGTACTTTAAACTGAAATATTTTCATTACTCATTAAGATATTGAAATGACAGTTAGTATGCTTATTCATCAGTACTACAACTACACGACTACAAAGGAACATAACTCTTGATATTTTTTTGAGTTATTCCCCTTTACTTTAATGTTGAAATTTGTTTAAGTTGAAATATTAATAGTTCCTTATAAAGATATTTAAATAAAAGTAGGTATGCTTATTCATTGATACTATGTCTACTTAACTTTGAATGGGACATTACCATGGATGAATGTTTTAGGAGTTATGCCCAGGGGCGGATTCAGGATTTTATTCTAGGGGGGGTCCGAACTTTTCTAGGGGGGTCCAAACTTTTGAACCACATTAACATTATACATTATTTGCAGAATAATGCAACATAATGTAGGGATCAGGATTTGTTTATATTTTAAGTTTTACAACTGTGAAGCTACCACATTGTCCGATACGAAAGTATAGCCTTGGTCGCAAAAACTATGTTGCGACCAAGGCTATACTTTCGTATCGGACAATGTGGTAGCGTGTTCCTATAAACTTGGTCACGACAATAGTTGGTTCTTTCCTTTTAAACGAATGAACTTTTTGTACGAAAATAAGACGAAGACTTTATTTAACGTTTTATGATCATATGAATATTTATTATTCACTATAAATTCATTCTATCATTCATAACATACATACACATACATTTACTTGCAAATACAACATGCAATTCTACAATATTATAATCAATACACTATCAGTACATCTACAGATAAATTAAATGAGAGCTTCTACTTAAAAAATTAGTGAGTCAGTCCTACAGTTATTTCCCTTTTATATATAAACCAAAGTACTCTTTAATAGATCAACTTATCATAAAAGTTTATATTCATAAATAGTTAAAACTAATTTCCATTGATAATGATGGTAAAAATTACATGTGTCTATTTTCTCGCTCTCAGACTGACTGTCTGACAACTGACAGACCTGGCTATTTATACTTAACCAAAAGTCTGCGAGATTCACATAATAATGCAGAAAACGGCAGAATTACGTTGCGGACGTTACATACAGCGGAATCTATGGCAGAATTCCGCCCGCCTTGCGTAAATCACATGCAGAAATCGTTAAATTATATTAAACATACACTTTTTATGACTAAAACATATAAAGTAAACAATATCTAACAAATTACCGTAAAGTTGACATCTTTACAATGTAAGACTTTAAAATAAAACAGAAGTAAAACTCAATGACATTTACAAAAACTGGAGTTCGTCTGAATTTTAATTATACACTAATTGATGACGAAAATACGCAAACTCCGGTGACGTCATACACTTGTAAGTAAAATGGCTACTCACTAAGCGGGAGCGATTTACTAAACAACAACAATAGATTTTACATAGTAAATATGTGTTAAGTACTGTGATCGGACTAATTAAATTCATGAGCATTATGTAAGTAAAGTTTACACTAAGCGTGATTTAACAAATCTTCGTATTAACAGTAGAACTTGATGAAAAACAAAAGTTTATTGCTTCACAGTTGTAAAACTTACAATATTAACAAATCCTGATCCCTACATTATTGATAATAAAAGCTACATAACCTAGCTAAGCTACATTAAATCTATATAAATCACTGAGAAAAAATTGCTTTATGATACTTAAAAATGACTTACAGTCAAGAAATACACTAATAGACAGATACGTTTTGGAAATTCTAGGGGGTCCGGACCCCCTGACCCCCCGCTGGATCTGCCTATGATGCCCCTTTTATATTTTACAAATATGAATTGGTAATTATCGTTTGACTGATTTATTTCCTTTCAAAAATTAAGTCCTGTCTTGAAATCATTTTTGTTTTAAGATAAGCCTTGCCATGAACAAAACACCCGAAAAGTCGAGCGCGCTGTCCTTGGACTGCTCTTGTTATGTTAAATTGTTGGCTCTCTGTAAAATTGTGAATTAGTACTGGTAAAGGAAAATGTCTAAGAAAGTTGGTTAGGTTAGCCCCCCCCCCCCCCCCCCCTGCACAGAACCAAATGATAAGTGTTTCTAAATGGTGCAAAATTCAATTTGATGATTTGCTTTCATAAGTTATCTGCTGCTTATGGAAGGATAAACATATGCTTGTAAAGGACATTGTCCAAGACACCTAATAAGCCAAACCTTGTTGATAAACTGCGAAACATCCAATTAAAGAATAATATGTAACTAAGAACTCAAGTTTAAGGGTACCTCATGTAAAAACTTGATTTTCTATTACATTATATATGCTATTAATAATTTAACTGTTTAAACATTTATTGTAATGTCTCATTCTTCAGGTGTAATATACATGCTAGCCAGAGCTTACAAAGTCTGGGGTGATAGTAAATATTTAGATGCTTGTATTAGATGTGGTGAGTTAACATGGCAGAGAGGATTACTAAAGAAAGGACCTGGAATATGTCACGGTGTAGCTGGTAGTGGATATGTATTCTTGTTGTTATACAGGCTGACAGGTACTTACCTTCTAATAGTAGCAGTGGTCCAGTGGTAGGACATGTGTTAGGGATCAAGAGGTCCTGGGTTTGATCCCACTAGGGGCAGTGCTAGTTTCTTGAGCAAGAAATTAACCTACAATTGTTCCACTCCTATGGGCTTTAGAAGCAGTTGTCCAGTGGTAGGACCCAGGCTTAGAGTTCAAGAGGTCCTGGGTTTAATCCCCACTAGAGGCACTGCTAATTTCCATGAGCAAGAAATTAACCTACAATTGTTCTACTCCTCCCAGGTGTAAATGGGTAATGTGAGGATCGCCCGCCTGAAGGTGATTTCAGTGATCAGGAGATATCATACCAGATTGTAAAGTCGGCTGAACATGTATATGGAAGCAGACTTTAAACGGCACTTTAACTTAATCTTCTTTTAACTTATATTCATATAATCCATGGCTGAGTGGCAATGAACTTTGTTCATGCCAATAAAATATTTTGACTTTGACTTGATTATAAATTTGATATTACTGCCATTATCAATTATTATAAATGTAATTTTTATTACTTTCAGGTGATCAGAAGTATTTATACAGAGCTTTAAAGTTTGCCGAGTTTTTGTTCAGTACAGAGTTTCAGTCAGCAAGAATACCAGATAACCCCTATAGTTTATATGAAGGTTGGGCTGGTACTGTGTGTTTTCTCTCAGATTTATTACAGCCTGAGAAAGCTGAATTCCCTTTCTTTGATGTATTTGTGGATTGAAGTATTAACTTTCACAGTTAGCAGAGTTTGACACTAACCCTTTTTACCAGGGATTCTAAAGGAATCCTTAGTCAGTCATGCAGAGATTTCTCCTTACCTTAAGGGATTCCTACAATAAAATAGATTTTGGATATAGATGTGCAGTCACAAATTTTGATAAACAATTCATGGAATCTTCAATTCATAGAGCAAATTTTATGAAATACTGACAGAATACCTAGCTTATAATCACTGGGATTCCTACCAAGTTTCTGGGATCCTCGGAATCACTGAACACTGTTAGTGTCGAACCATGCTGTAAGAATACGAACTTGCATTTAAAGTTAGCACATAAATCATTTTATGTATTACATACTCGGTAAAATAATCTCACCTATCTAGTGGTTTGAACCAGAGATACGGATACCCTGTTATCTATGTCTCTATGTTATCTATAACTCTGGTTGCTGTGCTCACAGATTAGCCTGTAGCTAAGCATCATGGGTAAATTTTGTTTTTACCTAAAACCACTTGGCAATGTTTACAATCTAACTACTCCTCTCTAACGGTTCTATTAAATTGAAAGTGTTGTTTTATGGCTACTAGTCGTAATTCATCATTGCTATCCAATAAAGTATGCTCATTAATTATAACTTTTATAGCAGTCATATAACCTCCTTGCAATTTATGCTGAATTTGAATCTGGCATTCTATAAATGGACATCTGGAAACAAAAATGGATTACATGGTGTGACTATGGATAAATATCTATGGATTAATATTCCCTAAAGGTTGAGCCAATTTTTTATTTTTATGTTTAAGAATGAAGTCAGAAAAGATTATATTGATTTTGTATTTTTACATTGAACTATTTCCTGTGTGGAGATAAATCACCAATTAGTGATGAGTTGTGTATCTAAGTAGAGAGATGTATTCATCATCTCTGAATAGAACATGTCTCTTGTCTGGTTAGATATTAGAGATGACTATCACAGCCAAAACTATCAATTGTGATGGAACCATCACGATTGTTATCAATGAATAAATTTGCTAGCGTTATATTACTATTAGAGCTTCTACTATCACAATAAATCAATATATGGATTACACCTTTATTAGATGTAGTAGTAAGGTATGACCAGTGGTTTTTTTTCAGGCCATTTTGGGGCCAAAATTGGGCCCCATTCCTTCTCCAAAAATTATATATTTTTCCCCTTTCCTGGTGACAAATTCCCCTGTCAGAGTGTCCTAAAACTTTTGTTCTTTTTTATAGCATTTTTGCCCATTCCTCAAGCATTAAAGATGAACATATGGGTTCAATAGTTGAAATTTCATATTGGTAGACAGAAATGTTTCTCTTTAAGATGATCCATGTTATCTCAAGTATTGAATTCCCCCCCCCCCCCCTAATTTCGTTTTAAATGTTGCTTTTCTCCCCTCAAAAAGGGCTCTGCCACCTTTCCCCTAAGAGTGAAAATAAACACTGTATGACATGTATATAGCTACTATTTTCAACCCTCAAGTTAGATGAGTATATTGTAGAGTATTATAGATATGTAGTGATGTTTTTTGTTGTATAGTCTGACAATATTGACCTAAGTTATTTGCAGTCTATTTTTTGTCTTCGTTTGTAAACTGCATTTTATTGCAAGCTTTCAGCAACATACACATACTTTATAATTAATTTTGTTTCATATGAATTAATACTTTGAAGCTGTGCCACAATATTAGGGACTTATGTTTTTCCCCATGAACAAATGAGTCCAAAATTGAAAATACAATAACATGCCATGTTACATAATTGATTTATATCCACTAGGAGTGTAACAATATGGTAAAAACCGTATTGCAATATATTGCAATACACGAAACCCATATTGCAATATATTGCAATATATTGCAGTACATAATTATTGTTCTTTGCACATACATGCAATGCACGAAATGGACTTTCAAAGATAATTATTTTCTCACTTAACGAAAAATATTTCAAGTTTCCAAACACATTTTAACATTTATTCAAACAGTTAAATTTCAGACTCTGATAAAAACAATCAGTATGGAACATAACTAGAAAAACCGGTTCAGAGAAAAACGAACCGATTAAAAACCGTCAGAAGTCGTATTGCAATATTAACCGGTATATCGGTTAACCGTTACACCCCTAATATTCACATATGATGTTTTAAACACATGTAAAATCATAAACACATTCGGAAACTCACTTAATGTGAGTAAAGTGTGTAATTATAATAATAAGGTATATCAAACTCGGGTTAATATTGTCGGACTATAGCTGTATTACTATGTAGTACATGTATAATGTTACCATTGAAACATTTTAACATTTATTTAACTTTTATTATTGAATTAATCTCAATAGTCTTACATCATATTTTAGTCGTAATTTCTTTTATATTGTATTGTTACTTTATCGTATAATTTTTTATTACTAACTGCCCTGATCACTTGATCTGACATTGATAATGTAAAAGATTAGATAAGATTTATTTTGAGTCTGCAAGACTTGCATAACAATATAACATAAGTTCTAATGAACTTTTATAACCAACTATGTATTTAGCCCTTTCTCTGTGTATTCCTATAAACAAATCCGAGACTGGCTTTCATGTTTGTGAGTGTGACTGTTTTATGTGATTAGGATGTTTGAATTCCAATAGTAACTTTCATGTTGTGTTAACTTCATACAGACCTGATGTAAATAATGCTGCTTGCACACCTTGTTAACTTTATTAAATTTATGATATGTTAGATGGTATATTTCTGCCACCAGATAACTACATAACTTAATAATTAAGTCAATACATGGTTAACTAGTTAATCACTTACCTCTATCTAAAATCATTACCTAGTTAGTGATTAACTTAGTTATCTAACAAGTTAACCACATTATTTAATTATTAATAAAGTGATTAACTAGTTATGTAACTCATTAACCACGAAAAATGGCTTGTTAGTTATGTAGCTATCTGGTGGCAGAATACGCCATCATAGTACTGTATGAGGTTTTTTACTCAGGAGCTTGACATTTTGTGTCATATTTTGAAAATTCCTCCTAGTTTTTATTATAAGAAGAAGAGAATTTTCAAACTACGATACAAAATATCAAGCTCCTGTGGTTTGTTATATAAAAAATGAGAAAACTATATTTTGCTGTATGTTTACTAGTTGATTGTTTGGTGTTGTATAAATAAATTTAATGTCTACAATACAAAGATGCTAAATGATATTTGGTGCTTTAAAAAAAAAATCAAAAGATTTATTTCTGGATTATACTTGTACTTATGTAAGTTAAATGAAGAAAGCATATGTAAGTTAAATGAAGAAAGCATACTTTCAATTGATTGGTAACTTTGTCAACAGAATGGAGTGCTTAATTCAATTGCTGACAACTATGGTAAATGTTTATTGTTAAATTTTATTTAACTGCCAGTGGCACATACATTAACCTTGCTGATTTAAATATTTGCTGCAGTAGTTTTGTACTCATGGTTGATTTTCACTAGAGGGGCTAATTTATACGCCACTGACAGTTGAATAAAATTTTACAATGGTTAAAGCATTGAATTAAGAGCACTGATTACACCTTTGTCTTAATATTGTAAATGTCACACAATCTGTTGTTGGAATGCCTATATAACTTTGTTGTTGTTAATCATCTTCACCATGCCTCTGTCTAATATACAGTGCCTACCGAAACTATTGGCTAAATGAAATTTTGAGAAAAAATGATAATTCTTACTGCAAGTAATTTTACCATGATTGAATCTCATGTATGTTGCATAGTTTGAATCAAACATTGATAAACTAATGAATGCCAATTTTGGAAATGGTTCAGATGATTTTTAGTTTCTTTGTTAAAAAACAGGATAAGCCAGTTTTTGTCAAAGGACTTTTGTAGGGCTCTGTAACATCTCAGCTGATCTACAATAAGTTTAATGACACTTTAATTAATGACTACAATTATTATACACATAGTTTCTGTTCTACTCAAATGTAAGTCACATCTATATTTATTACTTGTTTACCAGAGACATTACATACATGTTTTATTCACTGTTACTGTATTTGTTAGTGCTCATTGGTAGTTATACAATTGATGTTGTGTTGCTTTTTTTAGCAATATTAGAAATTAATATTGAATTTATTTGTAAGATTTAATTGCAATTGCCAACTTAAAAATTTTTTATATATGACATTATTGTAATGTCATACTGTAATGGTTTTTTTATAAATTTATTAGAATTGTTTAATTCATGTATTATCAGAAAGATGGTTTGTGCTTTATTATTGTGTGGTATCTTATTGATTAGCTTTTATACCTGTTACATTTGTAAAGGCTGTGGAAACTTATCTGAGATAAATTTCTACATTATATGATTCATTTATAGCGGTTAACTGATTTTATGAAGCCAAGTGATATTTGATAGAACAATACTTAATTGTATTTCATGTTTAGATCAATTTGCACTAACAAAACTATTTTTCAGTTATTGTTGTCAAGTTGCCATATCAATTTGCTTGTAATATTTTATATTATTGCATTATTATGTTTGTTTTGCATATTTTACAATTAAATTTAAGTAAAATGAATACAAGTGTTCAGTGTTTTATTTCTCTATACAGATCCAGTCACCTAATGCTTATATTTTTATCTAAGTTGTTAGAACTACCCAGTCTCGAAGTTTCACTTTCAAGCTTTGATAAAGTCTAAAATCATGTATGATGATGACACAAAGTCTTCAATTTCCCATTCATTAAGCTTGTCAACTTACCATCGAATCTTCATTCATTCAAGGCCAAAATGACTAGTTTTGTAAGCACTATTTTTTCTGATTTATTGTAAAACAAGATCTTTTCAAAACTATTGAGTATTTAAATTAGCGGGGTTAATATATGTGCCACTAAGAGTTGAATAAAATTAACCAATACATGTTCGGTAAGCATTATTGAGTCTACTTTATCAGGAGCAGTGCACCTTTTCACAGAAATCTTACGAAAATACATGTAGTTATTGTAAGTCAATTTCATGAATTTTGAAGTTCAAAGTCAGATGGATAATAAACATAGCAATGATATGATACTCAAAAGGTATACAATATTCTACATAATTGAATAAAACATTTGGAATTGATTGGCAAAAGAAATGTCCATATTAATAGTGTTCCTTGACTTTAACTTTCGAAGATTTTTATCATAAGATTTTTTGTGAAAAGTGCCACAGATTTGTAGATGGTGCTTTTAAAGATCAAGAGGTCTTGGGTTGAATCACAACATGGACACTGCTTGTATCCATGGAGAAGAAATGTACTTAACTAATAACAAATGATCAATTACACAGGTAATAACTTGCTTGATCTGTCAAGAATTTAGATAAAATAACTTAACTGATGTCAAGGGAGACTAATCTTACAAAACTTACAATCTAATTACAATTCAGTTGTCTCCCTTGAAGATAAAACCAACGCTGCTACATTGACTTCATTTTTAGGCAAAAACAACAGTTTTAAGTTGACTGATGTTTCAATCACAAACCGATAGATCAGTGCAAAACTAGTATACATCCCTTTTTATTTGTTACATTTTAAGTGAAAGAACAAGCAAGAGTGTTTTCTACAATTACTGCGGGAAGTGTTCATTGAAAGAGTTATTATTGCCTGGTTCCTAAAATCTTCGTTTTCCAGGAGTGCCAAGACATACTAGTTGGCAGTCATTACCTAGAGTTGAGTAATAAACTTATAAGAAAAACATATCTAGAATTAGACAAAAATGCCAGAAGATGGTTTCTACTAATGTTTACATTTTGAATATTTCATGGGAAGTAAACGGTGTCTAAAACAGATTTTTGCGATATTATGTGCATATTTGAAGAAAAAGGCCAGGAAGCTTATGTGAACAAATAAATAACGGAAACAATATGACGCTACAATGATCAATAATCAATTGTAAAATTTGCCATAATTTACATTAACTGTGAGTATAGTTCTATTACATTAACCTGTCACAACTTAAATAATTACATGTTCACTGAATCTATTATTTTTAACCCCTTTCGAACTTGTTATTTCCCCGATATTCAAAATCGTCGCATATATAGTTAGATTATCAATAATTAATATGGATTGGTGGCTCAATGGTTAAAAAGAGGTTTAATAATAACACTTTCAGTGACCGTGTAATTATTCAAGTTGTGACAGGTTAATGTAATAGAACAAGTTGTATGAGTCATCATAAAATTATCACGATTTACAGCATGAGTATCAGGATAAATATGTTATATGATGAAAGCAAAAACAAATTGTTGTTACTGGTTACACAATGTTGTGAATGGTGGTGTAAAACACAAACTTTCAATATAAGTAAAGACATAATTCTAATGGCCTAATTTTGTGCGGTGGTTTGGGTCAAGAAGTGAGGAGTTATTGATGTCGTTCAACTCAATTCATTGACGGTTTACTGTTGAGAATGTCGAGCGTGAATAACGGGAATTTCGTGCCTACTAGTTGAGTGGCCTACATTTTAGTTAGCTTGTCATGCTTGGAAGAATACGTGATTTGGCGAAAACATATGCGTACATTTTTTTAACAAAAAATCAAAAATTGACATGTAAGGTCCGATGAATCACCACACCACATTTCCACAGATGAGTTTTTGTTGTTTTGTTTGCAAAAATTAAGAAGAAAACATGATTCTATAACGGCATAATATGAACCAGATATATGTTCTGTAAACGTATATTGAAAAAATCTTTTAAGTGTACAACGTTGTAATTTTACCTAATTATACTGATGAACACGAACATATGTGTACATGATCATTCAGTTGCTTCTAAGGTCGCAAACATAAAAACAACAGGAGCATGCCCATAGATATTATCTAGTAGAATTCCCTTTTTAGAAATCTCGAACCCGTCCCTGCTACTAAAATGAAATAACGAGTGGAACAAAAAATTATAATACTCGGACTACACGTGACTAGAGGCTTTTTACTGTCATGTATATTAGGCATCATCTTTTATCTTTATTTGGCATAAAACGGCATTACCTTTGCCTTTGGCCATCATATAGAATCATTTGGAAAACCAGAACAGAACAGAAATTTTCTTTGACAAAAGCACATAGACTTATAGTCATAAGCTAAATAATATAATATAATGTACAGATGGTTACATGCAAGTGCAAGATACATGATATGAAAAAAAAGAAAGACAGATATATGTATACTATATACATGTAATATAACAACAAAGCATGACTGTTGTCTAGGGGCGAAAATATTCTATAAATATCAATATCATAAAAAATGCAAAAATAAGTGATATTGAAATTTTATAAATTAAGGATCTACGCCTGTCAAAAGCTTTGATTAAAAACAATCCTAAGTTTTTAAGTTCTTGTATATTTTCAGACTTTAAACCACTCGGGTGATTCCATAAACTGACGATCAAAGCAGAAGTCACCGAGGTTGTTCCGAATGATATAGTAAATGGTATAGTCCACTGGTATATAGAGAAAATTTGAAATAAGCAACATTATATTTTTACACTCCTTGATCACTGAGATGGGTGATCTATAATAAAATTATTTGTGAATTATGCGATGACTTTATCATACCCAATGCTTTCTCAAATACAATAAATAATTTTAGTTATCAAATGACGCTGAAAATGTCTATTTAAGAAATTAAATATTTAAACTGTAAGAGTAATGTATCCACCATGGAATCGAGTGATTTGGGCGAACTCTTGAAATTTCAGGGGGTTTTTTTCGGGGAGAAATTTTGAAGGGACTTGTCTCAAGAGAGTGCATAATAAAAACGAAAAAGATAGGACTCGGTTATGATTATCGAATAGAATAATTACTGTATGTTTGTGCTAGTTGAGTTAAAATCAAGTTGCATTTCAGAATTAAAGATGAACGAGGCATTAGTACGTTGTAAGATAAGTTGGCTTTGCATATACGTCTTCTGAGATGTCTTTTCATTCATAAAATTGTAAGATTTGTAGTTTTTGAAGAAACCTATCTAGTCAGATTATTACTGTTGAATGTTATTCATCTTTCCGTGGCGCATTAACCCCGGTGATTTAAATACTGGGTGTTTTTTCAATTCCTCGTACATAGATACATGTAAGGGTAACTATTTTATCGATAGCGAGTACAGATCCTCCTGATGACTGCAGTGAGTATTTAAGTCAGTAGGTTTAATGTATGTGCCACTGACAAGTGAATAAATTTTAACAATATAATAAATCGAAAAAGAGCTTTGCATTATTAATACAACGCCATGCACTTGAACATAACACAATTCAATAAAAAGTGAAATCTATAGAAAATGCTAGGAAATTGTTTCTTTTTATCACCCCATAAATATGAATGTCTAAGTCCTCTCGCGGGGTTTTATATTATTGGAAGATAGATATATCGCCTCTATAAAGAAATCCTAATTTCGCCCTTGGCAATATTGCGACTGCTACTTTAAATGAACAGAAACACAATTCTCGTGCGTTTGTGATATCGAGTCTAAACGAAATCAGCCAAGTAGGACGGTGTATTGTATTATGAAAACATTTGATTGGTTTAGATGTTTACCTTGTGAAATGTTGATTTAAAAATGTGTTGTCCACCATATTGAGTAAATAAATGTTTGTAGATAGACCACCATGTTTAGTGAGGGAATTTTTGGTTTTAAAGTTGGAATTTATTTAGAAATATCAGGTAAATTGATATTAAACGTTTGTGTATATATTATAAATCAACTCTTAAAGAATTATACAATTAATTTAATTTGTTTACTGTGGACGATTTCGAATTTTTCTAAGACTAAGAGTAGTAAGGTGGATCGAGGCTGAAATGAATTCATACTTTGATCGTTATTTATATGGTGACAAAATTGATTTGAGCTTTGCAATGCGTATTATTTTAGTTGTCATTAAAATGCATGACGATATTGTTGATTAATTTCTCGCATTTCCTTCGAGTAATTGCACTTGGCGCCTATATGAGTGATTGAACCCTCATTGTCTGAAACCAGAGAATGTTCTTCCTCCTGGCTTGATTTGAATTGGTTTAAAGGTGCCTTACATTGCTTTACATAAATTAAAGGTCATTACTATAAAGGCTTAATTGTGGTTGACAAATTTCATATTTGATAAAGCACTATAAAGGCATGAAAAAACATTTGGTTATTTTAAGAGCAAGCTATACTTCATTTCAGAATTTTGGTCGCTCAAATGAAATAGTTGGTTGCCCGAACTAAATATTGGTTGTCCCGGGCATCTCGACACCAACTAATTTCGTAGAATGTACTACTTGAATTTTATAAGCTCATATAATGGTTTTTATGAATTTCATAATTTTGTTGAAAAGAAATCGAACACTATTCGTTTTTATAGATGAATGAACTCTTACATTATTATTTTTGATATTCCAGATTACAGTTCATGATGAACATAACCATGGAAACTTGTAAAGAATTTATGATAAAACGACGCTCAATTGAGATCAAGCTTAATAAAAGTTTTAAATGATTTCGCAGACGTGAAGATATCAATTATGTGGTAGGTTGATACTTTACTAATATGCTCTATTTACATCTAATATTGTATAAATTAATTTTGTAAACATGGCATAACGTTCTACTTATAATTTTGGGGGAAACACGTAAGTCTGTGGTGCAGTTTCAAAATATTTATTCTTATGATAAGAAAATTAATTGTTCAGTGCGCGTGGCTTAGTTGATAAGATCGCAAATTTTACTCACTTATTTTTATATGGATAATTATAAAACATTTCTGAATAAGGTTTCTTCCTGTTTTTTTGAAAGTAATAATCGTCTTTTCTTAGATTTACGCACCAAGTTAAAATGTATTTATGACCAAATTACCATATATGTCGTAAATATCCCGTGCCATTCAAAATAACAATTATACTTGTAAAATAGCTTTTTTATACTATTAAATTTTGTTTCAGGTGTATTTATTTATTAGGATATAAAATATATATTGTATCATTTGAAAGGGGTGTACATGTATCTAAATATATGTTTTATTGTTTTAAAGTCGATTACTGAACAAAACAGTTCTTTTCATTTCGCTTCAGTTTAAGCATTCGCTGAACAATATTAAGTATACTACAAGAGCTATTTTGCACAACCGTTACGTGCTTCGCCTGTGCTTCGCCTCGAGTAGGTAGTAAAAACCCAAATCGCCAGGGTAGACCCCCACGAATCTTCTGAGATTATTCATTCATGAAAGGTCGAGTTGTTTCGAATGAGTAATATACGTGGACTATTGTCAATTTCACGGGTTGTTCGTGCCTATGTGTTGAGTAAAAGCATGCCAGTAATATCGTTAAATTCCGTGTCGGAAATCAAATTAGTTGTCTATTTGCAAACCATATGATAAATAAGTATATGATGATCAACTGTTTGTATTAATACACTCATATGTATTTACAAAAATGTGATGTGCTCATATGGATGCATGACCAACAAATGATTATTCTTTGTGAAATTTATGTTACTTAATCTGTGTGTTATATACGTATATACCCTTTAAGAATTGGTAAATCATAAGTCAAATCATACAATTACTAAACTGTAAAGGTTATTATAGATGACACTGTATAGTGACATAAGATTTATTTAATTTGAAATATACTTACTGCTATCGGACGATTTAGTCAGCTTGCTTCAATTTTGACTGCAAAAAATCGAAGAGTACATTAATGTATCTACTATAGACACGTGGTGTTTCATAGTTGATAATATTAAATACGTTTTATAAGTCTTGTAAACTAAACTACAGAACTTTGAAAAAATTGTCAGTGTATTATTTTTGCACCGGTTTTAAAATTTAATGGAACTACTCTTAAAAGCAACATAAAATCTTTTTATAAAATCATAGTTAATGATTACTAGTACATGTACTATTTTGCTGAGTAATCACGTTTTCATAGTAGATATTGGACTCATATACTTCGTGGCTCATGGAGTAAAACTAATCCATGATATTTCTCATTGATAAGTAATTTTTAGCTCGAATTTTTGAAGAAATGGAAAGTTCTTCTATTCGCCCTAATGCCGGCGTCGTCGTCGGCGTCCATATTTCTGATTCAAGTTTTTGTGCAGTAAAATATTTTTTACTATAATTTTTTATTTCTTGATGTATCAACTTTAAACTTTTCATATATGTTTCTTATTATCAACCTCATCTAATGTGACAAGGTTCATAACTCCAAATACATTTTTTCAGAATTATCTCACCTTAAACTTAGAGTTTTCTTAAAAAATATTATTTTTTTACTGCAACTGTATATTTCTTTAGGTATCAACTTCAAATATATGTTCCTTATTATCAACCACATCTCATGTGACAAGGTTCATAACTCCAAATACTTTTTTTTCAAAAATGTCTCACATGAACTTAAGATTTTCTAAAAAAATATTATTTTTTTACTTTAAATTTGTTAAGGTTTTTTTTTCAAATTTTAAAGTATGTATGTCCCTAATCATCAACCACATCTCATATGACAAAAACTTACTTAGTCGAGTACTCTACTGACAGCTCTTGTTAGCTCTATTTTTTAATAAGAATGAGAGCTTATACAATCACTTTTGTGTCAGTGTTTGCATTGGCAGGTCTTTTAATCACCAGGCATAGGTGTCCAAATTTCAGATTAAAGTTTTTTGACTAAATACAAACTGCTATAACATTATTTCTTAAGGGATCAACTTCAAACTTTAAATATATGCTCCTTAGTATCAATCACATCTCATGCGACAAGGTTCATTACTCTAAATGCAATATTGTCTGAATTGTCTCCCATTGAACTTCTTATAAATTATTTTGTTTTTACTGCAACTTCTTTTGAAATACGGGCGGGCGGGCCGTCGGGCGGGCGTCCGGTGTCGTTTACAATTGCGTTAAAGTTTTTTCAATTTAGCATATACATTTTTGCCATTTATTCTCAGATCTATAATAAACTTCATACAATGATAACATACCATGTAATGAACAGAATTCGAAAGTAACCACAACTCTACCTGGCTTTATTATGGATTATTTCTCCTTGTAATTTTTGCCTTAAAGTTTTAAAACCGTGCTTTAATGTGGATTCCACATTACATGTCTTGTTTACAAACTTATTAGCACCACCCAATCAGTACTTCGATTTATCATTTCAGATATACAATATAACTGTGTGGAAGATGTTTTTGATGGTTATGAACAGGAAATGTATGGTCATCAAATAGAAGATAAGTGCAGTTACTTTATTATTTTTACAAATAATTATATTATAACTCTTTTAAAGCTTGAATGTAAACACAGTGAGCTGCCCAGCTAGCTCATTTGGTAGCATGTAAGTTTACTGATCAAGGGGATGTGGGTTCAATTCCTAGGCAGGGCATATTGTTGTGGTGCTTGGTCATGAAATTATTTCTACGGCCATTCTTCCACCTACCAATGATTCTTAATTATGTAGGGCAGTTGCCAGTCACTGAAGAAAGTATGCGCTTAGTAGTTGGTTAAATGCGAAATCCAGAGAATTAGCCTTTCCAGGAACAGTGATTTGGTTGACTAACCACCGTTATATGACCTATCCAATGTGCTGCTATACAACAAAAACAAAGCAAACAAAGAAAAACGTAGTGAGCGAGTGTTTATACTTTCGTACCTCAGATATATGAAGCTGATGGTTCAGCTAACCTTCGATGCTGGAATTCACTAGTATAAGAATGCATCTTCTGTTAGCAACTGTTAACTATTACCCATCAATATCCAAAGCAAGCAGTTAGTACATGCGATAGATGAGAGTGATTAAACTATACACTTAACCACTTGACCACACACGCATGTTACATACACCAAACAAAAGAAACAAGAAACATGAATTGTATACAAAAGAAATAGTGATCAAATAAAATAGAAGTTCCAACTACATGTATATCAAACCAACGCCATGACTCAAGAGTTACAACTTTACTGTATAAAACTAATGCTACGACTCACAATAATACAGGTCGTATTCTGGGTCATACGTGTTTTTGTGCTTTAAACAATAGACTTGCCCACTAAATATGTGAATGAGCTGATGTATTAACAGCATTTTACAGATTTAAACTTACCACTTTGATAGTTAACATTTATTTTAAATAGTGCATATGTACATTGTAAATTTTATAAAATGATATGTTTATAAAATAAGTGTAAACTAAATGACTATAAAATTGTAAAAATAGTTCACCCCTAAATATTTGTGTGTAATGAAACTGGCTATGTTTATGTACGCAATGTTTACGTGGACGACCTGTACAACAACAGAGTGCTCCAGGTCACTGTGCATTTACAGTGCTTAGAACAATAAACAATAAAGAATCATATAAACTACATCAACCAGGCTTTACAACTACATTTATGTCCAACGCCAGACGTAAAGATAATACAACGTCCTCTCCCTCACTACGATTCAGTACTAGGCTTACTTATCTATGACTCTCTCATGATAGCCAAGCTTTCAATGAAAACACGCGCCCATAGATCTTGTAGTACTTACGTACAATAGACCTTATTAAGGAGAGCAAAATGAACAGTCTGGAGGCACTAGTCAGACTTCTATTTTCTGCTTTTCGATTTCCACTACTTATACCCCCTGATGCCCATGTATACAGGAACTGAATCTGATTGGCCCTTAAATACATTTGATGCTCTATGGAACTCTTGCACAGGAAGTACATTTGGAAGCGCCTACATTGTCTTTGAATGAGCGTCTAATGATATCCGTTTACAAATTCCGTTGACTTGCTAACAAGGAAGGTAACCTTACATGGAGACACTACAATTCAGTCATGACTGTTAGCGTAACAGTAATATGCAGTTCATATTGTAATATACAGTTAGCATTAAATATATCTAAACAAGTATCCTCTCTTTCAGTTTCTTTGGATGTTTCCCCATCTTTTTATATTTCCATATAATAATATTCCGAAAAAGCATAATCAATATAAAAGTTCATGTGACAGAATACAGTAAACATTCAACCTATCTTAAAAGCACGATAATGTGAAAACTCTTGTGGTAATGTACAGTTTATCTGGAAATATGCAGTTAACATTCAATCTATCTTAAAAATGTACCAATTCTTACTATTTCTTTGATTTTTGCCCTTTCTTTTCTATCTCAAATTATCAAAAAAATAAAACGAAGTACACTATAGCAACAGCATGAACATAGACTATATCATAACATTATTGTTGACCAGCCATTAAGAAAACCTCAGAATTCTGAACCCTTGGAATACCAAAAGTTTTCTTCGGTCAAAAGGGTGTTTGGTTTCCTTACCAGGTTCCACAGTATACACAAACATACAGTCAATATAAAAGTTCATGTGACAGTATGCCATGAACATTCAATCTTTCAAATACACAAATACTTTTTCTTTGTATATCTTGCTTTTTTCTATCTTTTCAAGTCTACAGTAAACATTCAGTGTAAGAAAAGTATGTGGCAATATGCAGTTCATGTGTTATAAGTGAAGTTTTTAACCTGGCGCGCCAGTCCAACAATAGAAGAGTCTAATTACTAAAATTGGAAATGAACAAATACACTTTCTATCATTATATATGTATAAGCTGGCATGTTTACAGATATATTGTTTCAAGTATTACTTAAGTATTTTTTTACTCTTTGGCATTATTTACAAGAGCTAATTTTTGTATGAAACTATCTTTTTATTAGTTTTATATTGCATTTCAAAGTCGCTATTGACACTTGAAAATGTTTAAATAGAGATAATAATTTTTGTGCAGTCACCTGATTCTTCAGTATTGATATAGTTAGTGATACCTGCATATTTTCTGATTTATATATATATATTTTTTTTTTAATTTTATTTTTTTGTATTTTTTTCATGTTCCAATGATTGGAGTATAGCTATTCTGCTTAACTTCAACTTTGTAAAAGCCTGAGGATGTTGGTTTTTTTTACTCTTTTCTGACTCTGTTTATTTTAAAAATTTCGTTTCTTTTTTGTGTTTCTTTTAATAATAACAAATTATAAGCGTAGAGTTTTTTTTACATAGGCATTTTAGGTATTTTTGTTGTGTTTTTAAATTACTTTTTTCGAAATATTTAAGGTTTTCATGCGTTTGCATGTTTATTTCAATTTTTACTTTGAATTTTTCTCTTTTTTTGTTTTCTTTTTTAATTAATAATTTTGCAAGGTTATTTTTTAATCTTAGAATTTTGCTTGTAGTTTTTGTTTGCTATTTATGTAGGTCATTTATTAGCAATTTAAGGTTTTACATGCGATAGACACTAGACACTGGTCAAATGGAGATTGGTCGATATGACTTGGTCACGGAGTCTTACCTCTCCAGTTGATATATACGGAGTTCATGATGTGTTTGCATGTTTTTTTCTATTTTTACTATAATTTTTCATTTTTTTGTTTTCTTTTTATATGCCCGAAAGAATTTCGGGCATATTATGTTATACCCTCTGGCGTTCGTCCGTCCGTCCGTCCGTCTGTTAGCAATTTGGTTTCCGGGGCATAACTTAAGTTCCATTTGGCCCACAATATTCAAACTTCATAGGATGATTGTCCATATCAGGAAAAAGACCCCTATTGATTTTGGGGTCACAAGGTCAAAGGGTAAGGTCACCATTACCTCAAAACTGAAAACAGTTTCCGGAGCATAACTGAAGTTCAATTTGGTCCTCAATATTTAAACTTCATACGATGATTGTCCCTATCGGGTAGAAGACCCCTGAAGATTTTGGGGTCACAAAGTCAAATGTCAAGGTCACTATTACCTTAAAACTGAAAACAGTTTCCGGAACATAACTTAAGTTCCATTTGGTCCACAATATTCAAACTTCATACGATGATTGTCCCTATCGGGTAGAAGACCCCTATTGATTTTGGGGTCACAAGGTCAAAGGTCAAGGTCACTATTCCCTTAAAACTGAAAACAGATCTTTTTTCTCTACTTTGTTTTCCTCAATTATTCATAATATGAAATATTCTCATGTCTTACAAATTCTTCATCATAACTAAAAAACAACACTTTCGGGCATATAATGCTCCGCCTTGCGGTGCTCTTGTTAAGCTATTATTTTACTACTAGGTTATTTTTTAATCTTAGAATTTTTGCTTGTAGTTTTTTGCTATTGATGTAGGTCATTTATTAACAGTTTAAGGTTTTACATGCGATAGACACTAGACACTGGTCAAATGGAGTCGATATGACTTGGTCATGGAGTCTTACCTCTCCAATTGATATATATGGAGTTTGTGATGTGTTAGCATGGTTTTTTTTCTATTTTTACTTTAAATTTTTCATTTTTTTTGTTTTTAGCTATTGTTTTGCTATTAGGTTATTTTTTAGTCTTAGAATTTTTGCCTGCAGTTTTTTGCTATTGATGTAGGTCATTTATTAACAATTTAAGGTTTTACATGCGATAGACACTAGACACTGGTCAAATGGAGATTGGTCGATATGACTTGGTCACGGAGTCTTACCTCTCCAGTTGATATATACGGAGTTCATGATGTGTTTGCATGTTTTTTCTATTTTTACTATAATTTTTCATTTTTTTTGTTTTCTTTTTATATGCCCGAAAGAATTTCGGGCATATTATGTTATACCCCCTGGCGTTCGTCCGTCCGTCCGTCCGTCTGTTAGCAATTTGGTTTCCGGAGCATAACTTAAGTTCCATTTGGCCCACAATATTCAAACTTCATAGGATGATTGTCCATATCAGGAAAAAGACCCCTTTTCATTTTGGGGTCACAAGGTCAAAGGTTAAGGTCACCATTACCTCAAAACTGAAAACAGTTTCCGGAGCATAACTGAAGTTCCATTTAGTCCACAATATTCAAACTTCATACGATGATTGTCCCTATCGGGTAGAAGACCCCTGAAGATTTTGGGGTCACAAGGTCAAAGGTCAAGGTCACTATTACCTTAAAACTGAAAACAGTTTCCGGAACATAACTTAAGTTCAATTTAGTCCACATTATTCAAACTTCATACGATGATTGTCCATATCAGGAAAAAGACCCCTATTGATTTTGGGGTCACAAGGTCAAAGGTCAAGGTCACTATTACCTCACAACTGAAAACAGTTTCCGAAGCATAACTGAAGTTCCATTTGGTCCACAATATTCAAACTTCATACGATGATTGTCCCTATCGGGTAGAAGACCCCTATTGATTTTGGGGTCACAAGGTCAAAGGTCAAAGTCACTATTTCCTTAAAACTGAAGATAGTTTCCGGAACATAACTTAAGTTCGATTTAGTCTACAATATTCAAACTTCATACGATGATTGTCCATATCGGGCAGAAGACCCCTATTGATTTTGGGGTCACAAGGTCAAAGGTCAAGGTCACTATTCCCTTAAAACTGAAAACAGATCTTTTTTCTCTACTTTGTTTTCCTCAATTATTCATAATATGAAATATTCTCATGTCTTACAAATTCTTTATCTTAGTTAAAAAAAACCCAACACTTTCGGGCATATAATGCTCCGGCTAGCGATGCTCTTGTTTAGCTATTATTTTGCTAGTAGGTTTTTTTTAGTCTTAGAATATTTGCTTGTAGTTTTTTTTGCTATTGATGTAGGTCATATATTACAATTTAAGGTTTTACATGCGATAGACACTAGACACTGGTCAAATGGAGATGGTCGATATGACTTGGTCATGGAGTCTTACCTCTCCAATTGATATATACGGAGTTCATCAAGTGTTTGCATGTTGTTTTTTTTATTTTTACTTTGAAATTGTCATTTTGTTTCGTTTTTAACTATAATTTTGCTAGTAGGTTTTTTTTTCAATCTGATAATTTTGCTAGTAGGTTTTTTGCTGTTGATGTAGGTTATTTTTCGTACAATCATTCATTGATTTTTTTCTTATTTTCAATAGTACTTACTGTTTTATGATATATAATAATATTATGATAAAGTAAACATATGCTTTTTTGTAGTGAAAGGTTTTGTAAGTAAACGACATTGCACGGACATGTTGGCACATTGCGCCAGGAAAACACCTGGCATTGTTCTGGACACTCAATTTTTACGAGTGGTCAGTAGGTCTTATGCCTCCATGTTGCTCCTTGTGGTATTTCGGAGGTATATTTTTCGCCGGTCAGCAATGCCTAAGACATTACTGGTTACTGCTCAGTACGTTTAGATACTGTTCAGTAGGTTGGCTTGTCTTGTCAATCACTTACTAAGCCATTTTATTTTTTGTTTTGATCACTCTTTTAATTCTTTGCTTAATCACTTTTTTCATCAAAATGTGTCAATAGCTTTTAAGTATTGAGTAATTAAGACTTAGTATCATCACATCCACTACTTATTTTTACTATTTTTAAAATTTGTTGACAATATCTTCAGGAACATTGTTTTAATCAAGCATGTATTTTGTGTATTTTTATGAAGTTCAAAGCAGGCTATGTTGATATTATTGTTTCAACTTATTTTAATTGAATTGTGATTTGAGAAGTATATTAATCCGAACTTACAATATTTCATGGTTAATTACGGACAAGACTCAGCGTGTGTCAATTTTATTCTATACTTATTCTCTTCAAAATGCATGATCAGCGTCTGGGATTTCTTGTCAAATATAAAAGACTTCTGCACACAGACAATAAACCAGCAGATCCAGCAACAAATCACAGTGTTCATTTTGTTAGTTTTCTATTGTTTTCTATCTTGACAATAGTTCTGAAAATTGACAGGTGGCCCCCTACGGATGGTTTTAGAATCCATTATACTGTACATTATGGCATTAGCATACCTAATATGTGCCTTTGTTTCTTTTGTTCTTAGTCTTAGGAAAATCAGAACTAATTCATTGAGATTTATACAAACTCAATGTTATCCTTAGTGATACAAATATTGTTAAAATGAAGTAAATATTACTTCTACATTTACACACATGACTGGTGTACAAATTATATATTATGATACATAACAACATCAGTTTTTCCTTCAGCTATACCTAATAGCTTCTTTGCATATACGCACTACATGTACTAAGCCATGCCATACCACATCCTTCGTCAATCAAAGTATTGAAATACAGAAATTTTGCTTTGTTTATTTCTATCTATGTCGCTATATGACACATAAACCCAGGTTGAATAGGAATTGTTTCTATCTTTGTCGCTGTATGACATATCTACTAAAAGGTAAGTATTTGATTAATCCAAAATAAATCCAAACGACAATTTTGCTTTGTTTATTTCTATCTTTGTCGCTGTATGACACATAAACCCAGGTTGAATATGAATTGTTTCTATCTATGTCGCTGTATGACACATAAACCCAGTATGTAAATAGATGATCCCTGTTATCAAACGTAACTGTTAAGATTTTTTCTTTGTCACTTTCGTTCACATTTAACCAGACGACAAAGCATTTGGTTCACCAAAACAATAATTACAAGTATAAATATTTCTAACTTAGTCACCATATCACACATAAACAAAACGATTGTTCCCCATGATCAAACATTACTGTTAAGTTTATTTCTATCTTTCTCGCTTCATGTTACATACACTCAAAAGGTAAGTATTTGATCTATCAAAACAACAATTTCTGCAGAGTTTACTTCTATCTAATTGCTGTATGACCAATAAATACATCTATTTATTTTATCCATTTTTTAAAAAAATAATTGTTGGGTATTTTTCTATTGTCTATAATGGTTGAATTGAAATTATTTCTATCTTTGTCGCTGTATGACACATACACCTAGAATGTAAATAGACGATCCCTGTTAACAAATGTAACTGTTAAGTTTTTTTCTTTGCCCCTTGGTCACCTTCGTGCACATTTAATCTGAATACAAAGCATTTGGTCCACACAAGCAATAAAAACTGTTGACTCTTTTCTAACTTTGTCACTGTATGACCCATTAACAAAAAAGGGGTTCCTCATGATCAAACATTACTGCTAAGGTCATTTTCATATCTATCTTTCTTGCACCAAGGTAAGTATTTGATCTATCAAAACAACAATTTCTGTTGAGTTTATTTCTATCGTTTTTGACACATTATGACACAAATCTAATAAATATATAGTTTATCCTAATTATCAGAAACAAGTGCTGAGTTTATTTTTCTCTTAGTCGCTGTATGACACATACTCAACAAGTAAGTATTTGATCAATCCAAACATCGATTTCAATTATTTTCTATGATTGTCCCTGCATGACACATATGCCCTGTAAATTTATATGAGATTCTCATTAAACATAACTTGTTGGTTTCATTTCTTTCTTTGTTGCTGTATAACACACATGATTTTTAAATACGCCAAAGAGAGTGAATTTCGTTTTTTAATGTTACATAATACTCAAAGAAATCCCTTACAGGTAAGTATTTGAGCTATCCAAACATCAATTTCAGTTATTAATTTTTACTTTACCTGCATGACACATATGTCCTGTAAATTTATATGTGATTCTTATTAAACTTAACTTGTTAGTTTCATTTCTTTCTTTGTTGCTGTATAACACACATGATTTTTTGTAAATGCATTGCGTAAACAATTCTGGACTGAAGTCCCGAACAAATAAAAATAGTTATGGCACGAAACAGATCAATGTAATGTATTTTGGTTACTACATTTTCTTTTATAATCATTCTCTCTTCTACAAAAATAATCATAGGAGTCGGACGCATAATTATTGTTGATAGGAATCACCAGTTCTAAACTTCAAAACTATGTACGCAACTACCTACTCTCTCAAATCAATCAAGTATCAAGGTTCAATCAACCAATCTTAGCATTTAAATGTTACAGTCACTTAAAGCTTAAGCAAACGTACTACTCGGCCTAGAGAACTGATCGACTGAACTAGCTGTTAAAGTGTTAGCTTTTGTTTGTTTGTTTGTTTGTTTGTTTGTTGGGTTTAACGCTGAAGCAACACGATTATAGGTCATATAACGGCGGTCAGTCAACCTACTCACTCCTCCTGGAAAGGCTGAATCTTTGGATTTAGCTGTTAACCAACTACTAAGCACATACTTTCGTCAGTAACTGACAACTGCCCTACATAATTAGAAATCATTGGTAAGAGGGAGAATGGCCGTAGAAATAATTTCATGACCAAGCCCCACGAAAGTATGCCCCGCCCGGGAATCGAACCCACGACCCCTCGACTTGCGTGCTACCAACTGAGCAAGCCGGGCGGCTTTTGTGTTAGCTTTTGTATTTGATTTAGTGCCAATTGATTAATAATTAAAGCTCTTTTTATACGTCTAAATGGAATAAAATGCCTAAAGATTGTTATTTCAGAGAAATGCTTAAATAATTAATGAAATTTTATCAATAAATAGCATAATCATTAACAATGGAGATGTGTTGTTAAATTTAATACTCTATCCTGAACAAATCACATAGAAAACCCTAACCTTTGTCGTACGCATATTTAAATAAAGTCTCCAAGTTTGTTTTTTTCAGATACAATGTTAATGTAGGGTGATCAACTTGACTGCGAGTTTGGCGGATTTCATCAATAAAGGTATTATTATTAAACGAAGAGTAGCATCTAAATGATATGCTTCGGAAGATAAAAAAGGTATTATTGTACAATAATAAATATCGCACTTTTGAACAACCACGTGTCTTTTTATTTGTTCATTGTTTGACTCGACCAGTATTAGACGGATTTTTTTATTTAGCTCAGTCAGTAGCACGTCTAACTACTAATTCTGGGGTCATAGACTCGAATCCCGGGCGGGACCTACAAACCTTCTGGTCACTATCCTAAATACCCCTGTATTAAGTGAGGCGGTTATCGGACCCTAACAAGGGTTTGTGTTTTGTACTAGGTTGAATTCTTGGGTCAAGAGATCTAATCCTTGCCAGAGACTGTGAGGAGGACGACTGACCGATGTGCCGACATAATACGAAAACTTCAAAAACATTTGTCACCCTCTTACTTGTCTTCTTATATAACTAATAATGGGTAGGGGCTCTATCCTCGTATGGTATACCCTGTAATATAGAATATGGCATAAATGAACAAACAATGGTTCTCACCACTTTGAGTGTCTACTGGCAAGATACGGAAAACTTCAAAAGAGAAACATTGTCGATATGCGGAGTGTGAGAAAATAATACTTTTATTACTAGCAAAATCTGTATACAATAATCAATTATCATCTAGATCTTTTAGCATTTTTGGGAGTCTTTAAATCAACATTACAAAATGATAGGAGTTCATTTTTTTATACTCAGAACATTGCCGAGGGTCGAAAAAATACAATGTTTGTAATTGGCTTGATATTTTGGATCTTTATTCCAACGGATAAGGTAAGCTGAAATTAAACGGTAGTTTAAAAAACAAATGTCATCATATTATGTCGTGCACCCTATGTAAATAAAGCTCCATCTTGATTTTGATTCAAGCACTTTTTCTAAATTTGAAAGCTTTATAGCCCTAAATGTGTATGTTTTATCTTTGTTTTCAGACGCAAATATGTGTGGGGTCAATGTGCATCCAAACCTCACAGCTTTCATCATAATTGAACCAACAATAGTCACAATAGTAATTTATCTAGGGAGATGTAAAAAAGGTATGACAATATAATAATGAGTACAACAGTATATCTTTCTACCTGTGAAATAAAAGGTTTGGATATCTAGACATATAGAAATCTGCCTCTTTAGGTTTTGAGGCTGCTGGCAAGAGAATTAAGTTCACCATGATATTTAAATGTGCAACATTTTTTTTCGTAAAATGTATGCTGTAGCAAAACATACGGAAGACTCAGTCATTTTATTGCCCAAAAATACCTACGACTTGTAATCGTTTACTCTGAATCCTCTCCACAATTAGTTTTTGTGCGGGGGATACGAGGCTAACGATTAAAACAAACTTATATAATTAATAACGATTTTTTTTCGGAAAGTTAGTAGAAGTGAGAATGTAGAAGTTTTTATACTCTATTTGATGTCATTCAATTTTTTGCATTAATGTTGTTTTTTTGTTTTTTTGTGCCCCCTTTAACCAAGATCCGAATTATGCGAAGTGACAGACCTGTAAACATGTGCCCAAGCCATGGTACAATATAACCATAAAACTATGTCGTTTTTTTAACAATAAACAAGTAACCATGACACTCACCAAAATTTCTAATCGGTCACCCCACTAATTCATTACTTAAAAACTTGAAATAAACTAAGGACTATTATGGCAATAATTATTGAAGCAAAATATATCAGGTATATTTCAGACAAAATCATATTATCATATTCTCAATAATTATGATTTTATATTATGCTATGACAGTCAGTTTGTTTTAATTATCAGGTTGTATGGACACCTATGTCTCTGAATGAAATTTGTTGGAATGTTCTTCAAAACACCTTAAGAAACCCCATGTTCAATACCTAGAGTAGCAGAGCTCATCACTAAGAAATTACATGTAGTCGAGAAACAAAGAGAGATAATGCATGACGTATTCGTTATTGATTGTGTATGTGGTATTCTCTCCCTTGACGGAGTAACAAGTACATCGCTGTAAGTACATGTACATATGGCAATTATTTACAACAGTTCGAACAAAATAAGATAACCTGTTTGTGTAAACATAAAAATGTACTAATCCATTCCAGAGGTAGGCAGTATTGAAAATAAAAGTTGAATAGTTCATTTTAACAAAATTAGTGTTGTCAATAAAACACCACCACTTAGTTAGTCATGCTTTTAATGGTAAAACGCATAACCATAACACCAACAAGACACTCATAAAACATATTAAAATTATATATTTTTTGTCATTCTAAGCACCCCCTGTCTTGGATTAGTTCATTGTATTGTTTATATAAACAGTGTTTTGTTTTTTGTACGAACTATAAATAATGTTGTTATAGCTTGTTTATGATAACGTGAGACATTGTATCCATAGAATACCATTTTCAATTTGTCTCAAGTTATCCTAAACGACCTATACAATCTTTGTGGATGGGTTACATTAAATGTTATGAGGCAATGCAAAACAACTATTTTACACCATACATGTGTGTAAAATTGATTGAATATAATAAATTGGCACGTGCTTTGTGGAGATTGATCTTTAGATTTTAAACATTCCTTAAATCGATCCGTTTATTAATGTTACTGTTTACAATGGTTTGAACAGTTCGATGTATTTAGTCACTTTCATACATTTGTAACTTCCCTAGTCTCATTTTCCGCTGAACAGACTTGTACATGCATTAGCACAATATACAAAGCTGTATTGAGATCTCCGGTTCTGTTGACTGTGATTTTAACTGTTCGATAAATTTAGGCATTTGCATACATTTGTACCTTCCATATTCACATTTATCGCGGCCCAGGCTAGTACACCAACGAGTATTAGATCACAGGAGCTTGGCAATCCATATAATACTTTTCAAAGAATGATACAGAATGTCAAACTGCTATGGTTAGGTGCAGACCTGTGATTACGAAGAAAAGCTAACGAGACATCAACCGAGATAATAAAATATCTAAGGTCCATTTATCCACAGGTGACAGACCCAAATTTTCCTTATTTGGGTCTGACACCTGTGCATTTATCATTCATCATAACCATTTCCCCACACCGAAAATAAAAACATATGCTTCAACACCAATTCCTACAAGAAGCCATCATACAATACTAACATCAAAAACGTCCGTAAAGGAAACAAATCACTTATTTGACTCCACCCAAAAAACGTTAGTGGATTTCCAATTTGTACTAATACATCCACATGAATTTCCACACCAAAATAACTTCTAAATCTACGCAATGATACGTGTATTCATCGAGAGTTAATAGAAAAGACCTATAAATACAATAGAAAAACTACTATACATGTAATACCAAAGACATAGTGAATCGCTTTCGGAACACCTCGGCAATCTTCCACGAAGATATGTATATTTGTTAAGAATATCGCCGAGGATTTCCAAATGAGTAATGCCTTGATGTCCAGTAATGACGTCAATCACAATTTTTGACTGATAATTTGAAGACTACTAAGTTGTGTTTACACTATATTAAATCTGAACTACATACACTAGTTTAGTAGTTATTTTTATTATATCATTTTATATACAGCGCGTTTATATAAACAATGCGTTTATAAAAATGGCCGATTCCATTATAAACCTTTTATGGGAGGGGGGGGGGTAAAAACATAACAATTCAATAGTTTAGTTAGAACATGTGCGACAAATACATATTTAAGTTGACTTTTCTTCTTATACAATTTACGATGTACAATGTACATAATTATGTCTTACCAATAATAAATGTGGAATGTCAAATCGGTCTGTTTAAATCAGTAAAATGATGTACATGCATCAACTTATTCATCTTTTGTGTTGGCGAGTTTATTATTTAAATACAATTAGTACATAATATGCATGACCTTATATACGATCTGTAGTTAAGAAACCTTGTTAGTAGGACATTTAACATACGACACTGTCAGTATTGAAACTTTGTATAAAACTTTCAATAAAAACTTTTCAATACGAAAACTTACAAATTTTGCTATTTTTGGATGATCAACTATTAGTTAGATTTTAATATAACATTGACGATCATGAAATATTGGAAGGAATTAAGTTGAGACATAGTTTAAGGTCTTCTGTTTGAAGTTAGAAACTTTTAAAACTCTTTGAAGTTGACTTTAAACTGTGTTCCCACTTATAATTTATGATACATAATATTGTACGGTTACCATAACCCTGGCTTGATGAGCGAACCTACCCGTGAAATGACTAACCTAGTATTTTGTATGGTAGCTATTTTAAACAAAGATTTATTTGTCACCCGTTTTGGTCTACATAATATATAATTGTTAAATACAATTGCCTGTTCAATTTAGTTTTTCGTGAACGTCAAATTACTTCATCAATTTTCCCACTAGTGTACAGACATTATTAAACAATTTTACAAATATTCTCTTTTTTCAAACATAAATGATTAAAACAAGACATTAAATACATCACATATTTGTTCTCTTCAATCAAATAATTGACTTGATAAGTGAGTAGTGTTTATAGATATTGGTCATATTATATATAAACACTGATCAAAACTTTTATAGTTTATTAAATTTCTGTCGTGACGAATTGGGAAAGTTATACGGTTAAACTTTTAATAGCAAATTTTCGTAGTTTAAATTTAGGATTCTTATTGTCTTGGATTTTGTGAATATTTCATTATATAAAATGGAGGTTATAATTCTTTAACAATGTTGTGTTGTAAAAGGTATGTAAACTAAGTATTCTATGAGGTTTTTGTTTTCTTTGGTTTTATGGTGTATAACGTCGCGCTAAATGGCATTTATTTTAGTCATGTCTAGTTTGTAAGTCGATCTTCTCGTTGTTCCTGGGCACGCTTTTCCGCTGGCTCACTTCTGGTCCAACTTGTACTGTCGTAGGAGGGATAATTGTTGCAGAGAGTTATCCATTACCAAGTTCTCGTTCAAGAACCGAACTCACGACCTGACGACTGACAGATTTACTACTTACCTAGCTAACTGGACAGACTAAAGAGCTCTATGCAATAAGCTCTATACAATAAGCATTTTTTCGTCGCCGCAACCAACTACAATTACATAAACGAATTTAAATACATGTAGTAACTGTTTAGATAGTTTTGCATGGCTAAAAGCTAACTAATCGAGGATTGGGATCACTTCTTACCGTATGAACCCACATACATGTAGTTGGTTGCTGCTCGTCTGTTAGTACTTGGACTGAACATTAGACCAACCGGTTGCTGGCTTCGGTCATCTGTTAACATTACAGAATATTAGAATGTGAATATGGACCATTCCATTCCATAACTTATTATTATTATTATTATTATTATTATTATTATACCGCATTTTGTATAGCGCTCTTTTCATATGGAATATATGTTCAAAAGGCATGTTTAACGAAGGTTTGCAGTTACATATTGTCCCAAAAACACAAGGTGTTAACAAAAGAACATGTAGTAATCTTTGTGGTCAAATTTATTGTTATTCAAATTTAAAGGTCAGTAGTGTTTCAGTTCCAATATGCTTGATAATGGTTGTTTTCAGATTTAAAACTATACATGGTGTTAACATTGTTGCTGTCCAAACTGCCCGACTAGCTCAGTCGGTAGTCCGCTAGTCTACTGATAGAGGGAACGTAGGTTGGATTACCAGGTGAGACATACATGTTCTTTCGTTGAGCTTGGTCATGAAATAAAATCCCGACCATTCTTCCCCTACCTCTGATTCTATATCATGTAAGGCTGTTGTCAGTCAATGACGGAAAATTTACGCCTAGTATTCGGTTATCAGCTGAATCCAGGGATTTAGCTTTTCCCGGAACGGTGAGTAGGTTGACTGACCGCCATGATATGACTTATACAATGTACTGCATTAAACCCAATAAAAAACTGAAAGCAATCCTACATAGACTGATTTTTTTTGTTTACAACTTTTAAGGTTTTAATAAACTTCGACCAAAATTAAACTATTCAAGTGAATGAAAGATCAGAGTGAACTTTGACAGATGGGACAATTACTTAATCGCTGATTTCATATATAGTTATTTAAGAAAAGGGCGCGCTTTTATTATCCATCATTAAAATCATTTTCCCAGGTGTTTGTTGCTCACGTATACAAATAATCTAAAAGTAATGGACAAATTTGAACTTATCTCACAAATGTCGCCTTAATTCTTCCTAGAAATAAAACAAAACAAACCAGCCTGAGGTCAAGTATCGTTTTGTGGTCGTTGACATTGAAGTATCCGGAACCCAAAGTAAGGCATTCACATCTGTTATGGTTGGTAAAGGAATTATAATACAATGTACATTGGGTTTTCAAATCGGTACATAATAAAAGTTTCATTAAAAATTATAAGTAAAGAAACCGATAGAACTAATGTTGTATTTCGTGATTCTTCAACAATAATGTATGTAAAAACCAAAAATGTTATTTGTACCTCGCCAGTGTGGTAGGAAAACCTATTTAACAAGTACCGGATATGGAGCGGTATAGCACATAGATCTGTCCAAACAGTCATGGTATGGTATCTTACTAAGTTTATCTCTTCCATGGTGGCTGTTACTGGTTAGGTTTATACATAACCAAAGAGATGTTCGGAACTTCGTCTTCAAATCCAACTATCAGTACCAATAATACTGCCAGATCATTGAGTAATTACCTTTTATAGAAACTAAATAGTTCCACCGATGACTAAATTCAATGCGACAGATTTCAGCCGTTTTAGTCTGATGCGCCCGTTGTAACAGGATACTAGGTGTGCTAATGGATAAATATCAATTCTTATTTATTTGAATAGAACAGAACATGTATAAATACATCATCATCTAAATGAACGCATATCATTAATTTAAATTAAATGTGCATTAACCCACAGGCTGCCTGTGCATTAACTTAGCTAATTAATCCATTTACTTCTTGCTAATCTTGTTACAAAATTTAAAAATGTTACTTAATCATAGTCTATTGATCGTAAACACCAATGTTATAATCTTGTCTCAGGGGCGGATACAGAACAGGGCTGCCTGGGGGGGCTGGTAGACCCAACTTGGGGTGGGTACGGGAGGGGTATCCCCTCCCATTGGTGGGGGGTACGGGGGTTTCATTTTTAAAAATGAAGGTCTAAAATCGAGCATTCTGGTGCATTTTTATTGCACAGATTGAACTTTTAACTGGTCAATCACGCATTTTTAGGGCCTTAAAATTGGTTATTTTTCTGGATTTAGTGAATTCCGCAGTGCCCATCATCGATAAGAAAGATCGGGCACATTTTCTGAAAGCCGGTCACCCAGGGAATAACTTGGCCAAGCTGCATATCTGTTAGTCAGTTGGTAATGAAATAAGAGCATCTTGAAATAGCCCTGGTGCATTATGGTGAAAAGATGACCACTTTCACCCATGTCTCAACCAGTAAAGAGTTAACAAACAACCAGAATATATACTTATATAAGAGTAAGAAAGTGAGTAGTAAGTAAATTTTATTAAATGTCAAAAAAATGATAAGTGAACATACGCTGTAAAGAGCTTTTTAACCGACCATACAAATAAAAATGTCAACAAATTGATAGGGAATAATGGCTGATACTAATATTTAGTCTAATAACAGGATTTTAAATTTTAATCCAATTCTGTATCTTAACTATGTATCAAAAATGTTCTAATATATTTACTTCAACATTCGATAAAATAGAACAATGATTAAACTTGTACCAAAAAATAATTGATACAAACTTAAGTTTGTTTTAAAGTGGGATGAAAATAAGTAGTACGTAAAATTTATTAAGATCCTGGAAAATGAATCTATTTTAGAATAAACCAGAAAAACATAATTCTAAAGCAGTCCAAACACGTCTCTCAGATCAGTCAATCAACAACACCGTTCTAATGGTCAAAGCCAGTGACATAGATCTATATCTCTGGTCAAGCGTGAACAACTTGTTAATCGATAATTACACCCTCAACAAAGCCCCCAGGCAAGAGATTAACAACCGGATGTTAGCAATTAACTGCTTTGATAACGGACACACTACGGACCTTAAATGCATTAGAGTATATATCAGCTCAGCTGGAAAACGTATCTCTGGGCTGAGATGGGGGGGGCTGCAGCCCTTTAGCCCGGGCCTAAATCCGCGGCTGTGTCTTATAGTATAGGTTGATTTAATCTTAACAACAAAATGTTAGAGAGATTTAACTTAAGTGACTATTGGTTAATTAGACGTCACTGAAGACATTGTTAGGCTTTTTATAAGCATATTATGTATTCATGCAAGTTGGCAAAAGGTGACGCATTGGGCAATTTCACTTGTCCATTCCAATTAGTTGTTGGATGAATTAATAGCGTTGTCCGTCACTGTTAGATGACCATTATGACATATTTATCTATCTATGGCTGTTTATCGTACTTTTTTATCCACTTTAGGCCCGAAGCGTGGACACTTAAGTGGTCAGAGTTTTTCAATTGATAAAATTATTTTACCTACATCTGTTTATGGTATTTTAAATATCTATTTGGACGTAGACAGTTGTTATTTGAAACAGTTAATTTGTTGAAACGATTTTATTCTAAACTGGATTTTTACGCCCTGGATTTATCAATTAAGTGTAAAAATATCACAGTGATTTATATATAGAAATCTACCATCAAGTTTGGAATTAATAAAAAGACGTTAAATTTTGTGGAAAAACTGTTAATTTTTCTTCCGGATTTTTTCTTTATAATGTAAGCATTATGTTTATTCCTATTGTTCATGTTGATTTTCCAGAGCGTAGACTTGGAAATAATATTTTAGCAATGTATGGTAAGAGTTTTGAAGCAGTTGTTCGTCAGCATTGATGCTTGTTTCAAATGATAATGTGCGGTTTAAGAGAACCGTGATTAAACGACAATTAAAAAAGACTCTCTATATTCAACGTAAATGTACCAAAAACTATTTAACGTATATTTTGCGGACCTACATCTTTATATCTTGTTGAATGTTTTCTTTCAATTATTTAGTACATACATGTAGATGTCGTATATTTTATTAGATGGTATAGTTTTGTTATCTGCAGTATGGTACGATATTTGATTTTGTTTGATTTTAATGAGCGTCCGTCCGCTCCATAAGGATGCATTATGTTCAGACGCATGGTGCAATAATAAGTTTTGATATTTTTGTTTGTCAATCATGTCTGTTTAAACTTACACGTAAAACACGTTAATAACGGACTTACGGAATAGATATAAATCTTAAGAAATGCAAGTTGTCATTAAATTCTGGCCTAGACCGATTGTATACATTATATAAAATTTGGTACCAAAGTGACCAACAAATGATGGGTTACTCGTTGGTATAACTTAACTGTACTTTAAAGTAATTATATTCGCACAATTAAAAAAAGACTCTATGTAAATGTGATAGAAATGTTACATACGTTCATCAATAAAGATTGCCTTAAATTATCTTACAGTGATGTATCACGTTATTTATACAAATAATGGGTTTCACTTACAGCATGAATGTATCGCTAGATAGATAATTACGGATATAGTTTTAAACTTAAATTTCTATGAGATTTATTTAAATATGAGGTTAAGTCTAAATATAAAGAAAACAGACATAATTACTTTTACAGAATTATACATGTTGGTATAAAACGTTGCAATGTACATAACAAGTGAGTAGCCGAGCTTATGTGCCGCCGTTACATTGGCGCTATGGAATTACAATACAAGTAAGGTATACATACGTTTGCCCCCTTAAATTTCTTGCCCAAGAAAATTTGACAGTGTCTCATGTGGGGTTCGAACTCGTTTTTACCGACACGCTTGTTCGTATACAAAGATTAAATACGTTGTACCTAAATGATGATGTCTCAGAGTGATAATAGTCATAGGAAGTTGTCGTTCAGTATGAGCAAACAAATTGGAGTGGAATTCTAGAACGTACGATAACAATAAGCAAACGCTCAAAAATAGTGTGGTCTGAATAGCGAAATAGTCTTATTTTTGGACTATTTTTCTTTCTTTTTTTCACAAATTAAGAAAATCGGAAGTTAATAATCGTCAATATCGCATAAATTTTCTATAACCTGGGTGGTTTTTACATAGCGGAACTTTACTATAAATGCGTTCATGTTATAACTTATATAATAAAACAACATAATTAAAATTGAATTCTAACTATGAATAATAATTTGCTGATTAAGAATCTGACTTGTCATAATAATGCACGTATGTATATGATATCTTTTTTTGGGTTCTTTAATATCTTAATAATTCACTTGGTCCTTAATTTAGATCAAAATAATTACAGTTGACGCCCATATGTTTTTGTGTGAATTATGCTCATGTCGATACTTCGCCCCAAACCAATGAATATGTTATATGTAGTGGTCATTTTTTGTAGGAAATGTATTTTATAGATTCTAAGGATCAATATATTTTATCCTTGAAAATATTGACATTGTGGTCAATACTCCCCGAAAATACTCTCCAATCACGTTTCGTTGTCGCGGAACTACAATATATGATTCAACATTAATACTGATTAGCAATCACAAAAAATCATACACCGTGATACTTACGTCACTTTCTATAAAGACTTTTACTTTTTGTCATTGTTTTAAATACGGTTCATATACTATACGAGAATTAATGAAAAAAGTTCAAATATACAATAGAAATTAATATCTTCCCACTTGATTATATTGATAGCATGGCGTTGAAAACTATTGTTTTATAGATTATAAAAAAATGAAGGGTAGTAACATTGGTTTCCGATAGTATAATGTTACATTATATTGTTTTTCATGTATTTTAAACATTGCAGTTTAGGGTTAGTGTTATTCATGGATAATCCTCATTATTTTAATATATATAACAATAATGTTCTATTATAAAGCTTTTCTATGAGAGAATTGTCCATAATACAGAGGCGTTATGACAATAAGTCTTTAAGGAATAAGAAACGGAGGTGTAAAATGTCCCATTGAAATTCTGGCTTACAGAGAATTGACTTTAAAGTTTATTGATTGCATATTTTTGGATTATCTATCTACTCAACCAACCGTTATATATATATTTAAATACCATCATCGTAAACTGTGGATAAATAAAATAAATATACGGAATAAAACTGGATTAATGTTTACCTTTTGAAAATCTTTAAGTGTTTACAATTTTATGACAATAAATTCTAATCATGTAGGTTTTATATAAACTAGACAGGACTACCTGTTGGGTATATCTATGACTATATCAAATGTATGGGATTGAAAGGCGTTTCAGGACACAACCATAAGGTAAGAGAGTACGGGATGATGAATCATTTAATGGCAATTCAATCGGAAGAGGGGGTAGTCCGACATCTCCCTGAAATTTTCAAAACATGTACATGTTTTTGAATATATATACTTAGAAATTTCAAATTTTGGGACGCGAGTCAAGAATATTTGTTTTTGTCCGGACCACCTGGGAAGTTTATAGGTTTGACCCATTGGAAAACAATTCTAGATTAGTCACTGCATGGAACATATATACATTGTACCGTGGTCACTGTGATATGACAGTGTTGTTTGTGTGTCACCACTGGAATCTTAGTGTGATACCATAGATTATAAACATTCTAGTCAATCTCATGGCTCTCATGAATTTCTGTCATTTTATTTCCTTTGTTCAAATTATCGTAACGAACTTAATGTGATTACAGATTTTGATAAAAATGTGATGGTTAGAGCTTAAAGTTTAGCTAGTCAGATAAATGACATCTATACATGTACATTTTATAGACAAGTGGTTCTCAAAACAGACGATGTCCTTCGTTGTTTTCTCACTGTTTCTAAAAGAAATCGGTGCAGATATTTTAAAATTGCTAAAAAAGTATAGTTAAGAGCTCAGTATTATCATCATTAAATTTATATACAAAAAAGTCATGTACTTGCTAGTTTACGTAAACTTGAATAATGGGGATCGACAACAGTAGGCCGAAATAAGATCCATGCACTTGTGTATGTATACCCGATATATATCTAGCTTCAAGCATTCGTATGCTAGTATTATATCTTTTGTGAAATGACTTTAAATACTCAATATTTTACACATTTTATAATTTTTATATATTAGTATAAATTTTTAATTATAGCTATAGCTTTGATTATGCAATTTTATTTTACCAAGCAAACGTATTTCAGGTCTCTGACTCTGGTCAATTTGTACAGGCTACAGGTTACTCGCATGATTACAAAAGACAACAAAACTTACGGAATCACCCGAGTGGTTTTCTCCGAATAACAAGGAAACATGCATCTGATATCTAGTACAATGTATATAGCGTTAGACTTATCTCGTACAGTCTACACAAAGAGACAGGTTTACAATAAATGTTTCATTCAGTTACTTGGTTCTATATGACACACATGTCATATAAGAGAAAACAAAAATACCACACAACTTTTATGGACACTTTATTCGAAACAAGGCATGTTTATATGAATACACGTACTGGCGATGTAAGGCTTGAAATACATAATTCTATACATATGCTTCATTTAAACTTTAAATCGAATTATTCAATTAATATTCCAGCTCAAATTTGTGTTAATTCTGACTTCATACGTTAGAATCGCCTAGATAAAAAAGGTTGCTTTTCCACGTACGAATTTAATTCTTATACGGGTTCTGACGGATAGAAACAGGTTTTATACTAGACCGAAATATTGATTACGTCACTTTCCTGCTATGACGGTTGCGAATGACGCTCTTTGGGCGATCGAGGGACGCTCTTTGTTTTCATAAAACAAATCCTAAAAGACTACGTATATATTTCTATCCTGAGCGATGGGTATGCAACTGACTGATGTAAAAACATTTACTTGTAAGCCATTGGCGCATAGGTAGGTGGCAGTATTTGCGAGCACGAGATTTATTGCTTTTGCACTAGTCCTAAATATAAGACCCTACGTAACTTTTTTATCATTTTGACATTTCTCTGTTACGTAGGGTCTTAACGGATAGCTTCAAAAACGCATAGCAAAAATTTTAGTGTACAGACATCGAATCAGGTCTGAACGTTCTACTCGTTTTAATTCGAAAAATTTGCAATAAAACGATACACCAATAGAAAGATAAACGAAAAATACACATGATGAAAGTAAAATAATTTCAAATGCTAACCTTAGACAGTCGAAAAATCCATTTAAAATCCTTTATTTACGAGTACTTTCAGTTTGTCACAATAATCGTGCAATAATAGCCAAAGCAATCCGAATTTAAATTTGGTCACGCCATTTGTAAGAAATGATTTTGAACGAATATATTAGGTACAGTATAAAAGCCAGTATCCGGACCGTTCCGTGCATACTTGTGACTGTCGACAGTAAGAACGACTACTCTTGAGAGATTAAAATTCGTTTAAGTAAACTGTAAGCGATTCGAAACTTTATTTACCGACACGAATTCAGTTCAAAATGGAGGCAAGCGGCGACAATCCTGGATAACAGGAAAAGTAATTGGAGTTTTCATATGGGAAAAAAACTGATTTTTATCTTTTGCTTTATGGAAAGAATAAAAGTAAACTTTTATCTATCGATTGGTGCTAATTTGACCCACATTCATTTACTTTTTGAAAAAAATATTTTGCTATGCGTTTTTGAAGCAATCCGTTAAGACCCTGCATAACAGAAGAACGTCCGTATGATAAAATAGTTATGAAGGGTCTTATATTTAGGACTACTTTTGCACGTGCGCGTCCTATTATTATTTTTAATTTACAGCGCGTGCGTGTCTAATTGCATTATAATTCATTGTTTTATTGTAATTTATTTGAAATACATGTAACATTTTGACTCCAGCAAAGAGTCATTTACATTGAAAATTATATTTTTAATATAATATTAATAAATGAGTAATTGAATATTTAGAAAAATAGACTATGCAATTAGCACAGTTTTTATCCACAATACATTTAGTTGGCAAGTTAAAATGTAAATTAATACTTTTCTTCTTAATTGCTGAAGTCAACTGAGAAAAATAAGCAGATAGGCACTTTGATTATTCACCTGTAGTTTCCATGTTTTTATAATAGAACAATCTATATTACAAATGTCGCATACTTTTGGATTTATACCATATGCCCTGCCTTAGTATGTAATTTATTGCATTATGAAAGGTCAAAACATTTTGACTGTGTCTTTTTAATTCTGTATTATCAAAGTTAAGATATTAATCTTTAAGTTCCATTGTGTTTGTTTGTAGTGAAAGTTAATTGGATTTCTATATCAATTTCAATCTTAACCACTATGAATGTTCATTCTCTGATTATGTGGTCTGGTGTCAAATGAGTCATTTAACTTTGCCATGCGCTTATAGACCTACAAAACAGGATTTGGTTCGACCATTTACAAAAGTTCCCCTCCCTTTAAAGACCACATTAAATTTTTGTTATAGCAAAATTATGTTAGTTTTACCATTGTTTAATCTCAAATGTTTAATTTGAGAAGAAAAAAATGTACCTATATTAATAACAATCTGCCCATTAGGCCATCAATTTTGATGGTTTTAATAGTGGAACTTTACAGTATTTATTAAAGACACAATTTAACTATTTAGGTTATTTATGATTTTAGTGTTAAAATTTACCAAGAAACTATAATAAAAGTCTGTATTCTGGGAACTGACATGATTTAATAGATGCATGTATTGCACTAAAACCATTATTTTGTATCCAATTTTCTATGAACAGCAATAGTGTGCTTGGATTTTATTGGCTTGATATTTTTCTGTACTTTGGAATTAAACCTATATAGTGGCTTATAATGACACCTGTTTATTTTTTATAAAATTAACAATATGTCAAAAGTATTTATTACAGTATTGTCTTTAATATAGTTGAGTAGTTCTTCAGTAAAATAAAAGTATCAAATCACAAACTAGGTGTGTTTATACTTATCTTAGCACTAATCTATAACTACTCATTGTTTTAGGGTAGAATTATTGCATTCTGTTTTCATGTGAAATAGAAAATAAACAAAATGACAATAACTGATTTATTGTTATCAGTAAATAAACAAATTCAAACTTTGAGTGGATTATTATTCTGATTATATCCAAACTTGAGTCCATAAAATTCAATTGTTAATAATCAAGGTTGATTTATTTATTGCTGGTCTTCAATGATTATTATTTATAGACTTGTAACTTTTATGTGGATGTTATTTAGGTTTCTGAAAAAAGTTTTAGTTAAGGTCATTTTTTCCAAAATAATTCAGGACAGAAACGATTACATGTTAGAATGCTTAACAATAGAGTTTTCTTGTTTTCAGTGAGTTCATTGTCATGGTGGTAATTCACGAACTTATTGGTTGCATCTTTTCTAAATGTTACAGAGGTTGAATAGTTTGCTTGTATTTCCTTGTCTTCATGCTATATGTTATGGCAACATAGTAGAGTGTAGCCTTACTACTTGGAATGTGGTGGGTTAGATACCGGCTTGGATCATAGATATTTGCAGGGTTAAATAAACTTTCTGTTAACATTTTATTTTGTTGGTTGCTCATTTCTTGTTATCATACATGTACATGTCTTTAGTGAGGCTCTAAGGTTCCTGCAATAATGTATGGTGGTGTGTTAGAAAGAAGTTTAAATGAAATGCTGTCTCATTGACACTTGAATAAATTTTAATGAAACATTTTATGATTGACTGAGAAGGTTTAGTTAATCAGATTGACATAAAGTTAATGAGAAAATTGATAAAATTTGTTGATCTTTAGTGATATATCATATATAAGTTTTTGTAATTAATTTGTAAAAAATGATGCAGTTTTCACATGTGAACCTGATGTTGTTTAGGGCCAATGACTTCTGTTAAGATTTAAACAGTCCAACAAAGTTACTACTTGTCATTGCGGATGGAAACACCCAATATTTTGAATTCAGAATATCATCTATTTATGTTCATTATTAGGTGAAATATTTGATTCAGTGGATCATGTCCTCTCTAGCAAATTATCAAGGTGTGTCACTGAAACAATTTTCTTTGATATTATGAAATATGTCAACTTAGACATACTATCCTTCATTACTTCAAGCTGACCTATTTTCAAATTTCTTTTTTATTATAAAAAACTATAAAGTATTGTTACAATCTGGTTACATTACTAAAGCGATCAATATGATTCATTGATTGTAAATTTATGTAACCAAGTGTATAAAACTTTTATTTAAACCAATAGATGTCACATTTTATGTGTTAATTGCTAGATTTTTGTGATAAATTCACTCTTCAAACACAAGATTCAATGACACGCCATATTGAACAATTTAGATAGAAATCTGTAACAAGTTTATATGAACATTAGAAGGGGGTTATAGAACATTTATCTGATTAGGGGATCTCACTGTTACAAATCACCTGTGTGACATTAACTATTTTTTACCATTCATGGGTCACATTTTTTAATTCTATTTTCCCCTGTTCCTATGTATTGTCAGTGGGTTAGGATTGGGACCCTAACCTGGGACTAGTATAAAGGAAAGGGCAAGGTCAAGTGGTTACGACATTGGACTGATAATTATTGGATAGCTAGCTCTACTTTGGTTTTAGTCCCATTCTCTTCTTTCATTGAGCAAGAAGCTATCCTACAAGCTCAGTACAGGAGAAGAGGAAGTGGACTTGAAAGTGATTTATTTAAGCTTTTTTTATAAATTTGATTTACAATTGAGCTAAAATAAATTTAATAGTATAAGAATTGATTAAGGCTAGTAATAAGTTACTTAATGATTAAGGCTAGTAATAAGTTACTTAAGTCATTTAGACTAGTAACTTGATAATTTTGATATTCACAATAACATAATATTCGGCTTGTGTTTTAGACAAGTTAAGGGGGTTGCCTGCCTACACTTTTAAAAATTATTTCAATACATTGACCATAGGTTGGTTGGAAGTCTTAGCTGATGTTAGTTGAAGTCTGCTTCATTGTTAATTTCTTTTCTTCAAAATATTGCTCAAGTTAATTGTATTTTGCCTTCACTGCCCCTTGCTATGCTTTAGTGGCCCTTAACATAGATGACCTGGTCAACTATAGGGATATCAATAGGGTTCTAACATTCAAGTTACAATGGTAAAATTAAGTTTATACTGTTAAAGATGCTATCTCTAATGCGCTATCACTAAGCTGGGATTTTCTGTTGTTATAAATGTCTACTTTTAAGTCTTAGCCCTCTCTTTTGCTGTCTCTGGATAAGGAAAAACAGCCTTGCTATTCTATATACATTGTGCAATAGTATGTCTATTTTAAGTCTAGCTCTCCCCTGTCTATGGATTAGGAGAAGCATCCTTGCTTGCTGTCATTATACATGTATACACTGTATGTGCAATAGTAATAAAAGAATCCTAAAATGTCCTTACACTAAACAGTCTTAGGGCATGCTCGATTGGGCTGTCGAAACTGTCCCAGAATCAAATTCCGACTCTTCCACAGAATTTGCCAAACAAGTGAAATTGGATGTCGGAACTGAATCAAAAGGCAATATCCGTAGCAAATACACTCGCTTCTTACTTTATTTATATCAAATACAATGTAGTTAAATTGTTATCGTAAACAATCGAGTAAAAGTATAATTTTAACAACATATAATTTCTCTCTCAAAGCACCAAACTCGCATGTTTGCAGTGATGCCGCCGCCATCTTGGGTATGAATAAACCGCGACCAATTCCATTCACACCACCTATTTCGATGGAATGGGTAGAACGCTGCCAGAACACAGTTCCGACGCAATCGATTAAAGCTCTCCCAGTTCTAACAGTCGAAATTTTCAATCGAGCACGCCCTTAAGTTTTCACCTGTGTCGGTCATTTCAACCAAATATGTTCAAGTTTAAAACTTTTCATTTTGTTTAGTTTAAACATCAAAACTGATTGTATTCTATTTAGTTAACATATATTTAAATTATCTATCTAAGATCATCAACCATGATAACCTATTGTACATTTAAATTAAGTTTCATCATATGACATTCATGGTCTTATTCATCTAAATCTTTACTTACTCCTCCCACTGTAGACTTTATAATCAAAATCACAATGTTTAAAGTTAGTATTTAACTTTAGTCAAAACTTATAATGAGTGATTTCCATGGCAACTTAATGAAATAATGAGTAATGTTATTTTGATTCAAGCAGAAATTTAGTGCCAACGTTCTTCTAAAAAGATGACCGATCATTTTCCATTGTTTTAAGCCTTAATTGGTTGAGCTATGGCTAGATATTGACTACAGTAAAGTTCCGCTATTAAGACCAGCAAAATTGATGGTCTTAATAGTGGAACGGTCTTATTATAGAGACCCTTTTGTTCACAAATTAAGCATTTGCCCGGTCTTAATAATTGTCAAAAATCGCTTGATTTTGAGATAACATAAGTGGCCTTAATAGCGGAACTTTACTGTATGTTTTCATTCTAACTCTGAAGGGCTTTTTGTCACATTCAAATTCCTGCAAGAGAGGGGAAAACATCGGATTACCTAATATGATGACATGTTGAGCATCCCCTTTAAAGTTCAAGACGTCCTGGATATGATCCCATGTTTGTCATAATTATATTATTCTGGTTTCTCCCTTACCATATAAAGGAGAGTCACTATTCATTGTTCTTACAAAGTCTATTTTATATGTTAAAAAGGCTGTATTTCTATATAATAGATAGTTCACTGTTAAAATGTTTAGAAAAAAAATGATATAGTAGAAATGCATTCAACATGATAAACAAAATATATACGGGTATATCTAATAGATTTGAAAGCTTGAGTTTTGTATATGTCTTCAACTTGACCAGTAACTGTCTTTGTTATAATAATGATGTTTTTATTAGTGTTGTCCATTCAAATACTGATAAATGGCCTCAACAATGATGATGCAAATATATTGTTTAATGGATATAAACTGTTAAAATCCCATGTTTTTCTTCTCTGCTGGAATACCATTAAAAAGGGTTGTTTGTTTTCTAAATTGTGTGAAGGCATTATTGATACTATCAGTTTGTTTGTTATAAAATAGAAAGGAAAATGTTCATAGAAAGTTTCAGCTCTTGTACAAAGGTTTATCAAAAATGTGCCATGTCATTATATACAGTAATGTGATCATTTGAGACTTTGTTATATATATAAGTTATCAATCACCAGACTATTCCTTCTTTGCCTTTCTTTGATTCATCAATGTGTGCAATGATATTTGAGTCAATTTCAATATGTTTTGTCACATCAATATTAATCTTTATTAAACATTGTGACAAAAATCAAGTTTAGTCTAGACTTGCATGCTTTTGTTGTGTTCATACAATTTTATTCTAATGAAGTTAAGATTAATGAATAAATTTAGATATAAAATACATTAAAGTCTTATATTATTCTAAACTAGATTTATACTTTTATATATTTATGACTTGAATTGTTACCACGACGCTGACAATGTTATTCAAAATCTCCATATTTTTAATGATATATTTATATATACATGTGAATATAGAATATGTTTATATACAAGAATAGAATATCTAGTCAGAATGTTAGTACTATACAATGTCTATAATTTATCCATGAAAATGTCAGATCAAGAGTTCATTTATCACCGGCAGGGATATACAAGTATTGTGTCAGTTTAAAAGTATTGTGACGGTGTACAGAATTAATAGACTTCTGGGACCATTAAATATGACTTTAAAAAGACTTTCGTAATAATGTTTCGTGGCTTAAAAGCTTAGGTCACAGTGAATTAATAATGGAATAGATGAATTAAATACTAAATTACTAGTGTCCATCAATGTCTATATAATAATACATAGATTTCTGATCGAAATGACCGATAAGATTCTTACTGGAGAATTTATTATTGAAAATTCTGCCTTAAGGTGTATGGGACCGTCTTTTCATTGAATATTGGGAAAGTTTAGGTAGATGATCATCATTGTAACAATGAGATGACCATGTGACCACAATAAATGACTAGAGAGAAAATATCTCGTACAAATTTTTTTCTGTGGTTTTACGGACAATATGGAATAGATTATATAATCATTGACAGATTATTTTTATATTTGGATATTTTAACAGGATTTACTATTATGAGGATTAGATTTAATCTACAGAGGTAAATAATAATGGTGTCATTAAATATCTCTGATTTTAACATGTTTGGTGTCAATTCTAATCCATTTATAGTTAAAGCCCTTTTTGCCAAATAGGGATAGATTTTTAATTTTTTGTTTGTTTTTGGTTTCTATTTCTGTTTGCTTATTTAATTCCAAAGATGGTTGACATGGTCTTTAACTACCAATGACCATAAACAATCGAGTTCTACCATAAAAACTACCTTGGTTTTTGCAAAATTATGTGATTTTTTATGATATTTAGTCCCAATTGCTAAATTTGAGATGAAAAGTCCCTATATTTAGACCTTTCTGCAATAAAGACAATTGATTTTGATAGTCCAAATTGTGAAACTTTACTGTATACAAATATATACAAGTATCTAGTGTCTGTGGTGTTAATGACCATGCTAGTCAAGTTTGTTTTATTCTTTTCCTCTCACATTGACATCAAGTAGAGGATCTATAGAATAATCAAAGTACTGTAAGTACTGTCGGAAGGAATTTTTGAAGGATTTTATCATTTTAGAGTTCAGAGATACTATTTCGATATCACTCATTCATTACCTTCTTATCATTCATAGTCAACTAAACCTTTAGGTAGGCCTATATAAATATAGTCTTGGGGTACGTTATGCAAAATACAACTTTATTTTAAAATGAGTCGGTTGAGTATTTTGGGGCATTAACAATTATAATGTTAAATATTCCACCTTAATATTCTACCCTAGTCTTACCTGCTTGCCGTAAATAGTATTTTGAATTATTTTTACACTGCAGGGGGGGACATATGACGTCACATAACCAGAGCTGTGTAGAGTTGATGAAAACAAAGTTAACGTCAGTGTTCAACTGATGATCATGCGTTAATATAAAGTTTATGGTAAACATGCATTGCATTTATAATTGATGTATTCATTTGATAAGTGAAAAGTAACTAGAGAAAATTTTTTTTTCATTTTCTGAAATTTAAGTGCGTAAATCTGACAAACATAATCAAATTTTTGTATCCTAAACAAAAAAAAACAAAAAAAAAACCTCAAAAATATTCTAAGACTAGGATTCGAACCCGCAGTCTCATGATTAGAAGTCAGATGTGCTAACCACTATGCCACTGCCGCTACAATGAAATTTACGCTAAATTAATATACATATGCAAAAGCGTGGCATAAAGAAAATGCGCAAAGATACAAAATAACTTTTCTCCGTACACAGATAGAATAAAGTTTGATTAGTGTGAAAAAACATTGATTATCATAATTTTAAGTATTTGTTTAAATTTGTATTTTTCAACTCGTCTGCAATTGATAGTTTACACATTTTTCTGTTGCTCTATTTTCTGGGTCGCAACAGAGTTCAATTATGTGTTGTTCGTTCTTTTTCAAATTCCCAAGAGCGCTGACATAGAAAGGAATTCAAAAGAATTCCTTCCAAAAACCGCGTTTGTGAATAATAAACAATTTATACTTGTACCCATTGTTTGATTTCATTCAACTGTCAGTGGTGCATACATTAACTCAGCTGATTTAAATACTCACTACAGAACTTACAGAATAAAATAGAGACCTGCATTAAGTATTTAAATTAGTTGGGTTAATGTACATGTATATGCCACTGACAGTTTATTTATTAACATATATATTATAATATCAAGATATGGTGGGCGGTTAAGCACAAGTATATTTTCCATGCAAGTATTGTTGTTTTTTCTCAACTGTCAAAGCTTGAATAATTTCACGGTGACTGAATGCATTGTTTTTGTACTGGCGACCTAATTGTTAATAAAAATATGTTGACTAAAACATATCATACGGCATAAGCAGCGTTTCTCGATCATAATACACATTTTCGGAAACTCATGGATGTATTACGACTTACATCTTAACAAACGCATTCACCGTGTAATTATTCATGCTTTGACAGTTGAGAAAAAACAACAATAATTCCATATGTTGAACTTTATGTACTTTATAATATCTATTGCAGTCAAGATTTGAACTCTTGACCTTTTGGTCTGTCCAAGGTCCTGAAACAATTCAGAGTGCCCAACTTTTATGAAAATATATTTGGTTTATGAATATTTTCAATAAATTCTTGCTTTAAAACATGTGCTACTTATGTGTGCTATGTTCAAGATGTTAAAATATTCAATTTAACTATATTGTTTTAAAAATATTGAAAATGTCCATACAATATATACAATAATACAATATGATAAACCTATACAATATTGTTATCTTGTATTGTTATCTTTTATTTTATAATATAACATAAGAGTATCTTACCTTTAAGCTATATGATCAAGATAACTGATTACAACAGTTTGATATTATCTTATTGTTTAAACAAGATATTACACTTGCTCTTCAATAATTAAAACTATGTTATAGTCTATTTTTGAAATCTTATTTCTCGTCTGTGTTTGATTATTATGTAATAAAGAAGTTATCTTTAAAATCAAAGTCTGGTAACCAGGTCAATGCTCTTAAGTTTTATTGAGGTTACTGCAGGTGTGTGTAACCCACACACTTATGTTGTTTTTAAAAATAGTCTATTTACAAGTTCCATAACTCTGTTTTTTTCATGATGATTATGTAGTTGTCCCCCTTGTCTTTTTGTTGATTACTACTTGTATTGATGTTTAGTGTTTATTAATGTGTAATTTTGTGTTATTGCTTTTGATTAATTAGGTATCTGAATATTTTATGTGGGTTAGTTAATTTTTGAATCTGAACATAAATTAACAATTTAGGGTTAATTTAACTATGTAAGAGCCATACTTATAGTGATGGTATTGGTACATATGTGCCTACAAATTGAATTAAAATATAACAGAAAGTAAGACATTGTTCTGTGTGAATGGTATATGGGTAATATATAATAATATGCAGATGCATAATCAAAAGACTGTTTGTCTCACTTATTGTTTTGGCTAGATATATATCGCTTACATTTTTATGATGTACAGTCATACTGTACCATTATACTTATTTAAAAAAGCTGTATAAACTATCATAGATCTCATTTACCACCCTGAATGTATCTACTTGGTATTTAATTCGCAACATTTCATGGTATTCAATTTTCTATGTGACCCTTATCAAGGTTCGTACCAATTGAAACTATGTCACATACTAATCAACTGTGAAATAAGTTATTTATTTTCTAAATACCTCACAAATTTCAATGATTAAATTTAAATTGACACTTTTAGAAATGTTTCTATATTATACATGTTTTTGTTGATTTTTTGTGAACACCTACTTTGATTTCTTGGGACTTCAATTCAGCAATATTTCTGCCCCCTAAAAGTGTGTTTTTCTTCTCCTTTGCTGTAGAAACATTCCTCTGTCTTAAAAATATTCTTAGTACTTATGATTGTATTTTGCTGTATCATGGAGAAATCTCTGCAGAAGATATTGTTGAAACTTTCAAACAAGAAGATATTCCTATGAAAATATTGCTCATATGATATTGTATCTGAAAATAATTTCCCCTTAATTTGGGTCTTGTTGCTATTTTCTCCTCTTAAAGAACCTTGCCTGGCCTTTCCCTTAAAAGTGAAAATAATCGCTGACCTATGGCAGACTTATAGGTGTATGCATTGCTAGAATATACAGGAGTTTTATGTGTCTATTTCTCTGAAACAGCCTTTATATGATCTTCACCAGACTTAGTCAGAATATCTGTTTAATAGTTTCGATGATTTAAATAACCAGGCTAATCTGCTGGTTGTGACTCAGATTTTATTGCCCTTCAATTGCATGATGAATGTAAATTAATGACGTTTTCATTTACACCTTGTTTTCCCTAGGTGCAAAAACGATTACCTAAAAAAGCTTTTATTGAAGTTTTCTGATAGATAAAGCTCAACATATATAACAGCAAGAGTGAAGCTGTGACTTGTTTGTACAGTTACACTACCATCAGACAATAAATATCTCATACATGTCCAAACCAGTACATTACTTACAACCGGTACATTTACTTAATGATGATGCACCTTCTTTCTTTTATAAAGTGACTGTTTTCATTACTGGTCAGGTTTTTGTTACTTATTATGGCTAAGATGTAGAGTAGAAATGTCAAACTCTATAACTGATTTATGATTATTGAGGTCAAGCTCCAGCGTCCATTTATAATAAAAATATCATCTTTGGTATGTTGATGAATACAAACATGTCAATGTATACTTGTTTGTCATTATCTGTACTTGGGGGTAGTATCAAAATATACATGAACATGTACTTGATTATTTCATTTTGGTACTTACTGCCCTTTGATTTATCAAGGTTATTGAATGTAATTACAATTTTAACAGAACTTTTTTCTTTGATAATGTCTTTTGATAATCTTACCATAATTAGTTGTTTCTTTATTACTTACACAATTAAATGTATGGTTATTAATGTTTATTGATTAGTTAATGCTAAGCAGCCCTAAAGTTGTTAAGTTAGAAGACACTTTCAATTTGACTATGTATGTAATTACTCCTTCTGTCTAACTTGAATATAAAGTCAGTTGCGTAAGAATATACCTACCACTACTATTCCTATTCACTACATAGTGATTTCCTTTGAAACTTATTGCTACATTGTTTTTTGCTACCTTAATACATACGGAACACTCTGATATTTTCAGAGGTCATAAATCTTGGTTTAGCTTCTTTGAAGCAAAACAATTGCATAATTTTGGCTTACATGAAAATTTACTTTTTGAAAAGGTGCCCTCTTAGACAGTTATATTGACAATGACTGTTTTACATAAAAAACAGAACAGAACACATAATTTCACATGATTTTACATAAAACAGAACAGAACACATAATTTCACATGATTTTACATAAAACAGAACAGAACACATAATTTCACATGATTTTACATAAAACAGAAGAGAACACATAATTTCACATGATTTTACATAAAACAGAAGAGAACACATAATTTCACATGATTTTACATAAAACAGAAGAGAACAAATAATTTCACATAATTTTACATAAAACAGAAGAGAACACATAATTTCACATGATTTTACATAAAACAGAAGAGAACAAATAATTTCACATAATTTTAAATCTATTTTTGTCACAGTTAACATAACATGACAAAATAAGCATGTATTTATTCAATGTCAAATTTATCCATTTTAGTCTTTAACTTAATATTTTCATTGTATATTTTCAGTTGGGTGGGGAAGATGGGTGCAAGTTGAAGAAAGTAGTATTAGCCATGATGGAATATAAACAGATCAGTAGTTACCGAGCAATAGTTGCCTCGACAACGGCTATATTAAATACTGATCACCATGTGGCTAAACATGATGTGGAGGATGATAATGATGAGGATCAGAAATATATAGGTAAGGATTTACTTGATGAATTTTTTATTATTGAGACTAATCAAAAGCTGTTCTTTCACAGATTCCAACTTATGTATCAACTTTTCTACATCTTAAAATTGTATAGAAACATTTTTGAAGCAGTGAAGTCGTGTTCTAATTATGACAGTTTTAATTTTTGCTTATTTGAATAATACTGTAAAGAAAATAGATTCAGTTTTCCTCCGTGCACAGTAATACGAGGAGTGACATTTTCCTTGGTAGAGCTATACATGACTTGTATCCACAGTTGTAAGGATGTCTCTTTGGATAGGGGATTTTATCAAATAGGTGAACTTTCAGAACAAATCAATTATATATATATAAAATGATTCTCTGTAGCAAAACTTGCCATTCAAATATTGAGTCACTACTAATCTTTGATTTTAATTGACCACAAACTGGACCATGAAATAATTGTTTTTGTCTGCATACCTTATTAAGCCTGCTAAATAGTAGACTAAATCTAAGCTTGTTATATGTAGCTTAAATGTACTGCAATTAAATTTCAATTAATTTGCTTTTCAAGACTTTTAATTTTCATAATGAGAGAACATGTTAAAAATTAAGTCATTATTAATTTCAAATAACTTTGATTTAATATCATGAAATTGATGAATAATGGTTGATTATTATAGAAAACTTGTCAATATCAAATCCAGAAATCAATGTTTGATTCCCTGACACAGCTGGTCTTACTCTTCCATAAAAGTTTAACAATATGCCAACATTTGTCTGTTTGGGGAAGTGTTTATATCCTTAAGGAAGTAGGTACTGGTATGAGAAGGTTGTCCTATAGAGAACATTTTTTAATGAAAGCTATATACTGTATACTTTCTATTCAATGCTCCCTGGGTGTTACATTTTCAAGAAGGAGAGCAATATTAACAATATCAGGAAATGGCGAAATTACATCATGAAATATTAAGTCATAATCCCTCCTTTTTCCCAAAAACTAGACAGGGATTTTTTATGGAAAGGGGGATAGAAAGTACATGTATATGATATGCCATACTACTAAGTGTAAGAGTTATGCAAAATTCTGAGGTTAAACAATTAATTTGTTCAGACACCATGTAAGTTACTATAATTAACTTGTCTATATATTTAGACATCACAATAAAAACAAAACCAAGGCCCTGTTTAATGACTGACCAAGGTATAAATATCAACAATTTTATTTGTTATTGTTTCTGGTTTTATATCACAAAACATGCGATTAACGAGACAGAGGTTAATGAATTATGATTGAGTATATTTTAGTATTACTGAGTGATTTTTTCACATAAATCTACATTTTTATGATGTCATTTTAATTACCTGCAGTTAACAAGGACTAAACGGCATACTGTTGTATCTCCCAATTTTTCACCATTTTTCAGGAGAAGCATTAAATAACTGTACAATTTGTTTGCTCTTAGATGTTTTTGCTTTCGTTTTGAGTATATCTTTATCTAATTTATATAAATTGAATATTTCGTTATGTAGCTGGCTATCTAGCTCAGTCTGTAGTGACAAAGTCAACTAATCAAGGGGTCGTGGGTTCGATTCTTGAAAGGGGCTTGCATAAAAATAATTTCTGAGGCCATTATCCCTCTTACCACTGATTTGTAATCATAAAGAGCAGTTGTCAGTCACTGACAGAAGTATGCGCCTACTAACTTTTAAACCACTAAATCCAGAGATTTAAACATTCCAAGAGTTGTGAGTAGGTTGACTGACTGCTGTGATATGACCTTATGATACAGTGTGTTGCTATGGCTTTAAAACCAACCAAAAACAAAAATTGAGTATGTAAGGTACATGATTGTTGGCCAATTTGATTCTTTAAAGAAACAAAATGTATGAAATAAGTGAGTTAGGACTGTTTTTCATTAAGCCCTTATATAGTACAACTAGTCAATATTAAACGTCACTCATATAGTCTTTCATACTGATATATTATGTGTCATATATTGTTTAGTATAGTGACAGTTATTTACATGTAACTGGACAGATTTAGTGTCATCTAACCCTGTATGGTATATATTTACCCTATATTTTATACATGAGATTGTCAGGTAGTTAGCTAATACACTTGTTAACCTTATATAGCATGTTGTATAATAATGATATTGTTTTTTGTTAATTGATAAAGTAATATTAATTGACTACCTAAGTATGAACATTACATAAGAGGAACAACTGTTCTATAATTTGCATGTACCGAAACACACTGTATAATGGTCATTGGCTTTGTGTGGGGCATAGGTTACTGTATCATATGAAGTACCCTTGCACCTGTTGCCTAAGCATATTGCACCTGTTGCCTAAGCATATTGCTACTTATCGCTTTACCCCCTGGTACCCTTCTTTGGTGTAAGAAGGGTACCACGACACAAAGCCCTATGTAGCAATATGTTTAGGCAACAGGTCCTATGCTAGATTGTAATTGTGACACAAAACTTCTATTGAAATAAAAACTGCTTTTTATCTTTTTGCTTAAAATTGTGGAACACAATAAAGTACCCTTAGCTATGCTCAACCCATCTACTTGTATGTCGGATGCTCTACAAACTGAGCTGTTTTGGCTTGTGTATATGATACGAAAATAATTCAATACAACCCTGTTACAGATAAATGCACAATTTTAAGGTTAATTACCCTTAACACTAAAATAAGTTTTTTTATGTCTGAAAAAATCATGTTAATTTTTCTGTATGAGAGAGAGAGAGAGAGAGAATGATGTGTCTTCAAGTAGATTAGACAATGTTTTTCATGTCATAGAAAAACGGATCTCTCATCACATTGTTAAATCAATAAACAATAAGGTTGAAATAATTAATTGTTTAACTGGTCTTATTTCTCCTATGTAAAAGTGTCATGTGATTTGTTTTCAAATTTTATAACATTTTTTTTTGCCAGAATTGATTGATACATGATTGCTCCTTATATGTCACCCACTTTTTTAAGGAGGTAAATTTCTTGTTGATTTAACCCATTGCCTCTTTTGGCAAAATGATTTGTTAAAATGCCAAAATTTGAAAAATGTCATTAAATTTCTTCAATTAACACTTAGCTTTGACATTAATTGCTCCTGACAATCTATATCTGGATACTCAGGGTATAAATAAAAAATTGAATTTGCAATTTTTTGCAAGTTTATTTTATTTGATCTCGCAAAATGAAAAAAAAAACCACTCACATTTTTCTCCAAATTTTAATAGCATACATAGTAACTATTCACATATGCAATATAAATGCATTATATTTAATTATAGATAGATCAAGGGCGTTATTATAGAATGAGCAAAAAATAGCAAACAAGTTTTTACTGTGAATCTTTAATATTATCTCTCTATCTGGCCATTTCAATGCTTATTTCAGCCTCATTAGTTTAGACAGTAATATTTTTGGGGAGATTTCAACTCGCGAAAATTTGCGAGTTGAAATAAAAGTTACTTGCAATTTTCAAAATCCACTTGCATTTTGCGAATATGCGAGCTTAAATTTGAGACCTGTCTTACTGCTAGTAAATGTTTGCTTCTGGCAAGTAAAATGAATAATGCTTTGTCCACCTGAGCAACCTATTTTTAGAGCCATGTTACAAAATCTATTGGATGCAGTTCTAAATCAACTAGGAGACAGACATGTTAAACTATTGATAAATTATTTGAAGCCTTTATTGATTTGATATAATCAATTAAGATTTGTCTATCTAAGTATATAAGACTGTCATCTCTTTTAGTGTCTGATAGTTCTCTGACATTAATATTTTGTTATTTTACACTGACATTTTTATCAAGACTTTATTAGGTTATGTACTGTAGCCTTCTCACCTAATCAGATTTCCTGGACACTTCTCTTTACTAGTACTCCCCACATTCCTATTACCTATTTTGGATATTTTCAATGATAACTATTTTGTTTTAACATGTATTGAATTGAAATTTTGACATAATAAGATATGACATAATTCGGTCCCTGCTAAGTAAATTTATGTATTCAGAAAAGGTAAACAATGATGTGTTTAGCTTCAAAATCGGGTCTAAAACCACCAAGGAAACTGTTAGCAAAAAGATGGCCGGACGTTTGAGTCGGTGGGAAATTTGAGAGATTAACTCCAAAAGATTGATCCGATACGCTAAAAATCACACTGAACTTGAAAAAGGCAGCTTTTTTTTCCATAATAAGTCCATTTTGAGCAGGAAATAATAGTTTCATGATCCAGCATCTGTTGATTATTTCAAGTACATGAAATAACGATTTTAAGCTTACCGGAAGTTGTCGTTTTCAGTTTTCACGACTTCTTTACACAGTTAACAATACTCTGAATGTTAATTTTTCTGAGATCTACGGCGAAACATAATAAAATTTTAACCGATAGCAGACTTAAATAGTTATGAACTTTTTCTTACTTAATTTACTAGTACTTGCTCCCACTCCCACAAGAACTTCTCCCTTAGTACTCTTTCACCATTTCATATGGAGTCCTCAACTTTCCCCTTATGTGTATAAAATATGGAATTTTCATGGAAGAGTATAACCTGCCATGGCTGGGTTACAGTAAGACTGAGATCTCAGGTTTCAAAATCCTGCACCCTATCACTGTACGATGCTTGATAGCAAACTAGTTGGTGAGAATGATTCCTTGTGGTAAACTTAATAGCCATTCTTTGTTAATTAATACTGTTTTACAAGATTTTATTGTCTCAATCAAGTACAGTTACATGTACTAGATTTGTATTATGTGAGATTGTTAAATCAAGATGTCTGCTTTCTTCATTAATATATAATAGACTGTGAAAGTGTTTAGTGTCTAATTCATTTAATTGGTTTCTTTACCCTGATGTTGAAGTATTTTCATTTCTGGTAATAAAACAGGATGTGCATGTTAATGGTTTGTTTAATGATCAGAAAGAACAATTTGCTGTTAATTAATTTAGGTATTCAGTCTCTAATGCCATTTACAGTTGTTGTTTTTTTTGTAAAAGTATTATCAAAGCTTACAAAACTTAAATATTACATTTGTTACATCATTTTAATTATTTTGCATGGTCTAGATTTATTACACAACTTGGGTTTTCAAAAATATTTGATAAAATTGTTATCATGGTTTTTTAATTACCTCCCTTGTATTTGAAAAAAAGAGATTTTAAATGTGTCAATTAAAAAAGTATTCATTGACTTTTTTTAACTATTTGACATGGTAAATTGTTTAGAAATATAGTGTACAATCAAGTTGATTTATTCATTTTATTTATTGGAGTTAACACCGTGTCAACACAATTTTAGGTCATTTTACGGCGTCCAGCGCACCTAACCTAGCTTTTCAGGATCATTGTCTATAACCAGTGCTCACCTGCCCTTCCACAAGGCCGGAAACTTCTCCATATTATCTAATCAATGGAGGAAAATCGACATTATTGTCAAATTTTCATGGAAGGGTATGACCTCCCCAGCTGGGATTCGAACCTGCACCCCCTCGGACACGAGTGTTCAAATCCCGGCGTGCTACCAACTGTGCTATCGACCCGGGTTGTACAATCAAGGAAAACTATTTCTAGAATAATCAGCAGCCATAAAACAGAGTTTTCATTAGGAATTGTATACTGTAAGACATTTCCAGATTAGGGCCCATTAATATTTTGTTTGTTTGTTTGTTTGTTGGGTTTAACGCCATATCAATACATTGTATAGATCATTTAATGGCAGTCAGTCAACCTACTTACTCCTCCTGGAAAGGCTAAATCTCTGGATTTAGCTGTTAACCAACAGCTAAGTGCATACTTTTGTCAGTGACTGACAACTGCCCTACATAATTAAAAATCATTGGTAGGAGGGAGAATGGCCATAATAATAATTTCATGACCAAGCTCCATGAAAGTATGCCTCGCCCGGGAATAGTACCCACAACCTCTCGATCAGTAGACTTGCGTGCTACCAACTGAGCTAGCCAGGCGGCTTCCATTAATATTTTATTAGCTGTATAATGTTTGTGTGTGTGAGAAAATATTTATCATTGTGATTAAGCTTCATGTAGTACTATTTATACATTACTCCATAAAATTTAGAATTAATTAATCTGACATTGCCCTAATTAAAGATTTATTAGAAACAATTAATTAAGATATGTACAGATTGCTTTAATTGTTTTCTATTGATTTATCTTATGAAACTATTTTATTTACTGTTTTTAATGTCAAGTGTAATGTTTAAACTTGTTCAAACATTGAATATGCAGATACAGTACAACCTCTCTTGAACAACACCCATTCAGAGAGACTGAAGTGTGTTGCTGTTCAGAGGTTGTTGCTCTGCAGAGGTTAAATTCAATTAAAATTATGCCTTAGGAAATATGTTGTTGTGCAGAGGATTTGTTCTGCAGAAAGCTGCTCTGCAGAGGTTATACTGTATTTGCATTTTGATATTGGAAACATGCATAAAAAACAAATCATAATGAAGTAAATATATAAAAGTGCATTTACATCACAATGTACCAAGGAAACATCATCCATACCCACATGGTGTGTATCAAAAATTTCTCTCCTAAACTGATTGTCTCCCTTTGGTGAGTGTCAAAAGTACCCATTCTTCTTCAGGCAGATTCCACCACATCAAGCTATCTATGCTTTGATTTCCTTTCGAATGATCAATGAAAATGTATTATTAGTCTTCTGACTGGATCAATATTTACACTGCCAGTAGCCAAGTAATATTAAATTATAGTTCGTTTTTTCTCAACTGTCAAAACATGAATAATTTCATGGCGAATGCACTTGTTAAAATTATAGTTGTAATACATCCATGAGTTTCCGAAAGCATGTATTATGATCGAGTATTATGCTGTTTATGCCGTATGATATGTTTTAGTCAAGATATTTTTAATTACAACTAGGCCGCCAATACAAAAACAATGCATTCAGTTGCCGTGTAATTATTCAAGCTTTGACAGTTGAGAAAAAAACAGACATTAGCCAAGTAATATTTGAATTAAGTACATTGTAATTTTAAATATATACATGTTCATAAATTTAATTTTTATGTCAAATTTTACATAAGTTTTACAAGTTATCTCCCCTTCTTCTCTTTTCTCTAACAAGTAAAACAAATTTAAGTTCTGTTCTGTTTATTATAATATGTTATATCACTTTATAATTACAGCTTTAGATCACAGATTATATATTGTCACAGAGTTATTAAGAACAGAGAAAGAATACTTCACCCATCTTCAATCTGTATTAGAAAATTATGCTGAACCATTCAGGTATGTGTTTAATTCTAATCAAAAATATATAACTATATTTCATTATTGATAGGTCTTGGATACAAATTAAACTATCACCCTATTTATTTATTAATTTAATATGTGCATTTTACTGGATATAATACAGAAATGGACCTATAATTCATCTATTAATACAAGAAATATCTGTGATATTTTATCCGTGACACATAATTATAAAGTCCTATTCTAGGACTATTTAGGATCTATTTCTTCAAAGGAAACTTGGTTGTTTTTTTGTTAGGTTTAAGGCTGTGGCAAGTTGGTATCACATTGTATAGGTCACATCACAGTGGTCAGTCAACCTACCAAACATTCTTAGAAAAGCTTAATCTTCTATCAGTGACTGAAAACTGCCCTATATGATTCCTGTAAAAATTATTTTATGATTAAACAGACATTACAACGGCCTGCTGGGAATTATAACCCACTTTCTCTTGATCAGTAGACTTGTACACTACCAACTGAGCTAGTCAGGTAATTATTGTAGAAGTCTGGTTGCCATGATTACAAATATTACAAAAGCCAATAAAACAAAATGTTAGATTCAGATATTACTGAAAAACTGCTTATTGAAATTTGGTATCCATAATTTTCTTTCAGGAAATTTACCTCGCTGTCTGTGGAAGATCACAGAATTTTGTTTGTTGGTTTGGAACCTATTATATCATTAAGTGCAATGATAGCATCAAAGGTAAGTCTGATCATCAACGAATATTGGTTATTTATCAAAGGGAAATAACTCTTGAAACAATCAATTTTACTTTTATTGCAGTTGCCTCCCTTATATTTGATTCTTTGTACCCTGATAATATTGTTCAAGTATTCAATAGACAATAATTACAATTATGTGTTAGTCTGTTAGTGGCAGAACTTATTTATTTGTTTAAATAGTTTATTTCAATAGCCATTTCTGTCATATGTTAGGTATTCAAAACATGAATTAGAAAAAATCACAGTAGTTAGTGAAAGAGCATTTATGGTACGAATGTATCTTTACATCAATCTACTGATTAACTTATTGTGGGCTTAAAAAAATAAATTGACATTTTGTAAGACAACATTCACAATGTTTGTATCATTTTACTGTAGCAATACAACTTGTAATTTGCGCTTACATTTAGATATTGACTCATTTAGCAATTATTAAGTATTCAGCTATGATTGTGATCCAGTGGTTAGAAAGCTTGTCTCGATATCTGGTCATCTTTGTTCAAGTTCTAATTGTGGCAGGTTGTATTTTTCTATAATTTTTCTCCACTTATGGAGAATTTGATGGCTTGATCTGAAAGGTTTAGTTAAAGTTAAAGTTAAAGTATGGTTTAAAGTCTGCTTCCATAAACATGTTCAGCTGACTTAACAATCTTGTACAATAACTCCTGATCATTGAAATCACCCTCAGACAGGCGATCCCTCACAGTACCCATTTACTCCTGAGTGGAGTGACTGAATTGTAGGTTAATTTCTTGCTCAAGGAAATTAGCAGTGCCCTAGTGGGGTTCGAACCCGGGATCTCTTGATTCCTAAGTGCGCGTCCTACCACTGGACCACTGCTTCTACAGGTTTAGGACTGGTAACAGAGATCTCCCTAAAAAAAGCTAATTCCTTGAGCCATCAATACTTTCTGTGATACTAAATGGTTATTGGGATAATGATGATTTTATTTTTTTCATGTCTGTGACAGTCAATTTATTAAAAAATGGAAAATTTTGAAAGTTTATTTTTGCCAAGATATTTTAATGAGGTATTTAATAGTACTTTAACAGCCATATAAATGAGGTCAAACACATCATTAAATTAATGTTTATAAATAGAACAGGGATCAGTGTTTGATCTTAAATGGATTATAAATTGATATGACTATATTAGATAGTTAAAAGTGACAGATTTCTTAAGTATTTTATTGTGATATTACTATAATGGTAATACTATACGATGTCACCAATATTATTTACAGAATTTATTGTAAACCCTTAATGAGAGATCATCTGTCAATACTTGATATTTTACCCCAGTTTTATTAAAACATTAATATCAGAAATTTTGAAAATTTCGTTTGATGTACATCGCATTCAACTTTTAACACCTAATATCACTAAATTAACAAATAAAATAATTGATCGTCATAGATGATGGTTTATTGGTTAGATCGTTTGTTAACGCTATCTTGTCCTTATTTGCTACATTTTGATTGTGTCCATTTGTCAATATAGTAAAACTACCATCTCTTGTTGTGGGAAAATGTTCAAATACAACTGTCAATCATGTTAAAATACTAGATAGAAAACTCTTCTTGTTTTTCTGTGTAGTTTTATAGCCTAGATTTTGATTGCTGTTTCATGATTTTGACTGTTGTTTTGCGATTTTGTGTTTTTTTTTAAATATATATTTTGACCATTATGATTTTGATTGTGAGTGAAAATTCTTGAGTTTTAAAGTTCTTATTTTGATGATTGTCAGAAAAGTTCTATAGATATTTTTACATTATAATCATTGACTGGATTGTTAACTTCTAAATTGGGTGGAATACAACATGTCTTGGATGTGATTTACAATGTAGTTTAATTTAGGTGTTCATTATTGCATGTTTATCACTTTGTTTTAACTAGTGATTGTTGTCTATTGGTTATTAAACAGAGAGGATGGTTAATATAAACTGATGTTTTCATGACTATGGATTGGACATTGATGGTTTTACCTGTAAATTGGATATTTACTGAGACCTACCTTGGATTTTAATTCTAATGACTTTGGTTCTTTAAATTACACACGTTATTCTTATTTGATTGGAATTGATATGACTAATTGGAATTCGAAACCAATTAGGTAAAAAATTAATTGGACTTTGGAACCAATTAGAAAAAAATTAATGAAGTTGGGACCAATTGGAATAAAAAGAATAAAAAGATTGATTCAAACAATTACAGATTTTGATGCTGTAGTTATATTTGTTACATTAGGTTACTTGGTAACCAAAGATACATGTATATTAGATAGTAGATGTATCTCTACATGAAATAATTGACTTGATGTAAGGTATGTCATCTAATTATCTAACTTGTCATTCATTCTTATATCATTATCTTTGTTATGTAGATACCTGAAGATTGTTAGTGTTGTATTTATGTACTTTGTCGCCTTGGAAACTAAATTTCATGAGTATATGTCTATGGTCATAGTTTTGATACTGAGTTATACAATCCAAATATCACTTGTGTCTATTAAATTAGTTAGTCACATTGTAGTTTCAGAAGTATTTAAAAGTGAGGTTTTTAGAGTCTGCTTCCATATACATGTTCAGCCAACGTTACAATCTTGTATATTTACCTTTGATCATTAAAGTTACCTTCCGGCAGGCGATTCCTCATAGTACCCATTTAAACCTGAGTGGAGTGAAACAACTGTAGGTAAATTTCTTGCTCATGGAAATTATCAGTGCTCTTAGTGGGGATCAAACTCAGGACCTCTTGATCCCTAAGCGCGCATCCTACCACTGGACCACAGTGCTCCATTTAATATATGAATCCATCTCTGAGGTCAATGTGTACATGCTTGTAAACTATAACCTATATATTGTATAACCCTTAAAGTACATTTTTCATTCTCTGTTCAAATCATTTTGAAATTTAAATCAGTTATCACTATGTTATGCACCTGCTTGCTGTTAATGCTGTTTTTACTATAAGTTTTAATAATTTCTGACAGTTTGATGCAGTTTTATAAATGAAAGGTTTTTCTATCTATTTTACATTTGAATATGATCATCTACTGCTAGCAATATTTATAGGTCGTTTCACTGATTATTGTAATTACAGTAAAAACTGCCTTAGCGACCCACTGAATTAAACGACTCACTGTCTTATGTGACCGTATTTGAGACCGCCCAACATAAATGCCTATATAAAGTCCCTGTATTAAGCGACACACTGTCTGACGCGACTAACGACCTTATTTTATCAGTCCAATACCGATAATTAGGTTTAATTAAGCGACTTTTCAGGCCTCAATTGACCCAAAGATGTTTTTCACACCTCGATAATTACTATTGAATTGTATAATTGGCCCATCAATCGACACGCGTGATACAAAAAAATAGCGTTGTAAACATGCTGCAGACAATGCAGATTAACAAAAGGCATAGCACAACTGATTGTTTGTTTAAACATTATTAAATAGCTTTTATAGACAGTTATTACTTAAATTTGGCGAATGAATCGATTCGAATGTGTTTGCAAAACAATCGGCCATTTTTGTTTGCATCGCTAAAAGCCGTATTTCGGTTATTACCGGTATTTTCGTCATCAAAGGAACTTGCATGCGAGTTTCATTCTCAAACATATGTCATTGTTTATGTGTAAAACAAATTTATTTTTAATATTGAAATTGATATGAATTGCCCATTATCAAACCAAAGACAATTTTTACATTAATTAATTTTAATCAAATTGAGTAATAAAATTAGAAAGTGTCTAAGAATTTTTTTATTACTCTTCGAGGGCACAAATTTAAATTTGATAGAATATCGGGAGAATTATGCTATGTAATATCATGTTTTTAACTGTTTAATGTCCCAACTTAGTATGGGGGTTTCACTTATTTGCCTGAAATGTGCAATATTGGTGACATGCTATTATATTGACTTGAACCTGGATTTAAAGACCCACTGTCATATGTGACCGTGTTTGGATGTTCCGCCAGAAAGTCGCATATGACAGGTTTTACTGTAAATCTATGGTTTATGTTGGCTTCCTAGGATAGTATTATGTTGACATGTTATTATAGAACTGTTTGAGCACTTTTGTGTAGGTTTTTATGTAATATGAAACTTAACATTGATAAATATATATCAAGTTTACCAATAAAAAATCCTCATTTACATAATCATAGTAATATTATAAATGATGGAAAATGTAGAGAAAATTATTAGGACTATCATTTGACATACTGACTGAATTCATCTCTATTAGATACTTTTCAGAATATGTTTATATCTATATATGTTTGCTTTCATGATGTAGGTTAAGATTTGCACTTGATTGGTTTTAACCTTTAATTTTGTTTTATGGTAGCTGGGCTGATAATGCTATGAAATTTGCATATTAATTATTATGTAGAATGAGAAAGGGATATACAGATATTTAATGAGAGGCTTGAACCTTGAACAATTTTTGGCTTACAAATTCATGTATGTAGCCTTTCTAAAACCCATCTCAATGTTTCCTTTGGCAAAATCTTTGTTCTGTTTGCATATTATGCAATATTTGAGAACCAGGAATTGTCAGTGCTGGTTACAAGTTATTATCATTCTATAAATAGAAGGTGAAGATATCACCTCTATACTAAGACGCGCAACCGACCCAAAATTCGGCGTTTGGTACGCAACAGAATAAAGTGCGGCGCATGAAGACAAAATCGTTGGATTTTTTCGTTTTTTGACAAACTCGTTGTTGAAATGTAAAATAAATGATCACTCATAGCTACAGGAATATAAATCTATATATACAAAGTACTTTTAAACCTCTGTAGGTATAGGTGCATAGTTAAACCGTGTAACCTAGTTTCGATTTCAAATTACTGTGTAAAGAATGACAGATGTAAACACGTTATGATGAAGGTTTAACTACCGGTATAAAAGTTTAATTTAATGAGGTTAGTTGGTTGGATAGTCAAGTTTTATTTAGTAGACACAAAATTCATACTCTTTTTGTTCAGTATACTTGAAGGGGGAAATTGATAGAATGTAAACATTGCCACGTGTTTTCAGGTAAATAAACAGTTTTACCCGTGATGCGCGGCGTCTCCGTACAGAGGTCAGTCAGACCGTTTGTGTACAGAATGAGTTATTATAACATAACTATTGAGCTAAAATAATATAGCATTTACATTTATGCATGTATCTGATAGTGACTATTAAAATACTGCATACATTACTAAGTTCAAGGCAATATTGATGTGCCAGTACAATACTACTCAATATCTTTCTTTTTTGTACATAGTTAGACTAATTTGCAATGACCCAATATTGGCATTGCCATGTTTTGAATGATTTTAGAGATTCTCCAGCAAGCCACTTGTAAGATATTTATACCCCCGCAAATGAAGTTTTTGGGGGTATACTGGAATCACCCTGGTGGTTGGTTGGTTGGTTGGTTGGTTTGTTGGTTGGTTGGTTGGTTGGTTGGTTGGATATGTGGTCTGTCCCAAAAAATTAATTCATTTGTAGTATGGTTATTTCTTAATGTATTTATATAGAAGCTGTTATATACCATGATTTAATGGTGTATACAAAACTCATGTAACTATGGAAACATATCTCACTTGTTTAAAATATTTAATTGCGTTATATATTTTAAATCTAATTAGATAACTGTATAGTTTGCTTTTTTTCTCAATAGATTTTTTTCTTATCTTATTTTATAGAATTTGTGCAGGCATTTACAGTTGATGTTTATATGCATGTTATATCAATTCCAATTCAAAATGGCCGACTTGCGGCCATCTTGAATTCTTTTTAATTTAGTTTAATTACTGTATGCTTATTTCTCAATAGATTTTTTCTTAACTAATTTAGATAGAATTTTGCACAGGCGTTCACATTTAAACTTTACATACACTTTAACTCAATTCCAATTCAAAATGGCGGACTGGCTGTCATCCTTTTTTCAAAATTAATACAGTCTTATATTGACTTATTACCATACATATTTTGAAAAGAAATTGCATACAAGGTCTCACTAATACAGTTGATCAGTATGACTATTCTTCATCAATTTATATTCAATATGGCTGACTGGCAGCCATCTTGAATTTTTATTTAAATTACTGTATAGTACTTGTATGTGTTTTTTTTTACTCAATTTTAGCCAAATTTCGCTCCAAAGTCTTTATTGATGTAGTTGACTCGTACATGGATTTACTCTGGATACAAATTCATTATGGCAGACTGGCAGCCATTTTGACTTTGTTTAAATAACTGTATAGTAAGCTTATTTCATTACCAATTTCTTCTTGCTGAAGTCTGATTGATTTATTGATTGATTAATTGGATTTTACGGCTTATTAATGCAAAAAGGTCATATTACACAGAAAACAATTGATGATACTATTACTTCAATAGATAATGAAGATTTAACGTCCTATATTTTATGATAAACATTAATTTCCTTCAAGTATGGTTTTGTTTTGATTTTACGAAGCACCAACACAAAAAGGTCATATCGCGCCAAAAGCAATCAATGATACTATTTATTAAAACGATATTAATGATTTAAAGCTCTATATCTTATTATATACATTTATTTCCTTCAAAAAGTTAAGTATCGCATTTGATGGTACAGACTCAAAAAGTTCTTTGAGTTAACTTTAAAATGTTTGCACAGATGTCTTTAAGATCCTGACAGTCAAGGAGAACGTGTTTGACATAGAAATGCTGTCACAGGGTATACATTTAGGTGCTTCATCTCTTTTGAGAAGGTATGAATGTGTTAATCTGGTATGACCAATTCTACATCCCGAAATCACTATTTGATCTCGGCGATTAGAAAATGTGATGGTACAGACTCAAAAAGTGAGTTAACTTTAAAATGTTTGTCACGGATGTATTTAAGATCCTGGCAGTCAAGGAGAACGTGTTTGACATTGAAATGCTCGTCACATGGTATACATTTTGGTGCTTTCTTTCTTTTGAGAAGGTATGAATGTGTTAATATAGTATGACCAATTCTACATCTCGTAGTAACTATTTATCTCATTGATTAGCAACTATTATTGACGAAGATGAATCAAGGGTTTATGGCTTTATGTCATGTAACTTATTAAATATAGCATTATTCCACATTGTTTGCCATTTTGACTTGCTGAAGTCTATTATGTACTGCTATTTTTATCAAATACTTATTGTTGAACTTTTTTTTGATGTATTGATATTTTATCAAATTCATAATGGCTGATTGGCAGCCATTCTGAGTTTTTCTTTTTTCTCTTTTTCTGACTGGCAGCCATGTTGAATTTTCTAATATCTTGTACAGCAAACATCTTTTTTTTCTCACCTCATTTTGATAAAATTGTGCTGACAAATTCTTGTTGATGAAATTTGTATATGTATTTTTTTTTATGTATTTCAATGGACCAACTAATAGCCATCTTGATTTTTAGCTCGACTTTACGTAGTAATGTAGAGCTCTCCTACTCGCCCCAGCGTCGGCGTCGGCGTCCGCGTCCGCGTCCACCTTTCTGATTAAAGTTTTTGTGCAGTAAAATACTTTCTTCTATATCTTTGTTATTTCTTAAGATATTAACTTCAAACTTTAAATATATGTTCCTTACTATCAACCACATCTCATGTGACAAGGTATATAACTCCAAAAACATTTCTTTCAGAATTATCTCCCCTTGAACTGATTAAAGTTTTTGTGCACAGATTAAAGTTTTTGTGCAGTAAAATACTTTCTCCTATATCTTTGTTATTTCTTAAGATATTAACTTCAAACTTTAAATATATGCTTCATATTATGAACCATATCTCATGTGACAGGTTCATAACTCTAAATATATTTTTTTCAGAATTATCTCCCCTTGAACTTAGAGTTTTCTTTCAAAAATGTTTGTTTTTACTGCAACTGTTTTATTCCTTTAGGTATTGACTTTAAACTTTAAATGTACATTCCTTATTATCAACCACATCTCATGTGACAAGGTGTATAACTCCAAATATATTTTTTCAGAATTATCTCCCCTTGAACTTAGAGTTTTCTTTAAAAAGTGTTTGTTTTTACTGCAACTGTTTTATTTCTTAAGGTATTGACATCAAACTTTAAATATATGTTTCTTATTATCAACCACATCTCATGTGACTAGGTTTATAACTCCTTATACATATTTTTTACTCCTGTGACAAACACTAACTAAGTCGAGCATGCTGTCTCCTCTGACAGCTCTTGTTTTCTATAATGTTGTGAAGAAAACATCTTATTTCGTTATAGCTACATGAGATTTTAGGTATTATTTTAACTTTACTACTGTGAAAATAATGATCGGTAATTTAAGCTTTCTTATGGGGTATTTGTGAAATTCTTGATACAAGATATTGTAAATACTAATTGTTTGATTATATTGTGTACATCTTGACTACCATTTTTACAATTGCCTTATTTTTTACTTATTTATCAAAAAATTGCAAACACATTCTACATTTTGCTCATCTGGTTACAACATACTCATGATGAGTTTAAATGTGATCACTCTTTGTCTGTTGTTCCACTTGACATTCATAATGACCAAATGATGTTCATTTTCATGTAAAAAATCATTTGAAATATGACAACTCTGTTCATTTTGCTTTTTCATAAATCTATACAGTGAATTACACTGTAATTTGCTGTTTATTTCCAATTTGATATTTGCATCCTATTCTTTTTATGATTTTTATGCTTCTTACAACATTAACCCTTTTGGACTTCCACAATGTTGACTTGCTGTCATCTTGAAATATTGCCGTTGCGGGGGTATTTTCGCCACTGGTGGCAGTTCTAGTATGTACAGCTGCACAAGCATTCACTAAAATATTGAAGCTGTTTCATTGGATAGCTGCACCAATCCTTTTGATTGGTTATTTAATTTTATAGGTCATTTAAGTGCAGTATAGTTGTAACATTATTAACTCCTTGTTGAAGATCACTTTAATAAAAACATAATTTAATTGAGTTAGTTTTTCTTTTAGTTTAGTTTACAATGTATAGATTGATTTTAGACCTCAAGCTTGGATTTGACATTGACGCTCATTGTTCATGCTAAATAAAAGTTAAAATAACAAATTTGAAAAAATATTATTCAACTGCTTTCGATCTTTACTTTTATATCTTTAAAAGATTAAGGATGGCCTCTTGACTTTTGTACACTTTTATGTTTATTGCTTTGGAAGTTTAACCTATAGGTATGACTTGGTTGTCATAATGTTCTTGTATTAAAAGATTGTAATTTAAAAGCCACTACTTTATTGTCACTGTTACAATACTGTGGGCAATGGTGTGGGGTGTTTAAAAAAGGATAGGGTATTTAAAAAAAAGGGTCAAACTTGTCTAATTGATATTTAATTGTTATGATTGGAAACATTGATAATTTAGTTTAAACAAATGGGAATACTTTGGTAAATGGAAAACTTTTGTGATATTATATTAACAAAATGTTGAAATTTTATTTTTGTATGGAATTGGTTTTATCAACACGGGAAATCTTTATGGCTCGTATGACTTTCATTTGTATCAAAAATAAATTGATACTTTGGTTTTATATTTATTTTACAATATTTGTATATTGAAGTTGAATACTTGGGCGTTTTTGTGTTTTGGTATGTTTGTTTTAAAAATTTTGATGGAAATTTATTTATACTGGATGCAATTCAACGTTTGGGCAAATTGAAGTTTAATTAAATGTTGGATATAAGTATATATTTCGACAGTATTCAGGAATGTGCTCGGTGTATTAGTCATATATTATGTGCGTCATTTAAAGTTAATATTGAATTTAGCTGTGCAATATCATCTTCAATCATTTAAATGATTTTTATCATTTCTTATTTCTTCTTGTAAGTGCTTCACAATTTGTTAAATTACTATACTTATTTTTAAATATGTATTTAATTTCTTAACTCATAACACATTGAGTTAAACTGCTTTTAATTTAAGAAGAGACAAGTTTGTTCATTAGAGTAAGGATTTAATGCCGTTCTAATGAACTTTCATTTTATACGCTAAATTGATTTTTTTAAATTTCCTTTTTCATTGAATAAAATTGCAGAATTAATATATTCATGATTTGATATAAAGCAAATTGCGACTGTTCTTACCAAATGTTGAAGATTTCTTACTTGCTGTTTTATCAGGCACAGAAATGTTTAAAGTTTTGTTGACATGAAATACTTAAATAATTGGGTACAGTGAAAATACCACCTTTAATTTAAAGTTAGGGGATGCCATACTGATTATTAGAAGGTGTTTTGTTACTGTAATATGATAATAATTAACGTTAGACAGGAATGACTGGTTAGATGTCATCTGTTGTCAGGTCAATGTTTTATCGGTCATTTTACTTTTTTCATTCTCTCTGTTGTAAGCTTATGTTTTCTCTCTCTATATTTAACAAAACTTCTTAGTATTCTGATGACATTATTGTAGGAAATATTTATTTTTCAACATTTATGTCATATCGATAATAAAAATGTGTATAGGACCATACTGTCGTCTTTTTGCATGGTTTCCATGCTTCTTTATCAATATAAAAACAGTTTTGCTGTGTATGTGTTGATCTCTAATTGTTATGATTTATCAGAAAAGATAAATATTAGAAATTTTATCTCTGCAGGTGATGCACCACCTAGCAAAAACTATGGCGATTACTCTTTCTTGTAGCAACATTTCATGATTTTTATTGTGCATGATTTTCACCAAAACTGACCACGAGGTATTTTTGCGCAAGAAACATTTGCCCATTTTCACTTTCAGCACATGCACAACAAATTGGTTTGCATTGATTAAGAAACATGAAAAACATGCAAGGAAACCACAGTATCATGGTCTTAAACTTTTCCACTATTAATCGGACATGAATGTTGAAAAATAAAATTTTTCATCAATATGGAAATTTGGATACTTAGAAGTTTTGTTAAGTATTATGTGTTTTGCTAACTTTTTACTCTTTAATATTGAAAACAGTAGCATTCTCATTACTTAACATTAACTGCTTTTAATGAAATAAATTTCATCAATTTTTTTAATAATCAACAAATCTGTTAATTGTTATACAGTGAAGTCTCGCATCAATTCATTTAACTGTAGGATTAACTTAGTTTCGACATTAAACTTTATAAAGAAACATCTTTAAGATACAAAAAATAATCATTATATAAAACATTGGTATGTGAGACTGTCCTAAACCTATCATTTCTCTATTTATTCATAGGTCAGTGTAGAGTTTACCATATATTGTAATTATATGACTCAGTGACGTTGATGGCAGGTTTTTGCCATCATGCTATGATCTGTCGTGCATTTTCAATCAACTTTACATAGTGAACTAAATTGTGAATAAAGGATTCATCTGATTAAAATGTTAGTGTATATTATCATAGCTGTGCTATATGAATATATACAGTACCCACCAAAAGTTTGGAGACATTTTCACTTTTTAAGCCAACTGAATAGAGTTCATCTAAAATTTCATAACTGTTCATTTTATAAATGCTTTTTAGTTTTGCTTTAATTTTTGGTTATAATTATAATTATAACTGAGACTAAAAAAATAGCACAAAAGCTATGTTATGGAAAAAATACAATGAGCATGATTTTGGTGGCTTTAGGATGTCAGATGCTGAATTTTCTTATGTGTTGCATTCATGAACTTTGTTTTCATTTTATCACAAACCATACTTGAATATATAAAAAGGAATTATTCTACAAAAATAATCATCAAAATTCAAGAATTGTAGTGGATTTATTTTGTTTCCAAACTTTTGGTGGGTACTGTATACATAATTGTAAATGTTTAAAACATAATATACTATCTTGGTGGCATAGATTTACTTGTAATTTGGTATGCCTCTTATGATAGGACAGTTTTTGCTTTCCTCTTTTAGGTGCTCATTAACTCATTTTCTTTGATGTCCTTGTATGAACAGTTCAATATACTTATAAAATGCATACCCTGGTACGATTAATGCATTACAAATTTGAATGCTAGCAAATATTTTTTAATGATTGATGTACCCGCCTTTTTGGTTTAATAGTTAAGGTCACTTTCTTCAGTTCATTGTGACCTCTAATTAATTAATGGTCCAGGGATTGAGTTTAGGAATGGACCATGAGGATTATATGTAAAAGAAATCAGTTACATACTGTGAATGAGAGACTAGTATAAACTGTTGCATCCTTTGTTTGTTTGTTTGTTTGTTTGGTTAAATGCCGTAGCAACACTTTGTATAGGTCATATGACGGCGGTCAGTCAACTTACTCACTCTACTTGGAAAGGCAAAATCTCCGGATTTACCAATTACTAAGCGAATACTTTCGTCAGTGACTGACAACTGCCCTACATAATTAAAAATCATTGGTAGAGGGAGAATGGCCGTAGGGATCAAACCCATGAGCCCTTGATCAGTAGACTTGCGTGCTACCAACTGAGCTAGCTGGGCAGCTTACTGCATACTTTGAACAATGGTTAGGTAGACTGTCTGCTTTATACCTTATAAATGGAAGAAAATAATACATGCAAATGTTCAATATTGAGTACATAACCAGCCCATGTGCGTTCCCGACCAGTGACCCCTTTGGTAAACTAGATCCTGCAACTTGGCTACTGCATCATGGGCTCAGAGTTATAAATTATCATCTGAAGCTAGATATATTAAAGTTGTCTTAGTTGTAACCTGATGTTTCTTGCTGATATCAAATTTGGTATGCAGGTTGTAGCATCTGTTAATTAAATCACCTGTTAATATACTGACAAATTAATGTAATTGATCACTTTGATTGACTTATGAGAAAATGTGGTGTCAAGTCTTAGTCATTTTATGGAAGTAACAATTTAATGTTGGTGTTTTTATAGTTTTCTGATACATTCTGAACATTTCGTGGGTTTAGTGCACGGTTATACTCACTTTTTTCTTACATTGAGTTACAACCCTTTTCCACTAAACCTGCGATTTGTGATAGATTTAACTCAGTATATATTTTAGAGTCAGAAGTTACATGTTTAGTGATTATAGCTCAATATACACTTAGTGTTGGGAGGCACATTTTGTCATTTAAACTGTTTAAAATTTCTCGTCTCGGTTTAGTGTGACATTTTTATTTTATGTTGGATAGTTAAACAAACTGACAAGCTCGGATGATGACGTCTCTCATCATATTGTGTGATTTAAATTAGACACAGGATAAACTTTTAACTATTGTAGCATTGTATTGGATGGTGTGATTGTGTGGCTAGGCAATTTTAGAATTAAATACTTGAATTAAAATTGTTGGAACATGATACAATGGAATAGGGTTCATTTTTTCACGTTTCCAATTACGTTTTACAAATGTTTGCGGTGTTTCTGTTTACAATAAGGCGGTGGTCCAATATTTTCGGGGAGTTGTTTTTCTTTAATGATTTCATAGCATAGAAATTTTATTATGATGTATTTTGACAAAGATTGGTGCATGGTTTAATGAGCAGAGGTCTTGTTGAAGTTTGATAGTGTTCGTGAATTGAACCATTCTGAACTTCATGTTGTATAGATAATTTTATGCTTTAGCAGATGACATTTATTCATGTAAGCTGGAGAACTTTTTGAATGTAATAACTGACAATTACTGAGTTAATGAATCATGCTTCAGAATTTTTGAATGCAAATTTATTAAGATTTTTCAAGCTACATTCAATGTTGTGTTATAATTTTGGATGAGAAAAAAACACATGATATGACATATTGTAAAATATTTGAAATGAGTTTAGTGAATGACTAAATGATGATTTAAATTTGGATATTTGTTGCTGAAATATAATGGCTTATATAACAAAGGAATGTAGATTTGTTCTGCGGTAAAAGCGTTCAAAATTCAATCAGTTTTTATTGGATATACAAAATGCAGCGAAGAATTGTTCGTAAACTTAGTCGGAAGAAAAGTGCTTCTATGAAAACTAGTAGTGGAAGCGATAAACGGAAATTATCTAAAAGATTGAGTGTAAGTTACTTTATTCTAAATATATTGATAAAACAATCTACATAAACAGATTTACTGTAGAAGGCTGTCTTAGGATCTTCGGACATTGCACATGTTAGTGATGACAAGACCAGTTTACTTATGGTGATCATGTGACTTAAATATTAGTAAAACAAAAATTGCAGCATAGGGTATACTTAAATGTTATTTATTCATACTAGGTTTAACGCTGTATCAAAACAATTTTTTAGGTAATAATATTACAGCATCCAGCTCACCTAACCTAGCTTTCCTGGACCATTGTCTATAACCAGTACTCGCCTACCCTTTCAAAAGGTCAGAAACTTCTCCATATACCTTATTAATGGAAGAAAATTGACATCATTGTCAAATTTTAATGGAAGGGTATAACCTCCCTGGATGGGATTCGAACCCATACCCCCGTCAGGATACTGGATTTTAAAATCCAGACACGCTACCAACTGAGCTACCCACTCAGGTTATACTTAATGTTAGCATATCATGCCTCAGTGTGCCATACTGATATAATATTATATCTTCTACTCTTTTGAAAATATAGAAACACATTTTTTGTATAATAAACCCAAATAAATCATCATGCTAACATTAAGTGTGCTTTAGGCAGGAGTAAAATTTATAAAAAAAACTTGAACACATTTTTGTATAAACCAATAAAAACTAGTGTAAATCTTCTATATATTTCTATAAATATTTCTAAATTTACTCTAATTGGCTGTCTTGTTATATAATTACCTGATATATAACTCACCTATTATAACATTATCATATACATTTTACCTTAATAGCCATATTATCAAACAAGCATCCTTGCATGTTAATGTTCCATTACATTTTAATGGGGATTTTTGAATTTTACTGAGTTACTCAAGCTTTTTTTATGACAAGTTGACTTTTTTGGGTGACATTGATGTTTTAATTGGATTTAATTCGCCCTTTCTTGTTTGTATTATCATATTTTGTCGTTATATTTCAAAATTTCTTGACTTTAGTTTAAAAAAATCAGTAATGTACTGTATAGATGAAAAAAATAATTTTAATGGCACTTCAAGAATGCTGCCTAATATCATAGTATCATGTATATATCATCTCATCGTCGGCAACCACAGTACTTTCTTCTGTTACACTCCATACGTACCATGGGCAATATGACAGGCAAAATCTTATTTTCATGAATATGCATGAAGCAGAGGAGACCAATCTTCTTCCAATGGAATCGCGTGTTACAATTAAATAATGTACTCTTCAATAACAATGATGTCATACTTAGTTTTTCTGACTTAAAATAGAAACCAACGCATATGTTTATTTAAAAAAAAATGGTTGTATAATTTCATTGGCTAGTTTTCCGCAGTGGTTTTCTTACGGAACCAATGAAACCGCCTCATTAATTATTCATGGTTATGAGATTTTTCTAACCAAATGGCCCACGGTACATAATGCAGCATAGCGGAGTAATGTATCGTGGGATAACCTACGATGATAATATTATCATCTATGTACTGTTTTTCTATTGTACCTCTATTCACATGTATCATGTGCCAAGTGTAAAATAAACTGTTAAAATAAATGTATGAATCCAAGATATTGCAGAACAATGGGAATTATATATGAATTTTATGTTGTGATTAGTAAGTGTGACTTACAGTGGTTCCGTGATAAGTACATTAAAATTTTGTGATCTGGTATTGATCCCAGTAAGACATGACCATGATTTGTGCAATTTTGACCAAAATATCAATTTTACCTTTTACCTGAGAAGTTGCCTCTTTGTTGGAAGGGCATAGCTCAGTAACTTAAAATACTACATTGTTTGTACATGTACTGATGAAGTAAAGTTCAAGAAAACTTGAGAGATTAATCAGCAAATGTAATTGGCTAACTGCAGTAACTGAAATTATTTATATTAAAGATGTCTGCCGGCTAGCTCATCCAGTAGCACACAAGACTACTGATAGAGGGATTGTAAGTTTGATTCCCAGGTGGGGGATACTTTTATGGAGCTTGATATTACAGGCATAAATCTGGAAATGAAACTATGATAGTCAGGCATAATTTTTTGTGATCTATAGAATACCATATTAAACATTGAGCTTGATTAATAAGTAATTATTGATGTATAGCTTGAACAAACAAAATAAATCATTTATCATTGAACAGCACTAATTCCCCCTTTGTTATGCCCCCTGAGTTGTGTTTTATCATACAAAGGGCATGTTCCGCAAGGAAATCGCTAGATAGCGCTTCGTCCTCTGGTACCTTTCTTGCACCAAAAGTATTTACTATGTGACACCAAATCGAGGGTACCAGGGGACGAAGCGCTAGCTAGTGATCGCCTTGCGGAACGTGCCCAAAGTAGATAATCACAAAGACACCAAGAGTTATTTCCCTTTGTTACATTTGATCATTACTTAACTACAAAGTCTACAATGATGATATTGTTGTTGATATGATAATTATTATTCATTAGTTTTCTGTAATATGATCATCACATTTCTATATTATAATCTGATTACTATCTTCCACATAACATTGGTAACATTTAATAATGACTTAGGAGACTTATTTATAAGCAAGGTTATTGCTTTTAATAAACTTGTTTCAGGGATGAAGAGTCACATCCTGTGGAGACTGCACATAATGCGTTCTTATAAAGTGAACAGACCAATATCAAACTTAAATTTGTTCATTCATAAACTATTGTTAGTTGGTTTAATTTGTAAGTTACTGTGTTTGTGTGGTTGTTGTTCATTCATTATTTGTTCAATTGTTATATTCCCATTCAAGATAGTTAATTAATTGTATTATTTTATTATTAATTAATAAATAAATTGTAATATTTTATTATTTCAGCTTGATGATGCAGCTGAAAATTGGGATCCAGTTAATACAAAAGTTGGTAAGTAAAAGTTTGTTTCTACAATTTTGTAAATGCTGACTGTAAATGATTATTCTATCTTTCAATTGAACATGTCATGGTTTCTACAGTAGTATGGTTCAATGTTCATTCTCCAAGAACATGTCAAATAAATGTGTGCTTTACAAACTGTATGAATCAAATTTAAGATTGGTTATATAGATTCTGTAGCCATGGACCTACAGTAGTGGGCAGCATTTTGAAAATGGAGGTCCTGACTCCTGGTTTAAATTCTCAGCCAAGGCAGGTTTTACCCTTCCTTGAAAACTTTAATATTCAATATCAATTAGCTTTAGGAGAAGTTTAGACCATTGACTCCTGTACTTGAACTTGTAGAATCATTGACCTTAGTTATTTTGGTGCTAGAGTTTAACATATTGTTTTGTGGCATTACTGTCAGGAAAGTAATAATGAGTTAGCAATATTTTTACCATACTTGACTATCATTGTTTTTGAAAATATAACTATAGGCAGTACTAAGTAGGGGAGAAAATAAAATTTGAAGTAGCACTTGGTTTTAACACATTGGGCTGAGTCAGTGAAATAAAGACTGTAGCAAATCCTCATTAACATTTTTTGTGGATGATTACATTTAGGGCTGTGGATCGTTGAGCTAGTGGCAATCAATCTGAACCACGATTCATGTGTAGCAATTCACAAATCGAATCACCTGTTAATGGATAAGCATACATGAATTCATGTAATAACAACAATACAGTAAAGAGTTACATAAGTTTTTACTATTTGGAAACATTCCTATTACCAGACGTTTTATGGGCATTTTCACTGATTACATCTTGTATCAATCAAACTTTTGGCTCAAGATAATTCCCTACTTTATTATTTCATTTATATATTAATGACAAGCAAAATACGAAGTTTTGAGCTTCTAAATTGGGTCTTAATTAAGCTGAAAATGTTATTTTCTGGTCGGGATAGCGAATATCCGAGTACTCGAATACTCGCAGCAGCCCTAATTACATTAGTGATGTAAACTAGTTTTGTGATGACCAATCAATTGAGATTGCTGACTTTTAAGTAATTCATTTAATCAAGACAAAGTATTTCTAAATTTAAATAATAATTAAGTTAAAGGAACCACATTATAATATTTGTATTACATAACAGTGTTAAGTTTAAGACAGGTCATGGATTAGTTTGATCTTGAACATTGAGTATCTTGTGATATCTTCGGTCTAAATTTGAAATATAGACTAAAGTTAAAATATTACTTAAAATATAATATTTAAAAAGGACTTGAGTCAAAGTTGATCTTATAGATAGGCTAGTCTAGGGTCATATTAACCTTTATTCTGAAGAGTTGCTGTTCATTTTATATGGTTTCATCATACTTGAAATCTCTTGTCTCCATTCATAGTCTCCCACTTGACAGGTGCTTTTTAATAGTTCCCTTTTAATAGTAAATATTTTTTTCAAAAGAAGTATTTATTATTTGTATATATGAAATGTTTGAAGAACTTAGATATTATATATAATATAATATAGTCTATATCCAAAAGTTCTTGGACAAAAATGACTAGTCTGAATTACCTGCCCCTTGCCACTATTGTTAATGGGTCAGGCAAAGTGCAATATCGGCAAGTAACTAAAATAAGGTATCCACTGTAATTCTTGTACAAAGTTCATTTGGTTTAAGCCCATATAGTAAGAAATGTTCATTTGAAAACAAAGTTATCTGATACCTTATACAATACATCGGGTGCCACCATTATTCTGCTTTGCCTGAAGTACTTTTACCCGTCAAAGAACGACTGAGAATCGGACAAAAAATTACTTAAAATTTTAGAAAATGTTATCATGCATACTTCAAGAATTTTTTATGATAATTAATGCTTATTTTTGTGACATACTTCGAACCATATGTTGATAAACTTATTTAAAAGTGGACTTTGAATTTGTTCACTTCGCTCTTTTTTTCATTCGTAAAATGTGAATGTAAATTATAATCCAATAAACATGAGTTTGTTGATGGACTTTTAGAGGGCACTGTATATATGAGAGTAAATGTTCAAATATAAGTTATGAAATATTACATGTTATAAGTATTCTTTCTTGTCTTATATTAGTTATATCTTACTTTCCTAGTCATAGGCAGATCCAGGATTTCCAGTTACAGGGGGTGAAAAATTCAAGTTACAGGAGGGGGGGGGGAATGAACGAGCAACGAGCAGACTGTGGGTCCAGGGGCTGTATTTAGGCCCCCTATGGGTCCTAGGCAAAGCCCTGACCAAGGGGTTGCGGCCCAAAGCTCAATTCTAAGGGATTCAGGCATATTTACAGAACATAAACTAGCCTTTCTCACAATATATAATAAAAGCATCCAGATATATCATATAATTTTCGTACTGCCATTGGATCATGTTATAATCTTACAAATTAATTAGAAGGAATTGTCCTTGAATGATTGTATGTTATGTCATAATGTATGAGTGCACTCCTGAGTCTTGTAACTTATTGCACGCATACAAAGTATTTCACTTTGGTTAACTTCTATAACATAAGTCCACAACAAGTTGATCATATGTTCTATGGATTTTTCTGGAAAAAATGGAGTGAGCGAGCGAAGAAAAAAAATTAAAAAAAGTCTTTATTCACTTGCTTTATATAGCGGTTTGACCAAATTTTTATGAGCGAGCGAGGAAATAAAAATTATTTTTTTTGTAAAAACTGTCAAAATTAAGGTGCGAGCAAATCCATAGAACATATAATCAACCTGTTGTGGCCTAATTTACTTTTTCTTTGATTACATTACTCTTCCTAGTAAACTAACAAACAAACTATTTGAAACTAGATCTAACAGGAAATATTAAAATGCTGTTATATTATCATTGCCATGACATTATTATAGTTTATGGTAAGATTATGACATGAAAAAAATAAAATGAAAAAAATAAATTCAGTCAATATAATGTAAATTCATGGATTTACAAAAAACTAAGCTATGTCACTCTCTATTTACATGTTGATAGACTAGTTTTGCACCTACCCATTGATGTGTTTTTGTTTTTTATTTTGGAAAATAATATGTTAATAATATTATCTTGTACAATATTTTATAGCCATGGTAATATATGAGAATGTTTTCATGAGGCCACAACAAATTGATCATATGTTCTATGGATTTGCTCGCACCTTAATTTTGACGAAAATTATATTTTTATTTCCTCGCTCGCTCATACAAATTTGGTCAAACCGCTATATAAAGCAACTGAATTAAGATTTTTTTCTTTTTTTTTCTTTGCTCGCTCGCCCCATTTTTTTCAAGAAAAATCCGTAGAACATATCATCAACTTGTTGTGGCCTGATATGCAAATTAGGATGATGTTACTGCCAATAGGTGCATATTTGTTCAGCTTTAATAATTCCTTGTATGCCTACTAAAAAGATTTCTTTAATGCAAGTGCTTAAACCACATTGTCCTGATATAATTATGCCTCAGTTTGTGTTGGTTATTTTAACGGATGGATGGATATGAACTTGGAAGATTTGTGAAGAAAATTGAGTAGCCAATCCGGGAGTTAACGTATCTCCACCTTAGACACAGGCCATGCTGATTTACTATGGTTTCACCTGGTGGTCTTTAGATGGGAGACAGATCTCCCTGGAATAAGCTGGCATTGGTTTCACCTGTGGTGAATCCCAGTTGTATTTAAATATTGAACACCAATGGGGCAACTTCCTGGTGATTGCCAATTCAACACATTTCATCCTGACTAAATGAGGTTCTTCATGATGTTGCTATGGTTGTTAAAGTCCTGGTTTGAACCGGTGTCCAAACATACCAGGGCTGTACACCAGAACAGTGTAAACTTGACCATTATGCATAAGTTATACTTCAGCCAAGGAGTTTCTCACATGGCCACATGGTGGTCATCGATTAACTTAACATAACCTATTCAATACAAATTCATTTAATTTGTTTCAATTTCAATTCATGAATAAAATTGTTTTCCCGTATTGTTGACAAAAGACTTGTCATATTAGCTATTCAAAATGTCAATAAATACACCAAAATAACATGACATTTAATAATTCTACATTTTCAAAACTGTCATAAATTAAAGGCCAATCTGGCTGACTCTGACATTTCAATTTTAAACTTTGCTCTAATTTACCCTTCAGTCACGCAATTCACTTTTCTTTGTTCAAAATTTATTTTTGGGTGGTAAAAAATTTGAATTCAAGTCATAATTAAGTGCTCTATTGAGCTGTGTCTGAATGTGTTGCCGTTTTAGAACCATCTGCATTATATCTGCATTATATATAGTTCATTTTTCTGTTTTCTTTATGACAATATGATACTACAAGTATAGCTGGTACAATTTGACCTGAGAATCTGATGGATTTTAGTTCAGATAATATTTCAGATGTGACTTAAATGCAGAAACCATGTTAAATGTTAGTTTGGCAGCGTAATAAGTTAACAAAAACTTAATCGACATCTACTAAAACTTTGTACCTTTTAAATATGACCAGAAATATTTTGTATAATTCTTGATAGACCGTTCTATTTGAAATTACATAAAATCTGCAGTGACTTCTACCTGGCTAACTGATTTAATGGGCGTAAATGAAAACAAGACTTTGTATTCATTGTTTCCATGGGTCGATTTACACAATCTGTATAGATGCAGAATGACTCAAACCTGAATGATGAATAACTTCTTTAATATCAATTCTGGTTGATTAAATGTTGTCATATCAATTAATGATTCATTTTATCTTGTCTTTTAAGATATCAAATGTTCATTTCTGTCATGGCCCAGTGGTTTAAATTAGTCATGTAATACTAATACCCCACCCACCCAGCATTTTGACATTATAATCCAGTGGCTCCTGTTACAGCATATTAAATCAACTGTGGTTAAACCATTATAACATATCCTATGGGATAATAGGATTGACTTCAGATTTGTTTTTCTTATTTTGATTTAATACTATTGTCATTAGAATGTGAAATCAAAATATGACCTTTAGCTCTATTATTTGTTTGTTACCAAGAAAAAATATTTTATCTACTCCCGTATATGATGTACATTATGTAAAATATTGTTTGATAAATTTGATAGTGGGTCATGTTTGCCTAATTTTCATAGATATGATCTATTTGTTATAAATTAAATGTTTTCTATTTATTTATATTATATAAATTTGATTGACCTTTCTAATACAATGATTTACATCTATTTATAATGTGTTATGTTAGCCTGGAGCCGCCATGTATCAGATGTTTTAATGGTGAAACATCAACCTGGTGTTACTATTAGATTTCTTTTTTTGTTGGGTTTAATGCTGTAGCAACAAATTGTATTGGTCACAACAGTCAGTCAATCTACTCACTATTCCTTAGCTGTTAACCAGTTACTAGGCACACACGTTCATCAGTGATTGACAACTGTCCTACATGATTTTAAGTCTGTGGTAGAAGACATGTCATGACCAAGTTCCATAAAAGTATGCCATAACATATGACCCTAGATCAGCTAAGACTTGCGCACTAACCATTGACCTACCCAGGCAGCTCAACCTTGTGTTTCAGTGAGATTTAGATTGTATTCTTACATAACCTACAGATTTTCATTTTACCGCAATGACTGTAGAATGGCCAGATACTTTAAAACCAATTATTCAAGATGGTCTCATGGTCTGATTATAATAGTAGACCTTAGAACTGTTTGTGACCTATACAAATATTAGTTTAAACTTTTAATGAGAATAGTGAATACAATTAAAAGACAGGCACTTTAAACTTGTAAGCTCACTCTGTGATATTATAATATGGTACGTGGTTACTTAAAACTATATGTAATTGGAAAAAGTTTCCTTGCAGGAAAATTGCAATGATGTAATAGAATATATTTTATTATTGATTCAATGAAATTTTTACGATAATTTTCCACTGTGTTTAGTAATCAAGTTGGTAGAAAGTATGTGCCTCTCAACTCTCATGTTAAAACCTTAGAGCTCTTCTATCCCACTAAGTGAAGACTGCCTAGTGCAATGTGACTTAGACTAGTGGTTTCAAAAAGTAAGCAAAAATATGTTTCCAGTTTAAGCCCTCCTCAAATATGAATCGTCTAAAAGCAAGGCAAGTTTATTTTACAAGTGCATAAATAGGCTCTGCTTATTTTTTATAAGGTTTAGTACATATATGGTATAGTATTTTACTGGCTGTTAGTTTGTGTTGATTTAAATCATGAATGTATAATGAATTAATCTACAATCGTTTAAAGTTGAGTTAATTTCAAGGTTAATTATTACAAACAATAAATCTAAACATCAAACAAGGTTTTTGTATTTTATATGCAGCTGTCTTACAAAATGTACATTACATTTACTGCTTATATATCGGCACATCAATAACGTTAACCTCGACTTATTTGACGAAATTGTTAACAATGGCGTGATTGACACAGAATACCTATCAATTACCCCAAATAATCAAAAATGTCAAAAATTGCGTAACTTTACGACTGTCCATTGTGAAGATTGTCAATAGAGCTGGCTAAAATTAGGTGACATATAAACATGTAAATAGATATATCTTGTCAATAGCATGGGTCAATGATTATAATGGTCATCACTAGGTCAACTCTGGTCAGAAGTTTAATTGTAATGACCAAAAGTTTTTGATCAATTGAGCGAATAAATGTTGAAAATTAAAGTTGACGGAAGTTATCAGATCATTCAGATCTACAATATCGGCTTTTTATAAACGTGTTGCCTTGTGTTCGGATATGGAGTTTGCTTTCTATTAGAAAATTGAAAAATATACTTTTATTGACTTTTCATCTTTTTTTTGACTCATTCGGAAACTTTGGATGATTAATTTTTCTAGGTTTTTTGTATTGTTTATTGTTTTGACAATTTCCATTTTGGATTTATAAAAAATTGTAAAAAAATATTTTTATTGCTGAATGGTTATTTTCAAATTTAAGGTGAGTTGAAGTTTATGTGTTTTACTATAATTGATTATCATGTCGACTGAACATTGTTTTCCATATTTGACAAAAAACAAACATTTTTATTATTTATGTAAATTCAATATTGTGTGATTCACATTTTTTTTGCAATTTTTATGATGTTTTACATATTAAGTCTATAGGAGGGGTGAATTTATAATTTTATGCAATAAGGGTTGATTAGATAAGTAAAAATATGATTCATGTTTTTTTTTTATGAAACATGCCCCACTTTCAGAATATTTTTCTTTATAAAACTTTTAGACCTAATGGATTCACCCTCTGTCTGTCTTTAATATCTGGAAGATTTAGAGAACTATTTTGGGGTCTGATTTTTTGTTTAAAATTGATTAATTTCGAATCATGCATGTAAAACGTTTTATTAATTTGTTGTGTTCATGAAAGAGATTGATGATAATGTTCATGTTCCCTTGAAAATAGACAATTGCAAGATTTAAATTTTGTTGGCTATGAATGGCTTAGGACTTTCTTTGCACCCACTAGCTCAAAGTCTAGAAGTAAAAATTAGATTTGTTTATTAAAAATCACTTATTTACAGTCAAGCTAGTTGAGAAATTCTGTCTATTACTATACTAGTAGATGAAGGAAATCAATAAGGCTTATGTTCTTTAAAAAGTTTGAAACCTATGCAAGCTGGCTATACTTTTAGAATCATAAGTATTGACTATGATTTCTTTTATGTATAACCATTATCCATCTGTCATTCTTATATAGTATGCTATATTATATATTCGTATGTTAATCTTATGATATAGAACATTTTTATTTACATTATAACAGACTATATTTACATGTAGAAAGTCTTTGATCTAATATTATAGTAATACAATCCAGGGTTTTGTTTATTTTTTTATATAATAATACTTTAAAATACTCAATGACCAAAGGAAATGGATATTTTTCTATTGGATTTCAATTCTAATATTATACATTGAATGAAATTATCAATATTTTTTCTATCATTTTATTGAACTGACCAAATGATTTAATTGTTTGATTGAATTGACCAATTGTACAATAGTAACAAGTGGTCAGCAGTGGACAATAGCTGGTGTAAACATGGCTATTACATAGGAAACTAGGATATGCCATGTCATTCGACTTTTCAACTTATAATAGAATCAAAGAATTTGACCTTTGTCAATGTTGAGGGTACTTATAATACTTAACTTGTATGGAACAGTGAAACCTCCATTTATGGTCACTTTCATAATAACAGCCAACTCTAGATAACAGCAATCATTGCCTTAACCAAACAGCTGGAAGTCTGATTGCCCCCCCCCCCCGCCAATCTTTCTGGGTATTTTGGGAAAGATTATCCAGGAGGAAAATTGGCTTGCTACCCTGGGTCTAGTGAAATTAGAATCAAGCTAGTGGAATTTACTTATTTCATTTAGCCAGACTAGTTGATAGTTTTGCTCGTTACTATGTAACATCAATTGTGCTAGCACTTAAGAAAATTTAAGGCAATGACTGCAACAATCACCTCAATCCACCATTTTGTTGTTGTTTTTTTTTCAATAAAAATGACCTTTCTCTAATGACAATGACTTCTATGACAGTCATGCTATTAAAGTTCTACTACTGGTTGTTGTAGAGAGGTGCCACTGCTCTTGTTATAGTCTGCAGACAGTTTAAGCTTGTTCTAATACATGAATGGAGATTATTTAGTATTCTATAATAGGTATGCAGATTAAGTAAGAACTAAGTTAGAATACAGATTTAGTATAGTGGGAAACCTTGGAGTATTTCGGTCATTCATTTTTAGCTTGTTACTTTTGCTCTACATTTTATGATATTATACTGCTCTGGAACTTGACTTGATATTGAACCTAGTGATATATTTAAAGACAGGGTCAGGTGATAAATTTATAATTTTTCTTCATTGATTTCATTAATTTTATTTCTTCCTTTAATTGTATGCAGTATGCAAGATTGTGAGCGCTTCAGGGTGACAGAATGTTTTATGAACTCAGTTTTTGTCACTTGCAACATGGGGCTAACATCATGGCCACACTATGCTTTCTTTTTAAGACATCCAGGATCTGTTGTTGTTACTCTACCTCATGTCTGGGTGAGGCAAAATCTTAATTTTAGGGAATCGTGAACAAAATCATGGCTGAGTATGGATTAAACTTAAATATTTTACAGCTACATTTCCATATAGGTGTGTTGTTTTGTGCCAAGCGCCTACCCTCACCTTAATACGCAAGGCTTCTCACGACCTACGGCTGTCTGCACGTAAGGGTCCGCAACAAGCTATGATTTTATGGGACTGAGGCATTACCAGGCTACCTGATGTCTTGTAGGTTCTAAATCTCACTGGCTACATTTGACAGCTGTCTGTACAGGGTGTGTCCAATCCACAACCACCATTTTCTCTAATGATGCTACATAAAGCCTTTTAAAATTTCAAGCAAAAATTATTAGTACTGTTGCTCATACTACTTACTTATTTTCTGAAACCTAATTTGATATGCAAATAATGATTGCTAGGATATACCATTTAGTATTAATGTGCTCTGAAGCTCTTCATACAAACTAGAGCTGGGTACCGCCAGGAAATTTATACCACGGTATACCGCGGTTTTTTACTAAATACCACGGTATATACCACGGTATACCACAAAGTAAGCATTCAACATGCGCAGTAAGGCTATTAACTAAAAATACACTTTTAAAAAGATCATTTATTAATTTTTGAAAACACAACAGTTCTTATTTAAGGGTAATAACTATAACCACTTGATATTCCTTGATATTTTAAGGGTTTTTTTCTTAAATTTATCGAAATTTTTATGGTATTTCGTAATCGAACTTGAAAATAATCGCGAACACATGTTTGTCATTAAACAAAAGAATATCATTGTTAAAATTACTGCAAACATTAAAAATATAGAATCCCCGGTGTCGTGACAATTTGTGACGTAATAAGTCATAATTACTTCTTGGAATTAATATGATATACATGTACATTGTATACCGAAATACCCATGGCATATACTAACTAAATTTTACGATCAACTTATCACAGAAAATGATGACTGTCTTAAATTAGTCAACGTTTCTTTCTCGCAGAATACAAGACAACTCAGATCGACGATTGCTACCATGCATTTTTATTTATAACTTCCACAGTGTTAGGCAGAGGTAAAACTAGTTTCACTAACTTAAATAGAATTTTCACTTGTCCACGGACAAGTCAAACTAAAAAAAATAACTTAATGTACGACTCGGACAACCGTTGATTTCTCCACCCCTGCTGACATATTTATCGTGTAAAACCAAAATCACGGGTACTGCTCGCTTACCAGAAAGGAAGTTAAGTTATTCTATACCGGTATTTCCGAAAATACCGCGGTATTGTACCGCGAGATAAAATACCACGGTTACCGGTTTACCGGTAATACCGCGCACCTCTAATACAAACAAACCAAAATAGGTTAATGCTAATATTTGTATTATATGTGATGAATGATAAATGTTGAATGCACCTTAAAGTTTATTAAACATGATTCTGAAATGTTTACTTCATTAATGTGTTTATATTTGCATTTTTTATCTATTTAAATGATAAATCATTAAAAAAAATTCTAGTGCACTTGCACCTAAAAGCTAATGGTTATCTCCCTTGTTGTTTTTTTTAAATTGGAATTTAATTGACAGATTCTTCAAATATCAGAATAATTCAAAATGTAACATGATGCTGCGTGGAATAATGTCATTAAATGGATTAAAATACCCTTGAAATTTATATAGATTCTGTCACTAGTTAATAGATAGGCTTGTGTCAGGATTCTCCTTTTCTCCTTTGACCATTGTTTGTCAAAGAGCTATTAAACTTGGCACTTGAATTGTTCATAGTAAACATATGAGCGTGTGCTGAAAGAGATCATTTTGTCATCCGAGAGTTTTGATTTAGTCTATGATCTATGGATATTCAAAGCCTACTATCTCAAGTGTTAAGGTATAATATTATTGTTAAGTCAAGTCTATAGAATATTACAGGCTTTGCGCAAAATGATTGTAACTCACTCTTTTTTTAACTTGAGTTATGACCGTTTTGCGCTAAGCCCGCAATATATAAAATATCTTAAAATTCAGAAGGTGTGCCTTGAATGCTTAATGATATGATATTAGAGTAACTTTAAACTATGATATTTTAGACCCTGTCGAAAAACATTGTAGTTTATAAGAGTATGAGACTGTTAGTCATTTTTACTATAGTTTATTTGATGTTGGCTTGAATTTCTATTTTCCTTTTTGGTACATTAAGGATAATTATGATATTCGGATGAATATAGATGTGGCTTAATGTATATAGTGAATTGAAATGTTACTACATTATAAATATGTGACATTAAGAACACTTTCCAGAAAATTTCATGCATTTTAGAAATTAACTGCGCATAGACTATTAATTGATTGTTCATAAACAGTTACTTGTTTATGTCACAGGGGTTATATGTATGAAAAAATTGCTTTTGTGGAATTTTACTGCTGAATTACTGGATTATTTTGTTTATTTATAAGTGGTATCTGGATTTATTTTCTTGTTCTTTAATTTAAGGTAGCTAATTCATTTTATATTTTTACTTCAAATTACATTGTTCTACACAAATGATACAGAACTGAACAGCTTATCATCAAATTTTTATGACAATGTTACATTTCAATGTAGTTGATTTTATTACCAAAATTGGTTGTAAGGACATATGGACCCCTGAACCCAGAGGGAAATCCATGCAGTTGCTGATAATGTCATTTTAATCACCATAACTTTGTGTCATTCAAAGTTTTTATAAGAATTCAAGGAGATACTAGTCTAGGCTGAGACTAGCTCACCGAATCTTTACTAGATCATTTTTTATGAAACAATGTCAGTCTTTCAATGCTACAATATGTTTCTTGTGAACAGAAATGTGACCATGTATGCAACTATAAAATGTTGATAAATTATTGATGGTTACCAACTGATGAATAACCATTCCCATCTGCATTGTTTTGCCGAATACAATCATCACCAAAGTGCTTCTTATGTTGTTTTTTTTAGTGGGGAAAAATCTAGATAGAAGGGGTCTACAAAATCTTTAAAACGATCAAATTACGCAGTTGTGTCATTTCAGTATGATGTAATTGTTCTTGGATCGTGACCATGAATGATTATAACCTGTTTTACATTTAATTATGTAATATACTGTGACTTATGCTGTAATAGAAATTGATCATTAACTCAACACCATTGAGAAAGTTTTAGCTGTATCGTGTTACATTAAATTATCATTATTGTGTATTTTCAGGTAATTTATTCTCAAGTAAATTCTGGAATCATTATGATGACTATGCTGATCGTTACAGTGCAATAAAAGGGTAAGTAAGCATTTTTGAGCTCACAGTAAACCAGACATTAAGTTCTGATTTCACTATACCTGTATATATGGTATCATATGTATATGTAGGACTAGATGCTAGATTAATTTAGTGTATAAGATAATTAATAATTAATTGGTTCATACAGAGGTTCAGTTGTTTTAGAATTTTATTCAATGGCAGTCTACGAAATAAGTGGGTGTCCGGTTGCCCTGGATGACCACTTTTTAGTTCAGGCAACCAAAAATTTCCATTGGGCTACCAAAATTATGTAAATGAGATATAGTGCATGCTGTTAAAATGATCCACTTTCATGTCCTAATTTCATAGACTGCAAAGGTGTCCTACATAGATTCTGGAGTGAGGTTTGGAAACCAGATTATCAGTTGAATATAATGTAGGATCATATATGTGTTAAAAGTATATCATAACAAACATTCTTAGTATTTAAAAAATAACTGATCACTTCTACATGTACATACTCAAACATACATCATACATATGTATTTATTTATCAATAATTGACATGTACATTTCTATACTTCAATGTATGTTATATATGTAATGACCCTAGGACATTGTTACATTACTAGAAATTATTAATTTTGATTGTTCTAATGTTTTCTAGATGTACATTAACCTGTGTATGTTATGTTAATGTTAGATCAATTAATGTTTATGTTAATTATAAAAAATAACTTCCATGTTTTATTAGGAAATACATTTCAACATATCTGTTATCTAATAGTGAATAGATCATGGTTTGAAGTTCAGAAGCATTAATATCAATCTAACCACAAGGGGCATAGATCTGATTGGCTAATTATCTGTATTGTCTTTATATTACAGTAAAGTCTGGCCATGAAGACCACTTAGCTTATTGCAAAATCATGTGGCTTTTTTTAACAATTTTAAGTCCAGACTGGTTATTTTAAGCACAGAAAAGTCCCTACATTCACCATTCCACTATTAAGATCGTCAATTTTAATGGTCCTTATTGTGGAACTTTACTGTATCAAAATTTCATCTAAACCACAAACTGTGATCTTTTCACTGTTGGAACACGATTGTATTGAAATTTATTTCCATTCTGACGTTCTAAGCAAAGGTTAATGGTATTAAAACGGAGCTATTAATGCCAGCATACAAATTGATGTCACAATCCTTTACATTATGTTATATTGATGGCTTATTACATATTGCTGATGCAACAAAAGTTGATTTTGCTGAAGCAAAATTGTAAGGATGTGCATCGTGTTAGAATAATTAATAGTAATGCAAATCTAAGTATAAGTTCCTGGTGGGTGACAAATCCTTTGACTTTTTATTTTATTACATGTATATCTCCAACATTGAATACTTTTTTTATCTTTTTAGACAATTCTTTGTTTGCTCCATCTTACAATAACCACACAGTATTCTGTTGTGAGAGGTTTGATAGCTAAGTCACTTTTGTTGCAACAGCTCGCCAGTCTTAAAATACAGCATGCTAAGGTTCCTTTGCAGTATTTGCAATTCAAAAATGGTGTGAGCAAACATCAGGAACACCAACAGTAAAAAAAACTCACATACCTTTGGCACAGTCAAGTTTTTATTCAAAAGATTTCAAACATGTCCCATATTTACAGATCTTACAGAGTTTTTATCACATAACTTTTTTTTGAAATTCTGTATTGTTTCTATTTTACAGGACATTAGAAGATAAATATATACATGACGATACATTTGTAGAATTCTTAGAATTACGTAGAGGAAGTTCTGATTTTATGTTAGAAGACTTACTTCAGTTACCTGTAAGTTATCATATATATTGTGGACATTGTCTTGACATTAATGGCTGTCCCAACACAGGCCAATTGCCTGTGACAACTTTACTTTGGGCTCTGGCTATAATATTTTCCGCAAGTCTTTTGAACTGCAATCAGAATATAATTATAACTCAAAATTTTTATCTGAAGTACCATTGTATGGGCAAGTACACATTAATAGTTGGGCAACCTTATACAAAAGTTAATGTCAAGCCCTGTGCAGACCTTATTTATATGTTGTATCTTTCTTATTTACTCGTTGTACCTTTCTTCATTTCTTTAGGGTTCACATTTCCAGGAACATTGGCCACTATGTACAGTATTATAAACATTTTTTTAAAAGTGTCATAATTCCATGTGAAATCAGTTTACTTGGACCCATTTTGCTCACACAGACAAATTGCAGCCATTGTCTTAACCCACAAGCCCAAAATCCTGTAACTAGTGAAAATAGTTTTGGACTTAGTGAAATATGTTTTTTCATAAAATATTTTTTTTTATAATTTTACTCATTAATAACACAACATATTAAATTGGGCTTCACAGTTCTCTAGAAAAGTTAAGGCAATGAATGAAATCGTGAGTTGCTGAACTCTAATATTGTAGGATTAGCTGTAAAAATATTTGTATTATGATATCTAGTAATAATATTATCACAAATGATTGGTTGATTATGATTCATTGAGTGATGTCAGTTGTCAGCGTCATTTTGATGTATCTCCTTCATTGTTTAATATATAGTTACACCATTTCTTCATCAAACACTTAATATCACAATTTCATAAAAAATATATATTTGATTTGTGGACTATTTTGTTCATAATAAATAAGTTTTATTATAAGAAATCAAATATATATATAATATATTATATATATAATATCCAATGTAATAAATTTAACCTCTGGGTATATATTAGTCATTCAGGGTCATGACCCTTTAATAACCATAGGAAATTAGTATTTTATCATTGACAATCAGGTAAACATCTAATTTAATGACAGTTTTACACTAACTTGTAAATGGTACTACATAAATTATGGTGTTATCTTAATTCTGGTGGATGAAGGAACCAGTTGTCTACTTGATGAATCTAACCCTCGGATGATGATGTTTGTAGGTTAATTTTTCACTGTGGCCCGTCCACTCCATTATGGATTTATTATGTGAAAACTTAGATCAGAACTTAACTTAAACAAGTTGAGTGTCTAAGTGCCGAGGAGACATTCTGTTCAGAAGAACCTTGGTTGTTGTTTTTTTAATACAACATCTTCTGCGGCATTGATCACCCTCACCATTTCTCAACCAGTGGTCATTTTCACAAAAAATCTTATGAAAAAAATTATCGTAAGTCAATGTAAAAAATTTAAGTCAAAGCCTAAAAGATATCATATAATGATATGAATTTTAGAAAGTATTCATTATTCTCCATAAATAAAGATTATTTTAATTTGATTGAACGAAGAATGAAGGTATTGTGAAAGTTTCCTGCTTTTAAACTTACTATGATTTTTATCGTACATTCTTTTTTTTAAAATGACTGCTGGCTTGGAATTGTTAAGGCTGGTTTGAATCTTTATGTAAGATTAAAGTGATATTTAGTCTCAAGGAGAGTACTCAAGATGTTATAATATCCATTTTAAATCTGCTGGTTACATCTTTAACAACCAGATTTGTATAGAATATAATATGTAACAAGATAGTAAGATTATTACATTACATCATATAGATATTGCCTCAATATGTTACATTGAGATGATAGGATATAATGTCTGGAGTACTCCTTGAGACAAAATCTTCATCTTACTTGTTTGAAAAGTCTGGGGCTATACACTTAAAATCTTGGGTTTTTTCACCAATGGCTTAGGATATGATATGTTATTCACCTTTGCCTTTGATATCATAATAGGTGTTTAAATGGCCTGTTACAGCTACCTTAAGCTACAGTTGACTTAGGATTAGGAGATGGCTTAACAATTGAAGATGACACAATAGACATTTCATGGGCATTTTGTTCCTGCTATTCAGTTATGTGTGTAAATACAATTTAATACTATGTTTTGTATTCTGATGATGATTTCATTTGGAACTCTCCTCTACCTTCCTGATGCAAGATCTTGGAATTTTCCTTTGCTGTAGAAAGTCATGACATGGGGTTTCGAATGGAAAATACTGTTTGTTTAAGTTCTAATAAGTCCTTTTTTTCAAGGAACTGACCCCATATTCAAGCTAAAATAATGAAAAGGGTTAATTAGATCCTGTTTTGCAATGCTTAGCATTAACATGAGTCTCATACATTTGTTGATTCTATTTTCTATAAAAAAAAGTTACATAACCAAACAGACAATTCATCTTATTACGTCACAAGAAGATAGATTGAATTTTACAGTACAGACATTTAAAATCTTTAACTTTAGTATACTATACTTAACATTATAGTGCGCAATAACAATAGTTAATAACATAATCCATGACTGTTTTATTTAGCTAAGATGATGACAAGCTATTGCGCACTATAATGTTACCCTGTATGACAATAGCCAGAGTTAAAATTTGTTGAAATTCTATAATGAGGAGTTTTTGTGTTAAAAGTTTCTATATCAATATAATATGATATAATGTATTCTATTTGTTGATCCAGTTACTATTACTGGTATATATCTGTTTTTATTTGCATTCTTAGGGCTTCTGTTACAACCTCTTTACTTGTTTGCAGTTTAATATATTGTTGACATTTGATGTGTCTATGCTAATATATTAGAAAGTAAGAAATAAATACTCTCCAGGTACATTCTATAAACTTTAAAGAAAGACTTTGGCTTGGCTAATGTGAGGTAGAAAGATATATGACTGGATTTCAATTTTTGTGTTGTTAGATATTAGTATTTAGAGTTAATATTTGTGATTGGTAACCAGTCTTGAAATAGTCAATTTTGATTGGTTGATTACTATAAATAAAAATTTTGAATTGACCAATCAAAATGCTTAGTGGTCTTATTGTTTAATTTTGGTCTTTAACTCATGTCATCATAAATGCTGTACAACTATTTAACAAAAATATCTATTAGGCTAAATTAGCACAAAAAGTAGGCTAACAGTATATGTAAAAGTTTAGTACAAATGTAGTTTGAAACATGTGTCTATTCTTTAATGCTAAAGTGGCATCAATATTTGATGACTTTTTTATGTTACAGTATATAAGTTTGAAATTTGATTTTTTTTTGCACTATAGAATTATGCTGACTCTAGCTTTTTATAACATCTCAGTGAAGTCAGTTTTAGAATTTATGTGAAAATAATGACATACAATAAAACATTATATTACATAGATTATACCAGAGAGACATAGTCTCCTGATTATTACAATGATAACTAATCACATAATAATGATCACTTATTGTGATGGTTTGTGTGATACATTGTATATAACCTTTATTGTCAAAATCAAAAAATTTCACTCCATTATTATTATAATGTTAATACCAAACTGACATTGTTGTACTCCAAGGTATAATATATCTATGTAATATTATGATATATTCTGTACTCGCGTTGCATTCGTGCTTAGCTTGAATGGCAATGCACTAAATGACCTCTAGTGTCCTCTTATGGGTCTCCGAAGTTCCTGGGTCTATTTCCATTTCAAGCTATAGACATTTACCTAGTTATGATATATATATTATGTCACTTGTAAATTACCCTGTCTTCATCACAGGGATTCCAAGCATTAACTAACCATTTATACCCATTTTATTATAGGTATAAATGGTTTAAGTGATCGCTTGGAATCCCTGTGATCTTCATGCCAGATGTTATGGTCACATGGATCATGACTGCTTACAGAATTAGAGGTCTCATTTCTAGTCCAGATCATGAGTTACATATTTAAGCCAGGTTGTCAACATTTTGATGTATCATTAAGGCTATTTGAAATATATCAACAGATATTTTGTTTCTAATACATTCTTCCGGCAAAACATGAGTTAGACAAAAAATTGACCACAAGTATTTTTCAAAATCATGGATAAATTACATTAAGGTATTATCATACATAATAAACAGATGTTCAGAAACTTATACCTCCAAGTTTATACTTTTTATTAAATATGATAGCATACAGTCTGGCCACACAGAAACATGAATCCATGGTAACAAAACTTGTATTATATTTAACAATTTTAAAGTACATGGAGTGACTGATGTCTTTGTTCTACAGCATTATGATAACATCTTCAACATGCATTCTTAAACATATAATGTTGTCTGTCTCATTTTAGGAATTCAAACTTACCGTGCTTGACATTCAATGACCCTTAAATATATCTGTAATAGGGGTTTTTAGGGTTTTTCGAATGATTCAAAATTACAAAGTGTTTCATTAATTGAGCCCCTAAATATATCTGTGTACATGGGTTTTAGAGTTTCCGAATGATTCAAACATGCAAGGTAAGACATTTAATGAACCCCTAAAATATTGTTCAAGGGGATTTTAGGATATCAGAATGACACATGTTGTAAGACAATATTGAAGGTTGATACTTGAAGGATTAACTGATATAAGATACATGTTCTGTGTAATCAAACGTTTAATTTTTAAATTTTGAATGGTTTGCCGCAATGTTAAAGTAGTAATTGGATACAAAGTGGAAATGTATTTATACATGTATAATGTTCTCTAGGGCATTATTTTATTGACCGCAAACTGTATATCAATTATATACATGTATAGTAGAAAAACCACAAGTTTGCCCTAAATTTTTTGAAATCACTAGAAGTTTGAATTGTCAAATTGTACAACATTGTAATACATATATTTATTTAGTGGGACTGTGTTAGTAAAATATTAAAATGGTATTAAAAAGGTCAAATCATTTTTTTCAAAATTCCATTTTGTATCTAGGGCTTTAATTCTGATGGTTCAACTGTCACAGGTCTAAGACTGTTATAACAATGGTGACATTCTTAATCATTAAGAACTTAGTAGCTGCATGCTTGTTAAATACAGAACATTAACTTACATTTACATGCACTTTAATAGAATATTTGTAAAATTAATTCATAAGATTAATTAACTGTCATTATATGTAAGATTACAATAAAAGAAACTTGAACTCAAATACAGTATGTAATTTTGGTTGAGCCATTCAATTTAGCTACCTTGAAGAATAAACTCAGATCAACCCACACACTGAGTTTGTAGCTTTTAAGATTATACCCTGCGATGATTTTTTTGTGGGGTGGGGGTGTTTAATGCATTAGCAACACATTGTATAGGTTATATCATGTCTGTCCACCTACTCACTTTTCCTTGAAATGCTAAATCCAGAGATTTAGTTGTTAACCAATTTCTAGGTGCAATACATTCGTCAATGGCTGACTTCTGTCCTACATGATTTAGAATCAGTGGTAGGAGGGAGAATGGCAGTAAACAATTATTTCATGACCAAGCTCCATGAAAGTATGTCCCGCTGGGGAATCAAACCTACGACCCCTCGATCTGTAGACTTGTGTGCTACCAACTGAGCTAGCCAGGTGGGCTCTCGGAGTGACTGTTACAAACTACATTACTACAGTTGGGTCACTCAGAAACAAATCATCTTTTCAAGATAATGTCTTATGATGATATGATAAAAGCTCTATCAAAAAATAGTAACTTAAATGACTTAAAGGCAATCAATATTTCATACCAGACTTCAGTGTCATGACCTGTATTTTAAATTCAAACATGTAAAATGCCTTGATCACTCTGACATAACAAAATTCTATGTCTATGGGGCAAACGTCAGTTTTTGTTATCTTTCATTTTCATTAATAATTTCGCCATTCAGCATCATTATATAACCATTAATTATGAAATCAGGTTATTAAAAAGGAATTAGAAAAACCTTAACCTAGTTTGGAATATAGATTATTAGTAAAAGTCATTTTTCATGAAAGAAAAAATAGTAAAAGAAATAGAGACAGAAAAATGCTACATTGAAAGTACAGGTTATAATTTTAGTAACCTTTTGACTTTATCATGAAAAACATTAACCTAGTATTAGTTCAGATATCTTTTCAAAAAATTATTTATTATGTAGAGTATACTTTATATAAATTGTCTACAGGTATGGCAATTTGGTTCCAGGTTAGAAATTGACGACCACATTAGTTATTTCAAAACCCTGCAATTTTTGACAAATTTTGATTGCATAATTTGAAGAAAAATGTGCCTTTGTTAAGATCTTTCTGTTATTAGAACTATTATTTTTGCTGGTCCTAATAGTTGAAATGCAGATTATATGAAATGAGTTAATTTTGTATTTTTTGCAGGATATAGATTGGAAGTGTCAAAATATAAGATTACTGTACTAATAGTAGTTTTAGGAGCAAAAATTGTCTTGCTGTTTAGAATCTAGAGTGACACTTTTTACCCAGTTAGTGGTAAAATGGTTTCTATGTCGGTGGATGACATGTTGATACAATACAATTCATCTTTAATGTATGATACTGTTTTAACTCAAATTAGCACATTGCACCTGACGTTATGAAGTAAACTTTACAATTTACTGATGTTCGTGCAGGCGATATGTCACTGCTGCGGATATTTCAATACTTGAAAATTCTTTAGCGTACAACTGTCTATGCATAACACAGATCTATTTCTTCCAGTTTTATTCATAGCCTGTTTTCAAAGTAATTAAATTTCTAGCTGTTAAGAAATTTAAGATTTGACAACTTAAAGGTCCTTTTATACTTAACTTTAAACTGTTTCTTACTGCACTGAATTACATGTAAACTTATCTGTTTTATGTAAATTATGTATTCTGTATTTAATGTTGTACAATGTGAGATGGTTGAAATTTCTTTTTTATATAATAGTGCACTCAATGAACAGTGGGAAATTATTTAAATATATATATGTTGATAAGAATTTCACAATTATATATACAGAGATACCTCAAAGTCTATGCATAGACAATTTAACTTATACATTGTCCTTGCATTTGTCTAGTTTTCATAGATAAAACATTGGTTTAGTTTCTTGATATTTTGAGAAGGGAGACAACTGATACAAGCCTGATTATCAATGAGTTAAGTTATTAGAGTTACTTCCCTTTGACAGTTCAAATGTTATTCATCTACCCCATATTTCATTATATATCAATTTTGGATGATATAAGATTCTTTAAAAGTCTAAGCATTTGATTTTCAAAACAAAATGGAAATGATATATGTATAGATAATTTATTATAGGATTTTAATCTTTTGACGAAATAGAATTTATTCTGGTATTTTAATTAAGGATTTTTGGTTTGAAAATCATTAGTATATCTTGCTAAAGCTGTAAGATGTTATAGTTTGAATAGAAAAGTCATTAGTAAATGAAGCCAAATCTTGTATGAGTCTGTTTCATCAGTCCATTATTTCTGTTTACTTTAATATTCTCTTGTACCAAATGACTTTCTGCAGTTAAAAACAACTTAGTTTACTATTTTTGTTATACCTGATTTATAAATTTGATGAATTGTCTGATAATTCATTGAAGTAAATTAGTCTAAATGAACTTTTAAGATATTTTCAACATCCATTAAGTAATAATGATATATAGGTGAACTAGTTAATGTTTTAAAGGAGGGTTCTCATCTCAGATCTCGGCCTCGTTGTTCACGTTGTCATAGCGATCAAATTATGATAATTACTCTTGTTACTGTATTTTATCATTAGTTAATATCTTATATTCGAGATTTCATACTAAAAGTATGTATGTATTACATTACACTATTTGAATATATGTCACGCTAAACCGTCGTATTTCCCTGTTAGCTATTTATCGACGTATCATCTTATTGCAACAAGTCACATGATGTCCGGTGACGTAAAAAAGATTCAAATTTGAAAATATTTGTATGAAACTTGTAAAAAACACATATTTTTGTTATATTGATGAGTTTTGTACATTTTCTCATCACCAATGAGGCTTAATTTATCAAGAATGCCTTTAAGAAGGAGTTCCTCTCTATATTTGAATAAAATAATAAGAACGGTTAGTTTAAGACAAGCCAGGAAGTTAAAGAAGCAGGTATGTGAAGACTTGAATGTTCTAATATTGTAGTGTTGACATGTCGTCTCTTGTCTATTGTTGTTTCTTTCTGTTTCTACATTGTTGATCATTTTTATTATTGGGAGTCGCCTGCCAATAGCTAATAAGGCACAAGTCTACTAATAGAGGTGTTGTAGGTTCGATTCCAGGATAATAGTGGTTTACATAATTTCTGGCTCTTCTTATTTTAGCTTCGGATTCTACATCCCTATCTTCTATAACATATAGCTAAATAGAATCTAATTTGCTTAACTAACGAGCATGTATGTCTATGATCTTGAAATAGTTCCATTTGACATACATTCCATCAAAATCATAATGCAAAATCTTTTTTGTATGAGTTCTATAGCTGTATGCTTAATTTGTAATTCAAAACATTTTATCATAAGTTTTGTAATATCTGAGGAATCATGATTGGTTTCTATATTAATCCAGTGACTTTCTTGTCATGTTGGCATCTCATAAATCATGTGGTTATTTCCAAACCTCTGACTTATTCCAGTATCTTCATGGGATGAAACTGTACCCGGTTGTGCCCCTGGGCACTGTGCTAAGATGATTTTAATTGCACCATTTTAGTATTTCATGTGCCAGTGGCAGAAATGTGAGTCCTTGTTGAACACTAATCGTCGCCTCAATCTAACAATGCTCTAACTACCAAATGTTTAATTTTGGGAAATCGACTTCAAAAGTTCAAAAGGTTATATCTTCGTTGTTTCAGTCTGTATAGACATGATACTTGGTAGGCACATTAACAATGTTATTCAACACATATTTGAAGAATATGATTGAAATATTATGAATAATAATGCTGAAAATTGCAAAAATGTGTTTGGAGATAGATCAAAATTCGCTTATTTTGGTTGATGCATCTCGTTCTAACATTGCGCTATCTCCAAGAAGACTTTATAATGGTATTTGAGCACATTTTCTTTAATTTTGAGTTTGTAACACTGCCTATATTTTGCAGCATATATATTTATTTTGGTATACACCGAAAATATGATGTCTCTGGAGAGGAAAAACACGATAATCATGTTGTGTACACCGACTGGACGAAAGGAGATAGAGCAATGTTCGAACAAGCTTCTATGGACTTAGAGCATTGTTAGAGTCAATTAGGACATAAAACGAGTGACGAAGATTTCATTTTGATCGGATAACAGTATTTTCAGCCCAAACATTGATCTATGTCCTGGACATAGTGCAATGTTTACGCTGTGAGCAGAGAGAATGTGTGGAGATAGGATAATGTACGATTGGCGAATTGGGCTGTTTGACATGATAGAGTCTCGAAACCTTTTTTAGAAGATAGAACAAGGTCATACAAGTCACTTGGTATGTTTATCTCATTTTTTTCAAAAATGGAGATAGGACATTGTTAGATTGAGGCGACGTAATAGGTCTAATATTATGTCTGAGTTTTTTTGCCCTATTTGGTATCAGTATATGATACTGCGTTCTACAATGTGTAAGATTACATGTTTTTCTTGAAATTATCTTGATGAGTTTAGATAATTCTATATCTAAGTGACCTACACTATATGCAAGGGTTATCCAACATGGTTTTCCTTTAATTAACTTGATGAGTCAAGGTTTAACTATAGATAATTCTCTATCAAAATGACCCACATTAGTGTGAAAGGGTTATACAATATGGTTTTCTTTGAACAAAACTTGTTGAGAATTCTAACCATAGATAATTTGATATCTAATCAACACCAGCAATCTAATGTATGATGTCTATCAGTTTTGATATTCTATTCACTCGATAATTATCATCTATCTCCAAATCTCTCAAAATATAGTCAGAAATTTTAATTAAATTTGTACCATACATGTTCTTATTGTGGACTTAACAATTTTGACAGGTTGGTAAAAACTTTAAAAGATTTATGGTAATTAATAAACGATGGTCGGCTGTGTAAAAAAAATACCCACAATTCAAATTCCTTGAGGATTCAATGAAGGTTGGGAATATGGATATAAATATGTACTTGTAGATGTTATCTTGGTTTAGTTTATGAGAACCCCCATGTTGATTTCTTTGTTATATTAAACTTAAAACCTCCCTCCATGTCCTTCTTAGTCTAACATCTTGCTGGACACATACAAAATTAAGTTTTGTGGTCTTTTTAACGCTTGTTCTTTAAATGGTTTAAGTTTGCTGTTATCATTCTTTTTGCACAAGTTTTTTCTCCCAAAAAATCACAGTTCTCCAAATATGAAGAACAACTATAGAAAGTTCTGCCGTAAAGACAACCTTGGTTATTGCAAATATTGGAAGATAAAGGTTCCCTATAATATCAGACCATGCCACTATTAAGACCATTGATTTTGATGGTCCTAAAATGATGGAACATATTACTGTAATATTGTAAATTTTGTTCTAAATGTTAAGTTTTGATTTGTGGTTATTTTGAACAACTTTGTACACGGAAGTATAAAAGTGCCAGGAAATTTAATTTTATAAATACATTGGTATACTAATTTATTTTAGCTCCATTGTGAAACAAGTTGACTTTCAACTTAGATTTATCACTTTAGAGTCTGCTTCCTGGCCCCCCAGTGCCGAGATAGCAGGAAAAAATTTTCTAGCTCAAGGAAACAATGGGGTAGATTTTGAATGGGGTTTAAACCAACATGGAGCTAACTATCTAATGATTACAAGTCCAACATTGTAACTGCTCAGCCACACCTGATACAAATTTACATACAAATATATTATAAGACCTTTTTGTAAGACTTTGTACTCTAAAACAAAACCCTTTCATATTTTACTGTGTGAGGTATTTTATCCCTTAAGATGATGTATTCAGCATGTTATACATAGATAACAACATTGATAGTACATGATTTTTATTGTTTCTTCAATGTTGTTTGGTGGGCGGTAACCAATTAATCTGAGACATGAATACATAATTAAGTTAACTTGTAAATTGAGGCCACTGCACTCGGGTTAATGTAGGATGACAAGACAATGGTTAAAACACACAGGCTTGTCTGTTTGAAACTTGAACGATGATATAAAATATATCTTTGATGACTGTAGAGGTGATAGGTGATCATATTTTATTTCATTTAGTTCTTTCTTATGACTTTCATTATGGGAATAAATCATTGTGAACAAGGGAGGCTACTTTATTGCTGTTGTTTTTGTTGTTTTTGGTATTTGGTCTTGACTAAGAATTTGAAGTTTTAGTGTAAAATGATTTTTTTGTTATTTAAAATTTATTAGTTAAAGCTTCCTGGTTGCCCTTACTTTAAGATATCAGGGTAAACATTTATCTGATTATCATGTTGGAATTGATAATTGAAACCTGATGATTGATGCTACATTGACTTATGTAGTTATAGGTATGGTTGTTTACATTTTCAACTTTTCTGAATGAAATTTATTACTTCATTAAAGTTAAAGCTGTTTGTCTATATAAGAAATAGTACACACAACTGAGGGCCTCTTGGTCTAAAATAGTGACGGACTAGTCAGCCCTATAACATATAGTGGACCGAAGGGTGAGGTCTACTACATGTTAGTGGGCTGACTAGGAGGGTTACACGCCACTAATGTACTGTGGGCCACTAACACATTTAACCCCTGGTATAATGGCCTGCTGCCAAAATGAGGTGAAATAAGGCCCACTATGTTATATATACGTAAAAAAGAAGCACTTTTATGCAACCTGGTATAATATATTTCTATATTACCATCTATATGCTTGGTCTATTTTCTTTCAACATATTTCAACCTATAAAAATGTCACTGTATCATTTATAGTTCTTGATGTATTATTTTATGTAGATGAAGTTCTTTCAACTTTATGTTACCATAGCAACCTTTCTTTATTATTATTATTATTATTTCATTTTGTTTGTTGTTTTGATATTTTATGCTCCAATATTTTGATATTAAACAAAAGATCAAGTAGTTTCTATGAATGAAGTATAAAAATTTCACAATTGATTGACCAAAAGAAATGAACTACATATTTTTTCTGATTAAATAAATGTAAAAATAAGTCCAAGATAGTTTTTGTATGCATTTTTGTAAAGCTTTGCTATGACAAATTGATCACTTCAGATATTTTATTATGAAAAAAAAATGGACACAGAATGGAAAATGCTATAATTTGAGTATGATAGTGTATAATCAAGTTTGTTTTGTGAATTTGGGACCAGGTCCTTTATGTTTGAATTTAAAAAGTCACAAGGTTGTCCCAGACACATGCAAAGTTTGCAAACTAAGCAAAATTGTTGTTGTAATTCTTTAGTTTTAACCAGTGTCAGTATGCTCCATAAGTATGCATAATGTGCAGACCTCAGTTTGTAAATACGTTTACATGAAATGCAGTTTAAAGTCTGCTTCCATATACATGTTAAGCCAAGTTTACAATCTTGTACTATCTCCTGATCATTGAAATTTTCCTCAGACAGGTGATCCCTCACAGTACCCATTTACACCTGTGTGGAGTGGATCAATTGTAGGTAAAGTTCTTGCTCAAGGAAATAAGCAGTGGGGATCCAACCCGGGACCTCACGATTCCTTAGCGTGCATCCTACCACTGGACCACTCCTCCTTCAAATTATAATAAGTATGGAGATAGATCAAAATTCACTGGACCAATTATAATTGTTTATAAATTGGCTTATGTTACTTCTTCAAATCTCCATCATAAAATGATTTAAATATCTAGAGTACCTGAGTATGTTAATATGTCAAGTATGAATATTATGACATTATTAAGGTCAGTGTGACCCCAGTTCAACATTTATATAATAATAAATCATAATATATAATTCTAATACCATAACTTGGTTATCTTTGCTACACTATTAACTTTATTTTTGTTCTTTTTTGTACTTAATTTCTTTTTTCATTTTTATTTTTATTTTTCTTAAAACCATTTGAGTATTTCTATCTGTTATTTTAATGTTGTAAACTATGAGCTATTTGTGGTTCTTTAATTTATAAGACACAAAATGTTATAATTTCCATAAACATCTGTGGAAATCTATGTATAAAATTTTGTGGTGTACTAATTTTGGCTAGAACAATGCAGACACAATGTTTTTATTAATTTAAATGACTTAATTAGTAAACTAATTAACATTTTGTCAACAGATGTTTGGTAAGTCGGGTGGTTTTGTTGTTTTTTGTGTCAGATGAGGGCTTTTTGGTATAGTGTCTATTACCTGGAGGTTTTGTGAAGCATTGATTTTATAATATTACAATGCTAAGGTAATAAAAGTAGAAAATTGCTTTACGTGCCTCATTTCACATCAAATGTTATATCATCATAAAAACTAGGAATTTTTGGTACTATTTTGTATAAGTTTAGTCTTTGATGAATGTTATAATGTTATAATGTTGTATAGGTAGAATAGATTTAGTTGAAAGATTACAGAATCAGTGAAGGTTGTAATCATTTAATATATATATGTCAGGCCGTGGGTTAAAAATGTTGGGTTTTATCCATGCACTGCATGACAGAAGATAAGATAAAAATATCAATCATTATAATTACATGCAATTCAAATAGCTGATATTTCTACAGTGCATAATTTTTTATAGCACTGATCAGAACTATACAATAATACCATATTAAATATGCACTAGTGTTAAATTTTATTCAACTGTCGGAGATGCAATTGATAAAATTATATTTAAAATCAGCAGAAATAATGTATGCGCTACTTACAGTTGAGTAGAATTTACTACATATGATCCAAATTAGGTTCACAATGATTCTCATGTAAAATTTACATTTTTTCTGTTAAAAGATTTGTATTTATTACTACTGTTCCATGGTATTATATGAGATAATTTAATCCAAGAACATTTTCTAATATCTTGAGGTTTCCACCCAATACCATACTCAGTTGCTCCCCAAAGTTGTACTTAATATGAAATTATCATATTTTTATGATTGGCCTAAGAAATGAAATATAAATATATTTTAACTATGTAATAATTTATAATCTAGGTTATGTCACCATAGACTGTAGACTTTATATTGAGTATAAAAACAAGATTATCTAATATTTAGTAGTTTTTACTTACATTTGTAATTAAAGTAATTTTAACACTGCTGATGTGAGTAGCTGACATAATAATATATACTTAATTGATAGTTTTTACCTCAAAACAACCATATAATGATGTTGTTTTTTTTAAAAGATTTTTTTTCTACGTTTTTAGATTTTTTGATGGACTATGTATTTGTATTAGGGATGGTTTTGGTGACTGAAACATGCCCACAATAGTCCTTGCAAATGTTCACTGTTTTAGATATAAAAGACTGTTGAAAGCCATGTTTTAAGTACAGAACCAGAATCTTGTGAGATATTGCATATGCACTACAGAAGGGTATAAACACACTGAGTGGGATACAAATCTGTACCCCTTTTGGGAAATAAGATTTGAAATCTTAAGGTGCTACTAACTGCATTACAGACCCTGTTTAAAATGCTTCAAGCAGTCTATGAAATAAGAATATGAAAATGGTTGTCGGAACAGATCATTTAAGAGCAAGCACTTTATCTCTTTTGCAGATTTTTTTACCCAAAAGAAATTGTTGGTTGCCCAAACCAAGTGTGGTTGTCCTGGGCAACCAGACCCCCACTAATTTCGTAGACTGATAATAAGTATAATCAACATCGTCTGTGAGCTATACATTCCATGCTCATTCCATATTTGGTAAAAATTTAGAAAGGTAAACTTTGTAATATTGCTCTTAGATTCAACTAACTAAAAAAGTTTGCTTATATAATAACAAAATTTAAAAAAAAACAGATGTTAAGATATATTTTACTGCATTTCTTATTGACTGACTTTCAATGTAACTGATATCCCTGTTATCTATACTAATTGTTTATAATGAATTCAATTTGTTAACATAATATATAGTTTACTAAATTTACTTTACTTTGAGAGACTTGCCCACAAGACTGTAGTATGTGCATTGCATTAAAGAGCAAGTTACTACAGTCTTGCGAGCAACCCCAACTTACAATGTAAGTATAGGACACTACTGACAAGTACTGACACACCCTATCATATGGTAACTCAATCCATTTTTATTTTGTTTTCTCTATGAAGATGATTTTAGTTATATCTCCAAGGGTCTGCACAGAACTAGTCTATGTCTTTTTTATTTATAGTTCGTTTTTTCTCAACTGTCAAAACATGAATAATTTCACGGTGACTTCATGTGTTAGGAATTTTAGCTGACTAACAATTATGATATTCGCACACCTTGTTCAAAGTTCCACTGGAACAAAATATTGTTTAGTGGTTTAATGCCTGTCTGCTGAGTCAATGTTGCCTGCATATTTGTAAAAGAGAATGAATTCAGTCACCGTGAAATTATTCAAACTTTGACAGTTGAGAAATAACTGACTATACATGTCATGTAGTTGAACTAGTTTGGCACAGACCCATCAATATGTTTTGTAAGTTTTGTAAATATTTATTATAGTGATTTCTGATAGAATAGCAAAATTAACTTAGCAGAAAAACTCGCTCATTTATTTGACTTTAAGGTCAATGGATAGTAAAATCTTACTTGAGACTTAAGTTAATATAATTGTTTAATCTGTAATTTAGCACTTGTTTGAAAGTCATGATCATTTGGTTTGTTGAACTCAAACTTGAGACAATTTTCTGCATTTCATTAATTTTAGATCAACATTTTTTAGTTTAATAGTAAATAAGTTTTGATTTTTTAATACAATTTTTTGTACATGTATAGTAAAAAATACAACTTTAAATATTGAAGGTTGGCTTTATTTGTTATCATATGGCTAAATTTCTTAGTATGTGATCTTTTGGACCCAGTCTGTGGTTAAGTTTTTTAAGTTTTTTAGTTGGAAAAGGAGAAATTATCATCATTTAAAGGCCATTGAGTAAATAGATCATTTTTACTTGTTTAAAGTGTGTACATTCTGACCTGAGAATTAAAATGTATCTCATAATTCTCCACATAGCAATTAGGATTAATATTATTTTAAGTCAAATTATGAAATATGAGAATTTTGCTATCTCATGGTAATATATTATAATTATATATTAAAATATTACCATATATGAATAATTCAGGGATGAAAAGCTTTGTATAAAAATGTTTGATTTTAGTGTGACCTTGACATTATTAAGACATGATTAAACAGTTTTTATCTGATTTTTTTACAACTTGTGTGATCTAGTTTTATATTAAGTGATAACATAAAATATATCAAGAAAGCATCAAAAGTCACACAAACTATAGGGTAAAAATATTCACACTTAAGTCCTGCTTTTGATATGTTAAAAATCAGAGTTGTGTCCCCTTTTTTAATGTGTTGAATATTCACAGTTGTCTCCCTTTTTTGGTCTGTTAAATATTCACAGTTCTCTCCCTTTTTTGGTCTGTTGAATATTCACAGTTGCCTCCCCTTCTTGGTCTGTTGAATATTCACAGTGTTCTCTTAATGATAAATTTTCACAGCTCTATTTCCATTTGTTTATGAGTTTTAAGTTGAAGTGTTAAATTAAAGTACTTAAGTATTAAGCATGTGTCTGATTTTTTGTGTGCTTTTACGCTTTTAAGTTGATTTTTTTACTGAAAACCCCCCAAAACTGACAATACCACCCATTGTGCATGTTGGAATGTTTTAGCTTGTAAGTTATGATGTTCAATAGATTGTTACGACATATTTGTACAACATGCACATCAAAATCTTTGCACATTAGTCTTGTACCACTGATTTAATCACATATGTTCAAGGCTGATGTATTTTATGTTTTAGAGAGAATAGATCATCTAGTCTGATACGTTTTTGTCTGGTAGTGACAAACATTGAATTGTTATTTCAATTCATGCACCATTAAATTAGAAAACATTGTATAATTGAAATATACTGGTACCTCCTCGGTATATGTTAAAATTGTTGAAATACCTTTATAGCATCCTATGTTATGATGATCATTTATGAATGGTAAGTAGTTTGCCCCGAAACTGACGTTTAAATGTGTTTCAGAATTTATGATATTTATTTGTATTGTTGACTACCATTGTTTGACTAAATAGTTTCCTGCCTTGAACTAAATGGTACATTTGATACTAGACCGGTCTACCATTAATTTGTAATTTTAATTGCTGGTCATTCATAATGTTCTTTTTTGTGTTAACAAAGGCAAATCTATTTTACTGCAGTAACTAATATACATGTAGTTAACTAGTTTTGTTTGGACGGATGCTAAAAGTTTGATATTGTTATAGTTAGTGCAGATTGGCCATTGCATACTATACAATTTTGGTTTTTTTTTTTCCTAAGGTCATTTTTCGTTAGCTATAATCTGTACTGCAATTTGGTTCATTTTTGTCGAGTCTGTATTACTCATGATATGATTGTGTTCTTGCCTTTTCTTATGCCAGTCATATAATTTTATGTTAAAAGTAGAATTCAAAATTTGCTTATTCAGCATTATAGCATCTCCATTAATTATGTTATATCTATCTCATTTTTTTCCCGACATATCTTTTTTATCAACATTTTTCTTTTATTCATGGTAACCAACTTTTTTAGACTCTTCAATCACCTGAGCATACTTGTCTTCCGTAAGGAGCTAAATAATCTCTTTATACCATGAAAAATGACATTATAGCTGATTTCATAGATGAGAATGGCCTGCCATGAGCTACCTTATAAAGTACATATATATATATACATATACCTACAATTTGAAATACTCACCATGAAATGACCTGCATTAAACCTATATTACTCAACGTTAAATATTTAACCAACCCTATTACTTTTAACATTCTACAATTGTCATCCAAATGTTATATCATCAAAAACTTGTGTAGTTTTAGTGAAAATTCCATATAAGATACATGTTTCTAAGTGAACAGTATGATTGTGAAATATTTACTTCTTTGAAGAAGATTATATCACATAGATGTAGAAGGTTTATATAAAATATCTATGGTAGCAATTTAATTACGATTATTTCAAATATCTCAAAATTGTGCTAGATTGTTTGACTTTTCTGAATAGGGTGTGTACTGGAGTCTGGGCTCGTAATTAGGTTGTTTTTGGACTTTTGTTATGGTTGGATTGGCTATCAGTTAATATTACTTCTATACAATTTACCTTGATTTTATGTATATAAATGATGATCTAGTGGTAGGACACACACTTAGGGATCGAGAGGTTCTGCGTTCGATCCCTACTAGGGGCACTGCTAATGTCCTTGAGCAAGAAATTAACGTGAAGGTGATTTCAATGATCAGGGGTTATTGTACAAGATTGTAAAGTTGGCTGGACATGGAAATGTCAAACTTTCTCATGATTGTTATCAAGTCATTGTTTTGTTATTTGATGCTTGATTAGTCTAATGTCCTATTTAGAATGTACCGCCAGTTTTCTTTGGGAACAATCAACATTTCTTTATTGAGGCAACCAAAGGATTGCATCGAAATTATAGCAACACTATAAGACAAGACAAATTTTATTCATTATGATAGTAAAAGTAGCTATAAAGACTCGAAGACTTGCTCTTTAAACCACAGATCACCATATTGTAAATCATCATGAAGTTTTTAAGTATAGTTGACAATCATTATACAGGACTTGAAGATAAAGAAATTCATGAACTTGTAGCAAAAAATGCTTCATAAACAATTTGGCTGTAAAAAAAAATGCATTGAAGATGATACTATTGTTGTATTGAATACAATACTGATTGCAATCTATTGTTAATGTCCTTAGTGTGCATATTCTCTCAGTCTGACAATATAAACATAGAGTAACTGTAACAGTAGTGATAAACAGCTGCTATTTAATGAAATAATTATATATTTGTATAATTATAAGGTACATTGTACACTGATCTCATCTCCTGCACATATGTTTATATTATGTGTACATTATTCATGTTGTACAATACAGTGTCATCCATAATTACCTTTACACTTTCTACCTCCTACCAATGATTTTAATTATGTTGGGCAGTTGTCATTCACTGACGAAAGTATGTGCTTAGTAGTTGGTTAACAGCTAAATCCAGAGATTTAGCCTTTCTAGGAGGAGTGAATAGGTTGACTGACCGCTGTTACATGACCTATACAGTGTGTTGCTACAGCGTAAATTCCCAAAAAAAAACAAACAAAAAACTTAACATGTTTATTAACTTTCAATTTGTTTCAGTACTTGAGAAATTGAGAAACATATTATAAGATACATGTACATGTATAACAATCACAATTGTTGTCCCAACAGATCATTATAAGAGCAAAATTAATGCTGTATCTAATTTGAAATTGTTGGTTGCCTGAACTCAATAGTGGTTTTCCTGGGCAACCGGACACCCACTAGTTTGTAGACTGAAAGTATCATTACCCCTTTTCAACTATTACAGTCTGCTATGACTATTATAATACTTCTATACATGTGAAATTAAATTAAATTGTACTTAATGAAAAAACAAACCAACAGATATTTTACAAGGTACTTTTGGCTGGAACTGTATTTGCAACATGAGCTGTAAGGTCATATTTCCTGGTGAGGTTTTATATTTTGTATATCACTGTGGAAGATGGTTGACACTTAGATTACAATAGATATTTTATTATTTATGGGGGTAGTTATATTAACTGAAAAAGACACCCTTTGTTTGGATGATTTAAGATGAATGCTTGTTAATCATTTATGGCATACATTGCTCACACTTATATTAAGTTGAAGAAAATGCAGTATTCAGCATTTCTTTAGACCTTTAATGACAATTTTGATACAATACGAATAATATCAAAATACACTATTTTTGTTTTGAAAAATGAATTTAACTACTGTATCAGAGGTTCAAATGGTTGATTGGATTTAACGAATTTGAAGCTTTATTAAATAAAGTATTGATTATTATCATTATTATTATTATCATGATTATAATTATTGTTATTATTATTGTTGTTGTCTTCATCATAATTTGGAATTGTCGTTGGCGACATTGTTGTCATCATCATCATCATCATCATCATCATCATCATCATCATCATCATCATCATCATCATCATCATCATCATCATCATCATCATCATCATCATCTCTGCTTATGGCCTCTCTTTTCAAATTAGTGTAAAATTGCCATGTTATTTAAGTATGAGTAATTAAGAAAATAAGTAAATTTTGAAAATTAAATTAAAAAATTTCTATCATGTTGAACATCAAAGTTAAGAAAGCATCTGTGGTAAAATGACAATTTTTACATTTTTTGTCATAAAATCACGATTTTGCTTTCACTGAGTGAGAAAAGTAATTAAGATGTCATAATTGAATGTTGTCAATTTGATTGATTGTATGAAATGATGGGTTTTATGTTGAACATGTTTATGGTATATAAAATCTCGGTGTAAATTCTCCCTCCTATAGACTTTGTGAAGAGTTGAATTAAATGTACTGTTTATAAAATGTTGATAATCATTATTGTGAGTTTTGTGGGCTTAATGTTAAATGGTTGTAACTCAAGTTAAAAATAGAGTGAGTTTTGACCGTTTTGCACTGAGGGATTATGTCTTATGTCAGGACTCTTGTTCATTATATATGAGAAATGCTAGATAAATGTTACTGTTGAATGCATGTAAGCTTTTTAGTCTAGACATTTCATCATACAGTAGACAGTTCCAATTAAAGATACATGTATGTGAACTCTTAATGTCTCTATTACCCTTGGCTACAGACTTTAACTCAATCTGACCCTAGCTATAATTGTAATATAAATTGCAATTATGACCTGGGCATACTTATAACTGATGTGCGTTTTTTTACAATTAAATTATGTTTCTTTGTTGAAGGACACAGTAAGGTCAGTGATATTTCTTGATTCCCTAAAGCTGTTATCAAATTTAACCAAATATTTACATGTAAATCATGGTGACCCTATGGTAAAGATAACTTCACTTTATGATTAAAGTATGATGGGTGTATATCATCCATTTCACAGGTTTAGCGCAAAACGGTCGTAATTTACTCTTTTCTTATATTGAGTTACAACCAGTTTGCACTATAGCCGCGATTTAGTTATCCAATATATGATATATTGTCACTTTGATAGTACAGTGAAACCTCTATAGCGGCCAGTAGTTGTACTGTACTATACTGACTGTTGTTTAGAGGTGTGACCGTTGTAGGGAATGTCTGGTTCATTCTAAGCAATAGGTATTACAATTGTGATTTGACATGGATGGTGATGTGAGGTGATTGTCGTTAAGAGAGGGGTGTAACTGTGTTGTTAAAAAGGGGGTGTAACTGGGAGGTGGCCATGAGAGAGATGTTACTGTAAAATATATCATCTTATCTATCTCTACATTACTAATTTATTAATGTATGACCTCATTTCTTACAAATTTATCTTGCTAAAGGCGCGAAAAATGAACTTGAGCGGAAATTTTGTTTTATAAATATTGGCGATAGTGTACTTTTTATGTACTTCAAAATTATCACTGGTAGTTTCAACCCAGTCTTTATATGATTGAACTGGGGAGTTTGAGTCTTTATTAAATTGAATTAGGGGTTTTGGATTTTTGTACAAGCAAGTCTGAAACCCAAATTAATTGCCAAAAGTTACTAATTACTACACTAATTTCACAATATTCTACACTTTCTACCAAATTTAGGTTAGTGTCATATAGAAAAGTGCTATTCCTAAATAAACACTAACAGCTGTTGTCAGAAACAACAGTTACTGTTTTTGTTGACTGTTTACATATCAGTTGTTGTCATTATTATAATGTTGAAATTATAACACTGAATTGATACATTGCCATGGTAATCAACTGGTCAGTTGGTTGGTTTGGAGTTTGGCTTAACCTCACCCTTATGAATGTTTTCTACCATATTACAGCAGTCAGTTGACAGACTCACTGTTTGTGGAGAGTCTGAGCCTCCTGTTTGGCATTTAGTTGTTAGTAGTGGTCGGTCTGCTCAGTCTGATTCATTATGAGCAGACACTGGCTTGGACTTTAACTTTAAACCTGAAAATAAGATTCTAGTGAGACATTTTTTCCTCTGCTCGTCTTTGTTAAGTTTACAGTCTGTGTAGCCCTCACCATTTCTCAACTTTTATAGGACCGGCCATGTCTGGTTTTAGAGAGGCTAAAATCTAGCCCTATGCTTCTACTTAGTAGTACTAACGACTGACACTTCCCTACTTGATACAGCAGTAGAAGGAATAAGTCATGGTTGTAGATAGTAGTTTTTTACTAAGCTTCCAGATGGTATGTCACAAGCCAAATAATTGAACACATTGTCACTGAATTAAAAGACAATAATTAACAATACAGTAATTGCAGGGTCAGCGCAAAATTGGCCTACATCCTTCTACATTTAGGTACACTAGTTTTGCATTGACCATCCAGTGAGTTTAGGTTATGTATGAAGCCAATGACTTGGTTGATTTTTAACTTGATTAACTTGATTTTTTGCTGCTTAGATAAAAGTATTACTGGAAAAAACAAAGATTTTCAACCAAATTTAATGAAATTTAAAAGAAATCAACTTGATATCTTAAGACAAGATGATTATTATTTTCTATTTGCGACACTTGGAGATTCTGCGCCTGACTACGTGCCTTATATACTTTATGTTACATTGAAATTCTATATGCATGAAAACATTTTTGAAAGATGTTATTGCTGATGGCTATCATTTGAGACTTGAATACCTAACTGATAGTTTACCCGTTGAATTTAATTTTACAAGTGATAAAGTTTCATTCTATATGTTAAATGTGGTATGACTTTTAGGCTTATATTTAACTTGATCATTCAAATAACTGATGGATCACAATATAACGTAGGTCAGTCGATTTCATGACTGTAATACATCCTATGTACCCTATGTGTCATCAGCCCATTTCTTTTAACTGTCTTACATTTCTAGATGAAATTTAATAGTTTTAGTCACTGGAGTACAAAAAAAGAGAAAATAAATTTTTTGGATTTTTATTACAAGTAGATGCTTTACCAACATCTGTTCACGTTAAGCGCGTTTAACTAGTTACTGCATTACTTATTGTCACTCAAGCTTGCAACTATTGTAGTCAGTTTTTTAAAATGTGAAATTTTCAATTTACTTGTTCATTTGATTCAATATGGATTATTAAGGAACTACATATTTTAACTAATTTGGTTGCCATGGCAATGAATTGAATTATGAAATTATGTTAAAATTTTGGTGAAATTAAGGAAACTTCCTGAATCATCATAGTTATCATATGTTAGGAATTTAAAAAAAAAATAAATACCTGTGTATGGTATATGTGCAATATAATTCTTGTACTTGGGGAAAAATGGTGAACATTTTTAAAACTTTTGTTGAAAAAAGTATATGATGAATTAAATGAGGTGTATGAATAATACAAACAATGAATGTAAACTTCATCAGAAATATTTTTTTATATATTTGACAATAAAAATTTACTGTTTGTATACTGAGTGTATTGAACCTACTGTGACAATTCATTTGTCATAAAATATACAAAATGTAATAATAAAAAACGGCAACCATTTGATGAAATGAATTGTAACATATTTGTTTAGGCTGTGACTACTGAAAAACTTGCTCATATAAACTTAGTTTTTGTTTCGCTGTTTTATGAGTCTGTCGAAGAGAGTATTTGTGTTTTTGAATATTTTTATTTGATTATTTTGTGGAGATTTTTTACGGTGTTTATTTTGCTATCTATATACATGAATGTTGGTATAATATATTAAAAGGATTTTCGGACCGCCGACAGGAGAGTAATACGTCTGCTTCAAGTCAAATATTAAATGAAAGATGAGACTTCAATGAAATAAAAGTAATGTTAAATATGTCGGGTAAATTTCATATGACTTTTCTATTTGAGAAAGCAAATATAATTGAGTTACGGCTTAGTGGATTTTAAATTGTAAAGATAACGAGCCTTGTAGGATTTTCAAAATTCCATGGCTATAATGTAGATAAACTCATTCATACTGTGCTATTTGTGCATCAGACGAGATAGTATGACGTTTTAACACTGTAACTTTTGATGGAGTGGGTGTAATACCTTATGTATGTACGCACAAGTTTTTTTTTCGTTTGTGGTGAAATTTTTGGTAAAATTTAAATCATTAATATTTCAACTACCTGTTGTTGTGTTTAAAGTGTGGGATAAAATATTTTGTTTATAATTTCTGTGTTCTAGAAATGTAATATTAGTTATATTGGATACTAGATTATTTGGTAAAAGTGACATCTGACATAGTTATATTTAACTGTTAGAAAGTCACTTTAAATTTCTATACATAGAAGTATTATCTCACTGGATTATCCTAAGTGGATGATAATTATCTACACTAATTTCTACTTCATTAGCAAATTATAATGGATTTAATTTGTACAAATACTTTATTTTCGCACTAATTTGTTGTTTACATTGTAAAGACTTGTAAAAATGTGGATATTAGGATTATAGATATTTTCAAATAGGCTCGATGTTTGTTCTATCCTGTGTATTGTGTTTTTAACATGGAATTTATAAAACAAGAGATTCACATATAGAATTGTTTATACAAACCAAAACTCAACACGATGGATGACCATCATCGTATCCCCATGTATAAATCTACACCAGCCTTGAAACTTGTAGGGACTGGTTCAGTAAGAAGTTATGATCCTAGAGTGATGGATTTATATAATGATATGTCAGGTGATGATGACGATTTTGGGTTTAAATCATTACCAGAATATGCTTTGAGGAAATTATTTGCTGATGCTGATGATAATAACAGCAGCAGACGGATGTCTCAGACTGTACGTATATCAGACCATAAACGTGCTATTCCAAGTATGGTGATAACTCCGGATTCGCCGGCAACTATGAGAAAAAAAAGGCGGGCACCTGAACCGCCTTCAGGTCTGGTTTCCGCTAGAAACAAATATCCATCTAGTGATGATATTATCAATGATAAAAGATTTAATAGATCTAACTATGGTGCTACCTTGAGACCGGGCAGTATGAGTCCTAATACAATCAACACTGACCTCTGGGATGAACTTTTAACTAAACTCAAGACACAGTCACCTTCACCTGTTGGGTCACCGAGAATGAACAGAACTAAAACAATTCTAAGTAAATTAAGGTCACCAAGAAGTGCTCATAAAGGTACCCGGCGTAAAAGAACAACATCAAAAGAGGATGAAGAGGCCGGGTTCAAACCACAGTCACTAAGTGCTCAATCATCGTTTGATGATGTTGATGGTGGTTGCCCTGATGATACTATAATATTTTTTGGAGTTATACCTTTGGATTTAACCAGGGATGTAGAATTTGAGGTTAGTTGAAATAACTCATTTAGGGTGTTTCATAATTACAATGGGATATGTTTTTATAGTCTGAGAATGTCATGTAAATGCATTACTTAAATTAGGTTTTAGCCCATGCACTTAATGTGGTTTTACTAACTATAAACCATTATTATAACTGATTAATACATGCAACCATCCCAAACACCCATGTAATGATTAAGAGTAGGAAATCATTACTTTAATTCTACATTACAGGGTGTGTATTCAAAAATACCATCATCATCATTAACTATAATCACATAAGGTTTACATTTTAAGATATGTGCTATAGCCAGTGGTCTGTATTATTAACTGTCTTACAACCTATTTTTGTCATAAATCCCTTCTATAGATTCTGTATGGTAATATTATCGTAAGATATTTGATAATATGTTGCCCAGTTGTGTAAGGGTTTTGCTTCCTTAGGACTATCAGTTGACCATTTTCTTTTCAACGATTTGCTGCATTGTAGTGCCAAAGCTTACAAAATATTGTGCATAACCATATTATATCAGAACATTCTAACATTATTGGAGAACACCTAACGGACACTAATAGTTTTGGGACCTTAAAAGTATAAAAAAATTATAAAGATTCCCCTACAATCTTACTATTGGTTTATTATAATTATGATACAAACTATCAAGTTTACTATATAAGGTTTGTTTTCATGTATTATAAGACTCATCAAGTGTAACACAACCCTATCAATTACCTCTGGTATGAAGACGACAGATACTTAGTTTTTACATTTTCTCATTACACTATATTATAATAATTTGTTATATGAATGCATTAAAATTCTTTACATTATCTTCCGCCAAGCTCGTCCTATATATCCCTGTTATATTAATTTTGGTCATAATATCAACTCTTCATTTAAATGCAAATCTAAACACCTTTTTTAATTTAATTTTTAAGTTCAGGTCCTTTTTTCTGGGTTTTTCTATACAGTTTGGTCTACTTGATTTACATATTTTATGGATTATGACAAGCAAAGACTTGAGCCTCATTATATGCTAACCTCCGGTCATTGCTCTGGTTATGCATAGAACATTGAACTGACTTTGTTTCTTGTTGATGAGTTAGTGAGTACTGGTTATATACAAGGGTCCAAGAAAGATGCGTTAAGTGATCTGGCTCCTGTAAAATGAGCATAATTTGTGTTGACAAGGCAATAAACCCAATTAAAAACAACAACAAAAAAAACAACAAAATGACAAAGCAAGGAGTTTCCGTAACATGCTGGCAGGGTTTTAGACCCTTATAATCACTGAGTGTTGTCTTTTACTTGTCATCTTATAATAGGATATTAAATGTCATATACATTCTATGTTTACATTAAAAAGTTTATGTTATATATACATGTTATGAAAAATTATTTTAAGAAACATTATAAACTGTCACAATACATTTCATGAATGAGTTTGTTTATACACATTAACATTTTATAGAATTTGGTTCTCATCCATATTTTAACCAAAAGTTTATCTTTATTGCATTATATCTAAAGTGATAATATTACCTTCCTTATTGAGAGAGCAGTGTTACAGAGCAGTATAAAATGTAATAATGTATTTAATTATAAGTGCATTTCTATTTGCATTACAAATTTCTTTGTTTTCTGTGATTAAGTCAACATATTATGGTTTTTTAAATCTATATTATTAAGTATTGAAATATTTCATGTAACTCATTCAAATCAATGCTCAGATGATGACAGAAACAAGTTGGGTTTTTTTTTTGTCACAGAAGCATTAAAAACTATAGCATTAAATCAATGCATACAAATGCAGCACTACCTCTGCTGACGGACATCCGGCAGATTTTTAAAGTGTGGCACTGCCGAGGAAGACAAATTTCATTGCTCATGAAAACATCTGTTTTTGGTATGGAAAATTGACCATTTTCTATTCCATTGTGTGAAGTCAATTCAGGGTCTAAAACAAGCACAGACCAATGAAAGTAAAATAAGCCAGTGAATGTTAAGATAAATAGAGGTTATTAAACAGGGCAAGTGTGCCTTAAGGAAGATATCGGCACACTTGCTTAGGTATTGGCCCGAGGGCTTTAGCCCGAGGGCCAATGCCGGTGAAAGTGTGCCGATATCGACTTAAGGCACACTTGCCCTGTTTCATAACCTTTTTATTGCATATGTTGACCAATGCATGTAATGATGATTTTTCTATAACACAAGTACACTTTTCCCGACGTAACGCGCTATTTTGCACGTTGACGTTACGTCACATGTATTGTTTTGTTTTCAACGCCGGAACGTTGGAATCTAATGAACGCTTATAAAACGTAAGTCTGGTTGTTGATTATCTTATTAATTTTTTATATGAAAAAAAAACACACCTCGTAAAATTGAATAGCTTCTTGTTGCTAATTACGTACGAATTTCACGTGCGGAAAGTCGATATTTTGGCACACTTGCTCAATACCGGAATATATTGCCCACATTGAGGCTATATTGGCGCACTTCCTCGTCGATTTTGTTACTATTTATAGTAACATATGCAATAAGTCATTTTATACTAGCTTTAAAATTCGTAGTAATAGTTCTTCACAGAAAAAAGCAAAATTCAGTGGAAAAAAATGTCCGGTACCATTAAAATTTGTATAGTATAGAAATAGAGCATAATGATATTGAATGAATCAAATAAAAATTGTTTGAAAATTTTCCATCTACTATTTATATGTTATATATAGTCATATATATATTAACATTTTTACCAAACAAAAAATGTTATTTTTTATGACATAAAATATATATATTTTCATCCTTAGCATCCATCATGTTATTATAATATAATATTACATATATAATACAATGTATAGATGCTTTCAACTGGTTGATTTATGTGATTTTTAGTTTCAAATATTTGGTGATATCTTGACTGTAATCTAAAAGATTGTATATACAGTGAAGCTACCGATATATATAAAAAGTATTATTAATAGATGAATGCATCTTGCCATTCAGAAAGACTTTAAAAGTGTTTGTATAATAATATTAATGTTACGTTTTCATGCATGGTTTAAAATGATAGCTTGTAATACTATATAATGGAAATTGTATAAAATTTTATAGGTTTTCTTTACCGTTGGAAGTGCTGACATGTGTTCACGTGTTACCTGAAACATGGTACTAATGGCTCATCCAACTATTGCTTGATTCTACTCACACTATCACTTGTTGCTTGCATCGCTTTACAGTAAAATGTCCATGGTGTTTTTTTTCTGTGCTGTCAGTACTTTGATAGGCCATTATTTAAGTCATAAAAATGTTATCGTTAAATTTTAATTGGATATTATGCTCTTCATCAACACTTTTAATTAGCTCATGTACGGTGAATAACTTACATAAATAGCTTTCCTAGACACTTCTTTACCAGCTCTAGCTTGTACCCTTCCACTAAGAGCTGACAACTTCTATATTGACAGTCAGGCAGGTATATCCTTACAGCCAACTTCAGATTTGTAAATCTGCTCTCTAACTTCTTTCTAATGTGACTTTTCTTCTATAATATCACTTTTTTAAATGTTGAAATAATTCTGATCATTTTATTGAAAAATCTTGGAAAATGTCTTAAAGGACATCTATACATTATCATTATATGAATTAATGTCAAATATATCAGATGTTATAGGCTCTCACTGTGCGTTATTTGATCTTATATTTTATAAGAATGAGAGGTATTGTAATGTCTTGTCTGAGAGCTATGTTTGTGGATTTAAATATTTCATCTGTAAATAGACAATGTCGCCTTGGTGTTTTCGGCTTGGATTATGTAGTGAATTATCTCCCTTTATTGTTTTATTTATTATGGTATATAAGTAACATATGACTTGGAGGGAGATAAAGGATTTCAATCTGAAAACTAGAATTTTTCCTTCACAATTGAGATTGATATTAATTTAGATCACATTATGATCACCCTTGACAAGTAATGTCAACCTTGACTAAGGCCATGATTGACATTACTTGGCTCGGGCAAACATTCCATTCTATCACCCTCTGCAGGATGTGATATTTATATAATAGCATATATATTTCTTTATTTGAGCTCTAAAAAATTAAAACTTCAGTTGAGCAAAAAAAAGTAAATAAGCAAGTAAAAAATCAAATAAATATTTGTGTGTACTACTCCTGTTATCATTGTATATTTACATTAGAATATTGATATGTTGGTTGTTTAGATTTCAATGGGAATGTATGTTTACATTTGACCATTTTTATGACACTAAATAATAATTTAGTGATATCTAACCTGAGTGAAGTGTTTGTATGAGGACTAGTTAAATGTTTGAAAACTGCAGGAAAATTGATTACATTTAATGTGTATATCTCTCTGTTAGTTTGTTTATAAAGATACAGTGTACAATTTTCTGATAATGAATCCTATTGTTCCCTAGGTTATCTTCATCTATACAGAACAATGAAATATGTTCTAAATGCAATTGCTGCCATAATACACTGAGCACTGTGAACTAAGCTCAATAGTGGATGGATCACAGGACAGTCAGTATTTTGCTGCAAAAATACCAAAGTGTTACATGTAGTATTTATCGAGGGTGGGTGCCACCAGATGCCCCTTGTGCCAAAGGTTCCAAAATAGGTTATTAATGCCTAAGGAATGATCAACTTAGTGACAGCTTAATGCTCATTCATATTTATGGTGTAACACTTATTGTATCTGTTCACTTTGTATTGCCATAGCTTTTAATGCTTGTTTGAGACTGTGTTGGCTTTCTCTGAAGAAAACATTGCTGTAAATTAAAAACATTTTAATAAACCCAAATGGTAAATTGAACAAAATTCATTCAAAAATATCTAACTTTTCAAAATTTAAAAACTTTAGCAAACAGCAAGTGCATCATGGGTAAAATGTTGACTTTGTTGAAAACCTCATTAGTCATTTATGCTATAGTGCAATAGCATTCTGCCCTGTGTTCAGTAACTACTGTCAGTTAATATTATGGGTACGGGAGAACTCAACCCAAAGACAACTCAACCCATGCAATACTCAACTCAAAGTTAGGACAACTCAATCCATTAGTCGGAGATTGAGTTGTCTCGGGTTGAGTTGTCTATGGGTTGAGTTGTTCCAACACTTCCGTTACCAAACGTTTTGGAACGTTCAAGGTAACTGAACACGTATGCTACTGTATTCTAACCACAATTGTCTAAATATCCCAGCGTACTTGATATGATATACCTTAAAAGATTGTAAATTATGTATAAGTGAAATATGACTATGAATATATTAAACCAAATACTTGATACGCATAAAATATAATATATAGAGATAGGGTAAGGTTTTATATGAGGTACTTTTCATAATATTACCATTTTTATGTCATCTTGGGTTAGACTTGAAAACGGAGGGCCAGAACATTTTAGCATAAAAATGTTATATTAAATAGCTTAGTCTGTGGCAATGAATTTGGAAATTATGTATGAGGTTTGTAGGCCACTACATCACATAAAACATAAATATTTATTCTTGTTTATGTATGAAAACAGGGTCATTAAGATTTATTAATGTAACTGTGTAAGTAATACTGTATTCAGAATTCTTAGTGTGGGGGCCATCATTGTACTCTGGTTTAAGCACACTCAACTTCTGATATCTGACAATTTGGTGTTAGGTTTGGGAAGTGATGGCAGGTCATAACTGTTCAGCATCCTCCACATTATGTAGCCATTGTATAGTCCTTAAGGTTTGGTTAAATTGTTAAAGGGCTAAATTAGGCCACTACAAGTTGATCATGTGTTGTTGCTTTATATAGCGGTTTGACCAAATCTTTATGAGCGAGCATTACATAAGAACTGTCAAAATTAAGGTGTGAGCGAATCCATAGAACATATAATCAACTTGTTGAGGCCTTATGCATTTCTTCAAAAACTTTATTGTCATGTTACAATGGTCAGTTGACCTACTCTTCTATTCCTGGCAATTAAGGCTAAGCTCTCTATTCCTAAGTATTATCCAGCACTAAGACCATACACTGATAGGTGGATGACAGTTCTCCTTCTTACAGTGAAAGAAAGGAGAGTGGCCATAAGGAGGGGGATATTAGTGGAAAGAAAGGAGAATGGTGAAAAAGGAGGGAGAACGGTTCAAAGTAGGAGGAATCATAGTTGAAAGTTTTCCTAACCGATGAATAGACCTAATCCAGAATTCAAATTTATGGGGTTTTCCGTCCGTGCTCAGGAGGTACAAAGAAAGTTTGTTGCACATTATTGCTAAATAGCACAAACTTTGGATAAAATCCTATTGTTCTTTGTACACATGTTTTTTTTGTAACGGTGAAAGTTTGTACTGGAGGGGAAAACCCAAATATTTGAATTCGGGATATAGTCTATTGAAATACATATTTTATATTTCTCATAATATTGGTCATACTCATTTTACGGATGTCAATGTCAGATGAAACAAACAACGTGATGCATACCATATTGTGTGTTATTACAAATATCACTGTCTAGATCGTGAAACGGTTGCGATTTTCCGTGTCACGGTGTAGCCACACCAAGATGGCGGAAAAACAACCATCCAAAAGGTACGTGTCGTTTTTTGCATGATAGTTTGAGAAATATTCGGGCCCAAACGCGTTATAAAGTTTCATTTGATCCGTAAATATATAAACTAAAGGGCGGGTGTACTCATCTGACATGTCACAAAGGATTTATGTGAGTTAAAGCCACTAAAGTTGACGTATGACCGTGTGACAAATTTGAACCGAGAGAGTGTATTACTTTTGATAAAATCGCCGTAAGTACGGCACTTAACGTGTTGTAAATACGATTGTGAGATTGTGTATATGCATGAAACTATACTTAAAAATTGTACAAGTTCTAATTTATTTTGTTATATCAGAACATGCCTACTTTCGGTTTTGTCTAAGCAACGGTTGAGATATTAGCCCCGGAGAAGATTTTCCGTAAGAAATGACTCGGTGTTGCCATAAAAAGTGGATACGGTGTATACATTTGCGTTAAATAGAACACGGGTAGGACACTCATTCAAACGTTTGAAATGCGATCAGACCATTTGCAATACTGTCGAAATGTAGACAAGGCAAAACGTAACAGTGTTTGTTAAAACACAGATACGGGTTTGGTCAAATCGTAAACAAATCTTCTAACTGTTCATCAAGTTCCTCGAACATGGAATTAACGTTTGCTGAGAGAGTCCTGCTAAAGTTACAGTGCCGAGTGCTCTTATTGGTGCTGACGTTTTGTACGTTTTTCATATCTGGACTGGGAAGTAATTAAATCAGTATCAACAGAAATATCTTGTTTAGATTCTTGTATATTTTCTACCTCTTTTACATAAGGACACTTCTTATTTTCTAGAAAGGATGTACATATGTGTTGATTCACTTTGAAATATTCCCCAGTTTGTTTGCAGTTCTTTGGTGTTAGTCTGTAGTCTATCGTCAGAAGGCCATATCGGCCGGTTGATACTTTTTAAACCATCTCATCCGTCATTTTATCTGCAATTTGGCATGCGTTTCTAAATGAATGATGAATGCATGCTAGGAGATCAGATTTCGAAAACTTACAGTAGTAGCATTTATAGACTTTTTCCATTTTGACACTGGGGAGAACAAAATTATGAAATATATAATTTTAGTCTTATCACAAAAAGGCTTTTATAAGTATCTGTTTCGTGTTTAAGTATCAATACGAAAGGTGACGATCTGGAATAGTGGGAATAAAATAATATTAACTGATTTATAATTAGGCGTTGTTCCTGCAAAGATTTACGTATTGAAAACATTGGGCTTTTCTGTATAGCAAAATAGGAAGGATAATGCCAATGTGATTTACTTCAAATTATATGGTTGCGTTTAGCCTTTGGATGAGTGTCTGAACCGTGTTCACTTTCACGCAAATGTATACACCGTGTCCACTTTTTATGGCAACACCGAGTCATTTCTTACGGAAAATCTTCACCGGAGCTAATATCTCAACCGTTGCTTTGACAAAACCGAAAGTAGGCATGTTTTGACGAAACAAAATAAATTAGAACTTGTACAATTTTAAGGTATAATTGCATGCATATACACTATCTCACAAACGTATTTACAACACGTTAAGTGCCGTACTTACGGCGATTTTATCAAAAGTCATACACTTCTCTCGGTTCAAATTTGACTGATGGTCATTCGTCAACTTTGGTGGCTTTAATTCACATAAATCCTTTGTGACTTGTCAGGTGAGTACACTTGCCCTTTAGTTTATATATTTACGGATCAAATGAAACTTTATAACGCGTTTGGGCCCGAATATTTCTCAAACTATCATGCAAAAAACGACACGTACCTTTTGGATGGTTGTTTTTCTGCCATCTTGGTGTGGCTACACCGTGACACGGAAAATCGCAACCGTTTCACGATCTAGACAGTGAATATATTGTATTAAAAAACTGCATATTGTTATATCTTAATTATGAAATAGATTGATTATACTTGTTTTACTTCATTATTTACAATGATGATAAAACTGACTTATAATTATATAATTGTGTGATAGAAATTTGGCATTGTCTCATATATATCTTTTTTTCTCTTACAATTTCCCTTCCAATACAATCATACAAAAGTTAATGACTGGTTTTAACTGATCATGTCAAAGTTTTGGTACAGATATATTATTATTGTCTACCAAGTAGATTTGTCTTATGTATGTGTAATTGGTGTGTAAATAATTATTATTCTATGTTTTTATAACAATTCACATACTGTGAGAAACACTACTGGTATGTTCTATTCTTTAATTTTTGGTGAATCTTTGGATTGTTTTTATAGTGTAACTTTTGAAACTTGACACATTCTATGGACTACCACAGTGTATTTTGAAGTTCTGTGAGAGAACTTTCAATTATAAATATCTTCTAGGATTTTGGGGGCTTTAAATTATATTTTGGTTGACTGTTATGATGTAATAATGGTACTTATTTATTTCTGTGACTGGTAAGTTATTAATACTGTATATTTCAATCAAGCTATATATTTTGAATATTAAGTCAAACTAAACTTATTGACAGTTTTCTTCTGAATTATGTTTGTCTCAAGTTTTCATCTTAATCATTAGCTCTAAACCACTTAATTATTATGGTACTTATATAAATATGGAGTTTGAATGATTATGGGCAAGTTTCTTAAGCATATCGCTAGCTAGCGCTTGGTGCCCTAGTACCCTTTTTACATGAAAAGTAATACATAATGTGATATCAAATTTAGGGTACCAGGGGGCAAAGCACTAGCTAGGGGTATGCTTTGAAAACTTGCCCTTTTAGTGCAATTAATTGTTAGCAGTTCCATAAGCCAATTAATGCTAGGATGAAAAAGTCCTGCAAATAGTGTTTTAATAGTTTATTGTATCCTATTGCATTGAAGTTGCATTACCATTTTGTCTTTTTATCTAGGGTAGTAAATTTTAGGGAATGATATGATGAATAGTTTCCAGTCTACTAAATTAGGATATGGAAGTGGTTGCCAGAACAGGTCATTTCTAAGCAGCTAGCACTATATCTCCTTTGTAGAAATTTGGTTGCTCAAAATAAATTTTTTGTCCGCCAAACTAGAAATTGGTTGTCCTGAGCAACCAGACACCTGCTAATTTTGTAGACTGAGTTTCTATAGATTTTATATAAGATATACATTAGAGATAGTGTACTTTGTAAGATCATTGAGGTTAAATTAAAAATATAAATCAAACAGAGTAACTTCCCCTTGTATATCTAACACTGGTATATCTTACACTACATCCAATTTCTATCCTTTCAGCTTCATTTAATATGAATAGAAATTTTGATCACCCTCGTTTACAGTAAATGATATTTTCTTCCTCGCTGTGTGAATCACAACTATTTAATGTATTCATGTTTTTAACTACATTTACTATTTCCCCCCCTTTTTTTGTCAATGGAAATCGTGTTTAGAATTTCACTATACTTATGTCCAGCCCTATAGTTGACTATTGACACGTACCTGTGGTAAATTATGGGTTTCGTACGAACAAATAGTTTTGATCTCATGGTACCGGTCATTTAATGTTTGTAGTGATACTATCTGAGAAGTGAATGTTTGTAGATTGTTAAAAAAATCAGATGAGGGCAATATATTCTTGATGTTTGATGATGAATAGGTTATCATTTGTGGACAGTTAACTTTATACACATCTACTTTGACTGTTATTGATAGAGTCTGCATTGAAATATATATGTTTTTCTTCAAATGTCTGGCTTTTTTATATTTATTTTTGTAGATCTATATTAAATGAAATATAAGAGATAACATAATGGCTGGCCTTTGAAGATACTCTGATGAAAGTTAGATTTTGTCACTTACAAAGTTCACCAAAAGTCAAATCTTTATCAATGAAAAGTAATTTAGCTATATTTTAAACAGGAAGGAATCTCAGACAGATAACTTATGATAAATAAATTTTAATGAATGGTAAATTTAACTAAAACTAAAATGCTTCATCTCTTTGCACTCGACTGACTTATGTTCTTATGATGGAACAGTTTGAATGAATGGTTTATTTCTTTTTCCATGTTCTTCAACTGTCTGCTAAAGATCATTCATCCGATCATAATTATGTACAAGCATAATTTTTTTGCCGGTTCTAATATTTTGTCTAGTTTGACCAGTGATTTGGTTAGTTATTTTAAAGTGTTCTGTAAATGTATACTTTTGATTTGTTTTTTAAGAATTTTGAATCATTCTTTAGTCCATTTATCATGTCAACTTGCCCTAAATACTAGACCATTGTATGTGGTCATAACTCATACTGACCAGTAGTTATACAGCTGGTCAGCAAGGCCACATATAAAATACTTGTATTGTCTAACCACACTTTAAAGCCTGTATTTTATTGGTGTATTCAGAACTGACCAACATCTTTTGTTAGTCTTATTTAATGTAAGAAGTTAAAAGTTCAAGTTTAAAGTTTAACACCTAACCAAATCTTTCATCGTATTGTTAAAGCTATGGTCATTCATTTTCAAAGTGGACAGTTTTAGAATATGTGATGTGTTCAATTAAAAGATAATATCAACATTTATGGTAGCTGTAACTATATTCCTGATAGGACTTGAGATTTAAAATGTTACTATAAATAACCATGGCAACAGTGAAATGTTTTCATTCCATTTGATTTATTTACTGCGGTAATGTCTTTAATGTTGTTGTAATGATAATAATAAAGACTTCCTTTATAGAGGGGAAACAAATGCAGTATGAGCAAAGCCCAACCTTCCCTGTAATAAAGACTTTATTAATAGAGAGGCAACAAATACAGTTTGGGCAAAGTCCAGACTTTCCTGTGAATGTCTTAAATAACATTTAAATGATGATGGTCAAGATGGTCAGGTTCCCATAATGGTCATCATAATGGCTCTGTGATATCATATTGTAGTATAATATTACCATAGTAATATGAAGTTTCCATTTATTATAAAATGACATTTTGAAATAAGTATCAAATATCCATGAGTTTATGACTATAAAGCCAAACAAAGACAATTCATTACTTATGATTTAAGACTCATCAGATTCTTTGTTATTAGAACATAGTTATTATTATACTAATGTACAAACATGAGAGTTCAGTAGATTTTTACCTTTTGTCCATCATGGAGGGTATACAAATTCCCCCAGAAAGATATTAATAATGATCAAATTTATTTAATAACTATTTAAATGACATTAGGAGATATTTTGATGCTTCAGTTCAAAAGGTTATAAGTGCTACTTGCAATCCCTTACATTTACAACTGTAAAGAATTGTAGTGACTTTTTATGGCATTTTATTTTTTGTACATTTTTTTGTGACTGCTTACTTCACTTTAGCGACCATTGTGGGTCTTTATTTTTATGTTCATTACTATATAATTCTGGCTTCCGAAACCTTATTAATTAGCAGTTTTTAACATCTTTGTTTATAGTGCGAAATATTGTGACATTCATGACGTCGTGAAAATAACGACAACGTCGTTAAGGTTACCAGAAAAACAAATAAGAAGCATGAAGGTATCTGCCTGCCAACTTTTATCAAAATCGGTGAACATAATATTTTTTTCCTTTTTATCTCCCAAATAAGGTACCGACCCACTTTAATAATAATGTATCATTAATTTTGATCATTTAATATTCTGACTTGAAATAAATTTTTATATTGTATCTTGTATCCTTTCCATTGACAAATTTGACAATATTTATATAGCCATCACATCATTGCTTGCTGTATTAAGTTATGACCTGTTGGAAATAGATGACCTGTTGGAAATAGATGACTTGTCCTCGGCCTGGGAAACACATGGGTATATAACCACATAAGTATATAAAGAGGAAAAACCAATATGACCAAAGCTCTCGACAAAGATTTTAAAATAACTGTACATTCATGTATTATTAAGGAAATATTTTACTGTTTTTGTCATGCTGATTGTAGTATTATATAGTTTAAACACTCTTCAATATTTTCCTATGAGAGATTTTGGTCAGCTTACATGGTCACAGTTGGTTGATTTTATTGAATACCCCACCTGATTGTCAAATTATACAGGTTTTCCTAAAAAATCAATTTAGATAAAAAAGATTATCAAAAAGCCAATCAACGGCATATTGATTTATTTGACCCCTATTTATATATGGTCTAGTGACCCTTAATAAATTCCCTGTTGGATACTATTAACAATAAAGGAGCTAGCTAATATGAATAAGCCCTTTACTGAAGGCGAAAGCTAAACCCCCAAAATTTCATTATTATTGTCTAGTTATTCAGTATGAATAAACAGATTGGATGATTCATAGTTAGGAAGTGAGATGGACTTTTTGACTTAAATGATCACTCTCTTGGGTTCCTCATTCATTTATTAACTTTCTCATTAGAAGACTAGCAGTGAAATGTGGATAAATTAATCACAGTGGTAATTATAATAAAGTACAATTTTTAAGCATAATTATATAAAATAATTAATTTACTTATACTAATTTTTATTTCTATTCAATGTAAAGTTTGTTAATATTGTTTTGTAATATAATGAATAAACATATAAAATTCTTAAAATAATTTTCAAATAGATGACAGAGGTTTTTGTACAATGTAGATGTAGATGTGCTTACATGGCTGAACTATTGAAAAAACTAGACGTCAACCTGTCATTGATGGTTCAATACATGTGATGGACTTTTTTGTTTTAATACCTTGAAGCTCAGGGTGTGAATAAAAACTATGTTCCAGCATAAAGTTTTGTTATTGTTTAAGGTAATTAGTGTCCGATGTTAGCTAGTGGTCTTGAAATTGTTCCCAGGTGAAATGATGACCATTGTCGACCATGGTGACCATGGTTTTTGATGTTTGAACATGGTATATCATGGTCAACCATCAAATGCTGTGGTGGAACACGATACAGAACATGGTCTACCATGGTCAGAAAACAGAATGTGTTTGACCATGGTCAGTGACCACAGTTTGTGACCATGGTAAAAAACCGTGGTGCCATTTAATAGAACATGGTAGACCATGATCATATTGCCTTCATTTCGCCTTGGTTGTACCAGTTGTCTTCTGTTCTGTATGGTGTAAGTCAGACTCTACACCAGTGGGTGGTTGCTCATCCGAATTTATTGCAAGTATCAAAATTCTGCAGAGTAAGGGTTTAAGAAGGAATGTCATTACTTTGATGTATTTATATGGTCAGTATGCTTTTCATTTAAGGCTAGTATGTCAAATGTTATGATCACATATTTATGGTTCTAAGTAATTTCTACATGTGTGTGACCTATTGTTTGATGATCTAATGACCTTTGTTAGCCCTTGATATTTATATTATTACATCAATCAGGACTTAAACTAGTTTATAAACGACTTCATTCCTAAGATATTCATAGTTTAATTAGTTTACTAAATGTAATGTTATGTGTTTGTGCTTTACATCTAATTTTAACATTTTTTTCTGTCATATTGCAAAAGTAGGTCATCTAACTCTATGTGTTCAGATAATTCTAGATCTCTGAACCCAAGATTTCTACATTATAGTACTGAGCATAATTACTTGCCATTTTAAATAATAAAAATATTTATCACAGCTTTTCTTTATTATAGCGTATCATTATCCTAACTATATAAACCAAGATGTTTCTAGTAAAGGGAGATAATTTAAGAAAGTTTGACATACCAATAACTAAATAATACTGAGTTATCTCCCTTGATTGGAAATATTAAACTCTATAGTATCACGGTCATTTAAGTGGTTATATTATCACAATTTTGTTTTTTGAGTGTTTGTATAAGTTTCAAGAATTATTCTGCATCTGGGATTCCATCATTTGGCAATTATCTGATAAGTAAAAAGTGGTTTGAACAGCTTAACTTAAGTCTTTCATCTTTAATTGGCATTTGTATTTAAGCATCTGTGTCTTTCTTTTACTGTTTTCTATCATTTCTAAACTTTTTCAAAGCTTGTACCATTGAATAAGTGTCAAGTTTTTTATGTACATAGTTATAAAAGTGCCAACAAACAGGGATCCTGGACCCATTTTATCAATGGTCTTAGAACTGATTTTTGTCTTATGGTGTAGATTACTGCATTATGTAATTATAGTAAGATTTTTGATACCCGGTATTATGCTTCCCATATTCTGTGAATTATTGAATATGGAGCTTATGTAATCTAGGTTATTAGCTAGATCTAAATTCACATAAAGTAGAAATTTCATTTGTATAAAAATAGTACAGATCAATAGAGTAAAAACTTATAAAAAATAATATCATTAAAGAATTTAATATTTAAATTTGACCGAATTATTTCAATGTCTCCTTTATATTAAAAGTCAATAGTTCAATATGAGTTCATTGAAGTTGTATTCCCTGCTGTGTATTTCTGGTTTTATAACTTATTTTATATTTGTGTATTGCGTAATAACCAACGAAGGTTTAATCTAGTAATGGTTCTATTAAAACCACATTTTATAGTACTTTATAATGTAAATATTTGATTACTTAATTTCCTAACGAGGGTTTTTTTCTATCAGGCTGGGGGGAGTGCAATTACATTAATTTTTTACTAGACCTAGGCTTAGTATTTTAATGTTTGGTTAAATAACTCTTAAATATATCTATAATGAGGCTGATTCACAATATTAAGCTTGAGTTTTTAAGGAAAATCTGTCCAGAAGTTGGACTGCTCTTAATTGTTATATAGTGATTAATCAGATGCTATTATTTATTAAATGCTATTAGATGGGTGTATTTAATATATACAATTGTTAAAAAAGCAAAGAAATAGAAATATTTACTATTGTAAATTGTGTTGATGAGTCAATGTTATCTGTTTTTATCCTCATAGTTTTTGTCCTTACATAACTTTGGTTATTACTTGGTAACATGTTTTGCAACACACATCATTGTCTTAATATAATTAATTATTTGGCTTTCCGAACAAAAAAATTAAACTAAACATTTGGCTGTAACACCACACTGTAACTCAGGTTCTCAAAATTTTGATCCCTGGCCTAAACTTAATGCATTATTATATTTTGGCCTTAATTTCAAGAAGTTATAGATTTATGAATGAACATGGTAGAAAATTTGCTAATCATTGCTACTAATTTTGATATTTGAATGGAGCTAAGTCCAATTTAATAATGAAATCATGTGGAAACAGAATTGTCTCAATTATTTAACTTATACTTGTAATTTGTCTCTTTAAATTATTTAAAGGGATTGTGAAGGGGGGGATATCTCATTCATAATAATTCAATCATTGATAATATTTGATTATTTATACCACTCTTAGTTCTATCAATAGTGTTCCATTGAGGAGAAACTTTAAGACAGGTTTTTATATGTCCCCTGCCGAGATGTTAAATTCCACATAGGTTTTATTGAAATTTAATGCCACTAGACACGCCTCACAAATGTCGGCCTATATCCTAAGATAGGTGACAGTCCTAGTGTACCAAAATTTATAATTATATAAGATAATGGAATGATTTTAGATTGATGTAGGTCTAAATTTTAACTGTTTACTATCATGGCATATTTACAATCATACTTCGGTAACGATTATACTTCGGTGACCTTAAACTTTCTTGTCTCTGAAATTGTTATATATTTTTTTCACTTAGCAACCACTATAGTTCTAATTAAAACATTGATTTTTTTACATATGTCAAATGCCTAATTAAACTCACTGTATGTTAATGAACGTAAGTGCACAAAAAACTTAGTACTGGTATACAGATGCCCGCCCTAACAAAAATCCTTGACCCATTTATGTTAAGTTGTAAAATCAGGTCTTTAAAGGTCACCAGAGATTTAAAATCTGCAAAGTAATGTTTGATCAACCTGGTTTAGATATAGTAACATTATTTCAGTTAAAATGTTGACATATCAAATGAATGGTTGGAAGTTCAGATGTTATGATTACAGATTTACTTTGTTTCATTTCTTGTAGCTATAGAAAATGTATGAAATCATTCATATAATTATCAACATTAATGTAGTATGAATCATTTATAATGTTTGATCTAGGCAGAGAGATTTTACATGTCTTGGACTATAGCTACCTGTAATCTTTAATTTGATTTGTTCAGAAGCTGAATATTAGTTTTACAAAGGTTCTCTCTTTTGTTTGCTGCATTGCATGCTGTTTTTTCCACAAACACTTGAATCCAACCAGTAGGTAATGTATGGCATTTAATAAAAGATATAGTAAAGTTACAGTCCCATAAACATAAAAATAGCTGTGAGGGCACTGTACAGGCGCCGTGCGATCAAGCTCCGCAAGGACGCGTACAAACTCTTGTGTACCCGTACGGACTGTTATGTTTTTATCAGGGTCCGTGAGATGAGCCCAGGATACACGTATCAGTTTCAGAGTCAAATAGTGAACTAAATTGTGGCCGAGTAAGGATTAAACATGCTTATCTTCCAGCTACGGCTACGTATGGGTATGTTGTTTTGTACCATGCATGTACTGTCACCTTGATACGCAAGGCTTCCCACGGCTAACGACTGTCAGCATGCACAGGTCCCTAACAAGCCACGATTTTATGGGACTGAGGCATAAACTTTAAGAGAGGACTTATAATTGAGTGCATCTAAGATTTTACCCTGAATGCAAAGATTACACAATCTATGTACAAATCAGTAGCTAACATGGTCCCACAATAGTAAATGAATACAAACAAGGAATTCATGAGTTTTTATGAAAAATAAAACAATTTTTCATTTCATGATTTTTAAGACCAGAGTGTATTAGGTACTGATTTCAATCAAACAAAAATGAAACACGACAGACTGTTTGCATGTCGTACGTAACCTAAATATAATAAACTATCGAATATGCCATCAAAATTCCTTCCATTCATTTTATACTCTTTATTGAAAAAAAATCCATTTTGATATTCATAATATGACAGGTGAAATGATTTAATGAGAAAAAAATATGATTTATTTTACACTTATTTATAAAAGATTTCAGATTCTTGATGAATCAAATCAACAAGTACCATAGTCTAATTATAAATTCAATTAGAAAATAACCTGTAACAGATATTTCAATATAATGCCATACTTCAGACATTTTATCATAAAATTACATCTTTAAAATTACATTTGTTAAATATATATTGCGTGTTTAGTGCAAGACTGTAGTAACTCGCTCTTTAATGCCATGCACTACTCAAGACTACAGTCTTACATGTGATCCTCGATATGATGTTTATAGAAAATATTGATTCTGAAGATACCATTGTCAGATAAATTCGCTGGAACCCATTCCTGGGATGGATCTGAAACAGGGAGACCCATCTGGAATTTGCAAAATTTGCACAAAAAATAATTTCATTCAATTTTGAAAATTGGATAAAAATGGTATTTTGATGTATTATCACCCTGGAAACATGTTATAAGACATGATATCAGTGCAACATATATAAACTATTTGTGAAATTAATATTATCAAATATAGATCTTTCTTTATTGATATTTTTAATAACTTTATGATTAGAACAAAATTATATAATAATAGAAAACTATGACGTATTGATGACATAAGAATGTTATAATGGTTTAATGTGTCCATCTAGAATGTGGTATTTTCTCAATTTATAATATTACCCTCAGTGTTCAATGTATATTAGTTATAAAATATCTGAATTATTGAAATATTTTCTTTATATAAGAAACTTGCACTTTAAAAACACTGTACCATATATATCTCAGTTTAATGATTAATCAAAATTTAATTGGTCAACGCTAAACTTGATTATATCATTCCTTTATTACTTATAGCTACACTGATTTTGTGAGCCCCCCGGCTAGCTCAGTTGGTAGCATGCAAGTCTACTGATCGAGGGGTTGTGGGTTCAATTCCCGGGCTGGGCATACTTTCGTGGAGTTTGGTCATGAAATTATTTCTACGGCCATTCTCCCTCCTACCAATGATTTTTAATTATGTAGGGGCAGTTGTCAGTCACTGACAAAAGTATGTGCTTAGTAGTTGGTTAACAGCTAAAACCAGAGATTTAGCCTTTCCAGGAGGTGTGAGTAGGTTGACTCAGACAGCTGTTATATGACCTATATGACCTAATGTGTTGCTATGGCGTTAAACCCAACAAAACAAACAAACAAACTGATTTTGTGCTAATCCATCTAAATGTATTACATATCTGTTTTAACTTCATAGGGTCAGAAGAAAACTAGTTTAACTATATGTAAATTAATAAGGATGTTAGATAGTTTTGCACTGATTCCTAGATTAAGCCTAGCTTCCTGCCTACATTTACTATGGAAAGTAGGGGAAGTAACTCCATGCTAGTTTTTTTCTGTAGACTACAACTACCAGGGCCATGTTGCAGTGCACATATACTGATAAAATTGTATTACTAAAACATTAGAAATTAAGGATCACTGGTACTCTGTCCCTTCCTGCATTAACTACGAAAAGTATTGTTAGGGGAAGTAACTCCTGTCTAGTTTTATGTAGACTACAGCTACTAGGGTCTTGCTGCAGTGCTTATAGTTATACAGATATGATTGTAGACATTAAAACATTGGAAATTAAGGATCACCCAGGTACTCTGTCCCTTCCGTCATTTACTACGGAAAGTTGTTTTAGGGGAAATAACTCCAGTCTAGTTTTATTTTGTAGACTTTGACTACCAAGGGGCGTTGCACATATACTGATATGATCGTAATACTATAACATTGGAAATAGGGTCACTGGGGCTTTGTTTTCTTTTTATAAAGTTGTACATTTTTCCTTCGATGAATAAAACATAAAACAGTGTCTTTAATTCTTTTCTGTTGAAAAAAAATGTCAAGTTGAACGGTATGAATAGATGGTTGAATTTCTTTTTAAACATATAAATGGTTGATATTTTATTACAAGTATATTCTGGTTTAATGTAAGACTCTTGTTGAAACAGTATTCCATTCATTGTAAAGTCCACTTCAATTAGTAGTAAAATACTTTATGTAAATACTTGTAATATATTCTAACTGGTACAATAATGAAAGAATTGTATAAAAGATCCTGGTCCTTTTAAAACACTGAACTTTGTTTTTATAATATCTGTGGCTTAAGGTTAGATTCTAAATATTTGCTGCTGCTCTTTTCGTCAGAATTATAATGTCACTTTAAATGAACAGTTGTCATGTTTTAACTTAAAATAATTTGCTTATAATTATTGGATATATGAAGTTTGATATTCTGTGTTATATTATCTTGGGTAGTCTTTAAAAAGCCGAGTAAATCATTTTTATTGTTAGAGACTTTTATTGTGGATATATCTGTGAAACAATAGATATTGTCATTTTTTTCATTACAATAATATTAATCAAATTCTCATTAAATTTCTATAATAATTAAATATCATTCTTGTTTTATAATATTATAGTTTTAATTTTTTATTTCAAACAATGCTTATTTACTTCATATATTACATAGCAGGTGATTGACACTTAAGTCATTGTTGAACAAAAATTGAAGAAATTGAAGAACAAAAAGCTTGGAGCTAATGTGCTCTCCAACAAGTTAAATTTTACCTCTGCATGCAGGTATTCATCTGTTTCAAATGATGCTTAAAGTATTTCTAATATATTAATTATTACACTATCAAATAATTGATTATAAAACAATCAGCATTTTTTCACTTTGATTTCATTTAGTCAAACTATGAGCCAGATTGTTGTTTTATCTAAGAATGGCAAAAAAATAATGTATGTAAAAAGGACAGTAAACCAGAATGTTTTTAATCTTCCTAAATTTAATTATTCAATGTGCAATTTGTCAAATTCATTTATCAGACCTCGCCACTTGTAATAAACTTCTATTCAAGTTTTTCAGTCTTTTCAGACAGAATTCAGAAATAGTTGTGTGCGTGTGTTCTTACAATAGATTTTGTTAACTATGGATTTTTTACGGAAATTTTTAACGAATACTTTAATTAGTGTTTATCATGTCGTTCTGATGTAATTGTTCACGTAATTGAGTACAGTTTTGATGTCAGTTGATCATTAATACAGTACAATTTTGGTGTTAACAAATAAAAAGTTTAATTCACTGAATTACTGTCATTTTAATTGTTGTAAGTTTACAGTTATGCAGCTCTTTAGATTGTTATCTTTGTTTGTTTGAGTGCAGTTTTACCATTTTAAGGATATCCAACTCAATTTTAAATTGTTATAATATCGAAGACAATTTTAAAAAAAAATTATATATAGTTATGCTCTTATAATTTTTTTTATTTGGTTGAGCAGAGACTACAGTTTTTTAAGGATGTCCGACTCAATTCCAGTTTATTTATATCGAAGACATTATTATAAAAAAAATTCTAGTATTTAGTGTGATGAAATGTTTGACATTGAAAATTTTTGTTGGTCATTATGATAATACAATTTGGCCACATCTAGCCTTGACCTGTGTACTTTATATCCATAATTAGGTTAAACACAACGATGCAGGACAATAAAGTGGACAATAGAGATTAGAATTATCAGAATGCAACTGTGTTTTTTTTCTTTACCAGATTTTAGTTATTCCCTTTGATTAAATTCACCCCTGATGTTCATAGGATTGAAGATTTAGGTCAATTCTTTCTGTGTCACCTGTGTTTAAGGTTATGTGCTATCATAGTGTTTTGTGACCAAACTGAGATTTTTGATAAAAACAGTTGTAAACAATTTTGATGTTGTTTTACAATATACTTGTTATTTTTGTATATAAATGAGCAAAAAGACTGGTTCAAGTAGACACATATCTTAAAGTCATATGTTTTGTATACCTGGGGGTTTTATATTGAAATTTCACAGCAAGGGCTCATGTATTGAAGTCAGCTAGGGAGCCAATAAAAACACTAAGTTTGATACCCGATGACTTGCTTGTTTATATATTTGTGTCTAGACTTACAGACAGTGATGTTTATTTGTGATGTTATATGTTAAGTTTTGTTGATATAAATGTTTAGTTGACCCATATAGTAAAACTTAAAGTACATAATATTGTGATGGACTAAATTCATCTTCTGTATGATAAAATGAGAAGACATTCAATCATGCCTGTATGGGTAGGTATTTATTTGTTGTTAATTTATGAATCCTTCATTTCTGTGCTCTCATGTAGTTTCCACATATTAAAATTACTGAATTATAAGTATGTTTTTAAGAACACTTTCTAGTGAGGAAACACAGTTTCAATAGATGTAATTCAGGGAACTCCAATATTTTGGTTTCAACCTTTCCTGCTGCATACAAACAGCATTTTGTCACTGAATTATGTATGACATTGTTTATTATTGTTGCATATTATAGGTATTTCAAGTTGCCTTGATGTAGTTCATATCCATAAATGTTGTTTGTAAGAACTCTGTTAACCGCTTTGAAAGTAAACAAGCCTTTGCCACTGATTGTAAATAACTAAAACATAAATTATGATATTTAAGGTTTAGAATTGCCACAAATAGTTTTTATTGCCATGAATTGTGGTTTATGATTGACTTGCTTTGTGTTAACTTTACTCACACTTAAAGTTTTGTATGATAAAATTAAGGATTATTATTTAATATGTGGTTTTACTCTGTATTTTATATTAAGACATTATCAAAGAAATAAAACTCTACATGGTTCTGATATAAAATGAAATACAAGGTGCAATAAATTTGAATCACTTTTATTGTGGCATTATGTGTTTGGCATGATTATTTCATTATTTAAAAAAAATGTCAATGTCAGAGTCAAAATTATTGATATAATAATTTTTATTGATGTCAGTCATCAAACTAGCAAAAATCACAAAATTTAAGCTTTTAGTTAGTACAATAAAGCTCAATTTTAAAGACCACATAAGTATTTGCAAAAATTGCCATCAGCCCTTTTTCCTGTTTAATTGAATTAAGACCCTCAATCACTTTTGGATTCTTCCCTTGCCTGAAATACTTCACTTTGCTGAATCAGTATGCCTCAACTTGTTACACCACAGTTGTCTGGGTCCAAGCCAGCATTCCATGGCATAACAGAGCCTTTTTGTAAAGCCATTTGAGCAGTTACAATATTGGAATGATATCATTGGATAGCCATTTCCACATTGGTTCGAAGATAGCCAGTTCTGCCTTGGTTCGAATCCCATCTCGAATTAGTGTTTAATATAGGTAGTTACAAGAACTTGTTTAACAATCCAGCTAAAAAAAATAGTATAGCTTTAATAAAATAAAAAAAAGAAAACAATTTTTCTTCTGTATCAAATAGTTAAAAGTACAGTATTCCAGGTGTTATTTTGATGGCTGTACATTTTTTCTACCAGGTTCTGTTGTCCATATAGTAGACTCTCACCACCCACACTATTTACTGTTAGAGTGATTATAACCCTATAAATCAAGTGTCATAGATTACCCTGGATATTTCTGCAAGGGATTGTGATATAGTTTTAATCTACAAGTTTTTGTATGAGGATATTTCGTCCGTCGTTGAGTCAAAACCTCAAAACTTCAATTCCAAAAAGTAAAGATGCGAGGATAATGACTCGACTGCGACAATTTAAGATATAGGAGGATACTACTTAACTTAATCATGATATCTTGACCTTCATATTAGACTTTGACCTTCGTAGGAGACTTTGGAAGATGACATCATGAGCTTGGATTAAGAGGACCAATTTTGGAATCTTTGGCAGCTGGTATACTTTAGGTTGGGTGTTTTTAGTTAGGTGTGTTACAGTTATAGAAATATGAATGACGCGATTGTAACAGTCAATGACGTTGTAATTACCCGGTAACTGACTTGACATTATTTCAAACAGTTTTATATCCTCTAGTCATTATTTAGTATCTAGGTTATGTCAATGTAACTTTGAGATTTTAATGATTTTATTTCATAATGTGGTTTTGTTTTACATTGTGTGACCCTCCTGCAGGGTATGTTGGTTAAGATTCTTAACTTACAATCACTTTATATTTTTGCTGATTGAAGGGCATGTATATACAACCATGGCTCTTTAAATATGAGGAGGCAGTTGCCTTGGAGATGATAGGAAGCTAGTACTGATACATCCCAGAAACAATAGTTTGTTGCATGATAAAGCTAATCAAAGGAAGTTTGTTCTCATTTATAAACATGTTGGTAATCTTCTGTTTGGTGCACTATATAAATGTACTAATTGGTTCGAATTCTTGTGGTTTTACTAAGGTCAGAGTTGGCTTACACATGTCAAAGTTGACGTACTGGCTTGTTGAAGTAAAAGTAGTTTCTAACTGGTGAAAAGGTATTGGAAAGTTTTGACAACTTATACATTTTAAGTGAACTGCTTTCAGTTTAAAGACTACAACTAATACATCATTTACTTACATTAACTATTTACATTGTCATTTTATGTCCATTTATAACATTTATAGTGAATGTATCAAAGTTATCAAAAAATGTTTTATATTGTTGAAATTTTTGGTCATATATTCTGACATTCTATAAAAACTTGAACAGCATCTGTAAGATTTATGTCTTTGGTCCGTCCATTTGTTTAATCATGGACGTCTGCCTATCAGTCTGTATAGGGAAGATTTTTTTACGTATTTTGCATAATAAATAGAAATATCTTGTTTCGTCAATTTTTTACATGTGTTTTTTTCTCGGAATAATTTATGACATTAGTTATATGGAAGGTATTTGTGAGTTTTGTGAAGGTAAAATGCTTGAATGAAATATAAAAACAACATATTTTGTGGTCACATTTATCACTGTAGACCTAATCATACGTCAGAATGAGATCGTTGATTGATAGCCGACTGGTTTATATCTCATCAGTTATAAAATATCGTCCAATGAAATTTGTCGAATGTGACTACAGTTCACATGTTTTTTTAGTGTATTGAAAAATAACTTGTTTCTCATGGTTGATTACTGTAGATTTGTATCAATAATGATCAACCTTGGTTCATTCAGGTTTATGTAAATATCTGGCATTCAGTTTTATTTACATATCCATGGGTAAGTGCAAAACTGGTCTACATCCTTCTTAATATAGTTAGGACTAGATATAATATAGAAGGACAAGTTTTTCAAAGACTTTTTTTAAATACAAATAAAGGTATTCTGACAAAACTGATGGCAGGGTATCCATAACAACTTAACTATTTAGTGCGTACCCATATAGCTGAGACCTGCCCCTCTTTATTCTAGTCTCCTTTATTAAAGAGACTTCAGGTACCTTTTGAGAAATGATGTTGGTTTAAAGCAATTTAGACTTAGTGCTTAAATGCTTAAACAAGCATACATAACTTTTATAATCCCCTATATTATTTACAGTAATAAATTGTCAATTGTTTTTAATTTTGATGTATCAAAAAATCATATTTTACTTGTTTGCTTGGATATTCCCAACATCTCTTTGACACGGCTACTTTAATATTGACTTAATTATCTGCTAATTTATTCTTCATTTATATTTGACCTATCTGTACTAGATTTAGAATTTATTTAAATAATTAAAGGATCAAAGTGATTTATGTAAATGTTCTAACGTAATAAAAAAGTTACATTGTATGTTTACTTAAAAAAGTAATAGTGACTAATATTTGGTCAGTATTTAACCATTTTGGCTAGAACACTTCACCCTCCTTGACCCAAGATCAAACTAAAACAAATAAGTCTGGAAAAAGTTTGCAGCTGTTTCGTACTTATGAATGTCAAACTCCCCGCAGCGGTAATTTCCCTTTATTAAATCAGAAGAGAAGTTTCAAGGAAAGATGGTTAGGTGACAGGTTGCTGTAAATAACCTATTAAAATGTGACAATTGGTGAAAATACTTAATAAAATACAAAATATAAAAGAAACTACTATATTTTAAGATTAGAATAAACATGTGTATTACATGTTATGTGATTATCTGCACATATTAAAAGATGTGGTATTACATAGAAAAACCACACATGAATTTACATGTAGTTGTATATTATTATCATAAATATTTTATCTCTTGTTTTTTTGTAAGGCTAAGGTAGAGACATTTATATATGTCACTTTTTTGTAATATGACATTTTTAACTATATTTTTATACCAATTGTCGTGGTTCATGATACACTCTTACCACATTAGCCACAAAACATGCTTTATCTATTTGGTTTTGTTTTAATTATGTTTAGATATGATTAATTAAAATAATTGAAAAATGAAAACCTTGTTTTTTGTTGAATTTTCAAAATTTTGTGCAATTTTGTACCACTTAATTGAAATTTTCGTTGAGGTAGACCTACATTGATCTTTACAAAAAAAACCATGCAGACATGTTCTTACATTACATAAAGGATGAAAGAGTATAATTTATGCGTGATTAAACTTTATTTTCTTATGCAAAACACCTTAGAATAAATACTATTAGAATGTATAATGTATGAAAAAGTTTTAAAAGGGAGGTATACTTCTATATCAATGATTGTCCGCTAGACTGTAGTATGTGCATTGGGTAAAAGAGCGTGGTACTACAGTCTTGAGGGTAACCCTTGATATTAGGTCATTAGACCATCATATTGTATGACGGTCAGGGGGAGATATACTGAGCCATGCTGTTTGGTTATTGACTTAATCTAATGAGCCATAGTTATGGACTATGAAATGTTTGAGAAGATTTGTGTGGTAAATCTACACATGTTTGAATACCTGAGGTCAATGTCAGGTGAAATCTAATGTAAGACCACTCCATTTGTAGGTTAATATCAGTTTTATATGGGATAGAAATATTTAGAATAAATATTCAAATCATCTACTTATTATAATGTAGTGTCCTGTAGGCAAGGTTGTAAAATATGCAAAGTTGAAATTCCAGTATGGTCGAACTTTAGACTATTAATTCTCTAGCTGTGATTATAAAAAAAAACGTGATCGAATATTAATAAGAGGTCACTATACTTTGTCTTTACACTGTATTCTGTGTTCTTGAACCATTAAACATGGTCTGTCTTTGCATGATCATGGTAAAAAAACACATATTTTATAAGCATGAGATGAGGTCACTGTTCTTTTAATTATAGATTAAACATTTTGGATTTGACCAAAGTTGTGATTGTACAGTACTTGTATAATAGGACCAATTTCTTATTGAATTATTTCAATTTCGAAATATTCTGACAAAATTTCTGTATGTACTTATAATATATGACCTATGTTAATAACATTAAATATAGTAGAATATCTATTGTACATGTATATGGTAGATTTATATAACATTTTGGAAGATGATGTGAATTTATGTTGGCCGTATCAATACAACCTTATTTTGGTGTAAACTTTGTACCTAATATCTTATCCAGTGCAACTTCATTTCTTCAAATATAACAAGGCTCAACATTAGTTTCTAACTTGCTTGCCGAATGGACAACTAGCTGTATGTTTTATTTGCCCAAACTAAATGTTTACTAGCATTACCATTGTAGTTGTCTGAACCCAAATATTGGTCATCACAGGGCAATTGAACAACCTTTAATCATCTAGTCCTGCATAATCTGCTTTGATTGTGTCTATACAAACTCATTTTGGTTCTAACTTTCTACATTATCTTATACAATTGCATTTCCTGGATCATACTCAGGTAATCTGCATTGACTGTTACCTATACAATTTTATTTTGGTGACTTATTTTCAAAAGTTACTGCTGTGATTATGGTCCTATATTATTCAGTCTATGGATTGGTTAAAGTTTAAGTGCAGATTGATTACATTAATATAATGACTCTGTTTGAAATGTCATATGGCTTGTATATATTAAATGTTTCATTATATTATATTTAATTATATTATATTTTCATTGTTCAAGTGATATAATACATATTAAGAGTAGAATTAGATTTCATTCATTTTATTATATCAATGTAATATTGTCTCCCTTCCTTGTAGCAGCTGTATAAAATAAAATACAAATATATTTATTTCAGCAATTAAGCACACATGTGCTTTTCTGCTGTCAGTTGGTAGGCGCACAACAATACATACATACATACAATGTACATGTTAATTAATAGTTATGACAATACATCATAAGGAATATATATAAACAAGCATGTACAAGAATAAAGTAATCTATGAATAATGATACATCATTGAGAAGAGTTTGAGTTCAGAAGGTGAATCTTAAAAGCAGTACTTTTACTTGAAAAAACAAAGAATCGTTAGAAAGTTAGACACACAAAAAACACAAGAAAAACAAGAAAGCAACAAAAATAAATTGTAAACCTATGTGTACACTTGATTTAGTAAAGAGGATTGATTTTTATTAGCAAGATACATGTATATATATTTCGCTAATTTACAGATTAGACTGGTACTTGTTGAGGACATTAAATTTTGTAATTTTTGGATAGTTGGCCAATGGTTATAATAATTGGATAGGCATTCTTTCCGAATATTGTATAGACTACTCTTGTTTATGATGTTCTAAATATTGATGGGTCAGCTTAAAATATAGTTTAACTACTTGTTCAGTTGGTGTGGGCTCAGTGGAGTGGTTACTATGTTGGAATGGTAACCATTGGGTAGCCAGTTCTGCGTCAGTTCAAATCACATTGAAAACTAACCTTGTTGTTTCCTTGAGCAAGAACCAAGCTGAAATAAATCAGTATTGTGCTGACCAATCTATGATAATTTTTTCCCTTTTTCAATCTCACTTGTCCATTTTGTTTGTGGTCAAAGCTGTTCTATAAAAAGGTATGTTTGTAAAGTAATTTTAAAGTCATCTAGTTCTTCAAGAGTTGTTTAATGTAATTTTGTCGCCTTTTTATCAAATTTCTTTTGTATAATAAACATATTATTTCCTGTATTTTCAGGTACAAAGAATTCCAGAATATGATAAATATTTAAATGAACTTCTACAGGAAACAGATCCTAGTCACCCTGATTATGAAAATCTGAGTCGTGCAGCTGGTAAAGTCAGACATGTAAGTGTTTCCATACCTTATTCATATTTCTAAATTGTTCAGAATGGTTCCTGAATGAAAGCCAGTTTGCTAAGTACATCAGTGCATTGTTACATCTACAATATTTTAAGGGGCCATAACTCTGGATATTTCTATCTTAGATTTATTCTCCAAAAAGTCCTTGAATAGCTCTTGTATAATTGATAGAATTACTAGAATTTGCAATCTGTTTTCTTATATATTATTCCTATATAATTCTTTATTCTAGAACTTGGCTCTCACTTCTAGTTTTGAAAGATAGAAGTCCACAGGATGCAAAGTGTCATTTAAGTGCTGTTTCATATTTGCTTGAAAAGTGAAATTAAAACATTTAAAATTTCAAGTTTAAGTTAATATTTACATTAAAAGACAAGGTTAGGTTTGTTATAAACATAGAGATGTATAGTGTAGGTGGAGAATTAAAATAGTTTTATGTAAAATTTTGATAGAAGATGTAACTGAGTTTATTTTAGAATATAATTCAAACATTATCATTATAACTTGTCTTTAATGTCTATGTTTATTTTACCTAAAAGTTGATTGATGTCAGTCCTCTACAAATAACCATCCTATTTTAGTTTGTATAGTGCCTTCCTTAAGTACTTGGACAAAATTATGTTTTTTTTTTATACACAATTTCACATTTACCTATGAAACTTAGTGTTGTCTGAGCCAATTCCAAAAACATTATTTAATGTGTAAACATATTATTCAAACTATGTTAAATAAATAAGCTTTAATTATATTACAATTGCTTATATGCATTGCCAAAAATCAGCATTATTTGATTTATCAACATTGATTCAAACCATGTTAAATAAACAAGCTTTAATTATATTATAATTGCTTATATGCATTGCCAAAAATCAGCATTATTTGATTTATCAACATTGATTCAAACCATGTTAAATTAATAAGCTTTAATTATATTACAATTGCTTATATGCATTGCCAAAAATCAGCATTATTTGATTTATCAACATTGATCCATGTTAAATTAATAAGCTTTAATTATATTACAATTGCTTATATGCATTGCCAAAAATCAGCATTATTTGATTTATCAACATTGATTCAAACCATGTTAAATAAACAAGCTTTAATTATATTATAATTACTTATATGCATTGCCAAAAATCAGCATTATTTGATTTATCAACATTGATTCAAACCATGTTAAATAAACAAGCTTTAATTATATTACAATTGCTTATATGCATTGCCAAAAATCAGCATTATTTGATTTATCAACATTGATTCAAACCATGTTAAATAAACAAGCTTTAATTATATTATAATTACTTATATGCATTGCCAAAATCAGCATTATTTGATTTATCAACATTGATCCATGTTAAATAAACAAGTTTTAATTATATTATAATTACTTATATGCATTGCCAAAATCAGCATTATTTAGTTTATCAACATTGATCCATGTTAAATAAACTAGCTTTAATTATATTATAATTACTTATATGCATTGCCAAAATCAGCATTATTTGATTTATCAACATTGATCCATGTTAAATAAACAAGCTTTAATTATATTATAATTACTTATATGCATTGCCAAAATCAGCATTATTTAGTTTATCAACATTGATCCATGTTAAATAAACAAGCTTTAATTATATTATAATTACTTATATGCATTGCCAAAATCAGCATTATTTAGTTTATCAACATTAATTCAAACCATGTTAAATAAACAAGCTTTAATTATATTATAATTACTTATATGCATTGCCAAAATCAGCATTATTTAGTTTATCAACATTGATCCATGTTAAATAAACAAGCTTTAATTATATTATAATTACTTATATGCATTGCCAAAATCAGCATTATTTAGTTTATCAACATTGATCCATGTTAAATAAACAAGCTTTAATTATATTATAATTACTTATATGCATTGCCAAAAATCAGCATTATTTGATTTATCAACATTGATCCATGTTAAATTAATAAGCTTTAATTATATTACAATTGCTTATATGCATTGCCAAAAATCAGCATTATTTGATTTATCAACATTGATTCAAACCATGTTAAATAAACAAGCTTTAATTATATTATAATTACTTATATGCATTGCCAAAAATCAGCATTATTTGATTTATCAACATTGATTCAAACCATGTTAAATTAATAAGCTTTAATTATATTACAATTGCTTATATGCATTGCCAAAAATCAGCATTATTTGATTTATCAACATTGATTCAAACCATGTTAAATAAACAAGCTTTAATTATATTATAATTACTTATATGCATTGCCAAAAATCAGCATTATTTGATTTATCAACATTGATTCAAACCATGTTAAATAAACAAGCTTTAATTATATTACAATTGCTTATATGCATTGCCAAAAATCAGCATTATTTGATTTATCAACATTGATTCAAACCATGTTAAATAAACAGGCTTTAATTATATTATAATTACTTATATGCATTGCCAAAATCAGCATTATTTGATTTATCAACATTGATCCATGTTAAATAAACAAGCTTTAATTATATTATAATTACTTATATGCATTGCCAAAATCAGCATTATTTAGTTTATCAACATTGATCCATGTTAAATAAACTAGCTTTAATTATATTATAATTACTTATATGCATTGCCAAAATCAGCATTATTTGATTTATCAACATTGATCCATGTTAAATAAACAAGCTTTAATTATATTATAATTACTTATATGCATTGCCAAAATCAGCATTATTTAGTTTATCAACATTGATCCATGTTAAATAAACAAGCTTTAATTATATTATAATTACTTATATGCATTGCCAAAATCAGCATTATTTAGTTTATCAACATTAATTCAAACCATGTTAAATAAACAAGCTTTAATTATATTATAATTACTTATATGCATTGCCAAAATCAGCATTATTTAGTTTATCAACATTGATCCATGTTAAATAAACAAGCTTTAATTATATTATAATTACTTATATGCATTGCCAAAATCAGCATTATTTAGTTTATCAACATTGATCCATGTTAAATAAACAAGCTTTAATTATATTATAATTACTTATATGCATTGCCAAAATCAGCATTATTTAGTTTATCAACATTGATCCATGTTAAATAAACAAGCTTTAATTATATTATAATTACTTATATGCATTGCCAAAATCAGCATATTATTCCAACTATGCCACATGAATAAGCTTTATATAAATTGAACAGAACAGAACATATATTTATTTATGACTTGTACATCATAAATAGTTCATCATAAATATATACAGTTTAAATTACTAGTATGCATAACCAATTTTTCTTAACATTTTATGAGTCCAAAATTTTGGAGGGCACTGTATATACTGGTATACTTTAGCATTGTTTTTTATGTAAAAACAACAAAAAATATATAAATGTTACAAAACAACATAAATATGTCATTAAACTTATTATGTAAATGTTACAGTTAACAAAAACTGCTTTCAACATTGAATATTATGAAATATTTATGTGAGCTAATATGTGCTTGCTGTAAAAAGACCCTAATTGGTGTTGACATGGCGTTAACCCCCTACCAAAATTGATACTAATAGACGATGATGATAAATGTTTTGTGCTGAAATTTTCATGGGTCTTGAACTTGAAAATTCATCTTAATTGACTATAATACATCTATATAGCAATAAACATTGGTGACTGATATTTAAGCTTTTGTTTCCAGTAGTCCCAATATTTTAGAAATAGCAATGGTTACCTGAAAGGTTATAATGACTTTGGTTTGATATATCTTTAGTCATTTGCTCGCTCATGTCTTAAATATTGTTTAAATTACTTTAAGTTTTCAGTTCACAGCTCTGCTAAAACACAGTCTCTATTAATGTCAGAGTTTTAATAGTTTTTATCCATGGCAAAAAATACTTGAAAATAGTACAGCGACCTTTCAGTTTCAGTAAAAAAATGTCTGGAAAAGTGCTCATACCTTTACACTAGTGAGGCTATTGTCAGTACACCTAAGATGTATTTTGTCTCAATATAATGTATGATTAATAAATATTTAACTAAGGGTTCAAGGAGTTCACATGATCATTATTTACTTTGTAAATTGTGTATTTGTTGTTGCACATTCTTTGATATTACTCAATCTAATAAAGGTCAAACATGCTATGCATGTTTACTCTACCCCAATGTTTCATTGAGTGAAATACATTGTATTCACCCATTCTTCCAGCATTTATAGAAATATTTAAAGAAACTCTGTAGTAATCATTTCAATCCTTTATGTATAATACCCCATGTAAATTCATGAAAATTTACGAAATATGCAAAAATACACAAAAAACATAATAAAGAACATTGACCTCATGATTTGATGTAATATCTCAGTCAGTGATGGCAATGCATTCAAGGAGATATTAATATTAGTATATCTTTTTTAAAAAAAAATCTCCACCTGAATGCAAATATTAGCTTTGCATCAAAATAATATATACATTAAAAAACTACCATCCCTTTTGAAATTACTTTAAAAACTCAGTCAAGGTCATTTAAAAGTCGTGCAATTCCATGATGTTGACAAACATAGTTTTTCTATTGCGGTTAATGTCATTATTATCAATCATTTTGTGTACTATGTCTACAACAAGTTAAAAGAATTATTATATCATCAATTCACATCAATTCTAAAAAATATATAAAAAATGCCATTTATAACCATATTTGGAATTTTGGAATTTTTTTTAGTCTGTTTGGGTTATGTTATGTATCTAGCTAAATTTTTGCATGCTTTGCGCAAAAGGGTAGTAACTCAATATAAAAAAATCAAGTGAGTTACGACCATTTTGCGCTAAACCTGCGTAATTTATTTTCTAAGACTCACTAATATATTTGTATTTCTATTTACTATTCATAATTTCATATGATATATTATTTTGTAAGAATATAAATAATGTAATAAGTCTGTGGTTTAAGTCAATATTATTATGTTAAAACTTGGTATACATTATAGATAATCTTTGTTAAAGATAGATGCCTATAAATGTCATTAACCTTTAATATGATTTATGCTGTAATAATTTATATGTAATGTTATTTATGATAGAATGTGGTTAACTATTGCATCAAATCTTGTCATTATGTGATGCTGTAATGATAACAATTAAGGCTGAGACTGCAGCAAATAAAAAACTTAGCTAACAATATATACTAAGTTAATAAGGGATTGTCAGACTCCTATCTTAAAAGAGTGTCCTGTTAGAAATTGATCATGTAAGATATTCCTTCAAATTTCACAAAATACTTAGCTGAACCATTGGTTCCTTTCTAAAAGATGCATGATATGATTATGGTGATACAATAAAATGCTACATGAAAGTTTTTCAATATGCAGTATTTACTGTCACAAAACTCATATGATATTAACAAAGTTTTGCTTTAAGAGTCTACCAATCTTTATTTCTTTCAATTTCACCTAATTACAAAACATTTACTTACATTGACTTTTAATTAAGAACATAATTACATATTAATATCTATACTTATACCTCAAGCACATTCTTTGATCTCAAAAGGGATAATCAAGGATTCCTTATTTCAGGTCAAAACCCTAAAAGTCATTTTTGAACAACTCAACATGATCTCTATTAAATGATTACAGGTTACATTTATAACATAAGGATCAATCATTAATTTTGTCTGGAACCAAAAGCTTACATCATCAAGTATGATTTGTTCAACTTAGTGTAAAAATTAGGTTGAAGATAAAAAATTACAATTTTACGTTTTAGTAAAATATACATATTAATGTAATATACATGGCACTGTAAGGACTATAAGATAAAAAATTGATTGATATATTATAATTATAGGGGGAGGTAGTTGATCAGTTATATTGGTTAATATAAAAATTGTTGAACAGACTTTTCTATGAATAATTTATCCTGACAGGTGACAATATATCCATTACCAATCAATGGTATTGCTTGAGTTGACTGAGTATAGTAGAGTATTATTGTAATTACTATTGTAGTGAGTGAGCTGGTCTATTTCTGACCTGTTTATTGCTGTGTTTTAAGGACATGTAAGGCATTAAGTTTTAATTTTCAGTTACTAATTGGTTAATGTTAATTGGTTTAAATCAAAACTTGATATGGCTTGAACTATTGATAATTGGTGAAAAAAATATGGTTCTTAGTTCAGTCAGCCTTGGTGGGAATTGAAACTTACTGAAATTGGAACCATTGTATGTTGGTAACATTCAGAATGATGGAATGGTGTTATATGTATATTGTTCATACAGGCTGACTGATATAGATGTTTAGTGTTGCTTTGTTGCTATGGTTTTACAATTGTTATGGTGCTACATCATTTTGTTCTGTGAGACTATTTTCTATGACTGGAATCAAATGGAGTTTTACTTAATACATTATTAGCTAAGTAATGGTAGAGTAGTTGCAATGTATTGATTGTTTTTAATTAATTCTGGATTAACATATGGAACAAATGGATTATGTGAAGAATTGTATGATGAGTAAATAGTGAATAATTGAATTTTAATCATGAATGTAATTTTTCTGGAACATTAATATGATTTAGAGGAATATGTTTGTATTATAATATCATTATAAATGCACATTTTTGGATATAATGCAATTTACTACTATGTGTTTGACTCAGAATATAATTTGTGATAAAGAGAATTAAAGAATTTGCTCCATCATTGAAAATAGTTATATTTGGCTCAATTTTGCTGATTTATGAAATTTGGCTGAGTTACGGAATTTGGCTGAATTTTGCTGAATAATTAAATTTTGCTCAATTTTGCTGAATTATGAATTATTGGATTTGAATTGGAGATACATCCAAATTGAAGTTTTGATCATGGAAGTTTTGATCATGGAAATATTTGGTAGGCATTATTTTGTCTAATGGTTCTATCAATGTAAGAATAAAGAATGTTAAAGTGGGCTGTTCAGAATCAGGTAAGTTCTTCATAAATCTTAGAAAGATTATTTATGTGTAGAATTTATGATGATAAGCGGTGATTAATTAATTGTTTCTGTAGTTAAGTTTATTTGATGATTACCTTAAGGTTCTGTCAATTTGGTTTCTTTTTACTTACTCTATTTCTACATAGGACTCTCTTCTTGTTCAAACTCTTCTTTTATGCTCTAGCCCCTTATTTGCCAAATGTTAATGACGGGACAGTCAGTAAATAACTCAGAGGATATCTAAGTTCATTGTGCTATTTATATTAATTTTTTGGAAGCCAACTTTGTTCTATCATTGTTTATTTGGTATATGATTAATAAATTTCTTACAAAATGCAATATAAAAACAATGTGCTGAAGTAGTGTGTTTGTTTTGTTGGGAATGTTAGGGCTCGTCAGCTCAAAGAGATTAAATAGGGTTAAAGGCATTGAAGTAGTTACAGATATCATGGGACACTTTGTATTTGCCTTGGGAAGTGTGAATGGAAGAGCAATACTGTACATATTACATTTATTGTGAACTTGAAATGTTCCAGAATTTTTTCAAAATTGTCCCATAGGGTGTCTCCAGCATGAGAAGGCAATTTTCTTGAAAATTTCAATGTAACCTTAATGTTTACTCATTGTAAACAATAACTATTGACTAGTAGTTGCAGCTGTTCTATAACAAAAAACTCATTACACAAATGTAATTAGTCAGAATTAAGTTAACTTTATAATTATGATTCAGGGAGATTACAAAACTCCTAAACCTTTTGACTTATTTATAATTCAAGTGGAAAATAGTTGAAAGAAATCAATTATTAAAAGGTTATGGTAAACTTTGGTCCATGCATGGACATAAACTGTTTATTGTATGAACAGTGGAACCAAAGTTGTTCTTTGTGTATTTATAAAATATAAAACATTAAAGTCATATAAAGAGAAATGAGAAATCGGCTCTTGTTATCATTGATTGTATCATTTTAATACTATAAGTAGATTAAATATGTCAATTTATACAATTGACTTTACATGAAAAGTCTTAACTATACTTCTTAAAATAGAGCTTTGCCTGAAATTAAATCCTACAACTATGACTTTAAATGTTCATTATGTCCATATGAATATATAGTATGGTAATACAGCCCACATGGTAACAAAAGCTAAACTGGTAAGGTTATAGTGTAGTGGTTGCTGTTACACATGGATTTAGTGGTTATATTGCTCATTTTAGAACTGTAAAAGACAATAGTTTATTAATTTCGCATGCTGAGAGTAGTTGGTTTTAATATGAATACATTGTTAAACAGTTAAGTAACTCGTCCAAAGAGGTTTTTCTGTTCTGGATCATTCGTGGAGTTATTGAAGAAAACTCCAGTTTATTAACAGTTTCGATGTTAATTAGTGCTATAATTGAATTTTAATTGGAATACTGTACATAGTACATATCTGGTAAGACTACATAATGCATAAATTCAAGATGGATAAAAACCATGATATGAAATTCTATGTGCTTCAACATCTTGTAGTAAGTAAAATGATTTGTTTTCATGTTTTTACTATGAAATAAGGTGTTATCCAATGGAAATATACAGTGAAAATATAAATATTAAATTTTCATTTTAGTAAAATTGCTTACCATTCACAGAGTTTTAGAATACTTGAGTGTACCAAATTACATGATTGAATCATTCAAAAAATTATTATTCTATTGTATGAAAATATGTCAGCAAAGCATGAATACCCAATAGTAATGTTCCACCATTTAAGGACCATAAAAGTCAATGGTCTTAATAGCAGAATGGTTTTAAATAGGAACATTTTTCTTCTCAGATAAAGCATATGGGACTTACAAGTTGTCAAAATTTGCATGATTTTGCAATAACTTAGGTGGTGGTCTTTATAGCGGAAACTTTATTGTATACTCATAATTCTTACTTTTCAAACATTGAGGATTACTCTGCTAATAGTGATGAGACATCGGCTGGAAAATGACAACCGTTATCAGTTGGAATCGGTTAGTTAAATGATCTGATTTATCAATTAAATAATTGGTTCACTATAATTTGCAATACATATGAGTTGATTAGTCTATTTTGGGCTTCAAAGCAACTTTTTTAAATATGTGCATCTTGACCGTTCGCCATGTAAAAAATTTGGGAACTACTAAAAACCTGTCTTTTTGGACTCCAGAACCTTTTTTCGTACCCAGTTTATTTCGTTCCCATTATCGATTCCAGGAGACCAACATCAATTATAGGAATTGTTTGGCATTTTCTAGCCGTTAATTGATTATTCACTCTAATCTGTACATCGCTACTGCTAATAAAAGAAAAACAATAATAAAATCTGTTCTTCAACTACATGAACTTTGATATAAATATTCTTATTTTTTTTCGAATTTTTTGTGAGAAGTGCTACTGCAATATTTGTTTACAATGATAAATACAACTTACACTTCAAGTGTTGGAATTCATTGATTTCATCTTAACCTCCACTACCCTTATATCATAAATATAAAATGTCATATTGAAAGGCTTTAATACATTGTTTTGTTTCTTAAATAAATTTCAATTGCACCTAAAACAAACATGGGTTTAAATCATATGAATCTTATAATTATATGATTAATTCTATGAGTTGATTCAATGTAAATATGATGATGTCAGTGGGGTAACTACGTTGAAAAGGAGAATAGAATAAATAAACTCAAACTCATTAATTTTCAGTGACCATGGAACCCTCTCTCACTAGAGAATGGCCTTGGAGTGATTTTATCTCTGGTTACTAGCAAGGTCCAATTAAGTAAAACATTTAAACACTATTAACCTGGCTGTCCTTGACATTGGTTTAAACAGCATGTAAATTTTTAGTACAGCGAACTTAAAGTTATAATATGGCTTATTTTAACTTTCAGGTGTTTACCTTATAGAGAATATACAAGCGTGAAAATTTGACTTACAAACTATTCTCTAAAACTGGTCCAAGTGACCTTAACCCTTAGTTAATATAATTAAAGTTGATGATCTAAGATTATCAAATTAACCAAAACATCAAAGTAATGAATGATCTTGATTGTTATTTAAAACATCAAAGGTAATGATCTTCACCTTTGTTTCTGCTTCTTCTTTGACCTTGACCTTGTATTTAAATTTTGTGTTCTATATTTTTCAGATGGTGAAGGAGAGGGAGGATGAACTGGGCAATATGGATAATCAGAGACGTATTGAACGGGTTCAAGATAAATTTCCTCATGATGACCTTCAGTTACGTGACCTTGACCTCCAGGTAAGAATTTTGATGTTTTTGTTCTACATGTTTCTGTTATTGGTCTTTAGGAATTGATTTTGGTTAATTTTTGTCTTTGATTCTTATTGTTAAATTGCTTTAACTAAAGTTGCTTAAAGGAGAAGCATTGCACAGCTCACAGCATAAGCCCACAGCTTCAGCCCACATTACCTTAGTCATACTTTTTTTAGTTTTTAATTTTAGATTTATCATTATTATCTGGTAAACGTGTGAGTTTTCTTTTGTCTCATTTATGGTCAAGATTATTAAGTTCAATGCCTGAAGGGTTTAGTAATTTTTAAAATCTACTGGACAATATGTCTGTCAACCCATATATAGATCCATCAGACACATTTATAAAGTGTACTAGACACATTTACCTTGTTTAGGTTTTAGGTGAAGTGGTCATCTGTAGTTGATATTGACCTACTTTTACCAACCAGACCTGTACTTGACGTTATCTAGATTTGATCTTGGTACCCATCAAAAATTAAATGTTATGTTGAATAAATTATAAACTGAAATTTATCAATGTGGCGCTGATGGAAGTCTGCACTCTTACTGGAGGCGTTTCGTATTTTCCATGATAGGAGCAGCTAGTATTTAATACTGCCTGTATCATTTTTCATGTAAGATGGTTATATTGGTCAACTGAGTTTTTTTCCCTGTGTAGGTAAGCTACAAAGACCTAGTTTGGATGTAGTGTCAGTTATGTAAGAAACTTTCTTCAGGAGCAGCTCAAAGAGCATTTGTCAGTTTACTACTTAGTTCTTTGGTTATTGGTACCAAGTTTTATATAGAATTTAGAATTTAAAGCACTATTCTGGATATGTTTGATTTTCACCAGTCGTCATTATACATAATCAACTTGAATGCAGTTGTACTTGTTTGCCTTATTGTAACTTGAATGCACATGTTCAATGTATAGATTTATTTCTGCCATGATCTTATTCAATCTTTTCAGAGAGATGGATCTATTGATTTGTATCAATCTTGTAGCATGTTTCTAGTACTCTGTTTTAGAGATGTCATTGACACATCTTGTGGTTTTACAAATATCTAGGTTAAAATAGATGGCATTGAATCATTAAAATAATTATTATGTCAATGTGCATTGATCATCTCATATTTCTGGGTTTTTATATCATACTGCGGTTTTTAAGGATGGGATTTTTAACTGAACAAGTTTTAGTACAAAAATCTCGGTGATCCAATTCATGTAAAGTTTGTTAACATTTTTTCATAATGAAATTCTGTAATAGTAAACCTGTGTCAGATTGGTTGAACATACAGCTTCCTCCAGAGGTCTTTGGACAAAGTCTTTGTTTTTAGGATAAACTGGTTCACATTTACACATTGAAATAAAGAAACAAAGAGTCAATTGAGCAGATTCTAAAACCAGTGTAATTAGTTATTCATTATGTGATTCAAACTATGTTACAATAAATAAGATTTAATCATTGTAAAATTACTGGCAATGACATGATCAAGTTTTCTCAAAATTTTGTCAGTCCAAAAACTTGGATATTCTAAATCATGTAGGGCAGATGTCAGTCACTGACAGAAATATGCACCTAGTAACTGGTTAAACGCTAAATCCAGGCATATAGCCTTTCCAGGAATGGTGAGTAGGTGGACTGACTGTCGTTATATGACCTAAACAATTAGTTGCTATGGCATTAAACCCAACCAAAAAATGAACTTATGAAGGGCAACCATGGATTTTTACTAGGTTACAGTAGAATTTCTTGCAGAGTGCATAATCAGTTTTTCTCAAAATTTTGTTTGTCCGAGTACTTCCGAAGGGTACTGTATATTAGTATGTGCTGATATAGAGATGATTTATTTATGAAGTAGAAGAAGTATGAACCATTATAAGCAGCCAAGTGTAACCAGTCTATACATTGACTGTCATATGAAACGTTTGTACATTCAGTTAAAACTTTTAATTACCATTTTAAAGTGGAGCGAATATTTGTTATATTGGCAAAGGTTTAAAATTCTTACTTAACCTCGTAAGGTACAGTATGAAGGATTTAGTTGTCCGAGTAATCCCCTCCATGTTTGTCATGGATTAACGAGATCAAATCATTCACAATAAAATAGCCTATCGTTTCACCCCTCATACTTGAATCAATTAAAGAGTATTATTCCACTTAGATGGACAAAAGAAACTAGTAACAAGACTTTTTCTGTACCATACATTATGTATAGGTGTTTTAAAGCTTTTGTCCAATATAGATGTTTTATGAAAAACTACGGAGCATAAATAATAGGGCAGATATTTTAGAGTTTTCTATTTGTACACTGTCCGCAGATCAGGTTCCGTCCAATTCTAGTACGAGTAACGAGTACTGATATTTAAAAAAAGTTGGATCGTCAATTTTTAATTTTTTTTTTAATATTTGGGTCGTTGTGCTATGAACTGTTTGTACAAGACTGGTAGGCAGTGCAAATGTGTGTAGATATAAAGTGGAGAGGTTGTAAAATGTATTTAATCAAATCTTCATAGAATGATTGGTGTATTTGTCATGTAAAGGATAAAATTATGACTGTCAGTGTGGCGGAGTGATTATAAATCAACACCTGTGTTTTAACTTTATAATTTCTATGTAAGGATGTATATTTTTAACATATTTTCACTCATCAGTGGCTTATTTGATTGTTAAATTCAACATATTAGGGTGAGTTTTTATTGTTTATATAAGATAGTTTATAGTTTTTAAAACATTAAATGGCCTGATGCCATCCTTCTCTATGTAAATTTAGGTCAGACCTATGTATAAGTATTTATATAGATGGGTTTATGATCAAACATTGTTATTATTACAATATTTTATGGTTAGGTTAAAATATATGGTGGGGTTAAATATAATCGTTTGAATTTTATCTTGTTTTTATTGTGTTTTTATTAGAAGAGATGACTAGGTTTTTATGAACTATATTTTTATATGCTGTTTGACAATTTTTAGTCCAAACATTTCTGTGTGTAAGTTTAATGCTGAGAGTAAATCATACAAGGTTTTGGTTTCTTCTTTTCTCCTTCTTTGTTAGAGTTTTCAAACTAAAAGATCAGTAAAGTTCCAGTACTTGGGCCGTCTGATTCAATGTTCTCATTAAGGGAAGGGGCCTTCCTAATTTCGGAACATTTTTCTTTGTAAAGATAAAATTGTGTTAGTCTGCAGGGAAACAAATTAGAATTTTAAATGAAGACTTCATGTGTAGAAACTCAACACTATTCACATTGAAGATTTTTCTATTTGCATTCACCTGATAGGGTCATTATAGTAATGTCTTTTTTTGTTTGGTTGGGTTTTACGCCATAGCAACACATTGTATAGGTCATATATCAGTGGTCAGTCAACCTACTCATCACTCCTGGAAAAGGCTAAATCTCTGAGTTTAGCTGTTAACCAGCTCCTAGGCACATTCTTTCATCATTAACTGAGATGCCCTACATGATATAGAATCAGTGGTAAGAGGGAGAATGGCTGTAGAAATTATTTCATGACCAAGCTTCACAAAAGTAGGTCACGCCTGGGAATCAAACCCATGATCCCTCAATCAGTAGACTTGTCTGTTACAGACTCAGAGGTAGCAGACTGACTAAAAGGCTAAAACCTGATTCACTAAATGTTCATCACATGTAATTTTGTACCAATCTGATGTCAAAATCCAAATATCATGCAAATATTGTCCTCTTGCATGTGAGCTTTATGATTTATGTTATAAAAATCCTGTTAAAATGTCGAATTTTTATTGTGTGTACTAAATATAAACACAAAAAAGAACCTTGATGTCATGCTGTTATAACTAGATAATATACATAGTTTATGATGCCCTAACCATGACTATGTCATTATATCAATTTCTGGTAAAATATGTCTTATATGACAATTCTTGCATGAAGTAATCAAGCTTAGGAAAGGTTATAAAAGTTATAATAAGTTTTGGAAATGTTTTAGATGTTGTCAAAATTTAATGTTCCATGTTATAGTTATACATTCCATTTAGAATTTCATCTACCATGAAAGTAGTTACATCATTATTATTGATGCTGAGGCCCTGACATCGGTGAATTAATGTTTGTGGCATTTATTTCTATTTTTAAGTAAAAAGTGAAAGGAACCTTTTAAATGAGGGGGGAGGGACAATGTCAAATAATGAAATCAGGGGAAACAAGTGTTTACTTAATTCTTATTACCTTATGTTGTCTTCACTCAAGTTTTATCTGAGAAACATTTCTACATTAGTTTGAAAAATTCAACTCTGAAAGCAACAATCCCATTGTGATTTTTCCATGACAAAATCCAGCTATCAACAGTGCAAATACAACATAATGAAGGGCAGTGAAATTTATAATTCTACAGAAAAGGGTAAAAATACTTACTTTTGTGTTGGAGACTGGCTCCAAAATTCAACCCCACAATGTCTTGACAGAATCCCATTGATTTAGGTTAGACATTGCTGAGAAAATCTGGGACAATGTTGACCCTTAATTGTCAGTGCTTTCAAACTTTTTCACCTTGAAACTCTTGTTTAAATTGTCAAATAAAGGTAAAGGTATGTGTCCCATCTACAAAATCCACCTCATTGTTTCCTTGAACTAGAAACTTTATCCTTACTTCTTAGTAATGGAGAACCAGGATACAGACTCAAAGGTGATTAATATAAGTCACTAGAACTTTCAGGGCTGAGCCAAAATAAATTAATATGATATGATTATATTAAATTATAGCTATGTAGTCTCATGTTCGGTATACCCTAGGAGAACCTCAGAAATATTCTCAACAATTTAATGTCTATAATATGCTGCTATCATGATGATATAATGTTAAAATACCATGAATGTATGAAATATTGCTATATTTTAACCAATTTTATTATTGTTATATCATACAATATTATAGAGATGGTGTAACATTATATGATAAAACTACTTTCTCTTCTTTATATCTCCCTGGCTACCATGTACAGGATATACTGTGAATAACATAATACTTGAGAATTAATTGAAATTGAAGTGTTAAAAACTAGAAATTTGATGATAAATTAGATTTTGTGAATATCAAAAAAATGTGAATGATTAGAAATATTCCTATTAAATCTCTGGATGACAGGATATTTATCTAACATTCTTAGAAATAGCTAGATTGTATTTCATTTGAAATATTGTTGTGACACCAGCTTGTTGGTTTTAAGGCAACTTTTTATTAGTGTTCTGTGCTTTGATTGGTAATGTTTTTCATCCAATTAGGTGCCTGACGTTTTGTGCACAAACATACCAGACAGTTCTGGAATAATCATGATACAAAAACATTGTGCAAGAAAAACTATTCCTGATAGTTAAGAGGAAATAATTACATTATGATAATGTATTGAAATAACATTTGAAGGAGTATTTGTTCTCGACTGAATGTTTGTATGAGTTTCAAATTTGGGTGTTTATATTGGTTTTGTTCTAAATACACTTACTTACTTAAGTACTTTATAAGTACTTGAGTACATTAGACATACGATGATACCTATAAGTGTTGACAAAAGCATATTGATGCCATAATGAAGTATTCTTGAAATAATAGACTTATCATTTTCATCCTAGAATTTACGACTATCCTTAACCACGGTGTGTGTGAATTATCAGTGTCTAAACAAAGTATGACATGTATGATTTATTGAGATAGTGAAATTATTATCAACATTTTTGTGGATTTAATGTTTGCACTCATCTTGTAGTTGAAAATTTATTTTATGAATTAAAAATGTCAACATTTTGAAATTCGATTTAATTTATCAGTGAAGATAGTATAACCTTTGAACTTTTGGAAGAATTATCAAAATTTACTTTGTACACTTTAACAAGATGTTTTTATTATATTATGATTGTAAACATTATCTATTCTGTTTGAGTTTTGAAGGATTGTAACATGAAATTTTTACATTTTGCAATCATTTGTTAAACTAAGACTAGAGTGTAATTACCTTGTCATGGTTTAGTTATGTTGATTTTAACAACATTAATTTTGATTATTGTTTGAGATGTCTGTTTTGAGGTGATGTCAGTACTTTGATTCATTTACTTTTACTAGTAGTACACTAGTACATGGAATCCTACATGTTGTTTAATGATTCAAATATTAGAGAATTAGTAGAAACTTGAAAATATTTGAGATAGTTTTTTGACTGTTGCTGCTGAATGACATAATTGATTTCAGTGAGAGTCAAGGTACTCTTATTATTCTGGAACTCGGGGAATTATGCTTGCAGTGAATATTTTTATAAAAAAAGAACAACAAAATATTTCAAGAGTTCAATAGTCTTTGTTTTTCTATGAATAGTTTTAAGCTGATATCAGTGACTGTTTACATTGTATTCATAGTTTTTGTTTCTTAATTGTTACAGATGAAATGAAATTAAAACTCCAAATATTCATAATGTAAGATTTTTAGAATTGTCTAAAATACAAAACATAATACATGATCATTCTGAAAGCAAAATGCAATGAAAGTGTAAAAATGGTGTAAATGATAATTTGACTGTAAAATTGTGTTGGTTTGATATTAATGGTTTAGTGATAATATTTTATTGATAATAATGGTCTGGAACTTAACTTCTAATTGGTAATTAATTGCTGGTAATATGTTTCGAACCTATACTGCAAAGAAGAGACAGTTTCGAGAATATCGTAGTAAAAGTGAGGAATTATTTGAGAAATCTGAAAGTGAAATTTTTACATTGATTAGTGTATGTAAAACAGAAAATGAGGTTAGTATAAATATATGGTATAAATTTAAAAACTGATTAATCTTATCTAGTCCAGGGTTCAACATTATAAGTCGTCTGATCGCCCTGAAACCTTTATTTGGGTTCTGATATTTTGTTACTATAACAAGTAAACATTTGGTTTGGGCAAGTGAAATATATAGCTGGTTGTCCAACTGGGCAACCTACCTAAAAATTTAATGTTGAATCCTGCCAGTGGTCAGGACAGCAAACCCCAGAGAAAATTTCACCTTCAAACTTGAAATATACTTTTAGATTCCTGAGTGAGAGAGACATTTTGTTATAAGAATTTCTTCCTCTGTTGGTCTTTTGCAAGTTTCCATTTAGTGCACATTTTTTTTTCACCAAGCTTCAGACTGGCTTGATTTGAGCTTGTAAAAATTACTTTTTTATATAGTTAGGCTTGTTGATTGTCCCTGGAAGGCTGAAGAAAAGTTGCGGTGATGACTTAAACAACAAGTGTATGTTATATGATTACCTATCAAGATGTTTAGATATGATGAGATGCCATCAGAATTATCTGAACAAGATATTTTCACAGTCACATGATTTATCAATAAGCCTCCACTAGATGATCTTAAAATATCATAATAAATGATTTGACACTGTTTGAATAGTATCAATATAGTATTAAGTATAAATATATATCAATCATTCAATCAAGATCTCCAATCAAGATAGGTTCATTTATTTGTATCAAAGGTTTTAACGAGTGGAGATATGTCTATATAGTTGTATTGAAGGTATTAACGAGTGTTGAAATCATCACAAAAGGTTGTTAATCGTCATATACATAGTGTTATCAATCATTTACAAGTCTTAGTCTATCTATTGACAGTCATAATCATAATTTTTTAATGGGATTTACCGCAACATGCTTTTTGATGATGTTATCATGTCTAAATTGTTTTTTATTCTAATTTTTGACTATTTAACATTGAATATTATTCTTTTTTCAACATATTTCTGCTGTACTTTATGACATTTTAGTATTGAAATGTACACAGAGGATAGAATATAAAAAAGCTCCGCTGAATTTAAATACCTGCTGTATATAAAGCTTGTTATGATTTATTCATAAATTATAAATTCAGGTCAGGTTATTATAAACAAACAAAATGTCTTGTCAGATATTACATGTTTTAAAGATGTTTTATACATTAAAATTCTAATTGATATAAAAACATAAATTTAATGAAATAATGTACAAAAATGTTCTGTATTACGTCAGTAATATGTCCAAAAATGATGTTTGTCTGTTTTTTATTGCAATTATGCTTCTCTTTGATTCATTGAAAATGATTGATTAACAGTCAACAATGATTTTTTTCTGGCTAAACAAAATTTAAATTTTCATCAGAATATTACGTTATAATTATTTTAGTTTTAATTATTTTATCAGTTTTGTACCAGGGTGAAATGAACACAATGGTTTAATCAGTAATGACAGTAACATAAGGAAGCTGTTACCATTGAAGGGTTGGTTCGCTGTGTACAATATCATACTTTTATCTTTCGATTTCTTTCTTAGTAAGGTCATACCAGCCTTTTTATTGTACGAGCAGCAGTGCATTATCTGCATAATGGTGACTCAATCATATTGATATGTCAGTGCAAAACCAGACTATGTCTTTCTTTATTGACTTGAAGTTAGATTAGTTTTGTACCGACCCCTATCAATATTGTTATTGTATATCTGAGTAGTTTATCAGTAACTTATCACTAAATGTTGACCATGTAAGGTCAATACAACCTAATAGTATAATCTCTATTGGTTTTTGTCACTATCAAGTTATGTAATGTTTATCAATATTTGTTAATCACTACTCATATATGTTTACATTTTGTTTAGCCTAACTCTACTTGTTTGTCCCGATATCCGCAGGACGAAGGTAAACTTGCCTCTTGTCTCATTTTAATTAGCATGACTTTGTCACTAGTAAAATATGTGAATTGTATTCATGAAGTAAGATTAATTTGAATTTAAAATTATTATTTTACTTTGTGAGTCTGAAACACTGACTTGATAGCTTGTTATATAATGACAACCCTTGTTTTTCTGATAAAGTTATACACAGGTTTTTAATGAATCTTTGGTATGTGCTTGACTCATTTGGTTATCATGGTGATAGGTCAGTGTTGAAGTCTTAACTACATGTAACTAAAAGAAGGATGTAGATTAGTATTGCACTGATTTATTGATGTTCATGAACTGGGTAAAGAGCCATGCAACCAAACCAAACTTGGTTCATGTCCTTTTTGTGATATTGACTGTCTTTCATTTAAGGCATTCTTGACTTTTGCATCTTAACAACATTGTTCAGGAATTTTGATCAAATGATTAGACTCATAATTATAGTAGAAGTAAAATATGACACTTGTACTCCTTTGCCTTACCTTCCGGCTAGCTTATATGGCAACATGGTAGTATCTGATTATGACTCGGGAGGTTGTGGGTTCAATCCCTGACTCTGCTATATAGTTATAAAACCCAGGACAATAGGGCAGTTGGTAGCGCGCCGGGATTTGGAATCTCGTGCCCGATGGGGTGAGGGTTCGAATCCTACCTAGGGAAGTTATACCCTTCCATGAAAATTTGACAATAATGTTGATTTTCCTCCATTGATTAGATTATATGGGAAGTTTCCGGCCTTGTGGAAGGGTAGGTGAGTACTGGTTATAGACAATGGTCCAGGAAAGCTAGGTTAGGTGCGCTGGACTCTTTAAAATGACCTGTATTGTGTTGACACGGCGTTAAATCCAATAATAAATAAATAAATATAATTATAATGTTTATTCTCTGAGATATATTTAAGTTTTTTTAAAGAAATAATAGGAAATAAGCTTCTTGTGAGCTAGCTAATTCTTACAAGAGTGAAAGCTGTTGCCTCTGACACCAATAAAAGCTAAGCAGCCCCTTATGATGATAAAGATGATAAAAACTCCCTCCATCTTTCTCCAAAAATTACAGACTGATGTTACGTCTGCTTGGTTCAAGTATTTAGAATATGTTCTCAATTATTTTCTACTTTATTTTAGCTGGTATAAGTTACTTAATAGTTGTTTTGTTGACAATTTCAATAGGTTTTCAAGTTAGTGTATTGTGTAGGTAATGGTTGACTAGGGATATTTATCTTCCTAAGGATGTATGCATACAATCTGGTCTTTAGAAGTTCTTCATGCATCAAATTAAACAACTCTTTGGTGAAATATTGGCCTTTTTAACCAAAAAAATGTTTTAAAATGTGGATGACTCACAATTTGAGTATTTTTTGTGTCTTTTTATACAAAACATTTGTTAAAATTGATTGTTATTGTTTTTTTATATTGATCAATGGGGACCAGGGATATTGTACGATTATATTGAACTGTCCGATTGCATAATTACACGGTTATCGCACACTGTATATATTATTTTCCGCGTTCTATAAATAGAAATTTGCAGTAAAAATTACAATATGTAGGTTAATTTAGTGTCGATATCTTATCTGGCTGAATGGTCGCACGGTTGAAGTGCAATGGTACCAAACATTGACTTTCGAAAGAAGTGCCAGTCTGAAGCTAAATATGCCATTTTTATTTTATTTATTTATTTTTTTTATATTTTTTTTTTGTTCTTCGTTTTGTATTTTTTGTTTTACATCTATTTTGTTCAGTAATTTTGGACATAGAAATAAAACACTTTAAAACAAACAATGTAAAACTCACTCAATTTTACTGAATGTGTCGGTTGTGCTTCTGTCATCATCACTTAAAGAGATGCCTCTAATTTAATAACAACGGATTCTTCAAGTTTTATGATGGACGGGGGACAATATGAGTTTTACGCAATCCGCACATGATTTAAATAAATAAAAAAAAATAAGTTTCTGTAGGGATTCGAGCCCGCAATAACAAGATTTGTAGTCTGACCGTCTCCCCACTCGGCCACACAAACTACGATACGTGTTGCAAATAAGATATAATAGATAAGTGTTATGCGCTAACACTATGCCCTACGTGAACTACCGAAATTAACCGAGTATTAAATATACCGTGTAATGTGACGTTTAATTTATGCAATCGGACAGTTCAATATAATCGTACAATACCTGAAAATCTAAGCTAATATTCTTCAAAACTAAGGGCTAACTTTAATAGAAATTCTTGTTTAAAGGCATGGAAGTGTGTTTATAATCCCATATGGTGCTGGTATTATGGTGTCAATCTTCTGTCATCTAAGAATTAATATTGTTATTTTTTTCTCAACAGCCAAAACATCAACAGTTCCACTGTGACTTTGCGTGTTAAAATGTTTATTGTCAAATATTCATACTATTGCAATAGCATGTTTTATGATTGGGTTGAACAGACAAATAGCTTACCAGTTTAATGCCAGCTTGCTAATTCAGAAAACATATTCAGTAATTATATTATAGTTCAAACTTTGATAGTTGAAAAAACAGACTAGACAAATGACTGCAGTCCAGTGGTACACATTGCTTCAAATTACGTAAGTCAATAGTATAATCTATTCCTGCTGATTTCCTGAAGTAGACCTTGGGAGTTCTGATACAATGGTACTCGGTGTTTCCTCTAACAATTCTGACTTCATTGATTTATTGTTGATGGTTTGAAGGTTTGATAGGGACATGATTATTGATCACATCAGTTCTTTGATTTATATCTCATGTTTGACATGGTTGTAACATCTAGTTTGAAATGTTGGTAATTAAGTGATGTCAATTAATGCCTGACAAATTTACATGATACTCAAACCTCATCTGGTCATGAAAGTTGTAAACATTTTTTAAATCAATTTTTTGAGTAAATGCAAAAAATTCAGTTGAATTTATTTTTGACAGGACTGGAAATTCTCTTTCAGCCAACAAAAAGTTAAACTCGTTGCATTTTGAACCATTGCAACTTGTATAAAGCAGGACTTGATATTAATTTTTAAATTAGGTTGCCCGATTGGACAAGTAGTGACAAGTTGCGCAAACCAAGATATAGGTCATCAGAAGCAATCGGATGAGCTTTAATGTCAAGCCTTATGATTGATTACAATTGAAGGTTTGTTTCGGAAATAAGTATGACTATAAGCGATGCCAACAAATCCAGTTAGCATACTTTGAGTATTCCTGATTGGATGGACTTTTTCCATGACTTATCCTGTTAGAATTTTACAAAGGTTTTCAGTTAGGTTTGGTCCCACGAACAAAGTGTGGCAACAATACAGCTAATGGTTATGATTGTTGGCAAATGCATTGATATCCAGATGGAAAGGTCAGTTGTGTAATACTATGATATGACATTCTAGATGTGGGATACAGCATGTTGTTGGTATTATTGTTGTCATGTTTTATGGAACATGTTGACACTTGTGTTGTATACTTGTATATTATATGTTAACATTATATGTAGACATTATGTTTAACATGGCTGTTACAAGTGTTATACAGTACATTCTAGTGCTTGCTCTTGTTACACTGAAATAAAACATCAGCTAATGATGAGATCATTTGAAAACTATATTCACTGTTGAAAATGCATGTACTACTCTCATTGTTTGTGATTTTTCTAAAGCAGAAAAGGAAGGTCTTGTGCCCTGCCCTTTTTGTCTTACCCTGTTGCTCCAAAAACTTTGCCATGTAGGCAGCTTTACCACCCTGATCCCCATTCTATGCCATTTCTTTATCAGTATTTTTCCTGAAAAGGGTCCTTCAACCTTTTCTCTTACAAAAGAAATAATTCAAATTTATGAGAATTTTGAACTAGGAATGATTTAGTGTCTGTAATTGACCTTCATATTGCTGATGTCAAGGTCATGGCTGTGGTCATCGTTGTATCTTATAGTACATTTACTTGGTGAATGTCCGTTAAGTAATATTATTGTGGTTTTGTCATGAATAAATGTAATATGGGATAAAAGTATGTACAAATGTATAAAACAATATTAGAACAATATGGTATTACAGTATTAACTACTTTGGTATGTTAATAGATTAAAATGGATTAACTTATAATCTTCTTGTCTTATTAAATGTTCACCTTGTAATGTGAGAGATTTTCTACCATCATTTTATTGTGTTTTGGTGAGATTGTTTGTATTAATGTTTGTTGTTTCAATTCTAAACACTTCCTTTATGTTTATGTGTTTTACATTTTGTAAAGAAAACAGGATACAATTAGTATTAGAGTTACTTCCCTTTGATATGCAGTAAAGTGTGAAATGTTACCAAGGGAGTTCACTCTTATCATTTTGCTGATATAGAATGTCATGAGAAAGATCAGCAATGCAGGTTTTAGTTTTTAAGAAGATATTTGTATTACCTAGGTTACTTACTGACTGATGTTACCTTTGGGTGTGATTAATTTGTCTAAATACAGAAACCTTAATTAGACAAAGTAAAAAGATAACAGTATACAGAGTGTATCTCTTATGTTTGTACAATACTGTACTGTCATCCTGGGGTTTTTACACAATCATGGTTTCTATAGGATGGTGTTTTAATTCCTGTAGGATGTAAAACTTATCTTTTGACACGACCAGCAATCTGTTCAGTGGCATATCTTGAGAAGCCCACTGTGTTTTGGGATGTTCATACAATGTGCAGTGCTCCTAGTTTGCCAATGGATTGATTCCTTGTTTAGTGTTGTATTTTCTGAAGCATTCTTCAGAAAGGCTTCAATCTAAAGCTAACTTTGGATTGTCTTTGAATAATCTTTGACTAAGCTAGTTGTTAACTTGATCACATTTTTATTGAATTAATTGATTGAATGAAGTTACTCTGATCATTACCAATTAATACAAATGTACCTTTCTCTTCTTGGCATTCAAGTTATTTCCTAAGGCAACTTGATCCTTTTTCTGCCCCTTTGCCCCTTTTCTGAGTTCTAGAATAAGCAGTACTGTTTTAATTACGTCCAAATTGCTGTGGATATGCATTGATGAAATAAATAACATGTAACTCAATATTTTGAAGATGTCTTCATATTGTACGTCCCTGTTTAGAAGTAAGGTAACTTAATAAGTTTATATTAACATGGTGAAACTGATAAACAATGTTTCCTTTTAATGTAAGGAAGGATGAGTTTAATTAATGAAGCATCTTTTAACCTTATATTTTGATGTATCATCGCTGTGGGTGTATTAGGGGAATGACTTAAATAAAACTAATTTGGACCGTTTTATCTTTTCTTGATTTTTATATCATATTGGACCTGGATTGATTGAACGCTTCGTATAGGAATGTTTTAAGAGAAGTTTTTGATGTTGTTCAAGTAATAATATTTGATATCATGAAGTGATGGGTCTCTGCCCAAATTTACCATTTATGGAATATCTGAAGAGTCAGGTAGAAAATATTGGTGTTTTTATTGAATGTTCCTATTGAGAATCATGTGGCTTTTTGATATTTTTAGATGATTTAGATTTGTTGGGACATTGATTTAGAAGAATGCCGATGGGTCAGTGTTAAATTTGTCTAGCCATATGTAAATAAAGAAAGCTGTCGACTGCAGCTTTGTGCAGATCCATCAATGCATTTTGGTATCAAAATCTATATAATTTTTCACCGGGAGAGGTCAAATGGGTTGAACAAACATTATTATGTTATTATGCTTTATACCAAGCTCTTTTAGTTAGTGTTGTATTAATTTTGTGTTTTCAAATGAGCAACAGTTAGTTTAAAGGTGACTACTGATTGTAACACCTTGTAACTCTACATTTAGTGCCCCCACATAGTTTTTGTCTAGATGTGTTTGGTGTCCTAAATGATGTAAGATCCCAGTGTCGATATGGGTCCCCTGTTGTACTATAATATTTTGATTATCTGATGGCAATAATTTTTGATAGAAGTGATGATGTGATATTGTTAAAGACATTTTATATTTTATGATATATTTTATTATCTTGAAGTTTTACAGATCATACACTGATGTAAAACATGATGATGACATCTATATACCTTACAGTTTATCATAGGCCTAATGCAATACAGCTCTAACTGACAGAAGCAGGACTTGACATTAATTTTAAGATATATAGGTTGCCAGGTTGGACAACCTGCTGTTCATTTCACTTGCCCAAACCTAATAATTAAACTATACAAAAACTCTCTTTAAATTTAAAACCTAATTTTTAGCAGTAACAAGTTGCAAAAACCCAAGTATTAGTTGTCAGGGGCAATAGGACGGTCTTTCTTGTCAAGGTTTGCAGGAGGCATAAAAATAAGCATTTAAACCAAACATGTCTTTTTCAGTTGGAACCAAAGGCCAATTGGTCCCTTTGGTCCTTATAATTTCAAATTTAGTCAAACGTTATTAATTTTGGATTTATTTCATTAAAATACTATAAAAATACAAAAAGAAATATTTTTGAAAGAGAGGAGTTAAAGCAGTGTTGCATTTAGCTGACATTATATTAGAATATTATGACTGTAGGTCACTCAGTATATAAAATGTCAGGGTGGTAAAAACCTTACTTAATGACTAAGGTTACATTTTTTATAATGGTTCTATTAGGTAGTTTCGCCAGTTTGTTGAACCTTATTTCTAAAGACTAGATACTCAAGTAGCTGTATTCAAACAAGAATTTAAAGAGAGTTTTTGTATAGTTTAATTATCATATTTGATATAAAGAAAGATCTATGATAGAGATGGGCTGAGTTGTATGGTCATATTTCAGTATTTTATATATTTCATTCATGTATTTATTATAATTACATGAATGAAGACAGCTCCTACCATAGGCATACTTAGGCTAAATGTATATTCTTATTTGGTTGTTCATGTTTCTGTCTATTAGTGCCTGAATGTTCTTTGTTTGGAAATTATTATGTTGATACTTTTAGCATATTTGACTGTTTCGTGGTGTTTGTGCATTTATTGAATGTCATGCTGTTTTTCTCTTTGTAAAAAGTCTTGATTTACTGGAATCCTATAACATGTTGTTTTTCTGTGAAAACTATCTTTATTTACTGGCATCCCATTGCCTAAATTCTTTACTGGCATCCCATTGCCTATATTTTTTTCTGACATCCCATTGCCTATATTTTTTTCTGACATCCCATTGCCTATATTTTTTCTGACATCCCATTGCCTATATTTTTTCTGACATCCCATTGCCTATATTTTTTCTGACATCCCATTGCCTATATTTTTTTCTGACATCCCATTGCCTATATTCTTTTCTGACATCCCATTGCCTATATTTTTTCTGACATCCCATTGCCTATATTTTTTTCTGACATCCCATTGCCTATATTTTTTTCTGACATCCCATTGCCTATATTTTTTTCTGACATCCCATTGCCTATATTTTTTTCTGACATCCCATTGCCTATATTTTTTTCTGACATCCCATTGCCTATATTTTTTCTGACATCCCATTGCCTATATTTTTTTCTGACATCCCATTGCCTAAATTCTACCTGTACTGTTAATGAGCATCCAAATCATATCCTGTCATTATGCAAAACACAGCTGATAAAAAGCTTTGAATATAAAATATTTCAAGTCTTTAATTTATAGACTCAAAGGAAAGAATGTAAAGCCTTTAATACATATTGTGTTTTTAGCGCAAAACAGTCGTAACTCAATTGCAGAAAAGAGTGAGTTACGACTGTTTTGTGCCAAACCTATATATTATGTGGTTTCCAGAAACAGTGGCAGCTGTGTGCTTTAGCTTCATTACATCATATTGGTGGTTTCCAGAATCTGACAGACGTCTGCTTTAATTTCATTTTAACTGTCTTCTTGCTTTGGTTGCATGATAAATAAACATTATGAAAACATTTCTGCTCTAGATCTTTATGTTCTGTATGTCGAGTTTGAATGAATGTAATTTTTTTTGAAACATGAGTATTTTTAATATAATGTTTAGGAAGAGAAAACTTGTGGTTTGGTGACTATTATCTTGGCCTATAGATGTCTCCTCTTACTATTGCTAAGTATCACAAGTAAAAAATAAATTTTAAGATTTCATTCAGTATCATTCAATTATGAGTTTACTTGTAAAAGGTATTTTGGTTTCTTAATATAAAGGACATACACTTTTTGGGGTATGAGATTTTAAGTTATACAATTTCTATGATTTGCATTCTTTTGGTATCTTTTTTCTGTTTCTATGAAATGATTATTTAAATAATAAACATTGAACTTTAGTTAGACAGTTTATGAAAACATGTTTGAATAATTCTTGTGACAAAAAATTAAAATTGTCGAAATTTTTGTAATCTGTTACTAAGTATTATGTTCCTATGAAAACAGAAACTTGTGTTGTAAGTTTTGATTAGCAATTTGTCCGGGTTCACACTCTCTCCTGTAGGCCATACTTTTATTTTCATTGTCAGAAATAATTCATTCTATTCTGAATACTTCGTACCAAGTTTCAGCCTTCATCTGAGCATGGACTTCCAGCCTTCTGTCATTCTGTCAGATTTTGTCTTTAAATTAAATGGATATTATGTTATAAAATAGTGTTTATGGATATTTTGTTGTTTATGGATGTTTTCTATATAATGTGTTGTTTTATAATTTTGACCTGTTGTGGTGACAGTATGTTGAATTATGGAGAAATTATATTTATATAAATCTGTTGAGGTAAAGTGTTAGAGACCTTTGTTTAAATTCTGTCACTATTTTTCTTGTTAATTTATTTGTAATTTAAACTTTACACAATTTATCAGTAAATTTTAATTGATTATTTAGGACAGCCAATGACCTACCTGCTTTCCTGGACAATATTTTTGTAAAATTTATAAATCTGCCTTCTTTCTTCTCTTCTACAAAGAGCTGACAAATTCTCCAGGAAATTTGGCTTGCCCAGTTGCTTTGTGCTTCACTATTTTAAATTTTATTGAATTTTTTATTTTCAGAGACGACAGTTGGCGTCTAGGAGGAAGTCCGCCCCAGGGGCAGTACTCTTTAAAACCCTTGGAAAAACTAAAAGTACAAACAGTTTACTGTAAGTACATTTATGCTTAATATAACATTATAATTATACAATATGTTGTCCATAATATATCTTATATTTGGTTTTGAATAGAAATGATTTTGGAAATCTATGGTAAAAGATGTTATCTGGAACTCATGATATTGGACTTTTTCTGCCTGCACTGGTGAAGTGCTAACACCTTTGTTTACATTACTGCTTAAAATCATATATTACAAAAAAAATTATAATGTTTTCTCATGTACCCTTACATACTTTGCATTTGTAAAGTTACATGTTTGTTTGTACGGCATGAAAAACCCCATTCATTTGAATTTCACTTTAGTCTATTAAATTTAGTCATTGTTAAGGAGACGATGTCTGAAGTTCTGTACTGATTATGGTCAAATTTTCTAGTACATGTATTATAACTCATCTCATAAAAGAGAATATAAGCATTCCCATAATTAACCCTGCAAAATTACATTAAAATGTCATTACACTCCACTGCTCTCTTTAGAAGACATCATAATGATGTCGAGACTCTTATACAGTTTTTTGTTGAACGATGATGAAACAAAAAGTGCTTACATGTAGGTCGACATGTAGCAAGCAGTCAAATGTATGATATGGCTACAAAAAATTCTACTCCAATAATGGACAAAAACTTCTAAGTTAGACATTTTTGTAGTGAACTTCTCCAGTTTTTGACATTTTTTAAACAAACTAAAATTTTATGGTATAAAAATACAAATGTATGCTACCTTTCCTTATGCTTGATTGTTTTTGTCTGTAGATGACTTGCATGTATAATTCAGTAGACATTTATTGCTTGTATGGTAAGGGGTTTAGATGATGAGCGTATTTAGATAAACTAGCATATTTCGGTTTTAAGGTAGTGTTCTCCTACCTTGGTGTGTAGCATAGTTGGTAGCACATTAGGATTTTATATCTAGTTTCCTGAAGGGGTATGGGTTCAAATCCCACCCAGGGTAGTTTAATAATACCCTACCAAGAAAATTGATGATAATGGGACAATGTATAAAATTATAAAGAACAATAAACATTTAAGTGCATTAGAGAAATACTACCTTAAAATAAAATGTAGTCAACTTCTTTAATAATTTAAATTTTTTATATTAAACTTGTAATTTGTATAATCTTAAAATAATAATAATGTATCACTTTCATATGTAATATTACATTAAAAACATTTTTTTAAAAAACTGTTTACTTTAAATGGAACTCACTGCGTCTATTACTTATCTTTCAAATATGTTACATAAAAAATGACTTGGTCTTAATTTGATTCATTTCATTATGTAGTTGTCACATTAAACTCAAAATATTTTGAAAGCACTCAAGGATTGCCTATGTATTACAAATTTAAATTGAGGCGAAGTTGAAAAAAACATTTTTATGTTATGTGAGAGAGTAACTATATTTCTTCTTCATTAAAAGAGATTTAGTAAAAAGATGTTTAAAATTACGTAGCCTATCCTATGTCAATTGGGCAGTGCAAAACTAGGCTAACTACATGCAAATAAGGAAGGAGGTAGACTAGTTTAACGCCAATACCGATAGATATGGTATGTTATTTTATAGAGATAAAGTCGGTCAGGTGTGGCTGGTTTTATGAATCGTAAAATATATATGTCCTGGTTAATTATTGACTATATGATTATAATTGTTGAATTAAAGAAAACTGCTCACGGCAAGGTTAAACCATTGTTGTTTCATTTTTTAAAAATATTTAGACAGGATGGTTTAAATTAGTAGTAGTATTAAATATTTGATGTATTGTATACTAAAGGTAGGGGGTGTATGGGTGTAGATCATTCAAATGCTGGTATCTGGTACATGTTTTATACAATGATAATAATAAGCGCATGTTATCATACTCTTAGGATAAATAGAAAGTCTTTTTTATTTGTTTGTTTGTGATGATATTACAAGAAAACAGTCCATATGTATATATTGTCGTCCATTTCTTACAATGTTACTGATATTTTACATTCTCTGAAAACCTGAGTTTCCACCATATATAATATGTTTGTAATATTGTACTTCATTTTAATGCATAAACAGTGAAATAACCTGCAAGGTTCCTATATCCTGGTGTCTCTTGAAATCCCTTGTTGCCTAGCTCTCAACCAGTCACTTAATAAGCCATAAACAGAACTAAGTTAGTTAGTATGAAGAAGAGAGTATGCTCCTGCTATATGGGACCTGTTTAACCATGGTTTAAACAATTTGTTAACCATGGCTGTGGAGATACGGTTGACCATGGGTCTGACTCATGATTTCTGAAATGTGCCTAGAGTATATTTTTTCTCAATCATTTTTAATTAGAATAAGTTAAATACTCATGTTTCTAATTTTATCTTTGAAGTGTCTACTATTGTCAATCTGAAGTCATTTCCTGCTTTATATCAATAGTTACTTTTGAATCTTTTGTATGACTCTCAGAGTTGTATAGAAAACTTGTTGATATTATAAACTGTATGTTGCTGATGTTAATTTGTTTTAAAATAGATCTGCAAGTACTTTAAATGTTCACATTATGACCTATATTAATAAATTATTAAAGACTGTCACATTTAAATTACATTAAATTTGACATGCTTGGTTAACTCACATCAATGTAGCATCATGTTGAAAATGATTGACTTTAATATAAACTTTTTTAGATGAGAATTTTGTCACTAATTACATGGGTGGATGTTTCTTGTGAATGAACTGAGATTTTTTCATGATGTTTTGCACCCATAACACCCGTCAAATTTCTTATACTTCATAATTACAAATAATGATAATATAATGTTGCTATCATGTTAATCTATAAATATTCAAAAGAAAAAAAGTAATTACCATCGGAACCAATCCTATGTCGAAAATCAATTTAGTGACATTACTTCATTGTACAGCCCTTAAATATGTTAATTATGATTTATGATGAATAAATTTTGTCTTGCAGTACATAGAACATTCTATAAAATCAAAGTGCTCAAAACACCTTCAAATATCAGTGCATTGATTTAGATGAATTTAGTATTGAATGATTCTTTTTATAACATAAAATATATTATATTTTGTTTTGTGGGGTATCATCTGATACATGGCAGCATATTATCAAACATATTATGATATCTAACCATACAATATAAAAGAGTTTATGCCTCAAATCTATCATAAGGCACTTGATAATATTGTTGCCGTCAAGTGAAAACCTCAAAGCTTCAATTCCAAAAAATGAAGTTGCGAAGACTTAACTACAGCAATGATATGGGTCCCAGATATTCTACATTTCAAATTATTTCTCTTTTGATCTCTGATAAAACACATGTACATGTAATGATGTTCCAAATTATACCTTCTGATGTCTAAAGTTTTTTTACTGAATGCCCCAACCTCTGATTAATCACAATTTAGGACTTATGTTTACAAATTTACTCATAACTCAAAGCCCTAATTGGTAACCATGTTGATACAAGTAGTACAACATGTAAATTTTGTTCAAACGATCAAATAGTCCTCATCTAGTGACTCAAATATTTGTATTTAAGTAAAATTTATAATCACACTTGTAGGGTAAACGTTCTGTACTGATAAACATTAATCCATTAGTAGCACTCCTTAATTGAATGATAATTGTGTGTAGTCTATTAATTACCTGATAAATTATCCTAAATTATCATAAGTTATCGTCCAGTATTCAGATGACTATATCGGAATGTAGAAACATAGTTATGTTCTATGATAAAATTACTCTGTTTGGTACCGGTATCTACAATTTTTGAGTTATTTACAATGGTTGACTGCCTGGCTCACCTTAAATTGAAGTACTCTGTTTCTTGACCTTATAATAATGTATACCTTCTAAACGTACCGGTTGTTAATTTAGTTTCACACTATCTAAGTATATACTTCCTGCCAATGACCTTTTTGGGCTATATGGACATTCTTGATGGTCAGCTCTCTGAATTCAGGACATTCAGGTCACATTTTATGACTTAACAACTAGAGTTTAATCAAGTTGACATTAAAACAGTCAGTATAAATGTCTTCCTAAAAGTGTCAGAGATCAGGTTTTGTAATCATATTTGATCTAGTCCTGAGTTTCAGACCCGTTTACCATCGTCATGCAAACTACAATTATTTTGCGCATGATATTCATATGAGTAAATTCTTGAATTTAAAAATTACCAATTATATCCTACTTAAATCATATGTGTTTGGAACAGAGCCGTGGACAAAATAAACGTAACACCCCAGTTACACATACAGTTGGACTTAAATCCGTCCTCAATGGGTTAGTTATTTCTCTGATCTGATTGGTTGTCATTGGTAATTGCATTTAAGACTTTATGTGTCAGCCATGGAGATCAGTGATAGATTTTTTTTTCAGTTTAGCACGGAAATGACGACACTTATTTAGCAACAACGTCTCTGATTACCTGCCGAGTTATCACTTATCACAAGCTATTGGGAAAAGATGGAATTCATTGATGAAAACTAACCCTCTTTTCCAATCAGTGATTCAAATTTGTACATCAGTGGCTTGTCAGAGGCATATCCGTGATATCGGTCATAGACAGCTTGTCAGTTGGTAATTCGTATGAAATTTTTACCGATCGACAATTTTAAACATCCCGATCCGTACGTTTTTACCAATGAAATTCATCTTTTTCCTATAGCTTGTGATAACTGATAAATCGGCGGCTAATAGGTAACGTTGATGCTAAATTGGTGTTCGTCGGTTTCCATGTTTGGAAAAAAATAACAACCAATCTATCACCGATCACCATGTGTTACTGGGCCGTAAAAGAATGATAAAGTAGTGGATTTTCCAAATAGTAACATTGAACTCTTAGAATTAGAAAAAATAATATTTATATGTACTTGTTAATGTGTTTTTTCTAGATTATTAATGATTGTTTGTTATTATTACATTACAGATCACAACCAAGTATGGGTAAGAAAGATTTGGAGTTTTCTCGTCCCTCTAAGCAGAATAATAACTTTAATAGACAATATCTTATGGAAGGTATTGTTGAATTCTCTAGAGTAAGTAAATTTAATGCCTACTATTATTTTATCAATAATTTTAATTCAAAATCACGGTAAATTGAAGTTTTGGATTGCAGCAAGATGCAGTGTCACCTTTGAAATTGACTATTTGAAATTGACCTAGTTTTCAAGTTTCTGCACCAAAGTTAAAAAAGATAAAAATGAACTTAAAACCTGTTGATTGAGTCAACAAGTCCAGTTGACTTGAAGTGAACAGTAATTATGTAACTTGTTAGTGACACAAACATTTCAGCAAACAGTATAATATTATAAGTTTCTATATGACTATATAAACATTTATATATGGGTAGATTATGAATATGGCCATCCCACTAAGCTCAGTTGGTAGCATGCAAGTCTACTGATCAAGGGTTTGAGGGTTTGATTCCTGGGTGGGGCATACTTTCATGAAGATTGGTCATGAAATGATTACAAGGGCCATTCTCCCTTCTTCCTCTGATTCTTAATCATTTAGGGCATTTGTCAGTCACTCCTAGTAACTGGTTAACAGCTTAATCCCCAGTGTTGGCTTTTCCAGGAACAGTTAGTTGGTTGACTGATTGCCATGATATGACCTATACAATGTGCTGCTTAGTCTAACGGTATTAAACCAAACTGAAAAAGAGATAATGAGGACATTTTTATTTTAGTACAAGTTTGAATATCTAAAAGTAAAAGAGTGTGTATGTTTACATAGATCTGTAAATCTGTATTAAAACAAATTTATTATAATTATATACAATCTACTTTCAGGGAATGCAGACTCAGGATCGTTATCTCTTCCTCTTCAGTGATTTGTTATTAGTTGCTAAACAAAAGTAAGTTATATATAGTATTGAACATAAATTGATGTCACTAAAGAAGAATAATATAATAGTTTATAGTGCTAAGCTATTGATAAGTCCCTGCTTTTATGTCTTTACTGCACTTTCTTAATATTTGCTACTCATTTGTGGTTTAAACACCTACAATGTACTTTAAGCATTCCTGTATTATGTCTACCAGCCTATTACACTACTCAAGGTCAATCATTATAATATGAATACACTTGAAAACTGGCTTCTTAAATTGTTTTAACAATTATATGTGAATGGTTTTGTTCTGTATGTTGGAGCCATTCATAGTAAAATACTTGTGGTTAAAAACTTATTGTTGCCTTTTACACCCTTCCTGTACTATTGTAACACAATTACAAGTCATGCATGCGCAATTATAACTTAACTAAAAGTCATGCATTTCATTTTCATACATGGAGAAGTCATATTAAGTTCTTTGGCTGATTTTTGGAGGGATTTAGTTAAGTTTGCAAGCTATGTTAAAACTATGCAATAACACTTGACATGACGCCTGAGTCATAGTTATTATTTCACATAGCTGTCCTGCTAGCTCGTTTGGTTGCTCACAAGTTTACTTATCAAGGGGTCATGGGTTAGATTCCTGGATGGGGCATACTTTTGTAGAGTTTGGCCATGAAATAATTTCTACGACTATTCTCCCTCCTACCCCTGATTCTAAATCATGTAGGGCAGTTGTCACTCACTGGCAGAAGTATACGCATAATAACTGGTATAACAACTAAATCCAGTGATTTAGCTTTTCCAGAAATGGTGAGTAGGTTAATTGACTGTCTTAATAATTTACCTTATACAATATGTTGCTGCAGCGTTAAACCCAACTAAATGAAAAAAAATATTCACATTTGGAATTAACTACTCAAATATCAAAGTTATTTCAACATATTGTCAGTTGTATTGCAAATATCAGAAAGATGTTTTTTTGTTGGAATTAGTAAATTTCCTAGTAGACAGTTATTTTCATTCTTGATTTTTTCTACAAATCTGTTCAATGCTCCAGTGTTATCAATAGCAACAGCTATTAAAATATTATTCCTGTATGTTACTGATTGTTATCTCTACGTCTTGATTTCATTCTAGGGTTACTTATCAAAATGTATAAAACATGTAATTTTGTAAACATTATTGTGAAAAATGATGATGTTGAATGAATGCACACACTGCAGCTGTGACTGTATAAGTTTTCATTTAGAATTAGTTTAGTTTTCTATTGGAGAAATTTGATATCCTTCTAAAACTCGGTTAAATATTTTACATAAGTAATGAAATTGTCATGACATCTAATATACAGTCCCCTACAAAAGTCCCTGTACAACATCCTGTTTTGAGGATTAACATATTCAAATTTACCCATTAAAAAGGGTCATCTGAGGAATTTATGCTTCAGTCCCATATAATTGTGGCTTGTTGCGGACCTGTACATGCAGACAGTAGTAGGTCGTGGGAAGCCTTGCGTATTAAGGTGATGGTATGCTGATGGCACAAAACAACACACCTGTATGGATCCATAGCTGGAAGATAAGCAAGTTTAATCCATACTAAGGCCACAATTTTGTTCATGATTTGACTTTGAAACTGATACATGTCTCTACGGCTCATCTCACGGAACCTGGTAAAAACGTAACAGTCTGTACGGGTACGCAAGAGTTCGTACAGGTCCTTGCGGAGCTTGATTGCACGTGCCTTTTAGGTGCCCTCACGGCTATTTTTATGTTTGTGGGACTGTAGCGTTAGATTATCAAAATTAGTCAGTTTATCAACACATGAATTCAGTGCTTGACTATAAAAGTCATACTATTGCCCCTGGGGATCTATATTTGGGTTCGGGCAACCTGTTTACTGCTATTAAAAATATAGTTCAAGCAAGTTAGAAATATAGCTGGCTGTCCATTTGAGCAACCTAGTATAAAAATTAGTGTTGAGCTCTGAAATGATTTAAAAATTTAATTACACAAATAAAATTTAATGATAATAAAATGATATTTTTTTCTCATTATTTTACTGTTTTGTTCAAGAACTTTTGGAGGGCACTGTATAGTTATATGATCTTATTACATAACTTGATTCTCTTTTATGGGAAGTTTTTATTCATGTTATTTTATGTATAAAATTGTTGATAATTTGGTAACTTTAAAGTGTAATCAAACTGTTTATTCTTTCATCCTCCTTGTATAATCACAGCATGTGCTTGTAATCATTATAATTTATAGTTACGTTAAAATTATGTCATGCATATTCGGAGTACAGAATTTATTTAACTGTTAAAATTACTGTATGTTACCACATGACTGTATCTCATAAAAAATATGATTTGTCCTGTCATCATTGACATTAAGGTAGAAATCTCCTGATGCTTTTTGTGTTGTGTTGTGTTGTGTTGTGTTGTGTTGTGTAAAATGTCTGATCATTTCTGGCTTTCAGCACTTATAAGGCCTATTAAGAAACAAAATCTTTTATCTCAAATCCACCTAGCTCATTATAAAAAATAATACTTTCTCATACTATTCCATAATTATTCCACATGTTGCTACTTCTATGAATATGACCTGTGCTTACAAAATAAAAATGTTCTGTTATGTTCTGTTTTCTTCTGGGATGTTCCAAACACAACTATCATCTTTCCCAGTTGCACAACATTGGGGCATGTTACATTCATTGCTTTAGAAGTATTCTACCTGAAGTATTTTAATTTGTTTATGGATTGAAATAATTCTCCACTATTATTACCTAACTTGGACTCTACTATTCAATCATTTGTAATATGGTCATATTACATGTTTCTGCCATGAGATGTCAGAAAAAATTAATCATATTTTATGTTTGTACACGTTCTTTGAACCTGTGATGCATTCTAAATTTTTTACACCACCATGTATTTTAGTGTCACCTGTTTAGAACCTTCAATAATAGTTTACTGTTATTTTATTGACTATATAATGGTATTCATATTATTCATGTTTCATTTAATGTTCCAAATTGTTCAGAAAACCTTTGATGAAATTGTTATTACAAAAAGTTTACTCAATGCCTTTACTGGCTGTAGCTGGCTGTGGCTTTTTTATGCTTGTACCATTTCCTTGCTCCGACTTTTTTCTTTGTCCTTGTTAACAAAACTGAACATATTCTTTATTTAGGCAAAGTTTTGTACATCATGAGGTTTACTAACTGATATCAGAAGATAGTTTTAATGTCTTTACAACAGTTGTCAAACTTCATGTATTGAACGGTTTAATTATTAAATTATTATAATGAGGCTGAGCTGTTTGAAGTTTATGTTGTCAATACAATGTACAAATACAGTGCCCACCAAAAGTTCCAGCACAAAATCCTAAATTTAAGATAAACCTGTTCTCATGTGGCTATGAAAACCAGAAACAAAGAGACTTCTAAGTATAAATTCTAAAATCAGATTTGAATAGGTAATCAACATATGATATGTTACTTGAATTAGCTTTTATTATAGTAAAAAAACTTGCAGGGCTTGACATTAAAGGTAGTCAGATCGCCCCTGACAACCTATATTTGGGTTTGGGCAACTTTTTACTGCTATTAAACAATTGGTTTGAGCTAGTAAAATACATAATTGGTTGTCCAACTGGGCAACCTACTTCAAACACTTAAATGTTGATTAAGCTCTTTGTTTTTAGTAATTGCATCATCAGTTTTTCTCGAACTTTTATTTGTTCAAGATTCAAGAACTTTTGGACGGCACTGTATAATGTCAAATGTCTGATGGTTCAATGTAACATTTTGTTTCATATCATTTCAGGTCCAATACAACATTTAAATTAAAACATAGGATACGTGTATGTGAGTTATGGATCGCTGATTGTGTCGATGACATCACTGAGTTAACACGACCTATCGAGAAATCATTTGTTATTGGTTGGCCTACCACTAACTATGTTGCTACTTTTAAAAGTGTTGAACTTAAAGAGACATGGTTGAATAAATTTAGCGAGTAAGTGTGTCACACTTTATACATGTATAATTTATTATAAGTATAAGTCTTGTACATGTATGTTAACATTTAAATTTGTGAACTATGTATTATTTGTTATAAGTAATATAAGTATTGCGTTTGACAAGTTACACAATGAAAGTACAGTATATTATGTAAATTGGTATTATAGCATTATCTAAATGTGTAGGAACAACATTGGTCTAGTTATAGAATGCTGGTTAGGGATCAAGAGGTCCTGGGTTCAAACCCCACTAAGGACATTGCTAATTTCCTTGAGAAAGGAAAAAAAAAGAAATTTACATACAGTTGTTCTATTCCATCCAAGTGTAAATGAGTACAGTAAGGAAACACCTGCCTATAGAAGCTTGTTGATCGGGGTTTTCATACAAACTAAAGGGGTCGGTGCGATATGACCTTTCTGTGTTGGTGCGCAGTAAAACCTAAACAAACAAACAAACTAAAGAACAATGTTCATGTTATTATACTACTAATGGTCATATTTTTATCATTGTAGACAAATACAAGAAGAACGTAGTAAATTATTACCTAAAACATTAACGTTAGATGTCCATCATAAAGAGAGTGATAAGGTAAGATTGCAGGATTATGTATCAACTAGCCCTGACCGGGCTCAACATTAAATCTTGCTGTGTTGTCCCTGACAACCTATATTTGGGTTCAGGCAACTTGTTACTGCTATCACAATGAAAAGTGACTTGTAGACCCATTGGGTGGGTTGTACATGTATTTATGGTATTTGAATGTAATGCATACATGTTTTATTGAACAAATGTCAATGTAATAAACAAATTATCTATCTACTGTTAGTATAGATCGTTCAAGTAAAATATTTAGTTGTTTGTCCAACCGGGCAATCTACTTTAAAAGTTAATGTTAAGCCCTGTCTGAACTAGTGAAAATTGATTTGGGCTTGTGAATATTAATCGTTCATAATTATACCCCCGCTTCGAAGAAGAGGGGGGTATACTGTTTTACCCTTGTCCGTGCGTGCGTGCATTCGTGCGTGCGTCCGTCCATTACAAAATTTCCGTCGCAGTTTTCTCAGCAACTATAACATGCAGCAGCCTAATACTTTGCATATTGCTTCATCCCATAGTCCCATGTGGTGTAAAGCGATTTCATGCTCCTTGCTCATCTACTTCCTGTTTGTCGCATATTTTTAGATTTCGTTAAATGAAAGTTACATTATGATAGTCATATTTCTCACTGCGGGGGTATCACTAGTGAGCATAAGCTCACAGATTTACTTGTTGTAGTATAGCTTGCTGATTATATCTTGTCTTTTACTACATAACATTATGTATGATATAATCAGGTTTGTGCTCGAGAAAATTTAAGTTGATAACTGCTTTTTTTATTGACATTTATAATAAATGCTGTAAACTTAAGATAATTTCAATTTCTATTTATTTATGAAGGTCTCAAACTGCATGTTGCATGATATATCACAATTAAAACATGTAAATACAGATAAAAGTTTTGACTATTAACAACATGGAATCCTTTTAGATTGAAAATATGCGAGACAATACAACTAAAACAATACAAATTAATAGGGGTGTAACGGTTAACCGATATACCGGTTAATATTGCAATACGACTTCTGACGGTTTTTAACCGGTTCGTTTTTCTCTGGACCGGTTTTTCTAGTTATGTTCCATACTGATTGTTTTTATCAGATTCTGAAATTTAAATGTTTGAATTAAAGTTAAAATGTGTTCGGAAACTTGAAATATTTTTCGTAAAGTGAGAAAGTAATTATCTTTGAAAGTTCATTCAAACCCTCTTTTTTAACTTATTCAATCATTTGCGTCATACGTATAGATCATTTGAAAATACAAATATCTATGTACAATGTTGATAAAATTATGACATTGCACGTGCATTAATTTATGCTATGCATGTATTCGCAAAGAACAATATGTATTGCAATATATTGCAATATATTGCAATACGGGTTTCATGTATTGCAATATATTGCAATACGGGTTTTACCGTATTGTTACACCCCTACAAATTAACAATCATTAATTTTCTTTAAATCAATGTTCATCTAAAATAAAACATTGATAGTAGAATATATGTGTTTATTGTCTCAACATCTTCTGTTGCTGGAGTTAATTTTCTTCAACTCAGAGCAAATATTTGAAGAAAATTAACTCCATGAACGATCCAGAGCAGAGAAACCTCTTTGGACGTATCTTCTGTTGCGCATGCTCAATTTCTCATTATACTAGTACATACACATGCACTCTCCATAAACTTATATCCTGTAGAGCGTTGTCCTACAGGCTCTCTACTTTCTCCGTGGAAGGTCACGTCGAGATGAACTTTGTGTCGACCAATCAATGCGTAGCTTTCATCTAGACGAAAACACTATTAAACGCATTTTGATTTCGTAATTTCTATTTTTAGACCAAGGTTTGCCTGCTTATTTAACAGCAGTATTATTCACAGTCTGCGATTGGGCGGCTAATTTCAAATTGCGTGACGTAGACGATGTAAACAAGTTACGTATCATAACAATTTCGTCATGAATATTATGATGAGAAAAGGTCACCTGAACGTGACCTTCGTTTGGAAAAGGCCAGATCTAAATTAGCGAGTATGCGAGTGTAAAATTTTAGATCGGGTTTTAATCAGATTGATACACATGAGTATTGCTATGATAACTTTTCAAAATGTAACATTTTACTCATTCAGACAATGACCTTTAATTTAGCTTTAATGACACATTTACAATGTTATGTTGAAGAGTAGTTTTATCATAGATTTTAAAACACTAATTGTTTCTGTGTCTAGTCTCAAGGATTATAAGTATTTTTATGAATTGATTAAATAGGAAAGAAACACTTGATCATAGTTAGTTTGGCTCCTTTATATCTCGGTCAATTGTTGATGAAACAACTGTATAGCTATTACATGGTGGCTAGGTTAAGTGCTGTGCTACCAGGTTAAGTGCTGGACTACATGTTATCTTGTTCTAATAATCAAAAATAAAGTACATTTTGTAAGTGCAATTTTAGTTCAAGGTCACGTAAACTATATGATGATTAAATAAATAATGTTAAGGTTCATGTAAAGTCTTGGATTGCTAAAAAATAGTAAAACAGAAATAGCTCTAATTCTGTCAAATTTCCACCAACAGTATTGTTTTATACATCAAAATGTTTCTTATGAAACATACAAAGTGATGCCGATCATCAATTTCGATAAAAATATTTAGCAAAAGATGTATTTGCAAAATTGATGCTGCATAAATAAAAATACTAAATAACATTAAAATTTTCTTACAACAAAATTTAATATTAATTCCTTTACAGAACCTTATAGTACACATTCCAATGAAGGTACTGCAATATTTATAACCTCAATAAATATTAAAACAAAACTAAGGCAATTGAAAAACTAAAGTGAAAGTAGAAACAGGGTCGTGAAAACCCATTACACTTGTATCTGTCAAAATGTTTTTCATTTACCTTAGTTTTGTTGTAACATTTTTTTAGGTTATAAATATTGGAGTACCTTTATTGGAATATGAACTATAATGTTCTATAAATGATTTATTGTTAAATAAGTTTGTAAAAAATTCTTAATGTCTTTTAGTATTTTCAGTTTTACAGCATCAATTTTGCAAATGCATCTTTTGGTAAACATTTTCATCTAAATTAATTACCAGCATCACATTGTATGTTTCATAAGGAACATTTTGATGTATAAAACACCGCTCTTGATGGAAGTATAAAAGAGTTAGAGCATTTTGCATTTTACTATTTTTAATGCAAACAAAGACTTTACTTGAACCTTAAATGATAGGTTTTTTTTAAAAAAAAGTTAAAATTGAAAATGCTATTCCATGTTTTATCCTTGTGTGAATTTTAAGTTCAAATTTCCAAAATTCTGAAATTTTTTATTTCAGTTGTATTCACATTAAGTAAAGAATTCTTTTCAAGTCTTAGAATGTCAGGACTCAGGACCATTCCTGAAAAATGTCATCAATGTTTGTCTATATTCAGTTATAATAATAAGTATATACAATTTTTCGGCGTAGCTGTCTAAGCTGGATTTTGACCTACATTTCTGTATAATGACGTCTGTCTGGGGATTTCGGAAATCCGCCGTTCTATTGGATGATTTTATAAGCACTGAAAATGACGTACGGGGGAAACAGAGAAAATCCCCTCTTCGATTGGATGGCCCTGACACGCGCGAAGAAATAAAGGCCACACTATTGTAATGCAGTGTTTTACGAAATTTTGCTTCGTTCGTAGATTATTTTTTTTGGGGGGTAGACTTCTATTGCTTTCCAAAGTGTTTTTTTATATTGTAACAATAAAAAGTTACGTGTCAAACACAATATTTTATGGGTAAAATGAATTACGTCTCCAGATGTGAACCGGTTTCTAGTAAAAAGTCTGACATATTACCCAATAATTATTTCCCGATTACCTATTTTCGTCAAGTTTCGTAATTGCTATTTTTAGAAATTTTTACCACGTGACGTGGGTTTTTCCAGATGTCATAGGGTAACGCATTTTCCGAAAATGGTGAAAAACCAAACGCTCTACAGCGTGATCGTAGTTAGTTATCGTAAAAATAATGGTTTATCGACATAAAAACAATGAAAAGCCGTAGTGGATCATAATTTTTTTGTTGATTCTGTTTGTACAGGTGTAAAATACATTTTTTTTTCATCTTTTTTTGCGATGTAATTGGGTATGACTGAAACACGAAATGGAGATTTTGAGGCGAAATGGACGAAATGGAGAATTTGGGGCAAAATGGGGTTTTGATTGTTTAATCTATTTTGTGTACTGAAAATGAACAAAGGTAAAATAAACTACACAAATATCGATAAACTGGAAAGAATGTTTAACTTATATTGATTTATTGCCGAATTCCCACAAATAATCGTACCAAAGTCAGCATATAAAGACAAAATCGTTGCACATTTTCTGTTTTTAATATCATCATATTCTAATTATAAAAAAACAATACAATAAACAGCATAATTTGAAAGCTAAGGCACATAATATGCCAACATTACTAACTCTAGTGTCCAACTGTTAGTGCAAAAAACGACAACAGCAGAAAACATAGCTGGCACAAGTTTAATCCCCAAATAGTCCCCTCAAGCTTGCCAAAAAGCAATGGAGAGAAGGTTCTTGTATGATAATGCAGAGTTTAACATACATTTTCCATCTCAAATACCAATTTTAGATGATATATTTGTATAAAGTAGTAGTATTTGTAATTGACCATTTTGACGTTATTTTTCTCTATAAAATCTCTTGCAGGTTCAGTACAGTAATCTAATACAAATTCTTATAAAAAATTTTAGAAACGGTAAAATTTCTTAAATTTTTCATTATATGGGCAGTTAATACTGCAGAAAATTTTAAAACTAGTTGCATGTGTCTAACTAACTTCTAACTTGAGATATTTGCTTTTAAAGATAGGGTAAATTTTTTAACATTCTCAAAAACTCGGATTTTTGCTTGGGGTACATGTAAGCAAATCTCTGTATTTTTATATGTATTTGTCCAAAGTGTAACCTGGTTGCTCTGATTTGTCATTATATGACTGTATAACAAGAAAATGGATTAAAACTTGGAAATAAAACAGCAGAATTTGAAAAAAAAGTTCTTTCACTTTTTGTCCCAGAACAATTTACGGTCTTTCTGAAAATGAAGGGTCACGTTATAAAAATGCACATAACTTAAGTTACAAACGGTAAATTTCTTCAAAATTTCAGCATTCAATGTCTTTAATAGTATAGATTCAAGAAACAATATCAGTATAAGAATTGTGGAAGGTCACTATTACAGTTCCAGAACCTTAAGAATAAATTCATAATTTTTGTTTTGTAGCATTAATGAATAGGTTTTCACAATGCAATTCTCAAAAATCTTCTTGTCTGAAACTACAAGGCCTAGAGCTTTCATATTTGGTATATAACATCATCAAGAGGTCCTCCATCACAGTTGTTCAAATTATGCCCCTGGGTCAAAATTGACCCCACCCCATGAATCACAATATTACATTGAATTATATAAGGAAAAGTTCAAACAACATCTTCTCTTGAACCGCTTATGATAATTTGCCCAAACTCAACAGGAATGGTCCGTGGGTGGTTCCCTACCAAAATTGTTCAAATAGGTCTGATCGGTTGGATAAGTAGGTCACTGGGTCAAAAAATAGGTTTTAACATTAGTGGTCCTCTGTAAATGGCTCTTCTGTGACCTTTGACCTTTTCCTCAGGTGAGCACCCAGGGCCCTTTGGGCCCTCTTGTTTTTAAATCGACGCCGTTTGTCTTTTTTAAAGACATTTCTTGTTTATGCTAATTTGAAACAGTGAAAAGTCTATAAATATGATATTTAAAATCCAGTTCACTTAGATGCATTATGTGCAGACCCCAATAAAGATATTTTGTTTGATATATAATTTAATGTAAATCATAAATGTAGCACAAGGGTGCAAAATGTTGCAACTTGGTATAAAATACATCAATGTTGTATTTTTCACACTTTTTGCTGAGTGTCAAATACATTAAATTCTCACATCATGTTTTTCACACTTTGATTAAAATGGCAATCAAATGATGTTCAATTTTGTTAATGTTTAAAATAGTTAAACATACTCTGTCTTGATTAAATCAATTAAGTAAATTGTTTCATGGTATTGTAATGTAATTATTACTTTGTATAAAATATTCTTAGAACATCAAAGTATGGAATGATTAGATTGAAGTTAAAATTTGTGAGTACTCTTTATTATAATTTGTATTAAAAATAGTTGAAACAATAACTTCAAGTTATATAAATATCTAGCATAGGTTTTGTTTAAATCAGTTTAAAATCTAATTTATTGTGATATGGACTTCACTTAATTTGTTATTATTAGTGGTATATAATCTCTTTAAATGTTATAATTAAATCAAATAATTGCATTTTAAATTCTGAGATTCATGCTGGTGTACTTGTAAATGAACAGTTAGTTGTAAGTGTATAGAGCAGAACAGAATTTTTGTGTGTATGGATTTAATGTGTACAAATAAAGAAAATGAGAATTTTATGAGTTTATGTTGAATTATACATGTATACTGAATATGATATCAATATATTGCAGTGTAATTTTAAATGCAATTTTAACATTGTTATTATAAACTGATTATTTAATGATTCACTTGGATATAAAACAAACTTTCAAAACTAGATTTCTATAATTGGAATTAAAGATGGGAGTTCAAAGTTCTAGAAATCTCAATGAAATAAATGATAATGATTTACTGGTAATAATTTTTTATATAAGTTTTTAGTATGATTTTTAATAATAAAAATTAACATCATTTGTTCATTGTATGGACTTAAGGCTGTCATGATTTTTGAAAACTGAAATTGGGTAATTGTTTTGCTTGAAATCTATTAGAATCAGTGTATTGTTGGTCATCTTGATTCATACTTATGGATTCTAGGAATTGATTACTAATTGGAATTAAATCAGAGTCAATTATCCAAATAATGTTAACAGTCATAGTATCGACTAGTCAGTAAGACCAATGATACTGTACATGTATATTGAATAATGCTGTTGTTATGCGCTTTTCATATGGACTGGTACCAGCTTTTTGATGGTTTGCATACCATAAATAATGTCACTTTGAACAATTACATAGAAAGACTTGTTACAATAAGGTTTATTGTAATGTTGATATTTGTTTTATTTTGCAGGCCTGTAATGTTGAAGTTGAAACAGTCACCAATGTTGTCAGTATAGTAAAATCATGTCTTGAACAACTTAATGTTAATGTAAGTACATTCTGTCCCTATATTACATTCATTCATTAATACCAGTGGGTTGGAGATGCAGTTTTGCTTACTTGAACTTATGGTTGGAAGAGGTTGCTGGCTTGTATTGTCTATTATAGGGACAAATAAAACACAAAACTCATTGGTTTTCAAATCTGACATTGTTTCATTGGATGTTCAGACACCAAATATGGTATATAAATCTTATTCTAAACCTCTTTGAAATTATTCTTAAATTTATAATATGACTTGGTAGACGCCTCTGCTCCCCCCCCCCACTGGATCTGTCATATTTGGTTAATTTATTGTCATAACTTAAATTTATATTCACAATATGCAGTCTCAAGTTTAAGTTCAGTATTCAATAAGCACAAACATAAAATAAGTTTTTTGCCAATACAATATACACAGTTTGAAATAGTTAAATATATCTGTGGTATAAAAAACGTACCATCAGAGTTACTTCCCTTACCATGTACCCTGATTACCTTCCATTGTACTCTCAGTTTACAAGTAAGAAATTTCAAGAGGTTGTTAGTATGATATACTCATCAAAACATGACACATGTACATATTTAATGTATAATAATTGTTTAAATTTAGCTCAGTGTAAACATACTGCAACTTATAATTAAGATAAAAACAAGATAAATATTTCATGTGCATCAAACCATATAAGGATTGGATTGACAATTTGTCTATTTATGAATTGTTTCTCACTGGCTGACTAAACTGTGTATTACAATACAGTTTAACCTCTAGACAACAGTCAGTAGTGGAACTAGCCTCTGATGTCTGTATTGAAGAGGTGATTGATATTGAGGGGGCATTTTTATTGACAAAAGCATGGCAACAACCGATATGCTGTAGCTGTTGTTAAGAGGTGGCTGTTTCTTGCAAGGTGACTGTTGATTGAGGGGTGGTCTATGAAAAGGGTTTTCGTAAGTTAACATGAGTTTGTTATACATTTAGAGCTTAAGATTTGTTTAAAACATGCAGTATCCCCTTCTACTCATTACATCATTTAAAATGTGAGCTTTAGCATTAAAAAATGTGAATTTCCAAGAAAAATCTGATAGGGCAAATTTTGAGGAATTGTGTTCATAATTCAATGACAGTGTTGTCAATAATTTTGGTTTACTCAAGTGTTTTTAGATTATACATTCAAATTTCGATGAATAACCATGTTGGGATTTATCTATACTGTACTATATATATTCTTGGATTAAATTTTGATATCTAGTGGTAAGATCCTTAATAATAATTGAGAATTTAAGAATTGGGGAGGGGGGCATTTCCTAACACATGCTTTAATGTTGGTCTTATAAAAATTATTTAACATGTAAATAATATATACATGTATGTATTCTGTTCTATAAGATAAGTTGGTCTTGCTGATCTGCTTGATCCTGTTGTAAAAATTTGATAATTTTATTTATTGTTTCCAAGTTTTTGTATATGTTTTGGATGTAAAAATGTATTTTGAATGGTTTTAAGAAAAAAATAATGGAAAAATGAAGAAGTTTTGGGAATGGATGGCCGGGGATGTCAAAATTAAACATTCTGAATGATGTATCTTAACTCTTATAAGTGTGATCTCTAATGGCTTTTGAAACCCCTTGACCCTTAACCCCAACCTTGACCCCTCTATGGGTGGATTCATCATCTATGATTATTTCTCATGTGCTCATTTCTTTATCACAGAATGAATCATTTTAAATATCTATTGTAGAAAATAACAATAAAAATACTTAAGTACTGGTTCAATCATTTCATTTAAAGTAAAACTTACCGCCTATTGTATTCATTGTTAAAGTGATCTACAGTTGTTAGCTTTTTGACTCAAAACAAACAAACATGTTTGAGACGTAGCATTATGATACAATATGCATCTTAAGCCTAGTATAACATTATATACATGTAGATATAGACATGTCATACCGTGAGAAAACTAAATCACTGAATCATTTTGATATAAGAAAATTACCTTTGAAAGATAGATCTAGCATGTCGTACAGAAATTTTCACTTTGAAGTTATCATAATTTACACTATAAATTTGTACGTAATAATTTCAAATTTTGTTTATTTTTCATTTAAGTGTAAATTACAATAATAGTAATAAACATATTGATGATTTTGTATACATAGAGAAAAATGTTATAAAAATGTCATCTTACTAAAACATAATTAGCAAATACAATTTCTTTCACGCTTTATGGTGAAACATTGCGTTATTCGGTGAAAATAAACGATGAAAATATAAATTTTATATTTTCATTGTAGTGAAAATATAACCTTATATTTTCATTGTTAATTACGTCATCTTTAAAGATAAATGACGTCATATTGGAGATGAAATGACGTCACGTTATAATTTGTGTAAAATACATCTAATAAAACACAAAATTAAGCATGAAAGAAACAGAATATTCGTCAACGTTGTTGTAAGATCTTTTTTCAACTCGTGAACTCAGAAAATTACATTTTCACTCATGGCTATGCCACTCGGGAAAATATGTTCTGAGCTCACTCGGTGAAATAAAAATCGATCTTACACTAAAGTTGATGAATATCCTCTACATAATAAAAATTGTATAAGATATCATAATAATCTAAATTTATGGTTTGATTTTATATCACACAGAAGTAAGATTGCCATATTTAGGAAAATGAATAAATCTTGCTCCAGTCAGATTCTGAGGCTAACTTTGCAGCATATCTCATAAATTTAAATATTAATAGAATATCTTAAAAAAAAAAAAATTAATTTGTTTACTTATTTACCTTGAAAAAGGCACAGAGCCGAAATGTCAGATAGATAAATAAATATAATATGATCGAACGTGTTATCGTTGTGAATATCATTACATAATAGAATATCTTGGAATATGAAATAGAGTGAAACATAATTTAAAAAAAACCCAGCTTTTATTGAGTAATTATGAAATATTGTGTTACAAATTTGGCTTGATTCACACAAATTATTCCTCAATAAAATAATTTATTGATACTTTATTTTAGTTAGAAATAAATCTGAAATCATTATGCAGATAGGCAAAAATGAGTTTAAAAACTAATGAATTAAAAACTATCATAATGATAACAATAACTTTGTTTGCAAACATAAATATGATAAAGATCTTTGAAGCAGATCAAATGTGGTATGCACTCCCTTTCAAAATTTTCTTCTCACATGCTATATTTCTATTCTTAAATCTAGAATTATTATATATTTGCCATAAACATGGTGTTAATGTTTAGCACAATAAAGGCTGTTGATGTTTTTAAATCTTGAAATATTTTTAAAAATATCTTCTTAATTTATAGTAGATAATCCTGAACCTTAAATCAAGTATTATTATCAAGTATTACTGTACTATATACAGTACAACCTCTCTTGAACAACACCCACTGGGAAAGACTAAAGAGTGTTGCTGTTTAGAGATTGTTGCTCTAGAGATGTTAAATTCAATTAAAATTATGCCTAAGGGAAATATCAAAAGCTATTGTTGTGCAGAGGATTTGTTCTGAAGAGGGCTGCTCTGCAGAGGTTATAATGTATTGTACATGGTCTATAAAAAAATTATAATTGTCAATGTTTTGATATAATCATGTCAATTATCTTGACTGCTCTAACAACAATACTAAAATGTCAATGTGAACTATATAACAATATAGTTGTGAGTAGTAGTGTGGGGGAGATGGGTTCATAATGAAGACATAACAATAGGTCAGTGCATAACTAGTCTAAATACTTGTAATGTATGCAAGATGTTAACTTGTTTTGTACCGACCCATTTATATTATATATGTCACATGTTTAATGCAAAATGATTGTAACTCACTATTTCCTTATATAGAGTTACGACTGTTTTTCATTAAACCTGTGATATGATTACATGTATGTTATTGTAGAGTGTCATATATGATGATGAAGATAAAAGTCATTCTTTAAATAAACAATTATGATAGATGAAAGTGGTTACGAGGCATTAATTGTCTAATATCATACATATACTGACATCTACATTATACATGTTTATTTTACCTTCCACATAGAGAGCTTTTGTTGTTGTTTGACTCATTTCTGAGTTTTATCCCAAAATAAATGAAGTACATTGTTATTGCATTTTAGATTGTTTGAGTGATGTAGAAATAGTCTTTCCTGATTTAATTCATGAACTCTAAGTCTTGCTTTGAATATTTTACCAGCCCTGTTAGCTTAGTTGATTGTGTGCCTGGTTAGGATTTACTGGGTTGAATTTTTCATGCAGGACCTATTATTATACTTTCATGGAGTTTGGTCATAAAATTTGGCCATTCTCTCACTTACCTCTGTGATAGACCAATAATTATTGTAAGCCAGTTAAAGCGCTGATGATAATATCTAATGTAACTGTGTATGTCCCATTGATTGAACCAAGCACATTCAACCATGAGTTTCCTCTAAAAATATTTATGTTCTTAACATGTATTTTGTTCATAAAAAAGTTAATTGATGAAGTTTTGTCTAATATTGTTCTGATACATAGTTTTCTTAGATGTTTTCATTTGATATCAGATTTTCCTAAATTAACTTTACATCTGAATGATTGATTTGTAGAATATTTTCCCTTTGTTTAATTCAAATCCGAAAGAAAGTTTGTGTAAAAATTTAATTTAAGTCAGCAATATTAAATCTTTATTGTTTTTTAAAACTATTTTATATTTATTGGTATTATATAAGTTTCATGTATTATATTGTATAGTTTTTATTATCTGTTTAATCCAAGCTCATTATCCACTCTTAAGTCATTGATTTCAATTAATATTTATTATATACCTTTATTATAAAATATGATATTTAACTGATAAAATCTCTCAGATTATCCCTGTTACTTTGGACACCTTTCATAATATGCCTGCTAAAGTTGTATAGCTTAAGTAATATTATGTAATATAGTAAGATCATTAAAGTTTTAAAATATTCTATATTTGTAATGCAGGACCATTGGAAACATTTTTAGTTTGAGTGGGGGTGTTTGATTTTTGGGATTAGGGGGTTACTTTTGAATATCAAAATATAGTTTTTTTATTATCCTTCTGATTATGACTTTGAACTGCAAAATTATGAAATTTACTCACAATAACTTTTTTCTGAAGATTTTTTGTGAAAATGACCACAGTAATGTAAGAAAATATACAGGTTTATCATAAAAAAGCTTATTTTTATACATGTAAGAAAGTAGTTTTATATCCTTAATAAACTATATTTATGGTCATCACACAAAGTTTGGACATTTTGCAATGTCTAGGTGTCACAAGGCATGACACTGACCTTTAGAATGAATGGTCATCTAACTGACCATTGACAAATATAGTGACCAAATTACAGCCATATTCATTAATTGAATCTTGAATGCTGTCATGGGGGTGGTAAAAGTTTTATGGGAATATTTTTGTACTAACAATGGTGAATGGTCTAAAGAAGGGTGGGCGTTGACTGTGAGTTCATGTGGCTTACAGCTATAGTGAACAGGCAGATGATGAAATGTGGGTCTTTTATAAAAGAGGTCATATTTGACATGATATTATGTATGTTATAATTGTATTGCACCCTGCACTAATGATATGAGAAAATTATAACACATGATAAATTGGATTGAAGAAATCTAGTCATTGTCTTAGATTTTCTCCAGCACTGGCCCAATGTATTATATTACTTAAAGAAAGTACAAAATTAATAACTAGCCTGACCGTTTGAAGTAATTTATTATTTGTCTGAATCCATTTTCAGCAAGCTTTTGGCTAGTGGATTAGGTTGATGACTGGAAATATCTTATCCTCAAGTCTATTACTTATGAATATTTGGTTCCAGTCATCACTGTACCAGGTTTGATCATTATCTGGTAATAATAATAATAATAATAATAATAATAATAATAATAATAATAATAATAATAATAATAAAGATAATAAATAATAATAATAATGACTTTTTTCTGACCTCCTTTGAGAGGGTGCTTGACCTGCAGGTATATACAGATCAAGATTCTTGTACTGACGAATTTTTTACAGGGATAATTATGTGTGTTTTTTATTCATTTATTTAATTTTGTATATTTACAGAATTCTGAAGTAAAAGATTATCAATTGTGGGTTAGACTTGGTCAAGATGAGGCACCATATCCTTTATGTGGTAAGTTATTTTATATATGCCTTCCCCAGATATGTATAGATTTGTTTTTTATTGTGTTTTAATGCTGTATCAACACATTAGGGTCATTTTACGGTGGCCAAATCACCTAACCTACTTTTGTCAAACCTTTATCTAAAATCAGTACACTCCTACCCTTCCACAAGAATGACAACTTCTCCATATGCCTTGGATGAACTTTGAACAACATTATTGTCAAATTTTCATGGAAGGTTTCAACCAGTCTGGGCAAGCATATGAATGGGACATAGTTGCCACATTTCGTGAAAAGAGCTGAGACTACTGGTAATCGAAAGTTGTCTAGGATTGGGTGTTTATACATTAACCTACTGCAGTAAATATAAAAAAACTTGGGAGGGTTTAAAATACAAAATAAGAAGAATATTTATAATGGAGTTCTTGTGATTTGGACTAAATAAGTTTTGGTTACATTTTCATATTTAAAAGACTGAAGGACATGCACTTATTGTGTATGGAAAATTTACTGCATTACGCTCTTGTCTTACTTTGTTACTTGATAGATATAAAAGTGTATAAATGAAACTAGGCCTAGTTAAGAATAAGAATGATAAATGATTATGGGTGTCGCACCTTTTAACATAAATGTGCATAAGTTTATAATCCTCTGAAGATTTAAGTTTACAAGATAAAGTGAGAACATTTCACTGTTTCACCTAGGTGTTCATTCTTACATTGAAATATGTACTCAATAAATCACACCAATGATAAATGGATAACCAATTAACTTGGGAGCACATGTTAACGAGATTAGAAATGGTGAAATAGGAAGTACTGCATGTTCAATTTACATTTGTTATATTAAATGTATGAACTCCGGAATTTAAAGAATTTAATAATACTATGTTGATTTGTGAAATAGCTTTTATTAATTATATACAAGTCAAATGTCTGTTTCTGTAAACACAATAAAAGTACTGTTTTATGGCACACTGGACCGTGACTATAACACAGTTCATAGTAGTTGATTATGAATAACATTAATTTTCTAGCTTAGGTTTTTATCTTAATTAAATTAAAGTTATTTTTTATGGTTTAAATTTCTAGTTTAAATTGTTTTCTCGTTTTAACATATCATATGAATGAGTTTCACATTCTATTGTTAATCCTATCTATAAAACATCATTGCATGATGTTACACCATTGTTTTGTATGTTTATTTGGTGTATGATTATAATTAAGTGCAATGGGTGGAGTATTCTGAATGTTACATTCATTGTTTTTCTCTATGTATGTTAAAAATTCAGTAAAACTAATTCTGTTTCTTATCCTAAATTGATAGCTTTGTATAGCTTATCCTTCAAGTTTATACTTATTGTTGTTTATTGTAATTATTATAAATTGACCCAATAAACTAGAAACGGTAGATAGATTTTATTAAAAAAATTTTGTATTCAGAAGTTTGTTCTAAAGTGAAGAACATTGTAGCAATTGAATATAAACAATTGATAAAGTGAAAAAAATGCAATCACACAATCAGTACAAAGCATAACAAGTTAACCACTTCATGTACATGTGTACTCTTCAAGTTCATTTTTGTGACGTTATACTGAGCGTCTGGTCAATTTCTCGGGCAGAAATACATAAAGTACCAGTTTCAGTATGATGTTGCAAATCATGAACTACTTTGTCTCGGAATATTCTGGCTTGGGTGCTGTTAGGTTTTGGCGATGTTAAACTGAACGATTGTAGAAATACGGCTATATTCTAATGACAGTGTATTCATTGCACACAATGAATACAAAAAGTATGTTATGGTATTAAAAATAGTAATATATAGATAAAATAATGGAAAACAACAAAAAATGTACATTGTTCCTTAAAACAACAAACCCTTCAGCATTACATGACTGACATGTAGTATAGGTACAAGATTAATACAAGTTATCATTGAATGTCATAATTTACTGACAAATTATCATAGTACTACAAATTTCTTAGTTATCTTTGTGTTATCATCATCAATGTATTTATATGATAATGATTATCTTTGATATTATCATTTTAATCTTAGTAACAATTATTTGTACGCTATAATCCCAGAACTACCTAAGTTAAGCCTCTTACGTTTCAAAGACATTTGGTCAAAGTGTGAAATATTCATCTATTTGACCAGGAGTTTAAGTTTCAATACAACCATGATCTTTATTGGTCAAATTAAATCAAACATCTATGATATACTATCAACATTTTTAACACTCTGGCATCAAAAGTTGTTTGGTGTAAACCCTGACAACTAAATTAAGATATTTTTAAGCCTATTTCATGATTAGCACCTTAATTCATTACCTGGCAACGTAGAACTTTTATCATATCGTTGACGTAGGTAGCTTGGTTAAAAAAAAACATGAATAATGTTAAACTAGATGAAAGGTTTTGTCATTGTGATTGAAACATTTTTGGCCCAGAAATTATGTTCTCTGAAATCACTTGTATTCATTGCTAATGGGTATTTGAGAAGGTTTGGTCATGGAATGATTTTTTCCTTTAAATGATTTTTTTTGTATCGTTTTTATGATGTTTGATTGACCCCTGAGTCAATAAATCGCGCCCTAATTGAAGTTTTATGGTCCATATTTTCATTTCTTCCATATTTAGTGATGTTAACCTTGATAAAATAGACGTAAGATCACTTACTCAACTTTACGATATAATTTAAGATTATACAATCTTGTACAATAAAATTTATTTTCCTACAAACACTATCTTCTTCATGTATACATAGAAAATTATATATTTGATATTGACCGGTCAGTGCAAAACTGAGTCATCATACTTCTTTTTTGTATAGAGTTAGACTAGTTTTGTATTGACCAATGGATGTTTGATACTAAAGACACACTTATGTTTGTTTCATATATACTGGCATTGCAATAATGTTAAATGATTTATTTGTTGAATCACTGGTGCCATTTGTGAAATCAGGACTTAGGGCACCATTTAGTATTACCTCTAAATTATAGGTTATGAATAAAGTCAATATCAATGATAGCACTGTTTATAAATATTTGTAGAGATTCTTTGCTTAATCTAAATAACCTAGATTTGAGCACTTCATTTGTCATAAATTTACTATAAATTTACTATTCTTTAAACGTTTTTTCGTTATTGTGTCCAATATTCTTTTCATTTCTAAAATGAAGATTTTTCCATTACTATCAAATTGTTTGTTAAATGGAAATAGATAAACAGTCAGTACATTTGTAGTTAAAAAAGACATTTAAAAAACTGATCTAAGGATATTAATTTAAGGCTTTTAATGAAAGAGTTTTTTGTAATACCAGTTATCTACTCATTTCCTGGGTATATTGACCCCGCCCTATGGTTTCTGGACCTCAATAACATCCGATTTGATACTCATATCATCTTCCTACCCCCAACATAGCTTGTTGTACGTCATCACTTAGTTTAATATTCTATGAAATGGTAACCAAAGATTTTTATGGCTACAATCCATGTGATATTAGACTATCCCATTTCGTATGGGTGAACAGTCATTATAAAGTCAAATGAAACAATTAAAATATTTGTAAAAACTTGTTACAGTGCAAAAGGGTTCAAGAATCAAAGTAGGGTTGTCAAAATTTATTATCAAGGGTCTGATTTGAGCTGATCTTAATTCTTGAGGTTTAACCTTTCCCCTCTCTCCATGTCTGAGCATGAATTGTGTTCGAGCAAAGACACAAAGTAAATATTGTCAATGATAATCTTTCACCCATATATCAAGTACCTGCTCATAAAACAAGGTGCAATATTAACTCTTATTGAGTCAAATATGACTAACGTAATGGTTACATATGAAAGATATGATAGGTTGTGATTTGTTGTAAAAGTTCACTTATTTCTAAGTGTTAATGTCAACAAAGTGTTATCAAAAATCTAATGACAATATTTACTACTGTATAAAAATGTTTGATTTTTTGTTTGGTATAATATTGTAGGTATTTAACCTTTACACTCACTGATTATAATCTTTATTTGTCTATGATTTGTGAGTTTTGTAATGACATCATCATAGAATATACATTATTTCTCTATTCAAAAATAATAATAATGATGTTATAATTTGATTTTTCGATATAAGAAAGAAAAGTACATTTTGTTTTAATGTTTACTTATAAAATTTGTACTTTTTTCCTGTTTTTATGACATTGGTTTTGAACTTTTATTGTGGAACTGTGTTATTCAGTTACTATACAGTAACTAAGGGTTTTAAAGTTTCGGTTATATCATTGAAGTTCTTATGCTATATATTGGTCACTTCATGGAGTGACTGAGCAATATTGCATCCCAACCTTTTTAATATACTTCTGTATATACAGAAAATAACACTTAATGAAACAGCCCATTCCCTAAATGCTGATTTATTGAGTAAACGAAGATCTTGGCAGTGATTTCATTGTAATGTTTTTGACTATAAAACTTCTAACTTAGAAAATCATACATTTAAAAATGAGCCATTTTCTGAACTCTAAGTTTATTCACCTCTGATCGCTATATTATTGCTTTGACTATGTTATTGTTTAGCCTTGCTGTAACTCTAAATATTGGTAGCCTTGAAACTTGGCTAACCTTTGACCTCCAGCGAAGCCTAAGTACAAAAATACATTTTTCATATCAAGTTTGTGGTCAGAAATGAAAAATTAAACAAAAAGTGAAATATTGCCATATGATATATTTTCTATATCCGGATAATTTATGTTTGTTTAAAAGCCAAGCAAGTAAACGTTGACAGTTGTCATTTAGAAAAAATCTTTGACACGCAAATACTTGAAATCTATAATATTAGTCAAATATCAATCACCTGGGTATAAAATGTTACAGTTGAAATATTGATGTATATAATATATCTGTATAATTGTGGTCATTAGATGTAACAAAATATCATAGTAAATGTTTGACATGTTCTTGTATATGTCTTCATATCATCTGAGGTGATATACAGTGCCAACCAAAAGGTCTTTGAGGAATGATATTTTGAGAATGGGTGAACATGCGTACCATTAGTAATTTTACTGAAATCACAGCTTATTTGTGTAACCTTGTTTTTCTGACAAGAATATGGCAATAAACTGATTACACACTGACATTGTTGCCATTTTTTTTTTGTTAGGGTAGTTTGAATCATATGTTTGATAAACTAATTAATGCTGATTTTGAAATTTGTTCCAATGAATCTTTGGGTTTTTTATCATGGGTAAATGTGAACCGTTTATCATAAAAACAGGATTTCATCTAACAACTTTTGAGGGCACTGTATGACGAAATATCACAAGGAACTTGATGTGTGATTTGTAGATATTTTGGTAATTATACATTCCTGATTCACCAAGATGATCAACTTTGTATTGATCTATCTACTTTAACATTATCATTTTACTTTTAATGTTTACTGTATGGTCTAAATTGTCAAACACTAAACTCATATAGAGCCAGGAACCATTGGTTGTACAGATATGACAAGATTGTCATATAGAGCCAGGAACCATTGGTTGTACAGATATGACAAGATTGTTTAACAGTACAAGATGATAGTTGGTAATCTCTGTGAACATTGACCGATTTTAAATGCATTAACCTTTGAGTGAAAGTCTTGACCCCTTAGTGACCTATTTATTGAATTATGAATTATGATTATTTGTTTTTAAAAGTAATGTTAGGACATTTAATGTTGACAATATTTCTTGTAATGTTTGGTAACTATAGCAATCGTGTGTCCTGCCTGAGTCAAGACGGTTCGTACTTTTAATGATATAGCATGTTCATATAGACAGAACAGAACAGAACAGAGACAAGGAATGCAAATTTTCCATGATAACCATAGTCTGACCCATGCAAAACGAATTTTATGAAATCATGATTTTTTTCATTACTATTTTGAACCCAGAGTTCATTGTATACACGTAGTAAGGATCGTTAAGTTGGCCCACCTGGACTTTCAAGTGTTCATTGACATAGATCTTGAACATTCATATAGAATGATCTTCATGAAATAGGAAATAAATATATAATGTCTCTAATTGATTGCTATTACGTAGTCAATAAAGTCCTTGAATTCATATACAAATTATAAGTCCCATTATGAAATTATATCATTAAAATTTGCCAGATAATTGTTATTGATCTTATAATGTTCCCACCAAATATTCTGGTTCATTCATTTATTTATGCTACTTAAATGTTATATTCCCATGTTTTCTAGACTCCATTCAAGAGAGTACCAATCCTTCTATTGGCACTTGAACTAGCTTTAATGTCCCGGCCATTGAAACAAAATATGCAATTCTTACATATTCACTTGACCTAATAATGAGTATTAAGCCTTGTGTTTTCAATAGTTAGGAATTTCATACTCTTATAGATAGATAAGTTGCTGCAACACTAATCTACATCCGTCTTAATTACATATAGTTAGACTCTCATGGCACTAAACCCATTGGCATAATAATTTCAATATGCAGTAAGAATGTTACCTGTAAAGTGCTTACCTCTAGTTAATAAACAGATTAAGGTCATTTTGACTTTGTTGTGTTTCACGTAAGCCTCTTAAAGAACCTCTCCTATTGGTTGATAATAATCCTAAATATGTTGTTTTGGTCCTCGGTCAATTTGTAAACCGTAAAATTGGTCAATGGACTTTTAATCTTTAATGGTCTGTTGCTATATCATAACCTGTTTGTTTTTTCAAAGATTTTATATTTTTATGTAAGAGGTTGTTTTTACAGCCCACTGGGAGTGGAAAGTTTAAAACATTATTATAGAGTTTAGACTTTACTTCACAATATAAGATAATATGCTGCCATTCAAATAAAGCACAATGAATGAAGATCATTTTTTGGCACATTTAAACACCTACACAAATTTTTTCTACAGATTATTAAAACTTATTTGAATTATATCACACTTGGTTTTTTATGTAAAAAATTTGACGTTCCTTCTCATTCAGTTTTTGTTATCTTCTTTTATTCAATTTCTCATCATACGTCCTTGGACTTAAAAAAAATCTCATTGGCTTTTATTTTTTCTTATTTTCATACCCATTCAGACTGATTATGAAATAGTTATGTAATTGTTTTGAACAATCAGATATAATATTTAAATTGTTTACACTTAAACACAAATGTAGAAGGAAGGCTGTCCACTCATCTTTAAAATATCTTATCGTCTGTTTTCATTCATTTTCATCTTACTTTAGGAATCAGTGATTGTGATACATGTGTTCATTTCTTCAATGGAAAAAATTTACTGTTTGAAACAGAGAAAATTAATACTGAATGAGAATAGAGACCAGGATACTGGATGCATATGCACTGTCTGACACTTAAATTAGTATAAAACTAGCTTAGAGGCCTTAGTTGAACAATTAGTGCCGAACCTCAGCTTCCTTCTTTCAAATATTTGTTCTTGGAGGTTGGGCCACAACAAGTTGATGATATGTTCTACGGATTTTTCCAGAAAAAAATGGGGCGAGCGTGCGAAGAAAAAAAATTCTTAATTTAGTTGCTTTATATAGCAGTTTGACCAAGTTTTTATGAGCGAGCGGGGAAATAAAAATATATTTTTTGTAAAAACCGTCAAAATTAAGGTGCAAGCAAATCCATAGAACATATGATCAATTTGTTGTGGCCCAATGAATGCCATTGCAACAGTCTAAGGGTGAAATCACTCAAATATCTTGGATTTATTTACATTATGCTATATTAGAAGCTCTTAAAAGCATGCAGTCCAATAGAATTGAAATAAAGATTCCTTGCTCCAGAAGAGTATGGTCCGCTATGCCACAATTGTCCATGGCTAAAACCCTAGATAAAAAGAGTACAATAACCATATAGCTGGGCTTCTATACTGAATATTTTAGTCTACTATTTATACAGTTGTCATGTCCATGATAAAGGTGATCTGGTATAATAGTACAATGTCAAGTACTATGGCTTCTATTCATCATAATGTATAAACATCACTTTCTAAAATTTCTATAATTTGTCATACTACAAATAATGTTCTTTGTAACCAGTGGTCATTTATTTGTACCAAAGTTCTATGAGTACCTACAATGTTTTTATAATTCAAATTAAATTCAAACGATAAAATCTTTGATATTTCAATTTAAGAAAAATGGCAAATATTAAATTCTGTAAGTTTTTACAATTTGTATTAAAATATGGTCAGCATTAGTTTACTCAGAAAATATAAATCTTTGTACAATCTCAAACACTACATTATATTCTAACTTAAACAAGTACATTTATCAGTTATGTTACTAAAAATAGATCTCAATTCTGATTGGCTGAGATAAGTTGTCAAGCTGTCACATGACACAATTGACAGATTTTGGTTTACTGTAATGTTATTTTATCACATTTAATAGAATACTCTCTCATTGTATGAAGGGTTTAAAACTTTTTGTGGGTGATTAAATTAACAGTTTGGTTGAAATTATGTTTTAAATACTGTGATCAACTGATTTCACCAAAAGTGTTTTTTGAAAAGTGATTTTATATAACATGGAATTATAATATATATTTTGGACATTTTTTTTATATAAACTATTTTTTGAGATATAAAATATTTAACATGTTGTTGGATGTACAAACACCTCAAGGTAATTAGCATACTTTTTATTGTTATAAAATATCTGATTTCATAAAATTGTACTTGTAGTTATTTTGCTTTATAAAAAAAGAGAAAAACTTTAAAGTATATCTGAATTTGGGGACTTCTTTACCATTCTTTGGCTTGTTGCATGTTGAATTTTATTTATTACTGAATTTAAGATTATAAAATTAGAAATAAAATTTCTACTGTTAATTTTTGTTTTTAAGTTAACTAAAGTTTTAATTAAAAGTAATGTGTATTATAATAAAAGTAGGGTTCACTTGTGCACATGTTCAGGGTTGCCTGCAAGACTTATTAACTTGCTCTTTAATGCAATGCACTCACTACAATCTTATGGGCAACCCTTGTTGTCTAAATAATCACATGTGGGTGGTATGATATGAAATTTTTTGGATGTCTAATGAAACAACTATATTGTTATTTATATTATAATCCTATTATCACATTGTATTTTCTAGACAGAGTAGTTAAATGAGTAAAAACAATACAGTATGTCAGACATGATAATTATTCTGTGATCCCTTATCAGACAGAAACCCCTTTTTGTATTGTTTGAAATCATTCATGTAATCTATGAGACATTGTTTATCTTGATACATGATCATTACTTCATTATTTTATCTTGTCTTAAAAACAAACTTAACTTGATAACATAATGTTCCTCCTATCCATTGTTTGTGTGCAAGGTGATAATAGGAGAAGATAATTTGCTTATCCTGGAGCATGTCAAATGTACTGACCATGTATAGACCAGTTCATTGTTATTGTTATGATGTCTATAAATAGTAACAAGGAGATGATAAAAACTACAGGTAACCGTTTGCTGGTTGGCAAGAAATGATAGCGAGTAAATACAATGAAAACACAGTAATTTTAAAATTGCAATTTCTAAGTCATTTTTCATCAAACAATTTAGTATTTTATATCACTAGAAAGGTCTTGAAATTCATATTTTGAATATTTTAAAAAAAATTGTAAAAAAAGAATTGTTTTTGATTAGCGAGTGTTTAAACCTAGTGCTTCAAACCTGCAAGAAGATAGTTCAAATGACAGGTTTAAATCACCTCGTATATTTTTTTTAAATCAATATTTTGGCAATTTTCTTATATTTTAAAAATATGAATTTCAAAAGCTTTCTATCAATATAAATATCATAAAAATCGGCCTACAAATAAAAAAAATATCTTGATTTAAAAATTCTGCTGCTATCAAATGTATGTAAACATTGGTTTCTTTCTGCCAACCAGTAAATCAGCCAAAATATAGGTAGCAGGTGCTTGTGACGTAATCCATAAACTGGTCTATAGGTAAAAACAACATGATTATTGAGTTAATGTAATCAACTTTGAGTAAAACTTGACAATTATCTCAAAGTTTGAGATAGGTCATACATAGATAATGATGAGTAAATTGTATTTTATATTGAAATGTATTGATTCTTCAATCATTAAATGTTTAACATGGTTGAATATTACTTATTATGGATTTGAATGTTATGTTATAATATATATTTGTACAGACATATTATTCGTCTGAGTCAATATATTGATATAATTTACCAAATACAAAGTTATAATACATATGTTAAAGAAAAACAAGTATTTTGGAATGAATCTTCACATAGGTATGTTTATTGTAGGCTTTTTAAAAACCTTAAAATTTGTTAATTGAGGAAACCACTATGAGTAAATACAACCTCCAGCTAGTTCAATAATTTTATTAACTTTGATTTGTCATTCAGCTCGTAGTTTCATTATTAATCATTGCAAATTACTTATGCACATGTATGGGGAAATTAATGGGCTGTTTAACTACTATGAAATATTTCATGCGTAACATACGTTTACTTCATGTGGCGGAAATAGATTTTCCTTTGATTCAAAATGTAAAAATGATTTTTACCTGTTTTCAATTCATCAGATTGAAGATATGTTGCGTGCAAACGTCACGAAAACTAAGCGAATCACTTGTTTACATTCTAAATTTGCGTAGGGAGTAGTTTGGGCAAAAAATCTGAAAAATGATAAATAGTTTAATTATGAATGAAGTTTTCTAAAACCCAGAAAAAGCTGGGTGACAGAAAAAATGAGGCAGGACACATTATTGGGTAGATGTTTCAAAGTAACTATTTATGAATAGGGATTAGCAAACAAGTGTAAGGGGCAGAGAAAAAGGGCAGTGTTCAATGCACTGCAATTATTCTTTTGAAAACTCACTAAAGTAACTTTAAGATACAATGCTCAGTGCACCAAACCTACTCATGTTTATGTTATAATGTCAATGTACTGTAATGTTACTATTGTATATTTTCAGGGCATGAGTTGCCATATGCTATCAAGATGAATCATATACGTGATTATGCCAAGAGAACAGAGGACAATATAACACAATTAGAAATACAAAGAATCATGGAAGAAATGGAAAATAATAACAGAAAATATGAATTCTTTCTAAAACATAAAAAATCACAGAAAAGACAAAGTTTAGGTAAGAAATTTTTTAAATCTATGGTGCATACTTAGATTCCATGCATGTTTATGCAGTAAAGTTCTGCTATTAGGATCAAAATCAAAATTAGATCAAAATCGATGGTCTCAATTAATGTCCCTATAGGTGGATAACTGTCTAAATATACTATTTTGAGTCCCTTCTCTTTGTAATTTAAGCATTCAGGACTTCCACATTGTCAAGAATCCAGTAATTAAAGACTCTTATGACTTAGTAATATACAAGGTGGTCTTGATTGCTGAACTTTACTGTATCACTTTACTGTATCTATATTATGGTATTCTAAAAGTGCCATATCTATTTTTAGGCACTTTTATTATTGCAGACAGGTCATAAAAACAAATCTTATCCTAGTCATGTCAAACCATTATAGGCATTATAAAGATATAAAATATTATGATTGTTTTTATAGCAACAAGTATGGAGAAGATAAATTTCCATCAAAATAAGAAAAAAGTTTTTATAACACTATTAGATGACCTCCCCTGCTAGGTATAAGGTCATAGGTGTGATATCTGGCTGGAGCAATGAATGGAGATTTATTGTTATCTATTGTTACACCCAATAGTTACATGTACCTGTGAAATTCTTGTTACATCAAAGGCTATAATATCTAACAATTGTATATTTGTTATAAGTGTCCATATTTATATAATTTGAAATAATAGTGTGGTCAGCTTGGGTAATAAAAACTACAATATTATCCTATGTCCAGTCAAAACAAGCTTGTTTATACCTAAAATGTTACATAAGACTGATCAAACTTCAAGGACCACTGACTGACCTTCCTAAATAAACTGGCTATGTCTGGTAAAGGGTTAATGATCCAATGATTGCTACCTAGGAGAGGCAGTCCAAACAAGATTCTGCTGCATTAAACCTAAAACAATAAATCTCATAGAAAAGTTATCACCCCAACTTAAAATGTACTTAAATCAGTATGATGTGCCATATAATCACTTGAGGTTCTCATTTTTACCTACAGAACTTTCTAGTAATATATTATAATTGTTATATATGTAATTTTGTATTACATGTACCTCATACTGTATTTTATTACGTGGGACAAATAAAGTTCTGTTCTGTTCTGTTATTGATATTATTTTCTATTAAGATTCAAAGATAAATTATCACTTCTTATAATATTGTTCTTGTATGACATACAGGTACTGTTTCATCATTTGTGGCTCTTAAATAATCATTTGTTTTATATTTTCAAATTTGTTTTTGAGCTGGAGTCTATTGTTTTGTTTGATGTAAGAAATAGGATAATTATGCTTTAGAATTTGACTTTATATCAACATAGTTGAAAACAAGCAGGTTTTTATTGTTTTTGTGACAGTTATTGTATCAACGTAACACAATAATTGACGTAGAAACATAAAAGTATACTGTAATGTAACAACAAGAACATTATTGAAGGTTTGATAGATAGTTGGTTAATGAGTAATTACGAAACCTTGATGAAAACAGTAATAACATATTTGTGTGGTAAAAACAACACTTCATAACAATACTATCTTCATGGTGAACATATTTTTTTAGGGTTAGGTCTCATGGCATTTCCTTTACAGCTTCCTCAGTAAAATGTTGCTTTTTGTTCTGCTGCCATGTTGCTTTTTTACCTTAATTAATTGGCTTTGTTCAGTTTTGGGTGAAAACGAGGCATTAGTTCAAAAGCCAGGCATATTTCTGCAACAATACTGTTGTTTCAGTGTTTGATAACAATGCTATATAAATGTACTGTTGTTTCTGGTGACACCATACTTTATATAGTTGTTGATTACCAAAAAACAACAGAGGCATGAAATGTTGCATCTTTAGTTCATTTATCACCATAAAAGATAAAACATTTTGTTTAATGGGAAATAATGTATCATCACACGTGAGGAACGACTCACATGGGCTCTAAACACCATTTAAATTATATAGATGATATAAATTTTGTGAATGAAATATGATTTTTGCATCACTTTTTACCTAGGCTCATTAAAACTAAATTATGATCATTCATAATAAAAAAAACATCTGTTTTATCAAAGTATGCTTATATTTATTTGTAGAATATGATAACAAAATCTAATGTTTTCCATTTATAGGCTTTTGCGCTTTTAACATTTTTATTCAAATACAATAAAAAATGCAAAAAATCTGAACTTCAGATATTTCGCTGAGATAGAAAATATTTTGCAGTAGTTAAAATTCCTTGTTCTCAGTATTATACATAGGTTGACTGAGCATGACTACATGCATGACTATTTACTGCTTCATTTTATGAATGCCTCAAGGCTTTACTAGAGTTCATAATAAAATTGTTACCTGTTGACAAACATGTATGATATGAATGCAAGATATCACATATTTGTAACTAATTTATGGTCATACTTATCTTACTATGTAAATTTATTTTGTACCAGTTTATGTGCAGTTAAGATTGATTTAAGTGAAATTAAACACATAATACATGGGTATTTATGTTTTAGAAATTATGTTAAATTATTGATCATGATTTTTACACACGGGAAATGTTGTTTGTTTATTATTTGATGACTTGGAAACAATTGTTTAATTTACTATTTTATGGAGAAGTTGGCATGATTTCTATCAAAGGTCAAAAAATGAATTCATCCTAATTTTAAAGTTAATTTTTGGGCTTTGGTGTCAAGATTATTAAAAAGCATGAACTCTTTTAGGGTTCAGTTAACATACTTTAAGATACTTGTATAAATGTTCCAAAATATTTATTTTAAGTTTATACTTTAATAAACAAATGTTCAACTTCATAGAAAATGAATTTAACTACAAGAGGAAATACTCCATGCAATGTTTTCTAATTGATCTGTTGGTTACGAAGACAATGTTGACAATTAATTAATTAAAACTGGTCGTATCAAATCATTTATCTTAAATTTCAAAGTTTTCATGTCATCTTGTCAATTACCTATCTCAGTAATTTGAAGATTTTGAAGTTTTATATCAATTTGCCTCGAGGACAATTACAAAACTAAAATAAAGATTTAAGTTTAAGTTGACCTGATATACATTAAAAACAAAGCTTTGTATCCTGGTTTCATAAAACAAACATTAAGCAAGGGTTCCCTGCAAGACTGTAGTAAATGCATTATGTTACAGAGTGAGTTTCTACAGTCTTGCATGCAACCCTTAATTTGATTACCGAAAAATGAACTAGACATTTGGAGATAATTGACAAAACCTCACATGGAAGTAAAACTCAATTTTTGAAGATTAAATTATTTAGTTGCAATGACAATGACAAATATTTATTTGTAGAATATTGTCATGGACCTTAATGTTAAGGATATTTGTTTAAAGGTCATTGACCCTTTGTTGCAATCAGACCATGAAACCATTTGATCTAGTAACCTCCATTGTTTGACCCCCAATATGAAACAAGCTCTTACACCCTTAATTAATAGTCACTTAAAATTTGATCATCATTCAGCTTCTACTGGGATACAGTTACCTGCTCTATTACATACAATGGGTTGAATCAGCTGCCCTATTTTAACTAAATTTAGAGTATGATAATAAATTGTTGCAAATATAGATAAAATCATTGTTGAAACAATTACCTCACCTATAAATTAAAATATCCAAGAAGCATCTGTCATTTAATGATTATATATAGTAAAAATTTGCCTACAGCTACAATTATTATATCATTTAAAATTTGACCGGGTTTCCGTCACCTGTGCTGACCTAGTTAATATATTCTAATGTTTATAATTGGAATAATTTAAATTGTTAATTAAAAACAAAGGTTGTTATTAATGTGACATGAAACCATAAATATACTAGTGGACAATTTTAATATATTTACATTCAGAACAGGTGGTATAGCTTGGCATTACTCCAGTACTCATGTGTGTGGAATCAAAAATGAAAACCAAAATTCAACATAGAAATGCTCCTTTTAGACTTATATGTTTAAATTTTTCAGGGTTATGAACCCATACTCAACTTATACATAAGTCTTAGATTTGCTTAACTTTAATAGGCTCTAGCAACATCACGCTGATCTCTGGGGGAGACAGGGAGTTTCATTTTACAATGATTAATTAAATCATATATCTTGTGAAGTATTTGCCAAATCTTATAAATCATACATCAAACATTCTAGACTCCTGGGCCTACAGAGGGAGGTCTAATACTGGTTCAGTTATAGATTACTGCTTGCCAGATTACTATTATTTCTTATTATCATTGCTATAAGTTCCCCTCCTATTGATTTCTTCCATGTATTGTATTTTATTGTGAAACACCTTTTTGTCACAATTTACCTATTGATATACATGTATTACAATGATCAAAGTATTGTAATGTATACATTCATTATCATGTAGAGGCATGACACCACTAAATCTATACTTGCCATTTCTTTATGAAAGGTGAAACTTTGTCCTTAGTTAACTGGTGGTAATTTGTCTGTTATATAATACACAATTAGTAATTAAGGCTAACAATGTGTCTAGGATATTGATAAATAAAGTGCATTGTATTGATCATTGATTTTTGTCCTGATTGAAAAAAGTGACCAAAAGTTTGATGACAATCTGAGAAAACAATTATTCTCTAATGTGGCATGTAATAGAAAAACTTGATAATGATACATTAGGTTGTTTACCTCATTTAGATAAGAAAATTATTTGTTTGGGTGTATATATTATGTGTACTTAGTATGGCATGTATGACATAAGTATAATTGTAAGCAAGTTAGTTAATTTGCTGGTCTGTGTGATTCATAATTGCAAGTATCAAATTTCTAATATAAGTAAAATGTATAGGATAGTTTTTGCGTATGAAAGAATAGTTTATGCCTACACCCATGAGCATATTACTTACCATTATAATGATGTATAATAATTTAATTGACTATTTTAAAGGTGGTTTACTAATTTCTAAAATTTACCGCAAATTGGTATTATAATTAATAGGTAAGCAATGTATGAATGAATATATTGCTCTTGTTACCCCAATATGACATCTGAACTCTATATATACCTCTTGTATAAATAACTTCTGACATGAAATCTTTCTATTTTGAATCCATTTTTATAAAGCCAAGTTCTCATGTTTCACAAATTGATAATATTTGGGTATACCAATGATTTGTGGGCATGGCAAATTTCAATAGAGTTCCAGGCTGCGAAAAGGTCAACAGTAGGAAAATAACAATTATATTACATTGTGTCTTTGTGTACGGGTATCAGTTACTAAAGTTAGAAAAGTAATAATTTCACATTCATGAAGATCAATGTCTCTGATATAATTATTAGTCAAGCCCCTAATACTCTGATAAATGTTTATATATTGTAACCTTTGGCATTTGTAAGGTTACTGCTCGCTATAATAGTTAGGTATCATATTATAATGTTTTAGAAAGCAATAATCAAACCCCCTTCTCCCTGTCTCTAATCATATCAGCTATATTTAAGTACCAGCTCTTATTTTGTAGCCATAACATTGAATAGGATTTAGAGTTTTTTGATATAATGGACTTGAAATGGTGTGATCTTGAGTCTTTTATTAAAAATATATACCCCAAACATTAATAAAATAGTTTTTATTTAGTAAGGAGGTTAACAACCATGTAATGATATACATTTCATTTCAAAGACTTTATGAATTTAGTATAACTATATATTAAGTCGGTGAGAAGTGTTAGGCATCAAATTTATAATAGGAAACTTATCTAAATATTCACCAGATTATAATGGGATGAACTTATTTCAATAGTTCACCTAACTGTATGAACTCCGAAAAAAAGTTCAAAAATAAAACACCACGGTATATCATTTTGACATGAAAGGGCATTTTGATACATTCTATAGAATAGAGATACATTTTTAGCCACATAATGTGATATTATAGTTATATGTGATATTTCACATTTATATGATGTATAATACCAGATACTGTGAGCCTTTTAAAACATAGTAATTTATATCAAGTAGGTCAAACAAAGTTTGAGAGCGTATTCATGATCACTTTTCATACAACATTTGGAATACGACCAATTTACTTTAGGACTTTATCTCTAAGCCTAATTTAGTTACTAAATTGCTTCTCATAAAGTATTACCATTTAATTAATGTATAGTCGGGTCAATGATTCTGACCTATATTTGTAAAGTGGTACATTTACTCTCTCCCCATTATTTATAAATTACAGGACTATGACAGTATATGAAACATTTCTATATGTTCATTGACAGCATTGTCCCCATTCACCCTCATTATCTGCACTAAGGTTGCTTCATGCAGTAACCTGCTGGACAAGTTTGATTAATATACTCACATACCTTCATCAAACAAATCTAATTTGTTATATTTTAACCATATTTGGTAATATCATGTGACATGTTGTATGCCGAGGGTTGATAGACTTGTATAGTTGTCAATATTATATACTTTAAACATGTATACCTGGTCAGTTTAGACACATCTCTACATATGTATACATGTATACTTCTATCCTCTGTAGTTGCACCGACGCGTGTAAGGATATAAATAGAACTGTCAACTTGTCCTCGTGTAATGTCAGTCATCTTTAATATCTTGTCATTTTTATTTTCCCGCCAGTTGTTATCTGATATAATTAAAGCTAGGTTTATTACAATGAATTGTTTTCAAGTAAACATTAATGATTGTTTATTATAGTTACTCTGACACTTTATTTCTGTCTTTTATTATTTTCTTGATCTTAAATATCTTTAACATTGACTTAATCAACTCTATAGGAAGGCTTGGAGACTAAAAACAACACAAAACATGGCTGCCACTTGTCATTCATATCATTATAATAACCTTCACCTTTGTTTTCTCAGAAATGTTTTTACTATTTTAAATTTTTGATGATGCAATCCACTGACAACTTTATAATCTCCTGTTATGCTTGTTGAGCTCTGCTCTTGTCACAAAAGCTTAGAAAAAACAAACTTTAAGTGTCAGAAAAACGATCTTAACACAGAAAGGTTAATTCTTCATCACCATACCATGAAATATAAGCATGCTGTAGCACAATATATACAAAATTTTCTGGAGAAACACATTTTAAATGACTGGAGTTGACTTGAAAGGTCTTCCGATTGCTTATATTGGCCTGAATCTAGGTTTGGACTTGTTACAGCAAGTAAACACATAATGGCTGTCTATACAAGCAACTTTCTTTAAAGATTAATGTCGAGCCCGATTACGTTTATATTATACAATGACTAATGTGAAAATTTGTTTATGTATTTACAGAAGAATCTTCCAAAGTTAAACACAAGAAAAAGTCTCCATTGATCAACATATTTAGAAGAAATCGTGATGATAAGAAGCCTCATGGCAAATTGTTTGGTCATAAATTGGCTGATGTTACGAGTCAAGAAAACTTGATAGCTAAACCAGTCAAGGAATTGATGACTATATTGTTCAGAGAGGGACCATACACTGTTGGTATACTGAGGAAATCTTGTAATGCTAAAATGTGTAAAGAATTAAAACAAAGACTTGATGATGGTGAAGATTGTCTTATGAATGAAGAGTGGCATCCCCTTGTAATTGGTTCACTTTTGAAGGTAATTACCATTGTCTCTACGATGTATTTATGGTGACAATGCTTTTTTTTAATCCAATCATTTTGAAATGAATTTTTTTAAGATGTAGTCTTACTTCAAAATGTTTCATATTATAAAATGTCAAAACAATTCCTTATATGGTTGTTAAATTAAACCATCCATTATTATAGGTTCAAATTTCATACAAATTACAATTTATTGTTCTACAAGATGTTCCGAACAGCTTGGAATTTATTACCACAAGAAATTTTTGCATTATATATATTATCAGAGAGCTTCTTACTGTATGTTGCCAAAAATCCTTGTAAACTAGAAATTCTGCAAGTTTTTTCTAAATTGCTCATTCTAGCTATGATATTAATATACAAATGTATTTAAATGTTATAATATCTTTCTAGGATTATTTAAGAAGTATACCACAAAGTTTATTGATGGAAGATTTATTTGAAGACTGGATGGCAGCAAATAATTACACTGATCCAGTGGAGAAAAGTAATAAGTTAAGAGAGTAAGTATATAAAATATGTTATATCAACTTGTTCATTGATTATATATTGTGATTTTACACCTTTAAAATGTTGACTTTAAGATTTAATTTACCATAGTATTGTACTGTTATCAGTACTCAGTTAATTACTTTATTTATTTTAACATATTGGTTTACATGTGTACATAAACACAATATTTACTAAATTGCCAGAATGGCCCATCATCTGAAGATCATGAAATGTTTAACTTATGATATATAATTATCCATGTATATTTGCATGGGCGAGTGTTCATCACTGGTCCCTATGTTCAGGATTTTTCTAGTTTGTTTAAAGTTTTTTTTCATGGCAAAATGATAGTAAACCTAATTAGAATCACTACACATCTGAATATAGTAGTCTTGTATGACTATAAACAGTGCTACTGTTTTAATGAATTGGGAATACACATTTCATGTAGGTATGAGTTAGATATAATTTGAGTTGAAAGAAACTTACCGGTATCTTTCATGTTACAATTAAATAAAAGCAAAGAATTATAATGGCTATTTTTTTATATTTTCAGTACTCTAACCAAACTACCAGAAGCTCACTATGAACTTGTCCGTCACTTGATATGTGTTCTATACCATATAGAGAGAAAATCCTCTGTGAACAAGATGACCGCCTTTAATCTATCATTATGTATAGCACCAAGTTTACTCTGGCCTAAAGGAAGTCATGATCCATTGGCCACACCACCAGCATTGTTCCAGTATATGATTGAAAACTTTACTCAATTATTTGGTGAAGATTCATTGAATTTATTTGGTGATTCAGTAGAACAGAAAATGAGACAGGATTCAAGTACTGACTCTGACAGCATGCATAGTGTACTTAGTTCACATGGTAAGTTGATTTTTTTTTACAGTTTCATGTTCGTTCCATGGCTAGCTGTTTAATGGTACCCTTTAGCACTGTTCAAGCTACGAGTTAAAATTATTGTTGCTCTTTCTTAATGATTTCTAATATTGTTGGTTGGTTTTAATACATAAAATACTTTTTATTTGTAAGTAAGATGCCATGAAATGTTATTTCAAAGTTCAGTCCTAATTAAAGCTGAAACTTGGTTAGAATATTCTCAGGATAAAATTATTCCTTAAGTGAATGATTCTTATATAGATATGCATTGATAATATAAAATGATCTCGTGTCAATAAATTATAATTATTAAGCTTGAATATTACTCTCATTGAATGTAAATTTCCTATAGACCTACATTCTCTCATAAGGGTTAGGATAAGTCCCTGGATAATATTTCATTTGTGTGTTAGATAATATTAACTATCACCCTAATGGCCATTGTACTACTGTTGTTTATATAATATTATCTTCTAAGCAATTTGTTTAATATATGTTTTTATTTATATTTTCCAGGAAACTACAGAAGAGATGATTCATCTCTAGATAGTTTAGATCGTGAAATTTTGTACACTAGAGATATGGATAGAAGTCCTCATGTTTCAAAATCTAATCATTTCTCACCATCTAATCTAAGTGGAGACTCTGGTTTGATAAGTGATCAGTTCTATGATGAAGAGGGAAATGGTAATGAATTCAGTAGAGGATTTTTACGTAGTGCTTCGTATTCACATCAGGATCCTATGCATGAAGATGTGGACCCTGGTAGTCGTAGTATGGACAATCGTTACGACTATCAGTATGACCCACAGAACCCCGTACCTCCACCAAGAAGAGGTCGCAGAAAGGATTCTGATCATAGTGGTAGTCCAAATATGGAATATGACCGTAAACCTACACGTTATACTTCCGAGACAAATTTTAATATTCCTTCACGGTATAAACGTTATAATCAAAATTCACATGATAAGTTCAAAAGACGTTCTACAGAATCGTTGAAAAGTGTTGAGGAAAGCTCGGAAGCAGACTCTGAAATGAATATGCAAAATTATCGTCGTCCTGATATTGGAACATTGATAAAATCTGCAAGTGGTGCTCATTTGTACTTTGAAGAACCTCAGTTATGTGAATTTGATGACTTGAATGCATTAGAAAATCGTAGACATTTATATAAACAATCAAGTGAAGGTACTATGCCAATGTCACCTCAATCTAAATACTCATTAAACAGTTCACGTGATAGTGTGCTCTCTGACTCTTCAGGTTCATTCTTGAACAGACAAAATAGTCCTGATCCATTATCATCATCAGCTGAAACACCGGATCAGGAGGATCGTGGCATGTCTGAATGGTTAAGTCAACAATCAAAACATACAGCATACGCTGCTGAAAAATCTCGGCGTATGAGCCAGGATGACATTGAAGTTGGTGTGAAAATGGATCGTAAACCAGTGAATAAATTAAACTACCTTGTGTCACCTAAAACTTCACCTAAATTAAGACGGCGTTCTCCGATACCACTAAGTGTGAGAAGATCATTCCCCTTACATACGGAGACCTCGCCTAAAGGTTCAGGGTCAAATACCTCAAAGGAAGCAGAAGATATCATAAAATCTCCTAAACTAACTATAACATACAGTTCACAAGATTCATTAGATAAACGTGACTTTGATACGCCACAAAGAGACAAAATAACCTCACCTCATTTAGACTTATATAACAATAACTCCCAACAGGCCATGAAACAATTAAACATTTATTCTAGTGGTTTACAAGGGACCTCACCACCTCCACGTGTTCTGTTACAAGGTTTGAACTATCAATCACAAACCCCACGTCGTGAGAATACTCCAGTGAAAGGCAATCATGAAATATTACCTCAAAGAAGACGTAATAGTTTTGACACGGCACAGATTCATGAGAGACAAAAGAAATACCTAATGGAGGAAAGTTCTGTTTCTAGCGAAGAAGAAGCAGATGGATCAGATTCTGACATTGTTGAAACTCGTGTAACAACCATTATCAAACTACCAGTTTCATATCAAATACCACAACAAAAAGTGCTCAGTGATAGAAACAATTCTGACTCTTCATCAAGAAGTTCGAGTTGTCATAGTGATGATAATTCTGGTTCCCGGCCTGAAAATCCTCCAACTTACGATGAAGCTGTACAAAGAAGTCGTCTGCTCAAACAAGGCTTGTCACCAGAAGTTCCGTCTGATACGGAAGTTGAAAGAGTGAAACAAGCCAGTTTGAAAGCTAAACAATTGTATGAACAATCTATGAAACAATATCAGGAGCAATCAAGTAGATATTCTTTACCTTCGCAATTGTTTGAAAAGAAATTGGACGTTCACGAGGAACATCATGTGGAAGATGAGTATGAGTCTTCGTCTGTTACTAGCGAAGAAGACGCCCCTGAATATAATCCTCGTAAATTATACGAAGAATCTCTTCAACGTTATCTGGCGGAACAATCCAGTAAACCTCCTTTGGTAAAAACCCATTCTAACGATGGTAAACCTTTTTCGATTTCGTCAAACAAAGGAGGTCACTCTGGATTGTTGACGCCTTCTTCATCAAAACTACACAGAAGTTCTAGCGACATTCAGAATCGTACCCCAAGTCCGGCTAATAGAAGTAGTGGTGGTAGCAGTCGGGATTCCACTCCGACGAAACGTCCCAACCAACCCCCACCATACAATGATCCACCTCCTTATCGTATTGACAGAAATGAATCTAGTCCACATAGTGTTAGCAGACATTTGTTTCCTCGTGCTGCGGAATCTAATACTACGCAAATATTTACTACTCCTAAATCTGAAAACTGTTCAAATGTAAATAGAACTGAAAGCTCAACTGAAAATGCTCAGCAGTTGTCAGTCCCAAAGCGTAGAGATAATATATTAGTGTCAAATAAAGCACGTAATGTAGCAACAAGTTGTAGTAATTCATTGCATGGAAGTAATGATAATGTTAGTAAAAGTACGGACTATTCAGTTCAAAGTGCTCAGAATGAAATAGGTCAATACCGGCCTATAGCACGTGGACGTAATTCTATAGACTCTCGTACCGTACGTTCATCTACTCCTAATTCTACTAACAAACAATTAGATTCTGTGTTCAGACCTCGTGCATCTTCATTAGAACCTAATCAACCTCTAGGAAGTGTTTCTAATCCAAGAACTTCTTCTCAAGGACCTATTTCTTACAGAAATCCAGATACACTTACTGGAGCTCAGTCACAACAACAAAATACTGACAGCTCTAGTTATAACAACACTACCGCTACTAAAAAAGTGATAAAATCTAATGGACAAAAAGATTTACCATGGAGTGTTAAAAGACTCAGTAATATATTTGATGCTTCTAATCAAGATGTGAATGAATCACCAAATTCATCATGTACATCGAAATCACATGGTACATCTCCAGTCTACACTCCACCACCATCTTTGCAAGGTTATAATGACAATTTACGGTCTAGTACCTCAAGTGCCAGTAGCTATGGTAGCGCTAGACATGCTAGAACTACGGCTAAATCGTATAATAAATTTGGTCCACAGTCACAGGACTCTTTTAGTTCTACGGATGAATCCGATTGTTCTTGTCGTTATTCTTTGAACTGTCGTCGTGACAACAGTAGTTTGGAGGAACTAACAGACGTCAGTTTCACTGACATTACATTCGTGTAAGCAATACCCCAAATAAGTCTGCTTAGATTTTATGTGTTCAAAAAAAACTTTCTCAGAATTTTTTTTACTTTAAATGTCACTTTTTTATTATTATGGATTTTTTAAAAGCAGTTTTAACTCTTAATGACAGTGGTATGTCTATGAATGGATAGACTAAAAGAATGATAGTTGTATTATATTATCTGATTTTAATACTCAAATACAACATTATATACCTCTACTGTACATTCCTTGGTTTTATTTGTGTTTAAAATATCTGATTGGACAATCATTGTATGTCGATTATCTATGAAGATAAACTGATAATAGAAGTTTTTTATGGTGAACTACATCTAGAACGTTTTATATGAATACATTAAGACATGTGGTTGTTAATAAGTCAGCAATAATTAATGTATTAATTTAAAACTTGTTATTGAAAATTTAAATAAGGTCTTTAAATTCAAATTGTTTTTCTTTTACAATAAAGTCTGTTTTTTTTGCTTCCATCTAAAATTATTTTTTGAGCATTTTATCATTTATGCTGAAACAAGAATTTTGAAATTTGTTGCTTAGGCTAGTTTTAATGATACAAGATTTCAGTTTGAATCAAGAACAGAAAATTGATTGATTTTAACATTGATCAAATACTTAATACAGAAAATGTGCTTCCAACTTGCTGTAGGCAAGATTTGTGTTCAATTTTGTTTCTTTTATATATTTGTATAAAATGTTTTGTTACCTGTAACTTGAGAGATATGAAAGTTTATTTGTATTTTTGTAGAAAAATTGTACTATATCATTGTAATATAATGAACAAGGCAACTGTGATATATATTTTTGTTGCATACGTGTACATGAACAAATTCGTTATACATGAAAGTGTATGTGAACATGTCCTTATGTATGTGAAAATGTTTGTTTTTATTAATTTTATATTCTTGAATATCATATTCTTAGCTTTCTTATAAAATTGTAAAGAAAAATCAAAAAGTGTACAAACAGCTAGTGAGACATATTTTAACATTGTTTTATTAAATATTTTACACTTTTATTTTGTACTCCTTCTTTATCTAAAATAAAAATAAGTTATTTTATCAATGGATATTAATGCATCATTTGTTTCATACAAAACCAACATAAGAAACAAATGTGATGCTAAAAATGTATCAAATATTGTATACAATATACCATAATATGTAATAATACAAAATATTATTCTGTATAATACTTATATATTTATAATAAAATGTATGAAGTTCAATCACATGAAACATAATTTTGATGTCTTCACCTCTCTTATGACTTTTGCAGGTCTTTTTTCTTGCTGTTTTATGCAAAATGACAAAATGTGCACCTGTTTAGTTCAAAACGAGGCTTTTAATGGTCACAGACCACTAAATCATGTTAGTTCTACAGGACAGAGACCACTAAATTATGTTTTATGTCTTGAAATATTCATACTTGTTGTATACATGTAATTAATGTTGAAACCTAATTTGTTGATATTTTTGTACCTCAGGTTTTATGTATTGTAAATAAAATATGAATTATAATAAATTGTAAAATATATTTATAAAAACAACACTTATCTGAATATGATAATATATCATAGTGCTTCATTTATAAAGTTAAATAAAAATATGTTCTATAATATACACTCTCTCTTGTTTTTTGTGTGAACCTTAGAGATATATGAATAGTTGGGCAACAGTTAACTTGCGCCTATAAATAAAATCACTCAGTGATTTCATATGTTAATTGACTGATAGCCAGCTCTGCATTGGTTTGAATCCCATCTAGAACTCACCATTGTTATCTTGAGCAAGAGACTTTATCAACTAGCTCTAGCTAGGGTACCAGGAAGCAGACTTGAAAGTGATTAATTTAAGTTGTAAGAATTTGTGTTTACTATCAAACTAAATAAATTGGTATAAACTACATGTATAGGCACTATTGTGACACATTGAATGTTCCAAACCATACATGTAAATATAGTTGCGTGGCTTCTCTTATGAAAGTTAAATCACTTCTCTATGGAAAGATGATTGTTGAACAAGCTCTTACAACTTATATCAATCCCTGTTAAGTCTGTATTGATAACCTCTGTAGAAAACAATGGAGTATAATATGAAAAGTTTAGTTTCCAATGTGGCACCTGTGACATACTAGTTTCCAATGTGGCACCTGTGACATACTAGTTTCCAATGTGGCACCTGAGACATTCTAGTTGCATTTCAAGTGCTCTAATATAGCTGACTGGGCTTATGACTTTGACAAAAAAGTAAAATCAAACGTACACACTGTATATATATCGTACATTCATGTAACAGGAAACAAGTATGTCAACATACATTATATATGGCCTAATTAAAGGAGAAAACATTTCCACTTCAAAGAAACAACCTGAGCAGTTTTCTGAACTACATTGAAGCAGAATACACTTTAATAGAACTAATTCAGAACTCAAATAGGTTTTCTGTCTGTAAGCAGACAGTACATATAAAGTTTGTTACACATTATAAATGAAAAGCACGAAATACAGATTAAATACTATTGTTCTTTGTACACAAATTTTCATGATGACAGTATAAGTTTGTAGAGCAGGTAAAAACCAAAATATTGGAATTCTTGATACAGTCTGAGTATGACGTAATAATCTCTAGGCAACATGTATCAGCTGACAAAGTTATATGTATCCAGTTGCATCAACCCTAGGGTTTCTAAAAAAGAGCAAGGAACAGTTTTGCTTCAAGCTGGCTCAACAAAGACTGCAGTCTCCGTAAATGCCAAGAGTATCATGAAAATGAACATCTACATTAATTTAATGAGTCCGACAATCAATTTCCAATTATGACTGAACTGGGAAAGTGGCTAGAAGTGTAAGTAATGAATTTATTTTATTTATTGAAGTTAACGCCGTATCAACACATTTTAGGTCATTTTACAGCGTCCAGCGCACCTAACCTAGCTTTCCTGGACCATTGTCTATAACCAGTACTAACCTACCCTTCCACAAGGCCGGAAACTTCTCCATATTATCTAATCAATGGAGGAAAATCGACATTATTGTCAAATTTTCATGGAAGGGTATAACCTCCCCGGGTGGGATTCGAACCCGCACCCCCTCAGACACGAGATTCCAAATCCCGGTGTGCTACCAACTGCGCTATCGACCCGGGTTGTAAGTAATAAAAGAATGGTATATTACAAGGTAGAAAGTAAAAGTAAAGTATAGTTAAGATAAAAACAGGAGGTACACAGTGACCACCACCAGTCTCACTGTATGTAATTAAAGACTGGGGCTAGATTTGACCGACGAGGTAATGATTTCTAGAGCTTGATATAATGTTGAAAATATGAGTTAATACATGGGTGGAAGTTAAAAGTTTTGAAAATACTAAAATCCTACTTTCAAGATACAGAAATAGATTTCATGTGAATATAGAACATAAAGCAAATTAATTATCAAAATACTGAAATCAGTATAAATACTTCACAGTTTCACCCATGTATTATTGTAATAGTTACAGTGGAAATTATAAGGGTTGTATACTTAACTTTTTTTCTAACACAACAATTATTTTTTGGGTAATATTTCTTAACATTTTTTTTTATTACCTGATTTAATTAATTAGTTGAGAACTATTGTAAATCTGTTTGATTGTACTTCATGTACATGTTTTTGTAATAGATTTCATATCATTGAGCGATGTCTGCAACTGTGAGTTTTAATAATGTGTGTGTCCACCTTGTGCCAACAGCACGCCCTCCATCTTCTACTGGCATCCACGGCATTCCATGCCATAACTATAGCTTCAGATTTTAATGTGAAGTGTTTTCTGAATGTATCTATCCAAAAATACTAGATTTATGTAGTTTAGTACTGTAAGTATTTTACCAGTTGGTAGAAATTGCCAGGAAAAAAAACAATATGAAATGCATGTGCTTCATGGACCTAGCAAACTATGTGTTCACAATCAATTTTAAACACAATTTCTGTGTCGCTTATAATAATTTGTAAGTTTTCTTTGTTTCAATAGACGCTGATTAAACATAAAGATACAGTATGTAGTTATAAATGTAGAGTTAGAAAAGTAGTTAAGTATATTTAGATTTCTAGTAGGAATAAGATGGTAACTGTTTACAGCTACGTTTTGGTATATATAATTTTAAAGAAGTTAAGTGAGTAGTGGGGTCTACATTGATGAAGGGTTTGCCAGACAAGGATTTTTACCATTTTAGTAAAGCTGCTGGCGTAGTCATAATCTGTATCTGACTTACCAATATATTTTTTATATGGGTTCAACATTTAATGCAGTTTTAAACAAGGAGTGGGCGTGGCTGACCGGTTATGACGTTGGATTGGTAATCATTGGATAGCCAGCTCCGCTGTTGGTTCGAATCCCATCTAAAACCTTCCTTCAGCAAGAAACTTTATCCCACTAGCTTAGTACTGGGGGACCAGGAAGGGGACTCGTAAGTGATTTATCTAAGTTGTAAAAACTTGTTTCACAATCAAGTTAAAATAAATTAGTATAAGAATAAAACAACTTCTGTACAAGTCCAACAACACAAGTGATAGAGTACAAGGAGCCAAGTCAGTTTTAGTCCATTTTACCATCACCTTTACTTCAAACAAAGTGGAAAATGCATAATGAAGACAGATGGACGAGTCTAAATTATACTACACAACAAAATACTATATCAACCTTGATAATATTATTATTATCATATACAATGCTGATACAAGTTAATGATATTCATGGGTGTGCCCTTATTTACATATTTGGTAATAAGAAATAATAAGAAAATATATATTAATACTTCTTTATTACATCATATAAAACACATATTTTATGAATTATAATAACAGATGGAATGTCATATATAACTTATAATAGGACACTAACAAAATATCTGACAAAGTTGAATAACCTAGTACAGTACCCACCAAAAGCTTGAAGACAAAGAAAATCATTTTTTTTTTAATTTCATTGATAGTTTTCAGTAGAACCATTAGTTTTGATAAATTTAATATGGTTGATGATTAAATGAATACAAATTTCTTAAATGCATCACATTTATAAGATTCAGTATCTGATATCCGAAAGCCTCCATAGCCAAATTCGATGTATTTCTTTTCTATAACAGATTTTAAGCTACTTTAGAAGTCTTAACCATAAATAGTACCATAACAAAAAATATAATCAAAACAAAAAAGCCTTTCAAATAAATGGTAAACTATTTTTTTTTATAAAAGCTATTCAGAAAGCCTACAAAGTGAAAATGTCTCCAAACTTTTGATGGGTACTGTAAGTAATAAATACATTAAACAATAACAGAAGCACTATGAAATAAATATTGTGAAAAGATTAACCTGTTCTAATTAATAAGAAGAACAATCATTAATTACTTTCACAGTTAAAAGGGACACAATCGTCATTTCAAAGGGTTGATCCTATGACCTGAGAACAAAAAACCACCTGTCTACACAAAAACATTTTGTTTATCCCCTGAGTGGCTGTTGTAGACAGGTTGAACTGTAGCTATATCATGAGAAATGAACACAGCATTCATGGAACACAAGCTTAAAATACTGTTTGACCAGTAGACTAGAAATACAATTTAGATATAATTTATGTTCATTAAATCAGTTAGCTATACAGTAGTTGACAGAACTTATAGAGGCTGTTGTGACTACACATGTAAGTAAGTCTTTTTGTTGATTAATCTTATTTCACTCTGAAAAAAACACACGTCGTAAAATTGCATAGCTTCTTTTTGCTAATTACGTAAAGTCTGCCATTGTTGGACTGCATGTGTGTAATGACCGGAAGTTGACTCAGAATCGATTTTTGGCACACTAGGAAGTGAGCCAAATATTGATATTTTAGCACACCTGCTCAATACTAGAATATATTGCCAACATTGAGGCTATATTGGCACACTTCTATGTCAATTTTGTTACTACTTATAGTAACATATGCAATAAAACATTATATTTTCACTGCAATGAAAACATAAAATTCATATTTTCATTGTATATTTTCAATGAACAACAGGAAGTTTCACCGTAAAGCATGAAAGAAAAATCAGTTGATATCAAGGAGAGACCTGGCTCTGACAATTTTTAGGACCATTTATATAAGCTATATATCTGCTATTGAAATAATTCATGTACATGAGCTGAAATTGATAAGTAAAACAGTAAATATAGATAATTATAAATTTGAACTTTTATTAAAATCATAAATATTTTCAACACATTGTAATGAACTCAAATAAATAAATTTCTAGACTATAATATTAATCCCCTTCTAATGAATGAATTTGTTAAATAATTGTAGCAACTAAGACAATACATGAATATAACATGAAGTGAAAGAGAGATAACTCCTAGACAGCATCTAACAAAAGTATGGAAGAGTATTTGCCCTTAGAATGTAAATGTAATATACATTAATTTATATAGTCTGACAAAATTAATCTGATACAGCATTTGTAACGGCCTCAGGGATTTTCTACAAAGATAGACCTTGGTTATCATTACATAAGAAAGAAGTTCCAACATTGATTTCGTAGAAAACTTGCATTTGATAGAATTTGGTTTTCTGTGGTAATATAGTCTGGAATACACAGAAATATTGTGCATAAAGTTTGACCCCGACCTGACCTTTATGCAAGAATATTCATTACATTGAATACGAATGTTGTATTAATGCTTGATACAGATTGGAGTATTTTGTCAAAGCTCGAATGTAATTATTACACAAGGATTAATTTTTAAAATATATTCAAGCGTACAATGAGTGTCCATTACACAGTGGCAGAGACGATTATACCGCTACGTTCCGAAGTCTAGAATAGGCCTGGTATTGATATCCGTAGGGATATGTGTCAGATAAAGGGATAAAGGTCAGATCGGGGTCAAACTTTACGCACAATACCACCTGTGAGACATTGTACTGATGAATTGTTTTGATAAAGCATGTAACAATGTATATTAATAGTTGTACATGAAAATGACAGGTGGTTGTGTTTAAATATATATGTAGATAATCCATGGCCATTTACTATGATTAAGACTTCTGAATGTTGTTTTGTAGCTTATTAGTAGAATAGCAGACAAATCGTTAGATAATATTAATATTAACCATGTATAAACAATAATAGAACTACTTGCTATTAAGTAATTCGCCGGGACATATAACTTGTTGTATTCCTACCTCTTCTAATATCCAAGGTGTATCTGCGTAGAAGATTGCCAATGTTGTTCCAAATGTTGATATAGATTAAAATTTTGATACAGAATGTTTAACTACCTTCATTAGAGTTATGGCACTGTATGTGAAAGCAGTGAATGGTATAAAACATTGATGAGAAAGTGTTGATTTAAAACTTGACAGATTTCATGTGATTTACAATAATAAAAATATACTGCCTTTATCACAGTGAAATTAACATGAATAAAAGTAGAATTGATCAAGCACACAAAGGATATAAAATATGTCATGATTAAAATAAATTAATAATGTTAGAATTATACAATGATATCACAGTTAGTAATACTGTTTGATTATACGTAATGTATTAAAGTCACTTGCTCACAGATACTATAGTCATTTTTTATTTTGTTTAAAATTACAAGTCAGTGCCTGTAATGAGAGACTTTAGGCAGTTATCTTTCCTGATAAAATCTGAAGCAATCCAATTGGCAAATAGGTCCTTACAGCAGGAATCCTCGGATTTTATCATTGAATTCCTATGTAAGGATAACAAAATATTTCATCTAATATCTAATTTGTAAATGAAGATATTAACAGAAGTGAAGAAATTTAGATACTTCTTTACCATAAAAATACTTAGCTTAAATTTCAAACAAATTAAATGATTTACAAAAAAGTTATTTAAGATTAATTTTTACAACTTGACATTGAAAAGTAAGGGTAAAATCTGAGTAATCCTACAAATTGGACCTACCTATTTGAAGAGCATACAAGGGGAAATAACTGAATAAGGTCCCTTATTGTATAAAGGAAATAAATTCTAAATATTTAAAGCATAATGACCAATAATTGTACCATTTAGAAGTATAAAATGAAGTTACAAAAAATGCACTAATATTATCTATACTGTGACTTATACTGTAGTTTCTTATACATAAAACCACTATCTTTTACAGTTGTATGTCAATTTGCACTAAAACTATCATAATCAAAACTAGTTTATTACTTCCAAATATGTTTATATAAAATTTTGAAAGTTTTAGAAATGTTGATAAGTAAGTTATAATCTGTGAACGATCAACTTTAAGTCTTCTTGATTTGAAAATAATGTTTAAATCTATTTTGATTATAGTTCAATTTGTTCTACATGGCAACAAATTAAAAATTGAAATTTCTAAAATCCAGTATAATCACTTAATGATCTAATATGTATCCTTATATTTCAAATATAAGGCTATATAAAACTCTGGTAATCATGATTTCAGTAATAGTTCTAAAATCTTGCACACATGGTACATTGTTCATTATCTTGTTTAATAATTTAATCCCATGTTGTTCATAATCTCGATTAATAATTTAACCCCATGTTGTTCTGGGGTTCAGTGCCATCAGTATTTCTGAAAATATTAAAAAGTCAATATTAGATCTAATATATGAATAAACATGCCTCAATGGGAAAAATATTCTAGTTGAAAAAAAAAAGATAAAATAATTTAGCAGGTTAAGCTATCAACATAATACAAAGTACAATGTGTGTTAATTTAAGTTCTTTTGATGCTCTTTGCCCATATTTTATACATTTTTTCAGTCATATTGTAGTGGTCATTTGACCTACTCTCATAAATTATATGGCAAATTTAGCCAGATTAAACATGTGTCAGTATCCAATAGCTAGTGTTGGATGGTTTTAAGTGTCTAATAACTACTTAACTGAATTAACTTTAATTTAAACAAATGATTAACTCATTTCTTTATTTTGTAATCATGACATTAGGCCTAGTTCTGAGGTGATTAATTCATGACAACTTTTGTCTCACGCAGGCTTCAGCAACATCTTTTCAACAACTTCACTAGCAGCTCTCCAAAATTAAATAGGTCTGTCCAACAGCTTCAGTCACAAAGAAGTCACATCTATATCCCAGTCACAAAAATACAATGTGTCAGGATTTATACACAGCTACATGTATACTTTGGTTTTTTTTCTCAACTGTCAAAACATGAATGATTTCATGTAGACTTTGTGTGTTAAAATGTTCCTCATCTAACAATTGTGTTATTATAATATTAGTTATAAAGATTTTTGACGGTGTATATGGGTCCTTATACCCCGAGAGCACATATTATATGTATCTTCGAGGGGAATAAGGACCCATATACACCGTCAGAAATCTTTATTACGGTACGATTTTATAATACTTCAAATCCCTTTAAAATCGGTCGGGAGCTCTAAAATGTACAAAAAAACAAATGCAGTATTTTAGTTTAATTTCCCCGTGGCGCACCCCAATTGCTTTTTACTACGTTTGTTCATGACGTCATACAGGCGACCGTGTTATGAAGTTGATAGTATTTACTATTTGACATTTTAAGTTTTAAGCTTATAATTTTTGTGGAATTAAAGATCTGAAGTATAAGGATCTATTTAAAAAGAACAAAAATGCACACGGAAGATAGGGATATATGAACTATATTGAGGAAACACTCACTGACGGGATAAACTGTTAGGGCAAGATGGAAATGGTTTTCCGAAAATAGAGCAAAGAAAATCTACGTGGATTCGTATGTGAGAAAGATCTTTGACCGCCAGTTTCATTATTTATTCTTAATGCATAGCTTGGCTTGCTCTAATGAATGAAACATAAGTCAGCCTTTGTATTTACTTTATAATGACCGGAAAATTTGTCGTATTGAACATGGAAGAATGGTAGACTAATGGAAGAAGCTCAATCCATTGCATTGGGATGGAGTTGTGAAGCGTCAAATTTTGGACCCTAGGTTTACAGTATTGTGAGTAATAGATTTGTTATTATGTTGAAATTCTGCTGTACAACGTTATTTTATAAAGAACTGGACATCGATATGTCTTATTTGCTTACAAAATTTAAGATTACAAAGAAAAACATTTTCAAATCGATGAACAAAATGGCGGACATTTGACAAGAATTTATGTTGCATTATTATGAGAGGCTACCCGAGGGGACACGGTATATATGAACTCACACACGGTGTATATGGATTTTTTTCGCACACCCGATCAGCCAATCAAAAGCCGGCAAATTTTCTTAAAGTATTATAATAGCCTGTATTTAGCCACTGTGAAATTATTCAAACTTTGAGAGTTGAGAAAAAAGGATTATATCTTCTTTGAAACTGTAGAATAATGTAGAAGACAGTTAATATTGAATGTTGCTAAGTCAGGATACTAAGCTAGACAATTCAACACTGAACTGCTATGTGGACTAAACTTATTTCTAATAAAATATTTTCTATACATTTATACTCTTAGCTTTTAACCCGTAAGCCAATAGCCCTGGACTAGTGAAAATAGATTGGGGTTTTTGAATTTATTTACTACATATACAGGGCTCGAATTTAAGCTCACATACTTGCAAAATGAGAGTAGATTTTGAAAATTGCAAGTAACGTTTATTTTAACTCGCAAAATTTTTGAAAGTTCAAATCGCCGAAAAAAGTTTACTGTCTAAACTAATGAGGCTCAAATTAGCATCGAAACGGCCAGATAGACTGATAGTATTTAGCAAAGATTCACAATAAAACATGTTTTATATTTTTTGTCTATCCCAAAATAACGATCTTGTTCTATCTATAGTTAAATATGGGTTTATGTTGTTTCTAATAGCATGTATAAATAATTACTATGAGTGCTATTAAAATTTGGAGAAAAAAATGCGGTTGCTTTTTTTATTTTGCAAGTTGAAATAAAATCAACTCGCAAAAATTTGCAAGTTCATTTTTTTGTTAAATTCGAGCCCGGACATATAGTTGGGCTAGTAAAAATTAGGCTCACAAAGCCCAGGACAAGAGAATATAAAATCAGGTTATTGAAATTATTTATTTCATATAGACCACTGATATAAAATTAGGCTCATTACAATAAATCAAAATGAATGTGGCTTGTGCTAGTAAAAATTAAAGATAAAGGCTATTATATTAATATACCTATATTCCCATTCACTTAAACCATAACCTTCCATACCATTGAGATAATATTTAGTATATCTCTCATATATCTTAGCGTCTCTACCATCACCTATATAAAACTGTCTTGTATCTAATATCTCTACCTTTAAACTATACTTCTTATCCCCTGCAATATATATATATATATGTTTGTAGTTAAAAGTGCGGTTTAAAGTCTGTAAAGCCAACTTAACAATCTTGTACAATAACTCCTGAATATTAAAATCACCCTCAGACAGGTGATCCCTCACAGAACCTGGGTTGAGTGGAACAATTGTAGGTAAATTTCTTGCTCCAGGAAATTAGCAGTGCCCTTAGTGGGGATCGAACCCGGTACCTCTTGATCCCTAAGGGCGCGTCCTACCACAGGACCACTGCTCCTATCAAATAGCAGTATGATGTATGATGAAGTCTTCTATCCAGCAATAGTCAATCAATTGTAATACTAGTATATGAATTAATAATTTTACATATTCTTTTGGAATTACACTTGTTTCACTAGAAAGACCATCTCGGTTATTTGTAAAATTATGTCACTTTTAACAAATTTTAAGTCCAAAATGCTTAATTTGAGAAGGAAAATGTTCATATGTTTACAGCTAAAACAGTGTCTCAATGTCAATTAGAGCCAAGCAGAAATGTTCTAAAGTTGCAGGTTCATCACTTCATCTGGGAGATGGTTCAATAAACAAATGTGGAAGAAAAGAAAATGCATATTTTTTTTACATAGGATCTAGTTGATTTGTAGTGTTTTTTTACTCTGAATGGCCAGGCTTTGTGAATAAGCAGATGTAGAATGATGCCTACAAGGTTGTTCTTAATCTACGCATATACAGTTTGGCCATGTGACACCCATCTTGTAGGATATCCAATCCAATGTGATATCATTTAGATATATACATAATATATAAAGTCTTGCTCACCAGCTTTAAAGTTAACTTCAAAGTTTGTAGATGGTTTACCATCATCACCAAGTTTATGAAATTCTAAATCATGCCAAGATACTGGATCCATACTTCCTGATGGATGGAATATAAATCCACAATGTAATCTGAAATAACATGTATCTTCTTGATTATATCAGACATTAACTTAATCCACTAGCCTGAAGTTTGCAACTAGTGAAAATTCATTTGGGCTAGTGAAAATTACTTATTTCATACAATCGGGCAAGATTAAAACTTAGTCTATTACTGTATAACATGGTAAATTGGGCAGGAAACCCAAGGTTTTAAGAGCACAAACTAGTGTTTCATGATAAAGGTCATGGTTACAATCTTTTAACAATTGCCCATATACCAATGTTCATTAGAACACTTTGTTACTTGATAATCCCAAAATGTTTACTTACTTTCAAATTGAGATCCTATGGTAATTTATAAAAAGACTATAATAGGAGCAGTGGTTCACAGATCAAGAGGTCCATTAGGGACATTGCTTATTTCCTACAGAAAGAATTTACTTACAATAACCTCCACTTTACACAGATGTCATAAATAAGCACTTTTGACGGTCACCTGTGTGAAGGGATTTTGATATAGTGTAATTATTAAGGATTGTAAAGGCAAATGTAATTTGTAGGAGCAGTGGTCCAGTATTCTTAAAGATTGATAGGTCTCAGGTTCGAATCACACTAGGGAGACTGCTTATTTCCTCGAGTAAGACATTTACTTGCAGTTGTTCCACTCTACCCAGGTGTAAATGGGTACTGTGAGGGATCACCAGTCTGATGATTAATGTAAAGTTGGCTGAACATGTATGGAAGCAGACTTTAAAATACACTTAAAACCACACCTAAATTTGAAGCAAACTTTCAACCAATGGTGTATTTTTCAAAATTTAAAGATAACCTATAAATATTTTACCTGGATGTTGTATCAGGCATGGATATCGCAGATATACAAAGATATGTATTATCAGGAAAACTAGCATATTGTATACAATAACGATATAATTGTGTCCAGTTTCTTATATTACCTGTGTATGAGAGAAAATAATATACAACATTAACATGTACACAGCCTTTAGTCACAATATCTACAACAAACTACTCGTATCTATTACTATTCTGTTCCTGCAAATTTCAACTTGGTCCTATTAAGTTAAAGCTAACCCTTAATCCTCCACACAAAATTGCTGTGACAAGTGTTCAACCAAATGTATGTGTTTGTTTACCTTCTAAAGATCATGTGACTATATACCCTAATGTAAATGAAACATACAGTACCTACCAAAAGATTGGAGACATATTCAGATTGTAAGCCTACTGAATAGCTGTTATCTAAGATTTGATAACTGTTTATTTTGAAATGCTTTTTAGTTTTGTATTATTTTTTGGTTATCATTATAATTATAACAGAGACTACAAAAATAGCATAAAAGCTATGTTATAGAATATAATTACAATAAACATGGTTTTACAGGCGTCAGGGTGTCAGATGCTGAATCTTATAGATGTGTTGCATTCATGAAATTTGTTTTCATTTCATCACAAACCATACTTAAATATATTGAAAATAATGATTCAGCAAAAATAATCAGAAAAATTTAAGAATTGTAGTAAATTTCTTTTGTTTCCAAGCGTTTGGTGGGTACTGTATAATACTAATAATGAAATGATTAACAATGATTTCAAGTTAAAATTTACAGAAAACGTATGTTCTTTAGGGGACTGTACCATCTTTAATTCCCTTCAAACAGAAAATGTATTTTAGAAGGAATAGAATCATCATTGAAATAAATCAATGACCAAGAAATGAATATTTTTAAAACTGATATAGAACTATTTCCAGTAGACACTTGCTAGTGTAACATCTCTCTAATACTGAATAAGCTTCGTAAATGTATAAATTATGATAGAAAAGAGCACTGAAACTATTATACTAACCATAAGAATGATCTCTTACACCTCGTATATTAATACTAACAGTATTATGTCCTTCTATATCTACATTACCAGTTGTAATACCAAATTGTTCATAATGTGTCTGATGGATTCTGGGTATAAAATATATTATGCATATAAAATGATAATACATGTATAACTCTAGATATATTGAATGCAGTAAATGTATTATTATTGTCTCTACTTTTATGTTCATATGGCGTTTTTGGCCATCTGCAGCTGGCTTGGTTCGGAGTCAAATAATAATAAATTTGTAGGCTAATTTCAAACACAACAATCAGCACAGATTATGTTTCATTGACACGGAAGTCATGTGACCTGTTGATAACAGTTTAGCTCCTCCAAAATATTTTCAGTCATTTGCAGATGTCAGTCCACTAACAGTCATTATAATCGTATTGAAAACTGGGTTACACTAATATGTTATCCACTATAAATAAGGTCGTTATTATTATCATTATTATAAGTTAAACTTTCTAGAACAAGTTTTAAACTATTACCAAGCACATACCTTCAACAGTGACTACCAACTTGCTCACTTGATACAGAGGTAAGAGAGAGTAAGGTCCAAGGAAGTTTATTGTGATTAAACTCAATAAATCAAGCTATCCATGGTTTATCTTATAGCGCTACAGACACATAAGGCTACTTAACAAGAGCAGTCCATGGACAGCGTGCTCGGGTATTCGTGTAAACTACAGCAACAACCAATCAAAACTCATGCTGGAGTTATGCAACTTAGTATTTGACCTTCATTCCTAACCCCTTTGACATGTGTGAAGTTTCAAGTAAATCCCTTAAATAGGTTCAAAAATAAAATGTTGCACCAAAAAGTTTAACCAAAAAAATTCTAAGTATTAGAGGGCCATAATCCAGTCAAAATTCTTGCAAGAGTTATGCAACTTGGTATTTTACGTCAATTGGTACCCCTGTAGACATGTGTGAAGTTTCAAGTGAATCCCTTTAGTAGTTGCAAAGATAAAATGTTGCACCTAATAACTTAACCAAGAAATTTCTAAGTATATAAGGGCCATAGTTTCAGTCCAAATTCATCCTAGAGTTATGTAACTTGGTATTTGAACTCCAATGGTAACCCCATAAACACAAATAAAGTTTTAAGTCAATCCCTCCAGTACTTGCAAAGATATTAAAGATAAAATATGTTGCACCTAAAAACTTAACCAAGAAGCGTTACGCCAACGCCGACGCACAGCTGAGTAGGATAGCCCAACTATTCTCCGAATAGTCGAGCTAAAAATATATATTGGCTTACATTACCACACGTATTATCATACACAAATGGAAACTCAAAAGTTAGTAAAGTGTGTAATTATTAAAATCAGACAGTTCAAGCTCAGATTCATACTGTTTATTATACATGTGTATATAAAGACATATATATATATATATATATGTACATGTATATAATAATACATACGTTTTAAGAGTATCAAAGAAACTACGAGACCATGATTCTCTAGCTATAGCATCACAGAGTACATCTGGATGAAGATCTGTATCAAAATCAAAGAATTCTGTTGTAGCTTTCCAATTTAAATCAAACTTAACATCTAACAGCTTTCCTGTAGATACTTGTCTGTAATCAAATATTGAAATAATTCCTTACACATTTATACTCGATAAAAACCTGGTATACTCTATGAGCCTTCTACAAGGAGCCTTCTCACCATACTGATAATAATCAACATCATTGCTTAATTCCATGAAAAAGCAAGAAATCAAACCTGGATTGCCGCACTTTAAGGTCAAATAGCTGAGCCAGGGATGCATGTCAAAGTTGGTTACAGATAGAAACAAAAAACACCTATAATTGCAGCCATCGCCTTAACCAACTAGCTTAATGCAAAGGGAATGGTGAAAATTAATTCAGGTAAGTAAAAATTACTTATTTTATATAGTAAAGTATGGCCGTCATCGGAAATCACTATATCGATGTATCATCGATTCTTGACAGACAATCCGATACTGATTCGCAATTTGGAACATTGATACAATCTAGCAAGTTATAAAGCTATAACTACAGGACTTTTTCACATTTCTGAGTTTTCATGTTTTCTGTTAATTATTAAGAACAAGAAATACAGTTTGTTTTAGCTTGTTTTATGTCTGAAACAACTTTTTACATCATGCATAACATCATGAGGGCATTACACAGAATATATATATACTGAAGTTCTAGTGGCTTCTATTACCTTCCTTGTCTGACTCGAGAGACCAATATATCACCGATACTTGTCTTTTGATATGTCGATACAAAATTTTCTATCAATGACAGCCCTAAAGTAAAGCCAGTTAATATCTTTGCCTTCCACTATAAAACATGATAAATCATGCTAGTGCTCATTAAAATTTAAGGCATTGACTGTAATTGTTAATTTATGGTAAAGCTTACCTCAGTTTACCACCAAACTTAATATTCCAAAGTTTCATAGGTTCAACAACTTGTATATGTAAGCCACCAGCAGCATATTCATTCTCTATAGTACCTTCTAATGATGTATCTGGCATTGATGGTAACTCTAGAAACCCTAAATCTGGTAACTATATAAAAATAAGAGAATATAAATATTTTTGAGTGCAATCTTGCACCCTGCCATTTTATAATGTGATTGTCTAAACTGTATTATTGATTTTATTTATATAGCATTGTGTGAACACTGTCCGAGCTACTGCAGTACAATTCTCTGGTATACAGTTGATACCATAATTATGATATCAAAGTATTATTCATATCCTGTTAGCTCCCTTTAGTATTTGATTCTAGTATTCAGTTATCTCCCTTTGGTATTTGATTTTAGATTCCAGTCAGCTCCCTTTGATACAAGTATCCAGTTAGCTCTCTTTGATACTTGATACAATTATCCAGTTAGCTCCCTTTGGTATTTGATCCTAGTATCCAGTTATCTCTCTTTGGTACTTGATCCCACTATATTACTCAGACCTATGCGTAATAAAGATCTAAATCAACAGCAACTAAAGTGAGTTAATGTCAATCAGTTATAGCAAAGAGAAATCCAACAAATTCAATATACTGAAGTACACTTACATAAAATATCAAGATTACATAAATACTTGGGTTTACAATAATAAATATTTCAATTTACCCTTAAATAAACAATGGTCTGTACATGATTGTTATGTCTTCTTGCTGTAGCTGTCACCAAAAATTGTCCTTCTTTATTACTTCCAGTTAGATAAACAGCATCAACTGCCTGTAATGATATTATAATTATCATGTATAAATACATATATGTTTTTAAGTGGTCATTCTTTGAAAACATTGATATCTAGAAACTTTCTAATCAATATTGTGCCAGTGAGGTCAAGTCTATCTATTTTACTCAAAGATCTAACCAGTACTTTTCAAGAACATCTCATCTTGATTTTCCAGGGAGATCTAAACTAAATTTTCTGTGAAAGGTTAACCTTTATTTTCAAATGAGATCTTGCTGCTATTTTTAAAGAGGCTTAACCTGTATTTTCCAGGGATGTCAAACCTTTATTTTCAAACTTTGTTAATGAGTGTAGGTCTGTAACCAGTAACCGGAAGTCTAGTCCTATATATAAGACCCTCCGTAACTCATTTCACATTGGGACATTATTCTGTTACGGCAGGGTCTTATCGGCTTCCATATAGTTTGATGTAGCAAAACGTGCACCGATTTTAGTGCACGATTTAAACGAGTGTAATTCGTTATTATTACGCAATTTTCTTTAGAAACTACATTAGACTGCTAGTATATACAATTATTAACCACATTATAATATGAGAATTACAATAATTCACCTCAGCAAGTAGTAATTTTACATTGTTTCCGTCAAGTCCAAAAAATCCTGTCTTTCGTTTTAATAACAACGCTAAATTCCAGTCACACGGTACCATTTCCGGAATTGTTACTGATAAACTCCAAATTAGACGTACCAAATCCGGATTACAAATTTGATTATTTTTTAATTTTCGGGAGACAAAAAACATAGCTAAATGTAACTATTGTGTTAATTGAATTGTTAGAAAGTAATTTTGTTTCGACGACAATGGGAAAAAAATGTTTAGCATAAATGTTTTGAATTTGTAATCTGGATTTGAAACGGGTTGTGTGGCGTTTATCATGACATGCGCATTTTGCTACATCAACCTGTATGGAAGTCGATAAGACCCTACGTAACAGAAGCAATGTCCAAATGAAAAAAAGTTACGGAGGGTTTTATATATAGGACTACCAGAAGTCCAACAAGTTTAACTCATGTAACATGAGTATCAGTAACAGATAAAATTATCAAGAGCCTAGCAAACCGTTGTGTTTATGTGTTCACACATCCGGCTCGGATCTATTGTGAACTAAACATGCATACTTTCATAAGCCTATGCCTACTTACAAAATTAATGTAATAAATGTTAAATTTCCAAGCAGTGCATTCAGCGCTTTGATTTGAACCAGGATGTTTCTTCCGTAGTAGCACCGTTATATTTAGTAACCGCTGTTTACACAAATAGCGGATTTGTCAACAAATCTACACAAATCAGGCATACAAACATTACCTTGGGATGTTCACTGGGCAAGGTCTGCACTCGGTCCATTTCTTCTGGAGAATTTCTTGACTTTCGTCCCAGTCCGGCATTGTCACCTGTCACTTTCTCGTTTCGTTCTCTCTCTCGTTTCCTCAACCAAAGAAGGAATCTGAAAATTCGAAACTTTAGCCAGTAAAACTTGTTAGGTTGAGAATAAACTCCATTAATCTTTGGTGGATCTGGATATCCAAGAAATCGTATGACACCAAGAAAGATTAACACTACGACCACTGCGGTGAACTCCATTGTTGATAAGACGCGGATGCGACTCGATCAGCTGATGAAGGGAGATAATTTGAACTATTTGACTAAAACACGTAATAGAAAATTTTGGGCGAAATGGAGCAGGCATAGGCAAAAATGGAGTTTAAATTAAAAAAAAAACTATTTTATATCAACTAAAACACAAATTTAGTTTACTGTTAATGAAAAATGATGTATTAAACTACACAAATAGCAAACTATTTTAATTTAGTAGGATACGCACTAGCGGATCCAGGAAGGGGGGACCAGCAAACGCCCCCTAAAAATTGCACAAGCAAGTTTTATATCATAAAATATAATTTTTACAGGATAATATATAGAACTAAGTGTCAAAATTGCTACATTTTTTCATCCCCCTTAATAATTTTTTTTGATCTGCCAATGAAAACCTCAGGAAATTCCCGGGGCCTCTGAACCCCCAGTCTGCTTGTTCATTTTTGCCCCCCACCTCTAACAAGAAATATTTGCCTATGCTTAATAAAACGTCAGCAATAATGATATTCCTCCATTTACACAGTTTTTTTGCTCCTTGTTAAGTGGGAAGCAAGAACAGGTATTGGAACTGTCCAGCAAAGCTTGTCCGGTGATAAAATATCATAGAAATCATTATCAAATAGCATTTCTTGCTAATAGCTAGTTGATTGTGCTCTTCCCTAATCAGTATTTAAAATACTTGTTATCATTTCAGTGTTGACCACATCTTCTCCAAATAAATTCAGCCACAGTTGTGGTACAGTGGCAGTGTGTTTAGCTTTGAATCCAGCCAAAACCTATCAAATCCAAACAAATTCAGTGAAAAGGCAAAAACAATTTCAGAGTTTCATATACTTTTTTATTGAATTATTTTTTCATAATGAAAGCCAAACCATGACAAGAAGATTTTACAATACTTCATGTAATAAAACCAAACAATACACACGTGAGACCCACACATAAGATTGGATTTATCCGAATCTGTATACATAGTATTTGTTAAATAAAGTTGTTATTAAATTTATTCTTGTTATATCAATACCATATCTTTTAAAGATAATGACTTCCACCTTTAATTTACTGATACAATCTACATGCAGGATGGTCAGAATTTGGAACAAATTTTCAACACTTGTTATCCGTTCAAAAGCTATATAAGGAGTACTTCACATATTATCTCCTAAATATATTAATTTGAAGAGATACATGTAAAAATTGTACATGAAATATCTGCCCTTAATATAGCTGAGGCTTCCTAACTAGCTTTCAAGAAAGACTTTTAAAGGCTTTGCTTGGAAGCCTGATAGCCCTATACTGGCCTTTATATGCTCTCGAAAAATACATTCAATTCTATTACAAATACATGAGTATACAGTACGCATAGGTTCTCAGAAATGCCAGTAATACATGAGCAGTGTAAACATACCTAGACTATGTTATCAATCATAGTTTAACTTTTAAATTTTAAGTAACAAATATTAGATCATTAGATTTCAAAATTTCAACTCATTTTTAACATCATATACAAGTACTAGTATTAATAAATAATCACAAATGACTGGTTAAACTGATTACTTGAGAACGACATGGCCTTTATAAATGTTCTATAAAACTTTTCTTCTTGATTATAAAACTTTCCTATATAAATAAGACAATGCAGTAACAATAAATGATAGTTACAATGTTAGCTGAACGAAAAGTAAATGCAACAAAAATAATATCAAATAATCCGAAACACTACGAAACTCAACAAAATCCCTTAAAAGGGCATAGTAAAATCCAAAAGATCACGAACAACTGAAACTAATATGTATGTTAGCATTTAGACTCTAATATAACTGCCTAATTGGACAAGATTCCAGATTACGATCGAGTTTTTACTGTATTTCTTAACATAGATTTGATAGAAACAACAACTTGCTGCAAGGCCATATAATTTAACTATGAATAATTGGTTTTAAAATACTGATAGTCTATATGTTCAAATAGCAAACACTTCTTCAAGCTTAAGTATGCATGTTTAAATTATTCAAATTTATCAAATGCACCATCAAGCCTTTATAACTGAACGTATTACAGCACATTAACACAGGTAATATATACAATATCTATTCACACACTCTTCTTCACATCTAAACTTGAAGTCTTGCATTAGCTAATCTGTTTCCAACTTCCTCCCAGTTAGCAACATCAAAAATAGCTTTAACATAATCTGGTCTTACATTCTTATATTGGAGATAATAGGCATGTTCCCATACATCAATACCAAATAATGGTACCAAACCTGAAATACAAGACAACATGCATCAGAGGACAATTTTAATGAGAAAATCACTACCTAACACTTTTTCCTCTGGTACCCTTCTTACACCAAAAGTAATAAGTAAGTGATGGTCAAATCAAGGGTACCAGAGGTGAAACACTAGCTATGGAAATGCTTACAAAAGTAGCCACAGATTTTCAATACTTTAAACATGAATATAAGACTACAATGATCAAACCTAAAACATTCAGAGCTGTGAGTAGACATCCTACCATGATGCCATAAACTCTAGCTAGATACATCTTTCTTATTGAGTTTATAATACTGGTTACATAATATCAGCTACCTTAAATACATTTCAGAAAAACATATTCACAGAAAAGTATTCAGAGTAATTTTGGGCTTACTCATGGATTCTGGGTATATTTAAAGATTCAACCAATGGAGATGGATTGGTCAAACAACAAACAAACAAACAACAAAAGGTTGTTTACATAAAACAATCAAAGTTGGCTATTGTTTTGACTAATTCACTATTTTCAGAGTTTTGCTGATGACATGCATCTTTGCCATTTACCCATATAAAATGGAAATGGTGCAAAAGAAAATCATGTTAGAGAGCCAATGGATGCAACTACACTCACATTCATCCTGAAACTTTGTATGAATAATACAGAGATTCAGTCTTAATCACATTATGTAAACAATATTTTGATTGGCTCTAATTTCAGTTTGTAATCCTATTTGACAAATCATAATGCTTGTACAATCAACATTCATATGACTGTCAAGGTCTTAAAGAATAACTTTGTAAAATTTCAATGCTTGTTTTTTATTTCTTATATTCAAAACATTGACTTGCTATATGGGCCCAATAAATTTTAATGGTCTTCAACAATTTCAGCCTATAGGACCCTCAGGCCCCACATTTTTAAATCCTCAGGAAAACACTTTATTATTACTTGTATTTACTTATATACTCAAATATATCTAATGTCTTGATATCTAAAAATATGCACCATACCTGTGGTAGGAAATAAAGGATCTTGGTTAGCACAAGTTGCAATTTTAAGTCTTCCACTATCTGGATTAAATCCAAGCCATCCCCATCCAGAACCTTGTACACCAACTGATGCCGCAGTCAGTTCACTTTTCATCTCATCAAATGATCCAAATGTTTCTTTGATAGCAACTAACAGATCACCAGTAGGAAGTCCTCCACCATTTGGACTGAGTACTTCCCAGAATATAGAATGGTTAATGTGACCACCTCCATTAAATTTCAAGGCAGGTTGAAGAGAAATAATTTTTGACACATCACCTATAAAACAAACAAAAACATTTAAAATTATCTTTGATATTAAATTTATAGTTCCTGACTCATTGGTCTGTCCATTTTGAATTGAAATCACTATGACTCAGAGATAGTCATGCGTTTGAAACCTGCATGGACCACACCTTTTTATATAACAGCAGTCAATTCCTTTATAAAAAAGGGAGTCTGATAAAATGTAATGAAAAAAAATTAGTTGGACTGCTTGCCTCAGGAGAACAAAATAAAACCATTTTGATTAAATGTAAGTAACTGGTTAGTTAAGTTTTAACAAACTTTATTAACAGTATACACAATGCACATACAGCACATACAAAAATGTCAAAGCCATCTGCCATCAAGTCTATCTTACAAGAAATAGTAAAAGTTGAGCAGACAAGCTTGCCAAGTTATTTATGATAGAGCATTTATCAACTATTTTTGACAAGTAATACATTACCTAGAATATACTAATAAGACTAAAAAATAGTTATGAATCTGTTTCCTTGAACAAACCTTTTTTAGTAAAAAGTCAGCAATACTCAGGTTTTAAATAATAAAATTTGTTTACTAATAACTTTTGATGCCTAGTGAAAACACTGGCACTGTCTATAATTTAGAGCTACAGCTCAACTTTAAAAGGAACACCGAGTAAGAATTAGAGATGTAACAATATGGTAAAACCGTATTGCAATATATTGCAATATGCAAAACGCGTATTGGAATACATACCGTTTTTTTGCTTAGACATGCAAAGCATGAATTAATGCATGTACCTCACTCTAATTGAATCAGCATAACACGCATATCGGTACTTCAAATGCTCTCTTATTCAAATGTTTGAATTACTAATACTAATGTCAAATGATGTATATGTAAGAAAAAATGCTTGCTTTTTAAATGAATCTCGAAAACTTTTTTCTCTTATTTGACTTAATGTTTAACCTTTTAAAGCACAGTATGATTATTTCAAGTATTCAATACATTTTAACATTTTTTAACATTTAACTTTCAGATTATAATAAAAACAAACAGTATGACACATAACTGCAAAAACCGGTTCAAGGAAAATTGAACCAGTTAAAAACTGTAAGAATTCGTATTGCAATATTAACCGGTATATCGGTTAACCGTTACACCCCTAGTAAGAATGAATTGAATGATCTGATATGTACTTACTGTCCTGTACAGCTTGAGCCAACTTTTCTTCAGTAGCATTTAAATTATTAACATATGTTTGATGATGCTTCTGATGATGTATTGTCATTATTTCACCAGATATTACTGGAGCCAAGGCATTGTAATCATATCGTAACTCCGGCAAGGTATGTTTGGATCTAGACGCAGTAGTAACATTTGCTACCCTGGGCAGGAATCTACAAAATATCAACAACAACATTCAAGCATTGGTTACACTAAGAACATAACAATGTAAAAAGCATTTTTTACTTTTCCTGAACAAGCTATTACAGTTAATTGCCAAGCAATTTCATGTCTTTCAGTACACAATGGTGATACATTGATAATATTTATGTTTCAGAAATCATAACTTCATTTAGAAGGACCATTCAACAATAATATTCTGTATTTTTTCTAAAATTTCTCCCAGGCCACAAGTTTGTCTGTTTTTGGGGCCAATATTGGCAATTTGGTTTTTTTTTCTGACAAAAATTCCCCTCAATTAAAGATTGCACTATAACTTGTTAAATTGATCCAAATAAGGATAAAAAAATTTCAAGATAGTTTCAGCATAAATTTTTGAAGTCTAAGACTAATGAGCAAATGATTAGCTGTTGTCAAGGAATTAGATATCATTATGTCTTTGCTGTTTTACAAATGCAATGACATCAGAAGATTGTAGGAACTTTATAATTAATTAATTTACTTAAAAATACATTAAGTTTAGGTAACAAACATTCCATTATAGCTGTAAGACTGAGCAAGGACAGAGTCCATGGACTGAGTAGTAATATGAAACGAGCTGTTAAAACTTTATTGAATGAAAAAGGCAGCAATTGTAAATGCCCTAAGGATTACATTTTGATTTGTCTAAAAAGATATAACCATAACAAAATTTGTAAGTCTAATGAATCTGTAAATGACCTAAGCTGTTCATATATAAACCACATTTATGATTTATGTCCATTTAAGTAAACTAAGTATGTGACACTATGTTTAAAGACGAGAACGTCATATTGCCGTATATTAAACATCGGGTAAGTTTATTAGTAATATCCAAAATGGCGCTATAATAACAATAGGTTAAGTCACGTTGGTAAATATTTGTTTATTTTTAGTAATGATGAATATAAACTGGTTTTCCAATGTTTTAAAATTGAAACATACGAATGTTATTCGACTTCCGTAAATCTAGCCATTCCTCGCAAAGATTGTCTACAGTAACGGAACTTCCGTAACTCTAGACCCTGGGTCTAAGGTACCATAATTCTAGCCACTGCCTTTAATGTACAGTGAACTCGACAGTTCCGGGTCATCGACAATTCCGGGTCACTTTTTAAAAATAGTGCAAATGATTCCTAAATGATTTAATATTTTGATTATATGATGGTTAAGTCATGTACACTAACCACTTAGCTACCGTTACACAAACTTTCCATGTTAACATTTCTCTACCGGAAGTTATAGTCATGAAACACTAAACAGCGTCTTTTCCAACCAATGCGAAAGTACGTGAACGTTTCGTCCATGCGTTCGAAAAAACAGCGATTTATATCCACAATTTAGATAAAATAAGTCCTTATTGCACATCAGTTTGCTGGAAATTTATCGGTGAACACGATTTAACTCATAGATTTGTTTAATCTAATTACTGTTTGACAATAATGCAGACAATTTGACCCGGTAAGCACGTGACAATTTCGGGTCAAAACTTAACCCGTATTATATACAATCATTTATTTTAATTAAAAAGTATTTTTTTCGCGTTTAAAATTGATTTAATACATAATTTTATCCCATATGTAAGATATTTGTCAATTAAATACAATTATTGTTTGATATTTTGAGTTTTACTTTTTATACGCAACTAATTTTATTTATGGTACTTGTTTTTATATGCAATAGGTAATTGCAAGTGACATGATTAGATCTTTAATTTACGAGCTTTACTTTTGTTTAACTTGGAAGAAAATATGAGATAAAGTCTTTATTGGCAAAAGGTTGGCTGTTTTATTGATTTTAACCCTGTTGAGACCACTCCGGATTAAAGAGACAAACATCTGTCACGTGACCCGGAATTGGCAAGTGCGACCCGTAACTATAGTGTTTGCAACATGCAATTTCGAAAATTGTAGGAAATTACAAGCAAATAAACACTATTAATTTATTATAGCATGGTAAGGTGGAAGTATTTGTTTATCAATTTATGCTGGTTTGATTCCCACAACTTTCGTTTTGAAGAGACACGCATCGTTTGTTTCGTTACTGACCCGGAACTGTCGAGTTCACTGTATAGTATAAAATATCTTCTTAATATTTTGTATAATTTAGCATCGCAAGAAATGAAGAAAAAATAACATGGTAAAATGTGCAATTTACTTTACTGCAAGCTTGTCAAAATGCGAGCATTAACAAAGCCTGACCTTTGATAGATACAACTGAATGCATATATTAGTGAAATTATGCAATGTATCTAGCCGAATTTACTTGTCCGAATTCTACTCTATCAAAAATTAGAAATCGAGTTTTTAGGAATATGCAGAATATCTCAAGAATTTGAAACATTGAATTTAATCAATCTAGTAATAAATTACCTGGCTAACTTGAATGTATTGGATGGCAACATCGTTTTCGTAGTTAATTGGTGATTAATTACAATTTCATCTGACCTTTTCAGAAATGTTAAGGTGAAGTACAATTTGTTAACTTGACGGGCGTTATTTTTAAATGCGGACAAGGTATAGGAGAGTTATTTCCCCTCGTTGTTACTGTTCACGGAGAACTGTGCACAAAGATGCGCATGAAACTTAACCACTAAATTTGATCACGTCTACTCCTAGGTATTCACCCTGACCTATTCTCATAAACCAACGACTCCACATTTCAGCACATGAGCTTCACTCATCCAATAGCCACGTCATTCTCCAAGGGAAATAGCTCCCTTCGAAGATGCTCTCTACTGAGCTCACTTCATATGGCCATCTTTCTACATTTGTCAACTCAACAACCCACATGGAGGACCACTGATTTGCACCATCTTAGTTTCACCAACAGCTCCAACTACCAGTGCATCCAAGTTAGCAAGAAGCAGCAAACAAACTATATCCTCTCATTTAAAGTTTTCAGTCTGAATTTAATTGCCAGTCCATTGTCAACAAGAAAGCTACACTATAGATAGTATATACTATGTGTCACAGCACTGACCCAAACATTGTCATAGGAACATAATCATGGCTAACATCCCCGATAAACAATTCTCCACAGAGATTTTCCCTGAGGACTATGTGTACTATCTCAATGGAGGGTCACGTCGAGATGACCTTTTTGTCGACTAATCAATGCGTAGCTTTCATCTAGACAAAACACTATTAATAACATTTCTATCACCTGAACGTGACCCTCGTTTGAAAAAGGCCCGATCTAAATTAGCGAGTAGGCGAGCGGAAAATTTTAGATCGGGTTTTAATCAGATTGTGTAAAACCACAACCTACAAACAGTTATTCTTTCCAAAGACAATCATTGATTGGAATAAACTTGATGATAGTGTTGTATGCGCGCAAACTGTTGGCAACATCAGACCAGCTGTTTTCCAGTGGGAATAACTTCAACCCACGCTCTCTCTCCCGTTGCGTTTATGCTGAAAGGCACTGCAACGTATTTATCCAGATCCTGGAGCTATCTGACTATGAAGCTCTATTTATTGAAGTCAGCTGACGACCTCACCGAAATACATGTACAGAGAAACCCCACAAGGTTCTCTTATACAAGAAGGCAGACTTCGAGAACAACTCCTCAGGCAATGACTATTAGGATGTTTTACGGAATGTTATTGAGGCACAACTATTAAAGGACACAGACGATGCCAATCTAGACTTTTATAGATCCTGTTTTAAGTTCATACAATCATACATAGACAGTGACAATGACTGGCCCTATAGCAGTAGTTCTAAGTAGCACAGATGACTGTCTCAATATAATCATTGCTGATATGACTGAAGCAGTACCTCAGCAGAAATATTTTTTATAATTGATTTTGAGAGTACTCCAGAAAATCTGGCAAATGTAAAGAAACTTTTCAAAGGCAGTAAGAACATTGTAATTCCAGCTGACTTGCATAAATTTTAAAGTTAAAAGTAGCAATGACGTTTGTATGAGGATTGATAATCATAATAACTTAGTATATCCAGAGAAACCAATGGCACCACAGTCAGTCTATAATACAGCAAGTCTAGATATTTCATATATACTAGATAAAAAAGTTTAGCAATTGAGACTTAAATTGTAGTCTATTTTATTTGAGTATACATAGATTAGAAAACCAATTGATGAATATTCAGAAGAATGCAATTATGATAGCAACAAATATCCGTGTTGATAGATAGCGACACATCTCTTAATAATGCATAACAAACGTCAAAGTCAGGTAAGACTCACATTCTATTTAGTCACACAAGCTTCAATAACGTGTATGATAGCCGTTTTTGTGTATCACAGCGGTACAACGTTTCCTCATGCTACTGATCAATTTGTAGATCGAGACTACTGGAATGTTGGCACATTCCTCTAATAATGCAACTTCTAGTTGCTGTACGTTGTTGAAATTCGCCGAATGCGGACAGGCGTTGTCCTGCAGGTAAATCGTGGCGTCATGGGTTTGAAAGAAAGGCACAACATATGGAACAACAATTTGCTTACAGTACATGAACTGAAGTGCTGTTAATGTCCCTTGTAGCATTTCAATGTAAAACACGTTCTCCTTGACAGTCAGGATCTTAAATACATTCGTGACAAACATTTTAAAGTTAACTCACTTAAAGAACTTTTTGAGTCTGTACCATCATATGCGATACTTAACTTTTTGAAGGAAATAAATGTATATAATAAGATATAGAGCTTTACATCATTAATATCGTTTGAATTAATAGTATCATTGATTGCTTTCGGCGCGATATGACCTTTTTGTGTTTGTGCGCCGTAAAACCCACAAACAAACAAACGATTACAATGTCTGTTCTACGATTTTGTGGATCTTTCCCCATACCATCACTGATCCACCGCCATACCTGTCCCCTTGCTGCACGGTAGCGACGTCAAATCCTTCACCCTTTGCACGCCACGCATGTGCGACCTTCCATTAGAAAATCTGACTCTAAACCGTGCCTCATTGGTGAATAGCACCTTAGTCCATTCATTAATTGTCCATCTCCGGCGAGCCGTTGCCCAATCTAAACGTGCACGAGCGTGGTTACCCGTAAAATGATTTCTTTGTAGGGACGCCTGCCCGCCAGTTAAGCCACGTTTATGAAGACGATTTCGAATGGTTTGCGTTGAAACAGGAATGGCTGTCGTAGCATGGAACTGCTCCGTAAGTTTAGGGGCCGACATAAAACGACTTCTGCGTGACATCACAACAATATAACAGTCATCAGCAGCTGACGTTTTTTAGGTCTCCCTGACCTTGGACGGTCTTGAACACGTCCAGTTTCATTGAAACGACCTTTAGTTCGTGATATAGTGCTAGCAGCAGCACCAAAATGTTTAGCAACAGCTTTAGCTTCCATTGCACCATTCAACATTCATATCGCAATTGAACGTTGCTCTGAGCTGCCCTGCTTGCTCAAGCAAGTGTTCTGATCGAGGGGTCGTGGGTTCGATCCGGGCGGGGCATACTTCGCGAAGCTTGGTCATGAAATTATTTCTACTGTCATTCTCCCTAAAACCAATGATCTCTTTGATTATGTATAGGGCAGTTGTCAGCCACTGACGAAAGTATGCGCTTAGTAGTTGGTTAACAGCTAAATTTAGAGATTTAGCCTTTCCAGGAGGAGTGAGTAGGTTGACTGACCATTGTTATATTACCTATACAACACAGGTCGTTAGCTCGATGATACTCTAATTATTGTATGATATATATTATACAAGGTACACCGCAAAACTGTCGGCATTGCGCTACCCTATCGAACTTAACCCATAATATTTTACTATACATCAGGGTGGAGAATCAAAACCAGTTCGTATCACTCAAAACGTAAACAAACGGACGCCATTTTGGAAAATTTCAGGTAATTTTTCTAATTTACTCTTTTATTCGTCCACCAATGAAAAAACGAAAATTACTATAACACGCTACTCATTTTCCCGCTTCTAGTGATGTATATTACCTACAGATTCATTTAGAATTTCAACAAGTTATCCCGGACATTGGAATCGAAGTGAGCAAAAATTGGATCGTATTTGACGGATGCGAACTGGTTCAAATTCATACTTTAGCATAGTTTATCACAAAAAAACATTTATTCTCGTTAAAATTGCTATGTATAACCAACGGAACACGTATGTAGTCTTGTAGTAAAGTATCAACTCCTCCAGATATAGTTTGGACATAAAAATAGAATTTTTGAAGAATGATGCGAACCGGTTCAGATTAATACAATGATACGAACCGGTTCAGATTTATGATATTTTACTTTTTTACTTCATTTGCATACGTTCTTTGTCGATGTCTGTTTCACGGCATTAATATTAAAAACTTGCACAATCGTCATTCTGTACACAAATTGTCTGACTGACCTTTGTACGGATCGAGACGCCGAGCATCATGGGTAAAACTGTTTATTTACCTAAAACACGCGGCAATGTTTACATTCTAGTAATTTCCCCCAACAAGTATACTCAACATATAGAGTATGTATTTTGTGTCTACTCAATAAAATATTGCTATCCAACCAACTTTTCTCATTAAATTAAACTTTTACAGTAATTAAACCTCCGTCGTAACGTGTTTACATCTGCCATTCTTTACACGGACATTTGAAATCGAAAGTAGAATACACAGTTTAACTATGCATCTGTACCTTTAGATGTTTAAATGTACTTTGAATACATGGATTTATATTCCCTGTAGCTATAATTGATAATTTATTTTAAATTTTAACAATTATGGTTTGGTCAAAAACCGAAAAAAACCAAAGATTTTGTCTTCATGCGCCGCACTATATTATGTTGCGTACTAAAACGCAGAAATCTGGGAAGGTTGTGCGGGTTAGTATACGGGTGATATATTCACCATCTATTTATGGAATGCAACTTTTAACAACGATTTTTTTCCGACCCGGCGTTCAAGCAGTGATTCATTTTGCCGTTCGTCCTGCGTTAGAGATGAAACTTTGAACCGCGGACATGCGTCAATTGATAAATGATAACGTATTGGCAGTTAATTTATACATAGAAGGTTAGGTGATAATTAGCACCGAGTAATGACTGTTTTAGTAAAATTTGTCGTAATTTTGGCCTTTTTTTATATTTATGAATATCCATAAAATATCGTAATTTTTACGGGCATATAATTTATTTTTTATCGAGTAAGAACAAAGCTCTAATAAAAACGTCATTAAAATCAATTTAATGTGAGTCGGCTCTGTGTCCCTTCGAACTTATTGTTAATGTATATCAACTTCTTTGATGATAACCGCCGACCTTAATTATATAATGACGGACGATGATTTGTTATTGATTTGAGAGCTGTGTGGTCGGTTGTAAGTGAATGAACTCATATTTATTTGTTATTGATAGTATGATTATGGGCCGTTGCACCGTAACTTTAAGCCTGTTTCACCACAAAGAGTGAAATTATGCGATCCTAACAAATTCGATTTCGCCGTGAAAAAAAAACGTCCGTAAGCTATTTCTTTTCGAATTTGCCAAAGAAATCGGACGCGAGATTTTGTCTTTTTGCCGAAAAATCGGCCGATCATCTTGATTTCGCCGAATAAATCGGCTGATTTTTTTTCAGATTTTGCTCAGATTTTTTTAATGCGCGTTATACCCGTAAAATTAAAGTAAACCTTAGCTGAAAACTACAGCGTTCTGCAGCATGACATGAAAGGTTACTATCGAATATTACGAATTTTACAGTATATTATAAATGTTTGTGGCTACTATTTTAATAGAAATTTAAACTCACATCATTTTATGATGATTTAGTAATATGTATATAATTTATCAAACCATTTACATTTATTGTACTTGACTATAAAAAGTAAATGGCATCGTGAAATTTAACTTATGTCCACAATAATTTTGTAAACGTGGCCGATCGTAATATTTTGTACTGTGGTGTGTGTAAAACAATTCCAAATTAATCCAAGTTAATTAATGTATATAGAAATAAAAAATTGTAATCATTTTGAAATAAACAAGCTAAAATTGATAAATACTTCACAATAACAGATAATGACTCAGTCTGCAATTTATCATGAAATTATGTTTTAACATTACAAATGATTCACAAAACTTATTTACTAATGAAAATGAATGTGATAATATCAATATAAAATACACCAAGTCATTGAGACTACACAATAATATTGAATGAAAAATGATTGTTTAATAATCATGCATTATTTGAAGGACATGCTTTAGTGACCAAAATCTCCAGATTCGTTGTTTTTTGGGTGGGACTTATTGTTTCAAAATATGTCCCATGGACTAATGTTTTCTAGATTCAAAATAAATACTGCGCAAGTAATAATGTGCTGTTGGTCAGTGCTTTTCACGTCGGATATTTTGAGTTTTACAAAATGAATACAGTCAGACAGTCTTAAGTAAAATTAACCCAGTGATAAACCAGGTTTTGTGTTTGTGTAAGTGTAACCGCTGTCTCAAGTCCCCAAACGTCGAAATGGATATGTTTTCCAAAAAAAGCCGACACACCTGCCTACATATGTGTTTTATAAGTCATGTTTAGGAAAGAGGAAACATAAATATTTTTATTGTGAAATTAAAATTTCGTCAGCTTGTCATGCACTTTTCGATCCGTACTTGAGTCTATTAAGGAGTAATTTTAGTATGTATTTATTAGGTTTCAATGTGTACGAAAGTCTTTCAATACTTTGAATAGCGAATTGTGATCGTCATTTTGTCTCAATTTAACAACTTTCGCAAACGATTTGACTAATTCGGGATTTTTTATCTGAAAATGACTATACTTAACCGAACACCATCTCTATTTTGAATGTTAAAAATGTCAACGTGCCATTCGCATTTACTTTTTCTCCATCTGACCATGCATATGTCCACAGTCATGTCTTCATAAACGTAACCGGTGAGTTATATGGTAACATGAATTCATTTTCAGCTAAAACTCCCGAAAAAATCAGATCGTTGTAAAAAGTTTTGAAATCGAGACGAAAACGAAATAAAATTGTGTAAGTTTGGAAAAATAATGCCGTGAAACTGACATCGACAAAGCACGTATGCAAATAAAAATAAAATTTCAAAATACCATAAATCTGAACCGGTTCGTATCATTGTATAAACCTGAACCGGTTCGCATCATTCTCAAAAAATTCTATTTTTATGTCAAAACTAAGTCAGGAAGAGTTAATACTTTCCTACAAGACTACACGCTTGCTCCGTGGGTTATACATGGCAAATTTAACGAGAAGAAATGCATTTTTGTGATAAACTAGGCAAAAGCATGAATTTGAACCAGTTCGCATCCGTCAATAATGACCTAATTCTTGCTCACTTCGATTTCAATGTCCGGGATAACTTGTTGAAATTCTGATTGAATCTGTATGTTATATACATCATTAGAAGCGGAAAAATGAGTAGCGTGTTATGGTAATTTTTGTTTTTTCATTGGTGGACGATTAAAAGAGTAAATTAGAAAAAATACCTGAAATTTTCCAAAATGGCGTCCGTTTGTTTACATTTTATATGATACGAACTGGTTTTGATTCTCCACCCTGACTTACTTTAATTTTGTATCTAAGTTGGTTATTGAGTTATTAGCGAAAAATGGAATTTTTATAATGGCGGACTTAATTTGCATATTATGCAAATTGCTCAAGGATGACAGGGTGTCATCACTCGGATTCTTATTCAGCACCTTTCAAAGATATAGAAACAGCAAAAAAACTTTGTGGGGACTCAAGTGCACGGTTCACCTCATATACTGCAGGACTATTAATAAAGTAAAGATTGAAAGAGAAAATGAAACACGTGTTTGCCTAGTCGATCCGGAAAGTGTGTCGTGAGAATTCATCTTAAATAAAAATCATTACATACAGCCAATCATTGGAATAAGATGATCTAAATATATCTAGGAAATATAACACGGCGGCATCAAGCGGTTTGTAGAACGCTGCTTGAAGAGCAGATTGGGAGTAAAGACAAATGCAGGAACATTGACGTTCTTTTTATCATCAAGGATTCAAAGAACAACATACTCTTGTGCGACTTGCGAGTGACGCATAAATAATGGCTATGTGGTTTGCGCCACCTTCTTTCAGTTCATGTTTTACTATGTATAATTTACTATTGTAAGCTGGGATAAGCAAATGTTATTATAAGTGATTTCACTGAATTGTAAGTTAGAAAAAAAGAATAAATTTGCTTATCCCAGCAACGTAACTACTTGTCATATATTTTATCATTGTTTTATTATATGCGTCATTTATAAATATGTATAATAAATGACAAAATCATCATACAATTTGGTCGTTGTCAAGTTCATTATTCCATGTACAATCAGAACAAGCTGCTGCGTCAACGGACAGTTTAAGGTTGCCAACCTGGTTTGATTCCAGAAGTTGTGCGATACATATATATGAAAAATGAGTTTGACAGTTATCTAGGTAAAAAATGTATCGTAAAAAAATGATTCTCAAAAAATGCATTGAATTTGAATCTGATGACACTATGAGAAACTCGGTAGAACTGAATTATCTACACAAATATCTGCATTAAAACACCCGTGTATTATCACAGTGTATTCAAACCTGAAAACCGATTTGTACGTACGATGTCCGTAAGGACAAATGTAATCTGTTATTCGTTGTAACGCAGAGTACTAAAATTATCAACGATAAGCCAGTGTGTTTAACGTTATTCCAATTCAGGTTTGTTGAGGAAAATAGAAACAAAAATATTGAATACCTTTTCCGGCGTACAAACCACATCATTGTAGTAGAGCTGTTGATCAGTTACTTATTGCGAATTAAAAGTGAATAAAGGTACAAACCATGCATTACATGTATAAGAGCACTTTTCATAATATCTAAACACTTTCTTAGAGTATATTGAGTTACAACTACCAGTAAAAAATTGTATGAAGAATTCTACAGTGATATATCTTGATGTCTCGCGATATTGTGTATTAAATCTTGGGTCATTTGGTACACGTCAGATATCATGGTGTATTCAGATGAGTGTGATATTGATTAGGATATTCAATCTTATATTCACATCCAACTCTGTTGAATACTGCCAAGAAGCAAGTCACTCTGTAGAACCTTGTTCAACCGAAATCAATGGGTCAGAAATACATAGAGTATTATTGTATTTTTTTCCCGATCACTTGGTCATTCCGATATAGTTTTTCTGTTTGATTTGGTTTTACGGCGCACCAACACAGAAAGGTCATATCGCGCAAGTTTTTTTCCATTTTCAATGTAACATTAACATGTTTGCATGTAAGGCACTAGGAAGTTATTAGACCATATATCATTTTCAAATTTACATTTATAAGTCTTCAAATGATGCAAGCCTACAAAACAAGTTGAACAGTTACGAACATTTCATACAGTGTTAAAGAATGCTATTATAGGCAATATATTTTGTGACCAAATTAAAATGATAGAATCAACGTATATTGCAATTTGTCCTCTGCAGTGTGATCTTGCATAACAGCTAAATTAAATTAATGTATGCAAATAGAAAGCCAGTCTGATTAAAACCCGATCTAAAATTTTCCACTCGCCTACTCGCTAATTTAGATCTGGCCGTTTTCTTACGAGGGTCACGTTCAGGTGACCATTTCTCACTATAATATTCATGATGATATCGTTATGTAAAGTAACTTGTTTACATCGTCTATGTCACACAATTTGATAGAGCCATCCAATCCAGACAGTGAACAATACCGCTGTCAAATCAGCTCGCAAACCTTTGTCTATAAAATAGAAATTACGAAATCAAAATGCTATTGATAGTGTTTCGTCTAGATGAAAGCTACGCATTGATTGGTCGACATAAAGGTCATCTCGACGTGACACCCCATGCAAACCTTAGAGATCCTGTACGACAACGCTCTGCAGGATATCTGTTTACGGAGATTGATAGAAAGCAAATAGACGGGATCAGGAATGAACCGTATAATAAAACCCTGTTAAAATAGTCGAGACACGATTAAGAGATAATGAATTGTATTAGTCCATTTCGTATTGATATTCAATATGTTAACTGATCTAAGTGTTGACAAATTATATAATTATCATTGCAACAATTTTAACTGCCCAGACTTGCACAGCTTCCCACTGGAGTTTATTTATACTAGAAACTTTAACGACGTCTACATGAACTATAAATTATTCCAGCTGTATATGGATACCCAGGAGAATTTTACAAATTGCAAGACATTAACATTGATTGGGATTAATCTGATACAATTAGTATAGTTCATGATGCTTTATGCCACTTTTCGGCATACATTCGGTCAATGTTCGAGTGTTTGTCAACCACACATTAGACCCAACTCAGACTTGGATACTTGGACATCAACACCTGACCAAATACTGGAAGATAGTTGTATGTGGTTCAGACAATGTACTATGTATGAACTAACTATTCCATGACCTAACTCCATTCCGACGTAGCTTTAGTCTCTGCTCATAGGAATGCCTTATTTTACGGAACTTCCGTAACTTTAACATAGTCATACAAGGTTTTCTAGAGTTACTGAATTTCTGTAACTTTAGCGTTTCCTCATAGGGTTGCTTAGTGTAACGGAACTACCGTAAACTTTACCCTTGCAAAACAGGGTTGTCAAGTGACAGAATTTTTATAACTTCAGCCTCTCCTCATAGGGTTGTCTAGTGTAACGGTACTTCCGTTATTTTAGCCTTACCTCATGAGGTTGTCCTGTGTTTCGGAACTTAAGCCTCTCCTGATAGGGTTGCCTAGTGTTTCTAAGTTCCGTAGGTGTAGCCTCGACTAAAATGGGTTGTCAAGTGTAAATTTAGCTTTAAAGGGTTGGCTTATGTGCCAAACTTCCGTAACTATAGGCTCGCCTAATAGGGTTGTACAGTATTATAGAATTTCCGTAACTTTAGCCTCGTTATATCGGGATGTCTAGTGTTACGGTATTTCCGAAATTAACTTGCCTCTTAGGGTTGTCTAGAGTTACGGAACTTCAGCCTCTCCTTATAGGGATGTCTAGTGTTACGGAATTTCCGTAACTTTAGCCTTGCCTCATAGAGTTGTCTAATGTAAAGGAACTTCCGTAACTTTAGCCTTGCTCCTCATAGGGTTGTCTAGTGTTACGGAACTTCCGTAACTTTAGCCTCTCCTTATAGGAATGTCTAGTGTAACGGAACTTCCGTAACTTTAGCCTTGCCTCATAGAGTTGTCTAATATAAAGGAACTTCCGTAACTTTAGCCTCGTTATATCGGGATGTCTAGTGTTACGGAATTTCCGTAACTTTAGCCTCTCCTCATAGGGTTGTCTAGTGTTACGGAACTTCCGTAACTTTAGCCTTGCTCCTCGTAGGGTTGTCTAGTGTTACGGAACTTTCGTAACTAAAGCCTTGCCTCTCAGGGTTGTCTAGAGTAACGGAACTTCCGTAACTTTAGCCTTGCCTCATGGTGTCGTCTAGTGTAACGGAAGTTCCGTAACTTTAGCCTTGCTTCACGTGGTTGTCTAGTATTACGGAACTTCCGTAACTTTAGCCTCACCACATAGGGTTGTCTAGTGTTACGGAACTTCCGTAATTTTAGCCTCTCCTCATAGGGTTGTCTAGTGTTACAGAACTTCCGTAACTTTAGCCTTGACTCTCAGGGTTGTCTAATGTAACGGAACTTTCGTAACTTCAGCCTTGCCTCAAAGGGTTGTCTAGAGTAACGGAACTTCCGTAACTTTAGCCTTGCCTCATGGTGTCGTCTCGTGTAACGGAACTTTCGTAACTTTAGCCTTGTTTCACATGGTTGTCAAGTATTACGGAACTTCCGCCTCCCCTCATAGGGTTGTCTAGTGTTACGGAACTTCCGCCTCACCTCATAGAGTTGTCTAGTATTACGGAACTTCTGTAACTTTAGCCTCACCTCATAGGATTGTCTAGTGTTACGGAACTTCCGTAACTTTAGCCTTGACTCTCAGGGTTGTCTAATGTAACGGAACTTTCGTAACTTCAGCCTTGCCTCTTAGGGTTGTCTAGAGTAACGGAACTTCCGTAACTTTAGCCTTGCCTCATGGTGTCGTCTAGTGTAACGGAACTTTCGTAACTTTAGCCTTGCTTCACATGGTTGTCAAGTATTACGGAACTTCCGCCTCACCTCATAGGGTTGTCTAGTGTTACGGAATTTCAATAACTTTAGCCGTAACTTTAGCCTTGTCCCATAGGGTTGTCAAGTGTTACGGAACTTCCGTAACTTTAGCCTCTCCTCATAGGGTTGTCTAGTGTTACGGAACTTTCGTAACTAAAGCCTCTCCTTATAGGGATGTATAGTGTAACTAAATTCCGTAACTTTAGCCTTGCCTCTCAGGGTTGTCTAGAGTAACGGAACTTTCGTAACTTTGGCCTTGCCTCTCAGGGTTGTCTAGAGTAACGGAACTTCCGTAACTTTAGCCTTGCCTCATGGTGTCGTCTAGTGTAAGGGAACTTCCGTAACTTTAGCCTTGCCTCATGGTGTCGTCTAGTGTAACGGAACTTCCGTAACTTTAGCCTTGCCTCATGGTGTCGTCTAGTGTAACGGAACTTCCGTAACTTTAGCCTTGCTTCACATGGTTGTCTAGTATTACGGAACTTCCGCCTCAACTCATAGGGTTGTCTAGTATTACGGAACTTCCGTAACTTTAGCCTTGCTTTACATGGTTGTCTAGTATTACGGAACTTCCGTAATTTTAGCCTCACCTTATAGGGTTGTCTAGTGTTACGGAACTTTCGTAACTTTAGCCTTGCCTCTCAGGGTTGTCTAATGTAACGGAACTTTCGTAACTTCAGCCCTGCCTCTCAGGGTTGTCTAGAGTAACGGAACTTCCGTAACTTTAGCCTTGCTTCACATGGTTGTCTAGTATTACGGAACTTCCGCCTCACCTCATAGGATTGTCTAGTATTACGGAACTTCCGTAACTTTAGCCTCAACTCATAGGGTTGTCTAGTATTACGGAACTTCCGTAAATTTAGCCTTGCTTCACATGGTTGTCTAGTATTACGGAACTTCCGCCTTACCTCATAGGGTTGTCTAGTATTACGGAACTTCCGTAACTTTAGCCTTGCCTCATGGTGTCGTCTAGTGTAAGGGAACTTCCGTAACTTTAGCCTTGCCTCATGGTGTCGTCTAGTGTAACGGAACTTCCGTAACTTTAGCCTTGCCTCATGGTGTCGTCTAGTGTAACGGAACTTCCGTAACTTTAGCCTTGCTTCACATGGTTGTCTAGTATTACGGAACTTCCGCCTCAACTCATAGGGTTGTCTAGTATTACGGAACTTCCGTAACTTTAGCCTTGCTTTACATGGTTGTCTAGTATTACGGAACTTCCGTAATTTTAGCCTCACCTTATAGGGTTGTCTAGTGTTACGGAACTTTCGTAACTTTAGCCTTGCCTCTCAGGGTTGTCTAATGTAACGGAACTTTCGTAACTTCAGCCCTGCCTCTCAGGGTTGTCTAGAGTAACGGAACTTCCGTAACTTTAGCTTTGCCTCATGGTGTCGTCTAGTGTAAGGGAACTTCCGTAACTTTAGCCTTGCCTCATGGTGTTGTCTAGTGTAAGGGAACTTCCGTAACTTTAGCCTTGCCTCATGGTGTCGTCTAGTGTAAGGGAACTTCCGTAACTTTAGCCTTGCCTCATGGTGTCGTCTAGTGTAACGGAACTTCCGTAACTTTAGCCTTGCTTCACATGGTTGTCTAGTATTACGGAACTTCCGCCTCACCTCATAGGATTGTCTAGTATTACGGAACTTCCGTAACTTTAGCCTCAACTCATAGGGTTGTCTAGTATTACGGAACTTCCGTAAATTTAGCCTTGCTTCACATGGTTGTCTAGTATTACGGAACTTCCGCCTTACCTCATAGGGTTGTCTAGTATTACGGAACTTCCGTAACTTTAGCCTCACCTCATAGGGTTGTCTAGTGTTACGGAACTTCCGTAATTTTAGCCTCACCTTATAGGGTTGTCTAGTGTTACGGAACTTTCGTAACTTTAGCCTTGCTCCTCGTAGGGTTGTCTAGTGTTACGGAACTTTCGTAACTTTAGCCTTGCTCCTCGTAGGGTTGTCTAGTGTTACGGAACTTTCGTAACTAAAGCCTATCCTTCTAGGAATGTCTAGTGTTACGGAACTTTCGTAACTTTAGCCTTGCCTCATGGTGTCGTCTAGTGTAACGGAAGTTCCGTAACTTTAGCCTTGCTTCACGTGGTTGTCTAGTATTACGGAACTTCCGTAACTTTAGCCTCACCTCATAGGGTTGTATAGTGTTACGGAAGTTCCGTAACTAAAGCCTCTCCTTATAGGGATGTCTAGTGTAACTGAACTTCCGTAAATTTAGCCTTGCCTCTCAGGGTTGTCTAGAGTAACGGAACTTCCGTAATTTTAGCCTCACCTTATAGGGTTGTCTAGTGTTACGGAACTTTCGTAACTTTAGCCTTGCCTCTCAGGGTTGTCTAATGTAACGGAACTTTCGTAACTTTAGCCTTGCCTCTCAGGGTTGTCTAGAGTAACGGAACTTTCGTAACTTTAGCCTTGCCTATCAGGGTTGTCTAGAGTAACGGAACTTTCGTAACTTTAGCCTTGCCTCTCAGGGTTGTCTAATGTAACTGAACTTTCGTATCTTTAGCCTTGCCTCTCAGGGTTGTCTAGAGTAACGGAACTTCCGTAACTTTAGCCTTGCCTCTCAGGGTTGTCTAATGTAATGGAACTTTCGTAACTTCAGCCTTGCCTCTCAGCGTTGTCTAGTGTAACGGAAGTTCCGTAACTACTAAAGCCTCTCCTTATAGGGATGTCTAGTGTAACTGAACTTCCGTAACTTTAGCCTTGCCTCTCAGGGTTGTCTAATGTAACGGAACTTTCGAAACTTCAGCCTTGCCTCTCAGGGTTGTCTAGTGTAACGGAAGTTCCGTAATTAAACCCTCTCCTTATAGGGATGTCTAGTGTAACTGAACTTCCGTAACTTTAGCCTTGCCTCTCAGGGTTGTCTAATGTAACGGAACTTTCGTAACTTAAGCCTTGCCTCTCAGGGTTGTCTAGAGTAACGGAACTTCCGTAACTTTCGCCTTGCCTCATGGTGTCGTCTAGGGTAACGGATTTTCCGTAACTTTAGCCTTGCTTCACATGGTTGTCTAGTATTACGGAACTTCCGTAACTTTAGCCTCAACTTATAGGGTTGTCTAGTATTACGGAACTACCGTAATTTTAGCCTCACCTCATAGGGTTGTCTAGTGTTACGGAACTACCGTAATTTTAGCCTCACCTTATAGGGTTGTCTAGTGTTACGGAACTTTCGTAAGTTTAGCCTCGTCCCATAGGATTGTCTAGTATTACGGATCTTCCGTAACTTCAGCATCGCCATATACAAGTGTAACGGAACTTCCGTCACTTTAACTTGCCTCTCAGGGTTGTCAAAACTCACAACAACTAACTCGGGCTCAAGAAAATATACCGAGACCATAGCTACTCATTCGGAACATCTCGACCTTTCATGAATGAATACACTAATACACACATATTTCCTTGTTTTAATTTGAACCAAATATCGAGTATTTGCTAACTTAGTTTCAAAATGGCGCCTAAATATGTCCGAGAAGTTCCGAATGTATAGCTACTGTTAACCACTTATCCATTCGGAGCTCCTCTGCTTTTATTTCATTCAATGAATGGCCGAAGAGTTCTGAATGTCACCAGTTTTTAAACTCAACCAGACATTAAATTTTATTTAGCTGTCAATGGCGCATACATTGATCCCGTTGATTTAAATACTCTGGCTAAATTACTTCTGTACTTACAATCAATGAAACAAATAACGAACCATTATTTATTTACAAATATATGACCGAGTATTTAAATAGGAAGGATTAATGTATGAGCCACCGACAGTTGAATAAAATTCAACCATGGGCGATGTCAACATGAACAACTAATCCCACATTTAGCTCCTTGCAACATAATTGCTGGAGGTAAAGTTCGTTTTTTCTCAACGGTCAAAGCTTGAATAATTTCAAAGTGACTGACTGCATTGTTTTTGTACTGGCGGCCTATTTGTTATTAAAATATCTTGACTAAAACATATCATACGGCATAAGCGGCTTAACCCAATCATAATACACACTTTTGGAAACTCATGAATTTATTACGACAATAAATTTAACAAACGCACCGTGAAATTATTCATGTTTTGACAGTTGAGAAAAAAACGAACTACATACGAGTGGTTAGTTGTGATTGTTGATGAATGTATCTCAAGTAAAAAGCAACACCAAAGAATTGGAAATGTACTTGGACAACAAACATCTCAAGGACATTAAGTCCGAGATGACTTGTTAAATATCAGCAGGCCAAAGCATATCAAGGGCATGGAATTGGACAACAAACATCTCAAGGACAAGAAGTCCGAGACGACTTGTTAAATATCAGAAGGCCAAAGTATACAATCCACGCGTAATGGGACAACAAACATCTCAAGGACAAAATGTCCGAGACGACTTGTTAAATATCAGAAGGCCAGAGTATACAATCCACGCGTAATGGGACAACAAACATCTCAAGGACAAAATGTCCGAGACGACTTGTTAAATATCAACAGGCCTAGGTTTACAATCCACGCGTAATTGGACAACAAACATCTCAAGGACAAAAAGTCCGAGACGACTTGTTAGGGGTTAACAGACCAACATGTAAACGGATCTTGATATTCGTCGATTTCTCCTCCACAGCAGTTGACTGAAGACTACAAACTATCTTGACATGTCTCATGAATCTTTGTGTCCATAACGACAGATCTGGAATGATAAAACACAGTCTCATTATAGAATAAAAATACAATAAAGTAAAATAAAATGCTTCTGATTACTGATTCATATCTGTAAATCTATTACTGACTTAGAGTGACAACAAAATTCTAAAAGCAATAGTTCGACCAATGTTTATTAAAAAATTCGGTTAAATTGTATCAAACTGTCAGTGGCGCATACATTAACCCAACGATTTAAATATTCACTACAGTTATGCTGTATTCACGATTGATAAAAATATTTAAATCAGCGGAATTAACGTACGTATGCGCCAAGGACAGTGGAATAATAACTTACAATAGACGTTGGCAAATACGGATTGCTATTTTCAGCCAATTAAACAGCTGAATGTTCATAAAATCGGGATATAATGAAACATACATGAATATGTTATTAACAAAAACAGCTTTTTAAAAATCTATATCTCATTATATACATCTCATGTTTTTCAAAAACCATATTAACTGAAAACAAAGGTATGGAAAATTGTTTTCCGAGAAAAGATTATATTAAGCCATTTAAAACTTCAAGAAACAAATAAGCAGCCCCTATTCTACAAACTACCGCAAAATAAAAATAGTGTTATCATGATAATAAACAGTAGCACATGGAGATGGCTATTTTTATTTTAAAGAATAGCAAATTATCTTTGATTTATCTACAAATGATATTCAAGAATAAATGTTTCCTTTGCTCACATTCCAACTAGTAGGGAATAGAATACCAATCATTATTCTTTTTCCAAAGTAGAGCATAAGATGTGGTATTCCCAAATTTTATTCAACTGTCATTGGTGCATATATTAACCCCGCTGATTTAAATATTCACTGTAGTAAGTATTGTAGTGATGCTTTGTTATATTATATTAGTATATCACGATCGATAACAAGAGCAGTCCAAGGACAGCACGCTCGACTTTCGAGTGTTTTGTTCGTGGCAAGGCTTATCTTTAAACAAAAATGATTTCAAGACAGGACTTAATTTTTGAAATGAAATAAATCAATCAAACAATAATTACTAATTCATATTTGTAAAATATTAAAAAGGCATAACTCCTAAAACATTCATCCATAGTAATGTCCCTTCAAAGTTAAGTATACATAGTATCAATGAATAAGCATACCTACTTTCGTTTAGATATCTTTATACGGAACTACTGATATTTCAATTTAAACAAATTTCAATATTAAAGGGGAATAATTCCAAAAAACAACCAAGAGTTGTGTCCCTTTGTAGTCGTGTATATGTAGTTCTGATGAATAAGCATACTAACAGTCATTTAAATATCTTGATGAGTATTGAAAATATTTCAGTTTAAAGTACTTTAACCCTAATTTAAAAGTTGTAAAGGTGCACAACTTCAGAAAAAAAATCATCAAGAGTTACATCCCTTTGTAGTCGAGTAGATGTAGTACAGATGAAAAAGCATACTAACTTTCTGTCAAACAAAATATATTCGGTTTGAGCAAACTTTAATCTTAAATATTAAAGTATAAAGGGAAATAACACGGTAAGTAATTCATCCAGAGTAATGTCCCATTAGAGTCCGATAGATGAAGACCTGATGAAAAAGCATTTCAACTTTCATTCAAATGTATTTGCAAGTACTAAAAATATCCTATTAGAACAAATTTTAATCTTAAATGCTCAAGTATAAAGGGGCATAGCTCCAAAAACAATTCATCTACTGTTACCTCCCTCTATTGTTCTGTAGATATAGTACCAATAATTAAGTATACAAGTAAAATATCTTGATCAGTATTGAAGATATTCTACATAGGAAAAACTTAAACCTCATATTTTGCAATTTTTTAAGTATAAGAGGGCAATAACTCAAAAAATAACTCATCCAGAGTTATCCCCTTTCACAGTATGGTTAATATAGTCCCACTAAATAAGTATACTAACTTTCAATGAAATAACTTGGATAGTGTTGAAGATGTAAGAGTTTCAAAAAACTTTAACCTGAAAACCAACGCCTACGCCGACGCCAACACCAACGCCGACGCCGACGCAAAAGGATAGCAATAGCTCTCATTTTCTTCGAAAAGTCGAGCTAAAAACGGAAACCCATATTCATGTAGAGGGGAAAGTCAAACAAATATCTAGTATTTAAAAAAGTGGGTTAATGTATGCACTACTGACAGATGAATGAAATTTAAATCTATGTCACTGATTTTTATGTACTTCTTAACAGACATACTTTTATATACAATACCCACCAAAAACTCGGAGACATTTTCACTTTGTAAGCCTAATACATAATTATGCTTTATCACAAGTTTGATTACCATTTTCCATACTTGCTGAGGTTACAAAAGTAGCTTAAAATCTGTGTTATAGAAAATAATTACATTTAAATAAGGTTTTGGTGGCTTTGTGATATCAGATCCTGAATCTTATAAATATGATGCATTCAAGAAATTGGTTTTCATTTAGTTATCAACCATGTTAAACGCATGTATATTAAAAATGATGGTTCTACCAAAAACATGTAACTATATATGTATATGTATATATATGTATCAATGTAACTATTTATTTTTAATTTCCGTTGTCTCAAAACTTTTGATGGGTACTGTATATGCTCAGAACTCCGATCACCGAAATCTGAGATGAGAAACAAATCAAAATGGGCAGTGTAAAACTAGACTACATCCTTCCCTAATTACATGCTGTAAGACTAGTTTTAACCTTTCTATGAGACAACATATTGTGTCATCAAGAACCGCCCCCTTCAATTACAACTTCTTACTAACTTTAAACTTACAACCATCTGATACATCAAGGTATTTTTACTTCTTACATTTTAAGCAAGGGGCTCACTGAAACAATTACAAGATTAAGCTGCAATCAGTCAGCGGTCAGAACAATTCTATTTGAAAACAATTTATCCTCATTCGGAACACCTCGATCATTCATCTTTTTACTATAAGGGACATTAGTTAGTTGTTTCCCCTCATATACTCGTCAAATAGATAGGTCTTGTTAGTTGGATTACTTGGATTTTACCCTTACTTTTCAAGGTCAATTTGCCAAAATTAATCTTAAATAACTTGTTTGTAAATCATTTAATTTGTTTGAAATTCAAGCCATGTATTTTTAAGGCAAAGAACTATCCAAACTTCACCACGTCTGTTTATAACTCCATTAACAAGAAAGATATTAGATTAACTATTTTGTTATCCTTACATAGGAAATCAATGATAAAATCCAAGGATTCCAACTGTAAGGACCTACTTACCAATTGGATTGCTTCAGATTTTATCAGGGAAAGATTACTGACTAAAGTCCCTAATTGCTCTATCAATACCACTTTCAAATATATTTTGCTTTGCTACAACCAAACCATAATTGTCAAATAGATGAAGGTAGCGTCAACCATATAAAAGTAGATGTAGTTTTGTGCTGATGTAGTGTAACGCTTTACAATCTACCTGTTCAAACCATAAAAGTAACCAAAATTTACCTTTCGATGTCTGTAGATTTCTTATTTTATCAGTACATGATACACATATATCCAGAATATTCCTGAAAAAAAGACACACATCATGATTAAAAACTTATTTATTGACAATTTTGTTTTATAAATAGACAACGTATAATTTAAAAGCTATTCTGATTAAATCTCTATAATAGTTTACTTGTTCAAACGTCTTAACGCTATAAATGGTTCATGAAATGCGAGGTTGGAGACTAAATAGACGCTGATTTGCAACTATGTAGATATAAACATAAATGACAAAATATGCACTAGTTTATAGGCAAATCACAGTCGATAAGCAATGCGTGCTTGTATCCTTGTAAAGAGTGTATTATCTTGTTCATAGCCTCCAAAAGTCGTTGAAAAAAACATGTTTTGGAATAAATAAATTCACTTTTACTCAAGACAAAAGAAACAAATAATCATCTTATAATAATCCTATATCAATATTAAATAGCCACAATATGTTTCAAACTCTGTGACAAAAGTCAGCTGTTTTTACAGTAAAAATAACATGCAGTATACATCTGTTCATTTGACCAGATTAACTCATTTTTTGGGGTTTTTTTTGGGGGGGGGTTTAAGTTCTAAATACCCTTTTTATACAGGCACAACTTTAAGTAATTAAATTAGTAAGGCTTATATAGAATGCTGTGGTATTTAGGTTAGATGTTTAATGTACGAACCACTGGCCAAGTAGAGTTAAGTCGCACACATATCGGAGATTACCAATCCATCATTGCCAAAAAACATGGATTTGGTATTTGTAAATTTTATTCGACAGTCAGTGGCGCCTACATTAATCGATACTTTAAGCACCTACTTCATTGTTTTGTACTGACAATCGATGAAAGTGATACCCATATCTATGAAACGGGATTTTCGAGCTAATATTAAGTATTAAAATCAGCGAGGTTAATATATGCATCACTGACTGATGAATAAATTTAACAATTTCTATGACTTAATATTTCATATACTTCCATGAAACATACTTTTTACATATATCTCCATAATCGAGCATTTAATGTTTTATAACTTGCAATAGAATAATGATGCGTAAGCACAAAACTAGACTGCATCCGTCTTTTAATACAATTGTTTGTTTATATTGGGTTAAACGCCGTGTCAACTTTTTTGGATCATTTTACGGCGTCCAGCGCATCATACCTAGCTTTCCTGGACCCTTGTCTATAACCAGTACTCACCTACCCTTTCACAAAGCCGGATACTCATTAATGGAAGAAAATTCACATAACTGTCAAATTTTCATTGAAGGGTATAATCTCTCCGGGTGGGATTCGAACCCCTATCCCCTTCGGGACACAAGATTTCAAATCCCGGCGCGCTACAAACTGCGCTATCGACCGGGGTCTTTTATAACAAATTGTGTCAACCTTCCGACACAACTTCTTTTTATCTAATATCAGAACTTGGAACCGACTACTAGCTGATACCAGCAGAGGCCCCTATCTATACTCAGCAAAAATAGAAACTTTACATTGTGTAAACCAGAATTTCGTTGCTAAATCATTATGTGTAATAATCAAAACTATCTAATCTTATTGGCATTTTGATGTACTACACAAATCCGAAAATTTCGTGCAGTTATATGCTCCACGAGCGACTTAATCCGCCATTTCCGGTTTCTTACACCGACCACGCCACAGACAATCTCAAGTCATGTGGAGTAAAACTTTTCTCACAGAAACGTTTGTTTGTTTTTAAAACCAAGAAAAAGCACTTTTGTTTAGTCTTACGACTTTCAGAAGCAATGCCACGGCTCTCTGAAAATCAAAGAAATCAGGCTATTGGGATGCTCCAAGCGGGTGCCAGGATTATGGACGTTGCGCAGCACTTTGGTTGCTTTCGGCAAACCATTCATAACCTTAGCACCCGGTTCGGTAATACTGGGTCCGTACATGACCGTCCGAGACCCGGTGCACCACGTCTAACGTCACGTAGGGACGACCGCGTCATCGGCTTAAATCATCTACGTAATAGGTTTTTGCCAGCTACAGCTACTGCTCGTCAATTTGGTGTAAGTGCCCAAACCATACGGAACCGCCTAAGGCAATCTCATGTTCCAATTTGTGCCTGCAGGCCTTATACTGGGCAGATAATGAGACCCCGCCATAGGGTCGCCAGGTTGGCATGGACACAACGTCACGAACGCTGGACACGTAACCAGTGGGGAAGAGTTATTTTCAGTGACGAATCTCGCTTCAGAATTAGCCATGCCGACGGAAGGGTGCGAATTTATCGTCGCTGAAATGAAAGATTCGCACAATGTTGCATCAGGGAAAGGGACAGGTTTGGTGGGGGAAGTGTGTTGGTATGGGGTGGAATTATGGGGGATCAAAGGACACAACTTGTGGTAGTCCCCGGTAATCTGAATGCACAAGGTTACGTGAATATTCTCACGAATACTCTAGTACCTTTCATGCAGGCTCATGGTCCTGGACTAACCTTCCAGCATGACAATGCAAGGCCACATACTGCCCGCTTGACAACCAATTTTCTGGCGCGTAATAACGTCAACGTCTTGCCATGGCCCGCTCTTTCCCCAGATATGAATCCCATTGAACATATCTGGGATGAACTTGGACGAAGAGTAAGGACTAACCACCATATAAACAGCGTGAACGACCTCACTAATGCACTGCAGGTGGAATGGCAGGCGTTGCCTAACGTCCTAATTAGACGTTACGTACGCTTCATGAGGCGGAGAGTCAGAGCGTGTATTGCCAGATATGGGGGGCACACACGTTACTGAGGTGTTCTAAACAACATTAAGGACTCAAATAAAAATAATCAACGCATCCAAACTTTTGTTCACCATCACCTTTAATTCCTGTATTTTTCATTCTGACCCCTAGGTTAAACTCTTACGTCGTAATCATGGTTCGTACAAGTTATATCAACAAAAATGTAACTAAAGTGATGCAATGTCTTCAAGGAATAAAATGCATTAATTTTTTTTTGATATTCCGACGGAAACTCAAATTATGCCCACTTAAACACCATGTAAAGTTTTTTATTTTGCTGAGTATAGATACTCTTCAAGCAGGGGCTCCCTGAATTACAATTACACGAATAATCTGTAATCCGTCCAGGGGGCAGGATCATTTTACATGAAGATAACCAAACCTGCACTTATTGACAACTCAACCCACGGGCTCTTAACTCATACATTAATAGTTAAGTAAGTTAAACCAGTTTACTAGTATTTTAATTTTAAACAAAAGTGTAATTAAGTTTTGTATTATATGAATTATATCAAGTACATGTAAATGTAGATCAATATCAAAGATTTTAAATGCATACTAGTTAAACAGAAAAGCGGAGATTGCGGGTTCGAGCCCGGTCGCGGTAGGTCATACCCTAATTCATGAGTTGTCGGCTTCGTGGCAGGGTAAGTTAGTACTGGTGATAGAAAAGTGTCCAGGAAACCTATAGTAGGAAGAGCTGGTCGTATTATATATATGACCTAAATAGAATACAACTTCATAATGGAGTAAATAGATATTACTTCACACATTTGTCTCCCTTTTGGATGGGGCAATAAAGATTTGAGCTATGCCGATAAGATGAATAGTTATTAGGCCTTACGTTAACTGGATTGACCCAATCTTTAGCTCCCGTAGAAGTCTGAAAACTCTTATTATCTACCTTTGATCTAACTCTCCTGTTTTCCTGTATCTGTTTTCTATATCTCTACCACTACACTTACATATACATATTGCCATGCTACAACTCAAAACATTATAACGGAAGTTTCTACTTTAAAGAAATAGATGTACATGTACTCTTGCCCTGATCCATCGAAATGTTTTAACGAGCTACCTATTAAAACAAATAAAATTACAAACATGTACCTTCAAGTGTCTGTAGATTTCCAAATTCTATCAGAACACAACTCACACAGGTCCAAAACTTTCCTGAGATAAAAAAAACCAAAATGATTAAAAGTCATTAATACATAGACACCTTAAAACTTCATACAAGCTATTCTGATTATGCCGTAGTGTTATACTTGTGAAAAACAAGGTAGTAGACTAAAATATACAGATTTGCAACATATACTTTTTACATAATCGATGTAGAAATAGCTATTAACTTTTATTATAATACTTCACGTGATTTGTGTACTACTTCTGGACATTACCTATCGGCCCGCTTGACATCACCTATCGGCCCCCCGCTTAAAGCGATGGGAGACTATTGCGTTGGAGTTTGCTAATACCCGGACCCCATTTTTTAGCCATTCGATATCAGTGACCTCCTTTGCGCAGACGCTTGCTTTTTACGAAACAACTACATGTAACTTAACGGTATAAAAATGTCCTCAAATTCAGAAGCATAAACAACAAATAAAATCAAATGGGTTGTGTCTATTGAATTGTTTACAATTTCTGATTTTTGTTGTTCAGTATAATCCATTCTACATAATAACAAAATATGCAAACAACGATTTGCAAACAAAGAGTATATTTGTTTGGAAGAGTATACTTGTTTTAAGTATACTTACCTTAAAGTGTATACTTCCCTTAAAGAGTAATTTGTTTGAAAGCGTATTCTCTTTTGGAAGAGTGTATTTGTTTAAAAGAGAATATTTGTTTGATAGAATATTCTCTATGGAAGAGTGTATTTGCTTAAGCGTTTGTTTCTTTGAGAGTGTATTTTTTTAATGAGTGTATTTGTTTGAAAGAGTATACTTACCGAAAAGATTATATTCGTTTCAAAGATGATATTTGCATGAAAGAGTGTTAGTTAGAAAGAGTAAACTCTATTGGAAGTGTATTTGTTTGAAAGAGTATACTTGTTAGAAAGAATATACCTGCCTATAAGAATATATTTGTTTGAAAATGTGTATTTGTTTGAAAGAGTATACAAATTTAAAAAGAGTATATTTGTTTGAAGGAGTATACTCGTTTGAAATAGAGTATTTGTTTGAGTGTGTGTATGTTTGTTTGTAAATGTATAACTATTTTAGAAGAGTGTATTTGATTGAAAGAGTATACTTACCTAAAAGAGAATATTTATTCCCAGAGTTTATTTGCTTGAAAGAGTGTATTTGATTGAACGAGTATAATTGTTTGGAAGAATATACTTTTGTAAAGAGAGTATTTACTTGAAAGATTTTATTTGTTTAAAGAGTGTTTCTGATTGAAAGAGCATAGTTACCTAAAAGAGTGAATTTGGTTGAAAGAGTATATTCGTTTATAGAGTATACTTACCTATAAGAGTATATTTGTTGCAAAGAGAATATGTGCATGAAAGAGTGTATTTTTTGAAAGAGTATTCTCATTTCGAAGAGTGTATTCTGTTTGAAAGAGTATACTTGTTAGTATGAATACACCTGCCTAAAAGAGTATATTTGTATGAAAGAGCAAACTCTTTTGAAAGAGTACATTTGTTTGAAAGAGTATATTTTGTTTAAAAGTGTATTTGTTTGTTAGAGTATATTTTTTGGAAGAGTGTATTTGTTTGAAAGACTATACTTACCTAAAAGAGTATATCTGTTTGAAAGAGTACATTTGTTTGAAATACCAAACTCTTTTGGAAGAGTATATTTGTTTGGGAGAGTATATTTGTTTGAAAGAGTATATTTGTTTGAAAAAGTATATTTGTTTGTTAGAGTATACATTTTTGGAAGAGTGTATTTGTTTGAAAGAGCAAACTCTTTTGGAACCGTGTATTTTATTAAAATAGTATACCTAACTAAAAGAGTATATTTGTTTAAAAGAGTACATTTGCTTGAAAGAGCAACTCTTTTGGAAGAGAATATTTGTTTGAAAGAGTATATTTTGTTTAAAAAAGTGTATTTGTTTGTTAGAGTATATTTGTTTGGAAGAGTGTATTTGTTTGAAAGACTATACTTACCTAAAAGAGTAAAATTGTTTGAAAGAGTACATTTGTTTGAAATAGCAAACTCTTTTGGTAGAGTATATTTGTTTGAAAGAGTATATTTGTTTGTTAGAGTATACTTTTTTAGAAGAGTGTATTTGTTTAAAAGAGTATACTTAAATCAAAGAGTATATTTGTTTCAAAGAATATTTTTGCTTGAAAGAGGGTATTTGTTTGATATAGTATTTTCTTTTGGAAGTTTGTATATGTTTAACCGAGCGTAACTACCTAAAAGAGGTTATTTGTTTGAAAGAATATACATGTATTTGTTTGAAAGCGTACATTTGCTTGAAAGAGTATACATTTTTAAGAGTATATATGTTTGAAAGAGTATACTTATTTGGAAGTTTGAAGTAAGTCGTTGGAAAGGGAATATTTGCTTCAAAGAGTGTATTTCGTTCAACGAATTTAATGTTTTGGAAGAGTGGTTTTGTTTGAAAGAGTATACTTACCTAAACGAGTTTATTCGTTGCAAAGAGTATATTTGCATTAAAAAGTGTATTTGTAAGAAAGAGTATACTCATGTCGAAGAGTTTATTTTGTTTGAAAGAGTTAGTAAGAATACACCTGTCGAAAAAAGTATATTTCTTTGAAAGAGCAAACGCTTTGGAAGAGAGTATTTTATTAAAAGAGTATACCTACCTAAAAGAATATATTTGCTTGAAAGAGCAAACTCTTTAAGAAGAGTATATTAGTTTGAAAGAGTATATTTTGTTTGAAAGAGTGCATTTGTATGTTGGAGTATTTTTTTTTTTGAAAAAGTGTATTTGTTTGAAAGCCTAACCTTACCTTAAAGAGCGTATTTGTTTGAAAGAGTATATTTGTTTGAAAGAGTATATATGTTTTTTAGAGTATACTTTTTTGGAAGAGTGTATTTGTTTGAAAGAGTTTATTTCATCAAAGGGTATTTTTTTCAAAGAATTGAAAGAGTGTATTTATTTGAAATAGTATTCTCTTTTGGAAGATAGTATATGTTTAAAAGAGCTTAACTACCTAAAAGAGTATCATTGTTTGAAAGAATATGTTTGTTAGAAAGAGTATTCTTTTATGAAGAGTGTATTTTTTGAAAGAGTATACTTTTTCTAAGAGTATATATGTTTGAAAGTGTATACTTATTTGGAAGTTAGTAGTTTGAAAGAGAATATTTGTAGGAAGAAGTACGAACTTGGCAAAGACAATATTATCAGTGAGAGCCCCAAAAATGCTCCATTAAACATGTGTTTGTGAACAAAGTATAAGGTACATAAAAAACGTAGTAAATACAAAGAGTTGATGTTGGTTTATCAACGAGAGAATCTTCATGTCCAGAATAGAAAAATTATATAATTCAAATTGAAAGTACGAGTGAAGACGAGTTCGAAAAACTTACGTAATTGTGACAAGTAAAGAATAATGTAGTATTTGGAAATGTATAGAATAGAATAGAATTTCGGTTGTAAAAGATACAGATACTCCCATTTCTAGCCAATAAAGAAAAGGGTTGTATGAATTAACAATGACATATTCTGAATCCCTGACATATATAATCTCCTTGAGATACAGACATAGATGGGTATGTTTAGTTATCTAATGATTAAATTAACATGAAGTAACGATGTTACAAAGCAATGATTGGAGATTCATACAGATGTATAAACAGTATTCTGGACATCAATAAGAGAATCCTAAAAGAAATAAAATATCGTTTGAGATATCAGTGTTTTGATTTTTTGTTAGCTGCATTGTCTTCACGCTGGTCAGAACTTTAGCATGCCGTTGTTGGTAAATATACATGAATGCTATGAGACGAAATTGACTTGACTATCATGATCATGCCTTAATGGTTAAATCATGAACTTTGGAGCGTCTTAATGAAATAAAAGTAATGAATGAATGATTGACAAATTAGAAAAATACAGTGGATCTTGTGTTAAGCGACCATCCAAGGGAGAGACAAAAAGTGGTCATTTAAGACAATGGTCTCTTAAGACAAATGTTGATTACCGACCTTGAAGCCGTTCTGACAATCTAAAACTCGTCACTTTCATGGAACATTTTCTGTCAATGGGACGATTTTAACTGCGTGTGCTTTTATTTAAATGTCGTCAAATGCATACAAATAATGGGCAAATCGATTTTTCTTTTTTCAAAACATGCTAACTTCAGCTTTAAATTGCTATAATTTATTTCAATTAAGTGAAATTTATGTTTAAATAACGATTGCGAAGCGGCCGTTTTTGTTTACGTACATGTTAAAACCCGTTAATCCCGGACATTTTCGTCATAAAAACAACCAATATTTAGGTCATCAGAGTAAAGGCTGTTACAGTTAAAACTGTGAAATGCACACAATTTATAAGAATTAATTGTGATAATTGTCCAACACGCCATCTAATTCTTTGTTCTAACGAGCGCTGCGAACTACATGCGTTTAAATGTTGACCTCGTTTGATATTAGAATGTGACGCTATTTTCGGAAAACGTATCTATAATGTCCTCAATATTGACCTTTCTTTGTTTAAATTTACAAATTGTTTCTGTTTACGTATTTTTTAAAGATTATTAATTTACACGTTCTATTCACGTATTAAAAGGCAAATTTGCAGACTTGATATGTGTAAGAAAACAATAACTCTCCACGGTGATTGAATGGTAAGAACGGATGTTTTAATTGACCCTGACATGGGGCTAATTGTCCAATGTGTATTATCATATTAGTGTCACTTAGTTGATTGTTCCCACTAACCCCTTTATTTTACAGTATTTATGACTGTCAATTATTGATTGTTAGAGCCTGTCATACGACTTTATAGGTGATAGACATTGAGACGACATACTCCCGGTGTATATTTCTAATTACCGATTTTTATCGATTTTCGCAAAAAACGATTTATTTGAGCCGGTCGTTTAACACAAATAAGTCATTCAGTTTCGGCCAAAACCAGTGGCCGCTGGTCGCGTTAGACAAAAGTCGCTTAAGGCAAAGATTTAAAGAGTTAAAATGGTCCGTGGGAACTCAGAGTGGTCGCTTAGTGCAAATAGTCGCTTAGGAGACGTGGTCGCTTATGCAAGATTAACTGTATACTAAATACAGTTTTACTGAGTTATAATAAAACTTTTATAATGTAGGAAAAATATCTACACTTCACTAAAAGAATATAGGAATGATACTCGAAAACAATTTACTTAAGATTAGACTAAAATTGAAAATCTAACAGTATCAAATGTGCTTCTAACTAAATAAATATATAGAATGCAAACATAATTAAAAAAACCGTTACTGTAAATACAGTCAACTTTAAAAAAATACAAGTAATAAGTAATGGATGATCTATCTAACTATTCTGAGACACAATAACTACAAAAAGAAAACGCACATTTATTTGAACCTTTTTACAAATGTTGATGACAAAATAACTAGTCTATGATCTTTAAATCTTAAAACGAAACCAAAAAAGATGCAAATAATTGACAAGACAACACTGATTTAAAACTCATTAAAATGTTGATGACAAAAAGATAAAATTTCATAACTGATTGACAAGACAGGTCAACCTACTGTACAGTTTTTTTAAAAGCACTGTACAGTACCAGTAATGTCTTAGCCATTGCTGACCGGCGAAAAATATACCTCCCGATCATCCCATATGAGCAATAAGGAGGCATAAGACCTACTGACCACTCGAAAAAATTGAGTGTTCAGAACAATGACAGGTGCTTTCCTGGCTCAATGTGTAAGGAAGTCCATGCAATGTCAATCACGAAATCTCAACCTTAATAACAGAAAAAATGCCTACTGATATATTACATGCAATAAGTGTCAATGTCTACATGAACAAATTAGCGTAACAGTATCTAACATTTAATTATTTGATTTAAAATGTTTTCTTACTAGCCACTATCAAGTCCTGTCAGACAGCGAAAAAAAGTAGAAATTAATGCGTGTTTCCGTAAAGAACTTGGGTAAAATTGCGAAAAAAACTAAATAAAGTCAAACAGCAACATAGAAAATGTAAGAAGCAGTTAGTTGTTTAATGGCTGCTGATATCTTATTCTGGCAAATAGTAGGGAAAAAGAAAGAATATTGATGTTTCATCTTGCATTTAAAAGAACTATTGAATAATACAAGAGTTTTAAATATAATACCTCAATACATAACTTGCATGTTGTTTTATTGTTGAATTATGTATTTTATAGCAAGAGATAGATGTTAAACAGCGACGAAGAAAGAAATGATACAAACAAATACTTGTTTACTGTTTAAAGCATGACTATTGAATGTTTCATTGTGTGGCGTAGTCGTCATACAGCGACAAAGAAAGAAACTGTACAGACAAATACTTGTTTGCTGTAAACAACACGGCAATTGGATGCTTTACAGTGTGGAGTGGATGTCATTCAGCGACAAAGAAAGAAGCAATACAAATAAATACTTGTTTGTTGTTTAAAGCATGACTATTGGATGCTTTAAAGTGTGGAGTAGAGTAGATGTCATACAGCGACAAAGAAAGAAATAACACCAACAAAACGAGCATAGTGCTAAAAGCATGATTATTGATTGCTTCCTTTTTTAGGGTACATGTCATTCAGCGAAAAATAAAGAAATGATTCCACAATACTTGTATGTTTTTAAAGGAAGACTACAGGATGCTTTATTGTGAAATAAAACATAGTAATGCATTAAGAATATAAAAAACTATAGTATTTCAATAAAGTAAAAATATGCCTAAATATAGAACTTTAGTGTTATACAATTTGTTGCAGACTAAATATTAAAAATAGAGAAGGAGCATGATTAAAACAAGGTTTGCAAAAATCTGTAAACCGACTTCAATAACATGCAACATGAGTTGCGAATGTGCTGAACACTTAATCCGTGACATAACATTATGAAAATTAACGCTGATTTAAAACTTATTAAAATGTTGATGACAAAAAGATAAGATTTCATAACTGATTGACAAGACAGGTCAACCTACTGTACAGTTTTTTAAAAGCACTGTACAGTACCAGTAATGTCTTAGCCATTGCTGACCGGCGAAAAATATACCTCCCGATCATCCCATATGAGCAATAAGGAGGCATAAGACCTACTGACCACTCGAAAAAATTGAGTGTTCAGAACAATGACAGGTGCTTTCCTGGCTCAATGTGTAAGGAAGTCCATGCAATGTCAATCACGAAATCTCAACCTTAATAACAGAAAAAATGCCTACTGATATATTACATGCAATAAATGTCAATGTCTACATGAACAAATTAGCGTAACAGTATCTAACATTTAATTATTTGATTTAAAATATTTTCTTACCAGCCACTATCAAGTCCTGTCAGACAGCGAAAAAAAAGTAGAAATTAATGCGTGTTTCCGTAAAGAACTTGGGTAAAATTGCGAAAAAAAAATGAAGTCAAACAGCAACATAGAAAATGTAAGAAGCAGTTAGTTGTTTAATGGCTGCTGATATCTTATTCTGGCAAATAGTAGGGAAAAAGAAAGAATATTGATGTTGCATCTTGCATTTAAAAGAACTATTAAATAATACAAGAGTTTTTAATAAAATACCTCAATACAAAACTTGCATGCTGTTTTATTGTTGAATTATGTATTTTATAGCAAGGGATAGATGTTAAACAGCGACGAAGAAAGAAATGATACAAACAAATACTTGTTTACTGTTTAAAGCATGACTATTGAATGTTTCATTGTGTGGCGTAGTCGTCATACAGCGACAAAGAAAGAAACTGTACAGACAAATACTTGTTTGCTGTTAATAGCACGGCAATTGGATGCTTTACAGTGTGGAGTGGATGTCATTCAGCGACAAAGAAAGAAGCAATACAAATATATACTTGTTTGTTGTTTAAAGCATGACAATTTGATGCTTTATAGTGTGGAGTAGAGTAGATGTCATACAGCGACAAAGAAAGAAATAATACCAACAAAACTAGCATAGTGCTCAAAGCATGATTATTGATTGCTTAATTTTTAGGGTACATGTCATTCAGCGAAAAATAAAGAAATGATTCCACAATACTTGTATGTTTTAAAGGATGACTACAGGATGCTTTATTGTGAAATAAAACGTAGTATTGCATTAAGAATATAAAAAACTATAGTATTTCAATAAAGTAAATATATGCCTAAATATAGAACTTTAGTGTTATACAATTTGTTGCTGACTAAATATTAAAAATAGAGAAGGAGCATGATCAAAACAAGGTTCGCAAAACTTTGTAAACCGACTTCAATAACATGCAACATGAGTTGCGAATGTGCTGAACACTTTATCCGTGACATAACATTATGAAAATTAACGCTGATTTAAAACTTATTAAATGTTGATGACAAAAAGACAAGATTTCATAAGCGATTGACAAGACAGGTCAACCTACTGTACAGTTTTTTTAAAAGCACTGTACAGTACCAGTAATGTCTTAGCCATTGCTGACCGGCGAAATATATACCTCCCGATCATCCCACATGAGCAATAAGGAGGCATAAGACCTACTGACCACTCGAAAAAATTGAGTGTTCAGAACAATGACAGGTGCTTTCCTGGCTCAATGTGTAAGGAAGTCCATGCAATGTCAATCACGAAATCTCAACCTTAATAACAGAAAAATTGCCTACTGATATATTACATGCAATAAATGCCAATGTCTACATGAACAAATTAGCGTAACAGTATCTAACATTTAATTATTTGAGTTAAAATGTTTTCTTACTAGCCACTATCAAGTCCTGTCAGACAGCGAAAAAAAAGTAGAAATTAATGCGTGTTTCCGTAAAGAACTTGGGTAAAATTGCGAAAATAAAATAAATGAAGTCAAACAGCAACATAGAAAATGTAAGAAGCAGTTAGTTGTTTAATGGCTGCCGATATCTTATTCTGGCAAATAGAAGGGAAAAAGCAAGAATATTGATGTTGCATCTTGCGTTTAAAAGAACTATTAAATAATACAAGAGTTTTAAATATAATACCTTAATACATAACTTGCATGTTGTTTTATTGTTGAATTATGTATTTTATAGCGAGGGATAGATGTTAAACAGCGACGCAGAAAGAAATGATACAAACAAATACTTGTTTACTGTTTAAAGCATGACTATTGAATGTGTCATTGTGTGGCGAAGTCGTCATACAGCGACAAAGAAAGAAACTGTACAGACAAATACTTGTTTGCTGTTAACAGCACGGCAATTGGATGCTTTATAGTGTGGAGTGGATGTCATTCAGCGACAAAGAAAGAAGCAATACAAATAAATACTTGTTTGTTGTTTAAATTGAATGTTTCATTGTGTGGAGTAGAGTAGATGTCATACAGTGACAAAGAAAGAAATAATACCAACAAATAACTGTATGGTTTTAAAACATGACTAATCGTTGCTTTTTATGTGGGTTAGATGTCAAACAGCGACAAAGAAAGAAATGTTACCAACAATTTACTGTATGGTTTGAAAACATGACTAATCGGTGCTTTATTATGTGGGTCAGATGTCATACAGCGACAAAGAAAGATATTATACCAACAAATAAGTTTATGGTTGTTTTAAAACATGACTAAACGGTGTTATATTATGTGGGCTAGATGTCATACAGCGACAAAGAAAGAAGCAATACCAACAAATAACTGTATGGTTTTAAAACATGACTAATCGTTGCTTTTTATGTGGGTTAGATGTCATTCAGCGACAAAGAAAGAAATGTTACCAACAATTTACTGTATGGTTTTAAAACATGGCTAATCGTTGCTTTTTTATGTGGGTTAGATGTCAAACAGCGACAAAGAAAGAAATGTTACCAACAATTTACTGTATGGTTTAAAACATGACTAATCGGTGCTTTATTATGTGGGTCAGATGTCATACAGCGACAAAGAAAGATATTATACCAACAAATAAGTTTATGGTTTTAAAACATGACTAAACGGTGTTATATTATGTGGGCTAGATGTCATACAGCTACAAAGAAAGAAGCAATACAAAAAAATAACTGTATGCTTTTAAAACATGACTAATCGGCGCTTTATTATGTGGGTTGAATGTCATTCAGCGACAACGAAAGAAATAAAACCAGCAAATAACTGTATGTTTTAAAACATGATTATTTGGTGTATATTATGTAGGGTAGATGTCATACAGCAACAAAGAAAGAAATGATTCCACAATACTTTTATGCTTTTTAAAAATGACTACAGGATGATTTATTGTGCAATAACACATAGTATTGCATTAAGAATGTAAAAAAACTATAGTATTTCAATAAAGTAAAAATATGCCTAAATATAGAACTTTAGTGTTATACAATTTGTTGCTGGCTAAATATTAGAAATAGAGAAGGGGCATGATTAAAACAAGGTTCGCAAAAATTTGTAAACCGACTTCAATAACATGCAACATGAGTTGTGAATGTGCTGAACACTAAATCCGTGACATAACATTATGAAAATTAACGCTGATTTAAAACTTATTAAAATGTTGATTACAAAATGATAAGATTTCATAAGTGATTGACAAGACAGGTCAACCTACTGTACAGTTTTTTTAAAAGCACTGTACAGTACCAGTAATGTCTTAGCCATTGCTGACCGGCGAAAAATATACCTCCCGATCATCCCACATGAGCAATAAGGAGGCATAAGACCTACTGACCACTCGAAAAAATTGAGTGTTCAGAACAATGACAGGTGCTTTCCTGGCTCAATGTGTAAGGAAGTCCATGCAATGTCAATCACGAAATCTCATCCTTAATAACAGAAAAAATGCCTACTGATATATTACATGCAATAAATGTCAATGTCTACATGAACAAATAAGCTTAACAGTATTTTATATTTAATTATTTGTGTTAAAATGTTTTCTTACTAGCCACTATCAAGTCCTGTCAGACAGCGAAAAAAGTAGAAAATAATGGATGTTCCCGTCAGTAAATATCTGATTTTAAAAAACTTGGGTAAGATTGCAAAAACAAACTAAAATAAAAAAAATACAGTAGTACTGGTTATACATTTTCTGCCATCCAATGAAAATATATATTTACCTTTAATACAGCAGCAATAAAAAAACTATTAACAACAATAATTATCTTTTTGCCAATTTATAATGAATAACATATGATGGAGTCAAACAGCAACAAAGAACATATAAGAAGCAGTAAGCGAATTAAAGTGCAAAAGAAAGAATATTGATGTTGTTTCTTGTATTTTAAAAAAAGGGATAAAACAAGACGTTTGAATGTTTCAAGATTTCAATACTTAACTTGCATGTTGTTTTATTGATGAATTATATATATTTTAAAGCGAGGGATAGATGTAAGACAGCGACAAAGAAAGAAATGATTCATACAAATACTTGTATGCTGTTTAAAGCATAGCATTGTATGCTTTATAGTGCGAAGAAGACGTCATATATCGACAAAGAAAGACAAAGTTTTATTGTGTGAACTAGATGTCATACAGCGACAAAGAATGAAAAAATAATAAAATACTTGCATGCTGTTAAAAGCATGGCTATTGGATGTTTTATTGTGCGGAGTAGATGTCATATAGCGACAAAGAAAGAAGTAATACAAAAATACTCGCATGCTGTTTAAAGCACGGCTATTGGGTGTGGTATTGTGTGGGGTAGATGTCATACAGCGACAAAGAAAGAAGTAATACAAAAAAAATACTTGTATGCTGTTTAACGCATGACTATTGGATGTTTTATTGCGAGGCGTAAATGTCATACAGCGACAAAGAATGGGTCGTGCAAAAATACTTCTTTGCTTTTCAAAGCATGGCTATTGTATGTGGTATTGTGTGGGGCAGATGTCATATAGCGACAAAGAAAGAAGTAATACAAAATTACTTGTATGCTGTTTAAAGCATGGCTATTGGATGTGGTATTGTCAAGCAGATGTCATAGAGCGACAAATTAAGAAGTTATACAAAATTACTTGTATGCTGTTTAAAGCATGGCTATTGGATGTGGTATTGTCAAGCATATGTCATATAGTGACAAAGAAAGAAGTAATACAAAAATACTTGTATGCTGTTTAAAGAATGGCTATTGGATGTGGTATTGTCAAGCAGATGTCATATAGCGACAAAGAAAGAAGTAATACAAAAATACTTGTATGCTGTTTTAAGCATGGCTATTTGATGTTTTATTGTGTGGGGTAGATACCATATAGCGATAAAGAAAGAAGTAATACAAAAATACTTGTATGCTGTTTTAAGCATGGCTATTGGATGTTTTATTGTGCGGAGTAGATGTCATATAGCGACAAAGAAAGAAGTAATACAAAAATACTCGCATGCTGTTTAAAGCACGGCTATTGGGTGTGGTATTGTGTGGGGTAGATGTCATACAGCGACAAAGAAAGAAGTAATACAAAAAAATACTTGTATGCTGTTTAACGCATGACTATTGGATGTTTTATTGCGAGGCGTGAATGTCATACAGCGACAAAGAATGGGTCGTGCAAAAATACTTCTTTGCTTTTCAAAGCATGGCTATTGTATGTGGTATTGTGTGGGGCAGATGTCATATAGCGACAAAGAAAGAAGTAATACAAAATTACTTGTATGCTGTTTAAAGCATGGCTATTGGATGTGGTATTGTCAAGCAGATGTCATAGAGCGACAAATTAAGAAGTTATACAAAATTACTTGTATGCTGTTTAAAGCATGGCTATTGGATGTGGTATTGTCAAGCATATGTCATATAGTGACAAAGAAAGAAGTAATACAAAAATACTTGTATGCTGTTTAAAGAATGGCTATTGGATGTGGTATTGTCAAGCAGATGTCATATAGCGACAAAGAAAGAAGTAATACAAAAATACTTGTATGCTGTTTTAAGCATGGCTATTTGATGTTTTATTGTGTGGGGTAGATGTCATATAGCGATAAAGAAAGAAGTAATACAAAAATACTTGTATGCTGTTTTAAGCATGGCTATTTGATGTTTTATTGTGTAGTGTAGATGTCATATAGCGATAAAGAAAGAAGTAATACAAAAATACTTTATGCTGTTTAAAGCATGGCTATTTGATGTGGTATTGTGTGGGGTAGATGTCATATAGCGACAAAGAAAGAAGTAATACAAAAATACTTGTATGCTGTTTTAAGCATGGCTATTTAATGAGGTATTGTGTAGTGTAGATGTCATATAGCGACAAAGAAAGAAGTAATACAAAAATACTTGTATGCTGTTTTAAGCATGGCTATTGGATGTGGTATTGTCAAGCATATATCATATAGTGACAAAGAAAAAAGTAATACAAAATACTTGTATGCTGTTTAAAGCATGACTTCTGGATGTTTTATTGTTTTATTTAGTTAACGCCGTGTCAACACAATTTAGGTCATTTATAACGTCCAGTGCACCTAACCTAGCTTAGCTTTCCTGGACCATTGTCTATGACCAGTACTCACCTTCCCTTCCACAAGGCCGGATACTTCTCCATATTATCTAATCAATGGAGATTAGGTCTATTGCTACAAATTCCAAGTATCAGTGGTGCTTTTCAAAAATTCTTACAAAGAAAATCTTCGTAAGTCAAAAGCAAGAAACATCAATAATACGCTCTTTTTTTGGCTTATCAATTCTAAATATTATAGCATTGTGTATACCTTTTGAATATCATATCATAGTTATGCTTATTACCCGTCTTACTTTGATATGCTAATTATACGAAACTAACTTACGAATATTTTTTCGTAAGAATTTTTGTGAAAAGCACCACAGGTCTGTAGAATTATTATATCATCGTTCATTTATTTCATTATTCATGCAATGGAAAAAAATCTATTGGTACATTTCATTTTTTGAGTTGCAGCACAAGTAATCAATCAGCCTCCAAAACTATGGTCAATATGTCATAATAAACCAATATCAAGTTTGAGGTAATTTTTTAATTTCATAATCAAAAGAAAAAGTATACAGATTTCAAAAGCAAAATAAGTATAAATTGATTAATCAATAAATTGCTTTTACAACTTTTTAAAACTCGTTTGATTAGATTGTAAACTGGAAATGTGTGAAGGAACTTATAGTGGGCAGTGTATATTGGTATAAATGTATAAAAGAAATAATACTTATCTTGTAATAGGTGATCCAACTGCAAATACAGCATTTACAACCATTGAAAGTACCATACATCGCCATGGTAACAAAATCCATGTATAATACACATGTACTGTTAACTGATACATCAACCTGAAATTTGAATAGGTTCTTACATTATCATGTTTGTTTTCTAGATTTGCTACTTAGTAATTACACTGTTATAACTAGTATATTGTTATTTTATGTCAATTTCAAGATAGAGAGGACCAAGTTTCGAACCCCATCATGCGCACTGCCAAGTTTCTTGAGAAAAATATTAACTCACAGATGGTTCACGCCATTACGGTTTGCACCTGCAAGGGAGGCATAATTTCGCTGCGTAATTATGTCTGCTGCATTAAACAGTGTAAAAGACTTCGCATGGAGATTGATGGATAGATGTACCAGTAGCCAGATTTCCTAGGTGGATTGATAGATATTTCTATGGGTTTAACACCTTAACAATACATTGCATTCTGAATAGATCATATCATGGTGTTCAGTCAACCTACTGGAGTTAGCTGTTAACAGGTTACAATGCACATACTTTCGTCAGACTTTCGACTGACGAATGCATTACATGACTTAAAATCAGTAGAAGGAGGGAGAATTGCTGTAGATATCATTTCATTACCAAACCCACAAAGTACACCCCATCCGGGAATCAAACCCACATCCCCTCGATCAGGAGACTTGCTTGTAACCTACTGAGTTAGCCGGGTGAACATCTTGATAGATATATACAAGAAGCTGAATATAAGACTAACATGAGTTGTCAGTAGAGACAGCATACTAAACTTAGTAAGTATTTGATAGTAGAGAAAAGAAATTATTCCAATTCAACATTTGTAGACAAATAGACACGAATCTTGTCCATATAGAAACATAAATGTACGTTTTAAGTAGATACCTTAAGAAATAAAGAAGTTATAATAGAAAAGTAACATAACATCTAAGTTCAATGGCAGATAATTCTTAGAATACTGCATTCAGAGTTGTGAACCTTGTCACATGAGATGTGGTTGACGATAAGAAACACATATTTAAAGTTTGAAGCCGGTCCCTTAGGAAATAAAGAAGTAACAGTAAATATATGTTTCAAAACAAATTCTAAGTTCAGTGGAGATAACTGCCATGTGTTCAGTAACTACTGTTAGCTAACGTTACGGGTTCGGGAAAACTCAACCCGAAGACAACTCAACCCGTGCAACTCAACTCAAAGTTGGCACAACTCAATCCGTAAGTAGGGAATTGAGTTGTCTCGGGTTGAGTTGTCTTCGGTTGAGTTGTTCCGGCACTTCCGTTATGGAACGTTCAGGGTAACTGAACTCACTGCTGAAAATATTGCAGCTGGACTTTTAAACCTGGTCACATGAGATGTGGTTGATAATAAGGAACACATATATAGAGGAATATAAAAATTATAGTAAAAACTTAAACTGAACAAAAACTTAAATCCGAATCTGGACACGGACACCGACGGCGGGATGAGTAGCAGAGCTCTATATATACGTCCTATAATCGAGCTCAAATAGCATATTTTTAAATTAGCCTTTATTCTATAGATAATTCTAAAATGACTAGGTATTACATCCCTTTTATAAAGAAAGTACCGTTTTAGGGCATCATAGTATAGGTAGTTTGCTTTGAACCTGGATCCCTAAAAATTATCAATCTAAACGACTGTCAGATATAAGAAACTAAAAATTTGTATGTGATCAAAACTATTATTTTCCTTTTCAAATTCGACAGTCAGAATTTTTCAACGATTACCGAACATACTTTCTTTAGACATGCAATGCAAATTTAGAAGTCAAAAAAGATCATCGTTAAATGGGTCAGTGCCATAACCAGAACAGGTATGTAATAGTAGATACAAAATAATAGCTTAAAGGGATATATAGACAAATGACTGTGCCATAAGTATAGGACCAAGTTTAGTCTTTAAAACAGTATTAAGAACACAAGAAATCACTTACTAATAACATTTGTCACTTATAACATTTAACTGATCAAATTAAGACAAGTGGCAAACACATTGTTAAAAACGCAAGTGGGATACTGAGGGAATCACCAAGCTATTTATAGCTTTGTTACATGTATATAGCGTACTTGCTGAAATTAAACATTTTCATTGGTCGATCTTGTTTTTCAACATGCTTAGGTGGTTAGAATATCTTTTTAATAAAATTATACTAATGTTGCACAATAACAAGCTCTAGTATCTTCTCATCAGTAAATGCATATTTTAACACTAATCTAATTCTAGCTAACCTGACCCACGTGGGTCTAATTAGGAAACACCCCAAACATTACTAAAAATAAAGAAATATTTTGCCAAGTAATATAATAGTGTGTCTGTTGCATTCACAGTTATAAAAAAATATAATTCAAAATAAAAAAATATGAAGTTGAACTTATGCCTGTTTATCCCTTATGAGTCCCAAACACTATAATCTTTATCGATTATAACTTTAATCTAAACTTGAAAACACGTGTTCTATTTCAATTTTTTTTTTTAAAAAGCTGTCAGTATGCTCGACTATTCGGGGTGCTTAAGTAAACAAAAATATTATAAGTAGCAAACATTTATAAGTAACAAGGGGGGATAATTTTTTAACAAATGTTGGCAAGAGTTTCGAATCTTATCATACACCATGTGGGTCCAGATTCAATGCAGACTACCTATATCATTATTATACGAGGGGTGTCCCAGTAAATCGTGTACTTTGTCCATAACTTTTTTTCCTTACGTCACATGATGATCATAATTGACAAGACTGTTTGTTAGTAATATTTTTATACAAATTAGGCATTTGACCAATAAGAACTTGCATTAAAGGCGTCATTATAATGTTTAACTAATACAAGGTATGTGCATGCGGCGCAACCACTTTTACACTAGTATATTCGTTCATACTGAGTTCAAGTGAACAACAAAATTTAAACTTAAACTTTTTAATTGCATTTTATTTTTACATAGACATTCACAGAAATTATCAATATATTATCACACCTAATCTTAGATCATAAGATATGTTCACAAGAGTGCAATACGCATTTGAACTGAAACACAAAAATGTGACATCAACGAGATAAGGTGACGTCAGGAAAAGATTGAGTCTATGTAATTGCAACTCAGTTTCATAATCAACCTTGCACAACAAGGATGGGTATAAATTTGAATTCAAACACATAGACCGATGAAAGGAATCATTTAGTTACCTTGTGCATACTACATTTGGTAGAGAAATTATTCATAGTGTAATATAGCCACTGAAATTATCGTACCAAAAACTACTGAAAGTGTTATTCAAAATTAAGTTGGATACTTAACCCGTATACCATTATATCATTGACCATACTAATATTTTGAGACTGATGTAACAATTTTTGTTACAAAAGTAAGACAAAAACAAATTTGTAAAGTAAATATGAAGTAAATACATTGTCTGTATATGTCACTGTTCACAACAAGGCGAACTTGGAGAGTGAATGAAAATGATTTCATAGACCTGACGTCCTAATATGACGTTGACTTGCGCCGCGTTTTCATACCTAGTGTCTTATAAATTGAAGCAAAACATTTATTTTTTAAATTAACCGTCTTAAAAGTTAGCATACTTACTCAAAACACATGCATTTAATGACAGTTAAAAGTTGGAGCTAAAGTTGCGCGACAAACAGAGTCCACATATGTACCAGTTAGATTTTCTTAAAGCTATTTAGCTTATATGATTAGAAAACTAAAATAAAGCGTATATATAGTATGTACAGGTATAAAGCATAAAGCAGGAACACACTCCTGAGACATACCTCAGGCCGAAAAACAATAATAACAACAAAAGTTAAAGACACAATACAATTAAACTACAATATAAAACAATATGTACAAACTCAATGTTCCAGACACAGTCTGGAGCAGAGACAAAAACATAAACAAAAACCAATAGACCTCGGGTTATAAACCTTTACATGTAACCAACAGACCCCGAACTCTGACTAGTTGATATCTCAGACACAACCCGGGACAAAAGCAAAGATAGAAACTAAAAACAATACCCCGAAACACTACCTCGGGTTATAAACCAACAGCCCCCGAGCCCGGACAAGTCAATGTTCCAGGAACAACTCGGAGCTAAAGCAAAAGCCAAAAACCAATATCTGAACACAACCTCGGGTTATAAAACGTTTGTTGAAACTGACAGACCCCGATCCCGTACAAGTCAATGTTCCAGGAATAACTCGGAGCAATGTTCAAAGGCGAACTTGTATGGAAAAGAAAGTACTCTCGGCAACGTCACTGAGCAGAACGACAATTGCTGTCCGTTTCATATGCTATACTCAACCCAGACCTACATGCTTCGTCGTGTTTTTAAAACATTACCACGAATAATGCTGCATATAATATTAAGTTTGCATTCAATTTCAAGTAACCAAGTGATAAACATATAAGAGATTTCAAATAAAGTGCAATGTACTAAATAATTAACAAAATACAGACCCCCACCCAATAAAAAAATGAAGATAATAGCAATCTATCAAATTTAAATTCAAATGATTTTTTTAAAACTATTATTTCTAATACATTTATTTATTTTATTTATTTATTTATTGGAGTTAACGCCGTATCAACACAATTTAGGTCATTTCACGGCGTCCAGCGCACCTAACCTAGCTTTCCTGGACCATTGTCTATAACCAGTACTCACCTACCCTTCCACAAGGCCGGAAACTTCTCCATATTATCTAATCAATGGAGGAAAATCGACATTATTGTCAAATTTTCATGGACGGGTATAACCTCCCCGGGTGGGATTCGAACCCGCACCCCCTCGGGCACGAGTATCCAAATCCCGACGCGCTACCAACTGCGCTATCGACCCGGGTCTCTAATACATTTAGTATGGTTGGTAATATTATTAAAGTACATCTCATGAATGCATCATAATCAAAAGGTTCAACATCTTATAGCCTGAAGCCTCTAAAGCCATGATCAATGTAATAAGGGACTTTAGTCAGTTATTTCCCTTTAAAAACTCTTCAAATAGGTTGGTCCGATTAGTTGAATTACTTCGATTTTACCCTTACTTTTTAATGTAAATTTGCAAAACTTAATCTCAAATAAAATTTTTTGTAAATCATATGATTTGTTTTCAAAACAAGCTGAGTATTGTTAGGGTAAAGAACTATCTAAATTTCATCACTTCTGTTAATATCTTAATTAGCAAGAAAGAATTTAGATGAAATATTTTGTTATCCTTACATAGGACTTCAATGATAAAGTCCGAGGATTCCAACAGTAAGGACTTACTCACTAATTGGATTGCTTCAGATTTTATCAAGGAAAGATTACTGACAAAAATCCTTAATTCTTTTCTAAAACATAATTTTAGTCTAATTTAATAGTGTCAACTATAGATAGAACCATAACAAACAAGAGCTGTCAGAGGACACAGCATGCTTGACTAAGTATTTGTCGCAGGAGATGTGGTAAATGATAAGGAATATACATATTTTAGAATTTGAATATAAAACTTAAAAAAATTAAGTTCATGAAAGACAATTTTGAAAAAATGTATTTGGAGTTATAAACCTTGTCACATGAGATGCAGTTGATAATTAGGAAAATATATTTAAAGTTTGAAGCCAATACCAAAAGAAATAAAACAGTTGCATTAAAAACAGATGTTTTTTTTAAGAAAACTAAGTTCAAGGGGGATAATTATGAAAACAATGACTAAGGAGTTATGAACCTTGTCATATGAGATAAGGTTGATAATAAGGAACATACTCGTATACTTAAAGTTTGAAGTCAATACCTAAAGAAATCAAACATTTGTAGTAAAACAAATATTTTTTTCTTAAATAAATTTCTTAGTTCAAGAGGAGATAATTAAGGAAAAAATATATTTGGAGTTATGAACCTTGTCACATGAGATGTGGTTGATAATAAGGAACATATATTTATAGTTTGAAGTAAATACCGTGAGAAATAAAAAAGTTGTAGTAAAAAAAGACGCCGATGCTAGGGCGAGGAGAGCTCTGCATTTACTTCATGAAGTCGAGCTAAAATAAAGCAAAACTTATAAGCATTTAACATAAACAGTTACGAAAAAGGGCCATTTCGTAGGCCAACAAAGTGAACATGTCTCCAAACTTTTGGTGGGTACTGTATAAATTAAAACATAGTAAAAAATTTACTTACAAATTGACCCAAATTGTCACCATGTTCCAAATAAATTGATCTGAAGTCCACTATATGTACACAACCTCTGTGCTAAAATAGAAATAAAGAACGTTCATGTATCTCATGTGTCTCCCTAAAATTTTATATTCAACAAGGGAGGTAACCAGTACACACTAAATAAACATACAAAGAAAGAGTTACTTCCCTTTTTTACACAGTGCAATGAATTATACCATAAAAATAATCTATCATGAAGTCACGTTAGTGCGACAATTAACAAGACCAGTCCACGGACAGCCCACTAGACTAACGCCGACCAAACGTGATAGCATAAGCTCTCACTTTCTTCGAAAAGACCGCTAAAAGTCTTACAATTATCGTCATTTCCAAGAACACCGTTCTCGTACCAAGAGGTTATCAAGGTTATCAGGAATAGGGCTGTGGATCGTTGAGCAAGTGGCGATCCGATCCGAACCACGATTCATGTGTAGCGATTCACGAATCGAAACACGAATCACATGTTAATGGAAAAGCATACAGAAATTTTTGCTGTAACAAAAATCAGCGAAAAATACCGAAGCTTTTACTATATCGGAAACTACGTACTCCAAACATTACTATCAGATGTTCTATGGGCAATTTCAGTGATAACATTTTGTTCAAAAGTGTATAAATCGAAATTTTGACACAAGATAATTCGGTCCCCACATAAATTAAAGTTTTCATAAGTAGTGCGACTCGTTTTCAGTAACAATTAAGTTGAAAATAGTGTTTCATTTTTTTCGCGATCCGACGATTTCGGACGTGACGAATATTCGTACTCGATTCTCTGGTCGAGATCGCATATATCGGAGTACTCGGATACTCGCCGCAGCCCTAATTGGGAATCATAATGATAACCCCCCTGTACGACTATGCAAGAACATGTACAAGATATGACAGTCATAGAAATTCAGATACAAATTAGGAAGCAAGTCAGGCTTGTAACATATGAATTTTTTTCTACGTAAAAACGCACACAAATTGCGTAAGAAAGATATATGACAACGATGTTTAACCATTTATTTTGGGATAATCAATGAAAAACCGGAAAAGCAATGTAATTGCAAGGAAACAAACTTTCTGCGAGATGCAATAATTAAACGCACGTGATGCAGATATTTCGTTTTTTCTCTTTGACAAATCACGCTTGTCTCCTTATTCTTCGCCGTTTGTCTTTTTAAAGACATTTCTTGTTGCAATTTAAAGTTAATCGGTACATGCATTACAAATACTTGTGTACACGCCGGCTCACGGAATCCATGAATTTTAGTACCTTGGCACTACAAACCGTTTGATATAATTCGATTGGTGTTTTTCCATTTATATAAATACACTGTCACTTATTAAACCGGCGAAACTTGACAAATGTATACGAACTTGGCCGTAAATTGTTACGGATACTTACAGAATCCATGTCTAATGTAGCCAAACAATAGCATCGTATCAAGTTTCCAATGTTCACATGCGCTATTTATTAAAAAATGTTGAATCTTACACTAGTCTGATTCAAACAGTAAACTGTAGCGTGATCAATTACACAAATTACACTTTACAGAACGTTACATAACGATAAATTCGGAAATCCTCGGACATTCACTGCGAATAATTTTATCTAATACACAAATATGCGATTGTTAAGGAAATGAGTGATGTTTCAAAATTTACAGACTAAAAACGAAACATCACTCAATGCCTAAACGACCATATATTTGTTTTCTTCAACATCGGTAGTTTCAAAATATTGTCTAAATATGTCCGAGATTATTCGCAGCAAATGGCCGAGGAGTTCCGAATGTATCGTTATGTAACGTTCTGTAACGATCGCAGTAACTGAACTCCTTACTGTTGTACGTGCAACAGCTTACTTATAGTCTGTTTTTTCTCAACTGTCAAAGGTTGACTATAACTTCACGGTGACTGAATATATTGTTTTTGCACTGACGGCCTGATTTTGAATAAATATATCTCGACTAAAACATATCAAGCGGCATTAGCAGCTTTGCTCGGTCATAACACACTTCTGGAAACTCATGAATGTATCACGACGATATTTTTTACAAACGCATTCACCGTGAAATTATTAATGGTTTGACAGTTGAGAAAAAACGACAATAACTTGTTGATTTGATATGCCCATTTTTTAACAATAAACTGGTCAGTCCCGCATTTTTACGTGTCTGCCCCCCCCCCTCCCCCTCTTTATTAAAATATTTATCCGCCACAATCTTGAAATTGGTGTTTTTTTATCTGGATTTTGTGAATTTCAAGTTGCCCCCAAAAATTAGCTTTTTTTCGCGCACCTCCTACGCCAAAAGATCTCAGGAGGGTCCAAAGGGGAGATGAGGCCCCTTTGTTGCTGGGGTTAGACCGGGGTTAGACCGGGAGGCGAACACCTCTCATCACCAAAAAAACCGGGGTCATTGAGTGCAGATAAGTGGCGAAAAATGATGATAACATAAAAACATGTTTTCAGTCTCTGAAAGGAACTGACACTTATTACCTCAATTTTGCAAAATATTACTGAATAAAATGCAAAAGTGGGGTTATAAACAGAGCGAAAATTCCACTATTTGCCCTTTTGGCTTCGCCCCAGCATTGCCACGGTTACTGGGACCGGGACTCAACTTGGTTTTTCTGAAAGGCAGTCACCAAGGGAAGAACTTGGTCCAGTTGCCTGTCTGTCTGTTGATTAGTTACGAAATTAGAGCTTCTTAAAATAGCCCTGGCGCGTTAACGGCTTCTTATCACACATGTCGCAAGCAGTAAAGGGTTAAAGTACAAAAACACGCATGACCTGTTAAACGACCTGCATTGGTAAGCATCAAATATGAAATTGAAATTTATTTTGGACGATTCCCATCTCTATGGTGTCAAAAATTCTAAGTTTATCATTATATTATAAACCGCTAAATATCAACTATAAGTACACGATATTTAAAATAAATAAATTGTATACCTTTATTTAAGTTCTTCATAGAAATAGATATATTATCTAATGTCCAAACATAAAATCTTCTACTCGCCGTCAACTGGCTAAACTGGTTGTTTATTGATTTTCAAATTTAACACACTCACGGATTAAGCCACGTGGTCGAGTAATTACCTTCGATTAAATCACTCAACCAGTTCTTACGGAAAGGTGTAAACACGTCGAACGCAGACGACAGTAGTCGGGTAACTTCGGTTTTTCAGCAATACGCATTGTGTGAATTAACGAGGAATCACGAGGAATCACGAACTTATAATCGTAAATCATCGGCTATTTCCGTAAACACAAAGAACACGTGGACAAAATATCTATGAATCTTCATTCACTAATCTACCCAGACTACTAGCAGACGATATTGTAAAATTTTGCAACGTATTACGATCATCTTTAAATATCGCGGCCAATTTTATGTCCAAGGGAATACACAAGTACTATAATAAAATAAGTAATTATACATATATTTTCAATAGTTCGGCCGAAAGATTTAACAAGATGTTTTTTTCCTATTTTCAAATTATAGATAGTTATTTTATATATTTCATTTTTAAATAGGTTTGAATCGCCAGAACTGAATGCACATCTATAAGAAATATCATAAAACGAAGATTGGTCGAAACTTTACTCAGAAATCGTCTGAAAAAAACACATGCCCACTGAATATGATAATACATTGTACTAGACGTATGAGTAGCCTTCCTTCATCCCCATAGGCGGATCCAGCGGGGGGGGGGATCAGGGGTGTCCGGACCCCCCACCTAGAATTTGGAAAATGTACCAGTCAATTAGTGTATTTTTTGACTGTAAGCTATTATTAAGTAGCATGAATCAATTATCCTAGATGCTAAACATAGATTTAATGAATATGTAGTTATATTATTAATATGTTGCAATTTTTTCTGTAAAATGGGTATAATGTGGTTGGGGTTCGAAAGTTCGGACCCCTAGAAAAGTTCGGAACGCCCCTAGAAAAAAATCCTGGATCCGCCTCGGATTCCTCATGCTTATTGCACCGTTCCATTGGCAACGACGTCAATATGTTAATGACGACATGAACGACTTAATGATTTGCATAGTAAAACAAGGATACATGCACTTTAGACCAGAACATATATTTTATAAATGATTAAGTCAAACGGAGATTGTACTGATATGGCTCTAGAAACATAGTGAGACCTTTTCAAACGGTCTTAAAAAAGTGTCGGCGAAAAAAGTATACTTCAGTATCGGGGCCAGTGGTGCTTTTCACAAAAATTCTTAAGAAAAAACACCGTAAGTCAATTTCATATAATTATCAGTTCAAAGTCAGATGTATACAAGCATAACTATGATATGATATTAAAATGTATACACTATCAGTCTACGAAATTAGGATGTGAAAGTGGTTGCCCAAACAGGTCAATTTAGCAGCTAGCACTATATATTGTTTGTAGAAATTTGGTTGCCTAAAAGAAATTTTTGGTTGCCCAAACTAGAAATTGGTTGTCCCGGGAAACCGGACACCCACTAATTTCGTAGACTGCACTATTCTACGCAATTCTATAATATTTGGAATTGATAAACCAAACCATGCTTTTGAGTTACGAAGATTTTTTCGTAAGAATTTTTGTGAAAAGCACCACAGATCTAGAGGTATCGTAAGTGGGAGTGCACAGGTGTAGTGGGTTCAGGAGAGATACCCCTGCCGAGGTAGAAAAAAGTAAGAGCAAAAATGTGCACTTAAAGCACACTTAGTCAAGCTACAACTCAACTAATAATCATTTCCGTCTTACAAAAAAGTAAAATGCATGCCTGTATTAAAATGATGCAATACTGGGCCCTTCTCAGACTAAATCCATAGTCGGACTGAAGGAGTCGTTGGTTGAGCAAAGATGGGATGAGGACTTGAAAAATAATAAATTTTGTACGTCAGCGGAGAAATTTTATGCACTTTAGCACACGCCTATACGATTAAATTGTGCGCTTTATTTGAGACACCATTCTTTCTTCCATACGATAATTTCAATGTAAGTCTTTAGATGTTGCCACTCAGAGAGTTTATGTATTAAAGTAATGAATAGAAACTCCCAAGTCTGCTTAATATATCTGCAACAAAAATAGAGGGATTTATAGTCGTAAAATTTTTAAACTCGAACCTTCTGGAATCAGAAAAACATTGATAAATGCAAATCATGCACACTGACTCATAACTTTTTTGTATGCGTTCAGTTCTGGTGAATAATGAAATTAATAAAAGTAAATGATTTTAACAATTTAAACCATAAAACGCCTCATTTCCGTACGTCACAATCTTAGACACTTCGGACTCAAAGAACGATATAATTAAACAGCCTCAATTCATTTCTTTAATCAAAGCGCCGAAAGCACTGAAACAATACTTTACTGATCCTACGTACACAAAAGAAAATCAAAGCACTGAAAGTACTGATGGGGCGGGGCTCTTGAAAATTTAAACCACTGATCATGACGCTACTATGACGTTATGAGAACCTAGCCTTAAAGTTGCCCTTTTCCTATAGGACAGATGAATTTTCAACTTTTCTCATAATGATTGCGTCAGATAAATTGAATCATTGTTTATCGTCATGATGTTCTATTCAGTATTGGATTCTATATAATCAAAAATTAATTTTAAAACAAAAAAGGAAAGAGTTGTGAATAGTAGTCTATAGTGTCTGACTTTATTGCTGTTACCAACTTCCCTCCTTGATGGTCATAGAATTAATCTATATCCTTTTTAAAAGGAATTCAGTGTTGTAACGTTTAACAAAATTCAATATGTTATTTTATTTAATATGCAGATTCAAAGTTTCTTTCTTCAAAAAGAAAGTACTTTAGTACTTTAAAATATAGGCAAGTAATGTATTAACTTTATTTATTCAAATTATATAATAAATTAACATATACTTAAAGATGTTTTTTTGTCTCTTGTAATTGTTTGTAAGTTAAGTCACAGATTAATTTTAAAGGGTTTTCATTTTATTTAGTCATATGACCTCGAAACCCTGATATAGTCTTAATTGTCTTGCTTCATTTTGGACATAAGTAATTACATACTATACTTAGTATGCACTATGGGTGGCTTCATTGTTGGTGTTAGGGGACAAGTATCAGGTGTTTAGCACTTATTGAGATCATAATGTATATTATATTTGACATACATGACATAATAAACCATATTATCATTCTTGTATAAGTAAGTATATTGTCAGTGAATTAGATGTGTCTCTGATATTGTGTATTTTTTCAAATTGACTCATGCATTTTTTGTTAAAGGAATTTTAATAATTAATTGAATAAAATAATTTTATTAAAAATCAGATTCAATTTTTTAGAAAATTAACAAACATTGTATTTTTCAAATTTATTAGTAACTGTCATTCATCACGAAGAAATTAAATAGTAGAATAGCTTATAGTATTTTATTTGTTCAGATTTGGTTCATTTTCACAAATTATAAGTAATCAACCATCTAACTTCATATCACAATAATTTAAAGAAGACCATTGTACAAGCATGTCATGGGTCATAAAACACCAGGGTGCAATTTCCAAGTTGCTTATTGCAATACCCTCTCACTGATAAGACAGTATTGTTTCCTTTGATTATGACACTTTTATTGCTTTGTTAATTAGATTGAATGTCTGAGAGGAGGAGTCATATACACCATATGTGACATTTGTGACTACATTTTGTTGATTAAAAATTCCTAATGTTATGTGCCTTAAGATAAAAATATGGTTATTAACTTAAATCTAACTGTAATATTGTAATACGAAACTCGGTTGGCATCTTACCCCTAAAAGACGACGAAAATCGGTTGGCATTCAGACAGAACAAAACGACGAAAATCGGTTGGCATTTAAACGGAACAAATAGACGAAAACCGGTTGGCATGTAACCGCTAAAAAACGACGAAAATCGGTTGGCATTCAGACTGAACAAATAGACGAAAATCGGTTGGCATTTAGACGGAACAAATAAACGAAAATCGGTTGGCATCTTACCCCTAAAAAACGACGAAAATCTGTTTGCATTCAGACTGAACAAACAGACGAAAATCGGTTGGCATCTGGCAGCTACAAAGCGATGAAAATCGGTTGGCATCTTCACTTCAAAAATCTACCAAACTCGGTTAGCATTAACACTGATCAAATAGACACAATTGATTAGGATCTTGATTTCTTAAATCTACCAAAATCGGTTGGCATTTAGACGGAACAAATAGACGAAAATCGGTTGGCATTCAGACTGAACAAATAGACGACAATCGGTTGGCATCTAGCAGCTACATATAGACGAGAATCGGTTGGGATCTTACCCCTAAAAAACGACGAAAATCAGTTGGCATTTAGACTGAACAAATTGACGAAAATCGGTTGGCATCTGGCAGCTACATATAGACGAGAATCGGTTGGGATCCAAGCTAACAAAACGACGAAAAACGGTTGGCATTTAGACGGACCAAATAGACGAAAATCAGTTGGCATCTTACCGCTAAAAAACGACAAAAATCGATTGGCATTCACACTGAACAAATAGACGAAAATCGGTTGGCATCTTACCCCTAGAAAACGACGAAAATCAGTTGGCATTCACACTGAACAAATAGACGAAAATCGGATGTCATCTAGCAGCTACATATAGACGAGAATCGGTTGGGATCCAAGCTAAACAAAACGACGAAAATCGGTTGGCATTTAGACTTAACAAATAAAAGACAACGGTTGTCATCTAACCCCTACAAAACGACGAAAAACGGTTGGCATTTAGAAGGAACAAATAGACGAAAATCGGTTGGCATCTTACCGCTAAAAACGACGAAAATCGATTGGCATTCAGACTGAACAAATAGACGAAAATCGGTTGGCATTTAGACGGAACAAATAGACGAAAATCGGTTGGCATCTTACCGCTAAAAAACGACGAAAATCGGTTGGCATTCAGACTGAACAAATAGACGAAAATCGGTTGGCATCTAGCAGCTACAAAGCGATGAAAATCGGTTGGCATCTTGACTTCAAAAATCTACCAAACTCGGTTAGCATTAACACTGATCAAATAGACACAATTGGTTAGGATCTTGACTTATTTAATCTACCAAAATCGGTTGGCATTTAGACGGAACAAATAGATGAAAATCGGTTGGCATTCAGACTGAACAAATAGACAAAAAACGGTTGGCATCTACCCGCTACATTGGTTTGGCATTTATACCCCTACAAACGACGAAAATTGTTTGGCATTTAGACTGAACAAATAGACGAAAATCGGTTGGGATGCAAACTAAACAAAACGACCAAAATCGGTTTGCACTCAGACTCCACAAAACGACCAAAAACGGTTGGCATCTAGACACTCGTTATCAACCAAAATCGGTTGGCATTTAGGTTCTGAAAATGAAAGCATCTAGACTTAACAAATAGACAAAAACGGTTGGCATCTAGACTTCACAAAACGACCAAAAGCAGTTGGGATGCAAGCTTAACAAAACAACCCAAACCGGCTGGGATCAAAGCTAAACAAAACGACGAAAATCTGTGGCCATTTCGACTGAACAAATAAACGAATATCGCTTGGATCTAGCCGTAGCAAATCGACCAAAATCGGCTGGGATGCAAGCTAAACAAAACGACCAAAATCGGTTTGCATTTAGACACTAGTAATAAACCAAAATTGATTTGCATCTAGACTTTACAAATAGACATAAATCGGTTGGCTTCTAGCCGCTTCAAATCGACCAAAATCGGTTGGGATGCAAGCTCAACTAAACGACCAACATTGGTTGGCATTCCGAATCAACAAAACGACTAAAATCGGTCGGCATTTAGACACAAGTATTCAACCAAAATTGATTTGTACCTAGACTCTACAAATGGACGAAAATCGGTTGGCATTTAGACTGAACAAATGGACCAAAATCGGTTGGGATCTAAGCTAAACAAAACGACCAAAATTGGTTTGGATCTAAACACTAGTAATTGCCCAAAATCGGTTGGCATTTAGACTATACAAATCTTCCACAATCGGCATTAGTGGCTCTACAAATCGACGAAAATCCAGATTGCGCAAATTCCTTGGAATCGGTGAACGTCCTTATTCTCGAAATATCAAAAAATTCGGTTATCAAGTACACATGTATTTTCTACAATTGGAACGGTTAACATCCACACTCAACAAATTATTCTTTTATCGGTTAACATCCAGAATCTACAAATTTTCTAAAAATTGTTTGCCAAATAAACCCTACAATCGACCAAAATCGGTTGGCATCTTGACTCTACTTTGCATCCAGAATCTACAAATGGACCAAAATTGGTTGGAAACCATCTCATTGATACTTAAAAATCCGTTGGCATCCAAGTTATACAAAACGTCATTTCGTTGGTTCATTTTTACTTAATGAACTGAATAAAATTATGCACAAATTAATGTCGAAGGCATTGTAATTATACTCATATCGGTGAAGAAACAAAACTATTTTATTTATAAAATATGTAGTATTCAAAATTCTTAAAAACTACTACAAAATTGCATGTTGTTATAGTCTAGCGAAGTTCCAATTAATGCTTATTGTCCCTTATACATTAAAATCTGGTCATATTTTCATAGCATGAAATTAATTATATAAGTAAACGAGTGTTTTCTAAATGAAATCTTGTTAGACTTGCAGGCCCGTAGGAACCGGGGAGGTTAGGGGGCTTAGGCCTGTCACACTCAATTGATTGACACATTCGTGCTTTTTCAACAAAGTCAAAATTTCACGCTATATATATATAACTAAAACTGCCTAGTCAGTCTTAAGCCTGAGAAAAAAGCGAGAGTTTTTATAGGACAAGACTAGATGTATATGAAAATTAAGTTCTGTTTTCTTCTCCTTGAAAAAAACCCCTAAATCTGAAAATGCTTCCTACATGTACGTGCCTATCATGTTATACCAAAGACAAATGTGACTGCAGTGCCATATCACCTTACTACCATCTAAATTATACTACAAATGTACTATAAGGCAATCCTTTTAAACAGGAAGGCGGGGCTATGGGCGGTTCTATTATTGGACTACTTTCATAAAAAATCGGTTGGCATGAAATCGACGAAAATCGGTTGAGAAACATTGAATCCCTAGCTTTAACCTACAGTGATGTGGTTAGGCAGCCTGTCAGGAAGGGAAGTAAATCTGACCCACTGGGTACGTTGCACACTGACGTCTGGCCTGCTTCTCACAGCTCAGTCTCACCAACATTTATTGTGTGCAAAAGTCCGTCTGGAAGACCAATTTTCACTCCAAAAACCATCTACTAGTTTGTCAGGAAATGGAGTAAATCTACCCCCACAGGGTACGTTGCACACTGACATAAACCCTGTCCATACCCCAAAATTGTTCTGGAAACCGGTCAGACTACTTTTTTGAAATCTTAATACTCTGAACAAACATGAATTATCTATCATTTTGGAAGAACCAAGGATCCTATATTAGATGGATATGTAACGCCCTATCGTTCAACCAGATTTTATCGATTTTCACTGTCGTTTCAAATTCGTCTGCTAATTTATCGTAAAGTGTATTAATTTGGGGAAAGAGCGGGTTTTTTAAATCCTAAGTGGCGGTAATCTGCGAAAGGTTCAATTAATTGCGCGATCGCGAATGTAAGTTGTCACTTTATTTGGAATTCTTCCTGCTCAATTACGACTAATTTTTTTAAAATGTAACAAATTCTTAATAGTAGTTGATCTTTTTGAGTACCGTGAACTCGACAGTTCCGAGTTATTGACAATTCCGGGTCACTTTTTTAGAATAGTACACAGGTGATTCCTTAATAATGCAATATTTTGATTACATGATAGTTAAGTCATGTATGACATTTGTCCATTAAGATTGATTTCTAACCCTGTTGAAACCACTGCGGATTAAAGAGACAAGCATCTGTCACGTGACCCGGAATTTGCAAGTACGACCCGTAGCTATCGAGTTTGCAACATGCATTTTTGAAAATTGTAGCAAATTATAAGCAAATAAACACAATTAATTTAGTTAAGCATGATAATGTGGAAGTATTTGCATGTCAATCTATGCAGGTTTGATTCTTGTCTGGTTCCCAGTCGTACTTTGGCAGGTAAACTAAAGGTACGTCAGGTAAACCATGATCATGTCCGCGCCCATTTACTGAATTAGATATTGGATAATTATGTTTTCAAATGAGCATTTCTCACTACACAAACTTAAATCAAGGGATCATTGTATAAGAATTACATTTAGTACCTTTTTTCAGTTGTTTGGTTTCATTTTTACTAAATAAAGTATCCTAAATTCTAACGAGACTAACTCACGTTCGAATTGTGTTCAAGTGAGTCTTGTTCGTGTAAATTGTTCGATAAATGTACGTGTAATCAGAAAAATCGAAATCGAATGTCCTAAATAGTATCAAACTCTTCTAAAGTAACTGTCGTCAGCAAATGTTCATACAAAATCAAGAAAACGTAATACCTGAATAATAACTGAGGAGACCGCCATAGTTACGGCTTGTCTGACCCGATAACGATAGTAGTAAGGGGCATGTAATACAAACAACTAGTCATTATTCTTTAAAACACAATAAACCGATCGCTTTTTGGTTATCAAAATAGCGGATTAGAACACCTTTAATTTAGGATACAACATTAACTGGGTCTATGATTAAAGTCAATAGTCCAAAAATCGATGTAAAAATCAGCCAGGAAATGGGGTGTTTTAAAGTTGCGTTTTAGGTTTCATCAAGTATATATGCAAGGAAAAGGTTTATTGGATACCATTTTTTAATGTATGTTTTCCACATTAGTAAAAACAAAATGCTGTTCAAACGCGCGTTGAATGTGACAACTGCTTAATAAAATTGTCTGTAAAGGACTTCAATCAATGAAAATCGTTGTTTTTAACCGAAAATGGCCATATTTGAAGATGAAGTTGATTATCTAAGCTAGCTAATTTCGATTTATTAAGTTACCAAATCCATTCAAACATCACAGATCTATCGACAAATCCAACTTTAAAACATATTTAGTGATCATTTCACTCAGAGACTGCGCTACAGTGCAGCCTACATTTTCGATTGGTCGCCATTTCACACATGTGTCGTGCTTGAGTCGATAATTAATGTCTTAGAATAAACATGAAATTTACCAAAATTGGACAATTAAGTCATAAACGACCAACTTATTTATGACTGTCGGACATAGTTTTCTTAATGAGTACATAAAACATCTTTCGATGGATTAGTTTAAAGTGGATATTCGTGGATAGAAATAGCTCGCCTTTTCGTGAAAATTGTGAATGAGACGGAATGGCGCTCTCGCATCGTCTCGCGACGACCGGAAACTTTCGTTACTTTCCTTCCGTTACGAATCCTTCTAATATAGGATCCTTGGAAGAACCAAACAATATTGTTTGTGATCATTTAGATGAAAGTTCAAATTACAGTTACTTTGATTGTGACGTTATCTCCAGTGATGTCCAGTGTAACATTTGATTCCGATTTTTTTTACCCCAGGACCTCTAGGTAACAAATTCTTGGACATAAATTGTACCGTTTAAGTTTTGCGTGGACCTTACACTTTACTTGAAGAAAATATGGTATGTTTTATGTAGTTGAAAATAGTAAAAATCTTGTACGAAAAAGCTCTGGTCAGAAGTCTAAATTCAGGGATTATTGTGGTTCTTAGTTGAAAGCAGCCTCGCCATTATCTATTTTTTTATAGGGACAATAATAAATTGATTTCTGTTTGTAAACAATGGACATAGATTTTAAATGTATCGATAAATATACCTTTGCATAGAAAATCGCCGAGGTAGTTCCGAATGTCATTTTATGTGTATTAAAGTTACTTTTTATAGCTTAAAATCCCGTGCATACCTTATCGTAATGATCTGTTTGGTACATAAAATCAACAGACATTTTGAAATATAGCAATGGATTTTGTCCATAAACTTATGACATTTTATAACAAGTACATATGTTTTGTTCTTGTTTAATTAGGACGTTTGAGACTACAACCAGTAGGGAATACTTCCCGTTCGGGAAACAAGGGGATTCCCCTTCAGTGCTTCCCAATCGGGCAGCAAATGTCAAAATGTTTCCCGATCGGGAAGGATTTTGGCCTTTTTTGACGTACTTTACCAAAAATGGCTGCTGCATAAAAGTATTTAACCTACAAAGATATGAAAAGCACCATCTGATACAGGAAAGATGTATCTAAAATCCTACCGAGTCGTTTTCTTTTAAAATGCCTACAACTAAAATAATCCGAAATTGAAATTCAGAAAAAAATATAACTTCAAAGAAAAAAGTTGTTTCCCGTTCTGGAAACATTGCTTCACGATCAGGAAGTATTCAAACAGGAAGTATTCCCTACTGACAACATTTTAATTGTTATTTGGATATTTCGATTATGGCCCAGGGGCATTCAATTATATACAAATAAAATAAAAACATGCGTATTGTATTGGGTCATATATATAAAATATACTGTAAAGAATGTTAAAATGAAGTGGTTCTATGTAATTGAATTAACTTGAAAGTGTAGTGGCCCAAACCCATACCTAATAAATTACATGTATGAACTTTTGATATTCTTACATGTAAAAATGAATTAACATACTACTGCATGAAAATAATGCATATTGCAAGCAAGTGTGTTGACAAAATGGGAAATTTGACTCTTTTGATATGTTTTATCAGTTGACTTTTTTTTCCTTAAAAAGATTTATTAAATTATCAGTTCACATTTTTGTGTTTTTTTTCACATTTTCATTTAATTTCATTAACTCCACTCCTACAATTATTAATAATTATATTTAATTCACATGTCCAGGAAAATGTGCTGTGAAGATTCTGTGTTGAAACTACTATTAATTCTTCAAATGGGTCCAAGAGAGAGTGTTGATTGAAATGAACCATTTCTGGTCACTGGGTGCTTTTAAATACAAAATATGGCTCAAGATATGTTTTAGCCAATACATAGTGTAAGCACTTTAAGCATAGTTTTAGTTATATAATTAAGTCTGAAATACATAATCAATTGGAGAGAAGAAATAAGTTAATAATCATTATTTTCCTTCAAATGTTGGAAAATAAGTAGTATTGCTAAAAATTATACTGAATTGGTTTCCATGGAAACTGTTTGTTATATTAAGTAAAGAATGACTCCATTGTATCATGACTTTCCTGATAACATGGCAATAATCAAACTAGATATCCCTTAAGCATATAATATATACTAGGACGAAAAAGAAACGCCGGGTAACCTATAATGATTGTTTTAAGGGATAAATTGTATTATTGGATTATTATATTTATTTTTGTATGTATTGTCACCTGTATGGAACCAGCTGTTGAAGTTTCAATCGATTTCCGATGCTGATTATGTGAAAAATACCCCCTTTTAACGATGACCCTTCTTGTTTTGCGAAACACGGCCGGACATGTGTTGCATATTTTATGTACCCGGCGTTTCTTTTTCGTTCTAGTATAGTAGATATTATGTAAATGTTTCAAGACAACATAGTATGTGTCATGTAATTTTAAACAATCTGCTTTCCCTAAAAGAATAAAAATTTGTCATGGTTCATTGTTTCTGTGGTATTACATGAATTATCTTATACAATAAAGATAATTTTTTGCAATATATTGATATAAATTTTAGTTTTCTATGTATTACAGGCATTTTCAATAAATTTGACTGAATATTCATTAAATAAAAATATAAAATTGTATTTCTTATATTTGGTTGCTATGGAAACATGTTATAATATATGTATACTTAAAGTGAGTATTTTTGTAAAATGTATTCCTTTAAATGATAAATAAAATTGAGTAAAATTTATAGAATTATTTATGTTCTTATCTTTTTAGCCAATTTTAATTAATTTACAGAAACTTGGTAAAAAATACTCAGGTGACACAGAATTTTGACAGCTATACCCGTACACTTCAAAACGCTGTAACTTTGACAATATTTCTGAAATTTTCTGAAAACATGTTTCAGTAAATGTAGATTCAGAAAATGTAAAAAAACTAAAAATGTGATTTTTCCTCATTAAGACTGATTTTTGCTGCAGAGGTCACATATACCTAGGGATGGATACCGCCAGGGACGAAACGATACCGGTACCAATGAAACGATACGGTATTTTTAATGATACCGATACCAATATGCAGTCGTTGTGCAAATTACTATGTTTAAAAACTAATAACAAAAATACATGTATATCGATGTAAGATTATGAACAGCTTTTGGCTGATCGAGGGGTACTCTTTCCTGGTTTATTGTGTCACCAACCCAGAGACAGAGAAATATTTCAGTGCAAGCTCTGCAATTTATACTGTTATTGTGCTATTCTGTTTGCTAAATGTTTAACCTAGAGTTAGAAAAAATCGTTCTACGTGTGACATTCGTACTGAATATTTTCATACCAAATTAATGTCAATGAAATATTGTGTCGCCATTAGATACGTATTTCTAGTAGCCCAGTTGACAATAATGAGTCGTTGGTGATCTTTTACAATCTATATTTCTGAATTTAATCCTATGCATCTTCAAACAAATAAACATAGATGTTCGTCAGAAAAATAACACAATGTTCATGTGACAGTTTACTCATGTAGAATTAACAATCGAAAGACAATATTACAGAACAACAAATATGACTGTGTATGTTAATGTAATCGTGCATGTGAGGCATGTCAGACATTGACATCGTCGGTAACTAGGGCACGTTCCGCAAGGCGAGCGCTTTGTATCGCTACCTAGCGACTTCCTATGGAACGGTCTGCTGCGATCTTGAGAATTGAATCGCTATCTAGCGATACGTAGAAAGTTTTTCTTGCTAGCCGTATGATTCTGAAAACTTCTGCATTTTTTCATAATGACTGCCTCTGTGGAAACGTGTTTCTTTTTTTAGAATACTGATATTGGTTTCATTCAATTCATATATTTCACTAAAGCGATTAAAAGAATTATCACGGTGATAATTGATTTAAATGTTTTCCATTTGTTATAATTTCGAACATTTTGTTTGAGAAAGCTGCCATCTTGGATTTGCTAGCTTGAAGCACACCGTTCCGTAGACCTTTTACGCTACAAAAATCGCTTGTAAAAAGGGCTAGCTAGCGATCGCTTTGCGAAACGTGTCCCTAGACCTTAAAAGTAGCATGCTAATATCCTGCAACACTGTGTCATTATTTAAATAATGATTTCAATCAATATAGACCTACACGGAAAACTGAACGGTAATAGATGAGATAATATACTTAACCAAAGTTTAGATCGAGTAAAATCCCTTTAAAATAGGATAAATACACAGAAGTCTTGAGAATAAATCATTGAAAATTTCGTATTTGGTTATTTTAAGTCTGCTCTATTTTGTTCAAAGTACCGATTTGAGAACCGGTACCAAAACGAAACGGTATTTACCGGAAATTTTCGAAACGATACCGATACTGGTACCGGTACTTGGTACCGGTATACATCCCTACATATACCTTTAATATGTGACATGATTCCTCAATTATAGATTTAGACCCTTTAACAATGTCTATCACCAGACAAAACATAAATTACACGAACAATTGAAATCAATTCTAACTTATGGTATGACTTATCTTGATTATATCCAATTAACTACGAGTATATAGTTGTTTCGGAAATAGTAGCCGGGTATAAAATGTTTATTTTAACCTGTTTATAACGTATCTCAATATCAATATCACACTAGCCATCGTCGGCAACCACAGTACTCAACCGTTACACACAATACCATGGGCAATCAATTTGGCTGGCAAAATCTCGTTTTGATGAATATGCATGAGGCAGGGGGGCCAATCTTCTTCCAACGAAATCGCATGTTACAATTTAATACTCTTCAATAACAATGACGTCATACATCGACGTCATACATCACCCGCTTCGAAAAAAAAATGAATTTTGAATGGTAAACCAAACCTTAGATATGAAATGTAATTTCATTGGCCAGTTTTCTGCAGTGGTTTCCTTGCGGATCCAATGAAGCTGCCTCGTTAATTATTCATGAATACGAGATTTTTCTAACCAAATGGTCCACGGTTTATAACGCAACATAAGCAGAGTAATATAATGTATCGTGGGATAACCGACGATGCACAGAAACAGGGACTGACAGTATAAACTAAAATAAATATGTTCGAACTATTTACAAGTTTTATTTAAACATGCATATTTTTACAACTTAACAAGTTTTTAATACCTTCATCGAGCATCTAAAAAAAGTATTTAAAAAAACAAGAGGGTCCTGAGGACCCTGGACCGCTCACCTAGGTAGCATATTATTAAAAATCTTTCGATAATTTAACTATACAATATAGAAGGGTTTACGACTAAAATCGAACGTAAGACAGTTAAGGCATCTTACAATACTAGATTTATAACAGTTTCAGCCGATGAAAACAGTGGTCCCTAGGATATCAAATATGAAAGCTCTATGCCTTGATTTTGAGAAGATTTTTTAACATTTCATTATATAAATATATGTTAATCTTTTGACCCCTAGGGCGGGCCTTATTTTGATCCCCGAGGCATAATTTGAACAATCTTTGTAGAGAACCGTTATATGATGATGGATGCCAAATATCAAAGCTCCAGGCCTTGAATTATTAAGAAGAATATTTTTAACATTTCCTTATAATAACTTAATGTAAATCTTGTGACCCTTGGGTGGGGCCTATTTTGATCCCAGTGAAGAATTTGAAAAATCTTTGTAAAGAACCTTCTAGTAATGCTACATGCCAAATATCAAAGCTCTAGGCCTTGAAGTTTTTGACAAGATGATTTTTTTAAAGAAATTGTTGACGACGGACGCACGCACATTGGTCAGACTCCACACAAAAGCTTTGTGCTCAGGTGAGCTATTTATGAACGTCATATCTACGTACTCGGTATATATGTCTTTAAGTAACTATTACTTAAAATAAGTCTACAATATCAATAGAAGTATAGCATGGTTACTTTCCTTTTTATATGGACCATAAACCATATTTCTTAAATCTTTCCAGTTTGTTATCATGCCCGAAGATATTATAATTGTTGTGGACTACCACGACACCAGACCTTTTTTCCTCGTCGAATAATTCAAAATATCGTCGACCATGTGGAAAGTATTTAGTACTTAAAGGCTGATGGTTTATTAAATGTTTGACTTTCTTAAATATTGGATTAAAACCAGCTTGATCATTAGGTATTGGTATTCCACTTGTCATTATCTCACGCCATTTGTCAACCAATTTAATAGTTTTATTATTACTTTTTATCGCTATATGTAACGTCAACAGACTTGTTGAAATATGGCAATGGATTCTGTAACCAAACCGAATCAACGTCAACATACAAAACATTCTTCCCTTGACGTAGTAATTTTAAAATATGCGAAGGACGTTGAGAAACTAATTGTGTGAAATTTTCCGTGTTAAAAGCGAATGCTCCATTTAAATTAAGTTCACTTCTAAATATTTGACAATAGCTACATACAGCTGCAAGCTTTTTTCCGACCACTTCATCTTCAGCCATTATTACAATTGGCAAATTCAACTTCAGTTTTGAATAGTAGAAGAACCAATTACAGAAAAAGTCAAAGTAAGCATCATTTACCGTCACCAACACAGTCCATTCAGTAGATTCAGCTTTATCCGTCGCTTTTGGAACGTCTAAAGTTTTATCGTGATTTGCTGCTAATACAGCGCCGTAATTGTATTCATACTTTTTTGAATAAATATCTGTTAATTTCTTGATTAACAAAGTTAGTTGTGCTTTGTGATATAGCCACCCATTCAGACACATTATGACAAAAGTCCAGTACAAACAACACTAACTTTAATGTTGCGATGCATTCTTTCCGTAAGTAACTTCACAATGGTCAACTAACGAAATGGCTAAATGTTTATTTTGCCACGTGTTTTAACATTATTTTTTTAATACGAAGTACACGAATCGTACATATTTTTATCGATAAACAAATGTCGTCTGATGTTAGTTTGGTTAATTTGTTTCTCTAAGAAAATGTTAATTTATATTATAAAGTTTCATCAAGTTATTTATCACAGTTGTACATGTATATATCAGTTTTGTAAAACCATACATGTAAGATAATGTTGTTGTTTTTTTTTAACAAAGGGAATTTTGATTTTGAAATATTCCGAATATAACTAAGAATTGAAATCAAATTTAATTTGTACACTGGAACTCCTCTATTAAAACCACTGACCGTTCTTTTAAAAGAATGAATTATTCCGAATATAACTAAGAATTGTGATCAAATTTGATTTGTATTAACTCAAATTCGCTGACCAATTAACTCCTTTCTTTGACAATTTAAGAAAAAGAGTGAAACTCTGCTGGATAAATATGAACTTTTGATTACAAACACTAGAATCCCCCCGTGTCAGAATCGTAGCTTCTACACTACGTTCGAAATAATGTTTGAAGTAACTCGTGGTCAATATTAGTTTATTCTATATATAGTCTCCATTGATTAGTCTAGTAGCCTGTTCAATTATCCTAAACGTTCCAAAACGTTCTGTAACGATACATTCGGAACTCCTCGGCCATTCGCTGCAAATAATCTCAGACATATTTAGACGCTATTTTGAAACTACCGGTGTTGAAGTAAACAAATATACGATCGTTTAGGCAATGAGTGATGTTTCGTTTTAAGTCCGTAATGTTGAAACATCACTCATTGCCTTAACGATCGTATATTTGTTTATTAGATTAGATTATTCTCAGCAAATAGCCAAGGAGTTCCGAATGTATCGTTACGGAACGTTTTGGAACGTTTAGGGTAATTGAACAGGCTACTGATGTGATAACTAATATTATAGTGAATGTATAGAAAACTAACTCATTTGTTATCCTACACGCTTATTGTTGTAAGCAATGATATTATGCATTTTTTAATGTTTAAAGATATATCATGAGACTATGAATAGTGTATAATAAACGTGATGTTTGAAGTTATTTATGCATGGAAAGTTGTTAGGGGTGTAACGGTAATAACCGATATACCGGTTAATATTGCAATACAAATTCTGACGATTCTCTATCTCATAGTACTACCACACACCTCTCACGAGTATTATGGGCATGCAGGTCACGCCGGTGATTAGCAAAGATAAAAATAAAAGACAAAAGTAAAATAAATAAAACTGGAAAAAAGTTCTCCCTGAAACAGAAAGAACATAGTTGTAGAATGAAACAGTTAAATGTTAGAAAGTAAAATATAAATAAAAGAAACAACTAAAAGATAAAATAAATTGCTTTGCTTAGTATTGGAGTTTAGCCACTGCCTGCTTGAATTGGTCAAGATCAGACATGGTTATACCTGATGGGGCAATCTATTCCAGAGAACTCTGGTATGGGGAAATTTTAAGAAGGCAAACTTAAAGAAATCAGCTCTGACAATCTAATTTTTAAACGGTTCGTTTTTTTTCTTAACCGGTTTTTGTAGTTATGTGCCGTACTGATTGTTTTTATCACAATCTGAAATTTGAATATTTGAAAGAGACGTTAAAATAAGTTGAAAACTTGAAGTAATCTTATTGTGCTTTAAAATGTTAAACATTTCGTCTAATGAGAGAATAATTCTCTTTGAAAGTCCGTTTCAAAATATACATTTTCTAACATATAATCCATTTTGCAAAAGTCATTCAAATAATTTGGATAAGAGATCATTTGAAATTACACGTACATTTGCGTGTGACGAATGCTATGCATGTGCATTAATTAATGTTTCGCATGTCTGCTAAAAAACCGATACGGATTGCAATATATATTGCAATACGGATTTTACCGTATTGTATCACCCATAATAATTGTAATACAATACAAGAGAGCCTTTATCGCTCACATGAATACCATTGATATATACATGAATCTGAATAAAATTAAATCAGAGCACTGAAAACACAGAAAGAGTTTCATGCACCTTGGAATTTAACAGACCGAGAAGGTAATCAACAAATGTGTTGTTTGTGAGTAATGTACTTAAGCTTGAGAAACTGGATATCATAAATGTGTAGTACCTTATACAAATACATGTAGACATAACCTTGATTAAATAAAAACACAGACAGCACTTAAGCAAGACTGGACTGATTCGTATGCATACCTGCATTTTTGTGCTTTGTTGAATAGTTCTCTTTTTTCAACACAGGCTTTTGTACTGACTTCTGCCCAGGGCCTACAAGATGCATTGTACATGTATATTATATTGAACTGATTCAACCTAATAAATAGCTATTGTCATTTCACAGAAAATCATAGTTAAATACCAATCATTATACCAAAGCTTAAGCCATGTCACATTTTTATTTATATTTTTAAGGTATTAACTTCAGGTAAACGTTTTCTTATCGAAAACAAGAAATGTCTTTATAAAAGACAAATGGCGTAGAATGCGAAGAAATCTCGCTAAATAGCTGCCCTAAGACACGAACGATAAATCAAAGTGAAACAACGAAAAGGCTGCATGAAATCTTAACTAATTATTATGATAGCGAGCACGTGAAATTATTTCATATCACATAAAAGTTTTTTTAAGTGAGCAACGCAGAAGATTGTGCAAATGACTGCATGACATTAGTTGTCGTATCTTCCTTACGCGATTTAATTGAGAGTTTATTGAATTTACTGTATGTTTACAAAAGAAACTATATCATTTTGTTTTTCTAATTACTAAGAGTGAATAATAAACATGAACCTCGCATGACCCTTGCACATGTTTGAGAGCCGATCATCTTTTCCAGGACGCAACATTTTAACGTTATTGTAGTGAATGAATTGCCTCTCGAAGTATGTTTTCTGATGGTGAAAGAAAAATAGTGTGTTCGATTTTGTGATATCAAGGTAACTATTGGCCAGTGGGCCCACATAGGCCAATGTTTCTGATAGCTCAACCATTGACAGTAACCAATACTTCGATCTTTACCTTAAAACATAAAGTTTTCTGGTTCAGTTAAAATGAAATTAATAAAGATGATAATGTACGTGCGCACTATTTATTTAAGTCACCACAAAACGATTAAAAAGAGGTTCTTATCTTACAATGCTATATATCATGTTATAATCATGTACATATCATGATAAATATGCGGCAAGACGCGGTAGATGGGATAAGTTTTCAGTGTATATGTTTACTTCCTCACCGTCGCACCCGGAAGTTGTACTTTTATTTTCATGAAAATTCGAGAAAAGCCGTGCTTGTGTTGAAGCTGTAAGAATGGAGTTACTTCTGTGTTACAATAAGGGTTGTGGTGCCAAATACGATCCAAGCCAAAACACACCAGGTTTGTTAATAGAAATTTCTTGGATTATATGTATCTTATGTATAATAAAGAGGATCTGACTTAATTTAGATGCCGGTCGTTTCGTACTCTACTCGATTCGTACTCAGACGGGTATAAGATAAAATTTTATTTTTTAAGTCGGCAAGTTTAAATAACAATAAAGTTGAATAAACATAAGCTTAATCAAGCTTTTACAACCGACTGTAATATATTAATATGAGTTAAACAAAATAAATACAAGTTAAAACAATTTTAAATATGGATGAATAAAAAGGCACGATACAATTAATTTAAACTAAAATTGATTGAAGATCACTTACAACAAATGATATAGATATAAAATATTAAACGTAATGAATAAATATATAAATACATAGACAATTTAAATGATATATAACAAATAATATAATAAATATATGATGAAATAAAATATATGATGAGGCTGCTGATCCTGACCTGTTGCTGGCCTAAAAACTGCCATAAAAAGGTTATCTTAAAATACTTACATTCAATGAAAACACAAAAGTGTGACAATTAAAAAATGAGCTAAGAAAACTATTATCCCCCCAAATCAAATTTGGAAGAAACTGATCAGCAGCTACATCATATCATATGAAGACATTCATAGAATTACTATGAAAAACAGTATGACTCAAAAATTTCCAACTGCACACTAACATAGATCAGAAATAACTATACATAAGTTGGAAATAAGACATATTAAAAGAATACTATCACAGAAAGTATAAAAACATGTAGACAACACTTAAATACTACATAAAACTATTGAGTATAGATAGATAGGTTAATACATAAATAAATGATTGCATTATATAAATAAATGTATGGCTCAATTTATGGCAGTTCCTGACTATGGAGCTCCCAAATGGTTACAGCATCTACATTTACAATTTTTACCATTCCATGATAAAATAAGAGTTTTAAATTGTGAAAAATTTGAACATTTTCTAAAGTGGTCAGGGAGGGAGTTCCATAGTGAGGGAGTGGCATATCTGAAAGAATTTTTGCCGTATGTTGTTGTACAAATATTAGGTATATGTAATATGTTAGTGTATCTAAAATTTATTTTAGATTCACGTCTTACAACAAGATCACTTAGAACTGGAGGTGACATATCATTTATAATCTTAAATGTTTCAATGGCCATTGTTCTCATGCGCCTGATTTGAAGGGATGGGAGGTCTACTTTGCGTAAAAGATCTTCATAGGAAAGACTAAAATCAGTGTAAACAAATCGAAGAGCTCTTTCTTGTAATTTTTCCATCTTTTTTACATTTGCTTCTGAACAAAAATGCCATGCCATAGGACAGAAATTAAAATTTGATAAAATAAAAGTATGGAAAATAAGAAGTTTATTTGTTAGACTTAATTGTTTACCAATTCTCTTTAAAATATTAATTTGGGTGGCAGCTTTTTTACATAAACCCTGAATATGTTTATCAAAATTAAGTTTATGATCAATTTCAATTCCAAGTAGAGAACTTGGAAGTGTCAGTGTGCATGTTTAGAATTTGACTGATATCAGGGCTTTTTCAGGGGGTTTTGGGAAAAAGGCCCCTGCCCAAATTGGGAATTTTTAACGCTGTAAATAGTCAGATTAGGGGAAACAATATCGACAAATCAAACCAATTTTGAAATTTCATCATTAATTTTTCTGCATTAAATCTTTATATGCTTTGCTTTGGTGTCTCTGAATGTGTTGCAGTGCTCTAAAAGAGTTTGTTCTGAGTAACTTCTGACCGTTCAGTGAGGCATTAAATGCAAATTCTCATGTATTCATTATTTTTACATGAAATCTAGTGGTTTCTTTTGTAAAGGCAAAATACATCCTGTTCAAAGGGAATTATTTAACAAGATTGGGAATTTTTTTCTTGAAATTGGGAAAAATGGTCCTTATTTGGCATTGGGAATGGGGCCCATAATCGGCCCCGTGAGATAGGCTGAAAAAGCCCTGGATATTAGCAAATTTAATGAAGCCAAATCACATATGGTACTAGTGTTTAATCGAGAGTCATTTTTAACCTGCCTCTAACTCGTAGACACCGTTTTAGATCAAAGGTGCCCGTCGGCGTCGCATCCAAAAGCCAAAATTTTGTTTAAGGTTCAAGTAAAGTCTTTGTTTGCAATACAAATAGTAAAATAAAAATACTCTTAACTCTTTCGTACTTCCATCAAGGGCAGTGTTTTATACATCAAAATGATCCTCAAGAAACATACCAATACGATACTGGTAAATAATTCAGAAAAAAGGTTGACATTTAAAAAGAAATGATTATTCTTGATTTTTGTCTTTCATTCGTTATTTTTTCATTTGATTTTACCAATTGTTTTATTATTTTTTAGAGTTACAGTATTGTAACTAGACCCAGGGTCTAGAGTTATGTAAGTTCCATGACTCTAGACAACCCCCCACAATGGCATGAATGTCACAACATGCATATGTTTGAACTTTACTTATTAAGTTATAAACATCATATTACTCAAAATTAACAAATATTTACCATCATTACTTATCCTATCAGATTTCCTAATATTCATTAACAATTGCTCAGAATTTTATCAGTAGATACAATGCAACAGTATTACAGACCACATGTTTATTATTCTCCTTATCTTGATTTTTATCATATATCTTAGGTGGTCGTAAATAATGCATTATATGTTTGTTCTTTGTTTGTTGTTGTGTCAGCTAAAGACAGTAGATTACATCATACCTCACATGCTTGAATAAATAAGATATTTTATATCATCATCTATTTATTTCTGACTGCTTGTAAAAAGAAAACATTACTTCATGGAAGATCCTCAAAATCAATTATGACAATAAGCAATAATCAAAATTAAAACAATCAAAAGTAACTAAGTATATTAATTAATTATTATGTGAAAACTAGTTGAAAGTTTTCAATGTTAATACTGATTTCAGTATTTTGAGAAAGTATTACACTTTGTATTTTTTATGAAACTTGTCTATTTCAGTATTTAGAAAGTTGGTTTTCAACTTTTCCAAAAGTTTCAGCTTCCACTCATCCTTTAGTCTGATAGGCTAACCCTGGTCCAATGGTGATAGGTATGAGAAATACCTTCTACATAGCCTATATAAACCTGAGCTAACCCTGGTCCAATGGTGATAGGTATGAGAAATACCTTCTACATAGCCTATATAAACCTGAGCTAACCCTGGTCCAATGGTGATAGGTATGAGAAATACCTTCTACATAGCCTATATAAACCTGAGCTAACCCTGGTCCAATGGTGATAGGTATGAGAAATACCTTCTACATAGCCTATATAAACCTGAGCTAACCCTGGTCCAATGGTGATAGGTATGAGAAATACCTTCTACATAGCCTATATAAACCTGAGCTAACCCTGGTCCAATGGTGATAGGTATGAGAAATACCTTCTACATAGCCTATATAAACCTGAGCTAACCCTGGTCCAATGGTGATAGGTATGAGAAATACCTTCTACATAGCCTATATAAACCTGAGCTAACCCTGGTCCAATGGTGATAGGTATGAGAAATACCTTCTACATAGCCTATATAAACCTGAGCTAACCCTGGTCCAATGGTGATAGGTATGAGAAATACCTTCTACATAGCCTATATAAACCTGAGCTAACCCTGGTCCAATGGTGATAGGTATGAGAAATACCTTCTACATAGCCTATATAAACCTGAGCTAACCCTGGTCCAATGGTGATAGGTATGAGAAATACCTTCCACATAGTCTATATAAACCTGAGCTAACCCTGGTCCAATGGTGATAGGTATGAGAAATACCTTCCACATAGTCTATATAAACCTGAGCTAACCCTGGTCCAATGGTGATAGGTATGAGAAATACCTTCCACAAAGTCTATATAAACCTGAGCTTTAATTAGTTTGTGATCTGTGAACCATGGTATATAACTGTTTCAAACCTCACTGTATTTGTATTGTGTTTTTTTCACACACAGAGTCATGCAAGTATCATCCTGGTGGTCCTGTGTTTCATGATGCTTTGAAAGGATGGTCTTGTTGTAAAAAAAGAAGTACTGATTTTACTGAGTTTCTAAATTTTCCTGTAAGTAGTTAATTTTGTCCAGTTGTTTTATGACATTATTATGTGATCATGTTTTTATTATGATAATGTATGCAAGATTCTAGAACTTTATGGTTTTATTAATATCTAACATATGTTTTATGACCTTCACTCATTAGGCCTCACTTTTTATATTGTTAGTCTTATATGACGAGAATTTTCTTGTAAAAATGAGTATGGTAGGTTAAAAAAAAAGATATATGATATCAATAAATAACGACTTTCAAATCCATTTTGTACAAGCTTTGAGTGAAATTGATATTTATCTTAGAGATTCACTGACATTTTCTCAAATTGTTTGATAATTGACACATTTAGCTTATTTGTACTGGGATGGTTTCGTTTTTTTCTTATTTTTGGTGCAAAAATAAGTAATGTGGGTAATAAAAAATCAATAATCAAGGATTTATTTTTTTCAATTTCTGAAAAATTTGGGTAGGGATTTGTGTAAGACGAAAAATATAACAAGTCTGGTCTTAAGGACAAAAGAGAAAATGTAACTACTATTGTAGTACAAGTATTTGTAACTGGTGTATGTTGAAAAATAATACGATACAAACTCTTTTAAGTTTTCTTTAGTCATAAATGAAAAAATGTATAATATTTTGTTATGTTAAATTTGTTTTAAATGACAACATAATAATATTTTTTCAAGGGTTGTACTACAGGATCACATTCAAATGAGAAACCTAAAGAACCAGAAAAACAGCCTACTCAAGATGCTGTTATAGAAGACACAAAGGTATTTAATCTTCAGTTCTCTTAAATATATTTCTACCATTACTTTTCCCTTTCAGCAATTGATATTTTTTAAGCTGCCCGGCTAACTCAGTTGGTAGCACGCAAGTCTACTGATTGAGGGGTTGTTGGTTCGATTCCTTGACGGGGCATACTTTCGTGGAGCTTGGTCATGAAATTATTTCTAGGCCATTTTCCCTCCTACCAATGATTTTTAATTATGTAGGGCAGTTGTCTGACGAAAGTATGCACTAAGTAGTTGGTTAACAGCTTAACCCAGAGATTTAGCCTTTCCAGGAGGAGTGAGTAGGTTGACTGACCGTTGTTATATGACCTATATAATGTATTGCTACGGTGTTAAACCCAACAAAAACATACAAACAAAAACAATTATCAATTTGAAATCAATATCACTAATTGGTTCATTTTCTGAAGACTAAACAAACCAGCCATTGAATCTTTAATCTTGTAGTACTAGCATAAACATTACATGACTGTTAACAATTTAATAAGTTAACTTTTTTAGCTCAGCTGTTAGATGAACAATGGTTAGATAAACTGTCAGCCTTATTTGATTCTGAATGTTTAAACTGTCAGCCTTATTTGATTCTGAATGTTTAAACTGTCAGCCTTATTTGATTCTGAATGTTTAAAAAGGGTATATTAAACTAGGGTTTCAAAATCAGAAAAAAATCATGATTGATCATAGGAAATAATAGGACAACCCATTTCGATCAATCATCAATCATATAAAATCGAAACTCTTGCTCAGGGTTTTCATACAGGATTTCCCAAAATGACAATATGTTGCAATGGTTTAATTGATTTTGTTTCATATAATAGAATATTAAATCATGCAAAATCAACCTATAATTAGTGGTTTGGTGGCTGTTTATGTTTAATGATAAAATCAATTTTCGGACATTTTCAATATTAAAACAGTATGGTAAAAAGGGGCTATTATAATATATAGTCCAATAATGGCGAATTTCATGTCCTCAACCAAAAATATCAACATCAATCTCAATGATTTACAATAACAAAGAAATAGTAAAAATGTACCCATCTTGGTTTAATTAAGAAGAGATTTATTCCCATGAAATGTTTTTCTTTCAAAATGCTAATTAATTAAAACTAGAATGTCTGATTGTCAATAAAATAAATTACCGACATCAGCGATAATCGATTATTAAATTTCATAATCGATTGTCTCCCACTTTTCACTGATTTTATATAATCGATCATTGTTTAACCCCTATATTAAACTATAAGATATTAAATTCAAGCAATGACTGTATTTATGAATATATTACAGGCTGAGGAACCTAAGCCAGAGATGATGAAACAAAAGTTAAATCAAGATGACACAGAACGTCCCTCAGAGTCGGAACCTTTACAAAAACTAAATATTACAGTAACACCATCAGCACAGAAAGCGTTAGATAAATGTCTACAAGAATTAAATATAAATGCTGATAAATCTGAAGGTATGATTACATAGCCCGCCCGGCTAGCTTAGTTGGTAGCACACAAGTCTACTGATCGAGGGGTCGTGGGTTCAATTCCCGGGCAGTGCATAATTTCTTGGTCATAAAATAATTTTCTACAGCCATTCTCCCTTCTACCACTGATTCTAAATCATGTAGGGCAGTAGTTAGTCACTGACAGAAGTATATGCCTAGTAGTTGGTTAAAAGCTAAATCAAGACATTTAACCTTTACAGGAACTGTGAGTAGGTTGACTAACCGTCGTGATATAACCCATACGATGTGTTGCTATGGCGTTAAACCCAACTAACAAACTACTAACATGGCTGAATGTCTATAATGTTAAACTGTGGGTAAAATTTTTCAGGACAGATCCTGAAGTTTTGGGTTATAGGGACACTGAGATTTAAAATTCTAATGTATAATGAATTCTGATCAGGACTTTGGCTACTTTGATTATAGCTATTGATGTATTGTAGTCACTGCAAAACTCAACACTTAATTACTGGACAGTAGGTCCTGTGAAGAACAAAGTTATACAGGACCAAACCAAATCTTACTGGACGGGGAAATTTTACATATTTTGAATTTTGATAAATAGAAAACTGTGAGGATGAGATCAAATTCTTTGCCGGACAGTCTGTCCTGTAAACTTGCAAATATAATATATTATATATATATTTATATTCATATTTTTGAAAATAATATGGTGCGATAAACAGGAATTTGCAAAATTATCATGATCAATTAGCCTTTTTATTTCACATGAGTAAATTTCACTGTCCAGAATCAATTTCATTAGCCCTGGACTTCAAACTAGTTGGTTAAAGTCAATACTACTTGTATTTTCATGATCTTACTAAGTGCCTAATTGTATTTTAAAGTGTTTCTATATTACAGGTGTCAATGTTGAAGGAGAAATAAAAATAGGAACATCTTGTACTAACAACAGTTGTAAAGCAGTAAGTATACACATGTATGACTTATATGATATTAATAGATGAACTGCCTAGGCTAGGTTGATCCAGGAATAACAATCTTCACTGAATCCACTGATACTTGATGATTGTATCCATGATTATCATATGTTCAGTGCTTTGTGACACTTTTCCAAATTTCTCGCAGCCGTTATTTCCCTTTATTAAATCAATAACCACTGCCTCTACAAGTAAATTCGTCTCTCAGAGAGCCAAATATTTTTTTCCATCTTTTCTGTTACATTTCAATATTTTCTACTGATTGAGTCTTCTTGTAGTAAATTATGATGTTCAAAGTACAAATAGATAAAAAATAGTTTTAATTAATAATTTGTAAACATAACAAAGCGTGACGTAAGCACTGTGAATGGTTTCGGCATTCTATAAATAGATGGTATTACTAGCGTCATGTGATTTACGTGGTGGCAGTGGTTTAAGTAGCAAAGCGTGACGTAAGCACTGTGAGAAGTTTGACACTTTTCACCATTTTAAGTTATTTTACTGGGTGTTCAGTCATTCTACTCACAGTTCCTGGATAGACCTATACTTCTAGGCCCCAGCTATTAAACACATACTAAGCCAATATACTGGCCAGTTGCTGAAACATTCCTTGATCTGAGGTTTGTTGGAGAATGGAGGTTGAAAGTTAAAAGGCTGTTATGACTGTCAAAATATATGCAACTAGTGGGTGTGTTTTATTTCCTTATAATTTAACACCCAAATAGGCTATTTATAACTTGTCCATATTTATTCTATTTCAATTCAGTTTTCACCAAAGTTGTTTAAATTGTTCATTTGTCATGTTTGAGTCTCAAATGATTTATTGTTATATTTACTATGATATTTAATACATTTATATTACAGACATATACCTCAGCTTCTAGTGATGATGAAATATGTAAATATCATCCTGGTGGTGCTATATTTCATGAAGGGTATGTAGCCTTTGGTTGTTTTCTTTCTTTGTATAAGGCTTTATCTTACCTCGTACAGAATACTCGTTTTTCATTGGCCGAGAGCGGTCACGTGCTGACCATGTATTATCCCATATTAGGTCAGTAGATTCTAATATCCAGTCAGTAACAAAATTTATAAATGATAGCGCTGACGAAACCTTATTTTTCTACTCCAAAATTAATTCGGGAAGGATAAATTCGTTACACAGTCAGTTACTGACCGAATACAGTGTAATACCGGGTCAGTGAATAAATATTGGGCTCGAGCTACGCTCTCACCCAATATTAATTTACTGACCCGGTATCACACCGTATCCGGTCAGTAACTGACTGTGTAACTAATAATATTTGGTACTTTTGTTTAATACACGGGGGTACAAGTTTCTTTACTCATTTTCAACTTTTATGTTATTGGGAAATACTTCAATATACTTAAAATGTAGCTAATAGTTTCACAGTTTCACAACTTATGTGCAGTTTACCATGAACTGTCAATTCTGTTCTTAAATGCATTAAAATCATTTAAATATACTGTAAACATGTAAAACAAAATGTGTCAGCAATATTTTTGCAATAAAAAATAGAATGAAAATATGAAAAAAAATGCATGTGTAAAGAAACTTTTGGATCCCAGTGTAGATTCCTACATAATGCAGTCTATGAAATTAGGATTTGAAATTAAGGACAGGGTTTCGGCGCTTAATATTTTTACGATAGTTTTTAAAGGAATCTCTAGTCAGTTTACTATGTAATAAAGGGTCAAATTATCAACTAGCTAGACTACATAAATTTAATAATTTTCTCTAGCATGAATCAATTGACCTTACGCCAGAATTTAATTGACAGCTCCTATTAGCCAATCAGCGCCCGGCATTTGATACTCTGATGCTTATCTAAGATAAGCGGCTAATCGGCCGCCATTTTGTCCGACATCTGGTCGTGACGGACATCGAATTTCTTATGTGTTAGCATGGACCCTGTGTACAGTTATATAGGGTTCTCAGTGAAAGTTACAAAATAAACTCAATAAAACAAATTAGAATGGTCAAAATATGTACACATGGGGTCTGTAAATACTCTGATAAAAGTATAAACTACATAATAATCTGACGACAATAAATACAAGTATGTAATAAATCAGGTTAAAAATTACATTTTTCATGCATGTTTACCCCAAAAATGTACCACAAAGATCTAAGGACCCACCGCTTAACTTTTTATTTCTCAGCATATTTTATCACCTATACACCATTTTAAGGAATACATGTATATAAAATTGTTTTCGTGTGTATCCAACAGTTTTCTAATTTCAAGGATTTCTACAAACGTTCAATGTGAGATGCGTTCTTTGATAATTTTTGGGCATATAATGTTTTTGTTGGAGCAAATGAACCTACCTTTATTTTTAATATATTTCAATGGATATTATAAAAAAAGAAAGCATTTGAATGTTATGACAATGCCATTTTCAGACAAATTAATCTTAAGGAAATATGATTTTTCGTAAATGATATGCACGTTTTTGAACACAACTCCGTCTAGATAACCCCTAATACCCATCCCTTAACTTTTTTATTTCTCGACATATTTTAATTAACTCTACATCATTTGATAGCTAACGTTATGCACTATTTTTTGCATGTTTCACTGTTTAAAAATCTGTACATCCAAACGACTATTATCAGCGTTCAAATTTAAGTGTATTCTTTCAACTTGCTCATTCTTTGTGCGTATATTTTTTGTTGGAGCAAATGGACTCACGTTTAATTTGAATTTTTATGAATGGATATTCATAAATAATGTACCGTTTGATAGATGTGACCATGTTCTTTTCAAAAATATTAAGTTTATTGAAATCGGATGACAAGTAAGTAAATAGCATGCATTTGAACCTGTTACTTTCAACACATAGATAATAGTTTGGGACAAAGATTAATCCCTGAAAATGTCGGACAATGTACCACGTGTATCGGTGGGCGGAGCATAGGTATTCTGGCGTAAGGTCAATTGTCACTGGTCTCAGTCTTAGGGCCAGTGAAATATGACTAAATCATTGAAAATGAGGGATGTTTTGCTTCATAGAAATTCAAACCAAACATTCTACATTTATTCCATTATGTGATTTGGGAACAGTCAAACTGTTGGCCTGAGCTGAAGGGAATAGTGTTTTGAACTGTTTCCCAAGGCCATAGGCCGAGAGCAAAAGTTCAAAACACTATCCTCGACACCGAGGAACAACTGTTTGACTGTTCAATAATCACATATGAAATAACTGTTTGTTAAAGATGTTGTTTTAACAGTAATTGCAGAGGAAAAAAACAAACAAGAAAATAGTTTTGCAAATATACTTGTTAGTATTAATAATCTAAATTTCTCAATTTAACAATAGTTAAACTATGTCACACTGTTATCATGTTACTTGTTGATATATTTACAACTGGTTTATGATCAGATGAATGGATGCTTGATGCATTCAAAAGAGTCTGGTAAAGCTCAAACTCCACACAGCAGTTACTTTCCCTTAGTTCAGAACTGGAACAGTTCAACTAACTTAGCGTGATGTCTGAGCATGCTTGTGAAACAGTTAAATCTTTTGACCTGTCAACAGTTCCCAAATGTGGGTTGTTTTTAGAATTTCAGAAAACAGTTCAAAATATCAAATTCCATATATATATATTATATAAGGAACCAGGTAATGATATAAAATATCAATGTTGTTACATTGCTTGTATTCATTTTTAATGTTGATGATATTACAGTATGAAATATTGGTCATGTTGTCAAAGAAAAACATCAGATTTTACAAATTTTTTGGACCAAGAAGGATGTGAAGTTGGTAAACATGTATGGATTAAAAAAGAGGTAAAATATGAACTCATATTTGCTAACTTCCTAAGTCTTTAAAAAAAATAGTACTAGCCAAACTACGTCTTAACTTTTGCAACTTTATATATAAGTTACTTAGTAACACCTAGCCTTATCCGATCTCAAGCCCTGATGTGAAATGGTGAGGGCAACAATTCCTGGAAACTTGCCTTAGACTAGCAGCTAGGAGCTCTAGGAAAATAGTTTTTCTTTCTAGAGCTTAAACTTTCAAGTTTGAAGTTAAATTCTGGCCGGGGTCCACTTTTAATGCATCCATATGGAGGGGAGGGACTCTAGTTAAGAAATGAACATCAAACAATCAAACAAAATACCAAGATAGGACTAAAATTTTAACTCATAGTTTAGTCTTTTTTACTCTGAGGCCTGTAAGTTAGGTTCATCTAAGTAATTTCAATGGCAGCATATAGGGACCATTTCAAAAATAGGATTTGGGACTTAAAAAATTGTCAAAAATCGCATGATTTGCAATTGCCACGGTGGGCTTTATAGACAAGTAGAACTATACTGTATTATAGCAATATTGTATATACTTACAGTCTGAAGATCAAAAGAAGAAATGTAAACTAGATTGGTTTCAAACAGGACCTAATGTTAATATCTCAGTGTTTGCTAAAGTATCAGTACCAGACAAAACATATATAGAAGTGAATCGAGTTGTATGTAATATACATATAGTGTTTGAAGGTGGTAAAAGTGTTTATGAGGAGAAAATCATACTTAGAAATGTAAGTTTTACTTTATGTATTTATATATGCTCATCTTTAGCTGGATGGCTACAACGTGTGGCCCTGTGACAATGTCCATGGACATTCACTAGTCAGAATGGTTACTTGGGAACCATTGTGCACAGAGTTACTGAATTTTATGTTTGGATAGTTCATTGCCAAGAACTCTGAAAAGGACGGGGAGGGGGGGGGGCAAAATGGGGCATATCAGATGGTTGATGTTTTAAAGTATCCTATATTTATATTAGGATGAGAGAGAGGTCAGAGTGCTGGACTCTGCTTTCCTGATTTAGAATAATCACTAACAAATTACTAAATTTTATATTTGGATTGTTCATTTCCCTGTGTTTATCACATAGGGTTAATAATGCTCTTCCCAGCCAAGCTATTCTTTTAATGAGATTTTGTGTCATTAATGTTTAAAGTGATACTGTTATTATTGATCATTTACAGAGGTTGTCACAACCTATGTTCTTTCCCTTTTTCAAGGAGTAGATAACTTCTTTTTATACTGAGGAAAATTATTTCCAAAGCAAATATTTTCATGAAAGGGTATGACCACCACAGAATGAAATGGGCCTGCATTGATTCTAATTGCATTCAAAATCCCTACAATAGTTTATACAGTAACTTAATCCTTATTTGCTAAGAACTGGGTTCCAGGAATAAAATCTTAAAATTTTAGCTCACTATCAAACCTAAAATGTTATTGTATTATGTATCATTTTTATGTTTTTCTGCATATTTCAGCCAATTATTCCCGAACAATCATCAGTGAAAATATTAGGAACAAAAGTTGAGATAATTCTTAGAAAAGCTGAAGCATTTAGTTGGCCATCATTAGAATTAAAACAGACAACAGACTCGGAGAATGGAGTATCTAATTGATGAAAGCCTTGTGTTAGATTTATATAAATAAAATATAGTTTTAAATTAAATGCCACTTGTGTTGAAATTCAGGATGACCTTTACAAGTTTACAGTGCCCTCCAAATATACCTGAACAAAGTAATATTTAAAAAAAACAGGTTGTGCTTGCTACAATAAATTAAACTGTTATTAAACCTTATTTATGTAACATAGTTATACCCCCGCTTCGAAGAAGAGGGGGTATACTGTTTTACCCTTGTCCGTGCGTCCGTCCGTTACAAAATTTCTGTCGCAGTTTGCTCAGCAACTATAACATGCAGCAGCCTAATACTTTGCATATTGCTTCATCCCATAGTCCCATGTGGTGTAAAGCGATTTCATGCTCCTTGCTCATCTACTTCCTGTTTGTCGCATATTTTTAGATTTTTGCGGGGGTATCACTAGTGAGCATTAGCTCACAGATTTACTTGTTTGACCAATATTATGTTGATATAAGTACTAATTAAATGCTGATTTTAGAGTTTGCTCAGATGACTCTTGTGTTTCTTTTTTCATGGGTTAGCAGGACTCAAATTTAACAAAAAATTGGAATTGCACATTTTTGCGAGTTGATTTTATTTCAGCTCGCAAAATGAAAAAAAAACACTTGCATTTATTTGGTCAAAATTTTTAAAGCATACATCATGACTATTCTTATATGCAATGTAAAAACAACATAGAAGTATATTTAACTGTAGATAGAATAAGGTCGTTATTGTGGAATAGACAAAGAAGATCAAACAGATTTTTTCTGTGAATCTTCAATTAATACTGTCGATCTATCTGACCGTTTCAACCTGATTGTAGCCTCATGAGTTTAGACAGTAATATTTTGCGTGGATTTCAACTTGCGAAAATATGCTAGTTAAAAAAGATTACCTGCAATTTTCAAAAACCCCTTAGCATTTTGCGACTATGTGAGCTTAAATTTGAGCCCTGTGGGTTAGTGTGAAATGATACATCCTAGAAAATAAGATTTTGTCCAAGGACTAGTGTAGGGCACTGTATAATAAAGTTATAGGTTGCTAGAGGAGATCTATCATCTAGGTTTAAATAAACTGGGAATACTCTTCAGAAAATAAATTTCTTTAGCAGTTTCAGGTGTTCATTTATTTAGAGGAAAGAATGAACTATGTGTGCAGTGCCTACCAAATGTCAGAACACATTTCAGTAGGCTTACAAAGTAGGCTTTATCAATAATAATTATTAAGTTATTGTTTAGTTATGAGTTTTAGTTTGCTTAATTTTTTGTCATGGTTCTGTTTATAATTGAGTAAAAACTATGTTAAGGAAATAATTACTTTGATCATGGTTCTGAAGACTGATACATTTATGAAAGTTTTTATTTATTACAAACTGATTATAACTAAAAATATTGTAAATAAAAGACCAAAGCAATCAAAGGAGTGTAACAACAGAAATTTTAACTTTTATTCTGCCAAAGCTTAAGAATTTTAGTAAATTTTCTTTTGTTTCAAATTTTTGGTGGACACTGTTATATATATTTTTGACCATTGTTTTGTTATTTGTGTGGAAAAGCCTGTAATGATGAGTTTGTGTTGTAATTCAAGGGTTGCCTGCAAAACTGTTGTTACTCATCTTTAACACATTGCTCTTATTACAGTCTTGTGGGCAACCCTAAAATGGTCCATTAATATTCTGTGATTTGTTTACCTGTGTACATATACTCCAAGTGTTGATAACATTATGTATTTGATCTGATCCTTACATTTTTCATAAGTGGAGATTTCTGAAGGGTTAAAATCTTGTTGTTTTTTCTAAAAAATAAGGCATGATTCGATTTTATTTTGATTTTGAATTACTGGGATTTCATCAACTTCTGAATGTTAATATGCTTACTGATAACTTAACTAAATTTAATTTGATTTTTCATACCTAGGAACTTGCAATTGAAATTTGGTGGATGAAGATTAAACTCGCTCAACGACATAAATATGGCGGCAATATGATTTGATATTGTTTTATATGAAGCGTTAATTTATCTAGCATTGTATTACAATGTAATGAACGACTTAACTCATTGTTCGATCAATTATGTTTATTTTTCTGATCTTTATATAAACACATTTTCAAGTTATGATTTGTTGCACTAGACTGATATGCTGACAACATTAAAGTTGATCAGCTGTGTCAGTAATTCACTCAAATAATACCAATCTAAATTTCATGATAGGAAATGGGAAAATTAATGGATATAATTTATGTTTTTGACTCTAGACTAATGACAGCAGATTTTGAAGAAAAAAAGTTTCCCTAAAAAATTTCTACTTATACAGTACTTTTGAAGATCATGTTATCACCAATGCCATGCATGTTTTGTTCCTTTTTCAATATTTTTGTGCATTTTATATACCATTTTTTGTAAAATAAGAGACCAATATTTGCAATCATACATTTTTACATTGTTATTTATTATCACTATTCTCCTACATTTTGTCCTTGGTTACTTTGATCTACTCAGTTTTAAGACACCATGACATCTAAATGTATTTTAGATTCTGAAACCTATGCAATCGATTGCTTCAAGTACCGGGTTCCTATTAGCTTGCTAGCATTTTTGGTGCTACACATAGCAAAAAGCAGTCATCACCTTAAACTTTCTTGATTACTAGTCAGATTAATTTTTTATTTAGTAATAAAGGCCGACTATTTGAAATAAGCAATTATCAAATTGGAGAAACAATTTTCACTAGCCTGGGGCTTCTGGATAGTAGGTTAACTGTCATCATTAATTTGCTAGTTTGAAGCAAACCATTGCATAGATAAAAAGCCTAAGCTAGAAAATAAAATAGAACAAAAGGCTCTGAATGTAAGTTAATGTATCATTAATATGTTACATCAGATAACTACCTAGTTAAACAGTTTTACAAAGAAACATCAATGACTAAAGCCTTGTTATTTTTAGTATGATACATATACAGTAGAGTTCCACTATTAGAATCATCAAACTTGGAAGTTCTAGTGTTCTAGCTCTGTTTTAAATGATTTAGAGCTGCAATTTGGGTTTGATTTGCACTATTTAAACACTTTTTTATAGGAGTGGTATATACAGTACCCACCAAAAGTTTGGAGACAAATAAAATTTACTATAGTTCTTGAATTTTGATGATTATTCTTGTAGAATCATTATTTTTGATATATTTAAGTATTGTTTGTGACAAAATGAAAACACATTCCATGAATGCTACACAATTTTGAGATTCAGCATTTGATATCCTAAAGCCTCAAAAACCATGTTAATTGTAATTATTTTCCAAAACATAGATTTTAAGCCATTTTTGTGGTCTCAGTTATAAATATAATGATAACCAATAAAATAAAGCAAAACTAAAAGGCAAACAAAAATATACATTAATTGAATTTTAGATAAAAGCTATTCAGTAGACCTTTAAAGTGAAAATGTCTCCAAACTTTTGGTGGGTACTGTAGAGGAATAGTCTTAATACAGAGAATTTATTTCTTGCCAAGTTTAGCATTTGGGACTTAAAAATCATCAACAATACATGGTTTTGCAATAACCAAGGTGGTTTTTAGTGGTGGACTTAACTGTTATATAATAAAGTTATTACAATTATCATTGTGTCTATGACATTTAATAGTTTATATAGCAGTACAAATATTTGTGTGTTCTATTTGATCAAATTGTCATTGAAAAATAAACTTTCTGAAGTAAAACAATCCATATATTGTTGTTGTTTGTCTTAACACAGGACTGTGTACAAACCAGCCATTGCTGGTCCAAAGTCTAGTTGAGAAATGATATACTGTATATCAATCAACACCTCAGATGTTGTAGTAAGAATCACAACTCAGTGAAAGAAGAGGTTCTCCTCAACAGAATGTTTCCTAGACACTTTACTTGTAAAAGTTATGTTCTAGTCATGGTCTGCACATAATGGAGAGCTCGAATTTTACAAAAACTTGGACTTGCAAATTTTTTCGAGTTGATTTTTTTTCAACTCGCAAAATGAAAAAAATCACTCACATTTTATCTCTTAATTTTAATAGCATACATAGAAACTATTTGTATATGCTATGTAATAGCAACTTAGTACTATACTTAATTAAAAAAGGGCAAAGATTGTCAAACATGTTTTTACATGCTGATTTGAGCCTCATTAGTTAAGACAGTTATATTTTTGCTGTGATTTCTACGCTCGAAAATTTGCAAGTTAAAATAAAAGTTACTTGCAATTTTCAAAATCCACTCGCATTTTGCGAATATGTGAGCTTAAATTGGAGCCCTGATATAATGAATCCATATGGAGCAGACGGACACAGGCAAAGAAGTGAACAACAAAGACAACATGACTGTAAATTCAACTATTGCTTGATAATGTATAGTATAAGGTGTCCCTTGAATGAACACACATAGTTCCTACATACAAAGTTTCAGGATTTCCAGGACTGTTCAATAATTGTATTGACTCATCTTGATTTAGCTAGCTGTAAACATGGTTGCTTTAGCAAAACTTGGTAAGGTTAGGGTTTTATTATTTGTTGATACTCGAAGTTTGGTGACAAAAATGTGGACAGAAGGAGGTAAAAAAAAACCCCCAAAACTTGAAAATTTTAATATTAGCTTTATTATACTGAATCATTGTGATTTATTATGAATATGATATAGTTTCTTATTTGTAATTAATTTCTGTGTAATTTCTCAAGATCATTTAAAGTGAATAAATAAAATAAATCTGTATCTGGTGATCCACACTAGATTGCAACTATATACAAAACATTTTTAAATCTATGGTCATTAATTAGGCTCATGAATTTATTTATACTTCCTTCTTGATTAGCAAACAATGCTTCAGGAAATGACCCATTGAAAATTTTGAAACAGTTTTTGTGAAATAAATCCCCAGAATGACTTTTTGAGAATTTGAGAATTTCCAAAACTTTTTTTTTGAAATTGGCAAAAATCCCACAGGAGGGTTCGAAATACTCACCTAAGCTACTATCATTAGTTAATACTGTATATGACATTTTTGGCTCCTGTTTTATATTTGCATTTATGGTGGTCAATATCAGGACCACCAAGTACTGAGCATATCAATACTGCTAAAGATAACATTAACTAATTGGCTTATATTTAATTAATATATATTAGCTAAAAATTTCTTCTGTTGGCAATGTGTACTTAAATCTGAAAAAAGAATTGAGATATTCGAAATTGTGATAAATTTTTTTATCAACCTGCCATTTAACAAATGCATGAAAATATTAAGTATCAAATAATATTTGTGTTCGGTCACAGTAATGTTGTAGATAATTACTGGTATAGCTAGTCCATTCAACTTAATTAGCATGCTGAAGTGTTTTGAACATTTCGATAATTAAATTATAGTAGATTTGTTTGTATTCAGTAACACAGCTTCATATATATATATATATATATATACACAATTAGTTGTTTTATCTGAATATTATTATTGCCTATGCATCAACTCTATTACAAGTCTGAGAATCTCATCCTCTGGCAAACGTGGGCGTTCAAGAAAGTCCTGGTCGGAGTGTATAAAAGCAGACATGAAGACATACAAGATGCACAACAGCGATCCTCTAGACAGGATTACATGGAGGACAGATGTTAGAAGATCTAGCCAGCTGCTGTCTACCCCAGTCTCTGGGACACTGGTAGCAGATGACAAATAAACTATCAGATTTGATTGATATAATACTACATCTACTGATTGGGTTTTTGTATACAATTTGTTAAATGTTTGCAATTTATTTTCTTTTTATACATAATCTATGTAACGTGTTACATGTATTTGATTGTATATATATGTGTATGGGCCGGTGGCCTTATAACACTTTGAAAATAAAATAAAGAATTGGAAGCTTAGTTTACAGTCCAGAAAAACTAGCCATTGGTTAACTAGCCATTGGTTAAACACTGCAGGGGTGGATCCAGGATTTTTTTCTAGGGGGGGGGGGGGGGGGGGTCCAACTTTTTTCAAGGGGGGTCCAAACTTTCAAACCACAACCACAATATACACTATTTGCAGAATAATGCTACATATTGATAATAAAAACTACATAACCATTAAATCTATGTTAAGCACCGAGAAAAATTGCTTCATGTTACTAAAAAATGACTAACAGTCAAGAAATACACTTATGGACATGTACATTTTGGAAATTCCAGGGGAGTCTCGACCCCCCTGACCGCCCGCTAGATCGGCGTATGCACTCCTCCTATCTCCTTTCTGGCTTGATTGCTTAACATCTAGTAGTACATTTAGTACTTTGAAGAAATTAACTCCAGCTTTTTAAGTGTAAGAGGAAAAAAAGTTAACCTTTCACTTAAGGCAATGAACGAAAGCTTACAGGCATAGTCCTGAACTTGAAGTTCAAGATTTTGGGACGTAAGAAAGGCTTCAGTAAAAGCTGGTGAAATAATAAGGTCAGGATTTTTCAGGATTATGACCGTTGCCATTGGATGAAGGTTTTAGCATAGTTACAGATATTTAGAAAAAAGTAAGTTTATCATGTCAAGTCACTGACATGGTTTGTAGTGTACACTAAGACTTGCAATCTTGCTTCCACATTCTCATCACAGCAATGTACACTCTTACAAAATTAGGAAAGGTGGCTTGACTTTAGCTAAGATGGTAGTGTAAAACTCTACTGATCAAGGGGTTGCAGGTTTGATTCCTAGGTGGGGCATACTTTTGAAAGTTTGGTCATGAAATAAACCATTTGTATCAGTCATATGTCAGTCAACCTACTCACTCTTCCTGGAAAGGCTAAATCTCTAGTTTAGCTGTTAACCATTTATGAGGTGCAAACTTATGGTAAACATAAGTTAACATAGTACTAGTTGGTTCTCAAACTAGACTTGGGCTGAGATGAAATAAATAAAAGAGAACAAAGAACTTTATAAATGTCAAATTTTTATTTTCAGTTATTTTGAACCACTTCTACTACAGTACACTGTAAGGATTATGACAGGGTTGAGATAAATAGTGTATACAAAGGGTATAACAAAATGACCCTGATTTCAATGGTATAAAACTAATGATTAAACTAAAGCTTCATGCACCAAATATTGGGGCCGTATTCTTAGCATATCACTAGCTAGCGCTTTGCTCCATGGTACCCTTGATTTGATATCACATACTTATCACTTTGGAGGTAAGAATGGTACCAGGGCACAAAGCACTAAGTAGCGATATCTTAAGGAAACTAGCCATTGTAAAAGAGTTAAGTAATAGAAAGTAAATTGTTAGATTCTCATCGCTTCCTTTCCCTGTCTCTATCTATTTCATTTTGATTACATAAAAAACTTATGAGAGAATTTTTAGACATTCAAATATGACCGTAACCATTTTTAAACAATGAAAATGAGAGCTAATTGTAACATTACATTGTAAAAACATCCTATTTTTTCCTCATAATAAAAACTTATTCAACTGTCAGTAACCCATACATTAACCCCATTCATTTAAATACTCGGATATGATTTTCTATCAATAGTAAGTACTTAAGTATAGTAATAAATATTCAAATCAACAAGATTAATGTATGTGCCACTGACAATTAAATATAATTAGCAGTACATGGTTTTATTTAAGTTTTATCCTAATTTTTTCAAATTCCTAATGATAATCAAACAATTAACTTTCTATTGGCTTATAAAGCCTCAAGTCATAGAATAAAGCTGTAATTAAATCATGTTAACAAGTGCATTTCATAATAAATGTATTTTTTTTCTGAGTGAAAATGTAAGGAAGTATTGTTGAATTTTATTCAAATATCAGTAGAGCATTCATTAACCCTGTAGATTTAAATACTTATTACAGTACTTTCGTACTCACTATCAATAAAATAGTTTCTAACTAAATTAATTTATCTGTATCTTATTAGATATGTAACATTTTGGGCTAAAGTATGCATAGGTGGATCCAGGATTTCTGGTTAGAGGGGGCTGAAAGTTCTAGTTAGAGGGGGCGTAAAATGAATAAGCAGAATGGGGTTCCAAGGGGCCGTAAGAGCCTCGAATGGTCCAGAGCCCTGACCAGAGGACCAGTGGTCCCGGAAATTCCGTAGTTTTGGTTATTTCTAAGAGATTGAGGCACATTTTCAGAGCCTCAACTATCCTTTTCCAGAGTATAAAATATAAAGCATCTAGATAATTATAGCATATAATTTTCTAAAAGCCGCTGAATCATGACAAAAACTTTACAATAACGAAAGGAATTGTTTTATGATGTATGCTATGTTGCAAATTTTTTGACATGTATATATATATATATATATATTTCTTATAAATATCATATTTCATAATAGAAATAATACTTTGCTTGGGCAATTTTAGGGGGGGGGGGGCGTACTCCGGGTCCGCCCCCGCCTGGATCTGCCTATGGTATGCACCACTGAAAGTTAAATAAAATTCAACAATATATACAGTAGAAAAATGCAATAGATTTCTTTATAATGATATCTAACCCTGAACATAAAGTGAAAGTAAAACACAAACCATTACAAACTAAGACACTAGTGAGAGAACTGATGCATAACAGTGAAGTGCATGAAAAAAAATAAACAAAAAATCAGATCTAAAACAGTAAACCTTTACATAACCTATCAGAAAGTTCTAGTAAAACTGGAAGAAATGAGACACATCATTTTTGGTAGAAAAAATAAAAAATTGAACGAAAAACTAGCATGATAATGAAATTTGTTCAATTATGGGGTTTGTTCAATTTATTACTTAATATATGCAACAGAGCTGATATTAGGTCTCCGATAAAGACCACATTGTTTCTGGCAAAGTCATGTATATTTTACAATTCTCAAGTTCCAAATACTTTATTTGAGAAGAAACAAAGAAGACACTTCAAAGTTTACTATCAAACACAATACATATATACATATATGTACAATACAGTTAAATATGAGACAGAAATATGTCCATTTTGAGATCCTTCTATCACAGATATCTATTATTTACAATTATATACATTCAATAGACCATCATTACATCTACTTTACAGTACAGTGAAACCTCTACAACAGTCATCCCCCCAAATAACCCTGTTATCTCTCTGCTACAATCATGTCCACCAAAAACACCCTGTTATCTCTCTGCTACAGTCATGTCCTCTAAAAACACCCTGTTATCTCTCTGCTACAATCATGTCCACCAAAAACACCCTGTTATCTCTCTGCTACAGTCATGTCCTCTAAAAACACCCTGTTATCTCTCTGCTACAATCATGTCCACCAAAAACACCCTGTTATCTCTCTGCTACAGTCATGTCCTCCAAAAAACCCTGTTATCTCTCTGCTACAGTCACCTTCCCCCAAAAAACCCTGTTATTTCTCTGCTACAGTCACCTTCCCCCAAAAAACCCTGTTATTTCTCTGCTACAGTCACCTCCCAACTATAACTAACACTAGTACCCCATTACAGTCCCTTTCTATCCCTTAATCACCCATCTCCTTATTACTGTAACATACATCCACCTAAATCTCTTCAGCAGTCACTGTCTTATCCTTTATTTGTAAGGATGCATAGTAGAGCATCCTTTACCTTGAATGTTATTTTAGCTGAGAGAAAAAACAAAAAATTTCCGGTTGGCAGCTCTGCAAGGGCCTAATCCCTAAGGCAGTCCCTTTAAATTCTCAGCAACTGTGCATAGCTTGAGAAAATGAGTGTCTCACTATTTATAGACTATTCGTATATTTACAACAATAACTGAGACATGTTCCAGACCACTGGACATTGTGACATAGTGTAGAGGTTACACTCTATATCTTATACATACAAACTATACTGAATATATACATTCTATCTTCACATGTAAATCTAAAAACATTTTAATTTCCTTTTTATACAAAAAGGTGAATTTATCAAATTATTTTACACTAATATAGGCCAAGAAATAAACTCAGATCAAATCATGTATTGAGCTAGCAATAAATACATACACCGAATTTACTCTCCGCAAACGTATTTGTCGGTCGGATCATTTAACAGAACATGTGAAAAATAGCTGTTCATTTGAATAAATATTGTTTCATTTGACTAAAAATTGAATTTATCTTTAAACTATGTTACTTTATCTACAAAAACTTATTCTTGTAACAAAAAAAGCACATAACACTGTTTGCTGCAAATTTTGAGTTACTAACAAGTTAGCACATCACTATAAATAAACTGAGCTACATGTTTTCAGTTCATTTATATGTCTATTTCACTTTAATACAGTTTTTAGTTTTATAGGCGATGCTGCAAGTTGTTGTTATCCAAAGACAGACTTATTGCAAAATTAAAATTAATACAACAATATAAGCAGACAATATATACCTTAAAATATGTTCACAGAAATTTGTTGCCATCAAAGAAACCAGTAAATCAATCATATTGCAAGACATAAACTAACAAATAGAAGTTTACATTTATCAACAGAGAATATTTGTCAAGTTTGGAGTAAGATTGATTGCTATTTCATGAAGTAAACCCAGACAACATATTTTATAAAGTGACATAGCAACCAGTCAAATTATTATTTCTTGCAGACATGAGTAAAATAAAACACTGTATTTTGAAATTGATAAATATCCTGGTTCTTTCATGTTTTATACATGATATATTACAATAATGCTAAACACAAATATTTGTAATGCACCAACATTATTTTGCATTTTTACTGTAGTGAAATTTTTTAAATATTTTCCATCATTTTTACTACATTTTCACCACATAGAATAAAATACGGAAGCATGGAGGTGACATGGTCGATATTTTTTCTAACTTGTTCCCAAAACTTAGGAGAGTAGGTAAATGTTTTTCTAACTTGTTCCCTCAACTTAGGAGAGTTGGTAAATTTTTTATAACTCGTTCCCACAACTTAGAAAAGTAGGTATATTTTTTTCTAACTCGTTCCCACAACTTAGGAAAGTGGGTAAATTTTTTTCTAACTTGTTCCAACAACTTAGAAGAGTAGGTATATTTTTTTCTAACTCGTTCCCACAACTTAGGAAAGTGGGTAAATTTTTTTCTAACTTGTTCCCACAACTTAGAAGAGTAGGTAAATGTTTTTCTAACTCGTTCCCACAACTTAGAAGAGTAGATATATTTTTTTCTAACTTGTTCCCACAACTTACGAGAGGTGATAATTTTTTTTCTAACTTGTTCCCACAACTTAGGAGAGGTGATACATTTTTCCATCAACTCCACATAATAATAGGAATTCGGACAAATCTGACATGTTCAAGTCGAATGGACTCTTCGGATGGCGACTGGATGTAACTTGGCACGATTTTTAAGACGCCCTCTGATTGGTCAATTTATCTTGAGGGAACAACTTACTAAGTTGTGGGAACAAGTTAGAAAAAAAATATACCTACTCTTTTAAGTTGAGGGAACAAGTTAGAAAAAAAAATACCTACTATCTTAAGTTGTGGGAACCAGTTAGAAAAAAATTTACCACCTCTCGTAAGTTGTGGGAACAAGTAATGGCGACTGGATGTAACTTGGCACGATTTTGAAGACGCCCTCTGATTGGTCAATTTATCTTGAGGGAACAACTTACTAAGTTGTGGGAACAAGTTAGAAAAAAAATATACTTACTCTTTTAAGTTGAGGGAACAAGTTAGAAAAAAAAATACCTACTCTCCTAAGTTGTGGGAACGACTTAGAAAAAAATTTACCACCTCTCGTAAGTTGTGGGAACAAGTTAGAAAAAAATATACCTACTCTTCTAAGTTGAGGGAACAAGTTAGAAAAAAAGTACCTACTCTCCTAAGTTGTGGGAACAAGTTAGAAAAAATATATCTACTCTTCTAACTTGTGGGAACAAGTTAGAAAAAAATTTATCACCTCTCATAAGTTGTGGGAACAAGTTAGAAAAAATATCGACCATGTCACCTCCATGCTTCCGTAATAAAAGGTAAAATTCAAAAATCCAGAAAAAAGCCCATGCTTTGTTATGTGTCAAAAATGTAATGTAGCTTTAAAAATCCCTTAACTTATAAATAAAATAATGAATTATGTCTAAAAAAGCTTTGAATGATGCTAATTTGTGAAAGATAAGCACTGAAATGTCTCGAAGCATAAAGCTTTGAATAGAAGCCAAAATGTAAAGTATGAATTGATTGTAAAAATGACTTGATTTTAGTAAAATTAGTGTTAATGCTATTGCAACATATTTTTTTAGAAATACTGTCATGGTATGGCACTGATTAGGACAGTTAGTTTTTAATTGATGCTACCGGTATATGAAAACAAATGATTGATAAAAAGATGTCTGACACAGTCCCTATCCACCAGAGACATTATATATACATGTATACCTACAAGCACAGTGTAATGAATCAACACAGTGTCTGTCATAATTATTCTAAAGCAGAACAGCCAGGTGTTGCATCATGCCCTTTTTCTCTCCTCCTTGTACTATTTTGTTCCAACCTATGCAGAAATATTTACTTTGAAACATCAATCAACCCTGTGATGTACTCTGCCCCTTTATTCTGAGACCCTACCTTTTTCTATGTTCTAGAATAATAACATGTGTCAGCCACCTTTAATAGACCTTATCCAGAATTCAAATATTTGGGTTTTCCCCTCTGGTACAAACAAACTTTCACTGTTACAATGAAAACATGTGTACAAAGAACAATAGGATTTTATCCATAGTTCGTGCTATTTAACAATAATGTGTAGAAAACTTTTGTACCACCTGAGCACGGACCGAAAAACCCATAAATTTGAATTCTGGATTCGGTCTATTGATAGATAATTCAATACAATTAGCAAGGCACATAGGAGAGATGAAGTACATACTTTAATATACAAAAATATTTCATTCTTTCATCTAGCTTAAAATAAACATACTGACCAGGGCTAACACATTATCATGAAGATGTAAACAATATTTACTAGGGCTGTCACTATTATGAACAATTTAAAGTTAACAAATACCAAACTTCATTTCTTCATATTGTGATAATCCTATAACTTCAGCCATCGTGGTAAGAATATAAATTACTTCATTCAAATTTTTACAACATTCATCTCAACCAATATTTACATACAACACATAAAATTACAATATTTTTTAATCATCACTCTCATGAGTAACACATGTATGTACAAAATAAATAAAAAAATAATGATATAACTATATACATGGATGTGTTAGAAAACAAATAAATCAGTAAGTCGAATTAAACAAATGAACAAACAATTAAATTATGCATAGCTGAATAATCAGCCAATGAAATCACATGATATTTTAAAGTTGACCAATAGTATTGTATAAAACTTCACAAAATATCAATGAAAAGAAACATTAATTAAAACTAGACCTATCACTGAATAGGATAAAATACATGTACCCTCCAACAGGTGTTTGTCAAGAAATTGGTTTATTTATTTATTGGAGTTAACGCCATGTCAACACAATTTAGGTCATTTTACGGCGTCTTCAAGAAATTGGGTGCTGAGAAAATGAGTGGACAAGATTTTTCATTAAAGTGCCATATTTTGGCAAAAATCAATTTGCTGTAACCAAAATTGGATATGCACATGTCTGGGTGATATCTGGTATATGTGTGAAGTTTAAATCAAATCAATACTGAAAAATTAAACAGACAAGAAAACGCTACAGACCAACAAAACGACAAGCTGACTCCTATATACCCCCCAAATAGAGTTTAGGGGGTACAATTAAGAACATTAAATGAAACCACATATCACAAAAAAGATGTACTATTGCTAAAAATAATGAGCCTTCTGACAAACGTTCATCACAAATGGTAAACAGAAATCATAAGTTTACGACAAATTTTAAAATAAAAATTATAAACAGCTGCCAAGAGATGAAAAAAAAGAAATACAAAAATATACAAATATATCATTCAGACATGTAAGGCCCTATATGATTGATCTTAGTATAGATGTAAGAAGATAACAGGGATTTAAAAATGATGGATTTATAATGATTGTAAAATTTATTTTGTGATATTTTTTGTTTTTATTTGATTCTATGCATATGCAATGGAGAACTGAGATATAGTCTGAGAAATTGTGAAGATATCAATAGTATACTAAAACATATATCAATATGTAACTACCCTGATTAACTACAACCCTCTACCCTACCCCCCCCCCCCCCCCCGTTCCCTTCACTCCCCCTCCCCCAAGAAAAACTATCAGAGTAAAAATACAAAGAGGTAATATATAAAACTATTTGGCACAATAATATCAATACACCATTTAGGCCAAAATTATAAAAAAAATGAAGAGTGACTATAACTAAGTGCATAAAATATAGTGACTAAAGTAAATACACATAACATTAGGCCAAAAAAATATTATTCTAGTCTTTAGGCCAACCATTATAACTATTAGGCCTAATATCAAACATTCAAAGTCAAATATAATGTCATCTAAACCTTTTATGTAATACTAGTTGATTGGCATAATCAAATATATAATCTATCTGTACAAAATATATTCACACTGTGAGACTTTTCATTGGCTCTACATCATTGGTAAATGGTTTAAAGGTTAAACTTTAAATAACAAAAATAGAGAATTGACCAACACAATCTTCTATTCAGTGTGTCGTACACAAAGGATAACTTGAAACTATGTTCAATATAATCAAGTTTTCATTGAGTATCATCAGAGGTGTCTGGCATTTTAGAGTCCACAGGACCCACTTAAAACACAGGAACCCTAAAAGGGATCTTATAGTGCTAGCAACCTGTATAATTACAGTCTTCATTTATACAAGGCAAGCTTGTTAGCATTTTCAAAAATAGGTCATAATATCTTTAAAATATCATGTAGCACATCTCATCAAATATATACATAAAATGGCAAGTTTAAGACGAGTTCAATCCGTTCTTAAGGATTGATAGTTCAAATATATCAAAGAAAGATAATCCAAATATCTCCTTGTTAAATCACATGATTCAAATATCAAAGGGAGATAATCCAAACACTTCCTTGTTAAATCACTACTGTGTAGCACAAGTCAAGTTACCTCCCATGTCATTAGCTAGTTTATTACAGATCATATTTCGTATTTTCTCTACTTCAGATCTTAATTCTTTCACTTTATTTAACCAATGTTTTATAGATTGTAAATCACCAGACATTCCACCTGCAGCACCTTCATCTTCATCTATCATTGCTAGATAAATAAAATAAAACATACTATTAGTACATATCCAAACAAGAGCAGTCCGCAAACAGGGTGCTCGAATATTCGGGGTATTTGTGTAAACAACAGCAACAACCAATCAAAACTCATGCTGGAGTAATGCAACTTGGTATTTGATCTTCAATCCTAACCCCATTGACATGTGTGAAGTTTCAAGTGAATCCCTTTAGTAGTTGCAAAGAAAAAATGTTGCACCTTAAAACTTTACCAAGAAATTTCTAAGTATATAAGGGCCATAATTCAGTCCTAATTCATCCTAGAGTTATGTAACTTGGTATTTGAACTCCAATGGTAACCCCATAAACACAAATAAAGTTTTAAGTGAATCCCTCCAGTACTTGCAAAGATATAAAAGATACAAAAATGTTGCACCTAAAAACTTAACCAAGAAGTGTTACGCCAACGCCGACGCCAACGCACAGCTGAGTATGAGAGATCCACTATTCTATAAATAGTGGAGCTAAAAATAGTTTTTATTAGACAGTGTCCTGAGATTCAGAAGATCCCAAAAGCGTAGGCAAAATCCCTTTGATTCTTAGCAAGGGATTCCATCAGGATCCCTAAAATTGCTCTGATGTTATGTAAATTTGAGTTCCATAAACAGTTTATCCTAGTAAGTGACTGCAAATCTGTACCCAAAATTTTTGTCTTTTTTTGGAGGAATCCTTTTAAGCAGGAACCTCTAAATAAATCAAAAGAGATTCCATAAGGGTTCTTGATAAAAACAGTAAGTGACAAACGTTGATCTGCTCTTAATCTCTTACATGTAAATAATTTTTATAACTAAGAGTGAAAACCTCATCTCCAAATGCCATAAACATACTTCCTTTATGTTAATATGTAATTTAGTTTCTAATATTTGTCACATTTATGTACATGTTGACCGCATGGGTCTATGACCTTCCAGTGTCTATATTAATAAACTTGTTAAAACTTGTTAAACAGATATCCTATAAAGGGATGTCATAGAATATCTTGACATTGCACAGAAGGTCACCATAAGATGACTTTTGTGTCAACCTATCAATGCATAGTGTTTATCTAGATGAAACACTATCAATAGCATAGAAGTTTTACATTGTTGATTTTTTAGATTGATTTTCCAAACTGGTTTGATGGTGTGTTTTATTCACAGGATGTAGTTGGACAATTTATAGCAAGTTGTGTGAGTATCATAATAACAAAGATTAGCTTACCAAGGCACATACTGGGAGCTTGTCAGATGTAAAATAAGATCGTATGCAAGCAAATAATTTTTTTATCAGGTTTTAATCAGATTCATTGTTTCACCTTACCAATTGGGAAAACCTTGCTTAAGACCATACGTGGCCAAACAAAATCCACGCTGGTTGTACCACTTCAGGAGTGTCCTGTACCACATTTGCATTAGAAAAGTGTGCTACAATGATGGCTAGAAATGCAAGCACTTCATCAATTACAACCGACCACAGATGTCCAATTTGTGAAGAATACAAAATGTACTTCCATGCTCTGATTGGTTAAATCTGTCATCTCCAGACATACAGAATAAACTTTACAAACTAAAACCATGGTCATTGTCATTGTTGATGACAACAGACTCAGAAATTCACCTCAAATAAATTTACACAAAAAAATGGTGGAATTTCATTTAGGGCTGTCACGATACACCAGAAGCATACCGCGATATATTGCAATAAGCTGTCATCGTATCGCGATACGTACCACGATATATTGTGGGCTTTTAGATTCGTTGTTCCTCCGCTATATTTAACAGAAAGATTGCAAATCTTATATGCAATTACTGATAGAATCTAGCCTCTTTAAGTATTTACAGTCATTTAGGACTGACACACACCCCAATCGGTAAAATTCTTGCAACTTCAGGTTAGATGGAATGAACAATGGTAAAACTGATGTTTCGCTACTGTTATTTTGCAAAGGGAATAATTTTCCAATGAAATAAAAAATATCGCCAAATACCGGTACATTAAAATTGTACCGCGGAACGTATTGCTGCAGCTGCGTATTGCAATATACCGGTAAACCCGTATATCGTGACAGCCCTAATATCAATGTCAGACAAAATCATATCAACCTACCTCTACTTCCCAACAATAAAGACATATTAGGATCCTTCCCTTCAGCTTGTTGTACACAGATTTGTACTAATGATTGTAGTTCAGAGAAACATAGACTTAATTGTTGTACAAATTGTCTCTGTAACTTCTGACTGTCATCTAATGATGTCTGCTCATATTGTTTTAACTGATCTTTTAGTACCAGAGCTTCGTCCATCAAATCTTGATTCTTACCAGCAAACTAGACAAATATAAAGGTAATAATTAAAATATTGTATTTCTGCTTCCATATACATGTTCAGCAAACTTTCAATTTTATATGATAACCCTAGTTTATTGAAATCACCTTCAGGCAGGTGATCCCTCACAGTACCAATTTACACCTGGATGGAGTCAAACAACAGTAAGTAAATTTCTTGCTACAGGAAATTAGCCGTGCCCCCAATGAGGTTCTTAACTAGAACCTCTCAATCACCAAGTGCCTCCAACCACAAGACCACTGCTCCAATACAGTTTTTTATATTGCTATAAACTCAAAATGTCTGGGTATATAGTCATGTGATCTTCAGAGTGCAAACAAACTCTTGCTTTTCATCAATTTTTATCAGCAGCCAAAGAATAGAAAAGATTCAAATAGTGCATAAACTAACTTTTACATTTCTATGTCTGTAAAGGCCCATTTTAATTTGTTAATTGTATTTGTTAATTCTGAATCCTCTGCACAAATTAATTTTAAAATGACCTAGTTTACCATTCAATTCAACTTATCATTGTCAAGGATTTGATGCTAACAATCACTAATTTATTTGGTTTAATTATTTGTCTAGATTGAAAAATCAACAAAAAGCATGTGGTCGTTTACCTTATTTAATATCGTAGCAATACATTGTATAGGTCTTATCATAGCGGTCAGTCAACTTACACATCATTCCTGGTAAAGGCAAAATCTCTGAATTGATCTGTTAACCATTTTACTAGACACATACTTCAGTCAGTGATTGACAACTGCCCAACATGATTTAAAATCAGAGGTAGAAGAGAATAGCCTTAGACATTATTTCATTACCAAGTTTCACAAAAGTATGCTCTGCCCTGGAATCAAACCTACAACCCCTCGATCATTAGACTTGTGCTCTACCAACTGAGCAAGCCAGACAGGCATGGAACATAATGCAGACATAATGTAAACATACACTATAATGAAACAAATGTACTTACTTCTTCTCTAGATTTCTTTAATTTAGCAATTTGTTTATCTTTTAATGAAGCTTCCTCTCTTAAAGCCATCACAGATTCTTCTTCTTGTTGTAATCTCTCTTGTAATTGTCTGATATCAGATTGAAATTTAGCTTCTAATTGACGATGTCTACGATGTGTTGTCTCTAATAACTAAAATATACAACATTATATACATTGTTAATTTACTTAACTAATAGTATAATAAGTATCAATTTTAGTTTGTGTAAATTGACCTACGACAGATTTAAACACACTTGGGGGTATCTATAAATTCTATTCTATTGTTAGTGGCCCATTCGTTAGGCCCACTGATTTAAATACTCTACATAATCCCAGTACATAATTATAGAGGAATATCTATTTTTATCAATTGTGAGTACAGAAGTAATGTGGTTCATATTCAAATCAGTGGGGTTAATGTATGGCAACTGACAGTTGAATAAAATTTACTAATAACTACACTAAAAATACATGTAAAAACTCAAGTTTTCAAAATCTGAAATTTCTATCTTTTTTTTCAGTTCTTATATAGGGAAAGAGCTCCATGTTATAAACAGTCTTGGAAACTTTCACCAAAGCATCCATATATATGTAACAGGTTGAGCCAGTAATCTTTAGAAAGCCAACTCTCAGTAGATATAGGTATGCATGCTGCTTTCTTAACATATAACAAATAAACTTATTATAATAGTAATTTTGTCAAGTGAATGATAAAAAAATACAGCCGTACGCCCTTTAACCAGTAATATAGGTTGGCTTTCAGATAATAAAACAAGTAAATCTGTGAGCTAATGCTCACTAGTGATACCCCCACAAAAATGTAAAAATATGCGACAAACAGGAAGTAGATGAGCAAGGAGCATGAAATCACTTTACACCACTTGGGACTATGGGATGAAGCAATATGCAAAGTATTAGGCTGCTGCATGTTATAGTTGCTGAGAAAACTGTGACGGAAATTTTGTAACGGACGGACGCACGCACGGACAAGGGTAAAACAGTATACCCCCCTCTTCTTCGAAGCGGGGGTATAAAAATCATTATCTCTTAATACAATGTACTTTGATATTTCCAAGCATGGAAATATTCACTTACATATTCAAGACTTCAATCATAACCTACAGCTATAGAAACATCTTAGAAAATCATAGAAAAATTACAATTTAAAGCCAAGAGCTTGTGGTAGGTTTTGCAATTTTCTATTTTATTACAGTAATTTCAAACATATCAAATTGATCTGCTACAAAGCTAGTACAATCTTAAACTCAACTTATAACTTAATCAAAACTCAATAATACATTTATATTGCAAGAAAACTTCACAAATTCTGAGAATATAAAGAATATATTCTATTGATCCTAGTTTAACTGGAGACATCTATCAGGAAACATAATTCATACATGCATCATAAAAAATCAGACATATAAATAACAAGTTAATAAAAAACATTAATGTACACCATCAAAATATGCATTCCTTACAATGATTATTTTCATGTACTTATAGTGAAATACAACAAATACATCACAGGCTAAGCACAAAATGGTCGTAACTCAATTAAACAAGAGCTGTCAGTAGAGACAGCATGCTCAACTAAGTAAATATTTGTCACAGGAGATGTGGTTCATGATAAGGAACATACATATTTTAAAATTTGAAAATGATACCTAATCAAATTTAAATTAACAAAAATTTTTTTTAAAGAAAATTTTAAGTTCAATGGAGACAATTTTGAAAAAAAATGTATCTGGAGTTATGAACCTTGTCGCATGAGATGTGGTTGATAATAAGGAACATATCATATTTAAAGTTTGAAGTTGATACCTTAAGAAATAAAAAAGTTATAATTAAAAAAAATTTACTGCACAAAAACTTAAATCCAAAATATGGATGCGGACGCCGAAGCTAGGGCGAGTAGGAGAGCTCTCCATTTACTTTGTAAAGTCGAGCTAAAAAATAGTCACCACTGTTTTGCGCAAAGCCCGTGATATAGGTACTGTAATATAGTGATACACAGTGAAACCTCTATTAACAACCACCTCTCAACAGCATCTCACTATATGCTGTCATGTTTTTTTCTAACGGAAATTACAAATTTAACAATAATACACTTATACTCAATCAAGTTAAAGCTTATTTCTGCTTCCATTGGTAAATTTTATACAACTGTTGGTGGTGAATACTTTAACACCACTGATTTAAATAGTTGACAATTGATAGTGAGTACACAAATACTTTAGTGAATATTTAAATCAGTAGTGTTAATGTATGCAATACTGACAATGGAATAAAATGTATCAATACAAGAATACTCAATACCCCGTTAGAAATCACCAGTCCTGGTCCCCGATTCACAGAAAATCTAAAATTGAGTATTCCCTCAAACTCAAACAATATTACTTAAGTACTTGAAGCAAAAAGTAACAGAATTGATGGGACATTTGCTAGGTACATATTTGTAAATAAATATTGAGAAATGTTTTAGTAAAAACTCAGACTTCATTGAAAAAACCCAAATAAAGTGTTTATTTTTGTGCAAATAGTAATTGCCTAGGAACTCACACTGAATGAAAACTCACGCTTGAGTATTTTTTAAAGTCAAGGTCTTGCACTATCCTGACTTAAGCAGCCAAGAAACAATACTTAAAACTCAATTTTGGTTCCATTTTTCACCAGTAACAGTACTAAGCAACCAACTGTCATTAACAGTAAGTTAGAAGTTACCTTGCCAAGTACAGGATATTACATAATGCATATTACCAGTTACCACCATCTTTTGTAAAAATCTATGGGTCTAGAGATAAAAAATCAATGGGACCCATAAGCGGATCCAGCGGGGGGGGGGGGTTCAGGGGAGTCCGGAAGCCCCCTAGAATTTGGAAAATGTTCCTGTCCATTAGTGTATTTCTTGCCTGTAAGTCATTTTTAAGTAGCATGAAGCAATTTTTTTCAATGCTTAACATAGATTTGATGGTTATGCAATTTTTATTATCAATATGTTGCATTTTTTCTGCAAAATGTGTATAATGTGGTTGTGGTTTGAGGTTCGAACCCCCCCCCCTAGAAAAGTTCGGATCCCCTATTTAAGTTCGGACCCACTGAGAAAAAAATCCTGGATCTGCCCCTTGGGCCAGAGTTAATTGACAACACTGGCTTCATAGTGAAGATTTGGATATCAACCAACTTTAGTCCCAAAATGATGAAGGAATGATCATGCAAACTAATAGTAATATATTCTTGTATACAGACAATATTATTTATAGTTATACAATGTAATATTTGTGACAGTTGAAGAAGTGAGAGGAGGACAAGAAGGCAGCAATCTGAGAAAAGGGTTCATCAAAGTAATACAGGCTGCAATGTCATTAATTCTGCCTTCTTGTAGAGGACTTTTTCAGTGACTCTAGAAAAAGGGTACGAGTCACTGCTAAAACCAGCTCCTAACACTTAAAACCATTCACTCATAGACTTCATCTGCACATTAAATTTAAGCATTTTTTACCTGAGGTCCAAACATGTACATGTTATTGTACAAGACTGTGAAGTTGGCTGAACAGTCATGTATATGGAAGCAGACTTTAAACCGCACTTAAAGTACTAGCAGTACAAACAAAGATGTACCAGTACAATGTAAACAATGTGTGCAGATACTTAAAGGCATAATTAATACAGAGCAGATAAGGGTAGGAGCAAAAATAATGACTCCAAAGCGTGACATGGAGGTCAAAATTAAATCTAGTCAGTTTCCTTTGAATTTGTACCAGAAACTTTCTCTTATGATTGCAATTTTAGAATCTGTATTTGTTCCTTTTGTAATCGATCCTACTTTCATGATATTGATGTTTTAATTCACCTTTTTGGTACAAAAATTAGAGAAATACACATTTAAAACCAACTGAGATAATTTCCCAAATGTGAACACTATTGTTTTCTTTTATGGTTTGTATTACATTTATGTGCCTGTTAAATAAAAAAAAATATGTATTGGTCCAAATATTATTGTATATTTTTTAAAAATAGCCTTTTTTGTACAAAAATGGGTTGCTTTTTTCTGAACCCTTACCAAAATGTTTTTCTAAAAGATGCAGAATGTTAACAGAGAGTAAAATGAATTCATGTAATTCAGCAGGGATGTCTATTAAGTGCATGCAAGAAGTTTCAGTTGTCTCTCATCTCAATAAAATATACAGCAGATAATCCCATTTTGTACTATTTATTAAGTTAAAATGTTGCACTCCTGACATATGCATTAAATGTACTATAAACATGTTGTTTTGTGTGCATATGATTATTTTCAAGGTAGTACTCGTCTTTGAAATGGAAAAAACACAATTAGAACTATTATAACAGCATGAATAAAAAAACTGGACTTAGCAATGACCCAAAAATGTCAGGAGTGAAACAATCTACATTTAAGGAACAGTCTTTATATAAATATACATATATTACAACCTTTTGTTTTATTTTTCAGGAGAGCATGTCCAATAGTGATAATAAAATAGAGGAATCTCCATCTCATGTATCATGTATTCATTACACATGATTATAAGTGATGTCAGGAGTGAAACATTTATTTTGGTATTTTGACCTTTGTCTTATTTACTGTGTTTACTAAGCATGTTTCATTATTTATTCATTTTCTCAGTGTATCTTATGGGTACATGTGATGCTATTTTAATTTCCATTGATATTTAAGTAATTTCTGCAATGTTTGTTCTGAAATTTACTTGAAAAATTACTGACTTAAGGTTTATACGGTATATATATCAGAAACATACATTAAATCAGCATTATGCATATTTTTAAAAGTAAATACATAGTCAAACTAGTGTGTAAGTACATAAAATGGAAGATTTTTTGAATTTTAGACAGGCTGAATGTGCAACATTTAAGTTCTCCTTAAAGTGTTTCACTCCTGACCAAATATTGCCTAACCTCACAATTAATAAATAGTTAACATTCAGCCTGTCTAATATCTAATAAATGAAACATTTCATGTACTAAATGCATCACACTAGTTTGACTATGTATTTACTTTAAAAAATATGCATAATGTTGATTTAATGTATGTTTCTGATATATATACCTTATAAACCTAAAAACGGTAAGTTTTCACGTAAATTTCAGAACAAACATTGCAGAAATTACGTAAATATCACTGGAAATTAAAATAGCATTACATGTACCCATAAGATACACTGAGAAAATGAATAAATAATAAAACATGCTTAGTAAACACAGTAAATAAGACAAAGGTCAAAATACCAAAATAAATGTTTCACTCCTGACATCACTTATAATCATGTGTAATGAATACATGATACATGAGATGGAGATTCCTCTATTTTATTATCACTATTGGACATGCTCTCCTGAAAAATAAAACAAAAGGTTGTAATATATGTATATTTATATAAAGACTGTTCCTTAAATGTGGATTGTTTCACTCCTGACATTTTTGGGTCATTGCAAAGAAAACTTTGTCAGGTTCACAACATTAGCTTATGTAATCAGGGACTTCTTGTATTTTCTCTAGATACATATTTCTTACAAGCAGCAGTCCAACAATTGTGTTAGGAACACAGATGTTAGCTAAATAGAAGGAGTTATTACAAGACATGCATTTTTAGTGACTATTTTAATCCAAGCACTCCCATCAAAAGCATACCTCTACAAAGACTTCAGACACATCAAAACATGACAAAATATAGAAATTTCAAGACCTTAGACATTTAATTGATCAAACTGATCTTACTTCATGTGATAACTAAGCAAATGTGTATTTAATCCATTTTTTAAGATAACTGAATTTTTAAATGTCACGGTTTTTGTGTTTCACTCCTGACAATTTTGGGGTGTTTTTTGGCTGTAAAAAAATTATTTCTCGTTCAAATTCCATGAAACTTGGCAGTTATCTTGGGAAAAGTAAATTACATGTTATGGGTCTATCAGAAACCTTGTAATTGAAAAACTGTGGCTTGTTTACCCCATTTAATCAAAGGAGTCATTATTTTTGCTCCTACCCATAAACCCTCTCTGAAGGAATGACCTTTGTAGTTACTCCAGTTGACTGCGCTTACATTTAACATACAAAATATTGAACTGTTGCTACTTAGTATGATAGTTGACTTAAAATGGACAATTAACACTAAAGGTTTTATTTTGAACCTTAAATTTGCAAAGTGAAGCAAGCTGATTTAAAAAGCTTACTATTATAAATATATAGCAAGAAAAAAATTCAAAATAATATACTAGTACATTTCATATTTTATATAAGCTGTATACAAATTGTGATTAACATATTAAGACAATGTGAAAGCAATAAGCATAATACAGAATTATAAAAGTTAATAAGTTAATATTGAAGTCCAGTATTTTATCATTTACATTACATTTTCAATAGATATAGCTACAATAGTCAAACTTATGGACCAAGTTTTGCCCATATTATAGTTATAAGTACATCAGTAATATATCATATCTTGTAGCAACAGTTCATTTCAGATTGATATCACAGTGCCTATTTCAAGTAACTATTTGCAATCAGTAAGTCACAAAATATCAACACAAATGACCATCAAACCATATGTATCTCTTTAGAAAAGTATAACAGCATGATTTTTACTGTTTCAACATCCCAGTTCACTTTACAAAAAAGTACAAATTTTGTTCTAATAAACCTTCCACAAAAAGATTACTTATTAAAACAGCAGTCACAGCATATCATCTCCATGGATTAAATATGAAATTTTTGAAAATACTGAAAATTTACTATCAGAATACTAAAACCACAGGTGCAAGACACAAATTTTCCTTAATATAGTATATATACACTATAATAAGGAAAATTGTGACTGGCACCTGTGACTGAAACAGACATAATTTTTATGTCATATAAATTACACAGAGTAATTTCTACTTATCTGTTCTCAAAATATGGAAATCATTAATTATTAATTAAGACTTTCACCCATGCATCTCATAAAAAGGTAAAACAGTAAAAAGTACTAGGAGAAAAACAAACCCCAAGGGTTGCTTGTATTGATATTTTGCCTCGTACTGGTTACAAAAGTCATTTGGTATAAAGCACCATGAATATGGTATGCTACATTTGAGAAAAATAGTAATACAATAATAACAATTTGTTGTCATAGTGATACAATATTGTTGATACGTTGTCATGGTGATACAATATTGTTAATGTTTTCATGGTGATACAATATTGTTGATATGTTGTCATGGTGATACAATATTGTTGATATGTTGACATGGTGATATAATATGGTTGATACATTGTCGTGGTGATACAATAATGTTGATACGTTGTCATGGTGATACATTATTGTTGATACGTTGTCATGGTGATACAATAATGTTGATATGTTGTCATAGTGATGCAGTATTGTTGATATGATGTCATAGGGATACAATATTGTTGATATGTTGTCATGGTGATTCAATATTGTTGATATGTTGTCATGGTGATACAATATTGTTGATATGTTGTCATGGTGATACAATATTGTTGATATGTTGACATGGTGATACAATATGGTTGATACGTTGTCGTGGTGATACAATAATGTTGATACGTTGTCATGGTGATACATTATTGTTGATACGTTGTCATGGTGATACAATATTATCGCTATTCGCTATTTTATAAACAACACTAGTAGTTATCCAACATAAGGCTGCAAAGTGATGTCATATACATATAATATAAGCCATAAAATGCTTGTATATAGCAAGTTAATTGTATACAATATTATATTTCACACACTCATATATATATTGTTCAAACTTTGATATAATAATTATGTTTAAATTAATATAATATTTTGAGCCAGATGGTAAGGATATTGCTAGCTAGCACTACAAAGCAAATTTCCAATGCAATGGTTTGCTAAAATGCAGAGCTAGCTAGCAAATCTTTTTCTTGCTACCTGAATACATTTGGTACCCTCTGACATTATAGGATGCCACACTCATAGTTTTACTACCTCACACAAAACCACTGTATAAGAGCTTGGCTTCCACAAAAAGTGTTTTTTAAAAACACTAGGTAATGATTTCCATCTGCAAATGGCTCATTTCTCATTAAGTATAACTTTTATCTTATTGGAACTGTGACATACATTGAAATTGGTGCTACATACATGAATAATTATCACTGTGATTAATAATTAGTCACATGGTATCCAATTTACTTTCGCATCCTATTCTAAATTTGTTACTCATTAGTTAAAGTAGAACTTAAATTATTAATCAATTTAATGGTAATGAATAAATAAAACGTCAGATTTATGATTATTATATCATAATTATTCATTATTTAATATCAGAAATGATTTATAGAAAGTATTAAACTAAATGTAATCTTAAATTAATCAAATTATGTTATTAGAATAGAAGACTGAGATAACAGTAATTACAGTCATCATCTTAACCCACTAGCCCAGAACCCAGGTCGATAGCCCAGTTGGTAGCGCGCCGGGATTTGGAATCTCATGCCCGAGGGCATGCGGGTTCGAATCCCACCCAGGCAGGTTATACCCTTCCATGAAAATTTGACAATAATGTTGATTTTCCTCCATTGATTAGATAATATGGAGAAGTTTCCGGCCTTGTGGAAGGGTAGGTGAGTACTGGTTACAGACAATGGTCCAAGAAAGCTAGGTTAGGTGAGCTGGACGCCGTAAAATGACCTAAATTGTGTTGACACGGCGTTAACTCCAATAAATAAATAAACCACTAGCCTAGAGCATGGGAGGGAAAAATTAATCTGGGCTTGTGAAAATTTACATATTTCATAAAGTTAGGCTAGTTAGTAATATTGCCCTTAACTACATAACATAAATCTGGCTAGTGGACAATAAAACTTAAGGAGATGACTGAGCTAGCTCACAGGGTTGGCTAAAATCAAAGATTGTCATTGTATTTTGTTACTCAGTTTTGGAAATCTTGAGGCAATCAATCTTTGACGATCAGAATTTAGCAACATTAGGTTAGGCAAATAAGTAACTATCCCAATATGAATTATATTGAGTATTTGATTAAAATTAGGAACAAAATGAACTCATTTAAGAATAAAGAGTAACATCCTGAGGTTTGCACATAATGCATCCTTATTGAGAAGATGGATCGCAATAAAACCTTAAGAGGACAGTTGACCATGGATGAAAGATCAGCGAGGATACTGAGCACTATGAAACCAAAACTATACATACAATAACTAAACTTAAATAGTATTAATTTTATCTAAAAAGATGTTTGGTTTAATCGAAGGGTAATATATAAAATTGTACATTTTAAGAACAAGAATCATATACTAAACTTAAATCAATAAAGAACTAACTAACAAAGCAGCTTCACTAAAATAGAATTATTAATTATAACTAAAATAGAATGAACAGAGCAAGCTAAATTAATGTTTGACAGCTGCAATAAAATATCAATGATAATGAATTAAGTATTAATTAATCAGGTACTAATTAAGATATTCCAACTAGAGAATAATCCTACAGTTTTCAAGAATTCACAAGTTTGATCGGTGACATAACCCCTCCATGGTAAGTCATATTAGATAAGTACAGTACCCATCAAAAGTTTGGAGACACTTTCACTTTGTAGGCCTATTGAATAGCTTTTATCTAAAATTTGATAACTGTCTACTTGTAAATGCTTATTAGTTTTTAATTATATTTTGGTTATCAATATAAATATAACTAAGTCCTCAAAATAAAAACTATGTTATAGAAAATAATTGCCATTAACATGGTTTTGGGGGCTTTAGGATGTCAGGTGCTGAATCTTATAAATTGTTGCATTCATGAAATTTGATTCCATGTTATTACAAACAATACTTTAATATATTAAAAATAGAAATTCTACAAAATAAATCATCAAACTTCAAGAATTGTAGTAAATTTCTTGTCTCCAAACTTTTGGTGGGTACTGTATATAGATATACTGAAGCATATAAAAACATCATTAAAATATCCCCATATCAACATTCATACAATGTCATGGTAACCTAAAGATTATGCAAGATAATTTCATATAATGTATTTAATTTGGTCTCAAATTATATTGACCACCAGTATTCAATTTGGTTTTATTCTAATGACCAATAGTCCAATACATAAAGATTTTTTAGAAAAAAAAACCTCACATAACTCAATGATTTAATAGTCACTCTTGAGATTTCTACATGCTACACTCACTTAAAAGGCAAACAAAACCCATAACATCCACTATTAATAATTGTAAAAAATAAAGTCACGGAATAGAAATCTTATGTTATGGTGAAATTCAATTAAATCTACAAAAGTGTTTCTAACATTCTGCCAGCTAATCTTTTAACAAAAAAAATAAGTCAAGTTTATCTTTTTATAAAACAATTCTGCTTAAGGGAAAATCAATTTTCACAGTTGATATTAAGTTTAAAGTAATCTAACAAATTCTCTAAGCTTGACAAATTTATAACAAAATCAAAGACACTAATTCTAATATGTTATGTAAGATAATGCCTCAGTTTAAACACCAACTCAGAATTAATTTAAATTAAAATAATTTGAACAAGCTTTGTGTATTGCTTTACAAATAAGTTAAATATCTTAACTTAGGATTAAAATATTTGGCCACAAAATTCCTGTGGGAAATCGATCCTATTCTTGACACAAGTATAAGTTAGGATGTTAAGTTTCAATCTAAAACTAAAATTAAATATTCAAAAGGCTAACAAAAAACAATGTTTTACGATATTTTAACAAATGTTGATACACTTGTGAAAAATTACTTTCAAAACGCAGAAATAAACAGATTTCATGTAAATCACATTTGTAATTTATTCTCATTATACCAAAATCAGTATAAATACTAAAAACTTTCAACAATGCCGTTAAGGATAATAAATGTACAAATATTTGTATGGTGATATTTTAATGATGTCATATAACCATATAAGGAAGTATATATACAATATATAGTTTAACATAAAAACCAAACAACTTACTTCATTATCCTACAATGATATATAATATAAAATATCTATGATAAAACAATACAACCAAAATAATAAAATACATTAAAATTAAGAGCAGCACATTCACAGAATTGTTTTTTCTTTATAAATTTGTAAGTGTCCAAAAGGCAAACTGACCTACAGATTGTGAGAAATATAAAATAAAAGTCAGAAGAACACACTTAAAAATTCTATATTGTAATAAACAAGTATGTTTGTATATACACCATCTTTCACAGTTGCATTCAAACTTGCACTAAAACTCTCTTTAGAAGAATACTGTTTACTACTATCAAAATGTTTCAGTACAGTTTTGAGAGCTTCAGAAAAGTTGATACTTAAGTTAGAATCTGTGAAAGAACAGCTTTAAAATGGTACTGTCTGCTAGGTATTTGCCTAAGCTTGATTTCTGCATGAATTTGTACTTAGATAATAATTTCCTATCTATCATCCTTTATTTAGTCATATACAACATGTTGGTTCATATTATCAGATTTCCTTGACTCTTCCCCACAAGTACACATTTAAAGCTAGCTCATAATTACTCATTATATTGTATAATTAAAATTTCATACAAAGGGAAGATGTGCAGTGATCAAGAATTGACCCCGGCTCACCATATTCAAGACCAGTAGGCCTAGTTACCAGGAATTAAACCCAGTTTACCCTACTCAAAGTCTAACACACCAACCACTATACCAAGGCTAAAACAAATATCAACCACATGCAAAAAGGCAAAGTAGATATACCAAGTCTATAAAAGTGTAGAAAATCAAAGACTAAACTAAGATAAAACAAACAACACAGTAAATAAATAACATTGCTCTCAGATCCAGACGTAATAAAAACAGTTCAACAGGCATAAATGATTTATTATAGAACAGTTGTAACATTATTAGACAGGCATTTCCTTCTAGAACAATATAATAATAGACAAAATAAAACATGGGTCCACTACAAAAGGCAATTACTAAAATAAAGACAAATGGAAATAAAGAGAGAGTTTGTTTAGTTAAAAAACTATTTATATATACATTGTGTATTTCCAAAAAATTATCAAGGGACTTAATGCAGAGAATTTGATTATTTCCTCTGTTTTTAAAGCTAATCTGAAGACTACCATGAGGTAGCTTGTAACATAGCATATATACACACATTTTATAACATTAAAATAAAAAGAAATAAGGAATTTAAACAAACATTACGATTATACAGCACTCTCCTACAGTCCTTTAAAAAACAGTAGAGAAACTATTTATTTTTTTGCGCGAAGAACAATATTCCAGAATGGGTTATCTATATTAAAGTATAGAAAGGTGAACTTGTCTTAATACTATGGGAAGGGACCTTACATAATGAAAAAAAAATCACAATACCATAAGAAGGGGAAAATATAAAAACTCAAAATTTTGTATAAACTGCTCAATTTTAAAGGAATTTCAATAGAGGAAGGGAGCCTAAAGTCCGAACCAATTATATAAAGAAAATTAGCCAGAATCTCACCTTCTTTGCTTTCTTCAAGTCTTGTATAACTTTATCTTTAAAGTCTTTAGTTTCAGCTAATTCTTCTTGTACATCAGATAATGTTTTACTGTCACCACCACTACGAATTCTTTTAATCTCTAATGTTAAATCTTTCATCTTTTCTGCTAGTTGTTGCTGTTTTCCTATTAATCAATGAAAAAAGTGAATAAATGGTTCTTGTAACTATATCCTATTTAATAAAAAGAAAATATGAGGTGGGCGTGGCAGAGTGGTTACAATGTTGGACTGGTTATCATTGGATGGCCAGCTCCGTGTTGGTTCGAATCCCATAAAAAACCAATCCTATTGTTTGCAAGAAACTTTATTATACAAGCCAGGGACCAGGAAGTGAACTTGAAAGTGATCAATCTAAGTTGTAGGAACTTGTTTCACGATCAAGCTTAAATAGATTAGTATAAACAAAATGAAAACAAGTAAATCTGTGAGCTAATGCTCACTAGTGATACCCCCGCCAAAATCTAAAATATGCAACAAACAGGAAGTAGATGAGCAAGGAGCATGAAATCGCTTTACACCACATGGGACTATGGGATGAAGCAATATGCAAAGTATTAGGCTGCTGCATGATATAGTTGCTGAGAAAACTGCGATGGAAATTTTGTAACGGAGGGACGGACAGACAAGGGTAAAACAGTATACCCCCCACTCTTCTTCAAAGCAGGGGTATAATAAAGAATATTGCAATAATTATTGTTTTTGCATAGACAAGTGAAACAAGAATAAATGCACATGCATCCTTTAATGGATCAACATTGCATAACTAGGTACATTTTCAAATGATCTTTCATACAAATGTTTGAATAATTTGCCTATAATGTACTACATGTACTTTTAAGAGTATTGTCCTCTCAGAATATTTAATCTAACATATCACAATAATATCATTTTAAGTTTTCAACAAATTTTAACATTTATTTAAAACTTTGAATTACTAATTTTGATAAAATAAATCAGCAAGGAAAATAACTACGGTACAATACACCGTTCAGGAAAAACCTAACCAGTAAAAATTTGTCACAATTTGTATTGCAAAATTAACTGGTACATCAACTAATGCCTCATTCCCATAAAAATGTGGCTTGTTGCGGACCCGTACCTGCAGACAGCCATAGGCTGTGGCAAGCCTTGCATATTAAGGTGACAGTACACACATGGCACAAACAACACACCCGTAAGGAGCCCTACCTTAATCCATACTTGGCCATAATTGTGTTCAAGACTGACTTTGAAACTGATATGTGTATCCATGATTCATCTCATGGACCCTGGTAAAAACATATCAGTCCGTACGGGTACGCAAGAGTTTGTGTAAGTCCTTGTGGAGCTTGATCGCACGGTGCCTGTACAGTGCCCTCACGGCTATTTTTAAGTTAATGGGACTGTAGCATAACTGTTACACCCCTATATCATACTACCTTCTAGTTCCATGATAGTTGATTCTCGTTCTGATAGTTGTTGTGTTGTATCTTTTAATCTTTCTTCTAAATCAGCTATCTGTGATTTCTTTAATTCATTCTCTTCATTACACATTGCTAAGTTATAATAGTTAAGGTCAATAAAAAGTGGCCCCTTTCCTTAGTCAAACAACCCAACATTTTTGTTGTCAGGAGTCCTTCATGTGATGGACAGCACTAAAATACCACTTTATTGAGTACCTCGATAACAAGAGCTGTCAGTAGAGACAGCATGCTCGACTAAGTAAGTATTTGTCACATGAGATGTGGTTGATAATAACTAAGGAACATATATTTTAAGTTTGAAGTTGATACCTTACGAAATAAAAGTTATTTAACTTTAATCAGAAATGTGGACGTGGACGCCGACACTAGGGCAAGTAGGAGAGCACTCCATTTACTTTGTAAAGTCGAGCTAAAAATCCATGGTCCCAGCTGGAATCAAACCCACAACCTTTCAAGTTGTAAGTGGACAATTCTACCTTGTTGCCATAAAGCTAACTAGAAGGTTACGGAGTACAATTGCGATATGATATTACAACTATGTTGAAATTGAGAAACAATTGTTTTGTTTTCGTCTTTAACCTTGAACACTATACCAACCAAGGCCATTTTCAGAGTCATAAACATTAAGTGTTTATATAGTGTTTATGACTTGGAACTGGGCCAGCCACCTATGGTTTTAACAAGTAAAATAAGTTCTATACATTAGACTCAGTGATTTGTCTGAATATTTCTCCAATATCAAATGTAAGCATAAAATCTCTTTATTGTATTTAAAGATTGCAAGTTCTAACAATAGAAATATCGAAACTTTGCTAAGTCAAGAATCCATTTCCTGGAACCAGCATGGTACATAAATAATACAAAATATACCATGTGTGCAGCAGGACAGATTACAACAGACTTGCAATAATAATGGTTGACAGACTTCACAATGTGTTGTCTTCTACTTACTATAATTCTATTTATACCATGAAATAGAGATGGCTTTTATAACACAGCTTGAAGCATCATCTTGTCTCAGACAATTTTTCCTTAAAATTCACTTTATAACATTGAAAGAAAGGAAAAAGTTTATGGTTCTCTGTCTGATAGTTAAATCTTAACCAGAAGAAAACATTTCCATTAAAATCTTCAATAGAAGTTAAACAAAAATATCTCATTCCCTGAGGACATAAAAAACAAAAAAAAACATCTTGGCAAAATTGCATATTCTATTTCAAGTGAGACTATTACCAATTCTAATCGTATGATTACCATAGAAACCAAAGTCAGTTACAGCTAATACTTCAAAATTTAATGTATTCATAACATAATTGACACTTAATTTAGGTGTTTAAATCATTAAGATAATATTCTGTGTGAATGGTAATTTTTGCAGGGTTGAAATTCTGTGATTTCCTTAAAAAAAACAAGGAATGTTTTTATTTATGTGGACAAAATTGCTGGGGTCTTGACAATTTCTTAATATTTTTACTGATTACTTCACTGGATTTAATTTAATTGTTTTATGCAATAAAAACATCATTGGAATTTGATAAATTGAAGTAAAACTGCTGATATTTGAATGTATGTTCTTCATATAAAAATTGTATAAACTGAACTATGTCAATAAAATTTGTTAAAACTAAACTATGACGCCATCCATTAAGTTCACCAGTCAGTATTTTACTCAAATGATTAAAATTTTAAAACCTATAATAGCAAATGGGAACATATTTTCGTCTGATATATTTTCTGCAGGCAGGCTGACAACTGCAGATAGATCCACCAGAAATGTCCATTGTACAGTAATCATTAATATTTCACTGATATAGTCTCAACAGTTTATTTTAGAAAAAAGATTAATTATATTCTAATGGACAGATTTTGTATTCTATAACAGCAAGTATCCCACACCTAAAGCAATGAAATAGAGACACACATCATGTACCCTAGGAACCACATTTTGGTATTAAAGTACAAGAGCTCATTAAAATGTGAAGAAAACCTTGGGCTTAACATATTTCATGCAAGATCCTTCAGAATGATTGTCACATTGTCCTTATATGAACTCTACCAGGAAAACAGTCATGTCAGGAGACTATGAAAATAATTGTTGAAAAGACATGACAGAGTTTGGAAGTAAAGATAATTTCTCTAATATGGTAACAAGGTAAAGTCAGACTTGATTGTAAGTTTTGTGTTCATGTCCCAATAAAACACATTGTGCTATAGTCCAACAGAATTAACCTGAGCTTGAACTACCTAATTATAATAATTACACACTTAACTTACATAAAATCGTGTGTTTCCATATACATGTACATTGTATACGGTTTAACACATGTTTATAGCAACCAATGTGAGTATAAATCAATTTATTAAAAGTGGCATGTTATTGTACTTTTAATTTTGGACACATTAGTTTTTGGGTAAACAAGTAAGTCAGCAGTATTATGGCACAGTTTCAAAGTATTAATGCTTATGAAAACAACATTAATTGTTCAGTACATGTATTTTGCCGAAAGCTTCCGATTTACAAATGAAGACAAAAATAGACGGTAAATACTGAGTTTAAGGGAGTTCGGGAGGAAAAAAGTTTATGATAGAATTTTTTTCTAACATTCATAAATTTGTTTATTTGCCCATTTGAAGTAAATTCATCGTAAAAAAAGGATAGGTCACCGTCCATTTTAAAAAGTTACAGCCATTTAAAAATGGCCCCCAAAAATGTGTTAATTTCCCGCCAAAATACGTCAAAAATACCATATATCAGTCAGATGCATAGGAAATAGCCTATTTCTCATTAAATGATGGTTATTTTTGTGATGGATGATTATAAGTGATTCGATCCCTCAAATCAAACAGTTTTACAAAATTCTAATACTCGAGGGTGGCATAAATTTCGTTCAAAAACGATAATTACCCCACCCACTTTTAAAATAAATTCTCAAATGGTCCATTTCTACGTAACGATACAAACAAACCTATGATGGAATTTTTTTATTTCTGTGTTAGAAAGATCAAATGATGACTCATTTTTAAAAAGAAATGAAAAAAACAATATGTCACCGTCCTTTTTAAAAAGTTACAGCCATTTAAAGATGACATCCAAAATGTGTAAATTTCCCGCCAAAATATGTTAAAAATACCATATATCAGTCCGACGTGAAATAAAATAGCCTATTTATCATTAAATTATGGTTATTTTTGTGATGCACTGATAAAGTTAGATCTATCTCCCTTTCTTACAGAATTTTATCGATCAATTTTCGCAAAATGTTCTCACAAACATGAAAATTACCCCACCCACTTTTAAGAAAGAGTTTCAAAATGTTGATTTCTTACGTAACATTGTTTTGCGACCTTGAAATGATTTTTTTAAAATTTTGTTTAAAATGATTGATACAATGTGTTATTATCAGATAGAAATAAAAAAAATAGGTCACTAAACTTTTAAAGGAAATCTGACATGTTTTAAACACAATATAAAACACAAAATCTGAGCAGATTATAAAATTCCAAAGTCTATTAATTTCTGGTTGAATTTATTTGAACTAAAAAGATGTTTTACTGCTATCTGTATGTTATTCATACTTTAAGATTGAAATAAAATTAATATCAATAATAATATTGCTTTTTTGTCAAAAAAATATTTTTTTAACACATTTAAGCACTGTAAGGGTTCCCCCACCCACTTCTTTAATAACCTCTAAAAATCTATATTTTGTGACTACCATGGAAGTTCGATGTCACAAATCTTCTAAAAAGGGTGATAAATAAATCTTGACTCCACATATTTGTAAAAAAACTTTTTCTGAATTCACCATGGCAACCAAATATTCTAAATACATGTAGTTGTGATAAGGGAAATTCACATGTTCTTGACTGTTTTATACTATATCTTGTTACTCCCTAGAACAATTCCAGTTATTAACACCAACTAACTTTTGAGTTAGTGCTGTAAAATTAGTGCCTTGAACCTCATGCATGGAAATAAATGATCATACACTGAGGTACTATTCATGGCCAGAGTTTCTTCTGTTATCTTATATATATTTCCAATTAAATGTAATAATAATAGATTAACAAGATTCACACCCTTATTATAAGCTTTATTTAAATCAAAGGTGGTGTATACAAGTATACATGCATGTATATAGTATTTCAAAGCAAGGGAGGTAACTAAGATATAATAATATAACAATTTTCAAGTAATACTTCCTCAATGATGTCATGAAGATGTTTTGATATTGAAATTTTGTCACAGCACAGAACAGAACAGTAAATAATGCTTTACAAGTGTGAATTACTGAGTGAGATCTGATTTTCAATTTATAAAAAACAATGTTTATAGCATTTCACCAATCACTTGTGGCTTTGTCAAACAAATGTTTTTTTTATAGGTAGTCCTATTGATTTGAAGTGTGCACTAACAATCTATCATACTCTCAGAGTATCATCATTATGGTAAAAATAAATACACCATTCACCTGAAAGAAAGAAACATACTGATAGTTTTTGTGCATAAAGTATACAAAAATTCAAAATAAACAACTAATTTCAAATGGCATATATCAGCAGTATTATTATTGACAAATATAACAAATAGAAGAAGAGTAATACAATACTTAAAGATATTTTAACTTCTTTATTTACTCTATAAAAAAGACAAATGTTTCATTACACTTCTGCCATTGTTGATAAAAAATCATGCTTTTTGAGCTATGTTGTCTGCTCAAGGCAAGCAAATATCAGTCAGTTTCTCTTTTGACAAGTTATAAATAGACTAGCTGTTAACAAAATGGGAAGGACCATGGTGCACTGCCCCCCCATTAAAATAAACACCTACAAGATATAATAATGCTAAAAAATTACATAGTTGGTAAGCAAATCAAACCCCCCCCCAATTAAAAATATTGAACTGCCCCTGTACAGCTTTAGCACATAGATAGTGGGTGGGATATGAAATGTAAACAAACCTTTTATTGTTGTGAATTGAGTTACAGCAAACTTATTTTCTTATATCTACATCCATCAAGTCAAACAGAATGATCAAACTCTATGAAAAACAATCTGAAAATTAAAATAATAATGTCTCCTTGAATAGACTCTAAAATAAAACTAGACCTAAACATCAACGAATTTGTTCAATGCATTTTGTAGATCTACGATTTTGGCGACGTGTTGTCTAGACAAGTTGCCTCCGAATTGAAACCATTCACACCGAATAACACACGTCAGCATATAAATTTATCAAAATATCAACGTCACCAATGTTTTCAAATTAAACGTGTTAATAATTTTGTGAATCAAAAATAAATCACCATGACCTTGATTATTGTTTACATATTGCGTCATTCTACTTCCGCGTCATAAGTGAAGTTTAAAATACGGTCATACAAATGTTATCAACCAAAAGACACACGCATATTGAAATACATAGAATGTTTAAGGATTTAACATACCTGCAAGCGTGGTCCTTAATCGAATTTATTTGATGAAAACATAATCGCTCAATCTCCAAACATGACCATGTGTAGTAACGTTGAAGCAAGTGCACGTAGACCTACGAACGACAACTCTTGATAAGAGTGTTGAAAGTGTAGTGTATGCTAGATACGTCGATCGACAAAATTTGATTTATTTCTCGAATAAGATATTTTAAGATTTCACACAGATGTGAGCGTTTAAGGTACTTTATTTGATTTTTTTCGTATGTTATTGTGACAAAAAATGACGTTGGGAACATAGGATATTCTTAATTTTAAAAAAGTCGACTATTTTGCAGTTAGCATACAAAATTGGAAATACGTATAACGGTGACGACGTAACGTAGTTTATCCGTGTAAATCACTATAAAAAATGGCGCATGCGCAGATTGGGTAGCGGACTGCCTTAATATATTCTCGTATGAAGGTCAAGCTCAGGTTAATTCTGTTGGACTATAACAGTTGTTTAAGCTACATAAAAATATATAGACATTCTTTCTTTTATTCCTTACTGAAAATCAATTTGCAAGCACCTTAAAACTGCCCTTTTTTACATTGCTGTAAAAGGGATAATGACCCAACACCACCAAGGAAATATAGGTCTAACTGTGAATCAAACCCTACACCCCTGGTTAGACAGACAGAAATGCTTACTTACTAACTTAGCATAGTTATTGTTTGTTTTTTCTCAACTGTCAAAGCTTGAATAATTTTACGGTGACTGAATGCATTGTTTTTGTACAGGCGGCCTAATTTTTATTAAAAATATCTTGACTAAAACATATCATACGGCATAAAAAGCTTTACTCAATCATAATACACACTTTCGGAAACTCATGGGTGTGTTACGACAACAATTTTAACAAACGCATTCACCGTGAAATTATTCATGTTTTGACAGTTAAGAAAAAACGAACACTATAAGTAATAGTCCTTTCAAAAACAAATGATGATTTCATGTAGAAAGTACAGTTATTTAATATACAAAAACATACCCATTTGTCCAGGTATATGAAAGTACAGTCGTTCTTTTCTCAATTTTAAATGTTCTACTGGGAAAGAAAAAAAAATTAAATTAAATGAATCTCACAAAAATCAAGGTTTTTAAAGATTTATAACATTTGCTGCATAAAAGTAACATCATTACAGTTACTTAAAAAAGTAGAAAAATTCCCGTGAGGTTTCAGAGTAATGTTTAAGACAGACAGACCATTCCTTTAGAATATGACATCAAGGAAGAGCTATAGATTAAACAGTGAAAGTTTTGTAAGAAACAATCCATTCTTCATAAAGTTTGTGACAGAGCATATTTATTATACTCTGAAGGGAATTGAACAAAATAACAACCATAGTTCTACGGCCAGACATAACATATTGTAACATGCAATAAAAGACATAGAAAGGATATATCTTCAGCATTCTTGGTAAACTCTTCCAATGTAGGTAAATCTGCCAAGTATCTGTCCATACATTCTAATTTATCATTCATTTTATCACATCGCTCTGATATCTGAGAGCATTTCTTCTTCCACAGTTTTAATTCTTCATCTTTCTCCTGTAGCTGATCATATAAAAAATATGATAAAACCATATTTTATAATTATACTGTACTGTAAATAAACACAACAATATAAAGAAACATTCATTTATAGCAGACATAAAAACTGTTTAAAAACTGCTAAGTTGTTAAAATATAACATGCATTAGACTTTAGAGACACAATAAACATGTCACACTATTTTGCTGTTTAAGTTTTAAAAAAGTACCAGTACCTTTCTCTTCAAAAAGAGCAGTTTCTTTAGAACAGCAATTTTTTTTTCATTTTTGCTATCTTTGAATATGATATTATTCAAAATTGTTTAAGAGTTTAATTAATAATTATGTAATTTGAAGGAAGTTTTCTGTCCATGGACAATGCTAGTTATGATAAAAGGATTTTAACACTCAAAAGAACATACAAAGATCTTAAATAATATAGTATCATTATACTAAGGGTGTAACTGATTGATTATAACATTGGACTGATAACCATTGGATAGCCGGCTTCACATTGGTTTAAATCAAACACATAACTAACCTCATTGTTTCCTTATGCAGGAAACTTTATCCTTAAAGCTCAGTCATTGAGGACCAGGGAGTGGACTATACTAATGTAGACTATAGAGTGATTTGCCAAAGTTCACAGAATTAGGTTACTACAAGTATGCTCAATAAGAATTAAAAAAAAATGTCCGCCTACAAAGTTGATTATTCTTTTATTACCATGACATCAGGCACATCTTACCCACAATTCAGTAAACAAGATGTCTTCAAAAAAGTCTCCAGTTCAGTTTCATCAATATAAACATTTCATACAGAAAATTTCAATATACCTTCAGTCTGACTTTCTGACATAGGAAATACTTCATCAACTTTTCTTCAATTTAAAAGTTTGCAATACACAACTGTCAGTTACTAAACCACCAGAAAGATTATCAGAGTACAATAAGTTATTGTCCACAAATCTGTCATGTCAATGATATAACTGTCATACACAATGACAAAAATCAATATCAGTCAGAAAACATTGCCAAACAAACTTGACAGAATATCAGCAAATATTTTGTTGGACCAACTTCTGCCTAAAAATACTGACAGAATTTCAAGGAAATTTGTTGATTCAACTTTTAAAGTGTCTGTCACTTTTGACTTTGATCTGAGTGAGTCAGGAATTGCTCAAATGTTGTGACGGCAAACACTTTGACCAATTATCATTTTTAAAGAACTGTATTTGTAAATCAGAGACAAATTTTACAAGACCTCTCACTGTGAAAATACATGCAACAAATTTTCAAGTAGGAAAACATACAACAGAAAACACCAATATTATTCTAATAATCCCAGAGATCAGTAGAAGTGCCAGGGGAAAGTTGACTTATGTTTTTTTTTACATTTTTATCATAAAAGTTTAACCAAGATCAGTTAGTTCAAATGAGCACAGAAAATTGATGAAATGAGTACAGAAAACTAAAAAGCAAAAACACGAAGCCAAGTGAGGACTGAAATCAGGCCAAGTGAGAACTGAATTAAGGCCAAGTGAGTACAGAAAGCAGGATAAGTGTGTACTGAAATCAGACCAAGTGAGAACTGAATTAAGGCCAAGTAAGTACTGAAAAGCAGGTCAAGTGAGTACCGACAGCAGTCCAAGTAAAAACAGAGTTCAGAGCCTTTACATACAGAATTCAGAGCCTTTACAAACAGAATTCAGAGCCTTTACAAACAGAATTCAGAGCCTTTACATACAGAATTCAGACCATGTGAGAACAGATAAGGAAGCTTTTTGGAACTTACCTTCTCCTTCATGTCAGTTAAATTAGGTTGTGATTTTCTCAACGCAGTTTTTAATTGTTGATTTTCATGCTCAACACCCCTGTCAAAATAACATATATAATCAATTATATAATGTGTTGACTACATAAGATAATTTAGTGCAATAAAAATATGTGGTCACTCTTTAGATGTAATGAACTTACAGAAATATACAGCCGAAATATGAATGAATTAAAGTAGTTTATATAGGATAAAAAAGTTAGAGTTTAAGGGTGGTTTAAGATTTGATTCCGTATTGCGGGGTTTAGCGCAAAATAATCATAACTCAATATAAGAAAAGAGCCAGTTACGTCTGTTTTGCACTAAACCCACAATATATGTGTTAATCCGACTTAACAATGTTGTACAATAACCTCTGATGATAAAAAATCATCTTCAAGAAGGTGATCTCTCGCAGTGCCCATTTACACCTAGGAGGAGTAAAACAACTGTAGGTAAATTTCTTGCTCAATGAAAAAGGCAGTGCCCTTGGAGGGGTTTGAGTCTGAGACCTCGAGATCCCTAAAAACGTGTCCTACAACTAGTCCACTGCTCCTAAGAACAACATATAGCGCCTGTAATAAAAGGAAAACAATACTTACCCAAGTTTAATTTCTAATTCATCAATTTGTGTATTTTTCTCAGCCTTTAATCTTGACAGCTCAGCTTGTAACTCAGAATTTCTAAATTCAAGATCCTGAAAAAAATTCATGTATCATGATAGATTTTGATTCAAACACTGTAAAAATATCATGGCTTTTTATCAAACTGAAAGAAAAAGAGCTATTAAGGGCATCCTTGAGAGTGTTTGTTTGCAGTTTCTTGACCTAACAATCAAATTGCTAAAATATTTATACCAACATTCCCTAATCCTAAATTATTTTATTTGCTTTGTAGAGAAAAATTGGGGACAATTGCAGTTTACCAGTACGAAAAAATCTGCGAAATTGTAGTGTTTTTGAGAAACTAAGCCTGGCATATAATTAACGCAAACAACCAATGAAAATACAGGATTCGGTCATATGACTGATCATGTGGGTTATCAAAAAATTGTAAAAAAAAATTGGTAATTTCGGGATAATTGCAGTTGTTTAATTAATGGTAAAATCCAGCTTTTTCTTTTGTTTCCTGTTCCAATTTTATGTTATATAGCCCCTGAACCCCCGTTTTTATGTTTTAAGAGAGAAAAATGGCTGCCAGTTGCTTTTATTGTTTATTTTATTGTTATTGCACCTGCTCTGTCCGGTTAGGCATATGCAGAAGTGGTAAACAAACTTGTACCGGTAAACTGCAATCTATCCAAAAATTGTACTGTGACCAAGCGTAAATGTACAAATAAAAATTAAGAATGTACTTACCTACTACCTACCCACTCTTACAATTCTGGGTTACAAACTGCAAACAAACACTAGAATGGCCCAAGCGTGCAAGATTTCTCTACTATCATTTCTAGTGATATTTCACCATATACTTTAAGCACTGGTACATTTTAATGTCATGTACTAGCTTACCGCAAGCATAATGGTACTAAAATGTGTATGTAATATTTAAGTCAGGTATAAAAGTGTAATTATAAACAAAAGCAGAAATAACAAATCCAGACAATTTCTATAATAAACAGCCTACTCAGACAAACTTGTATTCAGGGAATAAATGAAATTTCCATTTTAGCATCTAAAGTAGGAATATTCTTCATAATCAATTTCTATAAATAGCAATATTATTTTAACAAATCTATTTTTCTCTTCCTACACTAATTCAGTAGTGAACACTGCCATAAAACCCCATAACACTGAATATTCCAATTCAATTCCCATAATACAAATCTACGTTTTATAACAGAACAGAACAGAACAGAACAGATATAAAACCATTGAGATGTTTAACAAATACCAACATCTAATAGTACTCTTTATGTTAAAGTACAATTTGTTCCTGATTGATGACATTAGATTGCTTATCTGCATTCAAAGGTGTAATTAACAAGACTCCTAGCTCAGTTGGTAGCACGCAAGTCTACTGATCAAGGGGTCGTGGGTTGATTCCCGGGCGGGGCATACTTTGGTGGAGCTTGGTCATGAAATTATTTCTATGGCCATTCTCCCTCCTATCGATGATTCTTATCATGAAAGTATGTGCTTAGTAGTTGGTTAACAGCTAAATCCAGATATTTAGCCTTTTCAGGAACAGTGAGTAGGTTGACTGACCGCCATTATATGACCTATACAATGTGTTGCTGCGGCATTAAACCCAACAAAACAAACAGACAAAACTAGTATTGCCTGAATATGATTTGACTTTGTGACCTAGTTTTTGACCCCATATAGCGCAATATAAAACTCTATAGATATTTGATTGAAATAAAGCCACTAAGTCTGATGAAAACCTGAGCAAAGATTTAACCTTTTGTTGACAAGGTTTTCTTTGATTTGACCTACCGGTTACCGCTTTTTTATCCTACATGGCCCATTATGGAACTCATCAGAGCTTTCATTGAAGCTACTGACTACTATACATCTTATAAAAACTGATGCAAAAATGTTACCTCTAGAGTGTTAAAAAAGTTTTATTTTATTTCACCTTTAGTAAAGTTTTTGAACCCTTGTGATAAATTATCAAACTCTCTGAGAAACATGTTTGAAGGCTAAAGCTATAGAATAAGTCTGATGAAAATCTGAGTATAACTGTGAACTCTAAAGAAGTATTGAAATAAGACAGATGGTTTATGATGGTTTGAAATCCAACTATAATAAAGGCTAAAAAAACATTTCAAACTATAATTGACATTTTGGGAATTCTACTTTGTATTAAAAAATCCAACTATCCAAATTTCCAGAAAACTATGTTATAATGACCCAGGCTACATTGTTATTCATCCAGAAAAAAATAACAAGAACCATAAAACAAAAAACTTATTAAAAACAAAATAAAAAAACAAATTGGAAAAAAATGTAATTTCATTTATTGACATATATATGGCCTAACTCTGGTCATAGACAGTGAATTACATCTAATTCCTATACAACTTCATCTAAGGCTTACTATACAAAATATGTTATGTTTGCTGGGAGTCATAAAATGTTATCCCCCTCTTTATACTTGTTTAGATACATCATTATAACACACAACCAATGATGTATTAATATAGTAGTCTAGAATTAAGTGGCAGACCAAATCTATATCTGTTTCTCTGTGCCATTTTATTTTATTTTTTCCATTATCTTTACAGTCAGGAACACTATTTTTGCTATTATTGAATTATGTCCAACACAGTCTGTTTGTCTTAAAGTACTTTACTGACTACAAACTGAGATATGAGAGAAACAGTAACATATCAAGATATAGTAGTCCAGAACATGGCCAACAACTTCTCCATATACCATATCAATGGAGGAAAATTGACATTATTGTTGAATTTTCATTTGGGTAAGATTCAAACCCAGAGGCAGATCCAGGATTTTTTCTGGTCCAAACTTTAAAACCACAACCGCATGTTAAGCACCAAGAAAAATTGCTTTATGTCACTTAAATATGGCTTACAGTAAAAAAATACACTAATAGACAGGTACATTTTGGAAATTCCAGATGGGGGGGGGGGGGGGTCCAGGCTCCCCTAAACACCAGAAATAAAATCCTGTGCCTTGCCTACTTCACCTAATTCCCAGAACAACAATGATGTAATATAGTACAAATGTTCATTCAATCATTAAATCATATCACTGATACAAGACCTAGTCATTTACACCTCTATAAGAATTAAGTGGGTATTCCATTGATTTTGTTTAGGAAAACAATGTTGATTACAATGTAGACTTTTTTCATGAAATTATTTTCTTTGGCCATTTTCTTGCCTACATCTGTATCAAGTAGGTCAGTTGTCAGCTACTGGAGAGGGTATATGCTTAGTATTTTATTTTTATATTTAATGGAGTAAACACCGTGTCAACACATTTTACGGCGTCCAGCACACCTAACCTAGCTTTCATGAACCATTGTCTATAATCAGTACTCACCTACCCTTCCACAAGGCCGGAAACTTCTCCATATCTAATCAATGGAGGAAAATCAACATAACTGTCAAATTTTCATGGAATGGTATAACCTCCCTGGGTGGGATTCGAATTCCACCCCCTTGGGCACGAGTATCCAAATCCTGGCGCTTCCAACTGCGCTATCGACCCGGGTTTGGGTATATGCTTAGCACCAGGTTAAAAGCTTTGGTCTACAGATCAAGGCCTCCAAAGGACTAAGAGTAGAACACTTGATCACTGCAATTATGAATAATATGACTGAAAAAAATTAAAATCCAGAGAAAAGCACTTTACATAACATTACATATTACAATAATTTAAGTAGTGTATAGACTATTAGTTACCTGTAGTTTAGAGTATGATACAGTTCCTTCAGTACTTGGTCCTTTATTCATTAAACGTCTCATCTTGTTTTCATATTCTTTAATTGTTTCCTCAGTACTCTCAAGTCGGTCTTTTAATCTAAACAAACATACAAACAAATATTGAGTCAAATAATAATCTTACAAACAAACCAAGAGCCAAGTTATTATGGTCATCAAAAGATCAGTTATTTCCAGTAGTCCAGTGGTAGAACAGGCTCTTTGAGATCAAGAGGTTCTGGGTTTGAATCCCCATGACCATCCCCATGAGGAGCACTATTAATTTTCTTGAGCAAAGAAATTTACCTGTGATTGCTTAATTCCACCCAGGTGCAAGTGGATATCTGCAAATGTGGTATAATTCTAATGCCTTAATTTCAATTAACTGCTCATAATCTGAGACAAGGACTCCTCAGCAGGCAGGTTGATAAATTGGTACCAATAGCCCATCAACCTGAGACAATAGCAGTAAAGTTGATGAACATGCATCAACATGAAACTACAAATTGCATTAACTTTTGATTCACATTACAATGATTGTGTATACATAAATTGTTCAATACTTTTTCCAATTAACTCCATTTACAACACAATGTATGTACAAATAGCAAAGAATGGTATAAACTTTCTAACCAAGGTTTTGTAAAAATGTAATTAGTGATTATTCCAGAACTCAAAATGGGCAGGAAGGTGGAAAAAGGACAGGATGCATCAGAGGATTGATATTTCGAAGTAACTTTCTGTTGACATAGGAGCAGAATAAGACAGGAATCAGAGAAAAAAGGCAGGATGCAGTGCCCTGCTGTTTTGCTTAAGAATTAACATGCAAAAGATTTTTTCAGCCAAATAAGGCTTGTTTGTACGGGATGCATTCACTATACAGAACAAAGTTATTTAGCATGATATTGCTGAAAAGTATGCTACACAAATTAAATCCTACACACATTTTTATTTCAACATTGTTCAGCACAGGTACCTCAAGTACAAACAATTTTTATCATCTGCTGGAAAAAAACCATTAACTTGCGTTCCAAATCAAATCTATTTGTAATATGATCATATTATTTTTCACTGAAAAATTTATGAGATTTTTGTTGATATTTTGTAATATGATTACCAGTTTCATAAAGCAATCACCTTAAATCAAACTAGTAATCAAAGCAAGATCTCTCCTAATATGTTAAATATGCTCCAGTTTATCTGTCAACAGAAAAAATAAAAATTATAAACACAAAAATGCACAGTACTTAAATGTCAGTCAAATTTGATAAAGGAGATAATTTGATAATAGCCAGCATATGTCGACTATGAAATTTGTCATTTCACTCTATATTTTATAATAAAAACAATCATCTGTTGTGATACACATCTGTCAACATGATGTCGTCCCAGATGGTCAATATATGTTTCAGTCAACAATAAAACATCATTAAAAAATTCCAACATCTTGAAATTATTTCAGCTATAAATGTGCATGGTTTTTGTGGATATATATATTTGTATCTCCAATTCAGTTGCAAAGCATTATAATTCATGCATTTATTGCATATTTATACACCCTTGGTGTGTATTAAAATTTAAATTTACGTTTGTCTCACTTTTGGCTTTTTGAAATTATTTTTTGATTAAAATAATAATAAGAATCTTATGAAAATATAAAAATCACTTCTTTGTCAAATCATATATAATCAGATAAAAACCCTTTATTTTTTTATAGAAGGGAATAGCAGGGTGTTGTGCCCTGCCCTTTTTTCCATTCACAAAAAATTAAAATGGAAAGGGTAGCAAGCCAAAGTAAACTTTGAGGTTAAACCTTATTAACTCCTAGTTGGCAATGCCCCTTACCCTTTTTTTAAGTCTCCCTGCCCTCTTTCTGTTTGTTAATTTTTCTTGGGTTAAACGTCATAGCAACACATTGTATAGGTCATATAACGGCGGTCAGTCAACCTACTCACTCCGACTGGAAAGTCTAAATTTCTGGACTTAGCTGTTAACCAACTACTAAGCGCATACTTTCATCATTAACTGGCAACTGCCCTTCATAATTAAAAATCATTGGTAGGAGGGAGAATGGCTGTAAAAATAATTTCATGACCAAGCTCCATGAAAGTATGGCCCGCCCAGGAATCGAACCCACAACCCCTCAATCAGTAGACTTGTGTTCTACCAACTGAGCTAGCTGGGCGACTTTGCCCTCTTTCTGAGTTCAAGAATAATCACAATGTGATAATCAGTTCTTACTCATTTATTATTGCATCCTTGTCCCTGATGATAGCATCAGCAGCATTACGTATTGTCTTCATTTGTTCACTAGCTCTGTGAGGACCTTGTGGTGGTTCATATGATGACAATGTATGATGATTATTGTCCTGACGATGATTAGGATGATTATGTAATGATGATATATTATGTGTTGAATGTCGTGATGTCATAGTATCAAGGTTACTATGGTGACCAGTTATATCATTATGATTAGCATGACGGTCATATTTATGTTGAGAGGATTCAACATCACTACTGTAATCTCTGAATGGTATCTGAAATAGAAGATTATATATCATTTTGTTTTATTTGGACATTACGCCATGTATTTATTTTTTAGTAGGGTTTAATGCTGTAGCAACACATTGTAGGATTAGTCAACCTACTTACTATTCCTGGAAAGGCTAAATCTCTGAATTTAACTGTTAACCAACTACTAGGCGCACTTGCTCACTTAATCCACTTCTTTAAATAATTTTCTTTCATTAACCAGCTAAGCTTTCTACAAGAAGCAGACAAACAACTTGTCCCTAAATAAACTTACATTGACATTCAGTTGCAGTCACTGGGAAACTGAACAGTTTATTTCTGGACAGTAGGTCCTGTGAAGAGCAAAATTTTACAGGACATTACCAAATATTACAGGATCAAAGACATTTTACATGTTTTGAGCAATTGAAAAATTGTGTGAATGACATCAAATTCTTCGCTGGCCAGTCTGTCTTGTAAACCTGAAGACCTTACAGATCTAGAGAACCTTCTAATTTTTTGCAGGATTTGTCCATCGGTGCACCATGTTTGAGTGTGACTGCAACTGGATTTGATGGGTGCGGCCATATATCCTAGCAATAAATAGAACACAAACTGTCAAATTTGAAGTCAACAATTCTAATCACAGGATCACATCGTTTTGGAAAGAAGAGGAAACAGGAAGTACTAACCTTAGATAATGAAGACTGATATGATGATTTAGATGATAATCCTGTAGAAGTATAATCATTTGTTATAACTGGAGATTTCTGATTCTGCTGCCACTGTGTTAAATCACTAGCTTTATTTCTAGACTGTCCTTTAGGTGGTCTATGTGCAATAGTTGTCTCGGCTACATCACCATGATACATTTCAGGGGATACAAAGTTGGTTCTATAGTCCTCCTCCTCTTCTGTCATCTCGGCAACCTTGTTGCTGTCGTCATCAACATTGTTATCTAACGGTTGCCGAGGACTTGACTCCTCATCCGTACTGTGTCCATATCTGTTACCAATATTTTGATATTTATCAAATGAGGAATCAGTTGGCACATGTCTATAGTCTGATATATGATTGTCTATATGAACGTCAAACACACCATGATTGCCGTTATAACGTAAAAATTCTGAGGCAACTTGTTGTTGACTTTTTACAGGAGAATGAAATAATTCATCATCATTTTGAGATCTATTGTGTGTACGTGATACATCAGGGCTAGGTATATCTAGCTCAAAGTCACTGGATTTCCAACTCTGACGTCTAAAACTCATACCGCTGTCACTAGAGTAATCGGTTGCAAGCCTGGTACCAGGTACATTGTGTCCTGAGTCACTAGAGTAGTCAGTTCCCCTGTTAGGAAAGTTTCTATAGGATTCATTGTCAAATTTTCTACTGGAGTATCTCTCACTTTCATTGAAACCATTTTCAGATCTAGTTGTGTTAGAGTGATCTCCCTGTAAACTTCGTAGTTTTGAATCTCCTAATGAAGAGTTGTAAGATGACTCAGCAGTTAAACCATATTTAGATGGTTGGTAAGTATTAGAGAATCCACTACGAGGACTCATATGGTCAAAGTGGGCGGAGCTAGGCCTCTGACTCAAGTAACCACTGGTTTGATTGGATGCTCCAGGAAATCTGCTGGAGTATGATGATAATGAAGGCTGCGTGCTGCTCCATCCTGCAAATATACAATAAATTGTTAGTATACTAAGATGTATATAACCAGTCAACAAAATCAGGATAAGAAAGTGGTTGTCCGAACAGGTAATTTTAGCAGCAATCATTACATCTTTTTTTAATAAGTGTTTTGCCATATATATATTAATTGTGCATGCTTTTCTTATATATTTAATATTGTATATACATTATTTGTAAAAATACTGCTGAAGTTTTTTCTTGGCGATGAACATATTGTTTATGCCAATAAAATATTTTGACTTTTGACTTTGACTTGTTTGTAGATTTTTGATTGTTCTGGACAATCAACTTATTTGTAGACTGTATATAACTCTTATATAAGTAAATGTTAACATTGTTCACAGATTCTGTCATACAAGAACTTTAATAAGGTCTTATTACTCCGCCCAGCATTGCCATGGTACATGTAACTGGGATCAGAGCTCAACTTGCTTTTTCTAAAATACAGTCACCCAGGAAATAACTTAAACTTTACCAAAAGAAGGAAGTAAGTTCTGTTTTCAGTGGCTGCAAATAGTTTACATGTAATTGCAAGCACCTGTGATCAATTGCAATGAAAAATCTGCGGAATAATCTTTTCACAAATGTATTATGTGCAAAACTCACATACTTTGAAGTTTTTTTTCTGCAATAAACAACAGCTGTCTAAGTTGATTGTTTACAAGTTAATTTGAACAGTATTTAAAAGCCATCCAAGTTAATTTTCTCTCTTTAATGAAGATAAGCAACATTGAGAATTCCCATTATCTAATTATCTCAAATTAACATTAAACATTGTTTCTTGTGTTGAACAGTTCTATAATTGCTTTGGTAACATGTGGCCATACAAATCATCTCATTTATTTTATGTGTGCATTGCATTTACATATTAACGTAACAGGCGATATTTAATTTGTTTGATAGTTGAAGTAGAATTCCCCGATACAAATTATTGCCACAGACAATTCCTTAAGTGAACAAACTTTATCCTGCTATCTCAGTACTAGTGGACCAGTAAGCAAACTGGAAAGTGATTGATCTAAGTTGTAAGAAATTATTTCATAATAATTGAGCTAAAATAAATCAGTATAAGCTAAACTTACACAAATGAAGGTGTTTAATCATAAAGTTAACTCATGACAAAAAATGTTCTTTTACAACCAGAAAACATATGTGCTTGAACATACCTGAGGATGAATAGCGGCCTTGCAGCATTTTCTGATAATCTGAAAATACACGAAAATTAAATTTAATACACACATTCATACTGTTGACTTTAACAGCATCTTTATAAGCCAAAAAACAGCAATACATAATATGCTTTTAGCTATTTATGTTACAACACTAATGGCAAAGACCACAAATTTATTAGAAATTCGCTGTGAAGTAAAAAGTTCTTCAGTTACCTGCAGGATCACACTGTTGCAGTTAACTCCTCCACACATCTTTTTCTGGAGAAACTTCTACAAAACAACACTTTTCTTCTCAGCTTATACATGGCCAATTTATTTCCCAATAGATTTTTAAGTGCTCTTTGATCCTGTTTCAAACCATTCATTGATTTATAAGAAAGATACCTCAGCAGATTGACTGAAACTTTTTACACATTTTGTTTCAGTTAGCATCTGCGTATGTGATGAAGATGGCTACATGCAGGATTTCAAACCTAGTGTCCAATATGGGTGGCTGGTTCAAACCTCACTTGATTATACACTTCATCAATAAGGCATATAGAGAAGTTGTCAACCATGAGGCAAGGTAAGTACTGGTTACAGACTAAGGTGCAGGAAAGCTAGGTTAGGTGATCTGAGGTCCATTAAATGATAAAAATTAGTTTTGAAGCAGAGTAAAAGGTAAGGAATTTTGGGTGGGGTAAGTGTGTTTAAAACTTAATTTTCAATGGCATAACATATAATATGTTCAATCGCTTTTCTACACTTAATCAATGTTATGACAAAAGAGTAGACATCTAAACAGGAACTATAAAAACTCTCAAAACACGGAACAGGAAGTAACTAATATGTAATTTGTAAATCGTCACATTTTTTATATGTCAAAAACAAACACAAAGTCACATAATTGTACTGGAGAATTTCCAGCTCAATTAACTTTAACAAACAACATAGTATGGTTGTACAATTAATAACAATGTCATTACATGACAACAATAACAATAAATACCTAGAATTACTTGTTTATTCCTATCATATGTATGTAGGTCTGCAATTTCTTAGAAATAATTATATTGTATTATCATTTATAGAGTATTCATTGGCTCAGAGCAAACTTTGTCTACATCCATCTTTATATAAATGTAGTTACACTAGTTTTGGGCTGACCCACTGGGATGAGTGTTTTTATGCACTATCCTTTGTTGAACTAAAAACAAAACGTGTCAGTTTAAAATTGTTTGTTTCAAGTTTTAATTAGGTAGGCTATAAGCCAAATATCACTAGTATTGTAGACAATGCTATTAACTTAGGAGGAGTTTTAAGGAGGAGACAAAAGCTTCTGAAAAATAAACTATGAATGACAAGCTGTTGTATTTGGCATCATAGATATTCAGAGACATAGGTTGTTTCATTTTACCAAAATTTTCCTCATTTTTTATATTTTGTTACTCACAGTGAACAGCTTATCTAACCAGTTTTCCTGCTAACCCTTCACATGGAAAAAACAACTACACCCTTTATGGAAGAAAATCAATATAACAATATTGTCAAGTTTTCAAGCAATGAGTGATGACTCAGTACACTTTGTCCAAATACGACATTGAAACCAGCATTCTACCCTAACACTTGTCAACAGCACCATTTTACTATTTAAACCACAGCAATTGTATATTTTGGACAACCAAACCAGTAAAAAAATTCAACTTTGATCATTATGAGTTACTTAGTCTGGGCATAATGCATCCTCTGACACAGATCTGACAGACCCTCATAAAAATCAAACAGAACAACATGTGCTTTGTAAAAAAAAAAAAAAAAATACACAACAGTAAAACCAATATCAATTTAAAAGTTTCTATACAACAGAACAGATTCAAGTCAACATATCAACACAAACAATTTCAACATAGTCTACTAACCCTTCTTTCTAGCATCAAGTATTTTTTTGAAAGCACCAGGCATGATTAGACATCAATGTTTATAGTATTCCTTCATTTTAAAACATTATTTCTATCATATAAACATTCCTTATGATCAAATTAATAAAGTATAAATTAGTTAATATCCAGTCATATACATTTATATACGAAAATATTGTGTCAGGCAAGGACAGACCAAGATTTTAAAATAATTTATAGGGAGAGAGAGAGAGAGAGAGAGAGAGAGGGGGGGGGTCATAATTTATTGGGATCTAGTCATTGAAGTCATGGGTGCAAATTTGAAATATTGAACAATCTAAAACTAGCATAGTCAGGTTGGTCAGCACTAAACCAGTCAAACTACATGTAAATAAAGGATGTAGACAAAATTTGTATAGACCATTATTGTATACTATTCATACAGTCGAAACTAACATACAATATTTTTGCTTACAGAAAATATTACAGCCTTGTTAAATAAAATCATCATCATCATCATCATCATCATCATCATCATCATCATTATTATATTTTTTTAACCGACTTAAGTCAGGTATATTCATGGAATCATTTATTCAATTGTATGAAAGTATCATTTTAAATCTATTCTTCAACTACATTTGTACATTTGTGACCAAATAAAGTAAAGGCAGTCAGTCTACCCTCAAGACAGCTCCACCCATGTTCGATATATAAAAGATAAGTGGATAAAAACCTATCAAATATCTTGATTCATTGACCCTATTAAAACAATAATCATATAATACTACAGCAAGATAACAAGATAACACAAAAGACAAAACACAACTAGTCAATTGATTCAAGTATCTTTATAACATATAGACATCAAATATACTTGACAAATAACTATAAATTATCTTATATAGGTCTTATAAATTGTGTGACCTGAATACATCAAAGAAATAAGCTATTTTGTGCAATTTCCTTCAAGTTTTTTAATTAAAAGTGATTCTTCTGAAGCAGAATAGGAGAGCACTGCATGCATCTGCATTCTCTCTTACCACCCTGGCCTTTTTTACTCCTCTTTATTCATAAATAGTTACTTAGTTACATCAATGGAATCAATCATCATGGAATTAAATGACTAACCATAAAAAGACAATATTAATGATGCTATTATAACCTCCTTAAAAAAATTCTAATTCCTGGAACTTATGTTCCAAAATCTAGAAACGTTACCATTTTACTTAGAACCATAACCTCAGAACTTAATATTTTACTTAATTTCATAATTTTAGAACTCAACCTCTTTACTCAAACCGAAATGCTGGATTGAAAACATGTTCTTTAGGCCACAACAAATTGATCATATGTTCTATGGATTCGCTCGCACCTTAATTTTGACGGTTTTTACAAAAAATATATTTTTATTTCCTGACGCTCGCTCATAAAAATTTGGTCAAACCGCTATATAAAGCAACTGAATTAAGATTTTTTTTTCTTCACTCGCTCGCCCCATTTTTTTCTAGAAAAATCCGTAGAACATATCATCAACTTGTTGTGGCCTTACATAAATTTTAATGACCCCAGCGAGCGTCAGGAAATAAAAATATATGGTAATTGTAATTAATTATTGTCCTGGGATCAATTACTTGCAAAGTAATTAATTATAATTACCATTATTCTCAACCTCAGTAATTATAATTAATTGTTAATTACCCTGAGTAAGGACAATAATTAATTACAATTACCATTATTTACAAAAACAATTAATTATCAATTAATTATTTCAATGACGTATTTAGGCAAAAAATGAAATATCTTATAACAACGTTTTCCACGTGCATGGCGTATGTTGCCTCGATTTGGTTTCGTTCATAAATTTAGCTTGGGCGTATCTGTGCTTTTTCTATATGTTCTTAGCTAAAAACCCCATACCAAAATAAAATCTTTATTCTATTATTATAATTATACGTAACTTGTTAAGACAACTTCTTGTAACTTTTTATTATTATTATTATTCAAGTGCATGTATTACTCATACCATCTATCAGTCAGACGTACATATCCTTTTTTTAAATTATGATGTCCACTACCTTTAGCTATGGTTGACTATTTTTCATTCAGTTTTTATTTGTTTGGAACGTCAGTCCTTAACAAATATATCTACCGTATTGTAGACCCTCTCCGATTTTGAAAATGTACTAAATCCAGAAGTAGTCCCGCAGAATATAAGTATAGAGCAATTCAAAATGATCGTCTGCTATGACAGGCGCAATAATTCTTAATACACTTGCTCATCGGTCTATACTGAAGCGTATGTATAATAGCTTATGAGTTAAGCATCTCAGTAGAGATCTTTACGTGGTATTATGCAATAGAGTGGTATCAACTATTCAGTTATGACCTGTCAATAGTGCCAGTTTTCAGTAGAGATGTTACACCAGCTTATGTAATAGAATGGTTCTATACATAGACTATAGCAAAAGTTTAAAGATTGTAGTAAATGATTTTGAATGATGTCCGAATAGTGAACTTTATTTATATTACATACAACTGCAGTAGAATAAATGTGCATAAATGATAACTTAAAAGCAGTTATTACTGCATTGTTCTAAGAATGACCCCTTTACTTGTTGTGATTGAACACACATCAAAAGTGTGTTCACCTGACTGGTTTACCTGATGCATTAATAGGTTGATTGTTTGAAGTGTTTAGAACCGTAGCAATGTTGTTCAACCTATCACTGAACTGATCTTTGCGTACAAACGTAGTTGGCACCGGAAATCTCATTTTACTTTTTAAACCCGAACAAATTCAGTGCCTTCAGCGCTTTGATTTTTTGTTGTAGTTGATTTTCCTTCTCTCTTTTTGTTGAAATGTTTTACACCACATGTATAACATATTTAAAGTGTATATTTCAACAATGTCACATAAATCATGAACTGATTGCTGGTTTTTTAGAGCTGGAAATTTTAACTCTCAATTATTCACTACTCGATGCTATGTTCAAAAGTATGTTGCATTGATTGTAATTTTGACCTCATTAGCTATCATCAACTTTTTTTTATTTCTTTTACGTCATAATCTATGTTGTATTACATATTACTAGCAAATTTATATCTCTTCCTTCCACCGGATACCATAGTATTATTTAATTTATATTTGTCTTTTCCTCTTGCTGTACAACATGTACCTGAGTTGAAAATAAAAGATTTGTTCTGTTCTGTTCTGTTCTATAACCTTAGTCATATGGTGATAATGACTCAGTGTATTCAAGATGATACCCTCAATGCTCAACTGTCAGTGACCAGTCAGAGAATTTAATCTTTTACTATAACACCATGCAGGGTTATCAATCAATTAGCTATAGATTTCATGTTACAAACACTATTGTTATGACAGTAAAGAATCCATTCATCAGGTGTGAAAGGTGTGAAAAACAGAAAAGAGGAGACCAATTTGGAAACTAAGTCACATTTAGTGAAACATATGCAAATGTATCATGAAGTAATTGAAAAATAATTGAAAATCAATTAATTATTGCCTAAATTTCCTAAGTAATTAATTATAATTAGCATTGTTTTCCATTTTTTGATAAAATAATTAATTACAATTACCATTGTTTTTCACACAGTAATTAATTGACAATTAATTGTTCGGAGCAATTAATTGGCCCCATCCCTGATTCATAATAAACTTTACAAATTGACACCTCTTATAGAGAACCCCTATGGATACTTTTATATGAACATTACATGAAATCCCCATGAGTATAGTATCAAGCATTCTCATACCAAAAGTCTAGTAGTATTCTCAATGCTAGTATTGAGAATCCTACTAGACTCTGGGAACGAGAATGAGTATCAAGTGTCACATACTTAAAATAATGTGAACTTTCCTTTTAGGATTTGCATTTCAAACAATAACAACAAACTATCTTCTCTACAGAAAGATCAATAAACCTCATTACCATAGGATCTTGCCTAACAAGAGAACATGAAAAAAAACACAATGTTAAATTGACAAAAAAATCCCACGATAAATGATGCCAAGAATCAAAGTAAAATGAGATGAATAAGTTGGCATGGATTTAGTGACTATTCCAACACAGAATAGCAGGGTGCTGGCTGTCTTGCCCCTTTTTCCCTCCTCATGGCCCTCTTAGTTCCTACCTATGCAGAAAAAGTCGGACTTTGAAATATAAACCTTCTGATACACCGTGCCACTTTTTTTCTGTGCCTTTATCTAAGTTCTAGAGTAATCACTACATGGATGTTATTGCATCCTTAAGAAATTAAAGTCTTAAATTTTCCTTGATAAAATACCTTTACTTATCAGTCAGCTACAAACAGAACTTACAGGGCAGACATTCAACATGAAGTCATGAAGTTAATCAGCATGCATCATCTTAAAATGTTCATGAGTGCTAGTCATATTCTTATGTTTTAAAGTAGAAGGCAAAATTATCAACAAGCCTGATTGTGCAAATTAGTAATTTCCACTAGGTTTAATCAGCTTTTCATTAGTCCAAGGCTTCAAGGTTAAGGGTTAGGTCATGACTAGTAAGCATATAACATATTTGACAACAACTAAGTCTTTAATTAAACAACACATTCATTCTGGGCTAAAAGAATACTAAGATTTGAACTCATCTTACTTTGCACAGACAGATGTAATAATTGCATAAAGGGCCAGCAGGTGAGCAGATTATTACAGCCCTGGAAGAACTAGACAAATCAATTACCCAACGAAGATTATAAAAACCTGCCTATTGTGTCATTGTGCCTCCAATATGACCATGAAAAGTAACAGTAAACACATCAGTTCACTATCATAATTAAAAGGACAAGTTTTTAACAGCAATAAAACAATTCTCAGAGACCAGACGTGAAATAATCTCACTAGGGACAATCCTATTATATGAATGCTCAAAAGAAGAATGCTGGAAAATAACATAAATGGCGGGAAAATAAGGGGTTCTCTCCTAGGTAAGAGATAATGAAATTATTTTACTTAATTTTGTGACAGACATGTAAAAGAATGTTCCCCAGAGATTAATTTTCAAAAATAATTATGTTATCTGTCTAGTTAGAAGACATTAAAACAGAGTGAAATAAAATTGTTTGACATTATCTTAGTACCCTTAGATCAAGGATGAACATTTTCTGTTCTATAGAGAGTAGACAGGAGGGTGTAATGGGTTCAAATTATATGAAATAGGTTTTTCAAAACATAAACATATTTTTAAAATCTAGTAATTGATGAATTTTAAATATATGGACAATGGAAGCACAGAGCAACTTTTCAGACATCCTGAAAGAATCTACAGCTAAGAATCACTGGGACTCCTCCAAAATAATACATAATCCATCAGTTATATAGATTTATACAACAGTGGCTGTTCCGCCCGGTAAGTCAGCATTTTGGACTTAAAACCAAATTTTTCATAAAAAGACATAATTGAAGAGTTTCATTTGTTCTCTGACTGATTGCAATATATTTGTTCTTTTCAATCTAGTCAATCTTTGAAAGTTAATGAAGAAATAAAATGTTTCTTATAAGAAGGAAAAAAAAATTAAAGTTAATAATGTTAAAAAGTTTATTAAAAGTGGTAAAAAATGTTTATAGATGTTGGGGCAACTGAAAGGTACTGGACAAGTGAATGTCAGGTTTGACTTGCCCCCTGGGCATGTGAAAAATTAAATCTAACACTGGAATGTGATAAAGTACACCCAACAGGTGTTTGTCAAGAAATTGGGTGCAGAGAAAATGAGCTGACAAGATTTTTAATCAAAGAGCCATAACTCAACAAAAAATAAATGGACCATAACCAATGGGATAAGCACATGTCTGCCTTCAATCAAATCCGTAAAATATGTGCTGAGAAATTGAGCGGACAAGAAAAAGCTACAGACCGACCAACAGATGGACCCACAAGCTGACTCCTATATATCCTAAAAGTTTTATGTGGGGGATATATTTATTCAAAATATAATAAAGACACAAATACCCAATACACTGTACTCTCTGTGAGTCTCTTTTCACTGTTAGGCAGAAATTAAATTACACCAAAATAAGAAGATGTTTTGTAGCTTCAAGAGACTGTACAATACGCAGACAGGAAATGATGAAGAATTGCTTCCAGAGAAAGAAATTAATGTGATTCATCAAAACTTGAACACTAAGAAATCTCAAATTGTGTTATATTTCACCAAAAACATAATTAATTTATATACAAATTTCCTGAACAAAACAAACAAACCATGAGAAATATAGCAAATAGACAAAGAGTTATAACAAATATAAACAAATATATAAAATAATACAGTACACAAATAAACATACACAATAGTGCTATCCAAAATAACCTTTCCTCTAGACAGTAAGAAACTAAAAACAAATCAAACATTTACAAAAGTTTTAAGGTAATTATGGATGGCACGGTATACATATATTATGATAACAAACAATGGTTTTGATTAAACAAAAACCATTAACAAGCCATAAATTGTCCACATGTATGTTAAATATGATTAGTTTATAGTTATCAACATAAAATACAGGAAGAATGTTATTAATTTCATTATGGAAAATATATTCCAAAGTTTGATTTTATGATTAATTTATATTCATTACCAACAGTAAATATTGGTAGATAAATTTTCACAGGATTAACAATTGTAATTAGAAATTTTATACTTTGTTCATACAAGAATACTGTAATTATTCATTAAGTACACAATAAATAGTGTACTCCTAATTCTTACTACCTTATTCTGGAACAGATTTAAACTCATAATTCACTTTACAACATAAATTGTATCAATCTAAGAAATCAAGCCAAACTCTTTCAGTAGACAAAATACAAAGAAATGTGAGAATTGTGAACCAGTTTTTTAAGGTCAAAATGATGTAACTTGTCCATTTGGACATTCCAACACGAAAACAATGAAGTATCAAGGAATCTGAGAAATTCTAACTTCAAAGTTTATCAAGTTAAAAGTCAAAAATAGGTTTGACGACATAAGTTACACCCTACAAAACCCAATCAACATTTGGACACTTGCTAAATTCCATACTAATCCCAAATCCCAAACTATTAACTATGGGTAAAATCCAGACCTAACTAAGGCTATAGGCCCTGATAATTTTGTGTGAAACAATTCCCCCAATCATCAGCATTGCAATTAAAGCTGGAAGGTAAAAAGCACAACTCTTTTTCTACGCTATTCCCACACTGCTCTGGGGATGGGAGGTTGCAAGCTACAAATGAATTAAGCATTAGATAAAGATAAATATGTATAAATGTACATACCAGGAACATTTGCATCTAGATGTCCAGTAGATCTCCTCCATGACATCTCTGTATTATAACAATATACTGTCTAACACAAGTGTTCAAGTTTTATATCATGTATAACCATAGAGGTCTCAATATGTCTCAAGTACTACATCCTGAAAAAATAACAATATATTATATGTATAACATTGTCATCAGGATATACATCTGTATAAAAACAAACATGTGTTCATGATGATACCAGCATGTATGTCATTGCTTTGTCTAATATAATGTGACAATTATCTTTATTAGGAAAGCAGCATATTTGCTGTGCATCACATCTCCAAGTTCCAACGCCAGTTCTACAAACTTTTTTCTCCTAGAAACCAAAGCATTCATTAAGTCACAAGGTATTGCCACTGCAATCAAAATCAAGAAAAATAATAAAACTGTATTACTTTCCTAAAAATTCTAGACACAAAAATTTCTTACCAGTATCATGAAGTTTAAAATATTAAGAATGTAGTTCACTGTTTAGTGAAATATAAAACTAATTTTCAATTTTAAGGCTTATTAAAAGCAATCCTCCTACTTACAGAACATTATTAGTTTAAGACAGTGAAATCAACTTATGTATGTCATATATATAGGTTATTAAATTTCTAAACTAAAATAGTTTACAAGTAGAACAAGTAGTTTTATCATTGAGTACTTCATTCAAATATAATCCTGAAGTCAATATACAAAATCCTGAAGTCAATATACAAGATGAGCACTTTTAGTACTTAACATCATATTTCATTTAAATATCATTGTTTTAAACTTATGGTTAATATGTCAAACTCACAAGTTACAAACCACTCAATCAAATTGACAAATGAATTTTTCTTCTTTTAACTATGCAGTACTACTTAGTACTGTAACAGTAAAATGCTGCAATTATGTATATTTGCCAAAAATTAAATTTCTAACATATCTTTTTCTACAGTTCTGCATTAACAAACATGTCTAATTAGGAATAGAATAAGTCACATTTTAGTTAATAATTTCAAAAGTGATGAATATAATTTCTTTTTTTGATATACACATACATGGACAACGGGAAAGCAATTTTTTTACTTGAGTTTTTTTACTCAATTTTTTTTACACATTTAAAATGTTCTAACTCACAGTGAGCATACATATTCATTGACACCTAGATTCCCTAAATATCTGAAATCATGCCTATAATTAATTCCATAATACAAAATATAAATGTAAGTTAACACTTACTATAAAATTAAAGTTAAAACAAGAACATTTAAATAATTGATTCTAGTTTATACAACTAGTACCATATAATTTATATTTAACGATTAACAAAGGTCACCTCTAACAATGTTGTATTACTTTTCCCTTTCAAACATATAGAAATTTGTAGCAAACAAGTAAAATCATACTAGTGATGGGACATTGGGTAGAAATCTTGATCGATCATCGGTTGGAATCGGTTTCTGGTGTCGATGCGATTCTTCCGATAATAATCGGTTCCAGATATTTTGATTTTAGCTCATTTTACAGCATTACCTCAGATACAGCAAACATCTTTAAAACGTTTATTCTTGAAGTAAAATGTGTCAAAAATTTAAGAAATAATCAAAGATAACTCCAAAAATAAATGATCAATTGACTAGTATAGTAGCTGTACGTTTGGCACTAATACAAGATATATCAGTGTCCAGTACAAATCAGGCACAAACAAGTAAATCTGTGAGCTAATGCTCACTAGTGATACCCCCGCAGTGAGATATATGACTATCATAATGTAACTTTCATTTAACGAAATCTAAAAATATGCGACAAACAGGAAGTAGATGAGCAAGGAGCATGAAATCGCTTAACACCACATGGAACTATGGGATGAAGCAATATGCAAAGTATTAGGCTGCTGCATGTTATAGTTGCTGAGAAAACTGCGACGGAAATTTTGTAACGGACGGACGCACGCACGAACACACACACGCACGGACAAGGGTAAAACAGTATACTCCCCCTTCTTCAAAGCGTATAATGACATGTATTGAATCATTGTTCATAGCTTTTCAGGCACCTAAAAACATGTTATATTCCTAAAATAGCCTATCCTCCATTTCATGCCGATGATCGATTATGATAAAGTTTAATATATTATCAGAATCGGAAGCTTCCAACTAGTGATTAATCGATTATTCCCGATCATCGGTACAACACTAAAATCATACTTAGATTGTATTAACACCATTATCTTTTATTTGTATGTAACAAAATGATTCTTACCAATATAGTATGCACAGAATGTAACTTCATAAACTTGAAAGTCGGGAAAACAGACAGACAGGAAAGAATAAAAAAAATCCTCGTCACAAAGCTTTAAATCCAACAATTTCAAATCACCAAAAAGTTAAAGAACTTAAAAACGCCTTTCACTTGATTGATATGAATCAATATTATAACTGACTACAATAAAGTTATAATACATTAAACTACAGAGTAAATATACCCAGCTTTATCACTGGTTTTATAGTATTACTTGTATTAACAAATAAACTTTTTATCAAATATTTGATCACAATACATATATGTTAATAACTTAACTTATGGTTATAGTATTAGGAAAGTTCCAATAATCCTTTCATATCAAGTGAAATGAACCTTTATACAACCTATACTAATATAGTATAATACAACTTTTAATATGTTCATAGGACAATGTATACCTAGACCACTAAGTACATACAACTCATTGACAATATAGGTTAAGTTAACCCTAACCCTTTGTGATATAGGAATTGGTTAGCATAACCTATACAAATCATTATAAAGTCAAAGAAGAAATAAAGTTACAGCTTTATTTAAATTTCACCAACAAGAGGTCCTGGAAATTATCAAAACTCTTATGGCAAATTTGGCTATATAATTAATATACATAAGTTTATGATGAAAATTGATCATAAGCTCTTCAATAATTCTATAGGCATGAGGCCCCTGTTTAAGACAAAATCTAAGAGGTAGATAATGATACAATAGTGGAAATTTTCATACAAAGGGATAGAAATATTCTTTTTAAAATGAATTTATTTATTTTTTAAAACATTTTCAATAAAAAAATAGGATTTGTCCTAATTTCATTTAAATATCTATTTCCCTTAAACATTAAAGACCCTGCTAACAATCCCATTAATGTGAAAATATAAACTGTCAGCAAATTCTAAATCTTAATCTTTATTCAGTTTTTATATGGTAATGAAATAAATGATTGATTTTATCAATGGTTAATAAGCCATGGTTCTAAATCAAACACAGGTACATGATTAAACAATAGAGTAGACAAATACTTTTCAATATATACAATTTAAACTTCTGATAAAATTAATTGAAAAAATGAAAATTCTGTCTGAAAAGTGCTGAACAAAAAGACTGTATATCAGTTTAGGATCAAATATTTTGCAGATAGTTAAAGATATAATGTTGAGTGATAACAACAGCATGCAGTAAAACTTTGACAGTTTTGTACCACATGTTTCATGACATCACCAACAGTTACCAACATTTCATTAATAATTTATTTATGAGCCTAACATTGTCGTTAACTAACACCATATTTAACAAAGGTTTACATTTATATTTTGTCCCACAAACAAGTTGTGAACAATACATCAGGACTATGTATGTCACTATGTGACCAACTGTTATTCAAATTAGAAAGCCAGAAAGGCAATTGTTTGTGATAATCTGACAGTCAGACCATAAACTGAAAAACCCAACTAATGGTCCGACCAGCATATCAAAAATTTTGTTCTATGCTCTAGAGTCACTTTCCTCTAGCTTTGATTTTCTATTAACAATGTATACAATTTAGTTGTTTGTAAATTGTTTGGCAAGTGGTATTCTGAACTGAAATCACAATAATTTAGTTAGTAATAAATGCTGTCTATGAATTAAGGACAAGAAAGTAACAAAATAATCAAATAGAAAATAGACAAATTACACCACACTAAATTAGTAAACCAGCATTTTTGTCACCACAAATTTACACCCATTGATGAATTAAATAGGCAGACTAAATTCCATATTGCTGTTTGAACTGGTTTATATATGCCAAAACTGTGCTCAATGATTTTAAATGTGCAAGACAAACTGTGAGCATTACTATTTGTTAGATAAACTATGGTTATTTGGAAGCACTTTGTGCTTAACTAGTTTATTATCCTCAATTTCCAAATATGAGAAACATAGTTCTAGCTATTTCTTTAAGCAACTTAATTTGAAGCTAACCAATGCATAAGAAGTTGCTATGTAGCTCTAGCTAGCTGTATCCTTATAAATCTGGCTCTACATGACACCAAAAAGTCTAGAGGGGACCCCAAATTAAAACTATTTTACAGAATTTCAATATACATTCATACACACATCAAACTTACATAAAGTGTTATAGGCAATAGCACACTGTCATATATTATAAAGACAATGACAATGATATATTGACATACACATTCAGGTAGTTTATTAACAATATCTAAAATGACTTATGTAATGACAGCAGTTGCAGTAGTAAATATAGAGTCTATAGAATAGTAACAGAAATAAACATGGATTTTTATGATTAAAACTGAAAGTTCAAAAATATACATCAAATGATATTATTCCTCAAGCTGCAGCCTAGCCAGATAAGACTGTCAAAGAACACGGAACTTCAGTAATCTTATTTTCACGGCTAGGATAACAATATTCCTAGTTCTGTAATTCTAGCCATTGCTTTAATGGTAACCAGGGATTTTATATAACAGGGATTTGCAACAAAGTGCTTTTTTGAATATTCACGATCATCACTGTCTATAACTGGCTGAAACAGGCTGTACAAAATATTACAGAGTTTAAAAACTTCATTTATGTTTTTGTACATGTCTTCCATGCAAATTATAAATGTTTCTGAATTTTTGACAAAAATTTGTTGCAATGAATTATGACCGAAAAAATGACTATATGCTCTCTTCTCGTTAGTTCGTGCCCCTTAACCTTTATTTTTGCGCATGCGCGGTAGATGGATTAGAAAATCGGGTCACAAATATAAATATATTGTGTACCAACATCTAAATCAACAATTTGAGCAAAAACACTTACTATCACTTAAACTAACTTTTTCACCTTTTTTCAATGCTGCGTATAATCCATGTCAATCAGCTGTTTGTTTCTCAATGGATTCGTGTCCTTGACTTTGGTCTTTACATATTGGGGCTCCACAGCGGGGATATATTATTTCTCTTACACTTGAAATATGTTAGTGTTGAAGCTATTGTATTTATAGAAATAACTTCGTTTCAACAGTGCTTAGAGCAGATTTTAATGTTTAAAACTTATAACTAGAGAAAAGTTTCATATCGTTTTTTCACTTTAATTAGAATGTAGACAATCACAGGTATATTTGTAACTATGTATAACTATTTTTATAACGTAAATTCTAGAACTAAAATATATTGAGGTCCAAAAACAGTCAACAATAAACAAGGAATTTAATGGACTTTTTATAAAACAACAAAAAATGTTTGGATTATCCATTGCAACCGATTTTAATAAGTTAAATTAGACCTAATTAACGCCAACTTAAAGCGCTAATTGAATAGTGAGTGCAAATCATTACCCCGCACTGAACCCCCTAGCTAGGCAAAATTGGTCAACCAATGAAATGAGTCGTACTTGCACACACAAAAACAATGGCCGCCATGTGTAAAAGAAAATTTAATACAAGTAGGTCAGGCTAGATTTAGCATCAAATTAGCGAAATGTGGTTATTTTATATCAATTTTGGGCAAAATAGTGATGAGAACATATTGATTTTTTTCTTCAAGCAATAATACATGTTAGTTCTGATTATTTTTCTGTAAACTGATTGAGTAGGTCGAACTCTACAAACTTGCATAGAATTCGGACACATGCGATGTACGCGCGTGTTGATATATCGTTTTTACTAAGGCACAAATCGAATGAGAAGGCACGGAGTAATGAGAAAGAGGCATATGTGATGTAAATTGGGGCTGAAAACGGCGGATCGGCGGAAAAATGCATACTTTTGTGAAACAGTCTGTGAGCATAATTTACATCAAAATCATCTAGAAACACATTTTCCTGGCCTTTATGTTAATTTTAATGGTACTGGTACAAAATTTAACTTGAATATCTTTATTTAAACTCGTTATACTTGTTATCTGTGTACGAGCTGAAATAATAGTATGAAAGTGAAATTTGATTTAAATCTATGTGGTTACAAATCCCTGTTATATAAAATCTCTGGTGTAACTTAGTTTTTAATTAATATTTCACAAATTTGTGACAAATTTTGTCAAAAGAATTGTCACAAGTAACAACCTATGTATTACTATTTTTAACGTTATTATTGATTTTTATTCAATAAAAATGAATAAAACACACATTTTCAAAGAATATATGCTAGCACCAAAAGCAGTTACTTACTTTAACCTCAAATTTACAAGTAACTGCGTGAAGAAATGCATATCTTACAGTGACAATTATCCGAAATTTTACCCGTCCGAAAATGAGCTTTTTGACTTCTTTTTCATGTCGTTCTTTATCTGATGTCACTGAGAAGGTTTTAGATAAAACAAACAGAAAAATCACATTGTAAGTTAATACTCACCTCAAAGGATATACTTTAAACTCAAGTTATAGTCAAGAAAACATCAAAATACGATAATTTTTCAAGAACGAACAAGATTTGTTTTTGTAATGGCGTTTTTAACATTTCCGGTTGGTTCATACTGGTTGCCTCCCTTTGATGTAGTGAAACGGGCCAGTGTAGCCTGGTTAAATAAAGTCGTTTTAATTTGTATTGTTGTTGTAAGAAATATCACTTTCAGTCTATATTGCCAGTTTTTACTCTAAAGTGCACAGCCCTGGAATATATACCTCGAAAAAACTTAAACATAATTCACATATTAATGACATTTTTTATTTGACCAAGGCAAGTCAAGTAAATTTTATAAATACAAGAAAATGGACAAATAGAACATTACGATACCGTAACTCTACCCACTACCTTACATTGAATTCTATAAAAAAAATGCATTGTCATACATTGATTATTTTTATCATAAGGACCAATGCAATGTAATAATTGAATGAAATATCTTATTTCATATCATGAGTTACTTGTGCGTTCACGTAGCGTTATGTAACAACGTATGAAAAAATATAATTAATTTTGTTCATGATTAAATTTTGTCAATGAATAGATGCACTCTATGTTCAAATCTTTCTGTAATGACATCAGTAATACCATACCAGAACTATAATAATACCAACAATAAAATTCTGAATAATGTAATTGAATGCACCTGCTGTGTAAGTTATAAAGCTATAGTACAACACAGCATTTGAAAAAATGCATAACACGGTGCTTGATTACAAAAACTGTGTTTAATTTTATTCCTTTTTCAATTTGCACAGGACTATCATCGTGAAATCAACGGGGTATGTATTTAATACTTAGAGTCAGATTATAAAGACGTATTTCATATTTGTATAAAGACGCAGTTTCATGTGGATTTCTTGTTTATTGTAAATGTTGATTAAGGAAGAACTCCAAGACAGTTTACGACAATAAATAATCTGTTTATGACATTCAATGATATAATTTACAATTACCATTCATATAGTTATAGCTACTGAAGCATGATTTAATAGAGTTGGGGACGACGTACAGACTGGGGAATATATTTTTACATTTCTGACACCAGTGTACAAATACGGATAAAAAGGATAAGGACAAATATTCGACATTCATCACATACTTAAGCCTAGTTCACATTGACCCGATGTACAATGTATAACCTCAGTACGTCTCGGTTTGGACACTGGACAAACCCGAGACTACAACCGTAGCGACGCCGTGAAGAACCGCATCCAATCGGGATAAACCGTGTTGAATCGGCGATCACCGAAGAGTGGCACCACTGGTGTTTAAAATTTATATACAACCGTGATGAATGTCAAATTGACATGGGACCAGTTGTCCAGCCTAGTAAAACTACATGGGACCAGTTGTCCATGGGACCAGTTGTCCGGCTCCCAATCGTAATTCACCAGAGCGAAACCGACACCAGCTTATTCTGGGGGAGATCCGGGGCATCACCGTAGATTTTTCGCCATGATCCGTCGCTCCACCATACGACCATCGGACAAAACCGTAGACAGTGTGAACTTGGTATTACACATGATGAAAGAGCTTTGTACAGACAAACGTTTACATATGAAAATCATACTGTACGGTTTTGAATAAATACACATAAAATCCAGATCAATTTATCATATGCGACATAGTAAATTATTGATATTCATAGTAATCAATATAAAGAATAATTTTTTATCTTTCTTTTGCATTTTGATATGTACACCTTTCAATAGGCTCATTTTAAATTTCACAGCGATTGATAATAGGAAAACTTCAACATGTCTGCATAATCATGTCATATATTGGCTGTAATATGTCTACTACTTTCTACTTCGCCCTCACCCACATCCCTCTCCCTCTTGCCCTCTTCACTCGGACACTGTTTAATACTGCCATATACGAGTATAGATGAATTTGAACTTTTTGTTATATATTATTCCGGCCAATTTACGCATGTATCTTGATTCATGATTTGAGAAACAATGTCTCAGCCAGTACAAGTATGACATTTTTTTCTCTTTTTATTTTGGGAAAGTTAATTTATGAAATGGTATGGATGATTCTGTTTCAAGTATGTACAAAATTATCAGTTCTGTTCTGCCCCGTTCAAAAGTAATAGTAGATTTGATTCGGAACTCCAGTTGATGGCGGTTTTCTAGCAAAAAAGCCAACTTTGTACAGTACCCTTGCGGAACAAGGCTGAACTTAAGATGTGCGTACGCAAAAACAATAGAATTTAATCTATGTCGCATACTTTCAGCAAAAATATGTGAAATAACTTCGTTCTTTCCGGATGCATCCGGTAAAAAAACCCTTATTCGACTGGAAAAAAATCCCATGAATTTGAGTTCCGAATATGAACTATTTTAGAGGGATCGTAAATGATTAATCTAAAGCACTATACTTGTATGTTTGCACGGAAGCAAGCAAACATATCTGGAGACATATAGTCCTGTGAGATCATCAAAATACCATCTACATTGATCATTAATCAACCAGTGTTTATATATTTATACATTAAAGGTACTCATTCACAGATTTCAACTTAAATATCAACTTTTTTGAAACTATCTAAATTGTATGGAAACATTTTTAAACAAGGAACTTAGGGCTTTGATAATGAATGACAATTTAGTGCATGGTGACATACAACTACAAATGATGGTGTTTCAAATAGTAAACATATACACCGTATGTCACGATATAGACAATAAACTTTTTATATATTTTAGTGCATTTTTGCGACTTTAATTGTATATTTCTTGCAATCTATAGGTCAGTTTGTCTTAAAATATGAAGAATTATTTTATTGACACAATTACAGACACTGAATAGAATTTTCAAAACATAGAAAAATCTGTGAACTAGTACCTTTAACAGACCATTAGTACCAGCTTATGTAACCAGACGATAATTTGTAGAAGAAAAATTATTAAATCTTTCAATGATCAGCTAATCTATTGGGAACATTAAACAAACACGAGAGAGAGACAGACATTTTGGCAGTGTACATTTCAGAAACTCGGCCGAAGTGATGATGAACACGTCCTTATACTTGTATATTAGCCGCAAACATTGATTCGGAAACAAGGAAGAATATTCAAATGGTTCAGTGTCACGAAACTGTTTGTCCCTTGAAATTCATTTAAATTGATATCAATGAATATATGCATACAAGCACGGTTTTGAGTTAATTTTTATATAAATACAAGATATACTATTACTAAAAAATGATTTTACCCAAGTTCAAATAAGGACCAGTTACTACATTATTTATTTACTTGCTTAATTTCACATGCATCTATAGCTAATGCTTTGATCTTTCAAATGACAACGTTTTCTGATCACGTTGGAAAATAAATTTATAGGCCACTTTTAAACTCTACAATCAACGCAGATTTTGTTCAGTCGCCATATTTCGACATTTGTGTCAACCTAGCAAAATATGCTCTGATTGTGGTGTATGCAATCGGCAAATGATTTTATTTTTCGGCGTATGCAACAGATGTTGGTATCATTTGAAAAAGCAAAGTCTACTCATATACACATTGCGAATAGACTTATGCTGATTAGAACAGACTGTAAAATACAAACTTAATCTTTAACTTAAAATCAAGACAATATCCATCGTTAGTTATGTTACCTGTGGAAGTACATAACAGTTATGTTCTGTTCTGTCAATAATTTAATGTAACGTGCATTTCTCACTTGAAATGGTCAGACGCTTTAAATAATACAGTATACTATTTGCTTACGAGTGTTGAAATATTTGAGTAATAATTTTCTCGCATATACATTAAATTTAGAAGAATCTTCTTTTCTATATATCCCATTTGTCACCATTAAATACATTAAGCCTTCCAGGAACACTTACTTTAAAGAGCAACTTAGTTAATTGTAAAGGATATATCAATTAATAGTAGATTATAATTGATAACCATTTGGAAACTCTCTTAATACATTGCAGATTCTGTCATTGTAAAACATCAGATGATAGTTGAAACACATGTTAGCTGTCAGATATAGAGTAAAGATCTTCAAGTCCTGGGTCTGAAATAAAGTATTAAAGGAAAGATTTTCAGTTATAAGTCCTATATCTAGAAATCATATGTATATGATACCATATGTAATCTAACATTATTCATATTGTGATCTTGACCTTCACTAAGCTGCGATGCTTAGCGTAGATTTTTTTACAGGGATAACATAATTCAGAAAGTCTTGAATATTTGTTATTTAAACAAACGTTATTTTTATAAACTTACGTACCTGAATTTTTTTATAAGGATGAACTAATTTAATTTTAATTACGGATGCAAGTCTCATTGCTTAAACAACTTTTCATGCGGTTCTTTGCTCATGCCAGCCCTTGGTATGTTAGCACACTTCTTTATATACTTTGTGAACAGTATTTGCATACGTCTGTACAGATAGAATCAAAATGTTTAGTTAATTGTAATTCCAAAAAATATCTAATTTTATTTTATTGGAAAACAAATATGTTGATAGCTCTTCATTGAAAACTAAGGAATACATTTATAAAATTATTGAACATCTCGTAAATGGGACGAATAATTGCACGTTGTAAAACAGCCGTTTTAAATGTCAAATTGCATACCAATGTCATGTCATTGTAGGCAACCTCTGTGAACTTATAGGACTACGTATCGTGTGAGAATGGCAAGTGATTTTACTTACTCAAAAAAGACGTTATGAAAAGTGCACTATACAAGAGATGATCCAATTTGTAAGAAATCGTACTATTTTTATTCATTAGAGTCAATCTTTTGTGTTATTTACATCTAATATTTTATTGATGTTTATAATGTTCATCTTTGTATAACATCATAACTTTCACAGTGAAATGTCTGTTAATACTCTGACATTAAACTGATAATATTTTATAATTGACAAGAAATTTCCACTTGATTCACATTCTGGAATAAAAAGATCGTGCATTTAAAAACATAGAATCACTTAAAGCTTAAACGTTCATTGTATGGTATTGATTCTTCAAGAAAATATTTGCCTAGAGACTTTGAAATATTTTAAATCATTTTGTTATTCAGTGTTACGTGAATCAAATGAAAATTTCTTGTCAATTATAAAATATTATCAGTTAAATGAATATGACTGAATATTTGTTACATTGTATTGATGATAAACTATGGTAAATATATGGAACTAAACTTCCTCAAAATATCATTGTATATTTAGTTTGTGTAGAGGAGCGCCCCCATGAGTCCAAAAATAACGAAGTAAGACAGACAGAAACATGGTATGGTATTATGAACAGTGTTGAAGAATTGCACAATTGTATTTCTATACAAATCTTATACAAATGCTAGACATTTTATGTTAGTCCTGTGGTTGATGAAATGAAACTAACGGTTATACCTCAGAACACCAAGTTGCACAGCTTCATTTTTTGGTTGAAGTCAGTATAGCAGTATTACTAAATATCAAAGTTATTTCTTTTATCAACATATAAAAATGATCAACAACCAACAAGAAACTGTGCCTTTATTCGAATATAAAATATGTTTTGTATTGCGGCATTAATTAAATAAATACCATGTGGAGTTCAAAATGAAAGTTTAATCATATTCAATAAGACAAAAACTAAAACACGGTTTGTCTAATCATATTCCATGCCATGCTTTTTAATGTGATGCTGTTTTTCATAACCACTTGCAGGTGAATCAGGCTCAATCGTAAACATTAATTATATTTCCATTGCAGTTATATTTCGGTATTATTGTTATGATTTTATAGTGGTGTACATCTCTATGGGAATTTATGATTGAATTGCATTATAGACACAATTGTAATTATTGGCGCAGATAATGCTGTTCCATTGAGCTATATGAACGTGCAAATTACTTCTTATTTACAATAGATCTGCTCAAAACTACCATATGTACTTCACCATTACAAATCGCATTTTATTTTTTAAAATGATTTGGTTTTTCTAAAGTATAAGCAAACCAACGCCATCACTGTGACATTCAATTAGTGTTTAGTTGATAAATACAAAAAACATAGATCGAAATTTATTTTCCTACAAAAAGCATCTAGTTTCCTGTTGGTTGTTTGTTTATAGTATATTTTGATTAAGTTATAACTCTAAGATGGTTTATCACAATAATAAATCTGTTTATGACATTCAATGATGTATTTTACAATGACCATTCATATAGTAATACCAATATATCGCTCATATGGCTTGATTTAATAGAGCTGGTAACGACATTCAGACTGAGGAATACGTTTCTGACTACTGTTTATAGACGAAAATGATGTATTTGTTCAGATATAAGACCTTTGCCTGGCTTTATCATTAAAGATTGATATATATGAAAATGCTTTGTACAAAAAAATCAACCAAATTAAATTGAAGTTTGTTAATTTCTACATCATAAGAGATAAAATGATTTGATATGTAAAAGTTTATTAAGTAATTTGTTATTGATATGCATGCATTAATAAATTATTATGTCCAAGAAGATTTAATATGTGATCATTTGTTTTCATAACAAAATAATGATGATTTTCTAAATTTTTATCTTGATGTCTACTTTCTAAAGTTTGTCATACATCAAAGTATTGAAGCTTTAAAGATAAAATTTTTTTTGTTCATACAGTTGGCTACTTCTTAAGTATAATTGTAATGATTGGGTCTGTAAAACATCATTTGATATATCACACACATATTGACAGTTATAAGTAGTTATGCATCAATAATATATCATACATGTTTAGGACAATGTCTTTTTGGTCTAACGAATCGCATTTGCAAACCAATGTTAAATATACATGTACTCATCAATAAGTTATGAAATGTGTTTAACATACTTCGTAGGTTACTGCAATATCCATTGACATTTCCACTGAAGCTACCACCAGTGCACTTAGTATGTTTGAATTAACAGTTTGTTCACTGAAACATACCAAGGCACAAAAATGCACACATACACGCTATTGTTGTTTGCTTTTACTTTAGGAAAACCAAATCATTTAAAAAAAATAAAATGCGATTTGTGATGGTGAATTACATATGGTGGTTTTAAGCAGATCTATTGTAAATAAAAAGTAAGTTGCACGTTCATATAGCTCAATGGTTCTGCATTATCTGCACCAATAATTACAATTTTGTCTATAATGCAATTCAATCATAAATTCCCATAGAGATGTACACCACTATAAAATCATAACAATAATACCGAAATGCTACTGCAATGGAAATATAATTAATGTTTACGATTAAGCCTTGTGCATCTGCAAGTGGTTATGAAAAGCAGCATCGCATTAAAAAGCATGGCATGAAATATGATTAGAAAAAACTGTTTTAGTTTCTGTCTTATTGAATATGATTAAACTTTCATTTTGAAATCCACATGGTATTTATTTAATTAATGCCGCAATACAAAACATATCATATGTTCAAATAAAGGCACAGTTTCTTGTTAGTTGTTGATCATTTTTATATTCTGATAAAAGAAATATCTTTTATATTCAGTAATGCTGCTATACTTACAACAGCAAAAATGAAGCTGTGCAACTTGGTGTTCTGAGGTATAACCGTTGGCTTCATTTCATTAACCACAGGACTAACATAAAATGTCTAGCATTTGTATAAGATTTATAAAGAAATACAATTGTGCAATTCTTCAACACTGTTCATAATAACATACCATGTTTCTGTCTGTCTTACTTCGTTATTTTTGGACTCATGGGGGCGCTCCTCTACACAAACTAAATATACAATGATATTTTGAGGAAGTTTATTTCCATATATTTACCATAGTTTATCATCAATTCAAGGTAACAAATATGCAGTCATATATTCCAGGGAGATAAACCAAATACAAACTTCATTGATTAATACTCAACCAGTGTTTATATTAATATATTTTAAGAGACTGCCAGCACCAACTTGTAGCTTATGAACCCAGACGATGATAAATAGAATGGATATATTTCATTTATCAATGATTAGCTAATCTATTGGGGGAATTGAACAAAATGAACAACACACATCTTCACAAAACAACAGATAGACATGTTTCTAGAGTACATTTCTCGAAGTTATGTAAGAAACTTTAAACATAAATCGAGATATGCTCATGTTTATTGTATTTTTCACAACGGTACATTTTTAACCATCAAGATGTTATGGATTTAAGAACAAAACAGATTTGTAAAATGATAAAGAACATTTACATACTCATAAGAACAGACTTATAATAAATAACATGTGCTAGAAAATAGAATTGTTAAATTAATCAACCAACGATTGCCAATAGGTACAAGACACATTTAAGTTCTATCCAAAACGATTTATCACTTCAACTAATAATATATTTTGCTAAGACTAGATATGACAAAATTTGATCAGCAGTTGCATAAGAAAAATGATGATAGCTTCTTTATTTTCCTCATTCTCGAGTTTGTCACACTCGTAATGCTTTTAAGATTTCCATTGCCATTCATTGAGTAGAAAACACGTTAATATTGAATTGTAAGGTCTTGCCCAAACCATGTTGAAACGATTTAAACAATACATTTATCTGCATCAGGGTGAAACCCCCATTAGTTTAAGTGTTGTTTCTTTTTGTCAGTGCAAAAACATCATTTGCCATGATAAACTAAGTTAGTTGTTAGATTTAAGTAGCAACGAATTAAAACAATTAGGTTTTTAAATCAGAATTTCTAAGAGCAATTATAGATATAAGGTGTTATCAAATACTATTTCACTTAGGTACTTAGCCGGCCAACCGACAAAAACTTAAAATTGTTAGAATATTTTCTAATTCAGAATGACATAAATAACAGTTATGAAACATTACAAGATAAAATAATTCAAGCACATATGGTTGAATAATTTGACTTATTGCATTCACTACACTAAGATTAGTAAAATCTAGTTCACTTTATAATGCAAGTATCGTAGTTTTAAGCAGTCTTACATTGCTCACGCCTGCTCTTAACGATAATAAAAATTCTCTGAGCTCTAAATGCTTGAATTGAACAGAGACAATCTCTATCATAGTGTTGTTATTTACATCTAATATTTTATTGATGTTTTATGTTCATCTTTGTATAACATCAATAACATTCACAGTGAGATGTCTGTTAATACTCTGACATTAAACTGATAATATTTTATAATTGACAAGAAATTTTCACTTGATTCATGTATAACACTGAATAACAAAATGACATAATATTTCAAAGTCTCTAGGCAAATATTTCCCTGAGGAATCAATACCATACAATAAATGGCTTAGCTTTAAGTGATTCTATGTTTTTATGTGCATGGTCATGCTTTTTCCAAGTTTGCTTTTACGTAACCTTACTTGTCATTTTATTACTTTTTACCATCAATCCTTATATTTTAGGTCGCCGTCAAAAAATCTAAGTGAGCAATTGATCTATATGCAGTATAAATGAAACAATTTTACTCAATATGGTTTACTTGTAAGCTTAATATGCATTGATATAATATAATTAAAGAATTGATCAGTATATTAAAGAATATCAAGAAGCTTGAATTATAATTGTTGCATTTTTAATAATATTGATAGGCGTGTATTTTTGTAACATTTTTTATCAATCTATTTGTCGAAGACAGCGTATAACCAAACGATCAATTGATAAAATTTCATCAATATATTTTTTTTAATTTGAAGGAAATCCCGTAGATTATTGTTTTCGTTTTTTGTGGGTTTATAACAAAAAGTTTAAAAATCTAAAAATACAAACTTATTGGTTTTAGGCTGTCGCAGTGATTTGACTGTTGCTGTAACCGATTTTCCAACCGTTGGAATCCGAAGAGGACTTGTAACATTTAGCAAAAGTTTCAACTGTCCATAATGTGTATGTATAGCACCACAAGGTATTTAATATACATGCCGCCTAGAATGACCAAATACAACATACTTCCTCGTGGAAGTTTAAGACATGAAAATTACTTTGTATTCGACTAAGGCAAATAACTTATAGGGGAATATTTTTCAATGAATGGGTGCATTAAAGCGATGCAGGCATCAACGGAAGAATTTATGCACAATCGGTTTAGCTTTCATGTAATTTTATCTGAGACACGATGCTGGATACTAAATGTATTGGCACAAGATCGGTGGTTTAATCAATTAACAATTTGTCTACAAAAACATAATATGTATGATTGAACAATTATATATGGGTGGGTTATTTTGTTAGAGTCTGAATGTCTTTTGATTTGAATCTACAATATGTATAGATACTTTTAGACATTTTTATATTCGAATAATAAGTGATAAACAAAGTCATTATATTTCAACAGTTTTACTTTAATACTAATCAAAAGATCACAGAATACCTCTCACGAGACGATCGAAGCAGAAATAAAACCCAATTTATCAATATGTTTGCATTTGTAGGCTTATAAAGTTCTGACAATAATATTGAATAATTTTGTCAGTCTAATCGTGCAAAATTACTCGACGAAGAAGGCGGCATTACATAGAACCAACGTCAATGAGGCAATCGTTCTTTTTTGTGAGATACCCTTAAGATCAATAGTTCAAGTTTTGTCGTACTATATCGATGTTACTCCTACAATAACGGTGTCGCTGCTAACTTCTCTGACAAACAGATACTCTAAAATAACTCATGAAATATTTATAAATAATTAAGAGAAGGTTTAAATTGCACTGTCGTCATTCGAACACTTTAAGTGGAGTAAATACTAAATAAGGAAACAAACGTCCACAAGATTAAGTGTTTCACATGCCCATCCTAAAATGAAGGATCGCGTGCTAAAGGTACTGTATCAGAGTACTAACTGCTTGTAATTTTATGTCTTTGTAACCACTGGTAACTAATTCTGGTTTTGAATAGCTTATATTTTCTTACATGTTGTCTTAGACTGTATACTTTTTGAGGAAACAATTTCGTTTGTCAAAAGCATTTAATTAATTAAAGAGAAATAGAACATTGAAAGAAGTGACAGATAAACAACAAGCACGTTTAACAGATCTGTATGTCGAGCGTACTGTTATTAATCAACAATAAAAACTTTAGCGTGTAAAATGTTGAAAATTGAATTATTGTTTTTCCCCTCTCAAGGCAAATAGAGTCATTAATCCAGCATTGTTTGTTCCAAATTTAAACACAACACATGTTATCACAGTATTGTTTTTGGTACCAGTAACTCTTGCAAATATTTCACCAGTCACCGTGCCTTTTTTGTTCCAGTGGTTATGCCCGCACGGCTTTACATTTTCATGAGCTTAAACTTAAGGTCAGTCACATGAAATGTTTTGATTATTGTTATTCCCTTTTTTATACATCATTTGTGAACAGTAATGCATCTTTAAATGACATTTTGGCATTTTATATTGACAACAGAACTGCCGCAATAACAAAAAAGTCGTAACTGCCGACTGCGTTAAACAATTTCAGCTATGGATCAATACGTGTCGCCTTAACTCTGAAGATTTCGGGAGAGAGTGCCTCATCTGAATATTTCGCGATATTGAGAACAATTCTATTGCTATTGTATTCTGTATTGACTGGCTGCCTATATTCTTCCACACACAATATTTATATTTGGACATCTCGGTATCTTGTTAGGGATAAGACATTTGTATCAATTTATTCTAATACTTCTATACTGTTAGAATTCTGGCAGGAAATTTTCATTATTTCTGTGTTGGTATATTCTTCGTGTGATGTATCAATATGTGAAAATATAGCAGGACTATAATCAAGATTTTGGACCTTAATTTCGTCTAATTTTTGTACGAGTTTGGGGAGAAATTGAACGTAAAATATTTGTGTAAGTGAACATTTTATAAATTCTATGAGTTTATTTCAAACATGGTGAAAGTATTAGCGTGAAGTTCGATATGTATTGTGTCTGTAAAACAATCATTATTCTTGATGGGATCATTTATCTTTGAGATTCTAACGAAATTGTAGACTAATTTGTATAACAAAATGTATACATTCACTGCCTACTGTGGCAGATATAAATGTCTTAGTGAATTTCGTAAGAGTGACTAGTGGAGTATTTTTTATTATTTTATTATGTAGGTCGTGATTACATATTGATCAATTTAGGTAAGTAGAATGTATAAAAAGTATTTATAACATTAAGAATTTAAATTTTGTTTGAGATGAAAGTATTTTGTTTTAAAGTTTAAGAAGATCCATATTTTCAGAATTTGTAATTAATTTTCTCATCGTTTCTAGCTTTTGTAATAAATTGTGACGTTCCTGTCGACTAGAGTTAAAGATTATGTGAGATATTTATGTTCACGCAAGATGTCAGTTTTTGCTGAAAATACAAATTTCAGTCAAGAAGATGAAATCTTGTATTTTATTTCGCTGGAGATGTAGTAATTTCCGGATAAATGACGGTTCGTTTTAGTACAGGAAATTACATGATCCGCAAAACAATCTTTAAAACTGAAATTGTAATATTTGAAGACTACGACTGATAGAATATTTCTTGTTTTCCAAAATATAATTACAGATTTGTTCTTATAGAATCCATAAAAAACGTTATCACCCGTAGATAGGGAGTTATGGGAAAATGCAACTGTATCTACATTTAAATTGTTTACAAAAGAGAAGTTCCATTGCATGTGAAATAAAGAAACCAACAGCAACGTATATCCAGGAATTGTGTTTGTCCGAGCTGGTAGCTTAACTGTTTACTTAGATAAGTATTGAAATATTGAGAAACTTCAGTATTTCTTGTATCAAACTACAAGTATTTGCCTCAAATACTTACTATGATTGCATAACTGCGTCTTGCCGTGTGTTACAACGTTTATACAGCGTGGTTTCATCACGTATCATCTGAACGGTTTAAAAAGCAAGTTTTGAAAAAGGTGTGTTTTCGCTGCGAAATCTAATCTAATTAGCAAGGCGTTCTGTAATTAGTATTTCACACACTTCCCATGTTGGTGAAATCTCAATAAGTTCTCAACGGTTTTGTATGTGCTGAATTATTGTAATAGATTAAACATGCTGTGCAAGTTATTTCTGGATATAATTATTTATGATAGTGACTAGAATATGGTTTTAATATCAATAAAGAATCACGATGTTAGTTCATTTACAATTTTGATTTTGTCTTGGTGAAAAGAACTAGAAAATCGTGAGGAAAAATGCTGAAAATTACTGTTTGATATAACAATTTTTTTGTTTCTTTTAGTATATTTGCTATTTGATGTAGACATTGTTGGCGGAAACTTAGTTTTCTGAAATGCCACAATTTCTGTTATATTGATCGATATGGGACATACGGCAACCTTCATGACTGAGTTATTTAAAGACTTGTTTGTTTTGTTCACGCGACAACTACTAGTCAACAGTCGATAAAGACACGTTTGTAACGTTTAAGAACTAAAACAAAACATTTAAATTTCAAGTTTTATGTGCTTAATAAACAGTTTATTATATACAAACACGTATACAAGGTAATGCAACAGAAAATTTATCAAGAAAATTTACTGATAATGGTCATATTTTTGGTGACTTCGTCCGCAGACTCTCAAAACATAGCAGTATTCCGTACGCATTATCATAATAGGAGAATAAAGTTATGGCAGCTGTCCGTTGATAATACATGTATCTTACGTTAGCGATTTAAAAAAGAATTTTCTTCTTGAATTGACTTTTTGACAGTGCTTAAGGTCATTTCGTACTATTTTAGTAGTAGATTTCTGAACAAATAGAGGGTAACGTATGCTTTTGAGTAATAATAAAAAAAGACGATGCTCTTATCTTTGTTAGAGTCTTCAATTGCTTACTTCGTAATAATGCTAGAATTGTGTTTCTTTATTAGGAATCGGGCGATAATTTTCAATGCTCTTCGTTGAACATACAGATAAATTCTTGGAACCGATATTTGGTAAACTTCGTCTCTTTATTTAGTATATACATGTATTAATTGTATCTAGTAGGCCTATACATAGTCGATTCGAAATAATTTTAGCTGTAACAGAACTCTCCCTAACCACTAGCGAAATTATGTGCTAAGTACTAGTGAAAAGATTGGGTTTAAAGATCAAAGAAACTTGATAAACAGTAAAAACGTTAACTGAAAAGTTGTCGAAAAGCGTCTAAAAGTACCAATAAAACTACATCGATCTGGATATTATATATTCGCATAAAATATTTCATTTATATTGTTTTGATTAACACTGTTAAAATCATATTTTAATGATTCATACCACAACATCGTCTATGTATATCATATCATAATGTATATGTTTGCAAATAAACGTTATTCCTTCTAATATCAGTTTATCACGAACGTATAGCGGAATGGAAAAGAACGTATAGCGGAATGGAAAATCGTTTATCCGTGTTAGTACTAACATTGAATACCCTAAAATGTTGTAGCAAATATATTGTCTGGTAGATTGAATAGTAAAAGAGATCCTTGTTCCTAATGGAATATGGGTTAGTATATTGGATAGATATACAATTATTGATAAAAGCTTGAAAACATATCCATCTACAAATTATATCGTTCACAATGAATTATTGGATTTATGGAAATGTTGTTGGCACAAAAATAAGACGTATCTAGAACATTATTGTATCATTTATGATATTTATGAATACGCTTTCTCATGCTTAAATCAAACATTCATGTTTGATCTATTCCAAGAAAACGAATTGTTTCAAAGACGTTAACCCTCACGCAACAGTTCTCTGTAAAATCAAACGTTATGGTTTGTGAGATAACTGTTCGTCACGGCATCTACCGGTATCTATAATCATCTGTATACATGTGATAATGTGTCTAACAATACTTTATATAATCGTCTTTGTATATGTATACAGATATTTAATTTTGATTTATCAGAATGGTCATGCACCTTCCCAAACAGCGGGAACACGAGAACTGTCTATGTGAAATCCTATGGTTACGACGCTGATGATGGTATTATGGTTGAGAACATGCACATGAACGAAAGAGACAGCATATATTCGCGATCTAGGGTAACATCTTTTACGATGACTTTCAAAAGGGTATTATTAAACATCACTGTTTGATCTCTTGATTTGACCAAATATAAATGTATGGAACTTATGACTTGTAGAACTTTTAGAATAAAGAACAAAATTTTACTTTAAGACCCCGAAAAATGTTTATTCATGTATGTTACAAGTATGATACACTTCATAAGAAAGCTGTACTGTTGCATTGGTATTTAATTTATCAAACTGCATTTTCAATCAACGAAATTTATTTCTGGAACCGTCTGTTTGAATTCACTACAAGTCGATTTAATTTATTTATAAATAGAAGAGTACCATCCAAACGTAGTTATCTTAGACATTGACTTGTAAGAAACAAAACAGTTCCTCAATTCATATCTTACTGTTCTATCAAGTGCAAGAACTTGAGCATTGTTCATTTATAATTTCCAAAAGGGTTTAACCACTTAAGGCTACGCTAACTTTCATGAAGACCAATAAGGTCTCTCTTTTTATATATTTATATATTCTAATAGCTTAACCATAGGGCTAACTATGAGCTATCTTCATGTTCCTTGAATTAATTTCCGTTCTGTTCTATTTCAATTAGATTATGTTAGCTCTAGTTCACTGTACTTTACTATAATGTTGGGCTTTATTGTCACAAAATTTAATTTTACTCACTTAAAAAGCTAGTGCTATTAATGGACACATGTAATATATTCTCGTGTAAATATATATACTTCGTTGTAAGTTAAAAGCTAAAGCTAGAATTAGACATTAACTTAATGATGCAAATTTTTGTACAGGATGTCTTTCTGTAATTCATCCAGTAAGAAACTTAAATATACTAGAACGTTATTATACTTCAGAGGTTTCTTAATGTGGACTTAAGAACAAGTTAACTGTTTGTGTAATTATCGTAGAATAACAAAGAAAATTCTAATGGTGCTGCAATGCTTAAAATGACAAGATTTAAACTATTCCGTACGCATGTTAAAACTAATGGAAAATTTGTCTTAATTGTTGTAAAATTTTAATGTTTATCAAATGCATTAAATGTTACTTTGTTTAACTGGATTTTATAGTGATCCCAACACTAATAACATAAATACGATGTATGGAATTTGGTATTTATAATTGTAAGCTAAAATTATATGATAGCTAAATGGGTACAGTATTGCCAATTGACATTAATTGTAATTTTATACAGTGAACAGCCGTTTTATATAAAACTATTTGAAGTGCATTATACTTAAAATAGAATGGAATATATTCATACAATGTATTGAACTTTATTCTCAAGTTGTATCAAATCAACATCTTGCTGTGTACCTGAAGGTCTATATATCTGTAACATTCTCAAGATTCTGAACGAAGTTGATTACAATTATTGTCAGTCTTACTTAAATAGATATCCAGTCTTCTACTGTTGACCTTGTGATAATTGTCTGACTTTAGTCTGTTTTTATCATTCAGTTGATTATTTGTATGTCTGACACTACTAAAAAGTAACTGGCGAAACACAAACTGTCCTCTCATAAAACTTGGCCTTTAAGAGTCTACCGGTCAAATAATTACCAAATAGACTACACTGGGCGTGATGTTGTTTACGTTCTTTGTCTACAGAATTTATTTCGAAAACAACAGTCTACAATACTAAAGAAATATCAACAAAACATACAGACATGCAATGTGTGATACACAATCATTTAGGCTTGAGCAAAAATGAATATTTAAAACATATACACATTAGTTCTTAAGTCATATTATACTTTATACCGATAGTTTCTTGTTGCTTACATATAACAAGTAAAATCACATTCTTAGAGTAAACATTGAAGTGCGCATTACTGTTACGCTAAAAGTTGTTACTTTATTCCACTTTGTTTAGTTAAAGTAAGCGCCAGATGATTAAGCTAAAGCGTAAAGCATGTCCCCGTCTAGCACTAAACATAGCTTTACAACTAATGTTCAATGTGCAGAACTGATAAAAAGAACTGATTCGCATTTAAAGCAGCTTAAAGAAATCGGATCGGATACGCGAAAGCATTTTGTAATCATTTGGGGGAAATTGTCATTCATAGACGAAATTCAAATTTGTACATAAACAGCCTAATATTGAACATTGGATACGTAGGATGTAAGATAAATTACAGCGCATTCTCCTTTATTATGTAATTATGTCGAATAAATACCGAAATGCCATTTCTGTATGCATTGTTTGGCAAGTGCTCAAATACGCTGGTCTCAATACAAACCCAACATTCTATCACAATTCAGTCTAATTTACATTTATCAGGTCACCACAACAGCCTTTCATGTAGCATTGTCACAGATGAAACACTTATTATAACGTGTATTCACAATACAAAAAATTGTCGCATAACACAATAATCTTAACTAGTAGGTTAAGAACTATGCTTCCACAATGACTGACTGAAAAAAAATGATATTGTGTTTTCCATTGTTCGTGAAGAATTTGATATTACATTGGTTTTAGACATGTTCCTGGAACTATCTGTGACGTACAGTCTTCTGAGGAAATATTCACTTTGACATTCTATGTACAGTATCAATTCCAGACGACAGTGCTTTATCTTAAATCTTTTACTCCTAAATGAAACAATCCCTATCAGACATCGTACACAAATTGAATAATGAAATATTCTTTAAGATGTAAGATCTTTGCTTTACTGCCTTTGTATAAAAGTCAAGATAATATTGAACGAGGAAATATTATGCGTCGTTTGATTTTGTACGATACCCAACTCTGGTTTATGGTAACAAATTATGATAATAAACACTACTACTGAAGATAAAAGAGTATGCGATTGGTTGCTGTAATGTCAAAGGTGCACGCATTTAGATAAAGTTTTGGATAAAAATGAGAATGTTGCTAAAGTATCATCTGTTGTTTTACATACTATAACACGAGGACAAGCTTGGAACTAATACAGGGTTATACACGTATTATGAGTTGAAATATACTGATATTATGAAAGGGGGTAATTATTGTGTCGTAAAACATGTCTATAATTTGATGTCTACTTTAGATGTAGTACTGATGTTGATTCATTGGTTAAGCAATATTGTATCTTATATTATAAATATATTTGCTTATACACACCGATGCTAGAATAATTATGGTTTATTCATTGGCACGTACCATATCCAGTAAGGCTGGAATCTGTCTCCATTTTCATTTTACACATGTTTACAATTATAATACATGTATACCATGTACATAATCAACTTTACCAATACACAGAAAGTGCTGAAGAGGCAATAGAAAAGAAACTTATAATTCTGTGAATATCTTTGACAAATGGTTCTGTCGCCGCACCGCCAGTCTACTGGTGTAAGAATCATAGAAGATCTTCGCCAGTTTAGAACAACTTATCACATTGATCTAAGCAATCATACTAAGAAGATGTCACAATAATAAGCAAGAACTGTCTGAGACACAGACAACACGGAATCGTCTCTTCATTTGCATCTAATTATCCACAATCTCAGGTTAATTATTGTTGTCTCGGTTTCAGAATATGCAGAGCTTCTTCTACGCAAGTGTTGATAAGTTATTTTAAGTGACTTAACGTGTAGTGGGACAACATGTCATATCTTCCTTTAACGACTTCATGTACCTCAAAGTTTACAGTTATTAATGCTTTATAAATTCGATATGTTTATAACTAGAAATTAAATATTTATACACAATCTACTATGCTAGAAATAATGGTCTGTTTACCTTAAAAAAGAAAACGAATTGTTAAAAACGTTATCATTCTGCAACAGTTATCCACGAATTCAAACGTTTTGGTATTGTAACATGACCAATCGTCACGGCATCTGCCGACATCTATAACCATCTGTATACATATGATAATGTGTATAACAATACTTTATATTAATGTTTTTGTACACGTATACAGACAGTTAAGTTTAATTTATCAGATTCGATATGCACTTTCCCATCAGCTGCCACACGTAAACTGTCTATGTGAAATCCTATGTTTAAATTAGAAATGATTATAAAACGGTTACAAGTGACGATCAAATAACTACTCTTGAACCACTTTAAAACGAACGTACAATATTTAAGAGCATGCACTTGTACGAACATTTATTCGCAATACTGGGTAACGCCGTTTTATCCGAAACGGGTATAAGCAAATAGCACCGTTTGTACTCGAGAAAGCCGTTCTCCCTTGGTTTTGTTTTTGTGAACTTATAGATCCAAACTTAGTAATCTTGTGTTTAATGTAAATAACAATAATTTTACGCACAACTTAACTTCTGTTCTTTTCTCTTATTCCAAATGTCAATGAGTATTTTGAGAGACTGTGCAAGGTCTATAATCACGTGGTCTACTGTTATGATACTAAAGCGTCGAGTGTAATGGCGGCGCCTACCGGATCAGAGGTAAATCTCATTTTTCTTCTTTATTTTATTTTTTTCGAATTTTTCATGTAGCCCATGTTCTAGCCAACAATTTTCTGAATCTATCGGTACCAATATATGCTGGGTCAAGACTGTATTTCGCGAGAACACTCTGCAGAAAAAATCGAAGTGGACAGAATTTTCATAAAAATCCGTGATACTACAGGGGAACATTTTATAAATTGACCATTTAAAGTCCCATTTTAGATATATATAGATGTTTATCATGTAATATCAAACTAAAAGAGTTTTCTAACACGTATACTATTGTAAATGATTTGAAATTGCATTTTATTTTGTAACATATAATGTATACTTGAAAATAAACACAAATGATACTAGGGGGGAACCAAAATCATATGATACTAAGGGGGAACAAAAATGGTATTCATAGTTTGGTACCCAAAGTCACTGACTACATTGTTTTCTATATTATAGATGAAAACAACAATGAAGACGTTCTCTTATGCAATGAGTGTGGAAAGCATTTCAACTCTAAAAGTATATACAGTCGCCATTGCAGGCGTCACATCAAAAAAACAAAAACCCGTTTGCCTGTTGTGGAAGAAACTACTATGACAGAGAGCATTTTCATTCTCACAAGTCCAGACAATGTCATTTCCTTTTTGATGTTAAAATCAATGTATAGGTGTACATAGGTGACAATGCCGTTATGTAGAATATACATAATTATATATTATAATTGCACGTGATCACAGGTATTTTTAATTGGATTTTATGCCGTTTAGGTCCCTGTCAAACATACAACCTATTTGGCAGTATGTGCAAAACGTATGAGAACACGCTTGCGATCGTTGTATATACTACGATGTCTAATTTTTCAACGTTTATGATAATTTTATCTATGTTCTACAAATTTCTGCTTGGTACAAAACAACCTGATAAAATCCACCAGATGACAAGATGTCATTTGTTGGAGAATTAATTCCATTAAATGATGCTGATATACTGTATACTTTTAAAACCTGTGATACACCAGGATGAGCCACTCGTACTTCGTAAGAATCTGTCAACTTTCTTTTAAAATGTCGTGCTTAAGCTTTTAATCACGATCTTCTATCGTTTCTAGAGGTTACATCGATTTTATATCAGTGACCTCTACCACTCAACCACGGAAACGGGGTACCAAATTGAATAAGTAGTCCTTTAATTTACGAACAAGTGTATTTACCCAGTAAGCTTATCCATATCTTGTCATCATTAAACTGAAATATTCTATATATCGGGTAGAGATCGTTAATAACAACTGTTCTATATAGTTTTGCCCATCGGTTTAAAGAAGGCCGATACCTTCTTCGCTACACATCGACCTGATCCATTATCGGCACAACAGTTGTTAGATGCCTATTACACATCGGGCAATATCGGATAGTTATCGTTATCGGCATCCAACCTTCATCGTTTTGCCCATCGGTAGTAAGTCGGACCGATAACTTGGTGGCTACACATCGGTCTAATATTGGACAGATATTTTTTTCATATAATCTATCCACCATCGCTACAACGGTGTTAGACATCAGTCCGGACTTGCCGATCTATCATTTAATAATACCCTTCAAAGTCTACTGTCTACTATGAATTTTGAGCTACCGACATGGGTTTTAAACATGGTACACTGTCTCGCTATGCTACAACTTTATAAAAAGTATTTTCAAATTCAAATATTATATACGAACTCAGTCTGAGCTGACTTATAAACAATGTTAGTGCAAGCAATATCGGCTATCCAGCGATCAGTTTAAATGTATTTAGGAAAACAGTTTGGACTAAACGGCTTTATAAAAAAATCAACAACAATGTAATATATGAGAGATATACTTTTAATCAAAATAATCTGAAAAATCAAGTCCGTCTTTTTTTTTAATTTTCGGGTGTTGCATAACGTTAGGCAAGCTCTAAATAAATGCGAGCATTTGATTGGTTTTATTTTGAAACGAGTTTTGTTTTCTCAAATCAAGTCTTTCTACCTTAAATTACATGTGTACAAACTTTCTTTTGAAAAACAAGGTATACATGTGTATTGTTATTATCAATTTGTATATTCATTTTATTTTGAGGTTGTCGGGTCGATGTCGGACAATTCTTGTTACCGATTTCGTTAAAACACAATAAGTCTAATGCTTGTTATGTGAAGTATTCAAAGCATTTTTTCTGCAAAAGACATAATAAGTGTCATTATAAGATCTTTTTTGATGTGTCATGATTTAAATCTGACAAAGATCGGACCGCTTTCGTGTATATTTGCCGATATTTTGACCATTACCGATGTATATCCAATATAAGCATGCTCACTGGGCTATTATTCATTAATACCCTTGTTACTAAATAAATTTATATATTAGAGCAATTTGCGGGCGGTTATCACGGTCCTATAGGGTATTATTCGTTACTATCGTCCCACTGAATAAAAGCGCGTGAAACATTGTGTCATGAAAGTCTTGTATGTGGTTCATTCATAAAATATTTGCAGCACAAATTGATCGTAGCTTTCTTAAGCATTCGCTACACAATAAATGCCTATATCCACATATGTACAAATGTAAAAATGTATATGGAGTTTGGCCAAATGGCGATGATCAACCCTGATCTAAATGATGTCCTCGAGCTTTTAAGTTCATTCCAATTTCATCATTAATCTATGATAATTGTATGTTTTAAATAAATATGAAAAAAAACCACTTCTGTTTTTATAAATAAACGACAATTACCTTTTTTTATTTGTCTTGTATATTTTTTATTTGTTTTCAAGGGCGTGTTGTTTTTTTTTATTAACCTGTCACTTAAACAAGTACAAAGTAACTGATTGTGTTACAATGTATTTCCGACTTCTTTTTAACGTAATATTTTCCCGATATTCAAAATCGCCCCATGTATTTTAATAACTGATCAATATAGGACAGTGGCTTTATGGTAAGCACATTTGTCTGTCAAGCTGTACATTTTGGGTTCGACTCTACATTCTATCATTTTACAATCTCCAACTCCGAATAAAAATACATTTGTATTCTTAAAAGTACAATGGGGTATAAATATATACTTAATGAAACTTTTAAGTTTCCCGATTTCAATGTTGTTGGAATTTTTTAATTTATTTTTCACCATTAATGTCCGATTGTTAACGATAAGTTGTATCGGACTATGCTATCGCCTTTTTGCATGGTTTTCATGATTCTTAATTGATGCAAAATTGGTTTTGTCTTGCATATGCCGAAAAGCGGAAATGGGCACGTGGTCAGTTTTTGATAATCTTTAGCGTGTTGGTGAGCACAACGAAAAATCAAGAAATTGCTCGAATGTCGCTTCAATAACGAGAAATTGCCAAAGGTCTTTTGCTAAGTAGTGCAGGATATGATTTATAATTGTCAATTGTCTGTTAAATCAGACCAATTAGAAATCTTCCCATATCAACGCATGCACAACTTAACTGGTTTTGCATCGATAAAGTAGCATAAAACCATGCGAGCAGACGAGAGTATGGTCCTTGACAGATTTCCTTTATCGATCGGGCTCAAATGTTGAAAAATAAACATTTCCTAAAATTTTGAAATCGGTGTACTTAGAAGTTTCGTTAAGTATAGATCTAATGAGAACAAAACAGCAACAGATGTATTGATGATATATAATAGTCTCGAACTCACGGCTTTGTGAAGCCAAGAACAAAACCACTTCACCACATGGGGTGGCAGAAAATATATAATAAATAATACTTGTACATGTATTTGAATTTTACATTTCAAGCCATCTTTCTACTTATGGCGACGGTTGTCAGTGCAATGACTGTGTAATTTTTCAAGTTGTGACAGGTCAACATATCAATACTAAGACACAAAATCGTGTGACATAAAACTATAAGAATTGATGCCCATGCATCTTTCTTAAAACAAGACTACACCCAATACGATGACAACAGACAATTAGGGAAATATCAAACAATTAACAAAAATGTTCATGTAATTACTTCAGGCAAATATAAATTGTTGCGCCATATTATTATCAAAATGGATACAACCCTAAAGAAAATCAATCTGATTCAAAATCAAATTCACTTAAACAGTTTTATATCCGAATATCATAACCATAGATTCAAACTTGACGACTTCAACATTCTTCATCTTCGGATATGTTCATACACATGGTATGTAATGTGGTTCCTGCAAAAGCACACCATACATAATACATATTGCACCCTAATTGGCTATTCATAAACACGACTGTCATTATTAACTTTCCTTCTGTTAAATGCCGTTTTGACAATAGTGATGTTTCTATTTTCACCGACTTCAATTTTCTGTAATATAAAAGCATATTCGTAAACATTTATGTTCCCCCTTAGTATCATAAAAAGTTATGTTCCCCCTTAGTATCATATAAGTTTTGATTCTCCTTAGTATCATTTGTTTCATTTTCCTGTTTTCTTTTCAATATTACCTAAACAAATACAATTTTGTATCATGTACATAATGTAAAGCTCATACAGTGTTACATTACATGTTTTTTTTTTGTTCTTAATATATAAAATAGGACTTTATATGGTCATTTTATAAACTGTTCCTCTTTAGTATCACAGATTTTATTGAAAATTCTGTCCACTTCAAATTTTTCTGCAGAGTGTTCTCACAAACTACGGTCTTGACCAAGCATATATTGGTACCGATAGATTCAGAAAATTGTTGGCTAGAACATAGGCTACATGAAACATTCGAAAAATTTAAAATAAAGAAGAAAAATGAGATTTACCTCTGAACCGGCGGTCGCCGCCATTACACTCGACGCTTTAGTATCATAACAGTAGACCACGTGATTATAGACCTTGCTGTGGCAAACTTTAAAAGAAGAGTTTATCAATTTGACGCTTTTCGTGCACATTTTGGTTAACTGTTATGTAATATGTCATTTAGATGTTTAGAATTTAATATATATATATATACAAAGTAAACCCTTTCCCAGTTAACTTAAACAGCAATTTGATCGCATGGCAGAGTTATTTCTATTTTAAAATCGGGACAAGCCCGACGTTTATAGAAACTATATTTATGAGAAACAAATCAGACTTAACTAAGACAATCTATAACCATGTAAGGAATAATTACATCGTGGCACTCTCTAGGGCAAAGCACAAGTATTACCAGAACAAGGTTGGACAGGCAACTGGTGATGTCAGGAAATTGTATGCCGTAACTTCGGACCTATTGGGAAGGTCCAAGGACAATCCTCTTCCTGTATGTAGCAGTGCAGTTTCTTTGGCAAATGATTTTTTACGATACTTTGCAGATAAGATTCTAAAGTTAAGAAATGACCTTGACAATTTACCAACCCATACAACTGAACATACCAGCACACCTATGTTGGATTGTAAATTTTCGGAATTCAAACCTCTGTCAGAAAGTGATATTAAAAAGCTGGTATTTGCATCCAAATCTGCAACTTGTGAACTTGATGTTATCCCAACCATTCAACTTAAAGAATATTTTTCTCATTTCAATCCGATTGTCACTGAAATTGTGAATCGATCACTACTTACTGGTGTTTTCCCTGATGAATGGAAACGTGCCATAATCAAACCTTTACTCAAGAAGAGAGGTCTTCCACTTGAACTTCCAAATTATCGACCAGTCTCAAATCTGACATTTCTCTCCAAGATTTTAGAGAAGGCAGCATTGAACCAAATAAATGAATATATTGAGAACAACAACCTTCTGCCAGCGTACCAAAGTGCATACAGAAAGTATCATGGTGTCGAAACGGCGATGGTGAAAATGTATCATGATTTACTGAAAAAACATTGACAGCAATAAAGTGACAATTGTGGTCATGGTAGATCTGAGTGCTGCTTTCGATACTATTGACGTTCCAATATTGCTAGAGCTTCTACAAAAGGACTTTGGTATACATGGTACGCCGCTAAAATGGATTGAATCATATTTAACCAACCGTACAATGTCAGTCATAGTAGATCAGTCCAAGTCAGAAAGTGAACCTTTGAGATTCGGAGTCCCTCAGGGTTCTTGTGCAGGACCTGTTATTTTTACCATGTACATCTCAGCCCTAAGCAAGGTTGTTCAAAAATACTCTGCAAAGCTGTATGGTTATGCAGATGACCACAAGCTTGGTTTTTCCATTCAGGCGGGTAATCCAATTGATGTGTCCTCGGTGCTTGCCCAGCTTGACCATTGCCTTAATGATGTTATTACATGGATGACAACTTATAAACTTAAAATGAATGAATCAAAAACTGAAATAATATTGTATGGAACCAAACAGCAATTGAAAAAATTAAATATAGAGAGTATTAATGTTGGTGGATTTAATGTGAAGTGTGTCGATCAAGTCAGAGACCTTGGGGTAACCATGACTAATACTTGACAAACATATTCAGAAAAAATGTCAAATAGCCAATATTCAGCTACGCAATCTAAGAACACTACGAAAATATCTTACCAAAGAATCTACTGAAACCTTGGTACATGGATTAGTGCACTCTCACATAGATTTTTGTAACAGTCTCTACTCTGACATTCCAGCATACCAGATTAACAAACTACAGCGAGTGCAAAACCATGCTGCAAGGGTTGTGTTTAATGTGTCATACCACCATCCCAGTGCTGAACTATAGAAACAACTTCACTGGCTCCCAGTTAAAGCCAGAGTTATGTTTAAAATCCTGATTATGGTCTTTCGTGTCATCACAGGAACAGCTCCAATGTATATAAAGGAAATGTTTAATGAGATTAAATGTCGTTATAGATTGCGATCACAAAGCGATATCAACTTCTCTATTCCCAGACGACGAACAAAACTTGCAGACCGGTCATTAACTGTAGTTGGTGCAAAGTTATGGAATGATCTTCCAAGTTCTCTCAAAAACATTCAATGTGAAGCATTATTTAGAGCTCAACTCAAAACACACCTGTTCCACCAGTTCCATAATTAATCTGTTAATTTTGACATTCCAAGTCTCACCGTGTTTAGATACTGTATTTTTTAAACTCTGTACATAGTGCTGTGTTTCAATACTATTTGACATTGGAAGGACTTTTGTAAAGCGCAATAGAATATGTCTACATAATTTTTGCGCTATATAAATGCATTATTCATTCATTCATTCATTCATTCGTTTGCATGTAATTTGATCCAATATGAATGTATTTACTGGTAGTACATTTACAACAAAGTACAAGTTGCCAGAATATCCTTAAATATGTGTAATCATGTATGTTACACATATGGTGCTCTAAATAAAACAGCTGTAACGTCGCTTGGTATTTAATCTATCAAACTACGCTTTCAATCAACATAATTTATTTCAAGAACCGTCTTTTCGAATTGACTACCCGTCGTTTAAAAAAAATAAAACAAGAAAATACAATCCAAAGGTAGTCGTCTCAGAAATTGACATGGAAGAACTAATGGATTTTCTAAGTTTATCTTTTTGTTCTATCAAGTGCAAGAACTGGTTAAATTTTTATTTACTTTTTTCCAAAATACATTGTAGTTTAAGCCCTGAATGCGACGATGACTTTAATGCACAGACTGCAGGCAGAAATGAGTCCCCCCTCATTTGTTATGTACACATATATGATAATTTATAGGGGTGACTCTTTCATGCTGGCAGCCTGTGCTTTCATATTGACCAATATTTCATCTCTTTTTATGACTGTTATGTATACAGAGTTCACCCTGTTGTATGCGCAATTTTCTTGATTAAAGTTGTTTATTGTTGTTAAAGTTGTTCTATTCCAATTCGACTATGTTAATTTACGATATTTAGCTATATCGTTGGCTTAACTGTCACAGAATATGATATTACTCACTTAGAAAGCGAATGCTAATTATATACACAGATAATATGTTCGCCTGTAAATATCTTGACTATTTGTAAGTAAAATGGTTACGCTGAAATTAGACATCAACTAAATGGTGTAAATGTTTACAGGATGGCTTTCTGTAATTTGTCCATTAAGAAAATTAAACATACTTGAACGTTATTATACTTCAGAGGTTTCTTAATGAGGACTAAAGAACAAGTTAGCTGTTTGTGTAATTATCGTAGAATAACAAAGAAAATTATAATGGTGCTGTATATCTGAAAATGACAAAACGTAAAAATACTCTGTACGCAAGTGAAAACTAATGGGAATGTTGCCTTAATGCGTTTGTCAAACTTAAGTTATATTTCTGTTCAACTGCACTTTATTGTAATTCAAACAATGATAACATAAATATAATGTATGGATATTGGTACTTATGATTGTAAGCTGAACTTGTATAACAGCTAAAAATGGGAACATCATTGCCTATTGACATTGGTTGTAATACTATTCTAAGAACAGCCTCGTTATAGAAAACTACATGAAGTGCATATACTTGAAACAGAAATGAAATGAATATATCAATACAGTGTATTGAAATTTATTCTCAAGGTGTATCTAAAAAAATGTTATTTGAATCCACTTTGTTTAGTGTAAGAAGCGCCAGATAATTAAGCTAAAGCGTAAAGCATGTCCCCGTCTAGCACTAAACATAGCTTTACAACTTAAGTTCATTGTGCAGAACTGATAACAAACTGATCCGCATTTATTGCAGCTTAAAAAATCGGATCGGAATCGCTCATAATTCTGTAATCATTGGGGACATTACTATACATTGACGAAATTTCCAATCTGTACATAACATTGAACTCTGGATACTTGGATGTAAGATAAATAACAGTGCATTCTCGTTTATAATGTTATTATGTCGAATAAATACCAAGAAGCTATTTCTGTATGCATTGTTTGGCAAATATGTTACTTGGATTGCGTATTTGGAAATGATTAAATCACAAATTGTCTCTCGTTGTAATAACGTTGAGGATTAGTATTCCAGGAGATACATAGAACTTGTTTTGTCACGGATCACATGAAGTAATTTCCGATTACAATGAGCATCTGACTTTAAGTTTGAAATAAAACATTTGTTTCGTATTGCCTAAGAATATGTGTGTAAATGGTACAAACAAATGGCGATTGAAGCATTCGTATATGTTTGTCATAAATTAGTGGAAGGGTTCGTACTCATTGATCTAGAGGTATGTGCTTAGACCCTCTTACAGTTAGAATTGTAAATAAAACCTTTCCAAAGGACAAGGAACCTTTGTCTCAATATAAACACATCGTTTCCCTGCAATATAATGTTGTTTATTGCAAATGTTACTATAAATAGTAACAAAATTGACGTGGAAGTGGGCCAATATAGCCTCAATGTGGGCAATATATTCAAGTATTTAACAAGTGTGCCAAAATATCGATATTTGGCTCACTTCCTAGTGTGCCAAAAATCGATATTGAGGCAACTTCCGGTCAACATGCAGTCCAACAACGGCAGACTTTCCGCACGTAAAATTCGTTACGTAATTAGCAACAAGAATTAGAATCCAATTTTACGACGTGTTTTTTCCATAGTGAAATAAGATTATCAACAACAAGACTTACGTTTTATAATAACCGTTCATTAGATTCCAACCTTTCGGTGTTAAGAAAAACAAACAATACATGTAACGTAACGACAACGTGCAAAATAGCGCGTTACGTCGAGAAAAAAATGTATTTTTGTTTTAGAAAAATCATCATTACATGCAAGAGTCAACATATGCAATAAAAAGGTTATGAAACAGGGCAAGTGTGCCATAAGTCGATATCGGCACACTTTCCCCGGCTTTAGCCCTCGGGCCAATACCTAAGCAAGTGTGCCGATATCTTCCTTAAGGCACACTTGCCCTGTTTAACAACCTCTGCATACATGCAACAATCTGGTCGCCAAAACAATTTCTTGAGTAGCATTTTCGCAGACTATAATTTGTTTTCACAAAATATCGCTGAACATAAAATGCGCCACATAACATAATTAGCTAAACTACAAGTTATGAAAAATGTTTATACTTCCAGAAATTTTTCATAAAGTATTGTGGAATTATATTGATTTTGGCAATGTTCCTGGTACTATTTGTGATGTCCAGACTTCTGAGGAAATATTCACACTGACATTATATGTAGAGAATCAGTTGCAGACGACAATGCTTTATCTTAAATCTTTTACTCCTAAATGAAGCAATCTCTATCAGACATCGTACAGAAATTGAATAATGAAATATTCTTTAAGATGAAAGATCTTTGCTTTACTGCCTTTGTATAAAAGTCAAGATAATATTAAACAAGAATGCGTCGTTTGATCTTGTACGATACCCAACTCTGTATTTTAGTTACAAATTATTATAATAAACACTATTTGAAGATGAGATAATATGTGATGGGTGGCTATAATGTGAAAGAAGCATGCTTTTAAGATTATGTTTTAGATAAATTACTTAATTGGCTTTTTAGTAAATGTTCCTTAAATAGCATCTATTACTTTATTTACAAAGACACGAGGACAATTTTGAATTCATAAAGGTTATATTTTATGTTGGAGATAGACTGTTATTTGATACGGATTGATTATTGTGTCTTAAAACATGTCTACACTTAAGTATCTGCTTTTGATGTAGTATTGACATTGTTTCATTATAAAGGTAAGCAATACTATATCTACTTATAAACTTTAATTTGCTTACATCATTTTTTCAGATGCTAATTTTAATATTGTTTTTTTTATGAGCATCCATTATATCAAGTATTGGTTCTTTTTTACTTCTACACGTCGTTACAATTGCAACACATATATGTCATGTACATAAGAAACACTCAACAAAAACACAGAAAGGGGTGTACAGCAATTGAACAGAAACAAACGCAATCATGTAGTGAACATCTTTGTGACATGGCTCTGTCGCAATACTTCATAGAATACCATAGAAGATCGTTGCCTGTTTACAAACATTCTATTATCACATAGATCTGAAGCAATCATACTAAGAAGATGTCACAATAATAATCTAGAATTGTCTGAGACGGTGACAACACAATATCGTCTCTTCATTTGCATCTTATTATCTCTAATCTCAGGTTAATTTTTGCTGTCTCGGTTTCAGGATATGCAGAGCTTCTATTTAGCTGGTAAATGAAAACTATTGAAAAGTTACCAAACGTATAGTGGGACAATAATAAATGTTTTTTAAAGACTTTATTTTACACAAAGTTACATAAGCATTAAATTAATTACATATATTCGTTAGGCTTATTACTTAAAATTTAATATACCTGCACAATCTAGTATGTTTCTTACCTTAAGAACTTTACAATTAAATAATTTGTATGTATTTGCTACAGTACCATTTTACGAAACACAGTACATGTAATAGTTTTTATCACAACAATAATGTTACAATGTTAAATTTCACAACATAAAAACCTCATTTAAAAATGCAATCGCAGGAAATGATTTCATGAATAACATGTAAGCAACTTTAATATAATAAGGAAACAACTTGGTACGTTTTATGAAGCCTATAGACAATATTATACTCTTATATATCACGTAAGCGTAGAAATTAGAAGTTATGATACAAAAACATTGAAAATCAAAGCTTCAAACCAATAGCAGACCCTTCAGAAAATAGAAATTAAAAGAAAACAATTTCTAAGATTTTCTGCAAACACACGACGGTAGATACTTTTTCAATAAAGGCAAACATAACTATAGAGATGAGAAATAACTTTATTTTTTGCCAATATTGCCGTTATGTATGTAAGAGCATGAATTACAATATTCAGTTTTACACCTCCGACAAAACTAGGACCATGTGGCGTCAATTTCGATTATCTCTTGTGAAACCGCATTGAAAAATCCTCTTGTTAAATAGGAAAATCGATACTGTTGGTTGCTCCATCTTTTAAAAACAACAACATAGAAATAATTACGACGACAATGTTTAGGTTTCAATATAATTAAGATAATATATTTATAGAAACAGAAACCATACGGGTTTTTTGAGGAATAAACTCTTCAATATCCCCTACATTGCTGAACTTACAAAAACCATTCAAGTCGAAAACGGACATGTAAAAATGAAATTAAGACTGGTAATATCAATCTTAACTTCAGGGGCTTCAAATGTTCCTGGCGTAATTAAAACATTAAGATTAAGCGTAGAAGGTAAACAATACTTGTATTAAATAATGAGCACTTGATTATTTTCAGTTTTCACCTTCGTCTATAGCAAATATAATTTGTATCTAATATGTATATATAGGAGTCTTCGGTTGAAAAAAAAGTTTAAAATCGACCTTAATATGTTCCTTTCTTTCTAAGTGATTGTTAACAACGCTGACAAACACTGCTGTTTACTGGATAGATCAGCCTGGAGTTTAAGAACACTGTCCTTATAATATATTAAATGCAATGAATTAAAAAAACCAATCTTGCTTTGTTCATTAAATCAAATAATAATCCCAAAATCCTGAAACTGTTTATATCGAAATAACAGGCAGTGCGGTAACATTATCTTGTCTCCGTCAGTGTTAACACGGTGCCTCCTCCAATAACTTATGTATTTAGAGGGCACTTTGAGACAAAACGTCTGGCACCAGATCAGAGGTTATAGTCATGGATAACTGTCATCTAGCTGAATGAAATTTTGCGAGCACATAATCGTTTTTATTCTTCTGATCCTTGTCCCCCTTTTTATAAGGTGAAAACTATTGCAAAAGCTGCGAGACGCATATATAACAGCGACCTCTTTTGTTGCGATACTTACGTATCTGGTCTAAAAAAAACAATGGTTCGTAAGGTATGATAGAGTTAAACATGAATTAAGGACTTAAAGATATAAACGATTATATTCATATAATAATATAAACTTCTTACATTAAGGTTAAACGTTTATTGTCGAACTTTTCAAAACCGAGATATGCAAAAGATGTTTTGTTATAGCTTTCAGTTTGTGCAGAAAACGGTATGTGTAAACAGTATTAACATGTTCATTATTGCTTATTTACATAACAACCTTCTAAAAACAAACTAATCAACGCAGACTATCATAAATAGATTTATGCCTTATGATTTGCATAGTAGCAATTTATTCATTGTTTCTCCTAGCATCTAATGAATTCTCAGGCTATTAAGACAATTTAACGATCGTTAGTTGGAAGGATCGAAATTCATAAATTTTGAATTGGATTTATGATTTGAATATTCGTTACGACTCGTAAGGATGAACAGGAACAATTTGCTTACAACTCGAGTATTTTTCGAGATGTTTAATGCGTGAAATGGATATATATCAATTATCATTTCAGACCAGTTTTGTCCAATCATTGCTTATCAAGTCAAAGAAGACAGTGCTTGGATTGAACTGTCAGTGGTAACACTTGGTGTTAGAATGACCATTACATAATAAAAAACAACTATAGATTAAAATTAAGAGACATGTTCATTACCCCAATTGCAGTGATACAAACATGTTAGTATAAATATATTGAATCAAATTGGAATAAGTTCACTCTACTTATATGAGTACAACTGATATGAACTAAAAAAAATATAAAAAAAATTATATATAAAAGAGTATGCAGAATAGCTTTAGAGGGTTTTTTCCGTTACGCTTTGACTTTGCCAATTGTAGATTTAGGTCAATTGGCACTATTCTAAAACCTTTTATGCATTATAAAGAAGAGCTACATGAACTTTTTAAATTTCACAAAAAACTCGATTGAAAAATGGAATTAACCCTAACTGATTTATAGAAATATTCATTCAATCGAATAATGGTTACGTGTCGTTTTCATAGTTAGATATTATCGCGAAGGACGAAAAACAGCAATTTGTAATTATTTGTTATTAAATAAGATGCTAAGCTTCATACTATGACAAGTCTCTAATCTCACCAGAGACACAAACATAATTTATCAGCTTACAAAACAGAAAGCAGGTTTTATATTTTTAATAACTTCTTCATGCAAGTAGCGTGTATACAAACCATTAAAACATTTTCAACAACTCTAATTCACAATTAAGCGCCATATTAATATGATATTTTTTTTTCTCAGCCATTAACTGGTGCTTATTATTAAATTAACAAAGCGGTTGCAAGGCAGTTATTTTCTGATGGCAATTGCGATTCACGTCGTTAAGCTACAGATACGTCACACTTAAATGTCATATTGTAACAGGTTTAGTTTAAAAGACGTATTTGATATGTGCTTTTACTAAATTGTTGCATTGTACATTTTGTTCCAAAACTGAAATTCTATTTGTCGTATAAAGCATTTTTCGTTCACATTGAAGAATAACATATACTGTGCACGCTTCATTTCAATAAACGTAAAGTAAACCTGGACAATTCTGCGAGAATGTTCACTGAAGCAACTAATCTTCAAATAAAACATCAGATGAATCTATACATAGTGTTTATGTTTGATATGACATAGACATTGGTATGATAACGATAAATTTGAATGGAAAAGCCATTTAAATGATATTAGATTGAACATGCAAAACTTCTAACCATAAGACAAAAATCTCATGTAATCTACGTGATATTACTATCAAATTGATACTTCAGTTTTTGTCAAAACATTGTAAATGGAATGTTTTGTTTTCATTTAGAGTTACAAAAACATATATTGATTACACGGTAATATTATGTTGTGAAGGAACATACAAACTGATTGACAAAAAGCAATTCCTTCGCCGAAACATTTATCCTGGATTAAAGATATGTTTACGAGATTGTTTTTATCAATTAAAGCATGTGTTATTGCACGTTTCTAATTGCACCGAATGTCAGAAAATAACTTGCGAATTTAATGAAAACAAAAAAGAAAAGATAGTAATTAAAGCAAGGCCATTAACACTATTGATAGAAAACACAGTTCATGAGTAAAAACATTTATACAAGTTACGAAAAAGGTCATATTTACTTTTATATTATATTAAGTGAAATTAAATTATCTATGTGGGCTTAAAACAAAATGGTAAAAAGGTCAGTATGAGCATATTTAAATTCTGCTTCGGAAAGCTACATCTTTCTAAATAAAGAAACTCCATACAAATTTCAAGAAGTATAGTAAAGTGATTGCTAGAGGAGAAACAGTTTAAGTACATTGTACTTAAATCTAAGGACAAGTTCTAACACAAATGAAAATAATTGAGTGAAGTAAATCCTAATTGAAAGTAAATTATCACGATGGCAATGCCAAATTGTCAGAATTAACTAAACATTAGGATAGCAAGAAATTCCAAAACTGGATACGGGAGAAGAAATTCCATGTCAATTAAACTGAATGTACCTTTGTGTTTTTGTCCGAAATGCTAAGTAGATTAGCCGACTGAATTTCATATACACCATGATATCTTTACTGATTTACCTAAAACTATTTTTTTGATTTGATGAACAATTTAGTAGACTGTAATGCCATTTCATGTGGTATAATTATTAAGAGTACTGTTACTGTTAAATTAACAAAGCGGAATAATATCTACTCAAATTTTGCATTCAACTATGTCAGTTTTTTCGTTTATCTAAATTTCATGTTTCTTTAATACAATCCATTACTTTTTTCTGTCCGTAAAAATGGTTCTACAGAATTCCGTAAATGGAACACTATGGTATATCTAAGTTTACAGTAAGTTCGTGTTTACGTCTTTGTTACGTCAAGGACAAACTATTTTCAGCTTCACCCTCATAAATATCTAGAGTAATTGATAAACAGCTAATAGATTCTCATATAATCGGCTTGTTATTTTTTTAAATTGGAAAAGCTAGATTTAGTCTTTAACCTAATGATGTAAATGTTTACAAGATGATTTTCTGTAATTTATCTAGTAAGAATAAGACACTTAAAGATGGCTTAACGTAAATATACTTAAGGAAAAAGGAGTGTCAAACATATCAAGTGCAGCAACCGTCATTAACACATACCTTACTCACAGTCAAAACGCAACGCAGCAAATAATTTAAGAATCTAGACTTTTGTTATAAAAATGACTACAAGCGAATAACGAAACAAAAACCTAAGGGCCACACGCCTTAGAACTGACCAAGGTTTATTTAGCCTCAAGCATACTAACAAAGTTTTTGTAATTATCTTAGAATAATTAAGTAGACTCTAATGTTATTTTTCGGCGTAGCTGTCTAAGCTGGATTTTGACCTACATTTCTGTATAATGACGTCTGTCTGGGGATTTCGGAAATCCGCCGTTCTATTGGATGATTTTATAAGCACTGAAAATGACGTACGGGGGAAACAGAGAAAATCCCCTCTTCGATTGGATGGCCCTGACACGCGCGAAAAAATAAAGGCCACACTATTGTAATGCAGTGTTTTACGAAATTTTGCTTCGTTCGTAGATTATTTTTTTTGGGTAGACTTCTGTTGCTTTCCAAAGTGTTTTTTATATTGTAACAATAAAAAGTTACGTGTCAAACACAATATTTTATGGGTAAAATGAATTACGTCTCCAGATGTGAACCGGTTTCTAGTAAAAAGTCTGACATATTACCCAATAATTATTAAGTAAGCCTCACTACGTCCAGTTTCCGGGGTTTACACTTTGAGAGTCACAGCTCCACATCTATACTATTAAATTTGTGAGTTTCCTGTTTTGTGGAAGAAACTGCGCAGCTTTAAATAAATCTTTTGTTTGTTGCTGGAGCACAAATATACCGGCATATCAAGTTGACAATTCTTTTTTGACAAAGCCTCTTGATATTTGCAAAAACTGCCAAAAATCAACAAAAAAATGGGGGGGGGTTGTGTCTAAAAATAGATAAAACTAAAAATAGACACGTCAAACCAAACTCCCCGCAGCGGTTATCTCCCTTTATCAAATCAATAATTAAGTAGGTTTTTTCCCAAATACCTATCTTCGTCAAGTTTCGTAATTGCTATTTTTAGAAATTTTCACCACGTGACGTGGGATTTTCCAGAAGTCATAGGGTAACGCATTTTCCGAAAATGGCGAAACCAGACGCTCTACAGCGTGATCGTAGTTAGTTATCGTAAAAATAATGGTTTATCGACATAAAAACAATGAAAAGCCGTAGTGGATCATAACTTTTGCGTTGATTCTGTTTGTACAGGTGTAAAATACATTTTTTTTCATCTTTTTTTTGCGATGTAAATTGGGTATGACTGAAACACGAAATGGAGATTTTGAGGCGAAATGGACGAAATGGAGAATTTGGGGCAAAATGGGGTTTTGATTGTTTAATCTATTTTGTGTACTGAAAATGAACAAAGGTAAAATAAACTACACAAATATCGATAAACTGGAAAGAATGTTTAACTTATATTGATTTATTGCCGAATTCCCACAAATAATCGTACCAAAGTCAGCATATAAAGACAAAATCGTTGCACATTTTCTGTTTTTAATATCATCATATTCTAATTATAAAAAAACAATACAATCAACAGCATAATTTGAAAGCTAAGGCACATAATATGCCAACATTACTAACTCTAGTGTCCAACTGTTAGTGCAAAAAACGACAACAGCAGAAAACATAGCTGGTACAAGTTTAATCCCCAAATAGTCCCCTCAAGCTTGCCAAAAAGCAATGGAGAGAAGGTTTTTATATGATAATGCAGAGTTTAACATACATTTTCCATCTCAAATACCAATTTTAGATGATATATTTGTATAAAGTAGTATTATTTGTAATTGACCATTTTGACGTTATTTTTCTCTATAAAATCTCTTGCAGTTTCAGTACAGTAATCTAATACAAATTCTTATAAAAAATTTTAGAAACGGTAAAATTTCTTAAATTTTTCATTATATGGGCAGTTAATACTGCAGAAAATTTTAAAACTAGTTGCATGTGTCTAACTAACTTCTAACTTGAGATATTTGCTTTTAAAGATAGGGTAATTTTTTTAACATTCTCAAAAACTCGGATTTTTGCTTGGGGGTACATGTATGCAAATCTCTGTATTTTTATATGTATTTGTCCAAAGTGTAACCTGGTTGCTCTGATTTGTCATTACATGACTGTATAACAAGAAAATGGATTAAAACTTGGAAATAAAATAGCAGAATTTGAAAAAAAAAGTTCTTTCACTTTTTGTCCCAGCACAATTTACGGTCTTTCTAAAAATGAAGGGTCACGTTATAAAAATGCACATAACTTAAGTTACAGACGGTAAATTTCTTTAAAATTTCAGCATTCAATGTCTTTAATAGTACAGATCAAGAAACAATATCAGTATAAGAATTGTGGAAGGTCAACATTACAGTTCCAGAACCTTAAGAATAAATTCATAATTTTTGTTTTGTAGCATTAATGAATAGGTTTTCACAATGCAATTCTCAAAAATCTTCTTGTCTGAAACTACAAGGCCTAGAGCTTTCATATTTGGTATATAACATCATCTAGAGGTCCTCCATCACAGTTGTTCAAATTATGCCCCTGCGTCAAAATTGACCCCACCCCATGAATCACAATATTACATTGAATTATATAAGGAAAAGTTCAAACAACATCTTCTCTTGAACCGCTTATGATAATTTGCCCAAACTCAACAGGAATGGTCCGTGGATGGTTCCCTACCAAAATTGTTCAAATAGGTCTGATTGGTTGGATAAGTAGGTCACTGGGTCAAAAAATAGGTTTTAACATTAGTGGTCCTCTGTAAATGGCTCTTCTGTGACCTTTGACCTTTTCCTCAGGTGAGCACACTTGTTTTTAAATCGACGCCGTTTGTCTTTTTTAAAGACATTTCTTGTTATTCTTAAAAACAGGTTGTAAAAGATGGTAACATTCTGACTACATGTAATACTTTTGCCAAAATGATTTTATGTATAGTTAATTAAGAGATTATTGTACGTATTTGATCAGCCAATTGTAATATAGCTAATGTTAATTCAATTAATACAATACACTGAACAACCATCAAGTTAACACAGTTTTTTAAAAGAATATGTTGTTTTAACGTTTGTATCTATTGGTTCTTAAATAATGTTAATAATATTCAATTTTTTAACAAATGGCTGTCAATCAATCAGGACTTATATTTATTTAAGTAAGAAAGATAATATTGATGTTTGATCTTGTGATAATTGTCTGACCTTAGTCAGTTTTTAATCTTCAGTAAAATATTTGTTTTATCTGACACTACGGTAAAAAACTGTCGAAGTACGAATAGACCACTAATAATACTTGATCTTTTAGTCTACCGGTCAAATAATAACCAAAAAGTGTACACTGGGCGTAATATTGTTCAACAATTTTGACAAGTCTAGAATAATTTCTTTACAGACAATACTCTGTGTAACAGAGCAATAAAAGTACAAATATCTGGATTCTAGAAGGTTTACCATGAAAAGGGGGTTTAACTTGAATTAATATCTCGGTAGTTACTCTTACATGGACCTTTTAATCCCTACCAAAGAAATGTGCAACATAAATACCACAGCTGTAAAGTAACTTGTTCATTGAATTCATATTAAATTTTCGTAGCCGCTCGGCTAGCTCAGTTGGTAGCACGCAAGATTACTGATCATGAGGTCGTGGGTTTGATTCTACTTTTGTGGAGCTTGGTCTTGTAATTATTTCTACGGCCATTCTCCCTCCTACCAATGATTGATTAAGTAGGGCAATTGTAAGTCATTGACAATAGTATGCGCTTAGTAGTTGGTTAACAGCTTAATCCAGAGAGCCTTTCCAGGAGTCAGTAGGTAGACTGACCGCGTTATATGACCTAAACAAAATGTTGCTACGGCTTTAAACCCAACAAAAAAAACCACCAAAACAAATTAAATTTCGTCCTTGGCTTTTTTATTACTGTTTCCATCGTATTTATAGTTTCGTAGTTTGTAGAATAAACAAACGTATAACATCGGGCTTTTAAACATTGTGTCTTTGTTTCAGCGTTGTTTGCAACTGACTGATGTTCAATGCGTACATTAAATAAAGGAATGATTGTAATAATTCGAGACAAAGAAATTGTTGTTTGTTAATCAAAGCATTTAACATGAACAATGGTCATATGATACATTTTTTTGAATAACACTGAATTTCTCTTTATTACGTGATTATGTCGAACAAACAAAAAGAGTTTGTGGTATGCATTGTTTTGCAACACAATATTAACTTGTATTGCGTTCGAAAAACGATTAAATCAAAGATTTTCTCTTGTTTTAAAATATTGAAGATAACTTTCAAGAATATTTCTAGAATGTGTTTAGTCAAGGACAGAATAAAACAAAGTTTTCGGTTGTAAACAACTTACTTTAGGATCGGCATGAACTACTTGAAAATAGATCTCATGTGTTTAAATGAGAAAACGCATGCAGATGTTTCTAATGGTGTTGAATAAATATTCCTGAAGTATATCAAACATTGAGCCAAGATCCATGGAGATACGATGTTTCATTTTGGTGCAAAGTTAGCCTAACTCTCTAGACATAGTTAGTTGGAAATTTTTTGACGATCGATTAAAAAAGTATCATAAGTCAGACAAGCTTCCGTTCCTGCCTTAGTTATATCTATTAATATGTAAAATTAGACTATAATACCATTTGTAAGCTTAAAATGTTTTTATCATACAAATTGACTTAAATAAGAAAATTACTTTGTAGTGGCTTTATAGTTTACTATGCATTGTCATAGTGTCTTGGTTTTGCCATTCCTATGTTAATCTATGTGATGCAAAAGTAAAACACGCTCGACTTTGATTTTAGGGATTCAAGTTACGGACCTAGACACGTCTCTTACATTAAATATCAACAATAATGTCGAGTTTGCTGATGATGGTAATGCGGAAGTGTCAATAGAAGTTGAATTGATAAGTCAAACGCTAATAGAGTGAAAGTGCGGTTTAAAGTCTGCTTACATATACATGTTAAGCAAACTTTACAATTTTGAACGATACTCCGTACATAAATATCGTTATAGAAGTGTTGAAACCAGATTAACCGTAAATGTAAGAGGACTAATATTACTTATAGTACAAATTCTAAATCCAGACTAATGAGAAAATATTATCTCAAACATCACTATTAAGTATTGGTTCCAGACGACAACCTTTTTATCTTACATTTTCTCCTAACTTAAACATTCTCTAACATATGAAGTGAATCATAAAATATTCTTCAAGATAAGAACATCTCTTTTAACTAACTTTGTATTAACGTTAAGATAATATTGACCGAGAGAAACACTATGTGTCGTTTGATCTTGCACGATACATATCAATGTTTTATGATTGCAATTTATTATATAAAACACTGTTAGGGAACTCATGATTACATACTTTACGTATTGACGGCACTCAAATAGTTTATTATCGATATTCTTATAATGTTATAGACGCATAATGTTAAAATGGTTTGTTTCAGTTAATTTATCTAGTTGATTCTCCGGAGCATTATTTTGAAGTTTTATCAATTGTATATGATTTGCGCGTTTAGACGTTATAGCTTGTTTTAAATTGTAAAATAACTGCTCTGTGATTTGATAGTAGACTGCTGTTCGATAAGAAGGTCTACCAAAATAGATAGGAAATTTGCAGATCATTGCGTTTGATGTAATCTTGATACTGGTGGATAATTTCTATATAGGACCAATCGGCGTCAAGCTTGATTATGTCCTGTATAACCACGTTGAACAAAGTCGGCATGTTAATAAGAAAATCAATTCAATAGCTTCCAATATTTGCTTGAATATCATAAACAATCATCGAATGGTAAGACAGTTCATACAAGTTTATTGTAAATAAGATAATTTATTTACAATATCAGACAACGATAGTGCCTTACGGTGATACAGAATCTTTTATATCCACTGAATTAAACAAATATCTAATAACAAATCGTTCAGGAAGAAAACTTACATATGAAAACTAAATTAAGACTGGAATACAAATTTCACTTCAGGGGTTTCAACTATTATTCATGCGATTAAACTTTTAGACTACAATTTGGCTGTTGGGAATCTGAATTAGATATTGAAAATGTATACTCATTGCGGTAGTCGTAAATATATGCAAATCAAATCGTGGAAGTAAATATTTGTATTCAATGGATGGCGAAATAATCATAATTGATATGTTATTATTTTTTATGTTACATATGTTGTAAATGTATTGCTGTCTAAGATTGCAAATTACTATCAGATGCAAAACCAATGCATACTTATAATGTACATTAATGCATGTTTATTTCCTGGTGAAATCTCTCGTATCCAGAGACTCGCCATTGAAAGTTATGATTTGTTATTAATCCCACACGTGCTGCATTAAATTTCTATTTGGAACAACTAGCCAAAATGATGCTTTCATATCCTTACCAGATGTACATTTTTTTTTATTTTGAAGTTGCATTCGTATGGAATGTTTGATGTTGTCAGTTAAACATTAAAACATCCAGCTCTTTACGATTGTCATATTCTATTATTACTGTATGAGTTTCGAAGCTATAACAACAGCTTCTATAACTGTCTCTTACTATGGACCTACAGTGTCTCTTCTTAATATGAATGTATGAGATGCCGTCTGTTATACATAATTAAAGTCAGTTAACACATTATACCACATAAAAATTATTGAAATACGATACTAGATTTTGTTTAAATTAGTGATTTTTGAACAACTATAATATAGACAAATGTATGAAAAACTACAGCAATGATCATCAAAAGTCTGCTGACAAGACAACATTAGAAACAAATGAAACACAAATAATGTTTACTGTCTGGGAAAGCCATTTGTATACAACACATTTGAAGAATATATACATTGTATTTACAGCTCACACTTTACGACCTTCTAATATCATAGATTCCAGACTAATTGCATTGTTCTTTTGTTATTTTATCATTCTTAGTGTAAATATAGCTTGATAAGTGATCAATGAGAGAATGTGTAGTAGACTCTCTACTTTGTAAATGACTTGGGGAAAAATGATTCACTGAACATGTGTATTTACCTGTTCTCTGCATTGGCTATTTTAGATCAACTATTGAAATTGATATAACTTCATAAATATAGTTTCGGCAAAGGCAATGGCTCATATTACAAAATGTAACGAATAAATTTTCATTCAAAAAAAAAAAATAATTATCAATGAGTATTAAATAATAACATGCTTCCCAAAATTCAAGATAAAACATTCTAGTTTTTTTTATCCATTTATGTTTGTAGTTTGTCATAAAAAGGCGAATGTACGAGAAACTTGTTAAGTAGTACTAAAATAGACTTATATTTCACACAATATAATAGTTTCTACGAACATGTACGCAGATATGTTTTCATATTCATGAAGTCTAGCATATTCTACACTTTCCTTTACCAGTACTCGCATACCTTTCCTTAAGGAGCAGAAAACCCTTACTACACGGATGGAAATCGATATCAAATTCTGCGCTCTTCAACTGTACATTTGTTTGAATTCTCGACAGCAATGAGAGGATGAAATGAGTTAAACGTAGTAAACCGTGAATTGGGTTATTAAAAAGCGATACTATAATGACCATAATGATACGGTTCAGTCTATGATTTATGTACTATGTACCTGATTGTGTTATTTTATAATTTTACTTCTATTTAGGTGACAAATATAATGAAATACCAATTCACTCTTCTCCGAAAAGCAATCAATGTTTCATAGGAAAATGCTACTGTAAATTACCATTTCTTCAACCTGTTTTATGTGGCTGTTACCATTTTCGTCTTGATTTTTTAAACGTGTGTATAAATCATTAAATGTTTCCCAAATGACTCCATTCTACACTTGAGCACGAGGCATGATAATAACAAGTTAGCTGTTATCTTAACCGTGAACAGATAAATGTTTGTTAAAATTCATAAAGGAATAAAGTCATGCTACATCATTAGATACAACTCTCATACTGCTAACACTTATTTAATGGAACGTTTATAATTGAATAATAATGTTAATATATTTGAAGCTTTTAAACTATTATTATTATACATACTATGTAGATAATAAAATCAATCAAATCTTCATGTCAGCGATTTAAGACATTGCTGAAACCTTTCCAGCAAGCCACGAGACATATACGAGACATATCGTTGTCGTCTTGATCATTTTACGCTCTGGGTAATGCCTTTTTAATTATATGTGTATGAATAAGGGATTGAAAGAAGGTACGACTGAAGGAAATTAATGGTTATTCATAAAATTATATTATGTAAATCCATCAATAATCAATATACAATGTATATGAAAATGACATGACATAAAATTGTATTATGTACATCCATCAATGGTCAATGTATATAAACAGGACATGACTAAAGGCATATATTGGAATAAACTAATATTATGTTATGCTACTCGATATATTTTATCCATTACGAGACCTACTGTAAGTACTGTACTACACTGTTATAAATCATTTGTAAAGATAAGTTTGTTGGATAAGAAAAGAAAGCAATGATAAATGTGTGAGTTGTCGATTGTTTCAGAGATATCAGATAAATTTATTTCCAGACATTCTATGAAGCATTAAACATATGAATTATTCTAAACATTTTAGCATTTCTAACATTTCTATTATATATAGACAGTAATAAATATGGCTGTTATAAATTACCCCCACGTGTAATGAGCTCAGCAAAAAAAGTGCCAATATATGAATGGACTAAGATGTCCGTTAAAAATTTGTCAATAAATGCAATTTATAAATAATTCAAAACCTTTCTTTGACAAATAAATGTAATAAGATTTCATTGAGTATTAGAAGCAGCATATAGTGTTTACTTGGTAACAATATGAAGTTAAACAATATAAAAACGGATTGACAGAAATCAACTCCTTTACAACAAACAGTAATTAAAGTAAATCCATAAACATTACTGATGGAAAAACACATTTGGCGTGATACTTACTTTTTACAATTACGTAAATCCTATATAGTTTTTGGCCGAAATGCTAGGAAGATTAGCAGACCTACTTTCAAATAAACCATGATGTCCTTACTGAATTACCGGATACTACTTATTATATTTAATTTGATAAACAATGTAATGGACTAAAATACCATTTCATGTGGTCAAATTATTTTAAGTCCAAATATGAGTCCGTAAAAGAGTGTAATGGTCGCGTAATAATAGTTATACAGAATTTCGTAAATGTAACACTATGGTCTATCTAAGTTTACAGTTGATTCGTGTATCAGTTTTTGTTACGTCAAGGACAAACTATTTTCAGTTTAACCATCATAAATATCTCGAGTAAATAATAAACAGCTTCTCATATAATCGGCTTGTTCTGTTTTGTGAACTGGTAATGCTAGAATTAGTCATGAACTTAATGATGTAAATGTTTACAGGAAGGCTTTCTGTAATTTATCTAGTAGGAGTAAGAAACTTAAAGATGGCTTAACGTAATTATCTTTTCGAAAAAGTAGCGTGAAACATAACAGGTACAGCAACCGTCATTAACACATGCCTTACTCACAGTCAAAAGCAACGCAGCAAATAATTTCAGAATCGAAACTTTTTTTTATAAAAAGGACAATACAAACAAATAACAAAACAAAAACCTAAGGGGCTTACGCCTTAGAACAGACAATTGTTGATTCAGTCTAAAGCATACTTACAAAGTTTGTGTAATTATCGTAGAATAATTGTTTTGTTTGTTTGTTTTGGTTTTACGGCGCACCAACACAGAAAGGTCATATCGCGCCTCGTAGAATAATCAAGTAGACTCTAATCTAATTGTAATGCTTAAAAAGTCAGAATGTAAAACGGTAACATTCTCCCTACAAGTAATATCCTTTTGCCAAAAAGATTTTATGTATAATTAATTAAGAAATTATTGTACGTATTTGATCAGCCGATAGTAATATAGCTAATGTTAATTCAATTAATACCATTCACTGAACAACCATCAAAGTATCATAGTTTTTACAGAATATGTTATCTTAACGCTTACACGTGTATCTATTGATTCATAAATCATGTTAATCATATTCAATGTTATAACAAATGGTTGTCAGTCAACCAGGACTTTATATTTATTTAAGTAAGAAAGATGATATTGATGGTTTGACCTGGGATAATTGTCTGACCTTAGTCAGTTTTTGATCTTCAGTTTAGTATTTGTATGTCTGACACTACGGAAAAAAATTGTCGAAGTACGAATAGACCACTAATAATACTTGATCTTTTAGTCTACCGGTCAAATAATAACCAAAAAGTGTACACTGGGCGTAATATTGTTCAACAATTTTGACAAGTCTAGAATAATTTCTTTACAGGCAACAGTCTGTAACAGAGTAATAAAAGTACAAAAAACTGGATTCTAGAAGGTTTTAGCATGAAAAGGGGTTTTCATTCGAATATTTTCTCGTAATTCTTTCATTGAATCTTTTACGCCCTACCAAAAAAGTGCAACATAAATACCGCAGTTATGAAGTGACTTGTAGATGGAAATCATATACAATGTCTTCCTTGGCTTTTTTATAACTTAGGTGCGTTCAACAATGCGAGCGCTCGGGGCGACAACGACAATTGTTCCCCCACCCGCTATTTTTAGTAATGTGCTGTTTGACGCCATCTTGGATTTTACAGCGAGCGCTTGCAATTTGTTTAATAGCCTATTAATTCGCGAAGCAGGCGTTCGTTCGAGCGCTCGCATGGTGAACGCGCCTCTGTTTCCGTCGTTTCATATGTTTATGGTGGTTAAAAAGTTTCGTTAAAAACACTTGTTGTTTGTAGGATAGACAAACGTACAACATCGGATGTAAAAACATTAGGTCTTAGATGCAGCGTTGTTAGAACTGACTGATGTTCAGTGTGTACACTAAATAAGGTAATATTTGCAGTAATTCGAGACAAAACTGTTCATAAAAGAAATTGTTGTTTATAATCAAAGCATTTAACGTGAACAATGGTCACATGATACACTGTTATTGAATAAATAACATTGAATTTCTCTTTATTACGTGATTATGTCGAACAAACAAAAAGAGTTTGTGGTATGAATTTTTTGCAACACAATATTAAGTTTTATTGCGTTCTAAAAACGATTAAATCAAAGATTTTCTCTAGCTTTGAAATATTGAAGATAACTTTCAAGAATATTTCTAGAATTGGTTTGTCAAGGACAGAATAAAGCAATTCTGAAAGTTTTCAGTTGTAAACAACTTACTTTAGGATCGGCATAACCTACTTGAAAATAGATTTGCATGTGTTTAATGAGAAACGCATGCAGATAATACTAGTGGCGTTGAATAAATATTTCTGAAGTATATTAAACATTGAGCCAAGATCCGTGGTGTTGGGATGTTTCATTTTGGCTCAAAATTAGCTAAACTCTGTAGGCATAGTAGTTAAATATCTTTGACATACTAACGATCTATAGAAAAAAGTCTCACATGCCAGACAAACTACTGTTTTTGCCTTAATAATATCTTAAAAGTTGAGAAATCAGACCATTATACATTTGTAAGCTGACAAATTTGCCAATGATACTAATTGACTTATATAAAAAACCTACTTTTGTAATGGTTTTATTATTCACTTTGCATAATGATGGTGCTTTGGTTTTGCAATTCCTATGTAAGCCTCTATTGTGATGCAATAGTAACACTCTCGGCGATAATTGTAAAGATTCAGGGTACAGATTGGGGCGTGACTTTTCTATGAAATATGGGCAGTATTAAGTATTGGTTCCAGACGAAAACCCTTTTATCTTACATTTTCTCCTACCTGAAACAATCTCTAACATACAAAGTGAACCATAAAGTATTCTACAATATAAGTACACCTCTTTTAACTTCGTATTTTCGTCAATATAATATTGACCGAGAAAAACATTTTGTGTCGTTTGATCTTGCACGACACTTATCTATGTTTTATGATTGCACATTATTATTTTAAACACTATTAGGGGATTTATGATTATAAACTCTACGTTTTCAAATCGTTTTCTGACGATTTTTATATAATGTACAGACGCATAATGTAAAGACGGTTGCTTTCAGTTAATTGATCGAGATGATTCTCCGGCGCATTGATTCTGAAGTTTTATCTATTATGTATGATTTGTGCGTTTAGACGTCAGAGCTTGTATTAAATTGTAAAATAACTGCTCTGTGATTTAATAGTAGACTATTCATAGATAAGAACGTCTACCAAAATAGGTAAACATTTGCAGATCATAGCTTTCTATGTAATCTTGATACTGCTGGCTTTTTACTAAAATTTCTTGTTGATACACTGTAGTATGACCCGTTCCTTCTTCAGCGACATTACAATCAATACAATAACAAATGACTTACAAAATACACAGGAACGGATGGAATTGCTAATTTTGATATCCTTTACGCCTGTACATTTGTGCGAAAGGTTGGAATAAAGCGGTTAAAGGCACTAAATTCGGAAACCGGCTAACGCTTCTTATTATCAAGCACTAATATAATGTATAACATGGACACCAAAATGATATCTAGATCAGAAAGCAGAAATTACTTTGGAGATGTAAAATTACTAAATTTTCTAACTATTTTTGTTAGTATGTTATTATATATGTTTAATGCTGGTGTTTTACACTTCCGACAACAAATAGGACCACTTGGTGTCAAGCCTGATTATGTCCTATATAACTACGCCGAACAAAGTCGGCATGTTAATAAGAAAATCAATTCAATAGCTTTGAATATTTGCTTTAATAATATAAACAATCATGGTAAAATGGTAAAATAGTGTATACACGTTAATTGTAAACAAGATAGTTTATTTACAGTATCAGACAATGCGAGAGCCTTACGGGTAAAAACAATCTTTCATAACCACTTAATCAAACAAATATCTAATAATAAATCGTTCAAGAAGAAAACTTATATATGAAAACTAAATTAAGACTGAGACTGGAATACAGATTTCACTTCAGGGGCTTTAACTATTATTCATGCGATGAAAATTTGGCTGTTGGAAATCTAAATTAAATATTGAAAATGCATACTTATTGCGATAGTCGTAAATATAAGCAAATCAAATTGTGGAAGTAATTACATACATATTCAATGGTTGGCAAATAAACGTATTTGTGTTACATTTGTTGAAATATCACTGATAAGATTGCACCTAACAATAAAAACGCAACCAATGCATACTTATAATGTCCAGTAACGCATGTTAAATTCCTGGCTAAATCTCTCGTAACCAGAGGATCGCCATTGAAAGTTTATCCCACACATAACGTTGTCAAAATCTATTTGGAACATCTACCCAAAAAGATGCTTTTAAACTTAAACTTTTTCATTTGATTATACGCCTATTTTTATATTACATATTCAAATGCGTAGTACAAAAAATAAATAATAACAATATAAGTAAAATCCCTCCCCCATAAATATATACAATCTCACAAAACAAAATAAAATTTATCACACATGATGTTATATAGTGTGTGTGTGTATTTTGTGTGGTTTTTTTTTGTATTGTTTATTGATTTTTTATATTTCAAGTTTATTGGACCTAGACAATTCACAGTTCGTGATTCGACTTAATTTTTACATTTGTTTTTATTTATGTGATTATGAAAGTTCGTGTCCTGAACAGTACAACATGATGCTACTGTTAACCGGATTTGTCCTGAAGAGTGTAATATAACGCCTCTGTTAACCAGACATTTCCCTAAAGGTGTCAAAAATCACCTTTAAATGCACCCCTTATTTTAAGCAGAAATGCTTCATAACCACACCAGATATTTTCCTTTGTTTTGATGCTTTTGTGATTAGTAATGTTAATGTTAGTGTTCGCATTTGTATGACATGTTTTATGTTGGTACTTGCAACATGCAAACGTCTAGCTCTTGACGATTATAGTATTATGACTATTTATGTATCGGAGCTATAACAACAGCTTTTATACATCTCTAACTATGCACCCCCAGTGGTTCTTCTCAACATGGACGTTTAAGATGTAGTCGGTTCTACATAATTGAAGTCAGTTAATCCTTAAAACCAAAGCATATTGGAATATGTATATTAGCGTTTTTGAATGAGTGACTTTTTAACCATCATAATATACAATTGTATGTCAAACTACAACAATGACAATCAAAAGTCTGCTGACAAGACAACATTAGAAACAAATAAATCACAAATCATGCTTACTGTCTGGCATAACCTTTAATACTCAAACAATTTAATGCATATATATAATGTATCTACTGTCCACACTTTACGACCTTCTGATATCATAGATTCCAGACTAATTGTATTGTTTTATTGTTATGTTCTACCATTCTTAGAGTGAATATAGCTAGATATGTTATCAATGATAGAATGTGTAGTAGAATCTCTACATTGTAAATGCCTAGGAGAAATTTGATTCCCTAAACCTGTTTACTTTAAAGTTTTCTGCATTGGCTATTTAAGATCAACTATTGGAAAGACACATATAGATAACTTTTAAGATAAAACAAAGTTGTCTTTTTCATCCATTCAGTTCTTGATAATAATAGTATGACATAAAAAGCGCGTGCATTTCACTAATTAATTGATTATGTTACATAAAATATGTTTACACATTGTGAAATAGACTTAAATTTAATACCTACGTAAAACTATGTCCTACATATATGTACATGAACACGTCTAATATATTTCTCAATTTTCTTGTCGCACTCGCATACTTTTCCTCTAGGAGCAGACATCTCCCCCTATATGGAGGGAAATCAATATCAAATCCTGCACCCTACCACTGTTCCACGACCGTGGCATCTCTGCCTTCTGATAAGACATTATTGTATCAAAGGAAGTCGCTTCCTTTAAAAAGTCAATGAGAGAGAAAAAATAGTTGAAAGACGTAAACCGTGAATTAGGCCATTATACAGCGATACTATAACGACTATAATGATACTGTTAAGTCTATGATTTATGTACTATGTACCTGATTGTGTTATTTTATAATTTTACTTCTATTTAGGTGACAAATATAATGAAACACCAATTTACCCTTCTACCTAAAGCAATCAAAGTTTCATAGGAAAATGCTACTGTAAATTACCATTTCTTCAATCCATTTTATGTTGATGTTACCATTTTCGTATTGAACATTTAAACGTGTGTGTAAACCATTAAATGTTTCCCAAATGACTCCATTATACACTTATGCACGAGGCATGATAATAACATGTTAGCTTTTTATCGTAACCGTGAATAGATAAATGTTTTTGAAAATACACAAAGGATTAAAACCATGCAACATCATTAGTTGCAACCCCCATACTGCTGATATGTATTTTAATTGAACGTTTATAATTGAATAATAATATATACATATTTGAAGCTTAACCTTTACGTCAGAGATCTTAGACAATGCTGAAAACTTTCCAGTCAGTCACATGAAATATCTTCGTGGTCTTGATCATTTTACGCTTTGGTTATTGTCTTTTAAATTATTGGGGTATGTTTATTTATTTATTTATTAGAGTTAACGCCGTATCAACACAATTTAGGTCATTTCACGGCATCCAGCGCACCTAACCTAGCTTTCCTGGACCATTGTCTATAACCAGTACTCACCTACCCTTCCACAAGGCCGGAAACTTCTCCATATTATCTAATCAATGGAGGAAAATCGACATAATTGTCAAATTTTCATGGAAGGGTATAACCTCCCCGGGTGGGATTCGAACCCGCACCCCCTCGGGCACGAGTATCCAAATCCCGGCGCGCTACCAACTGCGCTATCGACCCGGGTTCTATTGGGGTATGAATAAGTGATTGAGTGAAGGTATGACTAAAGGAACTTTATGATTATTCCTAAAGTTGTACATGTATTGTGTACATCCATTAATGATCAATATATATACATGACATGACTAAAAGCATATATATTGGAATAATCTAATATTATGTTATGCTACTCTATATATTTCATCCATTACGAGACCTACTGTAAGTGAACAGCATTTTTGTGTAGCATATATAAGGGAAAAATGCTGACTGTATGCATAAAATATTTACAATGTTTGTCCACCTTGTCTATTCTAGAAAGAATAATCTTCTTGCACCATTGGCAATTCCCATTATTTTCTGTGTGATCTCATTACCCGTCTTGGGACATCAGACAGTAAATATCACAGGGCTCTACGTTCTTGATTTATTGAACATCGATATCATTTGTTTTGTACTTTTCTATCGATATAAAAATGATGCCTTTTAATGTCTTACGTCACATTGAAATAATATAGAGTAGAAGAGATTACTTTAGTTGATTATTTAAACATAAATGTCAAATCGTTTTTCGCAAAAAAAAAAAAAAACGAACAATAACTCTGAAATAAGTTTTTCATCGGTTTATCGGTCAATAATAACAACATTTTATTATTTTATATTTCATTCATAATAAGGTTTATCTACTTTTCTGTTATAGCTATTAAAATACTATAATGTATGTCAATGTGCAAGTTAAAAATATATACTAATTTCGAGAGCACTCTGTCAAAAGTGTACATTATACTGTCTACAACATATGAAACTAAGATATAATATGTTTGTAAAACAACTATACCATAAGTCATTCATACGTTAATAAATGGGTAAAGACCTACAAGTAACAAATAGATTTGTATTGTAAAATTAATGTTATGACAAAATAAATAGACTGTTATAAATCATTTGTAGATATGTTGTTGGATAAGACAAGAAAACAATGATAAATGTGTAAGTTGTCGATTGTTTCTGAGATACCAGAGAAATTTATTTGTAGAACTCTATGAAGCATTAAACATATCAATTATGGAACATTAATATTTCCAGTGAAGCAAAAGCCATACAATTTGATTTATATACTACTCTTTTCCTAAATTCTGATTTGTAAAATATCACCAATGACACTGTAGTTAATTGATAGATTTTGTTTCTGACTTATGTCTTTATTATAGATGAAATACATGACACAAGACATAATGGAAGTTTGAAAATGCTGGTTGTTTATCATATTTCACGGATTAGATAATGCTGATGTTAAACATATTTATATTTTATCATGCGGAAACCCTCTTTAACTCAAGTATAGAATTACATACACGACAACCTGTCTCATAATTATATAAATACGTCTGAGTATGCCAGTATAGCATAGTTAATGGTATGCAATTCTAGCAATCACCCTATGCAAATATTATCTAAACTGTAGACATTTCTGTCACGTCATCATTATAAGACACTAACCAAAGACAAAATTATATGTTTAATAGTGTCAGCAGCATATATGTCATTCATAGTAAATCATTGTTATTGTTTAATTGTCATTTAAATTGTGTAAAAGATGAGACTATTCTTTGGCATTGTAATTGTTGTCAACAGCGTCTTTTGTGAAAATTCCGTTCCGTTAGATTATTCCTTTAAACTTTATTACATTCCAAAAACCTTTCAACAAGAACATGTTGTATGTAGTATGACTAAATACATTTTTACACAAATTTACATGCCAAGCATAAGATATATCTTCTGATTATATTATATTACATTATAATAACAATGTTATTTTAACAGCTTCTTGCGTAAGATGTAATAAATATTATTCTTTCTTGCTTCTTGATGAATAAGTTACGAAAAAATAAAATTTTAAGTTCATGTAATGTATTCTGTTAAAACTAATAGTATGACACTATAGATAAATTCTAATGTAAAACATTGGAGAATTACTTGTATATCATGAATCCGCTAGCGTTATACGTAAATTCTATATACAAATTGATAATCACGTGTCTGAAGTTGTTACTTGTGTTATAAATATTTTCTCAATGACCAATTGTGATAACAATAGACCAAGTATGTCTGGTGAAAGTATCCAAGTCAGATATTTTAAAGCTAGGACTAAGAATTAATTACCTGTCTGTTGGAAGGCGTTTTGGCCATATTTATTTTTGTATCGTGAACAATTGTTATGATATTTTGAATAGTATGCCGTGTATTGTTCCTAATAAAAGACTTCCGTCTTATCTACAGCATGTTTTATGTGTCTTTCAAGGTTCTTTTGTTATTGAAATAGCATTTCCTAACTTTGCCACAATATGATATTTTATTCATACACATACATCAACAGCCAGCGAGATACTAATTTTAATATCAAATTATTTTGTCTACAGTATTGGTTGGAAGAAAAGTGAATATGTCAGGAGACATAAGATGCAACCTTTTAGTATAACCATTATTACACTTTATCATTCTACAACCAATATGTCTGGTCATTTTTCTTCTAACAAACGTCGTTGTCTATTCCTCTACGTAATAATTGTCTGATACTGTTTGAGATACTTTAATCCTTCATGACAATGACAAGAAAATGTATTACCCTCATCCTGCAATTTCAAGTTTTCAGGAAGAAACAACTGAATAACACAATTCTGTCTGAACTTTATTGTCATTTTAAGACGGTAGTTTTCTTATATGAAAGAATTGTGAATGAAGATATGTTTTACTGCAAAACTGTCCAACATTCAACAATAGTAAATGATATATAAGATAAGCTTCATTGCATTCTCCTTCATCTCGTACATTTGTCGAATAGCAACCTAGAAGCTGTTAGTGTTTGTTTGGCAAACAATTTTCTTTGGATTGTGTTTAGGAAGTAATTGAACTATAAATTGTCCCTCGCTGTATTGAAATTGACGATAAAAGTTATAGACGTTAACATTAGGCTATTTTGTCTTAAAGTTAACCTCTAATTGTTTCCAATATACATGTATTACATGGTAATAACATTCGAATGTCTTTGTTATCTCTCCAAATATAGAATATTGAATTGTGCTTTGAGAAATGCATTCATATACATATTGAATAATATGTTTGCAGCTACATTTGTAATTTCTTTTAAATAGTTTAAATGTTAGGTAAATGTATAAATACTCAGCACTGGACAATCTTTACACTGATTTAATCCTCATAACACATTTAGTTTATAAGTGAACATGTACGTTCAGACGGGTATGAAATACATGTATATATACATGTACAATACATACATATATAATATGTAGTTATTTGTAATGGTAAGGGAATGCCACACCATTACATTGTCAAAGAACAGCATTAGAACTTCTAATTAAAACAAATCTGACTTACAACGACATATTTCTCAGTATCTAGAACATAATTCTATTGTTCACATCACGTTTTGTCCTGATATTTTATTGATTATACCAAATGTCCTTGTACTTAGATGGTATGAAGACTGAGAAAGTATTCTCAAAACATTTTACAACAAACTATCAATTCTAGACGACAGGCGTTTTATCTTTTATCTTTTTCCACCTAAACGGAACAATAACTATCAGTCATCTTGTAGAAATTGAATCTTAAAATGATTTTTATCGAGATACATTATCTGTTGGTGCACGCTTTGTCATAAAAATCATATTGAACACAATTATCTGTTTGTGCACGCTTTGTCATAAAAATAATATTTAACACAATTATCTGTTGGTGCACGCTTTGTCATAAAAATAATATTTAACACAATTATCTGTTTGTGCACGCTTTGTCATAATAAAAATATTGAACACAATTATCTGTTGGTGCACGCTTTGTCATAAAAATAATATTGAACACAATTATCTGTTGGTGCACGCTTTGTCATAAAAATAAAATTGAACACAATTATCTGTTGGTGCACGCTTTGTCATAAAAATAATATTGAACACAATTATCTGTTGGTGCACGCTTTGTTATAAAAATAATATTGAACACAATTATCTGTTGGTGCACGCTTTGTTATAAAAATAAAATTGAACACAATTATCTGTTGGTGCACGCTTTGTTATAAAAATAAAATTGAACACAATTATCTGTTGGTGCACGCTTTGTCATAAAAATAATATTGAACACAATTATCTGTTGGTGCACGCTTTGTCATAAAAACTAATATTGAAGACAATTATCTGTTGGTGCACGCTTTGTCATAAAAATAATATTGAACACAATTATCTGTTGGTGCACGCTTTGTTATAAAAATAAAATTGAACACAATTATCTGTTGGTGCACGCTTTGTTATAAAAATAATATTGAACACAATTATCTGTTGGTGCACGCTTTGTTATAAAAATAATATTGAACACAATTATCTGTTGGTGCACGCTTTGTTATAAAAATAATATTGAACACAATTATCTGTTGGTGCATGCTTTGTTATAAAAATAATATTGAACGAAAAAATATATTACTACCTGTTGTTTGATCTTGCACGATATTCACGAATGGTTTTGTAAATGTTTTGTGTGATAAACTAGCAGGAGTAAGATTGATAAGTTTAAGTTTCTGTTATGGTTTAGAGTCCTGATTTTGGTTAAAATAATTAACACTCACCTAATGCCCCCCAGACGCTTTTAAGGCAAAGCTACTGTTTGATTGAATTAGTTTAACTTTTGTTATTCCACTATTTGATATTTTTGAATTTTTGTTTTAAAATAATGCAAACTAAGCAATGATTTGCATTTGTATTATCTGAACTATTTTGCCTTACTAAGAACATTTTGGTTCTTTTTAACTTGCCCCATTAGATCTTTGTCTAAATAGTGAGACTTTTTATTGTTACTTTTATATACGGTTATTTAATGTGGTGACGGTTTTTATATATGTCAAATTTACATTATACCAAGTTTTAAGTATTAACAATTATTTAATTTTCACTTTCCATCTACGCATATATACAATTTTAAATATTGTACATGGTATGCCCTTTACTACTGATTTTGTGAATTCCGCTAAATTGTTTCTTGGCAATTGAATTACTTTATACAATAAAATGTTGATTTGACTCGGCTTGATAAGTATGGTACGAGAGTATTTAAATATCGGTAACACGGTGAAACTTATTGATGCAATATTGTTACTCTCTTAGTTTAAAATTTGGCAATATTGTCTTTAAGTATAGTCTTTAACATTTGGCGGAAATTTTCTTAATGAATTGGTTTTCTCAATGTTATTGGCTACCCTAGTCGAAATGAGGATCCGTTTAGAAGTCTTCTCAAAATTATTTGTTTTTCATTAATATTAGATAATTTTGTCAGTAAAATATTTGAAATAAAATGGGTCCTAATTATGCTTAGAAACTGTTTTACTCAGCAATTAATAATTTGAGCACTTGACCTGAAAAAAGACAACTAACTTTCAAACAATGAATAAGTGCACCTGAAGAATAACTCAATCTTCAAAATATATACATTGAAAAATGACGTAAATGAAAAAACAAGTAAAGGAAGTCATACATAGATTGCATTTATATATATATTTGTTAAATGTGTTATCCACTATAAATAAAGATTTTACTTACTTACTTACTTACTTACTTAATGGAAAGTTCATATCTTTCAATATAACACTGAACGACTAGAACAGTGCTAGTGCTCGTACAATAGTACTTAAAGTAAACGGTACATATTCTAGAGGTATGATTGCAGTTTGTTCGATGTGATATATTGACACAAATGACATAACATCATATTCCATACTGTTCAAATGATGCATTATCTGTAAAAGATGCTTCTTATGAAGTTCAGCCAATATTAATGTTGATTTCAGATTTTTCTCTACGAACATTTTAACGTGTGTTAAAACCATTAAAATATTTCCAAACGACTCTAAATTACAGTTAATCGCAATTTAAGTGTGGTTTTCTACTTCTTTGTTATTATTTAACCATTAACAGATAAACAGTTTTAAGAATTACAGAAGTATTACTCATTGTAAATTACTAGATTCAAGTCCTATTTTACATATTAGCATTTTCATGAAAGCCAAAAAGCTCTACAACATGTAATTAATACAGAAAGGTTTTTGTATCAACTTTGGTTTTCTAAGAGCAAAAGTATTTGTCGTCGCTGCATACATGTGTATTTGTTTTGCTGAAACACTTCAAAAGGTTTTTTTCTGCCTGCATTTTCAAAATATTTTTGCGTGTGTAATCATCTGTTGCTTCCATGTATAAACTCACCAAAAAATGCAAACATCGTCTTGAGGTCATTAATTTTTGTCTGTGCCGTGTTTAATATTTTAGATACACGTGAACATATATTTAAGAAATAACACGTATTGAATTCCAATCGATTAATCGTGTTTTTTTGGAATTCCTGACATTTTTTTCAGTCAGTTGTATTTGTTTGAAATGTACATATTGTACAAATGCATCATAAACAAAAGCTTATTTGAATTCATCATTGGTATTGTAATGATTTATCTCAGCTTATGTTTTGAAGTCAGACAGACAATGTCTTATATGTATTGGCAGTATTTTAACATTTCACACTTTATGTATATATGTTGTACTGAGCCAATTGTCTAAACTGACACCTTGTGTATGTTGGAATTTCTCGTTCATATGATGTGCTATCTAGATTAAGCTTTGCATACAAAATGATGAATCATATAACATACATTGGTAAATACATACCTCGAACATTTGGGTCATTTTGAGCGTATGTTATAAATAATATTATAGTCATTATAGTCCATTTATTCTCAATTGTCAAAGTTTGAATAATTTCACGTTGATTGAATACACACTATTATAATATAACGAGTGTTAGACAAAGAGCACGAAGTCACAAAGAAATCAGTTGAGAATTCCAGAATATATCAACTTAATTTGTTTGTTTGTTTGTTAGGTTTAACGCCGTAGCAACACATTGTATAGGTCATATAACGGCGGTCAGTCAACCATATCACTCCTCCTGAAAAGGCTAAATCTATGGATTTAGCTGTTATCCAACTACTAAGGGCCTACTTTCGTCGGTGACTGACAACTGCCTTACATAATAAAATATCATTGGTCGGAGAGGAATGGCCGTAGAAATAATTTCATGACCATGCTCCACGATAGTATGCACTGCCCGCGAATCGAACTCACGATCCCTCGATCAGTAATCTTGCGTGATACCAACTGAGCTAGCCGGGCGGTTTTTATAATTTAATACAAAATTTAAAAAAATCTAAGCGTAACAATGATTAACTAAGCTTATATATGTGTCGGACGAGTCACGTGATTAATATAAGCATACATTTGCTAATTTAATTTTGATGTTTTATAATCACATAGTTGAACTATCTGATAATTGTTTGCAAATGATGCAAATTAAATTGGCAAGTTTATTATTAATTATTACATTCTAGTTTGATGATGATTTTTACGTGGGTGACTTTCATCATATTGTATATGTTTACAAATAGATGCATGTCTGATTTAATAAAAGTTAAGAATATCTGACTATTGCAGTTCTTGTACATATAAGTATACCATTATAAAATTATGGTCATCTTAATCATTATGTCTATCAGTACGAATCGTAAAAAGTTATTACTACTCGTATTGGAATATGTAGGTTAGTATTTTGGCCGGGTATACAATTATTGAACGTTAAAAACATATTATTCCACAAACTATAAGATATGATGGTATTGTTGGCAAAAGATAAGAACTTTCTGGAGCATATTAGATCATATGATAAATATGAGTACTGTTGTATTATGCTTTTTTCATGTTCAAATATAAAAACTTATTGTATATATTCTTTCACTGAAACGAGCCGTTTTGGAAGACGTTCACCTCACGCAAAAGTTCATTGTATATCTAAACGTTTTTTGTAAGATAATAGTTCGTCACGCTATCTACTGGCAGCTATATTATACATGTGGGATGTGACACACATTGCTTCGTTTGACCTATATAGTATTCAGATGTCTAAGTTTGCATTTAGGAAAGTACGTCTTATGACTTATTAGTTTTGTACTTAAAGTATTTTTATGTGTAAATTCTAAACTATCTACTAGCAATTCCTCTTGATAACATCTTAAAAGACAATGATAATAGAATTAGTCTGAAACCGTTTGAAATAAAACTTGAAAGATATAAAAATGATGTGAGATCAATAGTTTATTCATAAAATACGACGTTAACATTGAATACTATTATTGTACTCATGGTTTTCTTGTTTTTACATTGTGTATTTTAGATAAAGATCAAGATCAATGTTTAATGGTGCTTTAACTTTTTTTGCGATGAATAGGAACTTCCATAGGATATATAGTATCCCTTATCAGCAATTATTCAAATAAATAATTTTTCCAGTCTGCCATTTCTAAAACTAAATGATTTAAGTTGATTGGTACATAGTCGTAGTTCTTCGTTCGCTTTTTTGTTATTCTAAAATAGGAAATGGTCGAACAAACGTATATTTGTGCGCATTGTACATTTTTGTTCACTACTTTGTTGACATCTAGAACAACTTCTTTGCAGTTTCTTTTCCATAAAGAGATACTTTAGGATTATTAGTCAGCTAATAGATTCTCGTACAAATGTCTTGTACTATTGTTTTGTAATGTACACTAAACACTGTAATAGAGATAATGTAAAATCTAACAGAATATAATTTTTTTATAATTGTAAAACTTTAATACTTTAAATACTGAAAGACGATTCAACATAAATATACTTCAAAAGTTCCTTGATGTGGATCAAATGAACATTGACTCTTTGTGTTATTATTACAAAACAGCAAAACTGCCATACAGAAGTAACAATATTGCTAAACTTTGGCTTGTTTTGTTTGTTTTTGTTGGGTTTAACGCCGTAGCAACACAAAAAAGGTCATATAACCGCGGTCAATCAACCTACTTACTCCTTCCGGAAAGGCTAAATCTCTGGATTTAGCTGTTAACCAACTACTAAGCGCATACTTTCGTCAGTGACTGACAACTGCTCTACATAATTAAAAATCATTGGTAGGAGAGAAAATGGCTGTAGAAATAATTTCATGACCAAGCTCCACGAAAGTATGCCCCGCCTTGGAATCGAACCCACGACCCCTTGATCAGTAGACTTGCGTGCTACCAACTGAGCTAACCAGGCGGCTGCTAAACTTTGGTATATAAGAGTCTACGTGTGATATATTAGCCATAATGTCTACATTGGACGATATATTGTTTACATTTTCTTTGACTATGGAATAATACTGTATTTACTACAGACAACTACAAAGTTAACAACAATAAGTGCAAAAAGGTTTTGCCTTAAGTATTTGGCATTTGATACTTAATGTTTGTATTTCGTCGTGATCGACACAAGTAACTAGACTTATAAATTGCTAACCTACATTCATGCATTACATACAAATGCAAAGCTGTCTACCAAACATTAAATCAACGTTCCCAAATGTATAATCTTAAGTACATTCACTCTCCTAACGTTTTATCATTTCTAATAACTACCAAAAGGCTATCATTATATGCATATCATAATTAGCTAAAACATTACTTGCATTGCATTTTGGGAAATGTTTGAATCACAAATTTGCACTTACTAAAATTACATTAGTAATCAATATTCCATAAGATATCTAGAGATTGCTTCATCTAAAATCAAGTGGAACATTTTACTAGTTTCTGATTACTTACAAGTTATGTTTTTTAGGTACTGTAATACAAACTTTTGTAACTTGCCCGGCAAGCTCAGTCGGTATCGCACAAGTCTACTGATCGAAGGGTCGTAGGTTCGATTCCCGAGCGGGGATTACTTTAATTTTCTACGGCCATTATCCCACCTACCAATGATTCTTAATCATGTGGGACAATTGACAAGTCACTGTCGAAAGTATGTGCCTAGTAAGTGGTTAACAGCTAAACACAAAATTTTAGCCTTTCTAAAAACGGTTTGTAGGCTGACTGATATGACCTATACAATGTGTTGTGGCGGTATTAACTCCCCCAAACAAAAAACAAAACATATCTCCATTTCATTTGTAGAACAATTTAAAATTCATATTAAGATTATGTCAAGTGACAGTCGAATAGAATATTATCACTATAATTTTTATAATTAATAATACAATTTAAAATATGACAAATGATTTAATTTAAAAAATGAATCTTTATTTTTCTAATGAAAATTAGCTTGAAACATAGAGAAGCTACGTCATAGTATGAGCAAAAATAATTGTTTTATTAATATTTTATGTTTAGTTTCACTATAATCATATGCGTTATGTTTTTGTACACATCTGGCATTAATTAAATCTCTAAAGACGAAGCTAGGTTAATGGAAGAAAAATAAATTATGTAAAACCAGATAATAATGTATGACATATTAAAGCAATCATGCTTCCAAGTTTATTTCAAGACATAAATCCTTAGTATTGTGATTATTTGGGGGTATTGTAAACCTATTGACGTTGCAACCGTGGTAGGTACTAGTTTAGGTCAAATGGACTAGGGGGAGAATGTTAATATAATATATTTGCAAAAGAACATTGTAGATGTTTGTGTTGTGGTAAGCATAGTTGTTAGAAGTCTTTTGCAATTGTTTTCTGTGTACTTTACTGATTGCAATACGTCGTCAGTGGATGTTTCCTTTCATGGTATTAATTTTCTGACTTTATCTTTTATTCAGATGCGACACCCTTAAATAGTTAGAATTAACTTTGCAAGTACCGTATTTAAGGTTAACAACAACCAGCTTACAATATTTATAATTAATAACATTACAATATTATGTTTTCAATAAAATTGTCTACATTTCTGAAAAAAAAATTCATCTGAGTTAAAGCAAAAAAGCTAGCTTGAACACAATTCTTCATATCAATGTCTATACCACTTAACAAATGAAACATAAAACAGGAAGTTTGAACTGATGTTGACTGTTTTCTCCATTATATTCTATGGCACTGTCATTGACGATCTCTTAATAGTTTGCTCAAAAATTCTAAAATGGTTGTATTTCTCCAACTCAGAAATTACCCTTGTTGACATGGGGTTTCTTTAGGAACACATCCAATAACCATTTTGAAATGTTTTCCATTAATATTAGATCATTTGTCTGTTAAAGATGACTGTAGAAAAATAAAGTCCGGGTAAAAAATATCAAACAAATTATTAGATCCGGGTTCATAAATGATTTTGCACTGCAATAATGAACTATGAATACTTCAAAATATGGAATGAAGTTTAAACTTTTCTGTTGTAGCCGTTTTGTGATATTCGTTATGGTTTAATGATAGTTTGGATTAAGCAGAAGTATGTAAAGCAGTTTGAGTTGGAATATAACAATGTCCATACATCTTGCTTGGCTTTGTAAGTACTTAGGTTCTTCAGCAAACATTAAATTCAGCTAACATTTAGTGAAATATTTGTCTGTGACAATAAAACTGAATAATACTCTGTTGTCTTTATTTTAATATTAAAAAAGTCAATACCTAAATGAAACTTGTACATATTACAATACTATTAATGTATTGAAGCAAATCGCTAGGCAATCGCTTTCAAATGTTTAACTGTTGTCATATTCAATACAGACAATTCGATTCTCCATACTAATATTCGGTTAAACAGTAATTCCATTTCCCCGAACAGGAACATATTAGCACATATTTGAATTTCAGATTTGTAAATAACTATATTTAAATTTATACCATTAGTTCCAACAACGATCATTACAGCTTGCCGATGTAACAAAACTGTCCAAACAAAAATTCAACTCCACTTTCACAAATTATTTTGTCGATATAAGATTATAAAGTCATTAAAATAAATTCGACATATGCGATACATAGTTGTGATAAAATTATTACATAGGGTGGTGTCTGATTAAGGTTAATGTGCCTTATAACTCTTCCTTTTACGTCAAAGCTAACTAAAATGAGATTTCCATAAAATCCGAACAAGAAATTGGAAATAAAAAAGTTCTAATACTCGACAATTGATTCGCTATTTACACTACGTGTTTACGTCACCAAATGTAAAATTTGGGTCGATGTGAATATTATCCAATCTAAACAGGCATGTAATGCACCGCTAAAATCAATCAAGTTAATTTCAGAAAACTCGGTTTAGGCAATTTATCTCTGAGTGTGATTTATTGAAATATTTAATCTAAGAACCAGGTTGTTTTGTGAGTTTGTAGACGTACAAATGCGCTCAGAGATTTATTTCTTTGTTTTGATTTATGTATGTTTGTTAAACCTTATTAATTCACTAAACTTAATAATAAGGTTCAATTTTCAGTTATATACCATTGCATATTCAGATGATTTTTGTCAGAGGCAAAGGTTTTAAACATTGCTTCTTTTCGTGTATGTGGAAGACATACACTTCCATTGATTTCACCGCCTTACGTTCATACAAACATAAACGCAACACGAGGTATGAAAGCTAGGAATGGTATTATGGATATTATGAATGCCAATGAAATAACCATTGATGTACCGCTCTGGTATTACAAAGTGAACGATTAAAACCTACCCCCTATCGTTGTTAAATGTATATGCGTTAGTATTGGCATTACAAGTTAACATTATCATTCGAACAAAACACAGACAAATATTTCATATAGCCAGTCAACCTAATGTCTAGGTAAATCTAATCAATTGTCAAATAATTTTACTTGACTGTCGTCTGCGATTTAGATGAGCGTGTCAATTCCAATATAACTTTAATTTTGCCTAATTCATAAAACCATGAAATATAATATCGATAAAAGAAAATAAAAGGTAAGGTTTAGTTAACTTTATATTCTTTACAAATTACAAGTACGTAGCCAAATTGCAATTGCTACTGAGAAATACCAACCGATAATTATTAAATTTGCTAACTTATCAAGCTATTTCAGGATACTTTTTGTGAAAGATGTTCCCTTTAGTCTTACTAAATATTTCGAATATGATAGATTTCTTGATTAGAAAAGTCATCAAAACATCAAAGCAGTAAAAGTTCGGTTTTATAATATAGTTGATACCGTCATGATGGATACATATGAAAGATATTTATCAAATGTAATGAGTTTTAGATGTAAAACTAATTTTCAATATGACATTATATCGAAAGCGAGAAACGGTTTTTTAAATAAAGAAAGACAGATTTGTACATATCAAAGTCCTCTGTGGTGTTGCTAATTTAGACGTAATTGACAGGGAAATTTTGATGTAGTACCATTTGTCAATAGTGATATGATATTTGATACCGTTGATTTTAACACTGAAAAAAGTCTTTGGTTGGCGAATGTAACTTCTGCTCTGAAGGTCTCTGTTCATTCAGGAAAAACTGAAATCTGACGTGATTATTTGCAAAGATTTTTATGGAAAACCGTCTTGTACGTAAATTGATCAGAGCTTATAGTTATGTGTTTGGTGTGACATTTAGCTATTTAAAGGTTTTTATACGTAATTCTTAATACGTATGCTATTATAATTGCCTACTGTATTTTATAATCACTGACGCTTTTAATTTATGTCTTCGTATTAAATGTGCAATTTGAAGTTTCAACGAAAAGGGAATGAGTTAAATAAGCCTGACTGACTGAGATGACTGGCTGAAACATGTGTTATCCATATGGAAAATTTCCAAAATTAAACAATTCAAAATTACTAAATATATAAATAAAATGCATTCTTTATTATTTATTCCATGATATGCGAAATACTATAACAAAGATATTTTGTATGCATAATCTGTGTTTGATATGTGTTTAAGAAATTATGAAATGGCAAGTTTGTTCTTGATATGGTAAAATTAAATTGACATTTCAACTTTTAAGACAACTATATATTGCTTGTCTTGAAATGAATCAAATATTATCACCATGCTATCTGTCACGAACCATTAGGACAGTCTGGCTAAAAATATTCTTTATTTCGAATCAAATATGAACAAGAGTAATATATGCATATGGTACAAGTGTGTAAGAACAGATTTGTCTAAAAATACAAACTGTAATATCTATATTTAATCATATCAATCATATCAACTCAGATATTTTAAGATTCCAATATTTGTTTGACTACGATTAAAACTGTCTATCTTACAAAGAAGATTATCATAGTATTTGTACTTTTATTAAGACATTTTATTGATCTAAAACTTTGTCTTGTACTATCTTCAATGTTCATACGTCTAAGAAAATCGTAAAAATAAATACATATACTTTAAACATATAGTATCTGTTCTAGACGACAGTCGTTTTTATCTTACGTCTTTGCTAAATAAAGCAATAGCTGTCAGACATCGATGAAGAATGACCTGAATAGATTCAGTGTTTGCTTAAAGTTCTCGCTAAAATTGAACGAGATAACATTATGCGATGTATAAATATCACACGAAATACGCAAAAGAATTAATGAAGTACTACTTGTATGTGCAAAATTTTGTTTATTAACAATTAGTGTAATGTAACAGACACATATTTCTAATCAAATGACTCGTTAATGCATTTGATAAGTGTTTAATGAAATGTTTTAAGATGTGTGTGCAATTAGTGACAAAATGTAATGATTAATGTGTTTTGTAATTTTGATATGTATTAGCAATAATAATTCTTACTGATCTGTAAAACAACATTACATCATTTATTTACATCTTTACAATCTCTTTCAACAAAACAATACTGATTTTGTACCATGATATTGTCTTTTAATTGATAAAAATATTAGTAATAAAGTTAGATAGATAGAGTTTATCCAATAAACGAAAATAATAATTACATAGCACACAAATGATTAAAATACAGTAAAATCATAAAATATAAATACTGTCAGTATAGTACATTCATTGTGCTATGACCTATTTTCATTTATTAAGAATAGCACAAATAGGCAATGTAGATACCTTGTTTCCATTGTGTTCTATACAAACAATACAAAATTGGAAACCATTCTTTCGAAGTTATTGCAAGGTCTTGTCAAGTAAGTTATTTAGTAGTGCAGTTATGTAATAATCTTTATTTACCCTTTTATACTTGAGTATTATTATAGATTGAAGAAAAAAATTATTTACAAAATTTCAATATAGAAGACAATACCATTAAATGTAAAATTGCATTACTGTTTCTAATACATATTGGGCGCACGTATTCTAATATTTCATTTTCCATGCGGCGTCAATTTTGATTATTTTTGTACCACTATCTCTAACAATCGTTTGTTTGATTAGAAAAACCCCATTACAGTAGCCCAAAATATAAAGATTTTCCCTTTCTTTGCAAAACGTAAAAATAACAATGGTTCTTGGAGAATTAATATTGGGAATATAAAAGTCGAAACAGGATCAATACGTGCTTTACTGGACATCAACTGAAATAAATATAGCAATACATTTTCATGAAGAAAAATGAAAACGTGAATTCGGAGATCTCAACAACTTATTGAATGATACAAATATAATTATGAATATACTGTTCGTTAAAATACTAATACTTACGATTGCTATTAATAGTGCATGCATGACTATTTTTGATAAATCCTGGTTGACAAGTGCCTATTGTAACATGGTGATTTGCAACTTTGATGATCGCAACCGATTTGTCAAAATGTAACAAGATTGTGTATTTATGGCTATGCATTTCATTTCTTCCAGCTTTTGACTGTGTAAATTATGCAATGATGTCGCACTAAATTTTAGTATCAGACATTTAAGTTAAGTCTGTTTGCAAAAAACAAACATGCTCTAATTGCTTCATGATCAGTTCACAATGTAACAACACATTTTTTCTCTAAGAAGTGTCTTATGGTACGATCAATGAAGTTTACACAAATATCATCACTGAGGCATATTTCACTTGATGATTATTGCAGATGAACTTGAACCAAAATTATAAATTTCTTAGAATTAATTAAACAACCAACATAATATTCAAAGCAGGTGAATTAAACTGGAAAAAATGAATTTTTGTGTGAATGTAAGCCTCTGAAACTCGATTTCCAGCTCTTTCAGTACTCTTGTTTAAGATCAAATATTTGTATTTAACGTGTGTTTGGCTATCATCATACCTTTAAATTGACCAATTTATCTAGTTTTGCAATTTTCAAGATATACTCTTCAAAGCAATTGTTGGTTATAGCGAAATGACTTGAGGTTACTTAAACCTTGATCCAGTGACCTACTTTTACACATATCAAGATCAAGCTACCCTGTTCCTTAGGTGAGCCTAGTTTCATATCAAATTCGGGTGTATGGTACCAAGTTGAAGGACTTGTATATATTAACGGACAGAGACTCGTTTTTATGTACGCAGATAAACAAACAAAACAAGGGTTTTCAAACAACAAACATCTTTTTTAATCATAAGTGTATACGATACATGTAAATGTTACTGACATATAGCACATATATAATTGTTCACGAAGATATTGGTTTAAACATCAGTCGAATGGTTTCAGACGTGTTTCGAGACCTTAAGATTTTTAAAATATGTCATGAAATAATAACTCGCGGCTGCTGCTTGCCGGAATATTTGGGCCGCGGTCGCGGCCCCTGCGTCCCCAGCTCCTACGCGCCTGTACTTAATATGAAAGAGTAGACGATTTCTATTTTTCAGTGTTCAATCACTACTTTAATGACAGCGATTTATTCTCAGTTATGTCTAACTTATATTTACACTGTATATTTTTGCTCTGCTGAAAGATCATTTGCAAATATGCATTGATCATATTCTGATTAATGCCGAGGTCTGAATAAAACTGTAACCTGTATGGAGCATATTCCACGTATAAAGAATACGTTATTATTGATTTGTATATGTGCACTTCAAAGTATCGGTATCAATTCAAAATATCAATACTTCATTTCTGATTACAGAAATTGCTTCAGAAAACTGGTACTAATTAAACATTTAATTTCAAAATATTCACCGTGTTAGATTTAAGAAGGTCTTATAGGTTAGTTGCTCTTTGTGCAGAACATAAGAAAAAAGGAAAATCCAAATTAAAATAAACACCAAGTACCTTGACTTCTTCTATGACGATGTCATCGGTAAATTCTTCTGAATGAATAAATGTTCATGGATTTAAATATACATTTTGCATTTACAATTTTAGGGAGGTCACAGCTCACTTTCAATAAAAGCTTTCATTTATAACTTTGCGACAGAATGATTTTTCATAAATCTTTTTCATGCAAAAAGATGACATGGGTGCAGTAAATGAAACATATTATGTGCCGATATCAATTATTATGGTTGCCAAAATCAATGACTGAAAATTGGAATTAGAAGAATTCCACCTTAAATTAATAAGATAATTTTTTTAAAATCGACAAAAGCAAACCATCTCGGAGAAAGATTTATGAACAATATTCGTCAAAATTAAAGGTACAGCTGCATTGTCTCAAAAGAAACTAACCCTTCACCAGACTATGTCTGTCAGAATACTCGTCTTCTCCCCGATTGTGTAACAAAGGTTGAAACATATAAAGCAGAATGTTACTCGTCTAAATATTCTTACTTTTAGAAAAAAAACACGTAAGAGCATTATCTTATCATTTTGAGTTATTCACAAATCTAAGAAACGAACATTTTAACACAAATAAAACGCATCAAAATGTTTCCTTTATACTAGAAAATGCTTCTGTGCATTATCTTTGCATAAACTAATGTTTATGTTTTTTATATTTGTTTCTTATGGTGCATAATACAAATTATAGTAATTGAACCTGTGTATAAACTATTAAAAGATATCTCAACAACTTTAATTTACATTTAAACGCCATTTAACATAATATTGCGTTTGTTAGCTATTATCCCAACCATAATATGAATGTTATACAATTCTCCGAGGTTTTATTCAAATCAAATCACAAGAAACAAACTTACATAATCCTTCAACGTTTCAAAAATCTCTGTTAATCTTTTTTATATTCTGTTTCAAACTATATTGCCAGAAAGTAATAGCTGATATTATTCATCAATTTGTTAAAAAAACTTAAATCATTCAATAGTATAAAAATAATTTTCAAATTACGCTGTTATATATCAAACGTAAACTCCATGAATTGTCATGTTGGCCTTAATTGTTATCTGCATTTCTTTTCTATTTATTTAAAAAGACTGACATAATTCATTTTGCGTGTATAATTGTATACATGTACCATAATAAATCAACAATGAAAACCTATATATGGTTTACGAGATGCATTGCTATGAATTTTATTTGCAACTGTTAGTGCAATTATACTTAAAAATGAACAAAGTATGTTCCTTTATTTGAAGCAGGAAAACAATTTCAAGTACATTGTACCTACATTCACATACACTTTTCAGTACCAACATAGATAATCAAGTGCAGTTAGAAAACTAATTAGAACTAGTATAGCTTGGTCTCCACTCCTCATGCCATGATTACCTTTAATGAAAACCTATTTAGCAGTCTCGAAACGGAAATACAATTTCCGCCAGTATAAACGTTTGCATCAAGATGGTGATTCACGTCAAAGACAAACAATTATCATTGCTGATTATTCGAAAAGATGGACACTTGAGTTCTGATTTAATTACGCTGGTGACAAGGTCATTTCCTCAACTACATGAAAACATCTAAATCATATCATATGGAGAAAAATTGTCTCCCACTCTTTTTTTTTCGATTTGAAAATATAATGAAATACTCCACTAAAAGATTTTCAAGTATTTCCATTGAACGTTTTCTGTACCTATACTTATGTTATATAGATTATAAATTTTAAACCTTAAGTAGATATTGTTAAGTCTACAATAATACGGAGAGATGAACTAGTGCATTAGTCATATTAATGTTTATGGATGGGAAGCATACAACAAGTTACAAATATATAGCATTTATTAAAGAAATTTTCAAAATGATACAAGCATTGAAGAAAATGTTGTTTAAAAGACTGTTTTTGCTATAATATATGCACTATTATTGTATGCATTTGTTCGATATATAAGATCACTGCCAAGGGGTCATTTCTATATACTGGGCATGGAATCAGCATCATATGATTTGTCTGATAAAATAATTAAAATACAGTTTTTTCTGCAACGTCATTCTTCAAGTTATTAATGTCCATAGAGTTGTTTGGTAGACACATCATTACATACAACAGCAATTTGTTCTGCAACTTCTTTTGTCACTTGAGGTTCTACTTTGTATAATCTATTGATATTAACATTCTAGTACTCTCTGATCTCCAGATCATTTACAATAACTTTCAGTAAAGAGAATATGTTCCAGACGACAGGCGTTTTTATCTTACATGATTTTCTCCTAAATAAAACATTCGCTACTAAATCTCGTTTAGAGATTAAATCATACAATATCAAACATCTTTACTTACTGGGTTTTGAATGGAAAATATTGATCGAGAAAAACATTTAACGTCATTTGATATTGCATGATATTAATCATTGTTTAATAATTACTCAATAATGAATAAAACAATCCCTAGAGAAGGATGTTTATGTAAATAATATTTTATCAGTTGATGTAAGGTCATAGACGCTTGCTTTTAGTTAAATTACTCAGTATGTTGTCTGGAGATACATGATCTTATCTATCGTTATTGTTTTGTACTCCCAGACATGGAAACAACCTTTTAATCATTGATCATGTTGTTATATCATATATGGAGCTTTGTTGTAAATGTTTCATAAAACATTCCTAATACACTTGTCTGGTCATTTCTACTGTAGTTATTTCAGGCATACAAATTATGTAGTCATTGAAACCCTGTAGTGTCTGAACAACATTTTTTCTGTATTTCGACTCAAATGAATCACTACCAAATGCTTACTCGACAGTTATTTGAATGATTGTTTATAAGAAAGGCATTGCTGTTAATTTGATATAATAGCATAAAAAGGTAAACATTTTGGAGTATCATATACGACATACTATTAGTTTAGATTACGAAATACCCTAATATCAAAACTCGTTTACAAATAAACGCTTGTAAGAGCCAGAATTATTTGTTTTTATAAAGGCCTAGTCAAAAGTAACATTACCAAATTTTGTAAGTGGTCATTTAATTGTTGCTTTTTGTATGCGTTCTTCCACTAAAAAATGAAGGCAAGTGACTTCATATTTTATATTTACTAATCACTTAAAAAGCTTGTTTTTATAAAACGTTAAGCAATACTTCCTCTCGGAATTGCGTTTCAAATAATAAACTACATAACCATCACACAAGGTAAAATACGCTATTTAACAATTATAGTCGTTGTTCTATTTCACAAAAGCAACATGTTATTTCGGTACATCTTCTTTTTTCCCTGGGGTATGTACTATTAAAACTACCCCCTATATACAAGAAATTCAATATACAATGTTCATCATTGGATTATTTTTATTTAGCATTTCTCTGAACTATGATAATAACAAACAATAGTTTTATATGTACATGTAGAATGTTTACTCTTTCTAAGTTGATTATTTTTTCCAACTCAATAATTACCTCAGTTGACATGAGGGTTCCTTTTAGGTTAATTCAACAACAACGTCGATTTGTTTTCCATTTATATTAGTTCATTTGCCAGTAACGGATAACTGAAATTGTGTCCGACAATAAAAAGAGAAAATGATGATTAGAACTGGTTCTTTAATGATTTCGCACTCTGATAATGTACAAGGAAAACGTTTCGCCAAGAGTCTTGAGTTCAAACGTTTTATAAGAGTATGTGTTCGTTACGAGATACAATCGGCTGTTAAAACAGCGAAGCACATACTCTGTATCTTTGAGATATGAATCACATTTGGTAAAGATGTGCACATTAGTAATCTTTGTTTAATGATGATGTTGCGAAATGTGTATCTTATACATTACCAATATGACCAGCTTATCAAATGTGGTGGTTTTAGGAAGCAAATACTCTATGCAAATACAAATGTATTTCCTTATCCTGAATGCAATGTTCCTTGCAATAAAACTGTTACTATTGACCAATATGGTAGACAAGTTACTCATAGTACTATTACTGGAGAAAGAAATATCTCAAGTCTCGTATTTAACTCGCCATTCGGAAACAAAATGTCCATGTTTGAATTGATGCCATATCTGCAACAATAACTAATGTAATAGAAGTCTGAAGAAGTGGATCCATACAGACATTTTGTTAAGCTCCTTGGTATTACCGTTAATACACGCCTCAATAAGTTGTTTATTTGTATGCATTCAATCTTAAACTATTCAGCGTTCACCATGTCCAGACAAATCAATTTTTTTGACTATACGACTAGCACTCGTAATTTTGTATGAATTAATAACCGAGAGAAATGTTAGATAATGACTGACTCTGAAGTAATTAATTCATTGTTCACCTTTACAACTAGTTTACATCTTTATTTTACTCGTTACCTATACTGGCAGCTTCAAAATCGTTATTTCGTACATACACATCCATAATGTTTATAGTGGTTACTATAGTCATGAAATGAACAAGCGCAATATTCGTAAAATTTGACATTATCGTTGTCTATACACATTCTGAAATATGTTACATTTCTTAGATTCAGTTTTAATCAGTTTGTTATAATATTCTTAAATGTAGTGTTGTATATTGAAATCAATCCCCATCACTACTTATTGGCATACTTTGTGAGTCCAAAAGTCAGCTGTAGCCAAAAGTACTTGTTGTAGCTGTGGACCAATCAAAACTGATTATACATGATTATACATAAACATGTGTCTCGAAATGAACATATGTGTTTATAATAATTTTATCAACTTTGGTTTACTATTACAGCCACTCTAAGATGAAAGTCTAAACTAGTCTCTACTATCTAACTAATTTACGGAATAAATGATATTAGAATCCATAGAGGGTTTATTGATGTTAAATCACAGGATGCGAATCCCACATTGCCTATTAACATTTTAATGGAAGCCAAATCCCTATTTAATTCTGTTTACGCATCTGTATATTTTCTGTAACAACAAGTTTTTCTTCTGATGGCAGAAATAATAGCTATTTGTCGATTCATGTCTGTTTTTATCCTTCACCATTTGGTTTAACTTTCGAACTGTTTTTATAGCTCCCTATGGTAACAATGCAAGTTTTAGATTATGCACGTTCGCTTTGATTGTTATTGTTTTATGCACCAAAAAACCACAGGCATCGTCGTACTGTCTCTGATTTTTATCTGTTTGTATGTTTAGTTTTTGTTTAAGCTAAGAAGTGCAAGATATCAGATGGAGAACATCTTTCATTTTAACCAACTTTAGTTGGCATAGCTGAACAAAAGCGAGCCATGTAAATTAGTATGCATATTTGATTTGGTTACAAATGCATCGAACCAGCTATGTTTAGATACATATAACATATATTCGAAACTACAACTCCAGTGAAGCTGCAATTTTTAGCTTAAATATTTACGTTATGATAAATACAGTTAAACGTTTTAAATGAGTATATTGCTTAATCAGATCGTTGTCTAGTTTTTAATTAGTAAAGCATGACATTGTGTTGGTTTTGATATTGACAACACTTTAATTTTGTATTAGTTTAAGGCATAGCACGTTCATTTCAAGACCTTACCGTGAAAAGCCGCGTGTATTTAAATTAGTATTGGTTAGCGCTAGCTTACAGAGCTGAATGGTTCATACAACACTACCAAATTCATTCACTAAGTACGAGGGCTAAATTTGTTATGAAGCGTTTGTTCTTCAAAAGATAAAACTTTTTGATAGAAAGAATTTTATATCGTTGTTTGTCACATTAAAATATAAGCCAGTGTTCATTATTAAAAACTTCAATAATGAATAGTCTTTTGAAATAGCTCTAAACACTTTCAGATGAGTGTTATGAATATTTTTATTTTGATAAACTTCATTTTTTATTATTTCTAGTGACAAAACTATACATTTTTTTAAATCATCAGCTAGAATGCTGCTAGATGTGAGCGCATTATTATGCACATTTTTAAAAATATTCAGAAATATTTGATATAGAAATAACAACTATTATTACCTGATTGATTATATAATAGACTAGTCAGCCTAGCCCAAAAATGGACCTAACCTAGAAGTCCGTGTAATTCGATATTTTTAACTGTTTTCTGAGTGAACTGTTGACCGGTCAATAGTTTTGACTGTTGCCCGCGCGTGCTCTGACGTCACGTAATGACGTCACGTATTGACGTCACGAACTGTTACTGTACTTATATAAAGGGAAGTAACTGCTACGGGATTTTAGACTTTACCGGACGCTTTAAACATGTCAAGTACTGTTAAAATAGTAATTGATCAGGTAATTAAAAGTTAAACAGTTATTTTATGTGTGATTTGGGAACAGTCAAACGGTTGTCCCTCGATGTCGGGAATAGTGCATTAAACTGTTTCCCTCGGCCTACGGCCTCGGGAAACAGTTCAAAACACTATTCCCTCTACCTCGGGCCAACAGTTTGACTGTTCCCTATCACACATGAAATAACTGTATACTGTAATAAAATGAAACGTGACTATTACAATTCTACCAGTATATGTTAAGGTATTATTCCTGGTTTTAAGGGATTTTCAACTACGTAGTTTATTTAATTTAATCATTATTTTAATTTTTAATCATTTCAGTATTATAACATACATATATTTTATAGAGATTACATATATACGAGTATATGCGACCAGAAGGTTGTGATTATCAGTTTAACAAACATAATTTCGAAACTTTTAAATAGATGATAACATCAGGTCGTTTGCCTTGTTTTCCAATTATGAATTCTTGGTACTGAAAATTGTAAATTTTGTAAACGTTTTTACGATAATACTTTAAAACAATGAAAACTGGTATTTAAAACAACTCTATTATTCTCTTCATTTTAGTCAAGTTAAAAAGTATCAATAATTCGATTGGTGATCATCTGTGCATGTTAATGTTTATTTGATGTAGTAAGTCAATCATTTAATGAACCAGAAATATTAGCTTAACAAAGTATTGATACGAGCCGTCTAGAAGCCATGATATATGAGATTATAACAGTAAGTATTGAATAATTATGTCGATATCTGTACTATAATGCTAGAAATGCGCAAGAGTAAGCTAATAGAAAATAGTTAATGGCTTGCCCATATCATTTCCGTTTAGTACTACTATGATCTTTATTGAGGAAATCCATGCCACGTGTTATTGGAGTATGGAAGCGTTACATCTGTGTTTAAATGGTTATCTTATGACAATTGTGTTTCTATATCCTGTTATTTATCCACATTTTGTTGTTATGTGTCATTGATTTAGGCATTGTTTTTGTCCTATTTCTAATGTAAAAAACGTACAAAGGAACTATTTATACAAATTTCACCAAAGTGCATCCTTTAAACGATAAACCAATTTTAACAAAATTGCTATGAGACATCTTAAAGAAATTGAAACATAAATGATCTCCTATCGTGTGTTAAAACGTCAGGTTAGTTGCTTGATCTTGCACGATATGTTGCATATTACAGATTCCAATTTATCTAATCTCGCACGATATGCGTAATATTCACAACTGCACTTCATGGTTTTATAACACGCGTGTAAATAAAACAATCGACGCGAGATGAAGCAATAGTATTACTATGTTGTTTAACACTGTTAGCTTTATTTATTTGTTTATGGTGATAAATAAGTACCTTCAGCTACAATGTGGTTTATCAATTTAGCTAAGCTGTCGCATTTGCATAATTATTTACTCTTAAACTAAGATTCTGAAAGCGTCAATTGGTCAACCAAGATCTGCACTCTTAAAACGTTTCCATTGGCTTCTAGTAAAAGCTAGAATTATGTTTCAAGTCATTGTAATGTTTTGTTTGGGTAATCAAGGGCACCACTGCACCAAGCTATTTGAGAGATTTGTTCGTCTCAGCCAGATCTAGAGGACGTTATAGACTTCGATTTCAAAGTAACAGTAACTTTGTAATTCTTATGCGGCAATCTAAGACGGCAGATAGATCACAAGCAGTTGTAGGTCCAAAGTGGAAGAACAATTTACTTGGGCATTCAAAATCATTGACAACGTGACCATTTTAAGGTTAAGGCTTAAGACAAATTATTTAGTTTATCTCATGGATAATCGGTGAACTGTGTAGAGCAAATAGAATGTTTTACAATAATTTTTCGCTATTAAAGTGACATGTATTTGTGAATACATGTATATAATGCAAAAGATGAACGTTTCATATTAAGTTGCTTTCATTACAAGGAAATGCTTATTACCCTGTAACCATACTATTAGTATACGTTTTGTAATTGCCTTGAATCCTACATACAACAACTGATTAGCAGACGGTGCCTACTAAGAATTATTATTGATGTAAATAATTCTCAAATATTGTTTTGAAACTAAACTTGCCTTATTTGAAAGGTTTTTTGTTACAAATGACACATGACAGTTTTCATGAAACTCGGATAATTTTCTCCTGTCATATATAATGTTGCATTACAAAAATACTGCGAGAACATGTCATTGCCAGCATAAAATTACATGTACATGTACATGTTCATATGAATATTTTATGTGCGTTCTATAAACAGATTGTTTAACTTTCCAATACGGGATGGAACATTAACCATATCAAGTTTTATTGCCTCCTTTCCCCCAGAAGACGCAGTGTGACTTACGGCAATACCATGTAATTATACCAAAAGTAGATGTTTTGTTAATATACTGAATGAAGCACGTCGTTTTAACGTGGCGAATTAATAATTGCTTCATGACATACTCACGAAAATGTAACTGATTCTTTAATCAAGCTGAAGACATTTTAGAACGTACAATTATTTGTCGTCTGATTACTTTGTCATGTATATTGATATAATTAACTCTGTCAATTGATTTTTATTTGCTTAGAACCCTTACTGACTTGTTTTCCTACAATGTTCTGATGAATTTAAATGCACAGTTGGTTATTTTTAAAATCTAGCATGCATCTTTCACCAATGCTTTACAAAGACATCTTCATTTGCAATTCAAGAGATATTATAAAAGTTGGTCATATGATTGACAAAGGTGACTAAGTTTACGCTGTTATATTAGTTATGATAATTTGCTGAAAATATTTAAACGTATTGCAAAAGTTTAATTATACCATATACGTTAATAAATGTCAAATAAATAAGAAATGAAAACACTAAAACAAGTTAAAAGAGCCCTTATTGTACATCTGATGATAGCTCTAGATTAATACTTATTCCTATGACGCCGTTTTTGTTATCAAAACTACTTGAAATATAAAACATGATTCATATGTTACGCGTATACACAAATGAAGGAACGATGATGTGCTAAAATTAAACCATCAATTAAATAGGAAATGAATAAAAGTTTAATTAAAGTTATAATTTAAGACAAGCGGTTGAACAATGTACACTTTTAACAATAGCATCAACACATGAAATATTCATTGCCATCTACCGTTTAATTTTGATTGCTTAATAAGATTTAGCAAATGCTGACAGCTTTGATTTCTGAGATTTTTTTTCTGTGGATCCAACCATTTTTAGTTTTTAATAAGATATTCAGATTATTTTATTGTTTAAATATAATGGTTGGCACCATTGACATACATTGATATTCAATGTAATGCAACAAAACCTCATTGTATTCGTTTAATGTATTTGCGAATAAATTCATTCGCTTTGTAAAATTTGTCATATGTGTTGGTTACAACTACATGTTTTGTCGATCAGACAGAAACACATTTGATGCATTTATTAGAGTCTTATATAGCCCTAAGCATAAATACTGATAAATATTTAAAGTTTATATTGATATTTAACGCACGATGTTTGTTCAGTGACCTCGTGCAATAACATTTGTCTCTCTTAGGGAAAGCTATTGCTTGGATGTCCACATTAAATATTCATATTATTTGTCCATCTTTTACAACTCTTGAGAAAGATGGTAATCTTAAGGGGAAATGGGATTTTCTAACATTCTGTCAGATGTATGACATCGCACATCAGAACCTTTCTACTAGGACATTGGGCTACTATATATTTGATATTGTGTTATTGCAATGATCAACTAAGCAATTTTAGGTAGGACAGCTTCAAAACCTCTTGTTCCAGAAATACTTCAGGAAAAATAACAACTTTCAATGGTGAATTATATAAGGTATTATTAGAAAGGGATAAGGAAATCAACGTGTACATCGAATAGTTTAAACGCTCTTTTGGAACGTATTTTGATATCTTAATTATGTAAGTGATAAACAATGTTATGTTACAGCGGTAGATGGTAAATTAATATGTCATAACTCAATGTTTGTATAATTATTATCGTTGTCTATGTAATGAAATGAATGAAATATCAGATTTACTTGACAATATTTACTATAATATATCAATACCATTAGGAATAATAACAACAAACAATGAAGTCCTTATATTGTAAACGATATTAAATGCGTTTTATTCGACATAACTACGTACATCTATAAGGAACTATGATGTTATTACACTAGTTGTTATATTAATTTACGACTAATTATTACAGTATAGTGACAGTATATACGACTGTACTCTGTGTTTAAATTAATGGACACTGAGAGCTCTTGTATTAGTAAAGTACTTGATATAATTTAAGATACAACGATATGCTACTGTAGAAATAAGATTACTTTGTTATTCCTTTTGCAGTGTTTATAATATCTTATCTGATGAAATACCTGTAACACCTTAATGAGCTGAAAATAACAGCAGAAAGCATAATATTGACATTGATTTCAGTAATATACTGTGACAGTGCCATTTAACACTACATTAGTATTGTTCTGATGTCAATATTTGTAAGGTAACTGACACTTTCATGCTGCTACTGTTTCTTCTTCACTAATATAATCATATTGTAATGACTACATGTATACATTGTATTCTTACATGTTTATGTTGTTAGAGAGACAACAATTGCATTTTTCGAACAGTTTCTTGTAGCGTTGCTATTTCTATTTTTCTTGGGCAAAACATATTTGTGGTGAAATTACATCTAAGAATAACAAAAATAATATTAAAATATAGTGTTGTATAAGTCTATCGGTATTATTTTATGGAACCATTATTGAAACTTCTCAATACATTGTGCATTGCCTACGTACTCTTTGATAAAATAGTTTTTATGCCAATCAAAATATTGATTTGACTTAAGCCGAAATTATGTGGTAATAGACTTTTTAAAAATGGCAATTTTACAGAGTTCATGAGAACAAAAAACAAGTTAGACGTAATACTGCATTTGTGCTTGAATTGGCACATTATGTGCATTATTGTTTCGGCAAAGTTTTTTCTAAGCGAAATCATCACTTCCCTTTTCATAACACACGGTTATTTAAGATAGTAATGGCATTCAATTAAACACTCATGTACTTGTCATATTCTATCAATAAAATACAAAATAATGTTAAGCCATCTACTCTAACTGTGAGAGAATTCATATCTTTGTCGAGTATGATGAGTAAGCCGTGTTTAGATACAATATTTTCTTTATATAACATATATGTTTTTATAAAACTCTTCCTACATTATAGTATAAACATTGCATATTGGTTCCCTGTTTTTATTTCTCTCGAGTCATTTCGTAAATGATTTCCTTTAATAGGAAATATTCTTCATTATCAGCATGCAAATGCAATGCACAAATAAAATCAATGTTCTGAATTTTGAGAAAATCTTGTTAAAGCTAATCTTCTCTAAGTCTGATTTATTGAAATATTTCATCAATGTAAAAACGTGATATGTTTAGCCTGCGAATTCACAGGAATTAAACTCATACATTGTTTTGCGTAACTTTAGAGATTGCACTTTCCTCGTAAAGAAACTGAATCTATTGCCAGAAAACATGTTTTATTTGCTACATATTCTGTTTTGAAACGTTGAGTTGTTGTACACTGTACGATGTGCATTGTCAGTGGCATAGACATGATAAAGTCATGTTAAATATGTTGGTTTCATACAATTATGTAATGGACATAAAACATGATGTACAAAAATACATTTAGTCACTTCAAAAATTATATACATTTGTTGAATACAGATTTGTAAATTATTATTGAAGTAGATCAAATTCTAGTATAATATTCTCATTGCAACCTAAAGGCATTAAATGGTTTTACCTACAATAAGTATTGGCAACGAAATGATTCTGTTCATCTAAATAATAGGTAATAATACAAATAAAACATTATTCCACAAACATTTGTCTGCATTAAACATATGTGTATACAATCTACCTCGTGTCTTTCGTCTGTGAAACCAAAAGTAGTATTGGTATTTTTTATGAAGTTTTTATAAGGCAAACTGCCAGACTGAGTTTCTTCCTTTCACACAGCTTTAGCCACAGAATATTAAGGTAGTGTTAATTTTTAAAAGCAGGTCAAAATTTTGACCTAATCAAATCAAAGTATCATACTACATTCTGATAATATGTATTATGAGATAGTAAATGTATTTGCGACATTAAAATAGATGTAAGTAATTAAAAAAAAAACATTAATTACAACACACAGTAGTGGTATTAAAACTGGCTGTATAAATACTTTTCCTACACAAAATGTGACAATGCTTCACGACAGAACGCTCACAGACGTGAAGTAACTGCACGTAGGATTTTATTTAACTACACAGACTGGGAAGAACTGTATATAAATCGACAGTCATACAAATCTATACATTGTGACATTATGAAATATGGAAATGGTAGATAAAGTGAAAATGTTATATATCTTTGATCAGAGAGACGAGTATTGATGCATGATCAACATTCGCAGTCTATTTATTGATATGGATGTTTTTTATCTAAAAATAGTTTCTGTCTTCATTTATCGCCTTTAATAGGATGGAATAAGTATTAGTATGTATGTCTTCCATTCATGAGGATTTATAAAAACAATTTTATCGAAGTCCTACAATTATTTAACCCAAGCACGTTATATACAAAATAAATGTATAATGCCAGACTACATTTTCGAAGAAGTAGATTGTGCTGTTTTGAAGAGAAGAATTCTGATGTTAGATAGCACATATTGATGACTTCCATATCAGTAATTTATAATTCGATTATTTGGAGAAGATGTAAAAGTTACAAAAAATGTACGTATTATATTTAGCGTCAGAATAAATTTATAGTTATTAATCACTGATGATGTTGTTAAATCATCCAAGCAAGTGAAGCAGAATCAATAAACAAGCTGTCAATGTCCCTGATTATTCGTTTAAACTGCTGAACAACATGTTCAACTTCATACTAAGGTATATTTCTGCCTTAGTTTTTATTATTTATAATTCATTTGAATGCTATAATTGAAAGACAAAATACATTCAACTTACTGAGTATAGAAATTTTGCAAGTACAAAGAGTACACATATATAACAAATTCGAAGACTTTATTACAATAGTGTTGTCTTAAATCAGACAACTAATTGCAGTTTATTGCAAAGCTCTGTATTGATTTATAGACTAACTAATACAGTTAGTGAAACAAGCTGTGGGTGATAGAGCTTAGTGACTTTACTATTTTTATTGTAAAATCTGCTGCATTCGTCGTACAGCATTGTAAAGTCGGCTCAACATTTATATGTATAAAAAGATTATATATATAAACTAGTTTATTAAAGAATTAAGCACATACCAAATATAAATAAGTGTTAAAATAACTGAAAATGAGACAAATACTTACATTCATTTTAGGATGAATCAGTACACGTGATGCAAAAATATGGTAAACATTTAATCAATGAAACAGTATTAAGTGCAAGTCAAAGTAAAATTATATTGGCGTACAACTAAGTTCATTACCAATAATCATTTACTAAGCGGTATTTTACTATTAGAAATATGAAGAAAAACATACACAATATTTAAACATGACCATTTATTGCATTCATACAACAATAGAACTTCTGTATTTTTTTCTTCATATCAAACATTGGTCAAAACATATTAAGATTATATCAAGAATGTATGAAGAACAGTTTCCAAGTTTAAGTTTATAAACTTTAGTTGTCGGTCTGCCGATTTTTTTATTCTAAGTTTAAATTCAAAGAATAAATATACTTTGATATTAAAATTTTATCAACACAAAAGTTTAGATATAAATTACAAGGACTTACTCTTGGTAAATTACATGACCTACATGAGCTAAATGTTTCTAAATTTACTCATTATTGTCGTGCAATGGCACGTTTTTGTATTTTGTACCAGACAGGTAGCACAGAATCACAAAGGCATTAATTAGTTGGCTAACCCAGCATCCGTTTACTGTGTATTATTGATTTAAGAAACCTTTGAGTAATTTATTGAGGTTTAGAACTTTTTTGTTTGCACATTAGAAAAAAACAATCTGTAGCGTGTTCAATTACACAAAACGTTACAGAACGTTACATAATGATACATTCAAAACTCCTCGGCCATTCGCTGCGAATAATCCAATCTAATACACAAATATGCGATCGTTAAGGCAATGAGTGATGTTTCAAAATTTACGGACTAAAAACGAAACATCACGCAATGCCTAAACGACCATATATTTGTTTACTTCAACACCGGTAGTTTCAAAATAGCGTCTGATGTCCGAGATTATTCGCAGCAAATGGCCGAGGAGTACCGAATGTATCGTTACGGAACAATTTTGTAACGTTCGCGGTAACTGAACTCTCTACTGATGAACGTTGGCCACAGTGAGTCGTTTGTACATAAAATACGTTCATCTATAAAACTTGTTTATATGCAAGTTATGTTTTTAGGTGTCAGATAGAGTTTTATTAGAAAACACGGCACACTTTAAAGTTAATGTCTCTGTCATCATGCTTTCACTGAATTATAAGCAGTTCCGTCATGTTCCATCAATTCAATATCACCACGTTTTGATCATCTGTCTGTTTGATCAAAACACATATCTTAAATGTAAACTGAAGGTTTCCTTTAAGTATTACATGTGTAAGTCAACCTGTTTAAAGTTGGAAGACTATATATAATGCTTTGAGACTTTGCGTTAAACATTTAAAAATACTGCTTTAAAAATACAATGATTCATAAAAATCATCTTTACGTAAAATGCATCATGTTGAATGTAAGATTGGAGTTCGTTTTCAAGTTATATAAAAGTATGAATGCATTTTAATACAAAGATATATTACTTGTGAATAATTCTACTGATTATGATGATTAAACAATATATTAAAATTCAATCAATTAATAAACTTTTACCTAGTGATACCAAAAATTACTTCTGAAGTATTATTGATCTTAGAAACATTCCAATTGTGGTTTTGAACATATTTGTTTTCCCGAGTATCACAACTTTTGACCACCCTTCATTTTTTTCAAGACACAAATCTTGAATTCAAACTTAAATTTTCCTTTAAGTATCTTAAGTAACCTGTTAAAAGTGACCATGTACAGTGCTACTAGACCCTGCGTTAAACATTAAAAAAATAAAGGTTTCTTTACAATACACTTTACGTAGAAAGAATATATTTCTATTATACAATCAACACATAATCTTCAATACTTATCGTAACTTTATCCACAAGGGCAATATTAATTTTGTGTATGTTTGAAACATATTTTCGAAAACATCTCTTCCGTCGGTAAGTACTAGAATGACACCTATGGTTGTATTTCTACTAAATAACTTTTTCACTTATCTCAGACAAGTTGCTTCTTCTCGCCAAGGGAAATTATGTCCTGTTTATAATTCAATGGATATTGTATACCGTCTGTTGCATCAACTAAAATTCCTTCAAATGACATTTCCAGCCATGGATAACATATTTATTTCAATCAAAGGCAATTGTTTCCAAATGTCGTGGTATCGTTTTCACGACATCCTCCTTGGTGATATTGGATCAATCACAGTGAGTTGTCTCATTTCAACGACAGCGTAAAATCAAAATCAATTTCTATTCAGTGTATGTCCTGAAATGCTAAGAAGTGAATTTGATGCATGGACAAGTTTACATAACTGATTTTGGTAATTCTGCCGAATGATCAATCGATGTAGCGTGTAATAACAGTTTGAAATGTGCACTGGGAGAAAATGTGAAATTACGTTCTGCTTTGCTATCCATAAAGATTCTGAAAAGTTGAGAAATAGGAAGAGTCGTACAGATTTAACAGCAGGGTTTAATTACTAATTTTAAGCTGATTTTAATGAGAATTGTGTTTTTTTCTGAATCGTAGAAATCGTAGTTCTTTTTGGAACGATGTCTTAACATCGTTCCAGAGTTAACAAACCGTAATTTCGGCTCCAAGCATTGAATCTAAGCAAAAAACCCGATCCACTCCGCATATCATTACTGCAAAATTTGATTCGGATGTTTCCGGCAAGTATATTATCCTGATAATCGCTTGCTACTTATTTCCATAGATTTGATTTTTCATCCGGCAATAGAGCAACATGATACGGTTTACTGCTGGTATGACTAAACACGCAATAGAGAATTAGGGGCAAAATGGACGAAATGAAGTCAGTAGCGAATAGAGCAACATGATACGGTTTACTGCGGGTATGACTAAAACACGCAATAGAGAATAAGGGGCAAAATGGACGAAAGCAGTCAGTAGCGAAATGAAGTTTTAATTATTAAATAACTTTTTTGGGCGTTAATATATTATCAGCATAAAACAACAGGATATGACTTAAACACGCAATGGAGTATTCTGCGCAAATGGACGAAATGGAACAGACATTGGCGAATCGGAGATTTAACTGTATAAATCCAGTGTTTAATCTAAAGCGCACCATTGCGCAAATGCACCCTTATGTACGCAAATGACATAATGTCAAACGTCTATTGGGCCCGTCGGGCGCACTCGACGAAAATCTGGCTATTTGCCTATATCAGACCAGGGACTTTATGTTCGTTTCTCTAATCGATCAGGCTTTTGACGACTTTTCGTTTATTCTGTGCCCGTCCGTCTCTTTAAACCCATTTCGTTAAATAGTTCTAGAAAGAAGAAGAAATAGTTCTAGTCGTATTAGAGACAAACATAATTAAATTTCACATTGTTTGGGCGACTGTACAGATATTGAAGACAAAAATGTTGTTCATTTGACATGGAGTACTGTACATATGCAATAATTTCAAAATCGATGGTTTTCCAATCGATGAAATGGCAGTAAACGACCACAGCGATTGACAAGTTTACAAAATAATGTTAACGATAGATTCGATAGTAAAGTTTCAAAGATTATGCGATGCAGACTGCAGGTGTCCGATTAATTTAAGAAGATAAATTCTCTCGCATACAATTCACAAGCTGCCGTCACAAAACAGTCCCCCACCCCAAAAAAACTTTTTATACACACACACATATTTATAGTAAAGGTATGCAACTGGTCAACTCAGAAACCAAGAAAAATGACTGATCTTATTCAACAGGCTCTTGTGTTTTTATTTCTAGGTCGATTTTCAAAAACTTGGTCTTATTTATCAAACAAATGCTTAATTTGTCGATTGCATATAAAAGCTTATTAATGAAAATCAAATGAAGAAAGTTATCTGACGTTAAACAGGAAAAAACGTTTAATCGTACCCTATCTGATCTACCAAAAACCCGTTTTCTTCCCGAACGTAACACATAAATGTGCACGTGGAACTCCGATAAAAATGAACTAAAAACAGAGAAAATAATACTTAAAGTCACTAGCCTCTCTCACAGTGGTCTAAGACAAATCATTTGATCACTATCATAAATTTCCTTGACTTGTCGTGAGTTTTTTCCGTAAAACGGCATGAGTTCGGTTTTAGCCTAGACTTCTTTCTCAAAATGGAACAATTGTTGCAATGACATAATCATAAAGTGTGTAGTTAACATTTGCATACTTTAAGTCAATTAAGATATCATATGAAAATAGATGTGCTAATTCATTGATGGTACGTCTTCTTAACTTTGAAGGGACGTTACTATGGACTTATGTTATAGCAGTTCTGCCTCTTTTATATTTATATGAATTGGTTTATTATTCTTTGACTGATTTATTTGTTTGATAAAGTAAGCTAAACCTTGCACTTAGCAAATTACTCGAAACGTCTAGTTCTATCCTTGGACTGCTCTTGTTAAATTCTATTAATTGATACTTCATACATTATTTTATAGATAATATTGCTGCACAAGTTTGATTTTTTACATAATTATAATCTTTATTTATTAAATCAGTTCAGGACATCGTTCCTCCAGCACTCCAGTGCTTTGATTACATTTTGGCTTGAACTTAATTAATATGTCCCGTAGTGATAATGGATTTCAAAAATAGGAATACTGATTAAGTAACATTATGTAAAGCTCTTACCAAAAAAACTATGGTGTATTTTTTATATTCATTGACATAGGGTATTTGTGTTGTAGTGCTTCCAATTTGATTGAACAGCACAATGACAAAAATTCAGTTTTCCAATAAGGTATCGCGTTACATAATATTTATATACACATTACATATTATATACACGTAATTTCTACAGTAAAACTGTTATAAAATACGTATATGCAGTTTTTTTTGCATGTGATATTTAACGATAAGAATAGTGAGAAGAAAACCTAATAGGTGTCTTGAGCAGCGACTACATGCGGGGGATTTCATTGGCAATGGTCTATAAGTATGCTTTTAAAATTTATTTCCAAAGCCGCGGTCGTGGCGTAATGGTTAGCATGTCTGACTTCGAATCCGGAGATCGCGGGTTCGAGCCCGATTGTGGTTGGTCATACCCTATACATGAGTTGTCGGTCTCGTGGTAGGGTAAGTTGTTACTGGTGATGTCCAGGAAACCTATAGTGGGGAAAGCTTGCCGTCGTATATATAACCTAAGTATGTGTTGAATACAAAATCACATAAAATATTGTTTCACATTGTTTAATGTTAACTAACTTATTGCGCGTTTACCTTTTCAGTTTTTAATTTCTAATGTCCAGAGGCGTGTAATCTTTGGCATATTCTATATATTTTATATTTTCTTTTAAAGTATTGATCCTACATTTAGTTACATAAACGATCAATAATGAATTCTTAGCGGCGTATCTACGTCATGGCTGACATTTATGAATTTATTATTTTGTTTAGCATACATTTGATTTGCAAGAAGAAATATTTAGTCTGTGAACATTATCAGTGGTGTTAATTCAAGTTTTAATTTTTTCCAGGTCATACCTGTAATCAGAATCAGATTCATAATATACATTTAGATTTTAATAAATTACAAGATTATATATTTCTTGTCTTCGCATTTGGGAAACATAAGCACTAATTAAATAGTTTATATGACAACTTTCTTTATTGAAAACACATATACCATGACAGTAAAGTGGATGTGAATGGTTGGAACTGACAACCTGGTATACAACTAGTGTCTATTTTACAGTTTTGACAATGTTTATTCCGTTATAAATACTGTCTAGTTCAGTCTAAAGCACACTGACGCTTATATAATGGTGTATGTTCTTATTCATTCAGTGTAAAAAAAGTCTAGGCCATATTGGTGTCAGACATCATAAAACAAAAACGACCAATAATTGATTTTCATTACTTCTTGTCATAACAGTAGGCCTATTATAGTAAAACATTTAAGTTTGTATTCCATAGAATATCATTCTTAGTGTATGTTCTAATAGTTCATATATTTAAAATGTTTCAAAATAAATATACGCAGTTTTTGATTCCTTTATTGAACCTCATTCATGGTGTTAGTAGGACAGTCTTACATACAACTTGCAATCAAGGATGAGTTTAACAGAATAAGTCAAACTTTCGCATTGAAAGGCAATAATTGATACATTTTATTCAGCATTTAAGACGTTTTACAAGATAAGAATAGAAATGAGGCAAGTACATATATTACTAAACATTGCAATATGGAATACTCTATTATTCTAGTGATGTTTTAAATCAGACAGTTGACTGAAATTTTCACAAACTTTGCATTGAATTATAAATAAAGAAACAAGCTTTGAATAATTTAGTTTGGTAATTACATGTAGTTTACATTTAATATTAATTTGCTGCATTCACTACCATGATAAACCACCCGTATACCAATGAATTAAACAAATATCATATTCTAGTAAACGTAATGTCAAAATGACCAAATTAAAAGACAAATATTGCCAACCATGTAGGAAAAAACACATCACGCACGAGTACGATGTACATTTGAAACAGTATTTAATGCAAACCATATACGTAATATGTACTTTGTAACAACTGCTGTTTCTTTATATCAATTATTTGGCATTGCCAGAACATGATCACATTGAACCAAGAATGTTAGAAGAAAGGTATCCAAGTCTAATGTTATACCAATAAATAACTTAAGAGTTTGTTTACCGAAAAAAACGTTTAATTTAACGTTTCTTGTTACATTTCTACATAGCGTAATCAATTTCAAGGGATAGAATCGTAAGCTATCAATCTATTCCAGTATAAAAAGTTATATTGCATCCAACAAACGCAAATTCTATGAGTGTTGTCTATGTGTTTGCCCTTCATATTTTGGCTTAAATTGTTTATTTCAAATTATTGCATCGTATGAAGGTATTAGGATGCTACCAAATTGTGCATCGTTGAATTCTAAGCAATCCACCAAAGGGAAATATCTCGAAGATTGCATGGTCTGCATCAACTAAGTATTTCTAAAATGTACGTGACATTGTCACGTTATCACGTGTTAATATTCTGTATCAGACTAATTCGTTAGACGTACTAACACATAAATTAGTGAAAGCTTCATCCATTGCTGCATATTATTGATTTAAGAATCTTCTACATCATTAATTGTCTCTGAGATTATTTTCGTCTTCTGAAGATAGTACGCGTTTCTTAATTGTCATAGTCAGATAATTGGTGTTCGTGAGCCATTGTACTTCCTCCATATAGAGCAAAGACTCTTCTATAATACGAGTACATTTGCAAGTTATGGTTTAAAATTAAATACAAGCTATACTAGTGAGAAATATAGCTGCAGATCTCAATTACTACTTTATTCAACGAATTTTGTAAAATTAATACCACTATGAATGTTTTGATCATTCTGATTTTCTTTAAAGACACTCATGTTAAATTAAGGCTGACATTTTTCTTGACATCTATGTGATTTATTAATATGCGTTCTGTCCACTTTAAAATGTTGCTTAATCTTGCTTCATAAAACTATTCTACTCATTTTACTGAACTATAGTAGAGTCTCTATTTTTGTGCGCTTAGAATTAACCGTTTTTTTTTACAGGTGTTACATTAAACTGCGAAGTCAAGATAACTTACTTTCTTTGAGTGACAGCTCATACTGTTACTACTGAAATTGAAAGCGAATGATATCACCTTATGCAGGTTTTTATTTCAAGATACGTCAAGATAAAACGAGCCAGAAGATTTTGCATAAACTTAGCTTTGTAAACGTCAATAAAATTAACAATGAAAGCTGTTCTTTATCGCTAGATAGATGTAAGTTTCAAATAATTATACAATGGCTTCTTCAATAAATATGTCCTATAGCCAAAAACCAAGGATATTTAGTCTTATTTTCTGGCTTGCAGGCACTTATATTATAAGCGGAGTTCATGATATAAGGAATATACAATATTTTAATAAAAAACCAACGTCAGATGCAAATAAATAAGATCTACAAAATTTAATTAAATCAATTTAAAAAGGTAAAGATTTACACAGAATTGCCTATGTCGTCTTTATATAATAATATAAATTTATATAATTGATGTCGTATCATACTAGTATATATTTTGATTCACACGAAACCTGTCTTAGACTGAGATTTTTATTTGATTATTATTTTATCATATTATGCAAATGTTATCGGGAAGCTTTAATAATGTGTCTCCCGAAGTCCGAGATAAAAACTCTCGAGAAGGAAACTCGATGTCTCACTGAAACATTTAGTAGTAAAGAAGCATATTGTCAATCCGTATATATATCATCATGCGTCAACTTTGATATACAGTAAAACTTGGATATAACATACTCGCTGGGCCAAAGAAAAAAGGTATGTTATAACCGAGGTATGTTATATCCATATAGCATACTACGTATGTTATATACAAAATATGAAAATTGGGCCAGGAAAAATGGTATGTTATAACCGAGTGTATGTTATAACCGAGTATGTTATAACCAAGTTCTACTGTATCGTATAAATATTTTAATGGCACACCCGGCTAGCTCAATCAGTAGCGCACAAATCTACTGATCGAGGGGTCGTGGGTTCGATTCCCGGGAGGGGCATACTTTTATGGAGTAGCTAGGTCATGAAATAATGTCTACGGTCATTCTTTCTCCTACCACTGATTCTAAATCATGTAGGGCAGTAGTCAGTCACTGACAAAAGTATGCTTCTAGTAGTTGGTTTACAGCTGAATCATGAGATTTAGCCTTTCAAGGAATAGTGAACAGGTGGACTGACCGCCGTGAGATAACATATACAATGTGTTGCTACGGTGTTAATAAAAATCAACAAAAGAAAAACATAATACTCAATTGAATGATACACAATTTATAGTGTTAATCTTTGGATGACGCATAATTTATAACACAGTCATCAAACATTATACTGCTCTCCTTTCTTATTGTTTTCCATTTAATGTGCAGCAGTCGCAGATTTGTTTGTGTGTTACATAAAACGATAAATGGAAAAGAACTCATCTGTTGATGATAGATTGATGACAATTGTGGTCTTTTTTTCTACAAAAGTTTGTCACTAATCTTTTTCTATAGTATGTCTTCTCGCCAAGGGAAAATAGGTCCTGTTTATAATTCAATGGATATTGTATACCGTCTGTTGCATCAACTCAAATTCTTTTAAATGACATTTCCAGCCACGGGTAACATATCTATTTCAATGAGAGGTAATTGTTTCCAATCTCGTGGTATCGTTTTCACTACAACCTTGGTGATATTGGATCAATCACAGTGAGTTGTCTCATTTCAACGACAGCGTAAAATCAAAATCAATTTCTATTCAGTGTATGTCCTGAAATGCTAAGAAGTTAATTTGATGCATGGACAAGTTTACATTACTGGTTTAGGTAATTCTGCCGAATGATCAATCGATGTAGCGTGTAATACGGTTTGAAATGACAACGGGAGAAAATGTAAAAAAAAACGTTCTAAAACGTTGAGAAGTAGGAAGAGTCAAACAGATTTAACAGCGGAGTTAAATGATTATTTTTAAGCTGATTTAAATGAGTATTGTGCTTCTTTCTGAATCGTAGTTCTTTTACAAATCAGCTTAGACGTAATGTATGTCCCGTAGTGATAATGGGTTTCAAAAATAGGAATACTGATTAAGTAACGTCATGTTAAGTTTTAGCCAAAACAACAGTGTATTTTCGATATCCATTGACCCAAGGTATATGTGTTATTTAAAATTGAACAGCACAATGAAACAAATCAAGTTTTCCATTGAAGTATCGCGTTACACATTTATATGCACATAATTACAAAAGGTGTAAAAAACACACGAATATATGCATTTTTTTGCACGGTACAGTTTGCGATAAGACTATACACACGAAAAATAAGGATCAATGTGTGTTATTTTACATTGTATTGTTTACTTATTAATTATAATGCGTTTACCTTTTCAGTCATATAATATTTCTAATGTCCTGAGGCGTTTTATCTATGGCATTCTATATTTTCTTCTTAACTATTGAGCACGTGTCTTGAGCAGTGACTACAGGCGGGGATTCCATTTCCAGTTGTCTATATGTACACGTTACATTCAATTTCCATGTATTTTATATGGCCGTGAATAATTGTCCGATCCTTTCAAATAATTACTTCGAGTTTGTTTAGATTATATTGTGACTCTTCCTTGTAAAACCTTATGCGAGTTCTGGTAAAAACCACTTTCATATGAACTAGTTGTCGTAAATAATCAAATACACATTGTACATAATAAATGATATTGCATTAGAAGAAATGGATATATTTTCCATTTAAAATCACGTAAAATATTATTGCACATTGTATTGTGTACTTTTTTATGCGTTTATTTGTTCAGTCATTAATATTTTTAATGGCCTTTGGCTTTTTGTCTTTGGCATTCTATAGTTTCTTCTCAACTCTTGAGCGTTCAGTTTGATACAGAAACGATCAATACATAATTCTTAGCGGCGTGTCTACGTCATGACAGACGTTTATGAATTTATTCCTTTGTTATGTATACATTTGATTTACAAGAAGAAAAGCTTGGTCTGTTAATATCTTTAGTGATGTTGATTTAAGTTTTAATCATTTTTTCCGAACCTCTTAATGTAATCAGTATCAAAATCATAAAACAACAATTAGATTTTGATAAAACGCAAGATGTTTTTTAAAAAAAACTTATTGTCTTCGCATTTTGGAGAAATAGGTACGCAATAGTTTATATGACAATTAAAAAAAAACCAAAAAAAAAACACATATATCATGACAGAAAAGTTAATGTGAATGCTTGGAACTGACAACCTGATATACACCATGTAAATATTTTGCAGTTTTGGCAATTTTTTATTCAGTTAAAAATTGTGTCTAGTTCAGTCTAAAACACATTGACCTTTAGATAAACGCGTATGTTCTCATGCCTTCACTGTTATAAATGTCTAGGTCATAACTTTGTCAGACAACATAAAACAAAAAGACCAATTATTGATTTCCATTACTTTTTGTCATAACAATATTTCATCCGTGCGTTCTTTTATGTATACACTAGAAATATTTTACCTGATACTAGTATATGTGTTAACATTTGATAGAACATTTTTTAATTTAAATATTTGTATTGAAGGAGACCTTGATTCCACCACATATTTTGGTGATTTAGGAACAAAATAACATATTAACAAAATTTCGTACATAGTAGTGATACAGGTTTCGTCAGTATTATAGAAGTTTTTGATGCTAAGAACAGGAATTAAGCAAATATAGAGAGTACTAAAACATAACATTTTCGAATTCAGCTTATTGACACATTCTTAAACTCTGTCTTGAATTATGAACAAAGTAATACAGTAAATTAAACAAGCTTTGCATGATTCAATTCGGTATATTTGTTACTTATATTGAAAACTATCAGGATTCAATACCAAGGGGAACCTGTATACCAATAATTCAAGAAAATATCAAGTACTAGTAAACATATGTATCAAAATAAAAACTAAAATGAAAGACAAATATTTGAAAGAATTTTAGAATAAAGTGGAATCATGCAGAAATACGGTAAACATTTAATCAGTGAAATAGTATTAAGCGCAAGACACACAAATCTTATTACATTGTAACTTCTGTTGTTTCTCTTCATATCAAACATTTGGCAATGTCAGAACATGATAACATTATACCAAGAATGTTGGGAGAAAGGTATCCAAGTCTTAGGATATACCAATAGATAACTTACGAGTTTGTTTACCGAAACACATTTTATTTGATGTTTCTTGCTATATTTCTACATTGCGTAATCAATTTTGAAGAGTAAATTTCTATTACAACTTACACACGCAAATTCTATGTGTGTTGATATTTGTCTGCCTGACATCATTCGGTGTAACATGTAACCAAATGCATTTTAAATGGTAAAATCGTATGAAGGTGTTAGGATGCTACCAAACTTTGCAACATTGAATTCTAGGCTATGAATCAAAAGAAAATTTCCTTAAAGATTACACGGTCTGCATCATCTATATATGTCTCTGAAATTTACGTGACATTGTCATGCAATAACACGTGTTAATATTCTTCACCAGACTAATCCGTTAGACGCACTTATGCGTAAACTAGTGAAAGCTTCATCCATTGCTGCATGTTATTGATTTAAGAACCTTCTACATCATTAATTGTCTCTGAGATTATTTTCTTCCTCCGAAGATAGTAAACTTTATAAAAGGGATGTAGTAAATTACTTGGTATTCATGTGCGATAGACGTTACGTTCAATATAAAAACCGAACACTCGTCTATAATACTTGTACATTTTGCAAGTTATGTTTTTGTTTCCATAAAAACCATACTCGTCAGAAACATTATAAGTTTGTTTATGTATTTGACTTCATCATTAAATGAAATTCGTTTAACCAATATTATATTGGTTATACAGAGTTTTCTATTTTTTATATATAATACTTGTATATTCCCATTGGAATTATATTGGACATAACATCACAATGTTTTGATCATCCTGGTGTTCTATGAGGACACACATGTTAAATTTAGACTGACGTTTCTTGTCATAATATATTTTAACATTATGCGTTTTGTCCACTTAAAAATGTTGCTTGATCTTGATTTACATGTATAGCAATATATTTCTTATTTAACATTACAGTTTTTATAGGTGTAATCCTAAACTGCGAAGTCAAGATAACTTCGAGTTAAAGTTTATACATTTGCTACAGAAGTTAAAAGCGAAATATCACCATATGGAAATTTTTATTTCAAGATTCTAGACGTCTAGACAAAATCAGTCGCAGGACTAGTTCATAAACTTAGCTTTGTAAACGTAAATTAAATTAACTATGACAGTTGTTCTTTATCGGTTATAATGTAAGTTACAACAAAATACTATGACTTCTTCAATAAGCTATACTATAGCCAAAACACAAATACTTAGTTATATATATTTTTGGCTTGCATGAACTTTAATATTTTAAGTGGTGTTCATAAAATAAAGAACATACAATAAAATCATTCAAACAACATACTAAAGTCAGAAATAAATACATTATATTGTTCATAAGATCTACGAATTTAATAAATTTAGAATGGTAAAGATTTACTCAAAATTCTTTATGTATTCTCCATTTTATAATATATACTTATACAATTGATGTCGTATCATATATATTTTGATCCGTACGAGTCTTACTCTGAGAATTTTTTTTTGTTTATTTTTCATCATATTATGCAAATGTCATCGTAGAAGATTTGGTAATATGCTATATCTAAGTCCAAGATAAAGCACTCGTGAAGGAAACTGTGTCTGACTGAAACAAGTAGTATAGAAACAGATTGTAAAGTTGTATGTATGTTATCATGCGTCAACTATGATATAATGTAATTATGATGTTAAAATTAACTTTGATAATAAACAATGTATATTAATAATCGTTGCAATTTCAGTAAACATATATCCTATAGACCGCTGTCATATAGGATCTCTTATGGTCGCTCCGTGGGTCACGTTGAGATGACGTTTGTGTCGACCAATCAATGCTTAGTTGTCATCTAGAAAAAAAACACTTTTTGAAGCATCCTGATTTCGTAATACCCATTTTTAAACCGTGCTAATATGGTGGCGGTGTTATTCAAAGGCTCTGATTGGACCGCTTTTTCAAATTGCGTGGCGTAGACGATGTAAACAAGTTACTAAACATAATGATCGCGTCATTAATATAATAATGAAAAAAGGTTACCTGAACGTAACCCTCATAACAAAATAGCTAGATCTTTATAGGCGAGCGGAGAATTTGTGATCAAATTTTAATCAGATTGTAATTTTTGGTTCGTCAAATACGTCAAATTCAATTACTATTCTACTGTCTTATTGTTTTTTTATTTACTATGCTCAAATCGCAGACTGTGCTTGTGTCACATAAAACGACGAATCCAAAACACTCGTCTGTTAATGATAGGATGACACTGTTAGTCTTTCTTATCTACAAAAAGTTGCCACTAATCTTTTACTATAGTATGTCTTCTTTTAGCCAAGGGAAGTTGGTCCTGTATATAATTCAACGAGTTTTGAATACCGTCTGTTGCATCAACTATAATTCCTTTAAATGACATTTCCAGTCTCGGATTACGAATCTATTTCAATGAGATGTAATTCGTTTCCATTGTCACGGTATCGTTTTCGCGACAACCTTGGTGATATCAAATCAATCAAAATGGGATTTTTATTTCGTTCCAACTGCAGTGTACAATTCAAAGCAATTGTTTTTGAGCGGAGGAGATATTGGTGCATTGCAAAATTTTCAGTACTGTGTTTGGTTATTCTGTATAATTATCAATCAATGTAGCTTTTAAATATTTTTTTGAATAGGACACTAAGAAAAAACGTAAACTAATGTTTTCTATTCGTCATTATGAATCGTTGAAGCAAAAGCTATAGTGACGAAGATCTTATATGATTACTTTTATCGTACACTTTCATCGTAATAATTTTGATGTTGGATATTAAGTTCGGATGGCAGTTACTGTTATAGCAATGCAGCAATGTAGTGTGTTATACATACTTGTTATTGTAAAGGCATTGGTCAGTGATAAATTTTTATCTTGTTGTTCATTCAGTGTTGTAAATGTCTGTGACGTGTGTGGGTCAGACATCATAAAACAAAAATACCAAACATTGAATTTCTGTCCACAAATAAAGGAATCAGTTGTCATTTGTCAAAAAAGTTCTTCGGTCGGACATCAGTTAGTCTTCAGTAGTACAGAAATGTTTTTTTAAGTAGCAATATGTGCTAGAAGGTAATGTTTCTGAGGTAGTACATTCTTTTCCCGGTTTAAAAAAAAGTTTTTTTAAATTTTATCCCTTTCATCGTGGATGTAAGCCAGTAGTATTTATCTTTTTTAAAACACTAAGAGTTACCCAAGTATAGAGGTGGAAGTACATATCTATGTCGACCCGACGGTATGATTTTTGTCGATTGTACTCTAAACACAATGAAACGCATTTTACTCAACTAAGAAACGATCAAAGGAAATATACAAATAACTTAAAAACTACGATGACGAAAATGTTCAAATAACTCTGTTTTCTCTTTTACTGTCTTAAATCAGACATTAAATAGGCAATTTCACACACGTTCTGCATTGATATATTGACAAAGTAATACAGTTAGTGAAACTTAACGTTTGGCAAGTTGCAATATCAACGCTATATATTAAATTAAAAAAAACTCAGAATCCAAGGCCACGCGGTTATTTATTATCTTAAATATAAGAAGGCAAGTCTAAAATAAAGATAAAATGTCAAAGTAAATAAATTGATATTCTTTAAGATGACTCAAGCAACATGCTGTAGTAATACGATGGTCTTATACAGACTTGGAAAGAATGTTTAAAATATTGCATAGAGATTACATTGTAACTTATGTTGTCTATTATAAATATTGAACATTTGGCAACGCGTGGTAATGATAACGTAGAATCAAGAATGTTTGGAGAAAGTATCCAAAATCTTGGCTTACTGTTATACATAAAGCATATATAAAGTGCGAAGGTGTGGTAGGAATCGTTTCTAATATATAAACTTCAATTACACCTACCACATGCTCGAATGATATGTGCTATCAGTTGCCTGAGTTCCACTATGCAGACTCAGTGGTCTATTTTAGATGAATACAACTTACGTAAAGTATTGAAATTCTCTCAAGCGTTGCAACAAAACGGTTTGGACAATAAATCATTAATGTTTCTAAGAAATAATCTAAATTTTCTATGCTGCGTGCAATTTTCATGCAATTTCACGTGCTAGTATTCTGCTCTTGACAAAAGGTTAGAACACCAATGCGCAAATAAGTTAAAGCAACATTCGTTGGCTGCATAATATTGGTTACGGATTGCCTCATAATTTATAATAGCTTAGATTATTTTCCTCCTCTGCACGGCGCATTTATTTACTGTACAAAATAAATAATTGTGCGCTAAAGTAAGTCCTTCGTATAGGACAAACCTCTGCCTATGATATGAGCTGTTGTAGATAAAGCCATATCAGTCAGAACACTACAATTTCATTACATGCCATTTACTACATTTTTAACTGAAATTGATTAATATTAGTTTATTTGAAATGATAATATAATACAAAATTATACATTGACAGGCTGTTCGTAACTTAACTGACAACGTGACTTTCAAGAACTCTATTTGAAGGGTTACAAAACCAACAATGTAAATATCGTCAGATGGTTGAATGATGTCACTTATTTCAACTAGGCAATCTTGTCACTAATTTTATCTTAGAAAAGTTTCTATTTCTCGCCAAGAGAAATGAAGTCCTGTTTATAATTCAATGGATAATCTATACCGTCTGTTGCATCAACGCAAATTCCTTTAATGGCATTTTCAGCGTTGTATGTACAACATATCCATTTCAATAAGACGTAATTGCTTCCGTTGTCTTAGTATCGTTTTCACGGCTTACTTGGTGATGCTGAATCAATCACAAAAGGTTTTCCTGTTTTAGTGACAGCGTAACTTTTAAATAAAGTTTCAATTCAGTTTTTGACCGGAACAGATTTTGTTATGAAGAGAATTCAATACGTGGACGACATGTTTACATTAATGTTTTTGGTAATTTTGCTGAATGATCAATCGTTTCAGCGTGTTAATTTTTGTTAGAAACTTTAGGAAACTTTAATAATAATGTTTTGCTTTACGTTGTTTTCTGGAATGTTGAGAAAGAAACAGTTGTTAAGATTTAACAGCGGAATTTTACGATTGTTTTCTGAAAGTTGATTTTAATGAAAATCGTGATTTTTCTGATTCGTCATGTAGTCTCCTTACATAATGTAATTAACAAATATATCACGTATGTAAGTGTAAAAATAAATACTTAAGTAACGACTGACAAGTACTCAAAGACATCACTTTAGATGTGCATTAAGTTTTTATTGACGCATGGTGCAGTTATTAGTCTGCTAAAACAATAGATATCGGTCTGATTAAACCCTGTCTAAAATTCCCCGCTTGCCTACTTGCTTATTTAAATCTGACTGTTTCGTTAAAATATGGGTCACGTTCAGGTAAACTTTTCTCATTTTAATATTTATAACCCAATTATTACATATCTGTTTAATAACTTGTTCACATCGTCTACGTCACGCAATTTGGAAATAGCCGTCCAATCATAGCCTGTGAATTACACCACCGCCAAATTAGCTCACAAACCTCGGTCTAAAAATAGAAATTACGAAATCAAGACATCATTAATAGCGTTTCGTCTGGATAAAACTAGGCATTGATTGATCGACACGAATGTCATCTGGAAAAGACCCTCAGATATTTAATAGGTATTAAATTGTTTTTTTTCACGCACGTAAGAATGAAAAACGGTAGTCTAGTTTTCCATTAAGGCGTCGTGTTTCATAATTGTATATACGTTAGTTTGTATGTCAGCTTAATGTAAAATTACATACATCGTCTATCACACATTTGCATGCTATATTTCAAGATAATAGTCAAATGTTATCTGAAAAGGAACAAAATGCCTACCTGAAACTACAATGATAATGATGGTCTGAAGCCTGTATTTCAGCTTTACGTTGCTGACCTACTTTTGGCAACGATTTATATTTATAAAAATTTCTTAGTGTTTAATGGTACTAGCTCACTGATTTGGTTTATATTTTTTCTATAATTTCTAAATACCATTAAGTGTCTGTAAATGTGTCAAAATAATTCTTATTATTTTAAGATAAACTGACCTATAGATATGTTGCAAGAAATATACAATAAACTTACAAAATGCACTAAAAGTGTCTATACCGTGACATACGGGGTAGATTTACTACATGAAACACCTTCATTTATAGTTGAATGTCAACTTGCTCTAAAATTGCCATTATCAGAACACTGCTTTCCTGCTTCTAAAAGTATTTCCATACAGTTTTTATAGTTTTAGAAAAAGTTGATATTTAAGTTAAAATCTGTGAATGAGCACCTTAAAATATATTTCCTCTCAATATATTTTGGCTAAATTGTGGATTCTACTATACAATACAACCACAAATATATTTATTAAAGCAATTAAGCACAAACGTGCTTTTCTGCTGTCCTTTGGCGGCAACAACAATACATACATATGTACATACATGCATACATGTTGATTACTAGTTACTAGTTATGACAATACATCATACGAAATATTTATGAACAAGCATGTATGAGATTAAGATAATTTTTGAGTAATAACACATCATTGAGAGGAGTATGAGAACAGAATGTGAATCTTTAAAGCAGTACTTTTACTTGAAAAAAAACCAAAGAATAGTTAGAAAGTTAGACAAATAATGTGACAAAGTTAACAGTTTAGACAAGTAAAATTGAGATGTATGTATCCTTGGAAATGTAACACAGTAGGATAACGATGTACAAACGTGTTACCTACAACACTTAAAACAAATGATTCATTGAATTTAGACACAATAGATAATGAATAGGTTACTATGTCAAGGATGTTTCGGAATATAAACATTAAAAGGCATTGCTTGTCTTTTTGTCGTAGCATTGGAGTGACCATTTTATCGATACGAACTATGTTGGTTCTAATTATTAGGAATTAAAAACTATGATATTCTCGTAACCTGATCTTGAGGCATTTTCAAGGATGACAACTGGGCAGTTATAAAGCGTCATAGATTTATTTTGCTTTACTAATCTGCTTATACTAATCTGCTTATAGTCCTATTATTTCAACACAAGGAACATTCCTCGAGCAAACACCACATACATCAATCACACAACATAATTTATATCAGTTTTTGTTTGTCCCAAGTATTTCATTTCTGTAAGATTTTGTTTTACATAAAAACATTCTAACCGACAAGCATGTACTTTAATGTTTCAATAATATTTTGTAAGCCGCCATGCAGTCATTTGACATGTATCATTTTAACAACTGTTCTGCAAATAAAGTGCCTAATGGAGCCTTTCTTGTATGTTTTTCAGGAGATTGACAGTGTATTCACACATCAATACGGAATATAGCAGTAGAACAGAACTATACCTTATTACTTGTAAGTACACTGTATGTTTGTCTTGGTCGTGCTTTAATAAACCATACTGCTGCGGATGAAATATGCTTTATATATTTGACAGTGTTGCAAAATTCTAATTTAACTGACATTTCAATATTCCATATTGTAATACAAAACAGTAAAACTTTATCTTAGTGTTTTGTTTTAGTATGCAATATCGATTGTGTTATCAATTATTGAAACTTTTCCCCCAATTTTAATTAGATACGTATCTTATTGTATACATTGGATCGGATAACAGGCATATAATGCATATACACCCTTTCCATGTATTTTTTCATTGATCTTCATTGCTAAGAGTAATGTTAATTACATAGAAATATACCATATATATTTTCTCGCGTAGTAAATATGTAGTACCTGATTTATATTTCTCAATTAAAGCGTTTTAAGAAATTCTTATGGTAATGAAGATAAATGGTGTCTAGTAATGAATAAAAAACTAAACACGTTAGTTAGATGGAACATGGAATAAACAATTTAATGATTGTGAAACAAATATTACTTCAAACAATATAATCGGTAATTGCAGATTTGTTCAGGTTTCTAACCTTTTAATTTAAACATGGTGCGGACTAGACACTTTAAGCTGTTACTGTTTCTAATATGTTCCACACTTCTTTATTTACTATATTGAGAATCACTTAGTACTCGATTATTATATTGTGATGCATATATTCGTTTATGAAATGTCTTATTCGGAGACTTGCCTAAAACATTGCGCTATTACAGTGGCATCCGTTTAAACTGACATCAAGCACCATTTCATCAAGACCATTTGTTGATGAATGCACAATAATACGTGCTTTATGTAAACTGAAGAACGCACATAACAAATTGAGGTTTTTAGAGGGAATTGAAACTCTAGATTATTTTATTTCTGTGGTAAAAAATATACGTTGCACATATCAAATAAACATACACTTAAAATGTGATTCTAAACAAATAACATTAAACTTGGTTAAATTATGTACCAACAGATGTTCTAATATGATTGTGTAGAACAAAACAGTTTCATTTTATGGAATACAGATCCCTAAAAACATATCATTTCATCCAATAATTAGTTTAAAATACGATATGTCAGAGTAAACATGAAATTATCAATCATTGGAACATGATAAGTATTAGATAATGGCTGTGAATAATGGGTTTTGTAGAAAACTAGAGAGGGGAAACTAATAGTTGAATGAAAACTAAGCATACAATTGTCAAATGAGAGAAGAAATAAATAAAAGTTATGATAGTCGAAAAAACAGGCTTTGTAACTGGCATGGACTTTGTGGTAGTATCCAATTGTCTTGCTTTAAATGAAACGTAGATATAAGGCCAAATTATTAAAACAAATACTGAACTTGAGAACTTATAACGAATGCTTATTATCAAATTGCAAGATTTGCATACATACATTATAATATGAACAACAATGCGGCTTTTAAAGTCCTACACAAACGAATGTTCAAGTATTCTATTCTTCAAAAAAGTGATGTAAGCTTCTATTGTTAATGGCATGTGATTACAACCATTATTACGTATTGGACACATGCTATTATAAATAGGGACATAGTTTTAACCTACATTTTAAACTTACACGATAAGGCGTATATATTGCACTTGAATAAGACATTTCATCGAATTCTTAATGTAAAATACTTTAAACTAAAAAACTAGAGCATTTGAATCAGAGGCGGACTAATGCCGCGTGCTGTTAGTTTTATACGAGTAAGAAACTGATTTATTTTAGGTTTACATCTTATGAATAACAAATTCCGTTATTGTTGCTTTAGTTTCTAAATGAATGATAGTAGCAACATTTTAGAATCATTACAAATTGAAATAACGATATTAGCCAATTTTAAACTTGAATTCCAAATGCTTTTGAAACAGTGCCACAATAATGCACTAATTAAACACACGTGTTAAAGTGATTGTTCATATTGATATTCCTGATTCCTACTATATTGACATTTTATTGGCCTTTGAATTTGTATAATCATCTTGATGTCACATACTAAATTGTGTATAACATTGAAGATATTGGCTGTATCCTTACTTTACAATAACAAAGATTGAGCGAGACAGTTTTTTGGCATCCCAGCAAAATACTTCTTTAATCAAAATTTATCGCGAAATTTAATAAAAATTGCATAGATTGTTTTTATATTTGTGACCATTAAGACATGTGTATGGTGCTTGTATAGTTTTTTCTACTTCAACGTTTAGAATGAATAAATAAATTGTTTCTATTGTTAAACCAGACTCATCAATATTGATTAAATAAGAATATACATTCTACTTCCTAGAAGTAAAACGGCTCATGGTTGGTAAGGGTATTTGACTGTAAAGGCTTAGGCCTCGATTGTACTTATATACTTGGTTTGTTTCTGAATATTGTAAAATGCCTTTTTACTAAATGTGGTGTTAATACTTTTATAAAGAGATGTTCATCTTGAAACTGGCTTATTGTTTAAAAAAGAAACAATTTAAATGTTTATATCATGTACGAATGTGTAACCATAACCAACTTGTGTAACATACATATGTTACACAAGTTGGTCATGGTTGAACATTCAGCTGGATGTAAGGCAATTTATGGTGTCCATTGTAATGTATTCGTATACAATGAAATGGAAGCCATAACTATAGTCCAGTCTGGTCATTCCTAGAGCCAGTTAATGTGATATAAACCATACTTAATTAAACGAGACATAATTTCTTGTAATCTCCATATCGTTGTCTGCAGGCTTGATATCAATTACAAAAAAACCAACCATCTTGTGTTATGGTAATCCTGAAATATTGAGACAAGAAAATTAAAGATAAAGATCCAGTTACAGAATAATTAATCAACTGATCAGAAAATCGAACATCTTTTTTTCTGATTAATTTTCTTTTTTTACATAACTGTTTTTTAAGAAAATGATTACTTCTTTACTGCTTGGTTAACTCAGACTGTTGTGCGACTAATTGCCATTTTAAGAATCGAGGGTTTCATTCTCGGCTTTTGTCATATATGACCAAGCCTATGTAACTCTAAGGTACAGTAAAATGATCGATAAACCGACGCAATGTGACTCAACATTTATCAGAACACAATACAGAAAAACAGTTCACTGCGTTAAAACACATTGACAACTCTTATTTCATATGTTATCAATGCTTGTGTCATTGTATTTTTTATTCTTGTTGTCAAGATTTAAAATGACCTAATTGATCATTCAAGCAGGGAAAAAGATCAGGACTACATCAAAATAATTTATGAAACAAAGAAAGGGAACACTTTTTGTTCGTAAAATGTTGACCCTTTTCATTATTAATGAAAATGACAGCATAACGGTCGTGACCTTTACTGCGATGAAGAATAATTAGACATCAACATGCTATGATTACCTTAAATCAGCATAAACGAACCAATGAATATGGCATTTTACGACCGAGTAATTTCAAGAATTAGGAGAAATTGAATTTGAATGGGAGCAATTTGCAAATATAATTCACCTTATTGCCTTTTCAATTACATTGATATTTTACCTTACCCTTTATATATGATTGTCATTTCTCCTTATTTGTCTATAGGGACACAAATAGTATAACATAATTGATTATCGAAGTGCAATTCAAACAGAATTTTGTCAAAATTAAAATTTACATGTAAAGCAAGTCTTTATGAATATAATTCTCAAGATTACTAGGTAGTTACAACATGCGTTTAAAATAAAGTTTAAATTACATGAATGTGTATTTTAACTTAAACAGTGGTAAAAACAGAAATATAAACATTTTTTTGGTTTTGTGCGACATTAATATTTATCGCTGTCTCTTCTAATTCAGAGATGACAAAATGATACCAAGACTCGATAACACATTCACACAAAGAGCTATTAGATATCGCGTTATCTACTTCTGTCACAGTTTATTATGTTATGGTTATCCCTTATCGTTGTTTGATTTTTGAAAGGGCGATGCTGCCATGATAAGATGCAAGATTGTGATCACTGAATTATTCTCAAGTTAAAAGGTTTAATTTGGTTGCTGTGATCGCATTGTAATGTTTAAAGCATTATATCGCTTTTATCGGCCTCAACTCGTTAAATGCATCAGAGCAAATGAAGGATAAGTCTCCGAAAAACACCATAAACGACGTTATTAGTTAGAGCAATCAGCAACCGTTCAAAAGTTCAACATCAAGACATAAACTTACGAATAAATAATACATAATAAACTAAATTATTTATATAATACTACAATATTTTTCTAGAAAATGTTTTCGTTTACCATTACAATTTTCAAGATGGCAAATGTATGACTTTCAACAATATACGTTATTGCATTTATCTGACGTGTTTTCAAACTATGTTATTTTATATTTACTGGCAAAACATAGTTTTGTTATTACTCTTGACATTTCTGTAATAGACATTTCAATCAAATATATGGAAATGGGATTAGAATACAAAATGAAATGTATTGTTAACATGAAAACGTGGCAAGTAGATGTAGTAGAATAGCTCTTATTCAAGCAATCAAGTCAGAAATATATTCTCCATTGTACGTAGCTCAATTTCTTTACTGCTTTGCTTAACAATAATCGCTTGTATGGTTGCTTTTATTGACATATCAACATCAAAATAACTTGTAACGTTAACTGAGATGTCAGCTTCGTATCAAATTTGTTAAAGTTTTCTAAAAGGTTTGAAATTAACAAATTTTCTTATTGCTGAGAATTGCGTATATGATTTATTTCGATATACTGTGTTATTTTGTATGTCGATTGCTTTTAAACTAATAAATATGTGCATTGTAAGATGACATAATCCCGATGCTGATGTTATTGCATACATTATACTAAAAAATACGAGTGATTTTAAGATCTATTTTTGTTTGAAATTATTCTAACAATGGCTTAAGTCGTAGAAAATGTTTCATTTAAAAGTTACGTGGACTTGGTTATAATGAATAACATCAGTCGCTTGCACAAAACCTTACAGATTTAAAATTCTGCAAGCTGAATAACAAAAACGAAGACAAAACAGAAGACTCTGGACAGATTCTTTCAAAATTTATGGATGACTGTCAATGTAATTCATGTTTTGTTTCCGAAAATTGAATTTTATTTTCAAGAAATGTCATTCGATATAAAAAAATTGTAAAGTAGTCGGCTGTAAAATGAAAAAAGGCAAATGAAGAAAAAATAATATAACATTTTGTTGGGTATTGATTTAACTTTTGAAACGATGTTTTACCGTTACGAAGGCATGCAATGTAATGTGTTTTGTGTTATGATACCGTGAAACAAAAATTTACAGAATTGTATTGTTTCCAAGGAACATGATTAGTGTACTTCTCAAAAAATGAATATAAAATTGATTTGTTTTTGTTTTTATTTTAACGTCGTATTCAACACATATCTCGTAGGTCATATATACAAATGTACGACGGCCAGCTCTTCCTACTATAGGTTTTCAGGACACTTTTCTATCATCAGTACTTACTTACCCTACCACGAGGCCGACAACTCATGTATAGGCTATGACCTACCGCGACCGGGTTTCGAGCCCACGATCCCCGGATTCGAAGTCAGACATGCTAACCACTACGCCACGGCCGCGGCTATATAAAATTGAACAAGAATATATAAACTTGACTTTATCCATGCAATATTTGTCCCACTCACAATATCGATGGTGTTAAATGATACAACGTCAATGGTAAGTATAACACTAGTCTATCCTACAGAGAGAAATTTGTGCTGCTAATAAGATTATATATATATCCCATAAATCACTTGAAGTGAGAGAAACTCTATATATTGTGTTTGTTGCTCTTTCATAATATAGTTTTAGTTTGCATATATTTTTTTCAAAGATTTTAGTTCTTTGTCATCTTGTAAATTTTTAAGTTTATTCGTAAATTTTGGATCTAGTTCTACTATCTCAAATGGTCCAACCCATTCATCTGTTAATTTTGGGGACAAGCCATTCTCATCGTGTTCTTGTTTAAGCATAACTTTATCTCCTACTTTAAATACAGGTATTTTAGCGTGAGCATCAAAACGCTTTTTTGATTTTTCACTTTGTTTTGTCATTTACGAATCTAGCATTTCCTCTTCACTATTTTTGTGTATTGAATAAGTAAAAAAGTGTCAATAAAAAGTGCTATAAAGACAATAGCGACGGAAATGAGTTAAATCCTATAAAGGACTTAAGAAGATGTCAACTAAATACATTACAGAACAAAGCACTATGCTAGAATATGTGCTTCTCGTGATTTAAGTATACCAACATATACACACAACGCTCTTGGTAATTAATGACTTTGTGCTTTGATATGTGTAACTAAGATTTCAATTCTATTAGCTATATTTTAAAACTTTCAATTAACTTGTGTTGTAATGTTCTTATTACTACTAGAGGTAAGTTTTTTTTAAATGTTACTGTTCAAAATATAGGGATGTTTATGAATTTAGTTAAAAAAAGAATTTTGCTCATAATAATGTAGAGTGCAATTTGTACAAGACATAACAAGTTTAAAAATTGCGCCAGATGATAATTGGTAAAACCTTGATGTAGAAGTTTACGAAACGTGTAATAGTTTACGATATTTATATCATACATGACACTTTATTATTCTGGTTACGTTTTTTTTCTTTGATGTAGTTAAAGTTAAAAAACGCCAATTATGTCGCTTTTATGAAATGTTAAAAGGGTTTCTACTTCCTCACCAAACACAAATAATATAACCTTAGCTAACTTTACTTAGTAGACGACCATGGCATTTCTTCTGTGTTTTTATATTGTATGTAATATTTATTATTTTTCATGTGACAGTTCATCTAATTTTATGAAATATCTGTAGACAATAAAATACAAACATTCAAATTTGTCGTTATCTGTAACAACATTTCAAGGTCTGTTGTCAGAACATACAGTGGTAGATATTCCCATATGGTACAAAGAATGAGTCGTTGTTTACCATTTAACCGCCTTGTAGTTTTATTTAACATACTTACGTGAGCGGTATGAGAAAATAAAAGCATGGGTACTATCCTCTCACAAACTTACAACGTATCTGTTTAATGTTCTGAAATAGATTTGAAAGACCAATAAAAAACTAAAACTGAAAATGCATTTACAAAAACACAATTTGATATATGATATCACATAATTTGTTCGAAATCAATTTAGAATAAAATATAGAATATGGTAGATAAAATGTCTTCAAAACATTATTTTATATATCATTTAAGATAGTAGAAACTAGCTTACAAATGATTTTATAATGACAATGCTCGTATAAGATAAAGTGCAATGGCATTGATGATTACTATGTTTGAAGAAACTAAGAATAGTAAACACTGTAAAATTGTATGTATAAAATAAATGGTTACAGAAATAAACTTAAACACTACATTTTTAATAATTTGATATTAAATATTTAGATTACTCATATAAGATAGCTTTTCTATTACATTACGGCTATAACAAATGATAGTTTTTTGTCTTCAGTAACGTTATGTGTAAAAATGATGTTAAATGTTCAAAAAGTAACTTAACATATACTTTACGAGCTTATCATTCTCTTAAGAATTACCGTACAAAAATATTTCATACAGTATGATATGTAAGACATAAAAATGTATTTCCATTTTCTATGCTAAAAACAACAAACTAACGAGTTTACAAATTCCTGCATTGGCATACAAATTGTCATTGACTTAACTTAGACTTTTATAGTTTTAACAGCTTAGCCACTGCATATCATTGCAAACGTATACATTGAATACAAGAAGACGAAAATGAATCAGCATTTAATATTCTCGCGAGTTATATGCATGATAAATCCATAGCAAACTTACGAACAGTCAAAGGAATTTAAGGAGCAGCATATCAATCTACCTAATAAGATTATTGATGAATAGTTTGTAGATGTTGCTAATATTTACTGCAAATTTAGAATTATTAAAATTCAACGGATCAATCTTCGATGCAAAATTAATCAATTGATTTCTAGATGTCTGGAAATATAGGTTTTTAATTGGCGTTTATCAGGACCAACCATGAAGCTTCCTTAGATCATGTGACAGAACATTAGAATGGAATGTTGGCAAAAAACTAACAACCACAAATGCCAACACAGTTAAATAGTATCATTTATAAATTTGTAAACATCATGATTACAAATATTACGAATCTTATCACTGACGGCAGTTGGGAGAAAGTTTTTATACGACAAATCAAAAAGTGCTTTACAAAATGTCTTTTACATCATTCTTTGTGATAACAATGTAATATTGTTTTCTTATGCTATTTAATTGAGACCTAGAACGACCTGCTGTTTATAAAAATTAGACAATGACTGGTTATGATAACAATATGACGATAATAATTTAGCATAATGTGTTTGTAAGTATTTAGGTTTCATCGAAAGGTATTAAGAGGTAAATTCTGTTTTAGTTTTTCTAACCACGTTATTTAAATGACACTTTTGTCTTTGCAATTGTAAAAAAAATATAATACGCAAGTACTAACGTTTATAAAATTTAAAATCTCAAATAAAACCTTGTACGTCCAACACTAGGCAAAATAGAGTATACTTTACGTAGTATTATGTTTCGTTTAATCACCTTTTACGATATTTGAGACAAATATGTTTTAGACATTTACTTAGCTAGGACATGATTACCAAGAGATTAAACATAGAAGATGAAATAATAAAACAAGAAAACTATAGGAGCATATCAATATCACTTTTTTATGTTTACTGTTATCTTCAAAGCATACGTGTTACTAAGTGTAAACAACCCTGTATAAACATTATTGTAGTTCTGTTATTGTTATCATTGTATTATCAAGGGTTTTGTCATCCTTAGATTTTGTACATGCAACATAGACGTGTTCCTACTTCAGTTTATGTATAGAGAGTTAACACTGTAGACAACTGTCTTACTATATAATGTTTATTGTTTGGTTAGACATAAGGCTTTTACATTATGAATCATTTATTGTTTACATATCCACAGTGTTGCTGACATGAGGGGAAAGTTAAAGTCCCCACGAACAGACAGTAAACTATCGCTAAAACGGCAAACATTCTGTATCCACTGACTATGTGGATGTATGTGATATGGCATGTATTCAAGTTTTTGTTTTCGAAAAGAAATCCTCATGAAACGTGATATATGCTTATAGTAACGTATAATGCAATGCTAAAATCTCGCGTTACTGGTATTACTGATTATGATACTACGCATTACTTTATCATTAAGTTTATAAAAAACACAGTTCGTGACTATGAAAAGATCTAGTTTGTTTGTCCTTTTATTATTACAATCTATGGCGATACACTAGATCCATTCCAGGCAATAAATGTTAGGTTACTCACGCAAATAACCTTGCTATCTCTTTTTTTGAAGAGTCAATAGTTAACATATCCTTATCTTAGAGATCAAAAGACAATACCTGTGTCCTTGGAGGCTTACATATATGAGAAATGACCATGCATATAATCTTCTTGTAATGACTATAGATCGTTATACAGATCTAGTCTGGTCATTTCTTAAGGCGTACAATCCTATACAAAGCAAACTTAATTAAACGAACCGCCATTTCTAGGAATTTCCATATCATTGTTTGCATGACTTGAATCAACAGCAAAAATAGCAGCTATTCTTTGATAAGACAATACTAACAATTGAGATTTTAGATTTGTGTTTATGTTTTGTTATACATTGCATAATTATACTCCGTATAGGCTTCAGAAATGCGAATTCATGATTGTTATAAAAACTTAGTTTCTTTGTTATTGGCTGTAATAAAATGCTGCAACTACATGTCAATGTACAGTTTTAGAACATAAAACACGATATACTTGCATGAATTAAGATTACATTGCTTGAAAATTACAATTTGAAGTCAAAAAGCCAACCTGGTTTACGTTATTAGAACATTGAATTGCTTTGGAATTTGGAATTTTACGATTTCTTTATGATCAAGAATCACGCAAAGTAAAATCGGACTATTTAATTTATACAGAGTGTAAGTGCATTTAAACTATTTTCTCTGAGTTTTATGAGAAAGTTTCGTTTCATATAGTGATGCCTTATATAAAGTATGAAAACATTTAAAGTTTCAAAATCATCAACCAAAAGATATGATATGCACAAATTCAACCTTTCATGTTATATTTATGTTCTCTTAAATAAAAAGAATGTCATTTTACGTCAGGATGCTTATTACATTTATCTGACTTTGTACGACCATTAAAACACCGAGTCAGATGTCCTTGATATTGATAACTCAGAAAGCAGGTAGTAATAAATTTGATATTTAAAGAAGGAGTGAAGATGTAATTATTGAATGTGATTTTTATGCACTAAAATGCATGATCAATACACATGTTTTAATTATAAACACTTCTACATTAAATGTCAATATCTCAAATATCGTTAACCCCCCACCAATAAACGAAACGTGAAGCTAATTTGTATTAGTTTTTAAATGTGAATAATGTTCTTTAACTTGAAGTAATTTAAAACAACATATCGATTATGCGCAAGTTATTTTAATTTCAATAAACGATGAAATGTCAATTTAATGAACAAAAAGTGAATATTTGAAATAGATATAGTATGGCAAGCGTAGCTATTTGGTTTGGAAAAGTTAAGCAATTATATATAATATTATGTTAGGATATTGATTGTCACTTTTCAAATACTTTGTCTTGTTCTTAAAATGAAGCATTAAATGTCGTAGGAGTTATTATGCTTAGTTGTAATGATATACCTTAGTCAACCTAAGAAAGGAAAATATTTAACCAGTTAGTTATCTATTTATATGTTTAGTCGATGCTTAAACTCATATTAGTGAGTATAAATGAGTATAGAAATATCTTTACGCTGATCTTTCCAATGTGTCTGTGTATCACACTTATGTGTCTTATTAACAAATTGAATATTATTGCATTATGCAAATAGGAAAAGAAAAAGTAAAAATCATTAGTTCAAAGACGAATGTTATTAATAATATATTAAACGTATATTATTATGCTATTGTCTTATTTCTATAAGCTCTAATAACATATTTCGGGATATATAATATTAAGCTAAATAACAGACTATAAATAAATGGATATAAATTTCTGCTATTGAGCTTTCTTTCAAGTTTGGAAAATAGTGTAGGCTTAAGATGTACTAACATAAAACAACGCGTATCTCTGAAGACTTAGGTAGCAATACAGAATGTCAAAATGCAACTTGATATTTGTAAAAAATACAATACTGTTTTGTGAAATTCTGCTTTATTCAAGGTTACAAAAGCAAATATCTAACCCACTTGTTTCGCCTTATCAGATATTTCAATGTCTTTGCTGATTCCAACATTTGAAACGCACTGCCTCGTTTTCGTTGTTTCATAGTTTTCATCTCGTACATTAAAGAAAGCTGTACAATTAAGTAGAAGGGAGACATTTTGAAATAAATCAAATCATGTAATCAAATTTATACAAATGATCATTAATGTAAATGCTATTGTTGGGAGTGAAATGGTTTGATTTCCTTGAACAGTAAGACGTAAGTAATGAAACTTCAAGTCGTTTGCGTAAGAGAGTATTGTGTTCGTATAGATGTGGATTTATCTAAGGTGCTTTAATCTAGCTAAACTGATACATTGTATATACTATCACTGATGTTCACGTTCATGTGCTCATAAAGTTTTAAGTATAGATCGTTCAGTATATCTGATTCTAGTACGAAATAAAATTATGTCAACGTTTCATACAAATAAAACAGGGTCCACATTTAGGGATTCTGTTACAGTCTAAAACGAAAATTGTCAAAAGATACTTCACTCCTGTGACGAAACTGTTTATTTATTTCCATGATTAGTAAAATAAACTGGTGTTTCCATATATATTTTGAATCTTGAATTGTTTAATCATTATGTAGACTAAATGGGACGAAAAATTTCAACATTGCTGTCTTATAATTTGTATTAACACAAGCAGGATTATGATTAGTATATTCATCTGTCATTTGAATATATACATACAAACTTCCATTTAAGCTTTGTACAGGCACAGCATCACACTTACTTAGGTAACTTTATAAAGCAGTTTGAGTGACATGGTCATAGATACAAACAAAACATGTATTAAACAAACAGTGTTTGCATGTGTAAGGAGAGGTTCATAATGTTAACATCCCAAATACTTCCTTTTCTCTGGACCCTTTTACTCACCCAATTATAAATACGTTATCAAACTGTTGGAATGTCAGTGTCTCATACTGTGCCAGACAATGGTTTCTGTCAAAGTATAAATTATTTATATCAGTTTTACAATGTAAAATCAAGTTATACCTAGTGAATTGTTAACACCATACAAGATACAAATGTTATTGAATATGTTATATATACAATATTGTAGCTACAAATAAATTTACAATACAAAATTAGATTAGAGTAATACATTTTGTCTTCATTGAATCATACTAGGGCATGAAGTAGGAGATTTTTTATTGTGAGGGTTGTATCTTCTTATCATTGACATAAAACAGTATTACCATATAGGTCACAAGAATCTGTATCAGCATGTAAATTAAATAAAAAAATAAAATATATTTGACGCTTTGCAGGGTTCATTTTGTTAAGTATAAATAGTTATATTCGCTGTTCATTATATGGCTAGGAGATTAAATAGTCTGCAACTTCTGTTCGTGCTACGCACCTGTTTATCACAAATAACCGATGGTACCATATCTTTATCCATTCCTTTATATCGGAATAGAATTTCATTGGTCAGACAGTTATGGTAGAGCAATTTGTATTGGTTAAAGTATAAGTCAAGCATGGTTTAGACAGTTGCGCCGAATAAGAGTAGAACTCAATGACGAGTAACAATTAACTGTATTGATATTTTTTATTCATGAAAATGTCATTTTACAGCTAACAAGCATTGTTTAATGATGATTTTTGTATTTTCCAGGACAATGGCACGCGTTATGGAAAGATAGTTGTACTATTGATATAACAATTTACAATTATTTGACGCATTATATGTACTTTATAAAGTTTCAATATACAATTGCTGCAAGTTTGTACTCGTTACATACGGTACAAGGAACCTAAATTAATTCTATAACAGCCGTTAGGGTTTTGCCAAAGGCGTATTTTGTTGTAATTTCTAACATAAACAACATCGCTTCACTTTTTCTGAAGACGTTGTTGCGTAGTTTATAGATACTAATGAAACAAAGAGTTATGTGTATTTTATGAAGCGATAAGAAGTGGAAATTTTAGCATCGTTTAATCGCTTATTGTTTTATTCGCTATTTTTTTTTCAGAACAACGTTTTAACAGAATAATAATGATTTAGTATGTTGGTAATAAACAGTCCAGCTATAATACACTTGGCAACAAGCTTTTATTGCTCTAGACATTACTTCATATTTCCGTACTAAGTGTGCAGTAAATTACGCAGGAAATTTATTGATAAATAGTATTGAATAGTCGAAGATATCGAAATACGTTTGAAGATTGTCAATTTTAAAACTTAACATCAACTAAAACAAAATCTTTATTGTTTTGAAATTAAAAGGTAGTAAAGATAATTGACCTTTATCATCATGAAAAAATTATTAACAGTGATATTGAAGCATACTTAAATTTAGTTAGGAGCATTGGTCATGTTCATCTGGAAAGTACAGTGAAATTTGGTCCTTATGTCAATATAGTAGGGTTTTTACTGGGTTTAACGCCGTGTCAATACAATTTATGTCATTTTACGGCATCCAGCGCACCATACCTAGCTTTCCTGGACCCTTGTCTGTAACCAGTACTCACCTATTCTTCCACAAGGCCGGAAACCTATCCATAGTATCTAATCAATGGAGAAAAATTGACATTATTGTCAAATTTTCATGTAAGGGTATAACCACCCCGGGTTGGATTCGAACCCGTACCCCCTGCGGCACACGATATTCAAAATCCCGGCGCGCTACCAACTGCGCTATCGACCCGGGTTCAATATATTATTGCCTACGTACACAATGATTACGCTTATTTCATTATTATGGAATCAAAATAATATTAAGGAACATTATACTTGAAAAAAACCACCTGTACATGTACTTGACAACACTGTAAATAAATTCAATGCTATTTAAATCTTGGTATTCTTTTACTTTTTAATGAAAGTATTGGTGATACTTTTTATAGGTTTAACAAATTTGTTGTGACAGCTAAACATCGTTGTTTGTGTTTTCTTGCCACTACTTGAGAAATGGTTAACTTGCCTGAGGGAAAATATTAGGGACGACCTATTTTGCACTCTGTCAAAATATCCGGTTTGTTCATTTAGCTTCTTTAAACAAATAAATTGCAAGTGTTTACATTTTTGTGATTCCATTTTTAAAACTAAACAAAGTGCCCAGAAAAAACGTTTCAAAATTGTTTCTAAGTTACAAATTAATTATTAAAGCGGTTAGACATGCAAACCCATTTTGTTTGAGTCTGATTGTATGGATTTCGTTGTTAAGTTTGAACTAGAGCAATTTCGCATGACTCGATTAATGTGTTTTGTCGCATATTTTATGTTTCTTGAATACTCATTGACGTAATTAGTTGCAAAAAATGTCACAAATCGTGATAATGGAAATATTTCAGCTTTAGAGTCTATTGTGTACCTTTCTTTCATGATGTTTTTACATATGCTCTCAGATTTCTCGCACATTGTTCACTATTTTTTTTCTCTCAATCGTTATTTTGGAATAAGGATTGGAATACTGAAAGCGAACAAACAAATGTTGCATTTAATTAAAGAGATTGAATTTAATAATCATTGAGTTGTTACAGAGAATCCTCGTTTTATATCAAGAGTCATCTTGTATACGAGTACATGTATTCAAAAGGTCAAATATTACACTAAAGTTAGAAAATTCCATTGAAACAGCTTAACCAAATCCATCTTATTCGTTAGCTATACACTTAAACCTTGCTAAACGACAACACCGATTCAAAGATCAACCTGGTAATTAGACTGATTTTGAAAAGAACGAATTTTGGTCAAAATACACACATTTAGAGCGTTTCGTCTTCAAAAAGTGGTCATATCACGGTGTAGTGGAATAGTCTTAATTTTGGGTTTTAAGATCACTTAATACAGAAAAAAATCCGTTCTTTTCAAAATCGGTAATATTTATGGTTGGTGTGGTCTTTGAATCAGGGTGGTTGTTCTCAAGGTTCTAGTGTATATTCTGTGAAATCTAAATTTACACCATATCTAGTATAGTCATTAATTTGTGTTATTGTTTTCTAAACAAACAATCTATAATATTGTTTGAACAAAAATAAACCAGGCGACATGAATTTAATCATAGCGTTTTAGTCTCGGATGCAAATATGTTATTATTAAACTTGGCATCTCGATAATATAATTTCAATCAAATATGTCACTATGGGATTGGAATACAAAATGAAATCTGTAGTTAACATGCAAATGTAGGGATAGAACAGAAACATGCTTTAAAGCAGTTCTTTTAGACAGTAGTCTTGATGTTGTAGTTAGATTGAGTTACTGCTGTTATCAGTTCCTTATTAGCTTATTTTACCTTATACCGCCATTTTGAACAAGATGTTAATTTAGCTGTCAGTTATTGTATAGCTAAGGGTATTGCTTTATTCACCAGTAAACTATGACTTATAGCTTTCATTTTATTCTTTAAAACTAGTCCGCATTGTATGCTAAATTCACTACAATTTTAACTAATGTAAACATTAGCTTTATTTACGAATAATTGTAGTTAGATTAAGTACCATCAAATTAGCTGTACAAAAGCTCTCTGACACTCGTCAAATGCCTTTAAAGATTTCATTTTAATAAAATTATGTAAATGTTTTTTTCATTTATAGACTTGTTAGATTATTTTATAATTTTATCTGTAATTTATTTGACAAAAATTTGCCACAAAAATCTAATCACACTAACAATTTTACACATATAAAGCCTGATTTATTATGACAAAGAAAGAACAACTTATAAAATTGTCGTGCGATGGTGAATATATTTGTTATGACAAATTACTTTTGACCACATTCCGTATACATGTATTTCCTATAACCCTTTAACTAACCTTATTATAAAAACGTCATCAAACAGTTGGACTGAAAAGTAAAATACAGTGCTAGACAATGATTTCTGTCAAATCAAGTTTTATATAGAGGTTTGAATAAGTTCATTGCTGCAAACACTTACGACAAACATGCAAATAAGTTTTCGCGAACTAAATTCAGTAACATGAAGTGTAAGGATTACGTATTTCTCATTACAGATGTAAAATATTGCATGAATAATTAATGGAGGGAAACGCATATATTCTTAAGACAAAGCGCTTAAATCAAATTATATTATTCTGTAGACTACATTTGTATCTTTGTGACATGTTTTGTAATTAAAATGTTTCTAATGTGATATTAAAAGAGAGGAAACGAAGGAGTGGACTTTTGAGAGGGGTATAAACAGCTTATTTATGTTCCATTTTAATTATTTAAACTCTAAAACATACAAGTATTGTAAAATTCTACATGTCCGTTAGTAGCAGTCATTATTACAATGCCTTGCACATCCATGACATTTACTTCTATCCAACATATTATTCTGTCTGTGCATGTTTATGTAAATGACTTCTATCTTACATTTTACTGTGTCTGTATTTGTTTATGTAAATTGTGTAGATAAACCTGCAAAACTGAAAGGTATGTAGACTTTAAAAATATGTATTGTTAAGAACGGCATTGATTGGAAAGTTGTGAACATATTAATGGCATACTAATTAGTTTTACTAGCAGAATAACTGTAAAACTGAACGGAAAAAGTTAAGAATGATAATGCTTATAAATGCAACTACCACCATGCATTTGGCAGAACATTTGAAATATTCAGACATTGGCTCAGTACATTCGTTATAATGTATCATAAAATGTATTCTAAATTATAAAGCCAATATATAGATCATTAAACATGTTTTGTTAATTGTTTTAAAACCAGTTTTACCTAGTCATTTCGTAGTTCATGTATATGTTTTTGCAAAACTAATCATTACACATTAATAACTTCGTTTTGAGAGAAGCTTATATTTTTGCAATGTGTGATTTTGCTGTTATTTCTCAAACACTACATTTAGCAGTTTTCTGTAATACTATCGTAAAAGAGCTTTGATTCTTGTTCTCTTGCTTGTCTACTTATTGTTCAGTGTTTATTGCAATGAAGGTTTATTTTTTATATTAATCCGAACTTGTCTCTCACAAATATCAAATGATATATTTTCTGCAGTACGTAGTGAGGTATTTTCAAATACACCGTATTTGCATTATATACAACTGCAACATAAGAACAATATATGACCTCAGACTAGTCGTTGTTTAAACAGAATGTAATTGAAAATATTTCCTTTTATAAACATTTTAAATAATTTTTCATTTAGTATTCCCCTTGTCACATTATTGATAAAACATTGACAAGTTTTAATGGTTTATTGAATATTCTGTCAAAACTTCATCAACGTTTGTCTTTCCTCTTTCTCCCATATGACAGATGGTTAAAATGTCTATCATGTAGAAAAAACTGTCATCAATTTACCGTAGCACGTTTACATAGATGTTAGACAGTTATTTGGAATCATTCTAAAATAGTTTTTTAAGTGTTCTAAAATTGATGAAAAAGAATAAATAACTATAGTTAATCTATAGTTTATCTTCTTTTCTTGAAACAAAAGCATGATGCATATATATTTTTGTATAATTCAGATGCCTGTTTGGAATATTGATTAAAATATACTATTTGTTTTCGTTGAATAAAGTAAAATATCCTCTTGGAGTTACCAGCAGTTATCTTTAAGATCTAACATCAGTATCACAGTAGTATCATTTCATCATTTAACAAAGAGAATGTCAATAACAAATAATATAATAATAATCTAAAAAAAGATCGACTTTAAAGACACGCACATTCAAACGCATTTCGTGTTTATATTCTATATGGTATGTCTATCAAGATGTTTAATTTAAACAAATCAAGTGTCATGCATCCAATCATACTGTTGTAATCTCACGAGCAAATCCCTGCAATGTAACTAAACTTGGCATATCGATAATATAATTTCAATCAAATATATTGGAATGGGATTTGAATACAGAATATAATGTGCTCTTAACATGCAAATATGAGAAGACAAAGTGGAACTGTTTCTGATTCAAGTATTGGTTCTAGACAAGCGTTTAAAGTTGTAGTAAGTTTTTGGACATTCTGTTTATGAAATGTTTATTTGCAGGATTACTTGTATTAAATATAATACCAATAATTCACTGGCTAGTAATGTTAATCGTCGGTTTTGGAAGTCATATTTGTGAAGTGTTCATTAAAGATTCTGAAAATTTTGTGGCCGCTAAACATGAAATTAAAATCACATCAGTTTGTTTTATGCTTATATTAAAAATAAAAAATATCCCCTCCTTGTTATTTGACTGTGTGGGAAGTATTTGTTTTTCTTTTGCTGCTCCTAATATGTTTCAACAACACCTTTCACACTAAGGCATGGAACCAGATTTTTTAATAATGCATTCAATGCTAATGTGAACTGAAAACAATAACCTAATTCTTAACCACCATAGATGTTACTCAGGTGATCATCTTGTTGAGTATAATATGCAAATATCACTTTGTGTTTTATTTTTGAACTTGTGTATCTGAACTAGAGCTTATAAAATTTATATAAAATTAAGTCAGATAGCAATGCATAAGACAAATTGAATTGAACAATCAAGTTACACTAACGATGGATGATTTAATTATTCTGTTCGACTTTCAATGTTTTGATTTACCATATGTGTAATGTGAGAATCAATGATGAATGTATTTGACGAAATGAAAGCTCAGCTTGATTTTGTATAATTTAATTATAAGGTTTAGCAGTATTTGTAGTGAAACTTGACATTCGAAACTGTTATTGTAATTTTTTAGAACATGTAAGAAATTAGTTACTTGCGCAATTTCTTAAAAAAAATACTGTAAAAAATATACGCTTCGGTTAAATATTATTAACGCAGCTATGAACTTAACAACCGTTGTTTTAAAGATATAAGTCTTTCAGAAAATTCATGTTTCGCAACACGAGTAATTTTTTATTTGTTAGACATGACATGTTAAATGTGAACATACCATAGGTTTATACCTTCGTGGGAGTTATAGTGGGAACTAATCTAACATCTGTGTGAACAATAGTGTCATAATTTAGCTTTCCTCATATTTATAATCTCAGTTATGTTTACGTCCGTTTATCATCATTGACACTGATGGTATCTTATTATAATGTTAATTCGACATGACGTGTTTGCAGATGATTTAGTGAATCTATTGTTAGACTTGCATAGCTTAATTAGTGACTTTTAGTGTCTGCTATATCAAATTATCGAAATTATTTTAAGATGGCATACTGAACTATATTTGTTAGGTTGTTTTTTTTCGCCCTTGGTTTTGCGTATATATGTCTACAACAGCATCTCCTGTGATGTTCCAATTTAACTTTTATGAGTACAAGTGTTCTAACATACAGAGTCATTTCCGATATCTGATTTCGACAACACGGTGCTCTATTTATGAAAGGCAACAGTAATTTGATGTCATCCGCCTTACCCACGTAGTCTTGAAAATGAGTGTACAAAAACAAAGTGATAGTCACAATGAACTTTCGGATAATTGATGTATCATTACATGTGAATATCAATATTATGCTTGATTAGAATCAAACATGATATTCCACTTAATAACAAAACAACTTTGTTTGTCTCTGCCTATGTTACTGTCTATCATAACATATTGTTTTCTCTACTGTTTACAGTCAATTAACGCCGAGCTCAGAACCAAACATTTTTAATTTATATCTAAAAAAGTTAGTCGCATGAAGTTCATGACAATCTAGGATTTAGTAATTAAAAGCACTTAATACTATTAAAAATAAATGAACATGGCTACCAGAGAATTAGTAATATTATACACTGTGAAAATATAATTTGTCTATATTTGTCTGTTTCTTTAGGACAGTCAAGTTCGTCTGACTCAGTAACCTTTTCTAGTATATTAAACATAGCCTTAAGTTATAACATACTATTAATATGATCTTCAGCAAGTTCCTGTCACCCCGTGTTACGTTCTAATTTGAACTTTATAAAAATCAATTCGCCTTTTTTGCTCAAACATCTTTTTTCTTGTCTTATTTTTGCTTTGGGAATAACGAATATGTCTCAAGTCCTCGGATAATCAGACAACCATAGATTTATATCTAATTAATCTCCGACTTGTCCTCGAGACAATGTTTTCTGTCAGCGAATAAAGAATACGAATTTTCTATAATTCAAGAGAAGATATAGAAAACATGTTGTCAATAAAATCTTTACAAGTACTATTCTCAACCATACAACGTCTTGACATTATAACTCTTGTTAATGCTGATATGGCTGCTGCTGGGGTTAAAATTAATTTTAATGTATGTAAAATATTAATATTCAGTATGTTTTATGGTAAAAATTAGATGAACACTGCCTAAAATATTCACTAATGTTTACTTGTAGTCAATTATACATATCATGATTCTATTCTAAGAATAATGATTACTATTGCCATTTCTTGACTGATATGATATGATCAATGTGGTATAAAGAAATATCGTCTTTGTAATTATAACATAGACCGTAAAATATAAGTGTAACCTAGATATTTTAATAAGCATATCTGGATGTAAAGTGAACATTTGTAATATTCGATATATATACTGTATATAATTCTAAGTAATGTTATACTAATTTCATCAAGAGTAACTTCAGAGAGATTGAAAATGTCTCATCTAAATTCTATTTCTCCTAAAAGTCAATCTTATTATCTTATATAAGAAAATTAGGTAATTACATCAGTGATACTATTTTAAGAATAATTTTAGCGCATCTATACAATTATATACCACGATATTCAATGTCAATATCCTTGGAGAAATATATAAAATGTCTTAATTACAAGAAAAAAGTTAGCATTGTCTGAAATAATTATCAGAAATTATCATGCGAAGTTAGTAATTTGTGGCCTCTGCTGTTTTTGTTTCCAAGTCTTCTCATGTAACATCTAGATAACAAAATGACCATAAATCACTGAGTTAGATCTAGGTCTTTTTTACAGTGGAACATAAATGGATATTTTATTGAGATGGCAATCTCGAGCTTTCTTTCTCACCAGAAATCTTATCTTTTGTATCTCTTATCTCAAATCAACCGACCGTTTTTAACGTAAAGGTGGTATTGCATTTCCATTGCCAAATTAAGCATTGGGTCAACGATTAAATGCGTAGTTTGATTCCAATTGCAAAACTATTTATAGCGCGCGCAAAATGTACCATAAAAGCATAGACTTATACATGTGTAGGCAATGGAACATAACTTCTTTAGTATTTTACGCTTGTTTAAAAATGGTCGAACTGTCGTAATCTACATCTGCATTAAATACAAGGAAAGCTATATTTTTATTAACCTTCTACTACAAATACATGTCAAATCGTTACTATTCAATTGAGAATATCGTTTGATTTTGTACTTGTGTGTATACGAGTACTACATATTTGACTTTTATTCATCATGCTATTCAATGGCGACTGCCCTGTTATTGGGGAATGCCTACACGAAAGAAAGTTTAGAATGTTTGACATAAGTTATCACACAATTTCAAATACAAAGACAAATATCGTACAATTTCTTTCAATTCAGATTAAAAAATGTTTCTTTACAGATACGAAAATGTACTGAAATCAATATTTCTGATGAATGGTTATACAGTAATTGCAAACAAAGGATTGTGTTATGTTGTGTGATATTAAGAAAACAGCGATATTCTAAACAAACTTCAACATGCTGCGCGAATGATTGAGTTATCTAGAGAAAACACAATAAAAATACTATAAATTATAAATAGACACATAATTTTCCAATCTATTTTGATAACATTTCTACCAGTAAAAATGCAGTTAGTTATTGCTTGACAAGATTGAGTGCTCTATTGCGTTTGAACAAAATTGCATTTGTATTAATGATAGTGTTCTTGATTTTCTATTGCAAAGAAACGAGAATGATGCAGATTTTAGTACAAAATTTCCATAACGCATTTTGAAAGTAATTAAGTATTAGCAGAAATACACATGAATGATTGATAAGGACGTTTGTTAGAATAATTACTTTATGATTTTATTTGATGTGCATACATTAGTAGAGAAAAATATTTGGCAGTTGCTTATTTACAAAACAGAGACTCGTAAAACGTTTAAAATGCACATGTAGCCTGAGAAGTTGAAGTCTGTTTTATATTTAAGACACTAAGATGACTAGGTGTAAATGACGCATTTTGCGAACAGCACAAAGGGCACCACTAATTTCATGAAGAAAATATTTAATCTCCGATTACTTCAATGTACCCAGTTGTAAATAGGTACTAATGTATATGTAATAGATATCGGTATAACCAAATACTTTTGATTTTACAAGTCATTCTAAGCCTCATTCTGGGTGCAACCAAGTTCGAAAACTCTTGTTCTAATCTAAACATTTCACAGAGGTTACAAACAAGAATTTCTGACTCTAGACCAGTTCTGTCGGTTCATTTATTTCATTGAAATAAATAGATAGTATGGCTAATGTAACCAAATATATTAAGACATTCGCAAGGACAATATATAAATACCAAACAAAATCTTTGTATGCTTTTACATTTGACAAAATTGAATACTTTACCTTCATTCTTTGTTTGTTATGTTTCTGGGATAATTTGATTTAAGTTATTTTTGTTCTGAGACAAACACGTTAAACTTACTATAATCATATTACTTTGTTTGGCATCACATGGAATATGTTCTCGCCATCACACGTTTTAATCTAATTATTTTATTTCCAATCCAAATGTACAAACTGCTTGTGTCTGTCACAAAATTATAGTCACGTGACGTGATACATGTCTTCGGACACTTGTGGCCTTCAACTGTCAGACGACGTGTAGAATGTTTATGTATCAGTAGTAATTTTAACATAGTAAAAACATGTCTTTCAAAATATATAGATCATAACATCGTTATCACCATTATACGGGAATGCTTTTTTAATGTATGAAGATTAATAAAAACTAGCCAAAATCAAAGCAGGTATACACAACGAGGCATTGAAACATGCTACTTGTAGTATTAAAATACTAAAACACTTAGTATTCTAGTGTTAGCCGAAACATTTCTTAAAGGCCAGCACTGAGACTAATATACCAAATTTCAACAAAAACCGTTTACCAATACACGATAAAACCTCACAAAGAATAGACAACTCGTCCATAATATTAACTTAATCAATTTCAACACTCTAACCTCTGAAAATGGCATAGTAAAAGTATCATTATAGATTACCGTTTAGATCGTTAACTAGCACACACTATTATTGTTTGTTACTCAAATATGAAACGAAAACAGTATATTTTAGTTGATGGGAAACTCCGGTTTGGTTTGCTTTCTCACTTATTTAAATACATTTATCATACTATTTAAGTTGACATTAGTTGAATGTATTCGAGAACAAATTCATAAATACTTCAATCGTAAAATTGCTACTTTTCTATTTCCTTTTCATCCCAAGTGTACTAAAATGATAATTGAGGTTTTACGATGTGAATTACAGACTTAAAGTCCCTAGTATGATAGTCTGTTCTATCGGTTCTTTGATTACAATGTATACGTACAATACAAAATGACCATAAATCACTGAGTTAGATCTAGGTCTTTTTACAGTGGAATATAAATGGATATTTTATTGAGATGGCGATCTCTAGATTTCTTTCTCACCAGAAATCTATTCTTTTGTGTCTCTTATCTCCAATCAACCGACCGTTTCTGGAATAAATAAGAGAGTATATATTGTATTTTTATTACCAGATTGGACCTTAAGTCAACTAACCTAGACTGTTATTTGTCGATGTTATTAGCGATATATAGACGCCATGGGGCAACCAATTTTATAAACTGATTGGCTTGCCTTACGCCTTCTGGTATAAAAAAGGAATAAACAAATGTTTTTGTAGAACTATAAATTATTGATAATGTCAGTTACATCACTTAAATATCTTTTAGCATAAGGAACACTATGTTCGTATTACCATTTTTAACATTGTTTTGTCTATTCAAACGGTTAAGTTTTCAATTCTAAATGAAGGTTATTACATTCGTTTAATTAATTATTAGCGTACTTGTTTCTTTGGACCATCAGTGTTGTATTTTTAACATTAATGTCTTAATAGATTAGTGTCATACAAATATATTAGATATTTGTAACGTTGCATTAAATGTTTACATACAATATCATTTAATGAGTCTAACAACAACAGTTTATTAGTACATAATTGCCAACTTGGACGCTTACTTTTATGTTATACTATTTACATTGTATTAGTTTGTTTGGCAAGAAATTACAATGCAGATTAGACTTAAGTATACTGTAATTCTTATCAGAATTATACCATCTGCTATAATTATGTTTTACAATTTTGGATAATGACAAGCATTTGTGTTCTGAACTGTTTCCGATCCGTCACATAAATTATTGTTATTAGCATATTTCGTGATGAAAATTAAATAACAAACTGAGTATTTACTAGATATTATATTGAAGTTTATCACTTTTATGTGCGTGGTAAGGTGTTCTGTACGTTTATGGTATTAGCACTGATACAATAGTCTTATTGATACCATTATTGTACAGAAATGTTGAATTCAAACTAGAAACTGGAACACATTTGTGCAATAGATACTTGAATTAATTCAACGAGTCTGGACAATTTGGAACACAAAGCGGGAGGAAACTCAATCGCACATTCCATAAGATGGATACGTCGTCAAAACATGCAATGTTCCCAGACTGATGTGTATGATCGAGAAAGTAAATATATATATATGATTGACATTTACTTTCTATATCGACTAGATAGAGACTTAGACTGTGTTTTAAGTAAAATACTTGGTCAAGGTAAGGCTTACATACTCAAGAAATATATAAAAGAAAACATTTTATGTGTTTGTATTTTTCCATTACGGCTATATGGTACTTTGCCTTAAATTTCTATTATTAAACTTATTAGTACATGCATATTGCGACAATAGTCTTCCAACAGTTGGAATATACAATGTACTTGTCACCATGAAGTACGCCTGTAAACGTTTAATTAAAACTGACTTTGGTATCACTTTAACGTTTCTAATTATACCTTTATTGAGTTTAAAAGCAGTGCGTGTAAATAACAGTTTTTGTCTTCAAGCCATTAGGTATTCAGTACACGTATTGAACCGACAAAGGGTGCAGTTGTCATGCCGGTATCGATAATGTGCAATGTAGCTGTAAACACCTCACCTAACTCTGACAGAACTGGCATAATCAACACTCTAATAAGGTCATTTCAGAGTGCACCTCTAAGGGGAAATGAAAAACAATGAAACTTTAAAAAAATAAAACTTAAAATCCAATCAAAAAGACGGAAATAACATTCTCAATTTTACACCGTATTCTATTATTCCCTAGACTTCGTGTAGAACGATGTTCAACTAGCTAAAAAAGTGGTAAGTTGATCAAACAACCTGCATGAAGGTTCAATCACCTTAAATTATTATATATTGTGTTTTAATGACAAAACTTTTACCAACACAAAAAGGTCATATCGCGCTGAAAACTTCATATTGCACTTGAGGATTCATAACAACCTACGCTATATTGTATCTTCTACTTCATATTGCACTTGAGGATACAATATAGCGTAGGTTGTTATGAAAACGAGCACAATAGAAATTTTTGTTCAGTAAATTATGTCGCATCAGCTTCAAAAGAAGTGGAGAGCTTTACCATGTTTTAGCTCTCCACTTCTTTTGAGAAATTTGAATTGACGAACATAAACAAAGATGAGGTAAAAAATAAGGTAAGATTGAAAAATAATGTAGTTACATATGTTACATGATAGACACAGACCATAGTAGTTTTGTTATTTTATTATGAAGACTTTGAGTGACAAGTAACATTAAAACCAATTACATGCTTGACATAATGTTTTCTGGTAACAACGGTTTTATCTTAAATGGTCAATAGTTAGACGGAAATAACATTCCTGGATCTGGAATATGCTAATTATAGACCAGTTAGCAATTTGTCCTTCTTATTTAAGGTAATAGAAAAGGCTGCCTTAAATAGATTGAATACTCATGTTGATAAAAATAATCTTCTTCCAAAAAATCAGTCTGCATATAGACGTTTTCACTCATGTGAGTCAGCCCTCCTTAGATTGGTTAATGATCTACTGTGTGGTATGGAGAAATTAGAGGTAACTGCATTAATAGCTATTGATCTGAGTGCTGCATTTGACACTGTTGATCATGATATTTTACTAGAAGTACTTAATAATCAATATGGACTACAGAATAGTACACTCCGCTGGATTGATTCATATCTTCGCCCACGGGCATGTCGAGTCAACGTCAATACTAGTTCATCATCTGTACGTTCATTAGATTGCAGTGTTCCACAAGGTAGTTGTTTAGGTCCGTGGCTATATCTAACTTATGCAGGGACCTTATTTGATGTTATACCATCTGATATATCAGTGCATGGTTTTGCTGATGACCACACTGCTAATAAAAGATTCTGTCCTAATAATCAGAATGAAGAAGCAAATGCCATTTCTGATCTTGAAGATTGTGCTCTAACAATAAATTCGTGGATGAATGAAAATAAATTAAAAATGAACAACTCAAAGACGGAGTTTATAATGTTTGGAAGCAGAGCACAGTTGAAAAAATGCTTAACCCAGTCAATCAATATTGCTGGTGAAACTGTAAAATCTGTGAAGACAATTCGCTATTTAGGGGCCTTTCTTGATGAAAACTTAAGCTTTAAAGATCACATCAAAACAAAAAGTAGAACTGCTATGTTCAACTATTTACGTATCAAAAGTATTAGAAAATATTTGGACAAAAAAGCAACAGAAACACTAGTCCTATCTTTGGTCATGTCCCACATTGATTACTGTAATCTAATCTTGTATGGGATCTCAAAATGTGATCTGAACAAATTGCAGCGAATTCAAAACATGTGTGCCAAACTGGTATTAAGGCTAAAAATATCAGACAGTTCAAAGGATGCTTTGTACTCACTGCACTGGTTACCAGTCAAAGCAAGAATCAACTTTAAAATATGTACTTTCATGTACAACTGTTTTTCTGGAACTGCACCTGCATACCTGACTGAAATTCTTCAAAAGCCTGTACAAAGCAGATCTGGTCTTAGATCTGCAAAATCCAAAGACCTCAATTATTTGATACCAATAAATAAGAAAAAAACATTCAGTGACAGAAGCTTCAGTACAGTTGGTCCCATGCTATGGAATAAGCTACCAGATGATATCAAATTATCACCTACTTTGGATGTATTCAAAAAACGATTGAAAACTCACTATTTCTCTACTTTCTATGATCTATTCTAAAACTGACATGGCTTGCTAATGCCTCACCTTACAATTACGGTAAACATACTAAGTGATTGAGTGAGTGCATTGTGACATGGGAATGAGGATTGCCTCGCTCTCGGTCATTTAATACCTTGTTTCATATGACTGCAATGACAACCTAATTAAATTGTCCCTTTAAAGGTGATGTTTCGACACCTTTGGGGATGTATTAAGGGCCCTTTAAAGGTGATGTTTCGACACCTTTGGGGAATTGTCTGGTTAACAGTGGCATTATGTTACACTGTTCAGGACATGTCCGGTTAACAGTAGCATTATGTTATACTGTTCAGGACACTAATTTTCAATGTAAAATAAATAGAAATAAATAAGAAATTAGTGATAAAAATGTAAACTTAGGTGGAATCATGAACTGTGAAGGATGTATATCCAAAAATATGAATTATAAAGGCTTTTTATTTATTTGTGTTATTGTATATACATATGTTTTTATGGTGGAGGGTTTTTACTTACATGTATTTATTATTATTTTCTTTATAACATTTTTGTACAACGCCATTGAATATGTAACATAGAAATAGGCGTTTAATCAAATGAAAAAGTTTAAGTTTAAGTTTAAGTTAAATTTGCTCTAAGTGTCATTCCTATAAACATATCTTTCAAATAAATAACACACTTTGCTTCCCGTAAAAATTTTACGACTTACTTCAAGAATTTATTACTGTTCTTATTTGGCCAAAATTACATTTTTCGAGTGAATAATTGGACGAAATGATGCTCTCACTTTTATATGTTCGGTTATGCTTCAGTCCCATAAAATCGTGGCTTGTTGCGGTTCCGTATGTGCAGACAGCCGTAGATCGTTGGAAGCCATGCGAATTAAAGTGACTGTACGCACATGACACAGAACAACACACCCGTACAGAGACGTAACTGGATGATATGCATGTTTAATTCATACTCGGTCACGACTTTGTTCACGATTTGATTTTAAAAAGGATACGTGTATACTGGGCTCATCTCATGGACTCTGGCAAAAACGTAACAGTCCGTACGGGTACGCAAGAGTTCGTACGTGTCCTTGCAGAGTTTGATCGCACGGCGCCTGTACGGTGCCTCGCTGCTATTTCTATGTTTATGGGACCGTAGCTTTAGAAAAAAAAACGCTATTACAATCGGCTCACTGCTGCGGTGAACAATAGGGAGCATTTATTTTCTGCCTTGCATTTAATTGATGCCTCAATTGCTTTCATGCGTGTACTGTGTTTGTTTTTCATACTTTATACTATTTGAAGTTCATGATCGTAAAAAGACAAGCGACAAACGAGGACAAAGCGCCTATTTGGAAACTTTTGGGTATTTATAAAGTACCATTTCAACGCGTGAGGGTATTTGTTAGAAAAATACAATTACACTATAAGTCGACTAATTACAAACACGTTTGAACATAATATGGAGTACAATCAAAGTTCATATTTGATGTCACAATTTATTCTATTTTAGTTTTACTAGGTACAAATATTTAATTGATGTTATCCTCTAGAGTAAGTGGTTTAGTCTCATAAAAAAATATTCAATTTCTAGACGCCTACACTTCCTCACGAGTCAAAATTGAAGAGAAGTAATTTTAGACAAGAACATTATTGAAATCAATAATTCTGATGATGAGGTGTAAAGGTCTCGTAAACAATGAATCAAATATTGCTTTGAGTGTAATGGTGTTTTACGTATCTCTTCTGACAATTTGTCAGTTATCTTATTGTAATAATTCAACTTACCCAATGTCCCCTGAGATATCTATGCCCCATTATTAAAGATTTGATTAAGGACATAGCACTTATTATCGCCAGTGTCATGCAACGGCTTTGTGTATCCTACTAGACGGTGTTGGTCTTATAATAAAGTTACCATGTTCAAACTCTCAAACGAACGGGTTCCGGTCTTGAAATGCAAATTCTAGATTCAACACCCTACTAACTGAGTAAATCAAGAAGGATATTACAATTCAAAACATAATCAAATCAACTGAATCTTGATATGACCTTTCTTAGCAACTTATAAATTTAAATTCATGTTTCAGAGGTAGAAATAAATAGTTTTCTTTATCAATTTGTAATATCCTGTTATATGTTAATAACATATAAATCAACAGTTATTAAGTCACTCTAAAAATTTCAGTTATTACAATAATAATATTGCGTCTTTGTTAAAATGTATATAAAACTGAAAGTATAAATGATGTTGACCATCAAGTTTCAAATACTTAAGTATAACAAGGTGCTCAGTTATGTACTGATTGGAATACTAAATTATAATATAATATGATAAAGTTTCCCTTTTAAAACTACAATCGTATCGCAAACGTTTATGATATTTGACCTTTTACGTCCCAAATGCTTAATTCAGAAGACAAATATCCTTATAGCTAAACCATTCTACCATAGACCGTCGATTTAGATACGCCTGACTGCGAAACTTTAATTAAGTTCATTTTGACATGAATAAATTCCAACAATCAATATTCAAAGATTAACAAAATATCACTACAAGTCTTAGATTGAGTGACGTCAATAAATAGCTTACTAAGCTACTTGAAAATAAAGAAAATATTGAGGAAGAGTTCTTTATTTATGTGTCAAAAATCTCAGTGTTGTCTTGTAGACAGTATATAGTCTCGTTAGAAGATATAATAATAACCGATGATGTCAAGAAATAAGCATTACGACTTGTCATTACGAATAGAATGTAATAAAAGTTCCATTAGAAGTCTGTCACAGAAACAGTAAACGCATCCATTATAATACTGGTTGTATTATAGTTTACATATAATGTCTATATATTTACCTTAAATAAAATTGCATCTTCTTTACGTATATAAAGCATACCGGGTTATAATGTGATAGTGCCCGCTTAAATAATAGTGGCCCTCTGACGTCATATCCAGTCAATACGCGTGTTTAATGGCGTGTAACCCAGTTACAATTTTTACGGAACAAAACAAGTTTAGGCTCTGTGTAAACAAAGTTTATGCTGTTACATTTGACCTATTTAATGTTTAACAATGTTTATTCGTTTGCTTTTGCAAAACAATCAAGTGTTAAAAAATGTGAGGTAAAATATAAGAAATAGTACATAGACTGAGGGCCTGCTGGTCTAATAGTGTCCTCCCAGTCAGCCCACTGACATATAGTAGACCTCAGCCTTCGACTTCGGTCTACTATATGGTAAAGGGCTGACTTGTCAGTCACTTATAGACCAGAAGGCCCTTAGTGGTGTGTACTATTTCTTATATAGTGTAGTGTTACTTTATTCTTTTATGTGAATAAAAACTAGAAGCAATTTAATGGAATTGAACAAAATTTAGAGTTTACATTAGTTGTAAAATATGTAACAAATATGGTACAATGTAACAGCTGTATATCGTACTTATTTGACAGTGATACGGTATGGTCAGTTGCAGGGAAATTATTGTAGTTTTCATTTGAAATGAATAATAATTTTGGTAGATATCATTCATATCGCAAAAAATGACATAAATAAATAACACTATACTTTTAACTTGGCGTAGTATGCTTACTTTAGAAAGTTAATGTCACAAGAAGATAATATATTGTCTTTAGTTTGAATTATGATTATAACTTGATGAACTGTGATAATGATATTGTTGTTTGTAATTGTAAAGAATAATTATGTGTGAATTTGTCAATAATTAACAAAGTATTATGAGCACATATTCATGATGTAAACAGAAATAAGAGAGATGTAGAGAGATTAGAAATGAACATTTAACGTTAAAAATGAATTATACATTAAAGTGAAAGTGTCATGTGGTTCGAATTGCATAAAATGATATACTTCCGTCAACATAGTACCCATGACTGTTTTGCACCAAAAGTAGGTAAATTCCGCAATAAATGCCAATTCTCTGTCTGAAAAAGCTAATTTCAATATCGTTCATAGTACAATACTGAATAAAGACATTATTATGTGCCTGTTTTTTTTTTCAATTTTCAAGCCTAAAGGTGTTACTCGGCACGTATGTTACACTAGACAAAGTATGTATTTCACGAGGAATTTGTCATCTTGTAAATAGCTGTGAGAATAGTTGGCCTAGTTGACTTTTAGAAGTCTGAAGATATTGTTACAATAATGACGACTATACTGCTTAGAAAAATGGTATTACTGCCAATAAGAGTCTATGTAATGTAATTTAAATAACAAACGGCTTGAAAAATGACACAGTCGCATATTCAACTGGAATCGGAGAATCACCCTTAAGTAGCAATTTAGAGAAATTAGTTTTCTTAAAATAGAAACCAATTCAAAGTAACGTATTTCCTCAGTTCCTACGAAACCTTATTAGTGTTTTGCTGACGACTGTTACAATATGATGTTCAAAAGGGGATTGGATCAAGGCTTACTCTCCAAATACCATCAATAAAACAATGACACAACTTGGATAAGAAATGTAGAAATAATATTGCCTGTAATACATTAGTCCTTTTTTAGCAGTTAGCTTTATTTTAACATAAAACGAATCATATTACAGTTGCATTTTTGTCCAACCCAAATTTAAAATTATCAATGGATGTGTGATCTACTAAATCGATATATATATATATTGGTATTTACAAGAATTTGAATGATCAAGCATCTGCAAGCCTCACAATTTAAAGTTGAGCTATTTCTTTCTACGCAGAAAATTTATTGCTTTCTCTAATTCAGATATATGGTTGAACAGTTTTTGTTAAACAAACAAATCAATGTATATTGAATGATACAGAGAAGGCACTGCATTTCAGAAAGTTAATAAACACACTGATCAAATGATTGACATATCTATAGGAAATGATGAAAGCGTTGTGAGTAATTTAAACAAACAAGTTTCAAATATTTTATTGAAAAAACGTTTTAAGAAAATGCGCCATTAGAAATATTTCTTGTCATGATTTGGTGTGCGATTGCGTTTGAATAGATGTTTGAATAATTTATAAGCGTTCGGTTTTCACTTTTGAATTTGTTTGTATAAAAGAAGTCACTCAATACACAGACAAGTAATTGATATGCCGTTTGTCACTGTAAAGATATAGATTGGTTCAGCAAATAATTTTGCATGTTTAGCAATAAGGAGTTGGGCTGTCACGATACGCCAGATGCGTATCGCAGTATATTGCGATGCGTTAGATACTGTTCAGTATTGAAGAATTTTATAGGATTTTGTAGGGAAAGTGTCTGTAGCAGACTGGGGAAAACTGTGAATTTTTAGAATTATTGGAACATTACGAACGTTAATTTGATTTTAAGCTTTAATCGAGTGAACAATGGAAAAACTGACAGTTCCCTACTTTCATTTGGGGAAGGGAAGATTTTTTCAATAAAAATATCGCTGAATACCGGTGCGTTAAATTCGTATTGCGGTACGTATACTACGTAATGCCGCAGCTGCATATTGCCATAAACCGGTATAACGGTATATCGTGACATCACTAATAGGGAGATATATGGCTCGTATCCGATAAGATTAGGCAAGCCTCGCTGAAAAATTCTTTTTCTAACTTGCCGTATAAACTTAGTACAGTTTAACAGTAACCCTATCCTAGCCAAAACAATTGCCAAAAAACTAAAAAGATTTACCTAAAATGTCGAAAAACACTACTGTGTTATACTTTTTAACTTCTATTTAGGTCCTTATAAAATCAGAAACTGCACTGTTCTACATAAACTCCGAACAAAGTTTTAATTGTTAAGATGGAAAGCTTTTGTTATAATGTTTGATATCGTTTGTGTGTTAGTCAAAATACATTGAATACAGTGTTCTGTTCTAACGTTGGCGGTTATGTCTCAAAATCTCATATATATAGACTGTGAAATAGAAGGAGTAAATAGTTTCGTCACGTACATACATACATCTAAAAGACGATATAGTCTACTTTTGTTACGTAAGAAAACCTGATAATTTGATAATTGATTTATTTTCGACGAATGTAATCCCATAGGTACCATAAGCAACGTCAGAAGTTCCTTCCTAAGGATAAGGTATTGTGTTTGATTTCCAATATGCATTGAACAATTAAATATCAAATTGATATAAATAGGCTTGAATAGGTACAGACTAGTGTTGGGATCGCCAGTCTAAATTTGTACATCAAATTTAGACAAGAATATTGACTAGCCTTAAAATTCTCATTTGAACTTGAAATAATATATTTGATTAATTTAACTACGTCAGAAGCTTGCAGTTAGAACAATTTAATTCTTTAATTGTTTGGAACAGCACTGACAGACAAGTGTCAAAGAAACCAATTTCATACTTGACTAATTTTCATTTGATAAAACTATCAAAGAAAACTAAAGCATGTGTCTTCACGCATTGTATAATTGTAAGGTGTATTATAAGTTATGTGATATGTTGATGTCTGGCAACGTTATTGGCAGTATGGACGTTTTAATGACTTTAATGAAAATAGACAAAGGTTCAACAGTCATGCATTTTATAATCATTTTAATGAATCATTTAATAAAATATGATATGACTAATCATTACAGATCATCTTTGTTTACAAGTATAGTTTTGATAAGAATTACCATTAAATTAAAAAGAGTATTTTACAAAAACAATTTTTAATATTTGTAATTACTTCATTAAAATAAGATTTAATGTTGAACACCAGAAGGGTATAATTCCTGTCATTCCTAAGATTAGAATTTAAAACAGGAGACTGACTGTTTTCTCTAATTCTGGTAAATGAAATCACATGTGTCGAAAACAAATAATCATGTTTTGTTTTATCCTATTCAGGGAATTTTGAAATTATAGAACGTTATAAAACGTACTGTGAATGTGGGAGGAAAGAAAAAACCTTACGTGAATGTTTTTAAAAAGCAAAAATTAATTAACAATACATTTTAATCATAAACAATAAGACATGTCGAGAGAAACAATTTGCTGACATGATTCAATGCATAATTATAGTAGAGCCAATTGTGTTAGTAAAACGATACATATGCATTTGAAGTGAAACATTTGTAACCTAAATAAGTTTAAAGAATAAAAGGAAATGTAAATACGCATTTGTTAACAAAATAGCCAAAGCTACTTGCCATAAAAATGACAGTTACTTTCTAAGAAGACTAATTGATCAGTCGATGTGAGTCTAACATTGTACTGTTGAAAAGGTCTTAAACAAAACATAGTACCAAAAGACATCAGTAGAGCCCCTACTTTTCTTTATAAATCGAATAATCAACAACTCATTTTAACCAGACTTGATATAAATATTACTTTCAATAGATATGGATGCTATTGACAAATATAAGATACCTTAGATGTAGGTCAAACTACTTTAATATCACATTTACATATCCACCCCTTATTAGTTTGAATATATAACCTGTATAACTTGAATGATTCTGAATATGTTCTTTTGTTTCTTAGATAATCACATGCGTGCGAACATAACAACATGACTATGAATCACTGAGATTGATCTGGCTATTTTAGGATATGATATAATTGGATTGTTTTTAGAGATTAATGGATAGATTATAATCTAGAAAAATGTAACAATGTAGCTCATACTATATCAATAATATAAAACAAAAGTAACAAGATACATTTACATTAATACATTACCACATCAATTCATTTAAAAGTATATATTGAGATTAACATTTGAGACTTGAGAGTTGATATTTAGTTTCATTATTTCCATCGATGTCCTCATATTACATACTAAATTGATACCTATGAAGATCTTACAAAACAAACATTAATCAACTACTTGGTGTCTTACTTTTGTAATTGAAAAGATTTAAATACTACAAGACTAATAAAATAATGATTTACAAATATGCTGTAAACAACTCAGAACAAAAAGTTCTAAAACAACTTGAATGGAAATAACAAATAATGACTACCATTTGTATTTATTCATTTAAAAATCAAACAAGACTGTAACATGTGTAAGAGGGAGTTCTTGCTATGGACACTATTAAGCCAGATTTGTTTCTTAAACATTGTATGTAACAAAGCAATATCAAAATTGGCACAATAAATATACATTCAGATGTATGTAAGCTAGTAAAAACTTGTCTCGTCGTCCTGGTCAGTAAATATTCTGGTGAATAAAAGCAATCAAATGCAGAGGGTTTGTGCATACGCTTATTCTATTGGATTAATTTGAGCACGTTCCTTGATTTTACTGGAAGAAAACTCATTTAGACAACATCGTGATTTCATTTATTGTGAAAGACAAATCAGATTATGTAAATATTCTTGGTGATAAAATATCTATGTATGTATAAGTATTTGAACATAACTTGACCATTACTTGTGGAACTATGTTGTCAAATTGTCGACATGTTTGATTATTTGCTTTAGTTGACACAAAGTAACTGACCACATGACAAGCATGTATATATTGTATAGTATAAATAATATCAGACAAAATGTTACCATAATGACTATTTTAGCAATAGCTCTATTACACTAATGTACTTCTAAATCGTTATCAATGGTAATTCACTGATAAATTCATTCTAATATAAACACATAAATGCTCCAATATAAAAAATACCAATATTATTAGATAAAGCCGACTTGATTTGAGCTATTAAAACAAATACTTTGCAATCCAATATAAATTGTATTTTAAGAAGTCATGATCTTTAAATATATTAGTAATAGTTATACTTTCTCCGTTAACTTCCCTATTTTTATTTTGAAGTATTCTTTGAAAACGAAATAGTAAAATTAAATTTGAGTATTGTTAACACACACTGAATTACAATAAAGAAGGAATGTGGTATACTACTAGTTTAAATAACCTACTTCGTAGTAACATACCTATCAGACAATGCTTTACCTTAAGCTTCTGTACGTAGTTATTAGCTTTCTCTAAATTTACGAATTCTTATCCTACATTGAGTGCAAGTGTCTCTCTGGTTTGTGGTAATGATATACCGTTTGGTATTAAGTTAAGTAATGGCTTGACATTTGTATAATTATCATACTGAGTGTGTTAGTTTGCATGACTTATTGTATAAGATGTAATATACCGCCGCTTATGTAGATCATTGACATTATGTACATGTATGTATACAACATGCAGTGTTAAGGGAATTTAATACAATACAATATTTCATACATATCACACATAATCAAAGTACAATGTTTTAAATTCTTTTATTTATGATAATGAAGAAATAAATGTGCTATTATGCGGACTTTGTACTCAAACAATAGTTTTTTGGTAGTATTTTGTAAGTATATATTCGTTTAATGTAAAAGATGACCATTTGAAATTGTGCAAATATTACAATGTATCTGAAATAGGTTTTTGTTTGTTTTGTTTAAGACTCGTTTTGAAAACTACACATTGGTTCAACTTAAATTGGAAGTATCATACTCTTTATACTGACTACAGTGATTACGTTTAACACTATATATGTACGTTGTATTTGTGGCAAAATTTAAATTGTGTACCATATTTTGTGATCATGTTTCGGTACTGAGGTAGAATTTATGTTGATCATATCAAAACATTTGACTGAAGTACAAACGTTTAGCTCTATAGGCAGTACGACATTGATTTAAGATCTATGTCAGATCAAAAGAAAGTGGTGCTGACCGAAAATGTAATTAAACCACAAATCTGCCGCATATTTGATCGGCAACAACTTTTTATCTGGTGAAGGCTTAATTGAAGCAAAAAAGCAGGTCCCAATCTAAGATTCAATTTTGCTGAGTAAATGAAACCGCATTCCAATTTTCTTCAAGGCAGATTACCATAAATGCAATCAGCGGATTATTTCTAGAAAAACAGCAAAAAGTGAAATGTTATTTAAAAGAAACAAAACAATCAGCTGCTAAAAACGAGCTAACTTGGTGGGTCCTTTCATAACTTCAATTGTCAATTCATGTCTAGATTATTTGCATCGAGTGATTTTCGATTACCACATTCTGTATTCAGATTTTGTATCCCTTCTATCAAGATCGTACAATTGCTTCACAAATTGACATAATTGCCTTTATCTCTTGCAATGCTTTGATCTTTATCAATTATGGGTCGCAGGATCGTAGTAAAACGTTCTATCTCTGCACCATGACCGCGTAATTTGAAAGCCCTGATTCTAATGCCCAAAGTCTACTTTTACAGTCAACACATTTCATAATTCGCAACCTTTACGTTCTGATGTATTTTTTTAATTGAATCTTTTACTCATTTCGTAGAATCGTCATTACTTGGTTATTAAGCTCCTACATTGCTCTAGGTTAGCGACAATAGTTGCTTCTTTGTAGCATCAAATCAAAAGAACAGTACTTTGGTATTTGCCATTGGCGGTTACTATAATAACCAATTAATATTAAATCAACAATGTTAGTTATAGTGAACAAATTAAGTTTACGAAATCCTGATTCATTGCTCAGAGTAATATGAGAAAATATGGAAATATGTTGATAGATTAATTGGGTCAAACTACTTTATATATGATTACTAGCAAACTAGCAAACTAACCCATTGCCGCTTCATTAGTAGCGTGAATAATCTAGTGAATAATATACTCTATGAATATTCTTACAGTATAATTGCTAAACTACTTTTTGATATTACCGTTGAAAATGTTACCAAAAGCTTCGAAATACATCATTTCATATTAGCATTTGACGCATGAATAAAAAAACAAACAAGTATGAATTTTCGACTCAGCAACCTTACAATCAAAATAATATAATACTTTTTCACCGAACGTTATTGGCAGATAATCTTTTCTTGTAAAAAGAATATAGTCTCTTTACCTAATATTATTGTGAAGTAGTTTATCTGTTTCGATCAGAATGATTTTTTTTGTTTTTTTGTTTCTGAAAAGGTTGTTTTATATCGTCACTAAAAACAGCTGTTTTGTAATATGACAACGTTAAGCCAATAGTTTGTATGCGTTTATGTATTATCATTTATAGAATCAGGATGTCATGTTGATAATATAATATTTGTATTCTCTCAAATCTATAAATATGATTACATGATTTCATATCATTATTTATGATCTTGAGATGATAATATTGTACACTGTATAGTCTAACGTTTTCAAAACATTATGGACATTAATAAGTTTTGACTTTATGAACATATATAAATGTCAATTTTCAAACTGTCATATACATATGTATAATTGTGTGCTTCTTCTTTTTTGACTATATACGTGTATATGAATATATAAAAAGAATCAATAGCACATGAGTTATACAATAATCACTTACGATGAAACTAAACAAAACACTAAAGAAACCACAGACTTATAATTATGTGTTATTTGTAAACAATTGCGTAACGTTCATGTTATAATACAATAAATATCGATGTAGATTTAATATTTTAGGTCAAAAGTTTATGATGTCAAGTCTAAATGTTAATTTTGTTCAGCTGACTACACATAATGATAACGGAATAAAATTATCTGGTCTTGGACATTGTTAAATTACCTAGATTTACTGACTGGGATAATCCAGACATAGTTTGTGGTAAAAATCGAATAGTTGACTTAACAATAGACAAAATAGACAAAATAATGCATTTTACCTACTTTTTTATACAATCTTGCATTCAAAGTCCTTAAATAAATCCTTAATATTGTTAAGTATGAGGATGGTTTTGTAGCCACTGATGCTGTACTGCTCGTCTATCATGAACTACAGGTTTTCTATGTAGAAATTCTAGTTCACTAGATTACATGTTTTGAGTCATGTACAAAACGTTGTTGAATCACAAATGTAACACTGACAGTTATTAGAAATCAAACTTAAATAGATAGGCTTGAATAGATACGGACTAGTATATGGATAGCCAGTCTTAACTTGTACATCAAATGTACAAGAGAGGACTATTCTTTAAAATTCTCATTTGAACTTAAAATAATGTTTTAATTAAATAAACCATATCAAACGCTTGCAGTTGAAACAATGTTATTGTTTAATTGTTTAGAACAGAAATGATAGACAAGTGTCAAAGAAACCAATTTCATACCTGATTAATTTTCGTTTGATAAAACTATAAATGATTAAATTCAATATTTTAATCGAAAATCACTCGAAATATTTCACTTATATCAAAATATAAATCGATTGTCTTCATGCTTTTTATTAAATGGTCATGTTGATTTTAAGTGATGTGATTACTTGATGATTGGCGACGTACTGTTTATATTGAATGTTTAATGACTTATGGAAATAGACAAACGTTCCGCCCGTGTATTTTACTTTCAAGTATATGTTTAGAAAAATTACAACTTTTATACCTCAAGTCTACTGTTTTGTAGTGAAAATGTTTATTACATTAAAACAAATTCCATTCTTTGAATTTACTAAATTAAAATGAGATCAAATATGAAACGCCGGAAGGATATACTTTCTGACGTTCCTAAAATTAGAATCCTAGACAAAAAATTAGTTTTTTATAATTCTGATAAATGAAGTCACATGTGTCGAAAACAAATACTCATATGTTTTATGCTATTCTGGGAATAATGAAATTATGAAACTTTATGAAACATATTGTGAAAGTAGGAGGGAAGAGAAATAACATGAATGTAAAAAAACACCCTGAAATTATCAATACATTTAAATGATACGCAATGAGAAATGTCAAGCCAAACAATGTGCTGACATGATTCAATGTGCAATTTTATTAGATCACAGGCTGTTGAAAATACCCTAAAACAAAAAAATAATCGCAAAAACAACAAAATAATAGTCTTTACTTAAATAAAAATTACAACAATTTCTAACCAGTAATGAGATAAAAGTACAACCATATATATGTTTAGATAAAAATGACATTGACACATAAAATACACATTATATAGGTCACAGCTATTTTGATAATCACGTTACTATCGCTTAACAGATTCACGTTCAGTATCTATCATCTATGTTACAATCAATGATAATTAGGTTTTATCATCCCTTGTATGGTCATCTGCTCTTTTTATTTCTTAGATAACAACATATGTACGGAAGGTACATTACAACATGACTATAAATCACTTAAATAGATCGTGGTATATTTACGATAGAGAATAAAATTAATAGATGTTTTATTAGAAATTGATCAATACGTTTTATTCAACTAATATGTACAAAGGTGGCAAATATTATATCGGTTATAAACCGCAACAGTAACAAAATGTATAAATTAATATTTAAGGTATAAAACGCTTGATGAAAATTGTCGGCAAAATAGCTTTTATTATTGGCTTTTATCAGTAAATTTGAAATAAAAGAAGCTCACAGTATCAAAACTTACCAAATAAGTATGCATTAAGATGTTTAAATGAAAACTTTAAGACACTATTAAGCCAGATGTGTTTCTTAACATTAAATGTATGTAAATAACAATATTAAATATGCTAAAAGAAGCATGCATTGATGTGTTTGTACTTTTAAGAGTAAAACTTGTCTGATCGTTCTGGTCAGTAAATGTTCTGGTATAGAAAAACAATTAAATGCAGAGGGTCTGTACACTAGCTTGTTTTATTGGATTAATTTGCACACGTCCCTTAATTTTACTGGATGAAAATTTCTTTAGACAACATCGTTACTTTCGTTTTGAGACAGACAAATCAGATTATGTAAATATTCTTAGTGATAAAATATTTACGTACAAAGTACTTGTACATGTTTTGACAATTACTTTAAAGCTTCAAAATATAATTGAAATGTTTTGTCGAATTACTTAACAAGTACTAGTATGGTTTGCTCGAGGTGACTGTCCATATGGTATGCATGGAATATTGTACAATATCAAACACATCATGCGATAATTCATTTATTGGTAACTTCTTTTACTTTAATTTGTCTAAATCGTTTTCAACTGCTATATGTATACATTCACTTTTTTATTTCAACAATTTACTGTGCCATAGTAAAACACCTTAATATAAAATGAAATCAACGTGCTTGCAATTTTATATAAATTGAATGTAAAAAATTCTAGGCTTTTAATACAGTAGTAATATACATGTTGTCTTATTATGTAAATAACCTTTTTTGTTTCTTTCCTGCTTTTTAAAAACAATATCTTTCGTATATTTAAAAGCTGTAAAGTTGTATAAAACGCACCTAGAGTTGTGTTTCTTAAATATGCCATGTAAAATCATTTCATTAAAAATGTGGTAGAATTGCATTTAGCTATATTTAAACATTTGATTCAAGTGTATACACATTAGGCTGTATAGGCAGTAGGACATTGAGTAGAACTATAGTTTCGTGTTAGATATAAAACACACATACTTATTTGAAACAACTTTTTTTCTGGTTAATGTTTAATTGAAGCAAATTCAACCGCAGGTTCCAATCTAAGACTCTATTTTGAAGTTAATTGAAGCAGCAATCCAATTTCATGAAGGCAGATTTCCATAAATGCAACCAGCGAACAATTTCTAGAAAGACAGCAAAAAATGAGAGGTTTTGTTTTTAAAGTAACGAAAACGAACAATGGAGTGCCTAAACATACAATATTGGTATGTCTTTTTTCAAAATTTACTCATAACTCAAAGGATTATTAATCATTTCATGTGAGACAATTTTATATGAATACAAATTCATTTAACAACAAATATAACCATGTTCTCTTTAATTAACAGTTTGTTTGTGGGACAAAATATTATTATAAACCATTGTTAATTATGCTAATAAATAAGGTCATGGGAATGACCATTAGCATCATGACATTGGTTTTACATTTAGTATTGAACAGTTTCATTGAAAACTTAACTACACAGCCTTTCTGAACAATTTTTACTTCAACATTTTGCTTACCATTCCTCAATAATAATAAAGAAAGAAAATCAACATAATTGCCTATTCTCTTGTAATGCTTTACCCTAAATCAAATCCGGATTGCCGGATCTACACCATGACTGCGGTATTCAAAAGTCCGGATCCAAATACAAATCCTCTACTTTCACTATCAGCACAACCTTATATCGACAATTTCTACGTCTTCGTTAATTTAATGTAAATTGACTTCTTTCACTCAATTAGTCTGATAAAATCTTCTTTACTCGGTTATTACGTTACTACATTGCTCTAGGTTAGCGACAATATTTGCTTCTTTATGGCATCAAATCAAAAGAACTGTATTATGCCAGTGGGGATTTTTTTTTTAGGCAATCAAAAATCTACAAACAAGATGAAGTGCTTGCTACTAAATGACCTGTTTGGCAAACCACTTTCATATCCTAATTTCGTAGACTGAAAAAATACATGCTAAATGAATATTTTAATTTAATGTTTCATAAAATATGACACGGTGTTGTCTGCAATTATCCATATTTAATGGTAAAAATTCTAAATTTCTGTTTGATTGAATTGTTGAAAATGTTAACATAAGGCTCTCCAAGAGGGTATTTTATGTTACGGGTTGCATGCATAAACCTAAAAATAAACTGTATAAAGGTAAAATTATTTACTTTTTTGTGCAGAACGCTTTTGCTAGATAATGTCTTAGTTTAAAAAAAAGAACCTAGTTCACCTGAATTTTATCGAAGTAGTTTATCTATATCGATCAGCAACACATAATATAGAGTTACAATTTCAAATTCTTTTCAGTGATGTTTTGCATTTTATGTCTCAAACTTTTGTTTTTATATAGTCTCGTGGAACAGCTGTTTTGTAATATGACAACGGTACTTAAATATTTTTTACGTGTTGATATATTATCATATCTAGAATCAGGATGTTCTGTTGATAATAAAATATTTATATTATCTCAGATTTATAAATATAATTACGTGATTGCCATTTATCGTGTATGGTTTTGAGATTTTAAACTGGTACCCTGTATGCCTTACAATTTTAGAAAATGATAAGTTCTGAGTTAATGGACAAATATAAAATGTCAATAAATCAAACTTTCATAGAATTGTGCCTCTTCGTTTTTTAATATATCCGAGTAACTGAACAGAATTGAGTTTTTCTATCATCATCCTAGATGAAACTTAACAAAATACTTAATTTATCATGTGCTATAAGTAAACATTTGCATAACTCTCATGTTTTGGTACAATAAATATTGATGTTGCTATATAACGGATGATCTAGGTCAAGAGTTTCTGATGGGTAGTCTGTACATTATTTCTGGTCAGCAGACAATACATAAATGAGTGAAATTATCTCGTCTTGTCAATTTTTTATTATTTAGATTTATTGTTCGGGATTACTGACACATGGTTTGTGGTAAACATCGATTGTTAGAAATCTCAAAAAATATAACTATGTTATGTTTCTACTGTTGGTACAATCTCGTATTCTAAGATTAAAGACTTGGTATTTGTATTTATTAAAATGCGGCATATTTCCGTTACTGCCTTAAGGAACTATATTTAGACACTAACATTGTACAGCACATCTACAATGCACTACAGTTTTTATATCAAACAATTTCAGTGTATTGAGTTATGAACGAAATTATGAACGAAATTTCGTTAAACAAAAGCTACAACCAATAAACAAAAGATGTATTTTACATGACGTAATAAAACAGGTTTAGCTTGTATTGTATCCTTTTTTGAGGCTACAGTTTTGTGTGATTTTATTCTAATTTGGATCTGACGTTAGCCTTACTTTTATTCCTCTTATTTTAACCACATTTTTTTTAATTTGGTTACCGTTGATGCAATTGGAGGATTTTTTCAATTATTTGCTGTAATCATATTATGAAGCTTACAACCTTTTTGTAAATTGAAAGTTAAGGGTTTTAATGAAAACATTGACACTGCATTCAATGTAAAAAATCTGCGATTAGAATATACTGGATTTAAGTCTTTGCGGTTTTAAGTGAGCGGAATTAATTGACTCAGCCAACGACACTCCTAAATTCCCACAGGTAGTAAAAGAAAATGAGAGAGATAGAAATAGAAAATTAATATTCTTAAGTACAAACGTTTTAGAGTAGGAGTGCTAGTGATTATTGTTGTGTTGTTTTTACCAATTAATCTAAACTTGACATGCTTTTAAATTAGCAAATGGAAAGTTAAAATGCAATTTATCATTAGGAAAAATGTTATATATTTGGTTAAACTCGTTATACCATTTGTTCATTATCATGCATGAGAATATAATACCAATAATACAGTCGATTCCAAGTTGTACTGAACTTTAGAGAAAGAACAATTAGTTTACCTTATTAAAGATGAGTGTATAGATAATGTTGTTTTATGAGCATTTATGTAGAAGCTGGACAATGAGAGTCATACTGTCAGGAATCTAATCGAACGTTTACGTAGAAACATGAACGTGCTTAAATTTGAAAAAGTTCTACTAAAATAAAGTGCCCACTACTCCATATATAGAATGGTGAAAATATCACTTCAATATATACAATCTTATTGAAAATCTTTCGTGCAGTGAACTTTCTCTGTTAAGTTTATCTTAGGTATAAAACAATAAATTAACCCACACGAAAAGGCACAACTAATAAAGAATATATTGTTTTCTTCTGACATCATATAACTACCTCTATTGGTTTTTTTTAGTATTAAAAAATTTAACATGAGCGATAAAGAAGTATCAACTCAGTGACTTTATCTTTTGAATAGACAATTTAACTTTTTTGTAATTTGTTACTTAATATATTCTTAAAACAAACTAACTAATTCAATTTACTGACTAAATCAAATAAAGGTATTTATGCCATTAGCGTGCCATCTATGTGTTTACAAATTTTCAGTTTGAACGGCAGTTTTGTAATGAGACTATTTTGTTCAGATATTTTATATATGTTTATACATAATTACATCTTAACTCAGAATGCCCAGATGCTAATAAAATATTTGTACTATCTTTATAATGAAATATGAATATAATAATTTATTATGCTTCCCATTTATTGCATATGTCTGTATGATTATTACACGCTACAGGAAATACATTTTTTCATACCATTATATTGACCATATTGTATTAAATGTAAATCGTTAACATGTGTTAGTTCGATACCTACCGCCTTAGGGTAACGTAGGATACAACAATAAGCACTGTTTCTCTTGTATTAATCGCTGTTGATTAGATAAATTTACATCAAAATAATCGTCATAATTACCAGATTGAATCATTAGCAATTTATTTATGGTATAATAATGGTTTTGCATTTAAACATAGTAAAACAAAATCCATTGGGAATGTTATAGTGAGTTATAAATTTATAGAGATATAATTTGTAGTTGACAGGAAATATTATGTTCATTTGAGTAACAGCTTTCATTTATATGATAAGAATAATCTTATTATGTATTGAACAACATAAACATGATTATGTTCTTTCGCACCGAAGTTTGGCGATAACTGCTATGTCAACCTTTCACTAGATAATTGTCTAAACGTACCGTAAAAAGCAGACCTGTTTAGTATTTCTGGATAACAAAAACTATTAATCTAAGGTTTTTTATTGAAAAATCTGTCTGAAGTGCAACACATAATGGGTACCATATGAGCACTTGTTGTCATATGTAAATATGTTTAGACGACGAAGGGTGCAGTCAAAAACGTTTTGCTAGGCGGGTTATTACTAGTCTTAACTAAAGTAACTAAATGAATAACTTTGATTGGTCAATGTGTCTATTATGTTGCTCTTGTCTCAATTGTCTTAAGTTAATGTCAATATGTTGTCATTAAACAACGGAACAGCAAGTATGATTCCGAGTAATGTAATAGAAGCTGTTACAGTTATAACAAGTGTACATGTTTATGTTTGTCATTTTATAATAACTATGTAAGCAGATAAAGTAATATTTTAGAACCTTGACAAATTAACGAATATTTTTTTACGTGGATTAGAAAAAAAGTATACAATGTGTTATAGCTTGCACGAGCTAATATGATTAATCAACTGTCAGGAACGATGAGCATACGAATCATTTCGTTTAAAAATCTTTGGGTATAATACAGCTAATCTCAAAATTGCTCAAGTGTCTTTCATAAGGAATTAGAAAAAGAATCGCGATTTACAAAGTCAAATTGTAATTGTAATGATTTACCGCCGGCCTGAAGGCCGGTGGTATATTGGAGTCGTCAGAATATGATGACCATGGTAGGAGCAGTTCATGTTTCTTTTATACATAATTGTTGCAGTCATGTTGTGTCAACCATTAGGTTTAAGTGAGCTTAAGCGTTCTGTAGTTTCCATTATCGATAAGTATTTACTGTCAAATCATTTTAGTTGTTTCTTTAAACATTTTGTTACTAATTTCCTAATCTTGTTAATGTTACAACAAATGAAATATGCGAGTAAAATGACAGCCCCTTAAAATAAGCCAATAGTTATGTAATAATCTTACAGGGCTTGAACGAGTTTTGCTTACCCTTGTCCATCTGGAATACTGTACTAACGCAATGAAAATAACATTTACATATGGCTATTTTATTAAATTAGTTTGTGAAAGTTCTTTGATTATCCTTAAGGACAATTAATTTAGACAGCATCGGAAATGTCATTTATTGTGAAAGACAGATCATATTATTTAGGTCGAGATACAATTTCCTCAGAAAGTCCTTATACGCATTTTTGCTATAAGTTTTTTTTATCAAATTGGAATTTGGTAAACTTTCATTGGTCGTTCAAAAGTTCATGGTAAAGGTCAATATAAGTATCGACACACATTAAGGCAGTGTGTGAATGTAGTAGTAAATTCACTGAGCTGCGAGGGAAACGTAAGTATATACGGACATTATATTATAATATTAACATAACAAAGATCAATATTAATAATAATCGATTCCTAATCTGTCGAACTTTGTAACAGAAATAGTAAAATAGTGATAGACTGCAATAAACCTGCTTTCAACCTTTCAAATTGATTTAGAAAGTTTTCTTTAAATAAATGTTTCCCACTCCTCCAATGGCGTTGTATGAGTATGATAACATTTAGAAGCAATAAATGGAGCAAATGAATCATTTACTTAAACTATAGGTTTGCACTAAATGTAGTGGTATACAGTTTACCCTTACAATCAGGTACAACCTTTGACATGTATACTACTACATGTATGTAATTCTATATTATTACTTATTGACTACCATTATATTCTCATTTTCCCCTATATTAATGCCAGTTCTTACAGTGTAGGCTGTTTCATTAAATATTTATTCAGAGACTGCCTATTCGGTTTCAATAACGAGAATGTTCTGTACTTGGTTTCGTTTTAATATTAAACTAACATACGTTGAAACAAATTTGAAAATGGGGGAGTTTTCCATACAAGTAGATACGTATGTTTTTGTATGTTATTGAACTAAGGGGGCAAAGCTCAATTTTTAGTATCAATAAACATACTTTTTAATAATTCAATCAAAGAAGCTCATCATTTTACTTAAAACACGTTTCTAATACTATTAGATTTTCTTGTAAGTATATATATTGTGTCTAACGAAGAACAAACATCTTAAATGAGTCCTAATATGACATAGTTAGTAAAGATAAAAAGTGTCTAATTGTCACTCCTATTGTTATCTATGTTAAGTTATTGCGTTAGATGAAAAACTAATGTATGAATTTATATCATAGAAATGACTTGAACCAGTTGGTATAGACACTAAAGATGGCATCATCAAAGAATGTAATAACAATCTGGAACAACAGCAGTGAAAAACACAGTCCTTCCATACGTTAAAAAGCGAAGAGGGAGATGTTTTGCGTAAAAGGATCGTTTTCATTTGTTCTGACGTTTGATACTTAGATGATTTGTCAGAAGGACTATTGAACTTTTGGCAAGAAAACAAAAGCTAGTTATTTCATTATTTGATGTGTATAATGGATCACGCGAAAAAAGTAACATCTACTGAAGTCGTTATGCACAACAATCTTTTTCATGTGAATGTAAGAGTTCTTCTGAATGAATGTGAACAGTAAGCCAATTAGATCATAATTGTTTGTATGAATGGATGAATTATCTGAATGGGAATAGTGTTAAAAGAGATGAATGTAGTTTTAAATTGAATTTAGAATAACGTTGGTCCAGACAAATTGTAGGAATAAAGTATGTCAATGTTTGACTGGAACCAACTTTTTTATTCAAGTGTTTAACAGAAGCACAAAAAGCAGAGCTAAGACGTATTGTTGTTTTTGCGGAGTCAATTATAACAGTGTTTTAAATATTTATAGTAGGTTAACATCAGTTCACTCTTTGAAATATTTTTGTCATATGCATTAAAAGTGTTTAAAATGTTAATTATCAATGACTTGTCAAATCTGATAAGGTAAATAACTGTTAATTGATTTTAATACTAAATTCAACCGACGTACATATAGTTTTTGAGCCTAAATGTGTGTCTCCAATTTAATGTGTGTCTTCAATTACAATCTGATTAAACCTGATCACGAGTACGAGAAATGTTTTAAAATAGGCAAACGGTAAAATCTTATATGGACGAGCTTTAGCTAATCAATCTGTTTTTCCTTTATCTCAAGTATGTCTTTGGTTTAAAAGAACAATGGCACATAGCAGCAAATTCGTTGTTAATGTAAGTACGAATCGACCCAGACATTATTAGAAGTATTGTAATTAGTACGACCAATATGTGCCCTATATTGATTATAAAGATATTTAGACAATTTATATAAGACATATTTGAATATATCTGTTCTATTTTTAATAAATAAATAAAACGTATCTTTCATTTAACTACAATACAAGGTTTACATATACCTAATATAAATGAATAACATTAAATGATTCGTGGCCGGTTATGTCGAGGAAAGTAAAAGTCAAGATATGTTGAACCAGCAAGCAAGTATTTAGCTTACAAATGATAAGATACAACTTGCTTTTTCTAATGTTAGTGTTACCATATTTATCGATAATCTTTGGGAATAAATGCATAAAGCAGAGGGAACTGCTATGTTGAATGTGTGAATCTAAGTGATAAAAGATAATTTAATTCTCTGTTACCAGCATGTGTGAGTAGGTGCAAGTTAGGGGTGAATGACTTTTCTCTAAATTACCATATAACACTCATTGTATAAATTGTTACCAAATGCAAACACGTACTATAGGGAGTTATGATGTTTATACAAAGTCACTGCACTCTTGATGAAAGCAATAAACATTTCATGTTTGTTTCTGAATGCAATAAATCACAATTTTTCACTATTATACAATGGTTCATGTATTAAGACTTTCGTCGTCAATATCTTTGATTTATAAATTTGGTATAACTAACCATATTGGACCCTCTAGAGAACATTTTACATTATATATAGCTGGACTTATGGCTGGCAACAATCCTGTTTTATAATCTAATCGAAAATGATCTAATAAATACAACTGACCGTTTAAGCTACATAATTATACGTTTGGAAATGCGTAAAAGATATAAATGTATTGACGTAGGGCTGATTATTTTATACGGCATATAGCTTGCATGCCATAAATAAATTCCAAACTTCTTCGAACAGTTAACTTTCGCTGCCTATTGTTTCAAACTTGCTTTAAACTAAACGCAAGGTTTTCGTATTGCAAGAAAGTTGATTTAATGATCAAATGTTCATATAAGATGCTACCAATATATATCAATATTTCTTCAGCCAGAAAATGTTTGTAATCTTTTACAGGATCAATGGAACTAAAATATTAACATTGCGCATCAGAAATGATAAATTATAATGCAGTAGTTTTGAATTCAGCATGTGTGATAAATTGCAAATACGTCTCAATTCGCAGTGTTCTGCTTGCGACACCTTTGTTTTATGTAATTTGCACTAGTTTTAGGATGAGTATAAAGGTTTTATAAAGGCATTGAATTAATGTGATGAAAACAAAAGAAAACAATATGTCATGTTTGTTCCGAATGCAATAAATCATCATACACTAATATTTCATTTTCTCTGATCGATCTACAATGTTTGACGTCAAGTTCTTCAATCTCTTTTTGTGGTGCAAATCAACTTGTTTGTCTGTCGAGAAAACGTACATATCTTGATTTCAATTCTTTGTTTAGAGAACATTGGTGTTAGTGAAGAAATACGATAGTGTAGAATCGTTTCCTTTAGTTTAGTCTCAATAGCAGTACACAATGCTACAGTTTGTAACGTGAAATTTAGGTTTGTGTGTTTGGATTTACGCCATAGCAACACATTGTATAGGTCATATAACGGCGGTCAGTCAACCTACTCACTCCTACTGGAAAGGCTTAATCTCTGGATTTAGCTGTTAATCAACTACTGAGCGCATACTTTCGTCAGAGACTGACAACTGTCCAACATAATTAAAATTATTAGTAGGAGGGAGAATAGCCGTAGAAATAATTTCATGACCAAACTGCACGAAAGTATGCCCCGCGCGGGAATCGAACCCACGGCCCCTCGATCAGTATATTTGCTTTAACGTGAAATTAATGATTATTTTTTAGATATTAGTGATATGACTGCTCTTAGATTGTCTATGTTAAACATTTTGTGGTTTGTCTTGGAAATCATGTTCTGATAACTCTATAATATTTATCTTACAATTGGTAAAGACATATTCTTTGATATATCTAAAGCTTCTAAATTGAATATCTACGAGTATCAACACTGAATGATACTCTCGTTTGTGTGCTGTAATGTTAGATCAAGCAATAGATCAACAATGATATTAATATATAAATATTAACAGCTAATTTTTACATGTATATATGTATATCATTCCTAACTAATCAAAACAATTTCAAAATTACCAAAACATATGCAAAATTGTCTGGAAATACATGAAATGACATAATGATATATTGTACGTTATAATACATACTGTACTGTTTCAAATTCATTATCGATAGGTAGTGTAAGGTTTAGTTAAAACATATGTTCTGGAACAAGACTAGTCTCAGATAGTTTGTATATGTTTATATATATTATCATATCTAGAATCTAAATGTCCTGTTGCTATGACAATATTTGTATTATCTCCAATTTCTTAATATCATTATATGATTTCCATTCATTACATACAATTAGACCTGCAGGAATCAAATACTATCAGAACGTCAGTTACCTGTCATATTAACAACGCTGTGTATAGAATGTGTTCATTCAGATAATGAGAAAGCTCTATGTCTACTGCCTTAGGCAAAATTGTACAACAATCATCAATTAATAGTAATGGTAACTGAATAAATTGATGTAATTGAGCCTAAAGGTAACAATAGAACTGACTAGTTAGCTTATTTGTATTTTTTTTTATTTAGTTACTAAACTGACATCAAAATGTAAAAAACATTTGTTGTAAACAATTACCCTGTTCAAACTGCGCTGTGTACGGTTATTTGGTAGCTAAGAAGTTAAATCTGTTAAATGTCAAAGTTCCAATGGTTGTTAACGAGCTATCAGATTGTTGTTGAAAACCTTGTGTTCGTATAGGTATATACATTGTTACTTTTCTAAACGAAATCTAAATTCTGAACTGATAAAGAAAACACAATAAGTGGTCTACATCAATGTAGGGAAACATAAAACAAGCTGGAATAAATCACCTTTAGTGTCTGCATATTGTTAATAAATAACATGTGGACGTAACATATTGTGTCTTTATTTGCTTGAACAACTAAAGGTGATTTATTATAAGCAATGTGTCTGGGCAACGTTAATTTTTGTTGACCACTATTACATTATTGCTTGTTTGCAGTCTATAAATTACTGATAAGAATAATCAAGTCTTGACACTATGTCGATTTTTCTGATTTTTATAGGCAAACTGTCTGTGCTTAAAGGCAAGAACTTTTTATTTCCAATCAGCAATTAGCACATTTCGTTTCTATCTGTGTGCTAGAGGCAAAATAAGATATACCAAGAATGTTTTTGAAGTTTCTTATACTTTTGTTCCAATTACCTTTGTGTACTGCATTTATTAGAAAATAAATACAACATAATTTGTTATAATACAATGTACCAAATAATCGTGAGGTTTGAACGCAAATTAACCACAAATAAGGAATAAATCTGTAATATCTAATGCTTGAAAACAATAACTCATTTTTCATATTTTTAGCAAAGCATTATATTTTTAATACAAACACATATTCGGTATACTAGATATATTAGAGTTGTTTTTTCTTCAATTATCAATACACAAAATAGGAGTTTTATTTGATTCAATTTGAGAATTTTGGTATTACTTACTTCACTTTTGTAATGTTTTTGTTAAATATGTTTGAATACCACTTGTCAAATTCCATATCGGATCATTAAAACGACGGTGAATCAACCAAAGATAAACAAAGTAAAATATCGGATCTTGGAAATACAATTATGCAGATAAAACTGAAATAAACATACAAATGCGGCGGTGATATACTTATATATATAGTAGCCGACTAATTTATAAAAAGGGATCATATTAACCGTTTTCCTCTTTATTATTAGCAATGAAACTATTTATGTGTTTTCGCATTTCCCAATATTTCCGCAAAATAGTAAATTCTCTATAGAATGCATGTTAAAGTGTTGTAGGTGTGTTAAAACAGACAAAGAAGGATTTTAATGACTTTATTTTCAAATATCGCAGTACGTTCCGAAGTGTTTATATTTTGAAATAAAAATCCCGTTCACCTGTTATTAAATTATTCGAAATATATAATCAATTTCTTATAAACTACAGCAGTTGAAAACATAATCAGAACTCATTAAGCAAAAGAACTTATAACTTAAAAAGTTGTGTTCCAACTGCGATAATGTGTTTATTCAGTTGGATAATTAACAGATTTTAAACGCGTTCCGCTGTAAATAATGTCTTTTTCTGATATATTGGATTACCAAAATTTTAGTTGAAGTAATATAAACCTAGATAGCACTTATACACTTTTGTAGATTTTTATCACAAATTTATATAATACTAGATGTAGGAAAGATAATTTATCCTTAAACCAGGACGTATGATTAAATGGTAGATAACCTTAATAACCGCAAAGAAAGCGTTCATTATCCCTTTAAAATGACCTTCTTGTAAAACAAATATACCAACTTTATCTGCTCAGCAAAATTCAGTTTGAAAGCTCGAAATGTCTCAGTCGAAAGGCTGCTATTATAACAAAGCTACCACAGAACGAATTTAAAAGAAACACATTGTACATAATCAAGATCAATTAGTAACACAAAAAGCATCTACTTTTGCCAAATAAGCTTATCAAATCGATTGTTAATAGATGTTGCAGAAAATGCTATTACAGGAGGCTACACACGTTTAATAAATTTATGTTAACTGCTTATTACTCTCATGCGGCTTTTATTTAAAATTTTAGAGGCCATTATCGAAAATGATCAACATTCAATAATAACAACTATGTGAGATTACATATAAATAGCAATAACGCTAATGAAAAAGGCAATATTGTTTTTATGAAGTCTAATAAATAGCATATTACAAATGTAATACAAATATACTTATCTGATTAACGAATGTCAAAACATCTGATTAGGACAATTATGTATTCAGTATTACAGTTTCCAGGCAAAAGGTAAATTCTTTATAAACCGACAAATAAGATTAATCAAGGAAAACACGTTAATATTATTGCTCGCAGGAACAAGAATTTGACAATAACTGAGATAAAAACAAACATGGTACAGGTATCTGCAACATGTGGTATTTCCGTGAATTCAATAATGAAGTAAGGAAGTTAACCGGTTTTCGCTTCCATCGTTCAACAATTGATTTTATTTTTGCTTGACATTATTACTTGAGTAAATTTAGAAAGTACATGTATCTTCAGACTAAAATCAAACTCCCTCCTGGAGACTGAGAGTAGCAGATATTTGAATGCAATTTAAGTTAGAAATTAATTGAGTAGAAAAAAACTAAACACAATCATTCGATTTTGAGTCATAATTAGCAAGATAAACGATTTTCTCTTACCTTAAATAAATTAATAAACAGACGTTAGCTTATATCAAGCATGCATTTTATTTTTTAAAATCCAATTACAATTGGCTAATTAAAAAATCATTTCTAAACTGTTTTGAGCAGTATGTGTTATGGTTTGTCAGTTTTGTTACTAGCGTAATTTGCTATCTATTTAAAAATAAACATAAATTAGTTTTGTTTTGACATCACGACATTTCTGTTTGAAATTAGTTTAGAGAAACACAATTAGTTTTACCGTTACAAAATCATGCATTGACTTATCTTGTGCTCAATCTTAATTACTTTACAAAGAATATGCACTCATAATCAGCATATTTTCTTCTGTATGCTTAAACAGCAGCGGTTTGTACATAACTTTCATTACAAGTAGGATGCATTTTACAAAGCAGTTTGAGGATAAAAAACATATCATTGTCCTGTCAGCATGTATCAAATGAACGGTGCATTACAATTTGATATGATATATTATGTCACTTTATATTTTTCTCAACTGACAAAATGTACACCTATTATATCTGGTAATGTATTTTGATTCCCATTATATATCATATCTTGTTCATGTTACAGAAACCTTCAACATTTGCATGGGAAATTATTAATGTATTATTTCCTGTAATTCCTGTAATAAATAACATTATCAGAAAATTTATGGGTGCAACTGCTCTCGTTAGAGTTGACAATGCTTCACTTTTGCCAATAAAATCCTACTAATACATAAAACTAACAAGTGATAACTTAAAAAATGGCTGATGGTATGTTTCAATAATATTGAAATATGAAACTTTTATGTTTGTTTAACTCTTGACGTAAAGTAAACATATGATTAAATTGTTATGTACTCTAACATCACAGATAAAGTAGCTTTTGTTCCCATTTTTATTCTAAACTGTTATATCAATACATGACATTATCTAAATGTATTGCATCGTATTAAATTTTATATGTGTTTGCAGCACACAATTACAATCGATCAAGATGTCATGATGTTAAGATGAACTTAGTTTGGTGGAACATTTGTTCGATCAGAAGCGATTTAAATGACAAAGCTGTAAAAAGTCGTTTTAAAAGTGCCACAATTTAATTATGCCATTTGTATTGGTTCAGGAATTAAGCGACTCTGTAATGCTAACTTTGAACCCCTATAACGTCTATTAAGTTCATTCACATTACGAAGATTATCTACTTCTATTCGAGTACGATAAAAAAAAAAGATCGTTTTGTACGATGATTCATAAGATGTAAATATAAACTTTTACGATCTAATTATTTCAAACAATAATTATCAATGGCGAGGTTTTGGTTAACAGCGTTATGTACAACAAACTAACTTACAATCAATTATCAATATCTATATTAACTGACTGTTTATGAAAAAAGAAGCCATAATCGCTCTTGGAGATCATTTATATGATAAAAATTATCGGCTATGCTACAATTTTCAAGTGCAATAGACATTTCTTGGCGACTCATAGATATTTATAAAGGGTATCCTGTGTTGTTTAATTGGCTCATTTGTAACATTTGAACACACGACGGTTTTGATAGTAAAATTAGAGTAGATTATAACATATAGACTAATCCTATGAGTTTGAATGACAGATAATTAATACTTGTCAAATATCTGTATTCCAGAAATTGTTATATTTGTTATAATCTGAAATTGTTATCTTGATGCTAGAAATGTTGGGAATAAATTAGCCATACTTCATGAGGATTTACTTCAATATAGATAATACAGTAACTATATTTTGTTATTTGTATAAATCGGTCATACCAGATTAACACATTCATACCTTCTCAAAAGAGAGGAGCACCTTAATGTATACCCTGTGACGAACATTTCAATGTCAAACACGTTCTCCTTGACTGTCAGGATCTTAAAGACATCCGTGACAAACATTTTAAAGTCAACTCACTCAAACAACTTTTTGAGTCTGTACCATCATATGCGATACTTAACTTTTTGAAGGAAATAAATGTTTATAATAAGATTTAAAGCATTACATCATTGGTTTCGTTTAAATTGATAGTATTATTGATTGCTTTCGGCGCGATATGACCTTTTTGTGTTGGTGCGCCGTAAAACCCAAACAAACAATAAATCGGTCATGAAGTAGTTTTTATCCATGCAATCATCCAAATCTAATTAATATTCATCCATACTTCAGAAAAGCACAATTTAAAAGAAAAAAAATGTTATTGAATAAGCTACCAGCGATACATAGATACAATCGGTTTGACAATAAAAATGGTGATGATAAATAATGAAACAATAGACAAAACAGTTTTTAGTTATCATCATTTTAACAGTCGCCTAGTTTCCTACATCCAGATCATTATTTTTTCTTAATTATCGACCACTGTTTGTTTGCTTTTGTTCACATTTGGATTATAACAGTACCATTTCGTCTAATTTTGTATAATCTTGTTTCTAACAAAGAAAAAAATACTATTGTAAAAGTCAGCGTAGGAAACTTGATGAAAACAAATTGGCTTTCTACAATGCTGTAGTAAGCATTAGTTGACTTCGATTTTCACTTCAAATTTGATTACTTGGGTATTTAGAAATCCTTAATTTCAGTAAATATGACTTTCATTCGACATCTTTCGCCAACAAATATGTCAAGTCGAAGATAACTGGGTGTAGATTAAAACAGTATATTCAATTTATTAAATAATGATGATCGATGTGACCTTGTATGTGTGATTGTCTGAATATGCGTTTTCCTTCCATTTATTTTCCTGTCAAATAGTTATCACAGATAATGCTGTCATGTAACATCGTAACTTCAATATGATTGTAAGTCAATGGTGTTTCTTCAGGGATTTGTTGGTTGTGATATAATATCAAAATGAATCTGTAATACTAGAGCTCAAAATGATAAGTTCTATGTTCAACATAATAAATAAAACCATATACCGAATTATGTAATGACCATTGTATTGAATCGTAAGGCACCCGTACTCAGTATTAATTCATAATAAATATGTACGGGTCAAGTAGTGCGTACTCATTTTTTTAGGGAGACAATATATATGTAGTCAACAAATAACCTTTAACAATATGAGTAAGAATTGTATTGTATGCATGTCATCAAAATATGATCCTTTATGCTTAAAATATTTAATTTATTCAACTAACTCCAGATAAGGCACAGAAAAAGTGCAGTAATTGATTTTTTTTCCTTTTGGTCATTGATTTTCGTGATCTGCCTTGGATGATTGAATTTCATATTTCCATCGTTCGTCATGTTCTCTTATACAAAAACTTGTCTGTACTTCCTATGAAAGCACAAACGAAAAACAGAATAGTATTATTCTTTATTTCACGCTTTTTTAGTTATTTAATGCATTCGAAGCTGCAAGTTTGTAGACTAATATTTCTTTAAAGACTTCTTCCATTAAATGTTCATCATAAAAAAGATGAATCACCTTTACTTGACTTATCATTTCTAGTTTTAATATATCGATAAAATTGTTCTGACAATTGCTTCATTTTTGTAGACTAGGGATCAATTAATTGTCTGACTAGCAATAAACGTATGTAAGAGATAGAACTCGGTTTGTTTATGCTTAAAACTGAGGATTTAGAAAATTAAGATGTCAAATACTGACATTGAAATGCATTTGTTTACTAGTGGTTATGAAACTATTGCTGACGTGTGTTTAATCTGTGAGGTTTGGATGAGAAGAGAGTAGATAGGTTGCTTGTATACTTATAATTCTGAAAATTATCATTACTATTGCAAATAATGCTGTATTATCAGCTACTGTATATTCAAATCAGGCTTTTATTTATTTTACTGTGTAACGACTGTTTGCAAAGATTGTTAAAAGTTTTATGCAAACCAACAAATACACAGTATTGAAAGGAAAGTTAATGCTTGTTTAAACATTTAAGAAAATACCCAATTTGAAACAATTTGAAACAAAACGAGAAACTACAATTTGATCGAATTATGATATATTTTACTGAATAAAACATGATGGGAGGAACATAAATTCAAAATGTAATAACTTAAGATAAGATAAAGACAGAAGCTATCAATCCTACTGTCAGCATGATCAACTGATACTATACATTACTATGATATATACTGTCACTTATTATTGTTCTCAACTGACTTATCTAATGTTATCTGTACTGTTAATGTATTTTAATGTCCATTGTCTTTCTAATATATTTTAAATAAAGATATCTTGAACATTGACATGGAACTTCCATTATTGTATCTGCGGATGTTACGAGATAATATTGAACCTTATCATTATATTCTACAATAAAGTGTTGAATTAAAAAGCTCCTCTGAAGGTAAAGTAATGTTTGTAATATTTACTAAATCTTCAGACAAGTTTTATCCACGTACCATGGGCTCTTTAGTCTGTACTGTAGCGAAAACAAATCATAGAATTGAGAGAAGCATTTCAAGATTAAGTTGGTGTTAGCGATATTAGTGATCATCAGTTATAGTAAAGTTTACTTTTCTAATCATACATTTCAAAAGAATATTTGCTCTGCTGCTTTTTTAAACATATCAAACATAAAACTAAAGTTGATTAATTACAACACTGGTCAACTAAGGTTTTGCTACCAGAAAAAAAACACATAATCTAGGGTAAATCAGGCATGCTGAATCCAAATCTGTCATCAGAATTTTTCTATCACGTCAGGATTTTGAGATATCCTTATACCCCTGTTTCGCTACAATGAGGACATGCATACTGGATCTCCGTGTTCAAACATTACTTGTGTAGTTTCCTTGTAATATTAAATATTTCAGATATACTATGCATGAAACTAGATATCAATATTTACTGGATTCAAACATGGCAATTAAGTTTCTAGGGGATTAGAGCAAATACAAATATATAGCAGTAAAACACATAGCCAATGCATGATTTTCATAAAATACGCATGATACAATCTTACACAACACAAGGAAAATCACAATGATCATGCTACTACAATGAGGTATTTTTGAGGTACTGAGTGCTAATCTGGTCCAAGTTTTTTCTTGTCTGCCCAGAACTACCTTCTGTGACCCAGAGATATTTTGATGAATGACAGTTGTGGGAGTGTAGGTGCCTACATGGTACTGCAAAAGTTGATCAAGTTGCTGTCCAACACTAAATCATTTGTGTGGGCTGCATAATATAATCTCCACTCATCACAGATCAGTCTCCATAAGTTGAGCCTCAAGAACTTTTGTGGTCACTGGTCATCATGAGCAGCAGTAGACGGAGTTGTGCTAATCACCCAAACAGTTTCTGCTATGTATGTGGTAAATACACACCAAAGGACCAGCAGAAGAAAATTACTTCTAAATCAAGACTGCCTACAAGTACTACTTTGGATGCAAAGTTGGAGACTAAGACAAAAGCTGTGGTGTACTGTCTGTTACTCGGAACTCACACAGTGGTTAAATGGAAGAGAAAGGCTATGCCATTTGCCGTTTCCATGATATGGCGAGCACCGAAAAAACACGCAAATGACTGTTACTTCTGTATGACAAACATTGCTGGATACACAAAGTGGAACAAGTCATGCATTGTATATCCAGATTGTGAATCAGCTCTGAAACCTGTTCCTCACGACTCAGAGAATGTGGTTCCTCTGCCACCTGCTTCTCCGGAATGTGATACATTGGATGAAGAAACACACTCTACTGATGAAGTTGTGGATGATACTGAAGATGTGTATGAAGCTGTCTTGACAGATGACAACCCACATCTGCTTCAACAAGCTGAGTTGAATGACCTTGTCAGAGATCTTCAATTGTCCCAAGAGAAATCTGAGCTTTTGGCCTCACAGCTGAAGTAATGGAATCTATTGGATACTTCAGCCAGCCATAAGCGCAAGACCAAGTGCTTGGCACACTTCTGAACTATTCCAAATGAGACTGTTGTGTTCTGCATTACTTTCTGTACTTTCTATGATTAGTTCTGGTGTCTTCGTGTATTTTGTCTGAACCAATTGTATGATGTTACAAGTTAGTTCTACAATAAAAGTCGTTCACATCAAGGTATTGGCATTCTTTGGCACATTCCTATAACTAAAAATCCTGACGTGATAGAGAAATTCTGATTGCAGATTTGGAATCAGCATGGCTGATTTACCCTTAGTCAGGTGTTTTTGTTTTGGTAGCAGACAAAAATTTTTTTTTGTTGACCAGTGCAATCGATAATAGATTGTAAACAGCGTTATTAGCTTAAGATTTAAGCTAGTGCACGTACAAATCTTCATTAACTTTTAGTATTTCAATACATTTATGCTTACATTGACCACGTTATGCTTTTATATAATAAAAAGCGATTCGTAAGTTGTTATTTCTTATGTGTCTAACTTACATCGTCATCTAATTGACAATAAATATGTTCAATGAAAAGAAGACAAATCATGTCATTTCTTTAATAAGCAACAGACATATTAGAGAATCTATTGCTATCGGCAGGGTTACTGCTGCCTAGATTCCAACATCTAGATCATTATTGATTGAAGCTATGGACGACAAGTATGTCTATGTTTGTTCATATTTGGATTCAATATGATTTATCACCAAGCTATATATAGACTCGTCTTTTATACACACCATTTGTTCATTTAAATGTTTAATGCTCAGACGAAGCCTAGATAAATAGTATGGCTTCAATGAAGATATTATAGTTGGTACATATATCATAGAACCCTTGGTGTTTCATATATCTGAGTCGTATAATATAATTGATGAATACATTTTTATCACCATGAAAAAATATGGTTACTGCATTCAAATTGTTTTGTGTTCCATATTAACTTCACGAAATGAACAAAAGTAATTTCTCTTTAAGTTTCTTCCAGTTACAGTCCTGCTCTACTAATACACAAAACCAACACGTTTATAGAAGAATATAGGTGATAAATTGTTTCCATAATAATTGAATATTTTTATTTTTAACTCTAAATACAAATAAAACATCGGATTGAATGTTAATACAGGATGTGTCTCATGATTGAATAACTTATAAATAACAGGAGAATGACAGGGCAGCTAATTTATAAGCGAACTTTAGCTCTAAAATATGCAAGATAAGTGGAATTTTTTAAAGATGTTTCGTGGAAACCGCACTATTTATTGCTACATGCTCTAAACTAAATAATGTATTTATTGTTTTGGGTAAATGATAGAAGCACGCGCGATCAATCAAATTAACAGTTTATTAACATATTTCATGATTGTTTAGTAATATATGCTAATTTATTGTTTTTAAAATTCATAGAATAGAGGCAAACGTTTCCTTTCACATTTAGTTGATTTTATATTTATAAAACTTAATGTCTAACTTTCTACTACATGTATGTTGGTTATATTAAAGATCTTTAATTGGAACACACCAACGTGTGCAGCACACAATTTTATACCTTTATAAATTGTGTCGACTATTGTTTCAATAGGCAACTTACGCAAATCTTAAGATTGTTTTTCAACGTTCCTGAAATCGTTAAACAGCTTCTTTCATTAGTAAAATTGCACGCTGCTGGCACCGCACATTTATGCTTGATAAAGATGACGTGATGTTAAGGTGAAACTCATTTGGTGAACATTCATTCGAAAAGTAGCCCTTAAACTGAAACATTTATAACGTTTTAAAAGTGAACAATTTGATTATGTCGTTGTAACCATTTAGGAGTTAGGCGACTCTATAATGTTAAATACGAACCCCCATAAATTCTATTAAGTTCATTCACATTTCAAACAACATGTGTACTTAAGTACGATAAAACTAAGTAAAATAATTATCTTTATATTAATACGATGGTTAACAAAATGTAAATGTTAACCTTTTTGACCTTATTATTAAAAACAATATTTATCAATGGCGAACATTAGTTAACAGCGTTATGAACAAAAAAGTCATAATCGATTATCAATATCTATATCAACCGACTGTTTATGAAAAAGAAGCCATAATCGCACTTGGGGAGCAGCTATATGATAGAAATTATCGGTAATGATACAATTTTCAAGTGCAATATATATTTCTTGGAGATATTTAGAAAGGGTATCCAGTGTTTTTTAATTGGCTCATTTGTGAACTTTAAACACACAATGGTTTTGTTAATAAATTTAGAGTAGATTATATCATATGAACTAATAATATTGGTTTGATTGGCAGATAATTCAATCTTGTCAAATGTCTCTTCTCAAAAACATGTTAGTTTTGTTTTTGAAAATCTGATAGTGTTATCGTTATGTTGAATATAATGTGAATTAATTTTGCATGTCAAACTTCATGTGGATATAACTGTAGGTTTTACTTTGTTTAATATTGACAGTAACTATAAGCTGATCCATTATGTACTAGTCACTATCATTGGCATACATCAACATTTGTTGTATTTTCTATGCCATCATCTAACCCTAATTGCTTTTACCAATACTTCAGAAAAAGCATAAAGTAATATAAAAATAGTGTTATTAAATAAGCTACGACTGATTTATAGATACAAAAGTTTGAAGAATAAAGGACGAGGCAGCAGACAAAGCAGATTAAGCAGTTTCTATACTTAACAAGTTAACATCATTATAAACTGTCGCCAAGTTTCCTACATTTAGATCCTTATTCATTTGAACTTAGGACCTCTGTTTGTTTGCATTTGCTCATATTTGGATAACAACGGTATTAAAATGTATGTTATTTTCTGTATTGGGATTCTAACAAAGACAAAAACCCCTTTGTAAACAATCGCGTAGGAAGCTTGTTAAAACAAATTGGCTTTCTACAATGCTGTAATAAACATCACTGTAGAAGACTTCGATTTTACTTCAAATTTGAAGTAACTATGTAATTTTGAAATCCTTAATTACATAAAATGGAACTTTTATTAGACATTTTCCGCCAACATATATGTCAACTCGAAGAATACTGTGTGTAGTTTTTAACACTATATTTACTTAATTTAATAATGCTGATTGATACAACCTTGTATGTGTGATTGTCTGAATATTCCTTTTCCTTCCATATATTTCCCTGTCAAATAGTTTATCATTTCACAGGTGATGCATTCATGTTTCATTGTAACTTCACGATTATTGAATTGCGGAGATGTGTTTTCAGGGATTTGTCGATAGTTCTATAACAATAACATAATGAATTTGTATTACTAAAACTCAAAATTATTTCTTTGGCGAATACATGTATATTATTAAACGTGAAGCCCAAAGACCGAGTTATGGCCATTGTATTGAATCGTAGTGCACATATAGTCAGTATTATATAATGCTAATGATGTAAGGCTCAAGTGCTAGCGTAATTAAACTATTACCATGTATGTTTTCATAAACCTTTGAAAGGATTTATCTTTAAAGAAACTTATTTAAATACATACACTCCATGATGTCTGATTCAACTTAATATTTTTCTCTACACGAAAGTATTGTTAAAAATACAATGTTTTTACCACGATACGTGGTAAATGTTATTTGGTCAAATATGTCGTTTAATAGGTAGTCTCTAAAACCTTAAATGGCGACAACATAATGCTCATTTTAGAGAAAACACTGATAATACTTTACAGTGTAACCTGTTAAAATCCTTGATCCAAACTGAGATGCGAACTCTAGACCTTCGAGTCGTAAGTGGCCGCTCTACCCTCGCATAAACTCGCATTGAAAGCTAGCTTGAATACAATCGAGTACAAGTACCTTTGCAACAATATGTTTAATAACTGTCTCAACTTATCTTCAACATGCTATCACCAACATGTGCAAAAACTAGTTTCATGTATGTCATTTGAGTCTGTTCATATACATTTTGAAATATTTTATTAATGCAACAAATACGAGATGAGGTATCAATCATTAAGCAAGTTTTGTAAAAGCTTCCCTTAACAAAAATTCACATACTTCTATTTTTTTAGTGATACAATAATGAATGAAAGTCGTGACATTTCTATCGTTTGCTATACATTTCTATTCTTTGTATAAAAGCTCAAAGGAAATTCCTATACTATATTTTACGCTTTTTGAGTTATATAATGCATTCGAAGCTGCAAGTTTGTAGACTAATATTTCTTCAAAGACTTTTTCCATTAAATGTTCATCATAAAAAAGATAAATCATCAATACTTGACTTAACATTTCAAGTTTAAATCTACCGATAAAATTGTTCTGACATTTGCTTCATTTTTGTAGACTAGGGATCATTGAATTGTCTGACTAGAAATAAAAGGCATGTAAGAGATAGAACGCGGTGTGTTTATGCTTAAAACTGAAAATTTAGATAATTAAAATGTCAAGCAGTGACATTGAAATGCATTTGCTTACTACATGTAGTAGTTATGGAAAATATTGCAGTGTTTAATTTTAGAGAATTGTATAAAAAGGGAGTATACAGGTTGCTTGTATACTTAAAATTCTGAAAAATGAACATTATTATTTCATAACATACTGTATTATAAGTTGCTACATATTCAAACCAGGCTTTTATCTATTCTACTTTGTAACAACTTTTTGAAAAGATTGTTATGTTTTAAATGGGTGTTTTTGCAAACCAAAAAATACACAATATTGAAATGAAAGTTTTTGTTTAAACTATACAAAAACACCCAATTTGAAACAAAACAAGAAACTGCAATTCGATCGAATAAAAATATAAATTTACTGAATAAATCATGATTAGAAGGACATAAATTAAAAATGTAATAACTTAAAATAATATAAAGACAGGAGCTATCAAATCTATTGTCAGCATGATCAACTGAAACTATACATTACTATGATATATAATGTTCTCAACTGACATATCTAATGTTATCTGTACTGTTAATGTATTTTAATGTCCATTGTCTTTCTGATATATTTTAAATATAGATATGAATTGAATATTAACATAGAACTTCCATTATTGCATCTGCGGATTTTACGAGATAATATTAAATATTATCATAATAATCTACAATAAAGTTATAAATTAAAAAGCTTCTATGATAGGCAAAATTATGTTCGACTAAATGTTTCTTTAAACAATTGTTTCAATGCACAAAGCGTTCTTTAGTCTGTCCTTCAGCAAAATAAATCGTTGAGGTTAAAGAAATATTTCAATATTTAGTTAGTGTTGTCTATGATAGTACTCGTCACTTAAAATATCTTTAGTTTACTTTACTGATCATACATTATGAGAAGGTTTTTGCTATGCTGCTTTTAAAAAATCAATCAAACTTACCATTGAAGGTTTTTCATTACATTCGATAATTGAATGTAAACATCGTTATGTTCTCATTTAAGATTTAAGCTAGTGCACGTACAAATCTGTATTAACTTTTAGCATTTCATTACAGGTATGCTTACATGGATCACGTAATGCTTTTATATATTCGAAAACGCCCAGTATGCTTTTATCTTATGCGTCTAACTTACATTGTCATTTAATTGACAATAAATATGTTCAATAAAAAAATACAAATCTTTCCATTTCTTATATATGTAACAGGCATGTAAGAGAATCTATTGCTATTGGTAGTGTTACTGCTGCCTAGATTCCTACATCTAGATCATTATTGATTGGCACTATGGACGACAAGTATGTCTACGTTTGTCCATATTTGGATTCAGTATGATTTATCATCAATCTAAATATAGTCTCGTCTTATATATATACACACCATTTGTTCATTTAAATGTTTTATGCTCAGATGAAGCCTAGACAATTTGGATTTTATAGTTGGTACATCTATCAACGTAGCATTGGTGTCTCATACATCTTAATTGTTTAATATAGTGTTAAAATACTACAATCGTTTAAAACATATATTCTCATTGCTGTATTTGAATTGCTTTGTTATAAATTTGATGTTCAAGATTATAAGAAACTTTATGTTCTCGATAGAAATGATGCTTTTATTTTTACAATATAAACAATGCGTGAAAGAGTAATGTCTGTATTTTCGTCTCATTAGTTATTGTTTTCCCCCACTTGTTTGTACTATTATCATTTTTAATTTGAACAATAATTAGGCTCAAAATTCACTCAATTATGATATAGATTTTAGGTCAAGTCAGTTACATCACCAATCTCAATGCACAAAGGACTTCCACAATAATCATGTTTAATTTGCTGATATTTAGCTTATTCATCTCCTAGAATTTCTTTGTGAATGATATATTTGTGTGATAACGTGTCATTGTCAACTTTTTCAAGTACATTGATGATGAATCAGAGAATTTGAGTATATGTAATTGATTTACTATTTTAAACTATTCACATGCCACTTAGTGTCATCTTGTTATTAATTACAATATGCTCCCTTATTTATTAAATGTTTTTGTCGTCTTAGATATCATTTTGAATTTAGTCTGTAGTATCTACATGTACACCTTCAATTCTGAACAGTCAGTGAGCTTCAGGATGCTTCTAAAACGCTAAACTTCAGTCAAATTGTCCAGTTAAATTTAAAAAAAAACTTCTATATGAGACAACCCTTGAGTTATAGTATGTGGTAGCCCCGCTTTGGGAAACAGTACAGAACTATATTTTTATTTCTCAAACTACAATAGTTATACTTGAAAAACATACAAATACTATGGACATAGGGATTAATTTTAATCCCACATACATGGAAGTCTTCTTATTAGCGACGTAAATGGTTATAAGGATCGTTAAATATGTGAAATAATCCGGTTTTAAAGCTCTAATTAATTGATAATTACCAACACACTGCCTCAGACAATCTAACAAAAACTTCATACTTGAGTGTTCTGGTAGAAAAGTAACAGCTGCTGCGAGAGCCTCTTATCCTTCTTAATACATTTTAATCTATTGAATAAATATTATAGGGAGGTGAGATCAATAATGTGAATAGCTTTAAAAATATGACATCATGCGGAAATCCTTGCCAGTTGTTTGTTTGTTAAATAGGAAGAAAATACGGAAACGTTTTTTTGGTTTTTGTTTTTTGCTCAGTGCTTATAGTTTTAAGTGTAAAAGCAGCGACTTCGTGTGTTTATAGGAAATACTGTGAATACCAGAATGAAATGTTAGAGAACAAGCAAAATAACCTCAATGTGAATACAAACATACTTTTTGTTACTTAACGCATTGCATATTATTTGAGGCATTATGATTTTCGAAGCTGCAAGTTTGTAGACTAATATTTCTTCAAAGACTTCTTCCATTAAATGTTCATCATAAAAAAGATAAATCATCAATACTTGACTGAACATTTCTAGTTTAAATCTACCGATAAAATTGTTCTGACATTTACTTCATTTTTGTAGACTAGGGATCATTGAATCGTCTGACTAGAAATAAACGCATGCTAAAAATTGAGATGCTGTTGGATATAAACTGTGTGTGTATCTTAGAGTTATTTATAAATCATAAAGGTGTTTTAAAATCATTTATTTAGAATAGTTGGAACACGTCATCGTTCTTGCTTAATAATAAATAATAGAACATTGTATTGTCAGAAAGATTCGTTCTTAAATTCATCTTAAAAATTGATTTAGTTAATGCATAGTCGCACCTATTGTTTCTGTTAATAGTTTTGACACAATGTGCCCTTGAAATATTTAATGTAATTAATTGTAGTAGTGAGTTAATGCAATACATGTCAATTAATTAGCCGGCCATTCAATTGATTCTACAGCCAAACGAGTGCATTTGGTGCTTGTTCAGGCATTCCATTATAATAGTGTCACGTTTCTGTAAGGGCCAATAGCTGTATTTAGTTTCCTTTGTTGATATTAAAAGCACTTTAACAAGCTGAGGACAATTCTCTCATCATTTTCAATGCTATAAAGATCTAACAATATTTGTATTATAGTAATTGGAAAAAGTACCCTCGTCTCTAATGGATGCCAACTCTTATCACCGGAATTTGAATGGAACGGAACAAGCAAATCTTCTCAATGTGAAAAAAACATACTTTTTGTTACACGTGTCAGACCACTCGTTTTGAACTATGAGTGGATAGCTTTAATGGATGAGATAACATTAGTATTATTATAAAAACAATTTCTAATGTTGTTGTTTAGTGAGGATGTAAATCCATTTAGTGTTTATTAGAAGAATCAATTTTAAACGTTCACGCAGAAGCCATTAGAACAGTGAGCATATTATGATTTAGATTGAAAGTATGCGAGAGAAGAAGAAAGGGAACGAAAATACTAGCTTATATTACAGTTGCTTACTGTAAAATCGATTCATATAGAGTTTTGCTACGCAAGGATTACAAGTTACATACATAACGTGTGCCTGTTATATCTATATATCTGGTTGTTATTATGTTTTTACAGGCGACATAATGGCCGTTATGCCTGGTACAGTATGAAGAGTAGTTTAAGGGGAATGGTATTTATAACATGGGCTTTTAACATGGTATCCTCTCAAGGTAAGATATTTCTTTCTATTATATCAATAGTAAATGTTTTTAATGTTTTTTATCCATGCATTGGTACCATAAGTTTGTCTATCTTATTAATAGCTGTTGTTTTAATAATACTATTTCATACATGTGTATCGTTAGTTTGAAAATTTGGGATTTTTTTTATAGAAAAAAAGTTTTTATCATGAAATATCGGTTATGTTAATCTATACAACAGTCTATATACTTAAGAGCGATAGCACAAAACTTCTCAAGATGAATATAAAGTGATTTTTTGCTGGAAGATATAATAAATTCAATATAAACCGTCCATCATTTACCGTTATGATTGACACCAGAGTGTGTATGTGTTCTGTAATATTATATGTGTTCGGTAGTAAAAAAATAAGTGTAGTAAATATTTTATTGTCGTATCTATATGTGATTTTTTTTACGGATACCAATTTCAAGTAGTATTGTAAAACCGAGCTTATGATTATTTTGATTAACACATCCATTCGCTATATTATTTTGAATCAATGTGTGTGAATTGTATGTTCCGGAATATTTTTGTTATGCTATACTTTCTGTTTGCATCTCATAAGCAAAACATAGGTTAGTCGGTTGTCCGTCATGTTTAAACTAGGGATTAAACGATGATCGAGTATAATCGAAAATCGATCGTTTGCAGGAGAATCGGCGACAATCGATTACAAATATATAATAATCGATTGTCGCTAGTTTTTGGTAGTTTATTTCCATTATATATACTCACTGCCGCCGCACAGGGCTCGGCCGCGAGGGCGATAATGTCGCATTGTGTGTTACTATATCGACTGTCAAAACACCAAGGTTAAGTTCACTTCGCCGAGTATTTCCGATTTCGGCGATTGAATAATATCGTGAGGACGTCAATTATTGATTACGCTCCGCCTAGTTTACACTCGATTAGCCAATCAGGATCGACGGTACGTAATAATCTAGCAGACTCCAGTAAAACGTTGCCTTAGGCAGTTTTATGACCGTGACTAGCTGATTATGTTTATGACACGTCGGCGAGGATTAAATAACACGCTTGACCCACTAATTGTACCCCTAATTTAACAATACAATGTGCAGTCGGCCATGCGAAAGGGTAGAGGCTTGCGGAAGCGAGGTTTTCACATGTTCCCAAAACAATGCTAGCATACCAATTTCCCCTCGTAAAACCATTTGCCGCGTATTTTATCAAAAGAAGAAAAAGTTTAATTTTGAGTGTTTAGTCTGAAAACGACACATGTAAAATGAACCTTTGTTCGAAAATACGTACGTTCGATGGCGAGAATAAATGACAAAAATTGTTACTAAAAAAAGATTCGTTACGTCATGAACACTATCCATGCGATCGCTATTTGTGACAATGGTAACCAGTTCACACATTAATCGATACGCTTATCACTCAATTAGCAAAGCAGTCAACTTTTAGTTTACAAACAATTCCATTTGTCTCACATTGGGGACGAAACGGATTAAGTTAATTTCCGTTGACAGTCCGTTCTTTCACTACTAGTCGAATATTACGAATGTACACTATGTAATGATATATTGTGGCTATTAAATGCAGAAATTAAAACCCAGTTCATTTCACAATGATTTCTCAATTACACAATTGATCAGATCATATATTTGACCTGAAAAAAGGCGATGGACTTGTGAAACATTCGTCCTCGATAACTTTCGTACCCGGGTCCGATCGTTATATTTTTTGAGTGAAAAAAAAATCAAATTTAAGCGAAGTTAAATATGTCCAAAATACAAATTAAAACCATAATTTGATCACTAATATTCTTGAATTGATAAATACTTCACTGTAGCAGTGAAGACTGATACACAATAATAATTATTAGGTAAAATTGCATTTTAATCTTTGAAATGATTTCAATACAATTATTAGCTAATGAAGGCACAAAGTCACTGAAAGATGCTTTCATTTGCATAGTACAAATAGATTAAATGAATTCAAGGTACAATTAACAACAAGTCACATAATTTTATTACTTTGACTAGCATATAATAAACAATATACTGGAAAAGAAATACATCAGTAAATCTATTCTGATCACTAGGTTATAGTTCAATGAAATTTGGTGTTCTAGTAGAACAAAAGTATTTCAAACTAATGATGGCTGTTATAAACTGTTATATATATATATATATTGTTCATTTATGACATACATTTTAAAAAAAACATGGATTATGAATACACTGTAAACAAATATATTGAACACATTGAATAAATACAAGAATGAAGCAATGTTATCCCAAACATGATAGTTCACCTTTTTGCATGAGTGGAAGGAAGTGGCAAACCTTAACCCTCATGTGTAGCTTACTAATAAGTTGTAATATTGCATTTATACAATTATCTGTCACCAATTCTATTGATGTGCGCATTTTTACTGTTATTGTTAATGTTTCGATTATATAATCGAAGATTGATCGAAAAGGGTTGTCCGATTATTTCCGATGATCGATTATGATTTTTTTCCGATTATGATACCCTAGTTTAAACTTTAAAGAACATACTGGATTCGATTTATGGATGGGGTCCAACTACATTTGTTGGGTTTGGTAATGTTATACTTATAACGGTTATTCTTTCTCTTACACCTGTTTTAAGAGGGCCTGATGTCAGCCACCAGCAAAGTGTTAAGTGTGTGCTAACTGTTGGCTCGTTTCACGTTTAGGTTTAGAACCTCTCAAAAGATAGTTCGTCGCCTGCCTCGTGGAACATAAATGAAAACCAGTCAAAAAGAGCGCCATAAATACCAAACCAACCTGTTATCACTAGATCGCGTGTCTAATGTTAGAAACGTTAACCCGTATACATGTATAGTTTAATAAATAAATGTCTTATGAAAATTGTGAATCCCCTGGGAAATCAAACCTGTAACAGAAATAATGTTAGTAGATAGCTTTACAAAATATCTTGATTTTCTATGGTAATTAAGTTTTGTGTATAGAAATAATTCTTAGAATACAGAAAGTAGATTTTTTTGGATTCTCGGCTTTAAACCCTCATAGTTTAGTCTAAATTGTCCCATTGTGGCCTCTAGATTGACAGCTCTGAAGTCAAATGCTTTCGAGATGACAAAAAAGCAATTTCTAGGCAGTGATATTTTTCAGATTTAGTGCGACACAACTGTCCCCCAGAGATCTTTCTATTATCACTTGGTCGCAAATGTTTCGACTAACAGTGGAATAAAGCCTAATTAAAAACTTCAGATCTAAAAGTTTATCACATGCTTCGGGTCTCCTGGAATACGATAGTTTTGTTTTTTTACAATTTATGCAACCTTGTGTAATTAGGAAACTCTGAGATACATATACATGACTTTTTTGTTTCTCTTTTCTGTTTCACTGAAGAATGTCATTGTAACACAAACAGTTAAATTTAGGGCTGTCACAATACGCCATAAGCGTATCGCGATATACTGCAATACGCTGGCACCGTATCGCGACACGTACCACGATAATTTGTGAGCTTTTATGTTCGTTATGCTTCCGCTGTATTGAACAGGAACAATGCAAATTTTACGTGCAGCTACTAGTAGAATCTAGCATCTTTAAGTATTTCCGGTCATTTAGGACTGTAAATCGGTTACATTGTTGTTACTTAAGGTTAAATTGAATGAACAATGGAAAAACTGCTTTTATTTCGCGAAGGGACGAATTTACCTAGTGATAATTCGAGTTATTTCTCAATTAAATATGTTGCCATCATTCCAATATCGTACATCAGAGTACATTTAAGTGACTTGGACATTATGATGACTCATGCTTTTATTTTAATATATTGAAATAATGATTAAAACCCCATGAGACGGTATAAACAAAACCAATCTCCTAACAGCTGCACGGAAGTAATTAAAATAGGACAACAGATGGATTGAATACACTATACTGTAATTGACACACAATTGTAGCAATAGTCTACTCAATATTAATAATATTTATTTGACATAGTGTACACATAGTAAAATACATAGAATTACAAATATCACAGACATCATAATTATGTTGTAATTACTATGTCAATCACAATTACACCAGGGATAACACAAAAAAGGGCAAGCCCTTATTTCCTTTTTGTTTCACTGCCACTGCGTACAATTTGTTAATGACTCCTAGTTATGGGTAGTGGTCAAACCTTTCCTAACAAAATTTGACACTAGTATCATTTTGCCTTTGTTTATAAAGTAATGCTTGTCAAAGGTTAGGTGGATAGTGGTAATTGAAAATTGCCTAGGATATAGAACTTACTAGGTGCTGAGGCTATCATCAATTACCAAAATGGCGTTGACAATAGAGGTTTAAAGTGACGTACATGTTTAGATACAACCGTTCACCTTTAATTAGGATTCAAACATATAACTTTAAGATCGCGTGATAATCTAGGAGAGTTTTTATAGACTTGGACAACCTCCTGAGATGAATATGTATTCGACATTCCGGAAATGCGTATCACCGTGGAGAAATGACTTGTTTTACAACAGCGTTGAAATACTGAACATTGTTAACAACAGGTGTGTTTTGTATGATGCTAGCGTTAAATCAACGTATTCGCTTGATGTATACAAAACATATTGTAGCGGCAGAGAAGAGATCGGTAAATCAGACATGTGAAACTAATTATAAGAAAATCTAGGTAACTGTACTTTGAAACAAACCTGAAACAAGCATACATACTATGTTGTCAGTAGTTTAGAACTATTTGGTTTTTGCTTTCCTAGAAAATCTGAACACATTGATACAAAGATTTTCTATGAGAAATAATATCGGTCCAGGTATGAATTATAGTTTAATATGACTGCTTGATTAGATTACATACAAAAGCTATGTTGAATCATATTCTATATAATCATATTCTATATCGTTAGGTTTTCGCAAAAATAGTCCAAGTACATGGAAATATAGAAGACTGTATGGTGTTTTTTTTACTGAGCCAACGATATAATACAAACATTTCATTTTTTAGACTATGATATACACTTAAAATCAATTCTCAGAAAGGTTAGAATTCACAGTAAAATTGTAAGAAAACGTAACGCACCTCGGGTTTTACATACATGTATGGTTTGGTTTTGAATTAATTATACTGTTCAGTATTAAACTGTATCTATGACCAATAAGAAAACAGCGTTACGTAAAAGCACAACCAAAATCCATCTCGTTATTTCTTTGAACAAGGAAATGTTCCTACTTGTTCAGTACTTTGGACCAGAGTGGGTAGTCAAGGGCGATGATTCTAATTTGTTAGAACTTGTTTCATAACCGAACTAAAATAAATAAATATATATTAAACTAGAACATTTAAATATGTTGCATTCTACATATGGAGGGTTGCTCGCAAGACCGTAGTAAGTGCAATGCAATAAAGAGCGAGTTACTACAGTCCTGCGGGCAACACTCAATATGGGGTTTTATTAAGTTTAGTTGCTTGGACAATGTTGTTTGGGGCGAGTATAGTAGAGAGCTTATCCAATGGGATGTACATTTTAGTTAAACAGTATATATTTTATAGAATGTCCATGTTCTTTAATACATACAATATATGGTCATACTTGTTTAACGGTGCAGTTTTTAATTTTCACTCATATTAAGACCGCCCGGTGGATTGTTTGTTTCGTTGTTTTTGAGGGTTTAATGCGGTAGCAACACATTGTATAGGTTATATCACGGCGGTCAGTCCACCAACTCACTGTTCCTGGAAAGGTTAAATCTCTGGATTTAGCTGTTAACCAACTACTTAACGCATACTTGTGTCAGTGACTAACTACTGCCCTACATGATTTAGAATCAGTGGTAGGAGGGAGAATGGCTGTAGTAAATTTTCTCATGACTAAGCTTTACGAAAGTTTGCCCCCACCCAGGAATCGAACCTACGACCACTCGATCATTAGACTTGTGCTCAAGCGACTGAGCTAGCCTGGACTGCCCGGTTGAAATGTGGCGTGAGGTTTTACATTACAAAATTTATAGTATGTATGCATATGCGTATATTTCTCGTATATAATTACGTATGAAAACTAAACGACTTAGTAATCTAATATAGAGGTATCCAGCAGACTAACTTAAGTTCTAGACTAATTTATTATACATGGTGGAATTATATACAGGGTACCAGCTGTTTGAAATATAAATGATATATTTTTAATTGATCATAGCTTAGCAGGAACTAGTGGATGTTGTATTAATATGAAGTTGTCTCCTAAACACTGTCATCATTTTCTGTTTTCATAAGGATCTGAAAACGAACATAAAGACAACACTTTAAATTTAACGCTTTTAAATGGGATTGAATATGTATAATGATTTTGTTTACGCGAGTGCCAATTTTAGTTTGCATTATTTTCTGAAATTAAAAAAAGTTGTAGATTACATTGAAACTAACCGACGAGGCGTTATTAAGACGAACTTATCTCCTTCTATTTTTCTGAAGCCTCTTCAGGGCGACATGATTCCCAGCAGGACTAGGGCGTACCTTGTAGAACATTTTAACTAATGACGCAAATTCAACCTTGCTTTAGGAAATCACTTATTCATTGTTAAACAGTTTTGTGCGTTAAATCGGAGGCTATATGGTGCCAATAATACATGTATATGCTGAGGGTATTCTTACTTGGACTGCACGGCGTCCATTGATACCAATGGTATGAGCTCATGACAAACCAATCTTATAGGGCCTATTGGTAATACATTTTTAAAACAATTAACAGCAACGTAATTCCACTAATAGAAACACAACTCATAACAATGCAAACTTTTAAAATGTATAAAAACAACCTGCTGAAAAATGTAATATTTTCAAGTTTCTTGCTGATTTAATTACAATATAAGTACATGGAATACTCCCATGCTCTAAATTATCGATAAGTATCAAGTAAATCAACAGCACCCATGCTGTTTAAATAGACTTGTTATATTTACGATTAGATAATTAATGTTTTCTAAGCATCAAAACTTAATGCTTTACAAAAGTTTACCAACTTTTAGACGATTGATGTTATATGTCTTAACAGTTATAAACAGATAATCTCGAGAGCTTTATTATCTGTTAGATGTTTGAAGACTGTGTATACCCTACCTAAAACCTTAAAGCCTTTGATGGTACAACGGACATCACGTTGTCATAGTGTCATGAGAAATTGTCTAATACACCCCATCGTTACTCTCTTGCTTTCGCTTCTGTATGAATCAGAAACGTTCCGGAAGAAATACACTTGCAGATAATTCGCATTTAAATATGCATCGCTCTAGAACTATCTCAAACGGGACTGAAAAAACATTTTTGACTTAGAATCAACAGTACATGTACTATGATGAATGACAATATTGTAAATATTTGACATAAGACAATACATTAAAAAATTATTTTTGCCAATGCCATAACAATAATTCAATGAATTGCTTATGCATATACTTAGTCTTACAAACTGTTTTATAAGTTTACAAGTATCCTGCTGAACGAGTTTCAGGTGGAGAGTTCCATTATATAGATTAAAATGAATATAAAAGGCATTGTGTTGGCCTGATCTAAAGTGATTGATATGATACACCAGCAAAAGGTTTGTTTTACTAGACAATAAACTATATAACAAATGATGTAATGGGATGATAAAACAAATAACAATCACAATCACTTTTTGACCAGAAAGTCATAATTCAACGATCATGTTATAGTTCTTACCCCATTATTAAGTAATTGCAGTGTCTGTAAAATGATTTATTATCATCAAGCATCCCTAAAAGACCGCACCTCTCAATTGCGCAAACTTGTAAAATACAGTCACTCTAATGTTACAACTGTTCTTAGTTCGTAGTAATAGGTACCTTACAATTACAAATATTTCTATGAAAGCCAGTAAAGTATAATTGTTTAATACATTTAAGTATTTCATCGACTGTTCTAGAGGTGTTTCACTGTATGTTATGTTATATTATAAACCTCGCAATATATGATATTAATCGATGGAAGTATACATTTACTATATGATAAGTAGTTCATGTATAGTACACAAAAAGCTTACGATCAAAATATGGTCGAACAAGTAAACGACCTCATAATTATTATTGTTAAGTAAAGTCGATTTTCTACTCACAGACTGTAATGATAGGTTTGCACTTTAAAGTATGTAATAAGTTAACGGTAATTTTCTTGTCAGTTTTTGTGTTAATTTTAAAAAGGCTTGGCGTAGACGATAATCTACACTGATGTATGTACAAAACAAAGTTATACTGAAAATATCTTAGTTGCCTTATCCAATTAAAAATGAAATGTATACTCTGTAACTTGATGGGGGAAGTTTGTTAAAAACAAAGCTACTGGTGATTTATCATTGTATGACATTTAAATGTATAGTTTGTGAAATTTTCTGTTTATGTTTTGCTTACGCGACAGTCAAGACATGTAAATGTACATAATGTTTTTGACGACAGAAAATTCATAATTGAGAACTAACATGAACGTTACAGAGGCGCTGGAATGTTATACATTTGTATATATTTTGACGAAGTTAAATAAAACACAGTTAAAATTCATTAGTTTATTGCTAATATTAGTTACTTAACACTAAGAACGTTAGATATCAATTTTGGAACAACATACATAGAGTTTATGCAAATATTTGGTGACTTACTTCCTGAAATAAAACCTGATACAATACCTATGTTGATAGCTATTTTTTCTTTCCTTATTCAATCGACTGCGATTCTTATTTTACTACAGTATCTTTTATTATGTCAAGATGTTTTGCAAACACATCAATGTATTGTATAAAGACACACTTACATTGAACTGTATTGTCTGTAGCAGTGTCAGTTACTCTTATATTATTGATTAATATTTCAGTATAGGTGTAAATATCCATAAACAAATTTAATTCACATTGAGATTCCCAGCTTGACTAATTAATGACGTTATGGATTCAATAAATGTAATTATATACAGGTTACCAGCTAGAGTTATTAACTCCATGAACGATCCAGAGTAGAGAAACCTCTTTGGAGGTTACCAGCTGTTTTGAAAATTATGTTGATCGGCGTAGAACAAGTACCCTTAGTTATAAATAGAAATGAAACAGGCTCGGGGATACTGTCATCGTGTTTTTGCTATCATAATGAGCAAACAACTGATATAACAAAGCTTGTTACCTATTTATTAAAAAATTAAATAAATCTTCATAAAAAAGCTTTTTAGAAATGCCGTCTTTCTGTAAAATATTTGCACTGATGAATCATATAACTTGAGTCGGAATCTATTAAGAATTAGGCATGTATTAAAGAATTCCATTATTTAAAAGGATAAATGAAAAGGCTTTATTTCGCATTATTTTTAGACATTTCTTAAAGTCATGTAAATTTCAATTTAAGTAGTTCATAATATTACATTGAATTATTCTTTTGCACTTGCTGCACTTTATTAACCGCCCTAAGTCAAAATGCATGTATATGCACAGCATATCTGGGTCAAATATTTTTAGGTGTAAGAATAAATAATGCAAAAAATATAGTAGAACTTATGTATGAAAGTTTTAAACACCCACAAAATCTACAATATCTAGAAGCAGCGCTACTTCAGAAGTGGGATAACATCCCTATGCAAATCGTTTCAAATCTGATCCATTCCATGCGAAGGAGATGTGCTGCAGTTCTGGCTGCAAATGGTTAACGTGCATGATATTGACTTTGATGATTTTTTACTTTGACCCCTACCAATTGACTCAGACCACGTTCAATGCAATCTTGTCGTTTAGTTTGTTTCTTAAACCATGTGATAAAAACGCTACATTATGCTTTGCAAGATATTTCTTGTTCTTATTGTTATTTGTAATTCATTAAAGTGAACTTTTATCATGTGATGCGTTAGAATTTTTGATTAGTATATTTTAATTATCAAAAGCAAGGTCATTATCAGTGTATAAATGTTATGGTTTCATGTTTCTTGCTGTTATAATCACACTTTAAATACATAAAATACTCTCTTGCTCTAAATTATCGATAAGTATCTAGTAAATCAACAGCACTCATACTGGTTCTCCAACCTTGTTATATTTATGTGCAGATAATTAATGTTTTCCATGCAAGAATATTAATGTTTTACTAAAATGTACCAGTATTCAGACGATTGATGAGATCTGTCTAAACAGCTGAAAACCGATTATCTTGAGAGCTTAATTATTTTACACTGATGGATGTTTTAACACTTGAGATACGTTTCTTTAGTTATAAATAGATAGACACTTAAATGATTGCAATTTGTTCTTAGTGTGCCAAGAAATATTGTCTAAGACTTCCTTTGTCCTTGTCATCTTGTGATCATTTCTGTCAGAATCCGAAAAATCCTGGATGATGATGTTTAGATGTTGATATTCTTTATGACATCCAATGCCATTCAAAATTACCTTTACACTTTTGTTAATGTTTGATTTGGTTTTGAATTTACCAATACTTAGAACTAAAAAGAACATATCTTTAGGTACATGTACATATAACAATTACAATTGTGTAAAATCATAAGTTCCGTTTCAAATGTTACAATCTTTTGCAATTATCCTAATATGCAAATGCATCTGAAATTGCTTCCAATTGTATGAATGATTTGAAATCTTGTGTCCCGAGGGGGGTACAAGTATGAATCCCGCCCGGGGAGGTTATACCCTTCCATGAAAATTTGACAATATTGTCAAATTTCCTACAATAATAAGGTATATGGAGAAGTTTCCGGCCTTATGGAAGGGTAGGTGAGTATTGGTTATAGACAAGGGTCCAGGAAAGCTAGGTTAAGTGCCCTGGACGCCGTAAAATGACCAAAATGTGTTGACACGGCGCTAAACCCATTAAAATAAAATAAATAGAAAACTTAGTAATTCGTACAAGTTGCTAAGTTTTCATTCTGTTGTACCAGTGTAAAGGTATTTTTGATGGCCCTGTATATGAATGCTTGTAGAACTATCTCAGCAACATATGTAACAACATGTTCTATTTGAAATAATGTTGCTATATTTATCTTAACATGATGTATTTCATTTGTAAAACATGTACTCGTATCTTATTATTCTATAAATTAGAAATGTGATGAATATTCTGAAACCAAAATCTTACATTATTTATGCATCTTAGACTATAATATTACGTGTATCCATTTCAATGTTTGTTTAGCAAATTACATAAGAACTTATTAGTTGTGTTAATTCATTTAATACAATGTAGGCTGACTTCGACACAGGCGGCCGGCGCGGTCCCAAAGCAAAGTCACAATATATACATTGTGTTTTTGCTTCGGGACCGTGCCGGTCGCCTGTGGACTTAGCTATGCACAATGCAATAATGAAACACAATGAAGTAATCTGTAGACTAACTGTTTATTTATGTTCAGACAAGGTTATTACTCAAGATAAATGCTACTGCTTAACATAAGCTTATATCATAAATAATGATACCACATATCCTAAGGCCGTGTGAACAAAATTAGATTTTATAGTAATTCAATAGAAATTAATTGATTATGTAATATGTTCATCAAATTTATTCATTTAATATATCATCAGTTGGCTTAGTGCTATAAATGCTAGAGTGCTATAAATGACCACTTAATGTTTTTTCTGGAGCCTTTAACTTGATAATTACATAATTGTTGTGAGTCACCTTTTAAATTTCAAAACATGCACCTGCGGGCAGCAACATACCATTCTCGGGAATTTGTGGTATCAGGTTGGTAATAATAAAAATATCAAATATGAGGAAATATATGATGAAAATGATTGTAATACACTTGTTTAAGTTCGACCAGTCACAATCCTTCAGATATGTTTTAGTTCATGTCTTGTAGAATCATTTTTATCATCAGAACTTCCTAACCGATCACTTTCCTTAAAACGATTTGACATAAAACAGCCATCTTCATGTCACCAAAGTCTTGACATTGTCTACAAAACTGATATTCCTATGAAAGCCAAGTAAGAGGTATTTTTATTACATGGGAAACTGTCACTGGCTGTTGTTAAAGGTTGTATGTTCTATATATGTTTCTATATATGGTGTAGATACACCGAATAATCATAATTAATTACAACATGCGTTTCGTTATATTAATAGGAATAGTTTTATAGAACACATATCGCGGGTTTAGCGGAAACGGTCGTAACTCAATAAGAGAAAAGAGTGAGTTACGACCGTTTTCCGCTAAACCCGCGATATTCTTATAATCAAAACCTAAACTAATCTTATGATCGAACAAGTGAACGCCCTCATTGCTATTGTAAGTAAAGTCAATTTTCTACTAACAGACTAATGATATACTAGCATGTAAAGTATGTTATAAGTGAAAAGTAATTTTCTTGTCAGTATTTGTGTTATTTTAAAAAGGCTAGGCGTTGACGATTATCTACGCTGATGGATATGCTGAACATAGTTACAGTAGTTTTTATGTTTTTATCTCATTCCATTGAAAATTAGACAGATATTTCGTAACATGATGGGAAAAGTTGTAAAACAACTCTACGTATGATATATCGATTTTTGACACTGGAATGTATAATTTTGACATTTTTCTGTTTATGTTTTGCTTATGCTTCAGTCAAAATGTTCCAAACGTGTAATTCTAAGCCATGTATTTTGACTACAGAAAATTCATAAAACATATAACTGGAATCAGTTTAGTACCCTGGAATGTTATTTGATCCTTAAAAAAGTAACGTAAACTAGATAATTTCCACTGTTTAGAGATGTTTATTTTTAAAATCATATCGCACGGAAGAATCAAACATTGATATCAATGACGGATATGAACTTTCTCGGCTTTGATTTCACCAAGCAAATGCAGGAAAAACATACGTAGCTACGAGGAAAATATCAATTTCTGGACTCGCTTGTTTAAGTAACACGATTTTATGCTTAAAGTTAGGACTATTTTTTTCTGTCATGCATGCTTATTGTTTTTTACATGCATAGAAACGATATTTACTGTTATTAATTTCTACTACCCACTTTGTGCACTTAAAAAGATATACGGTAGATTGTATGGGTACATTATAAACAAGAAATATCTTTAAAAGAGATTCGGTGCTATACAGGATTCGTGTTTTAAGTATAAAAAGTCACATTCACTGTACAGTCATACCACCAGGAGCATAACACGACAAATGTATTATCAATAGGCATACTTAGTCACCCATAATACCCAGAGTAAATTGCCAGCAACTTTTGTCCGTGCTACGCATGTGTTTATCACAAATAACCAATGGTACCATTCCTTTGATCCATTACTTTATACTGAAAGATGATTCCATTGGACAAACGGGTATTGTAGAGAAAATTGTATTGGTTGAATATAGGTCAGAAGTAAGCTTAGACAGCTGCGCCGATCATAATCTAAAGTTAGTTTGCTAGATTGTAGCAATGAATTAGAATAAAGCCCCAGTAAACGGTAGTGAGCCCTGTATTTTTGTAGTTAAATAAAAACAAATCATATATCTGGACTACATGCATTGTTTCTTTTATCTAAAATTGTATTTCCAAGGTTGCATTGTATACATTAATTGTTTTTGAAAGCACCGTATATTCTTCAACTAGAGCGGAGAGAATGCAGCAAGAAACAACTTTTCAACTTGACAAGTTATTAGAACTGGCACAAAAATGAGCAGTAGTAATAAACGAATGAAGAAATGCATTTGAAATGCATCGTTTTAATGTCATAATTCGTTATGTCGGATAGCTGTTGAATAAAGTTATGATTTTGCCCTGTTTTTTTTTCTTATTTAAATATTTAACACGCAGTGTATTATCTTGTTGTGTCTTAGAAGGGCAGTGGCCATTGCAAAAGGTTGTACTCCCTTAATACTAAGTATATGTATACATCATGTATTTACTATATGCTTTCCAGTGAAATACTGGGATTTATCGGTGAAATAAAAATCGATATTCCACTGTTTTGAAACAATAAAATCAAATTAATTTTTTCCACTGTTTTGATGCGCCATTCTGATAACATATCATACTTAAACTTTAAAAAACCCAGTTTGAAGCATATAATAAACAGAAAATTTGTTTATTTCAGTGTAAAAGTCTATATATACGCCACTCGTGAAAATATTGCATCCTTAGCTCACTCGTGAAATAATAATTGATCATACACCGAAATAAAAACAATCCCTCTAAGGATTACCTTACAGGTGTTTGTATATACTGTTATAACAATCTTCGTAAACAGATATCCTGTAGAGCGTTGTCGTACAGGATCTCTACTGTCTCCGTGGAAGGTCACGTCGAGATGAACTTTGTGTCGACCAATCAATGCGTAGCTTTTATCTAGACGAAAACACTATTAATCACATTTTGATTTCGTAATTTCTATTTTTAGACCAAGATTTGCATGCTGATTTAATAGCGGTATTATTCACAGTCTGCGATTGGGCGGTTCATTTCAAATTAGGTGACGTAGACGATGTAAACAAGTTACGTATCATAACAATTGCGTCATGAATATTATGGTGAGAAAAGGTCACCTGAACGTGACCTTCGTTAAAAAAGGCCAGATCTAAATTAGCGAGTAGGCAAGCGAAAAATTTTAGATCGGGTTTTAATCAGATTGCTGTTAAAACTACCTGAAGCTTTTTTAAGCATCCGGGGTCTTGAAAATTGTAAAAAAACCCGCATGATTTTACAGTAACCAAGGAGGTCTTTAATGTGCAACTTTGCTGTAGAATTCAATTAAAATTTGACCTTGAAAATTAGTTTGCAAACAAACAAACAACCACAAGAGAACAATTCTTAAGAACGTAACAAATTAAGCGAGTTTTTGTTGTTATAATAGGATGGCTTCCAGCTGTTTGAATGTCATATATAACAATAAATTGTCTATCATAAATATAATAACCATAATCATCATGTATTTTGAGAGAAAATATAACCTTGTAATAACATGATTGTTAATTGATAGATGTAATACAAAGGAGCCATCATTCTTTGAAAAACATATAAACTATAAAGTAAAGTAATCATTGTTCTTTATAACAAACATTTCTTGTCTTTGATGTATGTTATATAATGTTATATAATTCTTATAAAATGAATGTTTGAAGTATGAAAATACTTTCAATACCAGTATTGTAAACCATTCGTTTGATTCCAAGATGTTTTATTGACTCTATTTAAAGCATCTCGTTCACAGAGTTGGTTATTTTTTGCTATTTTAAAATTACCCGCCAGTGTCTTTACCTTTTGATAAGCAGCATGAATGCGTAATATTCTAAGCTAACTGACCTATAGACAGTTAGAAATATAACATGCAAGTCATAAAAACTCACTAAAGTCACCTTGCCGTCACTTACGTCTTGTAGCGATGTATGTTTATACTAAATTAACATTTTTTACATTTGTATGTTAATTTGCATTTACATTGTCATACACAGAACACTGTTTTACTGCTTCTGAAAACTTTCTATATAAGTGTTGTATATAATTGAGGTTTTAAAATAAGTTCGACGTATATGTTAAAGTTGTGAACGATCACCTCTAAGTCAGGTACACTCAATATAGTGAAATGATTGTTAATCAAATACCGTACAGTATAATAAAGTACAGTTGGTTTTCTAAGTTCTGCTACAAAAGAAATAACTTGATATGTTTCCGTTTAGAAGAAACTTGCAATTCGCAATTTAACATAAGATCGCACACTGAATGTTACCGTAAGGTCATTGTCACAGTAAGTCTGACGATAAAAATTTTCGATACAGCAACCCTTTGGGGACACTTGCTTTGCAATACTGTGCCACGAACCTGGATGAGCAATATAACAATAACAAAACTATTTACTATATTCAGTGATTTATTTCAGGTTTTAAGACGACTCCAGATGATGGTGAAACCTGCAAAGGCTGTAGACATGACTATACCTTTCGTGGTCCTAGGAAAGGTATATTCACATCACCAAAATTTCCTGAGAAATATCCTGAACGAAAGAGATGCTGTTACTTCTTTCAAGCACGTAATGATGAACGAGTGAGGATAGAATTTGATTATTTTGACCTAGAATCGTCTGATCATGAGTAAGTTATATACATTGTTGATTTGTTATCAATTTTTGAACATTCAGCAGCGTGTTCAATTACCCTGAACGTTCCGTAACGTTAGGGTCGGGACAGCTCAACTCAAAGACAACTCAACCCAAGAAAACTCAATACCTCACTAACGGTTTGAGTTGTCCAAACTTTGTGTTGAGTTATCTATAGGTTGAGTTGTCTACGGATTGAGTTGTCCCGTATCCGTAACGTTCGCTAACAGTCGTTACTGAACACGCTGCAGGTGCCGAATAGAACCGTTACATTTATTACTGATCGACGAATACATGTTCATTTAGTGGATTAAGGTAAAACTTAAGAAGCGGGCTTTGCTTAGCAGCGGTTAAGTTTGACTGGTAATCATAGTATATATGGTAGTATTAGTATCGGTGGCTAAAACTTTTAAGTTTGTGTTGTATTATCTTAAACTATGTCAGTGAAAAACATAAAATGAAAGAATAATACAATATGTCAATGTCGGTGTACCTACTCAAGAATCATCAACGTTTTACGCTTGCTCCTCGTCAAGATTGTTGTCATTTTTTATTCAAGTTTACTTTTCGTTGAATACTTTAAAAAACGTCATTTGTATCATCCGTTTTACGTTACCAAGAGGTATTAGAGTCATGTCTTTGTACAACTAAATACTGCTAGATTTTGTGCATGAAGCTTTGTATAAATTGAACTGCCACGGTATACTTTTTTTATGATTTATGTACTAGTATGAGCTTCTTTAAGTGTACGAGTAACAACAATTACCTATTCATTATGTACTACAAATACAAAATTAATATATTTATTCCAGCATTTAAGCACAAATGTACTAGGCAGTTTTCACTACATGTTGCACATATGCACATACCTTAACCACTTTATTCAATTTCGTGCCAATTGCTGCTTCAAGTACTTTAAGTGATGCAGTCATATGACATTTTTCATAATATTTCACTATGTTTACTCGACAAACTCTGCTTTTAATGCCTCTTACTTTTCAAGGGCATTGTTATGAAAACATGTGTTATACTTAGTAACACGGTAATAAAACTCATATAGCAATAACAATCCTCGGTTTATCAGATATCGAAATCCTACTCACAAAAAAATCAGAATATCAATTTTATTAGACTCCTAGAAAGAACATAATAACCATTTGATTCCCAGCAGTGAAATACAAGCTAATGTTTATACGTTGATTATTTAAAATGTCAAATAATAATGGCTGGTTGGTTCCCATGACATTAGGGAATCAAAAAAGTAGATGATTATGAAATATGTGACCTGCATACCAGTCGTTGAACGTATAATTGTGATAAAACAGTTTTAAATCGTGAAATATGTTAGGAAGTTTGAGTATCAGGAGATTGTGTATTTGTACAGAGACGACAATAAAATGGTCTGTAGACACGTGATCTACAACAACAACTAATGAGATGATAAAACATGTGTTATTTTGTTATTTTCTATCAAGATAAAAGAATGAATGAACATCAAATATAGCATAAAAAAGTTAATACTTTCGCAAAGAAATCCCAGTTAATTATGTGATTTTTTTATCGTTAGCTTCCAATCTTCTGCACAAAAATTGTATCAAGCTGTAGGCTAAGTCAAATGCTAATATTTTGTGCTGAGGATTCAGAGTTAACATATACAACTCATAGGCTACCGTAGACATTTTAGAACAAAGGCATTTGATCACTATTTTATAAATTAATTGAATTATTCTTATCTTTAATTGCTGCGTGAATTTGACATTAAGAAATGTTTGCTCACATTTTAAAGATTACGTGACTGGACAGCATATTATCAGAAACCTTACGATTATTGAACAATACAACATAAAAGTATTTACGACACAATTTGGTCGTAAGATACTTGATAATACGGGCCCCTGAACAGTAGATCTGAATTACATTTTTTTTACAGAATTATCAAATATTACTTTTGCCTGTATAATGAAATGGCTGCTGGCGTCTATTAAAACGTTTGTGAAGTGTCACTTTGAACATGTAATTGCTAGTTAACATTTTCATATAACCGAAGCTAAAATATTAAACTTGGACAATCAAGAGAATAATGATAAACATTTCTCAGAATACCAACGCTATTTCAAATTTTAATAATGTGTTTTACCTTAAGGTACATTCCAAGAGGCTCCAATATTCTTGTAGCTTAATACGAATTGCATTATTACTGCAACATTATGTTTAATATTAATATAAAACATGTTTTAATTACATACTACTGTATTAATAAAGCTTACTGTTTGAGCATCAATATTCGTAATTATTTTGTATTTTGTTCTGACATTAAATTCGTTTTATATAATACAATTTACCTACCAAGGCACAGTACGCTCGTACCCGGAATTCTTTTTTTATAAAAATTCTTGATCTAGGAAAGAGAGTCTTGATAACCGCTAAGTGCAAGTCATAATCGCAGTGATGTATCGCAGATTTAAAGACTGAATATCATTTGATCGAATCATAGCATTCGAATAACCACTCGGGCGATTCCGTAAACTGACGACCAGCTATCGCCGAATATCTTAAATGTGAATCCTAGCTGCAACAAGATATCTCTTTTTATGAGGAGGTAATATTTACTAAAAATTCTATATTCCTCCGTATATGGAAAATATCGACTCTAAGCTAGTAAAAATGCTCCAAAAAGCTCGTTATATGGGCGGTCGGTGTACACATTCAAGTAAAATGTGTTGATATGCAGTGTAAAATTCAATTAAAAACATAAGATATTTGTAATGAACATAATAAAGTTACAGCGTTCAATGACTTGACAAAAATGTGTACTTGATGGAACAATATGCTTAGAAAACTCTACTGGCCCCAGTTTCACAAACAAACTTATGTACGAACTCAATAACAGACTCAAGTGTTTTTGGTCTCTAAATAGCTTGTAAATGTATTTGGAATGACTGTAATTAGATGATCATAAAAATGAAAATATATTAAATGTATCAACATAAAATATCATGGGTTTGATTACGAACTTAAAGCCAAAAAATAAATTTTCACTTGAGACTAAACTCAAGAGTTCATTAATAGACTCAAATCAATTCAATTAAATAAAACCTTATCCAAACATGTAAGTCAGTTTTATTTTATTTAATATAACTTTTAATTCACTATTGGGGTTTCTTATGATTCTACATTTGTTGTAAGATTGATTAAAAGAGTAAAATTAATAATCAAAACATAAAATTGAGTTTGAGTACAAAGTTGAGTTTTTTTCGTGTCACTGGGGCCTGGTTATATCTGAAACAATTTATTGCAACACTATTCGAACAATAATAAAAAAAAACATTGTAAAACTGACAGCCTGACTAACTAGTGCTTGGTCATTACTCAGTTATGTTGGCGTAATAAAACTATTGACTACAATAGAACGTCAGATCAATACAACCAACTATTGAACTATTTTTTCATCCAATTATGAATGGATATTGAACCTACAAATAATGCAGACAGGTTAATTATGCCCCCTGTGAAGCGATGAAAGAATGGAGAGGCCGTTAAACAGTCATACGCTGCGGGGAAGCTAACAGTCTGCGTGATGAAACAGCTTTCACTTAAATCTAATTGAAATATGATATTATATTAATTGATTTGTATACATTAGTTTAATTGGCAGCTATACAAACTGAAGTGACACTTTCGATTTGTTATTGAATAAAATATTTACTCAAGGTCTACTCATAAAGGAGTAGTATTTTTATCACGTGTGGTTTTTTAGTTTTCAGCAGTACCACGTGATCTAAGCGATCAATTTTACACTCAGTAATCTTAAACTACTTGAATGTGAATATAATCAAAGCACTGAAAGTACTGAGGTATTCATTGTGTTTAGATTTATTCAGTTTTTGTTGGGTTTTATGCTGTAGCAACACCTTATAAAGGTTATATCACAACGGTCAGTCCACCTACTCACTGTTCCTGGAGAAGCTTTATCTCTGGATTTAGCTGTTAACAAACTACTAAGTGCATACTTCGTCAGTGACTGACGACTGCCCTACATGATTTAGAATCAGGGGAAGGAGGCAGAATGGCCGTAGAAATTATTAATGGTGTCGATTACATGGTTTTTTTCATACTCTCTTCACAATAAAAATCTGCTTGAGTCATTTACAATATTGAACGATTGAATTTACGTATTACTATGATTACTGTTGTAATTAGTCAAAGCTATTAACTGTTACAATATGACTATCACATTTCACCTAAGAACTTGCATCCAATGCGCCCATTCGGAACATCCTCGGCCATTCGCTACGAATAACCTCGGACATATTTAGGCGCCATTATGAAACTATGTAAACAAGTACACGATCGTTTAGGCGATGACTGAAGTTTCGTTTTTAGTCCGTACATTTGAAATTACTCATTTTATTGGTACCGATGAACAATATTTGGTTCAATTTAAAACAAACGAATATATTTAGACAAAGATCTGTGTGTATACTACAAGAACTATTTTTTGTAACGTTACGTGCTTCGCCTCGCGTAGGTAGTAAAATCACCAAAATCCAGTGAAGACCCCCCCACGAATCCTTCCGAGATTATTCATTCATGAAAGGTCGAGGGTGTTCCGAATGCCAAATGCGCCGTAAAATTCAGGTTTAATTGCACACGACCCGAACAGTTACAGTCCGGAAAAAATTATCTTTAAAACATACCTAATACGCGGGTATCAGCACTTATAATAATGTATACGGTACAAGTATTGGCATTTCCAAATATGCTTGAAATCGTCGATTAGCCATGCATGACATCTCCTTTAGTAAAGCATTCAAGCAAAATATGTGTCAGAGTTTAACAATTTCGTCATGTTCCGACCGAGCACGCACAAACTCATTTTTATGGTATACTCTATATATAATTCATCTGTCCATTTGGCAAGAAATTATATTTATTGATAACCAATCCAGATTATTCGATTCAAAAACCTTATTCCGACGGCTAATCGAACGTAGATTATATTTCTTTACAAGAAAATATCGACACAATGCATCAAAGGTCCCCAAACAATTAATAGCACAAAAGAACTGCTTACGCCTGTGATCTCTATTTAAATGAGGCATTAAAATTCTTTAAAAATGTTTATTAACCGTTAATTAAACTAATCATGTTTGATAATTTCATATATAAATGTACAATATATAAAAGGATCATTATCAGTGATGGTCTAATAACCCTTCTCTGTTTATGGTGTAAGTCACAGTGTTTTCGTCAGTGGTTTAGACTGTGACTTTCTATAAACAGACCGCGAAGGCCGTCGAGTGTACATCAATCTCATAGTACTGCCACACACCTCTCACGAGTATTATGGGCAGTCTTATCTCTGTTACAAGTTAATCGCTTCAAGTATATTCTGTGACGTCATATTGAGCGTCTTGTCAATTTCTCGCGCAGAAATACATAAAGTCCCAGTTTCAGTATAATGTTGCAAATCATGAACTACTTTGTCTCGGAATATTCTGGCTTGGGTGCTGTTCGGTAGAGGCGATTAAAATTGGACCCCGATCGGAAAACTACTATTAATCTTTTCATAACAGAGTATTCATTGTTAACACAATGAATACAAAAAAACAAAGTTTGACATTACTCAATATGCAATGAATAGCTCTCACATATGATTCAAATTATTATTGCACCAGAAGCACTGAGTAAAAACACTACGTATTCGAAATCTCCAACTTTATGGTGCTTAATTATCAATTAGGAGATAACCTACAATTGGCAATAACAAAAGCACCTTTTGGAAAAAAAAACTATCCTAATATGATTTATAACAGGAATTTTTTAAAATTTGACGCAATTTACTCTCAAAAACAAACAAAAACCAGTTAATTGTGTTATTTGAGTAAAGGCACTAGTACAGACATTATCAATTTCATGTACAGGTCCTATATTGGACATACATGTGTATATGATAATGAACTTGTCAACTTAATAGGCGAATTAATACGCACATTTTAGTTTGTTTTCCAACATTTCTTACATCCTTTCGACAATATACACTGCCCTCCAAAAGTTCTTTCACAGTACAATTAATTGAATTACTATTACTTCAAAGTTCAAGTTTGAAGAATCAGTATTGTCATTGTTTATTTTATAAATAATGCATTCAATGGAAACGAAATTAATATTGATACATTTCATTTTTGAGTGGCAGCAAGTAACATGTGAGCCTCAAAAACTATGGCCAATGAATCAATATTTATTTTGAGATATATTTGTTATTTCTTATTCATAAGAGAAATTTACTGATTAAAAACAAAATTAATAATCGGTTAATAACAAACTGCTTTTACAACTTTTTGAAGTTCTATTAAGCACAATGTTAATTAATATGAATGTGTGAAGAAACTTTTGGAGGGCAGTGTAAAAAGATAATGACTATACATGGCATACCGTTCAGTCCACAGTATTTGGAAAGCTGCTCCAATAAAATATATGAGCTGTCAATCATATCACAGCAAACACAGAGGTGTTCCGTATATATCTTTGTTCCAATAGTTTGACTAAATAGTCCGTGAATACAGGGCCATTACCTAGAATTCCAAAGGGAGATAATACGTCTCATCAATTCACAAAATTCATAAAGAGTTGTCTATCCTTTAATACAGAAGTTTTAATGTACTGACAAGTCTCTTGAGAAAGGCGTGTGATATTAAGATATAATTGTTGATAGCTTCTTGAACTTAATAGTATTGTAACTGGGAAAGAAACAGTGCAATTAAGTTGATATCGACTTGCAAATCCACGGTGTATTAAAGCACATAATATACATTGAAACTAAAGTGTATTTTGACAGATGAAAAGTGTTAAAGATGACATATAAGTGGAATTCTGCCATTGAGATAAACATTATAAACACTCTATTAGTGTAATAATGGTTATAGAAGATGTGCAACAATAATTGAAATGGCGGAAAATGTTACAACAAAATTGCTGTAGTTAGAATTTAAAATGTTTGCTGAGAAAACATTTACAAGTCGGAGATACCCTTTTGCACTTACCAGTATGATAGCATATAACTGTTTTCTTGAAAACGAGCGTTAAAAGTTAACACGGCGAAGGATCTACTGTGATACTAATTGTCTCACTTTACATTTGAGTAATCGATTAATTACCACCTTTCACGCGGTGAATTACCTGGAGAATTCCACAGCTAGGCTGTTCTAACACAGACAATCGCGTTTGGAACTCCTTGGACATTCACTACGAATATTACCAAGCGCTCCGAATTGGAAAATCCTTGCATTCGGTTTTATCTTCTTTCTACAAACTATGTAAAGTGTTTATCTAAATAATTGTCCTAGTTCGTTTTGTTAGTGGGAGGACAATATGTTTACCATTTGTTTACCTGTATTTCGATTTCTTTAAACAATTCTGATTGTAATTATTTGGTAATAACTCATTACAACTTTGTATAGTCATTGATTCATTGTTTTGATTTTATTTCAGTTGTCGCTATGACTACATAGAAATATTAAATTATAATTTCCATGGATACCCAGAACAGCCTAAATCTTTATATTGTGGTACCACTATACCACCAGTTCACATATCAACAGACTCCAAGCTAGAGATTGTATTCCATTCAGATGTCACTACAAGTGCGAATGGCTTTCTTGGACATTTCGAATTTCTTCAGAAAAGTAAGCTACATTTGTTTCCAAAGGCAATCGGTACGGCCCCGGATCTAACACACTATTATGTAATATCGATATTTTATTTCTTGAAGTTTGTATTGTAAGTCGGAGGACATGGTATGTTTTACCTAGTTTTCGATTAGGTACAATATACACATTGTTTTTTCTCGGAACCGTGCCGATTGCCTATGCTTACTTATAGAATTGATGTCAGATACTTTTTACGTATTTTATTTTTTCAACGGTTTATCCCCTTGTGTGTTCTATTTATAAGGACCCTGAAGTTCTAGCTCAGCTACCGCACGATCACGGTTATCTTGATCATTAAATACCTCTTTAATGGATATGGAGTGTTGAGTCTATTGGTAGCAGTCTATACGCTGAGCATGTTTCTGAAAGTTAATAAATTCTGGTAAACCTAAGTATAGGTAATAATGCTTGAGACTCTGCGTAAATGGACACTATATTATCAACACTTTTATAATAGTACTTGTATGTGACATAAAAGGACTTAGTGTACATGAACATTAAATGCAAGGCTGGTGCACCTTAAAACCAGGTTTAAACTACCATTGTCATTGTATGGCCATGTTCGTTTCAAGGCGAAAACCCCTTACTTTCCGGGTATCGTGCTTTGTTTGTGGCGTTCTTATAATAACTACAGTTTAAACATCTTGAACATTTCTCTCTATGCATTTTTGGCTGTGTAAAAGGTCTTTGTTTTACTGATGTTGTACCTGATATAGTTTTAGATTCATTTTTACGACTAAAATCATAAAACCGCCTGGCTAGCTCAGTTGGTAGCACGCAAGTCTACTGATCGAGGGGTCGTGGGTTCGATTTCCGGGCGGAGCATACTTTCGTGGAGCTTGGTCATGAAATTGTATCTACTGCCATTCTCCCTCCTACCAATGATTGTTTAATTATGTAGGGCAGTTGTCAGTCACTGACGAAAGTATGCGCTTGGTAATTGGTTAACAGCTAAACCCAGAGATTTAGCCTTTCCAGGAGGAGTGAGTACGTTGACTGACTGCCGTTATATGACCTATACAATGTGTTACTACGGCGTTAAACCCAACAAACAAACTATAATCATTGTAAGACCGTTGATAAATTGGCTCCATGAAGTTACAGTGTACACTATACCTATATAAACAAGCATGTTGCAAAACATACATCGTTGATGCATTTTAATATTGGAAATATATATCACTAAGTTTGTATGTGAAGGAAAACCATGTCTCCTGCTTACATCAGTACAACTTACAACTTTAGACTGTCTGGTTACGGTTATGTCTAGAAAGAGACACTAGGGATTTATCAACAATATTGTAAACTATATACGCCAGCTGAGTGTTTCACCATGCAGCCAAGGGATCTGTTACGCACATCAGCATAACTCAAATAACATAGCGTTTGTTGCAAAACATCTTTTGCCAGTAAAGTCGACTCGGTGTTTCAATCAATAAACATTTGTAGTAATTTAGAGGAAGCCGTTAGAGCAGACACATATATCACGATAATTTCTTCTGTTATTTTGCGTGGGATTGAGCTATTTATTTACTTTTACTTAATAAATTTGGTCGGGTAATAATACATCTTGTTGCTTCCTGTGTACAGAAAATGTCAGAGGACATGATTATGTGATTAAGCTACTTTATTAGTACTTAGTTAGGCCTACCAGCATGAAAAGAATAATTAATAAATTTAGCAACAGTAAAAGAGCCCTATTTTAAGGGAAAACCTTATAGGCGTAAATTTAGCTTGAAGGTGGTATACAAAAAAATTATGCCAATATTTCATAAACCAAACAGATGTAAATACTCGATATTTGATTAACATTTCCCGTAAATACATTTGGATAACTTTTTCTATTGATAATGATAACAGAAGTACTGTAGTAAATATTCCATTTAGCTGGATTTATGTATGCGCTACTGACAGTTGAGAAAAAATTGATATCTTACTTTAAGTTGTACAGTACGACACAAAGGACCTGAAATAGGCCCGTCTTATTACAATACCTGCAACCCATTCGACTTCTTTTGAAAAAAGACGTAACTACACGTGCAAAAATAGTAATAGTAAATTATACAAAATTGGATGGTAAAATGTTTAAATAAATTGGATTTAACTCGTTTTTGTCTCTATTTAAGCATAGTCTGTGTTAATTTTTCTAAATACAAAGGCAAAAAGGCGTAAGCAAATATATTAGGGACAGCAACAGTAAGCAACACATACCTAAAAAACAAAGGAGGATTTTACATAGAGACTACCTGATTTGTTTGTTTGTTGGGTTTAACGCCGTAGCAACACATTGTGTAGGTCATATAACGGCAATCAGTCAACCTACTCACTCCTCCTGGAAAGGCCAAATCTCTGGATTTAGCTGGTAACCAACTACTTAGCGCATACTTTCGTCAGTGACTGACAACTGCCCTACATGATTAAAAATCAACCTGAATAAACTTGTCAGACACAGTACGACTCAATACTATAACCTTTATTTTTTATATTTTCAGATTGGCATCCATTTCCACCATCAACTATAGGATGTGGACCAGGATATCTTACTGGACCTGGTGGTTCTATATATTCACCGAATTATCCTGGAGCTTACCCACCAGAGGCTGGTTGTACATGGATCATACAAGCTCCAAAACTACATAGAATTCTTATCTCATTTGTTTCCTTAGATATCACTAATACTGGTATGTCATTTGTATTTTGATATTACAGTAAAAGCTCTGCAGACTGGCCTTCTATAGATCACATCGTCTGTACAGCAACAACTTTTGACATTTCCCTTACGCGAAATTTTAGTTAAAATTAATCTTTGCAAAGCAACAACCTCTGAACAGCAACACAGTTTAGTCCCTTCCAGTTGGTGTTGTTTAAGAGAGGTCGTATATCGTTTATAAAGTTTATATTAAGGTCACAACAAATTGATCATGTGTTCTATGGATACGCTCACACCTTGATTTTTTACACAAAAAAAATATTTCCATTTCCTCGCTCACTCATAAAAAGTTGTTCAAGCCGCTATATTAAACAACTGAATTAAGATTGTTTTTATTTTTGTTCCTTCGCTCGCTCGCCCCATAATTTTAAAGAAAAATCCATATAACATACTATCAATTCGTTGTGGCCTAAGTTATTAAATGTACACGGCGGACGTCTCACCGCTGAACATGTTTTCCTGGTCAGTTGGCATTACCCTACATGTACTCGCTTATACAAATACTTCCACAAGAAAGCAATAATTTCTTAATTAACGGAGGAAATTGATATCAAGTATCTAATTTAATGGAAGAGTATTAACTTCCGTGACTTGGGATTGAACGTGGGACATCTGATGCACGCTTTTTCATGTCTTGATGCCTCCTTATCATTCTACTAAGTTACACTGTATAAATACAAATGGAGTGGTTAACAATGCCCAGCGCCTTTTTGCTATGCACGGGTAATTTCTTGTAACATGTAATACAAATAGTCAGTTACTCTATTTAAATGGCACGAAGACCAAATACAAATCATATAATGTAGCATAGATATTAAACGACACTTTTACTTCATTGTATTCAAGCAAGACATATTATAGCTAGCTTAATATAATGGCGACATGGTAGAGTGAACGCTTATTACTCAAATGGTCGTGGATACGATCCCAAATCGGACTTTTTTACCGGGTTCTTAAAACAACTTCAATGGAGTGAAAGTAAAACATAATATTTCTATCATTGGCTGAATCTGTATTTTCAGGAAAATGTACAGATGAGAATTTATTGATGGTATTTGAAGGATTTTTTACTCCAGATAAAATTCCTGTAAGATATTGTGGTCAATTAGAATTTGAACCAGAAACTAGACGTGAATATCTGTCTCAGGAAGATAGATTAGTTATTAGGTAAACTATCTAATATCATTATAAATTTAAGGTTCTCATTCATTGTTTTCAACTTAAAAATCAACTTTTTCTAAAACTATCAAAAATGTTTGGAAATATTTTTGGAAGCAGGAAAGAAGTGTTCTGATAATGACAATTCTAGTGAAAATTGACATACAACTACTAAATGATGGTGTTTCATGTAGAAAATATCCACCCCGTGTGTCACGCTATAGACACTTTTAGTGCATTTTTGTGACTTTTATTGTATATTTCTTGCAACATATAGGTCATTATGTCTTAAAATAATAAGAATTATTTTTTTGACTCGAGTACAGACACTGAATGCTATTTTGAAATTATAGAAAAAAAATAGATCTAAACCAAGTATGTGAACTAGTACTACTACTTGTCCACTGCTTTTGGTTATTTTCATATTATTTGTCAACGTCTGCAATTCTGTTCAGAAAATGAGGGGTTTTTTATATTTCAATGCAAATTATATAGGTTGTAAAATTGTAAATCATTATCAGAACACTGCATTTCTTGTTTCAAAACGATTCTATAGATGTTACATACATTCAAGTTGACATCTGTAAATAAGCAGCTTTAGGAAGGTAATATCAATCATTTACACATTTGTCAACAAATGCCACAGACTTGTTCGTGTGTGAACTTCCAGCATTATTAAAACTACGTTTCCAACCGACTCTATACCGAATACATGAGATAATACAAGAACATTATCTGCAGGACATGCATATGCTATTTTACGTGAAACTACTATCGACACATATCCATTTGTGGGTCGTTTTAAGTATGCATGATTTATTGCTCTGTACAAAACTTCTGTCTGTTGAATAATACCCCCATCACGGCGTCATTAGGCACCATAATCCAGCTGCTAAATGTCATTGTTACTTACGTGCTAAATATCAATGTAACTAGTTAAAAATTTGAAACATATTAAAATTGTCTCACTTTTTTATTGAATGACCCTTGTAGACTGTAAATCAGGTTAGAAAATAAACACCCTCGTAGACAGTAAATCAGGTTAGAAAATAAACACCCTCGTAGACAGTAAATCAGGTTAGAAAATAAACTATTCTATTGACAACTATTATGCAACAGACGACATTTTCAATTCGCCAACAGAGATAAAGTAAAAATCTATTTACACTTCTAATAGTATATTTTGACAATGTTTGAGATTGCTTGGTTATTAATTTTCATAATGATAGCGTCGAACACAGAAAATACTTCATGTGACGTCAACTTGGTATACCTTAAATTAGATTTAGAGTTGCATGTAGAGAAACAGCGTTGAAATTGAATGAAAGCAAAGCAGTTTGTGTTAAAATGTCTATCTTCAGTCAAATTCAATACAAACTTTAATCAACGTTTAGATGACAGTTCAACAGCCATTCTGGGTGTTTAAAGAACTGCTCACCTCCTCCGTATTGTTTGTTTTGCGACTGTTTGAAATTTTGAACATTCTGAACAACACTATTATATTAAGAGGCTGTCCACGAAAATTCAGGCAGTCAGTGTTAGGCCTACATGCTATCTCTCAGAATTTGATGATTTTGCAGTCAGTTGATCATATTGATGCAAATATAAAGAAATTAGGTTTAGAATTTCGTTTGCATCATTTGGTTGCTATAGCAACGCGATTTAGTGTTTTGTCCATTTTAGCATGAATCGTATAGCATTTAAATAACTGTACTCATTTTGGACCATTTTATATTTATCGTAATAGTACTACGATGGTTCAATTTAGTTATTGTTCTATAGAGACCATAGTGAGTTGACTTATTTGAGGGTTGACTTTCGTAGTTTAGAAGCACTTGATAATTCAATACCAGTATTATAACAAGTGATGATAAAAACGGATGTTTAATTTAGAGATAAAGAAAATTTGATATAACTAATGAGTTTTTGATACGCGTTTTTGATTAACAAAATATATCATGTGATGAAAACTATACAGTGAATTCCGTGTTATGTAAAACATTCCATAATAAGATAATTTAGTGTCAAAATTACTGTTTTCAAATTTATTTTCTCTTATTTACTTTTACTTTTATTTTCTCCATTCACTGAAGAGCATAATTTATGGTAACATTCATATATGCATTTGTACATACTTATGACAAAACCAAAAAATACATGCATATACAAAAAGTAATTAAAACAGAACCTGTTATAGATAGAAGGCAATGTACAATGCAATCTGATTAAAACCCGATCTAAACTTTTACCGCTCGCAGTACGACAACGCGAGTAGAACAGGATCTCTGTTTACGGAGATTGTGTACAATGTAGCATCTATCGTTACAAGCTGTTACAAGAACAGATCGAATACATATTAAATATTTTTACTACCAAACCATCTCACTTAGGGGCGAAGCAATCTCCGTAAACAGATATCCTGTAGAGCGTTATCGTTGAAACAAGGTAAAACACAACAAGAACGGCATCAAATGTCACACATTCCAAATCACGATAAATTACAACTGATCATTACAAACAACCAGAAAATAATTTAATGCAATATGCAAGTTCATTAGTCAAACATAGCAAAGATAATCTTAATATAAAATCAAAGCGAGGACTAGGGCTGTCACGATACGCCAGAAGCGTATCGCGATATATTGCGATGCGCTTGCACCGTATTGCGATACGTACCACGATATATTGCTTAATGCAAACAAAAGACACGGCTACATAATACTTATGTTATAGGATTTTGTAGGGTAAGTGCCTGTAGCAGACTAAAGCAAAACTGGACATTTTTAGAGTAATGGGAACATTCCAAACGCACCCAGATCGGTTAAAAAATTTAAGCTTAAATTGAATGAACCATGGTAAACTAACGTTTGCTTCTTTCATTTAGTGAAATGAATAGTTTTTCAATGAAAATAAAAATATTGCTAAAACCGGTACATTAAATTTGTATCGCGGTACGTAATGCCGCAGCTGTATATTGCAGTATACCGTTATACCGGTATACCGGTATATCGTGACAGCCATAGCGAGGACTAAGTGCAAGTTGTAGTAATGGAGCACCTTCTAAATCTATATGTCAGTTTTCATCGGCAGTTTAAGTAATGAATTGGTTGTAACAGGAAGCCACGATAAGTCAAAGTTTGTGGAATATTTCAAGTAATTCACAGAGATTACAGTATTTATCACCATTGACAATATAGTCTATAGATGTTCTGATAGTCTCATGAGTCCTATCTATCATCATACTTATACATTAATAAACCTTTCTCCTAATCTTGGAGTGTCATTATTGTCTACCACAGATACGGGTACAGAATCACCGGAAACGTTTCTATGGCAACTGCGACGAAAATGATGTATTTATTTTACAAAGGTGTCTGTGAAATAATCAGAAAACATTTTCTCTTTCAGGTTTTTGTCAGAAAAAACTAATCCTGCTGGGAATACAGGATTTCATATTGTTTGGACTGCTGTTACTCTCAAATCTACTGGTAATCATTTAGTCATTTTGTCTAATGATATTTGGAGAAAATTCGCCATGTTTTGGTTTCAGCTTGCAAAATTCTGATTTTATTTCACAGTGTGAGATCAAAAACATATTTTTCAAACATGACATGGCTACATACGAAATCTTTATTGACTGGTACCAGGGACTGTAATACAAGGCATATAATTACTTGTAATTACTACTACATTTTGTAATTACTACTATAACATTGACGAATATTCTTAATGAACGACCTTTGTTTGTTTGCTGTTGAATCAAATATCTATATAATAAAATTAATTCACTTTATAGTGAGAAATGCTATTCTGTTACCATAACTCTATAATTGCTATTCCTTGCTACTGTAGATGCCGTATATGTACAACCATTGCAGTCTTAATTTGAATTCAGGCTTTTTAGGTCAAAACATAGTAAACTGAAAACTGTAAGGTAATTAGTTTATCATTGTCTCGATGCACGTTGGATGGGTGCCCGCAGCGATAACCGTTGGCTTGATGCATGTTGGATGGGTGCCCACAGCTATAACCGTTGGCTGGATGCATGTTAAATGGCTGCCTGCAAGGATGACCATTGGCCCGATGATCAACACTGTTTTGTAATCTAAACTATATTTCAGGTAAATGTAAAGGATTTCAATGTGACAGAGTAGGTACAGCACCTTGTGATCGTACTGTTGGACAAGATCTATGCAATGACCAACATTTTTGTATTGATGAAAGTATGAAATGCAACGAACTACCGAACTGTGGGGCATTAGACCACAGTGATGAAAATAAGTGTAAGTTTAAATCATAATGTACTGAGGCACCGGATTTGTGACTATTAATGACTTTGAATGTGTTGATTCAAGCAATATTGTCGTAAACCATTGCCTTAGGGTAAAATATGGAACATTTCTTTAGTATTTGTTGAATTTTATCAACACATGAATTTCTTACTGAACAAAGAAAACATGACATTTTAAGATTTTATGCGAGTTTATGTTTGTTGAGCGATGGATTTTATGTGAACAAAATTCTATATACGTTTCTATAAGTAAAGCGAGAAGTAAATTCTGTCTAATAAGTAAAATTTTACAGTGTGATCCCTTTTATCGCGAGGTGTATTCAGAAATAGACATTGATTCTAAAGGTTTAATTGAATAATCTAATTCAAATACCATTTCATAAGTTTAATTGAATAATCTAATTCAAATACCATTCCATAAGTTTAATTGAATAGTCTAATTCAAATACCATTCCATAAGTTTAATTGAATATTCCAATAATCTAATTCAAATACTGTCCATAAGTTTATTTGAATAATCTAATTCAAATACTTTTCCATAAGTTTAATTGAATAATCTTATTCAAATACCATTCCATATGTTTAATTGAATAATCTAATTCAAATACAATTCCATAAGTTTAATTAAATAATTTAATACAAATACCATTCCACAAGTTTAATTGAATAATCTAATACAAATACCATTCCATAAGTTTGATTAAATAATCTAATTCAATTTTCATTCCTTCTATATGTTTAATTGAATATTCTAATTCAGATACCATACTCTTTAAATAGAACCGACAAAAACATCGTTATTGTTAATATTTTTTAAACTAGCATTATCTTTATCTAAAATTTCCCATAACCACATAATGTATCTATGCTTACCACTGTTTTTTCTTATTTCTATTTTCAGGCCTAAACTACATAATGAGATATGTGGGTATAGTGGGAGGCTGTATACTAGTTATTGTTCTCATAGTTATAGTGACTTGTATTTGTTGTTATAAGAAACGTTGTCAGCGAGATCGTGTTAAATACAGCGTTCCTAAAGAACAGTCACTCACCCAATCAGTTACACATTCCTTCTTATCCACTCAGAGCTCAAACGTTCCAGTACGGTCACTAGAACATAGCCCAAGATCATCTTGTGTCATGTACACTACATCGTTCACAGATTGTGGCACAAATGAACAATTATCTTCACCAGTTCATAATTCTAGAAGTAATACAAATCTAAACAGTTTTTCTAATTCAAATTCTTTACATTTACCAAACTCTGTCGCTAGTAATGACACAAATGATGACGTCAAAGATGACGTCACGGAATCTGCGTCATACAAAGGACATCAGAAACGTCCTTCATATCACATGATGAGAGAACTGTGTTACGAAGATGGAGATATTGTACTAGCTGATATTTAAATCACTATCATCATCATCATCGCAGGATAGCTAGTATAAAAGCACAAAATGAGTGCTTCATGAAATAAACAAACACCATGTTATAGGTGTTTCCATAGAAACCCTGTTTCCATAGTTACACCATTTTCATAGAAACTCTGTTTGAGGTAAGAAAAGAGCATTACAAATGAAGTGAATTTATGCAAGTTCAGCTCGGCAATGGATTTTTTACTCAGCTATCATTTTTCAAATTATAGCATCTTCATCATGACCGGGCAAACCACCCGGAAACAATAATTTGCTACTAAAAGTGGTTAAATGAGTTATAGTAAAGAAACAATATTTTAATGCAAGGATGGTAAAACAAGTTTTATGAGAAAATTTAATTCATCTTCTGACGCAAATACAAAGAGTTAACGCAAAGTAAGTAACACGGTTTGGAACTTGGTAACAAAACAAATGTTTGCAAAGAAAGTTAACTGTGTATGGATAATTGCAACAAGTGTGTACGTAGTTCTCGTTCTTTGTGCTTCAAGGTTTATGACATCATACTCTTTAACCTGCGATCGTCACATTATGTATATTCACAATCACACAGTTTTAAATGACATTTCTATTTTGTTTTCGTAAGAATCGACGAATAAAAACTTCAAATAGTTTTTTTCATTTAGAAATAAATTTAGATTTCGTCGTTTTCATGTACATATCTATAGAAACATTTGATCCATTGATACTTTGAAACTTAATGTTCCTAATGGAATAGTTAGGTTTCACGTTCCCGGAGTACAGATATTCATCGACTTGAGTATTTTTTATAAGAGGGCAAGGATATACTTTATTATAGATTTAAATTGGTGTAAAGTGAATAAGAAGTATTGAAGCGCTGATAACAACCATAGTTGGTGTAAACTGAAAATTGCTTAGATAGCGGTTTGTTTACTAATTATTCCTAGTAAATGGATTAAATTGACTATGGTAATCTTGAAGTTGTTGCTTATATAATAGAGCTTCAGAAATATATTGTAATTAGAAAGAAAACACTACAACAAAGGGTTACTGGTGTTATGACGACGTTGTTGTGTGTCACGGATAACTGTTATGAATATTCTCTCCTTAAGACACTCTATTTTGTGAACAATTGTGTATTTTTCAAATTAGTATTGTCATTGTGACTAGGAATAATGAAGTTTTTTACACTTTTAAATTATATAGATAGAAATGACTTATATGGATCAACTACCTATTGGAAGAATATGATTTTTTGAAAAACACATCATTGACACAATTAAGAGCGAACTGTTGTTGAGATATAAAAATGCTGATTTACAATGACTCGTGTAGCATTAAGGTATAATTCCCTTAATGCCAATATACAGTCATCAATATGTGTGAATGCCATGATAAATAATTACCGAACACATTACGTCATTCATTAAATCATGGTAATCATTGTGTGTAAAATAATTTAATAAAAACAACACTCTGTTTCAAATTGGTTATAAAAACGTTGAATGGGTTAGTTATAATCTCTCTTTGATTACAAAATAGTGTAAATGTATAAATTAATATAATTTAAAAATCTAACATGGTAAAAACAATAAAAACACAATGTACAATTGGTATCAGTTTTCTGTAAAATTTTCTGTGGTGATTTACATATTATATCTTTGTATTACGGGAATTCTAACAAAATCGAACTAACGTAATACATGTAATTATAGTATCTACATATTGGCCTACGTATTTTTGCTAACAGTCATTATTATAATTACTATTATATACATAGTACATCCGTTTTCTATTATCGATATTGCATATGGCAATCAAGGATTTTAAAGTATTTTAATAATTGAAGATCGTCGACACATGTTTTAATGTAAAACGTAGTGAGTTTTTATATTTGTGTAAATGTTACATTACAATTAGTTGATTCACTATGGATGTACATATTTTTTAAGAAATTTTATTTATATCATCATGTTAAACATTCATTATAAAAGAGTTTTACATAGTTGTATAATTATTATATGAACAAGGTACAGTGCTCACCAAATATTTGGAAAAATAAAAAATATTTATTATTATATGCTTTCCAGTGGAGTAATGGGATTTATCGGTTAAAAAAATCTGTTTTGAAACAATGAAACTGTTATTTTTCACTGTTTTAATGTGCCGTTTCTTTGGCATATCAATTAATTTTAACAATAAATAACGTCAGCTTGAAGCATATGATAAACAGAAAATTTGTTTATTTCGGTGTAAGAAATAGTTTTTAATCGTCAACTAAGGCTATTACATTTTCACCAGTGACTACGCCACTCGTAAAAGTATTGCATCTTTAGCTAACGCGTGAAATAAAAATCGATCTTGCACCGAAATAAACAAAAATCCTTTAAATTCTTATGTTTCAGTGACTGTTTTATACTAGAAAAACAATTTTTAAAATTATTCAGTAAGTTGGGTGATAAAATAAACAAATTTCTTACATATGTAAGATTCAACATCTGGCATCTCAAAGCCTCCCAAAACAATAATAGTATAATTATTTTTCGTATCATGATTTTTAAATTACTTTAGTAATCTCAACAATAAATTGAAACCATAACAAAGAAATAAAGCAAAAATTGTTTTCATATTTTCGAATAAAAGCTATGTAGTATGCCTACAAAAAGAAAATGACTCCAAACTTTTGGTTGACACTGTATTATCTAAACTTAATTATGGCGGCTTTTATTCCATTTTCATTTAATTGTATAACATATTGTTATTTACATTCTTAATTCTTGTGCAATATTTATTTAGTTTTTAATTTCTCTTCTTTCAAATCATGAACATTAATGTACAAACTGTGTTTGTTTGTTATTTACAAATCCAATTTGAGGATTCAAACTGGTTCGATTATCGTCAGACCTATATGCTAACTAAAGCGAGTGTGACAAAGAATATAGTTTCTGTCCCTTGGGTTGACCTGCTAACCTTTATGTAGGCTGGTCATGAATTGTTTCATACGGTCATTGCTCTGCCTACCTCTGTATCAAGTTTGACAGTTGTCGGCCACTAGTGTATGCCATGAGAATTAGTATATGCCATGAGAACCAGTATATGCCATGAGAACTAGTATATGCCATGAGAACTAGTATATGCCATGAGAACAAGTATATGCCATGAGAACTAGTATATGCCATGAGAACAAGTATATGCCATGAGAACTAGTATATGCCATGAGAACTAGTATATGTCACGAGAACCAGTAAATGCCATGAGAACTAGTATATGTCATGACAACTAGTATATGCCATGAGAACTAGTGTGTGTCATGAGAACCAGTATATGCCATGAAAACTAGTATATGCCATGAGAACTAGTAAATGCCATCAGAACTAGTAAATGCCACGAAAACTAGTGTATGCCATGAGAACCAGTATATGCCATGAGAACTAGTATATGTCAAGACAACTAGTATATGCCATGAGAATTAGTGTGTGTCATGAGAACCAGTGTATGCCATGCGAACTAGTGTGTGCCATGAGAACTAGTATATTATGCCATGAGAACAAGTATATGCCATGAGAACAAGTATATGCCATGAGAACTAGTATATTATGCCATCAGAACTAGTATATGCCATGAGAACAATTATATGCCATGAGAACAAGTATATGCCATGAGAACTAGTATATTATGCCATGAGAACTAGTATATGCCATGAGAACTAGTAAATGCCATCAGAACTAGTAAATGCCACGAAAATTAGTATATGCCATGAGAACCAGTATATGCAATGAGAACTAGTATATGCTATGAGAACTAGTATATGCCATGAGAACTAGTATATGCCATGAGAACTAGTATATGCCATGAGAACTAGTATATGCCATGAGAACTAGTATATGCCATGAGAACTAGTATATGCCATGAGAACCAGTATATGCCATGAGAACCAGTATATGCCATGATAACCAGTATATGCCATGAGAACCAGTATATGACATGAGAACCAGTATATGCCACGAGAATATGTATTAATGAGAACTAGTATATGCCATGAGAACTAGTATATGACATGAGAACCAGTATATGACATGAGAACCAGTATATGCCACGAGAACTTGTATTAATGAGAACCAGTATATGCCACGAGAACTTGTATTAATGAGAACCAGTATATGCCACGAGAACTAGTATTAATGAGAACTAGTATATGCCATGAGAACTAGTTTATGCCATGAGAACTAGTATATGCCATGAGAACTAGTATATGACATGAGAACCAGTATATGACATGAGAACCAGTATATGCCACGAGAACTTGTATTAATGAGAACCAGTATATGCCACGAGAACTTGTATTAATGAGAACCAGTATATGCCACGAGAACTAGTATTAATGAGAACTAGTATATGCCATGAGAACTAGTTTATGCCATAAGAACTAGTATATGCCATGAGAACTAGTGTATGCCATGAGAACTAGTATATGCCATGAGAACTAGTATATGCCATAAGAACCAGTATATGCCATGAGAACTAGTATATGCCATGAGAACTAGTATATGCCATGGGAACCAGTATATGACATGAGAACTAGTATATGCCATGAGAACTAGTAAATGCCATCAGAACTAGTAAATGCCACGAAAACTAGTGTATGCCATGAGAACCAGTATATGCCATGAGAACCAGTATATGTCAAGACAACTAGTATATGTCACGAGAACCAGTAAATGCCATGCGAACTAGTGTGTGCCATGAGAACTAGTATATTATGCCATGAGAACAAGTATATGCCATGAGAACAAGTATATGCCATGAGAACTAGTATATTATGCCATGAGAACTAGTATATGCCATGAGAACAAGTATATGCCATGAGAACTAGTATATGCCATGAGAACCAGTAAATGTCATGAGAACTAGTATATGCCATGAGAACTAGTATATGCCATGAGAACCAGTAAATGTCATGAAAATTAGTATATGCCATGAGAACCAGTATATGCAATGAGAACTAGTATATGCTATGAGAACTAGTATATGCCATGAGAACCAGTATATGCCATGAGAACTAGTATATGCCATGAGAACTAGTATATGCCATGAGAACTAGTATATGCCATGAGAACCAGTTTATGCCATGAGAACCAGTATATGCCATGATAACCAGTATATTCCATGAGAACTAGTATATGACATGAGAACTAGTATATGCCATGAGAACCTGTATATGACATGAGAACCAGTATATGCCACGAGAACTTGTATTAATGAGAACTAGTATATGCCATGAGAACTAATATATGACATGAGAACCAGTATATGACATAAGAACCAGTATATGCCACGAGAACTTGTATTAATGAAAACCAGTATATGCCACGAGAACTTGTATTAATGAGAACCAGTATATGCCACGAGAACTAGTATTAATGAGAACTAGTATATGCCATGAGAACTAGTATATGCCATAAGAACTAGTATATGCTATGAGAACTAGTGTATGCCATGAGAACTAGTATATGCCATGAGAACTAGTATATGCCATAAGAACCAGTATATGCCATGAGAACTAGTATATGCCATGAGAACTAGTATATGCCATGTGAACCAGTAAATGACATGAGAACCAGTATATGCCACGAGAACTAGTATATGTCATGAGAACCAGTATATGCCATGAGAACCAGTATATGCCATGAGAACTAGTATATGACATGAGAACCAGTATATGCCACGAGAACTAGTATTAATGAGAACTAGTATATGCCATGAGAACTAGTATTAATGAGAACTGGTATATGCCACGAGAACTAGTATATGCCACGAGAACTAGTATTTATGAGAACCAGTATATGCCACGAGAACTAGTATTAATGAGAACTAGTATATGCCATGAGAACCAGTATATGCCACGAGAACTAGTATTAATGAGAACCAGTATATGCCGTGAGAACTAGCATATGGCATGAGAACCAGTATATGCCACGAGAAATAGTATTAATGAGAACTAGTATATGCCATGAGAACCAGTATATGCCACGAGAACTAGTATATGACATGAGAACGAACCAGTATATGCCATGAGAACTAGTATATGACATGAGAACGAACCAGTATATGCCATGAGAACTAGTATATGACATGAGAACCAGTATATGCCATGAGAACTAGTATATGCCATGAGAACCAGTATATGCCATGAGAACGAACCAGTATATGCCATGAAAACTAGTAAATACCACGAGAACTAGTATATGTCATGAGAACCAGTATATGTCATGAGAACTGGTATATGCCATGAGAACTAGTGTGTGCCATGATAACTATTATATGCCAAAGCATAGGTAATATGTTTTGCTTCTAACAACATAAAAAGGTGATAACAATCATACACGATTGAATCAATGATCCTTAAAACATTATCAACTCACCTCAATAATAGTAAATAAGTAGTTGATATGCTAAATACCTAGTCACTGTACAGTTACCAGTAATGTCTTAGTCATTGCTGATAGGCGATAAGTATACCCCCTAACTACCACAATAAGCAACAAGAATATATAAGACCTACTGACCACTCAAAATGTGTGTTCAAAACAGATGTTATGACAGGTGTTTTCCTGGAGCAATGAGTCAACATGTCCGGTAATAAAACTTTTTACTAAAGCACTTATTTACTGTGTAAAAAATTACTTTTATTAAAATAGTTACTGCATTTGAGTTTAATAATATAAAAACAAAAAGCTAAAAAGAATTGAAATACGCCTCAATATAAAAATCTAGCATTATATATCTTGCTTCTTACAAAATATAAACGTATATCGAATGCATCCATGATTGAAGCAAAGTTCCCAAAAGTCTAGTCAAATTCCTTCAAAAATAAGAACAATAAATAGTTGATGTGCTAAATACCTAGTCACTTAAACACAAATTCAATTAAAATGCACATTTATTGAAACTTTTTTTTACCATGTTAATGACAAAATGACTGAACTATGGACTTAGATGTTTCAAAATGATATCAAAATGACTTTGTGAGAAAGACGTTGAGAAAACAAGTTAACCTACTGTAAAATATCTTAAGGCGCTGTACTGTAACCAGTAATGTCTTAGTCATCGCTGAACAGCGACAAAGATACCACCCGTTCACCATAATAAGCAGCAACAAGAAGGCATAAGACCTACATACAACTCGTAAAAATAGGCTTCCAGAACAATGACTGGTTTTCCTGGCGCAATGTGTCAACATGCTCGTGCAATGTCGGTCATTCACAAAACCACACACCAAGTATGTTTTGAATCAGCCAATATCTTGAACCTAAACTTGGAGTGTACGTTGACTTTTAGATTTTAGGGCGAGTTTTGTGCCCGTCGTACTTTGATTTGAACTTTAAAATGCTTCACTAACGTTGCATTATACATGCCAGTGAGCAACAAGGGAAGTTATTCTTACTTTGCATGTTTATTTAGTTTGTACTGGTTACCTCTCTTGATTTATATTTAAAGACACAACTTATCATAAATTTTGACACATGTATTGCATGTTTTTTCGTGGCTAGATATAACGGTAAAATTTCATTGTGTCACGTAGAACGAATAAAATAATTGAGGCCCTGCAATGAGTGCATGAACCTAGTTCAAATGTAACGTTTATATAAATGGATCTTTGTATCGAAAATAGCAAAACACTTACATATCTCTTAGACTAATTGACTACATTTTTGCTTTTTGAGTTTAAGTTAAAATCTTGATACAACCGAAATAATCAAAGTCTGCCGACATAAACCGTGAGACGTCGGATACCGACACCCGAGTGACAGTAATAAGCTCTCATTCTCTTTGAAAAGCCATACGTGACCCATATATGGACGATAAAGAGGATTTGGTACAAAAAAGGCACTTGGTGACAATATTTCTGTGAAATGTTTGTTGAAATCCATTGACAAATGTAGAAGGAATTGTGAACAGAACAATAGTTCCCTATGTATTACACATGTCTAATCGTTGACCAGCTACGAAGAAAACTGTCGTTTGCTTAATTAAATGGTGTCTGCTTAATTGATCTTTTATCCATTGTTTTAAAAAAATGGTGGAAATGTTGTCTGAATAACAAGCAGTTTGGAAACAGAGCCCCCAAAACAGTTATAAATTGTTTTTGTGGCTCCTGTTTCCAAACTGTTTGTCATTCAGTAAATTATTTACTTACTCTATTTTGTCAGAGATGTTCATAAATACAGTACTGGTAACATTATCAATAACTATGCATGGGCCTCAATTTATTTCACTTGCTAGCAAACACAAAATAGTCATGAAACATGCAATACTTAAAATTTTCACTTCTATTATGATGTAACCACTATACTACAATTTTCTTTTGATGTCCACGATTTACAAGTTGTGTCTTTAACATGAAATACAAGAACACATGAACATTCTATATCTTTGTAAATAGGAAACAGTCACAGTCATGTTAGAATTATCTAAAGAATGTAGACTAGTGATTGCATATGAATTAAATTAGAGTAAAAGTAAATTATGAATAATAAAATAAAGCATTTTCTCCAATGACTGTTTCCCTATAAATCTCTGAGCTATCAAGGCCGGGACATGTCTTTAGTAGCCTCTCGAAAGCCGGACATGTCATTACTAGGCCTCTGCTGTGATTAAGTTGCGGACAAGTTTTCTTTTCTTTCTTTTCTATCTTAGATCCCCTGACTGAGTTCTTTATTTCTTTCTTGCTGCGCCAATTTTCTCTATATCTATATTTTACATAGCACATCGTGATATAATTGTCAATTGTTTACAGCATTATGTATTGTTTTGATGTAAATGTAGTTAAAGTAAAACAATGCAGTTGACAAGCAGCCAAACTAGAGAATTACCAGAATCAAGTTAGAATTTATTTTATTTTTCAGTGCTCATGATTCTAGTTATTGTATCTGGCTGGATTTCGGGTTTGATTCATGATCGTGGTAGATAATAACCTTTCCAGCGCATTCGACATCATTATAGCATTTGTTCATAGACTATCTAATGAAGTATGTAGAAACTGTTTGTCCCATGTAGAAGGATAAGCAGGTACTAATAGGTAAAAAAGAAAATAGTGAAAAAAAACTTCAATCGGAATCATACCTCTGATCTTTTGCTTTAAAAATTATCATGCTAAACTGTTTGGTAACAGTAGTCAACCTTAACATGGACTGTAAGAAATGTGACAATATAAGGAACACTGTGTTCGGAATAATTCGGTTTTTATTAACAATATTTATTATTTGAATTGTCGCGCAATCTCAAACTTACAATCGTAAATTATCGTCTATTTCCGTACTCACATTGAAACATAGGTCAAATGTCAATGCCTATCTGTCAAAAGTGTTCTGAAAACGTATAGCAGACAATATTATAAAGTTATGCAATATAACGATGTCATCTGCAGACAGGTGTTTATTCCTGGGGCTGTAAATATAAAATCAAGCAGTCAATATGATACAATTATATTCAGATCATCGACCCTAATGCATTAAATTCATCATTGGTATTAAAGTCGGCCGGCCCCTAACTCGGAAAACGGCTAAAAAGTCACATACTCAACGATAATGACACAACAAAAAGATAATAGTTAATATGTTTGGGTACCTAATACATGTACCTAGTTCAAACTTTCCCGGGGTATTCCCCCGTGCGTTTTCGTAATTTGTAGTCAATGGACAGGAATGAATCGAGAACATTCGCGAGTATAATCGAGTAACTAAACCAGGAGTCACCGTAGATCCTTCTTGAACTCATACCATGCCGGTTTACTACTGTTTCGCCGAGTGGTCTAAATGTAAAGAAATGGGTCATGCCAGAAGAGCTATGGTGATGCCCCGGGTCTCCATGGAATAACATGGCATTGGTTTCGATCCCCGGTCACATTTTAATTTTAAACACCATCGGAACCACTCCCAGATGATTACCGATTCAACACTGTTTATTACCATTCAACACGATTCTTAACGGCGTCGCTACAGTCGTAACTCCGGTTTGCTCTGGTGTCTTAACCAGTGCGTTCCGGGGCTGTGAATTTGTATCTTTATCGTTTCTAAATTTAGTGTAAACGACAATTATATTGACTTTTTAATATGATATACCTTTTCTTTATATTGATTGATTACAATCTCATCCTATTCATCAAAGTACGTACACAATTTATTCTTTGTCATCAATGAATGGATTGTACGAAAGTTAATTTTCTAAAAAGAAAATATCACATAATCTATATCATTTCTAGTGGCACATTTCTGCCATTATATCGCTACATAAATAACAAGTTTATTAAACGGTTTACAAGCTTCCTAACTAGTTACTCACTTTTTATCTACAATCAGTAATTAGTGAGAAGTTATTGTTTGTTTTGTTGGCTTTAACGCCGTAGCAACACAATGTTAATCCACAAATTATTGTTTAAATTTTTTTTATTAAAATGATTTTTTCGGCGCATCTGTCTAAGCCAACTTTTGACCTATATTTCAACCAATACAATTTGCTCTACCATAGCTGTTTGTCCAATGAAAATCCTTTACGGTATAAAGAAATGGGTTAAACACATGACACCATTTGCTATTTGTGGTAAACAGGTGCGTAGCACGTACAGTAGCTGCTGACTATTTACTCTGTGTATAATGAGTGACTCATTATGCTAGTTGATCACACATTCGTCGTGGTACGCCCCTTGTGGTATAACTATACTGCGAATATGACTCAGCGCACGCTCGGAATGGGTTTTCATTTTGTCATATGTAGGACGCCATTGAGCATTTCTATCAAACTGTTTTATGTTCGCCAGAAAAGTAACATAAATCGTTTGGTCATTCAGGAAAAAAGTGATTTTTAATAAAAAATCCATGGCATTGTTATTAAAGATGGTTTTAATTTTAGAATCGGACAGATTTTCCAAATTGACAAATCAGCGAAGTGGCAGTATATTCGGTCAAAAATTGTCAGTTGAGGCTGAATTGCAATTTCCGACAAACTACATTTGACCTATAGTTAATACATGTACGCCGTGCATGACCAACATTTATACTTCAAACCGACGAAAATGAACCCAGCAGAGCGCCGAATATCTTTTTTAAAGATATTTCTTGTTACGATTACCATAATAATGTTTTCATAATATTATTATATGTTGTAGTTGACGTCAGAATGTTCTGCGTGTAAATCTAAACAAATGCTCATTTACGATTAAGGTTTTAATGAGTAAATGTACGCGTTAATCTTTGATTATGCTTGTAAGTTAACATTTTTTTAAATGAAATAGTATATTTCATATGTAAGAATGTCATTAAACAAATTGTTATTTGCAATATGGTGTATTCAAAGTCGGAGACTAAAGTCATGATATCTACATCAACGACTAATAGGGCAAACAATTGCATGTTGTTGTCGGATTTCTTTCTTGCCAAATAATTGAATGAAATTATAAAGCACATGGAATAATCACAACCCTTCCTTTCCCGAAAATTTCTTCTTGGGCCGGTGAATATTGATCGTAAGCTTTATATCCTCTGCAATCACAAAACTTGAATCAAACGGTAAACTAGGTCATTTGAAAAACTAAGTTTTGCAGATGGTTTAACAAACGCAATAAACAGACTTCAGTCTATTTGTGTCATGTAATACTTAAAAAGCCTTTTGACCCAATTGTATTTGTGAGTAAGTATGTGGAATGTTTTTAATGATATTTTATTAATGATCATTATTCGTATGGCAACCATACCTATTTGTATCCTTGTTTGGTCTTTCTTTTCTTTGGGGGAGCATTTAGAACACCTGAAAACATTGCTACACGCACATTCAAGAGAAACCAACTAATATTGTTATACATCAGTAAACCCATCGTGTATTTGAGAACAACTCTCTACATTTACTGTATGCATTTACATCTATCACACATGATATGCATCGATTTTACAAAAATCGCTTATTAATCAATTATTTCACATGGTTAAGTTCATAACACTTAAATAATTAAAATAAATGACACAGCAATTTTTACAAATTGATATCTATCTATTTGCTTGACAGATCACGTAAACAAATTTGATAACATCAAGCAAAACCTTACTGCACCACTACCTACCAGTTCCTGAACAGAAGTTTTCACTTACTATTGACGTCTCTAGATAAACCTCAAAACAAATAAGTTGAGGAAATGAGTACTAGTGCAACATCCTAATTACAATGGCTTTGTTTACCTAATGCAGTTTTAGTAAATGTCATTGTGACACCAAGAATCTATATAAATACCGGTAATCTTTTTATATTGCTTAAATAGTATGTTGCACATCTGATAACTATTTGTACTTACTAGATCTGTTGACACTTGGTTACTTTTACAAGTTTTAACCAAAGGAATATATTTGTTCCCAACACTTATTAGTAAATATACTGTGTTTAAACATCAAGATGAAAGCGTATTCAGCAGTTATATTTTTGTTGGTGGTTATTTGTAACCAAGTTGCATCTGATGGTAAGTAATATATTTTACACTTTTTACACTATTTTAGCAATATTGACTTAATTTGTCAACGAAAGTGAATATTAAAGTAATAAATTAAAATACAAGCCGCTTTTGTGTGTGTATTATTATGATAAAGGTGAACTTCCTTTTCGTGGAGAGAATCAAACCATCATTCCACAAAAACAATCAAAGCGCTTAAGGCACTGGAGTTGTTCGACAGAGAAAACATGTTGTGCTTCGGTCACTGAATGTGCACAAAAATGTGACAAAATATGTAGAATAAGATTTCGTTTCTTGATACATAGACTGCAGAGCTTTCGTTGTATGAAATGTATCTTCAAAATGGTGCCATTTGTACTTGTAAACTATACATGAAAATCGAATTTTAATTCGATTATCAAAAATACCGATATCCCAATGTTCAGGTAAATCTAATTAAGAAATTGATTACAATGCATACTCCTATAATTGCACAGGTATAATAACCATAGAGGAGTACAGGGAAATACAATTGAATGTTCATACAAATTAATTGTATATGTTACTAATATGTATATATGGATAAGTATTCCTGTAGTTATAAGCCAGCATTTTTTACAATTTAATCATCATGATTTTATTTTTTTTAAAAGAAAAAACATACAACGGTTTTATATTCATGTATACGCCGCACTACTTCCTGTGCGTTGTTGTTGTGCGATATGAGTTAATCGTCTGAGCCAAGATATGTTTTATCGTCTACGTATAGAATGAGAGATTAATGCGTCACGCCCTTTCAAATTGGGGTTCACCACATGGAATCTTCACTGTCGTATATATTTTCAGTGTTTGGTTAAATGTAATTATTACAATTTAATTATTAAAACCGTTCTCAGTCATACACATGCTTGAAGATTTGAGTTCCTTCATGTACCTCAAAAAGTAGATTTTGTAGTAAGCTTGCTATACTGATTTCTTAAAATTGGCGTATATAGTTGTTCTTCGAACAATTAATGAAAACTCTGTATATCATAGGTTTGAAGAGTTGAGCCCCGTCGTGTACCTCAAAAAAGTAGAATCCGTAGTAAGGTTGCTACACCGATTTCTCAAATTGGCGTATATAGTTGTTCGACAAGCGAACAACTAATAAAAATGAGCGTAAAGGTTAACTAGTCGACGAGGTAGTCGCCTTAATTAAGTATAATAGTTAAGTAAGTATTTAAAATATTGGATGTATCTCTTTTTAGTTTGCTCTTTGCCTATGAAGGCAGGACCATGCCGTGCTGCCTTCCCAAGATATTACTTCAACAATGTCACTGGTTTGTGTGAACAGTTTACATGGGGTGGATGTCATCCAAATGGCAATAACTTCGAGACAAAACTTGAATGCGTAAGAACATGTGGATGCAGTGCTCCTCCGAAGACAGGACCATGCAAGGCACTTATTGAACGATGGTACTATAATCCAAATACTCGAAGATGTTCTAAATTTGTATATGGTGGATGTCAAGCAAATGAGAACAATTTTGTATCTGCCAGAGTATGTAATAGAACTTGTCGTGGAAGAGGATTATACTAATATAAACAACACTCAACAACAATGCTGTCATATATATAAGTTTTAGTACATGCATTGATATGTTTTGGTGATAGTCAGTCACCATTAACTAACATTTTTGCTTCACAAAAGTATACGAACTATTTATTAAATAAATACTGTTTTATATCACATGTAGTTTATTTGTTCAGATTATTTGACTTTTATAGTAGAAGTCAAACAAATTTGCTATTGTTTTCTGTTGAAAGATTAAAATGTTGATATAAAACATCTTTTCGCTTTCAATGGTCTTCTTTATTTAAATACAACCAATGTCATATAAATTGAGCCGCGGCCGTGGCGTAGTGGTTAGCATCGAATCCGAAGATCGCGGGTTCGAGCCCGGTCGCGGTAGGTCATACCCTATACACAAGTTGTCGGCCTCGTGGTAGGGTAAGTTAGTACTGGTGATAGAAAAGTGTCCAGGAAACCTATAGTAGGAAGAGCTGGCCGTCGTATATATTACCTAAATATGTGTTGAATACGACGTTAAAAAAAGTCATATAATTTCGAAAACCAACGAAACCTTGATGTCATTTTAAGTGAGAGATTGTGGATTTATGCGCGCATCACTATTCTGTCAAATTGGTTATACGAAGAAACAAAGATATCTCCAGAGCAATTATGTATCGTCAATATCCAGTTTTACTAACCTGAAAGTATTGGCCAATTTTACCTACTTAGCGTCCAAATATTTAACATTTCGAGATTACGCAGCTAACAAAACTTTAAAGCACGACAGGCAACATACTTTACCAGCTTTCCTTGAATATTTCTAATGCAGTATTCATTTCCCCCATCGAAAAGCAGCCGACAACTTTTCTACGGAGGAAAATGCTATATCTTATATTGAATCATTATGGAAAGGTAAAAATTGTCGTAATCAAGAATCGAACTCGTCAAAACTGATTTTTCATATTTGAAAGTATTCCAAGATGTAAACAACACATTTAAAACAAGTTTGATATGAATAATCATATGTTTCTTGACCCAATAAAGAAAATCATAAAATGGACATCAGGGGCTACGGACTCTACATACTGTCTTGATGGTATTTAGTATACACTCTGGGACAGGGGCGGATACCCTCTCTTGGTTTACGAAATTACATACTTAACAAAAACCTTTAACTTTACAAAATGAACGACTCTAAAACTATAAAATAGTAACTAGACAGTTAAACTCTTTCAATTTAGATCAGGCTATGAATTCAAGATAGCCACAGAAACCAAGAGGGGGGGGGGGGGGGCTTCTCTTTCGTTTTGGACGGTCTGTCAGATTAGGGCGCCCAAAGTCGTGGGGGCTGTCTTTCTTTGTTTCCTCCTGGTGGCGCTGCTTTTACAGGCATGATTGAAAAAAACAAAAGTCCAGGTTGGCTATTGGACAACAATCACAAAACAAGCAACACAGCATTACCCCGGTATAAGTAAAGGAGGTCAGTAGGTCAACAGCTAAAATAGATAAAAGTAGGTCATGACCCAATTCACGCACACATATAACACCCTGAACAAGCACACCCCAGCACACTCAACACACATACCACAAAAAACTAACAGCACTCAAACATACTCAGGCATATGAAACAATTCATCAAGTTAACAAAGCCTTGAGTAAGCTAAATATTCTTATGAGGAAAATCCCCATACTTTAGGTGCTGAATTAGCAGAATAGGGGATTACCTTTCTTTGGCACACTAAATTATAACATCTTTGGCAAAGTAATCTTTTAACCCAATATGAATTATATTGTGTCTCTTACAAAATTTGACCTATAACTTCGGTCTCAAAAACAATCTTAAATGGGTGACAGGTCACACCCCGGGGTCTGCACATAATGCATAATGCATCCTTATGGAGGGGACGGACCCTTATAAAACTATAATCATTCATTCATTCGGTATTTAGTATATTGAACAAAGTAGTTAAATGTAAATTGACCTGTGGAATGATATTCTTTTGATATAGTATTAATTTTCTGACTTTTGAAAAAATGATCAGTAATAGGAAGAAACAGTTCCATTACTTTACGTGAGAAAACATGAAAAATGTGTGTCTCCTAGTTACATAAAATGTCAAAACAAAATAAAGTCTTGAATTTTCAACCTGTTTCTATGTATATTTCAACACAAAAATCTATCAAATAAGTTATCTCTATACATATATAAGTTTGGGAGTAAAAATACAAAAGAATGAATTATGTGAAAATTAACATGGGGCTACGGACTCTACACCACACAAGTATCTTTTTCTATCACATATTTAAAGAGGTTTGTTTGGTTTTAAGTGTAATTATCCTTTAAAAAACAATTAACTTCAACTTACAAACACTACAAATATATATTTAAGTATCTTCTGAAATGTCTAATGTATCAGTTTGACCAATAAAGAAATCTACCAGAAATTCATAAATTACGTCAAATTTAACATTATTTTCAACAGAATGAAGATTGTCAAGACATACAGTATTTAGATGCATAGCTAGTCAGCAAAAGTACGAAACTAAGACAATTGGAAAAGTTTTATTATTGTCCTGTATGAAAAAAATATATAAATATAGTAGGGGCTACGGACTCTACAGGGCTACGGACAGCAATTATTTGTCTTTAGAATTTTTTTGTTCTTCTTCTGATTTAATTCCTTTCCTGCATTACCTATATGGCTCAACCAAAAACAGAAAACGTAATAAAACAGCAGCTATGTTTCTTTATATCAAGTCAGCACACAGTTTAAAACAGGGGCTATGGACTCTACATAAAATTTACAATGTTCAGTAGTTATTTTCCAAAAAGAAAATGCTATGCTCTAAAAACTTTCATTTGCGTTAAGTAAAAATAATTATAAACTGTAATAGTAAAAAGGTGATACAAGTGAAATAAAGCAGTAACATAGTTTTAAAGTCTGTCAAAGATGGTAACGTAAAATTCTTACTTGCGTTACAAGGGTACATGTTTACTCTTTCATGAATATTTTCTTAAATATTGATTATATATAACTTTCGTAAGAAATACCGTATACCTGTATGCCAGTCAGAGATAGAAAATACATCAAAATAAATGTAACCAACAAGAACTTTTCAAAACAACTGATGAAAAAAGAACAAAACCTCAGTGAGACTCAAAAACAGTGTATAAACAGGGTTTTTATGGAATGTAATCCTAAATAATTCAAAAAATGATAATAAAACATATATAAAACTATACATCATCAGAAAGCTCTCAAGATAACGTGTTGGAAAAAATACTCTTCATTTAATTTAAACTTAACTTTTCAGAATATTTCAATGTAACATTGGCAAAATCAAAAGGTCCCATTTATCTTGGCTTAGCCGTATACAATTAACTTATTAGTTAAGTGATTACCTACTTATGTAACTAGATATAATACGTACTTACCAATAAACGCTTTCATATAAGTATGAACAAATCTATGGGTTTATGTACAAATGTATGTATGGGTTTATGTATGAACGTATGTGGGAGTTTATGTATGAATGTATGTATGGGTTTATGTATAAACATATGTGGGAGTTTATGTATGAATGTATGTATGGGTTTATGTATATACGTATGTTGGAGTTTATGTATGAATGTATGTATGGGTTTATGTATGAACGTATGTGAGATTTTATGTATGAATGTATGTATGGGTTTATGTATGAACGTATGTGTGATTTTATGTATGATTGGGTTTATGTATAAACGCATGTGGGAGTTTATGCATGAATGTATGTATAGAGGTTTGTAGATTTGCTTTAATGTAAATTAATTTATATTGGAATATAATTATGTTTTGATATTGATAATATGTGAAAACTATACAGTTTAAATATACATTTGTAGTTTGATCTACATGGTCAGTTTGCCTAGAATACATGAACAAAAGCATAATGTATATATAAGCGGGAAGTGGTTAACTAGTTATGTTAACTATGTAGGTATCTGTTGGCAAAATAGTCCACCATATTGCATTGTAAGTTTTATGAGTTAATATCATTATTAAATTTACTATTAATTCTTCTCCATCTAAAATAAACTTGAAGGATTAAGCTTATTCAGTGCATTCACCAATATAAATGTGATGAGTATCAAGTATACATCAAATGGCAATTGACACGTTCATGCTTTACAATTAATATATTAACATTCGAATGATGTCTAACGCACACTCCTGGCTTAAGTTAATGTCTCCACCAGACTGTATGTTTTAAAGATCATTAGGCCATGCCATATCGGAATTTTGTTAAGCGTCCGCGTGCGCGTAGGTTTTAGAGTCCTAAATCTGAATAAAAAACAAAATTTTCTATAATAATTCAGATATTCGGAATTTCAATACGACAATTTAATTCAGGTAAAATTGTAACCGCGTCATTAATACAATATATATTTTACGTGGTAAAACACTAGTCATTTTATATTAAATTCAGACCATTGTTTCATATTATGAGAATGATATTCCATTGAAAAAATAAATGCATTGGGTTCGTTTTGTCGTAAAAATATTTGTGTTTTCGTTTTTGGTTTGTGTGCTTTTGTGAATAGGTACCTAGGTTTGTCAAATTTGAGTTGACGCTTAACAGAATTCCGACTTGGCATGGCCTTAACATACGCGATGGTATAATTGGGTAAGTGAATACGGAACAACAAAATTAATATAATTTCTTTTTAATTATTGGTGGTTATACTGTACAGTTTTTGTGAATAAATTAAAAAAGGTTTTGCCCAGGTATATGAATACATTATCGTAATTGTATAAAGACTACGTAAATCGCACTTTGGAGAGAAATTTCATGCACAATCAATACATTCAAAATTGATTAACAACCCAATATCTTGAAATAAACTAATATTTAATTAAATATGACAAAAGTATGGTTAGTCCAAAACAAGGAAACATGCACAATTAAGTTATCCGGTCTTATATATTCTTGACTTAAATTATGCAGAATAATAAGAACTTCGGGACATATTTTATAAAAGTATTTCATTGTCTATCAAGGTTCGTGCATGCTTTATGAGCACGACTAACAATGAGTTTATTGCAAAATAGTCGTGAAACAGCAAAATGATGTGCTCACATCAGTGTTTAACTGTAAACCTCAATATTTTTGTCCATTTTTTCTTAACTGTCAAAGCTTGAATAATGTCACGGTGACTGTATGCATTGTTTTTTGTGCTGGTGTCCTTATTGTCATTAAATATATCTTGACTAAAACATACCATTCGGCATAAGCAGATTTACTCGATCATAGTACAAACTTTTGGAAACTCATGAATGTATCATGACGATAATTTTAACAAACGCATTCACCGTGAAATTATTCATGTTTTGACAGTTGAGAAAAAACGAACTATAACCGAACTCGATAACTACAGGTCGTCCACGTAAACATCGCGTATATAAACATTGCTGGTTTCATTGCACACTAATATTCAGGGTGATTTATTTTTACAAATTTATAGTTTAGTTAGTTTACACTCATTTTATAAACACATCATTATATGAAATTTATAGTGTGCATGTACACTTTTTAAAATAAATGTTGAATATCAAAGTGGTATGTTTAAATCATTAAAATGCTGCTCATGCATTAGCTTATTCATCAATTTAGTGGACTAGTCCATTGTTTAAAGCACAAAAACACGCATGACCTAGAATACGACCTGTACATTATACATGTGTATTTAAATGTATATCAAAACGCTATTGACACGTTACGAATGTTTTTCTATTCATTACATCTAATATTGAATTGCATAAATGAATTATATAAATGCACCAAGAATGAAATCACAATCAAGCTGAATTTTCAATAGTTAAGAATTCAGAATTGTATTGTGCTAACAGTACATTTTGTTAAGTTAATATCAGGTAGAACTATAAAATGTACAATTTATTATTGCATAGCTTTCTTTGTGACATGGTTTATTTGTATACATGAATTACTTCCAAACCTTGAATAAAATATTATCCTGTCTTTTTGTGATACTTGATTATTGATTTCGTGTTATAGTTCAGTCAATTTATTTATATGATTTTCATTGCAATTTCATCTGTTCGAATATTCACTACATGTATTAATGAAAATGTTTAAGTGCGGTTTTTAGTCTGCTTCCATACACATGTTCCATCGACTTGACAATGTTGTACAATGTTCCCTGATCATTGAAATCACCTTCAGACTGGCGATCTCTACTACTAGACCACTGCTTCTACAAGGTCAACAACTGCTCCTTTACTTTACTTTATTTCAAAGTGATTAAAGGCCACCGGCCCATACACATATATATACAATAAAATACTTGTACATTATGATAAGGAGATAGATAGCAAACTTTTAACAAATTGTATACAAAAAAAAAACAATTAGTAGTTATAATGTTATACATTAGCCTTAATAAATATTCAGAGAAAACATCAAAATGTGCTTATACATTTATACATAATAACTGTGTTGCTAAATATAAACAATTAATTTGATATTTAGTTTAATTATCAACATTTTTAATAAATTCACTTCTAATTTTGAAGGAATGGTATAGATATGTGGCTAGATTACGAATTACAGTTACACTTTTACTCGACATTAAATGGATAAAGTCATCTAGTGTTGGAGATTTCCAAAATTTTTCATTAATGTAAGCAGATCTTATATCTTTATATAGAGGACAAACTAAAGTGAAATGTAATTCATCCTCTACTAAAGATTCACAATAGAAACATGTACGATATTCTCTATCTACCCCATAATAGCGCCCTTGTTCTATCATCAAATTGTGAGCTGAACTTCGGAAATTTGACAGGCATGATCTAAATTTCGGTATATCAATTACTGAAACATAAAGTTCTTTTTCAAAACATGGTTTGAACTGTTTGTAATAAAGTAATTTTGAACTATTGGAACATTCTTCAGCCCACAATTGAAGATATTGGTCTTTAAGACAAGTTGTATACTGATAAATGAACAATTTTGAGTTTTGAACAGACTGCATATCCCAAACATAACCAAAACCATTTGTTTGCAATTCCCTCCTTACATCTGATACCCAATTGTCATAACCTAGACTATCATAATGTTTCAACATATTATAACATAATTTTACATATCTTGTATTTGGAAGTGAAAGAATTCTTAGCCAAAATTTAATACATCTTTTTGAGGCTGAAATATACATTGGAAATCTCCCTAAATCGCCTAGTACAGCTTTATTACAACTTTTAAAACTTACATTCAAAAATTTTTTACAGACAAAAATATGTACATTTTCAATGGAAGGTATTTTTTTCAACCCCCATAACTCAGAACCATACAACAAAATTGGTGCAATTTTAGAGTCAAATATCTTGAAAAACGTACTATAAGGTATTAAACCTAACTTTAATAATGATGCAAAAACATACATAAAAACTTTTCTACCCTTGTCAGCCATAGCATTACCCATTCTGTACAGTGATAATCTGTTAGTAAATAAAACACCAACATAAGTAAAATCTTTAACAACAGATAATTGTTCACCCTTATAAAACCACTTCTCTCTTGAAGCTAAAGAACCACCCTTTTTAAAAACGACTACCTTGGTTTTTTGGATATTTACTGTGAGTTTATAATCATCACAAAATTTACTAAGAATGTTCAATTCTTTCTGTAGACCGTTAATAGTGTCAGATGTAAGAGCTATATCGTCAGCAAACATAAGTAGAAAAATTTCAGTAAGATCAGGGAATAATTGGATACCTCTTATATCATTGTTCTTTAATTCGGTTTCAAGTTGGTTTATAAACAATAAAAATAGTATAGGACTCATTTTACAACCCTGTCTTAAACCGACTGGACATGAAAAACTATTTGAATATCCGTTATTGGTTCGAACACAAGCCGTTACATTTTTATACACAGCCTTAATTGCTGACAATAACTTGCCTGATATACCATTTTTACATAATATGTTATACAACAAAGGTCTATTTACAGAATCAAATGCCTTTTGAAAATCTATAAAAGCTACATATACAGCTTTTCTCTTCAAACTAAAGTATTTATTAACTATTGAGTATAAGACAAATGCATTATCAATGGTGCAATAATTTTCTCGAAAGCCTGCTTGGCACTCAGAAATATTTTGATAAATATTTACATAAAATGTTAACCTCTTAGTAAGAATTGACAAATATATTTTGCTGAAGACATCTAAAAGTGATATACCACGATAATTATTGCAACAGTTGGCATTGCCTGCCTTGTAAAGTGGCACTAAAACTTGTTTAGCCCACAGTAAAGGGAACTCACTAGATTCAAAAAGTCTATTAAAAAACATGATTAAAAAAGGAAGAATACAGTATAAGCCAATAGTAAAATGCTGTATATGTAGAATGCCTGACGATGACTTATTGACATTTAAGCTTATTATACTATCAATAATTTCATTTTCTTGAATAGGCGAATTTAATATTAGATCTGAAATTTCATCCATGTTTTCATTTTCAATGTGTATATCATCCTGTAATTGCGTATCAGACTCATTTATGTCATTACTAGAGAATAGCTGGCTAAAATGATCATACCAAGAGTCTTTAGAAATCTTTTGTTCAACAGGTTTATGACTGATAAGTTTTTTAATTTCTTTCCAAAAACATTTTGGATTTTTCACAGAGGATTCTAGCTTATTAACATGTTTCTTCGTGAAATCATTTTGTTTTTTTCTACATAAATTTTTATACTCTTTTTTAATAGCTTGATATTCGTTTAAATCTTGTAAACTTCGACTTGCCCTAAATTTTCTGAGACTTCTTACTGACCGCTGTTTTAATATTTTACATTCATTGTCAAACCAAGAATTATTTATTTTTCTAGGTTTCTTACATTGTTTTGGAAAAGAAAAAGCTTTACTATTTTCTATAAGAATATCTTGGAAACATTTCAGAATATCATCAACAGAAGATAATGGGTCACGTAACATTACATCGAATTCATCAGCTTTGTTTGACATAATATAATCTGATAGATTATTTAAGTAAACAATATTATTCTCAACATTAAATTTAAACAATAAAGACTCTGTATCATTTGTATCATCAACAGTGTCATTATCATCAATTATATTTGTAACAAATGATTGAATATACAATACAATTGGTAAATGGTCACTTTCTGATCTATTGATAATTTCAAAATTTTTTACATAATTTATTATACTTTGAGAAACTATAAAATAGTCTATTGTGCTACAGCCATTTAAATTCATAAAGGTAAAGTCTCCAATATCTTTATCAGACCCAAAACGACCATTTACAATTAGACTATCATGTGATATACAGAATTGTAATAATTCAACACCATATTTATTCACTTTGTCATCTTTAGATGACCTACTAGTAAAGTTATTGTTCATAAATAAATCTTGATATTCACACAGTTCTGGAATGTTATTATTTAATGTTATAAAGTCAGGATCTCTACCTGTCCTAGCATTAAAATCACCACATAGTATCATAGGTATATGTAGAAGCTGATTCTCAATGATAATTTCCTCCAACAATGTCATAACAGTGCTAGGTACATGTTTCAGTAATGGAGAATTTTCAGGAGGATTATAGATAGAACAAAATACTATATCACTATCTGATCCAAATATTGACTTGTCGATTAACAATAATACACCATGTTGGAAATTTTTACATACATGTTTCACTTTGTCAGCTATATTATTTTTAACAAATATAGATATACCACCCATGTTTCTACCACCTTTAGCTGAGGGTATAGAGAAACAATGAAACCTTTGATATTCATTGAATGCATTAGAACAAGAGTCATATTCTGTTAACCATGTTTCTTGTATTGAAATAATATCATATTTATTGAGGAAATTAATAACGTCAGAATTACTTAAAGCTTTATTTAAACCGCTTATGTTCCAGGAAATAATTGAACAATCCTGTGTAGGGCTTCGACCTGTATCCTATTGTTGCCATGTTTGAGGTTCAGATTCCATTTCCTCATGTGATGCAGGATCAATATGTTTGCGGCTTACTATTTTGAAAACACGTGTTGAGTCTTGGACATCAGATTTCTTTTGTTTAAAAAGTTTACCATTTTTGTAATACCCATAGTAGCCCCGTTGATTTAACAGTTTTAGTTGTCTGCGTTGGTTATATGTAAGATCATTTGAGATCCTAATTCCCTTGCTTCTCAATTGGTCCCTGTATTCAAAAAGCTTCATTTTTGTATCATAACTTTCAAATTTAGCTACTATCATACGTGCTTGATCTAAACTTTCACCAATACGTCTAGCATGTATGATATTTCTATTCATATTTGGATTTTCAGTTTCATTTATGACATTAAGGACACATTCATTTATTTTTGTAGACAGATTTTCATCTTTGTCCTCCTCAACACCAAAGATTCTCAATGAATGTTTTAGTTTATTCATTTCAAGATTTTCAACCTGATTTTCTAAATGCTGCAATCTATCAGTTATAACATCATTTTCATAAGATGCTGCATGCATATCATTAGACAATGCTTCTGTTTCTAAACTAATTCCTTCCATTTTATTTTCTATGAAGCTAATTCTTGCACTCATGTCGTTTTGTTTAGCTTCCATGTTCTTAATGTTGGATTTTATATTAGATACTTCATTCCGAATTGTATTCATATCTCTAGCTATACTTGTAACTTCATGCTTAATTAAAGATATTTCATGGGCTAAGTTTGAATTTGAACTCTGTATAGCATCAATTATAAGAGCAGTATCTTCTGATAATTTTTTTGACATTTTGACTTTTTGGCGACAACACTTTTCCGTATTTAAGAAACCTTTTAAATTTTATATTGATGTCCATAAAACGTTTCCGTAGTTTTTTCTACACTATGGTCATTCTTCTATACATTGCTTGTGTATTCAATATAACGGTTGATTGACCACTGGACAAATGTTAGTATGGACACATGTATACAATTATTATTTATCAAAATTTCAGCTCTATTCACTGTAGAAATCAAAAGTTTATACCATATATATAAAGTCCATTTCAAAACAATTCAAGTGATATAAGTTACGTCCAGTAGAATTTCAAATTAGTATTTTTAAACTTCAATTAATCCTAACAGTAATTTTACATGACTGTCCAGTTTACATGACCTTGACCCATAATGGCTCCATTACCTTTTAAGTGGAGAAAATTAGTCTTCATTGTTGCATTTAATGGAAAGGTATCACCAGCACAGTTTATGCTCAAACTAGTAATCCCTTCAGAACACAAGATAGCCGCGGTCATGGCGTAGTGGTTAGCATGTCTGACTTCGAATCCGGAGATCGCAGATTCATGCCCGGTCGTGGTAAGGTAGGTTAGTACTGGTGATAGACAAGTGTCCAGGAAACCTATAGTAGGAAGATCTGGTCGTCGTATATATGACATAAATATGTGTTGAATACGACGTTAAAAAGCACCAAAACACTAGATTTGAAACCTACGCGTCGACAACTGCGTCATGGACCCAGGGAGGTATGAAAATCATTTAAATGTTTAAACTAATACCGTCCATTTATACATTAGAATATGTTTAAAGATGCGCATTTTGTAAATTTTTTTCTCACGTCAATAAACTTCAACATTTATTGAATACGGTATATTTCAAAATAACTGCTTTCTTTTCTTTGGTATGGTGGTATATTTCTGCCACCAGATGATCACTTTACTATCAACTTAATTTAATTGTTAGCTAGTTACTTAACTAGTTATTCAGAACCAATTATCTAAAATCCCTAATTGGTAACAAGTTCACTAGTTACGTAACTAGTTAACAACCTAATTTACTTGCTAGAACTAAGGCCGTGCAAAATTGGAATTCTGTTAAGCGTCAACTTAAATTTGACAAACCTAGGTACCTATTCACAAAAACACACAAACCGAAAACGAAAACACAAATATTTTTACTACAAAACAATGCGTTATATATTTTTCTTTCAATGGAACAACGTCATAATATGAGTAAATGGTCTGAATTTAATATAAAATGATTAGAATATATTGTATTTTTGACGCGGTTACGATAAATTGCTTACGATGAATAACGTCTTTGCCGAACACAATTTTCCCTGAATTAAACAGTCGTATCGAATCACGGAACATTGGAATTATTTAAGAAAATTTTGTTTTTTATTTTGATTGAGGACTCTAAAACCTACGCGCACGCGGACGCTTAACAGAATTCCGATATGGCATGGCCTAAGGTTACTTGATATGAAACTAGTAAACCACTATCCAAATATCCAAAATTGCTAATTTGTTTTGGTTATGTAAGAAGTTATCCACATTTTATTTTAATAGTTAAATAAGTTAGATTGCTAATTATGAAGTAATCTGATGGCACAAATATGCCCCTATACTGTTGATATTTTGTTTGTAAATTCTATTTAAAAAAAGGAAAGATCGCACTAATATGGCGTGCACACAAATCAATGAAAATACGTCTTCGTCTCGACATTCAGGGGGGAAATATTTGAATACGGAAACCATTAATAGAGACTTGAATTGAAAACGATGTGATTTATTTACAATAAACAGTAAACTACGCCAGATTACAATACATAAAGGTTTTTTATTGTAGAAATGCCTCTTTCATTTGTAAACAAATTGGTTTGTAATGTAAGGGCCAACGTCAACAATAAAAATTAAATGCACCTTATTTGAACTTTAACAATTATTTTCGTTCCAACGAAATAGTATGTGGTCATACGCTGAACACGTACTGTTAACTTTCAATTCAATCAGAAAATACATAGATGTATCAATAAAAAATGTATACAGTTGGCTGCAGTTGCAGACCTTCTAACAAGTCACATGATCAATATGAATTATATAATCAATTTATTTAGTTGGTCGTTTTATTAACATGCACTCAGTTCATTTTTACATTTTCTTCAGTTTGATGCAGTAACTGACAGTGAAAATCGTTCAAATTTGTAATAGTAGAGGTGCTGCAGAAAGATGCTCCAAATCAGACTTACAGTGAAATAGAAATTGCGCGAAAATACAAGCACTTAATGAAATACTAAGTATGTACATTGTTGCTCACATCATTTAGTTTAGGATTGTTCAGACAATCGTTCTTGTATTCATGTATTAGTTAAAAACCAGTTATGCTTTTCACAAAAAATCTTCCGGTCAAAATCATCGTACTTCAAAAGCAGGAGACATTAATAATACGGTCAATTTCGACCAATCGATTTCAAATATTATTAAATTATGTAGAAAAATGTATACCTTTTGAATATCATGTCATATTTATGCTTATTATCCTTTTGACTTTGAACTAAAAATATATAATTGACTTACGATAACTTTTTTTCTTTAAAAAGTTAAAAGGTACACAGATCGTGTGTTTTACAGGTATAAGCTTAAGGACTGGGCCAAATAAATTCCAAAATGTATACACCTGTACTAGTTTCACATTTTAATGACGATTGCGTGAAGAAACTGAGTAAAATTTCTCGGCGATGTAATAGACACAGTTGATTATACCATAGTATAGTGCGTAAATATTGACCCCGACCTGACCTTTCACATTTGCATCTATTAATTATCTACACATATCCCGACGAAAGTCAGAACCACGCCTATTCTACACTTCGACAGCGATCGTAAAATTATAGAAGTATGTTCGTGTGTTAAGTTTTAACTCATAATCCTCACGGTCACTGTGTAATCGAGCATTAATACTACATTCGTATTCAATGTAATAAATATTCTTGCATAAAGGTCAGGTCGGGGTCAATATTTACGCACAATAATACATTGTAAATCATTGCTCAACAGAAACTCAGAGTCACATAATATTTGCTATGTTTTAAACTGTTTATGTAGACAAGTTGTAGTATACTATGAATTAAATTGTGTATTGTACATCACAATTTGGCCAAATTTTAGAAATGATTTTAACCAATATACAAACAATAATTTAGTAATATCATTCAGAATGTCGCTTAACTTAATGCCCTTAGAGAGACTTAGATTTTAAGCACACTTCTTAGCAAGTGTATGAAAACCATCCTATAAGAAACATGAACCGTGGTTGAAAGAAAATTGACCACGGAAAAAATTTCATACCAACTTTCGTGAAATCGAATCGTCAATCTCTGGTACTTCGAATGACCAATCAATCAGTGACAATATAACTCCTAACTGTGGTGATCCCTTTTTAAAGTGTAAGCTATTTATCAACAATGTGTCATCTATAACTACAGTTCTGTTTTATTAACCTGTCACAACTTGAATAATTACACGGTCACTGAATCTGTTATTCTTAACTCTGTCGAACGTCTTATTTCCTTGATATTTAAAATCGCCCAATATATATTTAGATCATCAATAACTAATATGGATCGGTGGCTCAAAGGTTATAAAGAAGTTGAATAATAACACATTCAGTGACCGTGTAATTATTCAAGATGTGACAAGTTAATCAAATAGAACTATAACTTTTCTGGATACTTCTTTTACTTATATCTGTTCACAAGGAGTCAACAACTTCATCCATATATGGTGAACTTATTGTTTAAGTAGGAACTTGTCTATTTTAAAAAATATACCAATGTACAAAAAAAATCCCAAAATAAAACAAGTAATCGAAATATTGTGTTTTCATTGATTATTAGAAATTGATCTAAAACAATTATGTATATAAAACAACATAGATTGAAATTAATACAGATATCTGACTTTAAAGTAAGTACAATGTACGTGTATAATGAAGTACATATATAGTTTGTAGAAAAGAATATATAAAAAAGTGCGCATTACTTTAATTTAATATTTCAATGTTTAAATAATCAAATCACTTTAAATATAGAACGAACTGTAAGGAAAACTCCTTCAAAGCCAAGAACTATGTACATTTATGAGCTTTGTTTTTCACTTTTTCTTTTATACTCGTAAAACTACACGAAATGGTAAATTCATTTATGTCTTTCAGAATCTGAACCAATGAGTTCTTATCTGCTCATATAAGGTTTTACTGATTCAGTGGAATAGAATACAATGCTGCAGCATTTTTATTATCAGCTATACATTAAAGCATTTTTAATTGGTTAATACTGTATACAAATATATATTGCCTTAAAAATATATAGAATTAAAATACATCCATAAAAATTCTTTAATGTATAGTTGATGATAAAACAATCTGACCACAAAGACTATTCTGAGGTATTCCCCTTATGCTCGATAAGACATATTCCATGAACAAATCACTTCATCAAGGTTTTGCATTTACTGGACATTAACAAGTGTCTACATACGAAAACTACATACATCACAATTTATTATTTTAAATGTATTCCTGACAACTGTGATACATCAACAATATATTATTTAAATATGAAATGTAACAGATAACATGAAATCCACTATACCCAATATACAACCTCTTTTGTTCAACATATTATCATATTGATACCTTATTAGCTGTATTTTCTTTTCTAAATTGTTTTTTATTGTTTTTTATTGGGATTTAACGCCGTATCAACACATTTTAGGTCATTTTACGGCGTCCAGAGCACCTAACCTAGCTTTCCTGATTCCTTGTCAATAACCAGTACTCACCTACCCTTCCATAAGGCCAGAAACTTCTCCATATTATCTAATCAATGGAGGAAAATCGACATTATAGTCTGATTTTCATGGAAGGGTATAACCTCTCAGGGTGGGATTCGAACCCATACCCCCTTCTGGACACGAGATTCCAAATCCCGGCGTGCTACCAATTGCACTATCGACCCGGGTTTTCTAAATTGTTAAATAGGACATCCATTCTGTGATCACTTTTAATTATACAGGTATTGAATCACAATTGCAATAACATTTTACCGCAGGATTCAAACATACGAAATTCAACCTTTTATTTATTTTTAAAGTGCATGAACCAACTTCACTATAATCTCCATTGACGGATTACTAGTATAATTAACTATGAATTTCAATCATGTCCATGACCCCAATGGGAAACATTCTGAGACTTCTTATAGGAATGAGCGTTCGATATCATGTTTATCATGAACAAAGGATATCGTATAATGAGAATAATGAAGACCATGTAATAGTACACATTCCATATTCAAGTTACATAGTGTTTCTTGCTATGTCAATTAAACCGAGGATAAAACAATGCTGAACGCAGCTTATATGGCAAAACAAACTCAAACAGTTATTACTTTAACACTATGGCATGATATGGCTACGGAAATGTGTTGTTCCATACAAAACACATACAAAACGTTTAACACTGACTGAACATAATGATATTTTCATCTTCATGGAAACATATTAGTACGAATGTATATGATACCGTCCCCTGCCTCTATCATAATAACCATCGTCATAATCATATACATATTCGGGTTCTTCTACTCTGGCTAATGGAAAACGTCTTTCTGGCATTGCCATCATAGTGGGAACCATCATCGGTTGTCTCATAGTTGTTATTGGTACCACGCGTGTTGGACGCGCGTACACTATAGGAGTCCGTGGTCTATATCGACGTCTTGGCTCGTACACTTCCTCTTCTTGTACACTCTCACACCCTCCCATCATTTATGTCACATGACAGGAAGTTGACAACAGAAACAAATAATCACAAACTGTATACAAACATATATAACCCCACCAAACTTTATTGTTTCACAATTAGTAATTGCAGCATAGAACTTTGGTAAAACAAATCACTTTATTCACTTCCTATAACTAATTTGTCCAACTTCTTATATTTTTTGTATTCTAAATCCCTAATCACTTTGCTTTAATATTTTCTTACTGCTTATATTTCTGTATTTAAAATCTAATATATTACAACGATCCTTTGACTGTTGTTTAATGACATAGCCAGTATGGCGTAGAAGTTTATTCCATTTTCGACTAAATATCTTGCAAAATGGTATAACCGTTAAATATCTCTACAAAAAAGTCAAAATCTCGAAATGTACTCTAAGACGAAGAATTTGCACAATATACTGGCGAGCCGTTTTTAATATAATCAAAGTGATTTGATATACTATAAACATATATTGAAAGTGTCTATACAACTTTCATATAAATACATAAATAAAGTTTATCTATCTCGATCAATGATATATTATGTATAGACCCTGTAATCGATCGATTGGTTTTAATTGATGGAATTATATCGCTTCAATTTGGTTAACGTCAATAGAATATATACGAAAAATATTTTATGTGTATTGAATACAGAAGGCTTCAGACCTGGCGTTTCACCAGGCAACAGGCTACATATAGAATTGATCACACGTCATAAAAATACATATTAAAAGATACTTCACAGCATGAACATTTATATTAGTCTAATCGAGTGGAAAAGATACGAGCCGGTTCATTTGAGTGAAATGATATTCTATACATCTTTCTCATTGACTTCTGACTGCTTATTGAATTGAATATGTATGTGTGTACATTACCCCAGTCACACCCCTCAGTAACGATGTATTGTTGGTGACGGTAACCAATCATGATTGGAAGAGAGCAAGGGCTAGTACGGAGTTTTGGCATATAAATTACGATGTAAATGTATATTACTTGAACAGTTTAAAAAATGCTTAAGTGTAATTTGAAGTCTTCTTCCATTAACATTTTTATTCGTCTTACGTTTCGTACGATAACCAGGGATCATAGAAATCAAATTGAGGCAGGTGATCCACAATACCCATTTACACTCTGGTTGAGTTAAACAACTGTATGTAAATTTCTTGGCCAAGGAAATTAACAGTGCCCCGTGAGGGCTCGAACCCGGGACCTCTCGATCCCTAAGCCCGCGTCCAACTATCTTACTACTTCTTCAACTTTACTATGATATTAGAGTAAACTTTGATAATTTGCTACTCGGAATTTCATTGAAATAAGAGCTTAACTAACATGTCGTACTCACTTCAGTGGCGTTATTATTAAAGCTCTAATTTTATTTATTTTAACTTGCAGATTTATTTTTGCTAAACATTTTCCTTGTCTATTTATTGTCTATACACAGCGTTAATCTTGTTTCATTTCTATTCAGCGAGCGGCTCACTTAGCCAGCCATTCTCGAGTTTCACTAGTTCTTGACAAGTACATAACTCCACCAATTACATGTAGGGGCCGACAACCTATCCAAACAGGATATATTTTCATAGAAAACTATCGCAACCATGTGTAGATCATTAGTGACTGAACTATAACATTAGACATGGGCTATACTACAGTATGTTAAAACTTTTTTCAAATGCTGGAACGAGGATTATTGAATTAATCAATTATGTATATTTACATAGTGTTAATTAAAATCATAACACCTTATCGAATAAAAGGTTATTGACATTACGTAAATACATTAAGAATACAAATCATGCACCGAAATATAAAGATGAAAGATAAAATATTTGGATCTTAAACATGGCAAACTCAAACATGAATAAAAATCTAATTGTATAACTTTTCATTTTTATTTGTGTGTTAGATAATTTGAAGATTTTATTACTTGCAAAACGTGTATTACTTGTTACATGCACGATCATTGATACCAACGAAACCTAATACAACGTGTTGATAGTCATAAACGGGATATAATGCCGCATCTTTTATGACCGATGAAAACCTTTAAAGAATATATCAAGGATATTCATTATTATATAACGCAATAGTGGTTAAAGCATAACCCACAAGTTCCGCCTACATTTATTATTAATAAACATATTATGACTAACACATTGGGCCTGAACAGTTCCAACAGCTCAGCTTTGGTTTGGCGTCTATTATTCGTTTGTACTATTCTTAACTGACATCGTCAAGCAGAAATAACCTAACAAGAACTTATTATATCTAATATATGGTACTCATCTAATATATGTCCTAAATAACGTACTTAAGTGTACTAAGTGACCCATGAATATAAATATTTGCGTCCATTGATACAGTGACCATATTGAATATATAGACATGTCAAATTGAAATTGTCACTCTAATACGAGTATATGCATATTTGTCAAAAAAGATTTACATAAACTCAGAACTAATATCCGTTTGATCGAAATGCGACAAAATTATGCTTGTAGCGCCGGAAAACTTCACAGCTTGAACAAAAATATTATACTCGGTCACTTGGAAAAGGAAACAAAAGAATACAACAAAGCACATTCAATTTGTATACGTCATTGATCCTACTTATATTCCACTTTTGTTGAATAAACAATGTGTCCAACAAAAGTCATTTGGATCATTTGCGTCACTAGTTTGATGTTCACAGAGAATCACAGACCCCTTTTTTCGAGGCACTGGGTTTCCTTAAGCCCATAAGCCTAATAGTATAATAAATATTGTGTTGGACAATTGATGGCCTGCATTGATCATGCTTTTTTACTGAAATTCCTCGTTAATAGTTGGAGCCAAGCTACTGACTTGAGATTAACGCTCACATCAAGACGTAAATAAGTCGTAGAACAGGCGGTCTACACAGTGGATCAAGCGGTTTGCAATCTTACGGGCTTAGATGTACTAAAACTCAATTTTATTATTCTTACAATAATATAAATCAGGATTCAGCTAAATTTAAGATTGTGGTCTCGTAGGTGTCTGGTTAAGTTAAGGGAGTTAAATGGATAATATTTTCTCATTCAAGTTTCAAATGACTTTATAATGGTTGATAGGGGTGCGATGTTGGCAGATTGGTAACATTGGGCATCTTGGTGGTAGGTAAGGATGCAGCACTAGTTGCTCCTGACGTTCCGGAGGTTTCGATCGATATGTGGATGGCTGCTATTGGGATGAGGGTAGATGTTTTGAAGTCATTTAGTTCAACGTAATACCTTAGGATTGACTTTTGACCATCCAGTCAATTGCGAGGTTTAGCGCCAAGGTTGCGACATTTGGCGTTTTTGTTGTTGTGACGTTTAGCGTCCATTGCAACGTTAAGCGGTGTGCAAACGATTAGCGTAATGTATGTACGGTTCTTTTCAGAAAATATTCCATTTAACTGACTAGCAAAAAAGGGAGACGGGGTGTCTTCTATTTTCATGTATAAATATGTCTACATGATTGAATTGAGTTTATTCAGTAATGCAAATATGACACGTCGGCTTAATTCGGTCCAATATTTGTGTTACTTAAGAGTACAGAGAATCTGTGATGTATAAAATGAATATACCAAGTAAAAAGCGTTGAACAAGTTTTCATTTTCTTTTTATTAAATTCAATGAATATTTATCCATCAATATTATTTTCAAAAGACGGTCTAATTCAATATCGTTATTATTGAACCGTACAGAAGTTAACGTAAATAAATAATACACTTCGATCTATCCACACGAACTTATTTGAATTATAGAATAAATTATAATGAAAAATGTTACAACGATTTGACACATACATTACTAAACCTGACATCTTTATATAAAGTATTTTTGATTTATCTTCCATACCATTTGAATAAGATCTAAGCAGTTTCACAAATATTCTCACAACCGTTGTATAATCGATGTAAAAACCAACAATACCGTACCACGATTTCATAGCGGCACACAAGTTTTGTTTTCAGAAAAAAAAACATTTTGTTTTTCGAAGCATAACAACTCTGAAATATCACATACTGACGTAATCATAAATCAAATTAATACTCTTACAATATTATTACGATTTTGTTTATTTTATTATAAAAAAATTAAATGTTACTAAGTTAACTATGTACATGTATAGCCAATTTAATTAACACTACTCTAGTTCAGTAAGAGATCCAAGATGGTTTTATACCGATTGTTCCAGTTTACATCCAACACACATCAACTATGTAAATACGATGTCGTAAGCCAAGGGACAATCCAGCCAGACATAGTCGCTCATTCTGGGTACTTCCCGCTATGAAAGGCTAACTAGACTTGATAAAAACAAGACATTCCAAAATATGATATTTACAAGTACTTGCGGTGTTCAGCCTTAATTTCCTTAATTTGGACAGCGGCTCTCATTATCCTTATGTTTATTTTACTCAAGCTAATCATTATCTGCAAACCGTTCTTTTTGTTGCTATGATACATAAACGTTGGTTCATTTAGAACTGTTGTAAGTAACTTTTCTAAACATATCAAGTTTAAAAATCAACACGCTAAAGATTTGAACAAAATCAACTCCAACTTAGTGCCACTGAGCCACACTCAAAGGTACAGTCGTTTACTCTTCATTTCAGGAGTGCGCAGACGTTCGGTAGCAGTCACCATATATAATCTAATTGCTCATGTAACACTAACAGACAGGTATGTTATTCGTAAGTTCTTCAATAGCCAGACAAAGATTTAAAAGAACAAAGTACTCACGTATATCGACCAAAAAAACCAAAATTGATCTACATTTTAAAGAAATGTTTTTTAAATGAGTTTGTCACAACTTCACCAACCTAATATTCTACTAATGTTCAATTCCTATAGGTAATTAAGATGTCAACTCTTGAGCCTTGGTTGTTCCATATGAAAGTTAATTCAACAATCGGCATCTGGCTGTCGATTCTTAAGTATCTAACGGTCTATCAAGTGCTGGCTGATATCACCCAGACATGTGATCGTCCATCAAGTGCTGGCTGATAATACCCAGACATGTTTAACAATAAGTTTTACATTACACACTGGAAACACAACTTATATCCTTACTCTTAACTAATGATCAAAACTATTACATCTACGTATTTACAAAACGTAAATGTTGCATATCTTGTTAAGTGGTCATTTATCATAATTACCGTAGGCTTTGACTTTATTCGGATCACTTACTTTTTATAATACCACAATGGCACATACTAGATTTAAGATTTAATGTATTAAAAACAAATGTAACACCCATTCATCCATTCCGTTTGTTTACAAATGGGCGATATTTTTAACAGAGCAGAACGGACTTTTACCATTTCATGCAAAAACAAAGTCGTTTGGTTTTTCTCCTCACACTTGAGAACGTCTGAAAATGATAAATACTAAACGAACGTTTGTTTGATGAGGTGATTAAATCTATATCAAAGTCAATTGCAAGAAAATATTTTAAATTTAAAGGTAATACATTCAGTAGTAAAAATAATTCAGAAGAATGATGCCGCTCACTCTACAGTCGTAAAGAGACCTTCCATGAAACCAAAACTATCATTCATTAACAGTAATCAGTACGATGACAGGGCATGCTTACAGTACAAATCATTTAGGTATGCAACACTGCTCTTACCCCTTTTTTAATTTTTATTATGATTTTGTATTTTCGGCGCAGCTGTCTAAGCCAACTTCTAATACTCGTATTTTTAACCAATACAATTGCAATTGTCTGCCATACATGTACCTGTGTGTCCAATGAAACTCTCTTCCGGTTTAGCGAAATGGATAAAAGTTATGATACCATTGGTTATATCTGATTAGCAGGTGATAAACATGGACTTGAGTTGCTGACTATTTACTCAGTGTATTAAGAGTGACTCACTATGCTTATTAATTAAAAATTCGTCGTGGTACGCTTCTGACGATATGACTGAACAGCAAATATGACTATTTATAATTGTAACATAAAACGTTACATATAACTAATTAAAACAACAAATCTTTCATGATCGTATAGTGGTTTGATAATTAAACATTAATTTTTTCTTAAGTTTTAATCATTTAATTGAAAGCACAGCTAACTTCAACTCTTTAACACCCTCGCTATCATTCTAGCTTCAAACTGCAAGTGAAGAACATATTTAAGATATGCCAGAATGTTTTTACAAGTCAAGTCAAGTCAAAATATTTTATTGGCATAAACAATATGTTCATCGCCAAGAAAAACTTTGGCAGTATTTTTTACAAATAACGTATATACAATATTAGATATAAAAGAAAAGCATGCACTATTAACATATAAAATGTATGACAAAACACTTACTAATTAAAAAGAGGAAAAAAGCACAAAAAACAGTAGGCCTTTAAATTTAACTAATCAAATTTAAAGATACTTGTTGTTTGGACCAATCAAATAATTCATACTAAATCTAGTTAATATGGAAGTCATTCAATTTCGATTGGAAAGTATCCCAGAATTATCAATCGTGAGCCAAAAATGTTTAAACAGTTTGTGATCTGACTCGTTTGGGTTTAATGAACTTACATATTGACGCCTATTTTGATGACAAATATCAATACACTAACGTTCTCCAAAAACAACAAGAGTTCTACTTGTTCGAGGTGAAAGATCAATGATTTGTATCTTAGCCAAAATGTATAATTCATGTTTAATTCGGTGAACTACACAAATTATACTGTCTCCACATTCCAGTCATAAAATACATGCATAACGCCACTATGTTACATGTACATAATACTCTAAACAAAATGAATCTTGCATAACGCTGATTATCTTTATAAAAACACTTATCTCTTGTTTAAAATAATTCCACGATGATATACATCTAAAAATAAAAGGTTTGACCAGCTTTAGAATTTCCTAGGGTGTTTAAATAATTGGGTTTTAAGACTATTAATTTCTTCAAGGAGAAATATTTAATTTGTATACATTACTGTGATAACGTATTCTTTGAATTAATTGAGTTCAATGAGGGTTTTTAAAAGCTCGGGAAACAATATTGTCATTATATATCCCTATACAGTCATTATTTTGTCAGATTAAAGTAGATGTCATACAAACAAAATTAATGTCCACCATTATCAATGTCACAGTTTATTACCCTTAGTCTAGCGAGTTCCATGTAGATAATGATGTCTTTGAGTTTCTCATTATATCTCTAAAACTCTATATAACATCATACAACCATTATTTAAGAAAATAGTCTCGACGATATTTGTTTTTATGGGTAATATATATTAATAATTGTGACTTGGTTATTTATGACCTTGAAATATTGTGTGTTTGTGGAAATATACCGTGTTTAAACAGGCTCTTAAGAATGTAAATTATATGTCTGATTTAATTTATGGCAAGAAGCCTGCTTATCTACGCAGTTTACCTACACAATTTATTGAGTCACTTTAGCTACCGGCGTACCATACCATCCATCTTCTATTAACTGTCAATTAAAAAGTTGCAACAACCAACTACTATTCTTCTTTGAATGGTATAAAGTGTTTCAGCCGGTTATGATACCCGGATCTCCCGGTTTGCACTTAAAAGTGCGGTAACCATGCACACTGGTCGTGACTGTCTTTTACCGAAATAGTGTTTGTTTATGTAACTTCACTTAACCAATTCGTAAACGCGCTCTCATTGTACTTTAATACAGATTCTACAAAGTAAAACTTCGATCTACAGAGGTGCATTCACAATAAGTAACTGGAATACTACTCATTACAGGAAAATGAAAAGACAGTTATGCAAACAGTGACACTTATAATTGACTTTTACAGCTCTATAACATTTGTGTGCCAGACAAAAAATTATCTTTTTCTTTAGATCTTCCATCGCATACTCATACTTAAAGTAGGCATTTGTGCCTGTTATTTTATTTACTAAGTTTTTTTTATTAAATCCTATAGCAGAAAGAATAAATTTTCCCAAATTTTACCAAGCTGGCTATAACATGCTCTTTAATTTGAACCAAACTGAATTTAAAAAGCGTTGCTTCATTCGACCAATACGTAATATACATGTATATTAAAGATAATTCGTACTCTATGATATGATCGTATTCATATGATAATTACATAAAGGAACTATTAAACAAATTTAATAAAAATGGAAGATTTCATTTGACCATACATTGTACTTCCAAAATGCTGGTTATTAGGACATATTTATTGGTTTTGTTTTTATGGGTTTAATGCCGTAACACCACATTGTATAGGTCATATAATGACGGTCAGTCAATCTACTCACTGTTCCTGGAAAGGCTAAATCTAGCTTGATTTAGCTGTTAACCAACTAATTAGCACATACTTTCGTCAGTGACAGACATCTGCCTATGGCCGTAGAAGTAATGTAATGACCAATCTACACAAAAGTTTGCCCCGCCCGGGAATCGAACCCCCGACCCCTAGATCAGTAGACTTGCGTGCTACATGTACCAACTGAGCTAGCCGGTCGGCTTGGCATAATTATAACCCTCACTGTATGAAACGTCAAATAAGCCAATATAAACAAGCATTTTGTTCATGCCAACAAAAATTGTTTACTTTGACTTGTGTTTTAACATTTTGGTGAAACAAGCATGTCGATAAAGTATAATTAAGTTCAACATTTTCTATCTTGAGTCGATTTAACTGCAAGCAATGACATTTAAGTATACATTTTAAACTCATTTATATTCCGAGTATAAACTGTCAACAATTTAAGAACGTAATCAATCAAATGCATTGATTCAATCTAAATAATCAACGGATAGAGAGTGAATAACATCTAACAGGGAAATACGTTCTTCAAATTACTGGATCATTGCATAGCATTTGTATAACTATACACACATTTTTTGCAATCTTGTTGGCCGCGAACGTTATCAATACCATGAAAACAGCATAAATTTAGAATTGTATGATGAAATATTTATCTCCAGAAATTGTATTGGAAATAAAAACTATTTGCAATACTTGCGATTTTAATCACATCATAATATTGTACAAGATTGTAGTGATGCACCGATTGATAGAGCGTTTGTTAATGATATATTCGAATACAATGTTGTCTTTGGAGAAAATGAAAAAGTAAAAGAGTAGCACAAATAAACCACCAACAGTTAACACTACGGCATCTACAGAGAGAAATAGTGGCTTTAAAAGTTTACCATTTCAAACATTTCAGTCCATATTCCTTCACTGATCAGTTAAGAACAGTTCACTGTACTAGTCCTTACAGGGACTTCAAATAAAACTCAGTAAATTTACTTTTTTTACTGTTAATATTTCGCCTAAAAAGGCTTTGTCAAAGTATTACAGTTACCGTATGCTTATCAATATCGCGAGGATTCATCAGAAGCCTTGTGCTTTACAAGAAGAAGACTTATATCTTCAGTAATAATTAGTTTTATCATTCATTAGTAAAATCTAGTAAAACGTGATTTGATAAGTTTTATAGGTCTTTATTTTGATTGACAATAACTTAATATAACAATAACATAATTAATACAATTGTGTACTTTGGCTACAAGGACAAAGAACGTTTTGAATAATTACGTATACAATTAGGAAGTGATGAAGGGCTTCATTTAGGAACAACAGGATGATTTAACATAATTAGTAAATTACATAAATAGTTCAACAACATTTCATTATTGACGTAGCGGTTGCTTAACTAGTATATGGTCACACTAGTCTTATATGCAAGAACTACTATTCTAAAACAAAACTCTATATAAATAAAACAAACTGGTATGACTTTAAAAACATATGAAAACGCCGCGCCGAAAGCAATATAACCGTTCTGTGTTGATGCGCCGTAAAACCCAAACAAACAAACAATAGTTTTGAATTGTAAAGTTTTTTTACCTAAGAGTGTATTGCAGCTGTTTTAAAAACGGGATGATATTTTACATACCCTCAATTCATTAAGTGCTCACACATATACAAAAAATAGTTCAGAAACTAATAGCGTTGTGTCTACAAATGAAACTGGGCGCTCAGTAGGGGTGTAACAATACGGTAAAAACCGTATTGCAATATATTGCAATACACGAAACCCGTATTGCAATATATTGCAATATATTGCTATACATATTGTTCTTTGCGCATATACATGCATAGCATAAATTAATGCACGTGCATTGTCTTAATTTTATCAACATTGTACATAGATATTTGTATTTTCAAATGATCTACACGTATTACGCAAATGTTTGAATAAGTTAGAAAAAGGTTTTGAATGGACTTTCAAAGATAATTATTCTCTCACAGTACGAAAAATATTTCAAGTTTCCGAACACATTTTAACAATAATACAAACATCTAAATTTCAGATTAAAACAATCAGTATGGTACATAACTAGAACAATCGGTTCAGAGAATAACGAACCGGTTAAAAACCGTCAGAAGTCGTATTGCAATATTAACCGGTATATCGGTTAACCGTTACACCCCTAGCACTCAGTCTAACATACTCATAGCATCGTCGGTTATTAACTGAATGTTGAAACTTAAAAAGATAATTTATACTCATACCATGTTCCTTATTTTAAACTAAATATACAGCGTGAAAAAGGCGATTATAAAAATCTAGGTACATATTTCTTGAAATAAACTAAAAGCCTCTCCTACCATGGCATACTTACACCACAAATAGCACAGCCTATGGGTTTTGCTAAAAAACAGTATTATCATTGAAATATGAGAAGTAAACGACAGAATAAAGTGGAAATTCAGACATTAAAAGTACACTGTAGTTTGAAAACATTCAAGAATTTCAGCTTAAAGTCACAAATGACGATAATTAAGAACAACTATATATATACGTATATATATATTTACATGTATGTAATTATGAACAATTGACCTATACAATACAACCTCTCATGAACAACGCCAACTGGAAGAGACTAAAATGTGCTACTGTTCAGAGCACAGGCAGCCGGCACCATTCCGAATTAAAAACACTACATATACACAACTCAAAAGTTCTGAACCGACACCAAAACAAATCGAATAATTTTATGTTTGTTTGTTTGGGGTTTACGGCGGACCAACACAGAAAGGTCATATCGCGCCGACCGAATAATTTTAACACAGATTTATTTGCAAATATGAAATTTTGCATGGTACTAGCTAGTAAATTTCAAGTTGCGGATTCGTATTTTGACAGTACCAAACCCAAAATTAGCAATGTGTGGTGACTTGGAACGGAAGTGGCTACTTCCATAAAATGAGCAAAAAATTCCTAAGCAATAAGCTACACATGTTGTTTGTCTTTGTTCCATCTTGAATTCATACTAAAACATAAGAAAAACACAAAACATGGCGAGAGGCTCACTCGAAGCATGCGCTATTGCGATTGGAATGATCGAAGCTGGTACCTCTGTAAGGCAGGTATGTCAATTATAAAGCGTTCGGTTGTGTTGTTTTTATTCACAGTAGTTAAATTGAGTTTTATTTTATGCCCTTAATTTTGATTTTGATTCTGGTTGCAACGAAAATAATTTACTTGAATGTTGTGATAGAAATCAAAATTAAAATTCAATTACAAAATGTATTTACTGATACATATAGCCATATATCTACTGGCGGTTTAGAACTTTTGAGTAGTGTTTATATACAATATACATAAAGTGTTTTTTGATTCGGGACCGTGCCGGCCGCCTGTGGTTTTGAAGCTTTTGCTCTGCAGAAGTTAAATTCAATTAAAATTACACCTAACGGAAATAACAAAAGCTGTTGTTGTGCAGATGATTTGTTCTGTAGAGTGCCGCTCCGAAGAGGTTATGCTGTACTGAGGATAAATGAATATTAAATTACCTTATGTGTTGTTTCTTTGTCCAAATAAGAAGTTGAAATTAGAATTCATTCCATTAAATTGATTTGTAGTTAGTGACAAAATCGTCTCAGGAATAATTACCCATGCTGTTATTTGAAAACTATTTTTATACTTGGGAAGGTTCGTCTTATAATTGTGTACGATAGCCACTTTAAAGGCTATATTTGTCAAGCTTTTTATACTTGTATGATCCGGTCTTATTCCAATAACATTTTAAATATCTGAACTTCTTAGTATCTAAGTACACAAAAAGAAAATATGTCAGAACAGATCGACAACATTGTAGTGGTAACGGTTATTAAAGTACATATAAGTTTACTAGAAAATTTACTTTATTTTACTAGAAATAAGAAAAAAATAACATTAATCAAATTGGAGCAGAGTAAATCAGCAGCAGGACAACCAACAATTCTTTTTAATTGGGTTTTTAACGTCGTATTCAGCACATATTAAGGTCATATATACGACGGTCAGCTCTTCCTACTAAAGGTTTCCTGGACACTTTTATATCACAAGTACTGACTTACCCCACCACGAGGCCTACCGCGACTGTACTCGAACCTGCGATATCCGGATTCGAAGTCAGACATGCTAACCCCTACGCCACGGCCGCCAACAGTTCGAACTTTACATTTAGTGATTTACGGTTAATATAGATAAGTTTGAAAGAGGAATTAACAAAATAGTTACACTAGTCATCGAGTTCCTTTGTCATCCTTTATTGCTTAAGGACGTCGCTGAAGTTGGCAAATTTTTTTGCTATCAAAAACTGGCCACAAAGTGCTACTTTTGCTAGCAATATTTTATATAACGAACCGTGAAATAATTATTTAGGCCTAAAACGGCATACATTAACAAGCTATTTAATATGGCATGTCCATTTGTCCGGCCTAAGGCCACTAGTCGGTATTATGAGTTTTGTGAATAAAATCAGCACTCAGAAGGGCAATGATTCAGGGCTCGAATCTCAAGTTCAACAATTTCGCCGGGTACTGGCGTATTCCACACGAGGTGTCTGACCTAGGGCTATCACGTGGGCATAGTGGCTACCTTTGGAAAATTCCGTGGGTTTGGGCCAAAGACCACTATATTATAAATGTCGGTACTTCACGTTTTGTGTATAAAAACAGCACTCAGATTGGCCATGTTTAAGTCTCGAATCTCAGGTTAAAGCGATTTTACCGGGTACCGGCGTATACCAAGCGAGAGGTCTGACCTAGGGCTATAACGTGTGCATAGTGACTACCCTGAGAAAATTCTGTGGGTTTGGGTCAAAGACCTCTAATAGTAGGAACTTTATGTTTTGTGAATAAAATCAGCACTCAGATTGGCCGAGTTTCAAAGCTGGGTACTGGAGTATACCACTCACGAGGTCTGACCTAAGGCTATCACGTGGTCTAGAATGCATTTTACCGATACGCGCCTAACTCGCATGCGTCATTTGCATTTTTCATCGAGCAGTACTGAGGGTGACCGTTATCAATCGGGGTTACGGGAACGGCAGCCCCTGATAAGAGACACAGAATACCTTGAAATTCAAATAAAGTCACCTTTTATTCAAACAGGTTTAGAGTTTAGGTTATATTAATATTTCCGTTGAATAACAACATACCGGTAAAGTGCAGTAACACCCGATACTCTAGTCCTGCTATATAGATCTGTCTAGGATAACGGACGTCCCGTAACTCTAGTCCTGCTATATAGATCTGTCTAGGGTAACGGAAGTCTCGTAACTCTAGTCCTTCTATATAGAGTTGTCTAGGATAACGGAAATTCCGTAACTCTAGTCCTGCTAAATAGAACTGACTAGAATAACTCCGTATCTCTAGTCTTGCTATATAGACCTGTCTAGGATGACGGAAGTTTCGTCACTCTAGTCCTGCTATTAAGAGCAGTCTAGGTCAATGTAAATTCCGTAACTCTAGTCCTGCTATATAGAGCTGACTAGGATAACGAATATTCCGTTACTCTAGTCCTGCTATATAGAACTGTCTAGGATAACGGAAATTCCGTTACTCAAGTCCTGCTATATAGAGCTGACCAAGAAAACGGAGCTTCTGTATCTCTAGTCAAGCTATTAAGAATTGTTCAGGATAACAGAAGTTCCGTAACTCTAGTCCTGCTATCTTGAACAACGGAATTTCCGTTACTCTAGTCCTGCTTTATAGATCTGTCTAGGATAATGGAAATTCCGTTACTTTAGTCCTGCTATATAGAGCTTATAAGGATAACAGAAGTTCTATTTCTCTAGTCTAACTATAAAGAGCTGACTAGAATGACGGGACAAAACACTAGTCCTGCTGTTTAGAGTTGTCTAAATTAACGGAGGATCCGTAACCCTAGTCCTGCCATACACAGCTGACTAGGGTAACGGAGCTCCGTATCTCTAATCCTGCTATATAAAGCTGTTTACAATAACAGAAGTTTTGTAACTCTAGTCCTGCTATATAGAGCTGTCTAGGATAACGCTAGTTCTGTAACTCTAGTCCTGCTATAAACAACTGCCTAGAATAACAGAAATTCCGTAACTCTTGTCCTGCCATACATTTTTGTGTAGGATAACGGAAGTCCCGTTTCTCTAGTCCTGCTATATAGATCTGACTAGGATGACGGAAGTTCCGTATCTCTAGTCCTGTTTTATAAAACTGACTAGGATGACGGAAGTTCCGTATCTCTAGTCCTGCTATATAAAGCTGACAAGGATGACGGAAGTTCCGTATCTTTTGTCCTGCTATATAGAGTTGACAAGGATAACGAGACAAAACTCTAGTTCTGCTGTTTAAAGCTTTTCAATTTAACGGAGGTTCCGTAACTTTAGTCCTGCCATACACACCTGTCTAGGATAACGGAACTCCGTATCTCTAGTCCTGCTACATGAAGCTGTCAAGGATAACAGAAGTTTTGTAATTAAAATTTTTGTTATCCTAGTCAGCACTATATAGCAAGACTAGAGTTACGGAAATTCCTTTGTCCTAGATAGCAGGACTAGAGTAACGGAACTTCTGTTATCCTAGACAACTCTTTAAAGCTGGACTAGAGATACGGAACTTCCGTTTTCCTAGTCAGCTCTATAAAGAAGGACAAGAGTAACGGAATATTCGTCCTGCTGTAAAGGGCTGTCTAGGATAACGCAAGTTCCGTAACTCTAGTCCTGCTAAAAACACCTGTATAGATTAACATATGTTCCGTAACTCTTGTCCTGCCTTACATTTTGGTGTAGGATAACGGAAGTTCCGTATCTCTAGTCCCGCTATATAGATCTGTCTACGATAATGGTAGTTCCGTAACTTTAGTCCTGCTATATAGAGCTGACTAGGATAACGGAAGTTCCATAACTCCAGTCCTTCTATATAGAGCTGACTAGGATAACGGAAGTTCAGTATCTCTAGTCCTGCAATATAGAACTGTCTAGGATAACGGAAATTCCGTTACTCTTGTCCTGCTATATAGAGCTGACTAGGATAACGCAAGTTCCGCAACTCTAGTCCTGCTAAGAACAGCTGTCTAGAATAACATACGTTCTGTAACTGTAGTCCTGTCTTACATTTTTGTCTAGGATAACAGGAGTTCCGTTACTGTAGTCCTGCTATGTAGAACTGTCTAGGAATATGGAAATTCCGTAACTGTTATCCTGCTATATAGATTTGATTAGGATAACGGAAGTCCCGTAACTTTAGTCCTTCTGTATAGATCTGTCTAGAATTACGGAAGTTCCGTAACTCTAATCCTGCTATATAGAGCTGACTAGGATAACGGAAGTTCCTTATCTCTAGTCCTGCTATATAGAACTGACTAGGATAACAGAAGTTCCGTATCTCTAGTCCTGCTATATATAGAGCTGACTAGGATAACAGAAGTTCCGTATCTCTAGTCCTTCTATATATAGAGCTGACTAGGATAACGAAAATTCCGTAACTCTAGTCCTGCTGTATAGAACTTTCTAGGATAACGGGAATTCCGTTACTCTAGTCCTGCTATGTAGAACTGTCTATGATTACGGAAATTCCGTAACTCTTATCCTGCTATAAAGATTTGTCTAGGATAACATAAGTCCCGTAACTCTTGTCCTGCTTTACAGAGCTGACTTGAATAACGAAAATCTCGGAACTCTAGTCCGGCTATATAAACTGTCTAGGATAACGGAAATTCCTTTACTCTAGTCCTGCTATATAGATTTGTCTAGGATAACAGAAGTTCCGTAACTCTAGTCCTGCTATCTAGGATGACGGAAGTTCCGTTTCTCTTGTACTGCTATATAGAGCTGACTAAGATAACAAAAATTCCTTAATTCTAGTACTGCTATATAAATCTGACTAGGATAACGAAAATTTCGTATTTCTAGTCCTGCTATAAAGAGCTGACTAGGATAACGAAAATTCCGTAACTCTAGTCCGGCTATATAGAACTGTCTAGGATAACGGAAATTCTAGTCCTGCTATATAGAACTGTCTAGGATTACGGAAATTCCGTAACTCTACCTGCTATATAGATTTGTCTAGGATAACGGAAGTCCCGTCTTTTTAAACACAACCAGTACCATGTTCAATCAAACAAAACGTTACAGAACGTTACATAACGATACATTCAGACCTCCTCTGCCATTAATAATCTAATCTAATACACAAATATGCGATCGCTTAGGCAATGAATGATGTTTCAAAATTAATGGATTAAAGACAAAACATCACTCATTCCCTACACGACCATATATTTGTTTAACACAGGTAGTTTCTAAATAGCGTCTAAATATGGAAATTATTCGCAGCAAATGGCCGTGGAGTTCCGAATGTATCGTTACGGAGCGTTCTGTAACGTTCGTGGTAACTGAACTCCCTTCAGATATTGACGAATCGTTCATAGTTAAATTGTATTCAACTGTCAGTGGCGCATACATTTATCCCCAAATCCAATCATTTCTATACTTGCGATAGTTAACAAATAATAATCCGGTAATTAATAACGAATATTATCGAGTATTTAAATAGGTAGGGTTCATGTATGAGGCACCGACAGAAAAATAAAATTCAACCATGGTCGATGCAAACATCTGTACTCTAAGATGCACAAGTAGTCACAAATATCCGCCGGTTGACTCCGTACAACAAATGTTGCCAGGGGATATGGTTGTGACACTTATGAATGTGTTCTAAGTAAAACGCAACACCGAAAATTCGAAAATTGTACTTGGACAACAAACATCTCAAGGACAAAATGTCCGAGATGACTTGTTAATTATAAGTGGGCCAAGTTATATCAAGGGCATGAAATTGGGCAACAAACATCTCAAGGACAAAATGTCCGAGATGACTTGTTAGGAATGAACAGGCCAAATTATAACATGAAAACGGATCTTGATATTCGTTCGATCTTCTGCAGCAGTTGACTGAAGACATCGAAATATCTTGACATGTTTCATGAATCTTGTGTCCATAGCAACAAACCTGAAATTATATATTAAAGTATCATTAGAATAAGTCTTTTTTGTACTGGGTTTAAAGCCATGACAACATATTTTGGTAACTTTACAGCGTCAAGCGCACCTAACCTAGCTATCCTGAACACTTGTCTATAGCCAGTACTTACACGCCAGAACTTCTCTATATACCTAATAAATGGAGGAAATTGTCATAACTGTCAAATTATTGCGGATGGATATAACTTCTCCGAATGAGACTCGAAACAATACACCTTCGGCACACAGAGATTCCTAATCCCGGTGCGCTACAAGCTGCGCAACCAACCCGGGTTAGAATAAGTATACTATAAGATGCTACTGATAACTGATCAATACCTGTAAATTTTCTTCATATGAAGAGTCACGACAATAGTCTAACAACGATATTTTCATTGATGTTCATAAACAAAATTATTATTGTTTGATAAAATTTCGGAGAATTTCATAGTACTTACCACTGGAGCTTATATCATAATGTGATGTTTCCATTTACTCATTCATCCGTCTTTTCTTACACGGCTAAATCCATGGACATTCATCGCTACCTAAAATATAACATACGGGAATAAAAACCATACAGAAATGTTTTTTATGATACATATGTATACAATTAGAAGCTGAATACAGTATAACCTCTGCAGAACTAATCTTCTGTGCAACAACAGCTTTCTGCAATCTAGTTAGATGCAATTTTAATGGAAGTTAACCTCTGCAGAGCAACATCCTCTGGGCAGCAACACATTTTGTTCCTCTCGATGGGTGTTGTTTAAGAGAGGTTGTACTGTATCTATATTAAAATAAATACCAGGCAAAAATTTCACAAACAAACTGAAGAAAGAACTCAATAACGGACTATAGCGGTTTTTTACTATAGATATCGTTTCACTGCAGTTGGAATGAATTTTGTTAGATGATCTTAATAATGAAAATACATAAAATGTTTCAAGATAAAATACCATGGAATTTTAGTGTGAACTTAAAACAACTAACTCGCATTTCACTTGAGACTAAACTAAACAGTTTTCTAACAGACAGAAATTAAAACAATTGAATTAGATCTTATCCAAACATGGTTGTCAGTTTTATTTTGTATAACATGGTTTAAAAAAGTTATTGTATTTGACTTCCTAATGACACATATATTTGTTGTAACGTAGATTACAATAGCAAAATAATTGTCCAAAATAAACTTGAGGACAAAGTCCTTTTTTCGTGAAAGTGTAGATTATTAGGAAATTACCTCGAAGCATTGTCTTGTACACATTTCTTGATCCATACAAATCAGTCTGAAATAGACAAAACACGAGAAGAGAAACCCGAAAGAAATATGTACTTTAAACTGGCATGTTTATTATACCAAAGGAAATTAACAAAATATAACAAAAGATGTGCTGAAAAAGAGAAGCAAATTAGCATGGGACATGGAGAATGGACAAGCATGCATAATGGACAGGGAGGGGCACGGGCAGGGATTTTTACACCATGGGGGTTCACTGGTCTGTTTAGGGCGGTCATTTCCGCTACCATTCCCACCTATTCACCAGGGCTATAGAAAGTCTCTGATCACCATTATTCCAAGATTGCTGACTTGCAATAAAGCTTATTTTACCTAGTTAAGACAAAACTTATCAATGTCCAAAAAAGTTAATCCCTAATCCTACAATCTGATTAAAACCTGAACCAAAATTTTACGCTCGCCTACTCGCTAATTTAGATATGGCCTTTTTCAAACGAAGGTCACGTTCAGGTGACATTTTCTCATTATAATATTCATGACGAGATTGTTATGATACGTAACTTGTTTACATCGTCTACGTCACGCAATTTGAAATGAGCCGTCCAATCGCAGAATGTGAATAATACCGCTGTGAAATTAGCTTGCCAACCTTGGTCTAAAATAGAAATTACGAAGTCAAAATGTGATCAATAGTGTTTTCATCTAGATAAAAGCTACGCATTGATTGGTCGACACAAATTTCATCTCGACGTGACTTTCCACGGAGACAGATGAGAACCTGTAGGACAATGCTGTACAGGATATCTGTTTACGGAGATTGCTAATCCTATACCCACCCAATATGAATCACTGCGTTCTAAGCAATAAACCCTATGTTTCACCCGAGAAATCAATAGTTTTGAAACATATATAAAACTGCACCAAGACATTCCTCATAATGTGTATCTTACATAAAAACAAACGAATCAGGACTTAAAAGCCCTTTTTTAAACATCCTAAAGTGTCCACCTTACACGGAGAAATAGATTAAACTCGTCGGAGGGTTTCATGAACTTGATTTTTAACACGTTGGGGAATTCAAGTTTTATTCATATTCAATGCCCCGGAAAAAATTGATTACTAACTTAACGTCTCTTCTAAAGAAAAAGAAATCCACGGGTAACTCATGTACAGTGTGACAAAATTTAACCAGAAACTATACGCTTCTATAAAAATGTTAACGATTATCTTAAACGGTTACTTCTACAACAGCAAGGCGAGATTCGTCAAATTATTTATATATTTATATTTATATATAGTTTGGATAAACTAGTCAATTCAGTTGATTAGAATGTTAATGCGATAGATCTGAATAATCTTTAATGTACGAAAATCTCAATCACTAATCATTTATTTCAAGGATATCATCTAAAATGCGTATGATGTGATAGCAAAATATCATTACTATCAAATAAATACTGTAACATTTAATAGATGCAAAAAAGAATGTTCTTTTATCCCTTAATTTGACCATAGAGCAAAAGTAACTTATAGTCTATCATATGACAGGGCAATCTATCAATTATAATTTCAACATTAAAATTCTAACATTTTTTAACAATTTTGGGTGAAGTCTGTACCCATGGCAATAATGATCTCACTTTAACTGTTTTTTTTCTAAATTGGTTGTTTAATAGTTTGACATGTTGTCTCATGATGAAAGCACTTTTTTGAATGGTGAGTATTTGTTTGCCATGGTAACCTATTTTTAGAAATTGAAAACATATTCTGAGCTAAAAGAGAACACGTTTTGAGTTTTGTCATAGAATAAGTAAATACAGTCCTAGATATGGGATTCATTTTAAAACAATTGAAACAGCAAAAAATAACATGTATATATGAGCACTGTTTGAGTTTCATGTTGTTGAGGTCGCTTCTAAAGTAACAAAAAACGCAGTTCTTACTATTACAATCATGCTACTTCTGACTTTAAATGACGGATTATTTACTTTGCAGTGGGAATTAAAATGTGATATATCAGTATGCTTAAAATTTATAATATAATCTGTATCATTCTTGTAGACCTAAGGAGGAGTGGTGGCCGAAAAACGGAATAAGTGAATACACGCTGAGGCGATGAATGGTATGTGCAGGCAATGACCATTACTATTATTGTTATAACCGTTATAATCATTATCATCATCAATATAAATATTTACACTATAATTATACACTATACATCAATGCGTTCTTGTTGTGATATGGATGATTATATTGTCAGAGATTGTCTTTGACAAATTATTGACGGTAAGATGCGAAGCAGTTCACCAGTTACTGCATCAACTCCACGTCTAACAAGAATGAACCTACAAGAGGACACTCCGGTTAGTCAATACAGGAACGCAGCAAGAAGGAGAAGATTCAACGAAGAATATGTGGAAGATGATGAAAGAAGAACATCGAGCAATGATTTTAGGAGACCTGCAAGGGCGGCGGAATATTTGGAAATAGTGAACGACAGGCCCTTGGACAGATCCAGAAACAGAATGGGTAGAGGACACGTTACTTTTTATCAAGAAGAAGAAAAGTTGCTTAGGAGATCTATGGGTAACATACCAAAAACTATGGTATTCAATGAAAATAGTAACTGGTTTGCTTTTATGAGCAAATTCAATTGTTTGCCAGAAAAAAATATTTCGGAATCCTAACATAGAATTCATGGACTTGGTTGATGAATTAGAAAAAGAGGTTCAATAGTAGAGAAGAAACTGAAACATACAAAGTCGAATTGTTGACTATGCGACAAAACCATGGAGAAACTTTGAGTTTGCGGAAAGGGTTGAAACTTAAGCTGTAAAACCTGAAGAGTTCCATGGTGAATTCATTGTTAGGATGTTCACCCATGGTATTCCCGATAAAAATGCAGCATTGTCAAATCTGTATGTTAGATCTTTTGATGAAGTCATCAGGAAAAAAGGTACAAACACAATTTGGCAGATATAAGGACAACAAGGGACCCAAAGACAAAAAGGGTCATCAGTTGGGTTGAAACCTGATGACATCAAGAGTTTTTATGTCATCAATATGCCCTCGCCAAAGGTAATTGACATGCAGGATGAGATTAAAGTCCATATTGAAGCCTCTTGGATCTTGGAACACATATCACACCGAGACAAGGGAAAGAACAGAGTGTATGTTCCTAAGGTGAAGCTAGTACAGGATTGCCTTCCAACTACTATGTGCCAGGATGTGAGGCTGAGGACCCAAAGTCTCCCGAAGTCTGTGCAAGACGCAGCAACCGGTAGTGGCACCCATCAAAGATCCCCACCATATGTAGACCAAGATATATATTCAATATCATCAGGTGAGAGGAACGACCCCCAAGGAGGAGGAAATCCCCAACACATATTAAGTGAGACCTAAAAGTGAGAAGCCCTTGGTGAAACCTACCAATGTGGACGACCATCTGGAATCCCCTACATCAGTTAGGGAAGATCCATCTAAGAGAGAAACATTTGGTGAGATAAAAAAATCCTTGGACTCATAGGAAATCTCAGGCTATATCACAGTGCGAAATTGTGACCAGAAAGAATGTCAGAGGTCAGTTTGCTTTTTTGAAGTTTTATCAGCATATTGAACAAATTGTGCAACATCAATTGGAAACCACATCAATAAAAACTGTAATCAAAATTAGAGCAAAAATCAGTTAGAAAAGATTGGAATAATTTTAAGAACGTTTTAACTTGAATGTACATGTAACTATAAACTTTAAACAAAACACAGTATTGGATCATTGAACTTACTTAAAGTGCATATTACAGTTAAAGGTCGTCATAATGTTTACTCAAACAAAATATAACAAGTAAATCTGTAAGCTAATGCTCACTAGTGATACCCCTGCAAAAATCTAAAAATATGCGACAAACAGGAAGTAGATGAGCAAGGAGCATTAAAAACGTTTTACACCACATGGTACTATGTGATGTAGCAATAAAAGTATTAGGCTGCAGCATGTTATAGTTGCTGAGAAAACTGCGACGGAAATTTTGTAACGGACGGACGGAAGGTCAAGGGTAAAACAGTAGACCCCCATCTTCTTCGAAGCGGGGGTATACTTAAATGTACTGTAATATTATGATTAATTACACTGAGTTTATGCACAAGTTAACTGGCGATTTCAAATATAACAATATCGTTGCAAATTAATTATGATAACACAATATTTACAAAACTTTCTGAATGTATGATTTAGTAACAATATCATATCAGTAAATAAAGTCTTTCTAATCAACAGCTATAGAGCATATAGCTCTATACCAATTACCAATGTCAGTTCACAATGATATTTGTAACACAATGCTGGTATTTATAAAAGTATCCTAAATGATTCAGTTACCTATAATCTGTAAACCATTCAGTACAGTTATATACATAAATGAACTATACTAAAATACCTTTCACGTCCTTGTTACCAACAACATAATTCATTATACAATGTATAGAGATTGTTTAAAAAACAATAAATTCAATGAAACAAAAGGTTGTCATAAATTATACACTGGTGTCCAAATATAATATAGAAAAACTAAGCAAAATGTGTTTTTAAAAACGAAAGAGAAAATATGAAAAAAACATGAGTAATGAAACTTTAGGACACCAGTGTATTTCATTTAAATTTGTTTTAAACATATACATGTAAGCAGCACCCTAGCAAGACTTAGTACTATGAACACTATTTACATACGACTATATAGTATAACTAGTACCTTAAGTATTTGGTACATCATTGCCGTTTTGTTTAAGATTCTGATCTAGCTATCCTCCCATAGATTGGGTCCTTCACTAGATTACTCAGAACTATGTATTTATTTATAAGTTTAAAAAGTAATTCCGATCTAGTTATCCTCCCGTAAATGGGCCCTTCACTAGATTGCTCAGAATTATCTGTTTTGACTCTATAATTCCGATCTAGCTATCCTCCCATAAAATGGGTCCTTCACTAGATTGCTCAGAATTATAGACACTTTTCATTATTTTTTTTGAGAGCTATCAAGTTGCTCTCTTTTACCTTCATCAAGCCGATTATCGTTTAGTACATCGTTATCAAGCATCATTAATACTAATTACATGTATTTAACAATTGCTTTTTATATTCTTTTAAGGGTCGAAAACGTTATCAATATACCTACATACAATGAATATGTTATTAAAACAGCATGTGTGAGGGTATAAGTATAGATCATTTCTGTACGTTCAAAAAATATCTGACCGTGTAACCATTATACAGAATGTTTATATAGTTAGTATTGTGGCAGACGATTGGTACATTTAGTACAAAGTCAACAGCTTACATAACTTAGTGATTTTAGTAAGACTTTATTATCAATTGTGCAAAACTCCTATATTCTTATATATAATCTAAATATCAAATTGTCATTGAATGTAATAGACAATACTACAATGTTTATGATATGCTGAAGATTGGATTATTTTTATTATCTTAATTTGCTTTGAATATAACAATTTTATAAATATATTTTAACGATAGATCCGAACAAATAGTATAATATAAAATGCCTACTGATTTGATAAAGGTTCAAACATTTCATGGATCTATTTATATAAGGTAAATATAGTTCTTAAAATTTTCCAATCCTTTACTGATACATTGATAACAATGTAGATATGTGTTGTATTATTCATTAAAAAACTCAAAATAATATTACATTTGTAATTTAACGGCTGAATATGCTGTTACAAAAAACAAGATATTTTACTTCTTAAAGATAGAAATCTACATAGAAATAAGGACAAATTTTAGACAAGTCATAAATGTGTGTTTAAAATCTTATTAAAAACAGACAACCATTTGATATTTACGAGAGAAAGACATGCTAAAGTGTATTAAAGTAATCTTATTCGAAGAAACCATCATTGACATTTCGACAGAAGATAACATAGTGTTTGTTTGGTTTTTTTTTAGGCAGATACTTACCTAATAATAAGGACAGAATGATTTAGTGAATCAAAGTTGCTTTATTCAAAGAGATAGAAACCTACAAGAACATTTGAACAGAGAATGTCATGGTGTATACATGTGACAGAAAATGCAAGTTTTGTTTTGTAAGATAGAAACTTGCTTGAATCCTATCAAAGATAGAAAACTACATATACATTGAGACAGAGAGGGTCAATTTGTATGAAGACAGACACCTTACCAAGAATAATGACAAAATGCAAAGCTGTGGTATATAAAAGTTTTTTTATTCAAAGAGAGAAACCTACATGAAAATAAGAGCAATAGGTATTAATTATGTATGTTAGTGATCTTCTTAACACAGACACCTACCTGGGAATAAGGATATAATTTAATGTTTATGTGTATTAAGGAGATCTTATTGTAAGAAAGAAACTTACGTGAACATTTTGAGAGAATAAGTCAATAAGTATGCATGTTTTCTTTTTAAGACAAATACTTACCTGAGAACATTGACTGAATAACATGTTTTAGTGTTACAATATAGAAACCTATATGAATATAGAACCAAATATGGCATAGTATATGTATGTTTGCTATATATATGATTGTTTTTTTTATGATGATAATTCACAGTAATAGATGTGGACTTAAAATATGTTATGAGGATGATAAATCATCAAAATTTTTGGAATTGTACAAATCGTTCTTTAGGATTCTGTGGTAGTATTCGCACTGATCCTGATATAACAGCAGAATCAAAGTAAGTATAGCCCATAATCACAGACCAAATGAGTTGAAAACTAAAAATACAAACGACAAAAACAGTAAGGAGCGTATGCAATCAACAAATAGATAACAGTGCCTTTATCTGAGTTTCAAAAATGCAAATCGCAAAATTATGAAAGATAGAGTAAGTGTCCGTCTTCCAGCATTGGATAACATATAGAGACACGCCATAGGAAAGATAAAAGATGTCGTGCTTTAAGAATGAAACGAGTAAGCAAAACTACTGAAAACTCAGTCACTGTGTATTCTACAAGCATCCTTAAAGCTGACAATGCTGCATTAGGTTAACTACCATCAGCTAGAACATGTAAGAGAACCATAATGAATAAAATAATTCCAGAATTTCCAAAAGCACCTGAGAATCTAAGATTTACTGCAGAGGGAAAATGGGCCAACAACCTAAATGGTGAACCATTTTTGTTTGATGATAGTGGTGTGGATAGTGAATCAAGGGTGTTAGTTTTTAGAACAAATCAACTATTAAAATTACTAGGACAGCCAAACTAGAGGCCCATGGACGGTATTTTTGCTAAGACTTTTTCCCAAGTTATTTGCTACGCATGTTTCTCTATGTGATTTCACTGTACCACATATATTTGCAATTTTGCAAGATATACATCATACAACTTGAAACTCTATTTCTAATCATGTCTGAAGCATGTTCTCACATAGGATATCAACCTGGCCCTCTAATTGTGATGGTAAACTTTAAACTTCTGCAGTTTTTGGAAACACTACTCTTATACAAGGATGTTTTTACCATTTGTCACAAGCCACTTGGCGTAAAATTAGGGAATTAGAACTGAATCTTATTTATAAAGAGAATAATGATTTGAAAAAAAAACTTTGTGGGATGGTTGATGCTGTAGCATTTATACCTGTAGATGATGTTTCGAATAAAATTGGAAACACCCAACATTGAAAAACTTACTGAGTACTTAAACTTATGTTTGTGTACTTAAAAGGATCACAGTCAATTATGGAAAGATCATGATTCGAACTCCAACTACATTTCAACCACATGAATAAGATGTTTATGAAGTCAACATACACAATGGACAAAGAAATAACAACAAATATGAAGGCTGAAAAAATAGATTTACACTCCAAGTAGGCTATCCTCATCCTCATGTATGGAAACAAGTTCTTAAAGTTAGAGGAGAGAATTCGTGCTGCATTTATTGCACAATTTGAAGCGGGTAACTTTCAACAACGCAAGAAACAAAAGTCTGTGTTGATTTACAGGCTGAATTTGGACAAAGCTGCTTTGAGATTGAAAATGCTTATCGTGATATGGCAAATGTCTCTTTGCGATTGAACATTCTATCTGAATTTAATACTGTGCATGTAATAACTTGAATGGAAACTTGAAGTGAAATCATTAGTTTTAACCACATGGTGGTATTTTGTTTGAAGGCTCAGACAATTTTTAAATGTTTGTTGTTTGGATTTTACATAGCATCAACAAAAAAGGTTATATTGCACCCAAAGCAGTTGATAAAAACAATGTTAATAACTTGAATATGAATAATGATAACTATTTTAGATGAATCTTAATGAGTTTGCACTGTTGCATTTCTGGAGTCTTGAAGTCACTTAAAATTACCTGTGTCTGTATCAAATTTATGTATGAAATTTGCTAAGATACAAAACTGTTATTACTGTTATGCAAATGGAATCATACTGCTATATTTCAGTTTTCGAAGTTTATTGACATACGGATTAAATTTATATACAAAATGTAACTAAAAAATATTTTAATCCTGTTTTATCTTGTTTTACATTTAATTATTTATTAATATAAAATAGCATTTCTTCTAAGACAGAAGTTCAGTGATAAGAAAAAATTAACAATTACATGAGACTTGTAGCATCATATACTTTTGGACAATCAAACCCAAAAAAGTTGTTAATTTTCAACCCACATTCTAGAGAAACAAATGAGCAAATAAGAATAAAATACTGATTTTTTTAATTAAGTATCAATGTAATTTTATCGTACGATAGAAACCCAAATGAAAATAAGGACCGAATATGGCAAAGTGTAAGTATGTTTTCTTTTTTAGGACAGATAACTTCCTGAGAAAAAGAACAAAATATCAGAGAATTTAAGTTATCTTTCTTTAAAGATATCTACATGCGAATGGACCTTAGATGTCAAATGCTTACCTGAGAATAAGTACAGATTGAAAATTTATTTAAGTTTCACAATTAAAAGAGAGAACCCTACATGAAAATACAGACAGTAGATGTCAATCATGCATATAAATGTTCTTTTTAAGACAGATACATACCTACAAATAAGGACATATTGATGTGATTAAGTGTATTTAAGATTTTTCATTTAAATATAAAAACCTACATGAGAAAAAAGGCAAAATGACAAGTCATATCGAATGTCTGCTAAAGAAACGTTTATAATGAATGGAAAAAACGAGTTGCTTATTGAGTGTCTGTTATCGTTTTCAAGGTCAGAAACGTACAAAATGAATAGAAAAAACGGCTTGCTTATTGTGTGTCTGTTATCGTTATCAAGGTCAGAAACGTTTATAATGAATGGAAAAAACGGCATGCTTATTGTGAGCTTGTAATCGTTTTCAAAGTCAGAAACGTTCATAATAAATGAAAAAAAAATGGCAACCTTATTGTGTGTCTGTTATCGTATTGATATGTTGATTTATAATTATTATGATAATTGATCTTTGATTCATAAAATAAAACAGGATGTCTTAGTGTGTGTCTTTTATCTTATTGAAGGACATAAACTAACATGAGCTTAGGAACAACATCAAGTCTTATTGTGTGTCTGTTATCTTATTGAAGGACATAAACTAACATGAGCTTAGGAACAACATCAAGTCTTATTGTGTGTTTGTTATCTTATTGAAGGACATAAACTAACATGAGCTTAGGAACAACATCAAGTATTGTATTGTGGGTCTGTTATCTTACTGAAGGACATAAATTAACATGAGCTTAGGAACAACATCAAGTCTTATTGTGCGTTTGTTATCTAATTGAAGGACATAAACTAACATGAGCTTAGGAACAACATCAAGTCTTATTGTGCGTTTGTTATCTAATTAAAGGACATAAACTAACATGAGCTTAGGAACAACATCAAGTCTTATTGTTTGTTTGTTATCTTTTTGAAGGACATTAACAAACATGAGCTTAGGAACAACATCAAGTCTTATTGTGCGTATGTTATCTTATTGAAGGACATCAATAACATGAGCTTAGGAACAACATCAAGTCTTATTGTGTGTCTGTTATCTTATTGAAGGACATAAACTAACATGAGCTTAGGAACAACATCAACTCTTATTGTGTGTCTGGTTATCTTACTGAAGGACATAAACTAACATGAGCTTAGGAACAACATCAAGTCTAATTGTTGGTCTGATATCTTATTGAAGGACATAAACTAACATGAGCTTAGGAACAACATCAAGTCTTATAGTGGATCTGTTATCTTATTGAAGGACATAAACTGAATGAGCTAAGGAACAACATTTAATCTTATTGTGGATCTGTTATCTTATTGAAGGACATAAACTTACACGAGCTCAGGAAAAACATCAAGTCTTATTGAATGTCTGTTATCTTATTGAAGGTCATAAACTACCATGATATTAGGAACAACAGCAAGTCTTTGTGTGGGTCTGTTATCTTATTTATTTATTTATTTATTGGAGTTAACGCCGTATTAACACAATTTATGTCATTTCACGGCGTCCAGCGCACCTAACCTAGCTTTCCTGGACCATTGTCTATAACCAGTACTTACCTACCCTTCCACAAGGCCAGAAACTTCTCCATATTGTCTAATCAATGGAGGAAAATCGACATTATTGTCAAATTTTCATGGAAAGGTATAACCTCCCCGGGTGGGATTCGAACCCGCACCCCCTCGGGCACGAGTATCCAAATCCCGGCGCGCTACCAACTGCGCTATCGACCCGGGTTGTCTGTTATCTTATTGAAGGACATAAACTAGCATGAGCTTAGGAACAACATCAAGTCTTAATGTGGATCTGTTATCTTATTGAAGGACATAAACTAACATGAGCTTAGGAACAACATTAAGTTTTGATGTGTGTATGTTTTCTTATTGAAGGACATAAACTATTATGAGCTTAGGAACAACATCAAGTCTTATTGTGAGTCTGTTATCTGATTGAAGGACATAAATTTACATGAGCTTAGGAACAACATCAAGTCTAATTGTTGGTCTGATATTTTATTGAAAGACATAAACTAACATGAGCTTGGGAATAACACCAAGTCTTATTGTGGATCTTTTATCTTATTGAAGGACATAACTAATAAAAGGCAAGGAACAACATCAAGTCTTATTGTGGATCTTTTATCTAATTGAAGGACATAAACTACCACGAGCTCAGGAACAACATCAAGTCTTATTGTGTGTCTGTTATCTTATTGAAGGACATAAACTAACATGAACTTATGAACAACATCAAGTCTAATTGTTGATCTGATATCTTATTGAAAGACATAAACTAAAATGAGCTTAGGCTTAACACCAAGTCTTATTGTGGATCTGTTTTCTTATTGAATGAAATAACTAATAAGAGGCAGGGAACAACATCAAGTCTTATTGTGGATCTGTTATCTTATTGAAGAACACAAACTAACACAAGCTCAGGAACAACATCAAGTCTTATTGTGTGTCTGTTATTTTATTGAAGGACAATAAACTAACATGAGCTTAGGAACATCATCAAGTCTAATTGTTGGTCTGATATCATATTGAAGGACATAAACTAACATGAGCTAAAGAATAACATCAATTCTAATTGTGGATATGTTATCTTATTGAAGGACATAAACTTACATGAGCTTAGAAACAACAACAAGTCTTATTGTGGATCTGTTATCTTATTGAAGGACATAAACTTACATGAGCTAAGGAACAACAGCAAATCTTTGTGTGGGTCTGTTATTTTAATGAAGGACATAAACTAGCATGAGCTTAGGAACAACATCAAGTCTTAATGTGGATTTGTTATCTTATTGAAGGACATAAACTAACATGAGCTTAGGAACAACATTAAGTTTTGATGTGTGTATGTTCTCTTATTGAAGGACATAAACTATTATGAGCTTAGGAACAACATCAAGTCTAATTGTGTGTCTGTTATCTGATTGAAGGACATAAACTAACATGAGCTTAGGAACAACATCAAGTCTTATTGATGATCTGTTATCTTATTGAAGGACATAACTAATAAGAGGCAAGGAACAACATCAAGTCTTATTGTGGATCTTTATCTTATTGAAGGACATAAACTACCACGAGCTCAGGAACAACATCAAGTCTTATTGTGTGTCTGTTATCTTATTGAAGGACATAAACTAACATGAGCTTAGGACCATCATCAAGTCTAATTGTTGGTTTGATATCTAATTGAAAGACATAAACTAAAATGAGCTTAGGCTTAACACCAAGTCTTATTGTGGATCTGTTTTCTTATTGAAGGAAATAACTAATAAGAGGAAGGGAACAACATCAAGTCTTATTGTGGATCTGTTATCTTATTGAAGGACATAAACTAACACGAGCTCAGGAACAACATCAAGTCTTATTGTGTGTCTGTTATTTTATTGAAGGACAATAAACTAACATGAGCTTAGGACCATCATCAAGTCGAATTGTCGGTCTTATATCTTATTGAAAGACATAAACTAATATGAGCTAAAGAATAACATCAATTCAAATTAATTATCTGTTATCTTATTGAAGGACATAAACTAACATGAGCTTAGGAACAACATCAAGTCTTATTGTGGATCTGTTATCTTATTGATGGACATAAACTAACACGAGCTCAGGAACAACATCAAGTGTTCTTGTGTGTCTGTTATCTTATAAAAGAACATAAACCAACATGAGTTTAGGAATAACACCAAGTCTTATTGTGGGTCTGTTATCTTATTTAGGACATAAACTAACATGAGCTTAGTAACTTAGTCTTATTGTGTGTTTGTCATCTTATTGAAGGACATAAACGAAAATGAGCTTAGGAACAACATCAAGCCTTGTTGTGTGTATGTTATCTTATTGAAGGACATAAACTAACATGAGCTTAAGAACAACATCAAGTCTTATTGTGTGTTTGTTATCTTATTGAAGGACATTAACTAACATGAGTTAAGGAACAACATCAAGTCTTATTGTGGGTCTGTTATCTTATTGAAGGACATAAACTAACATGAGCTTATGAACTAAGTCTTATTTTGTGTTTGTCATCTTATTGCAGGACGTAAACTAAAATGAGCTTAAGAACAACATCAAGCCTTGTTGTGTGTATGTTATCTTATTGAAGGACATAAACTAATATGAGCTTAGGAACTACATCAAGTCTTATTGTGTGTCTGTTATCTTATTGAAGGACAATAACTAACATCAGCTTAGGAACAACATTGGTCTTGTTGTTTGTATGTTATCTTATTGAAGGACATAATCTATTATGAGCTTAGGAACAACACCAAGTCTTATTGTGTGTATGTTATCTTATTGAAGGACATAAACTAACATGAGCTTAGGAACTTAGTCTTATTGTGTGTTTGTCATCTTATTGAAGGACATGTGTGTCTGTTATCTTATAAAAGGACATAATCTAACATGAGTTTAGGAATAACACCAAGTCTTATTCAGGGTCTGTTATCTTATTGAAGGGCATAAACTAACTTGAGCTTAGGAACAACTTGAAGTCTTATTGTGTGTTTGTTATCTTATTGAAGGACATAAACTAACATGAGCTTAGGAACAACATCAAGTCTTATTGTTGGTCTGTTATCTTAATGAAGGACATAAACTCACATGAACTTAGGAACAACATCAAGTCTTATTGTGTGTGGGTTATCTTATTGAAGGACATAAACTAACATGAGCTTAGGAACAACATCAAATCAAATTATTGGTCTGATATCTTTTTGAAGGACATAAACTAACATGAGCTTAGGAACAACATTAAGTCTTATTGTGGATCGGTTATCTTATAAAAGGACATAAACTAACATGAGCTTAGGAACAACTTGAAGTCTTAATGTGTGTTTGTTATCTTATTGAAGGACATAAACTAACATGAGCTTAGGAACAACATCAAGTATTGTATTGTGTCTGTTATCTTATTGAAGGACATAAACTAACATGAGATTAGGAACAACATCAAGTCTTATTGTGTGTTTGTTATCTTATTGAAGGACATAAACTAACATGAGATTAGGAACAACATCAAGTCTTATTGTGTGTCTGTGATCTTATTAAAGGACATAAACTAACACGAGCTTAGGAACAACATCAAGTCTTATTGTGGGTCTGTTATCTTATTGAAGGACATAAACTTACATGATTTATAGAAAAAAATCTTATTGTGAGTCCATTATCTTACTGAATGACAGAAACGTTTATGATTTGTAGAAAAAAACAGGATGTTTTATTGTGTATGTTATCTTAGAATATTTTTTAGAATATAAACTAACATGAGCTTAGGAACAACGGTATGTATTATAGTGAGAAAATACGTCACATTATTCTATGTGAGTTCAGAAACAATGGTCAATAATATGTCCATGTTATTAAATGCACAAATATGATAATGCTTTTGATAAAAATAAAGTACTGCTTGATAGAAATTTGACTCTATGTAATTTAAATGAAATATGCTACTATTTAAATTGCTTTAGTTGTATTTTCGAAGTACTATTTGTATATGAAACAGAGTTGGTCTCGATTTGAGCCTTTTGAAATGATGGTAATTGATTAAGGTTATTTCACGGCAGACAGAGGACCTTTATTAACAAGGTCAGCTACTTCTCCAAATACATTATCAATGAAGAAAAATTGACATTACATGTATTATAAATTTCCATGGAAAGGTATAACCGCCCGGACGGGATTCTAGATTTAAACCCCCAGCGCCATAACAACGGGGCTACAGCTCTAGCTTATCGTAATGTATGATAGGATAGACAAACACAAAAGTTCTAAAAAGCGACAATTCGTCAGTGTAGTATGTGACAGGCTATGGTGACTATTTGACAATTGATATGACATACAAAAATTGATGGATGGCAGGCTCAAAATCGCTACTTAGTTAACATTGTACGCCCATACATGAAGGTGTTTTCTCAGCCACTCTAAAGTACATGTGTAAGTTGATATTTGATTACTTAAACTATCCAAATAAATCAGTCAATGCATAAGTCTAACAATTTAGGCATTAAGTAAACAAGAGGCAGTGTTGAGAATACTCTCTATTTTGAGCTATATTAGCTTATTACTAGCCAAAAAACTAAGCTTAAAAACGAATAATTATTATTGTCTTGAAATAATATTTTGCTATCACATTTTTGGAAACGCAACTACCAGAGCTATTTTTAAGATCTTAAAACACTGTCTGTTTTGAATATGGAATGTATCATTTAATATGGAATTCACTATTTATAAACATGAGCATTCACGTAGCCCCTTGAACCTTTATAAACATGATACTTCATGTAGTCCCTTTACAAATATGAGACTAAATGTATAGCATGTGTTGGGACATATTCACTTAGGATTAAACACTAAAATCCAGTCCAAAATTTAGTTCATGCGCCGCATGGACAATATCCACTACATATAGTCTCTATCAACCAATAACTAGTATAATGAACAAGAATAGAAATTGTGTTCATGCGCGGCATGAACAAAATTTGAAAACTACAATACGAATAGGCTATATACAGTCTATTTTGTTGAACAAAATGAACTGTACAGTGAGTATAGTGAATTCCATATTAAATGATACATTCCATATTCAAATAAGACAGTGTTTTAATGAGTAGCACGCAATGCGGTCAACGGTAAATATTTATTCATATCACATCAGTGTCATAATAAAGTAATGTTCCCGATAATTTCCAATAAAAAATTCACTTCTGCATAAATTTACTTGATAAAAACTTCTACTAAAATATGAATAAAAACTAATCATAGCCGTTACAAAAACATTTGGATAGGGCCCCCATAGAAATCTATTAACGTCCCCGTTTTATGCAGTAGCATAAAGCGATTAAACAATAAAATTACAACAATAATATGATTAATATCCAAATTCAAATCCTTTTCTATGATAGCTAAAGCAATTACTCTATTTCTTGAACTAGTATCCGTTTTTTCTCCACTGTCAAAGCTTGAATAATTTCACGGTGACTGAATGCACTGTTTCTGTACTGGTGGCCTATTTGTCATAAATATATATTGACTAAAACATACCAACGAGCATAAGGAGATATTCTTGATCATAGAACACACTTTTGGAAACTCATGAATGTATCATGGCGATGATTTTGGCAAACGCATTCACCGTGAAATTATTCATGTTTTGACAGTTGAGAAAAAAACGAACTATACCACAAAATCAACTCCGCAGAAAAAATACCCAATTATATTCTCCCATTTGCTAAAAAGTTCTAAACTAAACTTCTTTCTTCGAAGTAGAGTCCTATGCAAACCCTCCCAAAATTAAGTAATCCCCAACCAACATTACCTATATTAACCCTATCGCCTTCCCCCACCTCCCCTATGACAAAGCTTTGTCTTAACTAGGTAAAACTGATAGAAAATTCTACAAGCCAGCAAGAATACAAATAATGGTGACCAAAGTATTTCGAACCTCTGGTGCTGGGGGATATGAAGCCAATGACTCTTAAAAACCCTAATAGACCGAACCCTCGCCATGGCGGGGATGGGACAGTTGGGATATGCATGCGGGGCCTGAGATATCGGTGCAAATCTCAGATCAGACACGGACGACCTGGAGACCAAAAAAACAAAACATTATTGATAATAAATTACATGGATCACAGTAAATTAAGCAACAACAAAATCTAAAAGTTGACTGAACTAGAAATGTCATTTGTTGATAAACAAAGTAAGAGCTATACACGTACATCAATTGGATAATGAATGAATCAGTTACTGTTCACAAACAAACGCACACTCGCCCGCACATACCCTCACGCATGCTCACTCACACACACACCAACATACCCTGGCTCACACGCGCAAGCACACTTACCTGCATGTACCCTCGCAAACGCATGCACGCACGTACACACCCCCAATACCCCACGCACGCATGCATGCACGCACACACTTCTTATGTTTCTCACCCACATACACAGCAAGAGAAACTGACTTATTCAATAGCCAATGGAAGAATAATGTACAATTATAAATGAATGAAAATAGAAATAAAAAGGGTCCGCCCATTTTATTAGGATGCATCATGGGCAAACACTGGAATGTGACACATTTTATAAAAGAGTGATTTAGAGCCCAAATTGAGTCAAATTTCGAAAAATTCCTATTATAATTCATTTTAGGACAATTAATTATTTGCCAAAATATTCTCAATTTTGTTGTTGCCAAAGATAGGTAGTCAACAGATTGCTAACTCAGCACTACTAAGTTTGAGACTTGATCTCGTTGATGAACGATTAACAAATACTTAAGTTCACAAACAAATGACATATCTAGAAGATAAAAAGTAAATTAACACTCACCGATTCCTAGTCGAAATGTCTTCCAGAATGTCAGTCATAACCAAAGTGTTTCATATTTACCTCAAACTTACGGAAATCCTTCAATGGCAGGGGTTTAAATACATGTATACATGTATCAGCTTTCATATTACTTAATACACAAGCGCATCAACTGACATTAGCTGAAAAAGAAAGAAAAAGTTATTAGTAAAAATTGAAATTCTAAGTAAAGATGCAAAACTAATAACCTTATATTAGATTAAAGGCATAAGTTGGCAAATGACAATATTTTTTATTCAATTTAGTTACTTAAGTATAAAGAAAACTTGCTAAAAAGTTATGCCGACAAACTACACATTACAGAACTTATTATTTACAGAATCGCGCTATGACCTCAACTATTTTCTTCTAACACAAAAATATAAGAACACTTCACTTTATCCACACGGAAGCAACTATAATGGTCACCTAAACAATGATAAACTCGATCCACAGATTGTCAAGAATATATAGCCGACTCAATGCGCTTTTCACAAAAATTCTCGCGAAAAAAATCTTCGTAAGTCAGTTTCATAAAATTAGCACTTCAAAATCAGACGGATAATAATCATTACAATGGTATAATTTTCATAAAGTATACGCAATTTTACACAATTTGTGTAATATTTAGAATTGATAAGCCAAAAATGAGTGTATTATTAATGTATCTTGCTTATGACTTACGAACAAACTTATAAACAAAATTTTAACTTTTAACGAGCTCAATGTAAAATATTAGAAACTATACTTCCTTTGTCATATTAGTGAGGTCATTAGTCGGTGTCATCTAACCAATCTATATACAAGCAGATAATTTTATCGCAGCAGTGTTTCCATATTGTTGATCCAATCCATAAAGTCATACAATCTGAAAACAATAAGTCGTTAAAATAAAACTAACAAGAGCTGGCAGAGGAGACAGCATGCTCGACTTAGTGTTTGTCACAGGAGATGTGGGTGATGATAAGGAACATACATATTTTAAAATTTTAAAATATAACTTTAACAAATTCAAATAAAAAAAAATAAAAATAGAAAACTATAAGTTCAAGGGGGATAACTCTGAAAAAATGTCAAGGAGGAATGAATCTTGTCACATGAGATGTGGTTGATAATAAAGAACATATATCTAAAGTTTGAAGTCAATACATAAAGAAATAAAACAATTGCAGTAAAAACAACTATTTTTTTAAAAAAACTCTAATTTCAAGGGGAGATAATTCAGAAAGAATATATTTGGTGTTATGAACCTTGTCACATGTGATGTGGTTGATAATAAGGAGCATATATTTATAGTCAATACCTAAAAGAAATAAAACAGTTGAAGTAAAAACAAACATTTTTTAAAAAAAACTCTAAGTTCAAGGGGAGATAATTCTGAAATAAGTAAGGAACATATATTTAAAGTTTGAAGTTAATATCTTAAGAAATATCAAAGATACAGAAGAAAGTATTTTACTGCACAAAAACTTTAATCTGTGCACAAAAACTTCAATCAGTTCAAGGGGAGACAATTCTTTAAAAAATGTCTTTTGGAGTTATCGACCTTGTCACTTGAGATGTGGTTGATAGTAAGGAACATATATTTAAAGTTTGAAGTTAATATCTTAAGAAATATCAGAGATATAGAAGAAAGTATTTTACTGCACAAAAACTTTAATCTGTGGGCGCGGACGCCGACGCCGACGCCGGGGCGAGTAGGAGAGCTCTACATTACTTCGTAAAGTCGAGCTGAAAAGCAATGAAATTAGTACTAACGGAGGACACTCACTCATTGATCAGAGAACCCCAACTTAGGATACTATATTTATTTCATATACTATCAAATTTGTCCGCTGTTGCTTCATTTAGCTGAATAGTGAAAAGCAATCTGATTAAAACCCGATCTAAAATTTCCTCTCGCCTACTCGCTAATTAAGGTCTGGCCTTTTTCAAACGAAGGTCACGTTAGGTGACCTTTTCTCATCATAATATTAATGACGAAATTGTTATGATATGTAACTTGTTTACATCGTCTACGAAAACCAAATGCGATTGATAGTGATTTCGTCTAAATGAAAGCTACGCATTGATTGGTCGACACAAATTTCATCTTGACGTGACCTTCCATGGAGACAGTAGAGATCCTATACGACAATACTCTACAGGATTTCCGTTTACGGAGATTAAGTGAAAAGCTACCAGCAACGGAACCAATTTAATTATTTTGTAATATTTTCAAATTTTAAGCATCAAATATCTCCAGAATTAAGTTAGATTTCCAAAATGAATTTCACTAATGCACAAGTCACACTTTAATAATCCACTTATAAAAAATCACTTTAATCAATCCACAAGAAATTGCAAAAATCACAAAAAAGAACAGAGCAGGTTTTATGCAGCCTACACTTGGCGCAAACCATCGCACAGTCTTCTTTTAAGATTTCATTATCAAAAGTTAATTCATAAATTGCGTAACATGTTTAAAATGTGCCGTTTATAACTGAAATAAGATTTATTTTGGCGGCCATTTAGAATTTTCTGCCAAATTTGCTTGTTTAATTTAGTTTTGGGGTTAATATTTGAACTCAGCACCATAAAACACCTTTAAATTGATATATTGCAGACATGATTCAACATATTCAAAGCCCAGTAAATATAATATCCAAATATGTCCAAAATTTGGGTCTTTTTGGCAGCCATTTTGAATTTTTCGTCATATATAGTTGTTTAATTTAAATTTTGACTTCATATTTGAACTCAGCAGTCTAACAAACCTATCCATTGATACATTGAAAGCCTATTAGAATTGAATTATAACAGCTGGATATAAAAATAATGTTATTTTTGTGAAAAATGGGCGTTTCCGACTTTCAAGGGGTACGTACAGGAGGGTAAATGGGGTCACACAAAGTTTTTTTGTTGTTGATTCTATTATCATATTGACGGCACCATATTTTAAGCAGGGTCTCACATGGCTATCTTTAAAAAAATGAAATAACCCCCCCCCTACTTATAGTAGGAAGAGCAGGTCGTCGTATACATGACCTAAATGAGTTGAATATGACGTTAAAAAAAACAAAACAAAAAAAAAACGAAATTGACGTAACGAGCTTACGAGGTATTGGCTGGACAACGACGATATGACTTTTACGAGAAGTGTAGTCGTGATAAGGATGGTTGAGGTTCTGTGCCTGAATTTCTTAGAAATGACCAAAACTCAAGAGCATTTAGAGCCGCCGACCCCTATGCCTCTAATTAGGGCTTAGCCCAGGATCCATCGGGGGCACATACACCCCTCTGGACCCCCAGTCTGCTTTCCCGCCCGCCCAAGTGACAGACATACTTGTCGACATTACATTAAAAGAAAAACATGTTTAAAACGATATTGAGAGCTAGAATCCAATAGTCCGGGTACCAGGGTAACAAGGCTGAGCATGTTAAGTCATTGGTTGCCAAACAACATAAAGCATGGACTACCGGTACTTAGTTTTTAAAGTAAATTGGAAGAATAGGCCCTGACTGGGAATCGAACTTGGTTCTCCAGGGTGTCAGGCAAGACACAAAACCGCGTCGCGGTTGGGATAACCTATATATAAAACCCTCCGTAACTTATTTATCATTTGGACATTGCTTCTGAACATTACGTATGGTCTTATCGGCTTCCATACAGGTTGATGTAGCAAAATCCGCAAGGATTCCCTCGCGCGACAAAAATAAAGCATAAATCAATAATTTCCATTAAATATTATTTATTTACTTATTTCTAACCCTAAAAGACACATTTATTTAACATATTATAACATAAGATATGAAGTAACTCAAAAAACCAGACTTTCGTTTGAATACTTCTAACACTAAACTCCGGTCATGCCGTAACCGAAAACCGGATTGGTCATGATAAACGCCACACAACCCGTTTCGAATCCGGATTACAATTCAAAATATTTATGCTTTAATAACAATTTTTCCCGTCGTCGTCGAAACAAAATTACTTTCTAACAATTCAATTAACGTAATAGTTACATTTAGCTTTATTTTTTGTCTCCCAAAAATTAAAAAATAATCAAATTTGTAATCCGGATTTGGTACGTCTAATTTGGCGTTTATCAGTAACAATTCCGGAAATGGTACCGTGTGATTTGAATTTAGCATCGTCATTAAAACGAAAGACAGGATTTTTGGACTTGACGGAAACAATGGACAATTACTACTTGCTGAGGTGACTTATTGTAATTCTCATATTATAATGTGGTTAAGTATTGTAAATACTAACGTTCTAATATAGTAAGTTAAGAATATTGCGTAATTTTAACGAAAAACGCTCGTTTAAAGTTGCACTAAAATCTGTGCACGTTTTACTACATCAAAATATATGGAAGCCGATAAGACCCTGCCGTAACAGAATAATGTCCCAATGTGAAATGTGTTACGGAGGGTCATATATATAGGACTAGAGTCAACCCAACAGGAAGGCAGTTAGAAGTGACCAGCAATCACCACACTTTATAACAGCAAACAGTAAAATAATGTTTCAATTATTTTTTTCAATATGAATTTATAGCCAGTTTTGCACCTAACTGCCTTCAAACCTTATTTAATTATTATCCAGTCGTTTAATGATATTCTTGTTGGTTGGTGCACCAAAATAAAAGTCCTAACTAGATGTTTGATTTATTTAAGGACTATGTAATTTACGAATGTCCTTCATGACTTTAAAATAGGTGTAGTTGCAATAATTTAAATCTACAAATAATTTTCATAAATTTCAGTTTTCATTTAAATCCTAATGAAATAAATAAGTAAGTTTAATAGAAAAATATAAAAAAAGAGGTTTAGTTATATTTATTTTTTATGAAAAATGTGAGTTTAAATATGTAAACTTTTGTGCAAGTTTACATGAAGTGCAGTGAAAACAGTTAAAATAAAATCTTTCATTCAGATTGTGTACATCCCCGTACAAATACACTAAGAGTTAAAAATACAAATTAATTTATACATTGTCAGAAATCAGTATAATAAAATATCTCTATATACTAAAATTCATAATTTCAACATGTCCAAAATATAACTTTACACAAAAGAAGTAGTACAAACAAAAAGTACGGTGTCCAATAATGGACACATGTAATGAAAGGTACACACTTAAAATAGGTAAAATTCACTAATGTCATTATTGAACGGCCTGTTAGCGGAAAACGTTTCAAGTAAACAGCTAACGGTTTAAGTATATAGTACGCGAGTATGAAACAATCAGAAACAAAATAGTTCCAATATATTGTGCAAATTAGTAACTGCCATTACAACGAAGTCGGCGGTTTTACTCTCGATGATTTAGATCAATAAATTTACGAAAAACAAGTAAACAAAAAAAACAATTCCTCCTCTCCGAATTCTTCTAATAAATTGAAGTAAAGATTCTCGTGTCCGCTATCTTTAAACGTTTGCGCTTCAAAGAATCGTTCAATTAACCGTTCATAACGGTAACGGTGATTGACTAACGTTAAATGCTAACTGAACGCAGGGCTGATGAAGAACTGGGACTGTTTCATAAGAATCTTACGTAAGATAGCGAATTTTCCGAAATTACTTTTTTACGTTGAACTTACGTTTTTCGATGAGAGAATTTCAAAGACGCACTCGAAACTTAAAATCTTTGCTACGTACAATACGATCTGACTTAAGTCAACGACAAGTGGTGAAGCCCTAAAATTTTGGTCACATGATACATTATTAACTACAAAACATTCAAAGAATACAATATGTTCCACAAACTTCAACGAACAATTTCACAAACGGAGAAAATGCATGAGGGCTATACTGAGCCACCGTACTCTTGATGTTTCAATACACGGCCAATTTAAACAAAGGTGGTATGACACAATAAATGGTCATCTGCTAACAAAACATCGACCAATTTAAGACGGAACCAATGGATGTCAAAATAAAGTAATTAGGCAAAAAAGTTCCCACGTGGCGTCAAATAAATACCTTAAAACAATAAATCATCAAATCTACAGGCATATATAGTAATAACTTCATAAAAAATAAACCTTTCTTTAGACATTTCATCAAAATCTTGCAATGTTAAGATAGAAGTTCAGTTCGCGTATGTACACACGTTTTTGCGATTAGCCCCTTACCTCCGCAAAGATGTGTAATGAATAAGTTTTTAATACACATGTAATACACAAAATGGACGCCCAAAATTTTGATAACAGAGCCCACTTGTTTGTTTGTTCATATATGTAAATTCAGTCACAGATATAGAAAATGTAAGCCTCAGTGCATCAAGAGTCATATTAGTGCATTCAATATCTACATGTGTACACTACTCAAAAGTTCTGAACCGTCACTAGATACATGGCTATATTTTAGTGTCAAATAATTCTGGAATGATTTGTTTTCCGTTCTAACATAAAAGTCAATATTATTTTTGCGTTTATCTCATCAATTTATGTATATCATATTAATATAACCCATAAAAATTTTACGTCAACGTAAAAAGCCCAAAAATCAAGAATTCACATGTATAAATTATGCGACATGTGACAATCAGCATCTGCAATGACAGCCCGACAGCCAAGTCTCATGAACCTGATACAGTTTAACAGTTACTGCATGCTGTAGAAAACTGTTAAGTAAAAGGTCAACCAGACGAGAAAGCTCTTGCAAATTGCCTGGTTGTGGCTGGCTTTGCATTTCCCTTTCTACTCTGTCTCACACATTTTCAACGGTATTTGGTCGGGAATTCCATGCCGTTGGTACTTATCAATAAGTTGTTGGGTGGGAGAATGATGCCCATAGGCGGATCTAGTGGAGGTCAAGGAAATTTTCAAAATGTACGCACCCTTGAGTGTATTTTTAACTGTAAGTTTTTTTAAGTAGCATGAAGCAATTTTTCTGGGACTCGCTTCGCTCTTCCTTATCTTTCCTTTTTTACATAGATAAATGGTTAAGTTATACTTATTATGAATATGTTGCATTATTCTGCAAACAGTGTAAGATGGGGCAGTTGTTCAAAAGTTTCAGACCCCCCCCCCCCTAGAAAAGATTAGACCTCCCTTAAAAAGATTCATAGATCCACCCCTGATGTCTTTGGTATTTCCTCGAAATCACAATTAAACACATGAGGACATTTAAGACATTAAATAAAACTTAAGTTGACTCCTTTTTAATGATAATAATACGACCGCAAGATTGATAATTTGCACACCTGCCTTACAGAGGTACCAGGTTTGAACTTCCAACTGCAATTGCACGTTCTTTAAGTCACATTCTCGCCATGTTTTGTATTATTCTTATGTCCTAACATGAAGACTGGATGAAACGATGTCAATAACATGTGCAGCTTACTGCATGTGAATTTTGTGCTCATTTTTTCGGAATAGAAACTTCCGTTCCGGTTCACCGCACGTTGCTTAAACCGATGTTGGGTTTTGCAAAATACGATTCTGTAACTTATAATTGACTACCATTTAAAATTTCATATTTGAAAATGAAACAATGTTTAAGTTATTCGAGTTTTATTAATGGCTGTTAAGAACTTTTGAGTAGTGTATTCTGAAATTGTTCGCTAGAATAAAACGAAACTTGCACAGAAAATAACGGATTTATTTCTGTATTCACCGGTGACGTGAAGTACCTACGATAATATTGCCTGGTCCAAAAGATTTCAGGCAAGAGGGAAAATTAAAAATTATGATATTTTTAGCGCTGCTTTTACCCTAACCAACTTTTTGGGGTCGGTACTTAATGGTACCTTTCTGTAATTTAAACTTTTACATAGTCCTAAAATACGCAGACGATCTGTGTTAGAAGAAAGACTGTGTAGCATGGTAAATTGAATAGTATATAATATTTCAAATTACCTCGACTTATTTGATAAAATAAAATATATTCCAATTTCATAATTCCTTCTTTCCAACTACAGTGTATTACACATTTCAAATTTAAAATGGCGGTATGTTTTGGCCGTGTTTGATTGGATTTCAGATTGTTGTTGATTTGAATAAGAATAGCCAGAGGTTAAGGTTCATAGATGACAAACGTAGATAGGTCAAAGGTATAGACGTACTGTATCCTATTCGGCCATTCACTAGGAATGATATTCATTCAATGAATTTACAAAGTGTTCCGAATGACTGAACTCTAAGCAGACGACATGCTTTTTTTTAAATTTCGAGTCTATTGGTCTGTTGCTTAAGCCTCATTCGGAACACCCTCGACCTTTCATGAATGAATATTTTTTTGTAGCGAATGGCTGAGGATGTTTCGAATGGCGAAAGCCTATCACCACGTATCGCTTCGCCTCCTGATACCCTCGAATTTATATCATGGTTTTGGTGTAAGAAGGGTACTAGGGCAAAAAAGCGCTACGTTGCGATATACTTATAGGCAATAGGTCCTACAATTACTTAACATTGGTATGCAACCATTCGGAACTCCTCGCTGGGTCGAGGTGTTCGGAATAGTATGTAACCTGGCAACCACCCATGACCGGAAATAGCATCGACCTGAGGCCTGTTGAAGTAAACACTCAAGAAAATATAAACAGTATAAAGATTGCATTATATCTTATATTATATGATTCGGTAAGTCTCGGGCTGAGAAAAATATGCAGCCTGACCAGGACCCGAACCCGGGACCCCTTTTCCATTTACATGGCGATTGCAGCTCTGCCTATGCTTAAGAGTCGTTTTTAAATACTTCTTCCTATTATATTAACAGGTACGTACTGTGACAATATGCCCCAAAAATAGAAAATCGGAATCCCTGACAGTTTTAGAAGCAATTAATTATTACAGGCAATTTTCAACTATTTAGTCTCGGTCCAAAGTTGTATGCCATTGTAACAGGGTGATAATTAAATTAGCCTGACTGGAACTCAAACCATGGACGCCCTGCTTAGATCAGCTTGCCGGTCGGTTACAACCCCCCCCCCAAAAGGTGAACATATTAGGTAAAAGACTACCCTAACAAGTAACGCACACTAGTAATTCCAATTTAGATAACGCGAACGCACAGTAAAAAGAATGAAAACACTCACTGATAATTGTTAAATTCCAGAGATAATTATATTGACAGTCTTTCTATATCAATGTCGCATATCACTGAACAACGCATTCTAATTTGAATTGGATAAATAAATAAATGAAGATTGTAAAAACGAACTGTAAAATTAGATTTTGTCTAAATTTTCTCCTTCAATGACTATAACACACGTTATAAAAACACAGGCGTGGTTAGAAAATAATCCCTTTCATTGAAACTGGTTTTAAACCGATGAGAAGAATTTAAATCTCGTGCGTGTTGTATCAACAGTGATAGTGGCATTTAAAATTTCCGTGCTTTACACATTCCATTCGGAACTACTCGGCGATTACTGCACAACACACTGATCGTCAGTTTACGGAATCACCCGAATGCTTTTCCGAATGTACTAACGTGTCATGATTAACTCCCCTTAATTAACATTTACATTTTATAAATACGCAGCATTTATTTGCTTTATCAGTTTTTGCTCATTTACCCTTTCCAATGGATTCATATTACTTGTACTAAAACATTACTAATATTAGCAATGTAGAATATTCAATTGCAATAAATATTTCTGGGTATAATTCCATAGCAACACACTGTGTATATGGCATATCACGGCGAACAGTCAACCTACTCAGCGTTCCTGGAAATGCTAAATCTCTGGACTTAGTAGCTAATCAGTTACTAGGCACACACTTTCGTCAGAGATTGACAACTGCCCTACATTTTTTAGAATTAGAGGCAAAAAGAAGAATTGCCTTTGAAATTTGTTCATGACAAAACTTCACGAACGAATGCCCCGTCCAGAAATCGAACTTAGGACACCTCGATTGGTAGACTTGTGTGCTACAAACTGAGCTACCAGTGTGAGCTATGTTTTGAAAGATAACCAGAAAAGTCTGCAAACTGGTTCTATAACACAGTAGGCTGCGTACATAATTTCAAATCTAGCGCCCACACCTATAGCTTGTTCTAGTCTCATCAAGTTATACCCTTCAATGAAACGAATATACTTATTATATAAACGATAGGAACGACAAAATATTAAATTAAGCGAAAATCGACACATTCTTATAACATTATGATAAATCTTAATTATCTAGCTATTTTATACCTATAGTTTCGTTAGTCAAACCACAAGTGAAGCTTTAGACTTTTTGGCAAGTCAACCAACAAGAATATTAGTAAAAGGATTACTAAAAGATAATATAAGTATAAAAGTATGATTAAAGCAGTTAATTAAAACACAGGACAGGCAGGTTTATTGTGAAACATGCTCAACCTGTGAAACATGCTCAAGCTGGCCGATACCCAGACTATTAGGGCTGTGGATCGTTAAGCAAGTGGCGATCCGATCCGAACCACGATTTATTTGTAGCGATTCACGAATCGAACAAAGAATCACATATTAATGGAAAAGCATACAGGAATTCATGACATAACAAAAAAAGAGAAAAATTACAGAAGCTTTTACCAAATGAGAAACCATGTACTCCAAACATTACTATCAGACGTTAAATGGGCATTTTTATAGATAACATTTTTTTCAAATCAAAATTTTGACTCAAGATTATCTGGTCCCTACATAAATTAACGTTTTCATCAGTAGTGCGACTCGTTTTCAGTGATAATTAAGCTGGAACGTTCTTTCATTTTTTCAACAAAAATCGATTGCGATCCGACGATTTGGAACCTGACGAATATTCGTACTCGATTTTCTGGTAGAGATCGCGATTACTTGAGTTCTAGAGTAGTTTGACAATATTATCTTGGGTAGATCGAAATCATCTTTAATCAGGTGATCTTCTAAGTAATACTTTTTGACATGGTATGTCAATCTTAAAAAGACTAATCTTACTTTCAAAAACACGAAAGAATAAATGTATTCATAAATATTCCATTAATGCTTATATAAAAACAAGTAAGTAATATCTACTCTTATCTACTGAGCAACATGTATATACTAAACGATTAATTTTGTTTTTCACAAGAATAAAAACTCTGGAACTGCATCACGATATAGTGGACTTACACCTAGTCAATACAATTTTTAGGTTATTTTACGGCGTCTAGCGCACTTAACCTAGCTTTCCTGGATCCTTGTCTACAACCAGTACTCACATACCCTTCCATAAAGCCGGAAACGTTTCAATATACCTTATCAATGGAGGAAAATTGACATCATTGTCAAATTATCGCGGAAGGGTATAACATCCCCAGGTGGGATTCAAACCCGTACCCTCTTCAGGACACTAGATTCGAGATCCAGGTGCGCTACCAACTTAGTCCTATATATAAAACCCTCCGTAACTTACATTTCATTTGGACATTGCCGTAACAGAATAATGTCCCAATGTAAAATGAGTTACAGAGGGTCTTATATATAGGACTAGCTACCAACTGCGTTACCGACCGGGTTATTAAAAGATACAAAAACATGCCATATTAACAAGACTGTATATTTGTCAACAAAAATGGAAGATTTCGCGTGATATAAATAAAAACACAAATCGTATACACTTTAGCACGTGGTCGTCTAACCTTGTAAAACAAATCTGGTCTATACACATTATATTTTGCTCATACTACGACTATTTAATCATGCGAAATATATATGTATATTTCCTATAATAAATAGTTAAGTAACAACAATTAAATTAGTAATTAAAGAATAATTAAGAAATATCTTAACTCACCATTCCTTTCGGTTGTTTCCCACAGCTACATAACTGAACACAACTTGATTTAGATCATTCAGCTAGTAGGCACACAAAACCCGTGATTCACGCTCCGTTTACTCTACTTTGAGTCGTCAATCTAGTTGAGTTAAATAACTTCAACACAGTCGTTCCAACCAATTGGTCACACTTTTTTTATAATCCAATCTGTCGCTCAAAATTAGTCTGTTTTTATTTGTAATTTTTCATTCAACTGTCAGTAGCTCATACGTGTGCCCCGCTGCTTTAAATACTCGATTATATATGGTAAAATAGAAATATTATAGCGAGAATTTAAGGTTCTGGAACTGTAATGGTGACCTTCCACAATCTTTATTATGATATTGTTTCTTGAATCTATACTATTAAAGACTATCACAGTTTTGACTTATAAACACATTTAAAAGTCCATTCTGACCAGCCAGAGAAATATCAGAGGAAGTTCAGCAAGCTTGTTAACCCTTTACTGGTTGCGACATGTGTGAAAAGTAGCCATTTCTTCACCATTACGCGCAAGGGCTATTTCAAGAGGCTCTAATTTCATTACTAATTATCATACAGATATGCAACTTGGCCAAGTTATTTCCTGGGTATATGTCTCTCAGAAAACCTAAGCTGAGCCCAGATCCCCGTTACCATGGCATTGCTGGGGCGGAGCAAAAACGGCAAAAAATGCAATTTTCGCTCTTTTTCCACCCCGCATTTGCGTTTCAAACAGTAATATTTTCCAAAATTGAGGTCTAATGAGCTAAGTCTTTTCAGATACTGAAATCATGTTTTCTTATCAGCATTTGGCGCCATTTTTCTGCACTCAATGACCCCGATTTTTTTTCTAGCGATGAGAGGAGCTGTGCCCCCTTCAAACCCCAGCATTAAAGGGAGGAGGCGAGCGCAAAAAGCTTATTTTTGGAGACAACTATCCTTAAGTGAAATTCACTTATTCCAGTTAAAAACACCATTTTCAAGGCTGTGGCAGCCATTTTGGAGGGGGGTCTAGACACATAAAAAATGCGGGATTGAACGGTTAAGGGTTAAACCTTATCTTGTCGTGTTTTCTGCAATAGTTTTGCATACACATTTTGACACCAGACTTAGTAATGTTGGCATAGTTTTAGCCTTAGCTTTCAAATAATGCTGATAATTGTATTATTTAATTTTTGAAAAGACAGAAAAGTACAACGATAGTGTCTTCATTTGCCTCACATCGGCGGACCCAGCGGGGGGGATCAGGGGGTCTGCCCCCTCGAACTTAGAAAATGTACGTGTCCATTAGTGTATTTCTTGCTTGAAGGTAATTTTTAAGTAATATGAAGCAAAATTTCTCGGTGCTTAACGTATGGAAATTGGTATTGTAGTTTTTATTATCAATATGTTGATTTTTTTCTGCAAATTGTGTATAATATGGTTGCGGTTCGAGGTTTGGACCCCCCCCTAGAAAAGTTCAGACCCCCCCCCCAGAAAAATTCAGACCACCTAAAAAATCCTGGATCCGCCCCTGCCTCACTATATTCTACCGCCTTCCAAATTGCTGAATATGGCGATGTGTTGTGCGTATTCGTACCGGTATAGGAGGTGGAATCTTCTAGAATCTAGCGGTTGTGATGGCAAATTTAAATCGCAAATACAAAATAAAACAGTGCATTTTACTCCTGCACACACACACTGTATGATAACGGTGTACGTAAGAAAAGAAAGAAGCCGTCCAAGATGACGGACGCTCCAAATGACGAAATGTAAGTGCTTAGTTTTCTTATTGATTTCTCCATTCACATCACACATTACATGTTGACTTTGGCATATTATGAAAGCGCTTGAAATTCTCTTTCCTCGGCTGTATAACGCTAGCTGGCCCATTGATTTGGTAAGCCTTAGTTTGGACTCACAAAACAAAAATAATCGTAAATTGAAAACGAAGCGGGACTAAACTTGTTATCCCGTTGTTTTCATAGTTTTGCGGTAAAGCTAGGTAACCAATGTTTGGTAACAAAAAATATAGCATGTCCGAAGCATGTCGTACGATTTTGTTATTCTCTACATGCAAAACTCTTCTTAAAAACAATGTTTGAAATTTTCATGAGTGTACGTAGAGAAGACCAGTGCCGTCGATGTGGTGTACGTAGAGAAACCCATCGTTAAGTGTACGTAGAGAAGTACAAATTGAAGCAGAGAAAGTGTACGTAGAGAATACATTTTCCTGAAAAGTTCAAATCACTAATAAACTTATTCTCAATGCGTTTGCTATAAAGTCAAATGTTAGCAACTCGTATTCCAAGACTGGAGTTCTGCCCAGAAAAATCAAAGCGCTGAAAGCGCTGTTCGGACATGGATTGAACCAAAGAATTCTGACACAAAGCTTTCCGATCCAAAAAACGGACAAAGACGATATATAGTCCTTTTTGGCATAGAAGACTTTATGTGTCAGATTTTTTTTGGATTGAGCCGGAAAAAAATTGTTGGTTTCATTAAAGGCAGTGGCTAGAGTTACGGTACCATAACTGCAGGGTTTGGCTAGAGTTACAGAAGTCAAATAACATGCGTATGTTTCAACTTTTAAACACCGGAAAACTTGTTTATATTCATTATTACTCGAAAATAAACAAATATTTACCGACATGGCTTATCATAATTTATTGTTATTACACGCGACATTTTGGATTTACTACTAAACTTACCGGATTTTTAATATACGGCGATATGACGTTGTCGTCTTCAAAGTGACACGTACTAGGTTTACTTTAGCGATATGTTATAGAGTTGGGTTGTAATTTGAACTGAATATGTATAGAATCTAGTTTTGGTCGGAGTTTAAAGCAAATATTTATAGGAAATAGACGATTTTTAGAGCAATTTTTATTGTGAATAATTTGCAAGTGTCTATAGTAAGAAAGTCGGCGATTTTCGTTCGTTAAATTGACTTAAATTTCGTGAACAAAAGTGGGAATTTAGCTTGATAAAAAGAGCTTAGTACTTGGGTAAAACGTTAGATGGATTGTTAAAAAGTCGATGTTTTTGAGAGAAAAAAACCAGCTTGTCATTCCACACCAAAACCTTTTAAATTTTTACGAGAATATTAACGATCTCGCGTAAAAATACCCATTTATAACCAATGTTAGTCAGCATCTTTACAATAAAACTCGGCAGTTATCTAAAAGAAAAATCGCAGTTTTTCATCAATTTATTCGCTATTTCCACCCAAAAATTGCTCAAAATACATATCTTTCAAGTAAACTTAGTACATATATGTGACACTGAGAAGACGACAGCGTCATGAGTATCGCCGTATTTTAAACATCCGGTAAGTTTATTAGTAAATCCAAAATGGCGCGTGTAATAGCAATAGGATACGTCACGTCGGTAAATAAGGTGCAATAATGATATGTCATCATTTTTATATCATGTCAGATTGTTTGAATATTTTTATTTTATTTTGTAGGACAGTCTTCATTGATGATGTTAATTGAATACATAATCGAGCAAGATATAGCCCCACATTTATATAGTTTTTGGATTTAGATACTGTTTGATATTCAGCAGCATTTGCTATTCATGTAAGAGTTTATTGTTTGTATGATTAAAGCAACACTGCCCTAAACACGTGTTGACAAAAGTATTCAAGAGGCTTGAAAAACATACCCGATCATCTTGAACTTAAAGAAAAATACTTGATCCACCAGTTTGTATTGTCACTTGAACAGTCAACTCTGGTCATACCCTTATATTTTTGTGTAGGCCATGGAATAAATTTTAAAATGTTATTTTTGAAAAAAAAGTTTGAGCAGTGTTGCATTAATCTTACATGTCATTTCAGCATTTAGATTGATTAGACATTGGCCAGAATACAGTTGTTATGCTGAAAACTGTTTCGGTTTGAACATGTTATATCAGCATTGCTTTCGATCAAGAAATGCCCACGTAAAATGAAATGTGAGGCACATAAATCTGTCCTTTTCTAGATATGATGAGGAACTTGGATACGCCTTCAATATGAACAGGGATAACTATACATGGACCCTTTTTCCTACAAATTGTTCAATCGAAATGATAATTAACAACATCTATTGAATTTAATTAAGAAAAACATGAATAACTTTTAATATATATATTTGGTTTACTTAAACGAATACAATGATTCATTCAAATGCTTCTGTGTCATGAGATATTATGTAAAAAGTTCACAAATGTTCATTTATTTTATCATTACAAGTTGACTAGTATTCCAGTAGTCAGTTAATATTATATCATCGTTTTGTCCCTGAAATGTGGTTTCTTGATATGAAGGATTCTGCTTGTATATTCCAATGATGCGTGAAGTTATTTTGACAAAACAGGTTTAAAACTCTATTAGCAGCACTAACTTGTTTATAAAAACGTCTGTCTGAAAAAAGAAAATGAGCAATAATATTTTTTTCATTATGTAATATTAAATAATATTCAGTATTATTTATATTCTATGTCATTTCAGGTTATGCATCTCAACAGACATCAGAGATTTTGTGTTAATGTTTTAAGATTTATATATAAATATGACACAGCATTCATACAAAATATTTCAAAGATAAGAAGTTCATTGGCTGCATCTATTCAAAAGTGTACATTTCTTGCCATTTGTGATCAAATATTTTTCAATTATTTTACAGTCCAAGCATACTCGTAGCCATGTTCATCATATTCCTACATGTTTCATTTTTGTACAATTATTGGTTGTTTTGTTATTAAAATATTATAATGAAGATATATGTTTTTGTTTTGTTTTTACAAATGTTTTCTTTTATTTAATAAAGTCAAAGTCAAGTCAATTTATGCTTGTTGCTCTTCCTTGGCATGTACTCATAGCACTTAACAAAGAAAGCCATCTACTTATCGGGGAGTTACGATGAGTTTTCACTCTTGAAATAATGGGTTGATTCCCAGCCATGGCAACTGCTACCTTATCATGTATTGAAATACATTTGCTCATAAACCTTCGTGACATTTTCACCGCCGAATATTGATCATAATCCGCGTTTAAACCAGCCATTGTTTCGGTCGTTCAGAAAGAAGCTAAATAAATGTTTCAGACCCAAAATATAAGTAAATGTATTTTAAAACGTGATAAGATAGAAGTTGCCATGGCTGGAAATTAAGCTTGTATGTATTCTCTACGTACACTTATATATATTTTTTTACTTCTCTACGTACACTTAACGATGGGATTCTCTACGTACACCACCTCGACGGCACAGGTCTTCTCTACGTACACTCATGAAAATTTTTAACATCGTTTTTGGGAAGAGTTGTGCATGTAGAGAATTACTAAATCGTCCGAAATGCTTCGGACATGCTATATTTTTTGTTAGCCAACGGTGGTTACCTAGCTTCAACGCAAAACTGTGAAAACAACGGGATAACAAGTTTAGTCCCGCTTCGTTTTCAATTTACGATTATTTTTGTTTTGTGAGTCCAAACTAAGACTTACCAAATAAATGGGTCAGCTAGCGTTATACAGCCGAGGAAAGAGAATTCCAAGCGCTTTCAGAATATGCCAAAGTCAACATGTAATGTGAGATGTGAATGGAGAAATCAATAAGAAAACTAAGCACTTACATTTCGTCATTTGGAGCGTCCGCCATCTTGGACGGCTTCTTTCTTTTTTTAACGTACACCGTTACCATACAGTGTAGTGAACACCCACAAGAAATCAATATGCCACAATAAAGGGTTACGGTTTAGCGTTACCTAGTACGCTTCTATATTAATCACCTTTTGAGAATTATTGTTCCTTTTTTCACTGAAATCGATTAAAAAGACCATAATAAAGCTTTAAAAACTTACGATCAGATGTTGTTTTGTTCAGTGAGAACTTACTTTATTCATGTACGAATACATTTACGAATTTTACCAAAATATTAGATTTTATACAGGCTTAAAATTTAATGCCGGCGTAGGCCTATCATTTGCAATTTTCGTACGTCGCTGAAGTTAGCAAAGTTTTTTTATTAGCAAAAGTGGCCACAAAGTGATATTTTGCTAGCATTTTTTTAACGAATCGTGAAATAATAATTTAGGCCTAAAACGACATACAATAACGAACTATTAAACAAGGCAAGTCCATTTGTCGGGTCTAAGGCCTCAAGTCGGTATTATGTGTATTGAGTAAAAAATCAGCAATCAGATGGGCCATGTTTCACGGCTCGAATCTCGAGTTAAAGCGATTTGGCCGGGTACTGGCGTATACCACGCGAGAGGTCTGACAAAGGGCTATCACGTGGGCATAGTGGCTACCTTAGAAAAATTCCGTGGGCTTGGGCAAAGACCACTTAAAGTCGGTACGTAACGTTTTCTGTATAAAATTAGCACTCAAATGGGATATGTTTCAGGTCTCGAATATCGAGTTAAAGCGATTTGGCCGGGTACTGGCGTATACCACGCGAGAGGTCTGACAAAGGGCTATCACGTGGGCATAGTGGCTACCTTAGGAAAATTCCGTGGGCTTGGGCAAAGACCACTTAAAGTCAGTACGTAACGTTTTCTGTATAAAATTAGCACTCAAATGGGATATGTTTCAGGGCTCGAATCTCGTGTTAAAGCTATTTGGCCGGGTACTGGAGTATACCACGCGAGAGAACTGACATAGGGCTATCACATGGGCATAATGGTTACCCTGGGAAAATTCCGTGGGCTTGGGCCAAAGACCACATAATGTCGGTACTTTACGTTTTGTGTATAAAATCAGCATTCAGATGGGTCATGTTTCACGGCTCAAATCTAGAGTTAAAGCGATTTAGCCGGGAACTGGTGTATACCACGCTAGAGGTCTGACCTTGGGCTATCTCGTCTATATAGCGGCTACCCTGGGAAAATGCTGTGGACTTGGGCGAGAGACCACTTAAGGTAGGTGCTTTACGTTTTGTGTATAAAATCAGCATTCAGATGAGCCATGTTGCAGGGCTCGAATCTCAGGTTAAAGCGATTTTGCCGGATACTGGCGTATATCACGCTTGAGACATGACTTAGGGCTATCATTAGGGCATAGTGGCTACCCTGGAAAAATTCCGTGGACTTGGGCCAGAGACCACAAAATGTCGGTACTTTACGTTTTGTGTAGAAAAATCAGTATTCAGATGGGCCATGTTTCAGGACTCGAATCTAGAGTTAAAGCGATTTAGCCGGGAACTGGTGTATACTACGCTAGAGGTCTGACCAAAGGCTATCACGTGTGTATAGCGGCTACCCTGGGAAAATTCCGTGGGTTTGGGCCAAAGACCACTTAAGGTCGGTACTTTACGTTTTGTGTATAAAATCACCACTCAGATGGGCCGATTTTATACACAAAACACATGATACCGACTAGTGGCCTTAGGCCGGACAAATGGACTTGCCATGTTAAAAAGCTTGTTAATGTATGCCGTTTTAGGCCTAAATTATTATTTTACGATTCGTTTTATAAAAGCATTGCTAGCAAAAGTAGCACTTTGTGGCCACTTTTGCTAGCAAAATGTTTTTGCTAACTTCAGCGTCATGCTTAAGGTGCGATATACTTTTTCAGTGTGTGTTGATGTGCCGTTAAACTCCAACAAACAATCGTAGATTCAAGTACATTTTAAATCACAATACAATATATTTAATTCCTCACTCCAATCTTTCATTATGATGTGTACAATGAACTTTCTTTATTATGTACCAGAAAATGACATGGCAATAAACATAATATTTTCTAGACGTTTTCTGAGTGTTTTATAACGCTGACGACACAAACGTGACGTTGACCTTTAAAATTGCACAATGAGTTAATGGGGCCAATTATGTCCTGACATTTCAATTATTAATCTAAATTCCCTCGTGAGATCTTATATTAAGAGAAAGGTACATGTAAGCTGCTGCATGTTATAATAGAAGATTAACGTGATTACTTTACACTCCTCTGCTATGTGATGAACAGACGGTCAGCAATTTGTGCATCATTAGGAGTCTAGGAAATTTATAACATGTCTTTTGTGAAATAGGTTCCTACGTAAAGCTTATATTTGTAAGAGGGTGATTGTCCAAGGTATATATGTTATGTAGTAAAAACGCCAGGATACCGTTTATATCCATGACCAATACACTTCATGTTTTTGATTACCTTTCAAAATAAAACGGTACCCATTTTTGTATATTTATTCACTAAAGTGATTTAATTACACCTTTAGATATGAATTGTAATCCTCTTAAAAGCATGTTGGAGTTAGTCTGTCGATAGACAAGACAGTTACTGACGAAATAAAATCACTTGTGATAGAAGATGGTATCACAGACATTTCAGCAGTACAGACAGTTTTGAAGCATTATGGAATGGAATTGCTTGCTTCTGCCTTACGACTAACAGACATTTCGACCATTCTATAAAGATAATTAAGGACATATTCCTGCAGCATGGAATGTGACAGGTTCAAATCCCGTTAAAATTAGGTTTGTATGTGTTGTTAAGAGAGCAACATAAACAGTATGTAATAATCTCAATATAGATTGGTTTAATGAAAAACAACAACCCCATCCTCGACACTCGTTTCCTAATAAACATTTTCCTATGACTCAACTGTTCATACGGCATTCACCACTTTCTCTATGAAGCATTAAGCACATGCGACTGAATCAAAATGTCCCACTGTTGCAGTCGTCTTTCACATGTGCTGGATAAACATCAGTTTTTCACATTTGCTTCATTCTTATAGTCAGTAAATTGCTGGACGACATTACTGGACAGTGCAGTGAAACCAATTATTTATAGTTAAATATTTTCATGGCATTTACTAAACATTAAACATTTTTAGCCCAAGTTTGTGTCTGTCGTTATACGATTTATAAAAAATGTTCTATAATTTTGCTGTGAGTAAAATAGATGAATAAGGTACAGTAACCTCAATAGATACTGAAAAGCATAAGAGATTTCAGCAAAATTATTGTGAGCAAAGCAGCTAATTCTTCAAAATAGATTAAATAAACTTGCGGAACACTTGGGCTTTTATTGTCTTTCAGTTTAAGTTTTTTATTCAGTCAGACAGATATTTCAGATTTTTTATTAGGGAAGTCAGACAAATATTTGATTAAGGAACAAATGAAAAAAAGCCTAATCAAATTTAAGTGAACAATTTTCAGTTTCATACGTTCATTTGAGACATAGGAATGTTTTTTAAGGAATCACTGTGTCTCAACGGTTGATATATGTGGGGATGTTTCCGATTGAAATTAACATAATGGAAATTGTTTTGTTGGGTAAAACGGCGTACCAACAAAAATGTAGAATGTACCGAAGCAATATGCGATTGATATTTTCACAGTAAAGATGCATTTTTATTACAACTTTTAAAGTTGATTCCCTCCGATGACATTTTTGACATTTTCAATTTCCATTATTTGAAATACTTAATATATATGATTATTTGATATTGCCATTTAGTGAGCGCTAATTACGTTTGTTTATTCAATGTTTTATGTAATTGAATTACGAAATAATCAACGACGGTTTACATTCTCAAAAAACAAACATTTTATATAAACACCCCATGTTAAGACTATGCTCAGATGTCTATGTAACAATTTAAGCACTCACTAATTGCGAGATCAAAAAAAAAAGAAAATGGTTGTACATGTAATAGAATAATGCAGAATGCATAGAATAATACAGAAAATTTATCGGAGCATACAATGCAATGAACATTTCAATAGAACACACATCTTAATTTTCAACATCTAAAACAAACTCTTGACGAACATGAAGAGTTAATTCACAATACTTCAAACGTTCCATTGTATGCAATACTTAATTTAACCGCATTATCTGAAAAGGTATATTTTTGATTATTTAAAATAATCTTAACTTGATACCAATTGCATCTAGCCTCTTATAACCCAATCTGATTAAAACCCGAAGTGAAATTTTTCGCTCTTCTTCTCGCTTTCACTTTTGTTTGCAGGACTTATTTGAGTGACATATTACAAGTATTATTTATAATATTCCATTTAAACTTATTCCAAAATGTCACTGTACAAGTTCTTCTAGAAAGAAAATAATGAAATAATATAATACTTATAATATCAACATCAAGTGAGAAATCTTCAATCAAGAGATCTCTAGACGCCAAACGTCCATCAATCAGTTGTAAACACGAAAGAAGGAAATTGAAACTGTTCAATGCACATTAATCAGGCATTGCTTCCTTGCACTAATCCTTTAAAAATGAGCTTACAGTGCCTGTGTTGCAAAGAATAGAAATAATCATTTAAGACGATCAGAAAGTCTATGAGATATTAGCATAGTTTAAGAAACAAAATATTGTTCATGCTTTCTTCATTATTACTATACTTTTTTATAAACATTATGGAAACTAATCGCTTATTAACTCGTCTACCAATAACTATTTTTTTCTATTTGTTAGATTTATCGTCTTGACATTAGAAGTACAGATTGTATTATAGGGCATGTGCGTTTTTGTACTTAAAACAATAGACTTTCCCACTCATTAGGCAAATAAGCTGGTGCAGGTACAGCATTCTATTGATTAAAAGTGGCCACTTTGACAGCAACATTTATTATAAATAGTTCAAATGAACACTATAAATTGCACTTATAAGCTAATCAACTATGTTAAATCTAACTAAACTACAAAAAATGTATAAGTATTAAGGTCTTTGTATTGCATCCCCAGATACTGGTGTGTATAAGTGAAATTTTGACTTGGCGCGGCGATTTAGCAAAAGAATAGTCTAACTGTCAAAAATAGTGATGGATGAATATATTAAAAGATATTCTTTGATTATCTGTAATATCTACATTCTTACTCATTGAGCCACTAGTACTGAATGATTAAATTTGTTTTTACAAGAATAAATACTTTGAAACTGAGCAACGTTATGTTACGACTACACAAGCAGAACTTTTGATAAAATAATAAATTCCCATGAACTAAGCTTATGCATCGACTTTACCGACATGGTCGTTTCTTTGTTGTCTATTTGACCCGGGTAGGTAGCGCATTTGATTGCGCGCCGGGATATCGAATCTAGTGTTCCGAATGTATACGGGTTCAAATCCCAACTTGGGAGGTTATACCCGTTCATGAAAATTTTACAATTATTATAATATCTATTTTTTCCATTAATAAGGTTTACGGAGAATCTTCCGCTCTTGTGGAAGGGTAGGCGAGTACTGGTTGTAGACAAGTATCCAGAAGAGCTACTATGCGTAGAACGTCGTTATATAACCTAAATTGTGATGACATGGCGTTAAACTCAGTATATAAAAAGATATAATCAATTAGATAATTGTTTCCTTTTTCTAAATATTTACTTGTATCAATAATGAAGAAAGCTCACAGTTGGCTGATATTAAAGCGACTGATACAATACAATACAATACAATGCAATAATTGTGAAAATCGAACCAAGGTTATTGACATAACTTCCAATTTATCATTAAGACATTTTATCTCGATGTAATCACAAAATTCAATTTAGTAACCTGAAAGAAATTTACTAGACAAATTTTGAACTAGTCTTTAATCAATAAAAAGACAAGACGTTCAATAAAATGAATTTGAGTTTTGCCTTTCGACATTTTCATTGAGCAGAAGAAAACAATTAATTCTTATTTTGATGGACAAAAAGCAATAAAAATACAATACTTTCTGAGTCATTGAAATTGGAAAGTATCGATCTTTGACTTCGAACCTTTCTGAATTCCGAGAAACTAAAATATTGGTGGACATGATTGATTCATCCGAACGCTTCATACCCGACTTACTTAATTCTTACATAGGCCTGATAGAAGATCTGAATAGACAATTGCTCTGACACATGCTTTATGTAGTATTCTAATTAAAAAAAGCCTGAAAGTTAGCTTTTATAACAAACTAGAGGCTTCAAAAATTTTAGATAAATGTATTACATACTGCCGAAAGGTCATCAATAACAGCATTACCTAGGATTAAAATGACCCAGATACACTTAAAACGATCACAAAAAACTTAAAAACGGGATATAAATCATGAAAATCATTTTCCCAAAGTGTGGCGCATTATGTAAATAATTGTCAAAACAAAATCGTTTTTTCTTAATTAACAAAAAATTACTTTGTATCATAAGTTGTTGTTTGTTTTTTTTATAACATTTAACGCCGTGTCAACACAATTTTAGGTCATTTTACGGCGTCCGGTGCACCTAACCTAGCTTTCCTGGACCATTGTCTATAACCAATACTCACCTACCCTTGAAAAAAATCGACATTATTGTCAAATTTTCATGGAAGGGTATAACCTACCCGGGTGAGATTCGAACCCGCACCCCTTTGGGCACTAGATTCCAAATCCCGGCGCGCTACATGTACCAACTGCGCTATCGACTCGGGTTTTGTTTCATAAGTGAATACAATCAGAATAGTGCATATCATGATTATATCATTTGCATTTCTCTAGGTTAATGGTTATTGCATGAGAACATTGTTTCTAATTTAGAAAAAGGACGCAAATGTGAAATATACAACCTCTACAGAAAACGTTTTGAGGAAAGTAATCTCAAAAGTGTGATCTCTAAAAATTTGTAAAGCAATTTCTGCAGCGATAAAATTACCAGCAGAACACTTTTATTTTGTAATGTTATGAGATTAAATTGTCCATTAAAAAGGACACGATGGCAATACCACGTGACTTTGACATCACAAATACTAGTTTTTAAAAGAAATCAGTGCAAATCCGCCTCGACTTAAGAGTTTTTAAAGCGCTGTAAGTATTTTAATACTTGTCAAGTGTACAAGATACCTACTCGAAGCTAATTTGCTGCACATCACACCTCCATCGCCAGTTTAATACTGTTTGCAAACACCAAGGAAAACCTACCAACGTTTTTCTTATTAAAAAAACGACTTGTCAATATAGAACGCTCAAATGAAATAGTTTTCTAGGGTACTAACATAAAGTCTGTTGTAAATGAACATACCTTTTAATTGTGCTTTTAAATGTTCCGCTTTCATATTTCCTTGCATTGACTGATGTAATTATTACGAATAAAGATAAAAGAACATAAATTTATTTGTGATACAACTAGTACGTCTATCAATCACTTTTAAATAAGATTAGCTGAAGGAAATGAAAATGTCGAATCTGTCACGTGGTTTTGTAAGCGCTCCAAGTACATAAATCAAGGATTACTTTCCTGTGCTGATCGTGTCCAAAAGGAGCTTACTGTGTGTCGCTGAAATATGGTGATAAATCGGATAAAATGATAAAAAAAATTGTTGAGACATTAGAACTGTTAAATTAACAAAAACTAAGACGGTTTGTCAAGATGTCATATGATATAAAACATCATCGCATGCTGAATTCTAATTCTGTTAGATTACCAGGCTTTGATGGCATTGTGTTACTTAGTCTTAACGATATATGATGGGTTCTTGTTAGTTTTTATATTATTCCGAAATACTATTATAGTTAAGCAGAATTATGACCGAACCTAAATTTAAATAGCATAGAAAATGTCTTGGTGTTATTAAACGCTGGAATACAATAGATGTGAAAATTATCGGGTTCCTCCCGATAACCCTTGAGCATTTCCGAGAATTCAAGATGGCGTCTAAGATGGCGCGTCGGAGATATGATGCACAGCAAACAGTACGCACTTATCAACTTAGACTCACGCAGGTATCATTGGATTATGCCTAAAATTAAAAAAAACGTACAGCTGTTTAAAACTTTAAGTATTGGCGGATTTTTCAATGTTTATTTTCTTTTTGAAACCGTAACATTTGTGATGTTTTAGTCACGTGGTATTGCTACCGCGTTTATGTTAGATGAAAATTGTACGTAAATGCAATTATTTACACCATCTTTAATCAGTACTTACATTTTTCTTAATGAATAAATATTTAAATTGGTGTAATGTCTTTATCGTACCTAAATCGCTCAGAAATTGATGGTATAAGTTTTCTAATTTTAAATAATGGCGAAGAAAGTTTGTCTCAATGCATTGACAATATTTATCAATTATTTTCTCATGTGAAAATTTAATCGAATTTGTTGCAATATTCTATTGATCAACATGTTTCATTTCTCGATACAATAATATATTTTAACTAAACAACGACAGAATTATTTCTAGAATTTGATAAATTTGGCGTCTTTAATTCTTTGGCGCCAATATATTATATTATGTTTTGTTTCCTCATTTTTATTAATTTCTGTGACATAACGGGAAATGGAAAATTAAGTTTTAATTTAAATAATAATTATTCTTGTACCTATTTCGGTGATGTATTTGGTTTATTAAATGTAAATGAACTAGAAACGCTAAAAACTCAGTATTTTAAGCCTTGAAGTACATGAAGCCATATTTTGGGGTGTGTCGAATTTGATTATGATATTTTAAATATGCGTATTGTCAGTAAACAGTTGTATTTGTACAAAACATATGTTTGGAATAGTTTCGAATATATCTAAAAAGTAAAGAACATTTTCTTTGTGATTCTGAATATGTTATATTTTTATATTATTCAAAAGTGGGTCACATCATAATCCGTAAGCACTTTAACAAGATACCTCCGTCAAACCAACGTTAACAAAACCTAATAAGTCAACGCGACAATTAGGTGTTAAAGTGTCCTTTGGGGAGTTTTTAAATGTAATTTCATTTAGAAATAATGCGCAAAATGAATAAGCTGCTTACTTTACTAAAAATATTTTTATGGTTTCTTTTATAACATATCTTTTATAACTAGCGATGTTTCTATGTGTGTTAATACCTTCTTTGTTAAACTCTAATATTATAAACAGAAAGTACACTTTGACAAATAACCTTTGTAATGGGTAACATTTGATACATGATAAGATAACTCATTTATATAAATCTGTCTTTTTTGTAGTAAACAAAAAGCGATTTCATACAATTTTAAAATGGTTTAAAATTTTTAAACGACATAGTTTCACTTATTTCAATTTTAAAAACATGTTTAAAGATTCCAAAAAATAGAAATCGTTATCATGACCTTGGGCTGTAGCTTACTAGCAATCACCAGATAAAAGATAACTAGAATTTCAAATTGCTTACGTTCAATAAAGTAAAGATGCAAACTGTAAAATTTGACCAAAAAGAACTTGTAAAATTGTGGATGCTTTGAGATCAGTGAAGGACTAGCAACATTCCTTATCATAAGACACAACAGAAGATAAAACTTCTATACGAGTACCAACGAAGGTGTGAATAAAATGCCAAGTTGTCCAAGCTTTTTATTGTGTTGTTAAACTATTAAATCAAACGTTTATTATGCGAAATATCGTCTGGAGATTGTGTTTATCTATCTATACGAGTATAAAACAGTACAATATAAACAACACAATGTTTCCTGATAACAGTATTTTAATAGAATAGCCATCGACTATACAATAAATCAAGTCAAGTAATTGTTGGAGGTTTCGGAAATGATTAAGTCAATTTTCAATACTACGACTAATTCGTAAGTGGAAATAAATTGAGTTGGGCAAAACAGAAAGACAAATGAAATACTCAAGAGTATTGCCCTATTAGTATAGGGTCATTTAGAGGTCATGTATACATTAACTCATATTTTGATATTTAAGAGTTCTTATATTAAAGTAGATTCTACGCCAGCGGATTTTTAACACATGCAAGTTTCTGGAAAGTTTACAATACCATGAATAGTAATAAAACAATACTCGACTGAAAGATTGATTTTTCATCGCGGAATGAGCTATGAATGTTTTCAAGAGTGGCCAGTCGTTTTCTGAGTAAAGTGGCCAATTCACTTCACAATACCGCCAAAACTGAAATCAGTGCCAATAACACTGGCCTCTGTCCAATAACGAATGTCTGCGCTCTGATTGATTGGACAAACGGGGCCAATATCAGTTATTAGTCCACAAGTAGTTATTTAATAAAATTGTCATTAACTAAGTGATTTGATATAGGCTCTGTTTCTTTTTTCGTCCAATGCGGCTGCCCTTGAAAAATATATTCACGGCCAATATTATATCACTTACCTAATAACATATATAATATTAAACGAAACAAAACTCTCTTGTGGCCGTATATAATGTTATTCGCATTACAAGTACGTATACGAGAGCATGTACACATATTACTAATGACAAATTGTATTTGGAATCGATAGACACCGTTCATTAGATGACCCCTGAACAAATATGGTTTAAGTAGCTAATTGGTTGTCTACTTGTGTCATTAATTTGATGGTGATGTATTGTACTAAGTAAACAGTTAAATCTCAATGATATATACTTCCGATCACATGCAAGGATCACAAAATCTACAGAATCCTAAGATCATTAAACTGCGGTTTGCCCTTGAGAGATTTGTATTTCTTGTAACAGATTGTGGACGAATATAATCACCACATGTAGTTGATGATATATTTGGAACATTTATAGGATACGCTACAGACGAAGACGAATAATGTCAAAGCAAATTATACAAATAGCAGAGCTAAAAGAAAACTAGTTGGTTCATGATTTGATTAAGGAGAACATATTGATTTTGTTTCTATGTGTTTTTTTAATTGGATGTCATAATAATTTACACGACATAATAGAAGCAACTTTACATAATTAATCTATTGATTCGCACCATGGTATGGCAATGACATGATTTGATGGTGAACTATGTTTTCATTTATTGGATATCAATTATTGTTTTAAAATAGAGTTATTGTCCTTGATTAACTACGATAAGGCACATTTAAATAAAATAAATTTAATTAAGAAAACTGAGGTTTAAACATTACTCGGATGCCTTAACCGTGTACCCGTCTACTACGATTTGTTTTTATTAAATAGCCTTTCAATCATTTTGATTTGACGCTGTAAAACTTCGGTAGGTCAGGTACAACAGCTGAACCTACTTATCGCCTTTTCTAGACACTTTTACTACATATTTCTATTGGTTTTTTTCATGCTTTATGGTGGTGTTATTCGATGTGAAGTGAATTTCTAATCTTATGTTTACATCGTCAAAAGACGTCATGTAAGAAGATAAATTTATAATTTGTGTGAAATACTTCTAACGGAACACAGAACTAAGCATGAAGAAAACAGAATAATCGTCAACTTTGGTGTAAGAACTTGGAAACTCAGAAAACGACATTTTTACTTGTGGCTATCTAGGTGACACAAGTTGTTAATGTACCATTTATATAAGATAATTGTTTTCTTTATATACACGAACAGGAAATGAATTACACCAACAAAAATGATATATAGTTCTCAATCTATAGTCAGGACAAATGAATTCATGATTCAAAGAAATAAAACCACTATACGAAGATATGTTCATCAACAATAGACTTGAAAACTGTTTCACTGACATGATGTTATCAGAATATATCATGCATTAGAGACACAATAAATTATTCGAAAGACTTTGCATTCTAAATTTGAATTTGACAAAGTGTCTGTTTCTTAAAAAAAGTGGGATACTTTTATAAGAGCACACTATATTCATTTGTATGCATATGTTCAATATACTTGAACCAACAAAGTTACAGTGTTTTATTATGTAATTTGGAATATTTTTTTTCTATAATAAGACTTTATCTTAAACATATTGTTATCAAAACTATTGTTTTTAGTATTGATAACCACATTCGGATTTTGGTTTCGATCTGCTTTCACTTAAAATGCCATAAATAACATTAACATATTTCAGAATTTAATTAAGAAATTTTGAACAAATGAGGTGTTTGTAATAGATAAGTGTCTATGCAGTTCAAAAACATTGTTAGTTTTGATAATGCTATTTTAAAGAGCAAGCTATTCTATGAGACATAATTTAATTGTTTATCTACCTAAGATAGGTCTAAATCATATTTAATTGACATATGTGTCGACTTTACAAAATTTACAACCTGTTTTTGTCTGGTTTTGTCTCTTTTTGAGATATAATCGTTAACTAAAATCAAATAAAACTTTGAACAACAACATGAGAGAAAACATTTTTTTACTTGTGTATGTTAAAAGTACAAACTTTTTATTAAAATAAATTTTATCATCTCAAGATAGACTACATACATGTCAAAGCATCTTTAAATCAGTAAAATACTCATATGTTGTGATTGATTAGTGTTTGAGTTTTATAAACTGAGCCCAAAAAATAGCAACTAAATGCATCGTTTAGAATTAACAAATGTTCTTTGAGTCCAATTCAATCGCACACAAGACATGTTCAATGTAACTTGTCAAATTGTATTTGCATTTGGTTGCCTGTCCTCACTATTAAAACAATTGATGTAAGTTCGCTTATTGATGATGACTATTGAAATAAAGTATTACTCTTAACTAAGATATTTAGTAATAATTTCGACGAACGATTGTAGTTTTGTCAGCTACTTTTGAAATTCAGACATTACTTTTAAAAATTAAACAATACATACCGACTCTTAATGCTTTCATGCTGTAAATTGTTATTCTTGAATTGATCTTTGTAATTAAAATGCATTCTAATATTGTTTTCATTTTCGCGTGATATTTTTACCTTTCAATACACAGTCAAGTGTTTGCCTGTAACCCACCACCAAGATGATATAAGGGATTACATCTGATGCACAGAGAAAGGACCAGTTTGTTGACTTCATAATATGTTCAACTCTTAAACATTATAAATGTACAACACATATCCTATCATTAATTGCATATTTTGTTAAATAAATGATACTTATGGTTGATTTCAAAACATTTTTTTCTGATACCGGACAGTTCTATTAGAAGTATGGTAAACTTTGATTTACATATATTTGTAATTTAATTTAATGCATACATGTCGCTTTTCGTCGATCACTTAGTCGGCGCTTATTAAAACGGTACAAGTGAATGCAAATAAAATAGCCCATTTGTAAAGTGTGAATGATGAATATACAATGTATATGCTATATTGCTCGCAAACTACATTAAGCTCGGCGATTTGATTAAAGTTATTGTGATAAATGTATATTTGACTGATTACTTTTCAGGATTTATATAGAGGCATATGTATCAATTTCCTGGGAAGTGAATATTATACTTACATTGCAAGAATGAAATATTGCGATCCCTGCCATTTATTCAATGCAGTTTATCAATCTTGCACTAAATATTCATTCAGAATTGATTTAACTCTTTTAGTTTAGTAGTGTAAATCCGTAAATGCAGTAGAATTTATTTGTAGCTAATCTCCAATCTGATAAAAAAAACCCTGATCCTAAATTCTCCACTCGCCTACTCGCTAATATAAGATCTGGCTATTGTGTTATGAGGGTCGCGATCAGGTGACCTTTTTTATTATAATATTCATAACGCAATCATTATGTTAAGCAACCTGTTTACATAGTCTATGTCACGCAATTTGGAAAGAGTCGTCCAATCACAGCCAGTGAATAAAGCCACCGTCAAATTAACTCGATTAAATCGGTCTGAAAATAAATAAAAAATACAAAATCAAGATGCTATTGTTTCGTCTAGACAAAATCTACGCATTAATAAGGGACTTTAGTCAGTTACTTCCCATTGTATACTCTTCAAACAGGTAGGTCCTATTAGTTGGATTACTCGGAAATAACCCTTACTTTTTAATGTCAATTTGCCAAAATTAATCATAAATAATTTTTTGTAAATCATTTAATTTGTTTGAAATTTAAGCTAAGTATTTTTAGGGTAATTTAAGAACCATCTAAATTACATCTTAATTAACAAGAAAAAAATTAGATAAAATATTTTGTTATCCTTACATAGAAATTTAATGATAAAATCCGAGGATTTCAACTGTAAGAACCTACTTACCAATTAGATTGCTTCAGATTTTATCAGGGAAAGATAACTGACTAAAGTCCCTTATTGGTCGAAGCAAGTCATCTCGACGTGACCTTCGGAGCGACCATAAAAGATCCTGTAAGACAGGATAAGATATCTGTTTACGGAGAGGGAGCTATTTCATGACAAAGTTCTGATCTAAGACGAAACAATTGACAAACGACCTGTTATGTATCCGTCTAAATTCTAGGGCAGTGTTATAGTGCATGAAACACCACTTTTTCTAATTACTTTCCTAAATGTTAGAATAACCGAAGAAACATAAAGCTAAGAAAACGTAGAGCTGTTGTAAACAAATAAATTGTCACGTAGAACTGTTATTACATAGTAAACTTACGACAAAAATATTAATTAACCCGTTTTTCGGCGTAGCTGTCTAAGCTGGATTTTGACCTACATTTCTGTATAATGACGTATGTTTGGGAATTTCGGAAATCCGCCGTTCTATTGGATGATTTTATAAGCACTGAAAATGACGTACGGGGGAAACAGAGAAAATCCCCTCTTCGATTGGATGGCCCTGACACGCGCGAAAAAATAAAGGCCACACTATTATAATGCAGTGTTTTACGAAATTTTGCTTCGTTCGTAGATTATTTTTTTGGGTAGACTTCTATTGCTTTCCAAAGTGTTTTTTTATTTTGTAACAATAAAAAGTTACGTGTCAAACACAATATTTTATGGGTAAAATGAATTACGTCTCCAGATGTGAACCGGTTTCTAGTAAAAAGTCTGACATATTACCCAATAATTATTAAATTAGCCTCACTACGTCCAGTTTCCGGGGTTTACACTTTGAGAGTCACAGCTCCACATATAGACCAGTTCATTGTTATTGTTATAATGTCTATAAATAGTAACAAGGAGCTGATAAAGACTACAGGTAACCGTTCGCTGGTTGGCAAGAAATGATAGCGAGTAAATACAATGAAAACACAGTAATTTTAAAATTGCAATTACTAAGTCATTTTTCATCAAACAATTTTGCATTTTATATCACTAGAAAGGTCTTGAAATTCATATTTTGAATATCTAAAAATTATTTGTCAAAAAGAATTGTTTTTTGTTGGCGAGTGTTTTAATGATCTGCCCTATGAAACATTTAATATTCATAGCTCGAAGAGTTATGTTTAATCAATTTAATCGTGCGGTTAAAGTGCTACTAGGGTATCAGTATTTTTTGTGAGCCACAAAATAAGAAATTTAGATGAATCGGTCTAGTAAACGCAGTTGTACCCTTTGTATATAAGTATATTAAAGGTATGTTGGAAAAATCAAAGGGAGGTAACTTGACAATTCCCTGTGGTTATCAGTGTACGGCAATTGCATTGGCTGTCATATTGTTTACGGTAGGCAATCATGTGCCAAGTCTGCGAAACTGGTCTGCAAATGTTGTTGATGAAGTGATGATGCGTGGTCACAACTTGTATGAGCAAATACTAAAGGAATCTGGCAATCCATCACCACGTCAAAAAATAGGTTTTAACATTAGTGGTCCTATGTAAATGGCTCTTCTGTGACCTTTGACCTTTTCCTCAGGTGAGCACCCAGGGCCCTTTGGGCCCTCTTGTTTTTAAATCGACGCCGTTTGTCTTTTTTAAAGACATTTCTTGTTATTCTGTAACATGCATTAAAATAAATGCTAGTCACGACGGTTAAAATCTCAATTGAAATAGAAAATAGACTCTACAATTGCAGCATTTTTTACTTTCACTAAGACTTCTCCAAAATTAATTTTCATGTTAAACATTTTAAAGTGAGAAGACCAGAAGTGCGTGTTGGTTAAAACAATAGTGAAATATGTATAAAAAGTAAACCAAATCCAAATAGTCGAATTATGACAATACACCCATTAGTTATTTTTAAATGTCTCTCAATTTTAACATATCTTACTATGTCACACATTTATAATTTAGAATAAATATGAAAAACTTGTTATCATATTAAAGAAATCTTAATTGTCAATTTAAAAGTTATATCTTATGCTATGTTATACCTTCAATAAAATATTTTATACTGATTGCTATGACAGTTATGATTTAGTTTAGTCTTATCGACAGAGAATGATGCTTTATAGACAAGAAATGTTAATTATTTATACAAAGGATGTAATCCATGGATTAGATAGCAAATCGAACGGGTGCATTATTTTTGTCCCGCTCACGTGTGTTTTTGTATTATTTACGTCCCGCACACGTAATTTGTGCAGCAATTATTATGCACCAAAACAGTTTAATTAAAATCATTGGAAAGAAAATTGTTTAGGGATTTCGAGATTCTGTTAAAGTCAAATTAGTGAACTGATTTATTTTAGCAATGCACTCTCAATGGTCCACACAATTGAAAAGCTTACGAAATTAAATCTCGGTCGGTCTAAGAAACTGCTGATTTAACTCATTATTTTAACTGGTTCGTACTATTTGTATAACACTTATTTGCGCTGGTAATAACAGTGATATTTTAGATTCAAATGACTTCTTCACATGTCAAGTATTACTAAACAACTACAAAAAATAATTAGAACACACATTTGACTAAATTAGCCGTCCCAGAGATGTATTTAAGTGATACTGGAATGATAACAGAAATGTCGAAGGGTTAGTCAGAAAATACGCTCATAGAGGTGCATAACATACGCGTCAGAGGTCGCATAATGACCAAACACACGTTAAAAGTAATATTTTTATCATTTTCATTAAACGGAACCCATAGTAACAACAAGAAATAACTACCACTGGTCTATAGAAAAATTCAATTTCATATAGTATGGGAACCGTTCACGGAACGGCAAGGGAATCGACCGATGAAAAGTTCCCAAGACCCGTCATATGAACGGCACTTAACCATTCAAGCAACTACACTCGCTATATCCGCGACATAACAACACTATTTAAATATCTAGTGTAAACAAATTAAAACAATAAATTATATACATGTAATCTTCAGTGACTATATCTTAATCATTTTGTCTGGTACTTTTGGTGCGACTGACATTTGAATTATTGCAAATTTGAACAACGTTTTAGCAGTTAATTTAAGTGTCCGATAATATCTACCACACAGCTTGTATTTTACGTTGAATTGTGTATTTGTTTTGTTTTTGCTAACACAAGGTATTCATGAATGTTATTTCTTCGTACAGGATTAACCCCTTGCATTTTTCATGCGATGCATCAGTCAATGTTCTTTTCAATTAAACTAAATAGAAACAAATAATAGTGGCTGTTTAGGTATCATTTATCACATCTGTAATTCTGTTTCAGAGTTGTTTGCTTCGTAAACTTCAATTCGATTCATACAATTTTTTTATCTCATTTACTTTATTATCATCTGTGTTCTAAATTTGGTTTTTAAAGTATCGATAAACTTTACAGAGTAGTATGATATTGTCAATTTAAAAGGTTGTATGTAACATGTTTCTTATAGAAATTAGTCCATTACGCCTTCAATGAACTTGGCACTGGTTCCATCACGACATCGTAAAACACGGCTAATCTGTTTTTAGAAACTGAGATAGGATTTATATTCCATCCCTTTTTATCGTTACATATTAAATACGCCTTTCCCTGTCTCGTTACTATCCTACCATGTTTAATACGGGTGTAACGTTATGAAATGTTAAGGACATCGAGAATTACATTGAAAAAAGTTAATCATAGAGTTCTAGTATCGACAAACTAATCTTACTCTTCAATGAAATATTAGGAGCTATCACTATTTTTAACGAAGTAATTAGAAGGTTGATGCAAACAACATGCCAACTAAGTTAATCTTATCACGTTGAACGTAAATCACATTACTGGAATTCTAAAGATATTGTTGAAGTGGAAGTTTCTATCACATTGTGGTGAATATTGTAAAACGCAAGCTATGATTATGTTATCGTCATTTGCCCCAGGTAATAAAAACGACATTATTGCACTTGGGTTTAATAAAAAGACATCTAGATTATGTAGTTATTATAAGAATTATATCATACAGTGGTTAGATATCTTTACATAGTGATTAGACAATTCACTGATCATCTTCCGGTTGTGATTATAAACAAACATTGAATAGTAAGTGTTTCAATCTGTACATTTACACAGCATAGCTGAAAAAATTGGGATCTAGACTCAGGTGTGCTGCATTAACACATCATTGCTAAAACAACTGGGATCTAGGCTCATGTACAATACGTTTACACATCATTGCTAAAAGTATAGGGATCTAGACACATGTGCATTGCATTTACAAATCATTGCTAAAACAACTGGGATCTAGACACATGTGCAATGCATTAACAAATCATTGCTAAAAGAATTTGGGATCGAGACTCGTGTGTGCTGCATTAACAAATCATTGCTTAAACAACTGGGATCTAGACTCAAGTGTGCTGCATTAACACATCATTGCTAAAACAACTGGGATTTAGACTCATGTACAAAGCATTTAAACATCATTGCTTAAACAACTGGGATCTAGGCTCTTGTACAAAGCATTTAAACATCATTGCTAAAACAACTGGGATCTAGACTCGTGTGTGCTGCATTAACACATCATTGCTATAAGACATTGGGATCTAGACTCGTGTGTGCTGCCTTAACACATCATTGCTTAATTAATCATTGATTAATTGATTCGCAGCTACACTGGTTATAATGTTCTTCCATAACTACATAGTCCATCTTTTCACATGCATTCTTTGTGTTAAATGGTATAGGAATTAGCTGTCCAAATAATCGCAATCGTAGTAGAGAGTTCACATTTAAGCGATCTTTGTCTGACAGTCTAGTTTAATAGTCAGCTCTTCATAATTTTCGTGTGTCTTTGCAAATTGTGTCTTCATTATTAAAATGTAGTCCCCATTTCATATCATGGCGTGTTCTACACCATCGCCGAAATCGGTTTTCGCTATAGGGACAGACATAGCTTTAGAAATACAGTCCAATTATTATACTAATAGCATACGAAGTCTGCTCAGACTTTGCAACTTTTCACAAAGCCTCATTAATCAGAACCTTCGACACTTTCTCTTTCCCGTCTTGTTCTCGTAAGTAGACGTTACGAGTCAATTCAACTGACTCGATTGCTGATGAATACAATGTAATAGAAATCTCATACCAGCGGTGACAGAATAATCAGCAAGTAACTGCAGACACAAGGTCATATTACTAAAACTGCACACGGATAATGGTTTTTGCCTTTTTTTTCTTAGTCATTAACTCTGAAATATCCCATTTATCATGTTAATGTTCTTATACTGCTGATTACAAAAGCCTTGGATAACTGTCATTGTCAGCTGAAATTTGTTATTTATCATGTGTTGTTTATTACAAAAACTATTTGTCTGATTGTGACAAAGGATTAAATAATCTTATTTAAACACCATGCAGACCATGTAAAATTGGCGATTGTCAAATTTCACGACCATGAACATCATTTAGGCAATTTGTTAAATTTTGATTTATTTTTTCAGGATCTTTGTTAAATGCGCAAGATTTGTTGTCACTTTAAAAATGCCCAAACTGACCAAGTAATCTACAAAATGCCTAAATATGCAATGCATTTAACAATATTTAATTATTTGAATTAACAAATTGCCTGTAGCATATTCATAAACTAACGTGAAAAAAGTAAAATAATTGATTTAAGATACAAAAAGTAATGCTAATCAATCAGACAGGTCCATAAGCTCAGGTAATTCTTTAAAATTCCAACTCATCCCCTGAGTAAGAAGTGGTCAATACCGGCAGTCCACTGCCTCTAAAGCTTGATAAACTAAGTTTCATGGCTTCCCATCATCCTAAATTCTTCTATTAAGCTTTTCCTTTTCCTTTAAACCTATAAAACAATTTAGTTTGCTATACCAATAGTGTACTGGTCATTATTGGACACCATGAATTTCCGATCCTTGGCTCCAAGCTGTTGCTCTTGTGTAAGAGTTTCTATCGAAAACCAGGAATTTCCCATCCTTGCCTTCAAGATGCTGTTCTTTCACAATTATCCTGTGTCTAAAATATATCATTGTGTGATCATCCGATGTCTTCTTGTCTTTTGCAACGAAAAATAAACAAAACTTACAATAATGCCTTGCTTTGATAATCTCACAACATAAACAACAAAAAGGATAAATGCCTGTTAAGATCGAACAATCTTATATATTCACGTGCTTGGTCTGGCAAAACTTCGAAATAACAATTCATTTTAAAAAAAGACAATCAGTGACAATGTGTTTCTGACAATTAAAAGTCTAACAGAACATAACTAAAACCTTTACTAAAGAAAGTAGAGTTGTACTTTCTTTCTATGTACATAAGTTTCAAATATTTTCTAATAAGCACCTTTTCTAGCAGACAACGCAACTTTCACCAATCTTGTTATCTTGTAACGTGACAACGGTCATTCGTTATTTTATTTACTTAGCATTCGTAAGACTTCATTTTCACATAATTTCCGAATCACATAATGTACGATGATAGAATTATTTTAAGTGACAAGAAATATTGTGACACGTTTTTTCACTGTGTTTGTACAGACTTGATAGCTAAACGCTCTTCCATTGAAGGTTATATCACAAAACGCTATGTCGTTTAGCAAGAGATTAGGTATTGAATCTGGTTCATTGATTTTAATGCTGTCAAATGTAACTCTTTTCGAAAGACATTCGTAAATAATTTAGTGTTTGTATTACACGTTTCATTAGGTCACTTCTAATGGAAAAGCGTATTTCCTATTTCTTGGATTTTTAAATTGTATTGCGTTTTAGAAAATAATCATGATTTTTAAGTATTTTGGAGATCTCTTTTTGTTTCTTTATTCATATTATTAAAAAAATCTCCTGTAATCTTCAGGTTTTCCAGAAATTATGTTGTTGTGTATAATGTTTTTATTTAACCATACTTTCTAAGTTTGTATGAAGTGTCCACTTACATTATATAGTATCCTTTGTTGTGTTAAATTTTTTGTAATGTGAAGTTTACGACGTCTAACTGATACTGATTTCTTATTGTTGTTTTTAATATGTAAAAACAGAACACCAAACAAGTGTTTAAGAGGTATTATCTTGCCTTTAAATATACTCAGCAAAATAAAAAACTTTACATGGTGTTTAAGTGGGCATAATTTGAGTTTCCGTCGGAATATCTAAAAAAAAATTAATGCATTTTATTCCTTGAAGACATTGCATCACTTTAGTTACATTTTTGTTGATATAACTTGTACGAACCATGAAAACGACGTAAGAGTTTAACCTAGGGATCAGAATGAAAAATACAGGAATTAAAGGTGATGGTGAACAAAAGTTTGGATGCGTTGATTATTTTTATTTGAGTCCTTAATGTTGTTTAGAACACCTCAGTAACGTGTGTGCCCCCCATATCTGGCAATACACGCTCTAACTCTCCGCCTCATGGAGCGTACGTAACGTCTAATTAGGACGTTAGGCAACGCCTGCCATTCCACCTGCAGTGCATTAGTGAGGTCGTTAGCCCTTACTCTTCGTCCAAGTTCATCCCAGATATGTTCAATGGGATTCATATCTGGGGAAAGAGCGGGCCATGGCAAGACGTTGACGTTGTTACGCGCCAGAAAATTGGTTGTTAAGCGGGCAAAATGTGGCCTTGCATTGTCATGCTGGAAGGTTAGTCCAGGACCATGAGCCTGCATGAAAGGTACTAGAGTATTCGTGAGAATATTCACGTAACCTTGTGCATTCAGATTACCGGGGACTAGTAGTAGCAAATGGGGGGTTCGGATTGCGAGCTGAAAGCACCTTCTAAGAGCTGAAAAACACCTTTTTTTAGTTTTTGATCCAAGGGAGAGTAATCTCGCTAAAGTTACGTTTAACTATCACAGAGTTGTCTTTCTTTCCATAATATATCTGATTGTTTAGTTTGAACACGAGCTACGAGTTTTTTGAGTTGATATAAAAGTGGATGGTCAACGCGTGACACTCATTTCTTCTTAGAGCTTCACTCAATATTAGATTGAAAATATGGAAGACGCGGAGAGAAAACAGATTTTGGAACGTTATTATTTCACCACCAAACATCCCGCTGCGTTTGCCGGTGCTCAGAAATTGTTTAACGTTCTAGATAAGAAGTATCCTGGAACATTTACCGTGAAATTTATACAGCAGTGGCTAAATGATCAAGATGCTTATTCTCTGCAGAAGTCGAGAAGACATAGATTCAAGACGGCCAGCGTGCGAGTCTCTGGAATAGGTGAACAATTAGATATTGATTTGTTGTCTATGGTCAATTTAGCCGAGGACAACGACGGTGTTCGATTCCTCCTGTGCGCTATAGACATACTCTCAAGAAAGCTGTGGGTGCAACCATTAAAAAACAAGACTGCCAAAGTCGTATTAAGCGCCATGAAAGACATCCTGCGAGACATTTCTCCCACGAAAATTAAGAAAATTCGCGCGGATAAAGGGAGCGAGTTTTCAAACCAGTGGTTTAAAAAGTATATGAAGGAGGAGAACATTTATTTTTTCACTACCAATAATCCGCCAAAAAGCAATTACGTCGAGAGAGTGCAAAGGACTTTGAAAGAAAAGTTGTACAGAATGATGAGACATCAAAGGACCTATCGATACATCGACGACTTGCAGAACGTGGTGGACAGTTACAACACAACCCCACATCGCAGTTTGGATGGTTTATCACCGAACGACGTGAACAAAAATAATGAAGCCGACGTGTGGGCGCAAGTGTATCTCAAAAAGTCAAAAGGAAAACCGAAACCCGAATTTAAATTCAAAATAGGAGATCTCGCGCGCATCAGTTTTACGAAACAGCCGTTTCAACGTGCCTATCAAGAGCAGTACACTACCGAAGTGTTTAAAGTGGTGGGCAGATTATTGAAACAAGGCATTCCCATGTACAAATTGATCGATTTGAGGGGCGAGCGCATCGTTGGATTGTTTTACGACGCTGAACTTCAAAAGGTGAATAAAGACGAAAACAGTTTGTGGTTTATCGAGCGTATTTTAAAAAAACGGAAGCGAAACAAAAAAACTTCAATATTTCGTTGAATGGCAGGGATTCCCAAAAACATTTAATAGTTGGGTGGATGCGGATGATGTCAAAGACGTGCAGACTAGTACGACATAAACATGGATAGATATCTTTATATCAAAAGTGATGACAGCAACGATTATTTTACTGATAACCAGACTTATCGGTTTAAAGTTCATTTGAACTTGCCGTTGACGTTGCATGGACACTGGAAAGTCGCGCTAGTGGAATTTTATGTTGCGGATAAAACCAAGACGAGCACAACTTCTAAAACCGAGAATCATGATTTATACATTTACAGCGATCTATGTAAAGAAAGCATCGTACATGGTTCAGAACAACCGCTGTTGAGACGGGTGGAGAAAAATAAAAAAGACGGCTGGGACTATTTGTTCGATGCGCCATACTACATTCCCGTTAAAAAGCAAGAACTTCGTGAGTTTATCATCTATATAAAAGGAGCGGATGGTTCATACGCGACACATTTGAAAGAGCCTGCACACTTAACACTTCACTTGAAGCAGTATCCGTTTTATTAAGATGAAATTGTACGTGCCGAATCCGCAAAAGTGGGTCGAATTTTTCGATCGAGTTAGCAGCGGACAAACGACATTGAACCAATCAGGTGGCGGTAGACGACAATCTATCTACCCCGTTGTCGAATCAAAAGCTGCAGAAGACAAAACGTTCCCTATAAAAGCGGTGTTACCGGCCGAACAGACCACTGCACAGGCTAAATCGGAGTTGGAGAGGGAGGATATAAATCCAACAACAGTAGCGAATATGTTTCAGTCTTCCAACAGACGACGACGAAGTGGGACAAAACGCAAGAGATCTTCAAAAAAATCTCATAAAGGTGTCAAACGTCAGCGTGGTAGTGGTAAAAAGAAATCTTATTCAAAGAAACGAAGTGGAAAACAGAATAAAACGTCTAGACGTAGTCGTGTAAAGGACATATTTGAAATTAAATAACAATGTCGATGTTCAACGAAGAGAATTTTAAGGAAGGATTAGTGTCGGAATTAGCTTTGTTTGACTTGCCGAGCACGCAAACGAGCGTTACGGACGTGTATTACGATGAAATTCGACCACTTTCTCAGGTGTCGGATGATAGTCCGTTCGAGTTTAAAATCAGCGGACAAAATTCTATGGATTATCTCGACTTGAAAAATTCGCAGATTTACGTCAGATGTAAAGTGGAAAAAACGGACGGCACGGCTCTTCCAGGAGCGGGAACTTCTATGAAAGTCGGACCCGCCAACTTGTTTCTTCAAGCATTGTTTTCGACGACTGAAGTCACTTTACAGAACAAAGCTACCATCACTTGTAATTATAATCCGTACAGAGCCTACATCAACGCTCTTTTAAACTTCGGGTCCGAAGCCATTCAAAGTCAACTGACCACACAGTTATTCTTGCAAGATGACGCCGATAGTCCAGGAGTGACAGATCCTCAAGGGGCAAACAACGCACTTTATGAGCGAGCTGTATTGATCGCCGAATCTAAACACATCGATTTACAAGGACCCATTTTTCACGACCTTTTTTCGATGTCAAGATATTTGCTAAATCAAGTGGACGTAAAAATCAAAATGTACAGAAGTTCTATGAATTTCTGTCTGTTAACGGGAGATGCTAACGACTACAGAGTGAACATCGAAGATATCTACATTTTGGCTAAGAAGATACGAGTGAATCCTGCCGTCATTTACGGTCATTCAAAGATTTTGGAAAAGCAAAATGCGCTCTATCCATACAATAAAGTGGAAGTGAAATCAGTGAGCATCGCAACAGGTTCTACCAATTACACTTGGGAAAACATGTTTCAAGGAAGGCGACCCAACAAAATCATTTTGGGATTTGTGAAAAGCAAAGCAGTGAGCGGCGATTACAAAACCAACCCGTTTAATTTCGAGAACTGTGCCATTCAACAAATTGCTGTGTATTGCGATGGATTGCCTGTGGGTGGAAATCCGCTAAAATTGGATTTTGATGCAGCGGGTGGTACCACGTTCATGCGTGCCTATACCAATTTACTCATATCCAATGGCAAGTGGAGACAAGACGAAGGCAATCTCTTAGATAGAGATCACTATGTAAACGGCTCAACATTGTTCGTCTTCCAGTTAGAGCCCGACTTCTCACAGCACGGCGAGTACCTGTCGTTGGTGAAAACAGGCAATGTTCGTCTGGATGTGGTGTTCAAGACTCCATTATCGGGTAAGACATATTTTGTTCACCTTATTGTTGTATTCATTTTCACTACTTTTTCTCTAAAATTAAATATCTCTTTGCAAAACACATTTTCTCAAATTTGGTATCTCTTTGCAAAACACCTTTAGATTTAATATCTTTCCTACAATGGTTAATCATCTAGACGTGTGTAGATATAGTCGTGCTTGTACAAGGTAAATTTAAACTCAATAATGTTATATCTTTCAGAACCCATGAGTTGCATCGCTTACAGCGAAGGACCTGGTTATTTTGAAATCAACCGTGAAAGAGATATCATCATTCCATAATGGATACCTCACAGTTACAGTGCATGATTGATTGCGATCCCATATTGAACAAACGAGTGATTGGTGTGTTCGCTGCGGATAGACTACCGATTGAACTTCCACCGATCCCCTTTGGATTCATTGCTAATACTGACATTCGATCTAAACCTGGTCGCCACTGGTGCGCATTTTTCAGCGATGCGCGTGGACATGTAGACTTTTTTGATAGTTATGGAAGATCAGCGAGTAAAAACAGTGTTTACTTTCAGCGATGGTTGAATAAAAATGCAGATAGTGCTCGTATTAATCACATACAAATTCAAAGTGATTCATCGAAAATATGCGGACTGTATTGCATACTGTTTCTTCATCATAGACTATCCGGATATTCTTACCAGGATTTTTTGAATATGTTTGATGCAAATGCTTTAGATGTTAATGACACGTTTGTTCTTAATTTTATGATAAATGCGTACAACCAATGTGTTTCAAATAAATGTGAAACTAATCAAACATGTACGTCTTTGATACAACATTTATAACAATATTTAATCATATATAATCATATATAATCAATAAAACGTAAAAACACAATAATGTTTGTTATATTTTATTTCTACGCTAATATATATTGTAATGATAAAATATGAATAGATACGATATCAAACATCATCGATATATTGGCAGGGAGTTACAGTTAATCCATTAAGTTCGAATGATTGTTCATGTAATGTACGTAAACCTACAGCACGTTCTGATAAAATATCAGACACTTGCGTGATAGAGACTTCAGATTGATTAGTCGCATGCACATCATCGATATATTGGCAGGGAATTACAGTTAATCCATCAAGCGTGAACGATTGTTCATGTAAAGCACGTAAACCTACAGCACGTTCTGATGAAATATCAGACACTTGCGTGATAGAGACTTCAGATTGATTAGTCGCATGCATAATGTCCTCAGACATTACAGTATCAGTTTCTGTTTGCTCACTATCAGTGTTTGAATCATTGTTAATTTTATAATGTCCATAGGCATAACTTTCCACTGCATTGAGCAAGTAACGTTTATCATCGAAAGCTGATAATCCAGTTTTTTGAATTGATTCTCCAAAAAGTTGATGTTTATGGCTTCGCAATGAATTCATCGAAGACACCAGACGTGTCTCACTGAAAAGAACATTTTTGTAATGCTCGTGTTTCAATTCTTTTTTCACTGTCACTTTCGAAATACCCTTCGCGCGTTTTTCTTCTTTATTGTCACATACAAAACTGTACATTTTTGATCTCAATCCCACAAATTCTGATATGGGTTTGCCGTTGGTCTCATCCTTCATTTTTCCTAACACTTTTTTGTTTCTATCACTATGTAGAAAATGCTCATTAGGATAATCTGAGGTATCGAAAAAGTCAATAGAAGTTTTCATGTCCTCATAGATGTCATTGGTTTCACAGAAGAAGAGAACGCTATCTGTATCCGTCATCTGCAGTTGCGCGCTGTTTTTATACTTCCGTTTGATATAATTGTACCAGAAGTCGTACATTAAGCTTTTACTCAAGTCTGAAATAGAGATAATAATATTAAACATCTGTAAGTGAAAATAACCATCAACTTAATAATAAAGTTATTAATTAAGTCTATAACCTTAGATATTAAAACACCAAGTGATTGATTACTTAATCATTGAAATAATGTAAAAACACCTATGTATTTAAATGAAAGGAGTTCACATATGATAATAGTGTTATATAAATCTAGAAATAAATTTTAATACCTAGTATACACATGCCACAGTAGATGGGTTTAAATAAGTTGACCTTTGCCTTATGCATTTCAACTGCAACCAAGTCTTCGTTGAAGATGGTGGTATGTTTGTAGGTAGGCTTGGCAGTACATTTTTTTAGTCTCCCTTCCGTGTGTACCAGTTCGATATTTTTATGTTGTCTCACATTTTCCATCGTCTGCAAAAAGGGAAGGACTTGTTTAATACATTGAACAGCGACATATTACGTATCTGCTTTTATAATAGTATAACAGTATAATACATAAAAATTGATAGACAGCACTGTAACTCATATTCAATATTATAGACTATCATTACGCATGAAACTTCAAAACGCAAAATACTTACTTTACCAAACACGGAGACATTCATCAACTTGTAGAAATTTTTTTGAAAGGTAGATGTAGCGTTCTTTCTCATCTCCGTGTTAAAATCAATATAACTTTTCATCCAAGCTTCTTGTTGAAATTCCAATACTCTGTGAATTGCTTTGATTTCCAGTCCCAGATTCACATACAATTGTAAAGTTCTGAAGTGCACCACGTATTTGTCCTTATCCTCCAATGTAGCTAGTAACTTTCCAACTTGTCCTCGCGACGGTAGGGGATCATTTTCCGTTAGATTGTACAATTTTCTCAGCAGCTGTTGTGCGTAAGGTGACAGCCGATCGTTCGAAATCACCTTTTGTTCCGGTGCTAAAGGTAGACAGTTGTGAATCTCATGTAATTTGTGGGGGTAGTGAAGCGATACTTCGAGGATATAACCTGTTTCTCCCGTTTCTGAAACAGTCATGACGTCGAACGATTCAATGTCTGTTTTATTCATGAATCGAAATCCTCCAACTGGGAGAGGTTGCACCATCGCCCAACCATACAAATTGTTTGCGTCCAAATACTGCAGATAGGATGTAGGTTTAGATGCATCATAATCTTCTAAGTAAGGATTGTTAGCTTTCTTGTATCGATTAGAGATCTGTGACAAGCCTCCTCGAATCCCAGACTCTACCATTAGAATTTGATCAATGTCCATGAGCAACTCCAACTCGACTCCCGTCATTTTGAGTAGAGCGGCCCACGATAAGCCAGGTGACGTAAAGAAATGTGGGGGGTCAAGATGATACCGCGAAAGACACACCTTTCGAAAAGCCTCAAACACATCACTCAGTAATGCTACATCCGTTTTCAGATAAAGATCGTGATACTGTCCTAATGATGTCATATTAAACGTTTCAAACACGGTTTTGGCATGATTGTAATCTTCTTGCGAAATATGCTCCTTCTTAATTGTAGAATAGAATTCTTCTTGAGGTGGTAACATTGGCTCATCAAATTTTTCAAAGGCATCCATGTACTCGTATGGATAGACACCCTTGCGCAGTAAAAGTGTGGCTTCCTCATTCGATTCACATTCTGCTAAGAGAGAAGGGAACGCTTGTAACCCGTCTGAAGCTAAATTTTCTACTAGGTTTTCTAAGGAAGCTGGTAAAAACTGAAAACTGTCAATAAACCGAAGGTGACCTAGTGAAAAACTGACATAGCGTTCGGAATTTTGAGCGATACATTGTAGTCGTTGATCCTTGAACTGACCAAGGTGTTCGCAAAGAATATGAGCGTCGAAATTTTTCAGATTGTGAAATATCACTGGCACGAATTTCGCTTGTTTGCAGGCGAGATTACAGCTATTGCAGGCCATTCCAATAAATTCTCCAGTTAAATGATTGTGATGTCGGACTACTCTATCATTAGCCTTCTCGTAAATACTAAATTGCTTTTTACAGAGACAGCAATGAGTAGGATCACACATCAAGTTGATTTCATCCTCAGTGATATTCATCGGCATGATGTTCGATAGGATTTGCTGTATTTCTCCTTGTTCTTGCAACAAATATTCGATCATTTTGCTACCAGCATCTTCACCTCTATATATGATAGTCGGTTTGGTATATTGATCATCTTCACACACCACCTTGTAGCCAAAACTGCACACTTCCAATTTAGTTGTGGGCGTTGTAGCGGAATGCTCGGGATTGGGCATGCATGTGTTTAGTTTCCTATTGACGGTTTCGAAATCGGCGTAGATGACAAAGGGTACTTTTAATGTTTTTTCAAAATCCTTGAACTTCAATATATCGTTTTTTCCAGCAATGGGAAGTTCTACTCTTTGAGCTCCGTTAGACATGCAGTATGGCTGATGTTCTTGTAAGGATGTTTCTTTGTAAAATCCATGCAAACAATAAGGGCAAAAATACACCTGCGAACGATGCGTGTTTGTACGAGATAGAAAGCGATTGAAGTTTGTAATAAGACAATAATGAGACTGTTCTTCTTTAATCAACCACAACAAATTTACATGATTCAGACGATGACGGTGTTCCGTTATTCGCAGAGGTATAATGCATTTTTCCTCATATGCAAAGACGTTGATAGAGATGTGTTGATTCTGCTTTTCCACTGTCTTGATCTGCGATAAACTGACGGGATATGTGATACCACGCATGTTGATTTCATGTTCGTACTGCTGATAATGTTCTACTTTTTCGGGTTCAAATTCCGCTGGAAACAAGGATGCAAGCAAGCAATACAAAAAACATTTATCGTCTTTGTTTGTAATATTAAGCAAGCAATGACTCTGTGCAAGAGTTAAAGGTAGAGGTATGTGCGCCGAGCCGCGCAAAGGTTTGTATACAACAGTATGAATTTCCAATTTTAAGACTCTTTTGACATACCATCCAGATCCTTCCCGCATGAATTTTTCTAAACTGGCATACATTTTCTGCATCGCTTCATTCAAAATGTGTTCATCGATGTCAGCTGCGGATAATGCTATATACGTATTGCTTCTGAAGAAAGGTGATGCCACCGATGCTTCCCCACCATCATCACGTTGCATTTCGACTTGCACACATAAGTTGTATTTTATACCACCCATTGAAGAAACACGAGCTTCTAAGAAAGATCTTACTTGCTCTCTGATATTTCCAAAAAAAGTTAGTACATCATATCGTTCACTACTTCTTGGCAGTACATTTCTGTTTAACACTCGGTTATTTAATGCAGATTCGTCGGTATGTTGTTGCGAAGTTGATAAGTTTTCAGCGGAACCTTCTGGTGTCGACTCGATTTGCTTTGACTTGTTCTGGGCACTATCTCGCAATTGAGTTTCTCCTTGTTGTTGCTGCTCATTTGATAGTGATATAGTCCTTTCCCTTTGACCACCTTGCTGATTTAAAGGATGATTTTCCACGACGTGTTGAAATAACTGACTATATTCTTGAAATACATCATCGCAATGTCTACATGCAAACTGTGTTCTGCGTACATTTGATGTTACATGTTTATGCATAGAAGCAGTATGTCGAGTCAAGTTACTCCTTTTGTTGAACGTTTTATTACACAGATTACATGTAAAGGAAGACGACTTCGGACTTTTTTCTTTCAATAATCCATGCGTTTTGTATTGATGCGCTCGCAAATCTTTTAAGTAGACATAGGATTTTTCACAAAATTCACATTTACGCTTTAGTTGATGACTTTTTACATGACGCTGTAAAGAGTTTTTGCTCTGATATTGCTTAGAGCAGATTTCGCAAATCCATTTATGTTTTTCCACCTCCGAAATTGTATCAAATAATTCATCGTCACTGCTTTCACTATTACTCCGACTGTGTTGTCTTTTCATCGTTGATAAATAAAATAAAATATCCTATTTATTCCAGCGTTATAAAACACACACATTATAATCCAACGTTATAAAACAAACGCATTACAACTATGAAGTTTACAGTTCTATTGTTAACTCAGATTCAGAATCACATACACAACTTTACCCGTCGAGGACATTTAAAAATGGTTCAACACTCAACAGTTAGACACACATTATGCTGACTGAACCACTCAAGCGCTTAACATCTATATGCGATAATGTAGCGTCTCATGTTTCTGTTTGAGAGAGGAAACGAAATGTCAACTTGATCAGATAAAAGTTGATAAATGAGACAACTATATGAGTACACCCAAATACATTAACATTTTTGCGGTTAAAACGGCGTCACTGTGTCTCACGTTTCTTTTCATGACAGGAAACAGGCTGTCAATTTAATCAGATAAAAGTTGATAAATGAGACTACTACATCGTTACACCCAAAATACATTAACATTTTTGCGGTTTAAACGACGTCACTGTGTCTCATGTTTCTTTTCATGAGCGGAAACAGGCTGTCAACTTAATAAGATAAAGATTGATATGTGAGTTTGTTTTCAAAGCACACCTGCATATGCTAACAAAGGAGTGTACTTACCGTGAGAAATATTATCTGTTCATATAGTGTAGTTTATCCATCTTCTAGATTTAGCGCCTTTTTTCTTTCCATCGATTGACGTTGCTTTTTTTCTATACACTTTGATGCGAGTTATCAACTGTCTTTCAGCGAAAGGCATTTTAGATAAAGGTTTATCTATAAACAGTCTTGGTTTTTCTCCTTCGCGCGGAATTATTCTGCTTTCATTCGAAATCTCGTTTGTAGGTGGTTCTGACGATACAGTGTTGGGGATTGAACTGTTTTCCTCCTTATTGTCTATCTGTCCACCTGATTGATTGTGATGTTTTCCCTCGTCGACAAGTGTCAGTAAACGCTCATACTTAGTTTTAGGCACCAAGACTAATTCACGCGCCATTTTAGTCAAGTTCGTTCCGAATGGTACTGATGAAAGGTAAAATATATTTAAAATGTTGCACAAGAATTTGCTTTCTACGTTTTAATGACACTCCCTTACTAACCAATTGTCGAATAACAGTTTTTTGTTTCGCTACCTGTTTTTTATCTTTTTCTGTTAATGTTCGATAACCGTGCAGTATATTGTACACAATTTGCACGATAGCGTTTATTTGAGACTTTTCTATCCCTTCCAATAACAGTTTTTTCTGTTTGTCAGATGTATTAAGTAACAAACGCAAAAAATCCCTCTCCTTTTTAATGAGCGGATTCATGCTTCTTTTCTGACTGATATACAATCATTAACTGATTGGGTAATATGTTAGTTCGCAATTTATATTTAGAGTTAGAATGTGGAGACAAATCGACCAGCAAGTAACCATATTTTTCTGCAGTGGCTTTATTATAGGCATCCATGAAAAACTTAACTTGACCGGGAAATATCTGCCGACCTAAAGTCTGCATTTGCAATTCATCTCGACTGTTTTTGAATAAAAAGAAATAGTGTGTATTCAAACTGATGGTACGGAATTCTCTCCCGGGGCAAAACGCATTTTGACAAATGAGAATGCAGAAAAATTTATAATGGTGAGCATATTTGCAATAGATATCCACCACATCTTTGCTTTTAGCGCTTTCTGTCATCATGTCGTCGATCACCAGAATTTTTTCTCCCGGTTCGCTCATATGCCACATTTCAAGTTCCGTTTTTGTGGGTAGTCCCTCGTAAAACGTAATATGTGGTATGGCTTTTTTCATGTCAGTGTACATAGGTTGATCCACGCTGTAGCAATAATATATTGCTTTGATGGGTTTCGTAAACGCTCCATCGGTGTGTTTTAATAGTTGAAACACGAAACTCGTTTTTCCAACATTACTCGGACCTGTAATTTAAAGAATTGTGATCAGATATCTCACCATCAATTTCTTACGTATCATAGATATCAATTTCGTTAAAAATATATAAACTCACCAATCACCTGAGCAGTGGAGTCTACTTCGAGTTGAACGACACTTTCCATTTTCGAGATACGTGAGAAAATGACATGAGAAATTGATAACACGTTCTTTAAATAGTCTCGCTTTGTACGTGTATACATTTTCTTGCTCATAGCCGACATATTTGTAAGATTTAGTAAAAGTGATGAATAAAATAAAACAGAAACATAAATAGTGTAATACAGATTTCTTTATTTTGAATATATAAACCAACACCATGTATACATTATATAAAACAACTATGAAACTTAGATATAAAACGTGTGAAAAAATAGAAAAGTAAAATCAAAGACATTAAAACAAAAATGTGTGAAATTTTAGATATATACATGGAAATGTGAAATAAACGATACCACTTTAACAAAGTCTATTTTCCAAAGACAGTAGTTGAATAGTCATGTTTATCATTTTAGTTCTCCACTGTAATGTTTTCATGTCCGTTTCACGCCAATCGCGACAATAGATTTTTAATTTGAACATTTCAATCAGCTCTGGTAAAAAATCCATAACAGATATCGTTTCATTCCATTTCACTAATATTTGCGTTTCGTCTATTGTCATCAAAATATCTTCAAAATAAAGTTCCAATTGCTGTTTATTTGTCAAATTAATGCACGTATGATCAAGTTGAGATAAACGAGAGTGTTGACATCCTACACATTTCTTTTTGAAAACTGCATACATGTTTATACTTATTTCTTTAGCATAGAAGAAGTCAAAATAAGACTGAAGTAAAGAAACACAATTTAAATCCATTGTTTTTAACAACACACATTTGCTGGGAAAAGTTGATATTCCGGATATTTTTCTTTAGCTCCAGTAAGTCGAATGTAAACACAATCGGGAGACCACTTTTTATGTTCATTAGCTGGCACGTCCTCTTTCATCCACTGACAAACTCTAACACCGCAAGCAAAACATTCGACGATATCACTTTCCTTCGTGTAAAAAAATCCTGCATTTGCCAAATCAAATTGATCTTGCTGCATTTGTCTAGGCCACGTTTGATAAGTCAAAAGTCGATCCTCATATTTCATATATTGACACGATTTTACTTTGCTTCCGAACAGAAATGTACTGTTTAAATTCATTTTCATAAATAGTTATATTTACCAATCTGCATAGTCTTTGTATGTAGTTGGATTACACAAACGACACTTGTAAAACGATATCTGATTGTCATGAGAATCTTGACATTGCTGATTAAATACGCCACTCAAAAGTTCAGTGGGAAAATCTGCCGACGTGTTCATATTGTCATTTTCAGAGCACAACAAATGTGTCACAGCATGAGTTGTTTCATTGGCGGCATACGATGTAGCATTGGCTGTTTCATTGTTGCCATGTGATACAACATTGGCTGTTTGATTGGCGCCATCGTCGTTTAGCAAGCTTCCAAAATCAAAGTTATCGTATTCACACAAGCCCAAAAAATTTTGCGGTAATGCGTTTACATTTTCATATTTCGCATATTGAGCTTCTTCCTGCTCCATTTGTCGTGCCCTAGCTTTCTCCCAAATGTCTGGCGAACTTTTGGGTCCATCATTTATTATTTGACTTTCCGATTTTAGTGTATTGCCGCTGAGCACAAAACTTCCACTGCTATCATACACTGTCACAATATCAGACGAGTCATTTATCATCGGCGCGCAATCAGTTTGGCGCTCTTTATTTTCACACGTAGCTGTCGTTGATTTACTTTTTTGCTGCTTTTTCTTATCACGTTTTGCAGTAGACGTTGGTTTACATGTTTCACTCTTGTTTGCTCGTAATCTTATCCTTGCACATTCTAACGCTTTTCTAGGTTTCTTCCGTGATGTCTTAACGTTGTTTATATTAAATGGGTTATATCCGCAATACTTCTTCTTAAAATGTTGTTTACTCTTTAAGTGGCGAATAACGTAAAATTCTGTCATCCATACTTCACAAATAGAACAAAATATAGACTTAATGTTATCCTTTATCACACCACAATCCATGCTGCAGCTGTCTTGAATAGTCCACATATGAGAGTACATACTAATGTTAAATATGAAAATAGTCCCTCCTTTTATATGAATGTCGGGTTTTCATTGGATAATATTTAATGTTCACGATTTAAAGATTAATAAGGGTGATGTCTATTTTCTTTTTTATGGTAAACAGTCTTCTGAGCTGATGCGTTTGTCAGTGGAATGACATACGATTGATCTTGTGCCGCTTGTGTATGTATCGATGAAACAGCAAATGGTTGATCAAGCATTGCCTGTTGATTTTTAGATGGTAATCCCGTCGCCTAAAACATAAAAATGAATCCAAATTAAATCAATAGTGCAAATGATTAAAAACACAATATGGTATATATCATACTTTTTATTTATTAAGATTTCATCGGTAAAATACATAAGGTAAAACTACATTGAAACACGAAACATCAAACTATTAACATAAATTAACTCTAACACGAAAATATAAAACATAATTAATATATTATTAAAATTGAACTTATGTTCACATAGAATAACATTGAACTATAAAATTGTACTATATTTGTATCATAAACTTAAAATGCATTTTCATTTAAATAGAATTTTACCTGCTCTGACTCTATTTGTTGAGCATATCCTTCCAATTCATTCAAACAAGTTTTCAAACGTAAAGCGTCCTGCCATTTGATAGAGATTGTTTTAGACTTGCTTTTATCAAACTGATCACCTTCCAAACACTTAGAATTGTCGCTTATGTGTAAATAAATAGTATCATTCCATTTTGTCAATGTCGCATCTTTGTAGTATCCAAACTTATTTCCGCGAACTTTAATCAAAAATCCTTCATTGTCGTATGTAGGTTCCATCTTTTTCCGATTGTCACTAACTTAAAAAAAGAAAATCACTTTCTTTGTAAAGCAATGTTGAAAATGTTTGCTCAAACTGATGTGTAAGACACTACATTCAGTATATGTAACGTTGAAAGAAGGTAGGCGTAACGATATACGCCCACTGACTCAGCATGTTTAGACACGTCAGCACATGTTTGAATTATAAAGGATGTGAAAGATTTGATCTGTCGAGATAAGTGGTTTTCAGAGGTGACACGATGTCTATAGAGACAGGAAAAGTTAATTACATCTGTCACTTCAATCAGATAAGAGATGATATATGATATGTTTTACTATACACACCTAGGTCAATACATTTTTGCGATTAATAAACAGCGTCACTGTGTCTCGCGATTCTTTTCATGACAGGCAATGAGCTGTCATCTTGATCAGATAAAATTTAATAAATGATACCGCTATATGACTACATCCATATGTGTTTCTTTTCAGGACAGGAAACGGATACTTATGGTAGTCATTTAAAACAGATATGAATTGATTAATGATTTCATATTCTTCACACACCTGCGTGAGCACATTTTTTAGGATTGAAAGCTTGATTCACCGTGTCTCGCTGTTCCCTTCATGACAGGAAACCAGCTGTCATCTTGATTTAATAAAATTGATAAATGTGACAACTATATGACTACACCCATATCAGTTTCTTTTGAGGGCAGGAAACATGTACTGTGTATATTGTTTAAATAAGGCTCTAGTCCTTATTTAAGATTGTTACCTTCTCATTACATTGTATTTGAAAACTATTAGAAAACAATTGTTTTTTTTGCTCTCTCACATGAAAACTTTACCACACTATTTTTACAACGATTTAAGATTTGTGTTTTTAATTATATTATTTAAAAATAAAATAAATATATTGGTTCTAAAAATAATCGACCAATCGAATAAGACATAAGACTATATAAAACGTGAAACTACTACGTGAAACTAAGTGTCATACTAAACTATGGATGAGATACATAGAAGAGTCATTAGAAAATGTTGGACGACTCTAATTCGTTCGCTTACATCAGAACAAACTTTAAATATCATGGATTACCTCATGGAAAACACTATTTTAACTATTGGTATGCGGGAAGAAATAGAGTGTGAACGATCAAACTTCAGCAGAAACAGGAAATTACTTGACATTTTACAGAGGCGAGGACCTCGTGCTTTCGGAATATTCATAGAGGCTCTCATACAAAACAATCTAAACCATATCGTTGACATTCTCTCGTCAAACATAAGCGAAATATCTCATAACACCGTGAGACCTGTTATTCACTCGGACGTGCTATCCTCGACAAATCTAGACAGGCAGTGCAGTTCTTCACTCAAAAATACGATCATGCAAGAAGAAAAAAGTGAGACTAGTAACACAGATGAAAGTACGGAGTGTAAAATTTGTATGAACGAAAGAATTTCGGTGGCTTTAACTCCATGTGGACATACATTATGTTCTTCTTGTGGGGATCGATTCTTACAAGAACGCTCGTGCTGTTTCTGTAAACAACACGTCAACAGTGTGATTCGAATTTTTATCTGACAGATATGTTTAAACATACATAAATAGAATTTGTGTTTTCGCCAGTGATCAGTTAAAACAACAAAACAACAAAACAGACAAACGGTGCTGTATATATAGACTGGAGTATGGAATCATAACTTCACTATGTTTGATATTGTGTTTGTGGTATGCTAGTAATCTAGCAACAAACATTGTGTTGTGTATGAATCTACAGTGTGTAAGATGTCTATAGAAACGAGAAATGTATAATAATAGTTGTCAGTTTTTCAGATAAGAGATGATATATGATCTTATTGACTTGACACACTTGCATGTCAGCAAATTTTTTGAGGAACATTGATAATTATATCTGTCACTTTAAACAGATGAGATGATATATGATCTTGTTTACTCAACACACGAACGTTAATACCGCGAATTCATTATGTTTTCATTATATGAAATAAAATAATAAGATACTGCTATTTCATGTTTTAATATATATATACCAATACCGCATTATGAAAAATTCCATATCAAGGATTTGAAAGCTGAATTATTGCGCTTACCATAGGACCACCCTGTAAGGATAACGTTAGAAGTTTGTCGTAAGTAGACACCCTTTCGGTATACAGGGCTGACTTGTATACCCGATCTAGTAATGATAGCGGACATTGAGAGTCAGGTCCTTTTACTAGACGGAGAGATTCCTACTTTTCCATGCTTATAACGTTTCATGATAACATAGAAGCGGTTCCTAATGCTACTTTGTGTATCACCTCACTATAGCATTAAGTTGGTCTGACGACACCTCCATACTTCTAGTAGTCCGTATGTATTTTAAGCTAAGATACTATACTGCATGTGTTATTATACTATACATATAATATATGTGTTATTATATCAAATAATTCCATTTTTTTCTATTTATTTTTCTACGATATAGTTGATGTGTTTTCTCATAAGAAATATCTGAATGTCTGTATTGATGAAAATGTCAATGACATTGCGCTATTTTATAGTATACACCAGTTCATTACATATGCAGGTGTGCGAACAAGTCTATTGTTTAAAGTACATAAACACTCATGATCTGTTCGGTTGGACTATTGAGCGGTTTAGTTCTCAAGTCCTTCTACAAGTGAAGGTATACCTCACAAGGCTTTCTACCTCATACAGCTCTGTACCTAAACTTTCTACTATTTTTAACGTTTGGACATATGGTCACGATAAGGATTTCAAATAGAAACAAAGACTACTATGTTTTTATTTTTATTTAAGCATAATATTGAATTATGATACCTTTTATTCTAGTTTACATTGTTCACTTTTATAAATAATATAAGTATACTATAATATCAATTAACTATAAATTGCTGGTGTTGTAATTTATAAAGTTCATTTCACGTTATATCCATATATTGCTCAAATTGAATCTGTGTAGTGTTTCATATTAATCCACGTACATAATGTTTCATTTTAAATCCACATATCTAGAGAATATATGTCATGCAAATCCAAGTATCATTACATGTTGCACATTAAGTGATCACATTACATCCATTTGAATATAATTATATCCATATGTGGTTAAGATATTTCACAAATTATTCAATTAGTATACAACCGTTTTTAGGCGCTCGGGTCACTAACGATTCTCAAGTGGAACAATAATAATTTGGAATAATTTCGCCTATGTTCTTTCAAAGCTTTTTTCACAGTGTTAATATTTCTTGATGTTATTTTACCTGAAATAAAACATTAAAATCGTAATTTGATGGAAACATTGTATTGATAAAGTATACTATAACAAACACATCTTCTTGAAAAACATTTGCTGTCTTAAAACTTAGCTAGTACTTTTATGAAAATTTGAAAAAGATTATTATCGTTGACTATTAAGATCAATGAATGTTTACATAAATTGTCTTTTAGATGTTAAATTTAGTTGTCTCCCCTCAATCGGTAGTAAAGTTATAAACTTCACTATATCAGCTTAAAGACAGATAACGTTAAACTTATGTATAATTTTCATGTATAAACTTCAATGTAAAAATATATCGTCTGCTTTATACGAATTAAAAATATTTCATAGGAAGTAAACTTGGTCATAGAAAGTATATACACCATGTTTATAAAGGTAATTAAAGATTTTACAGGCCGTACATTAGGTCAAGCGTATTTATGTACTTCAAATACTGGGCTTGATAACTTTCTAAGTGTATAAGACGTTATTGCTGATTTAAACATACCACTTTGATATTTAACAATTATAATTAGTATATATGTATATTGTACACTTTTTTATATGAACATTCTATAAACATTTACCATTCTTTTCAAAAATGTTCAAGATGATGTAAAAAGAGTTTTAAACATACTGATAAAAGCCACAAGATCATGCCAATTTGCTCTTAGGTTTATCGTCATCGAAAAAATGTAAGAATATGTTTCAAACAATTAATTGAGCAATGATTCACTTAAATTGAATTAGCAAAATTCAAATATAAAGTGATATATTACGCACGCTCGTCTAAAATGTCTATAATATATGTGTATAATATATAAAAACATATATCGCTCAACATCATAAACAACGATGTAAATAGCTCGGCCTAATGTCTTAACGCTTGTCAAATAAATTTGATAAATAGCTAGATAAAAAAAACTTTTAAAAGTAAAGCTACTCACTCAGAGATTTCAACTTAAATACCAACTTTTCTAAAACTCTCAAAATTGTATAGAAACTTTATGAAAACAGTAAAGCAGTGTTCTGATATTGACCATTTGAGTGCCCTTTGGCATACGGCTGTAAAATATGGCGAATATGTCTAGAAAACTGATCCCGCTAGTAACGATATAAATTAATTAAGACTTCTTTTTTACGACATTTATCTCATATTTCTTACAATCTATAGGTCTGTTAGTCTTCGAATATTTAGATTTCGTTTTCTTACTACAATTTAAAAGCACTGACAGGTAATTTCAAAGTATCAAAAATAAACAACATTTGTGAGCGAGTGGCTTTAAATGTTTTCATATCATAAACGTGTATCTGTAAATTCTTTAAACATGATAGTATTCATAAGTGTATAAAAACAAAAATTTAAAGGGATATACTCGCAATGACATGTTTTTAACATTCTGAGTCAGTTTGAGTAGACAAACTATAACATACCTAATAAGGCAAGGCTTATCATATCAATTAAAACATTCATAAGACATTCACTTATGATAGAATACAACAACAACAACAAAAATATATTAATAAAAATGGATAAATGAAATTGAAAACTTACTTCATTCAACTTTTGAAGAAATGTTCACACTGAACATATCCATGACTGTTTTCAGCAATACAAATCCGTGAAAGACGAATGAAATGATTGTCTCCATTTACTTGAAGAACTGAATATTTCCATAATTTTTATCTATATAATCTGCCATTGTAACTTTCTCAAGAAAATGTAAAAAAGAGGAAAGCAACTTCAATCTTGGATGCAAAAATATGCTATACCTTGAGTTGTTACAAACAAGTCTTATATTTAGACCCCCCAAACCACGCAGTCATCATGCTATCTAAACGTGGGCGATATGTAATAGATATTTTATTCAAAATAAATCATGACTAAAGTTAGAATCCATGACTTAGTATCACGAAAAAATTTAGTATCTTGATGAGATAAGATCTTATTGTATTCATATATAAACTAAGGTAAAATGTACTATGACATTGTAATATAACTACAGTGTCTCATATGTCATTATCAGTGAATTTGACTACATGTTAAGTTATCCAAGCGATGAAAGAATGTAACCATAATTTAAAGCACCTCATTCACATATTTCAGCGTAAATTTCAACTTTTCTTAAACTCTAAAATTTGTAAAGAAATGGTTCGGGAGTAGCACAGCAGTGTTCTGATAATGATAATATTAATGTAAATTGACATACAACTGTAAAAGATGATGTTTTTATGTAAATAAACCTACTCCATTAGTAACGGTAAGGATATATAGGTACGATGTTTTTGGGTTGTTTTTTTTTTACTTTTATCTTGTAATCCTCACAATCTATAAGTCAGTTTGCCCTAATATATTTAGAGTTCATTTTAAGCACAATTACAGTCACTGGTAGATAATTCTAAAACATCAAAAAGTAATCAAATCTGTGAATGAGTAGCTTTAATCATTCATTTTCAACAATATGTTGTATGCTCTGAAACGTGATTTTTGAATATTTCAAAAGAAATATGTGGGCTCGTGTTTTGAATTAATGATGAGCATGAACTGAATCATGTCAAGCCCTTACATTGAAATGTAACACGTAAAATGATTGATCTAGAAGGATCGACATTCAACGAACTTTAAACTTTACTACAGAGGAAATTCTGTGTGTACTGGAAAAGACAAGTGTTATGTAAGGTTCAATATAAAGCTATGCTGTCTAATATCCTCCTTTGTGAACAAAACAATCTGCTTTTAAAAACAACATGTATACAACGATGTATTGCACTGTATAGTCAGGTCAAATAAGATCGTTTTACATTTTATCAACTGTGAGCTATTAACATAACTTAAATGTATATGGTTACCCGAGAGACGAATTCAAAAGAATATTAATTATTGCTATCTTAGATTTCATCATGATTTAGTCACAAGACCAACAGACTATTTTTATTCAAAATGAATCACGACTTAATATTTAAAGTTAGAGTTAATGACTTTATATCATGAAACTATTTTGTATAGTGAGATAAGATCACCTTTCATATCAAGTTATAAGGTTAAATACCATGACATTGCAAATGAGTATACTATCTATTTGAAATACAGTTGACCCTCGATGACTGGAAGTTGTTGGAAGTAGCTGAAAATTTCAAGCCAATAATGTGACATTCTGCAATAGTTTGATGTTTACTATCCAACAGTGCATAAAACTATGGAGTGATATTGTATAGAAAGCAATGATTATACAGTGTAATCCATACAAAGCTTTAATGTCTAAAAGGCTATTTTAGAATAAAACAATTATAAATACACCGATTAATGAACTTTAAATTGCAATTGAAAATATCAAGTTTAGGGATTCGCTTGTTTCACTACATGGACACAGTCGGGTCAAGTGAGGTGGTTATGTTTCATATTTTTTACCAATGAATGATTATTTACATAACTTAAATGGATTTGGTTACTCTGGTGAGGTTTTGAAAAGAATGTTAATTATATGATATCTCAGATTTCATCGTTCATTTTTCTAAGGAGACGTATCAAGGCATTGTTATTTAACGGTTGCACCCACAGCTTTCTTGAGAGTATGTCTATAGCGCACAGGAGGAATCGAAGGCCGTCATTATCCTCTGCTAAATTGACCATAGACAACAAATCAATGTCTAGTTGTTCACCAATTCCAGAGACTCGCACGCTGGCCGTCTTGAATCTATGTCTTCTCGACTTCTGCAGAGAATAAGCATCTTGATCATTTAGTCACTGCTGTATAAATTTCACGGTAAATGTTCCAGGATACTTCTTATCTAGAACGGATTTTTGGTGGTGAAATAATAACGTTCCAAAATCTGTTTTCTCTCCGCGTCTTCCATATTTTCAATCTAATATTGAGTGAAGCTCTAAGAAGAAATGAGTGTCACGCGTTGACCATCCACTTTTATATCAACTCAAAAAACTCGTAGCTCGTGTTCAAACTAAACAATCAGATATATTATGGAAAGAAAGACAACTCTGTGATAGTTAAACGTAACTTTAGCGAGATTACTCTCCCTTGGATCAAAAACTAAAAAAAGGTGTTTTTCAGCTCTTAGAAGGTGCTTTCAGCTCGCAATCCGAACCCCCCATTTGCTACTACTGGGACTACCACAAGTTGTGTCCTTTGATCCCCCATAATTCCACCCCATACCAACACACTTCCCCCCACCAAACCTGTCCCTTTCCCTGATGCAACATTGTGCGAAACTTTCATTTCTGCGATGATAAATTCGCACCCTTCCGTCGGCATGGCTAGACATTAAGTATTGAATTTGGTTCATTGAGTTTAATGCTGTCAATTGTAACTCTCATGGAAAGACATTCGTAAATAATTTAGTGTTTGTATTAAATGTTTCATTAGGGCACTTCTAATGGAAAAGTGTATTTCCTGTTCCTTGGATTTTATTTTTTATTGCTTTTTAGCAAATAATAATGAAATTCTAATATTCTGGAAATCTCATTTTGTTTCTTTATTTATATTAATTAAAAATCTCCTGTAATCCTCAGGATTCCCAGAAAGTATGTTGTTGTGTATAATGTTGTGTTAGTTTAACCTTGCTATCTAGGTTTGTTTGAAATATAGGCTTGCATTATTTATTTTTGGTTGTGTTGAAATTTATATGTTTTTTTTTACATCTGACTGATATTGTTTTCTTAGTGTTGTTTTTTTTTTTTTGTTTTTAACGTCGTATTCAACACATATTTAGGTCATATATACGACGGCCAGCTCTTCGTACTATAGGTTTCTAGGACACTTTCTATCACCAGTACTAACTTACGTGTTGTTTTTCAACATGTAAAAAACATTACACCAAATAAGTGTTTAAGAGGTTTTATCTAGCCTTTAAATATATTGTTTTAGAATTGTAAATTGAGGTTGAAGTAGATTTATAGTCAACTAAAATGTTAGATACTTAAACTTTCCTTTAAAGACGAGGGTACAATAAATCGTGGAATCTCGGATGTAATTAAGTATTCCTTAAATCATTGAATATAAATGACTCACATGCTAAAGTCGTGCGATGTGTTTATATATAAAAACCATCACTGTCTCAAATCTATGAAACATACCATATTTTAAAACAATTTTCATCCCAAAATATTGATATCCTACAAGACAAATGTGTACATTGTATATACTTGTTGCTGATTATTCGCATTGAACACAAAATTCTACTGCGCATTTCAAAGTTAATTAAATAGGATAAAACGTAATTAATATTTATTGAGCACATGTGTTCAGAAGTTCAAGAAGAATCTTCATTGTTTCAGGTTATTGTAACCTGTATTTAGGTCAGATTATTTAGGAATTATAGCAATTGACGGAGCCTTATTAATTATTAAACATAAACCAAATTTGGGCGTTGTAATTCCTTATGAGTTCATACAACGTACACCGTGATTATTACTTTGACATTATTCTCAACATTGGTACATATGGACAAGTGCATGCCTGTCAATGTCATTCTCTTTTGTAGAAAGATTAATATATTTATTTCTATATACAATAAGACAACATGGCATACGTCATAAAATGTAAATGCTAGTAACAACCAGAAACAAAATGTATGGATTATTGAAAACCAATGACTAACAACATTACACATCAAGAATGACACAAAATGGAGTAAATATATAAATATTATTTCCATTGTGGTCCTTGAGATATGTATTGAGTGAAAAGGGAGGCACTATTACAATGTGAAAGTCACAGAGCTAAGAATCAAATACAATAAATAAAGTGTTTAATTATTGCCTAGCTAGTAAAATAAAATGCTGGATAAAAGAAAATTATGAAGAAAAAACTAAAATTGAACCGAGATTAATAAAAATAGTTATTGCTTTGCTGTGCCCTTGAAATTACTTAGATTTTTAATATCTTAAATAATTTGTGGATTGTATGTCTCTAATTAATTTGTTTCCTCGCACATGTGACCAAAACATTAATTATTAATTGCGCGTTTCAAAACATTTTAATATTTATTAAAAACTTGGAAGATTTATATTGTAATTGACATACCATAGGCAATCGTTAGTTCGTTTAGTTTTGATTTGTGGGCATAAATTATATTCTTAGTGTTCTTTTAGAACAATGCCATTCTAAAAAATACGTTCTTTGAATATAATTACAGTGAGCGGCAAAGTGGCATATTATACAGGACCAATATCGTATATAAGAGATACATAACTCAATGAACATTATGTGTTTGGTATACTTCTATAACGCAAAAATATATTCTGGTAGACCTTTGAAAGTTATGAAAAACTATTGCCACTCCATTTTATGTTTTGTTAGCGTAAGTGCTGCATAAAAATGGCAATATTCAATATATTAATTGTGAAATACGTAAACATACTTGAAAAAACTTTAAGAGTTCTGGCATTCCAACCGCTCCACAAAATAGCTTTTTTGCACGCAGTTGACGAGTAGATTATCACGAATGATCTACATACACTATAATTTTTTTTGCTCCGTCATTATTTATACATCGTTTATTCCCCGATGAAAAAGATCCACTAGTCTGCACCTTTTATTTATATGTAACCCGGGTTATAGCGCAGTTGGTAGTGCATCTGGATTTCGAATCAAGTGTCTCTAAGGGGTTCAGGTTCGAATCACAACCCGGTGAGGTTATACCATTCCATATAAAATTTGAATATGATGTCAATTTTGCCTCTACTATAAAGGTAGTTGCCGGCCTTGTGAAAGGATAGGTAAGTACTGGTTATAGACAAAGGTACAGAAAAGCTTGTTTTAGTGCGCTAGACGCTGTAAAATAACCTAAAAATTGGTATATGTTTGCATTGCACTAACATTTATTGCTTTAGAAAGTGAGATTTATTTGATTTTGTAAAATTTCAATTGTGAATGATATACTGGAAACACACAGTAACAATTTAAATTGAAACTAGATTGATAAATCTTGACGGTAGAAAGTTGGTCGTATAAATCTTAGAAATTGGAAATATTTTACACTGTTATATCAACACCATAAGTACAACAAAATGTATGATCTATTTTTGTTTGGTTATTGTTATCCCTGTTGTTTTATGTCCTTGTTACAACATGTTGTTCTTGTGTTATATTACATGTAATAGCCAATGTAATAAATCATTTAAATTAACGTGGTCTATTAACCGCAATTAACTTGGAATCAAGCTGAGTACATCAAAGTTAGTTGTAAATAATACGTCTTAGAAACCATAAAATGTACGTATGTGTTCAAAGATTCAATGCGAAGTTTATTAAATAAAGGTCATATTATATTGCTTGGAAGCATATAAACTACGGTAATTGGAATAAACAATGAGTAATGTTCAATCGTAAATAAAAAAAATTCTTTTAGATGAAAGTAAATATGACGAATCCTAAGGATAAATGTTTGGTGGTATTGAGACATTATTTTGACAAAAATGTGAAAATGAAAACATAACAGTAATCCATGTACTTTGTGGTGCGGTCTTATTGAGCTTATGTATTCATTGGATAATATTTATTACCATTATATAAAACATAAAACTCTCGCTGTATTTTGTGGTAGATCAAATAAATCAAACTCACACATATGTTAAAAGTATCACCCGTTCTTTGTCTGCCGTCTCCACCATACAGTGTGCTGCATGTCCGCACAATCGATAGTGACCACATACGTAATTATAATACAGTCCAGATAATGTATTTTTAGGCATAACAATGATGTATTAGCATTTATTGACTGAATCTTTGGCTACAATTTCATTTACGCATCCAACATACATGTAGCAATCGTTTCTGTCAAATCTTTTGTCAATAGTTATTTCTATAGTATTCAAATAAATAAATCCTTGAGATCTTTCTCATCTAATGGTGAGCCGTCTGGAACCACTTCAACAAGTATAATACACCATACGTTGTGTTTAGTGATACGTTTGATATTGACCAGACGCAATTCGCCAATTTCATTTTTCCTGCCAGTGAATCCTAATTTAAGGCCACAACAAGTTGATGATATGTTCTACGGATTTTTCTAGAAAAAAATGGGGCGAGCGAGCGAAGAAAAAGAATCTTAATTTAGTTGCTTTATATAGCAGTTTGACCAAATTTTTATGAGCGAGTGTGGAAATAAAAACATTTTTTTTTTGTAAAAACCGTCAAAAGTAAGGTGCGAACGAATCCATAGAACATATAATCAATTTGTTGTGGCCTAAAGTATATATAGACATGCCATAAAACAATTACACGGGTAGGATTGGTTATAAGGAACATTAGTCAGTTATTTCCCCTTGTATACTTTTCAAATAGGTAGGTCCAATCAGTTGGATTACTCTGATTTTACACATACCTTTTATGTCAATTTGTCACAATTAATCTTAAATGACTTTTGTAAATCATTCAATTTGTTTGAAAATCAATTTAAGTATTGTTAGGATAAAGAACTATCTAAATTTCATCACTTCTGTTAATATCTTTATTAACAAGAAAGATATAAGATGAAATATTTTATTATTCTTACTAGTGATGTTCCGATTATCGCCGACGTCGCCGAAATCGGTTAGAAAAATTTCAGCGACGATTAATCGATTACGATTTCTGTGGACGGCGACGTCGCGGAAAACTAGCCCGTACCAAAGGGAGATAATTCACTTTTGTGTGCGCGCTATAATGGCGGATTCGGCAGAAAATGTGTTCAAGAACAACTTTTCTTCGACGTAACCCACGTGCCCGACGCCCGAGACGAGTGATTTCGCCGACGAGCGAGCGAAAATCTTAGTCAGTAGCCCAATCGGGCGAGTCCTCTTTACGTATCCGAATCATGTTTGTATCCGAAAAAGGTGTACTTGAACGCACTTTTACGTTAACTTTTATCTGAGACTTTTTCGTAATTACTCTTTTACACATTCATAGTTCCGTTTCGTAATCAAATTAAAGATGAAAAATTTAATGTTGACCAGCAAACTCTTTTGTCTTACCGCTTCTAAATGATAAAGCTTAACTTTTGGTCAAGGTCATTTGTCATAAACGACTTTTTCACGGAGCGCAATTTTAGGCTACCATTTAAATAAAACTAACTGCCATAAAGCATAGAGATTGAAAGGTGTTCATTTCACGATGATTTCTCAATAATGATGTTATGGTTGATATCATACAACAGTAATTTGAAGTATTAAAAACGTCAGAGTAAATGTAAAACATTCGTCCCCAATAATTTTCGTACTCGGCACGTTTTGGATTTTTTTTCAAATTTTTTTTCATTGTTGGAAAATGAGCCTATTTAAACGAATTTACAATAATTGTTTAATTCAAAATTGAAAATATGTCATTTGATCTAATTGATCAGAACGGATCATTGGTGGCTCAGACCCTGAAATACTGGTAGCCTCCTCATTTGTGAATTATGTAATGCCCTATCATTTGATTTCATTATATCATAAATTGCTGGTTACTTTGAACACAATTGCATAAAGCTAGAGTAGATAATGTGACTTAAATTATTTTGAATGACATTTCCCAGAAATATAAAAAAACCAGATTAGTTATTTTGTTTGATGCCTTGCTGTACAAAAATAAGATATACATTGTAAAGGACATTTCTCTGTAAAATGCCTTAGGCTAGTGAATTTCGATTTGAGCTAGTGAAAATTGCTACCCGGTAGCCCAACTAACCATTGACACAAATAAACTTAAAGACATGTAAAATACAGTTTTTTGTTGTTGTTTTTTCACTCAGATGAGTGAACTGGTGCCATATTGTTCATATTAAGCTAAGAAGCAAGTTAAGAAAATAATAAATAATGTATACAACATTTAAATCATTGAAATAGATGTATATTTTGCATGTTTATGTAAGACAATGACCAGAATTTAGCTATATAAATTTTGGCATCCAACCGATTATAATCGGAAAGTCAGTCGGTTGAGCCCAACCGATTCCTCCGATTAATCGATTGTGGATTTTCCAACCGATTGCCATCACTAATTCTTACAAAGGACTTCAATGATAAAATCCTAAGATTACCAATTGGATTGCTTCAGATTTTATCAAGGAAAGATATCTGACTAAAGTCCCTCAATTGGTTCTGTCGCCGAGTTACAGGAGGGGCACATGAAAATGACAACTGATAGTAACGGTTTCTAACGGCTTTAACAAAGTCAGCGATTGCATTCATTAGTACAAATTTAACATGTTGTATTAAGGACATAAGCATTCAATAAAATATATTTATTTACATCTCTGGTTTCTTTACGGTATACATGATGTTCATGTATAATACAATGACACTGTTACATGAACAAACTGTAATAAGATATATTAACAAACAGAAACTATAAAAAAGTTGTTTTGATAAAAACAAGTCAAAACATTTTTATTTATGTAACATTGTTCTGTTAAATAGGAAAAACACATTTCCCATAGGTCAAGAACCCGTTCTAATTTGTTATACAGTATTGGAAAATGTTGCCAACAGAGAGGATAAACATGTCTAGGAAAACCCATATATATGAATCATTTGTCAATGTGTTTACATTCAACTTAATCGCTTATTTTTGGTTGAATATATCGCCGTATCAACACATTACATAGGTTATCTGACGGCGATTATTCAGCTTACTGACCGTTCCTTGAAAGGCGTTATCTCTGCCTTAAGCCGCTTGTCAGTAATCTTGCGCACAGTTACGTAAGTGACTAAAAATGCTATACGTGCTTTATAATCAGTAGTAGGAAGAAGAATGACCGTAAAAATTATTTCATGACCAAGATTCACGAAAATATGCCACGCCCGCAAATCGAGCTTACGACTTTTGAATAATCGATTCGTGCTCTACCGTTTAAGCTAGCTGAGCTTTTCAGAGCTTTCTTTCAATATTGTTTTGTCATCTGTAACAAATGTAACCATAGGACCAACTTGGTGTCCTGTTAAGCTTGCCATTTATCAGAAAGTACCCCATTACGGTGGAAATACCACATGATAGAAAGATGCGTTTTCAAGTCAGGGCAATGTTTTCGATTCGATGATTAACAAGGAGGTATTACAAAGACTCATATCTGATTGATAGTTACCCGTAGCTACATGTAAGCAGGCATGTGTTTCCTTTTCTGTTCATTAGGTCTTGGATACGAATGGTTAACTTTTACTAGGAAGTTTTGACTAAGGAACCCGTCCTACATTACAATACTTAGAAACGTGGCCTTATGAACAATAATGGCTTGTGTTTATAAGAATTGTAGAGGTTGCGTATCAATAATTTTGAAAGAGTTAGCTATGTTTTGAAAATGGTCGACTATTGTAAACAGCGGTTCAAATCATACTACACTATTTTGTTAATTAATTTGTATGTAAAAAGTGTGAAGTGTGAATGAATACGAGAGATGTATGTATGTAACTTTTGTATTTTTGTTTGTATGTCATGTGACCTATGTAAATATTTGTATTATGTTGTATTATTTGTTCTCATGTACCATGTATCTTGGTGTGATAAAATAAAGTGTATGTTCTGTTCTGTTCATTAGCACCATACTAGTATTCAGTAGAACTCGTCATAAAACTTTGAACATCCTTTGAAAACTTTGAAACGCATGCCCTTAAAGTGAACATGCAGTTTTACAAGCTTTAAATAACAGAACTCAGTAGATCGCAGAACGATGCAGATGAATAATATAAATTATACGAATATAATTTGTGGTAACAAAGTCATGATATGTATTACAACAAATATAGCGTGGCAGTTTATAATTAGGGAAAAAATAATTTCAGATTATTTTGATTCTAGTGTCTTGACATTGATTTGTAATTGGAAATGAATCTAAAATCTAATACCCCATTATTAAATATTTATTATTAAAATGGTAGGAACTAAACAACATTTTTCTACTACATATGTTTTTAGCATTAAATTTGAGTTACAATGTAGTTTTAAAGTTATTTCTGTAAATAATGTTTGAGTGTTATGTTTCCAAACGATAAAACATAAATTTCGTTATAAAAAAGTGTTCTTTTTTATTGAAACAATACCAAATATTTCCAAAACCACACAAAGCTAAATGTCTTATTACATAAATCAAGACTAATTAAAATACTCATAAGCGGAAAATTTAATGTTTAAGAGAATGTTTCAGAGAATGTTTTGTTCTTTTTTGTTAAAGGCTCGGTTGACATTACTTGTCTCGGGTGAACATTCCGTTTTATCACCCTTTGTAGGATGTAATATTAATAAAATGGCATATCTTACGTACTTCAAGAACAACTCAATCTATCTTATACACTTTGATCATATTATATGTTTTAATGAATACTTATTTACATCAAAAGCTGCTTTTTCATCCAAAAATCATTCAGCTGAATTATATATAATTATACAAAATTCCGAGAAATTTAAACTTAAACTTATGGAATTTTGAACATAATATTGTCATTATATTTACAAATATTCTAGGGAAAAGGAAGTACCAAATAACTTGATTTGCAGGAAATGTTTTACGTCTATGTTGTCACTATTTATGTCTAAGTTATTATATAACTTTTTTAATTATCCTTTTTTTCTAAACTTAGACACAAAGAATACAATCATATTTTTTTTTTAATTATTGTCTTTTTGTTTTAATAATGGGTTTAATGCATACACTACAGACAATTACTGTGAACAGACTGTGTCACTTTCTAGAAAAAGCCTCATTAATTCAATATGAAGTTTGAAGAAACAATGGTAATTTGACAATCATCTCAGACGCGTCTACAATATATAAATTAAACCATTATAGGTGTTTAAGTCAAATAATTTTGCAAGCAAAAAGTATTCTAAGTAAGTCGTTTTGAATGCATATTCAGAAATTTGGTTAATAAAATTTAAGTACTCATAATTTAACAAAGCCCCATTATCAGAAGTAACACGGTCCATAGAAAAAGAAAATATACATTTATGTGTCCGAGCATGACTAATGTAAATTAACTTCTTCTAAATGCAAATATCGCTGTTTATGTTAAGTATTACATTTTGAAGTGAAAATAGATCACATCCGAACGTAGAACTTGGTAAGCAATACTTAAAACATTAGTTTTGATCACAGTAAGTTTAAGATGAAGTCTTGAGGTAGATAGATATATATTTCTTTTAGCGTATTCAAATGTGTACATACCCATTTACAGCATGAAACAGTTACAAAATATGAAAATACAATGACGTGAACAAACAACTAAATACATGTAACATCATGAAAAAGAAAACAAATTAACAAAAATATAATTATGTTGGAAAAAATCAGGTTAGTAGATTAAAACTGGGAGTGATTATAAGTTTACAATAAATAGTAATATCTAAAAAACAAAAATAGATGTACTTTGAGATAGAGTACAGTAAGAGTGCTATTTAGTAACTATTATTAATCTTTAATACGTGTACAGCAATTTTTATTGTTATCATTGTTGTTTTATGTCCCTATAACAACATGTTGTTGTTGTGTTATATTACATGTTATAGCCAATTAAATAAAGGCATTTCAAAAAATGTGGTCTATTAACTGCAATTAACTGGGAGTCAAGCTGAGTACATCAAAGTTAGTTGTAGATTATACGTCTTAGTAACCATATAAATGTACGAGAGTTTAAGAATTTAATGCGAATTTCATTAAATCAAGGTCAAATTATATTGCCTGAAAACGTATAAACTACGGTAATTGGAACAAACAATGAGTAATGCTTAATTGTAAATAAGTATTTGATTAATTTCTGTTAGATGAAAGTAAATATGACGATTCCGAAGCATACATGTTTGGCGTTACATAGACATTATTCTGACAAAAATGTGAGAATGAAAACCTAACAGTAATCCATGTACTTTGTGGCGAGGCCTTATTGAGCTTATGTATTCATTGGATAATATTTATTACCATTATATAAAACATAAAACTCTCGCTATATTTTGTGGTAGATCAAATAAATCAAACTCATAAATGTTTTTACTGTATCACCCGCCCTCTGTCTGCCATCTCCACCATACTGTGTGCTGCATGTCCGCACAACCGATGGTGACCACATACGTAATTGTAAGACTGTTCTGATAATGTATCTTTTTAGGCAAAACAATAATGTTTTGACCGTTTGTCTTGCGACTGAATCTTTGGCTACACCTTCATTTACGCACTTACGCATCGAACAAAGCGATCGTTTCCGTGAAAACTTTTTTCAATAGTTATTTTTATAATATTCAAATAAATAAATCCTTGAGATCTTTCTCATCTAATGGTGAGTCGTCTGGAACCACTTACTACATTTTAATACACCTTACGTTTTAATTAATTATACGTTTGATATTGACCAGACGCAATTTACCAATTTCATTTTTTTCCTGCCAGTTATTCCTACGATAAAGTTCATAAAGTCACGACATAAAACAATTTCACAGATACGATTGGTTATTTGGTTCTGCCACCCAGTTACAGAAGGGGCACAGGAAAAAATACAACAAATGGTATTGGTTTTAACGGCTTTAACAAAGTCAGCACTTGTATTCATTAGTACAAATTTAACATGTTGTATTAAGGACACAAGCATTCAATAAAATATATTTATTTAAATCTCTGGTTTCCTCACGGTATACTTGATGTTCATGTATAATACAATGACACTAAACTGATATATTAACAAACAGAAACTATAAAAAAGTTGTTTTGATATTAACAATTCAAAACATATTTGTTAATGTAACATCGTTCTGTTAATTAGGAAAACACATTTCCCTAGGTCGAGAAATTGTTCTAATTTGTTATACAGTATTGAAAAATATTGCCAGCAGAGAGAATAAACATGTCAAGGAAAACCCATATATATATGAATCATTTGTCAATATGTTTACATTCAACTTAATTGCTTATTTTTGGTTTAATATATCGCCATAGCAACACATTACATAGGTTATATGACGGCGATTATTCAGCTTACTGACCTTCCTTGAAAGGCGTTATCTCTGCCTTAAGCCGCTTGCCAGTAACCTTGCGCACAGTTACGTAAGTGACTGAAAAATACAATACGTGCTTTATAATCAGTAGTAGGAAGAAGAATGACGGTAGACATTATTTCATGACCAAGATTCACAAAAATATGCCATGCCCGCGAATCGATCTTACGACTTTTGAATAATCGACTCGTGCGCTACCGTTTAAGCTAGCTGAGCTTTTCAGAGCATTCTTTCAATATTGTTTTGTCATCTGTAACAAATGTAACGATAAGACCAACATGGTCTGTTAAGCTTGCCATTTATCAGAAAGTACCCCATTACGGTGGAAATACCACATGATAGAAAGATGCGTTTTCAAGTCAGGGCAATGTTTTCGATTCGATGATTAACAAGGAGGTATTACAAAGACTCATATCTGATTGATAGTTACCCGTAGCTACATGTAAGCAGGCATGTGTTTCCTTTTCTGTTCATTAGGTCTTGGATACGAATGGTTAACTTTTACTAGGAAGTTTTGACTAAGGAAACCGTCCTACATTACAATACTTAGAAACGTGGCCTTATGAACAATAATGGCTTGTGTTTATAAGAATTGTAGAGGTTGCATATCAATAAGTTTGAAAGAGTTAGCTATGTTTTGAAAATGGTCGACTATTGTAAATAGCGGTTCAAATCATACTACACTATTTTGTTATTTAATTTGTATGTACATAGTATGAAGTGTGAATGAATAAGAGAGGTTCTCATGTACCATGTATCTTGGTGTGATAAAATAAAGTGTATGTTCTGTTCTGTTCATTAGCACCATACTAGTATTCAGTAGAACTCGTCATAAAACTTTGAACATCCTTTGAAAACTTTGAAACGCATGCCCTTAAAGTGAACATGCAGTTTTACAAGCTTTAAATAACAGAACTCAGTAGATCGCAGAACGATACAGATGAATAATATAAATTATACGAATATAATTTGTGGTAACAAAGTCATGATATGTAGTACAAGACATATATCGTGACGGTTTTAATTTTGGGGAAAATCATTTCAGATTAATTTGATTCAAGTGTCTTGACATTGGTTTGTAATTAAAATGAATCTAAACTCTAATACCCCATTATTAAGTATTTATTAATACAATGGTAGGAACTAAACAACAATTTTCTACTACATATTTTCTTGAAGTTTAAGAGAATGTTTGTTTCTTTTTAAAAAAAAACCAAACTTACATATTGTATTCGTACAAGGGTTTCATGATTAAATTCCGAAATAGGCAGCATCTGAACGTTCATGGATATTCAGCCAACAAGTATTAAAAACTGTGGGATTTAATAACGAGCCATAAAAAAACATTCATAGATGTACTTATAGATGGTTGTGTTTAACTTTAAAATCACCAGCTGAGTTATTAAAGTAAATGAACTTAGCTTACAACTTGGTTTTTGTTTTGCGCAAAAAAATGTCAGTTTATTTTATAAGTCGGGGCATTTATGTTTGCTGTTTGCATTCTGTTTTTCTTACCACTGCGGTTTTCAACACTACTGTTTACTAGCCAGCCATAATGACTTCTTAATGATTCACTAGTGGAATATCTAAACAACTCATTTACCATCCGTTAAATACACACACATATATATATATATATACAATCATTGGCATAATTTCAAATATTTTTGTGAACTTATTTGTTAATAATGAGTCTAATTGGGTTGACGAATCGCTTACATATAAATTATACATCAATGCATAATACATTAAATGTGGTATCTTCGTCTTATAGATAAATAACTAAGTATATTCGCAATTTTAGTCAACTTAAACTCGATGTTGCTACAATTTGTTAGATTGAAATAATACACCTTGGCAGCATTAACAATCTTACGATATTATAACTTGACAATATAGAAAGGTTTACGACTTAAATCAATCGTAAAACCGTCGATAATACGGGCCCCTGATTTTCAAAGCGCGGAAATGTTCCATGAGTGTGTATTATAAAGAGCTTTTAAATACTTCCATAAACTGCTAGTATGTACATTATTATACCTCACGTGATTTGTTTACTATATAGCCTAATGTGACGTCATCGGGGGACAATCCGTAATGTCGCTCGCTTGACATTACCTATCGACCCACTTGCCATCACCTATCGGCAACCTTAAAGCGAAGGGAGACCACTGCATTGGAGTTTGCTAAACTTTGAACCGGGACTCGAGATTTTAGCCATTCAATTTGAATTACCTCCCTTGTCCAGACGCTTGCCTTTTACCAAACGACTAACTTAAACGATGTGAAAATGTACTTAAGTTCACAAGCAAAAAAAACATAAAATTTATTAAATTGCTTTATTAAATGCTTATCAAATTGTTGACAATTTCTGATTTTTGTTTTTCAGTATAATAAGATAAATATCACATCCTACAAAGTGTGATCAAACGGAATGTTCACCCTTGGAAAATAATGTCAACCTCGGCTAAATGCTCGGTTGACATTACTTGCCTCGGGTGAACATTCCATTCGATCACCCTTTGTAGGATGTGATATTAATAAAATGGCATATCTTACGTACTTCAAGAACAATTCAATCTATCTTATACACTTTGATCATATTATATGTTTTAATGAATACTTATTTACATCAAAAGCTGCTCTTTCATCCAAAAATAATTCAGCTGGATTATATATAATTATATAAAATTCCGAGAAATTTAAACTTGAACTTTTGGCATTTTGAACAAAATATTGTCATTATATTTACGAATATTCTAGGGAAATGTAAGTATCAAATAACTTAATTTGCAGAAATTTTTTTATGTCTATGTTGTAACTGTTTTATGTCTTAGTGATTATATAACTTCTTTAATTTTATTTAATTTAGACAAAAAGAACACAATTATAATTGATTTAAATAATTGTCTTTTTGTTTGAATAATAAGTCTAATGCATACACTACAGACAATTTCTGTAAACTGACAGTGTCACTTCCTAGAAACGTTGCTGAAAGCCTCATTAATTCAATATGAAGTATGAAGAAACAATGGTAATTTGACAATCATCTTAGACGCGTCTACAATATACAAAAGCAAACCATTATAGGTGTTTAAGTCAAGTAGTTTTGCAAGAAAAGAGTATTCTAAGTAAGTCGTTTTGTCTTTTGTCTTATTAATACTAATCATAGTATTTCCAATAACCTTTGTTTTAGTTCTTAACAGCTAATATGTACATAAATATGACTTAGACCAGCATAAAAAGCAAGTCACTTCTGTTGACCCGATGCCTTACATGTTTTCTTATACATGACTGACTGATCGTATAAAACAGTTTACAGAAAAGAACAGAACAGAACAAATCTTTATTTATATTCACAACTACTGGAATCTATCCAGTGTGTCAGCCTTACTGTCTGTTGATACAGCTTGTTCTGATGGTACATGGAGTAATGAACTTGACAAAGACCAAATTGTATGGTGATTTTGTCATTTATTATAATATATAATTATAAATGACGTATATAATACACATAATAATAATAAAAATCATAAGTATTTCGTAGCTGAGATCAGAAATGTATTCCCCTTTCAAAATTTTAACATTTATGATCACATTTGCTTATTCCAGCTTACAATAGTCAATTATACATAGTTATAAACATGTACGAAAAGAAGGTGGCGCAACCCACATAGCTGTTTAACTTGTACAACATGCACATCGTTTATTTAGACACAAATACAATGTAAACAAATAATACAAAGTTCTTTATATCAAAGTGTTACAAGAATACCGGCTCATACAAATACCGATACAAACAGTTGACACAACTGGCATATTTTTATGAAACACAGTATAATATTGATGAGGATAAAAATATACTACAATATCGAATTATTATTAAATTTCTCCCATTACATGCGTTATAATTGTTATTTAGCCTTTTAGCTTTCATTGAGCCGGTCTGGATATACGCGTGACTTCCTTTAACAGTAATGTGAATAGTATCACTAACATTGTTGAACAATGTATTAAATAACTAGATGATATTTCTGCTTCATCACTACTCTAGGTGCAATTTGTTCTGCACTCAGCTGTCAGGATTTAACACGTTCATCTATGATACTAGGAAGAAATAAGACACGAAAACAACCCACACGGAAACGTATCAGTTGCCTTAAAAGTGTACCATCTAATACCAATGTACGTTGGTTTATTGTTAAAACATAACAGTTTGTCCCTAAAATTAACCTTTCATAGGGAAGATAGAGTCTTGATTTCTGTCTTTATATTATCTTTCATACGAAATAATTACGAGATAAAAACACGAGGCATCTCGTTAGAATTATTGTTCTCAGTAAATTATAACATTTCAATTTATGCGTTACTTATACACTCACGTTGTCGTGCCGTGATAGCTGCCAACGGAGATCATACATATTTTTAAATACTTGCTCTGAATTTCTTTACTTAGCAACCTTTCATATAAATACTTATGTAAAAGACACTCGTATAAAATCACAGTTATAAAGAATATGATAATTTGATTTTGTCTGGAATATAACTGATATATTTTGCTTTCATAAATTTTGCCATAATAGTCCTTAATTTATTTTAGTTATTTAAAAATAAGGAATTAATGGGGTGACAGATTAGAAACTTTGGTGAGTGTATACACATTTTGTTTCAAGCTAAAACCAATAAGCGTTTATTGCAATTGTATCATACAGTTACGTACGTTATTTACATAAATCTTACAATAAAAAACGTCTTATAGACGTAGCGGACTTACTTCGTAAGCAGAACAACATTATGTACTTGTTTAAATCATAATTATTGCTGTCATATATTAGCGACTCAAGAAGTACTAAATAAGCAAATCGGGGTATATTAAAGTCTAGAAGCATTGTTAGCGTCTGCTATTGTAACAACTGAAATGATATATTTCTTAGTACTGGAAGGAGTTTGAAGAGTTTAGTTTTTAGAGTGTGAATGAAAGTTTAATGGACTGAAGTGCATTTTCCCCTCACAATATGATTGACAAAAACAATTTTCCATCTGCCTTCCAGGTTTAAATGTGGCATGCATTATGTTTTAAGCGGGAATCATTTTATAATAGTTTCTGTCAATGTTTATGTTGACTACATTTTGATCAAAAATTGTTCTATAGGTTTGTTATGTATTTGAAGGAAGTTGTTTCCAGTCTTCGTCTTAAATATACTGCGTCAAAACTGTTGCCTTTAAGTTCGAAAACCAAATTCTAGTGTAAAAATAATCTCCATTTGAAATGCAATAGATACCACTAACATATTTAAGCAATACTTACATTATCATCTATTTAAGAAAATGTCTTTTTTTATAAAGGTGTCTGAAATCGATTATGTCTTGCTTTTCTGCTGTCTATGGACAATTTCACCTTTCATAATGGAACTTTACGTGAACAAAATAATAATATTCTTTATGATATGTGTTAAATGTCTTCTGACAATCATGAATGCGTGATCAACACGCATCAGCAATGTTGTACACGCAATGTCCTGTGGAAATGTATTAAGAAACGGGGCTAAATCTTACTTAAGATTTGTAAATTGGAACAAAATGTGACGATTTGCTATAGAAGCAAGCATTTGTTTAGGACGAAGTACATTGTACTTTAACATAGTGAAAAAGTGGTCAAGTGAAGTAATATGTGATACCAGGGATGGTGATACCAATAACAGTTGTCAAAAAACGCGAACAGATAAACCATGGTAAACGTTTTGATCAACTATCAATCTCAAGTTTATGTTGATAGGGCCAAACTAAGATACAAAGTCAATATGCAATGTTATATCTCACTATAATGTAACGTTCCCTTGTTGTATATGGCTAGCAACAAAATGTAGGTTTATAATTTGTTCGTAATATAAACAATGCATAAAACTAATGTAGACATTTAAAGAAAACTAAATCAAATTGCCTGATAGTATTTTTCTTTATCTGATGCATTGAAAATGAAAACTAATATGAAACTAATATACGTATATAATTTTATATTATAAGATTCATAAATTTGACTAATATAAGTCAATACTTTTCAAATATAACCAATGCAGCTATTGAAAGGTATGTTATGTGTTATGTTATTTATTAATTGGTATCAAATATCACACATATGTGATACAGTTGTGCAAATCTAAGACAGTTTTACAAGATACATCGCTAGTAAAACGTTCATATAGCATCATAATAGTGTAGGACCATTCTCAGTATATATTCCATAGAAGTGTAGACACGGTATTATTTTCGTCTGTTACAAAATGACATGATTTATATCTTTCACATTAATCGGTACATTTCTCAGTACTTTCAATTACATTGTTATACATTAAATCGCTGATTGGTATCTGCATCCAACAAAGAGCATACAGAAAATCAATTAATATCCTCAAACATTACACAATATATCAATAATATATTTACGATTTATAATTCTGAATCATGTAATGACTTTGTATTTCATACTGATTTAGTAATCTATTTTCTTCAGCGTCGTAATCCAAAAAAACACCATTTGATATTTGCAATAGTATAATCCAACTATGTTTTGTTATGATACGACCGACTGTATTTATTCTGTGTAACTCAATTAAATGATTTCAAGAATTTAAATACAATACAATACAATACAATATTTTTTTTTATTTAATATAATCTATACAAAGATTATTGCCTTTAAATAGGCGAACAAAAACAAGAGGGAAGAACCTTACAATGTATGAAACAGACAAATAAATACCCTTAGGGGTAGTCAAACTCACAATTATGTTTTTCATTTATGTCAGTAAATCCTCAATAAAAGTTTCGAATTAATGGCAACATTCTAAGTTCTCAATACCTTGTACATTCAGTAAAAGATAAAAGGATAACGTAGGTAGTAGACAAAGTTCTCGTATATAGCCATAAAAGTGTACGTCTACCTTGAAAACATTCTGTTTAAGTAAAAGTTATTGCACAACGCCATAACTGGAAAATTCAATAGTTATCTATTTGTCCAAAATTGTAATCAATATCTTATAATTGTTTACAAACTTATAAACAAGAGGACTTTTGTTGTTTTAATGTTTGCTCAGACAATGCCCTATATTTCTATGTTCATATGGAGGAGCAGAAACTGTACATATCGTCCACATACATATTGCGTATACAAACATTGCCGGTTTCATTACATACTAATATCTAGGGGCGATTTATTTTTAAAAAATCATAGTTTAGTTAATTTGCACTTATTTAATAAACACACTGTTGTATGAAATTTAGAATGGGCATATACACTAACTAAAATAAATGTAAAATATCAAACTGATATCTTTAAATCATTAAAATGCTGTTCATGCATCAGCTTAATCACCTATTTAGTGGACAAGAGTATTGTTTAAAGTACAAAAACACGCATGACCTAGAATACGACCTGTAATTACTTATCAAGACTCTTACACCTGATAACAATGCATACTATGTTTGTCTAACAATGTCGTCAATTGAATGCTTATTGTGTTTGTCCTAAGTAATAAGTCGAAAGTAATTACTTCCAGCGTTGATTTCAGCGGATTTAATTTAGTTTGCGTGATGAATGTAAGTTTGACTTATGTCTTATGATCTGATAAATTTGGTACGAGCTATTGCCGACAAATTTAAAATTTAAATCAATTGCAATTGCCAATTTCCCCTATGTCATTATTTCTTATATAATAAACGGCTAAAGTTAAAAGAAAGTGTATATAAAGCAATATATATATAGAAATGATTAATTATTGTGCCATTATTACACGAACATCTATTCATAGACACGCAACAACTTCCGTACAACTTGATGAATTCACAAAAACGTTTCATTAGTTTCAATCTAAAGTGTATCCATATAAGTTGTCTCAAAGTTGTGCGGCTAATTTCGTTTCAAATATTTCTTTGCTTATATCTTTAATCGTGATTTCATCAAACAGCAAGTAAAATATGTAATGGTGCCTTGAATATAATAATCTTAATTTTGTCCTCATGCATTTGAAATAAATGAATAAAAAACCTCAACATATTCACTATTTTCAATAATTCATCTATATTTTGTTAAAATGTCCCTAAATGTATACATTGTTAACAATACTTTTAATTTTCGTAGTATTTATATTAACGATAAAAAGTAGGTCTTTGTTCATCCTTTATCTTCTTCAATTAATTATTTATTAAACGAAACAATGAAGCTGGAAGATATTAATAAAAGATCATGTTTCTTTCTTTACTCGAGTATTTTTAAAAAGCAAAGTTACATGTATTACGCACTTCTCTGCAAACATTTCTGGAAGAAATAATTATTCAATAGATTTCATTTAATGGCACTTTGGTTAGTTTTGTCTCAGCCATTAAATATTGTTATGACTTGGAAGCAATTCTATGATTTTCTTCTTTTTAGTTATATAGCTTTCTAGTGCACGCTCTAAATAATTTAATGTGTTTTAGTCAAATGTTTCTTCTGTCTTATATAATACCTTTAACGTATAAGGAATAGTGTGTCTTTTGTCTCAGACATTTACTTAAAGCCATGCTCGTACAATGTTAATTTAAAAAGTATTTGAGAAAAAGTTTTGAGATTATTTACCTTAAGTATTAGAACTGCTTTACTAACTTAATACCTAATAATTTAAATTCACCACAACGATTGAGACATTTAATTGATGCATAGCAGTTTCGTGTTGAAACAATAATAAATCCAGGTAGAACAAAACGCCCTACAACTAAAAACATAATTTGTAAATAACCCACTGCACATGTTTTAAGCATCGTTTGATATGCTATTAAATTTACAACATAAAACGTTTAATCTAGACAAATGTAAGTTGTAACAATTTAATGTGCATGTATTAGGGTCAATAGTGTACGCGGGCGCATTTAATTTATTGAAATATTGGATATGTTTAAAAGAGAATGTAATAATTCATTTATCTTTTTTTATTACCCAACTAAGCATAATAAAATTTAGAACAACATTTTTAAATACAAACATGCAATGATAAAGCATATTTCCCTGTAATTAAGTTGTAAGAATCAACATAGAATACCGTAAATGCGACAGTTTATCTTCGAACTGAAAAATCATGTTTCTAATCGTCTATCAGACGTAACTGATTGTGTAAGGAAATGTCTTAGAAATTATGATAATTTCCAGTTAGTAATCATTGCAGGGAGTCGTTTTACTTCGACGTACATCACTGCCCAAGGTAAAAGTTTATTGATCAAATTTCATTTGTCTTGAATTATTGAGCATAGTGATTATAAAAGGAAATGAAAACAGACTACAAGGTGTGCAAGGTCAGAAACTGTATATTATCATTCCATTACATTTTCTCGGACTTGGTTCATAATCACCGTACTTGTCATTGTCACGGGATGGTTGCTCACGTTTATATCCAATCTGATTGAAACCCGATCTAAAAGTCTCCGCTCGCCTACGCGCTAATTTAGATCTGGCTGTTTCGTTAGGAATAACTCCACCGTCAAATAAGCAAGCAAACATCAGTCTACAAATGGAAATTATGAACTCAAAATGCTACTAAAAGTGTTTCGTCTTGCTGAAAGCTGCTCATTGATTGATGTACACAAAGGTCATCTCGACGTGACCCTCGCAGCGATCCTAAGAGATCCTATAACGACAGCGGTCAATATGATATCTGTTAACGGTATTCTTCACGTTCATTATTATCAATAATGAGATTTAGACAAGCTCTATTGTTTCCTAAGTGCATAAAATAATAAATACATAATAAAAATAACACATGACCATACTGGTAAGGTAACCCCAATGGAGCATATTTGGTCAAACCAATATGAAACTCAACTAAAAACAATCGTATTAAAAAGTTCAAACTTAATTTAAACTGTCGACTCTGAGGTTTGATGTAACAATATTGAAGATTTTGTCGAAACCATTTGAGACGCAGCCTCTCCAAATGAAAGGAGACACATTTCAACACGTTATTATTTCGACCGACTATGTTACGTTCACAGGGACCATTTAATTAATGTACGGAGCAGACTGTCTGGCTGTTATATATTGTGATACACATACAAATTGCAGACTGTGATTTTTCCAGTGGTACTTGATTACCCACGCTTAAGCAACATGAGCTATAATAAATTTCATTGACTGAACAGAGGTTGTCTGTTATCTCAGACGTATTGTCATTTTTTTCTTATAACACTACTTATGTCTGACATTCCATTAAGTTCTTGTGGTTGAAATATAAGAATGGCTTTGCTTAGGTGCTATCGTGATATATTCAGTTACAAAGTTATGTCTGGGAAATAAAATATGGAGCTGCTGTTTTATGTACATGTTTCATCAACAGCGATTGGCGTGGCGTGGCATGGCATAGCCACATGGTTACGACGTTGGACTGATTATCGTTTCCGCGTTGGGTCAAATCACATTCAAAACTAATAACGGTATTTCCTTGAGGATAATACCATACCAAAAGGTTCAGTATCTGTAGAATCATGAAGCGTTCAATAGAGGAATTAATCTAAGGAAATGTTCTTAATATGGACTTATCTTATTTTTATTTAGTACAAAATCAAAAACAGAACAAAATCACTGTCCGTTTATTGTTTGACTTCTAATCAATCTTTGAGCTGAGTTCCACAGACTTTGGTTCATAAATATGGTGATTGTAGTACAACACATCAACTAGGTTATCGCATCCTCATTTTTCATCGCAAGACAACTTAACGACCATTAAGAGAATATTCATGTTTTCGTCAAATCCATTTATGTAAATGAGATGTTTTGCATATTATATAAGCATTATATTATAGGAATTGATTAAACACTAAAATGTTTACGATGCCTGTACAAGTCATATTTTTATAGTTCACGTGATTTAGTACTATATAACCTAATGTGACGTCCCCGGGTGACAATCCGAAATGTCACCCTCTTAAAATTACCTCTCGGCCCGCTTGACATCACTTATAGGCCCGCTTAAAGCGATAGGAGACCACTGAGTTGGAGTTTACTGAATATCGGGATTAAGTTTTAGCCATTTAATTTGAATAACCTCCCTTGCACAGATGCTTGCTTTCTGCGCAACCTCGGCTGACATTTCTTGTCTCGGTTAAACATTCCGTTCCATATTATCCATTGTAGGATGTGAAATTTACATACTTATTTCAAGAACATGCGTAGTAGATAGGACGCACACAATTAAACTGCAGGTCCTAGGTTCCAACACCAGTAAAGTCAATGCTATTTGTTTCGATAAAAAAATGCTTTAATGGTTCTTTATCTTGTCTAATTGTGTTGACTGCACATAAAGCAGATAAATGTTCATTTCAAAGACGGACTTAATCAAATGATGTATTTACATTTTTTTAAAAGAATTATAATTGTGCCTATCACATGCAGTATACGTTATGCAAGCATTGGAAAATAGTTCTAGCACTAGAGTCCTCAAATTCGTGAAAAAGGCGTACTGTTATGCTATATGTATAGGGTATGACCTACCGCGACCGGGCTCAAACCCGCGAACTCCGGATTCGAAATCAGACATGCTAACCACTACGCCACGGCCGCGGCTGTCACAAGTATAACAGTATCATGTGAACAATCTTTTACGAATCCTAAGCATGTTATCATATTACACGTATTACGTAGTGTGCATGTATACGGAGCGGACAATTCATAGGTTCATGTTATTTATGATCATACGTTATGAACTCTTGCGCCTTTTTGGAACAAGAGCTGTCAGAAGAGACAACATGTTCGACTAAGTAAGTATTTGTCACAAGAGATGTGGCTCATGATAAGGAACATACATATTTTAAAGTTTCAAAATTTAATCTAAACAAACTTAAAGTAAAAAATAAATAATAAAAAAGAAAAGTTTTAATTCATGGGAGACAATTTTGAAAAATGTATTTGGACTTATGAAACATGTCAAGGGGGGTAATTAAAAAAACCAATTAGCGTTTATTGCAAATGCATTATACAGTTACGTACGTTATTTACATAAATCTTATCATAAACAACGTTTTATAGCCCTGGCGGACTTACTTTGTAAGCAGAACGACATTATGTATTTGTTTTAATCATAATTTTTGCTGCCATATATTAGCGACTCAAGAAGTACTAAATAAGCAAATCGGGTTTTTTTCAAAGTCTAGAAGCATTGTTAGCGTCTGCTATTGTAACAACTGAAATGATATATTTAATAGTACTGAAGGAGTTTGAACAGTTTAGTTTTTAGAGAGTGGATGAAAATTTACTGGACTGAAGTGCATTTTCCCCTCCCAAATGATTAACAAAACTACTGACTATTCGCTATCCAGGTTTGAATGTGGCATGCATTATTTTTTAAGCGGGGATCATTTTATAATATTTTCTGTCAATGTTTATGTTGACAATATTTTGATCAAAAATCGTACTATAGCTTTGTTATGTATTTGAAGGAAGTTGTTTTCAGTCTGCATCTTAAACATACTACGTCAGAACTATTGACTTTAGTATCGAAAACCAAATTCTAGTGTGAAAATAATCTCTCTTTGAAATGCAATATATACCACTAACATATTTAAGCAATACTTGCATTATCCTCTATTCTTTGCGGCGAAGAAACGAAAATACGACATGGCATAGATCAGCCACCATAGATTAGTGTCTACACACAACAAAGAGCATACAGAATATCAGTTAATATCCTCAAACATTATACAATATATCATTAATATATTTACGATTTATAATTCTGAATCACGTTATGACTTTGTTTTTCATCAGTGATTTAGTAATCTACTATCTTCAACGATGTAATTTACAAAAAACCATTTGATATTTGGAATGGTAAAATTAAATTTTAATTTATGATACGACCGATTGTATTTGTCTGTAAACTCGATTGAATGAACTTTTGAATTTAAATACGATACGATACGATACGATACGATGCGATGCGATGCGACGCGACGCGACGCGACGCGACGCGACGCGACGCAACGCAACGCAACGCAACGCAACACAACACAATACAATACAATACAATACAATACAATACAATACAATACAATACAATACAATACAATACAATACAATACAATACAATACAATACAATATAATACAATACAATACAATACAATACAAAACAATACAAAACAATACAATACAATACAATACAATACAATACAATACAATACAATACAATACAACACAATACAACACAATACAATACAATACAATATTTCTTTATTTAGTATAATCTATACACAGATTATTGCTTTTAACTAGGCAAACATGAGCAACAGGAAAAGACAGGAGAACATGACAATACATAAAACACACAAATAAATAAAAAAAGTATAGATCTACCATACAGGTAATCAAACTCACAATTATGTTTTTCATGTCAGTAAGTCCTTAATAAAAGTTTCGAATTCGTGGCAACATACTTGGTTCTTACTACCTTGTACATTCAGTAAAAGATAAAAGGATAACGTAGGTACACGAAGGTACGTAGTATACGAAGTTCTTGTATAGCCATACAAGTGTACGTCTACCTTAAAAACATTCTGTTTAAGTAAAATTTATTGCACAACGCCAATTCAATAGTTACATATTTGTCCAAAATTGTTATCAATATCTTATAATTGTTTACAAACTTATAAATAGGAGGACTTTTGTTGTTTTAATGTTTGCTCAGACAATGTCCTATATTTCTATGTACATGTAGAGGAACAGGGACTGTAATTACTTATCAAGACTATTACATTTGATAATACTGCATACTATGTTTTACTAACTATTTCGTCAATTGAATGCTTATTGTGTATGTTCTATGTAATAAAGCGAAAGTAATTACTTCCAGCGTCGATTTCAGCGGATTAAATTTAGTTTGCGTGATGAATGTAAGTTTGACTTATGTCGTATGATCTGATAAATTTGGTTCGAGTTATTGCCGACAACGCTGTAGGAATTTAAATCAATTGCAATTGTCTATTTCCCCTATTTCAATATTTATGATATAATAAACGTTTGAAGTTAAAAAAAGTGTATATAAAGCAATATATCTAAAGAAATGATTAATCATTGTGCCATTATTACACGAACATTTATTAATAGACACGCAACAACTTCCGTACAACTTGATGAATTCACAAAAACGTTTCATTTGTTTCCATCTAAAGCGTATCCATATCAGTTGTCTCACTGTTGTGCGGCTAATTTCTTTTTGAATATTTCTTTGCTTATATCTTTAATCGTCATTTCATCAAACAGCAAGTAAAATATATAATGCTGCCTTGAATATAATAATCTTATCAGCGTCCTCATGCATTTGAAGAAGAATGAATATAAAAAGGTCAAATAATTAACTATTTTCAGTGATTTGTCTATATTTTGTCAAAATATCCCTAAATATATACATTAACGATTAAACGTAAGTCTTTGTTCATCCTTCATCTTCTACAAAATTTTTTATTGCACATAACAATGAAGCTGGAAAATATTAATAAAAGATCATGTTTCTTCCTTTACTCGAGTATTTTGAAAGCAAAGTTGCATGTATTACGCATTTCTCTGCAAACATTTCTGGGAGAAATAATTATTCAACAGATTTCATTTACTGGCACTTTGGTTAGTTTTGTCTCAGCCATAAAATAGTGTTCTGACTTGGCAGCAGTTCTATGACTTTTCTTACTTTTTGTTATATAGCTTCTTAGTGCAAGCTCTAAATTAGATAAATGTCTTTTATTGTTTCTTCTTCCTTATTTAGCTTTCTAGTGCACGCTCTAAATTAGATTCATGTGTTATAATCAAATGTTTCTTCTTTCTTATATAATACCTTTAACTTATAAGGTATAGTATGTTTTTCTCTCAGACATATTACTTAAAGCCATGCTAACTAGAAAATGAATTATGGAGAATAGCAAGTGGAAGCCTAGGTTTTATAATGGTATTAGTTTATGGTATAGTTTTGTGTTATTTACCCTGAGTATGAAAACTGCTTTTATTAATTTAATGCCAACCTTTCATCACAACAATTGAGTCATTTAATTGATGTACAGCAGCTTCATGTTGAAACAATAAGAAATCTAGTTAGAGCAAAACACCTTTCAACTAAAACATTATAACAGGTAAATAACCCACTATACATGTATTAAACATCGTTTGATATGCTATTAAATTTTCAACTAAAATGTAAGTTGTTACGATTTAATGTGCATGCATTATGGTAAATAAGTGTACGCGGACGGATTAAATGTAATTAAATATTGGAGTCATTTAAAACAAATGTAAAAATTCATTAATCTTTTTATTACCCAACATACAACTTAAGCATTATACATTTAAAACAAAATGTTTAATAAACACCATGCAATGCTAAAGCATATGTCCCTGCTATTTGGTTGAAGGAATCAACTGGTAGTGCCATAAATGCGACATTTTATCTTCGAACTGAAAATCATGTTTCTCATTGGCTATTAGAAGTAACTGATTATGTAAGGAAATATTTATTTAGAAACTATAATGACTTCAAGTCAGTGATCATGGCAGGGAGTCGTATTACTTCGACTTACATCACTGTCCAAGGTAAAAGTTAATTGACCAAATTTCCTTTGTCTTGAATAGCATAGTGATTATAATAGGAAATGAAAACATACTACAAGGTGTGCAGAAACTATATATTATCATTTCACTACATTGTCTCGGACTTGGTTCATAATCACCGTACTTGTCATTGTCACGAGATGGTGGCTCACGTTTATATCCAATCTTATTGCAACCCGATCTAAAAGTCTCCGCTAACCTACGCGCTAATTTAGATATGGCTGTTGTGTTATAAGGGTCATGTTTAGGTGACCATTTCTAGTTATAATATTCATGAAGCAATCATTATGTTTAGAAACTTGTTTACATCTTTTACGTCACGCAATTTGAAAAGAGCCGCCCAATCACAACCTGTGAATAACTCCACCGTCAAATTAGCAAGCAAACATCGGTCTACAAATAGAAAATATGAACTCAAAATGCTACTAATAGTGTTCGTCCAGCTGAAAGCTGCTCATTGATTGTTGGACATATAGGTTATCTAGACGTGACCCTCGCAGCGATCCTACGACAGCGGTCAATAGGATATCTGTTTACGGTATCCTTCACGTTCGTTACTACCAAAAACGAAATTTAAGTAAGCTCTATTTGTTTCCTAAGTACATAATACATAATAAGAATAACATATGACCATACTGGTAAGGAAACCTCAATGGAACATAGTTAGTCAAACCAGTATAAAACTCAACTAAAGACGACTGTCTTAAAAAGTTATATTTAAACTTAATCTGTTGACTCTGGGGTTTGATGTTATCAATATTGAAGATTTTGTCGAAACCATTTGATACGCAGCCTCTTCAAATGCACTTACAATGTTAATTGACAATATACAACTACTTGAATGAAAGGAGACACATTTCAACACGTTATTATACCGACCGACTAAGTTACGTTCACAGGGGCCATTTAATTGATGTACGCAGCTGACTGTCTGGCTGTTATATATTGTGATACACATACAAATTGCAGACTGTGATTTTTCCAGTGGCATTTGATTACACATAAGTCCTCACGCTTAAGCAACATGAGCTATAATAAATTTCATTGACTGAACAGAGCTAGTCTGTTATCTCAGACTTATTGTCATTTTTTTCTTATAACACTACTTATGTCTGACATTCCATTAAGTTCTTGTGGTTGAAATATTAGAATGACATAGAGCTTTCCTTAGGTGCTATCGTGATATATTCAGTTACAATTGTTATGTCTGGGAAATAAAATATGGAGCTGCTGTTTATGTACATGTTTCATCAACACCAATTGGCGTGGTGTGACATGGCATAGCCACATGGTTACGACGTTGGACTGATTATCGTTTCCGCGTTGGAACAAATCACATTCAAAACCAATACCGGTATTTCCTTGAGGATAATTCTATACCAAAAGGTTCAGTATCTGTAAAATCATGAAACGTTCAATAGAGGAATTAATCTAAGGAAATGTTCATGATATGGACTTATTTTTGTTTACTAGTTTACAAAATCAAAAACAGAACATAATCACTGTCCGTTTATTGTTTGACTTCTAATCAATTTTTGAGCAGAGTTCCACAGACTTTGGTTCATAAATATGGTGATTGCAGTACAACACATCAACTAGGTTATCGCATCCTTATTTTTCATTGCAAGACAAGTTAACGGCTGTTAAGAGAATATTCATGTTTACGTTAAATCCATTCATGTAAATGAGATGTTTTGCATATTATATAAGCAAGTATTATATAGAAATTGATTAAACACTAAACATACTAGCTATGCCTGTAACAAACCAAATTGTTATACCTCAAGTGATTTGTGTACTATATCGCCTAATGTGACGTCCCCGAATGACAATCCGTAACGTCACCTTCTTAAAATACATATCGGCCCGCTTGACATGGCCCGCTTAAAGCGATGGGAGACCACTGCGTTGGAATTTACTGAATATCAGGACCCAAGTTTTAGCCATTTAATTTGAATAACCTCCCTTGCACAGATGCTTGCTTTTTGCGCAACCTCGGCTAAATCCTCGGCTGACATTTCTTGTCTCGGATGAACATTCCGTTCTATATCACCCACTGTAGGATGTAATATCTATATACTTATTTCAAGAACGTGTGTAGCAGATAGGACGTACGCAAATAAACGGCAGGTGCTAGGTTCCAACACCAGTAAAGTCACTTCTATTTGTTTCGATCAAAAAAAACTTGCTTTATTTTACCTTTACAATTTGTGTGAAGGAGTTTTGTTAATGGTTCTTTTCTTGTCTAATTATGTTGACTGTACATAAAGCAGATCTCAAAGACTTACTTAATCAAATGATGTATTTACATTTTTTAAAACAATTATAATTGTGTTTTGTTCCAGATCTAGATTGGCCATTATGTTTCCATGATGTTCAAATAAAAGCAATTTACATGATGGTTTTTTTATATTTTAGTTTTGAATAATGAATTTAATATTTAAGCACAAATACATGGTTTTGCATTTGATGTTGTGATTCTCGATCAAGGACTTGGCGATTGGGAATGATATATTAATGCAGACACAAATAAATGTCTTATACATAATATACGGAAGTCATTTACATAACAGTCAGACGAATACTTTAGTTTTGACAAAAGAATCAAGTTGATGATGTTAGTGGTAATTTGAAAATATTCTTTTACTTCCTTTAAGTTAAAGAGCATATCGTAAACTACAAACAGACACATACAAAGCAAAAGTACAAAAAGAAAACATGTATAGGTTTTTGAAGCACACAAAATCATGTAAATAATGCAGATGCATTGAATATGTCGTTCATGAAGAGAAAACATGCAAAACTTAGCGTTATTAAATTGTCATAACTAACTAAACGTACCTATCATATGCAGTATACGTTATGCAAGCATTGGAAAATAGTTCTAGCACTAGGGTCCTCAAATTCGTGAAAAAGGCTTACTGTTATGCTATATGTATAGGGTATGACCTACCGCGACCGGGCTCGAACCCGCGAACTCCGGATTCGAAATCAGACATGCTAACCACTACGCCACGGCCGCGGCTGTCACAAGTAGTAAAGTCCCATGTGAACAATATTTTACGAATCATAAGCATGTTATGATATTACACGTTTTACGTAGTGTGCATGTATATGAAGCGGACAATTCATAGGTTCATGTTATTTATGATCATACGTTATGAACTCTGGCGCCTTTTTGAAACAAGAGCTGTCAGAAGAGACAACATGCTCGACTAAGTAAGTATTTGTCACAGGAGATGTGGCTGATGATAAAGAACATACATATTTTAAAATTTCACAATTTAATCTAAACAAATTTAAAGTAAGAAATAACAAAAATAAAGAAAAGTTTTAATTCATGGGAGACAATTTTGAAAAATGTATTTGGACTTATGAAACTTGTCACATGAGATGTAGTTGATAATAAGGAACACATATTTAAAGTTTAAAGTCAATACCTAAAGAAATAAAACAGTTGCAGTAAAAACAAACATCTTTTAAAGAAAACTCTAAGTTCAATGGGGGGGGGGGGTAATTAAAAAAGGTATTTTAAAACCACATAGTGTTTATTGCAAATGCATTATACAGTTACGTACGTTATTTACATAAATCTTATCATAAACGCCGTTTTATAGCCCTGTCAGACTTATTTCGTAAGCAGAACGACATTATGTACTTGTTTTAATCATAATTATTGCAGCCATATATTAGCGACTCAAGAAGTACTAAATAAGCAAATCGGGGTTTTTCAAAGTCTAGAAGCATTGTTACCGTCTGCTATTGTAACAACTGAAATGATATATTTAATAGTACTGAAATCAGTTTGAACAGTTTTGTTTTTAGAGGGTGAATGAAATTCACTGGTCTGAAGTGCATTTTCTCCTCACAATTGATTATTCAAAACTACTGACTATTCGCTATCCAGTTTTGAATGCGACATGCATTTCTTTTAAGTGGGGGTCATTTTATAATATTTTCTGTCAATGTTTATGTTGACTACATTTTGATCAAAATCGTTCTATAGCTTTGTTATGTATTTGAAGGAAGTTGCTTTCAGTCTTCGTCTTAAACATACTGCCTCAAAACTATTTACTTTAAGTTCAGAAACCAAATTCCCGCGTAAAAATAATCTCCATTTGAAATGCAATAAATACCACTAACATATTTAAGCAATACATGTACTTGCATTATCCACTATTTATTAAAATGTCTTTTACAAGAAGGGTCTGAAATCGATTATGTCTTGTTTTTCTGCAGTCTATGGACAGTTTTGCCTTTGATAATGGGACTTTACGCGGACAAAATAATAAAATTCTTTTGGATACAATGTATTTGTTGAATGTCTACTGACAATCATGGAAGCGTGATCAACACGCATCGGCAAAGTTGTACATGCAATGTCCTGTGGAAATGTATTTAGAAACGGGGCTAAATCTTACTTAAGATTTGTAAATAGGAACAAAATGTGATGATTTTCTATAGAAGCAAGCATTTGTTTAGGACGAAGTACATTGTACTTTAATACAGTGCAAAAGTGGTCAAGTGAAGTAATATGTGATACCAGGGATGGTGATACAAATAACAGTTGTCAAAAAAGGACACGAACAGTTAAACCATGGTCAACGTTTTGATCAACTATCAATCTCAAATTTATGTTGATAGGGCCAAACTAAGATACAAAGTCAATATGCAATGTTATATCTCACTATAATGTAACGTTCCCTTGTTGTATATGGCTAGGAACAAAATGTAGGTTTATAATTTGTTCGTTATATGATTGACAAAAACTATTGACTATCTGCCTTCCAGGTTTGAATGTGGCATGCATTATTTTTTAAGCGGGACCATTTTATAATATTTTCTGTCAATGTTTATGTTGACGATATTTTGCTCCAAAATCGTTCGAAAGCCGTGTTATGTATATAAAGGAAGTTGTTTTAAGTCTACATCTTAAACATACTGTGTCAAAACTATTGACTTTAGTGTAGAAAACCAAATTCTAGAGTGAAAATAAATAATCTCCCTTTGAAATGCAATAGATAACACTAACATATTTAAGTAATACTTATATTATCATCTATTTAAGAAAATGTCTTTTTCATAAAGGTGTCTGAAATCGATTATGTCTTGCTTTTCTGCTGTCTATGGACAGTTTCACCTTTCATAATGGAACTTTACGTGAACAAAATAATAATATTCTTTATGATATTTGTTAAATGTCTTCTGATAATCATGAAAGCGTGATCAACACGCATCAGCAAAGTTGTACACGCAATGTCCTGTGGAAATGTATTAAGAAACGGGGCTAAATCTTACTTAAGATTTGTAAATAGGAACAAAATGTGATGATTTGCTATAGAAGCAAGCATTTGTTTAGGACGAAGTACATTGTACTTTAACATAGTAAAAAAGTGGTCAAGTGAAGTAATATGTGATACCAGGGATGATGATACCGATAACAGTTGTCAAAAAAGGACACGAACAATTAAACCATGGTAAACGTTTTGATCAACTATCAATCTCAAATGTATGTTGATAGGGCCAAACTAAGATACAAAGTCAATATGCAATGTTATATCTCACTATAATGTAACGTTCCCTTGTTGTATATGGCTAGGAACAAAATGTAGGTTTATAATTGGTTCGTAATATAAACAAATGCATAAAGCTAATGTAGACATAAGAGAAAACTAGAGTAAATCAAATTGCCTGATAGTATTTTCCTTTATCTGCTTCAGTGAAGATGAAAACTAATATGAAACTAATATACGTATATAATATTTATATTATAAGATTCATGAATTTGACTAATATATGTCAATACTTTTCAATATAACCAATGCAGCTATTGAAAGGTATGTTATGTGTTATGTTATCAAATTAATTGGTATCCAATATCTCACATATGTGATGCATTTGTGCAAATCTAAGACACTTTTACAAGATACATCGCTAGTAAAACGTTCTTATAGCATCATAATTGTGTAGGATCATTCTCAGTATATATTCCATAGAAGTGTAGACATGATGTTTATTTCGTCTGTTACAAAATGACATGATTTATATCCTTCACATTAATTGGTACATTTCTCAGTTCTTTCAATAACATTGTTATACATTAGATCGCTGATTGGTGTCTACACACTACAAAGAGCACACAGAATATCAATTAATATCCTCAAACATTATGCTATATATAAATAATATATTTACGATTTATTATTCTGAATCACCTAATGACTTTGCATTTCATTACTGATTTAATGATCTATTTTCTTCAACGTCGTAATCCATAAAAACACCATTTGATATTTGCAATGGTAAAAATAAATTTTGATTTATGATGCGACCGATTGTATTTTTTCTGTAAAACTCGATTAAATGAACACAACACAACACAACGCAACACAACACAACACAATATTTCTTTATTTAGTATAAACTATACACAGGTTATTGCCTTAAACTAGGCGAACATGAACAAAAGGGAAGAACCTTACAATGCATGAAACAGACAAATAAATAAAAGATGAATTTTATCTTACAGGAAGTCAAACTCACAATTATGTTTTTCATTTATGTCAGTAAGTCCTCAATAAAAGTTTCGAATTCATGGCAACATACTTGGTTCTTAGTACCTTGTACATTCAGTAAAAGATAAAAGGCAAACGTAGGTAGTATACGAAGTGTTCGTATAGCCATAAATGTGTGAAAAACTGAGAACGTTCACTTTCCTTTTTTATTTCATTAAAATGACAATAAAAGTGTGTAGTTTTCAAAAATCGCGATAAGAATTTGACCACCGTTCTGCATTTATTTGAAAATAAACGTTATACCTCGGCAATTGGTGAAACCTTTTAGACGTGAAAACCCTAAATTCAGTGATGAAATGTACAATCTTTACGACTGACGTGATATTAAGATTATCGGAACAAAATATTTGTATGCAACAACATTTCAGAAACATTTTGGTATAATTATCATTGGCCTCGGACACTCAATACTTTAAATATATGGGTTTAATATACTTGCATGCCTGTTTTTAGCGCGAACGATTGTGACGTTCGTGACGTCGTGAAAAAAACGACAACGTTGCTAAGGTTACCAAGAAAACAAACAAGAAGCATGAAGGTATCTGCTTGCTAACTTTTTTTATAATCGGCGAACATAATATTTTTTTTTCGTTTTTCCCTCCGGGTAAGGTACCGACCCACCTTAAGTAAAAGTTATTGCACAACGCCATAACTGGAAAAACTATAGTTTTCTATTTGTCCATAATTGTTTTCAGCATTTTATATTGTTTCAGACTCATAAATAGAAGAACTTATGTTGTTTTAATGTTTGGCCAGACAATGCGCTATATTTCTATGTGGAGGAACAGAAACTGTAATTACTTATCAAGACTATTACATTTGATAATACTGCATACTATGTTTTGCTAACAATGCCGTCAATTGAATGCTTATTATGCATGTCCTATGTAATAGGTCGAAAGTAATTACGTTCAGTGTCGATTTCAGCGGATTTTATTAAGTTTGCGTGACGAATATAAGTTGACTTATGTCTTATGATCTGATAAATTTGGTTCGAGCTATTGCCGACAACACTGTAGGAATTTAAATCAATTGCAATTGCCTATTTCTCCTATGTCATTATTTCTTATATGATAAACGGTTGAAGTTAAAAGAAAGTGCATATAAAGCAATATATCTATAGAAATGATTAATCATTGTGCCATTATTACACGAACATCTATTCATAGACACGCAACAACTCCCGTACAACTTTACGAGTTCACAAAAACGTTTCATTAGTTTCAATCTAAAGTGAATACATATAAAGTTGTCTCATTGTTGTGCGGCTAATTTCTTTTTAAAAACTTCTTCGTTAATATCTTTAATCGTCATTTCATCAAACAGCAAGTAAAATATGAAATGGTGCCTTGAATATAATAATCTTAATTTTGTCCTCATGCATTTGAAGTAAATGAATAAAAGACCTCAACATATTCACTATTTTCAATAATTTATCTATATTTTGTCAAAATATCCCTAAATATATAAATTGTTAACAATACTTTTAATTTTCGTAGTATTTATATTAACGATTAAACGTAGGTCTTTGTTCATCCTTTTATCTTCTACAATTAATTATTTTATTGAACATAACAATGAAGCTGGAAGATGATATTAATAAAATATCATGTTTCTTTCTTTACTCGAGTATTTTGAAAGCAAAGTTACATGTATTACGCACTTCTCTGCAAACATTTCTGGAAGAAATAATTATTCAATAGATTTCATTTAAATGGCACTTTGGTTAGTTTTGCCCCAGCCATGAAATATTGTTATGACTTGGAAGAATTTCTATGACATTTCTTCCTTTTTGTTAAATAGCTTTCTAGTGCACGCTCTAAATAAATTAATGTGTTTTAGTCAAATGTTTCTTCTGCCTTATATAATACCTTTAACATATAAGGTATAGTATGTTTTTTTACTTAAAGCCATGCTAACTAGAAAATGAATTGCGGAGAATAGCAAGTGGAAGCTGAGCTTTTATAAAGGTATAAGTTTATGGTATAATTTTGTGTTATTTACCCTGAGTATTAAAACTGCTTTTATTAATTTAATGCAAAGCTTTCATCACAACAATTGAGTCATTTAATTGATGTACAGCAGCTTCGTGTTTAAACAATAAGAAATCTAGTTAGAGCAAAACGCCCTTCAACTAAAACATCATAATGTAAGTTGTTACGATTTAATGTGCATGTATTATGGTCAAAAAGTGTACGCGGACGTATTGAATGTAATTAAATAATGGAGTCATTTAAAACAAATGTAAAAATGCATTAATCTTTTTATTACCCAACAAACAAAATAAACATTATACATTGAAAACAAAATGTTTAATAAACACCATGCAATGATAAAGCATATATGTTCCGGCTATTTGGCTGAAGGAATCAACTGGAAGTACCATAAATGCGATATTTTATCTTCGAATTGGAAATCATGTATCTCATGGTCTATTAGAAGTAACTGATTATGTAAGGAAATATTTTTAGACACTACAATAATTTTCAGTCAGTGATCATGGCAGGGAGTCATTTTACTTCGACTTACACCACTGCCCAATGTGAAAGTCTATTGATCAAATTTCCTTTGTCTTGATTAGCATAGTGCTTACAAAAGGAAATGAAAACATACTACAAGGTGTGCAGAAACTATACATGTATATATTATCATTTCACTACATTTTCTCGGACTTGGTTCATAATCACCGTACATGTCATTGTCACGGGATAGTGGCTCACGTTTATATCCAATCTGATTGAAACCCGATCAGAAAGTCTCCGCTCGCCTATTCCCTAATTTAGATCTGGCTGTTTTGTTAGGAATAACTCCATCGTCAAATTAGCAAGCAAACATAAGTCAACAAAAAAAAATCATGAAAATGCTACTTAAAATGTTTCATCTAACTGAAAGCAGTCCATTGATTGTTGGACACAAAGAACATCTCGACGTGACCCACACAGCGATCCTAAGAGATCCTATACGACAGCGGTCAATATGATATCTGTTTACGGTATCCTTCACGTTCATTATTTTCAATAATGAGATTCAGACAAGCTTTATTGTTTCCTAAGTGCATAAAATAATAAATACATAATAAAAATAACACATGACCATACTGGTAAGGTAACCCAAATGGAGCATATTTGGTCAAACCAATATGAAACTCAACTAATGACAATCGTATCAAAAAAGTTGAGTTCTAACTTAATTTAAACTGTCGACTTTGAGGTTTGATGTAAACAATATTGAAGTTTTGGCGAAACCTTTTGAGACGCAGCCTCTTCAAATGCACTTACAATGTTAATTGACAATATACAACTACTTGAATGAAAGGAGACACATTTCAACACGTTATTATTCCGACCGACTATGTTACGTTCACAGGGGCCATTTAATTGGTATACGCAGCTGACTGTCTGGCTGTTATATATTGTGAAACACATACAAATTGCAGACTGTGATTTTTCCAGTGGTATTTGATTACCTATAAGTCCTCACGCTTAAGCAACATGAGCTATAACAAATTTCATTGACTGATCAAAGCTAGTCTGTTATCTCAGACTTATTGTTATTTTTTTCTTATAACACTACTTATGTCTGACGTTCCATTATGTTCTTGTGGTTGAAATATAAGAATGGCATACAGCTTTCCTTATGTGATATCGTGATATATTCGGTTAAAATTGTTATGTCTGGGAAATAAAATATGGAGCTGCTGTTTTATGTACATGTTTCATCAACACCGATTCGCGTGACGTGGCATGGCATAGCCACATGGTTTCGACATTGGACTGATTATCGTTTCCGCGTTGGTTCAAATCACATTCAAAACTAATACCGGTATGTCCTTGCGGATAATACTATACCCAAGAAATTCAGTATCTGAAGGACCATGAAACGTTCAATAGAGAAATTAATCTAAGGAAATGTTCTTAATATGGACTTATTTTTGTTTACTAGTTTACAAAATCAAAAACAGAAAGTAATTACTGTCCGTTTATTGTTTGACTTCTAATCAATTTTTCAGCTCAGTTCCACAGACTTTGGTTCATAAATATGGTGATTGCAGTACAACACATCAACTAGGTTATCGCATCCTCATTTTTCATCGCAAGACAACTTAACGACCATTAAGAGAATATTCATGTTTACGTCAAATCCATTTATGTAAATGAGATGTTTTGCATATTATATAAGCAAGTAATATATTATAGGAATTGAATAAACACTAAAATGTTTACGATGCCTGTAACAAGTCATATTTTTATAGTTCACGTTATTTGTGTACTATATAGTCTAATGTGACGTCCCCGGTTGACAATCCGAAATGTCACCCTCTTAAAATTACCTATCGGCCCGCTTGACATCACCTAAAGGCCCGCTTAAAGCGATGGGAGACCACAGCGTTGTAGTTTACTGAATATCAGGACCCAAGATTTAGCCATTTAATTTGAATAACCTCCCTTGCACAGATGCTTGCGCAACCTCGGCTGACATTTCTTGTCTCGGTTAACATTCCGTTCCATATCACCCACTCTAGGATGTGATATATTTACATACTTATTTTAAGAACATGCGTAGTAGATAGGACGCACGCAAATAAACGGCAGGTCCTAGGTTCCAACACTAGTAAGGTCACTGCTATTTGTTTCGATGAAAAAAAAATTTGCTTTATTTTACCTTGATAATTGGTGCGAATGAGTTTGTCTTAGGTAATAGTTCTTTATGTTGTCTTTTTGTATTAACTGCACATAAAGCAGATTAATGTATATCTCGATGACAGACTTAATCAAATGCTGTATTTACATTTTTAAAACAATCATAATTATGTTTCATGTGGTCATTATACTTCTATTATTTTCAAATAAATGCAATTTGCAGAATGTTTTTTTATATTTATTTTGGTTTTGAATAATAAATTTAATATTTAAGCACAAATACATGGTTTTGCATTTGATATTGTGTTTCGTTATCAAGAACTTGGTGAATGTGAATGATATATTGGTGCAGACACAAAGAAATGTATTATTCATAATATACGGAAGTCATTTACATTACAGTCAGACAAATACTTTAGTTTTCACAAAAGAATCAAGTTGATGATGTTAGTGGTAAATTGAGTATATATTTTTACTTCCTTTAAGATAAAGAGCATATCGTTAACTACAAACAGTCACATACAAAGCAAAAGTACAAAGGGAAAACATGTATAGGTTTTTGAAGCACACAAAATCATGTAAATAATGTAGATCCATTTAAATGTCGTTCATGAAGAAAAAACATGCAAAACTTAGCGTTATTAAATTGTCATAACTAACTAAACGTACCTATCATATACAGTATACGTTATGCAAGCATTGGAAAATAGTTCTGGCACCAGAGTCCTCAAATTCGTGAAAAAGGCGTCAAGTTATGCTATATGTATAGGGTATGACCTACCGCGACCGGGCTCGAACCCGCGAACTCCGGAACGCCACGGCCGCGGCTGACACAAATAGTAACTGTCCCATGTGAACAATCTTTTACGAATCCTAAGCATGTTATTATAATACACCTATTACTTAGTGTGTATGTATAAGGGGCGGACAATTCATAGGTTCATGTTATTTTATTATCATACGTTATAAACACTGGCGCCATCTTAAGAAGATGATAATTTGATCGTCTGATGTTTATTAGAACAAAGATGAAAGTATTTAATATAAGTGGTGTATTACATGCAAGAAGTGTTGTTATAACTACATACAAAAATTGAAACATGATAAAAATACCATACTCTTGCTTTTTTGGTTGTGTGGGAGTTCATTAACTGATATGGTTACTGATTTTCTCATACCTTTGTGAAATGAATTTGTACAAATCTGTCGGTCATAATATTTTGTGTTGAAAATTCATCAAATTCCGTTTTGAACTACTTATATGGATATTTCGAGTCATTAATAGATTCTGATTGATTTATTTTGTCTGTGATTGAAACAGTTAGTTTGATAAGCTGTGTAAAAATGTTTTATGAATTCTATATTTGGCTTGATTTTGTCTTATCCATGTGAGGCGCGGTAAATTTAATTAAGTTGGTATGTATGTTTGACTGATAACTTTTGCCCAGACAAATGAAAGCTTATCAATCAACTGATGGATACGACATGCTTGTTTTGCGCAAAAATGTTGCATTCCATTTGTTTCAACTAATACTCATTGGTCAACTTAGAAAGCACGCCTATAACGCCTATAACGCCTATAACGATAGAAGAATCAAGCAATAAAAATATCGAAGACAAATAAATAAATTGACATGAAAGTGTAGGATATTCGAGCATATGAAGTAACAATTAGGATTGTCATTGTCTAGTTTAAATAAAAAGTTAACTTTAAAGACTATAATAGAAAATCTGTATTGTACTGATTGTATAATTGTGACTTGAAATTGCGACTAATTGAGACAAATAATTTGAATTAGTTTATCGGGAATGAATAGAAGTAGCAATATACAGATATATATTTCAACAGAATTAACTTGAGCTTGACCTTTATGCAAGAATATATTAAACTCAGTTTTTAAAGTCTATTTTGGTCTTCGTTTGTAAATCGCACTTTATCTGAAGCTTTCGGCAAAATACACGTACTTAACAATTAATATTGTTTTCATAAGAATAAATTCTTAGAAACTGTGCCATAATATTGCTGACTTACTTGTTTCTAAAAAAACTAATGTGTCCAAAATTAAAAGAAAATAACATGCCACTTTTAATAAATTGATTTTTAGTCCCATCGGTTGTTATAAATATATGTATAACCGTATACTCGCATACGGAAACTCACGATTTAATGTAAGTGAGGTGTGTAATTGTTATAATTAGGTAGTTCAAGCTCAGGTTACAAATGATTACATATCAAAGGTACTCTTTCACAGATTTCAACTTAAATGTTTTAACTTTTTCTGAAACTATCTGAAGTGTACGGAAACTTTTTTTGAAGCAGGAACTTCGTGTTTCAAAAATGACAATTTTAGTGCAAATGGCCCAACAACAACAAATGAGAGTGTTTCAAGTAGTAAAAATCTACCCCGTATGTCACGGTATAGACAATTTTAGTGCATTTTTTGTGACTTTTATTGTAATGTTTTTGCAATCTATACCTCAGTTTGTCTTAAAACATTAAGAATTATTTTTAACACAATTACAGACACTGATTGGTATTTTGAAATAATAGAAAAAATCTTAACCAAATCTGTGCACCAGTACGTTTAATAACAGTTGCACATTATTATTTTTTATTTCAATAAACATTTGTTTGATGTAGCTCTCTAGTTTCACATTATGATGATGTTTTGACTTGGCATCAAAGACTTGCAAATTACATGCTTCCATGATCTATGCATTAGTTTTCGCAACAACGTTTTTGCAGAATAATTTACCAGTTTTATTATATGATAGTTTTTAGATTAGATGCTTATTCACTTCACATGAAGACGTATACTATCAAACGTTATAAACATGAAAACAACCTTAGAGGAGGGGATTTTTTTATCATTTTAATAGTCAAGTTTCCTGACTGTAATGTGTATTATGTGTGAGTCGATATTGCCTTTGTCATTGAGAGCTCAATCGAAAACCCTTGGAAAAGTTTTATTGCAAGTGCGTGTTACTTAAGTTGAATGTAACCGCTTATTTTAATAAAAATAAAATAATTGGCTTGGAATGTGACGTTTATGATTCAAGTTTATGTAAAAATCTTATAAACTTTATTAGCCATGCTTAAAAAATCCTCATGAAATATATTTAGTTCAAAATCTTAAAACAAAAAAGAAACACGCTTTTTTCCTGGAATCTCTTTATAGATCAACACAAATACATCTTAGTCATTAAATATTGCACAATGTACTGTACGGTTATATGACGTTTTGGTGGGTTTGATTGATGTGAACAGACAAAACAGTATTTATTTCTAACAGCATATTAAACACATAGTGTGAATCCAATGGTACTTAAGTACTTTAGGTAGGCAAACTATTAAAGGGTAAGAAATTAAAATGCTTTTTCATTTCAAAAGCAAGCACGGTACAAAATGTGGAAATATCATTCTTATTCACTTCTATATTGGCATTTGTAAAGCAATAACAATAAGCAAATTAACAATATTTCAAATACAAAGCATGTCTTTATAAAAGACTACGACGTAGTATTAGAAGAAATCTCGCTAAATAACTCATGATATATCAAAGTGAAATATCGAAAAGTGTGCATAAAATTGTATTCATTTTAGAAGGCATGTTGAACTATTGCATTTTGCAGAACGTGGGTTTTAGTGAGCAATTAAAAAAAATACAAATGTCTGCATGGCATTTCTGGTTTCTAAGAATTACAAATTTCGGTACAAACCTGATACATGTATGATTTAAATTTCATAGTTCATGCAGAATCCGGGAAAGCCAGTAAAAAGTACTTGCGTGATTTGAAAAAAATATATACATGTATTATATTAACTATAACCTGACATATGTCCAATTAATTTTATCCATGAAATAAGTAATTTTTGAAAAATTACCATGTATTATTTCATATAACGTTAAAGAGATTACAACCGATTTGTTTTACATTTTCCAAACTTGACGAGCGCGGAGAAACGCTGAGTTCTAGTTGCCCTTTTTCAACCAATAGAAAGAGGGCTTTCTCTTACATTCCAGTACGTCATTTGCGTTTGTCTAATTAAATGAGATTTTTAATAGATAAAGGTGTAATAATAATAATAATAATAATAACGACTTTACTTATTGTGGATAACATATTTGGTGTAAACCAATTTTCAATATGATCCACACAGATATTTACAATGTATATTACATAGTAACAATAACAAAGAGAAACAAATCAAAATTACGTATTATTACAAAGTACTTATTAAAAAATTGATATAAACCAACGTGGTGCACATGTTTAGTATGGAGTAAATACAGAGAGTTAGAGGAAATGACATATATACAAACATTTTTAGTAATGAAAAAACATATATTTACATAACACTACCAGAATACTTACATCTAAAATAGTTTGTCTTAAATATCCTAAGAGAATCTGGCTGTCTCACATTTAAATGAATGGAATTCCAAATTACGGGGCCAAAAACACTTAGGGATTTTCGGAAGAATTCGAGATTTGGCCTTGGGGCAGAAATCACTTCTTGATCATTAGATCTAAGAGTATGGTATCACAGAATACGCAGAATAAAGACGAGAGATAAGTTGTCTGTTACTGTGTTACGTCTTTAAACAAAATATTTATTCCCTATTGGACGAATTACAACGTATTGTTGTAGTAAAGAAAAAAGAAAATACATTAAAACAATCACTTTGTTCTAGCTAATGGGATTTAAACTGACTTTATATGGTGAATATATTCTAAGGAAGAAACTATTTTCTCGTTTTTGAATTAACATTATTATTTTTAATCGGATACTTTGCCAATTCAGATTGTTTTGCAATTATAAAACAATTTAAGAAACTCTTGGAAACCGATAAATGTTAGTTACATTCTTTGCTATGGAAAATACCACGCTATGGTTGTATTAACGTATTTAAACATAATTGATGGTTTACATGAAACATATATCTGCTCCCGGCAAACAACAATAAGTAATGAAATGTATCTGGCGTCACGACAGTGTGAGTAGTTGATACTATGAAGACTGCTTGAAGTGAAAACAAAGAGGAACTACAATTAATAGTTTTTGTGACTTATTGAATATGCCTGACAGACAATTTATCAACATTTTATGGTATTGTGTGGGAATGTGTTGTTTAAAATCCATCAATTTAATCAACATCTCTACATATCGTAATAAAGCCAGGAACTTTAGTTGTGTCAGTGACTTATTGCTCCTAGCACAGTTTTTCGATGAAATTTGTTCAGCATTGTCTCGCAATTGGTGTTTTCAACATTGCTCTATCTTATCGTTAGAAAATTAGTTCGTTATTGTTGTGGTAGAAAACGAATAATGAATCATCATGTTTCGGTGTTTTTATTTTTTCATTTACTTGTTTTATTTTTATGCTTTTATTTGAATGATATGATAAATGCATCATGGTTATATTGCTGTAGTGGATGAAATAAAAACATTGTTTGCTTGTTTGAGATATGGGATCGACGAAAATACATGATATCTATTATTCAAAGGTAATGATGCAATAAAATGGAATATGAAATATATAACAAGTCAATTGTAAACGTAACTTATAGTTTGAATGCATCAGACATTGACAATATTTTATTTCAAAATTTAGGTGAGAAAAGAAAAGATATTCTGTCTTTAATTTTTCTGATTGGAGTATATAGTGCAATATTTGTTACTGGATTGATTGGAAACCTTAGTACGTGTATAGTTATATGGAAAAACAGTTACATGCATACTGTTACTAATTATTATTTATTTAATTTAGCAGTATCGGATTTGCTTACAATAATACTTGGTAAGTATAATTATATTTCTTATTATATGTTTGTTTTGACATACAATGTTACAACATGGCACACATGATAGCATACAAGTTACAATAATAAATAACATGAATGTATTACCAAATAGCCATATCAAACATACATCAAGGATGACTCGAAGAAGTAAATATAAACTCTTATTCCCGTTGTACGAGTATTATTAATATCTATTAGTAATAGCGATTGGCGTTTTTCTTTTGTAAACATTTGGGTCGGTTAATATCACCTTGAAGTTAAATAGCTTTGAAAAGCAAATTACGTTGAAATGTAACATGTAATATCTTTTAATAGGCATTCATATGCATGGTGTATACAACAAATATGATGCAGATGAGACACTTTCAATACAATGTAGACACTAATAAACCAAATTAAATTTGCTTATTAAAACAAATATAAATAATATCTTCAATTCTAATAATGCAGGATATACCTATTACTGCACAAATGAATATTTTATATCTAATCTCGAGTCCAACAATAAAGTACAACTTTTACAATTTTTTATATTATATTATTATTTCTGTTTTATTAACAGTTGTCTGTCGGTTTCTTTTAAATCATTTAATCGCTTTTCTTAATGACGCATCTGATATTACTTTTGACGATAATAGTTACCTACAATAACAATATAGTTATGCCCTGCATTTTTCAAAGCATACATTAAACTCTCAAATAACTTTTAAGTGAAAGTATCTGTTTACATGTAGCATCATTAAAATAACGTTTTGCTTTCATTTAGTGTCAAGATACAATGTATCACATTTCTCAATTATATGAAACTTAATAAAAAGCTGGAAACATGTTTTATAGGTTTTCCCTAAATCTTTATGTTATTACTTTTTGAGAGGGCAAAAACTTTCCCATAATATTATTCCTAGACAATTGCATGTGTAAGCTTATACCAAAAACAATACTTCCTTGTATGCTTTGTAAGAAAACAATGGCATGTTTTTATTGTGGTGTTCTGCGAATATCATGCGATAAAAATTGTTAATTTTTTAATGTCTGTCTTTTTTTTCGAGGTAATATAATGGTATTATGTTTGTGTGATTGTTTGACATTTCACGTTTCATACATTTTTGTACCAATGTCATATTTTCAATCAAATGAAGGCGCTCAAATAAAGTGTTGCTTCTAACGGAACTTATCATTAAAGCCTAGACACCATCTTTTAACCAAATTAATTGTTGCTAACAAATACTTAAACAACAGTGTTTGGTAATTGGTAATTAAGTTGTTTGATATTAATTTGCTTTGCCGATTTAACAGTTACAAAATGATAAAGAAGCATTAATTTATCTGTACGATAGCGGTTTTTTTATTCAAGTGTGTTGCAAAATGATAAACACACTTTTATCTTATGAATGAAACTATCAATAATAAGATGACGACCATATGTACGCTGAACATGTGCAATTCGTAATTTGTTTATACATCGCTTTTGCAGTTGAAAATAGACACAATTACAAAAGCAATTAAGTCACACTACAGGCAGTTCATTGAAACCATCTTCGATAGTTTGTACTGTAAATGCCTGTGTATAAATGCCTACTAAAATGTACTATGTTTTTCTATTAGGCATAGAATTACAATTCGTCTTTAGATGACATGATAATATGTAAAAAAGTAAAATAAGTTGGTTTCATGATAATATATTATTATGTTATTCTTGATTATGATATATTGATACATTGCCTTATAATGTATACAGTATCATAATGTTAAATGTATCAGGTGTTATACAGATATTAAATCTGACTGTGTTTTAAAACTTGATACTACTATTTTCTGCCATTGTAGAGTATGTCATGTAATGAATTGCCACCTGTTATTCCAGTTATAAAACATTATCGTGACGAAGAGCTAAATGTCAATTTAAAATTACGAAAGCTTCAAGCATTTGTGATCTTAATTTCAGTCTACTACTATTTTAGTATGCTGCTTGAGTAATATGCAGAATAGATATACTCGTATAATGTCACTTTTAATGACTAATTTCAGTGTACAATTTGACAATACCAGGGGTCACGAGACAGAAGTGCTAATATATGACTATTATTTAGGATTTTTCTATTTAAGTACATACGAATGCTGACGTTAATAACACATTGCGTAATATCAAGGTATTTCCGAATTGTTACAATGCCAGTAAACAACATTGATTGTAGAAACATTGGCATGGTTTAATAATATATGTGTAAGCACAATATTTAAGATGTTAGGTAAAGAATGTTTGTAACAACGGGACATCCAATGTCAAATGTACGATACAGTAAGGTCATTGCAATATGATATTATTGCATGTGTTTTGTCCTAAGTAATAAAAATATGAGTCCGCTTTTATGTTTTGTTGTTGTGAGTTACTATATTGTATGCGTTCGTGAAAAAAGTAATCTGTAATTGCTTATCATATGAATACGTACAGCCTGTTTAGGATTAACTTAAGTACTGAACAGCATATTGTCTGCTTTTTGGCATGTGAAAATGCTTTGATACTTTAAGTCGTGTCATGGTGGTCATTTGACATTTTTGTTATCCCTGAAAAGCTTAAAAACTAAAAACATTTTTTCCAGAACTAATTTTTAACTGTTAAAATGTCTTACTACTAACATACTTGATACAACAATATAATGGAGAATAGTTTTATAATTTATTTGCTGAACAAACTCCATGAAAGTTTGTAGGAGATACCAAGTCCGGAGATCGAACAAGCAACCGTTAAATCATTGGAAAATGAGAATCCAACTTAAATTGTCGCAAAAGTGACAGAATGGTGTTTATCATAGGCTGCAAATACGTCTTAAACGAATAATTTTATATTTCAAGTTTACCCAAAAATGTGCAAGCAAGTATATTGACTATTTGGAAATACAAATTTTAAATATTTATTTGGCCAAGACTTAATTTGTTTTTACACAAAAATGCAATATATCATGTCTCCCATTGAAACATATTAACTTATGACCATGTATTACATAGATCAAACTAAATGTCAATAAATATTCTCCTTACTGCTTACTATATAAGAAGATCTATGATCCATCTATTCTAAATCACGTACTTCTTGCATTAATGTTTCATAGCATGTATCACAATTATTCAGAATATAATTCCCTTTTAAGTTATGTAAATCAAAAATAATTCTTCACCATACACCATGTGGTTATAATCATATGAGTAACCATAACAATGGAATATCTTATTAAAAGGAATTATGATGTGAAGACATTTATTGATATAAAGAACCTTTTTTAAACTACGCAATAAATAACTTGGTGTCAACAACCAGCAATGCTATTTCCTGTCAATCAATATTTGAAAAAAATATATGCATGGTGTATTATAATGAAGTATTGTACTTTAAAGTTTAATACAAAATGTCACTCTACAATGTACGCATTCTGAAGTCATAAAATATCAATCGTTTTATAAAATTGAGCACACGGTGAATCGTACATTAGGGAATATAACTTGTCATTATCCATTTAAATTCAGCAGCGCCTGAACGACCTACATAACTGAATCTAGTAACTTTATGGTTTTTTCATATTTTTGTAATTCATAACAAAATATGTTGTCGTATGCATAAATGTATTGGTATTAATGGTAACATCTGTCTACATGTTTATGAGATATCAAAAAAATATTCATTGCTTGTACTTTGACATTTATAGCAAAAGCGCCTATTGGACGATAACCTATCAAGGTTACGAGCATGGTTAACAACCAGATACAGCAACTGACATTGCATTTTAAAACAAAACCGATCCAGTCTGATTAAAAATACTGCAAAAACTCATGCACTCTCTACCTTTGGCGATTCATGATTTTAGACTCATTAGAGTCAGAAAGAATGAGTTTGATATGTTATTGAACGCATGGTTTAATTAATGTTTGGTGTCTTAAAAATGTTACAAATGTTAAATATATAGTGTTATTAATAATGTTACAAAAACACTTGCATAAACTACTTCACACATATACCAGTGACAACTGTTTTTTTTTCCAATCAAAGAGTTGTCTGCACAGAGCTGCCTACTGTTTGGGTCTACCGCATATTATGCAAATACACATAACCAGAACTGTTTATTCGTGTAAAATAAATATATACTAACATTCTCCATTAATTTGTATAGAATAACCTATGTACTATAAATTTCGTTCATTCATGTTTAACAACATATGCATTTTAATGTTTCGGTCATTCACATTACTGGGTTAACATTAACAAACCGACGGTTGAAAATAAACAAACTTGATAAGTTATTTTATGAACAATAAAGCACAGACACAATATAAAGATGTCTAATTCAGTATAAAACCAACCGCCATATGATAGGGTACATTTCGTATATAACAAAATTAAAGAAATAACATACATATCTAAAACCGCTGGTTAAACCGAGCAAAATATCAGCCATTTTGAATTATTATGGTCACATCTTGCAGTGTCGGTGATATGATAGATAGTTACCGACACACATGATTATTACGATGTCATGTGGTTGTGAGCTTACTTGTTGATTTTTTTTATTATGGACATTGAAACAGAAATATTTATAAACTGTTCTCGTATTTAATATATTTACTTCTTAACCTCAGATTAAGTGATGTAAAAAGATATTGGCACCTGAGCTTTTATCAAACAAATATGAATAAACGAAGAGATAAAAGTACGTACGCTACAATAATATAATTATCTGTGATCTCAGTCATTCAAATAGTAAAACACGAACACAAATCAGTATAGTATTAGAGTATATATTTATTTTGCTATTTCATTTATTTCGCAGAATAAATATAATCTCACTTTGATTGACTAATTATAGTGTACTATTTGACAATACAGGGGGTCACGAGACAGAAGTGCTACTTAGAACGTTAATTTGAGAATATTCTATCTAAGAGTATAAACGAATGCTGACGTTAATAACACATTGCGTACTATCTAGGTATTTCCGCATTGTTACTATGATGGTAAACAACATTTCCAGTTACAGAATTGGCATTCAATTAACAATGTACGTGTAAGCATAACATTCTAGATGTTAGGTGAAATTGTTTGCAACAACTGGACGTTCAATGTCAAATGTACGATACAGTAAGACCATTGCAATATACTAATATACTGTTTTGTCCTTATTTTCTTCTAAACATTCTCATACTTGTTACACTCAATATTTGTTTTTTTCATAGCAAATGTACTTCTTACGTGTATTAGTTATATTATGTATGATTCCTCTTTCATGCTTTGTCGTTCTAAGTAATTATCATGTAGGCGTTATTAAAAGGTTTTAAAAATTGTTATCATATGCATACAAATAGTTTGCTGACGATAAATTATCGTATTATCGTAGTTAATAATACATTGGTTCATCTTATATGCATGTGAATGTGCTTCGATGAATTAGATTCGTGTCGCGGTGTTCATTCGATAGTAGAGTTATCACTGAAAAGTTTTAAAACTAAACAAATATTCAGATCTAAGCGCTAAACTTTTCTGACGGCTTACAAATAACATACTTGCTAAACAAACGTTTGATCATCGGGAAATGAGATACCTATTTAGAGTTTTCTTGAAGGTCAAAGGATGGTGTTAATCACAGGCTGCTTATACGCCTAAAACAAATCATTTTTACTGGTTACAAAAAATGTGCGAGTAAATAAATTAGGTATTAGGGAATGCAAATGTTAAATTACCATTCTGTAGAAGACTTGCTTTGTTCTATAACAAAAATGCAATATATCATTTCTTACATTGAATCATATTAACTGTTGACTAATGACCATGTATTACATAGATCAAACTAAATGTCAATAAATATTTTCCTTACTGCTTACTATATAAGAAGATCTATGATCCATCTATTCTAAATCACATACTTCTTGTATTAATGTTTCATATCATGTATCTCAATTATTCAGAATATAATTCCCTTATAAGTTATGTAAATCAAATATATTTCTTCACCGTATACCATGTGGTTATAATATGTTTTGTCCAATATTATTCCAAAGACAATATACAAGTATCCTATATTTAAGTAGAAAACTATGTTGTCAGTTTAAAAGTCCGTACGCTACAATTATATAATTATATGTGATCTCTGTTATTCAAATAGTAAAACACGAACACAAATCGGTATAGTGTTATAGTATTTATTTTGGTATTTCATTAATTTCGCAGAATAAATATAATCTCACTTTGATTGACTAATTATAGTGTACTATTTGACAATACAAGGGGTCACGAGACAGAAGTGCTACTTAGAACTATAATTTAGGAATTTTCTATCCAATAGTATATACGAATGCTGACGTTAATAACACATTGCATACTATCAAGGTATTTCCGTATATAGATGACGACAGAGTTTTCTATTTTTTTTTTATATAACCATTTAAGTTACAATAAAATGAAATATCCCTATAAGTGGAATTATGATTTCAAGACATATGTTTTTATAGAGAAATATTTTCTATTTTAACTACATGATAAGTAACTTGGTGTCAACGCACGGCAATGCTATTTTTGTCAACTAAATTGTTTGATAAAAATGGTGTGCATAGAATAGTATAATAAAGTATTGTCCTCAATACAAGATGTCGCACTAAAATACACAAATTCTGAGGTCATCACATACCATTCGTTAAATAAAATTTACCTCATGGTGATTGTGCATTATGGAATATAACTAATTATATGCTTTCAAGTGGAATACTGGGATTCTTCGGTGAAATAAAAATTGATATGCCACTGTTTTGAAACAATGAAAATAAATTTGTTATTTTTCAGTTTGGGTGCGCCGTTCTGATGACATATCATACTTAAACTTTAAAAAAGCAAGTTTGAAGCATATAATAAACAGAAAATTCGTTTCACTCGTGGCTTCGCCGCTCGTGAAAATTTTGCATCTTTAGCTCACTCGCGAAATAAAAATCGATCTTTCACCGAAATAAACAAAATTCCTCTATCTATTTATGATCAGTAGCGACTGAATGATATTCATTACTGAATCAATAAACTAAACGATATTTTATAGTTTGATATTCATACCAGAAAATGTTGTCGTATGCATTAATATTTATTTGTATTAATGACAACTTGTATATTAACAAGTGATTTAAAATAATAAATGATAAAATTGCTTGTACGTTGACATTTACAGTAAAGCACATTATTGGACGATGCCCAATCAAGTTAACAGACGTAGTTAACAATTAGGAGGTACATCAATAAACTTTGTCTCTTAAAAACAAAACTGAACCTAACTAACGCATTGGTTATTGTAGATATTTTACTTTCATTTGCGAATCCATGGCATGGTGTATCTAAATTAGGACAATATACAAGTACTTTTGTTTCCAATTCTTAACCTTTAAGTTTATTTTTCATTCCGCAATTTAGACGCGACCTTTCCTATAGAAAATAATTTAATTATCGATTCACAAATTACAGTTGAGCAAAACAGGATTTCATGCACAAATGTTCCCGAGAATATATTCCTGATATAGTTGTTTAATTGGTACCGCAGTTCATTTGGAAGACAAGGTTCTATCTAAATACATTTATAGTTTTTTTAACAAACCCCGGCCAGGTCCCTTTACTATTTTTACATACACTCTTTATCGAAATAAAACGGCATTTTTACATTTTATTGTAATTCTGCTAATGATTGACAGTATTTATGATTTGACTTCATTTAAAAACATGTATTGATACTCGCGTACGTTAGCGTGATATAGTCAATTACCAATTATTCGAGTGTCCTAGTACGAGATTTAATGGAATTGTGATTGCATTGAACAATCAAAGAGTGGAATAAAGGATAATAATTCACAATGTCCCCTGTGCTTAGTTTGATATTCCAGAATAAACTGAACAAATGGAGTAATAATATACAAGATGTATGTGGTGAAACAATATGTATTGCTTAATTTACTGATTATACATAAAAATATTCATGAAATGTAATAAAAAAATGGTTTTAAGCAGCTGGTTGTTATGACTCTTGCTAAAACATGGTTATATAAATTATTATGTCAAATACAGCGTCTATAGTGTATTACGAGATTTCTTTCAAAGCATTTTGTCACATCACTTTAAAATAAGATACATGTACAATATTTGTTCATGCCGTCAGACAAAAACAGATACGTACAAGTGCTATTTCAGGCACTGAAACTCTAACATTACTTGTAAGAGAAAGTACTAGTTAACATCATAAAATAATTTTCTGACTTCATTTAGATCTTACGTCAAGTTATCGAACATCTAATTAGTAAGAAAATTGAATAAGTTGAAAATATATTTTACCTATCTGACCCAAATCTCAATTGTATTATTATTTTTCGAGAATGTAGTAATTTTAGCTATATTATGTAGATAATGGAATGTTCAGTCTGACAACTAAATAAATACTCCCATGGATATTATGCAAGAACACCGTGGCAAAATGTATTTTGTAAGTTTTCTGCGCGAGTGTTTTGCTTTAAGCATTTGTTCAATGTTTTAAATGTCTATCTTTCTGTTCAAAGAATGAATGGCTTTTATGACTGTACGGTTGTTTGACATTTTGCGTCTCTTTAAATGCCTACTCGTAAAGATCCTTAAATAAATCACCACTTTAAGTTGAAATTATTAATAACGCTTAGATATATTTGTTATTCCTAATCAATGAGGGACAGTTGTCAGTTATCTTTCCTTTATGAAATCTCAAGCATTCCAGTTGGTCAGTAGGTCCTATCAATTGAAACCCTCCGATTTTATCATTAAAGTCATATGAAAGGATAACAAAATATTTCATGTAATATCTTTCTTGCTAACAGGAGTCATGAAAATTAAATAGTTCTTTACCCTAACAATACTTAACTTTATTTGCAAACTAATTAAATGATTCACAAAAAAGTTATTTAAAATATTTATATTGTGGCAAATTGACATTGAAAAGTAAGGGTAAAATCCGAGTAATCCCACTGCTTGGACCTACCTACTTCTATCTATCTATCTTCCAGTAAGTCAAACCCTTGGTAGGGACTTAGACTGTACTTGAAGAGTACAAAGGGGGGAAACTGACTAATGTTTCTTATAATTTAAGAAAAACGATTTTCCATAATTGGTTTTTGAAGGTTGTTTAGTGTTTGTGATTAGTTTCTTTTGCTGAATTTTGGTCAATTTGTTTGTTTGTTTGTTTGGGTTTTACGGCGCATCAACACAGAAAGGTTATATATATCGCGCCGAAAGCAATTGATGATGCTATTAATGTAACCGATGTAACCGAATTCTAAAAACATTAGAATTACAGTTACATTAATAGTATCATCAATTGCTTTCTTGCATTACATAAAGCTAGCTAAATGTCAATAAATATTCTCCTAACTGCTTACAATATATACAAATCTATGATCCATCTATTCAAAATCACATTCGTCTTGCGATAATGTTTCATATCATATATCACAATTATTCAGAACTTACTCTCTTTATAAGTTAAGTAAATCAATCGAATTAATCAACGTACACCATATGGGTAGAATCATAATGTTAGTTACAAAAAATACGAAATATCATAATAATCGGAATTATGATTTAAACTCTTTTTACTGTGTTTTAACGCCGTGACAACACAATTTTTGTCATTTTACGTCGTCCAGTGCGCCTAACCTAAACTCCTTGACCCTTGTCTATAACCAGTACTCAGTTACCCTACCACAAGGCCGAAAACTTCTCCATATACTTTTTTAATTAAAAAATTGACATTATTGTCAAATTTTTATGAAAGGGATTCGAACCCGTACCACCTTCGGGACACGAGATTCCAAATCCCGGCGCACTACGAACTGCGCTATCGACCCAAAAACACTGATGATTATATACATAAACATACGTCGATTTTATCTACATATTAATAAGTTACATAGTGTCTACATAGTACTATGGTAGTTACTTTCAATCAACATTGCTATAATATGGTGTGTAAGGATTAGTATATTAATATACTGTGCGTTAAGTTTGATTACAAATGCCACAATGAAATTCACAAATTCTGGAATCATAACATATTATTTGTTAAACTTAATTTAGCACATGGCAATTGTACAATAATTGATATAACTTTTCACTACCAATTTAAATTCAGCGTCTGCATGACCTACATTACTGAATCAATAAAGAAAATGTTTTATGGTAACATGTTAACATAATGTGTTTTAAACTTTATTACAAATGTCACTATGCAATGCAAATTTCTGAGGCAATAACATATTATTAGTTAAACTTAATTTAGCATATGGCAATAGAACACGAGGGAATATGACTTTTCATTATCAATTTCTGTTTAGTAGCGTCTAAATGACATATATTAATAAATCTAAAAACTAAACGCTTGCATACTAATGAGTCATTAATCAAGTTGGTAGACATCCTTATCAAGTGCAAGGTTCAGCGTCAAGGTTGCGAAATTTAGCTTCTGACGATATTTGAAAACGTTTAGCCTTAGGGCATTGCGACTTTTAGCGTTGGCTGTGACAATAAGCGAACTTAGTGTTTCGACGTTTAGCATCCACTGCGACACATAGAGATGTAGTGACGCTCAGCTGTGCTACATTGTCCAAAAAATAGTATTGAGCAATTGGCGTTGAGTGACGCTTTTGCCAATCAATTCCAAACATTAGTGAATTATAACTTCTTAATATCATATCATAGTTATTTTTATCATCCTTCTAACTTTCAACTGCAAAATTATGAAATGGACTGAGAATAACTTTTGTGGTAAAAACGTGAAAAGATACTCAGTGCAATATGCAATCATTACGTTAAATCTGTCAAAGTTCGTTATACATGCAACTTGATACCAATTAACGTGGACGACGTATTGAAACATGACGTACTTCCGTACTTTTTCTATCAACTGTAGAGTGAAACAAAAAGTTATCCTGTCATTATTAAGAACTAGTTCCATTTTTCCTGTTGTATGCGTTGTGCATGTTGTGCACATCAATATCCATTAATTACACAATGGCAAGCCTTCAGGAAAACAAACAGAACAGAAAAAATTAGCATAATTTTATGAGCTCAAACAAAACTTTGTCTATCCTTTAAGTTAATCAGTTCTGTCACTTTGTAAATATTTACTTATGTTAAGGTGTCTCCGTTGTAATTATTTCTCGTCATCTTATCTTAGCTGTGTATTTGTAACTCTTAGATTTTTTTTAAAATTTTACTTTTATTTAAGAACAATGACATAAGTGATTCTATTTTAAGGACTATATACATGTTCTTATATTTTGTGTTTGCAACCTTTACGTTTATTTTTTATCCTGCAATTAAGACACCAACCGTCCTATAGAAAATAACGTAATTATTGTTTTTACATATTACAGTTGAGCAAAACAAAATTTCATTTGCTTAATTTCCTGTGACATAGTTATTTTGTTGGTGCCGCAGTTTTTTGGTATACATTTTATTAACTTCCATATATAGGGTTTTCGTTTTTGTGTTTTTGTAATTTATGTCGTCGAAAAGATAAACAATGTGTGCAAAACATTGATCTGTTTGTTTACACTGTCTTCTGTCTTATTTATACCCGGGTCGATAGCGCAGTTGATAGCGCTCCGGGATTTGGATACTCGTGCCCGAGGGGGTGCGGATTCGAATCCCACCCGGGGAGGTTATACCCTTCCATGAAAATTTGACAATAATGTCGATTTTCCTCCATTGATTAGACAATATGGAGAAGTTTCCGGCCTTGTGGAAGGGTAGGTGAGTACTGGTTATAGACAATGGTCCAGGAAAGCTAGGTTAGGTGCGCTGGACGCCGTGAAATGACCTAAATTGTGTTGATACGGCGTTAACTCCAATAAATAAATAAATAAATAAACTGTCTTATTTATAAAATAATTGAAATCAATGGGCCTATTCTGCTTGACAATAGTTCACGCCTTAGGTTTCGTTTAAGTCTTGGATTACTGCCCGAGTTGCCGAAGCTTCATGAATTGCATGAATCGTGCTAGATAGACTGAGGGCGGTGCTTGATTGGTTTTACACAATTCGGAATTTGTCTCTAGTATCACAAAATGCTTACATTTTTAAGGGTAAATGTCGTTTGTGTTCTTTGTCGGTCATAATGTAACTTTTTTTGCAGTTTGCTAGAATAGCATACAGTTGAAATTTAAGATGATATTGCAGATAATGAGCATTTTGGGTTATATAAGTGAAAGCAAACTTTATCGAGAAATATTGACAATCTCATATGTTTGCCTATTTATGTTGTTGCGTTATATAGCCTACAACCAAATTATACGTACATGTATGTCCATGAAATATTGTCGATAGTAATGTGGTTGCAAAGAATCAATCAAGACATTGAATGAGGGATAATAATACACATTTTCTCCTGTGCCTAATGTGATATATCAGATTAAAATCGACAAATGGAGTATTAACATACAGGATTTATGTGGCAATATACAGCTTCACTTACTGTTGGAATATACGCATATTATGTGAAAGATAATAAAATGTAGGTTGCACTCAGCTTTATGTTTTAATCATGCCAACATACAATGATATAAATTATATCATTTAGAGCTTAATAGTGTTGCAGAACTAAATACATTTCACGGCTTCCATTCTACAGAATGGTACCTTAAAGTACAAAATGTACTTAAAATAGATAAAAAAATCATTCATTTAATTTGGTTACAGACAATTGGTTTCATGCATGCAGTCAATTACTTGCTAAGTTATAGCACTTTGCTATAACATATTGCTTAATGAGATAGCATACATTTATAATGTCTTCATTCTGATGATAACATTTCTCAAACCTTATTATAGGCAGAACAATATGTCGATTTTACTAAATCACTTTGAAATTATATAAAAAGTACATGATTTTGAAAGTTATCGGAAAAATAACAAATCATACTGCTTTTCAGACACTAATCTTTTATCTATGAAAAGCAAAACACTCTGACTTAGGAAATAGCTTGAAATTTCTTTACAATCTGGTTTTTGTTCATTATCAAGGCTAGAAACAATTGACGAATGAAAAGGGTATAGTTATTGATGTATCAAGACGAAAATATTCTAAAGTACTCGGTAAAGTAACCGTGGACCTGAATGAAACCTTAAGGTTCAAGTAAAGGTCTTGTTTGCATTAAAAATAGTAAAATAAAAATGTTATACATCAACATGTTCCTTAAGAAACATACAAAGTGATGCTGGCAATTAATTCAGATGAAAACTTTTAACGAAAGATGCATTTGCAAAATTGATGCTCTATAAATGAAAAATATTAAAAGACATTAAGACTTTTTACAAACTAATTAACCATTAAATCCTTTACAGAACATTATAGTACATATTCCAATGAAGGTACTACAATATTTATAATCTCAAAAAAATAAAAATAAAACTAAGGCAGATGAAAAACATTTTGACAGATTCAAGTGTAATGGGTTTTCACGACCCTGTTTTATACTTTCACTTTAGTGTTTCATTTGTCTTTACATGAACCTTAATAAGCTGTCTTTATACACGTCAAATATCACAGATGGTATATACACATATCAGGTGACATCTCTGGTCAATGGCCAGCTGATTGTACGGGAAGTTCTTTTTGTGTACATGCATATCACTATCGTTGTTTTCAGTATTGCTTTTTGCCATAATATATCCAGATAAATACATACGCATTCGTTGGGCATTGGTAGCATACTGGCTCTGCAAACAGTTTAAACTATCAAATTTATATAAATTAGGTGTTTCTCAGCGGCGCTTTAGTTGTGTTCATGAATATGGATGTTTCCAGTGAGTGGGAAAACGTTGGTTCATAGCCAATTACTGTTGACACCAATGATTCAGGCAAACCGTAATACACATAAAATACCTTGTTCACTTTTTGTTTGATTTATTCTTAATTAAACGTCATAGTGTGATTATTACGATTCTATGTCTACAATTCAGAAAATAATGTATAATAATAATAATAATGTAGAAATATTAAAGCCACGCTATTGTATCATACACTCGTTTTTAAACTTCAATGAACAGTTTTAGGTAATTTCCCTTCGATGTCAAGTATGTCAACGCATATCATAAACATTTCATGAGTTTGAGTGCATTTAAATTACTTTAGACGCCATTTTGTTGATTTAGTTATGATGAAAATTCCTATATCCAAAGTGTTTATTTGCTACTTGTCATCTGTCAATTTGATATACATTCCAGAATGTGTTTTTAATTTTAAAGTATATTTTTCATTCAGAAATTTAGTCGCGAACCTTCCAATAGAAAATAATTTAATTTTTGTTTTATAAATTACAGTTGAGCAAAACAGGATTTCATGAGCAAACGTTTCTGAAAATACATTTGTGATATAGTTATTTAATTGGTACCGCAGTTCATATTAAAAACAAAGTCCTATCTAATTCTATTTATAGGGTTTCTGTTTTATGCTTTCATGCTTTAATTTAGTAGAGAAGCTTTTTTGAACAAATAACATGTTCATAACGTTAAATTTTATGAGTATACAGGCATCTATCATACTTCTAAATTAGTTCAGTTAGTTATCAATAAGTTCATTCTTGGTGACAAAAATTACACCTAAGTTTGTGTTTGAGATAATTGCAATAGTTGCTGAAATTCTTGATTCTTTGTATCAACAATGACTTTTACTATTCCTCTGTTCACTGACAAAAGTATGTGCTTAGTAGTTGGTTAACAGCTAAATTAAGAGATTTAGCATATCCTGGAACAGTTAGTAGGAGGACTGACCGCCGTCATATGACCTATACAATGACAATGTGTTGCTACGGCGTTAAACCCAACAAAACAAAACTAGCCAAATGGAGTAATAATATACAAGATGTATGTGGTAATATAATTTATGTTTAAAGGGATATAAAGGCAAAAGTTCAACTTCATATTTCTTGATTTTGAATTATATTGTTATTATACTGTTATATTACTTGGCAAAATATTTCTTTATTTTCTTGTAATATTTGGGGTGTTTCCTAACTAGACCTACGTGGGTCAGGTTAGCTAAAAATAGATTAGTGTTAAAATATGCATTTACTGATGAGACGACACTAGAGCTTGTTATTGTGCAACATTAGTATAATTCTATTTTAAGATATTCTAACCGCCTAAGAATGTTAAAAAGACAAGAAGCGACCAATGAAAATGTTTAATTTCAGCAAGTACGACATATAACAAAGCTATAAATAGCTTGGTGATTCCCTCAGTATCCTACTTTCGTATTCAACAAGTGTATGCCACATGATTTAATTTGTTCAGTTGAATGTTATAAGTGACAAATGTTATTAGCAAGTGATTTCTTACGGTCTTAATACTGTTTAAAAGACTAAACTTGGTTCTACATTTTCGGCACAGTCATTTGCCTGTATATCCCTTTAACTGATGGTATATAATTACATACACGCAATATGTTAAAATATGGGTACGCAGCTAGATGTTATAAATCTTGCTTAGCTATGGTACGGTTATATAAATTTTGTCAATTATTGCGTTTATAGCGTATAAAGAGCTTTCAAAACTTTTAATCACGTCTGTTTTTTTTTCTCTCCAAATAATGTTATAGCTTGTATGTATGTGCGGTTGTTTGTCATTTCGCGTCTTTTTAAATACCTACTCGTACCAAGGGCAAATTGTTAATCGAATAAAGATCCATTAATGAATTGTAACTTCAAGCTGAACTTATTAATAAACGCCTAGACATATTTGTTATCCCTAATCAATTGTTTTAAAAAAACGATGATCGATATTAGGTTGTTGAAGGTTGTCGGTTGATTGTTATGATTTTCCATTGCTGAATTTGCTGTTACAAATCAATTCTGTAGAAAATAACGCAGCATGAATACACTTGTACGATAATATTTATTACATTTAAATGTGTTAGATATTAATATATACACTTATTTATTTGATATATGAAACTAGAAATCAATCATCAAGCTATAATAGCAAAACTATGTTAATCTGTATTTTACGCGGTATAATGCGAAAATTTGATCCATTTACTACAATTCCATTTATTCAATATAATATTAATCATTTATCAAGAATAACGTATTGTATTGATATTACTTGTATTCACCTACGTTTTTATAATGCTATGTACTTTAACTTGCGGAATATTTTCATAAACTACAGAGTGACTTTTGTTTTAAGAAAAACTATACAGATTAGAAAATTGTATCAAGTAATTTGTTCCGTATGTCACTTGCTTGTGATTTATTGGTTTATAATTAAACGCTTGAAAAATGTCCCTCGGTTCTGGTTAAAGGTTTGTTATAGTGCGTTAATAATGGTTTATTGTGCTTGAAATTTACACAATATGGTTTAGACGTCTTAGTCGTATATAACCGATAAACAAAGTACATGTACACTGGCGAATATATTTGCATGGCCTTTGCCTATGATAAGGCGGTCCATCAGTGCAATAAATAATTAAAACATGGTTACATTTAGGTAAAAATCGCTCGATTCAGGATGACCCCCTATGTCAAATGAACGATGCATTTTAATATAACCATATGCCTTTTGTTTTTTTAGCTTATTTAATGCATTCTATTCATTATCAATATTGTGTTGACACAATAAACTATTTTTGAAGCGTATAAGTAATGAGTATATGTCCGCTTTTATACTTTGTCGTTCCTATCTATTATTTTGTTGATTAAGTAATAACAATGCATACTTATCGCATAAATGCATACAGTTTGCTGTGGAAAACGAACGTTCTTTTAACAACATATTCTTTCATGATTTTGCTTTACGCTTCTTTTATTTTTAAGTCGTGTCGCGGTAGTCATTTCACATATTTGTTATCATTGAGGACATTTAGAACAGTATAATATCTTTGCCAGAAGCTTGCCCTTAACCGTTCATATAGCTTACAACAAAACCTACTTGGTTCAATGATAAAATGACAAATAATTGTATACTGTATTTACTGACCATACTCTGTTAAAAGTATGAAGGTTAAAACAAGCTCAGGGATCAAACCCAACAGCCGTTTGATTGAAAAGCAAATGAGTTAAATATGGAGATTTCTTTGGAGGCATCAGCAAGCTTCTTTATCAAACGCAATTCCTTTCATACAAATTAACCAAAACGTGCAAGCAATTCAAGTATGTATAAGTGTATACAATTTTAACTGACACTATTAGAAAAGTCTTGATGTTCTCTATAACATATCATTTCTAACATTAGAACATACATGTGTTTTTCTTTTTGTGGTCTTGCGTTGCATAGAGCAAGCTAAATGTCAATAAATATTCTCCTAACTGCCTACAATATATGAAAATCTAAGATCCGTCTATTCTAAATCAAGTACTTCTTGCAATAATTATATAACATTGGTGTTATATAATTATTATCACAATTATTCAAAACTAACTCTCCCTATAATGTATGTAATCAGTCGACTTCGTCAACGTAAACCATGTGGCTAGAATCATTATATGAGTTACAAAAAACGAAATATCCTATTAATCGGAATTATGATTTAAACACGTATGTTTACATAAAAACGTATTTCTACTATTTGTATCTACCTGTTAAACAGTTACAAATTGTCGGCGTAGAACTATGCTCAGTCGGTAGGTTGGAGCTTGGTCATGAAATAATTTTCTACGACAATTCTCCCTCCTACCACTGATTCTAAATCATGTAGGGCAGTAGTCAGTTACTGACGGAAGTATGCTCCAGAGATTTAGCCTTTCCAGGAACAGCGAGTAGGTTGACTGACCGCCGTTATATAACCCATATAATGTGTTGATTCGGCGTTAAACCTAACAAAAAAGAGCTATGGTATTTCCTGTTAATTAACATTGCTATAAAATGGTGTGTAAGGGTTACTATATTATCATACTGTGCTTTATTATTATAAACTTTATTACAAATGGCACAACGCAATTCACACATTCTGAAGTCATAACATATTATTCGTTAAACTTAATTTAGCACATGGCAATTGTACAATAATGAATATAATTTTTTCACTTGCAATTTATATTCAGTTGTGTCTGAATGACCTATATTTCTGAATCAATAAACTAAATGTTAGTTTTTTAGCTCACCGGAGGATCGTTGAATGTCCGGCGTCCGTTGTCCGTCCACTTTTGTTTGTAAACACTCTAGTAGTTACATTTTAGGCTCAATTCTTTTCAACTTTTGTGAGAATGCTTATCTAGGTGATTGCTCGGATAAGTTTGAACATGGGTCATCTCGGATGAAAAACTAGGTCACAGAAACAAAAACAAAAAACTTGTTAACACTGTAGTGGCTACTGTTTTGATCGGAATATCCTGGAAATTGGTCTGAAAGAAGATTGTTTTGATGATTTTTAGGTCAAGTTTGAATATCATTTACATGTAGTCTAAAACAAGGTCATACAGCCCAAAAATGGAAAAACCTTGTGAACACTCTAGTTGTCACAATTTTTACTCATTTGTCATCAAACTTAGTCAGGATGCTCGTCTAGTTAATTGCTTAGATGAGTTCGAACATGGGTCATCATGGATGAAAAACTAATTCACAGCAGGTAAAGGTTACATACCACAAAAAACATTTGTCTGACAGGCAGATGTGATGACTAATGAATCAGATTCCTATACAAGGCCAACTAGTGTGATAAACCATTACCTAAAATATATCGATCTTACTCTTTTCATGTATGCATCAATGGTACTCAGTTTAGCGATAAAAGGGCCATCACGGCCCTCTTGTTAATGTTACATATTGATATACAAACTCCCCACAGCGGTTATCTCCCTTTATCAAATCCATAACCACTGCCACCACGAGTTAAATTCGTCTCTCAGAAAGCCGAAAAACTTGTTTCATCTTTTCTTTTACAATTCAATATTTTCAATAATTTTAGTCTTCTCTTAGTAAAACATGATGTTCAAAGTATAAAAAGTTAAAAAATAGTTTTAATTATCAATTTGTAGAAATAATAAACCATGACGTAAGCACAGTGAGAACTTTAGGCATTCTATAAATAGATAGTATTACTAGCGTCACGTGGTTTACGAGGTGGCAGTGATTAAGTAGCAAAGCATGACGTAAGCACTGTGAGGAGTTTGATTGATATACTGTGCTTTGAACATCATTATTATTATTATTAAATGTCACAATGTAATCCAAATTTCTTAGGCAATGACATATTATTCTTTTAAATCAATTTAGCATATGACAATAGCACAATAGGGAATATAACTTGTCATTGTCATTTCTGTTCAGTAGCGTCTAAATGACCTACATTACAGAATCCAGAAACTAAACGTTATTTTTTGTAGTTTAATATTCATAACAGAATGTTTCGTAATAATTTTATGTATTATTGACAACATCTGTCTACGTTAGTCATTTAATGAATATTTATTAAAAATACATTATTTTTACAACAAAGCAGCTTGTTAGACGGCGCCTTATCCCGGTACCGGACAGCGTTAACAATCAGTAATTGCATCAATTTTTTACTGGCTCGTATAAACAAAATATGTCCAAGTTAAAATACTGCCCAATGTTATGCGGTATACTTCGGTGATATCATATATTTGCAGGGAATAAAAAACCGCTTGGTGTTATCAACTCAGTATTGGTGCTATAACAGACTTTATTTATTTTAGGCAAAATGCCCATGTACATCACAATATATAACTACATACATTTTACAGGTTTAACATATATACAAGTATCAATATCAAAATTTCCATACATTCAAACATATAATTATATATAAATTATATATATATTACAACTGAATTTGCATAATCAACTTCTTGCATACCACTTCGCCTATTATGATGTCGCTATCTAAAACTTACTGCACTGTCTACTGTATTTATGATAGTAACAACAACAACAATAATAGTAATTACTGTACTTACAGAACACTAGAACAAACTATTTACCTAATATCACGTTCATTTATGTTATTTGATGTTTTGTTCCATTACACTCTCAGGTGTGTCTTAATCTCTGAACGTTTCTAGAGATATATGTGTTATTTATTTTTCAAACCATCTCACTAATATCATTTATGACTCATTAGTGACTATTTTGAACAAACTAATTACCCAAAATAGTCTGATTTTTACATTTAATGTAAGAACTTAGTAACTACATACCTGAAACAGTCATCATTCTTGAAACATTAATAAATGTACTACTTCATAATAATAAGATCAGACAATTTTATAATTAGTAAGAAAGAGACGATTATCTTTACTAGCATTGTGATACAGTTTTAAGTGAACTGAAGGATTAACATATTTCATAACCCAATTTTCAGAGATTATATCTAGTTTATGATCAGGAAACTATTCATCAAATGAATGAAATTGTTTCCCGGAAATATGTCTGCGTTAATAGTGTTTAGAATCAATATAGTAAATACCTTAATTATTTTTCATAGCGATTAAAGTTAGCTAAATTTATTCATTGCTCCTTTTTGTTGACATTCGATTTCACGGGTCTTGGCAGAAATGATTGATTTTTGTTTTGTTATTTGTTTCTTTTTATCTATCACCTATACTTTATGAATACATGTATATTATATTGCGATACATGTACTATCTAGTACCTCACTGTTATACCTTGTATACGTTTGATATACTGTAGTAATACATGTACATATATGTAATTTATATGATTATTTACAATGTACATGTACTTGTATTTGCCGCTTTGGTCTTAATAGCTTCCGGTGATGTTGTTTTTTTAAATAAAATTGTGAAACAAAACTTGTTTTTTACATATACAGGCATTAACATAAAAATTGCGGTAATTCAGCGTAATAATAACTATGATTCAGGAAGCCGTATTAGGCTTCAGTTGAAACGACACAATATGAATTGTCTATGGCATCATTAAGAGTGGTTGCTTTGAATTCATATTTTCACATGCACCATGTGTGTGTTGATTATGGTCGATACTAAACATCCTTACTATGTGCGAGGTTTAGCGTCTTTATTGCGAAATTTAGCGTCAGACGATTTTTGTGCAACATTTAGGCTCATTTAATGCAACATTTTAGAGCATTGCGATGTTTAGCGTTGGTTGAGACAATAAGCGAACTTAGTGTTACGATGTTTAGTGCTCATTGCGACGTTTAACGACGTTGTAACGTTTACTTTTGCTACACTGTCCAAAAAAGTATTCAGCAATTGGCGTAAAGCTGAAGTAGCGTCTTAATCAAACTAAACTCCGGTGCATTGTGCGATAATAATGTTAATGCACGTCAAAGTTTGCTGTAAATACAACCTGATCATACTATAGAAATATTGAAACATGAGGTATTTTAGTACATATATTAACTGTAAAGTGAAACGGAAAGTTATCCTGTCATTCTTATAAACTGGTTCAATCTTTCCAGTTGTATGCGTTGTGCTTGTCAATATCCATAAATTACACATTGACAAGCTTTCTGGAAAATAAAAAGAACATATCAGCACATGTTTGAGCTGAATTGAGGTTTTGTCAATCATTAAGTTTCGAAACCAGTTATAGCGCTTTTGTAGATATTTACTTATGTTAAAGTGTTTCTTTTGTTATTATTTCTTATCTTAGATGTTTTTCTGTTATTTCTAAAATATGTTTTTTTTTCATTCGCGAAACCATGACAAGGGTGTTTCTAAATTAGGAATGTGAACATGCACTTATATTTCCTGTTTTAACCGTTACGTTTATTTTCACTCAGCAATTTTGCAATTAAGCGCGAACATTCCTTTAGAAAAAAATTAATTATTGTTTCACAAATTACAGTTGATCAAAACAAAATTTAATCTGCTCATTTTCCTGGGTGACATAGTTATTTAATTGGTGCTGCAGTTTTTTGGAACACATTTTTTTCAACTTCCATAAATTGGAGTTTTGTGCTTTTTTAATTAAAGTCGAAAAGCTATTTTAGACAAATAATGAGATCTGTTTGTTAACACTGTTCTCGGTCTTATTTATAAAACAATGGAAATCAATAGATCCATTCTGCATGACAATACTTCACGCCTTAGGTTTTGTTTGAGTCTTGGATTACAGCTTGAGTTGCTGAAGATTCTACAATTTTATATACATGTATAAAGTCATATATTACACATTATTAAATACAGTATTTTAATTTATCTTAAATTTTACATGAAAAAGTCCTTGTAATAAAATTACGGACCTGCAACAAACAAGATAGACTGTTAACGCTGCCTGATTAATTTTACACATTTGAGAATTCGCCTCTATCATTGGATAATGCTTACATTTGTCTAAGCGTAAATGTCATTTGTGTTCTTCGTCGTTCATAATATAACTATTCTGCGGTTTGCTAGAAAAGCATACTGTTGGTATTTAAAATGACATTGTCGTATTGTAGGTATTGAACATTTTGGGTAATGTAAATGAAGGCATACAGTATTAGGAAATAATTTTTACAGGGATAACTGTGAAAAGTCGACTTTAATTATATTATTGACTTTAGGACGAAGAAAGGTACCCACCGTTTCTGGATAAGCTAAATCTATGAATACAGCTACCAATCATTTACTAGACACATGCTTCCGTCAGTGACTGACAACGTCTTCATGATTTTTAATCAGTAGAAGAAGGAAGAATGGTCATAATATTTATTTCATGAACAAGCTCCATGAAAATAGGCATCTACGATCCATTGATTTGTAAACATGTACGGTACCAACTGAGGTAGACGGGTGGTGAACTGTACTTCACCATATGCGTATATTATGTTCACAATCTCATAGGTTTGGCTTTTATTGTTTTAGCGTGATAAAGTCGACTACCAATTACACGTATGTCCATGTTATACTGTCGATTGTATTGTGATTGCATGGAATAAAAAATGACATTAAATGAGGGATGATAATACAAAATTTCTTCTGTGCCTTATGTGATATTCCAGAAAAAAACTGTACGAATGGATTGTTTACATACAATATTTAAGTGGCAATGTACAGCTTAACTTACTGTTGGTTTATAAAGATATTACATACAAAAATGGGTTGCACTCAGCTTTATGTGTATTAATCATGCTGAAACACGATGATATAACTTATATCATTTAAAGCGATATTATTGTTTTAAGAACTTTACATTTCCGACTTCAATAATACAGAATGGTACCTAACAAGTACAACATAAAAAAGTCCTAGTAATAAAATTACGGACCTGCATCAAACAAGATAGACTGTTAACGCTGCCTGATTGATTTTACACATTTGAGAATTTGCCTCTATCATTGGATAATGCTTACATTTGTCTAAGCGTAAATGTCATTTGTGTTCTTCGTCGTTCATAATATAACTATTTTGCGGTTTGCTAGAAAAGTATACTGTTGGTATTTAAGATGATATTGTCGTATTGTAGGTATTGAACATTTTGGGTAATGTAAATGAAGGCATACGGTATTAGGAAATAATTTTTACAGGGATAACTGTGAAAAGTCGACTTTAATTATATTATTGACTTTAAGACGAAGAAAGGTACCCACCGTTTCTAGATAAGCTAAATATATGAATACAGCTACCAATCATTTACTACACACATACTTCCGTCAGTGACTGACAACTGTCTCCATTATTTTGTATCAGTGGAAGAAGGGTTAATAGTCGTAATATTTATTTCATGATTAAGTTCTACGAAAATATGCATCACCCGAGAATTAACTCTACGACCCCTTGATAAGTAGACATGTGCGGTACCAACTGAGGTAAACGGGCGGTGAACTGTACTTCACCATATGCGTATATCATGTTCACAATCTCATAGGTTTGGCTTTTTATGTTTTAGCGTGATAAAGTCGACTACCAAATTATACGTATGTCCATGTAATATTGCAGATTGTATCGTGATTGCATGGAATCAATCAAGACATTAAATGAGGGATGATAATACACAATGTCTCCTGTGCCTAATGTGATATTTCAGAAAAAACTGTACAAATGGATTATTATCATACTATATTTAAGTGGCAATGTTCAGCTAAACTTACTGTTGGTTTATAAGGATATTACATACAAAATGGGTTGCACGCAGCTTTATGTGTGTTAATCAAGCTAAAACTCGATGACGTAAATTATATAATTTAAAGCGTTAATATCGTTTTAAGAACATAATACTTTTCTGACTTCAATAATACACAATGGTACCCAACAAGTACAACATGGACTCGAAAAGATCACAAGCTTTATTCTTTGAATTTAGTAACAGATAATTGGTTTCATGCGTGCGATCAAATACTTGCTAAGTAATAAACTTTTGCTTTAAACAAATAGCTTAATGAGATAGCATACATTTATAATATTTTCATTTTAATAATAATTTCCAAACCTTGTAAAAGACAACAAAATATGTCGATTTTCATCTCATCACTTTGAAATTATAATAAAAGTACATACTTTTTTTAAGTTATCGGACAAATTACAAATAATACTGCGTTTTAAGACTAATCTTGTATCTATGAAAAAAACACAAATCAGTCCGACCTAAGAAATTGCCTGAAATTGCTTTGCAATATACATGTATATACATGTATATGAGATGTGTACGACATCTAGGCGCGAAAAAAGTGTCTAATGAAAATAACGGTATATTTATCGATGTATCAAGACTAGTGACCCGAGTGAAACCTTAGTTACAAAATATGTCTGCAATCTAAAATTACATGTCAAATATCACAAAAAGTATTAACACATATCATATGACATCTCTGGCCAATGACCAGCTGATTGAACTGTAGTTCTATTAGTGCTTATAACAATCGTTAATATTATATTGCTTTTGATGCTTTTATTGCCATTTATTGCCAGATAAATACATACGCATTCGTAGGGCAATGGCAGCATACTGGTTTTGCAATTAGTTCAAACTATCAAATTTACATGTATATAAATTAAGTTCCTCGGCGCTTCAATTGTACTTATGGATATCGATGATTTTTAGTTAGAATATGTCGGTTTATAGCCAAACTTGTTTTACGCCAATGATTCAGTCAAATTTAAATACATGCAAAATACGTTTAAGTCCTCTAGTTGTTTGTTTTTTTAATTAAACGTCATATTGTTTTTCATTACAATTCTATGTGAAACATCAGAAGATAATTTATGTGTAATGTAAATGTCACGCTATCGTACCTTAAACCCATTTTTAGAACTTCAAAAAACAATTCCAGGTTATCCACGACGCTGCCAAGTAGCACAAATGCATATCGGAAACGCTTCATTAGTTTCTGAGCTTTCACGTGTGTTTAAATAAGATGAACATTTATTTAAAGATTTATTTATGATGAAAATTCAGATATTCAAAGTGGTTATTTTCTCTGTTGTCTTTTGTTAATAAATGAATCGCTATGGGATCACGTTCTATTTTAGCCCCATACGTAGAAATAGTTTGTGATGATCGAAGATGTTCAGTTCTTATACAAGTGTCAATAGTCTAAAGCTGACATGGTATGATCATTTGAATTGAGTAGCAATTGCAAAATAAATTCTAGACATTTGATCAAAACAATTACTATTCTTAACTTCTATCAATAGATAAAGTGATTACATCAGACTGTATCAAAATTGAATATGCTGTAGTTTTAATAGGTGTTGATTTTCTTTCTTCTCAATACAATTATATTGATAGCGAGTCTGTTCAGCGACTCGAAATTGGATTTTTTCAGAAAACCACTGCTCTATGCTATCAATCGCGGAGAGGAAATTCATTTGATTCTGTAACAGTAGAGCTTGTATCAGGAATACTCATTACTATTACGTTTAGTTTTATCAACGTCGTAGAGTCAAGAGGAGATGTCTTATTGAATCAGTGATACTTAATAGTGTTTTTTTAGAAATCGTCTATATACTTTAGATGTTAATATAAAAGCAATGGGATATTTTATAGTTGTTTGTGAAAATATGATTTTTATTAACATGTGTTTTTTATATTCACAAGTGTTGATTTCATAAAATGGAATATGAATATAACAATGTAACTGTTAGCATAACTTCTAATCTAAATGCATCAGACATTAACAATATTTTATTTCAAAATTTAGGTGAGAAAAGAAAAGATATTCTGTCTTTAATTTTTCTGATTGGAGTATACAGTGCAATATTTGTTACTGGATTGATTGGAAACCTAAGTACGTGTATAGTTATATGGAAAAACAGTTACATGCATACTGTTACTAATTATTATTTATTTAATTTAGCAGTATCGGATTTACTTACTATAATATTAGGTAAGTGTAACAATTTTATCTAAATGTTTTATGGGTCTGACAATTGACCTAATGGACATAGTATTGTAAAGAACGAAGCTTATCGATGCTTCGTTATTATATGCAAAAATATTGAAAAGCAAAGCAATTGTTTATTTGCGTGATCCATACGATTAATATTTCATAAATAACGTGATGTCATGACATCTCTTTGGAACATTTGTAATTATAATTATACTTTCCCATATATCTTTTAAACAACATTAGGTAACAGAAATTATAATTAAACGTGTTTATCTATCGTAGACGTCAGTCGATTATTCAAGTATATTTTTGTTCATGATATTTTCGTCTGTTTCCGTCAGTTTTTGTTTACCTAACTTACATATTTACGCAATGACGCCTAAGTGAACACTTTGAACACTCTTATTACCTGCAATAAATTTTCGGTGCTAATCTATTATCCTGAAAGTATAAACAATCACTGGCAAAACTTCAAAAATGTTGAGGTAATCCTCAATAAAGATTGTTTAAAAGTGTTGTATACGTACAAATGTTTCGCAAACACAACCACATTCACGTTTAGTACGCTCATTGTAGAGTTGCGGTCGACACGGTCTAAATCTACAAAAAGCACTATAATATCCAAACATATTAACTTCTTTTATTTCAAAAGTGATAGGATTTACCAATTATTGATTGAATCCGAACGCTGAACTCAATTCTTTCAACTTATTTTGATTTTGCGCAGTCCAACGAAAATCCAAAATTTTACCAACCTCACTTATGCTAAAACAACCTGTACAATATCTTAATGTATAATTGATTGCTTATTATTCGTACAACAGTATTGAACCGACTATTCGTGTACAGAGAGCCAATCTGGTAAAAACTTCATGTTTACCCATTGTGAAAATACCTCAGCCGTAATATCGCTTACCTTTCTTCGAATCGCATGTCGATGCCGTTTTTGTTTATCAATTCAAATGTCGTAAATATATGTTGTGGACGAATTACACGCATTTGTTGGATTTGGTCAAAATAAAAAATATTTTAAAATTTTTGTATCTCTATACTATGGTAGTTGTAAATGGCTGACGAATGTATGTGCTCGGTTTTGGCAACTATCTACTTTCTAAGATCATCAGATAGCTGCAGCTGATTTGCATCCTTATGTTGTCTTGTCTCATGCATGAATTCTCTTTGTAGACAATGCATTACATTATTACTTATTTATAATCACACTGATAATAAGTTTACCATAAAACTAAGGACAAAAAGTCGACTGAATGCTGAGATATGCCCGATTTGACTTAAAGACGCATAAAGTGTCATTAAAACCGAACCAACACAAACCTTTGTCGAATCATCTGTAAGCTACAGCCTATTTGAGCTAATGTTCCTGTGAACATTCTGTTTTATTTATAGCATCGCATTATTTCTCGGCAATTCATTACCCCTATTACATGACACTGATACAAAATTCCCTTTGGATTTACGGAACTATCATGTTACAATGCCTACTCTTGTCTCTTTTGTAACAAAATCATTTATTTTATTGACTTGATCAAACGTATATCATTGACATTGGTAATTCAAATGAATTTCTATTCGAAGATAGAATAGCGTCGAACAAACAATGATACAATCTATGACGTTGTGATATTGCTAGTAAACATTATGTTATTGTGTTTGTTTGTCGTTTGTTTATGTATCATGATTTCATCAGCACGTAGCTGGTTGTTATTGGTACAGTAAAGTTTAATATAAAATCGTTTAATCTAATAAGGCAAACTTATCTATAGTTGTCATTTATAATATATATATTTGCATTTGGCATATTTATACCTTGAAGCAGCTGTTTTAAATTGAACCAGGTATCAAAATTTACTATGAAATTGAAAAGAATGTATTTGTATTTTTTATTTTTGTTCGTTCGTTGAAAAAATATTTGCTACTGAACAATATTTTTGAATACATTATATTACGTTTACCTGACAGGGCTATGCGAAATATACAAATCAATTGCTATTCAGCATCGAATTATTTTGTTGGTTTGAAGTTTTGTGCGATTATTGTTGGAATTCCTTTTGATTTATCAAACAGGAAACATACCAGTACAAAATACACATAAACCCATCAATTATTGTTTCTGCATTTTTTCATTCCTTCATGTCGGTACCTCAATAATAAGATTTATGCATTTGGCAATCGTATAAAAGAAACGGTTCTATACCATGTCGAGATATGTCTGTTTATATTTGAGCTTTGGAATCACTAGTTACTGAAAAGCGCACGTTTAATTAAGTCTGATGAATAACCTAAATATTCACCTTAACATTAGAACTAATTCTTCAATTTGCCAATATTTCCAAATACCTTTAACGATATGTATCAACATAATTTATCTTATTAACACTCATTGTCAACGTATAACATTAATACTATTTTTAATGCGTTTCCATTCTAGGATGTAATAGCGTCGAAATTGCTAGTAAATATCATGCTGGCTTTTGTTTTATGTGTTGGTGTGTTGTTTGTTTAGTAATATAACGATTCCATCAGCACATAATTGGTTATATCGTGTTGACTACTGTTATTAAGCTTTATGAAAAATGTGTTCAATCTAAGAATCCTTTGAATAAATCAACCGTGCTTTTTGTAAGAACGGTGCAAAAATATAAAAAAGTATATAAATATTCCATCGACATTATACGTATTTCAAATTGACACATTTATAACTTTTAACAGCTGTTTTGAATTTAACTTGATGTACGCACTTTACTGTGGAAATAAGAAATATCCTTGATATTTTGTTAAAGTGCGTTCGCCCTATAAGTCTGCCTATCTGAGAGCATTATATAGGATATTGCAGTACCTGTGTGGTAAGAATATTTGCTACTTTAACAATTTTTTGGAGTAAGAAATGATACGTTTACCTGACATGGTGATGCAAAGTATACAAATCAATTGCAATTTGCATCAAATTATATCGTTGGTTTGAAGTTTTGTGCAATAATTGTAGGAATTTATTTTGAATTTTAAACAGGAAACCTATCATTACAAAATACTCATAACCCCATCAATTAGTGTTTGTATAATTTACGATACATACCTGCACGTTGATATTTCAATAATAAGATTTGTGCATTTGGCAATCATATCCATTTAACTGTTATATGATTCATCTAGATATGTCTGTATATATTTTAGCTTTGAAATTTCGATTAAGTGAAATGCCTTACATTTAATTACGTCTAACCAATAACTTTTAAACATTAGACATACTTCTTGTAACAATATATTGTTCCTATCGACTTTAAAGATTAAGTCAATGAGAAAAAATCTGCTCCTAAAGATTAAGTCAATGGTAAAAAATCTGCTCCTAAAGATTAAGTCAATGGTAAAAAATCTGCTCCTAAAGATTAAATCAATGGTAAAAAATCTGCTCCTAAAGATTAAGTCAATGGTAAAAAATCTGCTCCAGACATAGAAAGTATGTATGAGAGTTATTTGATTGATACTTTATATAGACATTGCAGTATTTGATATGACTGGTAACGTATAAACTCACGAAATGGAAACACTATGCGTAAAGTTAATTGCATCAAAGAGTATCAAATTGATAATTATAAAAATAATTTATTAACATACATTGAACTGAATTTATTCACCATTTATATAATTATATAACCTGTTGATGACTTACAAAATATTCTTATCCGTCTTATTGTTATATTCATTTACGATAACACATTTTGTTTGTTCGCTTAATGGAATTTAACTCTACACCACCTATACAGAAACTTCATATCGTGACGAAAGTTGTTATACATTACTGTAAAATTCCACTATTTGCACCATCAAAATTTATGGTTTTAATACTGGGACATTTTGTGCTTCTCAAATAGCAGTGTTTGGTATTAATCTTTAATTTGATTATTGTTGTTTTTGTCAACCATGTTATGTTACTAGTAAAAGTAACATCTGAACAATTAATTGAAGAGCCAGGAAGTAGATTAAGAAACTAGATACTAAAACTGATAAAGAAAGGTCTGACACCAGGAGTAGTTTTTCAAAATCAAAATTGTATCGATTAGTTTTGGCCGTAATGATCTTCGTCTATATTAAGTAGTTGTAATAACTTTCTCGTTGGCATGACCTTGAATTTATATGTGACATTTTTTTAATAAATAAACGAACAAATAGACAAAAATGTGACAATTAAATGATGCTCTGATATATATGAATAACTCACTCGGCTAGAATTTGCTTCTAGTTCATTCAAGATAATTATAACAGTTTGATTATATCATATACATCATGATTAACAAGAATAGTTTTGCATAAGTCGTTTGTTTTTACTTTCTTTTCTTTTGCCGTCAGCAGTACTGCGCGAAATGTAAAAACTTGTCTTCCAAAAATGTATGTGCATATATTTGCGTAAAGTAAACGCTTACCAAACGCTTGAATATGTTACATTTCTTTTGACCTTAGCTATCGAAAAGAAAACACGCACAATTCCATTATTACTGTCTTGCAAGCTATGGATATATAAGTCAACGTTTAAAATAACAATCATGTTTCTAACCGCCGTGAATAAAAAGGTGATTAAGTAAACACAAAACATCCCGAAACAATAATTATTTCTAAGCCGTAATCACGACATGAAGTCTCTTTAGATCAGTGAATAGTGTTGGGTTAGTACTAGGTTTATCGATAAAATGTCCCATGACTTGATTTATTGAAGACGATATTGGTTTTAAAGAAGACGAAGAAAAAATCACTTCTGTGGCATTTTACCGTGTTCGTGACTTTTATACATTAATGTCTCATTTTAGTTACTAGAGGTATTACCAGCAATACATTAAGCAATTCTAAGTAATAGCATTTTAATTGTCATTGCTGATTTTGATCAATGTTTAGTTGCTTTTAGAATGATGATACCTAATGTTTTATGCATAACCAAGCTTTGATTTAGTGATAACCAGAGATTAGGTGAAAAGGTGGACTTGTATTATCTTTATTCCATTCATAATCTTTTTTACTAAGCTCATGGGAAATATGCTATTTCTGTTTCAGATAGATACAGTACTTAACCACTAAATATAGATGGATGAACATGTACACTCCACGTTTCTGACGGTGTTTTTTTTCAGGTCGGACAGTTACAAATGATCTCTTAACCATCACAACTGATATAATAGTTGATAATTATATCGTCTTTGTACGTCACTTTGGTGTTCTGTTAATTGGTGAATGTCTTCTGGTAAAATATATATGTTTTCTATAAAACATCGTCCACATTATGCTGAGGTAATGGCAATAGATACACTAGTACTCGAAATATTGGGGTTTACCATCCGCACTTTTGAGGTACAAACGTTTTGCACAAACATTATTGCTGAGAGTCACGTATTAGAATGTTTTACATTGTATGTTATCCTTTATTGCAACATAAATTTAAATTCCCGTTCGAGTTATTGTCGTTCGTAACAAAATGTATATCTCATATTATAAAACTGCCAACATGCATTCGTAAGACGTTCTACACTTATTATCTTTTGATGTATATTTGACTAAAATGCTCGCTGGTTAATATCTTGTCAACATTGTAGAACTGTTATTAAGTGTGAATTTAATGGAAAAGCTTAAAGTAATACTGTTTCAAATCATTTCAAATTTGTTTTAAGAAAATCGAAATAAATTGTTGTTGTTGTAAATGTTCGTAAATGTTGTAGTTGCGTACATTTGATTATATATTATCCAGAATATCTACAGAATTCTGTAGACGGTGTCAGTCTTAAACCAGGAACATATTGTTTTACAAGTATCAATTTGTTTTGAATATAATTAGATACAGAATGATTAACTTTTGTGTTTCAAGATTTACTGTGATACAGCAATGTATTGTGCCGTTGCGTGATCATTATTTAGTAATATAGCTGTGTTCAGACATCCTCTTCGCGGCCCGAAGATTCCTGAACACTCCATTGGCTGTCAACTGTCCTACTTGATACAGGAGTTGGAAACAGTTATAACTTGTAACCTGTTTGTTTGTTAGTTTTGTTGGGTTTAACGCCGTAGCAACATATTATATAGGTCATATAACGGCGGTCAGTCAACCTACTCACTCCTCCAGGAAAGGCTAAATCTCTGGATTACTACTAAGCACATACTTTTGTCAGTGACGGACAACTGTCCTACATAATTAAAAATCATTGGTAGGAGGGAGAATGGCCGTAGAAATAATTTCATGACCAAACTCCACGAAAGTATGCCCCGCCCGGGAATCGAACCCACGACACCTCGATCAGTAGACTTGCGTGCTACCAACTAAACAAGCCGGGCGGCTTAACTTGTAACCAAACTCTATGAAAGTATTTAGATACCGTCTTAAAATCTAAACCACGACCCATGGATTCGTAATTAGGTGTTATACCAACTAATTCAACCGAGCAGATTCTGCAATACTCGAAACTTATAACACACGACACGTTTGAACAGTCACACATTTTAGTTACTGCAAAAAACCAGCTCATTTTTGATGCGGAGTACATTCCTAACACTATACAAATAGTGTTTATTGCAATACTACATAAAGTGAAAGTTATATCAAAGTTTTTGAAGTCTACTTCTAGTATCACTATTCAGTCGACTCTTGACATTAACTTCCCAAAGTCGAGTAACACACTAACTGAACACATAAGGCGCAGATTGCATCCACAGAATACAGTCTATGACTCTAACAGGTACCCATTCACACCTGGGTGTAGTGCAGCATTCGCAGGAAAATTTCTTGCTCAATGGAATTAACAGTGCCCCAGGGATTCGAACCCAGGAACTCTCGAACCCTAAGCGTGTGTCCTACCACTGGACTACTGTTGCTACAACTGCAATGATGTCTTGTTGATGTCTGTTGTACTTATGCCAACTGTCTGTTTGTTTATTGTTTTATACTTCGCCAAGACGTTTGATGAAATCTTAAAGAGTTCCTAAACACGTCTGCATCGTAGCATAGATATTTTAAGAATAACGTGGTTTTTTTTAACATCACGAATAGTATATTTATCCATCAAATTTTGGAAACAAATTGTATAAGCTGATTTGCATGCAGTAACACACAATAGTAACGCACACAAATGCTTTTCGTCATGCATCACCTTAAATCAAGCTTGGCCATAAGGTTTGTAAGAACGTTATTCAATCTTGCAATTGCAATCACTTACTTATGTTTGATTACATGTTTATACTACAATCCGACTCTGCAAATTCTACTGTTTTAGGCCCTGTCTGAAAATTTGATATTGCGTGTACAATCATTCAATTATAAGATCGGTTAGATCTCTTTGCCAAACGTCTTTATGATTTGGCACTAAAATATTGACTGACAACAACGCTTGATATTGACATGCGCCGTGATCTATTACATAGTACTAAAAGCAAACCTTGTAATGCGTAAAAATTAGATAAGACTGTATTAACTGCAAATTTTGACATTGCAACAGAAAATCATAATGCATGGAAAACTAGCAGATTGAATAGACTAGTGTCTTGTTCATTGAATTATTACTCGGTCGAACTTATTTTCCTGTAAGATCATAATAGCATTTGCTCAATTCTTTGGAATAAGACAAAGTGTTCGTCAAAATACTTATTGGTTAATAGCTTCTTAGACAGATTTATTTGGTTTATGTTTTTAACACCATCCGATTGAATAGACCAGTCAATTATCATATTACAACAGCAAATCGATAGAAAAATACGTAATACTATAAGACATTTAATCTTAATAAAAATTATATGCAAACCAAATACAAAGTGGAATTAAAAGTCCATTGAATTGAAAAATATATAACATATTCCCGTTGCTTTTTCGGACATAATACACGGAGAAATAATAAAATATTAATCAAAACACCAAAGAAAGTTTAAGCAGTTTGCAACCATGATTAAAATAAAAACAAATGGTCTTCATGAATTAGAACATATGCTTGTGGTTGTCACTTCCAGGAAGGCCGACGAACACAACTCATGTATTTATTGTAAGCATGGTGTAAATATGCGTATGTATTTAGTTATTTCTTAACTGTAATTATGTTGGTGAACGACAGAAATGTACAAATGAAAATGCAGAATAGTCGAGCTTAAATGTTCGTTTTAAGAACGACAAACTCAGTATTGAATTTGAATCATAGACTTTATTTATAAAGTCATAAATCAAAACAAGCTTTAAAAGAGTTAGTTATAAACAGTATACAGTTATTCTATATGTGATTTGGAATCAGTCAAACTGTTGGCCCGAGGTGGATGGGATAGTGATTTTACTGTTTCCCGAGAAAGAAGTAGAACAACAGTTCGCGAACGTAAGTAGTTTTTAGAAAATCAGAAAACAGTAAAGATACCAAATTGCATTTATACACGGAGTCAGTTAATGTTTTGAAATTGTATACATGTAAAAAAATAGAAATATACCTTGGATGCACATTCGTTAAAGTCGAGTTGACTTGAGCACTCCCAGTAAATAAAATAAAATGAAATATGGAACGGCAGTTAAAATGTTTATCAATTGAGGCCTTTATGTGTATAACAAAGTTTAACAATTATGTGTCTATAAATATTCATCAACTGCCTACAGCATAAGAATCATTTATAGTCTTATGTATACTAGTATGTCTTAAACTTAAAGGCATTTAAAATATTAAAAGCTATATTGAAAACATTACGCGATATCAAACTGAAACCTTTCATATAGATACTTATTAACAGACTAATCATTTAACAAATAATGCATAATAAATCCAGATAAACAAGTATCTTGTTATTTATTTTAACTAAGTCATATCATTCTTGAAACTTCAATACCCAAGTCTTTTATCATGCTGTGTTTATTCGTTTATCTATTGCAAATGTTTCTTGCAATAATTCAAACCCGGTAACTAGTGGTTCCTTTGAATAAAGCGAGACAACATTTAGTCAAATAACATGGATGCGCTAATGCGTTTTTGAATTCAATTATGGAAACTATAATCAAATAATGTTTGCATTTGGTTTTCGCCTGCTTCATTATATTAGTCGCATGCTCTTACAGTTCTTGTGTTATTTTGTCCTACTTACAACCAACTCCTTCATAAAACAAGATAAATTAAATAAACTACTAGGGCTATGCTTCAGGCATTGTTCACTTTATTTGATATTATCACATGTGAATTTGTCCTGAAAACACAAGGTAATCCATTGTTTCTGTATGCACTTGGTGAAATTAATGCGTAAATCAATGGTATGACTTAATTTGCAAAACCGTCTGTTACCAGAACAACCGCTTAATTGCATCTTCGGCGTACATGCTTTCGCCGATGAAAAGACACCGATAAGTAAAATCAGCACATGACACATATGCTTGCAAAAATTCTGCAATTTTATGTATGGCTTTATTAGTGTGATCATGCGCCTTGTTTTTTGAAAATATTATAATTGATGAAGACTAGTGCAGTTCCTAGCTTTTATTGCAATAGATATGAATGCTTGATTATCTGTTTTAGTAAATTCATTTACCCATAGATGAAACTGGTCCATGCAAATGAAGTAATCCTAATTTGAAATGTTGTTATATTTTGTTGTACATTATGCCTCAACAAGTTGATCATATGTTCTATGGATTCGCTCGCACCTTAATTTTGACGGTTTTTACAAAAAAAATATTTTTAATTTCCTCGCTTGCTCATAAAAATTTGGTCAAACCGCTATATAAAGCAACTGAATTAAGATTTTACTTTTTTTTCTACGTAATTGATATCTACTTAAATTTTTCATAAGGGGAGCTATATTTTAAGTAAACCGAACCTAACAACCTCATTGGTTTCATTACAGTCAATTGTTTTCAATTTAGAAACATGACACTCCAATTTAAATCTAGAAAATTTTAAGTGGACATTTTATACTAATGTGTGTAATAATATGGATAAGTTTTAAAGAAGATACTTTGTTTTTTGTAATACGCTTGTTGTAACAAAGGTAATAAAACCGTTCGCTTGTACATGTATATCCTATCATGTCTGTATTTGACCTTTAGACAAATGCAATGAATCGCGAATAAAAACATGTGTATACAAACGATGCAGTTAGCTAAATTATTTAAGATTGTTTAAGATACGTTGTAAGAACAAGAAGGCTCTAATGTTAACTTGGGTTAGTTATTGTTTCATGGGAATTTCTTTTTGTTCTACCACTGATTGTTTCTAATGGTTCACGTAATTAAAATTAGTAGAATTAATCTAAAAAACTAATGAATGTATGTGTTTGCACTTCTATTTTGCATTTACAATCAGAATTGTGTGTCCTGGTTATCTAGAAACCTTTTTACAAAAAGTGTTTTGTATATGTAAAACTAACCCAAATAAAAGTAAAAAGCATTTAGGGTCGTGATAAATTGTCAAAAAAGTTCCTCAACACATTTTCGCCGAGAATGCATAACATTACCTTCTTCATGTTTGTTGTAAAAGTAATATGGTCCATATGTTTGTGTTATATTTGTGTTATACGAGGGATTCTATCGTATTCAATTATTACTAAGTAAAATCGTGACGGGCTTTTTGATAATAATCATTAAGTTTATATGTACCTGAATTATATACATTGTATCTATTTGTCTCAATTTCCAAACTTAAGAAAAGGTGTTTCTGTTAATTATGTTAAGCATGTACAGCGGCTGTGTAACGACGTCGAATAAATTTTTGAACATTTTTGTGAGCGAAGCAAACCTCTGATTTATATTCATAACGACGTTGGTCCACATTTTGTGCCAATACTCGTACTTCCTAATATATCTGATAAGTTAAATTGAAACAATTTACTAGTTAAAACCATAACACAACAGGGAACTAGTAATTAACAAAGGAAACGCCAAAAGAGTTATATCTGAATAGAATAAGGCAATAAAAGTAGCGTTTAGTTTATCTTATCTATTTGTTACAATGTCTCATATTATAAATGAAGTTGTTGTTAATTTGACTCTTTATTTAAATATTAAGTTGTAAATACATACTCAAAAAACTGACATTCCTTTAGCATTTAGCTATCCAAGCATAGCAAATATTACCATTGATATGAGTATTACTAAGAATTTACATACAGCCAGACTTTAAAAATGTTCATCTGTGAATATTATATTTGGTTTTCATTAAGACTATCGGAGACAAACAAATCGCAATCTTATTTCTCAGATATCATACAGAATGGATATTAAATCCACTGCATAAAATAGTAATCACGATTCTAATCATGTTATTTGCGAAGGTGATTAAGAACGCATAAAATATTTAGTTGCTATATTGTATTAAAGCATTGAAGCCGCCATGTTTCGATTGTTTTATATTTGTCTACAATCCCTGAGTCTTTCTATTGCGTGGTTTGTTTTTATTTAAACATTCACTAAGAACATTCAATTTGTTCGAACCAAAACGCTTAAGTCGCCAGACGTGTTTTGAAAAATAGTTATCGTAAATCCTGAACCGATAAATAATGCGATATTTTTATGTTGTTTGAGCGCATTTTGTTAAATCTAATTTTGATCCTAAACTGAAAATATGTCGTTTCAATTTAACTTACATTATTCTTCCCCTTCAAGCATAAAGGTTCTTTCGTATATAATATTTAAGAACAAATTTTTGCGTAAAGGTGGCGAATTATAATGTCTTGTTCTATTTCAAGTTTCATTTAAAACGCGTGCATGCTTTGTGTCGGTCTTGATCAGTTCTAAAATAATTCAGGAACAAAGTTTAGCGAACTACTTATTATGTAACTTGAAAACTAAAGTTGATGTTCATATGTGGTGACAGTAGATCAGTGTATTAACGTTGTTTTGCACCCACACACACAGTGTGGTATTTTGTCTGTTTTATATGTAGGAAACCACTTCTGGAAGCTTGCGTTTAACAACTACGGGATAGCTTACGTCAGTAGGGCTAAACAGTTCGAGATAAAGTCTTAAAATAGAAAATGGACGTGTTGTCGGGATTATTTAAACGAGTAATATTACTGCATTCCTTTTGATTATTGACATCATATTGTTCACTATACATTAAGAGCCATATATTTACCATTGTATTTTGATTTCGTCTGGCGAATTGTTTGAACATTACATTTGAAAAATTTGAAAGAGTGAAACATCGACCTGTATCATCCGAGACGCTGCTTTCTATTCGTACGACGGTTCGAATGGATACATAATACTTATTATAAGATAAGTGGAAGAGAAATAAAGAAAATTAGGGTTACCGACATTAAGCAGTCAGCTTCAATTTTTATTTGATAACATCCGGCTCTTTATTTTGCCCATTGTGTAACGTACGGTTTGCATGTTGCTTGACAGAGTATGTGATTGCTTTGTAGAATTGTCATCTGGAAAGGTTAATATACAAAAGGAGAATGATGATTCTTGCTCCTTTTGTATGTTCATAGAGTAAGCTTATTTAATTTTCAGTGTATTTTAAACGTGTATGACGTTTTTTTAGTGTAAGAATTCACCAATTATGAATTGCTTAATCAGTTTTCTCCCGCAACTTTTTTTATTAAAAAATCAAATAAACAACCTACTAGCCTTTTTGTGCCCATTTTAATTTGATAAATAAATTTAAAAATGTTGACCTAATTTTATTGCCATTCACGAAAGTGAACTGTTATAGAAAAGATTTACAATTAAAATAGTTTTAGAGGCTTTATTATGGCATATGCTGAATCTAAAAAAATGTGATGTATTTGTGGAATTTGTTTTGATAATCATACTTTAATATATTAAAATTAATGATTGTACAAAAATAAACATCGCAGTTCAAGAATTGAAATAAATTTCTTTTGTCTCCAAAGTTTTGATTTGCGCTGTACATTAATTTAAAAGCTCAATATAGCTTAAAAGAAAACAAGTCTATACAATAAGAATTACGTGATTTCTAAAAACTGCTGAATATAAAAACATGGCTTTTCATCCATTTTAGACACAATATAATTGTATAAGCTGTTATGCATGCAGTGTTAATACAATTATGCTTGGTAATAAAAACTGATTGCTTTTTATGAGACGTTTAAAAACAAGATACGCCACAAGGCTCGTAAGGTTTTTCACCAATCTTAAAATTGCAAGTTGCAGACTAATATGTGATTGCACGCGATAATTTCCCCCAGGGTGCATACTCTATTGTTACAGGCTCTGTCTGAACCTTTTATTTTCTTTGTAAATTGATTCAATCAAAGACTGCTTCAATCGCCTTAAAGTCGTTTACACTGTCATTTAATCATCAGAACATCGACTTGCAAACAACCATGCGCACGTTTCAAATGTCAAGTCGGAGTGCTTTTATTTCTTGAGCTCCGGAATGACTAAATGCGAATGACATACGTACCTTGCTCTATTATCAGAAGAAAATATAAAACATAAGAAACAAACAAAATTGTGAATCAACGTATGAATTGCACAAGTGCTTTAAATTCGTTGCCTTATTACCAGTCATAGTTGTGTTTTCCTTGAATACCATATTTCTTGCCTTGTCTAGAGTTAGGCAAACATGTCTGTCAAAATGTGTATGCTTAACAGATTTTAATAACTTAAGAACAATTTCGAACTCACTATATTTTGGAAAACTGACCAATCATAACATGAATGTAGAAATTGAATACGAGTATGACAAACGATATGAAAAAGAAAAAAGTAGATGAAAAGACATACTAATGTTTATGTTTGAGTTGATAGAAGTATTTTTCATATTTACGCGATGTAGAATTGGTCATAACAGAATAACACATTTCTATCGGTTTAAAAATAGGCACTAAAAAAACACCTAAATGTATACCATGTGAGAAAAATTTATTGTAAAACACGTTTTTATTCTTGACTGTCAGGATCTTGAATATATCCGCGACAAACATTTTAAGATTTACTCACAGAACTTTTTCAATCGGTACCATCATAATGCGATACTTAACTATCCTATCTGAAGGAAATAAATATTACCTTTATTATTCGATTTTACAAATTGTTATCATCATTTGCTTTCGGCGCAATATAACCTTTTTGTGTTGATGCGCCGTTAAACTTTAACGAACAAACATCATATCACGATAAAGTTCTGTCACAAACATAATATAAAACATGCATTCAATAAAGAGTATACTGTATTATCCTCTAGAATGACACAGTATGCAATATTGGTATACCTTTGCATGTTAAATGTCAAAATATGGATTGCCACTTCTAAAGCCGACGATGAATGTATCACTAATGTCTATATATTAATTATAATATATCAAAGATTGTATTTGTTCTGACATTCATGGCGTATTTCACCTATAGAGGTATTTCTCTACTATAACAACGTTGGTACTGTTATTTATAGAAATATTTGCATCATTTAGGAAGAAATATGACTATTACAATTAGTGCCAGGCGTGTTTATATATCATTTGCGAACGTATTTTGCAATTCGTGATAAGGTCATGTTGAGGTTATTATGTGAAATACAGTATCCACTTGGTGGGCTCAACCACATCTGGATTATTTGCGGCGGGTTGTGTGTACGGTTCCTGAGTTCGATAATGCGTGCACAATAAAATCTTAACATTTTATCACCGCCATATACCAATCAAGACATAACTTTTATATGTATTAGTATGTTTTTCCTTCTTTAAAAACAATAATTTATTAGTCTTTGATTAACACTTCCCATGAAATAAAAATCAACAATATTAATATTGACTTTGGTAGTTATTAAGACATTACTACTAATGCCCTGACCACACTTTACCTAAATTTTAATATACCTTTGTAGATAATGAATAACCCAAGTGAGTGCCATACTTTATCATATTTAATGAAAATATGAGTTTACAGTTTTGATTATTTTGAAAGTAGACAGTGTTATGAATATAAATTTGAATGCTTATGTAATAACATATACATACAAACGTAACAACCATCTATATAAAAAAACAACTTGACAAAAGGCAAACTCAAGTTTTCAATTTCTTTCATTTAGCATTTACTGAAATCATAATCGAACTTAAACTATCGTTATAATCAAGTCAAATTTTTACCAACCATGTATTGGCATAATGCGTTTTATTTCTTTTTATCACACATTTAACATCAAGTAGTTAGTTTCTTAGAGTCCTTATACTACATTATCATCTATTTGTAGACCAGTGAATACTTCTTTACAACGCTAGATTACAAAGAGTACATAGTCCAATCGTTCAATATACGTACACACATTTCTGTAATCTTACTTGTGTGTGTTTGAATATAATCAGTTTTTCAATGCAAAACTTCTAATCCACTAATGTTAGCACTAGTATTTGGTCTTCTTTATTATATTGGATGCACGCTTATAATGTTTATGTGTTGTTTCCATGTGACCGGTATTTATAATTTGTTATCAGGCAGTTACAAACAAATCAAATTCTAAGATTGTCTTACAGCAACCCGCATTTTAACTTGATCAGATATTATAGAATTTATCTAACAAACAACTTTGGATCGACTGGTGTAATTTCATGGCTAAATTTCCACAGCACTTGATACTAAGAATGTTCATTTCAATACAATTTGTATAGATGAATCAAACGAAAGGTACATACCTTGTCTGAGTTTCCACAGAAAGTTATAAAGGAAACCTTTCAAAATGCAAGGTGATGGCCGACGAAATCGCTTAAATTGTGAATATTATTGCATAGAGTGCTATTTTTGTCCTATTTGCTCGAAAATTCGATGAACTTTTTCGAAATCACTTACAAAAGAAGATGATTGACATTTATGTAATTTCCTCTAAATTAATGCCATACTGAACGAACTATGAATCTTAGTGGAATAATTATATTTGAAGTTAGTTGCACCAGATTTTTGTCTTGTTTCACTTATAAATACTTACCTGACGAAAGCATTCGACTCAAACTTTCTCAGATAGAACTTTGAAGTGGTCGTTGAAGGGAAAATGTTAATAATACTTTAAATGTGAATCTATATATTAAAAAATGGCATTTTGAAGAAATATTGATGTCAAAATGTTTTAAAACTATCACCTACAAAGCGTTCTTAACCGTATCATCTGGCCAAATAAATTCCTGACAAAATATGGATACGTACTTCCTTGATAGATTGCTTGATAGAAACTCATTAATGTTCTACAAGAAAATATTCTTACACTGGTGCAAACTATTTAACAATTGAAAAGTAATTTTCTGCAGATCAATTTAATAGCTCAATGTGCTTCAACTGCTGTTTTGCTACTTCAAACAGAATTATCTGTGCTGATTTATACTTGAAGTTTTTGGTGTTTAGAATATCCCAAAAGAAAACAAAGAAATTTATGGATTACTTGAACCAAATTACCTTTTCTAGGAATGGGTTAAGTCAGTGTTTACGAAGACTGAGATAGAGTCATAAATGTCGTATGTATCTGAGTACACATCGCTGAGAATTGTTTTCCGTACTTAATATATTTTGTAACAACAAGAGTGCGTAACAAAATATACGTAATATTACATTTGAGTTACTATGATGTAAAGCTATAATAGGATTTTTATTGAACATTGTCCAAGTTTTCCAATAATGAACTAGAATTACTTTTTGTAGCTGATCAACTGACTAAACCGTTGGACCATTTTTAATAAAAATGATATACCAATATTGTGAGATCAGAATTGATGTAGGAGCAAACAGTACTTCAATCGGATTAAATACTTAGCTTACAGTAACAATCCGATTTTTATTTGACATTTCATAACTATATAGGGTCAGCATTTCTACTGGAACTTGAATCTAGAAACTTTATAATAATTGATAGTTTATTTCAGTAGAGTTAAATTCTCTTTATGTTTGACCCTACTTATATAAACTATCAATTATTATGGATTTTTCCCATCCCACAGCATAATTTTGGTAGCTGCACATTAAACTCAGGACTGACTAACGTTATTTCTAATATATTTATCAATCACAGTACAAAAGGGCGATACATTCGGCTCTGGTACTGCTAACGACCTTTATGCAGCCATGCAATTTAATAAATTAACAGTCACAAGGCATGCTAATAATGAGCTGATAACGCCACTGTACTGATTCGTACAATTGTCCTAAAGAATTCGGGAAACAGGGCAAAACAGCTGAATTGAAACACACTTTAAAATGAATCTCATTCCGACATTGCAATTATTTTGTTGTAATTTGGTTTTCTTTTTTCATATGTCATATTCCATTGTTTTAACCGTCGTCTTCAGTATATAAAGGATGTTTGTAATATGCAATAATACGTGTTTCCTTGTGATAACATCGTTTAGGTCGTGACATCGTCTTGTAAGACTTTTCATATACAGATATATATCATGTAAATGTCTTGTTTACTAATGTAAATTTATTGATGCATAAATCGTTTGTATGCACAGATAATGTAAAACATAACTGCACAATATAATTGATGTTAGCAACTAAACAGCTTTTATACATAACCCTACGAATACTCGAAACAAGGAAAGCGTGCATAGACAAGATTGCATTTCTAAGCGGACGTATTTCTTTTAACCACTTCACGTATCACTTATACCTTGTTTTCTTGGTCAGAATAACATGATATCGTTTTTCCATGACATTTGTTAAAGGTTTTTTTTGCAATTTGAGACCTTGACAATGCTATTTTTGGATAATTTTAGCATCATTGTTTTGTTTTATGACTGGAAATAACTAGATAGTGTCAGTGATCGTGATGTGTTTTAGATTTGTTTCTACTTCGCCAGCAATACAACATTTGTTAAGTATGTCTTTAGGCATTATGTAACCATATATTTTATTGTCAGACATTTTATGGAGTGAAACATTTACACAAGAATAGCCAAGGGTAAAATTCATGTACTCAGACAGACAAAATATGACACATTTAAATGCTGATCTTTTTGCATGTCGCTTGTAGCATGTAAACACTATATATCTCATTTAAAATGTATTTTTAAACATTAAAAGCTAATCAGACAGTTAACATTTACATCAGAAAAAGACGCTGTTTATAAAGTGTTAAATTGAATACCAAGTACGCTTAAAACACTGTTGTTGTTTTAAAATTCAATAGACTGACACCAATGGTTAAGTTAATGCTAGTTTACATAGGATTAGTTCTATAATTGTAGTCTTATACAATGTACCTATTTTAGACTAAGGCCTAACTACTGGCATCTAATTTCCATTACATGTGACTGTAATGAAATTAAATGTCTCCAGTCCTACAATATTTTATACCAAATAGGTAATGAGCTGATTCTACTTGCAAAAGATTGTGGAACAGGGGGTTTCTAGCAACGACTTTGTGTTAACGAACGTGTATGATCGTAATTCACTTTATGAGGTTACATTCACTTGTGCCTTCCATATAGCAGTATTTCTTGTTTAACAGGCTACTGCAAGTAGGAGATTGAATACGAGACACTTCTATAGTGTATGATTATGCACTGTAAAGGAAAAAAAATAGTTGTATTAATGTATGTTTGCCGCAACTTGTGGAAAGTTTATTTCGATTTTAAAATGAAAAGATCTTGATAAGGAATTGATCAAAATAACATTCCAATGTTTAAACTCAATACAAAAACTCAATAAAGGTATCTTGAAATATTTATTCACGATTTATTTTACATTTATATAAACGTCCGTCAAAGTCACCATCACTTACGAACGATGCAAAACGTGTCGTTTGATGAAAGCCATTCGCTTGCATGGATGCCATATTATGTATGTCACCTAGGTGTTTAACGTATTGAAATACTCGTTACATTTATAAAAAGCCAACCTCGTGTCTTTAGACCAACACGTTTGTTAATGCAGAATCGATAAAAATGTATATGTTAATGTCAGGAAAAAGCACAGCGGAGCAGCTGTTCACCATTTGTAGTAGTTTTGTAAAGTTAGACTGCAGAAAGTGATGGTTATTTGCTACAATCACCAGTGTACTATTTACTATGAGTGCGTTCATGACATTTCATTCCAATAAATAATTTGATAGAATTTCAAAAGTCATATTTTGTACTCCTAAATGCCGACCATGGTTCTATTTTATATTTTATATTCTTCTATGATCTAGACGTTGCTAAATTTTATATTCAACGCACCTAAATCAACGATAATGTTATTATTTGTTAAAGTCGTAATGTCATCACTACATATACTCATGTTACCAATGGTCGAAACAATTATATTTTTTCTGTATATAAAAAGTTTTCTGTTCATTATTTTTTCTCAAATAAATACCAAAATGACAAGATTTACATCGTTATATAATATTTTCCTGATATTATATTATTAATTTGGTTCTTGATTTATGTCAATGTATAACAAAGTTCAAACAAAATGCCTACCAATATTCCCCTAACTGTCTACAGCTTGTACAAATTAATCTATATAAAATATCATATTCTGAATCACATAATTGATGTATTACTCTTGTATTCATGTTATTTAATCAGATATCATATTCAGGATCTACAGATTTGCCTGATATTACGCCGTTTTCTCATCACTTTATATATAAAGTTATATACCGCGGACGCTAAAGAAAGCAATTTTCTCGGACAATTGCCTATTCCAGTACTTATTCATTTCCCTGTAATGTTTTTTTGTTTAACGCCGTAGCAACGCATTGCACAGGTTATATTACGGCGGAAAGTCCACCTACTCACTGTTCATAAAAAAGGCTAAATCTCGGGATTATTCTTTGAAACTACTACTAGGCGCATACTTCTGTTAGTGGCTAACTACTGCCCTACATGATTTAGAGTCAGTGGTAGGAGGGAGAATGATCGTAGAAAACTGTTTTATGACCAAGCTCCACCAAAATATACCACCGTGGAATCGAACGTACGACCTATCGATCAGTAGAATTGCGGGCTACCGACTGAGCTTGCCGGGCGGGCGAATAATGATAATCAATATCGAGATTTTATTAAAGTGTATTACCTATCTTGGTCATGACACGAATTAAATATAGTGAGCATTTAATAAAAGACACAGCAGTGACGTAGACCTTGGTCAGGACTCGAATAAAATATAGTGTGTATTTTATAAAAGATGCAGCAGTGACATGGCACAGTATTAGATTACATTTTTTGTGCATGTTCATCAAGTATAATAGATAATCAAGCAACCGTTTTGCAGATGTCTGTATAAAGTCAAGTAATGAGACTGGTGCAGCTCGTTTGATTGAATAAAGAATAATCTAATGCAACATTTCAATGCAATTCTACTGTGAAATTTGAAGATTACTTCTCGTTACAGACACGTTGATTGGAAAGTAATCTGAATGAGGATCTTTAATTGTTGGTATTGTTAGCCAACAATTGCTCAGATTTGCTAATGTTTAAAACTTTCATTTGAAGACATTGAATATTGTCTTGGCTTCACAAATTTCAACAACCTGATCACTTCAGAAACTAAAATCCAATAATTGAGCCGGCATTGTAGTTGTTCAGCACTATGCTTATCAAATATTATGTTACTAAAATGCTGTTTTCTTTTTGTCATTTCAGCTCTTCCACCAGAAGTTTATTCTATTTGGGAAGCGTATCCTTGGCGACTAGGAGAACCGTTTTGTATACTAAAATCATTCATCATGGAGATGACATCATATTCATCAGTGCTAACTATAATTGGTTTTACAATTGAAAGATATGTAGCTATATGTCAACCAATCAGAGTACAGAAATGTTGCAGAATATCACGTGCTGCACGATGTATAATAGTTATATGGACAGTGTCTATATTTAGTGCCTTACCATACCCTATACATACAAGAACGTTCCATTATTTACATAACCCAACCACAGATGAACCTATTCCTGATTCATTAGTGTGCAACATTCCATTACCATGGACTAAACGAATGATAACAGTATTCCAACTATCAACATTCATTTATTTCATTGTTCCTATGATTATCATTACTTTATTTTATATACTAATTGGAGTTAAATTAAGAAAAAGTGAAATTTCTGCTCATGGATCACCGCAATATGGTAAAGCTACAGCGACACGTGCTAGGAGAGCTATTTTAAAAATGCTTGGTAAGCGATTTTTTTCTTCTTGTGATCCCGTTTGCCTCTTTTGTATATACATAGGAAAACACTGGATTAAAGCTTTATCATGCTGTATTCGAAACAGCAATCTCTGCTTTACCACAGTCTGTCCTTAACATTATATTAACATTTGAATTTGAAATATATCATAAAACATAAACGTATTTTACTATTTGTACAATTTTGTTCAACATAACACCATATAGACGGTTGATTTTTTTCCCTAGATTACAAATTGAATGCCTATTTTTTTATAACCTCAAATATTAGAGGTTAAACCACGTGTATGGGACATCTATCCACATAAGTCAAATCTATGAAATTAGTAATAAACAAAATTCACTTTTCAGCCTCCATTTATTTTCAACTATAAATGTGATTTTTTTATGCGCCCTGACAACTCAGATACTTATAAACTCTTGATATATTATTGATACTTTCCATATTAAAAATGTGGTTTCTCTCTCTTGAAGCATGATTGATTTAACTCAACATTAACTTTTTTAGATCTACATTGACATAAAGCTTCTAAGATTAAACACGATAAATGCAATCTTAATTGTGACAAGGGTTACGTGTAGTCTTCCAATCACTACAATAAATTTCCGGTAAATAACAACAAAGGTGAACTTTTCCTTTCAAACACGTTATTTATGTTGCTAATGATTTAAATATTAGCCTACTGATTCTAGGAATTTAACCTTTGATCACGCAAAAAGTAAATTTTAAATGATCGACGATGAGATTCCATTATTCAATGCAACAGACCTGCTGTCGCAGTATGTCTCACGAGGTAAATGTGTAATCCTAGATAGTGAGACTGATTGATAATAATATATATAATAATAATAATAATAATAATAACTTTATTTTCTGAAGGTAACATTTAGACATACAAAGTAAAACTACAACATATGCCTTAATTTCAAATGGCCTTCAACAAAAATTAAATTGCATGTATCAGAATATAAATTTCAAAAAAAAAGCATCAACAACATACAATTTAACTAAAAGTACAAAACTCTCTTGCACACATACATACACTAACGAAGACAAGACACTAAGACAGACACGTGAATACAAAAACAATACAAAAATATTTATAAAGACAGACACTCACAATAATATACTAAAAAATTATAAATATACCATAATTCAAATAATTTAAACTCATACTACATTTATGAATATTCATACATATACAACTTCAACTAGTATAAAGGAGCATAACTCAAAAATAAACTCACAAAAGAGTTATGCCTCTTTATAGCCGTGTAAGCCTGTATGCAGAACAGAAAATCTAGTTATTACGACAAAGAAGTTTTTTGTATGAAGATTTGAATGAATTAATGTTTGATATATTTCTTATCTCGTAAGGTATTTCATTCCACACGGTCATACTGTAGTAAGAAAAAGAATCCTTTAGATATTGTGTTTTGGGTTTTGTTTTCATAACAAGATTGTTGTGTACAATAGATCTCAAGGAGTAGTGTTCATTTTTAGCAAAATTTATTATATCTGACATATATGAAGGAGCCATATTATTTAGAGTTTTGAATACAAGTAAAGCAATGTGGTATTTACATCTGTCAATAAAAGTAAGCCATTTCAATTGCTCAAAGAGATCGGAAGCAGGTGTACGAATAGGTTTATTTAATATTAGTTTTGCTGCTCTCTTCTGTAGAACATATACTTTTTTAACATATTTTTTATTATATTTGCCCCAAACAGTACAACAGTAATCAAATATGGGCAGTAAGTATGCATTGTAAAATAATAGTTTGGTTTCATCCGTAAGGTAATACAAAATGCGTTTTAGCAATGAAATTTTACTTTTAAGCTTTTTACAAATAAAATCGATATGTGTATGCCAATTAAGATTGTCGTCAATGTATACACCCAATACTTTATGGGAAGTGACATTTTCTAAGAAATTTTCATTTATTTTCAATGTTAGATGTTTACCACCTTTAAGTTTGTGTTTAGAACCAATAACCATGCACTTGGTCTTTATTGGATGCAATGCCATATTGTTGTATTTGCACCACTTCATAATATGGTCCAGGTTCGACTGTAAATGTGATTCAATTTCTGATAGTGAACTATCTGATTTAAACAAAGTCGAATCATCGGCATATAAATCAATGTTTAAATCCCGACAAGAATAGGCTATGTCATTGATATATATCAAGAATAACAGCGGCCTAAGAATGGATCCCTGTGGCACACCTGATTTTATTTCCATAGACTCGGATTGAAAATTTCCAACTTTTACCAGTTGTTTTCTATTAGAAAGGTAGGATTTAAATAGTGAAATGGACTTCGGGGAAAAATGATATAATTTTAGCTTGTATAATAAAATCTGATGATCTACTAAATCAAAAGCTTTTCTTTAAACAAGAAACACAGTTCCAATAAATTTTCCGCTGTCGATATCTTGAATCCAGGTTTCGACTAATCTTGTCAAAGATGTCTGACATGAATGTTGTTTTCTAAAACCTGATTGGTTATCATGTATTATATTTGTTGACTTAAAATATTCATGTATTTGTGTCGCTATGTGTCGCTCATAAATTTTGGATATCGTAGGCAAGATAGAAATTGGCCGATAATTTTCTGCAAGGTCTTTCATTCCAGATTTAAAGATAGGTATAATACTGGCTTCTTTTAGTTTATCTGGGAAAACACCAGAACTAATACTATTATTTATAATAGATGCTAGACATATAGTTATTGTATCTCCACAGTACTTTAAAATTTTTGGTCCTACATTATCTAAGCCTGTAGATTTTTTGATGTCTAAATTGTCAATTATTTTCTTCACTTCTAAGGGAGTTATAAATTTTATACCAAACTTTTGACCACTAAGCTCTGAGTCTAACCTTAATTTTAAAGATGAGAAATTTTCCTGCTGAAATTCGATTTTTCGACAATACTTGGAATGTTTATAAAGTGCCTATTAAGTTCGTTTATTATATTTAAATTTCCTTGCATAATGCCATTAGATGTTTTTAACTGATATGGTAATTCCACATAAAGCATCATTAGGATCAAATACAGTTTCAATATTTTCAAAACCAGAACTCCATAAATCATTTCGAAATTTCCGTTCATCAAATTTATTAAAAGAACGATACTTAATAACCGTGTGATTCGGTTTTTTACGTATACCTAAGTTCATTGAGAGTAACAAACACACAGGATAATGGTCGCTAATTGATAATTCTGACGCGAAAGTGCTGACTATATGCGCAGTGGAGTTCGTATAAATATGATCAATAGTTGTTTCACTTGTTTTAGTTACTCTTGTCGGGACTGTAATCAATTGCGTAAGTCCAAATTTTGACACAAATATGACCAAATATGATAATAAAATGATAATAAATAAGTTTCTTCATTAATCTACTCTGTTTAACGACTTGTTTTAATGACGTCTTTAAACATTTTAATCATTTCACTGCTTCTTGTTTCTTGACCTTTCTCGACTGTAGCTTATCTCCTATTCATTAAAAAGGATTTAAGCGTCGTCTGGTCAAACGATCATCTTCATTATTTTCTCACAAGTTCTTGTCAAAAATCTGGACCACTTTAAACTATGGGATGGTCGTTTCAATTAGTATAAAATCATTTGTATCAAATTACCGCATATTATCATGTGTCTAAGACTATTTTGTTAAGAGGAAAATGAAGAATAACACGCACAATTTTAGCGACCTGATCGTACAGTTTGCTGGCACTAGAGTATCTGCAATCTTAACACATATCAAATGATGTCTTCTAAGTGCGCCTTGGTCAGTGTTCCGATAATCAGCTTCTGTAACACGGAAAGCAAAGTCAACTAATGTTAATTATTGTCCTCGTGATTTTCTTCTTGCTCAATTATGGTTTAAACGTGAACTGTTATGATTTTCCCAGAAACTATTTTCGTCGTTATATTAGTATAGAAGTTGCCACGAGCATTTAGGATGTACCATAAAAGTACTACGACGCCAGTAAACAACATGAATTTGAAATTGAAATATATCATAAAATATGGACTTCTTTTACAATTTGTACAATTTTGTTCAACATAAGACCATATAGACGGTTCATTATTTATTTTACATTGACTAGATTATCAATTTAATGCCTATTTGTTATAACCTCAAATATTACAGGTTAAATTACATGTATAGAAACATCTATCCACATTAGTCAAATCTATGAAATCAGTAATAAACAAAAATTCACTTTTCAGTCTCCATTTATTTTCAACTAAGAATGTGAATTTTCTCATGTGCCTTGATTTGAAAAGCTGAAAACTCAGATACTACTGAACTCTCGATATATTATTGAAACTTTCTATATAAAAATTGGTCTTCTTTCTCTTAAAGCATGATTGATTTAACTTAACATTTACTTTTTTAGATCTACATTGACATAAAGCTTCTAAGATTAAACACGATAAACGCAATATTAATTGTGACAAGGGTTACATGTAGTCTTCCAATCACTACAATAAATTTCCGGTAAATAACGACAAAGGTGAACTTTCCAATATTATGTTGCTTATGATTTAAATATTAGCCCACTGATGATAGGAATTAACCTTTGATCACGCAAAAAGTTAATTTTAAATGATTCACACTGAGATTCCATTATGCAATGTAACAGATTAGTTGTCGAAGTACGTCTTAAAAGGTAAAAATGTGTATTCCTAGATATTGAGGCGGATTTAATAAGGATAAGTAAGTTTCTTCATTAATCTGCTCTGTTAAGCGACTTCTTTTAATGACGTCTTTAAACATTTTAGTCATTCCACTGTTTCTAGTTTCTTGACCTTTCTCGTCTGTAGTCTATCTCCTATTCATTAAAAAGGATTTAATCGTCGTCTGAGCGAATGATCATCTTCATTATTTTCTCACAAATTCTTGTCAAAAATCTGGACCACTTTAAACTATGGGATGGTCGTTTCAATTAGTATAAAATCATTTGTATCAATTTACCGCAAATTATCATGTGTCTGAAACTGTTTTGTTGAAAGGAAAATGAAGAATAACACGCACAATGTTAGCGACCAGATCGTACAGTTTGCTGGCACTAGAGTATCTGCAATCTTAACACATATCAAATGATGTATTCTAAGTACGCCATGGTCAGTGTTCCGATAATCAGCTTCTGTAACACGGAAAGCAAAGTCAACTAATGTTAATTATTGTCCTCGTGATTTTCTTCTTGCTCAATTATGGTTTAAACGTGAACTGTTATGATTTTCCCAGAAACTATTTTCGTCGTTACATTAGTATAGAAGTTGCCACGAGCATGTAGAGTGTACCATAAAAGTACTACGACGCCAGTAAACAACATGATATATTTTGGTTCTTGGAAATCAAAATCAGAACTATAATGCTGCTTAAGGCCTACGAATTAGAAATTATCAGATGCTTAAGAAAATGAACTCTATGAAAATAAACATAATTACGACCGTATACGTCTCTTGTAAGGAGTGTACTTGTTAAAATACATTTTGTGACACGATGTTTTTATTAGCGTTAATCTTTTAGTTCAGTCATCGAAAGAAAAAATGCCAAATATTGGAAATTATTAGTACAGAAAACATGTTGGTATATTGAATGTGTGTAGGCTACTAAAGCAAGGTTTTTGGGTAAAACTGATGAGTGCAATAAAAAAGCAAATCAATTAAATTGGGATTGTAGTTAAAAATTCGACGAAGTGCGAAAAATACGTGACTTTGATATATATCGAAATGGCTTCTGTTGTCCAAATGTTGAAAAATATGTTTTACTTTATATTATTTTTAACATTCCAACAATATATCCATTAACCAAGTACGGAATGTATCTCAAACAACAAGTGCGAAAACTAATGGTGGGTAAGCGAGTATAAATTTATTCCAAAACTGTCAAATGATGACAATACCATATAGGAACAATTTGTGTTTTCTTAGATAAGACATTTGGTAATTAATGCCTGTAATTATGTATGCCTTTTCTGTTTCAGTGGCTGTAGTGGTCGCTTTCTTTGTTTGTTGGGCACCATTTCATGCACAAAGATTGATGACTCTTTACATAAAGACATGGACAGCAGAATTAATAGAAATGCAGAGTTATTTATTTTATGTATCAGGTAATTATTTTTAAAGAGTTTAAGTGTGATTACTTTTGTGAAAACAAACACATATACATCTCATATGCTAGACATAAATAAATACATTATACCAAACACTGTTTTTCTTGATTATACATGTACATTCAAATAATAAAGTGTTTATATACTCTAAGAGACAAACTATTTTGATTTGATTTATTGTATTCGTAGATTTTTACTTACTTAATTTTTATGAAAGTATTTGAACCACATCTGTATTTATCAATTGCATTTGAAATTTAACTATATCTAAGAGGTCGTTATTAATAGCATCGGGCAGATTATCTGTATACTGCACGCATATGTCGTGTATGAATCTCTTACTTCATAACAACTTATACAATATAATAGAAAGTCTATTCTAACATAGTTTAACAGCAACAAGAACGAACGCCTTCATACATTCTTCTTTCTAAAGAGATCTGCTAGCAACAAAATGTCTACATGTACAAACTTCTGCCAACTTCTATTTTATTCTACTCACATAATTTATACATTATGTTATATTTCAGGTGTATTATACTTCTTCAGTTGTACAGTTAATCCTATATTGTATAATCTATTGTCAAGAAAATTCCGGGGAGCTTTCAAACGAACAATATGTAGATGTTGTGGTAATATGGACTCATTACCCAAGTTTTACATGCTAAAAGCCAAGTTCATCAACAATGATTCTCAATACCAGCCTTCAGCCAGCAATCAAAAAGGTCCATTAGCGGAACGTAATCAAATTAGGTTAATTACTTTCTATAAAAGTGAGAAACAACTTGGAAATACGACACGTAGAGGAGTTGTTCAAAAACAAATGACTGGAGAAACATTGCTTAATAAGACAAGTCGAAGTTCTAGCTGTAGTTCACATGCTCATTCGGACGGTGGTTTACACGCCTTATGTCGACATAAACGATGTACTAATAGAAGACAAAGTGGGTTAACAGCACGTGCTGGAAATGTAGCCTCGTTTCAAGATATTGGATTATTACGTAGACAAGACACGTGTTTGTCGCCGGCAAAACATAGCCAGCAGCTTTCTGATACATGTAATGAACAAGAACAGTTATTGGAAGATAATCTGACTGATCAAGAGCAACCAGTTCTTAAAATTCTTTTAAAGTTGTAGGGATTTGAATTACTTTGTTACTACTCATCATGACATCACGTACAACTATTTTGTCATATCTTGTATCACTATCATTTGTTTGTTGTCGCTATGCGTTACTAAAAATAAAATGATACACTGTCTTTTAGTTTGTGTTAATGATTGAAGTATATTAAATGTTTATATTTAGAGCGAACGCAATCACCTATTGTACATTTTGACAATATTTACTTGTTATGTAATGCATCCGCGTTCAAAGACTGCCACATATATTTCATTCTACGATATAACACTAATAAAAGTTATTCATATTTCGCAATGAGTTTCATTTAAAAGAAATCTAGAATAAAGCAAAGAAAAACATTAGTATGAATTTTCATAATCATCTGTGTCACTAAGTTAGACATTTTGAACTAAGTAATAAACATTTTGCATCTAATGTTTTGTGTATACATTCTTGTAACATAGCATAAACAACATTTCACCAGTCATTATCATCAAAATATGATAACTTTTTCCATGATAATTACCTTATGAAGAATCTGTTCAAAATGTAAAATTCTGTTTTATATGTTAAGAGTTCTGACTGCGATGAAACGGATTACGTCTATGGTAAACTCAATCATGAAAATCCAAGCAAAACATGGATCGTAAAAAAAAGAGTTGTTCGTGACAATTAAGCTCTAAGCCAACAACATGGGTGTGTTACTGACTAATTTAAGCTCTTGACACGCTTTAGAATAACCATTATCATGTTTACATCAAGCATGTCTTTACTTCTAAAATGACTTTCCAAGATAAATAGGATATAACGCTATTTCATACGATTCCTTCGTATGAGTGAATAATAATGACATAAGTATCAACACGAAGATGTATTAGTATTTCTTCTTGTAGTTAACTAAAGCAATGTTAGTGTATCATTAACTATAGCTTAAGTATGCGAGGAGGCAAACCTAGATCAAATAAATGTCTAATTACATTTACAGAATGTTCACCCATACGTCGTTAATATCTTTATTGTAAGAATTATTCTTAATTATAACCTTAACATTTTTGTCAGATTCCTGGTATTCTATCATGATTAATATGTTTTTCTAATCCATGAATTTCTAGTCAACTCGGTTAAGGCTTAGGTATTGTTGAATAAAACATACACTTCGGGAGAACGCGATAATTTGAAAATAACGGTCAGCAACTGACTTGTGATCTAGCATTAAATATAGTAAAGTGCTTTGATGGCAACTTTGTTACTTTTACAATTGAGATAATTGGGATTATAATACTTTGAAGATGTTTATCCTAAAGCAATGTCTCTTTCACAATTCCATTTGTTTGGTTAGGGTTACCGGTGTAGCAACGCATTGTTTAGATCATATTACGACGTCAGTCTACCTACTCAAGACTAAACTTTAGGTTAAGCTGTTAACCAGTTAGGCACATACCTCCATCATCGACTGCAACTGTCCTACATATTCTTTTAGAATCAGTGATAAGAAGAAGAATGTCCTTAGAATATATTTTATGACAAAATTCGAGGAAAGTATGCCCTACTCAGGAATCGAACCTACGGTCCCGCTACCGACTGAGCTATACTTTTCCCAGCATTGGGTAAAACACTCCACTGCCTTGTGGATTTTCCGGGAAGATACAATGCTAAGGGAGCGGTAACCATAACAGAAGACCTTAAAAGCTTAAGTCAAACTTTCAAGATCACGGGGGCGTTCTCTAGGAACAAAAAAACGATAATATGCATGTACGTTATGGCAACACTGTTACCTATACATATTACTGGAATTATGGTGTAGGCGGTCGAAGAAGAAATCTTCTCAAGTCATTGCAATAAACAGACATACAAAGATAACAGTCACTTGAATTTGTAATGCCAGGTAATGGTCCAAGAAGAATGAAATATAATTTCCCGACAAATTAAACAAAATGGGTATATCATATATTCAGATGAGAGAATCACTTCATTAAATTACAAATCCGTGATATGATTATTAGATTTTAATTAAGCATGTTGCTATCGCTATAAAAAGTAAGTTGCAAAAAAAATCATCAAATTTAATGTATAATTTGACGTGATGTTTAATAATAATAAGCAACACTCTTTAAATAAATGTTTGCATTCATTACAAAGCTTAAAGTATGAACAAATTTCTCAGAATCGTAATGTGGTTAAATGATTCCAAAAGGTTGTTATAAGGAATAACAGATTCAGGTCACGAACGTTCAATAACATTATTACACTTTATAGCAATAATGAGGTTTAGGGTTGCTTAGACTTAAAAACTTCCGTTTTTTTACTATCATTACCAAGATTTGCTCATTAAATAGCCATTACTCAAACTTGTTCTTTTAGAGCGAGATTGTATAAAATTATAGCGGTTAATTTTATTGAGTTTATGCGTACGATTATTTCAAGACTTTTCTCTATAAGCACAACGTCAATCATAAATATGGCTCCTTATAAGCTATGTCAATTATTATCTAAGGCTGCATTTAGTTATATATCTCAAAGAACGATATAAAATTCAACTTAGATTTCAATTTTTTCACATAGTGAAAATCGACATAAACCCGTCACAAAATAAATTAACAATATTGAACAGTCTAATCAGTCTTTAAATACAGTAATAAACAATAACATAACGATGCAGACTGGTAGTTATGTAAATGTTATGACTGATTTGATAATAAACTGATAATAATAAGTCATAATAATAATGACTGGTAAAATATTAATATTGCGGGCATTAATTATAATGCACCAGTTATAATAAGACTCATTGTAAGATTAATATTTGTTCTATTTGTTATCTTTTTTCCTTAAACCGCTCAAAGACATATCTGTTTTATATCAACAATCTGTCTGTCAATGTTCATATGGATATTAAAAGATCTACACTCGAACTTCCAGCAAGTAACTCCAATATTTGACATCGATCAGCCACTGCTTTACTTGCTATAGCAATAAGCGGTAGAAAGGCTTTTAAAAGTTTTTTTCATTTTCATCAACATCTTTGACAGTTTGAAGGCATCGAATGTGTTAACAAAATGCCTCGTTTTACATAATTGTTCTGTATACTTGGTAAGAGATTAGGAACTGGTGTGTTATTTTTTGTTGGGTTAACGCCGTAACAACACATTATATAGGTCATATAACGGCGTCCAGCGCACCTAACCTAGCTTTCTTGGATCTTGTCTATAACCAGTACTCACCTACCCTTCCACAAGTCCGGAAACTTTTCCATATACCTTAGTTTTGGAGGAAAATTGACATGGTTGTCAAATTTTCATGGAAGGGTATAACCTCCTCGGGCGGGATTTGAACTATTACCCATTTCGAGACACGATATTCCAAATCCCGGCGCTACCAACTGCGCTATCGACCCGGGACTGGCGTGTTAAATTACAAACATACTAACTTATTTTATTCTTCAGACGTGATGCACTTAATTATGGAATATCTGAAGAAACCAATATGTCATTGAATCAGAAAAGTGCAAACAGCAATAACAATATATGCCACTAAACTAAAGACTAAACATTAACCTGAATTTAAACTTCCTGAAGATGTAAAACAATAGGAAATACTTTTTGGAAAGGCAGACATTCACTTAGAAATAATGTGATTGTTTTTTTCTTCTGTTTTATATAATGAATATAATTGAGCATAGGCTTTTTGATATTATTTATGTTTTACTTAGAAATTATGACGTGGCACATATAGATATATTTTATCGATTAAGATGATGAAAGAACATTTGAGAATTGTAAAAATGTCTTTTATTATGTGTCAATCTGTAAAAATATAATCTCGAAACTAAAAGGACATTTTTATTGTGGGAATTCCAAAATTGAATCATATGAACACCTTTTATAGGAAACGTTTTATGACCGACTCACTTTACAGGGTTTTCTTGTCACTTCCTTCCAAATATTGTCTTACATTTTCATAAAGAGCCGACAATTTTCATTTCTTTCTAAATGTCTTATTTGTTGAGTTTTTTTTATATTTTCACTGTCACATCTATACACTTAATGCATCACTTACAAAATATATCAAAATTATTTAGAATTTATGGATATTTTGATATAATTAGTTACCCAACCCACTTGATAGATTTTTTTCAATTTCAACAAATGATAAACCCTTAAGGCATATGTAATGCCGCATTTTGCCAAGTAAAGATGTACGGTAAAGTTTACCAGATTATAGAAACCCAAGTGTATATATCATTACAAGATGGTATGAACCTTAAAAACAATAATTTTATTATGCAGTATAACTTTCATTTGTTTTGTGATTTAGGAAGCATTGTTAAGAAAAAAATTACAATCGCGATAATTGCATTTGTATAAAGAAGTTCGTGTTTTATATTCAGTAAATGTGTAATATAACAACGGTTTTATACCCGTAAGTGATAATTTAGCACTAAGTTAATGAAATATAAGTATGAGAAGTAAAAACGATTATTACTTAATTTTGTTAATTATTCATGAAGTACTCTAAATGTTAGTTCAATTAATTTATCATCAACGAGTTTTCATCTTGAATGTTTTAAATACAACTTTAATGATGGAAGCAATTAGACTCCGATAATATAACTACTTACTAATTAGACAGGCGGGATTTGGTTATTGTCTCTTCTGAAGGTCATTAAAACGTTCTAATGAAAACGCATTATCTGGCTGAAAGATTTGATAAAATTAAAATGCTTTGAATGATCCAAGACTCTTGCCATGGTTTTTTTATCGTAAAAATCAACAGGTTAAAGTACAGTTATTTACTCATAACCATTAGCGTTATAATCAGCATCGTCGGCAACCACAGTACTTTCTTTCATTACACTCCATTCGTAACATAGCGCAGTAATGTATTGTGGGATAATCAACGCTATTTAGCAAGTAATATAAACGAATTTAATGCGTCTATTCGATTTACATGTATTAGATTTGTCTTATCAACCGCACCAAAATCTTAGTCTTCTAGAAAGACTATAATTTGCAACTTCTGGTGCACAAACGTTTAGTGGCAACATGTTTAATTAATTGACTTATCGCAAGTGAACATCGGATCCTGAGATGAAAGTTATTACCAATGCAATTACTTATTAGTAGTTTAAATTGATAAACTTAATGAGACTATAAGTAGCTATAAACTGCTGGCTCAAAACCATTTCATATTAATATGTATAAAACAATCGCTACTGTAATGTTTCTCTGTAAAGTTCACATAGGTTATTCGAAACAAAATCACGTTTATTATGACGATTGTAAAGTCCCAAATACTTAATGTGAAAAGAAAAAAAAAGGTAATTGTATTATGATATCCTTTCCCAATAAAAAACAACTCTTTTGATGTTCTATTTAGTGTAACTTAAAAGTAAATAGGGAAAAACTCCGAATGTCTGCTGACCAAACAAGAATAATATGACCATATGACATCAAGACTTAAATGGTCAGTTTCACAAGCTAGTTTTTAATATGGTCAGTCAAACTGACCTCTGGTCTTGAGCGGTAAAGGTTGTTTGTTCAAATGGTCAGTGTATGTGATTTTTGGTAAAATTGACCATTGGTCATCATAATCATTCTGATGCACCATTGTCGAATCAGTTAGTTTTAGTGACCATTGATCAGCTCGATAACATAACAATTGGCCTGTGGGAATAATCAGCTACTGTAACATTTATATATCTGATCGAAGTTAACATTTTAATAAATTGTTGAATTGCATTTTGATCTGTTTTAAATTTCAGATAACATAATGGACTTGAAAGGTTTCAAATGCTCACAGTCTCACATGTTAAACTACAAAGCAACTAAGCTTGTATTCAAAATTAGCATAGGTTTACACGAAGCTGGCACTTTGATTCAATTAAAATAAACGATACATTCAATATAATACAATCATTTAAAACTAGTATATTCATATCTACTACGTTATTTTAAAGATTTTATTAATTTCTATATATGATAGCTAATGTATTTTGTTATCTATGTTTTCCATATTTTCAAGAGTACATTGTATAATTATCAAATAATCAATAAAATATTTTAAGGTCTGCAATTGACCTTAGATCACTTTCATATGTTTGCCACGAAGTAAGATTTAGTATTTATGACATCCAACGATTGTTGAGATAAAAGTCACAGCATGAAAGAAGATTAAGTTTTATTATCGTAAAATGTTTAGGATATTAATACGTCAAACAAAGCGTGTTTACGATTATATAAAACAAAACATTCAACGTGCCTCATCGTGATGTTACAAGATCTTAAGTCACGATCGTAGAATGCAGAAATCTTTGGTGGTAATACAACATTAAAAGCAGCAAAAATGGGCAAAATCGACTCATAAATGAAATTTACGAGTTTTTTTTCTCGAAAGTTGATATTTAAACTAACATCTTCTTGTCTGTATCTCTATGGTAACAGTTTATTAGCTCGTGACATGATGAGTATTTTATGTCATGAGCGTTTGTAATAACCAAACGAAACCACAGTTTGACGAACTTATACAAAACTTAAGGACCTACATCAGTAATACAATATAAAATGTCAGAATGCAAACACCTGACAATAATGGTCGTGAAATAAAATATCAGCATGAAATTAAATAATAAAATAACTTATAATTTACTTACACAAAAAATGGAAGTCGGAAATGTCCTGGCAGTTATTTATAAACAAGTGCGTAATTCAACAATCATGGGCAACACGAGTTGCGTTTTATGTCCCTGACAATACTTTTACCCAGAAACATTTTTGACAAAAGAACATCTGTAAAATAAAATATATATGGCTTGGCTTTAAGATCTTGTAATTGTCTATTTAAAAGTTAAAAGGATAGAAGGTTAGTAACATATTTTAAACATTGCTTTTCATTAAAATGTCATAACATTTCTTAGAGTAGTATAGAATAAAAAACGCTTCGTTTGAAAAATTCGTTATTGTAAAGTCACTACGAAATATCAAAGGAGTACGTATTATATCTTAATTCAAAATAGTTATTATTTTTTATATTTTCGAAACAACAATAGATTCGTACATGTGAGACATATAAGTTAATGTTCATAACATTCTTCGAATATATTCTACAGAAATAATTTTAATTATAAAAGTCACCTGTATATAAACCTGTATAAGTTAATAATACAATTATTATGATCTACGAGTGGTAACATCTAGAAAAGGAAGAAGGTGAATGGTAGACTACACTAATAATAAAAGAAACATACTATTATACATTCACTCTGTAAAGCTTTATCTGAAACGTGATAGTATAATGATAATATAAACAATAGAAGTAATTGGGTAACACTGGTGAGAAAATGTTTGTTTACTGTAGGTTTTTGGTATGTATGGAACAACCAGTGTGTTGAAAATGAGAACTATTTTATTAAAATGTTTGTATTACGTTTGCAAGATATGTATTTACAAGACTGCAATAGTCTTGTATATAGTTTATATAAGACACATTTGATTATGAAAATTATCTTGATGTTTTAAATATGAAATAAAAAATAAACTCCAAGCTAAGTGCACATGATCTGGAAATTGAACGAGAAAGGTACCATAACATTCTCAGAAACTTAAAAGTATGTTAATTTTGTACAGGAAATTTCATCGAGGATGAATTTCAGTTTTTATTAGTATGTAGCACTTATGACAATATACGAAGCCAACACATTCCAAGTAAATATTTTACACCATGTGAATTAATTTATCATTTTGTTATCAAGTACGAGACCAAATACAAAAATCAATAGCATCATATCTGTACCATGCTTTATTGTACGTAAGATAAAACTTCAGGAATTGGAAATGTTTAACAACTCCTTATATGCTTTATTATATTGAATTACTATCCTTGTAATATGTAAAACTAAACATATCATTATTAATGTAAATATTTTGTAATGGCCCGGTAGCCTTCATATCAATAAAGTTTTGTCATTGTCATTGATAGACAACTGTGAGTTATTTCTGAAATAAAACTGTTCTATAGATAATTTTTATTATATTGTTGACAATACGTTAATACAATAGGTTACCAGTACATGTAATATTACTATAACTAATTCTTGCTTCATTGGCTTATACAATTATAGAAGTGCCATTGATAGAAATTATTTATATATGAATTCACTTTTATTTCTATTGTTTTTCCTTTGTCTTCACGCTGAATAAGCCCTACACAAATGTCAATGTATACTCGACCACTCTGATTGCGTAAATTAATTGAAGTTTTATCTGATATTGGTCCTGTCACTCAAACAACGACGATGAACTCAATGAAGTATTCATTCCATTATGTATAAGCACTTTGCAATAACCAGGGCAATATATTTCGTTTTTATTTAATAGTATCTACTGTAGTATGGCTGTTCTGATTGTAACACATACGAATTTCACGATTTTTTTTCTGGTTCAAAACATTGCTTTCTATGTTTATGGAAAGAATTTTCTGTAATTGTAGAAATGTTCTATTTTCTTTTGAAAATGCTAGTCATGATCACAAGCAAGTTTTAGCTAAACAAATAAAAAAGTAAATGAAATATAAATAACATAAGTAATTACGATTATTCTTTAAGTACGTCAATTATTTCATGAAGTACTTAATTGTTAATTCAGTTAATTTATCATCAACGAGTGTTCATCTTTGATGCTTTAAATACAACTTTAATGATGGAAGCAATTAGACTCCGATAATATAACAACTTTCAGTAACGCCCTCAGTATTTGTAGTTATACTTTATTACATACTGAGCTAGACTTCCTGTTGACACATATTATGTTTACCAAATTTTGTGCGAGAAAACAACATTAAACTAACGCTCATATTCTCACAACAAATTGGTACTTAACGATAAAATTATTCATCATGTTTTCGTCCACTTTCAGCTTCAGCAGTGCATACATCTGAAATAAGACTTTTAGGATGGATTTTTCTCTCTCTCTCTCCATCACTCTGTTTTTCCGGATATTTCACGGTCAGATTTATAAATGTTCTTGTAAATCAAGATTTGACATTTATGTGTTATCCAGCATAACAAGTGAGTTCATTACAACTGATAAAGAAAATTGTTTCAGAAACAAATCGAACTCGTTTCAGATACAGTGAAACATGACCCGTCATGAGAAAGAAATTAACAGCGAGTTCTTTTATGATTAAAACTGGTTAGATCTTTTTCTCAGGAATTAGGTTGGTAATGCTCTCGGTGCAATATTTTCTATGCACGTTCAAATTATTTATTTTTGCGTCAGGGTCTTAAGCGTCGCTAGTTGGTGCAATTTTTGGAACTATTGAATTTACTCCAGTGCGTTCAGAATAAATAAATGTCACTTATCACATGAGTTTTACAATATATACACAAACTTCTTAGTTAATGTTGCCGCAATGGTAGGAGTTTTTGTTTAAGACTAAGATGTAACTGTCATGGTATCTCCTTTACAATCTTGTCAAATTATTTGTTCTAAAACATATTGAAGTATTTGCAGCAGTGTCATTTGTGAAATAAACAAACTTGAAAATTGCCTTACTTGACCTGGGATGTTTTATTATGCATTGTGCACCAACATTTTCAAGACAAAACATGTGTGTTTGTCATTTTCTCAAGATGTAACATTGGTTTTGTGATTGTTTAATGTTGTTTTTGCTATCATTATCTCATTTTTGCCCAGATTAATGGAAGAACATTTGAGCCTGCACTTAAAAATTAATTTGAAGAACAAGATACAGGGAAAAATCCCTGATTACATTATTTTTGCGTAATAAATCGTTCTCAATATTTTAGCGGCGGCGAAGCCTTACTCGTTCTTGAAACTCATTATTTAAAGAAGAACAAACAAAACACTGACAATTAATGATTTTAATTTACGAGTGTTTTGATTGTAACTCCCACTTCTGCTAGTGTATAGTTCGACAACGACCTGTATTATAAAATGTCGAATTAAATTAAATATCACCTGAAATATCACAATAATTTTTATGTCATACAACAAAAGTATATTATATATAGTTCTATTACTTTTAATTTAAAAAATATTATTACAGATTTGTTATACCTTAAAGTCAATAGTATTATTACATATGTGTATCACAAAATTAATTTAACTTAAAGAAGCTTATCCATCTTTTCAATTATTACATAGATAAGGGAAGATAACAAGGGAGACCAATTAAACCTTAAACATATAAAAACCAAACTAGGACATGTATAGATCAAAATGCCTATGCAGAATAACAATATTTAAGACGTTCATAACTTTGATAAAAAATTATTGAAGGCAACCTTAAAAGAATAAATCGTGTCAATGTCTGAAATACTGGTTATAGATAGATAGATAGATAGATAGATAGATTTATTTAAGTATTGGCAAAATACAACATGACATATGTAATTTAACAATAAAATATGATACTATAGTAATAAATAGATAAATATTAAAAGTTACAAATACATACATATCCATACTAAACCATGTCATAAAATACCAGCACCAGAGTTAGCACAAAAAAAGAGTAAACTCTTGTTTCCATTGTGGACCCTCATGTGGTAGTATGACACGGAGAGGCAATCAGTATTGGTAATATATTCAATAGTTGTTATATAAATAATTCGTTTCAACGTGTAATTCTATTTCAAAAGGAACTCGTGTGCACGTTTGTGTATTTTTTGTGTCAACGAATACAAAAAATAAACAAGAAAAAGATATTTAAAACAAACATGCCAAGATTTGAACCTATGACATCTTGTATCGTAAGCATTCACTTTACCACTGTGCCACAGATTGACTTGATATGTCATAATCATCATCATAATCAACAATATTAAGCTATAGCAGACCCAGATTTCAGACAATAATTTATTTATAATAACTATAAAATCTGAATTATTAAAACCCGAACAACGTCCATTGTCACGAAGGAGTTTAAATTTCTAAGAGTACACGGTATGATAGCCGATGGATTAGAAAGTCTAGTCTATTCCGTTGACCTTCGATCACTTTTATATGTTTGCCACTAATTCTGATTAAGTATTATATCACGGTCACATTATGCAAGAAGATTACGTTCCATGTTCGTAAAAATGTGTTTTAGATATTAATATGTAAAACAAAGCATGTTTTCAATGATATACAGAAACCTTAAATATGCCCCAGTGTGATGTTACATAATCTTAAGTAATCATTGTAGAATGTTGACCTTCTTGTCACAATTAAAATAGTAACGAGTGCATTAAAACATTAAAACGTCACCAAATGTAAGATAGTGTAGTTATTGAGAAGTTTAAAGGTTTAATGCACTCGTAGATTTGGTTTATTTCACGCTGATTTTTGACATTGCAGCAGAATTAATTTAGAAATGATTTAATCACAATACTCTCTTAAACAATAAAATCTGACAACATGTGGGGCTAGAAACTTTTAAGATTTATTTACATGCAATGTTTCGTGATTGATAAACCAAGCAGTAGATATATTATTATTGTTTTGTAACACTGAAAAAAAACTTAAAGCATAGTACATAAACGATAATTGCAAACTGTAAGTAAGTAAGTAAATTATTTATTTTCGTGACATGTGTTATGACAATATTACAAACATGAAAACAACATGAAGATTATTTACAAATGAACACCCGACCCAGTGGGTCTATAAGTCACCAAATGATTCACATGATAGGTACATGTACATGTTCAGTACTTTCGAATATAACGGTAAAATATATTTTTTGATTAAAGATAAAATACTCATGATTATGTTTCCATTCTATTTCTAATTGGTTGCTTTATGTTGTATACCCGATTATCACATACATACCTTCTCAAAAGAGATGAAGCACCTATATGTATACCATGTGACGAACATTTCAATGTAAAAACGTTTCTCCTTGACTGTCTTGATCTTAAAACATCCGTGACAAACATTTTAAGGTTAACTCACTAAGAGAACTTTTTCAGTCGGTACCATCATATGCAATACTAAACTATCTGAAGGAAATAAATATTTATCATAAAATATAGGACTTAAAACCATTAGAATTCGGTTACATTTATAGTATTATCAATTGCTTTCGATGCGATATAACCTTCCTGTGTTGATGCGACGTAAAACCCAAACCAGCAAACAACTAAACAAGCTGAATGTTGTCATTTAAATATTTATAATATCCGATTAATACACGAGACGAACAGTTTATCTAACTATAATTTATGGCATGCCGCTGTTAAGACGCCAATATCACGTAAGCAGGTGTCTATTTACACATTAATCCCCATATCCAGTGAGGTTGAAACTGAATTATTTTAGCAATATTAAAAACAGGCTCCTGCGACTTAAGTCAGCCATTTTTTAAGATATTTTTGTATTTCTCTCTACGCCCAATTCAACATTGTCGTCGTTTTCCACGTACGGGAACTTTTCCTCGATCAAATAAAGAACCAATCAAATGACCGCATGTATAAGATTTCATTAAACAACCGATTTAAAACAAAGATAATATATGAATTGTTCGATAAATCAAACTTTCATACATAAAACATACAACTGAGTTATCTTACAATTTTAGAATATAAATATAACCTTCCCGTAACTATTCAGGGGACGACATCATGTTTGTTTTTTTAGATATTACGAGAGAAATGATTTTTGCTGTATAAGGACGCATAATTTGTCCGGATATCCGGAAGAAAATTTTGTCTTAAAAAAAGAGAAACGAAGACGTGTCATTGTTCTGTATTAGAGACTATTAAATATTGATTCAATGATTTCTTTTCCGTCACATTGTTGTTAGAGGAGTTCTTCATGTTCACTCTAGTTGATTAAGTTCATCGTCTTATCAGTGACAGAAATATTTTCTGAGCACATACGTCGTAACTTCTGTCGTTTACATTATTATTTGTCCCTGATTTAAGACTGTTGCAGACACTTTTAAAGTACTTCTACAAGATTCGTGCAAACTTCTATTAAACTTTTATTGTGAGTCTACAGACACAATCGTGTTTAATACGCAAGGAGAACACTTTTATAATGAAGCACATACGTCGTAATTTCTGTCGTTTACATAATTATTTGTCCCTGATTTCAAACTGTTGCAGACACTTTTAAAGTACTTCTACAAGATTCGTGCAAACTTTTTTACTAAACTTTTATTGTGAGTCTACAGACACGAGCGTGTTCAATAAGCAAGGAGAACTTTAATTATGAAGTATGCACTGTAGTACAATAACAAACGAAAAAACATCAAATAATATATTTTGAATTGTCAGAATGAAACAAAAGCTAACAATATTTGTCGTAAAAAAGCACGAATTTGAATGCCTGGTAAAATATTCGAGGAAAGATAATACTTCGGATGAATTTCTTCTCTTTCCCTGGTTTTTCCAATACCTCAAGGTCAGATTTATCAATGTTCTTGTAAATCAAGGTTTGACATTTATGTGTTATCCAAACAGTTTTGAATGTCATGTAAGCGTAACAAGTGAGTTCACTACAACTGATAAAGGAAATCGTTTCAAAAACAAATCGAATTGGCATAATATCCAGTGGTGGATGAACCGTTATGAGAAAGTCGATATCTTTTATAATTAGTATTGTGTAGAAATATTCTCAAGAATCAGGTTGGTATTACGAAATCTAATTTTGTTCCTGTCCATCATTTCTTTTTACTCTTTTACATTTCTTATAACATTTATTAGTTTAAATAATCGATGTCAATATTGTACGCTAAATTGTAAGCGCGCTCGTTGGTTCGATTATGAACGGAGCGGAAATTATTTGATCTTGGAGTTTGGTCATGAAAAATACTTTTTACAGCCAAGTTCCCTAGTGTTAAAGTTGTCAAGTCAACCATTGGTAAAAGTATGTTCTCATTAATGGCTTAAACTGTAAGTCTTAAGCTTTGGGTTGTGATCCCTTTCATGAAACCATGAAAAATGGGTTAATGTCGATCTACAACCGCCAAATGTGGACAAAAAGAGAACGACGTTAAGTAACATAAACAAGTCCATAAAATATTGACATTTGTTTCATATCGTATAAATGGATTCAATAAGATTAAGTTACCAATTACATGAGATTTACAGTTCCTGTGTGAAATTTAGTTCTCGTAGCTGCAAAAGAACAACACATTTTAGTCAGTGATTTTATGGTAGTTATCTATTATCTTATCCTGTCAGAATTTCGTATCATGCCAAAATAAACAAGCTTGTAAAATGTCTTAATGACCTTGGTGTTTTATGGCAGATAGTGCATTCAAATTTGAAAGAAAAAACTATGCGTATGTGATTTTCACAAGAAATAGTATTGGTTTTGTGTTTGTTCGAATGCTGTTTTTCAATCATTACCTCATTTTTGCTAAGATTGAAGGACGTTTATTTGTATCTGCACTTAAGAATTAGTTCAAATAAAATACTACACTATGACCAGATCTATAAGAAATTACAAAAACGAATTCCTGAATTCATTTTTCTGATAAAGTCGTTTTAATATTTAGATAATTATTTTACCGGCGGCAAAGCCTTATTAATTCTTGAACCTCATAGCGCAGTATCTTTAAACAATAAAGAACAAAACACAGAAACTTAAAGATTGGAATCGCTATTAACATATTTGCATCTGACAAATCCGATTACAATCCTCGAATTTTCATTTATTATATCGATTTTGTCTATATCGATGCTACGCGATAGAATAAGGCTTAAACATAATGTGTTTTAATGTGCATTCACTGACCTAAAATGACTTATGTAGTGTACCCATTCCGTGCTCTAAATTCGTTCACTACCAAAAGCTTGGTATTATTTTTATGGAATGCTGTGGAATTAACCAGTCGTCATATAAAAATTCGATTCTGAACTTAGCGATCTAAGCAATTTGATAACTGCTTGGCAGCTCAAAATGATATATCATAAACAAAAACAAAACAACAAAATAATCTGACTGTAGTTCAACAAAGATCAATATGACCAGTGGACAGCAAGGCCGTTCTGACGTAAATGGTCAGTTTGATTAACTATGTCAATGTGATCAAATTACTATTTTTCCAAATGGTCAGACTAAATGTCAGAGGTGTTCAAATTGACATTTGGCCATCATGGTCATTTGATTGACAACTAATCAACGTTGCACATTCAAAATTGACATTTAGAGTTCCATTAAGAATTAATGATACGCGTAAATTTATGCATTTATTTAAAACAAGTAATAAAATGTAGTTTTTGGGGTTTTATTTTTATGAAGGTATTTACATTATGCATTACCATTCAATATAACTGTTTTAATAGAATGACCCTATTTTACCGACTTCATATTCCGAGTTCTACAGTTCCGAACAACATTCTTTATTAACACACTCAAACATACAATACATGTATTTCGAGTCTTCAGTTTTTGTTTCGAACTTTTTAGGCCATTTAACAGTATACACTGTAAGATAATTCGATGATCAAAAAGCTAGATCATCTGCTGAACATGATCACCTTAATATGTTTACCACAAAGAAAGATCAAGTATTTATGATATTCAACAGTTGTTGACATTTGAGTCACAGCATATAAGAAGATTAAGTTTTATTATCGTAAAAATTGTTTTGGTTATTAATATGTCAAACAAAACATGTTAATGATGATAAAGGAAATACAATTGAACATGTGGTGTAACATAATCTTAAGTCTCGATGAAGAATGTTGAACTCCATGATGATGGTGTTACTACTTAATTCTCAGATGTGAACTAAATGCACTTACTTAAAACCAAGCAATAGATAGATTTTTATTGTTTTGTAACATTGAAAGATATTAAAGTTTAGTATATAAAGGTAACATTTTTATGTTCATTATTTTCTAGATTAACGGTAAAAATACATGTATATCCTAATAAAACGCGCAATCTTTATTATTATACATTTCCTCGCTATAGCCAAGGCATTACTAACTGTCTGATTTTTAATTGAAATCTCATAGAATGTTACACGCAACAGACAGTCTTTATAATAGCTGTCGGGACGCCGAAGTTAGCACTTTAATTTTTCGTAACATACTAGCTACATGTATCTATAGAACTATATCCAGTTTAGTTAAAACTATTTTTAAGCAAAATTCAGAAACATGTTCCTGCAACTTTTCCTTAACCAGATAGAGTGGACACCAACCTAATGAACGTACGTAATAACATTACGTTAGATCTACCGATTAGTAACAACAACGACAACAACAACAAACTTTATTGCTATGAAGCCTCCGGCCCATGCAAAACAAATATACATATACATTTAAATTAATAAGTGGTATACTATCATGGCAAAGTAATAAAATCATGTAAAACATTTTATTTAATGCATGTATGTAAGTTATATAAATTGTAAGTCACAGGAAAGTATGATAAGATAAATAATATTGATAATAATTTACAAAGTAAATGTTTAATTAATACCTTTATTAAAAAGTAAATTAAGTATTATTCAAATTACTGTCTGTTATCTAATGTACTGTCTAATTTTTGTTTTATTAAAAGATTGGAAAATGTAAGTTGCAACAGATTTAACAACAGTTTCATTATTTTTTTTTCATAAGATTATTAAATTTTTGAACAATAGGTGATTGGTAGTAGTAATCAGGTAAGTATAATATCCTTTAATTATTGTAATTGGTACAACATGATATAAAAGGTGAAACTCATCTTCTATTGTACTATTTGAACAAAATTTACAAAATCTGGATTCTCTAGGAATTTTATTATGTCGACCTTTTTCGTTTGAGTTCATGAGTTCCTAATCTAAAGTTTACATAGGCATATCTAAATTTTCTTATATTTTAAATGATCTAAATATGGTTCGTAAGATTGTGATATTTTTATAGCTGTATAATTTGAAAGTTTAACATTTGAGTGCCCTTACTTATTCCAACTTTGAATGTATGTATCTTTTAATCTTTGCAGTAAAAGTTTTGTAAATAAATTTTCGGAAACAATTGTATGTAATGTATGATAAATCATCATCGGGAAATTATAAATAGGTCAAACAACTGCGTTAGTTATATTAAAAATCTTTCCGACGCTTTTTAGGAAGACCGAAATACGATGTTTGTCTTCTTCAGTATTATAAGAGAACTAATTTTCGTTGTATTAGGAAACATAATTTGTCCGGATATCCGGTAGAGGGCAATTTTTGAGAAACCAAGACGTGTTATTGTTCAGTATAAGAGAGTATTAAATATTGATTTCATTATTTCTTTTCCATTACATTGTTTTTAAAGAGAATGTGTTCTATATATTCACTCTAGTTGATTAACTTAAGTTTCGTATTAATGTCAGTAATGTTTTTAACAATATACGTCAACTTCTATTTTTTCGCTCTTAATTATTTGCTCATAATTTTCAATTTGCTGTATACAAGACGAACCTTTTACAAGATTCCTTTCCATTAAACTTTAATTGTTATTCTATAGACACAAGTATTTTTAATTCGCAAAGAACAAAACAATACTTTTATTCCTCAAGCTACAAAGTAAAACTTTAGAAAAAAATACGCATTTACATACACACACATATATTATATAAGGTAACAATAGACGCACCAAGATATATGTTAACGGTTTATATATAGTTTTCAAATGTTTCCACGCTAGGCAACAAAGTGATAAACTTTTAAAAAAACTTTAAATGTTTTAACAACCGATTTTTAACGTTTTGACTCTGGGCCACGAGGCATTTTAACGTTTTGACTCTGGGCCACTAGGCGGCTTAAACACCGCAATCTTGAATTTTTCATCTCGTCGTGAAAATACTTTTGTCATGACCTCCTGTATTTTTCTGAATTGTTGCTAGTGAAAATAGGATAACACGTTACAGAAAATATTCAGCAATATTGGTATTGTAATTTTCGATCCAAGGTGTCTCGTTCGTCTTCACCTTCCGGCGGAGGAAAACAAAGAACGAACAAAAAGAATTGGGAATGCCTTTATTGTTCAATCTCTTATCCGGAGGATACTAAGAGTTTACAATGTGAAAACTGTCAAGTTTGGATTTGTTTATCATGTACTAGAGTACCCATTGAAATGTATGACATTAGGCATAGTATGAGTGACAAAAAGACTCTAAGCAAATGGATATATGTGAATTTAATATTGATTCATATGACTTGTTTATATCAAGCATCGTTTCAGGCAGAGGGGTTGCTATCTACGTGAAAGAAAAATGGAAGGCGAATATAAAGGATAATTTAACAGAATTCGAATTCAGTGAGTCAGTATGGTGCAGAATTAGATAGGTAAATGGACACTTTACTTATAGGAGCAATCTATAGAAGTCCCTCATCTGTTTTTGAAAACAATGAAAAGTTAAATAACATTTTAGTTAGAGCCACTAATATGAAATACTCACATATTCTTATATGTGGTGATTTTAATTATAGAGAAACTGACTGGAATTTTAAAAAAAATAGTCAATCTTCAGATCCCATTGTGAATTCTTTTATTGAATGTATCAATGATTGTTATTTGTATCAACATATCCAAGAGCCTACTAGAATAAGGCCTGGACAACATCCTAGTTTAATGGACCTTGTTTTAACAAATGAAATAGATTTGATAGACCCGTTGGGAAAAAGTGACCATATTATGATATCCAATGAGTTGACATTGTTTGTATAATGCATATATATATTATGTTATATGGGCCAGAGGCCTATATTACTTAATAAATCTTTGAATCTTGAATCTATCTTTTAAGTTTAAATGTTTTACTGGTGCATTCATCAATCATACTCCTAGATATTTACAACCACGGGAATTATAAACTTTTACATGAAAATTGTTAGAACGTCATTAGCAGGAACATAAAAATGATGCATAAATTACATGTGGTTTTATTTTACAGAAACTGTTAATTTTGCTGTGGGTGAGTGTATTCCAAAGACTAAACCAATTGTGAAACAAAAGAGAAAGATCTGGCTGACTAGTGATACGTTAAAATCTATACCCGAGAACAATAGAGCATGGAAAAGATATAAATATTGTTAAAATGATAGTAATTACAAACAATATGCAGAAAAATGAACACTTTACAAGAAAATGTAGGGAAGATAAGCTATCTTTTGAAAAGAATATTAAAGAAGATGCCAAATCATTCTGGAAGTATATTCGTTCACAAAGTAAAACCAAATCTTCTATTGAATGTAACGATAGTTCCCTCGCAAATGACACAAAAGTGAAAGTAAATCTTGTTAATGCATTTCTCTAGTGTATTTACACATGAAAACTTGGAAGAAGTGCCTTACGTGGTGAAACGAAAATTCGAAGACGAGCTTATGAATGTTGTAGTCACACCTGAAACTGTTGAGAAAAAACTGCTCAAACGGAATCCTTAAAAATCTCCTGGTAAGGACAATATTCATCCTCGCATATTAAAAGAAAATGCGGATGTATTTTGTAACTATTAGTCAAGTGCTTTTTAACTAATCGTTAAAACAAGGTCATCTTCCTAGTGCCTGGAAATCTGCGGTAGTTGTCCCGTTACATAAAAAAGGCAGCAAGAAGAAAACTTCAAATTTCAGACCAGTGAGTTTGACTAGCATAGTGTGCAAATTATTTGAATCTGTCATCAGAGATGCTATTGTTGAACATATGAACGTTAACAATCTTTTCACTGTACACTAACATGGTTTTAGAACTAAAACATTCTTGTGTCACTCAACTCTTAGAAGGCATTGTTGACTGGTATGATATTTTAGAAAATAGTGGCTGTATTGACACTATATACTTTGATTTTCAAAAGGCATTCGATACAGTACCTCACATAAGGTAGTTATATAAACTATCATGTTATGGTATAACAGGGAATATTCACAGGTGGATGTAAAAATTCTCAGTGATAGAACTAAACAAGTTAGAATTGGGAATGTCGTATCATCTGATGCTAAGGTCGTGAGTGGAATCCCTCTAAGATCCGTTCTAGGACCAATTTTATTTCTTATATTCATTAATGATTTACCTGACATAGTGAATTCAACTGTAAAACTACTTAAACACTTAAATAATACCCGAGGTCATGATATGAAATTAGAGAAGATTCATGTGAACTTGAAATCTACCAAAAATGCATTCATTCTACGTTGTATTAACAATTAGAACAGCTTACCAGATGATTGTGTCCACAGCAAGACTGTAAATAATTTAAAAAAAAAAACAATTTAAAGGTTGCCTTGAAACATAAAAATACCAAGACTTCTAGAGCTTTTATGTGATTTAAAACTCGGATATAAATTGGTCATTACAAGCTCAAGCTTATTCTAGACCTGACGTCAATAGTAAATTCAAAGGTAAACAGTTCGTTTAGATTGGGCATGATCTTTTGTACAAAAACATAGATAAACATAAAATAATAGACTACAAAGTGTCAGAATGCGTAAATCACGAATTTGATTTCCAATACTTCACAGTCAAATTTATGAATGTACATGTAAATCAACTCTTGACATTTATGTGTAATTAAAACAGTTTAGAATGTCATTTTAGCATTACATGCGAGTTCATTACAACTGATAAAGGAAATTGTGTCAGAAACAAATTGAATTGGTTTCCAATGGTGGATGACCTATACGATAAAGAAATGGAAGTCGATATCTTAATTTATAAATCTTGTGTATCAACATATCAGGAATTAGGTTGGAAATGCGGTCTATGACTAATATTTGCTATGCATCAAACATTAAACGAGGGTTGTCTTTATTTTTTTACATTTCCGTTTTACTTTTAAATGTATTAATTGGTTTTAGGAAATCGATGGCTGATTTGCATAAGATTACCAGATTTACAGATCGTTTGTCGTGTGTTTAATTTCGGAACGGCGCCTAAATTGTTGGTTCTGTTTGGTAATGAAATACTTTGTACGGCCATCACCCTAATACTACAGTTGTCTTCCACTGGCATAGTTGTATGCTCAGCGCTGTTAAAAACTTATGAATTAAGCTTTGTGCACTCAATTTTTATAAGAAGCGAACGATTGTAAATTTCTCAAAAAGAAGCATTCGTTCCGTCTTAGTTTTTTGTGTTGTTTTTCTCTCAATTTCGCTCAGTATAATAAATGTTCATCTGTATTTAATTATTAGTTCAAAGAACAAAATACATTATTATGTTTCGATCTGCTGGCAATTAGTGAAAACATTTTCCGGACAAAATCGTTTTAACAAGGTAATTATTTTGTCAGCGGCGAAGCCTTATTTGTTCTTCAATCTTCCTTTCTAAACAAATACAAACAAAGCACATAAAATAAATCATTGTAATGTACAAGTTATCTCATTGTATAGTCTGATTTTATCCGGTGAGCCGTGACTGCACGTTTGTATTTATAGATTTTTGGAACATTCCTACAAAAAGGTAACGCAGCTTGTTTATCCAACCAACTGGTTACTGTCTTAACTAATATTATACTAACTCGTTTTAACATGACTCCGTAGTCGTGGCAGTTAGACACTTGAATAGAGATATATTGTTTTTATTACCCCGGGTTCAAATCCTGCCTTGTACGTTTATTTTTTTTAATAAAATTTAATGTATCATGGAATCACACAACTTAAAATCCCTGTGTTACACGAACCCAACTGTAGATCTACATGAAAATAAAAGTACATGTATACACATTGACCTGTGTATTGAGCTCAGTCATTATTGCAATGTCGTACAGTGCTTATTCTCATGATTCTAAAGTAATTGTAAAAAAAGTTCATGCATTTTGTAAAAAAGAGAAGCAAGATGGAATGCAGATACCTTTGGTACGTTCATTAGATAGGGTTTCTGCAATGACTGGCGTAAGTTTAGCAACCATTAAACGTATGACAACAGCACAAAAATTATCTGCAAAGCCTGTAGACTCAGGTGACAGAATCCAAGAACCAGACGACTTCGACAAAGGCGTGATTAGACGGACTATCAGTAATATGTATATCAGTAAAAAGACGATTCCAACACTGAATACCATCAAAGCCGCTCTACAAGAGAATATGAACTTCGACAGAAGCAAGTCGTACCTACGTAAGCTGTTGAAGCGTATGGGATTCGTAAACAAACGCTGTAAACCAAATAGGAAAGTGCTTATGGAAAGGCAGGACGTTGTCCTCAGTAGAATTAATTACCTTCGTCACATTAGGCGTTTGAGGGAAGCAGGGCGTAACATCATTTATACTGATGAAACCTTTGTACACAGCAGTCACTCAGTATCCAAATGCTGACAAGACGAAAAGTTAGGTCTTAAAATACCATTTTCAAAAGGTAAGTTTATTTCAAATATGTCATTCTGGTAATTTGTCAATATGTCTATGTATATGTATGCATTGCTGCAGATTGGATAATAAGGTAACATATTAAATAATTGAAAGTTAAGCATGTCTAGTTCACTAATCAAAACTATACAATTTATCGGGTTGGTATATCTTAATTCAAGTCAGTTGAAATTAAGAAAATTAAACGTTTATATTTTGCCTTAACTGTATTTCAGGTGAACGAATGATTGTCTTACATGCTGGAGGCATGAACGGCTTTGTTCCAGGCGCAGCGCTTATTTTTAAAGCTAAGTCGTCGGCGGGTGACTACCACTCAGAAATGAACTCTGCAAACTTCACGAAATGGCTAGAGGAACTACTGATTCCAAATTTGCCTCCTAATTCAGTTTTAATTCTTGATAATGCTGCCTATCACAATGTACAACGTGACAAACGGCCTACAACTGCGACTAGAAAGCGAGACATTCAAGAGTGGCTGGACAGACATCACGTGTCATATACCCCTACAATGTTGAAGGTTGAACTTCTCCATTTATGCAAGTTACATAAAGCTGATCCTGTGTATCTTGTTGATGATATTCTATCTAAGCATGGACACCAAGCCTTACGACTACCACCTTACCATGCGGACCTTAATCCAATAGAACTGATATGGGGGAATTTAAAAGGTAATGCTTGTGGTAATAGAACTTTATACAAAAATCATATTGATCATTTTTATAGACAATGCATTTGTTGGAAGTCTTGTGATTTAAATACTTAAAGTACAGTTCAATTTTTATCTTTTATTACTAATACTGTTTCTTTTGTTTGTTATAGGTTTTATCGGAAGAAACAATATGACATTTAAACTTGGCAATGTGAAAGAATTAATTGAAGAAGGTCTCGCTAACATTACTTCAAATGAATGGAGGAGATGTATGGAACATGTTGAAGAATTAGAATCCAAGTATTGGGACTTAGATATAGCAGTTGATGAAATGCAAGAGTCTTTTGTTATCAATCTAGCATCCGACTCCGAATCTTCTGATTCTGATACAGACACTGCAAGTGAAGCAGAATGTTAAAATATGTCATAATTTATGAATATTTATTGTTATTCAAATGTTATTTTCTTAATAAAACAAATGAAATAAAATTAAAACAATTCAACAAAAAAATTAATATAATGCATAAATTTATGGCTATCTACCATAATACGATGGAAGCAAACATGGATGAATGACTAAACTAAAAAAATATATGGAACTGGTGGGATTTGAACCTCTGCGGTAAAAATAAGGCAAAGTCATACCGTCTCGTTACTGACTGCGCTATTTCGGTAGTTGATTATTTGTCAACTAAACAATGCATATACATTTTAGATACCATAGACTGTATTGATTTTCAGTGTAGTATTTACTGGTTATACCTATCGTCACGGTTATGACTGGACTCGTCCAACCGGTCACGGCTCACATAATAAAATCGGACTATACCTGACAAATTCTCTACTATCCATTTGTGATGATTAATTGTGTTTATATAGGGGCTGCACCAACGTTGACATAACAACGCTTTCAAAAGTACAATGAATAACTAACATAAAGTCATTGTTGTTCATCAATGTCATTAAAGGTATCATAATGCAGATATTAAATCCCGCATTCACCCATCATTTTACTATTTAAATTTAAACGGCTAAGTTTGTAAGTTGCGGAAGATTTGCTAGACGCTCAATGTATCGCAGTTATTGATGATTTGGCTCCGCGCAGGAAAGGGTTTGCAGTAAGAGCACAAGATTGGCTTATTTTTTAGTTTCTGTTTTGTTTTTTCATTTTTGAATTTTAAAATAAACGTTGGTTTAAATTCATAAATATGTATACATACTTGATAAAAAGGGGCTTCTTTGTTTTCAAACGTCATACTGAAAAGGAACAAAGCATATTGGTTATTTAGAAAAGTTAAATGAATAATTTATAAGAATGAATATTTCCACGTGATTTTGTAAATAAATGTTTTATCCATGATATTTATTGTATTTACACACTCTGTGAGCACAAAGTATTACAAACAAAATAAACAAAGAGAGACTGATTATAGTTTGACTGAATAAAGCGTACTTTAATAACTTATATCAACAAAACGCATTCAAGACTTAACAATGAACCATAAGAATAAAGTGCTGATGATCAAATCTACAGTAAATATCAATAAGATTCAATTTGCCAGGTCTGATGAAAAATATCTTTCAGTTAGCCATATTGGCGTCAATAATATTGTATTTTTTGTCATCTTTACAAATAATTTGTCAGAAAAATGTAAATACTCTGGATATGTTTTAGATAAGAATTCTGATTATTAATAAAGCTTGGGTTCCATACAGTGAATTATATAACAATATGTAAGAAAGTATGATAATTTCACTGGTTTTTTACTTAACAAAGCATACATTTATAATAAAATAGAAACATTCGTAAAAAGGTCATCGATCTCTTACAAAATATTATAGTACATTTAATATGTTTAAAATACATATATTTTAAACTTGTGGAGATAAACCTGTCGCGATTTTTATATAGAAAAGGTGAAGGAACACTAACTGAAAACTTGACGGAGACAAGCAGAGGAAAAGTGATTTTTTCAACTACAATGTATGTCGACTGTCTACACTATTATTATAGTTAAGGTCAAGCCGGGGGACGCATATAATGCATATCATTCGCCGTTTTGCAATTCTATGTAGAGGAATCTAAAGCTATCATTGTGCGACTGACCTTCCAATGTTTTCTTTCATGATCCTGGATCATGTAATTACATATGATTTGTTTGTTTTGTTGGGTTTAACGCCGTAGCAACACATTTTATAGGTCATATAACGGCGGTCAGTCAACCTACTCACTCCTCCTGGAAAGGCTAAATCTCTGGATTTAGCTGTTAACCAACTACTAAGCGCACACATTCGTCAGTGACTGACAACTGCCCTACATAATTAAATTAAAAAGCATTGGTAGGAGGGAGAATGGCCGTATAAATTATTTTATGACCAAGCTCCACGAAAGTATGCCCCGCCCGGGAATCGAACCCATGACTCCTCGATCAGTAGACTTGCGTGCTACCAACTGAGCTGGCCGGGCGGACCAATTCCATATGAACTTCAGTATATAGTTTTTACCTATGTTCAAATTGGATTACGAGCTTTGTACTTATTATCTAAACTACAGTATGTACTGTGTACTTATACGTAAACTAGGTTATGTACTTTGTATTTATTACTCTCAGTAAAGATTACCAATAGTATTATAATTCACCGTTAAGAATAACAATGTTAAACAAAACATTTTAAATATATCTCCACATCGACATCATGTAAAGCCTATGTCCCATGGGATCTTGTCTTGACATGTTGTTTTTGTGAGACTTCATACAAATCAACATCTAACCTATATACAAAATTTCATCACTGAGGTTGTCGTATTAAAGAATTATGAGAGTGAACGCAGGCATTTTTCTGTCATAAATAATATATAACAAACCAAATTAATTAATACTTTGAAGGGCAATCTCTAGGACATGTTTGTAATGGAGCTGAATGATCTAACTCAGATCAGATCAGATCATATGAGTCAGATACAACAGACAGAGAGGTGCTTGACCTATTTTGAGAACATTAAGTTAGTTTTTTGCACTTACATTTGATTTAAAAAATTGTATGCCATTTACTTTTTGTTTCTTCCAATACCTCAGGGTCAGATTTATTTATTAATCAGTAAATCAAAATTGGTCATTCATGTGTTATACAAACAGTTTTGATTGCCATTTAGCATAACATGTGAGTCGATTTTGTACAACTGATAAAGTAAAGAAATTGTTTAAGAAACAAATAGAACTGACATTAGCTCCAGTGGTGGAAGACTCAATATATAAGAAATAAATGGAAGTCGATATCTTTGATAATAAGTCTTCTTTATAAATCATTCTTTAGGTTGGCAATGACATATTTCACTTTTTAAATGCAACATGAAACGTATTTTGTTTTTGTACATTTTTGTACATTTTGGAATTGTATTGACTCGTTTAAATAATCGATGTCATTGTATGTTTAATTTAAAGCGGGCAATATTGTAAACTTTATGGTGATAACCGTTGAAACGACAATCATTCTCTCTAATACGAGAGCTGGGAACCCCTGGCAAAGGTTTTAACTCAGTACTGACCAAAACATAATGTCTAAATAAAAATCAAGCAACAGTTATGGTCAAAAAGAAAACGACGTACAATAACATAAATAAGTTCATTTACTGGATTTGATTAGATTTAGGTATTTCATTTAGTTTGAGTTTAACGTCTTTTATTGACACATCAGTTCAACAAATCAAAATGGCACTTGTGCATTTCGAATGATTAATTATAGGTGTACTGGAGTTGTGCCATATTTGGATGAAATTCCTTTTTGCTAGCAGCAATAATGTAATGTATTTTTGTTCTAATTTTTTAGTTTAACTTTTTTATTATTTTATCATGTCATTTTTTCGTCACGAAAACACGTATAATTATTCAAACTTGCGCTAGTTGAGATATACAAGCTTGTTTTACTTGATCTGGGTAGTTTTATGATGCATTATGTACGCAATTCGCAAGACAAATACATTTGTGTTTGATTTTCTTAAGAAATAGCATTGTTTTTCGGTTCGTTTTAATGTTTATTTTGCTGTCATTATCTCATTTTTTGCTAAGACTGAAGCAAGTTTATTTGTGTCAGCACTTAAGAATTAGTTCAAATAAAATAATACAGATAATGTTCAGATCTGTTGGTAATTACGAAATACATTTCCTAAAGACATTTTCCTGATATAGTTGTTTCAAAAAGATTTATAATGATGGCGGCGAAGCCTTACTAGTTCTTTAAATTCAGTATTTAAACCATAACAAACGAACACAGATACAGATGTTTGCATCTGACAATCCGATTAAAAACCTCGACTATTTATTTATAACAATGCATTTTGTCTATGTAGAAGCTTCGCGATAAAACTAACTTTAACATAACAATGTGTTTTAAAGTCCATTGACTGATCTAAATAATGGCGAATGTAGTGTAACCATTTAATGCATTAGATTTGTTCACTGCACGCAAATCTTAGTTTTTTTGTTAGACTTTACATCATCTAGTGCACCACATTTTAGTGGCATACTGTTAAATTGACATGTCGTCAAATAACCATCCGATTCTAAACTAAGCGATCTAACCATTGTGATCCCTAATTAGCACTTTAAATTTATACACTGTACTATAGTCTTTGACCTGCTGGCTGTATTACCCAAAAAAAGAATAAAACAATAATCCAGCTGTTAGTCAACAAAAATAAATATGACCAAAGCACACCAAGGCCAGTCCGACATAAATGGTCAGTTTTACTTACTGTGTCAATATGGTCAAATTACAGTTGGTACCAGGGGTCAAACTTAGCGGCTGTGTTCAAATTGACATTTGACCATAATGGTCATTCTGATCATTAACTTATCAATGTCGCATATTGGAACTTGATATTTTGAGTTTAATTAACAAATAACGATACACGTAAACAATATAATAAATTATGTATGTTATTTCTATGAAGTCATTTACATTAGGCATTACTTATCAGCTTTTGTTTTATGACATTTTATGACATTTAATTGTTGTTGACATTTAGGTCACAGCAGAAAAAATATTAAGTTTTATTATCGTAAAAATTGGTTGTTAAACAAACATGTTGACGATGAGAAAGAAAAAAACAATTCACCATGTGGTGTAATATAATCTTATGTCACGATTGCAGAATGTTGAACTTCGTGATTACTACTTTATTCTCAGCTGTAAACTAGATACACTTACAGATGATAATTATGAGCAAGGTTATGAATATCAGTCGATTTAGTTAGTTTTTGATGAAGTTGGCGATATTTTGAGGAAACCAATTATCAACAAAACAAATTTTCAAATTCCACTTGTTTAGTCTGACAAACTATCCACTTCACTATCCTTTAAGTTAATAGCACAGGTAATGCTAGTTCCAATTATATATATTTGAATATACCATTATGTCTACAAAACATAATGAACATTTTATTGTACGTTCTTTAAAGGAAATAAATACGTTAAATTTCTATAAATTGAATGTAACATGCTTTCAAGGTTAAGTCTCATATGAATAGTTCTATACAACAATTAACGCTTCAAAACCATGAAACATCTCAAAATGCCCGATAGCGTGTTTATTGACAAGTTTCAGAGATAAATGCTGTCGTATTTTTGGTTAATTTCTCGTTGATTTTGATATTGTAGCGGACTTAAATTCAGAAATTATTAAATTACAATACTCTCCTCTCTCAAACAATAACATCTGACTATGTTTTGAGGCTAGAAACTTCTAAGATTTATTTACATGCAATGTTTCCTGATTTATAAAAACCAAGCATTAGACAAATTATTAATGTTTTGTAACTTTTAAAGAAGAATTTAAAGCTTAGAATATAACGATAACTGTGTAATGTTCTCTACGAGATTAAGGGTGAAATATATGTGTATCTCCGGATAAAACGTGCAATATTTATTATCATATAGTTCCTAGCTGTAGCCAGAGTTTTGCTGATTTCTATGCATTTAAGTTTTAAACTGCTAGAATAATACACGAGACAGTTAACCTAATAATAGTTGGGTTGTCGAAGTAAGGACTTCAATCTTTAGTAACAAACTGGTAACATGCACATATAGAACCATATCCGGTTTAGTTATAACTGAATTATTTAAGCTAAATTGAAAAACTTTTTCCGGCTTCTAACGTCAAACATCTACGAATCTGCTTGCACGGTCGGTAGTACATTATAGTATTTCACTCTACGCTCTATTAGGCAATGTGACGGTTTTTGAAAAATGAAAACAATTCTTTCCTTTACCAAATAGAGTGAACATCAACCTAATAATCTCATTAAATAACATTACGTTTGATTAACTGATTAAAAACAAAAAACAAAATTCCATTTTAAGCACACAACTTTATTTTTTAACAATTGTTTGAAAATAAATAAAACATTCCTGTAGCTACTCTGGAAACCGACATCTAATGATGTTTTCTTCAGTATTATAACAGAACTAATTTTGTTTTATAAAGAAACATAATCTGTCCGGATATCCGGTAGAGGGCAATTTTTGAGAAACGAAGACGTGTTATTGTTCAGTATAAGAAAGTATTAAATATTGATTTCATTTTTCTTTTCCATTACATTTTTTTAAAAAGGATATGTTCTATATATTAACTCTAGTAAATTAACTTCATCTTCATATTATTGTAAGAAATGTTTCCTAACAATATACGTCACTTTTGTCTTCTACACAATTATTTGTTCCTTATTTTCAATTTGCTGTAGAAAATGACGAACCTTATTCAAGATTCGTGAAAACGTTTCCATCGAATATTAAATGTTGATATATACACACAAACGTTTTCAATTTGAAAGAAGAACACGTTTTAATGAGGTATGCACATTTGTACAATAACAAACGAAGATAATCATCAAATATTGTACTACGAAATTTGTCGTGAAATAAAATATCGGCACGAATTTGATTTCCAATAATCCACGGTCAGATTTATGACTGTAAATGTAAATCACCATTTGACATTTATGTGTTATCCAAACAGTTTTGAATACCATGTTAGCATTACAGGCGAGTTCATTACAACTGTAAAAGGAAATTGTTTCATAAACAAATCGAATTGGCATCAGATCAAGTGGTGGACGACCTATCATGATAAAGAAATGAAAGTTATTATCTTCAATTATAAGTCTTATGTATAGCGGACTATGTCTAATGTATACTGTGCATCATAACGTTTGTCTTCATTTTTGGCATTTTCTTTTTTACTTTTAACTTTTTTATCGTTTTATGATCTTTCGTTTGTTTAATTCCGGAACAGGGCCTAAATTGTTGGTAATGCCTCAGTCACATAAAATCTTTGCTTGTTACGGACCCGTACGTGCAGACAGTCGTAGGCCGTAGGAAGCCTTGTGTTTCAAGGTGACGGTACGCGCATGGTACAAAACAACACACCCGTACAGAGCCATAGCTGGAAGATATGCATGTTTAATCCATACTAAGCCACAATGTTGTTCATGATTTGACTATGAAACTGACACGTGTATCCTGGGCTCATCTCACCGACCCTGGTAAAAACGTAACAGACCGTACGGGTACGCAAGAGTTCGTACGGGTCCTTGCGGAGTTTGATCGCACGGCGCCCGTACGGTGCCCTCACGGCTATTTTTATGTTTATGGGACTGTAGCTTAAGGTTTTGTAGTGAACTCCATTCTACGGTCCATTCACCCTAATACCACAGACATTTACATGTACTTTATCTATTTGGCTTGCTGATATGTAACAAGTCGTTTCAGACAGTTTTTATTTGAGATGTTTGTTGTTCAAGGACATGTGTAACATTATGTCCACCAATGACATGTTTTAGTACTTGATACATTTGGCCTGCGCATACCCACAAGTCGTCTCTGACATTTTGTTCTGGGCTTGTTTATTGCCAAATGGTATGCACATGTGTACATTCGATATGTTTGCTGATATTTTGTAAGTCGTCTCGGACATTTTGTCTTCGAGATGTTTGTTGTATAATGACCTGTACACGAACTTGATATATCTGGCCTGCTGATATGTAACAATTTGTCTCGGAAATTTTGTCTTTGATATGATTCTTGTTCAATGGCATGCACATGTACTTAATTAATCTGGTTTGCTGATATGTAACAAGTCGACTAGGACATTTGGTTCTTGAGATGTTTGCTTATAATGACATGTACACGAACTTGATATATCTAGCCTGTTGTTTTGTGACAAGCCATCTCAGACATTTTGTCCTAAAGATATTTGTTGTTCAAAGACATGCACATGTAATTGATATATCTGGTATACTGAGATTTAACAAGCCTTCTCTGGCATAATGTCCTTGTATTTATTGTTGTTTAAAGACATGTACATGAAATTGATTTATCTGGCCTGCTAACATGTAACAAGTCGTCTTAGACATTACGTGCTATTATAACGACTTATGTATAAGTCAAACAATGTTGTAAACGTGCTTTAGTTCATAGTTTATGGTATATAATAAATGGTGTACATGTATCAGAATAACGCCTGGAAAATATGAGCCATTATTTATGTAAAATATCGTTTAGTAATGTCTTAGTTATCCTTAACACCCTATAGTAAAATTTGTAAAGTATAAAAACAAAAACACCCTACAGTAAAATGTGTAAAGTATAAAAAAACACCCTACAGTAAAATGTGTAAAGTGTAAAAACAAAAACAATCAAATTACAAAAACAAGATCAATATTTTTTAAGTAGGTCAAGCATCTATCTGTTTATTGTATCTGACTTAGATCATTAGGCACTGTCCCAATAACTTCCCAGATTGTCCTTCAAAGTATTAATTAACTTGGACTGTTATATATTATCAATGACAGAAAACGTCTGTGTTCTCTCACATGATTCTTGAATACTACAACATCAGTTATGTTTTATATAGGTCAAATGTTGATTACTATTAAGTCCACACAAACAACATGTCAAGACAAAATCCCATGGGACGTAAGCTTTACATGATGGCAATGCAGAGATATATTTATGATATATTGTAAGACAATGTTGATTATAACAGTAGATTATAACACTATTGATAATTTATTTTTGAGACTAATAAATACACTGCCCTCCAAAAATTCCTTCTCAGTACAATTAATTGAATTGTAACGAATTCCAAGGTCAGGCTTGAATAATTATTCAATTATTGTTTATTTCATTCATTATTCAATCATGGAAACTAAATTTTAATTGGTGCGTTTCATTTTTTGAGTTGCAGCAAAAGTTATTCATCAGCATCCAGCACTAAGATCAATGTATCTCAATGAACCAGTATCAAGTTTGAGATATTTATGTAATTTCATATCTAAAGAAAATGTGTACTGATTTCAAAGAGCAAAACTCAAAAGCATTTTACAAAAAGTTCTTTTACAACTTAAGAAACTCCATGAAGTACACTGTAAACTTTTGGAGGGCAGTGTACTAAGTACATAATCTGGCTAACACATAACTACACAGTACATACTGTAGTTTAGATATAAGTGCAAAGCTCGTAATCAAGTTTGAATATAAGCACACAGTACATACTGTAGTTTAGATATAAGTGCAAAGCTCGTAATCAAGTTTGAATATAAGCACACAGTACATACTGTAGTTTAGATATAAGTGCAAAGCTCGTAATCAAGTTTGAATATAAGCACACAGTACATACTGTAGTTTAGATATAAGTGCAAAGCTCGTAATCAAGTTTGAATATAAGCACACAGTACATACTGTAGTTTAGATATAAGTGCAAAGCTCGTAATCAAGTTTGAATATAAGCACACAGTACATACTGTAGTTTAGATATAAGTGCAAAGCTCGTAATCAAGTTTGAATATAAGCACACAGTACATACTGTAGTTTAGATATAAGTGCAAAGCTCGTAATCAAGTTTGAATATAAGCACACAGTACATACTGTAGTTTAGATATAAGTGCAAAGCTCGTAATCAAGTTTGAATATAAGCACACAGTACATACTGTAGTTTAGATATAAGTGCAAAGCTCGTAATCAAGTTTGAATATAAGCACACAGTACATACTGTAGTTTAGATATAAGTGCAAAGCTCGTAATCAAGTTTGAATATAAGCACACAGTACATACTGTAGTTTAGATATAAGTGCAAAGCTCGTAATCAAGTTTGAATATAAGTACACAGTACATACTGTAGTTTAGATATAAGTGCAAAGCTCGTAATCAAGTTTGAATATAAGTACACAGTACATACCGTAGTTTAGATATTAGTGCAAAGCTCGTAATCAAGTTTGAATATAAGTACACAGTGCATACTGTAGTTTAGATATAATTACATGATCCAGGATCATGTAAGAAAACATTTGAAGGTTAGATGCACAATGATAGATTGCAGGCATTCTTCTACGTAGACTAGAAAAAACGGGGAATCTTATGAATTAAGCGGACCCGGGCTTGAACTTAACCATAATGTCAGTATATTGATTTGATATACACTGTAGTAAGAGAAATCCCTTTTTCTTTGCTGGTCTCCGTCAAGTGCCTAGACAGTGTTGCCTTTACCATTTCTTTACCAAGCTTGACACTGGCAAGGACAGGTTTATCTTAACAAGTTTGAAGTCTGTCTGTCTGTCTGTCTGTCTGTCTGTCTGTCTGTCTGTCTGTCTGTCTGTCCGTCCGTCCGTCCGTCTGTCCGTCCGTCCGTCCGTCCGTCCGTCCGTCCGTCCGTCCGTCCGTCCGTCCGTCCGTCCGTCCGTCTGTCTGTCTGTCTGTCTGTCTGTCTGTCCGTCCGTCCGTCCGTCTGTCTGTCTGTCCGTCCGGATCTATCCGGATCTATCTATCTATCTATCTATCTAATCTATCTATCTATCTATTATACAATGTATACATATTTAGTGTACTATTATTTTGTATAGGTCGATGACTTATTACAAGAAAATGATTATTATTTTCATTACGAATGTATGCTTTGTTAAGTAAAGAACCAGTGAAATTATTATACTTTCTTACATATTTTATATCATTCATTGTACAGAACCCAAGCTTTATTAATAATCAGAATTCTAATCTTAAACATATCCAGAGTATTTACATTTTTCTGACATATCATTTGTAAAGATGACAAAAATACTACATCATTGACGCCAATATGGCTAACTGAAAGATATTTTTCATCAGACCTGGCAAATTGAATCGTATTGATATTTACTGTAGTTTTGAGCATCAGCACTTTATTCTTATGGTCCATTATTGTGTCTTGAATGTGTTTTCTTTATAGAGAAAATATTAATGTACGTTTTGTACAGTCAGACTGTAGTCTGACACTGTTTGTTAATTTTGTTTGAAGTACATTGTGCTCGCAGAGTAGTGAGTGTGATAATACAATAAGCATCATGGGTAAAACATATATATTCCAAAACCACGTAGAAGTGTTTATTCTTATTAATTATTCATTCAATTTTTCTAAACAACCAAATATATTTCGTTGCTTCTCAATACAATAAAGTTATACTGACAGTATGCTTATTGGGTAAAACGTTTAAAAGGTTCATAGAACCTTCTTCTAATTTATACAAACTTATTTATTTACATTTCCCATTCAATAAATCTCACATTTGAAAACAACGATTTTTTATTAAGTATATGCAGATTTTTCTCAACGGTCAACGTTTGAATAAATTCACGGTGAATGATTACACACTATCTCAATATCATGAGTGTTAGACATTTTTTAAGCCACGAAGTCATTATTCATGTTTGACAGTTGAGAAAAAACGAACTATAATATGAAAAATAAAACAACAAAAAACCAAATTAAACTGTTTGGTGTTCCTACGTCAAACCTTCTCCTGTGTTAAATGATGGTTAAATGCGGGATTAAACATCTTCATTATGATTCCCTTATTGACACCGGTGTACAGCAATGACTTTATGTTAGTTATTCCATGTCAAACTCCCCGCAGCGGTTATTTCCGTTTATATCCACAACTACTAGAATCAAACCAGGTTGTCAACCTTTATCAAGTAGCAACGCGTGACGTAACCGATGTGAGTAGTTTGATTCAATGCACTTTTGGACGCACTGTTATGTCAACCTTAGTGCAGCCTCTACATAAACACAATAATTATAATAAAGGAATAGTCTAGAATTGCAATCGGGTTTGTCAAGCTACAATGAGATAGCTTGTACATTACAATCATTTATTGTCTTTGTTTTTGTGTGTTCTTGTTAAGAAAAGAAGATTGTAGAACAAATAAGGCTTCGCCGCTGACAGAATAATTATCTTATTGAGAACGATTTCATCATGGAAATGTTTTCACTAATTGTCAACAAATCAGATCTAATCTGTATCTTTTTCTTTGAACTAACAATTTAGTACAGACACGAATAAACTTTGAAAATGGGAGAAAAACAACTGAAAAAGAAAAACAAAACAAAAGTTTAATTTTTTAGTATTAGCAAATATTCGTCCTTGGAAACAAACATCTCAAATAAAAAAATGTCCGAGACGACTTGTTACATATCAGTAAGCCAGATTAATCAGGTTCATGTTCAGCAAGCCTTATATATCAAGTACATATACATATCAGTGCACAACAAACACCCCAAAGACAAGAAGTCAGAGACGCCTTATTTACTTAACGAAACTACTAAGTACCCCGATTGCATTATTACAGGAAATCTTTATTTTTCAACTTTTATGTCTGATCGATAATGGGAAGGAGTGTACCGACCATATTGCCGCTTTTAATCGACGCATAACCGATTTTGTCGTGCATGCGTTGATATGGGAATACTTCTAATTGCTTTGATTTACAGAAAATCAGCAATTAGAAACTTATCCTGCAAAGCTTTGCAAAAGACAGATGACAAGTTCTCCTTCTTGAATCGCCACTCGAGTCAATTCTTGTATTTTCGTTGTGCAAACTAACGATTTTCACCAAAGCTGACCACGTGGGAGTTTTGCACGAGTAGCACGTGCCCATCTCCGCTTTTGAGCACATGCACGACAACCCATGTTGTATCAAATAAGAAGCATGAAAACCATACAAGCATACGACAGTAAAGTCTTACACAACTGTCCGTTAACGATCGGACATATATGTTGAAAAAAAAATTCCAACATCATTGAAATCGGAGACTTAGAAGTTTCTTTAAGTATATCAAGAGAATGAACTTATCATGGTGTAATTATCAAGGGACAACAAACATCTCAAGGACGAAAATTCCAATCAGAGACAACTTATTACAAATCGGCAGGCTATATATCGTTGGCTTAGCGAAACACTGTCGTAAATCAAGTAAAAAGAGTGAGTTACGACTGTTTTGCGCTACGCCTGCGATATATCAGTTATATAATATGAACATGTCATTGGACAACAAATACCTCGAGGACAAAATGTCCGAGACGACTTGTTAAATATTAGAAGGCAAGGTATATTAAGAACATGCATATATCGCTTATGTCATCCTGATACAGCTCTTAACTGTCACACTTTTTCTGGTAAAAAAAAGTTGGCAAAACAAGGACAATGGTCACAGTTTTTACATGCCTCATAAGTTCATAACTTATCCACTCTATCATCTCGACCTAAGAACGGGTAAATTTAATAATTTTGGATTTTGTAAATAACCAGAGGGAAAACCAAATTAGGAAGCATAGTCTCCCAAAATACAACATCTCGATAAATTCTTTCAACATGTATTCCATTCGGTTCTGTTCTTCTCACAACAAAGTCTAACCATAGTAACTTAAATATGTGCATTTGTTCCTGGCATTGGTAGTAGTAGTTATGTTCCTTTTTTAATTCAAGTTTCCCAATCTTGTTCATATTCAAACAAAGTTTGATATTGTTTAGCAGCTTCAGTTAAAGAAATTTTCTTATTGAAAAAGATTTTTAATTTCAAGTTGTCCAATATCATAATATTCTATTATGGTGTTTTCTTCCTGAGCTAAACCTCGAACAGTGAACATATTATGTCTGAAGTTGGAGTATAAAAGATTTTTAACAAGTAAGGTTGATTTATTGTTGTTGTTGTTTTTTCTTTTAAAGACTGCACCGAAATTTAAGGATGTAAGCCTAATCCTACTTTCTCTCTTCCATCTATATGAAAGACAATGACCTTTTGTAGTTTCTTGGATCTCTTTATATTTTTTTTCAGAGGACTTCCAATAACTTTTTCATGAAACTGATTCATTTATACCTCCAATTTTTCACTTGAAACGTCCTGAGCATCATTTAATACTGACGGTCCATAGTCTAATCTGGTTTTTTTGTTTGGCTGGGACAATGACTTTTGCTTCCTCTTTCTCCACTTCAGTACATGTACAGCTTTTTCTTGTTTTGACTTCTTAAAGATGTGACTAGATGTTTTGATTTCAGTCTAAATGTGTTGATGGAGAATTTTACTGGATTTTGCTTGGCAACTTTTTTGAAAAACAATTGTTGACCAAGCTGGACCTGTTTTTTTACGTAGAGATCCACCAGTACACCTGGTATTCCATGGAGATCTCTATTGCACCTATTACCATCTTGCCTCCATCAAATTTGCATCTGATACTTGCAGCTATATTTGTCGTTAAATCCCGTAGTAATCTATGGCTTTTTTCTGCCAGTCTGTTCAAGTAAATTGAAACATCCTTGATAATATTTTCTTCATCCTCAGTTGTTGTTTTTTCAGCAAAGCGCGATTCATTCATTTCATTGTCATCAGCTACAAGCCAAAATTCAGCCTGATCATCAAATAAGTCAATGTCACTTCCTTCTTCAACATTTTCGTTTAGAGAAACATCACTAACAGTAGGTCTTTTTTTACAAAAATCTGAACACTTTTCATGAAAGCCGAAAACATGATATATTGAATTCTTTATGTCTTTTTTCAACTGTTTGACATTTTTGGCACTATGCATTTTAATAGCACATCTTAATGCTGTTGTTAACGTGACTCGTACATGCTTGGTCAATTTTCCACAACCTTTGTATTCTGGCTTTTCCTGGACAAGTTTCTCAAGATTTGAACGAAGGCATTTACATGCATGAATAGCACATTCCAGTTTTTTAACATAAGGACCCCACACTGGAACATTTTCAACAATTTTATTATCAACTGTCACCATCCGCGATAACTCGCATGTATTTCAATTCATGCAAACTTTCAGCCTCAAGAAACCCTTCTAAAATCATATCACTCTCTATGGATTGACTACTTGCATTCCAGTTCTTGTTACATGAGTGTTCATTTAAACAGTTCTCTTTTTCACACATGTAACATAATTTGTTGCGCACACCTAGGTACAACAGTTTTTTTAGTAACAGCACCAAAAATAACAGCCACACCTATATTTGGATTATATGTATGCTTGTGGCTTCTTTTGCTCCAGCCACCATCACAAATTACAGTTATAGCAAGGATGCCATCATGTAAATCACCCCGCTCAATAGCAATTCACCTTTCCTCTATACCAGCTTTCAAAATTTCATCTTTAAAAACACCTTCCCACCATTTCCCAATATTATCTTCAATTCTGCTAAATTTACCTTGATACTTGCATGGCATGTCTTATGTACCACATAACTCCTATAAACCTGAACATCCACTGCCAGATGTGATAGTACCCCACACAGCTCGTTAATTTATATCTGCTATATTTGTAGCAATGTTCTTTTTAGATGAAGCTCAAAAGTTTTTAGGCAACCTTTACTGGTTGCGCAAAGAATACTGTAAAGCCCATCACGATTTTTCATGAGATAAACTTATGCATGATTGTTTTTTCTGGCAAAAACGTGTGCTTTTTCACAAAGAGCAGAATGCAGAGTGATGTCAACTATGTGATCCTTCAGACTATCCTAATTTATAATCCGATTTACCCTCAAAGGATCTTGATCTGGTCTTTTAAAAGCGAGAGATGTTCCATCAAGTCTATCAGTTCTAGCTTTCCTTTCTATATGAAGGAGAATTCTTCTGACAAAAAAAGTGTACAGTTCTTGCCATTTGTTTTACTTGTTTATGAATAATTTGATAAGGTAGCACTTTTACTTTCTCTTTTTATCTCTTTTGAGTATGCGTCTTTTTTCTGGGCTTGTCGATACAGTATTTAGATATTTTTTCTTGTCAGAATAGGAATGTTTCCCAGGAGCTTTATTTAAGTATTTTCTATTCCCACATCTCACCCTCCGTCTGCAGTTTCCCATTTTAATTCATACTATTAGGAAGCACTCTATGAATAAATGATATATTTATCCAAATATCAACTCAAGAACTTTCAAATAAGAACGAAGGAAATATGTTCCAAACACTTTATTGTGCAATTATACCACGAAGAAATACACGTAGGCTATCCTGAGCCACCATACCTCTTAAACATGGGTTGTGTTTCTTTCTTTTTTCAATACCCGATAAACATAAACAAAGACGACCTGACCCTAGAAGATAGTGGTTTGCAGTCAAAATGTCCAAGATCGCTTGATATTTGCAAAGATATATATTGATGTAAGCTAATGCAAACCTCTCCTCTAACACAAAACTCACCTAAATTAGTAAAAAAGTCTTTTTCGTCTGTTGTTGTTTGCTGTCAAGTCAATTCGACAACTTCAGAACACCTCCGTCAATGTAAAACGGAAACAGATGAACGTCAAAATAAGGTTATTCAAACTCAGGTTTAACTCGGGTCGATAGCGCAGTTGGTAGCGCGCCGGGATTTAGATACTCTTGCCCGAGGGGGAGCGGTTTCGAATCCCACCCGGGGAGGTTATACCCTTCCATGAAAATTTGACAATAATGTCGATTTTCCTCCATTGATTAGATAATATGGAGAAGTTCCCGGCCTTTTGGAAGGGTAGGTGAGTACTGGTTCTAGACAATGGTCCAGGAAAGCTACGTCAGGACGCTGGACGCCGTGAAATGACCTAAATCGTGTTTATACGGCGTTAACTCAAATAAAAAAATTAATAAGCCCAGGTTAATTCTTTTTGACTTTACATGCAATGTGGAAACCCAATTACTTCTACAAAAAGATATGATGAATCAACCTTAGTTATTAGTGTCAGAAAATGAGAACTTAAGGGTCTTGGACCTTCCACAATTCATATGATATTGTTTCTTAAATCTATACTATTAAAGACATTGAATGGTGAATTTTTAAAGAAATTTACCGTTTGTAACTTAAGATATATGCATTTTATAACGTGACCCTCGATTTTCAAAAAGACCGTAAATTGAGCTAGAACAAAAAGTGGAAAAATTATCTAATTCTGGTGTTTTATTTCCAAGTTTCAATTAAATCACTTCTCCTGTTACACAATCATGTCATGATAAATCAGAGCAATCAGATTACACTTTGGACAAATACTTATAAAATTTACAGAGCTTTGCCTACATGTACCCCAAGCAAAAATCCGAGTTTTTGAGTGTTACAAAATTTACTCTATATTTAAAAGCAAATATCTCAAGTTTGAAGTTAGTTAGACACATGCAACTACTTTTAAAAATTTCAGCAGTATTAACTGCCCGCAATATGAAATATTTAAGAAATTTTACCGTTTTTAATATTTTATAAGAATTTTTATGAGATTACTATACTGAAACTGCAAGAGATTTTATGGAGAAAAATAACGTCAAAATGGTCAATTACAGATAATGCTTCTTTATACAAATATATCGTCCAAAATTGGTATTGGAGATGGAAAAATGTATGTTAGACTCTGCATTATCATATAAAAACCTTATCTTCATTGTTTTTGGCAAGCTTGGTGGAACTATTTGGGCATGAAACTTGTACCAGCTATGTTTTCTGTTGTTGTCGTTTATTACCCTAACAGTTGACACCAGATTTAGTATTGTTGGCATATTATGTGCCTTAGCTTTCAAATAATGTTGTTTATTGTATAGTTTATTTTATAATTAGATAATGATGATATTAAAAAACCAGAAAATGTACAACGACTTTGTCTTCATATGCTGACTTTGGTACGATAATTTGTGGGAATTCGGCAATAAATCAATCTAATGTAAACATGTTTTAAATGTTTATCGATATTAGTGTAGTATAATATACCTTTGTTCATTTTCAGTGAACAAAATAGGTATTATCATTGGAGAAAAAGAGATATTAAACAATTAAAACTCCATTTCGGTCCAAATTCTCCATTTCGTCCGTTTCGCCTCAAAATCTCCATTGCGTGTCTTAGTCATACCCAATTTACATCGCAAAAACAAAATAAAAACAGTGCATTTTACACCTGTACAAACAGAATCAACACAATAGTTACATTGTATGATCAACTACGACTTTTCATTGTTTTTTATGTCGATAAACCATTATTTTTACGATAACTAACTCTACGATTACGCTGTTGAGCGTCTGGTTTCGCCATTTTCGGAAAATGTGTTACCCTATGACTTCTGGAAATACCCAGGTCACGTGGTGAAAATTACTTAAATATTTGGTTACTTCATACGGTGATTTCCTTTGTGTTGAAAGATTTATTCGTCAGATAGTTCAGAAATCTACATGTCGACAGTTTCCTTGTTTCGAAATTGCAACAAATAGGTACTAAATATTTTATATAGATATCAGTTTAGAATTTCAAGATTCACCAATATTTGATTTTTGTTGACTTACATTCTTATCAATAAAACTTGTTTTTCAATTAATATCAAAACCGAAACTGGAATGTATCAAATTCAATAGTTTCCTTATGTTAAATAATTACGAATTGTGTAAAAGACGATGGTAGTAAAAGTGTGTATAGGTAATGGCCCATATCGTATATACTAATAGATAAGAGAGTATATTATTTTGTCGGAAAAATTAATAGATATAGTTCATTTTTTCTGTAAAAGTTTGACTAATTTTACGGTGGATGATAAAACACTATCTCAATATAACGAATGTAAGACAAAGAGCACGAAGTCACCGTGAAATTATTCATGTTTTGGCCGTTGAGAAAAAACGAATAATACACGTAAGGCTTACAGTGATAGGTGATTTTATAGTGTATCTTTATTTCCCTCTCATTGACAAGTTTTGTAAAATCAAATATGCTTTGTCACTTTGATTGTCATGTATATATAGGTCGTTTGCGTTAAGGCTGGACCCCTATTTGCCGTAAATATCTTTTAAACTATAACAGCGATTCTGCTAGAAATTTTAATACTATCTTAGTTCAATTTTCATGAATGTCAAAAATGACCTTTACAAACAAACTTGTGATCTTAATCTCAAGCGAGATAAAGTTTCTATTCGGAAGTTTTTGTACTGGTCAAAACAACCATATCTACAGGATTGAAAACAATTGAGTCACGAACACAAAAGTTTCATCACGCAAACTGGCTTTTGTTCACTGCTTGAAAGTTATTTTTCTTTTAAGTTATATTTTCTTTTCCTGTTTTATATACACAGAATAAACTAGTCATAGTTGTTGACAACCCGTTTTCTTTGTGAATCTGAAATATTCAAATAGAGTGGGTCTTTTTTTCAAAATCTTAAAATACACTCATCATCAGCACGTATATAATGAGGTTGATAGCGAATGTACATACATGTATATAAACTACACTTTATGTTAAGAGTTTTTCTCTCTCATAAGTAATGTCAGTTACATGATCTTTACAAATAAATCTCCGCCACAACAGACTTTCAGAAATCCTTCTACGGAAGCTGAATGAAGCATTCTATCAGTATGCTATGTGTTATGTGAATATTCGATACGCATGTGCATGTATTATTTATGTGTTTACGAATATTCTGCATCATTTTGATTCTTACAGTGTTCTATTAACTTAAAATACTTTATTCTAAATGTATGTTTTTTGCGGTATAAAGGGAGTTTAGATTCTTAGGTATTCCGCCTCGAGCTGTTTAGTATAGATATATTGATAAACGTAAGCGTTAAACCAGGGACCATGAACCGGGAGTCACGTGACGCATTCGTGACTACATTCTAGCACATCATACTTACAATACGATGGCGTATACCCATCGTTCGGCCCTCGCATATCCTACGTGTAACAACTTTGTAAAAATCTGCGTCTTTGAGGTGACTTCGTGAGTAAATCGGATGCGATCGCATGAAATTCAGAAAGATACGCGTGTGGATCGGATGCGATCGCGTGACCTTCTGAGGGAATCGTACTTGCTTCGGATGCTGATTGATTGTCGGACAATTTTGGGGCCATCTTCGTGCGAAATTAAAAATTCCATATTCGTATGTCCATCTGGTGTCAATTTCGGAAAGCTGGCGTCACACTGTCCCGACATTGACACCCGATGGAGATACGAATTTGGAATTTCTAATATGGTACGAAGATGGGCCGGTCAATATCAAATATCAAATATTTTGTAGTCTCAATAGAAATGTACAAGACTAATTAAGAAGATGGTCGGAGCCAAGTCTTTATATGTCAACCATTGTGCGCTTGAGCCATTTAAATTCGCTTATTCGGTCCACATCGTAGTGCCATCTCGATGTCGTCGTACCAAAATACGATAGCGACACGACGGTATCCCGGGGGCTTCGCGTAGTCGTGATGTCTTCCTCAGAAAATCGCATAACTTCTTGTTTCCCTCATATTGTCTTCTTGAGGCAAAAAATGCTAGATGGCACCGATGATCACACGGAGTAAAGACGCATACTACACGATTGACAAGAAGGCTTTACGAAAGCCTTACGATGCCCAGAAATGAGGTACGAATTCAACACGAAAATAACCCTTCGCAATGACTTCAGGCAATTTTAGCATGCTAAAAATTTTGCGATCGCTCACGAAGTTGTCGCCGGTGCCTAAAAAATTCAGCCGATGATCATACGATGGCAAAAGATGCCCTCACGAATGGCGCGATCTTACAACGATCAGATCCGAATTTTTCTTTATTCGTATGTCCAGCTTGTGCTGATATCGGGACAGTGTGACGCCTACAGAACAGTGTGACGCCAGTTTAAAGGATCGTTTAAAAGATATAAAATTTGAATAAAAAGCATATAGAGGTGTATGAATGCCCGCATATGGTTCAATAGAAATACAATGTGCACGTGTTCACTTGCACTGGACAGAGTTGTGTACAAATGCACTCTTTTTTTTACTAAACATCCAAATGCGTTATTCTAACTTTTTTGAGAATGGCATTGTCCTAGCTTTTAACAGATATATTATTTATGAGGATCCATTCATAAATAAAGAAAAAAAGGTGGGTCCATTTCCTACAAAGAATAGACGTGCAAAAATTATCGAAGAATAAGAGTTGTTTTATTGGACTGACTGATTGTTGTTTTCGTATAAAAGTTGTTTTCGTAGAAAAAGTTGTTTTCGTAAGACTACATGTATCTGATTGTTGCTTTCGTATAAAAGTTGTTTTCGTGGGAAAAGTTGTTTTCGTGAGATTGAATGATTGTTGTTTTTATATGTAAGTTGTTTTCGTAGAAAATGTTGTTTTCGTGAGACTGACTAATTTTTGCTTTCGTTTAAAAGTTGTTTTCGTATAAGAGTTGTTTTATTGGACTGATGGTTGTTTTCGTATAAAAGTTGTTTTCGTAGAAAAAGTTGTTTTCGTGAGACTATCTGATTGTTGCTTTCGTATAAAAGTTGTTTTCGTTGAAAAGTTGTTTTCGTGAGATTGACTAATAGTTGTTTTCGTAAAAGAGTTGTGTTCGTAGACTGACTGATTGTTATTTTCGTATAAATGTTGTTTTCGTAGAACAAGTTGTGTTCGTAACAAAGTTGTTTTCATGGGATTGACTGATTGTTGTTTTCATATAAATGTTGTTTTCGTAGAAAATAAAATGATTTTGTGAGTTTGGCTGATTGTTGCTTTCGTATAAAAGCTGTTTTCGTGCGATTGACTGACTGTTGCTTTCGTTTAAAAATTGTTTTCGTGAGATTGACTGATGGTCATTTTCGTATAAATGTTGTTGTTGTGAGCTGACTAATTGTTGTTTTCGTAGGAAAAGTTGTTTTCGTAGAAAAAGTTGTTTTCGTAGAAAAGGTTGATTTTTTACGATGGATGAAATCACTATTTTCCTATTATTATATTTACTCACCAACTTAAATGTCTTAAGAAACGATGTAAGATTAAAATGAACATAATTAAAAACACAGATATTTTTTATTTCACAGTTTGTTTAGTTGTTTTTGTACGTAAGCTAAACAGTTAGCTATATTTCTTTTAGTGAAGGAAAACAGTAATATCACCATGATTTTTTATTTATTGCAAATAAGTGAATTAGAAAAAACGCATGCAATTAATATATTTATTACGGAAAAGATTTTACCATGCTAAACATGAATAAATAAACATTTTATGTGTTGTTTTCGTAAAGAACTTCAAGGTTACAGGTAGCTATTCAATCGATTTCCCACTGTGACCCACTAAAAGAAGAAATTCGGCTATAATGTCAATATTTTTCGTAATTTCGTACCAAAACTTGCTCATTTAAAGTATTTTTAAATGCATTCATAAAATAATAAGTTTTGTTTGAAATAACGGATAAAATAAATTTAACAGGTTGTTTTCGTAAAAAAAGTTGTTTTCGCGAAAACAAGTCGTTTTCGTTATCTATCTGATCCGTACTTTGTTATCAAATAAAATTTCTAATCGGGCCTTATATTTAGCTATTATTTGTATCTACTGTTATATGGCTGTTCTGATGATGGAACATACCCATTTAACAAAAGTCTCTTTTTGGCTTCAAAATTTGCATTGCATGTCTATGGGGGTATGTTATGTATTTAAAGAAAAAGTCTGAATTTTTTTATTTGAGTAGGAAAATGCTAGCTATGATCACATACAAAATTTGAGTCAATTCCATCCGATAGTTATTGAGATAATTCATGATATAAGGGGTCCAGCTTTAACGCAAACGACTTATAAATAACTTTAATTGAGATACAGGGGCGGAAACAGAATTCCTTCCAATTAATCAGGACATCAAATTAACGGTTTGCTATCGATTCAGAACATTTTGAACAAACGAAGGGGATGACGAAGGGGATGCCCTAGGGCCGGTTTCAGAATCGCATATGATGGTAGCGACTCAAAAAGTTCTCTAAGTGAGTTAACCTTAAAGTGTTTGTCACGGATGTATTTAAGATCCTGACAGTCAAACAGAACGTGTTTTACATTGAAATGCTCGTCACATGGTATACATTTAGAATTTTAGGTGCTTCCTCTCTTTTGAGACGGTAGGAATGTGCTGGTATGACCAATTCTACATCGCGTTATCACTGTTTGATCTCGTCGATTAGCGAATATTATCACTGTATGGTAACGGTGTACGTTAGAAAAGAAAGAAACATTCCAATATGACGGGCGCGTGAACTTACGAAATGTAAGTATTTAGTTTTCTTATTGATTTCTCCATTCACATTTCACATAACTTGTTGATTTTGTATCTTCTGAAATGGCTTGAAATTCTCTTTTCTCGGCTGTATAACACTAGCTTAACCATGGTTTACTAGACAGTAATTTGGATTCACGCAACAAAAATAATCGTAAATTAAAAACGAAGCGGGACCAGACTTGTTATCCTGTAGTTTTTACAGTTTCGCGGTAAAGCTAGGTAACCACCGTTTGCTCACCGAAAATATAGCATATCAGAAGCATTTCGTACGATTTATTTATTCTGTACATGCAAAACTCTTCCAAATAACGATGTTTGAAATTTCCATGAGTGAACGTAGAGAAGACTAGTGCCGTCGAGCTGATGTATGTAGAGAATCCCATCGATAAGTGTACAAAGAGAAGTAAAAAAAAGTATAAGAAAAGGTGTACGTAGAGAATACATTTTGCCATGAAGTAAAATAATCCAAACGTTCTACCTTATCACGCTTTTAAAATATATTTTACTCATATTTTGGGTCAGAAACATTAATTATTTTCTATCTGAACGATCCAAACAAGGGACAGGTTTAAATTGAAATTTTTATTTTTTACTATCAAGTACGTAATACATATCATATGAGTATCATACGAAAATTCAAGATAATTGAATGAAAAAGTAAAAATGCTTTTATAGCTTTAAACTCTTCTTGATATTTTCTCCGCCGAATCTGAATAATCCGCGTTTAAACCACATGTAATGTGAGATGTGAAGGGAGAAACCAATAAGAAAACGAAGCACTTTCATTTCGTCAGATGACGCGTCCGCCATATTGGAATGCTTCTTTCTTTTCCAACGTACACCGTTACCATACAGTGATTATTGACGAAGATGAATCAAGCTTTATGTCGTGTAACTTATTAAATATGGCATTGTTTCACAATGTCTGCCATTTTGACTTAATAACGAATTTATCGAACATTTGAAGTCACTGCTTGGTAATTTGATATGTACTGGTTTAAGGTTTTTAATATTCTTTTGCTAAAATGTCTACTTTTTTATTTCCATGTATACCAATATGATTTGGTATCCAGCAGAGGTGTAGTTTTTTATATTTTAAAATATCGTGTAATTTTAAGTATGTTGTCTGAACTACGATTTTTATGGCTAGTATAGTCCTATTTTATTAGCTTGACAAAACTTAAATAATTACACGGTCACCCCACTAAAGCCTGTTTCACATCAGCCGTGCGATTTTTTCGTCGTACGATTTCTACTGCGAACGAAATCGCAGACGAATCGCAGCCGCCGCAGATACATCAAACTTTCCGTGCAATCGTCGTACGGCGGTCGTACGACGCTCTCACGACCCGTAGGTTGTTCGTCGCACGTGTTTACGCACGACTGCCGTGCGATAATCGCGAGGCTGTCGAACAAACACTAACGACTGTCGTAAGACTGTCGTGAGATTTCGAAAAGTTTCGTACGTAATCCGTACGTCAATCGCACGACAAACGCAAAATTGTACGAGAGTCGTACGATATTCATGCGAACGCCTAATTCTTTAACTGACGTGCGACTGTCTCAAGAATGACGTACGGTTGTCTTACGGCAGTCGCACGACTGTCTTGCGGGCTCCAAAAATCCAAAAATCGCATAGAGATCGCAAGAAAAATAAACATGTTGAAAATTTGACTTGCGACGTCTACGACGATGCGATCACCTGAAAAAACGCACGACTGTCTTGCGGCGTTCGTACGAAGTTCTGCGATTTTTCAGAAAATGTTGTCGTACGGCTGCCGCAAGCGTGATGTGAAATAGGCTTAAATCTGTTATTTTTAACCCCGTTAGAACTTGTTGTTTTATCCGATATTCTAAATCGCCGCATAAAGTGATAGATTATTAATAATTAATATGGATTGTGGCTCAATGGTTAAAAATGTTAAATAAGAACACATTCAGTGACCGTGTAATTATTCAAGTTGTGACAAGTAATTGTAACAGAACTATATTTCTGAGAAAATAATAAACTTGCCGTTAATATAACATGAAATGTACGTTAAGGCTAGATAATAATAATGTATGTCTTCAGCAGTAAATATAGATGTCTTGGCAAGTAGTCGCATTCTTGCAACAAAAGAATTTCCATATCCAGCGCTACCAACTTTGTTTCCATCTTTGGCACCGTCAGTTAATAAAAACCAAAAAATATTAAGCATTTCCATGTCGTTTTTACGCGCAGACCAAATGGTTGAATATTGTTCGGTTTGATGTCAAATTTATTAATGTAATATGGTTTGAAAACAACTTTTCGCTCCGGGTTTCTTTTGTTAGAAGATATTCGAGGTGCATACTGTATCGAAAGCTTTTGTCGACGTAATTTTAATGATTGTTCGTTAGCTTCAACATAAAGACTTTCAACAGGTGAAGTTTTAAAGGCACAAATGGCGATACTTAAGCCCTGGTTATGTATTGTATCAAGCAATTGTAGATACGATTTACGTACTGATCTATACACTATAGACCCATAATCTAGCGTTCGTACATTTTGTTTTTAGCGACTTTAATTGTGGTATGAAAGAGAGTTTATCAAATGTAACGCCTAAAAATTGAGCTTCAATTACTACAGGTATTTTAGAGCCAGAAATGTCAAGTTTGGGATCATTATGATTTTTTTTAATCGACAAAAATGTACACATTGTGTTTCTGAATTAAAAAATTCAAAACCATTTTCTGTAGCCCACTTTTGAATTTTATCCAAGTTCTGTTATATTATTAGATCTATAACAGATTAAAAATTCCCAACATATTATAATGAGAAATTTGTACCAGGATTTACAACTTTAACTAAATCATTAATTTTATGCAAAAAGAGAGTAACATATAAATAACTGCCTTGTGGTACGCCTTGTTCTAGTGCGTAGCTCTCTGATAATGTTAACCCTATCTTACCTTTAAAATTTCTGTCGGACAGAAAACTAGAAATGAACATCTACCGTTAAGACCGGAATCTTTTAAATCTTTGAGAATGCCATATTTCCATGTTGTATCGTAAGCTTTCTCAAGATCGAAGAAAATTGGAACTACGTGTTGTTTATTGACAAAAACCTCCCTCAAAAGGTTTCGAGGCGAACTAAATGATCATTCGTACTTCGCTGTTTTCGGAAACCAGATTGGAAATTGTTTCTTATACCGTCTTCATTTATTTGAATCTAATTAACTGATACTGAGAACAAAAGTTATGTAGTAAACATTCAAATTCAAGGCGCTAAAATGAGCATGGAAACTAAGTTGGCGAGTTGCCCTGTATATAACCAAATTTATTCAAAGGACTTGTTTACGGACGTCAAGTTCAGTAAAAAAGCATATAATAGTCCAAATGATAGTTGCGTAAATAGTTCAACCTCAACAGACACTAATTCAAGGCAACCATAACATTGATAGAAAAGAGACCATTGGTTTTGCAAGGGAATCCTAGCAGACGCAAAAAATTCTGACCCGCCGTTGAAAATTTTAAGCTTCAGGTATGTTTTGTATGGGATTTTAACCAAGGCGGAGCTGGCTATCCAATATTTGTAATCCAACGTCGTTACCACTCGGCCACGCCCGCTCATAGTATAAGAATTTGGGAAACAATCAAACATAATTGAACAAAATTAGATATCGAACTCAATACTGACGGTACAATTGTTTTGTAAGGGAGATAACTTGGAATAGAATATTATATGTACTTATTCGAGTTACCTCCCTTGTATACATATTATAATTATGTGAATCTATAAATAAAAGGTGACGATTTGTATGTTATGTGGGAACCCAAGGTATTTTTTCTTGGTATTATGAAACCGCCCTAGATACTAGGAAAATGAGTATTTAACAAACATTACATCAAGAAAGGTAGGTGTATATTTATTAACATTTATAATATTCTAGATTTATATTTCGTTAAAACTTAAATTATTGGTTTCTTCATACGTTGAATGTATTTGTTATTTACGATTTATTCGTCGGAAGTCAACACATCAGCGGTTTTCCGGGTTTCAAAAATGGCGATGGAAATAATTTTAGATATCAGTTTAAATTTCAAGATTTATCAGGGTAGGATTTGTGTTGATTGAAATTCTTAACAATAGGCCCAAATATCTAAAACAGAGGTTTTTAAGTTAACCAGTTACAAATTTGATCAACGACGATGATTGTATATATTTGTAGGTAATGACTTATTATCTACCATTCTATAAATAGACGGTGAAGATATCACCTCTATACTAAGACGCATAACGATCTTCAATCATCCGCAATTTACTTCCGCGTCAAGTAGTTCCGCGTATGAATACAAATATCAAAGAAAATCGTTGTTGTGAAGCACTTTGTTGGCATTTTTCGCCAAATATAACTACTAAAATGTAAAATAATGACCGCTTGTAGCTACAGTAAAATTAATTTAGATATTCTAAGAACTTTTAAACCTCTGTAGGTATAGGTACATAGTTAAAACGTGTACTCTACTTTCGAATTCAAATTATTGTGTGAAGAATGACAGATGTAAACACGTAATGATGAAGGTTTAACTTCCAGTTAAAAAGTTTAATTTGATGAGGATAGTTGGTTTGATAGCCAAATTGTATTGAGTAGACACAAAATTCATACTCTATTTGTCCAGATTACTTGAAGGGGGGGGATTGTTAGAATGTAAACATTGCCACGTGCTTTCAGGTAAATAAACAGTTTACCCGTGATGCGCAGCGTCTCCGTACAAAGGTCAGTCTGACCGTTTGTGTACAGAATGATTATCTACTGACTTTAATGTAATATACAACTCTCTAAGCTTTATATAACAAGTAACTTAGTTAAACAACTTGTTGTGAAACGTTTTATACGGCCGTTTTGAAAAAAACGGACGTACTATTATGTTATGATGTTGTCCGTCCGTCCGTCTTTATGTCCGTGGACAATTGCTTGTTAGTATGATAACTCAAGAAAGTATGTACCTAGGTTTCTTAAACTTCATGTGTAGATAGCCCTTGGATAGAAGAGATACCCTATTGATTTTGAGAGCCCAAGGTCAAAGGTCAAGGTCACTTGGACTTAAAATTCGAAAATCTTGTCCGGACGATTACTCAACAACGACTCTACCTAGGTTCACCAAATGTTATGTGAGAGTAGCCCATGTGTCAAGGAAGTGCCCTGTCGGTTTTGGGGTCTCTGGGTCAAAGGTCAAGGTCACAGGGGCATCATATTGAAAAACCTTGTACGGACAATAACTTAACAACCAATGTACCTTGGTTCACCAAATTTTATGTTAGAGTAGCCCATGTGTCAAGGATGTGACTTATCAGTTTTGACTGGTTGGATGAGTCTAATAATAACCATGACGATAGGTATAACCAGTAAATACTTCACTAAAAATCAATACAAACTATGATATCTCAAGTATATATTCATAATATAATTATTCAAAAATCATTGTTCAAAATAGCGCAGTTGGTAACGAGTCAAAACATATAGCCAATGCATAAACTTTACTGCAGTGGTTCGAACCTCATCGCCTCCACACTATTTATTATTAAATTCATGTATGATTGTCCGTATTATATGATGATAATTGTGCTATAATTTGATTTTGTTTAATTTCTATTTGTTTTATTTCCTTGTTCTTTATTTTTGATATCCAGCAATTTACATTGTACCGAAAAATAACACATTTAAATTATACATTCGGCTTCAAATGCAGTGGCCGAATAGAAATCAAACTAGGATACACTTGAACGAATGTGCCAAAGTTACATGCATTCCATTTCACTTCTCTTTCTTATAACATGCATGTGCATAGAATTCTTTCTGTAAGACACGGTCGAGACAGTTTAGCGTATGACATCAAAGTAATAACTAAGCACAAACTCAGGCAAATATGCATATTCTATTTTATATACATTTGGCTTCGTGCTGTACAGAGATTTCGAGTTGTACGTTTCCATGATTGCAAAGAAAAAATATATATAAAATAAAGGATACTAAGCAGGATTCGAACCCGAGGTAGCAAAAGCAACGTCTATCAATCCAAGTGTCTTACCGCCACGACTATTGAGTCACTTAAACAACTTGAATAATGACGATGAAGCCAGTAATCAGTTGGTTGGTTAATTAGCTGTGTTACCTTTTTGTAGGAATATTCAAAAAATCTATAAATACAAAAGTGCAGTCACGGCTCACCGGATAAAATCGGACTATAGGTGCGTTGATTTAAACAAATATAAAGATTTGAGCATTTGTAGTCGACACCGGTTGCCTTAAGCCAATCAAGATCGGCTGAGATTGATTTATTCAATATTTGTTCAAATTTACGTCTTGACGAATCAATGTGATTGGTATCAGTAGAAATCAATGCGAAATTGTTATTATCTATCGATCTTTATGTATACATCTCTATATTGAGATGCAGAGTAGCACTTCGAAAGTAGAAGGATAAACTGACTTTTTTCCTAGAAAAAAGAAATTGTCGCGGAAAGGATGCATTACTTTAATTGAATTCTATTGAACTTAAATAAGCTGACGTAGGTGGATAATCTAGTAACTTACTTATTCAACAAAGGTATATTTGTCGCGCCAGGTTCTCAGCCAAATACGACTCCAATTGAGCTATCATGCAGGTTCCATCCATGGCTTGGTTCACCCTACGACTGAGAAGTTAACAAACCTCGTTGTGATGATTCTTGACTCAAAATCGCTTTTCCCTGGTACCCTTAATTTATATCAAATATGTTTCCCTTTTGACGTAAGGAGGGTGCATGACATGAAACGCTAGGTTGCTATTTCATCAGGACTCAATAGTTGTTAGTAGTGATATTTTCGGTGTCAAAGTTTTCATATTCTTGGTTTCAAAATTTTGGGTACCATTAAATCTGTTTTTATTGTCTTTTACCAACGCTATAATTTATTATTTCTTTGGGGGTTTTTAGTTTAATTTTAGCCTGGAATTTCTGAAGTGTGTGAGCTATATAAATTATATATATAACCCATATACTTTTGTATAAATAAATGTCATATACATTATTTCTGTGTAAGTATTTAGTATGAGTATCATTAGGTTGAATTAATTTGTTTATTCAAACAAGTCATTTTTTAAAAAGGGAAACCGTCATGAGATTCCCTTTTTTGAATGATTTCCCTAAATTCGGATGCACATATTTCAAAATAGTGCGTGAAGTTTATGTAAGAAAATCAAAGCTAAATATATTTTCAAATTTATTCAACAATAAAACAAGCATAAAATCAAAATATCACAAACTAAGTGTGTTAATTTACAAACTGGAAATTTTGGAGACAAAAATTAATGCGTTATTTTATTCACTAGGCAAAATGTTAGAAATCCATATTCTAAAGTGCGTAAAATTACGCACTAGAAAAATGCAAAAATCTGAGTTCTTAAGTGCATAAAATTGCAAACCTGATAAACAGTGATAATCATAAATTCTGAGGTACGTAAATTTACGAACTAGGCAAAACTGGGCAAATTGAGAAAAATCCAGATTCTGAAGTGCATAAAATTGCATACCTGACAAAGGTGAAAATAAATTCTGAAGTGCGTAAATTTATGAACTTAACAAAATGAGTAAATCCATTTTCTTAAGTGCATAAAAATAAGAAAGCTGCCAAAATGTGAAAATCATAATATGAAGTGCGTAAATTTACGAGCTAGACAAAGTGAAAAAATCCATTTTCTGAAGTACGTAAATTTACAAACTAGACAAAATGAGAAAATCCATATTCCCAAGTGCATTAAATTGCGAACTTGCCAAACGGTGAAAATTATAAATTCTGAATTGCATAAATTAAAGCACTAGACAAAATTTGAAAATATCTTTTTTCTAAAGTGCATAAAATTGCAAACCTGACAATGTGAGAAAATCCATACTCTGAAGTACGTAAATTTACTAACTAAACAAAATGAAAAAAACCAGATTCTTAAGTACGTAAAATTACAACAAACTCATATACAAGAAGGCAAAATTTATGTACTGGAAAAAATGAAAAAATCCATATACTGAATTTCATAAATTTACAAACCTGCCAATAAGAGCAAAATTATAAGTTCTGAAGTCCGTAAATTTATGCACTACGCAAAATAAGATAAATTTATGTTCGTAAATTTCATTCGTTCGTCCCCCAGTCTGTTCGTTCGTCCGTCCTACCTTCGAATACATTTATCTGACTATTGTACGATTATATTGAACTGTCCGGTTGCATAATTACACGGTAATTGCACACTGTATATATTATTTTCCGCGTTCTATATATAGAAATTCGCAGTAAAAATTACCTTGTGTAGGTTAATTTAGTGTACATATCTCATCTGGCTGAATGGTCGTACGGTTAAAGTGCAATGCTACAAAACATCTGTGTTTGAAAGAAGTGCGAGTCTGGAGCTAAATATGCATTTTTTTAAAAATTTTGTTGGTTTTTTTGCGTATTTTTGTTGTACATCTATTTGATTCAGTAATTTTTGGACATAGAAATAAAACATTTAAAAACAAACAATCATGTAAAAACACTCAATTTTACTGACTGTGTCGGTTATGCTACTGTCATCATCACTTAAAGAGATGCCTCCAAATTTATAGCAAATGCTTCTTCAAGATTTATGATGCACGGGGAGGGGCAATGAGTTTTACGCAATCCGCCCATGATTTAAATGAGAAAAAGAGATAAAAATAGTTTATATCGGGATTCGAACCCACGATAAAAAGATTTGTAGTCTGACCGTCTCCCCACTAGGCCACATAAACTACGATACGTTTTGTTAATAAGATATAATACAAAAGTGTTATGAGCTGACAATACCCTCTACGTGAACTACCGAAATAAACCGACTATTATATACCGTGTAATGTGACGTTTTAATTTATGCAATCGGACAGTTCAATATAATCGTACAATAAGATTAAGTTTTAAGATTTTAAATCTATTAATATTTTGAACCCGTAACATTACGGCAAATATTCGGAATTAAATTACATGTATTTGATACTCACATTGGACAGAGAAAATTAAACTCATAAACTAATCATGAAAAGCCGCATCGTATTTGTTTATTCAACAGCTCGAAGACGTATTTGTTCGTAAACTAAATGTTTCCAGTGGTTGACATGAATACCGTAGACCCGGTCACTCATGCATTTTGAAAAGCCGTTTCTATGCCTATGTGCTTACAAAAGCAATTGTTTCTCTCTGTCTACGGTCGTAAATTGTACATTTGATCTTCTTTACCTCGGTATTTTATCAAAATAGCAACATTTGATCAAAACTCATTCAAAGGTCCTAAATTTTTCTCCATTTCTAGCTCGTCATTAAAACGCCGATGTCTTCGGTATTACAGGTATGAATTTAAGTGTTTATTAATGGTTCTGTCTGCATCGGTGCTTCCATTGTACATTATATAATGAAATATGAATTACCTGTAAATTAATGAAGATTAAACTGCATTGTATTAATATGTAACAAATTTACCATGTTTCATTTCAGAACCTTTGAAAAAATAAGAAACATCATCTTGGAGTTTAAACGAAAGTTTCTTGGAAAGAACGAAAATGACAGAAAAAAATCGAATAGGAAACCAAACAACAATCACAAATAACAGAATTGCAAGAAAATCTATAATAATATTTTCTATGAACAAAGAAGGAAATATAGTTGAACGCATGAAGTATGCACAAGTGCCAGAGATACCAACTATAAAAAATGAAAAGGTAAAGCAATTGGATAATTTTTCCAAACTTAAGGAAGACAATGAACTTTTCGACATTATTTCCAGTCTCTCTGCCTCAGGTCTTGTAAGCGACAGGAATAAAAATGACCTTATCAATGACCTTATGCATTATTTAGACTCTTTTAAAAATAAGTGTAGTCTTGAGTCTGGTAATACCGATAATGAATCTAGAACCGACAAACTTACAACACAAACGGAAACAGCATTACACATTATATGCAGCAAAACTGGTATTGAAGAGTTTCTTGCAGCAAGGATTGTTTATATACCTGGTGGAATTTCAGGTATGCAATCTTTCCATGATGATCATCTAGATGGTAACCAAGAAAGTGTTGAGACAGACAGTAGCAAATTAATTTCTTATTTTCGACGCGAGTCGATGAAAAATGCATACAGACAATTCAATAGAAAAAATCACATGAACAAAATAAAGAACACATCAGTTAGTAATGACAACCATTCTAAATGCAGTTTTGTAGCAAACGACAATGAAGATGGATCAAACATCAAGAGTGATGTTTATGCAATTTTCACAGATGTCGAAAAGAGCCGATTTGCCAGTTTACAAATGGAACGCGTTAATAATGCTATTACAACCGATTTTGCAAAACTGTCCAGTTACAACAATAAGCTGAAGAGTGATAACTTGACGAATCAAGAACATGCTAATGCTGAATCTTTTCGTGAAAGTATAGTTAAACTGATACTAGAATCTAAAATCATGGAAGATGCGTGCAATGAACTACTTGATAAAAGTCCTGAAGCTTCAATCAAACCTTCCGTGAGAATGAATGTAGTACCATCTGATATGTTTGAAGAAGCTCTGTTTGTCACTGATGTTGGAAACAAACAATTGGCCTTTACTCTAATATTTCCTAGGGATTGTAAAATGCCTGTAACAGTGCCAGTGTACCTACATGGTTACATAAATGTAAAGGATATTGATGAGAGAGAGCATAACTCTGACTATCTTACGAATATGCAATTTATGTCCAACAAAACAAGTGACAAGAATGATACGAAAGGAAGAAGAAATCGTGAATAATATGTAAACTTTGTCCTTGATGAATTTCAAAAACTGATCTCTAGTTTTGAGGGGACAATTTATCGACAGTTACTAGTAAATGAATATGTGTTGTGAACATATGTAGTAACTTACTAGGTATGTTTACAACATATTTTCATTCGGCTTGCTTCCAACCCTGCTGAAAGAAATCACAAAGTTGAAAACATATTTCAAAAATTTGGTAAACATAACATTATGTCATGTGCAGTCAATTCAGCACAACTCTATGAGGAGAATGCTCACTTTGAGCATGTACATTATTACATGAAATGTATGTTTACCGTATTTATACATTTTATATACATGTGCTAGGAAGAGTGGTAGAATGAGTATGACATTAGGTCATGAGTGTAAGAATTGTAAGAATGTGAATAGGTGTGAGTGTGTTAGTAAGTGCGTGAGTGAGTAAGTGGTGAGAGACAGGAGTGATAGGGTGAGTGTAAGAGTGATATATTGTTTGATATTTGTACTTGTAAATTTTACCTCATGGGCCAATTGGCCAAATTGATTTTAAAATAAACTATCTATGAAGTAAGGTTAACATGTACGTGTGCTAAGATATCTAATTGTAAACATTATCGGGCAATTTGTTCACCTTGTTGGACCCATGTTTAAACAGCGCTATCAGCGCTTTGATTTATATTTCCATAGATAACATAACCTTAATAATGTGATAATAATTGTATAATCATTGTATTGTATTGTTTTCAACTGCTAGCTAATTGTCGTCTATAAAGTTTCTGTCATGTACTGATATAAAGCTCCATTATCAAAACTAACACAATTCATGGACTGCATACAAAATGAATATTTATCAAGTACAAACGTATTTTATATTTGTTCAAACCCTTTTGATAAAAAACCCGTCTTAATGAATGCTTTCCTTTCAAATGAAATGGATTTTTTGCTATTTATCGAATGTTACAGTTAATTAGATCAAAACCGGAAGTTGTCAATATTTGGTTGTACTTCAAACAATAGTTTGATCACAATTTATTGAAGATAAAATCTTGTTAAAATTCGTTTTCTAAAAACCTTATCACTGCCAATGTCATAGTCATATACATGTGTTAGATATATGGGCGCCATGTCTAAATGTTACGAAGCAAATGTGCTTGAATTTTATGGAGCGCATGCTGGAACCTATATATTATCATGTATGTTGTATATGCGTGTGCGTGTGTTTGATACATATATATATATATATAAATATATGTATGTGATTTTCCATTGAACATGTATGCCTATATTTTAGATTGGATGGATACCCATGAGTCTGTATACAAAGATGATCGGGATTGTATTTATTTATTAATAAGCAATATTTAACGTTATTTTTCTTTCAATAAAGGGTCCTGAAAGAGGTGATTAATTTTTGTTTTGTAATTTGTTTCTTTTTGAAACACCTATAACTTATACATATATAATGATATATCCATGTATTGTAATCTGATAAATATACTACAGTATAACCTCTGCAGAACGGCCCTCTACTGAGCAAATCTTCTGCACAACAACAGCATTTGATCACCTCATGTGCAATTTTAATTAAGTTAAACCTCTGCTGAGCAACAACCTCCGAACAGCAATTCACACTTTAGTCCCTCCCAGTGGGTGTTGCTCAAGAGGTTATACTGTATCTAGTAACTCACTATTATACTATGTATAAGTTAGAGCTATTGTATTTTGTTCTGTTCTGTATTGATAATTCAATATGATCATATATATTGTACTGACATGTCAATGTACTTGTATTTGCGGCTTGGGTCTAGGACATTCCGGTGTTTATATGAATAAACTTATAAACTTGTATAATGCATGTTATATTTTAATGACATGGTTTAAGACAGTTTTCATGTCTGTTTTAAATGACAATATCTTTGTACTTTTGCTTCCCTTTTCAGACGTATTACAACTCGTTTTGTGATAATATTCCAAAGTTTAATAGAATTGTATAAAAGGGATTTCAAAAAAATATTTAACTTTAATACAAGTCAGTGTGTTGACATGTTGTACGTTTTTTACAAACTTCTGTTTCAGATTTTCATTACATTTTGAGATTTTAAGAAAAATGTTTCAAAAGTCACCTATTTTCACATTTCTCATATATTTTGTGTTGAACAGTCTCCATTTTAGCTTGTAGTATGCATCCCATAGGGTTTAAAGTTTAAACATATATGTATTATATACCCCATGAAGCTTGGTAATTAATAAAACATTATGTAGAATCCAAACCCTTGTGTTGCTTTTAAGTTATTCCATCTTTAATTGAAATACATATATATTCTTCAGTAAACCTAGTTATAAGATGATTAGTGAGCAAGAAACAACGAACTGTTGAGGATGAGAAGATTTGCCTTCACACTACTAACTTCCAGTAAAAAATAGGTCGATTTACTTAAAGATGTTATTGTATCACTAGAGTTTTAAATACAAGCAAACAATTCAAGTCTAAAAGCATTACAATTGTCAGAAAGTTTTTATTGTCGTTTGTAAAGTTTAATTTTTCTATTATCTTTTCTTATATTTTAACACCGTAACAACACATTGTATATGTCATATTACGGCGGTTGGTCATCCTACCAACTATTCCTGGAAATGTTAAATCCCTGGATTAAGTTGTTAACCAGTAAATAAGCGCATTACATATATTTAGGTCAGTGACTGACAATTGCCCTACATGAGTTAGAATAATCAGTGGTAGGAGAGAGAATGCCAGTAGAAATTATTTCATGACTTAGCTTCTTAAAAGTATGTCCCATCCGAAAATCGAGCTTACGACCCCTCGATCTGGTGACAAAAAGTTTTGTACCAGACGGTCAGTCCTATCATAACCATAATCAGTCACGCTGTTATTGTCATTTGAAATGATGAGATTTTTTTTGTAATGTTGAAAATATCTCTATCATCTGTGGCTAGTACATATTGACGAAGAGACGCAGAGGTCATCACAATCATTAGGCCTACAACTCTAATCCGAACATACGAAGCAGTCTACAATAACTTCATAGGTAAGGTCTAAACATACCTCAGTGTACATATCGTATTGTCCGTTTTTTTCTCAACTGTCAAAGACTGAATAATTTCAAGATGGATGAATGCATTTATTTTTTACTGGCGGCATTATTGTCATTAAAATATCTTGACTAAAACATATAAATTACGGCATAAACAGCTTTTCTCGATCATAATACACATTTTCGGAAACTCATGGATGTATTACAACAATGATTTTAATAAAAAGCATTCACCGTGAAATTATTCATGCTTTGACAGTTGAGAAAAAATGAACAATAGTAATGCTTTAATGGAGTACGACTTCAGTTGACCAATTCGTTCGAAATGAATCGCACAACTACTCGCACATTTTAGTGTGGGTGGACGTGATAAAACTCATGTTAAAAGAATTAAAATTGTTTATCGGGAGAATAACTATAGCCTTTGTGTGAAAGCAATCATTTTTACTGCAGTACAAACTGACATTGACATTTTTAAATATAACAATTAATAGCTACTGAAATAAGAGACTTGAAGACGCATTAAATCAACTCTGCTAATCATGTGTTTTACAACCGTTTACATCGTATTAGTACGTAGCTCAAAGTCTGTATCAATTGTTTGAAGAATAGCAATTAATCATTTTTGCAAGACCCTGAGTGAAACTGGCAACCTTGAGAAATTCATGATTTTCATGTTTGCAAATGTATAAGCTTCCTCTAAAACACTTTGTTAGTTTTTTAATAGATAGTGATGAAACACTGTTTTTCTAAATAGACACAAAAACAAATTTTGCATATTGTGTTCTTGCTCTAAAAACTAATGTATCATTTTATTGTCCGTTTTTTTTCTCATTAGTCAAAGTTTGAATAATTTCACGGTCAAAAACATTACCTACTATCTCAATATCACGTGTGTAAGACAAAGAGCGCTTAGTCACCGTGAAATTATTTATGTTTTTACGTTTGAGAAAAAACGAACTATATTTTTTCCCTTAAACATCAAAATAACCTTATCCATACTTGCGTACTTGTTTATTATGCAAAAAATGAAATACATTTGTACCTGAAGACAGACTGTTGGTAAAATATACGACACTGATATGCTGAACACTATAAGAAGTGTGTTCTGATACTTTAAAATTTATATGAACGCTTAGGAAAATTTCGGGCAGCGTTTGGTCATAGACGGACAAGTACATTTTGTGAAGCATAATTTAAGAACACCTGTATTTTGTTTTTGCCTTCAAATACATTTGGCGTTTTGTCTAGGTAGCATCCCTAAGGTTTCTCACTAAAATGTGACCATTGATTGAAGGCTGTCCAAGGTAGGAGCAGCGGTGCAGCAGCAGACGCACACTTGGGGATCTTAAATGTTCTTTGTATAAATGTATAAAATATACCATAGACAAACACATCACACAGTCCAATAATAAACACTCATGTTTATATTGTGTAATAGCTGCACTTTGGGCAAATTTGAGAAAATAGCAATCCTGTTTATCTATTTGGTACATTTTCGGCCATCTTGGAATTGGAAATCGCTATTTTCGTAAATGTCCAACGTCAGTGCTCGTATTACCTACCGAAAAAATCTTACTAAAATGAGTATAAATCGGGCTCATTAGGGTTTTAACTCGTTATTTCATGCGAATGTTATCTGTCTGTGGTAAAAATGCATGTCTTGAATCTTAGTGTTGAATAGTTGTCCTACATCTATTTGGTGGTTCGGTGTCCAGTAATTAATGTGATGTCTGGGCAATGAACACAAATCAGTATCGGTATCTGATATTCTATTCAATACCTCTCTATAGTAATAAGTTCTGATCACAGCCAATGTTTTATTCCTTTTTTACTGTAGTCTAGTGAAGTATTTTCAAAGCTTGCTAACACTATTAAGTGTTGTCCAAAAGGGGTCAGCGAGGTCCCGATCTATTGAAGACACTGTATATACATAGAATACATCTTAGAAAATGGTAGATTTTTAACTTAATATATATAAGTGGCCAGTAATTTCGCTATTAATCGTTTATATTTAAAACTATTTACGACAACGTGAAGTAGTTATAACTAAGGGTTCAAATTTTAGACTTGTTACACCAACTTATCACGTGCCGCGCAACACACTCGTACGCAGAACTCGATTCCTACGACCAATGCTGATTTGTTTAGACCTTCGAAACGTCCTTTGGTCAAGACAGTACTTCTAATGTAAGAATGACAACTCAATAAGGCAGTGGTTATCAGTTTAACTTACTTGTCGGACTTTGATTATTATTTCATAAACTAATCTGTTATAACCATATATTAGAAAATGTAAGTACATTTCAGGTGGATATGGTTAAATTCCAGGATTTCGGTAATTTCTACTTTCCACTAGGATCTGGATTGAACGAGAGGGACTGAAGATAAGAATTGCTGACGGCCATACCAGTGCTTACATATGTTGAAGATATGTGACCGGATGCTGGCTGGTTGAGTGCATGTTTAGATGTCAACCCTCTTACTTAATACATAACTACTTTCACATTGATTTCGATAAGATAATAAATAATAAGAATTCAAACTTCTGCACTATATTTATTTTAATCGATTTCAATCGATTTTGATTGATTTCACTGATTTTGCTCATTTCCAAACAAACATAATGTGTAGTTCTTTAGAACCTTATCCAGGAAAGGCATTTTACATCCACTAAGTTAGCAAAATCATAATAGGCATTCGGAATCAAATGTTTCCAAGGTCACAACCGCTGTACCGTTTTTAATTAGCATAGTTCCTAATAGCTCTTGGGAAATAAGTATTTCTTTCTTGTCGCGTTTTATATAACATCCCTGATGTATAACTGTCAAAGAACCCGTTTAAGCCCCGGACCTGTTCTATTCCTCCATATTCATATATGATAATGATGAAAAAATGGATATTGTCTTTATTGAAGCCCTACTACCAAACGTAATACTATATTTGGACTGCAAAGAAAATCGACATTTACCTATTTCTAAAGATAAGACCCTACGTAACTTTTTATCATTTGGACATTTTTCTGTTATGTAGGGTCTTAACGAATTGGTTCTAAAACGCATAGCAATATTTTTTTAAGGTAAATAAATGTGGGTCAAATTAGCACAAATTAGATAAAAGGTTACTCTTATTTTTACACAGGACCCTGCAAAATAAGAGAACGTCTGTATAATAAAAAAGTTATGTAGGTCTAATATTTAGGACTATTTAATTGAATGCACATATTGCCTCATTATGTTTATCTTATTAATTGCATTTCAAAGAGCTACTAGACCGAAACCGAAAATAGAATGTAGTTGTCCTGATATTAAACAAAAGTTTTGATCACAATATTTTAATATAAGGTCATATTACAGGGAAAAATATCTTACTACGAATAATTATGCTCTTAAATTATTGTGGAACAGACATGTTGAACATTACAGTACATGTATACATGAAATAGAGTGTGCTGCAATAAAAGCATCCCGGTTTTTTTGTGACAATGACTCTTGGGTCAAACTTAATATGTAAAGCAGACAGTCTCTTTTCATGATATACGTGATATAATTGGAAGGAATTCTTTTGAATTCCTTTCTATGTCAGCGCTCTTGGAAATTTGAAAAAGAACGAACAACACCTTCAACTCAATAGAAATCAATGAGTCAATGCGATCAAGAAATAGTGCAGCAGAAAAATATGTGTACTATCAAAAGTAGATAAGTTGAAAAAGTAATTTCAACAAATACTTAAAATTAAGATATTAATTTTTTTTTACACGTGAATCAAACAACTTTCTAACTGTGCACGGAAAAAAGGTCTTTTGTATTATTGCGCAGTGGTATCTACCAAATACAATACAATACAAATATATTTATTTCAGCAATTAAGCACGTACGTGCTTTTCTGCCGTCAGTTGGCGGCAACACCATACATACATATATGTAAATTAATATTTATGACAATACATCATAAGGAATATATATGAACAAACATGTATAAGAATAAAGTAATATTTGAATAATGATACATCACTGAGAAGAGTATGAGTACAGAATGTGAATCTTAAAGCAGTACTTTTAATTGAAAAAACAAAGAATCGTTAGACAAAAAGGTAGACAAAAAAACTCCAAGCAAAACAAGATATCAACAAAATTAAATTGTAAACTTATTATGTATTCACTTGGTTTATTAAAGAAGATCGTTTTTTATTAGCAAGATATATATATTTTGCTAATTTACAAATTAGACTGGTACTTGTTGAGGACATTAAATTTCGTAATTTTTGAATAGTTGGCCAATGGTTATAATAATTGGGTAGGCATTCTTTGCGAATATTACGGTACATAGGACAGATTAAAATAAAATGATATTCATCTTCAATTACGTTCATATCACAAAAAATGCATTTTCTATCGGCTCTGTCAATATTTCTATAACGCCCTTCTTCTACGGCAAGTTTATGAGCAGAGCAACGAATACGAGTTAAAGCAATTCTATGATTATCATTTTTGATACAAGATAAATATTTTTCCGATTCAAAATTATTTTTAAATAGTTTGTAGGTATTCAATTTAGGCATGTTGTCTAAAAAGGAGAAAAATAGTTGATAATATTGACTGTATAAACATTGTATAATATTGTTCAACTGGGAACGTGAAAAATCCATAGTATCCCATATGTATGAGTATCCTAGATCGTTCAACAAGTTCTTAACATCGCCTGCCCAAGAATTTGTAACATTATTTGCTTTATCATACATAAATGTTTTATACATAATTGAGTTCTTGGCATTTACTATTTTAAAAAAATACTTTAAAATACGTTCTTTCCTTACAATATCTAAGGGTACTTTACCAAGTTCGCCAAATACAGTAACATTAGTTGTCTGGTATCTCACATTTAATACATATTTTAAAAATTTGATGTATACTTTTTCAATGTCAGGACTTTTATGAAACCCCCAAATTTCACAACCGTAGTTAAGAATTGGTAATACCATACTATCAAATAGTTTAATTTTTTCAAGTACACCAAGGGAGACAACCTGAAAAATTGATTTAATACAAAATATAGAACGCAATGCTTGTTCAGATAATGATTTCTGTGTATTGTAAAATTTACCATTTGATGATAGTACAACACCTAAGTAACAAAATTTATCAACAATATTCAATTTGATATTTCCATAATAGATATCGAAGTTTTTGCGTTTATTGCCCAATTTGCAACACATCACAACAGTTTTTGATGTATTAACAATAATATTCCACTTAGAACAATAAGTGTGCAAATTATTCAACAGTAACTGTAAGCCCGTGAGAGAATATGAAAAGAGGACGGTATCATCAGCAAAAAGCAGTATAAATATTTGTAATTGGTCTAAACTGACTAAGTCTGCATCATTATCGAAAAGACAAGACTCCATGTCATTTATAAAAAGTAAAAAAAGAAGAGGTGACAATGTCTCACCCTGTTTAACCCCCATATAACTATCAAAGTATTCAGTTAAGTTATTGTTAAGTTTAACGCATATTTTTACAGATTGATACATACTACGTAACATAGTTAAAAACTTAGTGGACATGTTATAATTCATTAGTTTAAACCATATACCATTTCTGTATACCATGTCAAAAGCTTTTTTAAAGTCGACGAAAGCGCAATAGAGGCTTTTTCTTTCATGATGTACTATACGATTAATAATAGATTGTAAAACAAAAATACAGTCTACAGTACTGCGGTTATGTCGGAATCCAAACTGATAGTCAGTTAAAATATTATTGTTTTCAACAAATAAACGGGCTCTTACGTCCAACAGTATAGAAAATAGTTTTGAAAATATACTAGTAAGCATTATCCCTCTGAAATTATCCACATTATTAGGGTCTCCCTTTTTAGGGACGGGGACCAGCACACCCTTAGTCCATTCTTCGGGATAGATTCCAGTATTATATACATGGTTAAACAATTTACATAATATGGGGGCAAGAAGAAATTTAGCATCAATAAAAATTTCAGCTAATATAAGATCTACCCCAGGGCTTTTATCACGCTTAAGCTGATCTATTGCTTTTAAAACATCATTAACAGTAAAATCATTATCTAAAATTTCGACATGGTTGGGTGCAATGGTTTCGTCAATTACGTTTTCGACGTCATGATCAGAAAAGACATTTGGATCAGAAAACATAGTTTTAAAGTGATTATGAAAATCGTCTAATGTCAAATTACTGTTCGTTTTACATTTTTTCTTAAACTTTTTAATAAAATTCCAAAACTGTTTTGGTTGTTTCTTCGCAGCATTATGTAACTCATGCTTTTGTTTTACACTGTAATCAAATTTTGCTTTACGTTTAACTTTTCTATAAAATCGCCGTTTACTAATAACAACACGATGATTATCATTCGAATTACATTTACGATAGTTTTTATTAGCACGGTTTAATTCCCGTTTGGCATTTAGACACGCGGGCGTGAACCACGGACTTGTACTTTTAATCTACCACACAATTGTATATATATGCAATTTTAACGAGCGTTTATCTCAGCAGGGGTTTACTTTGAGAGCGTAGAGCGCTGGACATATTTCGAAGTTAAGCAAGCACATGTAAGGTTAATCTTTGGATGGGTGTCCGTAGGGGTTTAGTGACAGCGCGGAGCGAGTATCATAAATGCTTTTTTTTTAATAGACCGCAACAAATTAACCGTTATGTTCGTCTGATTTCTTGCACCTTAAAATCCCAAAAAAATGCGTCCGCACCTTGAAATTGACGCATAATAAATTTCGGAAAATCAGAAGTTTTCACACTAGACCAAGTAGAAATTGAACTAAAAATTAGAAATTTGAGTTCTAAATAGCAAAATAAATAAGAAAATTTCACTGTTACGGTAAAGCAGTAATGTATTCTTGCTAACATACGGCATTAGAAATTACAATGACGCAATCCATTGTTCAGAAATATGATAACTGCACTCTCTCTCTTAGACCGTAAACTGAACATTTACTCATTCTACACATCTTATCTTGATAGAGAGCAGAGAGGACAGGGAGAAAAAATTACATTGGATTTCCTACAATTTTGATGTCCCAAAATAACATATTAGGCTTGATTTAATTCTTGTGATATTATTAGACATAAGCATAATTTACCAAAATCTAATTACATTGTATACACAAAAAGTAAACCGGGGTAATCTGTGCTTCGTAGCTATCTAGTATTAACAAAAGTAATACCAAAGACAAATGAAGTTATATTTCCGTATGAACTGATGAAGGTGTAAACCTCTTCTACCCTACTTCTACCTAGTTTTAAATTCAATTGAATTTTCATCTGGAGTAATTGTTAACTTGCTTTATATTACCTAGAACTAATTATTACATGATTACACTATAGTCTATAGATATATGGTTATATGTTAGATAAGAAAGTCCATACCTTTTCCATGCTCTTTTTAACTTATGGTAAATAAGTGTCTTAGAAACCGCACAAATTTATTCTTCGCTTTCGCTCGCTTCTCAAAATTCAAAATATGGAAAAAGAATTTAATTGCTCTTTAGCTCAATTCTTTAGAACAAAATACATAGAACATGAGATCAATTTGTTAGGGCCTTAACTCAATGGCAACACATTGTTTAGGTTACATCGTGACCAGCAATCCATCTGTTCGTGATAAGACTCAATCTCTGGATTACTACTAGATGCAATTCAGTGACTGAACACTGCCGTATTAAAATGATTTAGAATCAGTGGTAGGAGGCAGAATGACCGTAGATATTATTTCATGGCATAGCTCCACGAAAGTATGCCCTGCCCATGAATCAAAACACACAACTTCTCGATCAGTAGCATTATATGCATGTAAAATGAAATATGAAACACATTCGATTATGAATGATAGAGATATGATGATGGATATCGAAATAGTAACTTTGGACTCCTAAAATCGTTCAAAAATTCCTTCCAACAGTACGTTCAGTACTTTGATTATATTTGATAACTTCGTGGATGTAAAAGAGTTTTAAAGTCTACAGCCTACTATTAATGAATATCTTCATAAAGTGGCAAAAAAGAAGATATCCCTATTACATTCTACCATTTAAATTATTACCTTATTAACTTTTTTTCTTGTTTTAATGTTCGTTACCACGACTAAATGTTCCCTCTTTACTTAAGATTTTCAGAGCGAACAAATTCTTAAAGTGATCGTGATACGCCCGTTAACCCTTAACCGCTCAATCCTGCATTTTTACGTGTCTAGACCCCCCCCCTCCAAAATGGCTGCCACAACCTTGAAAATGGTGTTTTTTAACTGGAATAAGTGAATTTCACTTAAGGATAGTTGTCCCAAAAAATGAGCTTTTTTTTCGCGCGCCTCCCTGCCAAAATGATGTCTCAGGGGGGTTTCTAAGGGGGAATGTGCCCCCCTTTGTTGCTGGGGTTTGAAGGGGGCGCAGCGCCCCTCATCGCCAGAAAAAAATCGGGGTCATTGAGTGCAGAAAAATGGCGCCAAATGCTGATAAGTAAACACGTTTTCAGTATCTGAAAGACCTGGCACTTAAGACCTCAACTTTGGAAAATATTACCGTTTGAAACGCAAATGTGGGGTTGAAAAAGAGCGAAAATTGCATTTTTGCCGTTTTTGCTCCGCCATAGCGTTGCCATGGTAACGGGGATCGGGGCTCAACTTAGTTTTTCTGAAAGACATTCACCCAGGTTATAACTTGGCAAAGTTGCATATCTGTATGATAATTAGTAATGAAATTAGAGCATCTTGAAATAGCCCTTGCGCGTAATGGTGAAAAAATGGCTACTTTTCACACATGTCGCAACCAGTAAAGGGTTAACTCAAACTTGAAGTTAAATTACAGATGAGAATTCGTTCGTGAAACCTGGTCCTCCAGACTTCACAAAGTAGTTACTTTAGTTCTAACTAAAACCATTCATATTCACTTAGTTAAACACGATTTCTTAGGTTCAACGCCATAGCAAAACATAGTATAGGTTATATAACCCCGGTCAGTCCACCTTATCACCGTTTCTGCAAGGGGTTAATCTCTGGAGTTAGCTGTTAATCAGTTACTTGGTACGGTACATATTTTTGTCAATGACTGACAATCGTTCAACATGATTTAGAATCAGTGGTTGAAGGGAGAATCGTCGCAGAAATTATTTCATGACAAAGCTTCACGAAAGTATGCCTGGCCCTGGATTCGAACCAATGATACCTCAGTCACTGGGATCGAGCTTCGCAACCAGCTATAGCTAGTATGGCAGCTTTTAACATATTCATTTGAGTTTCATTGGAAAAATATGATGATACATTCTAATACAAACAAACTGTTCGACTTTTTGCATTATTCATTCAGAATGCCATTCGAAATCTTTTTATACAGGTCTTTCAAATTCAAATATCAAAACTGAGTTACTATAATACATAAAATTGTATATACGCTTTCTCATTTAAATGGAATGTGAAACCTAATTATTATATTGGATATTGCGTAATACGTGCAATATATTTAGAAAAATGAACAAATCTTGGGATTCCAGGGTACGTATGTTTTAAATATAACACGGTTTTCCGTCTACTGTTAATAACCGGAGATATTTATAACGCCACGTTTTGTATAGCTTATTTTCCTCAACTATCAAATCATGAATGAGTCCACGTTGACTTCGTGTTCTTTGATCAACACTCGTGATATCATTATGGTAATGTGTATTCAATAACGATGATATTATTCAAATTTTAATCGTAATAGCTTCACCGTCTATTAATAGAATGCATTTAACGTTTTTAAATAACTTGGTTGGAAAACCAATTTATGTTACTTGTGTTATTAAAATACATCTTGAATGTTCAATATTGAAACAAGTTATAGATTGTATGGCAAATATCCAATAATAAAGCACTACATGTCTATGCGTGTTGTCAGTTGTTAGCAACACTTGTTCCATAAATAGTATACATGTCATTTTTATTAGCCTGAACAATGGCTTAGATCTTGTGGTAAATGATTCAAACATTATTCAAACCTTGCTGCTTATGTCAACGTTTTTAAGTACGAAATAGTGATGAATATATTTAATTATGTTTCAATATTATTTGTATGATTATTGCTTCATTATGTTTTGCATAATGTATTAATATTTGTGCGTCATTAATGATTTATAACATTTACCTTTACCACACCACAATATAATAACTTGTGTATATTATTTATGTTCTATTAATATGTAGAGGTTATTAAAGAAGGCAAGTATGCCTTCGGCACACTTGCTAAGGTATTGGCCCGAGGGCTAATGCCGGGGGAAAGTTTGTCGATATCGACTTAAGGCACACATGCCCTGCTTCATAACTTTTTTATTTCTTGCTCAAGGAAATTATCAGTGCGCCAAGTGGGGATCGAATTCGGGACCTTTCGATCCCTTAGCGCGCGTCCTATCACTGGACCACTACTCCTACAAACAAGTAAAGTGCAGGTAAAGCACAGCACAACACGAAACAACACAGGACAGCACAACACAACACAACGCAACGTAACACAACACAATGAATCAAATATTTTTTTTTTGTATTTAGCATGGCCCATTTATAGATAATTGCCTTTAACTAGGCGAACATGAACAATAGTACAAGAGAGAAGACGTAACAGTACACCTATCAGGACATGATATCATATTTAGCAATTTCATATCGAGGTTCTACGAAATGATCGTCGACTATCATTCTTTTGGCACTAGACCAAAACATGTGTCTTTGTTTGCATAGGTATAAGGGGCGTTTTATCGTCTGATCGCACAAATTGAATCGGTTATTTTAGATAGGAGGTATAGTTTATCTGGGGTAGATTTCGTTAAAGCGTAATATAAAGAGCGGTTAATCGTCTGATAGCACAAATTGAAGCGGGTATTTTTTGTAGGAAATACCGATAGAATGAGGAAGTTTCAAGTATGTCAAATATAACGCTTTGAAAATGAATAAAACGGTGTTGAAACATTAACTTCCTCCTTGGGCTCTCGCTTTGTCGGAAACCCACGTTGAATTTATATTTATATCTATAACAACCTTGCTCAATGTAAAGGCTACCAGTGATTCATTTGGGCTAGCATGACATTGTTGCTAGCAGTTAAAGTTATGATAAATGCAACTTTAAATGCTAAATGTTCATGGTCGGAGTGAATGTTCCCATAATGGCTAACTCTTTTTCTAAGCATGTTGTTTTATGTTGACGTTAGAGTAAGGGAATAAGGGAATGCAATGAATTAAAATTTGTTTTAAAACCTTAGATTGAAAGGACAGATAACATAAACAATTCTGGAGTCACCAAAAAGATACCTTTGGAGTTACCTCGCGGGATCCCAAATTTCAAAAGGATTTTCGTTCAGTCAAGTAAGTTTAGTATTATTTAACTTTTCCTTCCCCAATAATATAATAGATCAGCATATCTTGAAAACAAATAAATATATCACGGTAACTCTAGTATGCGTTTTCATTTGTATTAAACATTTATAAATAACACAAAGAACAAAACATTCATAAATAAAAGTAGGAACAAGCCACTCATGTTGTGAGTTAATTTTCTCAAGTTTATCAAGTTTCGTTTCATTTTTTCAATATCTTTGTACAATTGTGCAATGTTAAGTTCCGTTCAACTTATGATATTTTCCCATTTTTATGTAAACCTTTTTTACTGGTCATTATTTCTAATATATTCGAATGATCATTGCTTTACTCATTTGACAAATGCCTTAATTAATACATGAATATAGTTCGAGCATGGCGTCATCTTAAGCTGTATTCCTATCATACATGTTATTTGATCCTCACGTCAGGTTCAGTAGATAACACGTCTGACTACGAATCTTGGGTTCGTGAATTTGATTCCTGAGCTACACATATATACACTAGTCACTCGTTAATTTTTGTCATAAGATATTTCTTACGACCACTCTCCCACCTACTTTTTAGCAATTTGGATAGGTGTCAGCCACAGTTAAGGACATATGCTATAGTCAAACGAAAAGCTAGATTCATGATGCACAAGCCTGTTAAGTTACAGTGGGTAGGACGGACTAGGACAGCTTGACCACCGTGGTATGACTAAACAATGTTGACATGCAGCAAGCATCGCGTTGCCTTATGAGATTTTTTTAAACCATGCAGTTTTTCTATTTATAAATTAGATGGATCTTTAATTATTTATTATTTTATTTCACGGCGTCTCAACGCCGTGATATTGTGGTGGGTAGATTTTGATAGCAATGGGCAAAAGTCACGTGATAAAAAATGATAAAAATCCTTTCGATTTCCACTGCCGACAAATTTATTTTTTGTAATGCAGTCATAGTACAGCCCATTTCCGTTAAAAGTTAAATAGAAAAATCATTTTTGGGGGAATCCATATAAACAATTTTTCTTGCAACAATGCAACACACGAAAAATCAGCGTTTTATATCAACACATTTCCGCAAATCCTTTCGAATCACACGAAAAGGGGTAGGTATAAATCGCGAACCAACCGGACCAGGAGACCAGTTTAGTATACGGATACAGTTTAACAAATATGCGTATCATAATGTGTGTATAGTACATATATTATTGATATTTGCCAATATTTTATTTGAAAAGATAAGACACCAATATCGAAATTATATTTTAAGAAATAACTTTGCAGACTTTAACTATTAAAAGAATCGTCGATTGCTTCATCACAGATTGTTGTAAATATTATATATTTCAACTGTTAGAGCATTTATCATTTGAAAACTAATTTGATATGATTCATATATTTTAATAATATACCTTTTTTCTTATTAGCCGACTGTATAAATAAAGAAGCGTAATCGTGTAACATTGACTCTACTGAGCTCTATTGGTGATCTTTTCTAACTATGATTAAGTGCAGCTGACCAGTTAATTTTAAGAGCATAAGAGTTACGGACCAGGGTTGAGTTCAGTAACTGCGAACGTTATAGAACGTTCCGCAACGATACATTCGGAAGTCCTCGACCATTTGCTGCGAATAATCTCGGACATATTTGGACGCTATTTTGAAATGTCCGGCGTTAAAGTAAACAAATGTATGACCGAGGAGTTCCGAATGCATCGTTATGTAACGTACTGTAGCGTTTTGTGTAATTGAACTTGCTTCTGGTTATAGATCGAGCTGATGTAAGATTATTTTTGCAGACTTTTTTTAATTATGAAAAGTTTGGTACTATATTGACGGACTATTGACCAGACGGACCAGGTAATTTTAAGAGAGTGAAAATGGCGGACATTTACACCTAGGTGAAAAGCTCGCCAGTTTTTAATTTGTTCGAATGAAGTACGTTTTCTCGAGTCCGAGTGAATTCATTATTAAGAAAAATGATTTCTATTCGAAATAGCTTGCCTTTTGTATTTAAGTGCATCTTTTCGGAATTAAAATACATGTTAAATCCTTTCGTGTATCCGGCAACAAAATTCTTCCGTAACAAGTAAAGGTATGACTACTCTCTAATACACCGGTTTGAAAGATTCACTCGCTGACTCTCTACCTCTGCTTAAATACTATGCGCAAACTGATATTTCTATTTCAAGGCAAAGACACACACATTTAGATTGCATGACTGTCTCGTGATTAAAAAATAAATGCAATAAATGCAACAAATGTTCACGCCTGTAAAATCAAAATGTCGAAATTCAAAGATGCTGGACAGTTATGCATTAGTTAGATGATTGGTTACACGGATTGGTAAGAACAGATTCGCAATGTGAGGAGCACTTGACTAAACAGAAGCGATAAGTCATGTAAATAGCTTCTGTTCTGAAGAACTATGTTTTCCCTTCTGCCGATCTTTTTAAGCGTCATGCAAATATGAATTACTGGAAATAAATCCAACTAAAACCAAACATCCTATCGGCATAAAGATGGTGTCTAGATCCAGACCATTCGCGTACTCCAAATTTGTCAAGATTCTCAATCTAACTAGTATCGAGAATCTTACTAGGCTTTTGGAACGAGATTGTTACATTTGAACAGAAAAACGTTTTATGACAAGTTACCTTTTAATTACTGAAAAACCTTAACATGACAATTCAATATAATGCTCTTTTGAGTTACCTTTAGATTATACTTAATCATTCTTTTTTGTTTGCCGTGACAATCCCTTTGCTGCATTTAGCAGCAATTTTTTACTTGTATTCTTTGTGTGTTTGGGGTATACTTTATCACTGTAACTTTATTTTACGATGACATTGTTATCACCATTGTTTGTAGACAAGTGCCACTTACCAAAATCACAACAAGTATTAATATACCAATACAAAACAAAATTATACAATTGAGTAATTTTATACAATTTCTATATCTTGATATTTTTCTTTTAAATTCTCATAAGGGAAAGTCTAACAAAGAACGAAGAGACAGAACACTCCAATCGCTATGGCAAATAATGCCTTAGTTACAGGACCCTCGGTTGCTGAACAAAATCATGCTGGCGTGTATTTCGAACATTATAATATAAATGCTAACACCGTGAATGCCTTTAGTGGGAAATTCGAATATTGTTTATTCGAAGTTGGAAAAGGCGTAAGCATTGAAGATAAGTCTAATGATGAAAAGACTAAAGAAGAAACTACACCAAAGACAACCATGCATAGTTACGGAATAAATAAACATCATACGAGTAGTAAAGAAAAACAATTTGTGACTGATCTACCTGTATTTTCAAATGTGATTCAAGATCAAGATGACAGTACTAATTCAAGTTTTCCAGGAATTATAGGCCAGTCAAATTCAAGTGCGCTTGTCCAATCTGATGCATTTGAATGTGACCAATCAGGCTCACATACGCTTGACTTATTTGATGACTTATCAAACTCTCGTCACAAGCATACCAAGAAAATCACAGCTGAGCATATTCACCGAACAGTTCCATATGAAAAGAAATTCAGATCGGAATGTAACGGTAACGATTTTCCATCTTTAACCTTCACTGAAAACATAAGTGACTATGCGTCTGAAAGTGAAAGTTTGGACTCTGGATTTGATGGTGATATTTATATAATTAACAAAGTAAGGGGACACGGAATGTACAAAAAACACAGTTGCTTTAAAATTAATCACATTAAGAAGACATTCAAAAGAAAGAAAAGTGTAAAAAGTACACGCTTAAACAAACAACTGCGCAGAAAAATGAAGGCAGTATCTAGACGAATTGTTTTTGGAAACAATCAATCAACTACATTGGTATTTGGACTAGGTTCTTATTTTGACCGGTTGAACACTGGTCCAACACCATCTTTTGGTGAACAGATGCGTTATGAATGGTTACGTTTCGTATCATTTCAAAATTACTCAGGATCAGGAAGTATTATCCAGTTAGCTAGACATGGTTTTTACCACAATCCAGACGATGGACCAGCATCAACTAGATGTGTATATTGCAACGTTCTTATTCTAGTATTCAATTGGGAATGCTTCGATGACATTGCCTTAAGACACCGACAGATGTCAATTAACTGTCCTATTCATCTTAACTCTAGTCCAGATATTCCAAGACAGTTCATCAATTATCCAATACGAGACAATAACAACGATTCGGCTCGCATCGAAACTTCACAAAGCGTGTTTAATCAAATTCCTTCGTCACCAAGATTGTCTTTGTCGGTGCGTGAGGTTTGTAGAATTTATGGAAACCAAGTGAATCCTATGGCTAATCCGGAGACAGTCGTAAGTATGACGATATAAATATATACATGTATACATATAACCGTTACCGTGACCGATGATTATGGATAATAGTTATCATATTATTTGATCACAGTTTGAGCAATTTTTATTAAACAACATTCAAAGAGATAAGAATATGACTGGATGTACAAATGCTTATTAAGATGCCATACATGAAGGGTTGTTGTTTGCCTGCATACGTCAGTCGAAGCAAAAAATTAACAAAATCATTATTTCGATATAAGATCGATTTTGTTTCATCTCGTCAGCTAATTATGTATTTTTGTCACTCTTGGCAATGCTTCTCGTGAAATATTGCATCCATAGCTTATTAATTCAAGAATGATCTTACGCCGAATTCATCAAATATTCTTTGTACAAATGATTTATGGTACACCATTTAAAGAGATTGGTGTAGTGGCTGATTTATGCCATGACGCATTGTTGTCCCGCGGGGCGCCACACGAAAACACGAAAGTACGACAAAATGGTCTTTTTGTCGTATCATCGTCCCGCGAGTAGATCTGTCGTATAATTGTATTTTCGCTCTTTCGCCTTCCGCTCACACATGCGTTCATCTTCAATTGTCCTCTGCGCATGTGTGAGCGGAAGGCGAAAGAACGAAGATACAATCATGTGACAGATGAATCTGTCGTATCTTTGTCCCGCGAGGCGCCACACGAAAACACAATATACGACAAATGTCATCGTTCCGCGGGTTGTAAGACAAAAACACAAAGATAAGACAAAATAAAGACAATAACACGACACGAAAATGTGTCGTATCTTTGTAAAAGTTTTGTCGTAAAAATACATTGTTGCATTGTGCATTCACAGGCGTAAACACGACAAATGATTAAAATGTCGTATGATTCTGTCTTTGCATGGCGCCTCGCGGGACGATGATACGACTAAAAGACCATTCTGTCGTACTTTCGTGTGGCGCCACGCGGGACAACAATGCGACGTGGCATAAATCAGCCACCATAGATAGACAAATTGACATTTTAACTCAAATTTATCTTACATACAGGACAATAATATTCAACGAACATCTACTTCAACAATTAATGATTTACATGAACACGTTAGTGCTTATAATCAAAAGTTTAAAACATATACATATACAGGTTGCCGAAGTAGAGAGCACAGCTGATGCTGAAAGTCAGAGCGTATTTTCTCCCAACGAAGTGGCTAGACGCAACTTTAACCAATATTATCATGATCAGCCAGGTATTTTAGTCCATATATTATGATGATGTAATCTAACTACTTAATGGTGAGAAGTTATTTATACGTGGCATAAACTAAAACAAACGTCAATTGTAGCATTTGTCTTTAATTTAAAGGTCTAACGGTATAATTTTTGTTAACTTTTTAAGTGAGTCATTGTTATTGCACGTACGATTCATGCTTAAAAGGTATGTTAAATGAACATTATATTCATTCTAGAATTATGTATTCTACAGTTTAAATCGTCCTATGTTTCTTGTTTCTATTCAATAGCAGATGTGGCACATGTCCCAGATGCAGAAGACTTGGGTGTCAGTACTCGTTGGAATCAAAGAAATGAACCACTAGATCAGTTTGGAGCAGTTGGAGGTAATTCCATCATATAGTATTTCGTACACGTGCAATATTTCTCTTTTGTTGACAGTCTTTTTGTACCAATAGTTAATACAAAGACATGAGTCAAGTTTGCTTTAATGGAATAATAAAAGATATTTCTTAAAGATCTTCAGTTTATTATTATCAAATAAATTATCAATTACTCCGTTCATATAATTCTGTTTGTAAGAATCATTTATAAAAAGTATTCTTTGTTGATAATCTACTCTACGAGAGGAATAAGTGTTACTTAAGCAATGTCATTGTTTTCTTTAAAGGTGTTGACGACATGCACCCAATAAATCAAGTCCATATTTCAAATGTGATTCAAGATCAACATGATGCTATTGTTGTGGACCAAAATTTATGTATTGAAATGCAAGATACAGCAGAAGAGAGTGTGATGTTGAATCCTCATACTCCTTCAACGAGTGAAATCAACCATTCTATTCAAATGAACCCCCAACTTTTCAGCAATACTCCATTTAGTACCAAGTATGATAAGAAGGGAAACAATGCTGAAGAATATAGCCCTGAACTTACATTTCGAAATATCAATGCTAATCTTACAGGTAAGTTGATACATTGAAGTACATGTACTGTTTATATTTAGATTAATATACAAATACTTCCCATTATAAAAAAACCTTTTGAATCACCAGTGATATAAACAGTGATTGCAATAAGTTTTATGACATAAATGGTGTCATGTATTAAGAATTTTTTTTCGACACATGGGACAATCTTTTAATGTGGTCGCACACTTTTCACAAACGTCAAAATGACCACAAGGTAACAGTGTGTTATTGATACGTCTTTCTTTACATGTTTTACATTATACTTGTATATGCAAGGGATCAATATACTTTTCATGTCCGTTTAAATTCTGATTTTTGTGAATGCACCCAACAATCGAATAATCAATTAAACGTCAGTTTCAAATACACTGAAGAGATTCGGATATCATGTGATATCACATTATTTAACTGGATACACATAGTGCGTCCTTACCTATGCCTATGGTCATGGTGATACAGGTAAATATAACTACTATCGAAGTTGATAGCTCGACAATATAGTTTTAACCTAACAGGACAGTTGAATGTTATTAACTAAGTAGTGTATATGACTGAGTAGGCGCTAACTGTCAGGAAGGTAGGCGCTATATAGCATTGTCACATGTACATAGTGGTATGAATGTACTTAGTTTATTCCATGTGGTCTTGCATGCTTATGTTATTAAAATGAACTTAGCTCTTAAATTGCTTTTGAAGTTCCCTTACCGCATACATTCATACATAATATTGTTTTTTTCATAATCATGTGCTATAAACGGTCATTGTTTTTGTCAACAAAACAGCCATGGTGATTTTTGTTGTAATGCCACATAAACAATCATTTGATGACAATACATTGAATGGTATTTGAATCTGATCGCAATGTCGTTTTAGAGAATGGTGAGCATGAAGATGGTCTTGATACTAATTTAAGCCAGGAAAGCGAATGTGAAGGAGCAGTGGGAGGTATGTCTTGCAATAACGATTCAGAGCATTAATTTCATACACAGATAGTTACCAGTGTATATTGTATATATTTAAAAATTAAATAGTGTTTAAACACTATAAGCAATCTTCATGGCATATTTTACGAAGCATTAACTCCAATTCCAAGGGGAAAAGAGCTTTCTAACCTGATGTTAAGTGTTATTGATTTGGCAATGCACATGACTAACTTTGTGTACAGTTTGTTTGCATTGCGGTCCATCAGTTGTTACAATTCGTACGTATCAGGAGTTGACTTACAATCTGTAGATAATCTACACTCACGAGACCTTTGGAATAATTGCATGACAGCAAATGGTAATCATGATGACCATACTGGTATTAAGCATTCCAAGTATAGGACCATGGCTCAACGAGTGGACTCTTTTGCAAATTGCCCTGGTCAAGAAATTATAAATGCAGATCAAATGGCTTCTGTTGGATTCTTTTACACAGGTATACCCACCTTGGTATTGTAACTTTAGCCTAAGGAACTCAAATAATTCGTGGTTGTAATGGGGAAAAAATGCAGTCTTGTTGGTTGGTTGGTTTTTCGCTCGGCCGGTCGGTCGGTTGGTTTTTTTACTAATCTTTCCGAGGGATCAGTTCTAGAACCTAATCAAAACAATATGTAAATAAAAAGGTTGGACATGGGATTGATCCTTAGAACCCTTTTAATGTGTGATAAGTGATTATAATAAGCAGACCAAACAGCTCTTTTCGATGAGGAGGATATTGTTACTTTTTGCGGAAAACATATACATTAACCAACAGCCAATAATCAATTTTCGATTATGTCTTGACGGTGCTAATTCTAGTGATCGGTCAGTAATGTGTTGAAAGGTAGAATGTAAATTTTGAAAGTAAAGTATAGTGCGGATAAAAGCATTAAAACTGGAGGGAACCTTAACGCACTGACCACCACCTGTCTGGCAGTAAATAATTAGAGACTGAGCTAGACTTGACTGACAGGGTAAGCAATACCAGAGCTTGATACGTGTAAAATATTAATTATTATGATAACTACTGAGGAAATGATAAGGGTTGTTATTTAGATATCTAGTAGGAATAATATGGCAACTGTCGTCTGCCACTTTTTGGTTTATGATTTTATAGAAGAAGATGAGGGAGGAGTGGAGTTTACGTTGATGAAGTGTTTGATGGTCTATGATTTGCTGATGTAGTCATTATCTGAAATGACGTTTCTTGCTGCTAACCGTCTGGCCTGTTCTTCGTAAGATTAAATGTTTTCCCCTGTGTGGTTTGTAAGTTAGTCATAGAAAGGTTTTGACCAACATTTAGAATAGCAATTAATAAAATGTGTATAAGAGTATGCGTATCAAGAAAATATAGCAAGCACGTTTGGGTACATTATTATAGACACTTCGAATGAAACAATAGATCAAAAGAAGTAAATATCGTTCTTATGCTATGTGCAAGCTTGTAAATATATTTGTTATTTGCAAGGAATTTGTTTGTATTTAAGGTGTATCTGACGGTGTTCGATGTTTCTACTGTGGTGTGGGCATAGAACAGTGGACATCAGGTACATCATCTATTAAACTATACATAAGTTTCTATTAATTGGTCACCAAAACTTAAGTATACTAAGCAACAACTGTTGCTAGAATGCTCATCTCGTAGATACAACCTTACCATAACCAAATATGACAAATTTTTCAGGTAATTACTTATAAATTCTGGAACGTGAAAACATACGAAAAGGTATTATTCACAATGCAAGTTAAATCTTGACTTTAAGTTTGTTAATTGGCGTGCACAACTAGACACATCGGTATTGTTGCACATTTCAAAATTATAGTTCATAAAGATTTGTTAATTTCCATAAATATCTAAACCAAAATATATGCTAAGATAATTCAAGGATTTATCCAAATGCTTTTGATACCCATCTTGATTCAAAACTTACTATAGACATTTCTCGTTTGTTGGTTAAAATTTTATGATTTGAAAAATATCCAATAAAATTCGATTTGCTTAAAAACTTCTTATTGATCATATCACTATATAATTTCGCTTTTTTTTGTAAACGTAGGCGATGATCCATTAAATGAACATAAAAGATGGTCACCATCCTGCGGTTATCTAAAAATGAAACTTGGAGAAGAAAATGAATCACCGGATCCACATGATCAAAATCGACAAACTTTGCAAAATAGGGTGCCTAAAAAGAAAGTAAGAAGCAAAGTGCCAAACATGAAACAACTTCTATATGATGAGATAGATGACGACTCTGAAAGTAAAGAGAGAAGTGGGATTACTTCAGATAGACAACAATTAAATGATAACAATGACAATTGTCATGTATTCAATTCAGCGCAAAATGAAAGCAATATTGATCAAAGTTAGTGTGCCCTGTTTTATATTATTAGATCAAAAGATCATATCTATGCTTGCAAGTGTGATTGCAGCTTTTATGATGCTGAGTATAAGTCTCTAAAATTAATTAAAACTATTGTAACTCAAGTCAGATGGTTTTTCCACTAGTTCAAAGATGACTAGTTACTGCTATATGGCATACCATATCGTTCAGTTGCTTTATTGCATTTGAATTATTACACTTTGTCTTGTATTTACCTATATCTACCTATTAAAGTAACAGCTTTGGAGAACTCGTTTTACAAGTTCTCGCTTACTTTTCCAAGGAGCTGAAATTGACCTCACTCGAAACTCAAGTTTGTGGATTTTCTGTCTGTGCGCAGGCGGTACAAACTAAGATAGTTACACATAATTGCTAAAAGCACGAACTACGGATAAAGTCCTATTTTTCTTACAAATTTGTACACATATTTTTCATTGTGACGGTAAAAGTTTGTTTGCACCGCAGGGGAAACCCAAATATTTGAATAGTTTTTCATTACAGAAAATTCAGGGAATGACAAGATCTGATCAAGGATTCCGTTACGATCGGCATATTCGAAATCATAATTGTAATTATTGCTCATCGACCGCAGCTGTTCTCATATATACAGCTATCAGTAGTTGCCTTACGCTCGGTTAATCGTAGTTCATTTGATTTAATATTTTCACCCACCATTGTCTTATTATAAGCAAATACAATGTTCTTGCGTTTCGCGCTTTGTTAATGTCAACATAATGATCAGACTTACAGTTGTTTTGATTTATTTTATCATAAACAAATGTATTATTATTTATATTCACAGGTGGAAATATTTCTGATGAAAATAAACTTCTGGGACCACCTCTATTGTGCCATATTTGTTTAGAAAGGCCAAATATAACCAGACTTCCATGTGGACATTTGATAACTTGTTGTTGTTGCACAAACCGACCATTCCAGTGTCCAGTTTGTAACATTGAGCGTTAAGTTTGACCCCGATCTGACCTTTATGCACGAATACTCATTAAATTGAATACGAATGTAGTATTAATGCTCGATACCTATTGGACTATATCGTCAAAGCTCGAATGTAATTAATACTCGGAGATTGTTTTTTTTATATATTAAAGCGTACGTGCCGAAGTGTAGAATATACGTAGCATTAATTTTCGTCGGAATACGTGTAGATAATTATAAGATGCAAATGTGAAAGGTCAGATCGGAGTCAAACTTTACGCACAATACATGTAGTGTGATAAATTATAAAATATCATGACTTAAATTTAATGAACATGTAAATGGATATGACACACAAGTACAAGTAATATACAATGTACATGCATTGCGTTGTGTTATTATGCTTAAACCAATTATGTTATATTAAATTTTATTATTCGTAATGAAAAAAGCGGGCGTGATCGAGTGATTACGGCGCTGGGGTGGTAATTATTAGATCGCCAGCCCCGCGATGGTTTGAGTCCCATCTAAAACAAATCCGTTGTTTCCTTGAGCATGATACTTTATCCTACTAGTTCAGAACTGTGAGAGGGGCAGGAAGTGGACTCGAAAGTGATTTATCGAAGTTGTAAGAAATTGTGTCACAATTAAGATAAATGATTTAGTTCATAGATAATGTGCGATGGGTAGGGTGAGGGTGATGTGTAAGGCACCCATGAGTTTATTAAGTGATATACATGTATGTGATTTCAACCCAAAGTATCCTAGTGTTTTCGTTTGGAGCTGAGATAATAATTGTGAGTCATGCTTAGCAATAATCCAAATTTATATGTCTGTGAATCTATAATAATGTACTTTATTGTGTTTATCATGCATATTAACATTTATGAAATGTTTACCTTAGATGTCATATTTACCGCTTGGCAAGCACAATCTTTTGGTATTTATAATATTGAAGTTAACTTTGAACGTTTTGCACATTACATCATATTTATAACAGCAAATAATGTAACAAATAAAGTTAGCATGTATAAAGTCAGATGATAAAGTCAAGAAACAAAAAAAGACACGTAGATGGTGCAGTTTTTGCAATTGAAGTATGTCTAATCTAGTATTACGAAGTATATATTTGACTTCCCATGGAAAAACCAGGCCGATGGCTGAAAATTCACAAATTTAGATATTTACATTTTCTGAATCTATACCTTTTCGAACATTAGTTGTGAAAATTTATGATGATTTTGACAAATAGTTAAAAAGTTATAGGGCTCTTAAGAATGTATATTGGGCAGAAATATTTCAGGACAACCTAGACAAATCAACATCAGTTTTCATGAATACTACAGATATATTTTACAACAAAAAACAAGACATATAATGTGTGAATTTACTTCCAATCATTATTTACATAGTATCTTAAGACAAATAGACAAAAAAACATTTTTTTTTCAAATACGCAAAGTTCATAATGTTTCCATGGCAACCATTTATTAATGGTTTATTGACTCTATTTATGTCAAGTTTGAATTATTTGTTTTGATATTCAATGCCACTACAGCATAAAATGGGAAGTAATGCTTTTAAAAGTACATTTGTAATTAGTAAAATTGCAGACAATCATTTTATGGAAATAAAAGATGATAGGATATGAGTTGTTAGTGTTCTAAGGAAACCACTATGTATGTATGTATGTAAGATAAGTCGGAATAGAGATTACAGAATGTTGCTGTTTTTGACATTTTAGTTAATCTTAGAACACTGTACTTCACTTCACGGCTAAGTAAATTTATTCAATTATCATATTAAAACATGTTCACATCCATCCATTTGTTTTGTTTTCAGAACGAAAGCGTTACAATAGCAACCAACCAGCCATATTTAGCTAAGCCAAATAATTTTTCATCAAGAAATGTAAAAAAGTGTGATATTTATTTTCACAATAAAATCAACAAATAAACTTAAATCTATCTAAAATTTGAAATGTACCAATTAAATAGCATTTAGAATGCACAAATGTCATGATGTATTCAACTAGACTTTACTGGTAAGTTTCAAACTTGGGAGACTAAATTGAACAAAATAAGAGTAACTCCGTAGCAATACAAGTACTTCTCTTGAGAAAGCATTACAGCTAGGCTTATTCAACATAATAATTCAAAATGTTATGTTTCCATTACTATAGATATGTAAACACTGAAATGCTAATGGGTACTGGGTAGGCACATGCAATATCAAATACCAATATACTACCTATGTCTACAAGTTTGATTGTTGACAGAACATGAAATCATGTTCTTTCACATTGCCTGCCGGTAAAATAGCTAGAACAAAATGTATATTTTCATTATTCATTTTTTTTGTTTTGTTTCATATTTCATTCATTTAGAAAATTAATATTCAATTAATATTATCTCATTTCTATGAAAGTCAAACATCCTAATACTGTTTTGTTGCTGATTTTTGTAGACTATCATCTCATGATTGGGAATGTGACATTGGGTAAATTTCTTCATACATTTAACACTTTTACTCTGAAGTTAACTATTCTGGTGCTTGTATTTACATCTCAGCATGGTTTAAGGCTGTACTTATCTAAGTATTCATCTCTATCTGTGAAAATAGATTAAAATAATACTCAATAGTTGGACATAAATAGGATCAAGCACATCAATTGACTAAATCAGTCATAAAAAAATGCAACAATTTACTGGCTCTTCTGTTGGTGTACTGTAGAACTTTTGCAGATAAATGGCAATAAAAACCATCATATAAATATGCAAAGTTTTAGTTATTTTTGATTACAAGTGAATGATATTACACACTTGTATACACATGATTAGATAAGAACCAACATATATGGAAGACATATGTACAATAAGAACTACTTACCATTGCCTAACAACAATAATCATACCTCATTTCTAGTCCTGTTATAAATTGTAAGTCGCTATTCAAGTCATCCTGTTCACAGGCGGTCGGCACGGTCCCGAATCAAAAACACTACGCAAGCATGCATAAATATGTAAAATGAAATAATTTACAATGGAGAAAGTGGCCTCTAACATTACTTGGTGAAAAAATAGTAATATACCTTATGTGTATATACGTGTACAGTATTTTGATTCGGGACCGTGCCGACAGCCAATGATCCTTTTAATAAAGTACATGTTATTTGTCAAACCAATATTTCAAATTAAGATTTATATTATTATTGGTAAAAAATATCTTATTGTTTGGAGTATGCCTTCTTTAGCTGTTTATAAATAAATCCGATATATGTTTATACATTTGTATATTCAATTAAGTTTTGATAAGTTGAAAACTTACCAGATGAAAATGTTATTGTTTCAAGTCGTTTTGTTATTAAGGGTTCTAATCTATGCATACTACTATCCCCAGTGACCTATATTGTATTAAATAAAAATATACAACAAATGATTGAGACTTAGTCAATGGTTCATACCTAGGTTGTATTGATGTTGGATCCACATTCTACAAAATTATAGTGGGTGTCCAGTTGCCCGGGACAACAACTTCTTAGTTTCAGGCATCCAGACTTTCCATTGGGCAACCAAAAATCTACAAACAAGATATAGCGTGTGCATCTAAAGGACCTGTTCGGACTACCAACATATCCTAACTTCGTGGACTGAATCCATTAATAAACAACAACGCGTATAAAATTTACGCCTTTACTAAGTCCCGTAAAAAATTTACTTTACTGGTCTGGTTTTACCAAAATTGACTGGATTTCACTTGAAGAAAGTTTTAAAAAATATGTGCGATTTCCTCATCAAATGAAACATCAGAAGGATCCGTGAAAAAAGTCGGGGTCATTGGGTGCTGACAAAAGACGCAGCGGTGATATGAAAACGTACTTTAGTGCTCTGAAATGACGGAGCACATTCGGATTCTTTTTTGTGAATAAACAACCGCATGAAGTAGAAGTAAACTGGAGTATTATGTCCAATATAATTCCAAAGGGAATAGACAAGTACATTATGTACATTTTTATTATAAAAATATAGAAAACTCTCTTGTCGTCCAGCAGAGTTTTCTATATTTTTATAATAAAAATGGAGGATAAAAAGATATTGATAATCCGACTAATTGTTAAAATGCAGTTTACAGCTTCATTATAAAGTCAGAACTCCGTTTACAAATTAATTGACGTCAAACGTTGTTATATATACGAGTAAAGCGAGAGTTTGATGATGCTTTCGTTTTATTAGCAATTGTCTGACAGATGTGCACATTGGTCATATAATTCGCTTGGCAACTGCCTTTTAGAAAACGATATCTGTACCGTAATCCTAATTACCTTGGCAACGCGAGTCGTGGAAATGCAAGTTTTGCTCTTTATCAATCCTTTAATGCCTTTATTTGTTTTTTATTCACTTACCTTCCTAAAATGAGATCTTACTTGATAGAACTTAACACTGAAATGTTATTCTGTCACCATTTTGTGCCATTTTTCTGCTCTCAATGACCCCGATTTTGTGATAAAGAGCGCTGCTGCGACCCCTACAAACAAAAGAGACAGAGGAAGCACATTCACCCAGAGATAAATTTAGATGGAAGAGGTTGCAAAAGGGTCATTTTGTCATCTTTCCTCAAATGAAATTCAAATCAAATTAAAAACACAATTTAAATCCTGTGGCGGCCATTCTGAGATTTGTTAGAACAAGGAATCAGTTAAAGAATAATTTTGAAAAACAATTGTAAATATTTGCATTTCACCTTATGAAAAAGTTTTTTTATTTCGATATAAGTTTTGCGCATTTGTAAGACAAGTTAAAATAATATAGTGTGCAAAGTATAAGCAAAACAAATGTTGTAGTTTTAACTGTGACCATTTTTACACGGGTCCATAGTAACTGTCACATGTATATTTATTATATTATCTGTCCTATATTTTTATATCGTGTCTATGCATTATAAACTACAAATATGATGTTAGATTTAAATTTAGTCCTAAGTAAGAATGTTACAGTTCGACAGTAAATTGTTTGAATAAAATGTAAAACTAGAACAAAAGCTATGATTAGTAATACAAAACAAGAGGGAGGGGGTCATGATGGCCCTTTATCGCTCAAATGAGTACCATTGGTGCATACATGGACAGAGTATGACTGATATATTTTGGTAATAGTTAATCACACGTCCATGGCACCAAATGCTTCAAACGTACGTAGGCATAGTATATAAAGATGACCTGTATGGGAATCTGATTCATTAGTCATCACATGTGCCTGTCAGACAAATGTTTTTTTAAAGGTATGTAACCTTTAGCTCCTGTGAAGTAATTTTTTATCCAAGATAACCCATGTTCGATCCCATCCAAGCAATTATCTACACGAGCATCCTGACCAAGTTTGATGACAAATGGGTAAACAAAATGTGACAACTAGAATGTTCAGATGGGTTTTCTATATTTGGACTGAGTGACCTAGTTTTTGACCCCAGGTGGCTCATAGCTTTACCTAGAAATCATCAAAACAATCTCTCAGACCAATTTCCATGATATTTTGATGAAACAAATAGCCACTACAGTGTTAAAAGGTTTTTTTTAGCTTCTGTGACCTAGTTTTTCATCCGAGATGACCCATGTTCGCTGGATCCGCCTATGAAATTATACTACTTCTAGCTATGAATCTGATTAAATTATTGAACCCGGGTCGATAGCGCAGTTGGTAGCGCGCCGGGATTTGGATACTTGTGCCTGAGGGGGTGCGGGTTCGATTCCACCCGGGAAGGTTATACCCTTCCATGAAAATCTGGCAATAATGTCGATTTTCCTAGCTCCAATAACTTAGCACAACATTCGACGTTCGATATTCGATATTCAATATCGAATATCGAACCAGTTCGACGTTCGACATTTGCATAATGTGCCAATATCGAACAGAAGTTAAATATCGAACCAGCTCGACGTTCGACATTCATTAATAATAGTCCGAATGTAGTTCTGAGGTTGAATATCGAACCAGCTCGACGTTCGACATTCATTAATAATACTAATGGGAATGTAGTTCTGAGGTTGAATATCGAACCAGTTCGACGTTCGACATTCATTAATAATAGTCCGAATGTAGTTTTGAGGTTGAATATCGAACCAGTTCGACGTTCGACATTCATTAATAATAGTCCGAATGTAGTTATAAGGTTGAATATCGAACCAGTTCGACGTTCGACATTCATTTATAATAGTCCGAATGTAGTTCTAAGGTTGAATATCGAACCAGTTCGACGTTCGACATTCATTAATGATAATGATGCGAATGTAGTTCTGAGATTGAATATCGAACCAGCTCGACGTTCGACATTCATAAAAGATAGTCCGAATGTAGTTCTGAGGTTGAATATCGAACCAGTTCGACGTTCGACATTCATTAATAAAAGTCTGAATGTAGTTCTGAAGTTGAATATCGAACCAGCTCGACGTTCGACATTCATTAATAATAGTCCGAATGTAGTTCTGAGGTTGAATATCGAACCAGCTCGACGTTCGACATTCATTAATAATACTAATGCGAATGTAGTTCTGACGTTGAATATCGAACCAGTTCGACGTTCGACATTCATTAATAATAGTCCGAATGTAGTTTTGAGGTTGAATATCGAACCAGTTCGACGTTCGACATTCATTAATAATAGTCCGAATGTAGTTCTAAGGTTGAATATCGAACCAGTTCGACGTTCGACATTCATTAATAATAGTCCGAATGTAGTTCTAAGGTTGAATATCGAACCAGTTCGACGTTCGACATTCATTAATGATAATGATGCGAATGTAGTTCGAGATGAATATCGAACCAGCTCGACGTTCGACATTCATAAAAGATAGTCCGAATGTAGTTCTGAGGTTGAATATCGAACCAGTTCGACGTTCGACATTCATTAATAATAGTCCGAATGTAGTTCTGAGGTTGAATATCGAACCAGCTCGACGTTCGACATTCATTAATAAAAGTCTGAATGTAGTTCTGAAGTTGAATATCGAACCAGCTCGACGTTCGACATTCATTAATAATAGTCCGAATGTAGTTCTGATATTGAATATCGAACCAGCTCGACGTTCGACATTCATTAATAATAGTCCGAATGTAGTTTTGAGGTTGAATATCGAACCAGCTCGACGTTCGACATTCATTAATAATAGTCCGAATGTAGTTCTAAGGTTGAATATCGAACCAGTTCGACGTTCGACATTCATTAATGATTTTGATGCGAATGTAGTTCTGAGATTGAATATCGAACCAGCTCGACGTTCGACATTCATTAATAATAGTCCGATTGTAGTTCTGAGGTTGAATATCGAACCAGCTCGACGTTCGACATTCATTAATAATAGTCCGAATGTAGTTTTGAGGTTGAATATCGAACCAGCTCGACGTTCGACATTCATTAATAATAGTCCGAATGTAGTTCTAAGGTTGAATATCGAACCAGTTCGACGTTCGACATTCATTAATGATTTTGATGCGAATGTAGTTCTGAGATTGAATATCGAACCAGCTCGACGTTCGACATTCATTAATAATAGTCCGAATGTAGTTCTGAGGTTGAATATCGAACCAGCTCGACGTTCGACATTCATTTATAATAGTCCGAATGTAGTTCTCTGGTTGAATATCGAACCAGTCCGACGTTCGGACGACTTGTTTCAGCGGGGATACCTCGATTGGGCCCGTGGCCGCGCTTGAATCAGTGGAGCACGGCCTGTTTCTGCGGGGAAAACCTCGGCTTGGCCCTGGGCGGCGCTGGAATTAGCGGCATGCGGCTTGGATCAGCGGGGGAACCTCGGCTGGGCACTCGGACGGGGCTTTAGCGGGCTCTTTGGGCTCTGTGGGCCTTCTACCGGGGTCTACGCGGCCTGCCGCTAATACCTGCCTGGTTGGCTTGATTTTAGCGGAGGCAAGCAAGGGACACCGGGGTTTACCTCGGCTGCAAGCCAGGTGCGCTTGTATCAGCGGCGGACGGCTTGATTCGGCGGGGAAACATCGGCTGGGCCCTTGGTCGCACTTGAATCAGCGGAGCACGGCTTGTTTCAGCGGGGAATGCCAGGCTAGACCTTCGGCCGCGCTTGAATCAGCGGCGGACGGCTTGTTTCAGCGGGGAAACCTCGGCTGGACCCTTGGCCGCGCTTGAATCAGCGGAGCACGGCCTGTTTCAGCGGGGGAACCTCGGCTGGGCCCTGGGCGGCGCTGGAATCAGCGGCAGGCGCCTTGGATCAGCGGGGAATCTCGGCTGGGCTCTGCTCGACGTTGATGCGAATGTAGTTCTGATATGGAATATCGAACCAGTTCGACGTTCGACATTCATTAATGATAATGATGCGAATGTAGTTCTGAGATTGATTATCGAACCAGCTCGACGTTCGACATTCATTAATAATAGTCCGAATGTAGCTCTGAGGTTGAATATCGAACCAGGTCGACGTTCGACATTCATTAATAATAGTCCGAATGTAGCTCTGAGGTTGAATATCGAACCAGCTCGACGTTTGACATTCATTAATAATAGTCCGAATGTAGTTCTGATGTTGAATATCGAACCAGCTCTAAGTTCGACATTCATTAGCAATAATGATGCGAATGTAGTTCTAAAATTGAATATCGAACCAGTTCGACGTTCGACATTCATTAAAAATAGTCTGAATGTAGTTTTGAGGTTGAATATCGAACCAGCTCGACGTTCGACATTCATTTATAATAGTCCGAATGTAGTTCTCTGGTTGAATATCGAACCAGTTCGACGTTCGGACGACTTGTTTCAGCGGGGATACCTCGATTGGGCCCTTGGCCGCGCTTGAATCAGTGGAGCACGGCCTGTTTCTGCGGGGAAAACCTCGGCTTGGCCCTGGGCGGCGCTCGAATCAGCGGCATGCGGCTTGGATCAGCGGGGGAACCTCGGCTGGGCACTCGGACGGGGCTTCAGCTGGCTTTGTGGGCCTTCTACCGGGGTCTACGCTGCCTGCCGCTAATACCTGCCTGGTTGGCTTGATTTTAGCGGAGGCAAGCAAGGGACACCGGGTTTACCTCGGCTGCAAGCCAGGCGCGCTTGTATCAGCGGCGGACGGCTTGATTCGGCGGGGAAACATCGGCTAGACCTTCGGCCGCGCTTGAATCAGCGGCGGACGGCTTGTTTCAGCGGGGAAACCTCGGCTGGACCCTTGGCCGCGCTTGAATCTGCGGAGCACGGCCTGTTTCAGCGGGGGAACCTCGGCTGGGCCCTGGGCGGCGCTGGAATCAGCGGCAGGCGGCTTGGATCAGCGGGGAATCTCGGCTGGGCTCTGCTCGACGTTGATGCGAATGTAGTTCTGAAGTTGAATATCGAACCAGCTCGACGTTCGACATTCATTAATAATAGTCCGAATGTAGTTCTGAGGTTGAATATCGAACCAGCTCGACATGTGACATTCATTAATAATAGTCCGAATGTAGTTCTGAGGTTGAATATCGAACCAGCTCGACGTTCGACATTCATTCATTATAGTCCGAATGTAGTTCTGAAGTTGAATATCGAACCAGCTCGACGTTCGACATTCATTAATAATAGTCCGAATCTAGTTTTGAGGTTGAATATCGAACCAGCTCGACGTTCGACATTCATTAATAATAGTCCGAATGTAGTTCTGAAGTTGAATATCGAACCAGCTCGACGTTCGACATTCATTAATAATAATCCGATTGTAGTTCTGAGATTGAATATCGAACCAGCTCGACGTTCGACATTCATTAATAATAGTCCGAATTTAGTTCTGAAGTTGAATATCGAACCAGCTCGACGTTCGACATTCATTAATAATAGTCCGAATGTAGTTCTGAAGTTGAATATCGAACCAGCTCGACGTTTGACATTCATTAATAATAATAATGAGAATGTAGTTCTGAGGTTGAATATCGAACCAGTTCGACGATCGACATTCATTCATGATAGTCCGAATGTAGTTCTAAGGTTCAATATCGAACCAGCTCGATATTTGACATTCGTTAATAATATTAGACGTATGTATTTTTTTCAATATTTAGCACATTGGTTGTTGACTTAATTTCTTTGGATCGAAGTACTTTTATTCATGCAATATTTGTTTTTAATATTTTTGATGACACAATATTAAGACATCTAGCTAACAAATTATATAGTCAATCACATGAATAGACTATATCCGGAATTCAAATGTTTGGGGTTTTATTGTCCGTTTTTTTCTCAACTGTCAAAGCTTGAATAATTTCACGGTGACTGAATGCATTGTTTTTGTACTGGCGGCCTAATTGTTATTAAAAATATCTCGACTAAAACATATCATACGGTATAAACAGCTTAACTTGATCATAATACACGCTTTCGGAAACTCATGGATGTTTTACAACAATGATTTTAATAAACGCATTCACCGTGAAATTATTCATGTTCTGACAGTTGAGAAAAAACGAACAATACTTGTGGTACAAACAAATTTTTGTGTTAGTCGCGTGTTTGTTTTGTTGGATTAAACGCCGCAGCAACTCATTGTATAGGTCATATCATGGCAGTCAGTCAACCTACTCACCGTTCCTGGAAAGCCTAAATCTCTGGATTTAGCTGTTAACCAGTTACTAGGCGCTATTTCCGTCAGTGACTGACAACTGCCGTACATGATTTTGAATCAGTGGTAGAAGGGAGAATGACAATAGAAATTGTTTCATGACCAAGCTTCACGACAGTATGCCCCGCCCATGAATCGAACTCACGACACCTCGATGAGAAGACTTGTTCGCTACCGACTGAGCTAGCCGGGCGGGCGAACTAACTTTTATCGTTACAATGAAAGTATGTACAGAGAACAATTGGTTTTATTCCGATTTTGTACCGCCTGTGATCGAAACCCATAATTTGGAGTTCCGAAAAAAGCCTATTTATATGAAGCGTCGCTGTGCTGCACGAGAGCGATCATCAATCGTGCATCAATGGTGTAAATAAAAGAACAATGAATAATTAACTGCACTTTTTTAGTCGCCGAAACGGGTTGCGACCAACAGAGGAGGTATATTCGGTGTCCCGTGCTTAACCCCGCTTAAATCAAGCGAGCCAGGCCGATATCAGCGACAATCCGCGTAGACCCCAGTAACGGACCCGCAAAGCCCGATGAAGCCCCGGCCGAGTACCCAGCCGATGTTCCCCCGTTGATCCAAGCCGCCTGCCGCTGGTTCAAGCGCGGCCAAGGGCCCAGCCGAGGTTTACCCGCTGAAAGAAGCCGTGCTCCGCTGATTCAAGCGCGGCCATGGGCCCAGCCGATGTTTCCCCGCTGAAACAAGCCGTCTGATGCTGATTCAAGCGCCCATGGCTTGCAGCCGAGGTTAACCCTGGTGTCCCGTCCTTGCCTCCGCTGAAATCAAACGCGCCAGACCGATATCGGTAGCAGGCCGCATAGACCCTCGTTAAAGGCCCGCGGAGCCCGATAAAGCCCCGACAGAGTGCCCAGCCGAGGTTTCCCCGCTGATCGAAGCCGCCTGCCTTTGATTTAAGCACGGCCAAGGGCCCATCCGAGGTTTCCCCGCTGGAATAAGCCGTCCGCCGCGGATTCAAGAGCGCCTGGGGCTGATTCAACGCGGCCAAGGGCCCAGCCGAGGTTTCCCCGCTGATCCAAGCCGTCCGCCGCTGATTCAAGCGCTGCCAAGGGACAAGCTGGGCTTTCCCCGCTGAAACAAGCCGTGCTCCGCTGATTCAAGCGCGGCCAAGGATCCAGCCGAGGTATCCCCGCTGAAACAAGCCGTCCGCCGCTGATTCAAGCGCGGCCGAATGCCCAGCCGGGCTTTCCCCGCTGAAACAAGCCGTGCTCCGCTGATTCAAGCGCGACCAAGGCCCCAGCCGATGTTTCTCCGCCAAATCAAGCCGTCCGCCGCTGATTCAAGCGCGCCTGGCTTGCAGCCGAGGTAAACCCCGGTGTCCCTTGCTTGCCTCTGCTGAAATCAAGCCAGACAGGCGCGTATCATCGGCAGGCCGCGTAGACCCCGGTAGAAGCCCGCAGAGCCCGCTGAAGCCCCGACCGGGTGCCCAGCCGAGGTTCCCCCGCTTATCCAGGCCGCCTTCCGCTGATTCTAGCGCCGCCCAGGGCACAGCCGAGGTTTCCTCGCTGAAACAAGCCGTGCTCCGCTGATTCATGCGCGGCCTAGTGCCCAGTATAGGCTTCGCATCATTATTGTTAATGAATGTCGAACGTCGAACTGGTTCAATATTCAACCTCAGAACTATATTCGGACTATAATTAATGAATGTCGAACATCAAGCTGGTTCGATATTGAACTTCAGAACTACTTTCTGACTATTATTAATGAATGTCGAACGTCGACCTGGTTCGATATTCAACCGCAGAAGAAAATTCGGATTATTATCAATGAATATCGAACGTCGAGCTGGTTCGATATTCAACATCAGAACTACATTCGGACTATTATTAATGAATGTCGAACGTCGAGTTGGTTCGATATTCAACCTCAGAACTACATTCGGACTATTATTTTTGAATGTCGAACGTCGAACTGGTTCGATATTCAAAATCAGAACTACATTCGGACTATTATTAATGAATGTCGAACGTCGAGCTGGTTCGATATTCAATTTCAGAACTACATTCAGACTTTTATTAATGAATGTCGAACGTCGAGCTGGTTCGATATTCAACCTCAGAACTACATTCGGACTATTATTAATGAATGTCGAACGTCGAACTGGTTCGATATTCAACCTCAGAACTACATTCGGACTATCTTTTATGAATGTCGAACGTCGAGCTGGTTCGATATTCAATCTCGAACTACATTCGCATCATTATCATTAATGAATGTCGAACGTCGAACTGGTTCGATATTCAGCCTCAGAACTACATTCGGACTATTATCAATGAATGTCGAACGTCGAGCTGGTTCGATATTCAACTTCAGAACTACATTCGGACTTTTATTAATGAATGTCGAACGTCGAGCTGGTTCGATATTCAACCTCAAATTACATTCGGACTATTTGTAATGAATGTCGAACGTCGAACTGGTTCGATATTCAACTTCAGAACTACATTCGGACTATTATTAATGAATGTCGAACGTCGAGCTGGTTCTATATTCAAACTCAAAACTACATTCAGACTATTTGTAATGAATGTCGAACGTCGAACTGGTTCGATATTCAACTTCAGAACTACATTCGGACTATAATTAATGAATGTCGAACGTCGAGCTGGTTCGATATTCAACCTCAGAACTACATTCGGACTATTATTAATGAATGTCGAACGTCGAGCTGGTTCGATATTCAAACTCAAAACTACATTCGGACTATTATTAATGAATGTCGAACGTCGAACTGGTTCGATATTCAACCTCAAAACTACATTCGGACTATTATTAATGAATGTCGAACGTCGAACTGGTTCGATATTCAACCTCAGAACTACATTCGCATTAGTATTATCAATGAATGTCGAACGTCGAGCTGGTTCGATATTCAACCTCAGAACTACATTCGGACTATTATTAATGAATGTCGAACCTCGAACTGGTTCGATATTCAACTTTAGAACTACATTCGCATCAACGTCGAGCAGAGCCCAGCCGAGATTCCCAGCTGATCCAAGCCGCCTGCCGCTGATTCCTGCGCCGCCCAGGGCCCAGCCGAGGTTTCCCCGCTGAAACAGGCCGTGCTCCGCTGATTCAAGCGCGGCCAAGGGTCCAGCCGAGGTTTCCCCGCTGAAACAAGCCGTCCGCCGCTGATTCAAGCGCGGCCGAAGGTCTAGCCGGGCTTTCCCCGCTTAAACAAGCCGTGCTCCGCTGATTCAAGTGCGACCAAGGGCCCAGCCGATGTTTCCCCGCCGAATCAAGCCGTCCGCCGCTGATACAAGCGCGCCTGGCTTGCAGCCGAGGTAAACCCCGGTGTCCCTTGCTTGCCTCCGCTAAAATCAAGCCAACCAGGCAGGTATTAGCGGCAGGCCGCGTAGACCCCGGTAGAAGGCCCACAGAGCCCACAGAGCCAGCTGAAGCCCCGTCCGAGTGCCCAGCCGAGGTTTCCCCGCTGATCCAAGCCGCATGCCGCTGATTCGAGCGCCGCCCAGGGCCAAGCCGAGGTTTTCTCCGCAGAAACAGGCCGTGCTCCACTGATTCAAGCGCGGCCAAGGGCCCAATCGAGGTATCCCCGCTTAAACAAGTCGTCCGAACGTCAAACTGGTTCGATATTCAACCAAAGAACTACATTCGGACTATTATTAATGAATGTCGAACGTCGAGTTGGTTCGATATTCAACCTCAGAACTACATTCGGACTATTATTAATGAATGTCGAACGTCGAGCTGGTTCGATATTCAATCTCAGAACTAAATTCGCATCAAAATCAATAATCAATGTCGAACGTCGAACTGGTTCGATATTCAACCTTAGAACTACATTCGGACTATTATTAATGAATGTCGAACGTCGAGCTGGTTCGATATTCAACCTCAAAACTACATTCGGACTATTATTTTTGAATGTCGAACGTCGAACTGGTTCGATATTCAACATCAGAACTACATTCGGACTATTATTAATGAATGTCGAACGTCGAGCTGGTTCGATATTCAACTTCAGAACTACATTCAGACTTTTATTAATGAATGTCGAACGTCGAGCTGGTTCGATATTCAACCTCAGAACTACATTCGGACTATTATTAATGAATGTCGAACGTCGAACTGGTTCGATATTCAACATCAGAACTACATTCGTGCTATTATTAATGAATGTCGAACGTCGAGCTGGTTCGATATTAAACCACAGAACTACATTCGGGCTATTATTTATGAATGTCGAACGTCGAGCTGGTTCGATATTCAACCTCAGTCCTACATTCGGGCTATTATGAATGAATGTCGAACGTCGAGCTGGTTCGATATTCAACCTCAGAACTACATTCGGGCTAATGAATGTCGAACGTCGAGCTGGTTCGATATTCAACCACAGAATTACATTCGGGCTAATGAATGTCGAACGTCGAGCTGGTTCGATATTCAACCACAGAACTACATTCGGGCTATTATTAATGAATGTCGAACGTCGAGCTGGTTCGATATTCAACCACAGAACTACATTCCGGCTATTATTAATGAATGTCGAACGTCGAGCTGGTTCGATATTCAACCTCAGAACTACATTCGGACTATTATTAATGAATGTCGAACGATGAGCTGGTTCGATATTCAACCTCAGAACTACATTCGGGCTATTATGAATGAATGTCGAACGTCGATTTGGTTCGATATTCAACCACAGAACTACATTCGCATTATTGTTATTAATGAATGTCGAACGTCGAGCTGGTTCGATATTCAACCTCAGAACTACATTCAGACTATTATTAATGAATGTCGAACGTCGAGCTGGTTCGATATTCAACCACAGAACGGCATTCGCATTATTGTTAATAATGAATGTCGAACGTCGAGCTGGTTCGATATTCAACCCCAGTTCTACATTCGGGCTATTATAAATGAATGTCGAACGTCGAACTGGTTCGATATTCAAACACAGAACTACATTCGGGCTATTATTAATGAATGTCGAACGTCGAGCTGGTTCGATATTCAACCTCAGAACTACATTCAGACTATTATTAATGAATGTCGAACGTCGAGCTGGTTCGATATTCAACCACAGAACGACATTCGCATTATTGTTAATAATGAATGTCGAACGTCGAGCTGGTTCGATATTCAACCTCAGTACTACATTCGGGCTATTCTAAATGAATGTCGAACGTCGAACTGGTTCGATATTCCATTTCATTTCGATATTCGAATGTCGAACGTCGAGCTGGTTCGATATTCAACCTCAGAACTACATTGGGGCTATTATAAATGAATGTCGAATGTCGAACTGGTTCGATATTCCATTTCATTTCGATATTCGAATGTCGAACGTCGAGCTGGTTCGATATTTAATCTCAGTTCGATATTTGGATAATTTTGGCGAATGTCGAACGTCGAGCTGGTTCGATATTCAATTTCAGTTCGATATTCGCACATTATGCCAATGTCGAACGTCGAACTGGTTCGATGTTCGATATTGAATATCGAATATCGAACATCGAATGTTGTGCCAAGTTATTGGACCTGATTTTCCTTCATTGGTTAGATAAAGGGTAGGTGAGTACTGGTTATAGACAATGGTTCAGGAAAGCTAGGTTAGGTGCGCTGGACGTCGTGAAATGACCTAAAATTGTGTTGATACGGCGTTAAATCCAATGAATAAATAAATAAGATTAAACTATTACAGTTTTTATATAAATGTTATTAAAGCCCCTATTTCAAGTATATATGTGATAGTGTCTTTGAGTTAAAAAGTAATTTATCAAGTAAATGTGTTTCATGTTATTCCAAACACCTCTAATAAAAGGAACCTTTTTTAAAACTTACTGATATTTTCACTTAAATATGTTTATTGTATTTAATGTATTTTAAAGTGAAAGTAGATCGAAACAGAAAGTAGAAATTGGTTTTCAATACTTAAATCAATAGTTTTGATCACAGTTTGGTTAGAATGAATATTTTTTAAATTATATTTTTAAACCATAAAAATATTTAAATTCATATAAGCTAAATGAAAGCAAAATCTGTAGTATTTAGCTGTTATAAAAGAATTTTCCTTTTCTAGTAAATGAGCTTTTAGTCAAACTAAAACTTTTAGTCAGAAAACAAAATTATATAACATAAATTGTGTTTCCATTGCAAATTACATTTGGTAACTTCAAAGTTGCATGAATGTTTTAATGTCTGCTGTAAATGAACATGATACAAGTATATCTTCATATCTAGCGGCTTTAATTTATTATGAACCCGGGTCGGTAGCTCAGTTGGTAGCGCACCAGGATTTCAAATCTAGTTCCCGAAGGGGGTACGGGTTCGAATCACATCCGAGGAGGTTTTACCTTCCCATGAACATTTGACAACAAAATTTTGCTTATTTAATAAGGTGTATGTGAAAGAGGTCGACCTTCTTGTGGAAGTGTATGCGAGTACTAGTTATAAACAAGGGTCCAGGAAAGCAAGGTTAGGTGCGCTGGACGCCGTAATATAATTTTAACTACGTTTACATGGTGGAAACCCAGTACAAAAATAGTCTATTATGTCAGCATAAATATTATCTGTCAATTATGTATGTATATAATTATACACAATATCAGTTGTGACCAAGTTACTCCATTAAATACGTTGACTAGGATAGTATTCAAGATATATGTAAATACAATAATGTACTTTTTATTAAATAAAATGCTCACACTCGATTATGTATCATTAAAATGTAAGTTTCTGTTTTATATCAACTTTTCTGTCCTCTGTTCCTAAAGATACATTTATATTATTATTTACATGATACAAATCTATTTATTTGAATTCATGTTGAAAACCGGTAATTACAGACATGTAGAAGATATTCGTCCTGCTATAGATTAAGATTGATTTTATTTCAATGAGCGAGCTCAGAAAACACATTTTTAGAGTAAAGTAGCCACAAGTGAAAATATCATTTTCTAAGATCACAAGTCGAAAAAATCGTATTTCAAAACTGACGCATATTCTGTTTTCCTTTCTGATTTTTATGTGTTTCACCTCCGAAACATTACATATTCACTTCAATGAAAATATAAGATTTCATGTTTTTATAAATATAAGTCAAAGTTATTGTGATCAGCTGGTCCAGTTTTTTTCAAATCAATATTGGTCATATTTAAATTACTTATTATAGAAACTAAGATTATACAATGTACGAGTATACAAATTGACATATGGCTGTCTGTCCACTGTCAAAATTTAATGTAAGTTAATTCTGTATTTCATTGCAAAAATATATTTTGTTAAAATAATGTATCCTACACGTAAATTACACTGTCCAGTGGGTTTAAATGTGATTTTGTTTTAGATCTTTTTTTTCTCAACTAAAGAGCGAACTATTAATCATTGATCGGTTTTTTGTAAAGTGAAATTCATTTCCAGCATCGTGTTCAGTTATCCTGAACGTTCAAAACGTTCCGAAACGTTCCGAAACGTAAGTGTCTGAACAACTCAACCTAAACTTTCAAAGACAACTCAATCCGAAACAAATCAGTCCCCTACTAACGGATTGAGTGGTCCCAACTTTGAGTTGAGTTTTGCGTGGATTGAGTTGTCTTCGGGTTGAGTTCTCCCGTACACATAACGTGAGCTAAAAGTCGTTACTTTACACGCAGCTGATATTACATATTCGATTTTGATTGAAACTCAAAGAACAAATTTAATCAAACTAAATTTTAGCTAGAGTTCCAGTCTTTTTACTATACTTATATATTGATCTTAGTACTTATAGTGACTTTAGTCACCTACTCACATAGATGATTGTCGCAGTTATAATTTTTGTATTATTATTATGTAAATACAGTTACTTCATTTTGATTAAAAAAAGACATAACATGACGTATCCGGTGTAAGACATTTGCTTAAAGGAGTGTCAAATTATGATATTGTTCGTCCACATATTATTACATACCGAATTGGAAGCATTAGAATGTTGATTTGGCGATGCAAAATATCAAATGACTTGCATACCATGGATTTTATTTGTATGACCGTCATTGATCGATATTTTGTTCGATACGGAAACGTTCGATCCGATATATCTATCGAACCTACAATACCGGTATTCGATATATATCGTATACCGGTGTAGAGCCCAACTACACTCCATAAAAAGCTCTTTTGGAATGAGCATGTCGACAATGTCACCAAGAAGCAAATAACACGCTTGCATTCCTAAGGAGAAACATCACCAGCTGCCCACTAGATGTGAAAGCAGTATGCAACAAGACGCTGGTCCGACCAAACATGGAGTATGCCGCAGCAATCTGGGACCCCCACACCAGTACAAACATCAACAAATTGGAAGCGGTCCAGAGACGGGCAGCACGATTTGTCAATGGGGACTACCACAGGACAAGTAGTACCAGCCAAATGATAACATCACTTGGATGGCCATCACTCCAACAGCGCAGAGCAGATGCCAAGCTTGTGCTTATGTACTGAACCTTCCACAACTTGGTCGAGATTCCAAGCCCTGACTACTACCACCCTGCGGTTATGTCCACCCCACCAGAGGACCAACTATTCGGTACCTGTGGCCATTCTGCCGCACTGACTCATACAGGCATTCCTTCATCCCGTCATCGATCCGGCTGTAAAATGGACTGCCCGAAGACATAGCCAGATCCCCCACCTTGGACAGCTTCAAGGCGGGGCTGGGCTTTAGCACTAAACGCACTACAATGTTTATCTACTTATATCCCTGCACGGTGTTGCGCCTCACAGTCACTCTGTATATAGTCACCAGTGCGTCGATGCTCCAGAGAGGGCCCTGCTCTCGTACAGGAAGAAGAAAATGAAGAAGGAGTACATTGATCATCCTAAACATAAATCATAAATACATAGAATGGTATGAGTTTGATGACCATGGGTCACTCCGAACACCACGAACTTAATGTTTTCATAGAAAATCGCCTAGTTCCGAAATATGTCTTCCATAGATCTCGAAGTATAGCGATTAATGATTAATTCTTCTTGTTTACAAATTTCAACAGCAATTTCACTTTACAACAGACAGATCTATAAACAAATTCGCTCTTTATTTGAGAAAAAATAGATCGTGTTTCTCTTCAACAAGACATGTATACGCTTTTTGGAACGATGTTATTTAACATCGTTCCAATGGTAACAAGAAAGTATAAGATTACTCTTTTCACGCTTCAACAATTTTCAACAAAGAAACTCATTAACATCTCATTTAAATGTAATACAACGCTGGCTTGTGTTGTCGTTCTTGAAACTCTTCAGGAAAAGGGAGGTTACTCTCAGGACATACAAATCTTGCAATGGAGACGGGACAACTCAACCCGTAGATAACTCAACCCGTGACAACTGCAATGATTACTTGTTGGAGTAAAAAGGGCCTACGATGTTTTTGACAATGCATGTTATATGCGTAGCATAATTACATCATTCGATAGTAATAAACAATATTAAATGATCGTATTATATTATGTTACTTATGTCAATACATTAAGGACGATTTTGGTAGTTTTTGTGCGCACCGTTCTGTGCATATCTAAAACACGGGGTGACACGAAAAACCACACACCACACACACCACACACACACCACACACACCGCTTTGTATAACATGATGTAAGGCTTATTTTCGATTGTTTACCTGTTTTAAAGCCTAATTGTGGTATAAATTAACAGAATTACATAAATTAATCAATAATTAGATCGTAAAACGCGTTGGAAATTGTCATAGAAAATGTCATTAGATGTTCGTGTACACACCACACACACACCACTTTGTATAACATGATATAAGACTTATTTTCGATTGTTTACCTGTTTTAAAGCCTAATTATGGTATAAATTAACAGAATTACATAAATTAATCAATAATCAGTAGATCCCTGGTCCAATCTCCAGTCATAGCAGGTTATATCAGTGTATGAAAACTTGATTTTAATATCACATTACATGCACAAAATGAGAAGTTGTCAGCTCCTTGTGGTTAAAGAAATTAGTCTAGAATAATCTTTAGTTTGGTGAGATGGCTACTGTACATGACCATAAAATATGTTGATGAAAATTAATTCTTTGACTGGTTTATTCTGTTTGATAAAGTAAGATAAACCTTGCCATGAGCAAACCACTTGAGAAGTCTAGTGCTATGATCTTGTTAAATTATGTTAATTAATACATCTTTTTATAGATAATAAGAGTTACAGACGTTTCGACCCCAAGACGTTTCGACCCCAGGTTTGACGGAGACATTTCGACCCCAAGACGTTTCGACCCCACGACGTTTCGACCCCAGATGGTCAACTCTGGGGTCGAAACGTCGTGGGGTCGAAATGTCTCCATAAAAGGCTTGGGGTCGAAACGTCTTGGGGTCGAAACGTCTTGCACCCGATAATATTTATATTTTGACATAATTATATATTCTTTAATAAAAAATAAGTTCAGGACATCGTTCCTCCAGCACTCCAGTGCTTTGATTTTAAGTAGAATTTAGAACATATCCTTTAACACGACATGAACATGTATACGCTACTTAAATGGAACACACCATCATACGATGATATTGTTATAAATAGTACTGGGAAAACCTATCTTATCTAAAATATAGTGTATGTCTATAAATAAATGTGGTTTTCCCACTACGTCTATCGATATTTAACATAACATAACTTTATTGCATAAAATGAAAAAAACATTTATAGCAATACAATCAATTGAATGTAATATAAATATAAGTACAATTACATTATACAAAGACATGAAAAATACAAAAGTTATCAGAGAAGCAGTGTAGGATTAATTTCTTAATTTAAATGAGTAGTAGATAAATTTTGAAATATTTTCTTGTGTTTTGTGATTTTTTGAATTTAATAGTTGTTGAAATTTGTTGATGTTAGGCCAATGACAAAAATATGGTTTGAAATATGTTTTTCTGAGTTCTCTATATTTAGGACATACTAGTAAAAAATGGTATTCGCATTCAGGGAGATTCATGTTACAATTTAGACAAATACGCTGGTTTCTCGGGGTGTTATTATATCGACCTTCTTCAATTTTTAAATTATGTGACGATATACGGAATTTAGTATATGCTATTCGAAATTTCTTGTTTTTTATGTTGTTAAGATAAGGTTCAAGGATAAAATTATGTTTGAAAATACAATAAGTTTCTAGCTTTGTGGTGTTATTAATGTTGGCATACCAAGTTTGATAATAATTATCAAGTATTCTGTTTTTTATTATTCTTATGATACCCGGTGTGTTTTCTTGTAATATCCAAATATATGACATGCCAATGTGATCTAATATGTATTTAATCTGATATGCCCAATTATTGGTATTGGTACATCCAGTATCGACTTCGTCTTTTAACATTTTGTACGTTTTATATAATATGGAGTTTTCATTATTTGATATTATTTTAAGCCAGTATTTTATAAGAAGAATTTTTCGATGAATAAACATAGGTACTCTACCCAATTCACCATACATGGCATGAAGACAAGTAGATTTTTTAACATAAAGAATTTTTCTACAGAATTTATTGTGAATTAGTTCAATATCTTTAGAACTATGATAACCCCAAACGGGAGCAGCATAATTTAAAATTGGTGAGACAAGACTGTCAAAAAGATTGATTTTTTGTATCGTACTAAGGTCTAACTGATTAAAAGTGATAAACAGGTTGTGGAGGGCTACGGATGAACGAGAGGCGAGCTTTTGCTGTGTTCTATTCCAGCGATTATTTTTAAATAAGTGTACTCCTAAATATTTAAAGGAATCTACTAGTTCAATGTGAGTATTATTAATATAGAAATTATAAATTGTTGGCCTTCCCGATTCGAATATCATGCATTTTGTTTTATCAGCGTTAAGCTTTAATCCCCATGTGTTACAGTAAGTAACTATATCATCCAGCATTGACTGTAATGATTTTGGGTCTTGTGCAAATAGAACCGCATCATCGGCAAATAATATCAGGAAGATTTGAATTTCATTTAACGTCATAATGCCATTTATATTCGAGTTTATATTATTGAGTATATCATTTAGAAAAAATAAACACAATAGACTACTAGATGGATCTCCTTGTTTTACTCCTATTTTTGAATTGATAAAATCAGACTTTTGTCCCTTATATCTTACAGACGATTTTACGGAATTATACATTGATTTTAGTGCATGTATCATTTTAGAACTTATGTTTGAATTAATAAGTTTTTGCCATAAGTAGCATCGATCAATGCGATCGAACATTTTTTCCCAATCAAGGAAGGCTACATATAATTTTTTGTTGTTTTTTAGTGTTTTATAAATGAGTGAATGTAATATAAAAATGCAGTCAGTGGTTGATTTACCTTTTTGAAAGCCATATTGGTTATCAATAAGACTTTCATGTTGTTGACTCCATTTAGTTAATCTATTTAACAATAGTTGCGAGTATATTTTGGCTATAATGTTCGTAAGCGTGATTCCACGATACTGTTTGCAATCGTCAACATTCCCACCCTTGAATATTGGGGTAATAATTCCTTCGCCCCATGATTGCGGGTATATGCCGGTAGAAAATATCTTGTTATATATTTTTAATAGTACTGGGTGTATAATATCATACGAAGCTTTGAAAATTTCGGCATTAAGTGAGTCGGATCCAGGAGATTTATTGTTATTTTGTGAAAATATTGCATGTCGTAATTCTCTCTCAGTGAAATCTTTATCTAAATCGTCATCGGAACGGTCGGGTATTTCCGGTTCCGGTCTATCGTTTTCGATATTTATACCGCACAGTTCATTAAAGTACTGGTAAATTTCCTGTACCCTTAATGTTTTAGATGATGGAGATTTGCGATTATATTGTTGTTTGATATTTTTCCAAAACTCTCTAGGTTTATTTTTCGCTAATTTTGTTAAACGAACTCCTTCAGATTTTTTGAACGCAATTTTTGCTTTTCGCTTGATTTCATTATAATTACGTTTTTGTATTAGAAACGACTGTTTATTTTGTTCAGTACGTTCACGATTAAAACGGTTTCTTGCTTTATTGAATATTTTCCTGGCTTCAAAACATTCTGTAGTGAACCATTTGTTTTTAATTGTAGTGTTTGTACTATTCGTGAGCCTTTTGGAAGTATGTTTACCAAATGTGCTTAATGCGTGTGATTGTAAAAATTGGGTTATTTTATCAACAGAGTTTACAATATCATTTTGATCAATATTTGACATAATATCATGGATTACGTTTTGATGATTGAATAATCTGTTAGTAAAAACATCAGCCAAAGACTGGTCCCATTTAAAGGAGTTATCAGTAGTATTTTCACGATTATTGTCACGTGACTCATTTGAGCTGTTTTTACCATGAATACAGAAATATAACGGCGCATGATCAGAGAATTCGTTTTCATGTAATATGATGAACTCTTTTATATATTTGAAATCGTTATAGTTAAGTATTAAATAATCGACTGTGCTAGAGCCATTAACGTTGTGAAAAGTATAATCACCATTGTTAATTCGTCCGTTTGCTATTAACAATTCGGTAGATTTACATAGTTGTAATAATTTTTTACCGTAATTATCTAGGATTTTATCACTATTTTTTCTAGGTGGTATAATGATATCATTGTTAAACATATCTATATTATCAATATATACATTATGTGATATAAAATCAGGTTCGGTAGATGTCCTACTATTAAAGTCACCTGTTATTAATATTTTACCATGCAATTTATATTTTTCAATTCCATTCTCTACACATTCAAAGAAGTCTATTTGATTTCTGTCTATAATAGGTGAATTACATGGTACATTATAAACACAACATATATATACATCTTCATCAAAAGAGAATGAAGTTTTACATAGTTTTAACCATATTATTCCTATTTGTTGTGTTTCAACAATTGATATTTTATTACATAAGTCATGTTTGTAATAAATTGAAATTCCTCCACTATAACGTCCCTTTCGAGTGGTATGAGATTTGTTTCCATAGAGATGATAACATTCATATCCATTAATGTCTAAATTATATTCTGTAGCTGGTGAGAGCCAGGTCTGTGTGAATATAAGAATTACATATACATTACATATAACACTATTTATAAAATCTGTATCTGAAAGTTTATGTACTAATCCATGTATATTCCAGGATAGTAGAGAAATATGCTTCTCCTGACTATCTTATAGGTTTATATCATTATTACATACATACTCTCTACCATTAATGAATAGCTTATCACCGATAAATTTGGCTTCTTTTCCAAGACTTTGTTCTCTCTTCATGACCGAGTAAAGGTTTTTCTAGCATCTCTAACTGACTTTGGACGTTGAATTCCGACTCCTTGGTTGTTGGTTTTCAATGTGGCACTTTGCTCGAATCCTCGTTTACGCACTGTTTCTAGATCGTGGTAGTAGTGGAATTTAGCCACGATGGGACGAGGTTTTCTAGCAGAGTTCCCACCTACTCTATGAACACGATCAAAAACCATGGTATTTGCATCCGAAATATTAAGCTTTTCACAGCAGAATTGTTTGACAAGATTTTCACAATTTTCTATGGGATCTTCAGGAATTCCATAAAACATTAGATTTTCCCGCATAGATCCGGATTCTAGATCAGTAAGTTTTAATTTCATTTGATTTTTTTTCACTTTGTAGCGATTCCATGGAATCTTCTAGATTTTTGCACGAATTTTGTAGCGTTTCAACCTCGGCTTGCGCTCGTTTCAAATTGTCAGAGTTTTTTTCATATTGGTCATTTATGAATGAGCATGAATTTTCAACCTCTGTCACACGGGTTTCAATGTGCGTTATTTTGTTATCTAAGTCATTCAATTTGACTGTAATCATGTTGACTGAAGTTTCGATTTTTTCGAGTTTTGGTACAACTGTTTTGAGTGAGCGTATATTTCATCAAGAATTTCAGTCGCCCACGTAGGTGGTGCCTGGGGTTGATAGTTAGGGGTTTGTACTTGTGTCTGGTGGGCTGGTGGTGGTGGTATATACTGGCTCATAGGTGTAACTGGTGAAGTAATACCATAAGCTACCGGTGTATAATTCACAATAGGTGAGGTCATGTACAATTAAGACTTTTCTAGAGTTTTTTAAGCTTTTTTGATATATGAGTGCTAGTCGTTGTATCTTTTTATTTGATAATTATCTCATGTACTAAATATTTAGGTGCATAATTTTTTGACTGTTGTTTGTCCATACACTTTGTTTATATTATTTTATAATGTATTTTTCATTTCATTTTATTTTTTTAATTGCATTATATCTGTAAAGCATTTTTGAACATGCCTATACATGTACATGAATAAAAGTGCTATATAAATTTGGAATAATATTAAATAATAAATAATAACTTATCACAATGTCGGAACGGTAACGGAAGGTGCCGAACGGTTATGACAGACAAAGGGTCAATGCTTGAATCGATTTTATTCAGATAAAGATGTAGTGTGATCAATTGGGCTTGTATACAAATTCACACGGGACTGTTGGGCAAATCTCAAATTTAATGTATATTTGTATTTCATTGCGTAACTAGTATTTTTGTTTGTTAAATAATTGTGTCGTAAATGTTGGATTAATCAACTTAACCATGAAGTACTGGAACCTAAAACCACTCTTTTAATATTGAATCATTTTACAGTCCTTATATATCGAGGGCTTAACGGAAGACTATTGTAACTCTGTTTTTCAAAACTTTTCAGGAGAGCAAAAAGACTGTCTCAAACTTTCAGTTCACTTTAAAATTAAGGTTTCCGGTTATAAAATTGTACATTTGTACATTCTTTAATCTATGTTATTTGAAAGAATAAGAATAAGTTTTCAATATTTTTGAATATTGAAGATTAATTAACTTACAATAGTATTACGCTGAAATAAGGAAATAAACACCTGAAAATTGAATGAAAAACTATTGTATCTGCTAGTTACAATAGTCTTCCATTAACATTAACATTCAATTTCAATACATTGTTCACTCAAAAGGTATTGTATCTCATAATTTATTTCAATATATTCATACTATGTTGCTATGGATATCCATCTCATCATATTTGTTGAAATGAAAACTACTAGTTGACTTTTAATCAATTTATAACTGTGATTTTTGTAAGTTACAATAGTTTATCATTAAACATAATATAGATTTTCACACAATCCCAATGGAATACTATTGTATCTCAAGTTACAATAGTTTTCCATTTACCTAAAAGGCCTCTGTGAGATACAATACTTTAACAACTTATGATTTTTAAAAGTTATAGTTAAGTTATGGATTTGATATTTTGTGAGGTTATGGGGAAGTATAAAATGAAGTGAAAAAGACAAAAAAAAACACTTTTGAAAAAAAAGTGAGTTACAAAAGTCTTCCGTTAAGCCCTCGATATAGTAAACACTGTATGGACAGTGGTATAGTCCTATTGCATTAACCTGTCACACATGAATATAATTTCATGATATGTATAAAAAAAAGCTCGTTTAGGATAACTTGAGACAAACGACTCAGTCTGTTTACATATTTAGAACTCAGGTATTACATAAAACAGGGAGGTCAGCTGATTTTGTGTAATGAAAGTATTAAACATGTCTTAATGCGTGGAACGTGTGTTCTCGTACTAAATTTAATACATCAAAAACACACTGATAATAGTCGATAATTACGTGTACTAAACTTAAATCCACCTGTGTATAAAAATGGTATCGTTGTATTTTGTCTCAAGTTATCCTAAACGAGCTATACACACTCTTATTCTAGTTTACAAGCTATAAATACAGCTCGTATAGGATAACTTGAGACAAACGACTCAGTTTGTTTACATATTTGGGACTCGGGTATTATATAAAACAGGGAGGTCAGCTGATTTTGTGTAATGAAAGTATTAAACATGTATTAATGCGTGGATTTTGTGTTCTCGTACTAAATTTGATAGATCAAAAACACACTGATAATAGTCGATTATTACCTGTACTAAACATAAATCTACCTGTGTATAAAAATATTTTGTCTCAAGTTATCCTAAACGAGCAGCGAGTTAAAAAAATTATTTTAGAGTGTGTACAAACCATGAACTTGTGTATGAGTGACAGGTTAAAGCCACTAAACGAAGACAAAATCTTTATCATTAATTTAAAAACAAGTGAAACTATCAAAAAGACAATAGAATATAACTGCCTTTGGATTATAATAACTCTCTGTTGCGGGCTCCCTTTTAGGGGTCAAGTTATTCAAAATATCAATTTCTTATAAAAGTGGGGTACTTTTATAACATGCAAATTAGATTACGGAGATACCCTCTCAGCCAATCAAATTGCTTAAAGGGTGTTTGGTAAAACTTACACAAAATTGTAAAGTGATGGATATGTCATAATTATCGTGGTTTACTAGAGAAATCAGTGCGTGCAAATATTGAGTACGCAAACATTTAAACTGATGCTAAAAAGAAACGCCTCATTTCAACTAGGTACACAATTTTCGTGATTCAGAATAGTATAAGGAAACATGAATGTTTTCACCCTGTAAGAAGTCCTTGGTGACATGCTCAACGTAAAGTCTGTCGTTACTATGCTGATAGATACAGTGATGACGTTGCCAAAATATAGAGACACTCACCGAGCATAAAACCTGTACTATGTGTATGCCCAACCTTGGCAAACAACGAGTTGTGACTTAAACTCGTTTTGAAACATTGATTAATCTGAGGGCGTTACATTAGCCGAAACGCGAATCCTCACTGAACTCTACATTCTCCCAACTCAAGTACATGATCGCGATGATACGAGCGGAGAGATAGACGTTGGTGACTGTGACTTTAGAATCGTTTACGCCAAACAAGAAGATTTCACACTCATTTCCCATGAACGGTCACCCTTTCACCACACATGACGTTAATTGGTTCGTTTCTTTTTCCCGTCAGTACATTTTTATGTATAAAACTATTTACATGATTTCGTGAGTTTTAATTGGCTTTCGCACGAAATTCACTATACAAAAGTGTATTTATCAAAGAAGAAAATTTGTTTTCTTCCGATTTGAAGTTGTGGTTATTTTTAGCCACGACGGGATGTTCCGATCTCGTTCGTTGAGTTCCGTGATTTTCCGTAGAGTCATTACCTTGGATTTTATTGCTAATTTTAAAATAGTATTAGTATAAGTTCTGGAGAAAATACTTGATTTTTTTGTGCCTTGGGTGCGTTTTATATATTCATTTAATGTTTGCAAGAGTTTTAAGCAAACGCGTGATACTTGACAATTATCAGTGTTCTATTTAGTAAAGGGGCTTTAATGAAATAGGACTAAACTTATAATAGTACATTGACGATCGTCGCACTTACTACATTAATCATCCAAATTAAAATTGCGAAATAAACCCACGTACACGTGAATTCTGTCCGGTCATTTATCGACCTTTATAATAGAAGAATTCTTCTTCATTAACTATACATACCTCTTCAACAAGACGTTCATTTAAAACAAGTATGAGCATTTCCAAAAATGCTTGAAATCGTCGTTTAGCCGTTTATTCTCCATAGAGAATAAAAATTCAAGCAATATGCAGATCAAACAGTGCATGCCTTTACAGTAGAGGGCTTTAAATCAGCCCTTCAGAAGCTCGACTAGAGCGCCTCCATCCCCGTCGGATGTAAATACCAGCAGTGGTCATCTGACGTATTACCACAGATTCAGATATTCGTCAGTGCTTTAAACCGTCCCAAGTCTATTTATAGGCTACAGAGCGTTTGATTAATTCTACACACTGTAAGGCCAGATAAAAACCATCGAATTACCATGTGCTGTCCAGACATATTCCATCCGCGCACGTACAAATTATTATGGTAAACTTCACAATTCACCTGTCCATTTGACAATAAGAAACTATATTTTATTGATAAGCAAACCAGATTATTCGTTTCAAGAACATGTTCTGCCCTAAATTCCGCCAGCTAATCGAACGTTCATATTTACTAATAAACTCGCTCGGAAGTAGAGAAGATAGGTTTGCTTTTTTCAACAAAAGCGAGTTATTTTCAATAAATAAACATGTTACGAATATGCATGAATGTTTTTTTGGTTTTATATAGTAACTCCTTGAAACTGATACTCGTTCATACATCGATAATGATATTTTCTTGTATTACAAACAGGTAACCGTATAATACACGCCGTGGACGATTCCATACACGCACCCCTTTTTTGCTACTCGACGTCATCTTTTTCGTCACGAGACCTCAAATGCAACGTTCTGATTGGCTAGAGACAACCGTTGTCGACACAAAAATGCTCAAATCTTGATAATTGTTTAAATCGTCGGTACAGGACCGACGATAATTAGACTATTATTATCGACGTTTCCTGAAACGTCGATACATACAATTATCAAGATTTGAGCATTTTGTAGTCGACACCGGTTGCATTAAGCCAATCAAAACGATGCATTTGAGGTCACATGATAGAAAAATGGACGACAAATTGTCAAATTAGGGGTGCGTGAAATGACTCGTCTGGACGCCATGTTTCATCGGGTTACCTGTTTGTATTACCAGAAAATACAATAATCAAAATAGGAATGAGTACCAGTTTCAAGAAAGTTACAATTTAAGAACCAGAAAATGCAAAACTAACAGTAGCATGTTTGTTTTCTTTTTAAAACTCCCATTTGTTGAAAAAATGCAAACTTATCTTCCCTACTAACAGGCGAATCTATTTATACGGGAGAAGATTATCTGTATCCAATCAGCCGAGAGGCGTAACCAGTATCCACTGAGACAGGTTTAAGTCACGCCCCTGTTAGCTTAACGTTCACCATTGGGAACGCCCTACTGATTCATATCGGTAATCGTTCGCCGGAATATTTCGGTTTGCTAAAAATTGAATGTAGTTCCTATATGCCAAATAGACAGAAACAGTTCTAGAGTCTACCATAATAATGCTGTTTTACGTGCGTAGTCCGAACAAGTCCTGGACAATACCTGTTCATTCGATGTATTTTTATCAGCCCGGAAGGTTCCGTACAATGCATTAACAAGAGCTCCGCTGGGCGGGGCATTATACGCCCGTGTGCAGTCTATGCTGTGTTCTATCTCATATGAAGTCCCTGTGACCTTGACCAATGACCCCGGAATAGGTCCTTAACTGGAGGGCTATCCAAAGCAAAGATTTTGAGAACCTAGGTACAGCCATGGTTGAGTAATCACTGGCACAAAGTTTTCCTATATAAACTTTCAGTGACCTTGACCCTGGGGCTTCAGAACCAAAAGTTCTCACCCTTGAACCAAAGAGTATTGATACATAAAATTTGGTGAACAATCTTCGATAAAGTTGGTTGTTGGACAAGGTTTTTCCTCATGATTTTCTTGTGACTTTGACCTTTCACCCAAGGGCCTAAAACCAAAGAGGCATATGCTAGACATTTAGGCTACCCTTAAATAAAATTCAGTGAGCCTAGGTACAATCATTATTAAGTTATTGTCCAGAAAATGTTTCAATACAAATTAAGTCCCAGTGACTTTGACTTTTGACCTTGGGGTCTCCAAATCAAAAGGGAACATCCTCTACAAAAGAGCTATCAGCACATTACTCCTTGACAAATGGGCTGATCCACATTAAACCTAGGTACAATCATTGTTAAGTAATTGTCCGGACAAGGTTTTTCCATATGATGGCCCCTGTGACCTTCACCTTTGACCCAGGGGCCTCAACACCAATAGGGAACATCCTTGACACATGGGCTACCCTCACATAAAATTTGGTAAACTAATTTCATGTTACTTATTAAATATAGCATTATTTCCATTGTTTGCCATTTTGACTTTATTAACATATTGATTGAACATTTGAAGTCACTGCTTGGTAATTTGATACCTTCTGGTTGAAGGTTAAAACTTGACCTAGGGGCCCCAAAACCAATACATAATGTCCTTGACACATGGGCTACTCTCACATGAAATTTGGTGAACCTAGGTACAGTCCTTGTTGAGTTATTGTCCGGACAAGGTTTTTCAATATGATGCCCCTGTGACCTTGACCTTTGACCCAGGTGCCCCAAAACCTATAGAGCATATCCTTGACACAAGGGCTACTCTCACATAAAATTTGGTAAATCTAGGTTTGTTGGTAGTTCAGTTATTGTCCGGACAAGTTTTTCATTGCTTGCCATTTTGACTTTATTAACATATTAATTGAAAATTTGAAGTCACTGCTTGGAAATTTGATATCTTCTGGTTGAAGGTTTAAAATTAACCCTGTTTCCCCAAAACTGGTAAGTCACATTTTTGACACATGGGCTACCCTCACATGAAATTTGATGAACCTAGGAACAGTCATTATTGAGTTATTGACCGGACAAGGTTTTTCAATATGATGCCCCTGTGACCTTGAACTTTGACCCAGGGGTCCCAAAACCTTTAGAGCATATCCTTGACACATGGGGTACTCTCACATAAAATTTGGTGAACCTAGGTACATTGGTGGTTCAGTTATTGTCTGGACAAAGTTTTTCCATATGATGCCTCTGTGACCTTGAACTTTGAACCTGGGGCCCCAAAACCTATAGGGCGCATCCTTGACACAAGAGCTACCTTTACATAAAATTTTGTGAACCTAGGTGCAGTTGTTGTTGAATTATTGTCCGGACAAGATTTTTTAATATGATGCCCCTGTGACCTTGACCTTTGACCCAGGAGCCCCAAAACCAATAGGGCATATTTGACACAAGGGCTACTCTCACATAAAATTTGGTGAACCTAGGTACATTAGTGGTTCAGTTATTGTCCCGACAAGTTTTTTATTGCTAGCCATTTTGACTTTATTAACATATTGATTGAACATTTGAAGTCACTGCTTGGTAATTTGATATCTTCTGGTTGAAGGTTTAAACTTAACCCTGTTTCCCCAAAACTAAATAAGGCACATCCTTGACACATGGGCTACTCTCACATGAAATTTGGTGAACCTAGGTACAGTCATTGTTGAGTTATTACCCGGACAATGTTTTTCGATATGATGCCCATGTGACCTTGACCTTTGACCCAGGGGCCTCAAAACTGATAGAGCATATCCTTGACACATGGGCTACTCTCACATAAAATTTGGTGAACCTGGGTACATTGGTGCTTCCGTTATTGTCCGGACAAAGTTTTTTCATAAGATGCCCTTGTGATCTTGACCTTTGAACCTGGGGCCCCATAAACCTGTAGGGCACATCCTTGACACATGGGCTACCTTCACATAAAATTTTGTGAACCTAGGTACAGTGGTTGTAGAGTTATTGTCCGGACAAGGTTTTTCTATATGATACCCTTGTGACCTTGACCTTTGACCCAGGGGCCCCAAAACCAACAGGAAACATCCTTGACACAAGGGCTACTCTCACCTAAAATTGGGTGAATCTAGGTAGATTGGTTGTTCAGTTATTGTCAGGACAAGTTTTTTCCCATATGAGGCCCGTGTGACCTCGACCTTTGACCCAGGGGCCCAAGAACCAATAGGGAACTTCTTTGACACATGAGCTACTCTTACATAAAATTTTGTGAACCTAGGTACAGTCGTTGTTGAGTTATTGTCCGGACAAGTTTTACCTATGTTAAGTCCCAGTGACCTTGACCTTTGACCCTGGGGTCTCAAAATCAATAGGGAACCTCCTCCACCCAAGGGCTATCCACACATAAAATTTGAGGAACCTAGGTACATCCTTTCTTGAGTTATCATCCGGACAAGCAATTGTCCACGGACAGACGGACAGACTGACAGACGGACAACATCATAACATAATACGTCCGTTTTTTCAAAACGGGCGTATAAAAAGGTCTAAATGTTTTACATATCGTAAAGTGGTCACGCAAATCCCGATATTCTCTAAATAGAGTTGGCACGGCATAAAGCGTTGACAAATATTACTTGAATCCATTTACTCAAAGGAGAAGTAATGCACGGCTAAACGTCGATTTCAAGCATTTTTGGAAATAAGACAATCCCAGAAATGAAAATTAGACCGCCGCCATTTTGTGGTCACGTGATCCGTCCGCCATTAAGGTACTGAAGATTCCTTCTGCAGCTATAATAGATAAGGTCTGTTGCACAGTATTTGTCGCATTTTTACGGCATAAATTGAAATATAAAAACTGAAATGATGAAAAAAACTTTTGTATCATAAAGACTTAATGTTACGGGTGTGAGCAGAAAAATGTTCAAATATCACAAGAGGTTTATTTCTAGAGTTAATTTCTAGTGTCGAAAAATGGCCAATTTTGTGTGTAATGCAGGCCCGGATTTACCTTGGGGGCACAGGGGGCACGTGCCCCCCCACCTGGCCCCACAGATATTGACTCTCATACAAAGAAAAGGGCACAAAATCGGCACCATCAAAGCAATATCAATTCGACTTTTAGATTAATTTTAATATGCAATCACCCATCCGAGCTATTAAAAAAGATAATGATCTAAATTGATACATTCAAGCATCTCAGGGTACCCAGATCGGGCCTTATCAAGCGTTCAAATCATTGATCGTGCAAGTGTATGGGTCCCTCTATACAGACACATAGATACCAATTGTTTATTGTCTATATTACACATACCTCAACAGTATATTTAAGACCGTCACCAGTGAAATTACCATGGTAACTAGCTTACGAGGCCTAAATTTGGTTATTGTGCACTCTCTAATCTTATTTACTACTGGAAATCATCGGCGTTTTCATAGCAAGTTAGACAGAGAAAAGACGAGGACAGCTAGTCAAGTGCATTTTATACGTCACTACTATGACACTCGAACTTAGTTAATTCAGAAAACATGCACGATCGTCTGATGATTGTTTATGGTATTAAAATTCCGAATAACTTTTAAAAAGTGACCGAGCCTAAACATAAATAAAGTATTTATGGAGGACATCGGCGTTTTTCATATCAAGTAATAGACTGAGAAAAGCCGAGTATAGTCGAATGAATGTTTGTCATTAAAATGAGTTAATTAAAAGTTAGTTAAAATCGGAAAAAGCGAGCGTTTTATGTTGTTGTTGTTGTTTTTTAGAAAATGTAGGTAAATGAATTAAACTTTCAAGTAACTTTTCAAGAGTGACATACCCTACAAAAATTAAGTTTTGTAACGAAAAAGAAGACAAAAATTAATCGGTGGTTAAACATTTTTTTCATCCAATCATACATTAATAGGCTTGTGTTTCGTTAATTTTTAAATCGTTGCTTTTATTTTATATCATTTTACGTGTTTAAAATACTTGTATTCCTAATGATTTTTTCCAAAGGAATCGAAAAATGTGATTCTTCGAAGGATTTTCACGTTTTGGATCGTCCCAACAACATTCTTGTAAATACACTGAAACGTCCGAAAAACTCACAACAAGGCTGAATTTCAACACAATTAACTAAGCCTCTTATTTAAAACAAAAACGTATCATAAACCGGCTTTTTTGGATGTTAAATCGGAGAATTTTCTCATTGCATTCGGTGATTTTATACAAGTTACCAAGTGTATTTTTTATAAATTCTCGGCATTTACATGATGAAATTGCTGATTTTTTTGTAAATCAGGATTTATCCATTCTCGTTCCTTGAAAACTTTGGGTTACGAGAATGGGATTTAATAAGCCAACAAATTAAATCTAAACGAACAAAACGGGCACATGCATGAAGGATACCTCAATTATAGCGCTCAATATTTCCTAGGTAGTGCCCAAAAGTGCTTAAAATGTAATGATAATTTACCAAATTTTAGCTTCATTTTATTCTTTTAAAGTGTGTTCAAAAGTGCTCAGATTTACACCTTTGACATGCAAAAATTCAAAATTTTTCCACCTCTTCGGGAGGGGATACCCCTCCCGTACCCACCCCAACCGTACTCCCCAATAACGACTCCTCTGTATCAGGCCCTGTGATCTAACTCACATGAATGCATTTTCTTTATTTATGAATATTTATAAAAAGCTAATCAATCACATGAATCTGAATTGTTACGAATTGCATCACTTTTCTACAGAAAAAAATGATAATTAACCTAGTTCTAGCTTCATTCAATTTGTTTTGAAAAGAGCATTTTAAAGTGCTCAGATTTGCACCTTTGACCTGTGAAAAACTCAAAAATTTCTATACCGTCGGGATGGGGTACCCCTCCCGAACCCATCCCCTGTGCCCCCCCCCCACTTACGACCCTTCTGGATCCGGCCCTGTAATGCGTAAAAATCAGTTTTTACCTATTTTTCAAAATGCTGTTTTTGGGAGCAAGTCAACTTTAATAAAAATCTCATAGCAACATCTTATAGAAAATTTCATGTTTTAAAACATTGCTTATAACAATTTTGCAGTTAAAAGTGTTTTTTTTTTAATTTAAAGGAAATGAAAATGGTGCGAGTGTAACTGTCTTATTAATTTTAGAAAAAATCTTGTACTTTATTAACTAAATTTTTCATCATAAAAAACATGATAGTGTAACTGAATGTTAATATCACTCAATTATGACACAAGTACAAGTTTTCATGACTTTGTGGTATTGAAATAATGTAAAATTTGTTATTTCCATAATTTTCAAAAAATATAAGTGAGTCGAGAAAAGTGTCTTGTCCGTCCCCCCGCCTCCAAAAATAGCTATTAATTCGGAAAATATAAAACCTAGGCATATTGATCAATGAATTTATGTGACAATATAGTAAATTAACCAAAACATAAATATAAATAAATAAATTTAAATGAAAAATAGCAAAAAAGAAGTTTTGTAACGTCCGACCTCCTGCTTAAAATTGCTATTTTCCAAACTAATCTAAATATTCGACAGAACATGATGTATTTCAGTGAAATAACATCAGATAAACAAAAAAAAACTTACTTAATTACATTTTTAAAGGAGTTAAATATTAGCTGAAACAAAACAAGAAATGTCTTTAAAAAAGACAAACGGCGTCGATTTAAAAACAAGAGGGCCCAAAGGGCCCTGGGTGCTCACCTGAGGAAAATGTCAAAGGTCACAGAAGAGCCATTTACATAGGACCACTAATGTTAAAACCTATTTTTGACGTGGTGATGGATTGCCAGATTCCGTTAGTATTTGCTCATACAAGTTGTGACCACGCATCATCACTTCATCAACAACATTTGCAGACCAGTTTCGCAGACTTGGCACATGATTGCCTACCGTAAACAATATGACAGCCAATGCAATTGCCGTACACTGATAACCACAGGGAATTGTCAAGTTACCTCCCTTTGATTTTTCCAACATACCTTTAATATACTTATATACAAGGGGTACAACTGCGTTTACTAGACCGATTCATCTAGATTTCTTATTTTGTGGCTCACAAAAAATACTGATACCCTAGTAGCACTTTAACCGCACGATTAAATTGATTAAACATAACTCTTCGAGCTATGAATATTAAATGTTTCATAGGGCAGATCATTAAAACACTCGCCAACAAAAAACAATTCTTTTTGACAAATAATTCTTAGATATTCAAAATATGAATTTCAAGACCTTTCTAGTGATATAAAATGCAAAATTGTTTGATGAAAAATGACTTAGTAATTGCAATTTTAAAATTACTGTGTTTTCATTGTATTTACTCGCTATCATTTCTTGCCAACCAGCGAACGGTTACCTGTAGTCTTTATCAGCTCCTTGTTACTATTTATAGACATCATAACAATAACAATGAACTGGTCTATATGTGGAGCTGTGACTCTCAAAGTGTAAACCCCGGAAACTGGACGTAGTGAGGCTAATTTAATAATTATTGGGTAATATGTCAGACTTTTTACTAGAAACCGGTTCACATCTGGAGACGTAATTCATTTTACCCATAAAATATTGTGTTTGACACGTAACTTTTTATTGTTACAAAATAAAAAAACACTTTGGAAAGCAATAGAAGTCTACCCAAAAAAAATAATCTACGAACGAAGCAAAATTTCGTAAAACACTGCATTACAATAGTGTGGCCTTTATTTTTTCGCGCGTGTCAGGGCCATCCAATCGAAGAGGGGGTTTTCTCTGTTTCCCCCGTACGTCATTCTCAGTGCTTATAAAATCATCCAATAGAACGGCGGATTTCCGAAATCCCAGAGACGTCATTATACAGAAATGTAGATCAAAATCCAGCTTAGACAGCTACGCCGAAAAATATCCATGATATTTGTCTTACATAGCTAATTTGATAAATAGCTAAATGTCGCTCAAAATGCTATGTATTCATTTCATACTTAATAAAAACCGGAACATCAACAAAAAATCATTTTTTATGACATCAGAAGTTTAAATTGAAAAGCTATTGTAAGCTGGCTGTGGCCGTAAAATCACCATTTTTTTTATAGGATATAAGATTAAGAAATTTAACCAGATATCTCTTCTTACAATCATTCGCAAGGTGAAGTTGACAATTGCACATAGTATGTTGAGCATTTTGAAATTAATTCTGACTTTTTCTTCAGACTAATCTGTATATTATTATAAGTTCTATTTCAACTATAATTATGTCTAAGTCAATAAAATTATTAAGACAAATCCTTCAAAAACAAAAATCGCCAAACTTTCGTTAAAGTGTCATCTATTTTAATTTTAATAAGACACCTAGCTGATGTATTTAGGATCAGACGGAAAATATTGTCATACAAATATTCAGTTTTTAATATATATGAAAACAGGTCACAAACAAGTCCTACATCACTAATTTTGTAAACATTTTTTTTACAATTAGTACTTAAAGTAACATCATTGGACATTATTAATTACAATGTATATGGTGTCATATTCTGTGATGGTCAATTATGTAATATTATGTAATAAGTTAATCCACTGTCTGTCGGATCTGTATGATCTTATCTGTTAAATACATCAGTATAACACTAGGAGTCAAATCAAGAGACACTTAGTGATAATAATCAACAAAATATGTTTACGTCTGCATTTCATATCGATTTTTCTTCAGTACCTTAATGGCGGATTTGAAGAGTAATCAGGGGAGATAACTTTGTCGGACTAAATTTCTGGGATTGTCTATATTACTACTAGAGTTTATATCGTACGATACCAATGAGCTATATATAACTCATTGGTATAAATATATAAATAGTATTGGAAAAACCCGTTGTATCTAAAAATAGTTGGTACATGTAGGTTTTCCCATGAATGTGGGTTTTCCCATGAATGTGTTTTTGCACCTGTCGATCTCAATATTTAAGTTTTATTTTATGATGTGTTTACAATTGTAAAATAGTAGTTAATGTACTCAATAATGAAGAGTTATTATTTTATTTTGCATCGTGGTGTTAGATTATTCAATACATTGGCAAGCAGTTTGCTTCGCGCTTATTTTTCTTTTCTAGATAGAGACTGCTGCAATCGAGTTTTCGAGCATAGAATTTTAGAACGGGTTTTAATAAATTGCAAATTATCCTGTTGCTGACATTATCTCAATAAAAAACAAATTGGACAAATCCCAAGATGAGACTACCATTCGAACATTAGTCAATACGTTTATAATATTGTGTTCTTTTCCAGCATCATGTTATGCTGTTGTTGTAAACTACAGCTGTAAAATGTGAATGTTTTTTATTAAGAAATAAAAATAATACTATTTTCACTAGATTTCATTTTATTCATTTACCAGAGTTTATATGGAATATTGGAGTATGTACATGTATGTATACATATATATATACATTTTATTTCCCTTTTTTTAGAAAGGATATTGTGAAGGACCTGTATTTGCCAGTGGACTCTTTTTTGTAATTTGCTCTAACATATTTTAACTTAAACTAAGAATAGTTATCTAACAAATTTTACCCAGCATTCATTGTACTTTCAATTAGGTATTATGCAACATTTTTATATAGATCTTATCTGATGTCAGCATCTCAAAGTTCTAGCACTCAGCACTCTTTCGGTATATACATGTATTACTTAGTATTGTCTGGAGTTTTGCTTTAACCAGCTAAGTATTACATAATGAATACACTACGAGTTATTTCAACCAATGTCCAAGTCAACTGGAGCTCATCAGGGTATCTTTGTTCAGGGCCGGATCCAGAAGGGTCGTAAGTGGGGGGGCACCAGGGGGTGGGTTCGGGAGGGGTACACCCTCCCGACGGTATAGAAATTTTTGAGTTTTTCACATGTCGAAGGTGCAAATCTGAGCACTTTAAAATGCTCTTTTAAAAAAATTTGAATGAAGCTAAAACTAGGTTAATTATCTTTTTTTCTGTAAAAAAGTGATGCAATGCGTAACAATTCAGATTCATGTGATTGATTAGCTTTTAATAAATATTCATAAATAAAGAAAAGGCATTCATGAGAGTTAGACCACATGGTCTGATCCAGAGGGGTCGTTAGTGGGGAGTACAGTTGGGATGGGTATATTGGAGGGGTATCCCCTCCCGAAGATGTGCAAAGATTTTGAATTTATGCATGTCAAAGGTGTAAATGAGAAAATTCTCCGATTATCTATGTTTCTGGTTTAACCACTGATTAATTTTAGTTTTGTTTTCCGTAAGAAAACTTGTTGTAGGGTAGGTCACTCTTGAAAAGTTACTTGAAAGTTTAATTCATTTACCTACATTTTCTAAAACAACAACATAAAACGCTCGCTTTTTCCGATTTTAACTAACTTTTAATTAACTTATTTTAATGACAAACATTCATTCGACTATACTCGGCTTTTCTCAGTCTAACTTGATATGAAAAACGCCGATGTCCTCCATAAATACTTAATTTATGTTTAGGCTTATAAAAAAACATCAGACGATCGTGCATGTTTTCGAACTGACTAAGTTCGAGTGTCATAATAGTGACGTATAAAATGCACTTGACTAGCTGTCCTCGTCTTTTCTCTGTCTAACTTGCTATGAAAACGCCGATGATTTCCACTAGTAAATAAGATTACAGAGTGCACAATAACTAAATTTAGGCCTCGTAAGCTAGTTACCATGGTAATTTCACTGGTCTTAAATATACTGTTGTGGTATGTGTAATATAGACAATAAACAGCAATTGGTATCTATATATGTGTCTGTATAGAGGGACCATTTATTTGCACGATCAATGATTTGAACGCTTGATAAGGCCCGATCTGGGTACCCTGAGATGCTTGAATGTATCAATTTAGATCATTATCTTTTTTAATAGATCGGATGAATAATTTCATATCAAAATTAATCTTCAAGTCGAGATGATGTTGCTTTGATGGCGCCGATTTTGTGCCCTTTTCTTTGTATGAGAGCCAATATCTGTGGGGCCAGGTGGGGTGGGGGGGGCACGTGCCCCTTGTGCCCCCCGGTAAATCCGGGCCTGTTGTTCCCCCCAAATGTTATGTAATACCAATTGGCGCCTAGAGGGGTAAATATATTGTAGATTTATGGTACTGATAGGATAAATTATATAGAAAATAGTGACTTCGTAGACTAATTTTATAATGTTTAAATATTTTATGTTTTTAAAATTCTTTTAAATGATTATTGATATAGTTATAGGCAAATTTAAGGATGCTATTTCCTTAGTAACCAGAAAACTATATTTAAATAAGCTTATATATATTGTTATTTTGCTTGATTTTGTCAATTTACAGGCTATTAGCATTTTAACTTTTAAAATGATTTTAACTCATCAAAATCACATTTTCGCTGTTTCTCAAGATAAGTTATCTATCAATAATGTTTATTTTGACCGGTATGATCTATAGATGAATAATATGTGCTTATTTTTGTAATAATATTGTTTATTAAAAGTTTATTAGCAATTTAATGATTTTATTCATCAAAATCACTTTTTTACTTAAGAAATAACTTACAGTTGTCTATATTTTATTGTCTAATAAAACATAGGCACGAGTTGTGATGCGCGTATGATTAAATCACGAGTGCTTTAGCACGAGTGATTTAATTAGCGCATCAAACGAGTGCCTATGTTTTATTAGACAATAAAATATAGACAACTGTAAGTTATTTCGATTCTAACATCGCAAAATGCATCCCTAGAAAAGATATACTTATAGAACTATTTTTAACTGTCAAAAATGCCATGCTGTTGAAATCCACCCCCCAGTGCAAAGACCGAAAATAGCCTTTATTTACGCAGTTCTCATTGATAATTGTTTCTAATTCCAAACAAATAATACTAAAATCTTAATTGATAAAAAGGAACCCAAAACTAAATACGAATTATCATAGTTTTATTTGTGTATTAAACATCATTCTTCAAAATAAGCGCCGTGAAATAAACATTCGACCTTGCCCTCAGTGAGTGTCATTTTATATACACATGATGACGCAGCATTTAAGTTTGATGTTTACGACGGAATATTGCAAATACTGCTTAAATAATTGGATGTTTAGTGGATAGTAATGTGTTATCAGACATTTTGATGGAGAATTTTTTAAAAGGTTGGATATAAATTGGATTTATGAACGCGTGTCAAGCAAGGACAGATTTTCGGAAAATGATTCGAAATCAGCGCTGCTCTTGTCAGCTTGGATGATTATGAACTTGAAAGAATCCACGTAGCCGTTCCATTATATTATGCTATGCACAGTTTGGCTTTGATTAAATAGTCAATCTTTGTATTTTCGTATAATGGCTGGCATGATCGTCGGATGAAGGGCAGGATGAAATGAGACAGCGGAACCGGGAAATGCTGGGACTTAGAAAACGTCTTGAACTTGAAGTAGGTCATGTTTATGCTAGAATCGTTTTAAACTCAGTTTATACCATTTTTGGTCAAGTAATAAGGTTAGTACATGTTTTAAATTTACTGACATGTTCCAAGGTTCTGTTAAAGTCAACCCTTTAAACTCGGGCGCTATTTTCGGCTTTGCTCATTTAACGTGGGGAGTAAAATTTCAACAGCCGTCACCAGCTATATTTTATTGAATAATAAAGCATAGATGACGTCACATTGAATAAAGAGTGAAAGCGCACGTGCCTATGTTAGAATATTTCTTAAGGTAGAATAGCCATCAATAGGTTAATTTTATTCAGAATAGTGTACAGATCAATTCTTTTAGCGTTTTCGCCTTCAAGTCATTTTTGCCTTTTCTATCTTACTTATTTTTATCCTACTTGGTTTTTACAGGGAATTAGATACACAGATTATCTATGTCTCTGGTTTTTAAAGTTTTCGCCTACAAGTTCGTTTTCGCGTCATAATCTTACTTTTATTATCTTAGTTTTCACTTTTGGTTTCATTATTCAAAAATAAATATTGTAACAAACCAGGTGTTTTCATTGTTTAGACCTTAACTCAGAGTTCCCGAGCTCGCATTAAATCCCTGAATTTCTGAACTCTTGCGGTGTGCACGTTCCTTAAAGAGCGCGTACGCATCGAACGTTGCTGAAGTTAGGCATTTGCCGAAGGCAATTCATATTCACAATTTATCAGAGTATTTGTCTCAATACTCAGCGGGCTTAGTCACTGGTGTCATCCTGACGAACCGCTAGTTAAAAAGCAACTAGCACCTAGTTATCCCCGCCGATGGAATCGGGAGGGGGATATAGTTTTGGCGTTGTCCGTCCGTCCTTCCGTCCGTCCATCCGTCCGTCCGAATTTCTTTTCCGGAGTAGTTCTCTGCAACTACTGGCTGGAATTCAACGAAACTTTATGGGAACCTTCAATACCAAGAGGAGATGCGCATATCGCCAGCTTGTTTCGGTCAGACCCATTTACTCAGAGTTATGGCCCTTGATTAGTTATGTAGTATGCATATAGAGTAAAAGTCGTTTCCGCACTACTTCTCTGCAACTAATGGCTGGAATTCAACGAAACTTTATGGGAACCTTCAATACCAAGAGGAGATGCGCATATCGTCAGCTTGTTCCGGTCAGATCCTTTAACTCAGAGTTATGGCCCTTAATTAGTTATGTAGTATGCATATATAGTAAAAGTCGTTTCCGCACTAATTCTCTGCAACTAATGGCTGGAATTCAACGAAACTTTATGGGAACCTTTAATACTAAGAGGAGATGCGCATATTTCAGCTTGTTTCGGTCAGACTCTTTAACTCAGAGTTATGGCCCTTGATTAGTTATGCAGTATGCATATGGAGTAAAAATTGTTTCCGCGCTACTTCTCTGCAACTACTGGCTGGAATTCAACGAAACTATATGGGAACCTTCAATACCAAAAAGAGATGCGCATATCGTCAGCTTGTTCTAGTCAGACACTTTAACTCAGAGTTATGGCCCTTGATTAGTTATGCAGTATGCATATGGAGTAAAAATCGTTTCCGCGCTACTTCTCTGCAACTACTGGCTGGAATTCAACGAAACTTTATGGGAATCTTCAATACCAAGAGGAGATGCGCATATCGTTGCCTTGTTCCGGTCAGGCACTTTAACTCAGAGTTATGGCCCTTGATTAGTTATGCAGTATGCATATAGAGGAAAAATTGTTTCCACGCTACTTATCTGCAACTAATGGCTGGAATTCAACGAAACTTTATGGGAATCATCAATATCTACCGGAGACGCGCATATCGTCGCCTTGTTCCGGTCAGACCTTTCAGCACAGAGTTATTGCCCTTGATTAATTGTGCAGTGTTCATATAGAGAAATATAGCTATTTCTTTGCAACAGCTGGATTGATTTCAACAAGATTTTATGGAAAACATCAATACAGAAAAGAAATTTGCATCACATTGGCATGTCCTGATAATTTTATTTAACATGGAGTTATGTATGGTCCCTGTTATGGTTTTATGGATTTTTATATTTATTAATAAAGTCTTATGTCTCCAGTTGTTGTGTTAGTAAAAACAAGTACTCGGCGGGGGATATAAATTCAACGAATTTGCTTGTTGAACTTAAAATTACCCAGAGACATAGATAAGTCTATTTGTCAAGGAAAAGAATAGACTATTGCTTATCTCCCCTGAGATTGGGGGGTAAACCTACTACCAGGATCCATTGGTCAATATTTTATCAAGAATAAAATCTGACTTGCCAACATTTTGGCGTAAACACGACAGATTACTTTCTGCTAACATGCAGTGTTTGCTGTTCTCCGAGCCCCATTACTACAGTTCATTATTCAGTTCAATATCCAAAATCTGTAAGCCATATGTAAAGAACTGCCATGATGACTTATTATACTTTGTATGCCAAGCTTCAACCCAGCTCTTAAATATTTATTGAAATAATTTCTTGATTTATCAGTTTCACAACAGTATTTGTTAACAATAACTGAACAAACAAGGGTTTTGTATTGAAACCTAAACAGGGTCTGCCCTCAAGCTCACATCAAAATCACAATGAGGGTTTTTATCAAAGACACATAAAATAAAATAAGGAGAACAAATAATGAAATAGTATGACAAACACTGAAAATAAAGCGACACAGAGTTTATTTTAAGTATAAGTTTATATACATATAAATTCAGCCAATATTATGAATTATTCTCTTGTAAACAATTAGTGTTACATCTACATCAACCTGAAATAAAGAAAAAATCATATAGGTAAGAAAAAGTTCATGATACAAGTAAATATTAAAACAGCATTCCTTATGATATTAGAAAAATGAAATAAAAAAATATTACATCTCACAATTGGAAATCCCTATAACCCTATGTTATGAATCATGGTCATATGATAAAGAGAACAACCTGGTAACAACAAACCAAATGCAGGCTGTGCAAAATTGAGTATGCATGTGTGGTGAATTGCAAGTTTAATCAAATAATACAGTACTTATTTAACTGCATTACTATGTTGCATAAGCACAAAACTCAAGAATGAATGAAGTAAAATAAGTTTATAAATGACTAGATAATCTTGTACTGTAAAAACATATCTAAGTGGTGAGCCAGGGTGCTCTTCCTCTAAGTGTTTTCTCAGCTCAATTACCTGGGGAAGATCAACATGATGGGCATTCATAGATTTATAGTTTCAAAATGTAAGTTATTAAGTTTATAAGTTTATACATTCTATGTTTTATGTGTATAATAGATCTAACACAAAATAATTCTAAGTATAAACCCAGAAAATTGTTTAATTTGTAAAATATCTAAGTGTAATTCTTAAATAGTAACTAATTAGAGCTGTCTGCTCCAAGTTTGAATTCAAAAAATCATTTAAACTAAAGATTTAGATCTAGTTTACAATAGGAATCTACAATGAACTTCCAAGTATAAATCCGGATATCTAATTAATTAAAAAAGATTTTCAACTCTAATGTTCATTTCAACTCATAAGTTATTAATAATAACAATATTTTATAAGTATAAAGTGAAAAAATCATTAAAATCGAAAAATGATTTTGATCTATTTTGATCTAACTTTAAAATATTGAACAATTGTAGGTTTACTATGGCGTTCCATAGTTAGCATTAGTCATCTTGACACATGAGAGTTACCAGTAGTTATTTTCACTAGCACTGATCAATTTCAAGAGTTCAAGGTTTCTTGCTAATGAGTGAAGTGGATAGCTGGATTCATCCCAACCACAATCACTACAGCATTATTGTTCCTGCTCAATACATGACTGATTTACTGAGGAAGTAATAGTAATAGTAACACTAAAATGATATTTTCATGATTTTACTTACCTATAGTGGAGCAGTTTACATGTACTACAGTAACTTGTTGAGTTGATAAAAACATAAAAATTTGAAACAATATTATTTCTCACTAGACACTTTATAACCTGAAAAACAAAGCATAAGATAATACAGAAACAATAAAAATCATCACATGATTAATCTGCCTCTGAGATCAAATGTTTATAAACTGCAGAAATGTATCAGTTCAGCTAAAGCCTTTTACATTAGTTGATGAAATATATGAACTGATGATTATTATGTATTTGTGTTTCCAGTTAATGGTTTTAAATACACATATCTTAATGATGATGGTTTTGCTCATCACAAGTTGAAAACTTAAGTCTGTCTGAAAATCTACTCCCTTCCTGGGGACACATATTGCTAAATAGATCATATTAAAAAATGAGCCAAGTTTGTCAGCAACTTAATAGTGTACACATTTTTTTATTTTAACTCTGTTCCTAACAGGTACAACCGCCTGGCTAGCTCAGTGGATAGGGAACAAGTCCACTGATTGAGGAGTCGTGGGTTTGATTCCCGGACCGGGTATACTTTCCTGGAGCTTGGTCGTGAAATAATTTCTATCGCGATTCTCCCTCCTACCACTGACTTTAAATCATGTAGAGCAGTAGTCAGTCACTGCTGAAAGAATGCACTCAGTGGTTGGCTAACGCCTAAATCGAGAAATAGTTTCACTCTATTGTTAGGTTTAGTAGTATTAGAGATGAAGGTATAAGAGTAAAGTGTAAATCCTATCACTTACTTATTCGGAAAGAAATAATAAGCCAGACTCTAGCATATGGACATTGGTTACATCAACACATCTCAAGACATTTCATATCTCTGAAATAGAAAATTATTCATAAAGCTATAAATTGAGATCTATGTTTTTTTTCATGGTAAACAGGGTTCCTAGGAAATGTGTATTTTCTCTGTACATTTTATACTTCATTTGTGGCATAAAGGTCACCTTTAAAACTTGACAAAGATCAATGAATGGAATAAGAGAAAGCAGGTATATACTTACTAGTCAGTGATTTTAAAATAAACAAACTACCAGTGCCACTGGTGAAAATTAGTGCCTTTTTCTCCAAGTGTTGTGAAAAATTGGGATAATTAGATTTATTTTAGCTGAAATGTAAAAAATCAATACTTATTTTCTAAAATTGAAGTCGGATTTAACACTTTACTCTTATAAAACATACTAGCAGAAAAACATTTATGTTTTAACTCAGCCAAAATCAGAACACAGACACTGAATGGTTGATTTAGACTTGACCAAGTTTTGCTTGAGAGGGAAAATTGAACAATTTTGTCAATTCCGCCATGATAGAAGATCTGTTTGTCTCTGAACAGATGATTGATACTTTTTCTTATTTGCCAAATTGGTCATATGATTATGAACTTAATTTCTGTTGAGCATATTCCATAAAATGATCTGACTTATGCACTTGATATTGGTACAACACATGACTTATGTGATTAATAAAAGGGCAACTTGTATGATTTGACAAAACCCGGATGAGTCCAGGAGCAACAGCCTCAAATTTTACTTAAAATAAGCACAAAACTGATAGGATAGGGCAATCACATTATACCATAACCTTTCATCTGCAGTTATATGCCAAGTAGTTCAAATAATTCAAGGTGATCATTAAATGATAAAGACAACTGACAAAACTTGAACACAAAAAATTATATAAATAGATATTTTCTTTGAATTGTCATAAAATATGTAAATGAAGGTATAAATCCTTAAAAATGTGGCCAACAGTACCTCATGTTATGTTTTTTCATTAGAAACTAACTAACATAACACATGTCAAGCCATTTATTATATAATAATTATGGCACTATTCAAATGTTGTCAAAGAATGCCAAGATTCGGCCATTTCGTCAATTATTTTGAAATTACACCATATTTCAGAACAGACGTTCCGCGAAATTTGAATATAAAAACCAGAAGTCACTGAAAATAACCTAAAAAAGTCAACGGTCAAAATTAATCCTAAAGCATAATTGATCACCATCAAAAGCTCGGCACCGGACGATAATTCTATATTCTTCTATAGCAATGTATTAAAACTTTGATATCATTTACAATGTATAGTTCCTGCAAAAATACTTATTTATGTAAACAATACAATGAACTACTCCGCGATAGGGGATGCCGAGGATGGCATTTGTGCGGTTGATTTTTTGCTAAGGAGTAATTTTCACGGGACCGTTTTTTGGATTTTCGGTATAAGACTGCAAACTCCCCGCATTGGTAATCTCCCTTTATCAAATCAATAACCACTGCCACAACAAGAAAATCATTCTACAAATAGACGGTGAAGATATCACCTCTATACTAAGACGCATAACGACCTACCAATCATCCGCAATTTACTTCCGCGTCAAGTAGTTCCGCGTATGAATACAAGAAATATCAAAGAAAATCGTTATTTTGAATTACTGTGTAGTCATTTTTCGCCAAATGAAAAATAATGACCGCTTATAGCTACAGGAAAATTAATCGATATATACTAAGTACTTTTAAACCTCTGTAGGTATAGGTATATAGTTAAACCGTGTACTCTACTTTCGATTTCAAATTATTGTGTAAAGAATGACAGATGTAAACACGTTATGATGAAAGTTTAACTTCCAGTTAAAAAGTTTAATTTGATGAGGATAGTTGGTTGGATAGTCAAATTTTATTGAGTAGACACAAAATTCATACTCTATTTGTTCAGTTTACTTTAAGGGGGTAAATTGTTAGAATGTAAACATTGCCACGTGCTTTCAGGTAAATAAACAGTTTACCCGTGATGCGCGGCGTCTCCGTACAAAGGTCAGTCAGACCGTTTGTGTACAGAATGCAATTAAATTTGTCCCTCAGAGAGCAAAAAAAAAAATTTCATCTTTTCTTTTACATTTTAATATTTTTTAATTAATATAGTCTTTTTAGTAAAATATGATGTTCAAAGTACATAAAGGGGAAATATAAATGGTATGAAGAAATTACTTGGAAAAAAAACAAGATTATTTTTACCCTGACAACGGTTACCTAAAGTGCGTAAAATTGCACGAATAACAAAATGTTACGCAAAATAAATATTAAATGGATAACTGTTCTTATTCTAGTCATTTAATATATAAATGTTATATTTTTCAGTATCATACACATATAATTGTATCTTACTTACTTAAAATTTCTAACCAAAAGCATCATATAAGTAGCGTGAGTTGGACCAAGGATCCTATTGGGTGGACAACGCAGCTCATTCCCGATCTTGCTCACTTTAAGATGTAATTCATCCATGAATTCAACAATTTTAGTTCATAATGATATATTGATATATTTTTATTTAACTTGTTTTATTTCTTTGACGGAACGTGTAAATCAACCACATTTTTTATCATTCAATGTTATTTTTCGCTACATTACGCCTAACGCTTTTTAGTAGGGGTGTAACGGTTAACCGATATACCGGTTAATATTGCAATACGACTTCAGACGGTTTTTAACCGGTTCGTTTTTCTCTGAATCGGTTTTTCTAGTTATGTTCCATACTGATTGTTTTTATTAGAGTCTGAGATCTAAATGTTTGAAATAATGTTAAAATGTGTTCGGAAACTTGAAATATTTTTCGTAAAGTAAGAGAATAGGTTTCTTTGAAAGTCCATTCAAAACCTTTTTTCTAACTCATGTAACTTACTCGAACATTTGCGTAATACGTGTAGATCATTTGAAAATACAAATATATATGTACAATGTTGATCAAATTAGGACGATGCACGTGCATTAATTTATGCTATGCATGTATGCACAAAGAACAATATGTATTGCAATATATTGCAATATATTGCAATACGGATTTCGTGTATTGCAATATATTGCAATACGGTTTTTACCGTATTGTTACACCCCTACTTTTTAGGCTAACCGTTATTGCTCGTTTGAATTTAAACATTAGTCACATGGTACTACTTGCGTCACGTGATTTATGTGAAGGCAGTGGTTACATTCTATAAATAGACGGTGAAGATATCACCTCTATACTAAGACGCGCAACCGTCTCAAAATTCGGCGTTAGGTACGCAACAGAATAAAGTGCGGCGGATGAAGACAAAATCGTTGCATTTTTTCATTTTTTGACAGACTCGTTGTTGAAATGTAAAATAATTGATCACTCATAGCTACAGGATCATAAATCTATCTATACAAAGTACTTTTAAACCTCTGTAGGTATAGGTGCATAGTTAAACCGTGTAACCTAGTTTCGAATTCAAATTACTGTGTAAAGAATGACAGATGTAAACACGTTATGACGAAGGTTTAACAACCGGTATAAAAGTTTAATTTAATGAGGTTAGTTGGTTGGATAGTCAAATTTTATTGAGTAGACACAAAATTCATACTATTTTTGTTCAGTATACTTGAAGGGGGGAAATTGATAAAATGTAAACATTGCCACGTGTTTTCAGGTAAATAAACAGTTTTACCCGTGATGCGCGGCGTCTCCGTACAGAGGTCAGTCAGACCGTTTGTGTACAAAATGAATTACTGTTTAGTCATTTTTTCGCCAAATGAAAAATAATGACCGCTTATAGCTACAGGAAAATTATAGACGTTTTCTTACCATTGTCGACTGACGTAAAAAGTGCACGCAGTCGTCATGTTTACGACGTCATGGTAACGTTACTAGCAAAAATGACGTCAAATAAAGTGTAGATCCGAATCGGAAATATCATTAAGTTTACAACGGTACCAAAAATTATATTAGAATCTAAAAAAAGTCAGATGTACCATACCACCTTAAAGTAGCAAAGCGTGACGTAACCACCGTGAGGAGTTTGAAAAGACTGTAGTAGATGTGTTGTAGTTGAATGGTAGTTATAGTCCTATGAACCTATCACTCATTTCAAACAATTTTTGTACACACGAATATAATTTTATGGTTTGTAAACACTCTAAAATAAACCTTCATCATAACGTGTTTACATCTGTCATTATTTACACAATAATTTGAAATCGAAAGTAGAGTACACGGTTAAACTATGTACCTATACCTACAGAGGTTTAAAAGTACTTAGTACATAAAGATTAATATTCCTGTAGCTATAAGCGGTCATTATTTTACATTTGGCGAAAAATTGACAACAAAGTAAGTCACAATAACGATTTCCTTTGATATTTCTTGTATTCATACGCGGAACTACTTGACGCGGAAGTAAATTGCGGATGATTGGTTGGTCGTTATGCGTCTTAGTATAGAGGTGATATCTTCACCGTCTATTTATAGAATGGGTAACTGTTTATTCCCGATAAATCTATATTATTGTTAATTTTATGTTCTAACATACGTTCAACACCGATTAATTAAATAAAATCTACTAAAATCCGTGATGTTCTATTTTTAGAACAATAGATCTAGTTTTTGATCTATAGTGTTTTAAGTTTGCCTTCACATTTTGATCCCAACATAAAATTTACATAAACTTAAGTTTTAAAGGCTGCTAATATTCATTCAAAATGAAATGAAACACTTGAATCGTGTAACAAGATGTTACAGGACTATAGTCCTCTTGATGTTGCTTTTGTGTTCAGCAAAAATCTACTAAAATCTGTGACGTTCTATTTCTAGAACAAAAGTTTCTGATCTATTTTTAGAATATCCTAGGGACGAAAGTCTCAGATTAAATCGTTTTCCTGGAATCCGTGACGAATCGTTTTAAACTTTTAATGTGTTCAGCAAAGGTCTACTAAAATCCGTGACGTTCTATTTTTAGAACAATAGTTTCTGATCTATTTTAAAACGGGTTTCCCTGCATACCGTGACGAAACATGTTTAACCTTTTTACATCATTTGCACAAAATTGATATCAATAAAACGAGATATGACCGTTCAAAGAATTTCCTCTCTGTACTTTTCTATAGAATATCGAATATCGATTTGAGATTATGCATGGGCCTAAACGTTGGACATGTCACAAGTTTTCATCTAATTTTGTACGAGTTAAAGCCCTTATAAATATGAAGATATTTTCATTAACAGTAAGCTTGAAAACTGTTTACAACTATAAAGTTATCAAAATAAAACTTGCATTTAAGGCACAATTAACAGTTCAAACCATTCTGCTCTCTAAGTTTGAGTTTGACAAAGTGTCCAATTCTTAAAAAAGTAGGGTACTTTTATAAGAACACACTATATTCGCTGATGTTAAATATACCTGATAAAAATGGTTTAAAAGCTAATTTTGTAATTCGGAGTAAGTTTTTTTCTAATAAGACGTCATCTTAAACATACTGTGATCAAAACTATTGTTTCAAATATTGACAACCAAATTCTACTTTCGGTTTTGATCTACTTTCACTTTGAAATACAATAAATAACATGAACATATCTAAGCACTATTTGCATTTATTTGAAAAAAAAAATTGTTCATTAGAGGTGTTTGAAATAGTTAAAAGTCTTTTTTCTTTGCAATTAAAAAACAACGTTACTTTTGATATAGGGGCTTTAATAAATTAGGCGATTTTTTGTTGTGAGTTCATTCCTACAAAATTTTAACAACAATTTAATGGTAATATGCCTTTGCACCACATGAGCATATGTTTCAGGTACATCAGGAAATTTGACCCTCAGATAACGGCATTTATTTTGTACTTATTAAATCCATTATGTTGGTATATCAATGTGGATGAATTGAGCGTTGTTAAGTGACAAATATAATACCGACTATAAATAAAGTTTTTATTCTTGTGTATAGAACATTGATCCAAATACTGGCGTGTTCCGGCTCCTTAACCCCCCTTATTATCCGCATGTTAAAGAAATAAGTCGCAGTATAAATTTCATTTATCTCCGTGAAAATGAATATAAGTCGTCACGTGATATTCTAGCTGTAGTGTCTACGTTGTAAAAGTGGGTGCGCGATTCGGAATACTAAATAATGGTTTTAAAGACTGTAATTCGTATTTAGATAAGGTGAAAATACAACAAACGTATGTTAAGGGTAAGGTAAAACATTTTTGTAAAGATTGTTCGGATAAACTCCGAGAATTTTAATAAAAATTTTCATACTTAATTCGTTCAGTTATAAATTTACTCACTACCAAGTCGTAAACTTTGAAATAATGTTGGGATCCCACTAAATAATACTAAATAATAAAGATATGACTCTATTCATTGGTTTCCCAGTGTAAATGTATTTTTATGATAACCATGACTCTATTCATTGGTTTCCCAGTGTACAGGTATTTTTATGATAACGTCATCCATAGGCGGATCCAGCGGGGGGATCAGTGGTTCCGGACCTCCCCCTAGAATTTGGAAAATGTACCTGTCCATTAGTGTATTTCTTGCCTGTAAGTCAATTTTAAGTAGCATGAAGCATTTTTTTATTATCAATATGTTTTTATGTTTTTGTTATCAATATGTTATTGTGTAAAGAATGACAGATGTAAACATGTACGTTATGATGAAGGTTTAACTTCCAGTTACAAAGTTTAATTTGATGAGGATAGTTGGTTGGATAGTCAAATTTTATTGAGTAGACACAAAATTAATAGACGGTGAAGATATCACCTCTATACTAAGACGCATAACGACCTACCAATCATCCAAAATTTACTTCCGCGTCAAGTAGTTCCGCGTATGAATACAAGAAATATCAAAGAAAATCGTTATTTTGAATTACTGTGTAGTCATTTTTCGCCAAATGAAAAATAATGACCGCTTATAGCTACAGGAAAATTAATCGATATATACTAAGTACTTTTAAACCTCTGTAGGTATAGGTATATAGTTAAACCGTGTACTCTACTTTCGATTTCAAATTATTGTGTAAAGAATGACAGATGTAAACACGTTATGATGAAAGTTTAACTTCCAGTTAAAAAGTTTAATTTGATGAGGATAGTTGGTTGGATAGTCAAATTTTATTGAGTAGACACAAAATTCATACTCTATTTGTTCAGTTTACTTTAAGGGGGTAAATTGTTAGAATGTAAACATTGCCACGTGCTTTCAGGTAAATAAACAGTTTACCCGTGATGCGCGGCGTCTCCGTACAAAGGTCAGTCAGACCGTTTGTGTACAGAATGCAATTAAATTTGTCCCTCAGAGAGCAAAAAAAAAAATTCATCTTTTCTTTTACATTTTAATATTTTTTAATTAATATAGTCTTTTTAGTAAAATATGATGTTCAAAGTACATAAAGGGGAAGTATAAATGGTATGAAGAAATTACTTGAAAAAAAAACAAGATTATTTTTACCCTGACAACGGTTACCTAAAGTGCGTAAAATTGCACGAATAACAAAATGTTACGCAAAATAAATATTAAATGGATAACTGTTCTTATTCTAGTCATTTAATATATAAATGTTATATTTTTCAGTATCATACACATATAATTGTATCTTACTTACTTAAAATTTCTAACCAAAAGCATCATATAAGTAGCGTGAGTTGGACCAAGGACCCTATTGGGTGGACAACGCAGCTCATTCCCGATCTTGCTCACTTTAAGATGTAATTCATCCATGAATTCAACAATTTTAGTTCATAATGATATATTGATATATTTTTATTTAACTTGTTTTATTTCTTTGACGGAACGTGTAAATCAACCACATTTTTTATCATTCAATGTTATTTTTCGCTACATTACGCCTAACGCTTTTTAGTAGGGGTGTAACGGTTAACCGATATACCGGTTAATATTGCAATACGACTTCAGACGGTTTTTAACCGGTTCGTTTTTCTCTGAATCGGTTTTTCTAGTTATGTTCCATACTGATTGTTTTTATTAGAGTCTGAGATCTAAATGTTTGAAATAATGTTAAAATGTGTTCGGAAACTTGAAATATTTTTCGTAAAGTAAGAGAATAGGTTTCTTTGAAAGTCCATTCAAAACCTTTTTTCTAACTCATGTAACTTACTCGAACATTTGCGTAATACGTGTAGATCATTTGAAAATACAAATATATATGTACAATGTTGATCAAATTAGGACGATGCACGTGCATTAATTTATGCTATGCATGTATGCACAAAGAACAATATGTATTGCAATATATTGCAATATATTGCAATACGGATTTCGTGTATTGCAATATATTGCAATACGGTTTTTACCGTATTGTTACACCCCTACTTTTTAGGCTAACCGTTATTGCTCGTTTGAATTTAAACATTAGTCACATGGTACTACTTGCGTCACGTGATTTATGTGAAGGCAGTGGTTACATTCTATAAATAGACGGTGAAGATATCACCTCTATACTAAGACGCGCAACCGTCTCAAAATTCGGCGTTAGGTACGCAACAGAATAAAGTGCGGCGGATGAAGACAAAATCGTTGCATTTTTTCATTTTTTGACAGACTCGTTGTTGAAATGTAAAATAAATGATCACTCATAGCTACAGGATCATAAATCTATCTATACAAAGTACTTTTAAACCTCTGTAGGTATAGGTGCATAGTTAAACCGTGTAACCTAGTTTCGAATTCAAATTACTGTGTAAAGAATGACAGATGTAAACACGTTATGACGAAGGTTTAACAACCGGTATAAAAGTTTAATTTAATGAGGTTAGTTGGTTGGATAGTCAAATTTTATTGAGTAGACACAAAATTCATACTATTTTTGTTCAGTATACTTGAAGGGGGGAAATTGATAAAATGTAAACATTGCCACGTGTTTTCAGGTAAATAAACAGTTTTACCCGTGATGCGCGGCGTCTCCGTACAAAGGTCAGTCAGACCGTTTGTGTACAGAAGGAATCACTGTGTAGTCATTTTTTCGTCAAAAGAAAAATAATGACCGCTTATAGCTACAGGAAAATTAATCGATATATACTAAGTACTTTTAAACCTCTGTAGGTATAGGTACATAGTTAAACCGTGTACTATACTTTCGATTTCAAATTATTGTGTAAAGAATGACAGATGTAAACACGTTATGATGAAGGTTTAACTTCCAGTTAAAAAGTTTAATTTGATGCAGATAGTTGGTTGGATAGTCAAATTTTATTGAGTAGACACAAAATTAATAGACGGTGAAGATATCACCTCTATACCAAGACGCATAACGACCTACCAATCATCCGCAATTTACTTCCGCGTCAAGTAGTTCCGCGTATGAATACAAGAAATATCAAAGAAAATCGTTATTTTTACGTGTACAAAAAACAATAGGATTTAATCCATAGCTCGTGCTATTTAGCAATAATGTGTAGATAACTTTGTTTGTACCGCCTGTGCACCATTCTATAAATAGACGGTGAAGATATCACCTCTTTACTAAGACGTATAACGATCTCCAGTCATCCGCAATTTACTTCCGCGTCAAGTAGTTCCGCGTATGAATACAAATATTAAAGAAAATCGTTGTTGTGAATAACTTTGTTGGCATTTTAAGTAAAATAAAAACCGCTTATAGCTACAGAAATATTAATCTACATATACTAAGTACTTTTAAACCTCTGTAGGTATAGGTACATAGTTAAACCGTGTACTCTACTTTCGATTTCAAATTATTGTGTAAAGAATGACAGATGTAAACACGTTATGATGAAGGTTTAACTTCCAGTTAAAAAGTTTAATTTGATGAGGATAGTTGGCATATAATATGCAAATTGCTCAATGATGACAGGGTGTCATCACTCGGATTCTTATTCAGCACCTTTCAAAGATATAGAAACTGCAAAAAAACTTTGTGGGGACTCAAGTGCACGGTTCACCTCATATACTGCAGGACTATGACTTTGAATTCCTGATTAGGTCTATTGGTAGGGTTGGGCAAATATTAACTTTTTTTAAAAGGTTCATACCAAACGGGTGTTTTTAGGGCCAAATTATGTGCTGAGTCTGAATATCACAATTAAAATTTCTACGATGACGTTTTAGGTTCACTTTTTGCGAAAATTCAAAATGGCCGCCAAAATGGCCGATTTTGGTTATGCGGGACAATATAATGTTGTCACTATAGCTTGTAATATATCATTTTATAGGTTTTTATGGTTGATAAACACGTTTTTGAGGTTAAAATACCAAAAATAAGTAGTGGAAGCTTTATTTATTGATAATTTATACAATATTTCGTCAAGACAATACATATTTTCGATTATTCTGTAAGACAATTACAAAATATGCTACATGATCAAAGAGTTTGCTTTAAAACATTTTAAGCAAAACATCATTTTCTGATTTTATGTTTTTGGTTTAATTTGTTTTCAGGGAGTATTTCCATTTTCAGTTTACAATCTTTTTTTATGTGTCGCATTTGGTGTAAATGCGACACATTTGTGGCTCTTAGATATCTTATTTCACATATTAATCGTTTTTCTGTTTGTGAATCCTTAGCAAATCAACTGATTTCATTGTAAATGGACCAATATTAGTTTGTTTTTAAAAAATATAATTCAGCAGATACATATCTTTCTTTTGTTTTTATCACTGCATCAAGTATGTGTGCATATAACATATCTTAATCATGTAAGCTTCTATAGTGATTGTCTCTCTTTGCAAGTTTAGCAAGTTTATCATTGTAAAGTTTTTTATCTTCGAAGGCTCCTGTGATGGACCATTACTTTTTACATGTTACATATCAACTCTAAATCAACTCAACAGATAATAAGTATATATATATAAGTCCATGCAGACAACAACAGGATAATCTTCAATATACAGGCTAGAATCCATCAAACTAAAACAAATCTCAACAACTTGATAGATGCTTAATGATATTTTAAATTGAATGGCAACTTTAAAGATGAAAATGAACCTATTTAGAAGGAAAAAATGTGTATAAAAATACACAACAATGTCTAAATGGACCTTATATAGCATGAAAGGTGAACAATGAGCAATACCTTTGTGTTATTATGGCCAGATCACTTCACCTTAACCTTACATCACAAAGGATTACCAGCTTTCACAAAAGCAATTACATATCAAAAGACTTATAATACATTGGCACTTGACAAGGAAATCAATGGAAGTATTTGTGCATGGTCTTGTACACCCCACTCCCACAATAACTTTGGCATGGTTTAAACATTGTACTACCATCCTACCAAATCAAAAGCTGCAACGGGTTCAAAATTGTACTGATTGAGTGGTCTTGATAACTCAATTAGAGCAACCGGAACTGTGCTCCTAAAGTCTCCATAGACTATCAATTAAAGTTAGAATCATGTCTGAAGTCCTTCTAATGACCTTGCATCATGTTACTTTAGAACCTTTTCTTTCAAGTGAGATATCGAGGTCAATTTTGGCTTCGATATCAAAGTTATATATGCTAACTATGCTAGTTTCACCTCCGTCATTATTAAATTCTAACATATCCATTCATGGAAAAGGAATATACTTGTCTAAAGGTTCATAACTTTTTACACAAACTATGAAATCAAGACTTCATATACATGTATAAATGTACAGATACAGCAAGTACAAGCTTGTTCAAGTTATAATCTTCAACTGAATATAAAAATTTCAAAATTAATTTTTTATGATTAAGGAAAACATTTTCAATATCTGCAATGCATCAAAATCTATAAACAGTAGCATTTAAAACCAGTAGATGGTTTGTTTTTTAATTATTAATAACAGCTCGAAGTCATTATACAATAAAACAGAACGAGCGGCATAGCTCAATGAATGCAATTTGGTTATTGCTATTAAAGCTACTATGTGTATACTTAATAAAGGTGATAAAATTCATTCTTAGTAGCATTAATATAATCAAAAGCAGAAATAAGAATGATGATAGTAATATGCAAGCTGAAAAGCCTATGAAAAGATTTATAGGAAATTGATTTAATCCAAAAGTAGATATTATTCTACAAAATTGTGTGATTTTGGCTGAAATATTGTACAAATTATCAATAAATATAGCTTTCCATACATATTTTGTTAATTTTAACCTCAAAAACGTGTTTATCATCCTTAAAAACCTACAAAATGATATATAACAAGCTATGGTGAAACTATAAAATAGTTGTACATAACCAAAATCGGCCATTTTGGCGGCCATTTTGAATTTTCGCAAAAAGTGAACCTAAAACGCCACCGGAGACAATTTTAAAGGTCATATTTGGATTCAGTGCATCATTTGGCCATAAAAAACACCCGTTTCAAAAAAAAGTTGGTGATTTGCCCAACCCTACTATTGGGATTCATTGTCCGTGGTGAAACCGGTACGGTTAGCTCGGTCTTTTGTACATTCAATATTTAATGGTTGGATCACCAAGTTGTGAACTTTTCAGGTAACTGACTATACATGGATGTTTTTTGAAGTTATAGCCAATGGTAATCTTTCTTATACATTCACTGTCCGTCATGTTTGAGGATTTGCGAAAAAGGTTGTTAATTTTGTTGAAATGCTTAACTGTCATCTGTTTTCGCGATTGTAATTGTGTGCTTGTACTTGTAGTACAAGTTGTACGGCTACAGCTAGTCCTAAATATAAGACCATACCATCATTTGGACATTTTTCTGTTACCAGAGGAACGTCCGTATGATAAAATAGTTATGTAGGGTCTTATATTTAGGACAAGGCTACAGACTACTGTAGACAGGGTAGGAAACTGGAAAGTACAGTGAACTCGACAGTTCTGGGTCAGTAACGAAACAAACGATGCGTGTCTCTTAAAAATGAAAGTTGTGGCAATCAAACCTTCATAAATTGATAAACAAATACATTTGTACTTCCACCTTACCATGCTATAATAAATTAATAGTGTTTATTTGCTTGTTATTTTCTACAATTTTCGAAATTGCATGTTGCAAACTCGATAGTTACAGGTCGCACTTGCCAATTCCGGGTCACGTGACAGATGCTTGTCTCTTAAATCCGGAGTGGTCTCAACAGGGTTAAAATAAATAAAACAGCTGACTTTTTGTCAATAAAGACTTTATCTCATATTTTCTTCCAACTTAAACAAAAATGAAGCTCGTAAATGAAAAATCTAATCATGTCACTTGCAATTACCTTATTGCAAATAAAACGAGTACCATAAATACATCTAATATCTTTCTTGTTGATTGAGATATTAACAGGAGTGATGAAACTTAGATAGTTTGTTACCCTAACAATACTTAGCTTGATTTTCAAAACAAGTTAAATAATTTACAAAAAATATTCAACATTAATTGTGGCAAATTGACATTGAAAAGTAAGGGTAAAATCTGAGTAATCCAACTGATTGAACCTACCTATTTGAAGAGTATACAAGGGGAAATAACTGACTAATGTTCCTTTTGGTATGTTTTACTTGTGACTTATCTTGTTATCTGCTTTTAATTGACCTTACGCCAGAATTTGATTGACAGCTTCGATTAGCCAATCAGCGTCCGGCATTTGATACACTGATGCTTATCTAAGATAAGCGGTTTATCGGCCGCCATTTTGTCCGACATCTGGTCGTGTCGGACATCGAATTTCTTATGTGTTAGCATGGACCCTATGCACAGTTATATAGGGTTCTCAGTGAAAGATACAAAATAAACTCAATAAAACAAATTAGAATGGCCAAAATATGAACACATGGGGTCTGTTTATACTGTGATAAAAGTATAAATTACTTAATAATCTGACGACAATAAATACAAGTCTGTAATAAATCAGGTTGAAAATCACATTTTCATGCATGTTTACCCCCAAAATGTACCACAAGGATCTATGAACCCACCCCTTCACTTTTAATTTCTCAGCATATTTTATCACCTATACACCATTTTAAGGATTTCATGTATATAAAGTTGTTTTCGTGCATATCCAACAGTTTGAATGATTTAAAATGATTTATAAAGGATTTTTACAAACGTTCAATGTGAGATGCGTTCTTTGATATTTTTTGCGCATATAATGTTTATGTTAGTGCAAATAAACCTACCTTTATTTTTAATATATATCAATGGATTTTATAAAAAATGGAATCATTTGAAAGCTATGACAATGCCATTTTCAGACAAATTAATCTTTAGGAAATATGATATCTCGTAAATGATATGCATGTATTTGAACACAACTCCGTCTAGATAGCCCCTAATACCCACCCCTTAACTTTTTTATTTCTCGACATATTTTAATTAACTCTTCATCATTTGATAGCTAACGTAATGTCATATTTTTGCATGTTTCACTGTTTAAAATTCGTTCATCCAAACTAATATTACCAGCGTTCAACTTTAAGTATATTCTTTCAACTTGCTCATTCTTTGTGCGTATATTTTTTTATTGGAGCAAATGGACTCACATTTAATATGAATATTTATGAATGGATATTCATGAATAATGTATTATTTGATAGATGAGACAATGCCCGTTTCAAAAATATTAAGTTTATCGAAATCGGATGACAAGTAAGTAAATAGCATGCATTTGAACCTGTTACTTTCAAAACATAGATAATGGTTAGGAACATAGATTAATCCCTGATAATGTCGGACAATATACCACGTGTATCGGTGGGCGGAGCATAGGTATTCTGGCGTAAGGTCAATTCTAGCCTGGGTCTGTAGATCTCATCTAAGTTATATTTATTGAAGAAACAAAGCCAATTTAATTCAAATTATACTTTAATTATATTATAAAGTTCTTTCAACAAAACATGATTTAAACAACAGTTTTATATACAAAATATTTACATCTTTTCCTTAAAAGTCAGTTTAAATCATAATGAAAAGAAAGAGCAATTAGCCGAGGTAAAGCTTACCTATATGTCCTGAGACACTGACAAAGTTTCAGTCATTTCGCCCTGTATTTATAGTGTTCGGCTACACAGAGTCGGTGCAACTAGCAAAAATTCCTGGGCGGATCTAACCGCAGCCTAGGAGGTGATTGCCACTGACAATTATAAAATGCACAACCACAACTAAAGCTTGTAACCATGTACAGTAATAGGTTTACAAAACTACAATTAAACCATATCTACTGACTGATTTTAACCTATTGAATGACAAAAGTTACATGTGTGTGAAATGAAACATTGAACAGCTATGCTACTGTTCATATAAAATTTACTACACTAATCAATGTGTATTCATTGAGTTCATGAAGTAAAACTGGCGTTCGCGTCCACATTTCTGATTAAAGTTTATGTACCTTTTTTGGCCAAACCTCCTTCGATTTTCAATACATAACAACAAACAGGAATCTAAAGAAATAAACAAACACTTACAACAGAGTGGCAAAAAAAACGACAAAAGATCAATATATAAATAACAAGTTTAAAAAACTTTAATTAATACTTGCTTAACACAAACAGGAAATCGAAAACGCAAAGAATTGTTAAGTATGGGGAAAATTTATACAGCCACAATTAAAAGGTCAAAAGGGTGATTAGCTGTGACATAATAACTTAATAAAATGGCATGTTCTATCAATCAATGCAATATAACTTTTGCAGTACAATAAAATCATCAGTTGATATTCCTTGCAATTATTGCGTACTTTATATATGAGCTTAAATTTCATTGAAATTGTCTACGATCGCATCTGTTTACAAATCGTTACGGACCGGAAGCTAGCGTATTTTGTGCTTCAGTAAAAGATCCACCTGCTGTGAATACCACCCTTAGATATGTGAATTTTTTAACGATTTCTAATATTTCATAATTATAATAAAATGTAGATACCTAAGAAGTGAACCCCCCTTTCTAAAAATCATTATTTTAGTTTTTGAAGAATTGACATTTAATTTCCACTGCTGGCAATATTCTTACAATTTAATTAAGTCAGTTTGTAATTCCTCGCTAGAATTAGCAAATACAGTTTTATTGTCGGCGTACAGTTTGAGGAATACTTTAAATAAATTAACATCGGTGACTTTAATATAAATATGAATTAAAGAATCCTCTTGGTCATTCAGGAACATTGAAAATAAGAAAGGTGAAGGACGTTAATAACTAATTTCATCAAAATAATACAATTTATTTATCAACATACAATACTAAATAAACATTCTATATTGTAATATTTAAGTTCATAAATGAATATTATTCACAAAATTACCATCTACATAATAAAAAAACATACATATACATTATATATAAAAAAAAGGAGAAATGACCAGGGGAGAAATCGCTTAGTGGAGAACTGACACTGTAAGCCGTTCCAGTCAGGTAGTCCATCCCATATAATGTTATTGTTCATAATCAGTTTGGCTGGATAAAGAAAATTGCTACTTTAGATCTGGGGTTATTACGTTTACACTCCTTGTGCACATGACAAGGCCATAAGCGCGATCTGTCTTGTATTTCTTTTGGAAAGTTATACTCAATTGATACACCACAGTTGGTGTTTTTAACATTGATAATTTGCTCATTATCAGATCTATATTGGTATAATATCGAAACAGTGCTATGATAGGTCTTCTATTAAAATGTCTACCTGGTGTCCTAGATCCTAACCTATGTGATCTTTCATTAAAAATGTCACCTGACAGTATATTCATATTGGCTGCCAAAAAATTTGATATTAATATGATATTGCTGCAATTTTCACCTGGTTTTTCCATAAAGCCTTAAAATATCGAATTATTTCTCTGTTATCTTGCTTCCTGGTCAATTGATTAGTAAATGATGGTTTAAATAAGACATTCTGAGAATTACTGATCATGTCAATTCCGACATTTTATTGTTCAGTTTTTCAACTGAGTTTTGTAGTGAAAGCATACCTTTTGTACAGTTGGCTTGTTCATCACGTATAACTTTAACATTTTCAAATATGAGATTTTATTTAACATCCTTGGTACGTGTTTCAAAGTTAGTGTCATAAACATATCCGTTTTGTTGACTTACTGTTTTCACTGTTTTTACTGTTTCACCGACATGGTAATACCACTGTCTTTCAAGTTTTAATACTATATTTGATTATTTAAACCAGTTAGTATAATAATAAATCTGGTTTTTTTTAGTGCTAATATTTTATGTACGCCATCTTAGTCACGTGACCGGAATATCCATATATTCATACATATCATATCCCTGCAGTCGGACAATTATATTCAATTATAATAATTGCACTTTGTTTTTACACATTTTCACAGGAAATATAATCAGTTAAACAAATTGACCTAATGGTTGTGCAATAAATTAAGTTTGAAGTTTTGGTCCTTAGGCGAGTTAATTGTTAACCCTTATATGTAATCATGTCTAGTATTTCAGCTCATGGTTAATTTGTCAAGAATGTGGGTAAATTGCCTTTATTCTATCAGCTTTCCCTAAAGGCAAATGATCTGATAATTTAGCCGGTTTCAGTTTTTAGCTAGATCAGGATGTTTGCTGTAGTACCTTATTATGACTGTAAAATATTTAAATGAGATTATTCCAAATTTTGGGTAATTGTACCACAAATCTTCCCCACAAGCTTGAATAATTATTTACAAAATACCAAGTGGGGACTGCAGCCTAAAATCTCAAAAAAAAATCTCAGAAATTTTGTATGGTATCTTTTTCAGATAACAATATTTATTAACTGCGCATCCCGGGTCCCAAGCCCCAGGTAACCAAAGCAGGAGGGGTACAATTTACTTTCTGTAAGTAAAATTTTTTACGATAGTTGAAGTCTTCTTCTATATTCCCTGGAGTTAGCATAATAATTATGTACATCATCTAAAGGTCCTTTACAATGGACATCCATATTATAAAACATTATTATAAAAACATGGATTATCATTTATAAACTTCATTATTTTCTGTTGTAAAAAAGATATTATGTGTTAAATTACTGTATAATCTACATTATAACATTACTTTATGTACTTATGTAATATTTTTTATCCTCATTGGGGAAAGTTGTCTGTTCCTTGTTGTATTGTAAGCAAGTACTGGTATGTGTCCAGGATCGCTGGTTAGATGAGTTGTATTGTAAGCAAGTACTGGTATGTGTCCAGGATCGCTGGTTAGATGAGTTGTATTGTAAGCAAGTACTGGTATGTGTCCAGGATAGCTGGTTAGATGAGTTGTATTGTAAGCAAGTACTGGTATGTGTCCAGGATAGCTGGTTAGATGAGTTGTATTGTAAGCAAGTACTGGTATGTGTCCAGGATAGCTGGTTAGATGAGTTGTATTGTAAGCAAGTACTGGTATGTGTCCAGGATAGCTGGTTAGATGAATTGTATTGTAAGCAAGTACTGGTATGTGTCCAGGATCGCTGCTTTGATGAGTTGTATTGTAAGCAAGTACTGGTATGTGTCCAGGATAGCTGGTTAGATGAGTTGTATTGTAAGCAAGTACTGGTATGTGTCCAGGATAGCTGGTTAGATGAATTGTATTGTAAGCAAGTACTGGTATGTGTCCAGGATCGCTGCTTTGCTGAGTTGTAGGTTTTTATTTTAAATTTTATGTATATTAAGTTTTTTTTTCCCTAAGAATATTAGCAAGTTTGTCTGTTTCAATTTTCATGTATTTTATTATACCCCCGCTTCGAAGAAGAGGGGGGTATACTGTTTTACCCTTGTCCGTGCGTCCGTCAATCCGTCCATCCGTCCATCCATCCGTCCGTCCGTTACAAAATTTCCGTCGCAGTTTTCTCAGCAACTATAACATGCAGCAGCCTAATACTTTGCATATTGCTTCATCCCATAGTCCCATGTGGTGTAAAGCAATTTCATGCTCCTTGCTCATCTACTTCCTGTTTGTCGCATATTTTTAGATTTTTGCGGGGGTATCACTAGTGAGCATTAGCTCACAGATTTACTTGTTGTTTATGTTTTTCAGATTTTCGTGAAGTAAAAGCCTGTCATAACAGTTGCTTCTTGTTTAAACTAGTGATACAGATGTGAGATATATAAGAAGCTACTGCAATTTTATACAATGGGGTGTAGTGATATATGTTCTTCTGAAAAGAATTCCAAAATACCTGGCAATGTGCGTGGTAGAAACTTTTTCAACTTTGAAAATTGTAAAATAATTTACAGTGTACCATGTCAAAAGCTTTATCGAAAGAGACCTAGAAGAGTCAGAAAAGTCAAACCATCAATTATAAAGGTATCTTATGATATTGAAAGTTCTGATGAATACAGTGATGAAAATGAACCCCAAAATTCAGATTTTACCAACCCGAAACTTTCATCTGAAAGAGTGGATTCAAAAAGTCTACAACCTTCTGAAAATGATGAATCAACTGTAGAAGAGAGTACCCCTGATAACAAACCTGTTGATGAGAATTCTTTAGAAACAGTTAGAAAAAGTCTTCGAGATTCTTTGGATGTAGATTCATGTGTTACAAGTGGTTGTTTAAATCTTTGTCCAGAACCAGATTACAGACATGAAGTTTCTATACAAAATCTTAAATGTGCTCCAGAAGTACCTGATTATCATAGTCAACCAGAATCCAGTATTGAAGAAAATGATGATGTTACTGTCTTTACTTATTCATCTGGCTATCCCGCCAACACATTATCTAGCAGGACTGAATCTAGTACAATAAGTCTCAAAAAGAATAAATGTTTTGATTTCATCTCTTCAAAATCTGATACTAAAAGTAGTGATATTTATTTTGACTATAGAAAGTGTAATGATACTAATGCAACATGCATTAAAGAAGTGTGTGATGGAAATGAGGATGGTGATTTGAAAGTGAGTACTATTGTAGATGAAGCTAAAGAAAGGGGAAAGTTTGCTGATGCTAAATTTTGTAAAGAAACTGATGAAACTAAAGTTTTAAATCATGACAATGACAAAGATGGATGTGAAGAAAACACAGATGGTCATAAATCATTAAATGATGTAAGAGAAAATAATTCCAATGTAAGTACAGAATTTGGAAATGGTGTCAATGTCAGTGTTGAGAGATACAGTTATTTTCCTGATAGTGATAGCAATATATCTGGTGCAGAGACTGAACCTGATTGTCAAGTAGTTGAAAGTTCCAATGAAAACTATTTAGACTCAGGTGATAGTTCAACCAGTGAAAATACAGATTGTAAAGTATGTGTTGTATCTAATGTATCAAACGATGATGATATGGACAAAGATGGATGTGGTGAAAACAAAGATAATCAGGAATCAGTCAATGATGAAAGAAAATCTGAGTTTGATGTTGAGACAGGATGTGATGTTTGGACTGAAGATAAAGAAGAAAATTCTGTTAACAATTCTGCTTTTCTGGATAGTTTACTAAAGGTTGTCATGCCTGATGAAAACCCTTCTCAGCTTATCTCCCAAATAGTCCATGATGATGAAGAGCTCTCAAAAATTTGTGAAGCTGAAGAAGAGATGCATTCATGTAATACAAGTCCTGATAGAGAGTCAGATTCTTATGAAAGTTATAAAACCTGTTCAAAATCTCTACATGATAGGAATGAAGAATGTGTAAGTTCAAATATTATTGATGTGAATGGTACATCAATCTTTGATGCAACTACTAACTTAGAAAAAGAGAATAATGATGAAGAATTAATGACAGGTGGAATACCTTCATTGGATGAAATACTTGACGAAAAGATTTATATAGACAAAAATGTGGCTAAAAATACTAATGTTTCTCATGTAAAAAAACCAAGTTTTGAAGTCATTTCTGATAGAAACAGATGCCATGAGAGTGGAATGATGGACAATTGTCATGATGATGATGTCTCTATGGAAGTATTTGTTTCTACTTTACCTTCAGAAATAATTCTTGATGGAAAGGTTGATACATTTCAAGCTGGTGGAATAAGTTTACATGATGATTCAGTAGATACAGATAAATTAAGACAATTTGCTGTAAATGAGGTGGATTTTGCAGGGCATAGGGAATGTAGTGAAACTTATGCTGTTAACTTTGCTGATAAATTGGCTGTAATAAAAGATGAAGAAGATATAATGAATTCCAATAAGGAGTGTTTAGAAGATCATTATGAAAGATTTAGTACCAGAAATTTTCCACTGGTCAATGAGACAAAAGGGGGAAATGATGATAATAATGGTGGAAAGAAAAAGAAAAAGTCTAAGAAAATGATTAAAAAGGGACCCAAAAGACTTGGAAATTCTCATAAAGAAACCAAAACTCCAGCATCAGCTTCAAATGAACTATCATCCTTTAATGCTTCTTGGTCATCTTATCTTCAACCTGCCAGACCCTCCCAACGTAGCAAATGGTCTGATATGAAGAAGAAAAAGGATAAGGATAAATCCTCAGATGATGATAAAGATGGGGAACAAGCACTGTCTGCTATGGTGGATTCTGGTTTAGGTGCGAGTGCTAAAGTTAGTAATTTGTATGAGAAACATAATAAAGTTCCTGGCTATGATATCAGTGGTAGTAATCGTAACTGTTGTATGAAGAAGAGAAAGAATATTGATACATTAAGAATGACAAGAAGTTGTAATAGATTTCGACAACAGTGTCATAAATTTCGACAACAGTGTAACATGTTTTTCAAGAAACAAACATCCAGAACAGTTAAGTCTATTGTGAGGGAGTTATACATTGGATACCAGAATGTATTGGTATTTGGATTGGATTCTTACTTTGATCGTATGAATAGTGGACGGCCTCCATCTGTAGAAGAACAAATGCGTTATGAATGGCTTCGGTTGGCTTCATTTAGAAATTATACTGGTGATGGAAATGCAATTCATTTGGCTCGGCATGGTTTTTATCATAATTCTACTGATGGTCCAAATAGCACTAGATGTGTTTATTGTAATATGACATACAATAGTTGGGAATATTTTAATGATATTAGTACAGTACATAGAGAAAGATCACCTAATTGTCCCTATCATAGTAATAGCACACAGGTGAATGTACCTATTAATAATGAGCCACCTCATTCAGTAGGGAATAATGCATCAACATCAGCGACTGGTACATCAGTGCCTGGTTCGAACACTGCAACCTCTAGTATTGCAGCAGATAGAAGTTCTTCACATACACCTGCAGTAAGCAGTACACCGGTAGTAAGCAGTACACCTGTAGTAAGCAGTACACCTGTAGTAAGCAGTACACCGGTAGTAAGCAGTACACCGGTAGTAAGCAGTACACCTGTAGTAAGCAGTACACCTGTAGTAAGCAGTACACCGGTAGTAAGCAGTACACCGGTAGTAAGCAGTACACCTGTAGTAAGCAGTACACCTGTTGTAAGCAGTACACCTGTGGGAAGCAATTCTTCAGATACTACAGTTGAAAAGAGTACAGCATTTCCTAAAACCCTCAAAGCAGTTGTGTTTGGCAGTGAGAGGAGTTCAGATGTTAACCCAGCTAACACTACAACTGAGGTAAGATATCATTCAATATAGTTATGCTGAACCTATTCTACTGTCCCTATTTACTTTATACTTATATCAGTTAGAAAAGTGTAAAAGATGAAATTAATTTTGGTCAATTCATGCTTCTTTCCATTCTGGCTGTTAGCTAGCTGTATGTTTTTTCTGCTCTCATGCAATTTCGTACATGTATCGTTGTTTACATGATCAAGAAATGAATGGCTGTTTGTTTTGTTCATGGGTTTAACGCCAAACCAACAATTGTATAGGTTATATCACAGCGGTCAGTCCACCTAATCGCTGTTCCCGCGGAAAGGCTTAATCTATGGATTTAGCTGTTAACAACTAATAGGCTCATACTTTCGTCAGTGAATGACAACTGCCTTACATGATTAAGAATCATTGGTAGGATAGAGAATGATTGTAGAAAATTATTTCATGACCAAGCTCCATGAAAGTATGCCCTGTTTGGAAATCAAACCTAAGACCCCTCAATCACTAGACGTCTGCGCTATTGACTGAACTAGCTGGATTAGCTATAATACTCAATATTTTCAAATGATACAGTGTTTGCATTACAACTATTTTAGTCATTTTTGAATGATACAATTTTTATGTAGAATTACTATGATGTTTATTGAATATTGTTCTTGTTGATATATTTATGATTATGTATTGGATATTATATTACAGAGTAGAGAGTCTATTCCTCAACAACCCAGTGAAGACCCTGAAGGCAGACAAAATCAATTAAGTCAAAACAGATCCTCTAATGAAAATGCTTCCAGTCAAACAAGAACTTCTGGGAATGGTAGGAATTATTCAATGTTCATTTTCAAATTTAGGAGAAAAGTGGCAGGGCCCAATTTAAGTGGCAACAAGAACTTCTCTATGATCACAAGCTGTGATTGAAGTTATTGTTTGCAGGTTGTGACATGTTTATAATGATTTGCTGAACTCAAGCTGAATTTGACTTGTACTGCAAGCTTTTCAGATGTAAAATAAGCAAATAAATAATGAATGATTGTAAAAAATAATGAGGTATAGGTGTTGTGCCATGGTTGAGTATTGGACTGGAATATGAAGGCTCTGGATTCAAATTACCAGCCAAAGCATTAAAATTCAATATGTATTTGATATTATTCTCTGTAGTCAGAGAAATTTTGGGCTCCTATGTAGATGTATACCATTTTATTCCCAAAGGTCATCAAGATTCATGACCTTTCAATTATCTTGTTAAAGTTGTTGGTACAAGAATGATATTTAAGGGAATGCTAGTAAAGATAAGTCTCTAAGGAAACTGGTAGCTTAGTCAGCTGTTCGAAATCTTATAAATAGTATTGATAAATAATTTTTTTATAAAGTAGTTACTTATATTATCTTATACTCTCTCTTTCAGCTCCCATACCACAAGCATGGACATCAAATTCTAGGACTGCCCATCGTTCAACAGGGGCTGGCAGCTTCTTTGGTAAATCAGCTTACATTTATTAATGTTTATTGTATTTTAAAAGTGACCATGTGTGTAAGCTTTACAACAAAGTACATAGTGTTTTATTACATGAAAGTTGAAAACCATCACATGATTTTTATTATGTTTTTACAGAAATGGGCCCTCACTTGTCTGAATCATTGATTTCCTGAAATACTGAGTTACAGTGAATTCAGTAAATAAAGTGACAAAATATATTTAATTAAATGACAAAATATTTCATTTATATTCATTAATATCCGGGCCTTTTTCAGTATTTGAGAAAGGGGGCTGACTTTATGAATAACATTTGGAGATAAAAAATGGCTATTTTATGTAAAATTCATCCTGCTAGGAAGTCTTCCTGTTTCTTTAAGTTATATAATTCCCCAAGTTTCTTTTCATGTTATTGTTGTCACCCCATAGTGCTAGTTTAAGTTGTATATTATGTTAACTTATCTATAGGCCTATTAATTTAAAGTATAATGGTCCTTGAATTGATTGTGATGTCATTTTAAAGTAATGTCATATTTATAATACTGAGCTCATGTTATACAGTTATTCAGTTCATGTTAGCATGACTGAATATCTAAAATAGTTTATTTAACTAGCATAACAGTTAAATTTATTGTAATTGTTGGGCAAGTTGCCTAAGCATATCAGTACATATGGCCTTGTGCCATTAATTTAATATCACACACTTTTTCCTTTAATATTAACAAAAGGCCGCCTTTTGTTGCAAAAGGAGTACCAGGGCACTAAGCAATACACAGCGTTTCGCCTAAGTAACTTGCCTTTGTTAGTAAATTACTTAACATAAAAGAAGATATACAATTAAAAACATATCTGCATAATGGACAGCACACATACTGATATTATTAAAGTAATTCTACAGATAATGGAGGATGTACTTATACAACACATGTATAGGAATCATGGTTTCTCACAACGTCTTTAACAATGTATTGTTAAGTGAAATGTATATGACATAATGAGACACTTCATAATCTTGAAATTATCTTCATAAGTATAGTAATTATACCCCCGCTTCGAAGAAGAGGGGGGGTATACTGTTTTACCCTTGTCGTGCGTGCTTGCTTCTGTCCGTCCGTTACAAAATTTCCGTCGCAGTTTTCTCAGCAACTATAACATGCAGCAGCCTAATACTTTGCATATTGCTTCATCCCATAGTCCCATGTGGTGTAAAGCGATTTCATGCTCCTTGCTCATCTACTTCCTGTTTGTTGCATATTTTTAGATTTCGTTAAATGAAAGTTACATTATGATAGTCATATTTCTCACTGCGGGGGTATCACTAGTGAGCATTAGCTCACAGATTTACTTGTTGGTTAGGGTTAAAAGTTGCATACTCACATATGTGTTTTCATGTAATATTGTATATATCCTCAGAACAAGAAAATGTGTTCTCTTGTTTTATTGATTAATGTTAAAAAATATGTATTTATGATACTTTTTTCTGTTTCGTTCTGTTTTTTTAAAAAATGATGTTTAATTTTTTTTTTTTTCATGGCTTGTTAAATAGTATAAAAATGGTATTTATGGTATCTTTTTCAGTTTTATTGCTGTTTAGTATTTCTAATATGGGTATTTCATATTTTCAGCAGAAAACCCAATCTATAAACATAGTCCACAGCCACCTCCTTCCAGTAACAGAACCTCCACTGATATATTAGAGAATGTCAGGTATCCAGACTATAGAACAATGGCTGCAAGAATTGGTTCATTCACTGGTTTCCCTGAACATCTAGATCAAACACCAGAACTTATGGCTCTCGCAGGATTCTTCTTTGTCGGTAAGACCGCGAGGACTTTTGTTTGTTTATATACCAACCATTAGAATCAACCTCTTTGAAAATAGTGGGTATCTGGTTGTCCAGGATAACACCATTATGGTTGAGGCAACCAAAAGTTTCTTTTGACAACCAAAAATCTGCAAAGAAGATATAGTGCTTTGTATTAAAATGACCTATTCAGGCATCTACCCTCATATCCTTATTTCATAGACTGTTTCATGTTACAAATTATTAGTTTTTTGACATCGATGGCATTGAAATGTTGTAAATTGTAGCTTCTGATCCATGTGTGTACAGTACTGATTGTACTGTAAAAAAACCCTCATCTTAAAGTTGCAGAGTGGGTGTAAGATTGATGACGGGATTTTGAATCTGGAGGACCTGAACTCTATTAGCGTTTTAATGCCTTCTTTTATTAGGCCACAGTGAAATTATTTAAACAATGACATAAGAGAAAAAATAGACTGTAAAAAATTACCATTTTTCAATTCATATCATTTTTCAACAGTCTATTTACTGAGTTATATAAATGAAGATGGTACTATACTTCTAAATGGTGCCAGACTTATGTTTTATCATTATGTTGCTTTTGTTTTCAGGTGTTGCCGACTTCACTAGATGCTTCTGTTGTGGAGGTGGCCTTAGAAATTGGGAAGCAGGTAAAAAGTTATTTTTCTGCTATATTCTGTCTTTTCACATTTGAAAGAAATGATGAAATCTCAGAAAATATTACCAAAAATTTGACTATCAGAAAGTTTTTTTAGGCACGAAGTCGAACTGTGACTATTTACTGTCTGCTTGAAGCAAGATCAGACTGTTTTTTTAAGTATTTATACATACATGACAGTAAAGTCTTAGAATTAGATTTTGTCAAAGGTTTTTATTAAGTGTCCCAAAATAACTTTTTTACAATTCAGAAGATTTTCATGCTTAAATTCACAATTTGAAAGACAGGGGTTGTTGCATCTTTAAAAAATCTTGTTAGAAATTTTGTAAACTAACGCATAAGTTAGTGTGTTTAACTGACAATGGTTGGTTGACTTTCATATCCTTTGTATTTTCTCACATCCCAGAAATATAAGAAGTTTAATCTCCGTGTGAACCTATTGTTAAAAGTATTTTTTCCTTATAGTTAATGTGATTTGAGGTTTACATTCTAATGTTACAGAATAGTCATTATTCATCACTTCCTTATCATGGATACAATGTATTCTTTAGTCAGTGGTGTAGAATTTCTATTTTTTTTCCTTAGTCCATGGACAAGTGAAATCTAAAAATCAACTTGTTCGGGGTCAAAATGCACTAGTCCAAAAGTTCAATACGCAAACTGAAATACTGAGAACTATGATATAAATAAACGCTATAAGTAATAATAATAATGGTCGGTAATAAAAAAAGTAAACTGTTGAATAGTATTGAAACATTGAGACAGCTATATTATCCAACTTTGCAATATTAGTATATATACAGCTAAAACTTATTATGGAGACATTATGTCTGCACTATGTTCCACAGCATTTAATAGATGTTCTTTCCACTGGAGGCCGACACGGTCCAGAATAACACTTTATAGTGTTTTTTATTTGGGACCATGCCGGCCACTTGTGGTTCTATCTGCGCTAATATTTAGAATTACCAATTAAGCCTACCTCCTGTGTACTTATTTAAACCTTTTTTAAAATAGCTTCGTGTAAATGTTTTATGAAGAAATTAATGATGTACTATTATATTTATTATAAAGGTGATGATCCAATGTTGGAGCATACACGATGGTTTCCTCATTGTGAATATGTTCTTAGATTAAAAGGTGAAAGATATGTGCAAGCTATACAAAGACGTCATATAGCTCATGTAAGTACTTGACTATATTGAAAGTACATTTGTAAGTCTTAGATTATACATTTCTTAATCAGACTTTATAACACCGAGCTTTAGCTATTTCATAGCAGGATTTGACACTTATTGATTTATCAAGGATTTGGAAGGATTCCTTGTCAATTTTTCAGAGATTCCTCATAAACATCAGGGATTCCTTCGATAATAGACAAAATATTGATAAAGATTTGCAGTCATCCATTGTTATGAACAATTCATCATTGCGGCAATTTAAAGGGATCCTGTTATAATCCCTAGCTAAGCATCACTCCTCACAAGTTTCTCGGATTCATGGAATCTCAGGACACTGTTAGCTTTAAACCCTGCTTCATAGGGATCTAATCTAAATGATATAAATACTTTCTAAATATATAGCATCTTTAGAATGCTTGCACAGTCTGTTAAAAAATCTGAAATGCATTTAGGATTTCTATGGTTGATATAACCAAAATTGTTTTTGTTATTTATTTATAGATGGAAGCACAATTGCAGACACAACAACAACTAGCCAATCAGAGAGATGGTATGTATTATATTATCAGAGCAGTCATGTGATCTTCTATAGATGAACAAACATTTTTCATCGATTTCTTGCATGAGACAAAAATAAAAAAGAATAAAATAGTGCATAAAAATATTTTTTTCTTTTTTAATAAAATGCCCACAATTAAGCAATGATATTCAATTGTTTACTCTTAATTCTCTGCAAAACTATTTTTAGCAAATGACCTGTTTGTATCATTTTTGTGCAGAGTTAACAGTCAGAACTCACAGGACCTATTGGGATAATTTTGATAAAGGAAAAGTAGTAGTTATTTTATGCACTATTTGATATCATTCAGTTATTTTCCCAGAAAGAGAAATCGAAAAAAAACATGTTTGTTTACGTCATTGGTTGTTGTTGTAGATCACATGACTCGAGACCCTGATTAGGAATTGTTTATTAATCATAGATATTATATTTGGAACAAAAGTAAGTGGTTGTTTACTGGGTGTATACTGAAAATAACATCATTGAAATGAACATTTGCATGCACTGATAAATAGCATTTAGTATTAGAGCTCATGAATCCAGATATTCTTGGTACTATACCTTGTAACGTCAGTATCTATTAGCTCTTGTATGTACTTGATAATGTGTAAGTAATTTAGTTTTGCTCAAGTGCCTTTGGTACATTCAGTTTTTTATACCCCCCCCCCCCAAAAAAAAGGAAAAAAGCCTGTTGGTCAGTTAGTTGGTACATTTACCATCTACCATCTAAAGGTTCTCAAGAAATATTTTTCAAACTATGACCCTAGTGTCAAAATTGACCCCATTCTAGAGGTCTACTGATTTAAAAAAGAAAATATTTAAAAGTTTTGTTTCTCACTAACTGTTCATTTTTTGCATGAAGTATCACCTGAAGGGCCTGTATTATAGATTGTTCAAATATTGTGTTTTTTAGCTAATCGTGATGATCCAATGAATCTAGATGCAACTCATATGTTACGTGAGATGGGTTTTAGTGATGAACGTATCAGAGAAACTATTCTAGCACTCAGGAGAAGAAATGGTAATAGCATTTTGTTTTTTTTGTTTTGTTTTTTTTTGTTGGGTTTAATGCAAAGGCAACACATTGTATAGGTTATTTCATGGCAGTCAAGTCAACCTACCATTTACGGTTAGGCTAAATCTGTGGTTGTTAACCAGTTATTAGGCGCATACTTCTGTCAGTACAATACAACTGGTCTACACATTTAAAAATCAGTAGTCGGTGGGAGAATGGCCACAGTTACTGTATATGTATAGAAATTATTTCATGACCACGTTCCACACACCTATACCCACCTGGGAATCAAACCTACGATCCTGGCGGTGTACATAAGTAGACTTATTCTTGATCACTTTCAATCACTTATCCAAGTAATCTTGCATACAGGTTAATTACAATCAATCTCATAATTTTCCTTTTAAAGAATTTCACTAGAAATATCTAACTGATGTGTTGTAATTTATCTATTTGAACTTCTGTTAGTAAAATCATATTCTTTATACTTACCAGTTCATATGGCCTCTGAATGGCAGATATTTGGTTATAATATAAAAAGTTATTTACTTTTAATAACTATAATAATAATTCTAATACATGTAATTGTTGATAATAATTTTATTTCGGTAACAATGACATGACACATGGCATACAAATAGTGAATATCACAGTATGTAAAATGCCATATGTCATGCACATCAGTTATCAATACTGGGGATGTTACAAAAAGATATAAATCTCTTATTTCAATTATGGTCCTGTACATTGATGGCACGATACTTGCATGGATGCATACACTTACTATAAGCGAAATAATTTCATACAATCAATATCATATCACAGGAATTGATCTAGATGATCTCATTAGATATGTTAATATTATAATTTTATTTCAGGTTCTCCTTTAATAACGGCGGAACAATTAATTACCTATTTATTAGATGGAGATCAATCTGAAGGTAAATATATTCACATTATATCATTTATATCCACTTGTGACTACTGGTCCTCAGTTTCACAAACAAACTGAAGTATTAAATTAGTAACAGACTGAAGTTTTTTTGTCCCAGAATAGCATGTGAATACCATTGGAATGGCCCTTAACTTAAATATCATGGATTTAATTATATACTTACAGACAAAAACTCAGATTTCATGTGAGACTAAACTCAACAATTCATTAACATATTCAAATCAATATACAAACATGATGGTCAGTTTCAATTTGTATAATATGGCTTTGTGTTTCTACTGATGCAATATTTGTTATAACATTGATTAAACTAGCAAACTTAAAAATCAAAATGCAAAAATGAGTTTGAGTACAAAGTTGCGTTTTTTCGTGAAATTAGGACCTGGAACCGTACCAGTTTGTCAACGTTACTGCCCATTGACGCAGTTTGTTCTGATGGTACATGGTGTAATGAACTCGATAAAGACCAAATTAAATGATGAGTTTGTTATGTATTATAAATTACAATTATAAATGAGGCATATAACAAATGATAATAAAAAACATGACATAAATATTTACATAGCTGATAGAAGTAAATTTATGTTCAGAGGTTTTGTAGTGTAAATATCTGTGTCTTGGATTACACTTAAACTCAGGAGAAAGGTCTTGGTCCATCATGTTTATTTTGTCTACACATGTCATCAAGGTATTAGTTTTATTAATCCATATCCACATTCCTATTTCCTTAATTGAACCAGAGGTATGAAATTTTCCTACTTAATAATGGACAACTCATATCAGAAAATGGTCTTTGTTTTATGTAATGTTGGAGTAAAATTGCTGTAAATTACATCAGGTATGAATACTGTTATATAGATTCATATACACCATATAATATGTTGCTTGTCTATGAACAAGTAGGATGGAATATCAAACTTGTCAACAACCAAACATATTTTGGGTAAGACATAGAGCATGGGAATTTCACTTACCTGAGAACTGGTTATTTTGTTTTCAGATACAAATAGAGGTAATGATGATAACTCAGTATATAGTGGTATCAACATGACAAGTGAAGTCCATGCTGATAATCCTATGTCCAGTGGTCAATCAAACTATACCACAGCTTTGGAGACTAACATGGACTCAACTGTCAGCACAACAGCTGTTAAAACGAGAGAAACTTTACAAGGTTCAGATGCCTCTAGAAATGCACCATCTAATAATGGAAGTAGTTCAGATGTCACTAGAAACACAGATGCCACTGGGAACTCTGATGTCACCAAGAACGCATCATCTAATAATAATAATGATCAATCCAAAAATCCAAATGAACCAACTAATACAGAAACACCTGAGACTTCTAAAGGTATGTTATGTCAAGGCATTTAATTTAATAACAAAAAACGACATGTAGGTTTTATATTAGATAAATATTAGAATACTATGTTTCGGCATTATTCCTTCATCTGGTTTAGCTGATTACAAATTACAAATTTAATGTTGATGAATTATTAGCAGTTTTGGAGATTGCATTCTCAAAAAAGGGATGTTACTCTCACATGACGATCCTTACAAACTATGACAGAATTACCAAATTTATCATTGTCTGCATTCATCTGGATTTTTGTAATGCTATATTTTGATCATACAAATGAAACTAAATGGACAAATTATTGCCACTCTAGCATCTAAATGTGATGCGCTGTCCTAAAATCATTAAGGTAACCTAAGAACTTCATCTTTCAATAATGCAAGAATCAAAATTGAGCTGGTATTCGCATTGTTATGCGCTTTTATAGATAATATTGAATGACAGGAAATAACATGACGTCATACGGTGCGTACAATTTGCATGCTGTAAAACACAGTTTAGTGGTAAAATGCCACTAAATTTTTTACTTGCCCAATCATGCAAACAGATAAGGATTTTTTGTTGCCCAAACTTAATTCTACTGGCCTTGGCAAACAGGTAAGTGCTAATTTCATAGACTGAATATACATGATTTGATTATATTCTAAATCACGCGAATTTAAAACCACTTAGAAAATGGGAATTATGGACACCGCCAAATTTAAGTCCAATACAATACATTCATTGTCTTGTTACTCCAGGTTCACCATCTCAACCTTCACAAAAGAAGAATGGAAGAAAGAAGAAAAATAAAAGTAGTACTGCCACAAGTAGTGGAGCAACCGGTAGTACTGACTCAGGTAAAACATTCTATACTGTATAATCTATCTACTATGTTCAGTTACTAGCCATGACTTAATTGACCATGTGCAGGAAATGATGGTTTATATTATGGTGGGAGGTAGCTTTGGGCTACTTGGATAATACCTTAAATGAGAGTCTATTTTGTTAAATTTATGAATGAATATTGATTGAATCAATGAAACTTTTTTGGTGTAGGGTGTTACAGGTTTACAAATTAGTATGTGAAATTGAGAGTACTTATACACATTTATAACTGTCTTGATATGATATCAATTGCTATGGCGATTCATAAAAAATTATCCCAAAAAATCAAATTAATCAAGTATGTTAAATTGAGATTAATTATATACATTTTTATACTGTCTTGAAATAGAATTTTTTTATAGAAATCAAATTGCTATGGTAATTCATGAAAATGATTGAAATTGTATTCAAACAGTTTTAACTGTCTAAACATTGGGAACAAAGAAATGTTTGATTTTTATACCCAAATACATTAAAAATGAGTAGCAGTCAAAGTTTGGTCAAACAAATAGCTAATTCAAGTTGATAATTAGCTAAAACATTGACTTTTGAGCCTTAAAATAAGTCATAACGCAAACTTTGCGCCAGATTAGATTATTACAAAATATTTTAAAATAAATTATCAGTTATCTGTATAACCATAGTAATTAAAAACCCTTCTTGACTAGCATGTAATACAGATGTAAGACTGATGCAAGACTAGCTGGTATAGCTTTGACTGATACAGGGTTCCAATGATTTATTGTATGAACAATCAAGATTTTGACTTACTTGTTAGCCACGGTTGTGGCGTAGTGGTTAGCATGTCTGACTTCAAATCCGAAGATCGGTGGTTTGAGCCCGATCGTGGTAGGTCATACACATGAGTTGTTGGCTTTGTGGTAGGGTAGGTTAGTACTGGTGATAGAGTAAATAGGTGATAGATATAAGTGTCCAGGAAACCTATAGTAGGAAGAGCTGGCGGTGATATACAGTAAAACTCGCTTATAACATACTCGCTGGGCCAAAGAGAAAAGGTATGTTATAACTGAGGTATGTTATATCCATATAGCACACTAAGTATGTTACATACAAAATGTGAAGAATGGGCCAGGAAAAATGGTATGTTGTAACAGAGTGTATGTTATAACCGAGTATGTTATAACCAAGTTTTACTGTACATGACCTGAATATGTGTTGAATACGACGTTAAACCTAATTAAATCAAAAACAAACTGTAGAATGGAGAACTTTCCTTAATTTTCCAAACATGATGCATGCAGTATGTTTAAAGCAAAAGTATGTACATGTATACTTACAGAAAGTATTTTGTTGTAATATTTTCAGAAGATGCAAGAAAACTTCAAGCAGAGAATGAAAAACTTAAAGATATGCAAACATGTAAAATATGTATGGAAAGACTTGTTAACACCACACTGTTACCGTGTGGTCATCTGGTCAGTTGTGATATATGTGCTAAAAGATTAAAAGATTGTCCTGTCTGTAGGAAAAAAATTGTTGGTACTATAAAAACATTCATGTCATAAATGAGTTGAGACAATGATTCATGGCACCATACAAAAAATAGATTAATGTCCGGTCATCTCCAAACACTCCCTGGGTCAGTATGTTATATACTGGTTACATTCTATAATCAATACAGTCCTTCCTCATTTCAAAGAAAATCATCCCTCTAATCATAACAATCAAAGTTTGCTTGAGTTCATATGTTGTTTATTGTATGTCAGCCCTAATTTACTATAAAAAATAATGATAAACATACAGTCAAGATGTGTTTACATCTAAAGTTAAATTCTTAGTACATCATCTTTTCTGAAGCTGTTTAGGACATATTATCTTACATATGCAACTCTGTTCTATCTTGAATTTTTCAAAACTATTTTTATTATTTTTTACCAGATTTGAAATTTTATGGGACAATAGGGCTTAATCAGCATTTTGCTTTAACTTAAAGTTTTAAACAGATTGGGTACATGTATGTTTTTTTCTAGCCTTCTGAAAAATTTTGTTATTATGTAAGAAGTGTGCTTATACTGTACTCATGGATACAATGATATGTGCCCAGTATGTAGCTTACTGATCCAAAAATGGTAAACCTTAAGGGGGGAGAGAACACAAGATATACGTGTAGTTTGATATCTTGTTATAAAAATAAATATTAGGAAAGTTAAAGTTAAGAAGATTCATAGGTTATTTCCATACCAAAAATTATGTTCAGCACAAACAAAGAGTACATTGTATAACATGAATAGGAGAAAAACTTTAAAATTACTATTTATTGTTGTAATTTGCTGTAACATTTTGAGTTTGAAGTATAATTTTAAGAGGTTTTGAAATATTATCATTTTACTGGTAAAATTCTGTAGACTTGAGTAAATATTTGGTGTCATTTATACATTGTTTGATAACTTCCTTTTTTTATTATTTGTTATAAAACTACAAACTTTTTATATCATTAATTCACAGATATAATTTTTATTGTTTTTTAATCTCACTTTATATACTAATTGGCTGGATGAAAAACTGTCTTTACTCTTTTTGCTATAAAAAATATTTTTATTGCTTTCCTGAAGAAACAGGATAAGAAAAAGGAATATAATTGAAATTGGTTTTTTAAAAGTCATAGGAATAGATAAACATCTACTCAGTGCAAAAGTATAGTAACTGAGAACACAAAAACGTCATTAATTTAACCCATCTGAACAGCTATGTATACTAGAGTTATGACAGATTAGCATTAAGTCCTGTCTATACAGGATGATTATAAAAGTATATGTATATACATGTATATCTGAGTCATCGATCATCTTTAAGACTTTATAGTACCAACAATTTTATTCCACCCATGATATATATGTTAAAATACTTCATATGTCACCAACTGTTGTACCACCAATAGTTACTATAGTTGAAATGTCATAGTTTAAGCAGCTTAGCTAGTTACATCACAGGCATGTAGAAATCAACAGATATTATTGAATTTCATCCGTCACTGGCACATACTATGGGCTTGGTGCATACGGCTGTTACTCAATTTTTTAAGTTGAGTTATGACCATATTGCACTAAACTTGTAAATAGCATTAAACTGTTGATATTAGACATCTGTGAATGTGTCAATTAATATAACCAGTAAATTGTAAGCATGTATGAATAATTGACAAACTGACAAGAGATATAAAATTATGGTAAATAATAGTTTGCTCCAGTCTGGTATATATTATGTAAAAGCCTTCTGTACAGACAGAAATATCAGTTCTTTATGAGTAGAACTAATATGAAATTTTAATCATGAGTGTTATTTGGTGATGTTTAGAGAGTGAGTTGTATTACTGTGTGTAATTTTTCTATGTGATACTGTGATGAAATATTTGATAATGGTTTTTGTAAACAATGTTGTATAGCAGTGTGTTGTTTGCAGTATAGAATCTACACTAAGTGAGAGTATAGTGATGAAAAAAATGATTATGGGTCTAGTACATATTGTGTATTGATGATACTTTCGAGTCTGAAATGAAGTGAGTGCGTCGTGATGATGATGGTGGGTGTGGCACAAATTGTGTATTGGTGATAGAAATATTTCTTACATACAGAGTGTTATGAGTGTATAAAAATAGAAGAAAATTAACATTACTTAATGCTCATGCATTTTGAAAAAAAAGTAGTATTCATGCAGTAACATTTTATTTCATAATGTTAAGATATAGATTTGACGTATAGTTGTGTTTATATTTGTATTGTGTGTATATTTCTATATAAACTCTATGACAGTGGATTGAATATTTTCCTTTATGCTCATAGGACTGTTCATTTTCGTTCTGAAATATTTTGATACCATCTTGTCACCATTAACTGACTTGTTTAGTCATAATTGTAAAGGATCACTTGACCAGTGAATTGTCATATGTCCAGTGAACTGTCACATAACTTGCTATGAGCAACAGGAATTAGAGAATAATCACATGACCTGCTATGGGTCACATGACAGAAGGGCCACACGACTTTCTAAGGAAACAATGCCTAGAGAAAAATCACTTGACCTGCAATGGGATTTTATGATCAGAGAAGAAACACATTTCCTGTTTACAGGTATGTAAATATTTTTTTTTTAAATAGAAATTTGCTTTTTGAAACATTGTATTATATTTATTGATGTGCTAAGGAAGCATGTATATACAAGGAGTTTATACATTTATGTAGATACATTTATATTGATGCTTGTCTGTTTACTTATTAATTTATCTTATATATTTTCTTGTTTCATATTATGTAAATATTGTATTTTTTGTGTTAAAACAATAAAACATTTTTGGGATACATCAAATTGTAATCTTTCAGTGGGCAATACATATTAAAATATATATATGGAGGGTCATGTATTTTTATTTTAAGATCTATAAATTAATATAACAATATAAACTGAATTTTATGTGAATTCATTCTCTCACTTTTTAATCATAAAAGATTTTGTTGGTTATATTATATTTCATAACTTCCATATCATTTCAGTAATAATCCTGGGACATTTATGAAGGATAAATAATCTAAATGTACATAGTATATAAATTAATATACAATTTACTGAATACCCATATTTATTATAGTACATTGTATTTCATCTCATTGTATAATAACTGTTTATCATAGTATGAAACTGTATCCTGAACAGTTAAATTTTTGTAATGGTATAAGAAATTCAAGGACTGTTCATAAAGTAGTGTGGCTAGGAGATTATTCCTACGGCAATGTGTTATATAATTTATATAACCAGTCTCAACACTTAATGGTCAACCCTCGTGTAATATTTCTTATCAGCCCTCTTTTGTACTGTTGATATTCAATATACATCTGTACTATAAGCCCTTCATACTGTTTTATATAATGTTTATTATTGTAAATAAGATTTTTATATTCATGTGATGATCCTGTATACATGTACTTTTATAATTTCATTCATCATTATATTAAACAAAGCATGTTTAATATATACTAACCAGAATTTTCATTACCAGTATTTAAGGTTTAATATAACCAGGGTTTTTTAAAAAGAATCCCTGATATAACAAATTTTCCATATTGGGTTTATGGATAGAAACTACTTTCATTTTAATGTGTACTCCTTCATTCTTTATACTGTGTATATTTTTGTAAATACTGGTATCTTTAATGTAAAAAAAGTTACCATATTGGTTTTAATCATTGTATTATATGAAGGATTTAATCACAACAGTGGCAGAATCTTGCTGCTACATAACTTAAAATATCAAGCTTGTTCTATATGCATGTACATGTTATAGGGAATGTTAGTAATAGGGGATTTCACATAATAAAATACAAATGTATGTTTCTCAATTTTGTAATGCAATGTAATGTTTGTATTATGTATGTATCTATATATATTTATCTTTGAGGGTTTTTTTTCTTCTGTATGTATGTTATGTATTTGAACTTTGAATATCTATGTATGTTTTGTAACGCTGTTATGCTGTCATTATATGTCTGTATTTTTGTGTTTGACAAATTACTTTTTAGCTAAGGTCAAACTGTGTTGTTCTATGTGTGAAATTTGTAATAATCTAATCTAATGTAATCATTATCCCTGAAATACAGGCATTTTTGTAATCCCCTACCACATAGAATGTGAAAATTCTACTAAGAATTTTACACATTCCCATTTTTTTTCTATTTTACACATATTCTTTACATTGTGGATTTGAAGCTTTTAAACTTAAAATGTTTAAATTTATTCTTGTATATATATGTAGTTGCTTTTGTGTGGTATTGTATGTTTTGCTGTTGTTTATTTTTTATGTATGTTGCAGAATTCAATTCAAATGAATAATTATTCTGTTATACTTTAAATTCAATGTTTAAACTGTGTGTTTCAATATTATCTTGATTGTTAGAAGTATTTACTATGATAAGTGTCAAAATTATTAACACACTCATTTTGACTTAATATTGTAGAACATTGTATTAAATTTATAATTTAATTCTTCTAGTTTATTACGTATTATTATCTATAACTGAAATATGTCTTAGGGACCTCAGTATTGATTAAAATCAAACTTTACACAAGTAAGACACTTTATTGTTCAATATCAATATGTATATTCAATCCAGCATTTATTTGGTGATTTTATATAACAACTAAGAATGATCTCAATGTTTTGATTATATAAAGTAGTGCAATGACAAAGCTAAGGTGATAGAAAAACGCCTTGACTATTTTGGATTTAGTTCAACCAGAACAATACGGTGCACCTATGTCTAATATACATTAAATTACGATGTTTAAAACTTTTGTACCTCATCTTTGTTTTTAAAACAAACTTTTTTGTACTTAAAAGAGCTTGACATGTATACATTCTGCTATGAACACAAGCAGAACACTCACAAAACATGGATTCAGTTTTGTTGAAATATTGTCAGTTTTAATGTTTTTTATTATTTTTTTCATTTGTTGGAATTAAAGCACTAAAAGTGTTACTTTTAATGTTCTTATACATGTGTTAACATTTCTTGATCATTTATACTCACTGCGTGGTGCTTGTAGTTTTAACTTTTGTTTGGTTTGGATTTTTATTTACTTTTTGTTCTTGCTGTTTATTTGCTGTGAAGCAACTGCATCATTTACATGTTTATGGGTGATATTTTTTTCATCTTTACTGTTTGAAGTTAAACATTGTTTACCAGGTAGATTATTAATATTTACGTGTATATTAAAGCCCCTTTACTAAATAGAACGCTGATAATTGTCAAGTATCATGCTTTTGCTTAAAACTCATGCAAACATTCAATGAATATATAAAACGCATCTAAGATACAAAAAACACAAGTATTTGCTCCAGAATTTATACAAATATTATTTTGAAATTAGCGATAAAACCCAACGTAATGACTGTACGGAAAATCACGGAACTCAACGAACTAGATCGGAACATCCCGTCGTGGCTAAAAATAACCACAACTTTAAATCTTAAATCAACAAATTTTCTGCTTTGATAAATACACGTTTTGTATAGTGAATTTCGTGCGAAAGCCAATTAAAACTCACGAAATCATGTAAATAGTTTCATACATGAACATATATTGACGGGAAAAAGAAACGAACCCATTAAGTCTTACGTTATACAAAAACGTTTGCTGATAGGCCACGTTCAGGTTGAATGAGTGCAATGTCTGTAAGCCAAGACAACTAGATAATTTATATTTACGCCAACGACATTCGCGTGACAGATTTTCATGGCAGTATCTACGTCATGTGTGGTGAAAGATAACCGCGTATGTCAAATAAGTCGACTAACAACGGAAATCTTCTTGTTTGGCGTAAAGAGTTCTTAAAATATGCCACCGTCATCAATGTTTATCTCTCTGCTCGTATCATCGCGGCCGTGGTGTTGAAATAATGAAGAGCTTAGTAAGGGTTCGCGTCTTGGCTTATGTAACGCCCTCAGATTTATTTATTTGTTTCAAAACGAGTTTAGGCCACAACTTGTTGTTGGCTAAGATAATCTCGAGGACACATCACATATACTAGCTTTTATGCTCTGTGAGTGTCTCTATATTCGGGCAACGTTATGACTGTGTCTATCAGCATAGTAACGACATACCTCACGTTGCGCATGTCACCAAGGTTTTCTTACTGGGTGATAACATTAATGTTTCCATATATTATTCTTAATCACGAAAAATTATGTACCTAGTTGAAATGAGGCGTTTCTTTTTAGCATCAGTTTAGATGTTTGCGTACTCAAAATTTGCACGCACTGATTTCTCGAGTAAATCACTGGAAAAACGATATGACATATCCAACACTTAACAATTTCGTGTAAGTTTTATCAAACACCTTTTAAGCAACTTGATTGGCTGAGAGGATATCTCCGTAATCTAATTTGCATGTTATAAAAGTACCCTACTTTTATAAGAAATTGATATTTTGAATAACTTGACCCCTAAAAGGGAACCCGCTAGAGAGAGTTATTATAATCCAAAGGCAATTATATTCTATTGTCTTTTTGATGGTTTTACTTGTTTTTAAATAGATGATAAAGATTTTGTCTTCGTTTAGTGGCTTTAATACATAAACCTTGTATGTTATACCCTATATAAATTTTACTTTGATTTATTAATCAAATACTATGTACTTTGGAGTCGTAAAGTTTCTTATCACTTGAAAGTGATCTATGAAAGACTGTTCATGATAAATTTAAAAACACATGTAAAGAAACTTTTGAACCCAAGCGCATCTTATATATTTAATATAATCACTTACCAATGTAGCCACGTTTAATAAAGCCACATTTTTTTTCGTGTAGAATTGCTCAACACATATTTAAAAATATATTCACTATGTCTTTCAACAATTCATGTATCAACATGTATCATCATACGTCATTTAAAACAATTTTTCAATGTTAAATTTTTGCCTTATTTTTTGATAATTTTTTAGAAAGAATAAAGATATATTTCTAGTTTAACTGGTCATTTATTGCCAAATATGTCAAATAGTTACTCAAGATAACTATGCTTTTTTCAAGTTTATGTCTTTCAAGATTTATTATTGGGATGAAACAATCCAGTACAATCCGTATTCCACATATTGCAATATGGAAAATCCATACAGTAAAATATTAAAATATGTATCTTTTTTCAGTAGATATACGAAGCATGAAATAATGCACATGCATTGCCTTAATTGGATCAACGTTAAACATGTGTATTTCAATGATCTCTTATCCAAATGTTTAAATGAATTGTGCAAAATGGAATATATGGTAAAATGCATACCGTATTTTTAAACAGACATTCAAAGAGAATTATTCTCTCATTTGACAAAATGTTAAACCTTTTGAAGCATAACAAGTTTTTTACCCACATTTATATAAACATTTGAATTTCTGATTCTTTATTAAACAATATGTAAGGCACATAACTACACAAACTAGTTTAAGGAAAAACAAACTAGTTGAAAACAATGAGAATTTGTTTCGTAATATTAAACGGTTTAATGGTTAACCGAAACACCCCTAAATGAAAGGACAAAGAGTTACACAATTTTTATACAATGTACTCTTTTTTTTATAAAACTATGTAATTGTCAAGCTTGTACAAAGTCAAGATGGATTAATATTTTTTTGTCAGTACAGGTACTTAAACTAGTTTTAATGTACTTGTTAGAGACCATAAAATTGGGACAAAACTGAATTTAGGCAGTCAACTAACATAACCACTCCTCTTTTAGTTAACAAATAACCATCTTTTAAGTGTTCAATTCCTTTTTAGTGTTTTGTTGTACTAATTACTCACCACCTAAACATACCTAAATGAACAGTTAAATGAACTTTTAAAGACAAGGATATTCAGCGCTCTGTAAGTTTACCAACTGACTTGGTCTCATGCAAAAAAGCGTAAAAAATATTTAGATTTGAGGCTGTTAGATAAAAAAAACAGTAGAATCTGCGAAAATTAATTTGTGTATTTGTATTGTTGTTTTTTTATTCTTTACTTATGTTTATGTAATTAGTGATACATGTACTTATTGTTGAAATACATCAGTGTTTATAATATTTTACATGTTTGTTATTTATCATAACTGTAACTCTGTCAAAGCCAGTTCCAATCCTGGTTGACAACAGGAAGCACTCATCTGGACAGGTCATACCCTGCCATAAAAATTGACTACGATGTTAATTTTCCTCTATAAATAATGTATATGGAGAAGTTGTCAGCCGTGTGAATGGTAGGTGAGTACTGGTTATAGACAAGGGCCAAGGCCCCAGTTTCACAAAAAAACTCATCTTCATACTCAATCTTATGATTTGATCATTATTTTTACTTATTTAATCAATCTTACAACAACTGTAGTATCATTAAAAACCCTAATAGCGATTTTTAAGCTATATTATATAAAATAAAACTGAATTACATATTTGGATAAGGTTTAATTTAATTGTTATGATTTGAGTCTGTTAATGAACTGTTGAGTTTAGTCTCAAGTGAGTTTAGTCACAAATTGAGTTTGTGGCTTTAATTTTATAATCAATTATATGTTGATACATTATGTCTATAATCATTGTTATGATTATCTAATGACAGTCATTCCAACTACATTGACATGCTATTAAGAGACCAAAAACACTTGAGTCTGTTACTGAGTTTGTGCTTAAGTTTTTTTGTGAAACTGGGGCCAGGAAAACTAGGTTAAATAACTTAATAAATAAGACTTGTTAATAACCAGAATTTTACATATAATGGGACAGTTACTTGGTGTGCATGTATTTTAATACCAAAACAAATTGTGTGATTTTGAAGTCAATTCAGCAAACTTACACAAACCTAAGAAAGAAATCAATAAGACTAAACACTGAACACTGTTATGGTAATCAAATAATATACCGATTATGGTTGTGAATACAAAAAAAAACTATTTCCAAATGTCACTTTAGTGGCTCCATATTTAGTTATAGATGACAGGGATATGTCATGTGACTTTTCTTTAATTTTCAAATATACACATGTTCTAGATATTTACATACATACAATTGGTATAACTGTGTTAAGAGGACCACTTAATGTAGATCATTACTATGTGACAGACAAAAAATACTAATACCCTGATGGCACTTTTACCACACCATTAAATAGATAAATATAACTCTTAAATATATAAAGGTTCATAGTTTCAAAGTGCAGATCATAAGATTGATTTATTCATCAAAATTATCAAAAATGGTAGAAAAAGTAAAAAAGTAAGTAAAAAGTAATTGCATTTTATAGTCTTAAGTTTCATGCTTACACAGGTTCACTTTACAGCTAATACCCCTGTTCATTGGGCTACTGTTATCTATCTATCAATCTCCCTTGGGAGTCTTTTTTACTCCGCTTATTAGTGCAGCCGAAATATAGGCGCAACAGATTTATACCACCCATTTACACCCAGGTAGTGTGAAGCAATTGCAGGTAAATTTCTTGCTCAAGGAAATTAGCAGTGCCCCTGGTGGGATTTGAACCCAGGACCTCTCGATCCCTAAGCGTGTGTCCTACCACTGGACTCGTGCTCCTGCAGCACCTTAAAAATACAACTCATTAGTTATGATACATGGAATTCGACAGAACTAGAGGAAAAGCATATACGTAATAACAACCTATCAAGCCTAATAAAACACAAACATTTCAATTAAACAATATAAGGTTAGCAGAGTTCGCTTATGGAACTGAAGACTATGACTGTGAGCATAAATTGTGACCAGTTATAGAGAAGTTATACTCTCTGTTCAGTACTACATCTTGAGGCGTTAAGTGTCTGTAGATAAAGGAATAGTAGCCAGCCACAACAAATTGATGGTGTGTTCAACAGATTGTTCAGGAAAATAATGGGGCGAGCGAGCGAAAAAATTATTTTTTTAATTTTTAAAATCTTAATTCAGTTGCTTTATATAGCCATTTGACCAAATATTTATGAGTGAGCAAGCAAAAACATTTTATTGTAAAAACCATCAAAATCAAGGTGCAAGCGAATCCATAAAACACATGATCAATTTGTTTGGGCCTGATCTACAATGGCATATGCAACTCATTTAAAACGGTTGTGGGAGTAATGATGCATAAAATGATAAAAGTGTTTCTTTCCAATGATTTTTATCAATTCATTTGTATGTGAATAACTAAAGAGTCAAATAATGAATTACTAGATATAATTTTATCCATTTATAAGAAAATTTCATACATTAATAAATATAACGTGTACATATCATATATTCATATAACGTATATAATCAGTTATAGTTTTATGCTCTTGAATAGTTCATATTCAGAACTAAAGTATATTAGCTTTTCCAGCCAAAATAGGTTTGTTAGTACAGTATGAATCAATGCTGAACAAAGTTCTTTTACATTTTATTGCTGACAAGTTTGCAATGCAGATTAAATCATAATGTCCCATATAAACACATTTCTATTTCAACATGGTACCACATGGGTATATATGGTATAAAGAAACCATCAACTTGAGATCTAATCTATTTTGCCTCATATTTCTCCAGTTTATTTAATATGCATTTTATTTCCCTTTTTAAAAGAAAGGATATACATAATTAACATGTCATTAGAACAGTGCAAAGTTTACAACAACGAACAAAAAAAGAGTAGATTTTGTAAATTACATGACAATAAATAATAAATAAACATATGTATGCATTGTCTATAATGCATTACAATGAAATTAAGAACACAATGTACATATTTTACGAAAGACAACATAATGAAGTTGAGGACGAAAAATATATAATGTACAACATACATTACAAAAAATACACAAAAACGTTAAGAGAACATAAACAATATACATTAAGATTAATAATCTAGTACATGTATGTTTGTTAGGGGTGTAACGGTTAACCGATATACCGGTTAATATTGCAATACGACTTCTGACGGGTTTTAACTGGTTCGTTTTTCTCTGAATCGGTTTTACTAGTTATGCTCTATACTGATTTTTTTATCTGAGTCTGAAATTTAAATGTTTGAATAAATGTTAAAATGTGTTCGGAAACTTGATTTTATTTCTCGTAAAGTCAGAGAATAATTATTTTTGAAAGTCCATTCAAAACCTTTTTTCTAACTTATTTGCATTTGCACAATACATGTAGATCAGCTGAATATACAATGTTGATCAAATTTAGACGATGCACGTGCATTAATTCATGCTATGCATTTACCCGCAAAGAACAATATGTATTACAATATATTGCAATATATTGCAATACGGGTTTCGTGTATTGCAATATACTGCAATACGGTTTTTACCGTATTGTTACACCCCTAATGTTTGTATAAACAAAAATGGCAGGAAAATTTCTAAATGATTACTAGATCAACATTTATAATGTAAATATGGTTCTAACATCGTATCATAGTTATTGATGACTGTTGGTAATGTCTAATATAGCATCTTTTAGTATCTCATAGTCTGATAGTTCATTATGTATATGACATGATATTCTTACATATAACTTATTCTGTACACATTTTATAGGTACCTGAAATGATAACAATATTAAATTTATTTCGCTAGCACATCAATATATACATGTAGTATAATAAATGTACTTATGGCTAAACTTATAACATACAAAATTTAAAGAATCACAATACACTAACTACTAATTTACTAAACTAATTTAGTTTCTGTTCCTTTTTGCGATTAGTAAATCATTAGGAAATGGTATTCAGTTTCTATTGCATTTTGTGAGCATAATTTACAATGCCTCTGTTGTCTAATTGTTCCACTGAGGCATCAATTATAAGAGCCAAGCCTAAATATAGTTATCTTTTTCCTGCAGTTGAGTAATTCAATCATGTACATTCATTTTCAAAAGAGTAGTATAGCGTAGTCATTGGTTACTCTATAATTCCTGAGTTGCATCAGGGCAGTACACAAATTCTTTGTATGTAATTATCTACTTGCAAACATATCAATGGTCATTAGCTTGGCTCGAGCTTATGACTCTAACAGCAAATATTTTTTGGTAATTAGAAGTCATTAACATTGATCACTCAATCATGGATGTTGGGGAAACAATAGGAATGCCTTTTTCAAGTTAATACACTTATTTAAGAGTTATCGCTTAAAATACTACATGTATGTACATCTTGCACATTATTGGGTCTATGTCTATTCCATGTAATCAGTTGCTTTATCATGGCAATCATTTACATATAGAGCAAGAAAATGTTGCTAAAAATGATCTCTCTACTTGTAAAAAACTTTCTCATGTTTACAGTTAGTACGGGGGCCAGAGGGGTCCACCGTGCATCCCCCTCTAGACTTTTTGCCACTTATGCTAAATTGTTCCTAAGGGTCCACTGAATTAGAATCTGCGTTGTTCTCAAAATAAACTCTTGCGCACTACCTGATATGTCACAGTTTCTATGGCAACCCCTTGTTTTTTATCGAAATTGTTGGTGTTTGTAAAATCATTAATAACTTGAACAAGCATTAGGCTAGAATAATATAATTAGTGTCATATCAAAGCTAAGGCACTGGCCTTTAGAAGTATATGTAACACTATCCGTTAAAATACAATTTAATCCATGAAATTAACCGAAAACATGAAAAAAATGCTGAAAAATATTGATCTTTTTTCAATTACATGCATATCTTTTAATTTTCAAACCCTATTTTTGAGAAATAATACATTTATTTTGTTACAAAATATTTAAGAAAGGTCTACTCTATCATATTCAAAATTATTTTTATGACAGAAGTTCTATTTATGTATGTTAAAACCATTGCCATAGCAACCGCTATTTTCAAGTAAGAACTACTATTTGGTGATTAAACTTGATTTTTTTGCTCAAATCTAACGATATAATTGCAACAGTGATATTAAATGATATCTGAGACTCATATCTTTAATACTATTGCTGTTATCAATAAACTCAGAATCAATACCTTCATAGATATTGTTAAGAAATGTTAATCAAAGCGCTGAAAGCACCGATTTTGTTTTCGATTTGACAGTATTAAAGTGATTCATAACGTTTGAAGACGGTGGTTATTGTGCAGTGGTGGTCTATCAAATGAAGAAATAATATAATAAGACTAAAGAGACTCTTCTTGTTTTGTTTTTGCTTTTACTGAAATAAAATTATGTTGGAATATGATTTTGTCAATTGGATTTTACGCTGCACATCATTACTTTTTAAATGGTTATTTTCGGGCACTATGTATTTGTAATATTACTTTTCTGTTGGCTATTAAAGTATATTTGATGCCAAATAAAGAATATGCTATGTTATGCTATGCTATGCTATTTACTAATTTAACCAACTTTCCTGGGCATGCTAATCTGTTTAACTTCTACAAATTTATCCTAACTTACAAGTTTGTTCATATAAACACAGGCAAGTCTTCGACCAAAGCAAAAACTACCTGTACATTGACACGTCAGTTTAATATAAAATTACCATAAAAATAATACTGCAGTATATCAAACGTGATATCATAGTCATTTAATATATAGACATGTGGTATCATACATTCATATGATACTTAAGACATATGTTAACGGTAAAGCATATAATAATTTTATCGCATCTTTAGCTTATTTTTTCCAATTTTAAAGCTTTTTGTATATAATATTACAAATTTATATTTTAGCAAAGGAAGTTGTAAGTATCTAATTTACCTTAAAATTTGTGGTATAATGTATGACTCACTAATCTTATTTTTACGGTTAGAAATTTGATATGAACCTCAAAAGTTACGATTCATACAGAGACTTTTACAGTCACTATACCTAACTTTTAAGGTCAATAGGAAATACATTTTTGTATATAGAAAAGTTTACTTATTAACTGGGTTCTCTCTAGCTCTGGTTGTTATTTTTCTTGTCTTTGGTTATGTCTTTAATTCTTGTAGTTTATCGTTATAACTGGGTTAATGTGAGTGAAATAAATTTGTAAGAGACATATGGACATCAAATAATGTATAAATGGTGGCATCGGACAAATCAAAACCTCCAGTATGATAGTAGAAAATTGGTAACACAGTGGTGGGATTTCTAAATAATTTCGCCATGATTAGGGAAAATTGGTAACAATAAGTACCAAGCTGAATTGTTAAAGCTTTAATTTCAGTAAGAATAAGTTCAATTAATTTAAACATGCTAGGATCAATAAGGAAACTATGTAGGGATTTTAATATTAAACACAGTTTAAGTCTATAGCCACAAAATATCTAAATCTTAAATGTTGAAATGTTTTTGAATATGACTAAAACTAAAATTTGATATAGTCTTGTAAAATAATGCTCTACTTGAATTAGCTAACCTATGTTCAAACTTTGCATTAACTTATCATATAGTATGTGTTTAACATTGCTCAAGATATATGAACATTACCAATATCTTGAAAAGTACATGCATCATAAAAACCAAGGATAGGACAAAAATGAATTCAACAAAGAACACAAGTTGGGTTTATTAGGGTACAAATCTGTGTTGTTTTAATTTATATCAGTGTGCAATAATTTTACCCAATAGTTTACTATAATGTTAAAATAGCGAATTGTTGGAAAATTCAACCTCCAAAACTCACTGTGATTAAAATCATTTTGAGTATTATTGTTTTATCCCGAGTAACCTTTCACCGAAATGTAAATGAACTCGTTCAATGGAGTTTCCTTGGACGAATCACCAACTTTAAAGTTTAACTTTAAAATACCTAAGTTTGGCCAACAAAACAATTTTAGTATTAGAGAATGACCCCCTTGAAGAGAAATCTACAACAATGTATGTAAATTGTTCAACAATATCCAGTTCATATCATTTTAATAGAATTTAGTATTCTCTGAAATCCTGCCTCTGTTTTTGAAAATCATAACCTTAGTTTTACTAGTGTGTACCACTGATTTCCATAACTTACAATAATCTTCAAAAACGTGTATACTTAGTTGTAACTCCTCTCTACAATTAGCGAAAATAACTATGTCGTCAGCATATAAAATGAAAATATGTTAAACATATCAACTTTTATACCAGCAAGACCATTACTAATAAGTATATCCTCGATTTCATTAAAAAAGTGCAAATAAGATAGGCGTAATACAGTATTAAGTACAAATGTATGTGATTTATTATACAATGTTAAACAAAGATATTATCAAATGTTTCTTATTACTGTCCAGCCAGTCGAACGGTTATTAAGAATTCTTTTAAATAATTTTCTTAACAAACTCAATGAAGTTTCGACCCTGAAAATGTTTACTTCATTTATACTACCATGTTTGTGTAGAAGTACAACAAAACCCTCAGACTAACTTCTTGAAAAAATATCCATCTTTAAAATTTTTTATCAAAAAGAGATAATATGTATAGATACAAAGAATGCCTTCCATGCAAACAGCACATAACAGGGCACCTGAGTTATTACTATACATTTGTATTATAGCTAAACCAGCTGATGCGTTTCGCAATGTTGATATGGGAGCATTACCACCTTGTAACAAGTGTTTAGTACAGCAAATCAAGAAATTTGATAACCTGGTAGCTATTCAGAAAAATGTCCACAATACTAATCCTTACATACCTCCCGTTGCAGAATAATTTGGTCAGACGAATAATGATGGGTATCTTGAACCTTCATGTTTAAAGGTAACATTCTTCAATCTCAGCTGGGCGATACCCTAGATAACGCTTATACTGACGAAGAACAAGATAAAGATATATCTACAGATGTTGAATTAGATAAACTCATGGAGTGGATAGATGTATTAAACTATTGTTAAGATATTGGACATGTATAAATACGTATATAAAATAATAGGTTGTGTATTTTCTATTCGTTTGGCGTTTGTCAAATCATGCGGTTCAAGGTTCAGCTCCAGTTTTGGCTGGTCATGATCCTTGAAAAATTGCCTTATGACCTTTAATCCACAATATGTAGCGAAGTTACCAGCTCCTTAGGTAGGGAAGGTAGACACTTGTTAGAATATGGTCCAGGAAAACTTTATAAACGAGTTTGTTGATGTAAACTAATGAACAAATATTACGCATATGTTGATTTTGGTTTTACGACTCATTGTTATATTGTTTGGTTACTCTTTTATTAATACAAATATTTTACTTTAACAGTCACTGAGTAAAATAAAAGTATCAGGTTTTGACAGTTCTATGCATTTGACACGTAAGGATAAGATGCTAAACCGATTAATGTTAAAGAAACAAGTCCAGGAAAGTTGGTTAAAAAAGTCTGCCGCCGCACATAACCTTTTAAAAAGTAATGATATACAGCGTAAAATCTAAATTACAAAATCATATTCCAACATAATTTTTTTTTCAGTAAAAGCAAAAACAAAACAACAAGAGTCTCTTTAGTCTTATTATATTATTTCTTCATTCAATAGACCACCACTGCACAATAACCAAGGTCTTCAAACGTTATGACATAATACTGTCAAACCGAAAACAAAATTGGTGCTTTCAGCACTTTGATTAACATTTCTTAACAATATCTATGAAGGTATCGATACTGCATTTATTGATAACAGCAATAATACTAAAGACATAAGTCTCGGGTATCATTTGATATCAATATTGCAATCTTATTGTTAGATTTGAGCAAAAAAATCAAGTTTTATCACCAAATAGCAGTTATTACTTGAAAATAGCGGTTGCTATGGCAACGGTTTTTACATACAAAAATAGTACTTCTGTCATAAAAATAATTTTGAATATGAATGAGTAGACCTTTCTTAAATATTTTGTAACAAAATAAATGATTTCTCAAAAATAAGGTTTGAAAATTAAAAGATATGCATGAAATTAAAAAAAATCGATATTTTTCAGCATTTTTTCATGTTTTTCAGTTTATTTCATGAATTAAACTGTATTTTAGTGGATAGTGTTACATATATTTCTAAAGGTCAGTGCCTCAGCTTTGATATTACACTAATTATATTATTCTAGCCTAATGCTTGTGTAAGTTATTAATGATTTTACGAACACCGACAATTTCGACAAAAAACAAGGGGTTGCTATGGAAACTGTGACATTTCAGGTAGTGCGCAAGAGTTTATTTTTGAGAACAACGCGGATTCTGATTCAGTGGACCCTACGGAACAATTTAGCATAGGTGGCAAAAAGTCTAGAGGGGGGTGCATGGTGGACCCCTCTGGCCCCCGTACTAAGTTACAAATGCCAATTTTCCCACTTACCTCAATGTTATAATTATGAAACAATACATTTTGTATCTTCTCTGCTGAAGAGTAGTCTAATGTTTCAACTTTATTATGAAGAGCTTCAGGAAGTTGTACAAGACACATAGATCCTGAAATAATACATGTATATATTCCATACTTCTACAAGGCATATGAGATAAAACAAATAGTATTTATAAAGCAACTCTTCATAACAAAATCAATACAGTTAATGACTACAATTAAACTTATATTAAATGACAAGGTATTCTCACTTTTCCTACAGTAGTAGTTGGTATTAATAATAATAATAATAATAATAATAATAAAGACTTTATTTAATGAGGCTACACATTTGGATAAAATCCAATCTTCCATGTGTACCTCTGATAAAATATGATAAATGTTATCTCAAATCAAAATATTGGAGTTTTCACCCACAATGACTATATTTTGCACTGAAAATCAATAATTGGAAATCAACCCTATTGTTCTCTGTAATCATACTTTCCATTGAGACTCACAAAAATGACAAGGATTGCAATATGACTGGACATAATGTCACTGCAGTAAAGACAAATAAAATCTTATGAAAGAGATAGAAACAGGAAACAACATTTTTTTATGTTTTTGATGCAACACTACTGTTAGTTTAGCTTATACTCACATTTTTAGCATGATTGTGAAACAAGTTCTCAAACTTTGTTTTATCACTTTAGTACCTGTTTCCAGCACCACCCCCCAAGACTGAGTTAGAAGGATCACTTTTCTTGCTCAATGAAACAAGTAGGTAGGTTTTAGATATGATTTAAATAAACATAGAGCTTGCTATTCACTCTGTAACCAATCAGCCATGCCTGCTCTGCTTTTGTCGATAAATGTCGGTAATTACTTATTCATGATGTATAAATGTCACACTGATGAGATAACATGTAAATAAATATAATGAAAAACAAAATATGAAAACTTACCAAACATATCAATAGGGGCGGCTAAGTTTGTTTTCCAAGACTCGCAGAGCATCATACCTTAAAAACATAACAATAAAAGATCTACATCATAACTTATACAAAATTTAAATTCCACAAATAATTTGATATTCATGACAAATACTAATCTCACAACTTACAACTTATCTCACTTATCAATGATTTTCCGCCACACAAGAAAAAGTTCATTTTATCAAGTGTAAGGAGTTCAGAAATTATTATGTAATTCATAGGATACAAGCTGTTTGAATTGATTTTCATTTAATGACTGAACTATTTGTGGATCCCTTACCTAAGAATTGATAAAGTCTGAAATTTATTGTTCATAGATATATTTGTTTAAGCTGATAGCCCCAAACATGAAAACTGTTTAAATTCCTGGGCAACGCATACTTTCAAAGATTTGGTCATGAAATAATATCTTATGCCATTCTCCCTCCTGATTCTAAATTATGTTGGGCAGTTGTCAGTCACTGACTGAAGTATATGCCTAGTATCTGGTTAACAGCTAAATCCAGAGATGTAGCCTTTAGCGAGTAGATTGATTGACCCCATGATATAACTATACAATGTGTTGCTAGAGCATAAAACTCAACAACAAAAAGAAAGAAAAACTGCTTTTTATTTTTACAAACTACAGTATAACCTCTGAAGAGTGGCCCTCTACAGAACAGATACTCTGATATAACTAAACATTGTGTTGGTAGAGCATAAAACAAAAAAAGAAAAACTGTTTTTTATTTTTACGAACAACTTTGATTTTCTGTGTTTTACCAATTGAAACTTAAAAGCAACAAACAAACATTAAAGAGAATATTCAATGAATTATTTTGTGACCAAACTTACCTGTTTGTTTACACAGTTGATACATGTACTCTAATATTTTATCTCTACCAATATAGTTCCAGAAATCTATCACAGTATGAAGAGCAAGAAATGAACTGTAGTCATGTAAACCTGTTTTATAATAGAAACACATAGTTAAATAATAGGTGAAGTTTTATAACTTAATATTTATGAACCTGTGTTCTCAGGACTTTAAACTGCTGACCCCTAGTGCAGCGTCAATATTGACCATAAAATATTGACCATAAGGTTCACATTCAGGTCACAACTAGGGACATAATTTGAATACTTTTTAAGGATCTGATGACTCATATACTAAGTATGGTAGCTCTAGGCCTTATGGTTTTTAACTAGAACATTTTTAAGTGAGTGTTGACAACAGACAAAGGCAAATATAGATGCATGATAGATCATCACTTTAGCTCACTTGTATCAGTGCAGCAGAGTAATAGATAGTACAAATGTAAGCAATGGTACATATAAAACATGGGGCACATTCCGCAAGGCGAATTCTTTGTATCACTAGGGAGTGATTTCCTACAGAAAGATCTGCTACGATCGAGCAAGTTGAATCACTAGCTAGCGATACATAGCAAGTTTTTTTCTTGCTAGCGGTATCACTACGAACGTTTCTGCCATTTTCAAAATGGCTGCCCCCTGTAGGAATGTGTTTCTTTTTCAAGACTACTGTAGCCTGTTCACTTACCCCGAACGTTCCATAACGTCAGGGTTGGAACAATTCAACCCAAAGACAACTCAACCCGAGACAACTAAATTCCCCCAACTAACAGGTTGAGTTGTCCCAACTTTGTGTTGAGTTATCCACAGGTTGAGTTGTCTTCAGGTTGAATTGTCCCATATGCCTAACATTCGCTAACAGTCGTTACTGAACACGCTGCTGATATATATATCATTTAATGCATATATATTGTTGAAGCGGTTAAATAGAATATTACGGTGATAATTGATTCGAATATTTTTCCTTTGTTACAATTCTGAACTTTTTGTATGAGAAAGTTGCCATCCTGTATTTTCTAGCTTGAAGCAATCCGTTCAATAGACCTTTTACAGCACAAAAATCGCTTTTAAAAAGCGCAAGCAAGCATTGCCTTGCGGAACGTGCCCATAATTCAGTTTGCTTAATACTAAATAACAACACTAGTTTAAATCAATGCACTGAAGCCCTAAATTTGTTTGGGCTACAGAGACTTTCAGCTTTGACTCCAGGGAAATAGAAGATAAATGGGCCATTCATAGTACCAACTAGTGACCCAAGGTTTACAGTTACCATCTTTACACATTTATTCTACAAACAGTATATCTGTATAGTCTGACAATATTAACCTGAGCCTGACCTTTATGCAAGAATATAATTATTAAATTCAGTATTTACAGTCTTTTTTTGTCTTCGTTTGTATATCGCCCTTTATCGGAATCTCTCGGCAAAATACACAAATTGAACAATTAATTTTGTTTTCATAAAGATGAATACTTTGAAACTGTGTTGCAATATTGCGGACTTACTTGTTTCCCATAAACAAATGAGTCCAAAATTACAAGTACAATAACATGCCATGTTTACAAAAATAATTTATAGCCACATAAAAGCATGTGTATAATTGTATACACACATACAGAAACTCACGATTTAATGTAAGTGAAGTGTGTAATTATCAAAATTAGGAAATTCAAGCTCAGGTTAATATAGTCAGACTATACATGTAAAACCTACCTGCCCAAATGTACTCTGAGTTAAATCCTGATCCAAAACCATGGGAGATAATCAATGGTCTAGTCAAGGGCTGTAACTCTTTCCTAACATACATTACTGCCACACCTTTAGGAGAACAGAACCATTTATGAGCATTAGTAACATAGTAGTCTGGATCAAGGGAGGTAATATCTAAAGGGAGGGAACCCAAGGCATGAGCACCATCTATAAGTACTGGAACTTTCCTGAAATAATTAAATATTTGATCACTTATATATACATGTATATGACTTGTATTCAAAAAACAAAATTACTGTCATGCTTCACCTTGAAATTTGATTTTTTTCTATTACAATAAATGATGAAAATATAAAATATGATGGTGAGAAATAAAAATGTCAAAATGATTTCATTATACATAGAGAAACTGGAAAGAACAGAGCAATATATACCGGTAATCTAAAATCTTATGATAAAGTAAAAAAATAATCTTTTTTTTCCAGAGGTCCTCAAAGAGAGACTGCTGACTTTTTGAAGGAAAAAACACATTTCTCATGTTTGTAAGAGTAGTTTCCCTTACATAACCTTTTTATCTTAATTTTATTTTCATTTGTAGTGTTCGGGTATAATACAACACTGATACTGGTTCAGGATAAACGTTTTTAGGGTTCAGCCCTTCAAACAAAATGCAAAATAACTGTCATGCATTGTGGGAATCCTATGATACTGTTTTTTGACACTTTACCCATCAAAGTACGATTGGAATACAGACAATATATTTTCTATAAAAACACATTATTTAAAAGGAAAGTAACTTATTTCAAAGGGACGTAATTTGGATTTAAATAATTTGAGTTATCTACCTTGATTTACATATTTGAATAATCTCTTTTATAGGCATAATAAATGGTGTATTACTTGGAATATGATCAAATACAGCAAGTTTGGTTCCTTCTTTTAAATGGTCTTCAACATACTGTATTATCTGAAAGAAATAGAACATATTCATGAACAAGCAAACATGTATATGAGGGTTGATCATCAAATTCTTAGACATTTTCTGTGCTAAACCTATTATTCATCACAATGCTATAAAACATTTGTGCACTGTCTAGTGCTTCCAATTGTCCAGATGTGAAAACTTCATACTGTATTCCTTTAACTTGCATTAACTTTCTTTGACTGAAAATTTCTTTATGATCATCCAATTGCATCAAACTTAAAAAATGTGCAGTTTTCAAATATAAATAGTTGCATGTTTATGGCTTCTACTTAAAATTGTAATAAGTTTATAAGTTACGAATGTTTATTTAAGAAAATGTTTATTTTATTTCAACCGATTCATTTTTTTTGTTGATTTTAGGCCACAACAAATTGATAATATGTTCTATGGATTTGCTCGCACCTTAATTTGGACGGTTTTTACAAAAAAAATATTTTTATTTCCTCGCTCGCTCATAAAAATTTGGTCAAACCGCTATATAAAGCAAGTGAATAAAGACTTTTTTTATTTTTTTGTCTTCGCTCGCTCGCCGCATTTTTTTTCCAGAAAAATCCGTAGAACATATAATCAACTTGTTGTGGCCTTAGCATCGTTTATTTTCTGTTCAGATACGATACAGCTCCTCCAATATGGTTTGATGATACATCGAATTGTTGATGCAGCCATTACCAACATCTTACTCAATAAATCGAGGGTTGCCCGCAAGACTGTAGTAAGTGCATTACATTAAAGTGTGACTTACCACAGTCTTGCCGGCAACCATCGAAATATAATTACCTAGCGTGAATTTAAAAAATAAATTAACAAAACTCCTCTCTATACTAATATGGAGATCAGTATCAAACAATATAATAATTACTTGTTGTTTTCCTGATACAGGAAATTCTACATTAATTTCTACTAATTGAGCACCTGTCTGTTCACATCTCCATTTTAACATCTTCTTTACAGCACCTAGTAGTAATATAATAAGACAATAAAATACCAAAAAGGGCTACTGCGAGTATCCAAGTACTGGGATATTCGCAATCCCCACCAGAAAATAGAGTAAGAATATTCATCACATCCAAAATCATGAGATCGCGATCTATTTTTGGAATTAATGAAAGTACATTTTCAGCTTAATTACCACTGAAAACGAGCTGCACTACTAATGTAAATTTCAATTTAATTCGAAATTTCAATTGATACACATTTGACAAAAATGTTATCAATGAAAATGCCCATAAAACGCCTGGTAATAAAAATGTTTGGAGTTCATGGTTTTCCATTACCTAAAAGCTTCTGTAATTCTTAAGTTATTTTTGTTACTACATGAATTCCTGTATGCTTCTCCATCAAATAGTGATTTGTGGTTCGATTCGTGAATCGTCACATGAATCGTGGTTTGGATCGGATCACCACTTGCTCAACAATCCACAGCCATAATATCAAATATCAGTTATAAGAGAATTTCAAACATCATGGGACATCAGTGCAGTATTAAATCAATAACTAATTTGGACCAGGTGAAAAATTGCTCTTTCACAGCATTAATGCAATGGGACATCACACTGTACCTTACATTTCAGTCAGTCTAACTTTTAAAAAATAAAACATTTTTTCAACACATTGCTATTTTTCAGGTTTAAGAAGACATTAAATATGTATGCTTCTTAATCCTATTGATGCATCATTCAGAACAATAGATAAGAATTGGGTAGCATTGAGTAATAACAAATTGATTTATTGTTGTTGAAGTTAAAGCTTTCTGCCTGTAGTAATCTTCCTTGTATACTAGTAGTCTTGCTCAGGTAAAAGCTTCTTCATCTCTCAGCATAGGTGGATCTAGCAGGGGGGGGGGTCTGGGGGTCCATTCCCCCTGGAATTTTCAAAATGTACCTGTCCATTAGTGTATTTCTTCATTTTAAAGTAGCATGAAGCATTTTTTTTTCGGTGCGTAACATAGATTTAATGGTTATGCAGTTTTTATTATTAATATGTGGCATTATTCTGCAAAATGTGTATTATTTGGTTGTAATTTGAAAGTTTGGACCCCCTCCCCAGAAAAATTTTCAGACCCCATCTAGAAAAAAATCTTGGATCCGCCCCTGTTCAGGTATATTCAGATTCATTGAAATATTTCATATAATAAGCAAACAACAGCTATATCTCAATTCCTATATCACAAACAAATAAAAAACCCACATTATATGTGTAAAATTTACCATATGTAATACTCAGTATGAAGACAATATCATCTGTATTCAAAGGTATGTTCTGTATTACTGTATTTAAAGCTGTTGTTGCATTCTCTACCAATATGATATCTTTAGGATCACTGTCTATACATAGAAACAAAATGATGTACATGTAGTTAGATTTCATTTAGTCTTCATGCAATCTACATATACTATTGTGGAGCTTGGTCATGAACTTTTTTCTACGGCTATTCTCCCTCCTACCAATGATTTTTAATTATGTAGGGCAGTTGTCAGTCACTGACAAAAGCATGCGTCTAGAAGTTGGTTAACAGCTTCATCCAGAGATTTAGCCTTTCCAGGAGGAGTGAGTAGATTGACTGGCCGCCGTTATATGACCTATACAATGTGTTGCTACGGTGTTAAACCAAACAAACACACTAATGCAATCTGATTAAAACCAGATCACAAATTCTCTGCTCTCTTACTCACTAATGGTCTGTGGTCTATTGGATAGGTATTTATGGAGAATGCTCTGGATGCCACTCAGAATTTACCCTCATCACAGCCAATATGATGATATGAATTATAAAGCATTAGACATGATGCAGAATTTAAAGTGATGGGCTTCACCTGTTGTACAAACATACATGTAGGCCTACACTACAGACACAAAGAAAAGTGTACAGAACAAAATAATTAGTTTTGTAAACAATTCATACATGTTTAAACCTGCAAAATAGAATAATTTATAATGGAGAAACTGACCACTAAATAAACTTGAATAAAAAAATATCATTTTCAGTGTAATATAACTTATAGAAATACAGCCCATAAACAGCTCAGTCTGTAGAGCAAATGTCTAGCTATCAGGAAGTCATTGCTAAGGGTACTTGCCTTTTCAACCTTTTATTACAAACAATTATATTAACTTACAAAAAAAAACAACAAAGAATTGTCATGTTACCTCCCTTTGATTTTTCAAACATACCGAGTCGTATATATGTATATAAATGGTATGTTTGAAAAATCAAAGGGAGGTAACATGACAATTCCCTGTGAAAAAACCTTACTAATAAAATGAGCAATTCTTCTAGAGACATATACAAGATGTGGAAGTAGTTCTCTATCATAAAATCTAAGTGGTTGTCTTTCTGTCCATCTTTGATATTTCTACAACAAATAGCACTGTTGTGTATAATAGTTTTTATGACATATGCATATAAATTGCCGGTAAGGTATAAATCCTAACTCAGGATTTTCCATGACACACAAATCCTGTGCCATAGATGCACTTTAATCGCAAATGTTGTAAAAACATAGTTTTTATTTTGTGCATTCACATGGATGCAATTTCCTCATGCAGGTTTTTGTTAACCATCTGTGTATGTTCCGAAAATATACTTTTAGGGGTCCAAAAAAATCCACATTTCAAAGGGTCCAGGGAAACCTTGTTCTACTACACTTCATGTGACATAGTACCATGTCATGTAACATTGGAAATCTCTTGTCTCTATTTAAGAAATTTTAACTTTTTTGAAAATTATCATAATTAACAATATATGGTAAAATGTAACACATATGAACATAAGGCCACAACAAATTGATCATATGTTCTATGGATTCGCTCGCACCTTAATTTTGACAGTTTTTACAAAAATTATATTTTTATTTCCTCACTCGCTCATAAAAATTTGGTCAAACCGCTATATAAAGCAACTGATTTAAGATTTTTTTTTTCTTCGCTCGCTCGCCCCATTTTTTTCAAGAAAAATCCGTAGAACATAATTATCATCAACTTGTAGTGGCCTAAGAAAACATTGGTAATCAAACTCCTTGTTTAGATTCACAGGGTCTTGAATTTTCCAGAATATTATTGGCACTGCAACATTTAAAATGTAACCGGTTGATTTTTTGTAAGATTTCTCACCAAACATTGTATAATTATTAACTGAAATTATTTCGGTCAGTTTTTATGTACCTGTATTTTTTGAAAAATGAGATATTTGAGTAAACTATATTACCTGTGCAATATCTAAAGCTTCTTTCAACACACCACCAAAAGCTCCATGATTTAGAAATACAGTTTCATCCTGAAAATTATAGTATTTATACATTAAAACATTTTATCAGAGGAAGAAAACAAGTATTTTTCTACACAGTTAAGTTTCAAAAGTATGTGTACTATCAAAACCAATGGTCTTAATTGTGGCATGGTCATAATATAGGGAACATTTTCTTCTCAATTAAGCATTATATTTGGGCCTGAAAAATCATCAACTTTTGTATGGTAAGAAACTTGTTTGTACCTCGAACAAAAAGTGAGATTTCCTGATTTCTTTTCCAAACTTTGGATGTTGTTTCTGTTTGTCATCAAATAGTTCACATCTAAAAGGCAAGTCAGGTGAAATATACTCATTCTGAAATTATATTTACACTCATTTTCAATAAGCGGGTGCAAGTGGTGTCGCCGGTCTATTCTCTTTGTCCCTTACGATATAAATCTTGGTAAATCAACCTAAAATATGCTATAGCAGTAGACCTTCAACTGCATGGTTTATAAAAAGTATTATCTCATCAAATTTGCAAAATATTCAATGAATAAAGATGATTTTTGACATGTTCGTTACTGTCGCCGATCAATACGCTGTTTCTTTAAACAGGCGTAGAAATTAAACGAAGCAATTTAGTTCAATTTTGTTGATGTTATTTTGTAACTGAAAGCTTATAGTCATAAGCCAAATGTATTTTCCAACAACTTTCGATTGTTAATTGACTTTCAACCTCATTAAAAGTCTGGTTTTTAGCGATCAAATTTTCAGGAAATGTTCGTTACTAAGTTTTTACATGGCAGCATTTCAAAGAATAACACATCAAATTGTATTGGTTTGGTTATTTTCATAGACGTTAGTTTTATAATATTACATAATGCTTTAATTTTTGTTAAGAATTTAAGTATTTTAGACAATATACAAGTTTGAAGTTATTACTCACCCTAAATTGACTTTGAATTGACATGTTCGTTACCTTAAGTTTCTAAAAAACCATACTATTAGAAAGACATTAACTTACCTTGAAATGAGTAATGCTGCATATTATCTCAAAAGAACATGTTAACTTTATATTCTTTTGAAATTACGGAAAGATAATCAAATGTAAGCTCCTAATTTGAAGTGTTCGTTACTGACATGTTCGTGACTGAAATTTACACACTGCGTGTGTTTGGCGGTTTATGTTCAGTTTTTAAATCCCTTTGTACATGAATTCATTTAACTTGACGATATTAATCCCGATAAAGCTTACAGAGAAGGTCAACTGCCGCTTTATAGAAATTAAAAGGAGATCTCGCAATACAACAGTAAGGTTATTTTCTTTATTCTACAAATTTGCCTAAATTGTTTTTCTCATATTTTGTTTTGCTAAATCAATTGACATTGGAGTGAACTTTGAATATATAGTATGTTTTATTGGATGCATAGTAAAGGTTCAAAATATAAGCCATGACTAAAGTATGACATGTTCGTTACGACAATGTAACGAACATGTCAGCAGCATTAACGATTCACTGTACCAGTCTAACATAAAAATAAGTTGTTTCTTCAATTTAAGTATATAATTCGTTCCTTATTTTCACTTTTTACCAATATCTAAAGTTAGCTTAAGCATGGTTTCTTTTGAAATCGTATCTATTAAACGACACCTTCATTTTGTTTTATATTCTTGTAAGCCCAACCAATTAAATTGTCTCATCCTGTCTTTAGTCAGTCTCAGAAAATGTATCGGAGTGTATAACTAAAAGGGAAATAATTACATGTCTTAGCAGAGTACAAATCCTATTCATTGCAGTACTCTATTTGCAATGATACACAAATGAATGATTAGTAACGAACATGTCAAGATAAGTAACGAACATTTCATATCATTTTTTTCTTTTCTTGTGAAATCAAGGGCAGGAATTAAGAAATATAAATCGTCGATGGCTTAAACGAAACAAAAGCTATGCGAACCCATGTATAGAAGGATTGAGAAAACAAATTTCATACTTTTGGTAACGAACATTTCATCGAAATTTTGGAAGCATTTTTGAAAAAAATCATGGGAAAAATCCCATATAAGAGTAATTCTTCAATTACACACTATCTTTTTAAGGTTCCAGTGTAACATTTGAATGGAATTATGAACATGGAATATCCAGATATAAAATTATGATTTATTATACTCATACCGATTACAATTTTCTTTGAACCAGATTGTACTGAGTTTGATCTAGCAAATGGCAATTGAATATTATTAGTCAGTACGAATATCTTTCTTAATTATCTGAAGATTGGCACTTTGTTTATATAAGGGAAATTTCTTAAATGTGTAATATACCCACTATTTATGGTAAGCGACCATTGGAAGTTAGCATAACGAACATTTCATGGCAAAATTTGTACCCCTGACAGTCGTACTTCAAATAAGCATATGACAACAATTACTGATGTCATGATCAAAATATTTCAGAAAGTTGTAGTTTACATGTTATATTTTTCGATTAAAATGCTAAATAAAGAATTCTAGAACAGTGATTTTCCTGTCTTTCATACCTCCAAAATGCACCCGCTTATTGAAAATGAATGTTAACAATCTGATATTTACTGTAAATATAAAAAATTGTGAGTTCAACATGGGCTATAAAGTTCTAGTGTTCTTTGCTTTACATTATAAAGGGGAGCATTGAAAAAATAATATCATCAAGGCAAAAACCAATCTAATTAAAACCAGATCTAAAATTTTCCACTGGCCTACTCGCTTATTTAGATCTGGCCTTTTTCAAACGAGGGTCATGTTCAGGTGACCTTTTCTCATCATAATATTAATGACAAAATTGTTATGATACATAACTTGTTTATATTGTCTAAGTCACGCAATTTGAAATGAGCCGTTCAATCGCAGACAGTGAATAATACCGCTGTTAAATTAGTTTGCAAACTTTGGTCTAAAAATAGAAATTACGACATCAAAATGTTATTTATAGTGTTTCGTCTAGATGAATGCTACACATTGATTAGTTTACATAAAGGTCATCTCAATGTGACCCTCCATTGAGATAGTAGAGATCCTGTACGAAATTTTTTTACAGGATATCTGTTTACAGAGATTGGGCAAAAACGTTTTACTATAAGTGGCCATATATGACCATGCATATTACAATTAAATTTAGGGCACCCTGAAACAAATTAGTACAGCTAGAATTAAATTTTAATTTTGTTTGATCCATTAAAGTGATAACAATTAATACTTTATGATATAAATGCTTTTTAAAAAGAGTTAGAAATGTCACTTTCTTTTTTTTGTCAGTGGGCATTAGAAACATTCCTACTAAATAACTAATTAATAATTAGCTGAAAGTTTGGTATCCAGAACAAATAATTATATAGTAAATAGTAAGTTTAAATATCAATTTAGATCTATACACAGATGCCAGACACAAATTTTCCTTATAATTGTAAATAGTATATATATTTATACAGACATTCTCATAATGTCATGTAATTATGAATTAAATTTTACTTATAAATATTGATAAACTTACATCATCAAGGCTCAGCAGTTCTTGTACGTTTGATGAGTGAAATGAGCCGAAATCCCTCTTTACTGTTGCCATATCTCGCTTTAATCAAAACTTCACAATATCAACGTGATTCACGTGCTGCTGGAGACTTGTTTATGTTTATGTACAGGTCAAAATCTAGGACATTCGCATTATTTCCCTCCATCTGTCAAAAATTACTACATAATTAGTTAGTAATTTACATCAGCTTGTAATTATTATAACATTAATTATAATTATGTAATTATAGATTGCATGTTTTAATTTCAAGACTGAAGCAAAGAAAAATATGCATTTCCTAGTAATTCGAATATTCGGTGTAAAATTTTGGAGTAGGAAGGAGTAAGCGCAGATACAGAAAATCTTGGAATACCCAAGTTTTGCTTTATTTTTCTTTTTTTGAACATTTTCTACCATCGTAAGATTGTTTATATTATTTATTTGGCAAATATCATGTGTGATTTAGGCTGGCAGTATTGCGTTGACGTATTGTTATTATGAACTGTACATATTTCGGATAACAGCTTATATCCGAAATTTATCATATTAATCCAGATTGTAATTCTTATTCAATGTTTGATAGGCTCATGACAATAAGATCATATTATCCATTTATTGGTGTATATAATAATTAGATGTCAATTCTGTGAATTTCTGAAATATTATCATTTTATAACAGCCTGAATTCACATTCATAATGATCATCATGATCTTTAAACTTTGAGCACTATGTTCTATTCAGCAATGATCTATACTGAGACTGTAATTGAATAGTGCAGCTATATTTAATAAGTATGTCAAATCACTCAGTGTTGACTATTACATGACAGGTTGCATATAAGTTAAGATAAAGAGCAGCAAAGGAACATTCAGATTAAGGCTTCAATCTTCAGCTGTTCATACCTAGAAGCTAATCCAGTTACACTGGATGCCGCAGACACAGCCTTAGAAATCATCAGGGTTTACTGACTAAATTTGAACTATCAGATTGAGAGAAAAGAATGTCTTTTTTTGTATTGTATCAAATCGGTGTCCTATAGTGGTCCCTGGATCATTTAAAAAGGTTGTCATAACTACTCTCACACTATATTAATTTTATTAAACAGAAATCACAAGTTTGTGCTGTCTCAGAGCTCTGTTAGATAATTATAATCACCTAGGTAGCCAAGATCAAGATATTTTATAAATTTGTGATTCCATACAAGAATTTTTTCTTATTTCCATTTCAGATATGATCATCATCACTAAGATTCTTCACTCCAACAATCAGAATGTTTGGTGCTGACGCAGCACATGCTAACTTTCAAATTGAAAATCAATCACAACAAAACAAGACTAGAGCACCTGATTCCTTAGATTATTTATTTCCAACATTTGTTAAACCATCACCATGGTTACATACAGGACACAATGGGAGCACAGAATGCTTGGAGGATTTTATTATGATAGCAGAGTTTTCAGAACAAGAAGGACCCAGACCTGTGGTACGGTCATTGTATACATTTACCTATTCTTCTGACAGCTTGTTTTATCCTACACAGAATTATAACCAAAATTTATCTTTGTCATGTAATAATTTTCACTTGAGTTATAGTAGGAGAAAGAATAGTTGCATACCTCTAAGGCCACAACAAGTTGATCATATGTTCTACGGATTTTTCTGGGGAAAAAAAATAGGGCGAACGAGCGAAGAAAAAAATAAAAAAGTCTTTAATCACTTGCTTTATATAGTGGTTTGACCAAATTTTTATGAGCGAGCGAGAAAATAAAACTATTTTTTTGTAAAAACTGTCAAAATTTAGGTGCATATGATCAATTTGTTGTGGCCTAAAAATGATAAATTGTGGAACGGTATCAAATTTGTCATATCCTATTGGAACCCTAAAAAAAGATACAAAAATCATGATATTAACTTATCAAAGTGATATTAATATAACTTATAGGACATGAGTCTTGCTTAAACCTGTAATCCTTACTCTTTCCTTAAAAGACTTCCAACATTACTTCCCATTAAGGTTATTTATTTTATAATGTGAAAAGTACAAATGTACAAAATTTCTATTTTAATATGTCATTTTTATTCATTTTTTCACCATTTGCATGAGTTTTATATTCTGTATTAAATGCCGTAAGGGGGATTACATTCTCTGAAAGAGGGGAGGGGTTATAAGAGTACAAAAATGGTGAAATTACTATATTAAATGCAGTGTAGTAAGTTAATGTTTTCTGTTTTCAGATTATAATTCCAAAAGATGGAGGACAAAATTTTAATCAGAATGATTTTGCTGTGAAGATATTAGCTGTTGATCACCAGTCTTCTATTGTAGAGTATGTATTATTTAATTATAAAAAAGTTGCATTAACTTTTAATTAAGTTTTCTTATTAAAAAATTTAAAATCATAGTTGAATGATCTGTTTTCACCTTTTTTTTTTAAAGAAATCTGTCCTAAGTCTTACCAAATTTGACAATTTCTATGAAGTGAAACAGTTTTGAAAAACATCTAATCATACATATTGCTTTTTCATGAATTATACTCCCTTAGTTTGCAGCATATTTTACTTGCTACTATCTTCCAAAAATCAATTATCATCCCAAAATCAAGAAGTTAAGGCCTTTTTCCAATGAATGGAGAAAAAAAAACTGTAATTGTCATTTGTACTTTTGCAAATGCTTAGTTATCGCATTCCTAGTTATATCTGCATATAACCACTAATTGTCTTACACATTTCTATAACACAAGTACTTATATATTATTGTTGTTAATAATTTCAGAGGTTTTGAATCAACAGAAGATGCTCAGGTTGTTATGACTGATCCAGAGACAGATTCTAATGCTTTTGTATGTATTTTCTTGTAAATCTAGTACATTGTATTTTTAATTTGTTCTGAAAACTTGAATCTTCAATACCTATATATTATGTTAAAGCATTTCACCTTCTTCTTTTTCAAATGGCCACCCCTGGACTTGAACATTTGATCAGGATTTGGTACATGGCACTGAAGGAAGGGCTTTTTCTTTGCTCTAGGTTTCAAATGGGGTAGAATCCCTTTCACAGCTTCAGAATATAGCTTACTTTTAACTAACACCCCACACATGGCCATAATAGTCAATAATTACTCGAAGAAGAAGAAGAATATTGAAGGTTACTGAATGTGTTACTGCCATTGTCAAAGTATTTAAGGAATAATTTTGAAATCAATTGAATAATTAATTAGTTAACTCACTGATAGATTTAAAGTAGGAGCAGTAGTCCAGTGGTAGGACGCACGTTTAGGGATCTATAGGTCCTGGGTTCAAATCCCTTTAGGGGCACTGCTAATTTCCTTGAGCAAGAAATTTACCTGCAATTGCTTCACTCCACCCAGTTGTAAATGGGGTGTAAATGGGTACCTGCCAGGGTGGTATAATTAATTCTGTTGTACCAATTTGTCAGTTGCACTAATAAGCGGAGTAAAAGGACTCCCCAGGGAGATTGATAGATAAATACCATTAGCCTGATGACCAAGGATAATGGCTGTAAAGTCGGTGAATGTGCGTAAGCATAAAACTCAGACTTAAAAATGCCATTACAATACATTTAAAGTATGCTATTCAGATTTGATTATTGATGATACACATTAGCTTTATCTTACACATTGAAGAGTGGTATGTTTTAACATGTATCATCAGATTTAATTTAAGGATTTTTTTTCTATGAACACTTGATTTAAGGTATGCTGTGAGTTGTTAGAAGTATGTACTTACTACCTTAAGATACTTCTATTTTTAGATACATCATATAGTATTAAATGATATACAGGCTAGAGGTTATGTACGACCATTCTGTATTAGTTATGTTACAACAGATCCACTGTAAGTAAACATGGTTTCCATGGTAACCAAAATGATTTCAGATGCCCTCCCTTGATTAGTTCCAAAAAAAGCAAAGAAGAAATATCTTTAAAAAAGATATTCGACGCTCTACTGGGTTCATTTTCAACGGTTTGAAGTATAAATGTTAGTCATGCACAGCGTTCATGTATTAACTATAAGTGAAATGTAGTTTGTCTGAAATAGCAATTCAGCCTTCAACTGACAATTTTTGTCAATTTGGAAAATCTGTCCGATTCTAAAATTAAAAACATCTTTGATAACAATGCCATGGATTTTCGATTGAAATCACTTCTTTCCAGAATGACCAAACGATTTATGTTACTTTTCTGGCGAACATAAAACAATTTGATAGAAATGCTCAATGACAGCCTACATATGACAAAATGAAAACCCATTCCGAGCGTGCGCTGAGTCATATTCGCAGTTTAGTTATACCGCACGGGGCGTACCACGACAAATGTGTGATCAGTTAGCATAGTGAGTCACTCATTATACGCAGAGTAAATAGTCAGCAGCTACTGTACATGCTACGCACCTGTTTTTCACAAATAGCCAATGGTGTCATGTGTTTTATCCATTTCTTTATACCGTTAAGGAATTTTCATTGGACAAACTGAGCAAATTGTATTGGTTGAAATATAGGTCAAAAGTTGGCTTAGACAGCTCCACCTAAAAACTGTGCAGGACAAAAATTGACAAAATTAGCCCCAGATACTGTACCAGTATGACTTCAATATTAAACCTAGATTTAAGGAGCTACTTTCAAATGTAGTCAATGTTAATAGGAGCAGTGACCTAGAGGTAGAAATGTCCTTGGAGGATGAGCCTTGAGAGGTCCCACCAGACCACTGCTAATTTCCTTGTGCAAGAAATTTTACCTGCAGTAACTTCATGGCACCCAGGTGAAAACTGTCATTGCTTCAACTCATAAGTCTGAAGACTAGGACTAGTGAAGATAGATTGGGCTAGTGAAAATTACTTATTTTTATACTGTTATAGTTCGTTTTTTCTCAATTGTCAAAACATGAATAATTTCACGGTGACTTCATGCTCTTTATCTTACATTCATGATATTTGTGATAGTGTGTATTCAGTAACCGTGAAATTATTCAAACTTTGACAGTTGAGAAAAATGGACTATAGTCTAGTTGATCATATTACCCTTTTCTATATAATAAAATAAATGATGCTAATATATGAGAATGTTTAATGTGATGACTAATAAGTGGGTATTGTTAACGTCAACTGCTTGAATGAGGTTATGATGATCAGAAGTGAGCTGAATATTTATTTGAAAGTACATGTATCACATGAAATGCTTTTATTTATGCCAAAAGTTACACTTACATTCACTTGAAGAATATCTATGGAGAAACTATTATTGTGTGATTGATTATTGCTGAACAGTTATGCAATCTTTTAAGTATAAATAAATGAAACTAAACAAATTGTATGATAACTTAAAAATTAAATTAAAAACAGTAATGTTTGGAGCTCAGGGATTTGTTATGTTACCTTCCTTTGATTTTCAAACATACCATATATGTATAGGAAGGTCACACGACATACATGTATCCTTGTGGTTTGGAGAAGTGACACTGCTGTATTGATTTAAATCATAAAGCTTAAGCTTAAATGGCATCATCTTTCTTCATTAGAAAGCTTATATCCTATGGTGAATGTATGTGTTATGCGTGTACAATGTATGTGTATAAGTGTATTTTAAATATTTCAGGAAAATAATGAAATGTTATGAAGAAATATCTTCACAAATGAAAAAGGTATGAACATTAATTATAGTACACTTTATTTATTTTTTTATTATCATTCCTTTCAACACATATAATCAACACAATTACCAGAATTAGAATTCCAAGGCCTAGAACATGTGTGCATTCAGGAAAGGCTTGGTCAGAGTGTGTAGAAGATGGTCTAGAAACGCAATCTCTCAGACACTAATCCTTTGAACAGGGTTTTGAGGCAATTAAATGTCAGGTGATCTAACCACCGGCTGCCTACCCAAGTTTGTGGGATGCCTGCTGCAGATGAAAATTAGAATTAGAATTTGATTGATGCATGTATAAACATGAAATATTTTTATTTGACTTTGGTTTTCTTGATAATACACACATTAAGGTACATGAATTATTTTCTGTCCTGTAATTTAGGTAGCTAGATTGATGAAGTTTGGTAATAGACTAGTATTTATGAGAGATTTAGAGAAATTTCAAGAAGATTTAAGTTATACTAAAGGTATTTAGAAATGGTTTTATCATCTAAGTTTTTAAAGTTTTTTTAGCTTAACTACATAGTTCTTTAAACATGTATACATTACAGTACTTTTTACGATATAAAAATTTAACTTATTTAAGATGATCTTAAAATTTCTTAGTCGTAAACAAATAAGATTTAGTTTTCAGCCCTAGAAACAAACATTTGACTCTAGATGTACATTATATTAGTAGCCATGCAGAAATTATTATTTATGAAAGATAAATATTACTTTTTGAACCAAAATTAATTATTACTTCAGACTTATTTCATAACAATTTCATGATAACCAGTCAAATGTTGTAGGCAGTAGGCACTTGCTATTGTAAAATGAACATGTATTTAAAGTTAAAGCAGACTAATAGTTAAAACAGAATATTTATGTATTCAATATTATATTATATTTAATATTTATATTTTACAATACGGAATATATTTGGACTCAAACACAGCTTGAAAATTCACTTTGGACTCGCCTATCGGCTTGTCTAATATGACTTTTCAAGCTGTGTACTTGTCTGTATATATATTTCCGTATTGTATAGTAAAATGTATAATAACCTATAAATATTTATTGTAGGACATTTATTGTATAACATTTGTTGATGTCACAAAAAGTTTATTAGTATACAATATTTTCTATGACAATGTGTTTATATTTATTGTAGCACATTTATTGATATCACAAAGTCGTACCCAGAATTCCCCTCAAGGTGATAGTGAACTGCTGAATGCATTAAATACATTAAGACAAAGTATGGAGGAAGTTAAAGATATTTTATCTAATCTTAAACCTCTTCTACAGGTAACTTATGTACTTTATACTAATTTATTTTAGCTCAAAATTAATTACTTTCAAGCCTACATCCTCAGTGTTGCGATTTTTCCAAATTTCACCAAGTCCCCGGGACTCAGTGGTGTAAAATATATTGAGTCCCAATTCAAATGTGATGAGTCCAGAATTATAAAAATGTTGATGCTTATCCTGGTGTCATTTGTTTTGACGCACTTAAGGCAACAAAATGTGTATATCATGTGATTTCAGAGAAGACAGCAAATTACAACTAAAAATCGATGATTTCATTCCTTTTGTACATTTTTGAACGATTTCAAGGACATAACACTCGCCGAAAATGGTTAAATTTTTATTGTAACCAAGGGCCGTTGCAGCATCCATGTACAAAAAAATCAACTGTAATGAAACATGGAAAAAGCAAAATTATTACTGCGAGCACTCAGTCTGTTACATGATGCAAAAATATCCAAGTACTATTTTTTAGACAAATGAATAAAAAAGCATGTCAATATTTTTTTCCTTCTGAAAAAACTAACCCGGCACATATCAAAATTCAGGTAACAAAATAATTACCCCTACATTCTACAAGATAATTAAGTAATTTTTTTGTATAATCAAAACATCTCATGTCTAAATAAAAGTATAATTTCAAAAGTAAAATTTTGAATAACATAATATTTAAAAGCATTGAATCAAATAAACATACATATATGACGGTCAGGCAATTAAAATCTGATTAGCGTTCGTGGACAATATAACGAGTACAGCTTTCTAAAGCGTGATTTTTTACCTTGTAACATTTTTTTTCGCATGCCTATTGCATGGTTTCTAAAATTGACGTGTGTTTAATCGACCGAGAATGAAAAATATTCCCACGCTTATAATTGCAAAAATCGACATGCAAAGCTGTTGGGCAATTTTGCATTGGTAAATTATTGGAAAATTGACCACGAAAGAAGTAAACTTAGATAATTATATAAGTGCATCTCTTTTTTTTTATTTTAAACATAAAGCACATTCATCTTAATTTCAAAGTGTAGCCACGCTATCAGTGACGTCATACAAGATTGCACTGGTATGATCAAAACAAAGATGTCATTGAAATATATGTGCGTCGAAACATGAGATCGGAAATTAAAATTGCATTTTTATGTCTTGATAAGGACCAGTCTTTAAATTCTTTATCTAATAGCCCAGATTCTTGGAATGGCGACTGTGTTTAACTTTCTTGATTGGCGGCGCGGCCATTTTGTGGTTGCTACGCAAGGTGCGTTATCGAAACGTGGCTTCATCGCACTTGCTTCCAGTTAACTTTCGTGAACGATAAACTTCGCCCAATGAGAAATAAATCAATTAAACCAATATGAAATGCACTTAAACATCGAACAGGTCATTTTTATCGAACGAAAAAATCCATTTACAACGGTTATATCGCAAAACAGCTCTTAAAGTGTCATATTTCCCGTGGAAAAGCGTTTCGTCCCAGGGACGAAACGTCCTTGATTTTTTTTCGTCCCTGGCGATTTTTATGCGTAAATAGATATGTTTACGGCGTAAACGCGAACACTGATCCTGGTCCTTCAGTACTGAGCTAGTGGGATAAAGATTCTTGCTTAAGGAAACAACTGGGTAGGTTTTGGATAGGATTTGAAGCAAAACAGAGTGGTTATCCATAATTACTAGTGCAGAATCGTAACCACTCTGTCACACCTTCTTCCATAGATAACTTAAATTCATAACTGTATATATTCTTCAAATTTTGTCTTTTTTTTTCATCCAACACTCTGTTGATTCAAATTCAATTGTCAAAAACTATTATTACAGCTTGATGCCGATCTATCTGAAAGATTTCAGTCATATGAGAGAGAGGTTAAAGGTCAAAGATATGAACATGATACAGATAGCGACTCTTCCAGTCTGAAAGATTTTGATACTAAAGATGACCACTTTTCAGAGAAAGAAATGTGTAAGTACAGATTATATTGATTTTTCTAAGGCAGAATAGCGGGGCGCTGCACCCTGCCCCTTTTCTCTCCTCCCTACCCTTTTGCTTCTCCCTAAGTTGAAATAGTTACTTTGAAACATCAACCATCTGATGTACCCTGCCCCTTTTTTCAAGCCTCTCTGCCCTTTTCTGAGTTCTAGAACAATCACTAAGATTAAGTACATACAGTTGAAGTTTCACTATTAAAATCCTTTGTCTTAATATTTAAACGATTCTAATAATATTATTAGGACATTTTTTCTACTCAAATTAAGAATTAGGGACTTTAAACTTGTCAAAACTTCTATGATTTTGCAACAATTAAGGTGGTCTTTACAGTAGAACTTTACTGCAGTGTGTTTTGTTACATGTTTATTGTAAATAAAATACAGTATAACCTCTGCAGAGTGGCCCTCTACAGAACAAATCCTCTGCATAGCAACAGCTTTTGATATTTTCCTTACACATAACTTTAATTTAATTTAACCTCTGCATAGCAACAACCTCTGAACAGCAACACACTTTACTCCATCCCAGTGGGTGTTGTTCAAGAGAGGTTGTACTGTAACATGTTAATCATTTTCTAAGACCTTAAACACTCTAGTACCATGTCTGATTGTTACTGGTAGAATCTAGGAACAAATTGATAAAACTTACTGACGAGACTTGTAATTTCAAACTTACTACGTCACTTTATATGGCAAGTAAATTTCTGGGTATATAGTTTGTCATTGAACACTTCTTCCTTATATAATATCTAATTTAGTTTATACATATATAAAATTATTATGTTTGTTATTTTTTCAGCTGGTTCCTGTACATATATAAAATCATTATGTTTGTTATTTTTCCAGCTGGTTCCTGCACTGATAGAACATCTCCTATATTTAGTTTATTTAGTAAATGTAAGAATCAAAAGGTTGGTTAGATTTATATTTCATATTTCAAACATTTGAAGTAACAATCTTTATGTCAGCATTTTTGCTTTTATGCATAGAATAGGTTTTTTTGCTTAGTGACTGAGACACAAAAAAACTTAATTAGTTCATCCCAATTATGTTTCTTTAATGCCTACCTATTTGATACATATACTTCTTAATGTGTTTGTGAAAAATATATAAACTCGCATGAGACAAAATGCTATATAGACTTTAATGCTATGGGAAACTCTACAAAGGTTGATTTTGACATTTTCATTTAATATTTACCTAAGCTACTATCTTACTTTAGTTACTTATTCACTACCTATTGTAAAATGTGTCACTGGATAGAAACAGTTGACTTGAATGGAGTCCAAATAGTTATATGAAACAGGCATTTGTGTTATTTAAGATAGTTTAACATATTAAAATAAAACATCAAGCAAGTGATTGCTAATTAGAAATGTTGATTTCTACATAGTGTTTGAAGGATGTGTTCCACAATCTCTAGCAAATAGATATAGAGACAGTGTTTTACCTTTATTGTACATGTAGTATGTTATAATAAAACAGAATCAGGGTAATTTGATACAATCACTTGTGTTTTTTTCTAGTTCACCATTATTGAATGTACAGTTTCCATTAATCTGGTTTTAATATTGTATTTATCTTAATGTTTCAGCCTAAAGTACTTGATGTGAGTACAATACGTGGTAAAAGAAGATTTGATCGTTCATTACGTGGACTACATGAATTATGTTCATGGGGTGCTAAAGAAGGTCTTCAAAAGTTACGGGCATTTAGAGAGGTACCATTCTTATCTTAATTGGCCAAAGACAGGGTTGTACTTCGTATACAGTGACCTACAGCCATTGTTTAAAGTTTTGCTTGAACACTAGCCCAATTTATTATGTTTTTATATTATCAAAATTATCAACCAGCCCCACTATATAAAATTATTAATCATCATTAGCCCTAATCATTTTTGGCTAGTCCTGGGTTTCAGGCTAGTGGTTAAGATGATTACTGGTTATATTGTCAAAATAATTCAATTGTTACCAACTTGAATTTAATACATTTTATACAATCATATCATTTACAAATTATAATGTAGTTGAATATGTATTTGTTACTTGGTTGTAAATACGGTACTTTATAATGTATAAAAATTTTTGAAGGTCAATTCCCTTTGGTTTCTACATAGCATTTTAATAAAAATAACAAAATAAACAGTTTTCATAGATACCATTTATATATGTGTCTTTTCTCTTAGAGTTTATATCAGATTTTAGGTTCATAGTTAGTTTGTTGGCAAATGTACACCACATTTTAGCTAATTTCTAGAATGTTTTCATAAATGCACTAACGACCTATAAAGTCCTGTATATAAGAAATCAGAATTTGAATTTGAAAAATAATGACTTAAATGTAAATTTTATTATAAATATTTTCTTGTAGTTTTTGAAAAGAGATTTATCCAGTATTTATGTTGATGAATTGGATATGTCGTCACTGGGTAAGTGTATTATCATTTTGCATCAGAAGAACAAATTTCATACACTCATAGCGTGCGCCTACTTATATCAATAATTTGCAGTCCCATCGATAACACGCTTTATGAAATAATAGCCATGACAGTGAAATTTGATGTAAATTTATGTGGTTGCAAATCCTTATTACATGAAACCCCTGGATAGTTATATTAGATTGTAACATTGAAATGGGAGTAATGATACTTTATATGGTAAAATAATTGTTTTACATGTACATGTCCAAGTATCTAAATACATGTTTTGTCTGCTTAACTATTGGTAATTTAAGAACATATCATACATTTACAAAAGTGTAAAGGTAATCATCTCAAGGCAATTATCTTATCTTACTTATCCTGGTACTTGCATCTGATTTTCATGTCCATTGATGTTTGTATATTTAATGTTTACATTGTCATTAATGTCTGTTCACATCACTGGCATTCATGATTGTGTGCAGACCAATGGGGTGTGACTTCATCTTTTAAAAGGAATTTTCAGACCTATACAAACCATTGTCAGACCCTTGAAGGTGATTTTCTAATCTACAAAGGGTCCAGTTTTAATGAAGACCAAGTATAATTATTTTTGTTGATAGTAATAAAAAATAATAATTTTTTTCAGTAACGATGACATGACACATGGCGTACAAATAGTGAATATTACAGTATGTAAAATGCCATATGTCATGCACATCAATACCGGGGATGACATTGTGGTCTCCATGAGTGCCAAAGTAATCAAATCTTTATTGGCTGGAATCATGTACATCAAGTTATTGTATCACTCTTAATGTAAAGTTCATGTAGTCTAATTTTAGTGTTGAGAGCTGTTGTCCTATAATATTATAATGTTAGATACATTTGAATTGGTACTGTTAGTTCTGTTTATCAAGCTTTAAAATTGATAATTTACATGTATTATTATAATCTTTATATTGTTTATAGTTCCAGAGAGTGGTGTGTTATGTTTTGGAAGTAATACCGTTGGTGCTAACTTTCTCTCTATATTTGAAAGGTAATATAAAATAGTGCATTTTAAATCTATTCAAGATATCAACTTTTAATCTATGTTAAAAATAGTGACAATCTTATATAATGAGGCTGCACATTTGGATAAATCCAATCTTCCATGTGGATGTCCAGTGATTGGAGTTTGATACGAACATCATTCTTATTTTTTCCACTTGCTGTTAATGTAATAATATAAACAACTTCTAAATACTTTAATGGGGCTGCACATCCAAGTTTCTAAAGATAAGATAGTATATTTTATATTAACTAATACATGTACATGTGTTTTTATACCCCCGCTTCGAAGAAGAGGGGGGTATACGGTTTTACCCTTGTCCGTCCGTTACAAAATTTCCGTCGCAGTTTTCTCAGCAACTATAACATGCAGCAGCCTAATACTTTGCATATTGCTTCATCCCATAGTCCCATGTGGTGTAAAGCGATTTCATGCTCCTTGCTCATCTACTTCCTGTTTGTCGCATATTTTTAGATTTTTGCGGGGGTATCACTAGTGAGCATTAGCTCACAGATTTACTTGTTTAAAATTGTCAGAATTTCAATTGTACTTTAAAATGTTATCAATTATTATTTTTTTATTAAAAAAACGTTAGTAAGTTAGTATTGATTAAGAAGTTTAGTCTATTATATCTTTGTAAGAGAAAAGTTTTTTGTCCTGTAAGTATGGTAAATTATTTGTTGTTATTTCAGTATGAAAGGTCATTCATGTTCTAGAAGAAAGACTCCATATTACACTGAGGAACATGCTGGATTAAATTCTGTAAGTTTTACTGTGTAAAGCTTCAGTCCCATAAACATAAAAATGGCCATGAGGGCACCGTATGGGTGCCATGCGATCAAGCTCCCCAAGGACCCGTACAATCTCTTGCATACCTGTACTGACTGTTACGTTTTTACCAGGGTCCATGAGATGAGCCATGGTTACACGTATCAGTTTCAAAGTCAAATTGTGAACACAATAGTAGCCCAGTATGGATCTTCCAGCTACGGCTCCCTATGGGTGTGTTGTTTTATGCCATGTGCGTACCATAACATTAATATGCAAGGTTTTCCACGGCCTAGGGCTGTCTGCACGTTTGGGTCCGCAACAAGCCACAATTTTATGGGACTGAGGCATAATAATGTAATTTTGACTTATGTTTGAAGTACATTCAAGTTTTGCTGAAGACCACCTTGGTTTTTGCAAATTCATGTGATGTTGGACTATTTGGACTATTGTGATTCCCAAATACAGTCCAACTTGTGCTAACGGCCACCTCCGAATAGCGGGTACCTGCCGACAGCGGCCATTTCGATTTCCCCCCGACCGAAAACGCTCTTAAAAAGGCCGTGAATAACGGCCACCTGTCGTCTGCGACCAGCGGCCAGTCAAAACCATCCCTGCGGCCAGTTTATAACTGTGAACAACGGCCAGACGATTGTTTGAAGACAGTATTTCGTATCAAGGCGATTTCGAAAGCAGGCCGCCATTTTTGTTAAAGTTAAGCTAAAAACCCGTTATCCGATTTTTTTCCGGATTTTCCAGACCATCTCGAGTACGATTTTATTAGTTATTATCAAGCTGTAGACAATTTTCTCGTCACCTTATTATAAAAATATGTTAATGTATCCTTCTATTGTTAAATTTATTTGTAAATCGGGAGTAAATTACGTCATGTGATGACACTTTGTTAATTAGTTTTGAATGTTTGGAGACTCCACTAGGTTTGTTTTTCACACGTCCGGCAGTTAGATAAATGTTTGTGACACGCTGTTAATTCCTGAATCCGTTCAACTGTGACCGCTGTATACAGGTAATTTGACAACTGGGATAAGATAGAAATACTATACAAAAGGTCAGAGTAGTGAGAATTTGTTGAGTGCATTTGTTATTGTTGAGGGCGTAGCATGAAATGTAGCTGCAAACAAAAAATCACTGATTTCTTTGTTTTAGTCATTCTTTGTTCAAAGTTTTGTTTTATTCATTTATAGTCACAACTTCAATATGATAATGTGAATAATGAATTAAGTTTGAAAATAAAAACAATTTTAATTATCAATTCATGCTAAATTCGTTCAACTGTGACCGCTGTATACAGGTAATTTGGCAACTGGGATAAGATAGAAATACTATACAAAAGGTCAGAGTAGTGAGAATTTGTAGAGTGCAATTGTTAATGTTGAGGGCATAGGATGAAATGTAGCTGCAAACAAAAAATCACTGATTTCTTTGTTTTAATCATTCTTTGTTCAAAATTTTGTTTTATTCATTAATGTCACAACTTCAATAATGATAATGTGAATAATGAATTAAAGTTGAAAATAAAAACAATTTAATGATTAATTCATGTTAATTATGAACTCTGTCTCTCAAGTCTAACGAAACATGGCCCGTTTGTTCCTCCCTCCGAACAAAGGCCACCTGTGAACAAAGGCCACTTTTCTCTTTTACCTTGGCCGGCCGTTGTTCACAGGTTGGACTGTATTTTGAAAAGAAAAGGGTTCCTACATTAATCATGCTTGAATTTATTAATTAGACTAGCATCTCAATAAGTTTATTAACCTGGAATTTTGTCTGAGACATCAGTCTGCAATTTCTAAATTTTTACCAAGCTTATGAAGTCATTTAGATTGGATTGTTCTATTGTGCTTGAGTCTGTTTGCAATGTGATGTTAATTTTATAGAATTGAACCGATTCATTACATGCAAAATGTTAGTAAAATGCCATATGGCACAACACAGTTATACCTGAATCTTATCAGCAAAATTCTTCTTTATTATAGAAATTAGTTTTTAGATAGCCTTAAAAAACAATCTGAAAACATATCAGGAACAGCAACAGTTAAAATGCAGTGTCCTTCCACACAGCTAAAAAACATAGAGTGAGATATTTTAGATTTTCAAACTTGTTACAAAAAATGACGTCACAAACAAATAACAAAAACAAGAATATAAGGGGTTTTTGCCTTGGTATAATAATTGCCTAATGGGGGTTTAAACCAGGTTATAAGGAGCACCAACCTCATATACTTAGTTTGTTTGTTTTGTTTTTGTTGGGTTTAACGCCGTAGCAACTCATTGTATAGGTCATATAACGATGGTCAGTCAACCTACTCACTCTTCCTGGAAAGGCTAAATCACTGACAACTGCCCTACATAATTTAGTATAACATGTCAGATGTATGTTTATATATATTTACAGCTTGGTTCAGTTGAAAGTTTTAAATCACTAACATCATCATTTCATTCCTTCTATGATGATGATACGATGTATTCAGCACAATCTAGTATGGCAGAGACAACACATTCTGGTTTAACATTTCAAAGGTATGTACAGTATAGTGGTTCTTATATTAGTGATATAGTAGTTTGACCTTCTAATGGCTTAACCTTGATTACTTGGTTAAATCTAGAGTCTTGTATTCAGGTCCTATCATATCAAAGCATGTGAAAACTGTGCAATTGTTTTGCTCACCTGAGCTAAGCTTAGAGTAATCTATGTCTTTATGTCTGATCAGAGAAAAATAAGGTGTACGGGAGAAGTCACATTCTTGTCAATCAATTTTCAAAAAACTCTAAGATGTCCATCATTTTGAGTTACAATGAAAATATAAGATTTTATGTTTTCACTGTACATTTGTGTATATTTTCAATAAATAACACCACATTTTGTTATAAAGCAGGAATAAAAGTCCAGTGGTTGGATGCTTGCTTAGGGATCAAGAGGTCCCGGGTTCATTTCCCTCTTGGGACACTGCTAATTTCCTTGAGCAAGATAATAACCTTCATTTGTTCCTCTCCACCCAAGAGTGAATGGGTACAGTTAGGGATGGCCTGCTTGAGGGGGATAGACAATGATCAGGGGATATTGAACAAGATTGTAAAGTCCCCTGAATATGTATATAGAAGCAGACTTTAAACCACACTTGAACTTTTAAAAAGTTTTTATTTTCTCCTATTTTTAGGAACATGTCAATAGGTTCAGAGACCCATGAAGGATCAGATATATTAGATACACAGTATGATCAAGAATTTATGTTTCAACATGATAACTCTGAAGAAGTTAATAATGAATTTAGTGATACTGTTGAGAACATGAGTGGAAGCATGTCTAACTCTTTAGTGAATACTTTAACTAACCAATCTAAAGTAGAAATCAAACCTTCCACTGCTGATAGTAACATTGTTGATGAGTTAGAACATCCAACAGAACATCATTATCTTGATGATTACTATGCTGTTGATATTGATAAAGATTTAGTCTGTTCAGCTAAAGGTTGTAAGTGTAGTAGTAAAAGTGATAAAAATAAATGTACCCAAAGCTGCTGTAATGAACTCAAAGGAGCAAATAGTGAACTCAAAGGAGCAAATAATGAACTCAAAGGAGCTAATAATGATCTCAAAGGAGCTAGTAATGAAGAAAAGACAAATGAAACTTTTGATGCTGAAAGTAACAAAAACATTGAGAAATGTATTAGTGACACTGATCAAGTTCTAGACAGAACATGTGATACAGCTGAGGGATTGAGTGGCACTTGGTCTGGTCTTCCTCATGCCAAAACTGAAAAAGTTCCAGATTCCAAAATTGCTAATAATTTGTCTGTGATTACTGTAAATAATGTTCAAAATGTTGAAGATGGGTTGGATAATAAAACAATAAACAAGATAAAAGATGAGGATGGTAATGAAATATTATCAAGTTCACCTGATAAACAAACTATAAATGATTCTAGAGATTTCATGTTTTCTAACAAAAGTTTAGATTCAGGATTAGACACTACAAGTCATCATGGCAACAGTGTTCTAACAGGAAGTCAGTCATCATTTGGTCAAAGTTATAGTGTTATCACATCTAATGTATGTAATATAAGTCATAGAAGAAACTGGTTCTCACAATCTTATAAGTTTTTATTTGATGGAGAATATACTTTAGGTGAGTTTATATAACTATACGAGGGGTGATCCAGAAATTCGTGGACACCTTGCATGAAACAAAAGGTAATGAAGCCAGTCACATGAACTTCTAGTATCTTTTTAAGTGAGCATTTGTCAACAAATTTCCAAAATATTGTAAAGATTCGATCATAATTAATAATTCTGCACTATTTTATATACATGGACGTGATGAAATGGCGTCTCAAACAACGTCATGTTGTCAAAAGAAGTAAACTTAATTACTGTTTTGCCTTATATATCTTCAAAGCATTCCCCCTTTGACATGTACGATGCATTTCTAGCTCATCTGTTACAATTCTGCTAACAGTTCCAAGCAATAAAAACAGAGAATAACTGAGAATCGTAAAATTATCCATATAATTTCATTAACCATCTCATGCAAATTTTCCTTAGTTTCTCTGACTCTGTTTCTTAGACTGCGAATCATTCCCTACACCTTCCAATCCATTCGAAACTCGGAGATGCTACTTGTACACTAGTGTAGGACACACTGATGGTTTATATGTCACACTTTCTATCATTGTTTTTGTCTTGCTCAATGTTTTTTCCGAGATTTACACAGAATTGTATAACTGTCTACAGTTTTGCTGGTTCCGTGACGTCCGTTTATTTTATGAAGCTGTTTTCATAGCTTCTTTTATTAAACACGAGTGTATAATGCCCGCAACGTCAAATTTCTTCTGAAACTTACCGAATGACGTCATACATACAACATTATTATAACGTTTCCTGCCATTTTCTTTATTTGAACAGATTTTACATGGGTTTGAATGAGGTAAAAACATATTCATCAAGGAGAAAAAATGAGTTGCGCTGCGATTTCGATACTACATATTTTGATGACGTCATAAATAGATGAAAAATGCAATTGATGTTTTAAAATTTTGTCCATTTATTAACAAAGAATTGATTAATGATATCCTAACAAATCAGCACGGTAGGACGTCTCGTTATGGAGATACACACATTGTCCACGAATTTTTGAATCACCCCTCGTAGTAATGCCTGCCTGTTTAGCTCTGCATGCAAGTCTACTGATGAAGGGGTCATGAATTTGATTCCCAGGTGGGGCATACTTTTGTGAAGTTTTGTTTGTGAAATAATTTCTACTGACACTCTCCTTCTACCACTCGTTCTGAATCATTGGGCAGTTGTCAGTCACTGACGAAAGTATGTGCATAGTAAGTGGTTAACATTAACAGTTAACTCCAGTCATTTAGCTCTTCCAGGAATGGTGAGCAGGTTGACTGACCTACATTATATTACCTATACAATAAGTTGATACGGCATTAAACCCACCAAAAAAAAAAAGAAAACCATATTAATCAAAACCCTGAATAAACATTAACATATAAGCTTACATGCACTACAGACTGGTTATTCTGTAAACAGTCAATGAGTATAGTTTGTCACTACACTGTTTAATATACACATCATAGATTCCACTTATATACTACAACTACAAACAGTTGATGAACATTGCTAAACATAAGCTAACTGCAACTGTAGACAGTGTTTTCCTCTTCAGGCATTGTCAATTTGAAGGTTGAATTCCATAACAGAAGAAAAAAATAATATTTTCCAATATTTTTATCGTATCTCACCATTTTTCAGGGTTGTTATGATTGATCAGTTGGTATAACATGACTGAGTCAAGTCTCATGAAACCTATCAACTTATTTTAATAATGATTAAGACTTTATTTAACAAGGCTACTCATTTGGATAGATCCAATCTTCTATGTGGACCTCTGGTAAAACATGTACAAGTTATTTACATAGTGAAAAACATATAAAATGAATTAACAAATTTATGCCAATAAACATATTTTTACTTTATAATCAAGTTATTTCTATTTTATATTGTTTTCACAGGACAATCATTACAGAAAGTTTTATGTAGTTACAACAATCTACAACATATTATTTATAGTCTGTTGTCAGGGAGACCAGTGGTTGTCATAGGAACCAGAAAACATGAGAATTCTCTTAGAGAAATACTACAAGCATTGTCAGTGTTTGTACCTTATACATCCAGGTAGGAATATCTCCCTATATACTGAAATATTTTGTACAACTATCATCCCACCCTCGTCTATATCCAGTAGGGAAGGAGTAGGAAACTCACAAGGTGTGTACATAGAACTAGGTTATAAGTTTGGGTAAAGAGATCTAGGCATGTTCAGAGACAGTGACTGGGTGGACTGATTGCTGTGATATGATTGAGAACTTTAAATACAGTGGCAGACTCAGGTTTTTTTTTTAGGGAGAGGGTCGGAACTTTTCAGGGGGGGAGGGGTCCGAACCTCAAACCACAACCACATTATACACATTTTGCTGAAAAAAATGCAACATATTGATAAAAAAAACTTCATAACCATTAAATCTATGTAAAACACTGAAAAAATGCTTCTTGCTACCTAAAATGACTTACAGGCAAGAAATACACTAATGGACAGGTACATTTTCCAAATTCTAATTCTACCCCCCCCCCCCACTGTATCCGCCCATGAAATGTAAAGGATGGTTGTATTGAAGGTTATCAGTGTTGATTGTACATGTGGGAAAGTCCTTTAATTTAAGTTTCCAAAATGTCTTTACATCTTCAAGATTGTAAACAAGTTTTTGAAGTCCTCTGAGACCACTACCCCATTCTTGATTTCTTTCAAACTTACATTGACATTTGTAATTGTTTAAACCTGCATCCTGTTGATGCACTTTGCTCCTATTTCAGGTCCCTTGCCCTATTGTAAGAGCTTGAAAAATCTCTTCTAACTATTGCATCATGATCATCAATGAAAGCATATGATGTTATTTTGTACTTTACTATATATCTTATTGTGATGAACAATATTTAAATTATTGAAGTGATTATGCTTATAAATATCTTATCTTCTATTTACAGAGATGGTTCAGTTAGTTTATTGTGTCAAGTTAAACAATTAAAGATGGTTGATATACATAAGTTCCAGTTGAGAGGTTTGCTTAGATCAGACAAGAAATCTGTGGATTATTTATTGCCTAAAACTTGCCGAGTAAGTCATAGCATTTTACACTAGACATTGAAAACAGGCTTTATGCTCAAAACTCAGTTCTTTCACTACAGATTTCTTGTAACAAAAAAAAATTTAATTTTGACTTATTTAAAAGAAGTGTCACAATGTTTTTGAACCTAAAATCCTGGAATTTATAGTATAATGCTTTAACTGACTCAATTAAATTTTTGAACTGGAAGAGTGTGTTTTAAATTTGCTACACTATATTAAATCTGTTGATTCTTTATACTAAATTGACTGTTAGATTTAGTAAAAGATTAAATTGGTTAAATTAGTCCACATTAAATGTAGACTCTTCACGGAAGACATCACATTTTATTGCTATGACTGGAGTTATGGTGTTAGACAAACAAAAAGAAAAAAGAGCTTGTGTATACATGTATTATATTTTTCTATTGTAGAGATATTTAACTGTAGTAGATTTAGAGAAGCAACAAATATGTTGTCAGCCATACCAAGGAATGTTGTTGAATTTTCTACTGTCAATACATAGTAAAAAGAAAACATTTAAATCCGATACTGCAATGTATTCATATATACAGTTGTAAGTATTATTTAACTTCTTGATGTAAACTCTCTTTTTGTAAGCTGTCCCACTATCTCAGTTGGTAGGGCATTAGTCTACTGATTAAGGGGTCGTAGTTTCTATTCCAAGTCTGGGCATACTTTCATAGAGTTTGGTCATGAATTAATTTCTACATCCATTCTCCTTCTTACCACTGAATCAAAATCATGTAGGACAAATTTCGGTAAATTTACTGGTGAAAGTATGCCCCTATTTTAAACTACAATGAAAGGTCTGACCAAAGTTGTTATTTTTGGAAGGACCTCTGTACTCAAGACTAGTTTACTCTAATGGCATTGTCATATCAAGAAAACATATTTGGAAGGAAATAATATACATACATGTATAGTTGTGATTTGGAAGCAGTATTTGATATAATTTCTTTATTAAAATGTACAAATGTAAACCATTCAAAGTTTGCTGACACTATTTCACCAAATGAGCTCAGAAAGCTAACTTTCAAGAGTGACATAGCCATGAGTTGTTATAAGAATATGTTATTCCAAAATTAACAAATAGTCTGTTTCCTTCATGCCTTTATCTGTGTTTTGTAAAGGAAAAGTTTTACAAAAAAACTTAACACAACATCATTTGATGAGTTCATACATCTTTTAAGATGACTTCATTTTACTTTACTCAATACATGTCAAAACAAAAATATCACTGAAAATGTCCAAAAAACGTCTGGTAATAGAAATATGAGGAGTATAATTATTTTCAATAAAATGAAAATATAAAAAAATGTTTTCATCATAAACCTTTATTGAATAACATCACATTCCACTGGTAAACATGGAAAAAGATTTATACTCTTTGGTCACAACAAATTGATCATGTGTTCTATGGATTCACTCGCACCTTAATTTTGAGGGTTTTTACAAAAAAAAATATCGCTCATAAAAATTTGGTCAAACCGCTATATAAGGCAGGTGAATAAAGACTTTTTTATTTTATTTTCTTCGCTCGCTCCCCCCATTTTTTTTCCAGAAAAATCCATAGAACATATGATCAACTTGTTGTGGCCTTTAATATTTATTTGTGTTTTACCTTGTATACTTTGAATATTAGTCTAAATATTTTGTATATTTTAGATGTTTAGAGGAGATCTCCAGTAAAGTATTTAGTTTTTATCACAGAATGTCAGCTGCTGATATTGATATGAATATACAGTAAGTATATTTTACATGTAGATCTACAGTGCCCTTCAAATGTCTTTGTACAAAATTCTGATTTTTGATAAATCAATTCACATTTAAAAAGGAAGTAAGAGCTTTCTGTCTGAGCCTATTCTAAAACCAGCTTTTATTAATGTATCAATATACTATTCAAGTTGTATTGAATGAAGTAACTTTATTTTAGTAAAATTTCAAATCATATCCATTACCGGTTTTTAGCTCGACTTTTCGAAGAAAATGAGAGCTATTGCTATCACTTGGGCGTCGGCGTCGGTGTCGGCGTTGGCGTTGGTTTTCAGGTTAAAGTTTTTTGAAACACTTATAACTTCAACACTACCCAAGTTATTTTATTGAAAGTTGGTATACTTATTTAGTGGGACTATATTAACCATTCTGTGAAAGGGGATAACTCTGGATGAATTATTTTATGAGTTATTGCCCTTTTATACTTAAAAAATTGCAAAATACGAGGTTAAAGTTTTTCCTGTATAGAATATCATCAATACTGATCAAGACATTTGACTTAAAGTTTGTATACTTATTTGTCGGTACCATATCTACATGACTGTGAAGGCATATAACTGTGGATGAATTATTTTTGGAGTAATTGCCCTTTTATTCTTAAGAAATTGCAAAATATGAGGTTAAAGTTTTATTCTATGTAGAATATCTTCAATACTGATCAAGATATTTGACTTAAAGTTTGTGTACTTATTTGTCCATACTATATCTACCCGACTATGATGGGACGTAACTGTGGATGAATTATTCTTGGAGTTATTGCCCTTTTAAACTAAAATAAAAGCAAAATATAATGTTAAAATTGTTTCTATATGTAATATCCTTAATACTAATCAAGATATTTGACTTTAAATTTGTATACATAATTATCGGTACTATATCTACACAACTATGAAGGGACATTACTGTGGATGAATTATTTTTTTGAGTTATGACCCTTTATACTTTAACATTTATGTTTAAAATTTGTTCTAATGGGATATATTTAGAACCTATGAATATACTTGAATGAAAATTGGAATGCTTATTCTTCAGTTCTTCATCTATCGGACTATAAAGGGACATAACTCTGGATTAATTACTTTCCGAGTTATTCCCCTTTCCCCTTTATACTTTGATTATTAAGGGTTATGTTTGCTCAAATTGAATATATTTTGTTAGATGGAAAGTTAGTGTACTTTTTCATCTGTACTACATCTGGTCGAATACAATGGGATGTAATAATTGATGAATTATTGTTGGAGTTTTGACCCTTTTCAACTTTTTAATTTGGGAGAAAGTATTATAAAATATTTTCAATACTTATGGATATATTTAAATGATAGTTTGTATGCTTATTCATCAGTACTACATGTAGGTGACTACATAGGGACATAACTCTTGATGTTCTTTTTGAAGTTATGCCCCTTTACTTTAATTTTGAATTTTGTTCAAATTGAAATACAATGTATTTATAGTTCTTCATATAGATATTTAGATGAAAGTAGGTATGCTTATTCGTTGATACAATGTCTACTTTACCCTGATGGGACGTTACTATGGATAAATGTTTTAGGAGTAATGCCACTTTTATATTTTACAAATATGAATTGGTTATTATTATTTGACTGAATTAAATCCTTTCAACAAATATGTCCTGTCTTGAAATTACTTTTGTTTTAAGATAAGCCTTGCCATGAACAAAACACCCGAAAAGTCAAGCGCGCTGTCCTTGGACAGCTCTTGTTTTCTAATTATCCATTATCAGTTTCTTTCAAATGTTATTCCACATACATATATTAACTTCTACATATGTAAGGAGACATTGCCAGCTGTGCATTCAAAGCTAATCAGTACTGGTAAAAGAAATGAATCAAGCAGTGCTAATTGGTGGGCCAGATATTGTTGAACAGAACAGAACAGAACAGTTGATACAGAACAGAACATGTATAGCCAAAATCATGGCATATGGGATTATTTACTGTAATAATCAAAATAAAACTATTTAAATTAGAAAAGAAAAAAGGCATCTGGGCAGCAATTGCGAGAGCTTGTATAAGATTTCACAATTGTATATTTTTTATCATATATAATCATATAAAATACCGCTGTAAAAGACTTTGTAAATTTGATGTTAAATTAAGTGTTAATATTTCAGTGAGTCATCTGTATTACATAAAAGTGTAATGTTAGAAGCATCTTCAGAGAAATATCTTGGTGAAATTGGTATACGTAACTCTGATTGTAAAATTATCAAGGTATATAACATTTACCTATATTTAATTATAAAACCCTACGCTTGGTTTCCTGTATATGGTGTTTTGTTCTCCAGTATTTCAAAATATTTAATTTATTTGCTTAATCAAAAATTAGTATTTAAAAATTTGAACCTTACAATTTATAGATACTTTTCAAAAATTGACATTGTTGAGTATAATTATTATCAGATTTAAACTCATCCAAAAAATCAAGAATACATTGTCAAACTAGTATAAGTAACAGTCTATTTCTGTATTGAAATATAAATGAAATATTTATGTTACATAAAGGTTGTAACTGCTAGTTTTGATAAACTTCATTAGTATAATCATGCTGTATTAATAGATTTACATTACATTTTCAGTATTTATCTGAAGTTGTTAAAATACAACAAATAGATGAAGAATTTAAGAGTAAATATCTGACAGGTGAGGTACATTTATCGGTTTGTTTGTTTTCTTTCTGTTTAAGCTGATACTTTATCCTATGTTATCGTTAACATTAATTAAAGGAGCAGTGGTCCAGTGGTAGAACGTGGGCTTAGGGATCGAGAGGTCCCGGGTTCGATCCCCACTGAGGGCACTGCTAATTTCCTTGAGCAAAAAATTTACCTACAGTTGTTCCACTCCACCCAGGTGTAAATGGGTACTGTGAGGGATCGCCTGCCTGAGGGTGATTTCAGTGATCAGGAGTTAACGTACAAGATTGTAAATTCGGCTGAACATGTATATGGAAGCAGACTTTAAACCACACTTTAACTTTTTTTAACTTTAACTTTAATTTAACTGCAATTTCACAGCTTGATATTTGGAAATGTACCTTAGATTTTAATCTTGGTAAAAATCATTGGTTCTAAAGTTATCAATACAGAGTTTGGCTCTATTATAAAACCAGCTCTTTTAACTTATATCAATCATTCAAGTATGTGTATGTTCCCTTATCTTCATCTTCTTAGCAAGTTTGGTAAAGTTTCTTGTTCATAGCAATGATGGGATTTAATGTTTGATTGTACTTGATGATCAGTTTTAACCCAGAGTCTGCTCATTCATGACCCCCCCAAATAGATTTAGATCATACTACTATATCTGTGTTTGATTCTAAAACAAGTCCTTACTACTCATACTAATCATTCTCAAGTCTGTTTCCTGTAGGGCTGCTGCAAGTATAGAGTACAAATATTCGCCACGTCCCAAATCGTCGGATTGCGATCTATTTTTAGAAAAACATTAAAGAACAGTTTCTGTATACTCTGTATATGTTTCTGTTTCTATCTTTCAGATGCTCCAGCCTACCCATTCAGTGTCAACTATCAAACATTACAAACTTTTAAATTGTAATATGTAAATGATGTACACATGTATTGATGATGTAAATGATCATTGTATATGATATTGTTTATGATGCTGTTATTGAGATCAGAAAGCTGAACAATCAGACAGCTGAACAGTTCTTGATATATGGTGCATTTTACAACAGATTACAGGAGCAACTAATTATAGTCTTTCTGTTTACATAATATATGGATTAGTTTATTCCTATTTACTTGGCTAACACAAATAAACGCTTTTTATAAGTGTAAGGTAGTGACTTTCTTAAGGTAACTGGCTCATTATCCCATGGGAACATTGATTTGAATCATGAAACGTCATATAAAGTCCAGTTGTTACTTATTTAGGTTAGCTAAGTAAGTAGCTAGTATGTCTGACTGGATTCATGTTCACAGTTATACATTTGTGTAACAAACTGGGCGATGATTAACATTTTCCCTTTATGATGATTTTTTTAATGTCATTCCAAATATTAAGGTTTTAGTCTATTCAATATGGCCTAAGTTTTTAACTTTTATAATTATTATTTGTTTACTTTTGTCAAATACACATGTTCTGTGATGTATAAGGAAACTTACTGCAGTTTGAAATTGCAGTCTGAAACATTCTTCAATCTTAGAAATTCTTCTGGAATTAGATTTTTGAAAAGTTGATGCCTATGATAAATATTTGATATGGAACCAATATATTTATATGATACTGAGTATTTTTTTGTTTTATGTTCATTATTTATTCATACCATTTTTTGGAATGAATCTATTTTCTGTGCTTTTGTGTAAACAAAAATTAGTGCAATATGTATGTATTACTTTATTGTTATTTCTTATGTTATTGTTTTTGCCATTTTTTTTAAATTTTCTATTGATTTACATTTGATTTACCAATTTATGTATTAGTCAAGTTTAATTTTTATTCAATGTACAAACTTATCAAGTAAAATTCAACTGTTGGGACCATCAAAATTTATGTTGTTTTTTTAAACTTAAGCATTTTGACACATGATTATGCTTTATACAAGGTGGTCATTACAATGGAACTTTACTGTAATTGCATTGGTGTGTAATGAGCATTGATGTGTAATGAGCATTGGTGTGTAATGAGCATTGATGTGTAATGAGCATTGATGTGTAATGAGCATTGATGGGTAATGAGCATTGATGTGTAATGAGCATTGATGTGTAATGAGCATTGATGTGTAATGAGCATTGATGTGTAATGAGCATTGATGGGTAATGAGCATTGATGTGTAATGAGCATTGATGTGTTATGAGCATTGATGTGTAATGAGCATTGATGTGTAATGAGCATTGATGTGTAATGAGCATTGATGTGTTATGAGCATTGATGTGTAATGAGCATTGATGTGTAATGAGCATTGATGTGTAATGAGCATTGATGTTTTATGAGCATTGATGTTTAATGACCATTGATGTGTAATGACCATTGATGTGTAATGACCATTGATGTGTAATGAGCATTGATGTGTAATGAGCATTGATGGGTAATGAGCATTGATGTGTAATGAGCATTGATGTGTTATGAGCATTGATGTTTAATGACCATTGATGTGTAAAGAGCATTGATGTGTAATGAGCATTGATGTGTAATGAGCATTGGTGTTTTATGAGCATTGATGTTTAATGACCATTGATGTGTAATGAGCATTGATGTGTAATGAGCATTGATGTTTAATGAGCATTGATGTTTTATGAGCATTGATGTTTAATGACCATTGATGTGTAATGAGCATTGATGTTTAATGAGCATTGATGTGTAATGAGCATTGATGTGTAATGAGCATTGATGTGTTATGAGCATTGATGGGTAATGAGCATTGATGTGTAATGAGCATTGATGTTTAATGAGCATTGATGTTTTATGAGCATTGATGTTTAATGACCATTGATGTGTAAAGAGCATTGATGTGTAATGAGCATTGATGTGTAATGAGCATTGGTGTTTTATGAGCATTGATGTTTAATGACCATTGATGTGTAATGAGCATTGATGTGTAATGAGCATTGATGTGTAATGAGCATTGATGTGTAATGAGCATTGATGTGTAATGAGCATTGATGGGTAATGAGCATTGATGTGTAATGAGCATTGATATGTTATGAGCATTGATGTTTAATGACCATTGATGTGTAAAGAGCATTGATGTGTAATGAGCATTGATGTGTAATGAGCATTGGTGTTTTATGAGCATTGATGTTTAATGACCATTGATGTGTAATGAGCATTGATGTGTAATGAGCATTGATGTTTAATGAGCATTGATGTTTTATGAGCATTGATGTTTAATGACCATTGATGTGTAATGAGCATTGATGTTTAATGAGCATTGATGTGTAATGAGCATTGATGTGTAATGAGCATTGATGTGTAATGAGCATTGATGTCATTGATGTGTAATGAGCATTGATGTGTAATGAGCATTGATGTGTAACAAATATTGTGTCATGTATATATGATATGTTATGTTAAACCAGAGACAAGGGGTACACGATGACATGATTTGTCCCATGTCTCTCATATGTTGCTACATGTAAATCAAAACTATTGCCATGTATTTATCTGAATAAAGAACTATAAAAGACTACAGGTTTATGTTTTATATTCTTATCTTTGCATGCTCTTTGTAGGTTTTAAATGTATTGCATTTGTAGTATGTCTTAATACCCATGTTATTAACTTATAAAATATAGTGACAATTTTGGACATTTTCTATTCAGTTATGTCAGTCACTTATTACCTATTTTGTCTTTGCTGCATTTGTCTAAATGTGACTATATTTATCATTGGCATTCATAGATGGAATCACAAACATCATGACATACGGTAAATAACCATTTTCTTCCAAGATTTGGCTTCAGTTTGCCACTTGTAAGTACAAACAACAAGAGTTGGATATAGGTTTAGATATACCTTTTTGATAACAATTTGATCTGGATAAAGTGTGTATCTTGGTGTTCATGTGATGTAATACACACCACAACTACTCATTACAGGATTGGAATGACTAGGGTATGGTGGAAGACTAGGAGAATTATGTCAACATAGCCTTGAATACAGACAAACAAGGATAGACCTAATACTAGTGGTTTCATATTAAAAGTGGTCATGACAATGTAAATCATGATATGTTTTTCCCTGAACCAGCAACTATACTCTCACAAAAAGTAAGAGGGAACTCACACAAATTTATAAGAATAGATTGGGAACAAAATTTATATCTGTAGTAGACATGTACAATGTCTTCAGCCAGGTTGTCAACAATTTGAACTTGCTCTCTAATGAATTTGTATCCGCCCCTACTTTCAAAAATTAACCCAACAAAAAAAGGGACAGGGGGTATAGAAATGTTAAATCCAACTTAATTGTCAAAACCTGGAATAATTAAATGACTATACAACGATCACTTGATCAGAATTACATGCTTAAAAACATGTACTACCAAGGAGGCAAGGACCCTATCAATATAACCAGAGACATATAGATAGTAAATCTATACCATAATTATGATTTTAAAAAGTATTTGTCCATGACATAATTCACAACTTAATGACTAATTAATTAATATTCTTTATTAATATGTTGGTTTGTGATCCAAAATAATAAAAGAAATAATTCCATTAACTTAAGACTGGCAGAGACATAATTCCCTGACTGTGGTAAATAACTTAGTGAAAAAAACTACCGGGTAGTTTTCGCATCAAATGACGACAACGATAAAATATTTAGTCGCACTTGTCTTATCATTTGACGGAAATTGCCGATTACGACCGGTAACCCACGAAGTGTTTGTTTTGATTGGAAGCCATTTTGAAATTCTGGTCAGATATTCGATTCGAAATCTGCAAACATCTCGTTATATCTTCGATATTATTGGTGCTGACTGGCCGGGTTGGGTGCTTTAGTTGACTATTTATCAATATAATCAGTTATTTTAGCGATATTTTTCATCGTCTATTCAGTTCTTCGATTTGAAGTTTGTTGACAGCTGAAGAATGGCTTGTGGAGCGACGCTGAAAAGAAGTTTGGATTTTGACCCACTTCACAGTCCTGGACAGTCTACTCCTAAACGTAGAAGATGTGCACCTATGACACTCTCACCTTCAACTCCACCAAGAAGCTCTCAGCCGTCCCCATTTGGTGATGTCCAACCTAAACTTACCTCTGGTAAGCGTTCGTTTATTTTTGCTTGGTCAGGAAAAAGCTAATTGCCTTTGTTCGCGATTAAGCCATTATTTCAATTGTTTGTAATTTGTTTTGTTAAGACGGTAGAGCTTGTTTAATTTTACTTTTGTTTCATTGTCCGAAAGGCTCTTCATCCGTACAGTCTGTTCTTGCTCACTGAGTCCATTGCTACAAGGGCACATTCCTGTGCTTACATGTATAATTTATAAATAAAGGTATGTCACTCTATTAGAAAATAACATCAATTTTATCTACAAGATTGGTTAATCATTGGGCTTACAGTTTCAAAGTGACTATTTCTACTCTGTCAAACTCAGTCTGTGTCATGTGTGCAGAGAAAAGAGAAAGAAATGCACAGTACAAACTACAATACCCAGCTATTCTGCTTTAGAAATAAGGTCAATCAAATCTCTTATATTCAAACTATACAGTACAGTACTGACAGATAGCTGGTTTGTATTGGGACATTTTCCTTCACTTAATCAACTTTAAGTCTGTGCACACTCCCCTTTGAATAAATTATAAAAGCTTGGACTGGTTACTTCAACATAAACATTCAGATTCAGATATTCTTATAGCTCACGGGTTACACTAATATACGAAAAGGACATTTTGGGTGAAAAGGCGCAAAAAGGACATTTACTGGCGAAAAGGCGCAAAAAGGACACTAATATACGAAAAGGACATTTTGAAGTCCTTTAAAAAACGTCCTTTTCGTATATTAGTGTCCTTTATAGCGCCTTTTTGCCGGTAAAAGTCCTTTTTTGTCTCGAATAAAAAGTCTTTTCGCCTAAATTAAGTTCTTTCATATTCCATTAAGTGTATCAAGATACGCAATAATTTCCTTTTCGTATATAAGTGGCCTTTTCGCCGGTAAAAAAGTCCTTTTTGCCTAGAATTGGAAGTCTTTTCGCTCAAATTCAGCCCTTTTCATAGTTTAATAAATGATCTTTTTTACTAAAAAATGTTCTTTTCGTATATTAGTGTACTTCATAGCGCCTTTACGCTGGTTAAAGTCCTTCTTGCCTCGAATTGAGAGTCTTTTCACTCAAATTCAGTCCTTTTCGTACGATAATAAATTAAATTTTTTTACAAAAAATGTCCTTTTCGTATATTAGTGTCCTTTATGCGCCTTTTCGCCGGTAAAAGTCCTTTTTGCGCCCTTTCGCCCAAAATGTCCTTTTCGTATATTAGAGTAACCGTAGCTCACCTATGAATGACACATGACTTTGGGATTTCAAACAATTGCATACCACTTGCCCCCCTCAGTTTTAGATTCACATTCTATCTGTTGTACATTTTGACCTTCAATCTTTCAGAGCAAATTGCTGCAAACCTGTCTATGGAAATCAGACGCCTTCAGAAGAGAAAACAGTTACAATTCCCGCCAGGAAGTTCAAGTCCACCACCTCCATCAAGCCCAAGCCACACTTTGTCCTCAGAAAATGTTCCTTCGCCAACAGCAATGGATAGTTCAAGTGTTCATAGTCTAGTGCAGTGTAGCTCGAACAGTCTATTTAATGCTCTTTCCCCAAACAAACGTGACATTCCTTTGTTTACATTTAAACAAGTGAGCATGATATGTGAAAGAATGTTAAAAGAACGTGAATCACAGATAAGAGAACAGTACAATAGTGTTCTGACTTGTAAAATGGCAGGTAAGTGTAAATTGATGGTGTAGTACTTACTTGAAAATAATAAATATTTTTTACTGAACATTTTATCTCAATGCACTCAGATTAAAGCAAATAATCTGTTCGTGGATAAAAAGTATCTTGAGTTCAGTTTATACTAACTCAGTTTTCTAGATTACAGTCTACGAAATTAGCATATGAAAGTGGTTGTCTGAACAGGTCATTTTAGCAAGCAGTCAAGCACTATTTATCTTGTTCAATTTTGGTTGCTCCAAGTAAAGGGTTTGTCCTGGGCAACCGGACATACACATATTTTGTAGACTGGATATTTAATATTATTTAGTCTGATCTAATACCTGGCTGTAGCTTCTAGAATCTATTCTTACTTAAATATTTTTATTTTATTGTTGTTGTTTTTTAATTTATATTTAAGGCCACCACAAGTTGATCATATGTTCTACGGATTTTTCTGGGGGGAAATTGGGCGAGCAAAGAAAAAAAGTCTTTATTCACTTTCTTTAAATAGCGGTTTGACCAAATTTTAATGAGCGATCGAGGAAATAAAAAAATTTTTGTAAAAACCGTCAAAATCAAGGTGCGAGCGAATCCATAGAACATATGATCAATTTGCTGTGGCCTAACCATGCCTGTTAGTGATAAATAAAATAAATAGAATATCAACAAAACCTTGATGTAAGTCCTCAAGTTAACCCATGATAATAGACCAAGCCTTAAACTAGTAAAATTTTGGCAAGCAAAAATACAACATTTATATAATTGGGGCATTTGATTATCTGGTGAATTTCAAAAAATGTAATAAATGTGAATACACTTGTGATAATATAAGGTGGAGACTGTCAAATATAAGTGTTACTAGTCTGTGTTGTAGATGTACTCTAAAATATCAATTGAATACAAAAAAATTTGTTTCTTTATTTCAGAGCAATATGAAGCATTTCTAAAGTTTAACCATGATCAAATCCAGAAACGATTTTCTGGGGATGCTGTGGCTAGTTGTAAGTATTTAATTTTGACTACTCATATCATGGAATTAAATTAGAATATCTATCACTTGCTCAATATGTTTTTCTTGAATTCCTTTAGTATGTAAAGCCAATGTAGTATTTAAGTCAAAGGCCAAATGAAACCATGTCAATCTTAACTAAGCTACAACAATAGTTCTTTGGATATTGTAAAGTAGTTCTGAGTTTGCTAAGATAGATGTCTTGATATTATTGGAAGATTTGATATTATTTCGGACATTTTAAGATTTGAAATATTTATGTTACCTAATCATATATTTTTTGGATGTATACCACTTCCTTGACATGCATGAATATACATAATAGCTGAACCACTGATAGTCTTTTATGACTATCAGGGCTTGAATTAGACCTGAGACCTGTAGTCACTATATCAATTGACCAGTATTGGCTAGTTAAAACCAGTAATGACCAAGACCTCTATCATTACTCTATTAACCGGTCAATATGCCAACACAGAACAGTGTGGAGAATCATTTGACCTATATGGTTCCTAACCCCACAACGGTTCTAGTTTTCTAGATTGCCTCAAGGTTTTGAACTTCAAGGTAATCTAGAAAACAAAAACTGTTTTTGGGTTGGGAGAACTATCGCTAGAAAGAGGAATTTGTGCTGCTTAGACTGCACTAGGTATGATAAAAATCTGTTACGTATAAATTTCATTTACCTTGTCTTTTTCATCTAAATTTGTTGATCTGGTCATCATTTTTGCCGTGTTAGGAATCATATAGGTCACGTGATTTTCTACACTGAGAACGCCCTTCAACAACTTGTGAATAAAGTCATGGTATGACTACTGATGTAACATGAAGTGACTAACATTTTGACATTCTATATTTTATTAAAATAGCAAGTTTGTTTGAAATGGTTTTATGTTTTGTCTCTATGCCTATCATTTTAATAATGTCATCTAATTGCTCTCTTATTATGTTTTCAGATGTATCATGAATGCTGTATACTTGTGTAGTAGTATATCTGGATTATATTAGAAGACTGACTGATTATCAAGAACTATGTTATTAGTAGTTTAACTGGTTCATGTATTCTCATGTGACATGTGTTAAATGTGTTGTTTTAAGATGGATTCATTATGGGAGATAACTGAGATTTAATGTTGTTAATTGTGGAGGAGAACTGATGCTTTGTAATTTATTGTTTTATATGAATGGTTAATTAGAAATGTATGTTCAGTCAGACAATATTGTTGGTGCACAATCATAGACTCGTTCATTTGTAGTTGTATTTATCACACATTTCTTTATCTTAGAAAATGTTTGGATTTACTTACATTGTTGTTCTTTGTTTAACATTTTACTTGTTTGTTAGTGTGTAAGTTATTTAAAACAACTCATGACATTTTTTATCTTGTCATTTTAAGTTTGTTCTTTCTTTAAAACAGAATCTTACGTGTGTTTATTTGCTTGTAATAAGCATTGTGTTTGTTTCATTGTTGTCAATATGATTCTAAGATTGCATTAACTTTTAAGAGATTTAGTATTCTTTATTTTAAATTATTTCTTACACTATTTTAAGTGTTTGAGCAGACAAAAGTACTATAATTTAATATATATCCATTACTTTATAAAATAGTAACTTTTATTTATTCAAGTATCTATTGCCTGCTTAGTTTAATATATTCATAGATTAAACTATGAAAAGTTGATGATTTTATTGATGCAGATTGTCATCATCTTAACAAACTTTTATTGTGGAAAATAGACAAGTCTTAACAATTTATGTTACACAAGTTTTACCAATAATTATTTGCATATTCTTCATTATTAACAGAAAATCTGTCATTTTACTTGTTATAGCTCTTAAAATTCAGATTGTGTTTATTTTAATGTCATTGAGTGAAGTTACATTCGTAAGGGGCCTGATCGGTTTGAAAATTCTGAATAAATGAGGAATACAAATGTATTATTGTTCAGATAGCTTTGAACATTAGTTGTATATATTATGTACATATAATACTGTAGTTGACATATTATATTGTAAGCAAGTAGCTTTTTATCTTGTATGCATGACTTTGAGTGTCTCCAGTGTAGAGAACATAATTGTAAATATATCATTTACGTATGGGGTGTATCCTTGTTTGGTTATATTTTGTGTGGTATTGATTGATGTGTTTCTTTTTTGTATTGCATTTCTTTTCGTGAATAAATATTGTTGCATCTTGGTAAATGAAAGTGAAGAAAACAAATTCTTGGAAATAATTTGATCTGCTTTTTTACTAAATGTAAATGATTCAGTTACTGGTCATAGGATTCAAAGTTCATAATTACGGTTGAATTATTTGTCTAAACTGGAAATTGTTATCTTCAAATTTATGATTTTTTTAAAGTTCTATGAACTGCACATTCTGCTATCATATTTTCTTCCTGTTGTAACTGAATGCTAGTTGTTTTTTTTTTTGTCATTTTCTTTCATTTGATTTTTTCTCTTGTTCACGTGTTTAGTATTTTTGATCATCACAACATTGACCCCAGTTAGGTAGACTGGAATGCATGTTTATTAATGTCTCATTGTATATATCTTGCCTTTATCTCATCATTAGAAATTTAACCTGCTCATTCCTTTGTTTTATAAATAAAGGGAGAAGTATTTAAAGTCTTTCATAATCTTATATGATCATTTTGCCAGTGTTTGATTTCAAACATTATAGTAAGAACAATGTTGTCATGCTTGTATAACATATGATAAGGTAAACTTATTTTAGTTTGTGACATTTTTTCATTGTTTTACAAGTATTTTATATTCGTTGACTTTAATTTTGAAAATTCCAAGACTTTGTGTCACACTTTTTAAAGTTTTAAATGAGTTCAAACTGACTACTTATATTACATTGTAACATTGTAAACACAGAATCTATGTATGTAGACATGTTCTGGGTAACTATGTGTTCATTGATTTTTAGCTCGACTTTACGTAGTAATGTAGAGCTCTCCTACTCGCCCCAGCGTCGGCGTCGGCGTCCGCGTCCACCTTTCTGATTAAAGTTTTTGTGCAGTAAAATACTTTCTTCTATATCTTTGTTATTTCTTAAGATATTAACTTCAAACTTTAAATATATGTTCCTTACTATCAACCACATCTCATGTGACAAGGTATATAACTCCAAACACATTTCTTTCAGAATTATCTCCCCTTGAACTGATTAAAGTTTTTGTGCACAGATTAAAGTTTTTGTGCAGTAAAATACTTTCTCCTATATCTTTGTTATTTCTTAAGATATTAACTTCAAACTTTAAATATATGCTTCTTATTATCAACCACATCTCATGTGACAAGGTTCATAACTCTAAATATATTTTTTTCAGAATTATCTCCCCTTGAACTTAGAGTTTTCTTTCAAAAATGTTTGTTTTTACTGCAACTGTTTTATTCCTTTAGGTATTGACTTCAAACTTTAAATGTACATTCCTTATTATCAACCACATCTCATGTGATAAGGTGTATAACTCCAAATATATTTTTTCAGAATTATCTCCCCTTGAACTTAGAGTTTTCTTTAAAAAGTGTTTGTTTTTACTGCAACTGTTTTATTTCTATAGGTATTGACTTTAAACTTTAAATGTACATTCCTTATTATCAACCACATTTCATGTGACAAGGTGTATAACTCCAAATATATTTTTTTCAGAATTATCTCCCCTTGAAATTTAAAAAATGTTTGTTTTTACTGCAACTGTTTTATTTCTTAAGGTATTGACTTCAAACTTTAAATATATGTTTCTTATTATCAACCACATCCCATGTGACTAGGTTTATAACTCCTTATACATATTTTTTACTCCTGTGACAAACACTAACTAAGTCGAGCATGCTGTCTCCTCTGACAGCTCTTGTTATTACTTATATTACAAAAAATACTATCACTTTACAAACAGCCCATGAATGTCTTATAATAGATCTATTGATGGTATTGAAACTATACAGTGCCCACTAAAGTTTGGAGACATTTTCTTTGCTGGTCTTCATAGTTGAATCTACAAAACTAGTTAAAAACTATTTTATGAACTATGTAATGGAAAAAAATTATATTAATTATAGTTTTTGAGGCTTTGGATGTCAGATGCTGATTCCTGTAAAAGAGATACATTTATGTGGTTTGTTTTAATTCTATCATCAACCATACTAAATATATTACATGTGATGGTTCTACAATAAGAGTTATAGAAATTTTAAGAATTTGAGTAAATTTTTTTCTTTTAAGTGGGCACTATATTTTTATTCTTAGGATATACAACAGACTTGTTTGTATTGAAGATTTTACTATGATATGTTACCAGACTTGTTTAGTCGGTTAAGTGTAAGATATATAATATATATATAATATATCACATGAACATGTTTAATTATTCTATGGTGCTATGAAATGTATATTACACTTTTAGTATGTGTAATTTCATAATAGTTATATAGCTTTCCTAATTTGATAATAATTTCTAGTAAATATTTACATGGGTGAAAGTTTTCAGGACTGATCCTGAAGTTCAGGATTTTTGGAACAGAGAAAGGGTTCTTTCCATATGATAATGTGACCTTAAAAACATGAAATTTGGAAATTTCAGGATTTTGAAAATGTTGAACTTTCACCCATGTATTTATAATATAATTGGTTTGTAATTCCATTAATAGTGTAGACTTATGACGAATACCAACATATAAATATTTGTCTAAGAAATGATTCCTGTGCAAGTATGTATTATATAACAATACATGTTAATTTGGTTCCAGCTTTTTTGGTATTATTTGAAAAAAAGAGAATCCTTGAAATCTTAGAGCTTGATACAGAAATGTGCAATTGACTATTTGACTTGAGAGAGCCTGTGATTAATATCAGCATATAAAGAAAATATCAGGACATGTTAAAATAATAAATTGAAGCATCTACAATAAGCTTTAAGATTAAGCCCTTCAAGTTTTAGTGAATTTGCTGGAAATTTGTCTCAATTTTTAGTAAACTTAATACTGGCTTAGTGGTAAAATTTCACAGGTAAAAGTTTCTTTTTAGTATTTAGACATATTATGGAATATAATGATCAAGTTTTTTTAGTTATTATAATGTAATCAAGTTGTTATACAACATGGTTATTTCTGATAATAAAATGGTTGTGAACAGCTTTGTTTCATTTTTCACTGACATTTTATAGAAAATATCAATGTTGAATTACAACTGTCTATTGTATTTGATAATAAGTTTTGACTTTCCTTACAAACTGTGTATTACATTGATCTTGGTATTTTATGTTTCAAGAAAATAAAGTTTTAATTCAATGTCTTAAGTTTTGTTGATATAATAATAAATGTAACACAAAAAAATTGATAGAAACCCTCAACCTCTTGAGTCCTAAGCATACAGTTTACCATGTAGCTGTAAAAGCTAGCTTAAATGAAATGGAAAACAAGTGCCATATTATACCTCTGCTACATAAATATGCACAGTAACATCGTTAACTACTGTTTGTGGCCTTTAATAGGTTTACACTATGTTGGGGTTAAAAGTTACACCTATCTGTAAAGCCAAAATATTGGTCCTTATATCTAAGTTGTGATAAATGACTGAATTCCAGAAATTGACTTCCCGTAGCAAACTCAATGAAAAGCTGTTGTAGCCAATATTGTTCTTTGGAACATGTGTAGATCATTACTGTTTTAGATGGTCAAAAAAGTTATCACATGATAGTCACTGTTCTACAAGACTAGTATTGGGTTAAATTATGAGAATATTCCTGTATACGAGTCAAAATATATTTTTGCAACAAAACTGGCATATCAAATCCAAAAAAATAAAGTATGTTTGAGAGTGACTTGGGGTATGTTTTTTGTTCGATTGAAGCATACTCTTAACAACCCATGTAAAAATGACCAATATTTCGACCTGTTTCGGGAAAAAAATATTATAATACCTGACCTTTGTTTCATCATTTCCTTCATGTAACGAATTTTTATCATTCCATGTCTGGCTTATGATTATACCTATTCACTTAATTTCTGTTGGAGAACTTCAATTAAGATACGTTTTGATGTTAGGTTTTATTGTTTATTGTAATACGATGACTGTTTACTGTGGACATGCGTGTACGCACAGAAGGGGTAAATACGGCATTTTACCAGTCTTATTTGTTTTACTGTAAAAATAAAAAGCGTCAGAATGGTTATCTCTGTAGTTGTTTTCATAAAATCGGTTTATCCCTTTAAATACACCACTTATCATAAGTGCTGTCAGAACTGTGAAAAAAATAAAACGTTCCGACATGACTCGTTACACTACTGAATGATACGTTACATCAGAGAACATTTTTTGTTACAGGAAGGAGTTAATAACTGAAATTCGTTTAAAATTTTAAGAACCAATGAACAATGAATAAGAACATAATAAAGAAATGAAAGATTAACATTTAAAAAGTTGTCTAGTGAATGTTTTATACTTCAGATAAAAGTTATTCGAGTTAGGTAAAAACTTAATATACTTCTTTGTTACATGAAAGAATATGTTCTGTTACAGTTAGGAAAGTTGAAAATAAAACTTGATATTGCTGACTGAAAACTACTTCCGCAACGCATTATTGAACTATCAGTATGATAAACACAGAAGGGTTTCAATATTGAATGCTTTATTCTTCAGATAAAAGTTATTGGAGTAAGGTCAACGCTTAAAATATTTATTTGTTACATGAAAGAATGATGACTGTTACAGTCAGGAAAGTTGATAATAAAACTTTATATTGCAGACTGAAAACAACTTAAGTAACGCAGTACTGTACTATCAATGTGTAGACATAGAAGCATTTTAATATTTACAACCAAGGCCAATCTAATATCTACGTTGAATGTTTTGTCTCAAACTATTATGATAGATTGTTTCGCCACTGAACAATATATGGTGACCAACACCATAAACTAACACTCAATGATAACAAAAGGAAAATGGCTAACATTTTTCAGCCTTGAAAATAATTGAACTAAATGTTCAATATTTCTGAACTTCAATGATATCTAGTCTTTTACGTAGAGTCTAGATGCCAACAGACGCCCATGTTCATTCTTTATTTATGAGAAGAATAAATCCCCCATGAACTACCATGAAGAAAATACTTATTCTTTTTCTGGGATTTGTTTTTAAAGCAAGCTAGTGAAATGATATCACTCACATCTAACCACATTTTGTCTTGAGATTTTCTATGCCAGACTCTACAAAAAGACAAAAATCGGTTGGCATCTACACACTACAAATAGACGAAACTCGATCGTCAACCAGATGCTACAAGTAGAAATATCGGATGTCATATTCACTCAATAAATAGACAAAATAGGTTGGCTTCTAGACTTTACAAATAGACACAAACGTTTGGCTTCTAGACGCTACTAATAGACAAAATGGGTTGTAATCAAGACTCTTCAAAACTTAAAATACAGATTCTACACAGAAACCAATACAGGTTGGCATCTAGACTCAACAAATAGACAAAGTCGGTTGCTATCTGGACTCTAAATATACTCATAAATCGGTTGGCATCTACACTCTACAAATAGACAATATTCGGTTGACATTTGCACTCTATAAATAGACAAAATAGACTATATCTGGAATTCAAATATTTGGGATTTCCCCACCGGTACAAACAAACTTTCACTGTTACAATAAAAACACGTGTAAAAAGATCAAAAGGATTTAATCCATAGTTTGTGCTGTTTAGCAATAATGTCTAGAAAACTTGGTTTGTACCGCCTGTGCATGGACGGAAAAACCCATAAATTTAAATTCCTGATTAGGTCTATTGGTTGGCATATGCACTCTACAATTAAACAAAATCGGTTGGCATCTAGACAATATAAATTGGCAAACATTATTTAGTATGTTGACTCAACAAAAATCAGTTGGCATTCAGCCCATACAAGTAGAGTAGAAAAAATCGGATGGCTTCTACACTCTTCAAATAGACAATATTCGTTTGGCATCTGCACTCTATAAATAGACAAATATTGGTTGGCATCTGCACTCTACAATTAAACAAAAATCGGTTGACATCGAGACAATACAAATTGACAAACATAATTTAGTATCTTGACTCAACAAACAGACAAAACCAGTTGGCATCTTGCCTCTACATTTCTGCAGACAAAATTCGGTTATCACTTGAAATCTACAAATTGGCAAAAATTGATTGACATCAACCGATTGACAAAAATAAGTTGACATCTAGATTCTACAAATATACAAATAAGGTTGGCATCTACACTCAACAAAAAGAAAATTTGTTTGGTATCTGGACTCTTATATTAGACGAAATTCGGTTGTCATCTACTTTCAACAAATAGACGAATTCGGTTTGCATCTAGACTCTACGTATAAACCGCAATCAGTTGGTATCTAGCTTGTACAATTAGACCAAAAGATGTTGACATCTACACGCTACAAATAGATAAAATCGGTTGGCATCTAGACTAAAAAATAGACAAATGAAGATTGCATCTAGACTCAACAAATATACGAGTTCATTTGGTATTTGGACTCTTCAAATAGACAAACTCGGTTAGCATCTAGCATCGTTCGACTTCTAGACTCTACGTATAGACCGAAATCGGTCTAATTTGGACCAAATTCGAATGCATTTTGAGATTTACAAATCAATCAAAATCGGAAAGCATCTAGATTACACAAATGAACGTAGATCGGATCCAGAATCTGCAAGTGGGCCAAAATTGATAAGCAAATAGGCTCTTTAAATCGACAAAAATAGATTGGCGTCAAGACTCCTTATATTTACAAAAAATCGGTAGGCATCCAGACTCTAAAATGAATACAAATCGGTTTGTCTTAAGACTCAACAGATAAAACCATAATCGGTTGGCATCCGAACTCTAAAAATCGTCTAAAATCAGTTGGCAAATAGACTCCACGAGTCGAGCTAATTAGGTTGGCATCCAGAATCCACAAATCGACAAAAATCGGTTTTATCCATACTCTTCAAATCGTCCAAACTCCATTGACAGCAAACATTTTCACATAAACCAAAGTCTGTGGGTATCTAGACGGCACAAAGCAACCAAAATCGGTAAGGATCCGACGCCTACAAGTGGACCAAAATTGGTTAGCATATGTACACTTTACATCGTCTTCCAATAATCCTTAAACGTGTTTCAATTATCATCATGTAAATGCCATTGTAATATTAATATTTTGTATAGGTATTTTCATAGAATTAGCTATGTTTTAAACAACTGTTGTAATCAGATGTACGTTACATCCTCATAACGAAACAAAAGTTTATTTCAATATTACTTCTAGAAACAATTGTGATTATTCCTTGATGTAACAAGTTCTGTTTGATTAATCTTAAATACACAAAAGATACCAAATTTTCTATTTATGTGCGAGTATACAAAACAACACACATAGCTAACTCAAAAGAACATCGATTTTATCCATTAAAACCATAATTGAAAAATATCTTCGAGCTAAATTTCCATGCTGTATCGAAATCACTCCTTGGTGTAACGATTTTGTTTTGTTACATCACTGAATGTTACATAAAGGATGTATAGCATGCATTTCATCACTTTATTAGTCTCAGCATGTCAGTTTTCTTTACTGCTATTTAGAATGGTCTTACATGTGATAAATGTAGTTTTATTCATCGCTCAGAATATTGGAGGTCTGTATTTCAAACAGTTTTCTGATTGTTACATAAAGGATCAGGTAGAAATATACGCAACCACCTCTCCCCCTTGAAATATAATTTTTGGTGTTTGGCATCAAGAATGAGTGTTCCGGTTGCAGGCAAATTGTTATAAATGAATACTTTTCAAAAAGGAAAACAATGATGTATCTTTTGTAAATGGAGGAATCGTTGTATTTATTATTTATCCAATTCTGTTACAGCACGGAAGTAATTTATGGGGACAACAAAACTGATAGAAAAAATACGATAACATCTAATTTTACTTTGTGTATAAGTGTGTTTTTCTGTGTAAATATGTATGAACTAAAATATGTATTAACATCATCACTTTTGCACAAGGTTTCAACAGGTAGTTTTAACCAAAATCACCAAAAATTTACTTGGGAGACATTGACAATAGTCACTTTTGCTTGATTAATTGATTTTTTAAAGCATTTTCTTTCCGTCTAAATGTGTATTTTATGTGTACAATATTTCCAGACAGGTACATTTCACTACTTAAAAGTTGTTTTATATTCCATACATCACAAAAACAAGTTAATTTGACCAGGGACCTGTTTTTGTTGCAAAAATATATTTTGACTCATACATAAATCGGTAACAAGACATTGTAATTCTCCCATGAATGGAATACGCCGTTATGTCAACCGAAGGGAGGTAACTAGAAATGAAATACTGGCATCGGTAAGTGCAGTTAGTTCCCTTTGATGCAATGAATAGTATTTTCGTGCAATTATCCTGCATCCATCCTTCCATCATTAAGTGCTTTATACACGACAATGCATGTTAGAACGTTACAAAATAAAAATATTTGTTGGAACAAACAATGTAGTGATAATAACTAGTTAGTATACAAAGGTTAATTTGAAGGAATTTATGTCAACAACTGTTATATCTTTATCAATCTAAGAGAAATTTGTACACAATTTATTCTTTTTATAAAAAAAATACATTCATTATTAAGGTATGCTGAAAAGTTGTGGGCTTTATGGAAAGGTAAATGAACACTGGTTATAGAGAGCTGGCTGCCATATAATGACTATAGTTGGAACTTAGATCATATTATTCTTAGAACAGGTTCGTATGAAAGCATAATTCATTGACCAGACACTTTAATGGTCACATGTTGCACGTACAGTTAAATGCATCAGTCGTAATAAGAGGTTACAGCTGTAAAGTCAGTGAACGTGCATCAACATGAAACTTAAAAACTATAAAAATGCAGTCACACTTTTAATACACTCATATTGATTATTTTGCTCATTTACGCCCAAAATTAGCTGTTTGGTTATGGTTTATAACTTAGTACTTTTCATATGAATTTCAGGGAGTCTACTGACCTTGCTCTAGATTGATGAATGATTTAGTCTCATTATTCACCTCTGAAAAATCTCAGCGGATCTATACCGAACGATTAGATTGAGAACAGTTTTACAATTGATGGTTGTTCATTCCATAGCTGATGGTTTTTCGTTCCATAGCTTGTGTCGTTAGTTAAAATAGCTAGAGTGAAAATACAACAAACACTGACAATTTTGTCTTCAAAGCTTCTCGCTAACATGCTTAGTTAAATTGTTTTGGTAAATCTGTATTCGTAATTAAGAAAATTAATTCCTAATATTTCCCGGCAAAGTGACCTACAGAGGACATAAAAATGTCACAAAATTATCTATACTGTTATATAATTGGTAGGATTTTATACAAGTCATCATCTTTTACTGCTGTATTTCAATTTGCATCGCAATTGTCATTGTCAAAATACTGCTTTACTCTTCAAAAATGTTTCAGTACAATTTCGAGTTTTCGAACAGTTGATATTGAAGCTGAAATCAGTGAATTGTATTCATTGTGTTAACAATGAATACTCTGTTACCAATAGATTAATAGTGGTATTCCGATCGGAGTCCTATATTTAATCAACGAGACCTAACAGCATCCATATCCGGATAATTCCGCTACAATAAAATAGTTCATACTGAAACTGGTACTTTATGTATTTCTGCGCGAGAAAATGACCAGACGCTCAATATGACGTTACAGAATATACTTGAAGCGATTAACTTGTAACAGAGATAAGACTGTCCATAATACTCGTGAGAGGTGTGTGGCAGTACTATTAGATAGATGTACACTCGACGGCCTTCGCGGTCTATTTATAGAAAGTCACAGTCTAAACCACTGACGAAGACACTGTGGCTGACACCATAAACAGAGAAGAATTATCAGACCATCACTGATAATGATCGTTTTATATATTGTACATTTATATATTAAATTATCAAACATGGTTGGTTTAATTAACGGTTAATAAACATTTTTTAAAGAATTTTAATGCCTCACTTATAGAGATCACAGACGTAAGCAGTACTTTCGTGCTATTAATTGTTTGGGGACCTTTGATGCTTTGCCTCAATATTTTCTTGTAAAGAAATATAATCTTCGTTCGATTAGCCGTCGAAATATGGGACAGAACATGTTCTTGAATCGAATAATCTGGATTGGTTATCAATAAATATAATTTCTTGCCAAATGGACAGGTGAATTATAAAGTATACCATAAAAATGAGTTTGTATGTGCTCGGTCGGAACATGACGAAATTGTTAAACTCTGACACATATATTGCTTGAATGCTTTACTAAAGGAGATGTCATACATGGCTAATCGACGATTCAAGCATTTTTGGAATGCTAATACTTGTACTGTATACATTACTATAAGTGCTGATTCCCGCGTATTGGGTTTGTTTTAAAGATAATTATTTCCGGACTGTAACTGTTCGGGTCGTATGCAATTAAACCCGAGGTGTGTTCAACAATGCGAGCGCTCGAGCGAGCGCCCGCCTCGCGAATTGTTAGGCTATTGAACGACTGCGCTCATTCCATAAATAGGTGAAGATATCGGTCAGTCAGACCGTTTGTGTACAGAATGTCGAGCGCTCGCTATAAAATCCAAGATAATGTCAAACAGCACATCATTGAAAAAGCGGGTGGGGGAAACAATTATTTCTGTTGATACACGAGATCTTTCATATTTTTTTACCATACATAAATCATAGAGACAATTTACTGTACCAAATAAAGGGTACATTTAGTATATTTTATGCATATATGCGTGGATATTTTATGTGGAACAAGTAACACACAAGTTTGCGTCCCACTTTTCAGAAAAATTCTTTGATATATAAAAAAAAAATTTTTCCTGCCACCATCTTTGGTACCTGTTATAATATATATTTCCAATGATATATTAATACAGTACCCACAAAAAAAACTACAACTCATTAATTTTGATGATTTTTTTTGTAGAATTACTAGTTTTTTATATTTAAATATGGTTGTGATAAAATGAAAACAAATTTCAATAATGCGGCACATGAATAATATTCAGCATCTGACACCCTAGCTTAAGCCTATTTATTGTAATCATTTTCTATAATGTATTTTGTTTGGTATTTTTGTAGACTCAGTTATAAGTAAAGTGATAAACTTTTTTAAGTAAGCAGTTTTCAAAATTTTGGACAAAAGCTATTTAGTAGGCCTGCAAAGTGAAAATGTCTCCGCACTTTTGGTGGGTATTGTATATAAAATCTAAAACAACATTATCTTTAATAGACAAGTTATGACCAATGAACCGTATGGCTAAATATGTTTGAATTAGTAAAGAAAATAAAATTAATTGGCATGTGAAGTCACATTTGCTTAATTTTTGTAATATATAATATATGTATATATATAAGTAGAATAAAATAATCAAGATAGCCTCAATAAATTGAGGCTATCTTGATTATAATGAGGAAAATAAGCTAAAATCAATTATCTAGGTATTATTTCTTGCATAAAGGTCAAGCTCAGGTTAATTCTGTTGGACTATATCAATGTTTATATGAAAAAAATCAGGGGGTCGATCGTGAACTAATTGTCGAAATTTTAAGTTGAAAATCAGGTAATTGATTTTTTCTTACGTCGACGTCAGTTTGAAATGTTATAATTTACAAAGTCTAACAGCGTAATCATTATGGTAAAGCATTGTTTTGGAATACATCTGATGTAATGATGACACTAAGACACACATATCATGGTACTGGACTAATACAGAATATTGAACATTTTTACAAAAAAGTTTGATGAGATTATTGAGAATTCCAGCCATGATAACAGCATAAGGGTCAGAATAAAAAATCACAAACTAATCAGTATCTGGTATGTCCACCTCTAGATTGAATGACAGCCAAACAACGTCGTCTCAATGAAATTATGAGTCGCCGGGTGAAGTGAGCAGGTGTCTGTGCCCATTCCTTGTGCAATGCACGCCCCAAATCACGTACGCTATTGACGTCATTCAAGCTAGAGGTGGACATACCAGATACTGATTAGTTTGTGATTTTTTATTCTGACCCTTATGTTGTTATCATGACTGGAATTCTCAATAATCTCATCAAACTGTTTTGTAAAAATGTTCAATATTCTGTCGATTGATTAAATTTTGTTACAAATCAATTTTTTGTCAATAGAATGGGGTTTATTATAAAATATTAAATGAAACATTCTTACTGACTAAACTTTTTCCTCTCAGCATATATCTCAATATGTCAATGTTACCTCTTAATACGTAACTATCATGATATCCGAGATTTATCTGCATAGAAGATCGCCGAGGTAAGTCCGGTGGTAAAGTTATACATTCCTCGATCGACCTCTCTCAAAATGCCAATATTTTTCCGACAAAACTATTTTAATGGTTTCATATTGTTTGCATATTTTTGAATATGAGAGGCAATGCATTAAACTGACGTGACCCGGGTGCGTAGAAATTCATTTTATGTTTTTTTTAATATATTTTAGTTTATCATAATACATGTACTGCATTTTGACCATGGCACTCTTCCTGTCTTCGATTATAGGAGGTTGGATTTAAAACAATATGAATTTAACGAAGGGGTAGTAAGTACAGAAATGTATGAAATGGACATAGCAAATTTACCACTTAATCCATTTTAAAGTGTACATGTATTCATTAATATTTTTTTTCAAATTTCTCTCAAGATGAAAGAAATATTAAATCATTTTCAATATAGTTATTTAATTAAATATAGGGAGGCGAGACAGGATAGAGCGCCATGATCGTGCGACCACATGCACGACTCATGCAGGTTGTTTCGTCATCTCACGATGACGAACGCAGAAACAAAGCGTTTGACCAAGTCCTAGCAAAACATCAACAGCTCTGGTAACCATGCCATATTTCCCTTCTCTAAGAAAAAGGAATGACTTGGTATTTGGGAACGACCAGAGCCAGTAAAATGCTTCGTCAGAAAAAGGCAAACGCTTGACAAAGTGAACAGCCGCAGCTTGTCTGTTTGTTACAAGAACGTCATAGATCTATATACAATATATTAATTACAAGGTTTTTAGTTAAATCATACCGCTGTACATAATTTATTAATATGCCAAATAAATCGTACATGGGATTATTTTACTTGAAATTTCATAACTATCATTAATACGTTTAATTACAAATCAGAATTTAATTGCTTTTTTAATTTGATAGTGCAGTTTATTTGTATTTGATAACAACTCACAAAATTTAGGATTCATCTTCCAAAATTATCTTCCCCATATTAAATGTCCTTTTTACTGTATTTAACTATTGTTACATGCTCTGCCCTTTAGGACCCGAATAGCTCAGTCGGCTAAAGGGAAGGAACGGAAATATTCATTGAAATGAAAAGTTCAAGAGGTCGCTGGTTCGAAACCTAGCAAAAGCATAAATTTTTATTTTTATATTTTATTTTTTATTATATTTCTATATTTTATATTATACATATTTACGTATTAAGAGGTAACATTGACATATTGAGATATATAATCTTATGAATATTTTAAAACGACTAGTGTTGTGTTTACGTTTTATTATAGTTTCTTTAAGCTGTACATGTATTAGACTTATACAATAACACAATCATGTATCTTTATTTGAATTATTGAAATACAAAATATATATTTCAAAATTTATAATATTAGTCCAGTACCATGATATGTGTGTCTTAGTGTCATCATTACATCAGTAGATGTATTCCAAAACAATGCTTTACCATAATGATTACGCTGTTAGACATTGTAAATTATAACATTTCAAACTGACGTCGACGTAAGAAAAAATCAATCACTTGATTTTCAACTTAAATCTTTGAATCAGAATTTTATGAAACTATTGAACCATACCTAAAAATATTGATCATAAATTAGCCTCATATGAAACTGTATGATATTAATTATTGAACAGACCCTTCAGGGACTCAAAATATTGATTACTGAAAACAAAAGACCCTTAAGGGACCTAGATTATTGATTTTAACTCATTATCCTCATTAGCCTTAATAAATTGAGGCTATCTTGATTATTTTTATCCTACTTCTATTCAATAAAGAATAAAGGCTTATGATGGAAAAGTTTCATTTCACCAAAGTGTAATCTGACAAGATCTGGAGAGATTAAGGAAAAATTCCTGAATAAAAAATGTTAATAAAACATACTCATTTAAAAATACAATAACTGCATTTAACTTAAGTATATTAATAATATGAATGATAATTATTATACTATCAATTAATGTATTGAATATATTATTTGTACTTGTTAAAGTCATCAACATAATTAATGTTTGGAACATATATCACTTTTTCTTCAAAATAACTAGTTTGTGTGTAATAATGAACTCGGGTATTAAATCTTAGTATAACACTTTGAATCTTAACATTTGTTTATTTTCTTACAAGATATAGATAATTTGTGCATATAAAACACTTTCAACTATTTTCCAAAAAATAATCCCATTCACTTGACTACATTAACCTCGTTGTTAAATCAGGTAACCGAATGAAAAAAAGAAATATAATTTATCAAACAATTAATTCTTAATTATATCTGTAAATTTTAACCTTCGTCATTAAACACCATCAGTGCAGGTAAAATTAATTTCTAAGACATTTATGATAAGCAGAAATGGGGTTTAAATACATTATTTTCTGTTCAGTTACTATATAAATCATAGAATAGCAGCAGGGTGTTAGTCCAACTTTACTCAAAAATGTGTACTACGTAGCACACATAACAGATAACAATGACATAGTTTTAAATCTCTCCTATATTAGAGATTTTTTTGACACACAGGCTAATTAAACAATGTGATAGTCATATTGTAACAGTTATAGCTTTGACTAATTACAGCAGTAGTCATAGTCAACAGCTAAATCCAGAGATAAAGCCTCTTCAGGAACAGTGAGTAGGTGGACTGACAGCTGTGATATAACCTTTATAAGGTGTTTCTACAGCATAAAACCCAACAAAAATTGAATAAATCTAAACACAATGAATACCCCAGTACTTTCAGTGCTTTGATTAAGTTAGGTTTCATTGAATGCCACGAAGAGCAGAAGGACTATAGGACATTATCACCTTCACACCAAACCATACCTGAATAAATGCTTCTACAGTAAAAGGTAAATGCCACTACAGTAAAAGGTAAATGCTACTACAGTAAAAGGTAAATGCTACTACAGTAAAAGGTAAATGCTACTACAGTAAAAGGTAAATGCTACTACAGTAAAAGGTAAATGCTACTACAGTAAAAGGTAAATGCTACTACAGTAAAAGGTAAATGCTACTACAGTAAAAGGTAAATGCTACTACAGTATAAGGTAAATGCTAGTACAGTAAAAGGTAAATGCCACTACAGTAAAGGGTTAATGCTACTACAGTAAGTTTTGCTATTAGGACTATTAACATAGACGGTCTTAATAACGGAGTTGTCTTAATATAGGAACACTCTCTTCTCAACATAATAGCATTTGGGACTTAAATTTAAAAAAAAAACCTAATAAGGTTGCCAAAATCTATGTTGTCTTTATATAGGAACTTTACTGTATGAATGTGTTTAATATTAGAAAAAAAACACAGTGAATTAAGTTTCCAATAACTTGATATTTATTAAACATGAAAAAATAAATATTACATCTTCCTCACATAATTCCCGCAGACTTTTATACAAAATCTAGCTCCTCGGAATTTTCTAATTCAGATCTAGGGCAAGAAATCATCACAATGCGTGTGATATCAATATATCGTGATATCAAAAAGAGATGTCAATACATGTACATCAAATATTATACTACATGTACATTAAAAGACATTGCAGAGATTTATTTGCATGTTTGCCATCGTACATACAAATTGGTAACAATTTCATCTAACTCGTTCAGCAAGATCATTATTCACAAAATTAAGCAATTTGGACTTAAAAAACTTCAAGATATTGCTATAAGTCAATATGTTGTCTTTAAAGCGAAACCTTTAATACTGTATTTTATATTGGATAAAACATTGTGAAGCAAGTTTTCCGATAGCTTGATATTTATAAAACATGAAAAATATACATTTCATCTCCCATAATATGTAATTCCTGCAGACTTTTATTTGAAATCTAGAACCTCTGATTTTCCAATTCAGTTCTAAGGAAAGAAATCATCAAAATGCCACATATCAAGTAATGTCAATACATCAAAACATTATATTACAGTAAAAGACATTTTTTCTGTAGAGATTTATATGCTTGTTTGCTATCGTACATACAAATTGGTAACAATTTCATCTAACTCGTTCAGCAAGATATATTTATTTATCAGCCCTGTAATCACTCGTTGTTCGATGAAAGGAAATTGTGCAGAACGCTGGTGATTGAATTTATTGCAATTTTCTCACTAGCCGTGTTAACAGTATATTATTACTAGGACTATAATATTCTTGGATGCTGAATATTGTGAAAATAACGATTGTGTATAAAGTTGTCGTCTGCAGCCTGGGTATATTTGTGAAAGTGTTTGATATAGCTCTAATAGATTCTGATATTCATATTTAAGATGGTAAGTGGTCAATATAAGCTCATGTAAAATGTTACTTTGATTATTTATTGGCATTTGGTTGTTTTAAAACTTAACCTAATCATTATCTTCACGCAAACATCGCGCTAAAATCGCGCAAATTTTAGAACGAAACTAACTTGTATAATTATGTAAGAACCGGTTCTTAAATTATGTAGGGCTTTTTAGTTGTTAGAACAATGCTGGACGGTTGAAAAAAATCAACTTGTTAAATATGATCTGTAAATATATATGTTTTATATTTGTGTATTAAGAATCGATTTGAGTAGAAAATGAAGAAATGTTCAGTTATATCATCCTTAATTTCAAAATAGTACTATTAATTATAGTAATAGTTAATAATAATTATAGTTATAGTTATAGTTATAGTTATAGTTATAGTTATAAGTTATAGTTATAGTTATAGTTATAGTTATAGTTATAGTTATAGTTATAGTTATAGTTATAGTTATAGTTATAGTTATAGTTATAGTTATAGTTAATTATACATTATAGAAATTGTTTCTATTATCTTGCAACCACGTGTCAATAAAAGATTAGCACACGTCTCGTATTTGGACGTCATGTCAATTTAGTTACAGCTCACATAGGCTCCTACATTGATTGGTAAACGATAAAAAAACTTTCATCCTGGCATCAAATATAAGGAGATTTCAATAAGTTCACTTCATTTGACTAACGGACATGACTTAGCATATTTCAATTTGCAAAATTTTAACATGATTCTGAACTTTGTTGGTAATAAATTTACTTAAAGGTACTAGTTCACAGATTTGGTTATATTTTTTATAATTTCAAAATACCATTTAGTGTCTGTAATTGTGTCAAAAAATAGTACTTATTATCTTAAGGCAAACTGACCTACTGTGTATAATTTATTATGTTGCAAGAAATATACAATAAAATGTACATACGTAAATGCACTAAAAGTGTATATACCATGACATTCGGGGTAGATATTTATTACATGAAACACCATTTGTATTTTGTGTGTCAATGTCACTAAAATTGTCATTATCAGAACACTACTTTCCTGCTTCCAAAACTATTTCCATACAATTTTGATAGTTTTAGAAAAAGTTGATATTTAAGTTGAAATCTGTGAATGAGTATCTTTAAGCTTGAAAAATGACATTTTTTGGACAAAACCGTCTCTATAACTTCGTTCATTTTGTATTCGATGCTCAAACATGACGTGACGTATATTAATCTTTATAATTAAGTTGGTTCCATTTCTTTTACAAGTAGCCTATTGACATCTCTTTTGCAAATGATGGCGGATCTTTATAGTCCTAAGATTACTAATACCCCTGGTAACAATTAAATATCATGTACTATAGTAAAAATCTGAATTGTGATTCAGAAGAATTTTATGAGTCAGAGCTTCCTAGAAAAATCCCTGGATCTATACATGTTGGATCTAATCTTTTAGCTGGTGTCAATCTATATGTCATGCGCAGTATCCACATATTATGTCATTATTCTATTCAGCGGGAATTGATGAGTAAAAGATCACGTGATTTATGATCTGATAATAATCAGTCAAAAGTTACATTGATCGTTTGACGTATTGATTTCGTATTAAAAACTTCCAATCAAGACTAAAGCACCACCAACAGGGAACGGTTTTAAAGTTGTAATCATTTCTTGTAAATAATATGGCGGGAAAATCAATGTAAACTAGACGCTTTACAATCACGATGCAGATCTCGTCTGCGAAACATTAGAAGCAATTTCTGACATTTCCAGATGAACGCCCGGTGTTTTCACGCTTGATCGGATATTATTCATAAGTTTACCAGAACTTTCCTCGTATTTTGTTGCAGATTTGGCCGGGAAACTGTTTTTGGTGTTACACAATATACATCTACGATTTCCCGATTCTATTGGTTTAGGGTATTCATATTTTTCCATACATTAACTCAATCTGTTTTTCCTGGGCAGTTGTTTTGGCATGAAAATAGCAGAGACTTAGGATACCGTTGAGAAAGAGACACAACTTTGCACTCGACAAACATAAACCAACAACCTTATACAATATGTATAACTTGTCAAATAGCTTAATGAGTAATCCTCCATGGATGCATGTAGCATATTCCAATTACTATTAGGAACAGTAAAATATTTTTTGAATCAGCTTTTGTCTCATTCTACGCACAATATGAGCAATATTTCCAAGTAAAACGACATTTCAATCAACGATTTATCGTAATGTATATTGTACAATATTTCGGTACATTATCTCGTTCTAAAATGATACAGAACGGTGTATATATTTTATAACAGAGAATTGAAATCGGTATAAGTCCATAGTTTAATGGTCTGTGCAGTAATCTATTTCATTAGCATATTAATACCATTGCATCCAATTCAGACGTAAACCAATTGCCTGCTTGTTAATGCAATAATGCAACAGCTCCATTAGATCGAGACTACTTTTTAAGAGTTGCAAAAGCATAATATAAGCTTCTGAGCCTCTGTATTGATGTCTTTATGCATTATATATATTGCGAAGTTAGCATGTTTTACCAACAAATTGGTATTAAAATTTATAACACTGTTTTTTATTGTTCTTGCTTTCTCTAGAGATATTATATCAATGAAGCTTGACAGCCAAAAATACCATGCCAACATATGCACGACATAAATAATTATTGTATGCTAAAACAGCTCAAGTGGCTTTAAAATTATATTTGTTAGATTGATTTTATTTATTTATTTAAGTCTTATCTATGTACAACATGTATAAAGATAAAACATACGAGTATAATTATGCAACAAAACACATTTATCAACAAAATAGTTATTTTCAACAAACATATTATAAAACAGGTTAAAAATAAAAAGTAGCTAATCAATGGTCTTCGCAAGTTAAATATATATTTGAAAAAGACTTAAAACTTGACAATAATTTACTTGGTGCTCCAATGCGCAGGATAAAAAATTCTTTAAAAATCGATCATCATCTCTGATCAGTTTAGAGATGATTTGAATAGCATTGATTACCTACATATATTGTAAAAGATTCATCGAACAGTTTAAAAAATATTACATAAATATAATATCTAAGAATATGAATATATACGTTGTTTTATGCACGATGCTTTCCAATTATATCTATCTGAAAATTCAACTGATCCTGTTACGATGGCTTAAGGACCAAGGTATATATTTACGTCTTCAAAATGTAAATCAGCAATAAGACACTTTAGTCAGTTATTTCCTCTTGTATACTCTTCAAATAGGTAGGTCCAATTAGTTGGATTACTCGGATTTTACCCTTACTTTTCAATGTCAATTTGCCAAAATTTATTTTAAATAACTTTTTTTGTAAATCATTTAATTTGTTTGAAATTCAAGCTTAGTATTTTTATGGTAAAGAACTATCTAAATTTCCTCACTTCTGTAAATATCTGCATTAACATGAAAGCTATTAGATGAAATATTTGCTATCCCTACATAGGACTTCAAAAATAAAATCCGAGGATTCCAACTGTAAGGACCTACTTACCAATTGGATTGCTTCAGATTTTATCAGGGAAAGATAACTGGCTAAAGTCCCTAACTGTATTTCGTCAATTTTTTGCAGCAGTTAAGTAAAAGAAGAACCATATTATGGCTGAAATAACGTTTACTTTCCTTTGTCTGAAAATGCCTACATTATTTAGTTCAATATTCTAACTGCCTTGACAATGTTTTTCTTATCACAATTTTTGGAAGTCAAACTCTTGAAGATGTCCAAATATGCGTTTTAATATGACTAAGTAATATAACTTCAAATTAACCATATAGAAATAGTTTAAAATTCATATCACTTTCTTCAAGGAAATTTCAATAAAACTGAACAATCAAACTGAATTGAAATAGCTTTTGAGGATGAGGCACACAGATAAAAACAGGAGGACATAAAACAGCAAAAACATTTTAATTGCTTTAAATGATTTACGAGCAATTTTCCCCAAACACGACGATTTCCAATTATTGCTAAGAGGCTACAGCAATTCTCCATTTACGGGGTTTTAGTTTCATTCTACATATTAAAACTGTATTACCAATAATTCTAAGTGAAATGTCATTTTCATGTAGAATTTCTCTGGTACAACACAGTGTTTACGAATAAGATCTTTCAAAAAGCTAACATCTAATTGAACATTGTATTTTAATGTTTTCATCGTGTTAGAGTTTCAAATTATATCACCATTTTTGTATGGACAAAACGCATACAATTTCATGTAAGAGGTAGATAATAATTGCTCACATTTAACGGTTTTATTGTTAATTTAGCTACATGATTTTTTACCAGTCTAACTCATGCAAATCATTTACACGATGTAATGAATGAAAATTGAATGTTTTGTAAGCATGGATTCAAAAACATGTATATTAATGATGATAAATTGAAACTAAGGAAATTCTACCATAATCAACATGAAAATCATAATCTATACGCTGCATAAGCTCGTATAAAAATGGTACTGGGATTAGTACGAGTAGATCTATATATTTTATTTAAAAAAAAGGATTTTTTAAATGAATGTATTCTTTAATGGTCTCCATAGTAATCAAGTCAATTTACAGGTTGATATTTATTGCCTTCAATACAGTCGCTCATTAATCGTCTGTTAGTTGTGATGCAGTACTTACATTGGTCCCATTAGGTCGTGTCTGCTTTTTCCAGAACTGCAAAAAGACATAAGCTAATTTTCTGAGCTTTTATATTGATGGACTAATGAATTGATCACGTAATGTTATTGTATCAAGCCGAGCAGACGAACATTGTTAATTCAATCTCAGTTCTGGTATCCTTTCAGAGACGTTCGTACCAAAGGAATTATAATTCTATAGAATATGAAAGTATGGACAACATTGATTGATGACAGTTTTCTTGCTTTAACAATTTGAAAGATCCCATGCGGTCATCTACATTCTCGTACACAGAGGTTATCAAGTTTCTCGATATGAAAAACAAAGCCAGGTCGAAAATCTTGACAACCTTTTGGTAGAGAGAATGAGCTATCTATGACTTTTGTGCCGCATAAAATCAAAGTACTGATAGGACGGGGCTTCTGTAATTGTAAAAAACTTATCATGACGTTACACGCTTGTAAAAAAACTTAATAAATAGAGTGCGTTTATTTAGGAGTATGCAGATTTTCGGGAGTATGCTATAAATCATGTTGCACTTATTGACGACCGCTGAGTAGGACGGAACCTGGCTGGATGCACGGTGCAATGTCACATTGACTATATGTTAATTTAATAAACATTTAGTTGAACCAATTTATTTGTGTGTAATATTCAGTTTTAGTTAAATTAGTGGTACCCAAAATGTTGAAATAGATTTAAAATACGTCTGCCGCTTAAACGATGTTGAATCATATGTGATCAACTGAGATTCAAACACTGCACGTTGTTTTGATGTGTTAGGTCAGCTAGCTTGTCCTTGATCACAACACTACCTATGATGGTATTAACCACCTTTAGACGTTGTTTATGTTTGACCATAATTGATCATAGCATTCTCCTCAGTCCATAATGTTTACTCATTACAGTTATCTTTAACTGTTCGACCTACGTCCGTTTACGTAGCAAATATGACAAATTGTTATGATTTGTAATGAAATAATTGACAGATTGAGAGCCTTTAGTCACACTTTGACCTCGAGAGTTGATTGATTAATGAGGTCACATGTCAATATCGATCTCTCATCATAGATTCGATCTACCTTATCTACATTACTTACATATCAATGTGATTTGTAATTAATTTCTTGATAAACATCATTACAAATTTAGTTTTCGTTAATTTAACAAGTATTCAAGGATTTCCCCTTATTTTGGATTTTTTCTAAATTTGTCACAAAAGGTAACAACTTCTTATCTAAGAATCTATTAACACAATTTTATCGTAATTCTACCCAACTAAAACTCATTTCATTATAATTAAAATTCAATTAACCAAATTAATTGTACTAAAGCACTACAAAACAACTCAGGACAAGCCGTTTTTTGTCCGTATACATAAGCTGACTTGACCGGTTTATACTCGTACAAATTTAAAAACTAATGACCGCGCGATTATTGCGTATTTATTGTATTTTGCGTTGACAATTTGAAGAGTAAACTAAATGCGTCTTCAAAATACGCTTACATTCAAAATTATAAAGGGATATAACCTATAGAATCCGCGTGTTTGTCTTTTTAGACTTGTATGACATTATAAAATGGTGAATCTGTGTACTCGGCTATCTGTCAATATCAAATTGGCATATTTCAGACTGTGGAAAGGAAGCAAGATCATAAAAATGGAATCAAAAGGCCGTTAACTGTTTTGCGGATTTTGATTTTCACCTACTAAAATTATCAATTTAACGTAAACCAGGTGCAAAAAATGTAACTAAACTCAACAATTTAATAACATAAACTTAATTCAATTTCTTGATAAATTATCTACTCTTCCGCATTCTAACTTACAATAGCTCGAGGGATGTACGTATACATATATAATATTACAGTTTTAACTGAATAATTTTATAAAGTAACGGCACACTTGTTTATATTTTGTCCTATCTATACAACATAGAATACTTAGTAAACATCTAATAGTTATCATCAAATAAAACCATATTATTTTAATATGGAATTATAATAAAACATGGAATTCATTTAACTAACTACATGTATACACTCTCTTTCAATAAACATACAGGCGTATCGATGGCTCATCTGTGATATTACCTTTTTCTAGATTTTTAATTGAAAATCAATTTTCACCACTTTAGATAATTCATGTATTGAATCACAGTTGTCAGTTTAGTTCCAATCTGCGTAAACACATATCCAGTAGACTACATTAGCGAGTATGCGAGCGGTAAAATTGTAGATCGGGTTTTAATCAGATTGGTTTAGTTCATGCGGTACATGAGCAAAATTCACTGTTTTCTCTATTAACCAATAACTATGAATTAGTTCTTTTGTTATAATATTTGTGTATTCCTAAATTCCATCTAGGGAAGACTGTTTTAGCATTAACTCTTAAGAAATATACACGCTATACACTCTATATATATGCTATAAAATATTTTGTATTTTTTTCTAATCAACGAAAATGGATAGAAATGGATCGTACACACATTTCTAATACCGGTATTAATAGGTTTCCTTGACCATTATCGCTGTTGCCAACATCTACAGAGGATATTAAATACATCAATTTTGGTCAAGTCAAGAAACATAAATAACACTGATTGTGCGCATGAAAACTAATCAACTTGGATCGTTTTAGGGGTTCAAATGATTCTCGAACTCATTAAAGAAGTCATATAAACGCCAAATTGGGAACATTCTGTCAACTTAATGTGGTTGTTTAGCTTATATAACTCAACTCTCTCAAGCTGAAATCAATGCTTGGATGTGTGTTGAATGTGTTGGATGTAGACAGCATCTAAGTAATTTGAAGATTGAAATCGACGCTTCACATGCAATAATAGTAACACACACTATGTTCTATATGTATATATATTGGACTTAGTACAAACAAACTTTTTGACACTGAGCTCTGCAGCGTGTTCAATAACGACTGTTAGCGAACCTTCTAGTTTGCTTACGTTAACTAGACATTATAAGGTGTTCTCTTGAGGACAGGAATATATAATATGATCATGTTAAGTTTATAAACAACAGGAATAACTATATGTTCAAAACTTAGTTTTGTTTTCAAGGTATATATCTTGAATAAAGTAATATAGTAAAGTTCCGCTGTAACAAAAACAAAATACAGTAAAGTTCCGCTATTAAGACCACTTTGGTTATTGTTAAGGTCATGCTGTTTTTTTGACAATTATTGAGACCAAAATGCTTAATTTGTGAACAAAAGGGTTTATAAGATAAGACCGTTTCGCTATTAAGACCATCGATTTTGCTGGTCTTAATAGCGAAACTTTACTGTAATGAGCATGACGTTCAATGTCTTTTGTAATAACCACAGTCTCTAATCTCCATTTTTTTAGTATAAAACTTACTAATATTCAGTAAAGTTTCACTATGTAGACACTTTTGGTTACAGCAAAATCATGTGATTTTGGCGATGTTTTGTCCCAGATGCTTTAAAGAACGTTTAGAGTATCACAATAGATTGTCTTAATAGTGGAATGGTCTTATCATATATTTAACCCCTATATTAAGACCGTTCTGCTGTAAGGGCCACCTATTTTAGTGTTTCTGATAGCAAGACTTTACTGTATTTCTAACTTTCCTCATAGCTAACATTTTATTTTACTTATATATTACAGGAAACTAAAGATAATAATATAACCTCTAACAGTAAAGAGTCTGGTATGGGTAACGGTATGTATTCGTTTTTAAACTCAACCTCATTCGGAACACCTCGATCATTCATTATATGAATAATTATTAGTATTTGAAGTGAATGACCGAGGTTTTCCGAATGCATTTTACCTTAGATAACAATATGTAGCTTAAAAATAATTATCAAAATGTGAAAATGGGCTTGTTATAATGTTTTATCAATAAAAGACAGAGTGATATTTTCATAATTTTATGTGATCCACTCCGAGATATTGCAACGCCTGAACAGCCCAGCACCATAAAGAAGCGGAAACAATATCGCTATCATGAACGTCAATTTTTCATTTTGAGCAACATTAAACTGTCTTGCTTGATTTTATGAACATATTTTGTAAAGTTGCATTCACATGACTGTATAATTTAGCTTGTAGCCGCCATCTTGACCGCCATCTTGAACACCATCTTGGATTCTAGGAGTTGCGTAAGGGTACTGAATTGGCGCGCGGCGGATTTGCACTCAGTAGGATATCGTCTATTAAATTTATTAAAACACTTTCTACAACATTTCTTACAAGATCATCTTGGTGTTGACCGGGCTATAGTTACATTACGTTATAAACTAGCTGACCACTGACCTTCTTGGTGCAGCGGCAAACTGATAAATGGCCATGAAATGTATTTTATGACCTTTGCTTCGCGATGGTTCGTAGGCTCTTGTGTACACAATATAATGTTTCGTGCAAGTCTCAATCAAGATTTGTGGATCATTATCTCAAACCTTTCGATTTACCTCTACGATTACTGCAGCTGGTTTATCGTCAAGTTTCGAAATTACCCAACTGGCTTTCCGATTGCTCGAATTCATGTTATGAAGTTCGGTAGAGGTTGGCAGAAATAAACATTTTAAATTTCTATGAAATCCAAATTCATCAACAATATCGACTGATGCAAACTTAATCGATGTTTGACGGAATTAATCGATGTTGACGGAATTATCCAATGTTGACGGAATTAACCGATGTTTGATGGAATTAACCGATGTTTGATGGGTTAAACCGATGTTGACAAAATTGACCAATGTTGACGGAATTAACCGATGTTTGACGGAATTAACCGATGTCTGATAGAATTACCCGATGTTTGACGGAATTATCCCATATTGACGGAAATAACCGATGTTTGACGGATTTAACCGATGTTTCACGATTGGTTTCTGTATTCATCATGATATAATCTTCCTCAGATCAATGATTCCCTCATTACACAACATGCATGTACATGTTATTACGTAATACTTAATTCATTCATGACTTTCACCACATGTACATATGATTCATGTTTTCATTATATTCACCTGTACAAAACGTGAATGAATGCAAGCTTATATTTCATGATATATATAATATATATCCTTACATGTCATGATGAATTATGTATGTATTAATGAGTGTTTTCAATTTCACAAGGACTTGCTATCAAACACTTCAAGTAGTGCTGGATATATGATAGCTCATTCAAATTTTTCAATTAAATGTGGTGCATAATTTGCACACGATTTTCTTTTGTACATGTATGACATAGACACATGTAAATGAATATTGAACGATGATTAACCTAAGTACGTGTGATAATATTTGATTGTAATATGTTTAACTAGTCGTTTTTCGCTAACAATGTTAATTACAGGGTGCATGTGTAGTTTAAGACAGTGATCAATATTACCTTTATTATTTTATTAACATTTTTTATCATTAATATTTCATTATCTTAATGTTTTACAAAATTTGAGTATATAGTAATTAAAGTAATAAATCATCATCATCATTATCATTATTATCAATATTATCAATATTGATCTTTTTACAGTTATTATAATTATCATCAATACCACCACCACCATCATCATCATCATCATCATCATCATTATTATCAATATTGATCTTTTTACAGTTATTATAATAATATTATAATTATCATCAACATCATCATCATCATCATAATTATCATTATTATCATAATCATTATAATTAGACAAGTTTGTATAAGTTTACATTCAATTTACTGACCTCTACTGACGTGTATATATAAAATGATGACGTTATTTAATGTAATCATTTAACAAACTCAAACTCAAACTCTACTTTATTTCAATATGACATGTTTGATCATTTGAACTCCGATATTAGGAGATTTAGTGAACTAGGTGATGTTTTTATTACTGGTGATTTAAATTCACGGACGAGTGATTTACCGGACTTCATACAAAATATTAACCTTGATAGATACATTGATATACCTTCTATAAACTGTGCTAGCACAAATTTACCTGCTAGATCAAACCAGGATAAAATCACAAACAATTTTGGTACAAAATTGCTTAACATATGTAAAGAAAACGATTTATTTATTGTTAATGGTCGTCTGGAAGACGGAAGTTGTACTTTTTATGGTCAATGTCAAGGTCGCACTGTCTCAAGTCTAGTTGATTATGTAATTATTAGCGCTGAATGTTTTAAATATATAACTTACATGGATGTTTTAGACATGACCGAATTTTCAGATCATTGTCCTGTTGTTTTTTCTTTATGTACAAATTTCCTTCCAGACGATAAAGTGTCTTCTGTTTATACTAAAATACAATGGGATCCATCCCGGAAAGATGAATTGTTAAACAATGTATATACACATGCACACATTTTTGATGATATTAATAATAAATTATTGTCTAACAGTTTTGATATTGATGAATGTATTGACAAGTTCTCAAATGTTGTTTATGACATATCTTTTAATTGTTTTGGGCATACTTTTAGTAATAAACCAAAAACCAAGCATAGGAAATCACCATGGTTTGACGAGACCTGTAGGCAGTCTAAATCTATGTTTTATAAAGCAAAAAGAGCATACCATGTTGATAAGTCTGATGCTAATAAGTTAATTTTTATGCAATCTAGAAAAAATTATATTAAAATAAAAAGGCATGCCAAGCATAAATTTTATTACTCTGAAAAAGTGAAGTTATCGAGTATGAGTAAACGTTCACCAAGGGCATTTTGGAAATATATAAAAAAGTTTACTAATAAAACTAAATCATCAAACACTAACGAAAACATAACTATAGATGAATTTAAAGATTTTTTCGAAAATACATCGAACGAAACACATGGTAATTTTAGAAGTGAGGATTATTCAAATACTAGAGATGAACCACTTTCTGTAGATGATCTAGACAAACCGATTTCTGTTGATGAGGTCATTAAGACTATATCTATGTTAAAACGTTTTAAAAGTTGTGATAATGAATGTATTGTTGCAGACTTTTTTATTGATACTAAGGATTTTATTGCACCATATCTATGTACTATATTTAATGTTATATTTGATTCTTGTAATTACCCGAAGTCATGGTGTAAGGGTAATATTATACCTATCTTTAAGAAGGGAGATAAGTCATCCCCGAACTGTTACAGGGGAATAACTCTTGTTAATATTGTTGGTAAAATATTTTCTCTATTGTTGAGAAATCGTATTTATTCATGGTGTGAAAATGAAAATATACTTAACGAATCTCAGTTTGGTTTTAGAGAGAGTCGCTCTACGGCTGATGCCATATTTCTTTTACACTCTGTTATTCAAAAAGTTTTTAGCAAAAAATCTAAATTATATAGTATATTTATCGATTATCAAAGAGCTTTTGATACCGTTAATAGAGATGCATTATGGGTAAAACTAATACAAACAGGCATCAGTTGTAAAATGACCAATATGATTAAATGTATTTATAACGATGTACAATCTTGTATCAAGTTCTCAAGTAGTATGGAACTTTCTGATTTTTTTAACGTAACAGTTGGTTTAAAACAAGGTGAACCTTTGTCTCCATTATTATTCATTATATTTATTAATGACATTGTTGATTGTTTTAATATGAACGAATTGACTGAAAAAGATTTACAGCTTTTATCAATGTACATGATTCTGTTTGCTGATGACATTGTTCTTTTTACAACAGACCCAAAAAGCTTACAATCACAAATTGATAATATATATCAATACTCTGAAAAGTGGGGTTTAAAAATTAATGTGAATAAGACTAAAGTATGTATTTTTGAAAACAAGAGATTAAATAACCATCCTGATTTTTTTATAAATGGGGTAAAACTAGAAATGGTAGATAATTTTATATACCTAGGAATTAATTTTTCATACAATGGTAAAATGGCATTAGCAGTAAAAACACTTAATGAACAAGCCTTATGTGCTTATCACAATTTGATGTCATTGTTTGATAAGGTTAGTTTAGATATTAAAACAAAATTGTCTTTATTTGATTCCATGATTACTCCAATACTTCTGTACGGGGCTGAGGTCTGGGGGGTTTATAACCACACTGAAATCGACAAACTACATATTCGATTTTGCAAATCTATTTTAGGAGTAAAACACCAAACACCTAATTATGCAGTGTACGGTGAATTAGGGCGTTACCCATTATCCACACTTAGCAAAATAAGAGCTGTAAAATTTTGGACTAAAATTATGAAAAACGATCAATCTTACTGTAATCAAATGTACTGGGATCTTTGTATAAATGTGAGAAACAGAAGTTGGGCTGCACGTTTAAATTCTATTTTAGATCACCTGGGTTTGTCTTATATAAGAACAACCTTCAATCCAAATCATAATTACTTCCCTTTAATCAGAGATAGAATTAAAGATCAATTTATTCAAAACTGGACTACAACTATCAATTCAATGTCTAGACTTAAGTATTATGCAAATTTTAAAAATGGTTTTAAATATGAACAGTATCTTGATAATGTATTTAATGATAAATTAAGAAAACAATTAACTTGTTTTAGATTAAGCAATCATAATTTAGAAATCGAAGCAGGAAGAATATCGGGCACTTTAAGAGAAAATAGACTGTGTAGGTTATGTAACATGAATTTTGTTGAGACTGAGTATCATTTCATTATGTGCTGCCCAGCCTATATTGACATAAGAAAAAAATATCTCCCGTATGCAAAATGGGCATGTATCCATAAATTTAATAATATAATGTCGTCAAATAATAAAAAGTTTAACATAAATTCTGCCAAATTTATCTCAGAAAGTCTTAAAAAACGTAAAAATATTTTGGAAAATGTATAATGTTTTTGGATGATTAATTATTGTATAATTTCTCATATATATTCTGTTAATTTTATTCATAGATATCCTGTTTATTTTTTATGTAGATTCTCTGTATGTAATGTATGAAACTTGTATTTTTGTCTTTGCCATAAAATATCTCGATGGAAATGGCCAAAGGCTAAACTTAGCCGATAGCTAATAAACATATATATATATATTTAACAAGACTTGAGTGTTTTATTTATAACTCATTGATACCAAATATGGTATGACTGGTCACGGTCTGTTCGAGGAAGAAATGTATGACATGAATTTCTTTGAAATAATTTAAATATTTTGCTAAATGTATAACACTTCTATTCCGACCAAATATTTAACCATTTTTTAGAATTTTGTGAGCTATGTAGTGGAGTTCTAAGTTGGTAAGCCTGCTTGAGGTGTGAGATGCCATGTTGTTGCTTTTGATGCCTGAATAAATAAACGTTGGGTTGACTTAAAAAGAATATAAATAATGGTGTGAATTATTTTTGAAAGGGCTGATAATATAAAGAAATTGACCAATAGGAAAGACAAGAATTTTGATCCAGTCTTCATGTTTTTAAAGCATATTGTTGTTTAGACTTCAAACTTCTATGGATGTTGCGCCTTTATTTTTTATTGATCATTGGATTTGATTATACTGTTCAAACAAATTATCATCGAAATCTTTTTCGGGGATAACTTACCGTTGATAATTTACGATCCTAACACTTACATGCGGCCTAACAAATCCAGTATTTAGGGCAACAGACCATACCTAGCAAATTTCTCCGACCCTAGAATTCGTTTTAATTTTACATCAGGGGCGGATCCAGGATCAGGGGGGGGTCCGAACTTTTCTAGGGGGGGGTCTGAACTGTTCTGGGGGGGGGTTCCAAGCTTTCGAACCACATTAACATTATACATTATTTGCAGAATAATGCAACATATTGATAATAAAAACTACATAACCATTAAATCTAGATTAATGACCGAGAAAAATTGCCTCATAATACTTAAAAATTACTTACAGTCAAGAAATACACTAATAGACAGGTACGTTTTGGAAATTCTAGGAGGGAGTCCGGGCCCCCTGACCCCCCGCTGGATCCGCCTATGTACATTCAGAAATATTGACAAGAAAATTATTGGTGAAAATCACGATTAGCTCAGATGAACAGACGACAAAAACTTGGATCGAATTGAATGTGTTTCTTCATACTCGCTCGTTTTGAGCGAGTGTAAAAAATCTTGGAACTTATCGGTCTTAACTATTTATAGACCGTTGCCCTAAACGCAGGCTATTTTTGCCTGATCAGAGGACAAGTTATTGTTAAATATTGTTTAACTTGACTAGGATCTGTATGTGAGGAAGATAAAAAAAACGCTTAAATCTTATTAAGGAAACTAATGTATTAAGGTTTGTAGATATTATATCAGCTATTACTGATGGTTTAATTATGATAGGGAAATTACCGAGGTACAAAATATTCAAAGTAGATAATGCCAGTCTTATTCATACGTGTACTGGGTTTTAAAGCAGTGTCAACATAATTTATTAGGTTATGTTACGGCGTCCAGCGCAACTAATCTAGCTTTCCCTGGACCCCTGCCTATAACCAGTACTCACCTACCCTTCCACAAGGCCGGACACTTCTCCATATACCTTATTAATGGAGAAAAATGAAATTATTGTCAATCTCTAAGTAGTCGTCCTGTCACAGGAGCGCATCCTAGGTAACCCAGGGTATTATTCGTCAACGATAATTACGTACGAGAACCGTAGGTTTTCAACGATGCTGGAACGTTGCTCCTATGTAGATGGAAAGCTCCTATTCTGATATAATGCCACAGGCGCGTATCTGCTATTACGCACTTTACGCACGTGCGTAACCTTGATTCCAGAAATTTAAAATCTGAAAGTGCCAAAAACCCTGAAAAGTAGGATGCCCAACCCGGGTAAGGCATTATTTGACTCGGCTGTGATAACTTTCCTCCACTAAAATGTCATATAAAAGGAGTCGTATAAAGCAATACACAAATTATTCACTATGTCTCTTAGTGCACATTGAAATTACTGAATCGAACCGTAATTGTCGTAATTTACCGGGGAAGGGGCATGCCCCCGGACCCCTAGCATTTGTGCGTTATCTCAGAAACGGCCTAGATACGCGTCTGTAATGCCATAACCTTGATCAATGGCCCTGTGTTGAAAACATGGATACATCAGACAGTGTACGTATTTTAAAATAAATATACGATTATACAAAACATAGATAGACTCACAGACGTTCATTGATCAAAACTAATCTAGCCTCCAGAATAAATCTTCCATTGTTATGTCTGTGATTTCTGCAATATTTGCAATGTTGCATAAAGTTGATACTTTAGCGTATATAACTGAAGGGATTAAGGGACTCAAATATCACGATTTCTTAATAACTAGTGTTCATTTGCCAAGATGTCTCAACATTTTTGGAATATTGACATTATACTTATATACGTAGTAGATGTCCAATGTAAAAGACAAGAATTTAAAATTGTGATTCTTACAGCTACTCATTCCCAGTTTTGGTTAAACTTGTTGGTTTTTTTTTAATTACTTTTTCAGCGTTTGTAATTGTGATAAGAAAGCGAATTCTGAGTATTTTAAGCCAAAATTAATCGACCTTTACACTGTGTTAGATTTTAAGTAAATTCGCACAAAACGCGATAAAAAATATACATGTGTATGTCTCGTTACTATCGGAGCAGGGTTTATTCTTAAACTCCCTTTCTTTTATAGTTGCATGTCAACTTGCACTAAAATTGTCGTTATCAGAACACTTCTTTACTGATTCCTAAATGTTTCCACGCAAATTTTGGGATTATGTAAAAGATGACAATTAAGTTGAAATCTGTGGACGAGCAGCGTTAATACATATACAAAGTAAATGTGAATGTTGTTATTTATTTCTAACATTGATAGTTTGTATGGTAAATTCCTTTATACAGAAGACACAGATTTTGTGTTCACATAGTAGGCTTCTTCCGTAAAGAATACTTGTATTACTTGACTAAGACCACTTGGCTCCTTACAGGAAACATACAGTACCCACCAAAAGTTTGGAGACAAAAGAAATTTACAACAATTATTGTATTTTGATGATTATTCTTGCAGAATCATTATTTCAATATATTTAAGTATTTTTTGGTAAAATGAAACCAAATTGCACGAATGCTACACATTTTAAAAGATTCAGCATCTGACCAGGTAAAGCCTCCAAAACCATGTTTATTGTAATTATTTTCCATATCAATGCTTTTATGCTATTTTGAAGTCTCAGTTATAATCATAATGATAACCAAAAAATAAAGCATAACTAAAGCATTTCAAAATAAACAGTTATCATATTTTAGTAAAAGCTATTCAATTGGCCTACACAGTGATTCCAATGTCTCCAAACTTTTGGTGAGTGCTTTAGTGCTACAACCACACTTCTCCAATACACTCTGTTATAGCATTTTCCTTGTCATTTCAGCCTTTTTCACTGTATTTTCTATACTTCTTTGCCACGTCTGTTTTTTGTACTTTTCTGTTGCCTCTGGGATTCCAAAACGGGACCTGTCTCGTGGTGTTTGAAGTCGGTTTCCAGAATGTGACAAATCTATCCCAATTTCTTTTTTATGATTTAATTTTAAATCGGTGCTTTTTTATGCGCTTCCAATAGATCTTTTTTGGAGACAAAAATTGTCAATCTGATACTGATGTTGTTTCTAGGGTAGATGATAGTGAATGTCTGTAGTAGTTTGGTGTTAGTTTTATCAATTTTCAAAATTGTTTTCTTCTTGTTGAGATACTCTCATTCTTTCTCAACTTAGCTTAGGACATAGGGATTTAATTTTCATATATCTTAGAGTGATAGCAAAACTATCTCCTTCGTGATTCGACTGGGGCTCGCGTTTAACATATCGGAAAACATCGTTATTTTTCGTAGCAAGTGCAAGAAGTCGAGCCTTTTTCGTAAAAATTGACGAGAAGAACCGATTTGAATTTCGTGGGATCACGATTGTCTATCATTACATGTAAAACATGTACGCTAAATTTCAAGCAACAGGCTGTTAAAATAATGACCTAGTGTCTACTTGAGTTAATACAGCGACACGTACCGTGTTTAATAGACTAATTAAACAATCCTAATTAATAATTAGTGATAACAAACTTGACTATATTGGTATGTAAAATTTACAATGTAAGCTGGCTGGTGAGTCTATCATACACGCCTCTGGTGATATTACCTGTCAACTGATCTTACCACAATTAAACACGTGTTTAGTTACTTCTGGTGTTTGATTTTATAATTATAGTGAAAATATGTTTGCTTGAAAATTCAAAATTGTTTACTTGATTCTATAAACTTGTTTTAAATGCATTTTAAATGCACACTTGAATAGTGTTGTTACATGTTTTGTGGGAATTTTTGTTCGCGTTGATGCTTTGAACATTGGAGCTTAAATTCATTATTCGAATTTTAGTGGATTTTAAAGTTTTACTATAAAAACTTGTTGCTTCTTAGGAAGAAATATAGCAATGTAAGTTGTGCCTACATAGAAATGTTGATTGATGAAAATTAATACAAAAACATCAAGGAATAATATCGAATTAAAGCCGTGTTATATGTTGAGATTTATTGTGTTGTATTTTTATGCGTTGGCGAATTTGTATCAATCTGGTTATCCATCAAAACTAAGATGCTTAAAACGGGGCTACAATGAGATGATGATGTAAGGCCAGTTAGGGGTTTAGTTTTTCACCAGGGTCCGTCTGCTCCATATGGATGCATTATGTGCTGACCCATGACTAGTAAGGATTTCCGTTGCAAAACCCCCCTCTGCAGCTGGTTTTCTTAGGTTTTCAGCAATGATATTCGCTCTCATCATTTATAAACCGGGCTTCGGACCGGCTACGACTAGTTTGGCTACAGTGAGAGTATATTGTATACTAATATCCGGTTTATGTTGCTTTGATGCCACTTAGCATCAAGATGGTGGACGCGTTACGTGACTAAATTGCAAGACCTAGTAAAAATGCGAGCAATTTACCTTGACTTATTTTTGGTCTGTACATAATGCATCCTTATGGAATGAATGAAGCCTCATTAACATTCATCGGCTATTTTAGTATACAACCTTCTCAATTAAATGTTTAATTTTCATTTAATTTTTAATTAGTTGAGTAGTCTCTTTTTAACCTTTAAACACTCATTACATAACCTTAAATCATTTAAATTATATTTAAAAACGTTTTAATTATCGCATATCCTCCTGTCTTTAATTGAATGTTTAATGGGGATTAGTAACAGCTACTTCTTTCAAGTGCTAATTTAAGTTTTAGTCAGCCTTTCCACAGTAAATTATCTACCACTTACGACCTTTTAGTATTAGGGCTAAAAGGGGTTAACTGGTAAATCACCCCTTCTACAGATCTACAATGTATTATTGGTGCAAAATGTATCAAAAAGTCATAATCTTTAAACTCACTTAATTGATTTTTGAAAGTTCAAATGTCCATTTACTTAATCATTTACAAGTATGCTAAGTTTTATCTAAAAGTCTTTATAAATGAAACATGTGGACAGACTTTTTAATTAGGCCTATTGAAAAAGTAGCATTATACATGCACTTATCCCTTATCGCACTATTCCATCGACTAATGAAAGGAAGATACAGACCGTTTTTCATTTCAGTGAAAACACCATAATCTTTCATCCGTAGAGGGAATTGAAATGTTCTTAATATTTTATTAATGCTTGATCCGCAGAACAATGTGCTTAAATATGTACATGTTCGAGAACACAGATGTTTTTGATAGCAGGCTCCCCCTGAGAAACAGCTTAACTTAGCCGATGTATCTCCATGAGTCAAAATGACACATTTGTGTTATTTATTTTTAACCAAGTTTTTGTTCTATTCTCTGTACAAATGACAGCTGCATTTTAATATTAAACCTCGTACCTGTGATCGTTCACCATGGACAACAAATGTGAGGTTTTTAAAAGGCAAGCATACATTTGACATTGGCGTATTTTATTTTAAGAGTTTAAAATAGCTTCACGCACAGTTCTCACACTTTTACTGATGCAACAAAACAAAGATTTGTAAAACAAAACAAAGATTAAAATTTATGATAAATCTGTCGCTTTCTTTGGTAATATTCGCCAGTAAACTATGACACCATTTTGAACATTGTTCAAAGTAACATAAAACGCAGCATGATAATAGTAAGAACAGAACAGAACAGAGCGTACTTGTTAGACCACCATTTAATTATGGAATGCCATTTTATTGCTCATTTGAGACGTTTATAGTTTAAGCCATACCTTCTCTGGAATTTTTTAAATGATTTTTGTACTTTCGAAAGTTTTAAAGATATCAAACTTGGTCCTGTCTTTAGAGCTACTATGTCATTTCATAGTTTAATTAGTCCAATTGTATTAGCCCATTTTTATGAATTCATTACACCCTAATTGATTATAGACTATTCACATCGAAGTAAAAATACTACGCCATTTATTATTAATTCTATTATTTGAAGAAATTAAACTATTTGTATCATATTCATAAATTGTTAAATGCATTCATAGGGCCAGGCTGGTAAAAGTCGGATTTTGCAAGTATTATGAAAGCATGTTAAGTAATCAGAAACAGCAATAAGATCAAATTATACAATGTAAATGAAAATCATTGTTATGATAAATTCCGAAATAATGTTCGTATTGTCGACTTATAGAATAGGATCATCGCCTTTCGATTTCATCTTAAGGAGATGAAAAAAGGAAGATCTAGCTTACTGCTACTTTCGATCTTAATGCTATCAGTTAGTACTGTACTGCTGCAATGTTAATCTTACTGCTGACCGTTTAGCAGTAAAAAAGATCGATATTACTGCTGAGCCTGCTGTTACTGCAAACTTCATATCCATGTATTAAGACTCTATATGATTTTTGTAAGTCTGTTTGTTGCTTATAAAATCTATTCTAACTTCAGAGGTATCTCACAGTGAAGGAGTGAAGCAGAGTGTGGGAGGTGAAGGTCACACTGGACAATTTCATAAAGTATTTGTGGAACCGGAAGTAAGTCACGAATCAGACGATATATCAACAGACGAACTGTCGTCTGCTGGGGCTCACAACGAGGCGACTTTGCAAATACGTAAGTTTTTTATTTAGTATACAAAAATATAAAAGAATAACTAGATAAACTGCATTTGCTCGAATCACATCCAAATACCACCTCAATGTTTCCTTGAGCAAGAAAATATCTTTACTGCTCAATTGTAGGGAATCAAGAAACGTTCTCAAGGGCAACCTATATATGTTTCTAGAGCATGTTTCACAATCGAGTTAAAATACAAATTGCATAATTAGTACATAATTGTTGGTATTTTAAAAATTCCTCATGGGTAGATCAATCATTGTTGTTCATGATGTTAAAATGTATGTAGACATTACATATGCATTACAAATATGACACATTTTTCTTACTTAAGTGTCATGCATAGCCGATCATTCATATTTGTAAATTATTTCAAGCAATTCATAACAATTTACACTGTTACCACTCGTTATGTGAGATTTATTATCGTAAAACTTCACTCCAGCAAGCTGCTTTCCTTATTAGGATTGAGTTTGATTAAGCCTTATCTGACTTACCCTTACATTTTCTATAAATAGGCGATGAAGCCTTTCTTGGCACTCTGACATTCTCGCTGAGCCATCTGAGAGCTCGGTGTTATCGGGTTAAAAACTTAAACTAAGAGAAATTTGACTATTGCATGCAATATATTGTAGATACAGGCACAAAATCTATGAAAACTGTAAGCAATTAGGAATCAAGAGACAGTTATACAACGATGTTGCTATCCAACATCACGTAGCTTTCCTTGTTATAACTTGATTTATATAGACAGAAAAGTTCCATTAAAAATACTACCTTGGTAATTGCAAAATCATGTGAGTTTTGCAGTTTTAAGTTCCAAATCCTTTATTTGAGAATAAATATGCTCCTATATTAGTATATTACGACCATTTCACTGTTAATTAAGACCATCGATTTTTGTATCCTTATAGTGAAACTTTACTGTACATTTAGAAAAAAGAGATATTAAGTATTGTTTTCTATCGTTTGTTTCCAAGATTTATTGAAATAACAACTGTTACACATTGTTTCTCTTTTGTGATTTTATGGAATTGATGAGAGTCAACATCTATAGAAATGTACTTTTATATTATATGAGTCTACATTCGGAAATCCTCGGTCATTCTCGACACTGAGATATCTGCTTAGACGATGACCGAGATGTTCCGAATGATGAGTCTATAGTTCACGTTGATGAATCGACGTAGATCAAAAATCAATTCAATGTTATGTCTGTTGAGTGTTACGTTAGGTCCTTAATTAAGTTTCCGTGTTTTCATTCAATCCGGAAACCTGTTATCTAACCAGTTCTCTGATGTTTTCCTGATCTTGCACAACGTGTTATCACTTCAGGTCTTTCTATAATTCAGGATATTTAAGTTATTCCGGATTCTGATGACTATTCACAGGATTTTTATAAAATAAAGTGTACGAAGTATTTTGTGGTTTACGTTCACTTGTGTGCACAATTTACGGCTATATTTTAGTGAGAGATGTTCTCTTTAAAGTTCTCTTTTTAGTGGTAGTTCTGCCAACCCCAAAACGGTTCTAAATTTCTAGATTTCCTCAAAGTTCTTCAAAAAATCTCTCGACTCGTTCAAAAATTCTAGGTAATTTATAAAACTAGAACCGTTGTGGGGTTGTGAAAACAACCGCTATAGAAAGAATTTTGTGCTGCTTAGACTGCACTATGTCTGATAAAATTGGTTACGTATAAATAACATTTACCTTGTCTTTTTCATCTAAATTTGTTGATCTGGTCGTCATTTTTGCTGTGTTAGGAACCATATGGGTCATGAGATTCCCCACGCTGGATTAAGGCAACATCAGTCAAAGGTCGCTAGTTATATGATACTCTAATCTATGTACATGTATTATATATAAATGAGTAGTGGTATCGAGCTAGCGACCTGTGACTTCATGGATGCCGCAGTTTAACTTAAAAGTTATCTGCCACATAAAGGTTCACTGACCTCGCTGTATTTTGTATTATTGCCTACAAGTCACGTACTGTTATGAATATTTTCTCTTTCACATAACGCGTGAGGTATAACAAAGATAGTTTTGATTTGATGTTTGAACTATCAAACATTACGAGTTTTTATATATAGATAATATCACGAATGCCTCTAGCATTAATATTATTATATTTGTGCATATTGTATGTAATGTACGTTTTTCACCTCTTTATACGTATCAATTTTGAATCACACTATTTCAAAAGTGATTTTATCATACGTTTTAAATCGTCTTTATTCACCAATTTTCTAAAGGTAATTACATGTTAAAAAATGAAAAAGTCCTTTACTATATTTAGGCAATTATCGTAGTTTATGAACCACAGATACATTAAGCATGTATCCAATTGCATTCAACAAAATTCAGAAATTTTGATGTATATTATAAATGGTCTAATCTACTCTCACGGCGAGAAGGTAGCTTTTTCATATCTGGTATGAAGTATCTACTAAGTTTTTATATGACAAATTACTTATTTACAAAATACAAACTCGAAGCGTTTCAAAACTTCCCAATTGTAAATCCATGAATGTTAAACTCGTCGGTGATAAAATTTTCTTGAAGTATTTAAAGTAACGTGTAGAGAATATGAAATTAATTTCTTACAGCGACGTTGGATGATTTAATTGAGAAACGTGAATACATTAATTCAAACCTGTGGCAAGGACACGGAAGATATTTTATTATGAGTTGTATAATAAATTGACAATGACGTAAAACGCTTCGTAAACATTAAATACAGTTAATGTACATTACATGTGAGAGTTTAATTATGAACTAGATTTTACATTGGATATAATGTACGACATATATACTTAAGTGATCGACTTTTTTATTTTATTTACGTACGTGATGTTTGCTACTTCTTACATGGATATTTAAGTATTGCTAAAACATACCTAAAACACAGGCTGGGTTGAACTTGTATGGGATGAGGTATAACAAAATTTCTTATATGGATATGCACGTATATATATTAAATGACCGTAAAAGTAGATATAAGAAATGATATACATGTATGTCAAATTTGGGATTCCTTAATTATCATGGACTAACAGTGTTAGGAAGGAAACATAAGGACAAATAAAGGTGTTGAACTATATGGGATACTACAAAATCTAAGTATGTTCATATAATATACATGTATGGATACTATCATTTAAGACATGTTACAGGTTATTTGTAGGATTGACAATCTTGCTTTGGTGAGATTAGTTGTTTAAATATCGACCATGTTTGATAGATAATATGTACAAGGATGTTATGATTGGATCAATGAGGTACAGTTAAATTCCATTATTAGGACCATCAAGATCGATGGTCTTTACAGCGGTATTGTCTAAATATAGAGAATTTTCCCCCTTAAATTAAGCATTTTGGAATTAAAACTCGTCAAGAATCGCAGGATTTTGTAATAACCAAGGTGGTCCTTGTCATTCGGAACGACCTCGGCGATTTTCCACGCAATCTTTGTAGATGATCGCCGTGGTTGTTCCGAATGGGTCATTGTAGCGAAACTTTCCTGTTTAGGGAAACTGTGAGTAATATAGTTGTTTTGACGAGTGTTAAGTTACTGTATATTCTAAGAGTGAGTCTTAGTCGTGTGGATGCAAAATATCTGTTGAAATAGTTGAATTGTTGTTGTATAAGATTATGATATACATGTGTACTGTATAATGTGGGTTTATGCTAAAATTTAATAAGAAATACAAGTCAACTTGGTCTGTGGTTTCCAAATTCACATAAATAATAATATGAACGTTGTTTGATTGCCAACTATAACATAATGGGATAGATTATATGAAATTAGTGTATGCTACAATAAATGTTATAGGAGTAATGTGATTAGACGATCTGTCTGTTAGAGTAGTTTTGTAGAGTTGTCTTAAATATACAAATATGTGATAGGAGTTTTGAAGTAGTGTCTTAAAAACAAAGATGTGAAAGGAGTTTTGAAGTAGTGTCTAAAATATACATATATGTGACAGGAGTTTTGAAGTATTGTCTTAAATATACATATATGTGACAGGAGTTTTGAAGTATTGTCTTAAAATACAAATATGTGATACGAGTTTTGTAGTATTGTCTTAAATATACATATATGTGACAGGAGTTTTGAAGTATTGTCTTAAAATACAAATATGTGATACGAGTTTTGTAGTATTGTCTTAAAATACATATATGTGAAAGGAGTTTTGAAGTAGTGTCTAAAATATACATATATGTGACAGGAGTTGTGTAGTGTTGTCTTAAATATACATATATGTGATAAGAGTTTTGAAGTAGTGTCTTAAATATACAAATATGTGATACGAGTTTTGTAGTATTGTCTTAAATATACAAATATGTGATACGAGTTTTGTAGTATTGTCTTAAATATACATATATGTGATAAGAGTTTTGTAGTATTGTCTTAAATATACAAATATGTGATACGAGTTTTGTAGTATTGTCTTAAAATATATATATGCGATACGAGTTTTGTAGTATTCTCTTAAAATACATATATGTGATAGGAGTTTTGTAGTCTTGTCTTAAAATTTATATATGTGATACGAGTTTTGTAGTATTGTCTTAAAATATATATATGCGATACGAGTTTTGTAGTATTCTCTTAAAATACATATATGTGATACGAGTTTTGTAGTCTTGTCTTAAAATTTATATATGTGATACGAGTTTTGTAGTATTCTCTTAAAATTTATATATGTGATAGGAGTTTTGTAGTCTTGTCTTAAAATACATATATGTGATACGAGTTTTGTAGTATTCTCTTAAAATACATATATGTGATAGGAGTTTCGTAGTATTGTCTTAAAGATACATATATGTGATACTAGTTTTGTTGTATGATTACTGATTAGAAAAAGATGTGATAGTGATTAATATTAAGAAGGGTGATTAGACAATATATGTGATAGGAGTTTTGTAGTGTTATTACATTATATAAGTGATTGGAGACTTGTTTTGTGATTAGACAATATATGTGGTGGTGGTTCTGCAGTGTGATTAGACAATATATGTGATAGGAGTTTTGTAGTGTGATTAGACAATATATGTGATAGGAGTTTTGTAGTGTGATTAGACAATATATGTGATAGGAGTTTTGTAGTGTGATTAGACAATATATGTGATAGGAGTTTTGTAGTGTGGTTATACAATATATGTGATAGGAGTTTTGTAGTGTGATTTGATAATAAGTGTGATAGGGTTTGTAATAAGATTAGAATATATATATAAGAGTTTGTAGTATTACTTGCAACGTAAATATCTTATGTAAAAAGATTTCGTAATGTGATAAGACAATGTGCATGTATGTAACAGGAGTTTTGTAATGTGAATGTATTGTTTTGGTTTCATAAAGTTTGACGTAAGAGGAAGTGTTAACTTAAAGTATAACACTTAAAACCCAATATCTGTTTTATTAGATACATTTACAAGAGCTGGTCACGCTGGGGTGGCACAGGCCCAAGACCCCCAATTTTCCATTATATTCAAAATGATAGAAATGAAACTTTACATATTTGGGGTTTGTTTACGTCTTCTAGCTGCATGTAATTAAACCAGATTAGTTCTACCTTGATAAGTCCCTGTTCGATGTACATATAATGTAAATTATGCTATTCTAAGTATATGAAAGAATACACATACTATGTCCTATTTATGGATAAGAAATAAAACCAAAAAAAAGCTATAATTGATTGTATTTGTCAACAAAAATTATGACAATTTATAATAATTAGTTAGATAAGTCAATCTGACATGTATTGATAGTAAGAGATTATATGTTAGTAATAGACCTATGTATGATAGTACAGTTTTTATAATATAATTACTGAGATCAATCAATGGTCAGTCTGTACTTTATTACATGATGTTTATCATCGATTTGATGTATTAGTAACAACGATAGTCTCCTATCACTCCCCTTTATATCCCAGCTCAGTGTAGGCGTTGTTGTTTGTTTATGTCAAAAAGCTGAGAAAATGATTTACTCCATATACTTATATAGTAGAAACCATCCGAGTCTCAGTCATATCTTCAACCATGTAGAAAAAACAAGGATTTATGACTATATAACATCTTGTAATTACTTTTCACATATTTAAGTAGGTGTATATGATATCTACTGTTAATAATTGGTCATAAATTGGATTTAATAAGTGTGTTGTAATGTTCAGTATAAATCTTGTATGTTTAATATAATCATCTTTTGCTTTTCATTTGCTGTACTTAATATAAATCTTATATTTAATATTGTCATTGTCATTTGCTTTTCATTTGCTGTACAAAATACCATTTACATGATATATTTTAATTATGTCATTGAAATTCAATTTAATTCATTTCCATAGATATAATTATTTTATTTCCGGTGCTAATGATTACTTGGTGGTTTTATCTTCATTAATTTCCTACCACGATAGAAAAACAGTTAGAAAAGGAAACATTTATGTAAAACTATCAAACATCAATTTAACTTAATATTCGCTGTTCTAATGACGATTTATCATTTTTTATAGAAATTAATGATAGATAAATGATTTCAATTCAAGGAATTAATGGAATTTCAACTACTGTTGTTTTTCTGTGAGTTTTAGACGAGTTATAAGTTTACAATACGTTAGAAGCTGAATGGCTTGTATTTATCATTAAATTTTGTACCACAACTGAAAAATAATTTACATATTTTTCATAATTTACCTTGACTCGTTATTTTGTTTCACGATACATCTGAGCCAAACTTTATTGTATTCAAGAAATAACAGTCAGTTGTTAATAGTTTATCGTAAAATCAAACACAGACACAAGTTTTGATGTGTCAGAATTAAATTACAAATGCTTTAGTGTGAGTTATTTAGTAAGTGTATCAAAACGAATGCCTATGTTTTATTTAACCACAAAATATAAAAAAACCTGTGTGTTATTCAATTGTTACTTAGAAAAATAAATAATTTAACCATTAAGTTTAAATTACTACTACTAAATTATCGCGCATAAGTGGTCATGTATGTGTTCAATAATAAAATATGTAAATTATGTAATGTTAAATATAAAGTGGAAAATGCAGATGTCTATGCTAGAATGGTATCTTCATGGCCAAATATATTGCATATGATAGATGTTGCTGGGATTAAAATGTAGTTTTGATGATGATAATTCAATTTCAGGAAGAGGTCAAACAGATAAAGTTGCCGGACGTTCAGACAGGTCATATGAAGATAAAGAACTTATTGAGAAGTGTAAAGCTTTGATAACAGAAGCTGCTGGACGAGTAGAAAAACAATCATTAGCTAGGCCTAGCTTTAATGAACATATTACTGAACAAGTTACTGACATTGATGATATCACTCATGATGATGATGACGGTGATGATGTCTTTGAAGTAGTGCACGTAAACAAAGATGGGAAGTTGGTAAATGATAAAGCAGACAAAAATAAGAGTGATGGTATAAAAGATAAACAAACAAATTCTACTTTTGGACCTGGTAAATATCAAAGTAAATCGTGTGGTAATACACCGGTTAAAAGTGTTAATAAAGCTGACAATAAGCAATATGCTTTAAAGTGTGGAATCATTTCAGATAACAGTATTTTCTATGATGATATTGATGTCGAAAGTGAGAAAAGGGTAAACAATAAAAGTTCTGAACAGTCATCTGCATCAAGCAGTAGTAATGTCTCACCAAACAAGAGTGCTGTAAAGAATAGTCCAAAAAAGAATCCACTCGCAAAAATGTTTAAATTTAGTCGGAGAAAACAAAAAGCAGACGTATCGTCTGAAACTAATGGTAAAAAGATTGAAGGAATTGTTGAGGAAAATGTTGGTGATGATTCAAACAATGTTTCTGATAATGATAAAGTTGGATTAGGAGAATCAAGTGGCAATACCAGTGAAGATGGTACTCCTATAAAGAGACTGAATTCATTGGACAGTGGTATTGTAGTTGATAAAGTGACTGCAGGAGTAGAATATGCTGTTGTTCAGAAAAAGAAGGCAAAAGGTCTAGTGCCAGTTAAAAATGTTGAGGTCCCAAAGAAGGCAGATAATGAAAATGAGATTTCCAAGCCTAGTGAAGATTCTAAACAAGACAATGGTAAAATAACTGAAGATAAAAGTGAACCTTTGTACATGAATGGTACAAAGGATAATCAGGATTTTGTATATATAAATGAAAGAGCAATAGATGTAAGTGGTTTACCCGAGCCAGTTACTGACAAAATCTTGGATTCACTTCCAGTTGGTAAAGAAGACAATGTTGTAAGTGATGTAACGTCTGAAAGATCTGGTACTGAAGCAGAAGTACAGTCAATAGTTTCATCAGATTCTGTAGCAAGTTCTGGAGCTAAATATAAAGTATCTGATAAAACTAAACCAGAGAAGCCTCCAAAACTGAAGAAGAAAAGTTGGTCATTCCAAGTCATGGGTAAAAAGGATAAAAAAGGATCCAATGAGGATGAAATTGATACTGATAGTAATAAAGTTTCAATGGACCCTAGTGCTTCACCTCCACCCGAAACTAAGAAATCTAAATGGCTATTTGGAATGTTTTCATTTCGACGAGGCAGTGATGATATGACGTCATCCACTCCAAATCTCCAACAAGTGGGAATACCTGAGGAACAGGAGACAGATGGTCAAGTTAAGTATAGAACAAAGATGAAGAAAAAGGGGAAAGAGAAGAAATCAAAGTCTCCTAAGAAAGACTCCTTAGACAAACGAAGTACATCATTGATGGATATAGCACCTAGAGAGTCTAATGATATGAGAAAACGAAGAAGTAAGTCCATTCTTTGATTTCTTGTTATTTTTCAATAGTTTTACCTTTTTGTCAGTTTTACTCTGAATTCTGTGAATGAAAGTTTAGATTTCATTGTAGGCTTGACTTGATGGGTTGAATGCGTTTAGTCTAGTTTCTCGTTGCAACCATAGATTGTCATAGTTTCTTCTATGTAGTTGTGTTTATGGAAATGAGATATAATCTGTCTAGTCTGGAGCCAATATTGATTGTCAGTTGCAAGTGATAATAATATTTCACCAATACATTGTTGCAGTCCTTGATCTTAAGCTGTAATAATGGTAAAATATACTTTGCTTCTGAAATTTCTGTGAAGAAAATTTTCTCGAAACAAAAATTATTCTTGCATGAACAGTTTTCTTTAATCATTTCAAGGTGATGGTGTTTGATTTTTCACTAAATGACATTATAAAAGCATGATATTACTAAACCAAAACATCTGAACACTGAGTGGATAACATGAAAAAAAGATTACTTTTAGTATTATTTAAAAATGCCTGAGTCAAAATCTCACTATTGTAATCATTGTGTCTGAAAGTACAAATGAATAAGTGGCATAGATATAGAGTGATATTTCTACAATTTATCCATTTTTGATCGCCATTGATTTTGCAACTGCTTAATGAAACTGGCACCTAATGTATTTTGTATACAATATCACTGAATAAGATACTTAAAATATGGTAACTGCTGACAGATCCTTCAATATGTTAGAGTTTTACCTGACCTGAGCCTCGATTGTTGTCCATTGTCTGTTAATCTTCAACATTTTCATTAAAGAAACCATCGTCTTCTATACCATTTGGCCAATGTGGCTAAACCTGAATTGTACCTGACATGTAGCAACCAACTTCTAGGGCTACTTAACTCTATCATAAAGTTGAATATAATTAACAGTCAAAAGTCTTCATGTGAGAAACTCAGCCTCAGGGTTCTTTGTTATAATTAAGCATACAATCCTATTTAAAATCTAAGTTATGTCATCTTACATAGGATATTGACCTAAAGTATAAAATATATTTAGATTTACACAATAATCAACGTAATTATAATGATTTATTTTGATCAGCATTTAAACATTACTAGTCTCTATTCTTTGATCATAATAAATAATCATCATAAACCCTTTAGAAATTTCGCCAAAAACAATTTACAATTTAATTTTCCTTCATATTTCCAGATTTTAAAATGTTATAACTTTTGTTTTATACTTGAAACATATTTTTGTAAGATAGTATGATATTTTTGTACTGTCTCTAATAACCATACAGTCTCATATCAGGGGCTATCAGGCTTATATTGACAGCCTTGATAACCTCTGGGAACGAGAATGATAATCATATAGATGTGATAACATTTCTCTTTAAAATACTACAAAAGTAGAAGCTGCTATATTAAAACTTTGAAGTAATTTTCTGCACAAGTGGAGCATTCAATAGAAATATTTTGAGGAGGGAGTAAGGTTTATAATACAAAAACTCTTTTGCATCACACAGTTGAGATTACATGTATACCCCATAGTACAGAAAACATCTTCAATGTGCCTCCTTTTCCTAGACATTCATAGACATAGACATTTTGAAACACATTATCATCCAAAGAAAACTAAACTTTAAGAAGAAAATTATTTATTAAAATATGATGAACAGCCTATAACCAAATACCTTAAATCTTACTTAAATCATTCTGTCATATTTTATCTGATAAAATTTAAAAGGCAAAAATCACTGAAGGAAAAATGGATTAAGATAGTTTAAAGATATCTGTAATGTATGGATATACAATATATATATATACTCCTACATATACCTTGTCACTGTAAATAACTGATGTGTTTTACTGTTTGTATTTTATTTTGACTGTCAAAGGACATTTAGTGTCAACTTATCCCAATCACTAATTTGTAATTATTCCCTCTTCTATCTTATGGCTCTTCTGCCTTTTCTGTTGGTTTCATACTTAATTTAATAATATATGATATACAAGTACTTTAATGCTATTAGTAAGTAAGGGAGTCCAGAATGTGTTTCGAAGTAAAAGGGAGTTTAGGCAAAGCATTGTTTCTCCTTTAGGGTCCAGATATAAGCAATAACATTGTGAGTTATGATTTTTGTATTTAATTGTATACAAATTTTGTGTACTATACATGTAAATGTATTTTGAAATTTGCAAAGGGTGTATTTTGTATTTAGAAAATTTTGGGAGATGAATGAGTATTTTGCTGATTTTAAATGATTACTATTAAATAGTGTCACCCCCCCCCATAAAAATTATTATGGTTGTTGCATATCATACATAGATAATGTATTTTCTTTTCATTCTAAATCACTGAGCTCAATAAGCTGTTCTGTATCAAACCTTATTAACATACACAGCTTAACAAAATTTGAATAAATTAAACTAGTGACTTACTACGTACTAGTAATTGACAGTTTTACAAATGGACCATGACATATTTAAACCCTATTATAATATAAAATATATGTTAGGTATGTAAATGTTTACAGTTTACTTACAATTAGTTAACTTTCACTTATTTAGTTATTTACCATAATAAAAAAAAAACTTAAAAAAGTAGTAAAAATATGAAGTACATAAAAAATCATGTTAACATTTTATTCAACTTAAGTTTTTTGTGTTTATAATTATGATTCTGGAGCCGTATTGTCCAGCAAGCTTTCACCATACAATCAGTAGCCTTAATTATCAATATATTTACGATCTTAAGTAATTGCATTTTTGTTTAAGGTTTGTCATTATTTGAAAAAAAACTTTTTATGTTTTTATAACCATTAGGTAATGAAGATTACAGCTTGTTATGAATTTTATTAAAATGTACATTAGTGCTACATTGAATTGTTTTATTAATTGTGTTTTGTTGATTTATGTTAAAAGTTGTGGTTTGATTACCTGTCCAATAAACATTGATTTCAATATTTGGTAGTCAAAGTTATATTTACAAAAACTTCAGACAATACTATTTTGTCTTATAGCTCAAATCTACTGGTTTGTACCAGTCTAAACATATGACAATTTCTTATCTTCGTTCTTCTTTCATTGTCTGTGAGTATACTTAGATCATACAGGTCTGTCCATCACAAATTGGTTAAAAAGCAACTACAGTAAAACTCCACTTTTAGGTACATCAAAATCAATGGTCATACATGTGGCATGGTTACAATATAGTGGTCTTTTTCTTAAAATGAAAAAGACTAAAAAATAGTCAAAACTCATATGATTTTATGATTTTGTAGTTACAAAGGTTGTTTTTAGAGCAGAAATTTACTGTTCAACATCAGATGGACTGACTTACATCCTCTAAACGAACCATTATGGTTTAAGGTTAATTCTTGACAAATAGTTGTTGAACAAAAAAGTACAATAGTAAATAGGTCATAGTAATTATTTAAATTATACTTTTTGTCTTATTCAATTTACTCCAGGGTGTTTTGGCATCATCTTTATGCATTCTGGTGTTTTTCTCTCATTTTAGCTTTATTCAAGATGACTTTTATTGCTGACTTTATTTATAATGTTTTACTTTAAGTACAAAAATATATATGTTTTACTTCATTCATACTTGTAAATAAGTGTTTGTAAAAAAGGCTTTATAAATGCTCAGCTAGTTCATGGTTAATATAAGAAATCTTTGTCAAAAACCACAGATGACACAGATAAATCTATCTTGAAAGTCTGTTAACAAAATTTAACAAAATGAATGCATGTTTGACTTGACAATAGTTTTTTGGATAAAACTTAAGCATGCTGTTAAATTAATTTGACATAGATGTAGATGACTGGATTAACTTAGTTAAAAGGTTCAGACTTTCTTTCATAGGGGTAATACCAAGGCTTGTGCAGGTTATAAAATTTCCAAGGTTCAGAATTCATGTGGCTCTCGTCCAACTATCAAACCAAAGACTGATAGAGAAACCATACAATAAAAAATATATTAATAGTCTTGGTAATTCTCTGGTAATTAGACTACTGGTATCTATTTATCAATCTGTCTCCCATGGGAGTCTTTCATAGAAGCCAAAAATGATGGTTTGATTGAATTATACTGTCTTTGCAACTGGAGAAGTAAAGAAATCACAATTAACTTATGCAATGGTCATTAGAAATGGTCTATATAGGATCTAAACAAAGGACATCATGATTCCTATGTGCACATCTCACCAATTGACCATTTCTCCCGCATTAAAATTTATTAAACTTGAGTTAATGCTAAATGCTAGGCATTTCTATCAAGCAGTTTTAAAAAAAACAGACTAAAAGCAGACACAAAAAAGCCCTGATCCGAGTACTCAGTGTTTCCTTCAAGAGGCTGGTTCCTCCTGCCATAAATGTTGTTGGTAAATGATAAGAGATTATACAAACTGCATTGTAATTATAGTGGAACCTTATTCTTTAACTTATAAGAGGGCTATAAGGCAGAAAAAGGAGCAGGGCCCAGTGCATCTGTGGGGTTCAAACTCCAATAAAGCTTATCTTTCCAATAATAGGGATTACACGGCAGAGAGGGGGGAGGAGAAAATGCTCAGAGTGAAGCCCTTGCTATTTTATGTTATCTCCAGTGAGTGATTAAAAGTAAAAACTATTGCACTGCGTAGTTTGTTAAGAAAATGAAAGACATTATTCAAACCATTTAAATACAGCCAGTATATAATACTACATTCTATACTAAAATAGTTCCATTCATAGAAATTATACTTCAGATAAGATAAACCTTACATAATACAATATCATCTGCCTTATACATCATATAATATACTTCATCCATGTAAAACGTTCATACCAAATTTCTTTGTACAACTTACGAGGCATGTCAGTGATGCATACACAAATGACATAAATACACTGTTATTATTGATAAAGCTATATATCCAATATAATGTTGGTTGGTTGAATGACTACTGTTCATATTACCATATATTTTCTATTAAGAGGGCATTGCAATTTCCAAATTTGGGCTGTTATTAAGAGTTTAAAAAATGGTGAAATACCAACATGAAATATGTATATGTAAGTCTTCCTTTTTTCATAGATATAGTGAGAGGGCATTTATTAGGGGAAGGGGATTTAGTAGAAGTTATATGGTATTTATATCATATAAAGCCACAGGGAAATATTTTATATGTGGTATTATGATCAATGAGCATTTTTGAGGAGATATCAACAATATTTGACATTTTCTTATACATTTACATATTTGTTTGTATCTATGTTCGATTTTACGTAAAAACACTCAAAATGTTAATCAATTGCCTTTTTCTGACCTTCCAATTTTTATGATAGATTTGGTACATGACCCATACATGTTACATATATATATCAGGCTTTCAAAATAGGAAACATTAGTCTAAAGACTTAATTTATATTAACTTTCTAAGGTTTTAAAGCTGTTTGTTTACTGATTTCAATCAACTTAAATATCAACTTTTCTTAAATCCTCAAACCATATTTTAAAATTATGGAAGCAGTGTTCTGATGATGACAATTTTAGTGCAAATGAACAAGCAATTGTATTAGAACTCTAAAAAATTGTCATTTTATGTATTAACCTTAGTAACCATTTAGGTAATTTTGATTTGTGGGTTTTTTTTAATTACATTTTATATTTCTCACAATAAATAGCTTACTTTGCCTTAAGATATTAAGAAATCAATTTTTATATAAATTACAGACTCTAACAGATAATTTCAAAATATCACAAATATTTAACCATACCTGTGAAAAACTAGCTTTAATGATAAGTTACTAACTTTTAAGCCTATCTTCTGACAAGATGATGCATTGGTACCAAAATTCAGGTTTAAAACTTTCAAATAGAAGGTGGATAGGTATCATAATCATTTCAAGTTGGCACAGTTAGCACTCCATTAATTTTTGAATTGAGTATTTTTTTAGAAGGAATGTTACTCCAAAGAGAACAACATAAGTAAAACTTACATGTGTTGTATGTACTTAATTTTCAGTAAATCTTTCTAACTAAGCAATACATTGGCCTATATTAATCATATCAAATATATCAACTTAGAAACATGAGCATCCTTTCTGTTTCAAAGTTGTACATATTACGTTTTGCTAATTTAAATCATTTTTCATTTGTCTTAAAATTGACTGGATAATTAACATTACTAAAGTAAAGTTGTTTTTACACTCTGCTTCATCAAATTTTCTACAATTTATGGAAATGGTATTTTTCTATTTTTTTATTTTGCTTACAAAATGTTTGCATATCTTGCTTCACTTGACTTATTTACAGGTATTATAGAAGATGACTTAGAGTATACTCCTACTGATGCATTTGAAGGGGTCACTCTTTCTGATCTGTCACAGGGTTGGTATTTATACTTACATAATTATATCCCTCTTTCAGTATATATAAAAGGGAGTTAACTCTGTATACTATTATATGAGACTTGTTCAACTTGCATTACCTCCCTTTATTTCATTCATTATGGCCATTTTGTTGCTGACTGCTTATTTTGCTTTCACTAACTTTGTGGCTGGGTTTGCATTACGTCTTTTAAGAAGACACACTAAAAATAAATCACTATATAACATGATAGCTATATATTTGTTCTAGAATTAGAAATTTATTAACCTTTTTTCATTGGAACATTGTGATGTGTTTAGCTTTGATTAACAATCAATTAACAAAAATGTTAAACTCTAAAATGGTGATTTTGGTAAGGTTGTGGTAGCAAAATAACTAATATTCTGTATATATATTTTATCACTGTGTCTGTATGGTTTGTATATAACCATAACTTATTATATATACATATTATGCAAAGAATTATACCGTGGGCACCTGCTGTAAGAAAGCAATCAAGCCACTGTCTTTCGTTGGTCGCTTAATGCAGGTTATACTGTATACCATCGTCGGTAACCCACGGTACTCATACATAATGAATACCGTGGGCAAATCAACTAGCGAAACCGGCTCTATCGAAATTACGATATGAATATTCATGTACAAAATTCGACCAATGAAATCCATTCTAACAAAAATTTAGAATTCTCCGCGAAGAAGAGCTCTCTATTTTCGTTTACAACGCGTCTGGGGAAAAGGCCGAACAGTTTCGAATGACAAAATGGCAGCCTCCTCATCCGACGCCGCTAAAACATGCTGTATGTGTTTTGGGCCAGTTAATGGTCGCACATACAGAAGCGTCACTTCAGACGTCAGTAAACAACAATGGGGGCCAATATCCACGCAACTTGGTGCCAAACTAAACGGCTATTTGTGTAATTTTTGTGTAAACAAGTTGAACAGAGTGTGTCGTCTTGAACTTTGAAGACGAATCGAAAACGAAACTGCAACAAATCCTTCTTGAAAAGGAGAAGCTTATGAGTATTCTCAGTGATATGTCGGGAGTTTAACAGTCCAGAACTGATTTTGAGCTAACTTCCAAACTACATGTACCTGCTACGACTCCTAAAGGTAAATATTTGCGAATTTAAGTTTTAGTTAACTAACATGAAGTACAGTACACAGATTGGACCAAGGCTTTTTATTACAGTGAACTCGACAGTTCCGGGTCAGTAACGAAACAAACGATGCGTGTCTCTTCAAAACGTAAGTTGTGGGAATCAAACCTGCATAAATTGATAAACAAATACGTCCACTTTACCTAGTCCTATATATAAGACCCTCCGTAACTCATTTCACATTGGGACATTATTCCTACGTAACAGAAGCAATGTCCAAATGAAAAATAAGTTACGGAGGGTTTTATATATAGGACTACAATTTACCATGCTATAATAAATTAACAGTGTTTATTTGCTTGTAATTTCCTACAATTTTCGAAATTGCATGTTGCAAACTCGATAGTTACGGGTCGCACTTGCCAATTCCGGGTCGCATGACAGATGCTTGTCTCTTTAATCCGGAGTGGTCTCAACAGGGTTAAAATCAATAAAACTGTCGACTTTTTGTCCATAAAGACTTTATCTCATATTTTCTTCCGAGTTAAACAAAAATAAAGCTCGTAAATGAAAGATCTAATCATGTCACTTGCAATTACCTATTGCATATAAAAACAAGTACCATAAATACAATTAGTTGCGTGTAAAAAGTAAAACTCAAAATATCAAACAATGATTGTATTTAATTGACAAATATCTTACATATGGGATAAATTTATGTATAAAATAAACTTTAAATGTAAAAAAAAATACTTTTTAATTAAAATAAATGATTGTATATAATACGGGTTAAGTTTTGACCCGAAATTGTCACGTGCTTACCACGTCAAATTGTTTGCATTATTGTCAAACAGTAATTAGATTAAACAAATCTATGAGTGAAATCGTGTTCACCGATATATTTCCTGCAAAATGATGTGCAATAAGGACTTATTTTATCTAAATTGTGGATATAAATCGCTGTTTTTTCGAACGCATGGACGAAACGTTCACGTACTTTCGCATTGGTTGGAAACGACGCTGTTTAGTGTTTCATGACTATGACTTCCGGTAGAGAAATGTTAACATGGAAAGTTTGTGTAACGTCAGCTAAGTGGTTAGTGTACATGACTTAACTATCATATAATCAAAATAGTGAATTATTAAGGAATCATCTGTACTATTTAAAAAAAGTGACCCGGAATTGTCGATGACCCGGAACTGTCGAGTTCACTGTAGGTTAGAAAAAGTGATCAACAAAAAATAACCTACACTAGTTTCTGGGAATGCACTCTTAGTCTAAGATTGTCCCTTTGACATTCAAGCTCCAAGAATTAGATGACAAATTCCTTTAAGGATGGGTTGTATAAAGCTGATGTATGAAAAGGCACTTGTACTCTTTTGCTTTAAAGCTAGCTTTTTATGGCAACATGATACAGTGTCCAATTGGTTCAATCCCATTTTGTGCTATTTTTTATGATATTACAATGTATTACTAGGCAATCATTCACTAAAACAGTCTACAGTTGAGCTGATTTAGTGATTACTGAGGATTGTCAAAGTATTCTTGGTAATTTTTGGTAATTACAATGTCATTATTTGGTCTCATGTTTATATAAGAATGAGTGTAGCATTAACAGTCTTATACTAAGGCCTCTTACTTATATATTTCTATTTCTATTATAATTTAGTGAATCATTATTGTACAAGTTTGATTTAATGTAAGCAAAATCTGAATATTTTCTGCTCCTATTTACAGAAAACAAGAAGCGTCCTCTTCATGTGGCTTTGACACCAAATACTGTTACCCCTAAGAGTAAAAGAGGGCTATTTGTCACTCCAAGAAAGAATGTTACTGTAACACCAAAAGTATTGAAACAGAAATCAAATGTTGAAGATAAAAGCATGCAGACCAAAACTATTAGTTCAGATTATGTAGTTAAGGTATGTTCTACTTAATTGTTCTGTTCTTCTTTAAGTCAATTATATTTTATTACATGATCCATTAGTGTCCTAAATGGAGATGTATGTCCAGTAATTTTCTAAAGAAAATATATTTGCAGCTCTTATAAATATGTACAGACAGTGGTTAGTGTGCTCGACTTTAAAACGGCCAATCAGGTTTGATTAGCATTAATGGTTAGTCAATTTTAAATGCATTATAAAGTACACAAGTACATGTGAAGAGAAGTGCATGCTATCTGGCGAAGTAAACTGGATCCTGTAAAAATATAAATGTTTAGCATAAATGTTTCAGCATAAAACCATGCAAAAAGTAAATTATCCTTCCCTTAAGGAAAATCAATATTTAATACCATTTTTTATGGAAATGTATAACCTGCTATAGCTAGGAATTGAACCAGGAATGTCCAGATACGTAATTTTCTGCTCTACTAATGCAAAATGTATCATTCTTCTGATTTCAGGTTATGGTAAAATCTATTCAAAAGGAACGTACATATTGTACATGACACACTGCAACAGAAGTTAATTAAAGTCCTTATACACAAAGGAACTGAGTCTGCTTTTTGTAAACACTTGTCTAAGAAGCGTGCATACAGGGCAGCCATGACAGAAGTGGTCCAAAGACAGATCATAAAAGAAATGCAGGAGATAGTGAAGAGAAGAGAAACAATTTTAAGATGTTCTAACAATGAAACTCTATTTGATTTTGACTGGAATTCAACTCACAGTTTACTTGAGAAAAATATGCCAACATTATTGTCTAAATTTATGAAAAGGTTGTCATCAAACATGGAAGTTTACATGTGTGTCAGAAAAATATGCGTTAACATTTCATACCATTGTTAAGTTAAGTGTTTTTAAGTGGGACTGCATAACGCCAGTAAAAGGCCATTTTTGAAGTGCATATTCTAACATTTCTCAGTGATCTGAGAAGATAAACTAACAAAATTTTCTGGACATCAAAACATCTTATATTTTTATACAGAGAACATCTAGGTGCTATATTTTGGACTAATAACATATGACATTAAAAAAGGCCCTCTTTCCCCGAATACCTTGTTTTAGCCGATACTATAGTCATTTTTAAAGTTTTAAGAGGGTTCGAACACCTATAGAGCCTTAACTTTTATTTATAATGTTTATGTAAACTGTGATAGTTTCTTCATACTGCAATCATTAAATTGAACATAATTTTATCATCGTGCTTTTGTCAAATACACAGGTGACAGACTCAAAATTTCCTTATTATAGTATGTATATATATATGATAGTAGGGTAAAATTGAGGGGGGCAGGAATCGGTACCGATGATTTGCCCCTTAAAAGTACACCCGATGATTTGCCCCTTTAAAGTACACCCGATGATTTGCCCCTTAAAAGTAAACCCGATGATTTGCCCCTTTAAAGTACACCCGATGATTTTCCCCTTAAAAGTACACCCGATGATTTGCCCCTTTAAAGTACACCCGATGATTTGCCCCTTAAAAGTAAACCCCATGATTTGCTCCTTTAAAGTACACCCGATGATTTGCCCCTTAAAAGTACACCCGATGTTTACACTATTGTTAAATCCATAACCTTTTGTGTTTTTTTTCATACACAAAATGTAGTTTATAATTGTGTTTACATATGTATTTCGCGGTTTAAATTTACCACGTTTTTTCTAACTGCAAAGCTATTGGCTAGACGTTAGCCTTATCGAGTGAGTCATATAATAATGTATACACATTTACAGATAGCGTAAAATGGTCTTTATTTGCGACCGCTAAATTAGTAAAGCATAATCGTCTTTTTTATAAATGGAGATATTGTAGATAAACTTAACAAGAGAAACTCTGTTTTATAAACAAGACGTATAAATAATAAAACAACATAACTCTAATTATTAAATGTTATCTACTACCATCTAAAAATTTAATCACCGGTTATAGCACACAGTTGGATTGATTATTTACGTATCAATAAGCTTGAGGTATGCGTTAAAAGCTAGTTAGTTTTTCTCTGTACGTATCTTATCATATACAAGAAGACTGAGGACATAATTAAATTAAACTACCAAGCACTAGATAGATGCCTTCAGTTATATTTTATTTTAAATAAACATATTATGTTATAACAATTATGCAATCGTTCCAACATGAAATACTTATACGAATCTATAATAGCAACATATTAACACTTGGTATATACGTAATTTTATTCTATATCTATTGAATCAAAATGAGCACATGGTCACATTCTTTCATCGCTTGAGTAACTAAACTTCATTGATAATGAAATATGAGACACTATAGTTATTTACAATGTCATAGTACTTAACCTTACTATTTATAGAAAACTACGGAAACGTATAAGGCCCTCCACTTATCTAAAAGTTTCACATCATGTCAAGTTTTTTCTTGCCGAATGCGAAAGGTTATTACATTACAGCAATCGACATAGATCACATTGGAAATGCGATGCTGGCGACTATTTAAATTCTGCATAGCGATGACTCAATACATACTCAGACAAACGGGTGGACTGTGCTAAAATAAACTGAAAATGTCCACCAATCACAAGTTTCAGTACATCTTACCACGGCGGCGTTTATGTTCGAATTGCGATTAGGAGGGCAAGAAGAGGCATCGATTTTCAATAAGGAGGTTAAGAGGAGGTACAAATTGTGATGAGGAGGCCAAGTTGAGGCATTGATCGGGAATGAGGAGGATAAGAGGAAGCATCGGCGCAGCATGGGGAATGAATCGCTAGGTGTTGCGCGAGAATTTTGCGCCAATTGAATTCACCTCTATGTTATTCAGAAGAGCCGCTTAAAAGTTTTTGATGCAGTTGCTGTCGCTCATTTGTCAATTGTAAGCAAAATGGATTACAACTGTTTTCCTTTCCGAGTACCCGATGCAGTGAAAGAAAGTACGGATATAAACTTGATATTTTCTGAGAGTTTTAACCTCCAGAAAAGACACAATGTGTCCAACGCATGCGGATTTGTTAATATCGTTTTACAGAAGTGCTTCGACGTTGCCGGTATTGCTTCAAAAATCGTGTACGGTAAACTTATGGTGGAGAACTTTACTACACCTCATGTATGGTTGGAAATAGGTGATTTTACCTTGGACAACACCTATGTGGAAGATATACCTGAACACATATTTATTTCAATGAAAAAAGTGTCAATATGTAGCTAAATCTCCGCAATCTACCAACGATTTTGTCGGAGATATATTTACTAAGTTAATTGGAATTGACTATCACAACAGCTCTTCCTTTGAATGGATGTTTCAACATTCTGAACAATACTTGATGTTATCTAAAAACATTATTCAGATGAAACGCTACTACCGCGATATGTCAAATTTCATGGAATACATCATGGATATGTCACCGCTCCAACTGCAGCCAAATGATACGTGCTGGTGGTGTCGCTCACGCATGTGCTCCTACATAAAGTGTGATAGGTGCAACGGTGCCAGATACTGTAACCAACAATGTATGCTAGCAGACAAATCAGTCATTCATCACGCATTATGTGTATTACCCTCTTCAAAATAAGACACTAAATACACTTACTTTATCATATGCGGTTTCTTCGACTCACTTCAACCACACGACGCTTTAAATAGGTTGATCTACCAACAACCCGTTTAGTGTTTACTCGTATGTCAGAGGGTGAAGACCATAAAACGATGATGGATATATTTAATATTGAGAAGAAAAGTAGAAAACGGATAATGTCATCGGCAAAGGATCCTATTCGTTCAGTGCGAAAGAATGGCAAAAGAAGTTTGAAAGCTAAAAAATCGTCGACTGAAGTGTATATTCGTATGGTTCTTCCCGCGGAGCAAACGACCGCTATAGCGAAAAGCATGCTCGAGCGCCAGGCGAAACCAAAAGATATATCGGTGTATGGAATGGATGAATTCAAACCATCTCATGTACAGCGCGCGGATGAGCCGCTCAAGAACAACAAGCGAAGTAAAAAACGTGGTAGGACATCTGGCGGTAAGAATCAAAAACTTAAAGACATCGCCACAATAGGACCAGTATTAAGCTGAGCGGTTTGAATCGTTTAGCCTCATTTATTCTTTGGACTCTGAAGGTGATGTTTCGGTGTGACGTCTGTTTAAGAGTGTACAGTAGAAAAGATAACATGCTTAGACACAAAAAATCAGCGCATTCGGACAATGAGGACGACATGTCTGACAGTCTCGAAAAAGAGGATATTTTTGGAAAACTGGATGAAAGTGACACTGCTTCTAGTGATGAAGCTATGATGTCGGAGGAGGATGACTCTTCGTCACATTCAGACATCGATCCCTGGGACGAAATCATAGACGAATCGTATCAGAAGTGTCAGTCACAGTACGATAACAAAGTGGCTGCAATCATGGATGACGACAGCGAAGTGAGTGACGATGAGGCTAGGGAGGACGCCTTTGAGGACCTAAAAAGCGTCTACAGAACGATGATGATGAACAGTTTCGGACGTAAATTGCTATGGTTCCAAGCGATGAAAAGAGATCCCATCTATAACGCTATAAAGAAGACGTTCAACCGGCTCGTCGACAAAGAAGGTTTCGATCAGGAGGAAGCTATGAAATACGCCATACTCAAGCGCAAGTTTTTGTTTGATAAGGTCTTAGACGCCTATGACCTTCCAGATTTGTCAGAAAAGAAAGACAATCAACCATCGAAGAGTGCCTAATGGAAGAGACGTAGCAAGGACAGTAAAGATTGCTTCCGAACTATCGCGTGTGCTTCGAGATTCTTTCTAATTTGAGAGAGAAAAAATAAGAATGCTAAACTGATATCAATAGTGTGGAAATATGTGCTTTAAATTCGATGGACTTTATATTCTCGTTTGTGTTTTTCTGAAAATATGTATCACAAATATAAACAGTGTGTATCAATAAAGTTTACATAAAGCCTTTTTTCGTTCTTATAGTCATTATACATATATATGTATATAAGATGTTAGGTAAAGGAGTCCAAATAGCACGCTTGTATGCCGTGACACTCTTCATCACGCTATAGTAAACAGTACACTCTAGTATACGTTTAATTGTATTTTGACAAAAATGTATGCTTCACATTGACATGGTTAGAATCTGAAACGACGGGAGGTCTTTAGATTTAAACATAGCCGTGAATCATAAATTAGACTCCTTTATCTTGAATATTGAATATTATGACACTAGATCCTGAGTGGAGAATCTCCAGAAATTGAAACAATGAGTGGACTATCAACTCTATTGTTCGATATATTTGGACTTGCTTACTCCACTCCACATACTGCGGATAAAATTTAAACGTTTTTCATAGAAACGTGTCTTGCTAGGCAGTACATCTCCCTTTCACGACAATACACAAGTACTGCAACATGATAACGTGTACCTTAACTGTCTACTATTTTAAACGTTTACACAATTTTCTATAAAAGGTAAGGTTAAGTACTATGACATTATAAGTTACTATACTGTCCCATATTTTGTTATCAATGAACTTGAGAGTATAGTTACCCAAGCGATAAATGAACGTTATCAATATTTAAAGCCACTTTATAGGACATATTTATTTTATTATGTATTTACAACAGATAGAAATACTGTGTTACAACCATGAAGTTATCGAAATATAGTATTCATTAGAGACATATTGCATAAATGAACATTATATTGGTACATAATGTTTCATACTAAGGCAATTTAACTCTTACCTAGAGAAGGCGTGCTAACTCGTCAGGAATTAACGCTTTTGCACAGTTAATCCGTAAACAGATCAGCGTGAAAGACGCAACTCTAATTGCGATAGGTATTCATTACTGACAGTTCTGAATCACGCGTATGGTCTGTTTTATGACTTGCAGTTCATTTAAGATAACTTGAGACATTATTTACATATTTGTGGATTCAAGTATTATTCAAAATAGGATTGTCAATCGACAACTGTATATTTACATAATACAGCTGACCTCATCTCATATGGCAGAGTTGACGTACCTGCAAGAAATATATTTATTTTGAGCTATTTTAAATCAAAGTCATAACATATCTACTATGTGCATATAACTTGAATGACTCAATTACGATATAAAAACTCGAAGTAAAACATTATGATTATATTGAGATTTGAACGTACCATCTTCACTTTTGAAGTTCTATGCACCGTGCATTTGATTGGTCGATTTAAGTTCTTCATGCATTTGATTGGTTTGTCGAAATGTCTCAATCCATTGGACAGCTGAATGTTGCGCAACCCGACAAATGTATGAAACGATATTTTGTAATCTTCTAAGGGTGTAATAAAACTAATAAAATAATTCGCATCGTCAGGGATAGAGCTTACTAGTAACAGCGAGTACAGTATTGAAAGCAATCGGACCCTAGCGACTATTTGACATAACAAGAAAAATTATTTATACCCCCCCAAAAGTCGTATATATATTTTCATTAGGTAATAAATTTATCAGCTGACTAAGATTTTTCGGGTGAATACGCTCATGAAGAGCAACACTTATTAATATACATGTACTTAACTTGCTCCATTGAATAGGTATATTGCTAGATCAAATGAGGTCATTATTTATCAGTGAGAATCTATTTCCATAATCTGAATGACAATGGTTACTCGGGTGACTATTAGAAAAGAATGTTGATGCTATCTCAGATTTCATCATGTTTTAATGACATGTCGTGAGTGTACAGTATAAGCTCTGCAGAGCGGTCCTCTACAACAACAGCTTTTGATATTTCCCCTAGGTCTAATACTAATTGAATTTAACTTCTGTAGAGCAACATTCTCTGAACAGCAACACACATTAGTCACTCCCAGTGGGTGTTGTTCAACAGAGGTTATACAGTATAAGTAGAATGACTTTTTAAATCACAATCACCAGGGTGGAGAACTAGAAAGGCATATGTATCATATACGTGTTCTAATTTGAAGAAATGACGTACAAGGATGCATTGACATTACACGTGATATTGTGTATTTCACACATTTAATCTGTTTACGACGGAAAATTAGTTTGCATCACAGAGATGATATCTATACTGCTGAGAGCACAACTGGATCTGGCGTTTGAACTGAGGGACACTATTGTATTTTTGGAAGGTCAGAAAACAGTTGTAATCCATTTTGCTTACAATTGACAAATGAGCGACAGCAACTGCATCAAAAACTTTTAAGCGGCTCTTCTGAATAACATAGAGGTGAATTCAATTGGCGCAAAATTCTCGCGCAACACCTAGCGATTCATTCCCCATGCTGCGCCGATGCTTCCTCTTATCCTCCTCATTCCCGATCAATGCCTCAACTTGGCCTCCTCATCACAATTTGTACCTCCTCTTAACCTCCTTATTGAAAATCGATGCCTCTTCTTGCCCTCCTAATCGCAATTCGAACATAAACGCCGCCGTGGTAAGATGTACTGAAACTTGTGATTGGTGGACATTTTCAGTTTATTTTAGCACAGTCCACCCGTTTGTCTGAGTATGTATTGAGTCATCGCTATGCAGAATTTAAATAGTCGCCAGCATCGCATTTCCAATGTGATCTATGTCGATTGCTGTAATGTAATAACCTTTCGCATTCGGCAAGAAAAAACTTGACATGATGTGAAACTTTTAGATAAGTGGAGGGCCTTATACGTTTCCGTAGTTTTCTATAAATAGTAAGGTTAAGTACTATGACATTGTAAATAACTATAGTGTCTCATATTTCATTATCAATGAAGTTTAGTTACTCAAGCGATGAAAGAATGTGACCATGTGCTCATTTTGATTCAATAGATATAGAATAAAATTACGTATATACCAAGTGTTAATATGTTGCTATTATAGATTCGTATAAGTATTTCATGTTGGAACGATTGCATAATTGTTATAACATAATATGTTTATTTAAAATAAAATATAACTGAAGGCATCTATCTAGTGCTTGGTAGTTTAATTTAATTATGTCCTCAGTCTTCTTGTATATGATAAGATACGTACAGAGAAAAACTAACTAGCTTTTAACGCATACCTCAAGCTTATTGATACGTAAATAATCAATCCAACTGTGTGCTATAACCGGTGATTAAATTTTTAGATGGTAGTAGATAACATTTAATAATTAGAGTTATGTTGTTTTATTATTTATACGTCTCGTTTATAAAACAGAGTTTCTCTTGTTAAGTTTATCTACAATATCTCCATTTATAAAAAAGACGATTATGCTTTACTAATTTAGCGGTCGCAAATAAAGACCATTTTACGCTATCTGTAAATGTGTATACATTATTATATGACTCACTCGATAAGGCTAACGTCTAGCCAATAGCTTTGCAGTTAGAAAAAACGTGGTAAATTTAAACCGCGAAATACATATGTAAACACAATTATAAACTACATTTTGTGTATGAAAAAAAACACAAAAGGTTATGGATTTAACAATAGTAGCCTACGTGCTACGACATCTTGGAAGGAATGACGTATACATCGTCTAATCATTGTCTAATCATCGGGTGTACTTTTAAGGGGCAAATCATCGGGTGTACTTTTAAGGGGCAAATCATCGGGTGTACTTTAAAGGGGCAAATCATCGGGTGTACTTTTAAGGGGCAAATCATTGGGTGTACTTTTAAGGGGCAAATCATCGGGTGTACTTTAAAGGGGCAAATCATGGGGTTTACTTTTAAGGGGCAAATCATCGGGTGTACTTTAAAGGGGCAAATCATCGGGTGTACTTTTAAGGGGCAAATCATCGGTACCGATTCCTGCCCCCCTCAATTTTACCCTACTTATGATATAATAAGGAATACTAATACTACAATAAGAAAAATTTGAGTTTGTCACCTGTGGTAAAATATTGCTCCGTTCTTTTTTATTAAACAATGCAAACAAATTTTAGGGAAACAAAAGCATCGTTTAGTCAGCTTGACAAAAAAAATGCAGTCGAATTGCCCAGGGTATTATCGTTGACGTAATACCCTGGGTTACCGAGGATGACTGTATACTAGGGCTCTACACCGGTATACGATATATATCGAATACCGGTATTGTAGGTTCGATAGATATATCGGATCGAACGTTCCCGTATCGAACAAAATATCGATCAATAACGGTCACATGAATAAAATCCATGGTCTGCAAATCAGTTGATATTTTGTATCGTCAAAGTAACATTCTACTCATAGACGTCATTGATTCAACTGCTTCCGTGTCTGTTTGGACTATTTTGTGGACGAACAATCTCATAATAATTATGACATTCCTTTCCGCAAACGTCTTACACCTGTTACGTCATGTTATGCTCTTTTCAATCAAGGGAAATAACTGTTGCTGTTAGAATGTTTTTTACATGTACTTTCGTTTTTAATTACTCTGACAACCAACAATCAGTATTTAGGTGATAGATTTAAGTGAAGTCGTTGAACCAACTCATAAGAGAGCCAAAACACTGATGGAGGCTTTTTAAGTGTTGGTGTTGACCATGGATACAGGTTCTTCCGTCACCAGTAGAAGCTTTCAATAAATGGTCAATAAAGAATTGAAAGTTTACAGAGACATGCCAAGACGTCCTAATAATTTGCTTAAAAACTGGTTTAGACTCCCGCATTAGCGACGTCATTTAGCTGCTTAAAGGTTGCTCAGACCACTTCTGTAACTTCTGAACGGGTAATTTTAACCTCAGGAGACATCCTGTCAGCAGAAAAATCATGTCTAGACCCAAACTCACTAGATGCAATATTTCTAAAAAACGTACAAACGTCATAATACTTTATTATTAAAGTAAAACGAAATAATAAGACATTGCATTTAGTAGTATGGTACTACTACAATTGAAATAAATGAATAAAACAACACTGTTTTATTGTTTTATAAAAAATCTATATATTATTAAAATATCATATGATATATCGAATATCGATCATTTTGTATCGATACAAATATCGTATCGATCATTTTGACCGATATAGAGCCCTACTGTATACCATATTCTTGTGTTGGCAAGGTTTATTGTGTTTCTTGCATTTTGGATGTAAACATGTTGACAGTACTGCCTTTTGTTTGTCCAGATCACTTTTACCTCACCTCAAATGAATCAAAACTTTGCATGCATGTTAACTTCAATGACTGACAGTGCAGTGTTGAATTATCAGGTGACTCTGTGAGCTATCTCAATGTGTTCTTGTTAGAGTTCAAGTGATCTGTGTTGCATTACACCATTGTCTGGTACATTGTACTTTGTTTTATCAAGTGTAATTTGTGTCATGATAATTGTGCTTAGAGCTCTATGAATTGTCCTGTTCACAGCCTTTCACTATAAAATTTAGCCAGCTTTTGTGCTTTACATGATAAAAAAGTCCTCAATTGTTGTACATGTAATTGTATTCAGTAAATGATTGTCTAAGCCTAACCTACAAGATATATCTATTAGAACAAAAGTAAGGTCTGAGATTGTGGTACTTTTTGTATTTCATGATACTGTTGTTCTTTTTTCAAACTGACTTGAACTCTCAAGAATCAGTTGTCTATTGCATATAAACATAAAACTTATTCCATTACATTGTGTATATTATAATGTAAAAATTATCTTGATAAATTGGATAAATGTTAGCTTGGTCCAAGATCCTATATAGGGTCTATGGTATGGTGAATAAGAAAAAAGTTTTGGCTCACACAAAATGATAAATAATCAATGTATATCTTTTATGGTATGCCTTCTTAAATGTTGAAGTTGAGTGTAAATGGACAAACAGTTGTAAAAGATATTATGTATAAAATTCTACCATGCTAGTAATGGTATAGATGATTTACAGGGGTTTATTAGTTAATGTTATTTTTCTCACAACCTATGGGTCAGTTTGCCTTAAATTCAAGAATTTAATTTAAATATTTTATCTTAACAGATGAAGAAGCAGAAAATGAAGTTACAATGCAACCTGATGGGAATTCTAAACATTTAAAAGATAAACATGGTAAAAAAGACAAGAAATCTAAAGTTAAAACACCAGTTGATACAGAGATAAAACATATACCAGACATAAAACATGTACCAGAGGTTGAGAAGATTGAAGATGAAAGTTTTGCTGGAATTAAAGGTGTAAGCTTAGATAGTGAAGATCTTGCTGAAGGCAGTAAGACTGTAGATGACTCAGTAATAGATAACAAACTGACATCAGAAATTGTTGAAGATGAGTATGTTAGTATTGTTACTGATAAAACTGATGAAATAGAAAGAATTGAAGTCAATGAAGATGAATATGCTGTTGTTACTAAAAAGAAACCTGAAGTCAAAGTCGATACTGATAAATCTCCTGATAAAGTCACAGAGAAAGAAAATGATACAGCTCTGTTACAAGAATATGGTTTAGAGAAGTCACAATTAACTGATAATGACAACGAGATAAATGAAGATGTCATGGTACCTGTAAAGCATGAAAAAGCATTCTCTAATTTGGTGTATTCTGATGAAGAATTTAATGCCAGTCTAATAAAAATATCAGCAAAAGCAGCTGGTAAAACTGTCGAGAAAGACAAAGATGAAGTAACTAATGTTACTGATGAAACAACAGCTGATGAAGACAAAGAAGTAGTAGACGAATGTGTTGAGGTGAAGAATGAAGCACCTGAATTACAGGCCGAACCTGTTACTTGCATGGAAGAATCAGTGACAGAGAATGAGATTAAAGAAAAAACAGAGGACTTAAACAGTAAAGCATCAGAAAATGATGATGATAAAAATGACTTAGAAATAAAGCCATCTGAAAATGTTGTAAATGATGAAGTGATTTCTAAGGAAGAAGTTGCTGTTGTCGAAAGTGCTATTGCTCAGAGTGAAATAAAACAAGAAGACATTGAACCAGTTGTGAAAACTGAAATAGAATCAAGTGCTGCACAGAATGAACTTGAAGCTGCTATTGTTTCAGAAGGAGTTGAACGTACAGTAACTACTGAAGTTAAAACTATTGTATTAAAAGATGTAGGAGTTCAAGCTCCTGATATTCATATGCCATTAGATATTAATGTAGATTTTGGTAATACTACTGGTAGAGTTACTACTATTAGTATTGGTGTTCAGGTTGATGGTGACGCGCTTGATGATGTCAACCATGTTGTGGTAACCATGGATACCGACAAAGAAAAACAACAACAACCATCGGAAGGTTAAATATTGTGTTCTTGTAAATATTTCTTACTTGTACTAAGTCTTTTTTCTTCCCAACTTTTATTCACTTACATTATTTTTTAACCATTATTATTACATGTATATGTATAGTAAAGGTCATTTTATCTCTCAAACTACTGTCTTGTTACAGAGATTCTACATTGACAGTTTCTGATTGTTTCAGTTTATACCAATATTATAATAGATAAGTCTCTTAATGATGCTTCCAAATTTTGACAAGAAATAAGCCAGTCTTGTGGTTGGTTTGCTAAGACCTTCATATAAATAAGTTTTTGCGGCTTATTGGCTCTAACATTTGTGAAGCAAGCATTGCCCAGTGGTTACAAATTTGAAAATGGTAATCACAGGATAGTAAGCTATAGATGGGTTCAAATTACATACAAAATCTACCTTATACGTGTATTTTCCGTGAGCAAGAAACTTTTATCTTGTTATCTCAGTAAGTCAGGGACGCAGACACTGGTGTAATTATGGTAATTTAAGGACAACAAGCTCACCCAACCTAACTTTCCTCCATTTTTGTCTACATCCAGTACTGACTTACCCTTCCACAAGGCCAACAACTTCTCCATATACCTTATCAATAGAGGAAAATCAACATTACAACAGAGTTTCCATGGGAAGGTATAACCAGCATGACCACTAAAATCCAAACTCTGTGAGTAACCTACTATCCAGGTTTTCACAATATCATCAAAACAAAAGAGAAAACAAAAATTGCTTTGAACTAGTTTATTTTAGCATTAGTTAACATATACATAACATAACATTTATAATTTAATATCTCTTTTTAAAATGAACTAGGAGCATCACATACTTTGAGCAGAAATGTGGTTTACAGTATTTTCTAATTGTCTGTCAAATTTGACCAGATACCTTAACTTTAATCATGATAGATTAACATTTGTAACGAAATATTTCTATCAAATAGACTGTAAGACCATCAAGATTTATTACACATATTACAAATAACAATGTATTTTATGCCAAGCATGGCCACTACATACAAGGGCCACTATTATCAAGTGTCTTACGACAGATTTTAGTCGTAAATTCTTCTATATAGTGTATTGTTAAATTATCGAAAGATTTTTGATAATATGCAGCCCAAGTGTATAATTACAATAATAAAGGTAAACTGTTTAAGGTCAAATTTAATAGTCATTAATACAGTGAAGTTCCACTATAAAGTCCAACAAAAGCCATGGTCTTAATAGTAGAATGGTCTGATTATAGAGACCTATTTGGTAAAAAATGGAATGATTTTTCAAAAACCAAGGTGGTCTTTGTAATGGAACTTTACTGTACAGTCTTAAATTCTATAAAAACCACAAGAAATTGTTTATCTTTGATAATGTTTCATGACCATATTACTGGTCATGTCTAAGCTCATAGAAACATAAAATTCAATATGACTCACTAATACATCATGTAATGTAACAAAGAACAGTCATTAATATACAGAGACAAAATGTACATTAACATAAAAACTGACCTCACATAAGATAATAAATACTTTATGGCCATACTACAGTTCAATAAAGTAGTGTAGATAGTGCAAATTGACCAGAGCTACAATGATACATTACCCACTTTAGTAACTACCAGTACACTGAGGCTAACTAAGTTAATGTAAGTAAAACATGGTGCCTGTACCACACGTGATCAGTGATGGTCATAATATCGAAACCATCCCACACAGTCAAGGTAGGTTTTTCTTACATGACTTTTTTACTATTTCACCATATTAATGGAATAACATGAAGTGCAGTTAATTTAGTACATGGTAACCTATTTTATGTAGTGGTTTCATAGCGGGAAAAACCATACATTTTTAGAAAAGTGTAACAGCAAAAACAAATATGCCATTTTTCACTTTACTATAAAAATACTTCACATTATCCCTTAAAAATGGTGAAGCAATCCCTTCAGGACACTAGATTGTAAATCCTGTGCGTAGTCAAGTGGGCTACAGATATAGGTAAATAAGCTTACAAGATGACCAAGGATGCAACCACAGTGGACAGCAAGAGCTGTCACATAATAAAGTAACTTTCATATCTGATGTTTAGTACAGTTACTAATATGATAAGAATGTACCATAAAACTACTAACATTAAATAATTGACAAGTTGTTTGGACAAGATGATACATTGTAATATAATACATTACATATCTCATCAATCAACCCATTGACTTTATTACAAATCTATATATAATAAATATAACATAGTTTACTTTCCCCTTTTACATACACATAAATACCAGGGTATACAAACATGTGATCTTCTGAATGTATGCAAACTCTTGGGTTTTTTTGTCAAATTCTTACACAAGTCAAAACATAGAAAAGAATCAAATAAAACATAAAATAAAAGTTACTTTCTTCAAAAATGTCCACAGTGGCTTTAAAATCTTATTTTTACTCTGAATCCTCTGCACAAAATATTTTGCTTATGACCTAGTTTACCAGTTTTACCTAGTTTTTTGTGTGAAAGATTTTGAGTTAAAGATTTAAATATGCAGCACCAGTTGGGTCTTTTTTTAAATAGAAAAGTAGTAAGTCATATTATTCCCCATTTGATGTCATTTATTTTTTGTTTAGAAAGAGAATTTGACAAAAAAACAAGAGTTTGTTTACCTCATCAGATGCTGTTGAAGATCACATGACTTATTGACCCTGAATACCATAGAGTTACTATTATTATCAAAAGCATATAATACAATCTTTATTTTAATCCATTATAATTCAAGATAAAAACCTATGAAATGTATGCAACATTAATCAACCTGACAGAGTATTAAAATATGTAGTATAAAAAGATATTACAAAAAATTAATGCATACACTGATATTATCTAGTCAAATATTGGAGATTGTATTTAAAACAGTTTTATAAGCCTACATTCACAGTTTGTACGTAAATATCAAATGAATACACACATATTTTAATACAAGCCATAGGGTTATATTTTAAATTCATTACAAATTTTGTTTATTCTGAAAATCTTTGCTTAACAGAGGACCAAAGAAATAGCAAGAATAAAATTCCAGCAGAAAAATCTATTTATATGGAATTGTTTATTAATATAGTAGAGCAGTGGTCGAGTGGTAAGATTTGTGCTAAAGGATAGAGAGACCTAGGGTTCAAACCCACTAGTGGGTTTACAAAAACTTTACCTACAGTTGTTCCACTCCACCAAGCTGTAAATTGGAACTGTGAGGGTTTATCTGCTTGAACATGGTTTCAATGAAATTTATAAAGTCAGTTGAACATGTATATAGAAGCAGACTTATTATTTAACTTCTGATTACCCATACCTTGGTACATGCTTTTATAATATTATCAGATCATTTTCTATCTAAACTTTTATAAAATCATAAATTGGAATAAACAGAACATCTTTAAGACAATGATAAATTGATAAATATTTATATAGGGTTCAAAGCAAACAGTTTAATTCTAATATTTAAGTTATATACAAGTATGGACGGGCAAGACAGAGTATAAAAAAACCCAGAAAGAATGGCAAGGTATTAAAAATATAAAACTCTTTGATACAAGTAGAAACTATATCTATATAAATATACATGAACAGATGTTTGTTAAAAACTCTGTGGAGATTCACACTTATAAATTACTAAAGATAGTAAGAATTAATTAATGACCGCTCCTACAATGGTCATTGAACTCGTATTATTCCAATATACCCTGCTTATACAGAGTAGTTTATGACTATGAACAATAGATTCAATATAAGGCTACAGACTATCAACTTGTAAGAGATAACCACATGAGCCACTAACAATTTAATCAAGTAGAATTTTTGGCCGAAGTATCATAACTTCTAAATTGTTTCATTCAGATTCCAATATTACACAAAATGACTATCCTGTTCACAGGGGAATATTAACTTACATGTATGTGATCAGTGCTTGAAAAAAATTTAAAATAAAAAGAGAATTCTGTAACATAGGCCAATATAAATAACTTTATACAAGTTTGCAATAAATACAGTAAATGGAAAAACATGAATATAAGTATTTGAGGTAAGTTGATTATTATTAAGTTAAAAATATTATAAAGTTATAAGAGAGTAAACATATTTTAGTTTTTTTTCATGAAATAATATAACGGCAAATAATGTCAGAGCTTAATAAGTCTATCTTCATGTAAATAATGATGTATACTTGTTTTGCACTTACCCATGTATACTATACATTAATATAGGCCAAATAAATAGAAAACCAAAGATCTTATAGAATACTGGTCTTGTTGATAAAAAGTAATACAAGTAAAAATTCCATTCATAATTCTAAAATTGTATATCTATTGTTAAGTTTTATTCAACTGTCAGTGGGGCATACATTAAACCCCCTCATTTAAATATTCACTACCATGCAGCTGTACTTACTATCAAAAATAGTAACCTTCATTACATATCTATTAAATCTAACCAATCGACAATCTGCATTTGTACCATGTGACTGTTCAATATTCCCGTATTGGATCCAAACAAATACATATCATTGTTGTATTAGACGGTTGGGTACATGTGCACTAAATGATGCTGGTTTGGTTTAATGGATGAATGTGATTGCTTTGTTGGGGATGATGGTGATGATGATTATTTTAAAGTAAACGAAAGATATATAATAAAAAGGTTCTCATACATTTTACTGTACAATATGGACCATATTTGGACTCATACACAGCTTGAAAAGCTGTATTGGACTCGCCTATAGGCTTGTCCAATATGACTTTTCAAACTGTGTACTTTACCGATATATTTCCGTATTGTACGGTAAAATGTGTAATAACCTATAAGTATCTATGTTTGGGGATTAGAACAAATATTGAGTACAGTGGATCTTGTGTTAAGCGACCATCCAAGGGAGAGACAAAAAGTGGTCGTTTAAGACAATGGTCTCTTAAGACAAATGTTGATTACCGACGTTGAAACCGTCCTGACATTCTAAAATTCGTCATTTTCGTAGAACATTAATCTGTCAACGGGACGATTTTGACTGATGGATTTTCATTCAAATGTCGTCAAATACATACAAATAATGGGATTATAGATTTTCTTTCTTCTTAACATCCTAAATTCAGGTTCAAATTGCAATTATTTATTTAATTAAGTAAAACTGCGAAACAGTCGTTTTTGTTTACGTACATGTTAAAATCCGGGCATTTTCCGGAATTTTCGCCATTATAACTATCAATATATTTATAGGTCATCAGAGTAAAGGCTGTTACATTTGAAACAGTGAAATTTAAACAATTAATGATAATTAGTAGAGATAATCGTCAACACACACGCTACCTCTTTGTTCTAATAAGCGCTGCAATATTCATGCGTAAAATGTTGGCATTGTTAAAATTGAAAGTAGAACGTGACGCTATTTTCGGAAAACGTGTTTATAATGTCCTCAATATTGACCTTTCTTTGTTTAAATAAACAAATTGTTTCTGTGTTCGTATTTTTAAATAAATATTATTTTACACGTTCTATGCACGTATAAAAAGTAAAATATAAGCAGTCTCTAGAAATTTTTTTTGAAAATGATTACTCTCTACGGTGATAGAACGGTCAGAACGGATGTTTTAATTGACCCCGCTATGGGACTAATTGTTCAATGTGTATTACGTAATTACATTATAATTGGGTAGTATTAGTGTCACTTTGTTGATTGTTCCCATTACCCCCTTATCTTACTGTATTTATGTCTGTTAATTATTGATTTTTAGAGCCTGACATACGAGTTTAGGTGATAGACATTGAGGCGACGTATATTTCTGATTACCGATTTTTAACGATTTTTGCCAAATTAGATTTATTTGACCCGGTCGTTTAACACAAATAAGTCAGTCAGTTTCGACCAAAATGAGCGGTCGCTGGTCGCGTTAGACAAAAGTCGCTTAAGACAAAGATTTAAATAGTAAAATTGGTTGGTGGGAACTCAGAGTGGCCGCTTAGTGCAAACGGTCGTTTAGGAGACGTGGTCGCTTATGCAAGATTTACTGTATTTAAATCAGTGGGGTTGATGTATGCACCACTGACAATTGAATAGAGTTTAACAATAACAAGGTGTTTGATCATCTAAAATTTATAAATAACATGAGGTAACAAACATACAAAAATACTTCACAAAACAAATATTGTGTAGACATTAGGCCATGGAGATTAGACCTTGCATATAAATATAATATAATTCATAAAATATAATTCATACAATAGACTTACTATCTAACAGGTAATTTCCCTTATGTGATTTATGTAATGTGCAATTGTAACCGGATAAAATCAAGGTCCAAACTGAGATTCAAACCCACAATCTTCCCAGTCATAAGTAGACACTCTACCTTGTTGTCATTAAAGCAAGCTTGAAGGCAAGGGAGTACAAGTGCTGTATTATACCTCTGCTACATAATGACATGATTGCAATCATTCCACAGGCTTGGATAAGCTTGGTTCTTCTACCAATTAAATGACTGGATATGCCTAACATTGGATGACATTACATCTATCATATAAGAGGAATTTTATAATTAAATAAATTATGAGATTTCTACTATGAGGATGAGGATACAAATCAAGAACGTTTAATCATATACAAAAATAATGTACATTGAGATTGGAACTTGTGACAAATAAATTATAAATGCATAATAATAAATTTAACAAATATTTACACAAAAAAATAAAACATAAGTTTTTCATTGATTCCAAGACCAATCAGATTTATGTTTGTTAAAGTACTATTCTCAATTTAGTATTTTGAAATTACAGCCCCCTTCAATTGACTATGGACTGTTCCAAATATAATACAAGAAGTGTTTTATTTAATTAATTGGTAAACAAGATAATTCTATTATCAAAATTTAGAATATTAAGAGTTATGGAGAGTGATACCCATCAAATTGAGCAGTAAAGTAACGGGTAGTTTAAGTGAACTATTCAGAGTTCTTATAATGAAATATTCAAAAACAAAGTTATATCCAACATAAAAGTCAATAAAAATATACAAATGATAAAGCAACAACTTAAAAATATGCATAACAATGAGAACAACGAAAGACTCAAAACATTTAGAACAGATAAATGGCTCGGACCATAATAACAAATTACTTTGTTACAAATTAATTACAATAAAGTTTCGCTGTTAGAAGCATCTAAGTTAATTCAAAATAAATGGTCTTAATAGCAGAATGGTCTTAATATAGGAACTTTTCTTCTAAAATCAAGCACATGAAACTTAAAAATTGTCAATAATTAGGGACTTTAGTCAGTTATCTTTCCCTGATAAAATCTGAAGCAATCCAATTGGTAAGTAGGTCCTTACAGTTGGAATCCTCAAATCTTATCATTGAATTCCTATGTAAGGATAACAAAATATTTCATTCAATATCTTTCTTCTTAATGAAGATATTAACAGATGTGATGAAATTTAGATAAATCTTTACCCGAAAAATACTTAGCTTGAATTTCAAACAAATAAAATGATTTACAAAAAAGTTAATTTAGGCAAATTGACCTTGAAAAGTAAGGGTAAAATCCGAGTAATCCAACTAATAAGACCTATCTAATTGAAGAGTATACAAGGGGAAATAACTGACTAAAGTCCCTTATTGCATGTATTGTGTATAGCAAAACTTTACTATATTACAGCAAATAAAAATGACAGAGACAGTAAGATAGAACAACTACACCAGTTAGTAAATCCTTGTTTGAAGAATGTACAACTTAACAGAGAGGGTTCAAAAAGTATAGATGAATTACATAACCTATAAACAGAAGATTAACGCTGACAATATCACAGTGAAATATGAGTGTTATCTAGCATTGACAATCAGACGAAATCTATATAAAATATTTCATAGCAACCAACAGCAAATCACACAAGGATTTTAGTCATCTCAAGTAATAGACCAAATTAATGAAAAATATAGTGAATGGCAAATTTATCAACAAGCCCAGCTATGAAATTACTAATTTTTACTAGCTCAAATAAATTTTCACTAGCCCTGAGCTCCTGGCTAGTGGTTTAAGGAGATAACAGGGATTTACATGTATAAAAAAGTAAGAACCTATGTGTTTTTGCTGCTAGGCAGACAACTGCAAAACAAGCAGAAATAAAGTTCCAACAGAACATTCCATTTATACAGCATTATGTACATGTTCTGTATATAAAATATTATAAAACAATTATATATCACTGTTGGTAAGTATAGACACTATAGTTGTTATGGAAACATTAATGGAAACATGATATTTATCACAATTGTAGATCTTCTTCTGTATCAAAGTTTGGTTGAGAACGACGGAATCTTTGTACAGGTTGTAAATCATCAGCCAGGTCCCATTTATCTGTAAACAATAAAGTAATTGATTAAAGTTAGTTTTCTAGACTTTACAAGGACTTTTGTTTACAACAGGGGTCACCCTACAACACATGTTATTATGAGTCCTTTACATCTCAAGCCACATAGTCGGCAACCGCAGTACTTTCTTCTGTTACACTCCATACATACCATGGGCAATTTGACTGGCAAAATCTTGTTTTCATAAATATGCATGAGGCAGGGGACCAATTTTCTTCCAATGAAATCACATGTTACAATTAAATACTCTTCAATAACAATGACGTCATACTGGGATTTTCTTCACCCGTTTTAGAAAAATCACTCATAGAGGCCGCCATTTTGAATGGTAAACAAAACCTTAGTAATTAAAACCTTATTTTATTAGTTTTCCACTGTGGTTTTCTTGCCAAACCAATAAAACCGCCTCATTAATTATTCATGATAACAAGATTTTCTAACCAAATGGCCCACAGTACATAAGGCAGCATAGCAAAGTAATGTATCGTGGCAAAACCATTGATGCTCGAGTCATAGACAACTCACAACCCTGGACATACCAATCTGAAGTAGGAACATCTTTTAGGTGGGTCGGTACCTTACTCGGAGGAAAAAACGAATAAAATATCATGCTCACCGATTATGATAAAAGTTTACAGGCAGATACCTTCATGCTTCTTGTTTATGTTTCTGGTAACCTTAGCGACGTTGTCGTTATTTTCACGACGTCATGGACTTTACAATGTTTCGCACTAAAAACAGGCATGCAAGTACATTAAACCCACATAGTTAAAGTATTGAATGTCCGATACCAATGATAATTATACCAAAATGTTTCTGAAATGTTGTTGCATACAATTATTTTGTCCCGATTATCTAAATATCACGTCAGTCGTAAAGATTGTACATTTCATCACTGAATTCAGGGTTTTCACGTCTAAAAGGTTTCACCAATTGCCGTGTTATAACGTTCATTTTCATATTATTGCAGAACGGTGGTCAAATTCTTATCGCGATTTTTGAAAAGTACACACTTTTCATGACATTTTAATGAAATAAAAAAGGAAAGTGAACGTTCTCAGTTTTTCACAATTTCGCGTTCAAAGTAAAATAACCTTCATAACAACGACGTTGTATACATACAAGACGTTAATATTACAATAAGAAAATAAGTCAAAGCGGACTTTGATTGACTCATTTAAAATTAATTTTGTACAGATGAGGTGCTGGGTGTGCGAGAAATTAATTAAAAAACATAGTAGACACTACAGAATGTAACTAAGAAAAGAATTAAAAACATTACTCAAAATCACAACGTCAGCGCAACGAAATATTAACGGCGTTGTTATGAAGGTAATTTTACGTTGAATGCGATATTGTGAAAAACTGAGAACGTTCACTTTCCTTTTTTATTTCATTAAAATGTCACAAAAAAGTATGTACTTTTCAAAAATCTCGATAAGAATTTGACCACCGTTCTGCAATAATATGAAAAAAACGTTATAACACGGCCATTGGTAAAACCTTTTAGACGTGAAAAACCTGAATTCAGTGATGAAATGTACAATCTTTACGACTGACGTGATATTTAGATAATCGGGACAAAATAATTGTATGCAACAACATTTCAGAAACATTTTGGTATAATTATCATTGGTATCGGACATTCAATACTTTAACTATGTGGGTTTAATGTACTTGCATGCCTGTTTTTAGTGCGAAACATTGTAAAGTCCATGACGTCGTGAAAATAACAACAACGTCGCTAAGGTTACCAGAAAAACAAACAAGAAGCATGAAGGTATCTGACTGTCAACTTTTATTATAATCGGTGAACATGATATTTTTTTCGTTTTTTCCTCCGAGTAAGGTACCGACCCACCTTAAGTACCAAATTGATTTAAAATGTAAGTTTATCATGTTGTGAAGATATTAGTCAGTGCTGGGAATCAATTTTGTGCCAAGAACACACTTTTTGCACCATTAGCGCATGTGAAAAAAAAATGCTGCATGTGGAATCATGTAAGTGTGCCAAGTTGGGTATCTGGGTCCAGTAACATTCATCAGTGATATTGGAATAAGCCAGAGGTTTAGTCATAATCGGATATGATGTAAAAGTTATTCTAATTGGTTGTAATGTTAGCTAGTATAGACATACCATTGATTCTACATGTCTCAGAAATAATGAAATTTAAAAAACACAAGTAGTGATAATTTAGAATATCAAATGCATTGGAAGCAAAATCATTAATTTCCACTAGGTCCCAATAACATCTAAATGTCCCCAACAATTTTAATCTATGTGGTCGCTGGGTCCCAAATTTTTAACACTCTGCAATACACTGCCCTCAGTAATTTCTATAGAAGTACCATAGAGTATCAAAGAAACAAATAAACTATATGTTATTACTATGTAAATCTTCCTCAGACAACATTTTTCTTGGACTAGGTGTTTTTCTCCATGGTTGTTTATTTGGTGTTGTTTGTACATCAGATAGTTCAAACTCATCATCAGAGGGTGCTAGTTTATTCTTGCGTAAATGTTTCTTCTTCTTTTTTAACTTTTTTACTGGTGTGATAGCTCTTTCTTCTGTATCACCTACATAATTACAACATACATACAGAAAAGTTCTCTTTAAATGACCGCCTTGACAATAGCTATATCATGCAATTTTTGATGATTTTTCAGTCATTAATGTTTAACTCCTAAATAGATATTTTGAAATCCTAAAATAGATCATGTTTCATTCCCCTTATATGATTTTCTAACATCAATTTATAATTATAAAGAATTACAAGACAATTAAGTGCATGTTTTAAATTATATGACAGGTTGGCAAATATAAATATTTTAAGTTATTGAGTTTATTATTCTAGGTTAGTAAGTATAAAAGGTTGTGAGAACAAAAACTAGTTCTGGTGACAACTTCGTCATTTTGTACTGGTGAAGTGTTGAGTGAAAAGCAAAGACTCCAAACGGATAAGTCTGTACACAAACAACATTGAAATAATATATAAGTTATAGAGAAGTAATATGATTGACACATTATGGGCATGCTCGATGGAAATTCTGACTGTTAGAATGGGGAGAACTCCAATCGAGTGCATCGGAACTGTGTTCTGGCAGTGCACTACCCATTCCATCGAAGTAGGTGGTGTGACAGAATGGGTCGAGGAATATTCATACCCAAGATGGTGGCCACATCACAGTAAACATGTGAGTTTGGTGTTTTGAAAGTGAATGTTGTTAAAATTATACTTTTGCCCGATTGTTTACGATAACAATTTAACTATTTGCTATAAATAAAGTAAAAAGCAACTATATTGACAGTTAATAAAATTTAACAATACAATAGAAAAGCTTAATATAGAGTACTTACCATTAGTTAGTGTTGATGAATATCGAGGATATTTTCCTGATTGGTTACTACGACCAGATAATTTATTATACCCATTCATTTCATTTTCATCGATATGTTGACTAAGTCTTAAAGTATCAAAACCATCTTCACCATCAGATGATATATTCTGTGGTTTCTTCTTTGTTTTCTTCTTTCTATCACTCACTGGTGAATCACCACTATCATTTACATATAATCCTCGACTTTTACGGAATGGACCACGACTTGATGAATGTATAACAGAATCATTATCATTATCATCATCATCATCGTCAGCTTTGATTGGTTCAACTTCTATTCTAGACATAGATGATGTACCATGTACTACGTTCATTCTATTATCATCATCATAGTCTATATCACGTGATTCAACTTTATTTTTCAACTTTTTACTACGTTTTTTATCAGATTTTGGACTAATTCCTTTTGATTCAGATGGACTATCTAAGGGAGGTAATAGCTGTCTACTATGACCATTAGCAGTAGAATCCATCCAGCTAGGTCCAAACAATGATCTGGATGATCTTGGAGCTCTAAAGTTATCATCATCATCATCATCTTTCCCAGATGTAGCATTACTATTTACATTAATTACATTTGTTTTAGCTACTTCAATGTCACCATTTTTAGATTGTTCTTCTAATTCTTTAAGTTTTCTCTGTCTTTCCTTCTCTTTAGCTTTCATTTGTTTGTATTTCTCATCCTGAAAATTGTATGATAAGTAGAGTTTTGCTAAAAAACACCTTGGTTATTGCAAAATCAAACAGTATTGACAATTTATGAGTCCCAAATGCTTAATTTGAGAAAGAAAAAGGTTCCAATATTAAGAGCAATCTGCTATGTTGATCAAGGTTGATGATCCTAATATTGGAACTTTACCGTACTTAGCAAAAAATGATTGAGATGTTGATAGAAAATTCAATTCCAAGTACTTATATATATGTATATGCCAGAAACAACAAGACTAACTGGATTAGTATGATACAGTGCAACCTCTCTTTAACAACACCCACTGGGAGGGGCTAACATGTGTTGCTGTTCAGAGGTTGTTGTTCTGTAGAGGCTAAATTCAATTAAAATGTTGCCTAAGGGAAATATCAAAAGCAGTTTTGTGCAGAGGATTTGTTCTTTAGAGGGCCGCTCTGCAGAGATTATACTGTATTTCAAACATAGTATTAAACACAGGAAAACAAGATATTTATATAATGCAAGTACAATGTGTAGGCAAAATAATAAGTTATCATAAATTAATTAGTTTATTATAAAGATATGTTAAGTATATTATCTAAACCTAATTCATAAACTTTAGAAAGAAAAGGGTGAGATGTGATAGTCCATAGACGAGGTTTATTTTGATATAAAAAAGGTCCAAAATAAATCCTGTGTTTGAGCCATCCCGGCCCTACCTAGCAAATCTTGCTGACCCTAGAGTGCTTTTTTTAAATTTTACCTTCAAGATTATAACTTATAAGAGTAAATCGCATTTGGCACTGTTAAAACAAAAAAACTTGGAGCCTACCCCACCAAACTCTTTTCAGACCATTACTCTAAACACACAGTTTGTTTTTACCTAATCAACAAAGACTATCAGCACATAGTATATTGGAAAGGACAAGAATTCTGAATGTTGGTGCAGCACCCTTACCAAAGTTAAATGGGTGTATATAGAAAAGTAATATATACATTCAAACCTCAAATAAATACTGACAAAAAGCAATAAATAGAAAGTAAAAGTTTGAAATGAATATGATTTGGTTTTATTTGAATTTTGACATAAAGCAAGATAGATGAGTCAATATGTAGTATATGGCAGTACAGTAGTTATTCTCTTGTTTGAATGTACAGACATCAATCAATAAAAGAAAACACCTCAATCACTCCACAAATCTATCAAATTTGATGTAAATGTATAGCAGACTTATTGATCTTGATTTTCTTATAAAAATATGAGAACATCAACCCCATAGAAACCTTCAAATCTTTAATTAAATGTAATAGAGAACTTAAAAGTCCTTATTCAAAGACAGATTATTAAGTACCTAATTTCTAAGAAAAAGACATTTTAATTTAATTTTTATTCGTACATAGGTTCATAATGAAGTTTCAATTTTCTGAAAACTGCAGTTATGTCTTCAGTATTTGGGAAGAGGCCTGGGTCTTACTTTATCATATTATGTTAAACATTTGGGCGAATTTTATCACAATTTTATTGATACAGGGGAAAGAAATCCAAAGTAAACATCAAATTTGGGGAAAACTGCCTGATTGCAAAGGAACTTCAGAAGGGGAAGGTCCCTGTTATCGACTCTTGATAAGTAGGAAAAGTTTGTGGCAATGGTTGTTAAATTCACTTTAAATCAGAAATGAGACTAGTTTTAACAAATACAGGAAATATCAATAAAGGAGGTCATTTCTTTATTTTCTTGTGTTGTTTAAAGTGTGAAAAAAGGATATATTTCTAACTCAAAGAAACAATGATTTGGGTTTCTGTAAAAAGGGACAAACAATAATATAATAGGACAGTTAATGAATCAACATCAGACAGTGCAAATAGTACCAATTTATATAATTAATGTTCTGAAACTTCAGGGAGTGCTTGGTGTTTTCTTTTACAATTTTCATATTTTTCAATCTGTAACAAAGTCACAAAACATGACATTTTTACTCACAATCAAGAATATCAAAGCTACTCTGTAACTTTTTTAAAATATCTTAAGATAAACTGCCAGTGCCTTTAATTGATTTATAAAATGAATTCATAGTCTTCAAATACAAACTTTAACCTAAACACTGTCATAAAAAATACAAGCTAAAAGCGTCTCAACTGAGGGTAGTGGAATATTTTTATACATAAATATTCTCTTACAATTGAATGACAGATGGGGCATACTTTCCTGGAGCTTGGTCATGAAAGGTTGTCAGTAGGGCAGTTGTCAGTCACTGACGAAAGTATGCGCCTAGTAGTTGGTTAACAGCTAAATCCAGAGATTTAGCCTTTTTTAGGAACAGTGAGTAGGTTGACTAACCGCCATTATATGACTTATACAATGTGTTGCTACAGCTTTAAACCCAACAAAACAATTGAATGTTATTAATCACTAAAATTGTAATTATTAGATTAATTGCTTTGAGAAAACGTTTCAATATAATTTTTGAGATTGTAGACAGTTGACATTAAGTTGAGATCTGTGAATGTGCAGCTTCATAAGCTTAATTTCAATGAACTAAAAGGTAATGTACATTGTATTGTGCAAATAAAGCATTTAAGATTACTTTCGGTAATTATATCATATCTAGCATGACATTGCAATATAAACAAACCAATGCCAAACTATACAGAAGTATGATAACTACTGTATCTAAATACAAACTTATGTGTTAGTGTATATAGCAGCAGAGCATAGATAAATGATTTAAAGATGTTGAAGATACTGTACAGATATAAAAGTTCTTATTTCCAATTTAGTAGAGTGGTCATATTGTGTTTGTATTCAACAAGTAATCTCTGTATAACCATGTCACACATACATGTAGAATTTGCTTGATTATTACTCTTGAACCAACTTACAAAGCGAATGGTTATCCAAAACAAACTTAAAATTATTATTAACAAGAGGGTCAAGAGAACCCCAGATTGCTCATCGGAGTTCAAAAAGCTCAAATGAACCAAAAATTAGTGAAAACTTGATTCTGAATCAAGCCATTATGAGTAAATATATAAACATAACAAAATGAGTACTGGTATACCTTTCTTTTTAATTCTTCTGAATCTAATCTCCTAAATGGATCACCATCAACAAAATCACCTTCTTCTTCCTCCTCATTTTCAACTTTATCTTCACCAAGTTTTTTACGTTCTTCTTCTTGTTGTCTCTCCCTTTATAAGGTAACATAGATATAGATGAGAACATAGATGTAAATACAAATGTAGCACAAAAGTTATGTAACCTAACAGCTATCTTACAGCATTGTACTGACAATGTAGCAGTAATGCCTCAGTCCCATAAAATCGTGGCTTGTTGCGGACCCATACGTGCAGACAGCCGCGGGCCGTGGGAAGCCTTGCATATTAGGGTGATGGTACGCACAGGGCAAACAACAAACCCGTACAGCGCTGTAGCTGGAAGATATGCAAGTTAATCCATACTCGGCTCCGATTTTGTTCACTATTTGACTGTGAAACAAATTTGTGTATCCACGGCTCATCTCACAGGTTAAAAACGTAACAGTCCATACGGGTATGCAAGAGTTCGTACGAGTCATTGTGCAGTTTGATCGCACGGCGCCCGTATGGTGCCCTCACGGCTATTTTTATGTTAATGGGACTGTAGCATTAATTAACAGTTATATAACAAGAATGTAATAGTAATGGCTATTTAATAGTAATAGTTGTATAAATGTAGTACAATTATAACAGTTTTCAAGTTTTAACTTTTTTATAAGGTTTAACGCCAAAGCAACACAGTGCATAGGTCATTCACAGCAGTCAGTCAACCAGCTCACTGTTCCTGGCTACTTCTTAGGATTTAGCTGTTAACCAGTTACTAGGTGCATAATTCCATCAGTGACTGATTACTGCCCTACATAAATTAGAATAAGTGGTAGGATGAAGAATTGTTTAAATGTAATGGTTATATAATTGTATTACTTAAAAACAGTTTTCATTTTAACTTCTATTGTGGTACATAAAACTACCTGATTTTAACAAGCCATTTGTTAATATCACTCAACAGAAAAATCAAAGCACTAAAAGCAATGCATGAAAGATTTATGGGCAGGTCTGTTATATTTATCACAATGGTAACTGAAATTCAGTTAATTATAATCTTATATTGAAAGATTGGATCTAAAACAATTGCTCAGTAAACAGTCATATCATAATAAGCCAGAAACCCCAAGTATCATTCCTCAGATGAGCCATTGAAATGTATATCAATACAAACCTTTCCTCTCTGATCTTTCGAACTCTTTCTTTTCTTTCTTCAGCCTCTTTCTGTCTTATACGTTCAATCACTTCCTTATCTGCATCAACTCTTGCTTTCAATTTATCATATAATTTATCTAAAATACTACACATCCATGTCAGCCCATCTTTTATTTTAGGATCCATTTTACGACCAGTACCTTTGATAGCTGAACACATTTCCTGTTGATATATAAAAATACATTCGTTCAACTGTGCTATTCAGTAAACAAAATATCAATGCTTATTATAAAGTGATGTTTTCAAGAATTCCAAAGCTCCTTTTTCATTTATTGAGTAAAAGTCATCATTCCAAATGCACATAAAAATCATTTATTTAAGCATAGAACTTATCACTATTGATAAAAAAGAGTAGATACTGAACATTTATTTCAGAGTAAGAGCAATAAAGCAAATAATATTTATCTAAAATTATTAGCAGTAATTATTGTAAATAAAGTTTAAATTAAAACTGCAAGACCCTAGCTGAAAGTGACATGAAAAATACTTAAAAGTCATAATATAACTTTAGAGAAATGTAACAAAGTGAAACACTGTTAATGTTCATTGTCTTTAAGATAAACATTGGCTTCTATCATTAAAACTTAAATAAACACATTTAAATACCATAATCAAATTGGATATCACGTTTCCTGAATCGAAATCAAATTTACACACTTCAAAATTGACTAATGATGAATAAAATCATCACAGCCTAACTTATAACAAAAAGTAGATATACATAAAATCTTACCATTTTACAATAACATTTGTTAACATTAACAAGATTTTCAATATCTAACTGTTCCATAATATCAACTTCTTCCATATGATCTGGTATATCTTCTTTATTAGCTAATCTATAACATATTATGTCCCATGTCATTTCAAAGAGAATATACAATTATTATATATACAAGAAATGTAATGTGGAAACCACATTAAAGCTGGATTTTCATCAAGATCTGACCATAAATGATAGAGATATCCAACGTATTAAAAACTTTAACACAAAAATCACAAAAGAAATAATCCATAATAAAGCCAGGTAGAGTTGTGGTTACTTTCTTATTCTGATCATCACATGGTATGTTATCATTGTAGGAAGTTTCATAAAGATCTAACAATAAATGGCAGTAATACAATGTCATGTACGAAATAAATAACGCAATTGTTAGCAACACCGGACGCCCGCCCCCAACCGACCACCCACCCGAATTTTGCAAAACTATAAGCTGAATTTTTTCGTTCAGAAATCTGGCCAAAAAATGAGAAACTCTATTTTCAATATTTGAGCCCATGGGTTAGGGTTATAAGTAATCTACAATATATGTTAAGATAATACAACATATATATGCTCTTGCATTTAACTTTTATGGCATACCCGTTAAATACATTTTTTATTACTTGTTTTTTTAGTTGGAAAACCTTTGCCCGTGGATGGTAAACATAAAATTAATTCCGTATGGCCTGTTCAACAAAGTTAGGAAATGTTGGTTAACAAAATATTGGAAGAAATCATCAAATATAAACAGCAAGATTTGTCCAGTTAAAGCTTCAAGTTCACAGATTTCCACTTAAATAAAAAAAATCTAAAAACATTCATAATTGTAAATCATTTTGGAAGCAGTAGTGTTCTGATAATGACAATTTAAGTGCAAATTGACTTACAACTGTAAAAGATGATGATTTTATGCATAAAAACCTACTCTGTTAGTAACAGTGTAGATGATGTTAGGGCAGGGCTTAAATTTAAGCTAAAAAAATGTGAGTGGACTATGAAAATTGCAGCATAAATGTTTCTGTCCCGACTAATGAGGCTCAAATCAGCACTGAAACGGCCAAATAGATCGATAGTATTAATTAAAGATTCACAGAAAAAACATAGTTCAATATTCTTTGTCTATACCACAATAAAGCCTTTGTTATATCTAGAGTTAAATATAGCACTAAGCTGTTTTTATAATGCATATATGAATAGTTACGACGTATGCTATCAAATTTTGGGTCAAAATGCGAGTGATGTTTTCATTTTGCGAGTTGAAATTAAATCAACTAGCAATAAATTTGCAAGTCCAATATTTTGTTAAATTCAAGCCCTTGTGACTTTTATTTTCTAACTATCAAAACCCTGACAAAAAATCTGTAAAGGAGTAGCCTTGAGAATTAGAGTTACTTACATCAACAATGGTTTTCCTTGAACTTTATCATTCTCTAATACTGATTGGAGACTTTGTTTCACTTCAGGAAATCTATCAGGTGCAGATGAATCTACTACATATATAACACCATATATTTCTGCCAGATATTTCTTCCATATATCTCTGATTTTACTACCACCACCAAGATCATACAGTGTCATTTCATAGTTGAGGAAAGTTATATCTTCTGTGTTAAAACCTATAGTTGGTGCTGTATCAAGTGCCTCTGTAATAAAAACAGGTTTATAACTTTATATTATATATGTTATAAATGAAATATGCAAAGTTAAATGTAAATGAGTCGAGAAATGAATGACTTGTCAGAGCTGTATATTAGATTACCATCGTGAAAACATTGTTTCAACTGCAATAACAATTAATCAACTTTAGGGGTTGTAAATATATGCACTCTTGACACAATAAATTGTCCTTTCTGTAGAAATCATATATAATATCAAGCTTTAGCTAAAATGTATTTGAAATAACATTATTATAATAAAATCTTTTACAATATGATTTTCAGAAAATTAAACATAATTATAAAATAAGAAATTTAATCTTTTCAATGAATGTCACAATGTATGGAGAACTGAAAGTACTATTGTACATATTTTTACAAGAAAACACCTTCTAGTTTAATTAATAGCAATTCCCCACCTATCACTTGTGAGATTAATTCACTAATTTCTTTAATATTTGCCATAAATGTAGCTATGTAATTAGGAATATCCAAATAGTTTTTATGGTTGGGTTTTATGCCATAGTAACACAATGTATAGATTCGTAACATTGTAACCACAGTCCGCCAACCTATTCACCATTTCTGAAAAGACTGAATCTTTGGATTAAGCTATCAACCATTTACTAGGGGTATACTTCCATCAGTGAGTGACAACTGCTCAACTTGATTAAGAATCATGGGTAGGAGGGGTAATCTTCATGAAAGCATGCCCAGCCTGGGAATTAAACCTATGACCCCTCAATTAAATGACTTGTGCACAACAGAATGGGGAGGGAACAGCTAAAAAATCTAACTTCATGAAGCACTGATAACACAAATTTTGAATATCAACAGCATACAAGAATCAGTGATTCCTTAATTTTCAAATGAACCAGTTATAACATTAACATTGATATAAACAATCCACATTACCTCCAAGTAAGCATTTTGTTGTTGTAGTTTTTCCAGCACTATCGAGACCAAGGAGTGCTATAGTGACAGGCCTGAAATTAAGGAATACAGAACATTTAAATAGTTATTAAATCATTCATAGAAAGAAATACTTCTCTCTGATCAATTAAAACATTTAAAAGGAAAAGAATTTCACCAAATCTTACTATAACTTGCTTTACTTTAAAATCACTCGGAAAATGACAAACATGCTGTAAAAATACTGAATCGTTGGTATAAACTATAATGTCTTTCTTTTGAAATGTGAATAATAACAAATAATATCATGATTTAAAATGATTAAAAGGGTGAAGGGACGTTGTAAATAGAAAAGCCAGGACCCAAGATCGTATTTACTATTAAATAATTTATAAAAGTAAATTAGGGAACTGACCACCTGCTGTTCGTGTCATCGATAAATTATCTATTATCTCATGCCTTTTATCAAAGATATGCTTGTGATAAGAAATGTTGACAGTTTGAATGATATTTTTATTCTTGATAATCAATATAAGTACACCTGATCACTGATCAATTACAAGACATATGACGAAACTACTTTTATCGCCTAGAAATTGACTGCGTAGTAAATCAGAGACAAATGTATCCCTCCACAGGTTAAACTGGTCAGGCATTTTCGTCCACAGTTTTCGGTATAACTTAAGCCTTTCAGCGAAATCGCCGAAAGTCTAAAAACTGTATGCCTTAACTCGGAAACATCTGTCTCCCTGGTGGTAGGCTAGACACTCAACTGGTCACTAAAGAATTAATCCTACATCTAGTCAGTTGGAAGTGACTATATAGACATCTACCATCAACACAGGAATGAAACGCCTTTTTTCTTTAAACTTGTCTCGTTTCAGGAATTTAGTCTTCCTTTGAATTTATTATCCACAGATAAAAAACATACCTTTTAGGCTGCCTCCTTTTTCTGATACTGGAAATACAGTTACCCATCAGGGTGAACATTCGCTGGCCTTTCTAAATGATATCAAAAATAATCAAACAAGAAAATTAAAACAATGAATTGAATGAACTTGTTTTGTATTGAATCTATTATATTTATAGGAATTCGGTGTGTATTTATCTAAGTTAGTTAACTCTTTTCCTTTCAAATAAATGAATTAACAAGTCAACGTACTCATATTACAATGAATACAGCCCATAAACATGTCATAAATTAAGATTAAAAATACAAAAATTCTTAGAACGAAATTCCTTAATAAAAAGCACCGATCGCCGCCATCTTGGATACCATTCGTTGTTTACTTCCGTTTTCGTACGTCACTAAGCGGAAAACCCGATAAGTTCATACATGATTTTTACTAACTAATTTTAATTATCTTATTGAAAAAGAAATAATGATGCTAATTAACAAATTGAGATAAAAAAGAAAATTAAACAAAATAATGCAAAAATGCAAACATACCGCATACATTGCGTTGTTATAATTATTTTGTTTCCTCAATATTCACGGAAGTGCGATGGCCGAGTGGTTAAGGCGTTGGACTTAAGTTCCAATGGACGAATGTCCGCGTGGGTTCGAACCCCACTCGCACTAAGTATTTTTTATTTTATTTTTTAGTTTAATTTTGTTGACAAATTAGTTTATTAATCATAAATAATTGAGGTTTGGATTTAATAAATTTTGTTATTTTCAATAATGTCAACTACCTTGGTCCTTTATTATTTCTTTTATATGTTAATGATATGCCCAGTGTAGTAAAAAACAAATTATTATTATATGCTGATGATTCTGCCATCCTTGTATCTGGAAAGAACATATCTTATGTTGAACAAGCTTTGTTTCATGATCTTTTTTCAGTAAGTCAGTGGTTAACTGATAATAAATTGTCTTTACATCTTGGTAAAACTGAAACAATACTTTTTGGTTCTAAACAAAAACTTAAATCACAAACAAACCTCAATATCTCATGTAATGGTACAAACATTAATGCTACAAGTTCTGTCAAATACTAGTACCTTGGTGTAACCATTGATCAGTTTTTGTCTTTCCAATCTATGGCTGAGTCAGTTCTTACGAAAGCCAATGCTCGACTTAAATTTCTGTATCGTAAAAAAGATTTTCTTAATTTTCATACAAGAAAACAACTTGTGACAGCGTTAGTTCAATGCCACTTTGATTACGCTTGCTCTGTGTGGTACAATGGCATAACGCAAAACTTGAAAAACAGGTTACAAACCACACAAAATAAACTAATTAGATTTATATTTAATTTTGATTCCCGGGCGCACATCGGACCGGAACATTTCATTAAGCTAAATTGGTTACCGGTACAGAGTAGAGTTGAACAAATAATGTTGTGCCATGTTCATAAAATTAACCATGGCATTGCACCAGAGTACCTGAAATAACATTTTTTATCTCAAACTTCTGTACACTCTTACAGCACAAGATTAAGTACCAAGGGCGGATACTGTATTCCTAGAGTAAAAAATTCAGGAGCTAAATCTTTCTGTTACATTGGCTCTAAGCTGTGGAATAACTTGCCTGCAAATATTTCTAATTTAACAAAATATAAACCTTTTAAAGATTCTGTAAAAAACTTTTTGCTTTCTAAAGTAGTTTAAATAATGTGTTCCTGCAAATTTCATAAAATATTTATATAATTTCACATCAACTTTTTATTATTTTCTACATAAGTAATGTGTTTTTTATTTATTTTCCTAGCCAGGTATTGGTCTATCATTTTTTAAGATCTCTGTCTTTGTACATTTGTGATAAACTTTACTGTGTAACATGTGCAACTATTAAATAGTTTCAATTTTCTGTGATATGATACCTTAGTATTACTGTGAACATGTTTATATTGTTAACATTAATTTCGCCTCTCCGAGTCATACTACCACATGAGGGTCCACAATGGAAACAAGAGTTCACTCTTTTTTGTGATAACCCTGGTGCTGGTATTTTATGACATGGTTTAATATATACAATGTATATATGTATGTATATCTAACTTTAATATTTATGTATTTTTTACTATTGTATCATATTGTATTGTTAAATTACATATGTCATGTTGTATTATGCTAATACCTAAATAAATCTATCTATCTATCTACCTTCCCATTAGGAATGTAGGGTTAAATTAGAGTTATCACCGTTCATATTTTTAGACCCATATCTTTTTAAGATATACTCTAGTTCAGACATTTTTCAGATGAAGGCAAAGTAAAGAATTTTATCCAAAACCTTTCCAGACTCAAAAACTTTATTTAATAACTAGTGTTGGGAATCGGTTCAAAATATTTTAGTCGATTAATCAGCTAAATTATTGACTGATTAATGATAAATCGGTTATGTAGGCCTAATATCAATACAAATGTAGTAAAAATCCATTACTTAATGTTCTTAGTTCTAATTAATATCTGTTTTAATATTGTTTTTTCATACTTAATTATTCATGATAAATTAGAAGACCTTTTTACAGCTCAAACCGTAGACAACTCAACTCATGGATAACTCAATCCAAAGTTAGGACAACTCAAACCGTAAGTAGGGTATAAAAATTGAGTTTGTCGACAAAATATTATATGTGTGCGTATTTAAAGAATGTGAGGACTCTGGTGCCAGTGGCTTAACTAAGTGTTTTACTCTATGTTTGTGATGTTAATAAATGCTATATTCACGTTTGAATTTTCTTGTTTATGTGTTTAGCTGGCATAACAATGCCATTTTCACGCAAACAATCCTAAAAGATGGTTACATTTTGGATGATTTTAAGTGCATTTGGTGGATATTTGTTATGCCGGCCTAACAAAAAAGTACAAAAATCATCAAAAATATTGAAAATTATGGGTAGAAAAACACAGCTTTTCGTACTTTAATTTGGAATCAGTGGAAATTCCCTTTTTAAAATGGACAGCGTTCTGCTATATAAGGTTGACTGGTACAAAAATCGACGATACATTTATAAGTGTTCGGTTACGATCTTAAAATCACGTTACTTTATACCCGCAAAATATCAAGTCCATTATTTTAAGTAGGCCTACTTAAGTCTCAATTCCAATGTACTTGTATACGACCTTGTGCATGTATCACCGTTCGCCGGTCACGTGACACGTGGTTGAAAGTCAAACAATCCCAAAATATTATGAATGTTATCTATAGTGGGGGGAAATTAATAAGCCTGAACAAGAAATCGCCAACATTTCTAATAAATGTTAAAAGTTTATCTTTAAGGAAAGTTATTGCATTATCCTAAACATCAGCTGTGAGATCCGGATTCACATCATGAAAGCTTGTTTTGTCGCACAATTTATAGAGGATAGTTGTTTATCTCGGTGTATAATCGATTTTTATTTCACGAGTGGGCTAAGGATGCAATATTTTCATGAGTGGCGTAGCCACGAGTGAAGATATGTTATCCTCAGCTTACGGATGAAATAATTTAAATAAAATAAATATATATATTGCACCGAAATAAACATATTTTCTGTTTAGTATAATAAATTTTTAAACTGGCGTTATTTATTATCAAAGCTCAAAACGGCACATCCATAGTGAAAATAAATTTAAATTCATTTTTTTTAAAACGTTGAAATATAGATTTTTATTCACCGATAAATCCCGGTATTCGGCAGGAAAGCGTATAATCAAATGAATATGTCGATGGCATATCTAGAGCTAAAAAAGTTCAGAGGTACTTATAGCCTTCTTGTATGTTAATGTCTCTGGATACCTTTGACCCAAAAACATACTCTGAACTAGTTATCTAATCAATGGAGGAAAATTGACATTATTGTCAAATTTCCATGGAAGGGTTTAACCTCCCCGGGTGGGATTCGAACCAGTACCCCCTTGGGGACACGAGATTCCAAATCCCGGCGCGTTACCAACTGCGCTATCGACCCGGGTTCACATAGCAATTTTAGTTTTCACCAATCTAGTGCTGATAAGTTTGTGACACATTTTTTTCTTGGACATTTAAAGAATTTTTTCATGATTGGAAACGTTCATGAGGATTTTTCAAGAACAGCAACTCTAGCTAACTTGAAGCTGATATCTAATTCGTTGACGATACGAATCAAAAGGCTTCGTTGACGAATAATCATTATCATCTTCCTCAACGGTTATTTGACGAACTGATTAATCAGCTCAACACTATTGATAACCTGTGGGTACGAGAATGGTTCTTATCTTATACACATGAATATATATGATGACGTTTCAATTTATTTGATCTTGCCACTATTTCTGCTAACTTACATTTCTATATAGAAATGTAAAGTCGGCAGAACAGCATTGTCATGCAGTATTGCTTACAGTGCCGGCTAGTTTTGTATCCTGTGAACGCTCATTCAGTTCTCAAATTAAACAAAATATATCAAATTAAACATGAGAAGTACGGGTGACACTGAAAGACTGTCCGATCTCAGCATTCTTCATATTCACCGAGAAAATGATCTTGACGTTGATGTTGTTAACAACGAATTTGTTTTTGTTAAATACAGAAAAATGGCCCCTATCTTAGATCCATTGCTTAATTGTGCACTGTTTGCCATGCTCAGCAAAGATTGCCTCGAATCAAATCCATTGATCATAATTATTGATTTGATAACTGTTATTGAAAATAGCACTTTATTGATGCGTACATACATTACTTTTAATCTTTGGCCCTTTAACCCTTTACCAATTGGCAACCGCCTCTTGGAACCACCTTATAAGGGCCTTATGGTTGAAAAAGGCTGGCTACGCACCTGATATGCGTTATGTACAGGCTATTGTCTGATAAACGGGCGGAAATAAGGAAGGAATATTTTAAAATAGTCATACTTTCGGTTAAAATTCTGTTGTGAAATAAAGTATCTGTTCTGTTCTGTTCTGTTCTGTTCTGTGAATACCCAATGTACAATCTTACTGCTTAATTTAACAGCGTCAAACTTTATACATAATCTTATCGTTTCGCAAAACTAGATCGCAATTCTGACGCTTTTTTATACAAAAATGGAAGCTTGAACAATTGTCTGTATGAACATGTGCATTAATTTGTAAATTTATAAGGAAATTGTTATTTTATTTACAGTAATTCAGATGTAGGCCAAATGTCCATCAGAAATTATTATCCGAAATTGAGACAAAGCAAAGTTAGCTGGAACAGCAGTAAAATTTTCATTGCAGCAGTAAGATCGACAGTAGTAGTAAAATTGTACTCTCATGTTTATTTCATCATACAAACCAATTTTAGACGTGGTGGTCTCATTCAAAGGTCAACCACACAGACATTATTTCGGCTCTCCCTATACTGACTATACAGTACAACCTCTCTTGAGCAACACTCACTGGGAGGGACTAAAGTGTGTTGCTGCATAGAGGTTGTTGCTCTCCAGAAGTTAAATTCAATTTAATTATTCCTATTGGAAATATCAAAAGATGTTGTCGTGCAGAGGATTTTCTCTACGTAGGGCTGCTCTGCAGAGGTTTTACTGTACATTTTTCATATAGAAATGTAAAGTTAGGAGTAAGATAGAGTCAATTGTTGAAACTTTTGTTACAGTTATATATAGTACTATGTTATATTTAACGGTACTACACGTTGACGTCTCCTCCAAGTATATATAATTAATGAATAAAAAATTATATAAAAAACACGAATACAAGTTTGAACTGCCACATCCATCATTACAAATAACACCAACAACAAAACATATATACCGCATCATCATAATTATCAAATATCGAACAAAAAATCAAAACTACTCGGTATAACAATGTATTATAATCAATCCCAATAACACTACATGTCTATAATCTTCAATGCACAGAAACAACAAATCAAAACTACCATCATCATAAAAAACGTAAACAATCGAAACGTACATGATCATCATTATAAACAAACCAAAGAACAAATCAAAGCTACCATCAACATCATTATAAACAACAAAAAGAACTTTTTTAAACGACTCTAAAAAAATCTGAAATGACACAAGTAAGAACAGTATTTGATATGGAAATGTTATTCTGTTGGTAAACGAGTGGTTGAACGAAGTTCTTTATGCTGTGGTAAGTGGAAAATGAGATCAAGTTTTCGTTTATTTGAAACCTGTTTGGTACTTTTGATGAACATCGTGTTTGAAAGTAAAAAATTAAAAGCAATTAAATCTAAGGAGTTGACTATGAATACTCTAGTTCAATAAAGTATTTTCATTATTGTACCCCGAGGTTATCAAGATTCTCGAGCTAGTATCAAGAATCTTGATAGCCTTTGGGTACGAAGATGCGTATTTTATGCTAATTTTAATTTGTCTGGTTCCCAGTCGTACTTTGGCAGGTAAAAGTACGTCAGGCAAAACATGATCATGGCTGCGCCCTATGTAATGAATTAGATATTGGATAATTATGCTTCCAAATGAGAATTTCTCACTACACAGGCTTAAATCAAAGGATCATTGTTCAAGAATTGCAGCGGATACCTACGTGAAAAATCGAAATCGAATGTCCTATGTAGTACCGAACTCCTACTAAAGTAACTATCATCAGCAAATGATCATGCAAGATTAAGAAAACATAATACCTGTATGATAACTGAGGAGGCCGCCATGATTCCCGTTTGTCTGACCCGATAACGATAGTGGTAAGGGGCAGGTAATCCAGACTCAATTTTAATTTGCTATAAATCAAACGGAAAATAACTCAGTGAATCATTTATGGTATATGGAGTCGTTCTTGTGGGAAAGTGCTTCCGGGTCGTTGTACACTGCGAAAGTAGTTCCGAGAATTTAGTTTGACTGCATTTGGGTGGCTGTGACTCTGTTTGTAAGTGTCAAAATGATATATTTTTCACCAAAATTAGTTTTTCTATCCCTCTAGGACAATATTCTGACCATTTTGTGTTTTCTTTTTAGGACTACTTCTTGCGGTGGAAGATTTAGAATTTAGTGTACTGCGGCCATTTTGACCTTTGAGAATGGGAGTTCCCAACTATACATGTGCACAATGTGAAATGGTGAATAATTGAATCGTTCATGACCCACATTTCTTCGTCTTATTTTGCTGCCCTAGTGTGGAGGATTCACAGGATATCAATCATTATTTCTCAATCTATTTCTTAAATTCAGCAGAGACACTCAAACTTGGCTATTTAATATAGAATTGTGAAGCAGAAATTTGACAAGGGTATCTCCATATCTACATTATTTTCATCCGGAACAACCTCGGCGATCATCTACGAAGATATACCTCGGAAATCACATTCGGAACTCCAAGGCCATTCGCTACGAATAACCTCGGACATATTTAGACGCCATTTTGGAAAAACCGGTGATGAAGTAAACAAATACACGTTCGTTTAGGCGATGACTGAATTTTCGCTTTTAGTCCATGAATTTGAAATTACATAGCATTCGGAACATTTTCGGCCATTCGCTACGAATAATTATTCATTCATGAAAGGTCGAGGGTGTTCCGAATGATTACATAGTTCAATGATATCGATTAACAATATTTAGTTCAATTTAAAACAAAGACTTAAGTTTTGACAAAGATCTGTGTGTATACTGCAATAACTATTTTGTATAACCGTTACGTGCTTCGCCTCGCGTAGGTAGTAAAATCACAAAAATCCAGTGAAGACCCCCACGAATCCTTCCGAGATTATTTATTCATGAAAGGTCAAGGTGTTCCGAATGCGGAAATCAGACGTAGCAGGAATACAACCAGGGTATAAGGTCCGGCGACTGTCATTTTCATGTCAACATTTAATAATAACATTGTTACACGCTTTATTACATAATTTCATCGGTACAATGTCTCACACGTCGTATTTCTGTGTAGTTCAGACTATATTACCAAAGAAACCAAATTACGTTAGATCTACTTTTTCACCTTATGATATCCGAGGTTTATCTGCGTAGAAGATCGCCGAGGTAGTTCCGAATGCATTATTTTTTCATTAAATTAAACTAAAACTAAACTTCATTGGGTAAACTCTGTAGCGCCGTTAAACGTCGCAACGCCGCTAAACGTCGTAACTGACGTTAAACGTCGCAACACTGACGCTAAACGTCGCAACCGCCGCTAAACGTCGCAATCGCCCTGCCGTTAAACGTCGCAACGCTGACGGTAAACGTCGCAAAAAAATCGAATGCCGTTAAACGTCGCAACCTTGCCGCTAAACGTCGCACTTAGTAGGAAGGTATAGTGTCGCACCTAATCAACACACAAATATTACATAGGACAAATATGACTTCAAAACAGCCACTTTTAGACTCATAGCAACCATCAACATATCCTTAGCAACCACCCCTTGTTCCATAGCAACCACTCTTACACCTTATGCCAATCGCCTTAACGCCAAAAGTATCCACTATACTGTCCGTAGCAACCGATTTGAGTTCCATAGCAACCGTTATTGCACCTTTAATATCCATTAAAATATCAAATGGAATAACTCTCGCGGCCATAAACTTTATCTCAGTGTCTATTTTGATCATCTTCGGATGAACTTTCAAACTTGGTCATTTTTTGTTTGTAAAAAGCAGGGGCCATAAATCGTGCGTCAAAAATTGTAGACCCTAAATTCTGTAGTTTTCTTTATTAGCTCACCTGAGCTAGCTCAGGGTGAGCTTTTAGGATCGTTGGACGTCCGGCGTCCATCGTTTGTCGCCCGTCTGACTACTGTTTGCCAACATTCTAGTGGATACATTTTTACCTCAATTATCATCAAACTTTGTGAGGATGATTGTCTACATATTTGATCGGACGAGTTCGAACATGGGTCATCTGCGTAGAAAAACTAGGTCACCAGAGCTTAAAATAGAAACATATTGTTAACAGTTTTGTGGCTATATTTTTATACAAATACCATGGAAATTGGTTGGAAATTTTTATTTACTCTGATTATGTATAATTATTTCAGTGGTACCCCGGTTAGCGATAAAGGGCCATAACGACCCTCTTGTTTAATTTATGCTTAGCTTTCCTCAGCTACTTGAAATGATTCTGTTGTAAGAGAGTGGTAACTATTAAGTAATGACTATTTATAATCGACTGACTTTAATTGGAATGCTTTTTGATTTTAGTCATTAGCCGATCGAATCTCACCAACGTGTTTATAGAAATCTCGGAAATAAAAATACAGTAGACTTTGGAAGTATTTTTTATATATACACGATGTAGGGCTGCTAAACGTCGCAACGCTACTAAACGTCTCAACCTTGACACTAAACATTGCAACCTTGACACTAAACGTCGTAACGTTACAAAACGTCGCAACCTTGACACTAAACGTCGCAGCCTTGACACTAAACGTCGCGTTTAGCAGTAAGGTGTAAGCCACGGAAGTCAAGATGTAATAGCTATACTACAGTTATAAGGCACGATTATAAGGCTAATGGAAATAGCTGGGCAAAATCCGAGTAGTCCACCTAATCGGACCTACTTATTTGCATTCGGAACACCTCGACTTTTCATGAATGCATAATCTAGGAATGATTGTTGGGGGTCTATCCTGGCGACAAGGGTTTTTACTACCTACGCGAGGAGAAGCGCAGGCGAAGCATGTAACGACCATGAAACAAGTTCTTATAGTATACACACAGATCTTTGTCAAAACATTTTCTATGTAATATATTTAACTAAATATTGTTTATTCGTGGATTTGTTTACTTCAACTCCGGTCAAAGCATTTTGTTTGGGAATGTGACGAAAAGGTAGTTCCAAGATGGCGTCTCAATATGTCCGAGGTTATTCGTAGCGAATGGCTGAGGAGTTCCGGATGACTTATTTGAAGAGTATGCAAGGGAAAATATCTGACTAATGTCACTTACAATACACTCAGTGTCTACAGTCACGTGATCTATAGAAACAACTTTTAAAGTACACAAATTTGTTTTCACCGATTTCTCTTTCCAGACAAAAAATGTGAAATCACAAAGCGAATTAAATAACTGCATGTTAAACTTTTCCTTCTCGAAAAATCACAATCGGTCCTGTACGGTTTGATCGTTAGTGGGATATAAATTGCACAAATATTGTATCGAGCGATAAACTAGTCATGTGCAAATATATTGTGCCGTGAAATTAGAGAAAACAAATACAACTGTAATTCTAATACTTGTATAGGCATTTTGGAACTATGAAAAGTTGTAATTAATTATATGCACTTAATTAATCTTTCTTATCTTGATTTCTTTATCTTGACGAATTCAAAAGCTTGTTTAAATGCTCACAATTACGTGATTATATGCCCTGGTACAATATACATGCGCCTTATTTCTCTGGCAAGGTTTTTTTTATTAGAAACCAGACCATTTAATATTCCTTTACGCTACATTCTGCTTCATTACGCCACATTTACTATGGGACGCCGATGTTGTGCGTTAAACATAAGTCACTTGGTACTTCTAGCATCACGTGATCTATGTGATGGCAATGTAGTCTCGACATTATTTATTGTAATGAGTGTGTGCTTCACATAATGATGAAAACATTAGTTCATAATGATACGGGGTTCTGGAATACTCAATCATAACATACCCATAATATTGAAAAAGGAACTCAAAATGATAACAGGACCAAATGTTATAATACTTGATCGAGAGCTCCCTACTCAAGAACAATTCAGTTCCTAATAAGTAAGCATCTTTGAAACCCCGAATAAATACTGTATGTATTGCATTATTCAATTATATCAATCATATCATAGAGACATGCACGAGTACTCTACACATGTAAAAAAAATTGAGCTCTTGAGCATGGAATCCATTGTCAAGTTTTATAGCATCGATTCCGGATCAAGTGGATTCCGACTTCGCGGTATGTTCATAATTAGCGACTTTAGTCAGTTATCTTTCCCTGATAAAACCTGAAGCAATCCAATTGGTAAGTATGTCCTATCAGTTGGAATCCTTGGATTTTATCATTGAAGTCCTATGTAAGGATAATAAAATACTTCATCTAATATCTTTCTTGTTAATGAAGATATTAACAGAAGTGATGAATTCAGATAGTTCTTTACCTTTAAAATACTTAGCTTGAATTTCAAACAAATAAAATGATTTCCAAAAAGTTATTAAAGACTAATTTTGGCAAATTTGCATTGAACAGTAAGGATAAAATCTGAGTAATCCAACTAATTGGACCTACCTATTTGAAGAGTATACAAGGGGAAATATCTGACTGAAGTCCCTTATTCATCCATCCATTCCTGTATTAAATGTTGATATTTACCAGGTATAGATCTTCAATGTTTTTTCAAGCAAATCTGTAGCGTAGTCTAGTGCTTACATATAATTGCCAGAGAAGAACTAAAATAATTTGTTTTAAAGCAATATGCCCAAGAGTTGATGTAAATTAACCCACTAAATAAAGATTAATCAACATGATGGCTGTGCAGACATTAAATAGTTAGCCCAACAACATAATTATGTAGATCTTTACCAGGCCAATATCAACAATTATAGTTCGTAAAAATAACATTACGTGTTTGTGTAAACATTAAAATAAACTAATCCATTCAAGGTAGGAAATAATTGAAAATAAAAGTTGTATAGATCATTTTAAGAAAATTAGTGTGGTTGATAAACCACCACTCAATAATGCTTCTCATGGACGAAATCTTTTCTATTACACCAACAAAACACTCGTAAAAAATATTAAATTCAATACTAAATAATATTTTATTGTCATGCTGATCACCCCATGTCGTGGATTAGTTCATTGTATTGTTTACATAAACATTGTTATGTTTTTAGTACGAACTGTATACTAGTAGGGTTATTGATAGATATTTACTGTAACATCTTCAAGTCAATGTACAAGGCGATAATTTTAGCTCTTTTTGCACTTTTTTCATCGGATTTGACAATATTTCAAACGATTTGTTGTACAGACTAGATAAAAACTTATAGCATGAACAAATAATAACTTTTCACATCGATTACTTCCCTCGTTTTTCATCCTTTAAAAAAGGGGAGGGGCAACCGCTGAGATATTTTAAGTAAAGGTATAGGTACGCTGAGTAAAAATCTATTGTTAAGTTTCATTCAACTGTCAGTAGTGCATACATTAACATCCCTGATTTAAATAGATGAGCAAAGAAGAACTGTACTGAGTATTTAAAGTCATAGGGGAAAACATGTGCCACTGGCAGTTGAATTGAATTTAACAATTACATCTAGTAAATGTTTGGATCTACCTTTAAATATTATTTTTAGAGTTCCCAGTCCTATGAGAATATTTAGGGAAACAAATCCTCGCTTAGTACAATAAGTTGAACATGATACAGTAAAATATCTACCTAGGTAGAAAAAAAACAAACACTTTGAAAGCACACCTTGTCATAGAGCATTTCATGCCCTGGTGTGCTTAAAGACCATGCAGTTGTAGTTTAATAGATATAAAATACATAAATATCATTCTGATCTTGTAGTCGTATGTATGTTTTTTATAAATAATGTCTGTGACTGTTGTTTTGTTCCTTCATTTGAATACATACACTGACATTTTCTATCAAGCTTGCTTCACTACGAAGATCTTACTGTTAATAGATCTGCAGAAAAATAAAAAAATATACATTAACTACCATTAGGTTAAAGCACAATGTACTCGTATAAAGGAAGAATTCCCATAACGTGGATCTCAATTAGAAACTATACTAAAACCAAGAAAACCGTATTATTATTATTACTCACAATATATTTTTGTTTTATTCAACATGAAAGCATATTGCCAGTACGTATGGGAGGTCATAGATTTACAATTGTGCTCATATGGAACATATAAAGAATTCAAATTCATTTTATCTATCAGTTATTCATTGTAAGAGATAATATTTCATTATACCAGTTATTCGTTATGAAAGTGAATTTCGTTTCTGCACCACATGAACTAAATTAGGGTTGAATGTCAAAGTTTTGAATCAAGTAGTTAAATGTTCTAGCAACTGTGATTTTTTTAACTTCGCATTCAACACATATATAGGTTATATACACGACGGCCAGCTCTTCCTACTATAGGTTTCCTGGACATTTTTTCTATCACCAGTACTAACTTACCCTACCACGAGGCCGACAACTCATGTATAGGATATGACCTGCCGCGACCGGGTTTCGAACCCGCGATCTCTGGATTCGAAGTCAGACATGCTAACCACTACGCCACGGCCGCGGCTAACTGTGTTTCAATACGTCATGTATTATCAAAAGTAATGATAAAATTGGTGTTCAATTTAAAAGATAATACTAAGTTCAATGTACATGTTTACAAACTATGACTTTCTTTCCATTATAGCACCGATGTAATGATACCGTAAACGCTTATATTAGAAAATGAAATTTGGAAGTCGTGATTCAAAATCTGTATTTTCATAAGTGGTAATAAAATGTGTCCATTCCTTTAAAAGCTTGTAAAAGTTATATAGCTAATAAATTGGTTGATATGCTTAAACTTATGTTGAACAGAAGAAGAGTAAATTACATGTTATATGATACATTTAATATCCAAATTACTTGGTATTGTAATGATATAAGCATTTGATAATACTTTATTTGGATTTAATCAATACTTTATTTGGTCATTTACTACTGTTATAATGTCACCTGACATGCTTATTATTTAAATACAGCACAATGAGACGACAACCTCTATATATGGTAAAACATCACGATCATGGAAAGATATAACCTGTCGCATAGCCTGATTCGACAAAAATAGCTATATGCTTTCATAAAATTGTTTTATTTTTAGATATTGTTTGTTGTATTCAATTGTCTATGCATAAATAATAGCCATACATCAAGACATTTCATTTCTTAGTAGGCCTACCACTTCTGCATGGCGATTTTCCCGATTTTTGATCGAGGAACTAAACAGCTATTATTACATTTTAGTTCGAGTTACACTATAATGAAAAACTTCAATTTAACATATAAATATTACAAGATTAAATATTTACCTTATCAAGATCCTGATCATCTTAAGTTGATTCGTGTTGAATAAATTGTGCGATGTTTACTACATTCTGTTGTTGGGTGTAATTTAAACATTCTACAAAAACATAAAACAAAAGTTTAGTTTAAATAAATGAAAGTAAGACAATTTGATAAGTTGCTTTGAAAGTTTACATATCTTGACTTTATCAATCAGAAAGTTTGTGTTGAGCATTAAAACCTCAGAGGTCATTTTCACAAAAATCGCATGAAAAATATTTTAAGTCAATTTCAAAAAATTACATTCAAAGCCTAAAAGATATGATATCATATAATGATATGTTTTTCAGAAAGTGTTCATTATCCTACAAAATTGAAGAATATCATAAATTGGTTTGACAATGCATGAAGGTATAATGAATGTTTCCTGCTTTTAACTTGATGATTTTTATCGTAAGCTATTTTTTGTGTGAAAATAACCACTGATTTTTATTTGCTAAATCCTCTCACTGATAAATGATGTAGCATAAGTAACCCAACATGTTATCTGAGAATGAATGCTGTTCCTTAAAAGGAAGAAAATTTAGTACTGGTGCATCCTATAGGAACGATAGATTAATAGGTAAACTATCATGCTCACACGTTCCTTACTAAATCAAACCAAACGCATGGGTGTCTCTAGCATCCTATATCTTATTGTACGCGTCTCTAACAACCTAGATTGTATTGTAGACATGTAAGTAACAGCTGTAGGTATTGATTCAAGTCTGATATGACAAATCCAAATTTAGGTTCTTCAAGAACTCATTTTTCTAATTTATGATAGTGCATAAACTCACACGCTTCAAAATATTGATGCTTTCTTATTTTTGGATAGCGCGTAATTTTACGCACTTCTGATATGTTTTTTATTCGGTAAATGCAGACATCTCTTCAGAAGAGTTGGTAAAGTGACGAATAGACAACTGTCGCTGTATGTATACATCGAGTTTGAGCTAAAGTAGGAACGTGCTTCTAATGATTTGGGTATGTCAGCAGTTACTGAATTGTTTAAAAATCAGTACAAATTCTAATCATCTAATAAGCAAATTAGCCAAACACACGTGACACTAGGAAAATTTTTATCAAATCAACAAGTGAATATGCTTCCTTGAAATTCTGACTATAACATTATACTATCAAAATAATTGAGGAATAATTCCAATAAACTTACCGCTAGAACGTATATCCAAAGGTCAGTTTTCCATTTAATCGTAGAATTAACTCAACATGGAACAAATTCAGTCACCTTTAACCCATCTTCATCCAAAGACACCAGTACATACCTAGAATATATAACATACAATGACCAGAGTTTTGTGACATGTGACCAAAATAATTCAAAATGGCAGATTTTCCCCTCGTTTTTATGAAGCAATAAAAGGAAAGTATACGCTATTTAAATAATAAATGCTGTTTGAATTTAGTAATACATCGTTAACATTTTACGAAGATTTCCTGCTGTTGGTCTACGATATTTTTAGTCGTAAGACTTTATAAATGAAGCCCGTTGCTAAATATGTGTCCATCTTGTAAAACCTTTTTGTCTTGTCCAATGTTATTGTTCCATAGACATCACTCACAACCTGAAATAGACAAAACAAGACAACAGAAAAATAGACAAATATATGTAACAGACAAATATATGTAACATGACATGTATAGTATATTGAAGATAAATTATAAAAAGATAACCAAAGAAACGCTGAAAAAGAACTAAGGAGTAATGGCATAAGAAGGAGATACGGAGCACGGACAAGCATGCATGAGGTACAAGGAGGGGCACGGGCAGGGATTTTTACTCCATGGGGGTTAGGTGGTCCGTTTAGGGCGGTCATTTCCGCTACCATTCCCACCTATTCACCAGGGCTATAGGAAGTCTCTGATCACCAAAATTACAAGTTGGCTTGCTGGCTTACATAAAATTTAGTTTTTTCTAGTTTAGACAAACTTATGAACACACGTACTTCCAAACCGACCTGTATCCTGAAACATCCCCTTCCAGTTATCATTACATTCTTAGCCCCTAATAAAAATACAACAAACACTAAATCTAGACATGCATTTTACCTATATATAAACTCTTCAGAACTTTAATATTCCCTTTCAAACTTACTATATGGATCAAATTACCCTTACCAAAAATATCCACCTTAACTAAGTAAAAGAGTACCCCATGCAGGTTGTTCCATGATCGCCACACTTGTAATCAACTCCTTGTGAAATTTATAAGCAACACCACGAGACTAAACCATGTGTATTCATTATAGTTCCAACATTATTAAAAAGTTGTTTTTATTGGTAATACACGAGAGTTTTGTTATATTTAATTACATGTACACATATTCTCGTAAAAGTATTTATATTTTCAAAAACCTAGGCTGAACGAGGCTGACCTACGTTAGTTTTTAATGTATGAAATTCTCAATCACTTACAAAATGATTTTAAAACATCAATTACGACATAATGACATGTCATCTACCACAAATATATACATTTCATACGTTGCTTATTGTTAATATATTGAATCTTAGACGCCAGAAAAACAGTTAAGATAACAAGCAAACAGTACTTAAAAAGGCAAGATATAATACTATGTCCGTACGAACATTTGGAGGGGGTATATGGCCTCAAATTAATTTGAAAGTATTGCAACTTAAAATGAACCAGATGAAGATGTTCTTTTTGCGATAGCAATCAATTGATTTGCTATAGACGATTGGGAGAAAGGTTAGATTGTTTGCATTTTTTTCTGTTTGAATCTTTTCCTAATCGGTAAAAAAATAAGAGCACAGAAACCTGTTGAATGAGATAGATGTGTTCGTGTTTTCTGAGGTTATGAGTTATATAACTTTACTGTATTTGTGTGTATATAGTAAACATATTTTGGGGTGTGGTATAAATAATAAGTTTGAAAGGGGACTTTTTCATGCTTATAGCTTGGGGACTAGAGAACTGTCTGCATTCATGGATTGTTATTTGTAATTAGTCTGGCTGAGATGGAACCATTTGTCTCCAAATGAATGTGAATGTCATTACACCATTATGCAAAGAGTAAGTATGGGTTTTACTGATTGATACAGGGTTTGCAACAATGTTTATGTACATTGGATCTGTATATGTTAAGGTGGGCAACAATCTGGCGAAACGAAGAATTTGAATGGTGAACAGATCAAGAATTATACAAATGCTGTATTATGTGCGATAGGGACAACTATTGATAAGGAAATTAGTTTTTAATATATTGTGCGTAATGTGACAGCAAAATCATAGTAAACACAAATTTAGATAGAGTTTTTGACCGACTACATTGTTTTGTAAAATCTTTTAAAATGGATAATAGTCCCCCCTATTTTGCATGAAAACAAATGATTTTAAAACATTAATTACAACATAATGACATGTTATCTACCATAAATACATAGCTTTCATAATCCAAATCCGTCAAGAAATAAGAGCACAAAAGCATGTTGAATGAGATAGATGTGTTCGTGTTGTCTGAGGTTATGAGTTATATAACTTTACTGTATTTGTGTGTATACAGTAAACATATTTTGGGGTGTGGTATAAATAATAATTTTGAAAGGGGACTTTTTCATGCCGAAAGCTTGGGGACTAGAGAACTGTCTACATTCAAAGATTGTTATTTGTAATTAGTCTGACTGGGATAGAATCATTTGTCTCCAAATGAATGTGAATGTCATCGCACCATTTTGCGAGAAAATATGTGTTTTATTGACAGATACGGGTTTGCAACAATGTATATGTAAATTGGATTTGTATATGTTCAAGTGGGCATAAATCGGGCGAAACTTGAATGGTGAACTAAGCAAGTATTATACAAATGCTATATTATGTACTCACACTGTTCAGTGTATAAGGACGACAGCGACAATTCTTTAGTAAGGGAATTAGTTCTGTCAATGTTGTATGTGTCTCTTTCAGTACAGAACTTCATTTATGCCAAGAAAGCAAATTTAGTTAATGTTTGTTTCTGGACAGTATTATTATCAGTATAGTCTTGTTTGTTTGACAAGATGAGATAAATTGAGGTTTTGACGAATATTCAAGAAAGGTATACAATTTGTAATCTATTGTAGCTGAGATTGAACTCAGATTATAAGGGTATCTGCAATAGAATCTATAACTATTCACAACCATCTCGTAATAATAGTTCGTTTGTTTGAAACAGAATATTAACTGATTAGTATGTTCATATCTCGTTATTGAACAACGTAAAATAATATGCGAGTAAAACATTAATTGATTGCAGTGTTTGCAATTTAGACTATTATAAGTAATGTAGCTGAACAAAGTTCGATAAGAAAACATTGGAATAATCAAACAAACGGTTCTATATTGTACTCTAATGAAACTATTCGCTGTACAGAAAAAACGAGATATTGGAAACAATTTACAATGCACATTTATAAGTCCTCAGAATGATAAAATATATCATTAGTAAAGAAGTGCATCTTATACACTATACTTTATATAAATTATTTTTAAACACGGGTTGAAAAAATATGTTTATTAAAATAAATACTTTAAGTAGTAATGAGTCACAATTATCTGTTCATATAAACCGATTCTATGCATAGTTTATTACCTTTTTCAAAAACAAAAATGTTATTACATTTACATTCTGAACGATAATATAGCAACAATATCATAATAGTATTAAAAATATAAAGTCATGTTCTATTAAATCAACAACCAAACCATGTAATATGTAGATTTGTACTAATTGACAACCTCTGTATACAGTAAAAATCATAACAAAATATTGGGTTTTATAATCAAATCCCAATTGGCAAGTTTAGTATTTATAAAAAGGACATTAATAATCAAAATAACACGTGTAAATGAAATGTACGAAGTACCTTCCACATCCATGTACATAACAACACAGTTCATTATGCAGTCATTATTCATACAATCATTCCAATAGCCAAAAATGTTTCAAAAATCCATTTGAAGTTTTCTTTTCCAAATTTGATATAAACGTATACATGTAAATACCTCCTTAGTTTGACTTAGCTCTATTTTCTCCATGTCCAATATTTTGCATGTCGTAACATGCTTTTTAGGTATATGGTACATTACACCTTATAAGACCATCAGCGAATGGTGCTTCTTAATTGTTTTGTTAATTAATAAATGATTCTGATCTAGCTATCCTCCCATAAAAGGGCCCTTCACCAGATTGCTCAGAATCATATTGAAGTGCATTGAATAATTCCGATCTAGCTATCCTCCCACAAAACGGGCCCTTCACTAGATTACTCAGAATTATATTAAAGTACATTGAATAATTCCGATCTAGCTATCCTCCCATAAGTGGGCCCTTCACTAGATTGCTCAGAATTATTACCGATCTAGATATCCTCCCATAAAGTGAGCCCTTCTCCAGATTGCTCGTATTTATGTCTTGATTCAATGTATAATTCCGATCTAGCTGACCTCCCATAAATGGGTCCTTCACTAGATTTCTCAGAATTATACTTCAATGCAAGGAATACTTCCGATCTAGTTATCCTCCCATAAAATGGGCCCTTCACTAGATTGCTCAGAAGTATTCATATTTTCCTTATTTTGTTACTTAAAAAATAAATATATTCTCGGCATGTATTTATAGAACATCGTTATCAAACATCATTAGAGCTAATTACATGTATTTAAAATACTATCAAATTATTTATTAGAAATCTTGACAATGTATAATAACCATGTTATTAGATAAATAAATGTGTAGGTATGAGTATAAATCATTTTTGTATGTTCAAACATTATTGCATCATATATTAACTATTTTACATAGCTTGTTATAAGTTTTAATATGACAGAGAGTTGATTCAATTGGTATGACATATAAGTCAATTGCTTAAAAGGCAGGAATTTTTCAACAAGACTAAACTCTATATGTTTGAAACTGAATATAACAATTAAAGCAAACTTATAAATAAAAATACCAAACATATTACAAAATAATGAATTTTTTTACTTATCTCGAAAATAATTATCCATTGAATTAGCATATTCACTTTAGCAGAACAACGTTTGTTTTTAATTTTGTCCAATGTTTTTTTATGCATTGATAAGCATGATTAATTAGTAAAACACTCGTTTATTATCATTATTTGTACTTTTTTTCAAAATATCAGTGAACATTCTGTTATAAACTCTTATTATATAAAAACTTCATCAGAGGAAGAAAAATACATGAAGACAAAGCTACCCCATAGTGTAGTTGGGCAGTCGCAATTGAAAGCAAACGCCTTTGTATATATGAGATAGACATGTTGTTAAGTAAGCAAAGACAGAAACCTTCATGCGAATAATGGAGGAAAGACATTCGATAGTGTGTGTATGTTATCTTTAGTAGAGATAGAAACCAGCACGACGATTTGGATAGAATGTCATGTCATATTCTAAGTCTGTTTTTAAAGACCGAAACCTACATGGTGATAATAATAGAATGCAGAAATTGAAGAAAGATACTTACCTCAACAAAAATGACAGAATGTCAGGCGATATGGTGCTTGGATTATCTTTATTGAAGATAGAATCCTGCAGGAGAATTATGATAGAATAGTTAGTTATTGTGTTTATGTGTATTCTTATGGGAGACAAATACTTACCTGAATTAGATGATAGAATGGCATGCGACATTGTGTGTGTTATCTTAATTGAAGATAGAAACCTACAGGAGAATAATGATAGAATGATATGCTATGGTGTGTGTATACATGTTGTCTTAATTGAAAAAAGATACGTACATGAATTAAATGAAAGAATGACATACGATAAGGTGCTAGTTATCCTCATTGAAGAGAGAAACCTACAGGTGAATGATGATAGAAAAGTATGTCATGGTATTGTGTATTATTATTGGAGACAAATACCTACCTGAGTTGAATGACAGAATGACATGAGATATGGTGTGAGTTATCTTAATTGACGTCATAAAACCTACATGGGAATACCGATAGAAAGGCAAGCCGTATTGTAAGTATGTTTTTATTGAGGAAAGATACATACCTGAGAGAACATGAGATTAGCATGCCGTATTGTGTGTATTACCTTAATTCAAGATAGAAACCTACAGGAGATTATTGATAAAAAGACATGTCATATTGTGTGTATTTTATCTAGATTGAAGATAGATAATTACATCAATTAAATAATAGAATGTTATGCTATATTGCGTGTGCAATCTTAATTGAGGACAAGAACCTACTGGAGAAAAATGATAGAAATGGATGTCATATTATGTGTGTTATCTTATTTGAGGATAAGATAGAAACCTATTTTAGAATAGTGGTAGAAAGGCATGAGATATAGTATGCATGTTATCTTTGTAAGAGATAGAGACTTGTTGGACAATTTAGATAGAATGACATGCCACATTTTGAATCTAAATTTTTTTTAAAGAATAAAATCTACTTAATCATAATGATAGAATAACATTACATGTAATGTTTGCATGTTTTCTTGATTAAAGAAAGATACTTACCTGAAACAAAATGATAGAATGACATGCGATATGATGTGTATTATCTTAATTGAAGACAGAAACCTACAAGGAAATATTGATAGTACGACATGCCATAGTATGTGTGTTATCATATTTAAGGATAGAATCCTACATGTAAATAATGGTAATAGGCATGCGATGTAGTGTGTATGTTAGCTTCTTGGAGAGATATCAGCACGACAATTCGAAAAGAATGCCATGCTATAATTTAGAAATGTTTTCATTCTTAAAGACTAAAACCTACATGCCAGTAATAATAGAATAAAATGCCAGGTAATGTTTGTAATGTAATTGAAGAGATATACTTACCTGAATTAAATGATAGAATGGCATGAGTAATGGTGTGTGTTATCATTAAGTTAATTGAAGACAGAAACCTACAGAAGAGTAATGAGAGACTGATATGTCATAGCGTTTGTGAGTATGTGTACATTTTAAATTGAAGACAGATACTTACCTGAATTAAATCATAGAATGACATGAGATATGGTGCTTGTTATCTTAATTGAAGACAGAAACCTACAGGAGAATAATGATAGGATGGCATGACATAGTGTTTGTATGTTTTGTTTCATTGAAGAAAGATACTTACCTGGATTAAATTCTACAAATACATCAGTTGTGGTGTGTGTTATCCTAATTTAAGACAGAAGTCTACATGACAATAATGATAGAATAGCATGCTAATGCGTGGCTGTTATATTGATTGAAAACTTAAACCTATAAGGGATTATTGATAGAAAAGCAAGCCGTATAGTGTGTACAGTTTTTTAACTGACTAAAGATACTTACTTGGGAAAATTGATAGAATGGCATGCCATATTGTGTGTGCTACCTTATTTTAAGACAAAACATACAGGAGAATAATGATGGAATGGGTTGTCATTTTGTGTGTGATATCTTATTTCAAGACAAAACATACAGGAGAATAATTATGGAATGGGTTGTCATTTTGTGTGTGATATCTTATTTCAAGAAATATATCTGAATTGGAATGTTGATAGAAAGAAAAGCCGTATTTTGTGTATTTTTCCTAATTGGAGACAGTTACTTACATGAGAATAATGATAAAATGATATGCCATTTTGTGAGGGTAATCTGAATTTAAGAAAGAAACCTACAGGATAAAAAAGATAGAATGACATGCAATATAGTTTGTGATATCTTAATTGAAGATAGAATCCTACCACAGAAAAAAGATATATTATGCATAGTATTTGTATGTTTTCTTAATTGAAAACAGATACTTACCTGAATAAATGATAAAATTGCATGCAGTATGGTGTTTATTATGTTAATTGAAGACAGAAAACTACAATGGAGTATTAACAGATTTGCAAGCCATATTGTGTGTGTAACCTCAGTTGAAGACATAAAACAACAATGGAATTTTAACAGAATGGCATGCCATTTTGTGTGTGTTATCTCAATTAAAGACATAAAGCTACAATGGAATTTTAACAGAATGGCATGCCATATTGTGTGTCTTACATAAATTGAGAAGTAACCTGCAGGAGAAAAATGAAGAATGGCATGTCAATGTATGTTTGTTGTCTAAGTTGTAGACATAAACCTACATAGGACTATTGATAGAAAGGCATGCCGTATTGTTGGCATGATTTTTACTGACGTAAGATACTTACCTGAATAACATGCCATATTGTGTTTGTAATCTGAATTTAAGATAGAACCCTACAGGATAGAGGTGAGATAGAATAGTATGTCATATTGTGTTTGTTATTTCTTATTTGAAGATATATCTAATTGAAGATATTGATAGGAGGGCATGTCATATTGTTTGCGTGCTTTCTTACTTGAATCTGAAACTTAACCGAGAAAAATAGAAGCAATGTATGCGATATTGTAGGTGTTATCTTATTTGTAGATAGATACTTAAATGGAAATTTTGATAGAAAACATGCCAAATTGTGTGTATGTGTTCTTAATTGAAGAAGAGATACCGGAAAAAAATGAGTAAACTGCAAGTTTTCTTAAAGAAGAAAGATGTTTACCTTAGAATAATGATAGAATTGAATGCCATACTGTGTGTGTTATCTTTATTGAAGACAGAATCCTACAGGAGAATAATGATAGAATGGCATATCAATGCATGTTTTGTTATATTTATTTAAAACATACACCTTCATAGAATATTGATAGAAAGGCAAGCCTTATTGAGTGTATGTTTTTTTAACTAAGAAAAGATATTTACCTGAGCAAAAATGTTAAAATGGCATGCCATACTTTGTGTGAAATCTGAATTTAAGATAGAAGCCTACAGGAGAAAAAAGATAGAATGGGACGCGATATAGTGTGTTTTATCTTAACTAAAGACAGAAAACTACAGGAGAATAATAATATAATGGCACGACATTGTGCACATCTCTTACTTTTTGCACATAAAACATAATGAGGCAGTATTGGTGACACCTCCAATTTTACATTGTAACTGGCACTAGCCAGTACTTAATATGATTTGACTTTCAATGCAAAATAGTATTGAAATTCTCCTACATATATATGTCTCCCTTTAATTGGTTTGTTTTAAAATTATGAAGATGCTATCACCTTTGAACGCCTAACTTTTAGGTTAATTATTTGTTACTATTTCGAACAAAACATGAATTCAAAAATATTCAGTGATTATAAACCTGAAACATTCGATAAAAGCTGTGATAAGAAATAAAAATCAAACACAAGTTAAGGTCAAAGACAAATGTAGTACTAAGTACGTTATACAAGATCAATTACATTTCATCCATATTTTACAACATGGCGTATTTCAGTATGTTTTATTGAATACTATCTGCTTAATAGTAATTTTGATATCACGATTACTGCTTAACAGGTATTTTGATATCACGATTAATAATTTAGAAGTTTCATTAATATATTTATTATTTAGAAGAAAAAAAACTGATTGTCACAAACACTTTCTGGTGAAACCTTACCAGCGTTCCTATGTTTAGTAGTTATTTTCACTATTCCCAACTTATGCCAGATTCAGCCTAAAAACCAAAGTAAGACTTAATTATCATCCTTAACTCCTTGAATTAGCTTCAAACATCTTCTGTCGTTCCTAAGTAGATTTTGTTTCAATAAACCTCAACCCTTTACTCTCATTTCCATAGAAAAATGCATCAAACCTAGAAAAATGCACTAACTGTTCTGATTCTGAAATTAAACTCTATCCACCCCATTATTGCCATAAGTAAAACCCCAAATCATATTCCAATTACCCTAATCAAATTCCACGGAACATCTCCCATTGCTCTAAACATATATGCCTTCACTAGATAAAACAAATATAAAACACTATAAGCCACCAAAAATACTAATAATAGTGACCAAAGCGTTCCGAACCCTGGTGCTGGGGATTATGAAGCCAACGACTCTTAAAAACCCCAACAGACCGAACCCTCACCATGGGGGGGTTGGGACAGATGGGATGGGACATGCATGCAGGGGCCTGAGATATCGGTGCAAATCTCAGGCCAGACACAGATAACCTATAGACCAAAACCAAAACAAACAAAAAAAACACAATCAAAATATGAAATACAATAAATCAAACAATAACACAATGTACAATGTAAATGAAATAAAAATACCATTTGTTAATAACCAAAATATATGTTAATTGTACATGTACATACATTGGATTAAGTCAGTTAATGCACAAAAATCAATCTCTATAAACAGATATCTTATAGACCGCGAGTAGGCGAGCGGAGAATTTTTGCTCAAGTTTTTAATCAGATTGCTCAGACACCAAAGGAGATTGAATTTTTCAATAGCTACGGAGCCCCTAAAGTGACATTTTTTTATTATCACAACTATTTCGAAAAAACGTAATGATTATTTCGAAAAAAAAAACACAACGAAATAATATTACGTTTAAACGAAATAGTTCTGATAATAAAAAGTATTTCAAAATGTCACTTTAGGTGCACCGTAAATAGCCAATGTATTTGCTATGTATAGTAAACATGTACTTCAGTTTATAAACAAATGACATGTCTACAATATAGAATTAACTTAAACTTACCAACTATTTAGTGTCACTGTCAAAATGTCTTTCACCATGTTGAATCATAACCAATGTGTTTATAATAAACGCTTCATACATCTTAAGGAAGTCATTTAATGATAGATCTTTAATATCTAAGCTTTAATATATACTTAACTTAATAAAACATCAACGCCTCAACTACCTTTATCTGAAAAGGAAAAAGAAACAGTTGGTCAGAAAATAACGTAGTATTTTTTTTATTAAAGTCTAGTCTATGTACAATTACATTAAACACACACATTATAAAAACATGATGTCTGTACAATAGTACAATATAATGTAAGTACCTAAGTTTTCAAGTAAAAAAAAAACCTAACTTAATTTTAAAGTAGAATTTTCCTAATACAAAACTATATATATGACCACAGAACATTTCTCAGAAAAACTAGTATCTAATTAAACATCGTATTTTTAATGTAGTCGATATAACAATTTTTAAAATGATATTGAATATTATTAAACCACTTTGAATTTTATTTTGTATCCATGGACAAGATCAATAAATTTTGCCTTAAATAAGTATGAGCTATTATCTCCCTTTGATAATGTTCATATCAAAGGGAAATAATAACTCACGTCCATTAAAGACTTCCATTTATAATTTTGCAACAACGTATTGTAATATAAATTTATTATCATATATTAACATAATTGACATAATGTTATATTTCTCCACAAAAAATGAGAACTATACTCAATAAGCGAATTGAACTGATCCAGCCAAATATCATTTACAGGAAGTAGTCCAAGGCTAGAACGTTTTTAGATATCGGGTTCGAATCCCACAAAGGACACAAGTAAGTTTTCTTGAGCAAAAACAATCGGCGAATGATTCACTCAATTCAGATGTAAACTAGTACTCTAAAGGTCATTAACACAATGGTGAGGGGGTTGTCTTACAGGGTTATTAAGTCGACTAAATGTGTATAAATATTTAAAGGCAGATTTAATCTAAAATACTACTTATATATTTAAACGTAATATTGTTTGAAAATATACTTCCTTGATCAAAGTAGTTGATCATTGTCATCAAACCAGTTTGTACACAAACAGTAAATTATATCACAGCTATACGTCTATAACGTTGATCCACTCCATAAATTCATACAATCTGAAAACAAGATGTGGTCAATTTAATTTATAAATACATGAAAACAGGGGCAGTAATGCAGGAAAGTTCCCCTATAAAGCAATCATTGTAGATGCAATATCATATAATTGTGGACAAGTTTTAATTACCAAATACTTAGAGAAGAAAACGTCCTTTTTTATTATGGCCATTTCGCTAGTCAGACCATATACTTTGATGTTTTTTATGTTGTAATTTTACAATACAATGGTAAGGGAAAATATAAAAAAACTATAAAAAAACAAATGTTAGAGATCGAGTGGTCTCTGGTTCAAATACACACCGGAGGCACTTGTTCCAATACAAGGAAATTTACATGTGATTGTTTCATTTATGACAGTGGTAAAAATAACCTATAAATATAGCACAGTTTCAGCATTGTTTTGTCATGTCAGATAAATTATTTTATAAAACAATGAGGCATACATTTACCCCGCTGATTCAAATACTTTAAATGTGTTACATAATCCTTGTACAAAATACATAAATATTTTCATCGATCCTGAGAAAATAATAACTGTAGTGAGTATTTAAATCAGCGGGGTTAATGTGTGCGCCACTGACAAATGAATAAAATTTAACAATATAAATAGTTGAGCAAATTGAACTGAGACATACGGTACCCACCAAAAGTTTGGAGACATTTTCACTCAGTAGGCCTGCTGAATAGACTTAATCTAAAATTTGATAACTGTTTATTCAGAAAATCTTCAAAGTTTTGCTTTAATTTTTTGTTATCATTATAATTACAACTGAGACTACAAAAAAGCATATTAGCTATGTTATGGAAAATTATTACAATTGCTTATTAGCATGGTTTTGGAGGCTTTATGATGTCAGATGCTGAATCTTATAAATGTGTTGCATTCATGAAAACAGTGTTTTTCATTTTATCACCAACCATACTTAAATGTATTAAACTTAATGATTCAACAAAAATAATCCTCAAAATTCAGAATTATGGTATTTTTTGTCTCCATACTTTTGATGGGTACTGTACATGTAAGAATTCATTTCACGCTGTGGTCACTACACAACAGCTTACTACTGTAATGTATGTAAATACAGGCTAATGAGGAACATTAGTCAGTTATCCTTCCTTGACAAAGTCTGAAGCCATCCAATTGGCAAGTAGGTCCTATCAGTTGGAATCCTCGGACTTTATCATTGAAGTCCTGTGTAAGGATAATAAAATATTTCATCAAATATCTTTCTTGTTAATTAAGATATTAAGAGTATGTAAAGGAGAATAACTGACTAAAGCCCATTATTGAAGTCTCAGGTAATTTTTCGCAAGCCAAGATGTTAATAAAAACTTACGTTGCGTTCGGAGTAATCACGTTCCATCACAAATATGTACCAGTACTGACTTCAGAATGTGTGTTTGGTAAACTGTAAAAGGCAAGGCATAAGATGAATATAGAACATAATTAGAAGTAAATGTTAAAAAAATAGAAAAGAAAAATGGGTGGCTTACTGCCCATTAAACAACGACCGGAAGTAAGGTTCGATAAAATTTCCATGAAGACCCTAGCCCTGGGTGAATTTTAACAATTACGACAACGACTGATCACATGTATAATGAACAGTTTACAATTGTAAGTCCGATTTTAACTAAGGCATGAAACAAAACAATAAATGCATGATTACTCGAAAACAAAATTTATCATTTTTATTACACATATTTTTGTTGTTACAAGCGAAGCTATTTTTGTACCAGCATAAATATACAATATATATTTAGGAAAAAGAATGTCTTTAGTTGGATTTAACGCCATGTCAAAACAAGGTCTTTTTACAACGGCTAGTTCACATAACTTCGGATTCCTTGACCCTAATACCGATAACTTATCTATATAACTCTATATCTCTATATAGTATGGCACATTCTTTGGATTCACAATAGTTCACAATAGTTCCGAGCCGGATATGTAAACACATAAACACGACGGTTTGTTAGGCTCTTCATAGTTTAACAAATTACTGATACTCATGTTACATGATTCGAGAGGTCCTGGGTTCAAACCCGTCATAGACACTGGGTCAACCTTGAAAAATATCACCGATTGGTTCGCTTTACCAATGTTAATAATTAGATGGGTGTGTATAAGTGAAATTTTAGTCAGCAGTACAATGTATTTCTTACAAAATATATCAAAATTATCCGGAATTTTTGGATATCTTAATGTATTTAGTTACCCTACCCACTTGATGGATGTTTTTCAATTTCAACAACTGATAGATTTTCAATATAACTTTAGAAAACTTATCCAAACTGTGTCTAAAGGTATACGGAACAAAATAAAACATGAATTACCTTGAACAATGCAATAATTTTTTATATATATTCCATTTTTCCAATACTAACACTATCTTTACACTTTTTCAAATTTTAAGATGGCGGTTAGATGTTTTGGCGATGTTTGATTGGATATAAAATTGGTGCTGATTTGAATAAGAATAGCCAGAGGTTAAAGTTCATAGTTGAGGTACGGTACATTCGGAACACCTCGGATGATTCCGTTAGCTGACGATCAACTATCGCCTAGGCGTTCCGTAAGGGTACAGTAGAGTGATTAAATTGAGCTTATTATTCACCACCTAAACGAATCCCTTTGGTCAAATAAACCTTAGAAATGTGAACTTTATTATACCTTAGTTAATCCAAGGAGCTTGATACTCCGCTTCGTAGTTTGAAATAAAACATCCCTCCTTCTTATCACAATTTGAAAAAGGCATACCTTCCCGTAAGTCTTATAAGAAGTAGGGAGTTTGCTCCTGTGAGTTTTCGAGCCAATCTAATATCATGCAAACTTTGTGGAATTAAAATTGTCCATTCTACAGCGACAAAAATGTCATATGTGTCCCAATATGGGTCACTAATAGGTCATATGCTAGCACATCCAAATTGAATAACAAAACATGCAACAATGAAAAATTGTAAACACTCACCGCTCCTTGGTATTCACATTTTAATTCCACGTGTCCATAGTACAAAAATTATCAACCTGTCCACACGCGTACTTGTACTTTAAACACTATTTAACATTGTCATTTTCTTTAATTAAATCAACTATCAATTAGCAACACAACGGAATAAGATTGTTAAATCAATATAAACTCTCTAAAAGCAAAGAAAACTTCTTAGGACCGAAAGAGAATAGTCCAAACAGTCTAATTGTAATTTCCCCTTCACTTAATTTAAAACACGTTTAAATAACACGGCATGGTGGAAAAGTAATCCATATCATCGAGTTCATGATTTTGAAACCGGTTTAGACCACACCGAACTCGTGCATTTCGAGTTTAGCTTTGGCGTATTTGTTAAAAAGTTGTATGTTTACGACCGATATCTCTTCCATTTGGATCAACACAAATTATGTATTAATATGATTTAATTGTGTTTAATGCCGTGTCAACACAAGTAATGGTCATTTTACAGAGGACAGTTCACCTGACCTATATTCCCAGAAACGTTGTAGCGCCGTTAAACGTCGCAACGCCGCTAAACGTCGCAACTGACGTTAAACGTCGCAACACTAACGCTAAACGTCGCAACCGCCGCTAAACGTCGCAATCGCCCTGCCGTTAAACGTCGCAACGCTGACGGTAAACGTCGCAAAAAAATCGAATGCCGTTAAACGTCGCAACCTTGCCGCTAAACGTCGCACTTAGTAGGAAGGTATAGTGTCGAGCCTAATCAACTCACAAATGTTACATAGGACAAATATGACTTCAAAGCAGCCACTCTTAGACTCATAGCAACCATCAACATATCCTTAGCAACCACCCCTTGGTCCATAGCAACCACTCTTACACCGTATGCCAATCGCCTTAAGGCCAAAAGTATCCATTATATGGATATTTTTAGTCGTTTTGTTTGGCTAAGAGCAATTGAGAGTAAATCTACTGAAGTAGTTGCAAAACAGTTGAGTAATATCTTCTCAGAATTCGGGACTCCGAAGATTATTCAACATGATAGAGGTTGGGAGTTCGATGGTGATGTCAAGCGTTTATTGACAAATTTATGCCAATCGCCTTAAGGCCAAAAGTATCCACTATACTGTCCATAGCAACCGATTTGAGTTCCATAGCAACCGTGATTGCACCTTTAATATCCAATTAAATATCAAATGGAATTACTCTCGCGGCCATAAACTATCTCAGTGTCTATTTTGATCATCTTCGGATCAACTTTCAAACTTGGTCAAGTTGAGTTAGATCTAGATAGGCAAGCGCTATAGAGACCTTATTCTTGCTGTAGCGGTGTTGTGACGTTTAGCGGTGAGTGTAGCGCCGCTTAACTTCGCAACGCCGCTTAACGTCATCAACGCTAGACGTCATACTTGATCTTAGGACAATTGTTTCTGGCATATTTGTACAGATATATGTGTGTTTATCCTACACGATCCAGTTTCAAACCATCAATTCATCAAACTACATAACACACTTTTCGACACTATGTATGCATTTACATGACAGTTTGTACTTAAGGTGGGTCGGTACCTTACTCGGAGGGAAAAACGAAAAAAAATTATGTTCACCGATTATGATAAAAGTTGGCAGGCAGATACCATCATGCTTCTTCTTTGTTTTTTTGGAAACCTTAGCGACGTTGTCGTTTTTTTTCACGACGTCACGGACGTCACAATGGTTTGCGCTCAAAACAAGCATGCAACTACATTAGTCTGTTTTACTATTGTTTTAATATTAATTAAATTGCAAGTTTGTTGATTACGCCATATATCAGGTCGTCCAATATTAGTGAGTATTGTTTTGATTGAATTTATCCATTTTGACTTAAAGTTAGGTAAGTTAAGCATAAAATTATATATTTGGTAAGATAGTTTATTTTTGTTTCCCGTGATGACTACTCGTTAGCTACAATACAAATGTCCTCTATATAAAAGATAATAGAATATAGAAAACTTCAGTTCTTAGGGCAATTGTGCGGGTTGTCCAATATTTATCTTGCAAAACGAGTATTTAACCATAGACTTATTGCGTTCATGAAGTTTGATTCAAAATGTTTGGGTTACTTACCTGACATATTTTCCATATTACAAAAATATGAATTGAATACTGTTCTAACAACATATATACAAAATGGTACTTTCCCTTCGAAGTATGATTGGAAAAAAACTATTAAACAGCGCGTTCTTGAATCTGACCATATTGATAGAATAATTAGACTCTTGGAAAGTGAATGTGCGTCAATCTTATGTGATATTCTTTGTACAAAGACAACCTGTATTTTATGGAACATTTCAAGGGCAATTTTTATTATACTGATATGTGTAAAAAGATTGTACTAATAATTGGTAAACTTGTTTCTACTACCTATATTCAAATATGTCCAAAATGTTCACTCATAACGGACAACATTGTGACACATTTATTATTGCTTTGTGAAGCCAACAATTGTATAAGAAAGTGTATGTATCTCAACTATATTACAAAGTTTGGATATTCTTACTACGATATTTTAATTAGTAAAAGTCCACATGATCAATGCATCAGCTTGCTTGGGTCAGCCGTTGATACAAATGACAATCTTTTAATTAACTGGTGGCTCATTAAATATTTATGTATGCTGTGGTATTGATATATATGCGTACATGAACTATTAAATTGAAGTGCATTATTTAGAAAGTATATTGATACAGAAACCTACATGTTGAAGTTAAATTGTTATGTTCTTGAATTTGTAATTCTCTCGTTCCCAGAGGCTGTCAAGATTCTCGATACTAGCGTTCTTGATAGCCTCGGGGTACGAGAATGTTATTATACGCAAGTATTTTGCGATATGATATTTAGCTTTACATAATGTATAGTATATGTATTCTGTGATTTTTGTATAGTTGTATATTTTGTACATATTCAATGTATATGCTCTCCATTTGAAGGAGGAAATAAAGATTATTATTAGTTTGTTCCAAAAGTTAATCATTTTGGTTTGTATTAAAATTTTTAGGGGAAAACGCCCAAGTTCAGCATAAAGCATATAATGTGGGGTTGATTTTCTTAAATGAGTAATCTTGCGGAGAAATTCAGTATGTACTTGTTCAGTATGTCACAGTTCTCGTAACCCCAAATTTCCGAAGAATATAAAAGAATAGGGACAATAGTGTGATCAAATAATTTTAATATTAGATCCATAGGTAAGTGTAGGTTAAATATACGTTTATATAGTAAACTTATAGCTTTCTTAGCTTGTGTTACCAGATGTTTACGAGCAGTAAGGAAACTACCATTTTTGGAGAATAGGACACCAAGGTATTTATAAATCTGAACTATTTCAATTGGAGATCCGTTAATGGTAAAATTATAAATAGAGTCATTTCTAGATCCAAAAATTACAATTTTAGTTTCATTTCAGGGTGTCCAAAAAGAAAGTTTACAGTTTCACCTCTTCGTCATTTTATCTATTGTTATGTTATATTAATGAAAAATATACCATTTTAAAGTGCATATGCTCAAGTTTTTAATGCACCTAACTTGACTCGCTAAAATGTTTGACATCGCCATATAATGACATTAGGTAAAAACTTGTTAATTTCAACATGGCGCATCGGACGTCTGATCAGTGTGTTTTTATCATAAAACATTTTTACGAAAGTAAAAGTGTAACAGATGCGCTACGAAAGTTCAAAAATATGTATAACGGCATAAGCATGAGTAGGATGATTATATTCAAAATTTTCTGGAAGTTTGAACAAGTTGGAACTGTAAAAGATGCGCCAAAGTGGGGTCGTCCCTTGACCAGCAGAAATGAGGAAAATGTCAGTGCGCTCCAAGACATACTTCAGCAAAGTCCAGAAAAATCTGTTCAACGCGTATCATCAGAGATGAATGTTTCTAAAACATCTGTACATAATATTATTTAAAAAAACTATAAACTGTTTCCATATCAAATATAAATTATGCAAAGCTTATCAATAACTGACCAAGTGAATAGATTTGCATTTTGTAACTGAGCCACTGACGTTGTTGAAAATTATGCCGACACATTTCAAGATGTTTGGTTTATGGATGAGTTTACTTTTGTCCGGACATATTTGCAAGTAAATTATGAAATTTTGGTCAGCTGCACAGCCCCATAATTTTGAAGAGATTTGTGTTTAAGTTATTGACAATTTCATGGAGCGCGTGAGTGAAGTGAAGCGTCGAAAAGAACGACATGTGGAAAACGTTATTAATTACTCATTTGACGTCAACCACAAAAATTTGTAATTTTAGTAAATTGGCGTTTTCATGTAAAGTATTAGACTAAATATTATACAAATGACAGGGATAAAACTTACACCTATTGTCTAAACATGTACAAGTTTGTGATAATCTAGAAGAGTATTAACATGTCATACATTAGCATCAAAACTGTAAACTTTCTTTTTGGACACCCTGTATTTAGCTTCCAGGTATTACAATATGAGGTGAAATCGTTAAGACAGTGTTGTAAGTCGACGGGGTTATCACTAAATAATACCGTGTCATCAGCGTAAAGTAAAATAAGGATTTTTAATAGTATATTAATATTTTGGTCTAACTCATGTAATTTTATTCCATGGTTACCCTGTGATTCTAATGTGAGTTGTAAATCATTAAGGAATAGACTGAATAGCAAGGGGGATAAGTTTTCGCCTTGGCGAACACCGCAGTTACACGAGAAAAAGTCTGATTTTGTTGCGTTTATGGAGACACATGATTTTATATTTGCATAAAGGTTTTTGATAACTTGAAAAAATTTGCCATTGATATTTAGACTCATGATTTTAGACCATAATCCTATTCTCCATGCAGAGTCAAAAGCTTGTGAGAAGTCAATGAAAGCACAAAATATTTTTTTCTTGTAATACTTGAGAATTTCAATTAGTGAGTTTAGTGTAAATACATGATCAGTGGTAGAGTAGTTTCTTCTAAAGCCGGCCTGATTTTCTGATAATAAATTGTTTTCTTCAAGAAATTTGGTGAGTCTGTTGTTAAGAATAAAAGTAAAAAGTTTACCTACACAGCTAAGAAGCGTGATTGGTCTCCAATGTTGCGGTACAGTTGGATTTCCATTATGCTTATATAATGGGATAATGATTCCTTCTGACCATTTAGATGGAATAATGCCTGTTTCCAGGACTTTATTGAATAATTTAAAGTATAGTGGGAGTAGTTTTTCTTTCGAGTGTTTTATGTATTCATTTAAGATATTGTCAATACCGCTTGCTTTATTGTTTTTTAATGATCTAACACTTTTTAATTTCAGCCAATGTAAACTTAAACTTAAACTTTTTCATTTGATTAAACGCCTATTTCTATGTTACATATTCAATGGCGTTGTACAAAAATGTTATAAAGAAAATAATGATAAATACATGTAAGTAAAAACCCTCCACCATAAAAACATATGTATATACAATAACACAAATAAATAAAAAGCCTTTATAATTCATATTTTTGGACATACATCCTTCACAGTTCATGATTCCACCTAAGTTTACATTTTTATCACTAATTTCTTATTTATTTCTATTTATTTTACATTGAAAATTAGTGTCCTGAACAGTATAACATAATGCTACTGTTAACCGGACATGTCCTGAACAGTGTAATATAATGCCACTGTTAACCAGACAATTCCCCAAAGGTGTCGAAACATCACCTTTAAAGGGCCCTTAATACATCCCCAAAGGTGTCGAAACATCACCTTTAAAGGGACAATTTATTTAGGTTGTCATTGCAGTCATATGAAACAAGGTATTAAATGACCGAGAGCGAGGCAATCCTCATTCCCATGTCACAATGCACTCACTCAATCACTTAGTATGTTTACCGTAATTGTAAGGTGAGACATTAACAAGCCATGTCAGTTTTAGAATAGATCATAGAAAGTAGAGAAATAATGAGTTTTCAATCGTTTTTTGAATACATCCAAAGTAGGTGATAATTTGATATCATCTGGTAGCTTATTCCATAGCATGGGACCAACTGTACTGAAGCTTCTGTCACTGAATGTTTTTTTCTTATTTATTGGTATCAAATAATTGAGGTCTTTGGATTTTGCAGATCTAAGACCAGATCTGCTTTGTACAGGCTTTTGAAGAATTTCAGTCAGGTATGCAGGTGCAGTTCCAGAAAAACAGTTGTACATGAAAGTACATATTTTAAAGTTGATTCTTGCTTTGACTGGTAACCAGTGCAGTGAGTACAAAGCATCCTTTGAACTGTTTGATTTTTTTAGCCTTAATACCAGTTTGGCACACATGTTTTGAATTCGCTGCTATTTGTTCAGATCACATTTTGAGATCCCATACAAGATTAGATTACAGTAATCAATGTGGGACATGACCAAAGATAGGACTAGTGTTTCTGTTGCTTCTTTGTCCAAATATTTTCTAATACTTTTGATACGTAAATAGTTGAACATAGCAGTTCTACTTTTTGTTTTGATGTGATCTTTAAAGCTTAAGTTTTCATCAAGAAAGGCCCCTAAATAGCGAATTGTCTTCACAGATTTTACAGTTTCACCAGCAATATTGATTGACTGGGTTAAGCATTTTTTCAACTGTGCCCTGCTTCCAAACATTATAAACTCCGTCTTTGAGTTGTTCATTTTTAATTTATTTTCATTCATCCACGAATTTATTGTTAGAGCACAATCTTCAAGATCAGAAATGGCATTTGCTTCTTCATTCTGATTATTAGGACAGAATCTTTTATTAGCAGTGTGGTCATCAGCAAAACCATGCACTGATATATCAGATGGTATAACATCAAATAAGGTCCCTGCATAAGTTAGATATAGCCACGGACCTAAACAACTACCTTGTGGAACACTGCAATCTAATGAACGTACAGATGATGAACTAGTATTGACGTTGACTCGACATGCCCGTGGGCGAAGATATGAATCAATCCAGCGGAGTGTACTATTCTGTAGTCCATATTGATTATTAAGTACTTCTAGTAAAATATCATGATCAACAGTGTCAAATGCAGCACTCAGATCAATAGCTATTAATGCAGTTACCTCTAATTTCTCCATACCACACAGTAGATCATTAACCAATCTAAGGAGGGCTGACTCACATGAGTGAAAACGTCTATATGCAGACTGATTTTTTGGAAGAAGATTATTTTTATCAACATGAGTATTCAATCTATTTAAGGCAGCCTTTTCTATTACCTTAGATAAGAAGGACAAATTGCTAACTGGTCTATAATTAGCATATTCCAGATCCAGACCCACCTTCTTAAGAAGAGGCTTAACAATTGCCTCTTTCCACTTGGAAGGGAATACACCATGTTTCAATGATATATTTATTAAATGAGTAATTAGAGGTAATAATTCTTTTAGATAACATTTTAGCACTTTTGTTGGCAATACGTCTAACTCAGACGATTTGGTATTCAAGTCACTTATAAGATCTCTGACCTCTTCCATTGTAAAATTATCAAAGTGATCAAGACTAGGTACATCCTTTTGTTGCGGTGAATAAGTTGGAAATTGAGACAAGGATTCCCTAATTTTTGAAATTTTATTTAAGAAATAATCAGCAAAATTTTCAGCTATGGAGTGATCAGAATCGCCTTTCGGCATTGGATTCTCAGATCTTACTCCAGTCATTTCGGCAACAAATTTATACAATTGTTTTGTATCACCTTTAGCATCTAGAACTTTTTGACTTAGTGATTTGACCTTTTCTTCATTTAATTCATTATGATAACGGTTGCGCATAACCTTGAAAGCTTCTAATTGTTCAGGCTTTCCATATTTTCTCCATAATCTTTCTTGTTTTCTCATTGAACTTTTAAGTAAGACAAGATTATCAGTAAACCATGGTTTTGGAGTTCTTTGAATTTTAATTTTTTCTACTAAAGGAGCATGTTTGTCAAATGTAATTTGAGAGTTAAGTATTTCATCATTGTTGGAAATGTCAATATCAGCGTTTATATTGTTATCATTCTGATCGTGAGTCTCATTATTGTTGACTTGTTTAAAATATTCAAATAGTGAGTCTAGAGATGGTTGTTTTTGAATTTTGTTTGTAGTCTCACTTATTCTATTTATTGCATTCCAGTAATCCTTTGGATGTTTACAATGCATTCTGCGGAGTGCATTTACATTTGCTTTGTTATGTTTATTGATGTATTTATTCATTGTATTTTTATATTTTTTACAACTATTTTATATTCTTTTTTATTATATTCAGAGGGGTAATTTTTATATTTGGTTTTAGCTTTGTTGTATGCTTTCTTTGCTCTTTTGCACTCTATTCCATACCATGGTTTGTGGTTCATGTTTGAAGAAAAATGATAAGTTTTTTGAGAGTTGAAACTGCTTTCAGCGCTCTGTAGATATATATTACATAATGAATTATTTATCACGTCCATTTGTTGTTGGTCTATAGTGTTATTGTCTAATTGTTGCATAATGTGGTCTATTTCTGAGTCATTAATATTGCTCTGAAAGTCATTTCTTTTATCATTTTTCCATTTAGGCCTTGTATTTCGTGTTAATTTGGTGTTTGTATTTATTTGTGGTATGATCAGTGGTATAAAGGTCAGTTTGTATTCTATTAAGCAATGGCCATCAGAGTACAAGTTATTTAAATCAATGATATCAAAATCTGAGATAAATTTGTATGCAGGTAATGTACGTATGAAATAATCTAAAACTGATATATCTCTGAACGTCATTTTACCTATTTTATCTTTATGGGTACGGCCATTAACAATTACCATGTTCATTTTTTTAGTTATGTCTATCAATTTATAACCTATGTTATTTTTCTTTATATCTTGCGAATTACGTTTTAGAGGAATATTCAGGCGTTCCATAGTTGACTTTTGATCTAAAAATCTAACAGTTACTTCATCTAAATCGAAGTAAGTGTGTAAAAAATCATCATTTTCGGTATATTCCGTAAGATTGGAGGTTTGTGCGTTAAAGTCTCCTGTTTAATATAAATGCTCATAGATACTACAATAAGTGGCAACCTCGTTTTCAAAAATTCAAATTCGTCGTTACTGTAAAATCTAGAATGTAATGGAGGTACATAAACAATGCCTAATACAAAATCTTGCTGTTTATTCAAATTTTTTAATTTAAGCCAAAGTGCATAGTCTGTTTGACTGTTAAGTAATTCATAATTGTCTAACAGATCCAGCTTAATGAAAACACCAACACCGCCGGATTTTCGGCTGTATTTTTGTTTCCTAGGAAAATTTACAAACTTATAACCATCAATGCATATAATATCAGGTTCATCAAGTTTTGTTTCAACAACTCCAACAATGTCATATGATTTAATAAAAGAAACAAAGTCAGGATAAATAACTCTTCGTTTGAGTCCACATACATTTAGAGTACATAACTTCACACAATATGATCATAGTCTCTTACACACCGTTAAGCGTTAGTATTACCTACGTCTATAGGTTGTGAATGAGAGAGGTCAAAGTCCAATTCAATGTCGACACAAGTGTTAGTATTTGCCTGCGCGGGCGTAGGCAGAGTAATTGTGGGAGATGGGGCTAGTATTATACTTTGTTGTGTGGCGTTTATAGCACTAGTTTCCGTAGGAATAATGTCAATCTCGGATTCACACTCAGAGTCACTGCGTATAATGTGTTGCTTTTTCATAAATGACCCCTGTGAACTATTTGCAAACCTATAATTAATATCTAGACTGGATGAGTATAGTATATGATGAAGACGTTGATTCCTGGAAACCTAAACCTTATATTGGTAATACAATTGTAATGAAATATTCTAATAATAATCACTATCTTAATTATTTACCTGGATGAGCAATATGGCTGTCACAGTTCTAAATTCCACATAAAATGTCTACGAATACTAATCAATCCATTATGTCCTAAACTCTCTGATGAGCTCTTGTTTTTAAATGCTAAAACTCAAATTGTATAAACGTGGAACCGAGCCTTGTGAGGTCTTTGATCAGGCCTCAGTTTCACGAAAAAACTCAACTTTGTACTTTTTTCGACTAATTTTTTTTATTTTGATCTTTAAGTTTACTAATTTAATCAATCTTACAACAAATTTTGTATTATTAAAACTCCAATAGTTGTTTATAAGCCATGTTATACAAAATAAAACTGATAAATATATTTGGATAAGGTTTACTTCCATTGTAATGATTTGAATCTGTTATTGAACTGTTGAGTTTAGTCTCAAGAGAAATCCGATTTTTTTACTTTAAGTTTATTATAAAACCCGTTATATTTTATTTCGATACATTTGATGTATCTAATTATTATAAAACCATTTAATAACAGCTGTTTCAACTGCATTGACATGCTGTTTAAGAACTAAAAACAACTTGATTCTGTTATTGAGTTCGTACTTAAGTTTGTTTGTGAAACTTGGACCAGAACCTCTAGTCCACACTAGATTCAATGCTTTGTCTTAGGTACCATAGATTGAAGTTTGCTCCTAGACCCAGTACGGCATCCAAATATCTTGGCACACTTTCGGAAGCCAGAAGCTGGGTTCTTGGACTCAAAGCTTAGAACTGATGAACCGTGGACTGTAGAACTTATGTTTGACTTCGTTAAAGTCATAGCATTTTGAAATACATATATGTGGTGTTAGAATAAACTATAAACTTGTAAATTGACTATGTTGTACTGTTGGAATCTGGGTTGTAAATATACAGCCATATGAAGACAACCTACGAGATAATCTGCCCAGAGCAACAATAACAACCATTTCAGCGCCACTGACAATCGATTTAGGTCCATAGTAACCACTCTTGCACACAACGCAATCCCCTTGATGTTCATATCACACATTATAGCCCCATGGAACAGCCGCCTTGAGGTTCATAGTAACCTCTCTACGGTCCATAACAACCACTTTAAGGTTCATAGCATAAATTCACCCTTATCAGTTGCCTAAATGACCATATTTGCACCTATGAAACTTTATCACAATGTCTAGATATTAAGGCACTCAAAATGTCATTTTCTGCTTCAGTCACTTGAAGGTTGTAGGACGTGATTATTGTGATGAATTTCAGATCGCCTTAAGCAACCACATTAAGGACTATAGCAACCACTCTGCAGGATAACATATACACCAGTTGGTCAAATTTCAAGCTACAGCCTTCAAATTCGAACCACGTATAGATCTATGCAAATTTGCAAGAAACAGTTATACTGTTGTTGTTATATGACATAATTAAGAAAAGAAATCGAGTAATGAAATTACAAGAAACACTGTATTTTATTTCTATTAAAGTTCTGGAACAAGTGATACTTATGACAACCAAATACATGTTCATAAAATTAAATGTCTTAAAATGAGTACATGTGCCCTGAACAGCACAAATAATATATTTCGTGTGGTGTTTTCCAGCCTAAACATTCCTTAGGGACATTGTTCAATTTACGCTGATACTCACTTAACTGTTTAGCCCAGTTCACGCCACAGAGATTTGCACGCGAAAAGTCATAGGCGATTTTTCGTTTAAGTGTCTTGTGCATTCGTTCCACCTTCCCCTGACTTTGAGGATGATAAGGTCGACTTTTTATGTTTTTAATATCTAAATTTGTCAATAAACGCTTGACATCACCATCGAACTCCCAACCTCTATCATGTTGAATAATCTTCGGAGTCCCGAATTCTGAGAAGATATTACTCAACTGTTTTGCAACTACTTCAGTAGATTTACTCTCAATTGCTCTTAGCCAAACAAAACGACTAAAAATATCCATATAATGGATACTTTTGGCCTTAAGGCGATTGGCATACGGTGTAAGAGTGGTTGCTATGGACCAAGGGGTGGTTGCTAAGGATATGTTGATGGTTGCTATGAGTCTAAGAGTGGCTGCTTTGAAGTCATATTTGTCCAATGTAATATTTGTGTGTTGATTAGGCTCGATACTATATCTTCCTACTAAGTGCGACGTTTAGCGGCAAGGTTGCGACGTTTAACGGCAGTCGATTTTTTGCGACGTTTACCGTCAGCGTTGCGACGTTTAACGACAGGGCGATTGCGACGTTTAGCGGCGGTTGCGACGTTTAGCGTTAGTGTTGCGACGTTTAACGTCAGTTGCGACGTTTAGCGGCGTTGCGACGTTTAACGGCGCTACAAACTCCCTTTAACTAGGCAAATCAAAAGTAACAAATCACAATGTTTTGATCGTAGTCAAATACATCGAACAACCTTGTAAACAACGAACAGCAATTGTAAGTGCTACTTAACAAACAAAATATTGCCTCAGAGTTTGTGCTAACAATATTTTCCATTTCTTAACTTAAACAACAGCAACATCAATATAAAACTAACACCACCAATTTAGGGCAACAACATCGACTCAAAACAACAACACAATTCAACTAAAAAACAACAGCAAAAATTCAATAACACCAATCGCAGCAATGACAACATCAAGAAGAACAACTCTTACAGCAACAACATTTAAAAACAACAGCAATTGCAACTTAAAACAACATCAACCACAACTAAAACGCAGATACAACAACTAAAACAACAAATTTATAACAAACCAAATATACATCTGCAACAATTCAAAACAACAACAACAACTGAACACAGCAATAAAAACTCAATACAACAATAACAAATAAAAACAACAGAAAAAACAACAGAAAACAATTCAAAATATCTGCAGACCAAATTACATCAAGTACATGAAATTGGATATTCAGTCTGCTCTTGACTGCAAAAAGAATCATAATCATTGACCATGTAGCTTGTTGACCATCATGTTAGTTGAATTTGTCTTTAAACATTCTGAAATAATACATTTTAACACGCTACTGATACGCGTATCCACGGCTAGTTAAAGGGAGCTTACCCAATGAAGTTTAGTTTTAGTTTAGTTTATTAAAGCAACAGTTCCATAAATATAGTCGTAAGGGCACCGTTTTAAAATGTATTATAAATTATAAGTTCTCTTCATAATAGAAAATTCATCCAGTTCAATAAACTGGATAGTCACAGTAACAAAATTTACAATCATCTAAATAAAATGGCTGGCTGCGAATTAAGACCCGATCGTCTAAACTCTAAAGTCAATAATGTGACCAATATTCTTGAACAACTTGCTCAAAAATTGAATTGTGCAGAGGATTCAAAGTAAACAATTACAATTCGTAGGCATTTTCGAACAATAAAAGGACTGTAAGAGATTTTCATACTTTTTGCGAAAATATTTTACGAAAAAGGACAAGTCCAAGTTTACATTCTAAAGGTCACGTGACATTATATATGACTGTTAATGACCTTGATACTATCCGCCCGGTTGGCTCAGGTTGTAGCACATAAGTCTATTGATTCAGGGGCCGTGAGTTCGATGTTCAAAAATGACCTTTTAGTCGCATCTTTGTCCCGCAGGGCGCCATGCAAAATGCCCCTAAAATGCCCCGTCCCGCGGGGTATGAGACAGTAACACAAATATGCGACAAACATTAAGGCAAAATACGACATGAAAAGGTGTCGTGCAATTTTTAAAATTTTGTCGTATAAACATGTTTTCGTTTTATGGTGCCTGTGGGCATATAATTTAATTGAAATGATCTAACGCATAATTTATCTTCTATCTATATAATTATCTATCGACTTTTTAATTGTTAAGGCCATGTCAAAATGGAATTTTGTTAAGCGCCAACTCAAGTTTGACAAACCTAGGGACCTATTCACTAAAACACACAAATCGAAAGCGAAAACACATGTCTATTCTATAGCTAGTATTCATGCAAATAAGTACTTGGTAGTACATGAATGTTTATGACATAAATGTGAGATTAATTAAAGTAATTCTATAATAATTATATACAATATACACATGTACAATTTCATTAATCAAATACACAGAAACAAGGAACCATCAGTATTCCCTGAGAAAAATCAGTTATCGAGTCCCGTAACAACATAATTATGTAAGAAAATTTCACCGTTTTTTTTTATTGAGGACTAAAACCTATGCACACGCGGACCCTTAACAAAATTCCGGTATGGCATGGCCTTAAATGAAATATCAACGTGCTTTTGTCACCTTGACTTTAACGTTTGTATGAGTCTTGCTATAGAACAGAAAGTCGCTCCTACAAGTAACGAAGCAATGAATGGATTGAATAAATATCGTAAAATTGCAATTATTTTATTTGTGACTATTTCGCTTGTTTTGATACTATGTGCATTAGGAAAACGGAATGATGTTAATTTGGAAATTATTCCAGTACAGAGTGACACAACTGAGTTAACAAAAGCTGCTTTAAAGGTGAACGATTCTTTTAAAGACATGCATGTAGATAACGTAGATAGTGTCTCTGATTCATTTGATGAAGATCAAAGTGATTGGAAAATAATATACGATGAAGTAAAACTGAGAACTGCGGTACAAAATATTCACAATAGCAAGTATACTGTTAAATCTTGGGATAAATGTAGACAGAGTGTTCCTGATTTTGTCATTGTAGGTGTTGCTAAGAGTGGAACCAGAGAATTGGCGGATTTTATGTCTGTACATCCTAATATAGTCCCTAAAACAAATCCATACCAAATACGCGGTGTACGCAATTTTGTTGGAAATACTAGTTATGAAAAGGTGAAAAAACAAATGCCGTGTAAGTACAGCGATCAGATGACTTCAATTAAAGCCGACGATTTTCTTAGTGACGAAAATAAACCCATGCAGTTATTCAACATGAACCCTAATATGAAAATCATTGCCATCATACGCGAACCAATCGCGAGACTTAAATCCCATCTATCTTTTCATGAGTTTGCCGATAAAAATATAGTGATTGAAACAAAAGCTCAGTTTAACAAGTTTATTGAACAGGAAGACTACTTAAAACAATACAAAGCTTGGATACGAATGTCAGAGTATGATGTAGGACTTGAGAGGTATTTGAAAATATTTCGTCGAGATCAGATTCTAGTGATAGAATCAACCGAATTTATGAAAACGCCGGCAGAAGCTCTGAAAAAAGTTGAACAATTATTAGAAATTGAACATTTTGATTGGGACGAACATTTTGTCTTTAATACGGAGAAGAAGTTTTTTTGCATTCGTAAAACGAAAACTGCTAAGAAGACGATGATTTGTTACCGTAGTAACCGTGGCCGGAAAACTCCAGAATTATTTGACGCAAAACGCATGGAAAGCCTACGACAGCACTTCAAGCCACATAATGAAAATCTGTATCGTCTTATTGGAAGACGATTTGATTGGTAGAATTCAGGAGTTAAGAGTTGAAGGAACGCTATATGAAAGGGGACAGTTTTCCTTATGATTGTATTCAATTGTTTCCCGAGGCCGTAGGACGAGTTCAAACAGTTCTAACACTATCCCCCCACACCGAGGGACAACTGTTTGACTGTTCCCAAATCACATCCAAATAACCATTTTATTACCTGATCAATTATTGTTAAAATATTTCTTGCAGAAGAATATATATATAATATAACTGTCTCCATTTAACAATCATTTAACTACGTCACACTGTCAACGTTTTAGTAATTTCCATGTTTACGGTCCGACGGTCCTGACCAGTAAAAGTGCAGTCAGTCCAGCACGAAGTCACATGATATTAATATATAGTAGGATAATGCAATCAAAAAGTTTCAAAGCGATAGCATTTGTCCCTTTTTTGTATGCCACACTTGAACGCTAGGGCCACTTTTAGAGACTATTTTCTTCAAGCCTTTGACAAATAGTTTTAAACTTATTTGAATGCAGTTACATGATTAAGGCCAATGTCAAGAAATGTATACCCATTTTTAAAAGAATATCCTAAAAAAAAAGAAAACAAGTATACATGTAGCACATCAAACTTATGAAAAAAAAAATCGTAAAAAAAGAGGGGGTACCCTTGTATAAAATACGAAAATATTTTTCTGTTATTAATAAGCAATATTTAGACCATATACATATCAATTATGATTTTTAAGACCATTCCCTGAAACTTTTAAAGTAATATCTTGAAAAATAAAGAAAATATAGGAATTTATATTCAAGACTTTTGCAGCACTGTAATAACTTTTTATGCAAATTGGCCGCAGGGCCATTTTCTGATTAATATTTCTCAAAAAAGGAAAGATAAGCATCTAAATCATTATTAAACTCTAGTATTAACCTAAATGTGAGTACATATATTAATATTTCTCAAAAAAGGAAAAATAAGCATCTAAAATGATTATTAAACTCTATTATTAACCTAAATATGAGTACATATATGGACTTTAGGGACTTTGAGAGCTCTATTTCTTTAAAAATTTTGCCTCAAAGATGGCTCAAAACTGATCAATTTCTTAGGCCTATTTCAAACGTCTGTATCTCAGAAACTATTTAGATCACAATACTAAACTTGTTTATTTCTCCATGAATAAGGTTAAATTTGATGTGGTTAAATTTCAGCAAAATCTAAGAATTTTTGTTTTTTGGGTGATTTGGTATGGAATGACCCTTAAGTTGCTTATTTTCATTTAGAATTTCATTTAGAATGCATACACTTATCCGGAATGAGAAGTATTTGATAACACATGTCATGCTCAAAGATGTTACATTCTTAAACATACATTAGAAGATTGACTAAATCAGGCGCACATTTTACTTGAATATAATTATATTAGTAATCAATCAATGGTAAACTGAGATTGAACAAAAACAATAAGGCAGGTAATGTAAAAGCTACATAAAAAGCAAAATGCAGTAAGGCAAAGGACGCTTTAAACCCCTTTCAACTTCTTCCTGAATAACTTAGTTAATGTATCCAAAATCTTTAGACATAAACATATTTTTAGAGTAAGATGTTATCAAGAATAATATATAATAATAATAAATATCAATGAAATACCCAAAATAATGTAAAAGGCTGTATTAGCCTTTTACTTATTTTGCATCCTACTGTTTAGCCAACATTCTTCTCTTACAAAATTCCCTGACTTTTCCCTGACTTTTGCTTATTTTTCAGATTTCCCTGACTAATTTCAAAATCCCTGACATTTCCCAGACCTTGAAAAAAATCATTTATCCCTGACTTTTCCCTGACCGTGGGAACCCTGTTGCACCACGCTTGTCCTGAATTTAGTGCGCCAATATGTAACTTAACCCGTTTGTGGCCTCTTTCTTACAGTGTTTGATATTTTTCAAACACTGTCGGAACCTTTACTATAAAAACCGCTGCAGACATACTTTCTGGACTCTGCACTTTTAATTTTTGACAGCAACATTTCATTAGATTTTAATTATTCATTTAATTATATAGTAAGTTTATTTTGGTGTTAGTCTAGCATTTTCTTATTAGATTTAGTTTATTTTTTACTACTTTTTGCAGGATTTAACATGTGTTTTCATACTTTTATCATCCAAGTTCTCATGTTATTTAATGAATATTTGGTTTTAAAACAATAAATGTAGTTAAATCTTTAACCATTTTTGTAGATCTCTTTTAAACAATATATTAGTTTGTCGAGTCAGAGTCAAATCTTGCTAGATCCAGTACTTAAAATATATAAGCTTGTCGAGACTGAGTAAAGTCTTCCTAGATCCAGTACTTAGAATATATAAGCTTGTCGAGCGAGAGTCAAGGTTTGCTAGATCCAGTACTTAGAATATATAAGCTTGTCGAGACTGAGTAAAGTCTTCCTAGATCCAGTACTTAGAATATATAAGCTTGTCGAACAAGAGTCAAGATTTACTAGATCCAGTACTTAGAATATATAAGCTTGTTGCGCAAGATCCATCAAGATTTGCTGGATCCAGTACTTAGAATATATAAGCTTGTCGAGCGAGAGTCAAGGTTTGCTAGATCCAGTACTTAGAATATATAAGCTTGTCAAGCAAGAGTCAAGATTTGCTAGATTCAGTACTTAGAATATATAAGCTTGTCGAGACTGAGTAAAGTCTTGCTAGATCCAGTACTTAGAATATATAAGCTTGTTGAGCAAGAGTCAAGATTTGCTAGATCCAGTACTTAGAATATATAAGCTTGTCAAGCAAGAGTCAATATTTGCTAGATCCAGTACTGAGAATATATAAGCTTGTCGAGCAAGAGTCAAGATTTGCTGGATCCAGTACTTAGAATATATAAGCTTGTCAAGCAAGAGTCAAGATTTGCTAGATCCAGTACTTAGAATATATAAGCTTGTCGAGACTGAGTAAAGTCTTGCTAGATCCAGTACATAGAATATATAAGCTTGTTGAGACTGAGTCAAGTATTGCTAGATCCAGTACTTAGAATATATAAGCTTGTCAAGCAAGAGTCAAGATTTGCTAGATCCAGTACTTAGAATATATAAGCTTGTCGAGCAAGAATCAAGATTTGCTAGATCCAGTACTTGGAATATATAAGCTTGTCAAGCAAGAGACAAGATTGGCTAGACCCAGAACTTAGAATATATAAGCTTGTTGAGACTGAGTCAAGATTTGCTAGATCCAGTACTTAGAATATATAAGCTTGTCGAGACTGAGTAAAGTCTTGCTAGATCCAGTACATAGAATATATAAGCTTGTTGAGCAAGAGTCAAGATTTGCTAGATCCAGTACATAGAATATATAAGCTTGTCGAGCAAGAGTCAAGATTTGCTGGATCCAGTACTTAGAATATATAAGCTTGTTGAGCAAGAATCAAGATTTGCTAGATCCAGTACTTAGAATATATAAGCTTGTCGAGTCTGAGTAAAGTCTTGCTAGATCCAGTACTTAGAATATAACCTTGTCGAGACTGAGTAAAGTCTTGCTAGATCCAGTACTTAGAATATATAAGCTTGTTGAGCAAGAATCAAGATTTGCTAGATCCAGTACTTAGAATATATAAGCTTGTCGAGCAAGAGTCAAGATTTGCTGGATCCAGTACTTAGAATATATAAGCTGGTCGAGCAAGAGTCAAGATTTGCTAGATCCAGTATACTTAGAATATATAAGTTTGTCGAGCAAGAGTCAAAGATTTGCTAGATCCAGTACTTAGAATATATACGCTTGTCGAGACTGAGAAAAGTCTTGCTAGATCCAGTACTTAGAATATATAAGCTTGTCGAGCAAGAGTCATCCAGTACTTAGAATATATAAGCTTGTCGAGCAAGAGTCAAGATTTGCTAGATCCAGTATACTTAGAATATATAAGTTTGTCGAGCAAGAGTCAAGATTTGCTAGATCCAGTACTTAGAATATAAGCTTTTCGAGACTGAGTAAAGTCTTGCTAGATCCAGTACATAGAATATATGAGCTTGTAGAGCAAGAGACAAGATTTGCTGGAGCCAGTACTTAGAATATATAAGCTTGTTGAGCAAGAGTCAAGATTTGTTAGATCCAGTACTTAGAATCACAGGAGCTTGACATTTAAATTAATATCATACTACGAAAATTCCCCTCCTTCATATAATAAAAAGTTATATGAAGGAGGGGAATTTTCGTAACTAGTATGATATTAAATGTCAAGCTCCTGTGGTTCAAGAAAGCCTTGTCGCCGCCATTATTCAAATCAAACATTCTGACAAATTCTGTTTTCTTTGTCTTACGCCTGCTAAAATAAAGTTCTATTAAGTACATTCTGTGTTTAAAAAATATGTCTGAATTCTTTTTGTTGAATAATCAACAGAAACTTATCCTTTGTATACTGTAAACTTGAAGTAGGTGGGTTTCAGACGATTCGTCCCGATGTCATTCGATCCCAAATAGGCAAAAATTTCACGGAGACGATTCTACCCCATGTCGATTTAACCTTAGCGTATTTTGTAGTACAGACTGTTAGGGTGAAATAAAGCGGTCTCTGTTAGTTGTGTTAAGGGCTCAGATTGAAGACAATCAAACTGCAGCGGCTTAAAACAAAAAAAACTGACATTGAAAATATCAAACACTGGAAAGAGGTCACATACGGGTTTTCAACAGTTTCAACAATTAATTAATGAGCCAAATCTGACATTTCACAGTTAGACTAGTCAGCCTAGCCCAAAAAGGGGCCTAACCTAGAAGTCTTAAGAGTCCCCTTTAGAGAGCATAAGTATATTATCCTCTGCGACGAGGTGTATTATAGTACTGTAACCACTAAGACGACGTGTCTTATAGAACTGTAAGCGTTGAACCAGGTGTCTTACAATACTGTAACCACTGAGACGTGGTATAATACTGTAACCACTGAGACGAAGTGTCTTATAGAACTGTATCCACTGAGGCGAGGTGCCTTACAGTGCTGTAACCACTGAGACAGGTGTATAATAGTACTGAAACCACCGAGACGAGGTGTCTTATAGAACTGTATCCACTGAGACGAGGTGTAATATAGTACTGTAACCACTGAGACGAGGTGACTTATAAAACTGTATCCACTGAGACGAGGTGTAATATAGTACTGTAACCACCGAGACGATGTGACTTATAGAACTGTATCCACTGAGACGAGGTGTAATATAGTACTGTAACCACCGAGACGAGGTGACTTATAGAACTGTATCCACTGAGACGAGGTGTAATATAGTACTGTAACCACTGAGACGAGGTGTCTTATAGAACTGTATCCACTGAGACGAGATGTCTTATAGTACTGTAACCACTGAGGCGAGGTGTCTTACAGTGCTGTAACCACTGAGACACGTGTATTATAGTACTGAAACCACCGAGACGAGGTGACTTATACAACTGTATCCACTGAGACGAGGTGTAATATAGTACTGTAACCACTGAGACGAGGTGACTTATAAAACTGTAACCACTGAGACACGTGTATTATAGTACTGAAACCACTGAGACTAGGTGACTTATAAAACTGTAACCACTGAGACACGTGTATTATAGTACTGAAACCACTGAGACGAGGTGTCTTATATTACTGTATCGACTAAGACACGTGTATTATAGTACTGAAACCACCGAGACGAGGTGTCTTATATTACTGTATCGACTAAGACACGTGTATTATAGTATTGTAACCACTGAGACGAGGTGTCTTATATTACTGTAACCACTGAGACGAGGTGACTTATAGAACTGTATCCACTGAGACGAGGTGTAATATAGTACTGTAACCACTGAGACGAGGTGGCTTATAGAACTGTATCCACTGAGAAAGGTGTATAATAGTACTGTAACCACCGAGACGAGGTGACTTATAGAACTGTATCCACTGAGACGAGGTGTAATATAGTACTGTAACCACTGAGACGAGGTGACTTATAGAACTGTATCCACTGAGACGAGGTGTAATATAGTACTGTAACCACTGAGACGAGGTGACTTATAGAACTGTATCCACTGAGACGAGGTGTAATATAGTACTGTAACCACTTAGACGAGGTGACTTATAGAACTGTATCCACTGAGACGAGGTGTAATATAGTACTGTAACCACTTAGACGAGGTGACTTATAGAACTGTATCCACTGAGACGAGGTGTAATATAGTACTGTAACCACTGAGACGAGGTGGCTTATAGAACTGTATCCACTGAGAAAGGTGTATAATAGTACTGTAACCACCGAGACGAGGTGACTTATAGAACTGTATCCACTGAGACGAGGTGTAATATAGTACTGTAACCACTGAGACGAGGTGACTTATAGAACTGTATCCACTGAGACGAGGTGTAATATAGTACTGTAACCACTGAGACGAGGTGACTTATAGAACTGTATCGACTAAGACAGGTGTATTATAGTACAGTAACCACTGAGACGATGTGACTTATAGAACTGTAACCACTGAGACGAGGTGACTTATAGAACTGTAACCACTAAGACAATGTGTCTTATAGAACTGTAACCACTAAGACAATGTGTCTTATAGAACTGTATTCACTGAAACAGGTGTATAATAGTACTGTAACCACCGAGACGAGGTGTCTTATATTACTGTAACCACTGAGACGAGGTGACTTATAGAACTGTAACCACTGAGACGAGGTGTAATATAGTACTGTAACCACTGAGACGAGGTGACTTATATTACTGTAACCACTGAGACGAGGTGACTTATAAAACTGTATCCACTGAGACGAGGTGTAATATAGTACTGTAACCACTGAGACGAGGTGACTTATAAAACTGTATCCACTGAGACGAGGTGTAATATAGTACTGTAACCACTGAGACGAGGTGTCTTATAGAACTGTATCCACTGAGACGAGGTGTAATATAGTACTGTAACCACTGAGACGAGGTGACTTATAGAACTGTATCCACTGAGACGAGGTGTAATATAGTACTGTAACCACTGAGACGAGGTGACTTATAGAACTGTATCCACTGAGACGAGGTGTAATATAGTACTGTAACCACTGAGACGAGGTGACTTATATTACTGTAACCCCTGAGACGAGGTGTCTTATAGAACTGTATTCACTAAGACGAGTTAAATGTTTGTACTGTTACCATTGAGATGTTACCCCTGAGACGAGTTGTCTTATAGAACTGTATCCACTAATATGAGGTGTATTGTAGTACAATAACCACTGAGACGAGGTGTCTTATAATACTGTAAGCACTGGGACTAGGTGCATTATAAAACTGTTGCCCCTGAGAAGAGGTGTCCTATAGTACTGTAACCACTGGGACTAGGTGCATTATAAAACTGTTGCCCCTGAGAAGAGGTGTCCTATAGTACTGTAACCACTGGGACTAGGTGCATTATAAAACTGTTGCCCCTGAGAAGAGGTGTCCTATAGTACTGTAACCACTGGGACTAGGTGCATTATAAAACTGTTACCACTGAGACGAGGTGTCTTATAATACTGTAACCACTGAGACGAACTGTCTTATAGTACTGTTACCACTGAGACGAGGTGCCTTATAAAATGCAATCAGTAAAAGTTGTAGGGCACAAAAATCACCTCTGCAAAATTTGATAAGGAGCCATTAGCCTGTTATAAAATAATAAAAAAATAAAAAATTGAAAAGTGATTGGTTAGAACTTTTGTAGTACTATATCCACTGATACGAGGACTATTAAAGTACTGTAACAACTGAGACGATGTGCCTTAAAGTACTGTAACCATTGAGAGGAGGTGGCTTATAGAACTGTATCCACTGAGACGAGGTGTTTTACCACTGCGGCTATCTGCCTTATAGTACTGTATCCACTGAGACGAGGTGTCTTTTAGAAATGTATCCACTGAGACAAGATGCCTTATAGTACTGCTACCTAGAGACTTGTGTCAGTAAAAACTATCCAAATTATATATGTTGATCATTTACCGTCACTCATACTGAGAAACTTAGGAATCTATTGAATTGTTTATTGTTTATTTATGGTTGTTATTTATGGTTATATTGGCGTCAATATTTACTTCTCCAAATCGCCTGTGGCAATTGTAAACGACTTTTCTGCTATCTCCATGCTTCCCGAGCCTAGCTCCAATTTTTTACAAGTTCGAGAAAGAGTTTTGCCTCTAATCCTTAAACACTTAATAATTGTCCTTATTTCAAGCTTTTTCGTGAACGCCATTTTTACGTTACGTTTTATTGTGCCAACGTTATTCAAACTAAGGGTGTTATAATATGCGCTGATCAAATGACGTCAAGTTTTGCAAATACAAACTTAAAAAATTAAGACGCGACGTTTTCCCAGGGGCCGTATTCTCATCTTACCTTAATACGGCCCCTTGTTTTTATGTACGCTGCATTTGTGTAAACAACACAAAGCATCTTTTAACAATTAATAAAACATCAAAAAATTAGCTGCGCCGTGGCAGCGTTACCATGGTTTTTGGAAACGTAATTCTGAAGAAAACTATAACCTTTTTAAGAAATTTTTAATCAACATTTTGTATATACATTGAAATTTTTATTTATGTATAGAAATGTTCATTTGAAGTAATACTTATTATTTGAGAGTAAAAATCCGGTTTATTTTTTATCAACCCTCGTAACGATAATCTGTAATGCTGAATTTTGGATTACAACATATTATATCTTAACCGAAAATTTAAGACATGGTTCGATTTTAACAAAAAAGTATTCCATAATTTCATACCATGAGAAATGAGGAGTATGAAGCAACCGAAAGGTTTCTTAGCTTTGAATTTTATAATTGGCGTTTGTACATATGCTTTTCAGTATTAATCGTCTTTTTACATTTGGCATTAATGTGGTTTCCACAGGGAATGATACCTTTTTATAAGAATTATAAAGCCAAATAAATACCTCCATGGATTCACACTAACATACTTTTGTTTTTATTTTCATGCTAATTTGAGGTCTGAAATTCTTTCAAATGGTTTATCAAATTTTGTTATCTCGTCATAGAGTAAATTCCTGAAATTGAGATTTGATGCAGGGTTAGAGACATCCCTGCCAGACAACTGGATGCTAGAGACCCCCCAATCATGCCCGACAAAGAGACAGCACTTCATGTGGAATATACGTTTTAAAGGTTTATACTTTACAAAATATTTCTTATTGACCACTATACTTCAGATATTATGAATCACGTGCAATTACACAATAAAGTACAATTGCACGCTCTAATTAAAAATTTAACGCACAGTTTAAATAAAGCGAAACAGGCAATCTTTAAGATGCAAATACTGTGCAAACTTCAAACAAAAAGTTCTAAACAAGCTTTTACTTTCTATGTCTATCTTATAAAGCAATCAGTGCTTTATACAGGTGACATATAATACCTTGTCACACAATTGATGTAAATCAAATTAAAGAAATAATGATAATAAATTATGTTAAGCACCGAAAAAAAATGCTTCACACTACTTAAAAATGACTTACAGTCAAAAAATACACTAATTGACAGGTACATTTTCCAAATTCTAGGGAAGGTCTGGACCCCCCTACTGGATCCGCCCATGGGGGTGAAGGAAGGCTACTCATACGTCTAGTGCAATGTATCACCATATTTAGTGGGCATGTGTGTTTTTTTTCAGACGATTTCTGAGTGAAGTTTCGACCAATCTCCGTTTTCATGATATTTCTGAAAGATATGCATTCATTTCTAGCGATTCAAACCTATTTAAAAGTGTTATACATAAAATAACTATCCATAATTTTGAAAAACGGAAAAAAAAACAAATTGTAAAATGCTTCTGCTGAACTATTGAAAATAAATGTTTAATTATTTGTTTTATTATAATACTTGTGTATTCTCTTGGACATAAAATTGGCCATTATATTTAAAGATGATCGTAATACGTTGCAAAATTTTACAATATCGTCTGCTAGTATAGTCTGGGTAGATTAGTGAATGAAGATTCATAGATATTTTGTCCACGTGGCTTTTGCGTTTACGGAAATAGCCGATGATTTACGATTATAAGTTCGTGGTTCCTCGTGATTCCTCGTCAATTCACAAAATGAGTATTGCTAATAAAAACCGAAGTTATCCGACTACTGTCGTCTGCGTTCGTCGCGTTTACACCTTTCCGTAAGAACTGGTTGAGCGATTTTATCAAAGGTAATTACACGACCACATGGCTTAATCCGTGTGTTGAATTTGAAAATCAATAATCAACCAGTTTAGCAAGTGGACGGCGAGTAGAAAATTTTATGTTTGGACATAGATGATATATCTATTTCTATGAAGAATTTAAAAAAGGTATATTATTTTATTTGTTTTAAATATCGCGTACTTGTAGTTGATATTGAGCGGTTTATAATATAATGATGAACTTAGAATTTTTGACACCATAGAGATGGGAATCGTCCAAAAGAAATTTCTATTTCATATTTGATGCTTACCAATGCAGGTCGTTTAACAGGTCATTCGTGTTTTTGTACTTTATCCCTCTACTGCTTGCGACATGCGTGAAAAGAAGCCGTTGTTTCACTTAACGCTAGGGCTATCTCAAGATGCTCTAGTTTCGAAACTAATCAACAGACAAACATGCAACTTGTTCTTCCCCTGGTGACTGTCTTTCAGGAAGACCAAGTTGAGTCCCAGTCCCTGTTATTATGGCAACGCTGGGGCGGAGCCAAAAGGGCAAAATGGAATTTTCGCTCTCTTTTAACCCCAACTTCGCATTTATTCAGTAATATTTTGCAAACTTGAGGTAATAAGTGTCCGTTCCTTTCAGAGACATAAAACATGTTTTCAAGTTATCAAAAGTTTGCGCCACTTCTCTGCACTGCGATATGGGGAGTTCGTCCCCTTCAAACCCCAGCAACAAAGGAGCACATTTCCCCTTCGGACCCTCCTGAGACAGCTTTTGATATGGGAGGTGCGCGAAAAAAAGCTCATTTTTGGGACAACTTGAAATATTCTAAATCCAGATTTAAATGGCGGCAATTTTTTAAAGGGTTGAGAGTCTCAACGCGTAAAAATGCGGGATTGACCAGTTTAGATTTAAACAATGGGCATACCAACTCAACAAGGTAAATAAGCTGTTGCACACATGACAGTTTACTGTTTTAATCAGACTAGTTCAAGATTCAATATTTTTAATAAATAGCGCAAGTGAACATCGTAAACTTAGTTCTATGATATTGTTTGGCAACATTAGACATGCATTTTATTAGAATTCGTAAAAATTTACGGCTAAGTTCGTATAAATTCATCAAGTTTTGCCGTTTAATAAGTGACAATTTATTTATATGAATGGAAAAACACCAATCGAATTATATGAAACGGTTTGTAGTGCCAAGGTACTAAAATTCATGGATTCCGTGAGCCGGCGTGTACACAAATATTTGTAAAGCATATACATTGACGTAGCTTCCTATAGGCACACAAGGCACGTGCCTACACATTTTTTGAAAACTCGAAAAAAGGCTAAATATGCAAAAAATGCAATAAAAATCAATGTATGACTAAACTACAAGACTGACTTAGTGTTGTGATTTCTTTTTACATATAACAGTTAAAAATGCTTACAAATGGCCTGAAATACTCTAGAATGCAGCTACAGAGATGTAGAATTTAAAACAATTCTTGGGAAGCGTGCCCCCGACCCCCCTACTTTACTTGTGCCTACACATTTATTTTGGGCAAGCTACGCCCCTGATGTACATTTACCGATTAAGTTTAAATTGCAACAAGAAATGTCTTTAAAACGACGAACAGCGTAGAATTAGGAGACAATCGTGATTTGTCAAAGCGAATTAACGAAATATCTGCATCACGCGCGTTTAATCATTGCATCTCGCAGACAGTTTGTGTCCTTGCATTTACATTGCTTTCTTGGGGTTTCATTGTTTTAACAAAAAATAAATGTTTCAACGTCGTTGTCATGTATATATAGAGAATATTAGGTTAGTGCCAATCTGTATCTAGTTTATCCGGCAAGTTGGAGAAAGGTTTATTCGGCGAGGCTTGCCGAGTCGAATAAACTTTTTGGAGACGAGCCGGATAAACTAAGTACAGATTGGCACTAACCTAATATTCTATTTATCCTACTCGCATTTGCTTGAATTACTAAATTAAAATCCGAAAATTCTGCGTTTAACATGCTCTAAATTCAGATGGCCGATTGTCAAAGCGCCGTAATTGTGTTAAACGGTCTTTTAACTGTTTGCGCGTCAAGAAATAATCCCTATGATTGACGCCATTATATATTATTAAAGGCAATATTTTAAATGAAAAAAAGAAGAGAAAACACTAAAATAAACTCGTGATATAAATAAACTATGAAAAATTCATTTTTGGACGAATAAATCACTTGCGAATTTTCCGAGGACGAATCAGTTTTTATGACGTCATGTAAGCAAAGTTTGTTGTCAACATGGCAGTCGTATTTTAGGAGCGTTTGTAGGATTCGTCTTTTGACGCGTTTACTATTATCTATCATGGATTTAACCAATATTATCAGGATAATTTGTTATTCAAACTTCCAATAGACGATAGGATATTGGATGAAAGGATTAAAGGGAAATACACTCGAAGCGAGCCAGCGACGCTGAAAGATGTCAACAATTTTCAGAAAATGGCCAGGACGGTTTGTGTCGTGAATGACGATGATGATTTTTTGAAGCCAGTTTCATTATATTTAATTTATGCGTGGCTTGGCTTTGGTAAAACAATAGTCAACCTATGTATTTACTGTATAATGGCTGGATATTCGTCAACTTTTTCACAGAAAGGATTTAAACGCAAATTTAGGAGTTAGGCACTGTACAGAGGACTTCGACGATTGAGTTTTTGTTAAATTTGAATTATGAAGTAAGTGATTTTTGATTTACACTTAAAATGAAATTATTTGTAAAATCCCTTATAAGATTATTTTGTGTAAAATATATCTGTAAGGTTGTCGTTAATAGAATGAAACGCAGCCGCTTTTGATGCCTAATGTTATGATTATGCAGTAAAGTAGTCCGTCAATGCGTAGTCACGTGACTGCCGAATAAAGCAACGGTGCCGAATAAAGATAGGTTTATTTGGTCAATAGGTTTTCCTTCTAAAAGATCACTTTGGGGTAGGATAAATATATTTCTTACGCAATTTGAAAGCGTTTTACGTAGTTACTGCAGTATTGTTAATTCAAAGGTAAATCAAATAAAGTAAAAAATCATTTGTTACAAGCCTGACTTGCTTCCTAATTTGAATCTGAATTTCTGTGACTGTCATATCTTGTACATGTTCTTGCGTTCTCGTACAGGGAGGTTATAGTTATGATTCCCGATAATCTTTATAACCTCTTGGTATGAGAACGGTGTTCTTGGAAATGACAATAATTCTAAGACTTTTAGCGGACATTTCGGAGAAAATGAGAGCTAATGCTATCATGTTTGGTCGGCGTTAGTCTAGTGGGCTGTCCGTGGACTGGTCTTGTTAATTGTCGCACTAGCGTGACTTTATGATAGATTATTTTTTAGGGGTGTAACAATACGGTAAAAACCGTATTGCAATATATTGCAATACACGAAACCCGTATTGCAATATATTGCAATATATTGCAATACTATTTGTTCTTTTGGCATACATGCATAGCATTAATTAATGCACGTGCATCGTCTTAATTTTATCAACATTGTACATAGATATTTGTATTTTCAAATGATCTACACGTATTACGCAAATATTTGAATAAGTTAGAAAAAAGGCTTTGAATGGACTTTCAAAGATATTTATTCTCTCACTTTACGAAAAATATTTCAAGTTTCCGAACACATTTTAACATTAATTCAAACATTTAAATTTCAGACTCTGGTAAAAACAATCAGTATGGAAAATAACTAGAAAACCGGTTCAGGGAAAAACGAACCGGTTAAAAACCGTCAGAAGTCGTATTGCAATATTAACCGGTATATCTGTTAACCGTTACACCCCTATTATTTTTATAATATAATTCATTGCACTGTGTAAAAAGAAGTAACTCTTTCTTTGTATGTTTATTTAGTGTGTACTGGTTACCTCCCTTGTTCTAAATAAAGTTTATGGAGACGCATTACTGATATATGAACGTTCTTTATTTCTATTTTAGCACAGACGTTGTGTACTTATAGTGTGATTTTAGATCAATTTACTTGGAGCATGGTGACAATTTGGGCCAGTTTGTAAGTAGTAATTTTTTACTACGTTTCAATGTATACAGTACCCACCAAAAGTTTGGAGACATGTTCACTTTGTAGGCCTACTAAATGGCATTTTTAGCTTGACTTTATGAAGTAAATGGAGAGCTTTCATACTCGTCCTTGCGTCGACGTCCACGTCCATATTTCTAATTAAGTTTGTGTGCAGTAGAATATTTCTTACTATAACTTCTTTATTTCTTAAGGTATCAACTTTTAACTTAAAATATATGCTCCTGACAAGCTTCCTAACTCTAAATACATTTTTGTCCAGAATTATCCCCCTTAAACTTAGAGTTTTCTTAAAAAAGGTTTGTTTTTACCGCAACTGTTATATTTCTTTAGGTATTGACTTTAAACTTAACATATATGTGTCTTGTTATCAACCTCATCTCATGTGACAAGGTTCATAACTTCAAATTCATTTTTTCAAAATTATCCCCCTTAATTAGAGTTTTCTTTGAAAATATTTGTTTATACTGCAGCTCTTTTATTTCTTTAGGTATCGACTTCAAACCTAAGCTATAAAATTATGTTCATAATTATCTTAATTTTTATTTATTGGATTTAACGCCGTATCAACACAATTTAGGTCATTTCACGGCGTCCAGCGCACCTAACCTAGCTTTCCTGGACCATTGTCTATAACCAGTACTCACCTACCCTTCCACAAGGCCGGAAACTTTCCATATTATCTAATCAATGGCGGAAAATCGACATTATTGTCAAATTTTCATGGAAGGGTATAACCTCCCCGGGTGGGATTCGAACCCGCACCCCCTCGGGCACGAGTATCCAAATACCGGCGCGCTACCAATTGCGCTATCGACCCGGGTTTTCCTTATTATCAACCACATCTGATGTGACAAGGTTCATAACTCCAAATACATTTTTCTTTTCAAAATTGTCTCCTATGATTTTAAAATTTTCATTACAAAAAAAACCGTTTTTTTTTTTTCTTTAACCTCTTTACTTCTTAAGTTATTATTTAGAATATACATGTTTCTCATCATCAACCACATTTCGTGTGACAAATACTAAACTTAGTCGAGCATTATGTCTCTACTGACAGCTCTTGTTTGTAATGGCTCTATCTACAATGTATAGTTGATAGTACTACTTAATTAGACTAAAATTGTAATTTTGTAAAGAATTACATTGATCATGACAAGAGGTTTCGGGCTAAAAGATGTTGAACCTATTGATAGTGACGCATTCACGAAATGTGCTTTCATTTTATCACTAAACATACTGAATTAAAAATATTAAATGTATTAAATATAATTCTGTAAAAAAACAATCATTTGAATTTAAATTTGATAGATTTCATTCGTCTTCAAACTTTTGGCGGATACTGTATTTTGTTGATAATTTCGTACATTGCACTTTGTTTGAAATCTTGTATGTGTTTATCCAGGGAATTAGATGTTATCTATGTCTCTGGTTTATCACTTGGTTACATGAAATTGAATGTAAACTTGTTATTAGGTGCAACATTATTCATGGTAATGTTTAAAAAAATTGACGAAGCATGTAGGTCTGAGTTTAATATATAGCATATACTCAAGCCACATTGCTTTGATGTTAGTCTAATTATTATTGGACCCGTTCCGCAAAGCGATCGCTTCGTATTGCTACCTAGCGATTTCCTATGGAATGGTGTGCTACGATCGAGAAATTGAATCGCTAGCTAGCGATAAGAAGCAATTTTTTTTCTTGCTGGCAGTCAAACTGCTAACAGTGCTTACGTCACGCTTAGCTACTTTAATCACTGCCATCACGTAAATCACGTGACGCTAGTAATACCATCTATTATTAGAATGCCCAAACTCCTCACAGCTAGTGCTTATGTCCAATTTTGTTATGTTTACAAATTATTAATTAAATCTATTTTTTTATCTATATGTACTTTGAACATCATGATTTACTACAAAGAGACTCAATTAGTAGAAAATATTGAAATGTAACAGAAAAGATGAAATAATATTCGTCTCTCTGAGGGACGAATTTACTTGTGGTGGCAGTGGTTATTGATTTAATAAAGGGCAGTTTGGCTGGCCGTTTAATTCGGAACGCGTCTGTTTGTTTCAAAATGACTGTCCCCTGTGGGAACGTGTTTCTTTTTTAAGAACATTGACTTACTTTTATTTAATACATATATTACGTCAGAGCAATTAAAAAGAATAATCATAGGGATATTGATTTGAATAACTTTCATTTGTATCAATTCTAAACTTTATATTTAAGAAAATCACCATCTTGGATTTGCTAGCTTTAAGCAAATCGTTCGGTAGATCTTTTATGCTACAAAAAATCGCTTTCAAATAGCGCTTTAGCTAGCGAGCGCCATACAAAACAGTGTTATGTTCCTTTCAGATGTCATAAAAACCCACAAGGAATTATTAATCGTTGCTTACGGTGCATTATAACAACATTATATCTTTGTGGTGCATGTATAATGATACAGGTAGTCTGCGTTGAACCTGGACCCACATGATGTATGATAAGATTAAAAACTCTAGCACACATTTGTTAAAATTATTTCCCCTTGTTACTTATAAATGTTTGTTACTTATAATATTTTTGTTTACTCGAGCACCCCGAATAGTCGAGCATACTGACAGCTCTTGTTTATATTAAACTTGAAATAGAACACGTGTTTTCAAGTATAGATTGAAGTAAATTGAATAATCGATTTATATAGTGTTGGGGACTCATATTAAGCTATTATTTTGTATCTACTTTTAAGTTCGAATCCAACCCAGGGAGGTTATACCCTTCCATGAAATTTTGACAATAATGTCAATTTTCCTCCATTAGTAAGACAAATGGGGAAGTTTCCGACCTTGTAGAAGTGTAAGTGAGTACTGGTAGACAAGGGTCCAGGAAAGCTAGTTTAGGTGCACTGAACGCTGTAAAATGATCTAAATTGTGTTGACACGGCATTAAAAATTCAATAAAAAATCTCTTGTTACTTAGCTGTTCTGGTTATGGCACTGACTTATTGTACGATTATCTTTTTCGGCTTCTAAATTTGCATTGCATGCCTATGGATGTAATCGTAGAAGTATGTTCTAGCTGTAATCATTGAAAAATTCTGACTGTCGAATTTGAGAAGGAAAATAATAGTTTTAATCACATACAAATTTTTAGTTTCTTCTATTAGACAGTCGTTGAGATATATAATTTTTTAGAGATTCAGGTTCGAAGCAAACTACCTTTACTATGAAGCACTTAAACTGTTATTTCTTTTAAAAAGGGAAATAATACCTAGTCATTTTAGAATTATATATATAATAAGGGCTAAGTAAATAATATGTGAGCCGCGGTCTTGGCGTAGTGGTTAGCATGTCTGACTTCTGAGAAAGCGGTTTCGAAACCCGGTTGCGGCTGGTCATACCATGTACATGAGTTGTCCGCCTTGTGGTAGGGTAAGTTAGTACTGGTGATAGAAAAGTGTCCAGGAAACTTAGAGTAGGAAGAGCTGGCCATCGTATATATATGACCTTTATATGTGTTGAATACGACGTTAAAAAGATAAAGAAATGTGCATTTGAGTTTGAATAAACCACTGTAGCTTGACATTTTATATCATACTAAGATAATTTCCTTCCTACATATAATAAAAAAGTGTTTTCGTAAGATTTTTTGTAATATGATATAAAATGTCAAGCTCCTGTGATTAAACGAAGTTTATATAGAACTCTGCTACTCATTCTGCCATCGGCGTCTGTGTCCAGATTCAGATTTAAGTTTTTGCGCAGTAAATTTTTTTATAATAAGTTTTATATTCCCTATGTTAACAACTTCAAACTTTATATATGTGTTCTTATTATCAACCACATCTCATGTGACTATGTTAAAAGTCGAAATGCAATATTTTTCAGTTATCACTCCTTGACCTTAGAAATTGTTTTAAAACATATATTTACTGTCACTTCTTTATTTCCTATTGGATCAACTTCAAACTTTAAATATGTGTTTCTTGTTTCATCTCATGTGACAAGGGTCACAACTGTCAATGCAATATTTTAAGAATTATCTGCCCTTGAACTAATATGTAATGTTACTTTTCTACTATTGCTTCTTTATTTCTTTAGGTAGCTACTTAAACCTCTAATGTATGTTCCTTTATGGACAAGATTCGTGTCTACTTGTCTAAAAATCTTGAATAGATTATTTTTTTTACTATTAAATACTTACTTAGTCGAGCATGCTGTCTATTCTGATAGTTCGTGTTAGTCTAAGCTTTATGCTTTAATAATGTACTATTTTCAACTTCTCATCTTCTTGTATGTATACATTAAGATAGTCACCCGGCTAACTCAGTTGGTTGCAAGCAAGTCTCCTGATCGAGGGGATGTGTGTTTGATTCCCGAATAGGGTATACTTTGTGGGTTTGGTAATGAAATGATATTTACAGCCACACTCTCTCTTTCTACTGATTTTAAGTCATGTAATGCATTAGTTAGTCGAAAGTCAGACGAAAGTATGTGCATTGTAACCTGTTAACAGCTAACTCCAGTAGGTTGTCTGAACACCATGATATGATCTATTCAGAATGCAATGTATTGTTAAGGAGTTAAACCCGTAGAAATATCTATCAATCCACCTGGGAAATCTGGCAACTGGTACATCTATCCATCAATCTCCATGCGAAGTATTTTACACTGTTAAATGTAGCAGACATAATTACGCAGCAAATTATGCCTCCCTTGCAGGTGCAAACCTTAATGGCGTGAACCATCTGTGAGTTAATATTTTTCTCAAGAAACTTGGCAGTGCGCATGATGGGGTTCGAAACTTGGTCCTCTCTATCTTGAAATTGACATAAAATAATAATATACAAGTTATAACAGTGTAATCACTAAGTATAGCTCGTTTAGGATAACTTGAGACAAACGACTCGGTTTGTTTACATACTTGGGACTCAGGTATTACATAAAACAGAGAGGTCAGCTGACTTTGTGTAATGAATGTATTAAACATTTCTTAATGCGTGGAACGTGTGTTCTCATACTAAATTTAATACACGTAAAAAACAGACTGGTAATAGTCGATAATTACGTGTTCTAAACTTAAATCTACCTGTGTATTAAAATGGTATCGTAGTATTTTGTCCTAAAGGAGCTATAGCAAATCTAGAAAACAAACATGATAATATAAGAACCTATTCAAATTTCAGGTTGATGTATCAGTTAACAGTACATGTGTATAATACATGGATTTTGTTACCATGGCGATGTATGGTACTTTCAATGGTTGTAAATGCTGTATTTGCAGTTGGGTCACCTATTACAAGATAAGTATTATTTCATACATACATTTATACCAATATACACTGCCCTCCATAAGTTCCTTCACACATTTCCAGTTTACATGCTAATCAAATGAGTTTTAAAAAGTTGTCAAAGCAATTTATTGATTAAGCAATTATACTTAGTTTGCTTTTGAAATCTGTATACTTTTCTTTTGATTATGAAATTAAAAAAATACCTCAAACTTGATATTGTTTTTTGTGACATATTGACCATAGTTTTGGAGGCTGATTGATTACTTGTGCTGCAATTAGAATAATGAAATGTACCCATAGAAGTTTTTTTTCCATTGCATGAATAATGAAATAAACAATGATATAATTATTCTACAGTCCTGTGGTGATTTTCACAAAGAATTCTTGCGAGATCAATCTTCGTAAGTTAGTTTCGTATAATAAGCACATCAATGTTAGACGGTTAATAGGCATAACTATGATATGATATCCAAAAGGTATACACAATTCTACACAAGTCTATAATATTTAGAATTGATAAGCCAAAAAAGAGCGTATTATTAATGTTTCTTGCTTTTGACTTACGAAGATTTTCTTCGTGAGAATTTTTGAAAGTACCACTGATACTTGGAATTTGTTGCAAAAGCCCTAATCTGGATTTCAAATTTAATGGTTTTCCGTCCGTGCACTGACGGTACAAATAAGTTTTCTACAAATTATTGCTAAACAGCATGAACTATTGATTGAATCATATTGTTCTTTTTATACCCCCGCTTCGAAGAAGAGGGGGGTATACTGTTTTACCCTTGCCCGTGCGTGCGTCCGTGCGTCCGTCCGTCCGTTACAAAATTTCCTTAGCAACTATAACATGCAGCAGCCTAATACCGATTTCATGCTCCTTGCTCATCTACTTCCTGTTTGTCGCATATTTTTAGATTTTTGCGGGGGTATCACTAGTGAGCTCACAGATACTTGTTACACGTGTTTTCATTGTAACAGTGCAAGTTTGTGCCGCAGGGGAAATCCCAAATATTTGAATTCCAGATATAGTCTATTGATTTACTTGTAATGTGGGGGAACGTTTGGAGGGCAGTGTACACATGACTACCTAAGACAAAGAATTATATGTTTGTAATAATTCAGGTTATTTTAACTTACATTTATTTCTTCAGCTTTAATATTTCTGCTTTGAATTATCCCTCATATCTACACAATGTGAATATGGTTCTAGCACAAAGAAACAGTAAGCCAGACTTTTGTTTGGCATTGACCAAACCCTTTTGATTTACAGCAATACTGAACCGCTCACCTATTAGAAGTTTTTATACAATATGGCATGCGTTAAAGCTTAGATTGCAATAATACATTGTTTATCTTTCTCTCCTTTTAATATCGCTTTACAAATTTCTAGTTGATTTCACATTTCAAAGACGCATAATAGTCTAAACACAATATAGTTTATGCCAAACGGCAAAGCCAGCATCATGGTTATTGACAAACTTATTTACTGAATAGTGTTCTTCCTTAAAATCTGGCGTATGCTTTACCTAATAACATCATACTTCTTTCAGATATTTTTTCTTGCCGCTTTATGACAATCATTCTACGCTATTCTTTATGAATTTACCTGCCTTTGAACCCCATACAAGTACTTATTGGGAGCATCTCTTTCTTTGTCGCTGTATGCCATCTACTGACACAATAGGGCACACAAAAGTCTAGCTTTAAACCCCATACAAGAAATTGTTTGTATCATTTCTTTTTTATCACTACATGACATCGGTACACACAATAAAGCATCCCATAGTCATGCTTTAAATATCATAGAATAATTTGTTTGTATCATTTCTTTCTTTGTCACTGAAAGAGAATCATCTCACAATTAAGCATTCAATAGTCATGCTTTAAACAGCATTCACTTATTTGTTTCTAACATTTCTTTCTTTGTCGCTGTATGTCATCTACCCGGACAATACAACATCCAATAGTCATGCTGAAAACAGCAAACAAGTATTTTTTATTATTTCTTTCTTTGTCGCTATATGACATCTGCCCCACACAATACCACATATAATAGCCATGCTTTAAAAAGCAAAAGTATTTTTTGCATCACCCCATTCTTCGTCGCTGTATGACATTCACGCCTCGCAATAAAACACCCAATAGTCATGCTTTAAACAGCATACAAGTATGTTTTGTATCGTCTCTTTCTTTGCCGCTGTATGACATCTACCCAACACAATACCACACCCAATAGCCAAGCTTTAAACAGCATACGAGTATTTTTGTACTACTTCTTTCTTTGTCGCTATATCACTTCACTTCACACAATAAAACATCCAATAGCCATGCTTTAAACAGCAAGCAAGTATTTTTGTATTATTTCATTTTTTGTTGCTGTATGACATCTAGTTCGCACAATAAAGCAACCTTTAGTCATGCATCAAACACCTTATAAGTACATGTATTTGTTAGTATTATTTCTTTCTTTGTCGATATATGACATATACTCCGCACTATAGAGCATCGAATGCTATGCTTTAAACTGCATACAAGTATTTGTATGAATCATTTCTTTCTTTGTCGCTGTCTAACATCTACCCCTATTTATTTTTCCCTGTATGACATATACCTTAAAATGAAGCAATCAATAATTATGTTTTGAGCACTATGCTAGTTGTTTTGGTATTATTTCTTTCTTTGTCGCTGTATGACATCTACTCTACTGCACACTATAAAGCATCCAATAGCCATGCTTTAAACACATAACCAGTATTTATTTGTATTGCTTCTTTCTTTGTCGCTGAATGACATCCACTCCACACTATAAAGCATCCAATAGCCGTGCTGTTAACAGCAAACAAGTATTTGTCTGTACAGTTTCTCTCTTTGTCGCTGTATGAGGTCTATGCCACACAATGAAACATTAAATAGACATGCTTTAAACAGTAAACAAGTATTTGTTTGTATCCTTCCTTTCTTAGTCACTGTTTAACATCTATCCCTCGCTATGAAATACACAATTCATCAATAAAACAACATGCAAGTTATGTATTGAGGTATTGTATTTAAAACTCTTGTATTATTTAATAGATCTTTTAAATGCAAAATGCAACATCAATATTCTATCTTTTTCCCTACTATTTGCCAGAATAAGACATCAGCGGCCATTAAAAAACTAACTGCTTTTAACATTTTCTATGTTGCTGTTTGACTTCATTTATAATTTTAGCATTTTTACCCAAGTTCTTTACGGAAACACGCATTAATTTTTACTTTTTTCGCTGTCTGACAGGACTTGATAGTGGCAAGTAAGAAAACATTTTAACACAAATAATTAAATGTTAGATACTGTTAAGCTCATTTGTATATGTAGACATTAACACTTATTGCATGTAATATATCAGAAAGCATTTTTTCTGTTATGAAGGTTGAGATTTCGTGATTGACATTGCATGGACTTCCTTACACATTGAGCCAGGAAAGCACCTGTCATTGTTCTGAACACTCAATTTTTTCGAGTGGTCAGTAGGTTTTATGCCTCCTTATTGCTCATTGTGGGTGATCGGGAGGTATATTTTTTGCCGGTCAGCAATGGCTAAGACATTACTGGTACTGTATAGTGCTTTTATAAAAACTGTACAGTGGGTTGACCTGTCTTGTCAATCACTTATGAAATTTCATCTTTTTGTCATCAACATATTTATAAGTTTTAAATCAATGTTAATTTTCATAATGTTATGTCAAGGATTAAGTGTTCAGCACATTCACAACTTAAGTTGCGTGTTATTGAAGTCGGTTTACAAATTTTGCTAACCTTGTTTTAATCATGCTCATTCTCAATTTTTAATACTTAGTGGGCAACAAATTGATGAACACTTAAGTTCTATATTTAGGCATATTTTTACTTAATTGAAATACTGTAGTTTTTTTTTATTTAAATGCAATACTATGTTTTATTTCACAATAAAGCTTCATGTAGTCATCCTTTAGAAACATACAAGTATTGTGGAATCATTTCTTTATTTTTCGCTGTATGACATGTACCCTAAAATGAAGCAATCAATAATTAAGCTTTGAGTACTATGTTAGTTTTGTTGGTATTATTTCTTTCTTTGTCGCTGTATGACATCTACTCTACTCCACACTATAAAGCACCCAATAGTCATGCTTTAAACAACAAACCAGTATTTATTTGTATTGCTTCTTTCTTTGTCGCTGAATGACATCCACTCCACACTATAAAGCATCCAATTGCCAATTGCCGTGCTGTTAACAGCAAACAAGTATTTGTTTGTACAGTTTCTTTCTTTGTCGCTGTATGACGTCTACGCCACACAATGAAACATTCAAAAGCCATGCTTTAAACAGTAAACAAGTATTTGTTTGTATCCTTTCTTTCTTCGTCACTGTTTAACATCTATCCCTCGCTATGAAATACACAATTCATCAATAAAACAACATGCAAGTTATGTATTGAGGTATTATATTTAAAACTCTTGTATTATTTAATAGATCTTTTAAATGCAGGATGCAACATCAACATTCTATCTTTTTCCCTACTATTTGCCAGAATAAGATATCAGCAGCCATTAAACAACTAACTGCTTTTTACATTTTTTATGTTGCTGTTTGACTTCATTTATATTTTTAGCATTTTTACCCAAGTTCTTTACGGAAACACGCATTAATTTTTACTTTTTTCGCTGTCTGACAGGACTTGATAGTGGCTAGTAAAAAATCATTTTAACACAAATAATTAAATGTTAGATACTGTTAAGCTCATTTGTTTATGCAGACATTAACACTTATTGCATGTAATATATCAGTAGGCATTTTTTCTGTTATGAAGGTTGAGATTTCGTGATTGACATTGCATGGACTTCCTTACACATTGAGCCAGGAAAGCACCTGTCATTGTTCTGAACACTCAATTTTTTCGAGTGGTCAGTAGGTTTTATGCCTCCTTATTGCTCATTGTGGGTGATCGGGAGGTATATTTTTCGCCGGTCAGCAATGGCTAAGACATTACTGGTACTGTATAGTGCTTTTATAAAAACTGTACAGTGGGTTGACCTGTCTTGTCAATCACTTATGAAATTTCATCTTTTTGTCATCAACATATTTATACGTTTTAAATCAATGTTAATTTTCATAATGTTATGTCAAGGATTAAGTGTTCAGCACATTCACAACTTAAGTTGCGTGTTATTAAAGTCGGTTTACAAATTTTGCGAACCTTGTTTTAATCATGCTCATTCTCAATTTTTAATACTTAGTGGGCAACAAATTTTTTAATTCTTAAGTTCTATATTTAGGCATATTTTTTATTCTTAATGCAATACTATGTTTTATTTCACAATAAAGCTTCATGTAGTCATCCTTTAGAAACATACAAGTATTGTGGAAGCATTTCTTTATTTTTCGCTGTATGACATGTACCCTAAAATGAAGCAATCAATAATTAAGCTTTGAGTACTATGTTAGTTTTGTTGGTATCATTTCTTTCTTTGTCGCTGTATGACATCTACTCTATTCCACACTATAAAGCACCCAATAGTCATGCTTTAAACAACAAACCAGTATTTATTTGTATTGCTTCTTTCTTTGTCGCTGAATGACATCCACTACACACTATAAAGCATCCAATTGCCGTGCTGTTAACAGCAAACAAGTATTTGTATGTACAGTTTCTTTCTTTGTCGCTGTATGACGTCTACGCCACACAATGAAACATTCAAAAGCCATGCTTTAAACAGTAAACAAGTATTTGTATGTATCCTTTCTTTCTTCGTAACTGTTTAACATCTATCCCTCGCTATGAAATACACAATTCATCAATAAAACAACATGCAAGTTATGTATTGAAGTATTATATTTAAAACTCTTGTATTATTTAATAGATCTTTTAAATGCAGGATGCAACATCAATATTCTTTGTCCCTACTATTTGCCAGAATAAGATATCAGCAGCCATTAAACTACTAACTGATTTTTACATTTTTTATGTTGCTGTTTGACTTCATTTATATTTTTTAGCATTTTTACCCAAGTTCTTTACGGAAACACGCATTAATTTTTACTTTTTTCGCTGTCTGACAGGACTTGATAGTGGCTAGTAAGAAATCATTTTAACACAAATATTTAAATGTTAGATACTGTTAACCTAATTTGTTTATGTAGACATTAACACTTATTGCATGTAATATATCAGTAGGCATTTTTTTCTGTTATTAAGGTTGAGATTTCGTGATTGACATTGCATGGACTTCCTTACACATTGAGCCAGGAAAGCACCTGTCATTGTTCTGAACACTCAATTTTTTCGAGTGGTCAGTAGGTTTTATGCCTCCTTATTGCTCATTGTGGGTGATCGGGAGGTATATTTTTCGCCGGTCAGCAATGGCTTAGACATTACTGGTACTATATAGTGCTTTTATAAAAACTGTACAGTGGGTTGACCTGTCTTGTCAATCACTTATGAAATTTCATCTTTTTGTCATCAACATATTTATACGTTTTAAATCAATGTTAATTTTCATAATGTTATGTCAAGGATCAAGTGTTCAGCACATTCACAACTTAAGTTGCGTGTTATTGAAGTCGGTTTACAAATTTTGCGAACCTTGTTTTAATCGTGCTCATTCTAAATTTTAAATACTTAGTGGGCAACAAATTGTATAACACTTAAGTACTATATTTAGGCATATTTTTACTTAATTGAAATACTGTAGTTTTTTATATTCTTAATGCAATACTATGTTTTATTTCACAATAAAGCTTCATGTAGTCATCCTTTAGAAACATACAAGTATTGTGGAATCATTTCTTTATTTTTCGCTGTATGACATGTACCCTAAAATGAAGCAATCAATAATTAAGCTTTGAGTACTATGTTAGTTTTGTTGGTATCATTTCTTTGTTTGTTGGTGTATGATATCTACTCTACTCCACACAATAAAGCACCCAATAGTCATGCTTTAAACAACAAACCAGTATTTATTTGTATTGCTTCTTTCTTTGTCGCTGAATGACATCCACTCCACACTATAAAGCATCCAATTGCCAATTGCCGTGCTGTTAACAGCAAACAAGTATTTGTATGTACAGTTTCTTTCTTTGTCGCTGTATGACATCTACGCCACACAATGAAACATTCAAAAGCCATGCTTTAAACAGTAAACAAGTATTTGTTTGTATCCTTTCTTTCTTCGTCACTGTTTAACATCTATCCCTCGCTATGAAATACACAATTCATCAATAAAACAACATGCAAGTTATGTATTGAGGTATTATATTTAAAACTCTTGTATTATTTAATAGATCTTTTAAATGCAGGATGCAACATCAATATTCTTTGTCCCTACTATTTGCCAGAATAAGATATCAGCAGCCATTAAACAACTAACTGCTTTTCACATTTTTTATGTTGCTGTTTGACTTCATTTATATTTTTTAGCATTTTTACCCAAGTTCTTTACGGAAACACGCATTAATTTTTACTTTTTTCGCTGTCTGACAGGACTTGATAGTGGCTAGTAAGAAATCATTTTAACACAAATATTTAAATGTGAGATACTGTTAACCTAATTTGTTTATGTAGACATTAACACTTATTGCATGTAATATATCAGTAGGCATTTTTTTCTGTTATTGAGGTTGAGATTTCGTGATTGACATTGCATGGACTTCCTTACACATTGAGCCAGGAAAGCACCTGTCATTGTTCTGATCACTCAATTTTTTCGAGTGGTCAGTAGGTTTTATGCCTCCTTATTGCTCATTGTGGGTGATCGGGAGGTATATTTTTCGCCGGTCAGCAATGGCTAAGACATTACTGGTACTGTATAGTGCTTTTATAAAAACTGTACAGTGGGTTGACCTGTCTTGTCAATCACTTATGAAATTTCATCTTTTTGTCATCAACATATTTATACGTTTTAAATCAATGTTAATTTTCATAATGTTATGTCAAGGATTAAGTGTTCAGCACATTCACAACTTAAGTTGCGTGTTATTGAAGTCGGTTTACAAATTTTGCGAACCTTGTTTTAATCGTGCTCATTCTAAATTTTAAATACTTCGTGGGCAACAAATTGTATAACACTTAAGTTCTATATTTAGGCATATTTTTACTTAATTGAAATACTGTAGTTTTTTTATTTAAATGCAATACTATGTTTTATTTCACAATAAAGCTTCATGTAGTCATCCTTTAGAAACATACAAGTATTGTGGAATCATTTCTTTATTTTTCGCTGTATGACATGTACCCTAAAATGAAGCAATCAATAATTAAGCTTTGAGTACTATGTTAGTTTTGTTGGTATTATTTCTTTCTTTGTCGTTGTATGACATCTACTCTACTCCACACTATAAAGCACCCAATAGTCATGCTTTAAACAACAAACCAGTATTTATTTGTATTGCTTCTTTCTTTGTCGCTGAATGACATCCACTCCACACTATAAAGCATTCAATTGCCAATTGCCGTGCTGTTAACAGCAAACAAGTATTTGTATGTACAGTTTCTTTCTTTGTCGCTGTATGACATCTACGCCACACAATGAAACATTCAAAAGCCATGCTTTAAACAGTAAACAAGTATTTGTTTGTATCCTTTCTTTCTTCGTCACTGTTTAACATCTATCCCTCGCTATGAAATACACAATTCATCAATAAAACAACATGCAAGTTATGTATTGAGGTATTATATTTAAAACTCTTGTATTATTTAATAGATCTTTTAAATGCAGGATGCAACATCAATATTCTTTGTCCCTACTATTTGCCAGAATAAGATATCAGCAGCCATTAAACAACTAACTGCTTTTTACATTTTTTATGTTGCTGTTTGACTTCATTTATATTTTTTAGCATTTTTACCCAAGTTCTTTACGGAAACACGCATTAATTTTTACTTTTTTCGCTGTCTGACAGGACTTGATAGTGGCTAGTAAGAAATCATTTTAACACAAATATTTAAATGTTAGATACTGTTAACCTAATTTGTTTATGTAGACATTAACACTTATTGCATGTAATATATCAGTAGGCTTTTTTTCTGTTATTGAGGTTGAGATTTCGTGATTGACATTGCATGGACTTCCTTACACATTGAGCCAGGAAAGCACCTGTCATTGTTCTGATCACTCAATTTTTTCGAGTGGTCAGTAGGTTTTATGCCTCCTTATTGCTCATTGTGGGTGATCGGGAGGTATATTTTTCGCCGGTCAGCAATGGCTAAGACATTACTGGTACTGTATAGTGCTTTTATAAAAACTGTACAGTGGGTTGACCTGTCTTGTCAATCACTTATGAAATTTCATCTTTTTGTCATCAACATATTTATACGTTTTAAATCAATGTTAATTTTCATAATGTTATGTCAAGGATTAAGTGTTCAGCACATTCACAACTTAAGTTGCGTGTTATTAAAGTCGGTTTACAAATTTTGCGAACCTTGTTTTAATCATGCTCATTCTCAATTTTTAATACTTAGTGGGCAACAAATTTTTTAATTCTTAAGTTCTATATTTAGGCATATTTTTTATTCTTAATGCAATACTATGTTTTATTTTACAATAAAGCTTCAAGTAGTCATCCTTTAGAAACATACAAGTATTGTGGAAGCATTTCTTTATTTTTCGCTGTATGACATGTACCCTAAAATGAAGCAATCAATAATTAAGCTTTGAGTACTATGTTAGTTTTGTTGGTATCATTTCTTTCTTTGTCGCTGTATGACATCTACTCTATTCCACACTATAAAGCACCCAATAGTCATGCTTTAAACAACAAACCAGTATTTATTTGTATTGCTTCTTTCTTTGTCGCTGAATGACATCCACTACACACTATAAAGCATCCAATTGCCGTGCTGTTAACAGCAAACAAGTATTTGTATGTACAGTTTCTTTCTTTGTCGCTGTATGACGTCTACGCCACACAATGAAACATTCAAAAGCCATGCTTTAAACAGTAAACAAGTATTTGTATGTATCCTTTCTTTCTTCGTAACTGTTTAACATCTATCCCTCGCTATGAAATACACAATTCATCAATAAAACAACATGCAAGTTATGTATTGAAGTATTATATTTAAAACTCTTGTATTATTTAATAGATCTTTTAAATGCAGGATGCAACATCAATATTCTTTGTCCCTACTATTTGCCAGAATAAGATATCAGCAGCCATTAAACTACTAACTGATTTTTACATTTTTTATGTTGCTGTTTGACTTCATTTATATTTTTTAGCATTTTTACCCAAGTTCTTTACGGAAACACGCATTAATTTTTACTTTTTTCGCTGTCTGACAGGACTTGATAGTGGCTAGTAAGAAATCATTTTAACACAAATATTTAAATGTTAGATACTGTTAACCTAATTTGTTTATGTAGACATTAACACTTATTGCATGTAATATATCAGTAGGCATTTTTTTCTGTTATTAAGGTTGAAATTTCGTGATTGACATTGCATGGACTTCCTTACACATTGAGCCAGGAAAGCACCTGTCATTGTTCTGAACACTCAATTTTTTCGAGTGGTCAGTAGGTTTTATGCCTCCTTATTGCTCATTGTGGGTGATCGGGAGGTATATTTTTCGCCGGTCAGCAATGGCTTAGACATTACTGGTACTGTATAGTGCTTTTATAAAAACTGTACAGTGGGTTGACCTGTCTTGTCAATCACTTATGAAATTTCATCTTTTTGTCATCAACATATTTATACGTTTTAAATCAATGTTAATTTTCATAATGTTATGTCAAGGATCAAGTGTTCAGCACATTCACAACTTAAGTTGCGTGTTATTGAAGTCGGTTTACAAATTTTGCGAACCTTGTTTTAATCGTGCTCATTCTAAATTTTTAATACTTAGTGGGCAACAAATTGTATAACACTTAAGTTCTATATTTAGGCATATTTTTACTTAATTGAAATACTGTAGTTTTTTATATTCTTAATGCAATACATGTACTATGTTTTATTTCACAATAAAGCTTCATGTAGTCATCCTTTAGAAACATACAAGTATTGTGGAATCATTTCTTTATTTTTCGCTGTATGACATGTACCCTAAAATGAAGCAATCAATAATTAAGCTTTGAGTACTATGTTAGTTTTGTTGGTATCATTTCTTTGTTTGTTGGTGTATGATATCTACTCTACTCCACACAATAAAGCACCCAATAGTCATGCTTTAAACAACAAACCAGTATTTATTTGTATTGCTTCTTTCTTTGTCACTGAATGACATCCACTCCACACTATAAAGCATCCAATTGCCAATTGCCGTGCTGTTAACAGCAAACAAGTATTTGTATGTACAGTTTCTTTCTTTGTCGCTGTATGACATCTACGCCACACAATGAAACATTCAAAAGCCATGCTTTAAACAGTAAACAAGTATTTGTTTGTATCCTTTCTTTCTTCGTCACTGTTTAACATCTATCCCTCGCTATGAAATACACAATTCATCAATAAAACAACATGCAAGTTATGTATTGAGGTATTATATTTAAAACTCTTGTATTATTTAATAGATCTTTTAAATGCAGGATGCAACATCAATATTCTTTGTCCCTACTATTTGCCAGAATAAGATATCAGCAGCCATTAAACAACTAACTGCTTTTTACATTTTTTATGTTGCTGTTTGACTTCATTTATATTTTTTAGCATTTTTACCCAAGTTCTTTACGGAAACACGCATTAATTTTTACTTTTTTCGCTGTCTGACAGGACTTGATAGTGGCTAGTAAGAAATCATTTTAACACAAATATTTAAATGTTAGATACTGTTAACCTAATTTGTTTATGTAGACATTAACACTTATTGCATGTAATATATCAGTAGGCATTTTTTTCTGTTATTGAGGTTGAGATTTCGTGATTGACATTGCATGGACTTCCTTACACATTGAGCCAGGAAAGCACCTGTCATTGTTCTGATCACTCAATTTTTTCGAGTGGTCAGTAGGTTTTATGCCTCCTTATTGCTCATTGTGGGTGATCGGGAGGTATATTTTTCGCCGGTCAGCAATGGCTAAGACATTACTGGTACTGTATAGTGCTTTTATAAAAACTGTACAGTGGGTTGACCTGTCTTGTCAATCACTTATGAAATTTCATCTTTTTGTCATCAACATATTTATACGTTTTAAATCAATGTTAATTTTCATAATGTTATGTCAAGGATTAAGTGTTTAGCACATTCACAACTTAAGTTGCGTGTTATTGAAGTCGGTTTACAAATTTTGCGAACCTTGTTTTAATCGTGCTCATTCTAAATTTTAAATACTTCGTGGGCAACAAATTGTATAACACTTAAGTTCTATATTTAGGCATATTTTTACTTAATTGAAATACTGTAGTTTTTTTTATTTAAATGCAATACTATGTTTTATTTCACAATAAAGCTTCATGTAGTCATCCTTTAGAAACATACAAGTATTGTGGAATCATTTCTTTATTTTTCGCTGTATGACATGTACCCTAAAATGAAGCAATCAATAATTAAGCTTTGAGTACTATGTTAGTTTTGTTGGTATTATTTCTTTCTTTGTCGTTGTATGACATCTACTCTACTCCACACTATAAAGCACCCAATAGTCATGCTTTAAACAACAAACCAGTATTTATTTGTATTGCTTCTTTCTTTGTCGCTGAATGACATCCACTCCACACTATAAAGCATTCAATTGCCAATTGCCGTGCTGTTAACAGCAAACAAGTATTTGTATGTACAGTTTCTTTCTTTGTCGCTGTATGACGTCTACGCCACACAATGAAACATTCAAAAGCCATGCTTTAAACAGTAAACAAGTATTTTTTTGTATCCTTTCTTTCTTCGTAACTGTTTAACATCTATCGCTCGCTATGAAATACACAATTCATCAATAAAACAACATTCAAGTTATGTATTGAGGTATTATATTTAAAACTCTTGTATTTTTAATAGTTCTTTTAAATGTAGGATGCAACATCAATATTCCATCTTTTTCCCTACTATTTGCCTGAATTAGATATAAGCAGCCATTAAACAACTAACTGCTTTTAACATTTTCCATGTTGCTGTTTGACTTCATTTATTTTCTTAAGCAATTTTACCAAAGATCTTTACGGAAACACGCATTAATTTTTACTTTTTCGCTGCCTGACAGGACTTGATTGTGGCTAGTAAGAAAACATTTTAACACAAATAATTAAATGTTAGATACTGTTAAGCTCATTTGTTTATGTAGACATTAACACTTATTGCATGTAATATATCAGTAGGCATTTTTTCTGTTATTAAGGTTGAGATTTCGTGATTGACATCGCATGGACTTCCTTACACATTGAGCCAGGAAAGCACCTGTCATTGTTCTGAACACTCAATTTTTTCGAGTGGTCAGTAGGTCTTATGCCTCCTTATTGCTTATTGTGGGTGATCGGGAGGTATATTTTTCGCCGGTCAGCAATGGCTAAGACATTACTGGTACTGTATAGTGCTTTTATAAAAACTGTACAGTGGGTTGACCTGTCTTGTCAATCACTTATGAAATATATCTTTTTGTCATCAACATTTTAATGAGTTTTAAATCAGTGTTGTCTTGTCAATCATTTGCATAATTTTTGGTTTCGTTTAAGCAATTTAAAGACCATTGACTAATTATTTTGTCATCAACATTTGTAAAAAGGTTCAAATAAATGTGCGTTTTCTTTTTGTAGTTATTGTGTCTCAGAATAGTTAGATAGTTCATCCATTACTTATGACTTGTATTTTTTAAAATAGGCTGTATTTTCAGTAACGGTTTTTTTTATTTTAATTATGCTTGCATTATATATATTTAGTTAGTTAGAAGCACATTTGATACTATTAGATTTTATATTTTTGTCTATTCTTAAGTAAATTGTTTTCGAGTATCATTCCTATATTCTTTAAGTGAAGTGTAGTTATTTTTCCTATATGTTAAAAGTTTTTATTATAACTCAGTAAAATTGTTTTTAGTATAGTTTTCTAATTTGTCAATCATTCATTCATTACTGTTATTTCATTAAGACGCTCCGAAGTTCATAGTTTAACAATTGAGTCATGATCCTAATAGTCAAGTTAATTTCGTCTCATTGCATTCATGTATATTTACCAACAACGGCATGCTAAAGTTCTGACCAGCGTGAAGTCAATGCAGCTAACAAAAAATCAGAAAACTGATCTCTCAAACGATATTTTATTTCTTTTAGGATTCTCTTATTGATGTCCAGAATACTGTTTATACATCTGTATGAATCTCCAATCATTGCTTTGTAACATTGTAACTTCTTGTTAATTTGATCATTAGATAACTTAACATACCCATCTATGTCAGTATCTCAAGGAGATTATATATGTCAGGGATTCAGAATTTGTCATTGTTAATTCATACAACTCTTCTTTATTTAATAGCTAGAAATGGGAGTATCTGTATCTTTTACCACCAAAACTCTATTCTGTATATTTCCAAATACTACATCATCTTTACTTATCACAATTATGTAAGGTTTTCGTATTTGTCTTCACTTGTACATTCCATTTGAATTATATAAATTTTCTATTCTGGAAATGAAGATTCTCTCGTTGATAAATCAACATCGACTCTTTGTATTCACTACGTTTTTTGTTTATGTACTTCATACACATGTTTAATAGAGCACTTATAGGGCTTTCACTGTTAATATTCTTTTTTCCAAGTTCGTACTTTTTCCTACAAATGATCTCTTGCAAACTACTTTCAAACTTCCATAAGTATAATCTTTCAAGCATATATACTCTTAAAAAGTATACTCTTTCAAACAAATATACTTTTTCAAACAAATATACTCTACATGGTAAGTATACTCTTTCAAAAATACACTTCAAAAGAATACTCTTTCAAACAAATATATTCTTTCAAACAAACATACTTTTTGAGGTAGTTACGCTCTTTTAAAAATAAACAATCTTCCAAAAGAGAATACTATTTCAAACAAATATACTCTTTCAAGCATATGTATTCTTTGAAACGAATATACTCTTTTATGTAAGTATACTCTTTTAATCAAATAAACTCTTTGATCAAAGTGTACTTTTTCAAAAAAATACACTCTTCCAAAAAAGTATACTGTAACAAACAGATATACTCTTTCAAACAAATATACTCATTTAGGTGAGTATAGTCTTTCAAGCAAGTACACTCTTCCAAAAAATATACTCTTACAAACAAATACACTCTATCAAACAAAATATACTTTTTTCAAACAAGTATAGTCTTACAAAAGAGATTGCTCCTTCAAGCAAATATACCCTTTCAAACATATATACTCCTTTAGGTAAGTATACTCTTTCAAACAAATACACTCTTCCAAAAAGAATACTCTTTTAAACAAATACACTCTTTCAAACATATTTAATTTTTGCAGGTGTACCCTTACAAACAAGTATACTCTTTTAAACAAAATACACTCTTCCACATGAGTATAATCTTTCTAACATATACACTCTTTCATGCAAATGTACTCTTTGCAACAAATATACTCGTTTAGGAAAGTATACTCTTTCAAACAAAAACACTCTTCCAAAACGGTATATTCTTTGAAACAAATACACTCTGTCAAGCAAATTTTCTTTTTAAAACAGATATACTCTTTAAGGTAAGTATACTCTTTAAAATTACTACCTTTCAAACATCAAAATGAGTATACTCTTTCATAAAAATATACTCTTTCAAACAAATATTCTCTTATAGATAAGTATACTCTTTTAAACACTTCCAAGAGAGTTTGCTCTTCCAAACAAATACTCTCATACAAATATACTCTTTTAGGCAGGTGTATTCAAACTAACAACTACATTTGTATACTCTTTCAAACGATTATACTCTTTCAACCAAAATTACTCTTTTAGAACAGAAACACTCTTTAAACAAATAAACACACTTTTTAAAAACTCTCTTCCAAAACAGTATATTCTTTCAAACAAATATACTGATTCAATCAAATATACTCTTTCAAACAAATAAACTCTTTGGAACAAATATACTCTTTTGTGTAAGTATACTCTTTCAAACAAATACACTCTTCCTAAAGAGTATACATTTACAGACAAACGTACTATTTCTTTCAAACAAATACACTATTTCAAACGAGTATACTGTTTCAAACACTATCACTCTTTCAATCAAATATACCTTTAGGCAGGTGTATTTATACCAACCAGTATACTTTTTCAAACAAAATACACTCTTCCAAATGAGTAGACTCTTTCTAATAAATACAGCCTTTCATGCAAACATACCTGTTGCAACAAATATACCCTTTTAGGTAAGTATACTCTTTTAAACGAATATACTCTTTTAACCAAATTCACTCTTTTAGGTGAGTATACTCTGTTAAACAAATAAAATCTTTCAAATTATACATTCATTAAAAAGTATATCCTTTCAAACAAATACACTCGTCCAAAAGTTGTATACTCTTTCAAATAAATACACTATTTCAAGCAAATATACTCTTTGAAACAAATATACTCTTTTAGATAAGTATACTCTTCAAAGAAATACTCTCTTCCAAAACGGTATACTCTTTCAAGCAAATAAACTCTTCAGAACAAATATACCCTTTTAGATAAGTATACTCTTACAAACAAACATACTCATTCTCAAACAAATACACTATTTCAAACGAGTATACTCCTTCAAACAAATATACATTTTAAAACGACTATAGTCTTTTAAGTGTGTATATCTTTTAAACAAATACACTCTTTCAAACTAATATACTCTTTTAGGCAGGTATATTCTTCCTAACAAGTATACTCTTTCAAACAAATACACTTCCAAATGAGCAAACTCTTTCTAACAAATACACTCTTTCTTGCAAATATACTCTTTGAAACAAATAAAATATATTAGGTTAGTATACTCTCGCAAATAAATACTCTCTTCCAAAACAGTATATTTGCTGAAACAACTACACTCTTTGAAACAACTACACTCTTTTAAGCAAATATTTTCTTTCAAACCAGTACTCTCTTTTAGGTAAGTATACTCTCTCAAATAAATACACTATTTCAAGCAAATGTACTCTATCAAAAAGTATACCCTTTTCGGTAAATATACTCTTTCAAACAAATACTCGCTCCAAAAAGAGTATACTCTTTCAAACAGATATACCCTTTTAAACAAATACACTCTTTCAAACACATACACCTAATCAAACAAATTTACTCGTTTAAGTAAGTATATCTTTAAAAGAATATACTCTTTCATATAAGTATACTCTTCAAACGAATATACTCTTTCACTCACATAAACTCTTTCAAACAAATATACTGTTTCAAACAAGAGTACTCTATCAAATAAGGACCCTCTTTCAAACTAATGTACACTTCAAACACATATACAAATAAAACTCTTTCAAACAAATATACTGTTTCAAGTATACTCTATTAAAATAAGACCCTCTTTCAAGCAAATATAGTCTTTCAAACACATATACTCTTAAAGGTAAGTATACTTTTTCAAACAAATAAACTTATTCCAAAAAATACTCTCAAACAAACAATCTATTTCAAACAAAAATTCTCTTCAATGGAGAATATATTCTATCAAACAAATATTCTCTTTAAATAGTACACCCTACCAAAAGAGAATACTCTTTCAAACAAATATACTCTTTAAGGTAAGTATATACTTTAAGGTAAGTATACACTTTAAACAAATATATTCTTTCAAACAAATACACCCTTAAGTATACTCGTTCAAACAAAAATACTCTTTCAAACCAATACACTCCCAAAGAGAATATTCTTTAAAAGCCTATTTCAATCAAATATACTCTTTAAGGTAAGTATACTCTTTCAAATAACTATACTCTTTCAAACTAATACCCTCTTTTAGGCAAGTATACTCTTTTAAACAAATACACTCTTTCAAACAAGTTTACTCTATCAAACAAGGACAATCGCTTGATATATATACTCTTTTAAACACAAATATTCTTTTTTGGTAAGTATACTCTTTCAAACAAATACACTCACTTTAAAATATAATTTAAAAAAACATTATCAAACTATGCACTCTTTATGTGTTCTAGGGTATATTGTTTATGCCTGTGGTATGCAAATTATTTAGTGCATGTTTTGTTATTAATAAGTAATAGCTAATCTTACATCGATTACGTAAAAAGTATATGTTGCAAATCTGTATATTTTAGTCTGTTGCCTTGTTTTTCACAAGTATAACACTACGGCATTTGTAGATATAATCAGAATAGTTTGTATGAAGTTATTAGGTGTCTATATATTAATGACGCAGAATCATTTTGTTTTTTATCACAGGAAAGTTTTGGACCTGTGTGTCTTGTGTACTGATAGGATAAGAAAATCTACATATATTTAGAGGTACAATTTTGTAATTTTATTTGATTTGGCAGATAGCTCGTTAAAACATTTCGATGGATCAGCGCAAAAGTACATGAGATTCTATTTCTTTATAGTAGAAACTTCCGTTATAATATTTTGAGTTGTGGCATAGTGCAGTTGGTAGCACCCGAGGGGTGCGAGTTCGAATCCAACCCGAGGAGGTCATACCCTTCCATGAAAATTTGACAATAATGTCGATTTTCCTCAATTGATTATATAATATGGAGAAGTTTCCGGCCTTGTTGAAGGGTATGTGAGTACTGGTTATAGACAATGGTCCAGGAAAGCTAGGTTAGGTGCGCTGGACGCCGTAAAATGACCTAAATTGTGTTGACACGGCGTTAACTTCAATATATAACTAGATGGCAATATATATTGTGCAAGTGTAGTGGTAAAGATATAGAAAAAAAAGAGTTAGATCAAAGGTAGATGATAACAGTTTTCAGACTGCTACAGGAGCTGAAGATTGGGTCAATCCAGTTAGCGCAAGGCTTAATAACAATTCAACTAATCAGCATAGCCCAAACCTATTGCCAAATACAAAAGGGAGACAAATGTGTGAAGTAATATCTTTTTACTCCCGTATGAAGTTGTATTCTGTTTAACTTTTTTAACGTCATTTTCAACACATATTTAGGTCATATATATATGACGACCAGTTCTTCCTACTATAGGTTTCCTGGACACTTTTCTATTACCAGTACTAACTTACCCAACCACGAGACCGACATGTATAGGGTATGACCTACCGCAAACCCGCGATCTCCGGATTCGAAGTCAGACATGCTAACCACTACGCCACGGCCGCGGCTTTTCTGTTTTACTGGTATGCATTTAGATTTTTTGATATTGATCTACATTTGCATGTACTTGTTATAATTCATATAATACAAAACTAAATTACACTTTCGTTTAAAATTAAAATACTAGTAAGCTGGCTTAACTTACTAAACAATTAATGTATAAGTTAAGAGCCCGTGGGTTGGGTTGTCAATATGTGCAGGTCTGGTTATCTTTATGTAAAATGATCCTGTCCCCTGGACGGATTACAGATTATTCGTGTAATTGTAATTCAGGGAGCCCCTGCTTGAAGTGTATCTAGTTAGGGGCCTCTGCTGGTATCAGCTGGTAGTAGGTTCCAAGTTCTGATATCAGATAGAAAGAAGTTGTGTTGGAAGGTTGACACAATTTGTAATAAAAGACCCGGGTCGAAAGCGCAGTTTGTAGCGCGCCGGGAAATAAAATGTTGTGTCCCGAAGGGGGTAAGGGTTAGAATTCCACCCGGAGAGATTATACCCTTCAATGAAAATTTGACAGTCATGTCAATTTTCCTCCATTAATAAGGTATATGGAAAAGTATCCGGCCTTGTGGAAGGGTAGGTGAGTACTGGTTATAGACAAGGGTCCAGGAAAGCTAGGTATGATGCGCTTCTTTAGCACAAAAGTATATCTATTTTTATAGATAGAAGCTACCATAGTCTATTTGACAATTATGGTTTGGTTGTAGCAAAGCAAAATATATTTGAAAAGGTATTGAAAGAGCGATGGTAAAAAAGTAAATGGTCGAGGTGCTCCGAATGAGGATATGTTGTCTTCAAATGAGAGTTGTCCTGACCGCTGACTGATTGTAGGTTATTGATGTAATTGTTCAGCAAGCTCCTTGTTTGAAGTGTAACAAATAAACAACCTTTGTTGTATCAGATGGTTGTATGTTCAAAGTTCTGATATAAGATAGTAAGACGTTGTATTTAAGGTTATGGCTGTTGTTGTCACTAGACGTTATTACATAGAATGATTGGAACTAGTCTATTGTCCAACAATATTAACCATAGCTTGACCTTTACGCAAGAATATATTAAATTCAGTATTTACTGTTTATTTTTTTCTTCGTGTGTAAATCGCGCTTTATCGGAAGCTTTCGGTCAAACACACTTACTGAAAAATTAATTTTGTTTTTATAAGAATAATTACTTTAAAAAATGTGCCACATTATTGCGGATTGTTTTTCCACAAAGTAAGGAGTCAAAAATAATAAATACAATGCCATGCCATGCTTAAGAATTAGATTTATAGTCACATAGTTTGATAAAAACACGTGTATAATCGTAGATACACATACGGAAACTCACGATTTAATGTAAATGAAGCGGTAATTATCATAATAAGGTAGATCAAGCTGAAGTTAATATTGTTGGACTATACCAGCATGTAATTAAGGAATGATGGAGTCTAGTGTTGCACTGAACATGCGGTATGTTTTTTATCTCAAGTTTCGGTGATCGGAGTTCTGAGCATATACAGTACCCACCAAAAGTTTTGAGACAATGGAACTTGAAAAAAATAGTTACATTGATTTTTTTTGGTAGAACCGTCATTTTTAATATACATGCATTTAACATGGTTGATGACTAAATGAAAACAAATTTCTTGAATGCATCATATTTATAAGATTCAAGATCTGATATCCCAAAGCCACAAAAACCTTATTTAAATGTAATTATTTTCTATAATACAGATTTTAAGCTACTTTTGTAACCTCAGCAAGTATGATAAATGGTAATCAAACTTGTGATAAAGCATGATTATGTATGAGGCTTACAAAGTTAAAAGTGATATTGTATATAAAAGTATGTTTTCTGAGGTATAACATAAAAATCAGTGACATTGACATTGAAAATTTCAGCGGTGCATACATTTACTCCACTGATTTAAATACTATGTATTTGTTTGACAATCCCCTCTACAAAAAAATGGGTTTCCATTTTTATCTATCGTGAGCAAAGATACTAATATAACACAACAAAACATCGCTATAATACTTACTACAGTGAGTATTTAAATCAGTTGGGTTAATATATGCACCAATGACAGTTGAATAAAATTTGGGAATAAATGAATATGATTGGTATTCTTTTCCCTACTAGTTGGAATGTAAGCAAAAGTAACTCATTTATTCTTGAATATCATTCATAGATAAGTCGAAGACGACTTGCTATTCTTTAAAATAATAAGTTCCATCTCCATGTGGTACTGTTTCTTATGATGACACTATTTTTATTTTTGCGATAGTTTGTAGAATAAGGGCTGCTTATTTGTTTCGTTAAGTTTGAATTGACTTAGTAAATATTTTTTGTGGGATTCGGTTAACCATACTTTGGTTTTTCTATGAAAACATAAAAGATAAATTATGAGATATGGATTTGCAAAACCTGTTCTTTTCGAGCATTGTCAATTTATGTTACATTCTTACCAATTTTATTTATTTATTTATTTTTACTAGATTTAACGCCGTGTCAACACAATTTTGGTCATTTTACGGCGTCCAGCACACCTAACCTAGCTTTCCTGGACTATTGTCTATAACTAGTACTTGAATTTACAGTTGGCTTAAAATGCCAATCCGTGTTTTGCTTTTCAGTATTGTTAGTTATTATTCAAATGCACATAAGTTACCTTCACCGATTTAAATATATTTTTTTCGATCGTAAATACAGGAATATTGTAGTGAATATTTAAATCAGCGGTGTTTAAGTATACGCCACTGACAATTGAATACAATTTAACCATTTTTTTTATAAACATTGGTCGAACTATCGCTTATAGATAATTGTTCTCACACTTAGTTATACATAAAATACACATTTTAATCAGTAGTCAGAAGCATTTAATTATACTGATTGTAATGAAGCTGTGTTATATTTCAGGTCTGTTGCTATGGTTACAAAGATTATGAAACATGTCAAGATAATTAGTCGTCTTCAGACAACTGCTGTGGAAGAGGAGTCGACGAATATCAAGATTCGTTTTGGTCTGTCCATCCCTAACAAGTCATCTCGGACTTTTTGTCCTTGAGATGTTTGTTGTCCCATTACGCGTGGATTGTATACTTTGGCCTGCTGATATTTAACAAGTCCTCTCGGACATGTTTTCCTTGAGAGGTTTGTTTTCCCATTACGCGTGGATTGTATACTTTGGCCTGATGATATTTAACAAGTCGTCTCGGACATTTTGTCCTTGAGAGGTTTGTTGTCCCATTACGCGTGGATTGTAAAACCTAGGCCTGCTGATATTTAACAAGTCATCTCGGACTTAATGTCCTTGAGATGTTTGTTGTCCAAGTACATTTCCAATTCTTTGGTGTTGCTTTTTACTTGAGAAACATTCAACAATCACCATTACTCGTATACCACCTGGCAAATATGTTGCGCGGAGCCAAATCGCCGATAAGTGCGATTAATTGTACATGTTGACATCGTCCATTGTTGAATTTTATTCAACTGTCGGTGGCTCATACATTAATCCTTCCTATTTAAATACTCGATCAAATTTGTAAATGAATAATGGTTCGTTATCTGTTTCATTAATTGTAAGTACAGAAGTAATTTAGAGTATCTAAATCAATGGGATCAATGTATGCGCCACTGACAGCTGAATACAATTCAATGTCTGGTTGACTTAAAAACTAGTGACATTCAGAACTCTTCGGCCATTCAATGAATGAAATAAAAGCAGAGGAGCTCCGAATGGATGTGATTAACAGTAGCTATACATTCGGAACTCCTCGGCCATTCGCTACGAATAACCTCGGACATAATTTGGCGCCATTTTGAAAATAAGTAAACAAATACACGATAGTTTAAGCGATGGTTAAATTTTCGTTTAGAGTCCGTAAATTTGAAATTACTCAGTTCAATGATATTGATAACAATATTTGGTTCAAATTAAAACAAGGAAATATGCGTGTATTAGTGTATTTTATTCATGAAAGGTCGAGGTGTTACGAATGAGTAGCTATAGTCACGATATATTTCCTTGAGCCCGAGTTAGTTGTGAGTTTTGACAACCCTGAGAGGCCAGTTAAAGTGTATATAGCGAGGCTAAAGTTACGAAAGTTCCGTAATACTAGACTTCCCTATTAGGAGAGGCTTTCGTTGCGGATATCTAGTGTAACGGAACTTCCGTAACTTTAGCCTTGCCACTGGGGGTTAGCTAGCGTACGACAACCCTATAATCAGCAAGTAAAAAGTTTCAAAAGTTCCGTAACACTAGACAACCCTGTGTGGCAAGGTTAAAGTTATGGCAGTTCCGTTATACTAGACAACCCTATGACGTAAGGCTAAAGTTACGTGAGTTCCGTTACATTTGACAACCCTGAGAGGCAAGGCTAAAGTTACGGAAGTTCCGTTAGTCTAGACAACCCTATAAGGAGAGGCTTAAGTTACGAAAGACCGGTAACACTTGACAACCCTTTGGGCAAGGCTTAAGTTACGGAAGTTCCGTAACACTAGACAACCCTAAGAGCAGAGGCTTTAGTTATGGAAGTTCCTTTACATAAGCCTACTCCCTAAGGCTAGGCTTAAGATACGGAAATTCCGTAACTCGAGACATCCCTATGAGGAGAGGCTAAAGTTACGAAACTTCCGTAATACTAGACTTTCCTAAGAGGTGAGGCGAAAGTTACGGAAGTTCCGTTACATTAGACACCCCTGAGAGGCAAGGCTAAAGTTACGGAAGTTCCCCCACGAAAGTTCCGTTACACTAGACATCCCTATTAGGAGAGGCTTGAGTTACAGATGTCCAGTGTAACAGAACTTCCGTAACTTTACCCTTGCCTCTCAGGGTTGTCTAGTGTTACGACAACCCTATAAGGAGCGAAGATATAGTTACGGAAGTTCCGTGTTACGACAACCCTATAAGGAGCGAAGATATAGTTACGGAAGTTCCGTGTTACGACAACCCTATAAGGAGCAAAGATAAAGTTAAGGAAGTTCCGTTACATTAGACGCCCCCGAGAGGCAAGGAAGTTCCGTAACTCAAAACATTCCTATATGGCGAGGCTAAAGTTAAGGAAGTTCCGTTACACTTGACAACCCAATGAGGCAAGGCTAAAGTTACGGAAATTCCGTTACACTGGACCACCCTATAAGACAAAGTTAAAGTTATGGAAGTTCCGTAACACTAAACAACCCTGAGAAGCAAATTTAAGTTACGAATAGGTAGACAACCCTGCTCGGCAAGGGTAAAGCTACGAAAGTTCCGTTACACTAGACATCACTATATATGGCGAGGCTTAAGTAAAGGAAATTCGTAATTCTAGACAACCTTGTTAGGAAATAGTAAAGTTACGGTTTCCGTAACACTGGGCAACCCAATGAGGCAAGGCTAAAGTACTGAAGTTCCGTTAAACTAGACAACCTGAGGCAAAGCTAAAGTTACGTTACTCTAGCCTACCCTGACAAGGCTAAAGTTACGGAAATTCTGTAATTCTGTACAACCCTATAAGGCGTGCCTATAATTACGGAAGTTTGGCACATAAGACAACCCTTTAAAGCTAAATTTACACTTGACAACCCATTTTAGTCGAGGCTACACCTACGGAACTTAGAAATACTAGGCAACCCTCTGAGGAGAGGCTTAAGTTCCGAAACACAGGACAACCTCATGAGGTAAGGCTAAAGTAACGGAAGTACCGTTACACTAGACACCCCTGTGAGGAGAGGCTGAAGTTATGAAAATTCTGTCACTTGACAACCCTGTTTTGCAAGGGTAAAGTTTACGGTAGTTCCGTTACACTAAGCAACCCTACGAGGAAACGCTTAAGTTACAGAAATTCAGTAACTCTAGAAAACCTTGTATGACTATGTTAGAATTACGGAAGTTCCGTAAAATAAGGCAATCCTATAAGCAGAGGCTAAAGCTATGGAATGAAGTTAGATCATGGAATAGTTAGTTCATACATAGTACATTGTCTGTACCACATACAACTATCTTCCAGCATTTGGTCAGGTGTTGATGTCCAAGTATCCAAGTCTGAGTTGGGTCTAATGTGTGGTTGACAAACACTCGAACATTGACCGAATGTATGCCGAAAAGTGGCATAAGGCATCATGTACTATACTAATTGTATTGGAGGTCTGTTCAACAATGCGACTGTCGAGCGAGCGCCTGCCTCTCGAATTGTTAGGCTATTGAACGACTGCGAGCGCTCGCTGTAAAATCGCAGATGACGTCAAACAGTACATTATTGAAAAACTGGGTGGGGGAAACAACAATCATTTCTGCTGATACACGAGATCTTTCACATTTTTATCATACACAAATTATAATGATACAATTAACTGTACCATATAAAGTACATCTTGTATATTATATGCATTGCGTGGATAGTTTATGTGGAACAAGTAAAACACAAATTTGCGTCCCACTGTTCAGGAATAATTCTTTGACATAAAAAATTATTTTTTAACCACCCTTAAGCCTGAAAAACTTAAATTGATATTCTAAGTAAAGCGATAAACAAAAAAATAAAAATAAAGAGCTTTTTCAAAAAATCAGTTATCACATTTTAGACGAAAGCTACTTAGTAGGCCTGCAAAATGAAAATAGACTCCGCACTTTCGGTGGGTATTGAATATAAAATGTAAAACAACATCATCTAAAAAGATATATCAATAATAATATATGAATTAATAAGTAATTACTAATGAGCCGTCTTGCGAAACATGTTTGAATTAGTAAAGAAATAAAATTAATTTGCATCTGAAGTCGCATTTGCTTGTTTATTGTTATATATATGGCTCATTCTAATTTTTGTTAGAAACGCGTGTCCCTAGAAAAATATTGGCAAAATGTGACACAATTTATTGAAATTAGGTACAATATTTTCTTGTTACGTAAGAACTAAACTAAATTAAGCTAAATATAAGTTTAAAAGCAATGAAACTGGTAAAACGTAGGGTAACTTTATTTTTTCAAAGAGTATATTGACCTAAAAGATTACAAAAGTGCATGTCCCGATGCTTAAGGTGATATTTTGTTGTTTCCCAGTAAAATTTGCTGAGATGAAAATATACTCAAAGTGCATATTATACACACAGACTTCTAGTAGTTGGTTGATTAAATCATGTTAAACGTTTCTCGATAATCACAACGACCACAAATTTAGTGAAAACGATTGTCCCTCAACTTTTGCTCATTTCCGTAACGACAATTAAAAGTTTTGCTACATATTTACCTCCCCTTAATACTGTTTAGCTATGACGTCGCACAATCTTTGCACGCGCCAAACATTGAAACTGTGAAAATGGCGTGAGCTTACACGACGTTTGTACAGAAAAAAATGACGGTAAGTGTTATCTATTTAGAGCGTATACTTTCTTATCATCATTACCGTACAGTATTTATTTCTTTGTGTACCTTTTCAAGCTGTTAAAAATTTGTGTGGATATGTTGTTATGAAGTAGCAGTGGGTGTTTCAAAACAAAATGGCAGAGTGCCTCGTTTTGGCGCTCCATACGGAGGAATATGAAGGTGAATGATCATTTCCGTAATGATCATTTCCGTAATGCTGTATATAATTACGAAGATTACATGTCCGTTACGGTAATGATTTAATACATGGTGAAAACAGTAATAAACACATATAGTTGTTTGCTTTTATTTCCGCGATACTAACATTAATTAACAATGACAAGCAATCGATACGCTCAAGTGGTTTCTATCTATAACCATTATAACCATATCATGTTTAACGGTTAAATTCACAAATAAATTTTGTTCTGTTGTGATAACTAAATATATTTTATTAAAGCTAAAAGATCGTATTTTTATTTAATGTTAAATTCACATTATGTTTAATATATTTACCGTGAGTGAAATTGACGCTATTTGGACCGAAACGGGATTTTTTTCGAAAACCGGTCGTCATTTTGTTTATGCACTGCGTCACATGGGTGAACTATTTTTATTTGTAATAAAGCGGTATCAAGCAAATCCATTAAAAGAAGCTGGTTTCCAGCACAAAAGAGGTACCATATAGGGTAAGTAAATTAAAAAAAAATTGACAATTTATATCTAAAAATATTACGGAAAAACACCTAAGTTTGACAACATCCACCGGTAGAACATATGAATAGTACCTCATAGGACCTATATTTTAAAGATCTTTCATTCCAGACCTTTTATTTGTTACCAAACTTTTGCACATCTATGCTTGCGCTTTTTTGCGATTTCCCACGGAAAGCCACTACCCTGCAAGCACCTGGTGAGAGTTCTGGACGAATTACTTCCCCTTGCACTCTTCACAAAAAAGTCTCTGCCACGTCTGCGTCGTCTGCTGAATTTTTTGTAAAGAGTGCAATTTAACCAGCGTACTTAAACCTTGTAAGACAAATCATTGCATTACTTATGTAGTTTCTATGATGAAAATTTATTATGTAATGTGTTTATGTCGTAATTTTCTTTGTTCATAATGTTATGATAAAGGGTAGATAGTGACATCTATTTTCGCGACGCTGAAGGTTATAATCAAAGCGCTGAAAGTACTGGGGGTATTTATTGTGTTTAGAAGTAAATTGCATTATGAATTTTGAAAGTAAGATTTTCATAATCAGAGTGATTATATGTACCTCTTGAACATGGATTCTATAAAAAAAATGTTATATGAAGGTCCTAATCAAAGCACTGAAATTAGTAACAAAACATCGGACTTCGGAACTAAAAAAAGCTTATCTTTTCAAAAATTGTTATCAGATTATTCTTTTACATCTATTGCAGCGATATTGGCTTATTATACCCCCGCTTCGAAGAAGAGGGGGGTATACTGTTTTACCCTTGTCCGTGCGTGCGTGCGTGCGTCCGTCCGTCCGTCCGTCCGTCCGTCCGTCCGTCTGTTACAAAATTTCCGTCACAGTTTTCTCAGCAACTATACCATGCAGCAGCCTGAAACTTTGCATATTGCTTCATCCTATAGTCCCATGTGGTGTAAAGCGATTTCATGCTCCTTACTCATCTACTTCCTGTTTGTCGCATATTTTTAGATTTTGGCGGGGGTATCACTAGTGAGCATTAGCTCACAGATTTACTTGTTAAGTTACTATAACTTGGTAAATTTCATATTTTAGCCATGTTGACGAACTCTTTTTGACATTCACTTTTTTCTGGTTACTGATTCTATTTCCGGGGTCATCAAAATCCTATGCCATACTGTTAAATGTCAGTTTTGGTTGAAAAATAAACCGCTAAAATAAAAGAGATTATTTTCTACTTGTTTGCAACTAAACTTAGCCATGTGAAAAATATAAAAACCCGCTGTGTGGAGTTGTTGCTGAAAAACGGAAATACCGCGAGACCAAATTTAACGCGAAAATAGAAGCTACGAGTATAGCTTCATATTCAGATATTACGCCTCTCATCACTAAATATTCTGCCCTGCTGTTTTCTCAGTTTTTAGTACATGAGAATTAAAATCTGTCTAAGCTATCTACAACACATTTGTCTTAAATATTAAGCCAAAAGTCTAAATTAAATTATGTACTTTAATGATTGATAGAGAAGCAACAAGGCTTCATTGGATGGTTTAATTTTTCTCCATTTCTGTGAAAACACATCGAGTTAAGTAGCTGAGTAGTTTATTCCAACGTATGTAAATTTTATTTCTCATTATGCTACTTTAGAACTGCAATGTCTGTAACTTCTTTGATGACATCGCTCATAGGTAGACCGCGACTGATGTCGATTTTTACATGAGTGTTGTCGGTGACCTAGTACAACTACCGTGCCGTATTTAATGTGATAATTTTCAGTTTCTTTACTCTTTTATACGCCCCTGTTTAGATTTTTATAGTCTTTAAATGCCTCCTTTCTGTGTGATTAACGCCGTGGCAACACATTTAAGTTATATGTGCGGTACCGATTGAGCTAGCCGGACGGGCTAAACGCCCCCTTTTGAAAAATGTAACGCCTTGGGGGCGTTTAATGAATTTGTTTTAACTCCGAGACTATTTTATTTTATTTCAGCTTATAATTAATAAATCAATTGTTAGAATGGTTCTAACAAACGCAGAGCGTGTAGCGAGGTGGAGGAAGAAACAACGAGAAGATCCTAACAAGTATGAAGACTACAGGAAGAAAGAACGTGAACGTTACAGACGAAAAAAAGAGAGAGGTGTTGTGAAAATGGTTGATGAAATGTCTGATAGAGAAAAGAGAAGTAAACGCAAACAGTGGCGACAAACACAACAGAGTTTCAGGAACAGAAGAAAGAAAATAACAGCTGCTTTAAATGCAAATTGTTCTCCACCAACATCGCCAGAAGAAACACCCGAGTATCACCAACAAGAGACAGCAAGGCGACAGGGCAGGAAGAAAGTGCGGAAGGATCGTGCCACAGCCTACAGGGAAATATTCAAACTTAAAGTAGCATTGAAAAAAGAAGAGAGATTAAAAGAGAAATATAAAAAGAGAAGTAACCGCCTAAAGAAGAAGTTATTCCCCAAATCAAGAGATGATGATAAGCAAGTAGAAGATGTAGGCAAGAATCATGACATCAGAAAGGCAATCATGTTTTATGATATTGTCACCAAAGGCATCAAAGAAAGGTATAACAAAACAAAAAGTTACAGACATAGAAGATATATATCAAGCCTGATATGTGGATATGATTTGATACGGAAATATCGCCTTGGCAAATATGCAAGAAAAGTACTTGGATTCTCAGTATACCAAATTGCGAAAGCGAAGAATAATGAAGTCACAAAGGTACATGCAAAAAAGACAACCAAGAAAAGTATACAGATAAAGCAGGTGGTTGTTACATTTTTAGAAAGAGAAGACAACAGTAGGGTTAAGGCGGGTAAACGAAGTACAATCACTAGAGGTGGGATCAAGAAACAAATAAGACTTTTAAATGATGACATAAAGCATTTGCATGCTAAGTACTTGTCGGAAGTAGGGCACAGGAAGGTTTCATATAGCTTGTTTTGTTTGTTAAGACCATATTGGATTAGGCCAGCAACAGTTAATGACAGAGAGACATGCCTGTGCAAATTACATGAAAACTTTACATTTAAGCTTGAACGTAGTTTCTTTGAAAACATGTACAATACGAAGCACATAAACGATATTATTAAAACAGTGGTGTGTGACGATCAGCAGAGTAATTGTATGTATAGAAAATGTAATGCGTGCAAGGACAAGAAGGTGCCATTGAGAGACGGATTAGACTTAGGCAAGCAAGTAACGTGGAAAATCTGGAAAAACCGTCAAATAGAGATACCAGTCAAAAGTCAAGATGGTAAAGGAGATAAGAAATCCACGAACAGGGTAGTAAAGGAAATAGAACAGGGTACACTTGAGAATCTGAACCAAGAAGTCAATCTGGAGATACAGAAAGTTTGCAGACATGTCTACAACATTGGCCACCAATACCGAGCCATGCGAAATCTTAAAGAGAAGCTAACAGAAGAAGAAGTTATAATACATATTGACTTCAGTGAAAACTACATGTGCAAATTTGAAAGCGAGATCCAAAGCGTACATTTTGGAGCCTCAAAGAGGCAAATTAGTATACATACTGGTATAGCCTACACAACGGGCAAAACACTCCCGTTTGCCACATTGTCTGATTGCCTTAAACATAGCCCAGCCAGCATATGGGCACATTTGGATCCAATTTTGTTGTATCTGTCGCAGAACTCAAATCCATGTCCAAAGGTTGTTCACTTCGTTTCAGACGGACCCACAACACAGTATCGGAACAAATATAATTTTTTTCTATTTTCAACAAGACTGTTCGAAAAGGGGTTCAAACGTGGTACATGGAACTTTATGGAAGCGGGCCATGGGAAGGGACCGGCGGACGGAATTGGAGCTGTTGTTAAACGAACGGCGGACAAAACAGTACACACCAATCGTGGAGATATAACCAATGCAACGGAACTCATGAATGCAATTAAGGAAACCAGAGTCCAAACATTCCTAGTAACAGACGACGATGTGTGCAAGATTGAGAAGCTGATACCTGAAGGGATACCAACTGTGCCACAAACAATGAAAATACATCAGGTATGATAGTAACTGTCACAAAACAATGAATAATAATTATGTTATGTACTTACCATACAATACTTATAATGCTGTACTTAGGCTGGCTACTCTAAGAATGTGATTACAATTATTTCAAAGCATAAACGAAAACGTTTGCACAGTGTAAACATTAATGTGTGTATCTGTTTAAATACATACTATAAGTAATATTTCTCATCATTACTTCTAACTACTTATGTATAAATGACATGCATTGTCTTGCTTTTCAGGTCATTGTGAACGAAAAAGGTGTGGTAAAAAGTAGGGAGCTGTCTTGTTTTTGTAAGCCAACCTGCATCTGTTATGAGCCAATTGCAACTAAACTAGCTACAGTGGTAAGAAATGATCATATTTACGCCTTAACTACATGCATACACATTTTTAGGTTGCGGTAACTACATGTACGCGCAACTTCAGGTTGCCTGAACTACACACATGTACATGCAGGCCAGCTTAAGGTTGCCAAAACTACATGTGTCATAAAAAAGTCAGTAATATATCCTTAGAGAGTATCTAAATCTATATCAGGTGTAAAACATAAAGAGTATGATATTTATCTTTCTATTACAGTACAGTTTTATTAATCTGTTAAAACATCAATATCATTTTGAAATTGGGTGCACAATAGTTTAAGTACACTGAGTTGTTTGACTTCTTATTCATTGTGTTACCGTGATATGTATTTTTGACAAGTTCATAGAATTACACGATAATTTTATGTAATAATATTTCATATATCATCAACATTGATATCTAATACAGTTGGTATCCCTTCAGGTATCAGAATCTTAATTTGCACACATCGTCGTCTGTTACTAGAAATGTTTGGACTCTGGTTTTCTTAAGTGCATTCATGAAATCCTTTGCGTTGGTTATACCAACATGATTAGTGTGTACTGTTTTGTACTGTTTATTTTTTGTGATTTGTTATTATTCAGCTATCTATATACATGTGGCCTGTCTGATTGTAGGACTTGTCACAAGACACACAGAATGAAGTGTCTACAGATATGGTAGTTCCAGGAAACATATCCGAGACTGGCGATCATTCATCACATCAACTGCAGTGTGAAGAGGTATGTTAATAGAAATAGAAATATGGATTGGGAAATTTTAAAATGTCACCATGAGTGGTCTTCTTTTGTTTAACAGAGTTTGCATACAGAAACATGTTTTAACATAATTAAATGTAGTTCATATATCTAAACGTTACATAATATTGTATTTTCTGCATATTTTTCTTAACCAATACAGTCATTTCTCGTTATCTCGACTTTGTTGGGACCGTCGAAAAATAGTCGAGATAACGAATAGTCGAGGTAAACAAAATTTACTAAGGGAGGTAAGACTGATGTCTTCAGTAACACCTTTACCTGTTCAGAGCGTGTAGTTTAAATTAATATATCACAAATATAATCAAAATTGTTATGTTGTACGTTCACATTGACGCTATTTCCCGTATTTTCTGTATAGTAAAAGGTAAAAAAAACTATCTAGATTTATAGACATCAGTACATTTAAAGCGTCCAATCCTGCACGTGCTTCATCGTGATACTATAATTATCTCGGATATTATTTTTTATGTGTAATTCTCAATTTAGTTTACAGAAACAGACTTAATATCAGTTGAAACAGTGGACGACTCTCTTGTTGGGAAATATTGTGTAGTAGTTTATGATGAACTACCATACCCTGGGATTATTACAGATGTAGATGCCGACGACGAATTGGAAGTAAATGTGATGTGTCGCATAGGGCCAAATCGGTTCTTTTGGCCACTTGTTGAAGACCGCTTATGGTACTCGAAAAGAAGCATAATTACTCTTCTTAATGATGAACCTTCAAAGGTTACCAGTGGCCATTGCCAGATAAAACCTGTTATCTGGAAATTGATTGTTAGAAAACTGGATCTCGATGATCAGGGCAAAAAGATTGTTTAAAAAGAGTTTTTCAGTAATGAACTAATTCAAACGTTGTTATTAAATGTTAAATATTATCTCTGTGCTGTTTCATTTGGAACAATAATCATTGTTGTTATACAAGGTTCAGTTAATTAAGTTGGACGTTTGTATTATTAGTTTTAATGTTGTTTGTGATATATTACAAATAAAAAATGTATTCAAAATTTAAGTCTTACCCGAAGAACAATGAAATATATCATTTACAAGTTAATAAAACATTTAATTATTGATTCTTGTTCTAGTTTTTTTTTGTGCTAACAAGTTACGTCATTTCCGTAATACGATGTCATTTCCGTAACTTAATGTCATTTCCGTAATGGTGACATTTTGATGTCATATATACATACATTTAAATAGAACCTGCAAATCATTGATGGGAAAACATACTTTTTATGAAATATTACCACATCTCATAAGCAGAAAAATGATACTAGTATTATTTACTATTTTCTGACACATGAGATATGCAAAAAATGTATAAATTATTTTTTGTCTGTTTCTTACTATGATTGTCAAATTGATTTGGCATATATTCTGCTTTTTTTCATCTTGTTGCAAAAACATCATTAATATTATGTAATGATGTTATGAAATGTTTGTAGAATGTTCATTTGTGGTTTTAATATTCTTGATAAAGTCTGTTACGGAAATGACTAATTTGATGAGGGGTGTTCCGGAAATTAGGTAAAAAATATGTAATAACACTTCATTTCTCACTGCTGACAAGTTTATCTCACATATCATAGACCAGTGCATCCTAAAAATGTAATGGAAGAGAAAACATTAAAAATAATATTTTGGGTATTGCTTTATTTGAGATTCGAACAAAAATTAGAATGAGCCATATAGGCCTATAATATATATATATATAAGCTTTATTCTTTACGATATACAAGTATACATTCATTATAAACAGTATTTTAGATCAAGAGTGGCAACTCACATAAACTGAAATCTATTCATATAACAATTTCTAAGCGAAACACCTCTAGAGCTGAATCGCGAGCACTCGCGCGAGCGCCCGCGTTCAGAACGCGGGCGCTCGATGTCGCTCCGAGCGCTCGCATTGTTGAACGCACCTCAGATTAATCCCAATCAATGTTAATGTCTTGCAATTTTTAAAATCTCAATTGGTCTACTTTTGTGATATCTGTAAAACCACAGTGTGAGATATTGTAGAAACTCTGGGATGACATATATCATGAGGCCATATCAAATCAATCTAGTGTTTAGCGTTCCCAGACTGGATCTGGATCCAACCATTCAAACTGTAAAACAAAAATTTATAAACATAATTCATGCCCAACAGCACGAGACATTTTCTTGCATGGAAATGAGTCGCTCCCTATACGATAACAAAATACTAAATCACAATCACTGAGGCAAGTTTAAACTCCGCCTATTGCACACTGTAACAACCTTCCAGCTAACTCACTTGGTAGCATGCAAGACTACTGATCGAAGGGTCGCGGATTAGATTCCAGGCAGGGCATACTTTCGTGGAGCTTGGTCATGAAATTTTTTCTACTGCCATTCTCCCTCCTATCATTGATTTTTAATTATGTATGGCAGTTGTCAGTCTCTGACAAAAGTATGCCCTTAGTGGTTGGTTAACAGCTAAATCCAGAGATTTAGCCTTTCCAGGAGGAATGAGTAGGTTGACTGACTGCCGTTATATGACCTATGCAGCAGGGGCGGATTCAGAATTTTTTTCTAGGGGGGGGGGGTCGAACTTTTCTAGAGGGGGTCCAAACTTTTCTAGGGGGGAGTCCAAACCTTGAACCACAACCACATTATACACATTTTGCAGAAAAAAATGCAACATATTGATAATAAAAACTACATAACCATTAAATCTATGTTAAGTACAGAGAAAAATTGCTTCAAGCTACTTAAAAATGATTTACAGACAAGAAATACACTAATGGACAGGTACATTTTCCAAATTCTAGGAGGGGGGGGGTCCGGACCTCCCCCCCTGACCCCCCTGCTTGATCCGCCCATGGAAATCCTTGTATTACTTTAATCCCTTCACGTGTCAGCATTATTTATATGTTCATGTATGTTACGTTATCTTGTATGTACATGTTTGTTACATTATTTCATATGTATAGGTATGTAACATTATCTTGTATGTACAGGTTTGTTACATTATTTCATATGTATAGGTATGTAACGTTATCTTGTATGTACAGGTTTGTTACATTATTTCATATGTATAGGTATGTAACATTATCTTGTATGTACAGGTTTGTTACATTATTTCATATGTATAGGTATGTAACGTTATCTTGTATGTACAGGTTTGTTACATTATTTCATATGTATAGGTATGTAACGTTATCTTGTATGTACAGGTTTGTTACATTATTTCATATGTATAGGTATGTAACGTTATCTTGTATGTACAGGTTTGTTACATTATTTCATATGTATAGGTATGTAACGTTGTCTTGTATGTACAGGTTTGTTACATTATTTCATATGTATAGGTATGTAACGTTATCTTGTATGTACAGGTTTGTTACATTATTTCATATGTATAGGTATGTAACATTATCTTGTATGTACATGTTTGTTACATTATTTCATATGTATAGGTATGTAACGTTATCTTGTATGTACATGTTTGTTACATTATTTCATATGTATAGGTATGTTACGTTATCTTGTATGTACATGTTTGTTACATTATTTCATATGTATAGGTATGTAACATTATTATCAGGAAAAGAAGAAAAACAGATAGATAAATAAATAGATTTTCTTTATTATTTTCTCAATTTTAACCAACATGATCCCAAATACAATATTATACATAATTTATATATACCACTGGTATATATACTGAGAAATAAATAACCTTTTAAAATGGTATCAATGTGACATTTAAAACTTAACAAATAGAATTACACAAGCATGAACATAATTGTATCTTTAAATATTGAACAATTTTAAAATTGACTTATAATTACAACCATGATTTATACACATTTTAACAGTAAACTATTAACCTAACTATCAACACTTCTAATACAAAAACAGCTTAAAACTTCTTAAGCAAAATATAGTAATCTATTCAAACATGTTTTTATTTATAATACATAACGTTAAACTAATGTACAGTTTTAAAAAGGGTAGCTTGAATGACAAAACTTGACTTAACTTGGTCAAGAATAGATTATAAAAATCTACCCTAGGATTGTCCCAAGTGCTTCAAAATAAAGACATTCTAGAAATAAACTTGGACATCCATATCTAAAAAAGCTAACATTAAAGTCAACTAAGCTATTCTTTGATACTTAAGTCATATCATACTCGTAAAATTTGCATATCTCATCTCAGACCATTATAAACAAATAAGTTTACACTCTGACATGTTGCAGGGCCTGGAAATTGCCAGTTAATCTGTTTAGGACAATTTTCTAAATTTCCAACCATTTAAGAGGTTTATTAATAAATTCTAAGACAACTATTGCTGTACTGGACCTATTACTCATCACAAAGCTATAAAACTTATTAGATATTCGGAATAAGGCCACACCAAATTGATTACTTGTTCTACGGATTTTTTTGGAAAAAAAATGGGGCGAGCGAGCGAAAAAAAAATTAAAATATTTTTTTTTTACTTTTGAATTAAACCAAAGGCGAGCGAATAAAAAAAAATTAAAAAAATTTTTTTTTCCTTTTACATAAAATCTAAAGCGAGCGAATAAAAAAAATAAGCGACAAAATAAGAAATCGCAACAAAAGTTAAGTCGCGACAAAAAATTTAGTCGCAACAAAGCACTTGAATAGGAGCTTTTTCTTGTCTCATTGGATGATGATATGAATAGCTTAACATCCCTAGTTCTCCATGTAAATACATGTTCAATGGCAATGACTGTTGGTTTATGTTGTTTGCTTACATCTTTGATAAATAAATTCTACGCTTTAATCTATTTAGGACAGCATATTTCTATTTGTTTTAATAGTATTTTGTGCACTGAAGCCCTTTCACATGTCTGTTCAAAGCCAAATGACAAAGATATAATCAGATAATACAGTACCTTTTGATCCCTACCATCAGCATGTTCTGTGCTCTAAGATTTGAAAGCATTAAAACAAAAATGGTTAAAATTGATGTTCTAGAAATAGATCAATGCCTATGAATGACATAAACATAACTGACATTAATTATTATTAATATTAGTAACAATTCAGACTTAACGTGAATTTCTGTTAAAATCAACTAATGTACTCGTATTTTTTTAAAGCAATGTACATAATTGATGATAAAAAAGAAATTAACACGTCAAACTGTAATTGTAACGTATTTTCGCGACCCCACGAAAATGATTAAGACTCATAGTGAAATAACGTAGATCGACGTAGGTTCTGTACGTCACCAAGTATTGAATCTATTCTAGCTGTCCTATTCATTTGACTGTTGCGTTGTAAACGAACATTCAGATTTGTATATTTAAAACGCTAGCAAATACGAATTTCGCTGATTGAATTTTGACGCGACGATAGCGCATCTGTTTTAATTATTATGCGACGATTGGCTCTTGCGCGTCAAGGGCACGTTATTGGCAGAATCATAAAAAAACAAAACAAATAAATACTTGTTGATAATACGATCAAGGGTTAAAAACCCAAACAATAAGGTCTATCAGACTAAATGTTATTACGTTTAAAACTGTGAAATTTTCACAATTATTTAACATTAATTGTGATAATTATCCTACTTACCGCTAAATTTTAATTACCCTTAGCAAACTTGATGTGTAAGACTGTTAGCTTTGTTCAAAATAGAAAGTGCAATGTGACCTCTTTATTTTTGGAAAACGTGTTTATAATGTCATATAGATCTTAAGAAATTGATTTGCATCAAATTATTCGTTTCTGCTGCCGAACTTATAGTAAATATTATTTTAGAAGTTGTATACATGTTCTATGCACGCACAAAATTCGAAATTTTCTGTCAGATAATTTTTTAGCAAAACAAGATCACTATTACGGAGATTGTACGGCCAATACGGGCGTTAAACCCGATCCCGATATGGGTTTAATTGATCAAGGTGTATTACGTAATTCATAATTATTGGATCATAAAAGTATCACTTTGTTGATTGTATACGCGAACATCTAGTGTTAATGATAGCTAATTATCGATTTTAAAGCCTGCCACAAGACTTGAGAATGATAAATTATGATACGACGTACATCCGGCTTTTGATTGGGCGAAAATACGATTTTTAACGATTTTCGCCAAATGCTTCAACAGCGCATAATTTCTTCGAACGTGCGGGCGGTAAAAAAAATATATTTTTTTGGAATGTGGAGCTTTTGAATGTGCGTGCGGTAACAAAAAAAATATTTTTTTTGGATGTGGAGTTTTTTATTGTGCGGGCGGTAAAAAAAAAATTTTGTTTTTTTGGATGTGGAGTTTTTGAATGTGCGGGCGGTAAGAAAAAAATAAAAATATTTTTTTTTCAAAATCAAGAAAACTGGTGCGCTGCATCCGTAGAACAAGTAATCAATTTGGTGTGGCCTAACCACGATTAGGAGCAAAAGTATACAAAATCACTTTCTAGTTCCAGAACACATCCTGACAGGCTATGGAACGCATTCAGACTGTTTCATCTTGGTGAATTTCCAGATTCTTAGACATGTAGTATATATGTACTTAAATAGCACATGCTTTATTTCAAAATGCTCCAGTCATACAAAAAACATATTATTGTTATAAGTCAGGAATGTTTCTTCACATTATAAATGCAATTATTATCATTGACATAAAATATAAATCAATAAAAACATGAACAGTAGTTGAAAGTCTGACACACAGTCACACATTTCATACAAGTATGACACACTGTCACACATTTTAAACAAGTATGACAAATTGCCACATAAGTATGTCACGCGTTTCAGTCAAGTATGACACATTGTAATACATTTTACACAAGTATGACACACTGTCACATATTTCATAGAAGTATGACACACTGTCATATATTTCATAGAAGTATGACAAACTGCCACACAAATATGACACACTGTCACACTTTCCACACTAGTATCACACACACACCCCACACTCACCCACTGTCATTATCAATTTTTTTACACTTCATACAGTATACAATGATACAAACATATATATTATATATAATAACAATCTAGTACCATGATATTAGGGAAACAACTATGACATAAATACAGTTCTGCATGTTTATGTTTATAAGAGAAAGATGAAATGTATGTCTTGTTTTTATCACATATAAGAAAAGCATTTTTATTAATACGTATACAAAGTTATCCATTATAACTTCAAAAACGAAACATAAGAACATGAACCAACATTGCAGTACACAATCATTACATAAATAAATGGTTTAATACACAATAAAACAAAAATATAGCAAAATAAAATATTTTTACACAATTTAACCAATAATAATAACAGACAGTGTGACGAACCAATTTGACTGTCTCCGTTCGACAAATGAAAGGAATTGCATAAAATCTTTGATTAAGCAAGTCACAAAATTTATGTTTACTTATTTTTTTTCTAACATAAGGAACAGCAAGACAACATTAAATCTCTTGTGAGAACAAAATTTCATCAAGATTACAGTTTGTATTTGAAAAATTTGAGAAAACCCAACATTGAAAAATGCGGAGCCACCTGAAAGAGGTAACACCATCTCTATGTAACAAGGTGAGAAAAATATGCAACCTGAAGATGACTCAAACCCTCCGATCCCTTGTTTTCAAGGCGAGCGCTCTCTTTCGTGAGCTATCCAGTCCCAAACATATCTTTCTCTCCAAAATGTAAACAGGTAAGTACACATCAAATTAAACAATAAATAAAAGATACTATAAAATAAATTCCACATTAAACATTAAGTTACATGACCAACTAACTATACAGATAAATTTATATCTAAAACTAAAATGTTGCAATATTTTATATTTACTGAGCATCAAATGATATGTATATACTGCAATAACAGAATTTTATTAAGCTATAACACAACTATAACAAGCACATATATTACAATATTACAATTGATATTTCATGTAATAGAAAAGGAATGTATTTAAACTTAAATTTGATAAACATGAAGCAAATGCCATATTACATGATTAATTTATATCACATTTTAACAAAGAAATAAAACAATTGCCGTGTGGTATGAAAAACAATGCAGTAAAAACAAAATGAGAAAAATAAATTATATGTGTATATTATAATTATTTGTTTAATAAATGAATAATGAAAGTTCTAGTACTACATAAAACAGAAATCAATTAAATAGATTTCAATTAAAATGGCATTTAATAAATACTGAACACATATTTAAACATGCCTACGGCCTCGGGAAACAGTCCAAAACACCATTTCCTTTCACCTCGGGCCAACAGTTTGACTGTTTCCAAATCACATATGAAATAACTGTAAAATATTCAACTTGCCCTTGATTAACATTCATATCCGTAATCAGATCATTCTCGTTCCCAGAGGCTATCAAGATTCTCGATACTGGTTGGATCGAGATTCTTGATAACCTCGAGGTACAAGAATGTTATCAGATGAAGTCACCAAACAAACAAATATAAGTATACATTTATTAAGTTTAAATAATAAACATAGTACACAGTTTACAAAGTTAGCCTAGCCTAGCAAACTATTTTCAACAAATATGCATCAAGTGCAATTTCAACCTAGTCTATAAATATTATGTTCAGTGACAGAACTATCATGTGATGTTTATAAAAATAACTATAAATAGAATGAACATATCTGTCAGATATAAAATACAACAAATGTATTGTTCGTTTTTTCTCAACTGTCAAAACATGAATAATTTCACGGTGACTTCGTGCTCTTTGTCTAACACTCGAGATATTGAGATAGTGTGTAATCATTCACCATGAAATTATTCAAACTTTGACAGTTTAGAAAAAACGAACAATATAAGGTTTAATTTCATATCTACTAAAATCAATAATATAAATCAGTACAGTCGACCCTATTTATCTAAAATGAGGAGTTATAATACAGGGGGAATCTAACTATCGTTCAGCCACTATACTACATAACAATATTAAAAGAAAAATAATACAATGGCAACAATTTGAAATTTCTAAGATACAAATGTAGCAAATACATGCAGCCATACAAATTTTATCATCATAAACCCTGGAGAACAGCACTCATGGACATACATGGTCCTGACATATATGTATAAGTGCTCATAAATATGTTAAATCAAGGAACATACTCACCAAATCACTATTATAATTATGTCAAGTCAATTAAAAAAAAAACTACATCAGCCCCAAACATCTAAGCATAAAGCAATAGTTTTAATAATATAAAATATAAGATAAAGTCAAATTATACAAGTATAATTTGATATCTTTAATTTATATGCAGACAAGCTAATACTTTCTTTCAATGTGATTATAAAATTCATATCTCCAACATTATATAGCAAATCTTCCAACATAGACATTTATTAGTAATTATTCTATTACTTTGTTTTGTTTGTTTGTTTTTGTTGAGTTTAACACCATTGCAACACAATGTATAGGTCATAACGGCGGTCAGTCAACCTACTCACTCCTCCTGGAAAGGCTAAATCTCTGGATTTAGCTGTTAACCAACTACTAAGCGCATACTTTCAGCAGTGACTGACAACTACCTTACATAATTAAAAATCATTGGTAGGAGGGAGAATGGCCTTAGAAATAATTTCATGACCAAGCTCCACGAAAGTATGCCCAGCGCAGGAACTGAACCCACAACCCCTTGATCAGTAGACTTGCGTGCTACCAACTGAGCTAGCCAGGCGAAATAGCAGGGCGCTGGACCCTGCTCTTTTTACCTCATCACTGCCCTTTTATGCCTGTCCCTATCCAGATATAGTTACATTGCAACATCAACCCTCTGATGCACACTGCCCCTTTTTTCTGCCTCAGTGCCCTTTTTTGAGTTTTAGAATAATCACTATATTTAACCATGGAACAATTTGAAACATCAGAATGTAATTTCTAGTATAACATAAGTACATTGTCTAACAAATACTATATAATATTATGTTTTTTACCCGTAGTTTACAATGGTGATATGGTCAAACGTTTGAGTTTCCATAGCAACAACATTATCAGATCTAAAATAGCATGATTATAATTTAAAATGGTGTGACAAAATGGTCATAATGAACAAGTAAACTATAATAAAATGGGACTTGCGCACTAAATAAATCTGATTGGGACATATAGGCATAAAGTATCAACATCCCTCATCAAGTTATATGGTACAAATAGTCTAATGTCTACATTACAGCATTTTTTCAATCCCTATAATTTCGTTAACAGATTTAGATTCTATAATGGTATTCAATGAAGTCAGGTAGCATTCTTCATAAACTGATATCATCTGCTAACCACAGTTATGATATTTTTGTTTTGTTGTATGTATTCTGGTTACTAGTATATCTTAACTATCTAGCTGTCTGTATCTTGGTGTATAATGTAATATAGCCATTCAGCTAACTCTATCCATCGAAGTGTCATTGTACAGGTCTTTCTCTATAATAATAAAACATACCAACTTGATAATAAACAAGTAAATCTGTGAGCTAATGCTCACTAGTGATACCCCCGCAAAAATCTAAAAATATGCGACAAACAGGAAGTAGATGAGCAAGGAGCATGAAATCGCTTTACACCACATGGGACTATGGGATGAAGCAATATGCAAAGTATTAGGCTGCTGCATGTTATAGTTGCTGAGAAAACTGCGACGGAAATTTTGTAATGGACGCACGGACGCACGGACAAGGGTAAAACAGTATACCCCCCTCTTCTTCGAAGCGGGGGTATAATTAGCTTTATACTATACAACAAACTGTCAGGTAAATACAACACTGCTTCTATTATCATTTTAAAAAAATTACCTTTTTCTACATTTTTAAAAAATTAATTCCATGGTATACATCTAAAATTTGACTTAAGTGTGACCAGATTTGAATGTTTATGGGACCTAATTGGTATATTGCTTCACATTAAAGTTATAAGGATATTTCTAAGTGTTTTTCAAACTTCCTGGATGATTTAGTATAATAAGTTCAAGCAGTGTTGCATTCATCTGCATAATAAATCATAAAGATTAACAATGACTGACCTATTCAGAGTAGTTTTGAATAATTATACAGAACTAAAGCCAAACGCAAGGTATTTTATTAATGAAATAAAATAATGTTGACAGTTAGGACAACAGTAAACAATTAATTTTGGCAAGGCAGAGGTTGCTGTAGTGTTCCGTAAAACGGTATTAAATGGTTCAGAAATTTCAATTCTGTTTGCACCAAACCATATGTTTTAATGTATTTCTTATTCAAACGATGCTTATCTGGAATTCAAATATTCAGGCTTTCCCTGCAGTAAAAACAAACTTTCACCATCAAAATGAAGATACGTGTGATAACAATGGGATTTAATCCATATTTCTTGCTTTACTGCAATAATGTATATCAAACTTTGTTGGAACCGCCTACACACAGACCGAAAAAACGACACAAGTTTGAGTTCCATATTAGGTCTATAAAGACTTTTCAAATGTGCTACTATTTATGGGGAGGTCATATCATAGTTCAGATGTCTATAAACTTATCAAAATTTTGTATATACATCAGACAGTATAATACTTAAAAGTGTCCCACATCACTGTATCAATGTTACACACATGTACTTGTATGATCATAGCAACTTACACATGTTCTGGGGGTAGAGCACTGAAAATAGAAAACAAACAATAAATTAGAACATATATAAACTGCATTAGAAAAAATAAAATTAAGTGATACAGTAAAGTTATGCTATAACAAGAAATGTGATATGGAAACCATATTAAACCCGGATTTAAAAACTTAAACACAAAATATTACAAAGGGAAATAATCCATAGTAAAGCCAGGTAGAGTTGTGGTTACTGTTTAATTCTGTTGTTTAATTCTGTTCATCGCTTGGTATATTATCATTGTATGAAGTTTCATAAAGATCTGACGATAAATGGCAGAGATATATGCTAAATTGAAAACTTTAACACAATTTTTAACAACAGACAATCACCCACGCATCCTCCCACCTGTCCACCAGCCATCCCATCCCCCTGCCCATGCTTTGCCAAACTATTAGCCAAATATTTTCCTAAATATGTAATTTCTTTGTAACTCTCCAAAACTGGAGGTTTGTAACTCTCAAAAACCGGAGGTTTGTAACTCTCTAAAACTGGAGGTAATAAAATTATCATTATATAATTTTACCTTTGCAGACTCATCCATCTCTGGAATCTTCCTAAATAACTACTGTTAGCATCTCTCACTAGAAATATACAACATAATAATATTAACATGTCAAGCAATTATACCCATTCATTTATTTATTAAACAGTTAAAAAAATTAGTGTGGTTGCCCAGGACAACCACACTTATGTTCGGGCAACAAAACATTTTTGGGGCTAGCAAATATCTACGAACAAGATATTATAGCGCTTGCTGCTAAAATGACAACAATTTTCATATCCTAATTTCATAGAGTAGTTGTGTATATTTTTAGCTTTTTATCAATCCTTTTACACTCAGCATCTGGATCACCAAATCATCTTCCCTGGGCACTTTTCTTCAACAAGTACTCACTTGACCTTCCTGATCACTCACTTTAAGCAAGATTTTTTTTTCATTGAAAACTATACAAAAAGTCAAATTTTTCCTCTGTTAGTGATAAGATGCCACAAGGCAGTATCTTTCTATAAGAACATTTGTATTGATACAAACTGGACATTTCTGCACGTGATTACTGGAGCCTGACAATTTATAAAACAAATATGACTGACATTCATGGACTAAAAGACAGGTAAGCTATTAAAGACTAATAATAAACTTACATAGTTCATAATCTGTTACTCGTCCTACAGAATCATTGTCTTCATTCTGCTCTAATTGAAGTAACTACAACATAAAACATTCATTTTACTTTTAATGATACATACAACATGATGAATAAGTTAGAAACTGAACTATAAAGACTTATTTATCCAACCTCAAGACTTGTTTCAGCCTTGAATGAGCAGTTGTCTAATGGATAGGAGATCACTGCAAGAGCTCAGAAAACAAATTTTTAAGAAAAATGTAGTCAAAAGTGAAAATAACATTTTCTGAGCTTATAAGTTTAATAAAAAAGGATCTCATTTTAAAAGTGACAAATACATGTACTATGCTCTTTCATGCTGTTGCTATGTTCTATTAGCAATAACTTAAATATAACATTACATTATTTCTTCTCGAAAACAATGTCATTTATCTTTCAAGACCGTTGTTTTAATGCAGAGCTCACTATTAAAGGTAGTCCAATAGCCCCTAACAACCTATATATTGGGTCGATTCAGGCAAGTAGAATATATAGCTGGGTGTCCAACTGGGAAACCTAATTTATAAATTTATGTCGAGTCCTGTGTAGGGCTGTGGATCGTTGAGCAAGTGGCGATCAGATCCGAATCGCGATTCATGTCTAGCAATACACAAATCGAACCAAGAATCACAAGTAAATGGAAAAGCATACAGAATTTATGCAATAACAAAAATAAGTGAAAAATTACAGAAGTGTTTACTAAATGGAAAACCATGTACTCCAAACATTTCCATTACCAGGCGTTTTATGGGCATTTTCAGTGATAACATATTTGTTTAAATTTGTATCATTCTATTACCAGGCGTTTTATGGACACTTTCAGTGATAACATATTTGTTTAAATTTGTATCATCCTATTACCAGGCGTTTTATGGACACTTTCAGTGATGACATATTTGTTTAAATGTGTATCAAACAAAATTTTGAAATAAATTAAAATTTTTATTATTGGTAGTGCGGCTCATTTTTTCCAAAAATTGACCGCAATCGGACGATTTCGGATGTGATGAATATTCGTACTCGATTTTCTAGTCGGGATCGCTAATATCTGAGTACTCGGATACTTGCAGCAGCCCTAGTCCTGTGATGTTATATTTTCACTACAAGGAAAATATACATCTTATATCCTTTTTTATTTTCAACCACTTACAGTAACACCAGTAGCGTGTTCAATTACACAAAACGTTACAGAACGTTACATAACGATACATTCGGAACTCCTCGGCCATTCGCTGCGAATAACCTAATCTAATACACAAATATGAGATCGTTTACTTTAACACCGGTAGTTTCAAAATAGCGTCTAAATATGTCCGAGATTATTCGCAGCGAATGGCCAAGGAGTCCCGAATGTATTAAGGAACGTTTTGTAACGTTCACGGTAACTGAACGCAGGGCAGATTTCAACATAAAACACATGAAATTACCTCCTCCTCTCCTAATCTATCTTTAAGTGTGATCTCTAATACTTGTTCTAATTGTCTTGTTTTAGTTTCTAGTTCTAAATTTGTCTGTTGTAATCTATGTTGTTCATTTATTGTAGCTTCAAGTCTGTAATAGAAAATTGCAACACGTAAAATTAATAATATGTAATTGTAACAAATAAAAATCAGTCAGAACAACAACTCTACACTCTATACATGTATCAACAGTCTTGACAAACAATTAACAATGACTAAACATTTCTCTTTGTATTTGAATTTTTTACGCATTCAATAAACATTTGTAAATTTGTAAATGGTGATTGATTTACTTTACTAGCTCTTTGAAATCAGTTCCGTTTGTCATTACTTGCTTACATTTTAACAATAAAAATTGTTTTTATTTTCCTCAAAAGACAGGATATGACCTACCCTTATCAGGAATCAAACCTGATTTTCTAATTTTTTTGGTTGGATATAATGCCGTAACTGTATTAACACATTGTACAGAACAATTAGGACAGTTAGCCAACCTACTCACTGTTACTTGAAATGCTAATTTCCGGATTAAGCTGTAAACCAGTTACTAGATACATTCAGTCAGTGATTGACAACTGTCGTATATGATTTACAATCAGTGGTAAGAGGGAGAATGGTTGTTGAAATTTTCATGACCAAGCTCCAGGAAAGTATGCACCGGCCAGGAATCAAACCCATGAACTCTCTATCAAAAAGCTTGTGAGCGAACAACTGAGCCAGGCAGGCTCAACGCTTTCTTTTCAACAGACAAAACATGACCTGGCACTATCAGAAAATCAAATCTTAATGTTCTGTACACACAACTTAGACTGCAGAAAAATGTCTTATCAATTCACATAACAGCAACCTACCTTTTCTTCAATTCATGTGACCTTGAAGGTTGACCTTCAATAGGGGTCACAGACCCGGAAGATGGTGCAGGGGACCTTTGTATAAAATCTAAAACAGCCTTCTTCTCTAGTTCTGCATTCTGAAATCAGTTAAATAAAATGATAACATAAAACAAATTCTAAACACATTTAACTGAATTTCCCTTAAAACAATATCTACCAGTGTAATGTAATAATTATATTGTAGGTAGGTAGGTAAATAAAGATGTTATAGAACATGAATGATATGTAACAAATTAGAGGAAAAATCATTGTCAGACTTATTAGTGAACAATTTGTAATTCTACAATAAATTGCAGTTCTTGGTCAACTGATACTGAAAAAAATTGATACTGATAATGCACACGGCAAGTAATTTTGCCATAATTGCTAGTTGATGCCGATTTCTGAAAGTTGCTCAGATGACTCTGTTTTTCCTTAGACAAACATGGATTGATTTCTCCTAAAACTTAAAGCAGTATTTGTCCAAAGACTTTAGGGCACCATATAAAGGGATAAAGTTACATAGAATATTTCAAAATTTTGAGATAGTCATGCATCAAGGTAAAAATATATGGTCTTAACTATGGTCTTAACAAAGCACTGAAGAACGAAAACAAATCACTAACATTATATCTTACCTTTTTTTGAAGAGCTGTATATGATTGATACAATGTTCTATATTGTTGTTGTACAAATGGTAACTCCTGTTCTTTCTCACGTAATGATTTTGATAAATTAGCAAGTTGTGTATTCAGAAAACCTCGGTCTTCAGCTAACTGACTCACCTAATCAGAGTGAAAACAAAAACATCAGATGTTTTATATCACTAAATACCCTGAGGTCCAAAAGTTTCTTTACACTTGTATTTTGTTTCTTATTTACCTTTTATCATTCTATAGCAAAATTAGTGCAGACACATTTGGTTTAAACATTTTATTGTATATTTGCAATAGAAATAATAATTTATGATAGAATGTAGTTGACAGTTAATGATAAACTGTATATTAGTTGTACAACTACAACTAATAACGGCAAGTTTGGTTTATTTAAATATTTTCAAAAACGTAAACATTTAACAATTTGTAAAGAAACTTTTGGACCCCAGTGTATAACATTAAACAATCTTTTTGTTTTAGAAACAGCTTAAGTTCTGATAACAGTGACTAGTCAGTTTGTTCCAAGGGGGGAGGGGGGGGGGGAAATCTAGTATCCCAGTTCTTTCCTAGGGGAAAACTTGACAGGGTAAAAGATGAATATCAAACTGGTAAGTGTTTTATATACTTTGATTGAAAAACTATGAAAATACAAGCACAACTTATATACAACTAAGTAAAAGAAACTCATAATGGAACTTTTTTTATGCTGTTAAAACAGTCAAGTGGTTAAGTATCACCATTTCAAAATACAAATACATAATATTTTTAAATAGAGACTTAAACATAATGAAGTTACAGCCACTAATGGCTACAGACATTCAATTTGTTTAAAAGCTTTTTTAGAGAATCAACAAAAGCAATAACAATAATACTACAAATATTTAAAAAAGCTCATAATAGATAAATTGGATTTATTTTAGACATATTTAATATAGACATCATACCTGCATGGCAAGCTGTTGGCATCTGGCTTCTCTCTGTGCTGAGCTTCGTTGAGCCAAGTTCAAATCAGAGACCATTTTATTCTTCTGTTGCATAACAACATTAAATTGTTGCTGTAACTTTGAGTAATCACTCTGGAATGTTGTTGATTTATCGTCTATATTATGAGCTTTCTGGTGAGCTTTTAGTGAATCTCTTTCAAATTGTAGTTCTTGTACAGAATGTTCTAGTTTTGATTTAGCATCTGTCAACTCTGAACACTGGTTTCTTAACTTAGCACATTCTGTTTCAAGATCATCAATTCTTGTAGATAAAGTAGCATTGGACTTTTGTAAATGAGTTTTCTCATGAGTACTGCCAATATCTGAAGACTGGGAGGCATTTTTCTTTAATTTTGAATGAAGTTCTTCAATTTGTTTAGCTAAGGCACTATTATCACTAATAACTTTATTGTACTCTTCATTCAAAGAGTCATACTCCTTGGTTAAAACATCCATCTTTTGTAACTTCTTATTGGTTTTATCCAACTGTTTTCTCAATGCATCATTATCAGTTTTTGCCAGTTCAAGTTCTGATTTTGATGCTTTTAGACTTACTTCCAAGTTATTTATTCTTCCAACTGCAGCACTTTGTTGCATTTCTATTTCCTCCTTCAAACTATTCATCTCAACATTCTTTTCTTCCATTTCTGATGCAGCTTTTTCTAACCTAGAGTCTGTTTCATCAAGAGACAAAGCTTTTGATTCAAGAGATTCAATAATGTCTTTCTGCCTTTGTATTTCAACTGCTGACTCTGACAAAGTGGTCTGTAATTTAGTTATTTCATTTTCAAGATCTTTCTTAGTTTTTAGAACTGATTCTTTTTCCTTTCTTTCATTTCTAAGATCTTCTTCGACAGAACTTAATTCTTCTAATTTCCATTTAAGGTTTTCTATTTCATTATTCAGTGAAATGATTGTATTCTCAGCAGTAGCCAGGTTTTGAACAGCCATGTTACACTGAGAAACAGCCTCATTCTTTTCTTTCTTAGACAAGAGCATGTCCTCTCTTAATCCATCCATTTCCTCTTCCAAGTAGGTTTTCTCACTCTCTGCCTCAGCTAAATTCTTCTCTAGTTCTGATATTTTAGATGATACACTACTGTTTTCAGAAAGTTCAGTTTCTAGTTTTTCTATTTTCATTTTTTGACGAATATTTTCTTCCTTTAATTCATTATTATTTCCAGACATCTTCTCAATCAAAGACTGAAAATTCAGATTGTCATTCTCAAGCATTTCAAATTGTTCTTTCATACTTACAACTTTATTTTCAGAAATTTGGGCTTTATGTTTGGTTTCCTCAACAAGTAGTTCAGCTTTCTGTAGTTTTTCTTTCAATTCAGCTACTGATTGTTCTTGTTCAGCAGATTTAGCTTTACCACCAAACAGTTGTTCAACCATACCTGAGACTTGTTCTTCTAATCCTTCTTTCTCTGAAGTAAGATCATCAACTGACTCTTCTAGTTCATCAATAGTGACCTTTAGTCCATCAATTTCCTCTAGCAACTCTATATTTCTATTCTGAGCTTGTATACTTTCTGCCTTAAGTTTACTAAACTTCTCTTCAGAGGTTTTCTTCAATGCTTGCATTTCCTGTTTCAATTTATCACATTCTAAGACAGTTTGTTTGTAAGCATTGTCCAAATCTTTAACTTTGGTATCCAGGGCATCATTATTAGCCTTTAACGTTTTATTTAAAGATCTTTCTTTATCATTTATATCAACCTCTTTGTTAAGTTTATCTTCAAGTTCAGCAACTTGACCTTGAAGTACTTCACATTTGTGCTGCAGATGACCTTGTTCAACTTCTTCATTTCTTTCATAAGCAGCAATTTGTTGCTTAAGTTTAGCCATTTCTTCCTGATAGTTATCATTCCTTTCCTTGAAAACCTTCAATTTTGCCAGCATCTTTTCCATTTTACTATTCTGAGCATTCAACTTTTCATTGAGCTCATCTCTTTCTCTTTCAACATCTACAACTTGACTCTTCAGATCATCTATTTCTGATTGTGTAAATCCAAACTCTTGCTTTTCAGGTAGTACTTGCAATTCCTTCACGTCTTGTGGAACTACAAGTTCCTCAACTGGTAACATAGCAGACACTGGAGTCATTTCTTGAGTAGTTGCTGGTAGTTGCTGCATCTCTTCATGGACTATTTGCTCAACAACCTTAACTGGTTCATCTAAAATTGTTTCACTCTTTATTTTTAAGTCATCTCTTTCTTGGACAACAGTGAGATAATCTGATTTTAGAGATTCATGTTCAGTTTTTAACTTATCATGAGATAATGATAACTCAGCATATTTTGATTGTAATTCATTCATGTTTTCTTCAACAGCAATCAATTTATCATGTAAAGATGATTTTTCTTGCGTTAACTCATCAATATTACCTTGAAGACTATCCTTAATAGCAGTTAACTTGGCAATGGAGTCTTTGGATTCCTTCTCGTTGTTACATAATGATTGTTTTAATGACTCATTCTCATCTTGGAGGGAGCTTACATCATCAAAAAGACTTTGTTTTTCTTTCTCAAGAAGTTCAAAAGATGTTTTTAATTCTTTATAGCTCACCTCCAAAGCTTCATATTTACTACTTTCAAATTCTTCATTATTTTTGGTCTCTTGATTAGAAGGATCTAATGTTTGAGCAGCAATATTTGTTTTGTCTATCTGAGATTTAAGTTCATTTATTTCTTCTTTTAATAATGACACTTCTTGACAAGAAGTATTGCTTTCTGCCTCTAGTGACTTATTTCTTTCATTAAGAATAGCTGTATCAGTTTTTAATTCAGTTTCATTTGCCCTCAAACTATCTATTGTATCATTCAAAGCCTTTATCTCTGTATCTTTCACATCAACAAGTCCTTTGGTCATACTTTCATTGGCTATCAAGGCACCAACCTGTTCCTTCAAACTTTCATTCTCAAGTCTTTTCTCTTCTAGTAACAATTGGTTGCTATTAGCAAGTTCAGAATATTTAGTCTGTAAATCTTGTAAACTATTTTCAGTATTGGCAAATGCCTTTTCCTTATCTTCTAACTCTTTTTTCACTTCACCAAGTTCATGACACTTCAAATCATATTCCTGAGATTTATTCTCCAAAATTGTTTTCATGTCATTCAGACTGTCGAACTCATTCTTTACATTTACCAAGGCTTCGTTTGACTCAGATAACTCAGAGGATAATCTGGATACATCTCTACTCAAATTTTCTATTAAAACATCTTTCTCTTTTATAGTCTCTACATGAACTGTAATTTTAGCTACACTTTTTTCGAGTTCCAGCTGTTTGGCAGCTAGCTCATCTCTAACACTCGACAGAGTTTGCTCAACAGCTTCAGCTTGCATTTTGAGCTCACTAATACAATTGTCTTTCTCTGTAACAATATTAGATACCTTTTCAATGTCACCACATAAATGTTCAAGTTTTAAGTCTTTTTCTTCAATAGCTAATTTTAGGGCACCCATGTCTTCATTCATTGAGACCATTTTTGCATCCTTTTCTTTTATAGCCTCAACATGTTTATTTACATTTTCATTCACTTGCCTAATTTCATTTTCCAAATCACATATTCTTTCATCTTTTTCCTTTAAACTACTTTCAATTTCCCGAGCACTTGTACTGTCTTTCTCATAAAAAGTCTTTAATTCTGTTTGCAGAAGTTGAATAGTACTTTCATGAGATTGGCATTGTTCCATGCTTTGCTTAATCTGAGTTTCAAGTTGCTCTATCAAAGACACTTTTTCATTCAATTGACTTGTAAGATCTTCAGTATGGCTTACATACTCTGCTATCTTACTTTCAGCCATCAACAATTTCTCCTGAGTTTCGTTATTTTCTCTAGAATTTTTCAATTCATTCAGACTATCTGTTAATGTCTTTAATTCATCTTGTAGTAATACATTCATCTGACCTTTTTCTTCAAGCATCTCATTTTGATGTTTCAATGATTGCTTCATTTCTTCATTCCTAGTCCCCATCTCTGACAACAATTCATCTTTCTCCATCAAAACTTTTTGTAGATGTGATTTTTCTTCATTGACTTGAGCCAAGTTCTCTTCAAGCATCTTTGCATTCTTCTCTGTAGCATGTTGTGATTCGGTAAGGTTTTGTATCTGTTCTTGAAGCTGCTGAGAGAATTCAGCATATGTCTGGCACTGAGACTGCAAATCATGCATCTGCTTATGTAATTCATTAGTCTCAAGTGATTCTTCTTTATCATTATCACCGCTTGAAATAGAATTAACTTCACTCAACTTCTTTTCCAACTCCTTCCTAAGTTCAGTTTCCTTGTCTAGATTGCCCTTGGCCTCATTCAACTGAAGTTTTATTTTCTTTGCAGTGGCTAATGCTTTAGTAAATTTAAGCTCTTTTTCTTCAATAGTCTTCTTGTGAGTCTCTATTTCTATTTCAAGTTCTTTAACTTTGTCACTATTATCTGCTTGGTCTGACAACTGTGAAAGTTGTTCTTCCATTTCCTGCATGTTCTCCAACAAAGAAGCAATTTTTTCATCTTTAGACTTTAACTTGTGACCAAATTCAGCTTCTTTAGTTTGTACAAGTGTCTTAGACTTTTCAAGTTCATCTTTCAGCTGTTGTATTTCAACAACATGATCATCAATGTTAGGAACCTGAAAAGTAGAATAAGATATTAAGGCAGTAGTCATAGATCCTGAGAAGAAAAAATCAACTGAGCAAAATTATTTGCTTAAAAGTATGTTTTAATTCTAACTTGTTATTAAGAAAAAGTTTTTAGGAAATTTTATTTCAATTAAGACATTATTATAGCACCAAGTACTTTGAAATCATTTGATATAATCAAGTTCAAACAAAATAAATAAGTAATAAACAACTACACATGTACATTATAAACATAATATCTGAACTAAATAACTTGGTACTGAAATATTGAAGACAAGTTCATTATTGTCTTGTTGGTCAATTGAAGTAAAACAACATACTCAGTATTAACCTTTTAAAATATTAATGGCCAGAGTAAATAAATAAAACTAAACCACAGAATGAATTCAAAAAAATATATTAGTAATTAGGTATATATCATAATTACTACTCAATTGTACAAAATTATCATTAAATCATTATTAAACTATTTGAAATATGTGTTTTAGCTATGACCTTTCACCAACTTTTAGCTCTGCTGAATATTACACTAACAAACAAAGTTTTATAAGATAAATTAAAATTCCAAATAAAGTACACCAATAAATACATGAATACACATTTCAATTTAAAAATAGCGACACCAGTTTATAACACGATCTCTATTTCAGAATGATAAAACTAACACACAACTAACAGTGTAATACCAAAAACATATTTCCTATTTTCCCAAAATTATCAAGTTTATCATCATTTTGAACTATAAGGACACACTGTCAGCGAACTGTTTTGCACATAAAAATAACATTGTCTGGTGTCATACTTACAAAAACTATAAATTGTTTCGAATCTATTTACCACGAAAATATATGTAAAGCAGTTTATGCAACGAAATATGTCAGTCTGCTAGCCCGAGCTGATAAAATTAGCAAAGTTACAACACACTACTTTCTCTATTACACTGGTTCTTGTGCCAGATATACTTTTATCAATTTTTCACATAAAGTTAAAGGAAATAAATAATTTTAAAACTATCGTCATATAATGATGACATACTCTTTTATTTGAATAAATCATTGAATTTTTGGGGGAAATTTGTGATTTCTTAGAGTGTATCATATAAAACAGTTTTATTTGTAATAATAATAACACGGAAATGACTAGTTTGTTAACTTAATGTGATACTAAGAAGTCATAATATAGGCAGACAAGCGTCTTTACTGACCTCACTAACTGACAGATTTTATAGTCTTTGGCACTAACAGGTAAAAAGCAATTCATTATCAATATAACTCAAAGTTACCAATCGTTATTAAAAAATCTATAGCTAAGACTACATTGTTTTTATATTTCTAAAATATATTGTTAATACTTTCAAGTAAGTAATGTAATAAAAAAAGAATTATATATATTCTCAAATTATAAGACATGTTTTTTTACTTGCAATTTTGTCTACTTGGAATATTATTAAATGTAATAACAATAAACATTAAATTTGCTACAAAGTGCTTATTACTTAAAAAGCTCCCAGTAAACAATTAATATTCATATAGACTTTATAATTTCAAATTTAAAAACAATTTGTAGACATTATTCAGAGAAACATTTATACAAGAGAAATACAACAGTTTTAATGGGTTATTTTCTAAAAAAAACTAAGCATGCTTGATATAAGAAAGGCATGCAACAGTCAATAGACAATATTATGTAAATTCTGACAACTAGCTATTGTTAAAATGCTGCTGATCTATATCACTGACATGCAATATCATTGATTACATTTCTAAGTTAATAGTAGTATTAGTATAAAACTTACAAACAATAGTATAGAAAGTATAGTATTTAGCTACAGTTATACTAGTTTAAAAATAAATCAAAGACAATACTCATAAATCAAAAGGCAAGACTCATAAATCAAAAGGCAATTTTCATTCTCATGATACATGTCCAATCCAAAGTGCTAACATAAACCTTCAAATACACATTAAATACCAGCCAGCCAGGATGCATGCCAAATAATTCAAGCTAGGGAAATAATATTTAAGACATCAAATTCAAGATGCACATAGTCATATTACCATCACCAAATAAACCTAATAAAAGTCTACATACATACAGGTTATTCTTGATATGATATATATTTGCACTACAGAGAGCTATATGGTTATGATTAGGTGATATCACAAGCAATGACTGACTAGTATTATAAGATACCTGTTCATGCCCAGTGTGTGATACTTTCTGAAGGTGAGTAGAATCAACATCCTCAGCATCCTTATGTTTACTGTCTTGTTCTTTACTCTTCAACTCAAGTTCAGCTTCCAGGGTAGAAACTTTGCTCTTAGAAGCAGACAACTGTGTTGACAATTTCTCCAGTTCAGATTGAATCTCAGCTATTAAACTATCTTTAGCAGCAATTTCGTCATTAAAACTCTGCACCTTTTTCTCTTCTAAGTCTTTCAACATTTGGATCTCATCTTGTAAACTTTTACATGCTTCATCAATGGATTCTTCTTTCTTCGCTTCCAAATCCAACAACTTTTTACCTTGCTCATCAAGTTCATTATGTAAAGTATCACATTGCTGTTTATATAAATCTACTTCTTCAGATGCATTATTTATAGTTTCCTTAAGGGATGTAATCAATAAGTCCCTTTCATCACACATCCTTTGTAATTTAATACTAGCTTCTCTTTTAGCATCAAGTTCACATTTCAGAGCAGAAATATTGTCTTCTGAAGTTTCTAGAGTTTCAGTCATGTCAGTTAACTGTCTTCTTAAATCAGCTATGGAATTATTGTGGGTTTCCATTGCATCAGTTAGTCTCTTAATTTCCAGATCCCGTTGATGAACAACCTCCTCAAATTCACTGAGCATGGTATCTTTTTCTTGAACACGTCTTCTCAATTCTGACTGATCTCTTTTCATGGTTTCAACTTCCATCTCTAATTCATCTTTTCTCTCCATTACAGTATCTAAGTTATCTCTATCAGCAGCAAATTTTCGGAGTTCATCAGCAGCTTTTCTTAAATCTCTATCTTTTTGTTCAATACTAACTTCAAGATCAAGTTTTTCTGATACCAACTGGTTCATTTGCTCATACAATGATTGTATTTCTTCCTTCTCACTCTTTAAAAGTTCTTCAAATTTTTCAGATCCACTTGATGTTTGTTCTAATGCAGCATTTGTTTTTCTTAAATCATCTATTTCAACAAGTTTCTCCTTCATCATTGCTTTTAAGCTGTGTAATTCCTCCTCTTTTGCTTTCATAATGTTTTCCAAATCAGTATTTTGAAGTAATAAAACCTGGTATTTATCATTTAATTCAGCTAATAACTGTCTAGTTTGCTCATTTTCACATTCAAAATATTTCAATTTTTCGGTCAACCCATGTTCATTTTCTTCAGCATTCATCCTTAAACTTTCATAACTTTGATGCCATGATTGAATGGCATTTCTCATTTCTAGACTTTCATTTCTACTCTGTAATAGATCATTCTGAATACTATTTATACTATCAGTGTTAGATTTCTCCATTGACTCATTTGAACTTCTAAGTTCTTGAACCTCTAACATTAATTGCTGATTTTGTTGCTTGTAATTGTCATTTTCCAAAATAAATCTCTCACGATCCTGCTGAGTATCAATCAATGATTTTTCAAGTTGATCTAGTCTTGTTTTGTTATCCTCATTGTCTGATTTACTCTGATTAGTAACTTTACCTGCAGCACTTTCCAAGGACTTAAGTTTTTCTTCCAGTTTCTTTAATTTAGCATCTTTACCCTTGCAAAGTTTCTTTAACTTTTTAACCTCAGCATTGGACGCTTGATCAGACAGTGAAGGGGGATCAATTTGAGCAGAATGTTCACTTGGAACTATCTGAGATTCTATTGACATAGCAGAGTTAAGACTTTCAGTAAATGGAGGTGGAGTAAACTGAACTTCACATGCAGATTGTGCAATCCTCTCAGCAATAAAAGGTACCTCTTTAGCAATTGATATGTCTTCCTGAATAGTTTTTAGGTTTGAAAATTCTATTTTCATTGACTCTATTGTTTCCTTTAGAGATACATTTTCAGCTGATAATGCATCTATTTTAGCTCTTAAAGCCTGAACTTGCTCATTATATCTGGTTTCCATGTCTGTCTTACTTTTTTGTAACTCTTCTGATTCTTTCTTGCAATTTTCATAACTTTCATTTACTTTAGCAATGTCATTTTTCAAGTTGACTAAATCTGAGGAGCTCTCTTTGACAGATTGACGTAAACTTTCATTTTCAGCAGATAATTTCTGTTCACGTGTTTGAGATTTTGATATCTTATGTCCAGTCTCTTCAACCTGTAATTGGTATGTCTTTATGGTATTCTCCTGTTCAGCAAATTCAGATTGGATGTTCAACAATGTTTGTTCAAGTTCAGATATTTTAGCTTGACTATCACTGTGGTATTGATTGAACCAAGCCAACTGTTGGTGTAAAGCAACTTTTTCATTATTTAGCTGTTCTAACTCACTATTTATCTGTAAAGCATGTTTTTCATATGCTTCGGATGTAGACTTATTTGAAGCATTAGCATCATCAATTTGTTTCTGTAAGTTCTCTATTTCAGAATTCTTTTCATCAATAAGCAATTGCAACTTAGCTGTTTCAGATTCAAAATGTCTTTCATTTCTAGAAATTGTTTGGTTAAGTGTTGAAATAACATTATCTTTGCTAGCAGCCAATTCATTCAAAGCTATTAAATCTTTGGCATTTTTATCTACCTCTGGTTCTAGGTCTTGTAATTTCCTTATAGTATCTGTACAAGCATTTAATTGAATATCTTTTTCATTAAGAGCAACTCTAAGCTGTTCACATTCGTTGTCAATATGGGAACATTTCTTTCTCAATGATTTTATTAATTCTTCATTTTCTTGCAAATTGTTCAATGTTTCTTGGTATTGTCTTTCAAATGCAGAGCGTTTACTATCTAAAGATTCAATTTGCTGCATTTTGTCCTCTAGCAGTTGCTTCAATTCTTGCTCATTTTTCTTCTGTTCTTCTAATGCCATGTTTATGTTCTCTTTCTCTGTCTTCATTTTTTCATATTCAGATGAAAGCTTCTCCAGTTCTAGCAATTTGTTCTTTAATGTTTCAACTTCAGCATTCAAAGACAATAGAGCATTGTTCTTTTCTTGCAATTCATTCATATTATTGCCATATACATCTTCAATTTCTCTACATCGTGTTTCCCATGCTGCAGATACTTCTGTAACATGAAGAATAGTTTCATCTTTTTCATTCAATTCTTTTTGCAATTTTTCATTAATTGTTAACAAATTTTCTTGTAAACTCATAATTCTGTCCTCATAATCTTGCTGATTTTCTTGCAATAGAGATTCTTTTTCAGCGATTTGTTGTTTTATAAAACTTTCATGATCACGAGTTTCATTCAGCTGATCTGTTAGTGCTGCCTTAGCCTGTAATTCAATATTTAGTCTTTCTTCTAATGACATAACTTCATTGCACTTTTCATCTAATTGTTGTTGACATGCCATTAATTCATTCTGTACACGCAAGATACATTCAGATTTTTCATCCATTTGCCCTTCACGAGATGCAAACATTTCTTCAAGCTGTCTAATTTTTGCATCTTTCCCCTTTCCAACCAAATGCAATTTCTTAATTTCAGCATGACACTGCTCTTTGGCAGACATCACAGACTCAAGATCATCTTTCAGAGTGGATATCTCATTTTCCTTTGTTTGGAGAATTTGTCTAGCACTCTCAAGTTCTTGTGCCATACAATTTCTTTGCCTCTCCATTTCATCTCTTTCTATACTAAGATTTTCATACTCATCACGACTTGCCATTAAATCATCTTCTAAACGGTCAAGCTCATCATTCTTTCTGTCAATGGCCTCTTCTGCTGCATAAAGTCTGTCCTCAAAGTCATGACAACGGTCTCTCCATTCATCTACATCAGCAATAGCATTGTCCAGTCTAAAATTCAGATCTTGTTCTATGTCTTCCAGCATTACAACCTTTTCATTTAACTCTTTAACATTTTCTTGTAAGATCAAAATATCTGTGTCCTTATCAGCAATTAATTTTTGTTGTTCTTTCACAAATTCTTCAATTTTCTTTAGCTTTGCCTCTTTACCTTTACTAAGTTTTTGCAATTTGACCTTTTCTTGGCTAAGCACTTTATTTTCATGACTCAGAGTAGCCAACTTCTTTTTCAAATCATTAGGTGGAATACGAGCAGAGCCTTCAGCTGCATTTACCACATCCTGTTCTTTATCATCATCATCATTGGTACCTAAGGAATCACTTAGTGATCTAGCAAGCTTAACTTTTTCTTCTTTTTCTGAAATTACATTACCGATATCTTCACTCAATTCTTTTAATTTATCTTCATCTTCTGTGAAACTATTTTTAATTTGATCAAGTTCTTCTTTAGCACAATCCAATTCAAATTCTAAAATTATTTTTTCTTCCTTCAATTTCTTGACTAGAGATTCATTTTGACTGAAAGTTTCAAGTGCAGCATCTTTTTCTGCTACTGTATTTTCAAGTTCTTTTACCTTAATTTGTACTTCATTAAATTTCTCTTCCCATTGTTTCACATTTTGCTCCTTAGAGCTAATCTCTAGCTTCAGTTCATTTTCTCGTTCAGTCAACTTATCAATTTTTTCATTTAAATTGGCAAGTTGGTCCATAAGGTTATTATTGACATCATCCCTTTTTGCAATTTCACTTTCTTTTTCATCAATAACTTCCTCCATTTTCTTTAATTTTGCTTCTTTACCTCTATTGACTTTCTGTAGTTTTACAAAGTCAGAGTTAAGCTTTTCTCTATCTTTCATTAACTGTGCTATATTTTCTTTTTCAGTTTTTAGTAGTTTTTCAAACTCTTCAATTTGCGAAACTCTTAAATCAATTTCTTCATTTTTCTTTGCAATTTCATTTTCAAAATTTTGACTTATCTGCTTAATCTTGGCACTCTTCCCCTTGTCAATCATTTGTAATTTAGCAGTGGCAACTTTTAATTTTTCATTTTCTTTGCTTAAGACACTTATTTCAACAGTGTTTTGGCCAACAGAACTATTTGTACTTTGTCGGATCAATAAATTTGAGAGCCTTTCTATTTCTTCATCTTTAGCTTTGCACAATGCTTCTAGCTCTAAACATTTTACTTCACCTTCAATGTTTATTGATGAATCAATTTCAGTTATACTTGCACTCATGTCATGAACTTTATTGTCCAGAGTATCCCTTTCAGCTAACAGGTCATCTCTTTCTTTTCTTAATTGTTCAAAGTTTTCATTCATTAGTTTCAATTTAGTATCTTTGCCTTTACCAACTTTCAACAACTTTTTATTATCAGCTTTAAATTTATTTCTTTCTTCTGTTACTTTTTTCAATTTTTGAACTAGATCATTTACATCCTCATTAGCTAAATCAGATGTTACTGAAGAAAATGAAGAATTCAAACTAGAAACCTCTTTTGGCAAGATTTGGGCAGTTATTACTGTAGGCAATCCAGAGGCACTTGCTTCTATACTAGTCAACATAGTCTCACTATGTTGAGAATGACTTAGTTCTGAAGTGTGCATAGGTACAAAGGCTTCTTCAGAAACAACTGGTCTATTTTGTTCTTTCTGAGAAGTAAGCACAACAATATATTCATCTTTCTGCTTCAATTGTTCTTCTAAGGTACCAATATGGTTTTGAAGAAGCTGTTTCTCTCTTTCAAGTCTATCACAAAAGTCTTTAAAGTCAGAATCATCTTGTTCAAATAACTTTCTAGACAAATTATCCTTTAATTCATTTATCAACAAATCTTTTTCCTCTAAACTTTCTCTCAAGTTTGAAATTTCACTACGAAGCTTATCGGTATTGTAATCATCGGTCTTCAATTCATTCACATTTTCTTGACCTTCACTATCCTGAATATCTTTATCTTCGAACATTTTTATCTGATTAGTTAAATCCTCAATTTGATGTTCATATCGCTTTAAATCATTATCTTTCTCTTCAAGTGATAATCCAATTTCGCTTACACGAGCATTAGAAGCTGTTAACTCTTTTTCCTTTTCAGATAGTTCAGTTTCTAGTTTAGCAATCTCCTCTTGTTTCACCTTCATAGTTTCAGAAATTTCTTCATTAGTCTCTTTTAATTCTTTAATTTTTTCTTCACTAGCTAACTCTATTGAGGAGATGTGCTCTTGGAGGTTTGAAATCTTCAAATCCAATTCACCGGTTAGAGTTTCAAGGCGCTCTACATCTGCTGTTTTTGTGTCCAGATCTTTCAGGCATGATGAAAGTTTGAGTTTTTCAATGCTACAACAAGTCTCCAGTGACATACATTTTTCTCTGAAATCACAGACTTCAGCCTCAACTATTTCCAGTGGTATATTCTTACCAGTCTTGTCAGCAAGCTGCTCTGTAAGTAAATTTCTCTCATCTTTTAAAGTTTCAATTTCCAGTTGTAACTGGCTAATAATAGCATTATTATCCTCTCCCAAATAAGGTGGACCCTCAGTTTCATCCCCAGCAGATAAAGGTTTGAGTAATTCTATATCACTTACACTTGTTTCTTTTGTATCATCTTTACTCTGTGATTGAATTAAATCCTTTTGTTGACTGTTTTGAATCTGAAATAAATAAGGAAAATTTCCATTAGAATTCAATGAAAAAACAAATGTGTAAACCACATTAAAGCCCGATTTAAAAAACTTTAACGCAAAAGTTACAAAGGGAAAAATCCATAATAAAGTCAGGTAGAGTTGTGGTTACTTTCTAATTCTGTTCATCACATGGAATGTTATCATTGTTTGAAGTTCATAAAGTCTGACAAAAGATGGCAGAAATATATGCTACATTGAAAACTTTAACGGAATTGGTAACGACACCGGACGCCCTCCTGACCGCCCGCCCGTGTTTCGCCAAACTATTCGCCGAATCTTTCGATGAAAAATCCGGCTTATTACACATTTAAATGGTTAATTTATAAAGGTCCATCAATATCCGATATTAATTGACTCAATTAGAATAAGATCTTGAAGTAACAATACATTCCAGAAAACAATCAGGGAGTAACAAAATAATTTTCATAAAATTTATATAAAATTTGTAAAATTTAAAGGAAAATTATTTTTTGTACATGATGAACAAGAACACCACTGGGCGGAGCATCATATACACAAAAGTGTTGTTTTTTTTAGTTAAGATGAAGCATTAGTAAGACATGAGAATATTTCAGATGAATATCATATTATGAATAATTGTGGAAAACAAAGTAGAAAAAAAAAGTTTTAAGGTAATAGTGACCTTGACCTTTGACCTTGTGACCCCAAAATCAATAGGGGTATTCTACCCGATATGGACAATCATCCTATGAAGTTTGAATATTGTTGACCAAATGGAACTTAAGTTATGCTCCGGAAACTGTTTTCAGTTTAAAGGAAATAGTGACCTTGACCTTTGACCTTGTGACCCCCAATATGGACAATCATCCTATGAAGTTTGAATATTGTTGACCAAATGGAACTTAAATTATTCTCCGGAAACTGTTTTCAGTTTTATGGTAATAGTGACCTTGACCTTTGACCCCCAAAATCAATAGGGGTCTACTACCCGATATGGACAATCATTGTATGTAGTTTGAATATTGTTGACCAAATGGAACTTAAGTTATGCTCCGGAAACTGTTTTCAGTTTTAAGGTAATAGTGACCTTGACCTTTGACCTTATGACCACAAAATCAATAGGGGTCTTCTACCCGATATGGACAATCATCGTATGAAGTTTGAATAATGTGGACCAAATGGAACTTAAGTTATGCTCTGGAAACTGTTTTCAGTTTTATGGTAATAGTGACCTTGACATTTGACCTTGTGATCCCAAAATCAATAGGGATCTTCTACCCGATATGGACAATCATCCTATGGAGTTTGAATATTGTGGGCCAAATGGAACTTAAGTTATGCTCCAGAAACTGTTTTCAGTTTTAAGGTAATAGTGACCTTGACCTTTGACCTTGTGACCACAAAACCAATAGGGGTCTTCTATCCGATATGGACAATCATCCTATGAAGTTTGAATAATGCAGGCCAAATGGAACTTCAGTTATGCTCCGGAAACTGTTTTCAGTTTTAAGGTTATAGTGACCTTGACCTTTGACCTTGTGACCAAAAAACAATAGGGGTCTTCTAACCGATATGGGCAATCATCATATGAAGTTTGAATATTGTTGGCCAAATGGAAATTAAGTTATGCTCCGGAAACCAAATTGCTAACGGACGGACGGACAGACGGACGCCAGGGGGTATAACATAATATGTCCGAAATTCTTTTGGGCATATAAAAAGGAAAAACTAGTTTTTGCATCCCAAAACTATAACTGCGATCTAAGTTTCTGTATGCATTATGTACACAGGATCTAAAAACGTGTACAAAGGGATATAGCAATGGATAAATTTATCATTTTTAACCATTACATATAAATAAATCTTCCCACACATACAGGGCGTTTCAAAATATAGGAAATCCTTATGACAGCTCAAACATTTTAATGTATCAACAAATGTAGGTACAATGTACATTTAACCACGTTTCAAATTTGAATGTATTTTTTTTTCAGAAAACAGGCATTAAATACTTTTACATAATTACACTATTCTCTTTCAGAATTAGAGCAAATTTTAATATGATTACATCAATTTGTGAATACTATTTTATTTTCTACTTCAAAGTAGATCGGCTTAATTGATAAACTAAAGAAAATGTATATGAGCGTTAGGAAAATATATTAACGTATTTGAAAATCTACAATCTTAAATATGGCCTTGACTTTGAACACAACAAACTGCCGGGTGGTATAGTCCGACAATATTAACCTGAGCCTGACCTTTATGCAAGAATAAATAAAACACAATATTCGCTGTCTATTTTTTGTCTTCGTTCGTAAATCACCCTTTATCGGAAACTTTCGGCAAATTACACATACTGAATAATTGATTTTGTTTTCATAAAAAAATCTTTGAAACTTAGTCACAATATTGGGAACTTACATGGTTTCCTCATATAATAATGAGACCTAAATTAAAAGTACCATAATATGTCATGTTTACGAAACTGATTTTTAGTCACATGGTTGTCATGAACACGTGTATAATGTTATACACGCTTACGGAAACTCGTGATTTAATGTAAGTGAAGTGTGTTATTATTATAATAAGGTAGTTCAATCTCAGGTTAATATTGTAGAACTGTAAGTAACGTTAAACATTTCTGTCAATAAAGTAATTCAGTTAAAGAGATATTGTGGCTATTGAAGAAAATCAGGACCAGTTGTTTGACATGTTTGATCTTAAAGTTCAAATTTTCTGGTTGTAATTCTTTAATTTTCAAAAACTATAGATAATTATAAAATATTATCCAAAATTTCGCGAAATTTGGTCATCAAACAACGGCGCAATACGAATTTTAACTCTTGGGCGTAACACACCTGCATCAAGTTATGCATGAGTTATCGTTCGTGACCGGAATCGGTATGACGTCATCGTAGTCCTACATCCTGAAAGCGGTTATTAGAAACACAGGTGCAAGATACTATGTTTCCCAATTATAGAATATATAGAGAAGATATAGATCGATTTTCTTCAAATAAAAAGTATTTTATGTAGAATAATCCTTTCTAGGTCGAATAGCGAAAGAATTTTGACGATTGTGCATTATTTGTGAATGTGGTGATTATGACCGTGAAACAGGTGTTTGAGACTTTTTTGAGAGTATAAGTATATATTATAGTAAGGAACATTTGTGTCTTGTGCTTGTAATTAGAAATAAATGCTAATTAAATAATTGCTATTTACAACTTAGTTTGTAATTCTTTCATGATATCAATTTAAGTAAATTTGAAGTATTAGTTCGGAGCCCATATTCTTATGAAGATGAGAATTTATTACTTACCGTTGATCATGGTGTTTCAGATTTCTTCAGCACCAGTTTTAAATTATTATCACAGAATGTTAAAACATTAATTCCGATGCAACTTATGTTTTAAAAAAAACTTTACACTGTAATGGTTTATAAGAATTTCATCTTTGTTCGAGGGACTGCACTCACAGTGGTTTCAAATAGATTAAGATAACTTGTTCAAAACGACGACAACTCGGCGACGAAGTAAATAATTTCAAATCGTATCTTCATCGTGTTTCGAATAGTTCTTAATAATTCCCTTTGTTGTATTTATATGCTTTTCCGTAATTCCATATGAGAATTTAAGTTTTAATAAAATCACAAATAACTCCTTGGTAAATTCAACTGTTAATATATTTGTCTAACAAACTAGTAAAAACAAAGATTTATTAGCGCGAATTGACTTCCGTGAAAAACAATTTCAACTCCGATTCAAAAGATTATTTTCTAACATCATTATTCAGACCAATATTAACTACAATTAAAAAGTATATAATTGGCGACAGCCTTTTGACAGGTCATGTGTAACAAATGCAATTTGTTGGCGATGATATCTTAATCTACATTAAGGACCCCAATATATAGAGGCTCACCGCGGGACTTTTTTGTCATCTTGTACGAATTTTATTGTTTCCCGTGGGGAACCTCACAAACTTAATTAACACATTTAAAGTTAGGGGTACATCAAAATAATTTATCAATTACTCTTTTGTGTCATCAAATTATTGATACTATTGGGTATGTTTCCATGGACACAGACTCTCAAATCCTGACACGTGTTGGCTATCACTCTGCCGTCGACATTAATATACAAAGTACGTACCGCACCCTCAATCAATTTCAACATTGTCTAACAGACGTCATGCTGTGAATTCAAAAGAAATTTTTAATCCGCTGACATATGTTACGCGATATATTGGAGATAAGGTAAATGATAGTAGATGACCGTTCAGGCGATCAAGTTCATATTACGCATTTAAATATTTTTTGTGCAAAATAGCGAGGTTTAGAATGCCGGTCTCATCATTTAATATAATCGCACAACCAGCGATATAAAGATATATATATTTTAATGTTTAATCAATTTTCATTCCATGATTTTTAAATGCGATTTTTAGATAAATTAATTTTTATGCTTATTTTTCAAACTAATATTTACTGCACCCAACATTACGAAACAATTTGAGTAGTATTTTCTGCACAACATTGCTGTCACCTGATTTTCCTTTTTTCATCTTTGGTTCCTTGAGAAAAAAACACGAGGTACACTATTTTCTTTTCAAAAAGGAAATTAAATAGCGTTTTCCGCACGAAGATTATATTTTTGGCAAGTATCTGTCAAAATATGACGAAATCATAACTTTACGTAGTCTAAGTTATTTCTGCCGAGTTTTTTCAATCTTTTTCCACTTTCACTTGGTCATCATATAGAAATAAAAAAAACGCGCTTGCTCTTAACCAGTTTCAGACTCATTTAATGTAATGACGTATTCGATTTAATTTCTTTTTGAACCTTTTTTTCACGCAAATAAAAAGTACATCACAAAAAAACTACTTAATATCATGGAATTGTCGATGAATGCAATCAAATATACAACATATAAGCCTAGTTATTAAACTGGTTTATATAAAATAAAAAAAAATCATGTAGGAAATGTAATTATTAATAAAAAAATGCAAATTTAATTTCAAAATGTTTTTGCGACTGATTAATTGACAGGCGTGTATAAATTACAATCCATTGACTGTTACAACAGGTTTTAATCGATAGGACTACGATGACGTCACACACGGTAGATAAGCGATGTTGTAATATCGGCTAAATTGATACAGGTTTAAATCAGAGTTAAATATCTCGATATACACATTGTTTACATGCGTTAAGCGTGAGTGTCTGCTGAGATACAATAGAAATACGTAATATTTTGATGTTTAATCGTTTTTTGTGTCCAACGATAAATTTCACCTTTAACAATGACATTGACCTTCGCAAAACTGATTAAACACGAGTTTACTAATGAGTTTACTCATTAATTATATCATAAACAAGTAATTTTTAAAAAATCAAATTATAAACCCATGTATAGCTTTTTAAAAATATTTAAAGATCTTTTTTGGTTGGGTTCAACATCGTAACATATATGATATTGTAGGTTATATCATGGCAGTCAGTCAACCAACTCACTGTTTCTGGACATTTAGCTGTTAACCAGTAGCTATGTGTTACTTCTTTTAGTGACTGACAACTAACCTACATGATTAAGAATCAGTGTTAGGAGTAAGAATGGCCGTAGCTACCAAGTGAGTTAGCCAGACGGGCGTAAAGATCTTAAAACAAGAATTTAAAACCTGGAATATGCTCAGCGCTAACATGAGAAGTAATATACATGATAATATGCAATGTGCTCTTTACCATGAAGGTACATATAGTTTATGAAACATACATGTATAACAATATGAATAGAAATTTTATCATAAAGTATTATAGAGTTCCTATTAAATTTTGTATAAAAGTTTACTGAACTTTTGAAATTATACCATTCTGCAGACATAAATATTGACCAAAACTGTGTAAAAGAAAGCTTTATCTCTGCTTAAGAATGAAATAATACTCAAATATACCTTTTCTAAAACCATAGATGAATGTCTGAGGCTGGAAAGAACAAGCCTCTCTTTATTCATGGCAGCCTTCTGTGATGCTATCATTTCTGTTTCCACTTCATATGCATCACATAGTATACAATACTGTTCACTAGCCAGCTTATTTTTTTCTTCAAGTTCATTTATGGTACATCTGCATGAATCAAGCTCAAGATTGGCACAAGTCAATAATTTACATTTGTTTTCTAATTCTTCTGTCTTAAGTTGAAGTTCTTCTTCATTCGCCATATGCAAAGTTTTTGACTGCTCATCTAAAACTGTCACTCGTCCGGTTAAACTTTCAAGCTTATCCTTAATTATATCATATTCATGATAAGTTGCTTTTACTTTTTCTTCAAGTTTTTCCAGCAAAACATTTGTTTCCTTGATTTCAGCATCTTTCTGTGTTAATGTTTCATTCATACATTCAGAACTTTTAAGCAAGTATTCAATTTGTAACTCTAAATCCTGAGCAGATTGTGAAGCAGTTTCAATCTGTAGCAAATATTGCTCTTCCGTTTTTGTTTTTAAGTCAAGCTCTTTATCTTTTTCCAAAAGCGATAGTTTCACAGCTTCTAATTCAACATTACACTTCAAAACCCATTCATCAGAATTGTGTTGAAGCAAATCATACTTGCATTGAAGATCTTGAAATTCAAATTGGATACTTTCAATACTCAATAACTTCTCTGCTAGCTTTTGTTCAATACATTGCTTTTCATCAAGTAAAGTTAAATACTTTTGCTGTACTTGTTCATATTCTAATACTGAATTTCTTCCTTCAGTTTTATATTCATTCAAAGATTCTTCTAACTGATGAACTTTGCTTTCATGGACTTGTTTTTCTTTCAACAGTATTTGTTCTTTTTCATCTAGTTTCTTATGGAGAGTCTCAACTTCCTCATTTGTTTCAGTAATAATTTTGTCTTTTTCAATAACAGAGTTTAGTAAAGCTTCAAATTTAGTTTTCATCATAGTGAGATCTAACATCATATGTGACAATACAGCTTTATCAGATATCACATCTTCATTCAAAATAGTAAATGCATTACTTATAACATCAATTTCAACCTTTTTGCTTTCAAGAGCCTCAGATAATTTTGAACACTGATCAACATGGTCTTCAACTACATTCAATAATCTACACACTTTGTCTTCTTTTTCTTCTAGTTTTAAAGACAGCTCTGATGAGGATTTCAACAATGACTCTTTTACTTCAGTACAATCCTGGGCATACAGTTTCATCCTTTCTATTTCAGTCTTAGCTTCAAGAAGTCGAGACTCAAAAGTCAATCGATCTTTCTGAACAACTTCTAAAACATTATTTAGCTTATCATTAATGTTTCTGAGCTCTTCAATTTCGTCTCTGTTGTCACTCAACAAATCATCCTTTTCAACTATCTTGCAATTTAAAGACTGGTTTTCATTCTTCAAGCATTCCATTTTATTACTTAATTCTATAAGTTTTTCTTCCTTATCATCTAACTTACTTTCGCTTTCTTCAACTAACATCTGTAATGATTTTTGTTTTTCTTTCAACTCTTTCACTTGAAGTGTTGATAAAGATAATTTTTCATTCAAAGATTCACATTCATCCCTACGAAGCTGATTGTCTTCTTTCATTACATCAATCTCTTTATTCATACTCTTACTCTGTTCTTCTAATTGAAGTTTTATTTCATCTATCTGAGCCATTAATGAATCTTTTTCAGTTTCTAGTTCAACAATAACTGCAAGAGATTTTACTTCAGCATTTTTAAGCTGGATTTTCATGTTATAATTTTCCTTTGTTAATGTTTGTATCTTTTCCTCTTTACATGCTAATTCAGAAGATAATGCATTGGTAGACATTTTCACATGTTCATCAGCTTTGATCAGAATGCTTTCATTTTCATAGACAAGCTCTTCCACTCTCTTTTCACATAATACCTTTATTTCTTTCATCTTTTCTAAAGCTTCAATTTGACTTTCTTTCTCCTGGTGCAATTTCTTATAATCTTCTTGCAATCCACGTAAGTCACTTTGAATCATTATGTTTTGCTTATCAATATCCAAAACTTTCTTATTTAGTTCTGAAATTCTCTTGTCTTTACTTTCACAAGCACTCCTCATCTCTGATACCCATTGAAATTGTTCCAATAATTCTTTTTCAATTTGATCTTTCTGAGAAACAAGAATATCTCTTTCAGATGTTATGGCAGATATATGCTTGAACTTATTAGATATTTCAGTAACATAATGAGTACACTGACTCTGTAGTTCACTCACTTTTACATCCTTAATCTCATTTTCTTCAGTCAAAATGCTCAACTGTAGATTCAAATTTGATTCTCTATCACTGCCGTCAGATAACAAGTTTTGCATTGCAATCTTTGTTTCAGCATGAGCATCTTTCTCATTGCTCAATGATTCTTTCAAAGACTCATTTTCTTCTAAGATTGTGCACGCATTCAAAGTCTGCTCTTCATGTTTTTCTTTTAGAGTCTCAATTTCCTTTGAATAATCATCAAGAATACATTTTAAGCCATTTTCTTTTGTAATCATCTCATCTAATCTTTCTTCATGGCGACCAATACTCTTTTCACATTTTCTTATAATCATTATTGACCTTGAAACTTCACTTTGTACAGAAAGCAATTGCTCAGCAGATTCATTCAACTGAATTTCTAATGTAGTGGTAATGGAGTTTTTATTATCTAACGCTTGTGTTAATGAATCAACATTCTCTTTCAAATGTATAATTTCATCAAAAGAATTTGACAGTTCAACAACTTTCTCATCTAATCTATCTTTAAATGTATCAATAGTTCCTTCCAACATTTCTAGTTTATTATTTAAATTGTCTATAAGTTTTTCTTTCTTTTTTGTTTCTTCTGCAGAAGTTTGGAGTACAGCTTCTAAAGCAGCTAACTTGATATTTAAATCACATTTCTCTGCTTCTGAAATTTCAAACGCTTTCTTAAGTTTTTCCAAGCAAACACCTTTGTTTGTAATACATTTTTCTAGTTCTGATATTTTTAAGATAAATTCTTGTTTTTCAAGGGTAAGGCATTCAATCTGATTTGATCTGTCATTTAGCAATTTTTCATGGTCAGTGGCAGTCAATGATAACTCTTCGTGTTCTGAATTTAACAATTCATGACTTCCTTTAAGTCTGTCCAATTCTTCTTCTTTTTCTTCAAGACATCTTCTTAATGATTTTAAATTCTGCTCAAGTTCATCTCTAGCAGCCTCAGTATTTTTCAGGTTAGAATTAGTATCATCTAATGCTGACTGAAGTTCAGCCCTTTGTAAGTCTCTTGCATCAACTTGAGTAACTAAATCAGTAACATTTTCTGACAAAAGCTCAATTTTAGATTTATTTTCCTCTTTAACTTTTCTTAAGTTTGCTTCCAGTTCTTGAAGATTGTTCATCATATTGCTTAACTCAGTATCCTTTTCGGACAAACATTTTTTGAGGTCAAGAATTTCATTGTTAAGCTTTTCAAATTCTAGTAGAGCATTAGTTTTCTCAAATTCTCGTCGGTCAATATCTTCATCTTTAGACAATAGATCTTTTTGTAAACTTTCTACTCTAAACTTTAAAACTCCACGTTCTTCTTTCAGTGTCTTAACCATACTTTCAAATTCAGAAATCTTTTCACTTGATTTCAAAGATGACTCATTTAATTCCCTATATTGTTCAGTTGTGACGTCAAGTGTGTCTTTTAAATCTTCTATTTCCTCAGAATAGAGCTTCATAGTGGATTTCTGACTTTCAACTAGATTGGTTAACTCTTCAACTTTACTCCTAAGATATACATTGTCATTACACTGCAACTGATGGTTCTTTTCTAATTCCTCTTTCTCAAGTAAAAGTTTCTCATTTTTATCAGCAAGTTCTGAATTAAAATTAATTTTCATACATAGATCTTTTTCAAGACTTGACCGCACTTCAGTCAGTCCTTCTATTTCTGCTTCTAAATGTTCTACTCTTTCTAGATATTTATCTGACAATTTATCTAATTGTTCATTTTCATCAACATATTTATTCAAATTTGTTTTTAAAGTCTCTACCTGCTCAACAAGTTTTAAAACTTTACTCTCTTTAGTTTTGTTTTCATCTTCCAACTCCATCAAAGAGGTGGTTTTACTATCAATTTGAATTTGCATATCCTGTTTAGCCAAAATGAGTGAGTTCTTATCTGTTAACAGACTTTCATTTTCTGTCTTCAAGCTATTAACTTCTAACAATAAATCATTATTTTTAGATTCAAGATCAGTAATTTGAGAAGTAAGTGTTACACTTGTCTCATTCATAGATTCATTTGATTTACAAATTTCATCCTGTACTTCTGTTAGTGATGTTATGAGAGCATCATTTCTAGCAGTTAATTTCGATATTTCATCATTTAGAGATTGCACTTTAACTTCTAGATCATCAATTACATTTCCTGCAACTATTAATCTCTGATTAAGTTCATCATTTTCTCCAATCTTGTCATCTGATAATTCTTTCCAATACAATAATTGTTCGTCTTTTTGTGTGAGCTGTTCATTCAGCTGCATTATCACATTTTCTTGTTTTGCATTACAATTAGCAAGTTCACTATTTTTCTGTAACAGTTCAGCATGTTTTTGTACCATATCAGAAACTTTTTCTCTTTCAATATTAAGTTCACAATTCATTTCATTTGAAGTAATCTGCAACCTATGTAGAGCCATGCCTTGCTTCTGAAATTCACTAATAAGTGAATAAGTATCATTTGTTCTGCTTAAAACATCATTACTTAGTTCATCTACTTGCAACATAAGTAAATTAAGCTTCTCTTCTAGTCCAATTTTTTCTTCTCTAACATCATTAAGTTCTGAACATTTTTCTTCCAACATTTCTTCTTTTTTTGACAACTGATACTCTTTATCACCAAGCATATCCTGCAAATTGTCAAGAATATTTTCCATTTTTGTATTCTTTTCACCCAGAGATGTGAGTCTAACAATAGTTTCTTCCTCTTTCGAATTGATCAACTGCAAACTATTCTTGAGATTTGTTATTTCTGATTCCTTCTCATTCAAAAGTTGTTCACATTGCTTAACCTTGGCTAGACTAGACTGCAATTCATCAACAGCACAGTTTTTACCCTCCTCTAAAAATTCAACTTGTACCTTCCAGTTTTCTGTAATTTCATTTTCTTTCTCTTGCAAAGTGTTTTTAAGAGCAGTATTCTCTTCTTCAAGTTCTTTAATTTTGTTCTGAACTTCAAGTAATTTTTCTCTGAGATCATTTTCTTCTATTTCTTTGGTTTTCTTGAGATCATCAAACAATTCAGTGACTTCTGTAAGTTTATTATTGCACATATTATATTGAGACAACAGGTCCTCTTTCTCCTGACTGAGACAGTTAATTTGAGCATCCTTTTCTGTTAACAGGTTTTGAGTTTTCGAATTCTCTACTACAAAAATCTCCTCTCTCTTTTGAGAATTTTCCTTCAAAGTTAACACTTCGTTTTTTAACAAACAGTTTTCATCTAATTGACTCTGAAAGTCATTTTTTAATTCCACAACTTGTGAAGACATAATAGATAATTCATCTCTAAGTGTTTCACTATTGGATTGACAAGTCAATAATTCAGCTTTCTTTTCTTCAACAAAAAGCTCTAACCTACCAATTTCATCATTTTGTGAACAAAGCTTAGCATTTAAATCATTAATTGAACTTTTGAACTCTTTTTCAATATTAGCTTTTTTCTCAAGTGTTTCTTCAACTTCTCTATTTTTAACATTAAGATGTTCAACTGTTTTAGAAAGTTGTTCGTGTAACTTGACATTTTTAAACTTTTCATTATCTATTTCTGATTCTAACACAGATAGTTTCTTGTTAAATGATTCATTTTCAGATCTTAAATCTTTTTCTAAACATTTTATTTTTTCAGATAAAGTTTCCATGCATGACTTATTTCCTTCAATTTTCTTTTCAGATATTTTAAACTTTGCAGTCAAAATGTTTATTTCAGACTGTAGCTGGGTAACTAGATCATCTTTCTCAAAAATAGACTGCTGAAGAAGATAAATTTGTTCAAAATGTTTTACTTCAGCCTCTTGCATTGATTCAAGGCTTTGGCTTAAATCTCTAATATGTTCATCTCTAGTATGTACCTTTGGAATCCATTCTTCGAGTACTTCTTTCTCTTTGACACATAACTTTGATTGAACTGCAATCATGTCATCTTTCAATTCATTTACCATTTTTTGTGATGCTTCAATTTGTTCTTTCAAATGGTTTACATTAAATGTATGACTGTCTTCTAGTTCTACAAGTTTGGTTGAATAATCTTCATTTTCTTTCTCTAATTTTTGAGTTTGAAGATTTAAAGAGTCGTTATTTTCTCTCAACCTCTGTAGGTCATCTTTTAATTTTGCATCTCGGCTAATGAAATCTTCTAAACTAACCTGAGTTTCCTCCAACTGCACACAACAATTCTCTTTTTCAGACATTAAACCTTCATTCTTTTCATTTAGACGTTGAATCTGCAACTTACTTCCCTGCAAACTTTGTTCAATTTCACTAATTTCTTCTTTTAATTGTTTTTCTTTCTTCATAAATTGCTCTTTGATGCACTCCAGCTCACTTTTTAATTCGCCATTTTCTTTTAACTTTATCTCAAAATCATTCTTTAAACTTTCTACCTGCAAAGACATTAACTTCATTTCTTCTTCTAATGTATTATATGATGTAGTAAGTGAAACAGCATCAGTTCTCTGCGTTGTAAGTTCAGTTTCTTTTGAATCAATTGCAAATTTTAACATTTCTACTTCTTTTTTATACCCATCTTCTATCTTAGCTTTTTCTGTTGTAATTTTTTCCAATACTTCTGTCAATAATGCAATACGCTCAACTTGCTCAACAAACTTTTTATCTAACTCTTCATATCTATCATTTTCATACTTAAGATCACGTTTTAAGGAAGAAATTGTGGACAAATGAGTTTTTTCTTGCACCTCTAAATCCTGCTGTAATGATGAAACCTCAGAAGATAGAGACATATTTGTCTGAGCTTTTTGTTCAGCTAGGTCATCAGCAAGTTTGAGCTTTGTTTTCAGAATGTTAATGTCAGACTGGAGTTGTGCAATCTGAGCCTCCTTCTCCACTATATCATATTCAAACTGTTGTAATTGGTTTGTTCTAGTGGCCTTATCTTCTTCCATCAGCTTTATTGACTGTTTTATCTGTTCAATCTCTGTATCTTTGGATGTGCATCTTGGAATCCAGTTGTCCTGAATGTCTGCCTCCTTCTCAGATAGTTGGCTTTCTAGTGTAATTATTTTATTTTGTAGATCTTCTAAATCAGATTTAAATTTCTCTCGTTGTTCATCAGTGTGATTTTTATAAGACAAATGATTAGATTCTAATTCACTAAGTTTAACAGAATTTTCATTGACAGATGTAGCCAATTCTTCATTCTTTAAAAGTAATGTCTCATTTTCTTTAATCAAACTGGTAACTTCATCTTGGAGAGTTTGCTTTTCATTTGTTAACTGAGAATGTGATTTAGAAAAGTCAGTTTCCAAAGATTTATATTGGTTGCTTAGATCATCAAACATAGTTTTTGACTTTTGTAAGTCACATTTGTTCTCAGACAGTTCACACTTTACTACTTCCAATTGCTGACTAATAACTTTTAACTCATCAACTTTTAACTCCAGTTCTTGACACAGCCTGTCATTGTCTTTCCTCATTCTACTTTGAGACTCATTCATATCAGTTATGGTTGTTTGCAATTGTTGAATTTCATTTAATCTCCCCTGTAATTGATTATTTAAAGAAACTGCATAAGAAGAACTAACTGCTAATTCTTCTTTAAGCTTCTCATTGACTGACACATACCGTTCTATTTCAGATTTCTTCTCCCCAATATCAATCTGTAATGCTTCAATATGGTTTGTTTTGGCTACAAGTTCACCATTTACTTCGGTCATAATCTTTTCTTTGTCATTTTTAAGTGCAACATTTTCTAATGTTAATGCTGTTACTGATTGTTCCCTATCTTCAATAGTATTAATTAGTTTTTCATGAGAGGACATAAGTTCATTATATTTTAAACATTTTACATCTAAATCTTCCTGTAATTGTGAAATATGATCAGTTTTTAAAGAAAGACTGGAATTAAGATCTGAAATAGATTTCTCATAATCAGTTTTCAAACCATCGTTATCTTTATTAATACTTTCCATATCTTTATAGCAATTCTCAAGCTTTGAATCTAAGTCTTCATGCAGTTTTCTTAACTGTGATAGTTCTGCACAAGTAGCCATCTTCTCAGATGAGATAAGTTTCTTTTCATCAGACAAGCTGCAATTAAGCACCCTCTGTTCATCTAACTGCATAGTAAGTTCTTCTATTTCAGCAATTTTTAACTTAATAGCTTCTTCAAGGCTGTCAACTTTGGACATATAAACTTGCAGTTGACATTCTGACGCATGCAGTTTTTCATGCAACTGCAAATTATTTTGGCTTAATTCATTCTCATGCAGAGATAAAGATTCAACTTGACTAGAAAGGTTAGAGGCAAGAGACTGTAACTTTGTATTTTCTACAGTTAATTGGTCAATAGACGATGTTTTAGAAGACAAAGATGATTCTAGATTAGATATATGATCATGCAATGAATCACATTCATGCTTCATGGAGGACAAACATTCATGCTTATGTATACATTCATGATGCATGGCACTAACCTTTGAGATCAAGCTGTTGTTCTCCAATCGTTGGGTTTCTAATTCAGCTACAACCATATCCATTCTGGTCTGCCACTCAGAAGTACAAGAGTCCAGCTCTTGCCTCAATAATTCCATTTCTTCGTCATGTTTAGCACCATTCGTTTTAAGTTCATGTTCATGGTCCTTTAGCACTTGTTCTAATTCCACTGACCTTTCGGTGATTTTATCCTTGACACTTTGAATTTCAGTGTTTAAACCCATATTTTCAGATTTAAGCTGTTCATTCTCATTTTCACAGAGATTAATTTTTTCAGATAAATTCTCAATTTGATGCAGAAGTTCATTGTTTTTGGCTTCAGATGTATCATTCAATTTAGATAATTCCAACACTTTATCACTCAGGTGGTCAGTTTCTACAACAAGAGCACTGGTTTTATCATTGCTAGTAGCTAATAATTGTTCTAATTCTACATTTTTCTCATTCATTTCTTTCAATTCTTTAGTCCATTTTTCAATGGCAGATTCTTTTTCAGAGGCATCACCAAGAATTGCTGATTTCTCCTGCTTCAATAAATCTAATTCTGAACACAAATCTCTAACTGTATCTTCAAGTTTCTTACATCTTTTAGATAAGTCACATACTTCTTCACTTAGCCTGTTACACTCATCAGTTTTCAATGACAAGCTGTCAGACACTTCATCATTAGTTTTTAATAGTTCAGCATTTTCATGTTCATATTTTGAAAGACTTTGGTTTATATCATCAATCTTTGACTGAAGTTCATGAATGACAATGTCTTTGTGGGTACACTTTTCATTTACACTTTCTTCAGCAAGTCTCGCCATTTCCAACTCAGATTGTTTTTCAGCCATTAAATTTTGAGAAGAATTTAATTCCACTTGTAATACATGCTCTCGCTCTTCAAATAACTTTCTATGTTCAGTTTCAGTTTCCAATAATTTACGAGCATCACTCACTTGATTGTTCAAATCAGACCTTTCTGATTCAAATGCTAAATTTAAATCACTATTATTTTTAATTAAAACTTGTTTTTCTTCTTCAAGACTTCGTATATGTTCATCATGTACCTGAGATAAGCTCTTTATTTCAGTTGACAAACATTCACATTTCTGTTTTAGTGTCTCAATTTCATTGTCTTTCTCAGCACAAATACTAGTATTAGTCACAAGTACATTATCATAGTCAGTTTTAAGTTGGTTATAATTTTTATCAAGCGATTCTTTATCAGATTTCAGTTCAGAATACTCTTTTTCCAGGTCAGATATTTGACTCAATAGAGATTGTGTTTTACTTTCAAATTCTAAACCTTTCTCTGACTGGCCTTCCCTTAACACTTCTAATTCACGATTTTGTTGTTTAATCTCAAGTTCAAATTCTGTCAGTTTCTTCTGAAGTTCACTCTTTTCATTAGACAAAGATGATAATTGAGAATTTAATTCTTCTTTGTTTGAAAGTTCTTGTTCAAGAGTTTCCTGCAGATTCTTGAGAGATGTCTCTAATACTGAGGTATTTTCATGTAAATCAGTAATATGTTGTGTTTGCTGAGCAACAGTTTCGCCACTAGCTGCTGACTTAGTTAATTCAGAGTCCAAGTCGGCAGTGAGTTGAGTTATCTTTTCTTGAAGTGAAGTGAGTGCAGCTGAATGGTCAAGCTGAAAACAATAAAATATGGGATGTGAAACCCTATAAACAATGCCAAGTTATATACATGTGTATAATATTTATTACAAAACAAACTAAGGTTAGAAAATAAACAGGTGAGAAAATGAAATAAACAGGTGGGTTAGATCCATAGTTGGCAATTAGGAATAAACAATAGTTTAATTTTAAAAGTTATATTCAAGTTTCATATTCCTAACAATACTTGTTTCCCATTTATTCAGTTTATTATCATCAAGGGCATGTAGCTAAAAATTCAATACACAACACACTCTACTACTTATATGAAACAAATCTTTGTGAAAGAATCAACTTATAAATGATCACAACAGAGAATGTCTTAGCAAAAAGTGTAAGGATTTTAAAATTTAGTAAGAGAAATAATATAGTTATTTCTCCAGCAACTTAGCATTTAACTCTACATTAGAGGCATACAATGACTACATCTAAACGTGTGCGACTGTTTAATGAAATACTTTCAGTGGTTGTCAAGATTATTTTTATCAATTTTGTATTAGAAACACTATCAAGCATGACAAATAATGAGCATTATTCTGTATAATGATAAAATAGCATTTGGGTTCTAAACTAAAGATAGATAATTATATGCTTTTGAACATAAGCAAAGTTTTTGGCGAAAGCTTTAAAATGTCATAGATGACAGTAGTTGCATGCAAAACCCAAACCAAAAAAGTTTAAATTCAAATGTAAAACTCATTGGTAGAATAATTGAGATGGACCAGAGGTCTTAAAATGTCAAGTACCAAGTGCTAAATAAAAATGTAACAATATTTTCAAACTTATTAAAGTATTTGTATACTTCAAAATAAGAACCAAATAAAGAGGCAATATATTTCCTTGCGTATGGACATCCTCCTAATGGACCATTAATAAATAGTCAAATCCTAAAATGCAATGCAATTGAATGAAAAACTAAGAATTTACTGGATAGTATCTTTAAAATTTAGTTAAACTGAATGTGTATAAATTGTCATGAGATAAAATCATATTAAAATGCAGTGTTTTTACAACTACTTTGTTAAAACTACTTTTTAAGAACTTAACTCAAACAAAAGCAAATTTTTATTTAATGTTTTTTACTCAATACTTAGGTGGAGAATTCAAAGTAGGAATGTTGGTTAAAGCAAAACAAAAGCAGCAAGCATGAATTTGAAAGAAGGCAGAAGACAGCAGTTGGAAAAATTTGAGTAAAATAAGAATGTGACATAAGTTTAGAAATTCTTTTTAAATGTGGCTAACCTACTAAGCTTTCCTGGACAATTTTATTTCATCAGTACATGCTTACTGTTCCACATAAAGATAACAAGTTCTCTAAATTTTAGGGAAAATCAGCATTACTGCCAAATTTTGATAGATAAGTACAACAAACTTTGATGTAATGACACTTCCAGATGCAGCTTGAAATTTAACCCAGATACTCGGCATGCTCAACTTGGAATCAAGCATACAGAATGTAACCACTGTACCATGGCCACAGCTGTTTAAACACAATCTAGTAGTGATATTCTAATGTATAAAGAATTCAATAAACTAGTACATAGAAATTTAATTCAACTGTTGTCAAATGCCATCAATTAAAACCAGGGTTAATAGAATCATACACACTAACCTTAAGAGTGTCAGTCTCTGTTCTCATACATTCTATTTGTGATTCAAGATTGGTTTTCTCTTCAGTTAATACATCCAACTTTGCTGAGATAACCTTCATTTCCTCTGTTTGCTGGTCATATTTATTCTTGGAAGTTTCTAATTCAGATTGTAATGAATCAGCCTAAAAATATGAGAGATAACAAAAACATTATTTTAATTGTGAATTCAGAGAAAAACAATTTGATTGGCTGTGCAAACTAGTCTTATAACATGATAATCAAGAAAGATGAATTCTAAATCCAGTTTGCCCATGTGACCTCAAATATACTACAATATTTAAATATAAAATTATAGAGAACTGACAAAGCCACTTCTGAACTAAATTTATAGGACAGATAGTTCTTTAAAGGTTCAATGTTTACAGTTACCAGGGTTCCCACTCTTTTCTAAGAAAAAAATTCAAGGACTTTTCAAGGACTTTTCAAGGAAACTTTCGCAAATTTCAAGGACTGCTCTGGATTAACGCCTATTACTTAATTCAATAATTTACATCAAGCTCCATGGTCAAGTGATTAAGATTGCTAATTACTTTTACAAATGCTTGTGCTTCCCAAGAACAACAAATAGATACATCCAACTTTGCTGAGATAACCTTCATTTCCTCTGTTTGCTGGTCATATTTATTCTTGGAAGTTTCTAATTCAGATTGTAATGAATCAGCCTAAAAATATGAGAGATAACAAAAACATTATTTTAATTGTGAATTCAGAGAAAAACAATTTGATTGGCTGTGCAAACTAGTCTTATAACATGATAATCAAGAAAGATGAATTCTAAATCCAGTTTGCCCATGTGACCTCAAATATACTACAATATTTAAATATAAAATTATAGAGAACTGACAAAGCCACTTCTGAACTAAATTTATAGGACAGATAGTTCTTTAAAGGTTCAATGTTTACAGTTACCAGGGTTCCCACTCTTTTCTAAGAAAAAAATTCAAGGACTTTTCAAGGACTTTTCAAGGAAACTTTCGCAAATTTCAAGGACTGCTCTGGATTAACGCCTATTACTTAATTCAATAATTTACATCAAGCTCCATGGTCAAGTGATTAAGATTGCTAATTACTTTTACAAATGCTTGTGCTTCCCAAGAACAACAAATAGATGAATATAAAGATTGCATAAGAAATATACTATTATAGCGAAAATTACAAAACAGTCAAGAGTTGGAGTCTCATATTTCCTGCATGAGATTTTATAAAACAACATTTACATTATAGTTTCTGTCACATTTGACAAACAGACCCATGTTTAAAAGCACATTCAGTTTGGCAATGCCTTTGTTGTAACTTAAATTTTGTAAAATTCACAGAAAGTCCTGATTTTGTATCAAATAGTAAACTAAAAATATCTAATTTTCATTTCAATTGATCAGATCTTCTGGTTTAGCATGTTTACTTGCTGGTATATGTTCATCAACAGAGATAAAAAGGGCCATTTATAAATAAAATATGTTTTTGACCTTTCTTTGTTTAAACATTTTCTTTAAAACTACAGTCAGCTATAAACATCATACCTTTAGTTAAATTATGCTTTTTAAGTAGCAATAGATGCTATTTATTGTTTTTAGAGTCTAAAACACGATTTTAACAGATAGATTATGTGACGAATATTTTTTTGAAATTTTCACATATTCAACGCATGTTTATTCTTGAAATCGAAAAAATGAGGGAATTTCCCCTTACTTATTGCTACATTAAGAAAATCTAAAAATCAAAATGATAAAACATTAATTACAACGTAATTTGAACGATGTTTCACTTTATTGGCGATAGCGTCGGTCGCGAAAAATTTCAAATGTATGACAGTATGAAATAAAAAACTTAATTCGTTGTAAAAATGATTTGTGTTAATGATTATTTTGATATGGAATTTAACGATTATTATTATCATTTAATCAGAGTTTATTATTGTTGCCAATTTTAATTGTCTTTATAAAAACATTTGCAAACTGGCTATTACGTCTATTTAAACTGCGTCACAACATGCTCATAATTAAATACAATTATCAATTTAACGGCAAGCATCCAAAAGCTTAGCTACTTTAATCAATGCAATATCACAGTTTGTCAAATGTTTGTTAATTGCAACAATTTGATTACGTAAACAATCTTATCGGGCCGACATGTAGCACTATTGATTTTTTGAGCGGATGCCGATTGGTCTTAATAGGCGACAAAATACACATGGGTGATCAATAAACAAAGAACTTAGGCATATGCGAACGTAGTCACGCGTGTAAACATAACTTGGCGACTCCTTTGTCGATTTTATGACATCCTTGTGCCTACTTTTGTCGGCGAGTTAATCTCCCAGCGTGTAACCGACAATAAGGTTTAATTGATATGTAATTAGCATGTAATCGCCGTGGGCGGTCTTATTTTTCACAACACATATCTGGATTAACAAACGACGATCAATTAGGGAATTTAATTTTAGCATACTATGAAAATTTGTTTAACTCTTTTTCGCCGACTTCAAACTTTTTTGTCATACAGTTTAAGAACTTTTAATGCGATTTTTGCCGTTTCAGTGCGAGAAATCGCGTCCATTCCTGGAACGGTTCACATACTGACTCGGCCTGGTATGATTTCGTACCAAAGTATGGAACGAATTAGCGGCGAAACATGTCGTGAGATAAAACGCCGGTCGGCCGGACCAACGGCTCGATCTAACTGCCGGACATGTCCGGCGGTCCGGCGCTTTCGCAACCCCTGCGACAAAAAAAACACAGGGGTGATAGATAAACACAGGAGTTACTTGTTATCGGCTTTTGAAGCGTGTTTACTAAGTGCAACCCCCCGCGTAGCGCGCATCGCTGATTGGTCGATTACATCAAATAGGCGGACGTAACATACGCTCTACTTGTTGTCGATCCGAGATCTTGATTAAACTATGACTCTTGAAGGCAAAATACCTACGAGTCAAATTGACGAACGGACGATTTTGATCGAGAGTATTTTGGAATTTCCGTGCGTCAAAACCCGAGGTCTCGGGACTTATTCAAGCCCTGACTGGTATGTGCAAAAATCCCGACTTTTTCCCGGTATTCCACCGTTTTTTCGAAATTCAAGGACTTTTCCAGGCCTGGAAAAGCAATTTTGAAATTCAAGGACTTTTCCCGTTTTCAAGGAAGCGTGGGAACCCTGAGTTACCCACAAGACTCAAACTCCTAAACACACAACCTACAGACAGCAGTCAGAGATTCTCCCGACATTGCACTAAGGGTCATGTTCAGATGATCTTGGTGCCGACCAATAAATGTGTAGCCTTAATCAAAAGGAAACACTACTCATAGCATAGTGATTTCATAATTTCCATTTTAAACCAAGTTTTGCTACCTAATTTGTTATTGTTGTGGTATTAACAGAATGTGATTGGATGGTTCTTTACAAATTGTGTCACATAGACGATAATGTAAACAAGTCACTGACCACAATGATTGCATCATAAATATCATAATATCAAAGGTAAGCTGAATGTAACCCATATTGTGGAGAAGCTAGATCTACAGTGAGTGCAGCAGATAACTTTAGATCCGGTTTAAATCAGATTGAACAAGACTTTTAGAAATCATCAAAATTTCTCCTATGAATTGAAAACTTTAAACCACATGCAAATTTTACTTGATGATATCTAACTTGATAACAAATACTATATCAAACATTCTTTTTTAGCGTACACATTTTCAAATATGTTTACAGCACATAGTTTAAAATCAACAGTGGAATTTATGAAAAGTTATACTACAAATATCCAAAGTATCTGAAATTGTGATTGAAAAGTGCTGCGAAATAATAAAATTAATTGAATTTGGTTAATCACCTTTTGAGACAATTCCAGTTTCTCTTCAGTAAATTGTTTCTGTATTGCTTCAAGTTTATCTTTTAAAGCCATCACTTCAGTATCTAACTCACACTTCATTTTCTCCAGTTCTACAAAACAAACAAATAAAACAAGTTACATACAGTTAACTATTCATAATGAACACATACGTTGAAGGTTCAAAATAGCAATACAACATGAAAACATTTCAGTACATAAAAATAAGAAACCTTTTATGTTAAATTATGAACTGATAACTTGATATTCAACCATTACTTGACTTCTTATCATAAGATCCATTCTTCAAACTATATAAAGAGTATAAATCTATAGCTTTTTAATGTTTGATTGACAAAATCACTATTATAGTTAATAAGTAGGGCTGTGGATCGTCAAGCTAGTGGTGATCCGATTTGAACCACGATTCATGTGTAGCGATTCACGAATCGAACCACGAATCAAACCACGAATCACTTGTTAACAGAGAAGCATACAGAAATTCATGTAATAACAAAAATAAGTGAAGAATTACAGATGATTTGAATATATTGAAAACCATGTACTCTTAACATTTCTATTTCCAGACCTTTTATGGGAATTTTTAGTGATACGTTTTTGTTCAAACGTGTTTCAATTAAAATTTTGACACAAGATATTACGGTCCTTACATAAATTAAAGTTTTCATTAGTTTTCAGAGGTAATTAAGCTGAAAATGTTCTTTCATTTTTTCCAAAAAAGATCGCGATCCGACGATTTCGGACATTACGAATATTTGTATACAATTTTCTGGTCGAGATTGGGAATATCCGAGTACTCAGATACTCGCAGCAGCCCTATTTATAGGTATCATCTTTAGAATCAATCATGCAGACTTAAATTGTGAAATTAATTATAAAATGCCCTAAATTCTCGGTATTTGAAATAAATATTATTTTGACTTGTAAAATATTGAATTTGTAAGCAACCTTAAAAAAGGAAATTCTCAATCATAAAGACAGAATAAATAAATTACAAGTTATCACACCATTCCTTTCAGTATGTTCAAAATATAGTCAATTTCTCTTTGAAAAACCTTATTCATCTGGAAAACGCCATAAATTTGAGTTTGAAATGTGATCAATATCATCCGTCAATCATACTGCAGTCTTGCAATACATTTTTTTACTGGGTTTAACTTTAACGCCTTGTCAACACAATACAGGTCATTTTACTAAGTTCAAAGCACCTAACCTAGCTTTCCTGGACCCTTGTCTATAACCAGTACTCACCAACCCTTCCACAAGGCCGAAAACTTCTCCATATTTTCTTATCAATGGAGGAAAATTTTCATGGAAGGGTATAACCTCTAAGGGTGGGATTCGAACCCATACCCCCTCTCGAACACGAGATTCCAAATCCCAGTGTGCTACCAACTGGGCTAAATATAACTTTTATTTCAAATTTAAATACTAAAATTTATGTATTTATATAATGAATTATCTCCCTTTACCTTGTACTTGACTAAGAGATTCTGATGATTTATTTTCCAAGTCTAGTTTTTCAGCAGTTAGTTTCTCTATGAATGTTTCCTGTTGCTCAACATTAGATTCAGCAGTTTTCAGATCATTTTTTAATCTTTCAATCTCATCACTCTGGGCTTTAATTCTCTCTTGGTAATCAAGTAAACTTGATGACTGTGTCTCAGCTTGTTGATTCTTAACCTAAAATAAATACATGTACACTTTCCAATGTAATCAACAAAGAAATTCATTATATGCTATTCCTTTAAATACAAGCAAAAGAGACTATCACATAATAACCCCATGTTGTTAATGGAATCAAAAAATGATGTCTAAGCTATGTATCTCCATAAGTGGTAATGCTGATTAAAGTTAAAATTTAAAATAAATGATTAGGTCTGTTTTATTGAAACTGTGATAGCACCATTTGGTGTAACAGTCCCAATTTTGTGGTCCAAAAAAAACTACCGAGTTAAAAATATAAGATTTTATAAAAGAAAAAGTGTGTAAACTTGATTAAAACAAGATTGTAAACATGATTGTCACTAAGACTGAGGGGTGGAAAGTTGAACTATCAATTGATCTATTATGTCACAACTTCAGTTATGTCAAGAAAAATTTTCAGTAAGTCCCATTCGTAAACTTTGTCTCAGAAGTTATAAGTTGAGTTAATAGTTCAATGTTTTAGTACCAAATATTAACTGAAACCAGTAGCTGTAGTTAAATTTCATTCAACCGTCAGTGGTGCTTACACTAATGCTGCTGATTTAAATACTTGATGTTTGTTCAATAAATCCTGTATTGTGCCTTAGCTCATACATGTATCAGCATGGATAAAATTGTGAAATAGAATGATTTATAATGGAAAAACTTGTCACTAATTGATCTTGGGTAAAAGCTACCACTTTCAGAGTTATTATGAACAGAATTTGGTTTTTACTCAGAACCATGCTGGTCACCTAAGGTTACTATATTCAAAATTTAATTACAAGATTATGTAGCAGAGGTATAATATGGCACTTGTACCCCCTCAACGTGGCAGAATGTCCGCTTATGACTCAAGAGGTTGTGGGTTCGAATCTCAGTTCAGACCATGGATTTATGGCAGGTTACAATAATACACTGAAGTTATAAAGTAAAGCACAAGAATACCATACCCCATGTATGCAATAATACTAACCATTTCTAATTGTTGTAAAAGATCATCTTTCTGTTGCAGTAAATGATCTCTCTCATTTTTTACTGTTTGTAAATCTGACATTAAAGATTGGTTGTCTACTTCTAGTTGATTACATTTCATATCTAGTTCTTCTTTCTCTCTGATAAGATTTTCTAAGAATAAAAACAATACATCAATAACTAACAGACATAACAAATCATATTGACATGGGTGCAAGTTGATCATTTTCATAATCCTAAAATTCCATATTTTCGGGGATTTCAATGCCTTTCACATAAGTATATGTACAAGCTCCACTATCTCTAAACTATAGCCGCGGCCGTGGAGTAGTGGTAAGCATGTCTGACTTCCAATCCGGTGATCCCGGGTTCAAAACCCGGTGGCGGCAGGTCATACCCTATACATGAGTTGTCGGCCTCATGGTAGGGTAAGTTAGTACTGGTGATAGATAAGTGTCCAGGAAACCTATAGTAGGAAGAGCTGGCCGTCATGTATATGACCTATATATGTGTTGAATGCGATGTTAAAAAAAAATCTCACAATCTCTCTCTGTCTCTAAACTATAGGATGAGTCCTGAAAACTTTTACCTCTGTATAGATTTTTATCATTTTATATGAACAATAGATAAAATAAATTTGATAAGACTTAATAATATGACCAAATCATTGATAGCTGGTTACGGTTTGGCCAATGAGAGCCTGTCTGATAAATACGTGATAAAGTTATGTCTGGTAACATGCAGGAGAGTGAAATCAGAAGAGAGTTGTATTTTAGCTATGACAGATATTAGACACAGGTTACCTGGCAGAGCTTTTTTTCAGTACTTGGGGAAGCAGCCTGGGGCCTTTTTATAAATAGAACATTTGGGGAAATTTTATTGAAAGGGGAACAAAATATCCAATGTAAACTCCTAACCTGGGGAAAACTGCATGATTTTCAAAACAAATTCAAGAGAGGAAGGCACCTGTTAACGGCCCCTGATATATAAGGAAAAAAAGGCCTGCCTGGGATGTAACTGAGTTAAATGTGTTTAATGATAAATTCATTAACTACAATTAATTACAATGGAGCAAGTTTCTCTGTTGCCCAGTAAAAAACCCAGCAGTGAAGCACCATAATGTTACAACATTTATCTGTCATCATTGTAAGTTTAACATTATTCAAGAGTGCAGCCTGTCAATTTTAATTGCCCAACAATTGAACAAAACAAAGTAAACCTCAATCAAAAAAGAAAATCCTACCTTTCAAGACAGATAACTCCTCAAATTCTGCTACCTTCTTTAACAATGAATCTCTTTCATTCTGTACATCAGTAAGTTGAGTTTTTATTTCATCTAGCTCAACAGAAGATCCAGATTTCTACAACAATAAAAAATAAAATAATCAATATCTAATTCCACTGAAACATCAACAAATTTGCTGAAATGAGTATTCTGTACTTGCCAATATATTTTGAAATTAATATGCATGTATGAAATCCTCTACTTATACACACATAGTCATTTTTAAGGGTATATTAAAATAAGTAGTAAGAATGTCCCAGCATTCAGTACATTCATCTTAGGGTCAGTGAAAGAAAGCAAACATCCCGCCATCTGCAGGTTGTGAATGTTTACACAACCTGTCTATAGCAGGGATATAATATTGTAGCCAGTGTTTGTATGCTTGTGTTTAATGGAACATTACTACATAAAGGTTGTAGACATTACAGTATTAAATTTAGGTTAAATTGCACACTAATTTCTAAAGCTACAGTCCCATACACATAAAACTAGCTGTGAGGGCACCATACGGGCGTCGTGCAATCAAGCTCCTCAAGGACCCGTATGAACTCTTGCGTACCCATACGGACTGTTACGTTTTTACCAGGGTCCGTGAGATGAGCCAAGGATACACGTATCAGTTTCAGAGTCAAATCGTGAACAAAATCGTGGCCGAGTATATGCATATCTTCCAGCTACTGCTCTGTACGGATGTGTTGTTTTGTACCATGTGCGTACCCTCACCTTAATTCGCAAGGCTTCCCACAAACTACGACTGTCTGCACGTATGGGTTCGCAACAAGCCACGATTTTATGGGACTGAGGCATAAATTGACTAATACCTAAAGGTTATATCTCACTGAAAATATATTCTCACCTTTTTTAATTGTGAAATTTCTTTTTCTAATCCTTTAATTTTGGCAGTAAGTTGTGCTTTAACTTTCAACATTTTAGTGTCAGCACCTTTTCCTACATTACTAGCACCAGTATCCTCAGATTGTTTCTGTAATTTATCAATTTCGTCAGTTTTATCTTTAACCAATGTTTTCAAGTTTTCTATTTCATCTTCTTTATCTCTTAGTAAACCAGTTAAACTATCAGCTTTCTCTTGTAAACATTCAAGTTTTTCAATCTGTTGACGTTTTTCATCTAACAGTTTCTGTAGTTGTTTAACATCTTCAGCATGTTCACTACTACTGTCAACAACTTCAGTACCAGGACTATCAGACTTACTATTAGATTTAGCAACGTCTTTTATTTCACCAGGGTTCTTTAATAGTTTATCATATCTACCTTGTAAAGCCTCATACTGACTTAAAGATTGATTATAAGCCGTTTCTAACTGATCAGCAGAGGATTTTAACGATTGAATTTGTAAATCCTTTTCAGAAACTTCAATGTCATGTTTTTCAACTAGGTCATGAATTTTTGTCTGAAACTTTTTTCTTTCATCTTGTAATTGGTTATCCATATCAGCCATGTTTGACTGGCATAGAATCATCTGCTCAGTCATTTGTTGTAACTTTTCTTTGAAACTTTTTTGTATTTCTTGACTTTCATTCAATTCTTTTTCTTTCTGAGCTGAATCTTTTTGAAGAACTTCTATCACTTTTATTTTACCTTCAAGAACATCATTTATATCCTTCAACTTCTGTTCTAACATTTGAATCACTGTATCCTGTATATTAACTTCACTTTTAGACATTATTTTCTGAACATCCCTCTCATGTCTTGATATAATCTCTCTCAAGTCATTTTCAGCCACTAGTAATTCACTCTCCTTATCTTTCACAACTTTTTTAAGTTTAGCTAAATGCTCCTCTTGTTCCTTTAAAGTTTCTTCAAAATATCGTTGAGACTCTGTTAGTCTGAGATTAAATCTTTCAGTTTCAAGTTTTAAATCATGATCAGATTTTTCAACTAATTCGCGAAGTTGTCCAAGCACTTCATCGTTACTTTCAACTTTACCAGTTAGTTTAGACACCAACATAGACAGATCATTGATGTTTTGATCTTTTTCTTTAAGACTAGATTGAAGTACCTGGAATGAAAAATATACAAGTTATAGTAAGTATTATTAAAATCACACACAGAGGAGATATTACAGCCAGTCATGTTTCTTCTTAAATAAAGATGGAGTTGGGTTCAATTTCAAGGGAGCATATTTCACTGATCAATGTTTTTCTAACTTTCTTAACATTGAGTAACACATAAGATTCAGTAAAGATTGCTTTGAAAATGTAAATCCAAAAGAAGACTGTAAAAGTCATGTAGTGCTATCAACAATATGGAATATACCAGAGTAAATCTGACACCAAGAATGTGCTACAATAGTTAATTCACTAAAGTTCTAGCCTAGCAAAATAAATTATTTTCCAGGTATGATAGCAGAAATTTCTAGAGTAAATTCTTAGTGCTTTTTTCAAATTTATATAAGGCATGTTTTTTCAGCAGACAAAACTTCTGTGATCACAACTATTTTGGAAAATCAATATTTTTTACTAAATACTTCACTAAATTGATTTTCATTACTTTTTATCTTTTGTCATCATTAATTTTAATTTTGCTGTACAAATTACTTGATAAAACACAAGCAAATGATGGTTTAACGCAACATACTATTATATCAACAACAGTGAAGTTGACTAGTTGTATCAGAATTTTACTTAAATGAAGCAGATTTAAAACCTCTGATAGCAAATGGGAAAAATATTATTGTGGACATGAATTCTGTACCTAGACTGATGACATAAGATATAACAGAAAGTTCATGCAGAAATATCCTTTTATAAAGTATCCTCCAAGGTCCTAATTTCGTCCCTGTCCTAATTTCGTCACCATTTTTGTTTTGGTCGAGATACCACAAGATTTCAACAGGTGGCTGTGAGTTGTAGTGGGAAAAAAGATACTATGCATAGTATTTAACACTCAAGTGATTTCAAGTGCAAATAAGCAGTTGCAATTATCTATTCCGCGTGCTTTTACTTATTTCCTTTTTAAATCCTAAGTTAGGGTGACGAAATATGTACACTGGAGTATATACGTGTATGATGTAAAAAGCATAATTTACTGACACAGAAAATGTAATCAATTTACCTGAATAACCTTGTCACGACCTCTGATAACTTCATTTTTCTCACCAACAAATTCTTGTAAGTCAATTAAACGTCTTTCTAACTCCAAAATTTTGTTGTTTAGATCAAGTAAATTTTTGTCTTTATATACAATCTGAGCATACATTTGTTGAACTTTAAACTGTAAAAATACAAAAAATAAAAATTATATCAGGCAAATTATGATGTGCAGTGTAGAAAAAAAAACAATGCTTCATAAATTTTCTTCTCATATAAGAGATGGCCCTTTGATAAAAAAAGTCATATGAATGAATTTTCCATTTAATATCAATACTGAAAGTTAGCCCATTGCTCATTAAATGTTTCATCAAATTCATTTACTATTTCTGTAACTCAGAGCACTTAAATAAATAAAAACAGAAAAGATACAAACTTTTATTAAAATTAAAGACTGAGGAAAACCATTTTACAGTTTATCAACACAACCTTACACAAGTTTATCACCATGTTACACATACCATCAACTCAAACATGATTGAAAATGAGAAATCACAAATAAAAAAGTACACAGGTAGTGAGTAGCCATGAAATACATACAACATCCACTCACAAATATCTTAAAAATAGTATTACAAAATAGTTTATGGTGATAGTTGTTCCATTTTGACATTTTTTCAAGCATGTTGCTTCAGTCAGTCAACCTACTCATAGTCCATGAAGAGATTTAGATTTCTATACCAAAGCTCTTTTTTCTAAATGTTAAATAGGTCCCTCAGCACCAAGATCAGATACATACTGTTCAGCTCTAACGCAACATTAACCATAACCTACCTCAGTATCACCATCACCAGAACCTTGTACATTCATTTCTTCCATTAATTTAGTTTTATCATTTAACTGTTGAGTTAAATTAGTTATAATTTCTTCTCTCTCAGCTATTATTTTCTCTTTCACTTCTATTTGTTGATCTTTTATAGCTACAGTTTCTTCTCTTTCTTTAATGATACGATCTTTATCTTCCAGTTTTTTCTTCATCAGTAAAGACTTTCCTCTACTAGGTTTATCATTCCCTTCATCATCATTTGAATTCTAATAAAAAAAGATAACAAATTTCTAATGCTAATATACAGTCTCAACAGTGCCATCCATAATTACCTTTACACTTATGCTAATGAGTGATTTGTTTTTAAATTTTTACTAATTCTTAAGAAATTAAAAACCTATCTTTAAATATATGTTCATGTATGACAATTTAACTGTACAAAGTATCAATTATCCTTATTCTTCTTTTAGATGTTACAATCTGTTATATTATAACTACCCTTGGGGGTAAATACATCTGAGGTAACATTTTATTGTATTGATGACAAAACAGCTTTTTACAAGGCACTTTAGTGTAAAGGTAATTTTGGATGACCAGTATATACTCCACTGACAAATCAAAACTGATGCAAACAAATTTACCTGGAACAATAAAGTTCATGGGATGATAACAGTATTAATACCAAAGGTCTTAAAACTGATTTGGTAGTAAATCTTACATAGCATAATATTTTTTAGTCCTAAATATAAGACCCTACATAACATAACGGGTCTTATCTTTAGGACTAAATATTTTCGTGATTGTTCAAGAACTCAGAAATAGGTAGATGTAGAAAAGAGGGAAGCTGATTATATGAGGTAGAAAAACAGAGGTTTTGATTGTAAGTGACTATGGTTTAGGCTCTTTTAAAGCCTCTATAAATGCTATACCTTTTAAAAGTCACAAAAACCAGTCAATGTGTATTAAATTATGTTTGCCCTGATTTAGGCTATTAAAAATAATTTCGCTTAAAATATTAATAGTTATTCTGTATAAGATACAGTTTTATGAACTTTTAACACTTTTAAGTATATTAACACATGCAAAAGCAAAATGAATTATGAACAAGTAGAAATGTTGAAAACATAAATAAGCAGATTTATTAAAGTTAGTTTAAGTACATTCATATACCTTCACTTCAGTGGTTGAAGAGTCACCAGCCTCCTTTTTAGCAGATTTCTCTCCCTTTACTTCTTTAGCATCCTTTGCTTCCCTGGCTAGTTTAGCTTTGGCTTGTAGTTTCATTTTGGACAACTTAGCATTCACTTTCTACATGCAAAAAGACATGCAACATACATGAGTAAAACGGCTTTCAAGCTTTAAGTCATTGACAACACAAATATTAGAGTTAGATGATGTAACATAAACATTCACAGAATAGACAATGGCATGGGTATAAATTAGAATTCCTGAGTCAGCACTTTTTGTATAGACATATTACCCTATCTAAACTACCAAAGCCCTGAATTCTAGGAACTGTCTTAAGAATTTTCACTGAAGCTAAGAATGCAGCAAACATGGTGGATTAAGTTTAATAATTTCATACTGCAGGTTAATGCTCAGAACATTTATACAATAGGCTACATATATATAGTTATATAATTAAGTGCTACAGTAGTATTGCATTCATAATTTCATAGGTAGACTGAACCATGGTAAGTTCATAATCATATTGATAATATTACATGCGGTTAACACAGAATTGACTCACACATTTATATGCCTCAATCAGTTTAAACTCTCTTTCATTTAAAGAAAAGATAATAAGAAATTAAAGAAAGCTTCTCAAACTTCAAAGTCTTGATAGGACAAAATTTCAGATTCCTAATGATAATTGTCAAGTATGTATAATCCACAAGTTGAAAGTATAGTGGTCTATTAATGCATGCATGCAGTAACTGTCTAGATTTATATAATCATGCATAAAGCTAATAATGTTGGATTCAGAACAAAGACACACACATAGTCATTGACTTAAAGAAAGACAGATTGTTAAGATGGTAGACAACAATATTGTTAATAATTACATGACTTGAAAATGCACAGGAAAAGGGAAAATATTAATTTAGCAAAGTAATTTCAGTTAACATGCTGACATGTTGCAATACTTGACAGGTATATAGTCTTGTGATCTAAAAAGTTAACAAACACTTGTTTTTCACCAATTTCTTTTCCAAGACAAATAACTGAATGACATCAAAATATCAACTACTTATCTCTAATCAAAATTCCCAGTTGGAATTATGAGCATTTACTCTAAATCCTCCACACTAATATTGAGTTAAGTGGTAAACTAGTTCATTGCATATACGTTTTGTGCATCTGGAGTATTCAGAATAAACAATTTATCCGACATTTTCAGGCAAAAAAGCAACAGTCATTTTACGCACCATTTGATTCTTTTTTATATTTTACCTGCTGCAAGAATTCAAAGAAAAACAAATGTTAGTTTCTCTTACAAAGATCATGTGATCACATGTTCTGGTGTTAGACCAAGTAGGCTTCAAGATCATTGAAAAAGTAGGCAAATAATATGTGAAAACTTACCACAAGTTCTTCATCTTTTTTCTTTACATCCTCATCTCTTTCACGAATCATAAATTTCAGCTGTTCAATTAAACGTTGCTGCTCAAGCAGCTGTATCTCAGTGTCACCCATTATTATAAACTTTTGTGTCTTTACGTTTCTAATCTGAAAAATTGATATTGTTTCTTTTGTAATCTTTATTAATTCAAAGTGACGAAAATAAGTAAAGAAAATTTGCAAGTTACCGGTTGTCAACAGAAAACTAGTAAAAATATAGGATTTTTTCCAAAATATAGGAACTGTTGAGCGTTGGTCAGATACACGTTTGTACATAAAATGATAAATGCAACAGATTGTGAATTATCTGGTCAATTTGTGAATTTTTTCAAATTATACCAATTCAGAAGACGGCAATCTGCACTCAAATCTGGTCCAAAAATCACTGAAAGCAATAGTAGCAGAGGTATAACATGACACTTGTACTCCAATGCCACCAAGCTAGTTTTTATGGCCACATGCTAGATTGTCTGCTTACGTCTCAAGAGGCGATGGGTTCAAATCTCAGTTCGGACCATGGATTTTAATTAGATTACATTTGGCCCCAAGGTAAATAACCCACTAGGAATTTGGTGCTTGCATTCTAAGATTGTTCAACAGATATTAAAGCTCCATGAATTCGAGAAGGGATTCTGAATAGAAAGGGAGTGTATGTTGCAAAGGTATAGTATGAAGTGTATGTAGCAAAGGTAGGCTTAGTTCTGGCTTCAAAAACTTTATAAGCCGCTTTTTTAACATTTTGATTTTCGTCAGATGCGGCATTAAAGTTTTGGATCAGACCCGTTATGAAACCTCACCAGAATAACACCCATTCGTTTAAGCTCGTTTTTCTAATCAAATACCCATTCGGTAATAAGATCGTGTGCATTATTCAATAAAACATTCATTTAAACATCATTTTACACCAAAACAGCCATTAAAATATTAAAGAATTAAATAAAATAGCTGTTTTCGCTAGGAAACATTCAATCTCATTGTCTAACAGACATTTGAAGCTGTGCGAGATCTCGTTTCAACCGGAATTCTCGGTTATGAGCGTTAACAAACATAGCAGAGTAATTCCGATTGATGCCGGGAATTCCAAATAAAAATCTATTTTTAGAATTTATTTGATAACAAAGACATTTTGTTTTCTAGCAATTTAAGATTTTATTTCTTAATATTTTTTATATATAACTAACAGTATGTAAATAAAATCCTATAAATTATGTAAAACTAAAGAAAAAATATAACATGATTTTATGTTTATTTTCAACGAACATATTTTGTAAATAAATGTCGCGTGGTTGAAGCACATGGTATTGTTATCATGACCGTCAAGGTCGATCTCAACGTCACATGGTCCACATTTTGTCAAGATGGCGGCAGAGTATTGAATTTTAAGACCTATTGGAAACTTTGGCGTATTTTACGTTCGGAATGGGCACTTGTTAGGTAGTAAGTTGTCAAATTAAAAGATTATACATTATTTTAACGGGATATTCTTCAATTTTCTCCAATGCACACTTGATGTATGTATACGAGTGTGGCAGATTCCTGGCACGATTATTGGTGGACTTTTATCATACACTTGTCTTCAGCATACCCGTTCATTGACAGTATAAGCACGGGTTCACTGAAGACCTTAAGCTAAGGTACAGTGAACTCGACAGTTCCGGGTCAGTTACGAAACAAACGATGCGTGTCTCTTCAAAACGAAAGTTGTGGGAATCAAACCTGCATAAATTGATAAACAAATACTTCCACCTTACCATGCTATAATAAATTAATAGTGTTTATTTGCTTGTAATTTCCTACAATTTTCGAAATTGCATGTTGCAAACTCGATAGTTACGGGTCGCACTTGCCAATTCCGGGTCACGTGATAGATGCTTGTCTCTTTAATCCGGAGTGGTCTCAACAGGGTTAAAATCAATAAAACAGCCGACTTTTTGTCAATAAAGACTTTATCTCATAGTTTCTTCCAAGTTAAACAAAAATAAAGCTCGTAAATTAAAGATCTAATCATGTCACTTGCAATTACCTATTGCATATAAAAACCACAGGCTATCGGCGTGTGTAAGGTCAATATATCAACCGATACTATATACTTAGAAAAGGTATGTAACTCTCAAGCTTATTTCTGTAGAAAAACAGACATGGTTGTAATCTATGCCTCATAGATCAGTCAATTTTCGGCCAATTTCAGTCAGCCTGAGCTTAATCAACTCAGAAATAAATATTCTTTTCATTGCCATAAAGACCTACTGTCTATCTACAACTACAGCAGCAGAGCGAGGGGCAAAACTGCTCGAAATACGATCTAGGACACCGTGTGACCGTTGAAATGCATTGTGCCGTTAATGTTGAATACGGCAATCTATGACAAACCTCTGTTTTGTCACTTAAAACCAGTATTGTTCAATGGTAAATGTAATTATTAAGTACTCACATGTGGTCGCTTCAATGAAAAATCGCTATTGTCGATGCAGTTCGCCTTCATTCACTTGTTTACTTTCGTTTTAGACCGTTTCCGGTTCAGCGATTCAATATGGAAGCGCCCGTCAAAAACGAAAGTGAAAAAGTGAAAGAAGGCGAACTGCACGGAAATTAGCGATTTTTCAATGAAGCGACCGCATGTGAGTACTAAATAATTACATTATCTATTGAACAATACGGGTTTTAAGTGACAAAACAGATATTTGTCATAGATTACCGTATTCAATCCATTACGGCACAATGCATTTCAACGGTCACACGGTGTCCTAGATCGTATTTCGAGCAGTTTTGACTCTCGCACTGCTGCGATAGTTGTAGATAGACAGTAGGTCTTTATGGCATTGAAAAGAATATTTATTTCTGAGTTGATTAAGCTCGGGCTGACTGAAATCGGCCTAAAATTGACTGATCTACGAGGCATAGATTACAACCATGTCTGTTTTTCTACAGAAATAAGCTGGAGAGTTACATACCTTTTCTTAGTATATAGTATCGGTGTTGTTTATTTTTTGAGAATTGTTTTGTTATGTTTTGATATGTTTTTTTTATTAAGAATTATGTATTATAAGATGTGTTTAAGGGGTTTTGGGTTGTAGATGGGTCTTGAGCGGGTCCAAAGAGGGGGGGGGATATATTGACCTAACCCACGCCGATAGCCTGTGATAAAAACAAGTACCATAAATACAATTAGTTGCGTGTAAAAAGTAAAACTCAAAATGTCAAACAATAATTGTATTTAATTGACAAATATCTAACATATGGGATAAAATTATGTATAAAATCAATTTTAAATGTTAAAAAAATACTTTTTAATAAAAATAAATGATTGTATATAATACGGGTTAAGTTTTGACCCGAAATTGTCACGTGCTTACCAGGTCAAGTTGTCTGCATTATTGTCTAACAGTAATTAGATTAAACAAATCTATGAGTTAAATCGTGTTCACCGATAAATTTCCAGCAAAATGATGTGCAATAAGGACTTATTTTATCTAAATTGTGGATATAAATCGCTGTTTTTTCGAACGCATGGACGAAACGTTCACGTACTTTCGCATTGGTTGGAAAAGACGCTGTTTAGTGTTTCATGACTATGACTTCCGGTAGAGAAATGTTAACATGGAAAGTTTGTGTAACAGTAGCTAAGTGGTTAGTGTACATGACTTAACTATCATATAATCAAAATATTGAATTATTAAGGAATCATCTGTACTATTTTAAAAAAGTGACCCGGAATTGTCGATGACCCGGAACTGTCGAGTTCACTGTAGGCTATGATTCAAATGCGTTAATTTTAGGTAACTGTGCAGAGAGATATTTAGTTTAAAGCTACTAGTATATTGGTAAGGTATATTGGTATTCCTACAGCAATAAGATCAAATCAGTTGGTAAAGCCTCTATTTTCTACACTACCTTACTGTAGTCTGTATTGCAACGGTCAATTCTAACTCAACCCGGCTAACAGTAGGTTCGTCACTGTTGCAAAGTAAATAAATAATCGGTAAAGTTAATTTGATATAATGAAAACATATGTGTCAAACAAATATAATTTGCACCTAAATCAACCAACAACACGAGCAGTTAGTGGAACGAAAGTCTGGAGTACGGTACTGCTTGCGTGTCCTCATCTTCGTCCACCATCTTGGATTCTCGTAGTATCACGTGACACAAAATAGACTGATCTTAATAAACAATGAGCGAAAAGATAAAAAACAATCAAAAAGATGGTCGTAAGATTCTGTATGTAGCATTTGTGGTAAACGGTAAATATCTATCAAACTTTAGCGTCGAATTAGGGAATTTAGTCAGTTATCTTTCCCTGATAAAATCTGAAGCAATCCAATTGGTAAGTAGGTCCTTACAGTTGAAATCTTCAGATTTTATCATTGAAGTCCTATGTAAGGATAACGAAATAGTTCATCTAATATCTTTCTTGTTAATGAAGATATTTACTGAAGTGATGAAATTTAGATAGTGCTTTACCTTAAAAATACTTAGCTTGAATTTCAAACAAATTAAAAGATTTACAAAAAAAGTTATTGAAGATTAATTTTGGCAAATTGACATTGAAAAGTGAGGGTAAAATCCGAGTAATCCAACTAATTGGACCTACCTATTTGAAGAGTATACAAAGGGAAATAACTGACTAAGGTATCTTATTGCTTAGATTTTGCATATAATCTTATTTATCTTATTGATTAAAGGTTTTCACAATTTTTAACGGATAAAATATATTTTTCATATGGTGTAGTGCACACTAAATGTATGCATATTTTCATGTTTTTATCAAAACTATTTTAAGAGGGATAATATAACGTTCCAATTATAATTTATAACACAAAATGTTATACATGTAGTTGAAATACAAAATAACAATACGTGTTTGTGTAAAAACAAATCAATTCGAAGGTAGGGCAGTATTGAAAATAAATTAAGCTTACAAGTATAATTTATTTTCAAATGTATAGTCGGTGTGGTGTAATCATATAAACCACTACTGTCTTAGTAAATCTTACTAGAACGCTTTACCATTACACCAACAATTAAGAACTTACAACACATATTAAAATAAATACTATATATTTCATTGGCATCCTGAGCATGAAATGAAAATTTTGGGTTGAAAAAGAGCGAAAATTGCTTTTTTGCACCACCCTAGCGTTGCAATAGTAACTGGGATCAGGGCTCAAGGTTATTTTTGAAGACAGTTACCCAGGGAATAACTTAGCCTAGTTGCTTATGTGTCTGTCTGTTATACTAACGAAATTAGAGCATCTTGAAATAGCCCCAGCGCGTTAACTATGGTGAAAATGGCTACTTTTCAGTAATCACCCATGTCACAACCAGTGAATGATTAACGAAAATCTATTCTCTTCTTCATCTCCCAGTAGGCCTATTGTGCAGAATCCCCTCTGGGGCATCGTCGCACAGGTATTTACATAGGTCAATAAGAGGAGCGCAAAAGTAAAAGTTTAAAAACAGTTCAGCTTAGGTATAAAAACAGGATAAAACAGGCTCTCACGTCTATGATGTGCTGTATGTGTAGTGATGTCTTGAATACGTCGATGGAACTAGAGTCAACGTCTATTCCACATGACTATTGTTGATGGAAAGAAGGAGTATCTGTAGGCGTCTACTCTGCAGAATAGATGATGGAATCTGCTAGAGTGCCCTCTGGTTGATGATGTTACTGGTTGAAATATTGATCGAACTGTCCATAGGGAAGTCCACATGGTGGTGGATGACGTGGAACATGATAATTAATTTATTGTAACGCTCTTGTAATGTCTGCCAGCCTAATGCCCTCATCATCTCGCTGGTGCTGCTGGTAGTCCTGTCATCGCCCGTGAAAAATCTACCTTCACGACGCTGGGCAACGTCCAGTTGAGAGATATTGGTGGGGGTGTATGGATTCCAAGCTGTACTTGCATACTCAAGGATAAACCTTGTGAGTGTTTTATAACCGATGACCTTGACTTCTCGTGGATAGCTTTCTAGGTTTCTCCTGAGGAAGGCTAGGGAGTTGTTTGCCCTTTTTTGTGTTAATGCAACACGGGCATTCCAGGATAGGTCCTCTGAGATGGTGACTCCCAGGTACTTGCCATTTTCAAAAAACGAGAGCTAGTTCATGGTCATGTATGGTATATGACGCCTTGATTGGAGCTCACTTCCTGGTGATTCCGATGACCTCGTAGTTGCTGGGATTGAAACACATTTAAGCTAGTCCTTCTCTCCCAATGCTGTAACTTGTCTAGGTCTTCCTGTAATGCTATATGCTTTCTGCAGGCGATCGTATTATTCTATACAGCAGACTGTCGTCTGCGAAGAGCCTGGAAGTTGATGACACTTGGAATGGTAGGTCGTTAATGTATAATAAAAACAGCTATGGGCCAAGGACTGAGCCTTTGGGAACACCTGATGTTACTTGGGATGGTGATGATGAGTTTCCTTCAACCACAAATTTCAGAGTTCTTGAAGATAGAAAACTTTTTCTCCATTGGAGGGTCTGGTCTCGAATCCTATTATGGTGCAAATTAGAAGCTAGACGTTGGTGGGGTACTACATCAAATGCCTTGTTAAAGTGTAGCCAGACAGCATCAATCTGTTCTCCCTCGTTCAAAGACGAAGCAAGGTCTTACATTGACAGGAGTAATTGACTTTGTTGGCATCAAGATGATCTATGATCTGACTGTGCACTACAGTATATGTACCAGTATCTTGCAGCAAACTGAGGTCAGCGATATTCTCGCTCTCAGAGACTATCAGAATTCTCGATACAAGCGTTGATAACCTCTTGGAATGATAATGAAGACTTTTAATAGTGTTCTGGCTTAAAAAATGCATTGCATGTCTATGGAAAGTACACGATCAGTAAAGGGAAATTCATTATGAACAACATTAATTTTAGCTTTAATTTCTTTTGCTCATCTATAAATATATCCATGGATGTAGCTGCCACCTATCTATAAGTTATAGCATTATAATAAACCTACATAATTATAAATAATTCAAAATTTCAGAGTTCCGATCGAAATTAGCCTATTTTAAACATAAAATCGATGTAGTGAGTAGGTTCTGTCTTAATTCTTTATGATTTCACCACTGTAATATTCAATAATATCATAGAAGAAATCTATGGATTAAATAGAATTAACAACTCGTTGAATGGTACTTGTAGGCTCCTATGTATCACTAGCGAAGATCGTCACTAATATTGGAAAATTGTGGTTTCTGTTGATTCTTTCGCATGATATGATCAAGTAAACCAGTCTATGCGTTTGACAGATGCCGCGCGCAGTTTCCCGATCGATGTCACAAAATTCGTCTGAAATGTGTTTTATTGCCATTACGTGAATTTGTCTGTGATATGCTTGTGTTTGTTGTGGATTTATTTTGTTGTCCGAAATGCCAGGAATTGTTGTGTTTGGTCGGAGATGGTCGGTAGGATCGGATGATTTAGTGGTGCCAGCTTTACCGCTGGTAATCATACATTTAGCATGGTGGGTTAATTTCCAATATAATCGCGAATTTTGTTTCAGTGTATAAGACTTACGCATCTACATTTACCATCAATTAATTGTCTATTTGTTCTATTGATTTCATTCCTTGTTATTAATTACATATATGACTCACTGTTACTATCATTTATTGAATTGTTGATAATTTTATCCTCCTTGTAGAACATCCGTGTAGTATAGTGAACTGTTTACAACTTATGGGTAACATTTTACTTTACTTGTGTTAACTTGAATATTGAGTGAATTGATGGTAATATTCAACCAGGTAGCTTATAGTACACTAAAATATCATACAGGTACTATCTATATGTATTTGTGTCTATATGATATAAGTATTATACATTCTTTCTGTGAGTTCATGAATCTAAGAAGATCATTCCGCAAGTAGTTTATATTTAATGAGACATTACTATACAATACCAGGGTATTGATTTCTGATGCTTGTGAAAGTTATTATCAAATACCATTTTAGGTGAAAGATTAGGATCCTGGAATTAGGTTGCTCCTCTCATTGTATTCAGTCATCTGGCAAATGGCCAATGTCTGGCTTTAATGTAATAGCTCTAAAAGTAATTTATTTGCATGAATGAATGAAAAGAAATATTTGGCATACTTTAGTTCCCAGATTTTTGCCATTGAAGATGGGTTTTATCTTATCCAGGAATAGACAATTTTTAACTTTTTATGTGCTGTTACAACTTCCCAAGCTTTTCTGCTAATATGACATTTTCACCCAATTAGTTTGCACATTAAAACATATCAGTGTTTTTTTAAGATTATTTATTATATTTTGTTTGTGGTGATGTTAATGTATGTGCTATTGTGCATATAACATTTTTAGCTATTCATTGTCACAAATATCTCTTTCACTTACATAAACTTTGTTTTATCTTGACTTTATCAGGGCTATTCAGGGGTGTGTTTATGTTTACCTGTTTTATGGAAGATGACCTTTACATTTTGTTTATTGTTAAGACTTTAACACCCTGTTGTGAAAATGTGACATTTACTTCCTATAATTGAGTTTTTGTTTGGCCAACTTTTAACTACAATTATTTCAATTCACATTTTCCAATTCAACATGTGTTCTTGCGATTCTCTTTCTACATTGATTTTGCTGTCGGTTTTTTTGTTAATTGTAAAAACTGACCTTTAACAATATTTAGTGCTTATTGCCATACTTTTAAATGGGGCTTAAATTTTTTAAGGGCAATATAATTGACCTAAAAAATGTCTTCAATCAATAGATTTGATTTTGTGCAGTCAACAAGACTTGCTTTGTGTTAAACCTCAATTAAGTTTTTATCTTTTGTCTTCAGGTCTCAACTAACTAAAAGATAATTAATCTCATTCTCAACTTTTTAATTAAATCATGCCTTGCTAGCTTGTTTTGTGTTTTGTTTTTGTTTAAAATGAAGAACATTCTTGATGAAAATAAAACCTTGAATCAATAATTGAATTTCTTCTCAAGTTAATTCATAAAAACCAGGACCAGGTTTGCAGTATTGAAATAAATGGAAGCAAGCATTGATTTGTGGTGCATTTTCATTGATATTTGAAGAATCCATACCATGATTAGTTAACATATGCACATTAAAAGAGACAGATCAAAGTTGTTGATATGTTTTAAGCCTGTAATGATTCCACAGAGTTTAATACCTTCGCTATTTCTGTGACGCCAAATTTTCTCAAAATTATTTCTTTTTAATTTGTCTGTTAATTTACTTTGAGATTGGCAGGTTAGACGCAAACTTCCAGCTAGATTAAATATTGCATTGAGATGGAAAACAGTAGGGAAATAAGAACTTGTCAAAGATTTCCCTGTCAGGAAATCAAGATTTCTTGGTAATTTTCCCCCTTGATGAAAGTTTTGAATAGTGGTTTCTCACCAAGTTTCAAGATGTCTTTTATATTAAAACAGACTAGGGGGAGGGGTTGATTCACCAATTCACATCACATTAAGACTTTAGAATAAGCGCAGTCAACACTTGTTGGCTCTTGAGCTAGTAGTTTTACAGCAGAGAACTTTAATTTGAGGTCTAAATAGCTGCACAAATCTGCAAACCTCGCAAATGGTGTCATAAATCTGTAATGTATTAATGTAAGGCAAATTTGCATCACTATGTCAAGTGTAATTTTATAGTCGCCACCTTTTGTTCGGAAAATTAATAACTTTTACACTCTTTCATCAGCTAAAAATACTATATCAAGTATATGTTTCCAACATAGGCAATATATTTTATTATAAATGCATCGCTGCACATTTTCAATTAACTATTTAAACTGCTTATATTGATAAACTTTATTCAATTTTAGTGATGCATACACTAACCTGACTGATTTAAATACTCAATACAGTATTTCTGTGACTCACTATCAATAAAAGTAGTTATCCATATTTATGTATGGGGATTATCCATCATTTCCCAATGCTGGATAGATATAATGTTTAATGCTACATATAATCTACCAATGCCTTAGCAAGTATGGAGGACAGGAGAATAAGGTTTCATCTATTTAGTAATTTCACATTTCTACTGTTAGATTTAAAATGATATTGGATTTATTGGCACACCTGATTAAGCCAACTTTTTACCTATACTTTCAACCAATACAATTTGCACTAGACACTATACCTGATTGTCTAATGAAATTCTCTGCCAGTTTAAAAAGGATTAAAGATATGGTACCATTGGTTGTTTGTGATAAACAGGTGTGTAGCATGGACAGTAGTTGCTGATTATTTACTTTTTAATTCTAGGATGACACACTATGCTAATTGATTATACATTTGTCTCGCCACACTTGTGGCCATATGACTGAAAAGTCTATATGACTATTTATTCTTCAAACAAAATTAACCCTGCATTGTGCTGAATATCTTTTTATAGATATTTATTGTTTTATTTGCAATCTTTTCATGAATAATTGACCATGTAGATTGTATTTACTTAGAAAAAAATACATTTAAGTCTTAAATCTAGCCTTAGTCTTATATCCTTACATTTCTTGTTTATTCTATTTTTATAGTACATGGTTTTAGAATAAAAAAAATATTTCCTGGTAAAAGCTAAGTTTAGTATAGTGAAGGAGATTACAAGCATCAATGAAATCATTTTCTCTTAAATCTTGGCCCGGTGATAAAAGCTGACAATCCTTTTAATAGATGGGGATGGTTGACAGATAATCAATGACCTTAATACTTGCCAGATAACATTGTTGATCTTATATTTTGATGCTTTATTCATTTCTGTCTTTTATCAAAGTCAATTTCCATTTTTGATTCTGTCATGTTGCCATTTTTGGGGTCAATAGTTCAAGAGTGCTACAGTACTTGTTGAGTTTTTATTTAAGTTCTCCATGAAATATTGTTTTTGAAAATTCCCTAAAATTATGTAATTGTATTTTAGTTATACTTTCAGTCTATTAATTAAAATTTGTAGGCTACTTGACCTATTTTTGGTAATTATTTTGCCACTGTCTGTCCAAAGGTAGAAACCCCTTATTTGTTTGCAATGTTCCAAGGTTCAATAATAGAGTTCAAAAATCTAAAACAATATCTCTCTTAGCTTTTTTGGCTGTTTGTAAGTCTGTGTTGTTTAGCTGTTGCTGTTCTTGTTATATTTGTTTACACCTATTCATAGATAAATAAATTAGGAACACCTGTAATCTATCTTGAATTTGGGTAAAAACTACCATTTTCGGAGTAATTACCTTATATGTATATGTATATGTATATGTAGTGTTTTTTACTTGAAACCATGACAGTGGCCACTCATCCTGAGGTCACAGATTCTTTGATGGCACCTTCATACCTTCACATAATCTGTCTTGAATATTTTCTATTGTCTTTGATACTTTTGTTGATGTATCAAGTAAGACTTTAATAGTTCTATAAAACACTATGACAGTGTGCTTATTACTGGCTTAAATCTGTGGTCTAGAGATATAAACCTCTCCAAGAAGAAAATGTAGGTCAGCTGATCCCTGCATTGTGACAGAAAAGTTGATGAAAAGTTTTACATAGCATCATAAATTAACTTTAATTGAACCTTATCTTTCCTTTATTCCAGGCTTGCAGCACTTGTCACTATATTCCTGACAGCGGAGTTTATAATAGAGTCAAAATGTTCGATGGAATTAAAAGATATGATATTAGGATACATAGTGATTTTATCAGCATGTATTGTGGTGGAAGGTATTATTACTATAGTTAGTATTCGTGGAAGTATTCTTGATACGGAACCTAGGATTAGCATGCAGTATCTTCTATATGTAAGAATTGGTAAGTTTGTCCCATTTAGTATTTCAACTGTTATTGCTTATTCATTAAAACAGCCTGTGATTGTCCAGCACTGCATGGCCCATGTCTGATTCACTTGTAACAAATTATAACTGTCTAGAATCTTAAAATAGTTAATATATATAATTTGATTGGAGTTCTATAGGTATGGTTATAGTGTGTAAATTGACACATAACACACATTAGAAACTACACTAATTTTTACCAATTTCACTGTCATGTAGCTCTGTACGGGTTAGTCAACCAAGATGGCTGACAGAAAGCAGATTGAAAGAGGTGAGGTTAACAGATTTTATTTTCTTGATTTCTCTTACTTAACCCACATTAATTGCTGTATAATCAAATGTATTCAATTAGGCATAGACTCTGGTGCATAATTTGCAACTTCTATTCTCTTGATAACCACCCAAGAGCTCAGAAATGAATAACTAAGTTGGTCTATGTATGATTTTAAAAAATTGAAGTGAAAAAAAAATCTTTAAAGTCTGATTCTTACTTTATTTGAGAGGTTTAGATTGAAATCAATTGATAGTGTAGCATAAAATTATTGTCTGAATTACTCTGTCTCCTTACTTTGGAGGATAATCCCCTCCCTTCAACATAAACAAACATATTTTGAGAGTACACTAAGTGAGTGTAGTCACCGGTGTATGGTGTAGTCAAAATGCACATATTTGAATAGTATCATAAAACTGTACTGTGGAGTCATTCTGTACATTTCTCTTGTCTGGTTCCTAGTCATACTTTGTCAGGTAAAAGTATGTCAGGCAAAGCATGATAATGGCCACGTCCTATGTAGTGAATTAGGTATTGGATAATTATGTTTTCAATGAACATTTCTCACTACACAGGCTTAAATCAAAGAATCATGGTACAAGAATTGCAGTGGATACCTGTTTTAGTTGTTTGGTTACATTTATGCTAAATAAAGTATTCGTGACGAAATTCTAACGAGACTAATCCACGTCCGAATTGAGTTCAAGTGAGACATGTTTGTGTAAATCGTTCGCTAAATATACATGTAATCAGAAAAATCGAAATCGAATGACCTATATAGTAACAAACTCCTACTAAAGTAACTATTGTCAGCAAATGATTATGCAAGATCAAGAAAACGTAATACCTATATAATAACTGAGAAGGCAGCCATGATTACGTCTTGCCTGACCTGATAACAATAGTGGTAAGGGGCAGGTAATCCAGACTATACATTTCTCGTGTACGGTGTTTTCTCAATTACCATATTTTCATACATGGACTGTCCTAGCAGGTGTTAAACTACTAATTCCTCTGACTGTATGTGTCATGCATTATCATCATGTAAACACAAATGATTTATTTCATCTCAGATCTGTTTTACGCATATCTTGTGATATCTCCACATAGAGATGCTAAAAATGGAATAATTTCCATTTGATTTCACAAGTAATTTAGAGATATCCGCGGTCAATGGATGTTATTTGTTCTGTATAATGTCCTAGTATCTGTATTACAAGACATTGAGACGTCATCAGTGTGTCAGATTGAATGGAAAAATTTGAATATTACACTGATCGAGACACAGAGAGAACTTTCTTGTGTTGCAATCACCATAATTTTATATTCTACAATCGTGTCTATACTTTTTGTTCAATGTTTGGTTTTATGCAGTTTATCCAATTTTTGCAGATATTTGTTTAGGCCAGCTAATGTAATTGCTTTTCTTGCACATAATTGTTTACTCGTCTATAAAGATCTAACTACATCTCTTTGTGAAGCAGATACTAAATATTTCTGTAAGCATTTGAATTGAAGTGTTCATGAAATTGTTAAACTTTCTTTGACCATGTAGTGAAGTAGTGAATGTCCAGAGCACTAACAACTTGACCATAGCAACAACTAGATACATGTTTATTTCAACTGATTATTTCTTTGTTTTAATACATTTTACTAAATGTTTTTGTTCCAGTAGCATCTGTGCCAATTGTAAACTTTGCAGTTTCTATATTTCACATTTTCTAAGGGGTTTTAAATTTGCAGAGTTTAAAATTCACACATTTGACGTTTATCCCATCATTACAAGTATAAACGGTATTGATACAAATAACAATTGGAGGTTTGTGAATTGAGGCTATCTTTGTTGACCAGGAAGATAGGGAAAATTGAACCCCTGCGAAAGTTACCCACTATACTTTATACAGTGGATGTTTGGAAAAGTTTTCTATCATAAATGTCATTGATTATAGAGTCTAATGCATATATGAATAATATATTGATAGTTCAATAAAACTTTGGGGAATGTAATGTTACCATAACTTCATGTGCTTTAATATTATAACAGTACTTTATGGTTTTGTGCTATCAGAAAGTTTAAGATTACTCTTGAGACATTTTAGAATTCCAGAAATTTTACCAACATTTATTTATCATGCTGTGGTTCTCTAAACATAGTATACTGTGGTACTATAACTTAAATTTATAATGAGCCATAGATAATAAACTATGGGGGGGGGAGCGTTTTCAGTTTATAGGTTGTTTACAATAGAATAATTCCTGTTTTGATTGTGATATATTTGCTGCTTTGAATAAACAACTTGCAAGACATAATATTATGATTTTTTTTAAAATTTTGATACAGATTCAGCTAATGTTGCTATCTACTGATACTTATTGATACAAATTTATGTACATGTATGTCATTGTTTCTTTTCAGTGGTATTTATAAGTGAATTCTGCTGGTTGATTGTTGGAATTCGGTGGATTGTAAGATTTTATTTTAGTTGTGAGCCAGACTCTGCAAGAAAATCTTTGCTAGGTAAGTAGCTGTTGTGTGTAAAATTAAACATTTGATTGGTGGTCTTTGATAGTGCAATCTGATTAAAACCGGATCTAAAATTTTCCGCTCGCTTCTCGCTAATTTTGATCTGGTCGTTTTCTTACGAGGGTCACGTTCAGTTGACTTTTTCTCATTATGATATTCTTGACCAAATTGTTATGTTTAGTAACTTGTTTACATCGTCTACATCACGCAATTTGAAATGAGCTGTTCTATTGCAGACTGTGAATAATACCGCTGTCAAATAGCTCGCAAACCTTGGTCTTAAATAGAAATTACGAAATCAAAATGGTATTAATAGTGTTTTGTCTAGATGAAAGCTTAGCATTTATTGGTGGACATAAAGGTCATCTCGACGTGACCCTCCATGGGAATGTTAGAGATCCTGTACGACAATGCTCTACAGGATATCTGTTTACGGAGATTGTTGATAGTGATGATTAAAATTCTTCCAAGCATTGTGGGAAGGATTGATTTAGCTCCCTGTGGGTAAACATTATTTGCATGATTTTAAGATAGTAAACAAACACATGTTGTTTCTTGAATTATTGCAGCATCTGAAAAGAAGAAACAGTTCAAAAGTGCATAAAATAAACAATGTCAATACATATAATTTTATTATATAGTCTGTGAGTTGAAATTGTATACTCTGAATCCTCTGCATACATTATTTTTGCACATGGCCTAGTTTACGGCCATATTTTATTTTTTGTGGAGTTTGAATTTGAAGCCAACAATCAAAACTCACAGATTCAAATGGGATTTTTGGAGAAAGATAGATAGTAGTTATTTCATGCCCTATTTGATGTTATTCACTTACAATGTATTTGTCTGTATGATGTTATTCAATTATTTGTCTGGAAAGAGACATTGGAGAAAAAAATTGTATGTTTACTATTGTTTACAAAAGTTGTTATTGTAGATATCTTGTTATTGTAGATCTTGATACTATAAACCCTGCCTCTGATTGAATGATATTTAGATGAGATCTTCCAGACTTTGTAGAAACAACATTTGAAATGTTAGGGTTAGATTCATCATAGGTGATCATCATTGTAAATAAATCAGACACCTGTTAAATTTTCTAATTATTATTGTTTCTGTATAAACTAAGTAACAAACGTTTTTGTTGGTAGACATTTTAATGGCAAACAATTAATTTCCGATTGAAGTTGAGCCAATTGTAAGTTTGTTCATACCCATGACTTGCTTAAAAATATATGAAATGAATGACTTACTTATATGAAATGATCAACCAAGATAATAAAGTTTTAAACATTTACATAATTTTCAAAATGAGAGTTGATTCTAGTTCTAAATTGAGATGTACAAGATCTTCGTAAACTTCTTAATATGCTTGTGTGCCAGGCTAATACTTGACTGTAGGCAATTAATTGTCCTGCCACTGATTTTAAACCATCTAGGGCAGTTGTCAGTCACTGGCAGAAGTGTGCACCTAGTAAATGATTAACTGCTAAATCCAGATATTTAGCCTTTCCAGGAACTATGAGTAGGTTGACTAAGTGCCATAATATGACCTATATACATAACCAAAAGAAAAAGGCAATTAATTGCCTGAAATTTGTTCTGACCTCACCATATAGTGTTAAAATAAGTATGTGCAACACTTGCTATTGTTTTATAGCTCACTTGTAGTGGATTAAAACATTTTAAGATTGTCATAGAACATAAAACAATGTTATAGGTTTTACATCTGGAATGTTCTATTCATTAATTCAAGTTGTACCAATGTGGGTATAATTCAGTTTTAATTACTTTATTGAAATGTTTTGGTTTGATTAGTTTTAAAAGCAATTTCCTTTACTGCTAGGTTTTCATCAGCACTTAATTGTAAATTGTAAAACAAAATGTACTTGGTTTTTACTTAACTTTGAAGTACATTTTAGTGTAGCAGGGCTGTGTATATAGTGTTATTTTTTGGTTTTCTTGTCTGGTTTTACACCGTAGCAACACATTGTACAGGTCATATAACGGCGGTCAGTCAACCTATTCACTCCTCCTGGAAAGGCTAAATATCTGGATTAGCTGTTAACCAACTACTAAGCGCATACTTTCGTCAGTGACTGACAACTGCCCAACAATATTTAAGAATCATTGGTAGTAGGGAGAATGGCCATAGAAATAATTTTATAACCAAGCTCCATGAAAGTATGCCCCGCTTGGGAATTGAATCGTGATGACCTCTCGATCAGTAGACTTGTGTGCTACCAACTTAGCTAGCTGGCAGCTGTATATAGTGTTTAAATTATTTGTTCATTACATTCATCAGTCCAATTAACTCAGTTGGTAGAGCATCTGACTTGCAAGCAGGAAGTTGTGGGTTCAAACACCTCATTAACTTAACTTTACCTTGTCCATTTGTGCTGGAGTTTAAAAACTAGCCTTTGAATACTATAGCTACGGTGAAGTCAAAAGCTAAGTTTGTCAAAAGTTGATAACTGATATTGAAATTTTAAGTACTTTGTAATTTAAAAGTGAACAATTAACCAATGTACAATTAAATAGCTGACATGAGGAAATTGATTTGTAATCACTAACACTTTTTGACTTAGTTGTAGGATATAGTTGAAAGTTAGTACAATGTACAATCTGTAAATGTAAATTTAATTTTCTGTTACTTTAAACAATTAGATGAACAGCACACCTGTTAACAAATACATGTATCAATATAGGCAAAAACATCACATATTTTCATCTGAGTGTTTCTAGTGACACAAATCTCTCATTTATAAGACTCTTACTATTGTCTATTAAAACTACTCATGATCTTTGCTTTTATGTTTTTTGCAATAATTGCCATTTCAATAATTACAGTTTGACATTATGACAAAAATTGGACAGTTGTTTTTATGGTTTCACATCATAGTATAGTAATCAAGTATAGCTCTCAGCAGTGTCACTTTATTTTTTTGACTATTCAAGTTAGTTCATTTATCACTAAGTTTTATGACCAACTGCTAAGAATAAAACATGTACGTGTTTGAATCACAGGTGACTGTGAACATGTACACTACATATGGCTTATATAATCGTAATTAAATACTGTGCGAAACAGATTGCTTAGAAATATTATTACCATAGATACCGTTATGGTAAAAAGCTGTACCCATGTCTTTGTAACAAAGAATGTGGGACACTGTTTTCAGCAGATTTTGGATTAAAAACAAATTCAAGTCTGTATTCAAAGAACTTGGCCTGATAAGGTACCATTACTATAGTTACTGACCATTACATGACTGAAAAAATGTTGAAATTTAGCTTTTAACTATGAAAAAAATTATGGCCAGTCAACATTTTAAATCTCAATCAGTCTCAGTTCAAAAAACAATAAACAAGTGATTTCCTGGCCCCAGTTAACGAACTCAATAACTGACTGATCAAGTGTTTTTAGCCTCTATTAAAATAGCATATAAATGTATGTAGTTGGAATGGCTGTTATTAGGTAATCATAATAATGAAAATATATATAATGTATCATCATAAAATATCCTGGGTTTTATTATACCTTTAAAGGCACTAACTGAATTTTCAATTGAGACTAAATTCAACATTTCATTAGCAGACTCAAATCAATAACATTAAACTAAACCTTATCCAAACATGTAATTCAGTTTTATTTCATATGTGTGGTATAGTTTATTTCCAATACATATAAAATGCATGAGGACAATACATAGCATGTTATGCGCATAATGAACATAAATAGTTTACACAAATCAAATGAGATGTAACCAAATACTAACAGGAATATATATAACTATGTCTATAATAATAAGGACAGAAAGAAAGAATGAAAGAAAGAAAGAGAAGGATAGGATAGGAGAAGGTCACAATGACACATATAAAGTTAGATACAATTGCATAGGTAACACATATAAAGTTAGATACAATTGCATAGAACAAAAATACAGTGTAATATATCCATGACAATATTTGAACAAACGTTTGATGAAAAATATCCTAGTTTCTAAACAAAATCCTATCACGTTCCTCAAAAGCTTTACTAATAAAAATGCCAAGATTTCTAATAATTTTTTTGTTATCTGAATTGATAAGATCAACAAATTTATACATGCTTGGTCTTAACCAGTAAAATTTAGGTATATATTGTTTTCTTAAATTCTTATATATAGAACATTCCAAGACAAAATGGCATTCGTCTTCTAAAATATCACAACTAAAACATTTTCTATTATGTAAAGGAATTTTATTGGGTTTCACCCATCTACCTGATTCAATAGCTAAATTATGAGAAGAGACTCTAAAACGACTTAATGATTGACAAAATTTTTCAATTGTAAAATATTCTAAATATGGTTGGAATTTGAATGAACTAATATTTCTATAAAATGATGCTCTATCTGAAGTATTAAGTCTAGCATTCCAATTCTGTATAAATTGATCATTTAATCTTTGCCTAACCATGTTTAAAAACAAAATATCATTTCCCACCCCTTGGTTATACCATGCATCCGAAAAACCTAACGAAAATAGTAAATCTCTTAATAGGGAACACCAGTTAGACTTATTAGGGTATATATTTAAATCGTGATAAAGTAAATTGTATATAATATAGACATACTTATTCTGACTCTTTTGAAGTAATGAAGTCCAGTATTTAATAATTCTAAACAAATAAGTAGTTTTAAAAGAGAATCTACCGAGTTCACCGTATACAAAATCATTCTGTGTTGATTTCTTGACACCAAGAACCCTTTTACAGTATTGCATATGTAGCCTTTCTATAGATAAATTATTTGTAAATCCACATACCTCACAACAATAATTTAGTATTGGAGATATTAATTTATCAAAGAGTTCTAACTTATGCTTTGGTGAAATGTATGTGAATTTGTACAAATATTTGTTTAAAGTAAAAATAGCTTTTTGAGCTTGCGATGATATGGTGCTTTGTGCTACCTGGAATGACCCCCCTGGAGTAAATACTATACCAAGATAAGTAAATTTAGAAACAGATTCAATAGGTACTCCATTATAGTAAAATCTAAGATCATTAGGCACAGAACCACCCTTTCTAAAAATCATTATTTTTGTTTTTGTTACGTTCACCTGTAATTTCCATGTATTGCAATAGTCACTTAATAAATTGAGGCTTTTTTGTAACTCTGATGGGGTATTAGCAAATAGCACGATATCATCTGCATATAACAACATATATAATTTAAAATAATCGACGTCAATGCCGTCTAAACCTTTACTAACAAAAACATCTTCTAAGTCATTTATAAACATAGAGAACAAAAAGGGGGATAAACATTCTCCTTGTCTAACACCTAGTAAACATGAAAATTCATCACTCAACTTATTATCATATTTTACACGAGATTTTACAGAATCATAAATTGACTTAATTATATTGAATATTTCCCCTCTTAATCCTAATTTTATTAATTTGTACCATAGATTATCCCTTACAACATAGTCGAAAGCTTTTGTAAAATCAACAAATACAGTATAAAGTTTTTTACCTTGATTAAGAACGTGAGAAATTAAACCATTCAGCACAAAGACGTTATCAACGGTGCTCATATTTGGCCTAAAGCCAGCTTGTGCTTCTACGTATACATTATATTTTTCAGCCCATGTAGTTAACCTATTATTAATAATGCGAGTAAAAAGTTTACCTAAACAAGATAATAACGTAATCCCACGAAAATTTTCCACGTTATTAATACTTGATTTCTTATGTAAAGGAATTACGTAACCCTCAGACCATCTGTCAGGAAAATAACCCATTTTAAAAATCTTATTAAAGAGTGTATACAGTATAGGTACTAAAACATTTTTTCCAACAATAAAAAACTCATTCAGTAATAAATCAGGTCCACTAGATCTATTATTTTTCAATTGGTTGATAGCAGAGATTATCTCATCACGTGATATCAGTGTATTAAGCTCATCGAACATAACTTTATATTCTTTACGTTCATAATTTTCGACAAAGTGAAGAACGTCTTCATCCGGTGAAAACCATCGATCCGCGGGATCATTAATAGATTTAAAATAATTTTGAAAAGAGTCAATTGAAATATTTGATTGTTTTATACCACATGTTTCTTTAAGCATTTTCCAATATAAGCGCGCGTTTTTTTGCTTGTTACATAATAATTGATCAGTTCTATTTTTATCATATTCAAACCTAGACCGTCTTAAAACAGATTTATATTCAGACCGAGATTTAACCATTTGTTTTCGATTGAAGTCATTTTTACAATCTCTATATTTATTTAAACAATGATAAAATATTCTTCGTTTCTCAAAACATAGATCAGTGAACCATGGCTGAGATGATTCGCCGTGCGATTTATCGTACGTTGTTTGCGAGCGTAATGTTTTTATGAATGGGGAGGACACAGTATTAAAAAATCCCTCAAACTCGTGAATACAATTATTAATATCGGACTGGTTTACACTACCATGTATATTCTCATTGAGATCGTGTAATAAAAGTGAACTTACATCATTACCTAGATTTTGTATGTATTTGGCCTTTTCGTCAGGATTCCAAACATATTTAAAAGGTATGCTATCATATTCAGCCGTGGACTGTTCCACATATTCTGGGTTTTGAGATACATTATCAAATAAAAATACAACATTCATTAAACAATGATCAGATACAATATTAGGATCACATATACTAAATTCTGAAATATTTTTAAACATGTCATATTTACATAATAAGTAGTCAACAACACTACTTCCCCTGCTGGTAACACATGTATAATCATATCATCATATCATATAATATACCTTTTCTATCACTATTTGGGTTTCTAATGATACTACTTTTGTTGTAAGATTAATTAATAAGTAGTTAATGATCAAAACACAAGATTGGAGTACAAACTTGAGTTTTTTTCATGAAACTGGGGCCTGGTCCCAGAATACTGAATTACTGGGTGTAAAAAAATGTATCTTAGGTACAGTAAAACTTTAATGCTATTAGATCAATGATCACTGATCAATTTGATAGAGATAGTATCAAAGATCATATTGTTAGTTTGATCATTCTGTGAGTAAACAGAATTGATTAGTCTATTATTTATTTAAACCTAAACCATTACTGTTTGTTTAAACATTCTATAAAACTAGATTATCTGTTCATATGGATAGATGTTCAGTTTATTATTGATGAGGTAGAATATACTGTAGTTCCATGTAGATATTGTCTTTGAACTTGTTTTAGAGAATGCTTCAATACATTTGAGTTCTGGTTCTGGTTTCATCTCCTCAAAAAAGTTGGTTGGTTGGCACTTTCTTTTTCTTTTTTGTCAATTATTCAGCAATATTGATGGTAAATCTGTCTCAGTTAGGGCCCCCTTCTAACTAGCACTGTAGTTCTGAATAAACAGTATAAGAGCTCTCACTAGACATCAAAATTCTTGAGACAATAAATCTTGTAATTAAAAAATGGATTTTTTGCTTTATTTTCTAATGTTTGGCGAAAAATTTAATTTGACTTAAAAATAGACTGTCAGCAGTACACTAAGAAACTAGAAACATTACTAATTTTTAGGCTTTTCTCAGGTGTATTTATGTCTGATGTCCACGCTGCCCTAGTCAAGTGATTATTATGCTTGAAATTCAATTATGTGGTCTGTGTTTGATAGCCAGTTGTGGTGGGTTTCATGAAATTAATAGTTATGTTAAGTTCTAGGTAGATCAATTTCCATAGATCAATTAAGCTGTTATATCCTTGTGAAGGGGTTAGCAGGTATTGGTATTGAAAGGAGTCCAGGAAAGTTGATAAAATAACTATAAGAAGTTGAACAGTGGTGTAAAATACAGAAAACTACCATATGTATAAGTGGTTATTATATTTGAGGAAAAAGGAAATGGCCCTTCAAATATGTGTTGTGAATACATGTACTTAAAACATTCCTCAAAGTTGGTTGATATCAATTTATTTTAGCTTGCTGTTGAAAAGATGTAAGTACAAATGATGAGCTGTTTCACTGTATCTCTACCTGGTGACTGCAGTACTATTAAAGGGATATACAGGCAAATGACTGTGCCAAAAGTATAGAACCAAGTTTAGTCTTTAAAACAGTATTAAGAACTTAATAAATCACTTGCTAATAACATTTGTCACTTATAACATTCAACTGAACGAATTAAAACATGTGGCATACACATTGTTGAAAACGAAAGGAGGATACTAAGGGAATCACCAAGCTATTTATAGATTTGTTATATGTTGTACTTGCTGAAATTAAACATTTTCATTGGTCACTTCTTGTCTTTTCAACATTCTTAGGCGGTTAGGATATTTTTTCAATAGAATTATTCTAATGTTGCACAATAACAAGCTCTAGTATCTTCTCATCAGTAAATGCATATTTTGACACTAATCTATTTTTAGCTAACCTAACCCACGTGGGTCTAGTTAGGAAACACCCCAAATATAAAGAGAAAATATAGAAATAGTTTACCAAGTAATATATCAGTTTGTCTGTTTCAATCACAATTATACAAAATATAATGCAGAACCAGGAAAATTGGAGATGAACATTTTGCCTACTAATCCCTTTAAGCATCATGATGCAATTTTTGCATAGGACTGTTATGGCTAATCTATCTTTTAGATTTAGTTTAGAATCTACAGTCATTGCCTTTATTTTTCTGACCTCTAGCCTCATCTATTGTGTATTTTGGAAAAAGCCAAATTATCAACTCGCACAAATATATTAAATAGGTAGTTTTCACTTGACACAATCAATTTTTACTCGTAGCCACGGCCGTGGCTTGGTGGTTTGCATGTCTGATTTCGAATCCGGAGATCGCGGGTTTGAAACCCGGTCGCGGCAGGTCATACCCTATACATGAGTTGTCATCCTCGTGGTAGGTAAGTTAGTACTGGTGATAGATAAGTGTCCAGGAAACCTATAGTAGGAAGAGCTGGCCGTCATGTATGTGACCTATATATGTGTTGAATGCGACATTAAAAAAAAACAACAAAAAAAACAACAATTTTTACTAGTCCCATGCTTCCAGCTAGTGGGCTAAGACAATAACTGTTCTAGATTCAGAATTCAATTTAAGTCTATTTAGATTTAACATCTTCACTTTTCTTTCAATTTTCAAATATCTTAGAATATTTACTGCAGAACTATTCTATAATATTCATATAAGTTTTTGTCGCAGACAAAACATCTTTTCTTCCATATTACGGTAGGTAAAGCAATTATGGAAATATTAACTTAAGTCTATTTTCTTGCAAATTCAATTTTGTCTCATCTTTCTCGTGTGAAATCAGTAGGGAACGAGATTATAAAAAGTTTATAAGAGGTAGTTTTATGAAATGTAAAATGTTGTGCTTTTGTTGGTTTTAAAATTTATTTTCTTCATTGTGAGAAATACATTATGATGATTTTCCTTACAAATTTGCAACAGAATAGATAACAGCCATTGTTATATTTACAGGATAGAGAGTTACCTTCATTTATAAGTTGGCATATTATATTTTTCTCTGTTATAAATCCACCTGGGTAACATTAGTTTTACATAAAATTATATAGGCATTGTTGAAAATCACTGAAACTGTAAGGTATTTTGGTTCCATATTTAACATGTGATATTGCCACAAGGTTTTTACTAGGATTTTTAAAATAAATTGTGCGAAAGTGGACCCAATCCGGCTTTTTCATAGAGTTAATTAAAGGAGGCATTGTAAAACAATCTTCTCTAAGACTGTATGGGCTAGAGCTTCTATTTTATTACATATCACAATACTAAAAAGACATCTACAGAGATTTTTCAGTGTGCCTATGGGGCCAAAATAAACCCCTCTTCATGGGTCACAGAAGTTCCATACAGCTGAGTTTGAAATTTTTAATAGAACTTCAGACACCCATAGGATCTAATCCTACAATGAGTGGTCCAGGGTCCTCATGCAGGACCCTCTTGTTGTTTATAATCATTCTTCAAGAGTAAGTTAACACTACTTTGTAAAATCATGGAAATGGAATGACAGCTTGTAACTGATTCAGTACAGTTGAGTATATATATATGTTACATGTGTATTTATGGACACATGTTCCATGATGTACAATCCATCAAAATTTATATATTTGTTCAGGTGGTTCTTCAGCTGTCACTACTTTGAGCAGATGTCATTACTGGAATTCAACCTTGACCTTGATGACAGTTTGAAAGGTTCAAAACTTCTGAACCACATACTGTACCAAGCATTCTGAAGGCAGTGACAATACCACATGACTATGACATCACAAATGCTACGGTTTCAATGATATACAAAATGATCCATATTCAGTATATCATGATATGATATTTTAATAATATATAGAACTTTTAAAAAACAGCAAAATAGCAAAACTGTATTAATATTTTAAATGTTCAAGTCTTTGATGTTTGCATTTTTAAAAAAATATCATTGCATCTAGTGAGTCTGTGTCTAGACATGATCTTTCTGCTGACAGGATGTTTGGTTTGAGTTATGCCTATCTCCAGTATTTGCGTGACATGTGATCAGCAAAAGGAAAAAACATACTCTTTCAGAACTTCAGCTATTTACATGTGTACATGACATATTGCTTCTGTACAATTAAGTTAAATTGCTGTTCTGCCCGAACCAATCCGAGTGACTACTGGTTCTCAGAATTTATCTCTATTGTAAATACTAATCGTTGGTTTTGGAACTAATTGAAAACGACAGTACATGTAAAGAATATTCTACCCACAACAGTTACTTCCCTTTGATTGAAAAGAAAAAACATGACGTAAACAGTGTCAGACGTTTGCGTAAATGTCATATTAAGAGATTGTTTGTCCACAGATTTTTCCATACCAAACTGGAAACAGTAGAATGTTGATTTGGTGATGCAAAATATCAACTGATTTGCAGATCTTAGAATTTATTTGTATGGCCATCATTAATATTTTGTTTGATACGGAAACGTTTGATTCAATATATCTATCGAACCTACAATACTGGTATTCGATATATATCGTATACCGGTTTAGAGCCCTAGTTTACAGTGGTTTGCGGTGTACAACCCCTCTGGACCACAGAGGAAGGTTAAATGCACCATATGTTGTTATATACATGTATTTTTGTACCTCAGATTTTTTTCTCACCATGTAATATATAACAGTGACCTGATAGATTTCAATATAAGCAATGTAACATTACAGTTACATGACAGCTTAGTGTATTGACTTTGTCTCAAATTTCTTTTACACTACTGGTTGCAATATGGCTGAAATCTGCAATTTTTCACCTTATTGAGATTGGGCTATTGGAAGCTCTTATTTCATTATGTGTTGTATAGTTTGTAAAACTTGGTCATTGGTCTGCCAAAAGGCTTAGAAATATGAACCTATACATGTAGCAAAGGTATAATACGGCACTTGTACTCCCTTGCCTTCAAGCTAGCTTTTATGGCGACGTGGTGGAGTGTCCGCTTACGACTCGAGAGGTCGTGGTTAAGAAATAACTTACAGTTGTCTATATTTTGTTGTCTAATAAAATATAGGCACGAGTTGTGATGCGCGTATGATTAAATCACGAGTGCTTTAGCACGAGTGATTTAATAAGCGCATCAAACGAGTGCCTATATTTTATTAGACAACAAAATATAGACAACTGTAAGTTATTTCGATTCTAACATCGTAAAATACATCCGTAGAAAAGATATATTTATAGAACTATTTTTAACTGTCAGAAACGTCATGCTGTTGAAATCCACCCCAGTGCAAAGGCCGAAAATAGCATTTATTTACACAATTCTCATAGATAGGTGTTTCTTATTCCGAACAAAAAATATTAAAATCTTAGTTATAGAATAGAAACCAAATTGTAAAAGTCAACCCTTATAAACTCGGGCGCCATTTTCGGCTTTGCGCATTTAACGTGGGGAGTAAAATTTCAACAGCCGTCACGAGCTATACTTTGTTGAATAATAAAGCATAGATGACGTCACATTAAATAAAGAGTGAAAACGCACGTGCCTATGTTAGAAGTTCGAATCCTAGTTCGGACCATGGATTTTTATCGGGTTACATTTGGCGCCTAACGTGGGACAACCCACTTGGAATTGTTTGATTGCACCCTTAGATAGTCCCACAGACAATCAAGCTCCAAGAATTCGAGGACGAATTCTGTTAAGGAGGTGGTGTGTGTAGCAGAGGTATAATACGGCACTTGTACTCCCTTGCCTTCAAGCTAGCTTTTATGGCGACGTGGTAGAGTGTCTGCTTACGACTCGAGAGGTCGTGGGTTCGAATCCTAGTTCGGATCATGGATTTTTATCCGGTTACATACAGGTATCTTGTATAATTTTATTCGCCTGTCAGTGGTGCATATATTAATCTTGCTGATTTAAGAACAAATTATTTGTTTGATAACCCCATGTAGATACAAATTACTATTTTCATTGATCGTGAGTACAGAAGTACTGTAGTGAATATTTAAATCAGCCAGGTTAATATGTGCGACACTGACTGTTGAATAGAATTAGTAACACATGGCTTATTTGGATACAAACTCGTTGAAACTGTACTATGATATTAATTCACTTATGTCAAAAGTTGTTAACATCCTCTTAGTTCAGCTTCCTCATTGTTATAATTTATACGAAGTATAGTTTTACCGATAAGTAAAGGAGGAAAAATATAAGATGTGAAACAAACACATAATCATGCAAGTTATACCTTCACTGGTTGCATGTAAGTCAAACATTAAATGCCTTGTTAGATGTGTCTGATTAATAGTGGCATCTTTTGGAGGCTGGCAGAACCTTGTAGTATTGATTATGCCAATATAAAAGGATAACAATATATAACTCAGCAAAATATCGAATACACCATCTTGCAAGGAATAACAGCCTGTTCAGCTCTTTTCTGGTTAAATAACATATATAATATAGAGCTTTGCAAATATTATGTAAGTTCAGAAGTCTACTTTAGTTCCAAAGCATCTCTATCAAACTTCAAACTAATTGTGATCATGGAATTACAACTATATTTATTTATTTTTGTTTTCGTTGGGTTTAACGCCATAGCAGCACATTGTGTAGGTCAAATAACGACAGTCAGTCAACCTACTGTTCCTAGAAAGGTTCAATCTCTGGATTTACTGTTAACCAACTATTAAGCACATACTTTCGTCAGTGACAGACAACTGCCCTACATGATTAAGAATCATTGATAGGAGGGAGAATGGCTGTTACACTAATTTTATGACCAAGCTGCATGATAGTATGCTCAGCCTGAGATTCCAACCCACGACCCTTTGATCAGTAATAGACTTGCATGCTACCTTCAACAACGTCTGTGACTACATAAAACACAATGACAGGCTTATTATCATGGTATGATTTTAGATGGACTCTTAGAACTTGGTATCATCATAAAGATCTTGGTAATTAGATAACTTGATGTCTTCAAGTGTAATAACTCACACTCTTCACAAACCTGATTAATCCTTTCTTGAAGCTTTTTTGTTCAAATCTCAACTTGGTGCTGCTGTTTTTTCTGATTTTTTCCTTGCATGAAGTGGAGTGCATTTATTGATTGGACTTGAAATGGAACAAAAATGAAAGTCTAGAAAATCCAGCGCAATTTCTACTTGGAGATTTAAAAGACATGGCTGAAAATTTCTTAACAGTCTGATTTTAGTTTTTTGAGAACAAATTACTAATGTCAACAATTTATCTTACTGTAAAAATAAGGACTTAATTTAACAAAGCTACACATTTGGATAAATCCATGTGGACCTCTGCAAGTTGTTAACAATATTTACATAGTGAAATACATATTTTCTGTCTATAAAAATACATTTTCAATTTTTGTCCTTATACAGAGATTTTCTTATGTATATGATTAAGTAAGTTCTATTTACATAAATATCCATGGTAACCAAATTGTTACATGCAAAATTTTGCTCTACATGTCTTGTACATGTAGTTTATTTGATTGATTTGATGTTCCTAATATTTCTAGTCTGCATGATAATATATTAAAGTGGCAAACATACAGTGCCCACCAAAAGTATGGAGACATGGACAATTTACTAAAATTCTTAAATTTCAATGTTTGTTTTTATAGAAATATTGTTCGCAAACCATACTGTAATACGTCATATTAGTATGGTTTGTGAAATTAAGTGATTAAATGAAAGCAAATGTGGATTTGTTACATTTAAAAGATTCACTGTCTGTCATTCTAAAGCCTCAAAAATCTTCTTCAATGTAATCCTTTACCATTACAATGTTTTAAAGCTACTTTTATTGTCTCAACTATAAAAAGAATCATGGCAAAAATAAAGCCATCTTAAAAACCTCTTTTATTTCTTATTTTTGTTATCAAATTTTCCATACTCATTTTGTAAGCCTACTAGTTTTTTAATAAAATATTTAGTTGGCTTAAAGAGTAAAAATGTTTCCAGACTTTTTATGGGCACTGTTCAATATACATCTAGTTTCCATGACGTTTGTGGATATTTACAATTAAAATTACGCAATGATAACAGCTGTGAAGATAATTAAAAAACTTAAAATCTATACATTTTAATATTATGTACATACATGTACACAGTTATAGATCAAGATGCAGTATAGAATATATTATAATCAAGTTTATATGGCAACCAGGAAGTTGTCTGCATTATGCAAGCTCATATTCAAGATATGTATTTTGTATTGAGAAGATATTTCGCTATTGAATTATTAAAGGGTAGTAATTTTTTTGTTGAGTTTGCATAATAATATTGCACATCACATACAATTTTTAGGGGTACATGTTAAACACATGTACTTTTTTATATAGACTGAGGATTTTTCTTTTATTTTTGATTTACAGCGGTTATGAAATTCCATTTTATCCACCAATTCATTTACAAGTAAAAGCTAAAAATCTGCTTGACTTTAGGGGTAATACTCTTAGTTTTATGGGTTTTTTTTAAGGCAGAGGAGTTTATCTTTATTTCCTAGAAACAGGGGTGTGGAAATCCATAATTCCATTAATTTGTTCAATTTACAAGTAAAAGCTTAAACTCTGCTTGACTTCAGTCCAATGTTGATTTTCTAAAATTCAGTATTGAATTTTTAATTTAATCCATATGAAAACAATAGAAAAAATACCAAATTCAATTAATACCAAATTCAATTTTGTGAGCAGATAACTGCATGTGTTTACTGTAACAGAAAATGGAAGTGGTATTAAAGGTACAGTCCAACTTGTGCTAACGGCCACCTCCGAATAGCGGTCACCTGCCGACAGCGGCCATTTCGATTTCCCCCCGACCAAAAACGCTCTTAAAAAGGCCGTGAATAACGGCCACCTGTCGACTGCGACCAGCGGCCAGTCAAAACCATCCCCGCGGCCAGTTTAGAACTGTGAACAACGGCCAGACAATTGTTTTAAGACTGTATTTCGTATAAAGGCGATTTCGAAAGCAGGCCGCCATTTTTGTTAAAGTTAAGCTAAAAACCCGTAATCCGATCTTTTCCGGATTTTGGTATACAAACCATCTCGAATACGATTTTATTAGTTATAATCAAGCTGTAGACAATTTTCTCGTCACCTTATTATAAAAATATGTTAATGTATCCTTTTATTGTTAAATTTATTTGTAAATCGGGAGTAAATTACGTCATGTGATGACACTTTGTTAATTAGTTTTGAATGTTTGAAGACTCTACTAGGTTTGTTTTTCACACGTCCGGCAGTTAGATAAACGTTTGTGACACGCTGTTAATTCCTAAATTCGTTCAACTGTGACCGTTGTATACAGGTAATTTGACAACTGGGATAAGATAGAAAGACTATACAAAAGGTCAGAGTAGTGAGAATTTGTAGAGTACATTTGTTAATGTTGAGGGCATAGCATGAAATGTAGCTGCAAACAAAAAATCACTGATTTCTTTGTTTTAGTCATTCTTTGTTCAAAGTTTTGTTTTATTCATTTATAGTCACAACTTCAATAATGATAATGTGAATAATGAATTCAGGTTGAAAATAAAAACAATTTTAATTATTAATTCATGCTAAATTTGTTCAACTGTGACCGCTGTATACAGGTAATTTGACAACTGGGATAAGATAGAAATACTATAAAAAAGGTCAGAGTAGTGAGAATTTGTGGAGTGCATTTGTTAATGTTGAGGGCATAGCATGAAATGTAGCTGCAAACAAAAAATCACTGATTTCTTTGTTTTAGTCATTCTTTGTTCAAAGTTTTGTTTTATGCATTTATAGTCACAACTTTAATAATGATAATGTGAATAATGAATTAAGGTTGAAAATAAAAACAATTTTAATTATTAATTCATGTTAATTATGAACTCTGTCTCTCAAGTCTGACGAAACATTGCCCGTTTGTTCCTCCCTCCGAACAAAGGCCACCTGTGAACAAAGGCCACTTTTCTATTTTCCCTTGGCCGGCCGTTGTTCACAGGTTGGACTGTATTTTATATCATGAAATGTTGTAAGGTGCCCATGCATTCACTGCTCAAAAACATGAATGCTTGTCTGCAGTCTTAATGTAATTTCTATACATTTTACAATCTACTTCCAATACCTGGTTCATTAAGTATGAGCAAGAATTTATAAACAAATACAACTAATAGACATATAATGTTGAAATGTAAAATAGCTTTCCGCATCATTTGAATTATTTTGGTATGGTAAAGGTTTGTGTGATTTCTGCAAGGTATGGCAATGGTATTATCATCTTAACTAACTAATCTGTTGTTTATATTAAACTGTTACTGTTCCGAATAATTTTGTATGATGTTGTCATAATTTTGGCACCATGGAAACAAGTTCTGGAAAATTCTAGAAAACATGTCTGCAAGCTACACTGGGAAATACTCAGAGGGAAACTAAATTGTTTTCAAAATGTGTGAAATGATTGATATATTACCTTGGTTTAAGAATTAATTTTTTGGTTGCCAAGGAACAGTTTTCTTTCATTGAATCTTGAAGAAAGCAGTTAATTGTTCTCAATCTATAGATGTCTAAGATTGGTAGAAATATAAATCATCCTATTCATTGAAATCTTCCATTTTCTTGGTAACAGAGACTTCATCATAACAAACATTATCGTCATGGTTTCCAGTAATGGAAAATGTTGGAAATCAAATATAAAATGTAAATAGGCTATGTATGTATCTTGTCTTGTAAGATGGGTTTTGTTTAGCTGTCAGGAAGCTTAGATATACTTGTCATATATGATGTATCAGTATTATCCTGAAAATTGTCTTGGAAACTAAATCGTGGGTTAAGCACAAAAGAGTCATAGCTCAATGTAAGAAAAGAGTGACTTACGACTGTTTCCACTAAACCAGCGAAATATCTATGGTCTTACAAGGGAACACCAAAACATACTTATAAATATGAATGTCCAATCTTTATTGACTATTGAGAAAGGTGTCAAGGAACCAAACAACTCACTTTGATATATACATGTATAGACACTAACAAGTTAACAGACATTTGGTTGTTCGTACAATAGGGCTGTGGATTGTTGAGCAAGTGGCGATCCGATCCAAACCACGATTCATGTGTAGCGATTCATGAATCAAACCACAAATCACTTGTTAATGGAGAAGCATACAGAATTTATGTAATAACAAAAATAAGTGAAGAATTGCAGAAGCTTTTACTAAATGTAAAACCATGTACTCAAAACATTTCTATTACCAGGTGTTTTATGGGCATTTTCAGTGATAATATTTTTGTTTAAACTTGTATCATTCTATTACCAGGCGTTTTATGGACACTTTCAGTGATAACATATTTGTTTAAATGTGTATCAATCGAAATTTTGAATTAAATAAAAATTTTCATTAGTAGTGCGGCTCGTTTTCCATGGTAATTAAGCTGAAAATGTTCTTCATTATTTACAAAAATAGATCGTGATCTGACGATTTCGGACGTGACGAGTATTCGTATTCGATATTTTGGTCGGGATTGCGAATATCTGAGTACTCGGATTCTGGCAGCAGCCCTATCATACAAAGTATTGTAAAGATTGGGATAATCAGTTGATGTTTTCATAAATAGAATTGATAGAGTTAGAAAATTATTGCTCAATTGTAGATTTAAGTCATCAAGAAAAAGTAAAGAATGTATGATTCCTGAATGATGACATTTTTAAGAAAGTAATTGCAATAAAATGTAGAATATTTTTGTATGAAAGGCTTATAATATCTATGTATGTTATGTAATACAATAAATCATATATGTTTGTATAATCTTGTAATAACCAGTTTTCATCTGTTTTTATGTTTGTTTACATTCTATACCTGGTATTTCTCATCATGAAGCACATGTACTGTAAAACCTCATGACTGATTTTCCTACTACAATTGTTTCTCGACAACTTTCTTTCCTAAATAATATAGAGCATTGGTCCAGTTGTAGGATGTGTTCTAAGGGATCGAGATGTGCTGGGTTTTAACCCCACTAGGGGCATGCTAATTTCCTTATCCAAGAAATTTACCTTCAATTGTATCACACCCTGGTGTGAGAGTTCACCTGCCTGGAGGTGATATCAATGACCAGGGGTTAGTACGAAATTGTACAAAAAACAGTACATACAAACTGACTTTAAAATCAACAGTAATTTATTTTTCAACTTTTAAGATTTAGATAGTAGTAAAGCTATGAAAGTGTTGCCTTTCTTATTGGACAACCTGTATGGTAGGTATTATCTTAGTTCTGCTATAGATTGTTATAGAGAGGTTTCACCATATGTAATTACCTTGGTAACTGATTGTTCTAACATATGTTTATATCTTATAACAATGATCATTTCAAGGTTTTGTAGATGTTTCACTAGAAATTAATTATTCATGTTTTCACATTGTTTTAAGTTTTGGGATACTATAGGGTACAGATCATAGGTGCGAGACCCAAATTTTCCTTTTTATAGTATATAAAGAGAAAAGGTCTCTAACGCCTGTTCAGCGGTGGTAGTTTTCAAATCGTCACCAAGCTCATAGAAACGTCCCGATCATCAAATCGTTTTCAGTATCTGTTCCAGAAAGGAGTTTTCTGCATAAAATACTTTTTATTTAAAGAAAATCAATCTACAATTAATGAAATGGTCCCATATATCCCCTCAAAAGCCCTAAAATTCGGGACGTCTTGGTGAGCTTGGTGACGATTTGAAAACTACGACTGTTGAACAGGCCTTAGAGACATTTTCTATATACATACTATAATAAGAAAAAATTGGGTCAGGCACCTGTGATTCAGATCTGTTAACTTTAATGTTTTTTCATAATTCATTTTATATGAAGTATTTCAGCTCTATTGTGAAATTAATTCTTACAAATTCTTTGATCATTCTAGGATTACGCAAAGTAATTTTTTTAGACCCCAGATTGTTCTAGCAATATTGATGGTGCTTGTTATTTAGAGGATATTATTGGATTAAACATTAAGTTATATCATGAATATCATTAATAATTTCCAGTATGCTGTCTTAATTATTGTTCATAATGTCAAACCCTATCCATTAATGAAATTTTCTTAGTAACTTAATTAGTCAGTTAATGACCATTGTAACTTTAGTTCTTTGATTTTTCCAATCAGGAATGAACTCTTTGTAACCAATAATTGTTACCAATTAATTACTTAAGGTTTTCTTTTTCATGGTATAAAATTTGCCAATAGCTGTTCTATATGTAGAGATCAAGGATTGACTCTTGATTACTGAGGAAATGAACAATTAAATGTTTCTCCGCTAGGGAAGATCACTTTTAGATCTGTAACATTTGCATGCTCATCTATAATTACATTCTGTTACATGGTTAGAAAGATTTAACTTGTGAGTTGCAACATGTCAAGAAAAAATTTAACTTAAAATGAATGTTTAGAAATCATGAGAAGTTGTGTAATTATATATTATTGAAGAAATTGAGGTCATAGTTTTCAGGAATGAATTTAAAAAGTTTGAGATTCTGTATAATAGTCTTGTAGCTGTTTTAAACCAGTTTTTTATGAAAACTCAGATTAATAGATTGGTGTATTTTGCTTGTTGGTTAGACAGGCGGGTGTAAACAATTCTTCTGTGCATAACTCCTCTCAATGGGTATCAACCTAACTGTTTTAAGAAGTATTGTCAATAGCAAGTGACATGTGCCCTAGAGCATAAAATTGATTTTTCATTCAGTCAATGGAATTATCTCCCTTTATGTGAAAAAACTCATCTGTATGCATCTTCTTCATTTCTAAAGAAGTTCAATCAACCAAATTTTCAAAGAAGTAACATACATCATTACGTAGCCTTGTACATACTGTTGGATTTTTGGAATTTCGTTATTTTTTTTCATCTACGACATAGTTAATTAATGTATTGAGAAATACCATTCTGCACTCTTCTCTGCTACATGGCAGGTAGAACTGGTTATGTGACAATTCCTGCCACTTGTTTACTTATCTTGTATTATTTATGTCTAGGGGGTATATCTGATGATTCCAAATGACAAGATAGAAATTAGTGTCATCTACGTCAATGTTAGCGTCAATGAGTTTCTTATTAGTCATGTTATATAAAAGTTGTTACCAATAATGTAATGATATGTATTGTTCGTTTTTTCTCAACTGTCAAAACATGAATAATTTCACGGTGACTTCGTGCTCTTTGTCTAACACTCGAGATATTGAGATAGTGTGTAATAATTCACCGTAAAATTATTCAAACTTTGACAGTTTAGACAAAACGAACAATAAGAAGGCTACATATTTAGATAAATCCAATCTTCCATATGGACCTCTGATCAAAGACTTTGACTCATTGACTTTATTTGACCTGTCTTCAGAACTCAGGTTGTTCTGTATATAGTAATGTTTAGATGTCACAGACAATTTAACTTTGTGTCATATTACAATATAAGATAGGATAGATATTGTGATAATGCTTACCAGCTCATATGTGGTATTTTGATTGAAGTATTTATGTTCTTATCAATGTATCTAAATGATACTTGACATCAGTCTATGATATTTGTCCTGAAAACTGATGTTGTAGTTGCATTTTTACATGTATATACTCATTGTAGAAAGATTGAATCAGGTCAGAGGGGCAGTAGGCTACACCCAGGATATCAAATCTAGTGGAGTTAAAGTAAATTGGGTGAATAAAAACCATATGTCCCGACTGGGAATCAAACCTGGTTCTCTCCGGTGGTAGGCGAAACACTCAACTGCGTCGCTAAAGGGTTAACCCAACAGCAAGGCTGTATGACCTTTCTATAACCAAAGCAGTTTTTATTCGATCTTCACCAAACTAAATGAGAATGAATACACCCAGTTTATTGTTAAACTTAATTCAACTGTCAGAGGCCCATACATTAAATTTAACCCTGCTAATTTAAATATTTGATATGGATAATCATTTCTATGATTAAAAAAGCATTATAGGGAGTATTTAAATCAGCAAAGTTAATTGATGTGCCACTGACAGTTGAATAAAATTTTACCTCAACAAGGTTTTATCTACTAGGAGACTTGAGAGTTATGACCCTTAAATCATTCATTCAACATGGCTAGCATATTTTGTGACATGATCATTTGTGTACTAAAACTAACAAAAAAGACCTTGGAATATTCAGATTGTTTTGCAGAACTGCATCTCAGAAAAGAGAGAGAAGGGAGGTGTTTAATATTCATTATTAAGGATTGTTGAACCATTAACTCTGACATAATCAACTATAATGTTGCTATACTGCATGTCATAAAATAATTATCCCAGAACTACAGGATTATTTCAGATCAACTTTGTAGTGGGGTCGATAACTGCAACAATCTTTCACTTGGTGATACAAGCACCAAATTTGGAACAGATGACCTGCATGGTCTACCATTCACTAAAAGCACGATTTCCACTTCGAAATTCAAGATGGCCGTCGTTTCTGCGCATGCGCCTGGAAATCAGTATCCCAAAGTGACTTAACTTCTTTTTACCGCTTTAAATGTATTATAGGATGATACATGATAGTGTTTTTGAATTCTACAAATGTTAACTAAGTTAAGACATTGATTTACATCATGTGATATACTTCCAAGGTCAAGGTCAAGGTCATGGTAAAGGTAAAGGTAACATACATGAGGAAGTTGTTTTAAACTTTTTGAATCATTTTAATGATCATGTAGGGTTGGAGATGCAAATAGAAAATAGTTATTATTCAAATTAACTTGATAGAATCTTTGACAAATATTTATAGACATAAAATGACATTTACCGTGACCTTGACCTTGATCCAAGGAGGATGTTAATACCCCGTAAATACTAATTAAATAATCAAACAATTAGTTTATTTGAGACTATTACTTTAACATTGAAATATGAATACATATGTTGGATTGCCTTTATTAAGTGTTTACTATGTTTATGCTTAATGTTGTCCACATGTTGTGTATGTCAAAGGTCAATGTCACATGAGAAGGTATATATATATATAAAGTGATTTTATCAGAAATTTAACACAATTCACAAAAATGAAGCAAGGATTCTCATAATCCTAGTCAAAAACTAAAATTTCAACAATAATGCGTGATGCACACATGTCTAGAAGTCAACAATTTAAGGTCAAAATCGTAAAGATAGTTTAAATATTGTTGTGATAATTATATTAACGCAAACATAGATGGTTTAGTCTGTGATGATTTCATTATTCGCACATGCAAGCGCACAAACGAGTTCATTTAAAACCGACTCGATAGCATTTGAATCGCTCATGACATTCCCTCTTGTCACCACATTTAGTTAACTGATGAAAACTTTCGGCAATCGGTGAAAGGTTGGCCAAAACCTCTTGTTATTCGCTACTGTTTTACCAGAGTCAGTCGACTGGATTTGATCTTGATAACCATCGATTGACCAAAAATACACGCAGCGTGGAAGACAGAACTTTTGACTTGTTCATAGAAAGACGCCCTTGTATGTGAAATTGCATTATAGGATATTTGCTCTTGGACAGAAAAGTCAAGCATAGCGTCGCAACATTGTCTATAAGACTAGTCTATTCGTGTATAATTATGACAAATGTCTAGAGTGTTTTGAAATCTTGATCATGTCTGCTAAATGTTGACTTAGCTTTTTCAAAGACCTACATAAAATGACTACAAGTAAAATCGTCAAAGAACAACATTCTATTAGATTTTTCTGAGCCGTCATTTTGTGTATTGGTAACCTCCTAATTGACTATCCTAGACCAAACTCAATCCAAGGTTAATAAAATCTGCACTTTTTTAGTGATAGAAACACGTTTATTTAACAGCATCAGTCACACATGCTTTATTATAAAAAAAAGTTTTGCTTTATAGTATAAAGTGGCTTGAATATGATTCTTCGTGATTACAAGGATTCATTTTATTGTATAAACAAATGGATGCAATCTCACATTTTGTCACAACAACAACATTACAAAAACACATGGTAAGTATTTTGTGGGATCAGAACCCAATGTAGTTCGGTCTTGTTGTCACTACCACGTACAATTTTCTGCCAATTTGGTCGTATATTTGTTTTGAGTGCTTCTCTATGGCGCTCACGTTTGTCTCTAACTGACCCTCGTAAACATCGAAACTAATTACATGTGTATGTCCTGTTATATTTCGATACATATGCCTGCATCTATGGAATTAAATCTTTAAAAACATATTATCCAAAGGCCCTTAATGCTTTCTGATAATCAGAATATACGAGCAAGAATTCATAAATAACAGTTGCATCGGAAAAATGTTGATAGTCGGGGATTTCTAGTATATTCAAATTTGCAAATAGTAATCATTTGATGAAGGAAGTTTGTGATACTTTGCACTATTGCATTATAAAGCTTCATTTATACAAGCTTAATCGTCTGATCAAGATGGATTAAACCTAAAAACAATCTGAATTGTTCTATGAAAGGGTGGTATACTTGGAGTTATTTTAGAATATTCATTTGAGCTACTAACAATTTGGGGGAGACATAAACTGTGTCAGATAGAGACAGCAGCACTAGTCTAAATCGGTTGTTATAGAAATACATGATGGATTTTTGTAGACATTTCCTGCTTTACAGTTAATCTTTTCACTGCCTTACTGTAAATAACATTGAGATATGGGATACAATGTACAACTGTCTGCATATACTTCTAAAATCTTGGCCACACATTTACAGAAGAAGGAAATCGGTTGGATACTGAAAAAAAATGGATTGTAGCTACTGAGACATGTAATACTTCATGAATATGTTGTCAAAGCAGTTTTTGTATTCAAACCGTAGTCATGGATGATAACGGATTAATTTCTGAGTTGTACTAATTGATACGAACGCCGCTGAATTTAATTCATAGTTGTCCGGGATCATCATTCCTAAATATGTGTCAATGGAAAGAGTACCCTATATCTAACCCAATGATTCATTCAGTATTATCTAAATTCCGTGTAAGCTGTACACCATTGTGGTAACTTAAACCCTGTTACCATTGACTCCCTCACGTTGACTAACGATAGTTATATAATATTAAGAGGGGTTGATCAGATAACATTTGATACTTTTTAGTATAATGTACAGAAATCTGTTTGATTTCAACAGCACACAAACAGAGAAAAATAGCATGTGCCAATACAGCAACAAGCACACTTTAAACTGACACTGATATACATGCTGAGTATCAAAGCACAGGCGGTCGTATATGTAATGTTTTCGAACCGGAACCGCGAATAATGCCTAGGTTTCATTGTAGTGATGTCACCAAATGCACTGGTTATACTTTGAGATATAGTCTAATAAATGAGAAATGTTCTGAATCAATTAACTGCAATAAATTTCATCTGGGAAAAAGCGTTAGTATATAAAATTATTGGGCGTCTTGTAAGGGCCGCCATTTTGAATTGACAGCCATTAAATGGATTTTGTTTTAAAGAATTTAACAGAATTGTTTATTTGTCATAAAATATTGAAATTATATTGATAATTACGTAAATAAAAATAATTAAAAAGGCTATTTTATATGAAAAGGACAAAAATCCCTATCATCGGCGGCCATTTTGAAAAAAGGGCGGCCATCTTGAATTTCGAAGTGGAAATCGTGCTTTTTGTGAATGGTATACCATGCAGGCCCTCTGTGCCAAATTTGGTGCTTGTATCACTAAGTGAAAGATTGTCGTGAAAAATGACACTTATCGACCCCACTATTGAGTCTTGGAATAGTTTCTTTTGCTATCATTTAAAAAACCCGACTTTTTTAAAACCCACAACAGTTAAACTTTTCACTGATGAGAGTTTTCTTGTCTTAAGGTCATACTCTTGAGCTATATGTGATATGGTCAGACATTTTAATAATTGTAGCCTCCAGTACAAGTATATTGGAACATGATGGTCAATCACTTACGAATTATTTTACACATGATAGTATTAGAGTTATAAGAGTTAATGAAATTTCTTAATCAATAACAGCTGGCAAAATTGATAAAAACATGATATTTCCAAAGTGACATAAGGAAATCAAAGTACTGACAGTACTTATGGGGCAGTGCTATGATAACTGTTATCAGACTGTTTAGCTGAGTTGGTAGAGCATATGACTTGCAAGCATGAGGTCAAAGTATCAAGCCCAATGCATTCAGTACTTTCATTTCTTCCTCTTATTACACTTGATTAGATGAATTTAACATTCCAAGACCAGCTGTTTGGTTTATTTTTAGCTTGACTAGGATCATATAGCTACCTGCTGTTACATTTTAATGATAACAAAAATTGTATGAAAGTAACATGTGTCAGTAGGAGAGATGTCAATATTAACCTTACACTAGTCAATATATCACAATACTTGTTCTTACAGTCTCTGTTACATTGATCAATTGAACCATTTATAACTTTTATTGACAATACCATATAATATATGAAATAATATTATCTAAATATGGCCCTCAGGTAAAAGTTCTGGAGGTGAAACTAAGGACAATAGTCAGAGACAAGTGTTAGACTGTAAGATTTTATGTTAATAGAAATTACTCAACATCTGTCTGTCATATTATGATGTTTATTATACATGCAAAAGTATACTATGATGTTTTTTATTCTATTAGTATCTGAGAAAGGTGTGAGCTGTTGCTATTCTAGTAGAAAAGACTAATAGTTTAGCAGATTATTGCCTGGTTGATTTAAACATTGCCTTGGTAAAAACATTGGTTATGGCAAAGTCATGAGGTTTTTTTTCATGATTTTTAAGTTCCAAATGCTTAATTTGATAATTAACAGGTCCCTATATATAATAAGACCATTCCACTATTTAAAGACCTTTGATTTTAAATGGTCCTGAGGCCACAACAAGTTGATCATATGATCTATTGATTTTTCTGGAAAAAAAATGGGGCGAGCGAGCGCAGAAAAAAATAAAAAAGTTTTTGTTTACTTGCTTTATGTAGCGGTTTGACCAAATTTTTATTAGCGAGCGAGGAAATAAAATTTTTTTTTTGTAAAAAACGGTCAAATTAAAGTGCGAGCGAATCCATAGAACATATGATCAATTTGTTGTGGCCTGATAGTGGAACTTTACTGTAGTAATGAGTCAGGAAAGTCTTAGTAAATGATTGAAGATGAGAGTTGTTATCTTTATACAATATATCATTATACAAAGTCTTTCTAGTAAGTACTTCTCTTAGAAGTTTAATCAATCTCTAGTGTGGAACAGTTTTGCTGGAAGGGTACTGCTATTTCTGTTGAAAATAAGTCTAGACTTTTTGTATACACCATGACAGATTCTGCCTTGGGGAAGTGAGGTTCACAGGGGGGGGGGGGGGGGTAGGGTCAAGTCTCTTTGGAACGCACTTTCAAAAAGCATGTACTTGACTTGATAGCAGTATTTAAAGAAGGATTCAAAAGAATAGTTATGGTGTGTCAAACCCATTGACAGATTGAGCCAAACCCATTGTTAGAGTGTGCAAAAAATATTGTTAGAGTGTGTCAAACCCATTGTTAGAATGTGCCCAACCCATTGTTGGAGTGTGGTAAAGTCATTGTAAGAGTGTGGTAAAGTCATTGTTAGAGTGTGCCCAACCCATTGTTAGAATGTGCCCAACCCATTTTTGGATGTGCCAAACCCATTGATAGAGTGTGCTTAAGTCATTGTAAAAGTGTGCCAAAACCATTGTTTAGGTGTGTCAAACCATTGTTAGAAATACATATTGAGTGGTACATCTTTCTTCTCCATGAAATGTGTTGGAACTGCCCCTGATACCAGTCATATTATATACATGTATTAGAAATGAGAAGATTTATATAACTGCTTAGAGATCTGTCAACTGTTGTTGATGTGATATTTTCATTCAAGACTTTGATCTAGTGATGTCAGAATATATTTATGTTAGTTATGTAAATTAAAAGTTGTCCCAGATGGCTTGATACTAGACACACTTAGTTAACTCAATCTATATTATATGATATTTTATTAATGTCATTTTGAAGTCAAATGGTTCAGTTAGTGTGTAATGATCTCATGAGATTAATCTCATAGAAGGGAGATGGTTGTGTTACAGGATTAATTGTTCTTGTTAATGTTCTTGAACTTTGTTAGACTTTATTTGATTACTGAGGGAGCTTTAGTGAACTTCTAAAGTTTCAGTTATTGAACTTTGATTGATTAAGTATAGAATGTTTTTCAATTGATTTTTTTTTCAATATAATTGATTAAATAACAACAAACAGTTGCTTACATTTTGTTGTAGAATAAAACATAAGCATCAGCTATGATGTGCCGAAATTAAATTATAATGAGTGATTTAGCACAACTTATTTGATAGGCACATAATACCTAGTGTCCATGTTTTGTTCAACTACCAAATATAGACAATGTATAATTTTTTTATTCTTACATAGAAAAAAAAGTATTATTATGGTTAAGTTTAATTATCATGGGGGTTATTTAAAACAGTTGTATATGTTCTGTATTAAAATATTGATGATATGACAATGCAAGTCAATATTGAAATAGTTTTAACATTTTCATTTCATATTTGAAGACTGTATTTCATGTTCTAAAAGCCATTTGGGCCCATGAACAACATACATTCAATTATTATGTGAATGTAAATTTTTGTAGATCTAAGAAATGCTACATTCTTAAAAAGTATTGGTTATGACCATGTATGGTCAAATTTTTATATCTTATTAAATCCGAAAGTTAAGCAATAATCAGAACCTGGGAATCTACATTCACAATGCATTTATATTAAGTAATATTTTGTATGCTATTTTCTAGGAACTTCTCAAGTTCCCCTTATTTCAATGAATCTTTTCCAGGAATTCAGTGTGTTGCAAGACTTGTTAAAATAAGATAAAATTAATTGATGGGTTTTTTTCATGACAAAAAAATGTTGGTAGTCATATTTCTGATTAATCATGGATTGAATTCTATTTTGCCAGCAAGATTTTACAGAATATTTTTTGTCTCATTTAAAGCAACGACAATGAAGAAATTGACACTTGTGATAAAAATCTTTTAATAAAAGTTTTCCTGATAGAAGGTTTAACTAAAACCACTTGATTCTAATGTTTCTTAGAAGTTTCAATTCTTTCCTTGTAATGTGACTTTTCTACAATGAATTTGCAGTCTTAATATTTAATTTCTTAAACATGTGTATGGTGTGGTTTGTAACCTATTTACAGCTTTTTGATAGCAATTCACTTTCCAGTCTACAAAATTTAAAGTGGGTGTCCAGTTGCCCGGGACAACCTATTTTAGTTCAGGCAATCAATAATCTTTTGGGCAACCAAAATTCTGCTAATCAGGTATAGTGCTTGCTCTTAAAATGATCTGTTTGGACAACCTTTTTCGTATCCTAGATTCATAGAGTGAGTTTCTAACAATGATTTTATTGCATCTCAGCTCTATAAGCTGGTGGCTATATCCTTTAGCGAGAAACAGTTGATCATTTACCACTAAAGTTGTTTTTGTAGATCACTTGACACATGCCTATGGACACTGTTGCTCTCAGTTGTGCCTTAAATATTAAGTGCTCTCATTTCTTGGATGGAGCTATTTTAAAAGTAGGAGATTAGATCTTTGATTTAGTATTCTTCTATTTGATCCCCACTAAACCTAAGAATGACCAATGCTCATTAAAACCTTGTATTGTTAAATCATATTCAACTGTCAGTGGTTCATACATTAGCTCCACTGATTTAAATATTCGCTATCATATTTCTGTACTAATGATATACATAATACATAAAAATATATCTTAATCAGCTGAGTTAATGTTTTGGCCAATGACAGTTGAATGAAATTTAACAATACTAAATGGAAAATTAAGAATTTTTGGTCTGTACTCTTTGAATATCATTTCAGTTTTAATTCTGTGGATCCACATCTACATCTACAGGTAAAAATTAAGCTGTCAAAGTTGACACTTTTATGACATGCGCATGTAATAAAAATAACTATACATAAGTCAAAAACATAAAATTTTGATGAAAAGAAAAAATGTGGAAAAAAGAGTGATAGACCCAGTTGGTTTCAGGGATTATTCTGGGCCCAGATTTTGATGAGAGAAAAAATCCCATTTGACCAAATTTGATGAGAGATTTCAAATTTGATGAGATTTTTTTACTTCAATTAAAACGGCAAGAATTTTATTACATTAAGGTAATACATGTACACAAGATGTCAATGCTTATTTTTCATGATGGTCAATAAAACAGAAGTTTCAAAGAATGTTAGTTTTATTGGCTTTTATTTCACAACCTGAAATACCTTAACACTGTATTGCTAATAGAGTAGACCCAGATAATGCAGCTTCTCCAGGAGATATGATCAGATCAGTCTTAACTGTGTACTTATAAAATTTATTTGTTGTGGCATTGAAAGAATAATTATTCTTTTCATTTAACAACAAAATCAAACTGTTGAAAACTTAAAAAAATCACCCAACTGTCAAGTGTAATTTAAGTACATCTGAACACCTGGAACTAACAACTCTTTTTAAACAAAATCCTGGATTTTTCAGACCTCCAACATTTGAGAAGCCATTTTTGAGGAGAGTGCGGTGAACGCTTGCAAGCTATTGGAAAAACGACTACAGTGATTTTGTATCAAATTGTAAACTAAAAATATCATTTTTTTAATTTCAACTGAACAGATCTTCTGGTTTAGCATGTTTGATTGCTGGTATCTGTTCATCAACAGAGACTAAATTGCATTCAGGGCCATTTTAAAGATACATGTATTTTATAAATGTCCTAAATTTTGACCTTTCTTTGTTTGAATATTTTCTGTAAAGATAAGGTCTGCTATAAATATCATACATTTTGTTAAATAATACTTTTCATGTTGCAATAGATGATATTTATTGTTTTTTAGAGTCTAAAACACGATTTTAACTGATAGATCATGTGACGAACATTTTATAATTCTTACATATTCAACCAATGTTTATTATTGAAATCGAAAATTTGAGGAAATTTCACCCTTACTTATTGCTAAATTAAGAAAATCTAACAAACGAAATGATAAAACATAATTAAATTACAACGTAATTTTAACGATGTTTCACTTTATTGGCGATAGCGTCGGTCGCGAAAATGTATGACAGTACGAAAAAAATCTTTAATTCATTGTAAAATAATTTGTTTTTACGATTATTTTGACGTGGAATTTAACAATTATCATTATCATTTAATCATAGTTTATTATTGTTGTCAACTTTAATTGTCTTTAACATTTAACAAACTGGTTATTACGTCTATTTAAACTGCCTCACAACATTTTCATAATTAAATACAATTATCGGCGAGCATCAAAAAGCTTTATCTACTTTAATCAATGCAATATCACAGTTTGTCACATGTTTGTTAATTGCAACACAATCTTATCAAGTCGACATGTAGCACTATTGATTTTTTGAGCGGACACCGAAGGCGACAAAAACACAGGGGGTGATCGATAAACAAAGGAGTTACTTGTTATCGGCTTTTGAAGCGTGTATACTAACTGCAACTCCCGCGTAGTGTGCATCGCTGATTGGTCGATTACATCTAATAGGCGGATGTAACATACTCTCCACTTATTAATTCGTCATCTCGATTCAACTATGACTCTTTGAGTTAAAATATACGCGGGTCAAATTGACGCATGGACGATTTTGATTGCGGGTCAAAAGAGGGTATTTTGGAATTTCCGTGCGTCAAAACCCGAGTTCTCGGGTCTTATTCAAACCCTGAAGCTTGAAGCGTTTCAGTGAGAGCCTTGACGAGCAGGACGGTATAAAAGCCGTTTCACTGACTCTGGTTATGTCCCTTCCTCGCGGGTTACGTCCCCTAAACGATGGTCATCGGAAAAGACTGGCAGATCAAGTCGTGCGATTTTTTTGTCCCATTTAGTGAATTTTTATGCGATTTCTGCTGGGAAAATGCGCAAATATCGCGAAATCGCGCCCCAAAATGATCCCTGTGGTTTTATTTACTATGCTTGGAAAATTGTTAATCTAGCTGTATGTTTTGATGTTTCAGGTGTCAGCATTACTAATGGTTTCATGATTCTACTTGGTATAACTTCTATATGGTGTACATTTGACTCAGCTGGTAGAAAATGGGTGAAATTTAAACGTTACCAAGAAAGTATGAAAGAGAAGACACACAGATCTCGACGTTCTGGGAGTGCTAGACGTAACTGGAGACAGAGGTAAACATTAACATACCCTTGACTAACGTACCTTCTACTTTCATAAAGTTTTTTTGTACATTCCGTTTACGAAATTAGTAGGTGTCTTGTTGTCCAGGACAACCTCCTTTTAGTTCGGGCAACCAACAGTTTCTTCAAGGCAACCCAAAATTCTGCAAATGAGAAATAGTTCTTGCCCTTAAAATGATCTGTTCAGACAACCAATTTTATGTTGTAATTTCATAGACTGTACATAGTTATATTTGTGACTGACATATCATCACTTTGGTTGGAAAAGTCATGCAACTAACATTTTTCTTAAGAATTACCGGAGATAATGATGTGGCATCATGTTTCTATTGTTCTTCATGGTGAATGTTTTCAGGTCTGATACTTATTTTCAGGATTTTTGATGAATAGGGAAGTTGTCTTTTTATATATATGAAAGCTGATAAAATTGTGAAATTCAAGAATTTTAGGATTTTGATCTTTCACTGTAACCCAATATGATAGCTGAAAAAATGTCCTGAAAAATATGTATGAAAACAGTTTGTATCAGTATATCCTAGAGACTTTAAGCATCACATGTTGAAGTTCCTATGTCAGAAGTAGATAAAAACCAAAATGAAATAATTAATAATATTAGTAAAGTTAATAACTGATGAAAACAGTTCCCTGTGGAATTTTTAAGATTCAGTCTATGTGTGGTCTAAGAGATTTTAATCATTCAGTTTAGATTAACATTATATATTGACACCATTGACTTCAGATATCTCAATAGTCTGTTACTTTCTTAGAGCTATATAAGATTGCATGTCACAGTATTCTACTTTCTTTGAAACTGCTTTATTCCCATGGCTGATTGCTGAGAAAGTTTCCCTTATTCCACATAAAGCTTCTACTTGCTGTCTGCTTCCTATACACAGCTGTGGGCTATAACACTTAGTTACTTTGTAAGTGAGCATTTTAATATTGACAATAGTCAATAAACTGTCTGTGGATTTTCTTCATTAATTCTATGTCTATGATTAATTTTCTATTTTGACACAAAATCTTTAATTGTTGCTAGGCAATGTATTAGTTGTGTGTTTCTCCAAAAGTGAGGTTTTTATAAGAACTATGGCAAAACTTAGTATATAGGATTAATAAAGAGCATGAGTAGCAGTTTGATATGAGATTTAGCAACAAAGGACCAACATTAGTTGATATATTATTCATATCAAATTGCTCATGTATTTTATGCGACATAGACAATGGGTTCTAAATTAGTGAGTCAATGGGTTATAAATTATGTGTTTATATGCAATGGCTTCTTGTGTATGAAGCTCAGGAGGAAGACTATTTGATATTTCCTTACCTTGGAGTGTGTGATTTGTCAAACAGTCACTTTTTAAGCAATCTGATCGGCTGAGAGGGTACCACTATTGTCTAAATTGATGTTATATTGTTGTTAATCATATTTCAGAAATGCTAAGTTGATCATTGACCAAGTACTTGGTAATTGTTTCATTAGTTTGTATATGAAGGTAACACACTCTGTGCAAACTGTTCTCAAGATTTTATAGATTGCTGTGATATTTGTACAAGAATTACACTATATATGGGAACAATGTAGAAATCATTTAAAGATTTTTCACCATTTATGAGCTTAGCTGGAAACCATTTTGATGGGTCAGAGCAAGAATAGTCTACCTCATGCTTTAATTTCATATAGTTAGACTAGATTTACACTGACCAATCATTTTTCTTCTTCATTATGGAATGTTGTTAGAATCTACCACAATGGGTCAGAGCAAAACTAGTCTACATCCTTATATATTTATTCATACTTAGACTACTTTTGCACTGACCCAGCGAAATTTTCTGTGTCCAGTATTTCATATTTAATAGCTTTCAATTATGTCATCTTTTGATGTTAGAATTTTGTTATATTAATCCACATTTCTCAAGAGACAATGTCTTAGAATCATTTAGTTCACCTAGATACACTTATGCTCTGTCTTAGATGGTTTGTTTCACTAGATTCTAGACCATGATTACTGTGCATTTATACCATAGTGCCTGAACCATGTGACTTTTTGTGGACAGGGTGGTCAAAATTTCAGAACAAATAACCATAGGTTTCACTGTTTCTTACGAGATTAGGGGTGTGGAATTCAAATTTTCCTCCTCTTGCCCGCGGACAGGTGAAAATCGAAAACCCAACTTGTCTGGGATCAAAATGCACTTGCCCAGATGTTCAATTCTGAAAACTAGATATTGAAAACTGTGATATGAAGTACATACTGTCATTAATTATAAATAATTGACCAGAAGATTGTTAAACATTTTTGAAGCATTGAGACACCCACATTATTAAGTTTTGCTATGTTACATGTACAATTTAGTATATATTAGCTAAAAAATATTACTTGTCCTTGGATAAGTGGGATGGAAATATTGATTTGTATGCAGACATAGTGTACAAGTCTGACAAGTTAGGCATAGGAATTCTGCACCCCTGGAGATAATGTAGAGTACTGTTTTGGTAAAGTCAAACAACATGTTTAAAATGTGAAAAAAATCAAGCTGTTTCACTTTACTAAAAAACTTTTTTTCAAAATGAACCTTTAATATATGGTTTACTGATTAGAAAGAGCAGGCACAAAAGTGGTGAAATAATGAAAAGTTTTGGAAGAAAGACCTTTCTTGATGGTTGTTTGTTTTGATATTTGACCCCTATGTTGACTTACTTATCTGATGTAAACATAAAGTTTCTATGTTGTTGTACAGAATTAAATGTTGAAAATCACTAAGATATTGTGCTAGGTATTGTGCCTGACTTTAAAACTTATTGATGAAATTGTTTAAAGTTAATACATTTTAATTGAATGTTCCCATTTGTTGTGACAGATAGGGTAACTGCTTGTTGTTTAACAGAGAGATAATATTATTCAATGTCATTGAATAAGCATCAATTACTGTGCATTAAATCAGAGTTAGTGCTTGGATTGATTAGCTTTGTAATGTTGTGATATAAAAGATATGTAGATAGGGAAAAGGTCTTATAATGTATGCTCTGTATGTAAGTCTGGGGTCAACTACTGGGAAATGTCATGTGACCTTCCTTTGATTTTCAAACATACTGTAAATACACATATATACAAGGGATACAACTGCATTTAGTAGACCACTTAATGTAGATTCACTGTGCAACACGCACAAAATACTAATATCCTGAATGCATTTTAACCACATCATTATAGAGATTAATATAACTCTTCAATCTACTAAGGTTCATAGTTCCAATATATTTTTATATACAGTATGTTTGAAAATCAAAGAAAGGTGACATGTCATATCCCTGTGGTGTCAACTGTTTGTACACTGTTCTTTCTCAACTGTCAAGTTTGAACAATTTCATATTATTTTTGACTGTTGCTGTTCCTGAAGGCAAACATTGACACAGAAGGCAGACATCAAATGACGTAGCTATTTGTCTGGATCATAAAGTATACAGTTGCATTATCAAGAATGTTAGATGAGACAAACATTTTAACATACAAAGTCACTGCAAAATTATTCATTCTTTCACAGTTGAGAAAAAAACTATAACATTTTAGCTGGTAGTTGAAGTTTTTCACTGAATGACTATTTCAAAATTGTAGTGAATGGTTAAGTTTGTGGAAGGGTAGGTGAGTACTGTTTATAGACGAGGGTCCAGGGAATCTAGGTTAGACATTGCACTGGCTATTGTAAAATGACCAAAATTGTGTTGACTTACTTTTAAAATACTCGATAAATAAATATTGTTATCACTTTAAAGGAATGGTAATAGTACATGTGATATAGAGATGAGTAATGATATGTGAGTATATTCATCTATATCAATGTGCCTTTATATATGTGTGATTTTATAATGTGATACACACTGTATAATATACTTCAGATTTTTACCGTTTTTCTCATATTTATACCTTGCACTATAATATTAACCCATCACACCAAGCACCAATAATATTTTACCTTAAAGTACTACATTCTAATACAAGTAATTGTGTAATTTTTTGTGAATAGAATAACCTCCCTTCACAACCAACATCCCGAAACAACCACTCCTTCTCAACAACAGTTACATCTCCACAGCATCCCAGCAACATCTCTATAAAACAGTCCATCTACCAACAACCATCCAGCAAGAACAGTCATCTCCCAGCGAAACAATCCCTCAAGAACATCTACCTCCTAGCAACAATCATGCCACAATAACTTCTACCTCCTAGCAACAATCATGCCACAAGAACATCTACGTCCTAGCAATAATCATCCCACAAGAACAGCCATCTTCTAGCAACAATCATGCCACAAGAACATCTACCTCCTAGCAACAATCATGCCACAAGAACATCTACCTCCTAGCCACAATCATGCCACAAGAACATCTACCTCCTAGCAACGATCATGCCACAAGAACATCTACCTCCTAGCAACAACCATGCCACAAGAACATCTACTTCCTAGCAACAATCATGCTACCAAGAACATCTACCTTCTAGCAACAATCATGCCACAAGAACATCTACTTCCTAGCAACAATCATGCCACAAGAACATCTACCTCCTAGCAACAATCATGCCACAAGAAATTTATCTCCTAGCAACAATCATGCCACAAGAACATCTACCTCCTAGCATCAATCATGCCACAAGAACATCTACTTCCTAGCAACAATCATGCCACAAGAACATCTACCTCCTAGCAACAATCATGCCACAAGAAATTTATCTCCTAGCAACAATCATGCCACAAGAACATCTACCTCCTAGCATCAATCATGCCACAAGAACATCTACCTCCTAGCAACAATCATGCCACAAAAACATCTACTTCCTATCAACAATTATCCCTCAAGAAAAGCCATCTCCATGCAACAATCATGCCACAAGAACATCTACCTCCTAGCAACAATCATGCCACAAAAACATCTACTTCCTATCAACAATTATCCCTCAAGAAAAGCCATCTCCATGCAACAATCATGCCACAAGAACATCTACCTTCTAGCAAAAATCATGCCACAAGAACATCTACTTCCTAGCAACAATCATCCCTCAAGAACAGCCATCTCCATGCAACAATCATGCCACAAGAACATCTACCTCTTTGCAACAATCATGCCACAAGAACAGCTACCTTCTAGCAACAATCATGCCACAAGAACATCTATCTCCTGGCAACAATCATGCCACAAGAACAGCTACTTCCTAGCAACAATCATCCCTCAAGAACAGCCATCTCCATGCAACAATCATGCCACAAGAACATCTACCTCTTTGCAACAATCATGCCACAAGAACATCTACCTCCTAGCAACAATAAAGCCACAAGAACATCTACCTCCTAGCAACAACCATCCCACATGAACAGCTACCTCCTAGCAACAACATTCCTCATGGAAGCCCATCCTTGCAACAAAAATTCCTGATATGCAACAATCATCTCTCAACAATAACCTCCTTGCATCATCAACATCTCAGCACCAGCCTTTCAGGAATTGTTTACTATAGCCACCTCCAAATTCCACCCATATCCTCAGTCTGTTGGTTGTTAAAGATAGATTTTATTGTTTTAAAACAAGAGTCAACTTTCCTGGAATTTACTCCAATATACTGGTTAACAAGTTGTGTAATTAGTTAACTACTTTAAGTAACTTGCTATTTATGAGGTTTTCTGATGGCAGGAATAATCCACCATACCCGACATTAGTTATTGTTGGGTAGATTTTCTACTGTTTGTTGATTTATAGATGTAAATTATTATGCGTTGAATGCATACAGCCATGTATAGTTGGCCATCAAAGGCCCATCATGATGCATATCAGCTATGACAGCATATGTATATAAAAATCATAAATGTTATACACAATACAACTTATTGTTTTCACAGGCTGTGGGTATGAAAAAATCCTCCATGCCAAAAGATATACTTTTATAATGCATGCATGAATTATGTGTATACAGTACAACGTCTCTTGAACAACACCCACTTAGAGGGACTTGTGTGTTGCTGTTCAGATATTGTTGTTCTGCAAAGGTTAAATTCAATTAAAATCATGCCTATGGGAAATATCAAAAGCCGTTGTGTGCAGAGGATTTACTTTGTAGAGGGCGGCTCTGCAGAGGTTATATTGTATAATATTTTTTCTTTGGAAGCGGACTTTTTTATACTGACAGCCTGTGGATACATTCATAATTCGTATTATCAGAATTAAATTTTCTACAATTTATATCTGATAAATGTGCATTTTTAACAGTTTTATTAATTCATAAATGAAATTAGTCATCGTTTGTATTTTTCATTACTAGATTCCTAATTCATTATAGATTTTGATATTTATTAGAGTTTATTTAGGCATGTCATCATCAGTACAAATTAACTAATCTCCCAAGAGGAATGATTGTTCAATGATTTAATATTATATTGATTCTATCTAGAATTTTATACTTACTGCATGTATCCACCTTATGTCAAGTTTTTCAGAAAGGAGGAACGGGGCTAATTGGTTCCAAGGAATAAAATCTATAATTTGAAATCTAGTTTCATTTTGGAAGGACTTGAAAATCACTGAGAGCTTTGGCCTCTGATCTGCTGCCAAATCTGCTAGAGGCTTGGAACACCTGATTCTGATGAATGAGGCAGTTCTGTTCTGTTCTGAATAGGTTTCCTCCCCCCTCATTTCTGTTCCAGGCACACCTTTCAATTGTACAGTTAAGATTGATACCAGCATGATGGATCCTTAATATCCCCAGTGTAATATTAATGATAAATATATAACTTATTTACAATACTCTTCCACTAACATATTTACATAGCCATTGCTATTATGTCTGTCAACAATATTTAATAACTAAAGTAAATTAACTAAAGAATTTTGATATGATGCTATAGTATTAACCAAATACTTGTTGCCAGTAAACCTTTTTTATTTTTATTTGAACTGGAAATCAATATTTGATAGCTATTTGTAATATATCCATGTAACATTGTCCTATTGATAGTGCCAGAAGGACGTAACATCTGCTACCTGATAATGGTTTCATTTTGAACCTTAAATGATATGAATTGTTTTTGTCTTAATCATTGATTGTCCAACATTTAACAGGCTTGATCTTTTATCAACCACTGACAGCTTTTGAATAATAAAATTCTGGAATTGAGACAGGTGTGTTAAATTAGTGATTATTCTGATAAAAGCAGAATAATTATCAGGGTGCTGCCCATGTCCTTTCCCCTACTTCCTGCTCCCATATGTATACATAGTAACTTTGGAACAGCAACCCTCTGAATTGCCCTCAGTGACCCCTTTTTCTGCCTGTCCCTGTTCTTTTCTGAATTCAAAAAAAATCACTTGATAAATTCAATCATTTACTGCATTGTTTCAATCTATGATTTATGCCCATCAAAGTACCAGTTAGAATAGAGCAAGACTATTACATACGAAGATATTAGCTATGAATTACACTGTACTATGTTAATCAAAACCAGACTGTGTAAATGTATGAATGTATTGTTGCTGTCACTTTTTATTATACGCCCGAAGGGTCGTATTATGTTATGGCGCCGCTCGTCCGTCCGTCTGTCTGTCTGTCCGTCTGTCCATCCCTCCGTCCGTCCGTCTGTCCGTCCGTCTTCCTTGTGTGGACAACTCCTCCCTCATTTCTTGGCCAATTTTCTTCAAACTCCCTCTGATGATAAACATTGATGCCTAGTTGTGCGTGAAGTGGAGATAATTCAACTTTTTTCATTCGACTTTGAATTACTTCCCCTTTCATATATCTCTATATATGCAATATGTTAAAAAGGTCAAAATGGCAAGCAATGAAAAACTTGTCCAGACAATAACTGAACCAACAATGTACCTAGGTTCACTAAATTTTATGTGAGGGTAGCCCTTGTGTCAAGGATATGCCCTATTGGTTTTGGGGCTCCTGGGTCAAAGGTCAAGGTCACAGTGGCATCATATTGAAAAACCTTGTCCGGACAATAACTCCTCAATGACTGTACCTAGGTTCACAAAATTTTATGTGAAGGTAGCCTTTGTGTCAAGGAAGTTCCCCTTAGGTTTTGGGGCCCCAGGTTCAAAGGTCAAGGTCACAGAGGCATCATATGGAAAAACTTTGTCCAGACAATAACTGAATCACCAATGTACCTAGGTTCACCAAATTTTATGTGCGAGTAGCCCATGTGTCAAGGGTATGCCCTATTGGTTTTGGGGCCCCTGGGTCAAAGGTCAAGGTCACAGGGGCATCATATTGAAAAACCTTGTCTGGATAATAACTCAACAACGACTGTACCTAGGTTCACAAAATTTTATGTGAAGGTAGCCCTTGTGTCAAGGATGTGTCCTATAGGTTTTTTGGCCCCAGGTTCAAAGGTCAAGGTCACAGAGGCATCATATGGAAAAACTTTGTCCAGACAATACCTGAACCACCAATGTACTTAGGTTCACCAAATTTTATGTGAGAGTAGCCCATGTGTCAAGGATTTGCCCTTTCGGATTTGGGGCCCCTGGGTCAAAGGTCAAAGTCACTGCGGCATCATATTGAAATAACTCAACAATGACTGCACCTAGGTCCACCAAATTTCATGTGAGAGTTGCCCATGTGTCAAGGATGTTCCCTATTGGTTTTGGGGCCCCTGGGTCAAGTTTAAACCATCAACCAGAAGATATCAAATTACCAAGCAGTGACTTCAAATGTTCAATCAATATGTTAATAAAGTCAAAATGGCAAACAATGGAAATAATGCTATATTTAATAAGTAACATGAAATAAGTTCACCAAATTTTATGTGAGGGTAGCCCATGTGTCAAGGATGTTCCCTATTGGTTTTGAGGCCCCTGGGTCAAAGGTCTAGGTCACAGGGGCATCATATGGAAAAACCTTGTCAGGACAATAACTAAACAATGCTTGTACCTTGGTTAACCAAATTTTATGTGGATCAGCCCATTTGTCTAGGAGTAATGTGTTGATAGCTCTTTGGTAGAGGATGTTCCCTTTTGATTTGGAGACCCTAGGGTCTAAAGTCAAAGTCACTGGGACTTAATTTATATTGAAACATTTTCCAGACAATAACTCAATAATGATTGTACCTAGGTTCACCGAATTATATTTAAGGGAAGCCTAAATGTCTAGCATATGCCCCTTTGGTTTTAGGCCCCTGGGTCAAAGGTCAAAGTCACAAGGAAATCATGAGGAAAAACCTTGTCCAACAACCAACTTTATCTAAGATCACCAAATTTTATGTATCAATACTCTTTGGGTCAAGGGTGAGAACTTTTGGTTCTGAGGCCCCAGGGCAAGGTCACTGGAAGTTTGTATGGGAAAACTTTGTGCCTGTGATAACTCAACCATGGCTGTACCTAGGTTCTCAAAATCTTTGCTCTGGATAGCCCTCCAATTAAGGATGGGACCTATTCTGATATCCAGGGGTCATTTATCAAGGTCACAGGGACTTCATATGAGATAGAACACAGCATGGACTGCTCACGGGCGTATAATGCCCCGCCCAGCGGAGCTCTTGTTTAATAATTCTTAGTACTTAAAGTTGATAAAGCTTTTCTGTACCCCTAGTGTTAATTTTATTTATTTAATTTTGATTAATTTGTTGATGATTCCCTATTAGACAGAGTAAACAATCAGAAGTTTCAGCAGTCTGCATTTGCTCTTATGAACAAAACAGTGCTGGTATGAGCCAGAGCCTTTAGCATGATTCTGTTAACTGTAAACTAAGCAGACTATAATTTTATTCCAGTGTTGGTAACAAGAATCATTATCAGTTGTTTTACATTATCAGTAGCACCCCCATCAGTGCTGTCAGTACTTTGATTTTATGCATAAAACATTAAAGTTACAGCATTTTTCATTGTTTTGATATTTTGCATGTATTTTCAGGCTTTCACAATGCTGTCCCCAATGACAAATTCTGCCATTCTTTATTGTTCATCTATTTCATTTTATTATACATTTAAACCAATATATTGAGATTAACCAACTTATTTTATGATTTATCTTATGATTTGTTTGATGATTTATGTTTTGATTTATACTTAACGATTTATTTTATGATTGATTTCTAACTCAATGATGTTATACTATATTATATGTAGGTTGATCAATCCTAGGTATGACAAGTTTATACATCATTCTGTAAGTGATCTCCTTTCCTTCTCACATGCATCACTTGATGTGATTGTTTTAACATTACTAATAATACTAATACAAATATCCTAAATTAACTTATAGCTCAGCTAAGCGGAGAATAGTTGGGCTATGACCTACTCAGTTGTGCTCAGGTGGTGTTGTTTTTTAGATGCCGCATTTTTATATCTTTGAAACTACTGAAGGGATTCACATGAAACTTCACGCATGTCTACAGGGTTACCATTGGAGTTACCATGTTGCATAACTCTAGCAAGAATTTTGACTGGTTGTTGCTGTTACTTACACAAATATCTCGAAAAGTCCAGAGCGCTGTCTGGAGACGGCTCTTGTTTTGAATTGCTTTTGTTTTGATTCAAGCAGTAAGGAATTGGTATTCAGGTCTTTAAGTAAGCATGTGTTTTGATTGGTTGATATCATGCAAAATTTTGATGTTTGATCCCTTAAATTTGCCATGTAGCAACAGATGTTAGATCCAAAATACAATGTATTGATAACTTCAATTTACTTTGGTACAGGGAGAAGTTGGCTTCTTCTTGTGAAAAGGTAAGCAAGTATTGGTAAGATGAGTAGGCCACCATACATTACCTGGTAAAAAAGTTGAAAAACTGCTGAACTTATGAACAAAAATTGACATTGATTAAAATGTGGCATCGAATGTTATTAATTGTTTCAACATAACAGATCAAGTTGCTGCATGACATTGTTAGTGACAATCCTGTGAAGGATTTTTGTTGTTGCATTTTCAGGGTCTATAGTTGTGTGATCATCAGCAACAACTTAAAGTGTAAACAAAATTTGTTTTTGCCAATTTCTCTTTCCTGACAAATAATTTAATGACATCAATAGGACATAAAAAAAACGCTACTTTTCTTTCCCTGAAATTGATTGTTAGTTTTAATCATCTAACTCAAAATTCTTCTCACTTGAATATAATGGAACTGTAAAACTTTGTCGTGAGAATAATACTTTGTGCAGTGGATTCAGAGTAAACTATCACAAATCATATGCTTATATGTCGGCATTCTTAGACAAAGAAATGTAATAGTAGCTTATGATATATCCACTTTTTGAATCACATATTATTTGGCTACTGCAAGAATTCGACAAAAACCAAGTTTGTTTACATTCTGAACATCACATGACTATATATCTAGAAGCGGCATTTATTGCTTGTAACATTTATGTTATATCACTTCAACAGTGCTATAAATTAAGTATACATTATGTTTGACTAGCAACCTAGTGTTTTGGTACATACAAGTGATAATGATGGTAATTACATAACACTACCTGATGAAATAACTTGTACAGCTGGTTGATCACTTACTGTACTTGTTAGAATATAATGTTGCCAAGTAACTGAATGATGTCAAGGTTCTAAGAGAATGTTTATATCTTAGTCTACTATGTATAATTATGTATCTTGTTATTATTTTGTTCCATTAATGCATAGATCGTAACAAACAAACATAATAGAATAAGAAGGTACATCCTCTGGCTAGCTCAATTGTTAGCGCACAAGTCCACTGATCAAGGGTAAATTGACCTAACCGGGGCATACTTTCATTGAGTGAGGTTATGAAATAATTTTTATGGCCATTCTTGCTAATACAAAATATAATTAATTGAAATATGAACATTTACAACGACTATGTGCATATGCAGTATTTAAAACAATTCGGGGGTTTAGCACAAAACAGTCATAACTCACTCTTTCCTTATTTTGAGTTACAACCGTTTTGGGCTGAACCCATGAATTGCTGATTGTCAAAGGCATCTGTTTAAGTTAGTAAAATGATGTATGGCATCCCTTTATTCACCTATTGAGTGGGCAAATCCATTATTTCTAGTACATGGACATAAATATGCACGACCTAACATACGACTTGTATGTAAATATCTTGCTATTATTTTGTCCCATTATAGCTCGTTTAGGATAACTTGAGACAAAATACAACGATACCATTTTTATACACAGGTGGATTTAAGTTTAGTACACGTAATTATCGACCATTATCACTGTGTTTTAGATGTATTAAATTTAGTAGGAGAACACACGTTCCACGCATTAAGACATGTTTAATACTTTTATTACACAAAATCAGCTGACCTCCCTATTTTGTGTAATACCTGAGTCCAAAATTTGTAAACAGACTGAGTCGTTTGTCTCAAGTTATCCTAAACGAGCTATAATTGACCTTACGCCAGAATACCTAAGCTCCGCCCACCGATACACGTGGTACATTGTCCGACATTATCAGGGATTAATCTATGTCCCGAACCATTATCTATGTTTTGAAAGTAACAGGTTCAAATGCATGCTATTTATCTACTTGTCATCCGATTTCGATAAACTTAATATTTTTGAAAAGGGCATTGTCTCATCTATCAAATGATACATTATTTATGAATATCCATTCATAAATATTCAAATTAAATGTGAGTCCATTTGCTCCAACAAAAAAATATACGCACAAAGAATGAGCAAGTTGAAAGAATACACTTTAATTTGAACGCTGGTAATAGTCGTTTGGATGTACAGATTTTAAACAGTAAAACATGCAAAAATATTACATTACGTTTGCTATCAAATGATGTAGAGTTAATTGAAATATGTCGAGAAATAAAAAAGTTAAGGGGTGGGTATTAGGGGCTATCTAGACGGAGTTGTGTTCAAATACATGCATATCATTTACGAGATATCATATTTCCTAAAGATTAATTTGTCTAAAAATGGCATTGTCATAACTTTCAATTGATTCCCTTTTTTATAATATCCATTAATATATATTAAAAATAAAGGTTGGTTCATTTGCTCCAACAAAAACATTATATGCGCAAAAATTATCAAAGAACGCATCTCACATTAAACGTTTGTAGAAATCCTTTATAAATCAGAAAACTGTTGAATATACACGAAAACAACTTTATATACATGTAATCCTTAAAATGGTGTATAGGTGATAAATAAAAAGTTAAGGGGTGGGTCCATAGATCTTTGTGGTACACTTTGGGGGTAAACATGCATGAAAAGTGTAATTTTCAACCTGATTTATTACATACTTGTATTTATTGTCGTCAGATTATTATGTAGTTTATTCTTTTATCACAGTATTTATAGACCCCATGTGTACATATTTTGACCATTCTAATTTCTTTTATTGAGTTTATTTTGTAACTTTCACTGAGAACCCTATGTAACTATACCCATGCTAACACATAAGAAATTCGATGTCCGTCAAGACCAGATGTCGGACAAAATGGCGGCCGATAAGCCGCTTATCTTAGATAAGCATCAGGGTATCAAATGCCGGACACTGATTGGCTAAAAGGAGCTGTCAATCAAATTCTGGCGTAAGGTCAATTAATGCGTAGAACTGTAGTAAACAAACAAATAGTATAGAAATTGTGCAGCCAGTAAGGTGTAATGTCATGTAATTACAGTAACTGCTTCATTATATAAGTAAGTCTGAAGTTAATGTAACAGGCCATTCCAAATTGAATCTTTGTTTATTGTCCTTCTAGACAGGAAAATAAATGACTTGAGCAAAAGAAAAGAATCTAAGGTTTATTTAGATAAGTCAGTTATCTTGGTTTGGTCATATCATTAATTTTCATATCAAGGGTTGCCCGCAAGACTGTAGTAACACGGTCTTTAAGGCAATGCACTTACTACAGTCTTGTGGGCAACCCTCAAATTATTATTCAACATGTTGTCATACTCAAGTTTATAAATATTGTTTGTGCATGCTGATGAATGTTGTACTATACTAACTTATCAATAAATGAACCCCTAATAGTATAATATTTAAAATGTACTTGGTTCTGCCCTCCAAGATTAAGTTGAGTTCTTAAGATCACTGACTTCAAGCAGCCATTTGCAGTGAATTAAATGATTAATAAATCCAAGGACAATTAGGTGAACTGTCAATCTGGTAGTGATGCCAAAATGTGCCCTTGTTACTGATGATGTAATATCAGAAATTATTTAAGCATTATTCAAATTTGCTTGTAACCAATGGTTCATTGTCAAAATTAAATTGATATAAAATGAAAAAACAACAACATTAAAATCATCAATTTAAGCTACTTACTATTTTCAAAGGCCTCTGAATTCACTTCTTTTTCCTCTGCATTCCATCTTCTGTATGGCCATTATACTTGAAATTCTGATGCAGCAATGAACTGCACAGTTTGTCCCACAGTTCAGTGTTGAAGGGAATTTCTGTTGCCCAAAATGTCTGGCAGGCCTCTTCTAGATTGGGGTATTTCTGCAGGATGTGAAAGGGCATCTGTGTTCCTCAGCTGCTCACTGACATGAGGCTGTTTCAGCAAGACCCAGTCTTTTCGTATGTTAACACAAATGACAGTGTCCAGTTCTGAGCCTGAAGATGGTAACTTGGCTTGGTCAGTTTAGTTTGGTTAAATGCTGTTTTTGTTGGGATGGTAACCGTTATTCTTGTCTTTCCAATTTGCACTTCAGTAGAGGTTTTTTAATTAGCTTAAATTCATGTGGACGGGATGTGTCTAAGGTAAGGGAGCATTTCAAGCTGCATTATAGAGGAAATGCTGTTTTATACTGCCGTCTATTGCTTGGACCCAGAGTACCAAACAAGGTTGACGTGTATATTCAAACCATTTACAGAAATAATTAAATCTGTTTGACAAGATACAAAAAGTGTGTAATGAATATTCTTGGGGATTTATTAAAGTTTCTGTATTAAAGTCTTAAATCAGAGAAAGTAACATCTTAATAAAACCTTTAATTTTGCTTTTATATTCAAAACATAACTTTTTGTTTTTGTCAATATTAAAAGACATGATTTGTGGATCTACAAAAATAAAATTTGCTGTAGAAATGAATATAATTTGTTTTATTATAAATTTTTGGGTTCTGAAATTTGTAATGTTTGTCATTGATGTATGATTGCTCTTGGTACCAGAGAAAGTTCCACGCCATAAAAACAATCCATGTTTTCCATGGAAACAATTTTCGCACTCCTAATCATGATGCATTAGACAAGCAATAGGAAATAACTAGCTGTCTATTTCCTGATAATAATGTGTTATGTTTTATATCATTGTTGTTTTCATTATGACAATGTCTGTAAATTGGTCTCATAGTTTGCCATGTCTAAATCTCTTCCATATTCTGCATTGTTCTTGTCAATAAACGCAGGCTCAATTTCCGAAATTCTTTTTTGAAATTTTTCAAAAGGAGATTTGTCTCTGTTACAAATTTTCTAAATTTTCAATTACTAATCAATGTAATCCAAGACGTCTGGAAAATGTCCCGATCCACCATAGACCATATAGCCTATATACATAGAAGTTATCTTTTCCTTGGACTTGCTAAACAATTAAATTAGATAGAAAGGTAGATTTATTTTGATATACAATGTTAAAACAATCATTGATCGTTGGAATTAAGTTTGGCAAATGGCTTTGGTACTATGCATGTTTTTATGTTTATTGGTTACAATCAAAAGAGCAAATGCTAATTCGCTGGTCTCACACACAACACACAGCTGATTCAGATGGCTACCCGTGTAAACTGTGCATACAACCCAACCAACCAGGTTCTGATCCCAGTTACACTCGGGCCATTCCCAAGTATGATTTTCAAAATTAGAAAAAAACTGGCACAGATGTCATGTCCGTGTATGATCATATAAGTGATCGTAAGAATCCATGTGAGTCCATATGAGACCGTACATACAACCAAACATGAAGTCCACTACACAATTGAGCTCAGTCTTGTCAATATTGTATATAAATTAAAAAGTTATGTAGCCAAGCCTTTAAAATGAGTCAATTTATATTAAAACATACACAGATGGGTGATGATTCGAGCATAACTCGAACAAATGTGGGCGAGACCATATTTAAACCCTGTGAATGTTGGGTAAATCCAGTAGAGGTTGTGTTGATCGTACTAAACTGTAAGAGGCCATTCTAGACCGTACTCAAATAAGTTAAACAATTGTAAAAAATCGCATGCAAATCGTAAAAAATCATATCCAACCTTGCTTGACCGAGTAAATCTGCGCTTTATTCGTACACACTCGTGCTACATTTGAGTCTGACTTGTACCAACTAATTCCCAGACACGGTAAGAGCCTTATTCTGGTACCAGTAAACTTGTGTATACCCGAGTATACCGTATGCAAACAGTGTTAGCTACATGTCTTTGTAGATATTTCTTTGAATGTATTTTTATTGAATATATTATGATAGTTTGAGAGCGATCTCCATGTGAGAAGCATAGTAAAACTAGGTCATGGCTTTCTTGTTGCGTTTGTTTTTATTTCATATCTTCAGTATGACAGAATTATAACTTTTCTAGTGAAGTATTGAAAGTTTATAATCATTTTCTCATGTGAAGTGAAAACAAAATCAATTTTAACAAAATAGTTGATTCAGCAGTTCTGACTGAATTCTATGAACACCAGTCAAGTTTTATTGATAGAATATATTTGTCTATTCATCTTGATGCAGACATCTTACTTCAATTCTTTAATGGAGAGATTTTCTACTGGTTACCCTTCTTTTAAAGTAACTCACATTTATTTATTGTGAGCATTGATTTTCCTCCTTTAGTCTTCTATAAATCTCTTTATTAAACCATAAATAGGAAATATAAATGGAAACTATTTGCCAACTGTTACCATTAATTCACATTATACTGGTGGTATTTTATCTCCTTTGTGTAATAATGCTTTTAGTTACCATAATTTGTGCTGGAATCTACTGTCTTGTTTCTGTATCAATGTTATCTTTAAAAGATGTTCTTACTTATAAAATATTTTAGAGCAGTTGGTTACGAGCGCGCCGAGATTTGGAATCTCATGTCCTGAAGGGAGTACGGGTTCAAATCCCACCCGAGAAGGTTATACCCTTCCATGGAAATTTGACAATAATGTCAGTTTTCCTCCATTAATAAGATATATGGAGAAGTTTCCGGCCTTGTGGAAGGGTAGGTGAGTACTGGTTATAGACAAGGGTCCAGAAAGCTATGTTAGGTGCACTGATAAATGACTTAAATTGCATGGTGTTGACACGGCGTTAAAACCAATAAACAAAAAGAAAGGAACTTAAGCCATACCAAGGATTATTACGGAACTGTTTGGTGATTTAAATGAGGTCCCGTCCACTCCATAAGGATGCATTATGTGCACAGTTCCTGTTAAACAGATTGATAGTCTACTTATAAGACATGAATCATCTCTGCTGTACATTCATTAAGGAAAAACTTAAAAGACATGAATCATCTCTGCTGTACATTCATTAAGGAAAAACTTAAAAGACATGAATCATCTCTGCTGTACATTCATTAAGGAAAAACTTAAAAGACATGAATCATCTCTGCTGTACATTCATTAAGGAAAAACTTAAAAGACATGAATCATCTCTGCTGTACATTCATTAAGGAAAAACTTAAAAGACATGAATCATCTCTGCTGTACATTCGTTAAGGAAAAACTTAAAAGACATGAATCATCTCTGCTGTACATTCATTAAGGAAAAACTTAAAAGACATGAATCATCTCTGCTGTACATTCGTTAAGGAAAACAACAAATTTCTTTTCAGCACTTGCTATTTTCCACCTAGCTTAAGACAAGGCTAGACTAAGTTACATGTATAAGCATTATTGGCAGAGGTAGCTTGCCAAAGATTATCCGAGAGAAAATTATACAATCTTACAAATTGAATGATTTTTACATACTAGACAAAGCTTTGACAATTATTACTTTCAAACAAAGCTTTGAGTTTCATTTAATTTTTCTCTTTGGGTTTATTTATTTGTTGATTGTAATGAACTATATTGTCATGTTGGCTGGTTTAAAGTGATTTGACTATTCAATATGATTAACCTATAAGCTCTTTTTATTTTGTCAGAACTTTTGGCAATGATTATGATGCTGTAATTGCTAAGATATTGCCTTAACCATCTAGCCTTATTAGTGTGGGGCTTGTGAAAAATTGTTTTTGGCGAGTGAAATTATGTGTAAGTTAAAAAGTGTGGTTTAAAGTCTGCTTCTATATTCATGATCAGCCGACTTTTACAATATTGTGCTCCTGATCACTGAAATCACCCTCAGGCAGGCGATCCCTCACAGTACCCATTTACACCCCTGGGTCGAGTGGAACAATTGTAGGTTAATTTCTTGCTCAAGGAAATTAGCAGTGCCCCTAGTAGGGAATGAACCCAGAACATCTCGATCCCTAAGCGCGTGTCCTACCACTAGACCACTGCTCCTTCTGTTATTTCATACAGTCAGGCTAATTGATAATTTTTCCCTTCATTACATAGTATAATACATCAGATTTGTGCTCAAGAAAAGTTAAGTTTGTGACTTTTGCTCCAATTGAATTAAAGCGAAGAAAGCTTTGTGCATTTTTTGCTCCTTTGTTTCTTATTCTTAAAATCTATAATGACTGTGATAGGGATAATTGTGTACACAATATTATCATGTACATAATATTGATCTAATAATGCATTTGTTATAATATGCATGTATATAAAATACTAATGGAAAACATTGCTTTTGTGGTAAACAATGTGCATATGTTTTGTATGTTACATGTAATATTATTGTATGCTGAATCTATATTACATCTAACTGTTATTTCTTTGATATGAATTTGCATGTTGACTGTTTACTCAATGTTGGCTTTTGATTACATTTTTGATACTAGAGAAAGATTAGGCAAGTTTTAGCTAATTGATGCTTCTGTCATACTCCTAGATTATTCCATGATTATTATAATCAAATGCCGTCAACTACAAGAACAATTTGAGAAATACATGTACTTGTAGTTTTGTGGAATATTTTGTAATTCAAGAAAGATTGTGCTACATACTTGGTATTGTTGTGTTAAAAGGTAGTGCAGTGAAGGTCGAATTGTAATGAAGTGCTGCTATTTGTAATTGTTTAAAAATGGAAATGTAATTGTATTGAAACGGAATGCAGTTGGTCTGGCAAATATCATAGAAAATGAGAACTTTAGCCTGTAACTGGCTTAATAAAAAAGTCCTTGATGTACAATGTTTAGTATGATCATTCATGATTGAAACTTGGTCAAAGTGGTAAAACACCTTTTTCTTTCTTGTCAATCAATTAAATTCCAAAAAAAGTTCTGTATGATCACCCTTGCTAGTAGTTGCTTCTGAAACAATTTGAAAGAAAACTGTAGTAGAGCATTATATAGGAAAGATATATTTGTTCTCATTGTTGATTTTTGCTTTACTAACCATGGTTGACACATTGGGCACGCTCCACAAGGCAATCCCTAGCTAGCACTTTTTGAAAGCAATTTTTTGTAGCATAAGTGGTCTATTGAACAGCAAATCCAAGAGGACGACTTTCTCAAACAAAAAGTTCAGAATTGTAACAAATGAAACATATTTAAATTGATTATCATCATGATTATTCTATTTTTACCACTTTCATGAAATATATGCATTAAAAAAATATATCAGTATTCTTGAAAAAGAAACACATTCCCACAGGGGGCAGCCATTTTGAAATAAGCAGAAGTGTTCCGAATGATACGGCTAGCAAGAAAAAAACTTGCTACGTAGTGCTAACTAACGATTCAATTTGCATGATCATAGCAGACCGTTCTATAGGAAATCGCTACATAGCACTAGCTAGCGATCGCCTTGTAGAACGTGCCCATTGTTTGTAAGTGCCTCAAATACCATCTTATGAGATTAGTCAGTGTAGAACTGGTTTACATCTTGCTTTATTTACGTACAGTTAAGCTAGTTTTGTACTGACTCATTAATTATGTGTTGTTTAAGTAAAAGCTGGAAATTTTGAAAATAAAATCTTTAATAATCACCTATCCATACTAAAGCTTGCAAGCATGGATTATTTCATTATATGCATCTTGCGGGAAACTTATACTACTTTATATTCTAATTAAAAAAAATGAATTTCTCTTTTATAAGCTTTTTTTTGCTCACCTGAGCTAGCTCAGGGTGAGCTTTTAGGATCGTTGAATGTCTGGCGTCAGTCCACAATTGTTTGTGAACACTCTAGTGGTTACATTTTAGGCTCAATTCTTTTCAAACTTTGTGAGGATGCTTGTCTAGGTGATTGCTCGAATGAGTTTGAACATGGGTCATCTCAGATGAAAATCTAGGTCACAGGAGCTAAAAATAGAAAAACCTTGTTAACACTAGCAGCTACTGTTTTGATCAAAATATCCTGGAAGTTGGTCTGAAAGATTTTTTTTGTAATTTCTAGGTCAAGTTTGAATATGGGTTACTTGGAGTCTAAAACTAGGTCACACAGCCCGTATATGGAAAAACCTTGTGAACACTCTAGTAGTCACATTTTTTTACTCACTTGTCATCAAACTTGGTCAGGATGTTTGTCTAGGTAATTGCTTGTATGAGTTTGAATATGGGTCATCTCGGATGAGAAACTAGGTCACTGGAGCTAAAAAAGAAGAAAAATCTTGTTAACACTCTAGTGGCTACTTTTTTATCCAAATATCCTGGAAATTAGTCTGATCATTTGTTTTGATAATTTTTATGTCAGGTTTGAATATTGGTCACGTAGATTCAAAAACTAGGTCACACAGCCCAATTATCAAAAAATGTGTGAACATTCTAGTGGTCATATTTTTTACTCAGCTGTCTTCAAACTTGGTCAGGATGCTATATTAGGTAACTGCTCAGATAAGTTTGAACATGGGTTATCTTAGATGAAAAACTAGGCCACAGAGCCTAAAAATAGGAAAATATTGTTTACACTCTGGTGGCTTTTTTTTGCTCCGAATAACCTGGAAATTGGTCTGGAACGTTGTTCTGATGATTCCTAGGATAAGTATAAATATGAGTCATCTGGGTCAAAAAACTAGGTCACTCAGTCCAAATATGGAAAAACCCTGTGAACACTCTAGTTGTCACAATTTTTTACTTATTTGTCATCAAACTTAGTCAGGATGCTCCTCTAGGTAATTGCTTGGATGAGTTCGAGCATGGGTCATCTTGGATGAAAAAATACTTCACAGGAGCTAAAGGTTACATACCACAAAAAAACATTTGTCTGACAAGCAGATGTGATGACTAACGAATCAGATTCCCATACAGGTCATCTTCCTATATAAAGCCTACATTTGAAGCATTTGGTGCGATGGATGAACCATTTATACCAAAATATATCAATCTTACTCTGTCCATGTATGCACCAATGATACTCAGGTGAGCGATAAAGGGCCTTCATAGTTCTCTTGTATAATTATCAAATGTTAAGCTCTTTGTATAATAACTTAGTGATATAATTATTGTATTTGTGAAGTTATATGTAACAATATACATTTTATGTTTTATTTTCTTTCTGCTGAAAGTTGTTTTGATTCTGTTTTTCATGATTAACTTTACCAAAATAATGAAAGAAAACTTACCTTACATCCAATATTACCAAGTATCTAAACATATGTATTTATACCCCCACCACTAGTGGTAGCGGCTACATAGGAGTCACTTCTGTCTGTCCATTCTGAATCTAGTCAGGGCTATACCATCACCATGGGTTAATAGGTTTTAAAATAACTGGGCACAAATTTTAACTGTGACCTGACGGTGTTTCGCAGTGCAAAAACTGTGTCGAAACCTTAAAGGGTCAAATTTATGGGTCAAATGTCCTTCAACATGGTGCCAGATGGGGGTATTCATCACTTCTGTGATAGCTCTAGTTTACTTATTCAACAGGGGTCTGTATTATCAAGGGCCTTACAACCCATTTTGTTGTAAATTCCTATTTTCCTGTATTCTATTATCATCTGAATCCATGGGCTCTCAGTAGTTAGCAAACCTGTTCTGTTAAACCATTGTACCTTCGTCCATAGTGCAGTATGCTATGTGTCCTATAAGCTAGTGTCCTGAAGTGGTAATTGGTTTTAGCCTCACCTGGGATGGTTTACCTTTACAATAATGTTGATTTTCCTCCATTTATAAGGTATATGGAAAAGTTGTCAACCTATGGTTATTGACAGGAGTCCAGGAAAGCTAGGTTAGGTGAGCTAGCAACCGTTAAATGACTATTATTTGTGTTGACACAATGTTTACCCAACCCTACCCCAGACAGTAAATTGAACAACATGTTTCTTAATGTTGCCTAGACAGTAGCCATCGGTAACCAAAAACTACCCATCCTTAAATATTAGTACTGTAAGCCTTGTCTGAACTCACATCTGAGGTGCATTCAACAAGGTGAGCTCTAGAGAGAGCATCTGCTTTTTGATTTGTTTGGTTATTGAATGCTTGCAGGCGCTAGCTGTAAAATCTAAGATGGCGTCTAACAGCACATTATTGAAAATAGCGGGTGGGGGAACTATTATTTCTGCTGATACATGAAATCTTTCACATTTTTTATCATATATGAAGCATTATGATACAATATACTGTAGCAAATAAATTCTATTATACACATTGCTGGATATGTTATTTGGAATAAGTAACTCACACATTTGCAACCCACTTTTCAAGGATAATTCTTTAAGATAAATTTTTTTTCCAGCTGCCATCTTTGATATCTAAGCGAAACACCTCTAAAGCTGAATTGCCAGTGCTCGTGCAGGTGCCCGTGTTCAGAATGAGAACACTCATTGTCAACCCGAGTGCTAACATTGTTGAATGCACCTCAGAACTTCTTATTGCTTTTAATGATAAATTAAGAGATTTTGGTAAAGTTGATTGTACTGACTTCTACATAAATATTTTATTATTTTTTGTTATATATTTTGTGTTGTATTCTTCAGGATACGTCAACAGCATTCTCAGTGTCAATATATGCAAAGGTAAATCTTTCACCGCCCCTATTTACCATTACACTTATAATGGAAATATTCCTCACTGACCCTAAACTCTCACTGACCCTAAATTCTCACTGATCCTTCTGACTGTACACCAGTATATTTTCTGGTCTGGTAATATATATATTTGATTAAAACATCAAAACAACCAGGCAGTCATTAATCAAGAATCTCTTCATCTGTTAATTTCACTTTGCACTTTGTTTTCATTCATTTAATTAACTTACTGTGTTAATATGTTCTTTATTTGTATTTTGTTCTTTTATGTATTAATATTTTTGCATTTTTTAACTAGGATTGTTCCTTTATGGCATATTCCTTTTTAGTAATAATACCTCAAACGCACAGTAATGTCCTCAATTGTTATTATTATTATATACCGCATTTGTATAGCGCTCTTTTCATATTGAATATATGTTCAAAAGCGCTTCACAATCATATGCATAATTATGAAATACAAGTTTAATTTGTTCATGACAGCTGGATGAACTGCTTTACTTTACCAGCGCTCCTGGAATCTTTACTGAACCAGTACTAGCTTACACCTCCCCCTAACACTCAACTTCATTCTAATATAGGGAAATTTATGTTGTAATTAAATGGTTAGTAACTTTAGACTTTGTCAAACACAAACTTTTATGATTTTCATTGTATATAAAAACTTTGTGTCCCCCTGAATACTATGTCAATGTAAGTTATGGTCATTTATCTGTGGCCAACTCACCTGAACTAACTTTTCTTGACCTTTTTCTATGCACATCTACCTTCCACAAGGGTGATAACTTTTCCATACATCTTGTAAATCTAGGAAAAAGTCAACTTAGGTATGTGGAAGTTTCTTGGAAGGTAAAACTAACCTGCATGTTGAGGCTCCAACCAGCACTCCTTTTACCACAGATTCAAAATGATGTGCTTGTATATGGCCATACTGTGTCACAGACTATGGTTACCTATTTTTATGTGATAGTGATAAATATCAATATCACCATTTCTTGTTTTTCAATTTTGAGATGTTGTATTTCATAAATATTCTTGCATGTTCATTTATTGTTTGTAATTTTTTAATTCTATAAGTAGAGAATTCAGGGGATGCTCCTGAAGTAAAGTCACATGAGAATCTTATCTTTGGTCACCTTTACTTTGCATGCCATATCTTTTATAAGAATTAAATGAATGAATGATTAAAGTTTTACATTTCCTCTTTATAATGCAACATTCTACTCCATTAATTTGTTAAATAAAAACATTTGATCAAAGATGCTCTTACTACTAAAGCTTAAAAGCTCTTTACATCAAGATACAAGAACTGATTGCTTTTCAAGGCAATGATGATCAGGTGCCATATACCTTTGCTATATGTAATGTCATCAATGCTATGGAAATACAATGTAGCTTGCTATAAGTTTCTGGACTTTTATGAGTCATTTAGTTTGATGTCATTTTCTGGAAAACAATTGCAAATAGATTTTGTAATCATCATCATACAATCATGTACTTAAGTACTTAAGTACTTAAGATTGATAGGTTAAGAAGGGTGATATGTGATTAGGATATAATTATGACATTGCATGAGGTGAAACCAAGTAAATTTAGGTGATCAGATTAAAATCATTGATTGATGTACTTGGAACATCAAGTTCTGGTCTAATGATATATACATGTTGTATATAGATAAGTGTTTAACAACTTTAAGATAAAATTCTGCAATAACCGAAATTTTCTTAGTTTCTAAGGTCTATGAAAAACATATTTTAGGAAGTGAAAATTGCTGGAATAGTCTTGGAATTTGAAATCTGGAAAAAGAGTGGTAATCCTAAATTTGATAATGACCATTTGAACTACTCCACTAACACTTATGAAGCTTAAAACTCTGTTATTAAATATGATTTAAATACTTTATATTATACTTATTTATTTTGCTTGATTCTGAAACAAGTTTTTTATAACTTAAATTTATAACTCTCAAGTCTGCTTGCTGTTATGCATATACTGAGCTAGTACATTTTTTGGTGGGTTTAACACTGTAGCAACACATTGTATTGGTCAGTCAACCTACTCATTGTTCCTGGAAAGGCTAAATCTCTGGATTTAGCTGTTAACCAACTACTAGGCACATTCAGAGGTCCACATGGAAGATTGGATTTATCCAAATGTGTAGCCTCGTTAAATAAAGTCCTTATAATTATTATTATTACTTTTGTCGGTGACTGACAACTGCCCTACATTATTAACAATCATTGGTAGGAGGAAGAATAGCTGAAGAAATAATTTCATGACCAAGCTCCACGAAAGTCTGCCCCGCCCACAAATCGTGAGCTAGTAGAATAAAGTTCCTTTGCAAAGAAACAAAGAAATAGGTTCTGGACGTGATTTGAGCTAGCTATTCAATAATTGTTAGCCTAAAGTTGCAATTGATCACCCATGCTTGCACCTAAATTATATTATTTATTAACTTAACCTATCAACAGTACATTGATCATAATAATCAGTTACTTTATTGTCTATAGACTATATATCAGTATATTTCAATGATGGATAAGTCTAAATTAATCAATATTTATCTTAATAATAATATAATATCATTCTTTGTATTCTAAATGATGAGTTCCATTATCAGTTCATTTTTTAATGTGACCTCTATTTTCTATATATTTGATTATAGCAATTATTAATCATTGAATTCTCTCAAGGCCTGTATCATATGACTGTTTGTGATCTATGTGGGACCAAACAAGTTTCTCTTTATTTACTTATTTAATGTTTCATGATTTATTATGGGAAATGGTGGGGAGCCTGCATTTTCAGCGTAGCTATACACACATATGTTCAATGGGAAATGATGAGAATATTTTCAGTAAAAGGACACAGTGTTCAGGCCCTATACTACCTTCACAAGTCATGGGACATTATTTTACTTTACAAGCATCTTACACTAAAATACTGATTGTGTTCATATTATATTAAGACTATGACTCAAATTGGACTTAGCCATGTTAATAACCTTTCATATTTCATTACCATTATTTTAAAATCCTTGTATGTTTCATTACCATTATTTTAAAATCCTTGTATGTTTCATTACCATTATTTTAAAATCCTTGTATGTTTCATTACCATTATTTTGCTAGCTAAGTGTATCATGGTATTTTTCTGGTTTTTTGGTTTTCGTCTATACTCATTACACGGAGCATATATTAATTAGTTGAAATAAAGTCTGTACTTCAAAGCCTGGAGTCATACAGTCATTGTCCTGTTGTAGGAACACTAGAAATTAATGTACATTACTGTGGTTCAATTACTTGTTGGCAACTGGCTAATACTACCATTCCATGGAAAATTGTCAATTAGATTTTGTAAGTTAAATTTCTTCTTTTAGGGGGAAAATGTTGATTCCTTGTGGAATGGTTAGCATGCATAAGTAAAAGTCCTGAAAAGCTGCTAGACGTGCAGGAGTCTCCCTAAAGAACTAAACTCTTGTAACATGTCAGTGTTAAATCCATATAAACAAACAAGAAATGATATATCAAGAATCTTGTGTAACTGCTATCAAATTATCTAACATTAATTTTTATTGCTAGGACTAATACAAAGTTGATGGTTTTGTCTTTGTATGAATTCTAGGTTTTCATTCATTTTGGTTTTTCTGCTGAAGTTTTGTTCAAACAAAAAAGTAAGAGCTTAGAATATTGCAAATTTTCTTTATCTAATATTGTAGAATGATTCTGCTTTACATTTCTCAACACTAAAATTTCCATTTGCTGTACAGCTTTAAATTCATTTTGTGTTACATAGGAAACTTCATTTGGTGCAAGTCACAGTGAATTATTTTATATTGTGCTAAAAGGCATTTATTTCTCATTTCATGTAAATACAAGAAAATATTGATAGCATAGTTAAGTGTTATACATTATTTACTCTTGTTTCGTGATAAAAAAGCATCAACACATACAAAAACTGTGCAACAAAGTGAGAGTAAGTAGTCCACATCATGTGGAACTGTGGTTTTGTGTATAAGATTCAGGAACACAATATGGGATTCTGAATTATAAACCTTGTTGTCTATTAATAGAATGTGTGGCGAAGGAAAATCCATGTAATGTCAACTTTTTTAATTGAATCATAAAAAAATATACCATAGATATAATGCAATGTACATATTAAAACAAAGTGACATAATTAAATAAGATAAATGTTCACATAGTTCATACTTGGAGCAGCTGCTAAATCTAAAACTGTCTGTTACAGAAAGAGTATTTGCTCCAATATTGTGTGATCATTTTACCCTAGTGAGAACTTCGAAATATATTTTTTTCCATCAATGCACTGGCAGTACAGACAATTGTTTTACACATTATTGCTGAAAAGCATGAAACTTGGATTTAAATCCTATTGTTCTTGGTAAGCATTATTTTCATTGTAATGGTGAAAGTTGGTTTCACAGTACCCAGGGGAAAAACCCAAATACTTGAATTCCAGATATAGTCTATATAAACAGGTTTTAATGCTGATACAGCTGTTTGGATGTTATCTTTGATGAAATACATCTAATGTATCATGGGATATATATATTAATGTAATTTGTGGGATTGATTTCTGTTTTATCTATTTTATACCAGTCTGAAGTGTTATTTGATTGTTAACCATTCTATTTTGATATGTGATCCTTGTTTAATATTACCATGGCAATAATGATGTAGCTCTGATTAAATTGCTACTGCGTTGTACACGAATATTGATCACATTTACTGTAATGTTCTCCAAAATGCATAGTAAAGACATAAGGACATTTTATGTGACACAGTTGACTATGTTCTATGAGCAAGTTAAGACTAATTTGGTAGTCCATTTGTTTTGTGTATGATTTATATAGGACAACCTTTAAAAATCTAAGAACCTTGTAAAATGCCCAAATTGATGTTTGGTGTGTAGCATTGCTTATGATGTACTAGTCAATCCCAGCCCCGCGTCCCACAATTCAAGTTGAAAGTCATATGTAAGGGTCAAAAGAAAACATTAGCTTTATTGTTCTTAAGCAATGGCTATAAAATCACTAGTAAATGATAATTTTGATTGCTAAATTTTATTGTATTGTTATGGTCATTATAAAAAGCTGTTCTTATAATTTCATGATAATCCATTTCCCATAGACCTTCATTTCTTGCTAGTAAGGTTGATTACTTTGTGAAACTTTCTCTTAGTGACATATCAACTTTTTTGATAAAGTGACTATAATTTTTGGTTACAGAATACCTTTATTTAATGACCAAGTGTCTACTCATTAAAACTGTGATATAATCATACATAGACTTAGTGATCTTATTATAGTATCAGCTTTTTCCACCCATGTTTGCATATAATACCATTGAGTTGCAATCTGGGTGCTACAGCTGTTGTCCCAGTGTGGCTATGTGTCAAGGCTTTATTGAGGTCTCCTTATGTGAGAAGTTTATCCCTTTTTAATACAACTATTATTCTGAATCATGGTGCCACTAAAACTTCGCGCTTGTGATATTTCTGTCAAAATTTACCACTTTTATCTGGAGCTAATATGCTTACAAAACAGCAAACACTGCTAGAACACTACAGGAACATTTATGGCTGAAAGCCTGAGAACATTCTCTATTTGCTGAAATTTGACTTTCTGTCTGAAAACGGTAATAAAGTTAGTTTAATAACAGTTGAATGTCTGATATAATCTAAGCTCTTGTGTAATACAGGGTGTTTACAGTTGTTTTACTATTAGAACCATCAAAATCTATGGTTGTAACACGAATTTGTCTTAAAGTTTTGTTCTCACTTTAAGCATTTGGAACTTAAAAATGGTCAAACATGGCAACATTTTTTAATAACCTAGGTGGTCTATTAGAGCTTTTTTCAGTATTTGGGGAAGGGGCCTGGCGCCTTTTTTTAAATATAACATTTGGGGAAATTTTATTGCCATTTTATTGATAGGAGAACAAAAAATCCAAGGTAAACTCCAAATTGGAGGAAACTGCATGGTTTAAAGAAATTTAAAGAGAGGAAGGCGCCTGTTAATGGCTCCTGTTATCATGTAGGGAAAAAAGGTCTGTCTATATAGCAGAATTTAAGTGAAGTGGCTTTTAGAGTTTTATCATTTAAAGTAAAATGTTCTAGAATTATCATGTGTGACCATGTGTCTTACTTGTTGATGTAATGTTGTTTTCTAGCATTATATTTGTTGTTCTACAGTGTTAAAATTATATGAACATAATAACCATATAGAGGATTCCTGCCAGGATTTCTAATTTAGCAATTTGTCTCAACAAAACTCTTGTGAGCTATTTAATCTTGTTCATGGTATGATTTAATGACCATTTGGTGCTTTTCAGAGTTGAGTTCTCTCTCTTATTTTTCCTTAGAAGTATTATATGGCTTCTAATTTTTTCCTAGCTATTGACTGGTTTGAAGTAATGTTTTGTAATATTAAGTTGTAAGGAATCATTATCACTGTAGAAGCTTCCTTGAATTTGCTTAAATGTCTTTTCTTTTCATATAAGGTATAATATACTTTATTGATAAGGTTTTGCTACTTGGCTTTTTGAAATTTAATTAATTTTGGGAGAAGTCTTGGTGTAGTGTTATTTATAAAAGGAAATATATTTGAAAATTGTCTGCTGAATTGTTATAATTGCACCAGGTCTGTGTTTTAATAACTTTCCTTTTTGTTGTAACTTCAGACAAACTATTTGTTATTATTGTTAATATTACCAATAAATTCTTCCATTTTTGTTAAAATAAGTTCATGAGTTCATCATAGGTGTTATATTTAGAAGAAAGGTATGTTGCTACAGGAAATTTTGCCTACATAGTGATGATGTCATTATCATGCTGTGCCTTCTTTATACAGTTTCTTTTTTTTTTGAAGACCACAAACTTAGTGTTACTTTATTGACATTCATAGTTAACTAACAGGTAGCACAGGAGTTGAGACTAGTGCAAGTTTTGACCTTTCCAAAAATGATACTTTTTTAGGGCAAATTTATAATGCTCAGAATCCTCTATGAAGAGGATGTGTATAGGCATTATAAGCCTGTTATCCAATCCAATTTATAAAATAAAATATGTATTTAATTATAATGCTCTTGTCACTTTTTTCTTGGGCAACCATTTTCAGGGAAAGTAAGTGTGTAAAAATAGGACTGGTTACTGTAGTCCAAGCTTTAACAAATACATTTAATTAACAGCTGCTGTCAGTTTTTGCATGCACAAAAATATTTGTGTCCCTCAGTGATTGATTACAAAAGGCTCCATATGTGAGTGTGTGATAGGTCTATGACCACAGAATATAATTATGCAGATCATATACCAGTATTGTGAGAATAATTGGCAGCAACATTATTTGTGCTGCATACACTGCAAAATATGTTGTACCATCATGTGTGACAGGGGCTGAAGGAACTGTTCTGAACAAAGTAATGACTTATTAAGTGTATTTTTATTTTCATTTATGATAAGTAAAGTATATAATGCTTAATTGATTGTGATACAAGTTCTTCCAAACCAATTAGTCACTCCCTCAGATTCCCAAATACTAAGCTAAAAGATTAAAAATTTCTTGATCAAAGAAAATGATGCCAATTAAGATTTGCGTTTTAAACCTGAGCGAAAAGTTGGCTTTATCTGAAGAGTTAACTAGTGCCAGCATTATGTTACAGTTAAGTTAGCTATACAGTATCTTACTACAACATATTGAAATGTTGTCTAATTCTAAATGTTACATTGTACAGTAATAGTTGATAGATTGACATTTATTTATCTATTTTTCCATTAGATATATTGAGAAGAAGTGACATCATTCTAATTGATTGTCATTTATCTAAGATGTTTTATATGGAGCATTCTAGAAGTAATTTCTTACATGTCAATCATTCCCAGTGTTTATAGTACTAAGGTTTCATGTATTAGATTAGTTAATACGTCAGGACAAAAGGTCAGTTTGTAATTACATATAGAGCTCAAATATGCTTGTATCTTTGATCATTGATTTTATCTTCTATAAAAGTCAACTATTCAACAGTCTGGTCATATAAAGCTTCTTCTATTTCTCTTATACATGTACTATTACTATCAGGGTCTATGGTCGTGTGATCTACAAACAACAATTAGAGACGTAAACAAAAGATATGGTTTTTTGGATTTTTCTTTTAAAATAGTTGTATGTTATTAAATTGGTTATAAAATAACTGCTAGCTTTTACCAAAAAATCCGAATGATTCCTGTGTGTTTAAGTCTTTGAAATTGGTATATGAAAGTGGTTGCCCAAACAGGTCATATTAGTAGCAAGCACTATAATCTTGTTTGTACATTTTTGGTTGCCCAAAAGAAATTTTGGTTAAAAAAATAGTTGTCCTGGGCAACCGGACTCCCATTAGTTTCGTAGACTGGTGTTTTGATCATTAGCTCTAAATCCTGCCCACAAAAATTGAAATTACATAAATGTTTACCGTGGAAAGTCTTTCCACTGAATTTTAAACTTTCACTTAAATCTATCTTACAATTATAGCCTAAAGTGATACAATGTATATACTGACATTATCTTTCTTTTTACTTTGTACTAATGGACTGAAAACTGTTTTTTTTTCACCTCAGATAATTAGATTTGTACTTTTTCTAACCTTTTGCTTTACCATCATCAATGTTCATGTACTTTCTTAGCATCTTGTTTTTTGTCCATCTAACATTTTCAGTTTTCACATTTATTTTTTACTGTGTTGAGCAACATTTAAAACTTTTCTTGCAATACATAGAGGATATTCGTCAACTTTGGTGTAATATTGAATTTTATTTCACCTAGTGAGCTCAGAGACATGTTTCATGAGTGACATAGCCACAAGTGAAAATGTCATTTTCTGAGTTACGAGTTTAAATAAAGCAGATCTTACACCAAAGTTGAGAATATTCTGTTTCTTTCATGACTTAGTATTGTTTTGTTAGATGTATATTACACATGACATCAATTCTTCTCAAATATGACGTCATTTATCTTCTAATATGACGTCATGAACAATGAAAATATAAGGTTATATTTTCACTGCGATGAAAATATAAAACTTACATTTTCATTGTATATTTTCATCAAGTAACGCGGCATGTCACCATAAAGCATGAAAGGAAAAATTGTACTAGTGTCTGTTTGTGAAGGCCTGACCTTGGTGCTATATGGTTAGTAACTCTGGATTTCAACTCTAATGGTTTGCTGTTAGTTAAAGCTTGTAAATACTGATGACAATTCTTGAACATTGCTTCAGATTATTTAAATATTTATTAATTTCTATTGAGTAGAAGCTATTGCAGAGCTCAGAATATTTGATCTCTGTGTGCAGCTTTATTACCCCTGAGGTGTCAGCAATGTAATGCATTCATGCATGGAGGTAAAAAGTATTTTTTTTAAATTACATTTCAATTCCTGGAATAAGTTTTGTTGTCATGTCTTGTTTAAAAATGTGTGACTATATTATGACTTTCAAAATTGGGTAAAATTTGAAGGCTTGTGTATGTATTGAGTGACTCAATTTGACTGGGCCAATTCAGGGTTGTCCCAATTTTAGGGTTCCCAAACTATTGATGCCTTCCATTGTTTTCACATGCATCTTTGTGTAGTCACAATTGTTATATATGCCACTAGGTTGAAAATTTACTGAATAATACATAAGTAAAAAATTTTAATCAAAAAGTCTGTTGTTGTTTTAATAGATATCCAATCCCACAGTGTATAAACCTTATGTGTGAAGCTCATGTGTTTTTTCTTTAGTAAAACAATGTTGAAATTACAGAGACTTTTCTGAAATATTGTTTAAACTCGATGAATGATTGATCTGTTAAGAAATTAGTGAAGAAAAAAGTTAGAGTGAAAAATAAATTGGTCTAGTTGCCCTCTCAGTTGATTACACATAAGTACATAAATTCAATGCTTTAAATGAATTATGTCACATTTTTCAGGAAAAAAAATCTTGAAAATTCTGGTGATGCTGGTGGCTTGATTGAAAATATGGATGATTATACATAAAAGTTGCTATTAGGGCCATCAAAATTAATGGTCTTGGTTTTAATAGGGATCTTTTTCTTTTCAAATTAAAGCCACTATATGAAGATATTATATTCATTTACAGCATACATGAAAACTTGACTTCCAAATTTGAAATTTGACTTGAAATTATTGAAATATAACATGAGAGACACACTAATTATGTAAAACCATTTTGCTTTCTAAGTTTAAGTTTGACAATTTTTTGTGCCCTTTTCTTTAAAAGAGGGGTGCTTTTGTAAGAGCTCACAATATTTATTTTTCTTATTTTAAACATTTAGATTATAAATGATTTAAAGTTGTTTAAATATGCATACATTGACTTTTCCATATGTGACTTATTTGAAAAAAATACATTTTGTCTGAAAACATATCTTTTAGGCTTGTTTGTTAACACCTTGTTTGTGGGACAAAATTTAAATGTAAACCTTCATTTATTATGCTGCTTGGTTAGTTTTAGTCATAAAAGGTCCATTAATAAAGAATCAAAGCTGCAATTAGTGCTGTCAGACATGAGTTTTGATGGACTTTAAGGCTTATACAACAAATGGAAGCAATAGAAGGGACGTTTACCTTACATGAGTCAGATTAGATATACATGTACTTTAAATGCACTAACAGCATATTGTCTGCTTGTTAATGCAAAATGCAGAGTACGTTGATTGCAGTAGTAACTATCCCTTTAATTGGTCCTGCACGGCCGTATGTATGTAATTGTCCATAGCAAATTTTGAATAAGGTTTACTACAGTCCGCTACTTATAAAATAAGGGGAAACCACATGTAAAAACTGAAAAAAATTCAAATCCTTCTCAGTGTTATTTTCTTTCATCAAATTATGTTCTTTCATAATTCATATTTCTACTTTCTTTATTAATCTATTCATGACTATATGTTTGTTTCAATTTAAGTCTTAAAGATTTCATTTTCAAATACATTTTTGTAAGCAACTCTCATTTCATGTCCAATGCATCAGTGATTCTGTATTTAATATATTGTAAGAAGCAATGTTCATGCAATCTGATTTATTACATCATTCTGTTTGTATGTATTCACTATAGAGTCATATATTAAATTTTACTATACAATACAGTAAAGATCTACCATTTTGGACCATCCAAAATCAATGGTCTTAATAGTTAAATGGTCTTAAAGCCCCTATACCAAGACTAACATAGTTCATGGACTGTATTGAAGATAGAGATTTACCTGATACAAATATTATTTAAAACATGTCTAATTGAAACCTTTTGATAAAGGATTTTTTTTTCTTAAATATGTTTGTTATTTTTGCATTTAAAAGTGAAAGTAGAAGTTAGTTGCCAATTCTTGAAGTGGGCACTTTGTCTGAAACTTAATGTTTTTCTGTCTCTAATGCTATATTCTAGTTTTAATTATTCTGGTTTTAAGACAGTTTTCATGTCTATAGAAAATGAGTAAGTCTTCATACAGTGGTGTAATATAGCAGCATTTTTCTTCTCAAAATAAGCACTTGCATAATTTTGAAATAACCAAGGTGGTCTTGATAGCTGTACACAACTCAACAATGCAGACATGTTTTTCAACACTATTACTTAATTTATGTATTTCTGTTTGAGTATTTTTCTGATAATATCATTTTTTTTCTACTTAACTGTTGGCATATGATCATTTTTCTCTTGCTTTGTTGGAAAATCTTTAACAATGTTTTCTTTGTATTTTTTTCCTACTTATTACTTGGCAAACCTTTTTGTTTTCTCAGGCCCACTTGGAAAATGTGATCAATTGTAATTATGATTTGATTTTGGTTTGTAAGGTCAGCCTCAGAGAAAAGTTTTATAACTTGAGTTTCTTTGTGGGATTTTGTTATATTTTTTTATATTTGTCTAAAATTTTGTATAAATAAGTTAACAAACAAATTAACTTAACAACAAATTAATGAGTTCCATGATAAATTGTTCAACAAGTTATCTCCCATTGTACAGGTATGTGTGATCCATATCATCAACAGTTATGATTGAATTTAGTCCTAAATCCTTCCATATAGTATGTGTATAAGGGTTTTCAATCTAGTGTCCTGAAGGGGTCACTGGTTCCAAAACCCACTTTGACTGGTTATACCTTTCTATGAAAAGGTTATACAAGAGTTCAGGAAATCTAGGTGAGCTCAGGACTAGCGAGCTTGCCACTGTTAAATTATAACTATGATTTGTGATGGCAGGGCATTAAACCTAACAAAATAAAGCAGTGGTGCTTTTCACAAAAATTCTTACAAAAAAGTCTTCTTAAGTCAAAAGCAAGAAACATTAATAATACCCTCATTTTTGGGCTTATCAATTCTAAATGTTATACAAATTGTGCAGAATTGTGTATACCTTTTGAATATCATATCATAGTTATGCTTATTATCTGTCCGACTTTGAAGTGCTAATTATATGAAACTGTCATTCGAAGATTTTTTTCGTAAGAATTTTCCCAACTTTCATTATATCACTTGTTGATGCACTTAAACCTAAGAATAATAAAATTACAACATGTCTCCTAAACTTTTCTTAATTTGAAATTTCTTCCAACAAATTTTGAAGATAAATCTAAAACCGTAAAATTCCAGACTGTTGTAAAATCTTGTTACCAGGAAAATATACAGACAGTTGGATTAATGACAACTGTTTACTACATTTTGTTTAAATGATAAAATTACCTTCGGATCAATACTGGTTTCATAGAATGTTGAAGAAAAAAATGTCTGAAAAGTCATTCTGATAAACTTGGTCTGAAGGGTATTGAAAAATTTCTGGTTTTGAAAGGTAAATGAATAGTTTCCTGAAGAAAGTGACATTCTTGGTCTAGTCTGGATTACCATTATTCTTCTTTGCCTGACATACTTTTACCTGTCAAAGTACGATTGGGAACCAGGCAAGTCTTGGTCTTGGTTTTGGAAGGTAATGAATAGTTTTTTAGTTTTTAAAAGGTAGTGAATAGTTTTTACTGGTTCTTGAAAGCAATTACCGGTAGTTGCTTCCTGAAGAATGTTACAGACTGTCCAACTTGTTGAGTAAAAGTAATGGAACATTCAGACATAGTCAACTTTCATCTAAATTGTAGTTTGAATTACTTAAAATGTTCTGGAGAAAAAGCTTTTATTTACTTAATCAACATTTTATTTTCAAAGATTCAGATAACCAGTCCAATGACAATGATATTTAGCAAATTGGTTTTGGCTAAGCAAAACATTCTTGATGTCTAAAAAAAAGATGTTTTCACCCTTAGAAAACCTTTGCTGCTAATTCTAGTTTAATACATATGTTGTAAACAACTGTTGAACAATTGTTGGCAATCATTATAGAGCATATGACAACTAGACTAAATGATAAATGATGATACAGTGTGTTTATTAAATCTATGAAATTATACCATATTTTTCATTGAAATCTGTAAACATTATGTTACTAAGTCTCGTAGGTCAGTCGGTCACTTTGTTAAACCATTAAGTTATCAGTCAGTAGACATTAAACACTTAAACAACATTATCATGATTTGATTAGTATTGAATACTAGGATCAGGTTACCAATAATCTGCTATGATGATTTATTATTCATTATATATTGACATATATTTATATATGTGTGGATGTTTCCATTAGACTGTTAGTGATTCCCATCATCTCTCAGTCTGGTCACACTGGTGCAGTTTTCCCTCTATGCCTTTTAAGCTGGATTTTTCAACAAAAAAATTCGGCTTATAGTTTGGCAAAACCAGCATGCGGTTGGGTCGGCAGGCGGGTTGTCCGGCATCTGGTGTTGTTAACAATTTGGTTAATGTGTTTCTTTACCATATATTTCTGCCATTTATTGTGAGATCTTTATGATACTTCATACAATGATAACATACCATGTGATGAACAAAATTGGAAAGAAACCACAACTCTTATACCTGGCTTTATTATGGATTATTTCCCTTTGTAATTTTTGTGTTAAAGTTTTTAAATCTGGCTTTAATGTGGTTTTCACATTACATTTCTTGTTAATGCATTTTATAATTATTTGCCTAACAATCAACTAGCCCAATATGCAAATATGTAAATGTCACATGTTTAAATCAATTTTCCCTTGCTTCAAACTTTTGGCTAGTGTCATTCAGCCGAAGACTGTTGATCCAAAATTGAAAATGTTCTGTCAGATATTAATTTAGGTTTATACCCCATGAGGCTCACAGGGAAGATTGGGCCCTGCCTAACTGTGTTGCCTCTATAAATAAAGTCTTTATTATTATTATTATTATTAAATAAGGGGTACCCTTTTCCCCTACCCCCCCTCCAAATAATAAATTGTGTTATTTTTTTTCTTTGGTTTAGTTGGCATTGCACCCCACAGAAATAAGGAGTATAAAACCCCAGATAAATTTACATCATGCAATTTTCGTCCAATGGTTAACAACCATTAGTTAAGTTGATAATCAGTGATAATATTTTATTTAGATTTGTATTTGAGAAGTTAGAATAAATTCTGAAAATGGATTGGAATTCGTGTTGTTTTTTATTATGGTTCATTATTGATGTAATTAGACATTATTTTCTGCAGGAAGCATTGTAACAAGTCGATTATATTCAAGATATAATAGTTTGATAGTTAATATTTTATGGTGTTTGTGTTGTTATATGATTCTTTCTTGAATAATTTATGGTAGAAATTTGTTTTGTTTTCATATAAATCTGCATTGTGTATGATGTGTATTTCATCTAGTATAGTTAATGCCAGCTTTAATTTTTTACATAATATCATGTAATATTTTACATAAGGCCACAACAAGTTGATGATATGTTCTACGGATTTTTCTAGAGAAAAATGGGGCGAGCGAGCGAAGAAATTCTTTTAAAAAAAATCTTAATTCAGTTGCTTTATGTAGCGGTTTGACCAAATTTTTATGAGCGAGCGAGGAAATAAAAATATTTTTTTTGTAAAAACTGTCAAAATTAAGGTGCGAGCAAATCCATAGAACATATGATCAATTTGTTGTGGCCTAATGCTTATTTAATATTGGATTTGATTGAGAACTCAAGTCTATGTTTTTTTCCAGAAGAAAAATTTTGTTTGTATCTGATGTACTTGTGCTGAACAAAGTTGAAATAAAGTTGTTTGTTTACTGAACAATAGGATTTAGTCTGTGTTGCATATTTTTCAGCAATTAAATGTAAAATAACTTCTTTCTGCTCAGATGTATTGGGTACAGATAAACCTTATGTAGTTGAAAAAAAATATAAATTCAAGTTCCTAGTATGAACCATTAAAGAATCAATCCCTCTAGAATAATATACAGTACCCAACAAAAGTTTGGAGACTAAGGAAAATTACTTGTTGAACCATTGATTTTAGTATCCTATTAAGTATGATATGTTGTGAAATGAAAACAGTTTTCATGAGTGCATTGTAATTATAGAAATCTCAAAGCCTCCAAAACCATGATCAATGTAATTCTTTTCCATACCATAGTTTTTAAGTTACTTTTGTTGTCTCAACGATAGATAACTATATAAGAAATAATGCAAAACTTAAAGATGTTTTAGAATAAACCATTATCAAAATATTGACGGAACAATTTAGTAGTCATACAGAGTGAAAATGTCACCTAACTTTTTAGTGAGTACTGTAGAGTAACCTGCTCTGGAAACATAAATTCATGTATTGATAATGATTCAAGTCATTTCAGCTCCTATCAATCATGTTTTTTTACTGTTTCCCCGCTGGGCTGCCAGTGTTTTTTTGAGCAGGATAAAATTTGTTTTTGTTTGTTTATTTGTTAGGGTTTAGTTACATATCAAAACATTACTGGTTGAATCACGCCTAAAGGACAAAATTTTGCACGTCAGCCTTGAATGTTAAATATGATGGCTCCTGCATGTGATTTAATATTACTGACGATGCCAGACTGAGATAGAAGAAGAAAAACACTCTTTTCATTAGTTATTCCTGATTGTTTCATTGGAACAAATCAATTTTTTTTCATTTTTAAAGACAACAACAGTTACTGCAGATCTGTTTCGTAAACTCTTTCCCTTGTTGCACGGTAGGAGCTTGACATTCTGTAAACAATATTCCTCCTCCTTATTATTTGAAATAGGAATATTTTTCAAAGAATGCTACAGAATGTCAAGCTCCTGTGGTGGCACTAAGGCTAAGCAGAATTTTTATTATACCAAATCTCTGAAGTCTTGTTGTTAATGAAGTTTGTTCTTAAGTAATGGTAACAGTTCTTTGATTATTATCTTAATTTAGATGCTGCACTCATATAACATGATTTATATAATATGAAATATGACTGTGTTCTAGAAATTTTAATTAAAAAGGTGATATTGTACATTAATTACAATGGTTTTCTTGTTTAAACCAGTTTACAGTGACTCATTACTAAGTGTTCTCATGTACATTAGATAACATGAGATCTTTCGTAATATTTTTGCTCCTTTAGCCTCTGAATCTCCTATTTTGCTTGATTTATTTTACTTTTATATGGTAGAACAGTAGCAGTAAGGGTCAGTCTGTTCATTATTGCCTTAAACCACTAGATTGATGGCAAGGAAGGACAAGTGACATACTATATCTGAACTACTCTGGCCCTTTCCATGACTTCACCTATAAGAATATTTATGGCCTATTGTTACATTTTGTCCCACAAACAAGGTGCTAACAATAGAGCATGTGGGTATAATGTTTGTGGGCAAATGTATTAGTATTCATATAACACAATGATTGTTCAGGGATTGGTCAATAGCACTCTATTTGTGATTATTTGGAAAGTTAGTGGAGAGCATGGAGGTAGAAAAAAGGGGACAGGGTGCATGGTAGAGGTAGGTAGGAGTAATAATGGCAGGGAAGAGTGAAAAAGGGCAGAATGTAGAACCCTGTTATTCAGCTTTGGAATTGTCACTATGCAACATATAAATGTGACTTCTCCAAGATGTTTCTGATTTGTTCAACAAAATTTGTAGCAATAATATTATCATTATATAATTTCTTTATTTTAGGAAAGCTATGAGGGCTTATGAAGAGAGTTGGGATCGTAGACTTGGACTGATGTGTTGTTGTGTTGAAAGAAAAGGAAGAAATAAGGTTAGTTTATGTTCACTTTAACCATTTATGCTGTTGTGTGCATGGAGGTGTACAGATCTCACTTTGAATCATCAGTGCATCTTTTTCCTTCCTCTGGTTTTATAGAAGTATTGCTGGAGTTAGTTAAAGCAAAGAGTGATGGGAATCTTCTTTCTGCAATTCAAGGAAGTAGCTTCTGTAATAATGTCAATTATGAATTCTTAAAGTCATTTGGTGGAAAATATAAGTACAGTTTTGTTCCTTTAAATACTTCTTAAAAATATCTATAAATATCTGAAAACCTTTGATCTTTCTTATAATCATGGCAAGACTTATGTAGACTGTTATAAGTGGAATTGTTTTCTATAATAATTGCTGCTACAATTTTATGTACAAGCAATGGTCCGGTAGAAGGAGGTCGCTTTGGGAGTGAGAGGTTCCAGGTTCAATCCCTACTAGGAGCAATGCTAATTTCCTTGAGCAAGAAATAAACCTAGGGTTGTTCCACACCATCCAGGTGTAAATGGGTACTGTGAGGGATCACCTGTCTGAAGGGGATTGCAATGATCAGGGGTTATAGTACAAGATTGTAAAGTCAGCTGAACATGTATATGGAAGCAGACTTTATATCACACTTCAACTTAAAAAATTATACCCTATATTTTTGGTAGCCCCATTTTACTTACATTTAATGTTGTATTTTGCCGCCCGGCTAGCTCAGTTGGTAGCAGGCAAGTTTACTGAACGAGAGGTCATGGGTTCGATTCCCGGGTGGGGCATACTTTCGTGGAGCTTGGTCATGAAATTATTTTTATGGCCATTCTTCCTCCTACCAATGATTTTTGGAACGATGTTATTTAACATCGTTCTAATGGTAACTAGAAAGTATAAGATTACTCTTTACACGCTTCAACAATTTTCAACATAGACAAAGAGGCGTAGTTCAAGCGTGAAACTCATTAACATCTCATTTAAATGTAATACAACGCTGGCTTGTGTTGTCGTTCTTAAAACTCTTCAGGAAAAGGGAGGTTACTCTCAGGTCATACAAATCTTGCAATGGAGACGGGACAACTCAGCCCGTATACAACTCAACCCGTGACAACTGCAATGATTACTTGTTGGAGTAAAAAGGGCCTACGATGTTTTGTGCAATGCATGTTATATGCGTAGCATAATTACATCATTCAATAGTGATAAACAATATTAAATGATCGTATTATATTATGTTACTTATGTCATTACATTAAAGACGATTTTGGTAGTTTTTGTGTGCACCGCACTCTTTGTGCTATACTTAATACATTATTTTATAGATAATATTTATATTTTGACATAATTATGTCTTCTTTAATCAAAAAATAAGTTCAGGACATTGTTCCTCCAGCACTCCAGTGCTTTGATTAATTATGTAGGGCAGTTGTCAGTCACTGACGAAAGTGTGCGCTTAGTAGTTGGTTAACAGCTAAATCCAGAGATTTAGCCTTCCCTGAGGAGGAGTGAGTAGGTTGACTGACCACCGTTATATGACCTATACAATGTGTTGCTACGGTGATAAACCTAACAAAAACAAAACAAACAAATGTTGTATTTTCACCATTTTCTGATGCTTTTAACAACATCCCCACAATTTTGGAAAATGTAACGACCCCTGGGAGCACTTAATGGAGAATATACAGTACATCTTACATAATTGTAAAGTCATATTGTGATGACAAGCAGCTGTGATAGTTGTTTTCTGTTCCTTACAATAATGTTGATTAAACTACCATGTAATGTCTAGAAGCTTTATTAAAATAGTTATATAATACTGCCTACAGTATTCTAAAAGTTTTCTAATCTAAATTTATCTGTTTTTGACATTTTCATTTTGGAGAGAAATCATTCAGCCCTAGTTCCACACTGTGACATTTTGATACACCCTAGAGACATTGGATATTCTGCCATCATTGATAGGAACTTAATGTTTGCTGTTTGGTTTTTGTGGGTTTTTATGTTACTTGTTGTTTTTGTTGTGATTTTGTTTACTACAGTAACATTCGGCCTATAAAGACTACCTTTGTTATTGCACAATCATGCCATTTTAAGTCCAATATGCTTAATTTGAGAAAATATATCTCTATAAGTAAGTAAGTAAGTAAGTAAGTAAAGTAAGTAAGTAAGTAAGGTTTTTATTAAAGTGACATGTGTATGATACAGTACAAAAATATAAAGTACAATGTGATATAGTACAAAATACACCCGGCCCTATGGACCTATAAGTCACTGTATGAAACTAAATGTATATACACTATAAACAAATACATAGAATTATCTATTGTAAGTAAGTCTCTGTCTCTTTAAGTATGATTTCACTAGGTACTTTGCGACTTTACGCGGATGGTTTAAAAGTAGGGTTTCTATATTAAGACCATTCTGCTATGAGTAATATTGATAGTAATAATAATAATACTTTATTTATAGAGGCAACATTATATAATTTTATATATTTGATCCTTCCTGATCAACAGTATTTACATAATACATACATCAAGCAGTTGAGACCATTGATTTTGACAATTATGAAAGTATGAAAGTGGAACTTGACCACGCTCATTTCACTTTCTCTTTTATTGTTTTCTTCTACCATTTATTTCTATATAATGTGCCAGCATCAATGTAACATACCGGTATTTGTTGATCTTTCAGTATTAATTGTCATATTATTTAAGGTTTATTAGATCTTGCACCTGCTGTCATTTCATATTTCCTGAATGTGTTTTATAAATTGAGGCCAGCGGTAAACAAACTACATTTGTAATATGTCATTTGAACATTGTATGTAATAATGTTGTATCAATTGACCTAATGTTATTTAATAAGCTTAGAGGTTAATAACTTGTATTTGATTTATTTTATTACCTCACAAATTATATAACCTGTAATGGTGTTAAACTATGTTTCTAATTTCCTTGAAATTTAAGAAGTCAAAGTCTCTGTTAACTAAATTAATTTTAAATCTTCATGATTTTATTAGCTTACCTTGGCAGCATATTCATTTATTTAATTTACTGAGTTTAACGCCGTGCCAACACATTTTGGTCATTTTATGACATCCAGCACACCTAACCTAGCTTTCCTGGACCCTTGTCTATAACCAGTACTCACTTACCCTTCCAACAGGCCGGACACTTTTCCATTTACCTTATTAATGGAGAAAAACTGACACTAGTGTCAAATTTTCATGAAAGGGTATAACTTCCCTGGGTGGGATTCAAACCTGTACCCCCCTCAGGACATGAGATTCCAAATCCTGGCGCGCTTCCAACTGTGCTACCAACCTGGGTTTTGGCAGCATATTATATTTTGTCTAATGATTATATAACAATGCGATATTGAAGGATTAATGAATAAAATTATTAAGACCTTTGAAAAGATGGATCCCTAAGCCCCTAGTGCTAAAGGTTAGGTTTTAGTATCTGTGACTGTCTTGCATCTGTTTATTCACAGTCTGCAAGCAGGCAGCATCATTCAATATGATCCTAGTTTATACAGAGTATGTACCCACCAGATGGTCTGGAACTCTCTATTAAAACAATTTGATGTCATTATGTATGACAGAGTTATGAACTCTAAAAGGTAGGGCTGTGGATCGTTGAGCTAGTGACGATCCGATCCGAAGCATGATTCATGTGTAGCGATTCACGAATCGAACCATGAATCACTTGTTAACAGAGAAGCATACAGGTACTAGTACTCCAAACATTCCTATTACCAGATGTTTTATGGGCATTTTCAGTAATGACATATTTGTTTGAATGAGTATCAATCAAAATTTTGACACAAGATAATTTAGTCCCTACTTAATCAATCAATCAATATATAACGAAAAGGAAAACTTTTAGTTTTGTGCTTCTAAATCGGGTCTAAAATAGGATGAACATTTTCTTTTTTTTCAAAAAATAGATCGCAATCCAACGATTTCGATGTGACGAATATTCGTACTCGATTTTCTGGTCGGGATCGCGAATATCCGAGTACTCGGATACACACAGCAGCCCTACAAAAAGGCCAAAATAACCATATTTTGATTTTGTCATGTAGACTAATGTAGACACAAACTGTTTGTCCAATTTTAATAACATTTATTCAGGTGAACTACTCAGTGCCAGTTGGTCTTCTTGATAATAATTATATAACTTTTAACTATTGGAAATTTGAACCATAATATTTTTAGACAAGCTTTGTCATTGTCATGCTCTTAAATTTCATACAATATTTTATCATCTTGCTGAATATTCCTGTATTAAGGTCTGAGAAAAGTATTCTTATGTAACTATAATCTTCTGGGTTAAACTTTATACTATAATTAACATTTGTATTACATAACATGCAATCTGTGGATATAATTACTGCAACAAGTGACTTGATAAGTTTCTTATAACATCTTAAATTCTGTAGAAGCCATATTTTATTACTAATTAGTTGAGACAAAATAGAAACTATATGAACCTTGTATATAATAGTTAATAATTCTCAGTACAGTTTGACATTTCTGTATTTAGGTCCGTAGTCATGTGACCTACTTAACTACAACTAATGAAGTTAACAAGTTTTGTTTTTCACCGATTTGTCTTAAGACAAATTATGGAATTACATCAAATAGCACATAAAATAGCTACAACCTTTCTGTTCAAGAAAAATTCAAATTGGCCCTGTGAGTTTTGATAATTAGATTAAAATCCTCTGCACAAAAATTGAATCAAGCTGTCAACAAGGTCATGTAGGAAAATAATTTGTATGAAGGATTCGAAGTAAATATTAAATTTTGACTAATTAGCTTATGTGGGCATTTTTCAATGAAAAATGCTATGTTTTGGCTATACTGCAAGAATTTGACAAAAAAATAGTTTGTTTTACAATCTAAAGAGTACATTACTATGAGCCATGTGTATTATACTACGAAAAAAATCATGATTTTTATAAGGATACAAAATATCAAGCTTCTGTGCTTTCATATAAGTAGAAATATCTGTTAGAATTTTACTGTAATCAGTTTTTAGAGACCCAAGGAAATATCTATAGAAATATCAGAACTAAAATCAACAATACATTTAAGATTTGCAAAGATCAATAGGAAAATGATGTAAGGTAGAAGTAAACAACATCAATCCTTTGGAAGTGCTAAATTTGACCTCCATGTATTTACTTTTATTACCTCCAGTTTTAGAGAGTTACACAATGAACTGATGACAGTTTTCACACTACTCTTATCTTTTATAGTATGATTATTCTCAGCAAGTATGAAATATATCAGTTTTGGGAGACAAACTCTCTTTAATATGGGAACATTAAGATAAAAGATGGTTATTACAAAACATTCTCAGCTAGAAAAGATATATTACATTGGTTAACAAGATAAAAACTTATCTCATGGTTTGCTAGTGTAGAATTGATCATGGCAAAATTTACTTATAAGTTTCTCTTTGCCAATGCTCCAACAAGCATCCTGTTGATAATCATTTAATATTCTGGTGATACTCCTTCATTCATATAAGTATAAAATATCTGTTCAAGCATTCATTGCCTTAATTTTTTTATTTAGAGGTGAACATTGAGCTGCATTTGCTCTTTGGTATTGGTATCTGTATTGCTATTATTTCATTTGTACCAGTGCTGTTTATTCTACCAGTTTTTTAACATTGTCCAACCCTTGATATAAGAAAATTAATTTTTCTTTTAACAGGGACATAAAAACAAAACAATGACTTTGTGGTAATAGTCTATTTTGTGATCAATTAAATGACTAACAACAACACATTGGTTTTATGTTAAATGTAAATAAGACATATTTTGACTTCATCTTCATATACATGTACAATTACAATTGTTTTGTTACTCTTCTGAAGTCAATATTCCAGATAATCAATTAATACCTCATTCATTTATTTTATTACTGTTCTAATGTTGCGGTATTGTTTTGTATTTTACAGAATTCCATGTCCGAGATAGCTCAGTTATTTACAGAGTTTTTCAGAGATTTAGATGTCGTACCTTCTGATGTTATAGCTGGTCTTGTATTGTTGAGGAGATACCAGAAACTAAGAATGGAATTTACAATCAACCAGGTAATTTGTACTTTAAATGTGAAGATATTACATAGGAAATTATTTATGAGTTTGCAAAGCCATTGAAAGAGCAAGCTTTGCTAAGTGGTTAGAATGTTAGACTAGTAGTCATTGAAAAGCCAGCTCCTCCTTGGTAGTAGCTACTAAAGACCTTCAACCAAAAAGTTATGGCTACATCCATGACACAATGCTTGATTTCAAATCCTGAGGCTCTATGTCAAATTCCTATGAAAATTTGATTCAATGGGATGAAGTTTTCAGCTTCAAGAAAAAGGGTAAGCTAGTATGGTATTGGTATAAGTGAAAGCTGGTAAGATGGAGACCAACTCTGAGTGGAAATTTATAAAAGTTCTGATAAATCATGTAAAAATCCAAATGATAAATAATAAGGAGGTTACCATAGCATTCAGACATTGAAAGTGATAGCAATGACTGTAAGTATTGATTGTCTGATAAAAGATTCAAGATTGCTGTGGCTATAAGAATTTTCTGAGGTTTTAAAAACTAATTTCATCAGAATGTTTTATTAGTTTTATATCATTTTAACTTATTTCCAGGAACATGTTCTTACAACTCATATTAATCATTGTCATGTCTGCCTCCTGGTCCCATATTGTTCAACATAACAAGAAAAAACCCTTCTTGCTTAATTAAAAACAATGAAAACAAATGTCTGATTAAATTAAGAGGTTAGCTTTAAAATTACAAAAGGCAGAATCATGCCACATAAAGTCTGATTTTTTTCTGAATGTTTGGGGTTTTCTGGAATCTAATCAACATGTTTTCTGTGAAAAAAAACTGTGTTAATTTTAATCAGACTGTATGTTTGGGGGAAATAATTTAATTTAGAATTATTAACTTAGTTTAAATATTGACAGTTTCCTAGGCAACCAAATTGTTCCTTTAAAAAAATGTTTAAGAATAATTCTTAATAAATGGTATTTTGACAGAGAAATGTTTGACTAATGGCAAGAAACTGTAACATTTTTACATTGCTCTCTTTCTCTTACTTTATTTTAATGATCATCTATAGCTTTGTTAAATTCATTAACTGACTGTGTCTCAACTAAATTATCATTTAAAGTAATTCTAAATTCATTAACCCACTTTTCTCTACAGGTTGTTGATCCTATAAGTTCATTTTCTCTTAGTATTTTGAATGGTAGTTTCTTAGTCTTTGTTTGACAATATTTTGGTTAAAAGGTTAAGTATTATACTTCTTTCACCTTAATGATCATTTAGCAAGTTATTATTGTTTGTTTGTTTGTTTGTTTGTTGGGCTTAAAGCCGTAGCAACACATTGTATAGGTCATATAACGGCTGTTAAACAAAAAACATGAAATATAGATGCAAGTTAATTAAATTGCTTTAATTTTATTACTCTATGATCAGTTAGTTCAACGTCTCTATCGTCTACTGTAAATAATTATCTTTGTTGTTCTATGATAATAGGAATAAATGTAAATCTCTGGTGACTTTGGGGTTTTTCATGTTGAGTAGCAGACTGTGGCAAATCCTCATTAAAATTTGTCACGAACCATTACTTTAGGCTGTGCATGGGCAACTCAAGGGATAATTACTATTTCAATTAATATATATCGCATTACACTTCAACAAGCAGACAATAAGATGTTTGTGCAGTTGAAGTAAAGCAAAGCCGGCTTATGTTAGGGAAAGATCCCTTGTATCCCTCCGTTTGTTATAAAATCCTGTGTTTATGTATTCTATCGAAACCCAGTGTCCCACAGGCTTATGTTAGGGAAAGATCCCTCCGTTTGTTATATAATTCAGGGCTCAAATTTAACAAAAAAAATGGACTTGCAAATTTTTGCGAGTTGACTTTATTTCAACTCGCAAAATGAAAGAAGCACTCGCATTGTTTTCCAAATTTTAGTGGTGTAACTCTTCTCATATGCAATAAAAACAACAGAGTGCTATATTTAACTTTAGAAGGTGTTATTGTGGGATAGACAAAGAATATCGAACATGTATACTTCCGACGCTCATTGTAACATGTAGCAATACAGATGTGTAGAAGAGCCAAAGATCGTACTTTCAATCTATCTGGCCGTTTCAATGCCGAGTTAAGCCTCATAAGCTTTGACAGTAATATTCTCCCGGCGATTTCAACTCGGGAAAATTTGTGAGTTGAAATAAAAGTTACTCGCAGTTTTGAAATTCCACTCTCATTTTGCGAGTATGCGAGCTTAAATTCGAGCCCTGTATAATTTCTTGTTTATATATTCTATCGAAACCCTATGTCTGACAACGCTTAAATCAAATCTGGCTTATGTAAGGGAAAGTTCCCTTGTATTGCTCTGTTTGTTATATAATCCCATGTTTATATATTCTTTCGAAACCCTTTGTCTGACAGCGATCTTAGCGCTTTGATTTTATATTTATTTCTTACAAATAAATAATGACGCTTCTATACTTGTAGACGGTATAGCCAGGAGATAATTTCTTAAGCTGTATGGTGCCATTTTGTATTGTTTGTATAATAACAACAAACAGCATTACTATCCAATTTTATAATTTGTCTTCCATAGAAGGAAAGTTGTCTACTGCTATATTCCTTCTCGGTGACAGTAAAAAGGAATAAAATAGTTGAATATCTTAATATGTCCATTTCATCTAAAACAATTTGCAAGAACCCAATAATGACTTTCTTGATAGTTACTTTATTTCTAAAATAAGTTAACATATATTCACGACAAAGAGTTTGAACTTTTTGAAGTTTTTTTGTATTCTGTTGTATATTTAAGACATGACATACAGTTGTCTATATTTTGTTGTTGAATAAACATAGGCACAAGTTTTGAAGTGCCAAAATTAAATATTGAGTGCTTGAGCATTTAATTTATTCAATAAGCACATCAAAACAAGTATCTATGTTTTATTCTACCACAAACTATACAGTAGAAAAACTGTATGTTAGAAAAATGAAAAAGTTTCCCATTAAGTTCTGTAAATGAGGGGCTAAATTATAACAGCCGTGTATGTGTTTAATATTAAAATATTGATGACATCACATTAAAAATAGAGTCAAAACACATAAGCCTATGTCAGAATTATATATCAGCTGAACTGTGATTAAAAATGGGTCTGATGTTAATTATGACATAAATAGCTGACCTCACCTTGTTACAATCCCAAGCCAAGAAGTCAAAAATGATTCTGGCTAGTTTTAAAAAATTTGATTATTTTATACGTGTATAGTCTGGCTAGTTGAAATTTTGCTTTTTACTATAAAACATCAAAGTGGGAGAAAAAAATTAAGTCGGGGGACTGTTGCCTTATATTGATATCTGACAAGATGACTTATAATTTCACTATGTCATTTTTTTCTTCATTTAACAACATACATTTATGGCTTCATGTTTTTAAGTCTGTACTTGTTGATGCATTGATGGCTAAATTTGCTTTCTAGAGGCAATTTTCTGAAAATCAGTGACAGAAAACAAGACTAATGGATTTTATCAAGGTTATTTACAGACTTAATAAGCTAAAACAAGTGTCAATGTTGAAAATAAGTCATTATTCTTCATTCGTCCTTCACCATAATTCCAGTCAGCATAACGAAATACACTGCCTTCCACAGTTCCTAAACATTTCCATATAGTTTATGGTCACATGGAGTTGTTTTTGGTCATTTGGTCATGGAGTCATTTTAGTCTGTTCCAAGAGTGGACATCCTTGTGGTATTGTGTGTTTGTACCTCAGGATCATCATGGTAATAGGGACAGTTTCAGTCTGTAATGCATATGTGAGCCCATTGTGTCTAGTATGACAATTTTCAACCATGAAAATATTAATTTAACTGCTGCAAACAGTCATTGCCTTAGAATTTTCCAAACACTAGCCCAAATTATTATTTTTTGTAGTGATCGGCAAATTGTCAACTGACCTGACTTTTTAAATCAATAATTTTCACTAGTCAAGGGCTTCCTTCCAGTGGGTTTAGGCAATGACTGTAGAAATGATCGTTGGATTTAATCTCATCACAGAATTTGATTTTGCATTTGTTACAACATTTAAAACATGTGAAACAAATTGAACAATAAATCACATTTCAATATTTGTCTTAGTGTTAGAGTGTGCTTGTGCTTTATTAAGGTACTTCATAACTGGTCAATATGAATAGGGTTGTACAATGTATGACTGTATTTTAGTGCTATAAATCATTGACTATCTTATACAGGTAAAGACAGGAAGAAACATGTTAGCATTTGCAGCATTGCATTTGCTTTTTATTGGAAACTGACATGTGCTGTGTGAATCATCAACTAACATTAAGTTAATTGCTTACTTAAGCGTCTGCAAATTTGATGTTACTTGCCAAATTTCTGTATTGTCATGATATGAGATATTGAAAAACAAGACTTGTTATTGTAACATGAGTAATGTATTGTTTAACAATTGTATTAGCAATGCTATAAACTGATGAAATGATTTATATATAAAGTCTGTCTATGAAGGTTTAATCTATTCTATCTAGCCTCCATTGAGAATTCTAATATTTTTCATTATGGGAAATTTAATGGAAATTTATTCTAACTGTCTGCTATTGTCTGGATATTTGAATTTTAACTGTTTTATGGAACTTTCTGTAGATTTTTGCCTATCAATATTAGAGTTGCATCCTAAACCATATAACAACTTTCAAGTGTTGTCTGGTATTCTTGAAAAAAAAAACCCAACCAAATATTCTAATATATTTTTTCGTAAAAGTATATGGTACTGTGATTATGCTTCACAACAAACTTTCATTAGCACTGGACATTCAGTCCAGCAAAATGGAGTTTGGACTTAATGAATGTTTACTGGTATGAAGTAATTTTTGGTGATTTGTTAAATTTTGCTGTCCATTTTAATGATTTAGTATAATAGATTGTAAAGTTGAATAAACAATATACGTGCAGAAAACTATCGGAGGTTTAACAAATTATTGCACAGTTTTTTTATTAGCTCGGCTATTCGAAGAATACCAAGTCAAATACTAAGTTGCATAACTACAGCATGAGTTTTGATTGGTTGTTGCAGTCGTTTACACGAATACCTGGAATAGTCGAGCGCGCTGTCCGTGGACTGCTCTTGTTCTTATTTATCATATGATTTTTTATTGAATTAGGAAAATGTTGGCTGAGAAAAGTTGGTGGACCATCAGACCATATACGTTCTTAAAGTCACTGGACAATGGGCCACTTGATCCACAGTCCACTACCTAACTTTGAAGTCTGCAAAATGTGATGATAGTATCACATCTAGTTTGGTATTGCAACTTGCTTGAAGATAGACCACCCTAATCAATATATATTTTTATGGTTATTTTCCAGGATGTGAATGATGTACACAGATATCTATCTGGTGTAGCTGTTACACCTCGTACACAATTTCTACAGTTAGGTCAGCCTGAGGTGATGAACCAATATAAACAAGTTATACATTATATGAAGTTTGCTATGGCTGCTTATGGTTGGCCTTTGTTTATGATGATGAACACTGGGACAGGTCTATGTAGAATGGTACCTTATCTGAGGTAAGGCTTGATGACTTTGTTGGCTTCATGCAACTCTGTTCTCACTCAGAAACTTTAAAACATTTTAGCTGGCCAAACAACTGAACTACCAGAATATTTGATTAAAACAAAACCTCTTTTTCAGTTAGAGCACATGCAATTTGGCTCAAACCTTTTACTTCCAGATGTTTATGATGAAATTATTGAAAAATGTCATGAGTGATTTTTTTAAAAATAGTGTAGTGCAGTGTGGCATTAAGCCGAAGATTAGTATTTCATGTTTCTTATTCAAGAACAATTTATAACTGATATTCTGATAAGCATATGAATTACAAATACTGATTCAGAGTAAACCTGACTTTGCATCTGAAATGTTGAGCTAGTTAGTCTTTATTTCTAAGCTTTGCTTTTTTTCTTAACCTATCTGAAAACTTCTCCTTTACTTCTTGACGATGTTACTTAAAGTTATTTGTATCATAATTACATGGAACACAGAAATCAGCTTGCAGTCTATGTATAGATTTAATTTGTTATCTCTTGCTTCAAAATTAAACTGAGTTTTTTGTTTAGAGACCAATAACCAAACATTCAAAATCAAGATAATGTTTTGACCAACTGAACACTGATGTGGTTTGGATCATTCTTTTTCTACCATTGTGTATATGTGTCTCATTTGTATTCAATATTTGAAATTAAGTTATGATTTCTGTGAGCAATAATATGGCATTACAATTTTTTGAGACTGTTTTTTCTCTTCAAAAAACTCTGTGTTTCAGTTAAAATCATTTCTCAACATTAAAACAAGATTTTATTGGATGGGTTTTATGAATAATGTTGCCTGACATATCTATTTTCCAGCTAATGTCCCATTGGGATTATCAATTTTCATGAATTGAGCATTTTGTTATCTTTTATTCATACATTAATATTATTCTATTTTCCCATGAATGTCTTAAATTACACTTAACTATTACTGTTTGTGTTTGATTACAAATTTGCATTATCTGATCATAATTTATGGCTATTTAGTGTATTGAACCTGTTTAATCATTGTTAAGAGGATTTGTAAAACGTTTTTAATGTTTTTGTTTAACAAGTTATTGGATTAAATAATAAATTTTATGTTATATAAAGCATTATATGAGCAAACACATTTGTTGACTGATACATAATTTCAATGTTCAGAATCAATTTACATCATAGTTAAAGCAGTCGAAAATTTATTTACTGATTTTATCTATTCCCACATGTGATGTAAAACTGCTAAAATTAAAGTTATATTAACTGATAACTATATTATTGATAAATAAGACAAATATAAAAAAATGAATGAAATACAATTTATTTATCTATCATGCATGAAAGGTAATAAAACTATTGTAGCATTTAGAAAAGTGAAGTCTGAAAGTTCTGGTTTCTTAAAACATGTATTATGAAGTATTAAAGTCATATTTGAATGAAGGGAGGAAGGAATGAGGAAACAAATGAAGGAACAAACAGACAAAATTTAGTTATAATGTGTATCTGTATTATATACATGTATTTTATACTGGGTTCAATGCGGTGTCAACATATATATATTTTTTTACAAGGTCCAGAACACCTAACATAGCTTACATGGGCCCTTGTCTATAAGCAGTACTCATCTACCTTTCTATTGACATTATTGTCAAAGTTTTAATGGAAGGGTATAACCTTCCTGGGTAGGATTCAAACCTGTACCCCCTTCTGGACACTGGACTCGAAATCCAGGCATGCTACCCACTGTGCTTCCAAGCTGGGTTATATACACTGTACATGTATAATTAATATCTAATGTGTCTAAGCCGGGTTATATACATGTATAATTGATATCTAATGTGACTAGGTATAGTTGCTTGTACTGACTTACTTTGATATCATAGTATAGTTAACATTTCTCACTCTGAATATATCTACATCAAATATTTTAATGATTATATATGGGAATGTTATATTTCATGAGAACAAAAATGATTCAAACTAATAATGATCCAGACAAGATTTGTATGTGTTGGTGATGTTGTAAATAGATTGATCTCCATGGTTACTAGTTGTTGAATGTCTGACTTTGTGCATATATTGTCTGGCTTATGCATTTAATATCAGAATGGTGACTTTTATTCCCAATTGTAATTGAATATTAATGAAGATAATTCCTTAATGGTTGACATTATATAGTTTTAGTAGTGTTGGTAATGTTCACGGTCTCTTTATTTATAGATATTGTCTGTAATAAAGTTATCTTATGTCTGGATGATTCACCTGAATCTGTGAATGTAAGGAGGTGAAAGTTATGAAACTGTCTGTGGATTGTAACCAAGTTAAATGTGTTAATATTTGGTGAAGAAATCACTATAAGCGTACATTAAAGAGTTTCATCACCTTTATAGTTGTAGTAATGGACAAGAATTCATTGTTTATATTTTGAGGGCTGAATAAAACACTATTGTAATTCCATTTGAAAATGAAAGGAGTTATTATATAAGTGTTTCATTCAGCCCTTGAATTTATCATTATTTGAAGCTGAGCCAAATTGATGCATGAATATAATTTCTTTATAATTTAGAAATAATTTTAGTTTGAACAGACACCCCCTCACATTACCAGTGTGCATTATCATGAAAAAAGCATTTATTGGTAATTTGATCAAACCACACTTCAGCAGCAGGGTTGACTTGAAATGTCAATAAATATTAATATTTTTAGTCAGGGAATTGTCATGGAATTGTGAATCAGTGAATTTTAATGCAAGAAGACCAAGAATATAAAATACAGAAATGGGAATGCCAGCTAGCTACAGCAGTCTATAGAAATATTATCAGTATGATAATCACTATCTTAGGAGTGGGCGTGGCTGAATGGTTACGATGTTGGACTGGTATTTATTTTATTGCCAGCTCTGTGTTGGTTTGAATCCCATCCAAAACCTACTTTGTTGTTTCCTTAAGCAAGAAACTTTATCCTACTAGCTAAGTACTGGGGAATCAGAAAGCAGACCAAATGTGTTGTAAATACTTCACAATTGAGCTAAAATAAATTCGTATACCATCTATGGAGAAATGTGACTAAATTTATTTAGGGACAAGCCTGTGACATGTTAGGACTTTCTTGCAAGGATCTACCGACAACCCTGTTTAGTTACAATTACATAAGAATTTTACTAAGATTAGCAAACTTTACTTAGTATATTATAAAGCCTTAGATTGATGTTTTGAGTTCTGCCTGAAAGTACATCGTTAAATAAACATGGTTCAAGTGTTTGCTTTTTGTCTAAAGGGTAGCAATACTATGCTTTCTGAGTTATATGACCAAAATATGATTAGAAATATGACAACTGATTTAGCCATTGCATATAATTCTATCTAAATTGTCTTGTCATTTATCTGTTGTTTGTTGGACTTTTTGCCTTACATAAAGTATGTTTAACATGGTTGAACTCTTAAATACTTTCTTAATAAAATGTTCTAGTTTATTTTGAAAATCTGTAAAATATTCATGAGATGTTTCCCTGATGTGGTTTCCAGAGTAAAATTGATGTTGACTGTAAGTGTTTGAATGTACAAGTTTCTATATGTAATATATACACATGGATGATGTTTACCATGAAATCTTACACTACTTTATTTATCTTGAAAATTAAACTTGTAAAACTTGGAACACTCTCTATTGGCATTAAGATCATTTGTATTTTTAGCTTGGAGGACAAAACTAACGGCTTAGTTATCTGGTATCTAGTGAAGCAAGATGCTTGAGTGTTTATTGTAAATTACTATGCTTCTTGCTTTTAATTTTTAATAGGCTGAAACAAAAGTTGGATGGTCATAATAAAGAGTTTTTCTTTGACTGATGACAGAGCAAGGTATTTGGTTTGGGTTTTTAATCAGCTTTTGCCAAAGCAAAGTTTTTGTTCCAAGATTTATACTGATTCCAAAGCAAAATTACTATTCTAAGTAATGGTTAACATCAGGCGAACAGTAAGAAGATGGTCTGCTTTATTTGAAAGCTCTTTGAAGTGCTTTGCACAAACTACAATACCATGATTTACATAACAGAATAAAAGTTACATTCTGTTGTTTTCCTTTAATGAACATGTTTTAGACAGCTTAAGTTTCACTGAATTTGGAATAAATTATTTCACAACCTAGTTGAGGTTCCACCTTACGATGACATTGTCCCATAATGAACATGTGTGTCTATGATATGCAGGTTATGTTGATAACTGAATAATGTCTCTCTTATTTATGTAGAATCTTATTTGAATACCAGATTTGTACCAATGTATTCACTAGGGAGATCGTTTGCACCATTACAGCCTTGTTTGTAACACTATGTGGTATCCATAAATAGTTTTATTAGTGTTGGATATGGAATTTTTAAATCCTTTGGGGGTTAAGATTACCTCATGACCTTTCTGTGTTTCCTGATTTATACTTAAGGTTGAGAAAGAACAAAGGCAATTGATAAGAAGATGAAGTGAATATAATACTCACGTGGATTTTTCTGTGTATGCTGTCCAATCACTTTGATAATGTTTAATATGGGTGTAAAGTGTATATGCCAGTTTGTTTAACTAAAACTAGCATGCATTAATGCTTTGTATGCCTGAGCTTGGTAAAGCAAAATTGTTGAATGACTTAAGCTTCGTATGGCTAAAGTTTTGAATTCCTTAAGCTTTGTATGGCTAAAGTTATGAATACCTTAAGCTTTGTATGGCTAAAGTTTTGAATACCTTAAGCTTTGTATGGCTAAAGTTTTGAATACCTTACTCATGGTATAGTTAAAGTTTTATTTGTTGTAACCTTGGTATGGCTAAAATTTTGAACGACTTCACCTTTGTGCAGCTTCATTTTTGTACATACATGTATATAGAACATGTATATAGAACATTTTTACTATGGCTCAAGAAAACAAACATGCTTTCTATGGTTGTTTAGTCATTTGCCTTATTTCATAATTGATTCATAAAAGCCATAAGATATTTTATCAAACTTTTTCTATCAAATGTTTTTATCTTTGGCATTAGAATCCCAGACTTTGTTTGTTTTGGAAATCTAAGGACAACAGAGGTTCTGTATTCAATATTGATTGTTAAAACATTTATAACCTTTAAAACATGCTCTTTGAATATTGGCATAATTCCAGTGCAATGTGATTCAGCAGACAGAATGTTATTAAATATTCTCTTAAGATTTAATGCAGTTATCATGCACATGTGTATAGTTATAATTGACAGCTTATGTTATGTATTATACATCAGCAGGACTTACAACTAATGTGTTCATGATCATTTGTTTCATTAAAAAAAGATATGTACTGATGTTTATGTGCTATATATTACTGTTGAAAAATCTTCTATACCCCGTAATATTCTTTATTAGTTTGTTTTCTTGTACAGTATTTTCAAAGTTTTTGTACACAGTTTGTACAGTTTTTGTCTATATACTTAGTGAATGCTTTAAAAGTTTGCCTATGTCTTAGATTGCTTCATATAAATAATTTTGGACTGAGTATTTACAACAGCAACAATAACAATAAAAATTTGATTTAACAAGGCAACACATCCAATCGTTTGTGTGGACTTCTAATGAAGTTAACTCATTCAGAATAATGAATTGGTCAAGAATTCATTGTGACATGTGGACACAAGACTTGATATAATTGTTCATAGCATTGTCATAATATAATTATAGTAACATTCATTGTCATTTAGTGATAATACTTGATGTACACACCATTGTTCTGTTGTTCTTGATCTAATAATCTTTGTCCTTGTCATATTTTTTATTGTCTGTTTGTTGTGGCAAGTCTCTGGATTACAGTTGTCCACAGACTATTTTCTGTGATTTTAGATATTAATCAAACTGATCTAGTGATTGCTGAGCATTTATCCTGCATCGATGTATTAAATTATGTTTTGTAACCATGGCAATGTACTTAAAACTTGACATTATTTTGGAAGTAAATACCCTATGTATTTCTTGTAGCTTAGTGTTTTGTTATGTGGGAAAAAGCTTATTTTCTAAAATCAGTATGAGGTATCTATATTGTCAGATCCCTTTAGGATGGAATCAATCAGCCCTTATAAGAATTTGAACACAGGTATGGCAAACATATCAAGCAATAATACTTTATCAGTTCTGTTTATCCTTGATCATACAGTTCACAGACGTAGTGAATAACGAGATTGTTAGTCAAATGATACATCAGTATAAGAATTTGTCCAAGATGGAATGCCTGTCAGTGTCATTGCTTGGTAAAAAAAAAAACAGTTTTACTTCATTAGTTTATTGTTGATTTCTACTCTAATTATGTCTGTATCACTTGAAAAACAACATAAAACCATAGTTACTTCTAAAACGTTTAGTATTGTCTGATCTTACAGACCATAAAATAGATAAAAAATAAGTTTTACACGAATGTTGTGTCATCTATTCCAATTGTCTCACTCCTAAAACTTGTCAGGTGCTGTGATTTGTCCTGTGTTCAGTGTTTCACCATAAAATTTTATCTTGAGGAGTCAGTTGGTCATTAAAAATATACAAAGACTGGTTCCTGTACTATTTCTTGGTTACTTAAGTTTTAGACAGCAAATAAACGAGAACCAGTCATGCTATAATTGTCTAGTACAGGAAAAAAGTGTTTTAGACAAAAGTTATATATATATTTTAGTATTTAGACAAGACATGTTGGTTTTACATGATATTAGTCTACAATATAATGGATAAAACTAAGTCTTAGTCTACCCTTGTAGTTTTATTTATGAGATATTATCATGTGTCTTAGCACTAGAACATTAACTAATGGTTGGACAATAGTTTATGATGGATTATTTTGAACTTGAATATACTCTTTCAGTCTACCAAATAAGTGGGTGCCCGGTTGAAGTTTGGGCAACCAAACATTTCTTTTGGGCAACCAAAAATCTACAAAAAGTAAATAGTGCTTGTTACTTATATGACCTGTTCAGACAACCACTAGACTAGAGTCTCTCATACAAATGTTTGAACTTCATCGTTTTATGTACTATTTCTCAGTTTCTCAGTTGATGGATCCATTTATCAAATAATATACATGCATGTGCTATATCTCAAAACAACAAGAGAAAGCTTTTAAGCCATTGACTTGTTGACTTATTACTGTTTTCTTACTCTGTCTTCTATAGATATTTCAGGTCTGGCTGATAACTAGTAGCACCTCTGGTATACGAGGGAGGACATTAGTTTGATGTTAACTAGATTTGACTTAAACTACTTGTAACTAATTGCTGTCAATGATATGATTGCATGTATACAGGCAATCTGTATTAATGTGAAATACTTGTATTGAATTATTGATGAAGAAAAAACTACATGAAACTGTGATGGAACCTGAGTTGTTAGATGTATAAATGGTTTATAATTGATATTACAGGGAAAACTGGTTGTGTTATGTATGACATTACTCTTAAATCAAGAGCCATCAAGATTCTTGATGTTGTACAAAAACGATTTGTCTACTTGATGTCATGCTAGGTTGTAATCAAGATGGTGTGATCTGAGACACTGTGTTCTTAGCTGTGTACTTTTAACTTCATGCTGATGTCAGCATTGAACTGAAGTATTGTATTTGGATTCTGAAATCTAGTTCATATACAGGGTGTTTCAAATACTGTTTCACTTGTTCACAAAATTTCTTTAAATGGAACATCACTGTATACAGTGCTACCATACTTAGCTTTTGTCTTCAATAAGTTTCATCTTCTATGATTTAGATTACATAAATTATGATACCACATTTTTCATGAAATCAATCATACTATTGCTTATGATATCTTCATATACGTATATGCCTTCATTGTTGAACAATACCTTATATGGAATACATTTTAAAAAATGTTACCCTATTCTATATTAATTTGTACAAATGTAATTAATTGCTATCATCATTTTATTCAGCATCCAGTGTAACTAACCTAAGAAGTGTAATTCCTATCACTGCCATCACTGTTTTTGCTGATATAGTCAAAACCATTATACCAGGCATGACCTACTTCATTTGGTACATTTGTATGTAAATGTGCTACAGTTGGTGTTTTGTTCTTTGTTCTTGCCAAATGATCTAGAAAATCTGTTTTGTGTTTTGGTTTTATTAATAGAGTGTCTGTGCTATTTCTTGGCTGACATATTAACGTTTTATCAATAACTGACAGACATTCTACGTGTAGAAACAAATTTTATATATGATATTTGTAACACTGAAACAATTATGCTGATCTTTATTTATGAAATAGTTTTTCCTGGTAAATGTTGTAAAATCTGTATCTTGATCAAAAGTTTTGAAATCCTGCTATTTCAGACAATCTAAGATGTAGTGCTTGGTGTTTGGAGATTGAAGTTCGTTATTTCTTGGTGGTTGATTCTATTTTATATAATAGTAATAATAATCCATACAATTCAAATATGTCTGAGACTGTATTTCTCTAAGGTGGTAGATTTTTTTATTCTGACTATCAAACCTTTAATATTTAAACTACTATAAAATTCTGTTATGAAGACCATCTTTATTTATGCAAAATTATGCATTTTTTTATATTTTTAGTCCCAAATGCTATATTTTAGAATAACAGGTCTTTATATCCAGACCATTCTGCTGTCAAGACCATCTTTTGTTGATAGTCCAAATAGTGGAACTTTACTTTTATTTCTGTTATCTATAATTTGCGACTATAATTTGCCTTAAATGTTATCTTCAAATAAGAAATCCCTGTGGTTTTGTTTAAATCATAACTCAACATAAAAATAAAAAGTTATAAAATGGGTTTTATAAGTAATGTGGTCTGCATATCTATTTTCCTGCTAATGTCAGATTGGGATTATCAATTTTCTTGAATTGAGCATTTGTTATCTTTTATTCATACAATTATATTATTCTATTTTCCCATGAATGTCTTTAATTACTGTTAACCATTTTTTGTTGTTTTTGATAGCTAATTTGAATTAGGTAATGATTTCTAATGGCTATTCAGTTTAGTGAACCTGTTTGTTTAAATAAAGTCATGTTTAATTAACAAATATATCTGTAATAATGTGTTCATATATAAATATAAAAAGATATATGATAAGTATTTAATGTGTATAGGTTGTTTTGTAGCTTTTGTCAATGACTTATTTAATGATATGGTTAACTTTTCTCACTCTGGACATATCAACATCTAAAATCATAATGATTATACATGGAAATGTTATATTATGTTCTGATTATGGTCCAGACAAGATTTGTGAATGCCGACAGTGTCGTAAATAGATTGATCTCTATGGTTACTAGTGGTTGACTGTCTGACTTTGTGCATATATTGTCTAGCTTGCACTTTTAATATCAGAATGGTGACTTTACATCCCAATTGTAATTAAATATTAATGAAGATAATTCCTAAATGGTTGACATTATATAGTTTTAGCCTTGTTGATTATGTTCACTCCGTCTCTCTTTATAGTATTATATATTGTCACAATAAAGTAAGTTTATGAGTGGTTGATTCACCTGAAACTGTGAATGTTAGTAGGTGAAAGTAATGAAATTGTCTGTAGATTGTGACCACGTTAAATGTGTTGATAATCTGAAGAAATCACTATGAACATACATTTAAGAGTTGCATTACCTTTATAGTTGAAGTAAAGGACAAGAATTCATTCTTTATAATTCGAGGGCTGAAAGAAACACTCCATTTGAAAATAATGAACGGAGTAATAATTTAGTGTTTCGTTCAGCCCTCGAATTAATCATTATTTGAAGTTTAGTCGAATGATGCATGAATATAATTTCTTTATAATTTAGAAGTACCTTTAGTTTTAACAGACATGTCATGGAAATGTGAATCAAATCAGTGAATTTTAATCCAAGAAGACCAAGAATATAAGATACAGATATTGGAATGCCTGCTACAGCAGTCTATAGCAATTTTATTAGTATGATATGCAATCTCTATATCTCTATCCAAAACCTACCTCATTTTTTCCTTGATCAAGAAACTTTATCCTACTAGCTCAGTACTGTGGGACCAGAAAGTGAACTTAAAAGTGATAAATCTAAGTTGTAAGAATTTTCTTCACAATCAAGCTAAAATAAATAAGTATTAGTAGTGAGACTAGGAAACTTTACTTAATATATTTCAAAGCCTTAGGTTGAGGTTTCGGGTTCTGCCTGAAAGTACAAAATGAACATAATTCAAGTGTTTGCTATTTGTCTTAAGGGTAGCAATATTATGCTTTCTGTGTTATATGACCAAAATATGATATGGAATATGACAACTGTTTTAGCCATTGCATATAATTCTATAAAAATTGTGAACATTTAGCTGTTGTTTGTTTGACATTTTGCCTTACATAAAGTATGTTTAACATAGTTTAACTCTTAAATAGTTTAACTTTCTTGATAAAATTTTCTAGTTTATTTTGAAAATCTGTAAAATATTCATGAGATGTTTCCCTGTTGTGGTTTCCAGAATAAAATTGATGTTGACTGTAAGTGTTTTAATGTACAAGTTTCTGTATGTAATATATACACATGGGTGATGTATACCATGAAATCTTACACTACATTATTTATCTTGAAAATTAAACTTCTAAAACTAAGAACACTCTCTATTGGCATTAAGATCATTTGTATTTTTAGCTTGGAGGACAAAACTAATGTCTTAGATATCTGGTATCTAGTGAAGCAGAATGCTTGAGTGTTTATTGTATATTACTATGCTTCTTGCTTTTAATTTTTAATAGGCTGAAACATAAGTTGGATGGTCATAATAAAGAGTTTTTCTTTGACTGATGACTAGGCATTGAGGTATTTGGTTTGGGTTTTTAATCAGCTTTTGCCAAAGCAAAGTTTTTGTTCCAAGATTTCTACCGATTCCAAAGCAAAATTACTATTCTAAGTAATGGTTTACATCAGACGAACAGTAAGAAGATGGTCTGCTCTATTTAAAAGCTCATTGAAGTGCTTTGCACAAACAACAATACCATGATTTACATAACAGAATAAAAGTTACATTCTGTTGTTTTCCTTTAATGCTAATGAACATGTTTTAAACAGCTTAAGTTTCACTGAATTTGGAATAAATTATTTCACAACCTAATTGAGATTCCACCACCCAATAACATTGTCCCATAATAAAAATGTGTGTCTATGATATGCAGGTTATGTTGATAACTGAATAATGTCTCTCTTAGTTCTGTAGAATCTTATTTGAATACAAGATTTGTACAAATGTATTCGCTAGGGAGATTGTTTGCACCATTACAGCCTCATTTGTAACACTTTGTGGTATCCATAAATAGGTTTATTAGTGTTGAATATGGAATTGTTAAATCCTTTGGGGGTTTAAGATTACCTTATGATCTTTCTGTGTTTCCTAATTTATACTTAAGGTTGAGAAAGAACTAAGGCAATTGATAAGAAGATGATCTGAATATAATACTTACGTGGAGTTTTCTGTGTATGTTGTCCAGTCACTTTGAGAATGTTTAATATGGCTGTTAAGTGTTTATGCCAGTTTGTTTAACTAAAACTAGCATGCATTAATGCTTTGTATGCCTGAGTCTGGTAAAGCAAAATTTTTGAATGATTTAAGCTTCGTATGGCTAAAGGTTTGAATTCCTTAAGCTTTGTATGGCTAAAGTTATGAATACCTTAAGCTTTATATGGCTAAAGTTTTGAATACCTTACTCATGGTATAGCTAAAGTTTTATTTGTTGTAAGCTTGGTATGGCTAAAATTTTGAACGACTTCACCTTTGTGCAGCTTCATTTTTGTACATACATGTATATAGAACATGTATATAGAAATTTTTACTATGGCTCAAGAAAAAAAACATGCTTTCTATGGTTGTTTAGTCATTTGCCTTATTTCATAATTGATTCTTAAAAGTCATAAGATATTTTATCAAACTTTTTCTATCAAATGTTTTCATCTTTGGCATTAGAATCCCAGACATTGTTTGTTTTGGAAATCTAAGGACAACAAAGGATCTGTATTCAATATTGATTGTTAAAACATTTATATTCTTTAAAACATGCTCTTTGAATATTGGCATAATTCCAGTGCAGCAGCAGACAGAATGTTATTAAATATTCTCTTAAGATTTAATGCAGTTATCATGTACATGTGTATATTGTTTTAATTGACAGCTTATGTTATGTATTATACATCAGTAGATCTTACAACTAATGTGTTGATGATCACTTGTTTCATTCAAAAAAAAGATATGTGCATTGTACTGATGTTTATGTGCTATATAATTCTGTTTAAAAATGCTCTTTAATATTCTTTATTAGTTTGTTAACTTGTACAGTATTTTCAAAGTTTTTGTACACAGGTTTTACAGTTTTTGTCTATATACTAAGTGAATGCTTAAAAAAGTATGCCTATGTCTTAGATTGCTTCATATAACTAATTTTGAGTATTTACAACAGCAACAATAATAATAAAAATTTGATTTAACAAGGCTACACATCCAATCGTTTGTGTGGACTTCTAATGAAGTTAACTCATTCAGAATAATGAATTCGTCAAGAATTGTGACATGTGGACACAAGACTTGATATAATTGTTCATAGCATTGTCATAATATAATTATAGTAACATTCATTGTCATTTAGTGATAATACTTGATGTACACACCATTGTTCTGTTGTTCTTGATCTAATAATCTTTGTCCTTGTCATATTTTTTATTGTCTGTTTGTTGTGGCAAGTCTCTGGATAACAGTTGTCCACAGTGATTTTAGATATTGATCAAACAGATCAAGTGACTGCTGAGCATTTATCCTGCATCAATGTATTAAGAACAATCTTGAATTACGTCTTGTAACCATGGCAATGTACTTAAAACTTGACATTATTTTGGAGGTAAATTCCCTATGTATTTCTTGTAGCTTAGTGTTTTGTTACGTGGGAAAAAAGCTTATTTTCTAAAATCCGTATGTGGTATATTTGTTGTCAGATCCCTTTAGGATGGTATCTATCAGCCCTTATAAGAATTTGAACACAGGTATGGCAAACATATCCAGCAATAATACTTTATCAGTTCTGTTTATCCTTGATCATACAGTTCAGAGACATAGTGAATAACGAGATTGTTAGTCAAATGATACATCTGTATAAGAATTTGTCCAAGATGGAATGCCTGACAGTGTCATTTCCTGGTAAACAAACTGTTTTACTTTGTTATTTTATTGTTGATTTCTACTCTAATTTTGTCTGTATCACTTGAAAATCAACATAAAACCATAGTTACTTCTAAAACTTTTAGTATTGTCTGATCTTACAGACCATAAAATAGATAAAAATAAGTATAACCCTAATGTTGTGTCATCTATTCCAATTATTGTCTCACTCCTAAAACTTGTCAGGTGCTGTGATTTGTCCTGTGTTCAGTGTTTCACCATACAATTTTATCTTGAGGACTCCGTTGGTCATTAAAAATATACCAAGGCTGGTTCCTGTACTGTTTCTTGGTTACTTAAGTTTTAGACAGCAAATAAACGAGAATTAGTCAGGCAATAATTGTCTAGTACTGGAAAGAAATGTTTTAGACAAAAGTTATATATATATTAGTATTTAGACAAGACATGTTGGTTTTACATGATATAAGTCTACAATATAATGGATAACAGTAAGTCTTAGTCTACCCTTGTAGTTTTATTTATGAGATATTATCATGTGTCTTAGCACTAGAACATTAACTAATGGTTGGACAATAGTTTATGATGGATTATTTTGAACTTGAATATACTCTCTCAGTCTACGAAATTAGTGGGTGTAGTGGTTGAAGTTTAGGCAACCAAAAATTTCTTTTGGGCAAACAAATATCTACAAACAAGATATAGTGCTTGTTACTAAAATGACCAATTTGGGCAACCACTTTCATATCCTAATTTGGTAGACTAGAGTCTCTCATACAAATGTTTGAACTTCATCATTTTATGTACTATTCCCCCATTTCTCATTTGATGGATCCATTGATCAAATAGTATACATGTATTATATCTCAAAACAACCAGAGAAAGCTTTTAAGCCATTCACTTAAACATGTTGACCTATTACTGTTTTCTTACTCTGTCTTCTATAGATATTTCAGGTCTGGTAGATAACTAGTAGCGCCGCTCCCTGAACACAAAAATGCCCTCAAGGTCTGAAGTTGGAGAAATAGAATCCTCAGAATGTCTCACTTGCGCAATTCTGTACTCAGATTAACCTTTCTCAATGTCTCTTAGTCGATTATCAACAAAGTACTGTACATGAAATCCTCTAACTTTTTTTCATGAGAATCAGACATAATCAGAGGTTTAAGCGAGAGCACAAAAAACACGTCCTGACTGTGGATCAAATAAACAAGTCAAGAACATTCTAATACGTCACTCATAAGTGTAACTTCATATGTGTAGTTGTAGAACTATTATACACTGCCCTCCAAAAGTTTCTTCACAGTACAATTAATGAAATTGCCACAATTTCTAAGTTCAAATTTGAAGAATTATTGTACAATTGTTTACTTAATTTATTATTCATACAATGGAACTGGAATTTCTATTGGTATATTTAAGTTTTTGAGTTGCCGCTAAAGTTATCTGACCGCCTCCGAAACTATGGTCAATGTATCTCAACGAACCATTATCAAGTTTGAGATTTTTTGGTTAATTCCTATCCAAAAGACTAATGTACTGACTAGAAAAAGCAAAATTGAAGATCATTTAACAAAAAACTGATTTTACATCTTTTGAAACTCCATGTAGTACAATGTAAACTGTTAAAGTGTGAAGAAACTTTTGGAGGGCAGTGTATTATATAGATCTTTGTGGCAGGAATTCAGAAACTGTTTTCCCATTCTTTTACTATAATTGTATGATATGTTTCCAGCTCATGTTTTAGGTTCTTAGTTCTCCTGTCTTAATCTGTCTGGATAAGCTTATATGTCACCGCAGGAGAAACTATATAGTGTGTGTACTGACAGTATTAGAACAAATACTAAATTGCTGTTGGGATCTGCATTGATTTCTTGTCTGTGATGAAAATATGAGAAAACGTTTTTTAGCTCGACTATTCGGAGAATATATATATATATATATTTATATTTATTGGAGTTAAAGCCGTGTCAACACAATTTAGGTCATTTTACGGCGTCCAGCGCACCTAACCTAGCTTTCCTGGACCATTGTCTGTAACCAGTACTCACCTATCCTTCCACAAGGCCGGAAACTTGTCCATATTATCTAATCAATGGAGGAAAATCGACATTATTGTCAAATTTTCATGGAAGGGTATAACCTCCCCGGGTGGGATTCGCACCAGCACCCCCTCGGGCACGAGTATCCAAATCCCGGCTACCAACTGCGCTATTGACATTGGTTATTCGGAGAATAGTGGGGCTACTTTTGACTGGATTATGGCCCTTTTATACTTATAAAATTTCTTGGTCAAGTTTTTTGGTGCAGCATTTTATTTTTGAAACTCCTGAAGGGATTTACTTGAAACTTCACACATGTCAACAGGGTTTGGAATGAAGGGCAAATACCAAGTTGCATAACTCTAGCATGAATTTTGATTGGTTGTTGCTGTCTTTTACACGAATACCCCTGAATAGTCAAGCGCGCTGTCTGTGGACTGCTCTTGTTTAATGTTGTATTAAAAACCGGAAATGTTTGAAGGGGTCTATTTTCAATCTTGTTAAATTGTTAATCTATGACTGTTTCAATACTATACTATCTCATGGTTATGAGTTAACTTTAGTTTCAGCCAATATTTTCTATGTCCAATTATGCAGTGAAAATCGACACTGTTCTTTGGTCACAAACTATGATATGTTCAAAATATTTTTATACCCCCGCTTCGAAGAAGAGGGGGGTATACTGTTTTACCCTTGTCCGTGCGTGCGTGTGTGCGTGCGTCCGTCCGTCCGTCCGTTACAAAATTTCCGTCGCAGTTTTCTCAGCAACTATAACATGCAGCAGCCTAATACTTTGCATATTGCTTCATCCCATAGTCCAATGTGGTGTAAAGCCATTTCATGCTCCTTGCTCATCTACTTCCTGTTTGTCGCATATTTTTAGATTTTTGCGGGGGTATCACTAGTGAGCATTAGCTCACAGATTTACTTGTTTTTTTTAATTATGAAAACTGTTTTCAGGATGAAATTTTGGTGTACCTTGCTTCCTTCTTTGCAATGTTGAAGTTGTTTTCTTGATTAATCTCTGTATGCAATAAATCTCATATCTTAAGGTGTTTTAGCCTTTCAGCGATTTCGCCAAAAGACTTAATTTATATCACAAAACCAAAACTATCAATGAAAATGCCTGACCAGTTTAACCTGCGGAGTGATACATGTGTCTCTGATTTACTACGCAATTAATTTCTAGGCCATACAACTGACCCCTTTTTGTTTCAGTGTCAGTGACAGGTGTTTACTTATATTGATAAGCGTGTGGATTGGCGGAGTCAAATCTCGTTAATACACTAATCAGTAGTATTTGCCAGTAATACAGGATAGAATTAACACTTCGCCCGCATTTTTTGCCCTGTTAATTCGTACTTGAATCTAATGAGCTATCATAAGTATGGATTCGTTAGGTTTCAATGTGCGCAAAAGTCTTTCTGTAATTCAATACTTTGATTTTCATTGTCTATACCATCCTGGTATACGAGGGAGGACATTAGTTTGATGCTAACTAGATTTGACTTTAACTACTTGTAACTAATTGCTGTCAATGATATGATTGCATGTATACAGACAATCTGTATTAATGTGAAATACTTGTATTGAATTATTGATGAAGAAAAAACTACATGAAACTGTGGTGGAACCTGAGTTGTTAGATGTATAAATGATTTTATAATTGATATTACAGAAAAAACAGGTTGTTTTATGTATGACATTACTCTTGAATCAAGAGCCATCAAGAGTCTTGATGTTATACAAAAACGATTTGTCTACTTGATGTCATGCTAGGTCGTAATCAAGAAGGTGTGATTAGAGACACTGTGTTCTTAGCTGTGTACTTACAACTTCATGCTGAAATATTTTATTTGGATTCTGTGAATCTGTAGTTCATATATAGGGTGTATCACTGGTTCACAAATATTTCTAAACTGCTGATGTAGTCTCAAAGAATTGACCAGGATTGACCTACCTAATATCATATATTTGTATGTAAATGTGTTAAGACTTGGTGTTTTTTACTTTGTTCTTGCCAAATGATCTAGAAAATCTAAGTGTTTTGTTTTTGTTATTAAGAGTGTCTGTGCTATTTCTTGGCTGACATATAAGGGTCTATATCAATGATTGACTGACAATCTACATAAGAAACAAATTGCTGGCTAAGTGCAAAATGGTTGTTACTCACTCTTTTTTATATGCCCGAAAGAATTTCGGGCATATTATGTAATACCCTCTGGCGTCTGTCCGTCCGTCCTTCCGTTAGCAATTTGGTTTCTGGAGCATGACTTAAGTTCCATTTGGCCCACAATATTCAAACTTCATACGATGATTGTCCATATCGGGTAGAAGACCCCTATTGATTTTGGGGTCACAAGGTCAAAGGTCAAGGTCACTATTACCTTAAAACTGAAAACAGTTTCCAGAGCATAACTAAAGTTCCATTTGGTCCACAATATTCAAACTTCATACAATGACTGTCCATATCGGATAGAAGACCCCTTTTGATTTTGGGTTCACAAGGTCAAAGGTCAAGGTCACTATTACCTTAAAACTGAAAACAGTTTCCTGAGCATAACTTAAGTTCCATTTGGCCCACAGTATTCAAACTTCACGGGAGGATTGTCTATATCGAGTAGAAGACCCCCTATTGATTTTGGGGTCACAAGGTCAAAGGTCACTATTACTTTAAAACTGAAATCAGTTTCCGGAGCATAACTTAAGTTTCAGTTGGTCCACAATATTCAAACTTCATAGGATAATTGTCCATATTGATTTTGGGGTCACAAGGTCAAAGGTCACTATTACTTTAAAACTGAAATCAGTTTCCGGAGCATAACTTAAGTTTCAGTTGGTCCACAATATTCAAACTTCATAGGATAATTGTCCATATTGGTTTGAAGACCCCTATTAATTTTGGGGTCACAAGGTCAAAGGTCAAAGGTCACTATTACTTTAAAACTGAAATCAGTTTCCGGAGCATAACTTAAGTTTCAGTTGGTCCACAATATTCAAACTTCATACGATGATTGTCCATATTGATTTTGGGGTCACAAGGTCAAAGGTCACTATTACTTTAAAACTGAAATCAGTTTCCGGAGCATAACTTAAGTTTCAGTTGGTCCACAATATTCAAACTTCATAGGATAATTGTCCATATTGGTTTGAAGACCCCTATTAATTTTGGGGTCACAAGGTCAAAGGTCAAGGTCACTATTACTTTAAAACTGAAAACAGTTTCCAGAGCATAACTTAAGTTCCATTTGGTCCACAATATTCAAACTTCAAAGGATGATTGTCCATATGGGGTAAAAGACCCCTATTGATTTTAGGGTCACAAGATCAAAGTCACTATTAACTTAAAAGTGAAAACAGTTTCGGCTCAATAACTTAAGTATTAATCAACCTACAGCTGTAAAATTTTATAGGATGTCCAATACATGACCCCTATTGATTTTAGGGTCATAAGGTCAAAAGTCAGGGTCACAATAAAAAGAAGCATTCTCAATGGTATCTTTTTTCTCTACTTCGTTTTCCACAATTATTCATAATATGATATTCATATGAAATATTCTCATGTCTTACAAATGCTTCATCTTAACTAAAAAAAACAACACTTTCAGGCATATAATGCTCCGCCTAGCGATGCTCTTGTTAAATTGAGTTATTGTTCGTTTTTTCTCAACTGTCAAGACATGAATAATTTCACGGTGGATGCGTTTATTAAAATAATTGTTGTAATACATCCATGAGTTTCCGAAAGTGTATATTATGATCGAGTAAAGCTGCTTATGTCGTATGATATGTTTTAGTCTAGATATTTTAATAATAATTAGGCCGCCAGTACAAAAACAATGCATTCAGTCACCGTGTAATTATTCAAGCTTTGACAGTTGAGAAAAAACAGACAATACGACCATTTTGCACTAAGCCCACAATATACAATATAAGGTAAATATTATATTTAACACATATACTATAGACTTGATTTGGAACTCAATCTTATGGATTTTCCTGCTGAAAAACTTTGTGGAACAAAGTGAAACACAAATGAGTGTATACAGAACAATAGGATTTAATCTGTGTTGCATACTTTTCAGAAATAATGTGTAAAATAACTTTTACTGCACCCATGCATCTGGTACTAACGAACCTTCTTCAGCTGGAAAAAAAACACCAATTTGAGTTCTTATTTAAGAACTATTATGCTGATCTTAACTTATGAAATTGTTTGATCTAGTAAACATAGTAAAATCTATATCATGATAGAAAAGTTTGTCTGTAATATTGTTATTTCAGACATACTCGGTGTGAGTGCATTGTGTTTAGAGACTGACTGTTGTTTCTTGGTTGTTGATTCTATTTTATATTCCATACAATTTAACTTTGTCTGAGACTTTATTTCTCTAAGGCAGTAGGTAAAGTGCTGCTATAAAAATCATCTTGGTTTATGCAAAATCATGCAATTTTTGCCATTTTTTAGTCCCATGTGCTTAATTTAACATTTACTGGTTGCGACATGTGAAAGGAGCCATTTTTCCCCATTATGCTTTAGGGTTATTTCAAGATGCTCTAATTTCATTACTCATTCTCATACAGATATGCAACTTGGCCAAGTTGTTCCTTCGGTGACTGTTTTTTAGAAAGACCAAGTTGAACCCTGATCCCAGTTGCCATGGCAATGCTGGGGCGGTGCAAAAAGGGCAAAAAATGCAATTTTCGCTCTTTTTTGCCCCCAACTTTGCATTTCAAACTGTACCGGTTATATTTTCCAAAATTGAGGTCTAAAGTGCTAGGTCTTTTCAGAGACTGAAAACATGTTTTCTTATCGACATTTGGCACCACTTCTCTGCACTCAATGACCCAAAAAAATCTCTGGCAATGAGAGGCATTGCGCCCCCTTCAAATCCAAGCAACAAGTTGATTCGATTTATTTTCTTTCTATTTATTGAATAGAGTAGATTATTTCAAGTGTACATCGTCACATTCATTTGAACTTAAAACTAACTTTTATTGATGAAGTAAATTGTTTCTGAAATTTAACTTTCATATAAAACACAAATTTGGAACAGAATTTTCAAGGCACATTATTAAAAATCATAATGGAAACTAATGAGAAATGTAGCAAAGTGAAACACAGTGCATTGTCTATTTGGTGCACCATGGCTTTATCCTTTTTAACTTAAATGGACACGTTTAAAGGCAGGTATTGAACCAAAAATCACAGGTCACAAATCGTAATAGAATTGGTGCCCTCGTAATTGATTTTGGATGTATTGAATCAAATTGTTGCATTTCTGTCCATATCTAGCATTGGCTTTTCGTCTTAAGCCACATTGTTAATAAATGAATAGTTATACCTTAACTTTAACCATCATGTGAACAAGTTTAATCAGTAAGGTTTGTTAATCTATACCATCTTGTTATTTGATTGGGTACAATGTAACACTATATAATCAATGGCTCTAATTGTTGTTCTAGGATTAACCTTCTATGGTATCATATAGATCCTGGAGGAAACTGATCAAATAATAAAACATATTTGTTACATTAGGCAACTGACATAAACTACATATATATTGATAACTTAGGACATTAACAGAACTAATTGGTGTACAGTATAACCTCTGTTTAGTGGCCAGTTATGAGAAACATGAAAATATATGTCAGACTGTTAAGAAAATCCTTAAAATGTGTTTGTTTGCAGATTTTCAGACCAATTTTTTTTTTATGTAGGTAGGTCGGAATTTTTATATGTATATATTTATTCAAGCAATAAGTTAAATTTGAAAACTCAATTGTTAGCATTTTATCACAAAACATTTTCTGTATACTCCATTCCAACAGCCATTTTTCTTGACATAGCAAAATATATCTGGATTGCTGATAAATGTGAGTCGCTGCAATTTGGTGGGTTAGTCAGGAAACTGCAAACAAAGGTTTCTCTAAAGAATGTCTAAAGATATTGGTTAGGCATTATACACGTGTTCCTATGTGTAACAGAATAAAAGCTCAGTTCAGAAGCATTTTTTCTTTGCTACTCTTATTAAGTCAGGATATTACTTATTAGAGGTTAGTACTTCCTGAGGTTTGAGTATACATGCATATCATATTTTCTTTTGAATAAAGATACTATTGATTTGTGTTTTAGTTCAAAGAATACTTCAAACTACAATTGTTCTGTAATTGTTGTTTTTGTTGCTGTTAAACATATACATCAAAGGGGTTACATATGGTTGGTTCTAGGGTATTCTATTCATTTTACTGGAAACTTTTATCTGCAAGTTTCTATGATATTTTTATTGTAATCTGATAATGGATGTATATAGATAAATTCAGTACCTGATGACATTTTATAAATCTATAGAGAAATGTAGCAGACTATAGGGAGACAGATGTACTGGTAGACAAATACTGTATATATGTTAGTTGCCCTACTGAGATGGAATACTCCTATAACTTTAATATATAATTTAAATATACACAGATACTGTAATTTTAGTAAATATACATGTAGCAATTTTTAATTTTTTTAGGATTTTTTAACGAAAGAATTCAGCTTATATTTTGCCGAAACCCAGTGTTGGCTGGCCGTCAGGTGTCCAGTTAACAATTGCGTTAAAGTTTTTTCTTTACCATATATTTCTGCCATTTATTGTCAGATCTTTATGAAACTTCATACAATGATAACATACCATGTGATAAACAGATTTATAAAGAAATCACAACTCTACCTGGCTTTATTATGCATTATTTCCCTTTGTAATTTTTGTGTTCAAGTTTTTAATATGTTGGATATCTCTGTCATTTATGGTCAGATCTTGATGGAAATCCGGCTTTAATGTGGTTTCCACATTACATTTCTTGTTTTGGTTGAGTTTAATACCATAGCAAAACATTGTATATGTCATATAAGAGTGATCTGTCTAACTTCTCACTGTTCCTGGAAAGGCTAAATCCCTGAATTAAGTTGTTAAACAATAACTAGGCACACATTCCCTCTGTCACAAAGTTTGTCTGTAATTGTGTTAGTAATAGTTGTTTCAATGTACCCATTAATGGTATTTAATGTATGATGCATTATGAATTAATTAAACACAGAATCACTGTTGATAATGTTAACAGCATTAATTCAGAAGACTTCTTAGTTTAATGTATCTTTTATATAAAGATTTATAATTTATTTATGAAAGTTTAGTTATTATTTCAATACATATCTCAGGTGCATCTGACAACATCTCTTTCTGTTCTTATCACTTCAAATTCTATGGATTCTGTTGGCCATTCTTTTTAAACTGTTCTAGTTTGTATAAATAAATATAAAGAATGCTTTACTTAATGTTTTTGCTGCTGTGTAATGAAATCTTATTAGAAAAGGCAGTTATGTGATGATTTAATCATAGCAAGTGAAAATTCTTATTCAGTTATTTGCTATCTGTTATAGCATCTTATATTTAAAATTCATGTATATAAATCATGGATTTAGCGCAAAACGGTCATAACTCACTTTTTTTCAAATATTGAGTTACAACCGTTTTGCGCTAAACACGTGATATGTTGTGATATATTATGTGATGTGGCTTAGAAACAAAAATAAATCTCAATCGGCAGCATCTTTTCTCGAGGATTTTTTGTCGTTAATTTAATTTGATATGATTAAGTTACCATACTAATTTGTCAAACTGTCAGGATTTTGTTTGAGGAAATTTCAACTTTCTTACTGAGAGATATATCATTGCTATAATATTATAGTCTTGTTTTTCCTCAACTGTCAAAGCTTATAAATTTGTGATGACTGAATATATTCTCTTGTATAAATTAAAGAAGAAGATGTTGACTGACCTGCAAGCAGGCATTAAACCACTAAGATTTTCATAGATTATATCTGATCTTGAAATATGCTATCAAAGTATCACTATAACGCTGGGTGTCAATCTGTAATTATTCATATATTGACAGTTGAGAAAAACAAACAATATCAAGTTTCAAAAATCAACAACACATTGCATGGAATTTTTTATACATCATGAGGGCTGTTCCACTCTGAAATTACTCACAGTTGAGAAAAAACAAACAATAAGTTTCAAAAATCTGTGTGCTAGATGTGATAATATTGTGTTTATTTTCTATTACCCTCACATTGTGTTTGGAATTGTTGCATAGGTCATGTGGGCTGTTCCATGATGAATATATCATTGTACTTTTATTGGGCTAGTTTGGCAGGTGCTTATAAGTGAAGTAAAATAATCCTGAAGCAGATTGAATGCCCAATGACCAAGGGTTACATGGCTGTAAAGTTGATGAACATGCATCAGCATGAATCTTCAACTATAAAAGTATTAATACCTGGGCTTTTTTCAGTATTTGGGGAAGGAGCCTGGGGCTTTTTTAATATAGAACATTAGGGAAAATGTTATCGCAATTTCATTGATAGGGGAATAAAAAATTAAGTTAAACTCCAAATTTAGGAAAAACTGAGTGACTTTAAGGAAAGTTCAAGAGGGGAAGGCGCCTGTAAACGGCCCCTGTTATATAAGGAAAAAAAGCCCTGAATACAATTTCATTAATTTTTGAACATCCTTCATGAATGAAACCAATCCAAGTATTATATTCCAAATTTGTTGCCATGTTGTCTGATAATAACACTGTTCTCCTGAAACTACAAACTTTCTCTGGGAAGGAAATTTGCTGAATATCTGATTTTATACTTTACTTTGTGTAACATGTGGAAAATTAGAAATTCTTCTTCCATTTCATTCTCGTGTAAATCTCTGATTTTCTTCTGGTTTCCCATCTTGTAACTAGTCTCTAGTGATTTTCATCTCAAACCTTATCCCAGTTTTAGGGTTTTGATAATGTAATTTTACTAATGTAGTAATGATGAACTTGTTCATTTTTAGTCTTCTTGTTTCATATTTATTAACTGAAATAACATTCTTTAGATCATCGTAGGCATATTTTTAACCTTGGTTCTTTTCCAGTCATGCATTACAAAAACAAAATTAGAAAATTTGAATATCACTTCTGGTCTTGCTTTATTACCATATTATTCAAATGACTGTAATATATCTGATGCCATTGTTTATTTTTTCAGATGTTGCTGTTGTCAACAGACATGTTGTGATAAAAGTGGTAAATCAGATTATGAATTAAATGATAATTGTTGCCAATGTAATATTGTTGCATTAAAGAAGATAAGTGGACTCCCTGATTTAGATCTGATATATGTAACATATCATGTCGATGTAAGTATCACAAGAATACATAATAATAATAAAGACTTTATTTATTGAGGCTACACATTTTGTTTCGACCTTGACTTCGATGATGTACTCCATCAAAATCCTATTGGACATCTTATAGAGGTGCGTAGTGCTTGGTGGTTGTGCTGTACAACTGGGGCGCGTGTGATCGGATGTTTCCCAGAAAAACAAATGATCATTAAAAAAGTTTTGTGAAGTTTTAAAAGAATAACATGTATTTACACTATACATTGTCTCTGAGAGGCTAACACATTTTTGCAGTGGGATGTACCAGTCTGCCTTGAAGCCTTAAAGCGTGTTTTGCCGTAAAGATGCTTCTGGTAGATTGTTCCATGGAACAATGATTGTATAATATACATGTACAATGATTGTATAAATCTTATCTTCCATGTGGACCTTTCTAACCTTTATAACATTAGAGTCATTGTGAGTTATAATATTGGAGTCAGAATATCATGCTTGAGTTTGATATTGCAAGGTCTACTTTATCTAATATATACATCATGTTGATGTAAGTATAATATTAGAATCTGAGACCTCTAACTCATGTAGGGCAGTTGTCAGTCACTGATGGAAGTACTGTGTCTAGTAACTGGTCTACAGCTAAATTTAGAGATTTAGCCTTTCCAGGAATGATGAGCAGGTTGACTGACTGCCATGATATGATCTATACAGCATGTTGCATACATGCATGGGTGCAAGTTTTCAGGCATATGCCTGAAGTTCAGGTTTTTCACAACAAATTAGACAATGTTTTGCTATTAAATTATGAAGAAAAATGGTTTCAAACAACAGTTTTCAGGTTTTTCAAAATTTTCATCTTGCACCCATGTACATGTATAGCATGCTAGAGCTTGACATAACAAAGTCCAATCTGTCTGGAGACACAAAAGTTATGGATCTTGGATTGTGTCCCTTGATGTTTTTTTGTGAAATTTTGTTAAATTGTTTATTTTGCAAAATTTTCATTATTTATCCTCACTCATAACCATGTTCAATAATATCATATAATGACTTATAGCCAAGACAAAATGTTGTATGAGAAAAATGGATTTTAAGTACAATCAAATACTCATTTATGATAGTGTTTGTTTTTACCATACCATAGCTCATACCGCTAAGGGCTAATCTGGTACTGAGTGATTTTATCCATTAACTGTATGTTGCCTACAATATCTTTTAACATCACTTCCTCTTACACCAGACAGACTAATTGTCATAGAGTTTTATCTATTTATACAGTGCTCTCCAAAAGCCATTTAAGAAATACCTTTTTAAGATAAACCAATTTATATTTAATCCCACGTAAGTTCCAAGGATAGACATAAAAGGTCGTCCTATTGCCCTGAGAATCTATTAATGGGTTCAGAGAAGTTGTTGTTGCTAGTTAACATTTGGTTGGGGCAAGTAAAGTATATATAGCTTGTTGTCAGGGGAACCTAATTTAAAAAGTGATTGAAGGCGGCGTCTACAATTGAGAGAAGGCGGATTTGTTATCGGTCGACAAGCGATACATGGTGAGAATGGCATTGCTAGACAATATACATTTTTGGACAAATTTTATCAGGGAAAACACAAGCCAGCCTAGTTATATGCATAAGATGTAAATGATGTGTCATGCTTGAACTACGCCTCTTTGTCTTTATTGAAAATTGTTGAAGCGTGAAAAGAGTAATCTTATACTCTCTTGTTACCATTGTAACATGTTTAGACATCACTCCAAAAATCAATTTTTAGTCCTGGAAACTAAGAGTTATTTCTCAGCAGCATGTTCAGTTACCTTGAACATTCCAAAACATTTCGTAATGGAAGTGACGGAACAACTCAACCTATAGACAACTCAACCCGAGACAACTCAATCTCCTTCTTACGGATTGAGTTGTCCCAACTTTGAGTTGAGTTATGCACGGGTTGAGTTGTCTTCTGGTTGAGTTTTCCCGTAACCGTAACATTAGCTAACAGTAGTTACTAAACATGGGGCAGTTTACCACCATATAATTCAAACTAAGTTACATAAATAAGCTTTAACTAACGTATTGTAGTATTGTAAGTTTTTTCTCAACTGTCAAAACATGAATAATTACACGGTGAATGCGTTCGTTAAAATTATTGTTGTAATACTTCCATGAGTTTCCGAAAGTGTGTATTTTAATCGAGTAAAGCTGCTTATGCTGTCTGATATGTTTAAGTCAAGATATTTTTAAATACAATTAGGCTGCAAGTACAAAAAACAATGCATTCAGTCACCGTGAAATTATTCATGTTTTGACAGTTAAGAAAAAATGAACAATAACCCTACTTTCAATATGCATGATCAATTTTTTTCTCAAACTTACATTTTTCCAAGGACTTTTTGAGAGCACTGTTTATATATATATACCTCATGGTTTAACTTCTACAAAATGACAGAATTTGTCTTGAGTTCTGCTAGAAGTATCGTCATGGAAACAGCTTGTTAAAATAATGGAGTTTACTTGTTATAGCCTGTTTTAGTAATGTTATGTAAATTATTGTTGATTCAATTTACCTTATTTTGCATAACTAGGTGTTTCACCTTGAACTTTTTATGGCAGTTTTTTTCCATCTTTTCTCAATTAAAATATTCTCATATGAAGTATTGAAATGCTATGAAAGAATATTTACATATTCTTTTATTTATAATACATGTTACTTTTAAGAATGATTTAATAATTTGAATAAAAACATATAAACTAATTTATTTTATCATGATTATCAAACAAGTTAAAGTAATCACTTATTAGTTCACTTCCTGGTTCTCCATACTACTAAACTTAAACTTAAACTTCTTCATTTGATTAAACGCCTATTTCTATATTACATATTCAATGGTGTTGTACAAAAAGGTAAATAATAACAACAATAAATAAGTAAAAACACTCCACCATAAATACATAATGTATATACAATTACACAAAACAAAATAAAATAATAAAATACTAAGCTATATATCCTAGATGAAATGTTTCTTGCTCATGGGAAAATGATAGGTTAATTTTGGAAAGCAACTCTGACTATCTAAAGATTACCTGACCAATAGCATATAACACTTTGCCGTACTTGTTCCTTTAGGTTCTTGCTTTTGTTGTTTTTTGGCATCTCTTTGTAACAAAAGTTTAAAATTCTGAAAAATCTCCCTCTCAGCTTTTTGGCTGTGTGAAGATTTATTTATTTTATTTATATATAAGAGTTAACGCCGTGTCAACACAATTTTGGTCATTTTACGGAGTCCAGCGCACCTAACCTAGCTTTCCTGGACCATTGTTTATAACTAGTACTCACCTACCCTTCCACAAGGCTGGAAACTTTTCCATATTTTCAATCAATGGAGGAAAATCGACATTGTTGTTTATGGAAGGGTATAACCTCTCTGTGGAAGATCTGTTTTTTTACTGTTGATATTCCTGATATGTTTGCTTACAAATTTTTATTATTTGAAAATATTTGAGACATTTTTGTATCAGAAATAAGTTTTTCCGAGTTGGTAGGTTGTTGATTTGAGGTTAATTACAGAATTCAACTAATTATACCCCCGCTTTGAAGAAGAGGGGGGTATACTGTTTTACCCTTGTCTGTGCGTGTGTGCGTGCGTCCGTCCTTACAAAATTTCTGTCGCAGTTTTCTCAGCAACTATAACATGCAGCAGCCTAATACTTTGCATATTGCTTCATCCCATAGTCCCATGTGGTGTAAAGAGATTTCATGCTCCTTGCTCATCTACTTCCTGTTTGTCGCATATTTTTAGATTTTTGCGGGGGTATCACTAGTGAGCATTAGCTCACAGATTTACTTGTTATTTCTTTAAACAAGAAACTTCAATGGACCTGAAAGAGGGCTCATATAATTTATTTAAAGTTGTGAAACTTAACCCTTGAACTGAAATAAATATAATGCATGAAATTTTAACAAACACACTTGGATAATTATATATATGATGATTTTTTATGTTGATATTTATTTTTATACAGAAATAAATCTATATATTAACTTCTTAATATCTTTTACTATTATTTTACAGATTGGAGAGACACCATTTTATGTTGCTCTTGACAACAAATACAAGAAAATTGTTATTTGTGTACGAGGTACTTTGTCTCTACAGGTAAAAACTGTTTGATTTTAATAGCATTCACAGTAGTTATCTTGCATCATAGAGATATATTTTGATTATTTGATATTGTTACATGTATGTTATAGATTATGTGAAGCCTAGTGTGGCACCACTGGGACCCATACTGTCTTTTATGACAAATGTGTTGTTTTGTTACTACTGTGTACATTGGTACATCACGTGGATGGTATTAATGATGCAAATAGTTGTTTATGTTTTAGTACATGTTGATTTTAATCACTAGTTGTTAATATTGGTACATCACATGAATGATGCAAATAGTTGTTTGTGTTTAAATAGATGCTGGTTTTTATCACAAGTTAGACAAACATACCTTCTGTCATCTTTTATATTTTTGATAAAGGAATTTTAATGAAACACCTCACCGTTCAAACTTAGTTGATTTTTTGACACTAAAATACCTAAAATAAGTTTTGATAACTCGCAAATATCAATTATGGCTATTTTTGACAGTTGCTATAGAAACTTGTGTCTAGTACTGATGTTTCCCAATGGACTTCTTTGTTACAATGACAGAGCCTAAGTATATTTTCTGTTGACATTTTCTTGTTGAAAACCATGTGACTAAATGACATGCAAAAAATTATAACTATTATTAATAACTATTGAAGGGTTTGTAAAGCATATAAATTGACTGCCTCAATGGAGGACTGTCCTTATGATCTCTAACCAGTAGGTTTTATTTCATGTGTTACATATATATATATACATATATATATATTATATATATATATATATATATATATATATATATATATATATATATATATATATATATATATATATATATATATATATATATATATATATATATATATATTATATACATTTTCTTGTGCCGGGACGGCATTTAATTGTCGTCACTGCCTTGCTTATTTATATATATATATATATATATATATATATATATATATATATATATATATATATATATATATATATATATATATTTAGACATACGACCACCTACGGGGCCCATATATAAGACCGACTTGAGGGGCATAATTTCACATAGTCAGTTTCGATATATGCCACTATGTACGCAAAAAATAAACATAATCAAAACATAGACCTAAGGGGTACTTACTAATATATATCAACTATATATTTAATTTCAAAATAGGTGACTTCAATATGACAAGAAATGTAGTACCCCATAAAAATTATACACATTAATGGGGCATATACCATTCACTATTAAAACAGCCTTATGCACACTATTTTAGTAGGGTACTCTACACCCCCCTACATCATTTAAAAGGTGCTAGAATTGCGAGGTTTGATATATGCCCCTTACGAAATATCGACCCCATAAGTATGGTTTCAAATAGACGGATACCCCGTAGATGGTCATATGTATTAGTATATATATATATATATATATATATATATATATATATATATATATATATATACATTTGTATATTTTGTATTTCCAGGATGTATTAACAGATTTAAAAGCTGATGCTGAAACTTTACCATTAGATCCTGTAAGAGAAGATTGGGTTGCTCACAAAGTATGAACATTTATACAATCATTTTATACAAATTTCTTACTTGTTAGTTTGATTTGATGATTTTCTTTTCTTAGTTTTTGAAAGGTCTAACAAATTGAGCATATTTTTACAGGAAATGATTAATTTATAATAATGTTAATAATTAAGTGTTTTCATAATTGCCTTGTTTTTGATTGAAGACAGTCATATTAGTCTGAGGTCGCAGGCTGAAGGCTGATATGACTGTCTTCAGCATTTTTTCTGTGGAGAGAAAAAACATGGCCTTTATGAGAAATCTCAGCAGTTATGAGATTCAGAAATAATCAAAATACCTGAATCTCATAATAGCCAAGGTACATGTATTTCATAAAGGCTGTGTTTTTCCCATAATGGCAGAGTATTTAGTTATAATGTTGTAGTGAATGCCATATCAGTCCTGAATTTGAAGTCCAATATAATACAGCTTATTAATAATAGCTTGTACTGAAAAATATGGTACAATGTATGTAAATTGATGTAATTGTCAATGTACATTGAAATTTATTCTCTGCCCTAAATACATGTGAGAAGAAGAACCAATACATATAAATTGATTTACAGATGTACTGTCAAAGTACTAGAGCACAACAGGAAGGTTTGTTGCAAAAAAAAAGTTGAGCAAACTGATTGTTCAGCCCTTCCAACTTTAATAGTCACTGTATGATCTACTGGTGACTGTAGTTTTAAGTATTGAAGTCGTAGCCATTTTACATAATGTGTGGAGGACTCCTAGAAAAGTAGTTTAATTCCACTTGAGTGTCAAGTTAATTACAAGTGTCTCAGTCAATGACGTCATTGATGCAATTAATCTGTCTTTGTAACATTTTAGAGTCTTGATTTCTGTTGATATACTTGTTAGGGTGAATATACTCATGGTCTGTGACGTTTCTCTTTTATCCCTATAAACTAAACACAACTAATTTCAGACAATAACGTATTGTTTTTATTTTCAACAGGGAATGGTTCAAGCTGCTATTTACATAAAGAAGAAATTAAAAGAAAACTTAATCTTAGCTAAAGCTTTCCAGAAGGCAAAGGTATAAACTTTGATTGATCTCTCTCATCCAGTGGGAATATCTTTCTTCTTATTAATAGAAAAAGGCAATTTAATGATAACTAAGGGAAATAACTATGATGACTTAATGGGTACATTAAACTATCCCTAGTAGTCTCCCCTGTTTGCTATCAAATAAATTTCATTTTGGGGATTTTTAAGGGTTTAATGCAGCATCAACACAATTACAATCATTTTACAGTGACCAGCACACCTGACACAGCTTTCCTGGACCCTTGTTTTATAAAAAAATGTTCACTTATACTCCCTCTAAGCCTGCAAATTTTCCATCAACCTTAAAAAAAAATACATTTTTGACAATGTGGGCATTTTCATGTGAAGAAAATGCAATAATAGCTATTTTATGTACTATTCAAAGCATTCCTGTATTTTGGATGGAGCATAATTATGTTTATGGAACTTGATCATGAAATAATTTCTATGGCAATTCTCCCTTCTACCACTTATTCTATAATGATATCCCATTGGGCAGTTGTCAGTCACTGACAGAAGTATGCACCTATTTACTAGTTAACAGCTAAATCCAGAAGTTTAGCCAGGAATGGTGTGTGTAGCTTGACTGATATAATATGACCGATACAATGTCTTGCTATGGCATTTAACCAAACTAAAAATTATATATGTATATTTGGTGATATTATATATTACAGGAACAAAGTGAAGATAAATATGATCTTGTATTAGTAGGCCATTCACTAGGTGCTGGTACAGCTGCTATATTAGCTATATTATTACAACAAGAATATGAAGATCTACATTGTTATGCTTACTCTCCACCTGGTGGATTACTGAGGTAAACATTTTATTTATATAACATATTAGTTGACTTTGGTGTAAGATTGATTATCATTAAGTCAAGTTGGTTCAGGAAACATACATTCAAGTGAGTGGCATAGCCACATGCAAAAATTCATTTTCTGAGCTTACTAGCTGAAAGCTTAAGTAATTGTTCAATAATAAATAATAGTCTAACTGTTTTATTTCTAAATACTGTAAAGATCTACCATTAAGACCGTATGTAACAGTTGATGATCTTGAAATAGTGAAGGGGTATTAGTACAGGCATCTTTTCTTCTTATATTAACCATTTGGGATTTAATTCATAAAACATTGCATGATTTTGCATTAACCAAGTTGGTCTTTAAAGTATAAATTTATACTATATATTTCTATATTTCAGTCATGAGTGTATGGAAGCTACTAAGTCTTATATAACATCAGTTGTCATTGCTAAAGATGTAGTACCGAGGTATTTTGTATAAATTTGTTTTTACTTTTATGATTTAGTCATCACTTACATGTGCCATTTTGTTATTATATTGAAATCAGATGAAAGAGAATTCCATAGAACTTGTTTTATCTAATGCTCATAACATTATGTAACTTTATATATTTGAAAACATGTTTCTGTTGGAGTGGTACTTGATATGCTTTGATCATTAATTTCTAAAGTGCCATACATGTACATAGTTTTTATCAGTAAAGTGTGCTTTGCTTTAATTAATTGCTTATCTACCAAATTCAAGTCTAAGTAGTGGAGTTTTTATTTCTTACGCTATTTTAGAATTCCAATCAGTCTTGCCCTTAACCCACTAGCCCTTAGCTTATGACTAGTGAAAATACTGTATATTCTCTAATATATGCCCAGGGGGACATTACATGGGCATTATTATAAGTATAAAAAATGGGAAATTACGACATTTAAAAATAAATAAATTGTAAGTTTGTTTTTTTCACAAACAATCGGAGGGTTTTGTATTAGGAATGTGTGTTTGGAGAATACCGAGTTTATGGTACTCTGTAGTTAAATCATATGATATTTTCAGCTAATTGATAATTTTGCCCCCTATTATAAAACATTATTGCATATGTTACTATAAATAGTAACAAAATCGACGAATAACTGTGCCAATATAGCCTCAATGTGGGCAATTTATTCCAGTATTGAGCAAGTGTGCCAAAATATCAATATTTGGCTCACTTCCTAGTGTGCCAAAATCGATATTGAGGCAACTTCCTGTCATTACGCACATGCAGTCCAACAACAGCAGACTTTACGCACATGAAATTCGTTACGTTATTAGCATCAAGAAGCTATTCAATTTTATGCAGTGTGTTTTTTTCGTAGTGAAATAAGATTATCAACAACAAGACTTATGTTTTATAAGAAACGTTTACTAGATTCCATAGAACTTGTTTTATCTAATGCGTTTCAGCCTTGAAAAAAACAATGTGACGTAAAGTCAACGTGCAAAATGGCGCGTTACGTTGAGAAAAAAATGTATTTTTGTTCTAGAAAAATCATCATTTCATGCTAAAGTCAACATATGCAATAAAAAGGTTATGAAACAAGGCCAGTGTGCCTTAAGTCGATATCGGCACACTTTCCTCGACATTAGCCCTCAGGCAGAAGCCCTCGGGCCAATACCTAAGAAAGTGTGCTGATATCTTCCTTAAGGCACACTTGCCCTGTTTAATTACCTCTACTTACAAACAGGCTAATGCTCAAATTAAGGCAATGACAGTACTAACTTGATATTTAATACTGGTACTCTGTAATGATTGTATATATTAATTACAGAATTGGTTTACATCAGATGGAGTTATTACGAACAGATTTAATTAATATAATAAAGAAAAGTAAAAATCCTAAAGTAAGTAACTTAGTAGCAGTTTTTCTCTGAGAAATAATTTATTCTGGCTGGATCTCTAAATAAATTTCAAGTATTAGTAGAGCTGTCATTGATTGGGCTTGAAGCGTATTGAAGATATGGTGATATCAAGAAATAAATATTGACGATACTCTGATACATATTGATACCTTCACTGCAGTACTATACAGACCATTTATGTTGTCATAAAATCATTATAGATTTATATTTGTTACGAATGTTTTACCTTTTGTGGTCTAGAGCTGTTACCTAAATAGGGTGCAGTCAATGTTTTAGACCTATCAGTTTATATTATGACAGCACATCTGTTTCTGCTTAAGATAGAAGGTTTGGCTCACAAATTTGACCCTTAATAGTGACTATTATTTATCTACCTATATAGGCTTTATTATCGATATTTCAAAATGCATATTGATTATTGATCGGCAAATACAGCGATATGGTTGGAATTGATGACAGCTCTAAGTATTAGTAAATCATTATAATTTTCATCAGTAATCTTTTTTGCTTTGTAGCTTGACTATTCAGATAACAGTGTGTCTATCCTACTTAGATGTGTGTCAAAATTGTTGCTCCACCTGAAATATTTGAGCAAGCTGTCCAAGGATCATTCTTGTTTTAATATTTCATTTGTGGCACATGATAATCATTTAATGGTCCTAATTGTAAAAATTTGATTTATTTATCAAAGTAAAAAAAGTGTGCTTTAAAGCCTGCCTTCATATACATGTTTGGCGTACTTAACAATTTTGTACGATAACCCCTGATCATTGAAATCCCCTTTAGGCAGGTGATCCCTCACAGTACCCATTAAATCTGGGTGGAATAGAATAACTGTACATAATTTCTTGCTCTAGGAAATTAGCTTTGCCCCTAGTTGGGTTTGAACCCCGGACCTCTCAGTCCTTCTCAATAAGCGCACACCCTACCTCTGGACCACTGCTCCATACTTATCAATGTGTTATATATTTCAGTGGAAGATTATAATGAAAGCAATATGTTGTTCTACAGCATCAGCGTCACAGATCAACTATGAAGATATACGTGAAGATTTAGAACGTGATATAACTAAACATCCATCAGATGAACAGATTGGTCTCACTGCTCATAAACCTATGTTTCCACCTGGTAAAATTATACTGGTTGTGAGAAAACATTCTGGTAAATTAAGGTATATACTTTGTATTATTTGGTTGAGAGGTTTTTTATATTGAGTTTTACCCTGTTTAGCAATAGATTTACAAACCAAACCAAATTAATGTTTCTCCCCAATTTGGAAAGTTGTGAACCACCTAAAATGCTATTATGCTATAGTCTTTGATATCGCGTAAAGCTCAAACTTACCTGATTTTGAACTTGACATTTGATATTTATCATGGTTAGGACTGTTCATTGAATGCATTAGTTTAAAAGGGCATCGACCACTATCCTGAAATAGGACCATTCATGCGTATGTTAGGTTACTACCCAAAGGCAACAGGCACGGTTCTGAATCAAAGATGCTGTACTTTCAGGTCTGGTTTTTTTTGCTTCTGTTTTTCCTATGTATCTCACACCCTTTTAATTTGTTTATCGATACACCATTTTCAACTTTTTTAGACACTTTATTTATCAGCACTCCATGGTTACTCTTCCACAAGACGCTGAAAACTTCTGTCATTATATGTGAAAAATTCAACAATATTGGCATTTATTGCTTTTAGAATGTTTTATAGCATGATATGACCTGCTTTGACAAGAATATAGATTTATTTGCTGGATTTGGAGATTAGGTAGAACATATGAATAGCTTTAATACCTGCTTTCTGAGTCACCATTGTCCTTGTTATTATTTATAGAACATGCATAGACTGTATTTAGGAGCAGTAGTCCAGTGGTAGGAAGGGCGCTTAGGGATTGAGAGGCCCTGGGTTTGAATCCCACTAGGGGCACTGCTAATTTCCATGAGAAAGAAATTTACCTGCGATTGTTTCACTCCACCCAGGTGTAAATGGGTACCTGCGAGGGTGGTATAATTCCGTTGCACCAATTTAGTCGGCTGCACTAATAAACGGAGTAAAAAAGACTCCCCAGGGAGATTAATTGATAGATACCAGTAGCCCAATGACCTGGGGTAATAGCTGTAAAGTAAGCATGAAACTTAGACTAGAAAATGCAATTACTTTTTTTTACTTTACAAAATGATCAAATTGTCCAAGCGTTATTTATTTATCTATATATATTATTGTATTTACAGTTGTTGTGGACCTAATGAACCAGTATATCAAGCTATATGGGCAGATAACTCTGATTTCCAGGAGGTATTAGTCTCTCCTACAATGGTAAATGATCATATGCCAGATAATGTACTTGAAGCTCTGGAAAAGGTAAATATAATATACTTGTATATATTATATAAAGGATTTATTGTTGTTTGTGTTGTTATTTAATGTCAACAGCTCTATGTTAGAGTAAATGCTGTTTCTTTATCTTTTATACAGTAAAGTTCTGCTGTAAAGACCATTTTTGTTTTTGCTAAAACATGTGACTATTATAAAGATTATCTTAGTTTTTGCAATATCATTTTTGACGATTTTCAAATCCCAAATGCTGAATTTGAGAAGAAAAAAAGGACCTTCATTAAGACTGTTCTGCTTGTAATACTGCCAATTTTGATGGTCTTTATAGTGTAACTTTAGAGTACTAGGTGTCAGGGTTTAAATTTCTCTAACTTTTCAAAACTGGTCTCTCAATTGATAAGAAAACGCCACACTAAAACCATCCTTAGTTAGTAGATGATTACATTGGTGCTTAACTTATGATTAGCTAAAGTTTTAGGGATTCAGTTTTGTTAGTGGTAATTTGATATGTTTTATTTTCACTGTTTTGAAAATGATGTTACAATACAGAATAAAAACATGAGAGATATAGAATATTTGTTATTTTAGGAATTCTATATCAATTATATTTCAATTTGTAAGCATGGAATAAAACATTTCAATCTTGAGATATTTTTTATGACCTTATTCTGTGAAATGAAAATCAACTTTACAATAAGAGTATTGAATATTCTAATTAATGTATAATGCATTTAATACTTTAAATTACTGTACATGTGGTTTCAACTTTGTGCTTGTATTTTTGCATGTCATCGTGTAGGTTGAAGGTAAAAGAAAGCTTTAAGATGCTTATATTATACTATATTATACTTTTGTATTCTTTATTCTTTCTTGTGGTCTGATCGGAGAATCCTGAATTGTCATCTTTTATTGATTTTGGCATGTTTTAACTTTTATGATGGTGAACTGTTAAAACCAGATTATTTTTAATGGGTTAAATGCCATGTCAACATAAATTTTGGTCATCGTACGGAAACCAGCTCACCCAACATAGCTTTTCGGGATCTTTTTCTCTTACCAGTACTCACCTACCCTTCCACATAGCCAAGAATATCTCCATATACCTTATTCTATAAGGAAAATGACATTATTTGAAATTCTCCTAGAAAGGTACAACCTGCTCGGGTGAAGCTTGAACCAGCCAACCTTTTTGGATACTTGACTAGATATTATTTACATAGCCTCCTGTGACACAGACCTAGGTTAAATCTATACTAAATGTAACATTTAAACAGAAAGGTGCAAGTCAACTTGATTCGTTTTCTTACTTTCAAATGGTTGTGAAGATCAAGTGCTTCTATTGTTCGTTTTTTCGCAACTGTCAAAACATGAATAATATCATGGTGACTTTGTGCTCTTTGTCGAACACTCAAGATATTGAGATAGTGTGTAATCATTCACTGTAAAATTATTCACACTTTGACAGTTTAGAAAAAACGAACAATATCAGATTTTATCATATGTGTAAAATGCATGCACTGGTGTAGGAATCCAAATATTTTTTAATTTTACAGCTAAATTAATACTGCTTACATTCAACATAACTTACTTCTCTGCTTATTATTTTAGCATAATATTTATACAAATTATAAATTTGCATACAATGCTATGCAGTCTATGAAATTAGGATTTGAAAGTGGTTGCCTAAACAGGTCATTTTAGTAGCAAGAACTATATCTTGTTCGTAAATTTTTGGTTGCCCAAAAGAAATTTTTGGTTGCCCGAACTAAAAAGTAGTTGTCCCAGGCAACCGGACACCCACTAATTTCGTAGACTGACTATGTATATCTAAGGTGTAGGGATATTATATGTGTATTATCTATGTAAGGTTATGTAATATTTAACTTGAACAGTCAAACTTGTGTTAACAATTTGAGAGAGTTGATAATAATGTACCTAGGGTTGTATTACTACTACTCGGTACTTATGTGAGCATTGGTATTTGCTAAAAAAAAGTACCGGTACTAGTAAATACAGTTTCATGTTTGTACTGGAACTTAAATCTGTGTTTTGAACAGTAAAAAAGCATTATCATCGAAACCACAGTGTTACTGTATTTTTGGAAACGTTTTGCTTATTTATCTTTTTTTTTAAATGAAAAGACAATAATATCAAAATTTGTATAACGAAACATTACTATTATCACTTAGTACAAGTTTGACTGTATATGAAAATTATATATTTGCTATGTGTACTATGTCAAGTGAATTAAGATTGTCTATAATTGGGTAAACCAGGAGCATGTTCAGTTACCCTAAATGTTCCAAAACGTTCCGTAACGATACATTCGGAACTTCTCAGCCATTCGCTGCAAATGATCTAATCTAATAAACAAATATACAATCTTTTTACATTTTAAGGCAATGAGTGATGTTTCAAAATTAACGGACTAAAAATGAAACATCACTCATTGCCTAAACGATCGTATATTTGTTTACTTCAACACCGGTAGTTTCAAAATAGCATCTAAATATGTCCGAGATTATTCGCAGCGAATGGCCAAGGAGTGCCGATTGTATCGTTACAGAACGTTTTGGAACGTTTAGCGTAATTGAACAGGCTCCTGATAATAACAGTCATATTAATGCTTATTACATTTTAAAGAAATAAGATGTCATAATGATAAAATTATAAGTTTAAGTTTAATATTTTTATTGCATTTTATTTGCATTGTTTTTAATAATATTTATATAGTTTCTTAATTAAATTAATTATAAATGTTCTTCCATTGTGAACTATCTGTTGTGTTAAATGTATTATTTGTACATGTTTCTTGCTTAACAGTATTGTTTATAATTGTCTTACAAATAGAAAAATATATTTCAACTAAAACCTGTGAATAATGTATTGTTATTTATAACTGTAAATTTGTATTATAAAGACCACATTGGGTGCTGCAATTTCAAGTGATTTTAATTTGAAGTCCAACATGCTTAGTTTGCATAGAGATGGTCCCTACATTTAGATCATTTTTCTATTGAAATCATCCATTCTAATGGTCCCTATAGTGGACCTTTTACTGCATGATATAATCGGTCCCAATAGTGGACCTTTTACTGCGTGATATAATCAATTATGATTATGTTAAGTCGAAGGTGCTAGAAAAAATATTTCAGACCAACTTGCCCAAAGGGCACGTTAAACCTGACTTTAACTTGCCCCCAGAATCTTTAGGTTGCCCCAACATTTATCATCTTTTTATACCCCCGCTTCGAAGAAGAGGAGGTATACTGTTTTACCCTTGTCCGTGCGTGCGTTCGTGCGTCCGTCCGTTACAAAATTTCCGTCGCAGTTTTCTCAGCAACTATAACATGCAGCAGCCTAATACTTTGCATATAGCTTCATCCCATAGTCCCATGTGGTGTAAAGCGATATCATGCTCCTTGCTCATCTACTTCCTGTTTGTCGCATATTTTTAGATTTTGTTAAATGAAAGTTACATTATGAGTCATATTTCTCACTGCGGGGGTATCACTAGTGAGCATTAGCTCACAGATTTACTTGTTTTGCCATTTCTAATACTGAATAAACACTTTGGCAGTATTAACTTTGAGGTGCTGTTAGTCTGTTTTTAATATGAAATCATGATACAGAAAGTTCATTGTTCTATCTCTATTATTTGTTCAACTAGTTTTTACTTTATATGCATGTCATATTATATTTATTTTGATCAGCATGATATAACCATTAATTGTTGTGTGCAGTTTAACCCTATCAAGTATTTTATCCCTATATCTCTGCTGATAAAGTTATTTTCTTGTTATTCAGGTACTTGTGAATGTAGCGCCACCGAAACCAACACGGTTATTGACGGAGTCGGAGAGAAAAGCATTACTGAAGCACGAAACATCGCCTGGTTCCCCCGTCTCTCAACAGACTCTAACAGCGACCCACCTTGGGGACCAGGTGCAGTGTATACCAGTGAAGTCTAACATTGGGCACAATCTTACTTCTATACCAGTGGATGTATACATGAACTCTAATAACCTTGGCTGGGATGCGGCTACAGAGGAACTGTTACTTAGTTTAGATAAACAACATTTGTTTCCTGGATTAGGACATAATCCACGGTTAGAATTGATGGATTTAGATTCTGATTGGATACAAGCCCCTCTAGCCACGCCTGAAGTATTATCAGCAGCATCCAGTATGAGTGCTCTCAGTAGAGCCGGCTCTATACCTAAAGGAGATCATAAATCTGAGACTATGTCTGGTAAGTTAGCTACAATACAACAGTCACCCGAGATACGTGTCAGGGCCGACAACTCTGGTATCGGTTCTGCTGAAGAACTGGGTGACATTGAAAATGAGTCTGGTGTGATGAAAAATGAAAACATCCTCAATGAAAGTGTGAGTGTGTGTGATTTTATGAGGAAATCATATTTACTAAAATCAGATGTTGGATATGAAGGAATAGTACATGCCTCTCAAGGCTCACTGAATAATTTCTTTCCCAGTACTGATGTGAGTATTGTAAATGAAAAAGAACAATCTGATAGTCTTAATGATGATAACATAGACTCTCATAATCCTACTGATTCATCTAATACTGAAGCAAACCAGAAACCAGATGATCATGTTTCTGTTGATTTCAATGAAAATAATAAAAACCTTAAAGAAATTAACCCTACTAATGAAGAAATGGAATATTATGAACGTCATTCCCCTGTAGAATGTAATCAATTTGATTATCTTAATCCTAATGAACATTACTCACCTGCTAGCTATGGTTATCACCCTGCACATCCAGTTGCTAAACCTTATGCTACTATAGAACCTGAAATTGGTAAACCTTATCTGAACATCGAACCTGAAATCTGTCAACCTAATGCTAGTATAGAACCTGCAATTGGTAATTCTAATGCTATTACAGAACCTGAAATTGGTAAACCTAATACATGTTTAGAACCTGAAATTGGTAAACCTAATACTAGTATTAATCAAGCACCTGTTGAAGGTACTAAAACAGTTTCTAATCATCCTCCTAACAAAGTTTTACATTATTCTCATTCTGAGTCTAGACTTAAAGGGTTATCTGTGGAATATAAAATGAAACGCTCAACAGAAGAAGGTGATATAGCTCACTTAGAAGATACTAAAACAGTGTTTGTACAAGATTGTCCAAGTGTTGGTCTTAAGAAATCTCTTAAATCTCGAGACAGTGCTCCTATGTTTGATAAAAAACTTCTACCTAAAATACACAGTGAGTGTAGACTTAGCTCAGTGATGGAAAATGAGACTAATTCTCCTGAAAATTGTGATACAGTTAATACTCCAAATGAAACAGAAACTGTAAACAGTGAAGTTGACTTTGATAAAATGATTGAAACAAACACTGAAAATGCTGAAGGTGACTTTCATAAAATGATTGAAACAAAAACTGAAAACACACAAGATGACTTTGATAGTAAATCAATTGACAAGTCTGGTATAATTGAACAAGCTTCACTAGATAATGATAATGTGTTTGATACTGAGAACAGTGATCGTACATGTTTGATTAGTAGAGACAAATGTAAGGATAAAACATTGATGGATGATGGATCTCATTTAAATAGTCCAGATGAGGAAGATACTAGACTTTTTCATAGTAATTCGATACATTCAACATTTGCTAATTCATCTAGTGGCGAATCTGAACAAAGGTTATCTTTATTGTCATCTAACTCAGAGGATCTTCCCATTGTGGAAACTGATGTTTAAATAGTTAATATTCGGAACTCAAATTTATGGGTTTTACAGCTTCAAAAGTTTGTTTGTACCAAAGGACTGGACATAAGTTTTTGAAGTTGGTTGCCTAGTTGGACATCAAGCTATATATTTTTCATAAGTGAACCAAATGATCACCAGCGGTAATTTGCCCAAACCCAAATATAGGTGGTCAAAGGCATTCAGACTACCTTAGATGTTGAGCCTTGTACTGTATGCATCCTTAAATGAACAAATTGTCTAACATATTATTACAAAAAGGCTGACAACATAGATTAAATCTTATTGTTTGGCTTGAGTATATCCAGTACTAACAAAGTTTTTTTGCTGGAAAAACCCATCAATTGGAGTTCCAAATCATATCTATTAGTCCAGTGATCGCCTTAACCTACTAATCTTAAGCCTGGTGCTTGTGAAAATTTATTCAGGCTGGTGAAAATTAAATTTCTTACTTCATATTGTCAAGCTAGTTAATAAGTTTTGCCTGTGGTTGTACTAAGTAAAAGTTTGGGTGAGTGCTTAGAAAATTTTAGGTGAAGACAGTCAGTGTTACATTTTTTTTTGTTCCCATTTTTTATCCAAGGCCATGCCAAATTTGAATTCTGTTAAGCGTCAACTCAAATTTGACAAACCTAGGTACCTATTCACAAAAACACACTAACTGAAAACAAAAACACAAATATTTTTTACGACAAAAACAATGCATTGTATATATTTTTTTCAATGGAATAACATCCTCATAATATGAAACAATGGTCTGAATTTAATAAAAAAGGACTAGTTTTTTTTCACCTAATATATATATTGTATTAATGATGCGGTAAATTGCTTACGATGAATAACATTGTTGCCGAACACAATTTTCCCTGAGTAAAATTGTCGTATCAAATCCCGAAACATACCGTAGAAAATATTTAAGAAAATTTTACCAAAAATTTTGTTTTTTTATTTTCATTGAGGACTCTAAAACCTATGCGCACGCTTAACAAAATTTCGATTTTGCATGGCCTAAAGGTTTATAGACATTTACTTTGTATAATCTGTGTTCAAAGTTGTTAAAGTCAATTCAATTGTCCTATGTTCAAATTATAGGTATGGGTCTTTTACTGCCTGTAGTTGTCAATTAGGTGCTAAATTTATTTTTAGGGAGGGGGTATGTTGCTGAGTTTTATAAGAGATTTCACTATACATGTTTACAGATTGTTGTTAGTATGATATTCTTGATAAAATTTTATGGGAAAATACATTACACTACTCTTCACCTTTATGTTATAGGAGAAAATAATTTTGAAATAATCTTAGATTGTACTATATTAATGCTTTATTTTTATCAAATTAGGTTAAATAAATTTTGAATACGGTATTAATTCTAACTAATTACCACAGATTAGGTTAATGAATGCTAATTTATCTTTAATTTCAAACTTGATTTGACAAATGCATTCTCCCAATGAATTATAGTTTTGTTTTGTACGTTTTGTATACTTATATCATATGAAATGCCCTTCTGGACTAAGTTTGGTTGCAGAGATCATTTGTTAAATCATCATGTATAGGACTTGCTATATTATATATGGAATAGTCTACTTCAAATTTAATACTACTTACTGTAACATTTGTGTTATATTTCTTGTACATAAATTTATATATTTTATAATCTTAATTATTTTTAATCATAATATAATTATCAAAACTATATAGTAGTATAATGGTTTTTATATATCGCTGTTGTCAAATCAAAACCTCGTTACTTTAATTCCAAAAAGTGAAGTTACAAGGGTTTGGCTCGACAGTGACAATATGTAAAATGCTTTTTGTTGTCCCTATATCCACTTTGTGCAATATGTTCTTGTCCTGCCCGGTGTTGTATGGTAGATAATTATGTTTGTTCATGAATTTCTTCTGTATTGATTATCTCTCATAGTCAATTCAAAATCTATAATTTAAATTCAGTAGTCATTTTCACAAAAAATCTTACAAAATAAATTACCATAAGTCAATTTCAAAAATTTAATGTTAAAAGATAAAGATATAATATCATATAAAGACATGATTTTCAGAAAGTATTCATTATTCTACATAATTAAAGAATATTATAGATGGATTGGACAAAGAATGAAGGAACTAAGTCTGTTTCCTGCTTTTAACTTACAATGATTTTTATTGTGAGATTTTTTGTGAAAATTACTGCAGTTTACTAGTCATTGAACCTGGGTTGTGTAAATCACATTTCAGGGCATGAGGTGCTATTTATAAATGTACAAAACATTTCTCTATCTATCATATTATTTCTGTGTTTCATATGCCAATTATTTAACATGAAGCACCCACATTTCTAGGTCACTGTTAGTCATTTGGAATTTTTTTAGTGTTTTGCATTTTGAGGTTATCATGTCATACATTTTACCTTCACTATTGCTATGTTAAATTTAACCTAGATTTTGATTTTTAAGTAACATTTAACCTTGACATTGATTTGAATGTTATATTTGACCTTGGCATAGATTTTCCTGTTACATTTGACCTTTACATAGATTTTTGAATGTTATATTTGACCTTGAAATAGATTTTTTATTACATTTGACATTGACATAGTCCTCCATGTCATCTTTGACCTTGACGTAGATTTTCATGTAACATTTGGCCTTGACATAGATTTTTATGTTACATTTGACCTTGACACAGATTTTTATGTTGCATTTGACCTTGACACAGATTTTCATGTTACATTTGACCTTGAAATAGATTTTTATTACATTTGACATTGGCATAGACCTCGATGTTATCTTTGACTTTGACTTTTATGTTACATTTGACCTTGACATAGATTTTTATTACATTTGACATTGACTTAGATTTTATGTTGCATTTGACCTTGACACAGATTTTCATGTTACATTTGACCTTGAAATAGATTTTTATTACATTTGACATTGGCATAGACCTCGATGTTATCTTTGACCTTGACATTTATGTTAAATTTGACCTTGACATAGATTTTTATGTTACATTTGACATTGACAAAGATTTTATGTTGCATTGACCTTCATATAGTCTTGTGTTACCTTCTATAGTTGAGAATTATATTTAAAAGGGGAGTCAAGCAGTATATATAAATAGATATAGTTTCAAATAAATGACAGCCAGTACTTAATATATTTAATTTTAAGATATCATGACTTGTATTCATATTTATTGAGCATAAAATGATTTTAATGGCAACTTTTATGTAAGCAGTTATTTTGATAACCTGCTATATTTTTATTATGTGAATAAAGAAGTTTATTTTGTTGTTGTTTTATTTTTTCAGCTATTTATTGTCTGTTTTGTTTGTTGTATTCTATATTATAAATTCAATTTAAATATCATATCATTACAGAATTGTTGATTATTTCATATTTTATTATGTTGTATATTTTGTTTTGTTAGTGACTGATGGTGTGTTGTAGGGGTGTAACAATACGGTAAAAACCGTATTGCAATATATTGCAATACATGAAACCCGTATTGCAATATATTGCAATATATTGCGATACATATTGCTCTTTGTGCATACATTCATAGCATGAATTAATGCACGTGCATCGTCTTAATTTGATCAACATTGTACATAGATATTTGTATTTTCAAATGATCTACACGTATTATGCTAATGTTTGAATAAGTTAGAAAAAAAGGTTTTGAATGGACTTTCAAAGATAATTATTCTCTCACGTTACGAAAAATATTTCAAGTTTCCGAACACATTTAAATGTTTATTCAAACAGTTAAATTTCTGACTTTGATAAAAACAATCAGTATGAAACATAACTAGAAAACCGGTTCAGAGAAAAACGAACCGGTTAAAAACCGTCAGAAGTCGTATTGCAATATTAACCGATATATCGGTTAACCGTTACACCCCTAGTGTGTTGTACTGATCTATTTTAAACATGTAGAAATTCAATCATACTGATAGTTGTTGTAGTTTCTTGAAGTAATTTACCTCATACTTAATCTTATCTCAAACCATGAAAAATAGGTTATTTAATGCTTATGGACATTTGTAAAACTGTTTCTGAGGTCTGAAACAGGGTGGCATATAACATATAGTTACTTAAAACAGACCCTCGCTCAGGCACTCTAGACTGTTTACTTCCTACTGTCTCAATGTCAAATTATGTTTTTTACCTTACATTCCTATTTTCCATTGTTTTACTTTGCTTTATTTATTTGACCCCTATATATTTGATAAAATTAAACCTTATTAAACCTTTATTTTCATGAAAGGCTGCTTGGAGACCTGTAGTAAGCTGGTTATGAAGCATGGTAGTTTAGTATTGGTGCATTCAAATCTAACTGACTCCCTCATAGGACTCTGGCTTCTGATACAGAATTCATTACTTACATAAACCAAATCATTTTTCCATACATTGGTTATTTTAACTTGTGTTTGTTTTTATTGGATGAATAGATTTGCTCCAATTGTTTCAATTGTTAAATGACAGCATTGTCTCCAAGTTTCTATGTTCATATAAGCTATAGATTAGTGTTATTTGATATTTATACTCAACAGACTTGTTACTTTCTCATCTTGTTTTATTTAACATAAGTTATATAATTATCAGTAGTAACCATGTTGTAATGTTGTTATATGCTTAATATGAACAATTAAACAAATATGATAAAAACTAACGGTGACTTTTATTTTTGTTTATATCATACCATCTTAGATAACTGGGGATGAAAGTCCAGACTTTTTTTTGCCCTATTGTAAATGTATAGTCAATTTTTCTCAACTGTCAAAGTTTGAATAATTTCATACATAATTGACTACACACTATTGCAATATCAGGAGTGTTAGACAAAGAGCACGAAGTCACCGTGAAATTATTCATGCTTTGAACTATAAACTCACTTACTTGTAATATGCAAACATTTAGTCATACCCAGGGAATCAGATTTTACATTGTGCTGTAAAGATAGAAAATCTGAAAATATTTCTGTCTCTATCCCATTCAGCTCCTAATTAATGATTGGGGGTCTTCTTCAAGTCCCACCTCCAGTAGATCTTGTAGATGTTAATACAAGTAGGTGGTATAGTCCAACAATATAAACCTGACCTTGACCTTTATGCAAGAATATATTAAACTAAGTATTTACAATCTATTTTGTCTTCGTTTGTGCTTCACATTTTATCGGAAGCTTTTGGCATAATTCATGTACTAAATAATTGATTTGTTTTCATAAGAAAAGATACTTTGAAACTGTGCCGCAATTTTTGGAACTTACTTTTTCCTCATAAACGAATGAGTCCAAAATTTAAAGTACAATAACATGCCATGGTTACAAACTTCATTTACATCATTTACATTCACATAGATGTTGTAAACACATGTATAATCGTATATACACATATGGAAACTCACAATTTATATAAATGAGGTATGTAATAATTATAATAAGGTAGTCCAAGCTCAGGTTAATATTGGCGCACTATATAGTCCGCCAGAATTAACCTGAGCTTGACCTTTATGCAAGAATACATTAAACTCAGTATTTATTTTCTATTTTTGTCTTCTGCTATAAATCACGCTTTATCGGAAGCTTTCGGCAAAATACACGCATTTAACAATTAATGTTGTTTTCATATGAAAAAATACTTTAAAAGTGTGCCACAACATTGTGGACTTACATGTTTCTCCATGAACGAGTGTAATAAAGTGTAATAGCATGCTATTTTTACAAAATTGCTTTATAGTGACATAGGCTAGTATATACACGTGTACAATCATATACATGCATATGGAAACTCACAATTAATTGTAAGTGAAACGTGTAATTATTATCATAAGGTAGTTAGAGCTCAGGTTAATATTGTCGTACTGTACCATAGTTGTTTGTTAGAGAGTGCCATAAGCGCACTGTGTTTAACAATGCAAGCACTTGGGGCAACAATGAGTGCTCTCATTCTCTATGCAGGCGCCCGCGCTGTTCTCCTGAGCGCTTGTGTTTCAGCTCGAGAGGTGTTTGGCTCAGATATCAAAGATGGCGGCTGGAAAAATTAAAATTTTTATCTCAAAGAAATTACTTCATGACAAAGCTCTACCGAATTATGCTCCACCTGGGACTCAAATCTACAACACCTTGATCAGTAGAATAAAGGAAATATTATTGAAAGAATAGTAATGTTGAAATAAATGACAAGAAACATTTTGTATAAAATGGATAAGATTTATTCAAAGCATTCACAATTAAATTGTGCTGTGTATAAAGATAAACACTGACAAAAATAACCTTAAAATATTCACAGTATAATATAGGTATCAGGGAAATGTAGGAGAATAAAGTTTTAACAATGACAAAAAGTGCTGAGTCATGATTTCTGGTATTTTCATTTTAACCAACATTTTAAGTAAGAGTTGTCTACCCTGCTTCAAAGTAGTCATTGGTCACTTTCCTAACCATATTGCTTGCCAGGGCATCTTCTCCAGGTACCCTTGATTTGATATCACATATTTAATACTTTCGGTGTAAGAAGGGTACCAGAGAATAAAGTGCTAGGTAGTAATTACCTTAGGAAACTGGCCTCATATCATAGGTCAGCTTGATTCAGCTTTAAATGGGAAATTTTCTCAATTACTTTTATCATCACACAGAAGTGTGTTGCTAGAGAAAAATCAGTAACACTATGTACATGTATTATGTTTTAGGTATTAGAACTTGGTAAAACTTTACGATGTTAGTTATCATATATTCAGAACTAGAAGGCAGTTATTAACATCATGGCAGTTCTGATAAAAGTTTTTTTTATTTATGATAGAATGTACTGAAGCTGAGAATATGTTAGTTTAGTTTGTTTTTTATGATTATACAAACATAAGGATTTATTCATTGTCTCATTAGATTGTATAATCATTCTTTATATTGACCATATAACTCAACTGTCAAAGTTTGAATAATTTTATGGTGACTACATACTTTCTCATATATAAATACAAGGACAATGTTAACACAAGCACACATTTAACAGCCATTTTATTCATCTGTTCTACTTGATCTTAAAACATGCTAACTGAATATTGTGATTGTCAGATGATGAATATTTCTACAAAGTCACCATAAAATTATTCATATTTTGACTGTTGAGAAAAAAATAAACAATGCAATAGGGTGGTAGACATTGATCAACAGACAATGATTAAAAACATCAAAACATGACAAATATAGCCATAGACTAAAGAATATAACTGTCAATTACTATCATATGATTCCAAATTTAAGTAAGGGTAGAATTTACTTATATATTACTGTTCTGTTCTGTTTTGTTCTGTACATCAATAAAGGACATTCATATAAGGTATAAGGTTAAAATTCCTATTGTATCAACATGAGAGTCTTAACAAATTATGTAACATTAAACAGTATTATCGTAACAAGTTTACAAATAAATAAGAAACTATTGTATATAATACTATAAACAGAAAAATGTAGAGGTATTTTGCCTGTATGAGATGTTCTGGCCAGAAACTAGAAGAAATTTTAACACATATTCTGTACCAATTACTGACTGTGCTAAGAATAGACTAAGACATTAATAGTTACTGATAGTTTATACTGGCAGATTGCACACAAATAAAACAAAGTATAAAAAATATTTAAAAATGAGAATACATCACAATCACTGATATTGAAAAACAAACAAGCAAAGCCATGTACATTTTCTAGTTAAATTTGTACAACATTTATATTACGTATACAGTATGTACATAACTATAATATAGCTAATAGATCCTAGAAGAATACCTATATTGTATTTGACCCAAATATTGATTAGCTATACATATGCAAGTTTTTTATTAACCATTAATATGAATGCACTTAATTATTATAATATTTTTTGTTGCACCAATTTCAGCTATTTTTCACATAACAGCAATACCTTAAGTATAATTATAAATAATTTATACATTATGGCCTAGCAATATAGATGTAACAATATTCACTAAACAATTATCACAGATTATTATAAACAAAAAATATACAAAAAATAATACTGAGCTTTAATATGCAATAAAAAAATTAGTCTTGATAAGACATTTAAATCTGGTGTCTAAGCATTAAAAAGTAAGAAATTTTGCAGAACATAGAAATATGTATGACATTCAAAATACTGTACCAATACAGAAAATATTTAAAAAAATCAGTAACAGGACAATACTTAAAACTAATTATCTGTTAGAGAGATGAGGGCAGCATTTTAATAAGAAAATACATGAGTTTTCATAGTGATTACTATTGAAAGATGGTTTTTATTAGAATAGGTCTGTTTACAGGAATAGCCATGCTGGTAGACATTTTTTTTCATTGAAGAAACTGATGATAATTGATTTGTCTATAAATGAATTACATTGTAGTTTAAGTCTTAAGAAGTATAACATGTCCCAGGATCACATTCTCTCCATTTGAATAAAAGCGAAAACAAAATGGAGTAAATAGGTTCAGAGACAAGATACACATACTTCAATATAAACAATAACAGTTTACATGTACATTGTAGGTACAGCTGATAAAAATGTGAACATATCACAGAACATGCTTAGAACAAACAAGATTGTAAAATAAAAATGAACTGACACATAGACATTGAATGAACTTAAGGTTGATTGTATATATGTACTTTATATATAAAAAATAAATAATTAACAAATTATCAAAAATACAAAGTAACATAAATTTAACAGTAATGAAAAAAAATGTGATCAAAATATATTTCTTTAATTTTCTCTGACAAGTGATAAAAATAGACTTTAATTATTTTTTAAAGAAATGAATGAATGATTTTGTAAAAATATATTGTGAAAGAACAAGAAAAAAATGAAGGAGGAAGAAACACTGCAAATATACTTTATTTGATGATGTACAGAGGTTTCTTGGCAAAATTATGTAGCATTATTATAAAGCAGTGAAAATAAACAAATAAATGGAATGGCAAATATCCACAAATTTTCTTCCTTTGGTTTCATCACAACTGATGAAAATATTAATTAAAAATACATTTTCATCTGAAAAAATCAAATGATTTATAATTCCTCTTACTATACACACAACATCTTTCAGTGAACAATTGTTACATTATTCCATACAACATAACTATTTACTGTAAGCAAACATCTTCATACTTAACAACATTTCAACAACACACAAGAATAATACTATATAAGAATATTTTTACAATCACATCTGTTCACAATTCTGTACAAAATGGTTAACAATCTATTAGAACAGGATAAGCTGATCTAAATGAGAATTTCAAGCCTAGTCTAGAATTTAAAACAACCTGATTGGTTGATTTTAATATTAAAAACATTTGATTGGTTGATTCAAATATCAAATTTGAAAATCAGCCAATAGCAAGACAGAAATTCAGACTGGTTCATCAATTCAAATTTAATCACAGCATCTGAACTATAAACAATAATGTAAACTAACAAACACTTTTTTATGTTTATTATGTACAAAATGAAATACTGTTGTATTGTTTATTCTATGTTGACACTATTTATAATGGACATATTTTATAAAATATATATATCTACAAAATGTTCACATTGCAGCAACTTGTTGTTTAGCATAAAGTTTGCTGTCATGTGTATGATCATCGTAGAATGCATCTCTTGCTTTAATACTCCTGAAAGAGACAAAAAACATAACATGATTTTTATGTAAAAAAGAAATTACATTTTATTGTTACAGTTTCATGCTGATGCATGTTCACTTACTTTACAGCTATTACTGCTTGGTCATTGGGCTCCTGGTAGCTATCTCTCTGATGAGTATTTCACTCTGCTTATAAGCAGCAGACATATGGTGCAATCAAATTATACTACCCTTGCCATTTACACTAAGGTGACGTGTTGTTGTGTTATTACCTAGCAAAAAACAATTCATGATCAAACTTAACTGTAACAACAGTGAACACAATGTGGCAAGCTTACATATATTGTTTTAAGGAGTGAATTATAATATAAAACCTCCAAATCAAAAGCTCTCAAAAGGGTCTACAAAAAGAACTGAATAAGTTACTTACCTTGCTACATAAGGTTCCAATCTTCTCAATGTATCTGTTGATTGTATTTCTGGTCCATATGAATGAACAGCTGTACTTTTAGTAAAACCATCTGGTTTTTGTCTTTGTAATCCTCCTCTACAATGTCCTTCACGATCAACTCCTGTCTCTGTTCTATCCATAAATCTAACAAGTAAAAACATTATATCCATCAATACATTTATTTATTTGTTGGGTTTAATTATTAATGTCTTGACCAGCTCACCGAACCTAGCTTTTATGAACCCTTGTCACTAATCAGTACTTATCCTTCCTCAAAGCTGACAAATTCTCCATATACAGTAAAACTCAGATATAACATACTCGCTGGGCCATAGAAAAGGGTATGCTATAACCGAGGTATGTTACATCCATATAGCATACTAAGTATTTTATATATCGGGATAAAAAACAGGCCAGAAAAAATGGTACGTTGTAACCGAGTGTATGTTATAACCGAGTATGTTATATCCGAGTTTTACTGTACCTTATAAGTGGAGCAATATTGCCATCATTGACAAATTTTCACAGAAGGGTATAACCCCCTAGTGTGGGCTATATCCCATATTGGTTTACTCCAAATATGTTATCTACAATAAATAAAATTGTTAAACCAGTATCCCTTTGCTTTGGGAAACTAGATTTGAAATTCCAGTGTGCTACCAACTTCCCTACGGACCTTTTTTGTAAGATTTTACATTTCCAGCATAAATTTTCTCCACAATTTATTGTAAAAGATATAAAAAAAATATTATATATAATACCTACCTGGTCATATAATGTGTAACAAATCTAGCAGGATTATCATCAGTAGCAACAAATCTATCATTGTTTTCACTATAACCAGATAATTCTTTATTACCAGTACCTGTACGATTTAATAAATCACACTGTGTTTGTGTTGGTCTCTGTTGGCCTTTGTATGTATCCATTATAATACTGAAAATATAAACAAATTTATTTAATGATTTCGTTCTATGTTAAAAAAGTACATGTGCAAAAGATAATATCTGGAACTCAAAATAATATTTTTTTTTCACCTGTATTGATGATATAATGTATTATACACATTATTTTATTGACTGTTTTTTCTCAACTGTCAAAGCTTGAATAATTTCTCAGTGACTGAATACATTGTTTTTGTACTGGCGGCCTAATTGTTATTAGATATAGCTTGACTATAACATATCATCCGACATAAGCAGCTTTACTCAATCATAATACACACTTTCTGAAACTCATGAACGTATAATAATGATAATTTTAACAAACGCATTCACTGTATAATTATTCATGTTTTGACAGTTGAGAAAAAATGAACAATACAAAAAATCACTAGACACAAAACTAATCCTTTGTTGGTAGTACACAAACAACTTGACTGTAAATATATTGGCTTGTACCACAGGGAAAAGTGTATGAATTTGAATTGCAGGTGAAGTCTATTTCTTACAATTCTTTCAATGTGATCATTTAATTTCTAGTTGATGACCAAGAGAATTGACTAAAAGTAAAAAAAAATCCAGCCATAGCAGGTCCCTAGCCTAGTTGTGAAATGGAGAGGAAGGCACTGACTGGAAACTTGACAAAGACCAGCAGAGGAAGAAGGTTCTTCTAACAAAATGTCTCTCTTGAGCTTTAACTTTCAAGTTTGATGTTACATTCTGGGCAAGGTCTGCACATAATTCATTCTTAGGAAAGGATAGACTCCGGTTAAAAACTAAACAGACTAGGAAGTAAATGTATGAAATGGTAACTTACCTAGAATGGTTATTTGGATGTGTCATATTTAGGAATTCACAAGGATCATTTTTCTGTGTTCTATCAAGTCTTAACTGTGGAATATCACCAGCTTTATCATAGGCATCACCCATAACTCTGTTAACATATAATGGTTTAGATTTCTCTCTTACAAAACCAGAACCTCTGTCTGAACCATGAGATATAGTAGAGAATGGCTCATTACCCTGAAAATATAACATTAAGTATTTATAGGACTTGAGTAAAAAAAACACCAGAATACACCGGTTTAAAATCATGGTGCCAGACTACATTTTATTTCACAGTGGTTGATCCCACTTGCACTCATTTAGAGAGTTTACCAGAGGGATACCTGTGAATATTTTTACCAAAAAAAGAGAAGAATCGATTAAAAAGATTGAAGGCTGTGTTGTCAACAATTAAGAAGATCATGGTTGTAATTAAACAATTTAAACAAAATATGTCAGTGTATAACAATGGATAACGAGGAACACTTTAAAGCAAATGTAGTAGTGTCTTGTGGTAGAAATTTGATCTTCTTGAACATGTACATTTGATACATGAAATAGAAGCTAGATGAAACAGACATATCTGTTGGAAAACCCTGGACACGATTAATTACGTTCGAAATTTTAATCATAACTTATAAATTCAGAATATATACACAGAAAAGGTAAATGCTTACTCTAGGATAAGATGAAGGTTGGAAACTTGTCTTCATTATACTTGGTCCTGTAGGTCTCATAGTAGCCCAACCCTAGATAATATAGAGTACAATAATTAGGTACCTATTCACAAAAACACAAACCGAAAATGAAAACACAAATATTTAACACTTATACACAATTATATAAATCTTTTCAATGGAATAAAATCTTCATAATATGAAACAATGGTCTGAATTTAATATAAAATGACTAGTGTTTTTATGTAAAATATATTGTATTAATAACGCAGATATGCTAATTTGCTTAAAATGAATAACGTCGTTGCCGAACACAATTTTCCCTGAATTAAATTGTATCGAATCCCGGTATATCTGAATTATTTAAGAAAATTTTACCTACAATTCTGTTTTTTATTTTGATTGAGGACCCTAAAACCTATGTACATGTGGAAGCTAAACAAAATTCCGATATGGCATGGCCTTATATCATAGTTAAATCTTCACCTTTATTATCAGTCAGAGTATTGATAGTAAGATAATGGCACAATTGTTTTTTCAGAAGCAGGATGCATGTTATCCTTTCACCATTTTGCTGTCTTTTTCTGCACTCAATGACTCCGATTTCTTTTCTTGCAATGGAGGTCACTGCCCCTCTTCCATACTCTAGCAACAGATGGGGAACATTCTTGTTGGGGGAGGCAGGCAAAAATGTCAATTTTTTATAAAGCTTTCTTTCTGTGAAATTTATTTATAACACCAATTTATAGTCATGTGGTATCTTTTGAATGGGGAACAATGTCATAAAAACATGGTCAATTGACAAGTAAAGGTTTAAAGACTAAAATGCATAAATCTGTTTCGTATTCTTGTGACTAAGCTGTACTAAATGAAACCAACACTACACTGAATACATGAAATCATTATAAACTTACAGGTTTATCATTCAAGTGTGGATTACCAGGTATAAATGTAATAGGTTCATCATTATAAGCGTGAGTAAATCCAGAGTATTCTTTTGGTCCAACAGTCTTGTCTGATGTATCCACTGAAAAAATATATATATATAATAATAATATAGATCTGGAACTCAAAATATTAGGTTTTTTCCACCTATAATTCAAAATATTGGGTTTTTCCGCCTATATTTCAAAATATTGTTTTTTTCCACCTAGAACTTAAAAAATTGGGGCTTCCACCCGCACTGACGAGGTACAAACTTTTTCACACATTATTGCTGAAAATCATGAATTACAATAAAATCCTACTGCTCAATGTACACATCAACTACTAGTAGCTGATGAAATAATTCAAATAGTTTATAACATATATCATTTAAAGTGTTATTCGAAGTTTGATAAAATTTGTCAGTCTTACCAGACAAAAGTTTAAAGCAAATGATTGTAAAATTATCACGAATAAATCTTTTTCTTATGATTATTCTAGAATTAAAAAAGTGACAGGAAGGCAGCAAAAAAATTCTGTATGGGCGGAGAGAAAAAGGGTAGGGTGTAGCGCCCTGCTATTCTGAGCTTCAGAATAATCACTAATTTTGCATCAGTATCAGGTTAATTTAGCCATGCTTTGACATGTCATCATAGTATGAATAATTATACAAAATGTGATGAAAACTGACTCTGTAATAGAATTGATATAGGTAAAATGAAGTAAAAAATGAGAAAAGTAATAAAGAATAAAACACCAACCAAGTTTGCATAACAAAAATTTAAAAAATCTAAATATAAAAACAATAACATAATTGCATAAATTCAAGACAGTACATGTTTGTATGAAATAATGTAAGTCAAGGAAAATGCAATTCTGCACTATTTCCTCATGTTTCACACCAGAAATCAATGATTGCACTCCATTTTTCAGCTAGACTATGTGCCAAATTTTTCTACAGCCCTAATGACTGTTGATAACACAGGTCCCTGTATACCAAGTTTCAAGTCATTTGAAGTAAGGAAAACTAAGTTAGGACCATTATAAACAAGTAAAATATAGCAACACTCAGATATCTCCATTGCAAGACTTAGTCACAACTTTATTTGTTTGTTTGTTTGTTGGGTTTAACACTGTAGCAAGACATTGTATAGGTCATATAATGGCGGTCAATCAACCTACTTACTCCTCCTGGAAAGGCTAAATCTCTGGATTTAGCTTTTAACCGCCAGTGACTGACAACTGTCCTACATAATTAAAAATCGTTGGTAGGAGGGAGTATGGCCGTAGATTCAGAGAAATAATTTCATGACCAAGCTCCATGAAAGTATGCCCGCCCGAGAATTGAACCCACGACCCCTTGATCAGTAGACTTGCATGCTACCAACTGAGCTAGCCAGGTGGCTTTACAACTTTATATTGCCAAGTCAAATGACATAAAAATGGTATACATTTATTCTAAACCTCACTTCAGGTCAATAAACACTATTGATTGTAGTACTTATCTTATCATTTATTCAAACAAATATGGATTATTATAGATATTAAAAAGATCTTAAATAGCACAGTCAACTTTAACATTGTATACAAATTACGGCATTTTGTTAATTCTTTGTATAATCAATTATTCTTCAAATAATCTAAATTTAAGTAAAATTCCAATATTTGTGACTTTGATGAAAATAAGTAAAATTATAAGATTGAAATATAAGATAGAGTTATGAAAGTTTAGAGATGTGTAAAATTGACAGTTTGAGATTTAGACAAAAAATAATATCAGAAGAAGAAAAATATATACATAAAATAACTAAGACTCAGAAAATGATATTTTGAAAATATCAAAGAGTCTGATTTTCGTAATTAAATTTTAGGTATTTAATAAGGATTGAAAAACACTGTCATAGCCATAAATTTAATCTAATCGAGCACAAGCCCCATTAATTTTATTATTTATATAGTAATGGCAAAATTATTGACTAGATCAACTATATGAAATTAAGTAGTTTTCACTAAATTGAATCAATGTTTGCTAATCTTAGGCTTTTGACTACATGTACTGCAGTACTGTAGCGTGTTCAATTACACAAAATGTTACAGAACGTTATATAACAATACATTCGGAACTCCTTGGCCATTCACTGCGAATAATCCAATCTAATACACAAATATGCGATCGTTAAGGCAATGAGTGATGTTTCAAAATTTAAGGAATAAAAACGAAACATCGCTCAATGTCTAAACGACCATATAATTGTTTACTTCAACACCGGTAGTTTCAAAATAGCGTCTAAATATGTCCGAGATTATTTGCAGCAAATGGTCGAGGAGTTCTGAATGTATCGTTACGGAACGTTTTGTAACGTTCGCGGTAACTGAACTCCCTACGGGTTCTAGCCATTGACTGTAAATACTGAGATGATTCACTTATACTATAATGATAATGAAGAGCAATGAAAGACCTGATAATAAAATTTATGAAATATCAATGAATTATGTTGAAAGAATTTGATGTCATCAAAAAAACTTTCTTGCAAATTGGAATGAAATTTTTCAATACAATTAAGATTGTTCCAAATCGACCAGTATTATTCAACTGTAACACACCTTTGCTTAAAAAATTGCCACATATTGAAGCAAAACTTTACAACTTTAATATTGAATTCCTTTTTTGTCTATATGAGTCAAAAGGAAAAGATTTAAGAAACTCAATTCTTCAAAATTAAGTATGTAAATATAATTATGAAGTAATACAAAGAGGGAAATTAATAGACCTACAAAATCTGGGATATATACATTGTAACTAAGGGTATGACCAGTATATGTAACTATGGATGGTTCTACAATATAATCTACAAGATAGATCTAAGATTATTTCACATATATAGCTCTATATTTATAATGTATTAACTAACGTATTGTACTAAGATATTGTCCATTTTTTCTCAACTGTAAAAGTTCAAATAATTTCACTGTGACTGAAAGAATATTTTCCCTTATATAAATACAAAGGTGAGGTTGACTTAGCAAGCAGGCATTTAACTGCTGAGGTAGTCCTCTGTACTAGTCAATTTAGAACATGAAATTGGAATCTCACAATTGTTAGCCAACAAACATTTTAAACAAGAAGTCACTGTGAAATTATTCATGATTAGACCATTGAGAAAAAATTGGAACAAATAGAAATACATGTAATAGAATAGGAGACATTGAGATAGAAATATAATACTTGAAGAGTCTTATACCAGTATACATATATAGAATAATGTTGAAGCAAATTTACATTTAAAGATACAACTAATCCAAATTTTGACACCTGTATTGCATGCTTTTTTTGTGGTGAAATATAGCAGTAGTATTTCAATACATAGTGTCCCTAAATGACCATGATTTTTTGTTGATTTGAGTTTGAGTTAAAATCTTAAATACAACTGAAGTGATTAAATCAGCCGACACAAAGGGCAATACATTGGATGTTGACGCCTAAGTGAGACTAATAAGCTTTCATTCTCTTCAAAAGGCCAGAATAACTGTGGTCATGACCCCAATCCACCAGAAAAATGTTAAAATATGTTTGATACTGTTTGATACCTTATAACTGTGACATCATGGACAATAAACATCAGTATGACTATAGAAAACTATAGACAAAACCTACAGTATCGAAATCCTCACCTTATTTTATAGTTTATTGAATAAAATCTATAGAATTGGTTAAATCTATTATAGTCTCAAGTGAGATGTAAATATTAGCCCTTCATCATTTTATGTACATTACTTTGTTTGATGGAAACTATTTACTTATATGGTATACAATACTATACAATATATTGTAGATTGTATACTAAGTATGAATCAATGATACAATACTATACAATATATTGTAGATTGTATACTTAGTATGAATCAATGATACAATACTATACAATATATTGTAGATTGTATACTAAGTATGAATCAATGAATTGATTTAATGCTTCACATCAATATGAAGTAAAAATAATACTTTGTAAATAGGTGTCACCATAATAAACTTGGTTTATAAACCTGACTAGTGCTAAGATGAAGTTTAATTGTGCTAAAAGTGATTATATTAAATTGAATTGATCGTTAAGAGGCTCACAGGAAATATTGGGCTTTGCTTGACTGCGTTGCCTCTATAAATAAAGTCTTTATTATTATTATTACTGATATCATTTATATTCACTATATCAGTAAGTCACAGTGTATTTACTGTAGCTAATCGTAACATAACCCATCTCAGTGTAATCCATGATCTGAACTGGGATTGTACCTGCTACCTTTCTAGTTGTAAGTAGTCACTTGCCATGAAAGCTATCTAAAAGGTACTGAAGTAGAAGTGCTTTATTATACCTCTGCTACATATGACCCTCCTTACCACAGTAAGTCCTCACATTCTAGAAGGTAAAATTAATGTCTGTTGAAAAATCTAAGTAGGTAAGCAATTACAGTCAATTCCTAGTCAGTAATATACATAGGGAGCCATTTGTAACCAGATAAAAATCAATGGTTCTAGCTGGGATCAAACAAAAGACTTTCCCAGTTGTGAGCGGAAAGTATACCACATCACCATAAAAGCTAGCTTGAAGATAAGGAAGTACAAGTGTTGTATTATACATTACTTTATTTCAAAGAAGATTTATGTTTTTACTTGACACAATGTAAGTTTCCTGACCAATAAAAATGTATACCTTTAAATAACATCAGGAGTCATAGTGCATGCAAGGATTGTTGAAAATTGAAAATGTAAATTTGCTTTCAACAGTTTGAAAATAAGGGTAAAGAATGAGTAAGAAATAACTTTACAGAGGATCTTAATAAAAGTATTTTATCAATTTTAAAATATAACCGACAAAAGACTAAGTCAAAACATAACAGAGAGCTCTTAAATCATAATATAACTTAAAGTAAAAATTGTAAAAATTCATTCTGCATTTTATCAAATCTTGTTTTTAATGTTCAACCATAAAACCAAATAATGTCAAATTAAAATATAAAACCTAGTTGAACATGTTAATAAAAATATTATCAATTGATTTCTATTACAGAAATTGTAACAATTTTTTAGGTTTCAATTATGGAGCTCAATGGTTTGATATATCAACCATGCAGTCTTCACCTTTTTACAAGCACTGGCTCGATTTATTATATTTCATAGTAATTTACCTAATCATCAACTAGCCAGATTATATAGTATTTGTATAGTAAAATTTCATTAGCACAAATCAATTTTCACTAATAAGGGACCTTAGTCAGTTATTTCCCCTTGTATACTCTTCAAATAGGTAGATCCAATTATCCAATCTAAATTTTATCACTTCTGTAAATATCTTCATTAACAACAAATATATTAGATGAAATATTTTGTTATCCTTACATAGGACTTAAATGATGAAGTCTGAGGATTCCAACTGTAAGGACCTACTTATCAATTGGATTGCTTCAGATTTTATCAGGAAAAGATAACTGACTAAAGTCCCTAATTCTGAGAATCTCTGTAACCCATTATCCTATAAACAGCTTCCATAGGTAAAATAAGCAAGTGTGCCAGTGGAGAATTTTAAATTTAGATTTAATCAGATAGACTTGTCCATGGGTTCTGGCTAGTGGATTAAGGTGAAGAATGCTGAAATTAATACATTAACATAATGGAATATAGCTCTAACAGGGTGAAAATAGATGAAGATATAGTATCTATTCTGAAGGTAAAATGAAGAAATCTATAATAATGATAAACTAAAATGGTGAAATAGATAAAATGAAATATAAATATAAAAATAAGGTTTCCAACTTGTAAAATATTTACCATGATAATAGCTAACACCATCTGTGAGGAAATATACAATTAAAATGTAAATAAGGCTTCAAATACAATATTGTTATATATCACTTAGAAGTACATGTACTTTATTTTAATTTGGTTTCTTACTGTTTATCAACACTTATTATAATGGTATGAACTACAGTGGATGGCTCACTTAACCAGCTTTTCCTGCACTTGCCTACCCATCCACAAAAAGCAGACAAATTCTTCTCTATAGAGGAATACATTTGTATCTATAAAAATATAGAATTTCCAGGGTAGGGTTTAAACTGCCAAGGTTTGAAATTGAAACCAGGACTTCCTGAGTCAATTTTCTGCACTTCACCGCTGGATCCTGGTTAGGATTATACTTTAAAATACATATAGTTGGGATTATTAAAACCAGTCACTTTATTACACGTTGGTACTGCATAGATGAAACAAAATGGGATATTTAGCATTGATATTTAAAAAAAAAGTTACAGTTTAATAAAACTATTTTAAGTAATAAGACTTCTCAGTGAATTTGATGATATGATGGGTGAATTTTGGGGTGGAGCAAGCAAACTTTTAAAATATATAACATTAAGCACTCATTGTTTCTGTTATTACATTCAATTCAATGTTAGACTATCAGAAATAAAAACATTTTCATCTCACATGATTTTTAAAAATAGAGTTTAAACTTCATTATAAGTACTTTGTACGCAAGCATTAGGTTGAAATAGTCAGTCAAATAACACCATTTGATAAAAGAGAGTGCCTGTCGATCAAGTGGTATACATCTATAGCTCAAAGACACATACATTTCAAAAAGTGTAAATACTTATTAGTCTTGCATCTAAAGACCACAACAAGAGGAAAATTTGTAAAAATACATGTTTGAGAATTAATATGAATTTAATCATCATATTCTTATCATTGATTGGCCGAACAAAATTAATCTGATTTTCAAAGCGTAATTTGATAATATTTTCTGCATGCTTAAGCAAATTGCATGTTTTCTTGTAAGAGATTTATTCAATCAATCTTCATGATGGTTCAACAATTTCTGTTCTTTTAGTTGCTTATGAATACAATTGTATGAAATGGATAATTTTATTTCAAAATATTTAGAGCACTTCTTATAATTAGTGTTACAATTTAGGTCTGCAGGATTATTTCAACACAGCACACATAAACTATAAAAGTAACTATTAATTGAACAATAAAAATATATACATGTGTAGATGTGTACCCTTAGATAATTAACAAGCATTATATGAACACAAAAATTAAGAAGTTACAGTCGACTATTCTATGTAAAGCATTATGTGACAAACATCAGGTGTAAACTGTATTTTAATGAATAATAAATAATTGATATTAAAATTATAAAATTCATTATCAATTCAAACAGTTATCTCCAATTCTTTGTTATGATAAAACAAACATTAGAGGGAAGATTATTATATTGGAATTTAATATTGATTATATATATACCCATTCATTTAAGGTATTATATTGTCAATGGATTCACAATCACACACTTCACTGCAGTGAAATTAAAAAATGACAATATAAAATTCAGTGAAATATTTCAAAAGCTACCTTTCCAATATACAGAGTTGAAATCAGTCCACCTAAATAACTTGCTACAGACAATGTTAACTTTGATGTTAACAAGATTACATCTGCATCAGCAAAAGTTGAGAGAATTCTGAGGTTCCTGACTCGCAGGATTTCAGCAGCTTTTACATAGGAAAAGAATCCTTTTTAAGATCCTAAAAATCCTGAACTTCCGGATTACCGGCAGTCCTGAAAACTTTCATCCATATATTTGCCATTTTAACCCTACCAGAAAGGTAACTTTGAATTCATTGCACAGAATCTAAAAATAAGGAGAAATGACTTACTTCTGTCAGGCTGTGCTCCCAGATATCTCTGTTTGGTTTCTGATAACATGTACTTTGGACCCTGAATAAAGAAAAAAAATATATAAATGTAAAATAACCTTACCACAAGCAATGAAAAAAGTCTAAGTAGTAAACAATTTTAACAGACCACTTGCTTTTTAACCTTATCCATTTTTATTGCTTAGAACTAGGGGCACCAGGAAGCAAACTGAAAGAGTGGTTTATTTTATTTGTACTGATATTCCACATGAAAATAAAGATAAATTTGTGATTAACTAAAACTTACTAAACTGACGTAATGGTATGATTTATACTAATGCAGTATTAAAAATTGTTATTTAGGTACTACTAATGTTCCTCTGTTAGGATCATCAAAAGATCATAATTTATAGGTACCCTTTCTTCACACATATTAAGGGTTTTGGACTATTCATCTAAAATCACATGACTTGCAATAAACAAGGTGATCTTTAAGGCAGGAATTTTCTGTACATAGAAATATCTTATACTTACATAACCAGAGTTTTCTAGTTCTACAGGATCTTTAGGTCTCAATGAATGTAATAAAGGTTTAGATTTAGGTAAAATATTAGCCGGGGCAGATGCTGCTCTTGTATCTATGAACACACCTTGTACCTGAAAACATTGATAATAATATGTCAAATAGATTTGTCTATGGAGAATGTAGTAAGAAAAAGTTTGACAGTAAAATTTAGCAGTTCTAGTCTTTACACTAGTCAAAAATGAGGCTAATCATAAATAAACAAAAGTTCCAAGTAAATTACATTGAATTTATTAATGGTAAGATGTCATTAACATTTTATAATTCATGAACAAAATACAATAAGAGGAATAACACTTAAGGATACATGGGCTCTTTAAAGGCCTAGAAAAAATACAACAAATATTTTCATTTTTAAGTTTAACAATACAACTCTTGTGCATTAACAGAAGGGAAATGTTCATTTATGATTTATATTGAGTTACAAAGTCAATGTCTGTGTACTTACATCTCTTTCAAGAGGAGTTGTTAATGGTTTCTGACGAACAAATCCTGAACCAACTTGATGACAGTTAAATGGTAATGGTTCTTTACCCTGTGCATCCTTATATGACTGGAAATCTATGCTAGTCACACTGCGATAATTTTGTGCACAAATTCGACTGAAAAAATATTATCAACATCATCAACTTTTGTCTGCAGTAAAATCAACTTTTATTACTCTTGGCAGATATAAATATAAAACAGTATGCTTGAATGAGCTGTTAGTCAAAATAAATGTTCTATAGTATAAAAGTGGTATCAAAAGCAAAACTATTGCTAACATATTGAATACAAAATATGAGGAATCAAAGCACATTACTCCAGAATTGTCTTTCTTATGGCAAAATAGCAGCTAAAACTCTAAAATATTTTATCGAAATCAAGTCACAAACAACAAGTTCTTAACAACTTATTTTCAATAGTATATGAAAGTTGTAAAAGAAAACAAATTAATGAAATAAATTGACTGTAACTGTTACACAAATATAGATGCTCTTAGAAGCACAATACTTACGCTAGAGTTGGATTGTCTTGTTGGTCTAATCTATTGTTGTAATAAACAGCTGGACGAAAATTAGATAAATATCCTGTTCCTGAATGGCGACCAGGACGTGGTTTGAGCTTTTCAAAGTGTTTTCCATATGTTGTTGAATTTTGTGTGACATAAAATTTCATCATATTGATATCTGGGCCATGGCTGGCTTGGATGTGTGCGGTACGCGTGCCTTTTGGTAATGGACCCATGGTCTAAAAATAGAAAAAGTTATAGCCCGTTACAGTGGATGATTAATGAGAGTATACACGAAATCTCATTGCACTATAACCTTCATAAGCATAAGAATATAAATGGCTGCTCCCTAAATTAGTTGAACACAGAATCATGATTCAGTAAATTATTCTAAAGATCAATAGAAAATAACAAGAAAATGTAAACAGCATGTACATGTACCTCTGAATAATTATTAACAATAATAAAAACAAACATAATTAAGTAATCATGGATCTGTTAATAACACCCTCGACGGATTTTGCAGCAAATGTATATATATAGATGGTTGATACTCACTACCACTGGCTCATGATCACCACAGACTTATGTATGCATAAATAACAACAATGACTGTAGATAGCAGTAGGCCAAGAATGGTTAAATGTTAAATGACAAAATGTTTACATTTCTTACCATAAATACAATTTAACTTCTTTCAGTATGTAAAGGTTGAGGCAAGCAAACTGAAGTTGACATGGACAATATAAAATGAAAGGGAAATCTGTGTCAACTGGTCACATCATTTTGTGATTGTCACTGACTATGTTGTCTGCTTTTCAGATCCAAAATTCAAAGTTAAAACACATCAAAATTTGCTTAAATGTGAAAATTATAAGGAACACATAGTTTAGAATATTTAAATAGATAATTACCTAGATTTGTTTATTCAGTATCCACTCATTTAAAGAGAACTGACCTCAATCTACCCGTGAGCTATATCCGTCGTCACTAGCAACACGTAAACTACCAAAGGGAGATAACTTTATATGAAAGGACTGGGTAAACTAATACGCGACTCACTGAGATATTATCGTTGTCGTCAATGCAAAGAAAAGCGTAGAAAATGAGATGTGATGAATAACAACATCTGATGTTGCGTTACCATCTCTTTTAGATGGGACTATCTATTCTAAACAGTAAACAATTAATAACATGGTTCAATTACAGTGAACTGCTACGTCATTTCTAACCCCGAGATGGACTTTTATTTTTCACGAAAAGTTGTTTACACGGATCACCGTGTCAAAAATCAACACGTGAAATTGTGAAAACGACGTTTTTTGTCAGTTATCGATTAATCGTGTTTTGTTAATCTCAGGTATCATTTTTAGACTTTAATGTTTTATTATTTGTTTCATAATTGAAATTTACTTGTGTTGTTAAGGTTCGAAAATGGAATAATATCCACATTTAATTACATCGCGAAATTGGATGACATTTTGGGTCTGTATTTTACTGGCAACACTGTCTTATGGTTAGATTTGACCGTTGTGACAATTTTGTTCACGTTGCTGTGTTGTCAGAAAGCATTTTCTCTCCTTAACATTTACCGGCATTTATAAAGACTGCACCAAAGAAGTTAGAGAGTACACATATCACACCTGTCACCTTTGTTGCGCAGCTCAACTACACCTCAGCAGCTTGGGACCAATACATGGCATGCAATATCAATGAACTTGACAAGGTGCAAAGACGAGGTGCAAAGTTTGTGACCAATAACTATTGAGATATTACACTGGGATGCGCTCAAACATGGTCAACAATCTTGGCTGGTTGCCCCACCAAGACCATCAACAAATTCGTCAAATGACCTATCTGCATGAGATCAAACATCCAGAGGTATACATAAATCTTGATGAACTTATTCAAACAAGTGATTCTCGAACAAGAGGACATGGTTGCATTAAACAACTTTGAACCAAATCAACAGACTACACCAGTCATTCTATCCAAGAACAATACAAGAATGGAACCAACATCCCACCAGCATCACTGACATCAATGCAGACGAAGGTTTCTTAGCTCCTCTGGATGACTTGATCAGAGGTGGCTCCTTCGTCTTCTATGTCTAACTAAACTGAGCCGTGCATATAATTTTAATCTGTAAATATTGATGTTTTAATCAATGGTTGTCTCCTCCTTTTTCCACTGGTCAAAGTCGGTGAATGATTGTAAGCATGAAACTTAGACTATAAAAAGCTATTTCATTTTTTTTTTAATTTAAGGATATCTTCTTTTTTCTTGTAAATGTAAACGTTCAGGTAATGTATTTTTGATGGAATGTCAAACACTTAAATGATGGTTCTGTGCTTCTTTAAAAATTGGTTACATAAAAAATCTGTAGTGGCCCTTTTTCTTTATTTCAGTTAACCACATTCATGGATTTGATGAGAGATGTTCCTAGTAGTGATGAGGAGGTATGAGTTCATTTGTTTTGATTTTTCAAAACTGTTGTCACCACATACATTTGACTGTAACATCAAAACTACTGCAATATATGTGTACCTTGGCCAGGCAATATTTGGGAGTTTCTTGCATTATTTCCATTCCCAGGGCCCAATTCTTGTCATTTTAACCATTAATAGCTCAGTATAAAATGCACATTTTTTTATTAAGACTTAATGCAGAGTTTGCAAGAACACTTACTGCATTCTTAGATTATTGCCCTTGAAATTTCAGTTGACACATTGGTGATTAAATATGTTTTCTTACATAAATACAAGGATAAAGTTTACTCCGAAAGCTATTTATCTGTTCCTCCCAAACTTAAAACAAGCTATTAGAATATCATGATCATTGACAATAAAATTTTACAAATGAGGTCACCATGAAATAATTCATGTTTTGAAAGTTGAGAAAATCTAACAATAACAGCTTTTGCTTAAAGTACTTTGGCAATTTTTTTCTTCAATTACCTTATTACGAAGAGTATTTTACATTTTTCTAGGAAGACATAGATGACAGAAAACATGGTCAGCTTATTGATGCAATTTCATCACTGGATGGAAAACGAAGGTATATTTCATGTCTACTTTCTACCATGGGGATTATTAATTAAGTATTTAAATCAGCAAGGTTAATGTATGCACTGCTGACAGTTGAATAGAATTTAACAATATGTTCTATTTCAAATTATTGTTCTACTAAATATTGAAAGATTTGAATGAAAATTGTTGTCTGTGATTGATCCTTTCTTAGTTAAGTTTGTAAATATGGTATTTATATAATATGGTACAATTCTATTTATTTCAGAGCCAAGTTGTCTCAACGCACAGTGATTACAAATGAAATATCAGAATTCAATTTTACATCAAATAAAGGTATTATCATTTAGTTTCTTCCTTTGTTCTATACATACGATTTATTGTAAGTGTTCTTTTAAGGAAAAATCATTATTCTGTAGAAGAAATCTTTTATGAATTATACTTCTGTTAATATTGATTGTAAATTTATTTCATTAGAACTTGTCTAGAAACTTTTAGCTTTGAAGAATAATAGACAGTCATCACCTTAAAATTTCAACTTTACTTGCGGGATTTATTAAGAGTAGACTAGAGTAAATTAAGACTGAAATAAAATCTACAAATCAAACTACCAGTAATCACCAGTAGTTGGAATTCTTTATTATGAAAAATCAATCATAGTAAATGTTTTATTGTACAGATGCTTCCAGTAAAGTTCAACTTCGTGATCTGATTGGATCATTAAAGGAGACTACAAGTCATGGTGACTTGAAAAAACAGTTAAGATCAATTGAAAGTAGAGAGGACACAGTATCAGTACCATTACCAAAACATGAGAGAGAAAAGGTAAGATCCATAGTCTTACACCTTTGGTATATATATAATTTTCTAAGATTTGCTCAAAGTTGCGATTTTTACAGTAATTTTCACTTTCTCTTTTGAATTTTAGAGTAAGATTACCCCCTTGGTTTAAAATTCAAAGTAAGATATCAAGTTCAGGTCAGGTATTGAAAAAAAGAACAATAACACAAATTGTATGCTCAAATATTTTCCTATTTATTTCACTATATATTCATAGTATATGCTCTATGAAATTTGGGCAACTGTTTGAAAACAAAAATGTGTCATTTAAATTTTACTACCATGTATCATATCATATATCAACTGCTGTATTGCAACACATTCTGTAGCTTGTAAGACAATCACTTAAAGATGTACAGTTGTATGATAAAAATAATGTATAACGGTCATATTTGATATAATTCATTAATGTCATTTTTATAGTTCTCTTCTGTCAGTAAATAATACAAACTGGAGTTTCATAAGCTCGTATTTACAAGTGTTTATCATGTTGTAGCCTTTACTCTACTTGTTCATCTGCATATATATGTAATGTTTTGTATATTTCAGATTAGTAGAAGTGCTGCGTATGAATCTGTTACTGATGATATATCAAAATGGGATCCTATTGTTGATCAAAACAAAAAAGTAAGTGATTTCATCATTATTATCATTACAGTTATAAGGTTGCCATGGAAACTGTCTCATGATGAAACAATAATTGTGTCACAGAATGTAGTTATTCTGTTTTAGATTTACTTGTTAACCTTGTTCTTGTTTGAACAAGCAATTTTTCATATGTGTGTGTAAACTCGTGATGGTACATACAGTGTCCACCAAAAGTTTGGGTTGAGACAAAGGAAATTTTATTAAATTTTTATAATTGTTTTTGTAGAACTTTTATTTATCATATATACATAGTCTAGTTGAAGATACAATGAGATCTAATTTCATAACTGTGTCATATTGATTAGGTTCATGTTATACAATTATGGCAACTGTGTATATTAAATCACAGAGACAAGTTGTGCTAAAATACTTTACACTGTGGTCATTCAAATGTGAGACCAATAAAGAAATAAAGTTATGAAATTTACATGTATGTGACATAATCGATTTGTTATAGATTTTTACCTTGATATTTCAGGCAGAGCAACTTGAATTTCCACTTCAAAAACAAGAGTTTCAAGTTATAACCACTGATCAATTTGTTAAAAGATTTGAGGTAAGCGTATTATGATTTAGTGTTTTTTTTAACCTCCATAAAATCAATAATCCTACTAAGGATCTAAATTACAACCTTCGGAGCCTCAAACAGATTTAACCACATCCCCATAAAAACTAGTTTGAAGACAAGGGTGTATAAATGCAATATTAAACCTCTGCTACATGCACCACCTCCTCTCTGGAATTTTACAAACAAGAGTTCAGAATTGTTACAAATGAAAAATACACTATATATCAATAATCACCACATTTATCAAATTTAACTGCTCCAACAATAAAGAAGTAAGTCAGTATTCTGAAAAAAGTAACATGTACCCCATGGGGGCTTCCATTTTGAAGAGCAAAGGGATTCAGAATGCTTACTGCTAGCAAGAAAAACCTAGTGATTCAAATTGCTACATTGTAGCAAATTATTTCATAGGAAAACACTGCATAGTGCTAGCAAGTGCTAGCCTTATGGAACCAGCTCCATATTTCATAGTAAAACATAAAAGAAGTATGTAGTTTTTCAATATGCATGGGTGAAAGTTTTCAGGACTGACCCTGAAGTGCAGGATTTTTGAGACCTTAGAAGGGGTTTTCTTTCTATGTAAAAGCTATTGAAATCATGAAATTCTAGATTTTTTAAAGTTTGCAAATTTTAAACATTGGCCCATGAATATGTTATATATTACAGCCCTCTACACCATTAGAACAAGAAGTTGCTGCTTTATTAAGAGGTAGTGATAATGTATTACATGGTAAAGCAAAACATTTAACTGCTGCTGAACAGAGAGCATTAAAAGCTATGGATTTAAGAGAGGTACTGTTTTTTTTTCTCAACTTTCGAAACATGAATAATTTCAAGGTGACTTTGTCTAATGTAGACTCTGTCTACTTAACCTTAAATAGTTACTGTTGTGTTGTAGCGGCTATGACTCAGTCATGACTACACTGGCATGTACAGCCAGTCTCTGGTTCTTGAAGACACCAACATTTTATAATTAAGTCAATAAAACAACATTTAGTCTGTTTATTATACAATATACAGTGGATCTTGTGTTAAGCGACCATCAAAGGGAGAAACAAAAAGTGGTCGTTTAAGACAATGGTCTCTTAAGACAAATTTTGATTCCCGACATTGAAGCCATCCTGACATTCTAAAATTCGTCATTTTCGTAGAACATTAATCTGTCAACGGGACGATTTTAACTGATGGGCTTTTATCTGAATTTCGTCAAATGCATACAAATAATGGGCCATTCGATTTTTTGCTTTTTTAAACATCCTAAATTAAGCTTTAAATTGCTATAATTTATTACAATTAAGTGAAACTTTGGTTTAAATAACGATTGCCAAACATTCGGTTTGTTTTCGTACATGTTAAAAACCGTAATTCCTGGACATTTTCGCGTTAAAAACATCCAATATATAGGTCATCAGAGTAAAGGCTGTTACTTTTAAAACTGTGAAATTTACACAATTTATAAGAATTAATTGTGATAATTGTCTAACACACCAGCTTATTCTTTGTTCTAACAAGCGCTGCAAACTTAAAGCGTTCAAATGTTGGCCTCGTTTGAAATTGAATGTAGAACGTGACGCTATTTTCAGAAAACGTGTTTATAATGTCCTCAATATTGACCTTTCTTTGTTTAAATATCTAAAATGTTTCTGCCTACGTATTTTTTAATAAATATTACTTCACACGTTCGACGCTTGGATAAAAAGTCAAATTTGCAGTCTCTTGAAATGTTTTGAAAACGATAACTCTCCACGGTACGGTAAGTACGATACGGGACTAATTGTTCAATGCGTATATTATGTAATTACATTATGATTGGATCGTATTAGTGTCTCTCTGTTGATTGTTCCCATTAACCCCTTTATCTTACAGTAATTATGACTGTCAATTATTGATTTTTAGAGCCTGACATACGACTTTAGGTGATAGACATTGTGACGACGTACCCCCGGTGTATACAGTGTAACCTCTGCAGAGCGACTTTAGGCGGAGTTTGAAAAAAGTGCCGCTCTGCAGAGGTGCCGCTCTGAAGAGGTAGACTTTCTCTACTGATCACGAAAAACGGCCGTTTTCGGTACGGAAAATTGGCCTTTATACGTTCCGTAACGTAAATACAGATATTAGCGGGCGCTGATCGACAAAAGTAAAAAGTTTTAATATGATTATAAAGTTTTTAATTAATCATTAAAACTGTTAAAGATTCCTAGCATGATGGTTAGTTTTACACAAAAGAAAGCAATACACTAGAGAAATTGTTTCTGTTACCATCAAAATTGTTTTTATACATGTCTAATGGCGAATAATATTTAGCATGAATTATCGTCGTCTTTTCGTGAGTAAATATCTGATTCGACTCTTAAATAACATTCGAAGCTTTTAATAATAAGTACAATAACAAATAAGTTTCAATTACTATCGTCAACTAGGTGGACGTATGTACAACTGATATTTGATGACGTCAGCCTACCAAACAAAGCGCTCCTCATCTTACATGTAGGTCCGTTCGTTGGTGTCATGGAAACCATATGTCACTTGTTTATTAACCCCTGTTAGTCAAATGATTTAACAACATGACACTTTAGGGTAGTATTACACGATTAAGGGTATCGTTTATTGTTTAAATCTTCCGGTCATAGATAATTATCGATTATTGATATTAAACTTGCTAGACTTAGTGTCGCTGTACGGAGGTTAAGAATGAATTATGGGATTTTTTCTCAACGGCCGTTTACCGCTCTGCGGAGGTGTCGTTCATTAGAGGTAAATCATAGAGCAAAAACGACGGGGGGAATTCGAACATGCCGCTCGTCGGAGGTTGCCGCTCGTTAGAGGTGCCGTTAGCAGAGGTTATACTGTATCTCTAATTACTGGGTTTTATTGATTTTCGCCAAATTCGATTTATATGAGCTGGTCGTTTAACACAAATAAGTCAGTCAGTTTCGGCCAAAATTAGCGGTCGCTGGTCGCGTTGGACAAAAGTCGCTTAAGGCAAAGATTTAAAGAGTTAAAATGGTCCGTGGGAACTCAGAGTGGTCGCTTAGTGCAAATGGCCGCTTAGGAGACGTGGTCGCATACGCAAGATTAACTGTACTTATAATAAGAAGTTTGATATTCTTTTACATTGTTGTATTGTTTACAATCCATTATGGTAATACAATAAAGTGTCCAGTCCCAATGTTAGTGTTCCTATTTGTTGTCAGAACCTGAACGAACTTAAATGTATGTCCAAGTCTATGGGTGAGTTTCCTAAGCATATCACTAGCTAGCGCTTTGTGCCCTGGTTACTCCAAAAGGAATATGTATGTGATATCAAATTAAGGGTACCAGGAGGCAAAGTGCTAGCTAGTGATAGGCTAAGGAAACCTGCCCTACATGTTCAATGATAGGCTATGCAATGATAACTGACATGTAAATAGTCATCCCACAACTTGACAACTTAATATTAAGTTAAGAAGGATATGCATAAACTTTTCAATATTTCGACTTTAGACTTTTTAAGAGGAGTATAATTATACTATATATTGTTTGCATAAAGAAATAGTGGCCAACCCCTATACACTTAGAATGATAATAACTGTTTGGTTTAATATTATGCTCTACAGTTTAGGCAATATTGTTTTATATTTTAGGCTAAAATGAGAAGACTTGAGTTAATGAAACATAGAGCATTGATGTCATATAAAGAAGAAAAAGCTAAAAGACAGAAGAAAATTAAGAGCAAAAAGTAAGACAGTGTAATAAATGTAAAAATAGAGTTATAACTAGCACACCTGAACATTTGCCTTTAAATAGCTTTTGTATCTGTCTTGGGTTCACCAAAATTTGTCTTGGTAACACTCTTGAGGGTATATTATTGGTCCAATATTCATAAAGCGGCTTGATATGATGTCTATGTTAGATATTGAGAGGATAGGTGGAATAGACTTTTATGGCATTCAATTTTATTGGTTTAGAACTTGTTGTACAAAGAAACATGCATCATTACAATAAAAAGGTATAAGTTCAGAGAACAATAGGATTTTATAGCACATGATTTTCAGCCATAATACACTGGGGTCCAAAAGTTTCTTTATGCATGTAAAGTTATTATACCCCCGCTTCGAAGAAGAGGGGGGTATACTGTTTTACCCTTGTCCGTCTGTCCGTCCGTCCGTTACAAACTTTCCGTCGCAGTTTTCTCAGCAACTATAACATGCAGCAGCCTAATACTTTGCATATTGCTTCATCCCATAGTCCCATGTGGTGTAAAGCGATTTCATGCTCCTTGCTCATCTACTTCCTGTTTGTCGCATATTTTTAGATTTTTGCGGGGGTATCACTAGTGAGCATTAGCTCACAGATTTACTTGTTTACAATATTTACATAGTGAAAAACATATAATAAATTAACAAATTGAAAGGTAAGTAAAGTAGAACAAGCCTGAAATAAAAGAGTGAATATTAACAGTGGACAAAGACCAATTTTCATTTAGTGAGATTTCCATTTAAGGTATTGATTTTTGAATGATGTTAAACTTTTTGCAAGTCGAATGTTAAGAGGAATTTCATTCCATATAACTGATCCTGAATATGTTAAGGATGTATTGAAGATACATTTTGTCCATTATTTTTATTTTATATTTATAATACACAGGGATTATTCTGGGCCCAGATTTTGGTGAGAGAAAAAATCCCATTTGACCAAATTTGGTGAGAGATTTCAAATTATGTTGAGATTTTTTTTTACTTCAATTAAAACGGCAAGAATTTTATTACATTAAGGTACTACATGTACACAAGATGTAAATGCTTATTTTTAATGATGGTCAATAAAACAGAAGTTTCAAAAAATGTTAGTTTTCTTGGCTTTTATTTCACAACCTGAAATACCTTAACACTTTATTGCAAACAGAGTAGACCCAGATCACTTTATTGCAAACAGATTAGACCCAGAAAATGCAGCTGAGTTAAAATATGTATCAAATGTTTTACACAAAATTCACGGAATATAGAGATTGTGTATCAAATTGTAAACTGAAAATATATATTTTTCATTTCAATAGAACAGTTCTTCGGATTTTGCATGTTTGCTAACTGGTTTATGTTCATCAGAGATTAAAATGCATTAAGGGGTATCAATGTCCTTAATTTTGATCCTTCTTTGTTTAAATATTTCCTTAAAAATAAGTTCTGCTATAGATATCAAACCTTTTCGTAAGTAATACTATTAATTAGCAATTGGTGTATTTTATTGGTTTTTTTAGAGTCTAATACACAATTTAAGCTGATAGATTACGTGACGAATATTTTGTATTTTTCACAAATTCAACCGATGTTTATTCTTGAAATCGAAAAAAAAAGGGAATTTTCCCCTTACTTATTGCTAATTTAAGAAGATCTAACTTTCGAAATAATAATATTAATAAATAACTAATGCAATTTTAACGATTTTCACTTTATTGGCAATAGCGTCGGTCGCGAAAATGTATGACAGTACGAAATATGAAACTTCGTTCATTGTAAAACGATAATACAATAATTTCCAAAAAGCCCTATCTACTTTAATCAATGCAATATCACAGTTTGTCACGTGTTTGTTTAATTGCAACCGTTTGATTACGCAAACAATCTTATTGGGCCGACATGTAGCATTATTGATTTTTTTGAGCGGACGTTGATTTGTCTTCATTGGCGACAATATAATAATCCTGTGTAGTGCGCATCGCTGATCGGTCGATTACATCACATAGGCGGACGTAACATACGCTCAACAATTCAACTATGACTTTTGAAGACAAAATATACGCGGGTCAAACTGACACACGGGCGATTTTGAATGAGGGTCAAAAAGGGTATTTTGGATTTTTTGTGCGTCAAAACCCGAGGTCTCGGGTCTAATTCAAGCCCTGTGCGATGAACTCTTGCAAGCTATTGGAAAAACGAATGCGTTTTATCGACAAGCATTTCAGTGAGAGCGTTGACGAGCAGGACAGTATAAAAGCCGTTTCACCGACTCTGGTTACGTCCATTCCTCGCGGGTTACATCCCCTACACGATGGTCATCGGAAAAGACCGGCAGATCAAGTTGTGCGATTTTTTTTGTCCCATTTAGCGAATTTTCATGCGATTTCTGCTGGGAAAATGCGCAAATATCGCGAAATCGCGCCCCAAAATGATCCCTGAATACATGAAGAGCATTATTGATGTTTCATTTGAAAGTGTACATTAGTTGAGTAAAGTATACCAAAGTATACTTCAAAACATCACAGTTTAATATGTGTAAAGAACTTTTTGGACCCCAGTGTATGTACTAAGGTTGTTTTAAGCCTCTTGAAGAGTTTTAAAAAACTGTGTTAGAGAAGTGTTGCATTAGGCCAACAAGATATAGCACTTCACTATGATCTTATATATTTATGTTACAGGTTTCATCGTTTGTTAAAGAAAGATAAAATGAAAGCTGAGGAGAAGAAGATGGATAAGATGAAGGAAGAAGATCCTGAAGGATTTATGGAAAAATTAAATCAAATGGAGAAAGATAGAGTGACAGAAAGAATGAGTTTAAAACATAGAGGTGGTAGTAAATTTGCTAAAAGGCAATCATTATATGCTAAATATGATGAAAGGGTTAGTATAATTAATTTATTAATGGTCAGTTTTCTAAGGATATTGCTACCTAGTGCTTAATCCCATGGTACCCTTCTTACCCAAAAGAAACAAGTATGTTGTATCAAATCTGGGGTACCAGGGGGTTAAATGCTATATAGTGATATGCTTACTGCCTTAGGAAAAATTTCATACATTGCCTTTACCCACCAGCCTGAAGCCCTGGAACAGTGACAATTGATTCAGACTAGTGAAAATGATTTATTTCATATAGTCTAGCTAATTAATAGTTTAGCCATTACTATAAACATACTAAATCAGGCTAGAGCTCATGATAATTTTTGATGATCTTGAAGTTTATTTAGTTCTTGATAACACTTAGTTGTGGTCATGGCGCAGTGATAGAGAGTAGGATTTTCAAAGTGGAGGTATGTCAAAAAACTAAAGGTGTTATAGTACTGACTTCCATATCAATGATTTGATCATACCATGGTTAGCTGGTTATCTTGAGGCCAATGAGAGCATGCTTGATCAAATTGTGATCATGTTACAGTCTGGAAACCAGAGGAAGAGTGAAATCAGTATAGAGATGTGTTTTAGCTATGATGGAAAGAAGGGACAAGCTGCCTGTGATGGACAATAGTTATAGTTTCACTGCTGTCTTGTTAGTGTACAGGAGTGGGACTTGATAGAGTTACACAGCAAACAGTAAAATTCTGTATTTGTTTTGTCTGACACATCAAAATGTTACAGCTGTTATGTTTTAAAAATAAAATATCAATTGTAATGTATTGATTTTCTAGGCTAGACAAGAGGTCCAAGATATGTTACAGAAAAGTAGAGAATTAACAAAGAAAGTACAAGTAGATTCAGACTCTGAAACTGAAGCTTTTCCTGACATAGGAGTTGATGACAATGTTGATATACCACAGTTTAAACTACCAAAAACATTCAACAACCCTTGGATGGCTAAATTGTCAACTCAGGCTGCAAGTATGAAACACACTGGTGAAGATCATCCTATCTCTGATAATAATAAGTCTGAATACTCGAGACCTAGAGAAATTGTTAATCCAGATGTTGCTTTTAGTCATGGTGTTGATGATTCTAAAGAATCAGAAAGGGATAAAAAACTAAGTGGTAATGATGATGTTAATGATGACATTGATGAAAAAGTTCAGAATATTTCTAAGACTGATGTGATAGTACATGATTTAACTAATGCACTAGACAATCAAGTTGACGAAGATAATGAATCTTCTAGTGATGATGTGACTGGTAGTAATGTCATTGATGACTTATTTGAAACTAGTAAACAAAGAATAATTAAGAAAGCTGAAAGAAAAAAGACAAAAATTCGTCATCGTGTCATTGAAAGACAGATGAATAAACTAGAGAAGAAAAGGAAAGCATCAGAAAAGTTTGAAAATGATGAAGGTAGTGATAAAAAAGCTAAATATAATTCAAATTCTGTTAAAAAGACTGTCACGGTCAAGGGCACTGGTAAGGTCAAGGACACAGTGAAGGTCAAAGATGCTGGTGCTGAAGATGATGATACTGATGATGATGATGATTTAGTAAATGTTGAAACATTAAAGAGAAAACAAACATTGGAAGATATAGAAAATGTCTCTGATGATGATGGTGATTCATGTATTCCTCTGTCTACTAAAAAACAGAAACTGAGTGAAAATGAGAAGAATGAAAATAATGATTCTAAAAATTCAGATTCAGCTAAGAAGTCTGCAGAAGCTTATGTAGATCCGAAGAAACTGTTCACTCTTGACACTAAATTGAAATCTTTGGGACGTGGACCTACTATTATTGGTAAGTAATTGAGTTTTTTATTGTATCTGGCTAGAATTAAAATTTGGTACAAACTGTGATAAAAAGAAATTTTGAGGGGGAGAGGGGTCTGTGTTCAGAAAAATAAATAGTTTTCTGGGGCTACCAGTTTTTCACTAAAATGAAGTGGCTAGTAATAAAGGCAGTTTCCAGCAACAGCTTTTCAAACTTAAAATTCATTCTACTGAACCATTTACTGTTTTGTACACTCTTAATACTGTAACATTTGACTAAATGCTGTATTTGTTAAAGTGAGATTAAAAGTGAAATTGATTTTCACTGGAACTAAGTTTATATTTCTTTACTTGAAAAGATAACTTATCTGATTGATGAGCAAAACTAGTATCTTTTTCATCGACTGATTAGAAGTGCCGCCCGGCTAGCTCAGTTGGTAGCATGCAAGTCTACTGATTGAGGGGTCATGGGTTCGATTCCCAGTTGGGGCATACTTTCGTTGAGCTTGTTCATGACATTATTTCTACAGCCATTCTCCCTCCTACCAATGATTTTTAATTATGTAGGGCAGTTGTCAGTCACTGACGAAAGTATGCACTTAGTAGTTGGTTAACAGCTAAATCCAGAGATTTAGCCTTTCCAGGAGGAGTAAGTAGGTTGACTGACCGCCGTTATATGACCTATATAATGTGTTGCTACGGCGTTAAACCCAATGAACAAACAAACAAATCTACTGATTTGAGGACCGCCCACATTTGAATTTGCCACTAAAAATATCTATACTTTAAAATTATCTTGTTTTTTACCAAACAAACATCTAATAACTTTGTTAAAACTCTTACATAGATAATGATGACGATGATGATGATGATGGTGGTGTGGATGCTGATGAGGAACAAAGAATGACTATAGCACAAGCCTTTGCTTCCGATGATGTGATTGAAGAATTTACTAAAGAGAAAGATGAAATAATAGAACAATCTAAACCTAAAGATATAGATTTAACTATACCTGGATGGGGTTCCTGGGGTGGTGAAGGAATTGTTATATCTAAAAAGAAAAGAAAAAGGTAATATAGAATATTTGATTACTATTTTAGAACAGTGAAACTCGTTGTAGGAGCGGTGGTAGGATGCTTAAAGATTGTGAGAGGTCCCGGGTTCCAACCCGTCTTGGGACACTGCTTATTTCATTAAGCAAGAAGTTTTCCTAGAGTTGTTCCACTTCAACAAGATGTAAATGGGTACTGTGAGGGTCACCTGATTGAAAGTGATTTCAATAATCAGAAGTTATAGTATAAAATTGTAAAATTGGTTTAACATGTATATACAAATAGACTTTAAACTGCACTTTTTTACATTTTAATTTTATTAACTATATAGACCACCTTGGTTATTGCAAAATTATGTATTTTTTTAAAGAAGTTAAAGTAGGAGCAGTAGTCCAGTGGTGGGACACGCACTTAGGGATCGAGAGGTCCTGGGTTTGAATCCCTCTAGGGGCACTGCTAATTTCCTTGAGCAAGAAATTTACCTGCGATTGCTTTACTCCATCCCAATCTCCGTAAACACATATCCTGTAGACCGATGTCGTACAGGATCTGTACTTTCTCTGTGAGAGGTCACGTCGAGGCAAACTTTGTGTCAACCAATCAATGCGTAGCTTTCATCTAGACGAAAACACTATTAATCACATTTTGATTTCGTAATTTCTATTTTTAGATCAAGTTTTGCTTGCTAATTTAACTGCGGCAATATTCACAGTCTGCGATTGGGCGGCTCATTTCAAATTGCGTGACGTAGACGATGTAAACAAGTTACGTATCATAACAATTTCGTCATGAATATTATGATGAGAAAAGGTCACCTGAACGTGACCTTCATTTGGAAAAGGCCAGATCTAAATTAGCGAGTATGTGAGCGAAAAATTTTTAGATCGGATTTTAATCAGATTGACTTCATCCAGGTGTAAATGGGTACCTATAAGGGTCATGCACTGTATGCTGTGGCTGCAATCTCTACAGTATGTTAACAGTTGATGTGTGACTCGATGATGGGGGAAGTTAATGTCAAGAGTCGACTGAATAGTGATACTAAAAGTAGACTTCAAAAACCTTGCTTTAAGTCTTAAATGCTCATTTTATTGTTACAGTGTGAACTATGTTTGTGTCCTATTTTTCAGATTTACAGTGAAAGCTCCGCCAATGTTACCTAGAAAAGATACAAAACTTGGTCATGTTATATTGAACGAATCTAAAATAAAAACAGTTCAATCACATCAGGTAAGAGTTGTCTTAGATTGACATGTATAAATTTCAATGTAGGAGCGTTAAATACCTATGTCATACTTTGCTATCTTGTACAGTACTGGCTAAGATTGTAGCGTTTTGTTTGTCTTTCCAATGATATCAAACTGATAGCTGTATAAGTGCTGGCTATTTTGTTAACTCAGTTTTGTTTGTATAGAAAATTATGATATTTTGTATATCTATAAGTGTGTACGTGAGCAAGTGTGGGCAAGAGGGGTTCAACATCAGTTTCATAATTTTTAAATAGCACGCTGATATTCATCCAAAATTTGTAGTGTTGTTTCTTAAGCAAAAAAAACTATCCTAATTGTTTAGTATTGGGGTGCCAGGAAGTCCGCTTAATAGTGATTTGTCTGAACTACATTGGAGTTAATAAGACATGATAAAAATGAATAAGTTAACATTGGCTTGAGTAAGAGTACTCAGACAGCCTTTAAAAGTTCTACAATGTTTGTTTCTGCTATTCTTTTTAACTGGTTTTGTTTTATCAACTTCAGGTATCTCAAGTACCAGTGAAATTTATGAACTCTGACCAGTTTGAATCAAGTATTAAAGCTCCAATAGGTAAAGACTGGAACCCTCAAACTGTTCATAGTAATCTTATAAAACCTAAAATTGTCACAAAGTTAGGAAAGATAATTGCACCCATTGATAAGACTGCAGCATTTGAAGACTTTAAGAAGAAAAATCCGAAGTATGAAGAACAACAGAAAAAGAAGGAAGACGGTTATTTTTCTAAAAGTAACAAAGCTAAAAGAAAGCAAGAGGCTAAAAAGAACATTGATAAAAGAAAGAAAGAGGGTTTTGTTGCTAAAAGTAACAATCATAAAGGGAAGAAAACTGGTGCTGTACAGAAAAATTCCAGTAACAAAGGGGGAAAACCTGCTGTTCCGAAAAGTTCTGATGATAAAAGGGGGAAATCTAATGTTGTTAATAAAATAAAAAATAAAATGAAAAAAGTTGGCAAAAAAGTTGGAAAAAAGTAAATTGAAAAAAAAATGTACTCAATTACATGGTTAACATAATATCATCCAAATGAAAACTTTTGAATTGTCACAATTTTAGGAACAAGATACTTATAACTTGTGTGCTGATGCGATGATATTTTCACTCACAGCTATGCCGCTCTTTGAAAAAATATTGCATGAGCCCAATCTGAAATAAAAATTGATCTTACATTAGAATTGGTAACCATCTTGCATGTACCATTTACAGTGTTGCTGTTGATTACTGCAAAATTTATTGTTTACTTCATGTCAGAGTTCTTTTATTATCTCATTTGATTTACAGTAATGAAGATGTAATTTATTTTGATCCAAAACTCATCTTCATCATCCAGTAGTTTCAGATTACTGATTTTTATTCGTGTTGGGTTTAACGCCATAGCAACACATTGTATAGGTCATATAACAGTGATCAGTCAATCTACTCATTGTTCCTGGAAAAGCGTGACTTTAAATTCTTCTGAATTCTTCTTTTTTGTAAATAAATAAGATAATGTGTTGACTTTATTTCTGTTTGGCTTTACATCGCTGGGGTATATATCAAGTGACAAGAATAGCTTGGATGCTGGCTGCACTGTTAGTTGTTCTACTTGTTATATTGTTATTATGAATATTTTTTGGAAAAATTGTGTATGAAGGTAATGTGTTCATGAACTACTAAAATTAAAATGATCATATAAAAAATTTTTTTTATTATTTTATATTTTTTGCCAACAATGCACAATGACATACATGTATTATATATCCTGTTGAAGAACTTTATCAAACTTTTCTTTCTTCTCGGCATGCTTCCCACCAGTATTGTCAGAAAGATCTGTAATGTGCTATTGTAGAGAGGTATAATGTGACATTTTGTGGGCTTGGCCCCAAGTCGTCGTAACTCAAGTTAAAAAAGTGTGAGTTACGACCATTTTTCTGCTTAACCCACGATTTGTGCTTCCTTTCCTGCAACTTAGCTCTATAGTGACATAATTATAGAGAACCTTCTTATAAATAGAAAAGTTCAATCCCTTTGACCATGGATCTTTATAGGGTCACAAATGACCCCAGCATAAATAACCAACTTGGAACATTGTGTCATTTTACCCTTAGATTGTCTCACAGACATGCTAGCTCCAAGAGTTTACTGAAAAATATACACAGATGCTTCTGCTTCTGATGTCGAATAATTAAGAAGGTTAAATGATAAATCTGGTCAAAATGAGCATGTGAGAGATAATATTCATTTATTTATTTTGTTGGGTTTAACGCCGTAGCAACTCGTTATATAGGTCAGATAATGTTCAGCACACCTAACCTAGCTTTCCTGGACCCTATAACCAGTTCTACATGGCCGGAAACTTCTCCAATTACTGATAGAAAATTTACATTATTGTGAAGTTTTTATTGAAGGGTATAACCACGGGTGGAAATTGAACCCGTACCTCCCTTTGAGACACTAGATTTGACATCCAGGCACGCTACCAACCCAGGTGTAAGAGATACATTACTAGAGATCAATAAAGAACTGGCAAGACCTTTGCAAGAAACACTAGATGAGGTACAAAAACTTATACATAAAGTCCAAGAATTTTTTTTGTGTGACAAAATTAATTCATGCATACATTAAGAAATTTGGAATTAAATAAATGTGAGCTTTAAGTATAGTTCGAGCCATTACTGCACTTTAGTGATTTTAGAATTTTGGGATATTCCTACAAAAAGGTGACAAAACTTGCTTTACCAGGCATTATTGCATAGGGCATTTGTGACGATATTGTTTCTGGACTGCGCTATTTCAGATGTTAATTGGTATACAATACTATGCATATATATACTTGAGATACAAAATTTGAACTTATTTTATGTATAACTTAATAGTTATACCTATAGTCAATTTTATAATTAGACTCTTCCATCCTGTTACAGCTCACTTAATAAAATTGGACTATAGATGACATGACTCTGAGCAAACTGACAAAGAATGTTTGAATATAATGGATAAATCATTGACACAGCATTTACTCATAACAACTAGCATATATCTCTGCATACATTGACTACGGTACATAAATGCTGACCATTTATATATTACATCTACATATATACTAACCAATTTAGTGAAGAAGGGCTTGGTTACTATAGTTTTCAAATGGTCCTTGGTCAAAGAAAGCTTAAATTTGTAATTTCAGGGGAGGTAACAATGGCATACATTTCAAATAAAATTATAAATTAATTCCCTTTAATCCAATTTCTGCGTCGAAGATCACAAATATATTCCGAATGTTAAGAAGTCAGTGAGTTATGTATCGAAGTAGTTGATTGGTTGTCGTTAGGTCACGTGATGTCAACAGGTTTATTCCACCGTTGGTCGAAAGTGAAACTGGAATAGGCATTTTGTAAGTTCGGCTTATAGCGTTAAGAATGTAAACTGAAATTTTGTGGGATATCTACTTTAACAATTAAGGAATACTTTTTGGTTTATTACGGATTAATTGGGATGTTTTAATACTGTGACATAATGAACGATTCGTCCATAAAAGTGTTCGCTCTCGCCGGTAAGAGAAATTGAAGGGCATGCTTATGATTAAATGCTACTCAGTAGTATTGGTTTGGCAATTAAATTGTGGCTAAAAACGATAAATGTATTTTTTATTTCATGTTAAAATTTTTTTGCAATGCTGGCATTTAGTTGCTTATTTAGTTAAATTAGCACCTGCTTTTTCACAAATTAGATCCACCCAAGTTATCCCAGGCCCAGGGTTAGGGTTAGGGTAAAAGTCACAACTGTAGGCATTTATGAGTTGACTAAAAAACCTACTTCTACGAGAATACTGCACTCCCTCATTACTTTGAGGATTATGTGCAGGCGCTGGCAAATTTAAAATTTGGGTAAAAAATTAAAAAACAGACTTAGTGATCACTTATTTACAGTGATAAACAAGAAATATAGGGTACGTTCCGCAAGGAAATCGCTAGATAGCGCTTCGTCCTCTGGTACCTTTCTTACACCAAAAGTATTTAGTATGTGACACCAAATCGAGGGTACCAGGGGACGAATCGCTAGCTAGCGATTTCCTTGCGGAACGTACCCATAATATAATACAGTGTTACTTTAAAACTTTGTACATGTACATAATGATAGCCGATTAATTAATGTTCATGGTTGATAGTACGACAGGGACAGTGACAATCAAATTGTCTTGAAATGACACAAAATTCCCCTTCCTAAGGTTATGGGTACCTGTCCCCAAAAGTTGTCCAGTGCCCTGTATGACAATTGTTTGTGAATATCAAGTTCCATAACTCAATTATTTATGTCATCTAAATTATGTCCCTTTTATACTTAGAAAATCTTATAAACTGGCAGTCTATTATTACATTTTTGTTTTCTATTGAGCAAGGAAAAGTGGTATGAGATGTCCATGAATTACTCATGTTCTCAACTGTATGCATTCTTATATTGTTAAACTTAATTCAACTGTCAGTGGCACATAAATTAACTCCACTGATTTTTATAATCACTACAGTACATCTGCACTCACGATTGATAAAAATGTATTAAAATCAGTGGAGTTAACATATGCACCACTGACAGTTGAATAAAATTAACAATACCAAGTTCTTAAAAAAAAATTCTAAAATATTCTTATGTCATTAAAAAAAAAAAAATTGTACCATACAACTTGATAAACTTCAGATTTGCCATCGACAGTGTTATTTTATGTTGTTTTTTATTTTACAGATTTACAAAATGTCTTATTCCCACTTTCTGGTTGACAGTTATTGTGTTAGTGTCGTCTACTTACCAAGCTGTATCTAGATAATGTCAAATGGAGTACAGAAGAAACCTCTTGTGTTTCGAGTGAATGATAATGGCCAAGGACCAGAAGTACTGCATCAAGTATTTATTGAGCGAGGCTGGGTTGAGTATGACAAAGATGAACAGGATGACAGTGATTGGAACATGTGGTGGAGAACATCACGGTTTAGATTGTGTGACTATGAGAACATTCAACCATGGCAACGACTCAACCATTATCCTAAGTCAACTGGAATCACTAGGAAGGATTGTCTGGTTCGTCACTTGAAACGAATGAAAGGTGTCCACGGTGCTGGAATGTATAATTTTAGTCCATTGTCTTTCAATTTACCTAATGATTATACAAGATTTGTTGCTGAATATGGTAAACTTAAAGGAAAAATTGATCCCAAACAGTTTGCTTGGATTTGTAAACCAGCTGACATGTCGAGAGGTCGTGGAATATTCTTGTTTCGTGATATATCAGATCTCCAGTATGATTGTAATGCTGTGGTACAACAGTATATATCTAACCCATTGTTAATTGGTGGATATAAATTTGATATAAGATTGTACGTTGCTGTACCTTCATTTCATCCTCTAACAGTTTACGTGTTTCAAGAAGGCATTGTTAGGTTCAGTACAGAAAAATATGATTTGTCAGCTTTAAATAATGTTTTTGCCCATCTAACGAATACCTCTATCAACAAACATAGTCCATCTTATACAACAGACAAGGAAAGGATTGGACCTGGATGTAAATGGACCCTCACTCAATTACGTTATTATTTTCATCAGAATAGTCTTGACGATCGCCTTCTGTGGGTTAGAATTTCAAATATAATCATACTAACTTTACTTATACAAGCTCCCCAAGTGCCAAAAGAGAAGAATTGCTATGAACTGTATGGCTTTGATATTTTAATTGATGATAAAATGAAACCATGGTTGTTAGAAGTTAATTTCAGCCCTGCTCTTAGTACAGACTGTCAAACTGATATAATGGTTAAGAAACCTATGCTTCATGATCTACTTGATATGTTAAATTTTAAAGACAATGATTCAGAAAGAGGTGGGACTGTAAAACAGATGAACACAGGACGTGTGACCGCTCGGGGCAGAATGTCGGCCAATAAGAACAGGCCTGATCCTATAGATCGTAGCTCAATATCTAGTCGTCTAAGTCAGCGTGGAAGTATACAAAGAATGAATTCTTCCATTTCTAATGTTTTAAAAACAATAGAGCCAACTGTGATAGAACATACATTGTCTTTCATTCAGCAGGATAATCCATCCATAAATAAACTGTCAGAAGAAAAAATGTGCTATGGTCTACCACTTGTAAACCCCTCTGATGATGATAAAGACGATAGTGATTGTGAATCAGTAAGATCTAGTACTAAAAGTGAAGGTATTGAAGCTGATATGCCATCATATATTCCAAGATCCAATATGTGTACGCCTGTATCCATGTACACTATACCTAGAACTGAGTCAAACATCATAGACAAAGAAAGATCCAGTGCATTATTTGATAATAGTGGAACTGGGTCTTCCATTGTTAAAAGACATGATAAAGTTAATTCGACCAATCAGAGAGGAGATAAAATGTCTTTAAAAAGTTTTGGTAACTCAGATAGTGCTTATTCCAGTTTCTCTGATAATTCAGATAAAGTTCCTGTAACAAGCTCTAAGAATCCTAAGACTAAAACATTACCTAATCGTAGAAGAAGTTTGACTGTACAATCTGCTCTGCAGAATGAAATATTGTCTGAAACGCCCTCAGAAAATGAAGTGTTTCATATCAAATCATTAAGACCTAATGAAAATTCTAAGTCATTGAGAAAAGTAGCTAACAGAGGGACTACAGTGAATAATATAATAAGCTTTAGAAGTAAAACCAGAGTAAATGTTCCACATATTGACAGAAATAGTAATAGAAGTAGAAACTTTGATCGTGGACCTTCTAGAAATTTTGAAAATGGACCTATAAACAGTGAACGCGCTCCATCGAGAAATATTGGTGCTAGTAGAACAAGCTCAAGGTTTGGTCAGGTGACTACAAGAAGTGATTTTGATATTACTCAAAAGAATCGATCACAAATGGTGGTTTCTAGTATGTCAACAATTTCCAAAACACCGAGAGAAAAAGAGACAATCAATTTAGGACTAAATGGACTTGCAAAGAAGAACCCTATCAGTAGATTTAAACAAAAATCAAAATCAATGTCAGTGCATCATAAAATGAAAGGTCCACCTCCACGAGTTGGAGAGTTCTTTCTAGTCTTTCCTTTTAATGAAGGAACCCACAAAGCTGCCAATACAACTTTAGATCCTCATATTGTTATAAAAGAAACTCAGAAACTCTTCAGAGAAATGAAAATGGAGGTAGATAAGGGCACAGAAGACAGAAAAATTGGTGGGATTTTACCTTATGGAAATTCAGTAGATGATGAGAGACTATGGGCTCCGGTGAAACCCCCGCCTGAAGAAACCTGATCTGTTTAGTATGGTATGTTGATCATACTTTAAATTTTTATTATATTTTTTCAACATGCATGTTTATTGGTTACAGGGGTGTGGAGTTTCAAGTTTTTTTCCTCTTTGTCAATGAACAAGTGAAATTTCAAAATTAATGTGTCTGTAATCAATTGCACTTGTTCAATATTCAAAAAGGAAATGTTGAGAACCATGTCATGATATAAAATACATGCTATACATTAAAATACTGATTTCAATGTTGAGTATGTCTAAGTCATTGAGACATCTACATTATCAAGTATTATAGTCTAGTTCTTTTATTTATCTGGTATCTTAACAGCAAGCCATGATCTATGATGTTTTTATTGATGATAATAGTTTCAAAAATTATTTTCTCATTCTTACACTAAGGTTGTTTTTCACTGAATCCTCTGCACAAAAATGTCTTTGCTAATGGCTTAGTTTTTGGCTAAATTTAATTTTGTGGGGAGGATTTAGAGTTAATGTTTAAAATTCACTGGACGAATTGATAATTTCTTGGCAAAGAAAAGTATTAGCTATTTTATGCACAATTTGATGTTATTCTACTACAGTATAACCTCTTTACAACAGCCAGCAGCCGGCTATGACAAAACTGGCTGTTGTTGAGAGGTGGCTGTTAAAGGAAGTTATTCTGCATTTAGAAAAGAAATTGGTGAAAAACAATGTTCTGTATACAGTTATTACGTTATTTAAGTAACATGACTATAGACCCTGATATTACTCTAGCTAATTGATAACATAATTATACTGGCAAGTGTTTGTTAAAGTTGATGTAAAGATTGAAATGAATTAATGATTGCACCAAGAATGAGAAGGTGTGATCATATGATCCATTGAGGAAACATTGGAAGAGGTGGAGTGATATTTGAATTCAAAGAAACCTTGATACATAACTCCTATATTATATAAAAGGGGTGACATTTCAAATTAATAATAAAACACATTTTTTACTATGATATATATTAAATATTCATTGAATTCATTGATTTGTGTCACATTTCATATTGAATAAAAAAAATCTTATATCATAAGTATTAAAGTTATTAAAGCGCATGTATTGATAGATTACGTCTAAAATCAATTTATTTCATATTACTCATCATTAAAGTGACGAAGGTCATGTTGATACATTTATTGTAAACTTATTTATGTTTTCCCACAGTTTTCTATTTAATATTCATATAAATAACTCTATTGAAAACATGTGCGTATTACAGTCAATTAGAAAATGATGAATATCATTAAAATTTGAATATGTGTGTGGCTTATATTGATGAAGTAAGGTCAAACATCTTCAAGGTCATTGCCATCTCTGTCTACGTGAGATTATATTCTAGTTTGTAAAACTAATGTAATATTTTATTATATGCTTTCCAGTGAAATACCCGGATTTATCGGTGAAATTTTTAACCATAAATAACGCCAGTTTTTAAGCATATAATAAACAGAAAATTAGTTTATTTCAGTGTTTACTCTGAAATAAACAAATATCCTCAATGTATATAATATTCCATATCATGACTCATTTAAAAGTTAGATTAAATTTATTTATAACAAATTCATTGCATTTGCTATTATAAATTCTTACTAAGGTATATTGTGTTTTAACTCTATATTTAACTTAGCATCATCTACATTTTGATATTGAACACATACAGTACTGTTATAATTTACCCTCTTGTTTATAAAACATATTGGTCTGATTATTTTATTTCTACATTAGAATCATAATAATGCTGCAGTCCCATAAACATAAATATAGCCGTGAGGGCATCGCACCAGCCGTGCGATCAAGCTGCCCAAGGACTCGTACAAACTCTTGCTTTTCGGTACAGACTAATATGTTTTTACCAGGGTCCATGAGATGGGTCGTGGATACACATATCAGTTTCAAAGTTAAATTGTGTACAAAATTGTGGCCAAGTTTGAATTTAACTTGCATATCTTCCAGCTACAGCTCTGTACGGGTGTGTTGTTATGTGCCATAATTATATGTGTGTCCGTCACCTTAATACACTAGGCTTCCCTCAGCCTACAGCTGTCTGCATGTACGGGTCCGCAACAAGCCATGATTTTATGGGACTGAGGCATAACATGTGAAACAGTGTGATTTTTCACTATTTCAACTTACTGTTTCACTTTGCTAAAAAGTACCATTTTTCCTTTAAAAAAAACCATCTTTATATGGGTTTCGTATGAGAGGAACTGGCACTCTATTTTATCCCATAAAACAGATGGAGGGAAAGTACTTGCATAATTGCTCGCAAAAGTTACATAATTCTAACATGAATATTGATGGGATTATGTCCTTTTATTACATAGAAGTTTTTCATGCAAATTTTTTCACTTCATCCAAAAAAAGTATTCACTTTTAATTTCACTCATCTCAACAGGGACTACATTTCAATGATTGATTTTGTTTAAAAGAGCATCCAAATAGTCAAAAACCCTCTCTATGTATTGCCTTTGTTTGAAAACTACTGGGTATTTAGATGAACCTTTAGTACTGAAACAATAATCGCAACATAGTGCAAAGCAGTCATAACTCTTTTAAAAACTTGAGTTACGACCATTTTGCGCTATACCTGCAAATTGGTAAATTGTTAAACCATTTCAGGATCAAAGACTTTTAAACAATTTCTGTCAATTATAAAGACAGAATATTATTGTTGTTATGTTTATTTATTGATTATCAAGATATTATCCCTCACTACCTTGTGTATATCAAATATTATGACAAGTTAAAACATTCATTATAATAGCTAGCACTATTATATTGAGTATACAGTGCCCTCTTAAATTCATTGGACAAATCCTGATTTTAGCCGTATTTTTTAACGAAAAAATTTGTTCTGTGACGTTAACATTTGCGTTAAATTTTTTCTTTACCATATATTTCTGCTATTTATTGTCAGATCTTTATGAAACTTTATACAATGATAACATACCACATAATTAGCAGAATAAGGAATTAATCACAACCCTGCCTGACTTTTTTATTGATTATTTCCTTTAGTCATTTTTGTGTTAAAGTTTTTAATATGTTGCATATCTCTGTCATTTATGGTTAGATCTTGATGAAAATCGTGCTTTAAAGTGGTTTCCACATTACATTTCTTGTATCATTATAAAATAGAGTATTGAGTGCCCTTTGAAAGTCCTGGAACAAAATTGAATTATAAAAATCTGGTTCAAGTTCACCAAAAGGAAAGGAAACATGGAGTCCTCTGAGGAAAGTAAAAAAAATCAGCATTCAGGGGTGTCCTAAGCCCAACTTGTCCTGCTGGTACATGTATGTCTACGGACAAGTATTGTAAATATTTCCACCCCACTGGTCTGTGGACAAGTACTTTTTAGCTGTAAGTATACAATGTACTAACCACAGGTGCCAGACCCAAATTTTCCTTATTATAGTATATACAATATACAATGTACTATAATAAGGAAAATTTGGTTCTTGCACCTGTGGTACTAACATAACAATACTAAATAATGTAGATTTCAATCATATTCCACTGTAAACTAATTTATTATCAATCATTTATCATTATGTAAAGTTTGTTCTATACATCATAATTCTCTAATTTTTATTTTGAGTATTGTATTTCTGGACAAGTGCATTTTGAATCCAGACAAGTTGTGTTTAGAATTCACTTGTCGGTGGACAAGTAGGAAAAACTTGAAATTTTACACCCCTGAGCATTTAATCATTCTTCAACACATGATTCAAACTATTTTAAACAAGTATTTTTCAATTATTTAACCCGAGTCGATAGTGCAGTTGGTAGCGTGCTGGGATTTGGAATCTGGTGTCCTGAAGGGGATATGGGTTCAAATCCCACCCGGTGAGATTATACCCTTCCATGAAAATTTGACAATAATGTCAATTTTCCTCCATAGATTAGATAATATGGAGAATTCTGGCCTTGTGGAAGAGAAGGTAATTACTGGTTATAGACAAGGGTCCAGGAAAGCTAGGTTAGGTGCACTGGACTCCGTAAAATGACCTAATTTGTGTTGACACAGCGTTAAACCCATTAAAAAAATGTTTCAATTATTGATAATTATTTGCTGTGTGCATGATCATGTTTTACTTAAAATTTCATTTCGTCCAAAAACTTTTGGAGGGCACTGTATTTATCCTAGTACAAATAATCTTTCATAAACAATATAGAACATGTCGGTATGTGCAAATATTAACATATCTCAAGTCTAGATAAATGATTGCTTTTATCAAACTAATACATTGATTACCAGTCAATTATCTTGGGGATAGGCTATTTATGTTTTACAACTTTCCGGGTAAAGTTATTATGTAATTGTAGCACATTATTTTCTAAGAAATTTATGATAATTATTTCATGGTTTTAGAATATTTTATAGGTTTTTTAGTTAAAGTTAAAAGACTTTGAAACCAATCAATATAAATGAAATGGCCTTTGTTCCTTCTAGCGTAACAATGTGCCATTTCATATTCTCTACCATAAAACTTAGTGTCTGTCAAAAGCAGAAAAATATCAACATAAGGCATAAATTTGTCCTATCAATTTAAAACTAGCTAACACTCTTTTATTTTTATATTTATACCATGGAATTAATTAAAAAAATGTTAAAATGAAAGTTTTGAAAAATTGTTAGTTCAAGCAGTGCTGCATTTATCCATATTTAGAAATGCAAAATGTACTTGTTTTTATAGATCTGCAAAATTAATGGTAAACCTATTCTAAAAAACTCCAGGGCCTTTTTTCAGTATTTTGGGAAGGGGCCTAGGGCCTTTTTATATAATATAGAACATTTGGGGAATTTTATCGCAATTGCATAGAAAGGGGAACAAAAAGCTAAGGTAAACTCCAAATTTGGGGAAAACTGCATGATTTTAAAGAAATTTCAAGAGGGGAAGGCGCCTGTTAACGGCCTCTATTAGAACCATATAGTTTCCAAGAATTCAGAAATTATCTTAACTATTATCACAACCACAATGATTATATTGTTAAATTTTTATTCAACTATCAATGTCACATACATTAACCCCGCTGATTTAGAAACTTAATATTTGTTTTATAATCCCCTACATAATAACAAGAGTATCTATTTTTATCAAACTTGATTATACGAGAGAAGTACAGTTTTGAGTATTCAAATCAGAGAGGTTAATAAATGCGCCACTGACAGTTGAATAAAATTTAACAATTCACGGGTATACAATATATTGAGAAGTTAGACCGCTAAGTTAAAAAAAAGTTATGTATGTTGACTAAGGATTATTTCAATATATCCCACTGTGCAATATTGATAGATTTTATTTACAATCATAAATTGACATTTTTTGGATATATACCAAGTTTATGGATCATAATGTTCCAATTTTCATTAAATCTGATTTTAAACCTATCACAAGATGATTTATACATTATGACTTGACATTCTAAGGTTTAGTAGGAAAAAGTTCTTTAATTTCTTTACTTGTATTTACATAAGGTCATATATTTTAATGGATTTCCTTGTATGATAAGTAGGTATGCCTCCAAAATTGTGTAGAATAATGATTGTATAACATGCAATTTTGTTTTCTCAAAATTTGCAGTTGTAAGTGTAAAACTAGTCTACCTCCTTCCTTATTTACATGTAGTTAAACTAGTTTTGCTCTGACCCGTCAAAATATTCTAATAAACAAGGGTGTCTCTGTGCTTCTCCTTTTACAAACTCTTGAAGAGAAATATGTGCTTACTTAAAGGAGAGGCCATTTACATCAAAATGCTCACTCAAGTCCTTGACAACATGTCGTCTGCCTCGCTGATTGAAGATCATTCAAACCAGGGCTGGGAGTGTTACAATTTGTTGTACTAGAAAACAATTTCTTGTCAACATAAAAAGAGATCTACCAGGTCATATTAAAGCTCACCAAATTTTCAATAGGTGACCTAAGTTTTTGCAATGGTTACCAAGCTGACAATCAACATTGAGATTGTGTATGTTATTATTTGTTTGAGACTTCAGTCGTGAACAAATATATTTACCATATTTTAGACCCTTTCCTACTTTGAAAATTTACCGAATCCAAAAGTAGTCCCTCAGTATATATGTATAGAGCAATTCAAAAAGATTGTCTGCTATTACGGGCGCATTAATATACTAGTAATCCGAACTATATCTCAAACGTATGAATATTCGCTGCTTTGTTGTGCGTCACAGTAGGGATGATAACGGCATATTATGTAATAGAGTGGTATCAACGATTCAGTCTTGATCCGTCATTTGTGCCAGTTGTCAGTAGAGTTCTTACATAATCTTATGTAATAGAATGGTTCTATAAGAAAACTTTAAAGATTGTAGTAAATGACCTTGAATGATGTCTGAATAGTGGACTTCATTTATTTTACATACAGATGCAGTCGAATAAATGTGCCTGAATGATAATTTTAAAGCGGCAGTTATTGAATTGCTTTAAGAATGACCCCTTTGACTTGTGGTGATTGTGCAAAAAAAATCAGTAGTGTGTTCGCCTGTCTGATTTACCTGTTTTATTTACAGGTGGATTGTATTAAGTGTTTTGAATCGGAACAGTGCTGGTCTACCTATCAAACTAATATCACTGAACTGTTTAAACCCGAACAAATTCAGTGCTTTCAGTGCTTTGATTGTATATGGAGTAGGTGTGGTTGAATGGTTACCATGTTAGACTGGTAATCATTAAATAGTTCCATGTTGATCCAAATCCCATCCAAACTCTTGTTTTCCAACAAATACTGTCACTAGAACTACTGTCATTGTGTTTAATTTGTTTGAAATCCTTGTTTCTGATGCAGAGTTTAAACTCAATCTCCGTAAACAGATATCCTGTAGAGCATTGTCGTACAAGATCTCTACTATCTCAATGGAGGGTCATGTCGAGATGACCATAATGTCGACTAATCAATGCGTAGCTTTCATCTAGACGAAACACTATTAATAAAATTTTGATTTGAAATGAGTCGTCCAATCGCAGACTGTGAATTATACCGCTGTTAAATTAGCTCGCAAACCTTGGTCTAAAAATAGAAATTACGAAATCAAAATGTTATTAATAGTGTTTCGTCTAGATGAAAGCTATGCATTCATTGGACGACACAAAGTTCATCTCAACGTGACCTTCCACTGAGACAGTAGAGATCCTGTATGACAATGCTCTACAGGATATTTGTTTATGGAGATTGGTCACTGTTTACCAGACAACTGCTACTATAACAGATAAGTTTTCATTCTCATGTTTCTTTAACAACCTTTACCTGCAGGGATATTTTTGCAGGACTTTGAGTACTTTGTCATATATTTTACAATGACGAACCTATAAATCATTATCTATAAATCTTTCTGTAATAAAACTCTTATGTCTTCCTGTTTCAATGATGTTATAAAATCAAACCTGTCATTTGGGCTTATATCTTTATACAAATTGGTATTTAATTGTATCATTAAATCATTTAACTAGTCTGATTTCTTTTTGTATAATATTTTTACAACATAATATTATAGATTAAGGGGTGCCTGCAAGACTGAAGTAAGTGCATTGCATTAAAGAGCGAGTTACTACATTCTTGTGTGGAACCCTCGAGACAAAGTTACACTTGTACAGATATTTGATACATGTGCAAGATATAAATATGAAATATTACTTACTGCTCCTTACAGAAACTTAATTGTTAACAATTGCGTATCAATATACCTAAGTGGTATGTTGTAGTTATGGCTACTAAGTTTTTTTGGGTTTTTTTCTTAACTTTCCAAAACTTAATTTTATGCACATGGTGACTTCATGTTTTATATTTATCTTGTCTTACATTTATGATTATCAAAAAGCATGTATTGATTGAAAATTATAACTGCCTGTGCTGTGATAACTTTCCTCTTGTACAAAAAAATGACGAACTCTTTAGTGGTATTGTTCTGGCTTGCTCAATCTCATCTTTGCTTGGCAGAAAAGTATGACAAGGACACATCTATTTATTTGGCTTTGACTGTTGATATACAGTTATATTTAAACATATTTTTATACCCCCGCTTCGAAGAAGAGGGGGGTATACTGTTTTACCCTTGTCCGTCCGTGCGTCCGTGTGTCCGTCCGTCCGTTACAAAATTTCCGTCGCAGTTTTCTCGGCAACTATAACATGCAGCAGCCTAATACTTTGCATATTGCTTCATTCTATAGTCCCATGTGGTGTAAAGCGATTTCATGCTCCTTGCTCATCTACTTCCTGTTTGTCGCATATTTTTAGATTTTTGCGGGGGTATCACTAGTGAGCATTAGCTCACAGATTTACTTGTTTATACATGAAATTAAAAAATGTACAAAATTCAATTATAAAAATACCAAGATGGTTCATACTTTAAAATTTAGCATCATTTTGGTTATAAGAATTTTGATTGAAATTTGTGCTTGAGGTATAAAACATTAATTTTACAATAATTACACAATAAGCATGGTAACATGAAAATGTTAAGTAGGTTTAGATAATTATTAATGATAAACATGAATGATTTGTCTATTTGTTGATAAGATAAAATATATCAATCTTTAACAGTTTGTTTGAATTGATCACAATGTCATAGTAATTACATATATTTTATTTCTTATTTACTTACGTTACAGAGCCCCTTAAGTGACATTTTGTCATACTTTTTTCTTCCACGTTTATTTCATTTAAACATTATATTATTTCATATTAACAAAATATTATTTCAATTTTACAACATGATAATTAGCTCGACTATTCGAAGAATAGTAAGAGCTATCCTACTCACCCCGGCGTCGGCGTTGGTTAAAATTTTTTTAAAAAGGCTATTATCTTGTATACCGTCAAAGATATTTGCTTCAAACTTCACATACTTACTTACTGTGACACAGAGCATATCCCTGACAAGTTACATAACTCTGTCAACAGTAATTTCAGAGTTATGCCCCTTTTCCACTTAGAAATTTTGGTTAAAGTATGCATGCAAGCCCTTATCTCCAAAACTAATTCAGATATCAGTTTCAAAATTCTCACAAATATTAACGATGATAATGAGAGCTTGTATCAACAAGTGCCATAACTCTATAAAGCTTTCTGGCAAAATTATGCCCCCTTTTGGACTTGGAAAATCTTTGTCACACTTCTGCATGACAGTTGCTATCTCCAAAACTAACTCACATATCAAGTTGAAACCTCACACAGATACTTAGTATAAAAATATGAGGTCGTATCACTAGGTCCCATAACTCTATGTAGTTTTTTTCAACAGAATTATGCCCCTTTTTGGACTTAGAAAATCTTGGTTAAAGTTCTTCAAGTAAGTTCTTATCTCCAAAACTAACTAACATATCACTTTGAAACTTCTCACAAACATTTAGGCTAAATATCCGAGCTTGTATTAACAAGTGCCATAACTATATGAAGCTTGATTAAAAATTATCTTCCTTTATCGACTTACAAAATGTTGCTTTAACTTTCCAATGCACCGGTAAGTTGTTTTCTCCAAAAGTAACTCAGATATCGGGTTGAAACTTCACACAAATACTAACTATGAACATATGAGCTTCTATCACTAGGTCCCATAACTCTATGTACTTTTTGGAAAGAATTATGCCCCTTTGTGGACTTAGGGACTTACATGCAATACTTTTTGGACTTATATGTTTTAAGTTTTGAATGCAACTTCGTTCTGCAAAGCTTTCACAGGTGACAGATTCTTACCATACTCTTATGCAATTGTTTGCTTATATCAACCAAGTTTACATGATATTGTGCACTGCCTATCACATTGCTTTCTTCTAGCATTATTCGAATAGTCGAGCATTGGCTGTCTTACGGACAGCTCTTGTTTTGATTTTTCAAGTAATATTGTTTTTCTTTATTATTATTTTTTTTTTGCAAAATAACTAATACGTATAACTTTTTAAGTTTCAAAAAGTCTTTCAATCTAATTACCTGTCTAAAACAGCCATGTAGAAAAGTTGCTGCCTAAGCATTCTAACCTTCCTACAAAGTATGATCACCTAAGGCCTGATAGTTGTGGAGAGGTATTGAGCAGATATGAAATTGTTTACAGACAGACTGACAGATGGGCAGACAGACAGACAAGTGAGCTCCATGACATAATATGTCCCATTACTTTAAGTAAAGGCCTAAAAAATATTGGATTTTTCTATATGAACCTCATGATAAAAGCCCTGATTTAGCAACACATTTTCATTTCACTCAAAGAGTTTTCACATAAGAAAATCATATTGAAATAGGCAAACTCTGTTGGGCGTTCAGTTACTGCGAACGTTCTGTAACGTTACATTTGGAGCTCCTCTGCCATTCCTTGCGAAAAATCTCAGACATATTTAGACGCTATTTGGAAACTACTGGTGTTGAAGTAAACAAATATATGATCGTTTAGGCAATGGATGATGTTTCATTTTTAGTCCGTAAATTTTGAAACATCACTCATTGCATTAACGAGCGCATATTTGTTTATTAGATAAGATTATTCGCAGCAAATGGCCGAGGAGTTCCGAATGTATCATTATGTAACGTTCTGTAACATTTTGTGTAATTGAACACGCTACTGGTCTTCAGGATTAGAGAACAGAAATACTGGCTAGTGATTGATAAGTTTGTAGCAACGATGGTCTAAGACTGTACTTAGATTCTCACAGGAGAGCAGCTAACAGTTTACTATATGCCAATTAGGCAAACATTGATGATTAATGTAAAAACTGTACCTGTATAATTAACAGATAAAAACTTGGTGATAAAGAAGTACTGTAAGTACATTTGTACTTGGACCAACTTATTTTAAATATCAAAGTGTTGGAAGACTCTAGTCTTGGCTAGGTTTGATGAAATGTTTGATGTAAGAAATATATTCATTATGTTCATTTAGAAGTCAGACTGTTTAACCAACAGGCTTATGAATTGTGGAACATTTATCACATGATTCACATCAAATAATTACAAAAAAAATGTAGCATAGACAACAGTTACTATCAGTTCTCTTTTAGGTCAACCACTTTACAGAATGTAAATTCACAGAATAAGTTGGATTTGCATCTGTATAGCTTTTATACTTGAACTTTGTCAAGAAATCTGACATGTCACTATGATTCTTTTTTGTATGAATCTTATTTCACGAGCAGGGTCTGGACAGCGCTATCAGCACTTTTATTTACACATAGCGATCTAAGTTAAGACTATACCTTAAGTATATAAAATTTGTACAAGTTGATTGTTTATCTTATTTCTGATGTTCTATCATGTTAATTGTTTTATAAAAACTATAATATAATACATTACAATACATTACAATACATTGTATGACAATACCGATTGATGTATAATATACCCCCCTCCTCGTTTACTATACATTGTTAGTTATGATATAATCATTACTTCGACCTGGTTTTCTGTTACAAATGCCAAGACATTGTTTTATCATTGGCATTGAATTCAAACGCTATTGTTTTGCCTGTTATAAAATATGATATAGTAATGTTAAGATCATCTGTATTTTGAATCAAAAGACACTATGATAAAAACTGAGACAATAAATGACCCTACAATGAATTGCAGTTTCTGGTTTCTTACACTATGTCAGCCATCACCTTAACTTACTAGCAGGAAACCTTAGACTAGTAAAATTGAATCAGGAGAGAATATCTGCACTGCTAGCTCAGTCACTAGCAACCAAGTCTTCTTGGTTGTAGATTTGATTCCCATGTGGGGCATACTTTCATGGTGCTTGGTCATGAAAATTTCTACAGTCATTCTCTCTCCTACCACTGATTCTAAATCATGTATTGCAGTTACTGATGGATATATGAGCCTAATAACTGGTTGGCAGCTTAATTCAGAGGTTTTTTATTAAATTACATGTATACAATTTAACTTAATAATTTAATAATATTGTATTGTAGCATTACAGGTCGCAGAATAAATGGCTATAACTTTCTTATTTTTGAATAATTCCGTCTCACAATCTTCAGGTCAGTTTACCTGAACATATTGCCAATTTATTTTTAACACATTTACAGGCACTGACAGATAATTGTAAAATCTAAAAATATAACCAAATCAGTGGGTCATTTGCTTTAACTATATTTATCAAAGAAATCATGAATAATGTACGACAGGTTATAACTTTTATTGTATGTGTTAATTCATTCAGTTATAATATTGTCTTACATTAATACATGTATTGTAATCAGACACTGTTTTAGATATTTCATTGTTACAAAATCTCAGTATAAAATATTTTATACAAGTAAATGTACAATATTTACAATTTATATACCACAGCTATTGTCTTTGAATTTATATATTAAGCTAACTGTTTTCAAGCATGTGCTTAGTTCGTTAACCATGTACTTTATATAATTCAAATGGTTTTAAAAATTTTAATCGGGTAATCACCCCCTATGTAGGTTATTAGAATGTTACATCATGCTACATTTGGTGCCAAGTTTTTTGTCTTATTATATTATAATATATATTATATGTTAAATAGAACAATGTAACAGTTGTGGGTCATGTCAAAGTCAATATATTGAAATCACTGACTGAATTAAAGTTAATATGTTCTAATAAGATCCTATCATATAATTTTGTATATCACAGTATCTTTTACTGACACATTAAAACTTTGTCCTACTGTGAAATATGTTTATAGTTCAAGACTGTCAGAATGTCAAAAATCAGTTTGATTTTGAAATGTTTTGTTGATTCAAATATAACAATGTAACGGTCTGAGAGGGAAAGAAAAATATTAGAGAATTACAGATATTTCCCCCATTTTCTACAACAGGTACAGGGATCGACATACAAGGTCATCTTATTGCCCATGATGACATGTATTTAGATTTGGGCAACGTGTTACTGCTAGTAAACATTTGATTCGGGCAAGTAAAACATAAGACTAATTGTTCAACTGGGCAACCTATTATAAAAGTTAATGTTGAGCCCTTTCTAACATATAGAATAATACCGAAAAATTTTAAGAAATCATGGGTTTCTTTAAAAGGAAAAGCTCTTGCTATAGATCTAATTTGACAATATGTATGAAACTGTAAATATATTTTTAAGGCATCTTTTAATTCCTATTTAGTTGTAAGCATAATGAACACTAACAATTAATAACATTTTAACACCCCAGTTACACATATGGACGGACTTAAATCGGTTTGTTATTTCTTTAATCTGATCGTTTGTCATCAGTATCTGCATGTGTATCTGGGTATCGTCGATGGGGATCGGAAATAGATTGGTTGTTCGTTTTTTCCAGTTTAGAACGGAACCGATGAACACCGATTTAGCACCGATGTCTCCGATTAGTTGCCGATTTATCATTCATCACAAGGTACAGTAAAACTTGGATATAACATACTCGCTGGGCCAAAGAAAAAAGGTATGTTATAACCGAGGTATGTTATATCCATATAGCATACTAAGTATGTTATATACAAAATATGAAAATTGGGCCAGGAAAAATGGTATGTTATAACCGAGTGTATGTTATAACCGAGTATGTTATAACCAAGTTCTACTGTATTAGGTAAAGATGAGTCTCATTGGTGAAAATTATCCGTCTTTTCCCATTGATGATTCATATTTGTACATTGGTGGCTTATCAGAGGCATATCTGTGACAGCTTGTCAATCGGTAATTCATTGGAAATTTTCACCAATCGAAAATTTTAAACATCCCGTTTGGTTAGTTTTCACCAATGAAACTCATCTTTTCCCAATAGCTTGTGATCAGTGATTAATCGACAGCTAATCGGAGACATCAGTGCTAAATTGGTGTTCATCAGTTTTGCTATTAACGGGGAAAAACCAACAACCGATCTATCGCTGAAAACCATGTGTAACTGGACCCTAATCAAACAATTCACTACTGTATTGAATGGTCATCAAATAATGCGACATTTCACCGTAAACTATGAAAGACAACTATTTACTTCAAGTTACTTCAAATCTAACAAAGAAAAATAATTTGACTATAAGTTTTATAAATGCAGGGGTACATTATAACAGCCATGTATGTGTTCAATAATATATAATAATTAAAATATAGATAATGTTATGTTTAAATAGAGTGAAAACACAAATGCCAATGTTAGAAAGCACATTCAATAATTTTTCAGATGCACCACTTACTTAGCTTAGTAACCCAGTTGGTTTCAAACCAAAGAAATAAGTATAAATGGCACTGATATTGGACATTTGATATGTATCATTGTATAGATATTAGACATATTATATATCATTTTATCAATTTTACAATATCGTAATACATGTTATATATTCAATAATCATTTATTTCGTTTCTAACACATTAAAAACACTAAAGTAAATATAACACATTGACAAATAGTCTAGTATTTAAATATTTGATCTAGGGAACAATACTTGATGTAAATATTGTTATATCAACTGTAAGAGAGGGGAATTTCTGACCTTATTTTCTGTTTGTTCCAGATTAATATCCACAATGTTAAATCTCACGGGTAACCAGTGAAAATCACTTAAAATATTTCATGTGACCCGTCACACAGTAATGATAAAATCTAGCCTTGATCAATTATTGTTAAATTAGATTTCATATTATTCCTAAGTGTTTGAGTTCAGCTTTATTCCATTATCAAAGTTCACTTTAAACTTGTACAAATTACCCCATCTAGTACTAGATTACTGTCTATGTTTATTTGGAGAATGTCACCATGAAATTCTCGTTCTCAGCTTGATTAACTTTCAGAACAAGATCTAGATTTGATTACAGAAGTATCAAGTATTTGATATGTTTCATGTTTTGGAAAATTATATATTACTTATTTTTGATCTACTGTTATAAGTATTCTAAAATTACCAATTATGTGAGTGGGGCATGTCAGTGATTGGGCTGAATTTTGGTCTTGCATAGATCTTTGACACAGGATGGTATTTTTTAAAATGATATTTAGTCTGATTTGTTGAAGTTTGTTTTTTTTGTTCTCGCTTTGGTAGATTTTGTTGTATTTTTGTGCATTTTGATCAATAACAGTACTGCTTTAATAACTGTTATTTGGATTCAAAGAGTTATTTCTAAAACCTAGCATTACTGTTCATGGTAATGCCTGACTAGTGCATGGATAGTGATAATATTAATTATAAGCATTTTAAATGGTCCCTCTTAATAATGTACTGCTGTACAGTGGTCTCAAAGTTAGTAATATGATGTCAACTTGCTGACACAACCTAATTCATAGATGAACACACTTAGTGCTTATCTACAGTATGTTCTATTACTGTTCTTGATAAGTGTTCTGTAATTTCAGTTTTATTAGTTTTCTTCAACTTTCCACTTTGTTAGCCAGATTTTTCAATGATCCAGCGGGTGTCTGGTGTCGTTAACAACTGCGTTAAAGTTTTCAATTTAGCATATATTTCTGCCATTTATTGTCAGATCTTTACAAAACTTCATACACTGACAACATACTATGTGATTAACAGAATTAGAAAGTAACCGCAACTCTATCTGACTTTCTTATGGATTATTTCCCTTTGACATTTTTGCATTAAAGTTTTTAAATCCAGCTTAAATGTGGTTTCCACATTACATTTCTTGTTTTATTAAACATGTAATCTGTTAATGTGCAACTATCTAGATAGTGAATAAAGTTGTTATCATTTAATTAAATTTCTTAAGATAAAGGAGCATCATGCAGGTACAAAGATAATGGATTCGATGAAAAATTTGAGACAGACTATCTATTAGATGGTGCAAAACTATTAAATATTTAATATAATATTGGAAATTCTATTTGATTTTGACATTGATATCTGGGAGAATTGCAGGTCATATCTTTTGGATTACAATTAGGGTTTTAGTAATTCATGAAAATAATGCAAGTAATGGTCTCTATCTGAATTAATTAAGGGTCAACAGACGAAAAGATAGCAGTATACCATCATTTTAATCATAGATATTTATAGTTAAGTTTGCTTCTTCATGTAATGAGGAATCAAAATGTTCAGTATATTCTCTATTTAATGTCCCTGTCATAATATCCCCTTTTTTATGACTTAGGACCTACATAATTATTTAATCTTGTAACTATTTTCTGATACTCTTTATAGTTTCCCCTTTTAGCATGCCTCAATCTGATTAAAACCTGATCTAAAAGTTTCTGCTCGCCTACTCACTAATTTAGATCTGGCTGTTTTCTTACGAGGTCATGTTCAGGTGACCTGTTCTCATCATAATATTCATGACGAAATCGTTATGTTAAGTAACTTGTTTGCATCCTCTACGTCTCTCAATTTGAAATGAGCTGTCCAATTGCAGACTGTGAATTATACCGCTGTCAAATTAGCTCTCAAACCTTGGTCTAAAAATAGAATTTATGAAATCAAAATGCTATTAATAGTGTTTCGTCTAGATGAAAGCTATGCATTGATTGGTTCACATAAAGGTCATCTTGACGTGACCCTCCATGGGAACCTTAGAGATCCTGTGCGACAACGCTCTACAGGATATCTGTTTACAGAGATTGGGCATGCCTCTGGGGCCATTTATTAGAGAATATACAGTTAAACTTTTGTTTCTTGATATAGATGACTAAAAGTGGTGGATTTCATCTTAAGGTAGAACTCCCATTGTGCCAATTTGTAGTCATTAATATATATTTGAAAACCATGATAAATGATTGCAAAATAAAGTATTTTTCATTAATTTCTTATTTTTAATCATTTTGCATTGATTACATTTACGAAATGACATGCTATTGCAAAATTATTATTGAATTAAGTTAAATTTGTCCACCTGTTATTTAATTGTTTTCTATTCATTTGCCTTTAATGTTTTTACATGTTACTGGATATTATTACATGTAATTTTATAAATAATTCTATACATTGCCCTAAATTGGAAAACATAAACTAGTTTGAACTAGTATGACATTGTTAAGACTGTTTTGAACTAGTATAGCGTGACTCTTACAACACTTACACATTATTGATTGATTGATAAATGTTATTTATTCTAAATGTTGTAAACATGAGAAACTTACAATGTCCATCGTAAATAACAAATTAATAACGAGTTAAAATACTGGTAACTAATTTACTTATTAATTAGTAAGAATACATTGTAGTTATAATATAATAAAGGCACATTTGGATGGCAAAAACCACAGAAAGTAAACCACCACCAGAGAAATAAAATTATATTATCATTTTCAAGGCCTTTTTTCAGTATTTGGGGAAGGGGCCTGGGGCCTTTTTATGTATAGAACATTTGGGGAATTTTATCGCAATTGCATAGAATGGGGAACAAAAAGCTATGGTAAACTCCAAATTTGGGGAAAACTGCATGATTTTAAAGAAATTTCAAGAGGGGAATTGTTAACGGCCTGTTAACAGCCCCTGTTATATAAGGGAATAAAAGGCCTGATTTTATTCTTGCTTCCTTGTGTTCTTTAAACTCTTTCAAGTGTTCTTAATCTTTGTAAAATGACTATTGTAAATATTGAAAGACTAAATCTAGTATTAAGTAATCATAATATTTATTATCAAGAAAGCGACTAATCTCATGGTATACATTATTATAATATTGTTGTTACTATAAACTTAACCTATAAATTGGTATTTAAAAAATTATAAAGTATTATGTTATGTTGAAACTAGATTAGTACAGTATAACCTCTGCAGAGCGACCGTTTCCAGAACAAATCCTCTGCATAACAACAGCCTTTTACGTACATTATCTTTAGGCATAATTTCAATTGATTTTTACCTCTGTAGAGCAACAACCTCTGAACAGCAACACCCTTTAGTCCCAACCAGTGGGTATTGTTCAATAGAGGTTGTACTGAAAACAATGTACAGGATCTAGATCAGTCAATGTGCATACAATACATAGGTGTATATCTTATTACAATTATTACTTATAACAAGCTACTACAGCTTATACAGTTCCCTTCAAAAGTTCTTTGACCAAATTAATGAAATTTTTAAAAAGAGCTGATAAAATGCATACTTTAAGTTATTTTACTATAATAAATGTTTATTCATGTAAAAATAAATAAGGTTGAACTTGCCCTCAATGCATATTTGTTTATAATCGTATGCTACACCACTTATGGCGAAACATATAATATACCAACAGAAACATAATGTACAAAGTAATCCATATGTACAAGGTTTACATAAAAAAATCAGTATACATGTACATTCTTTTTAGTAAGGCGAAACAACTTATTAAAACAGTACAAAAATCATGCTGCTTCGCTGTACTGAAAAAAGTACTGAAATTTGTACTGAATGCCTTACTTGTACTAGTTTGTAAGTAATTTCTTTAGTCAATAATACTGAATTGTTTTCTTATTTCAGGATACTCCATGTGTCTTACGTTACCTTGACAGTTGTGAAGGAATCAAAGGGACAGTACAAATACTGAAGGACATCCAGAATTACAAGAATGGTTTACCATTGGTTTGAAATCAGGAAATCAAAGTATTGGGGTTTTCCGTCCTGCACTGACCAGGAACGAACAACATGTTTAATACATGTACATCATTGCTCAAAATATTATGTTACGAAAATAACTGTTGTTGTTTGAATGCATATTTGTCATCGTAACGAAACATGTTTGTTACTACCCCAGGTAAAACCCATAAGATTTAATTCTAGATGAAGTATATTGACAGCCAATCTGATTTATACTTAACAAACTCTGATCTAAACAGACCAATATTTTACAGCTGTGAGTACAAGAACTCTGTATTACAATGATGTTAATGGAGTCAAGTACAAAAGCATGGCCAAAAACATGGCTAAATTTTGACATAGAATCTGTTTACTAGCTTTCAAAAGCTTTCAGATGGAAACCATTTTACTAAATCAGACTGAGATGTTACAACAAGATGACATGGACAACAGATAACAATAAGGCGAGTATTTTTTATTTGTCGATACTTGAACCCTCCTGTTGGATTTTTGCCAATTTCAAAAAAAAAGTTTTGGAAATTCTCAAATTCTCAAAAAATTAATTCTGGGGATTTATTTTGCAAAAAAGTGTCAAACTTTTCAATATGTCATTTCCTTAAGCATTGTTTGCTTAATCAAGAAGGAAACATAAATAAATTAATAAGCCTAATTAATAACAACCATATATTTAAAAGTTTTTCGTATTTACAATGTAGTTTCAATCTGGAGTGGATCACCAGATTTAAATTTTTTAGATTTATACACTTTAAATATTCTTATATAATGTCTATTATTTGGTTATCCTGAGAAATAACCCAGAAATTGTTTACAAATAAGAAACTATATCATATTCATAATAAATCACAATGATTAAGTATAATCCAGTTAACATCAAAATTTTCCAGATTTTTTTTACCTCCTCCTGTCGACATTTTTGTCACCACACTTCGAGTATCAACAAATATAAAAACTCTCGCCTTACTTTTTCCAGTAATGTCATAGAAAAGTGATCAATGAATTTGTGGAATTGTAATAGATTCTGTATGGAAATTGAAATGAAACTGATAATATTGTTAATTGTAACAGTCTTATTTTGTTAATTTTTATTCAACTGTCAGTAATGCTTACATTGTCCCCCCTTATTTAAATATTTGATCGTTGAACAAATATCAGTTGGCCTATTTAAAGCAGCAGGGTTAATGTATGCACCCCGAACAGTTGAATTTAATTTAAGAAATACTACAAACCACATAAGACATATTATAATTTATATACATATTTATTATCGAGGGTTTAGCGCAAAACAGTCGTAACTCAATATAAGTAAAGAGTGAGTTATGACCATTTTGCACAAAAACCCGCGTTATGTTGTCATGAACAAGCTTTTATTCTTGTACTAAAAACATGAATCAACATTTTATTCTTAAATGGCAGTTGTGATCGTGATGAGTGTTTCTTTAGGCTCGCTCTTTTACCATGGTGGTTTCAGGTGAAAATGACTATTCTCATACTGTCCCCAACTTTTATATGACTGTTAAGATGGCTTATCATATTATAAGAATGAGGCTCATTGTCAATACCCATCAAACTTTTATACTAACTCTAGTTTATGATCTCTCTTTTAAAATGTAAAATGCTGGTAAATTTTATGCAACTGTCAGTGACACATACATTAACCCCACTGATTTACATACTTAATTATTTATAATTAAAAATATTGCAGTGAATATTTAAATCTGAGGGGTTAATATATGCAGCACTACCATTTGCATGAATTTTTATCAATATCTATAATAGATGATAACAATAGTTAGCCTTGGTATGATTGTTGAAATGTATGATAAATTTAAGACAAGTTCAAACTTTGAACATTATTTGATGAGGATACTTGAGTAACCTTTGACCTCCATATTTATTATGGAATGTCCCTTATACTTTATGAAATTATGTATTGTGACATCATCTTAATCACAGGTTGCCGGCTTAAAAGATTTCTCACTTTTTTTATTATACACATTAATATACTTAACGAAACTTCTAAGTACACCGATTTCAATGTTGTCAGAATTTTCATTTTTCAACATTTATGTCCGATTGTTAATGGATATGTGTTCAGGACTATACTGTCGTCTGCTTGCATGGTTTTCTTGCTTCTTAATTGATGCAAAATTGGTTTTGTCGTGCATGTGCAGAAAAGCGGAAATGTACACGTGCTTATCGTGCAAAAATTGCACGTTACTAGTTTAAGTGAAAATCATTAGTGTGTTGATATGCACAACGAAAAATCAAGAAATTGCTCGAATGTTACTTCAAGAATGTGAAATTGACATAGGTCTTTTGCCAGATGGTGCGTCACCTGCAGAATAAGACCTCTTATGAAAATCTTGCAATATCAAAGCATGCGCAACAAAAAATTGTTTTGCATTGATGAAGTAGCATGAAAACCATGAAAGCAAAAGTCAGTATGGTCCAAAACACATTTCCATCATCGATCAGACCCTTATGTTGAAAAATAAGACTTCCTACAATACTGAAATCGGAGTACTTAGAAGTTTCGTTAAGTATATGTATGTATACAATAGAAAATGTTTTAGGGGGGACCCTTTTATGCCGATGGCATGATATAACCTTTCTGTGTTGATGTGCCGTAAAACCCAAACAAACAAACAAACAAACTTTATGCCTACAGTCTATGATCATTATCAACATTAAAATTTGGGTTTTGGTTTAGTATGATTTTATAAAACTTACATCCTGGGGTGGTTATACCCTTCCATGAGAATTTGACAATTATGTCTATATTCCACCGTTAATAAGGTATTTGGAGAAGTTGCCAGCCTTGTGGAATTGTTGGCGAGTACTGGTTATAGAAAAGGGTCCAGGAAAGCTAGGTTAGGTGAGCTAGCCCTATAAAGTGACAATAATTTGTGTAAATCTATAAAGTGACCATAATTTGTGTAAATATGGCATTAAACCTGATAATAAATCCATAGACAGTGTAAAGTCTAAAGTATAAGGGATATTCTATCTTAAAGACAATGTAGTGCTATATACCCTGTTGTTTTCCACAGAGACTTATTATATATTTATGTTATATGCAATTTTCTATTGTGATAAAATCATTTACTATTTTATTGTTAATTCATATCATTATTATCATAAAATCATCTATATTTTGAGAGATATTTTTGTACTGTCTGTTTGTATGTCCGTCTGCTTTTTTTAGTTATGTAATTAAATTTTTCTAAATGTACTTTTACCTTGTTACATTTCATAATCAGTGTTGGTCCATAATATCAAAAAATGTTCCCTTAAGGTAGGTTTGTTATGAAGTAGCATGTTGAAACAGTAAAAATCAGGCCGTTTTGGTTTAATAAAAAAGTACTGATTTTTTCTCAGTAAATTTTCTTCATATGGGTAACTTATGGGCAGTTCACATTGTTCCATAAAATTATGAAATGGAAACAAGTTTTTAAAGTAGGGGCCTGTTCCGTAAGGCGATCACTAGCTAGCACTTTTTGAAATGTACTTTTTGTTGTATGAGAGGTCTACGCAAGGTTTGCTTCAAGCTAGCAAATGAAAGATGGTGACTTTCTCAGACTTAAGTTTAGAATTGTAACAAATGAAAATTATTCAAATTAATTATCATCATGATTATTCTATTTAACCACTTTGACAAAATATAATGCATTAAATAAAAAGAATTATACAATATACATGTATAAACATGTTCCCATAGGGGGCAGCCATTTTGAAAAAGCAGAAGCATTTCGTATTATATGGCAAGCAAGAAAAAACTTGCTATGTATTGCTAGCTAGCGATTCAATTTGCTGGATCAAAGCAGACCGTGCAGTAGGAAATTGCTTGGTACAAAGCAGTCGCCTTATGGAAAGGGCCCTGGATGTGCTTTTTACATTGAAACCCACACTGATCATTTAATGTCACATGGTATAATTGCCATTTTCTGGTTATATCTTGTTTTGTATTTATTAATATTAAGGTTAATACCTGCTATTTGCTTAACAGTTTTAAAATGTCTGAACTGTACACAGATTTTTTGTTTTTTACTCATTTTTTAAAGCTTTGGTTTCTTTGCTGTCATTTAATTTTATCTTTTCTTTGATGTTTTACATTTGGTAGGTTAAGTGTTTGAATATTGGAATTTTAATTTGATAGTTTAAGAATATAGGCAAACAAAATGTATTACAAAAATAGCTATTTTATTAATTATTCAAGTTTTTTTGTTATTCTAAGTAACTATATTTAACTTTGTTATTTAACTAAGAACATTTGAAAGTACTATCTATACATTTCTATTATAGTTAGAAAAATAACTGGTCCCAGGGACAATGAATAGAATGACTGACCATAGTGCTATTTCTGAAGAATTTTTTTAATGAAGCTTAAATCACCTTACTTTTCATGACTGTACTGGACGCTACACCAATCTCCCCTCTGAAGAGTCTCATTCCCAGACATGGTCTTGGGAGATAGTGGGTACTCACAGAAACTAGGCCCAAAAAATTTGATGTTTGTTATGTAAGTTCACAAAAACTAGTATGTCATTTATAAGAGACTTTTGTCACTTTAAATACAAAATGTCATAGTTCTATATAGAAAGTAATTATTCGAAATTCAAACTACCGGTTAGAATATTATATGGGCACCAGTGAGAATAGTTAATGTCAAGCTAAAAGCCCTATTCATAAACTTTATAGATTGTAAAACATTTTCAATACATAGATTGTTATTGCTAATTTTCATTGTTTGTTATAGTTGATGTGTTGTTTACATTGATGATAAGTAAAGTTGGTGTAGAATTGATAAAATGGTACATCCTAATAGAGTTGTTTGATCGGGGAATATATTTATATTTGTTTTGTGTTTTTAGTGGTAGAGTTTAATATTGACTGTAAATATTGATTCACATTTACATACTTGCCCTATATACATTAAGCCTCTAAGTAAAGTTGAATAATTTTTACTATACATTTATATATACAAGTATAGGTTCACCTCAGTTATTTACTTAAGCAGTTCATGTATATCAGATCTCACTTGTTTTTCATTGTTGCCATGCAAGGGGGACAACTCTAATACTTTTGTTTATAATCAAGCACGCCAGTTGGCATTTATCCTTCATGATCATTTTGATTGAACGAGTGTTTTAATTTTAAACTCTAATTTAAGGGTTTTTTTCCAGCTGAATAAAGTGTTTTGTTCCTGATAGATGTGTGCAGAACAAAGTTATTATACACAAAGTATGCACTATTGTTCTGTGACACACGTTTTTTGTCAACTTTCAGTGAAGTTCATCTATTTGAACCATCTAAATTGATGATCTTAGTGGAATGGTCTTGATATAGGAATCTTTTGCTTCTAAATAAAACCCATCATTTTGGAATAATCAAAGTGGACTTTATTGCAGAGCTTTACTGTACTTAAATACTGTTAACCTATACCAGACAAAGAAAAAAGTATTTAAGATTTAATATGAAGTGCCTTATATTTACATTGTTGTATATGATTATGCTTTATGGGGATTTTGCATTGAAATCTGTTCATTAATTTAATAGTTGTGTTAATGTGTGTTATAATTATTTGCTTCTCATTAAACTTCCAATTTTATGGCCAAAAGTGCTATTTTACTTTGTATCAATCTCAATTGTACACTTAAAACATCAATACCTACTGAGAGCTCCTTCCCCCTTGAATCTTTTGAAATAAATTCTGATCCAGAACTCTCATCAAATAAATCAGTATGACTTTTAAAGAAAAAATACTGTTTTTTTAACCAGTTGTGGCCATTTTATAGGAAAAGGGTCACTTAGTTAACAAGAGATTATCTGATTATCTTGACAATATCCACTAAGGTGAGAGATATAGGGCCTTCATGGCCCTCTTAATTATATTTTGTTTGTTATTTTTATTAAAAAGTTTACCCTGTATGTTACTAATGATTTAGTAGCGGTTGAAGCAGGGATGGCCGAGTGGTTAAGATATTGGACTGGTAATCATTAGATAGCCTGCTCCGCATTTGTTGAATCCCATCCGAAACCTATCCTGTTGTTTCCCTGAGTAAGAAACTTTATCCTACTAGCTCAGTACTGGGGGACCAGGAAGCGGACTTGATAATGATTGATCAAAATTGTAGAAACTTGTTTCACAATCAAGCTAAAATAAATTAGTATAGTGTAGTATTTGTTGGTGTTTTGTTTTATCTATATTTTAAATGTTTTAAAACAGTCTGTGATAAAATGTTGTATTGTTACATTCTTTATTTCTTTGTTATTTTTTGCATTTTATATAGAAAATTTTATCTTGAATAATAAAGTCAGTTTGTTTTTATATGTCTGATGATTTGTTTAAATAAAGACTACATTAAAATGATAAAAGCTTGTTTTGTCTTTCTTATTTGTTTTACATAAAATCTCCCTTCTGTTATTAGGTTAATAGTGGTTGAGTGGTTAAGGTTAGACCATGCAAAATTGGAATTTTGTTAAGCGTCTACTCAAGTTCAGCAAACCTAGGTACCTATTCACAAAAACACACAAACCGAAAACGAAAACACAAATACTTTACGACAAAAACAATACATTACATAGATTTTTTTAATGGAAAACATCATCATAATAATTATGAAACAATAGTCTGAGCTACTTATGAAATGATTAGTTTAAGCACAGCCTTAAAACATATGTTTTTTATAAAATTTCTAGTGTTTTAACGAAATTGTCGTTATCAAATCTTGGAACATTGGAATTATTTAAGAAAAATTCACCTACAAATTATTTTTTTCCGATTGAGGACTCTAAAACCTACGCACACGTGGACACTTAACAAAATTCCGATATGACATGGCCTTACAGACTGCATCTCACTGAGAGATGACTGTAGCTTCTTGCCAGCACCAGATACAGTCAAATTTTATCTAATGAGCCATGACTGCACTTTCGTATTTTTAAAATTTTTGATACTCCTACAAAAAGTTAACAAACCTTGTTTAACTAGGCATTATCATTGCATAGGACATTTGTGACCATTTTTCATCGTACTGAGTCATATCAGAAGATGTTTATTGGTGTACAATACTTAAGATAGAATAGTTTGAATTTATTTTCAATGTAGTAATTACTGGTTATTCCTATTGTCAATGTAATGATTGAACTCTTCCAACTTGTAACAGCTCACCGAATAAAATCGGACAATGTGGCATAGTCAAATACTTCAACGTCGTGTAGTGCAGTCAGAACTTGAACCAGGCTTGGCGTAGTCACTTCAGCCATGTATAGTGTACAGCTATGACTGGTACATGTATATGGCCACACTGTTGTGTGTATTATATCTCTGGATCATAAGCACCAACAATAACAACACTAAAGGATATTGCTTATAACAACATTAACTCTGATATGAGCTTTTAATAATGGTCCATAAAAGCTCTAGTTATACAATCGTTATTTACATAAACTCCCTATGCAAATAGGTCCAGTGTCAATACTTAACAATAATTATAATGATACAATAATCATAACTCATCTGAGCAGCCCACAATGGTGCTCACAAAAACTTAAACCTTTATCTACAGAGTAACAACAACTCAACTCCCACTAAACTCCTACTGAACTCCCTAACATTATGAGGTATATATAGAGAGTGCTAATGAAATCATATTAATAAGAAATATGACATTCATCAGTGATAATGGAGAAAATAATATACATGTATATTATATAGATATAGTAAAGAAAGTAGGGATATAGTATTAGCAGCATGTTTGCATATGACATAATAGCGCGAGCACAACTTTCTGTACTTGTCAGTAACATATAAATTTCTTAGATAAAGAGTAGGCAATTATTATGTACCAAAATTTTATAGAGCTCTTTTTTAGCGCTTCACAATCATATGCATAATTAGGAAAAAATTAAATTAAAATGAAATAGAAAATTGAAAATGGTTAAGAGATGATAAAATATAAAATAATAAAATGAAGACTAGTATAAAACTTAAGAATTAGTGATCAATTAAGTGCAAATAGTAGTTAAGAAACAAGTGGGTTATTTAACAGTAAAAGATAGTGAAATGGGTAATAACGGACTGTTGATAGAAAGGCAGCCAAGTGGTTGATGTGGAATCTGGCTAGATGCCTTGAAAATCCATGATTGCAAGGTGCAAAGTTGGATCCTAATACAAGGCTCCCGCCCGAACATCCATCAGCATCAGCACCTGATTGGTTTATAGATAACATGCGTGCACGAAGATTGAATGCTGAGGAAATTGCAAAATATCTTGATAATACATGTATAATTATTTATTGCATATGTTACTATAAATAGTAACAAAATTGACATGGAACTGTGCCAATATAGCCTAAATGTTGGCAATATATTCAAGTATTGAGCAAGTGTGCCAAAATATCGATATTGAGGCAACTTCCGGTCAATATGCACAATGGCAGACTTTCTGCATGTGAAATTTGTTACGTAATTAGCAACACGAAGCAATCCAATTTTACGACTTGTGCTTTTTTTCATAGTGATATAAGATTAACAACAACCAGACTTACGTTTTATAATAAGCGTTCATTAAATTCCAACGCTTCAGCATTGAAAAAAACAAAACAATACACATGACGTAACGTCAACATGCAAATTAGCTCGTTACGTCGAGAAAAAATGTATTTTTTGTTTTTGAAAAATCATCATTACATGTAAGAGTCAACATATGCAATAAAAAGGTTATTAAACAGGGCAAGTGTGGCTATAGCCCTTGGGCCAATACCTAAGCAAGTGTACCGATATCTTCCTCAAGGCACACTTGCCCTGTTTAATAACATCTACATAATGCATATGATGTTTATATTTTTCAACAAAATTTTATTCAACAAACTGGACAAATATTTTTCTTCAGAAATTTTCTCACCAGAACATTTAAAGTAAAGTAACAATGACTACTTCCTTCCTGTGAACTAAGAAATATACATGTCCATGTACATGTACTACCCGGTATCACTTTCTCCATTTAGTAGGGGATCAATAAATTAGACTGGTAATACCAAGCCACTAGATACTTTTTACCAAAAACTATATATACCCCAAAAATCCTTCTTATCAGGAATCCTTTCTAATCCAGACATTCACGCCAGACCAGATTTAAGAGCAACAGTTTGACTGTTCCCAAATAGCATATGTAATAACTGTATACTGTATCATCAATCATCAGTCTATCACTAGAGCCAGGTATTGGGTTATTTGTGTCCAGATATCTAATGCCTCAGTCCCATAAAAATCGTGGCTTGTTGCAGACCCGTACGTGCAGACAGCCGTAAGCCGTGGGAAGCCCTGCATATTAAGGTGACGGTTTGCACATGGCACAAAACAACACACCCGGACGGAGCCGTAGCTGGAAGATATGTAAGTTAATCCATAATTGGCCACGACTTTGTTCACAATTTGACTTTGAAACTGATACATGTATCCTTGGCTCATCTAACAGACCCTGGTAAAAACGTAACAGTCCCTATGGGTACGCAAGAGTTCGTACGGGCCCTTGCGGAGCTTGATCGCACGGTGCCTGTACGTTGCTCTCACGGCTATTTTTATGTTTATAGGACTGTAGCATAAACCTCTACTGAGGTAGTTTTTACTAATTTATTTTAGCTCCATTACCTGGTTCCCTAGTACTGAGCTATAAGGATAGAGTTTCTAGCTCAAGGAAACAATGAGATAATTTGGATAATTTGAACAAATGTGGAGCTGGCTGTCTGTTTATTGGTCTAATGTCATAACCACCTTGTAATGCCTGCTCTCCAGAAATAACAGATAGGACAACCTGCACTGTACAATGACTGAAAATTGCCATTACATTGTGATTGTGTGATACATGTATGATTAAAAATTGGCAATAGTAATATTTTAAATGAACATTTACTTGTTCATATTGTTGGATTTTTCTTCAGCAGTTCTACCTTACCTTTCAACGAGGAGCAGAAAACTTCTCTCAATTAAGAAAGAATCAACATTATTGTTAGGGCCTAAATTAAATTTTTGTTTGCCCTTTACAGACCGAAAAATGCTGCCGACTCAAAAAATGTTATTGGAAAAATATATGTGGTGATTTTTTATTGGCCACGACCGTTCATTATATTACTTTCCAATAGTTCCTTTATGCTAATAATTCCGCTTTAGATTCCATGAATAAATTGTTGTCATATCTTGAAAAACAAAAATATTTTTCCTACCTACCAACCCAACCCAAAATGTAGGGTCAGTAAAGGGCAAACAAAGTATTTCTTAGTTTAGGCCTAAATATTCATGGTACAACCTGTCACAAGCAGGATTCCACTACATCGTACGTAAAACTATTGTTGTTGAACAGAAAGATGAAATAACAACTCAACAATGTTTTATTCTCTTGTCATCTTTTATTCTGAGACAAAACAAATCAACAACAATTCATTAATTACACCACTTTACATGTACATTTATTAATTATATATACAGTAAAAGTTTGAAAACTCAAACTTCAAGGTTATGACAAAAAGTTCAAGTGAATAGGGTATATGACCTATCCAAATTTGAAATTATTGCTGTTTTTTAATTCTTAATAGTTTTCAAGAAGCATTTTAACAGTATACCAGTAGTTAAATAAGAAAAAATGATAGGATCCAAGTAAAATGTTCTAGTAATATGGGTACATGGAGCTAGCAGAGTTCAAGCCTTCAAAATTTCACTGTATTATACATAAAAAATATAATTATAATAAATAATTATCTATGTATAATGGTCAGTGACCATTAAATCATGTGACATGGTCAGTGACCATTAAATCATGTGACATGGTCAGTGACCATTAAATCATGTGACATGGTCAGTGACCATTAAATCATGTGACATGGTCAGTGACCATTAAATCATGTGACATGGTCAGTGACCATTAAATCATGCGACATGGTCAGTGACCATTAAATCATGCGACATGGTCAGTGACCATTAAATCATGCGACATGATCAGTGACCATTAAATCATGTGACATGGTCAGTGACCATTAAAATTAAACAATATCAAAAATATAATGTAAGGCTTGTTCAAAAATCCTTACAACATAAAAAAGTATAAAAATAACAAAAGCAGATCTTTTCATAAAATATGGACGGATTTTTTAATACATATATTGTATATGAGTAGTATTATACATACAACGAATAGATTTTCTTAAATACAAACATTGCATTTGAGTAGTATTATACATACAATGGACGTACAATGGACGGATTTTCTTAATTCATACATTTGTAATTTTATATAAGATGTATGATATATAAAACAATGGCTATGATAAAATATTATGAACACAGTAGAAGTCATCTAGATATGACTTGATCCAAAGGTAATTTCAATACACTTCCCCCAACTACCCATATTTAGGTCACTTAAAAAGTACTTTTATATTTACTCATTGTCTTAATAACACAAAGGCTGGGACAAGTGAAAAATGATTCAAGCTTGTAAAAATTTAAGTTAAGTTCATAATTTTGCCCTTTACTATACAATAAAATAATTTGAGTCAGTGCTTAAGAAAATATATGGTTTGGCTTTCTATTAATAATGATACAAATCCAAAATCTCATATGTAGATACTGAACAATCAGCAGTTCATGACATTAGTCAGACCCTTTGAAACATCATGTTTTAAATCATTATCTTAAATTATAACAAAAAATATAATGTGAAACCACATTAAAGCTGGATTAAAAAACTTTAACGCAAAAATTTCAAAGATAAATAATCCATAATAAAGGCAGGTAGAGTTGTGGTTACTTTCTAATTCTGTTCATCACATAGAATGTTGTCATTGTATGAAGTTTCATAAAGATCTGACAATAAATGGCAGAGATATATGCTAAATAGAAAACTTTAACACAATTGTTAACAACACCGGACGCTCGCTCACCCACCCGCCCGTGTTTCACCAAACTATTAGCGGAATTATTTTCGTTGAAAAATCCGGCTAAAAACACAAACACATTAATATTTTGTTTAACTCTGAGATCTCTACTAAAATATATAAATTATAGATAATTCTAATATAGTCACATGTCCTTTCATTCAATATCATTCTGCTGCAGAATAAAACATAGTCACTCAATTTGAAGCATTTACTAAGTAACTAAAGCTAAAGCATTAGTTATTTAATTTTAGCCTATCAAAGCCCATGCCTTTGTTTTAATCTACAACAAAATATAGTATAACTATATAAAAACTCTAAACATTGGTGGAAGTTAAAAGTTTTGGAAATACTGAAAACCTATTTTCATAATACTGAAACAGAGAGATTTCATACAAATAAATCAAGAAAAATCAATCATCAAAATACTAAAATCAGTATTAAACTGAAAACTTTCACACAAGTGCATGTAATTTCTTTACTAAAATCTATGGCATCCAGAACTCAATTCCACTATTGAAGTCAATACATACAAAAGACAGCGTAATCTATTTTTGAATAAAATCATTTTGGAATGGTATAATCATAAATATCACAGATATCAAATTATATCACAACAAAGTCAAATAAATTTGAAAATAAACATCTTCAAATTTGTAGAAATTTATCAAAGCTACCAAATAACAGCTTGATACATTTTATGTATTATCTCCTAGTGATCATTCCAGAACTCAGAAAAGGGCAGGGAGGCAGAAAAAGGGACAGGTCATAGCTGAGGGTAAATGTCTCAAATGCACTGTTACTGCATAGAAAGGGACTAAAAAGGACAGGGAGGGAAGAAAAAAGGTAGGGTGCAGCATCCTGCTATTCTGCTTTGAAATAACTACTATATCTCCAGAGATTCATACAAATCAACTGATCATATGTACACAAAATAAGTAATTCGATTAACTTTAAATTTCTTTTGTCAGAATGTCTTACTTACATTAAATAGATAAATGTGTATTTCATGTAACATTATAGTCTATTTTTTCTCAACTGTCTAAATTAGTATAATTTCACGGTGATTGAATACACACTATCAAAATATCACCAGTGTTAGACAAAGAACATGAAGTCCCTGTGAAATTATTCATATTTTGACAGTAGATAAAAAACAAGCTTTAGTATCATAACTTTTGGATAAAAATACATAGAGTTTCTAACTTTCAAATCAAAATTATTACACTAGAGTTCTAATTACTTAAAGTTTCACAAAAAGTACAAAACATATTTTAAACATTCCATGTAAATGCAGATAGGTTGATGGTTCTAGCATACAAGTGTTTTGCCTTTTGTATTAAATTTTTTTATCGTAATTTAATATTGTAGTCTTTGTATGGTTTCCAAGGCTTTTGTTGAAGACCCCCAAAAAAATTCAACATATTTTTTGCTAAAAATAGAATTTCCTTTACTGCTGGACATGTAGTCCACTATAGGTTAGGCCATGCCATATCAGAATTTTGTTAAGCATCCACATACATGTAGGTTTTAGAGTCCTCAATCAAAAAAAAAAAAAAATTGCAGGTAAAATGAAATAATTCCGATGTTCCAGGATTTGATACGACAATTTACTTCAGGAAAAATTGTGTTCCATAACGATGTTATTCATCGTAAGCAATTTATCATAACCGGTTTGTCAAATTTGAGTTAACAGAATTCCAATTTGGCATGGCCTTAACACAAAAACTCAGAGTTAGCAATGTCATGTCTATCTTAAGTAATCTCGATCATCATAAACCAGCTAAATATAAAAAATGATTGTGACACTGCTATATGACATAGCACAATTTCACAATCAATATATTAGGTAATTATAACTTAAATTCATGTACAGTAAAGTTTCGCTTTAATGACCACCTTGGAAATTTCAAATCATGTTTTTTTATAGCATTCTTAATTCCCAACAAAAAGGTCCCTATACTACATATGATCCTTCTGCTATTAAGGTAATTGATTTTGATAATAATAATAGAACTTGACATAAAAAAGATAATATTCAACAATCAATCTAATGGAGAATCACTCAGATATAAGGTGTTTGGAAGGTTAATCTCTAAACATTACTCACTTCTATAATCAAGTGAATAAAACACAGGGGTGCTTTTCACAAAAATTTTTAAGAAAAAATCTTTGTAAGTCAAAAGCAAGAAACATTAATATTATGCTCATTTTTTGACTTATCAATTCTTAATATTACATAATTGTGTAGAATTGTGTATACCTTTTGAATATCATATCATAGTTATGCTTATTATCCGTCTGACTTTGAAGTGCTAGTTATATGTAACTGACTTACAAAGATTGTTTTCGTATTTTTTGTGTGAAAAGCACTACAGAACAGTTTGTAAATGTATGTATAACAGATATGTATTATATAATTTCATCTAGAATCAGAACCCAACAGTAAAGTAAGCAGATCTTTTTAAATGGACTAAGTGGCTTAATGCCAATTATAATGCCCACACTTCTTTGACTAAAATCATCTAAAAACTCCATCTTCTCTCCCATAGATCATCTTCTCTCCCATAGATACATGTATCACAGTTTCAGAAGGATAATCAAAGTTGAAATCAATCAACTTTTGCTGCTCCTGGTTTTTAGTACTTTTCAAATGGAGTCTTAAGTTATACAAAAATAAATGGGAAATATACAGGTGCCAGGTAAAAATGTTGGACCCATTCATGTAGTTAAAACTGGCTGGTTTTTTTTGCTGGATAGCTCAAGGTGGCTTTTTTTCTGGGGAGCTCGAGCAGCCTGTTTTTTCTGCTTAGTTAAAATGGTTTTTTTTCTGGGTAGTTTTTTTCTGGGTAGTTTTTTTCTGTGTAGTTTTTTCTGGATAGTTTAAGCTGGCAGAGTTTGAGTCTTTGACATTTCAGTGTAAAGTGTACATTATGATTTCCTAGCTCTAAGATGTGCCACAGCATTAGGTGTAAGTCCAGCATCTAATAATGTAACACTATCATCGGAATGAACCTTGTTAGGATGAGCTGATACAATATCAAAATCTGGCCCATCACTTCCTCTGAAATATAAATAAATAAATCAGTAAAATTCAAGGGTGTAATTTTCACATAAATCAGCTGATTTTGGCATTTCAAATCATTAGAGCTGTCATTGATTGGGCTCGAAGTGCAATATTGATATATTGAGAAATAAATATCCCAATAAACCAATATTTCGACGATAAAGCGATATTGTTAGAATCGATGACAGCTCTACAAATCATCCAATCATCCTAGAAATCTTTTGAAAAATGTTTTAAAAACTCACATATAAAAATTAATTCTTCAAACCAATAATTGTAGCTACTAAACATACAATTTCCCATGTAAAATAGGTAAATTTTCTCAATATACCTGAACACGTATGTAATGTCAGATTTTAGATTTAGAGTTTATGGCAGTCAGCCAGCATCAACACAATTACAAGCATCAGAATCCCATGCTTTGGAAAATGTTGGCGTTGAAGAAAGACATGGTCAAGAGTGCAGTGTATAAAATTGATCTAAAAGCATGCAATCTCTTGGACACTGATCCTCTGAGCAGGGTTTAATGGAGATCAGGCAATCTAGCTGCCTGCTGCCTATCCAAATAAGTGGGATGTCTGCAGCAGAAAAAAGGTAACACCAAAATTTGATTGATGATTGATTGTATTATTTGATCTAAGGTTGTTTTCACCTTCCTCACTCTGATATAACTACGTTCAAGGTAAACCAGGGTATTAACATATGAGTGTTGTAAGTCTTTTACAGTGATATAAAACAAAATACATGTATCTTACCTTTGTGATGTAATATAATTTCTAAGATCACCTATAGTATTTCTAAATCTCATTTTAAGTATATATGTATGATTTCCATCATGTGATTTAATTCTTAATGTTGTTATATCTCGTGGTGTGTATGGTCTACTGCCTTCTTCACCACTTAATCTGTCAAATCAAGTAAAAAGTAAAAAAATATCAATATTAGGCAACTGCACATTTTTTAAAACAGCGCTAGTCAAACTGGGTGGACTGAGTAGCTTGAAAGGACTTGCGCTCTTTGTCTTCATATATATAATCCCCAAACATTGCCACAATATTCTTCATTGATTTTTTGTCATTATATGAGATGATGATGAAGTAGTTTATAAGTGATTTAGGTCTCTAGTCATTGACACATTGTTACAAAATAGATACAATTATTATCAATTACTCATCAGATTTCATTTACACCACAGATAAAGTAAGGCAATCCTAGGTAACTTTCTTGCTTGAGGAAATTTGCAGTACACTTGGTAAGTTCACACGACAGACCTCTCAATCCCTTAGTAAATGTCCTACCACTGTATCACTACTCTTCAACTCTGTTATGTATGGAGTTTAAGACCTTTCTGGTAAGCTCATGTGGTAGTGAATCTAACTATAAATCCAGCGATTACGGGTTTGATTTCCTGATGATACCCATGTGCCTTTAAAGGTTATGGAGTTAGCTCATGAAATGTGTTGGGCCATTTGCTTACACACCTCTGAATCAAGTAAGGAAGCTGTCAGTCACTGGTGAGGATATGTGTGTAGTACTTGGTAAAAAGTTTGCGTCCAGAGATTGAGGCAAGTAAATTTTATATATTTTACGGTAAAGTATGAGATGCCAAAAAATTGCACTGTGAACTATTATGTATTGTGCGTAAAGTTTGACCCCGACCTGACCTTTATGCAAGAATATTCATTACATTGAATACGAATGTAGTATTAATGCTCGATTACACCGTGGCAGTGAGGATTAAGTTTTGACATACTTCTATAATTTTACAATCGCTGTCGAAGTGTAGAATAGGCGTGGTATTGATTTTCATCCGGATATGTGTAGATAATTACAAGATGCAAATGTGAAAGGTCAGATCGGGGTCAAACTTTACGCACAATATACAATAAAGAATACAACATGACACTATGACAACAAAGACTCTTACCTTTTCTTTAAATCTACCATAGTGTCTGTTTCAACCAATGTTACATCACTTTGATGTTTTGTACCACCCTGAAAGACAGCAATACCTAATTACTACCATTTATGAACCTTCCCTTTCCTCTACATATAAGGCATTTAGTAGGATAAATGCAACACTGCTTTAACTTGATTTTTTTTTTAAAAATTCACAATTTTTTTAATTAATCTAGTAAGGACAGCATTTATTCTGTCTTCACAATAATGAAAATTTTGTAATATACTTCAATTCATTGACAACCTGTAATATCTAATAAAGATACAACTAATTTATCAATTGCCTAACTTTCCATTGGCAGTTTATAAAAATTACTTTCAATGATTGTTATCCTTATTTTGGTATGAGTCACACAGCACACTGACAACAAGGTGACAGTCAATGGGAAATGCATCTACCCTTATAGTCAATAAATTATCAGAAGGCAATGGCTAGAATAACAAAACTGTAACCATAACCTTTGAGTCTAGAGTTTTAGATGATCTGCATACCTACACAATTCTACCTGGCTAGGCTGCAGATACTGAATTATTCAGATGGGTACATTTTGTATTTTACAACTTTTAAACATTCAAGACCATGTCAATTTTTTAAATTATTCCACAAAAAGATTTATTTACTTCTGTGACATAACAAACTGTCATTACATGCACCATTTTGGATTTTGATAAGCGACTACCAGGATGTATACAGCAAAATATTGTTGTCATCTTCTTCAAATAACTTCCCTAACCCTTGACTTGGAGGCTAGGGTTCTGTTTTTTTTATAGTCCAACAGAATAAACCTGAGTTTGACCTTTATGCAAGAATAAATTAAACTCAGTATTTATAGCCTATTTTAGTCTTCTTACGTAAATTGCGCTTTAACGGAAGCTTTTGGCAACATACACATATCTGAACAACTAATTTTGTTTTCATATAAATAAATACTTTAAAACAGTGTCACAACATTGCAGACTTACATGTTCCCCATTAACCAATGATTCCAAAATTTTAAGTACAATAACATGCAATGTTTACAAAATAGATTTATATTCATCTAGGTTGTTATAAACATGTATATAATTGTATACACACATACAGAAACACACGATTTAATGTTTGTGAAGCGCGTAATTATTATAATAAGCTAGTTCAAGCTCAGGTTAATATTGTTGGACTGTAACACTAGCATCTGCCTTATCAGAAAGCCTTAATTAAGTACATTTACCTGTAGAGTATCTCCTATAGAACTTCTGATGTCTATAATTTTACCAGACTTTACTACTGACTTAGGTAATTGTTTTAAAAATTGTTCAACAGTTAATTGATGACCAGGTAATTCACTAGTTGTTTCCCTTGTCTCATCTTTGACTGGTTTAGTACTGAGTGTTGTAGAAGAGGTACCAGTATCTAACTTAGAAGGTACCAGTCTAGATGGTTTAGTTTCACCACCTAACAATTGTCCAGCACCAGTAAATACTTCAGTTCTTCTTTCTTCATAGTAGACTTCTCTTTTATCTGTTACCTAGGTAATGACAAACATGGTTCTTTAAAGTTAAATTTCCTCTACTCAAAGTAGAAAATTTAATTAACATGAACATTTTCAGGGACATTTTCAAAGAAGAAGGGTTGCATGTTTCTTGTTTTTTAGTGTTAGCTTTATACAGAAATATAACATGACTTTATTTCTCATCTAAGAGGATATAATTTTTACATCTTCCAGATTTTCACTTTGAAGAAAAATATAAGGCTTTATATTTTCATCACATATTTTCATTATTAAACACCACATATAGAAAAACATGTTAGCAATTTATAATGGTCACTCAACCAGAATGAGTAATTTTTACATATGAGTAAAAGTTACTGTAACTGCCAGAAGTGATCGATAGCTGATTGAATGTAAAAATTTAAACATGCTAAAGGCATGAAAAAACATAGTACTGCTATGGATTAAGGCAAGTATTGATTTTCAATTTGTTAAGGAATTGTAAATTTGTTCTAGTATAAGGGACAGACTCTCTCACTTCTGAAAAACTAACTATAAACAAATGACTATATGTCTTAAATGGGCAATACTTACATTAAAAGGTACACCATCAGGATATCTAACTTGTAATTCACTAGGAAAATAACCATCTAATATATCTTGTACACATATTTGTGTTGTCCGATCAGTAAATGGTCGAAATGGACCATTAAACATTAATATACCATTAGCATAGACTGTCAGTTGTATAGCATCAGGCATCTGTAACAAGTTATAACAGTAAGTACATAAAATTAATACAATATGGTACTGCAATGAAGGCCACCTTCATTATCATAAAGTCAAGCAGTTAATACATGTATAGCTCGTTTAACATGAGACACAATTTACATAGAATATCGTTAAAGGTGTGTCACCTTAACAAGCTATAATAATATATTTTAGCTAAATTGTGAAACAAGTTCTTACAACTGAGATTAATCACTTTGAAGGTCACGTTGATGTTGATCCTGCTGACCCCTGATTTCCAGCCACTATGATGTAAAAAATGTATATTGAAAAGAAAAAACACATATATAAACAACTCACCTTTAATCTAGCACCATCTTTTGTATGTTTAACTGAAGCCACACCCTCTCCTGCTAGTGCGTTTAAATCTTTAATGTTTTCAAATAATCTATTATAATCAACTCTAAACTTAGGTTGTTGTGATACTGAGGAACCTACAAGAAATATACATGTACATCAATGTAACTTGAGGCCCTGTGCCTAAAGATTTCGCTATGAATCGCTATAAAAAAGCGCTTTCTTGTAGCTATTCTTCATTAGGAAACAGCTTGCTATTTACGTCAAAAGTATAAAATCATTGCAAAAACATATGCTTATATGAACAAATATTAATTAATTTCAATTTATCTATAGTTAGCTTTACATTATAAACAAATTGTCTGCAAACAGGAAGTCACATTACTGCGGAGGCAGCTATTTTGATTCGTAACAGTGCTCTCGGGTAGCCAAGATTTTTTATGCTAGCTCTTGCTACGTAGCGAAATGAAGCGATACCTTGTAGCAAGTCATTTCCTATGATTTTGCTTTGTAGCAATACCTAGCGATATGCTTAGGCAACGGGCCCATTTTCATCACATACAATATACAATAGAGTACTAAGCTATAACTCATGGATTAAGCCATAAAATTTCAAAATGAATAAAACTGTAGACAAATCAATTTTCTCATTAACATAAAGTAACCAGTTCACAAAATTTAAAAAACATAGTCACAAAAATGCTAAATCACTAATTAAAGTTTTAAGAAAAATGGAAATAAAACAACATAGTACTATATTTAACTATGGATAGAACAATGCCATTATTGGGGGAGAGACAAAGAATGTCGAACATGTTTGTACTGTGATTCTTTTTATTCTTCGTTTATTAATACTACCTATTTTTCTGACTGTTTCAATGCTAATTTGAGCCTCATTAGTTTAGACAGAAATATTTTTTCAGCGATTTCTACTCGTGAAAGTTTGGGCAATCAATAAAAGTAACCTTCAATTTTCAAAATCCACTCGCGTTTTGCAAGTATACGAGCTTAAATTAGAGCCCTACATGTTGTATTACCTGGTCTCCACAGTGTATCACCATCATCATCACTATCTACATCAGAATTATCATCGGATTTATCACCTACCCATACCATACCATAATCTGCTAAAAATGTCTGAAAAAACAACAATTTAACCATATATTAAACAATATACATAAATCATTAATTACATTAAAATACGGTGACAAAATTTGAGATTCATATTACTAATTTAAATGAAAAAACAAGAAATGTAATGTGGAAACCACATTAAAGCTGAGTTTTCATCAAGATCTGACCATAAATGACAGAGATATCCAACATATTAAAAATTTAAACGCAAAAATTACAAAGGGAAATAATCCATAATAACGCCAGGTAGAGTTGAGGTCACTTTTTAAGTCTGTTCATCACATAATATGTTATCATTGTATGAAGTTTCATAAAGATCTGACAATAAATGGCAGAAAAATATGGGGAAAAGAAAAACTTTAATGCATTAGTTAACGACACCGGACGCCCACCTGACCAACTGCCCGCCAGCCCTTGTTTCGTTAAACTATTAGCCGAAGTTTTTTGTTGAAAAATCTGGCTAAAACCCTGTATTCACATTGATACTACCTAACAAATATTAATATGTATTTACAAATCAGTGGTTCTAATCTTTTTGTCAACCCTTATAGGTGACATACACACAAAGTCATATCTAGCAATGAATGTGAGTTTGCCACAGAGACATCATTTTAATTTTAAGTACCTTATACAATACAGTATCACCAAACAACAGGTCCGCTAAGATGACCAACTTCAAAATATGGCCAGTTTTTGTCAGGATGCCAGGTGGTCTTATTAGAGAAACTTTATTACCATTATATAATAGTTACAACAAGGTATAGGAAGTCATCCAGCGATAAATGCAGTTGTTTTATAATTCTTTTCAGAAACAACAGAGTTTATCTGTAGACATTGTAAAAAGTAAAATATAAAATAAATAACCCTACCTCCATTTCATGTATTTGTTTTTGTAATATATAACATGTGTTTTCAAGTTCTGCTACATGGGAATGTGTATCTGATTCTGAAAATAATATTAGATAAAATAGAACTTCAATAGTGTTCATATTCTGAATAAATAGCACAACAAAACATTTCAATCACAAATTATTTCCCAAATTCGATGGTTTATATAAATCAAAGGGATATAATTACTCCTGGACCATGTCTTGTGAAATTTTGATTTTGATTTTCCATATATGTGGAAATTTAATAAAAGCTTATCAAGCACTAGGTTCAATGTAACAATAAGGTTTGTCAGACATTTGCAATTTTATCAGCAAGGAATTGTAAGCTGACATCTTGGCATAAGATGCTTAAAAGATCATTTCACAGTCTAACATACTGTACAAATAGGTAAGTTTCTTGCTCAAGTAAAAAAAAACAACATAAGTTTTTGTATAGGATTAAAACCATAGAGAAGCTGGCTATCCAAAGATTACAAGTAAAAAAACATAACCACATGGCCACTTCCATGATTTCAGCAACAGTCATTGCCTTAACCCACGAGTCCAAAGACCAGGACAAGTGAAATTTATTTTTGGCAAGTAAAAGTTACTTACTGCATAGAGTCAGGCTAGTTTATAACATAATGAATCAGGCAAGAGGTTGGAAAACTTAAGGTTATGATTGTAACAAGCATCTATATAAAATAGATAAATGATAAGAAATATTATATACTTTATAACAGTACATTTACATACCTTGGGATTTCTGTAACAATTGAACTTTATCAGTTAATACTTTAATTCTTTTATCCTGCAAAAAAAACCACAAGATACATAAATTACCTTTACTTTAAACATCTATCATCTAATGCTTATACAAACTCTAAAATTAAGCATTTGGGATGTATAAATAATTGTCAACAAGAAATGTAATGTGGAAACCACATTAAAGCCGGATTTAAAAGCTTTAATGCAAAAATTACAAAGGGAAATAATCTATAATAAAGGCAGGTAGAGTTGTGGTTACTGTGTAATTCTGTTCATCACATGGTATGTTCTCATTGCATGAGGTTTCATAAAGATCTGACAATAAATGGCACAGATATATTCTAAATTGAAAACTGTTAACAATTGTTAACAACACTGGATGCCCACCGGCACGCCCACCCTCCCGCCTACCCATCCTTGTTTTGCATAACTATTAGCCATTTTTTTCGTTGAAAAATCCGGCTAAAAATCACATGATTTTGCAATAGCCAAGGTGGTCTTTATAGCAGTACCATACTGTATTATTTCACTTCTTCTCTGTTTTTAATTCCCATACATATCAATATCTTACAATAATATCAAAGAAAACAATCATTTATACCTTATCTGTAAGTTCTTTAGACTGATAAGCCACTTTGGCTTCAAGTTGTGTGATTCTTGTCATCATTGTTGACATTAGTTCATGATCACTTGGTACTGATGCTGTATTATAAAACAAACATGGTACATTATAACCGTTCGTAATAGAAGCATCTACATATATATGCATTAATTAACTTGGTTACTAAGTCCTCTATGTTTTTATCTCTTTTATGATGAAGTTTAAGCTTAAAGATATTAGTTAACGATATTTAACTTGCTCTTTATTATCTTTCCTATTAGTTATTGGATAAACCCACCAAACAAAAAATTCTTAGAATACATTTTTTTGGTTTAAATAATAATAAAGTATATGGTTTTCAAAGTTAATCGAGTGTGGCATACAATTCAGTATGCAATATGCAATTTAAACCTTGTTTTTTAATGACTGGTTGTACCCAACATTTTGATTACATAATCGTCAAAGAAAACCATGCAGAAATTGAACCTATAGCACATAAACTTTTAATTTAACTCTATTTTAAAGTATAAATATACATATACAGTTTCAAAACAAACAAGTTAATTTAATTTAAGAAAGCTATACTATTATTGACTGCGGCTAATAAAAGTTCTTTACAAAATCTATAATTTAAGTAGGCTAGGGTTAAAACTTCCTTTAACAAATAATACATGAAACTGTTCTAGACTAAATACAGACTTAATGAAAACTCATATGGAAAAAACAGAGCGTCTTGATAAATTGCCCATTAGGACTATTAACTTAAAATTTTTCTTGTCCAAACCAAATATTTACTTGCTTGAACAAAATGAAACTTTAGTAAAATTTGTGGGTAATAATTAGATTCTTGTTGCTTGATGGGATGACCTGTTGTCAAAACATGTTGCCATAACCCTATGTTTGGTCATCAAGGTTCATTTGACTACCCTTAATTTTGGGCCCTGAAAATATGATAGCAAGTAGACATCTCTGGCAGTTATGTTTGCCTATCATACTGTAGCATGTTCAGTTACCTTGAGCATTCCAAAACGTTCCGTAACAGAAGTGTCGGAACAGCTCAACCCATCGACAACTCAACCCGAAACAACTCAATCTCCTACTAACGAATTGAGTTGTCCCAACTGTGAGTTAAGTATTGCACAGGTTGAGCTGTCTTCGGGTTCAGTTCTCCTGTACCCGTAATGTTAGCTAACAGTAATTACTAAACACGGGGCAGGTCATTACGATGTACATAACATGTACATACTAGTGTTTACATACATGTATGAATATGAATAACATGATACAAATATATGTAATAGTATAAATTGGTTCAATGACCTTAAATCAGGGTCTATATTCACATCACTAACAACAAAAAATAATACAGTAAAAGTAAAAAAAAATGTTTTCGCAGATTCTTTTTTCCAGAAAAGTAATTGGAAGACATTAAATAGCACATAAAATAACTACTCCTATCACTTGACTAATTATACACTGAAAACCAGAGATTTTATTAAAAAAAGAGCAGCAAAACTTTCAAGCTTGTTGACAATTAGTGTGATTAAGCACAATAATCACCTCTAGATAAGAAAAGAAAAAAATGTTCAGTTACTTTGCCATCATTTATGCCTGCAAAATGCTCAAATTCTTTCCTCATTAAGAAACAAGTGTATTAATCAACAATGAAATATAGACAACTGTGGGCTATATCTTATATATTAGAATAATCAGACAGAAGTTACAGAATTGCAATCAGATAATTATAATTAATTTAGAAAGAAAAACATTCACCAAAACAATCAATAGATAACAAAGAAACCTCTGTAGATATTATCAAGGCAGAAAAGACAGACATGTTTTGAAGAATTCCTGACAACAGAAGGCTAAAGGTAGGTAGTGAAGGCTAAAAGAAGGTAGAGAAGGTTCAGCACGTTCTGACTAAAATGAAAATAAATTGCTAAGCATGTTGTTTGAAATAAATTATAAATATTGCTTCCTCAAACTAAGTACATCAAAACACACCTACACCATTCCAAAAATTGTTCCTTAAGACACTAAAGCTTTGCCTGCTCTTACATTGAAGAAGTCAGTAAATGCCTCTAACTTTGAAATATAGACAATAGTGTGATCGTATTTCTTATATAAAAGAATAAGCAGACAGACCTACTATCAGATAATTATAATTAATTTAGAAAGAAAAACATTCATCAAAATAATCAATAGATAACAGAGAAACCCCGAAGATATAATCAAGGCAGAAAACAGGGACATGTTTTGAAGTATTCTTGACAACAGAAGGCTATAGGTAGGTAGGGAATGCTAAAACAAAGAAGAGAAGGTTCAGCATGTTCTTACTAAAATGAAAATAAATTGTTGAGAATGTTGTTTGAATTTAAAACATAAATATTGCTTTCTAATAGGAAGTACAACAAAACTAGCCTACGCCATTCTGGAATTTGTCACAAGACCCTCAGGCTCTGCATATCTTCACAAACATGAAAACAATTTGCTAAGAATGTTGTTTGAAATTAAAACATAAAATTTAATAGTGTTTCCTAATTCTTGTGCATCAAAACACACCAACACCATTCTAAAAGTTGCCTCTAAACCCTCAAGCTTTGCCTCAGTGCTATTGAAGTCAAATAATGCCTCTTACTTTTCATTTTAATGATAATTTGGTTGTTGTTTTTTCTACAATGAATCAATGGTTATCACCATATTGACTCTTATCATTGTAATATCTTTATTAACCAATCATAGATAACAGTCAGAAAGTGAACAGACGTCAATAATTAGATCAATAAGTCATCTTAGGATGAAAATACTTTTTCTGTTCACTTTCTTGAAACTTGTCTAACCAAACAACAAGGAGATAGATAGAAACTTTAAGTTTATCTCAATTATTCAATAGTTAATGCATGATAGAAGAAGGTCTGAAAACAATTATCAGTTCACTTGAGAGAATAATGCTCAAAGAGCTATATAATGAATCTGACACCAACTTTAAAAAATATCCTCTGTTTCTACTTTAATTCTAGACCATCTATACAACTTAATCATGGCCACTGCTCTAACTCAGTTTTTTTTTCAGGCCTAACACTGAACTTAGTTGCATCAAAACAATACCATTTTCTAATCAAGCAAAATGCCAATTGAATCCTTTGGCACCCGAGATTTCAAATAATGACTAAATGTTTTATTTTTGAATGCATATATAAAATTATAGTAAAAAAAGCAAAACAAAGTGTTTTTGAATAAAAAATGAGTGAAATCAGAGTTGCATTTAGATGGCAGACGCAAGCAAAACGGGCAGATGCTAGTGCAAGTGGTTGATGCGATGCAAGTTGACAAGTCTTTTATGTGTCAGCTGACATATAATGTCTCTCACCCAATAATATAGATTAGTGATTAAATCAAACAAGTTTCAACGAATAATTAAATCAAAGTAAATAAGTTGCAGGGAACTTAATGTTTAGTAAATAATATATTGTAGTGACGTTTTAAGGGACAAGTTTCTTCAGCCACTGGAATGAAAGAGCCCATATCCCCTTCAAATTTGTTTTTCATATATTCACACAGGTATGTAATAAAATCAAAGCACTGTAGTGCTGGAAGAACGATGTCCTGAACTGATTTAATAAATAAAGATTATAATTATGTAAAAAATCAAACTTGTCAAAATAATGTATGAAGTAACAATTAATAGAATTTAACAAGAGCAGTCCAAGGATAGAACTAGACTTTTCGAGTAATTTGCTAATTGCAAGGTTTATCTTACTTTATCAAACAAATAAATCAGTCAAAGAATAACAAACCAATTCATATAAATATAAAAGAGGCAGAACTGCTATAACATTAGTTCATACATGTAGTAACGTCCCTTCAAATTTAAGAAGACGTACCATCAATGAATTAGCACATCTATTTTCATTTTGATATCTTAATTGACTTAAAGTATGCACATGCTAACTAGACACTTTATGATTATGTCATTGCAACAATTGTTTCATTTTGAGAAAGAAGTCAAGGCTAAAACCAAACTCATGCCGTTTCACGGAACAAAACTCACAGCAAACCAAGGAAATTTATGATAGTGATCAAATGATTTGTCTTAGACCACTGTGAGAGAGGCCAGTGACTTTAAATAATATTTTCTCTGTTTTAGTTCATTTTTATTTGAGTTCCACTTGCACATTTATGTGTTACGTTAGGGAAGGAAACGGGTTTTTGGTAGATCAGATAGGGTACTATTAAACGTTTTTTCCTGTTTAACGTCAGATAACTTTCTTCATTTGCTTTTCATTAAGAAGCTTTTATATGCAATCGACAAATTAAGCATTTGTTTGATAAATAAGACCAAGTTTTTGAAAATCGACCAAGAAATAAACCAGTTGAGCCAGTTGAATAAGATCGGTCTTTTTTTTTTTTTGGTTTCTGAGTTGACCAGTAGCATACCTTTACTATAAATATGTGTGTGTATAAAAAATATTTTTTTGGGTGGGGGACTGTTTTGTGACGACAGCCTGTGAACTGAATGCGAGAGAACTTATCTTCTTAAATTAATCGGACACCTGCAGTCTGCATCGCGTAATCTTTGGAACTTTACTATCGAATCTATTATTTTGTAAACTAGTCAATCGCTGTGGTCGTTTACTGCCATTCCATCGATTGGAAAACCATCGATTTTGAAATTATTGCATATGTACAGTATTCGATGTCAAATGAACATTTTTGTCTTCAATATCTGTACAGTCGCTCAAACAATGTGAAATTTAATTATGTTTGTCTCTAACACGACTAGAACTATTTCTTCTTCTTTCTAGAACTATTTAACGAAATGGGTTTAAAGAGAGGGACGGGCACAGAATAAACGAAAAGTCTTCAACAGCCTGATCGATTAGAGACACGAACATAAAGTCCCTGGTCTGATATAGGCAAATAGCCATATTTTCGTGCGCCCGACGGGCCCAATAGACGTTTGACATTATGTCATTTGCGTACATTAGGGTGCATTTGCGCAATGGTGCGATTTAGATTGAACACTGGATTTATACAGTTAAATCTCCGAATCGCCAATGTCTGTTCCATTTCGTCCATTTGCGCAGAATTCTCCATTGCGTATTTAAGTCATATTCTGTTGTTTTATTGCTGATAATATATTAACGACCAAAAACGTTATTTAACAATTAAAACTTCATTTCGCTACTGACTGCTTTCGTCCATTTTGCCCCTAATTCTCTATTGCGTGTTTTAGTGATACCTGCAGTAAACCGTATCATGTTGCTCTATTCGCTACTTACTGCATTTCGTCCATTTTGCCCCTAATTCTCTATTGCGTGTTTTAGTCATACCAGCAGTAAACCGTATCATGTTGCTCTATTGCCGGATGAAAAATCAAATCTATGGAAATAAGTAGCAAGCGATTATCAGGATAGTATACCAGCCGAAAACATCCGAATCAAATTTTGCAGTAATGATATGCGGAGTGGATCGGGGTTTTAGCTTAGATTCAATGCTTGGAGCTGAAATTACGGTTTGTTAACTCTGGAACGATGTTCAGAACATCGTTCCAAAAATTGGAGAGGAAGGCCCTATTTCTAAGGGCAGGGTGGGGGGGGGGGGACTATTTCATGCCAGCAGCCTGAGACTTGGTGGTGATCCATATAAGTAATAAGAACTTGTGTGAGTCAGAATTGAACATAATATTAATAAATTGTATATATTAAAGTATTGAATAATGGAACTTCAAATAAATTTACATATCATAAGTCTATGAAAGGTATGCAAACAACAATTTATGCATCATGAAAACAGATTCACATTTTGAGAATACATGTACACTCAAAAACTCTGATTAATCCTCAAGAAATTTCAGAAACTAATTTTAGACCCTAGTAAAAAAATCAATGTACACTAATATTTCTGTACTTACATCTATTAACTATTTTTACTAATGTTGTGCTGCTAAACAATCACAACATGATAATCATAAATGAAACAAGACATGGTAATGACTTATGAGCATGGAGTCTGTTTTTCAAGTTTTAATTTTAAATCCTCAGTTTATAATTCATTAAGTGACATATTGATACAAAAAAAGTAGAATTTAAATAATATAATAATTTTATACAACTATAATATAATTTAATCTGAATATAAACTAGCAAGTGATCCTACATGTATGTATGCTTATAAATGAAGAAAGATCAAGAATACATAAGGAAAGAATGGACACAGTATTCAGAATTTCTACTTAAATCTAACGACTAGGTTTAAACAGTAGAGAGATAAGAATACATGTATGTAATAAACATATGAAGTTTAAATCTCAAATTAATGAATTTTATATGTAATGCCGAAATGCTGCTTAAAACATTATAATTAAATATTAAAATGGAAAAAAAAACACAATCATGTCATACTTAACAACAAATGTGGAAGACTGTCTTTCTCTGATTAGTGATTTTTCAAAACAAAATTGTTTGAATTTGAAGAAACTAATAAGTTAGAATATAGTTTTCAAGATATAAAATGGTGAAAATGTGTTGGTTTTTTATTCAATAAGCTTACAAATGTGCTGTATAAACAAAATTTTCAGCAGCCTTAAAATTTTTGATGAGTTTGTTATGAGAAATTATAAACTTGAAAGTCATTTTAAAATAAGGAAGGAATTCAAATATATAAATAAATGATGAATGATAGGGTACACACTCTTTACTTACTCTCTTCAGAAAATACATCAGGGTCATGGTTAGATAATGATGACATTGACCTTTCTACATCTGAAAATCAAGGTCAAGGTCAAAGGTCAACTACAAAATTCTACTGATCATTATGTTAAAATGAAATCACAATATTCCTAGTACTATGTTAAAGACAAGTTGACATATCATGTACTATACATAGTACAAAACATGTGTATAATAACATGCAAATAACATGAAAATAATATGTAAATAACAGGCATAATAACATGATATTAACATGTATAAAACATCTAAAATAGTATTAATAACAAATAAAATAATATAAATAACATATCAAATAGAATGAATAACAACATAAATAATGATACGTAAATAGTATTTATAACAACATGGGATAATATCATGTGCAATAACATGTAAAATAATTTTAATAATAACACATGTAATAAGGTATATAATAACATATACAATAAGGTTTATTATAACATGGATAATCACATGCAAAAACAATGTGCATAATAGCATACAGTCAAACTTCAAACTATTGATGCCAAAAAGAGACATAATGTACATAATAAGTACAACAAAAACTAATATGAGTAAAATATCTAAGTTAATAATTATAAATAGTCCATCTAATAGTACATATTTAGTATTATCAACACTTCTAAACTAAATTCAAATTTGACTGATTTTCATGCATTGGTAAATTTCAAGTACAGATATCGGAACGTGCAAGTTGTCACACGGTACGGACGGTACACGCACGTTATACGAACACGGACTGCACGTTACACGATACACGAACACGATAGATAGCTTGATTTGCGGTAAAATACACGATTCCAAGTCTCGATACACGTTAAACACGATTGTTCGAAATCCTCGGCTTTTTTCGCCCAGAGAAAAACGTTTCAACGACGACACGTTAAACGATTAATGCGTCTCAAATGTAGATTGAAAACAAAAAATATTCTTCTGTTTCGTCGTAAATGTGTAACTAAACAATAAAGGTTTTGTAAAATTTATTGAAAATCGAGTTTACCTGCTCAAATTCTTATAAACAAAATGCTACAAGTTGGCTTAAATCGAATTTAAATTCACGCACACGATTGTCAACTTCGAAATCACACGATAGACAAAGAAATAAAAATTTAAATATGTTACATTGGTTCATTACACAGTTAAGCTTGTTTGTAAAATATAATATTGTATCAATAAATTTATTGAATATCGACATTTTTAGTAGAAATGAAGGTACACGATTGGCGAGCAGTCATTACACGATAGACAAAGAAGAACACGATTGATATTTTTTTATCAAACAAATTATGTAAGTACTTAATGTATAACAAAAATACAAACTGCAGAATAAAGACTAACAATACTGTCAAAAATTGTTTATGTCATTCTTTGTAAGTTGGCTTTATTCAGATTTAAAACCACACACACGATAGCCGGCAAAACCCACACGATATAAAAAGAAATACACGTTTCAAGTTTTTTTTCTCTGTTTTTATTTTCAAGCCATTGATGGTGAAAAATACTTTCAATTAGTATATTTTTTCTAAACACAGTCTACGCGTGATTAAAAAAATATAAGCATGTCATATTGTATAATAGTCGCCATTTTAGTAGTATGTATACTAGATATAAACGTTTACATGCAGTGCTTGCGTGAAAACGCGGTATTAAGACAGTACACACACCTCGTGTTAACTTACTATTTTATGCCAACTACAAAATCGATATTTAAATAAAAAGTTTTACATATAAATACGCAAATATGAGGGAATAATACGAATAAACTGTAAAAACTAAATAATTTAATTTACTTTAAGAATTAAAACAATGATGACTTTTTTAATTATATAGAGTCGTGATAAACGAGTTCTTGACCAAGTGAGATGTCAATTATAACAGTTTGTTTACTAAACGCTTTAGCCACTAACAAACAAAGAAAATGTTTGATGATTAAGATAAATGAAAGCATGTGTTTACATTTTAAATATAATAATATTAAAACGATTTTTTTAATTTAGTAACAACATTTCGGTTGGGCCGCAATTTAATTGACCGCAGATTGGTCCGGAATGAGCCGCAGTTTATCGACGTACGGCATTTAAACAGGAATTTCCGGTTTAAACAAAGTCAACATTTATTCTAAACTCAACTTAATGAATCGCGGTTTTTCTTTTTGTTAACAGATGATGATTAGTCGACAATGCATAAGTATTTAATACATATATACGTATGGATTTGTCAATATCTCGGGCACACGACACACGGTAATAAAACGCAAAAACACAATATCTCGGACCGATTTTTACCGTCTGATGAGCGGTCTACACGTTACACGATTAAAATACACGGTGAATTATACACGCACACGGTATGAATGATACACGCACGATACACGCACGATACACGCAAATTTCGGAAACTTGCACGATCCGAGATCTGTAAAATGACAAAATACAGTCAACTAATGTCATGCAGATGAGCTGCTTCCCTTTGCAAGCAGGCAGTGACATAATACAACATGCAAAGTTAAACAACACTTAAATGGTTTGTTAAGACATGGGTATATCACATAACTCATGGTCTACACATACATCTATCATACATTAAATTACAATATACATACAATACATGCAGGTATAGTCTGGTAAAGCTCAACTTGCCTTGATTGCTTAAATTTCAGGTCCAAAAACCTGCTTACACATGAAAACCAAGGCAAGGTGAACATTGCTGAACTATACGTTGACAGCAATGTGCAAAGGTAAAAAAGCTAGATGCAAACTGTAAGCAAAGCACATCTGACTGTGATTCATGCAAGAAAAGTAAAATTTAATAATTTGATTAATTATGAATTGATATAAAATAAATAAAAATATATAAATTATGGTGGAATCAAATAAAGTATATTTTTATAAAGTTGGAATGAAGTAATAATACATGTACATAAAATAGTTCTAATCTAATGGATTTTAACACTAACCAACATGCTTGTGTGCAACCCCAAAACCTTGCGAAGAACGTGGGGACACATCAGGTAGTTTAGGGACCCCACCAGCAAAAGGATCACGACTCTTCATTCTTTGTGAAGCCATCACACCAGTAATATCTTCAAGTAACTTACTCTCATCTCCTTGGAAACCAAATAAACAATGATTATCATACAACATAAAACATATACTGAAGAAAAACATTTGGCAAGTTGATTACGCGTTTAATATCTTAATACCTAACAAGATACTTAACAAGTTTTAGTAATGTTTAATCAAGTTCATCATCGGTTATCCCACGATACATTACTCCGCTATGCTGAGTTATGTACCGTGGGCCATTTGGTTAGGAAAACCTTGACGTTGTAATCATAAATAATTAATGAGGCAGTTTCATCGGTTCCGCAAGGAAACAACTGTGAAAACTAGCCAATGAAACAACCATTTTTTTAAAATAAACATGTGCATTGGTCTCTAATGTAAGTGGGAAAAACCCAGTATGACATCATAGTTATTGAAGAGTATTTAATTGTATCACACAATTTATTTGGAAGAAGATTGGTCTCCCTTGCCTTATGCATATTCATGAAAACAAGATTTTGCTAGTAAAATTGCCCAAGGTCATATGTAGTGTAACGGAAGAAAGTACTGTGGTTGCTGACAATGAATCAAGTTGGACATGGGTAATCAGTGTTAGTTTACATAACTTAATTAAACATTTGTAAGTCCCAGTATGTCTTAATTAACAAAAAAACATCACATGGGGTGCATGCACAGCTAGTTCTGTATCATTTAACTTGTTGGAAAGCATGCTAAAATAGCATTTCAAAATCATTGTTCTTCATATAAATCCCTTAAACTCCAGAAAGCAAAAGTTACAGCAATCAATCAGCAACCTTTAACCTGTTAACTTACATTTTCATGAGTTTCTGTTGTAAGGAAAAGTAACTTTAATAAGCAATAAATGAATATACAATGTATATCAAATATATATGATAATTACCTGTGTATGCAGTATTTCTGAATGGTACAGGTCTCTGTCTAGAAAAAGTAAAAAAATATACAAAATACAGTGTCCAAATTGTTGGTAGGTTAAAGGAAGCAGGGAAGCTGAATATAAGGGCAGAGTACATAGTGGGATACATCCCTCCACCTTACTATTAGTTGCTTAACACAGCTAAGGTTTTTGGTTGGTGAATGGAGAAAATAGCAGGGATAAAGAGATTGAGGCAATGTGCAGCATCTTAGTATCCAGCTTTGACATATACTATTACAAAAAAGAATGTGGACATGTATAGTTAAGATTAAATTTATGATTGTGAATTAGTTAAGATTTATTATTTATATATGGTACCAGCCTTTAGGTATTGAATTTTCCTTTTTATTGGTATGAATGTTTAGTGAAATCAGCGACATTGTTTAACATTAATGCCGCTAAAACTTGCAAATCTAACAGTAACATTGGTCAGATATCTATTACTTAACGTAAAACCTAGTCATTTGTCATGTTTTGACACCTGTTTAGCTTAATCCTTTCAATACCTCATGTGACCACCTCTACTACGTCTATGCACAACGTTCATACCAATAAAAAGGAAAATGCATTAGCTAAAGATTGGTACCATATAATATATTGATATGGGAGATATGTCAATCAATGAAATTAATAACTAAGTCTGTACGTTCAAGATTCTGATGTGAAAATAAAAAATCTGCAGACAAAGAGATTAAAACCGTGAACATGGTATCAACCAGTCTACGAAATTAGGATATGAAAGTAGTTGTCAGAACAGATTATTTTAAGAGCAAGCACTAATAACTGACTAAATCCCATTTGCAGAATTTTGGTTGCCGAAGATATTGTTGGTTGCCAAAAGTGCAACTAAAAAGTGGATGTCCATGGCAACCGGACACCCACTTATTTCATAAACAGATCAACTCCGTCATTTAAAAGATATTTCACTCCACAAGTCCTTTATCAACAAAATTCTGAACTTTGATAACAACTGTGAAAACAAAGAGTTGAAACAATTTCACCATTCTAAGCTATGTAAAAATATACACAATGTGTCATAGAGAAATGTGCTCATATTCTTTACCTGAAGCTGGTATCATCATCTCTTTAAATAGACAGATAATTTATGATGTCTTTTTGTTACCCAAATTACTTTTAGGAATAAACAATAATAATAAAACAATATTTAATTTGTTTGCATTTTTTGATGACCATTTATATTTTTCTTGGCCACATGGTCAAAACTGTAACATATCAACTCAAATCTAAGTGTACAAAATGTGTCTAGGTGTCAACCTGCCTAGGATATTAACTTTTCATTCATATAGTAAAATATATTAGTAAACATATTATACATCGTAACATGTACCTATTAAAGCTGCAACGATTCACTGGAAAAACAATTTGATTTGATTTGATTATTTTCGATTTAATTTCTAATGTACAAAGCAAATGAGTTTTCAAACTGATTTATTTGTCACTAGTTTATCATTGAAACTAAAAGTCTTATAATCCTTAAAACTTTTACAGACAAGTTTTAAGGCTGGTATCAAAATGAAAATCCCGGGTTCCAAATCGAAAAATCAAATTATCCATTTTTGATGTATTGAATCAAATTGTTGCAGCCCTAGTACATACTCATATCCAACACAGGCTCAACGTGGATATGCCAAGATGAACACTTAGGTACATCAGATTAAAGCAACTCACTCACAGATTTTGGTATTTTATCATTTTTCATAATTAACTGTCAATTACTGTAATTGAGTTAAGAAAATGAATTATTTATATTTTAAGGCCAACTGTTCAATCAATTGTGCACAATATAGAAATGCACTAAAATTAACTACACTGTAACCAAAGAGCAGGACTCGAATTTAAGCTCGCATACTCGAAAAATGCGAGCAGATTTTGAAAACTGCGAGTAACTTTTATTTAAACTCGCAAATTTTGGCGAGTTGAAATCACAGCAAAAATATTACTGTCTAAATTACAGATACTCAAATCAGTATGGAAACGGCGAAATAGATTGATATTACGGTGTTTGGCTCAACTTATCTGTATCGCTACATGTTACAATGAGCGTCGGAATTATACATATATTCTTTGTCTATCCCACAATAAAGCCCTTGCTCTATCTATAATCAAATACAAATGTATAGTACTATGCTGTTTTTATATATTGCATATATGAATAGTTAAACAACTGAAATTTAGAAAAATGTGAGAGCTTCTTTCATATTGCAAGTTGAAATAAAGTCAACTCGCAAAATTTTGCAAGTCCAGTTTTTTGTTAAATTCGAGCCCTGCCAATGATTATGAGTAATGTTTTAATACAAACAAGTAAATCTGTGAGCTAATGCTCACTTGTGATACCCCCGCCAAAATCTAAAAATATGCGACAAACAGGAAGTAGATGAGCAAGGAGCATGAAATCGCTTTACACCACATGGGACTATGGGATGAAGCAATATGCAAAGTATTAGGCTGCTGCATGTTATAGTTGCTGAGAAAACTGCGACGGAAATTTTGTAACGGACGGACGCACGGACGGACAAGGGTAAAACAGTACACCCCCCTCTTCTTCGAAGCGGGGGTATAATAATCAACATCTTTTTCAATTGAATGGGGTTTTTTGCACTTAATTGTCATTATCAAAACGTTGCTTTACTGCTTTCAATATGTTTCTATACAATTTTGAGAGATTTAAAAAAGTTGATATTTAAGCTGAAATCTGTGATGGAGCAGCTATAAGATAGAATATCAACTATATATAGCAGTTTCAGCAATCACTCTTAATATTCCTAGTCAACACTTAAGTTAATCAAATAAAAGACAAACAATTACTTTAACCCTGTTATATATTGAAAGTTATACTCACCCTAAGGACATTGGTGCCTTATGTTTCTTTAAACTTGACATTGGACTGCTCATTTTCTGTTCCTAAATCAGAAAATTTGTAATATTATTTTAAGTACATGTACTCCCTTGCCTTTAAGCTAGCTTTTATGGACAACATGTCTGTCTGTCCATCCATCTGTCTGTCCGTCTGTACTGCAAACCCCTTTCTCGAGTGTTACAGGCAGGATTTAGTGCATTGTAGGAAAGTGATTAATAAAGAAAATGTTAAAAGACTGACAAATTGTTTTGACAGTAACGGTGAGTAATTGTAACAGTAAAAAGAAAAGAAAAAATTAAAAACAATGAATACTTGACTATCACTGGATCTTTAGCACGGCCCACTTGAACTGGTCAAGGTCAGGGAGGGTTACAATGTTGGTGGGGAGATGGATCCATAGGGCAATACTTTGTGAGAAAAATGAATATCAGTGGTAATCAGAGTTTACTTGTAATTGTCAGAGGGCAAGTGGGCGCATATATCTTGTTTGTCTAGTATAGGTACTAGTATGTAAGATGGGAGGCTGATAGCTATAATATTGTGATAGATTTTGTAAAACATAATGAGTCTTGAGTTTAATCTCCAGTATTCTAGAGACCACCAACCCAGATCATCCTTCATGGCTGTAACACTTGAGAGGGGAAAAGTCTTGTTTTACCCATCTTATGGCATGTCTCTAGACCATTTCTAGTTTATGACTATTGGATTTGATATAGAGGCTCCAGGTAGTAGAAGCATACCGTATTTTGACGCATAAAATACGCATTCGTGTATAATACGCACCAAAAAAATTGACTAAAATCTGAAGAAAAAAACTTTTTGACGATTTTTCGGTAAAGACGTAAGGAAAAATTTCGGCCGATTTTTCTACAAAATCGAAAGTTTCAAAGATCGCAAAATCATACTCTGTCGTGAAACACACTTAAAATTACTGTGTTACGGCCTATCAACCAAACAATCATTTATCTATTTATAAGTGATTGGTAATTTAAAATTATAATCAATAAAAGGTAAGTCAATTTTAGATGTTCTCATTATCAAACAATTGCCAAACATAGTCAAACAGTTCAGTGTACTAACATTATTTATATTTATATATATCCATAAAAATCTTGTAAATTTGGGCATATAATTCAATTTTAATCTGTATTTTAACCCATTTCATTCTATGACCTTATCAGATAAAGTCGCATTGATTTTTTTCAGTTAAATTCATTTATTAACAGTGCATAATTTTTTTACAAGCATACATGTCTTTAACTTGTATTTTTTTAAATTAAAAAATCGCAGTAATAAAATTGTTATCAATGAATCTATAATTTAATTGTCTTTCCAAAAATGTATATTTTTATACACTAATCTTTAATCTATTTCTATTTACTTAAAACCGACCAACAGGTCTCAATAATTTACAAAGACATCGACTGTCACTATATAATTAAGGTTGGCAGTAAAACATCAAAGAAGCCGATATGCCGTTACTAAGTTCAAAGATACGAAGAGCAGACACACATTGATTTAATTTTTAAACTTTTGTTAAATCACATATTAGAATTGAATTATATGCCTATTTATTATAAGATCGTTAATGGATATTTATAAATATAAAAAATGTTAGTACAATAAACTGTTTGGTAATTGTTTGATAATGAGAGCATCTCAAATTGACATACCTTTTATTGACGACAAATTAAGTTTACTCAAACTGTCAAACAAGGTGTAATTATCCGTCATAGCCTGACCTTCTATGCATTTATTAACTGCCATATTGCAATGCTTTCATAATAACAATTGACATGTGTCAAGTTTGTATATTAAAAAATTTAATCCTTTTGTTCGCTGATTGTTTTTCACACATCATATAATATGACGCTTGGGAAGTAAAATTGAGTTATTGCTTGATTAAACATAAACCTTTTTACCCCATAAATTTAAACAAACGAACACAAATTAACAACAAACACGGAAAGCAATTATTTCATATTTAACTTCTAAATTAAAATCTATTATGAATTAACAAACAACAGTCACAACGTTACAATGAAAGAAACATCGGCAGATCAAATAGCGCGATCGCTAGTTTTTATCATTAACCCGTACATAGCCGGGTTTTACAGAATTACTTCCCTTTTTAAAAATACGCCATTTGCAAATTTTGACGATTTTTCGTCTACGTCTCGGCGATTTTTCGTTGTTTACGGGTAAAACACGCATCAAAAAAATGAAGTCAGATTTGAAGGAAAAAAAGTGCGTATTTTATTCGTCAAAATACGGTATATGAGCTAGGGCTGGAGAGGTCTTTGGTCTAAATCTTAGTCCAGACCATGGTTTTTGGAACACATCTAGTTTAGCTTGCTGTTCTATGAGTAGACGCGCGAAGGTAAATGCGGCAAATTTTCTATTTTTATGGGGGCTGCTACCCCACACCCCCGCTGATATTAAAAATGGATAACAAAAAAGCATTTTCAAATAGTTATTAAAAATAATTCATTTAAATAATGAATAAAAAATCTGCATCGTTAAAAACAAAATGGCTTCCAAAATTTGTAAACAACGCAAGCCCGAGCATGCGCAATAGCGGGGTCCACTCAACTAGATTCTATCCTGGTTTTTTATTGGGTTAGTTACAGGACTAATTGAGGTGTAGTCCCATATGTTCTTTGGTTGAGTCAGGTAAAAAAAAAATTCTGATATCCCTACTAAGTAGTGTAGAGGGTATACTATATACCGGTGATGCTTCTTTTAGACCGTATTTTCAGTTCAACAAAGAACTACAAGCATGTTATATTTACTGATTTATCAGTCCATGTCTTTTAAACATAAAATAATCTTCAGTTTACGAAAATCCTGACCAGAATAAGTTAAACTAACACCATTCTTGTATCAGTAGTGTAATCTGCCATCTTTGTTCCCAAATATGTATTACCAGTGATGAGGTAAAAAATCTCCCAAGGTCAGTGACGTCATACGTAAACAGCAAAGTAAATGTGCACAGTTAAACTTCCAACCCATTTTAATCTATCGATAAAGGAAAATTTCTGTTATTTAATTTTTTTTAAAACAATAAATGAAAAATAGCATGTAATATTTCTCTATTTTCTGTCGGACTTATATCAAAAATCGTGAGTCAAAAACTATTTTAATTCATTCCAACTTAAAAAATGAGAAAAAATGGCGGAAAACAACATAAACAGAATGGAAGAGACAAAGATCCGTTATCAGCGCATGCATCTATAATCAGGATATCTTTGTTATCACCAGTGTTTCAGGTTCACTGGTAATTGCCGTATTCAGTATACCGAGTCGAGCTTTTTTCATCAGACCTTTTTTACTAAAAGTCAAAATCAAATAATTCTATCAAAAATTAAGTCTTACGATTAGGAAATAACACAATTCATTAACATAACAACAGATGACTTATAAAAATACTGTTTATAAATTCAGAACGTTACTTTCATTAAAATAACTCATGGTACGAAACGTTTGGGTCCAACTGTCTGGGGGCGAAAAGTTCTGTAACCATTCGTACACATTAAACAACAAACTATTGGACAGGAACAAATGACAGCATACTCACTATTAAATAGTTACGATTTATCCAAATAGTTACTTCAACAGTCAATAAAATGGTACGATTATAATCTAAATAACGCAGAAATGAGTTGTTAAAAAGTTTGTTTACATCGTTTGTTGTTTTGGGCTAAATGCAATCAACTTCCGGTACGCACGGGTTACACTAATATACGAAAAGAACATTTTCGGCGAAAAGGCGCAAAAAGTACTTTTAAACCGGCAAAATGCGCAAAAAGGACACTATTAATATGCGAAAGAACATTGATCAATGCGTCTTTATAAAATATGAAAAGGACCTAATGTGAGCAAAACGACATAAATTCGAGGCAAATCGTCTTTTTACACGAAATTCTTGATTTCATCGTGATCCGGGATCTACTTGTCGATGTTAGTTGTGTATGGCACAGACTTTTCAAAAATTCATTAATATGCATCTTTGCCGTTTAAATTCAAATAAGGCAAATTACATAAGGAAACTTATTATCAGATGCTACAAATAAAGCTGAAATACTCTTAGAACAATTTCAATCTGTATTCACAAAGAACACTAACCAGCAAAACTTGAATCAACCTAGTTATACCCAGAAGCACCAAAGATACAAGTCAGCAGAACGGGTGTCTTGAAACAACTGAAAAACATTAACACTTCCAAAGCCATTGATCCTAATGGGATACCAAGTATCATTCTTAAAACCTGTGCCGATGAACTAGTGGACGGCATGAGTGATATATTTCAATATTCATTAGACCACGGGGAACTTCCTAATGATTGGCGTGATGCAAACGTCTCACCAGTTTTTAAAAAGGGAGACAGACACCTAGCAGAGAACTACAGACCTGTAAGCCTTACCTCTGTAACCTCCAAGATACTAAAACATATCATATGTAGTCATCTCTTGAAACACTTTGAAAAATACCAAATATTAAGTTTATTAAATCATGGCTTTCGTTCCGGATATTCCACAGAAACTCAACTCATTGTCACAATGCATGACCTATTCTCTGCATTCGACAAAAACAACAAGTTGATGTGGCCATCCTCGACTTTTCGAAGGCATTCGACACGGTACCACACGATCTTCTTTTATCAAAAATGGCAAACTATGGTATAAACGGATCACTGCTTCGATTGTTGTCCTCATTTCTGAAAAATCGATCCATGAACGTCGTGGTGGATGGAGAACATTCTAGAAGTGTCCATGTTGAATCCGCTGTCCCCCAGGGAACAGTGTTAGGTCCGCTAATGTTCCTGTGTCATATAAATGACTTACCACTCAGTGTTAAATCACAAGTTAGACTATTTGCAGATGACTGTTTATTGTACCGTACCATACATACTATACAAGATCACATTGATTTACAAAGTGACTTACACCAACTTGAAATTTGGGCGGAAACATGGGGCATGAAATTCAATGCCAAAAAATGCTATGTACTAAGTGTTAAAAGTAAAACCACATTTTTCTATGAACTGAACAAATCTATACTAAACATATTGTCTCTAATCCATATCTTGGAGTTCTTATATCACAAGACCTCATATCCAACCACATATCAAATATCTGCAAAGGTGTTAGCTCAACACTCGGCATTCTATAAATAGACGGTGAAGATATCACCTCTATACTAAGACGCGCAACCGTCTCAAAATTCGGCGTTTGGTACGCAACAGAATTAAGTGCGGCGGATGAAGACAAAATCGTTGCATTTTTTCGTTTTTTGAGAGACTCGTTGTTGAAATGTAAAATAAATGATCACTCATAGCTACAGGATCATAAATCTATCAATACAAAGTACTTTTAAACCTCTGTATGTATAGGTGCATTGTTAAACCGTGTAACCTAGTTTCGAATTCAAATTACTGTGTAAAGAATGACAGATGTAAACACGTTATGACGAAGGTTTAACAGCCGGTATAAAAGTTTAATTTAATGAGGTAAGTTGGTTGGATAGTCAAATTTTATTGAGTAGACACAAAATTCATTCTATTTTTGTTCAGTATACTTGAAGGGGGGGAATTGATAGAATGTAAACATTGCCACGTGTTTTCAGGTAAATAAACAGTTTTACCCGTGATGCGCGGCGTCTCCGTACAGAGGTCAGTCAGACCGTTTGTGTACAGAATGCAACACTCGGGTTCCTGAGAAGAAACTTGAAACACTCTCCACTTGAATGTCGTAAAACTGCTTATATTGCTCTTGTTCGTTCTAAACTGGAATATGCGTCCATTATATGGGACCATCATTTAAAGAAGGACATAGATAAAATTGAAAGAATCCAAAGACAAAGTGCCAGATTCATCCTTAACGATTACAAAAACAAAGAAGAAGGCTGCGTAACAGACATGCTCAAATCCTTAAAACTAACAACGCTCCAAGAACGGCGCAAATACAACCGACTGGTGATGCTCTACAAGATAGCAGAGGGACTGGTGCCGGCAGTGGACCCTAGTGTATATTTGGCAAAAAAACCTGAAGGGAGAACTATTAAACCCAAAACTTATACTGATCATATTGTGTCCAACATTGTGGACAATAGATCTTCAAATAACTCCAGCTCATTTAAAATTCCATTTACTCACACAGAACAATTTAAAAACTCTTTTTTCGTAAAAACACTTGTGGACTGGAACCATCTGGATGATAGAACTGTGCAAGACAGCCCTTCAACGGGACTAAATCCCAAACTCTACTCTCCGTAGAACATATGCCAGCAGTGGCCCTTCTACGTATTTATACAGATACAGATTTAAATTTTGTTTTATAATGTAATAAACTGTAATGTAGACAATCAGTGACATTATTTTGACATCATAATTTTTTATTGCTACTTGTCAATATATTATTATAGTATACGTAATACGTTTACTGTTTCTGTGTGACTGTGTAAACTTATAGCTACTTTAGTACTTTTCAATATATATCATGATAGTATATGTTGGATAAATGTACTTTCATTATTATTCTTAACGGAGACAATACTCCATGATTGCACTTGGCGAATTTGTTACGAATCTCTATTCTGAATATTAAATCTGTATACCATATGTTTTGCTCATATCTTAATGTTGAACATGTGATATTTTGATGATTCGATCATTGTTAAATGTTCGAAAATAAATTAATTTTCATTTTTTTGGTAGCATTGCTTTTTGGAATATTGGATTGGCTACAGTTTGTCTCATCCATTTTTGTTTGAAATGGAAACGTAAAAGTATGTGACAGTGGGAATTCAGGTTTCTTTCAAAATGTACTTTTACAATTATAACTGATAATGTTAATCTTGACTAGATTCAATTTTTCAGGGGTAACGATCACTAATTCTGTTATATGACAGGTATTGGTCCGTGATTTCAATGTTCCATCATTGTTATGTTTCTGTATTTTATACCTATGTATGTCTATAATCAGTTGTCTTTTTACTGTTTTATGAAATAATTGATGATAATAAAAAGTAATAATTATTATTGTGTTGTATTTCATTCACTATTGTACCAAGTATCTGCAGTATCACCATACAGCTTTAATCCACCTGCTTCGAGCGAAATGAGCAAACATCTTTCTCACTGAAAAATAGTAAAATTGAAATGAAATCTACGCACTTCTATACCATTTAACTCCCTTTGTAAATACATGTTCAAATTAAATCATTTACTATTAAAAATGTTAATTAGCTTATATACTTAATAAATAAACATTAGTTGGGTTTCAAACTGCGAATAATATAAGTAAACATATCAACAATCTCCTATTCGCTCAGTAGCAGGGTCAACCCTGTTTAGTAGCTTCGATTTGACTAGCGGCTACTTCCAAATACCCCTTAAGAAGTCAGACATCCCAAAGACCGCCTTTTGCTGTAAATATGGGCACTACGAAATAACCCGTATGCCATTTGGCTTAAACAACGCAGCCAGCTCTTATCAGAGAACCATGGAATTAGCTCTCCAAGGTTTACAGTGGGAAACATGTATAGTTTATATTGACGATATCATTGTATTTGGCTCCACATTTGAGGAACACATGGAGAGAATTGACCAAGTGCTCAGTAGAATAAAGTCTGCAGGGTTAAAGTTGAAACCTGAAAAATGTCATATGCTTCAAACTAAAGTTGTTTTCCTAGGACATGTTGTCTCTAGTGAGGGCATTAGCCCGGACCCAACAAATATTGCCAAAATTGTTGCTTGGCCTACTCCTGCTAATCAGAAACAGGTAAAACAGTATGTAGCGACAGGTTCATACTATCGACGTTTTGTAAAGGAATACGCCAAGATACATGTAGCTAGACCATTGATTAATCTTACTAAAAAGGATAGTAAGTTCTGCTGGACCCCTCAGTGTCAAGAAGCGTTTGACAAGATCAAAGAAGCACTGATAGGACCTGACAAAATGGGATATCCTAAGAACAACGCAGGAGATTTTTACCTTGACACCGATGCTTCTGGGTATGATATTGGAGCCGTACTGTCCCAAGTTCAACATGGGCGAGAAAGAGTCATCGCCTATGCCAGTCGAGGTATGAATAAGGCTGAGAAGAATTATTGTATTACAGAACAGGAACTATTGGCCGTAGTATTTTTTATCCAGTACATCAGACAGTACTTATTGGGCCGAAAGTTTATTGTAAGAAGTGACCATCAAGCATTGATATGGCTGTTCAGCCTTAAAGAACCATCGGGGAAAATCGCAAGGTGGATAGAAATTTTGGCTCCTTACGATTTTACAATAGAATATAGACCAGGGAAGAGGATGGGACATGTTGACGCCTTATCTAGGTGTATGACCCCCAAGGATTGTACCTGCAGAGTCGTCGACACTAGTGAACCCCTTTAAATGTGGACCATGTAATAAGTGCACAAGACGGTCCGATGTTATTATGCTGTCTCGCAAAGAGCCATAACCAGTAGGAACAGACAGGCAGACCTTGTGTAGACAGAGCAAAAACGATGAAGATAACACGTGTCACCTAACAAGGGCTTTAACTCTAGATGATCAACAGCCCGGTACGTCAAAAAACCCTGATACAGTCAAAATAGAATCTTGGTTGTCAATAGAAACTCCACGGGATATGGTGCTAAAACAGTCGGAAGATCCTGATATATCTCCAATCCTAGATGCAAAAGTAAAGGAATTTAGGTTAAGCAAAGGAGATTTAGAATCCTGCAGCCCAGCAACAAGGCATTACTGGTCAATATGGGATGTTCTTTGTCTTCGCGATGGTGTCCTATGTTAGGAATTTAAAAAAAAACGGTATAGGGAACTATGTGCATGTCATTACCCCTCGCGAATCGTATTCCAAAAAATTGCAACACACGCATGACAATATATATAGTGTCAGGCCACCTAGGGGTGAAAAGAACACTAGAGCAAATATCCAGATTGTACTATTGGTTCCAGATGAAAGGTTATATTAAGTCCTACATAAAAAGATGTGACACATGTGCGGCCGATAAATTGCCCCCCAAAACACCAAAAGCTCCCATGGGTCATCTCAGAGCTGGCGCGTCATGGGACACCCTCGCACTTGATTATCTGGGCCCTTTTCCATGTACACCCCGCGGTAATCGGTATATTCTAGTCATGACTGATAATTTCACCAAGTATGCTGAAGTTATAGCTTCGCCTAGTCAACAAGGGGAAGACTGTGCAGCCAAAGTACTCTTGAAACCACTTCGTCTCTAGACGGGGGACTCCGTTAAGAATCCACACTCATCAAGGTACCACTTTTGAAAGTCGTGTGTTTCAAGAGTTTTGTCGCTTGCTGAAAGTGAGGAAGTCTAGATCCAGTCCAAGGAACCCCCGTGGAAACAGTCAGACAGAACGTTTCAACCTCACCCTGCTACAAATGCTGCGAGCTTACCTAGCGGACGAGCAAGAAGATTGGGATTTGAACGTGGGCTATCTTGCTGGAGCATACCACGCTACACACAACGAATCTACCAACTTGTCCCCTAACATGTTAAATCTAGGACGGGAAGTAAGGGAAACAGCAGATCTTATATTCGGACATCATGCTTGTGTCGGCGAAAATCAAGTATCTAAGTATTGTGACTACGTAGAAGATATGAGACCGGATGCTGCGAGCCCACGAAGTAGCACAAAGTATTTAAAGTGTAACGCAAAACGGAGCTAAGATGTATATGACGCCAATATTGCTTATAACAACTACAACGTTGGAGATCTTGTTTGGTGTTTAAATGAAATTAGAAAGGTCGGTGTCTCACACAAGCTTGAGGAGCGATATATACATGTAGGCCCATTTGTAGTCATAGAGAAGATCTCGTCATTGAACTTCGTTATTCAGACACACGAACATGGGTCTACGAAGGTGATTCATCATAACTAGTTGAAGCTTAACGAAGGAGAAAACGCTCCAGGGTGGGCAATAAAACGTCAGAAGTTAATACGTAAACGGTCAAATAAAGTGTCAAATCAGTGTAATTAGATAGACAGGTGCGCCTGTATTATTGACATATCGGCTAAGCCAAGATAGAGGGTTCCTCTTTAGTCTCACATAATAATGGTAATTTTTAGACCCCATTAGAATGCAAAATCTTTTGTAGTAATATACAGATATATCTATCAGGCACTAATTTTCGAAAGATCTTGGATGGAACATGTATAACAAAAAAGTTATGCAAGGTTAATTAGACGCACCCATGGGGCTTACGGACTCTACATGGTAATTTATATCACCTCTAGAAAATCTAGAATGATGTTTATTTCTTATACTAAATTTGTTATTTATTTAGGTATACAAGTGATAATTAATTTTAATGAGTATCCACTCCGACTCTTATTGTCTACAACATTTAACAACGTCAGAATTGCTGACACCCCCATAATACTCAGGAATGTAAAGTTTCAATTTACATATAAATGAGGAAATAAGAAACACAAATGATTTTTTATTTTGAATGTATTCAAAGATATATACATTGCATTTAGAACAAGTTTAATATGAGTTATCACGTGGTTTCTTGACCCAGTGAAGAAAATCATAAAACAGAAAACCAGGACTACGGACTCTACATACTGGCTTGTATGTTTTTTGTAGATTTTATTAAGTTATTTACGACTAATGTAAATGTGGAATGATATTTTTTGAAAAAGTATGTAATTTTCTGACTTGTTAAAAATGAAAAACATATTATAGACAGAAACAATTCTTAACTTTACTTTAGAAAACATGAAAAATAAATGTTTCATTGTAATATGAAATGTCAAACAAAAATAATGGTGTGAATTTTTAACCTTTTTCTATATATATTTAAAAAACATCTTACAAATAAGTTTTCTCTATACGTATATAGGTTTGTGAGTAAAAAAACCAACACAAATAAATGAATTCTGTGAAATTAACAAGGGGCTACGGACTCTACACCAGACAAATATCTTTTACATCCCTTAGTAAAAGCTATGGCTCTATATCGATCAGAATGATCGATACGATATTCGTATCGATACAAAATGATCGATATTCGATATATCATATGATACTTTTATTAATATAGTTTTTTATAAAACAGCAAAACATTGTTGTTTTATTCATTTATCTTAATTGAAGTAGCACCACACTACTAAATGCATTGTCTTATTAACATTTTAAATGTTAAAGTCTTTGACGTTTACATTTTTAAACAAATATCATTGCATCCATGCAGTAAGTCTGGGCCTAGGCATGATCTTTATGTTGACTGGTTGTCTCCTAAGGTTGAAAATACCTATTCAGAAGCTACTGAAGTGGCCTGAGCAATTAACTATTTAGCAGCTAATGTGTACAAATGTGGGAGTCTGTATCGGTTTCCTTTGTAAAAAGCAAAGGAAAAGGATATTTTGGCAATTCTCTGTATCGTTTATGTACAAGCAAATTCTCTTTACATTGAGGATCTGCCCGAACAAATCCGAGTGTCTATAGTTCCCTGAATAGATCTATTTACTAAATTCAGCATTCGGAACATCTCGACTATTAATTGAATGAATAATTTCGGAAGGATTCGTGGGGGTCCACTAATATTACTGGGTTTATTCTACATACGCGAGGCGAAGCATGTAACAGTAATGCAAAATAGCTCTTGTCGTCAAGACATAAAGCTTTGTAAATAGATTTCTTTTACTATATGTGTGACTATGTATTGTTCAGCAGATATCATTTAATCGTGCATAAAATTTCAAATTATGGACTAAAAAAGAGAAATTTATCCGTCGATTTGTTTACTTCAACACCTGTTGAAGTATTTTGTTTGGGTATGTGACCCAAAGGTAGTTCCAAAGTGGCGTTTTAACATGTCCGAGGTTATTCCTTGTGAATGACACAGGAGTTCCGAATTCTAAATACTGATTGTTGAATCCCAGACTAATTGAAAACTAAAGTACATATAAAGGACATTATAACCGCAACAGTTACTTCCCTTTGAAAAGAACAATACATGATGTAACCGATGTAAGATGTTTGCGTAAAGGAGTGTCATATTATGTGATTGTTCGTCCATGTTAAGTCCACATCGAAACGGAAGCAGTAGGATGCTGATTGGGTGATACAAAAAATCCAATGATTTGCAGGCCATGGATTTTATTTGTATGACTGTCATTGATCGATATTTTGTTCGATACGGAAACGTTCGATCCGATATATCTATCGAACCTACAATACCGGTATTCGATATATATCGTATACCGGTGTAGAGCCCTAAAAGCTGTTTGTTTGGTTTTAAGTAAAAAACTATTAACTTCAGTATTTATTTATCAAAACTACCAACACTAAAAACTGAAGAAAAACATACATTTTAGGGGTCAACTCTCCCCCTTTCTAAAACAATTCTTGATCCATCCCTGATAAGATCATTATTATGTATCACATTTACTTAAACTCATATAGCACTCTCCTCCTGTTTGTACAAGAGTTGCTGAGGATAGGTTCGTTAAGGTTTTGTATTATATTTTCCATCTTTGTCCACGAAATTTCTTTTTTTAGTCACTCAGAACAGTGATTTTCCTTTGATTTTTGCCTCTTCCATGAAGTGTATGTTTAATTCCATTTCTCCATGGTCAATGTTGAGAATTTGTCCTACATATTCCTCAGAAGTTCGCCTTCCTTCAACTTCCACCCGCACGAAGTCATCGATCTTGTATGCGTTTCTGAAAGAAAATGTGTATCTATTGTATTTTATCAATTGTTTTTTTTTTAAAAAAAACAACTAACAAATGACTAACATGATTGGGACAACATGTTACTATGTAACTGACCACTTGGCACTTCGGAGTGATCAGTTAACCTCAATATACCTCTGAATCTTGGCTTGTATTCGTTGTTTGTATATACTTTCAATGACTCTCTCTATCTTCTGTTGATCTTCTACCTTCTTTACAGCTCTATCTTCAAAAACTTTTACCAAACTTGAATCATGTTTAAGGTCATTCGAAATTCCAAAAATTGAGTGTTTGTATAGATATTCTACATTTTCGATACATTGTTATAATAACACATACATGGATGGATTGTGACAAGATTTTGCTTAAAATAGGCTGACTGAATCTCATTTTGAAAAGAACATTTATAATTTTCACTAAAATCCATTATCATGAGCTAATTTTTTTCCAAAGTTTTTAAAACCTCTGACATCTGACCTTGCTGCCAGCTTGCACGGTGTGATGGATATTCATTCATCTTGTTCCAGATCAATCATGAAATCTGCAAAGGATGTTGTTTAAGAAACAAAGGATTTAGTTTTCTTTTTTGAACCATCATCTCGGTTTACTGCAATAGATTCCCATTTGAACCACTTAATTTCTAATTTGTCTTTCATACATCTGTCTCTTATTGGCTCTAGGTACTTTCTCAAAAGTACTGTTCCACATTCAGTACATTGTCTCTTCAAACACTTATGATTATAATTGCCGTCAGCTTCTAAACCACACAAAGTCTGTTCTGATAGTTTTCTTGTAACATCTATTATTTCTTGATTTGTTTCTTTGATGAAGTGCTTCAAAGCATCTGCCTTAAGGGCTACATCACAGCAAATGTTACACAAACAACCATTTCTGCTTGTTTCTGACACTCTTTTGACTTGTGTTGGTTTCAGTTTTTTGAATGAGGAAAATCCTACTTTATCTTCAGGATATTGCCTTTTATATTGATCGAATGCATCTGCAGATGTCATCACCATAACCTGTTTCTGAACACACTGTTTTTTATTTTCTTTCTTCAAACATATAACCTCTTTCTTATTTGGGACTATTCTGCTTATTTCAGCTGACAGGTAAAATTCTTGAATCTTCTGTTTTACATTTTCACTGATCCTGTCCTTTCTCTTTTCTTTGGATTTGGCTTCCACCAATCGGTATTATCATGTCTTATGTTCATCATTTTCTTCTTTGTTAAGCCTAGTGATTCACACCCAAGCGTACAATCTTTGCCTATTGCTTTCACTGCTGTCTTTAGTAGGGCATGTTTACCTACATTACTTTCTCTTCGTGAAGTTCCAAGAGCTTTAGTCATCTGAATATTTTTCGACTTTTCATCAATAACCCTTTCAGCAAATTCAATTTTCTTCTTCTTTGTCTCTGACAGGACTTTTCCTCCCTTTTCTAGGAGCTTAGATGTATTTGGAGAATTCATAAGTTTTTCAACAATTGCAGCTTTTTTCAGGTGTTTTAGGGAGATTGGTTTAAACAATATTTTATTTAGGTAAATACAAACATAAATATATATACACAGTAATAGTCAAATGTTGCAAAAGAGAGGATTGAGAAGATAGCTTTAAAAGCTAGTTTTGTAATCTCTCTCCTCAAGGGAGGTTATCTCTTACTCTTTTAACGTGTCTATATGCAGCTGCTTTGCTGCATCTTGGTAAATTTGATTCATCTTCATACTCTGTTGGTTCTTCATTTTTGTCTTTACTTTCATCTGTTATTACTTCACTATTATCTGTTTCATCTGGTAAACCGTATGTTTACTTGCTAATTTCACTCGTAATCTCCAATTTTGAATCTTTTGTATAGCTAGCTTTGTGTTCTGTGAACGAATAACTTTTTGCAACTTTTCTATACGCTCTTTGTGAGATAAGCTTTTGACTTGTGTTTTCCTTTCTTTAGCTTTCGAACGGTATCTCTTCATGTACTCTCTAGCATCTCTTTCTTTTTTCTCCAGTAGCTTTCTATTTCCATCTACTATCATGCGTCTCTGCACAGCTCTCTTTAGCCTTTTTCGTTCCCTGTCTTTCTCTCGGTAACTCTCCAGTCTGGTTGGGTCCTTTTTCACATTTTGTCTGTATCTTCTCATTTTCAAACACTTTTTACCTAATTTTATCTCTTCTGTTTTGTTTGTAGTACTATAAGCAGCTTCTGCCTTGGCTTTTGCATTTCTTGTGTACATTTTTTAAGTTAAGTCTTTCAATATTTCACATTATCTGAAAATAAATGGCTTTACCCACTTATAATAAGTACATCTCTGCTAAGTGTAGAGTCCGTAGCCCCAGTGCAAGTTATTTAGAAAGTGTGAGTAGGATTTATTCGTGAGTATAATAATCCATACACTATAGTATTGTTTCATTCCAAGAATGCAGAAGTCCAGAAAAAATACATAAAAGTTAAAATATCTGATGTATCAGTTTAAGCAATGAAGAGATCAATAAGGAAATTTCAAAAATTATTGTGAATTTAACAATTTTTTTTTTAAAAGAATGAAAATTGTCAATACATTAAGTATTTAGATGCATAGCTAGTCAGCACTAGTATGAAATTAAAAAAAACTTTGAAAAGTTTTATAATGGTTCTGTATGAAAAAAGACGGTTTCTAATATAGATATTTTAGAGGCTACGGTCTCTACAGGGCTACGGACAGCAATTATTTTTCAATATTTTTTTTTTGGTTCTTCTTTTGTTTTAATTATTTTTCTGCATTGAGTATCTGGCACCACAGTGTATAAACGAAAACGAAACTGTACGATCGCTGTTGATCGGTATTTTATGATTTTCCTAAATACCCAACCTAAACACTGAAAACTGAAGTAAAATAAGATTAAATTCTGTACGATGTCTGTTGATGTGATGTAAAATGATGTGTACGACGTCTGTGGATGTGTTTGTCCGACTTCTGTTGATGCAAATTTTTGATTTGTTACATTCTGTACGATGTCTATTGATATTAATTAATGATAATATACTTGTTTCTTTATCATTTCCGCCACCGAAGTAAAGAAGTAGACCATGTTGTGAAGATGTGCATAAAGAATATAACCTCTGGTAGAATTTTAGATAAGGGAGATATTTCACTTTAATTTTGTACAATAAAAATTGTAAGCTTGAGAGCAGTAGAAACACAAAAATTTTCATACACTGACCACAAAAAAGTATAAGGTCCATTATTATTTTTTTCATTATATAGTATTTTATGATCTTCACTTTTGCTTTTGTAATTTTATTTTACATAGTGGAAAAACATGCTTAACATTTATTTATATTTCAATACAATAACAACAAATTTAATATAATTGAATTATCAAATTTCAATCAAAATTACAGGAGAGGTCCGTCAAGGCCTGTCCACGACGGCAATACAAATAGCACTTAAACACAGTTAGTATTTGGTGTAACCCCCTACAACAATCCTGCGTGGCATACCTCTAACCAGCCTCTGGTACTTCTCCACAGTGGTTCTGGACTAGTCCGATTAAAGATTAGCTTCCAGCTCTGTAAGGTTACGTGAGCGTGTCGCACAGCTGTTTAAACTTAAATCACAAGTGTTCAATACGGTTTAAGTCTGGGCTCTTCGGGGCCAACATATCAATTCCATGTCATTATTCTCTTTCTGTTTATGTGTTCATTCATTCTCCTGCGAAAGTAAAACCCACCATCATTCTGGAAGAGAGTGAATCTTGACTCATCTGTACACAGAACATCACTTCAGTCTACCCTGGTCCAGTCTGCATGATTGTTGGCAAATTCCATCCGTTTTGCACGATGAACAGCTGTCAGGAGTGGTTTCTTCACTGCTCATTCTGCAATAGAAAAAAAAATGTTTAACTTGGGTCAAATAGGCAAAAGTGTAATGCACTTAGTTTCAGGTTCAATCTGATAATAACCCAATCAAATTTCCGCTTGCATACTCGCTTATCCTGGACAACAACACCCTACTGGATATCTGTTTACGAAGATTTTTTAAGGTCAAAACAACCATGAAAGTGACAGAAGAAAGAAAATACTGAGCAAAACCTCACCTTGTTACTCCCTTTCTTCGGCAAACTTGACAACAAGCTCCCTTTGCTGGAACTTGGCCGCACACTCAACGCTCTGTTCAATTGTTAGTCACATTATCATTTTTTTTCTTGAAAATAAGTGTCAGCAAAAGTGAATAATTACCAATACCATTATTTTAAGGCATTTCATTCATTTGATGAGTACCAAAGTAAACAAACTTTTAATCCCCCCTCATAGCAGAATACTGAAAAAAATCCTTCCAACCTATGAAATTGTGTACCTTAAGGAAATAACCTCTTTATTTTTTTAATTTAATATACTCCTTTAATGCACAGTTATCACCCTTCATAAAATGAAATGTTTCGGCCTTCCCATGCAGAAAAACTGACGTTTGGTCAGATTTTGTCTGTAAAATTAGTTTTAGACACTGTATACTTTAATTAGGTGGGCACAAACAAAGGGTACAAAAGTACAATTAAGTTAAATATAACCTGTTTTATGAATTATGCATTGCGTAAGATAGTGGTACATGACTAAACTCTTAAAACGCAATAATATCATATTTAATCACACAATTAAATCAAACGAAGTCGTACAATACTTTAAAGCCCGTGTCACATATTCGCGATTTGGTACTGCGAGTTTCCGCGACGAAGGGCGAGTTTAATCTCGTGGCCAAAATGAAAGAGTTGTCACGACATTTGGTTATAAAGAGTCTTGCACGACATCTGCTCGAGTGTTGTACGACACTCACACGAGACGTCCACGATCATCGACGGTCAGCGACGATTTATAGCGATCGACATACGAGCGACATGTACACGATATTCTCTCGACATCTTACGACATTCATACGAGCTACTACGAGTTTCGACGATTTATCCCGATTTAAACGCGATATGTTAACGAGTTCATTGCGATCTGTGGATAGAGTAGTGCGACACACATTTTAGATGACACGACATCTTGTGAAGGCTGTATAAATAGCAAGCAAAGCACATGAGCACCAAAAGGTGAAAGACATGCAGGATGATCAGACTGGTGGCATTGATGGCGCATGTTGATGAAGAAGATGCCGATGATGAACTTGAAATATCAAGATTGATTTAAAATCACAAGATTCACAAGTGATAGTATTGGCAGAGCGCGCCGACAGTGTTGGGTTAGACCATTGATTATGAGAAGGGTTGACTTTGGACATTATGACCGTCTGATGCGTGAGCTTAAAATGGAAGACAAAAAATCGTTTACCAACTTTCTGCGTTTACATCCAGAGATGTTCATCGAAATGAATGTTGACAAATTTCTTCCGAAGTATATTTAACTCGCGATAATGTCGTCCGATTGTCGCATGTAGGTCGCGCAAACTCGTGAAGATGTTGCAAAAACTCGCAAAGACTCGCGCACATATCGCGATGGTAGATTTCACGGTGACATGTGACGGCATTACTACGGCACGAGTACGAGTTTTCACGACATGCATACGACATCCTCTCGACATCTTCACGAGATAAAAAGTTCGGCGATCCACTGCGAGAATTTAAACGGTTTAAAATTGTCGCCGCGACAAGCCAAGACGTTGCGACATGTGGAGAGATGCATCGACATCAGTACGAGATCTACACGATACCAGCCGAGTTGCTGCGAGTTGCAACTCGCCGAAACTCGCTGTCAAATCTTTTGCCTGTGTGACACGGGCTTTACATAAAATCGTTAGTAGTCGTACACAATCATTTGTCGAAGTCGTGCAGTATGTCGACGAATGCACACGACATAAACGTCAAGTTTACGCATAGTTGCATTCAACATTCTGATAAATTATTGATATAATACAATAAATAATTTATTTTATACCAAAAAAGTCTTCATACAATAACATGAATGTGATTTGTTTTCTCGAAATCGAGTTTACAAGACAAGCTATGGATGTCAACAAAGCAAAATTGTTCGTGATTTGGAAGTGATTGTTAACGTTTTTACTATAAAAGAACGATATGGAATCAGCAAAACTGCTGCAAATAGTTTATCACGAGCTAAGGTTTATTTTGAAAATCTGTCTATGTACCAGAAGATTTGTTATCCCATAAAAACTAATAAATTGTATTTCTGTATAAATTCACTACCAATCGCAATAACTGATGTCGTACAGTCGTTTATACACCGTGTGGCACAACCTGAAAACAGAAAATGTTATAAAAATAGCTTTGAATCTTTATATTCTGTCAACACACTGTTTAAAAGGGGGCTACGGACTCACACAACTTTTCAATATTCAGTTGTTATTTTCCCAAAAGAAAAATGCTATCCTCAGAAAAATGTCAGTTGCGTTAAAACATATTTATACATATATTAGTAATAAAAATGTGATACATGTGAATTAAAACAGTAAGATTGTTTAAAAGCCTGTCAAAGATGGTAATGTAAAATTCTTACTTGCATTACAAAGGTACATGTTTACTTTTGTATGAATATTTTTTTTAATAAAGATTAAATATAACTTGTAAAAAATTGTGCATACCTGAAAATAGAACGGAAACTCGGTGAGACTCAATAACTGTGTAAAAACGGCGTTTTTGAGAATATTATCCCCAATAATTCAGAAAATGATGATCGAACATAAATAAAACTATGCATCACTAGAAAGCTCTAAATATAACCTGTTGGAAAAAATACTTTTCTTTTAGTTAAAACTTAAGTTTTCAGAATATTATAATGTGACAAAGACAAAATCAAAAGGTCCCATTTAACTTGGCTTAGCCGATATACATGTTCACATAGATATGTGTTTTTGTTTTTAGTCAATATTTTAGTTCAGCTGTAATTTAAAAAAATAGAAAAAATGATTTAGTACATTAAACTTTACCCCTTAAAGCGGGACTAGTTTGATTGAAACTTTAAATAAGAGTGTGAAAAAAACTTGTGTTTAAGCAATCCTTAAAGTAACAACCATTTTGTGGAGTATTTAGAGTACGTTAAGGGATGCAGTATGTGATGTGTACATATACATGTACCTATATCAAACGTAAAATACAGTGAGCGTTAGTCCGAAATAATATAGTATTGTCTGCGTTTCAGCAATTTTACGTTGTAAGGTCGGTAACCCTACTCCTTAAAATTTACGTAAAAAATCTAACTGGAAAATAATATTTGAAAAGCTGGATAACCACTGGGTTTGCATCGTTGATTGACCAGTTAAGAAACCAAGGGCACCATTAAGGGTCTTGACGCGGACAAAGGTAGCAGCAAATATTTCTGTATTCACCACGACCTTGAGTTTAGAATGCTTCTTATATTTTTGAAGGGTAAAATGATTACTTGTGTAGGAAAAGCCCCCTCTAGACACAGGAAGTACCGTTGTCGTTTGTGCACAAAGGAAGACCGGAGGGGAAGACTCGTTTCCCATGTTTTGAAATATCATGTTAGCTTCGACAGGGTGCCATTCTCATGTAGCCTGTGCAACTTCCGTTGTACTGACAAACTAGAGCTCACAGCTCACTTAAAGAATTATCGTCACCACCAGGACGAGGCCCAGAGGACAGGGATCCAAGATCTTACTTCAATCCTGAATTATTCGAATAACCCGGTCGATGTCAATGAATAACATGTATGAAGTCGGTAAGGAATCATCCCCATTGGATTACAGAATATTCGAGCCCCAAGACATGGGACCAACTTTACCAGATTGGCTAAACCAAGGGGTACCACCTGTTGCCCAAGCAGCACCTGCAGCTATGTCAGAATGGGGTAACGCAGGATATTATGAAAATTGCCCAGACTCAGTTAGTATGGGTGCGATGTCATCTTCTTCGAGCCCAATTGCTAGGGCTGCAGTTACTTTGAGCCAGTTGTTGCACCCTCTGAACCAGACAGTTAACAATGTAACAGCCAAGCTGCCCAAGGCTCATCCACCCGTGGCGGAGCCCCCAGTGCCGGTAATGCCACTTCCACCCCAGATACCGGAACAGCTACCTGTGGCACAGCAGCCTGAAAGTCAGCCAATGGTTCCAACCACAGTGGAAAGGAACCTGTCAACCTCAGAGTCGGCACCGCTTCCAGTACAACAAGACTCTCTTGGAACACCACTCCAGGATGTGGTAAACATTTTGCCCAACTTAATGGGGTTGGATACGTCAGACCCGTTACTCAAGGAATGTGGCAAGGTGGGCCAAGTTAATACCGAGATTGAAAATACCATGAGAGATGTGCTAAAGGAAGTGAAATAGAATAATCGAGAAGTGCGTTCCTTGCACAGGACATTACGGGATGTCGTCGAAGAATTAAGAAACGTGACTAGAGTCATGTTTTTAGTTTTTTTAGTCAGATAAAGAAAATAAAATAAAGTCAACGGTCAGCAAACCGAGAAAGTGATCTATCATAAAAGTTATATTTTGGGACGCCTGTTTTGTTTAGTTTACTCAAAACAGGTCCGTTCAACACCTATATGGCAGAGGTGTAGTACGGATAAGTCGCTTGCCATGAGGTCAATGGTGAGCCCATCACTTGCTAGTCCATGGTAGTAAGGCATGTGATGGGTACAGATGATTTGCTGAATCTGATAGCAACGATTATCATTACTATTTGTTTAGTTCGCAATTACAACCAACAGCTACTATTTATAAATGCTGAAGTCTGTGTTAAATAACTTTGAACACCTAGAATGTTTTTTTTAATAAAATGGAACTCTGAAGATTTTTTGTTGACAGAACCTACGAACTGTGACCACAGTCACCAGTGACTCATTTTGGCATATTAAATTGTGTCATACATAGACATAGAATACAGTGTCATACTAAACTAATACTAAACTTTGACTATTACGCAAGTGAAATTTTAAGGCGGTACGCCACTCTTATGATAAACAGTGTGTTTTATTTAATTTGACTCTTAAGGCAATTATAGATTCAAAGAATTTATTCTATGTATAATATGACACTTTCTAATACCATATGGTATTTGAGTGAAGAATTGCCATGTTTTAAACTGTTAATTATTGTTAACTAATGTTGTTTTATTGTAAGTTTTATCTGTTTAAGGGAGTTCGCACTACTTTAGTTTTTTCTTGCCTATTGGAGGCGCTTAATTGTTGTTGTGATGAAATTAATGGCTACAGGAGTATGCCATTATAAGAATAAAAATATAAAGATTGTACACATTTATTTACTGACGGCTCGAAAAATGGTAACAAAGTTGGTTGCGCTGCATATGGAAATTCTTTTGTTGCAAGAATGCGACTGCCTGACCAGGCATCCATATTTACAGCCGAAATCAAAGCAATAGGTCTTGCTTTAACATACATATCAAGTAGTATTAATAACAATTTTATCATTTTCTCAGATTCTCTATCTGTATTACTGGCCATAAAAAATCGTAGTTCAGATAATATACTTATTAAAATATTGAATTAAGATAACATGAAATACTGAAATCAAAAATAGTACACCTCTACTGGATACCAAGCCATATTGGTATACATGGAATTGAAAAAGTAGACATTTTAGCTAAAGAATCTTTAAACATTCAACCAGTAGATATCGAATTACCAAACAGTGGCTTCAAATATTCGATAAATTCGTTAATTAAGTCAAAATGGCAAACAATGTGGAATAATGCTATACTCGACATGTTACATGACATAAAGCCAACCCTTGATTCATCTTCGTCAATAATATTCGCTTATCGACGAGATCAAATAGTGATTACTCGGTAGAATTGGTCATACTAGATTAACACATTCATATCTTCTCAATAGAGAGGAGGCGCCTAAATGTATACCATATGACGAGCATTTCAAGGTCAAACACGTTTTCCTTGATTGTCAGGATCTTAAATACATCCGTGACAAACATTTTAAAGTAAACTCACTTAGAGAACATTTTGAGTCTGTACCATCATATGCGATACTTAACTATAAGGAAATACATGTTTATCATAAAATATAGGACTTAAATTCTTCATTATCTATTGAATAAATAGTGTCATCAATTGCTTTCGGCGCGATATGACCTTTTCGTGTTGGTGCGCCGTAAAATCCAATCAAACTTTAACCGTCGGTCATGTTTTTCTTGCACGATGGGGGAGTTTTAATGAGTCATCCGCTGATAAAGGTTAAAGTTTACAACATGTACAGTAACACTTCCCAGTATAAAGTAACTAGCTTTCACATAGTAATTTTGCACGCAAGAATATATTATACTGTTTTTTCCCTGTATTAAAGCCTCCAGGCTGTCGTTTATACAGCTTTAATACGAATTTATCGCTGTTTTCAATTTTGGGTCACTGTGACCAATTTTTGGTAACTGTTACTATTCTCGGTCACTATCTGCTACCAATTCCTTGGTCACAAGCTTCCAGTTCTAGGTAACTGCTACTAATTCTGGGTAATCACCGCGTATAATGGATAACATTATTGTACGATGTCTGCATGCATATACTATTTAACTTTTAACTGAACGATTTCTAGTCTCATGACATCTTTCATTCTTAGTTCAATGACTTCTTGCATGCACGATTTTGGAAACATTTTAAGCCTATCATTAATGCATACAGAGAGAGTCTATATAGCTAGTTTGACAAGCACTATTAGCAGATACGGGGGCGGACCAGGTGCATGCCCCTTAAAATTGCACGGACTAAGTTTTTTTTCTATAATGAAATATGAATATAGATAAAAATGTCAAAAGCAAGTACGACACTAGGAGTCCTAATTTTTTAACATTTTACCATGGTCCAACAGATGTTAGAAAGTTACATAATATATCTAGATGCTTTTTATTGAATACCCTTACCGAATGACCAAAAGTCATAAGCTCCCAGGGGTCACCGGCCATCTGCCTTTGACCCCCTTGTCTATTTGTTCATTCTTGGCCATCCTCAACCAGAAATCCTTGACTTGCCCATGAGCACTTCATTACATTAAAACTTAAGCTACTCTAATGCTCAAATATCAAACCAGATTCATTTAGATCTTACCTTTATTCTCATTGCAGACCAAGTTAAAGTGCATGAGTATTTGAATCAAATCTTGCCAGATGAACCGGATGGTGATCCAACCTATGTTGACTTTGAAAATGTAAGAGTAGGTGAAATGCCAGTTAAAAGTAGCAGTCAGTCTAGAAGTCAGTCTAGCAGTCAGCCTAGCAGTCAGTCTAGCAGTCAGCCTAGCAGCATTGAGCCAAGCCCAAGCATAGCTACTAAGTTAACTAACACTAAAACTAGATATGAGTGATCAGTTACTTACTGTTATAAAAGAAATCAACATAAATTTGAAAGAGCCAGTAATAATCAAAGCACTGAAAGTACTGGGGTATTCATTGTGTTTAGATCTATTCAATTTTTGTTGGGTTTTATGCTGTGGCAACACCTTATATAGATTATATCACAGCGGTCAGTCCACCTTCTCACTGTTCCTGAAGAAGCTTTATCTCAGGATTTAGCTGTTAACAAACTACTGGGTGCATACTTTGTCAGTGACTGACGACTGTCCTACATGACTTAGAATCAGGGGAAGGGGACAGAAAGACCGTAGATATTATTAATGCTGGCGATTACATTTTTTATCAAACTCTCTTCACAATAAAAATCTGCTTGAGTCATTTACAATATTGAACGATTGAATTTACGTATTACTATGACTACTGTTGTAATTAGTCAATGCTATTAACTGTTACAATATGACTATCACATTGTTTAATTAGTCTGTGTGTCAAAAAATCTAATATAGGAGAGATTTAAAACTATGTAATTGTTATCTGTTATGTGTGCTACGTAGTGCACATTTTTTAGTAAAGTTGGACTAACACCCTGCTGCTATTCTATGATTTATATAGTAACTGAATAGAAAGTAATGTATTTAAACCCCATTTCTGCTTATCATAAAGGTCTTAGAAATTAATTTTACCTGCACTGATGGTGTTTAATGATGAAGGTTAAGATTTACAAATACATGTATTATTAAGAATTAATTGTATGATAAATTTCTTTTTTTCATTCGATGAACTGATTTAACAAAGAGGTTAATGTCGTCAAGTGAATGGGGTTATTTTTTGCAAAATAGTTGAAAGTGTTTTATATGCACAAATTATCTATATTATGTAAGAAAATAAACAAATGTTAAGATTCAAAGTGTTATGCTAAGATTTAATACCCGAGTTCATTAGTACACACAAACTAGAAAAGGTGATATATGTTCCAAACATTAATTATGTTGATGACTTCAACAAGTTCAAAGATACTATTTCGATATCACTCATTACCTTCTTATCATTCATAGTCAACTGTGTTTCATATTTCATTTTACAGGCCCGTTATTCTACTGATCGAGGGGTCGTAGGTTTTATTCATGGGCGGGGCATACTTTCGTTGAGCTTAGTTATGAAATAATTTCTACGGTAATTCTCCCTCCTACCACTCAGTCATCGATGCGATTTCTTTTTGGTTAACAGCTAGATCCAGAGATTTTGCCTTTTCAGGAACAGTGAGTGGATGGACTGATCTCCGTGATATAACCTATACAATATGTGTTGCTATGGCGTTAAGGCCTCAATGAATTGATCATATGTTCTATGAATTTTGTCTCAAAAAATAGAGCTGGCCAGCGAAAAAAAAAACATTTTGAGAAGCGATCGAAAGGCGAGGAATAAATGTGTGATATTTTCATGAGAATTTTTATACAAATGGAAAAATACATGTTAAATATGAACATTATACAGAAAATCACATTATAGCATGTAGTTCAGAAAAGCATAATAAGTAACTTTTTAGTGTTTATACCAGTTGGTCATTTATTCAGCATATTGATGTGATACAATCATGTACATTCAAAGATGAAATATGTCAAAATCTTTCTAACTTGAACTTTATTATTTTGATATTGGGGTACAGGGCATATAGTTTTGATTATTTTGCAAGTTGTTGTAAGAAAGATTATTTGCTGTTAACATACATAAATGCTTTTCATAAGGTACATACGTCATAATTAACTGTATTTTGTTCCATTTGCATTTACTATACTGCATAGCTAATACACTAAGTGAATTCATTCAATATTAACCTTTAATTAAATACTTCCAATATTTCTGTACAATTTAGAATAAGCTCGGCTAACATCATGATAGATCAAACCTGTTGATGTTGGTGTTTTAGTAAAGTCTTAATGTTATTGGGTAAATAAGAGAATGACTCAACAACATACAACTGCTCAATATAATTTAGTAATCCAGAATGAGTACCAGTTGAGCACCCCCGTAAATATAAATGGACGAGTCTTGTTGACTTTTTGAGTATAAATAGTTATATTATTTGGATGATATGGGAACAACTAAACAACAAACAACTACTAAGATTATTTAAGCCATCATGTATGAGGATTTTAGAGTCAGCATCCCTATAAAATGAAAATGGACCAAACTGGAAAACTTTAAAGTGAATAAATACAGGCTTGTCATAAATTATGTGAAAGAAAACAATTACATCAGAACCCTTCTAAAATAAAAATTGTCTAAACCTTTAGGTATAAATATATAGTCTTGGGGTACGTTATGCAAAATTTATTTCAAAATAAGTCAGTCAAGTATTTTGGGGCATTAACAATTATAATGTTAAATATTCTACCCCGTCTTACCTGCTTGTCGTAAATAACACAGCAGGGGGACATGACGCCACATAACTAGAGCAGTGTTGAACCTCATTTTTCACAACCCGTGTTTTTCACAACTTGTGAAAAACGCGTACGTATTTTTCACAACTTGTGTGAAAAACACGTTAGCAAGCAAATTTCATACGAGCATAGAAACGCATTTTTCACAACATCAAATCTGGCGAAAAAAATGTTTGAAAAATTTGAGTTTTTTGGTACTAACGCATTTTTCACACATGTAAATTTTTAGTTGCCAGCTGTAAGTAAGTAAGTGAGTTATTTATTTTCGTGACATGTGTTATGACAATATTACAAACATGAAAACAACATGAAGAGTAATTACAGATAAACACCCGACCCAATGGGTGTAAAAACCACAGCCTTTAAAAAGACAAATTTTGTGAAAAATGAGGTTCAAAGTTTGTTACAACCTGTTTTGTAATAAAAACCCGAATTGTAAAAACTATTACAAAACAGGTTATAACAAACATACAAACGCGTTTTGTAATAAAAACCCGAAATGTAATGAAATGGCTAGTTGTATTAATTTTATTATAAAATATAGTACACTACATTTTATTGGTAAAGAAAGAAAATAATGTTTAACAAGCAAACATAAATGTTCAAATAGACAAATTACTTACATTTCGCAATGTTAATTTGAAGATTTCTACAGAAAAACAAGTTGTCATATTTTATTGCAAAAATAGTTATTACAAAAGTGGTTGAACTTACCAACCGATTTATTATAAACTTTTGTTACAATTAGGGGTTTTATCACAAAACGGGTTTTAACAAAAGTTGAAAAAAAACACGAGCGTAATTTTACAGGTTGTGAAAATCACGTTTGTGAAAAATGAGGTTTAATGTTGAACCTCATTTTTCACAGAACGCGTTTTTCACAACCTGTGAAGAACACGTTTGTGAAAAACGAGGTTCAACATGGCAAACTTGTTCAATTCTGGAATCTATCGCCCGCCTCGAGGTTTTATCAGCACACTTTCACAGCAATTTTGTTACTATTCATACAACATATGAATTCCAGTATTGAGCGATGGTAAAAAATCTGACAATGAAATCTTACCTCTGAAATTGACCACTGTGTTACAATTCACAAAATATAACTCACATATTTGCATAAATAAAACTACAATGACCTTTACTTTTATATATCAATTACATAAGCTATAATCATATTCATTTAAGTTTAATATGCATGCATCTTCCCAACATGTAAACCTTTTTTTACCAACGGTATATCTTACCAAAACATGAAATACTGTAGAATCTTCATGTTGCCATCTAATAAATGATAAATAAATATAAGTGTCAGGGCGGATAATGGGTTATGTGCTTCATGCGTCATGCCCCAAGAGTCGCTAGTTTGAATCCCTCTCCTCCACTTAAACGACTAAGGCTTGATAGAAAGTGCTATAAACATAACATATTACCATGGATATTCGCGCTGTTACAAGGGAGCGTAACGTAGGATGCTGGGACATAAGTGTTCTTAGAAGCATTAGAATAATAACTCTGCATAGCAATGAACATGTTGCTAAGTGTGCTTTAGCAGCTGCTATGGACCTCAAGGCGGTTGATTCGGATGTGAAACTTGTTAATACGGAAATTATAACAGTACCATGGGGCATGTGTGCTTACTATGTTCCTTAAGATGACTTCTCTATGTGCTAAAGTGGTTGCTTGAACGTAAAGATGGTTAAATAAGGCACAACTCTGGCTGGTTGAAGACCTTAGAGTGGTTGCGACATCGTGCGTCCACGTGCGACGTTAACCATCTAAATAAAGTATTTGAATAAAAACTGAAACATTAATTTTGTTTATCATAATATACTTTAAATATAATATGATATTGACCCATGTTGTGAAAATTGCGTTAGGACTAAAAATCAAAAAATATGTCTAACGTAATTTTCACATTGCTCATTTGTGAAAAACGCGTACGCAATTTTCACCACTTGTAAAAAATACTAACGTGTTTTTCACAAGTTGTGAAAATTGCGTACGCGTTTTTCACAAGTTGTGAAAAACACGGGTTGTGAAACATGAGGTTCAACAGAGCAGTGTAGAGTTGATGAAAACATCAAGTTTACGTCAGTGTTCAACTGATGATCAAACATGGTTGGATTTATAATTGATGTTTTCATTTTAAAAGTGAAAAGAAACTAGAGCAATTTTTTCTTTCATTTTCTGAATTTTAAGTGCGTAAATCTGACGAACATGATCAAATTTTTGTAACCTAAACCAAAAAAAAAAAAAAATGGCACCATGTAATTTCAGCTACATTTATATATATATACATGACAGATAAAAATGCGCAATGAACAAAATAACTTTTCTCCGTACACAGATAGAATAAAGTTTGATTAATGTGAAAATAATGAGTATCATAATTTTAAGTATTGTTTAAATTTGTATTTTTTCAACTCGTCTGCAATTGATAGTATACACATTTTGCTGTTGCTTTATTATTTTCTGGGTCGCAGCAGAGTTCAATTATGTGTTGACTGTTGTTGGAAACATCAAGTTCACGTCAGTGTTTAACTGATGATCATGTGTTAAGATAAAGTTTATGGTAAACGTGCATTGCATTTATAATTGATGTTTTCATTTTATAAGTGAAAAGTAACTACAGCAAAAATTTCTTTTTTCATTTTCTGATTTTAAGTGCGTAAATCTGACGAACATGATCAATTTTTTGTAGCCTAAACCAAAAAAAAAATTAATAAAAATAAATTTGACGCGCCCAGGATTCGAACTCGCGACCTCATGATTGGTAGTCTGACATGCTAACCACTAGGCCACAGACACGACGATAATTATTGGGCTAAATTTATATACATATACTAATGCATGACATATAAAAATGCGCAATGCACAAAATAACTTTTCTCCGTACACAGATAGAATCATTCTATAAATAGACGGTGAAGATATCACCTCTATACTAAGACGCGCAACCGTCTCAAAATTCGGCGTTTGGTACGCAACAGAATAAAGTGCGGCGGACGAAGACAAAATCGTTGCATTTTTTCGTTTTTTTGACAGACTCGTTGTTGAAATGTAAAATAAATGATCACTCATAGCTACAGGATCATAGATCTATCTATACAAAGAACTTATAAACCTCTGTAGGTATAGGTGCATAGTTAAACCGTGTAACCTAGTTTCGAATTCAAATTACTGTGTAAAGAATGACAGATGTAAACACGTTATGACGAAGGTTTAACAACCGGTATAAAAGTTTAATTTAATGAGGTTAGTTGGTTGGATAGTCAAATTTTATTGAGTAGACACAAAATTCATACTATTTTTGTTCAGTATACTTGAAGGGGGGAAATTGATGAATGTAAACATTGCCACGTGTTTTCAGGTAAATAAACAGTTTTACCCGTGATGCGCGGCGTCTCCGTACAGAGGTCAGTCAGACCGTTTGTGTACAGAATGCAGATAGAATAAAGTTTGATTAATGTGAAAACATTGAATATCATAATTTTAAGTACTATTTGTTTAAATTTGTATTTTTTTCAACTCGTCTGCATACACATTTTTCTGTTGCTATATTATTTTCTGGGTCGCAACAGAGTTCAATTATGTGTTGTTCTTTCTTTTTCAAATTTCTGGGAGCGCTGACATAGAAAGGAATTGTTTGCAAACAATTCCTTCCAATAATGTGAATGACTGTAAACTGCATTAAGAGAAACTGATTTAGTTTCGAGTACTTTCCTTCAATTCCTTTGTCTTCCGATGTCTGTCAGCAAATGCATATTTGTAGTTACGTGACTATAGCGCTTGATACGGAAACGTAGTTTCATTCATAATTTTTCATGAATGAAATCGATGTATACATCCGCGATTACCAGTTACGTAATAATTTGTCTACCATTGTTCAATTGTTCACAAATTTGTCAATACTCGGTGTCACTTCGAAGAAAGGTTTGATGTAGATCGAGTTAAATGCGTAATTAAATTGACGCGTAGGAATACACAGATGATCGATGAAACAAAAGAACTATTTGCGAACTATTTTATTGTAGCGGAATTATCCGGATGCTGTTCGGTTTTGTTGATTAGATATAAAGGTCAATAGGTCAGTATAGGACTCCGATCGGAATACCGCTATTAATCTATTGGTAACAGAGTATTCATTGTTAAAAACAATGAATACAAAAACAGTGTCTGGGAGATTATAGCTGGTGAAATGACAGAGATTAACGTTTCAGGACAACAGTGCCGGGAGAGATATTATACACGGAATAAGGCATACCGTAAATTTATAGCAGATGCAAACAAAACTGGCAATAAACGCCCTCGTCCATTCTTATATGAAGAATTGATGTCAGAGATCATACAAAAAGATCCAACGTTTACACCTTTAGTGGTTAAAGGTACCCTTCATGAAGACCGAGGTGAGTCATCTGATGACAAAGAAGATTCCAACATGTCTGACAAACAACAGTCACCCTCTAAAATAAGAAAAGAAGTCAATTTGACCAGCTGAAGGAATATATGGAGGAGCGGGACCAGCGTTTTTTTAACGCTCTGAAAGATATGACAGATAAACAAAACTCTTTAATGGAGAAACTTATCGACAAACTGTAAGCCATACAGTATTAGGAGAACCTATATTGTTAATACATTGTTTTACTCGGTTGCAGTTAATGGTTTAGTTTGTCACTCAGTTGTTTTGTTGCAACTCTGTCTAGGTGTTTGTTTTTTTTCTTTTAAGTTGCTGGGGTTTAGGAAAAACATTAGAAACCTGAACATTTTAAGCTCAATTTATTGCAGCATACATGAACCGTGATTTCATAACATTTGAATGTATCAACATTATTGTTCCTGGTTTGTACCAGCACATTTTATGTTTATTAATATTATATTACACTTTAATGCTATGAATATTAATGAGGTTAAATAAATGCTCAACATAGTTTTAATTGACTTAATTCACTTGTAATTGCTGCATTAGCTCTTGTCTCACTCGTATTCCTGACAAGTCATGACCTGGTCTAGCTACACAGTCATTGTTATCAAAGCAGTTGTCATCCATCACAATATCATGTAACATGTTATCCCCATCTCTAACACAAATGTTATGCAATATGCAGCCTGACAAAATAGTATCAACTATAAGATTCATGTCAAATGCTTCAAACCTAAAAAGCCCCCTAAATCTACACTTCAGTAATCCAAAAACTCTTTCAATAGGTACTCGTGCTTTGGCATGGGTACTATTAAACACTTTTTGCTGGCGATTTAGATTAATAAAGTCTCGAAAAGGTGTTATGAGCCATCTAGTAAGTGGAAATGCTGAGTCTCCGAGCACATAGTATCCAAGAGTTATTAAATCATTTGCTTGTTGAAAGAGATCAGATGAACGTAGAACTGTTGCATCGTGTGTACTTCCTGGATTGCCTGTCCATGCATATGTAAAGCAAAGATTAGAATCACATGCTGCCAGTTAAACTAATGAATGAAACTTCTTTCTATTATAGTATGCTGGGGGCATGGTTGACAGGAGCTTTGATTTGAATGTGACTTCCGTCTATTGCGCCAATCACACCTTGTAGCTCAGATAACTTACTGAAACCTGCACTTGCCTCTCTCTGTCGAACTACATCCCTTGGCCACTGTATTACTTGGGTCATAACGTCTTTCACAAGTACTGAAGACATTCTTTTGATACTTTCATGTAAAGATCTTTTTGATACACCGAATCTGTCAGCCATCGATCGAAAGCATTCAAGGTTACATGTACCTGTAAATATAATGAAACAAAAGTAATGAAACATGATCATTAACATTTTTCATTATTTGGTTAATAATTATCAAAATGTAGATAATTAGTAAGATTATTGATGGTCAAAATAAATATACCTTTAATAACACATAATTATGTTTGTGGAAGAATCGACTCTGGCTCTAATTGACTAGGGACGAATACTCAATTTTCTAAGGGAATAGTCTGAGACACCCGAATAGAGTGTTGTTTTGCTATTTACTGTTGGGTCACCGGAGATCACTTGATGGTAACTGTTTTATTATTAAAGAAAGACCTACAAATCAGAGTAGTCATACATTAAGCCCTTCGTTTAGTAAAAACGGCCCTCCAAAGTCCTTAATTTATGAAAGAAATTATGTATGAACCATTCGCACTTAAGAATCAACACTAAAATTGATTATTTATTAACATACCAAGGTACCACAAGATCATAAGCATCCCCTTTTCTATATTCACCGATGGACCTGTAGCTTGATTATAGGTTGGAGATTTCTCTAATAACAGGAGAAGAGTCTGGAAGGAGCCCCTGATGAGCCTAAAGTTACTCTTAAAGTCATCTAATAAATACATGGGAATTATTCAGTCATAATAATGCTCTATTCTAGGAACAAAATCACTTTTTGGACTCAAAAGTAATTCATCTTTACTGGAGTACATATTAGTGGCTATTTCATATACAAATGTTAGCCTTTGCTGTTGCATTACTGCAAAAGCAGCTATAACACGTTTTTTTGCGTTCATCCGCCATGTTAAAATTGTAACATTGGTTACCATCGGCAGCAATATGCTACCTTATACTACAATCTCCGTAAACAGATATCCTGTAGAGCATTGTCGTACAGGATCTCTACTGTCTCCGTGGAAGGTCACGTCGAGATGAACTTAGTGTCGACCAATCAATGCGTAGCTTTCATCTAGAAGAAACACTATTAATAACAATTTGATTTCTATTTTTAGACCAAGGTTTGCAAGCTTATTGAACAGCGGTATAATTCACAGTCTGCGATTGGACGGCTCATTTCAAATTGCGTGACGTAGACGAAGTAAACAAGTTACGTATCATAACAATTTCGTCATGAATATTATGATGAGAAAAGGTCATCTGAACGTGACCTTCGTTTGGAAAAGGCCAGATCTAAATTAGCGAGTAGGCGAGCGAAAAATTTTAGATCGGGCTTTAATCAGATTGCCTTATACTACCATTTATCACCAATATCACCGAAGTCCGTTCAGAATTAATTGGCCACCGATGGCATGTTTGGTAACATTTGGTAACTTACGGTAACCCTTGGTAATTCAACTTGGTACCAGCTGGGAGAAACCTGAACGCACTCACTGTTACCTTTGTCGGCCGCGTAACCGGATGACTTCGTTTTTTTAGGTTGATAAAACCATTGTACTTCATCATTTTTAGTACGGCCTTGCATATTGTGTTTTAATTTGTATAACCCCTGTATTTTTGTGCTTTGAATTATTTATTTATTTGTTAAACTCGCTGGAATTCATCCTTATTATCATTTTTTATACATAGATATCTATTGTTAAGAAAAGTTAACATATTTTAATAGATTCTAGAAATCGTATTTCACAGCTTTGTCTTCTCTTAAGTTTTCTTATAAATTTCTACCAAAGCCTTATCAAGCTAAAGGCTGGAGATAAATTTCCTATTTGGGATCACCATAGCCTGTATAGACTCCACTGTATTACCTTATATACCTACAGTACAACGTCGAGGAGATGATCACTAGCTGGAACGTAACAATATTAATGCAAAACTGTGAGTCTCAGTTCTATTTTTTAAGTTTAAACACCACCGGAATGACTCTCCGGTGATCGCGGATTTAACACGGTTAATCCCGACAAAACGCGACTCTTTACGGCGTCGCTACGGATGTGGTCCCCGTTAGCCCCAGTGTCAAAAGCGGGACATGCCGGGGCTATACACCGGGTCAGTGTGAACCAGGCATTAATATACAGTTTGATAACTATCATAAATCTTTGACTTCACTCTCTCGTACTGGAGTCTCTTAGGATAGCAACAACTTTCTTTTGCTAACCGAGGTGATAAAGTATTTTAGCAAATAGAAAACAAACATTTGAGTATAATGTCGTGAATGTAAATTGTATTTTGACATCTGTTATACAAAATTAGTTTTACTTTTTTCAAATAAGATGAACGAAAGAGTAAAAAGTTAAGGACTCGTCCGGAATTTGAAACCGTGACCTCTCGCACCAAGGCGAGGATCATACCCCTCGACCATTGATCCTTAAAAGCATTACCCTGAAAACGTGTTTTCAACGAAAAGTTGTCAATGGACTGTCTGGATATGCAATAAAACGTTGTAAACTACAAAACTTATTTTAATGTCGATTTCATAATTTCTATACTGGTAAATGACCCTAGATTGGACTGATTGTAACGTTTATACTGAAAAATGGACATGTATTAATATTTTTAAACGCTCAAAATTGACAATTTTTACTAAAAATGCTATTTGGGAAATCAATTGGGATTCCTCGGAGAAGATAAATCTCCTTTCAAAAGCATTATTATTGGAGCAAATGTAATATTTTTGGTTTACACTAAGAATCCATTATATCAGAGTTGAAATTTGGAAATGTCCACGCGGATAATTAAAGGGAGGAAAATACTCAATATTTACTGCAACCCCTTCAAATTATCAACAAGGGGTTGTCTTATGATGTTCTTTGAGCCATACACTCGCCGCGACTGACGCATACAAAGAAAGCTTTTCATCTTGAATCAGTCTGTGGAACCAGTTGCCATTATAATCTGTTGCTACAGTGAAGTTTGAACACATTGAAACACTCATATGGTATCCATGTACTTGTATATTAATAATAATAATTATTATAACTTTACATAAAGAGGCAAATCAGTTGGGCTAAATCATAGAAATTTATCATTTTATGCGCAATATTACAAAACTATAAAGTAAAATAAAAAAAATCGATTTGAGTAGGATTTGAACCCGCACAAAATAAATCTATTCCTTGTAGATACACGTAAGTCGACTCTACCATCTAAGCTATTTCGGCAACTATTATTGACTGTTGCCAATTACACTGTATGAATAATTATGGACCAGCTGACCACGATCCATTAAAAGCTATTTCATTTAATTCATTTTATTTTTACAGAAATTTTGCTTTGTTTTTGAACGAATTTTTTTTTGAGAGAAGGAACGATAAAGCCTAGAGATTTTGTGACCCTGTTCTATAACCAACCATGTGGTCGCTATGAGTCACGTGCAATCTATCAGCTTATCTGATTGGTCAGACAGGTGTGTGCTTTTTTAGGAAGGAAAGGCTTGACCGCCATTTTCAACAAAGAAAATAATAATGTTGTTGGATTTTTCATGGAAATTATTCAATAAACAGGTTAGTTGGTTTGTTAAACTTGAGGCGATCTTTAAGTGTATGCCTGGATTTTTTATAATAAATGTTGTGAATGATTTGGACTACAAATACAATAGCTCAGTCAAAATATGGACCTATCTTGACCACGTCTTTTATTTTTTTAATCGGTACTTTATTGTTTTTCAATTCGATCGGTTCCGCACTAACACACTCAGTTTACATCATGTGTGTAAACATTGTTGAAAATCATTCAATCTCGATTAAATCCTACTATTTATTGTTCAATTTTTTATCGTTGTGATGATAAAAGCTTTTGTGAAAGTGGTGGAAAAAAATAAACTGGAATTTAAGTAAGACATAGTTTTTAAAAAAACGGAGGGCATATAAAACATGACTGACCTAGCACAATTTTATTTAAACTGCAAGTATATTTATGTATATTAAGACAAAATATCATCTATTTCAATTACTGACAAATGCTTTTTAGAAGACAAAACTCGTCTAAGAAAGAAAGGGTTTTTCCATATAAGCTCCTGGTATGTGTTATGTACCAACCCCATACATGTCGTTTATAAGTCATGCTTGTTTTTGTACTTTAATCAGTAGATTTGTCCACGCATTTTGTGGACCATATTGAAAATTGGTTTACACCAAATATGTTATCCACAATAGATAAAGTCTTAATTTTATCATCATCATCATCATCATCATCATCATCATCATCATCATCATCATCATCATCATCATCATCATCATCATCATCATCATCATTATTATTATTATTATTATTATTATCATCATTATTATTATTATTAATATTATTATAAATCAACAATATGCCGTCGTACACAATTTTATTAATTTCAGCAGACCCCCGTGTCATTCATTCAACTTTTATTAGTAGTGACAATGTTCATTGTAAATTTTATACAATGATGTGTCAATAAGTTTTGTTTAAACTATTGTTCGTTTTTTCTCAATTGTCAAAGCACGAATAATTTCACGGTGACTTCGTGCTCTTTGTCTAACACTCGTGATATTGAGATAGTGTGTAATCATTCACCGTGAAATTATTCATGCTTTGACAGTTGAGAAAAAAACGAACAATAACTATAGTGCGTACAAAATAACAAAACGTGTTTGGGTAAACATTAAAAATGAGACAACCCATTTTAGGGGTAGTCAGTATTGAAAATAAAATTTTGTACATGAACGACTTGTAAAAATCAAATTTCAAAACATGGCATGTTATTATACTTTTAATTTTTGACCGATTCGTTTACAGGAATAACTTATGAGTATATATATACTATAATAAGGAAAAATTGAATCTGTCACCTGTGATTAGTTGCTACTCGCCATTATGCGATAATCACCCTCGAGTACATAATAGCCTTCGGGCCAAAGGCCCTCAGGCTATTATGGACTCGAGGGTGATTATCGCATAATGGCGAGTAGCAACTAATCATTAATATCTAAGCAAGTATTATTTCTTGTTATAACAAAAATGATAATTCGGTATGAGTGGCCCAATGAATAAGAGTGTAGATATAACTCACTTGTTTTCATAAAGATGATAAAATAATATTTCTTAATAAATTCATCCATCCCTATTTTCACAGTATAAAGACTATTCTTCTGTTAAATCGGCGCACCATTTTAATATATCTTACACATTAACTGACCAATCTGTATGTAAAGCTTGTAACGGGAATAACTAATATATTTTTGTATTTTTAAATTAACAAGAATAGTTTCGTCTTTTAGTAATTCACTCATGTATCTGCAAGTCTAAAAGTGTAAAATAAACTTCACCCCTTAATGTTAATGGACAGGTTTTTTAAATTGTTTAAGAACGTATAACATGAATTTGTTTTATTTTACGAAAACAAATTACAGTGTAAACATTTTATATTTCAGATTTATGATCACAGTCGAAGAACAGTTTGATAATATAATAGTATCCATGGTAACAGTGAAAATATGTGGAATATGTGGAACAATGATGGTCACACTGTGAAATTATTATAGACTGATTGTTTATTTGAATAAAATCATTCAAGACGTGACTACATGGCTTGTATAGTAGGTGGATTATTTTACATGTTATTATACATAAAATGTGGTGCCCAAATAATGGATGGCGTAGTCATGTTGTGACTCATAGTTAGATTCCGTTTACATTCAGTTACTTCTATTAAATATCTTAATGATCCTGCTTACCAGAGCTTAACAACAGACATATGGTTTGAATTGACCCCATTTAAGGACTTCTATGTCATTCATGTGCAAAGCGCTATTCTAACTGCACTAAACAGTAAACTCCTGCTATAAAGCTTGTTTTGATTTCTTTAACTCAGTGACTCTAAGTGTAAATTTCATCCTCAGTACTTCATCTACAATGATGATTATGTTATACAGTAAAACCCCTCTAAACCGGAAGTGCTCCGGACCGGGCAAAAATTCCGGTTAGAATTGTCTGTAATTTCATGATCTGTAAGCTTTTATCGTATTGCATTTGATATACTTTTATTACACGCTGGCGGTTTTAAAGGGGGAATAATCCAATTATCTAACTTATATTATTATGTAGCATTTGTCTCCCTTTCCACTTTCTTACAGGACAACCAAATTGTTGATGTAGAGAGAAAACTGGGCTAATCAGAAAAGGGTGAAAGTTAATCGCTCTTTCATTAGTCAAACGTTTGTACTTAAAACTCTCTCTTGAACAGTTCAAACATTAAAATTAATCATTTTTTACACCCCGGCGTCGTTGTATCATGCACACCAATGGATATAAAGTTTGGCTGCTTTCGGAATTATTTGGGGTGAATAAATCCGCCTGATAGGCCTACACACTCCCTTATCCCTTAAGAGAATAATCTAATTTAGAGCTACGGCACTGATAACAAATACAAATAGTTAATATGTACTTGATAGCATAAATTTAGCATACATTTATAAACTAGATTGTCCCCACTGTGGTGTTTAGAAACTTATTGTATTAAAGTTTAAATGCAAGGTAATCATATATATGTTTTATTTTACCTAGGTAAACAATGATATTGAGAGAGAAGAATGTATTATGGTGATAATAAGATATTTAAAATGGTGGTTTGGTCAACTCATGATTGTTTACATGTATGGAATATCAACGGCTTGGTTAGAATAACGTCTGTGGTCAACAGTAAAAAGTTAAGTGCTGTTTTGTGCTACTTTGTATTATATATGTACAAATAACTGTTAGATGAATACATCTATTTGACTTAGAAACGAGTTATTACAGTATGTATTAATCACCCAGAATCACAGGCGTCCGCGATCTTCATCTCTCGATCTTATTCACATATATACTCTCTCTTTACGAGTAAATGTATATGTGCGAGAGACGAAGATCGCCTGTGCTCAGAACCAGATTCATATTCCTCTTTGGGTTTGAAATAAATAGGATATATTACTGTACACGTGAAGCAAATAGTTTACTTACTGGGTTCGAACTAATTCGATTTAATTCATTTGCTATAAAATATTTCAATACCGTTATTGTTACTTCGATGTTCTCATAATTCAGATATTGACCGGAAAAAATCACTGTCATTTCCTTTTTTTCTTTCTCACTATAACATACCTATGATGTAAAACACAATACCCTTTTCTCGATGTTTGACACAATCGTTCACTTGTTAATCATATCTTTCTCATTCTAATTTATACAAAAAAAACTGGCCTCGAAACATACAAAACATGGTTTATACTTGGTATGATTGATTTCTTTCTGTGTCGCTGTAATTGAAACGAACCGGCATTGTTGTTTTGTACAGCAACTTTGTCGAGAGCATTTTCTCTTTGTAAGCAAGATCGCCTTTGAACAATTTCTTTGTTGAATAGTTTTGCAAATTATCTCCCTTTATTAAAATTGAATGTTTTTGGGAATTTTCTTCTTTCTCTGTCATGTTTAGAATTGTGATACGTTTTGATTATCTAAAACTGTGTAGTATAAAGCCTTTTTAACTATTTGTTGAGAACTTTAAGAGAGATCCATACCTTTGTTTTATCAATTTAAAACTACGTATAGTATTGAATAAGTACGAAAGCCGAATAGTGTCACATAAAAATAAAAAAAAAGAATTATACTATGTCGTAATAACGAGATAACTAACTCGTAATTACGAGATAACTAACTCGTAATAACGAGATAATTATCTCGTAATAACGACATAATTATCTCGTAATAACGAGATAACTAACTCGTTATAACGAGATGATTATGTCGTTATTACGAGATAACTAACTCGTAATAACGAGATAATTAACTCGTTATAACGAGATAATTATCTCGTAATACCATTAAGAATTAGGAAACAACAACAACTCGAGACGACAGCAACAATATCTTAAACAACAACAGCAGCAACAACTAAACCATTTACATTAAAGCACTAAGCAACAACAACAACAACTACAACAATAACAGCAACAACTTATAACAATATAAAAAACGAAACAACTACATACACAACTTAAAAGACAGCAGCAACAACTCAAAACAATAACCCCAACTTATCACAACAACTCAAAACAACAGCAACAACATCGCAACACAACACAGACATATAAACAAAACATTAACTCAATACAACAACAACGACTCAAAACAACAAAATAATGTACACAAAACAATTGCAACAACTAAATCAACATTGACAACAACTAAAAACAACATCAATAGCAACTTAAAACAATAGCAATAGCATTTGAAACAATTAAACAAACAACTGAAATCTACATTGAGAACAACTAAAACAACAACAACGGAACCTAAAACCAATAGCATCAACAACTGAAACAATTACATTAACAACTCAACACAATTCTGTTGATGTTGTTATTAGTTGTTGTCAATGTTGATTAAGTTGTTGCAATTGATTTCTATACATGATTTTGTTGTTTTGAGTTATGTTAGTCGAAATTGTTTTACGTTGTTGTTGCTGTTGCTGTTTGGGTTAATGATGATATTGTCTTGAATTGATGTTGTTATATTGAGTTGATGTTGTTTTTCTGTGTTGTAGTTGTTGTTGTTGTGATAAGTTGGTATTATTGTTTGAGTTGTTGCTGCTGTTTTTTAAGTTGTGGAAGTTTTTCTTCGGATTTTTATATTGTTGTTTATTTATTTTTAATGATATTATATTGTTGATGGAGTTTAGTTGTTGCTGCCGATTTCTTTTGTTGTTGATGTTGATATTTTGAACAGTTGGTGCTTTTGCAAATGAGTTAATTATCTCGTAATTACGAGATAATTATCTCGTTATTACGAGTAAGTTATCTCGTTATTACGAGATAATTATGTCGTTATTACGAGATAACTAACTCGTAATTTACGAGTTAATTATCTCGTAATTACGAGTTAGTTATCTCGTAATAACGACATAATTATCTCGTTATAACGAGTTAGTTATCTCGTTATTACGAGATAATATCTCGTTATTACGAGTTAATTATCTCGTTATTACGAGATAATATCTCGTTATTACGAGTTAATTATCTCGTAATTACGAGTTAGTTATCTCGTTATAACGACATAGTATAATTCTATTTTTTATTTTTATGTGACACCATTCGGCTTTCGTAAATAAGGTCAGCGTCTGCACATAATGCATCTGTTTAGAGCGGACATACCCTTAAATAAACACCAATCATCGAATAAGGTCAGCTAAGGATAATATATAAATTACCTCCCTTTTTGAAAATTAACTTGTTTTACCTTCTGGATTGGATATGGACTGTTCTGTAAAATTGACTCGTCCAATAGTATATAAATGCGTGTTGACTTCATTTGGTAGCAGAAAGTTTTTTTTTTTTTTTTTTTTTTTTTTTTTTGTTTTTTTTGTAATTCTTTTTATTTTCATATAGTTTACAAGTAAAAATACATGTATAATGATAGAATTTGATAATGAAAAACACAAGCATAATAGTACAATGATGTTATAATAATATATGCATGTTGATTTACTATGTTAACATTATCAAGAGTTATTAGAATTTCATAAAAGAAAACAACTTTTAATCCAGTAATATTATTGTAAATAAAAACATATTATAGATTTATGAAGAATGTTTAACAAAAAAAATAGTTTCTTATTTGATACTGTTTGACTATTTTTGACATGGAAAAGAAAAAATTCCGTAGGGAGAAAAAACATTATGCATGGAAAAAAGACAGTCAACTTAACGAGTTTTAGTTTCATATGTATGAGACTTGTCAAAATGATACAAAACATCTATAAATGAACACATAAAAGTACCTTCTCAGGTTTTGTATTAGTATATTTGATTATCAATATAATGAATATTTTAACACATCCAAAAACAAGCATAACTACTTTTCTAAGTGTTAAATTTCTTAATAGAGACTAGATAAAATTTGTATTTGGTTGGTTACTTAAGGTCAGCAGAATTGAAGCAAAAAAGGGAAAAAAATAAAATAAAGTAAATTCTCTACAGAATAATTACAATATTTCATTTACCACTGGAGGTTACCGTTTAAGATTGTGACTAACAAGGGAGATAAAAAAGGCATGAACTATACAAGAGTATTCTCCCTTGGATGATAAGTTAATAATGAGTATAACATAATCACTTACTGAAGGTAAAAAAAATACCAAAAAACAACAGTAAACATAAATAATTTTAATATAATAAGAACCATATAATAGTTACGATAATTTGATTTTACACCTGTCCAAAAGTAATATGCATATAACATTCAGACTGAGTTAATATTATAAATATAATCAATAGTTTTCTTCTTTTACATGTATAAAATTATCTATACACCCATACATATTCATGTAACAATTCACATATTCACATACATAATCAAACGTTTCTTTCTTGGAGATCCAGTCTACAATGAATAAAAAATCAAACATTAAGTCAGGTAAATACATGTATTTACAAATAAACAATATAAACTGCACACAAAGTTTGTAATTGTTTGTGAATTCAGAGAGAATAAAGAAATAGAAGAAATATAGAAGTATAGAAAGAGGGATGAAAAATAAAAAAGGAAAAGCCATCCGGTGGATGGTTAGGATATAAACACATAGCTGTGGTAGGTGGAGGAACAAAGTGTTGGTGTATTGTTAGAAAATGCCCAGTTTATAATACATAACATCATAATCTTTGACAGCTGTTACTGCATTTGATATGTTGATACCAAAGTAATTAATGGAGACCACATCCTATCAAATGTATGAAGACTTGACGATATAATAGCATTGTATTGTTCGACTTTGTAGTATGAGACCAGCTGTCTCTGAAAATCTTGTAAATTAGGAACCATTGAATTCATTTTACATTTGAATATATGCTGCTTAGCTAGTATAAGGAATTTGTATAAAATATCTTGATGTCTGTCATTACCAAGCAAAATATCCTGTTTTGACCAATTAGTGCTAATGTTTGGACAGTTGTTTGCTATCCATAACTTAACGGCCTGCCAAAATGTCTTGACCACATCGCAGTCAAAAAATAAATGAGCTATAGATTCAACTGAAGAATTACTTGGTAGCAGAAAGTTGGTGACTACTCGTGGTGATGGTTGGAGTGGAAGATAGTCGCGGGTCTACTGTTTAATTGTAGACGCCCGGAACAAGATGTGTGCTTCCACTGTTCATACAACAGAACATCATTGCGATTTGTACGTTGTTCGATGTGGAAGCACCTTCTTGCTCGTGTCGTTGATGGCTGAACCTGCGGGGTAAATCGTGGTTCCTGGGTATTCCCTTGTTAACGTGCCCGAGGTATAGTCGCCGATGCTTGGTAAGCTGGGCATGAGTTTTCTGCTGTACTGACAACTGAACATCATTGCGATTTGTAGGTTGTCTCTAAGGTAGAGACACGTCTTTGCACGCCGACTTTGGTGGCAGAACCTGCGGGGTAAATCGTGCTAGATCTTGGGGTATCTCTTGTTATCGTTCCCGAGGTTGTCTTAGAAGATAGACTGTTGAAGCTCCAATGATCGAGGTTTTGTTTCTGCTCCGGGTCGTCCTTGTGGTATAGGAGTGTTTGGACTATTGGCGTGTTGGTTCCAAGCAATAGTCTATGACCCGAGATAGTGTATCGGGACTGGTTTCTGCTTTGCTTTTGCTCCGAGTTGTGTCCGGAACATCGAATCCTCCGGCTCGGGGTATGTGGTTTCAAGCAAAGTATAACCCGATGTTGTGGTTTTAGTTTTGGTTTTGCTTCAGTTCCGAGTTGCGTCTGGAACATTGGCTTGTCCGGACTCGGGGTCTGCTGGTTTCAACATACGTTTTATAACCCGAGGTTTTGTTCAGGGTTTTAGTTTTAGTTTTGGTTTTGCTTTAGTTCCGAGTTGTTCCTGAGACATTGGCTTGTCCGGGCTCGGGTCTGTTGGTTTCAACTTACGGTTTACAACCCGAGATCGCGTTTTAGGATATTAGTTTTTGTTTCTACATTTGCTTTTGTCCCGGGTTGTGTCTGAGACAATATTGTTTTATACTGTAGTTTTATTCTATCGTGTCTATAACATTTGTTGTTTCTATTGGTTTTCATTCTGAGGTATTGTCTCAGGAGTGTGTTTTTGTTTTATGCTTTGTGCCTGTACATATTACTATACGTTTTAGTTTAGTTTCTAATCATATGAGCAAATAGCTTGAGAAAAATCTAACTATATATATACTTAACATTGTTGATACGCCCAGAACACGAGTCAGTGTCCTGGGATTGTCTCGTCTCCGTCTCTGCAGCTAGCTCGGACGCCTAGTCAGTCGGTGTTAAGACGAGCATCGACTTAAAACACGTACGCGAGCGCCGGCTTGACGGTCGAGCGCCCAGCGGACACGTTACATAATAACGCACACAAATGCACTCACAAATATATACATTGACTGTCATCAATTCACCACCACTGTTGTAACCGTTTGTATCATTGTCGCTGTATGACACAAATACACTGCAAGATATTTTCTTACCCAAAATGATACGACTGACATATTTTTCTGTATCGCTTTATAACACTTATACCCTATAACGTACTTGTCACGCCATAAAACGCAATATATGTTGCTGAAATCTGTCTTTCTTGTAAGAAACACATGTTTACTCAATAAATGAGTATTGATATATCCCAACACCGAAATTATGATTTATTTCTTATTATTTATTGTTATTAAAAATATCTTGACTGAACATATCATACGGCATAAGCAGCTTTACTCGATCTTAATACACACTTCCGGAAACTCATGGATGTATTACAACAATAATTTTAACAAACGCATTCATCGTGAAATTATTCATGTTTTGACAGTTGAAAAAAAACGAACAATACATAAACTCATAAAACTATAACTTTATTCCTTTCTAGCTTATTCGCTGTTTCACGTAAATACTCACTAAACATATTTTTGTTAGTTGAAAACAACGAAACTGTAATAATATATCTATCTTTGTCGTTGTATGACTTTTCTATAACATAGGTTATTATCTGCCTACCAAAATAAATCACACGTGTCATTACTTCTATGTCGCTGTGTGACATATATGTCCTCTTATTAAGACTTTTTTAGCATAAAAACAATACAAATGCAAATGCATTCTTTCTTAATGCAAGACAAACATGCACAGGTTAGTGATAACCTTCTTTAAACAAAACAACAATGACATTTTCTTTCAAAATAGCTGTTTGACTCAAATGACCTCTATGAACAATGTAAGTCGGACCAGACTCCAAATAATGTGTTATTAGTTATTTTCTTATTATCATCCGTGGTTCACCCTCGGACATATCACCTTTCCTACTATACACACTTCACCCTCGGACATATCACCTTTCCTACTATACACACTTCACCCTCGGACATATCACCTTTCCTACTATACACACTTCACCCTCGGACATATCACCTTTCCTACTATACACACTTCACCCTCGGACATATCAACTTTCCTACTATACACACTTCACCCTCGGACATATCACCTTTCCTACTATACAAACTTCACCCTCGGACATATCAACTTTTCTACAATACACACCTCACCCTCGGACATATCAATTTTTCTACTATACACACTTCACCCTCGGACATATCAACTTTCCTACTATACACAATTCACCCTCGGACATATCACCTTTCCTACTATACAAACTTCACCCTCGGACATATCAACTTTTTTACTATACCCACTTCACCCTCGGACTTATCAACTTTTTTACTATACCCACTTCACCCTCGGACTTATCAACTTTTTTACTATACCCACTTCACCCTCGGACTTATCAACTTTTTTACTATACCCTCAGACATAATCAACTTTTCTACTATACACACTTCACCCTCGGACGTATCAACTTTTCTACTATACACACTTCACCCTCGGACATTTCAACTTTTCTACTATACACACTTCACCCTCGGACATATCAAATTTTCTACTATACACACTAGCTGGTCAGGAGAGAGAAGTTCTGCAGTATAATTAAGAGTTAAGACTCCTACATTTGCTTGCATATTTGATGTATGCTTTAAACTCTGTCGCATAATGAAAGGATCCTGATAGTTCAGACATTAACCTCTTTGTTTGAGGTACTGACATGATAATCATAAAGACACACTTCATATAAGTAGTATGGTTTCACCAAAAGATCTATGATAATGTTTGTATGATATTCTGTTGAACAAGACTTGTCACTCACATGACGGCAAAACTATACCAATGGTAAACTTCCGTTTGAGCTCCAGTTTGTTAGGTAACTGATAAAATATTTAAATGTACACTACAATTGTACTAGCAAGCCAGGTCAAGTCAGGCTAGACCAGGTCATACCAGGCCAGGTCTGGTCTGGTCAAGTCATGTGGTTCTTTAAATGTTTGTTTACAAGGGTGGATGGTTATGTAAATGATTGACATTGCACAGACTTGTTGACAAATTGCACCAGGAAAGCACCTGTCATTGTTCTGGTCATCTAATGATTATTGTTTATATGTATGTGCTCAGCCCTACTTATACCGTATAAGTAGGCTTAATGCATTAAGTTTTATATTTGGTTATTAATAAGAAGTTTCAAAATGCAATAGGATAAGGTACGGTACTGGTATAGGGTGCCACAATGTACCTCCCACTCCAAGATGGATGTGGGGGAGCACATCTTTGAACAATTTTCTGCGGGTGGTCAGTAGGTCTTATGCTTCCTTGTTGCTCCTAACCGAGTTATCGGGAGGTATAAGTTTTACCGGTCAGCAATTGCTAAGACATTACTGGAAATTGATATGCAGTCGGTTGACTTGTCTCGTTCATCATTTTCAAGGCTATCACTATCACCATATATGTAAACAAACAACATCGATAATGTCACGTTTATTATAATGTCAAAACACAAGTAAGAACTTTTGTGTGCTCTACTAGATTAAAGCACCATCTTTCAACATAAACACCATATTTCCTGTATCCTTAACTTGTCAGGAAGATATAAGTACCATAGTAGTTACAACTCCTTTGGTCATTGACAAGAATGTGTTAATTACATCATCATTGGGTTATTAAAATACTATATTTATATATACATGTAGTACTGTGCGGTTGAATAAAAATGTCACATCTCAAAATTAATACCAATCGCCCAAACCCATTACTCACTATCATAATACTTGTGTCAATAGCGTATCTTATATGGTAGCTTCGCACTGATAATGTCATCATCATACAACACCAAACTAAAGCCTTTAGATTGTACAATTTATACTAAAACTCTGACGCTTGTATATAAATCTTATGAGGTAGAATACTTAACGAAAGGATCCTAAGTAGTTGTGTTGGCTTATGTGACTAAATATCTGTTTGTTTCACCATATGAGCCCCACGTTGCCAATAGATGTTATTTTAGTCAGTCATAGATCAGGAAACTGACATCCTTAACTTCACAACTCCATTCATAATCTTCTTGAAAACTCAGACAATTTATTGTACATGTTTTGCCAAAACATTGGCTAATTACATACCAGTATATAACTCATATCTAGAAATTCTCTATGCATGGAATGATCTTTATTGAGACAATAAGTTGAATGTCTTTTAGTAATTTATATTTCTGTCTGTTCTTTTATGAATCCAATTAGGGATAAATATACATATCAACTTTTCTACTATACACACTTTACCCTCAGACATAATCAACTTTTCTACTATACACACTTCACCCTCGGACATATCAACTTTTCTACTATACACACTTCACCCTCGGGCATATCAACTTTTTCTACTATACACACTTCACCCTCGGACATATCAACTTTTCTACTATACGCACTTCACCCTCGGACATATCAACTTTTCTACTATACGCACTTCACCCTCGGACATATCAACTTTCCTACTATACACACTAGCTGGTCAGGAGAGAGAAGTTCTGCAGTATATTTTAGGGTTAAGACTCCTACATTTGCTTGCATATTTGATGTATGCTTTAAACTCTGTCGCGTAATGAAAGGATCCTGATAGTTAAGACATTCACCTCTTTGTTTGAGATACTGACATGATAATCATAAAGACACAGTTCATATAATAGTTTGGTTTCACCAAAAGATCTATGATGTTTGTATGATAATCTGTTGAACAAGACTTATCACACACATGAGGCAAAATTATACCAATGGTAAACTTCCGTTTGAGCTCCAGTTCGTTATGTATAAGGTAACTGATAAAAAAATTTAAATGTACACTACAATTGTACTAGCAAGCCAGGTCAAGTCAGGCTAGATCAGGTCATACCAGGCCAGGTCTGGTGTGGTCAAGTCATGTGGCTCTAAAATGTTTGTTTACAAGGGTTGATGGTTTTGTAAATTATTGACATTGCACAGACTTGTTGACAAATTGCACCAGGAAAGCACCTGTCATTGTTCTGGTCATCTAATGATTATTGTTTATATGTATGTGCTCAGCCCTACTTATACCGTATAAGTAGGCTTAATGCATTAATTTTTATACAATCAGATCTCGATACAACGACATCGTTCGTTTCCAAGAAATGTGTTATTATAACGCATATGTCAGTGTAATTAATTCTTCCGACCATGTACATAATGGTATTGGTTCCCATAAAATATGTCAGTATAAAGAGAATGTCGTTGTAACGGATGTCGTTGTATCGAGATCTGACTGTACTTGGTTATTAATAAGAAGTTTCAAAATTCAAAATACGATAACAAAATTCTCTAGGATAAGGTACGGTACTGGTATAGGGTGCCACAATGTACCTCCCTCTCCAAGATGGATGTGGGGGAGCACATCTTTGAACAATTTTCTGCGGGTGGTCAGTAGGTCTTATGCTTCCTTGTTGCTCCTAACCGAGTAATCGGGAGGTATAATTTTTGCCGGTCAGCAATGGCTAAGACATTACTGGAAATTGATATGCAGTCGGTTGACTTGTCTCGTTCATCATTTTCAAGACTATCACTATCACCATATATGTAAACAAACAACATCGATAATGTCACCTTTATTCTAATGTCAAAACACAAGTAAGAACTTTTGTGTGCTCTACTAGATTAAAGCACCATCTTACAACATAAACACCATATTTCCTGTATCCTTAACTTGTCAGGAAGATATAAGTACCATAGCAGTTACAACTCCTTTGGTCATTGACAAGAATGTGTTAATTACATCATCATTGGGTTATTAAAATACTATATTTATATATACATGTATTACTGTGCGGTTGAATAAAAATGTCACATCTCAAAATTAAGACCAATCGCCCAAACCCATTACTCACTATCATAATACTTGTGTCAATAGAGCCCCACGTTGCCAATAGATGTTATTTTAGTCAGTCATAGATCAGGAAACTGATATCCTTAACTTCACAACTCCATTCACAAATTTATCTTCTTGAAAACTCAGACAATTGATTGTTCATGTTTTGCCAAAACATTGGCTTATTACATACCAGTATATAACTCATATCTAGAAATTCTCTATGCATTGAATTATCTTTATTGAGACAATAAGTTGAATGTCTTTTAGTAATTTATATTTCTGTCTGTTCTTTCATGAATCCAATTAGGGATAAATATAACTATTGTAACCAACTTACTGGTTACATAGATACACAACCATTGCATTCTTCTTGTAATTGGTGTTTTACCAAATATTCTGTACAAAATATTGCAAACATTTCAGCACATGGCATTATTAGATAATTATTAAACATGTTATTGAAAAAATACTTTCTTCATTAACCACACTCAATACACAAACAAGACCTTTAAGAACAAACATAATGCATGTTTGCTCTTGATGAATATATACTGTATGAATGCTTATTGAGTCTTCCCGCCTGCAAATTTGTTTGCATGCATATTTGAAACATACGTACACTCTACACGAAACATATCCTTTCTATATGAAAACTAACTGAAATTAAACTCGCTCTTGACATAAAATGTGCACCTTGTATTAAACAAACTATTTCTCATAAAAACTATTTACTTGAAGCATACTCTTTATACAAAAATAATCACTGCATTAAAGACTTTTTTTCACGAAACAATCTCTATGTAACAATCGAGATATTCCTACCCTGACTTATCGATAGAAGTACAAGTATTTGAAAATGACACGAAGAAATTATTATGACATTGAAAAAAATTCTGGCTTTCTTATTTCAATTTTACATCTAGATAATAGGAACAAGTAATTGTTTTATAGTGCATGATGCGTATTTTGTATTAAATATATCTAATATGAATTATTCATTTTTTTAAAGATTCATTGATATTGAAAATGCCAGATGTTTTGTTGTAGGATGGCATGTAACATTATTTTTGCGAATGTGCATTATTAGCTCTAAGACTGGTGTCTTCATCAAATATAACTTTTTCTCTACAGTGATGGTAGTGGTATAGTGGTATTAAGTTCGAATTTTGGCTGTGGTAAACTAATCAAAACTAGACAGTAGTTCATACTCTTGGCAACACTCGAGAAAAGTAGTCGTCTTGTTGAAGAGTCAGCGAGTATTGGTGAAAGATAAATGTCTATGAAAGCTGGTTGAATGAGATAATTGCCATATACATGTATACGTAGTTTGTGTAGAACTTGGAACCCTATAAACAGTAATTATCTGTACAACTACAGCGTCGATTTTGCTAATATTGTGTACATAGTCTTTGACCAACTTTTCCTCCTTTTCATACTTTCATTTCATTTACACAAAATTCCGCGAACTCTGTCGAAGTTCATTTTGTAAAGCGGAGGCCCGTCTTTTAAATTATACTTGTGAAAATAATTGTATGAAAATTTAAAGTACTGTTTAAACTAATGGGGCTATAGTTATATTAAGTGTCAAAGCCTCGCATTCAGCTATTATTCTGTATCTAGCATGTACCCATTTAACACTACCTTTTGGCTTCAAAATTTGCATTGCATGTCTATGGAAAGTATATTATGTTATTGTAGAACATTTCTGAAATTTTGAATTTGAGAAAGAAAATGCTAGTTATGATCACATACAAAGTTTTACCTAATTCCATCAGATAGTTATTGACATCTATCTGCATCGTATACATGTGTATTCAATTTGTGGGTCCAGGTTCAACGCAAACTACATATATAGCCAATTAAAAAGAGTACAACTGATATCATTAGGCCATGCTAAATCGAAATTCTGTTAAGCGTCAATTCAAATATGACAAACCTAGGTACCTATTCACAGAAACACACAAACCGAAAACACAAATATTTTTACGACAGAAGACAATGCATTATATATATTTTTTTCAATAGAACAACATCCTCATAATATGAAACAATGGTCTGTATTTAATATAAAAAAATCACGTAAAATATATATTGTAATATATTGTAATCATGATGGGGTTATAAAAAATACTTAAGATGTATAAAGTCGTTACCGAACACAATTTTCCCTGAATTAAATTGTCGTATTGAATTCCGGAACATCGGAATTATTTAAGAAAATTTAACCAACAATTTTGTTTTTCATTTTGATTGAGGACTCTAAAACCTACTCGCACGCGGACGCTTAACAAAATTCCGATATGGCATGGCCTTACAATTGAGAGGATTTTTACCTTTTGAATCCCCTACAATGCACAACTATAAAGTATACGGACTTGTACTGTTAACACTTTTCTATGTCAGTGTATAAAACAAAAGTTAGTTTCTGTCGTTTATTTTCACAGGAACATTACAGCTCTGAAATGTCAATGGTGTTTGTTGTATGACAGTTTAGTCTAGATGAACTGTGTACTGATACTAGAAAAATTAAGATCTTAAGGTAAGTTAAAGTTTCTTTAAATTGACTGAAGGATTTAGAATCGACAGGCCCCAATCCCTCGTGATTATTCTGAAGAAAATTATTATGTAGTTGCATCGTGCTAGGTTTGTGCTTTGTTCTGGTATACAGAAATGAAAGTTTTTCACGGCACATTGAGTAGATAATTTTTACCCACTATTTAAAAAATGTTGAGACTTTTTTCAAGAATTCATCATTAGATTATAAGTAACAAAAACAATATTGTACTCAACAAAAGTTTGGAGACGGTCCACTCTGTAAGCCTACTACATAAGTAATGTAAAAAATTGATAACAGTTTATTTTGAAATGCTTTTTTTAGTTTTGTTGATTTTTGTTGTGGTACAATTTGTAATTGAGACTACTAAAGTAGCTTAAAAATATGTTATAGAAAAGAATTGCATTGAATTTGATTTTGAAGCCTTTTGGATATCAAATGCTGAATCTTATAAATGTCATTCTTTCAAGAAATTTGTTTCATTTAGACATCGACCATATTCAAAACATCAAAAATAATGACTTCATCGTAAACAATCTATAAGTTTATTAAATTTCCCTTGTCTCCAAACTTTTGATGGGTACTGTATGCCATTATCATTATGACTGTTGTATTCATTTGTCAGGTTAGTTAACTTTTTGACAGAAATTAAGTTTTAATTTTTACATACAAAAGGGGGTAATAGCTCACTTTCATTTAGAATAACCTAACAATAACAATTATTGCATAAATTTTTAGCTCGACTTTTCGAAGAAAATGAGAGCTATTGCTATCACTTAGGCGTCGGCGTCGGCGTTGGCGTTGGCGTTGGCGTTGGTTTTCAGGTTAAAGTTTTTTGAAACACTTATAACTTCAACACTATCCAAGTTTTTTTATTGAAAGTTGGTATACTTATTAAGTGGGACTATATTAACCATTCTGTGAAAGGGGATAACTCTGGATGAATTATTTTATGAGTTATTGCCCTTTTATAATTAAATAATTGCAAAATATGAGGTTAAAGTTTTTCCTATGTAGAATATCTTCAATACTGATCAATTCATTTGACTTAAAGTTTGTATACTTATTTGTCAGTGCAATATCTACACGACTGTGAAGGCACGTAACTGTGGATGAATTATTTTTAGAGTAATTGCCCTTTTATACTTACGAAATTGCAAAATATGAGGTTAAAGTTTTTTCTATGTAGAATATATTCAATACTGATCAAGGTATTTGACTTAAAGTTTGTATACTTATTTGTTGGTACTATATCTACCCGACTATGAAGGGATGTAACTGTGGATGAATTATTTTTGGAGTAATATCCCCTTTTATTCTTAAGAAAAATGCAAAATATAATGTTAAAATCATTTCTATATGTAATATCTTTAATACTAATCAAGATATTTGACTTTAAGTTTGTATACTTAGTTATGGGTACTATATCTACACAACTATAAAGGGACGTTACTTTGGATGAATTATTGTAGGAGTTATGCCCCTTTATACTTAAACATTTAAGATTAAAATTTGTTCTCATGGGATATATTTAGAACTTATAAATATATTTGAATGAAAGTTGGAATGCTTATTCGTCAGTTCTTCATCTATCGGACTATAAAGGGACATAACTCTAGATGAATTACTTCAGAGTTATTCCTCTTTATACTTTGATATTTGAGGGTTATGTTTGCTCAAATTTAATATATTTTGTTTGATAGAAAGTTAGTATACTTTTTCATCAGTACTACATCTAGTTGAATACAATGGGACGTAATAATTGATGAATTATTGTTGGAGTTGTGACCCTTTTCAACTTTTTAATTCGGGAGAAAGTATTATGAAGTGAAATATTTTCAATACTTTAGAAGATATTTAAATGACAATTAGTATGCTTATTCATCAGTACTACATCTACGCGACTACAAAGGGACATAACTCATGATGTTATTTTTTGAAGTTATGCCCCTTACTTTAATTTTGAATTTTGTTCAAATTGAAATACAATGTATTTATAGTTCTTCATATAGATATTTAAATGAAAGTAGGTATGCTTATTCGTTGATACTATGTCTACTTTACTCTGAAGGGGCGTTACTATGGATGAATGTTCTAGGAGTAATGCCCCTTTTATATTTTACAAATATGAATTGGTAATTATTGTTTGACTGAATTATATACTTTCAAAAATTATGTCCTGTCTTGAAATTACTTTTGTTTAAAGATAAGCCTTGCCATGAACAAAACACCCGAAAAGTCGAGCGCGCTGTCCTTGGACTGCTCTTGTTTATAAACATAAAAAGCTTGTAATAGTGAACAATTTTCTGTTTATGTACTTTAGATTACAGGTAAATGTTCAGAGCGAGAATCTGTCATAATTCAATGCAATGCAATATAAAGGTAAAGAGTTGTACTCATGTCCAAACACCAAAAATGTGGAACTTTTTCCGCGATTTTGAAGTAGAAAAAAAAATCTGCGAAGCATAGTTTTAATTGATGTTCTTAACATAAAAGTTAATTTCACTTAAAAATGTAAAAATGCACTTACACATGTAATTCCGTGCACATAAATTCCGCATTGATGATTTAGAAATTGAGTCCATATACAAGTATAACACAACCTGATCTCCAATCATTTACGATCTTAAATAGCAAAATTCAAGATAGATGTGTTCCACAATCTGGCAAAAGGACATTAATTAGCGCAACGCTTTATCTCTAGATATAGTATTTAATATTGTAAGGTTCACGAGTCTTAATTACAGCTGACTCTAAATATATATATACATATATGTACTGTCTCCGTAGATACGGGATAAAACCAAAAGAAAACTACTAGAATATTACAGTTTTTAAAACTTTTATCGTTGTGAAGAACACAAAAAACAAATTAATACTACTATATATCAATCAAAATGCGGAATGTCGGACGCTGAGGAGGGGAGAGGTTACATGAGAGAACAAGATCTGAACGGTCTACCTTGGCGGAGCGAAAGCTGGAGACTGAAGAATCGTCTTGTATATATAGACGTTGGTGGAGTGATTCCGCCAAAATATTCGTCCCGTTTAAGACGTTTGAACGACGTCGCGACCAATGACGTTAGAGAGCGGAATTAACAAACCAATGAAAACGTTCCGCTGACTTTAGGACGAACGTAACGTTACGCCGCTAAACTAAACGTAGTTCCGCTAAGAAAATACAATATACTAAAATAATAATAGAACCGACCCAAATTACTATACAAACGGTAAAATGTGACTGAAATAGGATTTCTGTGCAATACTAGCACTTTCTGTTAATAAATTTAAGTTGGGGAGATTTCATCGTCTGTCAGGATGACGAAACAAGTTCCGCTAAAGAATGGAACACTTAATGGAAGGAAAATACGTACTTGTGCTAGCATTATACATTGTAATCATAACGGAGAAATGTAGAATAAACATCGTAGATAAATGAAAACGGTACGTAAAATTGAAATATATAGCAATTTCATTGCAAACCGCGATTGTAACCGGTTTTCGCGACATTGGTCGTATGTCAACAAAACGATTTCTTGCCCTCAGCTTTCTCAATTCACTACAAATACATAAATATTGGTTATTATTCTCATTATTGAGTAATGTATACTAGTACTTTACGGTTTTAAGGTATAATATATCAATATAGCATATTGATCATATTACACTTTGTAATATAATTGCGAACACATCAAGCATGTATTATATCATTTTCTTTTAATTATTGAGTAATAATTGTAGACACATAATATTATCGCTTGATGTGTTCGCGATAATATACAAAGTGTTATTGGTCTTACCAATAAGTTTCAATTAAAGTATATAATACATGCTTGATGTGTTCGCAATTATATTACAAAGTGTTATCAGTTATACTGATAAATATCATTTTCATGTAATTATTGAGTAACAATTGTCGACATACAGCCGATCATACTAAGGAAGTTCTATGATGAATATATGTGTGTATAATATCTCAAAGTATTTAAATGAAGAATGTCAATGTAAAGTGTAGATTTGCAGCCAGCTTTGTATAAAGTTAATTTATTTGAGTGTTCTACATGTTTTCTTGTGAATGCTTTTAAAGCAACTAAAGCATTGTGATCAGTTTTCCTGATGTTATGCCAGTAATAGTCATATGTCGTACCACAACGTTAAAGTGGATGAATGCTTTTAAAGCAACTAAAGCATTGTGATCAGTTCTCCTGATGTTATGCCAATGATTGGTATTTGTTGTGCCACGAAGTTAAAGTGGTGAATGTCTTTAAAGTAACTAAGACATTGTTATCAGTCTTGCTGATAGTCTTTATCTAATTAATATTGTGGTATGCATATGTTTTATTGAAAAATGTTTACAGGCAAGATATAAACTGACACATTTATTTAAATACCTTAATCTAAGTTTAACAATAGCACATATAGAATTATAATAATTGAACTTTCCCTTTTATCATGTTATACTGTAAATCCAGATGAGAACTCAATCAATGAACTTGGAACAATGGAACGTTTGTTTGTGTGTATTTTGTACAAAATACATAGAAATGTAAACCTTTATTATCTTCAATATTTGACTGATGATATTTGTATTCTAAATACAAATTTGATTATGTGTTTAATAACATGTAAAGTAATTCTTAGCGTAAACATTGAACTTAAGGAACTGTTATCGTTATACTGGAAATCCAGTAGTGAACTGAACTGAATAAATTTAATGTATGTTTTCATACATTTTAGTAAATTTTCCTATAAGTGTACAATTTTGAATTGTACTTTTCTGATGACATATAAACATTATATCAGTTCTGACTTAGATTCACTTAGACTGTTCACTTAAGTCGTATTATATATATATATATATGTGTATATATAGTGAAGCTTGACAATTTCAAGAGAGTGAAATGATATTGAATAACTAACAATAGAAATTTTGTATGTGTGTCTTCATACAAAGTTTAGGAGTATCATTTTAAATAGTTTCGATTGGTGACATTGTATTTTAAATACAAATTTGACTATGTGTCAAATGAGATATGTACATTTAAGCTATGAAAAGTAATTCATAGCCTTATCATTGAACTTACCTAACTGTTTTATAGTATACTGGAAATCCAGTAGTGAACTGACTTAATACTAAGTACCAAACATCTGAAAATTTTGTATGTATTCATACAAAAATGTATACAATTGAAATGAATATGAACTATACTTATTATGATTATATTTAATGTTTAATGTCAGTTTTAACATTGGATCATTTAACTTTGTGAAAAGTGACAATTTTCATTGTGAAATGATGTATGATCGTGACTAACAATAAATAACTATGTTGAAGTTAATCAAAACTTAACATTAGACTTAAATGTTCACTTTATAGTGTTTTGACTATAAGTAAATAATTTATATATTGAGTTAATTAACACTAGCAGGTGTCTTGGTATGTGAAATTGAATTTTAATTGAACTTTAATTGGTAATAATTTTATGCTGTTATGAAGTTGTCATGTCGTTAATTTGTTATATAACATGCAGTTACGTTGATTGTTGAAAACCATTTGTTAATGTTTCTGTATTTATGAGTTTTTAAGCATATCCCGGAGGATATGTTGATACTGAGGAGAGGGTAGTGTAATATGATCAATATGCTATATTGATATATTATACCTTAAAACCGTAAAGTACTAGTATACATTACTCAATAATGAGAATAATAACCAATATTTATGTATTTGTAGTGAATTGAGAAAGCTGAGGGCAAGAAATCGTTTTGTTGACATACGACCAATGTCGCGAAAACCGGTTACAATCGCGGTTTGCAATGAAATTGCTATATATTTCAATTTTACGTACCGTTTTCATTTATCTACGATGTTTATTCTACATTTCTCCGTTATGATTACAATGTATAATGCTAGCACAAGTACGTATTTTCCTTCCATTAAGTGTTCCATTCTTTAGCGGAACTTGTTTCGTCATCCTGACAGACGATGAAATCTCCCCAACTTAAATTTATTAACAGAAAGTGCTAGTATTGCACAGAAATCCTATTTCAGTCACATTTTACCGTTTGTATAGTAATTTGGGTCTGTTCTATTATTATTTTAGTATATTGTATTTTCTTAGCGGAACTACGTTTAGTTTAGCGGCGTAACGTTACGTTCGTCCTAAAGTCAGCGGAACGTTTTCATTGGTTTGTTAATTCCGCTCGCTAACGTCATTGGTCGCGACGTCGTTCAAACGTCTTAAACGGGACGAATATTTTGGCGGAATCACTCCACCAACGTCTATATATACAAGACGATTCTTCAGTCTCCAGCTTTCGCTCCGCCAAGGTAGACCATTCAGATCTTGTTCTCTCATGTAACCTCTCCCCTCCTCAGCGTCCGACATTCCGCATTTTGATTGATATATAGTGGTATTAATTTGTTTTTTTGTGTTCTTCACAACGATAAAAGTTTTAAAAACTGTAATATTCTAGTAGTTTTCTTTTGGTTTTATCCCGTATCTACGGAGACAGTACATATATGTATATATATATTTAGAGTCAGCTGTAATTAAGACTCGTGAACCTTACAATATTGTATGATACGGCTTGAAGAGAGTAACTTATGTTACAGTCAACAGGGCAGAATATTATCAAAAATCTTACGACAATTTAACGTATCAATATAGATCGATTTACGACTAAAATCGGTCGTAAGATCCTTGATAATACGGGCCTGTTCTTTTGATAGGTTGGTTGTTCAAAATGTCATGCCAATGTTAATGAGTCTTGTTTCTTTTTTGTTTCAGGATGTTGTGAACAGAAGTACCCATCAAGTACAACAAACAGACAATTGACACCAATCAGTATATGATAGAGGACTCAACACAATGAGTTATATGTATAATGAAATAATTTGGCCAGCTTTTTTCTGACAAGTCGTCTCGGACTTTTTTGTCCTTGAGATGTTTGTCGTCCAAGTAAATTCAAAAATGTGTTTGTTGATTATCATTGAAATGTTGTATATTGTCGAACAGTATTAAACTTGCACTCAATTTCCGTTTGAAGTTTGTTTATACCCGTCGCTTATATAAAAATACAAAGATGATGGTTTTAAATATTTGCACGATTTACAATGTGATTGTTGTTGTAAGTCTAAATTTTACGTAAACTTCAAATACGCATTGAGTACAAGTTCAATATTTTTCGAGTATACCAACTTCACGACTATTTATTTCCCTTCGTTGCTGATATGTGTATAATAAAGATGGTGGTTTTAGAAAGGTGTTGATGCTGTAAATAATGGTGGTTTTAAATCGTTGTTGTTTTTAATGATGATGGTAGTTATGGTTTGTTCTTTATATTATTGGTTGTTTTTGTTCTTTGTAAGGAGTCGATGCTGTTTTAAATCATGATGATGGTTTTAGTATGCTGTTGATGCTGTTTTTAATGTTGGTGGTTTTAATTCGTTGTTGTTTTTAATAATGGTGTTTGACGATAATGATGTTTAATGCTGGTGGTTTTAATATGTTGTTGTTCCTTATGATGATGCTGGTTCTATTAATTGTTTTTGCTGTTTATATCGTTCAGAAATTGGTGATTGGTTCAGTTCAAAATTGTATTAGAGGTTCGATTAGCATAGATTATCATGATAGTGATAGTCAGATAATTGTTGCTTCTGTTATAAATAATAATGTTGGTTTTGTTACTTTGATGCTTTTGTTTTAATTATGATTGTGGTTTTGATTTGTTGTTTCTGCTGTAAATTATAACGAGGATAGTTATTGGTAAAGGTATGTTGTGCCTGTTGTGAATAATAATGATGATGGCTTTGATTTATGGTTGATTTGATTTGTTGTTGCTGTTTATAATGTTAATGGTAGTTTTGGTTCACTGTTGCTGCTGTTTATAATACTAGTGATAGTTTTGACTTGTTGGTGGTGTTGTTTATAATTTATGGGGTTGTTTTGATTCGTTGTTGTTGTTGTTTATAATGTTAGGGGTTGTTTTGATTCGTTGTTGTTATTGTTTATAATGTTAGGGGTTGTTTTGATTCGTTGTTGTTGTTGTTTATAATGTTAGGGGTTGTTTTGATTCGTTGTTGTTGTTGTTTATAATGTTAGGGGTTGTTTTGATTCGTTGTTGTTGTTGTTTATAATGTTAGGGGTTGTTTTGATTCGTTGTTGTTGTTGTTTATAATGTTAGGGGTTGTTTTGATTCGTTGTTGTTGTTGTTTATAATGTTAGGGGTTGTTTTGATTCGTTGTTGTTGTTGTTTATAATGTTAGGGGTTGTTTTGATTCGTTGTTGTTGTTGTTTATAATGTTAGGGGTTGTTTTGATTCGTTGTTGTTGTTGTTTATAATGTTAGGGGTTGTTTTGATTCGTTGTTGTTGTTGTTTATAATGTTAGGGGTTGTTTTGATTCGTTGTTGTTGTTGTTGATAAAGTTAATGGTAGTTTTGATACTTTGTTGAAGCTATTGTATTTAATGTTAATAGTAGTTTTGATTTTTGTTGCTGCTGTTTTAATGTTACTGCTAGTTTTATTTCATTATTTCTGCCGTTGTATTTAACGTTAATGGTAGTTTTGATTCATTGTTGATGCTGTTTATAATATTAGTTGAGTTTTTATTTGTTGTTGCTGCTGTTTATAATATTAGTTGAGTTTTGATTCTTCGTTGCTGCTGTTTATAATATTAGTTGAGTTTTGATTCTTCGTTGCTGCTGTTTATAATATTAGTTGAGTTTTGATTCTTCGTTGATGCTGTTTATAATATTAGTTGAGTTTTGATTTGTTGTTGATGCTGTTAATAATATTAGTTGAGTTTTGATTCTTCGTTGCTGCTGTTTATAATATTAGTTGAGTTTTGATTTGTTGTTGATGCTGTTTATAATATTAGTTGAGTTTTGATTTGTTGTTGATGCTGTTTATAATATTAGTTGAGTTTTGATTTGTTGTTGATGCTGTTTATAATATTAGTTGAGTTTTGATTTGTTGTTGCTGCTGTTTATAATATTAGTTGAGTTTTGATTCTTCGTTGCTGCTGTTTATAATATTAGTTGAGTTTTGATTTGTTGTTGCTGCTGTTTATAATATTAGTTAAGTTTTGATTTGTTGTTGATGCTGTTTATAATATTAGTTGAGTTTTGATTTGTTGTTGCTGCTGTTTATAATATTAGTTGAGTTTTGATTTGTTGTTGATGCTGTTTATAATATTAGTTGAGTTTTGATTTGTTGTTGATGCTGTTTATAATGTTAGTTGAGTTTTGATTTGTTGTTGCTGCTGTTTATAATATTAGTTGAGTTTTGATTTGTTGTTGATGCTGTTTATAATATTAGTTGAGTTTTGATTTGTTGTTGCTGCTGTTTATAATATTAGTTGAGTTTTGATTTGTTGTTGATGCTGTTTATAATGTTAGTTGAGTTTTGATTTGTTGTTGCTGCTGTTTATAATATTAGTTGAGTTTTGATTTGTTGTTGATGCTGTTTATAATATTAGTTGAGTTTTGATTTGTTGTTGCTGCTGTTTATAATATTAGTTGAGTTTTGATTCTTCGTTGCTGCTGTTTATAATGTTAGTTGAGTTTTGATTCGTTGTTGCTGCTGTTTATAATATTAGTTGAGTTTTGATTCTTCGTTGCTGCTGTTTATAATGTTAGTTGAGTTTTGATTCGTTGTTCCTGCTGTTTATAATATTAGTTGAGTTTTGATTTGTTGTTGATGCTGTTTATAATGTTAGTTGAGTTTTGATTCGTTGTTGCTGCTGTTTATAATATTAGTTGAGTTTTGATTTGTTGTTGATGCTGTTTATAATATTAGTTCAGTTTTGATTTGTTGTTGCTGCTGTTTATAATATTAGTTGAGTTTTGATTCTTCGTTGCTGCTGTTTATAATATTAGTTGAGTTTTGATTCTTTGTTGCTGTTGTTTATAATATTAGTTGAGTTTTGATTCTTCGTTGCTGCTGTTTATAATATTAGTTGAGTTTTGATTCGTTGTTGCTGCTGTTTATAATATTAGTTGAGTTTTGATTTGTTGTTGATGCTGTTTATAATGTTAGTTGAGTTTTGATTCGTTGTTGATGCTGTTTATAATATTAGTTGAGTTTTGATTTGTTGTTGCTGCTGTTTATAATATTAGTTGAGTTTTGATTTGTTGTTGCTGCTGTTTATAATATTAGTTGAGTTTTGATTCGTTGTTCCTGCTGTTGAATATAACGTAAATGGTAGTTTTGATTTGTTGTTGCTACTGTTTATAAGGTTAGTGGTAGTTTTGATTCGTTGTTGCTGCTGTTTAAAATGTAAGTTATAGTTGTTGTTTCGTTGTTGCTGCTGTTTATAATATAAGTGATAGTTTTGATTCGTTAGTTGTTCTGTGAATAATGTTAGTGATAGTTTTATTCGTTGTTGATGCTGTTTATATTGTTAGTGGTAGTTTTGATTCGTTGTTGTTGCTAATTATACTGTTAGTGGTGGTTTTGATTCGTTTTTGCTGCTGTTTATAATGTTAGTGATGCTTTTGTTTCGTTGGTGGTTTTGTTTATAATGTTAGTGATGGTTTTGATTTGTTGTTGCTGCTATTGCGTTTAACGTAAATAGTAGTTTTGATTCGTTGTTACTGCTGTTTACAGTGTTAGTTATAGTTTTAATTAGTTGTTGCTGCTGTTTATAATGTTAGTGGTTGTTTTGATTCGCTGTTGCTGCTGTTTATGTTTGGGTTTTTTATTTGTTGTTGCTGCTGTTGTATGTAATGTTAGTGGTAGTTTTGATTCTTTGTTGATGCTGTTTATAATGTTGGAAGTGGTTTTGATTCTTTGTTGATGCTATTTATCATGTTAGTCGTGGTTTTGATTCGTTGTTTATGCTGTTGTAATTAATGTTAATGGTAGTTTGATGTTTGATGATGATGATTTTGATAAGTTGTTGCTTTTTTATAACGATGGTGGTGGCTTTGATTCGTTGTTTTATAAACAACAGTTTATAAACACTAGCTTGATAAGAAGTTGTCCGATAGAGTAGAAACAAAATATAAACACATGAATTAAAAGCAATTTTACGCGTATAAATATTGAATATAAAAATGCATGTAGTACATTACAAATACACAACTGTAAAAAAGCTAAGCACTACCGGTATTTACCTCAATCTATACATGGTCATAAATGAAATGTTAAATTTCATAATTTAGGCAATGGTACGAACGATGAACCAATCATATCCAACAGAGCTGCGCGCACGCAAAACTCTTGTTCTTCGCCATTTCCGTTCTCAACAAGCACCTTTCGACAGCAATACTGGTTGCTGCATAGGCATTTGTCGTCACGTACTTGTTCAATCGTACATGTGCAATCGGCTCAGATCTGCATTTTTAAGGTAAAAAAGAAAAATGTCTCTTCTTGACATCTGTTCGTCGCAGGAATCGCCAGACATGGTGCTTGCAGGGGATGTTTGGTTTCAGGTCATGCATTTCATCTATTGGTCAGATGAAGGCAGGTTCCTTCTACACGTCACAGACGGGCGTCTTCGAGTATGTAGACAACGAAATACAGCCTACACACCAAGAAACATTATTCATTCGGTTCCCTATTGTGGTGAATCAGTTGTAATATGTGCTTGCTTGTCCAATGACAGTAAGTTGGACAAGGTCACTATCCAAGAGGATCTGCCAGGGGGTACTTATGTACGTGACATCCTACATCTAGTCCTCGAGGACCATTTTGATAACAATCAATCGGCTTGCAGATCTGTTTACAAGGACAGTAATTCCTGACCACATCGAGCCCATGCTGAAATACAGTGTTTTTATCACGGAATTTCAACACGTCACGACTGTTCCCTTACCTGCCATTAGTCCCGAGTTAAACTCACTGGAACCCGTGTGTGATATCCTGGGCTGCAAAATACAAAAGTTTTACCCACCTGTAGTCAACCTGCAGCAACTAAACAAGTTCGCACCAAGTATGGCAAAAGTTGTCTCAGGAACGCATTAGACGTCTAACTTGTGGAGAAGGGTTGATGCTGTCATCCAGGCACGTTGCGGTTACACACATACTTAAAAACATGACCTCATAATGTCATTTTAGGTTAAGTAATGGTTAACACTTACCAAAATTACCTAGTAGCATACTAAAATACTGAAATTGTAGGTAAAAAATTCAAAATATTGGCTTGTGCTTCAATAATTTGGTCGAGAACAACTAAATTCATAATTAAATTTACTGATTAATGATTACTAAATTGACATCGCTACTATTCCTTAGTTCAATTTAGTCATCTCATAACAGTGCTTTCAATCACAACAAATTTTTAATTTCCGGGTGTTTATTTTACAAGAAAGGAAACTTAACTTACATAAACATAAAGCAATCATTCATAAACCAGAGTAAATAAAACGTATACTACACGTGGATGCTAAAACATTACAACAAGTGGAATATTGTGTTTTTATTAACTATGACCAATAAAACTAGAAAAAAACAGCAGCGATGCTGCTAAATCAAATATGTTGGCTATATAGAAAACAAGAGACGCACAAAATACAGGATAAGAGTGTGAAATGTGCAAAAGCTTAGAACACATGGGAACAAAATGGAAAACATGTATTCATTATGCAGCTTAAGTTTAATTACAGTAAGAGTAGGAACAACAAAATTTATTCCCAATCAAGAAGTTGTTTGGTGTTTTAAAGTCTCAAGAAAAGTGACTGCTGCTTAAAAGTATTCAACCTAAACAAAATGTGAAAAATGTCATCTTATACTAGAAAGATATTTTTAAAATCCAGCCGAGTTTTTTTTCATTTAAAACGCTTGTTAACAATTACAATACAAAATGTAATTTGAAAATGAATTTCAGTATTCTTTTAATTTTAAAGAAAGAAGCTGCTTCTCGTTTTGGATACAATGCTTCCTGATCCGAGAGCAAGTGAGCATATTATAGTGTTATAGGGAAATGGAATCCTCAATGGAAACCAGCTGCATTTTTATGTGACATGGATTTTCGTGAGTTAATCGCCGTCGAAAACATTTTCAAAGGTAAGTGGCTCATTCTATTTTTATGTAGAAATAGTGTCTCTCACAATGAAATCATACAATAAGTCCCTCATTATCGTTATTTTTTATTTTCTAAGTATAAATGTGTTAGACTATGTATATAAATGGTAAACTATAGTAATAATCGGAAAAAAAAACTTTTAAAATGACAAAAATAATAATCATTCACAAGTCCATTCTTCGATTGGAGCGTGTCCCTTGGGTGGGTATCGGTTCTTTTTCACTAAATTAAAACCTTTGTAACGCACCGAAATTGATTATTTTGCTATTAAGTCCCCAAAAGAATAGTTAAGAAGTTTTTCGTCTGAATTGGGAGAATATAATGTCAAATACATTTAAGAAATGTCCCTCAAGATTTATATAATTTCCGTAACTTTTAATTAATTATTGTTATCTCCCTTAAACACTCTTCAATTCTGACGTCACGCGACTTTTACAACGCAGTCCTGAAATATTTGAACAGCCGACGATGGCATGAGTAAAATGGCAGAGGAGAAATTTGTTGGTAATACCCCAGTCACAATTAAGCTCCGATGTGTTTCCGATTAGTTTCCGAAGTGTTTGAAGACAAAATCGGCCGGACATCTGCCGGTCCTCGGAGAAAATCTTGACATTTCTAGACGTCGGCCGGGCGCCGGGTTCATTTTAACTCGCAGTTAAAATCACTCCCGACGCCTGGCATCGGCCGAGCATCTGACACATCGTCCGGGTGCGGAAGAAATATAGGCCGCTCTGTGTAATCATATATTTACCGGACGCCGACCGGGCGCCGTGCAGACGTTAAATGTAAAAAGTCTATATGGGGAAAGGACCGAGCCACTCAAACAAGAGCAAGATATGACTGCTCAAGAAGATAAGAGCGTTGCTCCAGTCGCCGATGTGAAAGAAGAGGTATCTCAATCAAAATTATCTGACCACCAAGAAGAGGAAATAGCCTTATTTTCGAAGACCGTCAAATGTTCTACGACATGACATCTAAAGACTACAAAAATAAGTCAAAGAAAAACGCTTTACTTCTTGCAACAGTTTACACGATGCACCGTGTACGATTTAAATATTGTTTTTTTCATTCTTGAAGAATCGTCATTTTTAGCCGAATTTTCAACGAAAAAATTCGGCTAATAGTTTGGCTAAACCCGGGCGGGCGGTCGGGCGGGCGTCTGGTGTCGTTAACAATTGCGTCAGTTTTCAATTTAGCATATATGTCTTTCATTTATTATTAGAATTTTACGAAACTTCATACAATGATAACATACTATGTGATGAACCACAGGTGACAGATTCAATTTTTCCTTATTATAGTATATAGAGAGAAAAGGTCTCTAACGCCTGTTCAACGGTTGTAGTTTTCAACTCGTCACCAAGCTCACAAAAGCGGCCCGATCGTCAAATCTTTTTCACTATATGCTCTAGAAAGGATTATTATGCACAAAAATACTTTTTATTTGAAGAAAATCGATCAACAATTGACGAAATGGTCCCATATATCACCCAAAAGCCTTAAAATTCGTTCTATGTCAAACAAGTCGTCCATATAAAACGTATAGTGAAACGGACTATTTCGTCCGCTATGAGCAAATAAAACAATAACGTCCATGAAATCTACATACTTTCAATAAATTAATCCATTTTCTATCGATTCACGGCGTAAAAACTTTTCAACAGGCCTCTAGAAACACTTAAACCCAAGAATATTGTTCTACATGCCTACTGTTTTGACAAGATGACCTCCATTTTGTTAGATTTCCACAGTGAATCCTAGACGCGTTTTGATTGGTCAACGTGATTTTCGACCAATCAAAACGCGTCAATTGGAAATCTACAAAATGGAGGTAATCTGTCAAAATAGTAGGCATGTGGAACAATATTCGTGGGTTTAAGTGTTCCTAGAGACCTGTTTGAAAGTTTTTACGCCATGAATCGATAGAAAATGGATTAATTTATTGAATATATATAGATTTTATGATAGTTTTTGTTTTATTTGCTCAAAGCGGACGAAATAGTCCGTTTCACTCTACGTTCTCTTTGGACGACTTGTTTGACATAGAACGAATTTTAAGGCTTTTGGAGGAAATAAGGGACCATTTCACCAATTATTGATCGATTTCCTTCAAATAAAAAGTATTTTTGTGCGTAATAATCCTTTCTGGAGCGGATAGTGAAAAAGATTTGACGATCGGGCCGTTTTTGTGATCTTGGTGACGAGTTGAAAACTACTACCATTGAATATGCGTTAGAGACCTTTTCTTTATATACTATAATAGGGAAAAATTGAGTCTGTCACCTGTGTGATGAACAGAATTAGAAAGTAACCGCAATTCTACCTGGCTTTATTATCGATTATTTCCCTTTGTATTTTTTGCGTTAAAGTTTTTAATATGTTAGATATCTCTGTCATTTATGGTCAGATCTTGATAAAAATCTGGCTTACTTGTGGTTTCCACATTACATTTTTTGTAATGTTTTCGACTACATTGTATTTCTTATTTTGTAAAAATACCAGCAGATTATTTATGAATGCCTTTTCCTCTCCGCTTCTGTTTTTGAATCTCGATATTTTACTGAAAGCGACATTTTCTTGCATGAGAACAGGTAACTATGACTTTTCACTAAGTTAAGGGGTTAAATTGCAAGCTGATGAAAAGTTGAGAAGTCTAAGGGCAAAGAGTTTGTTGTTAGTACTTGGCTTACTGAATAAACATGGACACAAATATATTCCTGAAAGTGGCTCAGCATTTAGAACTTAAGAGATCATGAACGGATCGTGTAATTTTTATCATGAAGACGTTTTATGACCAAGTTCAAGTAATGCAGACTTATTCGACAATTGATAGCAAATAAATTTGATATCAAATTGATTAAATGCCAAAGAGTTCTTGTTTAAGAGCTGTATCTTGTTGTTTGCCTTTTTATGAAATACCACACTGTATCTCTTACTTGTGGATGGTAGTGTATATGTTGTAGCATTAATTCTATGTTACCCATTGCAGCAAGATTACCTCAACATACGTTTAAAGAAGTCATCAGCTGGATCGTAAAGTTTTTTTTTGGTAATTGTATTTTTTACTGCTGGAGGAAGCTTAAATGTTGTTCCTTCATGGATATTTAAAGGTAAGGTATTGATGTATTTGACATCGTCGGCAACCACAATACTTTCTTTCGTTACACTCCAAACGTACCGTTGACAATTTGACATGGACAAAATCTCGTTACCATGAATATGCATGAGGCAGGCGAGACCAATCTTCTTCCAATGAAATCCCATGTAACAATTAATACTTTTTATTAACAATGACGTCATACTGAGATTTGTTATACTTAAAATAGAAACCAACGCGCGTGTTTATCAATCGGAATTTTCAACGAAAAAAAATTCGGATTATAGCGTAGTTTGTCGAATGCCTTTTTTTCAATAAAAAAATTAAATCGGAAAAAATCCTGCTGCTGTATTCTCAAGAGCTTGCTGTATTTAGCTTACTTTAGACTACAAAAAACTGATTACATGACCCTATTTCCAACAAACCGTCTTTATTTTGGTTTAATGATTAACTGAAAAACATTGAGTCAGATTTTTTTATTAAATCGCAAAAATTGTGAAGCGAATATATTCTACAGTTCGTACAAAAACAAAACGCTATGTAAACAAAACAGTACACTAATAAACGACAGGGGATGCTCAGGGTAACAATAAAATATTATATAGTATCAAATTAGTACGTTTTGTGAGTGTCTTGTTGGTGAAATGGTATATAATTTTTTATAGCAGAACAGAACAGAACAGATATTTTATTACGGTAACGTATACAAAGGTATCTTGTTACAAACAAATGAATATAAACAATGGTTCTGTCACGCAACACACAACACAAACACACACTCACAGCCACCCCCACATTCACACTCACACTCACGTGGACTCATTCACCCATTCATACACTCACAAGCTTCTAACAGCATCTCACACTGACAAAATAATCAAAACATATGGTCATACATGTATATCAATTAACATAATGTTTTAAGTATCAATGATAAATGGACATAAATGTAAATATTTACTAGTTATAGCGTTATACCGCTACAGTCAAAGTCATGATTGATTAAGGGGATGATGGTTTATCCTCTACACTAATTTTGTAAAAAATAAACTATATAAGGTTCATTTTTAAGTTGCCCTTCCTATGGAATGAGTGTCGTCCGGCTAGCTCAGTTGGTGGCACGCAAGTCATCAGATCGAGGGGTCGTGGGTTCGATTCTCGGGCGGGGCATACTTTCTTACGGCCATTCTCCCTCGTTAATTGGAAATGATCAGTTTTTTTTAAATTCTAATGAAAGGTATTTTATTGTTTCAAAACTCCGTTCTTTAATTATGTAGGGCAGCTGTCAGTCTCTGACGAAAGTATGCGCTTAGTAGTTGGTTAACAGCTAAATCCAGAGATATAGCATTTCCAGGAGGAGTGAGTAGGTTGACTGACCGCCGTTATATGACTTATATAATGTGTTGCTACGGCGTTAAACCCAACAAACAAACAAACAAATCCTATGGAATGAATTGGTTTATTTTAATGTTTACACAAACAGGTAATGTTATTTCGTGCGAACTGAAGTAATTAACAAATACATAATTGGCCCCTATATATAGCCTGGTTCGAAAGTAAATATAATGATTCGTGCTATCCCTATCTCATGGCTATTCCATTCATTTAATTTTACTAATCGTAAAGAACGCAGTAAAATCATTTGTAGCAATACATTTGAATCAACAATGTAATGAACTTTACTTCATAATCCATATCCATTCTCTCGTGGGTGATATAACAGCGGTGGTCAAATAATATGTGACCCGCTTAATGGTTTCGTCACAGCGTAATACATGTAGATCTAGAAAGAATAAAGAATGAGTTGAACTTAAGGATTAGCCGCTTAATCACTTGAATAGTTTTTTTCAAATTAAAAAAAATACCAAATTGAAATGTACTAGTTTTCAATATTGAATATTTCGCCATTTATCAAGGATTTAGGACCAAGTGAGTATTTTGTACTTTTATAATTATTTTTTTTAAATTTTATATCGTATGTGGAAGGGAACTTATTTTTTTTAAAGTCCGCTTTAAAAAATTTAAAGTTTGTCAAAAATTCTGTGTGCCATTAAAATCTTAATCATGAGAAGAATTAAACGTTAGCAGCTTATTACGTTCACACTTTACTTGTTTTGTTGCCAAAATTGAATTATTAACGTATTATTAACATAATATAGCTTTATAAAAGCTCTGAGTAATACAAAATTTGTTGATAATCGAGATTTGTGCTGTAAAACGTAACTTAATAATTCATGTTTTCAGAATAGCACAATTTTACTCATTTCAATTTAAATTATTAAAGGAATAAAGTAAAATAATTACGTCGCAACTAATGCTGTTAACAAATTTCTCTTAAAATAAGAATAATATTATATATTAAAAGAGCAATAATACCATGTCATAAAATAACTAAATATTGTTATTTGGAGTTGTAGACTTTTTAGTTGAACAGAATTTAGAATTATTTTCAGTTACGTTTAATATATGTTTTAAGTTACGTTTTCATATATGAAATAATGATTGAATTAAGAAGGGTGCATGCAAAACGGCATAACGCAACTTCTTTCAAAAGAGGCAATGGTAATCAAATTTATTGAAGTTGTTAAACGAATGTTACAGTACATCAATGAAGTAGTGAATTACCAATGGTCCTATTGATAGAAAAGTTTTATTATAGTGCGTACAAAATAACAAAACGTGTTTTGGTAAACACTAAAAATGAGAATGAGACAATTTATTTTAGGGGTAGGCAGTATTGAAAATAAAATTTGTGCAATTCATTTTAACAAAATTAGCATGGTTGACAAACTACCACCGCTTGGTAAATCGTGCTTGTTATGGTAGAACGCTTTCCATTACACCAACAACTAAGACACAAGTAAAACATATAACAATTGTTTATTTAAAGTCATCCTGGGCATCCCTCGTCATGGGTTAGTTCATTGTATTGTTATTGTAAACAGTGTTTTTTTTGTTCGAATGAAACATTACTCATTTTATTCATTTATCTGGCCTTTCAAATTAATCATAATACATTTGGTCCTCTCTGAGCAGCATGTACACTTAACAAAACGTATAAGTATACATGTATATTTGGGCGCATATCTAAGTAAATCTTTGTCCGATTAAAATCAAATTTTCAACAAATATAGTTTAAAGACTGAACAACAGTACTATGTTTATTTTATTACATAGAACAAAAGATTAAACAAATAATTACAAAAACATCACAGTGTGTGAAAAAGTAAAAAAAAAAAAAAATGAGGATCGCTATCTGCGTGACTAAATGAATACTGTAAAATGACAGTGGCATTCGGATAAAAGTGTCAACGGTTCTCTCTCTAATAATGAGTGTGACCGCCATGGCTTTGCATCGCGTTCTCATAGATCTCACATACTGATGGGAGTGATTCTGACGTACACCTGCCCTCTCGCGTACGATCCTTTCGCATAGTTCAGCTAGTCGTAGGGCTGCAACACCAAGGCGAGCACGGCGGTTCAATTTATCCCATACCTGTTCCTTTATGTTTAGCTAGAGATTTCGGCGATATGTACATCAGCGTGTTCATGTAGTAATTCTGTTGTCGCTCTTCCTGCGTGGGCTGGCGCGCCATCCATTTTAACAACCCAATAGCTATTCCTAGCTGTTCTATCGTTAGCCGAATCATTTTGTGTTTTTTTTGATGTGTGGGTCATAATACAGTAGCCTGTTCAATTACCCTATGTAATGTAATTATATAGAACACACACAGTTTAACATTTAATGTTCTTTATTAATGTGGTATTAATTATCACAGTTCCACAAAATAGTTATAGTTATAAAGTTATAAAGTCATCAATTGTATTTAAGTTGAAATATTAATTTAGCAGAAACTTATTAAGGCGATGTTCGTGCCTACACCTCTATATCTTAACTGACGGTCCTGCGGTCCGTATAAATCTAAGTCAATGAAACTATGGTTGCCGGTTGCTATATGGATACAATTTAACAATAAACAAAACTCATGTAACAGTTTTCAATGTATAACAACCATTGTTAGAACATTGTTTCTTTGCTTTCCTACATTGTTGATTACTCAAGGTATGATGCAATAACTAATATAAAACATTTAAATCCCCCAGGTGCAGGCCATAATAAATATACAAATCAATAAGTATTAAATATGTAGTTACAAAACATTATCATACATATTCTTAAACGTTATACAAAAGATAGTCAATGGTATTTAAAACTGTAAACAACAATAAAAATACATATAAGAATGAGACACACCGGTAAGCATAAATAATAGAATTAACTTTTCATATATCTATATTTTGGGATTATTTCTAAATTTAACAATTGTAATGTTACTACATTACAACTCCTTCCTTTCTTATCTTTTAATAAAAGGAAAAAAACAAACAATCAAATAAACAAACTGTTAGTAAAATATGGACAAACAAACATACAAACAAAATTGTTAAAAATATCGTTAATTGATAAGGGTGCAAACAAATAACACATATGATCTGTATTTATCATGTCATGAAATATGTCACTTTTTGAAGACATTATGCCGCAGTTGATTAATAGCTACATCTGTCAAACGTCTTATAGTTCAACAAAATAATTGAGTGTTATTTTCATACATGCTTAACACATCTCACAAAACATATATAAACCATAAAATAATACGACAAATGTACACTCAACTTCAAGCTTTACCAGCATCACAAGTGCAAATAAGGTAAGAATTTTAAAAATATAAATTATCACTCATGTTTTAAATATGGTTAAAATTAGAAATGTTTAAATTTTGATAGATCGAAAAATAAGACCCTTGTACAATTGGGTCTTCATGTGTTAAAATTTGGTACATCGGAAAAGTTCTTTTGATAATCTTCGTCACTGATCCTTCAGTGCGACAATAATGAAATTTTAATAACTGTTTATTCTAAAAGAACGTTTTAATATAAAATTTTGATCCTCGTTGATCGTTATACCATCAAATGTTAACAATCACATCGCGTAAATATATAGTTCACTACTTTTCGCTAATTCCTTTTTTTTTCGGCGTCGTTAGTTGATGAATGAGTTCATAATTGTAGCATCATGTTCAGCATTCTATGAAATTCCACAATGTTTTTCGTTGAATAATTTTATAATTGTAGTATAACTTCATTTCGATGAACATAGTTGTAGAATAATGGTCAGTCGTTTTAAAATTTCCAATTTTATCTCGTTGAATGATTATGCATTTGAAGTAAAGTTGCCTTCGATGACGTCATATTATTAATTACATCTGGAGAGATGACGTTGTATAAATAATAACATCGTCTGTAGTATTTATTTAACATAATTGTTAAAGTTAAAGGCACATTATGTTGATGTATAAAAATAAGGTTACAAATATACCACAGTTAATTTGTTTCTAACATGATGAGTTACATGGCGTGTTGTTAGAAATTGTTTTATAGAGGTGCTTTTTCTTCATATGATGACTTTATTCAATGTCCGACTGGAACCAATTGAAAGATATTGATAACTGGTCCAATAAACTGAACGATTTTTACTGTCCAAACAATACTGGTGAAAGATTTTTACTGTCCAAACAATACTGGATCACTATAGAACAATAGTGTCAATAATATGAGTGAATATAAAGTTCGATTATCCGTATTTTCTTTAAATATTTTTCAATAAGCCAAATTTCTGAGTTGTAGAAAATTTTTGTTTAGGCCACATTGTCCACATTAAGAGATGGGTAAAGTTTATCCATAACAGTTGGTGTTACTTTGATGTCCTCATCCGGATAATTTAACTTGTTCTCTTCGATATCGGACATCCTTACATTTTGTAACAGCGGGAGTGCCTTGATATTTGTTGCCTGCTTGGTTTTTATGACAGAAGCATTTTTACCAAAAAACTTAAATTTAATAACAATTACCACCATTATAAGTACAATGAGGGCTCCTAAGGCAATTAATATATAGTACCAAAACGGCCATGTAAACGAACTATCAGAAATGTTCAACGATTTAAGGTATGCAATTTGATCGATCAATTGTGACATGGGTATTTGTTTTAAGTCTTCTATTTTTTGCGGGAGCTTTACAAGAGTTTGCGATCCCAATGTTTCATGGAGAGGTTTCCACAATGTTGTTTTAGTTAGATTTGGGAAAAGAGGAAGGTCATTACTATCATTAATAGTTTTTGAAGATGATTTTGAAAACCATGCAGTAAGGGTGAGATACTCATTATAAGCCCTACAATTCATGTCTAGTTTAATAAAACCGATTGGCGGATTAATCACAACTTGAGATTTTTGTTGGTCAGTATGATAGCATAGAATAACGAAACGGATAGGTGACTTAGTGGTAACTACCCAATGGCCTTCATATAAATATTCTGCTAATGGTAATTTTGGAGAAGGTGTGACCATGGTATGACAAAATGAATTAATCTTATCGTCATTCTTTAAATATAAAGCTATAGAGCAACGCTGAGATAATGACACTTGATACATAGGGGATTTAATTTCGCAAAACTTTTGAAGGGGCTTACTGCAGTCTTGTAATTCGGCGGACGATAAGACGGCAAATTTAGTACGCTCAGTATTTACCATAATCGCGGAAGTATCAAGATCATATTTAGCGGTCATTGTAACTTCCGAATTGTCAGACATAACACTAGAATTTGAATAAGGAACATCTAAATTATGAATTTTAAGTACATCTAGTTTTCCATTTAAGTCTAAAAGAGGAATATGAATTAAAATAGCTATCTCATTATTATACATGTAAACGTCGCAGTTTAATATTTTGTAAAATGTCCAAAGTTCTTTTTGAATATCGGCCGGAAGAGTGTAAGTTGGCGGAACTTGGCTTAAAATTTCAGTCAAAAGTGATTGTAAATTTGAAGGTGTAATTAAGCTTGGTGACAGTTTAGACAAAGAAAGCATGTTTAATTGACGCTCAAAATGTTCTAAAAAAAATTGCGCATGACGGGTTAATCCTGTGATTTCATCAACTATTACTTGTAAATTATTGTACATAAGAGTATATTGTTGTAAATCGTTCAGGCGGTGGTCTATTTTTCCTACCATGTGATCAAGTTTGACGTTTACGTCACCTAAAGCGGTTATGATGCTATTTATAGCCTGGCGATTTTGCGAGATATCATGACGTGTGACATTTAAAATCGATAAATTTGATTCTAGAACATGAAGGATTGATTTTTGTGTGTTTGCTAATTTCGTTACACTGTGTTGTAAAGCCGAAACGTCTGAATCGGAAGCCGTTCCAAAGACAAATTTGAACAACCCAGACAGAGGTAACAAAGATCGTTTTTGTCTTATGTGCAACGGTGAATAGCCTAGATAGCTTTCTAAGATTTGTTGATGAACAAACTTTAAATATTGAATTTCATTTTTTAAATGTCTTAAAGAGTCCCTAAATGCAGTATTTTTGTTGTCGTGTGTTTGTTGTTGACCAGATTGATCACTTTCGGGTATATTATAGGCTGCAAGCATACTATCTGATATGTTTTCTGCAGAATTGATGTCTGTTTCTAATTTATCTAGGGTTGTCCTAAACAACGAAACATCCATAAGTAAAGCTATTTTCCACTGTGATTTAGTGGTGGTAACCTCGTTTACTTTTTCGAATATAACATTTTGATATACTTCTAAAGAATTAGTTAAACCAAGCAGACAAAGCAAAATTACAAGACACATGACTGGTGTCTGAAAATACAAAAAAAAATCATTGTAGACATTCTCAACTTTAAGCAAAAACATTAAAACAAACTACTATTTACAATCAAACAAATGGCGCGCATTATATACAACACAATAAATAAAATATACTTTGAAGTCATTATATTGGTACCAACATCAACATTATGAATTAAAAAAAACCCCAATAAATCTTAACCATTATACAGCTTAGTTTCTATTAACTAGCATTTAACATACGATCTCTTCGTAGTTACTGGTTACAATGTATTGTTAAACAATCAACTGACTTTATCAACAAACGATTACAGCAAGTTTTAGGAATTATTTACTAATCCTTATGTTAGCTTTTGTAAAATACCTTGCATTATGTCATGGTTTTGTTGATTTTGTTTTGTCATAAAATCAACCAACAATGTAAAATACTCTTGCCCATTGTTACCTTGTTTGTCAGTTTGTGTCACTGAAGAAGGTGAGACATTTTGTTTTGATATAGAGTCTATAATCATATCGCTATTACTACCTGACTTGGATTTATTTGGCCATGCTTCGCTACACATGCCATCTGTATCAGTAACGGAACTAGCGCTTAAATTAGAAAGGGAATCAGACTGTGATTGATTTATGTCATCTGAGTCAACTAAATTAGTCTTGTCAGTCTGATTGGAATTTTTAACTTGTAAATTGCCTCCTAATGAGGTATTAGTCAAGTTAACTGGCGTGTTTTGAGAACGGGTATGCAAGTCCTGATTTGTTTGTTCTTCCCTTAATCGTGTACGCAGTTGTGCTAAGGGGATTTCATCTTCCGATGAAGAATCTGACCTTAACCTTCGAATTCTGTTTAAACTTTTAGGTAAAATATTATTTTCATCGGGACCAGGAGTGTCAGCATCACTCTCATCATAACTGCTATGGCTATCATCGGGTGGAACGACATAGTTAGCCCTACGTTTTGGGTAATTTTGAACTGGTTTACGGTCTGGCCATTCGTCTATGTTTGCCAGTCTTATTTGATCAGCATGTACTTGAGCAACAGAATTATCAAGCTGATTCTTTATAAGATATGTAAGGGGACCTTTTTGCTCCATGATTCTATAATGTGATTTCCAGCGGTCTTCAAGTTTATTTTTTCTCTGAAAATTTTTATAATAGACGGGGTCATTAATCTCAAATTTTGTATCTTTTGCTTTTTTGTCAATTTGTTTCATATGTTTACGTTTTGAACGCTTTATGTGTTTGTAAGCCGAAAGAAAAGACCTGTGTTGTTCTTCTAATGCAATTTTGTGATATTCCTCACCATGATATTTTGCCCTAGGCTTTAATAAATTATCAATAGGTAATATGGGGTCTCTGTTATAAAGTAAATAGTATGGGGAGTGTTTAGAGCTGGATGATACATTAAAGCGAATACCTGCTAAACTCATATTTAAATGAATATCCCACTGTCTTGTGTCACCTTGAATGCGTTTTGCAAGAATATCGTGTAAAACTCTATGCATTCTTTCCTGTTTAGCGTTAGATTCTGGGTGATAAGCAGTGCATGTGACATTATCTATATTCATTTCGTTCAACACTTCTTTAAATGCTGAACTCATGAACTCTGATCCGCGATCATGAATTATTTGTAGCGGACATCCATACCTAGGATAGATTTCATTCAATAGAAGATCAATAACTGAATTAGTACTTTTGTCAGGAGAAGCAAATGCCTCTGGGTACCCGCTAAAAACATCTATAAAACATATTATGTATCTATTGTTACTGATTGTTTTTTTCATATGGGCCACAAATATCTATAGAAATAATAGAAAATGGGAACAAAGGGGTATTAGTTTCTTTCAATGGGGCTTTAATCTTTGTTAAGTTGCGTGATTGACAGTCAACACAGGTGGACACATAGTTGTGTAATTCTTTAAAAAGATTAGGCCAGAAATATTTTTTACGCACTGTTGCAAACATTCGTTGGGTGCCAGGGTGACCATTGTTATCGTGGTAATTTTGTATAACCATAGGTCTTAAGTGTACTGGAACGTATAGACGTAATAAAGGTTCTTCATCTGCATTGGATATATAATGTAATATTTGTTCAACAAGGATAAACTTTTTTAATTCGGACTTTTTATTGTGTCCATGGGTAAGTGACTTTTTTATTTGTACAATTGTAGGATCTTTATTTTGCTCGGTTGCCATGCACAAATTTGTAAAGGCTGGTACAGGCTGTACGAAACAACTTTGTTTGTCATATTCTTTGTTTGCGACCTTTTTTGGATCAAGGTCGTGTGAATTTATCACGTTAATGCTTTGTACATTATCATGGGGCTTAATTTTGTAAGTATTATCATTGATTTGTGGCTCGAACTCTGACTCAGTTTCTGTGTCTTTGTCAGTCACAGGGGGCCTAGAGAAAAAATCTGCGATTATATTTTGTTTACCTGGAAGATGCTCAATCTTACAGTTATAACCACTTATTGATAAGGCCCATAATTGAATCTTTTTGTTTTGCATTGGTGAGTCCAGGAGGTGTATGAGGGGTTTGTGATCAGTGAAAATAGTAAACTGTGCATTGTGGAGATAATGGTCAAGTTTTTGAAGTGCGTAATGGATGCCAAAAGCTTCTTTTTCAATGGTACTCCATTTTCTTTGACTTTCACTAAGTTTATGAGACAGAAAATAAATGGGTTTATCATCTTGGACCAAACAAGCACTGACATGACTCATGGATGCGTCTGTAAAGAGGGTATAAGGTTTATTAATGTCTGGATAGGCTAATAAAGGAATACTACTTAATTTATCTTTGATTTCATCAAAGCTTTTCTGACAATCATTTGACCAAACAAATTGAATATTTTTACGAGTTAGATTAACTAAAGGTTCCACTATCTCTGAAAATGAGGGTATAAATCTTCTATAAAAACTTGTCGCACCCAAAACTCGCCTTACATCTTTTACACATTTTGGAACCGGAAGTGACCTTATTGCTTTTACCTTATCGGGATTTGGCCTTATTCCGTCTTCACCAATAATAAAACCTAAATACTCGGTCTTAGGCTGTAAAAATTGACATTTCTTTAATTTAAGTTTGAGGTTATGTTCTCTAAGTCTTTGGAAAATGATATCTATATGCTTTTTGTGATCCTCTAAGGTTTCACTAAATATGCATAGGTCATCTAGGTATGAAACAGCAGTGATAATTGATTATAGTCAATAGCAGATGTACAACATTTCGTTGGAAAAAAATGGTTCATAAAAAAGTTATACGCAATTGAAATATGTATACTTAAAAGTTTTGTTAAGTGTCTATGGAACAACTTAAAAATGAAACCTGTATCATAAATGTGATTAGTCAACAGGGGGCTGTATTATCAAGCATCATACGACTGATTTTAGTCGTAAATCCTACTATATTGCACTGTTAAATTATCGTAAGATTTTTTATCTGATGCCCAGGAGCATCAATAATGCTGATGAAATGGATAAACAACTTAAAATGATGCTTGTGATCTGTACAGACACATAGATACCAATTGCTATGTTTATTGTCTATATTACGCATACCTCAACAGTATATTTAAGACCGTCACCAGTGAAATTACCATGGTAACTAGCTTACGAGGCCTAAATTTGGTTATTGTGCACTCTCTAATCTTATTTACTAGTGGTTATCATCGGCGTTTTCATAGCAAGTTAGACAGAGAAAAGACGAGGACAGCTAGTCAAGTGCATTTTATACGTCACTATACTATGACACTCGAACTTAGTTAATTTCGAAAACATGCACGATCGTCTGATGATTTTTTATGGTATTAAAATTCCGAATAACTTTTAAAAAGTGACCGAGCCTAAATATAAATTAAGTATTTATGGAGGACATCGGTGTTTTTCATATCAAGTAATAGACTGAGAAAAGTCTAGTATAGTCGAATGAATGTTGTCATTAAAATGAGTTAATTAAAATCGGGAAAAAAGCGAGCGTTTTATGTTGTTGTTTTTTTAGAAAGTGTAGGTAAATGAATTAAACTTTCAAGTAACGTTTCAAGAGTGACCTACCCTACAACAATTTTTCTTACGGAAAACAAGACAAAAATTAATCAGTGGTTAAACATTTTTTTTCATCCAGTCATAAATTAATAGGCTTGTGTTTCGTTAATTTTTAAATCGTTGCTTTTATTTTATATCATTTTACGTGTTTAAAATGCTTGTATTCCTAATAATTTTTCCGAAGGCATCGAAAAATGTGATTCTTCGGCGGATTTCCACGTTTTGGATCGTCCCAACAACCATTCTTGTAAATCCACTGAAAAACTCCGAAAAACTCACAACAACGTTGAATTTCAACACAATAAACTAAGCCTCTTATTTTTTAAAAAAAAACGTATCATAAACCGGCTTTTTTGGATGTTAAATCTGAGAATTTTCTCATTGCATTCGGTGATTTTATACAAGTTTCCAAGTGTATTTCTTTGATAAATTCTCGGCATTTACATGATGAAATTGCTGATTTTTTGTCAATCAGGATTTTATCCATTCTCGTTCCATGAAAACCTCGGGGTACGAGAATGGGATTTAATAAGAATGGGATTTAATAAGCCAACAACTTAAATCTAAACGAACAAAACGGGCACATGCATGAAGGATACCTCAATTATAGCGCTCAATATTTCCTTGGTAGTGCCCAAAAGTGCTTAAAATGTAATGATAATTTACCAAATTTTAGCTTCATTTTATCCTTTTTAAAGTGTGTTCAAAAGTGCTCAGATTTACACCTTTGACATGCGAAAATTCAAAATTTTTCCACATCTTCGGGAGGGGATACCCCTCCCGTACCCACCCCAACTGTACTTCCCACAAACGACCCCTCTGTATCAGGCCCTGTGATCTAACTCACATGAACGCATTTTTCTTTATTTATGAATATCTATTAAAAGCTAATCAATCACATGAATCTGAATTGTTACGCAGTGCATCGCTTTTTTACAGATAAAGATGATAATTAACCTAGTTTTAGCTTCATTCAATTTGTTTAAAAGAGCATTTATCATAATAATGGCTGCAACAGGCACACTGATGCAGCGCTTGCCAAGATATTTCTATAAAGACGTTAAATATGTTTTCTACCTTAATCCACGTGGGTCAAATTGGCTAAAATGATGAAAAGTTTCAGTTCAACCACTTATTATAGTGCGACATCGACACACTTCTATCACAAAAACACATAAATCGTGTCAGATTGTTTTAAAATACGAAAGATCGATCTATCGAAATGACTAATTTCTAATATTTGAATGAATATAGACAGTTTTAATATGTTTAATCATATTTTTTTAGGTCAGAAGATCAAAGTGACATTTTAAACATGCGTCGAATAATATTAAAAGCCTTAAAGTTACTTATAGCGTAAGTATTTTGTTTCAAATTTCTTTTTGTGCCTAAAACACAGATCAAAACCTCTCAAAATCAAGTTGGTTCCAAGAAAACTATTCGAGAAAATCGTTCACACATACCCAACTTTTAGACCCATCAAGATTTTCACTGTTTAATACAGCAATATAGCACTGATCGTAGAACAAGCTATGATCCCATGTTGTGATCGATAAGATAAGATAAGATAAGGATCATAGACCAAGATCATGGTCATAAAGATTTTATTTTTTCATCGGGAGGGGGGGGGGGGGGGGGTAATACCTTGTAGACAAATGTTGTATGTATACATGCATTATTGTCCGTTGTGTATGAGGTGTAAATTAACAGATAAATATGTCAGTACTTAAGAGGTGACATTGTGTATACATGACAGTTAGTTGAAACAAAATTGACAATTGTTATATATTGTTTTGTCAGAATTAGAATTATTCATCAACTTTATAAATTACGTAATTGCTTTACCATTAATTTTGATAGGTCGTATTTTTATTGTAACAATAGTTAAATGATAAATTTAAATTGCAACAAATTATTCAATCATCATCGTTATTGTTAAGACGTCAAAATCGTTTTACAAGAATGAAGTATTAAATAAACAAGTTTTCATGGTATCAACGATTGAAGAAATTATAATTATAGAGGTGAAATTTAAACAATCGATCCGTACACTTGTGCGCTACCGACTGAGCTAGCCGGGCGCGCCTTGAAATGGTAAGCGTGCCATTAAACCACATTAATCTAATACACGTTTAACTTGCTTATTGCTTGGTACATTTATTTTGAACTAGAAGATATATAAAAACAAGTAAAACCAAAATATTTGACGAATTCTCTTTTTTCGGTCAAACTATTCACTATATTTCCATGTACCTATGTACCTTTTGATTCGACTTTTAATGTTTTAATCTATTTTTTACTCTAACATTTTCAGGTTGAATGTTCTGGGACACGTATTGTACATGTATGTACTAAAGACTGAATTGTTGTCTACAAAAAGGATTACAAACATTGCATTTCTTAAGGTTCACAAGGCAGGATCAACTACCATGCAGAATATATTCTTTAGATTTGGAATTAGGCATAACCTAAATGTGATAGTGCCAAAGAAAGGCAATATTGTACGCAATTTTTCAGATGTGATACCTATCAAAACACCTAATAAATATAATATATTTGCCTGTCACACATTATATTACAATAAAAAAATATTTGAAAATTTGACTTCGAATGATTCGGTAAAGATCGCCATAGTTCGGGAACCAATCGACCGAATGATAAGTGCAGCTTACTATTATAGAGATGTTTGGAACATTTCATATTTGCAGAAAATTCCATCAACTAATTTTATCCACAATTTGATCGATAAGCAATATGAATATGATACCAGATTTTTTTCATTGACTCGAAATTCTATGGGAGGTGATTTTGGTTTTCATAAAGATATTCAAGCTACGGAAACAAAAGTTATCCAATCACACCTGGAAAGTCTTAACTCCGATTTTAGTTTAGTTATGATTATGGAAAGATTTGATGAATCACTTGTTATGATGAAAAGACTTTTATCTTGGTCGTTTCTTGATATTATATATCTTCAAAAGAACTCTCATAACCATAAACCTGTGGTTTTAAGTAAAGACGAACAAGACACGGCGAGAATAAACACTTTTCTAGATTTTGCAATCTATGAATATTTTACTGACATATTTGATAAAAAGGTGAAATCCATGGATAATAATTTTCAAGGTGAAGTGACTTATTTTAAGAAAATAATTGCTAAAGTGTTTGCATTTTGTTATGGTAAAAATATGAGAGACAATTCGAAACTTTTTATTCGTGAATCTCGATGGAACGATGAATTTCATGTCACTGGTGTCGACTGTAAACTGATGAAAACAGATGCAATACACTTTATCAGAGTAATCAGAGATAGACAACGGTATTTATATGATAGTGGAATGAATAAGAAGTCAGATTTACTGTATTAGAGAAATAAAAAGCCGCGGCCGTGGTGTAGTGGTCAGCATGTCTGACTTCGAATCCGGAGATCGTGGGTTCGAGCCCGTTCGCGGTAGGTCATACCCTTTACGTGTACATGAGATGTCGGCCTCGTGATAGGGTAAGTTAGTACTGGTGATAGAAAAGTGTCCAGGAAACCTATAGTATCTATGAATATTTTACGGAAATCTTTGCTGACAAAGTGAAATCAATGGATAACAATTTTCAAGATGAAGTGACCCTTTTTAAAGAAATACTTGCTAAAGTGTACACATTTTGTTCTGATAAAAGTACAACAGACGATTAAAAACTTTTTATTGACGCATCTAGATGGGAAAATACATTTACTGTAACTGGTGTCGAATGTAAATGGATGCATACAGACGAAATGAATTTTATAAATCAATTTAGAGAGAAACTAAAAATAACGTGATGCCTGAAAAAGTTCACAACGTATACAAAACAGCAATGGGAATTCCAACAATGTTCCGTGCGTTCTCACTATTTATAAGAGCACTTGCTATATATTAGTTAAGATAAAATATGGTATTGTTATAATTAATCCCCGTATTTATTGAACTTACCCGAAAATATTGTGGACGGTTTATGAATGGAGTGAATTACTCTTGTAATTTAGTAAAATAGCGCAAAATAATTTAAAGCGCTGAAAAAGACACGATGTTATACTAACCTTGTACTCACTTATTATAGCATGTTGGCTCTTAACCGTTTTCTCTTTTTACCATTGGCTCTTAACAGTCTTCTCTTTTTACCATAGGCTCTTAACCGTTTTCTCTATTCCCCATAGGCTCTTAACCGTTTTCTCTTTTTACCATAGGCTCTTAACAATCTTCTCTTCTTACCATAGGCTCTTAACCGTTTTCTCTATTCCCCATAGGCTCTTAACCGTTTTCTCTTTTTACCATAGGCTCTTAACAGTCTTCTCTTTTTACCATAGGCTCTTAACCGTTTTCTCTATTCTCCATAGGCTCTTAACCGTTTTCTCTTTTCACCATAGGCTTTTTGTAATGCTGAAGATTAGATAAGAAACACTGAACTGCGTTTAAAATTCAGGGACTTCAACATTCTATATTTGTTTCTGAATTAGTTTGGATATCTTTGGTATCCATTTATCTGTGGTTTAATCTGTGGTTTAGAAAGACGCACAATCATTGAATGTGATATAAAGCGGCCTTTGAGTGCGAGTGATATAAATGCTTTTTATTATTTATGCGACATTAAATCCGTGTACAGTGTACTATTAACAATATACACACGGGAACTCTTAGTAAAATTCGGAGACTCAAGCTACATTGCACTAGTTTACGGCGTATAGTGCGTACAAAAAAAAACAAAACACTGTTTATAATAACAATATAATAAACTAATCCACTACGAGGGACGCTCAGGATGACAATAACATAAACATGTGATATGTTTTACGATTGTCTTAGTTGATAGTGAAATGGAAAAGATTTTACCAACACAAGCACGATTTAACAACAAATGGTGGTATCCATCATGCTAATTTTGTTGCAATGAATTACACACATTTTATTTTCATTACTGCCTACCCCAGAAATGGATTGTCTCATTTCTAATGTTTACCAAAACACGTCTTGTTTTTTTGTACGCACTATACCATAGGAGGTATATATCATTAACTAAAAGGCTTGAAAGAGAAAACAACTTATTATTGTGTTATTCCAACGACATATTATTATAGCTTTTACGGTCAGAAGTTACGTGAATATCTAACTGAAATGCGGACAAACAAATTGTTGTAAAATGAAAAGGTACATTGAGTTTCCTAATTGTAAAATTGAAATCTTAAAATCATTAAGAAAATCATTTCTCATTAGAACCGTGCTTACGTTAATATTAATAATTGATGTTTGTCAAGTATTTTTTAAGCTAAAAATACAATGAAGATTGATGTGTAAAAATTGAACTACTGTCCAAAATTAAGAACGTTTACTTTTAACTGAGTGTTGAAATAATAATCTACTGAACTTAATTTCACAAGGTGTGAGCGATCATTTGCGGACAAGTTTAAAGATGGCGTAATTCCACCAAAATAGAATCTTGAGGGTTATTTGGTGAACACATAAATTATGGAATCTGTAAATACAGTAAACTAATGTATATGAGATTTGGAACAGTTTTGACATGGAATGCGTAAGCAATTCAGCTCTTAGTAAGCGAGATATATCATATGTGTAGATATAACATACGTTTGGAACTAGTTTTATGTTTTATGAATAAAGGCGGTGAAATGGACGACTAATACAAATCTCAGATCCAAAAATCCGTTACAACAGCTACGACTAATGAGTCTGTCTAACAAAAAACTTCTACTTATACGTTCTAGTAATGCTTGAACAAGTTTTCATTTAGGCACAGGTTAAAAATCCTCTCCTTTGCAACCCTCAAAAGTTTCACTCGTTCACTGTCTTCACTCTTCTAAAAGACTATGAGCATCCCGATATTTCTTTTTTAGATAGAGACGCAAACACTTTTTAATCGTATGACCGTCTTGATTTAAAAAAAAATAGATGTGTGATCTACTACTAGAATTCAAAAAATCTCAAGCCTATAGTTTCAAAATGTTGATATGCAAAGATGTTAGACAGTTTTGCATTAATAAAATAATTTAAAAATTTACCAAAATGTATGTAACATTGATCTTTTTACACGTATATCTCTGATCTTTTAACTGTAAACATAGAGCATATTCAACTTCAATCTGATTAAAACCCGATCTAAAATTTTCCGCTCGCATACTCGCTAATTTAGTTATGGCCTTTTTCAAACGAAGGTCACGCTCAGGCGACCTTTTCTCATCATAATATTCATGACAAAATTGTTATGATACGTAACTTGTTTACATCGTCTACGTCACGCAATTTGAAATGAGCCGCCCAATCGCAGACTGTGAATAATACCGCTGTTAAATTAGCATGCAAAACTTGGTCTAAAATAGAAATTACGAAATCAAAATGTGATTAATAGTGTTTTCGTCTAGATGAAAGCTACGCATTGATTGGTCGTAACAAAGTTCATCTCCACGTGACCTTCCACGGAGAAAGTAGAGATCCTGTACGACAACGCTCTACAGGATATCTGTTTACGGAGATAGATTCAACTTAAAAATAATAGAGTTAAGCCACGCTTATTATGACGTCATACGCGCTTGCATTCGTCACTGGTATGACGTGGTTTACACGTCTATTTATACCTACTTTAGTCAGGTGATCGTTTCAACCAATGAAAATGCGTATAAAGTTTTTCGGTGAATTTGGAATTTGTTAAACTTTTGGTCGTTTGAAGTTCATTGTTAAGGTCAATATCATAAATCAGCACTCGTTAAGGCAGCGGGTTAATGTAAAATACACACTGAGCTGCGAGGGGAGTAGCTTAAGGACTTCAGCGAACCCGTGTTTATACTGTCAATGAACGGGTACGCTGAAGACAAGTGTATGATAAAAGTCCACCAATAATCGTGCCAGGAATCTGCCACGCTCGTAGATCTATACATACATCGAGTGTGCATTGGAGAAAATTGAAGAATATCCCGTTAAAATAATGTATAATCTTTTAATTTGACAACTTACTACCTAACAAAAGCCCATTTCGAACGTAAAATACGCCAAAGTTTCCAATAGGTCTTAAAATTCAATACTCTGCCGCAATCTTGACAAAATGTGGACCACGTGACGTCGAGATCGACATTGACCGACCTTGACGGTCATGATAACAATACCATGTGCTTCAACCACGCGACATTTATTAAAAATATACAAAATATGTTCGATGAAAATAAACATAAAATGTTATATTTTTTCTTTAGTTTTACGTAATTTATAGGATTTTATTTACGTACTGTTAGTTATATAAAAATGAATAAGAAATAAAATCTTAAATTGCTAGAAAACAAAATGTCTTTGTTAACAAAAAAAATCTAAAAATAGATTTTTATTTGGAATTCCCGGCATCAATCGGAATTACTCTGCTATGTTCGCTAACGCTCATAACCGAGAATTCCGGTTGAAACGAGATCTCGCACAGCTTCAAATGTCTGTTAGACGATGAGATTGAATGTTTCCTAGTGAAAACGGCTATTTTATTTAATTCTTTGATATTTCAATGGCCGTTTTGGTGTAAAATGATGTTTAAATGAATGTTTTATTGAATAATGCACACGATCTTATTACCAAATGGCTATTTGATTAGAAAAAAGAGCTTAAACGAATGGGTGTTATTCTGGTGAGGTTTCATAACGGGTCTGATCCAAAACTTTAATGCCGCATCTGACGAAAATCAAAATTTAAAAAAAAGCGGCTTATAAAGTTTTGGAAGCCAGAACTACGAGGGGAGCGTGATTGTAAACATGCTTAAATTAGTTGTCATTTAGGGTTAGGCGAAAACTGCCCTGAAGATTACACTCTCATTAAGATTGAGGCTGGTCAGGAAAAACTTGATGCTCATTAGAATTAAAAATCTAGCTACATTGTACTAGTTTAAGGCGTACCTAAGGGATATATCACTAACTTTTTACTCTTTACTTTAATAGGAAATCTATGCGTTTTGATCTAAATAAGTTGTAAATGGGACTTGGATCTGTAAAACGACCAATAGATTATAGAGTCGGTTGTACGAGTATTTATGTTCTGTAAACTTTTGTTAGTTAATGTTAGTCCGGCATGATTGATGTTGTTGTGGTGGTTGATATACTCCGACAATATTAACCCGAACTTGACCTTTATGCAAGAATATATTAAACTCAGTTTTTACTGTCTATTTTTGTCTTTGTTTGTAAATTGCGCTTTATCGGAAGCTTTCGGCAAGTTACACATGCTTAACAATTAATTTTGTTTCATAAGAAGTAATGTTTTGAAACTGTATCACAATACTGATGTGTCCAAAATTTAAAGTTCAATAACATGCCACTTTTACAAAATTGATTAATGGTCACATAGGTTGTGACTCACATAGGTTGTTATAAACATGTGTATAATCGTATGCACTCGTACGGAAACTTACGATTTAATGTAAGTGAAGTGTGTAATTATTATAATTAGGTGGTTCAAGCTCAGGTTGATATTGTCGCACTATATCTGATTTGAAGTTATTTATTTGTGTTTGTGTACTATTGATTTAGCTGTAATATGCATGACTTTTGTAATATAATGTATATTTCATGTTTTTTTTTCCTTTTTTTGTACATTTTTCTTTTTCACGTAAGTTTTCATTTATCTATCTTACAAATGTGCTATGTACTTGTATATATGTTTTGTGTCAAAGAGATTTAAATATCGATATATCACAATAAACTGTAATTGTAACTGAATTGTTAACAAAATATTTAAATGTCTGTGGCGCATATATTAACCCAATGCTCTGTATTTGTCAGATTATACAGATATCTAAATTATAGCTTTTGTCTCAGTTCAATGTGAACTTGCTATGCATGATTTATATTGAGTGTCCAATAATAATTTGTATACATGTCAATATCAACGTTATTACAGGTCGTCCACGTAAACATTGCGTATGTAAACATAGCCAGTTTTATTACACACCAATATTAAAGGGTGAACTATTTTTACAACTTTTTATTCCTTTAGTTTACACTTATCATTCTATAAATAGACGGTGAAGATATCACCTCTATACTAAGACGCATAACGATCTCCAATCATCCGCAATTTACTTCCGCGTCAAGTAGTTCCGCGTATGAATACAAATATCAAAGAAAATCGTTGTTGTGAAGTACTTTGTTGGCATTTTTTCGCCAAATATAACTACTAAAATGTAAAATAATGACCGCTTGTAGCTACAGGAATATTAATCTATTTATACTAAGTACTTTTAAACCTCTGTAGGTATAGGTACATAGTTAAACCGTGTACTCTACTTTCGAATTCAAATTATTGTGTAAAGAATGACAGATGTAAACACGTTATGATGAAGGTTTAACTTCCAGTTAAAAAGTTTAATTTGATGAGGATTGTTGGTTGGATAGCCAAATTTTATTGAGTAGACACAAAATTCATACTCTATTTGTTCAGATTACTTGAAGGGGGAAATTGTTAGAATGTAAACATTGCCACGTGCTTTCAGGTAAATAAGCAGTTTACCCGTGATGCGCGGCGTCTCCGTACAAAGGTCAGTCAGACCGTTTGTGTACAGAATGTACACTTATTTTATAAATATATGATTATTTAAAATTTACTATGTACATATATACTATTCAAAATATTTTTTTACTATCAAAGAGGTGTGTTTCAGTCAGTAGAATGCTGTTCATGTATCCGCTTATTCACCTATTTAGTGGGCAACATAGTACTCCAAAACATTAAAGAAAGATATGACAAAACCAAGAGTTATAGACACAGACGGTACATTTCTAGTCTTCTTTGTGGTAACAAACTGATATGGAAGTATAAGCTAGGACAGTACGCAAGTCGGATGTGTGGTTTTAGTCAGCGCCATCTCACGGAACGACGTTAGAAAGTAAGACCAGTCAATGCAACCAGAATCAAGAGACAGGTCAAAGAATTTCTAGAAAGAGACAACAATACAAGAATGAAAGCAGACAAGAGAGCGTCCATTTCCAAGAAGGGGGAGAAAGAGCAAATCCGACTCCTAAATGATGACATGCATGACATACACTTGCATGAGATACTTAATTTTGAGGGTGGACATAGAAAGATCTCATAAAGTATGTTTTGCAAGTTTCGGCCCTTCTGGATACGAACCCCTTCTAACCGAGATCGAGAGACATGCTTGTGCAAGCTTCACGAGAATTTACAATTCAATCTAGAAAAAGCCCATACAGAACGTATGTATATATCCAAGAATATTAAAGACGCAGTGAAGATTATTACTTTCAACAATAGACTAGACTACAAAGAGTGCATGTACAGGACATGCGAGAAATGTCGAGGAAAAGTAGTCCCAAGAAATGATGAAATAGAAGGTGGAAAGATTGTGACATGGCACATTTGGAAGAACAAAAGAATAGAAACTACCCATAAAGTTTCCACAAGAGTAGTTAAAGAAGTGGAAACTGGTACATTAGATAATTTGAACATGGAAGTAAACACAGAAGTAGCTCGAGTCGCCCGCCACATCTTTAATATACACCATCAGTATAAACAGATCACTTACCTGAAAGACAATTTGACTGAACATGAAGTCCTCATTCACGTTGACTTCAGCGATAATTATTCATGCAAATATGAAGCTGAAATACAGAGCGTACATTTTGGCGCGTCGCAGAGACAAGTAAGCGTACACACTTAGCTTATACAAAAAGTAAAACTACAAATGTATACCATCAACAGTGTCGGACTGCAACAGTCTCGTACACAACCCATCAGGTATTTGGGGTCACTTGAAGCCAATATTTCACATGCTCAAAGAAGTCAATAGCGGTATAACCACCGTCCACGTTCTCACTGATGGCCCAACGACACAATACAGGAACAAAACGACCATGTACCTGTTCTCCACAAGGATCTTTGATCTTGGCTTCCATCGAGGCACTTGAAGGCGGGCTATGGTAAGGAAGCTGCGGACGGCATTGGTGCCGTTGTAAAGCGAACTGCGGACCGTCATGTATTAGAAGGACAAGACATAACGTGCGCGGAAGAATTGATGAAGGCTATGGGAAACTCAACCGTACGAATGCTCGAAGTAACGGATGTTATCTGATCTTGATGATTGAATTACTGTTGAATAATTTTTTTTTAATATCTATCAAAACCATTGTTTGTTTGTTTGGGTTTTACGGCGCACCAACACAAAAAGGGCATATCGCACTGAAAACATTTGATGATACTATTAATTCAATCGATAGTAATGATTTAAAATCCTATATTTTATTATATATATTTATTTCCTTCAAAATGTTAAGTATTGCATATGATGGTACTGACTCAAAAAGTTCTTTAAGTGAGTTAACCTTAAAATGTTTGTCACGGATGTATTGAAGATCCTGACAGTCAAGGAGATCGTGTTTTACATTGAAATGCTCGTCAAATGGAATACATTTAGGTGCTTCCTCTCTTTTGGGAAGGTATGAATGTGTTAATCTGGTATGACCAATTCTACATCGCGTAATTACTATTTGATCTCGTCGATTAGCAAATATGTTTGACGAAGATGAATCAAGGGTTGGCTTTATGTCATGTAACTTATTAAAAATAGCATTGTTCCACATTGATTGCCATTTTGACTTAATTAACGAATTTATAGAACATTTGAAGTCACTACTAGGTAATTTGATATCTACTTGTTGAAGGTTTATTTAAAGATTCTTTAGCTAAAAGTCTACTTTTTCATTTCCATGTATACCAATATGACTTGGTATCTAGCAGAGGTGTACTATTTTAGATTTCAGTATTTCATGTAATCTTAATTCAATATTTTTAATAAGTTTACTGTCTGAACTACGATTTTGATGGCCATTAATAGTTTAATACAGATAGATAATCTATATAACATTTTACTATGTCGTAGAGTGAATCACACAAAAATGATTTACAAAATGTGAATTTGATAATTCATCACAACACATGATTACATGATTTTTTTCACAATTTTACCACAGGAGCCCGATGAACTTTTCCTTCTTGTCACATACATAGAACATACAATATGAGGGGAAAATTGCACTGGACACTTGTGTGTAAACTGTAATTTAAAAAGTGTAATGGTTGTGTTGAGATGAATTATCAAATTTACATTTTGGAAATATTTTTGGTGTAATTCACCCGAAGACATTGTAATATGTTACATGGACAACCTATATCAACATTTAGATTTATGAAAAAAGAACTTTAATAATGTGTTTGGACTGACGTTCGGAAGGCTATTTCAAGGTTTGGTTAAATGTTTTCATTTCTTTCTAAATGTCTTATTTGTTGAGTTTTTTTTATATTTTCACTGTCACATCTATACATTTAATGCATCACTTACAAAATATATCAAAATTTGGAATTTATGGATATTCTAATATGTTTAGATTTTTTCAATTTCAAATCCTGATACACCCTTAAAAGTAACAAATTACGACGTCGGTCTGATTACACCCTGAACATACTGTTATACATTGTATTTCTAATGAAATTGAGACAAGCGGTCAGTTCATTGGTTACCGTTCTATGTGAAGACGTTTGGTAAATGAACATAGAGTTAGAGTTATATCAATCATGAGAAATATTGACCCTCAAGGAATTGCTATTCGGAAGGCTCACCAATTAAAAAGACGCCAATATAGAGCAAAGGGACCAAATTATGTTCGGCATGTCGTCGGATATGATAAACTGAAGCCTTACGGCTTTTGTATACACGGTGCTATTGACGGTTACAGCAGAAGAATACTATGGTTAAAAGTCTCACAAAGTAACAACAATACTGCAGTCATCGCCATGTATTATCTTGAAGCACTAAAGTCGTTTAGAGTTGCTCCTAGATTTCTTCGTTGTGACCACGGAACAGAAAACTCAACTCTGTCTCTACTCCAGCCTTTTTTCTGATACAATGATACAGGCTGTGTGTCTGGTCTTAGAAGTTTTATGTATGGAAAAAGTGTTTTTAATCAACGAATAGAGGCTTGGTAGGGAACAATGAGACGCCAAGGAATGCAATGGTGGATTTGTTTTTTTTCAAAGATTTAAAGAATAGTTATGAGTATGACGAATTCAATCCTTTGTATGTTGAATGCTTGAAGTTCTGTTTTACACACTTGATTCAAGCCGAGCTTGACAGAATGGCGGTAAACTGGAAACTGCATTCCTGCCTGAAGGCTAGACAGCAGAACATATTTCTATAAGAACTACTCTTGACTAGAATTCTGTTTGCAACATCTCATTTCTTCTGCAAGCTTGTTTGATTTCATATTTAAACATTGATCAACATTTTATTCACTTATACTTCTAAGTACCCTGAATTCTATTTTGTATGATATTTTTTATTTTTAACATTTATGTCCGATCAATAATGGAAAGCTACAAACTCCTCACAGTGCTTACGTCACGCTTTGCTACATAACTACTGCCAACACGTAAATCATTCGACGCTAGTAATACCATCTACATGTATTTATAGAATGCCCAAACTCCTCACAGTGCTTACGTCACGCTTTGCTACATAACTAGGCCTACTGCCAACACGTAAATCATTTGATGCTAGTAATACCATCTACATGTATTAATAGAATGCATAAACTCCTCACAGTGCTTACGTCACGCTTTGTTATTTTTACAAAATAGTAAGACCATGATCTTGTATTCTAGTTAAAGGTTCTATCACATACTGGTGTATAATGTTCAAATCAATCTGATTAAAACCCGATCTAAAAATTTTACCGCTCGCATACTCGCTAATTTAGATCTGGCCTTTTCTAAACGAAGGTCACGTTCAGGTGACCTTTTCTCATCATAATATTAATGACGAAATTGTTATGATACGTAACTTGTTTACATCGTCTACGTCACGCAATTTGAAATGAGCCACCCAATCGCAGACTGTGAATAATACCGCTGTTAAATTTGCATGCAAACCTTGGTCTAAAAATAGAAATTAATAAATCAAAATGTGATTAATAGTGTTTTCGTCTACGCATTGATTGGTCGACACAAAGTTCATCTCGACGTGACCTTGCATTGACTAAGTAGAGATCCAGTACGACAACGCGAGTAGAACAGGATCTCTGTTTACGGAGATTGTGTTCAAATCATCTTCATATACAACATAGAATACTTTCTTTTTCTAAAAATAAAAGTTGATATCAAAAGAATAGGAATTAATTTAAAACAGATTATATGTATCAACAAAGGAGCTTGATATTCTATGTACTTCGAAAAAATTCCTCGTTCTTATGATAAAAATCACTCTTTTCATAGAACAATACAGAATGTTACGCTCTTGCGGTATGAAAGAGAAAGATTGCAGTAAATATATTTTTTATCTAATTTCATGAAGTCATACGATTCCCAACTTATCATGGTAATGTTCTTTCTTGTTCCATTACAAGATTATGTAAATTGGACACCAGCTTTTTCCTAATAATTCACATCTGAATGAGTGCAACCTGAAGGTCATATGCTCTTTATGGAATAACTTATAGATTGTGACATGCAGAGCTGTCAATGGTGGCATGAAAAGGGGTTCAATGGGGCAGTTTGCCCTGGTATGAGGTCAAATGGTGTATTCTCGATGATTTTCATGAAAATATTATCAGAATCTTTGCATATTGAAATCTTTATGGAATCTGAAAATGCACAGGGTTAGTGATTCTATTTTGTACAATATATGTCTAAAAAGAGAAATGTTTGCAACAGCTTGCATAACATGTATGGTGTCAGTTTTGCAGTGAGTGACGTCACTTCTCAATCTTTAAGATTGACAAGAGTTGGCATTTGTTCCTCACAGCTAGCAGGTTTGCAAGATTGGTCATGTCAGTAATAATACAACCAAAATAGTACAGATCAATTTAAAAATACTTTTATAATTTTTTCATCAGAAATTTTCATTAAGTTACATAATATGTTGAATCTTGTGTGTGAGAGCATGACAAATTTCTATTCTAAATGAGCAAGTCTCAGGGCAGTAATCCATTTACATGTGATCACTATATGTAACACTTTTAAGCACTTTTGATGTTTTGCACCAATATTCTCTAATACTGATCGTTTTAAAACAATTAGGATACTTAAGTTATAGTGAAGTCATTCCACAGGTGCCAGTATTGTCCTATGTAATGAATTACAATCAAACACAGCAGACATTCTTAAACTTATCTCCCTTGTATATTTCTACCATTGCTTTCAAGATGCAAATATGAAGATACCAAAAAATGTATTACAGAACAGAACATTTATAGCACTAGAGTAATCAATATTGATTTATGGCAGTCAAAAGATAGATCTTACTGCTGCAATGTTAATCTGATTGCAGTTCCTTAATTCTAATTTCCTTCCTTTATACATTATGAAATTTTCATATTTACATGTACACATCTTCATCACCATTATCTGGTTTTAATTACTTCCAAGGTCCAAAGCACAGTTGGTAGCTTGCTGGAATTTCATATCTAGTTTCCTAAGGAAGGCAAGGATTGAATCCCAAGCAAGGTGGCACCTCTTATTCCTTTCAATTAAAAAATTGGACCATAGACATAGGTACATATATTTGGAGAAGTTGCCAGCCTTGTGGTAGGGTTGGTCAGTACTGGTCATAGACAGGAGAAACAAGGTTAGGTGAGCTTGCTTAATATAACCATAATTTGTGTTGTCACATCGTTGAATTGAATAATAAATGATTATCTCTCTGACAACAATGTGGCCTTGCTGTCCAATCTAGAACACAGTCTTCCTTTCCATGCCTGCCATTCTTGAGGAACTTGACCGAATAGCGGCTAATTATTTTCAATCCAATTTTTCACTTTAGTATATTTTCATGTGTAAATTGGTAAACAAGAGCAGTCCAAGGACAGGGCAATGGACTTTTCGTGTGTTTTGTTTATAACAAGGATTATCTTTAAACAAAAATGATTATAAGACAGAACCTTATTTTTGAAATGAAATAAATCTGTCTAACAATAATTACCAATTCATATTTGTAATACATAAAAGGGGCATAACTCCTATAACATTCAACCATTTACTTCCCTTCAAAGTTAAGTAGACATAGTATCAATGAATAAGCATACCTACTTTCATTTAAATATCTTTATAAGAACTATTAATATTTCATTTTAAACAAATTTCAACATTTAAGTAAAGGGAAATAACTCCATAAAATAATCAAGAGTTATGTCCCTTTGTAGCCCTGTAGATGTAGTACTCATTGATCTATATTATCAATGGTAGTACTGATGAATAAGCATACTAACTGTCATTTAAATATCTTGAGTATTGAAAAAAAATCAGTTTAAAGTACTTTAACCCTAGTTGAAAAGGGGCACAACTCCAAAAATAATTCATCAATAGTTACATCCCTTTGTAGTCGAGTAGATGTAGTACTAATGAAAAAGTGTACTAACTTTCTATCAAACAAAATACATTAAGTTTGAGCAAACTTTGACCTTAAATATTAAAGTATAAAGGGAAATATCTTGGAAAGTAATTCATACAGAGTTATGTCCCTCCATAGTACGATAGATGACTAACTAATGAAAAGCATTCCAACTTACATTCAAGTATATTTGAAAGTACTAAAAATATCTTATTAGAATAAATTTTTATCTTAAATGTTCAAGTATAAAGGGGCATAACTCCAAAAATAATTCATCCACTGTTACTTCCCTTCAAAGTTGTGTAGATATTAGGGCTGTCACGATACGCCAGAAGCGTATCGCGATATATTGCAATACGCTACAACCGTATCGCGATACGTACCACGATATATTGTGGGTTTTATATTCCTTGTGCCTCCACCGTATTAATAGAAACATTGCAAATCGTATATGCAACTACTGATAGAATCTAGCCTCTTTAAGTCTATACCGTCATTTAGGACTGAGATATATGCTTTGCATGTAAAATGATGCTTAGGTTAAAAGAAACAATCATCCCCTTAGCTGCAAAACATTCTAGCAATCAAGCTCCTGCACGCCATGCTTGTTTCACAACGTCATGTCCCGAAGTATTCGATTCAAGAACATATTTTGCACAAGTTCTGTTCAACAAATCAAACGCGCCCGATTGTTAAATTCATGTAACTTAAGCTTAGAATGGAGGAACAATAGAAAAACTGTCTTTTTGCTAATTTTCATTTGCGAAGGGAAGAATTTTCCTATAATAAAAAATATCTCCAAAAACTGGTATGTTAAAACGCGGTACGTATTTCCACAGCTGCATATTGCAATATACCGATATACCGGTATATCATGACAGCCCTAGTAGATATAGTACATACAATAAAGTATACAAACTTAAAGTCAAATATCTTGATTAGTTTTATAGATATTCCATAAAGGAACAATTTTTACCACATATTTTGCCGTTTTTAAGTATAAAAGGGCAATAACTCAAAAAATAATTCATCCACTGTTACTTCCCTAAATAGTCGTGAAGATATTGTACCAACAAATAAGTATACAAACTTCAAGTCAAATATCTTGATCAGTATTGAAGATATTCTACATAGGAAAAACTTTAACCTCATATTTTGCATTTTTTTAAGTATAAAAGGGCAATAACTCAAAAAAGAATTCATTTAGAGTTATCCCCTTTTACAGTATGGTTAATGTAGTCCCACTAAATAAGTATACCGATTTTCAATAAAATAACTTGGATAGTGTTGAAGATATAAGAATTTCAAAAAACTTTAACCTAAAAACCATCACAAACGTGATAGCAATAGCTCTCATTTTCTTCCAAAAGTCGAGCTAAAAAGTACAAACATGTTATTTATTTCAGCAACTTTATTTCTTTCATAGAAAAAATATCAATAATATAGAAAAAGATGACCAATATCAAATCATTTTCATATCATTAAAACATTATTCTCCAGCTGATCAAATTTCAGTACATGTATTGAAGCAGAGGTACAATATTGCATTTGTATTGTTAAATTTTATTTAACTGTCAGACACGCATGCATTAATCCTGCTGATTATAATATTAGTTATAAAGATTTTTGACAGTGTATATGGGTTCTTCTACCCCCAGAGAACATATATAATCCGAGGCGTTAGCCAAGTGGTTATATGAAGCTTCGAGGGGTAGACGGACCCATATACACTGTCAGAAATCTTTATCACGATTTTATAATACTTCAGATCCCTTTAAAATCCATCGACAACTCAAAAATGTACAAAAAACCAACAGCAGTATTTTAGTTCCATTTCCCCGCTGCGCACTTCAATAATTTTTTGTATGTTTGATCATGACGTCATAATGGCAGTCATGTTATGATGTGTTGTAGGATTTACAATTTGACATTTAAAAGAATAATTTTCATGGATAGAATGATCGGAAAGTACTAGGATCTATTTAAAAAGAAAAACTGCACACAGACGATGGGGATGTATGGACTATATTAAGGAAACACTCGCGGACAAGATAAACTGTTAGGGCACGATGGAAATCGCTCGACCGCCAGTTTCATTACTTATACTTAATGCATAGATTTGCTTGGTTCAATGAATGAAACGAAAGTCAACCTTTGTATTAACTTTATAATGACTGGATTATTCGTAGTATTGAACACAGTCACAGAATGGAAAAAGAAGCACACACTGACACAGTCCATTGGCTTGGAAGTTGATGTTGTAAAGCGTCAAATTTTGGGTCCTTGATTTACAGGTATGTAAGTTATAGATTTGTTATTCATGTTGAAATCCCGGTGTATAACGTTATTTTATAAAGAAAATGGCATCATTATGTCTTATTTGCTAAGTAATGTCAAGAATACAAAGAAAAACATGTTCGAATCGATGAACAAAATGGTGGACATTAGACAAGAATTTAGGTTGAATTATTTTGAGAGGCTACCTGAGGGGACATGGTGTATATGTACTCACAAATGGTATATATGGATTTTTCGCCGACTTGTTCAGCCAATTAAAAGCCGGCAAATTTTCTTGAAGTATTATAATACATGATATTTGTATGATAATCCCCAGATATCTTTTATATTGATATTGAGTACAGAAGTACTGAAATGTGTAATTAACATGGGGGTTGATGTATGTGTCACTGACATTTGAATTAAATTCAACAATTCTTCTTTTTCTTCAAGCTAGCTTTTAATAAGTATATAAACTTTTTTTGTGCATTGATGTACATGACATACATGTACTAATGTATGTCATTCACTATACTGTGATATTCACCATTTGTATGCTATGATCATGTCATGTCATTGTTACCAAAATAGTTTTAAAACAGTGGACAACTATTATAAGGAAACATCTCCTTATTCAATGCACAATGTTAGAAATTCATAGTTTCATACAGAGAAACACACACTATGTGATCTTTTCATGGATCTTTTTTTTTCATTTAATTTTTGTCATACATCAAGAATAGAAATGATCTCAAGATATTTCATGTATTAGTTAATTATCATCATTTAGCAGCGTCAATTAGTTTTTGTAATGATACAGGTATAAATTGTCCTTGTGCGTCCATCATAAAAACTACACTTCTATCAAAGTACATCATAATTCTACCACAACGATATACTTGTTTAGCTTCATGAGTTCTTCCTGGTATTGGTAGAAATACCAAATTATTTTCTTCAGCCTGGCAAAAGATACAAATACAATATTAAGTAAAATCATACAAGATCTAATTAGGCATAACCTTGTACTTCAAAATTAAAGATTAACAAACTGTCAATGCACTAGGCTGCTTTGATGTTTCCATCATAATCACTATAATTAGATTGTAATTAGCCTTATAGTATCAGACAAGAAGATTTTTCAATAACTCTTATATTAAATCTGTAAACCCCCATGGCAGGGTCAATTTTGACCCAAAGGGAAAAATTTGAACAAACTTAGAAATAGACCTTCAGATAATGCTACTTGCCATATTTGGTAACTGTAGTCTTAATGTTTCCTAATGAGAAGATTTCTTTAAATAACCTATGTACAGATGCTCAATAGACCACCAACAATAGCTCATCTATCAGCTTAAAGAACCATAAATGTTATAACAACAAAGAAAGTATGTATATGAACAGGGCTCGAATTTAACAAGATCTTGGACTCGCAAATTTTTGCGAGTTGATTTTACTTCCAACTCGCAAAATGAAGAAAATCACACGCATTTTTTCTCCAAATTTTAATAACACACACAGTAACTAGTTGTACACACAATATGAAAGCAACTTAGTACTATACCTAACTACAGATAGAATAAGTGTATTACGGAGGAATAAGCAAAGAATATCAAAATTAATATGTTTTAACGGTGAATCTTTGATTATATTATACCATGGATCAGTTCGATCAGTCTGGCTGTTTCAATGCTGATTACAGTCTCACTTAAAAGACAGTAATATTTTTGCCCGTGACTTCAACTTGCGAAAATTTGCGAGTTAAAATAAACGTTACTCACAATTTTCAAAATCCACTCGCATTTTGCAAGTATGCGAGCTTAAATTCGAGCCCTGTACATGAACTGATTAAATAAAACAAGAACAAAATATTGCTAACCTTTCTTTCAACTAATTCTCTAAAACTAGCAGGATATGTAGATGATGTTGCTTTCACACCAGGAGGCTGAAATATAAATATATTGTATATCTGATTAAAACCCAATCTAAAAGTCTCCGCTCACATACTTCCTAATTTTAAATCTGACAAGTTCACAGTACAAGTCATGTTCAGTAGACATTCTGTCTTATAATATTCATATGGCAACTTGCATCAAATCTGTTTTAAGGAAGTGGCCCTTACAGGGAATTTCACTAATTTAGTTTATAATAATCTATTTTAGCTTAATTGTCAAACAAGTTCTTACAACTTAGTTTTATCACTTTGGAGTCCACTCTCTGATGACCCAGTACTAAACTAGTAAAATTAAGTGCTCAAGGAAAAAACAGGGTAGGTTTTAGATGGAATTAGAACCAATGCCAAACTGGCTATCCAATGATTACCAGTCCCACATCGTAACTACTAGGCCTTGTCTGACCCTTATTCACTGCATATCATTAGACAACAAAATGAAACCCAGCCAAAAAAAGGACAACAAAAATCCACCACATATGGCTTACCTCCCCTGATCCACCAGCATGAGGTGAGTTAGATCTAGACAATGAAGGTTCTACAATATTTCTACGTTCAGTGTGTGTAAAATATGCCATATTTTCTTTAACACCTGGTTGGAAATGTCCTGATACAGCTCTATTCATCATATCTAAAGCTTTTGTAAACATCTCTGAAAATACAGTTAAATGCAGATGTATTAATCTGTAAGCTAGCAATCTGATTAAAACCCGATCTACAATTTTACCGCTCTCGCATACTCGCTAATGTAGATCTGGCCTTTTCCAAACGAAGGTCACGTTCAGGTGACCTTTTCTCATCATAATATTCATGACGAAATTGTTATGATACGTAACTTGTTTACATCGTCTACGTCACGAAATTTGAAATGAGCCGCCCAATCGCAGCCTGTGAATATTACCGCAGTTAAATTAGCAAGCAAAACTTGGTCTAAAAATAGAAATTACAAAATCAAAATGTGATTAATAGTGTTTTCGTCTAGATGAAAGCTACGCATTGATTGGTCGACACAAAGTTCATCTCGACGTGACCTCAAAGGGAAAAAGTACAGATCCAGTACGACCGTGGTCTACTGGATATGTGTTTACGCAGATTGGTAAGCTAGGAACTTGTTTCTGTCAACTGATGTAACAAATTAAAGCTGTTATTTCACAGATTAGGAAAGTATTTTTGAAATTCTTTAAAATTACTCATCAATGTTTATTCTGATCTATAGTTTCTGAGAAATAAAAGTAAAAATACATCAAACACACCAAAATCATATTATACTGTCACAAACAGGGACTGGGACTTAATACATAAAATCACCATCTTTTATTGTCCGTTTTTTCTCAACTGTCAAAGCTTGAATAATTTCACGGTGACTGAATGCATTGTTTTTGTACTGGTGGCCTATTTTTTATAAAAATTCTTAACTAAAACTTATCATACGGCATAAGAAGCTTTACTCAATCATAATACACACTTTCGGAAACTCATGGGTGTATTACGACAATAATTTTAACAAAAACGCATTCACCGTGAAATTATTCATGTTTTGACAGATGAGAAAAAACGAACAATACAGTTATATTTCAATCTGAATGAAAAGGATTTGCATAATTTAAATTTTTATAAGATTTAAGTTTTGCTACAAAACTTGAATAAAAAAAACATTACCTTTAATGACAGGGTGAGACAAATATTGTTCAGTGAACACAGACTTCCATCCTAAATACCATTTTGTAACTTCATCATAGTTTGGCATGTTGCCAAGCCATGTACAAAGTACTTGTAACCAACGTGAAAAGAAGTTTTTCTCAAACAATGGAACCATATATCTAAGAGAGATCAAATCTGTCCATGACATTACCCAATTTAATGGTTCTGAAAAAGAGAAGTAAAAACAATATAATATATTATACAAGTCAGGGCTGGAATTTAAGCTCGCATACTCGCAAACTGTGAGTGAATTTTGAAAATTGCGAGTAACTTAATTATAACTCGCAAATTTTTGCAAGTTGAAATCAACGCAAAATTATTACTGTCTGAACTAATGACGCTCAAATAATCAAGAAATGGCCAGATAAATTGATAGCATCAATTAAAGATTCAACTAAAAGACATGTTCGATACACTTTGTCTATCATGCATAATTAAATATAGTACTATGATGTTTTTATATAGCATATATGAGTTGTAACAATGTATTCTGTTAGGATTTGAGAAAAAATGCGAGTCAACTTTTTCGTTTGCGAGTTGAATTAAATCAACTCGCACAAATTTGCAAGTCCAATTTTTTGTTAAATTCAAGCCCTGATACTAGCAGTCTTTTTTTTTGGTTTGATTTAATGACGTAGCAACGCACTGTATAGGTTATATCACAGCAGATGATCAACTTACTCCCCATTCTTGGAAGGGTTAAATCTCTGAATTAAGCTGTAAACTAGTTACTAGACGCATACTTACCTAAGTGAAGGACAACTGCCCTACATGATTTAAAATCATAATCAAATTTTCATGGAAGGGCATAACTTCCCTGGGTGGGAGTTGAACCCGTGCCCCCTTCACGACACTAGATTCGAAATCCAGGTGTGCTACCAACTGCCCTACCGACCTAGGTTCATGCATTTATTAAAAATAAAAGACCACAAAGCACCAAAAAGTTTCTACAAAAATGTTACAGTCCACTTACCTAGTGTTTGTTGATGAGGATTGATAGGAAATTCTTGTAGACATAGTTCTAGTTTAGGTACAATATTCTTACGTAGAAATATCTCCATATGACCATCTCTAAATACACCTTGCCATGGTTTCAATATCACTTTAGCTGAACTATCTGATGGGTGCCAGTTTGTTAGAGCATTACTTAGTTTCTGTCGGATTGGTGCAAATAATGGCTCTAGTCTTTCACCTATAAATGAGTCAATAAAATGTGATTTAATCATTATATTATACAGTACCCACCAAAAGTTTGGAGACATTTTCACTTTTTAGGCCAACTGAATAGAGTTCATCTAAAATTTGATAACTGTTCATTTTGAAATGCTTTTTAGTTTTGCTTCAATTTTTGGTTATCATTATAATAATAACTGAGGCTACAAAAATAGCACAAAAGCTATGTTATGGGAAAAAAATACAATGAGCACGATTTTGGTGGCTTTAGGATGTCAGATGCTGAATTTTCTTATGTGTTGCATTCATGAAGTTTGTTTTCATTTTATCACAAACCAAACTTGAATATATTAAAAGTAATTATTCTACAAAAATAATCATCAAAATTCAAGAATTGTAGTGGATTTCTTTTGTCTCCAAACTTTTGGTGGGTACTGTATATGATAACAAATACAATTGATACTAAGATGTTTGCTCTGTTGTTTCAATGGTGAAAATTGAAATTATTATTATCATCATTAGTAGCAGTAGTAGTAGCATCATTATAAACCATATCTGTAAAGTGCTCTTTTCATATTTAAAATACAGATACATTCAAAAGCGTTAAACTGTTTTAAAAATACTAAAAACCAACTTTCAAAATACTGAAATAACAGATTTCATATAAATTACATAGGGTAATTTATCCTCAAATTATTGAAGTCAGTATTAATACTGAAAATTTTCACCCATTGGTAATTACATGTATTTCTCATTATTTTATTAAATTCAGGCCCAGGCGGGGCAAACTTTTGTGGAGCTTGGTCATGAAATAATTTTCTACAACCATTCTCCCTCCTACCACAGACTCTAAATCATGTAGGGCAGTAGTCAGTCACTCACGGAAGTATGTGTCTAGTAGATAGTTAGCAACTAAATCCAGAGATTTAGCTTTTCAGGAACAGTGATTAGGTTGACGGACTGCCGTGATATAACCTAAACAATTTGTTGCTACGGCGATAAACCACAAAAAAATAACCATTACTTCAATATCCCTAAGAAATTCCATTTAAGCTTGTGAATTTTAATAGTTAACACTAAATCCTCTGCATGTAGAAATTTAAGACTGCCTTACCCATCAATGGTAACCAAGGATGTAACCAGGCATGTATAGGCATTGTATCTGTTAGTGGATTCCAGTTTTCAACTTCTTGCATCAATCTAGGTAGTACAAGTTGACCAAGAATATTCTCCATAACCCATGTAGGTAAAACAGGCATCCATGTCTCTAATAACTCTATAACAGTGTCACATTCTCTACAGTTCCATGTTCTATCAAATGTAATTAAAATGAAATAAAATCTAAGACATGTGAAGTCAATATTATAATAGAAATCATTGAGATAAAGTTTTTATTGCCCCTTCTTCTTCAGCAGTCAGAGTCAAAGAGGGCTGACATGGCTCCAAGTAAAAAAGCACTATACACATGTGCATACTTAGAAGGTATATTACTTTAGAAATAATATTTTTAAACTAATCCAACTAGCAGCCGGGTTCTCCATAATAATTTATTCTATTTCACAGATTAATACATGCTCTTTTGAATGGCACCAACATCATTTGCATACAGGGAATAATAAATTCATAGGCCACCATTAAACACCATGATTATTGCAAACTGTGTTTAGTCAATAAAAAATTAACCTTCAGTGAAATGAGTGTTTGTAAGTGTAAGTCCAAATGAGTCATTAATCTCCTTAATGATATTTTGATAGCCAAAAAGAAAAGGTTCATTGTCCAGACTCAATGGTTGTCCTTGACAACCAATAAACAATTTATTTTGCAGATTTATTTTGTACTTACAATATAGCAGTTCGAACCCTAGGTAACCATATATCCCATATAAGTCTTTGATAAACATCCATATTGTTTTCATCTTTGATATATACATGATTAGGATCACCTAACATATATTGCCATTCTTTTATTACTGTTAAACCATAACTTTTATCTACCAATGGATTCCAATTCTTGAAATATTCTCTCATCTAAAATTGAAGAGATAAAACTAATATCAGTCCTTCAGAAACTTGACTGGCGTGTTTAAGTGGTGTTTTTATTTGCCAATCTAAAATGTTCAGTTTAGAATTTATTCATAGAAAAAATCACTATTGTAACAATTCTTACAAGTTTCCATAGGAGTTGGCATGTTTAAGTGGTAAGGTCATTAGACTGGTAATCATTTGATAGCCAGCTCTGTGCTGGTTTAATTCACATCAAAAGCCAACCTCCTTGTTTCCTTGAGCAAGAAACTTTATCCTACAAACTCAGTACTGAGGCACCAGTGAGCTGATTTGAATGTGATGAATCCAATTTAATCCAAGTTAATAATATAATTTAAAAGTTGAAGACCAAAGAAGTTTTGTTTGCAGAAAAAAGCCTTATTGTTGAAAAATGCAGAAGTTAGACCTCATAGAATTTTGTACTGATACAGTAAAGAGTTATTGTATCAAATTCATGGCTCCACTTCTACTAGTGATAAAGGCTGCACATACATACGAGTACATGTAGTGCATACTTACTAGTGGAAATACTAAAGCAATAGCCAATGTTTCTAATTCATACATCTTATATTCTGTATAGAAATCATTCTGTAGTATACGAAATATAGCTAAACATTCATCTAGAGTTACAGGGTTAGGACAGCCAGGATTGGTTCTTTCATTACATCTGTAACAAAATATATACACAATATTATTATTCTTGAAGGAATGAATTTAGGTTCAATAAGGGTCTGTTGGCTGATTACCCCAAAACGTGACTCTTCATTCTTGAAATGGAACTTGGTATTGACCCAAAGTGGCAACACCACAGACATGAGTGAAGTTTTTAGTAAAACCCTTTAGTAATTGCAAAGATAAAATAAAGTGTAAGTAAAATCTTAACTGAGAAGTGTTACACTGAAACAGACACACAGCTGAGTAGGATAGACACCCTATTCTTCAAATAGATAAGCTAAAAATTCAATGAAATCTCTATTAAACAGCCTGTACTATGAGTGTAAAAAATTTTGTGTTGATAAGAACAACTTATCTAAATTGGAAAAGGCAATATGGGTAAATTTTAAGTTGACTGCTGTTGAAATATGACTGTTAATGGTAGGTAAAACTTCAATTGTTTATAAAGCAATAAGGTACTGTATAACTTACGTTCCAATAATTTCTAATACTTTAGAAAGTCTTTCAATCTGTTTTTCTTCTTGTTCAACAACAGCATCAACTCTAGTCTTTTCATATCTCATATTTACTATCAAATCTTTCTCATGCTTTAATCTATCAAATATAATATTAGTATTGTATATATAACATCAAAATATAACAACTTATAATGAGAATAATACATAATGGATCTAATAATACATTTGTTAAGCCACTACAAGTTGATCATATGTTCTATGAATTCGCTTGTACCTTAATTTTGACTGTTTTCACACACAAAAATTCTATTTCCTCGCTCACTCATAAAAATTTGGTCAAACGGCTATATAAAGCAACTAAATTAAAAAAAAGTCTTCAATCGCTTGCCCCATTTTCCCAGAAAATTCCGTAGAACACATAATTAACTGGTTGTGGCCTCGGCCTCTTTAAAATATAGTAACAAATTTTGCAGTCATTATGACAGTAGCATTTCTATTTATTTCTTCCCTGTCATGTCTAGAGGATATTACTGTGCATAATCAGACTGCTGCATGAGATTGTGCATAAAATGATGTCATGATTGTCTGATTGCCAAATTTAAATGATTGAAAACAATTATTTTTCAAAATTAAAATTAAAAGTATGCGCTTAAGACTTAGAATGTTCTACCTAAGAAAGACTACCCATACTTGTAGATTTTATTCAGAAATAAGAAAGTTATGGCAATTTTTCTGTTCACTAATATTGCTGCAATAAAAAAAGTTTCAGGAATGAACTGTCATGAGCCTTTTCAAGCAGTATGTTAAATCTGACACATTTTAATGCAGAACATTATTTCGCAACACAGTAGAAAAATAAATTTTCGGTTTGCCTATAAAAAATGTGATTCACAGTAATTTGGCCGAGTGGTTACGATGTTGGACTAGTAATCACTTGATAGCCAGCTCTGCATTGGTTCGAATCCCATACAAAATCTACCCCATTATTTCCTTGAGCAAGAAACTTTATCCTAATAGCTAAGTACTGGGGGACCAGGAAGTGGACTCGAAAGTGATTAATCTAAGTAGTAATAATTTAATAAATAATAAATTAAGAATGTCTTTAATAAAATGCTAACTTTCTATCATTCTGTATTATATCTTCTTCAGCCATATCAACAAGTAAGTTAAGATTATGAGTTAATTCTGGCATACTGAAAGCATCAGCTGGTGGTTTACCATATACTGTAATACTTGGTTCATCATCATCATCATCATCAGGACGATCATGTCTATTAGCTATAGTATGATAACCTGAAACAATATAATATAATATAATAATATAATACAATATAATTATCTGGTCTTTTGTACCACCATCAATGTCTTTTTTTTTCTATCACCAGTACTAACTTACCTTACCACGAGGCCGACAACTCATGAATAGGGTATGACCTACCACGACTGGACTCGAACCTGTGATCTCTGGATTCAAAGTCAGACATGCTAACCACTATGCCACGGCCGCACTTTGAATGTCAATGTCACACAACTGTTCAATAACTGGGCACAATTTGAGAGTCTAACCCATTATTCTAGAGCATCGACTTAGTATTAGCTTCATAACATGAATCATATCTCAACTCTCTACAAAACCTAGAATACAACTCTCCTTCTGATCTCACTCTCCTGAGGGTAATACTATGATCAAATTTTGATCAGGCATGCCATCATTGGTCCATACTGTAACCAGCTATTAATGATATTGTAATATCACAAATACAGAATTCTGAATTGTTATATTTTTTCAGTATTTGGGACTTAGGCTTTGCTATAGGTAGTAAGTACATTTTGAGAAAGTTTATAGTGATTTTATTGATAGGGAAAGAGAATTATGGTCTATAGACAAATAAATACAATGTATATGATACTAGTATACAAAACAAGTCTTTTTCTCATCTCACTACCCTGCTTCTGTGAAGTTGCAACCTGTGTGCTACTAAAGTTATAATGGAACCTGCATATGTATGGAATCAGACTTTAAACCCCACTTTAACTTCCTTTTTTTACTTTATTCTATGACATAAATTAGACCAGTATTACATGGTTACCTGTGAGTACTTTCTTTTCTTTACCAGTCATATCAATGACCTTGACATCTGACATTTGACCTTTCATTAGCTTTTTTCTATTACTACCAGAACTTGACTCAATAGCCTCCTGGGCAGTTTTATATAAATACTTAACCTTCTTTTTCTTTCCCTGAAGTAAGCAAATAAAATACTACTTGTTATTGCTTTGATCATATGAATAAAACAATTTTAATTGTTCAGAATAAATTTACTAAATCTAAATAAATTTGTTAAAGAACTATTTTGTTGAAAAGTCACTAAATAAATGCAAGATACTCCATCAAACTCATCTAAATATCATTTTACAACTATCAATAAATGCTCTAAGGTAAAACAAGTAAATCTGTGAGCTAATGCTCACTAGTGCCCGCAAAAATCTAAAAATATGCGACAAACAGGAAGTAGATGAGCAAGGAGCATGAAATCGCTTTACACCACATGGGACTATGGGATGAAGCAATATGTAAAGTATTAGGCTGCTGCATGTTATAGTTGCTGAGAAAACTGCGACGGAAATTTTGTAACGGACTGACGGACGGACAAGGGTAAAACAGTATACCCCCCTCTTCTTCCAAGCGGGGGTATAAAAATAAAAAGTTACATTTGACAGCTATACAATCAATATTCAAACTTCATCAAATACACCCAAGTCAAAAAATTAAATAAAATTCTACTAGTTATTTGTTCCAATTTTTATAACCTAAAATTGAGTAGAGATAGTGCATGCCTTATAGCTGACTTTAATAAATATAAAGGTCTTCACAAAGGCCACAAGAGCATAATTTGATCAACCTCTTTAGAGGACCTTAAGGTAATTACCACATGTAATACATGGAAACTTTAAGCCACATGGTTTTTGACAAGACTTTTTAAAGAAATTGTATAAGATAAATGCATGCAAGCACATACACCAAATGGACTGGCCACAATAGTTCACCTAGAGTACTTAGTGCTCAGTTGTTCTAACAACAAACAAATAACAAACCTCAGGTTCTTTCTTCCATTGTGATAATTGTTCCTTAAATTCTTTAGTTTCTTGTTCATCTTGATCGTGTACAGGGAAATCAATCACTGATCTATCTGATCTCTCAGTACCATGGAAGGCTATACCAGCTTTTGGTCCTTTACGTTTTACAGCTTCCACAGGTGTTGTTATACCTTGTTTGTTCTTACCTAAACCTTTACCAACTTCAAAACCCATCTGATAAAATAAATATTACATCTGTTTCATAATATGTCAATAAAACATATAGTTGAAGCATAGGTGAAAGTTGTTAGTCTTAAAACATACTGAAAACAGTACTTATTTAAACTGATAACTTTCACCCATGATGTAGTAATTTCTTTAAAGTAGAATGGCAGGGAACTGCACCCTGCCCCTTTTCTCTCATGTCTGCCCTTTTTCTTGTACTAATTTATTTTAGCTTGATTGTGACACAAGTTTTTAAAACTAAGATTTATCACTTCGAGTCCGCTTCCTGGTCCCCCAGTACAGAGCCAGTAGAATAAAGTTTCTAGCTCAAGGAAACAACAGGGTAGGTTTTGGATGGGATTCGAACAAACACTGTTTCTGCCCTTTTTAATCATATAACATTTATCACGTTGTTCCACCATTTTTCTTAAAGTTTCACTTGCATTTTGAAGCATTTATCACCAAACTTTCTTAGATAGTTCACTAGTGAGTATATCATTCCAATAAATCCAATACAAGGTTTTAACTTAGGTGTGCAGAGTCTCCAACAAACTTTTCAGTATACCAGGGAAAGACTTTAGCTAAGCAAGCTTTACAAATTACAAATTAAGATTCTGATTAAAACTAATATTTTACCTTTTGCATAAGTTTCATACCAACACCCTTTGTGTGTTTCTCCCACTCACCAAAATCTCTAAAAGAAAAAAATGATAATAAATCAATATAATAAATTTGAAAAAAAAAATATTCAAAGAATTTCATAACCTTTAACATCTACAATGTACAATAAGACAAGACATACATGCGTAATAATTTAACTATGTTTGATTGTCATTAAAATAAGGTGTGTTCTTAAACAACCTTTCAAAAATCTAGGTCATAAAATGCTGCTCATGAGAAAGCAGACTATGTGTATTTGAAACCCAGATGACAGCATTTGAAGCTGTGAATGTTTCCAAGGCACCACAACAGCTAGACTTCAAGTAACTTAAGGTAAATAATTATAATACTAAAACATTAACTTACTGCTTTCCACCAGGTACTTTAGCTGCACCACGTCTCATATATTGTTCCTTCTTTTTCTTTCCTTTATAACTAAGTCTTGCAATATCTCCAATATCAAAGTCAGCATCATTAGCATCATCATCTTCTTCTTCCTGGTTTTAGAGAAAATACTCATTAAAGTTTTAAATTACAAGATAGCATAGCCACACGGCTAGCTCAGTTGATAGCTGAAAACTGAAATAGGTAATGTATAGTAGCATAAATCAATTTCCACTGGTCACTGGCTTCAGGTTGGTGGGTTAAGATGATGACTGATATCTTACTATATTGTTATCAAATTGAATTTCTAATTTTCTCATAGTATATTTGTGCACCACTAGTTACCTATGTAAAATTAAGTTTTTTGGGCCTGAAAAATAGTAAAGCTTGTGATTTTCTAAGTGACCCTAATTTTTGTATTTGCCTATCAACTGACTTTACTTTTAATAAGGTTGAAACCAGAAACAAAACTTTTTAGATCTTTAATATTGTGTAAGACCAGTATATCATCACTTGAACATCCCCCACTGGGAGGGACTAAAAAGTGTTGCTGTTCTGAGGTTGTTGCTCTACACAGGTTAAATACAATTAAAGTTACTGGTATAGGAAATATCAAAAACTGTTTAAGTGTAGAGGAATTGTTTTATAAAGGGTCAATCTGCAGAGGTTTTACACTTTCACAGCCACAGATTTAACTCAGAACATACAGCAATGCAAAAAAAATTGACTAGTGAATAACAAACAACAATGTTAAACAAGATATATAATTATGATGCAATAATAATAATAAAGAAAGCTACTTTCTGCACATACCTCTTCCTGTTTCACAGTTTTATCACCTTGTTTTATACCACCACTAACAAAACCTATAGGAGCTGTTATATCAGCCTTCTTACGACCACCCCCACCAAACCCAGGTCTTTCACCATCACTGTCATCATCTGCCCACATACCTACAATAATATAAACATTTTATACAATTATCACCTGCCATAAGCACCACAATTTTTTAAACATAAGAATAGTAAAGAATTGAGTCTGAACTCTTTGAACACTATCCCAAAAAACATGTAAAACAATAGCAGAGAACATTGTTAATTAACAGAACAAACCACATGTATAGTATTTAATTCTCTGCCTTGTCAATTTTGATCAGTCTTAAATTACACAAACTAGTGTATGCTTCTTATCAACTTTATTTTTTATTTATTTACATAATGGTCTTTCAATGATTTATAAATATTAATGACCACTGAAAAGTAAATCTTCAACCCTGTTAGTGGGGAGCTGACAGCATTGCAAAGGTATACATTCACAATACTTTTTTACAGTAAAAGAGTGTAAAACTTGCCAGGTCCAGACCTTCCCCACTAATCATGCAGCTAAATGCGGTGGATGCCTACAATTATTACAGGTACAATACCAATGGTTGGACTTAGCTTGATAAGACTAATAACAAAAGTGTATATTTTACCATATGTAGCTTGATTCTTAGTCTGTCTTGGACCTCTTCGTAAATTGAAAGCACTGTACACATCATTATCTGTGATTTCAAAATCTTCTACTTCAGGTGAAGACATTGTAGCTGCTATCTAGAGATTGTTATTTGAGAGAAAATCCTGAAAAACAAATAGAAATTTGAGTTTCTGAAATCATTTCAGATTAAATCATATGAGGATGAACTTCATTATCAAGAAAAAACCAAAATAGGGGCTTATAAAGTTTTGGAAACCAAAACTAGGAATTGGTCACAGGGCTCAACATTAAAGGTTGTCCAATTGCCTCTGACAACCTGTATTTGGGTTCGGGTGGCCTGTTACTAGCATATACAGAATAGTGAACATTTGGGTTTGACAAGCAAAATATACAGCTGGCTGTCAAATAGGACAATCTAGTTAAAAAAAATACTGTCTAGCTGTGGGTTAGTATATTCTTAATCTAAACATCACTGGCACCAGTTTACTCTGAAATTTCCACACATCAAGTGTGGCAACCATTATAATGTAGAGTTGATCTGCGCAACTGTCACATCTCCTCTCCTTATTATTAATCGGACTGTACTCAGAGAGGTAACTTTTTCCTAAATCAAAAATTCTGAAAACGTAAGAAAAACGATGTCGCGAAAACTCATTACATTGATAGATATGCATTACATTCTCAGTATACTCTACTTCTTTAGGCTATACACATTCACTAACTATTATAAGGAGTATGTTCAGGAGCTAGATAAATTAATATAACGATAAACAAATTGGTGTTTACCTATTTACTTCTAAACAACATGAAATAAATTCTCCATTCCGGCAGTTGTACCTAAAACCCGATTCCGGGCCAATCCGGATATAGCTCGGGAATTTCGCTCATCACATTTTCACATGACAAGCATTGAATTGTAAACGACATTACAATTTGTAGAAACCATTTCCTGGCATTTTCTGTCAATACATCGCTCATGTCTTTGTGTTCTTAGCATAAAAATAACATGATCCTCCCTAATATCCAATTTCTTTACTTATAGATTTTATTCGTAAATCCTTCTATGTTGTATTTGTTATATTATCGTAAGAATTTTGATAACATGCTGCCCTGAGAGTTGCGCTTCTTGAACTTGTGGGGGACTTTTAAACTTATTCAGGTCAGGGATTTTATATAACCGGGATTTGTAACGACATAGAATTTCATCAAATTTCACTGTCTTCACTATTATTTCAGCCCATACAGAAAAAAAATATATTAACAAGTTTAGATAAAGATATTCACATGAAATTTTGTACCAGTACCATTCGAATTGACATAAAGGTTAGGAAAAATGTGTTTCTATATGATTTTGAGGTAAATTACGCTCACATACTGTTTCACAAAATAATGCATTTTCCCATCGATCTGCCATTTTTAGCCCCATTTTACACCACCTAAAGTCATATTTTCGGTCGTAATTGCAACAAATTTTTGTCAAAAACTTCAGAAACATTCACAAGTTGCGTGGAAGGCATGTACAAAAACATAAATCAAGTTTTTAAACTCTGGTATAGTTTGTACAGCCTACTTCAGCCAGCTATAGACGGTGAAGAATTTTCAAAAAAGCACTTCGTTACAAATCCCTGTTATATATATAGAGAACCCCTGTTCAGGTGTAGATTATAGATTATATTGTAGACATGACTTGAGATTTACGCTTTTTTAAAAATCTTAGAATGTCTGGATCTTACGTGTATTGTTTAAAAGCACATTTTACTATGCTTTAAATAGCACAACTTTCAGTTAATTATCTGGCATTTCCGTCAAGTTTTTATTCCACCCTCGAATTGAAACCATCCGTGCAATAGATTTATTTGAAAAGACAAATCACATAGTGAATTTGCATCATTTAATTGAACTGCCAATAGTGCGAGAATAAATAGTCATTATCATGCCTAAAGTTAAGTTTGATCGAAAATCTTGATGGCCTCTGGGTAAGAGAATGGAGTAAAGTTGAAAAGATGGTGAAATACATGTAGAGCAAATAGACCCGCTCAGGTCTCGATTGATTTTAGCAAATAATGATAGAAACAGTCAGAAATAATATTAAAAAATGCTCCAATCATGTTTCGTGACGTCCATCTGAATGGGACTAATTCAGCTTCATTGGGAACACCTGGGGACTAGCACTGCATATGATATACAGCTGTACCCGTACATGAGTGTATTGTTTTAAATGTAAGCCATTTTTAAGTAGCATGAAGCAATTTTCTCGTGCTTGCCTTTGTGTTTAACATAGATCTAATGGTTACGTAGTTTTTATTATAAATATGTTGCGTTATTCTGCAAACAGTGTATAATGTGGTTGTGGTTCGAAAGTTTGGACCCCCTCCCCTAGAAAAAGTTTGGACCCCTTAGACAAAAATCCTGGACCGTCCCTGAGGACTGTTAGTATTACAAAAATGTATGTGGTAATAGTAAGACGGTATATATAGACTATAAGAACTTTCAGTACGTCTGCCATTGTACTTGGTTATATCAGATGATTCTGAATTGTCTGCTATGTTTAACAGTTATCTGTAATCATCAGAGCAGAGTAAGTAGTATATCTTACGACAGTCTCAGAAGTTGTAGTGAGACCTTTGGATTCTCACAACCAGGAGTCCTGTCTGTGTAGTTGTTGCACACAAATCTAGTAGCACGTCTATTAACATTATTTAATAGGTTATTTTTGTCTTCGCATTTATATGGGTCCCACGCGCATTATTCGCTGACTAATAACTGCGTTCATAGGCGGATCTAGGGGGGGGGTTAGGGGGGTCCGGATCCCCCCCTTGAATTTCCAAAATGTACCAGTCTATTAGTGCATTTCTTGACCGTAAGTCATTTTTAAGTAGCATGAAGCAATTTTTCCCGGTGCTTAACATAGATTTAGTTTTTATAATTAATATGTTGCATTATTATGTAAAATGTGTATAATGTGGTTGTGGTTCGAAAGTTTGGACCCCCCTAGAAAAAAATCCTGGACCCGTGATTTGAAGGCTTTTGATGCAGTTGATTGGGTATGTTTGAACCATCGGAGATAATCACAAAGGGTTATACCAAGATACTTGGCCTGTCTTCTACTTCTGAGTGCTGGCTCGCACCCTTCAAGTTCATGTTGATTCATAATATATATTTAAAGAAACTCTGATTAATAAATACACTCTGGTCATTTTTTTCTGACGGAAGAATAAAATAAAATAAAACTTTTTCAGTTGTAAAGAAACGCCATGAACGCGCCACGAATTAAATCTCGTAACTTAATTATGACTGTAGCCAGAGATTTTATATAACATTATTTTGTTATATAAAATCCCTGATGTAGCTGAGGTATTATACGGCACTTGTACTCCTTTACCTTCAAGCTAGCTTTTATGACGACTTGGTAGAGTGTCCGCCGCCTACGACTCGAAAGGTCGTGGGTTCGAATCTCAGTACGGACCATGGATTCTTATCGTGTTTCATAACGGTATAATACATTGTTAATGGCTAATGTAAGAAACTAGCTATAAATCTTTCACTGTAAACATTCGCATTGGCGATTTTTTTTACCTAATCGTCAAAGTAAACACAGGTTTCCTTCGTATGTTATGCTACAAAGCGTGAAAAAAAACGTGATACATGTGCATGTCATGTTGAAAATTTTGAAATGTAATTGACCAATCATACCATTATACAGACTTGTTTGCACAATAATGTCCACCGTTTCTTAATGGTATTGATCAAATTATGCTTTGTTTCTAAGGATGACGTACATACGTACATGATATTTGAGTACCAATAAAACTTATTTACAATTTAACTCCCCTTGACTGCCCTTTTGAGGATGGCAAAGGTCCGTTTTTTAACTTTCAAATATCTTGGGTTGAAGATAATGATATTCGAACCATTTTTTAGATATGCACGTCAAGCTTCCTAGTCGATCCCCTGCAAAAAAGGTGCTAACCCACCTTCAGTGAGCCAGACAGTTATTGTAGAACCACCTGGCCAGAAGACAGAGTTTTCAAAAAACCCAAATAAGAAAGGAGACAGTCAAACTACAACTACTAAAGTTTGTACGAAGTAGAACCTGTACTATATTCTATAAAAAACTGCATCATGATGAACGGATGTTCTTGTTATTTAATGAAGCATTCCTCTCGGATTATTTTATGCAACTGTCTTATGCAGATATCTGTCTTTTTATGAGCCTATAGTAGGCTGGCGCGCTTTATGGGAATAAGGACACTGATACCAACTTTATTCATCTTATATCACTCGGATTTAAGACTACATGTATATGTTAGTCCGTCGTAATCACTAAAATCAGTGTCAAGCAAATCAATTAACACATTTTCTTGTGATATGTTTATTTTAATTGGTAGAAAATAGTTGGAGGAATTTGATATTGAATATTAACTCCATTTTAATACCAAAGGCTATGATTCATCTCAGCATAGGCAATATTGGGTCCTCCTAAAACACTGACCGCTTAACTGACGAGTTAAATATAGTGCGCTTAACTGACGAGTTAAATATAGTGCAATTATGTTCTTAACTGACCAGTTAAACAAAGAAGGGATTAAAAATGACTGTTTCGCTTGAGTGTTTTTGAGATATTGGCGAAATTGTTAGATTATTTTTATATATTTTATGATGATGATGATGATGTGATTTATTACCAAATTTAATAATGTCATTATAAAAATTAATGATTTGTTTAAAAAAAAATGTTTTTAAAAAATACTTAATTAAAAATAGAAAGATTAGATAGCCACATTTATGATTTTACATTAAGAATAATTTTTCAAATTAATATTTTCAGAGTATTTAACAAAAAGACAAGATGTATTTATTTCAGAAGAAAATGATTTAAATATTATTGGATGTCAGAATATTTAACTGACCAAATGAGGGTAACATGTTTGACTGACCAAAATGAATAAAAAATTGTTTTACTGACCAAATGAGTAAGGGATTATATTTTAATTAAAAGCGTTAAATGAGCAAACTAATATGTCTTACACTTTACTGACCATTTAGTCATTGGTAAAATAAGAAATAAGATGTTTTTTTAGCAAATTAAATGGCCAAATGACTATAAAACGCTTAACTGACGAAAAGAATATTGAACGAATTACTGACCAACGATTGCACGGATCAATAAACACTCTATGTTCAACTGGTCAGCGTTTTAGGATGTCAATTCTTAACTGACCAGTTAAATATAGAGTGGTTATTCGACCATGAAAATATAACTGACCAAATTAAAAAATATATATATAGAAAAGTTTGATTTATTTTGTTTATTGCAATTGTAGATAAATAATTAAAGCATATGAACTTATTTTTTTTAAACTTACCAAAATATTGAAAGCTAAACTGAATGAATATAGAATGCTAAACTGACCAAATGAATATATAAGGCTTAACTGACCAATTGAATATAGAATGCTTAACTGACCAAATGAATATAGAAGGCTTAACTGACCAAATGAATATAGAATGCTTAACTGACCAAATGAATATAGAATGCTTAACTGACCAAATGAATATAGAAAAGCTTATCTGACCAAAGAATGCTTAACTGACCAATTGAATATAGAGCACTTAACTGACCAATTGAATATGTGACACTTAACTGACCAAATGAATATGGAGCGCTTAACTGACCAATTGAAAATAGAAAGCTTAACTGACTAAATGAATATAGAAGGCTTAACCGACCAAATGAATATAGAAAAGCTTAACTGACCAAAGAATGCTTAACTGACCAAATGAATATAGAAGGCTTAACTGACCAAATGAATATAGAAAAGCTTAACTGACCAAAGAATGCTTAACTGACCAATTGAATATAGAGCACTTAACTGACCAATTGAATATGTGACACTTAACTGACCAAATGAATATGGAGCGCTTAACTGACCAATTGAAAATAGAAAGCTTAACTGACCAAATGAATATAGAAGGTTTAACTGATCAAATGAGCATGGAATGATAGTTTAATAACGAACGTTAAACTGATCAAACTAATGTCGAAGACTTCACTGGCCTTTTATTCATGGTCTAAATAAATACCAAAAAAATGTTTAATCAATTTTAATGACCAAATCGCTGTAAAACGCTTAACTGACGATACGAATATAGAATGCTTTACTGACCAATGATTTCACGGATCAATAAACACTCTTTGTTTAACTGGTCAGTTAAGGATCACAATTCTTAACTGACGAGTTAAATATAGAGTGGTCATTAGACCGTGAAAATATAACTGACCAAAATGAAGAAACTCTTTGTATTGAAAGATTTCCTTGTATGTGTATCTTGTATGTGCAATAACAGATGAATAATCAGAAGAAATGTAATCTTAAAAAAAATAAACCGACCAAAGGAATATAGACCATTTGAAAATGTATTGCTAAATGATTAAATAAATTTGAAGGCTTAACTGACCAAATCATAGCAGAATGCCCCCGTCTTTGTTTAAAGGTTGCTGACAAACTGTCAAAAGAACTTTATTTGAAAGTTAAGCGTTCTATATTCATTTGTTCAATCAAGGACCCTATGTCCTTGGTCAATAAAGCCTTCTATATTCAAAGACGGAAGATTTACATTACGGGTCGATGCACACTCTTTATTTAATTGGTCAGTTTTTTTAGGATCTTGATGTCTTAACTGACCAGTACAGCGACTCATGTTGTGTTTCATGTTGTAAATATTCATGACATAGTCGTTTTTACCGATTCTCAGGTATGGGAGCGAAATCTTTGGAAAAAGCTTGACATGCCGGAAAATAATAATATTTCCTTTCTTCATAAAATAAAATAAAGCGCACCGCCTACTCCAATAATACTTTTGCGCGGCGAATACGGACGATTACTTATTGCTACAAACCAAAAAAACATTTAGATTTTTTAATCACTGTACTGTCAAAACCAAGTGTTAATGTGATAATTGGATTATCTCACACATGCTTTTAAGTGACCGACTAAGACACGTGTCATAAATGATTAGGTGCGAAAGTTACATTCAAGATTGGTCGTTTAATTGAAACATGAGCGTATTTATCATATCAGTCAGAAGTAAGGTCTCGATTATTGAATATAACACATGATGCACTTTTACTGACAAAAAGTATTGCTATTTTTTATATAGTAAATACACTGTAAATTTAACTATTAAAATTTTTCAACATGTTTGTTTGTTATGTTAAAAATACAAACAGAAAAAAAACTTTGTTTGAATATATAATTAGACAGTTGGCAAGTGACAATGGTCAATAGTGCGTAACTGATTGCTAAGTGTTTGACACTTGTCAAAACTTGATTACATTAACAAGATTAGCGGCAGAATTATTAATCGAATTATCTCCGATACACTGTTAATGACGATATTGTACTACAAAGGAATGTTGATCGACTACTATATTTATTTGGTCAGTTGATTAAATCTTCTATATTCATTTGGTGAGATAAGCGATCTACCATCATTATATATAATTTATTCGGCCAATTAAAAAATACTTTCTGTAGCGTTTTTTATAAATAATTTTACGGTTGAATAACCACTATATATTTAACTGGTCAGTTAAGAATTATGATCCTTAACTGACCAGTTGAACATACAGTAATAATCGTGTAATCATAATTTTTGTCAGCTAAGCAATCTTCTAGCCTTCTAGATTCATTTGGTCAGTTAAGCATTCTATATTCATTTGGTCAGTTAAGCCTTCTAGATTCATTTGGTCAGTTAAGCATTCTATATACATTCGGTCAGTTAAGCATTCTATATTCATTTGGTCAGTTAAAGATTCTATATACATTTGGTCAGTTAAAGATTCTATATATATTTGGTCAGTTAAGCATTCCATATTCATTTGGTCAGTTAAAGATTCTATATACATTTGGTCAGTTAAGCATTCTATATACATTTGGTCAGTTAAGAATTCTATATTCTTTTGGTCAGTTAATCATTCAGTATTCATTTGGTCAGTTAAGCATTTTATATTAGTCCAGTTAAGCTTTCAACATTTTGGTTAGTTAAAAAAAGCTTTCCTTCATATCCTTTAATTATTTATCTACTATTGCAATAAACAGAAGAAATAAAATCTTTCAATATATTTTTTTTTTCAATTTGGTCAGTTATATTTTCATGGTCGAATAACCACTCTATATTTAACTGGTCAGTTAAGAATTGACATCCTAAAACGCTGACCAGTTGAACATAGAGTGTTTATTGATCCGTGCAATCGTTGGTCAGTAATTCGTTCAATATTCTTTTCGTCAGTTAAGCGTTTTACGGCTATTTGGCCTTTTAATTTGATAAACACATCTTATTTTTTAATTTAACCAATGGTCAATAAATCATTCGACATTAGTTTGCTCATTAAACGCTCGTTATTGAAATATTAAAATATACTCACTAACTCATTTGGTCAGTAAACCATCTTTATTCATTTGGTCAGTTAAGCATTTTACACTCATTTGATTACTAATTACTCATTTAAATATCATATTTAAATAATTTTATTAGGAAAATACGTCTTGTCCTACTGTTAAATACACTAAAATTAATTAATTTGATTTTGTGAAAAATTATCATATGTCACATCGCTATCGCATTTTTCTACTTCAAAGTATCTTTTATGCAATTTCATAAAAAATCAATCTAATAATAATTTCTTATAATGACATTATTGAATAAGATAATATATCACATCATCATCATAAAATTTCAACAAAAAACTCCAACAATATCTCAAAAACACTCAAGTAATACAGTCATTTTAATCTCTTCTTTATTTAACTGGTCAGTTAAGAACATAATTGCACTATATTTAACTCGTCAGTTAAGCGCACTATATTTAACTCGTCAGTTAAGCGGTCAGTGTTTTAGGATTCGCCGGCAATATTTTGTCTTATTACTTCTTTACTATTTAAAAAATTTTTTTATATCACATTCGTATTCAATTACTTCGATTTTTTCTGGGAACCGTTGTACAGGTTTTATCAATTTTAAAGAAATTTAATAGAGGGAAATAGCATATTATTTCTGTAAGTATTTTTTTCTATTTGTTATTTTGACTACTAGTATTTATTCGTCTTTGTTCATTATTACGGTGTTTAGTATGACCCGGAATATACGAGAAATTACATTTCCAACAGAGTTGCGTTTCTTGGATTTGGTGGCGCTTTTATATACCAATAGTGTTTCCAATTTAGAAGAGTACCAAAATTAGAAAAGAAAGCAATGTGAATTTCGTCGTAAGTTTTCTTGTTGTTTACCGTTAGTATAGCCCTGAACTCAAATTTGAAATAGTGCCGATTACGAACGGAAGTTAACGATTGTCATTTCATAAATCTTTTAAACAGCTCAATGAATGAATGTCAAATAAACCTCATAACAATACCTTAACCTACTGTGTCCAGAAGAGTCAGCAGCCTGTTATTATGATTTTTGACATTTTTGTTTGATAATCTACAGATCAACCAATTGCCACTTTTCTAATCATATTCCTAGCTAGGGCTTAGCCCCCTGATACCATTCATTTGATATCACATGTTTGTTACTTCTGGTGTAAGAAGAGTACCAGAGGACAAGGTGCTTTGTAGCAATATCCTTAGGCTGCTAAAGGAAACTGGACACAGGCGTTGTACATAGAAATAGTTCACTAATTTAGTCATTCTTGTTCAGATAATGATACAGGCACTACTGATAGGATATACATCTGAATTGAAATGCTCAGTGTGGTCATTGTTGCTTTCCATGTTCTTCATATTTTGTTTTGGCAGTGGCTAGAGTTACGGTACCGTAACTCTAGACCCAGGTTCTAGAGTTACGGAAGTTCCGTAACTGTAGACAACCCTGTCAGGGTTGTCTAGAGTTACGGAAGTCAAATAACATGCGTATGTTTCAACTTTTTAACATCGAAAAACTTGATTATATTCAATATCACTCGAAATAAACAAATATTTACTGACGTGACCTATTCAATTGTTATTACACCCGCCATTTTGGATACGACTAATAAACTTACCGGATGTTTAATATACGGCGATATGTCGTTGTCGTCTTCAAAGTGTCACATAATAAGTTTACTTGAGCGAGAAGTTATAGAGTGTGATTATAATTTGGACCGAATATGTATAATTGTGTACAGAATTTAAAGGAAATATTTATAGGAAATAGTCGATTCTTAGAGTAATTTTAATTGTGAATAATTTGCAAGTGTCTAGTAAGAAAGTCGGCGATTTTCGAACGTTAAATTGACTTAAATTTCGTGAAAAAAAATGGGAATTTAGCTTGATAAAAAGAGCTTCGTACTTGGGGGGAAAACGTTAAATGAATAGTTAAGAAGTCGATGTTTTTGTAAAAATTACGAAATTATTAACGATCTCGTTAAAAAATACCCATTCATATTCATAACCAAAAGTCAGCAATTTTACTAAAAACTCGGCAGTTATCCAGTAAAAAAATCGCGTTTTTTTATCTTTTCAATTAAATTCGCTAATTTCACCAAAAAACTCAGTATACTTATCGTACAATATACATGTAAGTAATTAAACGCCGTACGTGATTCTTTAGTATGCAAATCTTGGGGAAAATTGCCGAGATTTTTAAATTCAATGAATTGGTCAATGTTTTAGGTAAAGATCGCCGCTTTTAAACGTGACAATGTAAAATATACCATTTATCAACATTTTTTTATCAACTTGAAGACATTTTGCTTTTGATTCTGTCCAAAAATATGGTCGATTTTGCATTGAATTTCGAAAATCGCCGTTTTTTCTTACAGGACAATTAAATTTTTTTAATGAAAAATACTAAAGAATCGTCAATTTAATAAAAATATATTAATTCTGTCAAAATTAGACACATTTGGTCCAAATTATAATCCAACTCTATAAAACAAATCGCTCTTGAAAAGTAAACTAAGTATGTGACACTTTGAAAACGACAACGTCATATCGCCGTATGTTAAACATCCGGTAATTTTATTAGTCATATCCAAAATGGCGGATGAAATAACAATTGGATACGTCACGTCGGTAAATATTTGTTTATTTCGAGTAATAATGAATATAAACAAGTTTTTCGATGTTAAAAAGTTGAATCATACGCATGTTATTTGACTTCCGTAACTCTAGACAACCCTGACAGGGTTGTCTACAGTTACGGAAGTTCCGTAACTCTAGAACCTGGGTCTAGAGTTACGGTACCGTAACTCTAGCCACTGCCTTTTGTTTTTGAAGCTATGCATTAACTGTTAAGACCCTACATAACAGAATAACGTCCATATATTAAATTAAGTTATGTTGGGTCTTTTATGTAGGACTACATTCTATTGTAATCACAGTTACCACAAATCAATAATTTGAAGTAGATCAAATGGTCCAAATGCAGTGATTTTGTTAGCTCTTTGAGTCCTGTTCATTAAATTCAATTGCTAAGAAGATACTGCATCACCGTCATTATCCAAATTTCAAAAACAATGCAAACACAGTATATTTACTATGACTACCCCAAGTTAGTTTTTTAGCTTCTATCATTCCTTTCCTCATTTTAAGACTTGGGGCGTTTGCTAGCTAGCGCTTTTCGGAAGTGATTTGTAGCATAAGAGGTTTACGGAATGGTTTGCTTCAAACTAGCAAATCGAAGATGGCAACTTTCTAAAAAACAAAAAGTTCAGAATTGCAACAAATGAAAAATATTCAAATCAATTATCAACATGATTATTCTGTTTAACCGCTATGACGAAATATATGCATTAGATGAAATATATTTCAGTATTCTTGAAAAAGAAACACATTCCCTCAGGGGGCAGCCATTTTGAAAAAGGCAGAAACATTCCGAATGATACGGCTAGCAAGAAAAAAAATTGCTACGTATCGCTAGCTAGTGATTCAATTTGCTCGATTGTAGCAAACCGTTCCATAGGAAATCGCTACAAAGCGCTAGCTAACGATCGCCTTGCGGAACATGCCCTTACTTACAACTTTTTAATTTGAAAACACTTACTGAAGCACTGTTTGTTTTGCTGACATCACTTCCAAATTTTGAGTTTGGAATGCTTGTATCCATGAACTCAGTTTTTAATTTTTGTGTCATCATTATGTGATTCTTTCTGATATAATTATGTCATCAAAATATACCTGAAATCACCTTTTTTACAGGTACACACACTTCTATTAAAGCCAAATCACAGATGGATGGCAACAGTATGGTTAATATGTCAAGTATGGCCAATAGCTTGGCCTCAAGTTTAGCTAACTCAAATAACAGTATGGTCTCTGGTTTCTCAAATATGAGTATGGCTTCAACGTTTGGGACAACTGGAAACATGGGAACTTCTAATATGGCATCAGGGTTTGGAGGACAGTAAGTATTCTTAGTAATAATTGTTCACTAATGACACTATAAAGCTCAATATCTATTTAATATTTACTGGAGATCTTTATGGTCATATCTAGTTCTGAATGGTTTGTTGGCCACCAAAATAGGTTTTTACAATGCTTGTATGTATGGTATAGTGCATACAAATTGACCCGACCTGACCTTTATGCAAGAATATTCATTACATTGAATACGGATGTCGTATTAATGCTCGATAACAATCGGATTATATCGTCAAGGCTTGAATGTAATTATAACACAGGGATTAATTTTAAAGTACTTTTAAAACGTACAATGAGTGTCTATTACACATAGGCTGGACCAGATGATTATATGATGAGGCTAGCTACCAATTCAAAGGTTGTGGGTTTAGCCCCACAACCGCCATTCCCCCATCCATTTTATTATTAATTGTAATCAAAAAGGTAAGAACACAAGTTCCTGTATGAATGAATTTAAATTGTGAGTTGTTATACATGGGGGCTGTGTATACTCTATACATGTCTTATTTTATCTTAAATATGTAACAAGCCGAAGTAAAGAGTAGGCGTGGTATTGATTTTCGCCGGGTATATGTAGATGATAATTAGATGCAAATGTGAAAGGTAGGGTCAGGGTCAATTTGTACGCACTATATTATCATAATAAGCTCATTTGATGTTTGGTGACTAGAGCTTACAATATTTTATGTAATACAGTGCAAATTCAATTTGAGGGGTTGTTCTAGAACTCCGAGCTGTTGGAAGAAGGGAGCCCATTCATAGAGATTCTGGTTTTAGCATACCTACTTCTCCAAAAGTGGGGGTTTAAGGAAAAAGAAAATAACAAGAGTGCTGTACCCTGTTGATCTGCGTTAACACAATGGTGCAGGATTTTTGATACCTAAGAAAGGGTTCTTCCTATGTAAAAGCTGTTGAAATAAAAATTCCAGGATTACAAGATTTTAAAATTTTGAACTATTTGTCACTGGTATAACTAAGATGAGTTCAACAATTCGTCATATCTTCTTGGGGATTCTGAAATTCGACTCTTGAACAATTGGGCAGGCTTATTTTGATACATTTTGTCTCTTTAAATGAGGCAAAATACTTTTATATAAATGCTTAATTATCATTTTTGTCTTGGAATGGATGGAAATAGATGTGAACTTTAATTGCTTATTCAAAGCTGACTTTATGTATATGGAGGGTTATCTGCAAGACTGTAGTAACTTTCTCTTTAACGCAATGCACTTACTACAGTCTTGCAGGCAACCCTCATTATGATAAGTATATATTAGTTAAGATTATTACACATACATTTGCTTACCTATTCAGAAAATATGCTGTGGACCAAATGTCCTGGAATTCTCAGTAAGTAATATAATATATATTTTAAATGGGCTGTGTGAATGTATGTTAGTTTTTCCTGCTATGTTTTTTTTCTGTTTATTTTTGTTCAATTGTTATGCTTTATGGTTATGAAATGTATTCATTATAGTCTTAGTATGTACCCAGCATGCTTGTGCTTTTTACTCCTGATATTTTCCTGGTATACTTCATTACTACGGTACATTTATTGCTTTAACCCGCTAGTCCAAATCCTGGGACTTAAGATAATTGATTCAGGCTATTGTAAAATATTTTATATATGCAGGCTTGTTGATAATTTTCCCCATTTCTGTATAAGATAATAGATTGGGCTAGTGCTTAGAAATATTTAAGATGGTGACTTGTGTTAGAATGTTATCAATCGCTGCTGAACTCCTGGTTTAGCAATAACCTACACCAGTCTTAGTATATTTGTAATATTGCTTATTTGAATCTTACTGGTATGTCTCAATTGTATCAATTATATCTCAATTGGTCTGAAAATGAAAAAATTGTTTAAAAAAAACAATTAATCAGTAAAGTTCTTTGTGCCTGCATTGTACTTATTTCCATTATACTCTTTGCTTGCCAATTATATTCTATTGATATTTTCTAAATCCCCTGTGACTTATTCTTTACTTTCTACCTGTGTTATCATCTGTTCAGAGTACAAACTTGGTTTGTGTAAACCCTTAGGTACCCTTAGATCCCCAGGCTTATAATACATCATCAGTTAATAGTGAAGTTATCCCCCCCCCCTTTCCATGCTTTTACTATGATAGTTTTCCTTAGAGTTAAGTTACTGGTTATCAAGTTTCAAATTTTAATTAGTCACTCTTACAGTGTTCGTATGATTTATACTTGAAGCTTACTCATGCCTATTTAATAAAATGTTGTATGTAAGTTTGCTTGAATTATAGCAATCTTTGCATTTTTGATTCTTTGATGAGTGTCAGCCCATGCCAAAGATGTTCGTCGGTCAGTGCTTGCAGATAAGTTTAGCAAAGGACTGGCAAGTTATCATTTGAGAAGACAGGCTTACTGTCATTACCAGCCCAGCTGACTGATAGATTTAGAAGTCTGAGACAACTGATTGTTGCTGTTGAAGTGACTTAACTAGTTTGAATTTTTTTAAAGTTTTTGTTCTGTTTGTGAAAAACTGATCATGTACCAAGTATGCTTACATATACATATATGTATACAATACAAAGATTTCTCATTAGACTTGTAGTGAAATTGGTAGTGACTGATTTCATTTTAGAATTCCTTGTTTAGGTAGAAAAAGCTTGATCAACCAAGTTTTTTTTAACATCATAATTACTACATATATTTGTAGGTGAAGTAAGTATTTCTTTAGACCTTAGTGACTTGTCGCTGGTTTGAATTCATTAAAGGTCAAATTTATCGTTGGACACAAAAAACGATTAAACATCAAAATATTACGTATTTCTATTGTATCTCAGCATACACTCACGCTTAACGCATGTAAACAATGTGTATATCGAGATATTTAACTCTGATTTAAACCTGTATCAATTTAGCCGATATTACAACATCGCTTATCTACCGTGTGTGACGTCATCGTAGTCCTATCGATTAAAACCTGTTGTAACAGTCAATGGATTGTAATTTATACACACCTGTCAATTAATCAGTCGCAAAAACATTTTGAAATTTAATTTGCATTTTTTTATTAATAATTACATTTCCAACATGATTTTTTTTATTTTATATAAACCAGTTTAATAACTAGGCTTATATGTTGTATATTTGATTGCATTCATCGACAATTCCATGATATTAAGTAGTTTTTTTGTGATGTACTTTTTATTTGCGTGAAAAAAAGGTTCAAAAAGAAATTAAATTGAATACGTCATTACATTAAATGAGTCTGAAACTGGTTAAGAGCAAGCGCGTTTTTTTTATTTCTATATGATGACCAAGTGAAAGTGGAAAAAGATTGGAAAAACTCGGCAGAAATAACTTAGACTACGTAAAGTTATGATTTCGTCATATTTTGACAGATACTTGCCAAAAATATAATCTTCGTGCGGAAAACGCTATTTAATTTCCTTTTTGAAAAGAAAATAGTGTACCTCGTGTTTTTTTCTCAAGGAACCAAAGATGAAAAAAGGAAAATCAGGTGACAGCAATGTTGTGCAGAAAATACTACTCAAATTGTTTCGTAATGTTGGGTGCAGTAAATATTAGTTTGAAAAATAAGCATAAAAATTAATTTATCTAAAAATCGCATTTAAAAATCATGGAATGAAAATTGATTAAACATTAAAATATATATATCTTTATATCGCTGGTTGTGCGATTATATTAAATGATGAGACCGGCATTCTAAACATCGCTATTTTGCACAAAAAATATTTAAATGCGTAATATGAACTTGATCGCCTGAACTGTCATCTACTATCATTTACCTTATCTCCAATATATCGCGTAACATATGTCAGCGGATTAAAAATTTCTTTTGAATTCACAGCATGAAGTCTGTTAGACAATGTTGAAATTGATTGAGGGTGCGGTACGTACTTTGTATATTAATGTCGACGACAGAGTGATAGCCCACACATGTCAGGATTTGAGAGTCTGTGTCCATGGAAACATACCCAATAGTATCAATAATTTGATGACACAAAAGAGTAATTGATAAATTATTTTGATGTACCCCTAACTTTAAATATGTTAATTAAGTTTGTGAGGTTCCCCACGGGAAACAATAAAATTCGTACAAGATGACAAAAAAGTCCCGCGGTGAGCCTCTATATATTGGGGTCCTTAATGTAGATTAAGATATCACCGCCAACAAATTGCATTGGTTACACATGACCTGTCAAAAGGCTGTCGCCAATTATATACTTTTTAATTGTAGTTAATATTGGTCTGAATAATGATGTTAGAAAATAATCTTTTGAATCGGAGTTGAAATTGTTTTTCACGGAAGTCAATTCGCGCTAATAAATCTTTGTTATTATTAGTTTGTTAGACAAATATATAAACAGTTGAATTTACCTAGGAGTTATTTGTGATTTTATTAAAACTTAAATTCTCATATGGAATTACGGAAAAGCATATAAATACAACAAAGGGAATTATTAAGAACTATTCGAAACACGATGAAGATACGATTTGAAATTATTTACTTCGTCGCCGAGTTGTCGTCGTTTTGAACAAGTTATCTTAATTTATTTGAAACCACTGTGAGTGCAGTCCCACGAACAAAGATGAAATTCTTATAAACCATTACAGTGTAAAGTTTTTTTTAAAACATAAGTTGCATCGGAATTAATGTTTTAACATTCTGTGATAATAATTCAAAACTGGTGCTGAAGAAATCTGAAACACCATGATCAACGGTAAGTAATAAATTCTCATCTTCATAAGAATATGGGCTCCGAACTAATACTTCAAATTTTCTTAAATTGATATCATGAAAGAATTACAAACTAAGTTGTAAATAGCAATTATTTAATTAGCATTTATTTCTAATTACAAGCACAAGACACAAATTTTCCTTACTATAATATATACTTATACTCTCAAAAAAGTCTCAAACACCTGTTTCACGGTCATAATCACCACATTAACAAATAATGCACAATCGTCAAAATTCTTTCGCTATTCGACCTAGAAAGGATTATTCTACATAAAATACTTTTTATTTGAAGAAAATCGATCTATATCTTCTCTATATATTCTATAATTGGGAAACATAGTATCTTGCACCTGTGTTTCTAATAACCGCTTTCAGGATGTAGGACTACGATGATGTCATACTGATTCCGGTCACGAACGATAACTCATGCATAACTTGATGCAGGTGTGTTACGCCCAAGAGTTAAAATTCGTATTGCGCTGTTGTTTGATGACCAAATTTCGCGAAATTTTGGATAATATTTTATAATTATCTATATTTTTTGAAAATTAAAGAATTACAACCAGAAAATTTGAACTTTAACTGTTAAAAACTTGTACCTGCCTGAAATTTTAACTACTTGAGTTATGACTATTATTTATTTGTTTTATGCATGTTGTTTTTTGTTCAATTAGATTGTTAGTTGTGATATTTTTATAAATATTCAACATTAAGCCAAACTTGTATATTTTATCATAGATTGATTTCTTTCTCATTTGTCAAAGCTTGAATAATTTCACTGTGATTGAATGTGTTATATTAAGACTCATAGACTCCTTAATTTTTACCCCAATTATGATTTCTAAAATTATGATTCAAACCATTAAGCCACCAAATATCAAGAATTTACTTAGTAGACAAGTAGTATAAACCATCGGAGGTCATCATGGTGCCAAGACAAAAAACTTTATTCATATAAGCTGTATTACTCTGAAAATGAGTGGCTGTTTTTTTCATTATAAATTGTCATATTTCACAGATTTATACATGCATGTGTAGCTAAAGCTTTGCTTTTTTATGACTCCAACATCTTTATCGTAAACAGAAAAAATAAATTGTAGGACAATTTCACCACAATCAACTCATATTTAATAATTTTGCTCAATCTATGTAGAAATTGCAAAATAATTTAGTTGCACTGATAAGAGTAAATTTTTCCGCTATCAGAAAGTTAGAAATGTCAGACAATGATAAATATTCTAACTCATACAGTCACTGTGAAATTATCTATGTTCTAACAATTGAGAATATTAAAAACAATGAAAATCAACTGATTATTGTTATGGTAGTGGTACACAGTCTGTGAATCTAATATTTGGCAAGATGTTGCAAGGGTTAAGTCACCTGCTCTATGTTCTCATTGTAAATATTTAAAATCTTTTTGAAGTGGGTAATGATGTAATTTTGATTTTATTTTGTTAATATATCAATGCTGAAGATACCCTGGGCTTAATAAAGAGTAGGTTCTGTTCTGTACAAATAATTTCACAGACTGGGTACAGTGAATTTTGCCAGAAATCTATGTATGGACAGTTTGATGTTGAATATAGTGCGAGGGATTATCTGCTGTAATTTTCATCATTCATAGAATATGCTTTATTGTAATAAAATAGTGTCTTATATGTTAACAAAGGTGATTGTATGTATAGTATAGTTTTATGTATTATTGTAAACTATTGTATGTGCAATATTTGTATAGTGCGTTAAGTTTGACCCCTATTTGACCTTTTACATTTGCATCTGATAATTATCTATACATTTCGCATCGAAAATCAGTACCATGCCTATTCTACACTTCGGCAAGTAACATTTTATTCAAAATGTGTATACGCTGATATCGGTATTGAGCATTAATACTACATTCGTATTCAATGTAATGAATTTTCTTGCATAAAGATCAGATCGGGGTCAAACTCTATGCACAAAATATGTATCATATACATGTAAATGTATACATTGAGAGAGCTATGGTTGTGGTTTAATGGTAGATGAACATCAGATCTAGCAATCCTAGTTGTGTTACAGAGTGGGTCAAGTCATAAGCATTGATCTGAAATGTAGATTTTTTTTAATTTACACCTGAGAAGTTGTCTCCTCCTTGTAGATGGAAATGGAGTTGGGAAATACATTCAGTGAAGCTGGTTAGATGAAACAACTGACCTAATAAAGTGCAATAAGTGTTAATGAACAGCAAAAAAAAACAATTAAAAAAATTAACCTACAAACTTGAATCTATACATAAAGTAATTTTTTTTATATATTTTATATGAATGAAGTTACAATGTGAGGTATATTTGAATATTGTAATGATTGAATCAGAATTTTTAAAGATTTAAAGATTTGTCTCCTTGTATCATGTGACCCTTCATTGGTCATGTGATCAAAATAAGTAATCTGAAGAAGGTGGCATGATGTCTTTGAAAATTGTAACGCAAATTAATTTCCTTGAGTATAGAAGAAAATTACTCCATGACACATTAAGTATTAGACAAACAAATGTCTTAATTCTATACAATGATTCTGTACAGGCTGTACAATGAATACTCTGACCAAGTTTTTTTTGGAATATTTTATTGCCTTGAGTTAAATGTACAATTGTATGTTTGCATTTAGTTTATTATAATTCTTGATTGTATCTAATTTTCATAATTAGAAAGTACATGGGAGATGTCTCGTGGAACACACCGTAAGTTATTATGGTATTCTAGTCATTGATTGCTTGTTTTTACAGGGTTTTCCTTGTCCCCCAGATAACTGTCATTATTATCCCCATATTTCATCCGTGATCTCCTAAATGCATTATTTCTATACTAGGCGTCAATGAAAACTTACCACTTACATGAACCTAATTTTTAAAAAAATGAAAACACTTACAAATATGAAAATTTTACATGATTTTAAATATTATATTAGAAAATAGGATTTTTCTTTGCAAGAACAGAATCTAAGCATAAACGGATCAACTCCGCAAACGAAGACAACCACCTCGAAAATGAAAGTTACGGACCTCAGTTGCGGGTATGTCCTCCCTCTGTATCAAGTTCAGCTTGACATTAACGTCTCATACTCCGTATCAGACGCAGGATTCTGTACTTTGGTATTGCATCCCACTCCTCAGTCAGTGCTTGTATACGTTGCTTCAAATTATAGACGTGACGTCTGACGCCATAAACCCTTAGGTTAAGTTGGTCCCAAAGATGTTTCATAGGGTTTAAGTCGGGACTGAATGCTGGTCAAGGCGATGTGTGGACATTATTATCCTGTAGGAAATCCTTTGTAACGCGAACTGAGTTGGGCCGTGCACTGTTTTGCTGGAGAAGGTTGACGTCAGCGTCAGTCTGAATAAAAGAAAGAACTACTGGCCTCAGCACATTATCAATGTAACGATGAGCAGTACGTGTTCCATGCAATACAATAAGTGGGGTCTTGTGCCTCCAAGAAATGCCTTTCCAAAACCATGACACTATCACCACCCCAGCGTGCAGCAGGAGAATTTGACGATCGTTACGTCCTGACGTCACCTTTTCACGACCTAGGCGTGATCTACCTTTCACTGAGCCTATCTGTTCATTTCTCCTCACCAGATTCATGATTGTCTGATGGGAGCAGCCCATGTGACGAGCAATCTCAAGAAATGAAAGCCCGGCGTCAGCAATGCCGAGAACTTGGTGACGTTGAGTGTCTCCTAAACGTGGCATTTGAACAGCAATAGTTGAAATTACGAAGGGTTTTTCTTAACCTGTCGACTAACTGTCGTTAGAGACAAATGATTTACACAAACTACTGGATACATGTCGTTCTTACAAAAAATCCTATTTTGCATGTGCAGTCTGGGACTCGAACATCGTATATCGATTTTAAATTCTTTTGGCAGCAATGACTACATGTGTATGTCAAACATGTGTCTATGTAAAGTTTTTACTGCACTTCAATTCTATTATCATAAAGCGAGGGTTGGTAGGGTGGTAAGTTTTCATTGACGCCGAGTATATATGCCTTTATTTTTACCTCACTGGCATAGTGGTTAAGGCCATTGAATTCAGATCTTTTACCTGAATGATAGATGGAGAGCTATGTGGTAGAGCTCTTGTTACTGACTGTGATATATTATGGAGCCCTGCTACAATCAATGGCTCATTATGTGAGAAAGTAGAAAGCAGGTTATCTAGGATAAGAGTTTTGTACTGTTGTATCTCAGGAATTATGGTTATGGTACCCAGTCTCTAGAACTTATGTGAATTGCTACAGTTTGTATATCATTATGTAGCTGAGATGTTGTAACAGAAGTATACACCACTTCACCATAAAACTAGCTTGAAGGCATTAGAGTACAAGTCCTCTGCTTCACTAAAACTAAGTCAGGGCTTTTTCCCTTATAAAACAGGGGCTGTTTACAGGTGCCTTCCCTTTCTAAAATATCTTTGAAATCATGCACTTCCCCACTTACTGAAAAAATGCCCTGTAAGTATAGTGACAAATAATTTTAAGGTACATTTGAGGGACATAGGTAAAACCCTGTTGTTTAGCTGGTTTTATTATTCCTAAGTGTGTAGATGCATGCAAATATAGCTGTGTGTGGTGGTTAGAGACATGACAATAGGTTATTGTTGTTGATGTTAAAAATATCTGGTGTTTGTAGAGTGTACCCTATGTTGATTTTACCTTGTTTGTTCCTCATCATGGCTTGATGGTCCTTTATATTTATATTGAAAACAAGAACTCTTGCAATTTTGTATGCGCCTTTCATTGACAGGCTGTTTTATATGAGCACCAATTGCAGTTGGCTGGCTAGCTGGGAGGTTTGACTTTATGTCTCAAAGTAAAACCATTTTTGACTGTTCATTACAACCCAATAATTTTTCACCTCAACTACTTTGAGAAAAAAAAAAATTAAAGTGAAATGCTAAAATGTGTTATAGTTATACATGTAACATTCCCTGTATGTGAAATAACATGTTTTAACTGGTGTGTGAAGACAACCTAGCATGTTTACATTGTTGATATTATTGTTGATGGGATAGGGCATGCTTTTTGTCTGTAGACAATATTTGTACTGTTTTGATGACTACATTGTCTTGGTGGTGATTTTGTGGGTTTTTGTTTTGTTGCTTTTCAAGCTAGTTTGCTAAGTATTATGCTTAAACTCTTAGGAAACTTGATGGATTCTTCTATGGTTACTTGCATTGAACTTAAGTCTTAACTTGGCAACAGAAATTGGATATATGACTTAGTTCTATGTTGTTGTTCAGACGTCAAATGTTCTAGCCACCTGCTGCCTACCCCAGTTTGTGGGATGCCCACAGCAGATGTAAAATAAAACCCTGGATTTTATTGATTGCAGACTTGCAGTTGGTATATACATGTCTATAAGAACTGATAGAATACCATCGAGGAGCATTGTTGACAAGGTCATGAATGAAAAACTTATGTTAATAATTTTGTATGCTAGTATTATTGTAGAGTTGCAATGTATCTATGAAAGCAAGTGGTTTTAGTTATTAACTATTTTAAAAGTTTATGGAGCTTTTCCTTCAAGCTTGTGTATGGATAGTGCACCCAGAGCTCGACAAATCCACTTGTCCGCTCGTAATTGCAAGTAGAAGTTTACTCTGGACATGTTGATCTTCTGACAGCGCTTGTTCTGCAAGACGAGTGAAATTTCTAAATGCCACAAATGAAGCATATTTCATCACTTGCAATCTGTAAACATTGATTAGATTGCTTTTTGTTCCTAGAAATGGACCCAATGTACAACAAGTTAAATGATTATTACTGCTTAATACAAGTTCACAATTAATAGCATTTTCCTTTAGTGAAGTACAGCGCAAGTTTGAATTGCAGCAGGAATAGTGAAAATACTAAGCGGCTTGTCCTGCAGGACAAGTTGCTTCCATAACATTTGTCAAGCCCTGGCACAAATATAGATATTCATTGGTTTCTAGGCTTGTCTTACTACAGGCTGATTATTTATTTTCTATGGTAATTAACTCAATTGAACTATCATTTGTTAAGGTATAAATTGTTTTACTGTGTATTCTCCATTTGAAGAAATGTATCATTATATCATTTACATCTATTACATTATCTGTTAGAATAGATGTTAAACATTGTATAAAATATTAGGGTTGTCACAATTACTTGAAACTGAAATTTGCAAATAGGGTAAAATTAGAATCCATGAATTGTCGACCATTTTGATTCATACTTACACCCATTGCTGTTTGTCTATATTATTAGGGGTTAAGCTGTTATTGGTAGGGTGATGTGATCTGTAATTGATTTATAATGCATTCTAACCCTATGTTTACCTAGTCATCCTTTATTCTGTCATATAAAGGACTTGTATGGATGAAATAACCTAAGAAAATGTCAATATTTACACATGTCATGCACATAAAGAATACAAATTTTTGAACTCATTGAATCATACTTTACCCAGTGATCTAATGTTATTATAAAGAATAATTTATTGATTTCCAGGAATTGAAATCAATTTCTTATTGATATCAAATCTGAGTCGATAAACCTGATAATTGTGACAGTCCTAATTAGATATTGTGAAGTTAGTTAGTACATATATGTATAGATAATATTGTAGAATAATCAAAATGTTGTATTTTAGTCTTAAGATGGAAGGAAATTCTGATGAAACTATTTAGAAGTTTATACAAAAATGGACAGACTACTGTCTTTAATTTTTTGTGTCAGCACGGCCATCCCTTTTTTGCCTTGGACATGTTATATACAATCATGTAGATATTGATCATTATAGTGTATCTTGAAGCATGAATATATCATACTATTAAATACCTCTCCCCTAATAAAAGCCTGCCTCCTATTTTCCGGGAAAGAAGAACATGTAATATATTTCATGACATTGTTGAATGGAGATATTAGAGTTATTGTACTGACTGGCATGTCTTGTTTTATGTATGTTGCTGATTTGAGAACTTTTTTTTTACAAGATTCTGTTAAGTATCAAACTGCTTAGTAATAAATGATAAATGGATTATATCTGTTTAATTGTGGGGGATATTATTAAAAAACACGATCCAATTACTGTTAAATATAGATGTGATATGTCATAACATGTAAAACTTCAAGACTGTTCCTATTTTTTACAGCCAACGACATTTCAAAGAAAGCTTTGTCAAACATTAGAAAATTATGCTGAAAAATCAAGTTTTCAATAACAAAATTCATTGAATCAAGACTTATGATGAATAGTGAGAGCTCTTGTACTTTTTATAAATTCATAGCTATAGTATGGTTTTAAGAACACACTAAGTTGGATTTACTTGTGATATTGATAACGGTTGACAAAAAAATTAAATTGAAAAATTACGTACCTACCAATCCTACTTTTTGGGAAAGTAAAACCAGAAAGAGAGTTTTTTAGGCTGAAGTGTTGATGCTAGTGTAACACAAAGAGAATAATCCATGTAATGTCCATAAACCAAACTAAGGCTTTGTGGACTTGATGTCATGAACAAGGTATCACATGTTAATGTACAAACCTGTCGTATAGCGATGAAAACTATGTTGTATATGAATGAAAACTATGTTGTATATGAATGCTTGCAGGTTTGGTTTAGGAAGAAAAACAACGTCAGAACTTTCACCGGGATCTCGGAAGTCAGGTACAACAGGAAGTTTATCATCGTCAACGCAACAACAGCAACTTCCTTCTCAAGGACAACAAGCTTTTAATATACAATTACCAAAACAAAGAAAATCAGTATGTATTTTAGTGTACACTCAAATTTACACATTTTTTTTGGGGGGGGGGCTAAATAAATACAGTCTAGAGCTACCTCATTATTCACGCAGCATAATCTTGTGGCCATCTACAAAGATTTTCAAATTAAATAACACTAAAGAACCCTGGAATGGGGTAATTTTTTGTATCTATAGATTTATTTGAGGAAATGTCACATTCACTTTTCTCTTAGAATTGAAATAATGGCTCTCCTTCAGATAGTAATGATTTTGATGATGATAATAACTTTAAAGGTTATGATGCTGATGATTGTGATATTAATGGTGATGTAATGATAACATGAAAACAGGTGTCATAATAAGCAGATTAAAACAATGATGATGTTTATGATGATGATACTGATGATGATAGTAATGGTGATGATGATAATGATGATGGTACTGATGATGATAGTAATGATGATGATGATAGTAATGGCATTAATGATGATGATACTGATAATGATGGTAATGGTGTAGTGTTTGTATAACAATCATTGAGTAATGGTGTTAATGATTATAATATTGATATGATATATAATATAATGATATGATATTACAATGATAGAAATTAGTAGTCGGTAATGATGATGATGGTAGTAATGATTATTATAATAATGATGAAAATATAAATAATTTTAGGGTGGATTTTTTGGAGAAGAAGAAGACAATGAGACTAGTATGTATTTTCCTTCAACATCAAATATCTTCAGACCAGATAAAGATGTAAGTCTACCCTTTAGTTTTATTATGTCACCTTGTTTCCTTAGGCATAAAATAGTGCTTGCCAAAAGTTTGAAGTCATTTTCATGTTGTATGGTCACTATAATTATAGCTTTTATCAAAATTTGATGACTGTTTTTTTTGAAATGCCTTTCATTTTTATTTTTTATGGTTCTACTTATTGTTCAGTCTTAGTAGTTCAGTCTTCAAGTATGCGCTTAGTAGTTGGTTAACAGCTAAATCCAGAGATTTAGCCTTTCCAGGAGGAGCGAGTATGTTGACTGACCGCCGTTATATGACCTATACAATGTGTTGCTACGGTGTTTAACCCAACAAAAACAAACAAACAAATAATTGATATTATTATTTAATATAGCTTTTATATTACATTACAGCTGAACCAGTCTCAATCTCCGTCCAATCTTTCTGGTTTTGGAAACAATTTCTACTCACAAGGTAAGTCAAGTTTCTCCGTTATTTTAGTATCTGAACAGACTATTACACATTTGTTATCCATGCGTCCCTAATGGATGTTTAATATAAAAGAATGGAAAACAAAAGTATTTAAGCTGTACAGTTTTCAAATTTTTACTTAAATATTGTATAACCTCTACGGAACAAATTCTCTACATAACAACATCTTTTGATATTTCCCTTAGGCGTAATTTTAATTGAATTTTACCTCTGCAGAGCAACAACCTCAGAACAGTAACATATTGTAGTATCTCCCAGTGAATGTTGTTCAAGAGAGGTTTTACTGTATCAACTTTTCTAAAATTCTCTAAATTGTTTAGAAGCATTTGGAAGCAGTAAAGTAGTGCTCTGGTTTAAAACCAAATGTTTACTTGCCCTAACAAATTGTAATTTAAATAAAATTTGAGAGAATATAAGTATCTTCAGGTTGCTGACTTTCAGCAAAAGCTTATTGCTTGAACCCTGCGTCTGATTATTACAGGTTATCAAAATGATGGTTTATGTTCAGCCCTGCAGTTATTTGTGAAAAACGGGATCCCAGTACTGATTCTTTGTATGAATCTGTCTGTTGAGATGGGACATGAATACAAATAAACAAAACAAAAACTTATTCATTATCTTACAAGTGTTATAAGTTTAAACTGTCTATGTTTTCAGGTTCTTTAAATAATTTTTCAATACCCCAACAGAGAGGTCCGGTGTCAAATCAACAGTTTCAACGTAATTTGACCCCAACAAGTGTAAATCAATCATTTACCCCCATGAATCAGAATTCAACAAATAGGTAAGTTTTATAAGTAAATCACAGTTTGTGTAAAAATGTACTTGCAGTAAGCTTAAACAATACAGTGTCATCCATAATTACCTTTACACTTGTAAATAAACTTATTTCTTCATTGTACAATTTATTTTATTTCTGATGCATTGATTCATTATGATACACTGGGGTTCAAAAGTTTCTTTACACATGCATTATTTCATATTTTATTTTCATTGCAAAAATTATTGCCGACACATTTTGTTTATTTTTATTGTATATTGATAATATATAAAAGAACATAAATGGCGGTTCATGATAGAATGTACATGTGTGAAACTAATAACAAAATTTAAAGTTTTAAATAGTATATTCCAGAACATCAAAATCTAACATGTGTAAAGAAACTTTAAGACCCCAGTGTAGTTTTACTAGGTTGTTACATCTGAAAGGGAATTATGAGAACTTCATATAATTTTAATCGTTTAACATGTACTCATATCTAAAGATATTTTTTAATGTCTTGACAACAACAACATAAAATTGTGGAATAATCTCTCTAGTACTGGTAAAAATTTAGAAACAAATTACACACCAGAGTTTGACACTTGCTTTTTTACCAGATATCCTTAAGGAATCCCTTGTCAGTGACTCCTCCTTAATGTTAAGGATACCTCAAATAAAAGACCAGATTTTGATACAGGTTTGAAGTTACAAATGGTGATAAGCAATTCATGAAAATTTAAAAATCTACAAACTTGTGTTTATCTTCATGTATTATGATGTTATAATTGTATATTCCCTAAATCTATAAAACTATAGTTTTTAATTATATCATAATAATAATAATTATATTTCAGGGGTGTTATATCAGCTATTGGTCAACATCGAGCACCAATATCAGCTTTACAAAAAAGACCAATAGGGTCAGGGTTACCTAGGTAACTATCTTCTTTCTTATTATCATGTTGGAAAATTGTAGTTTGAATCTGGTAATCTGGGTTCAGTTCCTGTTTGCAAAAAGTTAAAGATGAGCCAAATTATGGGATCTCTTATGGCATCTGAGGGGGTGAGTGCACATGTGTGCTGCACCTATTTGAGTGCATAACTGAGTCATCTGTAGACAGAATGATGTGAAACTTGGTACACTTAATTGACTTACTGTTGTGGTACTTGCACTCTTCATGATGAACTTTCATCAGCAATTGACAATCGGTCCAGCAAAATGGAATTTTTTACCAGGACTGGATAAAAGTTTACTGGACCAAAAAATTATTTTTAATGTGTTTAGATCTGCAGTCAAATCTAATGATATAGCATAAAGTATCCTCAAATTGAATGAACAACTTAATAACAAATAATGATTCTCATTGAATATCGAAAATGGCTTTAAATAGTGGATGATGAGCCTTCAGACTTCTCACATTCTAAAAGTCACAAGGCTGACAGCAATTTTGGTGGACACAGTTCACTGGCTAAATTCTTGTCTTTGTAGGGATGTAACTACATGTCATGGGTTTAGCAGTAAATTGTCGTAACTCGATATAAGAAAAGAGTGAGTTACTACAGTTTTGCTCTAAACTCAAGATGTGTGTATGTATAACCTTACCATGGTGTATTGTTATCTATTTGCAGTAGTTCAGCAGCACCTATATCAAATTTAGCATCATCATTTGGTTTTCCTTCACGGTCTGATGCTCCTCAACCTAACTTTGACCTCTCAGATTTTCCATCATTAGGGAACAGAGTTAACCCTTCAAGTTCATTATCAGCAGCTAGAAATTACGGTAAGATAAAACATTCTATAAAATTCTTGAACTAATTTATATGTTAAGAGCCTGTAGGTATAATTTTTATATTTTAGGGGCTATCAGTCTTTACAAATTGAAATGTATCTTAAGTAATTTCTGTTTCTATCAATTCTATCAAGGAACAGAATCTGCAAAAAGTTCAGGCAATATTTATAAAGCAGTTCTTCTGTTCTGACAGGCACAATAATTTCTTAATCACTACAGACACCTGAAAAACATGCTGTTTTTTGTGTAGAGCAAATTGTCAATAAGTGCAGTGAGTTGTGCATCTCTGTAGAGTTGTTTACATCATCTTACATAATAGATTGGTTTCAGCCATTTTATACATATTTGAAAAGTTCATTTGTTTTAGAAGTTAGCACAAGATATTTCTAAAATATCAGTTGAATCTTATAAATGTTATGCATTTATTGAATTTGTTCTCAATTTATCACCAACCATACTGAATATAATGAAAAATAATGACTACATGAATCGTTTAAATTTAAGATTTTTTTGTTAAATTTCCTTTGTCTCCCATGGGGAGATGGACACTGTATATTTGGCTCCTTTGTCTATAAACTTATGGTGGCCTTTGTACATTTAACTCATCTATTGTTTATTGTATTTTTGTCTACAAACTTATGGTTGGCTCTGATTATTTAACTCATAGATCTATTGTTATATTATTACAGTTGGTATGGTAAAGAATCCAGTTCAGGAACAAACACCAGAGTTTCAAATACAACAAGAAGATTTCCCTGCTTTACCTGGTGCACAAAGTAAGTTTACTTCATGGTTTTCATACTTGTACATCCCAGAGTAAATTTTGATTTTTTAAATGATTCCTATCAGTATATGAATCACTATTTTGTCAAATAATGTGCCATCAGTTACTGACTTTATTGCTTTAAGTTATAAAGTGGTCCAGTGGTAGGATGCATGTTTGGGGATTAGGCCACAACAAATTGATCATATGTTCTATGGATTCGCTCGCACCTTAATTTTGACAGTTTTTTACAAAAAAAATATTTTTATCTCCTCGCTCACTCATAAAAATTTGGTCAAACCGCTACATAAAGCAACTGAATTAAGATTTAAAAAAAAAATTTTCTTCGCTCACTCACCCCATTTTTTTCTAGAAAAATCCGTAGAACATATCATCAACTTGTTGTGGCCTTAAGAGGAGTGGGTTCCATTTCCACTAGGGACTTGCTAATTTCCTTGTGTATGATATTTACTAGTTGTTTTACCCCATCCAGGAGTAAATGGGTACTTAGAAGGTCACCTGCTTGATGGTGATTTGTTGATCAGGGCTTATTGTACACAGTTGTAAAGACGAATGAACATATTTATGGAAGCAGGCTTGAACATTTTTAATAAAAACTACACCTAAAAGGTCACTGTTTACGATGTAGACCACATTGATGTGTTATTAATGTATTTTATCTATAAACATGTATAAATATTTGTAGGTACTTTATCAATGTTTGTATCGGATCCTCAAACTTCTGGGAGTAATGATTCAACAAAGAAACAGGTGGGTTTACTGTCATACATAGCACTTCTTCAATCACAACTGACCACAGATGTCCAACTTGTAGATGATACTCTGTGCTTGTGACCAATTATCTCCAAACTCATAGAATCAACTTAACAAACTGAAACCACTGTCATTGTCAATGATGACAGACTAACATCACATAGACTGACTGAATGATAACAATGTTAACTTGACTTCTTGTATGGATTTTACAGTAATAAATAAAATTTGTAGGCAGTTAAGATAAGTTGAATATAGTCAGACTGTACTTAGAAGGTAGGAAAGAAACAGAGAAGGCTGAAGCACTTTACTATTCTGCTTTAGAAAAATAACTATTGGATCATACTCAAAAATCTAAGATTGTTTTTCTTTAAGTATTTTTGACAGCACAAAATGTTTTATTAAATACATTAAAAGTAGGTCTCCAGTTTTGATGATTGTTCTCCTTGAACAACTGGAAAATCTCTTAATCTGCTCAATGCTTGAATGTATGTGGCCTAAGGAGTTTCTTAGATCAAATGTTTTTATAAACTTTTTATTTTTCAGCCTCAAAATTTGATAACAGGATCATCGTATGAGCAAGCATTAAATAAAGACAGTAAATTCCCAGGTGATAAACAGAGCTCTGGTCAACAAAGAAAGGGTATACAGGTTCATCCTGATGGTATGTACTTTGTTTTGTCTTGTATCATTGTTGTTACCATGGTTACAGTCTAACATTGTTGGTTATCATGGTTACAGTCTAAGATTGTTGGTTACCATGGTTACAGTCTAACATTGTTGGTTATCATGGTTACAGTCTAACATTGTTGTTTACCATGGTTACAGTCTAACATTATTGATGACCACGGTAACAGTCTAACATTGTTGGTTACCATGGTTACAGTCTAACATTATTGATGACCACGGTAACAGTCTAACATTGTTGATGACCATGGTTACAGTCTAATGCTTTTACTTCTTACAATCATACACAAATCTGGGTTCGACACTAACAGTGTCCCAGGATTCCAAGGATTGCTAGGAATTCCTTCATGATCCCTAAAAAATTGCCCTGCTCTCACAAGAATTTGAGTTCCCATGAATTGTTCATCACATTTTGTGGAAATCTGTATCTAAACTTTTATTTATTGGAGGATTCCCCTATGTTTAGGAGGAATCCCTGAAAAACTGGTTAGGGATTCACTCTAGATCCCTGGTAACACAGTTAGTGTTGATCACTGATACAAATCGAGTCACATATGTGGCACAAGCCTATTGTGAAAATATCATTTTTTGCACTTTACAAACACTGTTTACTGATCACAATGAAATCAACTAAATAAAGGTATCTTAAGCTTTGATTTTGTCAATGTTTTTAAGTGCTCAGATTAGACTAACAATAGCTAGTAGTCTATTCTGTCATCTTTATGATGATATAGGAATTTTATTGTCACTTAGCAGCTCTAAACTTTATTTGCATGTTCATTCCAATGACTCAAATGTGCTGTGCAAATGGGTAGTCTATTTGTGGTAATCAATTTTTCTTCTATAGGTAGTTTAGGATAACTTAAGACACGAATCAACAATGTATGTAAATTAAAGTAAAAAGTAGTTGTATCTTGTATTTGTTATGGATTTATTTCCCCTTCAAGATACACAACATTTTTTATTATCAGCTTTCATGTTCTAATCTATCAATTACAATTAATTCAATGTTATATATTTCAGGAAAAGTATCAAATATTCCACAAGGTATGGTAGCAGATCAGTTTGGTATAGTTGGTTTAATACCTTATATTAACGCGGCTGAAACAGATCAAAGTCTTGTTGCATTGGCACCTGGTATGGACCTTACAACATTAGGCTTGAATCTCAATTCTCCAAAGTAAGTCGACAGTTTCACTATTTATCATAAACCCCCCTAAAAGTATATAGGAGTCAGCTTGTCGGTTGGTCAGTCTGTAGCTTTTTCTTGTCCGCTCAGTTTCTTGGCAGCTATTTTACAGATTAGATTTAAACTTCACACATGTTCCAGATATCAGGCAGACATTACTTTCCACCTTCTAATTTTCCAGGTAGCATCTTTGTGAGTGATATATGACAGTATTGGGATGGTTCAATCCTGAGTAATGTCACTTATGTCTTGAAATGAGATTATATAGACAAGTTATTTCAATGTTTAGACTGTATACAAGCGTAATAAAGATTTAATTACTTTTTTTTATTTCAGTAATTTGTACAGCACATTTTTGTCACCCTGGACGGATCTGCCTTGTCGACCCCAAGATATTGGTAAGCCTTTATTTATTTGGAAACATTATTTCCTATACCAATTTCTTAGCTTGAATATGAATCAAGTTCTTACAACTTTGATTAGTAACTGTGCTTATTGGTCCCCCAGTTCTGAACTAGAAGATTTTTTGCTTATAGAATCAATGAGGTAGGATGTGATTTGAATGAACACAGTACTGACAATCCAGCGATTACAAGTTCATTGTTGTACCCCTCGGCTGAGCTGGCTTCACAAATGTTGAGTTGTTGGTTACCCTCACAATTATGAACTTACATTATGATATGGCATGTTTTGGCTAAGCTTGTTTTTCTAAATTCATCATGGTGTAAAATTTCAAACTCAGAAACTTTCATCATTGCAAGACATAGGACAATGTTATTTCAAGAGCATAGGGTGATTGTTTTGGTCAAGAATTATGATATTCCAGACAGGACTAAGTTGTTTGAAAAATATTAACAATTTGTTATTTTTTTTTTCAGATTTTCATGTTCCTTATGAGTACATAACAAATATCTATACGAGAGACCGGGTAAGTGTTTGTATCTTGTTTTGATAAACAGGTTAAGGTAAAATTCTCATATACATCTTTTAAATTTATGTATTAATCATAGGTATAATAAAGTAAAGTAAGGAAATTTTACTTTACTAGGTATGATATGGTGGTGATATATAATACAGCATTTTTACTCACTTGCCTTTAAACTAGCTTTTATGGTGATATATTCAAGAGTTCACTTATGACTCTAAATGTTGTGGGTTTTGATCCCAACTTGGACCATAGAAGTTTTTGTAGAATTACATATGGTACACAGCATAAATAACCCACTAGGGATTGATGATTTTAATTTTCTAGCCTAAAGTAATGGAATCATTTGACTTTTTATTGTAGAATCTTAGTTTATATCAAGGTAGATACAACAAATGGCAGTGTGATTTATATGATATTTAGTCTATCGTACAAATTGTTGAAATGTTAAAAGTTAAAAAAGTTTTTAACTTTTTTAACCTTAATTTTTAAGCCTGGCAAATGTAACAATTTATAAGTTGATTTATTAAACAAATAAAATAAGGTCTTGATTGACCTCTAAAATATTTTACTTATTTAATTATGTATATTATATGTTTCAGCTTGCACCAATCAAATTAAATCGTTATGGTGAAGATTTATTATTCTTCTTATTCTATATGAATGGTGGTGATATCATGCAGCTAGCTGCAGCAGCAGAATTGTAAGTTATATCACTAGGATACTAATATTAGACTACTGATTGAGGGGTCATGAGTCGATTCCTGAGTGGGACATACTTGTCTTGAGTTGAGTTAGGTCATGAAATAATTTTCTTCAGCCATTTCTCTTCTTCCACTGATTCTAAATCATATAGGGCAGTTGTCGGTCACTGACACCTGTATGGGCCTTGTAACTGGTTAACGGCTAAATCTTGAGATTTAGCCTTTCCAGGAACTGTAAGTATGTTGACTGACCGCCATGATATGACCTATACAACTTGTTGCTATCGCATTAAACCCAACAAAAAAATAGAATTATCAATAATATCTGGCTAAGTTATTTCTGATCAGCATTATCATGTTATGGTCTGATAACCTGTGGAAGAGTGAAATCAGAGGTGATTAGTATTCTAGGTATGATAAAATGTAGACACTAGTTACCTGTTGTGAAACTTAGGAAATATGTTATTAATAACAATTTGGTAATATAGAAAAATGTTGTTAGTTTCTCTGATTCTCAATTAGTGGACAGTATTGTGACAATTTTTAGCATTAAAATTTGGCTATATTGCCAATGTTTCAAAAAGTAAAAATAGTTGAAAGTTTTCTAGGCATTAGGATTAAAATCCGAATGATGATCTTATTCCTAATGTGACATATTATTTCCATGCTTTACAGTACTATTATGTAGGTATGGTACATTAAAATATAATCTTTTTTGTATTTTTCCACTACTAAAAAATACAGGTTAAAAGTTTTCATTTGTATTTCGCTATATCGGACAAAAATAGTGATGCAGTTGTTTTTTAATTATTAAAATTACCTTTGTCTTTATATTAAAGGTATAGTCGAGACTGGAGGTATCATCGAGAAGAACGTGTATGGATTACTCGGGCACCTGGTGTTGACCCAGTTGTAAAAACAAATACTTATGAGAGAGGCACCTACTTCTTCTTTGATGCACAAAATTGGCGGAAAGTGGCAAAAGAGTTTCATCTTGAGTACGAAAAATTAGAAGAACGACCTCAAGATCGTCAAGTTTTAGTTGGACAATAGCCACTGTCTCGCACATATTTCATCCAATCATATTAAAGTGCAATCAGTGTGGCCTAGGTGCTTGGTAACAAGGTTATAATCAGGTCTCCCGAAAAGCTTGTTTTTAGATATACAGTAAAATGTATTACTAACGAATCATCCGCGTTAATGGCTATTTTCAACTAACAGATACAGCTATTTTAATACTCTAAATATTTTGTGCTAAGATATAATTGTATACTGTACTCTCTGGTATTTATCATTGCTCAAACATTGATAACTTATAATTGTACTTATTGAAGTGACCTAATGTAACTGATATTGTCACAAGTACTTCTACAGTTCATACTAAAAAACAACCCTGTTTATGTAAATAGTACAATAAACTAATCCATGACTGGGAATGTGTAGGATGACTTTAGAATATCATATAGTATTAATTTTGATATGTTTTTATAAGTATCTTGTTTGTGTAATGGTAAAGCCTTCTACCATTACAAGCATGATTGACTAAGGGGGTTGGTGGTTTATTCGCCACACTAGTATTGTTAAGATAAACTATAGTATACAAGCTCTATTTTCAATACTGCCCTACCTTTGAAATGGATTGGTTTATTGTAATGTTTACGCTAACATATATAATTTGTTGAAACTATAGTATAAGTCTGTGAGAGGTAAATATTTTACTTTCGCCTAAAAGGGAGATAATTCCTGATTTCAGTTACCAGTCATTTGTGGTTGTTGTCACTTATAGTGACCTGTGGTATACTTTCATTCATTCTGGCTCCAACTGTGTATTAATAACATTTGTCTATCTTTCATATTTATTCTATTTGTTGTTACATTTTATTCCAAGAGAGCATTGACTATTTTTTTGTTTATACTATGTATGTATGTATGTTAGAACGCTAGAGAGTGTGTGGTTATTCTGTCTTTAATCAATGCATGCAGATTTGATGGGCATTTCTTGACTTTTCACTCATCATGGTATTATCTGTTTAGACTTTTACAGTTTCAGTTTAGACTAGTGCCTACATATAACATCTATAGGCACTAGTCTATGAAATAAGTGGATGTCTGGTTGCCCGGGACAACCCCTTTTTAGTTCTATAAACTAGGGATAGTGCTTGGTGCTAAATCAACCTGTTCAGGCAACCACTTTTATATCCTTATTTCGTAGACTGAGTCACTGTGAAGCTATTCAAATTTTGACTGGAATAAAAACAAACAAAAACATCAAGTATTAACAGGTTAGCATTTTTGCTAATCAAAGTGATAACAACAAATTGTTATTTCTAAATGTTTCCAAATCAACATGGATTGATTAAAGGCAGAATATCTTATAGTACATTTATATATATATTGTTGTTGTTTTGTGTTTTTATTTGTCCTTCTAAATGAATGATTTTATTTTCTGTAAACAATATAGATATTATATGTTAGATATTTTTATGTTATTGATGATACATGATGAAGCCAGCCAGTCTCCGTGTACATAAGAATAAATCATGATCAACATTAATTATGCATTTGTTTTCTCTTCCTGCACAAGGATTAAGATGGTATGGTTATGTGAGGCGCTCTTCGGGGGTGCATCAACACAATCACAAGTATGAGCATCCCATCCTCCAGAAAAAATGGGTGTCCAAGACAGTCTTGGTCTGATTGCATGGAGACTGATTTGAAAACATACAACCTGCATAACAGTGATCCTCTAAACATGGTTTCATGGAGAGATGTTAGAAGATCTAGCCTGCTGCCTACCCCAGTTCATGGGATGCCGGCATTAGATGACAAATTAATCCGGATTTTACTGATTAATTGATGGTCGATTGTTTTCGCCATACCTCTTTACTCATATAAAGTGAATAAAGCTATAAGCCTATAACTGATGGATAAAACCTGTCTGCCTACCTTATAACTGAAGAATGGAGATACTATGGACCTCTGGACCAACGATTTTAACATGTCTTTGTTAGAGACTGACCACAGTCCATTTATTAATAAGCTGAAATTATCATGCGCATGACTGTGCTAGCAATGGATATAAACAGTGTATTTGATTTTGGTACGAACCATATTTCCAATAGTATGATCAGAACTCACTATTAACATTTCTTACAATTCATCTGAAAAGTCAACATGCAATTGAAAAAGCTCTTGAGTTAAAAAAACTAGAGCCTATTATTTTTCTGTTGTTAAGCACACTCAATCACTCATGTAGAAGACGAGAGGGCATTATCTCAGCTGCCAAAGGTTTCTTCTTCGTAACTCATTTAAACAACTTCCTAAAATGGATATTTTGTGAAACTGTATAGCATGACTGTGTATTGTATTGGAACACTAAAAATATATATAAATCTGGATTTATGGCACGTTTCCTAAGGAGAGTCAGTCTATGAAATTAGTGGGTGTCCAGTTGCCCGGGACAACCAATTTTTAGTTCGGGCAACCAAAAATTTCTTTTAGGCAACCAACATTCTACAAACAAGAGATAGTGCTTGCTGCTAAATGACATGTTCAGGCAACCACTTTCATATCCTAATTTCATAGACTGATAGTGCAAGCTATGTTTTTTCCTCTGGTACTCTCCTTTACAACAAAAGTAATAAGTATGATTTATATTTTATTCACAGTAGCATCACATCCATGGTAGCATCATAAATACTGTATTGCAACTTGTATCACTACTCCCTTCTTGATATGCAGCCCTGCCCCATAACACTGACACTGGTGAATAAAACTGAGCCGCGACCGTGGCGTAGTGGTTAGCATGTCTGACTTCGAATCCTGAGATCCCGGGTTCGAATCCCGGTCGCGGCAGGTCATACCCTATACATGAGTTGTCGGCCTCGTGGTAGGGTAAGTTAGTACTTGTGACAGAAAAGTGTCCAGGAAACCTATAGTAGGAAGAGCTGGCCGTTATATATCTGACCTATATATGTGTTTAATACGACGTTAAAAAAAAAGAAGAAAAAAAGAATAATTTGCTTCTGTCTAAGGTAATGAAGGATAAAATAACATCGTCTCTCAATCCCACCAAGTTTGAAAGAATGCTAAACTTTCAAATATACAATATATCCAGCATTAGTGGTCACCTGTATGTTGTCTGACTGACTTCCTTCCAATGAAAACTGTTCTTTTTTAGAACCAGTAGTAAATAAACTGTAGTTATTAGTCATTTACTATAATGTGACCAGTGGTCACATAATTATTATTATAAACACCAATCAACTAGCATGAAGAGATCAATGCTGATCAGATTTCCAATTTGTCATCATTGTTTAAATCAATGCATGTGGAAATACAATGTGCCATTACATTACATAAGACTTCAATTAAAAGACATTTATATCTTCTTTAACATCTTCAATTAAAAGAATAAACCTTCACTAAATAACCATCACCTTCGATAGATCATTACTTCCGTGATAAACAATAAACAAAAGTATATAGTTTTTGGTTACAAGCCGTTGGGGACCAATAACCTGCTACTGTGTATTAACATACTAATTATTGATATGTCCGTGCTACACTTACGCCACCTATCGGAGCTTTTAACCAAGAGAAAGTAATTTTTGTCTTATTCAACATTTCAAACGACGAAAATTTCATTATTTTGGTTGGAAAATTATGGTGTCTCGGGCCACTCTTCATCAATTTTTCTGGTATATCTGGGAATTAATAGACCAACTGAGTACTTGCTGTCCTTTATGTGAATTGAACCAGTACCATGCACATACCTAGACTTATAAATATCCACTTCCATACAGAAGCGAGAAAATAGACCCATTTGAGCAGTGGTCCTTGGTGAGACGTGTTTCTGGGATCAAATGGTTCTGGGTTAAAACCCCACAAAGGGCACTACAAATTCCATGTGCAAGAAATTTACCTAGAGTTGTTTTACTCCATCCAGGTGTAAGTGGTTACTGTGAAGGTTACCTGCTTCAAGTGATTTCAATCATCAGGATTATATTACAAAATTGTTCAGTCAGCTGAACATGTATATAAAAGCAGCCATCAAACCACACTTTAACTTTATTTGATCCAGGGGTCATGGGTTAGACTCTTTGTTTATAGTGCATGTATTTTACAATCCAATTCCACACAGGAAATCTGTTCCAACTTAAGAAATAAACCAATGACCCTGGATTTACAGTCAGATGTGCAACCAACTAAGCTAACCAAGCCGGTCAAGATAACAAAAATCAACATAACAATTAGTATTCTCATAATTCATTTATTTTATACTTTATTTTCAGTATTTTATCAATAAATAAAATTGCAACATTCATTGTATATATCTTCTATTGTAGATAAGAACTCACAGAAAAATGTAACACATCAAATAACTAACTTCATCAATACACCATATTTATATAGAGCAGATATCAAGGAATAAGTACATCTAACTCTATGAACTGTCTTATAAATTTTGAGTAACTAACTATGCGTTTATATGAACAGAAAAAAATGATTCAAAATACAATATGTATGTTTACAAACCTCTCTCTCACATTAGTTCTATATCTGTTTCTAAGTTTCACTTTGTTCTAAGATCAGTCAGGCTTATGTAAGAGATCCAGTGAGGACAATTTGCAGGTTAAGTGCAAAAAGAACAAAACTCACTCTTTTCTTACATTACACTTATGAGTGTTTTGCACTAAATCTGTGAATTGTAAATTTATACATATTTTATTGAGACAGTATGGTCTTATAGTTCAATATAAAAGTTCTACTGTGTATTATACCACAAAGTTCTTTTTCTAATAGCCTCCTCTTCTCACAAAGCAAAGACTTCATTGTTTAATTTTTTCACAGACCCCTTACCTCCCACAGCAAAGACTTTACTATTTTAAATGAAAGCATTATAAAATATATGGGTATACATGTATTTACACGTATATTCATCGGAGTTTGACAAAATGTAACAAAAAATACAAAGTTTGTTCTAGTGACATATTGTCTTTTATATAAAAATTAGGGAAGAATATTTTTCATGACTTTATCTTAAAACTTTATGGACTATGGCATCACCATGACATCTATGATAATTATACAACTGATTCAGCACATAAGTACAAAATAAATAATCAACATTAAAACACGTCAAAATATTACAACAAGCATTCAGCTTTCATTAACATCACCAATACAATATTTATAACATACTAAACATACATACAATAATATTTGTACCATGTATCGAACACTAAACTGAAAAAAAACTTGCCCACATCGTTACCAGAAACTATAGTCTGACAATATTAATCACCTTTATGCAAGAATATATTAAAGTCAGCAATTACAGTCTATTTTTGTCTTCATTTGTAAATCGTGCTTTATTAGAAGCTTTCAGCAAAATTAACATACCTAACAATTAAAATTTGTTTTTAAAAGAATAAATACTTAGAAACTGTGCCACAATATTGCAAACTTATGTGTTTCGCCATAAACTAATGAGTCCAAAATTAAAAGTATGATATCATGTCATGCATACAGAATTGATTTACAGTCACATAGGTTGTTATAAACATGGGTATAATCATATACATGCTTACAGAAACTCATGATAAGTGAAGAGTGTAACTATTATAATAAGGTAATTCAAGTTCAGGTTAATATTGTCAGATTTTTTGTAGCATAAGCGGTCTATTGAACGATTTGCTTCAACCTAGCAAATCCAAGATGGCGAGTTTCTCAAACAAAAAGTTCACAATTGAAACAAATGAAAATTATTTAAATCAATTATCACCATGATCATTCTATCTAAACATGTTTCTACAGGGGGCAGCCTTTTGAAATAAGCAGAAGTGTTCCAAATGATAGGGCTAGCAAGAAAAAGACTTGCTACGTATTGCTAGCTAGTGATTCAAGTTGCTGAATCGTAGAAGACAATTTCATAGGAAATCACTATGTAGTGATACAAAGTGCTCGCTTTGTAGAACGTGCCCTACACCATGATCTTCTAGCTAAAATCCTGGGACTAGTGAAAATTGATTTAGAATTATAACAATGCATTTTTACATAAAAATGGACACATGTCATAAGAGTATATGGCCAGGGCAATAAATGAAACTAATATGAAAATACAATGTTCAAACATTCCCAACACCTATACTGTACATCAATATGGTACATAAAATGTTTATGTAATACTAATATTTCACAGATATTAAAATATTCACAATTATACCATGAGGGTATTTACAATTTTGATGAAAAAAAAATTATACATTTATACCAAATGATACACTTTCATACAAAGTCTATATTGATTTAAAAAATAAGTTCATAAATTTCGAAATTCTTAGATAAGTCATTTTTACTAGTAGACAAAATATTCAATAGCCAACAGTTCAAATGTTTACTGTAAAACTATTATCAAGTAAGAATTCTGTATCTGACTTATAAAACAAAATCCAAGGATTAACAATATGTTCTCTAACATAAAAAAAACCAAGAATGATACAGTGAAAATATGTGAGCAGAAAAATGGCAATTAGATCAAATCAGCAACCTTTTTGTGTAATACTATGTTAAAGCATGTATCATTACACTTTAAGTGTGGCATAATGACTAGAACTGGTAGGTTGTCACATTGGTGTATATAGAAAGTCTACTGAGGGTGCCTTCGTGAACCAGAGACTCGCTATATATATAGTCCATTTTTTCTCAACAGTTTAAAAAACAAGTTTGAATAATTTCACGGTAATTGAATACACAGTATCACAAGTGTTAGACAACGAGCACAAAGTCATCGTGAAATTATTTATGTTTAGACAGCTGAGAAAAAAGGAACTACAGTGTATACCAATGTAGTAACATACCAGTCATGGTCGTAATACCACACTAGTAAATAAAACATACATGCATATTTCAAATAAATGAAACGATATGATATGTATGACACATTATCATATATATAATGCACATATTTGTACTATTGTAATATACATTAGTAGACTAGAATAATACATTGCAAATTGAATACATTTATTGTATACAGGAGGTATTCATCAACTTTAGTGCAAGATCAATCTTTTAACTAAGTGAGCTCATATAACAGTGACATAGCCACGAGTGAAAATGTCATCTTCAGAGCTCATAAGTGAAATATAAAAAGTCCTACACTAAAGTGAACATATTCTTTCATACACTTTCTGTGTTCTGTTAGAGATATTTTTACAAAAATATAACATGACATCACTTATCTTTTAAAGTTACGTCAATTTAAAGTCATGTTCTTACTACAATGAAAATAAAAGATTTTCATTTTGTATTTATACAAAATAACACCATTTATTCTACCATAAAATAGAAATACTAGTAATTGTGAATAGCTGTCTATATTTAAAAACATGTATACATCATATTGATATTCTTGCTAAGCTGCCTGACTAATTATCTTAGAACACATTTTAATTCCAATAATCAATTAATAAATCTATTTTACATAGACAATTGATTAAGTCTGACACCATAACATCAATAAAGTTTTATTTTCCACTGATATTCATAGTTTGAGAATGTCAAGCCTGGTATTGACTATCTATTCAGCAGATAAAAGATGCTCATCACAGGGTTTGACACTAACTTTTAAGAGGGATCCAAAAGGGTTCCCTAGTCAGTCACTTTGGAATTCCTCCTAATCATTAGGGATTCCTTCAATAAAAGATATTTTGAATACAGGTTTGCAGTCACTTATTGTAATATACAATTAATGTCAAATTTCAGGGATCTAAAAGGAATCCCTAGGTGAGAATTACTACTGAGAATTTACTCCTCTTTATATTGTACCTAAGATAAAAAATGCCCAGATGAAATTTTCGAACACAATAACCGGTACAAAGGAACATGATATATTTAAGTGCACAGTTATAACTATGTGAGCAATGTAACATCCAGTATTTATGTGTTAAGACTATCTACACATTTGTATAAATGAAAAAATTATTGAAACACATGAAGCAAATGCATAATTCGGCGCTTGTACTCCTTTGCCTTTAAGCTAGCTTTTATGGCAAGGTGGTAGCCTGTTGGATCTTGGATTTTTATCCGGTAACATTTGGCGCGAAACATGTTAGAATGTCACCATAAAAGCAAAAACTGTTCCACATTGCCAATAAAGCTAGTTAAAGGCAAGGGATAGCACGTGCTGTATAATACTTCTGCAACACATACAAAAACAAGCAAATGAAATTTACAGTAATCATTCTTAATGAAGATAAAATAGAACAGGTTTGACCCTATAAGTTTATTACAATAAACTAAATTAAATAATATCAACAAAGATGAACATAATCCTCAACAATAGTCATCACCAAAATAAACAGCTTAAAGCAGTTTATATTGACTGTATAAAAAAGAGCATAATATATTCTACCATAAAATATATCAATGATTTAGGCCATCAATGATATCAGTCCATCACTTTGCAATATGAACACATTTATGTTTTAATTCAGACACTTTGATTATAATGAAATATTGAGTAAATTGTTCCATTTTATGCAACTGTCAGTGGCACATACATTAACTGTGCTGTTTAAAATATGTTTTTATCTGTGGAGAGTACATAAATACTGTAGTAAATATTTAAATCAGTGGAATCACTGTGACAGTGGAATAAATACAAATGTAATAAATATTGATTCATTGAAAATTTCATATTTTCTTCCTTTAAAATACACTCAGTGTAAAATAGTACATTACCAGATTTGTAACATTTTCTATAACACAATACTAGTGACAAATGAGCAATTATATTTCAATTAACTTGAATTTTAACTAATATCATTGTTGAAATTGTATATATCAACTTTCTAAGTGAATATTTGTAACATTTTGGAATTTTAAACTTATTGAGAGGTGAAAGCAAACATATTCTACATAACTTATTTTCAAAATCCACTTTTTAAATTAAAATTTATCTAAATAATTAGATGTATGACATCTTCTGATATAAAAAACATATCATACTTGTCTATATGTATTTGGAATAGAAGAACTTTCTTGGTTAAATGAACACATTAAATATTGGCACATTTTTTACTTTTGCCATTGAAATGTGTTAAATTCAATATGAACTTAAGAAATTCACCTAAAATAGTTTTAAGTTGAAGTTACAACATTATTTCAAGTTGATACACAAACATTTTTAGTTACCAAACAATATACAGTAAAAGCTGAGAATACCACACAACCCCTAGACTGACAAGACTGACCAGTTTTCAGACAGTTCAGTTTTCTAAATGTTACTTTATAAATAAGCAATATTTTCCGGACCAAAGATTTTGTGCAGTTTTCTCAACTTTCTGCTATTCACAATGTGTGAAATTCGTAGCTTCTACAGTACTTTCTAATAATGAGAGAAAGACTTCTAGTTGCCATGACAACAAAGTATTTATTCATCATCCGATTCCTCCATTTCTGTAGAATAATCTGAGTCATTAGAAGCTTCATGATCATGGTCCCCAGCTTCATCTTCTGTATCAGAGATATCCCATTGTGGATGGTCCTCAATAACTTTAGCTTCTTTAACATCAAGCTGTAAAGTAAAAGAATGGGATTTGATAGTACCATTATCAAGAACAGCCGAAGAATGACATGCTCAATTTATGCCATAATAGAATGGGATTTGATAGTACTGTAATCAAAAACAGCTGAAGAATGACATGAAAGTCTAGATGAAAGCTATGCATTGATTGGTCGACAAAGGTCATCTCGACTTGACCCTCTATGGGAGCCTTAGAGATCCTGTACGACAACCCTTTACAGGATATCTGTTTACAGAGATTGAATTTATGTTTATGTTAAGGTTTAAGTTAAGATACCTTTGACCAAAAAGCTTATTAGGGATAACCTAACATCAACAGGGACAAAAAAGTAAAAGCATTAGCTCCTATTTTCTTCGAAAATTCTAATATTGCTGAAAACTTTAAAGTGAAAGTTGTTCGGTTTCCAGTGACAACTGTTTTTATTACAAACTTCCTTCAAAAGAATTTAAAACAGTTCTGAAAAAGAAATTTAAATATGTAATTTCTAAAGAAAATTAATAAAAATCTATGAACTAGTAAAGGAACATTCCTTGATAACAATACAGAAAGACTTACCTTAATGTTGTGTGTTTGGTCAAAATCAAAATAACTATCAGATCTCAATACAATGTTATAAGTATAGATACCAACTTTAGGTGGTGCTGAAAACTTCAACTGCATCTGTAAAATAACATCAAAATTAATGTTGTTAAACTTTTTATATTGTACAAGCGGACACTAAAATTGCTACAGTACTCTGTTTGTTTTGTTGGGTTTAACGCCCTAGCAACAAATTAAATAGGTTGTGTCACGGCGGTCAGTCCACCTACTCACTGTTCCTGGAAAGGCTAAATCTCTGGATTTAGCTGTTAACCAACTACAAGGCGTATACTTCCGTCAGTGACTGACTATTGCCCTAAATGTTTAGAATCAGTGGTAGAAGAAAGAATGGCCGTAGAAATAATTTCATGACTAAGCTCCATGCAAGTATGCCCCACCTAGGAATCGAACCCATGACCCCTCCATCAGTAGACTTGCGTGCTATCAACTGAGCTAATCGGGTGGCTTTACTGAACATAAAAAACACCACTAAGTCCTGACTGTAGATTATTGCTCATAACAGCCAATCAGAATTGTCTGTACAATAAAATCTAATAATGTCACACTGTTTTCCTAACATTAAAGCCTGCTTAAGATGTTCACACTTAGCATGCTTTTTCCACTGACATTTTATAATTTATGGCATGTTTAAAACAAGTTACATATAAGATATAGTTTTAACAAAATTTATAAATAAGGCATTTCATGGTAAAAGGGGCAACTTAAAATCTATTTTAAGTAGTTCAGTTACACAATTTACCAATGGCCAATAATGTAAGTCAAGAATAGCTCCCCAAACAATTGCAGTAAACTTTAGGGTAAAGTTTACAGAATATAAACATTGCAGTTGAGTTCCAAATATTTATAAAAACACTTAATTAACAATATACAATAAATTGACATAAGGCAACAAAAACAAATACATGCATGCCAAAGTCATTATCCTAATATAACTAAACAAAGTCAATGTTTCAACAATGATAACATACCTCTTCCTCTCGTTTTAGTGATAATATTTGTACAGGTACAGTTACTAACATATGTTTCTTTTTATCAGCTACATATAACCACCATCCTTCTTGTTTCTCCTGTAAATAATATAATTAATGAACATACAATAGATTCAGAATACTTTTACCTCAGATATGTTAAAACTAATACAAATTAGGTCCTAAATTGTCTTACAATCCTTATACAATTGTAACCCCCTCTCTGCCAATCAAATTGCTTAAAAAGTATTTGATAAATCTCTCATCAAACAGTAAAGTCTTGAATATCTCAGATAGTCTCTCCTAAGCATTTAATTCAAGAAAGCAGTGCATATAAACATGTAATTTAATACCCATTGTCTAAGTTGAATAGAATACCTATAGCAATTTGACATATTTCACATATGTGAATATTTGATTATCCTGTGTTCTCGTATTCTCGTGGGGTTAAGACTATACTTGGGTATCAGGCACAAATAAGAGGAATGTCTTAATTTTATATTGTTGCACAAAAGACACCTTTCGTCTACAATGCACAAGCAACAATAATAGCGAAACTTAAGGATAAATAGGTCAATTTGACGTTTTAAAATGATAACCTGTTACTCTAGATCACTAAAATGCTTTCTCATATTCTCGTGGGTTTTGATTGGCTGTCAAGGCTTGTAACTATGTGACATATTTATTCTACAATTCAGTTCAGATATCTTAATTCACTCTAAATTAAACATTTTGGCAAGTTTTTGAATCTGTGGAATGAGTTTTATATATTGTAACGGACATTTAACTGTGCTATGGTACTGAGTATGAAGAAAATTTGATATCAGGCTTAACATATGCATGAAAAAATGGCAATTTAAGTGCAATAATCATAAAAAACTATGGTAAACTGTGGTCTATTTTCATACAAATTCTTCTTACTGACAACATATCTTCAGAAACACACAGTGTAGCTTGAAAACCCATACTAAGGTACCAAAAACTAAGTGGTACTCAGTGGTCACAGCTCAATTTTGATTCAAAATAAGGCACAACACTAATCATGTAATTGGATTTTTATTTCAATTGGCGTGGAACACACTTTCTGAACTTCAATGTAGAATTTATTGGGGTTTAACCTTTGTGTGACAAAGCATCTATGTAATAATGATGCATGACCTACTTTTCACGGCTTTTGCAAAAAACGAGTCGTTAAAACAGTTATTCTGGGGAGGATTATGAAGTATTTCATATAAAATTGCTAATTTAATACACTTTTTCACTCATATTTAGGGTTTCTAACGGTCTTTTGTCGTTTTTGTACTTCGGGCGAGTTTGATATGGATCAGAGTAAAAAGTTGACGTATTTTCGGATATTACCAATCGTCACGAGCGTCGGTTCGGACCATTTTTATTACGACACGAGAATATGAGAAACCACGAGAATACGAGAAACAGGTATACAGACATCAAAGATATTGAATTTTCACAGAAGCTTATGACAAGCAGTAGAGCTCATAAAAAAGTAAGAAATTTATTGGCTTCAATTATCTTGTACTTAAAAAAAATCAAACTGAAAAAAAAAGAATCGAAGAGAAATGCATCAAATCAACTTTTAAGCGAGTTGTAATATCTTTACAAATCAACCAATACTTACATCAGGGAAATAGGGACAATGTACAGGATGGCTTTCTTTCTTCTTAGTTTCAAGTGAGTTTTCTTTCTTTGATTCTTCTTGAAATTTCTCCCAATCATCATCATCTTCCTCAGTATCTTTTCTAGTTCTTCTAGGTTTTCTCTTCTCTGTTGTTGCTTTAGGAGTATCTTCTACTTCAGATTCTACTTCAGATTCGGTTTCTTCATTTTTATCTTCATCTTCACCTTCTGCATCTTCAGCCTGAAGAGTACAACAATCTTACCTCATTTTGAAGAGTTAGATCTTTTATATTGTTATATTGACATCAACTTTCAATGGTGCATATATTAACTACATTAATTACACAGACACTGATATTTAATAAGTATTTAAATACTCAGGGTTAATGAACATGCCAAAGACAGTTAAATAAAATTTAACAATAATTCATATTGAAGACTACAACATTTATACCTTTTTTTGAAGAGTTTGATTAATTTTGGCGGTGAATATTATTTACAGGCAAAGATTAAACAATTTGTTATGAGTTGCATCATGAATATCATGAGAGTAATGGTAAACATGACACATACTTCAAGCTTGTCAGATTTTAAATTAGTGAGCATATACAAACAGAGAATTTTAGATCCCATTTCGTCACCTCAATCTAATAATGTTCTATCTCCATTTTTGAAAAATAAAATGAGATAAACATTCCAAACAATTAGTATGACCTAGTTCTGTCTTCTAAAAAATATTCTTGACTCAATACATTGTAAATGTGCCTTCCAAGTCTCATGTCTATACAGATTGAAACAATGAAGATATGACCCTTTGAACTTTTGAGGTCTATTTCCCAAAAATAAAAATTTGGTAGTTACAGCATTGTTTGAGTCAGGCGATGATTTAAATATGCACATTATGTAATCTACAAATACCCTACCGGTGGTTCTTGACTAGTGTTTTCTATCTCAGATTTTCCACCAACTGTTTGTACTTGTTTCTTCCATTGATAAGCTGTCTTAGGTTTCTTAGCCTTTGATTTAGCTGGTTTCTTTTTACCCTTTCCTTGTTTCTGCCAGGCTTTAGGTTTGTTTTCTGACGCTGCTTCCACCTTTATAAGATAATACATTTTGATCAATTTAATATCTCAGTAAAAATATTTAAACTATTTCAATGAAATTTTCCGTTCAATTCTCTAATATTGGTAAATGGAGCAAGCATGGCCAAGTGGTTATGATGTTAGACTGGTAGTCATTTAACAGCAAGCTCTTCTATCTGTGTTGGTTTAAATCTCATCCAAAACCTACCTCATTGTTTTCTTGAACAAGAAACTTTAACCTGCAGGCTCAGAACTGGGGGGACCAGGAGCAGATTAACGAGGTTCAAATCAGAATTGAAACTGCCAGATAGATCAATAGTATTGATAAAAGACTCACCCTAAAAAAATGTTCTAAATGAAATAAAATCAACTTGCAAAAATTTGCAAGTCCATTTTTTTTGTTAAATTCAAGCCCTGATGTAGACTTACCTTAGTTTCATCATTCTCTTCAATATTTTCAAGTTTAGTCTCTTCTTCCTCTCTATCATTATCTTCCTCACATTCTTCACCAGTAAATTTACTTAAATCAAAGTCATCCATCATATTTCTTCTTTTTAATGTAACAGTTACCGTGACGATACTACCAGCTGTGATTGATTTATCTTCATCATCTAATACTGTAATAATAATTATAACTTTATAATCCAAGCATTTTTTCACGTAGCAGAGATATAACATGGTGGTTGTACTCCCTTGCCTTCAAGCTAGATTTTAAACAAACTTTATAGGCACATGTTTAAGTTCTACTACAAATACCACCGTTGCTATGGCAAAACCCTGCAATTTTTGACACTTATAAGTCCTAGATGCTAAATTTATGGCTAGAATGCACTTTACCGGTACGCGCCTACTGCGCATGCGTCATTTTGCATTCTTCATTGAGTCGGTGCTGACGGTGACCATTAAAAGCGGGGGTTGGGGGGGGGGGCAGCCCCTGATAAAAGACAAAAAATACCATGAAATTAAATAAAATGACTTACCTTTCTATTTAAACAGGGTTAGGGTTATATTTCTACTTCCGGTGAATTACTATGTACCGGTAAAGTGAGTAGCCCCAAATTTATAAACAACAAGAGCTGTCAGAGGAGACAGCATGCTCGACTTAGTAAGTGTTTGTCACAGGAGATGTGGTTGATGATAAGGAACATACATATTTTAAAATTTGAAAATATAACCTTAACAAATTCAAAGAAAAAAAAAGAAATAAATAGAAAACTATAAGTTCAAGGGGGATAACTCTGAAAAAATGTATAAGGAGTTATGAATCTTGTCACATGAGATGTGGTTGATAATATGGAACATATATCTAAAGTTTGAAGTCAATACCTGAAGAAATAAAACAGTTGCAGTAAAAACAAACATTTTTTAAAGAAAACTCTAATTTCAAGGGGAGATAATTCTGAAAAAAAATATATTTGGAGTTATAAACCTTGTCACATGAGATGTGGTTGATAATAAGGAACATATATTTAAAGTCAATACCTAAAGAAATAAAACAGTTGCAGTAAAAACAAATATTTATTAAAGAAAACTATAAGTTCAAGGGGGATAACTTTGAAAATAATGTATACGGAGTTATGAACCTTGTCACATGAGATGTGGTTGATAATAAGGAACATATATTTAAAGTTTGAAATCAATACCTAAAGAAATAAAACACTTGCAGTAAAAACAAACATTTTTTAAAGAAAACTCTAAGTTCAAGGGGAGATAATTCTTGAAAAAATGTGTTTGGAGTTATGGACCTTGTCACATGAGATGTGGTTGATAGTAAGGAACATATATTTAAAGTTTGAAGTTAATATCTTAAGAAATAACAAAGATATAGAAGAAAGTATTTTACTGCACAAAAACTTTAATCAGAAGTGTGGACGCGGACGCTGGGGCGAGTAGGAGAGCTCTACATTACTTCGTAAAGTCGAGCTAAAAAAGGTCCAAATATTAAGATCATTCTGCTATTAAGACATTGAATTTGAACTTTTAAATAATGCAAAATGAGATTTTTTAAATAAAATGAGTTAGAGCAGTAGTGCATTAAGCTGAAGATAAACTGAATTATCATGTAAGAGAAAGAACCAATGAAAAGAGACAAGAAATGTAATGTGGAAACCACATTAGCGCTGGATTTAAAAACTTTAATGCAAAAATTACAAATGGGAAATAATCCATAATAAAGCCAGGTAGAGTTGTGGTTACTTTCTAATTCTGTTCATCACATGGTATGTTATCATTGTATGAAGTTTAATAAAGATCTGACAATAAATGGCAGAAATATATGAAAAGAAAAACTTTCCGATTGCCCACCCTTCCACCTGCCTGTGTTTTGCCAAACTATTAGCAGAATTTTTTCGTTGAAAAATCTGGCTAAAAATAGAGACAATATAAATTAATAACCAATGAAAACAATACCTTCAGATCTGATAATCATTTCAACATTCGGTAAAGAAGCACAAACATTCATCACATCTTGATATTCATCATCCGATAATGATCGTAATAATAAACGTCTCTCCTCTTCCTCCATAGCAACCAAGTCACGTACACGCTGAATATTACGCTGTAAAGTAACAATAATTATGTTGAAGTTTATATAGTATGTCTAAATTGTAATGATTATGATATAAAACTCAAATATGTAGTAATGAAGAAACATATTCTTCAATTTAGAATTTCCAATCAAATTAAGATACCGGGTAATAAAAAGAAGAATTCACACTTCAGCATATTTATTTGTATTTATTTATACAATAAAATTAAATGAGCTAAAGACTGATACGATATAATAGTCAAATTTAGACAATGTTTGATTTTTTATACCTGTATAAAATTAATATAAAAATACCAGTTATTTAGAACTCCTTAATAGAATGAAAATTAATACAATTATAAACATGTATAAGGAAGGGTTTGTTGTGCTGCACCCAGGAATAGACCCTTAGGTATAGCATATTTTAACACTAAAATTATTACAACCATTTTCACAAAAGAATATGAGAGCAGTTCATGGACAGTGTGCTAAACTATTCAGGAAAAAAACACTGATATACAATTCCACTGAGATGATCATGAGTGAAATACAGTGGATACTTTCATTGGTCAATGTGCATAATGTGGCATGCCAACTTTCTCAAAATAATAAGGCCATAATCCAGTCAAATTCATGCTATAATTATGCAACTTTATATTTAACTTCTAATGGTAACCCAGTATATGCATAAAAAGTTTTAAGTGTATCCCCACAGGGGTTCCAAAGCTATAAAAATGTTGCATCTAAAAACTTAAACAAGGGGTGTTAAGCCCACCCTAAGATCAATGCACAACTGAGTAGAATAGCCTTTCTATGGTCAGAATTATCCCTTATGCTAAAAAGGCATTCTAAGATATGTTCGCTTAAACAGTTTTAATGAAAATGCAACATAACAAAAGAAAACTTAAATGTACAATGAAACTACCAACACAGTATAACACATACCCTTTTAGTAACAAAATGTCTCAACATATCTGGACGTATATGTGGTAGTTGTTGTAAAGGACTTGATCTAACTTCTAATGCTTGAGTTATCATTTGTGACATCTTCATACAACTTTCTACAGTCTCTAGACGTGGCATCTCTAGAGGTCCTATAATATATACATTATAAAATATTAGAAAATATACAACTTTCTACAGTCTCTAGAGGTGGCATATCTAGAGGTCTTATAATATATACATCACAAAATATAGGATCATTTTTGATGAGTTTAAGTTCAATGTACATACTTGTTCACATCACTAGTTAAGGGTAAATGTCTATACCTCACAGATTAAGTCACATAAATTGCATAAAGTATAATTATTCATTGGTTATATGTGCATATATGTTTGTGAATTAATACAGATAGCAGTGTTTTCTCCAGGGTCAAAATTTTGGGGGTCACACATGACCCCCATGTTCAAAAAATGGGGGTCAAATGGAAATATTAGGGGGTCAGCACTTATCAGTTCTTTGATTATATTAAATTTCTGTAAATCAATGAATCCATTACATTCTGGGTTTTTGTATTTTGTTAAGAGCCAACTTTAATATAAGAAAGTTGGCAGATGCTTTTTTGAAGATGGAAGTTAGGAAAAGTAACTTGTGATATCTTTAACAAGTAATGCTTAGAGCCTAACAATGAAGCACATGCTTGTAATCAATGCCATTATGGGTTCATGACAAAAATAATGGGCCCCATAGATATACAATCTTGAAAACATCAAATTTTTAAAAAATCTAATAGTAGAGGGATCAAAGTGATGCACCTCTTTATGACGTTTTCATATAAATTAAGAATGTAGGAAAGTAAATTTATGAATAAGGTTTTCATGTTTATGAGTCCCAGCTTAACAGCAAAACAGTCCAATGTGTCCTGTAACAAACTGTTTGCATAGGCTTGATGACGACAAGCTTCAGCTTGTGATTGGCTAGAGCTGGGTTTTTAACTATTGTTGAATGATAAAAAAAAATTATGTGGTCTTCGGGTAAGCCTCTCGCCCGACACATGAGACAAGTATAATCTCCGCAAAATTGTAAGTCAGTAGCACGATAAAGCAAGTTTCATTTTCCGTGTCCGACTACTGTTGATATCAGAAAATTACGTAATTAATACCACGTATTTCCGTTGAATTTCACTCAAATTCCTTGTCAAACATTCTCGAATTCAGTGTTTATCAAATTCTCGACCTAATTTGAGAAAGCGTCCTTCGATGTTGGCGTGTAAGCGTCGTTAAATGACGCTGTTTCAGAGCAGACATCGCGAAATATGATGACATTCATCCAGCATCGTTTAGGCGCTTTATTCGGTAACGACATTAGATCTGGCAAGCGCCTGCTTGACACGGATGAAAAAGGCTAGTATAATTCGCTTACGAAAATGCGGGTCGGACGATTGCTACCTCCAAATGACGACGATTTTTCGAGTGTGTCTGGGAAGACCCGCTGGTCGTATTTCAGTGCGTCAAAGCTGACAAAAAGTGCGCCAAAAACGCGCTCTGGAGAAAACACTGAGATAGTAGAACAACATATCTCAACTAATGGTTGATGTAAGTGGAATTGGATGATAATTTGCACATGATGAAGGGCATAGCACGTTTACTCATATTTACTTATTTAGTCAATCTTTGTGATCAGTAAGCAATTTCCATTTTCCAAGTTGCTTATGAATACGACTGTGTGAAACAGAAAAAAATGTTTACTTTCATCAGAATATAATGTTATCATTGATAATTATACACTTCATACACAATTGCTCTAAGTGACATGGGGATTGCTAAATACTACAAGTGATCATGCCTCTGATGGCATCTTCAATCAGTCATTTGCTTATTATGTTTTGTTATAACTACATGATAGTCACTATGGAGACCAAAGTCTATTGATTTGGATCTTCCTGTTAACTACAAAATGACCTGATGTCATTGTGTTTTAGACCGAAGTAGGACATTCAAGTTACTATGTTTTGAGGGATCACAAATTATCTGTAAATGTTCAATGTAAAACTTACTTTGTCTGACCATTGCACTTCCAACTAGTTGTGACATTATGAGAATCATTTCATTAATCAAAGCAGGACATTTCTTTAATACATATGTACGATCTGAAACAACAGTAACATTTTGTTTAATCATAACTAAATTTTGTAAATAAAACAGAGAGATAATGGGAAAGGTATGCATCCTATATCCATGTCTTGAATCCTTGAAAAGCATCTTTTACAATAATAGCAACATAAAATAAAAACTTGGGCATTATTTGATTCCTTTTGGTTTGGAGCTATATTAGGACAACAAAGAAACAAGAAACACCAATCTCTCAGAGTCTCTCCCAAAAATCACTGTCATGTAGCACTGAATGGTGAAGTCAACCAAGATGGCAGACCGAGCACTGATGAAAAGGTAAACATATTTTATTTTCTCGATTTCTCTCGCTTAATTCACATTTATTGTTGTATAGTCAGCTGTATTCAACCAGGCATAGACTCCGGTGCATAATGAAAAACCTCTATTCCTTTGATATCCACCCAAGAGCTCGGAAATGAATCACAAAGTTGGTCGATGTAAGATTTTACTATAGAAGTAGTGGTCTAATGGTAGGACACTCTCCTAAGGATATTGCTCCACTCCACCCAGGTGTAAATAGGAACTGTGAGGGTCACATGCCGATAGGTGATTTCAATGATCAGGAGTTATCATACTAAACATAAAAATCAGCTGACTATGTATAAGGAAGCAGACTTTAAACCACACTTTAACTTTTTCTTCCAATGATAACAGTTTAACTTACCAATATCTAATGTATTAGGTGGCAATGGTAGTCTAGCAAAATGAGCATGTAACAATGCACGAGCTTTTACACTATAGTAATGACAGAGTGGTCTTTCTTTATTCTTCTCATCAAGGTTAGGTAACTGCTTCATTAACTAAAAAATAAAGATGATACACATGTACATACATTGTAAATAGTTGAACATGCTAAAATACTGGTCTCAGCTATCAGCCTGTCTTCCATGCTTTACAGTAGGGGTGTAACAATACGGTAAAAATCGTATTGCAATATATTGCAATATGCAAAACCCGTATTGCAATACATTGCAATACGTACCGGGTTTTTCGCTTACACTTGCAAAGCATTAATTAAAGCATGTACCTCGTCCTAATTGGATCAGCATAGCACACATATGGGTATTTTCAAATGATCTTCGTGCAAATGTTTGAATTACTAGTGTAAAATGGTCTATATGTTAGAAAAATGTGTGGTTTGAAACATACTTTAAATTTTTTTCTATCAATTGACAAAAGGTTTAACCTTTAAAAGCTAAATAAGATTATTTCAAGTAATCAATACATTTATTTATTTAAACATTTAACATCCAGATTCTGACAAAAACAAGCAGTATAACTCACAACTACAAAACCGGTTCAAGGAAAAACGAACCAGTTAAAAACCGTTACAACTCGCATTGCAATATTAACCGGTAAATCGGTTAACCGTTACACCCCTACTTTACAGAGAAATGTGTCTTTATTTGATGAAAATATACAATCTTATATTTTCAAAGTAGTGAAAATATAAACATTAACAGATAAAAAATAACTAATAAAGTAAAAACAAACACTTTCTTTTAACCGATTTCTCTTTCAACACAAATAATTGAATGACATCAAAAAGTGCATAAAATAGACTACTACATTTCTCTCTCACAAAAAGCTCCAATTGATACAGTAAATTTTAAGAATTTACTCCTACTTCTCCACAATAAAAGGAGTTAGGTCGTAAACTACTTATTTGCAAAATATTTCGTGCAGAGGATTCAGAGTTAATATTTACAATTTGCAGGCCCTTGTGGACATTTTCATTGAAAGAAAAGTAACATTTATTTGATATCATTTCATTTTGGTTCTTTCTTTAAGCACGTGGAATAGTTCAACAACAAAAACGAGTGTTTATTTACTTTCTGTAGATCATGTGACCATATACCCAGTAAAATGTTTCGCCTATAACAATATTAAATATTTTACCTGAGGAACTTCTTCATTGTCACTAGGTCTTTCCACTATCTCACTGTTAAAGTTTTTATCAAATTCATAGGAAGCACCAAGAACCATTATGCATTCTGAAATCACAAAAAAATCACCACATTAATTAACAAATTTGAACATTTAAACTAAAACTAAACATATTACCACTAATTTCAAAATCGAACAGTAAAACAAAGTCACCACTAATTTCTATAACTATTAAGCAGTTTTGGAAACACATTATGAAAACAAACTCTGCAATATTTTTATTATCAAATAAGTCATTAGGCATAATTTCTAAAGCACATACAAAACAAGTCCTCATGTTTAAATTCACAACAAAAATATACACAACTGTATGATATTTTGATTCTAGATTACAAAATAATACAATTTGACCTTCAGTTTATAAATGATGGGGTAAAGTGTAACAGACATTCATGTGCTATCAAAATACAGACCATGTCAAGTTCAGTATAAAAAGAAAACACATGTTAACGTAAGACTATATTTTATATTAGCAATTAATAGTTTCTACTATAGTAGTCAGTTACAACAGAAAATTAAAACTCTAACTTACTTTTTAGAATCATTTGTGGATTTTTAGTAAAGAAATATAGATATAGTCTAGATGTATTAAGCAATACTTGATCTTTACTAAACTTTATAGATCTATACCACCATACACCCTGAAAATATATAACACATCAATATAGGTATTTGTATCATGCTTTATGATGAAATTTGGTTTTATTTAATAAAAATATACAGAGAAAATATAAAAATCCTATATTTTCATTGAAGTAAAATATAATATCAAAAATACTGCATCTCAGAGGAGAAATAATGTCATGTTACAGGGCTCAAGCTCGACAATAAGGGATGTCCTATTGCCCCTGATGACCTATTGTTGGGTTTAGGCAACTTGTTACAGCTAGTAAACATTTTGTTAGGGCAGGTAAAACATATAATAGGTGGTCAGGTGGAAAACCTTGCAATCTAGTTTAAAAAACAAATATTAAGCCCTGTGTTATATTTGTGTAAAAATATCTCCAACAAAAGACAGAAAAAAGCATAATAGATGCAGAATATTTGTCAATTTTGGAATAGCATAATTTTTGGTGCATTATGTAAGCTCAGAGAAATGCATTTTCACTAAATTTCAGGCCAACCAACTGAATTATTGTGACAACGATTTTAAATCAGCATCCTCAAATCCTTAATTTTCATTTGCTAAGTAAAGAAAAACTTGTTCTCCGTACCAAGTGTAAATGTACAAGTATGAAAAGTCATTTCAATCTACTGAACCAAGCTAGAAATTCTAGGTAGGGAAACAGCAAACAAACACATTTAAAGGATAGTCTAAATGTTTGTAATAAGATCAAACTTACCACGACAGCAGGCATGATGACCATAAACAATACAATATATACCATTAATACCCACATTGAATTATCTTTATGTACCAACCATTTAGGTATAGCAATACCAAACTTTGTCACTGAAATATATATATACAACATTAATATCACTGCTTATAGCAATACCAAACTTTGTCACTAAAATATATACAACATTTTTATTCCAACTTATATAATTCTTTCTAAAATGCAGAAGTTTGAATAATTTTATGGTGGATGAACACAATCTCTTGTACAAATACTAAAGCAACACTGGGCGCTTGCTTTCTTGTAGCTCTTCTTCTTAGGAAACGGCTGGCTATTTATGCCACAAACCAAGATGGAGGTCTATGCCGAGTAACACTTTTGCGCTTATTGCAATTGCATGTTTTCGGGGCGATTTCCAACTAAATATGTCTTTAACAAGTAAAAAATCATTGCAAAAACATATGAACAATTACAAATATTTATTAATTTCAATTCATCTATAGTGAATTAGTCAGTCAAACATAAAAACCAAATTGTCGGCAAACAGGAAGTTACATTACTGAGGAGGCAGCCATTTTGATTTGTTAAAGTGCTCTCGGGTAGCAAAGATTTTTTTCGCCAGCTTTCGCTACGTAGCGAAATGAAGCGATATCTTGTAGCAAGTCGTTTCCTATGATTTTGCTACGAAGCGATACCTAGCGAAATGCTTAGGCAACACTCCCATTGACTCGGAGAGATAGCAGTAAACTGCTAAGCTATTTGTCTGTTTTACTTTATCATGAAACATGCTATATGAATATCACAATTGTTAGATAACGAAATATTAACAAACAAAATCATTATGAAATTGTTTATGTTTTGACAGTTGAGAAAAAAATGTTGTTTTTTTTGTTTATTTTTTTTGTTTTATGTCATTTTTGGACAGTCAGAGTTATAAATATGAGGCAAGGTGGCTGAGAAACACAGTACTACACTCCTATCGCCTCTGTAATCAATTTTCACAATAAACAAGCTTCAGACAAGCGAGTTAAGGGGATCTTTTACAATTTACTACTTGTTCTTATTTTTTTACAGACTGATGTCAATGGTTTTTTGTAGTGTTTAAACCAATGCCAATATTATTCAGAAAGCAACAAGTATAAATGTAATGTTTGTTTTGTTGGCTTTAACACCGTAGCAACACATTGTATAGGTCATACAACAGTGGTCAGTCAACCAGCTCACTGTTCCTGAAAAGGCTAAATCTCTGGATTTAGCAGTTAAGCAACTATTAAGGGCATACTTACGTCAGTGGCTGACAACTGCCCAACATAATTTAGAATCATTGGTAGGAGGGAGAATGGCCGTAGTAACAATTTCATGACCAAGCTCCAGGAATCGAACCCATGACCCCTTGTTCAGTAGACTTGCATGCTACCAACTGAGCTAGCTGGGCAGCTGTATACATGTAATAGTAATTATTTTAGAGCTGAATAGCGGGATCTTCTCTCTTCCCAACCCTTTTTGCTCATTTATATGCAGAAATAATAACTTTGAAACATCAAAGTCTAATGCAACCTGTCCCCTTTTTCTGTCTCTCTGCCTTTCTCTGAGTACTAGAATAATCACTAGATATAATACAAGGGAGATAACTAATGTAATTATATAATATACCTCCAGGACCGTCAGGATTTCCATAAAGTTCCCAGTTCTTCTTAGACTCCTCATCAGTTAAACTGAAATAAACAGAACAAAAGATTATAACAACCATTACCACAAGAATGGAAAACAGTGCCCTCAAAAAGTTTGGTTACATTTTCCATTTTGTTAGCCTACTAAATAGCTTTTAATATATTTGTTTGAAAATTTGGTGCATTTCTCTTCATATCCCTACCACACAATTTTTTTAAATATGTGTAGCAACTTTATATAGATTTGTTCCTTATCATGTAGATAGTTCAGTAATTGTAAAGATTAACCCATTTTATTCTATTATCTGGTCAGATAAGTTTCTCAAACAATTCGAACACTGATCTGTAACCTGAATGTGAAAGGAAAAAATGCATGGATGTATAATCCAAATGAATTGGGTAAAGATCTCATGCATCCAGATAATGTTGGAAAACTGTTATGGAGAAATAAAAAGCTACAGTCAATGGAAAAAAAGTGGCGAAAGTCTCATGCATCTGGATTATGTTGTCAGACTATCAGAGATATAAAAGCTATAGTTAATAGATACTTACGCAGCATAAGCCTTCGCCACCATCATAAACATCTTACTGTCACCTGTTTCTTTATCAGGATGGTATAATAAACTGAGCTTTCTGTAGGACTTTTTGATTTCACGATCACTTGCACCCTGAGAAGATGTAATTATATATTGAATAATAACAAGTGAGATTAAAATTTAAATATATCACAGTGCCTGTTTAATCATTGCCTTAGCCACAAACTAGTAAAAATTGATTTGGGCTAGTAAAAATTATCTATTTTATATAGTCAGACTAGTTGATAATTTTTCCAAATTACTATGTTACATAATAAATTCTACTTGTAGTTGCTAGCTGTTGCTTAATCAGTATTTGGAAAATTAAATGTTTTTCTAGTCTGTTTGTACAATGCCTAATAATGATGCTAATAATACACATATTTTTTAATTTAAAGTTCATTTTCTTCATTTTAATACCATATCAAGTCTAACTGAATAGATACTTTATAAATGACAGTGAACAACATCCCAACAACTTTACCATAGAATCAAAATTAATCTTATAATATAGAATCACATAAACTATAATGTCTAATACAAACTGAGCCTTCATCTTATGATGAATATATAAACTATGCAGAAATATGCAAGAACTAAGGTATTCAGTTGTAATTTTATTTACAGTAGTCAGTATTTATTCAGTATAATGTTGATCTTACTACATCATAATAACAAATAATACATCAATGATTATTCTAAAGCAGAATAGCAGGACGTTGCACCCTGCCCCTTTTCTCTCTTTCTCACTGTCCCTTCCAGTTCCTACCTATGCAGTAGAGGTGTAACAATATAGTAAAAACCGTATTGCAATATATTGCAATACATAAAACCCGTATTGCAATATATTGCAATAAGTATTGCTTTTTGCATAGACAAGCGAAACATGAATAAATGCATGTGCATCGTCTTAATTTGCATCGTCTCAAATGATCTATTAAACAAAATGTTTGATTTACATGTAGTTAGAAAAGTGCAGTTTTCAATGGACTTTCAAAGATAATTATCCTCTCATTAGACGAAATTATTAACCTATTAAAGCACAATAAAGACTATTTTAAGGTTCAAATGCACTTTAACATTTATTCAAACATATAAATTTTGATTTCTGATAAAAACAACCTGTATGGAACATAACTGGAAAACCCGATGTAACAGGTCGACTGCTACACCGTTTAAGAGAAGAACAAACTGGCTAAAAACCATCAGAATTCGTATTGCAATATTAACCGGTATATCGGTTAACCATTTCACCCCTACTTTGCAGAAATATTTACTTGAAACACCAACCCTCTGATCCTCCTGCCTTTTTCTACCTCCCTACCTCTTTATCTAGAATAAAAACTATTACTTACTCTATCAATTTGAAGGATCTGATATGGATCATAGTCTATATGATCCGTCTGAATCCAGTATACTTTATATGCTAATAGAGCAAATATCACCCATCCAATGAGCAGTAACAATTTTCTGAAATTAAAACAAATCAACTTTGACTACTTTAAGCAAAGTATTTGACAATTATATATGCAGAGCATCAGGTAAAACTATCTATATACATTTTGTAATACTATGAGAATGTGTTAATTAACACTATAATAAAGAATCAAATAATTATTATGGAAACTAACATGTGTAAGATATTTGTAATAGTAACTTTGAGTGAAGCAATCCAATACAACTAAAAACATGAATATCTCAATCCAAAATAGGGACAATTCAACTTGTCAGTTGCCTGAGGGTAGAGTTATCTCTACTTACTGGTTGAATTGTGTCAGGTCAAGTTATTTTTGGGTTGAGTGGTTATGATCCTGAATGAGACTGGACTTGTTACAAGTTAAATGACTAAGTTTTATTACTTATGAATACTTACACAACATATCTTCTTGTAGATGTCCATGATTTTTTAACATTAACTCTTTGTCTTTTTATTTTACATGGTGGACATTGACATTCTCTTCTCTTTTGTTCCTTTTCATCTAAAATTAAAAAAATACACATTATAAGTATGAAATAGCTCATTACTGATGTTAGCTTCAAATCATTAATCCACAGAAAGCCTGAGCCGGGCCAAAGGCTGTAAGGATTGTGAGCACAAGAGTATAAGATAACATGTATGACGTGTATGACTATTTTTTACAATTGAAAAACTGGTAAAATTAATAAATTACAGACAAATGACGTAGTATTCTATGTCATTGTAACAGACTGTATGACTATAATAAGTAATTAAGTATTCTTGGCAAAATGGAGCAAAACTAGGCGAAATAGAGATTTAATTGTTTAAAAGAACTTTTTTATAGCAACTGTAATACACATTCAGATTCAGATATTGTTATCAGAATATCAGGATATGTTTTACATAAACAATTTTAAGTACAAGTTAGCTTTCCACATCATAGGTAGCACCTACATTCATATTAATAATTGATATAAGAGTCAGAAACATATCAATTATGATAAGATTTTATACTTCACTTAAATAGAAATTACATTTTACTTTTATATATTAAGTAAATCCCTTTTGAGCAGTTGATCAGAAGCCACACTCAACCTGAACAGATGCTAAAATTTGAGTGAGAGCAGTATCAATAGATAGAATAAAGAAGCCCCTATCTTAAATTCAGATTGCCTTGATGATTATTGCTCCACCAATCTGAATGTTCTTGTAAATGAACGAGTTTAAATGGATTTATTGACTTTTTGAATTAAGAAATTGGATTTATTATACTTTTATCATGTGCATTTGCTTATTAATCTTTCCATTGATGTATTGTTTCACTAGGGCGAGTTTTTGGTAATGAAACATGTAGAACGTTCAGAACTAAATCAATGTCTATAGTCTATATTTTTTGCTACGAGCTTTTGAAGCAATCTGTTAGTTAAGACCCCATGAAGTATCAGAAAATACCCTAAGGATAACAAGAGCTGTCAGAGGAGACAGCATGCTCGACTTAGTTAGTGTTTGTCACAGGAGTAAAAAATATGTATAAGGAGTTATAAACCTAGTCACATGAGATGTGGTTGATAATAAGAAACATATATTTAAAGTTTGAAGTCAATACCTTAAGAAATAAAACAGTTGCAGTAAAAACAAACATTTTTTTAAAGAAAACTCTAAGTTCAAGGGGAGATAATTCTGAAAAAATATATTTGGAGTTATACACCTTGTCACATGAGATGTGGTTGATAATAAGGAATGTACATTTAAAGTTTGAAGTCAATACCGTAAGAAATAAAACAGTTGCAGTAAAAACAAACATTTTTTAAAGAAAACTCTAAGTTCAAGGGGAGATAATTCTGAAAAAAATATATTTGGAGTTATACACCTTGTCACATGAGATGTGGTTGATAATAAGGAATGTACATTTAAAGTTTGAAGTCAATACCTATAGAAATAAAACAGTTGCAGTAAAAACAAACATTTTTGAAAGAAAACTCTAAGTTCAAGGGGAGATAATTCTGAAAAAAAAATATTAAGAGTTATGAACCTGATCACATGAGATGTGGTTGATAATAAGAAGCATATATTTAAAGTTTGAAGTTAATATCTTACGAAATAACAAAGATATAGGAGAAAGTATTTTACTGCACAAAAACTTTAATCTGTGCACAAAAACTTTAATCAGTTCAAGGGGAGATAATTCTGAAAGAAATGTGTTTGGAGTTATATACCTTGTCACATGAGATGTGGTTGATAGTAAGGAACATATATTTTAATTTGAAGTTAATATCTTAAGAAATAACAAAGATATAGAAGAAAGTATTTTACTGCACAAAAACTTTAATCAGAAAGGTGGACGCGGAAGCGGACGCGGACGCGAGTAGGAGAGCTCTACATTACTACGTAAAGTCGAGCTAAAAAATGATACGTAGGGTGTTATTTTTAGGACTAAATGTAAGCAAATGACATAGCCATGAAATTGGGAAAAAGATCATTATTAAAACTAGTCCTAAATATAAGACCCTACATAACTTTTTTCTTTATTATTACACACTTTATTTATACAATTATAATAAAAGAACTACCATAGGTCACCTCAGCAAGTAGAAGTATTCCATTGTTTCAGGTAAGTCCAAAATAGAGTATTTTGTTTGAATACACAAAATGCTAAATTCCAGCCACACAGTACCATTTCCACACTATTAAACCCCAAATTAGATGTACCAAATCCATTTTCAATGGACGAGATTTTTTATCAGACCGGGTGAAAAATTTGGTTCCAAAGAATTATTAAAACCCAGTCAAACAAAAGTAATAAAATGTCGAAGGTCCCGATGAAATGTTTGAATTAGTAATCTGGATTCGAAGCGTCTACTGTGGCGTTTATCATGAACAGAGTTTAAACCAGAGTTTAGTTTTAGGAGTATTCAAAACTAAAGACAGGAGAGTAAGGGAAACAATGGATTATTTCTACTAAATAAGGTTACCTATTTTATATCTTATGTTATTACATGTTAGATAAATGTGTTTGTTAGTGTTCACAATAGGTAAAGAAATTTTATTTTCATAAAATATTGAATAATGCTAGCTTTTGTCATACATTGGAATTCATGCACGTTTTGCTACATCAATATATATGGAAGTTGATAAAACCTTACGTTACAGTAGTCCTAAATATAAGACCCTAGATAACTATTTTATCATACGGACGTTCTTCTGTTATGTAGGGTAAATGAATAGCACCGATAGATAAAATTTTACTTTTATTCTTTCCATAAAGCAAAAGATAATTATCAGTTTTTTCGCTTATGAAAACACTAATTAATTTTCCTGCTATCCAGAGTTGTTGCCGCTCGCCGCCATTTTGAACTGAATTCGTGACGGTAAATAAAGTGTCGCTTCGTTTAAACGAAAAAAAAATTCTCTCCAGAGTAGTTGTTCTTACTGCCGACAGTCAATAGTATACACGCAACGGTCCGGATACTGGCTTTTATAATCGTTCAAAATCAATTCTTACAAATTGCGTGACCCAATTTGAATTCGGATTGCCTTGGCTATTATTGCACGGTTATTGTGACAAATTGAAAGTACTCGTCAATGAAGGATTTTAAATGGATTAATTGACTGTCTAAGGTTAGAATTTGAAATAATTATACTTCTATCATGTGTATTTTTCATTTATCTTTCCATTGGTGTATCGTTTTGTTGCAAAATTTTCGAATTTAAATGAGTAGAATGTTCAGACCTGAATCGATGTCTGTACACTAAAATTTTTGCTATCCGTTAAGACCCTACGTAACAGAAAAATGTCCAAATGATAAACAAGTTACGTATTGGTATGCGAGCAGTAGCCGTGAACGAGTAGTACCCGTGATTTTGATTTTACACGTTTTATATGCTTTCCAGAAGAAAATTAGAGTTTGTGTGATATTCAATAAGACAAAATTAAACTGTGTACAAAAAATTACAACAATCTGATAAGTATGACGGAAAATATTTACTTTTATGTCAACAAACTAAAAAATATTGAGGACGTCACGCGGGGAATCCCGTCCATGTAAATGCGCATGCGCGTACGCTAATTTTAGATTTTCCATTTTATTTATAAATCAACGGGAATTAACTCGTATTGACAAAATATCTTCTGAATTAGTTCCCTTTACACAAAGGGGCTCACAACGGGGAAGTTAATGTCGTAAATTACTCGATTTAATTCACTATTTTGCGATCGATATTAAAGGCCGTAAAAGGCATTATTTTTGAATGCATGGTATTCCTTCGATGGTTTTTTTTTTTATAAAACGATGCCGTATGTGTTCCTCCATTTATTTAAGTAAGTTTTAACATATATTGAAATCTTTTATTTAAAAGAAAATGACAATAAAAAGTGTGATTTTATCAACTTAGCGGTCGTTTACGGAATATCTGCTTGACGTCAAGTAACCTATTTATGGCAGTTTTTGACTGTGTTCGTGTGTGACTGTGTTCGTGTTTTCTCGTATTTCTTTGATAATAATCGACGAATCTGCATTAAACTTTGCCAAAATGCTCATTATAGTATGTTTAGCAACATATGACAGCATAAAATTCAATGTTTAACTTAAAGAAAGTGTACCTACTTCAAACAGGAAATCACGGCTACTACTAGCCCAACCATGAATATTCTCGTCATTAGTTGACCCCCTTTGAGCCCCTTGTATTAACATCATAGATGACGTCATGACACAATTTTTAGACGGACCGATTCGTTTTGAACCCAGGTTTGTTATTTTCAACTTTGATTTGTATATGTCATGGATTTTTTTAGATATTTGAGAAAAACCTTGAAAAAATCACGGCTACTGCTCGCATACCAGTAGGGTCTTATATTTAGGACTAATGTTCAAGGATCAATGTCTAAATGAAAATCAAGTTACGAAGGGTTTTATATAGAGGACTATATAAAACTTGATGCAGTCTTTGAAATTAGTGGGTGCCCGGTTGCCCGGGACAACCAATTCCTAGTAAGGGCAACCACAATATTTCTTCTGGGCAACCAAAGTTCTACAAACAAGATATAGACTATAGTGCTAGCGGGACAATTGCAGTTTACCGGTACGTAAAAAAATCCGCGAATTTGTAGTGTTTATTAGTAACTAAGCCTGGCATATCATTAAAGCTAACATTCAATGAAAATGTAGGATTTCATGTTATATCAGGGGCTACCGCCCCCGAACCCCCGTTTTTTATGTTTTAAACGAGAAAAAAGCAACGGAAGTGCATCTGCTCTTACTGGTTAGGCATGCGCAGAAGTGGTAAACAAACTCGTACCGGTAAACTGCAATCTAGCCGTGCTAGCTGCTAAAATGACCTGTTCGGACAACCACTTTCATATCCTAATTTCGAAGACTGTTGATGTCACTAAATATGTAGATGGCAAATGACCTAAATACTAGACATAAAACAGGTAATTATGGAATTTTATTACCAAAAATACGTAGATATGATAGTAAAAGAACAAAGATATGAGCTTTCAATAAGCATATGGAAAATGACAACGGACACGTCAACTTACCTTCAGTAACAGCACTAGGCCATCCATAGTATGTCGCAGGAATCATAACCAGCGCCCAGAATGAGAGAAGAAAGTAGAAGAAGGTACTTCCCTCCTCATCATACTCGAATTCCATTCCAGCCATGTCTTCGTGAATTAATTCTTTACTTGCATCGATGTCAGAATAAGCGGAAGTAAAAATAATTTCCTAATTACTTCCGGGACCGGTACGGTATGACTAAAACACGGAATGGAGATTTTGAGGCGAAATAGACGAAATGGAGATTTTATGGCGAAATGGAGTTTTAATTGTTTAATAACGTTTTTTCTCGAATGATAATATTGATTTTGTTTACTGTGAATGAACATTAATATAATAAACTACACAAATATCGATTAATATTTCAAAAATGTTTTATTAAGATTGAGTAATGACCGAATTCCTACAAATTATCAGAACAAAGTCCATTTCGTACGAGAGTGGAGACAAAATGGAGCAGACATTGGCGAAATGGAGTTATAATTGTTGGATGTGTTTAATAACTGTGTTATAGCAATAAGAATACAGATTAACTTGATTGATAATGAAAAGAAGTACGATTTAAAGATCTAAAATGTATTATTGAGGTACATAATAATTTAAAATACATTCTATATATAAATCAGGAAGCGAAGTCACTGGCAATTTAACATCGCCGTATGTAAAACATCCGGTAAGTTTATTAGTCATATCCAAAATGGCGGATGTAATAACAATTGGATAAGTCACGTCGGTAAATAATTGTTTATTTCGAGTAATAATGAATATAAACAAGTTTTTCGATGTTAAAAAGTTGAAACATACGCATGTTATTTTGACTTTCGTAACTCTAGACATCCCTGACAGGGTTGTCTACAGTTACGGAACTTCCGTAACTCTAGAACCTGGGTCTAGAGTTACGGTACCGTAACTCTAGCCACTGCCTTAAAATTTATTAGATAAAGTAGACAACCACTGGACTAATAACAATAGTGAGTCTATTAATCACATATTAAAATTAGCAACTGATTGGAAGTCTAAGTCATTGATTGTAATTGTAGACATTTGTAAAAAATTAGTAGAAGGCCAATTCAATGAGTTAAAGAGTGCCATAATTGGTTCAGGTGAATATAGATTAGCCTTAAATCACTCACATTTTGGAAAATGTGCGTAAGTTCGATGTATTAAATCCCTCCTTTCGCAGATATAAAGACATTCAAAGAATTGCAAAATAGTTTACCCTCAATGATCAAACTGAATTTATTCAGTTTAAAAAGTAAAGAGGGGGTCCATGCAATATGTGCGATATTTTTGGGAGTAAAATATTGATGAAAATTGAGTCATATTCAACCTGGTTCAATATACATTTATCGCCGTCGGATTTTTATTTTGTTCATATTTGTATAAAGCGTATTCTATCTTAGGATTGACTTCAATGTAAATGTTAACGTATTGTTTATAAAATAGAACTGTTTTCTAAATACCAAATGCTCAAAATCAACACCTGTAGATAAAAAGTGTTGGAACTATTTGACATAAAAACCACGCCCACCTAGTTAGAAATGTTTATACCCCGGTTTCAAAAGAAATAATTTGCGGTAATTATTGAAAGAAACTGGAAATAAAAATTACTGTTCTTTAATGATAAGTTTGTCGAAAATCACATACAAGAATATATTATTACAGGAACATATAAATGTATACGCATACAATGTCATATGCTCTGTTATCTAGTCGACCCTAATAACATAATGGAGATCATTGCGATGAAAAGCTGTTAAAATATATTTATCAGTAGTGATTAGTCTTGATTAGACTCTTTAATGTTCGTACCCAATTAGTATTGGGGCGAAATTTTTGAGGACGAAATAACATTCACCCATAAAAATTTCGTCCCCAAATAATAAGGGGTTCGCAAATTTTTAGGATGAAAGATATTTTCATTCTCCCATGAAAATTTCGTACCCTATTTGTTAGGTGCCAAGTAAGGACGCTAGAGGTTCGAGAACGGACATTTCACAGACCGTAAATTTTGATGACAAAATACGATTTCGATTCGTCCAAAGAAATTTTGTTTCAAATTCATTAGGGTTCGAAAATTCCAAGCACGAAAGATAATTTCATTCGTCCATTAAAACATCATACCCGATTATTTAAAGGGTATAAAAATAAAATTTCGGTTTGCCCGCAGAAATTTCGTACCTAATTTATAAGAGTTTAAAACTTTTGTGAACAAAGATATAACAATTCGTACACAAAAATTCGTAGTAAATAAGTGGTTCGAAAATTCCGAGAACGAACGATATTTTGATTCGTCGATAAAATTTTCGTATCCAATTTACTGGGGGTGGAAACTTCTGTGGACGAAATATTTAGTTTCTATCAAAGAAATTTCGTAACCAATGAAAAAGGGGTTCGAAATTTTTGAGGATACTTAACGAAACTTCCAAGTACCTCGATTTCAATGATGTTGGAATTTTTAATTTTTCAACATTTATGTCAGATTGTTAATGATAAGTTGTATACAGTTTCCTGCCATCTGCTTACCTGCTTTTTAATGCAAAATTGGTTTTGTCGAGCATGTGCTGAAAAACAGAAATGGGCGCGTACTTCTCGTGCAAAAATCCCACGTGGTCAGTTTTTGTGTTAGCGTGTTTGCATAGCGGTGCAGGATACGACTTATAAATGCTAATTTTCTGTTAAATCAAAGCTTTAGAAATCTTTCCATATCAACTCGTGCACAAGAAACCGATTTTGCATCGATTATAGCATACAACCATATAAGCAGACGACAGTATGGTCCTATACAGATTTCCTTTTCCTACAAATATCGATATCGGGGTACTTAAAAAAGTTTCGTCAAGTATATTTCGATTCATCCACAAAAATGTCGTACCCAATTAGTTGGGATTCTCAACTTTCCTAGAAAAATCCCTTTCTAGTTAAAAAGGTTCGATATTTAAAGGCTAATATTCGTCCACAAAATTTTCGTACTCAATAGAGGTTCGGACATTACTTAAACGATATTTCGATTCGTTCAGAAACTTTTCGTACCCAGTGGTTGGAAACTCGAGGACGTAACAAGGCTTTAGAGGACGAATCAAGATATTTTGATTCGTTCATAAATTTTTTATACATATTGATTAGCAGCGAACATTCTGAGAACGGATGAGGATTTCGTTAAAATATGTACCTAATTAAAGTTCGAAAATTTTGAGGCCCGAATATAATTCCGATTCGATCATAAAATTTTCGTACCTAATTAATTGAAGTTCGAACATTGAGAGGACAAACAAGATATTTTGGTTGGTCAATCAAGTTTTTTATCCAAACATTCTGAGCACGGAACAAGATATCGATTCGCCTAAAGAAATTTAGTTTCGAAATTGTGAAGATGAATGATATTTCGATTCCTTCATAAAATTTTCGCACCCAACTAATTGGGAGGCATCGATTCGTCCGTAATCTTGTTCCTTCCTCAACCCCCACCTCCAATGAATTGGGTACTAAAAGTTCATGGACGAATCAAAATCTTCTTTCGTCCTCTACGCCTAAAGAAATTTAAGATTCGAAACTGTGTAGAATATTTCGATTCCTTCATAAAATTTTCGCACCCAACTAATTGGGGGGGCATTGATTCGTCCGTAATCTTGTTCCTTCCTCAATCCCCCCCCCAATGAATTGGGTACTAAAAGTTTATGGACGAATCAAAATATCTTCTTTCGTCCTTTATATTTTCGAACCACAATTAATTGGGTGCGATAATTAAATGAACTTTCGTACTTTATATTTTCGAACCACAATTAATTGGGTGCGATAATTAAATGAACGAATCTCAATTCGTCCCGAAAATTATTGAACGTTAATTGGGTACGAAATTTCTTGGGCAAATCGAATCTACTTCAGTATTCAGAATGTTCGCTGCTTATTTCATAGGCTACCATTTTGAGGACGAAAAGGGTTTCGAACCCAGTTAAATGGGGGGGGGGGGCGAACATTTTAAAGGACGGAATAACATTTTGATTCGCCCACAGAAATTTCGTACCCAATTAAGTTAATTTCAAGGACGAAACTAGATTCGTCCATAGTTTTCGCACCAAATTGATAAGGGTCGAACATTCTGAGAAAAGAACAAGATTTCGATTCGCACAAATTTAAGGTGCGAATCGAAATATCGGGCCTCAAAATTTTCGAACCTTATTTGGGTACGAATTTCTTTTAGCGAATTGAATACTTTAAACTTTCACATGATGTTCGTACCAAACCAATTTAGTACGATACTTTTATGGACGAATCCAAACATCTCGTTTCGTCCCCTGAATTTTCGAATTACAATTGGGTGCGAAAATTCAATGAACGAATCGTATTATAGTTCAAAATTTTCGTACTTTAATTGGGTACGAAATTTCTTTGGGCAAATCGAAATTGTTTTCAGAATGTTCACCCTTAATCGATTGGTGGCGACCACCTCGAGGACGAAAATGGCATTTTGATTAGTTCATAAAAATTTCGAACCCAATTAACGGGGGCGAACATTTTAAGGACGGCACGATGTTTATATTCACCCACAAACGAGATATTTTGATTTGTCAATAAAATTTTCGCAACCAATAGTGGTTCGAAATTTTCATGCCCAATTGATTTGGTTGCAAAGAACAGGTAGACTAGTCAGGACTACAAAGAGACCTAATCCGGAATTCAAATTTATGGATTTTTCCGTCCATACACAGGCGGTACAAAGTTTTCTACAAATTATTGCTTAACAGATTAAATCATATCCTTTTTACACGAGTTTGTTTGTACCGGAGGGGAAAACCCAAATATTTGAATTCCGGATCTAGTCCATTGCAAACCAAATTAATAGAGATGGAAAAACAAGAGGGCGAATCATGACATTTGGGTTCATGTACAAAATTTTCGTACCAAGTATGAATCCTGTAAACGTTACGATTAGCCTCTTGTCTTACCCATTTGAATAAAAATCAACAATTTTTGAAACATGTAATTGGGCAACAAACATCTCAAGGACAAAATGTCCGAGATGACTTGTTAAAAAGGAGCAGGTCAGAACTATTTCATGTACAAAACATTGACAATCTGTTGATTCTTCTAGCTTTCTGTAATAACCAGTCCATAATGTAACACCGACTAGCTTGACAAATAAGATGAATCTGTAAGTAAAGGAGAATTTGAAATTTTAATTTGATAATAAATAACCATGACAAGATATAAAATTAAAAATTAAATTAAAAATGTTAAAAATGGGTCAGGACAATTCACCCAGTGGACAACTCAACCTGTATCATATACAATTGGTGTTTTCAACAATTAAAACTGATTTTCAAATTTAAAGTTTTTTGTGAATGGAAGATTTTTGAATAAAATACAATTATTGTTAGATATTTAGGGTTTTTTAATGATAGTAACATTAAAAATGAAAAATAGTGTCAATTATATTGCATGAATTGTAGATTAAAAATGTATCATTTATATTGTTTTATGCCAATCATTGATAATTATTTTATCATAAGTTTTCCTAATTAACAAAAAAATCTAATATTTAAAATAAATGTATTATATGTAATAATGGTCGATTTGTCCACAGGTTGACACTGGTTGAGTTGTCTCTACCTGCAGGTTGAGTTGTCCCAACTGAGTTTAGTTGTCAATGCGTTAAGTTGTCCATGTACCAAACACCCTAAAATAGAAAGCATTTAAGACTTGGCAAGGTTGTTTTAAGAATATTAAAAATATATACATGTGTTTAAAATTACTCTATTTTTATATAACGTTATTACATACTTCAGATGATAGTTTTGTCTAATTATTGGGCAATAGCTAACTAATAAAATCCATGTTTTTCACAGCAGCCAATGACCTGACCTTGCTTTCCTGGACCCTTGAGTATAATCAACACTCATCTAACCACAAAGCATTCCACAAAGCTGACAGAGACAGCTTCTCAATATTCCTTATTAAAAATGGAAGAAAATTACTATTGTTGTCAAATTTTCATGATGGGTATAACAACCTCAATCGAGATTCGAACCAGTATGCCCATACAGAAATTAAATTCGAATTCTGGCGAGCTACTTTATACCAACTGCTCTGCAGATCTGAGTTGCACCAGAGACATAGATAACCTATATATGTCTCTGAGATAGCCAGTCTGTCTCAGGTTGCACATATCAATTTAAACAACATAAACAAATTGAAAATAATAATGTTTTATACCTGATTATATGAAAAATCACAAATTCCAAGTTGTCCTTTATACTAATTAGAAGAACATCAATTTTCCATGACAACCAAACATACTATACAAGACAAGGCAGCAACAGTAGGTCATGGTGAAAACTTTACCATCTAATCCTTTGACTGGAGAGCCTGAAATAAAATATTATAAAATGAGAACATAGCCCTGCAATAACAATATTAGAAAATAAAAACTCATCTCAAACATTTATGATTAAAGTACAGGCTTGTTTTTATTTTGTACTAAGACAGATAGCTTATGCAAGGAATACTACCATACATTTCAAGTTAGAATTAAAATATTCTAGAAAAAATCATTAACACTTTTATAAACAAGACCAGTCCAAAGACTTTTCAAGTGTTATGTTTAAAGCAAGATATTTTTTTCAAACTAGAGTGATTTATAAACAGAACTTAGTTTTGTAGAATAAATGGGGCATAATTCCATATATAACTCGTCCACAGTTAAATCCCTTCATAGTGGTGTCAATGTAGTATGGAAAATAAGCATACCCACTTTTTTACAAATATCTTGATAAGATAAAAACATATCACTTTGAAATATTTAAACATTAAATGTAAGGACATAACTCCAAAAAGAATTCATTAAAAACTATGTTCCTTTACAGTCGTGTACATGTAGTTCTGAACAGTAAGCATACTAACTTTCATTGCAATATCTTCATTAGTAATGAAGATATCTTAATTTGAACAAATTTTAACATAAAATATTTATGCATAAAGGGACTTAACTCCAAAAAACCAATAAATTTAGAGTTACACCCCTTTCTAGTCATGTAGATTTAGCACTGACTTAAAAGAATCCCAATTTCAGACAATTGTCTTGATTACATTTAATGACAATACAAACTTATCCACATAATTCACAACTTTAAGTATACCAGGGCAATAACACAAACAATAAGTCACCCAGAGTTATGTCCCTACACAGTATGGTAAATATAGTCCCATAATAGTGATAAGTGATAAGATATGACTTTTAAAAAACTAACCTCACAAACAGAGCAGACACAGATGCTGAAGTGATAGCATAAGCTCTCATTTTCCTTGAAAAGCTAAGCTAAAACTGTAAGAATAACATCATTTAACTAATTTGTAAATTATGATATGAGAAATTGATTACTTACTTTGATGTTGTGATGATCTTGTTGTACTGGTTGCCATGGTTACTATTGTTTAACTGAAAAAAAGAAGAAAAAATGGATGAAAATGAACAAGTAATGTACATATATTATCTTACAACAAAGAATAAACACAGTGACATCCATAATTACCTTTACACTGATGTGTGTAATTTGTTTTTGAATTTTTACAAATATTTGAGAAGTTAACAATCTTTAGATACATGTACATGTATTTTTTCTGGTTAAAGGCCATAACAACACATTGAATAGGTCACATTACAGTCAAGCTACTCACTGTTCCTGGAAAGGCTAAATCTCTGGATTTAGCTGTTAACCAATTACTAGGCACATATTACTGTCATGTCAGAGATTAACAACTGCCAACATGATTTTGAACCAGTGGTAGGAGGGAGAATGGCTGTACAACTCATTTAATGACCAAACTACCAAAGTATGCCCTGTTCGGGAATCAAACCCATGACGCCTTGATCAGAAGGCTTGTGTGCTACCAACTTATATAGCCAGATACCATACATGTACATGTATAACAATTACAATAGTATAAAGTATCATTACCCCCCCCCTCCCTCAAATGTTAGAATCTATTATAGTTACACTAACCACAAAAATGTAAATATATCTGAAATAAGATTTAATTGTATTAAAGAAACCCATTTTTTGACAAATGTAAAGGTAATTACAGATGGCGCTTCAATAGAATCATGATACATACAATAATACAATAAATAAAATACAAATACAAAAATACAACAAAACAAAAAAATCATATAGCATCTTGCAGAGCAAGAGAAAATTTATAAATGACTAAACTTCGAGATAGATTTCAAATAATGCCAAAGCCCTCCCCCCAGCTACGCCATATGACCAATACCCCATTTATAATGTTTCAGTGGTCTCGAATGTCAATGCAGTATGACCGGAAATATCCTGGCCAGTTATATATAAGTTTCCTTAAACTTTTATGCTGGAATGATCAATGGGAAATCCCAATCTGTGTCAGTCTGAGAGATATTCAATTAAGTTTGGAGGATGCAGTTTGAAATGTTTGAAATGCAGAAAACAAGTCGATTAACATACAGTAAAGAAGTGAACTTACAGATGAACAAACAGACAAAACAAGATCACAAATAAAGCTCACAATGAGCATAATGCTTATGTGAGCTAAACAGTAAGTGCAGTAAATTCACTCAGAGGAAAGTTTTAAAAGCTTATAAAGTTGTATGAATTGGAGATGTGTCAGTTTTCAGCTTTATGAAAATGGAGCCTTTAGTTCTAAGTATAACAACTAATATAATGACATGCCGTTAACCTAAACAAAAAACATGAAACTAACAAAAATTGCAATTTGTAAATGTGTCATTTCAAGTTAAGAAATGTCTAAAGAAAATCAAGCTCTGAAGTTGTATTCTAAACTGAAATTGACTACAAGTAAAATGAATACCAAGATGAACCGGTACAACCTAAGTTTGAAAAAAAAAAACCCAAAGAATTTGTACTGAATTGTTATTTAGTACAGTATACTCATATGTACATGTACAGGCATGGTGGAAGGTCTTTATTAATTTTATTATTTATTTATTCAGCATTACTATTATTGTTATTACATTTTGTTTTGTTATTGTTAGTTATCATTATCATTAATATTATCAATTTTGATAAATCATTACTATTACTATTATCATTATCCTTATTATCATAATCATCATCATCATTTTTATGATGGAATATTTTATGATTGAATATATCATACAGAAAAAAAGTTGTTCAATCAAATTAAAAAGTTTAGGTTTCAATCTAGGTACAATTAAGTGAAAGCCATTGTAACATTTTTGTCATGGTTTTGTGCATCAGCACTGTAACAACCACTTAAAAGGCATTATTTGGTAAAATTTTCACTCCTCTTTTCCTGATTTTGCATGTTATTATTGTAATTATGGCTCCAACAAACACACTGATAGTCAAAATGTTACAATAATTTCTATTAATATTTCGAATGTTTTCTAATCACCCAGTCATGAACTGTTATACCAGTAAACAACCTTTATCTAAAGCATAAATATAGTAAACAAAGGCATGTGCATGTGTAAAAAACACTTTCATACAACAAATATAGCTATATTCACAATTATAACTACATATACTTCTCAATAGCCAATTAATAATATCACAAAATGAATAACACTCAATACCTCCACTTCCTGTAAAACTACAAAGTGATCGCACATCATTACTAATAGAAAAAGTAAGTATTCCTAAAAAGGAACATAATCAACAATTCCATGAAGTGTTTACTTTCATCAATTAGTACAAGTATGTACTGAGTATAATATATGTAAGAGCACCCTAACTAGATTCCCATACTATACCCGACTACTGTCCATTTGTTCAAGTATACATTTTACTTTTAATCCAGCAGTCTAAACAGTATAACCACCCTGAACCATGGTCAAACATGGCTAGATTGCTTGGATCAAAGCTCCTTCACATCTGATTATCTACATTTAGATCTTACATGTATACATTTTACTTTCAATCCAGCAGTCTAAACAGTATAACCACCCTGAACCATGGTCAAACATGGCTAGATTGCTTGGATCAAAGTTCCTTCACATCTGATTATCTACATTTCTTAATCTTTCAATTCCTCTAATGATTTTTCTTATTCCTCTCACATTATTGAGTCTTTTCTATCAATGTGACAATAGACATAGCAGATCACTACCTAGTATCATTAGTGACAACTACATATATTTTGAATTATATTGCAACTAAGTTTGATATAAGTGTATTTTCAAAATTTCCAGTAGTAAATGATGTATAACAACTTCTATTGTTAGATACATTAAGTGAAAGTATGATTTTCATTCATTTTACTATGTAGCATTTTATATGAACAATGATTTTACACAGCCAGACTAAGCATACTAGAATTGTACTTTAAAATAAGGTTGAAATAATTTGATATTTATATGAATGCTCAGACTGAATGACATTGAAGTAAATACAGTTTATCTTAATAGAAATATATTAATTACTCCAAGTTAGATTTTAACACCTACTGAATATGAATACAGGTTATTACTATTAACCATTGATAACAAATTCTGCAGCAATATTTCATATCATGAGGATAAGTAATTAAATTCGATAAGAATTTGATTTTTTTGAGGATTGAATATATTTAGCACTTATATGTTAGAATGGCTTTCACAACTTGAGTCTAATTTAATTTAATGACCAGATATCCTGCAGTAGTTTTTACTGTCAAAAAAGCAATTGTTTTAACTGAACATCATCTCTTTAAGTTCAGATAAATATTTCGTTTTGTTAAAATAGGCACAGTTATTTAATTAATTGTTCATCAACTACTCAAATGTTATTCTAAACAAATGAACCATTATCCGAAGTGAAGTAAATCAGTTTTTATTACTGTATACTAATATTACTAAAAATATATATCAACTATAGAATCATAAGCCTATCTTTATATGCCAGAGTAAGTAGATACAGGCAAATATACTTAATTAAAACTTGTAACAAATATTAAATTATAACAGTTAATACTTATTTTAGTTTGATTTTGAAACAATTTATTAAGAAAAGTTACAACTTTCTAGCTCACTTCCTGGTCAACCCCCAGTACAAGTAGGAAGAAAATTCTTGCTCAAGGAAATAATCAGGTAGATTTTGAATTAGATTCAAAGTTACATGAAGCTGACTATCTAATGATAACCTGTCCCAATGTTGTAACCACTTGGCCATGCCTACTTCTTAAACCAAATTATAATGTAATTACTACAACTTTCACTGATCCTGGACTTAAGGATAGTGGGTTGAAGCAATAACTGTTCTTATTTCACCACTGTCATTTTAAGATCATATATTTAAAATCAACTCTTAAAATATAGACAAGAGCATTCAGAATAGCTGACAATTTCCAATTAAAAAACAGTTTATCTAAGGAAAATGATTAAGTTACCGGTACTTAATTATTCATTTGTAACACCTCAACATTCATTAAATGAATAATCTCGGAAGGATTCGTGGGGTCCACTGAGAATATTGGGTTAATACTACATAGCGAGGCGAAACACAGAGGAAGCAGGTAATGGTCATGCAAAAGTTCTTGTCTAAACACATAAGACTTGGTAATTACATTTCTTTGCCTATTTAAGGAATGAATGTATAGAAACTGACTTTCATCGAAAAATAAACGTCACTTTTGGTGATAGCTAATTTGCATAAAGGCCTTCATGAAATTAGCTATCACCAAAATGACGTTTATTTTTCGATGAAAGTCAGTTTCTATACATTCATTCCTTATAATTACAACCATTTTTTGCGAAATTTGTGTTAGAATAAAGACCTATTTTTTAATGCGTAGAGCCGAATTACGCAATAATGCGTAATAGTGCGCATTTATTTCATTCAGTTAACAGGATTTTCAATGCCAACCGTCGGCCATATTTTTCTTCTTTTTTTTTATTTTATTTATTTATTGGAGTTAACGCCGTATAAACACAATTTAGGTCATTTCACGGCGTCCAGCGCACCTAACCTAGCTTTCTTGGACCATTGTCTATAACCAGTACTCACCTACCCTTCCACAAGGCCGGAAACTTCTCCATATTATCTAATCAATGGAGGAAAATCGACATTATTGTCAAATTTTCATGAAAGGGTATGACCTCCCGGTTGGGATTTGAACCCGCATCCCCTCGGGCACGAGATTCCAAATCCCGGTGCACTACCAACTGTGCTATCAACCCGGGTTAAGAGTTATCTAACTTGCATCAACAGACAAAGATCTTAAAGATGTTATATAATTCAATGCATGTTTACCCTATCCTATCCCTTGATCATTATGCAAAATGATATAAAAATTGCAACACTAGAAAAAAAAAACCCAAACTAATTAAAATTTAAACAGACCGATTTGACTGACATTTGTTTGATACTTGTTATGGGGTTAGCATTGTTTTTTATTTCATTTACGGAGAGTCATTAATATTTGACAATACTGGAAAAATATCAAGCAATATGAGACATGGCTATGCTATTCATTGACACAAGAAGGAATTCAAGTCAAAATGATATGTTAGCCTAACTATCCTCTGAATGACTTTACTGCACCAACTAACTGTTGCTTTTGGTAGTAAAATGAAACTGATATTACTGACTGATTATAACAACATATCAAAACCCTTTACATAATTAGCCCCTGCTTCGGCTTGCACTCAACAAGGGGGCGCTTGCAAAAATCAAGAAATATGAAAAATAATCCTTATCTAAAATTTTTGATAACTTTAGAATGTAAATTCAAGAGGATGGATGTAATGAAAAATAACCATTTTTAAATTAAATATGGCATTTTTGTTCACATTTTGGGTATTGTATATCTTTCTATGTCTTAAACTTTTTTGATTATTATTACATTTAAAAATTAAATGTAATCAATTTATAATGTACAATAAAACATTGTATTTAGCTTAAAGTTTCCCAGAGCCAAATTAGGAACAATTTAGAAATTGACTTAAGATACCATAACAAACTTCAAGACAAAGGTCAATGTTTTCCATGCGCATGTTGTCTGTCTCTCACCACAATTTGCATTAGCTCAATTTTGCTGACAGTAATCAATGCATACATCTTATAAATAAGTTTTCTTGTCAAAACTAAAGTTGCTTACTGGGTGTTTAGACTGAAGATGGATCATAATGTACATTCATCCAGATAGAATAGAAAGGTTTACTTAACCAATTTTGTTTTGGTTGGGTTAACATCATAGCAACACAATGTATAGGTCATATCACTGCAGTCGTTCAACCTAATTTAGTCTCATTGTTCCTGGAAAGGCTAAATCTCTGGATTAAACTGTTAACCATACAATATACATAACATACTTCCGCCAGTGACTGCCTACTACCTAACATGATTAAAATCAGTGGTAGAAGGGAGAATGGCCCTAAAAATAGTTTCATGACTTAACTCCAGCAGGAATGTTTGGTCTGCTAGGGAATCAAACCCACAGCCCCTCGATCAGTAGTCTTAATTGGATGCTACTGACTGCGCTAGCTGAACAGTCACCTAATTTGTAATAGCATTAATTATTTGTAAGAGAACATTCAGGAATTGGAAGGCACATTAATAATGTATTTCAACACAAACATGAGGAATATGATTAAAATATTATGAATAATAATAACGAAAATTACAAAAAAGTGTTTGGAGATAGATCAAAATTTGCTTATTTTGGTTGATGCATCTCGTTCTAACATTGCACTATCTCCAAGAAGACAATATAATGGTATTTGGGCAAATTTTCTATCATTTTGAGTTTGTAACACTGCCTACATTGTAGCATACTTAATAATTTAAGTTCACAAGTTCATCGATGTCATTTAGCAATAAAAATAGGATAATCAAATTGTGAACCCTGACTGAACGAAAGGAGAGCAATGTTCGAACGAGCTTCTATGGACTTAGAGCAATGTTAGGGTCAATTAGGACAGTTAACGAGTGACAAAGCTTTCATTTTGATCGGTTAACAGGTTTTTCAGCCCAAATATTGATCTATGTCCTGGACATAGAGCAATGTTTATACTGTGAGCAGAGAAAAAGTGTGGAGATAGGATAATGTATGATTGGCGAATTGGGCTGTTTAGAAGATAGAACAAGGTCATACAAGTCACTTGGGATGTTTATCTATTTTTTTTCAAAAATGGAGATAGGACATTGTTAGATTGAGGCGACGACATGTACAACAATACATAACTTTGATACATGTTATCAATAGAATCCTGCATTTCAAACTGAAGGGTAAAGAATGTTTTCATGATTTCATCACCATTTTGTGTCAAGAGACATTCTCCCTACAAAGAGATAGGACCATCCCGACATAAAACATCACCAGACATTGACATATTGTCTCCTAACAAGAACTTGTACAAATCAAATACATCAGGGTCATATTTCCTTAAAACAATGACCATGTGCAGGGCTCAGCATTCAAGGTCATCCAGTTATCCCTGATGACCAATATTTGGGCAAACAAATTAACATAAATAATGTTGAGCCCTACACTTGTTCTGTCAATTGGTGCATGGAAACAAGAGATGGGATGAAAGCCTATATGTAGAATAATGAACAGCTATTAACAATATAACCAGCTATGATATTTATCAACAAAAAAGAAATCCATTAAAAGGATATTTATCAACAAAAAGGACACCCAAGGATATTTTTAAAAAAAAGAGATCTATTTTAAAGAGATTTGTGTACAAAAAAGAGATCTATTAAAAGGATATTTGTGAACAAATAAGAGATCTTTCTTAAGGAGATTTGTGAACAAAAAAGAGATCTATTTTAAGGATATTTGTTGCAAAAAGGAGACACATTATAAGGATATTTGTAAACAAAAAAAGAGATCTATTTTAAGGATATTTGTGTACAAAAAGGGATCTATTTGAAGGATATATGTGTACAAAAAGGAGACACATAAGGATATTTGTGAACAAAAAAGAGATCTATTTTAAGGATATTTGTGTACAAAAAAGAGATCTTTCTTAAGAAGATTTGTGAACAAAAAAGAGATCTATTTTAAGGATATTTGTGCACAAAAAGAAGACACATAAGGATATTTGTGTACAAAAAATATCTATTTTAAGGAGATTTGTGTACAAAAAAAAGACACATTATAAGGATATTTGTGAACAAAAGAGATCTATTTTAAGGATATTTGTGCACAAAAAGGAGACACATTATAAGGATATTTGTGAACAAAAAAGAGTTCTATTTTAAGGATATTTGTGTACAAAAAAGAGACACATTATAAGGATAATTGTGAACAAAAAAAGAGATCTATTTTACGGAAATTTGTATACAAAAAAGAGAACTATTTTAAGGATATTTGTGTACAAAAAGGAGACACAATATAAGGATATTTGTGAACAAAAAAGAGATCTATTTAAAGGATATTTGTATACAAAAAAGAGAACTATTTTAAGGATATTTGTGTACAAAAACAAGACACAATATAAGGATATTTGTGAACAAAAAAGAGATCTATTTTAAGGATATTTGTGAACAAAAAAGAGATCTTTCTTAAGAAGATTTGTGAACAAAAAAGACATCTTATTTAAGGATATTTGTGAACAAAAAGGAGACACATAAGGATATTTGTGTACAAAATATATCTATTTTAAGGAGATTTGTGTACAAAAAGGAGACACATTATAAGGATATTTGTGAACAAAAGAGATCTATTTTAAGGATATTTGTTGCAAAAAGGAGACACATTATAAGGATATTTGTGAACAAAAACGAGATATATTTTAAGGATATTTGTGAACAAAAAAGAGAACTATTTTAAGGATATTTGTGTACAAAAAGGAGACACATTATAAGGATATTTGTGAACAAAAAAGAGATCTATTTTAAGGATATTTGTGAACAAAAAAAGATCTTTCTTAACAAGATTTGTGAACAAAAAAGACATCTAATTTAAGGATATTTGTGAACAAAAAGGAGACACATAAGGATATTTGTGTACAAAAAATATCTATTTTAAGGAGATTTGTGTACAAAAAGGAGACACATTATAAGGATATTTGTGAACAAAAGAGATCTATTTTAAGGAGATTTGTGTACAAAAAGGAGACACATTATAAGGATATTTGTGAACAAAAAAGAGTTCTATTTTAAGGATATTTGTGTACAAAAAAGAGACACATTATAAGGATATTTGTGAACAAAAAAAGATCTATTTTAAGGATATTTGTGTACAAAAGGGGATCTACCCAGCAAACATTGTAATATCGGACCGATATCGGCTATATATCGGAATATCGTTGTCTGATTTCCGACATCGGACCGATGTCTATCCGATATAGTCAATTCACCGACATAGGTCCGATGTCGGCCCGATATATGCATTCAGTTCCAAAAATTTTAGTTGCGCAATTTTCATGTCCCAAATTGTATTTATGTGCGAACTTTTCGAGTTTTTACCTACTAAAATGGGTAGCTACGATATCGGCTAAATATCAAAATATCATTGTCGGATTTCCGACATCGGACCGATGTCTATCCGATATAGACAATTTACCGACATAGGTCCGATGTCGGCCCGATATATGCATTCAGTTCTAATAAATTTGGTTGCTCAATTTTTATGTCCAAAATTGTATAATGTGCCAACTTTTCGAGTTTTTACCAACTATAATGGGTAGCAACAATAGGCAAACATTAGATTGACACTGAAACTCGTTGAACACATGTTTTACACAACAGTGTTATTTTACCTACGCACCGTACATCCGGGAACTTTTATGTCACCGCAACCGCCTTTTCTAACCGTCCAACAAATCACTAAGTATTTAGCTTCGTAAAATCATATTCATTTGATTATTGGTTGAAATTTATTTGATTTTTTTCAACTGAATGAGTGCTGTTGATATTTCAATCCTAAAAGTGATTACAGGATAAGAAAAGTTTGTTTGAATTTTTGTAATATAAATTCGCGACCATTCAACTTATATATTAAATCTGGAAATCGTTGTACGTTGACAATAATAAAATGTGGTCACAATGATGCAGTGTTACTTTTCTTTTATTATCAGCAGTTATGAATCAAAGCTGGCAAATAAAAAGGGATATTTAGGAGGAAAAGCTGATCTCGGCATGACATCGGCTCCAGATCGGTGAACCGATATACAGCCAATATCGGACCGATATGTAGCCAAGTTGCACATCCGATGTCGTTCCGATATCAGAATCCGATGTCGGGCCGATATAGATGTTGATATCGGACCTATATCTGACCGATGTGTAATGTTTGCTGGGTATTTGAAGGATATTTGTGTACAAAAAGGAGACACATAAGGATATTTGTGAACAAAAAAGGGATCTATTATAAGGATATTTGTGTACAAAAAAGAGATATATTTTAAGGATATTTGTATACAAAAAAGAGATCTATTTTAAAGAGATTTGTGAACAAAAAGGAGACACATTATAAGGATATTTGTGTACAAAAAGGAGACACATTATAAGGATATTTGTGAACAAAAAGAGATCTATTTTAAGGTTATTTGTGTACAAAAAGGAGACACATTATAAGGATATTTGTGAACAAAAAAGAGATCTATTTTAAAGAGATTTGTGAACAAAAAGGAGACACATTATAAGGATATTTGTGAACAAAAAAGATATCTTTCTTAAGAAGATTTGTGAACAAAAAAGAGATCTATTTTAAGGATATTTGTGCACAAAAAGGAGACACGTTACAAGGATATTTGTGAACAAAAAAAGAGATCTATTTTAAGGATATGTGTATACAAAAAAGAGATCTATTTTAAGGAGATTTGTGAACAAAAAGGAGACACATTATAAGGATATTTGTGAACAAAAAGGAGACACATTATAAGGATATTTGTGAACAAAAAGGAGACACATTATAAGGATAATTGTGAACAAAAAAGAGATCTTTCTTAAAAAGATTTGCATACAAAAAAGAGATCTATTTTAAGGATATTTGTGTACAAAAAAAGAGCTCTATTTTAAGGATATTTGCATACAGAAAAGAGATCTATTTTAAGGATATTTGTGTACAGAAAGGAGACACATTATAAGGATATTTGTGAACAAAAAAAGAGATCTATTTTAAGGATACTTGTGCACAAAAAAGAGACACATTATAAGGATATTTGTGTACAAAAAGGAGACACATTATAAGGATATTTGTGAACAAAAAAGAGATCTATTTTAAAGAGATTTGTGAACAAAAAGGAGACACATTATAAGGATATTTGTGCACAAAAAGGAGACACATTATAAGGATATTTGTGAACAAAAAAGATATCTTTCTTAAGAAGATTTGTGAACAAAAAAGAGATCTATTTTAAGGATATTTGTGCACAAAAAGGAGACACATTACAAGGATATTTGTGAACAAAAAAGAGATCTATTTTAAAGAGATTTGTGAACAAAAAGGAGACACATTATAAGGATATTTGTGAACAAAAAAGAGATCTTTCTTAAGAAGATTTGTGAACAAAAAATAGATCTTTTTTAAGGATATTTGTGCACAAAAAGGAGACACATTATAAGGATATTTGTGAACAAAAAAAGAGATCTATTTTAAGAATATTTGTATACAAAAAGGAGACACATTATAAGGATATTTGTGAACAAAAAAGAGATCTATTTTAACGAGATTTGTGAACAAAAAGGAGACACATTATAAGGATATTTGTGCACAAAAAGGAGACACATTATAAGGATATTTGTGAACAAAAAAAGAGATCTATTTTAAGGATATTTGTATACAAAAAAAGAGATCTATTTTAAGGAGATTTGTGTACAAAAAGGAGACGCATAATAAGGATATTTGTGAACAAAAAAGAGTTCTATTTTAAGGATATTTGTGTACAAAAAAGAGACACATTATAAGGATAATTGTGAACAAAAAAGAGATCTATTTTAAAGAGATTTGTGAACAAAAAGGAGACACATTATAAGGATATTTGTGAACAAAAAAGAGATCTATTTTAAAGAGATTTGTGAACAAAAAGGAGACACATTATAAGGATATTTGTGAACAAAAAAGATATCTTTCTTAAGAAGATTTGTGAACAAAAAAGAGATCTATTTTAAGGATATTTGTGCACAAAAAGGAGACACATAAGGATATTTGTGTACAAAAAATATCTATTTTAAGGAGATTTGTGTACAAAAAGGAAACACATTATAAGGATATTTGTGAACAAAAAAGAGTTCTATTTGAAGGATATTTGTGTACAAAAAAGAGACACATTATAAGGATATTTGTGTACAAAAAAGAGATATATTTTAAGGATATTTGTGTACAAAAAAGAGATCTATTTTAAAGAGATTTGTGAACAAAAAGGAGACACATTATAAGGATATTTGTGTACAAAAAGGAGACACATTATAAGGATATTTGTGAACAAAAAAGAGATCTATTTTAAGGATATTTGTGTACAAAAAAGAGATCTATTTTAAGGATATTTGTGTACAGAAAGGAGACACATTATAAGGATATTTGTGAACAAAAAGAGATCTTTCTTAAGACGATTTGTGAACAAAAAAGAGATCTACTTTAAGGATATTTGTGCACAAAAAGGAGACACATTATAAGGATATTTGTGAACAAAAACAGAGATCTATTTTAAGGATATTTGTGCACAAAAAGGAGACACATTACAAGGATATTTGTGAACAAAAAAAGAGATCTATTTTAAGGATATTTGTATACAAAAAAGAGATCTATTTTAAGGAGATTTGTGTACAAAAAGGAGACACATTATAAGGATATTTGTAAACAAAAAAGAGATCTATTTTAAGGATATTTGTGTACAAAAAGGAGACACATTATAAGGATATTTGTGAACAAAAAAGAGATCTATTTTAAGGATATTTGTGTACAAAAAGGAGACACATTATAAGGATATTTGTGAACAAAAAAGAGATCTATTTTAAAGAGATTTGTGAACAAAAAGGAGACACATTATAAGGATATTTGTGCACAAAAAGGAGACACATTATAAGGATATTTGTGAACAAAAAAAGAGATCTATTTTAAGGATATTTGTATACAAAAAAAGAGATCTATTTTAAGGATATTTGTGTACAAAAAAGAGACACATTATAAGGATAATTGTGAACAAAAAAGAGATCTATTTTAAAGAGATTTGTGAACAAAAAGGAGACACATTATAAGGATATTTGTGAACAAAAAAGAGATCTATTTTAAAGAGATTTGTGAACAAAAAGGAGACACATTATAAGGATATTTGTGAACAAAAAAGATATCTTTCTTAAGAAGATTTGTGAACAAAAAAGAGATCTATTTTAAGGATATTTGTGCACAAAAAGGAGACACATAAGGATATTTGTGTACAAAAAATATCTATTTTAAGGAGATTTGTGTACAAAAAGGAAACACATTATAAGGATATTTGTGAACAAAAAAGAGTTCTATTTGAAGGATATTTGTGTACAAAAAAGAGACACATTATAAGGATATTTGTGTACAAAAAAGAGATATATTTTAAGGATATTTGTGTACAAAAAAGAGATCTATTTTAAAGAGATTTGTGAACAAAAAGGAGACACATTATAAGGATATTTGTGAACAAAAATTAGATCTATTTTAAGGATATTTGTGTACAAAAAGGAGACACATTATAAGGATATTTGTGAACAAAAAAGAGATCTATTTTAAGGATATTTGTGTACAAAAAGGAGCCACATTTTAAGGATATTTGGAACAAAAAAGAGATCTATTTTAAGGATATTTGAGAACAAAAAAGAGATATATTTTAAAGATATTTGTGAACAAAAAATACCCATTTAGATGTTATTTATGAACATAAAAAACACATTATTATATATGCATTATGAACAATATTTATGACCTATGATCTTAACAGACCAATGCTTATAGCAGTACAAGAAATCATAATTATGCACATGTTTTTGAATGCTATACAAATGCATGATCAACATTTTGCTTTTTATTTTTCTTTAAACTGGTTTGATGCATTAAGACAATATGGTTATTTTACTGTAGCTAGCACACCTAACCTAGCTTTCCTGGACCCTTATGTATAACCAATACTCTCTTTATTTTCCACTAGGCTGGATCCATATACCTTAAGGACATAATTGCCAAATTTTCATGGAAGAGTATAACCACCCTAGGTGGTATTCTAACCTGTACCCTTTTCGAGAAACTAGATTTTCAATCACAGCCCGCTACTAAATGGACAATAGACCCAATGTTTTATAAATTGATAATGTATAGGCAAAGATTAACTGATCTATAAAATTTAAAATCAATTTTTTCTAGGAAATAGAATCTTAATCTATTAACATGTTAATCATGACAACCCTAGAAACAAGGGAATCAACACAATGTTCAAGCCAAACATTTAGATCTCCAAACATGAGAACTATAATTCTTTACACAGGGAGCAACAAAAATAGATCTGGTGATGAAAACATGAAATCATTACTAATCTAGCACACAATATCACAGCCTAACAGAACTAAGCCAATCTCATTATAGTCAGAATACTAATATCACACTGTCATGCAGACTTGTTCCAAGCTAAATATTTTGTTGGCTTTTTTATACTGGGATTAACACCCTGTCAACACAATTATGGTTATTTTAAGTCAACCAGAGCACGTAACCTAGCTTTCCTAGACTCTATATCTATAACCAGAACTCAACTACCCTTACACATGGCTGGCAATTAACTTCTCCATTTACCTTATGAATGGAGGAAAATTGACATAATTGTCAATTTTTAATGGAAGAGTATAACTGCCCCAGGTGGGATTCAAACCTATACTCCCTTCAAGACATCAAATTCAAAATCACAGCACACTACCAACTGCATTACAGAGTCGCATTTCAAACAAGATAAATCTAAGCTTGATCTTTTCACATGAAGATATAATACACTATTTCTTTGTCTATTTTTAGCTTTGTCAATTAGTCACATAAGTTCTGGGTTTTTCATTGAGTTATGACGAGCCTAATATCATGGAAACTTTGGAAACTTTTTCAGAACATAATTAAAAAGTTTTGACATTCCACCATGCAATCAGAGGTCTATTGATGGCTAGATACTGCCATACACTGAAGCATGAACATGATCTGACTTCAATGAGATTGGTCTTCAACTGGTAGGCTATAATTGTGAGCCAGATCCCCATACATCCCCCAAACAGAATTGAATTAAAGTTTTACCAACACAGATTGGAATAGTTAAACTATTTCACCAACATACAACTTGCAGGAACCTTATATATAACTGACTAGTCAACTGATCCATCAACACTACTGCCACCGAAACTTCCCACTCCCCTTCCCCCCTATTGGTCATATATTGTAGCTACAAATTTTGAGTTTTGAAATCTATCCCAACTTTCTTCAACAAAACTAATAAAAATAAATAAGTATATTACAGAATCAACTTAATATACATGTACTAACAAAATGTCCAAGTCAAATACTGTCCACTACAAAATGATAAATGTGTATCCAAAAGGATGGTAGTTGGCCTTATAACTAAGGTTAGACATCATGAAAGATGATATGTAATAGAACTAATTTTTGGGGTTTTGCATGCGCAGGCAGTACAAACAAACTGTTTCACACATTATTGCTGAAAAGCACAAAACACAGGTAAAATCCTATTGTTCTGAGTACATATCTATTCATAGTTATGGTGAAAGTTTGTTTGTATCCAATGGAAAACCCCAAATATTTGAATTCTGGGAATAGTCTATATACATGCATTACAAGTCCTCTTTCATGACTTCAACTACAGTACAGTTCAACTAATGTGACGACCTCAATGATACATTAAAAATTTGAACATGTAGAAGTAAAACAATTCAAGTAATAAGACAGTAATGTAACCATAAACTTCATGAACAAGGCAAATCAAAGAAAAGTTCATTCTTCTGTCTTCATAAAAAAGCACTTTACTAGTAGCTTGTTCAGGATAACTTGAGACGAATCCAAATAATTTTTTATGAGAACTGTGTCTCAGGTTACCTTCAACGAGCTTAACTTAAGATAGTCACAATAGCAAAACTTTAAAGTGTATAAATCTTAATCATTCAGTATCTAAAATGTCTTGTAACACTCTGTTTAGGATAACTTAAGACAAATCTTAATGAGTATTCTTACAAGATAATGCCTCATGTTTCCTAAACAAGGTATTTATAATTACTTCCTAGTATCATATTAAGCATTATTCCAAAGTGCAGTCAATTAAAAAAAACCTATGAAAAATACTACATATGCCAAAGATTCAGAAAACTAACAGACATTAAACTGAGTGCCAAAGATTCAGAAAACTAACAGACATTAAACTGAGTATTATATTATAGTGAAATATATTCACGGACATTTTTAGAGCAGCAGACATTAAGAACAAAAATAAATTTATTATTCAATGAAAATGGTTTTCTGTCAGAAATTATAGATTTATACACTTAATATACTGTAGCCAGAAAATGTTAGTTTTATAGAACTCTCATACCTGAATACCAGCTTCTCATCTTTCTAGAGGTCCAGCAGAAGATTCACAAGAGACATAATATTATGTTTAGTGTATACTAATTTATTCTAGCTGGATAGAGAAACAAGTTTTAACAACCTAGATTAATTACTTTCCAGTCGGCTTCCTGGTCCTCCAGTACTGAACTATTAGGATAAAGTTTCTTGCTCAAGGAAACAACAGGATAATTTTTTAATTGGGTTCAAACCAACACCACATGTCACAACAATTATTGACAAGCCCTGTTTGTGTTTGGCACCTGTGGATAGAGGTTATTGTTTTTAAATCTAGAAGTTATCAATATACTCCTTAATGCTGAAACCACGACGGTCAGTCAACTTACTCACTCCTCCTGGAAAGGCTAAATCTCTGGATTTAGCCGTTAACCAACTACTAAGCGCATGCTTTCGTCAGTGACTGACAACTATTCTACATAATTAAAAATCATTGGTAGGAGGGAGAATGGCCGTAGAAATAATTTCACGACCAAACTCCACGAAAGTATGCCACGCCCAGGAATCAAACCCACGACCCTTTTCACAGTAGACTTGCGTGCTACCAACTGAGCTCCAAGGCAGCTCCCTGGGATCAATAATAATGTGAATGCACTGATATAGACAGGTTAAGATAATACAAGGGTTTAACAGATTACTGTCATAAACTTTCAAAAAGTTTTAGAAGAATAAAAAATTGTTCTAATGTTCTTTGTTACTCTTCAAATTTGACCTGGGTTACTAATAAAAATTTATACTTGGTATTTCTAAAGCAAAGTATGAAAAAGTCAATTTTGAAAAAATAAAGAGTTGTGAGTTTTCTGATAAACCCTAACATGCAATAATGGATTAGTATAAACTTAAGTCTAAGACTCCTAACCCAAGAAATTCATTCAAGTAAATGTAACATGCTTAACAAATGATCCAAAAGGAGAAATTCAGTGTTAATTTTCGTCCTTTTAGAAGAATCAAGATTCAAACCAGTAAACAAGCATGTATTGTCAGCTATAGATTAATGATTATTTTTACGGGGTTTAGCACAGTGTCAACACTATTTATGTAATCTTACAGCAACCAAGACATAACCTAGCTTTCCTGGATCCTTATAACCAGTACTCACCTTCCCTTCCACAAGGCCATTAACATCTACATATACCTTATTAATGGAGGAAAGTTGGCATGTCTGTCTAGCTTTGAAATCTCAGTGCACAAACAAATGGGCTACAGTGACCAATTTTCTTTCCAAAAAAATTGTTAGGAAAAAATTACCATCAGTCAATTTCTTAATTTTTGCAGTTCTAAGTCAGAGGGATAATAAAAAACTATATGATATGATATTCAAAAGGTAAACAATATTCTGCATTCTGCATAATTCAATAATATTTGGAATTGATAGGCCAAAAATGACTATTGTTAATGTTTCTTGATTTTGAATTACAATGATATTTATCCTAACATTTTTAGTGAAAAGCACAACTTGGTACTATCATAAGTATTGTAAAGAATACATGACAAAAAGGGTACTAGTGCCTTACCAATGATAAAGCGGTATTAATTCCCTGGAACAAAATTTTCTATAAAGTAATTTTGTCATCAACTTGTGATCTGATGTAAGTCTTCACTTTAAATTTTTACTAGCACTAGCCCAATTTATAACAATTTTGTAGAAATGATCCAAATTATCAACTAGCCTGACTATATTAAAGTAGAAACTTTCTGTAGCCAAAATGAATTTTCACTAGTCACAGACTTCAAGCTAGAAGGTTAAGGTGAAGACTATAGACAAGAATACTGAATACTTTGTATACCTATACATATACACTGAGTTAGGAGTCATACACCTAAAGCAGGGGTGTGGAAATACCAATATATTCAACTAAGTCCATAAACAAGAGAATTGTGAAAAAAAATCTTTATGTCTGCAGTCTAGCAGAGCTTATCCAGATTTCAATTTCTAATATAAACTTATACATATATGTCAATAAGGCAAAATTCCTATAAGGCCAATTTGTATCATTTATACATATTTTTTATTAATTTTAGCATGTTAATAGATTTATAAAACAATGTCTGGTTGCGAAGTTATTTATGAAAACTTTTAATAAAAATAACTTATTATCTCCCTTGAAATAAAAAGCGTATTTTTTTGCTCATTCAAAAATGGAGTTAATATAATTTGAAAATCCAAATGGTGAAATTGTTATGAATGCAATATACAATTAGAAACCCGTTTTATGTGAAAATTTCTGTGGTCATTAAAATAGGTTTGTATTAGGGGAATTCTACCTTAAATTAAGACATGTGAATATACATTGTATGTTCAAGTAAATTTTATTCTTAATTCTTAAAATAACAGATGCAACATTATTTTACATGCAAACTATATCCAAGTTAGACAAGTTGAACATAGTGATTCCACACTCCTACCAAAAAAAAAACTTCCTAAATAGACTACATCAGGAATTCAAATATTTGGGTTTTCCCCTCTGGTACAAACAAACTTTCACCATTACAATGAAAACATGCACAAAGAACAATAGGCTTTAATCCATAGTTTGTGCTATTTAGCAATAATGTGTAGAAAACTTTGTTTGTACCGGCTGTGCATAGACAGAAAGACCCATAAATATGAATTCCCGATATAGTCTATTACATCTAACTTTCCTCCAATTTTTTTTATAGCTTGTTCAGATTGACCAGAAACAAAGGAATACAATAAACATTTCAGAAACAAATCTTTAAACAACTTATCTCGCATATAAAAAATTATATAAGTGACATTGAAATAGTAAACCTAGTCTCAGGTCAATGTGAGTGAACTATACAAGATTATTAAAGTTCTGACAGAAATAAATAATTTTGGTGTAATCTATCATCTTCAATGTAAAATATGAGAGCTCATGGTCAATTATTACAGAGCAACACACACAAAATTAGAGATAACAAAGGTTTCGTTTCTACAATGAAATGGAAACTTTTCAAAAAGCAATACTAATGATATGTAGATAAATGTTAGCAAGTGTTTTTGATCACTTGAAAAAATGAAAATAAAATCAAAGCCAGCATTCAAATGGCTAGAGTTAAAAAATTACCATAATGTAACAGCTGAGGAGGAAAGGAAGATGATCTAAACAGGGACTTTTTCTCTCTTTTTTCATTATTATTCTTGAAAATCAGCTCAGAATTTAGAAATCTATTTATAATTTATAAATGAATTTCTATTATAGAAGAGTGTTTATGTGACACGACATACAAAAGTAAAATGAAGAAACATTTTACTTTCTTTTAGTTTACATTTACGGATAAGTATAGTTCTGTTAACCTACATTTATTCAACTGTCAATGGCACATGCATTAACCCTGTTGATTTAGTTACATGAACTTTGGTTGATAATGTCCATATATAAATGCAAGTATCCATTTTTATTGATCCCGAGTCAGTACAAAAATATTGTGCCAAGTATTAAAATCAGCCAGGTAAATGTATGTCATACTGACAGTTAAACAATTATAAAAAAAAAACACTAATTTTGTACCATTGGTCAGTAGAAAAAAAGTCCCTACTCTAATAGAACTATTGCTAACTTATCTAGCCAACTACCAGACTTCAAAAGAAATGAATGCCAGCCAGTTTTACACCAAACCATGAGAACTTGCACATTAAAGAGTACAACCGTGTCATTACCTTAAACCTACACATTTGCATGTAGATTTACATGAGTAGACAACAATTCCAGTACCAATTAACCTGCAAATTCACCATATATTGGATTGGTAAAAAATGGCTAACAAATATTTTAATGAAGTCAGATTTATGGGAAAATGATCACTTTAGATATCCAAACTATTCTTTGGATATAGTAAAGAAACCATTTAAAAATAAGGGGTCAACATTTATTACAATGTAAAGACAGTATTGACTTGGTTAAAAAGAAAACTAGAAGTAAATGTAAAGTTCTTAGCTTGTTTTCTTCTGTCCGATCAAAGGCTTGTCTGATTCCTATCTTCAAGCTTGGCATGACATCAGTTTATCATCCTTAAAACAAATAATTAAATATAAGATTAAACAAAAATATCTCTAAAACAGATATTCAGCACTATGCTGGGTTCATTTAGTGTGTAAATGTTGGTCATGTATGACATACATGTTGTAACGGGGTCAAAAGTAGATACAGTCCATTCGCGTTCGCTCGAAATCGGACGAGACTTCAAAAAATGCTCGAGCGAACGCGATCTCGAGTTAACGTATAACAGATCTGCCATCTTGTTTTTTGTAATTTTTCCACATCGTGATATTCACTTTAGAGGCGTCATCTACAAAAATTAACCTCGGATATCATTAGGTGATAAAGTAGATCTAGGAATTGTGGTTTCTGTGGTGTTATAGTCTGAACTACACAGAAATACGACGTGTGAGGCATTGTACTAATGAAATGATGTGATAAAGCGTGTAACAATGTTATTATTAAATGTTGACATGAAAATGACATTCGCCGGACCTTATAACCTGGTTGTATTCCTACTACGTCTTGGCGTCGTCTCGCACTGTTACAATATTAGATGTTATTTGAGTTTGAATAAAAGACATGTAATATTTCAATGGTGTTATTTTTCCTCATTTTAAATGTGTTCTTGTTAAGTGTATTTAACATAACATAAAATTATTCATTTTGTCGACCTTGATGATGTCAATGTCCGCAATTTTGACCTTTCTTTGTTTTATGTAGAATACATATACATGTACTCATTTTGTTTCAGCTATCATCCTTGTTGTGAATATTACTTTACTTATATGTACATGATTTTTTGTGTTGAAAGTGTAATTTTATCTGGAATTAAAATATAAAAAAACATTTCTGTTTAATCTTGCTTTTATCTAACAAACATTTCTCGACGTACGCCGTACTGTCATAAGGTTTGATTTAATATGCTGTACCAGTACAGGTAGGTAAGATGTAAAAATCAGTTTTTAACACGTAATGACACGTTTAAATTAAACAAGCAAATTCGTTGAATTAATATCCCCCGCCGAGTACTTGTTTTTACTAACACAACAACTGGAGACATAAGGCTATATTTATAAATATATTTATCATGGCCATGTTTACATTCCAGTCGGTTGTAAAAAAAATCCATAAAACCATAACAGGGACCATACATTACTCCATGTTAAACAAGAGCTCCGCTGGGCGGGGCATTATACGCCCGTGTGCAGTCCATGCTGTGTTCTATCTCATATGAAGTCCCTGTGACCTTGATAAATGACCCCTGGATATCAGAATAGGTCCCATCCTTAACTGGTGGGCTATCCAAAGCAAAGATTTTGAGAACCTAGGTACAGCCATGGTTGAGTTATCACCGGCACAAAGTTTTCCCATACAAACTTCCAGTGACCTTGCCCTGGGACCTCAGAACCAAAAGTTCTCACCCTTGACCAAAAGAGTATTGATACATAAAATTTGGTGATCTTAGATAAAGTTGGTTGTTGGACTAGGTTTTTCCTCATGATTTCCTTGTGACTTTGATCTTTGACCCAGGGGGCCTAAAACCAAAGGGGCATATGCTAGACATTTAGGCTACCCTTAAATAAAATTCGGTGAACCTAGGTACAATCATTAAATTAAGTCCCAGTGACTTTGACTTTAGACCCAGGGGCCTCAAAACCAATAGGGAACATCCTTGACACATGGGCTACCCTCACATAAAATTTGGTGAACTCATTTCATGTTACTTATTAAATATAGCATTATTTCCATTGTTTGCCATTTTGACTTTATTAACACATTGATTGAACATTTGAAGTCACTGCTTGGTAATTTGATATCTTCTGGTTGATGGTTTAAACTTGACCCAGGGGCCCCAAAACCAATAGGGAACATTCTTGACACATGGGCAACTCTCACATGAAATTTGGTGAACCTGGGTGCAGTCATTGTTGAGTTATTTCAATATGATGCCCCAGTGACCTTGACCTTTGACCCAGGGGCCCCAAATCCGATAGGGCAAATCCTTGACACATGGGCTACTCTCACATAAAATTTGGTGAACCTATGTACATTGGTGGTTCAGGTATTGTCTGGACAAAGTTTTTCCATATGATGCCTCTGTGACCTTGACCTTTGAACCTGGGGCCCAAAAACCTATAGGACACATCCTTGACACAAGGGCTACCTTCACATAAAATTTTGTGAACCTAGGTACAGTCGTTGTTGAGTTATTATCCGGACAAGGTTTTTCAATATGATGCCCCTGTGACCTTGACCTTTGACCCAGGGGCCCCAAAACCAATAGGGCATACCCTTGACACATGGGCTACTCGCACATAAAATTTGGTGAACCTAGGTACATTGGTGGTTCAGTTATTGTCTGGACAAAGTTTTTCCATATGATACCTCTGTGACCTTGACCTTTGAACCTGGGGCCCCAAAACCTGTAGGGAACTTCCTTGACACAAAGGCTACCTTCACATAAAATTTTGTGAACCTAGGTACAGTCGTTGTTGAGTTATTATCCGGACAAGGTTTTTCAATATGATGCCCCTGTGACCTTGACCTTTGACCCAGGGGCCCCAAAACCAATAGGGCATACCCTTGACACATGGGCTACTCGCACATAAAATTTGGTGAACCTAGGTACATTGTTGGTTCAGTTATTGTCCGGACAAGTTTTTCATTGCTTGCCATTTTGACTTTATTAACATATTGCATATATAGAGATATATGAAAGGGGAAGTAATTCAAAGTCGAATGAAAAAAATTGAATTATCTCCACTTTACGCACAACTAGGCATCAATCTTTATCATCAGAGGGAGTTTGAAGAAAATTGGCCAAGAAATGAGGGAGGAGTTGTCCACACAAGGAAGACGGACGGACAGACAGACGCACAGACATAACTCTGAGTTAAAGTGTCTGACTGGAACAAGGCAACGATATGCCCATCTCCTCTTGGCATAGAAGATTCCCATAAAGTTTCGTTGAATTCCAGCCTGTAGTTGCAGAGAAGAAGCGCGGAAACGATTTTTACTCCATATGCATACTGCATAACTAATCAAGGGCCATAACTCTGAGTTAAAGTGGCTGACTAGAACAAGCTGACGATATGCGCATCTCCTCTTGGTATTGAAGGTTCCCATAAAGTTTCGTTGAATTTCAGCCAGTAGTTGCAGAGAAGTAGCGCAGAAACGATTTTTACTCCATATGCATACTGCATAACTAATCAAGGGCCATAACTCTGAGTTTAAGTGTCTGACTGGAACAAGCTGACGATATGCACACCTCCTCTTGGTATTGAAGGTTCCCATAAAGTTTCGTTGAATTCCAGCCAGTAGTTGCAGAGAACTAGTGCGGAAACGACTTTTACTCTATATGCATACTACAAAACTAATTAAGGGCCATAACTCTGAGTTAAAGGGTCTGACCGGAACAAGCTGACGAGATGCGCATCTCCTCTTGGTATTAAAGGTTCCCATAAAGTTTCGTTGAATTCCAGCCATTAGTTGCAGAGAAGTAGTGCGGAAACGAATTTTACTCTATATGCACACTACATAACTAATCAAGGGCCATAACTCTGAGTTAAAGGGTCTGAACGGAACAAGCTGACGATATGCCCATCTCCTTCTGATATTGATGATTCCCATAAATTTTTGTTGAATTCCAGCCAATAGTTGCAAAGAACTACTTCGGAAACGAAATTCAGACGGACGGATGGATGGTCGGACGGACAACGCCAAAACCATATCCCCCTCCCGATTCCATCGGCGGGGGATAACAAAAAGTTGAAGGTTCCCATAAAGTTTCGTTGAATTCCTGCCAGTAGTTGCAGAGAAGTAGAGCGGAAACGACTTTTACTCTATATGCATACTACATAACTAATCAAGGGCCATAACTCTTGAGTTAAAGGGTCTGATCCGAAAAAAGCTGAAGATATGCGCTACTCCTCTAGATATTGATGATTCCCATAAAGTTTCGTTGAATTCCAGCCAGTAGTTGCAGAGAAGTAGAGCGGAAATGACTTTTACTCTATATGCATTCTACATAACTAATCAAGGGCCATAACTGAGTTTAAGGGTCTGATCCGAAAAAAGCTGACCACATGCGCATCTCCTCTTGATATTGATGATTCCCATAAAGTTTCGTTGAATTCCAGCCAGTAGTTGCAGAGAACTACTCCGGAAACGTCTTTTACTCTATATGCATACTACATAACTAATCAAGGGCCATAACTCTGAGTTAAAGGATCTGATCCGAAAAAAGCTGACCACATGCGCATCTCCTCTTGATATTGATGATTCCCATAAAGTTTCGTTGAATTCCAGCCAGTAGTTGCAGAGAACTACTCCGGAAACGACTTTTACTCTATATGCATACTACATAACTAATCAAGGGCCATAACTCTGAGTTAAAGGGTCTGATCCGAAAAAAGCTGACCACATGCGCATCTCCTCTTGATATTGATGATTCCCATAAAGTTTCGTTGAATTCCAGCCAGTAGTTGCAGAGAACTACTCCGGAAACAACTTACTCTATATGCATACTACATTACTAATCAAGGGCCATAACTCTGAGTTAAAGGGTCTGATCCAAAAAAAGCTGACCACATGCGCATCTCCTCTTGATATTGATGATTCCCATAAAGTTTCGTTGAATTCCAGCCAGTAGTTGCAGAGAACTACTCCGGAAACGACTTTTACTCTATATGCATACTACATAACTAATCAAGGGCCATAACTCTGAGTTAAAGGGTCTGAACGGAACAAGCTGACGATATGCCCATCTCCTTCTGATATTGATGATTCCCATAAATTTTTGTTGAATTCCAGCCAATAGTTGCAAAGAACTACTTCGGAAACGAAATTCAGACGGACGGATGGATGGACAGACGGACAACGCCAAAACCATATCCCCCTCCCGATTCCATCGGCGGGGGATAACAAAAAGTTGAAGGTTCCCATAAAGTTTCGTTGAATTCCTGCCAGTAGTTGCAGAGAAGTAGAGCGGAAACGACTTTTACTCTATATGCATACTACATAACTAATCAAGGGCCATAACTCTTGAGTTAAAGGGTCTGATCCGAAAAAAGCTGAAGATATGCGCTACTCCTCTAGATATTGATGATTCCCATAAAGTTTCGTTGAATTCCAGCCAGTAGTTGCAGAGAAGTAGAGCGGAAACGACTTTTACTCTATATGCATTCTACATAACTAATCAAGGGCCATAACTGAGTTTAAGGGTCTGATCCGAAAAAAGCTGACCACATGCGCATCTCCTCTTGATATTGATGATTCCCATAAAGTTTCGTTGAATTCCAGCCAGTAGTTGCAGAGAACTACTCCGGAAATGTCTTTTACTCTATATGCATACTACATAACTAATCAAGGGCCATAACTCTTGAGTTAAAGGGTCTGATCCGAAAAAAGCTGACCACATGCGCATCTCCTCTTGATATTGATGATTCCCATAAAGTTTCGTTGAATTCCAGCCAGTAGTTGCAGAGAACTACTCCGGAAACGACTTTTACTCTATATGCATACTACATAACTAATCAAGGGCCATAACTCTGAGTTAAAGGGTCTGATCCGAAAAAAGCTGACCACATGCGCATCTCCTCTTGATATTGATGATTCCCATAAAGTTTCGTTGAATTCCAGCCAGTAGTTGCAGAGAACTACTCCGAAAACGACTTACTCTATATGCATACTACATTACTAATCAAGGGCCATAACTCTGAGTTAAAGGGTCTGATCCAAAAAAAGCTGACCACATGCGCATCTCCTCTTGATATTGATGATTCCCATAAAGTTTCGTTGAATTCCAGCCAGTAGTTGCAGAGAACTACTCCGGAAACGACTTTTACTCTATATGCATACTACATAACTAATCAAGGGCCATAACTCTGAGTTAAAGGGTCTGATCCAAAAAAAGCTGACCACATGCGCATCTCCTCTTGATATTGATGATTCCCATAAAGTTTCGTTGAATTCCAGCCAGTAGTTGCAGAGAACTACTCCGGAAACGACTTTTACTCTATATGCATACTACATAACTAATCAAGGGCCATATCTCCGAGTTAAAGGGTCTGATCCGAAAAAAGCTGACCACATGCGCATCTCCTCTTGATATTGATGATTCCCATAAAGTTTCGTTGAATTCCAGCCAGTAGTTGCAGAGAACTACTCCGGAAACAACTTTTACTCTATATGCATTCTACAAAACTAATCAAGGGCCATAACTCTGAGTTAAAGGGTCTGATCCAAAAAAAGCTGACCACATTCGCATCTACTCTTGATATTGATGATTCCCATAAAATTTCGTTGAATTCCAGCCAGTAGTTGCAGAGAACTACTCCAGAAACGAAATTCGGACGGACGGATGGACGGACGGACGGACAACGCCAAAACTATATCCCCCTCCCGATTCCATCGGCGGGGGATAACAAGATTTGTTAACAGATCTTGGCTTCTACATTATCACAGTTTGATTTAATTTGATAAGTTTACAATGGCGAGTGACACGTCAAACAAAAGGCTATTCATCGGATAATGATACCTGGCCGTGAAAGGTGCGAAAATTTTCAAAAATCAATACTTTGAGCCAGCGCGTAATTTTCAAGTGATTTTATCATTGACGGGACTCGAAATCCAGCTCGAGTTAACGTAAAATACGAGTCAACGCATTTTGAGTTATCGCATCTTTTTTAAATGAACTTGAGTAAATTCGATCGGGACCGAGATATGATCTCGAGCGAAACCGTAATTACGAGCGAACGCTTTTTGAGCGAACACAAATGGACTGTAGTACAAAATTGCAATTCAGTCACAACTGACAAATTTTATCAGAATTTATTGCCATTTGGCTTATTTGTCAAATAAGAAAATCTGACCGATTCCAAAATAAAAAAAAATCTTTATTCATTATAATGGCATGGTTTACTATTAAAAATCACTCCTTTTCAGAATGGCCAAACAATTTCATCCACAAATTTGATAGAAATGTTCATTGGCTGCCCACATTAACAAAATGAAAACCCATTTCAAGAGTGTGCTCAATGAGTCATATTTGCTGTTTAATTATACCGCCAGGCGCATACCACGACGAATGTATAATCAATTGGCATAGTGAGTCACCCATAATACATAGAGTAAATAGTAAGCAACTACTGTCTGTGCTATGCACCTGTTTACCTGTAAATAACCAATGGTATCATATCTTTTATACATTCCTTTATAACAGAAGAGAATTTCATTGGACAAATAGGAATGGTAGTGCAAAATTGTACTTCTTGCTCAAGGAAATAAGCAATGCTTCTAGTGAGATTCAAACCCTGGATCGACTCGATCGCTGAGCACATGTTCACTACTGGACCACTCTTTCAAGATGTAAGTACATGCTGAAAAAGATTTGTACAAACTCACCAACATGATGATCTAGTACTATCTGTAAACACCACAGTAACAGATTCAAATACTTGAATGTATTACAAAATGACATCTTGAGGATCCATAATTAGTCTGAAAACCAAAACAAAAAAAGTATTAGATATGTTTTGTAATGTAATGGTTAGGGCTTGGGTTTGTGGACCATGTCGCGAGACGAACCGGTTCGCGATATGGCAAAGCAATACACAGATCGATTCGCGAACCTTTGCTACATAATGCATGTTTAACTTGCTAATGTACACTTTACCTTATTTTCCCTAATGCATCCCCGATCTTAACATGAATATTAAATTCTCTCAAAACTATCCCACAGAACATTTTTAATTTTGATAGAAATTAAAAATGAATTGTTTTGTGTTCAACATTTTGATTGTAATCCACCCCTAAAATACAACTCGCCCGCTCGCCATGACAATTGTTCCTACCTGTTTGGCCAGAGACATAGATGACACATAATTCCCTGTGTTTGGAGGGTATTTAAGATTTTTAATTTTAGGATTTTCAAATCAATAAGATCATTATCTGTTATAATAAGAAAAAAATAACATCAAAATACGATGTCCTATCATTGACAGCTTTAAGTAAGGTATACGAGTATATCATTTTAATATCAAAAAGTAATCTCGACTTACTATGTCACAAATTGTCATGCACTCCGGGGAGTCTATATTGTTCACAATCAAATCAATATTAACCCTTTGATGACGAAAATTGATGCAAACAATTTAAAATATGTGTCGGTATTTTTTTCACACTTAATTGATGTTTGATAGCGTACAATGTCATAATGCAAAGTAAAAATGCATAACTATGGAGTCTAGTTAAATCTAATTGTAAGTTAGAATCTTTTCTTAAAACAAGCGTGACCTAGTTCTTTAATTGTCTACAAGTTTAACAAACAATGAGCGCTTAAAAACGATATCGGCGATGGTAGGAATAAAATTTTAAAAGTTTAAACGAGCTTTGAAAAATATAATGATAAAGAGACGGGTGACGTTGACAATTATCGGTAAATTTAAACAAAGGAAATCTTATTCTTGCCATCACCGATATTGTTTACTTACAATTTATGATGTAATAAGTCAAGATAATAATAATAATAATGATTTTATTTAACGTGGATAACAAATTTGGCTTAATCAAATTTTTAATATGGTCCACGATTAAGTACTACTTAAATTTAATATGGTACATACCTTTCTAAAAGCGGTCATTGATAGGACATCATATTTTGATATTTTTTATTCTTATTAAAACAGATGACAGTCCTATTGGATTTGAAAATCCTACTCGCCCGATCGGACAAGTTTTAAGCAATCTTTACTCACCCAACCGATAGGAACACTCGCCATAGCGAGCATGCGAGTTGATTTTAACATACCTGCATTCATATTTAACTTTATTTTAAAGATAACCTTTATGGAAATATTTTCGCGGCATCCGGTGTTAGTATGCACTAACATGCGTTCGGATTTAGAAATAATTGGGACACGAAAATTTGATCAATTGATATGATTTCCTAGGCAAGTTTAAAGTTGTTTTCGCGAGTTAACTTATTCAATTAATTGTTGTTTGAAATGCATATGATATTCGCGAACCACCCGAACTTTGGTAAGGCGAATATTCGTGTCCGAATTTCAATCATGGTTCACGAACTCTCGAGAGCTCGGACATTCGTTAAAGCCCTAGTAATGGTAATAAAATTTGCAAGTCACACAGCTAGCATAGTCGATAGCGCACAAGTCTGGTGATTGAGGGGTTGTAGGTTTGATTCCTGGACCAGAAATACTTTTATGGAGCTTGGTCATGAGATCATTTCTTCGGTCTTGTTTCCTCCAACCACTGATTCTTAATCATGTAGAGCAGTTATCAGCCACTGACAGAAATATTTAAGTAATAAGTTAACAACTAAATTAAGATTTAGCCTTTCTAGGAATGGGGAGTGGGTTGACTGACCCCTGTTATATAACCTATACAAAGTGTAACGATTATGAAACCCCCAAAAAATATGCATTAAAGATTTGTATACACTTACTACAATTATCTCTTTTTTGCATAAACACACTAAACACAGTATTGTATGGTTACTTGGATTGGATTCAAACACTTCAGGGTATTGAGAAATGACATCCTGAGAATCCTGGATTAAGTCTGAAATCAACAAAATTATTAGACATGTTTTGGAATGTGTAATAAAAATTATTGGCCATGGTCAAGTAGTGTGCACACTGAAATACAAATTAACTTCCAGTAAGATGACGTGAATCCAAGTCCTTGTAGCAATCTTCTGATGACATAAAAAGTTCAAAGGGGAACCAATCATAAACATTTGACTACACATAAAATAAAAAAATTAGCACTATCCATAATTACCTTCACCTTTTAGTTAAAGTTTGATTTATTTTCAAAGGTTACCAATCCTAGAGAAATTAAAAACATTACCTATAGATACATCTACATTTATAATAATTATATTTATTTATTGTATCATTACTTCCCCTTCAAATGTTACAATCAATTTATCTTTCCTAATGTGTAAATATCATTTGAAATTAAATAACTTGCATTAAGTAAAAAAAGTTATTTTACAAAAGTAAACGTTATTTGGATGGCATAGTAGATTCAATGTGCAATGAGTTTTATCATTATTCAATGTAAATAAAAAAAATAATAAACAGATTTTTTTGAAAATTCATAAGGATACAATATTTAAAATTAAGTATATGTCAACACAAAGTATACTTAGCTTTTAAACAATGTTTAATGTTAAACTACTGTAGTTCCAAAATTCCAATTAAAAGCATCATTAGTAATTTGATCATAAGAAGTTTCACAATCACTGGCAGCTGTAAAATACTGTAATTAAAGAAATTTTAAATAATTAACATTATGGAACCATGAAACAAAATATGTAAAGGTGGACATCTAATAGACTATAACCAGAATTCAAATACTTGGGGTTTTCCCTGTGGTTCACCATTACAACAAAAATATATGTATGAATATCAATAGTACATAATCTGTGTTTCATGCTTTTCAGCAATAATGTGTTAAAAACTTTGTTCAACTTGTGCACAGATAAAGAAACCAATTGGAGTTCCGAACTAGGTCTATTAAATGAATTAAGATTTTAAAACAATACCTTTTTTTAAATCAAAATGTCAACACAAAATATACTTAGCTTTACATGATGATGAATATTAAAGATCTTTATAACAATTCCAAATTCAAATTGAAAACATGATGATGATTAATTTAATCATTAGTTTAAGATTCACCATCACTGGCATATTATGTGAAGTTCTGAAATTAAAGAAAATTCATAACATTAACTGACAGTATAGAACCAGTGAAAAAAAAAATGTTGTGGTGTGGAATTTTTAGTTTTTAGGTAATTATTCGTACTGAAAATAAAAATGAAAACTAAATGAAATTTTTAATTTTTTAAAAGTACATACATGTGCTATCTTTTCTACATGATGTATCATTAAACATAAAATTAAAGGCACAATTTAATGTTAAAATGTTTGTATTAAAGATATGATATAAAATCAACTAAGTTGGTTTATCAAAATATATGTTCTGAAGAACATCCCCTCTGTAAAAGCTTCATGTTATGCAGCAAATTTTCCATTGATTTCCAAGGAATTTGGAGCATGGAGTATTCAGACTAATTTTCCATGCTCTAGCGGAAGCCATTGAAAAACATGGAAAAATAGAGGTACACAGGAAAACACTGGAAAATAAACATACCATAGAAAATTGGCCATGCTAGGCTCATTTTGACTACATACCCTGAACTATTTTATTTCCGAACTGGATAACATGATGACATGATAAAGAAGAAGAGTAGAGTATATGGGTTCTTACTTAGACCTTTTTGTTGTTGACCATGTACACAGCTCATCCAACAAGACAGTGTAGCTACTGCACCATAATACATTAGACAGTACTGACAACTTCCACCACAGTGATAATGTCCTTTCTGGTTGAAGCAGCTCGTAACCCTGAGAAGGGAGGCAATTTCAGGTGCTGACCCTTGCCTAAGGGGAGCCCGGAGGCAACTGTGGTAAAAGGCAGCCTCACGTTCCCACATCCACATAGGGATGCCACAGATGGATGCAGTTTAAAGTCATGCCCAGGACTAATAGCACACATAATAGCACTGCAAAACATAGAAAAATATCAAATCAAAAAGCAATTACATAATTCAATACAATTTACTCCATTTAGTATATTTATTCAATTACTTCAATCTTACGAGCAAAGAAATGTAATTGAGACTACACCAGGTACAATGCAAGCATTTTAAAAAGAGTACCGGTAGAATATTTTGTATCATTCTACACACAACTAAATTTCTATGGCCAATATTTTGATATATTGTCGTGAACAAGACAGAGTCTATTAAAACAGTTACCCTGATGCATAAATTTGTGCGTTTTTGGTGCTTATATTGACAAATGAACCTTAAAAAAAACTTGCATTGCACCACAAAGGACACACAAAATGCTCATCAAAAAGAATGAATCCCAAATCATGAACCTAGCTAGGGGGACACTGTGACCCCCTAAAAAACTTTAAAAGGTAAAACCCTGTACTATTTTATCACAGAGAAATAGTTTTACAAAAAATGTTTACATTGCGACCATAAGAATGTGAGACAAACAAAGATTAGGACACCATACCCACCTTAGGTTTGGAGACAAAGGAAATTTCATTAAAAAAAATAATTAAATGATTGTTTTCGGTTGAATTATTACATTCAATACATTTAATATGGTGATAAAATGAAATAAAAAGTAAAAAGCATTTCGAAAGGAATGGTAATCAAATTTTTTTTATAAAACCTATGTAGTAGGCTTACAAAGTGAAAAAGTCTCCTAACTTTCATTGGGTACTATAATTTGAAGTTTAAGTGACATAGTCCATCAATTAGAGAGTTATACACCGAAATACAGGAGAAACATTTTCAAACAAAGCAAAGTAAAGAATAATTTTATAAACATTTGCTATCATGACTGGCTTCAGTTCATAGCATGGAAATATTTTTTCATAAAAATGACCAAAACAAAAAAATGGACAATAAAATGAGGCTATAAACCTAATGCTCCTAATGTGCATATTATTATGTTTATCGTTGTCAACTTATCTAAAAAAAAATCAGAAAAAACTTGTACGAACAATGCCAAGTAAATATTTTGGAAAAAAAAATGGAATATTCTGCAAATTAGAATGGCAAGTTCATTAATCTGAGAAAAACCTTCTGGATGCCAAAATAAAAATGGTGGAAGGATGAGTATGTCGAAGATGTTAAAGAGTCTTGCCTGGGTGTGACTATGAGAGATGTACAGGGTCAGATCCTGGCTCGGTATTGAGCATGTAAATCTTACAGTGACAGGAGTTCATTGATAGATGCTGACTGACTAGTCTTAAGTGTGGGTCACTTTATGGTGTTATGTGAAAGTATGCAGATAAGCAAGCCAAAGCTATTTTAGCAGGTATTGAAATGTTTAGTCTGTTATGATGGAAGTTTTTGCAACAATGTATCAGGTATGAGATTTATATAATAACCAGTGTGTTGTTTGTTTATATAGTAATATACATTGACTTCGTAAGTTCAAGACACAATAGAGTTAACGGGCGTTAACTGTACAACATTGTTATACAGTAGATAGAAAACTCTAAGCCATCGTATGACCAGCAGAATACCTCCAAGCATTGCAAGGAAGTATAAAACCTATTGTACACCCATTGAAAATGTCCATTTGATGTGCTGAAGCCCACAATTTAATTGACGTGGGAAGGTTCTCCAATTGATACCCTATACCAGTATCTGAGAACCTTAAATGGCTAATATAACAAGTCAAAATACTTTATATTATAATATTTCATAATGTTTTAAAAGTATATATCTGAGTTTTGACATACATACAAAGCAGCAAATTTAGACATAGCACATCAGGCAAACAAAATCACTAAGTGTACAAAACAATGGATGGTGTCGATCAAAAACAAAATCTTAGTAATTATTACTACAGTAAAAGAACAACATCTATAATGTACAGAAATGATCAGTATACATGTCATCTTTCTGGCAAATAGTTCAATTTTACCATCAATATATACTTGACCTGCTTGTGCACATACTAGTGAAGGGACATATATTAGCTCATGTATTTATGTACCACAAAGTAATGCAATATTGTATCATACTATCATAATATTATGATTGCATCATGTGACATCAACATGGCATGGACAACATTTTTAAAACATGTATTTGTTATATTTATTTGAATGTGTGGTCTGTTTAGCTGGAAAATGACATTGTAAATGGCCAAAGGCATATGTTAATGCCGTTATTTGCCAATAAAGATGTACGTATGTATTATAATATTATAACATATAATATGTTATGAAGTAGATGTGTAGTGTGTATAATGTTTTATTACAAAACCTGATACATGGGAGATAACCCTAACTTTGTTAACCTTATCTTGATCTGGTATATTGGTTTAGCAACTGCTGTAGCTGTTGTGTATGCAATACCTTACACTAAGTTTAACAGGCATTGTCTAAGTCAAAGGGGGAAATTCAAACAAGCATTGTCTATGTCAAAAGGGGCATAATTCAAACAGGTATTGTCTTAGTCAAAAGGGGCATAATTCAAGCAGGCATTGTCTAAGTCAAAAGGGGCATAATTCAAACAGGGTGGTCTAAGTCAAAAGGGGCATAATTCAAACAGGCATTGTCCGAGTCAAAAGGGACATAATTCAGTCAAAATACACAATAGGTCTAGATTTAAGCATTTTGAAATTTGACATTAAGTTCAAACCTATTATTTCTTAAATAATAACATTTGACAATATGACTTCAAATTGTTTTTTTTAATGTTCAAATTAACACCCTTCAAAGTGTCCCTACTTTAATTATCAAATTAAAGACTATGACAACTAACTATCATTTTGAAATAAATAAATGTTGATTTGAAAATCTGACTAACACAGATAAAAGCTCATTTCAGCTGCTGTTGCCAATTTTTCCAATTTCTTTTTTCAACCAGTAATGGAAAGGTTTTCCTACTTTCTAGTACATCAATTTGCATTTGTCAAATAGGACGACATTTTATAAATAGACAATTTAAAGAATATCCTAAAAGTAGACCTTCACAGCTACACCATGAGAATAAATGAACAAGTAAATCTGTGAGCTAATGCTCACTAAAGATTAGTCCTAAATATAAGACCCTTCATAACTATTTTATCATACGGACGTTCTTCTGTTATGCAGGGTCTTAACGGATTGCTTCAAAAACGCATAGCAAAATATTTTTTTCAAAAAGTAAATGAATGTGGGTCAAATTAGCACCAATCGATAGAAAAAAAGTTTACTTTTATTCTTTCCATAAAGCAAAAGATAAAAATCAGTTTTTTCCCATATGAAAACACCAATTACTTTTCCTGCTATCCAGGATTGTCGCCGCTTGCCTCCATTTTGAACTGAATTCGTGTCGGTAAATAAAGTTTCGAATCGCTTACAGTTTACTTAAACGAATTTTAATCTCTCAAGAGTAGTCGTTCTTACTGTCAACAGTCACAAGTATGCACGGAACGGTCCGGATACTGGCTTTTATACTGTACCTAATATATTCGTTCAAAATCATTTCTTACAAATGGCGTGACCAAATTTAAATTCGGATTGCTTTGGCTATTATTGCACGATTATTGTGACAAACTGAAAGTACTCGTTAATAAAGGATTTTAAATGGATTTTTCGACTGTCTAAGGTTAGAATTTGAAATTATTTTACTTTCATCATGTGTATTTTTCGTTTATCTTTCTATTGGTGTATCGTTTTATTGCAAATTTTTCGAATTAAAACGAGTAGAACGTTCAGACCTGATTCGATGTCTGTACACTAAAATTTTTGCTATGCGTTTTTGAAGCTATCCGTTAAGACCCTACGTAACAGAGAAATGTCAAAATGATAAAAAAGTTACGTAGGGTCTTATATTTAGGACTAACTAAAGATATCCCCGCAAAAATCTAAAAATATGCGACAAACAGGAAGTAGATGAGCAAGGAGCATGAAATCGCTTTACACCACATGGGACTATGGGATGAAGCAATATGCAAAGTATTAGGCTGCTGCATGTTATAGTTGCTGAGAAAACTGTGACGGAAATTTTGTAACGGACGGACGGACGCACGGACAAGGGTAAAACAGTATACCCCCCTCTTCTTCAAAGCGGGGGTATAAAAATATCACTTAGTGGTTACTGGTATAAAGCCAATACTGATGGGAATATATCTTTTGGTCTCACATTCTAATCACTTTAGCATAAAATAAAGAAATCTATTACAAATGTTTCCATATAATGAGCTCTCCAAGGAATTATATCCAATCAACCTTTAAGACAAATTTCCAAGATAACTTGCCAGTAAATGTAGAACTGAGATTTGAACCTTCGACCTCTTGAGTGGTGAGCAGACCATGTCGCCATAAAAGCTAGCTTACAATAACAATACAATACAATACAAAACAATTTGAAACAAATACAGTTCAACAATAGCTATGAATAGCTATTCATACCCCCAGTGCCTGAAGGCAATGGAATACAAGCACAGTTTTTACCTCGCCTCTAGTGTGCTATATATAAACAAGTTTCTTCCATATTTGGGCATAATGACCTACTTTTAGAGCTCAGATGACCAATTTTAAAATTTCATGCTAGAATTCAAATTTCAACAATATTCTGCTCGAAAAAGTAGCTAAGCTCTTAAGTGCCAGAATTATTTTTCCATATTTGGGCATTGTAAGTTAACCTAGTTTTTGACAACAGAAGACGCTTATTCTGAACACCTTGACTATTCATTGAACCAATAATACTAGCACCGGTCAAAGCTTTTCTTAGGGCATGAGACGCAAAGGTAGCTTCAAAATGGCGTCTAAATATGTACCAAGTTATTTGTAGTGAATGGCAGAGGTGTCAGGGGCGGATCCAGGATTTTTTTCTAGAGGGGGTCCCAACTTTTTCTTGAGGGAGTCCAAATTTTTTAACCACAACCACATTAACCACTGAAAAAAATTGCTTCATGCTGCTTAAAAATGACCTACAGTCAAGAAATACACAAATGGACAGGTACATTTTGGAAATTCTGGAGGGGGTCCGGACCCCCCCCCCCCCGCTAGATCCGCCCATGCACGTCCATAAGTAATATAATTCTTAAGAGAAGGTACGTTTAGACGAGATTTCAAATAAAACCTTAAACCAAAGACCAACTCCATGGTTAAATGTTCACAGTATCCAGTGAGTGCTCTTCAGTTTCACTACACATGGACATTCATCGAGTGGTGGGTGGGGTATCAAATAACAAGGATATAAAATATATTTTAAAATTGATTTCTCACTTACCACAATCCTCTAGAAATAAATTAATAACACTTTTCATAAATATGCTACACAGTCCCAAGTTCTAGTTGATTATGTTCATTCTTGAGATCTACATGTGCGTTTCTCCCATTGGCCATTCCCAAGTCCAAGCACTGCGCTTATTCAGCACGAAATTCCTCGGTACACGGTGGATGGAACGAAAAATACATCGGATGGCCACTTACTTCGAATTTACAGAAACATATGCATCGTTTGGTACTTTTTCCAAGCCCTTAAATATGGTGTTAAATTAAAATTCCAATTTTAATGTTGATGTTAGCAGCGAGTCCTTGTTGTGGCGGGAAAAATGGCAGACAATTCACGTGAAGCTTTCGCGCCAATTTTTGGGCGTGGTATGCATGGGTGTGTCCAAGGGGATTCAGCGGACCCGGCGTATGCCCTCTTAAATTATCTAAGCAAAGTTTATTTTTCTATCGTGAAATATTATATTTATCGGAAAATAAATTTAAAAATGTAAAATAATCGTTCAAAGGTCATTTCTCCACTACGCCATTTCTCCTCTGGTCATTTCGCCACTTTTTACCCTGGTCATTTCTCCGCCTTTTTACATGTGATATTGTACGATGTATGTATATGATAACATAATAATATTATTATGTAGATGTGTTTATAATTAATCATATTATTTTTTTAATAAAAAAAAATTATTAGTTTGAAATGTTTATTTAGAATGATATGACGAACTACTGATATTATTTTGATAAAATCAATTTATGCAAGATTTGTCCATGGAAAATGAAAACCATAGAACAGCTATTATGCATGTAATTTAGTATAATAGTATTATTTGTTTTACTGGGTTTAACGCCGTCTCAACACATTTTGGACATTTTACGGCGTCCAGCACACCTAACCTAGCTTTCCTTGACCTTTATCTATAACCAGTACTCACCTACCTTAAATTTCCAGAAGTCCGAAAACTTCTCTATTCACCTTATTAATGGAGGAAAATTGACATTATTGCCATTTTTTATGAAAAGGTATAACCTCCCAGTGTGGGATTCGAACCCGTAACCCCCTCGGGACACAAAATTTCAAATCCCAGCGCGCTACTAACTATGCTACCAGTAACCAGGGTATGTCTTTTGTTTCTTTTTTTTTTTGAGGGGGGGGGATGTTAAAATTTAAAAAAGAAATGAAATGCAAAATATTATTTATGTAAATTATTTATCAATAACATTTGATAATCAAGTCAATAGTATATAATTGTCACTAAAATTCATGTAATTAAAAATAAATACTGACGCAGAACAATACATCATAAAACGATAAAGAAATGATACTCCTATACTTATACATAACATCATAAATATATAAATTATGTACTTTTAATTGATTTAATGGCTCAATATAACAATCCAATAATATGGGTAATTATCACCTTATACAATACACATATATAGAGAGGAGGAGAAATGACCAGGGTAGAGCGGGGAACATTCTGGTACACCGAGTTTATCAAGGTATTGAGAATCATACTAGACTCTGGGTACGAGAATGAGTGGAGAAATGACGAGGGGAGAAATGACTTAGTGGAGAACTGACTTGTTCCCTATTGAGAGTAGTTTCCCTTAGTATGCCAGATCGCCTCGGAACAATTTCTTTATTATTTGACAAGTTATCTCCCTTGTTATAATTAAATGTTTGGGGTTTTTTTTGCTAATTTTCTACATTTTTTATCATGCTGGGTTTATAATTTAGCTGAACTGCTTTATTAGTATTTTAATTTTTTACTTTGAGCTCTTTTCATTTATCTATGTACATAAACCAGTGCGATGATGGTCCAGATGGGATATTGGACAATACTGGAAGAAGAAGAAGAATATATAATGTTGCCTTTTTCATTTTTTTTACCGTTGGGTAGAGTTAATTCGATATTCTGTACAAATATTTTATTTTTAAAAAACAACATATTTTTATTTTACACTAAATTTTCAAAATGCTACAAAAAGCAATATATTTTTGTCCATAGTCTATAAACTTACAAAAAAGGGAATGTTTTATGTTAGTTTTTTTTTTCAAGGACCCTATATTATATGTTCCCAAATAAATGTTTTATTGGTATTGAAAGCAAAAAAGCCCCCCCCCCCATATATTTAGTACACTATTTCTATCAGTTAATCGAATCTACCGAATGGTTATACAACTCATACTTTAGAGGAGTTGTGGCGATTTGGTAGTTTAGGGAATTATCGACAGACATCCGTCCCACTCGGCCAACCTGTATACAAAGGGAGACAATCATTTGTTGGTTTAAATTGGCTAACGGTCATTTTTCCACTAAGTCATTTCTCCCCTAGTCATTTCTCCACTTTCTACCCTAGCACTTCTGTACCTTTTTATATGGAGGTATATGTATATAATCACGTATGTAGATGTGTTTTTTTGTTAAGTACATAAACATTATTATTATTATGAAATGTTCAATTAGGATAATGTGATGAATAAAGTTCTATAGTATTATTTTGATAAAATCAACTTATATGCAATATTTATCCAGTGAAAAGGATAGAAATAAATACACATGTTATTTAGTCTATATTATTTAAAGATATACTTATGAACATTACCAGGGAATTAGATACACTGTTATCTATGTCTCTGACATTACTTATTTTTGGGAAGATTTTAAATTTAAGAAAGAAATGAAATTTTATGTAAATTATACTTTCTAATAAATAACATTAGTACTAAAACAATTGCAAATAAAGTCAGTAGTATATTGTTGCTAAAATTTATGTAATTGCACTGAATACTGGCAGACCTTTTTCCATTGTATAACGGTAGCCGTTTACAGGCGCCTTTCCCTCCTGAAATTTCTTTCAAACATGCAGTTTTCCCAAATTTAGAGTTTACCTTGGATATTTTGTTAAATATGACAATTCAATTGTCACCTTGTACAATACACCAATTATACTATATATAAAAGAGGAGAAATGACCAGGGTTGAGTGGAGAAATGAGAAGGAAAAGTAGGACCGGTGACGTACTAGTCGGGTTTTAGCCAAACCAATATTGCGGGAGATTGAACCGTGTTGTTATTGCTGACCAAAAATAAAAAGGTAAATTATGTTTATTACGAAACAGAATCTACGGACTAGGTCAGTTTTCTCTTTTAAGATTTATTAAAAACTAAAACTAGCAAACGAATTAATTTTATCGCATTTTAAAACAGACTTGATTTACATAACAATCCTAATTATACGTCCCAAAACCTTTCGCCCTCGGACAGTCTAGGCCCCACTTAACGCGGAAAATTTAGTAATGTCAGCCACTTTGCACATAATATGTGTTAAAATAGGCTGATCGCCTGAATGGGGGTCGTTCTAGCAATAGCATATTTACATAACATGATCAGAAAATCTACAAGTTAATGACAGATGTTTTTTTTGAGGTGCAAAATTATCAACTAGTCAAATCATAGAGAATCTGTCTAGCCCTAGGCTTAAGGCTAGTGGGTTGTACTTCTATGTCTATAGCGATGACTGGCATTACATGATGATGATTGTGTCATGAAAAAATGTGATTTACTGACCAACATTTTCGTGAATCATGTTCATTGTCAATTATTCAGTACCATTTGGACTACTGCTGTACAACCTGGGGTAACAGTAGTGCTGAATTATTAAATAAACTGCAAAAATTCCAAAAAAGAGCTGCAAGAATCATCCTCGACCAAAGTTATGATGCTCCTGAGGCTTTATTTGCTAACCTTAAATGGATGAAAATTCATGATCGCATTCCATTCAAAAAGGCAATTTTAGTATACAAATCTGTAAATAATATTTTTCCTGATTATATGTCCAATATCTTTCAAACAACAACTAATACAACTTTAAGATCTTATTCAAATAACTTTCTAAACATTGCCAATCAAATAGCCTCCGTTCTTTTAAAAGAGCATACCTAACTTGGTTCTACTCTGGTGGGAATACTCTAAGCATGTGATAATTATTTTTGTTCTTTGTCTTCTTTGTTCTTATTTATTTTCTTGCATATGTACCTGTTTTAATATGTTATATAATATTTGCTCATTTCCTTCATTTTCATTATTGCTCATTTCTTTCAATTTCATTATTATATCATACTGTCATCATCATTGTAAATATTGTGGAGGCTCTCAGGGAAGACTGGGCTTGCCCAACTGAGTTGCCTCATTAAATAAAGTTATTATTATTATTATAATTACTTATTACTTATTTTCTTATATCTATAATTATTTTCAGTTATATTATCTTAAGTTCGTGTAATATGGGTAAAAGAAAAGTAACTAATGAAGCTGTCTCAAACGCATCATCGAGTGGACTTGGTATGTATGAACTATGGATAGACATAGAGGATATTCATCAACTTAGGTGTAAGATCGATTTTTATTTCATCGAGTGAGCTCAGAAAACATATTTTCATGAGTTGCATAGCCACAAGTGAAAATGTCACTTTCTGAGTTCACGAGTTGAAATAAAAATCATCTTACACAAAAGTTGACGAATATTCTGTGTTTCTTTCATGCTTAGTTTGGCGTTTTATTTGATGTATTTTACACAAATTATAACGTGACGTCATTTCTACTCCAAGATGACGTCATTTATCCTCTAATATGTCGTCATGAACGATGAAAATATAAGGTTATATTTTCACTGCGATGAAAATATAAAATTTATATTTTCATAGTTAATTTTCATCGAATAACGTGACGTTTCATCGTAAAGCATGAAAGAAATAGTGTCTATTACTTCAAGTTTAAAAAATAATTGTCCCTAAAATATATTAATGTGATAAATCATCTGCGTGGCTGAGTGGTTTGTACTGTGGACTTAAAATCTGTTTTCTTCGATACAAGAAATGTTAATAAGGAGGAAAAGTATAATTTGATTTTTGAAGAATCTTAAAACCCACCTCTGTGGTTAAGCTTAGCTTGCAGACTTAAAATCTCTGCAAGTATACCGGTAACCTCTCATTGATGAGAGGATTGTTTGTTTGACCACAGTTGCTGACTATGGATTATGTGAGAAAGTAAGCTGTTACTTACAAACTGAAGGAATATCTATGTCACATGATGGGCTCTAATAATGTTTTGAAGGGCAGCTTAGTTCATTGTGTAATTTGTACAGAAAATAATGATTTTCTCCATGTTTTTAACTTAAATCTCATCCCATATAAATTTTTGGGGGATTTATAACTGTTTGTCTACTTCATTTGTAAAAAGTAACATCAGTGTCTTTAATTTTATTCAATATATCAAATCTAACTTATTCATTGTCCCATGATTTGTTCTTTTAAATCAATTTACATCTATCTTTATTCAATACACATGGACAATCATTGTGTGTTTTGGTATTTTCAGAGACTAAGAAAGCTAAGAAAGACAAAGATGACAAAAAGTCTGTTGCAAAGCAGACAAAAGTGAAACCAAGTAGCAAAAAGACAGATCAACCTGTATCTACAAAATCTAAACCAAAATCATATCCGAAAGACATAGATGCTGAAGATAATAATGAAGTAAATATTGAAACTTTAAAGCTACATTTTCCCAGTTAGTTAATCTATGAACTTTGTGGTCCTCTTTTATTTCTTCATAGACCCAACCCAGCTAGCTCAGCCAATAGCTCACTAGTCTACTGACCGTGGGTCATGAGTTGGATTCCTGTATTGGGCATAATTTTGTTGAGCTTTGTCATGAAATTGTTCCTATAGCTATTCTCCCTCCTACCACTGATTTTATTTCTAGTCATGTTGGGCAGTTGTTAGTCATAAAGAATGTATGTGCCTAGTAACTGGATAACAGCTAAATCCAGAGATTTAGCCTTTTCAGGAATGGTGAGTAGGTTGACTGAATGCTGTGATATGACATATACAATGTGTTTCTAAGGTTTTAAACTCAACCAAATAAACAAAGCATTTCTTCATTTATCACTCAACTGTTTAATTTTAGTTTTGAGATTTGATTAATTAGTTCAGAGTTTTCATGCTGGATCAGGTTAGATGTAGTAGATCTGCTGATGGAGTCAAAATCTTTATCACCAGTCTGAGTTGTGCTTGTCTTGCTGCACAGTTCTTCTGTCACATTTTCAATTCTTTAAATAGTTCTTTTTTCAAGTCTAGTGTGGCTTAGTTTTTGCTGAATTTTACTTAAACATTATTTCTACTTCCTTGTGGAGAAAACAGGATATTTAAAATAGTAATATATATGTTGTCTGGAACTCAAAAAAGTGGGGTTTTCCCAGCTGCATTGTTTAGATACAAACAATGTTGTATACACATAATTGCTCAATTTTGTGTGCATCATAATTAGTCCTTTTGTTATCTGTACATAAATTTTAATGTAATGGTACTTGTTCATTTATATCACAGGTAAAAGCCCATAATTTTGAATTCTGGATTAAGTCTATCAATTAATTCACATTTACCTTTTTCATGTAGGTTTCTTCCTTTTTCTTACTAACTCTTTATAATCTTTGTCTTAATTAATTTTTATTTCAGACAGACAAATTAAACTTCACAGAGCCATTACCAAAGAGAAATTCTAAAGGGCAGTTAGTATTTCCTGACCAACCAGATTTCCGTCCTAACATGACACCAAAAGAAGTTTTGGCTGCTGGTAGCTTTGGAGGCACTTATTTTAGACCAATCAAATCAACAGTTACAGGTACTTGTAAATTAATCAACCAATGAAAAAGCTTTTACTGATACATTAATGTTTATTGTGGCTAGACTTTCATGGAAATTTGATCAGTGCTTTCATAATGCTTCAAATTAAATCAGTATGAAGTAATTTTGTTTTGCATGGATGAAAGCATTTTGGACTAGTCCTAAAACTCAGGCTTTTTGGGACTTATTGAAGGGTTCTTTATCTATGTAAAAGCTGTTGAAGTGATGAAATTAAAGAATTTCTGAATTTAGAAAAAATTCTCCCATGATTTTATCATTGACATTATGTTCCTAGTCAAAATACAACGTCATTAGTGAAGTTCAAAATACGTCAATATGTGAAGTTAGACTCATCTGAGGTTGACCAAAATTATTTTTCTATTCCTCTTTTCAGTTTATTCTTCGTGAAATAACGGTCGTCAGATCAGGTGATTCAGTTACCTGAATGATAAATTTATATAGGTTGTCCTAGGCAACTAGACTTTTGAAAACTTGAAACATATTACTCATACAGCATTGACGTTAGTAATAGTTTATTAGTAAAATATAACCTGACTATCTTCTGTGATACAAGCTGTTTTTCTTGTCTTTTTACAGGTAAAAGCTACTCTGGTGTTTGGAAAGAATTACCAAAAGATTGGTTGGAAGGTTTAAATATTGGAAAACAGGTAAAATATTTATGGCTTATTGAATATGTGAAAAATTTGAAAATCAATACTTAGAGTCATCAATTTTTTTCCAGTCATGCTTTATTATTTACTGAAACATCACATTCAGCCATAAAAAAAATTGCAATCATGGTATATAGAGCCATCACATCTTTATATAGGAGAAGTCTATGAGACCTTAGTGTGACTTTAAGTGACTCTGGCAATAAAAGTGAATGCATTCATCACCTTAACCCACTAGCCTAAATCCCAGGTTGAGTGAACATTTATTAGGACTAGTAAAATTACTGATTGCATACAGGCAACCTAGTTGATAATTTCACCCGTTACTATAAAATATTATGAAGTTTAGATTGATGACTGGAACGTATTTTTAAGTAAATTACAATAATTAAAAGTTGCATATTCACAAGTGAAAATATCATTTTCTGAGCTCACAGGTTGAAATAGAGTAAGATCTTACTCCTAAATTGATTAGTATTGTATTTTTCTTCTAAAGCGATGTCATTTTAAAATTATATTTTCACGGCAATGAAAATTTAATTTTGTATTTTCATTGTATATTTGAAATTGTTTTCATCGAATAACACAGTATTTTACCATAGAGCATGAAAGAAATATTTATTGTTTCTAGGTATCCTGTTCAGTGTATGATGATAAAGTGAACACATATGGTGTTAAATGTGGTGGTAGTTTACAAATGTGGGAAGAAAGTGGTTGGATACATAAACAAGATCCATATGGCTGGTTCATGTGGTATTGTAGGTAAGAAAAGCTTATTTGTTTAACATGTTGTAGTAGAATTTATGTGAGTTCATTGGCCAGTTTCTCAAGGATTAGTTCTAGCTAGTGCTTTGTCTTCTGGTACCCTTCCTACACCAAAGGTAATAAGTATGTGGTATTGAATGGAGAGAACCAGGGGGTGCAGTGCTAGATAGTGATATATTTATCATGTGACATCACCAAATTTGTTAAAATTTTAGTAGTTAATGTATAAGCTCTAGTTTGAACATGACATTGACAACATAGTTTCATCTGATGTTTCATGACATTGAGAAAGGTAATAATATATGCATTAAGTTCCACTACTAGGACCTTGAATATGAATGGTCTCAATAACAGTATGGTCTTTATATAGTAGAGGTGCGCGGTATTAGCGGTAACCGTGGTATTTCATCTCGCGGTACAAAACTGCGGTATTTTTGGAAATACCGGTATTGAATTACTTTACTTCCTTTCTGGTAAGCGAGCAGTACCCGTCAACGAGTTATACCTGTAATTTTGGTTTTACACGTTTTTATGTTGTCTTGTACTCTGCGAGACAGTAACGTTGACTAATTTACGACAGTCGTCATTTTCTGAGATAAGTTGATCGTAAAAGTCAGTTAGTAAATAAAATATTACGATTTAATTCAAACTTTCGCGATCGGTTTTAAAGGCCGTGGAGCGCATTTTTTGTATGAATTGGTTTCCTTTGACGATTGTTTTATTTATTTTCATTTTTTCCACAAAATGATGCCGTATTTATTCCCCCATTAATTTAAGTAAGTTTTAGCATAAACCCCTTTCGAATGTCTCATATTAACAACACGTATGGCGTCATAACACAATTATTAGACGGACCGATTCGTTTTAACCTAGGTTCGTTATTTTCAACTTTGATTACGAAATATCGTTCAATTTCGATAAATTTGAGAGAAAAAAATCAAGAATGATTAAGTTGTTATTATTATCACCCATTGATAAGCGGGCCCTTAGTGTTTTTAAAAGTTAATAAATAAATGATATTCTTAAAAGAGCATTTTTATTGTAGCCCTACTACACATGGTAAAGGCTTACTTTGTGGTATACCGTGGTATATACCGTGGTATTTCGTAAAAAAAAACGCGGTATACCATGGTATAAATTTCCTGCCGGTACCCAGCTCTATTATATAGTGACTTTTATTCTTGAAGTAAGCATTTGGGACTTAAAAAACTGTACTTACCATGGTGGTCTTTATAGTGGAACTATATTGTATTTAGTTATTCTTCTATATTTTCTTTGTTGAGAACATCTTGACAAGTTCCCATGATAACTAGTAATACAAATTACGTTTGTCATATGTTAGGCTGACAGAGTATTGCCTACCTCACAGTTCATTTTGTACTGCAGTATGAGTGCTATGGTTCAAGTGTTATTCCAGTTTACTATACATATGTACTGTAGAAGCAATGGTCCAGTGGTAGGATGCATGCTTAGGGATGGAGATGCCCTGGTTTTGCAGGGCCCTGCTAACTTCCTTGAGCAAGAAATTTACCTGCAGTTGTTCCACTCTGCCCAGGTGTAAATGGGTACTGTAAATATCACCTGCTTGAATGTGATTTCAATGATCAGTGGTTTTTGTACAACAATGTGAAGTTGGCTTAACATTGATTAATATTGACTTCTAAGGTAGTTAGGGACTTAATTAGATGTTTGTTTCTTTTCTAGTTTCGCACCATGCCTATAAATTATCATAGACATTTGTTAAAATGCTTCTTAATGAAAAAACCTTGATTGAAAAAACCAAAGTAAATGTTTTCCTGTATATTCTTTTTTCTATTATAATTATTAAGGTTTTTGATAATATGCTGCTGGTTGCCTGTATAATAATTAAGGTTTTTGATAATATGCTGCCTGGTTGCATGTAACTTAGAGATTTCTATTCCAGATTTTATCAAGGACGTCGAACAAGTGACGATGAACGTCAGATAGGGCGATGGTTACGTTGTGCCGGTGATACTGGTAGGTGGCGTAATAATCTCATCTCCAAATGTGTACGTAGTGGTTGTGCATATGACAATGCTGGTGTATCCCCTGTTGTTAGACAGACATTACAACATTGGGCTTATAGACTTAACAAAGAGGATTTTGATGCTGGTGTGAAGAAAATGAAGAAAAAAGGACTTGCATAGTCTTTGGTTGCCTTTCAGAATTTGAAATATCGAAGTAGATCCTCTTACATGCAATTATTGAATACACTTTACATGACATATCTAGAAATGGATGTGTGATGTAAGGCTGCAATAAATCATTTGAATGTCAATTTAATGTGATTCAATTTTTTTCTTATGTTCAATTTTTCATTCTAGTTCATATTATTCAAAATGTACATCAGATAATTCATTTGAGCTTAAAACTAAATGTATTGACTATTGTTATAATATAAATATACTGAATTTTTAAACATTACTTTCAGAACAAAGTCTGTAAACCAAATAGATTTTTGTACTGATTTATTCAGTTTATCATTGTAACAGAAAGTCTAAAATTGAAAGGGACTTGCTGAAAGTGATTGTAATAATACTTAAAATTTTACTATAAACTTTAGAATAATGTAAATGCTAGCATTTTCTATTAGGTGCACTTTCTATCATTTTATCTTAAATAGAAACGCTTATATGCTACAAATAATTTGGATATCATGGATCCCATAAATGTATTGAATTGGCCCTCTTCACAATAACTAATAATGAATTGAATTGTTGCAACAGCCTTTATGTGATTTGTAAGATGTTTATTCTAGCACTAAAACGGAATTTTTTGCTTGTTGATCTTAACAGCTGAAAATTTGGTTTGAACATAGAGTTTAATTAATGTTTCAAGTTACTGAAAATATTACCATTATTGTATGTACCATCCTTTACAGAGAGCTAGGCATACCCAATAAGTTGAAAATCTGATGATTGCTGATTAAAAGTAGATAGATGCACACTAGGGTTCAAAAGTTTCCTTACACATGATGTTTTCATATTTTCTGCTTTTTTTACTGACACATTATTGCTGACACATTTTCTTTAGTATTTTAATTTTGTATTCATAATACAAAATAAAACATAATTGATGTATCATGTTAAACTTAATATTAGTTATGAAACTAATAACTTCATGTAATCAAAATGTACTTCAATGTGCTTAAATTTTAATATGTGTAAAGAAACTTTTGGACCCCTATGTATTTTCAGTTTTGCCAGCGAAGGAATTGGTAATTACAATTTGTTTACATTGTATTAGAATTTACTACTGAAATATTCTTGTATAATTTTGTATATAATTATGTTTTTTTTATTATTCATCTGTATGAAAAATCTTACATTGTCATGTCTTAATTTATTTCAGTTTGTCATAAAATGGTTAGAGAAAAAAATATTTTTATGTACGTTATGAATTTTTGTAGTATGTTTTGTGAACTAATGTTTAAAAAAGATCTCAAGAATTTTTAGTATAAACTTGAATGTTTTTTACTTTAAAATATTTTTTTATTGCTTTTAACTGATACATTTTGTATATACATGTATTTTCTTTATATCTGCCCTCAATGTTTATATCTAAGGTCATTGAAATCTAAATTGTAAGATTGTCATTCAGATTTAATAAAAAATGGGAAGGTGGACACTTTCTATTTTATTTCAAACTCATTAGGGTCTTGTATAGAATGTTTTAAATGATGCACGAGAGAAAACCTTGAACGTTGTTATGTTTCAGTTATCTACTATGTTTCATATTTTAAAAAAGCATACAGTAATTTAAATGCTTTAAACTTGATAAAGCAACATTTTTTCTTGGAATCAACAATAAATAGTAGTGGTGGAGGGGGAAATGAGAATAGAACAATTTTGAACTTTCAATGGCCTTATTTTATTTTATAATGTTTTGTGATAATGTAATTAAATGATCAAATATTGATCTAGTCTGTCTTTTATTGTACATGTATATTATTTTCTACTCGAACATGATGATGTCATCAAATAAACTTATGTATTTGAATTCATGCATTGTGTTGTTATTTTTGTTCATGAAAATTTGTGGACTTCGATATATTTTTGAACTTATATTAAAGTTATGGTCAACTTTGATATCATCACCAGCTATGATACTTGCGTCAAATAAGGCTGCATGTGAGTGACTTTACTGAGGAAAAAGTATGGTAACTGATGGAACTTTACTTAGACAAATTTTTAGTCAAGTCACTGTGGTCAAGCAACCTATTCACTGTCCTGGACATGCTGAGATCTCTGTACCTTAACTTTTAACACTATATTATTTGAAATGGAATGTTTCATATAACATGGATTTCACTATACTAACTGTACCAAATCCATTGCTCGTCACAATCACTGTGGTCACAATAGGATATCATAAATTGTAGGTTTGAGCCCTAGATTTGTTGGCTGATCCTACAGAACACTTGACATTTTATTTGTTTATTTACACAATTGATTATTAATCATTGTATAAGTATTAGTTAGATTATGTTTTCATTTTACTATAAGGTTTAGTGCGAGGGGCGGAGCCCCGAGCACTGAACCTTATAGTAAAATGAAAACATAATCTAACTGGCTTAGCACAGCATTTTCCCCAAGTTCAACACGCTTCTATACTATACAATATAGTACATGTCTACTATCAACAATCCTCGACAGCTGATTGGACGAGGGGAAAATGCTATGTGCTAAACTGTATATTTTCTTATTCATTCTTAGTTCCGATGACCCTGTAAAATGAATTAGATATACACTTTTAATTCTCTGTATATATAAGACGATAAATTATGATGGTATTAGATGAAAAATGAATATTAATTGTTCTATTTTATAGTATTTTTAATGCTGATTATGACCTTAAATTTCGTATAGAGTCATACTTATGTTCTGCAATAAAATTTATTTGTTTGCTTAACATTATTTGTTAAGTACACCAGTATTATAGGGGACCATGCTAATTACTCACTACTTGTAAAATCTTTATGTACATCAATTATCTATAAAGAGATGACAACTATTAGGTTAATACTGACCAATCATGTTATTTTTTCGTTTTGTTTCATTGATAAACCAATATTACTGAGATTTATTTATAATTAAACAGTATAGATCATTCGTTTCAATCATGCAGTTAGTATAGTAAAATTAAGATAATAGTAATAAATATTATTTCGCCCAATTTTGCCATAAATTTCAATTTCGTGTTTTAGCGACACCGGTTGATTAGGCGCGTTTAACCCGCGACATAAAAAATTGACAACATGAATGAGACAGAAAAATACAGTGAATACACAATACCTAGAAAAGACAATGTGTATTGTGTAGAGTTTTGTCCCACTGAAACATCGTCTCAGTTGTTAGCTGTTGGTTCAAATTCAAAAGTTTCCATCTATCTCTGTAAATTTAGGGTGAGTAAAAATTGTCATGAGTTTTCGCGATGTTGACACGATTTGAATTCTATCAATTAACACGGGTATATCTACACCTAACGGATACTGGCCACACTAATTTCATTGAGTAATAATACCAGGGATTATGTATAAGTAGTAAAGGGTTAAATTAAAAAAAAAGAACTGAGAAAAATGTACTGTACAAATCCATGCATATGGGGGGGGGGTTTAAAGAAGACGAATGACGTCTTGCGACCTCAACTCCAGTAAAGTAAAAGTAAAGAGCTGTTAAAAAGTGGTTGGAGCAATAGTCTTGTACTAGTAGTAGGACGCATGCTTAGTATGATGATTATTCTTCAAGAATACAATAGTAACAACGACGTTTATGTCCTATTAGTTGAAATCAGCTTAAAGTTAAACCGTTCGAAAACGATGTTTTTACTATTAAAGCGACATTTTAACATTCTTTTATTACATGCAAAACATTTCATTTGAATTCTTTGTATTTAATCATAGGAGCCTGTAAAAACCAACAGGTAAAATGGGGTTACTTTTCCGACATTTTTCATGTTGATATTTTGGGATCAAGAGGGCCTGGGTTTGAATCCCACTAGGGGCACTGCTAATTTCCTTGAGCAAGAAAGTTACCTGTGATTGCTTCACTCCACCCAGGTGTAAATGGGTACCTGCAGGGGTGGAATAATTCTGTTGGGCCAATTTGTTGGCTGCACTAATAAGCGGAGTAAAATGACTCCCAAGGTAGATTGATAGATAGATACCAGTAGCCCAATGACCAGGGGTAATAGCTGTTAAGTTGATGAACGCGAGTAAGCATGAAACTTGGACTATAAAATGCAATATAATTACTAAAAATCAAGATACGTCTCGAAAGCTCTTGGGTTCAAATCTCAGTTTGTGCCATGGATTTTTATTGGGTTATATTTGTAATACACTAACAATCGTGTAATTGCACTGTTAGATAATCCCACAGCAGGCCTTTTTTTCCTTCTTAACGTGACCCCGTTAAACGGCGTCTTCCCCAAGCAAAAAAAGTATCTTTTTTTCCCCAAAACAAACCAATTTTTCCCCTCAACAACCATTTTCCCCTTCAAAATATCTTAAAACTATGTATAAACATCGAAAATACGGCAAAAGAGAAACCGGAAATCTCGCAGGATTTAATTATCGAAACGGTTATTTACCAATATTCTATTACACGAACGGAACATGGTCATTTCGTTAAATAAGTTTATCAAAAATATAAGTAATCAAGTCTGCTAGTCCTTCAAATTACCAGTTCGTTAATTTCTTGCTAATAATTCGTCCTCAATCACATTCGCCCCTATATTATTCGCACCCAAACCGGCATCGAATTAAAATTTTTTTGTTTGTATTTTCCCTGACGTACGTGGTATGTCTTTCCGAGCATGTTGCAATCGTTGGGTTACTTACGGAATTGGCGCAATTATACAAAAAATACGAAAAATGACATAAGAAATAATTGTACCCTGAATTTGTTTTCTTAAAAACTTCAAAACATCGGTATGAGTCCTAGTCAGGTATTAATCAGTTGAAAACACAACACATTTAGTTTGAAAAACGAACTAATGATTTCAATGACAAAGGAACTAACAGTACCCCTGCCAGTGACAACTAGGAACCTTTGAATGAAGAACTTGATGCCCTTTTGGTTGAACATGGAATTAGTCAACACCCATTGATGATGATACCTTTAAAGTCACTAAATCTCCACCCAACAAACATAAACAATAACAGTTTAAATGAAATATGATTACAAGAATTAAATATAGATCTAGATAGTCTAGTTTTATTTTTACCCATTTTCCAATTATCGCGCGCCATTTTTCCCCTTGTAAAAGGCTACAGGCTACTTCCCCAACACATGAAAAAAAGGCCTGCACAGACAATCAAGCTCCAAGAATTGAGGATTAGTTCCATTATGGAGGGGGTGTATGTAGTAGAGGTAAAATTATATGGCACTTGTACTCCCTTGCCTTTGAGCTTGTTAAACTCAAAAATTGGATGATTTTAAAGTAATTTTAGAGAAGGTGCCAGTAAACAGTCCCTGTTTTAGAAGGAAAAAAGGTCTGAGTCTGCAAACTCTTTGGTTTAGAACATTGCGCTGGATTCTTGTCCATGACCATAGGCTGGTAATCTTATCAACTATTGAATGATTCTTCTAGTTAATGTTTGAAGGTAGTCATCTCTGAGAAAAGTAAAGATTCACATCATGCATTGAACTTTGACTGGCAAAAATGAAAAAGATCGCTCACATTTTTTTCTCCAAATTTTAATGGCATACATAGTATCTATTCATGTATGCAATATAAAAACAACATGGTGCTATATTAACTATGGATAGAATAATGCCGTTATTGTGGGTCAGACAAAGAATATCGAACTTGTTTGTACTGTGAATCTTTAATTAATGCTAACGATCTTTGTGACTGTTTCAATGCTAATTTGAGCCTCATTAGTTTAGACAGAAATACACCAAACGCTGTAATATTAATCTATCTGGCCGTTTCCATGCTGATTTGAGCCCCAGTAAGTTAGACAGTAATATTTTTGCTGCGATTTACACTCGCAAAAATGTTAAAATAAAAGTTACTCACAATTTAAAAAATTTACTCGCATTTTGCGAGTATGCGAGCTTAAATTCGAGCCCTGACATTATGTATTGTAAACATTTTCAGGAAGAAGAAGAAGTGGATGATTTTGAGTATGAACAACTTCATGATATACAGAATGGTTGCCGTGTAACAGCTTTAGCTTGGAGTCCAGAAACATCTATAACTTGTTTACCAAGAAATATCAGGCAGGTTTTATTTGTAGTTATATTTCTTTACTCATGAGTAGCATGACTTTGACTTTTGGAAAACACTTTTTCTTAACACAGTCTTGTCTTATGCCTAACTCCTGTAGTTGTACTGTAGTACATGTATAACTCCTTGTGTAAAGCTGTACTAAGTTTATCTTATATATAAGAAAACTGTATAAAACAGATAAATATTGTGCATAAAGTTTAACCCCGACCTGACATTTATGCAAGAATATTCATTTCGTTTAATACAAATATAGTAATTAATGCTCGATTTCACCGTGTCCGTGAGGATTATGTGAAATTCAACACATAAACATACTTCTATAATTTTACAATCTCTGCCAAAGAGTAGAATAGGCGTGGTACTGATTTTCGTCGGGATATGTGTAGATGATAATTAGATGCAAAGGTGAAAGGTCAGATTGGGGTCAAACTTTATGCACAATACTCATATTATTCTAATCTTGTTGTGACTGAATGTATCACAGGTCTAATGTTTATCTGTTACAGATTGGCAGCTGGTGGCAGTGATCATAGAATACACATATTTAACTCAGATCTTAGAGGAAATGATTCTGTTATGGTAATTTTAATTTCTTTCATTCTATGATATTCTATGTTAGAACCTGGATATTGCAATGTTAGAAATTCACAGAACTAGGTCTGTAACTTGTCAGTGAACTTCATGATGAATCTTAGACTCAAAGTTTACAATGTAATGTATATTCAGTGATAAGAAGAGATCATGTAATGAATGCCTGTTTTATGTTTACATTATTTTATTGGTAGGCAGTAATAGTTTCCAAGTCTGATTGATATCTTGTTGTCCCTGCTAATTTGCAGCAGTATATTCTATAAGTTATTGGACATTTTTAACTTAAAATAGACTTTAACACTTTTTGCAAAACTGGTTTGTATAAAAACAACTTTACTGCATCATAATTGAGATGGTAAACATGCATACATTTATAAACTCTATAAGTAATAGAAATTGTAATTTAATTGCTCTCATATAATGCTTCAATATTTATTAAATGTACAACCTGGATGGATCGATTTTTTTACTTACAAAATGTACTTTTGTGTCTGAATAAGTACTTTATACTGATGTTTAACCATTTAATTTCCCAGAAAATCGAGTGTCCCCACGGAACACCCAGCTTGGCAGTTTTGGAGTCCCTTCCCATTTTTTGGTGTCCTCGGGATCCCGGGACACCGTTAGTGTCGAGCGCTGGATAATAAATAAGGATTTAAGTGAAATGCATTTATTTTATGTTATCTTTTTTTACCTTTAATTTGATTTTATATCAACAAAAACTAATGATTTGCAATAGACAGAATGTTCTAGTTGTTTTCAATGAATGTCATATAAAATTTTGCAAAGGAGATTTATTTCTTAATTTTCAGATTTTAGAGGGTCACACAGATTTTGTTAACTCATTGACTTTTGATCCAGAGACTGGTGACCGGCTTGCTAGTGTTGGTGATGATAAATGGTGTAGAATATGGGATAAAGATGGGAACCAAGAATTAACCTTCCCATTAAGTGCACAAGGAATGTCAGTTTGTTGGCATAGAGAAGAACCTGTTAAGGTAATAAACCTAATTGAGAAATTCGGCGATCCAATTTATTGTTTTTTTTCATCTGTGAACTGACAGTACAAACAAAGTTTGTTTCACATTATTGCTGAAAAGCATTGAACACAGATCAGGGTTCGTACAGACCTGGAAAAGTCATGGAAAATCGTTTTTTTTTTAAGAAATCATGGAAAACTCAGGGAATTCTGAAATTTGGTAATTTATCAGGGAATTATCATGGAATTTCACAAAATAATCATGGAATTTCTAATAAATATCCTTGAATTATTTAATCTGCAGAGTATTATTTGCTTGAAATAAAAATTGACGAAAAAATTAAAAGTGCATTTAAGTATTAATTTAAAAGAGAATTCATTTAAATGCATTCTACTAAATAAATGAATTCAATCATTTTTATTACGTTTTTATTATGTTATTTTTACCATATTGAGGACTGGTGTTGTTAAACAGATGAAATTTGATATCATGGAAAATTGAAATTTATCATGGAAAAGTCATGGAAAAATCATGGAATTTTAGGTCAGCAAGTCTGTACGAACCCTGACAGATTAAATTGTATTGATTTGAACAATCAAAGTTTGTTCTGCAGAGATTAGCCTAAACATTTAATTTTCCAGACAAAGTCTATTGACTTAATGTACTTTACAGTCATTACGTTAACCCACTAGCCTCAAGCCTGGGGTTAGTAAAAATATATTCTGTCTAGTTAATGTAGCTTATTTCATGTAGTTGGGGTAAAGTTAAAATGTTCTTGTTATTTGATTTCTGAAAATTTCATATAAATTATGTTCTTTTTTTAGGTGATGGTAGCACAGAAAAATGGTGTTATAAAAATATTCAGTTTAATTTTACAGAATCAATTAATGTCATTTGATACAAATCAGGTCCCTCTTATGGAAGCAGACTGGAGTATAGGTAATAAGGGATTACTTATAGGGGCTGTTGCAGGATCTGATTGGGTCATGTTTGATGTTTCTGTTTCAAGGTAAGTTAGATATTAAAGAAAGAGTATTCTTTCTTGCTTTACTGTTAAATGTTGTGTTATTCTATGAAGATGAATTTGATAGAAATTTTGAATGGTATATTTTCATTGTTGTGAATGTATAATCTCATATATTCTTCATCAAATGACATCATCTTAAAGACATATGACGTCATCTTGGAGAAGAAATGATGTCACGTTATAATTAATGTAATATACCTTTACAAAACACTTAATTATACCCCCGCTTCGAAGAAGAGGGGGGTATACTGTTTTATTATACCCCCGCTTAGAAGAAGAGGGGGTATACTGTTTTACCCTTGTCCGTGCGTGCGTGCGTCCGTTACAAAATTTCCGTCACAGTTTTCTCAGCAACTATAACATGCAGCAGCCTAATACTTTGCATATTGCTTCATCCCATAGTCCCATGTGGTGTAAAGCGATTTCATGCTCCTTGCTCATCTACTTCCTGTTTGTCGCATATTTTTAGATTTCGTTAAATGAAAGTTACATTATGATAGTCATATTTCTCAGTGGGGGGTATCACTAGTGAGCATTAGCTCACAGATTTACTTGTTAAGCATGGAAAAAATTGAATATTCTTCAAATTTGGTGTTAGATCTTTTTTATTTTAACTTGCGAACTCGGCTGTGCCACTATAGAAAATATGTTTTCTAAGCTCTTTCAGTGAAAACAAAATTGACCGTACTTTAAGATTAATGAATATCCTCTAAATATTGACTCCTTTCAATCTCGTTTAAGTCATATTCTATGGTACAAGGAGATTGTAGCAAACCAGTGGTTATAATTTGAAATATTATTCTAAATATGTTATATTATATTTTATTATTTCTTGTTTACAATAGTAAGTAATCTTAAAAGATGTTATCTCTCATAAATATTTTGTATACATATATGCATGGAAGTTACTACATTTTTCAGTCGACCTGTTGCAAGAAGACAAATACATGTCGAAGGAACTCGTTATTTTCGTTGGGCAAAATGTCATGATTCATTAGTAGCTTCTGTTGGAAGACCAGGAAGACAAATCAAAGTTTTCAATGCTAAATCATCTCAGGTATATTTAGTTTCTAGATTTTTTAGTTTTTTTTTGCTTGAATGGCAATTAATTTGAGTGTCCCGATTCTTTGAAAAAAATCTCTTTTTCCTCATTTGAAAACCGAAGAATTTCTTGAACATCAGCTTTGATCTTCAAAAGCAAGCATAGTTTAGTGGTTATGGCGTAGGACTGGTAATTATTGAATAATCAATTCTGCGTTGGTTCAAATCCGATCCAAAGTTCATGTTTTTCTTTGTCTAAGAAACTCAATACTTTCTGCTTAGTTAACAGTACTGCGGTATCTGGAAGTAGACTTTTTGAGTTATAGTTGTTAGTTGTAATTATTTGATTCAAAATTGAGCCGAAAAAAATTGGTATTGCATAACTTCTGCATGAAAAGTATTTAGTACATGTATTTAAGTTAAGAATTTTATTTTCTGTGACAATACTACTTGTCTTAGTCATTGATGATATTTTCATATTCGAGATTAGTTTTATCATTAGTACAAGTTAGATAAACCTGGGTTGATAGCGCAGTTGGTAGCGCGCCGGGATTTGGAATCTCGTGCCTGAGGGGGTGCGGGTTCGAATCCCACCTGGGGAGGTTATACCCTTCCATGAAAATTTGACAATAATGTCGATTTTCCTCCATTGATTAGATAATATGGAGAAGTTTCCGGCCTTGGGGAAGGGTAGGTGAGACTGGTTATAGACAATGGTCCAGGAAAGCTAGGTTATGTGCGCTGGACACCGTAAAATGACCTAAATTGTGTTGAAACGGCGTTAACTCCAATAAATAAATAGATGAACAAGTTTAGATATATGTTTAGATGAATGGTCCATTTGTAAATTTATAGCTTGTTACCTATAGCATCTGATTGTAGCAATACACGTGTCTATTCACATTGAAACCCAAATAATTACCATAATTGTATGGGTATAACACGTACACATGTATAACAAGCATTTAAAAAAATGAGCAAAATCTGAATAAAAAAATTCTGCCGATTTTTTCAGCAAAATCAAAAAAAAAATTTTGGCTAATTTTTCATACTGGGAAAAGTTTGTACTAGTAAAATTTTCATTTTTGAATGCATTAGTAAAATACAAAAATTAATTCCTATTGTTAAACTTGCATGTTGAATAAAATTAATCTCCAAAGTGTAATTATTATGAACATTGTAAGTCTGACCATTAAAAAAGTGGACTATAACATATATTGTTTCTTATATCAACTGCTAAACAAGGGATGTAACTCTTCCAATTCTTAAATGTTTATAGTATGTGCATGACCTATCTCCCTTATATCTAATCTTCACATAATATATCTAATCTGTTTCAGGCCCCTATTACATTATCACAAACAGTAACATATGGTATATCATGGCATCAAAAGTTACCTGCCCTTGCTACAGGAGGAGATCAAAAAGTTCATATTTATATGTTTGACTCTTTGTAAAATATTGTATTGTATACTACGATGTGTTCTTTATTTTGTAATAAAAATTGTTATAATGTTGTAAAAGATTAATTTTGTTGTTTATTAATTTTTTTTATTTGTGTTGCCTGATCAAGATAATTAAAGGAAAAGATTTGCTCAGTCAGAAGAGCATCTTACTCCAGAGGTCATGGGCTTGCTTCTCCATTGGGACAAACATATTGTTGAATTTTATTCAACTGTCAGCGGCACATACATTAAATCGGCTTATTTAAATGCTGGATATTTGGTTGATATTTCTCATACATGAATATGGAGATCTTTTCTATCATGAGTACTGAAGTATTGTTATGAATATTTAAATCAGTGGGGTTATTGTATGAGTCACTGAGAGAAGAATAAAATAGAACAATACCCTTGTAAAGTTTGGTTGTGAAATATTTTCCAGTCATACTCTTGTTTAGCTTGTATCAAGTACTGCAGGCAATCTTAACAACAAAATAATTATTGTAATGATATTGGAATTGTACTTTGGGACTTAATTACTAAGTGGTTTTAAGCCCGCCTGGCTAGCTCAGTGGGTAGCGCACAAGTCTACTGATTGAGGGGTCGTAGGTTCGATTCCCAGGTGGGGCATACTTTCCTGGAGCTTGGTCATGAAATAGTTTTCTACGGCCATCTCCCTCCTACCACTCGGCCCACTGATTCTAAATCATGTAGGGCAGTAGTCAGCTGCTGATGAAAGTATGCTCCTAGTAATTAGTTATCAGCAAAATCCAGAGATTTAGCCTTTCCAGGAACAGTGAGTAGGTGGACTGACTGCTGTGATATAACCTATACATTGTGTTGCTACGGCATTAAACCCAATAAACAAACAAACAAAGTGGTATTTTTTAATACTAAATGTTAATACTTAATTCTTAAATGTTCAATGAAAAAGTGATAGTACTGCTATGATTGAATATTTGCCAAGTGTATGCTTTTGAATAGCTATTGAGAAGTGTCTTGAGGAAAAACCCTTATTTGAATGTAAAACCCATTTCAGTATTAATTTTTCATGAACATTAATTGGATGGAAACTCAAATTAATGGACAGAAACTCGTCTTGAGTTAAAACTCATGCTTGAATATTATTGTGAAATTGGACTAAATTTTCGTCGCATGTTGTCAATAACTAGTTCATTACTTAGTATACTTATCACATTCAATGATGGGGCTAGTAGAATCTTGAATACAATCATGAAGCACAGAAACATATTAAGCAAATGACAGTGTGTTTAATGAATGCATTTATCATTCAATGAATTGTGTCAATACATGAAGTAAATTACTTTATAGTCAATCGCTTTTGACTTGGTACACTTCCAGCAGGAGCTCACTAAACTTCCATTCTACACTGCTATCAATCCAGGTTGTTGAAGGGTGCGATAAAGCTATGAGCTATGCTAGTTGTGTTAATCGATATTAGCTGCTAAACTTAACAGATTGGCCCAATTCTGAGGGCTGGAATCCGCAAAAAACTAATTTTTCTGAATCGGTTGAGAAACTCATTAACTACCAGTACTATTGATCTAACTTTTTCTGTCTTTTCACTTATCACTGTCAAAATCTTTTTTTCATATATATTTTTTCTTCGCTACTTCCAGAAACCTAAATGTCAAACCAATTCTAGTAGTTTAGTGTTATGTGAATGTAGACATAAATCTCTTTTTGGTCTTGAAGGTTGGTGCCATCCATTTTCTGTACCAGCAGATCACTTTTAACCAGGTCTTACCAGGTTAGCTTTGGTCTGCCTCTGCTTTTGTAAAACATAAGTTTAAGAAAAACTACAGTTTAATTCAATTTTGGTGTGTCAGCTCAAAACTAGTCTAACTATATGTAAATAAAGAAGGATGTAGACTAGTTTTGAACTGCCCCATTGATTTATATCAGAACTTCTTTGAAACTGTCTTGAAATAATTGTTACTTCAATGATGTGACTGTGTTTATTTCATACTTATTTAAAACTTGTATACAATTTTGTATGAATGTATTTTCAATGATTAGTAAACACACTTTCTATGTAAATTATTTAGCCTATACATTTAATATTTCATTGGTTTAAAGAGAACTGTTTCAATATTATCATTGAAATCAAATTGATAGTGTTAGAATATTTTTTCCAACATTTTTTTCATTATTGATTTTAATTTTTTTACGAAAAAAGATTTCTTTTGTTGAAGTAAGTTTCTATACCCTATTACTTATCGTGTTTCATTATTTGAACTTTACTTTCATCTTGAAAGTTTTTTGTAAAACCTTAAGCATGATGCTGTTTTGTGTTCAAAGATTTCATTTTTCTGATATTTAATTGAGTAGTAATTGACAAAAGAATCTAGGCTCAGGCCAAGTGAAATTCTTGTTTTTGTTAGGTTCAGGGTAGAATGGGGACAATTCTGTCACAAAATCAACTCTAACTAAAATAAGTAAATAACACTGATAACATTCATAACTTCAGTTTAAGAAGGACACATCTACCTAATGAATATTAATGAACAATAATTGCATTTTTAATTATATATATCTTCTATTAGGCTGCAGATTTTCCTAATTTTTACGCGTTTGAGTTCTTCATTTAAAATGTATTTCATTTAAGCTCTAGTAATATTTTCAATAAATCTCCCTTTTAAGTTAAATACATGCACAGAGGTGCTATATGGTTCCATATGTTTGGATCAATAGTAGAGCGTTTTGATTTTGGTAAATTGCTAGATTACTATACACAGTGAAGTTCTGTTTTGAGACCATCAAAATCTATTGTTCTAATAGCATAAAGATCTTAATATAGTAACCTATTTCATATGGTACTTTAGAATTGTCAAAAATTATTTGATTTTCTGATAATCAAGGAGGTATTTATACCAAAATATCATGTAGCCCTAAGTTTTGGTTGCCAATGCCTGATGGCCAGGAAACAGATATTTTAATTGCCAAAAAATCTTGACACTGTTTATGATGATACCAGTTTTTTATATCATTTTCTGTATAGAGCATGCCTTTATTATTTATTTAAGTAGTTTCTTCAATTATCATTTAGTATGAAATGATTTGGTTTATTATAACATGTTATAAACATGTTATCTTTAAAGTTTATCATTTTGCAACATAAATTCATAACAGAAATACAGAACTTTATACATACAGTCTCAGATATAGGTCATCTCTTATACAGTAACATTTTGTTTGATATGTCATTAAATGGAATCAGAAATTGACAAAAACAATATTTACAGAACTTGGCCTAAAGTGTTTGTAGTTTTTTTTCTGCAATCTTTATCAGTTTAAACACAATATCAATACATATGTTTATTGAACAGAAAAATTCATTGAATAACTTTCAAGATTGTTGATTTAGTTAATGCTCCCTATCTTCTGTTTTTGACATTAAATCAAATGTTTAAATCTGGTCATTGCTGGGTGCCGGGTTTGTACAACAATAAATTGTAATCCCTTAAAGTTAAATAGCTAGAAATATGGGATTAATAAAAAAATCTAACATGTATATCTGTAAGTGGATAATACTAAAAGTTCACAAGGTCATTTGAGTTGTTTGATAGTGATTTTAAGGTAGTTCTGTCATTTCTAATTTAATTGAAAATGGCTGCCACATTACCTTTCTTCTTATTGGCTATGTACATTAAACACTCCTGTCTAATGCTTTAATCATAATTACTATTTTTTTAGTGCTGGAAATGATATCATTAAAATTTTGAAAGAAGCAAATTTTTCAGAATGGACTTCGAAAGTGAACAGGACCAGTTCACCTTAAATATTAGAAATGTAGAGTGATTAGACAAATCTAACTTAAACTAAAGATGTGAACTGTTTTATATAAATATAGTGTTAAGTTCAAGTAGAAAGGATTATTGACATAGTACCAAATCTTATCAAGGATTTAATCTGTTAGTCTGTTAGATCAATGTTAATTCTGTATTGAGTGACCATGTAGAACTAGAATTCTATATTTTACAAATTATTTCACGTTTCGGACTTAATTTGTGTTTTTCAATTATTTGTTAAGATAAAAAGTTTTTGAATAAGAAATATGAATTTGTAAGTGTCATTTGGTAAAGAAATATGGAAGTTATTCGTTCTACAAATATTGTATTCAATAATAAAGATCCACATGGCTCTAATGTAGGAAATGGTAAAAGCTTGTACAGGAATAATGCTACAAAACCAGGACCCTCACAGCAGAATGGTGGTTCTCCAAGAAAGGGTGCCACTTCAGAGAGCCCAATCAAATCTGTGCAACCATCACCCATGGGAGTTACTGAAAGTCCAAAATTTTTGAGCCCAGCTAAAGTAGGAGCCCCGGTGCCCACTGAAGACTCTCCAGGATTAGAAGATTCTCCATTGTTTAAGAGAGTCCATGATCTGCCTGGACATCCTGTCTTAGAGACCCCTACATCATGGAAGAAAAGAGAGAGCCCTGCTGATAGTGGAATTGAGATGACCCCTATTAGTATATCGCCAACAAAGGTCTCAAACCCTAAGGTAACAGTTTTTACTTTATTTTTCTTAGATTTGTATTTTAAGTTGCTACACAAGGCCTTGTAATATTTTGAATTCCTTGACTTTTGTTAAAGTTTTGCTTATATTGAAAATGCTGTATAATTTGTTGCTTGATAGGAATTTAGTTGAATAATTCAACTGTTACTGTATTCTGAAAAGTTTATTCTAGTATAGTGCGTAAATATTGACCCAGACCTGACCTTTCACATTTGCATCTAATAATTATCCACACATATCCCGAGGAAAGTCAGTACCACGCTTATTCTACACTTCGGCAGCGATCGTAAAATTATAGAAGTATGTTTGTGTGTTAAGTTTTAATTCATAATCCTCATGGTCACTGTGTAATCGAGCATTAATACTACATTCGTATTCGATGTAATGAATATTCTTGCATAAAGGTCAGGTCGGGGTCAATATTTACACACAATACAGTAAAGTTCCACTAATCAGATCATCTCAATAAATGGTCTAAATACTGGAATGGTCTTAATATATGGACTTTTTCCTTCTTAAATTAAGTATTTTGTACTTAAAAATTGTTAAAACTCACATAATTTTACAATTACCAAGAAAGTATACATTACTGTATATACTCACTGCTGTTTCTTGTTATTAAAATGCCTCCTGTTAGTGTTTGTTCTTGCTTGCTTTACACATATATATCAGTCTATGAGTATTAATGGATTGCATACATTTACTATTTCTATTGTGAAACAATATTTCACTTCAATTGAAGAAGTACAGTGTAATATTTTTTTTCATTTGATATGTTTGAGTAACTAGACAATGTTACTTAGTAAATTTTACTGAACGCACAACAAGTAAGAACTTAGAAATGGTAATAATCAGAAAGAGTCATTTCATAAACATTACTATTCTTGAATACCGAGGTTATCAAGATTCTTGATCGCTAGTATCTAGAATCCTACTAGACTCTAGGTACAAGAATGGTACATTACATAAACTTACTGACAGTAAACAGAATGATGATATAAATGGTAGCATCTTCCATATTCTACATCATTTTCTAAATACACATTTTGTATGACTTCAATTATTGATTTAAATCGCATTTAAATCTACTTGTTCACAGATCTGTTCCATTATCTTTTGATTTCTTAAATTTGTCTGTAACAGTGTTAAGAAAATAAATTGTTAATACTTAAAGATAAACTGACCTATAGATTGTGTGAAATATATAAAAGTCGCAAACACGCTAAAATTACGGGGGGCATCTTTTAATAGATTAGTCCTGACTGCGGGTTTAGCGCAAAACGGTCTTAACTCACTCTTTTCTTATATTGAGTAACAACCGTTTAGCGCTAAACCCACGAATTATTCTGAACGTCAATTTGCACTAAAATTGTCATTAACAAAACTTTCACTACCTAATTAATTCAAAAATGTTTCTATTCAATTTTGAGAGTTGTAGAAAAGTTGATATTTAGCGGTGAACAAGTAGCTGTTATACATTACAGTTTGAAGTGACAAGTAATATATTGTATTATATTGAGTAAAAATTTGTTATGATTGACTCAATCAATACTGATTTATATACTCTAAGTAGTCTATACCCAGGCTTTCATATTTCATCCAAATATTTTATACATGTTATATTAGAATGTAGATAAAAACCTGTATATAGAACGGTTTATATACTGCCCTCCAAAAGTTCCTTAACACATTCACAATTTATATTGTACTAAATAGAATTTCAAAAAATTGTAAAAACAGTTCATTGATTAACGATTTTCAGTTTTGCCTTTTCTAATCAGTCCATTTATCTTATGATTATGAAATAACAAAATATCTCAAATTTGATATTGGTTCATTGAGATACATTGGACATAGTTTCGGAGCCTGGTAGGTAATGCTAGCTGCAACTCAAAAATAAAATGTACTAATAGAAATTCCATTTTCATTGCATGAATAATTATTGAAATAAACAATAATAACGTTCATGAATAATTAATTAAATAAACAATAATAAAAAAAAATCTTAAAATTTGAACTTAGAAACTGAAGTAATTCAATTAATTGTACTGTGAAGAAATTTTTGGAGGGCAGTGTATAGGGATAAAATATGTGTTATTTAAACACTCTATAGTTGTAAGTATTTGTATTGAATGATAATTTAAAGTCATTAAGTTAAAATGTGAACATGCCTTATCAATACAATATGAATTGATTTCTTACAAACTTGATACGGGAACCAGGCTAATGTAAGAGTGTTAATTCAGTCTTCGTGTAAAAATACTTGTTTTAATCCTCTTATTTGATAAAATATTTTGTTGTCTTGTTTGATTTTTTAGCATGCTCATTGTATGTTTAGCACTAATGAAAGAATGAATGAAGATGGTAGTGGTTATCTCCCTTGTCACATATTGGGTTAAAGTGTTTGAATAATTTTTGCTTGTTTTGCTTGTCTCTTACATGTATGTATTGGGATAAAAAGTTTGAATAATTTTTGCTCTGAATGGTTGAGTTTTATTGAATTTAATACAATACAATAAACAGCCTTTCTTATACTAGACTTACTTTAAGACTGCGAATGTTTAAATGTTATATATCTTACTTTCATGTTTTATATGTTAAATGTAATTCATCATGACTGTTCCAAAGATATTATATATGTTGAAATGTGCATTTTAAGTGTGTAGAAATAAATCTGTCATAAAGCTCTTATCTATTGTTTTTCTATACAGTATTTTATAATATATTGTGCTCGGTATATATATTGTAATAAGATTACTTCCCTAATTGGATTTCTTTTTTTTTCTTTTTTTGGAGGCATGAAGCGAGTAACCCCGTTTATTTTTTTTCTATCATAAGTACAAATACATTTTAATTCAAATGGCATATAAATATCATATAATGAGTTTGAAATCAAGAGAGAGATCTGAAAGAGTAGATCATGATGTGAGAGAAAAATCATGTTAGCTTGAGAAAGGAAGATTATAAGAGTAGTAATATAGAGAATAACATTTTCATGTCAGGAATGTGTATACAAAATTAACAAGAATAATATTACCTGTTGTGAGTCTGTGTCAAAGCTGCCAATTTTGCCAAGATAATAAGTAATAATAATAGGAAAAAATCTATGTGTCCAAGTTCCAAGTCCTGTTGCCAGTTAGGTTGTGATATCTTAAAAATTAATATGTTGTGAAGTATTCTACATCCCTTAGTTTTCTTTATTAGTTTTGTGAATTAATAATTGAACAGTATTTTGCTCATTGATGCCTAAATGATCTATATTTAGTGTACACCTAGACAAGTTTGAATGTTTTAAACAAAGAGACAATAAATGGGAATTAGATACCTGTGCTGTTTTCCATGAGTGTGGCAAGCGGAGCCCAACATTTATTAAATTTACTTTTATTGCATTATATTGTTCTGTTTTGTACATAAAAAACATTTTCTTTTTAAAAGAATCCATGTCTGGAAGTCTAGAATTCATTTTACAATAATATAAATACTGTAATACCTAATTGGATTTCTGATATCACAAATTATTGTATTGTTTACCAGCATTTTGTCAAAATGTAGGCACATGTATAGTATCAAATAATACTATTTTCAGAATTTCCTATTAATATCACTCATTGAATTAAATTTTCTTAAACATTTGTCAAATTTATTATGTTATAAAATTCAGTGCAAAATTATCAACTAGCCTGCCTATATGGAATGAATAATTCTCAGTGACACAAACCTGTATTCACTGGCGTGGGATTAGAGCTAGTGTGTTTAAGCAATGGTTGGTATAATACATTGAATTGAATTTTGCAATTCTTCCTGATTTTATTCATGAATAAATGTATGTTCTTTATTGTTGGTATGAATATTTAATGTAGCTTTTAACAGAATGGTACTTGACAAAACTAGTCAATATTGTTAGAGTCACTACATGTACACCGAGAAATGTAGATTATTTATAGTTGGGTTTTTTTTGCCCGCCCGGCTAGCTCAGTGGGTAGTGCACTAGTTACTGATCCATAGGTCGTAGGTTCGATTCCTGGGCGGGCATACTTTTGTGGAGCTTGGTCATGAAATAATTGTCTACAGACATTCTCCCTCCTTCCACTGATTCTAAATCATGTAGGGCAGTAGTCAGTCACTGACGGAAGTATGTGCCTAGTAGTTGGTTAACAGCTAAATTCAGAGATTTACCGGTAGCCTTTGTGAGTAGGTGGACTGACTGCTATGATATAACCTTATAATACAATGTGTTGCTACGGTGTTAAACTCAACAAAAAATATGTTTTTACAGTAACTTTGGTGTATAAAGCTGTTTTTTTATAGATAATTTCCAGTTGTATTGTAGAAATCTGAATATATAAATACCTAATGCAGGGCTTGAACCCATGACTTTCCCCTTACAAGTCAGTCGCTGTACCATTTGAGCTAATCAGTAAGGTAAATTGCCCTGCTACAATAACTTTCATTCTTGATTAAGAATGAAATTACTTTAAATTCAATTATAATTTTTTATCAAATTTTACTCAGTTTAAAGAAAAGCCAAAAGATGGTAGTTTAAGCCTTCTAAAAATTGCATAATAAATCATAGCAATGCATTTCATTTTGAAGTATATAAATCAACCAATAGTGTAAGTAAGTTCATGTATTTAAACTGGGGTTCTTGATTCAAGGTCATACGATATTAACTTAAACCATTTATATCATTAACTTGTTAGAATGATTTCATGAAAAACCAATATTTTTATTAACAGATGTTAAGAAGTTTTCACAACTCTTAGATGTATATATTTTCAATATTTTTCTTTTTAACTATAATGTAAAAATACACTGACAAATCACCACTTACCATTTTAGCGGAATGTCCTTTTGTATGAAAACAGAAAATACAAAAAAGTATTGAATTATTGAACATATCCACTTATTTAAATAAAATTTACTATTCAATATGTATTTTAAAAGGATTATTTAGTGTGCATTTATTTTTTAATTGTATTATAAGAGATACTGAAATATCCAAATTTGTATAATATTATATATGATTATTTTAATCATAGAAAAAACTTGTGACTTCTTTAATAGACTCGGGATTAACTTGTACATTATATTGCAGATATGTTTGAATAAATTGTATTTTATATCTTAATATGAAACATTGAAATTAGACTGAACGATGTGTTGATGATAGCTTTGGATTTATAATATCTGATTATTAGTGGTGTTTAAAAACTTTCATTCTAAATATTGTTAATTCCTTACAGCTGTGTTAGACTTTACTATCAATAAAAAATTGCTTTTCGAATGATCGAAAATTCTTCAATTGATTATAAACTCTATTGATTTATTATAACATTTTTTTCCTGGATATTTGCTTGGTTTTTAATAAATACATTTTTTTATGGCTCAAAATTTCACTAATGATCTGATAGGCTATCATAAAATTGATAAAAAAAAACAGGTGTGGTAATGATTGTTAGCCTTAAACTAAGATTCTCATTTTTTACCCAAACTTTGGCACTGTTATTATACAAACGTGCATAATGTCAAATTTATCAAAACTATAGCAATTGACAGCAATATAAAGCCTAAACATTGCACATTTGATGCGCTAAAGTATTAAAATATTTACAAGTGCATGTTTGTTAGGTCTAGATATATTGGTGTAAATTTATCAGAAAGTTGGGACATGTTTTAAAGTTGTGATATAAAATATTAATACATTGGATATATTGACAGCTGGGTGTAGTTTGACGAAGTTATTCAATTAAAATATCAGTTTTCATTCTTTGAAGTTAAGTAATAGACTTTGTGAAAACCTTATACAAAGTTTCTGTGATGGAAATAAATTTGTGACTTAATTAAGAATTTTATATAAAGGAAGTGTCAAATATCGTGAGAAAAAATGGAGTGCTTTGGTCGGTCAAAAACTGACACTAACATTGGTTTTATGTCTAAGACAAAAGAGGAGATGGCATACAAACATCTCACTTTAAGAAGGGTAAGTTAGAATGTTAACCTTTTATTGGTTGCAACATGTGTGAAAAGTAGGCACTTTTCACCTTAACATGCTAGGGCTATTTCAATATGCTCTAATTTCATTACTAATTAATGGAGAGATATGCAACTTGGCCAAGTTATTTTCTGGGTGACTGTCTTTCAGAAAAAAAGCTTAGCCCCATTTTCAGTTACCATAGCAATGCTGGGGCAAAGCAAAAATGTAAACCAAACTTTGCAATTCGTTCAGTAATATTTTCCAAAATTGAGGTCTTAATTGCCAGTTCTTTCAGAGATTTTTACATGTTTTTTTATCAGCATTTTGAGCCATTATTCTGCACTCAATGATATTAAGGTTTTTTCTTGGGATGATGGGTGCTGAGCCAAAATAGTTAAGGGTTAAATTGTACACTGATTCTCTTTAATAATCTCATTATAATCAAATTATGGTGATTAGGTGATTAGCGTAATAATAAACAACATTACTTCAGTGATTATTATAAAGCAGAATAACTGTACTGCACCCGGCCCCTTTTTCTCCTTACCCATGTTTCGCTCTTACCTCTACAGAAAAGAGTTACTGCAAAAAATTAACTCTTTAATCGAGTCCTACCTATTTTCTACAAAACATAGGCTTTTGTACGTTCTTTAAGCGAACTCAATATTGAACATAGCACATCAAAGCCGAGTATGCTTTGTTTCATTCTGTAACAAAATATGGACAACTATAATGTTACTTCTTAATTCATGTATAGTTGACAGTTCAAAGTTTATACATTCATTAGTCAGATTAACCAATGTGAAATATTCTTATTGTAGTTGATTTAACTTGATGTATGTAACATAAAAAGTCCACATTTATAAAATATATACTTAAAATGAAGTTTTTTATATTTAATTCTCTTTGTTGTCAAAGAACTGTGTTACTTCAAACATCAGTGCTTCTAGTTTTTTTATATTTATCATAAAATCTACTTCATGACCATTTGCCATTTTAAATTCAAATAAAACTTTTATACTTTTACTTCAAAACAGAACCAAACAACAAACAAATTAAATCTTTTTCCATGTGATAAAGTAAATGACCTGACTCATGTACATGTAGTTTATTTATACTGGGTTTAACGACATGTCAACACAACTAGATTCGAAATCCAGGGCCACTTTCAACTGTGCTTTCGACCCAGGTTGACTCTTGTGATTCTTGTGATATAGAAGTAAAATTGAAATGGGTTATACAAGTTTTATACAATCTACAACCTCCTTGCATTTGTCAGATATTCTTCAATGTAAGTTTTTGAGGCAAATTAACATCACTAATTATTGTACATCGTTAAATTTTATTCAACTGTCAGTGGCACAGTCATTAGCCTGCTGATTTAAATACTTGATATTTGTTTGATAATCCCCATACATAAATACAGGTATCTAGTTTTCACTGCTAGGGACATAGAGAGTTTATCTTTCATTGAATCTATATTTATTTAAATAGCACCACAACTTATTAAAAGCTTTAAGTGAAAGAAAATACCATTTTTAACAGTACATTGTATTTATATTTCTTAAATGATTTACTATGAAATGTTACTCCATAAAACTATACTATAAAAATAGAAGATTTTATATTTCTATTGAACATAGTGAGAATATAACTTCGAAATGACGTCAGCTTAGTAGATAGATGATGTCATCAAAGTGGTTACAAAATCTGATTGAAACCTGATCTAGAATTTTCCGCTCGCCTACTCGCTGAATTAGATCTGGCCTTTTTCAAACGAGGTTCACGCTCAGGTGACCTTTTCTCATCATAATATTAATGACGAAATTGTTATGATACGTAACTTGATTACATCATCTACGTCTCACAATTTGAAATAAGCCGTCCAAGCGCAGACTGTGAATAATAACGCTGTTAAATTAGCTTGCAAACTTTGGTAAAAAAATAGAAATTACGAAATCAAAATGTTATTAATAGTGTTTCGTCTAGATGAAAGCTATGCATTGATTAGTCAACATAAAGGTCATATCGATGTGACCCTACTTTGAGATAGTAGAGATCCTGTACGGCAATGCGCTACAGGATATCTGTTTACGGAGATTGTTGTAGTGGAGAATTGATGTCACACCATATTTGTGTTAACTTATCTCTAAACACAGAAAAAAACATAAAAAACTGAATTTTCATCAATATTTGGAATAAGATCTTTCTTATTTCAACTTGTGATCTCAGAAAGTACTATTTTCACTTATGGCTATTCCCCTCTTTAATGTATGTTTTCTAAGCTCACTTGTTGAAATAAAAATCAATCTTGCACCAAAGTTGACAAATGCCTTCTATATATTCTTCAATTGATTCACTACAGACCTATCTTGAAGATAAGTACATTGTAATTGCATCAATGCACTAAGTAAAATCTGTTATTTACTCTGTCATAATATTATATATTTTAAATTATTCAATAATTCTTATAGTACTTCAATAAAAAACCCAAATGTTTTGTGTACAGATTATATGTTTACATAATTTATGTATTTGTTTATTCCATTTACTGCCATTTTATGTCAATTCTTTAGTAATTCCAAAGTCGTTCATTTGTACTATACAATAGCTGAATGTTGGGTTTTAAATACATAAATCGCGGGCTTCGCACAAAATGGTTGTAACTCACTCTTTTTTTACATTGAGTTATGACCATTTTGCGCTAAGCCTGCAAAATGCTTGACTTAAAAATCATTGTAACATATTGAATAATCTAAAAATTAATCTGAATTCATCATATATTCAATTGGGCTATTCTTTTATTTGTAACTTGATACGAAATTTGTAAAGATACGTCCAATACATAGACTTGGTATCAATGAATGATATATTTTACCTCTTATGAAGAGACTTTAAGATTTTTTTATGTCAGTCCATGGTTACAGTGATGTGTGCATTTAAAAGACATTATTTCAGTAATTGGACTTTTTAAATCGATTAAAAAACACACAAGGCTTTTTAAAAAAGAGTCATACTGAACAGTTTTGATGGGTGACAATTGAATTAAACTTTATTCAAGTTTTTATGGAACATTAATTATTATAATTTAAAATGTGCACTGAAGTTTGAGCAGATTTTCATATAACGCTAGGAATTGTGGCTGTGTGCTTGTTTAGAGTTATTTTGTATATATGATGATAAAAAATTGATAAAAAAAGTGATTGATTGAAGTTTCAATAAAAATATTTATATGAAGTTACTTCAAGGATTTGAAATTCACTGTGCGGGAGATTTGAATAGCAGCGTATCTTGATATACTTAGTGATCTAAATGACATAAAAAATGACAAAGTGACAAATTTATAAAAACATGGAGCATATATTAAGTCTTAAAATGATGTTTTGTATTGACTACCTATCTTAAAGTTTGTGATATGATGGCTTTCAGAGCATTATCATAAATAGTTTTGATGATCCCTGGGTAAATATGCAATTGAGTTGAGCTAGTTAGGTGGTACCTTCTATTGGATATCTTTATGGACAGTAGTGTCTTTGTGCTCAGCATGGGCATTAAGCCTTGAAAATCTGATTTTATTAAATTAAATTTTATGGACTTATATTTATGAATTGTGTTTATTCAATTATTTCTATACTTTTTTAAAATGATTGTGTCTCAATGCACAAAAAAATTTTCTTTGATCTTTAAAATGAAGACTTTATGACTAAAATTATTATGAGATTTGAAAAAAAAATAGATTTAAAAACATATTGCGCTGAAATTTATGTTCATTTAGTTTTATTTTCATTGTTGTTTTAGTTAGTATATGATTAGTCTGTATCAGTCTAAATAGGGCTTTTTAATGTTTTTGGATGTAACAACTTACCTTGTTACTTGCATTTTCTTGACATAAACATGGACAATTTTAGTATGTGACACTATGGGCATGGATATTTGTTTAGTATGACAATTTAACTATGCATTTCTCTTTTCCTTAAAGAATTATTGTGTAGTTTCTTTTTTTATTGTTGAAAAATATTTTCATCATACTTAACCTAAAAAATAATAAAAACTTTTTCTTATTTCAACAGTCTGTTTATATTTTTAATTGACTTAAATTTTTCATGCATGTTGTGATTTACAGTGAAGTTTCTTAATTAAAACCCATGGTCTCGATAGTGGAACAGTCCTAATAAAGGGACCCTTTTCTTCTTAAATTAAGGACTTGGGATTTAAAAATTGTCAGAACTCTCATGAGTTTGTAATTATTAAGGTGGGCTTCATAATGGAACTTTACCGTATTGATTTTTATTGACTGACTGAATTCCTAAATTCTGACGAAGACTCCAATTGCATATTTACTTGGATTTATAATTTCTAGTGAATGTTGTGACTGTTAAAAAATAATAAAAAACAATCAGAATGGGAACTATGGAGGAAAGTGAATATCCCCGAGTGTTTTCACCTCATACTAAGGGGCCAATTACTCAGTTTGTATTGGAAGGTAAACAGGCTCTAAAATCACCTGAAATTCCAGATAATGTAAGTTTATTTTTGTGTGTTTATTTTATTTGGATCAAAACACACTATAGTTATTTTACAGTGAGTTAAGATGTGGGATAAAAATTATCATGTTATGAGTTAAAAACATTTCTTAGTGTCTAAATGATCTGATTAAAACCCGGTCTAAAATTCTACCCTCCCCTACTTGCTTATTTAGATCTGGCTGTTTCTTTATGAGGGTCACGTTCACATGACCCTTTCTCATTATAATATGCATGACGCAATCATTATGTTTAGTAACTTGCTTACTTCGTCTATGTCATGCAATTTGAAAAGAACTATCTATTATCACTGCCTGGAAATAACACCACGGTCAAATTACCTCGCAAACCTTGGTCTCAAAAAAGAAATTACGAAATCAAGATGCTTTTAATAGTGTTTTGTCTAGAAGATTGGTCGACAAAAAGGTCATTTGACGTAACTCTCCGAGTGACCCTAAGAGATCCTATACGACAGCGGCCTATAGGATATCTTTTTAAATGGAGATTGACATGAAAATGGATATTTTAATGTTTAATTATTTTAAACATGGAATTATCAGAAATAGAAAATATGTATTTATTTAATAATATAAAAGTCTATGATAATGCAGTGTTCTGATTATTATGTGTTTTATTTAGAAAGTAGAAAGTTATGGCCATTTTCTGCCACTCTATATCTTTGCAATGAAATATTCTTATGAATGTCATTATTTAAATGCAACTTTCACTAAATACTTGTCATCTTGAAGGTATGGTGGCTGGATTTCACCATGTTGCATTGTCGCCCTGTGACATTTGTGGCATCTTTGTTTTCATGTGGCTTCTCTCAGGACGAAGATGTGACAGATCTGCTCTGTTGTATAATTGTGTTTTCACTCTTTCACTTTCCGCTTTCACTTGTGCAGAAGACTATTGATGATGTATTTTCATGTTTTTATGTGGCGCCCCACAGGACAACTATGAGACATGGCGTAAATCAGCCACCATATGAAGATGTTAAATATTTCACTTAGTCATTTATTTGGCACATTTGAAAGAGATTTGGATGTTTATATAGAGTATAGACTATTGAGGAAACATGTCAATGTACCACACAGTGTGGCTAAGAAGTTGATAATTATGCGGGTATTAACCTCTAAGTTATTTGTAAATAATGGTAACACCATAATAATAAATATAGAACCCATTCATACACTATGTGGTAGTCAATCTAATCAACATATGCTTGAAAAAATATCAATGAAGTATTAAAAATTCAAATTTCAAAAAGAAAAAAAGCAGTTTTAGAATTTAGATTTTGAATTCAAGACTTGTACTTTTTCAATGAAAACATGATGAAAGAAGTCCTGTTTTACCTATGTTTTAATTTTTGCCTTATTGGACATTGATTTACATAGGCCATTGACACTGCCAAATATCGAATCTGCCGATATAAGAAATCTAAGAAATAAAAATGTTTGCATCTGTGTTTATAAAGATGTTTGAATATAGTCAGGCAGAATTTGAGGCAAAAATAAATCAACTTAGATTTGAGTTGCACAAAAATGTCTCTGGAGCGTTTGGATGCTGAATTTTTGTAGATTAAAAATGGTGGATGCTACTTTGTTGCTAGATCTAGAGGGATTAATTCCTAGTCCAAAATGGTTGAAAATTAGAATGAAGTTTGATATATTATACATGTCTAGATGTAATTGTTTTTGCACTAAAATATCTATTACATGTTCATTAGTGCCAAGTAGATAATAATAGTACAATAAAATTGTAGTTTACTACATTATTCAGTATTGTTAAGATATCCTGGACACGGCATACTTTTGTGAATTTTGGTCATAAAATAATTTCTACAGCCATTCTCCATCCTACAATGATTCTAAATCAGGTAGGGCAGTTATCAGTCAGTGATGGAAGTATGTGCCTAGTAACTAATTAACAGCTAAACCTATGGTTTCCAGGACTAGTCAGTATGAAGTTGATGTTGCCGTGATATGACCTATACAATGTGTTGCTACGGCCTAAACCCAACATTTTTTTTTCATTGCTTACAAAATGGCTGCCATTTGGTAATAGATCTACCTGGCTAAGAATTAACTTAAAAAGCAACTTGTTTATATATTTCAGTTACGTACAATGTACAACAATAGTCGTAGAGAAGCTGACGAGTCTACAGATTTTAGTATAAACCCTGATCCTGTTCCTTATCAATCATCAAACTTCATGTAAGTATTTACTTAGATTATCTTCCTTCCTCTGAATTACCTCCCCTGATTGTGATAATAAACTACATCTCTTTAAAGCAATATTAATTTTATAGGTGGTAGGCACAGTTCCGAGTAAAAAAACACTCAATGTATATTAGAAAGTATGATATTTGAAAATAAAAGATTTTTACCCGAGTTCAATTTGTGGCTGGTTATAAATTATTCTATCATTCACAGGTGTATAAATTGTAGGATGGTTTCAAACTCTGCCATCAATGCAGTTTTCTTTTAGTTGACACAAAAGTCAAAATATCAATTAGCAATATCATTTTCAGAGAAATATACATGTACATTATGTATACATAGTGTTTTTTACTTAGAATTGAGCTGGTCACCAATGATATAACGTAAAAATCTTGTTTGAAATTTAAATATTTGCAAATAACAAGTATGTAAACGAGCTCATGACTCTCAAACTTTGTTCATATTTAATACATTATAAACCAAATTAATTATATTAAATTGTATTTGAATCTTTATGCATTATTATTGACAATGTTTAATTGCATTCTATGGCAACCACATTGTTATACATGTATTCTAACTGTATTTAAAATTAATGTTCAAATTTTTTTTCATACCTGTATTGATTATAAAATTATGCACCTTGAGATTAAATGACAGTCTAATATATCATTTTAAATCTTATTATCAAAGAAAATCAGTGCATTAACTACCAAATTAAAATTTCAAGATTACCTATTATGCAATAAAAAAGACATCCTTGGAAATTGATTGATATTTTTTACATTGAGCAACTAGACTTTAAGGCACTGACAATGTTCTCTATTAACCCTTGTATCATGTTTCCCCTCCAATTAAATACACTAATCCCATTTTGAAAATTAATTTGGCTATTAGACTCAATGGATGTAATTAATTAACCATAAAGATTCTTTATTAGTGGAGTTTATTATAAAGTTTTGCTGTCAATTAGTCTTTAGAAACCAATGATTGGACTAAATATGAAACACAAAAAATAAAGCATTTTGCTTGTACTTAATCCTATCTTGTACTCCTGTTTAAATGGTACTGGAGGATAAGTAACTCAAACTGTCTTCAGACTACAAGGAGTAAACAGAAATAATATGCAGAGTTAAGACTATTTAAAACCCATTTCCTGTAGACGTTCATTTTCGACTTAAATGAGCAAATAGATATTATAATATCTTAAGAATAAAAAATGAGTCTGAAATCCATGCAATTTGATGTTTAAAAACTGTCATTCAATGAACATGTAGTTTGAACCCAGTTGGCTTTACTGATTAAAACTTTGACATTTTCTTATCAAAGTGCTGGTCGAAGTAGTCGACTGGAAGGTGCAGACTATAATTCCATGCCAACGTAAGTTTTAACTTGTTAGATTGCTTGAGTGACTGTAGTGAAATGTAGTTGATATTATATTTAAATTATATGTATGTGTCTTGTAGGTCTACATGTATATGTTTTTGTCTAGGAATGTTATGTAGATATATATATAGTGGACATTACCACATGACCTAATGAACAAGTTGAAGTAAAAATATTGCACTTGCTCAAATTGGAAAAGAAGTTTAAATATTTTATTTCTTATTCACTTGTGCTGAAAAATTGAAAGTTCTACTTTAGTTATAAATTGTATGATTATGAAAAAATTATCTTCACTACCAATTAAGTGGTAGGAATAGGTGTAGTGTGGTAGTTATTGACTCTGAACAGTAATCATTGGATAACTGCAATGAATCAACTTACATAAAAAATCACACCAAAAAGTTACCTTGTTGTTTGTTTGCACTAGCAACTTTATTCTGTTTGCTTTGTACTGGGTGACCAGGAGAAATGGCTCATCAAACCATGAATTAATTCATAAAGATTTACATCATGAAGTAAAGCCGAAAATCTTGAAATTCCTAAGTATCATGTAATAGATCATGTTACATTTAGAAGAGACACAACTTATTTTGATTGTTATATGATATGCATTTATAAATGTGTGTTAGTTATGAAGATTTATCGTGACATTATTTATTGTTTTATAATTGGTTTGTGTGAGTCAAGTGTTCATATCCCTCTGAGTTTACAGAATCTCTCTTGAAGAGGTCCTTTCATTTTGACTTCAGAATATTTGCGGCAATTTCATCTCGCGAAAATTTGCGAGTTTAAAATCTAAGCGCAGTACAACACTACAATTTAGAAGGATTCGTGACTCAATAGGTTGTGAGACTTATGATAATACAGGGCTCCTGGGACCTGCATTATTGTCAAAGACCTTACTTCTGATTTTTGTTGTAAACAACTCTATATTGTATTTTAAGGTATTACTGGTAGCTAATTTATTGTAGGACTATTGATGAGATAGGGCTTCTGGTATATGCAAGTAGATAACTTTAAAGACGTACCAATGCTCTTTGATTTACATTTGTATTTGAAAGAGTTATTGCCCTTTGATTCTCTGTAAACTGTGCTAGGGGGATATGAATTACATTTTAATGATGTGCTTGACAACTTGTTGTTTTGATTTGATGTGCATGGGTTGTAGTTGTGTTGCTCATCATGTTAGATATGTTTGTTTTTTTATTTATTTTGTTTTGAATTTATAAGAATATGTTCTTTGAAAATATTTTATTTTTGACCTAGATAATTTACTAGAGGAGCATCACCCTAATTGACCAACAGTATCATTCCTCAATGATAATCAAAATATTAGTATTTTAGGTTTCCGACAATTGTGGTAGCCTGTTAGAGAATTATTCATTTATGTAACAAATATAAAAATTTTCACTGATGGCACCTTGTTCTTTAATCCAGTTTATGTACATATCAAATTTTCATGTATTATGTTGTACGAATGATAATTGTTTTAATTCTTTTTTTATATTCAGTTCTGAACCATCAACAATGTATGTTGTTGCATGCTTATGCTTATAATTGTTGTTTTTCTCTTGTTTGGTGACAGAGAGTGTGTTTTTTGTGTTTGTATCTCATTTAATTGCATGATATATTAACCAGAGAGTCTCTTTTGGAGACCAGTCCACATTATGCTGCAGATCTGTTTTTGATTATTTACAGTGAAATTACAGAATAGACTATCCTAAACTGTTTTATGTATTTTTCCATTAGCTTAAATAAAATGTATATAAAATTTATCAAAACCCAAGACGTTAGCGCAGTTGGTAGTGAGCCGGGATTTGGAATCTCGTGTTCGAATTCCACCCAGTGAGGTTAGACCCTTCCATGAAAATTTGATAATATTGTCAATTTTCCTCCATTAATAAGATATTTGGAGAAGTTTCTGGCCTTGTTGAAGGGTAGCTAGGCGAGTACTGGTTATAGACAAGGGTCCAGGAAAGCTAGGTTAGGTGGCTGGACCCGTAAAATGACCAAAATGTGTTGATACAGCGTTAAACCCAATAAAATATAAAAGATAGATAAATAAAAGTCATAGAACTCCCTGCATTGAATAGATCATTAAGACTCTCATATTTTAACAATGGTTGTTTAAGTTATCCAAAGACATTATTTTGCCAGAAGATGATAATTTTAGTACCATTTATCTCCCCTTTTTGCACAATAATGCTCTTGCTCAGTTATACATATACATGTATACAGTCCTACTGATAAATATTCATTATATATTTACCATGCTGTTTTAAATACTCATTACATGTACAGTATATCTGTCCTTATTATTGACAAATGAGTATTTAAATCAGCGTGTTAAATGTAAATGAGCTACTGACAATACTGAAAATAATTATCAAGTGTAATTAGTATTTATTTTTAATTTGATTATAAAATACAATCATGTAGTACTATATTGTTAAATCTTAAGTTTTAAATCATGGTAGATTGTATATTTAAGTAGAGATTTATCAAACTGGGCCATTAATCTTTTGTTAAAAACTAATACACTAGGTCATAGAGACTTTAATACTTTTATAATATATTCAATGTATTAAGATAATCCATATCAAGTCAATTATTGTCAATTGTATATTTAAATATATGTAATATTAACATTACTGCTTATTTAAAGGTAATATGATAGAAATACTGTACACTGTGGAAATTTCTGTGGGACCTTTTTTTACATTGGGATTTTCCTGTGTTAGAGGACTGCAGCAAACCCTCATTTTAATCTGGTGTGGATGATGACATTTTGCGGCACATGCCGAATTAAAGGATTATTTACTGTTGTAATTTAAGTAGTCCTCTTTTGGAATTCACTCACAGGCAACACAAAATGTGCAATTAAAGTATGCATGTTTATATATAGTCTGGTTTAGGGCAAGGGCAATTTCCTTTGCCTTTCAACAAAACCCCATGTCCAACAGTGCTATTAAGGCTTTGATGTTACTGCTGGGGTTGTCTACTGAAATTTCTACTTATACAAAATGTATGATTCATTATAAATTTTTTTTATCTTAAGTGATTCCCAGATTGAATCCCAGTGGTGCTTTTCACAAAAAATCTTACGATAAAAATCATCTTAAGTCAAAAGTAAGAAACATTAATAATATGGTCATTTTTTGGTCAATCAATTCCAAATATTATTGAATTATGTAGAACATTGTGTATACCTTTTGAATATCATATTATAGTTATGTTTATTATCCTTCTGACTTTGAACAGCAAAATTATGAATTTGACTTATGATAACTTTTTTTGTATGATTCTTTGAGATAAGGTCTACTGAAATGTTCTAGAGTTCCTAATCTACCTAAAATCCTGTTCATTTTCCATCTTCGTACTGTGAAAAGAATAATAAGCATAGCAATAAAAAGGTTTTAAGGCTAAAAAAAATTGCATATACAGTGCCCTCCAAAAGTTCTTGGACAAATTAAATTTGAGAAATAACTGAACGTGCACATCACTAGTAGATTTATTGTAATCAAAGCTTATTCATGTGACGTAGTTTGAACCATATGTGGATATATTAATTTATTCTGATTTTGGAATTTGCTCAGATGGCCCTTTGTTCCTTTTTTAATTGGTTTATCTTAAAACAGGATTTTGTCAAGGGATTTTTGAAGGGCCCTGTATAATCTATAAGGCCACAACAAGTTGATTTTGACAGTTTTTACAAAAAAGTTTTATTTCCTTACTTGCTCAAAAAATTTGGTCAAACCACTATAAAGCAACTGAATTAAGACTTTTATTCCTCGCTCACTCGCCCCAGTTGTTTCCAGAAAAATCCGTAGAAAACATGATCAACTTGTTGTGGCCTAAACATCAAAAAAGCATAAAACCAGAAACTTTAGTAGTGTGTTTCCTAATGAATATGAACTGTTGAGAATATTTTTGATTAATTTTCAATAATTATTTATTAATCAGGTATATAGCTATTATGATTGAGTTTTAATTTCTGTCAAAATATATTCTGTTAACTTCAATTTTCAAGAGTCTTACATCAATTCATTTTTGGTAGGGTTTACGCCATAGCAATTCATTGTATGGTCATATACAATCTGATTAAAACCTGATCTTAAATATTCCACTTGCCTACAAGCTAATTTAGAACTGGCCATTTTCTTACGAGGGTCACGTTCAGGTGACCTTTTCTCATTATAATATTCATGACAAAATCGTTATGTTTAGTAACTTGCTTACATCCTCTACATCACGAAATTTGAAAAGAGCCGTCCAATCGCAGACTGTGAATAATACTGCTGTCATATTAACTGGCAAACCTTGGTCTAAAAATAGAAATTACAAAATCAATAAAAAGTGCTATTAATAGTGTTTCGTCTATATAAAAGCTACACTTTGATTGGTCGACACAAAGGTCATCTTAACGTGACCCTCCATGCGACCTTTTGAGATCCTGTACGGCCAAGCTTTACAGGAAATCTGTTTACGGAGATTGGGTCATATATGGTAGTCAGTTAACCTACTTACAGTTCCTGGAAAAACTAAATCTCTGTCTCTGGATTTAGCTGTTATTCAGTTACTAGAAGCATACTTCCATCAGTGACTGACAACTGTCCTACATAATTTAGAATCAGTGGTAGGAGGGTGAATGGCAGTAGAAATTATTTCATGACCTATCGCTACAAAAATAAGTCCCAACCAGGAATCTAACCCAGGGCCCTTCAATCAATAGACTTGTAGGCTACTGAGTAATATCAACTTATATCAATGCTAAAATTTGAATTATAAGAGCCTATTTACACTTTAATTAAGATAAAATCATTCTTTTATTTGTACATGTTATTTAATAGTTTAAATTTAAACTTCTTTTAATACATGTACCATGGTATAAATGAAATAATGTGTGTAATTTTATCAGTTAATTTTTTGTTTAAGTGCCAACATATAATACTGCAAGATAGTCTTTAAATGGAATAAAATTTTATCAACAACCCTAACTCTAAACAAATATTAAAGCTATTTTTTAACACATTTCAACTTTTCTAAAACTCTTAAAATTGTATAAAAACATTTTGGAAGCAGTAAAGCAGTGTTTTGAATGCACTGTAAGTACAACTTTAAAAGGTGGTGATTTTATGTATAAAACATACCCCTTGAGTGGCTGTATAGATGATTTTAATGCATTTTTTGTGACTTGTTTTTCATATTTCTCATATTCTATTGATCAGTTTGCCATAAAGTATTGAGAGCATGTTTTTTAACAGAATTAAGGACTGCATTCTTAAAATAAAAAAAAGAATAATGCACACAAGTCTACTGGTCGAGGAGTCCAAGGCAGGGTTTACTTTCGTAGAGCTTGACAATGTAATAATTTCCTTGGCACACACCTTCCTACCAATGATTCTAAATCATGTTGGACAGTTGTCAGTTATAGAAGTATTCACCTAGTAACTGGCTAAATCAGACTTTCTAGGAACGTTGAGTAGGTTAACTGACTGCTGTCATAACCACAGGCGATCTTTGTCTATGGCTCTTATACATATGTATAAGAGCCATGGACGAAGATCGCCTGTGATCATAACCTTTACAATGTATTGCTTTAGTGTTAAACCCATTAAAAAATTTAACAAAATCTTTGAACTAGAAGCTTTGAAAGAACAATGATGATTTTATAGTATATTGATTGTATTGTAATATGATACAGTAAAATAAGTCTATATAGTTCATTTTATTTATCTTAATATAAAGCGTTTTAAATGATAGATCATTCATAAAATTTGAATAAATAAATATTGATAACCTTTTTATAATGAGGGGATTTTAGTTTTTGATTTAGTTTCATATTTCTTTTTAACCCTGATTTTTGCATAAATTATGGGATTTAAATGAAAATTTGATTTTTGTACAGTGATTTAAATACCAAGCTATCATTGGAGTTCTATTTCCCAAAGGGGGGGTTATTAGCCATAGGTTTTATTTTAATTATCAAGAAGCCAAATGTTGGTAAATAAGCCGGCTTTTTAAATCCTAACCCGGGTTGATAGCGCAGTTGGTTGTGCGCAGGGATTTCGAATCTAGTGTCCTGAAGGGGTACAGGTTCGAATCCCACCTGGGGAGGTTATACCCTTCCATGAAAATTTGACACTTATGTCAATTTTCCTCTGCTAATAAGGTATATGAAGAAGTTTCCAGCCTTGTGGAAGGGTAGGTGAGTCCTGGTTATAGACAAGGGTCCAGGAAAGCTAGGTTAGGTGTGCTGGACGCCGTGATATGACCTATACAATGTGTTGCGATGGCTTTCAATCCAACAAAAAAATAAATAATATATATATTACAATGTTTTACTAGTGTTTATTTTAACTTAATATATTTTATAATAATATATTGTATATTTGTCTGTTATGGGCTAAATTCTTTTTATTTAGATTACCATAATTTGCTTAGTGTCTGCTGTGTAACCTAAGTTTCCTCAAATGCAAGTATTCAGCTTTATATGAAACCTAGTGTTGAAAGAAAAATGCATTCAGTTTTTGCCAAAAGATGATTAAATCCCTTAAATCTTGAATAATTACAGAATACAATATCTATGTTACACAATGATCATTAAAGCTTGCTTTAGCTGCGTGTTTTACACTTCACTTTGATAATAAATGTATAATCCTTTTTTTTCTCAACTCTCAAATCTTAAATAATTTCATAATGACTGTGTTCTTGACATACTTTTTTCTATCAAACGAGGCAAGATTGACTAAAAAGCTGGCTCACTACCTCTTAAGTATTCATCTTTCTTTAAATTTATTTTTGACAAATAAATAAGATTGTTTTTACCCGATTACTAAACATGATTTTAAAAAATCTTGAATATAGGACAATAGTAAATGTAAAACACAAACTCGCCATGAAATTATTCATGTTTTGACATTTGAGAAAAAAACTGAACAATAATAATATTTTTGCCTCCCTCACTATGTTAGACGTAGAAAATACATTCTCTAGTAGAAAATATAACATTTTTCAAGTTAGATATCTTGCTCAAAATAACTTAGTTAAGAAAATAATTTCCTCACCATTTTTATAGAAATTAGTCTATGAAATTAGTGGGTGTCCAGTTGCCTGGGACAACTTCTTTTTAGCTCAGGCAACAAAAAAATCTCTTTTGGGAAACTAACAATCGACAAACGAGATATAGTGCTTGTTACTAAAATGACCTGTTCAGGCTAACACTTTCATATCCTAATTTCGTAGACTTAGAAATGATGGAAAACATACTTGCATGACATTGGTATGTTGTAGTTTTAAGTGTGACACTTTCATTTTCTAATGAAATAACCTTATTGATAAATCTCATACACTAGTCTCTTAATTCCAGCAAACCTTTACATTTGTTGCTTTTAGTGTTTCCTGATGGTTAGACCAATTTGTTTATTAATTATTCATTATTCATTATTGTAACTCATCATAAATGTAGCTTCCTTCTTAATACAGAGTTATTTAGTCTGTACCCAGTTTTTTGGTATTTGTCTTAAGAATTATAAAGAATATGTATACATGTATATATACTATGAATTCTGTAAACTGTAAATTTTATTTTGATATTTGTGTAACAACAGCAAAAGAAATTGTAGAATTAAAATAGTATTTATGTTTTCATAACTTCAGGCTCTATTGATTGCCAAGTGTAATTTTGATAGCGTCTTTTTTGATTTTGCATTGAATAAGGCATTTATATGATTTAACCTTAAACATCAGTAAATCTGATAAAAACCTGTCTGTTATTCTTATAAATTTTGGTTTGAATCTTTTTCTACCTTTATCAAAGAAGTATTGTCTCATCACAGTTTGGTCATTAGAGGTATAGTAGTTAATCAATATACCAGTGAATATTGCAATACTGTTTTAAACTGGTTCATTTTTCTCTAAACTGGTTTTCAGTTGTCATGTGCATAATATATAAACTGCCATACTAATTGTTTTTATCAGAATTTGAAATTTCAAGGTCTGGATAAATATTAGATATTATGAAGCCTGCTTATCATTATTATAAATTATTGAATGTTACTTGTAATGTACATTAATATCATGTATTCTTATTTTCTCTGTCAGGTCGTCAACTATGATGAAAAAAGTTCCTGTTGCTAGGCGACACTATGATACATTTGGAACATATGACTTCATGGCTGGTATCGCTAAACGTGGAATGATGTTACATACAGACAGATATCAGTGGGATCTAGCCAAAGCACTTGATGGGTATGTTTGGTTTTTTTATAGGGTTTTACACCTATTCAATCGAAAAAATGATTGTTTTAGAGCTGCCTTCTCACCTAACCTAGCTTTCCTTGACCTTTGTCTAGAACCAGGACTCATTAACACTTCCTCAATGCTGAAAATTTCTTCATATATTCTATTAATGGAGGTAAATCAACATTATTGTTGAATTTTTGATGTAGGACAAAACCAGCCTGTTTGGTGCTTGGACTAGCAACTCTTATGGGACACTAGATTTAAAATCATTTCTCATAGCCTACTTATTAATGCCAATAGACTGTTCGTTTGATGCATTACTGAAAATTTATATTCAATATTTATAAGAAACTGTGATCTAGAATTGACAATCCTTGGATTTATTTAGGGGTTTGTGGGATTGATTCACGTAATTTTTGTGGAATTTGGTCATGAGATACTTTGTTAGGCCATTTTTATGCTTTACTATGTCAGAATAAAATTGAGACTGTTATAAACATGTGTTTAATGACTGATCAAAGAGATCAAATCCTATCCAGGAACAGTATGACAACCAAGAAAGGCAACTCTAAGTATACTGTTCTGTTGATCAATGAAGTGATTTACCTCCCTTTGCTATTAAAAATTTCAAATGTCTCCCAGGGTTAATTAATCAGTTGACTGATTATCTCCCTTTGCTTTCATATGTTAAGATATCTCAAGGTCTAGGGATTTCTTTGAAATTATATACAATATATTAAGTACTCAGTTTATTGACCGTAAGATGTTTAGTTTTTTAAAAGGTATTAACTTTAATCCTAAAATCTCACTTTGGGTTCTTTGCCATTGGAATTGGTGTCAGTAACAATTAGTTATAGATTAATCTTCTTACTTCATATATATAATATTATAGTATAACATCATGTATAAAGGATACACTCTAGATTTAAATAATATGTGAACTTAATAATTCAATGATTTAATATTGATTTGTGACTTGGCCTTGTGAAGTCATTTTACTGATTGTTTGGAAGGAAATGTACTACATGGATACGTATGGTTTTCCACCTTAGAATTACTTAATATACTAATTATTAGTTGTATTTTTATTTTATGGACCCTTTATTACATAGTTATATAGGGTCCTTTATATAAGGCCCTTGTTACATAATAGGAAGCTGCTGTTAATTGACAAATAAAAAGTGTTAAAAAACAGTGTAAATTGATTGTATATGTATGAAATCTTAAAAATGTGAACAGTACAAACATGGTGTTGAAATCATTTGGGAAATAAATGAATGATAAATTTATATGGATTAAATGAGTTAATGACAAAATGTACCGATATAATGCAGCAACCGGTGCATGTTCTAATGATAGAGCATTGCCATATATAACCGATGGCAAAAGTTTAGTACGAATCGATACAAGCTCCACGATTAGTTCGCTGGAGAATATAAGTCTCAATAATGATTTAGTGCCATATGATACAAATAAATTAAATAAACTTTTATTATTTCAACAAAGATTGAGTCAACGAGAGAGATTGCAGGCAGAGTTAGAATATATGGAACGTTTGCGTGGAATCAAAAGACGAAGAGAAGTTTTACCTCATAGAGCTCAGTTAGATCTTCTTATGGGAGGAAAGAAAGTTGAATTTAATGAAAGGTATTTCATATATCATTAACCAGTTCAATATTTGTATTTTATAAACAGTACATTGGCAAGAAGTTGAACTTAGTTTATAAGCAGAAAACTGATGCAATAACTAACCACTACCGGTATCTGTATTAAGACCACCTTTTTTATTTATAAATTTATAAATATTGTTACTTTTGATGACTTTAAGTCCCAAATGTTAAATTTGAGAAGAAAAAAGTCAATGTATGAAAACCATTAATTTTGATAGTCATAACAGTGGAACTTAAATGAACTAGGATTTAACAAAATAAATTAACCACTTGAGTGTTTTTTGTCAAAATCTTTATATTAAAACACTGTCTTGATGTTTTGGTAAAACCAAATAATATGAAATTGATGATCTCTCCATACATGAATATTAAATATCAGGCATGGAAACTATAGTATAAAGATATCATCAGAATACATTCAAGTTTTGTCACCAAATGTTCTGTTTCAGGCACATTTATTAATATATCTTTAACTTGATCAATATTTTCTAGGTTTGAAATTCAACGTGAAATACAGAAATTAAAATCATTAATCTTGCCACAACATGCTAAAGATCTCTTCCATGGTAGAGGATTCACATTACCAGAGTAAGTTATAGTTCATTACATTGATGTATAAAATGTTTTCTTGAATATATATAGTTCGTCTTTTCTCAACTGTAAAAACATGAATAATTTCACGTTGACTTTGTGCTCTTTGTCTAACACTGGTGATATTGTGAAAGTGTGTTATCAATTACTGTGAAATTATTCAATTTTTTACAGTTAAGAAATAATAGACTATACAGATACCTTTTGCATCCTCAAATGTTTGATCTTTTTCAACATTCTTATAAAAGATGAAAATTACCTAGTTTTGCCATGGTTGAAAATTGGCCACTTTTTAACCTCGGTACAATATGGTTACTTCAAGAATATCTTATTTCATTATTAATAGACTCACAGAGGTGAAACTCATCATTCAATAACTCATCACTTAATATATGCAACAACTCTTTAGTGTCTGGTATTGAAAATGTTACAGCGATGATCTGGAAGTTTTTATGTGTGGTTCATCAAGGAACATTTTTATAGCCGGCCAGCTAACTCAGTTGGTTGCAAGCGAGTCTACTGATCGAGGGGTCGAGGGTTCAATTCCTGGGGGGAGCATACTTTGGTGGAGCTTGGTCATGAAATTATTTCTATGGCCATTCTCCCTCCTACCAATGATTTTTAATTATGTAGGGCAGTTGTCAGTCAAAAGTATGCGCTAAGTAGTTGGTTAACAGCTAAATCCAGAGATTTAGCCTTTCCAGGAGGAGTGAGCAGGTTGTTTGACTGCCGTTATATGACCGATATAATGTGGTGCTAAGATGTTAAACCCAACAAGCAAACAAACAAAGAACATTTACTGCCTGAGGGTTCGTTTATAGCATTTGATCATTTGTTTAATCAGCCTGTAATTATGCAAAATGTACATTATAATTTATATCAGTACTTTTAACACTCGAATTATTTATAAGAATGCATTATTTTTTGGGTTTTTTTTTTCTTGTGGTTCTTACAATAACTGTTTGTTTTAACTTTATTTCAGCTCCCATAATTCTTTGAAGCCACGGCGACCATTTGATCCTAATTTAGATTTAGCAGATGAATGTAAGTAAAATGTCAAGTAACCTAGATTATGTTGCAATGTTAATATATACTGTATGTACTTCAAACAATCTCCATTATATATTATAACTTGAGTGAATTGACTTTAGACAACGAATTCAATTAACAACATTTCTATTCATTAAATCAGTTAGCCATAGTTTAATCTGTTTCAGGTCAACTTTTGCAAACTTATTATGCTAAATAGATATCTTGCAAAATTTTCCCTCCTGTTGACACTAAACATAAAATCTATTTAGAATGACCTTTGTTAAGAACATAGACATAAATTTGAAAAACTCAAATGACATAATGCTATGAACACACAAGGGTCGTTCATTTATTTTCTTCAAGTAATTTCCTTCTAAGTACCAATCATAAATATATATCATTGATCACTTTATGAACCAGTTTTCATTATTTTTTGTATAAGTAAAAATCTCTGGTCTTTGACAATGTCTGTCAACCTTTATGTCTCTGATCATTGACAATGTCTGTTAACCATTATGTCTATGATCTTTGACAATGTCTGTCAACATCCATGTCTCTGATTTTTGACGATGTCTGTTAACCATTATGTCTATGACCTTTGACAATGTCTGTCAACGTCTATGTCTCTGATCTTTGACAATGTCTGTCAACCATTATGTCTCTAGTCTTTGACAATGTCTATCAATATCCATGTCTCTGATCTTTGACAATGTCTGTCAACCATTATGTCTATGATCTTTGAAAATGTCTGTCAACATCCATGTCTCTGATTTTTGACAATGTCTGTTAACCATTATGTCTATGATCTTTGACAATGTCTGTCAATGTCTATGTCTCTGATCTTTGACAATGTCTGTCAACCATTATGTCTATGATCTTTGAAAATGTCTGTCAACATCCATGTCTCTGATTTTTGACAATGTCTGTTAACCATTATGTCTATGATCTTTGACAATGTCTGTCAACGTCTATGTCTCTGATCTTTGACAATGTCTGTCAACCATTATGTCTCTAGTCTTTGACAATGTCTATCAACATCCATGTCTCTGATCTTTGACAATGTCTGTCAACCATTATGTCTATGATCTTTGACAATGTCTGTCAATGTCTATGTCTCTGATCATTGACAATGTCTGTCAACCTTTATGTCTCTGATCTTTGACAATGTTTGTCAACCTTAATGTCTCTTATCTTTGACAATGTCTGCCAATCTCTTTGACAATGTCTGCCAATCTCTATGACAATGTCTGTCAATCTCTATGTTTCTGATCTTTGACAATGCCTATCAACCTTTATGTCAGTGTTATCTTATTGACAATGTCTATCAACCTCTATGTCTTTGACAATGTCTGTCAATTTTAGTGTTTTTCTTTATGTGGTACATACTATATGGGTTTAATGTTATAGCTTGTGCAAATTGACCTGAGACAAAAATACTACAATTTGGATATTACAATGTATTATCAATCATCAAATAATTTAGCCATATTGTAGATACTTAAGTCTGTAATGTTATAAACAGGTCAAATTGTATAAACTGTATACATGTATATGATGTAATCATGGAATAGTAAGGTTTTTAACCTTTTAACATTTTATAATGTTTTATTCGTGTCTTAGAGTTTTACTTGTATTTCAACTTTAATTAATTTGTTTTTAAAGATATATTAAGCAACAAAACGTTTTGCCTTAATTGTTTATAAACAAAAATAAATAGGTGAATGGTTGGTAAAGGGAATTGTGGTTATGGTTCTTGGATATTGTGAAATATATGTTTGTGATAAATGGTAACCATAGGCTGACTGGTTTTGGTAGCCGATGGAAAGGCTTCACTAAAACAATTCCTAAAACTTGACTGTATTTATTACAAATGCTAGACAATTCCATATGTCCATAATGTTAAGCTACGTACCAGTATAGTGGTCTGTAAGCTAGGTTAGTGTAGAAATTGTGTCACCAGGTATATATTATATTCTTATAAATTTGTTTTCTGCATTTTATGGAATTTTACTGAAAAAACCACTATTGTCATAAAGTAGTTATGTAGACTTAGAGATATATGTATTTGGCTATTTGTGATTATTTTTACAGTGACTAGTCCATTCTCACCAGATAAGTATTCAATCAACCCAGAAACAGGTCGGGTACAACCGAAGGTTCGTCAGTACCCGGAACAATCTAGTTCTTTACCAAAGATAAATAACAAAGGATATTTATTAGGTACATGTTCTTAACTTCTTAACCCAAGCTGGCTTTTACTGCATGTATCCCAATCAAAATGACTGACTTGTTTCTACAAGATTTTTTCAAACTTAGATTTAATTATATTAAGTGCTGATATAAAATTGCAAACATTTCCATCATAGATACCGGTATATAAAGTGAAAAATAGGGTTGCATTTGCAGCAATTATCTTGTGGCTAGGTCAAATGGGTTGGGTTTTTGTCTATTCAATTAGCATTTTTTTGTAGGTGATGTATTGACATACCTTAGTACCCATAAGTGTGGCATTTCTCAAAAAAAAAATAAAAAAATTTAACACCCTGCAAATCTGATTGTGAAATTTTTGGCATGATCATTGTTGTTCTTCCAGTCAGTTGTTTTTCAAGATTCTGTTGAAAATCAGTACTTTTTAAGTTAAGTGAAACGGCATGATTTCTTTTCTGTTTTAACACACCATTTCACTTTATTGATCAAATACTGATTTGTTTCTAATAAATCTTCTACATATGGATTAGAAGGGGCATGCACGCCATCTTATCCCACAAAAAAATGATGAAATAGTAGAAATATTATGGAAGACAAAATCTACCTTGACAGTACCTGTTTTGCTAATTTGACCCACTCAGATCATAAACAATTACATGGTAGAGACACCCTGGTTTAGATTATTTGAAAACTTTGTAGAAACAAGTTATGTTATTTGACTGTGCTACAAGCTTCACACTGTTTGAAAACTGTTTAATAATATATAACCATTCTAAAACAAATATTTATATTAACTTCACTATTGTCTGGCTGATTAATATATAATATAATATATAATATAGTCTCTAACTTGTTACCAATGTATATCTGCATCTAAACTATTAACCAATCTTTCCAAGACTCCAATATACATTCTATTTATCTTTATTTTTACTTTATCAGAAAAAGCCAATACTTTAGTTGTTATTCTAGCTGTGCACTCACTTCAATTGACTATTATCATTGTTTATTTGCATTTTAGTTAGAGGCTAGTTCTCTGCTGTTGATATTCCAAGATATTTTATGATTTTTTTTGTTATTATTTTTGTAAATACAATGACAATCAAACATCAACAATAAAATATAGTCATTATGCGCGGGTTTTATTACATGTGTATGAGTATATTATAAGTTTTCTTTTAATTTTGAAATTGCTAGGAAGTATTAGCTGTCAATTGTGGTACTTAAAGGGGACTTAAAATATCCTTAATACTTATTTCTTCTATGCCTGATTACATCATTCTCAGTAAAGAGTGGGTTTGGCCAAGTGGTAACAACCTTTGGCTGGTAATCATTGGATATAGCCAGCTATGCATTGGTTCAAATCACATTCTTTATCTAACTGACTATTTCCTTCAGCAAGAAACTTTATTCTTCTCTCTCAGAACTGGGGGACTAGAAAGCTGACTTGAGAGTGTGTAATCTAAGTTGTAAGAACTTGTTTCACAATTGGAAGTTAGACAGGCCATTATCATAACTCACAGTATATGATTCCCATGGGTTTCTAAAGATTGGTTACAGTATGTTTTCAATCATGTCTTATTTTAAAATCTATAAAAATATTGATTTCATACATTGGTATACATTGTAACTCATATATATAACTACATAATAATTATTACATATGAAATTTATCATTAATATGCCATTCCTATTTTCTTGTCTTTTTTTTAATTTTCCTTTTGCTGATTTCCCCTATCAACTATGTTCTGATTTTACCATTAGAGTTTAATGTAGTTTTTCTTTATAAAAACGTGCATACTCAGAATATTTTTGATGTAACAAATTGCTTGTGTTAACAGATTGTTATCTTTGATACCTTTACAGTGCTTTTTTCAATACACTTGAACATATTGAATGGTTTACCTCCCTTTGTTTTTTAAAAACAGAATTTTGTGACTATTATCTCCCTTTGATATCATTGCAATGTTAAATGAATTATTTTTTCATCATTATCTCCCTTTAATGACAGTTCAATAATTCTTTTAATTGCTTTGTCATTATTATACCTCTTTGATGGCATTTATTTTCTTTGCATAGTTTTCATTTTTTCTGGTTATTGTACTTAGTAACAGCCATGTATCATGTATGTGTTGAATAATAAAATATAGATGAATTGTCATAGTACATATACATTTAGTCTGATATAGAGAGATAACAAATGTGCCTGTTTTAGAGTTTTTGTTAAGGTACTAGTTCACTGATTTGGTTTATTTTTTCCATAATTTCAAAATACCATTCAGTGTCAGTAATTGTGTCAAAAAAATCTTATTATTTTAAGACAAACTGACCTATATGTTGCAAGAAATATACAATTAATGTCACCAAAGTGCACTTAAAGTGTCTATACCCTGACATACGGGGTAGATATTTATTACATGAAACACTATCATTTGTAAATGTATGTCAATTTGCACTAAAATTGTCATTATCAGAACACTACTTTCCTGCTTCCAAAAATGTTTCCATACACTTTTGATAGTTTTAGAAAAAGTTAAGTTAAAATCTGTGGATGAGTACCTTTAAATTATTGAGTTTTTTTGTTTATGAACACTTGTGGTTTGGTATCTCTGGCAGCAATTCTTACCTCACCAGCTTTCCCAGACAAATTTCTTTTACCAGTAATAGCTTACCCATCTACAAGATGGAGGAACAAAATATGGAGGAACACAGACATGATTATAAGTGTTTCATATAATTATATTTACACTTATGATGTGTTTGATGCTATGGATTTAGAAGCAGACTTCAAAGCGATAAATATGAAATCTTCTATTTTCATTGTGATGAAAATATATAATAAATATCATTGTTAATGTAATGTTAATAATTAAGTGTTTTCATAATGACCTTGTTATTTGGCTTCAGACATTAATATAAGCCTGAGGCTGCAGGCCGAAGGTTAATATGACTGTCTGAAGCAAAATAACACGGCCATTATTAAAAAACTTAATTATTGACAATTTTATTAATTAACTTAACAATTTGTGAAAAAGTACAATAGATAAAGGATACCACTAAAGAGTTAATCATCAAAAACACTCAGATTGTTTCAACATTCAAAATGGCAGCATTTTATCTTTTGAAAGAAAAAACACGGCTTTAATGAGAAAACTCGGCCAATATAAGATTCGGAACCAATCAAAATGCCTGAATCTCATAATAGCTGAGGTATTTCATAAAGGCTGTGTTTTTTCCAATAATGGCCGAGAATTTGGTTATAATGCTGTCGTAAACGCCATATCAGCCATGAATTTGAAGTCCAATATCATAAAGTTAATTAATAACATAGTTTGATCAGTAGGCTTTTAAAATTTTGATGGAGTAGCCTTGTATGTTTTTTTTTAATTTAGCATCTATACAGATATGAAATATTATATCATAGTGGACACTTCAAATTTTGATAATTATACAATGTACTGTTGTACTGGATTTATTTGAGACAATCTGAAATTCACCCAGTTACTATAATGTCTGATCAGCAAATTTTAGATTTTTTGTGAAAAATTCATTACTTGGAGATCATTTAATATGTGAATACCAATGAATCTATTAAGCATAGTTGTATGTACTGAATTTGAATGGAGCTGTGTATCCTCTACTAAGAAATATTTTGATAATAAATTCTTGTATGTTTAATTAGATGAACTTCTCAAACGTATTGAGGCTGATGACACGAATTCAATATGAGGGGTCTGTTTGGAAGTCTGAGTTTCATCAATGAAGTATGTAGTTATGTCCCCTCATGTTTTAAAGTCACTAATTGAAGTATATCTAGCACCCATATTTGTATGGTTTTAGTCACTGGTTTGAAGTTTGTTGGAGAGGTCATTTTTTGTACTCTGAAAAAAGGATATTTTCGAGGCAGATTTTTTTATAAAGATATAATTGGAGCATATTTATGAAGCAGTGTGGTACATATGTACACAACACTTTCATAATATGAGTATATGTATCATACAGAATATACATAAAACTTAAGAATATTTCAACGCTTTTTTTATTATAATATAATAATACTTAAGAAGCAAACTTACAAGGGTAGAATTGACATCTTGATAGATTCCATATAAAAACCTGTTATACAGTACCCTACTGCATAAGATCCTGTTTAGAGCTGGTCCCTTATGAATCAGGACCAGTTCCAGAAAGTATTTGAACCAATTGGGATAGGCAAATTTCCTGGTCCCTTATTGTAAACATGGACTTCCGGTACCAAACAATTAGCTATGTATCCCAGTTAGGGTTCTACTCATTGTATTTGTTGTGTGTCCCAAAATCTACTTTTGAGAGTTTATTTTTTTGTACTAACATGCTTGCACTTGACTTAATGTTAGTCCGATGATTATATTGAATATTAAAACTCTTTGCTGTCTATTATTAATAATTGGTTAACATTTGAACTGATTGTTTCCTAATTCAAAATTATATAGAAGTGTTTAGAAAGAGTCACTCAAAAGTAGATTTGCTTATTTTGGAAAATTGCATCAAATTTACACTGCATATGTATATATATAATCATGTATTCGTAAACACATTGCACCCTGTTTGCACTGTCACTTATTTTTGTAGATGAACAAAGCTTTTTTGAAAAGTAATCTTATAGATATGGCCAAAAGAGGTTCCTCTGCACTGGATTGTTCATGGAGTTAATTTTCTTTTATTCAGATTGGGAATGTTTTTACTTTGAAATATTTGGTGACATTTAGTCTCTTTTTTCAGCTTATTGGTTTTGATCACATGACTAGTAAAGGGTCACATGACACAAGGAATCTCTTGTAAACCAGTAGTAGCTCCAGTCCCTCGTCTCTGTTTAGAAATGTTGCTTCTTTTACTTTCCTTTAACATAAATTCTCCTATAATGCTATCACTTTAGGATCAATTTTATGTCCTTTGTTGATAGAATGTTAATGAATAGCTGATGTGGTCTGCCTTAAATTTGAAGGTAAAAATTTCAAGGAAAATAAATTTTCACTCTGAGTAGACAAAAATTAACTCAATGAATTTTAGAGATTAATATTACTGCTTTAGATGCTTTGTAAGTTCTAAAACAATAGTGCACATATGTATGGTATTTGCTATCTAATTGACTTATTTATTTACATTATTTCTGCCTGAACTGCTAAAAATGACTTCAATGAAATAAAAAATTCTGTTCATGTAAACATATGGGCAACATATTATCAAAAATCGTACGATAGTTTAACAAAACAATATAGCTGGATTTACGCCTTTAATAGGCCGTGAGACTCTTATAACACAGACCCCTGACACTTATCTCAAGCCAAATGTTTATACCTAGATGTTCTATAATTGTGTATTGTATCCAATCAGATGACTTGTCACCTGCCATGTGACCCTGTGACCATGTGAAGGTCGAATTATAGAGATTTGACTGAACTGATTTATGATTTTATGTTTTTTGTTTAAGACATCTAAATTTGTTTATGCTATGTTTCTTCATCAGCTTTTCTATTTATAATTCACAACAAACTATTTGCAGTCTAACTTACAAGTATTAAATCATCAATTTTTTTAAGATTGTCTATTTTTCATGTTATTTACTGTATACGACTTTTATCCTCATATGTATATAAGGTCTATAAATGTCCTCGATTTTTTAATATTGTTTCAACTTGTTAAAACTTGTAATTATAAAAATAATGTCGATGATTGATTTTTGATTTTATGTAAAATACCAAATTAGTAACAACATCTCTTCCGTTTTATTTATAACAGGCCATGGGTCTCCCATCATACTTTCGAAGGAAAAACGCACTGTAGAGGGTATCAAAGCAAGACTTAGAATTCCTACCAGTATGATTATGACTTAATACATTAGTTATATATATGTTCTAACTTGTAGTATAACATGTATTACCTCCCTTTGTATCATGCAATGTGTCTAATTCTAGAATATTGAACTGAATTACATATGAACATTATTTTAATTTTTACAATATTTTGAGTATATTTGCCACTTTTGACACCATAATACATCATTATTCGAAATTTAAGACAGCGGACAGTGGACCGAGTCCATTTAAATCTTCCTCGGTCCACTTTTAGAAAGTGGGTGATCCCATTGTCCACCAACATTTCACAACCACAACTATCCTAACTTAGTAAAAAAATCATTATCTGTTGTTATATTGTTAATTTAATTAAGAATATATGATTCTAAATCGTTAAAATGAGCAGCATATTGTAACATATCATACAGATATTTTTGGTCTGGTAAACTTTCATTTTGTCCAGTAAAAAAATCTGTTTTGCTGAACCCATTGTCCAATGCTGATGAAAGTTTTTTGTGAAGACTGTTACATATAGGTGTCAGACTGTCACACATTGCTAAATTTGATCACAAAAGAGTTTGAACAATACAGCTGCACATTATCATAAATCTTAGTATAATTTCACTAGGCAATATCTATTAAAGGGATTTTTTCTTTTGAGCCTCAGATGTTAACAAAGTGTCCATTATTATTGAACTGTTCTAATAGTTGATATGTGAGGAGTGCTCTGATGTGTTGTGAGCTACATTTTCGTGATGTTATGTTGAACTGTTGTACTGAAGGCTTGTAGTACCTGGAGCATGTACTGAAGGCTTGTAGTACCCGGAGCATGTACTGAAGGCTTGTAGTACCCGGAGCATGAGGATTTTACTTGAATTTCTATCATGATTCTGAGCAATTAAACATATTTAGTAATCATTCCATTATTCTGACACTATACACTTACATTCTATGTCACTTTTCTTGTTGTCATGGTACATATATTGTTGCTTTCTCTAGCCACTTTAAGAGATGAAAGAAACATTTTATTGTATAGGATGTTGGCTTCAGGTTGTATGAAAAGATTTACATTTAAATACAAAGGTTTCACACAGAATAGTCAATTGGGCCACTTATTGCTACAAAAATGAGTTATGATGTCCTTTCAGTACATTTGTACTTATACTTTGTTATCTTCAAGTCAATGCATGCTTTCATGGTGATGTGGTTGAGTGCCTGCTTAGGATTTGAAAAGTCCTGTATTTGGTCCCAGATTGAACCATAGATTTTTGCTGGGTTATAATGTTTACTTTCGATTTGAAATTGTTGTTAGCCCATTTTTAATGTATTGCCTATTGTTGTTGGCACAGTCAGTTCTTCTTTTATTTCCATTCAATCTATTGAGTTGTAATTTTTGAAGCTTTTATTAAAATCAAGTAGATGCCTCTTTGAGAGACCAGTAAGTAAAATAATCTTTATAGAAAGTTAAAATGGTTACAGTAGTTACAATAAGATTTGATGTTTATACATCTGACAGGAGTAAGCTGCAAGCCTTAGTTAAAAAAAAAGACATATTGTTATATATATATAAAGTTATCTATGATTATTTGAAAAACTATGTCAGACACATTGTATGATTTGGGAGTGGCATTTTTATCTTGTGAATTGCTGTTTTTTTGGAAGCATTTACTTATAATTAAATTATCATGGTTTATATTTGTTGCATGTTGTGATTGCTTTAGCTTTAATGCTCCTAATTGTTATTCTGGGTGGTGCACAGGGGCTTTAATAAAAAACATATACCCTACCAGTAATCAACTATGAATTTTGGATTAGAAGTTGTTTTTGAGGGAAGTTGTTTTATTGAAGCCTCTGTGATGGTCCACACATTACTGTCATGCATGGTGTATATTATATATAATCAAGATAACCTATGTGTTATAACAGAGCTTAATAATTGTAAAGATGTATCAATTATGATCTTAAATACAGACTTGTCCAAGACACTTTATTTATTTTATGTTTTAAACCATTATTTTATACTTTAAGCATTCTTAGGGGTATTAGGTTATTGTAATGACAGGTTAACATTTCAAGTAAAATTTCGTGCATAGACATTTGTTCTCAGGGACCATAAAATTCACAGGTTTATTGGTTTTTGGACCAATTTCCGATTTTTCACCTGATTGTGGTTTAAAATTTTGGATCCATTCTTAAAACCTATGTTTGAACTTTTTCAATACAATTTATATGGTCAATTTTGATCAGAAGAAATGGACCCAGAAATGTGCTGAGGCAGTATCTCTTAATGATATTAACTGAGTGCACGGGTTTTCTGTGTCACAACTTGACTTTGGACTTCTGTTGAAAATCTGAGGAAGCTTTAAATATAGTGTATTGTGTATTTTTTATTTTTGGAATACTTTAGAAATCTAGGTTAAAGAAATATATTTACTTGCCCATTTGTAAATCTAATTAAACTGGCCAAATGGTCATATTTATTTGAACAGTTGTATTCATCATCTGTATTGGTACATTTATTAAAATGCAAAATTTAACATGTCTTTTATAATATCTTCATTTTCTTGTATTCTAAGTCTACAATTTCTTTACTATTATTTTTAGTGTTGAAAATCATATTTTTAGTAGAAGTTATATAATATTATACTATATGCTTTTTTAGTTTTCAAAATATTGATAAAAAATATTTGTAATAAAATTAGTCTATATTCTTATTTTGCTCTCAATTTATCTTAAAATTTCAATTTCCTATTTTACTTTTTACTAGTAGTTCATTGTATTTTAATTCTGATGACTTTCAAATAACAATAAGTATAAAGAAATTTATCCAGCATTCTGGTTCCCAGTTTTTACATACTAAGTCTATATACCCTATAATATCCTATAGAAAACTTCCGAGCCCAGAAGGGGGAACCAATACCGGTTCAAACACCAAATCCATTCAACATGGAAATGGAGGATACATGGACGCCATACGTCACTCGACAGTCAACGATGACATCTCCAACACAACTACGACCCGGAAGTAAATCACCGGCGGTACCTTGGTCTCCACGACGATTCTTACCGAAAGCTAGTGAATCACCTGATTTGACCTTGTACCCGGTGTCTCAAGGAATGTTGGTGTCACCTAGATACGGAACAGGTTTAGGTGGGAGTCGTGGTTACATTAACTATCTCTCTTGATTCTACTATATTGCATGGCTGCATGAATGCTTAAAAATGTTATTAAAGCTATCATCTTTTTTGAATGATGAGACATTTTAATTTTAATTGCTCAATATCATTTAGTGTTCTGTAATTTTAAATTAACACAGTGTTTAATTCTGCATGACAATGTGATCTTAAATGTTTACTTTTAAGAATTGATGAAACACAGACATTATGCATTATTTAACTGCGCTGCCCCCACTTGATAAATATGTTATAAAGTTCTGTTGAATATACTGTTCAATTGTTGGGGGGTGGGGCGTTATGCTTTGCTTTTATAGATTTTGATTACCATATAAGTGGAAATTTCTGTGGAAACTTTATTTCTGTCTTCTGTATAGCCCCAGTATTTATCTCCAAGAAAATGTCTAACTTAGAAAAATAAAATTGAAGAAAAAGCTGAAAAAAATTTAACATGACTTGGGTTTGAATCCCAAGGAGGTAGTTGTCTCCTAGGTGCCAGACACAAATTTTCCGTATAATAGTATATACATGTATTCTATAATAAGAAAAATTCATGTCTGGCTCCTGTGGTTGTCTCTCATGTCACAGTGTATCAGCTATTTGATACTGAAGCAGACGTCTGCCAATGATAAAGTAATGTGTTTAGTAGTACAAAACTTACGTTTAAAGATCTAAGCCAGACTTCAATATCAATAAGTAAGTCAACTTAACATGAGTTATGTTCAAGGCTGAATAATGAAAACATTACTATTCATTTGATGTAAGTAATATAGCAAATTATATATGTTTAATTAATTTATTTTTCTTATTATATTTTATTGTATAATATAATATTGTTGATAGTTTTATTTATTTATTATTGTTGTATATTAATTGTTATTATTGTCATTTTTTTCTCATCTGTCAAATCATGAATAGGTTCACAGTGACTTTGTGTGTAAAAGTGTTTTCCATCTACAAATCGTGATATTGCATGAGTTGACCAGCCTAAAAGCTTAGTGGTTTGATATTAAGATTGCTTGCTGAGTAAAATTAGCCATAGTACTGTATTTGTATAAGAGAACATATTCAGATACCTTAATTATTCAATATTTGTCATTTGAGAAAAAACAGACTATACATTGTATTTGCATGGAGTGTATACCAATATTTTACTGACTGTCATTAATTGTCATTTTCAACTCCATATTCTCTTACTATATTTAATCACAAACTGATAATAGTTATTTAGAAGTCAAAATAATTATTTTATGATATACATTTACTGAATAATTTTAGATTTCATTTGGAACGAATAATATTTGCATAACTAATAATCTTCATCTAACATAATATTGTTGTCTATGATTTGCTGAAGGTTTCAGACCTTGTTTTTGGCCACTTGTGACAATAATGTCAAACTATTTGCTACTTATGTTCCCATATGGGCAATTAGTGACAAAAAGGGGTCAGGCTTTTTTTCTGAAGTTGTCCGCATAAGTCAACCATTGATTTTTATCATACATAATAATATAACTTTACATTCCTGCTATTTTTGTATGATTATTTCATACAAGAAAGTTAAAGTAACACTTAAAATACTTCTAGTTTGATAAACCAAGATAATGGGACAATACATTTATTTATTACATTCATTTTTATAGTATTTGTTTATTTATTGTTATTGGTTGCTAGGAGACGTTATGGTAATGTTATTTGAAATAATCAAATGCTAATGTTGTGTCTGGTTTATTTTGTCTGGCAATGAACAATCATGGGTAGTTTAAGAAAATTTTCTTGGGTGCAACCCAATATATTGTTTGATTAGGGTTTGCCAGGCACTCAAATTTATATCTTTTGTATATACAATTTGGTCTGGACACTTCTTGTCACTCTTCACTGACTATTGTATTTGTTATAATGTACAGTATATTATATTTGATACCATGTATCTGTTTTATACATAGACGTTTGTTTTGTGATGTTTAAATCAAAACATAAAATACCTCTTCACAAATAAAACCACAGTAAACATTTATGTATATTTTTGTTATCAATTCTTATTTACTTGTAGACATTTCTGTAAAGTTCCCATTTATAAACTACTTTGGTTCTTGCTAAATCATGTGGACTTTGATGAGTTTAAGACCCTAATGCCTAGTTTGACCTAAGTCCCTTTATTAAAATCATTCAACTTTTAAAACACTGATTTTGATGATCCTAATAGAAGAACTTTACTGTATATCAATTAAATATTCAATCATAAAATTCAAATTACAACTCAGATCATCTGTCTACTTGTTTTAATCATGTTTTCGTGACAATTCTTATTAAGTCTATAAAGCCAGGTATTACAATTATGAAGTTATTATATATTAAGCGTGCCGTGGATGATCAACTGACAATTGTCTCCTTCTCAAATGCTGTTTTTCTGTATTTCTTTAATGACTGAAATAAGCACATGTGTACAATAATCATTTTGTTAAAATGATACCAAAAACAATTGATTGATTATCGATATTTTTTTTGTTAGATTTTTGTTATCTTCGTAGCTTTATCAATAGGTTTCATCAAAGATGAAATTTTTATATCAATTGATTTAAAGATAACATAATAGTACATTAGTCTGTGTTTTAGACACTTTAAGTCTTGTTTTAGTTCAATCTAATCTATACTGAATGACTTTGTACGAATATTTTTGCGTTCATTCCAATTTCCACCCATATTTTAATGATTTTGAAGTACTATAAACATACCCGACGGTATCCAATACTTAAAGCCTCGGGGATAAACAATACATAATATATCAGGATACGATTTTATTTGTTTTTCAAGTGATATATGATGTCCGTAAATACATAAATGTTGTACAATTGATATTACATTATTGTTTACTTTGCTCTTTCTGTAACTTTATATAAAATTTTATAATCAATCCTGGATACAATGAAATATTACTATAATGGATTTGATAGGTTAATACTAGGGGCGGATTAAAATCCAAACTTAAATCTTATAATCTCAAACAGGCTTGATTAAAAAATCCTCCAAATATGGTTTCGAAATATTCAATGATCAAAATGTACTTAAAAGATCAATCCAAATCTGAGACTGGAGTAAATAGTTTATTTTAGACTTGTATTGTTTTATAATGCTGGATTACCGGTGTTTTGTGTTGTCGGCAGACTTGAGGTTGATAAGATAATTTAAAATGTTGAATTAGTTTAGAAACGGTAGTGTGGGATGATTGCACATTAAATTTAAAATCTTACATTTGATGGAGTTAACAGTTCTTGAGTCATTGACATAAAGTTTATTTGATTATGAAGAACTTAATGATCATTCTTTACATATAATGGTAGTGTAAGATGATGTTGAGATTTTGACTTGAAAGCTATCATTTTATGTGAATTTGTGGAAAATGACTGCATGTAAAAATCCAACATGGCTGTATAACTATATGAACTTGAATACATTAGATAATATTTATGGTAATCACTGAAATGACTTGAATGCATGATTTTTGAAAAATCAGAATTGGGAAAAAATGTGATACTGATTATAAAATTTTTTGGAAAAATGTTTTAGTTATTAAGTGAATTGTGCTGATATACATGTAAATATGTGGGTTATAGGAAAATTGTATGTTATGTAGGAGTAAATATGCTGGTTATTTGATAACTGTTGATTTGATACATGTATTAACTATTAAAGTATTAAAACAATGGCTGGTCTAGATGTCAATGATATACAGCCTATATTAACTAATGTTGGATTATCATCAATTATGTTAAAACGTTTACTTGGTAAGATCTTGTTTTTATACTTTTTGTATATATGTCTGGAATCACTATCCTGTGTGTAATTGTTTTAATATAACCCGTCCCCTGAGTGTCCCCTATTTTTCTATCTCTAAATAATTTTATATTCCTGCGTGATTTTGTTTTAATATTACCCCATTCCTTGACTGTCCCCTATTTTTCAATGTGTGTATATATATTTCCTGCATGATTTTGTTTTAATATATGCTGCACCTTGACTGTCCCCTATTTTTCCCCTAACTGCTAACTGTACTGTGATTCATTATCCACAATTTCTAACTCTAAGCAAGCATAACTTACTATTCACAACAGTTTGGAAAACTTAATTTGTATCTTAATCAAAGAAATGCATGCTGTTACGTGTAGATGGATTACTATTTAAAGAATGAAGTTACCCAAGAATTTTTCACACTATTATTATTAGTCCATTGCTCATAATTAAGAAATAACATACAGTTGTTAATATTTTGTCGTGAAATTAAGCATTGGCAGAAAATTTGATAAGCCAAATTGAAATAACAAGTGCTTTAGCACAAGTTATTGGCAATTTGGCTGACGGTGCAAGAAATCGTTCCATTTTCAGTAGTCTGTAAGTACTTTGAAAAATATTCTGCCTGTCATAGCAGTCAATCTGTTTTAAATGATACTTATGTAGTTACAGAACTATTTACAAATTCCAATTCTGTATGTAACCATTGATAGAGTCTGAAATTACTGTAGATATGTTTGTATCGGCCCAAACAAATATTGACTGTATATTGTTTCAGTTCTAACTTAGAAAAATAAACAAATTTGAGTGGAAATGATAATGGCAGTGTATGTATTTAATAATAAAATATAGATGACTTCATATAGAGTGAAAATGCATGGGCCTATCTTAGAATGTATTATTTATATCATTATATCAAAACTATGTGATCAGGTAATAGTTGAAAGGTATAACTTAGTTTATAAGTCATTATTATAAAATGTATATATGCAATATATGTGTGATGGCTAATCAAAAATGTTAACATTCATGTAATCCTTGTTACTGCAAATTTCAATTAAAATCAAATTAAGTAATTTCCACTCTAAACCACATGGATTCTAAGTTATCACAAAACATATGTTTTCAGTATAAATAGTTGCTGATTGCTTAGATTCTATGAGTTCTTAACTCCCTGAAATTGCAGTTTTTGCTGCTTTGCTGCTCTCTGAGACTGTATTCTTTAAACTTACTATGCTGAGTTATAATTGTAACAAAAAATTAATATACTGTTCATACCCAAATATACTTGTGTTTCTTCAAGTCTCCAAATCCTTGTATATTTCTTCCTTTTATTGTAAAGGACTGCTTTGCTTTAAGGAGCACAAGTCCTCAGTGAACTGATTATAAGTACTTAAACTTAATTTGAAAAAGTTAAGACCATATAAGACCATTCTGCTACTAAGACCATCAATTTGGATAGTCCTATTAGAGGAATTTACTGTATATATTAATGAACATTTTTTTTATACATTTTTGATTATTTCTATTTCATTCATTTAAAAGTTGATAAAGAGTTTGTGCTTTTATATTTTGTATCAATGCTATGATATGATAATTATGTTTGGAAAATGTTTTACAATAGATATTTGTATTGCAATAATTTGCTTCCAAATTTATCAGCATTTTTTGCATTTTCTGGAAACACTTTTTGTATACAACGTGTGTGTTTGAAAGATTTCACCTGCTTGTTGTAATTGCACTAATATGACTAACCCATGCGATGTTGCATTATTTTCACTGCGGTGCTTTGTTATTTATGCTGCAATGTTGTGTTATTTTTACTGTGATGTTTTGTTGCTAACTGAAAATGTGTGATTTGTTTATTTGCTTTATGAATTCAATGAACCTTTGTGCATGTTTAGTTTTTATTTATCCCTAACATTTTATTGGAATATTTTGTATGGTTTGTTGTATATAAGTGTTCTTGTCCAATAACTTAGTTAATTTTGTTAAAAATATTGTACAACTGTTGCATTTTGTTAATTTTATAAAATTTGTAAAACAAGCACTAACATTTTCATGTAAGATATTTTTAACAAAATTAGCCAAATTTTGAATTATACGAAGATTAAGATATCATGATAACTGTTTTATCTAGTAAAGTAATATTTCAATTATTTACTGTTTTATTTGCATATTTTTTTTCAAAGACTTTAATTGAGTCTTGTTATAAATTGTTACTGAAGGATTGTATTTTTCAATGTAAGCCAATGATTAATACTTTTATTGATACCTGTACTATTGACCATATATTTTAACTTAATTTTCAACTTCTCTGAAACCAGATTTTAAATTAATTTTTAACTTTTCTAAACCTCTCAAAATCGTATAGAAACAATTTGGAAGAAGCAACGCAGTGTTCTGTTAATAATAATCTTTGAAAAAATTGACTTATAACTGTGAAATATTGTGACTTTATGTATGGAAACCTACCCCGTTGGTAACAATTAAAGAGGATTTTAGTGCTTTTCTGTGAATTTTTATACCCCCGCTTCAAAGAAGAGGGGGGTATACTGTTTTACCCTTGTCCGTGCGTGCGTGCGTCCGTTACAAAATTTCGGTTGCAGTTTTCTCAGCAACTATAACATGCAGCAGCCTAAAATTTTGCGTATTGCTTCATCCTATAGTCCTATGTGGTGTAAAGCGATTTCATGCTCCTTGCTCATCTACTTCCTGTTTGTCGCATATTTTTAGATTTTTGTGGGGGTATCACTAGTGAGCATTAGCTCACAGATTTACTTGTTTTTCATATTTCATGTCATCTATGATCAGTTTGCCTTGAAATATTTAGAATTCATTTTCTTAACACAATTACAGTCTCTGACTAGTAATTTTAAAATTCAAATAAAAAATTGACCAAGTCTGTGAATGAGTAGCTTTAAGTAAAATGTAATATCACCGTTGCTTTATTTCTGTACATTCATCTAAGTTGTAATAGTTAATTAAGCTAGATATTTGTTCAAATTAGCCAACAAATTTTGCTAGTAAAAATGAAATAAATATAGTTTAATTATAGTCATATCAAACGGTATACTTTTTGTTATTTGTACAGATGTTTTAATATTTCATATTGATAATTATATATTTTTTCTTTGACTATAGGTTCGTCGAATCAAGCTTACATGACACGATCCAAGACAAACGTTACAACAAGTCAAGGTAAACCTGGGGGTATCGGAGGTCGTAGTTTAACGGCTCAACAACCTAAGAATGTAACTCGGTAAGTTAGACCGTATTTTACTTTAAACTATAATTTGTGTATATAAACTTTCCAGATGATGTCATTGGCACTGATAGGATACTTCTTGGCAGCCATCTTGGTAGGCATTGGGTAGTGCTGGCTAAAATTTTCAAATATATTGATACATGTATTATGTTTTAGAAATTCAAAGAACAGTATTATGATCATTGGTTTTATTTATTGGTACTTCAAAATGGCTAAAGAACTTAATTTAGTAGAGCAACATTAAGCCTTACATCTTGAATTTCAAAGGACCACTAAAATCATTAATGAGTCATATACCAATATGTTTAGTACAGACTGAAGTTAATCAGACTGTCAGTATACATTACAACATTTTGATGTAGACTAATGGAAATCCAAGATGGTGTCTGACCATTTTGGACGCCATCTTGGATCTCCTGATATGCACCAAACAAATTCTATTTATGCCTGCATAATATAAACATATAAACTTCAAATTGACCCAATCATTTTGGCATATGACTATTTGAGACTTTGTGTGGGCCTGTAACTTCTTAACAGTCACTTTTAGACACTTTGCTGCTCTACTGAGAGGATTTAACATTAAACAGTTCACTACCTAAAGCCCAAATTAAATTCTCTTGTACATGATATTTATTCTAGTTGTGCATAAGTATTATATTCAAAAATGAGATACAAAAATCAGAACATGTATTTTTAAAGAACGAAAGAAAGTGTCTTACTTATGGCCTTTGTATTTTCTTTTTCTAGGTTGTTAAAACTTATTTCTTCCATAAAGTAATTTAATGCCAAAAGACATATTAACAATAAAAAAGTATCACTTTTGTATACCAATAGTTACTATAGTCTGTATGGTTTACAAATATGAGTCAAATGACAATGTATTATATAGAATTATTGATAAGTCAACTTCAAAGAGTTATTCCCCTTTACAGTCTACTGTAATAAATCTTTTTTCAATTTAAGTTATAATTGTACATATTTCTCCTTTGCAATAGCAAGAATGCTTACAAGAATGCTTAGTTTATGTTACCTGCAATGCATTGACTCTATTATTAGGCTATTTTTAAAAGTCAACTATTAAAGTAATGTATTCTCTCCCCTTGTATGCTGTTCCCAGTATCTTGCATGCTTGTAGTACCAATGCACTAAGTATTGCATTAATCATAGTTAGTTTTTTCCCCCATATAGAATGTAGCAGTATTTTTTTATGTGCATGTTTTTTCATAGACAACCAATCACAGCCACAACTACAAAGCCAATACATGTATCACATAAAGCTGAGATCACTATTCCAGTAAGTGCTCGAGACCCAGAGGACCCTGAAGAGTCAACACCAGCTGTACCAAAATCATCAACATCTACCCACAAGAAGTAAGGAGTGAATGTATAAGTCTGGTGTTTTTATCATTTCATTATAATTATCATCATTTAGTATTCATCCTTTTAGCTCTGTTAGGTTGTGTATTATTTTTTTTAGCCGGGCAGGCGGTTGGTTGGGTGGGCGGTCGGGGCGTCCGGTGTCATTAACAATTGCGTTACAGTTTTTCTTTACCATATATGTCCGCCATTTTTGGTCAGATCTTTATGAAACTTCATACAATGATAACATACTATGCCATGAACAGAATTAGAAAGTAACCACAACTCTACCTGCCTTAATTATGGATTATTTCACTTTGTTAATTTTGCGTTAAAGTTTTCAAATCCAGCTTTAATGTGGTTTCCACATTACATTTCTAGTTGTATTGGTGTTTGGGTTTTTTTTGGGTGGGAGGGGTTAACTTTGTGTCAACATCTGTCAGCTCACCTAACTTAGCTTTCCTGGACTTTTGTCTGTAACCAGTGATAATCTACACTTCTACAAGCCTGACAACTTCTTCACGCATCTTAAAAATGGAGGAAAACATCCAATATTATCTATAGATAGAGTTACCTATGAGATGACATTAAATCTACTGGGTATTGACATAAGGGACCTAGGATTCATTTTAATTAATGAGTTTTTGGACAGATATTTTATGTATGACTATATGAGATTTAAAATTCCATGAAAAAGTTGGTTTTGAAATCAATATTCAATGATGAAGATAAATTTACTTTCAGTGTTCATTAATTTTGTGACTTTGGTGTAGAAAAAAACAAAAACTGCATTGATTGTAGTATTTGAAATCAGCCTACAAAATTTTCGGCATAAGCTTCTGATGCTGGTGTGATTTGAAAGAGCAAAGCCTTAGCTATCCGTGTATATACAAAATTATTTATTATGGAGAAACTGGCCACTTATTAAACTAGAGTAAAAAAAGCCTCCCAATTTTCGGAGTAATTTACCTTTTATGTATATATAGTGTTTTTGACTTGGAACCTATACTGGCCACCTAAGCTCAGGACTAGTCTTGTTTGATGGACAAGCAAAGGGGACACACTTGACACTGTTCAGTAATTTAAGTTATATGATAATTTTCCAGTGTAATAGAGGAAGAGAATGATGATATTGTTTTAGAAGAATGGTAAGGTTTCAATCACTGAGTTCACAAATCATCACTAGATTATATTAGTGTGGCTACTTTTATTGTTTTTTGTTTTTTATCACATTATTATATCACTTTTTTATTATTTTTATTACAAGTTCAATTTTATTTAACTGTCAGTGGCATAAACATTAACTCCACTGATTTAAATATTCTCTACAGTATTTCTTTACTAGTGATAAATCAATCTTATTAAAACCCGATCTAAAATTTTTCTGCTTGCCTTCTCACTAATTTAGATCTGGCCGTTTTATTAAGAGCGTCACTTTCAGGTGACCTTTTTTCATCATGATATTCATGTCAAAATTGTAATGTTTAGTAACTTGTTTCAATCTTGTAAGTCACACAATTTGAAATGAACCGTCCAATCACAGACTGTGAATAATACTGTCAAATTAGCTTGCAAACCTTGGTATAAAAGTAGAAATTACGAAATCAAAAGGCTATTAATAGCGTTTTGTCTTGATGAAAGCAACACATTAATTGGTCGACATTAAGGTCATCTCAACGTCACCCTCCATTGAACCTTAGAGATCCTGTACGACAGATATCCCGTAGAGCCTTGTCTACGCTCTACGGGATATCTGTTAATGGAGATTGATGATCAATTTAATATTTTTAAATCAGTAGAGTTAATGTATGAGCCCCTGACAGTTGAATAAAATTGATCAATATCACTTTTTATTGTTTTTACCGTTACATCTAACTGTCTATTCTCTTTTCAGGGTATATAATGCATAAAAATTGACCCCGACCTGACCTTTCACATTTGCATCTAATAATTATTTACACATATCTCGACGAAAGTCAGTACCACGCCTAAGTTTTAACTCATAATCCTCACGGTCACGGTGTCACAAGTGTTAATACTACATTCGAATGTAATGAATATTCTTGCATAAAGGTCAGGTCAGGGTCAATATTTACGCACTATACATTTCATGTCATGGTCTATATTCTATTTTCTTGACTATAGACCTAATTCAGAAATCTCCAATTAGTGGATTTTTCCATCCTTGCTCAGGCAGTATAAACACATTATTGCTAAATAGCACAAAACACTGATTAAATCTTTAGCCAACTTTGTACTCATATTTTCATTGTGACTGTGGAAGTTTGTTTGTACCCCAGGGAAATAAACCAAATGTTCAAATTCTCGATATCATTATTTACATGATAAGAACAATAAAACTTAGTACCTACAGTAAAGTTTCACTGTAAGAACCATCAAAACCAATGGTCTTTAAAATTGCTATCAGTCTTAAATATAGGGACATTTTCCTTCCCAAATTAAGCACTTTGTAGTTGGAAGTTGACAAATATCACATGCTGTAGCAGAACTTTACTGAAATCCTATGTGTACATGTATCATTTCTGGCCAATTTCTCACGATTCACACTGTTACATAGCATTTTTTTATTTCGGTGTAGTATTTATTTGATTGACAATAGAGTGGATTTGATAACTACACTGTGAGACTTAAAATGGATTATTGTACATATACAATCTTCAAGGTGGTCTTTGTACTCATTGATCTCTTAGGATTATCATATAAAATCACTCAAATGATGTAACCTAGCGCCTTCAGGTACATTTATCAAATTTATCACAGGATTGTTTATGTTCATACAGTAAAGTTTAATTATTAGGACCATCAAAATCAATAGTTTTTTTTATATAGCAGAATAATCTCTACATCAGGACTTTTTTCATCTATGACTAAACATTTTGGAACTAAAAACTGACAAAAATTGAATGATTTTGCAACAAACTATGTGGTCTACATAGCAGAACTTATAATGTATTTTTTCATCTCTTCAAAAATCTTTTTAACAAAGACTGTAAACCATGTCAAGTTTGCTAGTGTTTGGTGCTTGCTTAGAAAGTTACAATGTTCAGTAATAAAAGTTTTTATCCAGATTTAGATAAATTTGGCTAGTTAAATCCTTCTGTGCCTGTATTACAATTTTGTAGCAATTGTTATATAAGTAGAACTGTTTTAATCAAACTTAGCCATGCTTCATTTTATCATGGAAGTTTTGGTAAAAAATGATTTATATGGAAAATGGTGATCACATGTGGGCAAGGTAACAAAAGTCTGGTGACATTTATGAGTTACATCTTATAGCCTACAGGAATCAATATTTACCTGAGTTTGACATTTATGCAAGAATATTTATTATACACTGAATTCAATGTCACAAGTAACTCATGAACTCATTAGTAACATCTCAACCATTTATTGAATAAATAATCTCATAGGGTTTTGTGGGGGTTCATCTAGAATATTTGTTTTTTGCTACATAATTTTGGGATGCAAAACAGATATGAGAAATAGTTCTCGTCATGAACATACATTGATTTGTAAAAACATTTTTGTATGTTATGTATGAATGTGATCGAATATTTTACAACAATATCATTAAATCAAGTATGTTAAATTCATGGTCTAAAAACGATACATTTATCATCCCCTAAACAATCATGGATATGTTTACATCAGCATACACCTAATAAAGCATTTTGGGCATGTGACACATATAATATAGTTCCAAAATGTCCAAAAGGTATATCTGAGGTTTTTGGAGTGAATGACCAAGGATTTCCAAATGTCATCAAATGTTACCATTCGAAACTTCTCAGCTAATCACTAGCAATAACAATGGACATATTTAGATGCCACTTTGGAACTACCTTTGCGTCACTTGCCCAAACTAAATACAAAAAATTAACCAGTGTTGAAGTAAACATATCCACCATCATCTTGGTTTTTTGTGTTGATAAATCTGAAATGCACAATTCAATGATATCCTCTAAATAATACATAGTCACATATGTAGTAAAAAATTTTTTACAAAGCCTTTTGTGTTTAGGACAAGAATTTATTTGCATAATCATTACACACTTTGCCTCACGTATGTAGTAAGAACCCAGTATTATTGGTGGCCCCCCACAAACACTTCTGAGATTTTTTATTTAATGAATAGTCAAGGTGTTCTGAATGGCATCAAATGTAACTATAGATCACTTGTTTGTAGTGAATACCCAGTATAGTTTCAGGACAGGTATAATTTCAAAACCTACGATATGTTTTAGGTTAAGACTTACTTAACAAATTAGGTTAAACATTTATCATGATAGTTTAATAGGATTAGTCTTCAAGTGTGATTTACTTAAGGTTCATAAAGACATTAATATTACTTTTACCCAGTAATAAATTGTACCACACTAAATCCTCATGGCACTTGTTGTAAAAGCCCCCAAGACAAGGCTTACACCTTTCTTATAACGATCCTTGTCCTAAAGAAAGTCCACCTCCTTTTTAAAATTCACTGATAGAACTTCTAACATTTGATTAAGTGTTGTTAATTATTTTCATTCTCAAATGAATTCTTTTGTGGTTTTTTTGTAATAGAACTCATCCTCATCTTATTGTTATTTTGTGATAGTAGACTCAATCAATATCCTGTTTGAGACATTGTAAACATTCACTGTTTAATGGTATTCTAGGAATTTTGAAGATATGTCTGCTATTTAATGAATGTGTCTGCTGAGTCTGCCAACTTTACGTTCATTGCTATTTAGTGGTATTCAAAATTTATTTTTTCCTCTAGAAATAGATTTAGTTTCTCACTTGGTGAATATTGCTAGTTTAATATAGAAAATGAGTTATCTATATATATTGTAGCCTAACAGCCGAAATAATGTTTATAATTGTTCTCAATTGTGCTAAGTTTGGTGTTCCTCTTGAGAAGGTAAACTTAGGTGCCAGTTTCCTGTATTGCTATGTGCAATAAGCCATAAAGTAGTCATTTGTTCTGTTGAAGATTGAACTTTCAGGCTTTCAGCAAACATGTTGTACAACAATTGCATTAATTAAATAAACTGTGAATTGATGATTATCTTTTATGTTTATTCATCTCTCGACTGCATGTAAACCTACTATCTGAAATAACATATGTAGCTATATCAACCGCATGTTGCTATTGTTTATTGTATATACCCAAAGGGGAGAGCCATAATTAAGTAAAAGAACATTTGTTTCAACCCTATTGCTGTATCATCATACAGTCGAAGCTGAGAGTACCACGCAATGCCAGGACTGACAATACTGTCGCCAGGTTTTCTCGACTGTCCTGTTTTCTCAATGAAACATAAAGCTTAGAAATATATTTTCCCGACCAAACATTTTGTGCATCTTTCTCAACTTTCTGTTTTTTTCACAGATTGCAAAATTCTCAGCTTCTACTGTTTATTATATATATCAATATAATTATTACTAGGGGTGTAACGGTTAACCGATATACCGGTTAATATTGCATTATGACTTCTGACGGCTTTTAACCAGTTCTTTTATCTCTGAACCGGTTTTTTAGTTATGTTCCATACTGATTGTTTTTATCAGAGTCTGAAATTTAAATGTTTGAATTAATGTTAAAATGTGTTCGGAAACTTGAAATATTTTTCGCAAAGTGAGAGAATAATTATCTTTGAAAGTCCATTCAAAACCTTTTTTCTAACTTTAATATTCAAACATTTGTGTAATACGCGTAGAGCATTTGAAAATACAAATATCTATGTACGATGTTGATAAAATTAAAACGATGCACATGCATTAATTAATGCTATGCATGTATGCGCAAAGAACAAAATGTATTGCAATATATTGCAATACGGATTTCCTGTATTTCAATATATTGCAATACGGTTTTTACCGTATTGTTACACCCCTAGTTATTACTATTGACTTATATCTCTGTATGTAAATATTTATGTAAATATGGGCAATAGAATATGTTTCAACTAGTATCATCCATGTATGAAATAAACATGTTATAATAATTAATGTAGTATGATGTATATATTTTAGGCCAGACGTAGAAGAAACAACAGATCAAGGTAACGATGGAAGAAATATAACAAGTGGTCTATCTGCACCTAGATCTGTATCTAGTCCTTTGAAAGCACCTACACCTAATCCACTCAAGGTTTGTCTTCTATGGTCTCTCAAATATTTTGCCACTGTCTGTTACGAGGTGTAAACTCCTTGTACCCATTTACGTATTTCCTGTTTCTGTTATTTGTAGTGGCATCCATTTTATAATAATTTCTGTTGGTTTTTTTTAATTAAAATAACATTTCAGTCTTTGCCATTTAGGTTTGTGGCAGATCTGTGTAATTTGATTGTCGCTTTTCCTGATATGTTTTCTATACTTTTTTTTACAATTCTTTGACTTAACTCTTCAGGAGGTCTAAAAACTGAATGTTATTTTACCAAGTAATAGTTGTTATAAATTATATGACTACAGACTTTGTAAATTTTGATATTATACATGTATATGTGATAATTCTAAAGCAGAATAGCAGGGCATTGCTTTTTGCCCTTTTCTCCTCCCATTCCTATTTTGTTCCACCCTCTGCCATAATAGTTACTTTGAAACATCAATCCTCTGATGCCCCTTACCCTTTTTTCTTCACCTTTTTCCAAGTTTTGTAATTATCACTAATGTATATAATATTTCAGGCTGTAGAACTTGTACGTACAATGTCTGAAGATGAACAAGCTAGACTTAAACAAACATTTAATAAATTAGATACTGATAAAGATGGGTAAGATTTTGATAATGTCTTTAATGAATTTAGGCGGTCAGCATGGTTCCTAGTCTAAAGCACAATAACTATAAATCATGTATATACAGCGTTTCTGACTCAAACTCTGCTGGGTGCCTATGGTTTTGTGTATCTTTTTAATGTGTTTAGTTGGTCTGCATAGTACCAAGTCTAAAACACTATGATTATATGCTTAAACAGTGTTTTTACTCAGAACTGAGTCAGGAGCCTATATATTGTTTTGTTATCATTATTGTATTATTATTGTTTATACTAGGACTGCAACAATTTGATTGGCTACATCGAAAATCAATTGGGAGGGCACAGATTGGATTTTGATTAGGGATCTGTGATTTTCAATTTTATACCAGCCTTTGTACAACTCTCTGTCAGCACCATATGACAGTGATATTATCAATAGATAGTGGAAGCTGTTCCCCTGTTTTATTATAGAAGCAGTACATGTTTAGTAAAAGTATGTCAATGTTTCATAAAAACTTCTATAAAGGCCACCAGATCTCCTTGGTTATTGCAAACCATGCTATGGTAGACATTTTTCTTAAGTCCGAAATGTTTAATTTGAGACAATGGTCTTATATTAGGATCATTCTGCTATTAAGACCATCAAATTTTGATGGTACTATTAGGGAAACTTGAATTTTGAAATCTATGCATAATTGGATGCCTGCACAAGATTTCATATTGTCTAATCTTGACAACTGTAAATTGTTAATCTTTAATTTGTTATTATGTACATTTTATTTATTTCAGCCATATAATGTTTAGTCAACTACAAACACAATTACCTAAGCAATTCTCGCAAGCACAAGAAAAATATATTAAACAGGTAAATAAATATATATTTTTAGCTTGACTTTTCAGAAATTAGTGGGGCTATTCTACTCAGTTGTGTATGGGCATTGATGTTGGCATAACACTGGTGCCACCTGTTCTATATCTTTGTAACTACTGGAAGGATTAACTTGAAACTTCACACAATTCTACTGGCTTACAACTTGAGATCAAATACAAAGCTTCATATTTGTAGCATAAAGTTTGATTCAATAGTTATTGCAAGTTCTTAGAATCTTTTCACACAAATAGTAGCTATGTCTGACTTGAAAAAGTGTCATCCTTAGCTCACTTAGTGAAAAAAATTCCAACTAATTTTCACCAAAATAAGCACATTTCCACTTTATATTTCATTACAGTAATTTTATTTTGATAATCTATATTTCATTCATTGTTTAAGCTTTACTGTTTGTACTATTTTACAGGTATATGATATCACCAGTTCAAACACATTTTTTGGTGTTGATGAATTTATGACAATGTCTTATTTAACTAATGTTGTTACAAGTCTAACGTAAGTACAATCTATCTTCATTAATATAATATATCAATCTGATTAAAAAAAAAACCAATCTAAAATTCTGTATTTGCCTACCCCAGACAGCCGTCTTTAGGATATCTGTTTATGGAGATTCATTAATATAATATATCAATCTGATTAAAAACCCAAGCTAAAATTCTGTACTTGCCTACCCCAGACAACAGTCAATAGGATATCTGTTTATGGAGATTCATTAATATAATATATCAATCTGATTAAAAACCCAAGCTAAAATTCTGTACTTGCCTACCCCAGACAGCCGTCTTTAGGATATCTGTTTATGGAGATTCATTAATATAATATATCAATCTGATTAAAAACCCAATCTAAAATTCTGTACTTGCCTACCCCAGACAGCCGTCTTTAGGATATCTGTTTATGGAGATTCATTAATATAATATATCAATCTGATTAAAAACCCAATCTAGAATTCTCTACTTGCCTACCCTATACAGCCGTCTTTAGGATATCTGTTTATGGAGATTCATTAACATAATATATCAATCTGATTAAAAACCCAATCTAAAATTCCCTATTTGCCAACCCTAGACAGCCGTCTATAGCCAGTATAGAATACCTGTTAATGGAGACTGATTGATATGATATCGACATTTCATATTTGTCAGGAATGGTCTTGTCCATTAGGTTACAACATTGGACTGGTAATCATTGGATAGCCAGCTCAGTGTTGGTTTAAATCATATCTAAAACCTTGTTGTTTCCTTGAGCAAGAACATTAATCCTACTAGCTTAGTACTGGGTGACCAGGAAGTGGACTCAAGAGTGATTGATCTAAGTTGTAAGAACTTGTTTCAGGATCAAGCTTAACTAAATTAGTGAACTATGAAGCTGTTAACATGGGGTGTCATTATAACATTGGCTTTATATATTGAATCAATATGATTTTAAGAAATTTACAGACAGCTTTTAAAATGTACAGTCATTTGGTAAAACGGACATAGAACAATTAGTTTGGGCATCATTTCAAAAGTACAGTTCAATTAAATGACTACCACTAATAACTTCAATATTTGGTAGCTAAAACAAATAAAATGTTCCTATTAAAGTGATGTCATTTATCAGTTACACCAACATTTTGTTAAGATATCAATATGATGTCATTGTTCAAAATGATTCCAATTAAAATATTATTATTGTATAATTACAGTGGTGAACCAAAAGATGCTTATAATAAATTAGAATTTCATGGTTTACATGATGTCATATTACAATATGTGGTAAGTTGGAATTAGTGCTGCTATTCAGCTATATCGCGGGTTTAGCACAAACCGGTCATAACTCAGGACATGTCCGGTTAACAGTAGCATCATGTTATACTGTTCAGGACACCAACTTTCAATATCAAATAAATAAAAATAACAAATGTAAAATTAGTGATAAAAAATGTAAAATTAAGTCGAATGATGAACTGTGAATGATGTAGGTCTAAAAATATGAAATATAAAAGCTGAATATTATTAAAAAACAATAAAAAAAGAAAGAAATATACACTTACACACTATATTACATCATGTGTGATAAATTTTATTTTGTTTTGTGTTATTGTATATACATTATGTATTTATGGTGGAGCGTTTTTTACTTATTTATTTTCTATAATTTATCTTTTTGTACAAAGCCATTGAATATGTAAAATAGAAATAGGTGTTTAATCAAATGAAAAAGTTTAAGTTTAAATCATTCTTTTCTTATATTGAGTTATGACCATTTTGCCCTAGACCAGCCATATAGAGTCCACCTTGGTTATTGCAAAGTCTTACAAATTTTTGATGATCTTTAATTCCGAAATGTTTAATTGGAGAAGATAAAGGTTTCTGCATTAAGTCCATTGTGCTATTCACAGGTGACAGACTCAATTTTTCATTATTATAGTATATATAGAGAATATATACTATAATAAGGAAAAATTGAGTCTGTCACCTGTGGTGCTATTTAATGACAATAGATTTTGATGGTCCTTATAATTGAATTTGATCAACATTATGAATAAGTTATGATTTACCATAATTTTATACTATGTACTGTACGTTCTTTGTGTAGCAGAGGTATATCGCAACACTTGAGCTCCCTAGTTAGTTTTTATGGCGACTTGGTTAAGACTCTGCTTACAACTCAAGAGGTCATTAGTTTGAGTCTTAGTTTGGACCATGGATTTTTTACTGGGTTACATTTGGTGCCAAACATAAATAACCTTCTAGAAATTGTGTGATTGCATCTTGAGGTTGTCCCACAGACATTCAAGCTCAAAGAATTTAAGGACAAATTCTGTTCAGGAGGGGGTGTATGTAGCAGAGGTACATACAGCACTTGAACTCCCTTGCCTTTATAGCAACGTGATAAGAGTGTCCACTTACAACTTCAAAGATTCATATCACAGTTCGAACCATGGATTTTTATCATATTACATTTGCGAGGTTTAGCCTAAAAAGGTTGTAACTCACTCTTTTCTTATATTGAATTACAACTGTTTTAGGCTAAACCTGCGATTTGGCGCCCAACGTGGGACCTCTGCTACATAAATATGATATATCATGTATTGTATTTTCATTGTATGGTATATTTTTAGGAATTATTTCAAACAGTAGATAGAAATCATAGAGGAAAGATAGCACTTACGTCATTACAAGATATATTACAGACAGCATTATCTATAGACTTTAAAACAGAACCTCCAATATGGAATAAAATATTAGACACAATTGATAATGTAAGTAGATAACATGTATTAAGTCTTTTGTGACGCAAAAGTTTCTTTTACTTTTTATTTATTTATGGTGGCATGTTTTTGCCATCAGATAACTATATTATTAAGGTTTAACACCATTCATGTTGAAAAGAACTTTTGGTACAAATGTTTCATATACCATTTTTGCTTCATACATATATATGCATGTAAATGTTGAAATACACCTAAAGGGAACTCAGAAGTTTATTCTCATCTCACCAGGGGGTTTATTCATGATTTTTGTATGACCTTAATTAACTGGTACATGTAACCCCTCCCTGCTAGTTCTGTGGGTAGCACACAAATATACTGATCTAGTGGCCATAGGTTTGATTCCTTGGTTAGACATACTTTGTGAAGTTTCATCGTGAAATAAATTTCTGTGGCCAGTCTCACTCCTTCCACTGACTCATGTAGGGCAGTTTTCAGTTACTAACTGAAGTATATGCCTAGTAACTGATTATCAGCTAATAAATCCAGAAAGTTAGCTTTTTCCAGGAAAAAGGGTAGGTTGACTGGGATGATATGATCTATATAATGTGTTGCTATGGTGTTAGAATTAAACAAAGCAATAAAATGAACTGGTAGAACATTACAGTGTGCAGTATTATATGTGATTGTGTCTTTTTTATTTTACATTTAAAGGCTGAAAGTGAGCACATAAGTTACTATGAATACCTTGCTCATGTACCATATTTTGAGAGTGTAAAATTTTAAAATGAAAGGTATTGTTTTATATAAATGAAGAAAACACTTGATTTTACTGCTCCCTTCTCAAAAAAGGCACATTTAAATTGTGTTGAACACAGTGGTATTGGCACCTTATTTTTTCTGTGTTTTTCTTTTAAGCATTTTAAGTGTATTAATACGCTTGAATGTATTTTATCAGAGACATAGATAATGATATCTAATTCCCTGATTTTATGCATTTTTAGTTTGCTATATGTGCACCTTTTTTTCAAAAATACACTTAAGCATATTTATACCCATAGAATACAAAAACGAATTGCTTAAAGTGCAGAAAAAATGCATTGTAAGAGAACTTTTCTGGAAAAAGTATACAAAATATTTCTCTGAATATATAGAAAAAAAACATGTAAGCATACCCTACTATATGGGCCTTAAAATGCAGAAAATATAGTGCCAATTCTGCTGAGTCTTATACACATTTTAAAGAAGAGAGTTGTTTTCACTGATATGTTTGTATTATACACTGTGTTATTTCATTTTTTACTGCTTTCCATAAATTTATCATTGATTTCTATTTCAATATCTTAATAAACAATGAATTACTTCTTTTATATGAAAATACAATTCACAATAAATCAAGTTTTTATCATTTGCACATTTTTTATAATGATGACTTTTTATTCATGCACAATTTTTTTTACTTTATCGTCACTGTCTTTAAATACACTGGCACTGAAGAATTTACTCACAAGTTATTGTTTTTGTACATTGAAATAAAACTCTGATATCAGTCATATTCTGTAAAACATAAAATGGTTTCTCCCTACTATCAGAATTAGTATTCATGTGCAATCACTAAGGGAAAGAAGTTATCATACTTTGTTGGCTAATTTATGATGACTTATTATAAAGTTGTCGATGTCGAAGATAAAACTATGTAATTATTCATGTATCTAGGGTTAGGGTTTTTTTGTTTAAGATACATGTATTGTAAATTTTATTCCACCATCAGTGGGACATACATTAACCCCACTGATTTAAATACTCCACATTTGTTTGAGATACTCCTCTATGTTATTACTGATATCTATTTAATTTGATAGTGAGTAAAAAGTACGGTAGTACAGTATTTATGTACAGCGTTAATCAAACAAATATCTAGCATTTAAGTCAGCAGGGTTAATGTATGCACCACTGACTGTTGAATGAAATTTAACAATATTGCTTATTTTAAATTTCCTCGGAAATAGTAACTTGTTATATATATTTGCTTTACAGGAAAACCTGGTAGGTTTATCAATACTAGAGAATATAGGATACAATCATGATTTTGACTTTATATTTGTGAATATTGTGCATAAAATTTGACCCCAACCTGACCTATTCATTACATTGAATACAAATGTACTTATTAATGCTGGATTACACAGAGTCGTGAGGATTATGAGTTCAAAACTTAACACACAAACATACTTCTATAATTTTACGATCGCTGCCGAAGTGTAGAATAGGCGTGGTGCTGACTTTCGTCGGGATATATGTAGATAATTATTAGATGCAAATGTGAAAGGTCAGGTCAGGGTCAATATTTATGCACTATACTTACCTAATGTACTGATGTTGAATCTAAATGATAACATTATAATAAGTTTAATGAATTTAATGAAAGTATTTCAATCAAATAATATGTTCACTCAAATCACAATAACATGAGGTCCATTTAGAATGCATGTTTGATAAAAGAAAGAAAAGGATGAAAGGAAAAATGCTTATATATGTATATAATTGAACTTATTTCTAAACTGGGATATTTTTCCTGCTACAATTTGTTTACTTACAATGTGACGTGTGGTTATACAAATGATAGTTATCTTTTTGCGGGCTTAGTGCAAAACGGTCATAACTTAATTTAAAAAAGAGTGAGTTACGACCATTTTGCGCTAAGCCCTTGTTTTGTTCATGATACATTGATGTTAATGTATGTAACAGTTAAAATGTAGCAACTTTAACATGGGATAATACATCTAAAAATTACAATACTATTTCTTTAATACAGTTAATGTCAGGGACTAATGTATTAACCCTCCTTCTATCTAGAAATATTACTAATTTATGGTAACAGGCTTTCTACAATGTATCAAAGATGCTTGTAGATTAAATAATTTGCTGATATATTTGCTTAGAAAGTTGTTAAACAGGAAGTTCAGTCCATTGTGCAGTAAAGCTATAAAGACCTCATTGATTATTACAAAATCGTGTGATTTTTATAATGATTTTTAGGTACCGAATGCAAATTTGAGTTGATTCCTATATTAAGATCATTCCACTATTAAAACTGTGAACTTTACTGTACTTTGAAATATTTAAGATATCTATAAATGGGTATTTTTCTTAACGTTTTATTTTACTTCTTTTCAGAATGAACCTATGACCATTACAAAGATTGAATTCTTGGCACATATACCCTACTTCCAGACTTTAGGGAAGAAAAAGTAATCTGTGAAAGAACATTATAAATATGGAGATCATCTGTGATTTTAACCTTGAAGAGCTCCACTGACCTTGACCTCAAAGATTACCAGTGACCTTGACCCAAAGATCAGTTCCTTGACCTCAAAGATCACTAGTGTTCTTGACCTCAATGATCACCAGTATTCTTGACCTCAAAGATCACCTGTGTTCTTGACATCAAAGATCACTAGTATCTTTTACCATAAAAATCACCATTGTCCTTGAATTCAATGATCATCAGTGACCTTGGCTTTTATAATCTTCAGTAACTTTCGACCTCATTGATCTTCAATGACCTTGGCATTTTATGAACATATCAGTATTACATTTATAAACATTTGTCATGAGAACAATGAACATACATGTGGAAGAAAAACTTTACCTCAGAATCATGTAAACCACATTTGAAAAGGATTGATGATAGCTTTTTATGTGCCTAATATTGTATAACTGAAAACGACAAAAATATGAACATTCTTTGATGATCAAAGTTAGAGCTGCCTCACATACCATGTGGCGGTATACTGCAGTTCAGATTCATCGGTTTAGTTCAATGTTCAAGACTTGTCCATGAAATGTTGAACCATTGTTAATGTTAAAATAGTCAAATTCCATTTATGTCTGGATAAAATCACAGTTTCTATCAACTATAAATAGTTCAGATGGTTCAAGGCTTTTTGACGAAAGATTACTAAAATAGTCAGTTTCTGTGGACCTTAACATAAAGTGAACTGTAGCACCGATACCGTGGTTTCAACTATACTGTGAGCTTTACAATCCATGGCAGCCCTAATCAAAGTTGATTCCATAATGTTTGTATACAAAGTAATCTCAGTGCTTATGTCACACAAAAGGAAATAACCGCTGTGGGAGTTGGGTTTGTTTAGTTTAAAACATATATCAAGAAAACAAGGGCCTGTCGCTACCTATTGCTTGAACTATTGGTACCCTCGATTGGATATCGCATACTTATTTCTTTTGGTGTAAGAAGGGTACCAGGGCACAAAGTGCCCTGTTGGGATATCCTTAGTGAACCCGCTACATTATTGCCTTGGTCTTGGAAAGTACATGTGTTATATACATGCTGTTTGATTCATTGTAAAGCTTTGATGACCTTTAACCTCATGAATATTAAAATCATAGAGACTTTAACCTCATGAATATTAAAATCATAGAGACTTTAACCTCATGAATATTTAAATCATAGAGACTTTAGGACGTAGGATCTAATGATCTATAGATAGTATCATTGATAAGTGTGTTGTTTATTCATGTGCCATGAATATTATTTTATCAGAATGTTTTATCAGATATGACATATTTGTGTGATAAGTGAGATCTTTAAACTTGTTTCCCAGACAGATATGAGTTATTTGCCCAATGTTGGGCCCATGCATATTTCATCATTGGGCCCAAGAATGAGCCAACATTGGTCTAATAGCTGTCTGACATCTGGGTCTGCCATTCCTTAAAAATGTATTTATATTTTAGTACTTGTATTATATTTTTAAACCTCTGAATTAATTGTGTGTTTTTCTGGTGATAGAAAATAACTATTTCTTTTAAAAATTAAAAGAATGTTTTTTCATACATTTTCAATGAGGATTGCACCCAGTTAGCCCTACAGGGTTTACTGATTCACACACAATGTTTTTATATATCAACGAATCATAACATTTCTTATATATTAATTATCACTCATTGTAAACTTGTAAGCTAACTAACAGTCATTGCCATTGGACAAATATGTTGAATTTGTTACATTTATAAGACTCCATTTGCTCCATTAAGTAACACGGACTACTGCATAAGCACTGGCAATTCACTTCATTCTTACTTTGATTGGGCTTTATTTTTGATCTGGGTTATGTTGGTCTCAATTATTCCTCTTTAGTTTTGTTTTCAACAGCATAACTCCCATATGGTCTGTGCCTTATAAAAAGTGGTGCATGCTTATAGTTGTGAATGATTGTACTTTCTAGTAAAGGGAAGTAATTTGATTGAAAATATGGTTAAGTGAAGTGATGACTTATCTCCCTTTGTTACCAATTATTTTTAGCATTGACATAATCAATTTTACTGTAATATAAACTTGTTGATATAGAATAGAGCTAGAATCTTTTGTTTGATTTGATATCAGCTCTGTTTAAATAATGATCAATGTTTTCAATATTGTTCTGTAAAACATAAGATAAATATGAGCACTAGTTTTGTTTTTAATGAGGACCACAATGGAAATTAGAGTTTCTCTTTCTTGTGTTATCCTTGGCGTTGGTGTGCATATCATGGACAAGAATTTTACTTTATGAAATTTTTAATTTACATGTTTTAATTTCTTGTACCATTGTATGTATACTATGCCCCAATAAATCTTTATCTGTAATGAATATATAATTATATTCTACTATTTTGTTCTTATAAACATTTCGTAATGTACAACAAGTAGAAATATATTTGCAATACATGTATCTGTGATAATTGTACAACACTTGTAGAGAATGGTTATCATAACTATACATGTGACATAGGTTACATTGCACAACAATTTCTTTAGAAATAACAAATAGCTTTACTTAGAAATCCCAGTACTTTTATTTATGAACATACATTGGATGTGTGCGACAATGCTCTAACGTTTTATCATTTTATTTCAAAACTTACACTTTTTTTAACATTTTTTTAAAATCAGTTCATTGGTATGCATAGTATGGAAATAAGACAACAGGGACTAATTTGCATTTGCCTTAGATAATTAGAAATATGAACATATTAGATGTGGGTTTTTTCAAGCCTCATGAAATAATCTAATGAAATGGAGTTTGAGTAGTGTTGCATTCATCCAACCATAGGCTACATTATATAGTGAAATTACACATCGTTCAACGAGTAGTTTCCCATATTGGGTAAAAATCTATTGTTTCACTTAGTCAAAAATTTAACATAGTGATTTCATCAGACCTAGAATAAGTAGTTGCCTTATATAAGTACTGCCAAACTGTGTTACAACTTGTTTTTCTTGATTTGTTATGTCTATTCATGTAAAATGTTGACTTTTGTACTATTGTCTAAAAATATGTCCGACTGTTTTGAACATAATGAATACACTTAATGACATTTTTATACACTGTGTGACAGTATTTAACTATGCCTTCAAACTATTAATTTTTTATACACAATATTTAACTTTTTCATGAAACAGCTCTTTAGTGAAGATATTCTGGTATTAGGCTGTTTGCTGCCATTTTTCATTAAATTTTTATAAACAATTTGTAAAGAATGATGTACATGTACCTAACTAAATTGGAGTTATTGATTTACTGATATTTTCTGTTTTCATGTTTATTTTCATGTCTATTTCACTTTGATGCAGTTATTAGCCATATTTGGTTTTGAAGGATTTTGAGGGAACCCTGCAAATTGCTTGACATCAGCAGCTTCAAAATTAGTATCTAAATGTCAGCAAGCACTTAACATTATTATTTTTACAAATAGCCACATTATTATTGATTTGGAATGATATGTTTATACAATTGTATAGGCTACTGTGGTAATAAAAATAAACAAATAAATATAAGGTATATGAAAGTAGATAACAGTTTGTTTATGTTTAAAATTGTTTTATATGTATTTTATTGTGTTGTTAAGTTTTATATTTTTGTACAATCTGTGTTGTTTTGTAAACAAAATGATAAAAATTACAGTTTTAATAAAACTACTCTTTGAATGAATAAAAAACTTTGATTATTTCTTATTCCTTCTTTATAATACCTACACGTAGCTACAGCCATCAAAACTATGCCTGGCTAGCTTTTGGTAGTCGGTAGCACACAAGTCTACTGTTTTAAGGGTCATTTTCCACCTACCACAGAATCTTAATCATGTAGGGCAGTAGTCAGTCACTGATGAAAGTATGCACCTAGTAACTTGTTAATGGCTAAATCCAGGGATTCAGTCTTTCCAGGAACAGTGAGTAGGATGACTGACTGTTGTAATAAGGCATAAAATGCAACCATAAAACAATGAAAACCATGTTATATGGCTTCATAATTACCAAACACTGCATCCTGTTAAGCATAAAGTGCATAGCGGTTGACTGGTTGAATAACCCACTAGACTGGACAAAATGTTCTGATTCACCAATATCTTGAATTATGAGATTATAATTGTAGAACTATACAATGTATCATAGAACCCACTATTAGATATCATACACAAATAGTGTATATATGTACTCTGAACTATACAATGTATCATAGAACCCACTATTAAATATCATACACAAATAGTGTATATATGTACTCTGAACTATACTATGTATCATAGAACCCACAATTAAATATCATACACATATAGTGTATATATGTACTCTGAACTATACTATGTATCATAGAACCCACAATTAAATATCATACACATATAGTGTATATATGTACTCTGAACTATAATATGTATCATAGAACCCACAATTAAATATCATGCACAAATAGTGTATATATGTACTCTGAACTATACTATGTATCATAGAACCCACAATTAAATATCATGCACATATAGTGTATATATGTACTCTGAACTATACTATGTATCATAGAACCCACAATTAAATATCATGCACATATAGTGTATATATGTACTCTGAACTATACTATGTATCATAGAACCCACAATTAAATATCATGCACATATAGTGTATATATGTACTCTGAACTATACTATGTATCATAGAACCCACAATTAAATATCATGCACATATAGTGTATATATGTACTCTGAACTATACTATGTATCATAGAACCCACAATTAAATATCATGCACATATAGTGTATATATGTACTCTGAACTATACTATGTATCATAGAACCCACAATTAAATATCATACACATATAGTGTATATATGTACTCTGAACTATACTATGTGTCATAGAACCCACAATTAAATATCATACACAAATAGTGTATACTCTGAATCAATGTGTTTTGTATGATGAAAATAACAATTTACTACTCATTTGTCAGTTATATTAAATAGGTCATAGCATTCAACAAGCCCTAGATAAAAGTTTAAAAAAAGTTAAAGTGCGGTTTAAAGTCTGCTTCCATATACATGTTCAGCTGACTTGACAATCTGTTATAATAATTCCTGAACATTGAAACCACCCTCAGGCAGGCAATCCCTCACAGTACCCATTTACACCTGGGTGGAGTGAAACAATTGTAGGTTAATTTCTTAGTGAGTAATTTCTTAGTAATTTTCCTTGTGAGGACCTAACCCGGGACCTCTCAATCCCTAAGGGTGCATCCTACCACTGCACCTACATATACATGTAGATACATAGATACATGAAGTGGTAAATTGAATTCATGATTTATGTATGTGAAAAAGCAATTTCTGCATCCACTAAGGTGCATGGCTAAGTTCTTGATTGAAAACACACTTTATGCATACTAAGTATAATATTAAAAATTGTATATATATATATTCACTCGCCCAAAAAGTAAAATTACCTATTGAATACAGTCAAGCAAGCAAACAATTTTGCTGTTTACTATAATATATAATAAGGCAACAATTTCAGAATAATGCTTAATAAACATAAAATATACTTAGTGGTGGAATACTAATATACCGTGAATTGCCATTGAAATAATATCCTTTTTTTTTGGTTGTATGTTAGTTATAAATGTTTTATATTGTTTGTTATACTTGCTGCATAATTTATACATGTATTATGTAAATAGTAAGTAAATACTGTTGTTATTAGGCTCACAGGGAAGATTGGACTCTTTCAAACTGTATTGCCTCGATAAATAGAGTCTTTACCTGCCCGGCTAGCTCAGTCAGTAGCGCACAAGTCTACAAGTCATAGGTTCCATTCCTGAGCAGGCACACTTTTGTAGAGCTTGGTCATGAAATAATTATCTACAACCATTCTTCCTCCTACCACTGATTCTAAATCATGTAGGGTAGCAGTCAGTCACTGATGGAAGTATGCACCTAGTAGTTGGTTAACGGCTAAATCCAGAGATTAAACCTTTCCAGGAACAGTGAGTAGGTGGACTGACCGCCATGATATAACCTATACAATGTGGTGTTATGGCATTATACCCAACAAAAAAGAGAGCCTTTATTATCATCATCATAATATATACACATTTACATGTTCATTTAACAGACAACTAAACAACTAGTTTTTATATTTTATTCAAGTTTATTGAATATTTAATCTACAAAGAACATTCCAAGTATAAAACATAAATAAGTACAACATGCAGTTTGGTATTGTGATAATCCAGCCTTCTACAATGGGTGATCAAATGATATGACCCATTGTTGATGAATGATAAACATATAAAAATTAAACAATATAATCTAAACACATAATTTTCATGCATCAATCAACATTAAAGACCATTCATAATTTTCACAGAAAAATATAAATGAGCCAGTTAGAGTAAGGGTATCACAACCTAGCACTACATAACAAATTATGTAATGGTTTCACTAGCTGGCAAATCATTTATGCTACCTAAATGCATTTGGAACACTTGCCATATTCAAAGGACACAAACATAGTTGAGCTACCTTAGGCAAAACTATTGCAAAGTATTTAGCTTACACAATAACCCCTTATTAAAGATTTAGCTAGTCACTCTCTTACACAAATGGCTCATAGTCCAATTACAATGAACATGAATAACAGCATTTAATGCCATTACATGACTTGTAGGCTTTTTATTGCAATTTTCATAGGCATTAAGATATGAACACACAGGTAAACAATCAACTTTTAAACATTAAATGTACAAGAAATGTCAGACACTCAGAGACTTAGCAAAACTATCCATATTTAAACAATCTTACATTACAATTAACTACTGTAACTACATCATGCACAAACAAGGACCCAAATAACAGAACTATCAAACTTTTACACAATATTAGGCCACAACAAGTTGATCATGTGTTCTATGAATTCCTTTGTTTCCTCACTCACTTATAAAACTTGGTCAAACTGATATTTAAAGCAACTAAATTAAGAATTTTTCTTAGCTTGCTTGCCCCATTTTTTCCAGAAAAATCTGTAGAACATATGATTAACTTGTTGTGGCCTTACTGACACATTGTGACATTAACTATTGCACAATTCTAGTAAAAAAACAACCCACAAACACATTCATGGGTGAAAGCTGAAAATTTTAAAACTACTGAAAACCTATGTTCAAAATACTAAAATAGACAGATTTCATATAAATTACAGAGTTAACAAGTAAATCTGTGAGCTAATGCTCACTAGTGATACCCCCGCAAAAATCTAAAAATATGCGACAAACAGGAAGTAGATGAGCAAGGAGCATGAAATCGCTTTACACCACATGGGACTATGGAATGAAGCAATATGCAAAGTATTAGGCTGCTGCATGTTATAGTTGCTGAGAAAACTGCGACAGAAATTTTGTAACGGACGGACGCACGCACGGACAAGGGTAAAACAGTATACCCCCCTCTTCTTCGAAGCGGGGGTATAATTATTCTCAAATTACCGAAATCAGTATTAACACTGAAAACTTTCACCCATGCACATTGTAGCCAATACTTAGACCAGTAAGTAACTTGGTAAAAACTATCAGAGAATATATGACAATAAATTAGCTAAATACATACAAGTACAGTAAAATTCCACCATAAAGATCACCTTAGTTTTCATATCCTGTCCAGTGGAATACCGGGCTTTATTGGTGAAATAAAAATCAATATTCCACTGTTTTGAAACAATAATAATAATAACGACTTTATTTAATGTGGATAACAAATTTGGCTAAAACCAATTTTCAATATGGTCCACACACAATGAAAATATATTTGTTATTTTCTACAGTTTGGATGCACCGTTCTGATGACATATCATACTTTAACTTTATAAAAGCCAGTTTGAATAGAAGCATATAATATTATTAAAACAGAAAATTTGTTTATTTCAGTGTAAGATCTATTTATTTCACTCATTAGCTAATGATATTATATTTTCATTTCAAATATTGCATCCTTAGCCGACTTGTGAAATAAAACTTGATCTTACACCAAAATAAACAAATATCCTCTATTTATTGCAAATCTATGCAATTTTTTATGGTTTTAATCCCAAATACTTCCTTTCAGAAAATTAAGGGCCTTATATCACGACCAACAGTTTTGATAGTCCTAATAGTGAGACTTTTAAAATGAAAAATGAAACATAGAAGTAAATAACTTCAATACTATGTTGGCAGAAAATAATGTCTCAATGGTAAAACATTTAAAGGAAGCCATCAAAACAACATACCAGTACTGATTTATCAAGTTAAACAATAAAACTAACAAGTTGCAGGGCTCGAATTTAACAAAAAATTGGACTTGCAAATTTTTTGCAAGTTCATTTATTTCAACTCGCAAAATGAAAAAATCACTTGCATTTTTTTCTCAAAATTTTAGTAGCATACATAATTTCTATTCTTATATGCAGTATAAAAAACGACATAGTACTATATTTAACTGTAGATAGAACAAGGGTGTTATTGTGGGATAGGCAAAAACTATCGATCATTTTTATGGTGAATCTTTAATCAATAATACCGATCTATCTGGCAGTTTCAATGCTGATTTGAGCCTCATTAGTTTAGACAGTAATATTTTGCGTCCATTTTAACTTGTGAAAATTTGCAAGTTGAAATAAAAGTTACTTGCAATTTTTATGGAAGCTTAAATTTGAGCCCCGAGTTGTGACAGCGAAGATATATAGATTGACCAATAAACTTAGGATGAAAAGCTATACATTGAGTTGGAAACCATATATGATTTAAAAACCTAATCTAATGTACACCTTGAGCAGAAAATGTTATTCTATTAGTACCAAGTGACATGAAAATGACTCTAAAGAGATCTTTAAAATGTAAGATTTTTCCTTCATTTGTAAAAATATACTTGCATAAATTTATAAATCTGCCATGACAATAAAAGGATATTATTGCTGTTTTAACTCTACAATATATGGACACGATACATGTTTGAACAATTTCATTAGTTAAACTTCTGAGCCAAGTAAAAAGATGTACTTGAAGCATACAAATTAAAGAAGGGAGAAAATACTACGAAATTTACATTAACAACATTGCTGTCAACTACTTTCTAGAAAAAAACCATAGCATCGGCACCTTTAAGTACATAAAATAATAATACAAGCATAATGTATAATAACACACACGCACACACACCAACTGTGAAATCAATCACCAAATACAATATTTCTACATACAAGTACAAAAATCCTGATAAATAAAGACAATCTTTTAATGAGTATAATTCAATTTCATAATTAATAATGGACATTTTTTATTATAGGCATGCAATTATCAGCAAGCATATCACACAAACAGACCATTCAATATTTAAACGAAATTATTTTCTCTATATTATTTCTTCTACCCCCACACAAATATGAATATACAAACATAACTTTTCAATTGGTTTAATATATCAACCCCAATCAATGATTTGTAAAGGAGCAGGTCATGTTAAAAGTTGCAACCTGAAGTTACACTCCCCACATAACTAACATAGTGAAAAAGTCAAACAAAAACTTTTCCAAGATAATTATCATAAACATAAGCAATAAACAACCTTATTGTAAATATTGTTAACAATCAGACAAGTATAGACAATGGTCAATGTGTAATTGTAACTTTGACTAATGGTTACCTTGACAACACATAATACTTTATAGCCAGAAGGCAGTTTTTAACATTTGTTTATCTTAGTAAAGTATAAGTTGTCATCATTTTGAAAAAACAGATAAAACATGATGTAATCAATGACTTCAAATGTCAAATAAAATATATATAAACTTCATATGCTGATTCTTATCTGAGTGAAAAAACATGTATAATGTCCTAACTGTTGAGATTTTAAAAATATATTGAAATATAAAACTGTTATCTACATAATAAAATGATGGCACAATATATTTGAATATATTATCAATGAAGCTTTGACAGTTATTGACAATATGACTTATTTACATAAATGTAATGATTTTTTCAAACACTAGTGTGCATATTTCTTTATATATGTAACATATATACAGGCTTTTATAGATCAAGTAAGTTCGGGGCTTTTTCCTCATATAACAGGGACCATTAACAGACCCTTTCCCCTTCTAAAACTTCTTTAAAACCATGCAGTTTCTCGAAAATCTGGAGTTTATCTTAGAATTTTCTTTCCCCTTGTACTGATATTGCAATAAAAATTTCCAGAATGTTATATGAAAATAGGCCCCTGGCCCATTCCTCAAATACTGAAAAAAGCCCTGACTTGATAAATAACACATTATAACAATTAGCGTCTCTCAAATGAAACAAATATCTATTGCTACAAATTGTGTAGTTTAAATGATCATACATTGAGCAATTCATGTCCTCCATCTTTTGTTCAACATTTTGAACCTCATAGTTATAACTCTATTAAAGATCTGCTCTATGCATCAACCCTTGTATGATAATATAGTCCAAATGACATGGCTAGGGTCCATGCAGCACAAACCCACCATGTGAAGAATGACAGAAGTCCTCGATAAAACAATAGTGTGAAAACACTTCTTAAGTCAGTGAATGCAGTTGAGAAAGCTTCAGCTTTGTCTATGATGGTTTCTGTTTCATTCCCAGCATTGCTTGTCGCATTTAATACACTTGGTTGAGATCTAAATGAATTGACATAATTTTCTGCAGTTTCTCCGAAGGTTCCAGACCAGGAATATCCACCAAGAGTTTTATACATTAGAGCCATAAACAGTAAGATGATCACTGGTACAATGTACTGAATCACCACGACAACAACAAAATAGAATACACGAGTAACAAGTTGCTGAATTTCTACATTGCTAATACGTCCACTTTCTTTACGAATACTTTCTACTTTTTCATATGCAAGATTCAAATGAGACTGAACATGGGTAGTTAGCAATACTACTCTTAAAAGACACATGACAACAAATGAAGCAATACGGACATTTTCAAACACAGATTCAGTTAAAACTTTGTTAGTAATCTTCCAGTTTAAGCCACAGAGTATGTCCCTACCTACAGGTTTCACCCAGAGAAGTAATACAATGTAAGGTAAGATGAAGTTTGTATGTAACAACACTTGTTTGAAAGGATTCTCTTTGCTGTATTTCAAGGCATCAAGATGAAGTTTAGCCATTCTGAGACCAGGAAAGGTTAACAGAGCTCCAATAACAGAACAAAATAAGGCTACAAGTATCTTAAAAGTTAAGAAATGAACAGGACCTGCAGATTCGACTCCTTGTTTTTCTAACAGTAGTTTCGCTCCATCTGAAAAGTTCTTATATCCAACTTCCAAGCCAAATTCCAGGACATTTTCATTGACTACAAGTACAGCCATTGCTAGAACTAGACAGAAAAATCCGAAGGTTACAATAAGAATTCTCTCTCCACCATCTTCAGCTCTAAAATATGCGCTAGAATGGCTAATAAGAATTCTAGCACAAAATCCAATAGCCAGCATACACCAAAGCATGCTGATATTCATTTCATTTGAATGTCCAAACACATAGTAGATTTCAGTAAGGATATAGACAATTACAGCACATATAGAGAAATCAACAATCCACAAATATTCTCCATAGTAATGTAAATGTATAAGGTCCAAAACTTCAACTTTAGCTGTATCAAGTACTATAGGTGTACTCCTAGGAACAGTAAATGTGTCGTCTTTACTTTCTCTTCCATTAGCTGCTCTCCTTGATTCTCTCTTTCCTTTACCTTTGACTGGACCAGGTGGTGGTATTCCGGCAGCTTTCCTTAAATCTTCATCTGTAGGATGTAAGTAACGAACAAGCTTTCCTGCAAAACATAGAACATATATAAAAATATGGTTGAGTAGTAGTAGACATAGTTAAATATTTACAGAGTGGATTCAGCCAGAAACCCCATTCAAAATATATCTAACAGTTAAAGAACTTTTATCCACCTTAATTTGTTTGATTCATCTTCAGAGACCAGGAAGAGTACTAAGACTGAGTATCTAAGTAGAATGTTTCCAAATCAAGATTTAATCATTTTGTATTTATAACTATAATGTTGTAGAAAAGAAAATTGTAAAAAAGGAGGCTAGGGTTTGAAATAAAACTATTTTTCATATGAGTGAACTTTCATCGCTAAATAAAACAACAAAAGTAATGAACATCTTCATTCTTACCTGCAAGAAGCCATCTTCCAAATGAATAGAAACAAGAAAGCTTTTGTAGAAAACTAAATACAATCAAACTAAACACAAGTTGTGCACCAAGTATTGCCATGTTTGACAAAATTATGATTTGAGATCTGCAATGAGAAACCAACATTTTTAAGTATGTAGTGTTTTATATCAATATGTGCCCTTTTTGCATCAAGCAGTGGCTAAGATTACTGATCCATAGCTCAGTATTCCTAGACAACCCTTATGGGCTAGGCTGCATTTAGTAATTTTAATTTGACTTAGGCAAGTGTTATAAAATGATAGAGCTGTCATATATTCTATTGATATCGGTGTATTGTCGATATTTTATTCTATATTCATTATTTATTTATCATTTATTATGATATTCATTTTTTGATATATCAATATTGTCCATATGCTTTGGGCCCAATCATTGACAGTTCTATAAAATGAATATTTTTCAACTTTTAACCATTAAAAAGACGCCAAATAAAAGCCAACAGTTATCAAAGAAGGCTACAAAGGCTGTAAGAAAGAACAGCTGCAACTATAAACTAAGGGGCCTTTTCATAGAAATCATATTTAATTGACTAGCAAAATTAAACTTTTTGGAGGTAAAAGTGTTTTGCAGATAACAAAAAGCTATCAAGATCTCTTTCTGTACGATATCTGAATCCGAGACCGAGTAGAGGTCATTTGACTTTCACATAATAGCTGTAATCTATCGCACTAAGGCTAAGCACTCTGCGAACATTCATGAAAGTGATTTTCAGATATCACACTTAATTATTCGATTTTAAAATCAAAGCTAAGAATAAAAATCCCAATTCATACGCAAGCTTGTAAATGAAAGAGCTATCCGATTATGGTATGTCCGAAATAAGTATAGTGCAATGTGTCAAAAAACGAGGAGCTCATATTAGAATGAATTGAAACACGATATTCAAAACATTCAACTAATATCATTTTAGCATTATAAATATAACATATTTTTGCAGTTTCACAATCGGATTGATGATTTTATTCATAAAAACGACTAAAAACATGCTAGCAAACTTACCGGCAACCTTTCAGACACAGTTACTTCCCCTGATTGTTATCGACTGGTTAAAACCATGCTATGTACGGTCTTACTTATATCCGGGACATCCTAATACTCAGCACCATTTGGTCTCGCGAATATTGATCCACACCCATTGCTAGAGGTGTAACGGTTAACCGATATACCGGTTAATATTACAATACGACTTCTGACGGTTTTCAACCGGTTCGATTTTCTCTAAGTCTGAACCGGTTTTTCTAGTTATTTTCCATACTGATTGTTTGAAATTCAAATGTTTGAATTATTCATACATGTTGAAATGCGTTCGAAAACTTAAAAAATATTTTTCGTAAAGTGAGAGAATAATAAGGGACCTTAGTCAGGCATTTCCCCTTGTATACTTTTCAAATAGGTAGGTCCAATTAGTTGGATTACTCAGATTTTACCCTTACGGCTTTTCAATGTCAATTTGCCAAAATTAATCTTAAAAAACATTTTTGTTAATCATTTAATTCGTTTCAAAATCAAGCTAAGTATTTTTAGGGAAAATAACTATCTAAATTTCGACACTTCTGCTAATATCTCAATTAACAACAAAGATATTGGATCAATTATTTTATTATCCTTACATAGGACTTCAATGATAAAATCCGACTGTAAGCACCTACTTACCAATTGGATTGCTTCAGATTTTATCAGGGAAAGATGACTGACTAAAGTTCCTAATTATCTTTAAAAGTCCATTCAAAACCCTTTTCTCTAACTTATTCAACATTTGCTTAATACATGTAGTCCGGTATATAAACTACAAAAATCGACTGAACCGTGCATGGAATGATGTAGAAAATGTTTTTGCATTTTCTTGAAGCTAAGACATTGTAGTTTACGAAACTGGATGATGCCTCTTCGGCACTCTTGGGCAACTCTCAAAATTCAAGATGGCGGACAAAATGGCGGATAAGAGCTGATTGATGTATAATAAGTCCATCTTTATCACAGTCTGATAAATTAAAGAGCTAAAATTAGTCTAACATTACCTGCAATTTTATTTCATGCAATTTTGGAACCCTTCATTTATTTTCCAATCCAAGATGGCGGATAAAATGGCGGATTAAAGCTACATTTGTCGGGAACATCAAGCACAATGAGCAGAATCGTACACTGAGTCATATCAAAAAAAATTAATGCATTTTAATAGGAATTACTTTTTAGTTCAGTTTATAAAACTGGTTGATGCTACACTGGCATAATTTGGCAATTCCCAAAATCCAAGATGGCGACTAGAGTGGCGTAAATAACTAGCTGTCGGGTATATATCAACCCCAAAGAGCTAAGTCATAGACTGGGGTATACAAATGATTTCAATGCAGTTTATTTTTTAGTTAATCCCTTTTGTTTATGTAACCAATTGATGCCATGCCATGGTATTCTTTGATATCTCAAGAATCCAAGATGATGGTCAAAATGAATCATAAGAGCTGGGAAGTTAATTTCAAAACACATAAATAGACATAACTTTCACACTAATGGGTATACAGCAACATGTTTAGGTTCTTTATATCTCTTGGTCTTGCGAATATTAAATCATTGATACTTGCTTGTCAGTTGACATTAAAAGCAAATTGTTTCTAAGATAGCAATTTAGAGACACTATTCTGATAATATTTAACTCATTGATCAACATAGGTTTTAATACGATATTTTAATATCCATAGAATAACGACCCCTTTTACATATATGTTTGCCACTTCAATAATCATTATGTACTAAAAAGAGGTTATAAACAAAGGAAAAAACAAATTATATTGACAATATTGTGTGCATGTTCTATTATCTTTCAAGGTATTCTAAGAATATATTAATGTCAAAGCAATTGATAGAAATTATGTTGACATTATAAAATATTTTAATAGTAGATATGAGAAATTGCACAAGAATTTCATGTTAGATCTTGACATCAGATATCACAACTGCATCATAAGTGTTCTTTATTTCATTGTAAACGACTCTATACATTGGTCAAAAAGGAGAAATATCTAAAGCAAATGTTCATCAAAAGTTTGTAGTATAATTTGTTTTAATTACAAGGACAGAGTGAAATTAAGTCGCATAGATGCCAATTCTATAAGCGTATACACTGCTATTTTAACCCAGTGTCCAGCTCATGATTTAGCTAATAGTGTTGCCTTGTGCAAGATGGTGGTTTTAAGAGATTCACCAATTACAAAACATGGCCAAGTAGAAAATTTCGAAATGTCTTGTTTCACTTAAGTCTAAATATCTTGAAAGAACATATAACAGATTTGATGCATTAGTGTCAAAAGTTCAAATAGGCCTGATAACTAAACACAATTGGAGTAAATTCACTATCAACTTCAAAGTCTTCCCAAAGAAGGATGGTACGCTGAGACAATTTGTCAATCTCGTTCGTTATATTCAAATATGTTCCACTTCAAACATTATAGACGATGCATTGCAAGATATGGTGATTCTCCATTGTTTCGGTAAAATTACAAAAATGTTTAATCGCATTAACCTTTAAGACTTGGTACGAGAAGCACAGACAACAAAATTGTACAACAAATGACCTATCTTTGTTGCTGCAATTTGCTGAGCACCAAATATATCTGACGACATTGGTGTGCTGATTGATACTCATTTTAGATATCTATCGTGTAAGAGTGACACTATAACAATGGGTTCAACTAACATTCGTTCTAAAAGTAATGTTACAAGTCAGTCAGTTATTGACAATGTAAAGACAGTACATTGCTAGCATGGATGTAAAAAATGCTTTTAAAGCTGGTTCACATATCCTACATCAAAAGCGAAGAAAGTTGTGCTATCTTTTGGCCATAAGTTATAACCTACTTGGACACTTTCTAAAGATAATAATCATTAATATGTTAAGTTTACCATTGCATGTGATGTGCTTATGGTGTTGAGTGAAAAATACTCTGTAAACAGTAATTTGTGTTGTCACTTGAACATGTTAATTGTTAACAAAATACAAAAACGACCAAAGAAATTGTGCTATTGTTATGTAATAATAAACTGAAGCAAACTTAAACATTTAAGCATAATTTTTATTCTAATTTAGTCTAGTTTAGTCAAGTCAGACTGTATTATTGTTTGTGTAATGATAATAATAGAGCTCAATCAATTAGTTTCTTCCTCATTTTTAAATAGCACATGCTTATTTTTGCAATTTATATGTTTCAGTTTATTTATTACTGCATCAAATACTTTCAACTAAAAGGATTATAAGCTTTTCAAATATCCGCACATATTGCAACCTTAAACAAAATGATTGCCCTTCATAATGGTCCTATAATAAATTGTCTTGTAAACTGTATATTAACCCCATTTTATTTTCCCGTTTTTCTTTATTTAAATGGCATACATTTTGGAAATTAAATTAGTTTGTCCATTCCAATTATTTATCAAATTTTCATTTCATTAAATCTAGTAAATAAGTAACATTATTAATTAATTGTATGATATTTGACTTCAAATTCAGGGCTGATACATAAGGCGTTCACTACGGCATCATAACCAAATACTCGGCCATCATGGGAAAAACGGACTTTCATAAATACCTCGGCTAATATGAGATTCATGCATTTTGATTGGATACGAATGTCATAATGGCGGAGTTTTCTCATGAAGGCAGTGTTTTTCTTCCACAAAAAATGCTGCCATTTTGAATGCTGGTACAATCTGAGTGTTTTGATAGGGGCCCAATCTGCGATGATAGTGAAATAAGTGTTTTCATAATGGCATGTTATTGAGCTGATAACAGTCGTTATAGCCTGAAGCCGCAGGCCGAGGTCTAATATGACTGTCTTCAACCAAATAACTATATCATTGTGAAAACACTTCATAATTTACAATACATTATTGCTAAAAATAGAACTGGTTGAATTTGCTTCGTAACCGTAATCTTGGACTCCACCTTGAATCTTGAGTTGCTAATAGATGATCAGGTGGGTAGTTTTACAAACTGGAGAGTTTAAGATTTAAAAAAAACTAAACAACAAAAAACCCATTGAAACTTAAACCAACACGTGTTTGTTTCCGTCCATATATGTATATTATATATTAAACTATTAGATCATATCCGCCATTTTAGCAGCCATTTTGGATTTCTAATTGTTTATAATAACTTTTAACTTAGTGAATTTAATAGGTTTCTTTAATGACATGAACTATTCTATAAGTAAATAAATTTCTACACCACTCAGTCTCTTTCTGCCAGTTTGTTTTTATATACTGAGCTAAAAGCCTTTGTCCGCCATTTTGACGCCATTTTGACCGCCATTTTGAATTTAAAAATTTGTATATGAATAACAAAATTTAACAAACTGGATCTACAAATGTTGAAATTACTTTTGTCCTTCATTTTAAAAACACGATGTGTAAAAATACATTTTGCATGTATAATTTAGCCTCTAGCCGCCATCTTGGTCGCCATCTTGGATTCTGAGAGTTGCCCAAGGATGACAAAGTGGCATCAATCGGATTTGGAACCAGTAAGACCATGTCTACCAATAAATTGAATAACATTTTCTACATCATTTCGTGCAAGGTCATCCTTGGTGTTGGCCGGACTAATGTAGATCATTTGAAAATACAAACATCTATGTAAAATTGTAGCGCCGTTAAACGTCGCAACGCCGCTAAACGTCGCAACTGACGTTAAACGTCGCAACACTAACGCTAAACGTCGCAACCGCCGCTAAACGTCGCAATCGCCCTGCCGTTAAACGTCGCAACGCTGACGGTAAACGTCGCAAAAAATTCAGAAGACGGGATTCACAGTTTCCTCATAGACATAGGTAACATTGTAATATAACATTTAGACATTAGATTATGTTAAAGATTGGATTTCCTTTCATGCTTTACGGCGAAACGTCGCGTTATTCGATGAAAATAAACGATGAAAATATAAATTTTATATTTTCATTGTAGTGAAAATATAACCTTATATTTTCATAGTTCATGACGTCATATTAGATGATAATAATTTGTGTAAAATACATCAAATAAAACACAAAACTAAGCATGAAAGAAACAGAATATTCGTCAACTTTGGTGTAAGATCTTTTTTATTTCAACTCGTGAACTCAGAAAAGGACATTTTCACTCGTGGCTATGCCACTCGTGAAAATATGTTTCCTGAGCTCACTCGGTGAAATAAAAATCGATCTTGCACCAAAGTTGACGAATATCCTCTATGTAGTATTTAAATCAGTGGGGTTACTGACAGTTGAATAAAATTTACCAATACCAAACAAGTACATGGTATGTAAAGTTCAAACCGCTAACATATCTATTTATTTAAAATGACCTTCATTTTTTCTTTGAATGTTTCAACAATCTTTAATGTTCTCAGATAAAAGTGTTGCTTTAGGTGAGGCATTCTGTCGAGACCCGGATGGAAGTAAAGGCGCGCCATGGTGCTTTACATCAGATCCGGAGAAGAAATGGGAATTTTGTGACGTCATCAGGTGTCCGGATATTGAGATATATGAAGGTTCGTGCAGTGTAAAGCAAAACAAAGATTCTACAGACACTATTGACAGTGATGGTAAGGTTTCATTAATCAGCGAAAAGTTAAATACTTATAATATGTAGTTATTAGGCCTACATGGAACCCTTTTCTTAAAAACATGACACATATACAAGTAATACCATACAATACAAAAACAATACGATTTACTACAGTACAAATAAGTACACAATTCTATTCATGATATTGTTTAAGTTTGTAAAATTATTATTGTTTTGTTTTCTAAAAACACTTGTTTCCTGTAATTTAAAACATTTAAGAATTATACAAACCCTTTTCAGATAGCGATCAATTTACAAAATTGGCGAATGGTTCCACGCGCAGTAATCAGATACAATATGATGTACACAATGATTATCGTCTGCGATCAAAAGTTCTAGAAGAGAGGATGACAAGAAGCATTCTAGAATGTACGTCATTATGTTCAACAGTGACGTCATGTACCGCTACCACTTATACCACAAGTGTATCATTCACTATGGGAAGGAAATGACGTTTGTAAAAAGCAGGGGCCATAAATCGTGTGTCAAAAATTGTAGACCCTAAATTCTGTATTTTTCTGTATTAGCTCACCTGAGCTAGCTCAGGGTGAGCTTTTAGGATCGTTGGATTTCCGGCGTCCATCGTTTGTCGCCCGTCTGACTACTGTTTGCGAACATTCTAGTGGATACATTTTTACATCAATTATCATCAAACTTTGTAAGGATGATTCTCTACGTATTTGATCGGATGAGTTCGAACATGGGTCATCCGCGTAGAAAAACTAGGTCACCGGAGCTTAAAATAGAAACATATTGTTAACAGTTTTGTGGCTATATTTTTATACAAATACCATGGAAATTGGTTGGAAATTTTTATTTACTCTGATTATGTATAATTATTTCAGTGATACCCCGGTTAGCGATAAAGGGCCATAACGACCCTCTTGTTTAATTTATGCTTAGCTTTCCTCAGCTACTTGAAATGATTCTGTTGTAAGAGAGTGGTAACTATTAAATAATGACTATTCATAATCGACTGACTTTAATTGGAATGCTATTTGATTTTGTCATTAGCCGATCAAATCTCACCAACGTGTTTATAGAAATCTCGGAAATAAAAATATAGTACACTTTGAAAATATTTTTTATATATACACGATGTAGGGCTGCTAAACGTCGCAACGCTACTAAACGTCTCAACCTTGACACTAAATGTCGCAACCTTGACACTAAACGTCGCGTTTAGTAGTAAGGTGTAAGCCACGGAAGTCAAGATGTAATAGCTATACTACAGTTATAAGGCACGATTATAAGGCTAATGAAAATAGCTGGGCAAAATCCGAGTAGTCCACCTAATCGGATCTACTCATTTGCACTCGGAACACCTCGACTTTTCATGAATGAATAATCTAGGAATGATTGTTGGGGGTCTATCCTGGCGACAAGGGTTTTACTACCTGCGCGAGGAGAGGCACAGGCAAAGCATGTAACGACCATGAAAAAAGTTCTTATAGTATACACACAGATCTTTGTCAAAACATTTTCTGTGTTATATATTTAACTAAATACTGTTTGGCGATCTCATTGAATTGTGTAATTTCAAATTTATGGACTAAACACGAAACACCACTCATCGGCTAAACGATCGTGGATTTGTTTACTTCAACTCCGGTCAAAGCATTTTGTTTGGGAATGTGACGAAAAGGTAGTTCCAAGATGGCGTCTCAATATGTCCGAGGTTATTCGTAGCGAATGGCCGAGGAGTTCCGGATGACTTATTTGAAGAGTATGCAAGGGGAAATATCTGTAGCGTGTTCAGTTACTGCGAACGTTACAGAACGATACATTCGGAACTCCTCGGTCATTCGCTGCGAATAATCTCGGGCATATTTAGACGCTATTTTGAAATTACATGTACTGGTGTTGAGGTATACAAATATATGATCGTGTAGGCATTGAGTGATGTTTCGTTTTTAGTCCGTAAATTTTGAAACATCACTCATTGCCTTAACGATCGCATATTTGTGTATTAGATTAGATTATTCGCAGCGAATGAGCGAGGAGTTCCGAATGAATCATTCTGTAACGTTCTGTAACGTTTGCGGTAACTGAACACGCTACTGACTAATGTCACTTACAATACACTCAGGGTCTACAGTCACGTGATCTATAAAAACAACTATTAAAGTACACAAATTTGTTTTTACCGATTTCTCTTTCCAGACAAAAAAATGTGAAATCACAAAGCGCATAAAATAACTGCATGTTAAACTTTTCCTTCTCGAAAAATCACAATCGGTCCTGTACGGTTTGATCGTTAGTGGGATATAAATTGCACAAATATTGAATCGAGCGATAAACTAGTCATGCGCAAATATATTGTGCCGTGAAATTAGAGAAAACAAATACAACTGTCATTCTAATACTTGTATAGGCATTTTGGAACTATGGAACGTCGTAATTAATTATATGCACTTTATTAATCTTTCTTATCTTGATTTCTTTATCTTGACGAATTCAACAGCTTGTTTAAATGCTCACAATTACGTGATTATATGCCCTGGTACAATATACATGCGCCTTATTTCTCTGGCAAGGTTTTTTTTATTAGAAACCAGACCATTTAATATTCCTTTACGCTACATTCTGCTTCATTACGCCAAATTTACTATGGGACGCCGATGTTGTGCGTTAAACATAAGTCACTTGGTACTTCTAGCATCACGTGATCTATGTGATGGCAATGTAGTCTCGACATAATTTATGGCAAGGAGTGTGTGCTTCACATAATGATGAAAGCATTAGTTCATAATGATACGGGGTTCTGGAATATTCAATCATAACATACCCATAACATTGAAATAGGAACTCAAAATGATAACAGGACCGAATGTTATAAGACTTGATTGAGAGCTCCCTACTCAAAGAACAATTCAGTTCCTAATAAGTAAGCATCTTAGAAACCCCGAATAAATATGTATTGCATTATTCAATTATATCAATCATATCATAGAGACATGCATGAGTACTCTACACATGTAACAAAAAATTGAGCTCTTGAGCACGGAGTCCATCGTCAAGTTTTATAGCATCGATCCCGGATCAAGTGGATTCCGACTTTGCGGTATGCTCATAATTAGGGACTTTAGTCAGTTATCTTTCCCTGATAAAACCTGAAGCAATCCAATTGGTAAGTATGTCCTATCAGTTGGAATCCTTGGATTTTATCATTGAAGTCCTATGTAAGGATAATAAAATACTTCATCTAATATCTATAGATATTAACAGAAGTGATGAATTCAGATAGATCTTTACCTTAAAAATACTTAGCTTGAATTTCAAACAAATAAAATGATTTCCCAAAAGTTATTAAAGACTAATTTTGGCAAATTTGCATTGAAAAGTAAGGATAAAATCCGAGTAATCCAACTAATTGGACCTACCTATTTGAAGAGTATACAAGGGGAAATATCTGACTAAAGTCCCTTATTCTTCATCCATTCCTGTATTAAATGTTGATATTTACTTGGTATAGATCTTCATTTTTTAAGCAAATCTGTAGCGTGGTCGAGTGGTTACATGTAATTGCCAGAGAAGAACTAAAATAATTTGTTTGAAAGCAATATGCCCAAGAGTTGATGTAAATTAATCCACTAAATAAAGATTAATCAACATGATGGTTGTGCAGACATATAGATTAGATAGCCCAACAACATAATTATGTAGATCTGTACCAGGCCAATATCAACAATTATAGTTCGTAAAAATAACATTACGTGTTTGTGTAAACATTAAAATAAACTAATCGATTCCAAAGGTAGGAAATAATTGAAAATAAAAGTTGTATAGATCATTTTAACAAAATTAGTGTGGTTGATAAACCACCACTCAAAAATGCTTGTCATGGACGAAATCTTTTCCATTACACCAACAAAACACTCGTAAATCATATTAAATTCAATACTAAATAATATTTGTCATGCTGATCACCCCATGTCGTGGATTAGTTCATTGTATTGTTTACATAAACATTGTTATGTCTTTAGTACGAACTGTATACTAGTAGGGTTATTGACGTTATTCATCCAAATATGCCAACATTTCTATCAAATCGCCTCGAACCTCTGTTTCGGCTGGCTGTTACCCGGCCCATGGGCGTCGACCTAAGAAGCGAAATTCACGAATGGGTAGCTATCGTTATTTTCTTTCTGGTACCATAGGTCCTTATTCTGGGAAAACTCGTTTTCAGGGGAAATACTCATCAAAATATGCCACTATTTATGTTAAATAGACTCGAACCTCTGTTTCGTCTGGCTGTTACCCGGCCCAGGGGCGTAGACCTAACAAGCAAATTTCTTGAATGTGTAACTTCAGTGATTCCCTTTCTGGCAACATAGGTCCTCATTCTGGGGAAATTCGTTTTCAGGAGAAATATTCATCCAAATTTGCTAATATTTATATCAAATAGACTCGAACCTCTATTCCGGCTGGCTGTTTCTCGGTCCAAGGGCGTAGACCTAAGAAGCGAAGTTCACGAATATGATACTTACGTAATTTCCTTCCTGACAACATGGGTCGTCTTGCTGGTAAAACTCGTTTTAAAGAGAATTTTTCATCCAAATATGCCAATAATTCATCAAATTGGCTCGAACATCTGATTCGGCTAGCTGTTACCCGGCCCAAGGGCATAGACCGAAAGTGCAAAGTTCAAGACTGTGATTCTTTAGTTATTACCTTTCTTTCAACATGTGTCGTCTTTCTTGAAAAACTCGTTTGATATTTCTATCAAATTGACTCTAACGCTGGTTCGGCTGTAGTACGGGGGCCAGAGGGGTCCACCGTGCACCCCCCTCTAGACTTTTTGTCACCTATGCTAAATTGTTCCTTAGGGTCCACTGAATCAGAATCCGCGTTGTTCTCAAAAATAAACTCTTTCGCACTACCTGAAATGTCACAGTTTCCATGGCAACCCCTTGTTTTTTGTAGAAATTGTCGGTGTTTGTAAAATCATTAATAACTTGAACAAGCATTAAGCTAGAATAATATAATTAGTGTCAAATCAAAGCTGAGGCACTGACCTTTAGAAATATATGTAAAACTGTCCGCTAAAATACAGTTTAATTCATGAAATTAGCCGAAAAACATAAAAAAAATGCAGAAAAATATCGATTTTTTCCATTAAATGCATATCTTTTAATTTCCAAACCCTATTTTGGAGAAATAATACATTTATTTTTTACAAAATATTTCAGGAAGGTCTATTCTATCATATTCAAAATCATTTTTATGACAGAAGTACTATTTGTTTAGGTAAAAACCGTTTCCATAGCAACCGCTGTTTTCAAGTAAGAACTACTATTTGGTGATTTAACTTGATTTTTTTTGCTCAAATCTAACGGTTGGATTGCAATTTTGATATTAAATGATATCTGAGACTCGTGTCTATATCATTATTGCTGTAATCAATAAATTCAGCATCAATACCTTCATAAATATTGTTAAGAAATCTTAATCAAAGCGCTGAAAGCACTGACTTTTTTCGGGTTGACTGTATTAAAGTGGTTCACGTATTAGAACGTTTAAAGACGATATTTACTGTGCAAAGGTGGTCTGTTGAATAAAGAAATAATGTAATAAGACTAAAGAGATTTTGTTGTTTTGTTTTTGCTTTTACTAAAATAGATTATGCAGGAATATGATTTTGTAATTTAGATTTTACGCTGTATATCATTACTTTTTAAAAGGTTTTGTGCGGCGGCAGACTCATTTAACCAACTTTCCCGGACTTGTTTCTTTAACATTAATCGGTTTAACGTCTTATCCTTACATATAAAATGCGTAGAACTGTCAAAATGCGATTCTTTTAATTTCTCAATGACTGTTAAAGTAAAATATTTGTATTAATAAAAGAGTGACCAAACTATATAACAATGCGTCGTAAAACCAAAACCAACTTATACGTAATATTTGTTCATTAGTTTACATCCTAACAAGTGCCTACCTTCCATCCCCAAGGAGCTGGTAACTGTGCTACATATTGCGGATTAAAAGCCATAAGTCAATTTTTCAACGGAGGTATGACCAGTCAAAACTGGGGCTGAACCTCGAACCGCATGAATCGACAAACGCCAAACAAATAGAAATTACACAACCTATTATTTTATACACGTATTTATACATGTCCAATGTCTTAACAATCGTTTTATGCATCTATCCACTCCATGATTTTTTTTAATTCAACATCTGTAGATATATCTTTATCTTGATCTTCGTCAGCATTATCGTTATCAAGGGTATCAAACAGCTGAGATTGAAGAACGTTACCTTCAAATCATAAAGGTTCAAGATACCCATCATTATTTGTCTGACCAAATTGTTCTGAAATGGGACGTATGTTAGGATCAGTATCGTGGACATTTTTCCGAATGGCAACCAGGTTATTAAATCTCTTGATTTGCTATACTATACACTTGCTATACACTTGTTACAAGGTGGCAACGCTCCCATATCAACATTACGAAACGCATTAGCTGGTTTGTCTTAAACTTAGCTATTATACAATTGAATAGTAATAAATCAGGTGCCCTGATATGTACTGTATGCATGGAAGGCATACTTTGTATCTATACATATTATCTCTTTTTGATAAAAAAATTGAAGTTGGATATTTTTCTAGAAGTTTGCCTGAGGGTTTTGTTGTACCTCTTCACAAACATGGTAGTACAATGTATATATGAAGTTAACAATTTTAGGGTCGAAACTTTATTGAGTATATTAAGAAAACTATTTACAAGGATTCTTAATAACCGTTTGACTGGCTGGGCAGTAATTAGGAACATTTGATATTTTTGTTTAACACTGGATTATTAATCACATACTTAATACTGGCAAATAGTCATTTTGTGCATTTATTAACTTCATTTAAGCTTTTAATTAATAAAAGTGGGTATAAAAGGTAGTATATATAAGATATATGTATTATTCGGTTAACTCTAGAGTTAAAGTACATAATCAAGTGAGTGTCGAATTTGATTGCATGTTACGTAGGTGTTAGACAAGGGGCCTATCTTATTTGCACTCTTTTAATGAAATCGAGGATATGCTTATCAGTAATGGTATTGCTGGCATTAAAGTTGATATGTTTAACATATTTTCATTTAATATGCTGACGACATGGTTATTTTCGCTAATAGTAGAGACGAGTTACAACTAAGTATAGACGTTTTTGAAGATAATGATAAGTTATAGAAATCAGTGGCTGACACTAGTAAAACTTAGGTTATGATTTTCAAAGAAAGAGGCAGGATTTAAGAGAATACTGAATTCTATTAAAATGATATGAACTAGATATTGTTAAACAATTAACATACATTGGTGTAGTTTTCTCATCAAGGGGGGTCATTCTCTAATGCTAAAATTGTTTCGTTGGCCAAGCTTTAGGTATTTTAAAGATAACAAGTATTTGTATAAATTCACAGATATTCTAAAAACATGAATTAGATCTGTTAGATAAATTGATATCACCCATTCTGTACTATGCAAGCCATGTTTGGTGATACGTTCAAGGAAATTCTATAGAACGAGTTCATTTGAAATTCTGTGAAAAGTTACTCGGGATAAAAAATAATACTCAAAATGATTTTAATCACTGTGAGTTTGGGTTGAATTTTCAAACAATTCGTTTTAACATTATAGTAAACTATTGGGTAAAACTATTGCAAACTGATATAAATTAAAATAACAGAAATGTTCATAAAATGTTAAATTGGATAGAGATTTGTACCCTAATAAACCCAACTGGTGTTCTTTGTCCTACCTTAGGTTTTATGATGCATTACTTTTCAAGATATTGGTAATGTTGCTATATTTTAAGCAATGATAACACACAGACTAAATGATAATTTAATGCAAAGTTTGAACATAGGTTAGCTAATTCAAGTGGAGCATTATTTTACAAGAATATATCAAAATTTAGGTTCAGACATATTCAAAAACATTTAAACATTTTAAGATTAGGATATTTTATGACTATTGACTTAAACTGTGTTCTCATAGATTACATATTGAAACCGGTAGATGGAACAAACCAAGATCCACACCTACATGTCTGTATAAATTGGCATATATTAGGAGACGAGTTTCATGTCATTATAGAATGAAAATTATATTCAGAATTAAGAAATATTAAAATCCCTACATAATTATTTCGTTATTGATCCTAGCATGTTTAAATTGATTGAACGTATTGTTACTGAAAGCTTTAACAATTCAGCTTCGTACTTATTGTTACAAATTTTCCCTAATCATGATGAAATTATTTAGAAATATCCCCACTGTGTTACCAATTTTCTACAATCATACTGGAGGTTTTTATTTGTCCGATTCCACCATTATATACATTAATTGATGTTCATTTGTCTACTACAAATTAATTTCACTCACATAAATCCAGTTATAATGATAAACTACAAGAATAAAAGTCATAACCGAAAACAAGAAAAATAACAAACAGAGCTAGAGAGAACCCAGATAATAAGTATCCTTCTTTATATATACCATATTGACCTTAAAAATTAAGGTATAGTGACCGTAAAATTCTTGGTATGAAGCTTAACTTTTGAAATTCATATCCAATGTCTAACCGTAAAAATAAGATTAGTGAGTCATACATTCTACCACAAATTTTAAGGTAGAATAGATACTTACAAATTCCTTAGCCAAAATATAAATTTGTAACATTATATACAGAAAGCTTTCATATTAGAAAATATAAGCTTAAGATGCTTTATGATTATCCTTATGCTTTACAGCTAACATATGTCTTGAGTATCATATGAATGTATGATAGTACATGTCTATATATTAACTCACTATTATATCAAGTTAGATATACTGCAATAATATTTTTATGGTCATTTTATATTGAACTGACATGTCAATATACAGGTATTTTTCGCTTTGGTCGAAGACTTGCCAGTGTTTATATGAACAATCTTGTAAGTTAGAATAAATTTGTAGAAGTTAAACCGATTAACATGCCCAGGAAAGTTGTTAAAATTAGTCGGCCGCCGAACATAACATAACATATTCTTTATTTGGCATCAAATATACTACTTATAGCCAACAGAAAAATAAAATTACAAATTCAAAGTACCCGAACATAACCTTTTAAAAAGTAATGAAGTAAAACCGAAAAAAATATCAGTGCTTTCAGCGCTTTGATTAAGATTGCTTAACAATATTTATGAAGGTACCGATACTGAATTTATTGGTAACAGCAATAATATTAAGGACATGAGTCTCAGATATCATTTAATATCAATATTGCAATCCTACCGTCAGATTTGAGCAAAAAATCAAGTTAAATCACCAAATAGTAGTTCTTACTTGAAAACAGCGGTTGCTATGGAAACGGTTTTTACATACATAAATAGTACTTCTGTCATAAAAATAATTTTGAATATGATAGAATAGACCTTCCTGAAATATTTTGTAAAAAATAAATGTATTATTTCTCCAAAATAGGGTTTGGAAATTAAAAGATATGTAATTAAAAAAAATCGATATTTTTCTGCATTTTTTTTATGTTTTTCGGCTAATTTCATGAATTAAACTGTATTTTAGCGGACAGTTTTACATATATTTCTAAAGTTCAGTGCCTCAGCTTTGATTTGACACTAATTATATTATTCTAGCTTAATGCTTGTTCAAGTTATTAATGATTTTACAAACACCGACAATTTCGACAAAAAAGAAGGGGTTGCCATGGAAACTGTGACATTTCAGGTAGTGCGGAAGAGTTTATTTTTGAGAATAACGCGGATTCTGATTCAGTGGACCCTGAAAAACAATTTAGCATAGGTGGCAAAAAGTCTACAGGGGGGTGCACGGTAGACCCCTCTGGCCCCCGTACTACTGGCTATAACCTGAATCTAGGGCGTAGACCTAATAACACAATAGCTGTTTTTAGGCCATGTTACTCTTACTTCGAAACATAGGTCGTTGTATTTGGAAAACTTGTTCATCCCGGAAATAATTATCCAAAGTATGCCAAAATCTAAATACAGTCCTACACACAAGAGTCAAAACCTCTGAAGTTCTGGCAGGCGCGTAGGAGATGGGTCCGCAGGGTCCGCAGCCCCATTTCTCTGGCAAGCAGCGGTAATGGTACCGCGAGGTATTTTTTTTACACAATGTCATATTGAAAATCTTGAGGTCTAATACAAAGATAGTGCTGGAAATCGAGTTTCAGAGGCTTATATTCACAAAAATTTTCGACCGGCCGCAGGGGACGTCCCTCCCGTATTCTTCCCATCTGCGGCTCCAATATTCATATCCTTCCTGTCTGGAGAAAATGATAACGGTACCTTAATCCACCACACCCTAGGGATTGTTATCATAACCTCGATTAAGACCCTAAATCTGTCAAGGCATACTAAGCTATAGATTGTTATCTTACGGATGGTATAATTTATGGTCTATGAGAATCTCTAGCTCTGGCCAGTTTTCAAGTTTTCACTTTGAAAAAAATTCAGTGAACTAAGTTCTGGCTTTCTGTATAATCAATAAGAAAATGTAAAGAAAGACATAATTACCATGTATGCAATTCAAATACCAGAATAAAAATAAAACAAACTTATTTTACAAGAGTTAGTAATTTTCACATCATAATATTTACATAATATTTAAAACAACAAAAAACATGTAAATGATTATAATATCTTTTAAATATCAAATGGATAGCCGAAATATCAACCAAAGCCATGGAATCAGAACACATTGTAGACAAATGGAAATTTTATCTAAGAAGAGGTAGGCAGGGGAAATACTGGTATTAGACTCTCACCCTTTAAACAACAGCTCACATCAACAGTCATGGAGATCATCGTCAAGTGGGGGGCTGGTAGGCATCCTAGACTGCACTAGATTTTTTTATTTCACTATCACCAACATATTTTAATGTAAATTTTGGGAGTTCGAAACCCCTTGAAATAAAAAATATAGGTCAGGCCCTCCTGGAAAAATGAACCCCTCAGAATGCATTTGCTTTTTAATTAATTCAAATACAATTTTGTTTTTCATATAATAACTTTATAAGGTCTTTATCAATTAACTATTTTTTTAAAAAGAGGATTGAATACGTTTTTTAGATCCCAGTGCGCTTCTTTAACAACACTCATATCTCTTAATTCATGCTATGGTTGTTCAAAGTTCATTTGAACCAACAACTGAACTACAGTTAATTTAATCCATATAAAGAACAATTTGCCGTGTCGATACATATGATTTTGCTCACGTTCTTGTTACACAGTAAAGCTACAGTCCCATAAACATAGAAATAGCCGTTAGGGCACCGTGCGGGCGCCGTGCGATCAAGCTCCGCAAGGACCCGTACGAACTCTTGCGTACCCATACGGACTGTTACGTTTTTACCAGGGTCCGTGAGATGAGCTCAGGATACACGTATCAGTTTCAAATTCAAATCGTGAACAAAATCGTGGTCGAGTATGGATTAAACTTGCATATTTTCCAGCTACGGCTCCGTACGGGTGTGATGTTTTGTATCATGTGCGTACCGTCAAATTTATACGCAAGGCTTCCCACGGCCTATGACTATCTGCTCGTACGGGTCCGTAACAAGCCACGATTTTATGGGACTGAGGCATAACTGGCTGAGAATAATCGCATGTGCAGTGTCTATATGCCAATTAGCATATTTATCGGACTGTTACATAACTACGGTGGCATAGAGGTGACATGGAGAAATATCTAACATACCGCTACTATTACGTGGCCTCGCAGTAGCTTTTACGTGCGCACGCAATAACGTTAACGTGGCCACGCAAAAGCTTTACGTGCGCACGTAATAATTGACCAATGAGAGTAGTAGAAATTGGCGGCCGCTATAACGAGCATTTTCATTGGACAATAACACCGTACATAACTCCTGATTGTTGGATCATAAAATATTAAGCAAATTGAAATCTCAACATGAGGGTGCAATATATTTATGTCCGAGTAAAATAGTAGGACCTACATATTTTCTAGAATGATTAAAAAGTAAATAACATTCTACAGTTAATTTATTTTAAACTTACTGCATAATTTTTAACAACAATTTTTAGTCACATGAATGAAATCAATAATTATATACATGTATATAATTGGTAATATAATATTGGTTAAATAATAAACAAATAATAATAATATCCCTTTTTCTTTTTTTTTTAGTTTGAAATAAAATCTTACATTAATGAATTCAATGAATGTTGTACTTTTAAGTTCTTCTGACTAAATGTACAATACATCATTGAACACTAAAGCATTATATTAAACAATACCACATGTGCTTATTTATATACTACTAGGCTTATTAGATTGAAATGGCAGATTAATAGTTCACCCCATGTTATATTGGCTGAAATGGTCAAATCATGTTTTCATAGTAGTTCTGAACATGACGCTATCACCTTCCTCAGTTCTGAGGAGATTTTGACTCTTATGTGTGGAACTGAATACAAATATAGTCAACACCAAAGTTACGGCTGACTTTGACTCAGTCATATAACGTTGATTCACACAGAAAACAGACAAAGGTTATTTAGGCCGGGTAACAGCCAGCCGAAACAGAGGTTCGAGTCTATTTGATAAAAATATTGGCATATTTGAATGAATATTTCTTTTAAAAACGAGTTTTCCCAGAATAACGACCCATGTTGCCAGTAAAGAAATAACTATGGACACACATTCGTGAACTTTGCTTCTTAGGTCTACGCCCTTGGGCCGGGTAACAGCCAGCCGAAACAGAGGTTCGAGTCTATTTGATAAGAATATTGTCACATTTGGATAAATATTTCTCTTAAAAACGAGTTTTCCAAAAATGATGACAAATGTTGTCAGAATGTGAATTACTACTACACCACATTCGTGTACATAGCTTCTTGGGTCTACGCCCACGGGCCGGGTTATAGCCGGCCGAAACATAGGTTCGAGTCTATTTGATAGAAATTTCAGTATATTTCGATGAATAATTCTCCAAAAACGAGTTTTCCGAGAAAGACGACCCATGTTGTCAGAAAGGAAATACATGTAGCATCACTTTCTTGTACTTATAATCATAGGTCTAGGCTCTTAGGCCGGGTAACAGCCAGCCAAAACAGAGGTTCGAGGCTATTTGATAGAAATGTTGGCATATTTGGATGAATATTTCCCAATAAAGGAATAACTATAGATACACATTCGTGAACTTTGCTTCTTAGGTCTACGCCATTGGGCCGGGTAACAGCCAGCCGAAACAGAGGTTCGAGTTTATTTGATAGAAATATTGGCATATTTGAATGAATATTTCTTTTTAAAACGAGTTTTCCCAATATAACGACCCATGTTGTCAGTAAGGGAATAACTATAGATACACATTCGTGAACTTTGCTTCATAGGTCTATGCCCTTGGGCCGGTAACAGCCAGATGAAACTGAGGTTCGAGTCTATTTGATAGAAATATTGGCATATTTGAATGAATATTTCTTTTGAAAACGAGTTTTCCCAGAATGACGACCTATGTTGCCTGAAAGGGAATAACTATAGATACACATTCGTGAACTTTGCTTCATAGGTCTACGCCCTGTGGCCGGGCAACAGCCAGCCGAAATAGAGGTTCGAGTCTATTTGATAGAAATATTGGCATATTTGAATGAATATTTCTTTTCAAAACCAGATTTCCCAGAATGAAGACACATGTTGTCAGAAAGAAAATAACTTTAGCATCACATTCTAGAAATTCGCGTCTTAGGTCTACGCCCATAGGCTGGGTAACAACCAGTCCAAACAGAGGTTCAAGTCTATTTAACATAAATAGTGGCATATTTGGATGAATATTTCTCTTGAAAACGAGTTTTCCCAGAATGACGATCTATGTTACCAGAAAGGGAATAACGATAGCTACACATTTGTGAACTTCGCTTCTAAGGTCTACGCCCTTGGGCCGGTAACAGCCAGCCGAAACAGAGGTTTGAGTCTTTTTGATAAAAATATTGGCATATTTGAATGAATATTTCTTTTGAAAACGAATTTTCCCAGAATAACGACCCATGTTGTCAGTAAAGGAATAACTATAGATACACATTTGTGGACTTGCCTTCTTAGGTCTACGCCCTTAGGTTGGGTAACAGCCAGCCGAAACAGAGGTTCGAGGCTATTTGATAAAAATATTGGCATATTTGATAATATTTCTTTTGAAAACGAGTTTTCTAGAATGACGACCCATGTTGTCAGAAAGGGAATAACTATCGCATTACATTCGTGAACTTCGCTTCTTATGTCTACGCCCTTGGGCCGGGTTACAGCAAGCCGAAACAGAGGTTCGAGTCTATTTGATAAAAATATTGGCATATTTGAATGAATATTTCTTTTGAAAACGAGTTTTCCCAGAATGACGACCCATGTTGTCAGATAGGGAATAATACTCGTATCACAACTTGTGAACTTTGCTTCTTAGGTCTACGCCCTTGGGCCGGGTTACAGCCAGCCGAAACAGAGGTTCGAGTCTATTTGATAGAAATATTGGCATATTTGAATGAATATTTCTTTTTAAATCGAGTTTTCCCAGAATAACGACCCATGTTGCCAGTAAAGGACTAACTATGGATACACAATCGTGAACTTTGCTTTTTAGGTCTACGCCCTTGGGCTGGGTAACAGCCAGCCGAAACAGAGGTTCGAGTCTATTTGATAGAAATATTGGCATAGTTAAATGAATATTTCTCTTGTAAACGAGTTTTCCCAGAATGACGACCCATGTTACCTGAATGGGAATTACTATAGCTACACATTTGTGAACTTCGCTTTTTAGGTCTACGCCCATTGGCCGGGTAACAGTTAGCCGAAACAGAGGTTCGAGTCTATTTTATATAAATAGTGGCATATTTGGATAAATATTTCTCCTTGAAACGATATTTCCCAGAATTACGACCTATACAACCAGAAAGGGAATAACGATAACTACACATTCGTGAACTTGCCTTCTTAGGTCTACTCCCTTGGGCCGGGTAACAGCCAGCCGAAACAGAGGTTCGAGGCTATTTGATAGAAATGTTGGCATATTTGAATGAATATTTCTTTTGATAACGAGTTTTCCCAGAATCACGACCCATGTTGCCAGTAAAGGAATAACTATAGATACACATACGTGAACTTCGCTTCTTAGGTCTACGCCCTTGGGCCGGGTAACAGCCAGCCGAAACGGAGGTTCGAGTCTATTTAATAAAAGTATGGGCATATTTGAATGAATATTTCTTTTGAAAACGAGTTTTCCCAGAATGACGACCCATGTTGTCAGAAAGGGAATAACTATCGCATCACATTTGTGAACTTTGCTTCTTAGGTCTACGCCCTTGGGCCGGGTAACAGCCAGCCGAAACAGAGGTTCGAGTCTATTTGATAGATATATAGGCTTGTTTTGATTATTTATTCTCTTAAAAATGAGTTTTCGAAGAATGTCGATCCATGTTGTCAGAAAAGGAATAACTATAACACCTTTTATGTGTATCTCTTTATGTGACTACGCCCGTGTCAGAAAAAGAGGTTCAAGTCTACATTTGTATTTTTTCATTTGATCTGTCTCCAAATTTTCTGATACGAATGAACGTTTGATAAATAACCTACATCTGAAGTCATTTCCATCTTTGTATTCACTTCACTATTACCGTTTCTGTGATTTGCGACCAAAATACTATATTACGGCCAGCCGTAACAGCCGTATTACGGTTGGTGCGGCTGTTACGGCTGTTACGGCTAACTTCACACACGTGTTTTCAAAAGAAATATTCATCCAAATATGCCAACATTTCTATCAAATAGCCTCGAAACTCTGTTTCGGCTGGCTGTTACCCGGCCCATAGGCGTAGACCTAAGAAGGCAGGTTCACGAATGTGTAGTTATCGTTTTTCCCTTTCTGGTAGTATAGGTCCTAATTCTGGGAAAACCCGTTTAAAGGAAAAATATTTATCCAAATATGCCACTTTTTATATCAAATAGACTCGAACCTCTGTTTCGGCTGTTATCCGGCCTAAGGGCGTAGACCTAAGAAGCGAAGTTCACGATTGTGTATCTATAGTTATTCCCGTTCAGGTAACATGGATCGTCATTCTGGGAAAACTCGTTTTCAAGAAAAAAATTCATTCAAATATGCCGATATTTTTATCTAATAGACTCGAACCTCTGTTTCGGCTAACTGTTACCCGGCCACACGGCGTAGACCTAAGAAGCGAAGTTCACGAATGTGTATGTATAGTTATTCCCTTTTAGGCAACATGGGTTGTCATTCTGGAAAACACGTTTTCAAAAAAAATATTCATTCAAATATGCCAATACATGTATGTCTATTAAAAAGACTCGAACCTCTGTTTCGACTAACTGTTAACCGGCCCAGGGACCTAGACCCAAGAAGCAAAGTTCACGAATGTGTATCTATAGTTATTCTCTTTCAGGCAACATGGGTCGTCATTCTGGGAAAACTCGTTTTCAGGAGAAATATTCATCCAAATATGCCACTATTTCTAACCTCAGTTTCGGCTGGCTGTTTCCCAGCCCAAGGGCGTAGACCTAAGAAGCAAAGTTCACGAATGTGTTGCTATAGTTTTTCACTTAATCAAAATTTGAAAAGTGATCGGTTAGAACTTTTGTTAAGTGTATATCTAATCACAATGAATACCCCAGTATTTTCAGTGCTTTCTCCTATTGTTTAATCATTCGGAACTACCACGGATATTACTGCGAAACACAGTTGATAGTGTACGTAATCACCGGAGCGGTTTTCCGAATGTTGTTTAATATTTAACGAGCCTGATATAGTTTGGACTTTTATGTATTTTACTCTTAAATAACAGACTTCATTCAATTTTTGATGGGTTGAAACTGTATTAAAGCATAGATACGTCAAGGGTTCAATATACCATAAAAAGTCGATCTTTTCCGAGTGCTAGATGCATGGTCGTACTTGACTGATTTCCTGTTATTATATGTGTAAAGTTATACTCCATTGATTTCCGCACAAAACCCGTGTTTTACATACCTGAGTATTCACGTAGTTTATAGGACTTAACCTGATTGACTTGTTTTTTGTCGCTCAATAAACATAGCCCGAGGTGTTGAATGCATGGATTAGGCAGTACTTAGCGTGGTCGATTCAACTTTTAAGTTCTTAAAATGTTGTTGTGCTTGGATAAATTGGATTTTTGGTAAGTTTATTGTTTCTTCCAATTTTTATCTCCATATTTATCTGTAAATTTGCATTTTAAAATACCATTCTGTGTAATCTCACCTTCCCATAAATGCTATTGATATAAAGATTCATCAATTCAATGTCAAAATTGACAATAACTATCAAGTGGGTGGGGTAACTAAATATATTATAAATATCCATAAGGCATGGGCGGATCCAGCGGGGGTCAGGGAGGCCCGGACCATGTTCATTAGTGTATTTTTTGCTTGTAAGTCATTTTTAAGTAGTATGAAGCAGTTTTTCTTACTGTGACAGGGAATCACTGTGGCGCATACTTTCACCAGTGACTGTCTGACTGACAACTGCCCTACATGATTGAGAACCATTGGTAGAAGGGAGAATGGCAGAAGAAATAATTTCATGACCAAGCTCCACAAAAGTATGCCCTGTCTTGGAATCTAACCCATGCCCCCTAAATATTGCCCTTTTATAAACAAAAATATAAGGTTAAAGTTTTTCCTGTGTAGAATGTCTTCAATACTTAACCAAGATATTTGATTTACATTTGTAGACTTGTATTTACTAAAACTACATGAATCGAAAAGGATGTAGCTCTAAGATATATTAATTTGGAGTTATGCCCCTATTAAAGTAAATGTTAAACTATTATCACTGTTATACTGAGAAAAGCATGACTGTGCTTTTTTCATTTCGAGTATGCAAGTCCAATTGTTTTGTTAAATTATAGCCCTGATTGAAATATCTTTGGTATTCTTATCAAGAAATTTGAATGGTATAAGTAGTTGGTGTGGAACCTGGACCCTTACAATCTGATTAAAACCCAATCTAAAATTTCACCGCTCGCATACTTGCTAATATAGATCTGGCCTTTTCCAAACGAAGCGAAGGTCACGTTCATGTGACCTTTTCTCATCATAATATTAATGACGAAATTGTTATGATACGTAACTTGTTTACATTGTCTATGTCACGCAATTTGAAATGAGCCACCCAATCGCAGACTGTAAATAATATCGCTGTTAAATTTGCATGCAAACCTTGGTCTAAAAATACAAATTACGAAATCAAAACGTGATTAATAGTGTTTTCGTCTAGATGAAAGCTAGGCATTGATTGGTCGATACAAAGGTCATCTCGACGTGACCTTGCATTGACTAAGTAGAGATCCAGTACGACAACGCGAGTAGAACAGGATCTCTGTTTACAGAGATTGGGACCCCTATCAACCACAAATTATTATAAAACCACTGCACTGGTTTTGCTAAGATTTTACTCACAATCTCATCTCAACTTTTCCTTCTGGGGTTATGATTTTTCGCTTGACTTTACAAAGTAAATGGAGAGCTCTCCTACTCGCCCTAGCGTCTGCGACTGCGTCCATATTTCTGATTAAAGGTTTGTGCAGTAAAATATTTTTTACTATAGGGCCACAACAAATTAATCATATGCTCTATGTATTCGCTCGCACCTTAATGTTGACAGTTTTACAAAAAAAATATTTTTATTTCCTCGCTTGCTCATAAAAATTTGGTCAAACCGCTATATAAACCCAAGTGAATAAAGACTTTTTACAAAAACATTTCTTCGCTCGCTCGCCCCATTTTTTTTCTAGAAAAATCCGTAGAACACATGATCAACTGGTTGTGGCCTTCAATTGTTTTATTTCTTTCGATATTGACTTCAAACTTTAAATATATCAATTCCTTATTATCAACCTCATCTCATGTGACAAGGTTCATAACTCCTTATACAATTTATTTCAGAAATATCCCCCTTTGAACATTGAGTTTTCTTTAAAAAAGATGTTTTTACTGCAACTCTTTTATTTCATTAGGTATTGACTTCAAACTTTAAATATATGTTCCTTATCATCAATCACATCTCATGTGACAAGGTTCATAACTCCAAATACATTTTGTTTTCAAAATTGTCTCCATGAACTTTTTTTTATTTTTTTACTTTAAATTTGTTAAGGTTATATTCTCAAATTTTAAAATATGTATGTTCCTTATCATCAACTACATCTCCTGTGACAAATACTTACTTAGTTAAGCATGCTGTCTCCTCTGACAGCTCTTATTAGAATTTTTAACGGATAAGTAAAAAACTTGTCCACATGATGTTATGTAAAATATTTGGAATTATTTATCAAAAATCCAATGGAAGGGATAATAGGCTGTTCTGATCTAAAAAAGCATAATACTTACTAAGTTTTTGTACAAAATTGTGTAAGCCACCCGGCTAGCTCAGTTGGTAGCACGCAAGTCTACTGATCCAGGGGTCGAGGGTTCGATTCCGGGGGGCATACTTATTTGGAGCTTGGTCATGAAATTATTTCTACAGCCATTCTCCCTCCTACCAATGATTTTTAATTATGTAGGGCAGTTGTCAGTCACTGACGAAAGTATGCACTTAGTCACTTAGTAGTTGATTAACAGCTAAATCCAGAGATTTAGCCTTTTCAGGAACCGTGAGTAGGTTGACCGCCTTTGTATGACCTATAAAATGTGTTGCTACGGCATTAAACCCAACAAAAACAAACAAACAAACAAACAAAATTGTGTGCGCTTACTGTAAAGTTGTCGTTTAAATAAACATTTGACAGACAGGTTAATTGTAAAGCTGATGCCAGTTTATTGAATTATGCTAGTGATAGAACATGTATGAAGTTTTAAAGTAAAGTTTAAAGTCAATTGGATAATCAAACAATTCATTGTCGGGGCCTCATATTTAGCTTCTATTTTGTATTTGCTGTTACAAGGCTGTTCTTATTATGGCACTCATGATTATTTACATGTCTATTATGGGAAAGTTTCTGAGTTAAGCTTGTTCATACTTAAGCATTTATGATTAAACATTGTTCTTTTTTTAAATTGGATTTAACACTGTTTCAACACATTTTAGGTCATTTTACAGCATCCAGCGCACCTAACCTAGCTTTCCTGGACCCTTGTCTATAACCAGTACTCACTTTCCCTTCCATAAGGCCGGCAACTTCTCCATATTATCTAATCAATGAAGAAAAATTGACATTATAGTCTAATTTTCATGGAAGGGTATAACCTCCTCTGGTGGGATTTCAAACCCGTACCCCCTTAGGGACACGAGATTCCGAATCCCGACGTGCTACCAACTGCACTATTAACCCGTGTTAAACATTGTTCAAATTGTGATATTTTTACTAGTTATAAACGTACATGTATTTGCAAGCTTAGTCATCAGCTCTACATCCATCTAACTATAAAGGGACATTACTCTGGATCAATTTGATTTGAAGTTATGCTCCTTTATACTTTTACAGTGAATGTTAAAGTTTGTTCAAACTGAATGTATTTTTTTATAATGAAGATATTTGATTGTACGTTGAAAGGCTTATTTGACAGTACCACATCTTCACTTCTACAAAGGGATATAATTCTGGATAAATTATTCTCAGAGTTATGCTCCCTTTAAACTTGTTTTGAACTGTAAAACTTAGAAAGGTTAAAGTACTTCAAAGTGATTTTTTTTCAATTTTCATCAAGGTAATTAAGTGAAAGTTGTTATGCTTATTGACCAGTACTATGTCATCACAACTATAAAGGACATAGCTCTTGACTAATTATTATGGGAGTTATGCCCATTAAACTGAAATATTTAATATTAAAAATTTGTTCCAATTGAAATATCTTTATTACTTACAAAGAAATTTAAATGAAAGTTCATTAGATGGTATGCTTATTCATTGATACTACATCTAAACAACTATGAATGAACAGTACTTGAGATGTATGTTTTGGAGTTATGCCCTTTTCATATTTTACAAAATTTATGACTTTGTAACTATTGTTTGACTGATTTTTTAATTTCCTAAGGAAAGCTAAATCTTGTCTTGATAGCACTTTTGTTGAAAGATAAGCCTTGCCATGAGTGAAACATTAGAAAAGTCAAGAAAGCTGTCATTTGACTGCTCTTGTTTTACTATTTTTCTTAAGAGTAGCGTCATGATCAGCTTTTTAAAATTCCATTAACACTGCACCATCAGTTCTTCGATTTATTATTTCAGATAATACAACTGTGTGGAAGATTGTTTTAGATGGTAGTGAACAGTAGATGAATGGTCAGTTGAAAAAAAAGATAAGTGCAATTATATTTATCTTTTTTTAAGCCAGATTTTTCAACGAGAATATTTGGCTAATAGTTAAGTGAAACATGGGCAGGGTTAGGGTGTTGTTAACAATTGTGTTAAAGTTTTTCTTTTCCATATATTTTTGGCATTTATAGTCAGATCCTAATGAAACTTCATACAATAATAACATACCATGTGAGGAACAGAATAAAAAAGTAACCACAACTCCTACCTGCCTTTATTATGGATTATTTACCTTTGTAATTTTGGTGTTAACAATTGGGTTGAAGTTTTTATTGTTTCATATATTTCTGCCATTTATAGTCAGATCTCTACGAAACTTCATACAATGATAACATACCCTGTGATGTAAAGAATTAGAAAGTAACTACAACTCTTCCTGGCTTAATTATGGATTATTTTCCTTGTAATTTTTGCGTTAAAGATTTCATTTTGTTGCACATCTCTGCCATTTATGGTCAGATTCTGAAGATATTGCAAACAATGATTCCATAAGTTATGTGATAAACTGAATTAGAAAGTAACCACAACTCTACCTGGCTCAATTATGGATTTTACCTTTGCTTTTTTGTGTTAAAGTTTTCAATTTGTTGGATATCTCTGCCAATTTGTGTCAGATCCATACAATAATAACATACCATGTGTTGAACAGAATTAGAAAGTATACTTTATTCTTCCTGGCTTTATTATAAATTATTTCCATTGGTAATTTTGCATTAATGTTAATTTGTTTGATACCTCTGCCATTTAGGGTCAGATCTTGATGAATTTTCATACAATGATTACATATCATGTGTTAAACCGAATTAGAAAGTAACCACAACTCCACTTGACTAAATTATGGATTATTTCCCTTTGTATTTTTGCATTAATAGTTTAGTTTGTCTCATTTAAAATATTTTGTGGATTTAAAACACTCTTACTTCATGATGAATTATTGCCCTTGGTATACCTTTTTATATGCAATTTATTAAATATGACTTTCTTTTGTATTAACAGTTAACTTGATGTAAATTTTCCCCATCTGCAGAAAAATTCGGCTTTAACCTGATTTTCAAATCATATTTCTTGTTCAAACAATTATATCATAACTCTTAAAAAGCTTGATTGTAAAGCAAAGTGAGGAAGTGTTGATATTTAAGCCTTATTTTCATGATTCAGATATATAAGGCTGATGGTTCAGTTAAACTTTGTACTGGAATTCACCAGCAAACATAGCTTAACTATTTTGATAATTTCTTTCTTTGTCGCTTTATGACACATAAAAACTCTGTAAGCATTCTATACAGCAAACATAGTATAACTGTTTTGATCATTTCTTTATTTGTCTCTGTATGACACATAAAAACTCAGTAAGCATTTTAATAAAGTAAACATAGCATCACTATTTTGATGGTTGTACTTTCTTTGTTGCTGTATGACACATAATAATTCTGAAAATATTTTATACAGCAAACAAAGCATTACTGTTTTGATCATTTCTTTCTTTGTCACTGTATGACACATAAAAACTCTGTAAGCATTTTATACAGCAAACCTAGTATAACTGTTTTGATCATTTCTTTCTTTGTCGCTGTATGACACATCATAACTCCATAAGCATTTTATAAAGCAAACATAGCATAACTGTTTTGATCATTTCTTTCTTTGTCGCTGTATGACACATAATAACTCCATAAGCATTTTATAAAGCAAACATAGCATAACTGTTTTGATCAGTTCTTTCTTTGTCGCTGTATGGCACATAATATATCCGCAAGCATTTTATAAAGCAAACATAGTGTCAACCGCTAGCGTGTACCTTGTTGGTATTTCACCTGGGATCTGTATAAAAACACAAAACTCTTATGAAATAAGAACATTAACACTGTCTATTAGTTTCCAGAATTGGTATATGTACGATTATAACAGTTATTCAATTATATTATATGATAAGTAAAAACAATTATTCAATAGTACACAATATGTAAATACAGTATTACTGTTATATAGCAATAAAAAAATGTTACGTAAATTAATTGCTAACGTGGGGAATTAGCAACGCGTTGGGAAATTTCAGAGCGACTCGCTTGCTAGAGAGTACCGAGAACTAACATGAGCATCCAAATATTTATCAAATCTTAAGCTAACGGAAGACACTTAAATAATTATTGGAACCTAACAGACTAATCAGAATTATGCATGTAAATCACAATATAACATTTGGGCAGTTTCTTAAATATAAAGTATTTTGCTAAAAGTACTTATTTTTGCAACAGTAATTGTCTTGTATATTACATAAGCTATCATTATAAAACATATTCTATGTACAAGTAAGTAATGCAATGTATTATAATAATTGATGTATTCTTAAGAAAAACAGATTGCGTTAAGTCCTAAAATATCAGTATATTTGAAAATATTAAAATAACTATCTAGGTACCAAATAACATGAAATACTTCAATATTTTAGTCAACATATTACTTTAGTACTTAATATTTTTAATCAACAATTTACTTAATAGTACCAGATATTTTAAACAGCATTTTACTTAATAAAACAATATAGAAACATTTTAATCAACATTTTACTTTAACTAAAAATATAAAATATAAGTAAGTAAGTTTTACTGACCTGTATAAAAACACAAAACTCTTATGAAATAAGAACATTAACACTGTTTATTAGTTTCCAGAATTGGTATATGACCAACCTGGAGGAGTCTTGGTTTATATACAGGTTTGAGTACTTTTAGGACTTCCTGGCAGGAATTACTGACATCTTGAGATCAATAAAAAATAATAATTAAAAGGAAATTGATTACAAAAACTTCAAAGCCATAGTGTTACAAATAACATAAGGGGTAATCACATTATTTTAAAAAGGTGCTAATATCATACCCCTTTACAAACAAAACTGTAGTTTCAAAGTATTAATAAAACAATAAGTAACTGACAGCTTGGGGTTCAAAGATTTTAAGTAAAAGTAATATTACTTGAGCAGTCTGGACTAATGATTTGACAGCTTGGCAATTTATATTTGATAATAGAAAAACATTATATCTTTTTATCACTAGATTATAAAATATTTGAAGTCTAAAAATATTAATAACAACAATGTGTACAATTGCAAAATTGTTAATCTACAAAGAATACAATATTTCAATTAAAACATTCTTATGAAAAATACAATATTTTAACTACAAACATTCTTATGTAATATAACAATATAATTCAAATAAATCAAACATTTATATAGAACACAAATATTCATTAAGACATGATACACTCATTTTCAATATAATTCAAGTTCATAATTTGGGGGGTGAACTGTAGGTGTGTAACATATTTCCCCCTTCTTTGTCGACTTTGGTCCCCAAAGTTTAATAAAATTGTTCCATCTTTTGAAGATAATCAAATACAAAATTTTCAACACACATTATACATAAAATATATATACAAAGTTCATATATGGAGGAAAGAAACATTTACTCAAAAATCACAAAGCAAGGATACTTAATATTTAATGGGAGACAATATTCCAGAATGATATGTATGTAAGCATGTAAAGAATGGCTTTTGTAATGTTTTTCGGCAGTCCAAGGGTTAATTTTAATTTCAGATGCTATAAGACACCATAATTTAATCTTTGTACAATCCTTGGAGATGCTTCTCCACACCACAAAATGTTAAGCAGTAACATATGCATGTCAATAACTCTGCTTATTTTGAACCCTGAAAGTAAGGAAACTTTGATATAATAACGGTATTGAACCAAGTCAGAGAGAGTTAACTTTACATAACAACAAAAGAAGACATGTTGCAGGATTCACTACTGATATTGTATATTATTTAGGAAAGATTAGAGGATAGTTTAGCTGCGCAGCTAGGTTCATTTTCAGCATAATTTAAAGCCAGTCCATGAAATTTACTTAATATAGCATAACTGTTTTGATCATTTCTCTCGCTGTATGACACATAAAACTATTTTTATATTTTCTTTCTTTGTCACTGTAGGACACAAAAAAAACTCTCTTTGTGGCTGAATGACACATGACAACTCCGTAAGCATTTTAATAGAGTAAACATAGCATTACTGTTTTGAGCGTTATACTTTCTTTGTCGCTGTATGACACATAATAATTCTGAAAATATTTTATGCAGCAAACATAGCATGGCTGTTTTGATCATTTCTTTCTTTGTCACTGTATGACACATAACAACTCCATAAGCATTTTATAAAGCAAACATAGCATAACTGTTTTGATTAGTTCTTTCTTTGTAGCTGTATGACAGATAATAACTCCGTAAGCTTTTATTAAGCGAACATAGCATTACTGTTTTGATATTTTTTTCTTTGTTGCTGTATGACACATGATAACTCTGTAAGCATTAAAAAAGCAAACACAGCAAAACTGTTTTTATCATTTTGCATTCTCAGCCCAAAACGTTTTTACAACATCTAATTTATTGTATGAAACTATTTTTAATTATTGTTTATATTCCATTTCAAAGTTGTTATTGACAATCGAAAATGTTCAAACAGAGATAATAATAATGGTGTGGTCGCTTTATTTTTCAGTATTGATAAGGAGTATGTGATGTGCCTGCACAATTTTTGAATTTTACATGTGTATTTTACCATTTTATTTTTGTAATATTTCTAATAACATTTGCTAGTAGGTTTATTTTATTTTATTTATTGGAGTTAACGCCGTATCAACACAATTTAGGTCATTTCACGGCGTCCAGCGCACCTAACCTAGCTTTCCTGGACCATTGTCTATAACCAGTACTCACCTACCCTTCCACAAGGCCGGAAACTTCTCCATATTATCTAATCAATGGAGGAAAATCGACATTATTGTCAAATTTTCATGGAAGGGTATAACCTCCCCGGGTGGGATTCGAACCCGCACCCCCTCGGGCACGAGTATCCAAATCCCGGCGCGCTACCAACTGCGCTATCGACCCGGGTTTTGCTAGTTTTGCTAGGTAATTTTTTGCCGTTGATGTAGGTTATTTTTACAATTTAAGGTTTATCATGCCATAAACACTAGATACTATGTGGAGTTCATGATGTGTTTGCATTTTTTTTCTCCATTTATGTACTTTGATTTTGTCATTTTTGTTTCCTTTTTTTACATTTTTTTTGCTAGTAGGTTTATTTTACCAATCTTAGAATTTTGCTTGTTGGTTATTTTTTGCATTTGATGTAGTTTTTTTACAATCTAAGGTTTATCATGCCACAGACACTAGACACTGGTCAAATGGAGATTGGTCGATATGACTTGGTCACGGAGTCTTACCTCTCCAGTTGATATAAACAGAGTTCATGATGTGTTAGCAAAGTTTTTTCTGTTTTTTTTTTACTTTGATTTTGTCATTTTTGTTTTCTTTTTTTACATTTTTTATATGCCCGAAAGAATTTCGGGTATATTATGTTATACCCCCTGGCGTCTGTCTATTCGTCCGTCTGTTAGCAATTTGGTTTCCGGAGCTTAACTTAAGTTCCATTTGGCCCACAATATTCAAACTTCATACAATGATTGTCCATATCGGGTAGAAGACCCCTATCGATTTTAGGGTCACAAGGTCAAAGGTCAAGGTCACTATTACCTTAAAACTGAAAACAGTTTCCGGAGATAATTTAAGTTCCATTTTGCCCACAATATTTAAACATCATATGATGATTGTCCATATTGGGTAGAAGACCCTTATTGATTTTAGGGTCACAAGGTCAAAGGTCAAGGTCACTATTACCTTAAAACTGAAAGCAGTTTCCGGACCATAACTTAAGTTTCATTTGATCCACAATATTTAAACTTCATATGATGATAGTCCATATCGGGTAGAAGACCCTTATTGATTTTGGGGTCACAAGGTCAAAGGTCAAGGTCACTATTACCTTAAAACTGAAAGCAGTTTCCGGAGCATAACTTAAGTTTCATTTGGCCCACAATATTTAAACCTCATATGATGATTGTCCATATCCGGTAGAAGAACCCTATTGATTTAGGGGTCACAAGGTCAAAGGTCAAGGTCACTATTACCTTAAAACTGAAAACAGTTTCTGGAGCATAACTTAAGTTTCATTTGGCCCACAGTATTCATACTTCATGGGAGGGTTGTCCATATCGGGTAAAAGACCCCTATTGATTTTGGGGTCACAAGGTCAAAGGTCAAGGTCACTATTACTTTAAAACTGAAAACAGTTTCGGAAGCATTACTTAAGTTCCATTTGGTTCACAATATTCAAACTTAAAAAACAACACTTTCGGGCATATAATGCTCCGCCTAGCGGTGCTCTTGTTTTGCTAGTAGGTTTATTTTACCAATTTATTTTAAGGTTTATCATGCCACAGACACTAGACACTGGTCAAATGGAGATGGTCGATATGACTTGGTCACGGAGTCTTACCTCTCCAATTGATATAAACAGAGTTCATGATGTGTTAGCATAGGTTTTTTGTGTGTTTTTTTTTTACTTTGATTGTGTCATTTTTGGTTTTTTTGCTAGTAGGTTTTTTTTACCAATCTTAGAATTTTGCTTGTAGGTTATTTTTTGCAGTTGATGTAGGTTTTTTTTTCAATTTAAGGTTTTACATGCGATGAATACTAGGCACTGGTCAAATGGAGATTGGTCGATATGACTCACTGAGTCTTACCTCTCCAATTGATGTTAACGGAGTCGGTGATGTGTTTGCATGTCTTTTTTCTATTTTTACTTTTCCTTTGTTAATATCATTTTTTTTCATCATTAATTTTGCTAGTAGGTTATTTTTTTTTTCATCTTAAATTTTTGCTGTAGGTTATTTTTTTGTTAATTTTCTTTTCTATTTTCATCATTAAATTTGCTAGTAGATTATTTTTTTAATCTTAATTTTTTGCTGTAGGTTATGTTTTTTGTTAATTTTCTTTTCTTTTTTCATCATAAATTTTGCTAGTAGATTATTTTTTTATTCTTAAATTTTTGCTTGTAGGTTATTTTTTGCAGTTGATGTAGGTTTTTTTACAATTTACGGTTTTACATGCGATAGATACTAGGCACTGGTCAAATGGAGATTGGTCGATATGACTCACTGAGTCTTACCTCTCCAATTGATGTTAACGGAGTCGGTGATGTGTTTGCATGTCTTTTTTCTATTTTTACTTTTCCTTTGTTAATATCATTTTTTTTCATCATTAATTTTGCTAGTAGGTTATTTTTTTTTAATCTTAAATTTTTGCTGTAGGTTTTTTTTTGTTAATTTTCTTTTCTATTTTCATCATTAAATTTGCTAGTAGATTATTTTTTTAATCTTAAATTTTTGCTGTAGGTTATTTTTTTTGTTAATTTTCTTTTCTTTTTTCATCATAAATTTTGCTAGTAGATTATTTTTTTATTCTTAAATTTTTGCTTGTAGGTTATTTTTTGCAGTTGATGTAGGTTTTTTTTTATAATTTAAGGTTTTACATGCGACAGACACTAGACACTGGTCAAATGGAGATTGGTCGATATGACTCACTGAGTCTTACCTCTCCAATTGATGTTAACGGAGTCGGTGATGTGTTTGCATGTCTTTTTTCTATTTTTACTTTTCCTTTGTTCATTTTTTTTAATCTTAAATTTTTGCTGTAGGTTATTTTTTTTGGTAATTTTCTTTTCTTTTTTCATCATTAAATTTGCTAGTAGATTATTTTTTTAATCTTAAATTTTTGCTGTAGGTTATTTTTTTTGGTAATTTTCTTTTATTTTTTCATCATTAATTTTGCTAGTAGATTATTTTTTTATCTTAAATTTTTGCTGTAGGTTATTTTTTCTAGTTGATGTAGGTTTTTTTTTATAATTTAAGGTTTTACATGCGACAGACACTAGACACTGGTCAAATGGAGATGGTTGATATGACTTGGTTACGGAGTCTTACCTCTCCAGTTGATATAAACAGAGTTCATGATGTGTTTGCATGTTTTTTCTCCTATTTTTTTTACTTTTCCTTTGTTTATTTTCTTTTCTTTTTTCATCATTAATTTTGCTAGTAGGTTATTTTTTTTAATCTTAAATTTTTGCTGTAGGTTATTTTTTTGATAATTTTCTTTTCTTTTTTCATCATTAATTTTGCTAGTAGATTATTTTTTTAATCTTAAATTTTTGCTGTAGGTTATTTTTTCTAGTTGATGTAGTTTTTTTTTATAATTTAAGGTTTTACATGCGACAGACACTAGACACTGGTCAAATGGAGATGGTTGATATGACTTGGTTACGGAGTCTTACCTCTCCAGTTGATATAAACAGAGTTCATGATGTGTTTGCATGTTTTTTCTCCTATTTTTTTTTACTTTGAATTTGTCATTTTTTTTACTTTATTTTTGCTAGTAGGTTATTTTTCAATCTAAGATTTTTTTCTGGTAAGTTAATTCTTTCAAATGATGTAGGTTATTTTTTGTACAGTAAAGTTATTTTTTATACTATATTTCAGTGTATTTACTGTTTTATGATACATGATGATATTGTTATTTAATAAAGTAATGTTTTCTGTAATGGACAGATTTGTGAGTGAACGACATTGTACGGACGTGTTGACACATATGGCGAGAAAAGCACCTGTCATTGTTCTGGTCACGGCCAGGCAATGACTAAGACAGTACTCGTTACTGACAGTACATTTAGATACTGTACAGCAGGTTGACTTGTCCTGTCAATCACTTACAAAATCATCTTGTTTTTGTTTTGAGCATTCTTTAAAGTTCTTTAATGTTTAATCATTGTTTTAATCACACATGAATTCTACTTATTTTTATTGTTGGAAAAAGCAAGTTATATATTTAGTCTTTACAAGTATAATTCTTTTTTATTTTTAGTTACATTTAAGTGTAATTACTATTTTTTATGTTTTAAAAACTCATAATACGTAGGGTTTTTTTTCATTAAAATTTGTCAATAGTTTAAAAACCCGGGTCGATAGCGCAGTTGGTAGCGCATCAGAATTTGGATACTCGTGCCTGAGGGGGTGCAGGTTCGAATCCCACCCGGGGAGGTTATACCCTACCATGAAAATTTGACAATAATGTCGATTTTCCTCCATTGATTAGACAATATGGAGAAGTTTCCGGCCTTGTGGAAGGGTAGGTGAGTACTGGTTATAGACAATGGTCCAGGAAAGCTAGGTTAGGTGCGTTGGACGCTGTGAAATGACCTTAATTGTGTTGATACGGCGTTAACTCCAATAAATAAATAGTTTAAAATCAATGTGAAATTCATTAAGACTTGGCAATCAGCACATTCACTACTACTTATGTCTTGTATATTTGAATTGATTGATAATATTTCCTGGAATATTATTTCAATGCATTCTATATTTATTCATTAAGATAGAATCAATTTATGTATCATTGGATTTATATTTTATAGGTTTATTTTGATTCAATTTTATTTTGAAAATTATATCAATATAAAATTCAAAGGTTTTTATGGGCGATTACTTTTAGGGTTTAAAATTTGTCCATTTTCTTCAGTACCTATTCCCTTCAAAATGCAAGGTCAGCAGTTTTTGTTATAACATCAGTAACCTAATCTATTGTTTAAACTGATGTGAGCCATGAAGAGCCAACATGGATCTCTTATCAAATGTTCTAATTCAGCATGAAGGCGGCACAACCAACAAAGCTAGCAACAAATCAGTTCATTTGTCCACAAAGTGTTTATGTTTCTTTGGAATTCTCTTTTTTATCTTGATAATTGTGTTGAAAATTAACCCAAACTCCTGGTTTACGCCATCTGGTTTACTATACATTATTCACATTTTACCTTACCCATTAAATGTCTTTGTTTCTTTGCCTAATGAATATATGTCAGATTTCATTCATTGTGATTAATACAAACTTATTCTTAATCTTAGGGAAACAAATATCTTTACATGGAAGTATATGTCCCCCTTCACTGACATATGTGTGACTGGTGTACAAATTACTTATTATGAACACATACAACAATTTTTCCTTCAACCATACCAAATAGCTTTTTTGCTTACACACACTACATGTACCAAGTCATGCCCTACCTAACCCTACATCATGAAAAACTGTTATGACAAGCATACTATCCTACTTGACTTACACAGCAAAAACACATGTATACACACTTAGAAAAATACTCTTTATAATAATTGCAAGCACAACAAAATCATTTACTTGTATAAAAACATACCAGTATAACAAACAAAATCTACATGTGATGTATTTACTGACCCACTCCGTTAAGTCAATCAGTAGAACATCTTAGATAGATAGATTAACACGGGTCGATAGCGCAGTTGGTAGCGCGCCAGAATTTGGAATCTCGTGCCCGAGGGGTGCGGGTTTGAACACCACTGGGGAGGTTATACCCTACCATGAAAATTTGACAATAATGTCGATTTTCCTCCATTGATTAGATAATAAGGAGAAGTTTCCGGCCTTGTGGAAGGGTAGGTGAGTACTGGTTATAGACAATGGTCCAGGAAAGCTAGGTTAGGTGCGCTGGACGCCGCGAAATGACCTAAAATTGTGTTGACACAGCGTTAAAATCTAGTAAAAAAAAGATAGATACATTAATTTCGGCATAGTATATATACAATTTTACTAGAAATTAAAATGTATACAGTAAAAATGTCATAAAGTAAAATTCTTGTCCATGATATGCACTCCAAGGCCAAAGTGCTCAATTGTAAATGCATTTTTGTTGTCTTGTGTATGTTATATCATCAAAATTCATGTCACGAAATTATGGCACAAAAATATGTATGTTTCTAGTTTTATCTCCCTAAAATTGTATTTAGTAGGTATGCAATCATTTTATTATTAACTTAACAAGAAACAGTTCTTTCCAGTTTCTCTTCTCTGATTTTATCTATTTCAGATTGAAGATATTACTATATGGGAGAAACCAATCTCCGTAGAAAGAAGACGATTTGGAAAACTGTCTACAGTCTATAGGACAAAAACCCAGTAACAGTAAGATTGATCATATTGCTGTAGTTTTCATCTTACTGCTTGCATTACTAGAGTAAGATTATACCTACTGCTGTTGCTGCTAACTTCACATCCATACCATAACAATTCTTTCTAATTAAGACCCTATAGAGGCAAAAATGTTGACATGCTTCATAAACATAAGGGATGAGATGGTATGGCCATATATATCGATTCAATATTGACATATCAGTCTATGGTATGCGTATCATAACCCAGTACGATATATCGTGGTACGACTCACGGTATGACATTCATAACCATGGGAAGTCCCTGTATTTTCAGTATTCACAGGGTTGCCTTTTTTACTCAAGAATTATGATCCCTGTGTCTGTTTGTAAAATGGGTTCGATACTACTTAACCGGTGGACAACCCAATCCGTGGTTGTCTCAACCCTGAGTTTGAACAACGTAACCCATAGTTAGAGACAACTCAACCCTTAGACAACCCATGATCATAAATAAGGGAATGTGAGTGCTTGTAAATTTACAATAGCTACCTGTATCGTATTGTAACGTATATTCAAATGTAGTCATATTGTCTCCTTTCTTATCGATACAATCCATAAGAAAATATATTGGTTAAATATTTTGGCAAAATTAAAAAAAACAATAACTGCTTTTACAATATTGAGTAAATGTAATTGTAAATGTGTGAAGGAACTTTTGGAGGGCAGTGTACATGCCAAATCATCTATATGAGCCAAAGTAGTCTCTTGGTGCAATCTGAATAAAGCCTGATACCAAATTCTCCCCTCACAAAAATCAATTGTTTTACCAATGACGGCAGTGTATAGGATATCTGTTTACTGAGATTGCCTCTTGGGGGTGATTTTATGTAAAAAAGTTTTAAAAATAAAATTGTTTGATTACCCCTGAAAACCTGCTAGAAAATACATTTACAATGTATTTGATTTTGGCAAGTAAAACATATAGCTGGTTGTCCAAATAGGCAACCTACTTTAAAAATTAATGTTTAGTCCTGACAAAAGATCATTGAATTTGAAAGAAATTGTTGATAAGTAATTCAAAGATTTTTTTTCAGATTTGAAACATTTTAACCAAGATAAGTTCATTGATCTGCTATAAATACATGTATATCCAAAATAAATGGTTGATAAAACTATTGCTAGTTTCTTTACTGGTTTACACGCAAGACAGTCTTAGTCTTATGTGAGTACATGTATTATATTGTTTTGATTACTTGTTCATTATTGATAATAGTTTCCTTTTTCAAGTAAATTACAACGTTTACTATTAGTATGCATACAATGCAATCTTAAATGCGTGTTCAGTGTTAATTTAAGTATAGCAGCAAACTCATCTAACCAGGACACATGTGCTTGCTTACCTTTTCACTTTTGAAAAATCAAATGAATGGTGCTGCCTTAATTCTGAAAATAGCATCATAAAAAGACTGATATATCAGTATAATTTGTTCTGAAATTGAAAACAAAACACATGAAGTCATGTACATGCAGAAAAAAATATCTTTAGTAAAACATTTTTTTAAACAATTACGTATACTGCTTTTTATTCATATGGTGACATTTCTTGTTAACTTTATTATTTCTAATGAATTAGGTAAATGGTGACATCACAGAGTTGGTGGACCATTGGAACCACTCACATTGTAAAAGTCACTGGACCTAGGGTGATTTTGTTGGACTCAGTCCAATGTCCACTGGCTAAATTCTATGACTGCATACATCTATTAGTAATCACCTTTTCCAGTTTTTGATGAAGATAAAGTGAGATTGATTATATAAGTGTCTTATAATGGTGACCTAGTGTTTGACATCTAGATGTTATATATTACCAGTGATACTCAAGAATTTCTACTGTGATCCTGTACAAGGCAAGAAAATAGCAGTTAATTTTAAATTGATTTGGGAAGTTTGGCATTTGCATACTGAGGATAATAATAATATTTATTTGGCTTTGTATACACATAGTAAAAACATACAAACACAAATATCACAGACATCATGATGTAGTAACTATGTCTTGCACACCAACACCAGGGATAACACAAAAAAAGGGCAAGCCCTTATTTCCATTGTGGTCCCTGATGCCATTCCAGTACTGGTTCTTCTCAGGAAATGCTGCAGGGAGATAACTCACTGTAAAATATATGGTACAATACAGTAACCTTACAGTATTAGCTCCCTTGAACATCTGTGATATTAAATCACTGCTTTGATCTTTTATACTTTCTCTATTCTGAATTAGTATGTACTGTTTCACAATTGAATGCTTTATTATTGTTTGTATATGTCTCCTCTGTATTTCAGAATTTTTCTGATGATGTGACTAACTGATGATGTGATAATGTTTGCTCTTTGGTTGTAAACAAGTGACGTAAGTGTTACAGCTAAGTGCATGTTTTTTTTAATTTGTCCTAATGCATTGATGTTTCTACGCATTTTGTTTTATGAATTAATCTTTATGCAAAAGTAAAAATAGTTTAAATAGATTTGAAATTGTAAAGATGAAAGGGATTTATTGGAATATTGGTCTATCTGAAAAAGACATATCTGGTTTAATTTTACATTTTAGGTCACTTAAAAAGTTTTGATACAAGAGTTAGTTCTATGTTTCACTAAGCCATTGGTTTGTCTACCTTCTTATTGAATTTCTTTTTACTTATTTGTACATTGAAACCATCGCACGGTACCCATCAAAAGTTAGGAGGCAAAAATAATTTTGCTACTATTCTTGAATTTGGATTATTATCTTTATAAAATAATTGTTTTTAATATATTTAAATATTGTTTGTGATAAAATGAAAACAAACTATGAATGCAACACATTATTAAAATTTAGCATTTGACCTCCTTAAGCCTCCAAAACCATGTTTTCTGTAATTATTTTCTATAGCATAGCTTTTATTAGGGCTGTGGATCGTTGAGCAAGTGGCGATCCAATCCAAACCATGATCTATGTGTAGCGATTCTTGAATCATACCAAGAATCACTCATTAATAAAAAAGCATACAAGAATTCATATATACAACTATATATATATATATATATATATATATATATATATATATATATATAATATATATATGTGTGTGTTGTATATATAAATTCCTGTATGTTTTTTTTATTAACGAGTGATTCTTGTTAAATTCATATGTATATACACACACAAATATACATATGAATTTAACAAAAATAAGTGAAGAACTAAAGAAGCTTTTATTACATGGAAAATCATGTCAGAGATTTCGAAAGTGCCGAACATTTGTACTCGATTTTCTAGTCCGAATAGCGAATATCGAGTACTTGGTTATTCGCAACTGCCCTAGATTTTATGCTACCTTTGAAGTCTCAATTATGATCATAAGGAAACCAAAATATAAAGCAAAACTAAAGAGCCTTTCTGAGGAAAAAGTTATCAAACAATTTAGATAAAAGCTATTCAGTAAGCCTTTTAAGTAAAAAATGTCTCCAAACTTTTGGTGGATACTGTATATATGCCATCAAAGACTTTATGATGTACTGTACCAATTTCAGACGTTCTGAAGGATTAAATGAACACTGAACATATATAGTATTAAGGCACAAAACTTGTTTATTGGCCATAATTGAACAAAAAATAACTAATCACTGATTTTATTGTTTGCTCAGATTTTTTTGTTTGCACCTTAACTTAAGGTGGCTCAAATATCAAGCTCTAAAGTGTGTTCTTTTTCTTATAATGAGTTCTGACTTACCTTTGATCTAGAAGCAGACGTCTTCCCCTATGCTAATGGAAAATCAATATTCATAACTAATATCCCAATAACTTTGTTGTTGATTTCAGATCATTCATTTCTAGGATCCTGATGTTGCCAACCCTCAATGAGTTCAATACTTGAAGCAACATGATAGTCACCTTATAGGGTGTTTGTGCAAATAGTTCAATGTGTAAACTAATTTCTGGTAAGTGTATCAAATTATATTTCTTTATTTAACTTGTCTATATGCTGTTGTTCCTTTTGCTCATTTTTTGTTGGGTTAAACAGGGTAGCAACACATTGTATATGTCACTTTACAATGGTCAATAACTTATAGTCTGACAGAATTAACCTGAGCTTGACCTTTATTCAAGAATATATTAAACTCAGTTTATAGCCCATTTTAGTCTTTGTATGTTAATCATGCTTTTTGGGAAGCTTTCAGCAAAATACACTTATCTGAACAACTTATCTTGTTTTCATATGAATGAATACTTTAAAACAGTGTCACAACATTGAGGACATACGTGTTCCCCATAAACAAGTCCAAAATTTAAAGTACAATAACATGCCATGTTTGCAAAATTGATTTATATTCACATAGGTTGTTATTAACATGTGTATAATCTTATACACACATACGGAGACTCACGATTTAATGTAAGTGAAGCCTGTAATTATTATAATAAGGTAGTTCAAGCTCAGATTAATTAAGTTGGACTATACATTCCTGGAAAGCCTAAGCTGTAAACCTTTTACTAGATGAATACTTCCATCAGATACTGACAATTGCCCTACATGATTTAGAATCAGTGGTAGGAGAGATAATGGTCGTATGAAATATTTCATATGTCCAAACTCTGCAGAAATTAGTAATCACACTTACCAATAAATAAATCAAAATGAACAATTTATTTTACTTCAACTTACTTGTGATGGCTTCAAACTTACCCGCTAGTATTTACAAGACGTAGTCTGTATACCTTAGCTGTATGAAATACAATACCTGCCTAAAGTTTGGAAACAAAAGAAATTTACTGCAATTATTAAATTTTGATGATATTTTTTGTAGAATCATTATTTTTAATATAATTATGTAAGTATAGTTTGTGATAGCATTAAAACAAATTTCATGAATGCAGCTATAAGATTTAGCATCTGATATTCTAAAGCCTCCAAAAACCATGTTTATTGTGATTATTTTGCATAACTCAGCTTTTATGCTATTTTTGTAGTCTCAGTTACAATTATATGTTGATACCCAAAAACAAAGCAAAACTAAAAAGCATTTCAAAATAAATATATATCAATATTTTGATAAAAGCTATTCAGTAGGTATGCAGAGTGAAACTGTCTCCAAACGTTTGGTGGGTACTGTATAATTATGAAGTATACCTTATGATGGTATGATACCATTAGAGATGAAACGATACGGGTACCAAGGAAACAATACAGTATTTTAAACGATACTAATGCCAATATGTAACAATAGTACAAATTGCAATGTTTAAATGCAAATAACAAAAAATAGCAAAAAATAACTAATAATACTTGTATATCAATGTAAGTTTTTTATCAGTATTTTTTGTAAGAATATTGGCATATCAGCTTTCTCAATGTACTCTTTCATTGTGTAATTATTGTGTTACTGGTACCAGCTGGTGAAAACACATTTTCACTGGGTATATTTTGTACCCAAAATATTTTAATGCAAGCTCTGAAATATATCATGTTATCGCTCTGTTAAGTAGAAAAAAAACTTATGAATATGTAAGAGCTAGATTTAAATCAAAGCACAGAAGGCGCTGAATTTGTTTGGGTCTCGGAATATTTGGCGTCGCTTTATAATGATAGGCCTATTTAAGTAAACAAAGGACCTGTGTCTGTGACCTACATAAAATTGAATCTGTATGCGCTTTAATCATTATTATCACTGTCACAAACTGGTTTGTTATGTGAAATCAACTTTACATATAGTTTTTGTTTATAAATAATACCAACAAACGATAATGTATAATAAATATTGCATAAAATTTTATTTACAAACATTCTTTCTGTCTTCTCCAGTAATTTGCGGAAATGTTAAAGAACTGCAAAATATTAGAAATCTTCGACCAATCGGGAACTATATTTTCTTCCCTGAGCAGATTTGAAAATTAATGCGCCTGTTATTTGACAATTAATCTGGTTCCCTGTCCTATTATGGTTCGCAGGGGACCAGTCCATTTGACAATCTTCACGCAGTGATCTCCCCTGAATTTTTCGGCGTTAATGTCCTTGTAAAGGGGAAGTAACCGCTTCAAAAAAAGCGGACTACTTTCGGCATTTGCAATTAACAGCATTCGGGTCTGAAATTTCGCTACCATTATTTGTTTGGTCTGACGACCCAAACAAATAAAAATCACCCCACATGTGACATTTGTACTGAATATTTTCATACCAAAATAATCTCAATAAAATATTGTGTTGCAACTAAATAAGTACTAGTATTTCTGTATACCAGTAGACTGCATTTAGTGTTATGGTGTTTGTTTACAAACAAAATATATCGGAGTGTATCCAATTATGAATTATTTAAACAAATAAACATAGATGCTTGTCGGTAAGAACTTTCTTATTGAGAAATATGAGCCAGTCTATAAATCGAAAACGCAATGTAGAAGTTACAGTGCACTCATGCTGTGACAAAATAACAACAATATAACTGATACAGGTAGAATAGGGACCTTAGGCAGTTATTTTCCCTTGTTTACTCTTCAAGTAGGTAGGTCCAATTAGTTGGATTACTCGGATTTTACCCTTACTTTTCAATGTCAATTTGCCAAAATTAATCTTAAATAACTTTTTTGTAAATCATTTAATTTGTTTGAAAATCAAAATAAGTATTTTTAGGGTAAAGAAGTATCTTAATTTTTCATCTCTTTTGTTAATATCTTCAGTAACAAGCAAGATATTAGATGAAATATTTTGTTATCCTTACATAGGACTTCAGTGATAAAATCCAAGGATTCCAATGGTAAGGGCCTACTTACCAATTGGATTGATTTAGATTTGATCAAGGAAAGATAACTGACTAAAGTCCCTAATTTACTATTTGAAAGTCAATATTTCAGAACTACATATTTTATTTGGGAAGTTTATTTAATATAATCATGTGACATACATGGGTAATATTTTTGCGAGACCATTCAGACACCGACATCGTTGACAACTAGCCTATATTATAATTTTGAGGTATAAGAAGCATGCTAATTTCCTGCAACATTACATTAACTGTCATTTGTAACAATGATCAATGTAGATTAGGGCTGTGGATCTTTGAGCAAGTGGCGATCCGATTCGAACTACAACTCATGTGTAGCGAATCACACGAATCACTTTTTAGTCAAGAATCATACAGGAATTCATGTAATAACAAAAATAAGTGAAACATTACAGAAACTTAAATTGCATTGTACTTCATGGGAATCCATGTACCCCAAACATTTCTTTTACCAGACATGTTATGGACATTTTCAGTGATAACATTTTTGTTTAAATGTTTATCAATTAAAATTTTGACACAAGATAATTCGTCCCTGCATAAATCAAAGTTTAGTAGTGCAGCTTGTTTTCAGTGATAATTAAGCTGAAAATGTTCTTTTAAATTTTCCAAAAATAGATTGCCATATGACAATTTCGGATGTGATGAATATTTGTACTCAATTTTCTGGTCGGGATCGCAAATATCCAAGTACTCGGATAAATCACTTAACAATAAGATAAATACTCAAAAGCTCTGAGATTAAAGCATTCGTATTTTTAATTCTGAATCTGCACTTTATTGTTCAAAATACCGATTTAAGTACTGGTACCAAAACAAAACGGTATTTACCGGAAACTTTCGAAACAATACAGATACTGGTATGGGTACCTGGTACCGGTATACATCACTACCTATGAATACCAGTATTCTTATTGAAGAATTAATAAGGGAGGACCATAACTCAATCTGATGTAAACCCGATCTAAAAATTTCTGCTCGCATACTCACTGATTTAGATCTGGCCTTTTCCAAACGCGGGTCACGTTCAGATGACCTTTTCTCATCATAATATTCATGATGAATTTGTTATGATACGTAACTTGTTTACATCGTCTACGTCTTGGTCTAAAAATAGAAATTACGAAATCAAAATGTGAATAATAGTTTTTTTGTCTAGATGAAAGCTACGCATTGATTGGTTGACACAAAATTCATCTCGACGTGACCTTCCACGGAGACAGTAGAGATCCTGTACGTCAACGCTCTACATGATATCTGTTTACAGAGATTGACCATAACTAAGTATGGAAATTGTGTTCCGACCCATTTGTCATTGTTATTATCATGTACATATCTAATAACAAAACTCTAAATACAGAAAAAAAAATAAATTTGCAATCAGATGAAGGATGAATAATTCTATTAGAATTATTATTAAAAAAATTGATGTTTTCAGGATGTCACCAATATGATGTCATTTCAAGTAGTGTACAATATTTTGAAGGAATATAATCCATTCACTATATGACTTGAAGGAAGGAATTGGAAGACCAGTTTGCTTGGACCAGTACGATTACAGAGAAGAAAACATGGTAAGACTTTTACATTTACTTTTATTAATATTTGCCAAATCAATGGTGTCTTTATATGGTGATATCTGTTTTCCGTGGGATAATGCATTCATAATTATTTATGAATTAAAGTATTTGATTAAGAATTACGACCAAACGCTTGTGTCATTTATGAATCATCTAAAAACCTCTTGAAAGAGATGGATCTGGTTTGTTTGTTGGGTTTAACGCCATAGCAAGACATTGTTTAGGTCATATAATGGCGGTCAGTCAACCTACTCACTCCTCCTGAAAAGGTTAAATCTCTGGAATTGGTATTCAGGTACGAGTTTAAGAAAATAAACAGTTTCTAGCTACAGTGTATAAATCTATTATGTCTGGAAGAGAATTACCTAAGATAATCAAAATTTGTACGATTTTATAGTTGTTATTTAGTAAACTATTTTCGCTGTTTAGACTTAAAATTAACACACTCAATATCAAATTTTGTAAGCTAGATCCATTGGAAAGTTAGTGTACCAATGTATGTACTTTGAAATAATGTTCATGCTACTTCAGACTCATTCCCACTTAGAATGTACATTTGATGTCTCCAACGTTTATCATGTTTCCAGGAATTTAACTTACAGAATTTATGTAAATGAAATGCATATTTACAAGTGATAGTGCTATAGTAAAAGTATAAACGACATATTTCGTAAAGAAAACTTCGATTTTTCAAAATATTGTCTCTTAATTAAGCTAGGGTGTAGAAAAACCCTATGTCTCCAATGACATATTCTTACAGTTAGCTTCAAATTGTTAAAAAATTCAGACATATTTCCAATTAAACTATATCTTTAATATGTCAATTATTACTAAATCCTCAAGAAAAACACATATTATAATGTAAATTCAAAAATAATTTTCCACACCTCATACAACAAACGTTGTCTCCAAACTTCGATAACGTACGGGACATTTATTTAAAGGCTTCATTAATCTCACAGCTTTGCACACTTTACAAACTATTTTTGTGTAAGTAAAGTCCATAAAGTTATATCCTAATGATAAGATATTCATTTTAGCTGACATTTTATTGGTATCGGCAATTTATGAGCTCATTTATTAAAAAATGAATCGTAATTTTCACCACGTAACGAACGGGACAATTAGTAAAATCAAAATATCTAATAAACCTTTTCAAATAGATATATAAATTCTTCACTAAACTGATCTTCAATGATTAAATAAAAAGTTTATAAAGTGTTTTTATAATTCATTTAAAGTGCATATTTGTGACACACAAAAAAACACTAAATACAAAATGAAAAATAACGTACGAGTCCGTAACGTACGGGACAAAATGTGACACAATAATTGATAATCGTCTGAATATTTATGATAAATTGCTTTTGTAAGGTTCCTTAACTTGCATTTAATCTTCACTGGCGAAAATATTATGGGAACGGCAATTATTATGAAATTGATGATGTTCAAAAGTAACTAACAAGAGTGACGGGAAAATAAGTTATAGTACTTATTATTTGCAATAAATGATGAATAGTTTGCATTGTTCTTAATTGAATACCATCTAGCTTTAAAATGATAAATTAAAACAATGCCTCGTTTGATCAAATTATAACTTTAGAATCATTTTAGCACACACTGCAATAATTTGATCAGGTTCATACATTATCTTACTTATTTAATAACGTACGGGACACTGTAGAATTGTCTAAACATGCATTTGCCGGATGATTTGATGGTTGTAAATCACATGTTACCCCACTACTAAATAGTTTTTATTAGTTTATGCGTTAGTTCGCTATATATCTTTGTTAAACTTGTCACAAAATTGTTGAATGTTGTTCTCTTGGAAAAATGAAAATGGTTCGCGTAGTTATTGTAATTGAGAGATATTATTGTAGTTTTATATGTAAAACACAAGTACATTGAATTGTAAAACAAATTACACAACTATGTAAGTTGTATTCTTGCAGTTTAACTTAGTTATTAATAGTTTAGATGACCAAACTGAAGTATATAACGTACGAGCCAATTTTGCTAACGTACGGGACAACAGTTATATTCTTTATTGGTTGCTTTGTGGTGGTTCACATGCACACAACGTTTTGTTATAACACTAAGACAATGGTATCTAACTATTTTAAACAGTTTCATTCTGTATTTAACTTGTTTGCATCGTTCTGGAACAGTTGAAAAGAATGACACTTTTAAAACAAATAAAACTTATGAAAATAGCGTATTCAATATTTATGTTTTTCTGAAAGTATCTGGCTTACTCTTCAGTCTTAATCATTTATTCCGAAACATAATACCTTATAGAATGCAACCGTATTGAATTTCTCAACAGTTTGACCATTACTACTTTTAAATAAGTGAAATTTACAGCACATGTTCGATTTTCATAAGCACATTTATTAATGGTAGGTGTGACCTTACACCAGCCTATATCTAAAAAGTATACTAGCCCAGCTGAAAAGATTTTTATACTGCGTGCAGAACATGTCTACAATGCCTTTAATTGATTTAAAACTCATATTTGATGACATGAAAAAAATGAAAAAAAATATGCCCATATGTCCACCTTAATTGGGATTGAGTCTTCAAAGTACCAGTTGTGTTTTTCATAAAAATTCATACGATAAAAATCATCGTAAGTCAAAAGCAAGAAAATTAATAATACTGTTATTTTTTTGTCCAATCAATTCCAAATATTAGTGAAATATGTTGAGTATTGTTTATCTTTAGGATATTATATCATATTTATGTTTATTAATCTTCTGACTTTGAACTGCAAAATTATGAACTTTACTTACAATAACTTTTTTGGTAAGAGTGTTTGTGAAAAGGTGTGCGGGTACTTACTGTACTATTTTTATTATCTTTTGGCTCAAAGATTTAAACCCTAAAACATTCTTGAAAAGACTATATCAGGGCCCGGTTTCACGAACGCATTCCTCATTTTTCTAGATTAATCTTAAATTTTCTATTTTAGCATAGTTAAGTTTTTAGGTGTAACATTTTGTCTTTGCAACTACTGGAGGGATTCACTTGAAACTTTACATTTGTCTACGGGGTTACTAATTGATATCAAATACCACGTTGCATAACTCTAGCATGAATTTTGACTGGATTATGGTCCTCTAATACTTACAATTTTTTTGGTGAAGTTTTTTGGTACAACTTTTTATTTTTGAAGCTACTGAAGGGATTTACTTGAAACTTCACACGTGTCAACAGGAATGAAAAACGGACATATTAAAACAGAAAAAACAAACAGTACATATATTGTCATTATGTTACGGTTTTAGAGGAGACAGTCATTCCAACAGAAACATAATATAAATTGATGTCCGATAATTGATCTTCTTCCACGTAAGGTTAGGAGTCTTCATAGACTGTAATTATGACCTAACATGGGGGATGAGACAGTCATCCTGTTACCAATTTTAAAGTATATAAAATGCTTCATATGGAGCTTGTATTTTTGTTAATGGTTCAAACTATTTACAGGGCTCAACTGACTAGGCTGTTTTAGAGGGTGAGGCTCTAAGCCGAGTTAGATAAAAACAATTGAAAATAATATAGCTAAAGCTAGCAAAAAAAAAAAAGAAAAGATGAATCACTACAATAAAGCGCTTTTTCATAGCGATACGTAGCGAAAATCTTTAGGCAACGCGCCCACTGTTTATGCAATCAGTAAATGTTGAACCTTTTGAAAGACAGATAAATTCAATGGGAAGCATACAGTGAAACAGATAAGCAATTTTAAACCCCTTCAATATAGAAATTGTCGACACTATACCAAACAGACAAGGATTCACTGACCCACCTGTACGCTACAACTCAAGCAGTGATATTGTGTCACTAAAGTAACTGCTACATTTTCCCACATTTAATCAGATTGTGAACCAAATATTTTTGCAAAGGGTACTGTTACAAATGTATCACATACATTTGAGATTTTGTTTGACACCCCTAAACCAAACCCTGCTGTCCACCTGCATATATTTACTTATCATTTTTTACAGAATCATTGTGTATGCACAATGGTGTTATTTCGGAAAATATTCTTAAAACTCTACCTAGATAGTTTCTTGGAAACAAAAGTAAGATAAATATTATGCATAAAAAAGTTGAAAAATTGATTGATGAAAATAGAAAAAGAATTTACTAAAAAAGTTAAAAAATTAAGTAACTGTCAAGATTTGAACGTAAGTCAAATAAAACATGAGATTTCAAACCCAACAACTTAACCGCATACACAATAGAGACTGGGACATATACATGGGACATTTAACACTACATGGTAAATGTGTTGGTTTAAGTTTGGGTCGCTTATATCATCTCAAAATTCATTCTTAACTAAGAAAGGCTTCTTGAAATCGACTTATTGTGGCAATTTGTAAAATGCCTGAAATTCTTAGGCATTTTGTAAATTGCCTAGCTATTTTAGGCATTTTGTAAAATGACTAAATTTCTAGGCAATTTACAAAATGCCTGAAAAAATAGCACAATATTTTACACATTGCCTAAATGTAGTTTATGGTCATGAGGTTTGAGGATTTCATTCCTTTTTATCCAAATAGTATTTGAATACTCCATAGGGTCATTTCTTCCTTTGTTGACACCAAAAGGTTGTCTACTGTAATCTGAATCACATTCAGCAGCCAATGAACAAGTTATCAAAAGCGAAAAAATCATCAAATAAGAATTTTAACATGTAAATTTTTGTATTTTTACGTTCGCAGCACATATAGTAGCTCCTTCTGATTCAAAATAGTAGACTTGACATAATGTTTTGAGATTATGTAGCAATTTAACTGTGTATTGTGTCTACTAATTCCAAGAAATAGTTATCAATATGTCACACCTTAATGTATAATATAACTCCTTGGTCGGCTACCTATTCTTTAGCAGGCAGCTCGACCCGGTGCAACTTAGTAATATGTATGTTGATTTCGTTAATTTGATGTTGGTGAGTCTCAATTCTCTAGGTTTGTTGTTGTTGTTGTTTAGCGCTATTACTCTCGATGGCTCACAGCTTCCAGTTAATGTATATAAATAAAAGTTAATGGATCACAAAGATCTTGTAGTAAAGTATGATTTAATTTATTCCGTTTTAAAGTATTAATTCACAAAGTCCAACAAATTCTAACAATGTCACAAAAAGACAAATTTTCACAAAGTTCTTAACAATAAATTCTACTTAAGTTGACAACAAATGTCTATTCCTATTTTTTTTACACAAAGTATATTCTTAACATACACAAAGTTATATTCTGTACTTAATTCTAAAATCCTATATTAAATTCTTCATTTGTTAATAATATTTCTAAGTATTTATAAGGAAAGTATGTAAAGGGATGGGGCAATTATAATTGACCAATGAAAAAGTTGTAAGGGCTTGAAGCCAATAAAAATAAGAAGTCAAAAATATAAGCAATACTTAAGTAATAACTGCCAGCTTTGAGAAATATTAAGATTCAAACATGAACTGCATAATAAAAACATAATAAAGAGTAGAGCAACTTAATCTAGTAAGCCAACAGATGTCGGTCAGGAAATTATCAAACATTTACTAAGAAAGCTTAAGTGACATAATCAAAATTATAGTATTGTAGCGCTCTGGCTGTTGAACTACACATGGTTCACTGGGTGGTTCACTGGGTGGTTCACAAAATAAAACTTATGATAATCAACAAACAACTTTTTGTTTCGAATGTTATGATTTTTATTACATACAGAAAAAAATATAGATCTAGCAACAATTTAATTTTATGCTACAAAGAAATAATTTGTGCTAAAGGTAAAACAGCTTAATTTAACAAATAATCCCCTTTTGTTCCGGTTTTAAAAGACTATTAAACTAACTATCAATGACTGAGATCAGAAGTTATCCATACATGAAAAATTACTGATATGGTACCTTTAAATTTACTAAAATCTTATAAAATGTAAAAAACGTTACTTAATATTTGTGAATAAAGCCTACTAAAAGTAACAGTATCAATAAGTACTAAACCCTAACCATTTAAAAGGAAATTTCAAAAGATCTTAAGTTTAAATTTTAACGTGTCAGCCAGGCAGCCAAAATGAATGTGAACCCTGCTCAAAGGTTCTCTGGCCTATTTATACTCACAGACATTCTCACAGTCACCCATGTGAGAATGTGAATTCACAGAAATAATGGTGCTCACACCTAACAGTGTGAGCTGTGAGCTCACAAAAATAACGTTACGCTCACATTAAACGTTGTGCAAGTAGGGCAAACAAATTCACGTCAGCGCCAAATAGTGCCTTTAAAGAAAGTTAAAAAGTTGAATGAAAATAGGTTTTATCAGTGATGAAAATGATCTTAAATGATCATTTAATGATTCATTAAACTGGTAGTAACCTCAAACGGCCTTTTAAACGTGTTTCTTTGGAGAGACATAGAAAAGTTTTCTTTATACAAGCAGTTGACATTTAAGTAAACTAAAGTTCTAAGCGGTCGCCAAGCAACCACGTCCCATCATGCAATTTCCAACATGGCTGCCGTAAAGTATGACAGTCAGTATGAAATGAAAGTAAAGTAAAATGAGGCCTTAAACACTACTTCTAAAAGGTAAAACTGACTTAAATTGATTAATTAACATGTATAAATATGATTTCAACTAGTAATCTTGCATGTCATTGCGTAACAGAGCCAAAATTCCAAGTAGAGTCGAAACTAGGTCATAACCCCAGAAAATAAACGAAGTCCGTACTGTTCGGTATAGAGCTGGAGTGTTACATTATTGTTTGAAAAGGTGTTAAAAACTAGTGCTGCAACGATTCACCGGAAAGTCGATTCGATGCGATTCGATACTTTTTTTTCGATTTGATTTTTTTCGATTCGATTCTTTTATAAATACAATTTACTACAAATATGCATTTATACACATATTTGAGCTTAAAACTAAATAATATTTTTTAAATAAAAGTGTTACTAAAATTATATAACACGAAACTCGAAAATCTGATATTTTTTTATATTTGCTTTATTCAAGTACGAAATGGATTGGGTACGAATGTAAATGAAAATGTATTATTAATGTAATATCGACTTAAAAAGTAAAGACAGCATCGATCATAAATTGTAGAAAGATGCAGTTCTTGGTTTACTATTGTACATATTAGTTAAACATACACTGTGCATGCAAAACTATTTAAATTTGAATAAACTAACGACAAAACTTGGCTTGCTCATGCGGAGCCTAAAATCTTCCAGTTTGTCAGAACAGGTAAAATTCAATCACACGGACCCAATTGGCGGAGGATAGGGGCATATACTGTAGAATGTATACTTGGAACAGAGTTTCCAATCATGCTACATAAAATCGTAATAGAAATTTAACAGAAATGTAACAAAGTGAAACCCAGTTTCACTGTCAACGTATACTTTGACTTTTAGGCGCGCTTTTGCTTTTATCGTTATAACTTATGTCGACACTTAAAAGTCAGTATCGAATCGAAACTCGCGGGTCCCGAATTGAAATCGAATCAGCACCCTTGCAATCGAGTTTCGATGTATCGAATCGAATCGTTGCAGCCCTATTAAAAACATAAATTTTATTAACATAAGTGACTTTGGTTTCTAACATATGTCACAAACAATGGCTTGGGGATTAAACATTATGATATTTTAAAATCTAAACTTAATTTTACTTAAAATAATAATAGAAAATAATATAAAATAGATAGATAGATAGATAGATAGATTTATTTAGGTATTGGCAAAATACAACATGACATATGTAATTTAACAATACAATATGATACTATAGTAATAAATACATAAATATTAAAAGTTACATATACATACATATATACATTGCATTTCAATGAGTATATGTCAGTCTACTCTGTGATAAATATATCATATAGCCGCGGCCGTGGCGTAGTGGTTAGCATGTCTGACTTCGAATCCGGAGATCGCGGGTTTGAAACTGGTCGCCGCAAGTCATACCCGAAACATGAGTTGTTGGCCTCGTGGTTGGGTAAGCTAGTACTGGTGATAGAAAAAGTCTCCAGGAAACCTATAGTGGAAAGAGCTGGCCATCGTGTATATGACCTATATATCACTGGCACTGGAGTCCTCACATTCTTTAAAATGCACGCACATATAATATTTTGTCAACAAACACAATTAAAAATCGCTCCCGTATTCATCACCGTGTACGAGTTATGACTATCATTATAATATTCACATGGTATTGAACCATTTTGACAGTAGGTACGGTCTGACAGATTTATTTTACCTTTACCAATATATTTGGATGCAAATATCGGTCTCGTTTTGTAGATTAAACATTTCCTTACAAAACTGACTATTCAAAAACTTTATATCTTAAACGGTTATTATGAAATTAATCGTAATTTCAATACTATCATTTTGCAGCGATTGAGAGTCACTGTTCACTTCCGGTTTAATCATGACGCGTTTACCGGCGTTAACTGATTGGTTGATAAACTCCTCGAGACTTTTCCCGTACCTTGTCAATGAAGCGCGCCAAATTTAAACCCAATCGGAGCGCACTGCTTAGGTAAACATTTACGTGTCCCAAGTTCTATAAATAGAATATACACGTAATCAATGATATATGCTGCGTCTGTGTACGTAATCATTAATATCCAGGGAACCAGGTTAAGTTAAACCGGAAGTCAGTAGTGACGTTGAATCGCTGCAAACTAGTGATTCTGAAATTAATATAAATTTCATGAAAACGGTATCAGATGCAAACTTGTTACTTTGCATGATGTTAGAGTAATGTTTAGTCTTTAAATTGAGACCGACATTTTCTTTCAGATACAAGTCGAATTGAAGAAAAACGGTTTGGGCTGTATGCACTGTAGAAAACGTTCAATACCATGTTTATTATATATATATGTACAGAGAACTATATATTGGGACGTACGCATTCTAATCATAAGATATGGACTCTGGTGCCAGTGCTATATATGTGTTGAATGCGACATTAAAAAAATAAGATAACATAATATATCATATAAGATTCATAATGTTCAACAGTAACAGTCTTAGGCTGAATGGTTTTGTACCAATATAAGAGCTTAGGACTAGGTTAATCTGCATCTGATGAAGACAGTTTCATAATTATGCTAAATAAAACTACTCTTTCTCTGGACTTATACAATTTCATAAGAAAATACAGTTAATGATAATTAATTTTTTTCATCAAAACAGAACAATAGATCATATAGACTGCCTGTAATATCAGAAAAGAAGTTGTTGTTTGACTTGATTGTGAACGTTTCCAATACTAGCCATTATTATTTGGATGAAAATAATTTTCAACCGTTTATATGCATCAAGATTTATATATATTTATATATTATTTCAAATATATTTCCCTGACACTTTCAGGCAATTTGTATAAAAATTCCTTGAAATTTCAGTCAAATTTTGAAATGCCTATATATTTTCAGGCATTTTACCAACTACCTGACTCATTTAGGCAATTTACATTATGCCTGAATTTTTAGGCATTTTACAAATTGCCTAAATTTACAAATTGCTTGTAGCATATACATTGTTGTTAAATGATACATTACTAATAACTTACTTTATTTATTTTTTCAGTATGAAACAAATGTAACCAGATTATCACAACAGTCTGAAATCATCACTGTATCAATGTAAGTTAGTTATCATTCTATTTATTATTTCTAAACATGGTTGAAACTGCCCTAAATGCATATTTGTTTGTGATTGTTTGCAATGCTCGGCTAGCTTTGTACACCATGCACTAAGTTTATTATTTAAACCCAATAAATATATACTGAGATTCGTTTGTTTGCCAAGTTCAATTATTGTTTAGTAATACTTGTAGTTTGTCTCATGCAAATTTTGACTCTATGAATTATCTCCTTTTAGTATTACTATAAAGGTAAAAAGCTGCGTCAAACTATTTACCAAAAACAATGGAACATTTTTATCCATGTTTCTGTATTAATTAATTAACAAAATTAATGTACATGTTTCTGGTTGGGTATTATGTTTTTTACTGTTTATGCAATAGCTTCAATAACAATCAATATTGTGCGTAAAGTTTGAACCTGGTCTGATGATTCATTACATTGACCACGAATGTAGTATTATTATGCTCTATACTGATTTTAGTATATCGTCAAAACTCAAATGTAATTATTACACAGGGATTAATTTTTATATGCCCATTTTGAAAAAACGAACGTATTATGTTATGATGATGTCAGTCTGTCCGTCAGAATAATTCTGGTTTGAACCTTTGACCGCTGCAAGAGTCTGATGCATCAGTCCTAGACAACAGATCGATAGCTTGTTTGCACCTGGCATATCCTTTAAAACTAAGAACTATGAGTGTACTCCATGACTTGGCTGTGACCTCTAGTTTGACCCTTTGACTTCTGTTGGACTGAGTACAACGGGTGGTTTCTGCTGTGTTCTATGATACATAAAACTGAGTCAAGTAACAGTTTCAGGTGTTTATTTTGTCACTGTAAGTTTTAGCACAAGCCCCTGATTGTTTATTTTATAATCCACCATATAGCAGCTGCATCATTGTCCACCAATCAGAGCCCTTGTTACAATAAACCTAATTTCCCATCATGCTTATTATATCACATATATTTTTTTCGCACATAAAGATTTTTATAAACAATTTTTTTATTCAACACAGATATTTTTATCAAACATTTTTTATCCAATTTATATGTATATATTTTTTATACAAAACAAATATTTTTTGTAACATACATTTTTTTGTTTAGAATATTGCAAATTAAATTATACATCTATATAACGGCAATTCTCAATACGAAGGTCCATTTGGGAATGTGAATATGTGAAAAATCAACTTCAAATAAAACAGTTTTAAATGATTTTTTCATTATTATGCATGTATCAGGGATGTAAATCTATTTTTCTGGATGCATAACTATCTTATTGCCAGTGCTATGGTCGTATAAAGAGGGTAAGGTGTAAACATTTTACTATTCGCTTTTAACATCCGATTTTGTACCCTCATTGCAGACAGTAAAGGCGTACACACAAATATCTTCTTCCGTACAAAATAAAATGGTTTGGTTTTCAACAATTATACATGTCTTTGTCTAAAAATAAAACAATCGACAACAATGACTTCTTAATTAAGTCATTACATCCCACTGAAGTTTAGGCAAACTTTTCAATGCTAAGGGTAAAATCAAGACTGTAATCATTGGTGACAATTCAATTGTTTTCTATTATTTGTGGACGTCACAATGATAGCCTGCTGTTTCTTATACTTCACTTTGATCATTGCCGATACAAAAAATGTACATATTACCTTAGATAAGCCGCATACTTAAAAGGCACGTATATGTATAAAGAACAGGTGCAATGGTAACGGAAATTTTAAATTGATTATATAAGGACAAAACATAGTCAAATCCACCAAGTCTTTAACTGAACCAACAAATGTGTTACTTTATAGTTGCATTTTATTTCTAAGTCAAATAGCTTACACGAATACAACATATTTTTTTCATATCATATGTTCTATATACATAATAAAAAAATACGACTAGTATAACAAACGCATTATTAATTAGAAAACTTGAATGCTTTTGTTCAAACATATGACGTGGTTCAGTTGAAACAATAAACTAAGACACTTTTTAAGAATGACAAGATCATAACTCGGTAAAACAACGCTTATCCGCAAAAACAACATAGTAACGGAAATTTTGTTCACAGAGATATCTGCCACCTGACATTATTTGATCTCTGCAATAATATTTAACAAAATGACGAGTACCTGATTTTAATATGTTTGTATCTTTTCTATTCAGTAAACTGATATACATGTATATATGATATAAAGAGGGTATTGAGTGAGTCCCGAGGAGTCATGGCCACTTACATAAGAAATAGATTGTAAGGGCATCTGACACAAAATCTATTAATACATTTATCTGTTTAAAAGTGTGACATTGAGTTGGCAATGCAAACAATAAAGCTCTAGGCCATACAATTTACGAATTTGTTTGCAATATTTCGTTATATAATTCCATGTTTAGTCTTGAGTCCCTTTTAGCGGGCCAATATTCAAATATGTTGACCCCTGAGGCGGTGTCAATATTGAACCTATAGCAGGGGCTAAATTTGAAAAAAGGTGACTGACCTTTATTAAATGCATCGTGCAAAGTTGAAGACTGATGGCTTTAAATTTTTGTCAATACAATTTTAAGAGACTTATGACAGACGACGGACAAACATCAATCAGAATAGATCACATTGAACATATCGTGCTCTGGCTCTGGTGAGCTATAATACAAAAATCTGCTAAACACTATTGTCTTATGGTACTTGGTCCACTTGTTCGAGACTAATACGTGTATTTTATTAACCTTTGGTAAAAATAGTATTGACTTGAACTCATTATCAAACTTACAATGCTGTTTTATTACAGACAAAAGACATAAAATATCCGTTACCACATAGTAACGGAAATTTGGTACACTTATATTCTCTGTCTGTCGTATTTTAATAATGTCTTGAAGTAAATCAATATTTGAATTTAAAGCCATATTTGTGCTCGTAATTCATAATACACAACGAGTTAATTTCAGCTCAACATATAACTTATATCGCAATTATTAAAAGAACTGTCAACTTCATAATTAAACTATTTCTTAATTTATCTAACAAACTAAAAAATGTGTTATTTTACCATGAAGTGTTCCTGAAGTCATTAGTGACATAAATATATGATGCACTGACTGGCGCAATGTCTCCACGAAACGTATATGACTGATATTCCAAACATGGTAACGGAAATTTAAATCACGGAAATTTTAAATTCGTATTGAAATTACGTGGTTTGAGCTCTACAAAGTTACAAACGAAGAATTATTCGACCATCTATAAACAGTTATAGTCAATTGATGTATTTATCGTCATTATACCGTTTCAATATAGCTGGTATTTTCAGCAGCACCGGTAACGGAAATTTTGCTTATTTACTTTTTATTGACCCCTTTTACATTTGTCTTTCATGTACTTTCATATATCATTCATACCAAAGGTTTTTGTTAATTTATTTAATAATCAATAAAACTAAGATAACTTTTAGGCGTTTTTTATAACTCTGTGTTGATATTTTGCTTTCCAATCCAGCTGTGGCAGGTACGGTATCGGAAATTTTATGAAAAGTATAAAGTCTGGCGACATGCACTCTGCATTAGATATTTAAAAAATGTCTGACATACTGCTTTACAGAGCCTTTTAAGTACAAATTTCAATTGTTTACCAATGCATATGCATGCATATTTAACTCTTTCAGTGGCCGTGTTCGCTGCAATTTTATTGCAAACAACACAGGGATGGACTGGCGACAGTAACGGAAATTTAAAATAAGGGTTTAAAATGGCGGTTACGATTTTATCAACAGTCCGATTTTTGTAATTTTTTTACACAATCATTGGACATTTACTAGGTAATGGACGAACCACTAAAATTCATTTTCTTACTTACTAGCAGGGAGTTATGTAACATTTTATCAAATGGACCTTCGTATTGAGAATGACCGATAAACTGAATACATATTGTTTAAATGACTGATGGTGTCCTATATTCAATATTTGCTTATTTACGTCATGATGATGTCATAAAAATGTCTGCTTTGTTATGCTGTACATTCACCCACTCCCTGTGCATTCACCACAACTGGGGGGGGGGGGCGACTTTTAGATTTTGAAGTGAGTGATGGTTATTTTTAACCCAAATTTTGCAGATGTAACAATATGAGTTGTTACTAAATTGATTTGCTAGATGATTTAAGGTGCATTGTGTAGATTTAAGAAGGATTTTGATTCCTATTCCCGCCGACTCAAACGTTTCGATTTATAAGTCGCTCCTCCGCTTTATTTTGGACAAATTCCTCTTGCGTTTAAGACAAGTATTTGGAGCACAAAACTTTGAGTTTATTATCCAGTTTCTTCCTATATGCATTGACTATTTTCTTGGTCGCATTAACTACATGTACTTGTTTTCTATTGAGTTGAAACCGAACATTATTAGATGTTGTTCATTCTTTTCAATATTGGCTGACCGTTCTTATATTAGGGATTTTTTTTATAGTAAATCCTTCCAATAAGTCCACAAATTTGAGTTAATGGTGGTTTAATGGTGAAATGGCTGTTAGATAATCATAGATTATGTAGTAATGACAAGTATGATATTCATTTCTTGGCTTATGATAAGATATTTTTTATCTGTCAATGAATAAGCTAATTTTTAGAAAACATATGCAAATATGACTTTGGGTAAGACATTAATTACAAATTAAAAATAGATTAATGCCTAGTAATGTAAGAATATTTAGCTAGCAGGGAAGCCGTTCGGCTAGCTCAACTGATTAAAGGGTCGTGCGTTGGATTCCCGGGCGGGGCATACTTTCGTGGAGCTTGGTCATGAAATTATTTTCTATGGCCATTCTCCCTCCTAACCAATGATTTTTAATTATGTAGGGCAGTTGTCAGTCACTGATGAAAGTATGTGTTTAGTAGCTGGTTAACAGCTAAATCCAGAGACTTAGCCTTTCCAGGAGAACTGGGTAGGTTGACTGACTGCAGTTATATGACCTATACAAGTATTAAACACAACAAACAAACAAACAAGCTAGCAAGAAATCTTTTTTTTTAATAGTAAAAAATGATACAAGGTAAAATATATCTTCAAGGAATTTAACTTTCAGTTTGTAAAAATTGTAAAAATACTACAGTACTGTTGTAGATCTATTATTTTGTATTTTATATAACATTATAAAGTCAATATATTTGAATATGTTGTATTTTAAGAAACAGAACAAATGGAACATGAAAATAATTAAATATGTATGAAGTCATTATTCAAAACTCTAGTCATATTCATTGTATTGAACATTGCTGTCCACACTTGATCTCTTATAAGAAACTGTGCAAATATGAGATTTTCTGACTTGTGTCTAAAGATAATTTATTATAGGTATACATAACATATATTAGCCAAGGTCTTGGATGTTTTTGCAATGCTTACTTGCACATCGTAAAGTTGAATTTTAAAATATAAAATATAGCCATTTTATATTTAAGAAATAACTTACAGTTGTCTATATTTTGTTGTCTAATAAAATATAGGCTCGAGTTGTGATGCGCGTATGATTAAATCACGAGTGCTTTAGCACGAGTGATTTAATAAGCGCATCAAACGAGTGCCTATATTTTATTAGACAACAAAATATAGACAACTGTAAGTTATTTCAATTCTAACATCGTAAATTACATCCATAGAAAAAGATATATTTATAGAACTATTTTTAACTGTCAGAAACGTCATGCTGTTGAAATCCACCCCAGTGCAAAGGCCGAAAATGGCATTTATTTACACAATTCTCACAGATACGTGTTTCTTATTCCGAACAAAAAATATTAAAATCTTAATTATAGAATAGAAACCAAATTGTAAAAGTCAACCCTTATAAACTCGGGCGCCATTTTCGGCTTTGTGCATTTAACGTGTGGAGTAAAATTTCAACAGCCGTCACGAGCTATATTTTGTTGAATAATAAAGCATAGATGACGTCACATTAAATAAAGAGTGAAAACGCACGTGCCTATGTTAGAATATGTTTTTAAGTTTTTTTCATGGAAATCTGGTATTTTTTTAAACGGGTTCAATATGATTAGGGTTATAACTAATTAAAGACATAGAATAATTTAAATATATAATAAGTGGCATTTCATATTAAAATTATATTTTAAGGTTTAAAGAAATACTTTATCAACATTATATTAAATTCTTGAAAATCTTTGATTGTAATTTATATATTCTTAGTCATATTTCCATATCGATAACCATATTCATTTTGTAACCAACACTGTCCAAATATGACCTCGGCAAGAATGAAATTCCTTTCTTTAAAAAAATAATTATTTTAAAAAGAGTAGATATAAGATATATATATAAATAGTTTTTTCTAGTTAAGACATAAAATATGAGATGATATTCATGGATATACTGTAAATTTTAGAAGACTGAGCGAATATGAATTAGGACATTTTCATACCCAGAGGCTATCAGAATTCTCAATACTTAGTTAGACTTAAGGTTGATACTGTAAAATATAGTACATATATGTTAAACCACATTTTATTTTATTTTGAAACAGTTTCTATTACACCCGGGTTGATAGCGCTGTTGGTAGCGTGCCGGGATTTGGATACTCGTAACCAAGGGGGTGCGGGTTTGAATCCCACCCGGGAGGTTATACCCTTCCATGAAAATTTGACAATAATGTTGATTTTCCTCCATTGGTTAGATAATATGGATAAGTTTCTGGCCTTGTGGAAGGGTAGGTGAGTACTGGTTATAGACAATGGTCCAGGAAAGCTAGGTTAGGTGCGCTGGACGCCGTGTAATGACCTAAATTGTGTTGATACGGCATTAACTCTAATAAATAAATATAAATAAATAAATAAATTTCTATTACAAAGATACTTCTGAATTAAATAATTACAGTCAAAACTATCAAATTGTTTTTTATCTTTCACTGCTGCAAAAAAGTCATATTCACATAGAGAAAGTCATATTCGTTTTGTAGAAGAACGCTGCACAAATCTATTTTAGAAACTGAGAGATTATGAGATTTTTTTACTTAAATTTCTTAACTTGTAATACAGTCTAACCTGTGAACAAAGGACAGTCATTGGAAAATTCAAAAGTGTCCTTTGTGGACAGGTGTCCTCTATGGACAGGTTCTGATGGACATGCCTCATAAAATGTAGAAATTGCTTCCAGGGCATAAGCCAGTACTCAATTCTAACTTATAAACAACTGTTTGTAGTTATTAATCAGCTGTGCAATTGTCTCCCATTTATACCTAATCAACTAATCTAATTAATCAAACCTTTGTTATGATGACAAATAAGTGTGCTCTTTTGGCATTTTGACGAACTCTAAGACAGTATAGTGAATATCAGGACTCTAGTTTGACCACAATTTCAAGGGGAAGTCAAATCTTTTAGAGCTCAAACAAGCATGGTTACTGATTGAATAGTCTAGCACATGTACATTTTTTAATAATAAACAATTCAACTTGAACATATATTAAATGAATCAACATTTTTAAACCATAAACTATAACATAAAAGTAATATTTGAAAAGTGATATTCATACTAGTAATTAAGGGGATTCATATTTTCTTGGATATTTTTTACACAATTATCTTTAAAGTTTGAAATCATAATATTTTGTTGAAACGACTAGCATATTTAGCATTGTTTGAAAAATAATAGTCATATTCTCTCTCAGAATATCATATTCTGCACATATGTGCTGTTAAGTCGGAGCCGGAGCAGTGGTCCAGTGGTAGGACGCGCGCTTAGGGATCGAGAGGTCCTGGGTTCGAATCCCACCAGGGGCACTGCTAATTTCCTTGAGCAAGAAATTTACCTGCGATTGCTTCACTCCACCCAGGTGTAAATGGGTACCTGCGAGGGTGGTATAATTCCGCTGCGCCAATTTGTCGGCTGCACTAATAAGCGGAGTAAAAAGACTCCCCAGGGAGATTGATAGATAGAAACCAGTAGCCCAGTGACCAGGGGTAATTGCTGTCAAGTCGGTGAACATGCAAACTTAGACTATAAAATGTAATTACATTTTTTAAGTCACACCCCTCAACAGTTGTGTGTCTTGTCTCTAAGTTTTAAGCAGTCATTTGTAGGAATGTTTTATACATCAACCTGTGGTCAAATGAGGTTAAATATGTTTTGGAATTCATTAATTATGAAATGTTTAAACAGAACCTTAAAAACAAATTGTAAGGCCACAACAAGTTGATCATGTGTTCTGGGGATTTTTCTGAAAAAAAATGGGGCGAGCGAGCGAAGAAAAAAAATTTAAAAAGTCTTCATTCACTTGCTTTATATAGCGGTTTGACCAAATTTTTATGAGCGAGCGAGGAAATAAAAATGTTTTTTTGTAAAAAACCGTCATAATTAAGGTGCGCGCGAATCAATAGAACATATGATCAATTTGTTGTGGCCTAAAAATCACAATATGAAATAATCAAAGGGAAACTACTCTTACATACCTGAGTCTTGTTATGACTTGAAATGTTGTACTTTTTACTTCAAAATAAAGTCAGCACTACCATTCTTTGGAACCTTTTAAATTTTTAATCTTAAAAGTTTTATGTATATCTTTGTTTTTTTAGGTACTACAGTAACATAAACAAACAAGTTTTTACCAAATTGATTATACAACCATGTTTGATGCTGAATAGTCTTTGATAGTATGGTTGCCATAGAATAATAGCTGATGTACTACTGTCACTTATGTGTTGGACAACTTAGTCTATGGAATCTCCTTCAGGTATAAACCATTGCTATTGTGTATTATTATTCCTCTTTAAAACCCAGGGTGAGCCATTTGCTCATTGCTAAGATTTTTTGGGACCCAACAGGCTGTAAACTTGCCCATCTCTAAACAATCATGCAAGATTGCTGAAATGGTACCGTGTAAAATGCCTAGTGCTTGTGCTATTACTTCCTCTATCTAAGTATACCAGGTTCCTGACTTTATGTCATAGGCTGGTTATTTATTAACTCGACCTCGCACCTTATAAGTTGTCATTGTATATCATGTGACTATACACCTTGTGTTACATACATGTATAAAAGGTTTTAATTGGTTACAAACCACATAAATTCATTAACCACTTCAAACAGCATAGTATAAGGATGTATACAGTGCACTGCCAACCAATGTTTGGAGACAAAGAAAATTTACTAAAATTCTTAAATTGTCAATGCTAGTATGTGTAGGACCACTATTTATACATGTAGTATATTAAGTATGATTGGTGATGGAAACAAATATTTTGAATGCATCACATTAATAAGATTTGGTAGTTGACATTCTAAAACCTCCAAAACCATGTTCATGGTAATTCATTCCCACAGCATGCTTTAAAATTTCTTTGATAGTCTTAACTATTAAAGATAGAACCAACTTAAAAAAAAGCAAAACAGATTTACAATGCACATGGTTTCAGAGGCTTTGGGATGTGAGATGCTGAATTTCATAAACATGATGAATTCACAGGGGCAGAGCTAGATTTTTTTTGGGGGGGGGGGGGGGTCTGAACTTTTGAACCACAACCACATTATACATTTATCAGAATAATGCAACATATTAATAATAACAAGGAATATCTTTAAAAAAGATATTTGGCGCTGTGAAGGATTAATTTTGTTTGAAGTATAAATGTGTATGGTATTATCTTAATTTATTTTAATTCCCAAATAAGTAAAATAATTTTCGAGATCCACATATTAAAATTTTGGGACCTTAAACTTTTTCTAGACCCGCATATTGAAAATTTGTTACCGTATACTAAACGTTCTTTTCGGGTCTGCATATTGAAAATTTGGATCCGTACACTAAACTTTCTTATTGGGACCTGCATATCCAAAACATTCAACCTATATTATTATTGGGGCCCGCATATTGAAAATTTGGGACTGTAGGGACCGTAAATCTAACTTTTTCGGGGCTGCATATTGAAAAAAAAATAATAAGTTGCGGATTTATTGAATTTTTCACAATGTTTTCGCGACCAAAATGCAACAAAGGTAACCAAGCAACCAAACAATCATATATTACTAATTCGAAAAATAAATACATTGTAAAATTAAGGTAGGGGGATACAATGTTTCGTTAAAATCTAAAGTCTGCCAAACTTCATGAAAGTCGGTGTACATGTAGAGTCACAATTGTACTTTATAAATATGGCAATGGTATTCATTTTTATCTTGACGTCACCATAGCAACGACGTGTATTCGACACACGTATAAGCTACGTGTTGAAAACGTCGCGCTAGAGAAAACGGCGTTTTATAGTGTGAACAGGTGCGGATATTCATTTGATATTTAGATCATTGTATTCTCCGGGAAACATGCTTTCAAATGATATTAAATTTGCTCGAGAGTTATCTAACGACGTCGTAACGTTTAGAAAACTGTGTAAAATTTTCGTAAAATTTAACGTCGTTTTACGTCTACACGCCGTCATATTGTTGTGGTTAGCGTGAAAACTAAGCCGGTGACATACCTTTTTTATTTGAAAAATATATTTTCCATGCGAATATCAATGTTTTGATGCAAAAAAATTAGGGGATTGATCGTGAACAAATTGTCGAAATTTTAAGTTGAAATTCAAGTTAGTGTATTTCTAACGTCGATGTTTAGTAACGTTATCATTCTTTCATCGCCCCCGGGCTCATAACGTTTGCAACAAAAATGATTAAAATACACTGATTTCATTTAAATAATATTTTCTTTATCAAGTCTATTTGGAATCAAACTTATCTGCCAGTTCATCCTATATTTTGAGAGGCATTTTTTAGAGCTACTTATTACACCAGAACCAGAATTCTGAACTATAAACTACAAAAATAGTTATACACTGTTCAGCTTCTTTACTTGATCGAGTTGAGATGAGTGAAGGTTGTATACTTGTATAATATTTGTGCCTTAACAATAAGTGTGTTAAAATTATCTAAATACTTCAAGTCATTATGTTAGATAGGAAAAGTATGATATGAGCTATGTATACAGTAATGTTGGTAGCGGCATGATTAAGACGTCATTTTTTTTAATTCACAGGTTTGTGACAAAGGAATAAAATTCTAAATTCTAGCAGAAAATGCAAATTTTAAAAACAAAATAAACATATCTGCTAATTATCTAAAATGGATGTATTCTAATAGGTGTAAGCTGCAATGCAAACGTGTGGTTGAAATACAGATTCAGTAGAAGTACAGTAATCACACAAATATGTCTATAGTTGGAAGCATTTTTTCGCAACAGATTTACCACACGCACTTTCATAATTCTTATTTAGAGCACAGAGACATGTATTGCTATTTCCTGAAAGTCTAATATATATCTGAAAAGTTTACTTTAAAATCTTAGGATTACGCATTATTTTGCAAATGCATAAATCTATTATACACGTTTTGGCTCGAATGTGAAACAAGTTTTTACAACTGATATAAATTACTATCAAAGAAACAGCTGGATAGGTTTTGAATGGGATTCGGACTACCGCGGAGCTGGCTATCAAATAATTACTTATCCAGCCTCGCACGCCGGAACAGGAAAAAAGGCCATCATTCAAATATTCACGACTGACAAGTTCCCAATCCATCAAATATACAGAAGATATCTCAGAAAATGATAGTTTTTTAGCCGGATTTTTCAACGTCCGTGTCGTTAACAATTGCATTAAAGTTTTTATTGTACCATGTATTTCTGCCATTTAAAGTCAGATCTCTACGAAACTTTATACAATGATAACATACCATGTGATGAACAGAATTAGACAGTAACCACAACTCTACCTTGCTTAATTATGGATTATTGCCCTTTGTAATTTGGGGTGTCTGGTGTCGTTAACAATTGCGTTAAAGTTTTTAATTTAGCATATATTTCTGCCATTTATTGTCAGATTTTTATGAAACTTCATACCATGATAACATACCATGTAATGAACAGATTAAGACAGTAACCACAACTCTACCTGGCTTAAAAATGGATTATTTCCCTTTGTTTTTTTGCGTTAAAGTTTTCAAATTGTTGGATATCTCTGCCATTTATGGTTAGATGTTTATGAAATTTCATACAATGATTACATACCATCTGTTGCAAAGAATTAGACAGTAACCACAACTCTACCTGGCTTAATTATGGATTATTTCCCTTTGTAATTTTTGCATTCAATTTCAAATTGTTTGATATCTCTGCCATTTCTGGTTAGATGTTTACAAAATTTCATACAATGATTACATACCATCTGTTGAAAAGAATTAGACAGTAATGGCAACTCTACCTGACTTAATAATGGATTATTTCCCTTTTTTTGCGTTAAATTTTTCAAATTGTTGGATATCTCTGCCATTTATGGTTAGATGTTTATGAAATTTCATACAATGATTACATACCATCTGTTGAAAAGAATTAGACAGTAACAGCAACTCCACCTGGCTTAATAATGGATTATTTCCCTTTGTTTTTTGCGTTAAATTTTTCAAATTGTTGGATATCTCTGTTATTTATGGTTTGATGTTTACGAAGTTTCATACAATGATTACATATCATCTGTTGAAAAGAATTAGACAGTAACCGCAACTCTACCTGGCTTAAAAATGGATTATTTCCCTTAGTATTTTTTATGTTAAAGTTTTCAGTATGTTTGATCTCTCCAATAGCAAGTATTCTGGCATTTTCCAGTCATATTTTCCCGCCATTTTGTTTCAACAATTTCACCATTTGCCATACAAGGTTTTTTTTAACAAAATTCTCTCACCAATTTCATATCATTAGCTTTGCATTATTTTCATCCATAGTTTCATGTCTTATGCCATCTTAGTCAAATACCAACAAAATACTCAGAAAAGATACAATAGGACATATATATAGTTGATGAAACTCTTTATTCCTTTAAGATTAATTATTGCCCTTTGTATTCCTTCTAATAAGCAATATTTCAAATGACTTTCTTTTGTAACAACGTAAACTTGTTCTCAATGTTCCCATATGCAGAAAAATCCGGCTTTAATGTGGTTCCCACATTATCTTTCTTGTTTCAAAATTAAAATACTGGCAATTATGTAGGCTATGAATAATTTACATTCAACGATAACATAATCGAAAGTGTGGCTCTTTCAACTGGACTGATATAACATATGTAAAGTATAACAAAGTACCCAAAACTCGATCCCTATTACATATTTATCGAATTTTCTTAGCTCTAACGAAAATAGATATTTATTGAATTTTCTTAGCGCTAACGAAAACAGGGGGTTAGCTCTGTACCCTAAGATAATTGATATGTGCCGCTAATATTGGTATGTACACGAATTAAGAAGGCATTTCCTGGCCAAACATTTTTATGTTGTTCTGTTGTTGTTGGGGTTTTACGCCGTTGCAACACATTTTATAGGCCATATTACGGCGGTCAGTCAACCTACTCACTGTTCTAGGAAATGCTTAATCTCTAGATTTAAATGTTGATAAGCGACTGACAATGCCCGACATGATTAAGAATCAGCGGTAGAAGGGAGGATGGCCGAAGAAATTATTTCATGACCAAACTCTACGAAAGTATGGCCAACCCACGGATCAAATCCATGACCCCTCGATCAGTACACCTGTGTGCTACCAACTTTGGATACCTAAATTGGCTGAGATACTAGTCGCGTCACGTTGAATCAATCGCTGAAATTCGATGGAAGATGTATTTTCTAGAATTACCCGCTGAATCGCTGGCTTGGAAAAGATCGGCCAGCTAGCTAATGTACGAACTACATATTGAAACAATCACCAATTAAGATTAAAAGGTAGCTGAATTAAACAAACTACACTGAGTCTCAATTTGACTAGCTAAACTACGATCTTATGCCTAGTCGATTTCCGATGCGTAACAAGTTTTCTCTAATAGACCTCTAATAGTCATTTGAATATACAGCTGGTTGCTATTTGGCAGTTAACGAATAGACTTCAGAAACATTTCTGGATCCATAGATATTTTTTCGTGAATAGACTTCTTTCTTAAAGTTTATTCGTGAAATGCCAAATAGACCTCTAGAACATTCTGACTGCATGTAACTATGTTTTTGTAACTTGACATCGGAATAGATATATGAATAGACAACTGTCTATTCGTCTATTCGCAACCGCACGAACAGACTTCTGAAACATTCTTATTACATTGTTGTATTTTTTGCGATTAGAATTCTGAATAGACTTTTGAATAACGGTGTCCATTCGGCCCCTGACGAATAAACTTCTTGAAAATTCTGAATACATAGCTGCGTTTTTTTTTGCAAATAGACTTTTACATAGAGAGCTGCCTATTCGTCACTTCAGAAATAGACATCTGAAACATTCTGAATGCATCGCTATGGCGAATAGACTAGAATAGACTTCTGGATAGATGTTTGAATACACAGATGTCTATGCAACATTATTTGAGTAGACTTCCGAATATGTTGCTAAATGTAGAGATTCTCAGTAAGCAGCTGTTTATTCTGAGAATAAACTTTTAAATAGTTATTAGACAGAAGATAGCTAACTTCACGGACCTTTACTGTATACAAAATAGATTATTTGATATTCCTTTCATGGATATTTTGTTCATTTATGTATCACGATGGCAATATCACATGACTATTAAATAAAAAACCTGGATACGGTTGAAAGAAGAATTATGTTAACAATAAGTCTCGACGTAAACATCTAAAGAGCTGCAAGAACATATTGGTTTTGGTAGTTCCAATTTTATAAAACTATGACATTGAGTTCGTTTATTAAAATGTATATATGTATGTAGCGTACGAAAAACAAAACATGTTTGGGTAAACAAAAATATGGCTGAGTAGAGTCCATTCACGCACCCTTGTATACTTTTTGACAGCCATTTTCTTATCATGTGACCTAAAATGAATTGTTTTGTTTGGCTTAAGGCAACCGGTGTCGACAACAAAATGCTCAAATCTTGATGATTTTATATCGCCGTCCATGAACAGCGATAATTAGTGTTACGAATAAACTATCAACCCGTAGTCAATCATGTTTTAATGGTAACTAGAACACTACACTATTACATCAACAAGATACCAATCAAACACATCAAAATTAATACTGTATATCAATATCTAAAACTTGTTATTGTCATCATGAGCATCCCCATTCGAGGATAAATTTATCATACTGTTTACATAAAAAGGGCATCGTTTTTGTGTACGAACTATGCTATGCACAGTCATGTTCTTGTTTTATTATTCTTCTATGAAACATTGTACATTTCTTGCTTAGATTTATCCATTTTAAACAAAAATATTGTCTAGTGTAAATATAGTTCCATGTTTGGAATGTCTTAATGTCAACAATTCATTTTATTTATTCCACAGTAATGGTGTACAATGCTGTTACATCTGTGAAGACGTTGTAAATTATAACGTTTTAAACTGACGTCAGCGAATAAAAACTTGATTTTCAACTTAAAATTTCGACAATTTGTTCACGATCGACCCCCTAATTTTTTTGCATCAAAACATTGATATTTGCATGGAAAATATATTTTTCAAATAAAAAAGGTATGTCACCGGCTTAGTTTTCAAGCTAACCACAACAATATGACGGCGTGTAGACGTAAAACGACGTTAAATTTTACGAAGATTTTTCACTGTTTTCTTAACGTTATGACGTCGTTAGATAACTCTCGAGCAAATTTAATATCATTTGAAAGCATGTTTCCCGGAGAATACAATGATCTAAATATCAAATGAATATCCGCGCCTGTTCACACTTTAAAACGCCATTTTCTCTAGCGCGACGTTTTCAACACGTAGCTTATACGTGTGTCGAATATACGTCGTTGCTATGGTGACGTCAAGATAAAAATGAATACCATTGCCATATTTATAAAGTACAATTGTGACTCTACATGTACACCGACTTTCATGAAGTTTGGCAGACTTTAGATTTTTACAAAACATTGTATCCACCTACCTTAATATAATTAATACATGGCTACAATTTAGGAAGAAGTTTAAACAAAATCTGTATGTAGGAATCAAGTTGATTTTTGCCCTTGGTGACCTTTTGACCAAAATGCCGGTCAAAGTGTGACCTAAAACTGTACATTTTCCTGTTAGTTATTAAATACACATGAACAAACACATTTCATATGGATTTGAACTAGTAACATAAATATTTCTCTAGTCATTTGCAATGATAAGTGGGTAAATTGAAGTCTTTACATGTTTTGCAACTTCATTGTCCCAAAGGGAAGTAATTGTGCAATGAACTAAACGTTTAATTCAAGATCGCATATTGAACATTTGGGATCCCTATTACTAAACTTTACTTAAGGACGACGAATAATATCAAATATTTTATTCACTTCTCTATACCGAGGAGAATTTCATTGGACAAACAGGAATAGTAGAGCAAAATGCATTGGTTAATAATATAGGTAAAAAGTTGGCTTAGACAGCTGCGCCGAAAAACTACATAACCATTAAATCTATAACGCTCCAAGAAAAATTGCTTCATGCTACTGAAAAATAACTTACAGTCAAGAAATACGCTTATGGACTGGAACATTTTGGAAATTCCAGGGGGGGGGATCCTGATCCCCTGACCCCCTTGCTAGATCTGCCTATGATTCATGAAATTTGTTTTCATTTCATCATCAACCATTCAAAATTTATTCAGAAATTATGTATAGATCTACAAAAACAATCATTGACAAGTTTTTTAGTAAATTTTCTTTTTCTCCAGACTGTTGAAGGGTACAGTATTTGTTTCACCCTGACTAGGGCTGCCACAATCACTTTGAAAGAGCCTAAGTTGTGACAGATTTCTGTTGATAATTCAGAAGTTGAGAGCAACTTGTGCATTATTTAAAATGATATAATAAAGATATTACAGCTGGAACTTAAGCTAGGAACTTACATATCTTTATAAGTTTGACTCCAATTAAGATACTTTACAATCAGTTTGTGCAAATAATTCACCGCAGTGAATTATCATACATGATAATCATTTTGTCAGGGTAGATCTAAATAGTCATGTGATCTTCAGAAATTTAACTAACTTAATTTGTTTTTAATCAAAATCTAGCACAACAAAAAAAATAGAAACATCTCGAACAGTGCATGAAATAACTACATGCATAACACTTTTATATTTTTATGTACAGAACGCCAATGTTAACCTGTGAATTTAAATTGTTTACTTAAAATTTTCACTTTGTTCATCTTTTGATTCAACTTTTGTGCATAGATCTTCAGCTAACACACAATATTCAGTGGATCAATTGGGAATTAGCCGCCCGGCTAGCTCAGTTGGTAGCACGCAAGTCTACTGATCAAGGGGTTGTGGGATCGATTCCTGGGCGGGGCATACTTTCGTGGAGTTTGATCATGAAATTATTTCTACAGCCATTCTCCCTCCTACCAATGATTTTTAATTATGTAGGGCAGTTGTCAGTCACTGACGAAAGTATGTGCTTAGTAGTTGGTTAACAGCTAAATCCAGAGATTTAGCCTTTCCAGGATGAGTGAGTAGGTTGACTGACCGCCGTTATATGACCTGTAAAGTGTGTTGCTACGGCGTTAAACCCAACAAAACAAACAACCATCAACTGGGAATTATAGGGGAAAAAAGGTAGTAGTTATCTTATGTGCTATATGATGTCATTTAATTAGTTGTCTAAAAAGAGAAATCATTGAAAAACATGTGATTATAAACCTTCTTAGTTACTGATGTAGATCACATGACTATCGACCATTTTTGTTTCAGACTCAATTCTTAGTTTGCTACAAATTTATTGTGTTGTGCGTAAAGTTTGACCCCGATCTGACCATTCACATTTGCATCTAATAATTTTCTACACATATCCTTACGAAAATCAGTACCACACTTATTCTACACTTCGGCACGTAAGGTATAATCCTCTTGGTCACTGTGTAATAGACACTCATTGTACGCTTTAATACATTGTAAAAATTAATGCCTGTGTAATAATTACATTTGAGCTTTGACGATATAATCCTATCAGTATCGAGTATTAATACTACATTTGTATTCAATGTTATGAATATTCTTGCATAAAGGTGAGATCGGGTTCAAACTTTATAACTGTATGCACAATACATAGCACTGGCACCAGAGTACATATCTTATGATCATAAAATAATGCGTACGTCCCTATATATAGTTCCCATTGCATACATATGTAATAAACATGGTATTGAACGTTTTTTACAGTGAGTATGGCCCTAACCATTTTTTTTCTATTCGACTTATATCTGAAAGAAAATGACGGTCTCAGTTTAAAGATTAAACATTCCTCTACCATCATGCAAAGTTACAAGTTTGTATGTACAATATGTAATACTGTTTTCATAAAATTTATATTAATTTCACTATCACTAGTTCGCAGCACCTGGTTCCCTGGACTTATATAACTAGGTATATATTCTATTTATAGAACTTGGGACACGTTAATGTTTACCTAGGCGGTGTGTTCCGATAAGGTTTAAATTTGGTGCTCTTTATTGAGAAGGTACGGGAAAAGTCTAGAGGAGTTTATCAACCAATCAGTTTACGCCGTTTAACACGTCATGATTAAACTGGAGCGAGGAGTGTATCTCAATCGCTGCAAAATGATAATATTGAAATAAAAATGAAATATTGAACTTTTAGATGTGAAGTTTTTGAAAAGTCATTTTTATAAAGAAATGTTTAATCTACAAATTGAGACCGATATTTGCAACCAAATATATTTCGAAAGGTAAAAATAATCTGTCAGACCGTACCTACTGTAAAAATGGTTTAATACCATGTGAATATTATAATGAAAGTATAGTTATATAACTCGGACACGATAATGTATATGGGACTGATTTTTAATTTCGTTTGTTGACAAATATTATATGTGAGCGAATTTAACAAGTGTGAGGACTCTGGTACCAGTGATACATAGTGACTAAAAATTAAGATGTGTGTTGTGTCCAACAATGCCAGTTGTCTTTCACTAACCTCTCAATGTCATCTGATATATACATGTATCATCTGTACAATGATTTGTTCTGGCATTATTAAATGGAATTTAATTTTCATAGTTAAAATAGTCATTCATCTATGAACACTCTTGACTTCTGAATTTCTACATATCATCTAAAGGTTTATCATGGCAGTCCTAATTATGACTGTGTTTTGTATTGAGGGCTGAACAAAACACTACTGTAACTCCATTTTCAAATGGAGTTACAATAGTGTTTTGTTCAGCCCTCTGTTTTGCGGACACCCAATTGAAAATGCAGGCATTTCAAATTTTGCACATTGTCTTTTTGACTGTATGGCTATTACAGGGTTTATACAGGGCTCGAATTTTAGCTCCCATACTCACTAAATACTAGTGGATTTTGAAAATTGCGAGTAACTTTTATCTTTACTCGCAAATTTTGGCGAGTTAAAATCTCGGCAGAAATATTACTGTCTAAACTAATTTGGATAAAATCAGCATTGGAACTGCCAGAAAAAAAGATAGTGCAATCTTCTGCTCTACTTACCTGTATAGCTTTATTTCACAATGAGCGTCGGAAAAATATTATTCGCCGAGGTTAAAAGTTTGCAAGTTTTTTATTACTAAATGAGTTAAGAGAATTTAAAATCTGACATTGTTTATGGAGTAAAAAACTTAGCAAAAAAAGTGAGTGCTTTTTTAATCTTGCGAGTTGAAAAACATCAATTTGCATAAATTTGCTTGTGCAATTTTTGTTAAATTTGAGCCCTGGTAGTCATGTTATCCTCAGATTGTAAAAAGAATTTTGTTTTTTCTCAGCTGCCAAATAATTAGAAAGATTCAAATAGTGGATGATGTGTTTATATACTCTGTATTTGTTCATATAAAAGTGGTGTCTTGGCTTACTGTGATTTAAAATCACAGATAATGTGATGACAAATGCTACAGTCCCATAAACATAAAAATAGCCTTGAGGGCACCGTACGGGCACTGTGCAATCAAGCTCTGCAAGGACCCGTACGAACTCTCGCGTACCCGTACAGACTGTTAGGTTTAACAAGGTCCGTCAGATGAGCCATGGATACACTTATTGGTTTCATAGTCAAATCATGAACACAATAGTGGCTGAGTATGAATTAAACTTGCATACCTTCCAGCTGTGGCTCCATAGGGATGCGTTGTTTTGTGCCATGTGTGTACCGCCACTTTAATACTCAAGGCTTCTCACAGCCTACGACTGTCTGCAGGTACGGGTACGCAACAAGCCACGATTTTATGGTACTGAGGCATAAGGCTTTTATCACTTCTATAAATATTTAATATACATGTACATCATTGTATTTTAGGTACTACAGTGAAACACACAGCAAGTTTTTACCAAATTTATTATACCAGCATAAATAGTTGATATGACCTCCTGTATAGTATGGTTACAATGGAACATACCTTTATTGATGTGCTTCTGGTTTATGTTGTGGACAACTTAATTGTTGAAATCTCTACACAAGTACATTAAGGTATTAACCATTATTTTGTGTTTTAATCATGCAGGCTTTTTTTTATAAAGGTTCTTAAGTAAATTTATCATTTAGATACTTAAATTAACTCTTTATAGTGTCAATTGTGCAGACTTGTAACAATATTCATAAATCATCTGATTTTGAAATGAAAAATGTATGTTCTATACAGTAGTCTTGGTAAGCCCCTTAAAAACGAAACTGTATGAGCATAAAGAATAAAGGAATAAGTTGATAACTGAACAAAACAGAACATTTTTTTTTGTTTTGTCACAGTTTACACAGTCAAACATGTGAAATAAAGAGTAAGGAATTCAGCATGGCAGTACAATTATCAATTTCATTAAATCTTTGAGCCTATGTGTTGACTCAGATTTTGTGCTTGAAATATCTTCAAATCTGTTCTGTAATCAGATTAACTTTCAGTTGGCAAACCATAAGTAAGTGAATGATTATCAATCATTTGTATTACTTCATAAAAATGTATTTTTACACATTTTCTTTGTGGTTTGGTCATTTAGATGCATGACCAACAAATAATTCTTTTGGAGTTTATGTGGATTTATCTGTGAGTTATAGACGTTTGCCCATTTAAGTGCAAAGACCTTAGTTATTCTTAAGCTAAAAAGGACTTGTAAATAATAACAAAACAACATGGCTGCTGCATTCCTTACTAGGGCGGTAGATCATGGAGCATATGACGATTCATGTAGAACAATTTACGAATTGAACCACAAAATGCAGGTTAATGAAAAAGCATACAAGAATCCAAATATATAACACTTATATGTATGAATAAAAATATAAATTAATATAACAAAAATAAGTGAAGAATTACATAAGCTTTTATTGCATTTTTAACATAACTGTCTGCAGCGTCATGATAGAGATTCAAAGGAGGGGTTTCCCGCACAGTGCTCAAAACACATTTATGTTTTCATACATAGCGTATCTCATTTTCAATGGTAATTTAGCTGAAAAGTTTTTTTCATTTTTTGTAACAATAGATTGTGATTGACTATTTTGGAAGTGCCGAATATTTGTACTTAGTTTTCTAGTTGGGATCGCAAATATCCTAGTACTTGGATACTCGCAGCAGCCCTATTTGTTACTATGTTTGATGAAAGAAAAAATTAATAGAACCATTGTTAGTGACTCAACTTGGTCTGAGATATCTCAAGTGTTTTAAAGATTTTATCTAACAATATTGTTTAAACTTAAAGAGTTATTTTGCTAAACTGTGCCACTTAAAGGTAGGTATATTTCTATAACTCACTGGTTAAATCACATGAACTCAAAAATAGAATTTATTGTTCATGCATTCAAACAGAGACATTTTAAGAATAAATGTTTGTTTGTTTGTTTTGTTTTTGGTCAGTTTTATGCTGTAGCAACACATTGTATAGGCCATATAACGGCGGTCAGTCAACCTACTCACTCCTCCTGAAAAGGCTAAATCTCTAACTACTAAACACATACTTTCTTCAGTGACTGACAACTGTCCTACATAATTAAAAATCATTGGTAGGTGGGAGAATGGCCATAGATATAATTTCATGACCAAGCTCCACAAAAGTATGCCCCGCCTGGGAATTGAACCTTGAACCCCTCGATCAGTAGACTTGCTTTCTACCAAATGTTTGTAATTTAATACAAAATACATTGTAGTTGATCTTTGTATCCTTACTTATAATTGCCCAACCGAAAAGTAGTGATTGTTAGTTCTTCATGTTTTCTAAGTTGCTTACAAGTACAACTATATAAAACTAAAATATTTTTGATTTTAGAATTAGATAATTTAGGTAAATTCTAACTAAAATATTGATTAAGATCTGCATTATTGATTTGATCAAATAATAAGAAGATATAAACAGATTCTCTTATTGGCACACATTAATGTATACCTAGGTGAATCATGTCTTGTTAATGAAACACTTACAAAAATCTTCTAAAGAATCTTTGTGAAAATAAAAGAGCCTAAGAACAAATGTGTGCAGTTTGAACTATTGAGACCAGGGCTCGAATTTAAGCTCACATACTGGCAAAATGCGAGTGGATTTTTAAAATTGCGAGTGACTGTTATTTTAACTCGCAAATTTTCGCGAGTTGAAATCACTGCAAAATATAACTGGATAAACTAATGAGGCTAAAATCAGCATTGAAACAACCAGATAGGTCAATGGTATAATACAATTAAATATGCACTGTAAAACATGTTTAATATTCTTTGCCTATCCCACAATAATGCAATTGTCTGTCTGTAGTTAAGTACAACACTAGGTTGTTTTTACATTGCGTATACGAATAGTCTCTATGTATGCTACTAAAATATATTGAAATAGGCGAGTGATGTTTTCATTTTGTGAGTTAAAATAAAATCAACTCGCAAATTTACAAGTCCAAGGTTTTGTAAAATTCGTGCCCTGATTGTGACAGTCTTAGTCTGTACCATTTGACCTGCCAGTATCTTCATTTTTTGTCTGCAAAATGTCAGTGCTTACACTTAGCATGCATAACCATATAGGTTGCAAAAAATAACTTGAGACAAAACACAACATAAAGCCTATTTGTTAACTATGGTGTAAGATCAATTTTTATTTCACGGAGAGAGCTCCAAAAAGCATATTTTTACTAGTTACATAGCAGCATGTGAAAATACTGCATTCTGAGTTGATGAATTGAAATTAAAAAGATTTTGCACCAAAGTTGACTAAATATTCTGTTTCTTTCATGATTATTTCTGTGTATTGTTGGACATGTTTTACACAAATTATATTGTACGATTATATTGAACTGTCCGCTTGGATATTTACACGGTTATCGCACACTGTATGTATTATTTTCCGCATTCTATATGTAGAAATTTGCAGTAAAAATTACAATGTGTAGGTTAATTTTAGTGTCGATATCTCATCTGGCTGAATGGTCGTACGGTTTAAGTGCGTCTCTGAAGCTAAATATGTCATTTTTTAATTTCTTTGTTCTTCGTTTTGTATTTTTGTTGATGTTTTACATCTATTTTATTCAGTTATTTTTGAACATAGAAATAAAACACTTCAAATCAAGCGATGTAAGAATCACTCAATTTTACTGACAGTGTCGGACGTGCTACTGTCATCATCACTTAAAGAGATGCCACCAAATTTATAACAAAGGATTCTCTACAAGTTCATTATGCAAGGGGTACAATGTGTTTTCAAAATCTGCCCATGATTTAAATGAAAAAAAAGAGATAAAAATAAGTTTCTATCAGGATTCGAACCCACGATAAAAAGATTCGTAGTCTGACTGTCTCCCCACTCGGCCACACAAACTACGATATGTATGGAAGATAAGATATAATACATAAGTGTTATGAGCTGACAATACGTTTTACGTAAACTACCGAAATTATCTGAGTATTAAAATAAACTGTGTAATGTGACATTTTAATTTATGCAATCGGACAGTTCAATATAATCGTTAGGGGTGTAACAATACGGTAAAAACCGTATTGCAATATATTGCAATACACGAAACCCGTATTGCAATATATTGCAATATATTGCAATACATAATGTTCTTTGCTCATACATGCATATCATACATTAATGCACGTGCATCGTCTCAATTTTATCAACATTGTACATAGATATTTGTATTTTCAAATGATCTACACGTATTACGCACATGTTTGAATAAGTTAGAAAAAATGTTTTGATTGGACTTTCAAAGATAATGATTCTCTCACTTTACAAAAAATATTTCAAGTTTCTGAACACATTTATCATTAATGCAGACATTTAAATTTCAGACTCTGATAAAACAATCAGTATGGTACATAGAAACTAGAAAAACCGGTTCAGAGAAAAACGAACCGGTCAAAAACCGCCAGAAGTCGTATTGCAATATTAACCGGTATATCGGTTAACCGTTACACTCCTAATAATCGTACAATAACATCATTACATGACATAATTTCATCTCCTATATGATTATATAGTCTTCTCTGTCAGGTCTACATATCTTTAGTAAGTTCAATTAAATGTGATTTTTAATTAGGTACCTTAGTCAGTTATCTTTCCCTGATAAAATCTGAAGCAATCCAATTGGTAAGTAGGTCCTTACAGTTGGAATCCTCGGATTTTATCATTGAAATTCCTATGTAAGGATAACAAAATATTTCATCAAATATCTTTCTTGTTAATGAAGATATTAACAGAAATTATAAAATTTAGATATAATTCTTTTCCCTAAAAATACCTAGCTTGAATTTTAAACAAATTAAAAAATGATTTACAAAAACAGTTATTAAGATTAATTTTGGCAAATTGACATTGAAAACATAGACTTAAAAGAGACAATTAGGGACTTAAGTCAGTTATTTCCCCTTTTATACTCTTCAAATAGGTAGGTCTAATTAGTTGGATTTCTCGGATTTTACCCTTACTTTTCAATCACAGGGAATTGTCAAGTTACCTCCCTTTGATTTTTCAAACATACCTTTTATATACTTATATACAAGGGGTACAACTGCATTTACTTGACCACTTCATCTAGATTTATTATTTTGTGACTCACAAAAAGTACTGATACCCTGGCGGCACTTTAACGAAACGATTAAATCGATTAAACATAACTCTTTGAGCTGTGAATATTAAATGTTTCATAGCGCATACCATTAATACGATTGAATTATCAAAAACATAAAAAACAGCACAAAAATCTCAACTCGGACAAGTTTGTGCACAGATGAAATCGACAAATCTCGAGGAAAATCGTTTCATTTTCATATTTCAAAATAACATATTTACCCCAATCAAAGAAAATATTTAAAAAAAAACCAATATTATTGAATAAAAATGTAATAAATATTACTCTCCACCTTGACAGAAACACTTGCGAGCCATAAAAAGCGAAGTTAACAAACTCTATTCGATAATCAATGTTGTAGCTGGTATCCCTAATTTATTCAAGAAACTTGTAAGAAACTTTTTGATTGGTTAATTTTGCAAACAAAAATCGCCAAGACTTCCGACTAATTCACTGTTTCAAATTTGGAAGATTTCGACTTTTTCACAGTATTTTGGTTGTCCCGTTTGAAAGTAGGAAAAACCCCGTACGGTTTGTCGAATCAGAAATTGTTTAACTAATTAGATTATTATGTTTGTGACGTATTAGTGAAAATGGTTGTGAGAATGATTTTTTAAGGTTAAATCAGATAAAAAGTGTACATATATTCGTTTTGTTTTATGACAGGTTAAAATTGGCACGATGTTTTGTATTTTTATAACTAGTGAAGCGAGAAACACAATCTAACACGGATTAATTCATGCTGAAATCGATGTAACATTGAAATTTTGTCAATTTTCATTCTGTTCAACTGTGCACAAACTTGTCCAAGTTGAGATTTTTGCGCTGTTTTTTATGCTTTTGATAGTTTAATCGTATTAATGGTCTGCGCTTTGAAACATTAAACATTTATATCTCGAAGCCTTATGTTTAATCGATTAAATTGTGCAGTTAAAGTGCTACCAGGGTATCAGTATTTTTTGTGAGTCACAAAATAATAAATCTAGATGAAATGGTCTGGTAAAGGCAGTTGTACCCCTTGTATATATGTATATAAAAGGTATGTTTGAAAAATCAAAGGGAGGTAACTTGACAATTCCCTGTGATTGAAAAGTAAGGGTAAAATCCGAGAAATCCAACTAATTAGACCTACCTATTTGAAGAGTATAAAAGGGGAAATAACTGACTTAAGTCCCTAATTGTCTCTTTTAAGTCAGTATCAATTTTGTTTAGAACGGAAGTGTTAGCTACCAAGACCAAGATATGTTCTAAATACAATACTGGTTAAATACTTGTTAGCTACCAAGACCAAGATATGTTCTAAATACAATACTGGTTAAATACTTGTTAGCTACCAAGACCAAGATATGTTCTAAATACAATACTGGTTAAATACTTGTTAGCTACCAAGACCAAGATATGTTCTAAATACAATACTGGTTAAATACTTGGGTCAAGAGATCTAAGCCTCTCCAGGAATTGTGATGTAAGATAACTATCTGCAATAAATATGCCAAAAGAATTTCCCAAAGGTAGTGTATTAAAAGATCATTTTACTTTCATGCTTTATGGTAAAATGTGGTATTATTTGATGAAAATATTTAATGAAAGTATGAATTTTATATTTCATCGTCAATGACAACATTTTAAAAGATAAATGATGCCATCATGGAGAAGAAATGATGTCACGTTTTAATCTGTGTAAAATACCTCTAACAAAACACAAAACTTAGCATAAAATGAAACAGAACATTCATCAACTTGGGAGTAAGATTTTTTATTTCAACTTGTTAACTCAGGAACTGAGTTCATTTGTGGCTATGCTACATGTACTTGTGAAAAATATGTTTTCTGAGCTCCCGCGGTGCAATAAAAATTGATCTTACTCCAAAGCATTCGGAACTACCTAGGCGATCTTCTACACAGATAAACCTCGGATATCATAAGCTGAAAAAGTAGATCTAAAGGAATTTGGATTCTGTGGTAATATAGTCCGAACTACACAGAAATACGACATGTGAAACATTGTACTGACGAAATGATGTGATAGAGCGTGTAACAATGTTATTATTGAAGGTTGACATGAAAACTGCAGTTGCCGAACCTAATAACCTGGTTGTATTCCTACTACGTCTGATTTCCGAGGTATATCTTCGTAGATGATCACCGAGGCTGTTCCGAATGACTCCAAAGTTGACAAATATCCTGTATATTTTAGCATAACCTGCTCTTTGTCGTTGTTCTCCATCCAATAGGATTAAAACACTATCTGAAACTTTCTTCTTGCATAACTTATTTATTTTAATTCTGACAAGCTCACAGTCTAGGTCTAGATTAGCTGGCTCTTGCTGTATTATAATATTTGTTGATTGGTCAGCACAAAGGTCATTTGAATGTGACCCCATGTGTACTGTTTAGAGATCCTATGATAGGGGTCTGCATGTACAGTACCCACAAAAGTTTAGAGACCAAAGAAATACAATAAAAAAATCAATTTTATCAATTGGTTTCAGTAGAACCATTATTTTAATTATATTTAAAATAGTTGATGATTGAATGAAAATAAATTTCTTGAATGCATCATATTTATAGGATTCAGCATCTGATTATCCAAAAGCCATTAAAACCAATTCAATGTAATTCTTTTCTTTAACATAAATTTTGTCTCAACTACAAAAAGTACCATCACAAAAAAAAGGGTAAAACTAAAAAGCATTTCCGATAAATAGTATTCGAAGTTTTGATAAAACCTATGTAGTAGGCTTACAAAGTGAAAATGACTCCAAACTTTTGGTGGGTACTGTATTATATCTGTTTAAGGAGATAGTTATAGACATTTGTCAGTTATCTTTCCCTGATAAAATCTGAAGCAATCCAATTGCCAAGTAGGTCCTTACAGTTGGAATCCTTGGATTTTATCATTGAATTCCTTTGTAAGGATAACAAAATATTTCATCTAATATCTTTCTTGTTAATAAAGATATTAACAGAAGTGATGAAATTTAGATAGCTCTTTACCTTAAAAATACTTAGCTTGAATTTCAAGCAAATCAAATGATTTTCAAAAAAGTTATTAAAGATTAATTTTGTCAAATTGACATTGAAAAGTAAGGATAAAATCCGAGTAATCCAACTAATTGGGCTTACCTATTTGAAGACTATACAAGGGGAAATAACTGACTTAAGTCCCTTATTATACGCATTAACAATTGTGTCATTTACTAATGTTTTATTTGAACTTTTCAGGAAATTTTACCAGTGATTATAATGGTTGTTGGTGAAGATAATATTATAATTATTATATGATATGATGATAGTGAATGACTTGTAGACGGTACTGTAACTCAGATATATCATGGTAGGTGGGCATTTATTTTATGAAATCTCTCTCAATAGACTATATCTTGAAATCAAATATTTGGGTTTTCCCATGCAGTACAAACAAATTTTCACCGTCACAATGAAAATATGTGTACAAAGAACAATTGAATTTAATCCATATTCTGTGCTTTTCAGCAATAATGTGTTATAAACTTATTTACCTGTGCATGGTGGAAAACCCAACAATTCGAGTTCATAATTAGGTCTATTTCAGTCATCACTTTAAATTTCTATTGATCCTGTGAGTTTTAATTGTTTGGATCAAATCCTCCATGTAAAAACTGAATCTAGCTGTAAAGTAGGTCTTGAGCAAAATTATTTGAGCAGTTATTTCTGCCACACACAAGCTAATGTAGGCATTTTTGGACTAAGAAATGTATAATAGCTATATTTGCACTATTTGAATCTCTCTTTTTTTTGGCTTTGGTAAGAATTTGCACAAAAACAAGTGTTTGTTTGTGTTTGTGACTTGCCAAACTCCCCGCAGCAGTAACTGTTATTTTCCTTGATTAAATCAATAACCACTAGGGATTTAACGATGATCGATTATAATCGATAATCTATCGTTACCTTAGAAGTGGGAGACAATTGATTATGAAGTTTAATAATCGATTATCGCTAATATCAGTTATTAATTTTTTTGACAATAAGACAATCAAGTTTTAATTTATTAATATTACTAGAGAATAAATATTTTATAGGAATAAAACTCTTCTCGTTTAAAACATGATGATTAATAATAATAATAATGATAATGATCATGATCATGATCATTTATTTATTTATTATTTTTACTACTTTGTTATTGTAAATCAGTGAGATCAGTGTTGATTTTTTTGGTCGGCGACATGGAATTCACCATCACTGGACAATATATAGTCCCTTTTCTATACTGTATGGGAACTGAAAATGTCTGAAAATTGATTTTATTATTAAACATAAACAACCACTAAATCACTAATTATAGGTTTAGCATGCATGATTTAATATTTTATTATATGAAACAAAATCACTTAAACCATTGCAAGGTAATGTCATATATATTCAGAATGAAAACCCTGAGTAAATGTTTCGATTAAGTAATCAATGATTGGTTGAAAAGGGTTGTTCGATTATTTCCAATGATCCATTATGATTTTTTTCCAATTTTGAAACCCTAATAACCACTGCCACCACAAGTAAATTCGTCCCTCAGAGAGCCGAATATTTTTTTTCATCTTTTCTGTTACAATTCAATATTTTCTATAAATTGAGTCTTCTTGCATGAAATTATAATGTTCAAAGTACATAAAAATAAAAAATAATTTGTAAAAATAGCAAAGCGTGACAAAGCACTGTTAGGAGTTTGGGCATTCTATAAATAGATGGTATTACTAGCGTCACGTGATTTATGTGTTGGCAGTGGTGAAGTAGCAAAGCATGCCGTAAGCACTGTGAGGAGTTTGATGACTTACCAGGTATAAATCAATTATGTAAACATAGTGTTACTGTACTTTTACTTTTGGACTTGTCTTTTTATGAGAGAAACCCATAAGTCCAAAATATTATGGTACAGTTTTAAAGTATTTCATTCTTATGAAAATAAATTTAATTGATCTATAATATTCATTGCTATAAATCAAATAATTTATGAAAACTTGTTTTTAAATCTATGATCAGGGGCGGATCCAGATTTTTTTTCCTTGGGGGGGGGGGTCCGAACTTTTTCTAAGGGGGGGGGGGTGTTCAACCACAACCACATTATACACTTTTAGCAGAATAATGCAATATATTAATTATTAAACTACATAACCATTAAATCTGTGTCAAGCACTGAGAAAATTTGCTTCATGCTACTTAAAAATGACCTACAGTCAAGAAATACACATATGGACGGGTACATTTTGGAAATTCCAGGGGGGGTCTCGACCCCCTGAACTCCCCACCACCACGCTGGATCCACCTATGTTTAATTGTTGATTGTAGAGAACTTTGAACAATAAAAAAATCTGATTACATGTATATGGAGTTAACTGATCTTCAGAAACAACTGTTGGTTTTTGTCAAAATCTTGCAGTAGCCAAAACATAGAAATATTCAAATTGTGCAGAAGATAACTTGTGCATAGAATTTCATTGCCTGAAAATCTCCCCTTTTATCTGCTAATTGTAATTGTTTATTTGAATCCTCTGCCCAAATATTTTTTTGCAGATCTCCTAGATTACCTTTAGATTCAATTTTTGTGCCAAAGAATCACTATTACGGACAATGATCATTTTGAAATTAAAAAAACGATCAATATTGAAAGAACCAATTGAGAATTTTAGGGGAAAGAAAAGATGGTTATTATTTTATACACTACATCATGTCATTCAATTATTTGAGTAGTGAGAGAAATCTGTGCACAGCATAGCTTATTTACTTTATCATTAACTGTTATAGGTCACATGACTAAAGTAGGGCTGCGGTATTTCAATTCGATACATCGATACATAGAGGGCGCAGATTTAATTTCGATTTCAGGCACAGTGTTTTTTGATTCAATACCAACCTTTAAACTTGTCTATAAGGATTTAACACTTTTAAGTTACACAGATGAACTATTGATACATCAATCAGTATGAAATTATATTTGCTTTCAAATAAATGTTGAAAATTTAAATAACAATTTTAACAACATTAGTTAGTTTTAAGCTCAATGAATGATTTGATGCGCATTTGGAATGAACTATACTATTTAATAAATCAAATCGACTTTTCAGTGAATTGTTGCAGCCCTAGACAATAGACCTTGTAAAAATGATGAAATTTGTCTGAGCGTATATGTACATTATTATAAAGAGTCTGTGGTGTTTTGACCATGACATGGTGGCTGATTTATGCCATGTCGTATTTTCGTTTCTTCGCCGCAAAGAAACGAAAAACCGAAGACATGACAAACTATGGATTTGTCGTGTCTTCGTGTTTTCGTTTTTTCGCGGCAAAAAAACGAAAATACGACATGGCATAAATCAGCCACCATACCATGACAAGGTACTATATAGTCAAATGTATCCTAGCTTAAGGTCTGTAGTCATGTGATCTACAATAACTAACAAGGTTAACAAAAATAAGTTTTTCTTTCATTATTCTTTGCAGACAAATAATTGAATGACATCAAATAGTGCATATGATAACAACTATCTTTTTTACAGGAGCTAGCTGGCATTGCTAAGTGCTTACAACGTTTGACCGGTAATCATTGGATAGCCAGCTCCGATTTGGTTGGAATCCCATCCAAAACCTACCCCGTTGTTTCATTGAGCAAGAAACTTTATCCTACTTGCTCAGTACTGGGAGACCAGGAAGCAGACTTGAAAGTGATTTACCTAAGTTATAAGAACATGTTGAGCTTAAGTAAATTAGTATAAAATAACTATCTATTCATCTTAAAATTTCAGTTGATTCTGTGAGTTTTGATTGTTTGCTCCAAAGCTCTGCACAGAAACTGAATAAAGCTGTGAAGAATGTCTCATGCATTAAGTTTTTAGAAAATTACTCAACCTAAAAAATTCCAATTCAGAAGCTAATGTAGGCATTTTGTACAAAAGAAAATATAATAGCTATTTTTGCACTATCAGTATTTTTCATTTTTTATTGTTTTTGACAAAAACAAGTGTTTGTTTACATTCTGCAGACCATATGACTGAACAGGGTACATATTATTTGACAACATTAAACGTGCACTTCATTAGTTTCCGTATCGATTTACGGCTTAGTTAGTATACATTCGTCAAGTTTCGTTGCTTTAATAAGTGACAATACAAATTATGGATGAAAAATAACGATTGTATTATATCAAACGGTGTGTGGTGCAGAGGTAAAGTACTGACTTGTCAATCGAAATACCCTGGGTTCGATTCCCACAAAGGTTGATATTTTTTTTGTAAAATCGCAAACACTAATAACATAGTAGCAACACTATGACTTACTTATTACTTTTACTGATTGATTGAATATTAATTATATATCATTTAACAACATTTTTGTCTCTTTATTATCATACATTTTTCTTTATTTATATTTTAAAAATAAATTTGTGACATAGTTAAAGACTGAAGGACTTTCATACATGAAAACGCCCATTATGAGTGTAATACACTTTCGCTTAGATTTTGTTAAATCATGGAAACCGCGCGCCGTCGTGTTAACAAGTATTTGTAAAACATGTAACAATTATGTTTAAATAGCAAAAAATAAGATTTGATGTGGGATTGAACCTGTAGCCTCTTGATCGTGAGGTGGTACGTTTTACCACTACACCAAGTCCTTAGATGCCTCTTTGTGTCCTATTACTAAAACTTAAAGTAATACATTTGTGTATTTACGGAGATTTCATACGGAAATTCACGACTGTGCATACAGTGCATGTTTAATGTTGTCAAATAATACAAATGTAATTGCTTGATCTTCATAATGTAAACAAACGTTTGTTTTTTATCAAAATCTTGCAGCAGTCAAAAAACAGAGGTGATTCAAATAGTGCTTAAAGTAACTATCAGATTTTATGTCAGAAAATGTTAGCCTGAATTGTGATTGTTTTCACACAAATAAATTTTACTAATGACCTTGTTTACTGTTAGAACCAATTTTTGTGCAGCAGATATTTAGCTTACAAATTACAATCAAGTTTTACAGAACCAGCTGGGTATCATATTTTTTAGGGGAGAGAAAGGTAGTAATCATGGGCGGATCCAGGGGGGGGTCAGGGGGGTTCGGACCCCCCCCTAGAATTTGGAAAATGTACATGACCATTGGTGTATATCTTGCTTGTAAGTCATTTTTAAGTAGCAACTTTTCTCGGTGCTTAACATAGATTTAATGGTTATGTAGTTTTTATTATCAATATGTTGCATTTTTTCTGCAAAATGTGTATAATGTGGTTATGGTTCGAGGTTCGGACACCCCCCCCCCCCTAGAAAAGTTCGGACCCCCCCCCTAGAAAAAAATCCTGGATCTGCCCCTGGTAATTATTTTAAGCACTGTATGATGTCATTCAATTATTTGTCTAATAAGCAAAATCGATGAACATGTATAGTATAGGACTACAGTTGAATTACAATTTTTTAAGTGGCATCTTACTCGTAAAAACTTTCGGCAAAATACACGTACTGAACAATTAATTTTGTTTTTTCATAAGAATAAATACTTGAAACTGTGCCACAATATTATAGACTTCTGTGTTTCCCCCAAAACTCATGTGTCCAAAATTATACACTTTTACAAAATTGATTTATTATAAGTCACATAGGATGTTACAATGTATAAAAACTGGTATAACCCTATAGATGCATACCAAAACTCACAATTTAATGTAAGTGAAGTATGTAATCATTATAACTATGTAGTTCAAGCTCAGTAGTGAGTTCAGTTACGGCGAACATTTCAGAACGTTCCGTAACGATACATTCGGAACTCCTCGGCCATTTAATCTCGGACATATTTAGACGCTATTTTGAAACTACTGGTGTTGAAGTAAACAAATATATGATCGTGTAGGCATTGAGTGATGTTTCGTTTTTAGTCTGTTAATTTTGAAACATCACTCATTGCCTTAACGATTGCATGTTTGTTTATAAGATTAGATTATTCGCTGCGAATGGCCGAGGAGTTCCGAATGTATCATTATGTAACGTTCTGTAACGTTTTGTGTAATTGAACACGCTACAGGTTTATATTGTCGCACTATACTAACTTAGTATACAGTACCCACCAAAAGTCTGGAGACATTTTTAGATTGTAGGCCTATTGAATAGTATTTATCTAAAATTTGGTAACTGTTTATTTTTAAATGCTTTGTAGTTTTGCATTAATTTTTGGTTATCATTGTAATTATAACTGAGACTACAAAAATAGTTTAAAAGCTATGTTAAGGAAAAAAAATACAGTAAACATGGTTTTGGAGGCTTTAGTATGTCAGATGCTGAATCTTATAAATGTGTTGAATTTATGAAATATGTTTTCATTCTATCACAAACCATACTTTAATAAACTAAAAATAATGATTCAGCAAAAGAAATCATCAAAATTCAAGAATTGTAGTAAATTTCTTATGACTCCAAATTTTTGGTGGGTACTGTAGTTAAAGCTTATTTAACTGTCACTGGCGCTAACAATAACCCCTTGTATTTATAAACCCTCTACAGTACTTCTGTACTTACGATTGATAAGATAGTTATCCATACCTGTCTAAATTAGCAGGGTTAGTGTGTGCTCCACTGACAGTTAAATAAAGATTTAACTATTGGTGCAAATATGTTAGACAAGAAAGTGAATCAATGAAGTTTGTTTGTCTTTTTCACAGGATCATCCTTGGAGGTCTGCTGTGTATAGGATATCACTCAGCTTAGACCATGATCAAACTTGAGACCGAAAAATTCTACATCATATGTGTGTCATTTGGGGACAAGATAGAAAGATATGTAAAGGTATATTTTGGTTATTGTTGTTGTTTTAGGGCCCGTTTCACCAACACATCGCTTGCCTGTTTTTCGGCGATATATCGCCAATTTTAAATAATTTCGCCAATTGCGTTTAATCAAATCGTAAATCGGTGATATCGCCATTTGTTCCTCGCCATCGCAAATTTTCAACGCCAATTGCGTTTCATCAAATTATCGTGCATCGCCCGTGCACCTGTTAGAGGCGATAACGCCTAAAAATCAGCGATCACCAAATACATATCGCAAGGCAGCATATAGGCAGCTGTTATCAAAAAAATTTATATACATTCGATCCCAAAATGATTGTTCAATGAATCTCCCCCTGTAAGATTATAAATTAAACTTATTCTGTTTAGGAAATATATATACATATTATTTTCTTCATGGTATACTCTTTTTAATACTAGGTAAAAGTTGATGAATTTTTTTTTTTTAATTTGGATATCTCCATTAATCTACTTGGCTGTATGGTTTGTTTACATCTAAAAATAACTTCTACAGATATTGTCTGACGTCATCCTTATATCGTAACTAGTCATAAAATAACACAGTGTAAATAGGTTGCCAAATTATTATTAATAAAACACTTGTGATGGTCCTGTGCAAATGATTTTCTTTTACTTGTACAGTTCTGTCAATTCTAACCACTTCAACCTCTTTTCAGAGGGTTTAACATTATGATTCATTTTTTTAATGAAAATATGTTGATTTTTGTGTATGAAATCTACCATCACTGTTAACTCTTCTTCCCTCCAAACCCTGCCAGCGGCTGCGCTACTTTCCATTTTGTTTTCATCTGCAGCTTGACATACAGGTGCGCGCTCTATGACATCATACAATATTGGACTGGTTTTGATATTTTACATCGCCGATTTGCAAAAAGTAGCGAAAATGTTAATGAAACGTGTCGTAAGGAAATATAGCCAAACAGCAAGTTGTGATTGGCGATGGCAATGAACACATGCGAGCGATTTTAAATTTTGATGAAACGGGCCCTTAACTAATTGATCATGAAACATTAGATTCTCAGCTGTTCTGCTACAACTCAACTCGTGCTCAACTCACCTTGAAGTAGGGACAAAATTTGGAGGGTCAATACCTTAAGTGTTTTAAAAAAGCATAATTAATTATTAATTATTAAATAATTTATAACAAGGGAGACAATGTAGTAATATGTATCAAAAACTAACTTAAACAAGACAGTCAGAATGATCTCCCTTCTAAAACAAAACTATTGAATAGATTTTGACTCTGTTACAATATTTTATTAGTATTTATTAGTAAATTAAGTTATTACAATCATCTTATAGTTTTCAATATATTCAGGGCATGAATTTAACAAAAACTTGGACTAGCAAATTTTTGCGAGTTGCTTTTATTTCAACTCACAAATTGAAAAAATGACTTGCATTTTTTTCAAATTTTAATAGCATACAAAGTAACTATTCGTATATGCAATATAAAAGCAACTTAGTACTATACTTACTAAAGATAGAACAAGTGCGTTCTAGTGAGATAGACAAGGTTATCAAACATGTTTTTACTGTGAATCTTTAATAATATTATATCATCGATCTATCTGGTCATTCAAAAGCTGATTTTAGCCTCATTAGTTAAGACATTATTATTTTGCAGTGATTTAAACTTGCGAAAATTTGCAAGTTAAATAAAAATAACTCGCAATTTTCAAATTCTACTCGCATTTTGCGAGTATGCGAGCTTAAATTCTAGCCCTGATATATTCTAAAAGTGTAAGTTTATCATGTTGTGAAAATATTTATAAAATTAAAAAAAATGATAATTAGCAATTTAGAATATAAAATAAGAAAGATTTAAAAATGGAAAGATTTGAAATATGATGATTGCATAATAATGTGTCAAAGATATTTTAGTTTTTGCAGATTGAAAATGTATTGTTTTATATTAAGATAAAGTTAAATGACACTTTTTATGATAATTGTAAATTTAATGTTTATGTTTAAATTTTACTCTTTTGGAAATTTATCAATTAGAAAAACCTAATAGATACATAGTAGAATGTTTTTATAAAAGTAAATATTTGTTAAAAAATTTTTTTAGATAACATTCAACAATGAATCTATATGAAGTTAGACAACTGTCACCATTAAGGTTCTTGGTGTTATGTTGTTCATTTTAAATAAGATTAAATAAATTTAATTGAATTTATTGCAAAACTTCAAAGATTACTTGGAATAAAATGCGATAATAAAGGTAGAATTCTACTTTTAATACAAAACTATTATTGTAACTATAGTAAATTTTTAACAAAACTTGTATCTAATTGTGTTTTCTCCTTGTCCTTTACTTAAATTTTATCAACTATTACTAAACAATTTTGAGGGTTGTCGCAAGACTGTAGTAAGTGTATTGATTTAATTAAAGAACAGGTTACTACAGTCTTGGGGGCAATCCACGTTTTGTATATAGAGAAATTAAAAACTTACACTATTTTCATACCAAAGGGAGATAACCACTTATCAACAGTTTTCATTATTATTTTGTTTCCTAATCCATTCATAATATTATTGTACGATTATATTGAACTGTCCGATTGCATAAATTAAAACGTCACATAACACAGAATATTTAATGCTCGGATTAACTCCTGCAGTTCATGTGGAATGTATTGTTAGAGTAAACACTTATGTATTATATCTTGTATGCAATGTGTATCAAAGTTTGTGTGGCCTAGTGGTAAGACGGTCGATCTGTCAACCTTTTAGTCGTGGGTTCGAATCCCAATAGATACTTATTTTTATCTATTTTTTTCTTATTTAAATCGTGGACGGATTTTGTAAAACACAATGCCTTTGTGCATCATGAAAATCATAATTGTCTTTGTTAGTTTTTACCGCCAAAAATAGACACCGTAAAAGAGAACGCCCAGTAGCTCAAAGGACACTGCCAGTGAAACTAAATACTATTTGACATTGTTTGGTTGTAGTGCTTTTTGTATTCAAAAAGATACTGAATAAAATTAAACAAAATATTCAGAAAATTGAAATGCTAACAATAAAAAGAATAAAAAAATTAAAAAGGCATCTGTAGATTCAAACTCGCGTCCATTCCAAAAATAGATATTCTGAAGCGTTTCACTTTAACCGCATGACTATTGAGTCGGATTGGATATCGACACTAAATTAACACTAAATTAACCTACAAATTGTATTTTCTATTGCAAAATTCTATATATAGAACACGGAAAATAATATATACAGTATGCGATAACCGTGTAATTATGCAATCGGACAGTTCAATATAATCGTACAATAACATAATGTAATGACTTGAAATTATTATGATATGAACATTTATGATAGCTTTCAAGTATAATGATTGTACGTTGGTATTATGGGAATTCTACCTTTATTATCCAGGGTTAGCCAAACAATTGTGTTTTAAATCATAGATATAGAAAAATAGAGGCACACATGGAAGATTGGATTTATCCAAATGTGTAGCCTCTTTAAATAAAGTCTTTATTATTATTATTATTATTATTATTATTATTATTATTATTATTATTATTATTATTATTATTTTATAATAATAATAATTATAATAATAATAATAATATCTACACAACATGATAACCTTACATTTAATAAAAAAATAGTTTAAAAGATGGTTTTTAACTTTAATAACTAATAATATATAATCCTTGTTGAGTGTCTAGGTTTAGTTGTTCACGGGTTGGGTTTTCTGTTCATATGAGCTGAGTTGTCTTTGGGTTGAGTTTGTCGGATCCTTCTCATCTCAGATAAAAAGTTCAATGATTGCAGATCTCAGATGCAGACAAGCAGAGGAAGATATATATTACGGTGACAATACCATTCAACTATGATGTCACAAATGTTACAGTTTCAAGAGGAAAAAAGTCAAGAATCCGCCCCAACTGAGAGACTTAAAGAGTTTTAAGTATTTTTTAATGTTGTCAGATTTCCATGATACCTAGGATAACCGACTACGATTTTCAAATGCTAACTATTTAAAGAAAATGGAGAAGACTTGTAACTGAAGCAAACTGAACCCGGGTCGATAGCCCAGTTGGTAGCGCGCCTGGATTTGGAATCTCATGCCTAAGGGGGTGCGGGTTTGAATCCCACCCCGGGGAGGTTATACCCTTCCATGAAAATTTGACAATAATGTCGATTTTCCTCCATTGAATAGATAATAGGGAGAAGTTTCCTGCCTTGTGGAAGGGTAGGTGAGTACTGGTTATAGACAATGGTCCAGGAAAGCTAGGTTAGGTGCGCTGGACGCCGTAAAATGATATAAATTGTGTTGACACGGCGTAATAAATAAATAAATTAAGAAGCAAGCTGAAAATAGGCATTGAAGATGTGATGTACAGCAAATAGTACACACTTCTCTGCTTAGTCTTGCATAGGTATTATGGAAATGTGACAAAAATTAAAATATTTACAGCTCTTTAAATGTCTAAGTCGAGCAATTTCTTAATTTTATTCTTCTTGAAACCATAGCATTTGTGAAGTCATTGTCATGTGGTATTGTGACCCTGTATACATTGCCATCTAAAAGTACCTTTACACTTGACACAGTGTACACAAGGGGATCCAGGGGCGCAGAATTACTTTGCTCAACTTGTCTGACTTGTACAGTTGTCTGCGGACAGTATCACAATACTTTCTTCCCTGACAACATCTAACCGGGTCATTCAAGTTTTATAACTGGTTCTAGCAGTTCTATACTGTTCTCTGCTAACCTGACTTTTTTTCTTTTGTTTATGTCTAAAATAGATTTGGCTATTTAAGAATATAAGTTAGAAGTAAATGAATTAATACACCAGGTTTGACCATCATGGTTCCATTTATAATGTTGAAATAAAAATTGAATCGAAAATGAAAACTGTTTAACATGTTCTTAAGGTAGAATTCTAGAATTCCCTTTATACAAATCTATGTAAAAATCTGATATTTTGCTTGTACAGATTCTTAAATTACGTAAACTACAATATATTACCAACTTATTTAAATTACACAATTTTTCATATCAAAGGGAGATAATTTATCAGTAATTTTGCAACAGACTTTTGTTTGATGAATCTAATTCATACTTAATAATTAACATTATGTAAGGTGAAAAATATTATGTTTTGCAATAATTTATCATGATTTTGAAATATATGAATGACTGTAAAATAGCATTATGGGAATTTTACCTTAAATGTTATTGTTTGTTTTTTCAAAACATCAATAATTTTATAGTGCCTTTGTTAATGTGATAAATGATATTTGTATAATAAGCTTTTAGCTTAGGTATAAAATAATTTTAGTAGGCTGTTGGTGTATATATAAAATAATTCCATTTAGTCACTGCGAAATTATTCAAGCTTTGGCAGTTTTAAAAATCAAACTGTAAATACATAGAATAAGAAACTATTGTTCAATTTTATTCAACTTTTAGTGGCACATAAATTAACCCCATTGATTTGAATATTCACTACAGCACTTCTGTACTCTTATTGATAAAATTAAATTTATGTCAGCAGAGTTAATTTATGCTCCACTGACAGTGGAATAAATTTGAACATTTAAATAATGCCCACTTATGTTTTTCATTATATTGATAGTTATCTCCCTTGGTTATTTCAGAACTAGAATGTATTCAAACTCCTCACAGTGCTTACGTCACGCTTTGCTACTTTAACCACAAACTCCTCACAGTGCTTACGTCACGCTTTGCTACTTTAACCACAAACTCCTCACAGTGCTTATGTCACACTTAGCTACTTTAACCACAAACTCCTCACAGTGCTTACGTCACGCTTTGCTACGTTAACCACAAACTCCTAACAGTGCTTGTACGTCACGCTTTGCTATTGATTTAATAAAGGGAAATAACCGCTGTGGGGAGTTTGGAATGTATTTAGTTAAGTTATGAATGGTTATCTCCCTTTCTTATTTCAGCACTAGAATGTATTTAGTTATGTTATGAATGGTTATGATGACAATGAAACTAAGGATCTCTACTCTACAGACCTCCATCACCAGAACTTTCAACTATACAGAGCAGATACTTTTATTCCTTGATTTAAATTATATGGAATATGTGTTATCACTGTTATGTCAAGGTCAGGTACAACTCCAACCATGGAAAACTCAACCCGAAGTAGAGACTGCTTTATTACATGTGGACAACTTATCCTATATCATATATTATTTTTAAGTTTATCGTGTATGAAAGATATTAAGGAATAAAATGAATGATTATTTCATATCTATATAGTTGTGAAAAAGTGAGAGTAGCATTTAAATTATCATTTTTAATTTAAAATTATCATTTTTTAAATCAAATAATAATCATATTAGATACATGTTGAGATGTTCTGGGGTTGAATTGTCTTCAGGTTGAGTTGTTCCTATGGATGGCATAAGTTCCTTTGTGTTGAGTTGTCGTGATCTAGTATTATACAATAAGAGACTTTAGACAGTGATTTCCCCTTGTATACTATTTAAATAGGTAGGTTCTATTAGTTGGATCACTTGGATCACTTACTTATCAATAGAAAATTGCCAAAAAATAATCATTAATAACTTTTTTGTAAATCATTTAATTTGTTTGGAATTTGAGATAAGTATTTGTAAGGTAAAAAACTATCTAAATTTTATCACTTCTGTTAATATCTTCATTACCAAGAAAGATATTAGATGAAATATTTTGTTATCCTTACTTAGGAATTCAACAATAAAATCCAAGGATTCCAACTGAAGGGTATGACTTAACAGCGAATATGAGTCATATTCGCGAATATGAGATAAAGTGCGAATATGACTTTTATTTTTCAAATACAGTAAAACTTGGATATAACATACTCGCTGGGCCAAAGAAAAAAGGTATGTTATAACCAAGGTATGTTATATCCATATAGCATACTAAGTATGTTATATACAAAATATGGAAATTGGGCCAGGAAAAATGGTATGTTATAACCGAGTGTATGTTATATCCATGTAGCATACTAAGTATGTTATATACAAAATATGAAAATTGGGCCAGGAAAAGTGGTATGTTATAACCGAGTGTATGTTATATCCATATAGCATACTAAGTATGTTATATACAAAATATGAAAATTGGGCCAGGAAAAGTGGTATGTTATAACCGAGTGTATGTTACAACCAAGTATGTTATAACCAAGTTCTACTGTAACTCTAAATATACTTGTCACGTCGACCAAATATTGTGTATTTACTTAGAATAAAGTTATTTAGTATTAGTTTAACTTTTAAAATGATTTTTTGTAAAGAAATAAAGTTTTTATCCAGGATAATATATTAATTGAGTCATATTCGCCTTACAATCTAAGCGAATATGACTTCTTTGTCATTTTTAAAGATTACAAATTGAAAATATATGTTCAAGTTGAACAATTTACTATTCAAAAAAGTATATTTGCTACAATATTTGATAAATAATAATTAATATTTTTATTCTGTTTCATATTGCTCGTAAATTAATTAAAACATTATGATCATCAAATCTCATATTCTCTGAGTTACTAAAAATAGATCATATTGGCTCAGCGTTCTTCAACCAGCGAATATGACTTTTAGCTTTGTGAATATGAATGTTGTGTTTAAGTTTAAGTATAAAAGAGTTAAAATATATGTTCAAGTTAAGAAAATTATTTAATAATCATTATATTTTGTTTAATATTGCTAGAAATTTAAGTAAAACATTACAGAAAATCTCATGTTCGCTGAGTTACTATTAATAGATATTCGCTCAACATTCTTCTACCAGCGAATATGACTTTTAGCTTTGTGAATATGAATTTAATGTTTAAGTTTAAGATTTTAAGAGATAAAATATATGTACAAGTTTGGAACATTTATTCAAAAACCATAATATTTTGTTTAATATTGCTAGTAATTTAAGTTAAACATATTAGAAAAATCTCATATTCACTGAGTTACTAAAAATAGATCATATTCGCTCAGCGTTCTTCAACCAGCGAATATGACTTTTAGCTTTATGAATAATTTCGTGTTTTAGTCTTAATATAAGAGTTGAAATATATGTTTTAACTGTTTACCAGGTTTTATAAACGTAAATATTAATTCAATAAATTGGCTGAACTAAACTGCACCTCAAAGTGCACTTCAAGTGCACTTCAGGTGTGGATGAAGTGCACTCCAAGTGCACTAGGGTGTAAACTTGAGTGTGAACTCAACTGTATCTGCATTCGTGCACCGTTTTACATTGAATATTTCAGCATAAAATAGAAATAAAAAAGACATAATGAAAAAGTTGAGAACACGTTAAATTTGTAATATTATCATCATTATCACTTTCAAACTTTGATGTCTTTTGTTTTATAAATAAACAATAATTATTAAAACAACAACCTTCAATAAATAACATTTAAGACTATGAATGTGGTTCCTTTACTGTATAAACTATTGTAATTTTATGAAACTGTTTTTGTCAGTTTGTAAAACGTGATAATTTTGTAATAGCATAATTCTTTACATTCTATTGGTGACACCCTTAACTTACACAATTTTCAAATGCCGACAGTATAGGCGGTTACTATATGGAGACGATAATGTCAGTTTCATCAAACGTTACATGTCTAATTGCGTGCTAATGTGTTTTTAATCATGTTTTCTTCACTAAACATGTACACATCTTTAGGTTTGTTCATAAAAATATTCATTTACATAGATTATATATATATCTTTATCAAAATAGTATAATGAAGTGTCTGTTGTGGGACAATGGCAGAACGTGCAATATTTCAGCATGAAATTTCCATTAATAAAACTTCAATTCCATGATAAATAAAGCCCCATTATCAAGACTTAGCTAAAAGTCATATCCGATTGTAGAAGAACACTAAGCAAATATAATCTAATTTTACTAATTAATACTAAAAGTCATATGCGCTGGTAGGAGAACGCTGAGCGAATATGATCTATTTTTAGAAACTGAGCGAATATGAGATTTTATGACGAGTTTACTTAAAGAATTCAACTACATGTACCCTTATTAAACAAAAAATCTTATTTATTAGATAATCTAGCACAAAAACCTTTTTGAAATAAAATATTTTCAAGTTATTAAATCTTAACCTAATATTTTAAAAGTCATATTCGTCGTGAAGAACGATCTATTTTTAGAAACTGAGCGAATATGAGATTTACATAGCTAATATGCCTTCAAACTACGATAAATCACAAACTCGCGCAGTTTCCTATTATTTTCTAATTACAGTCATAGTTTCATATATGACATTATGTAATAATAAATTAATTAATTATCCCATAAGTTCTAAGCAAAAATGTCCAAAAAACATTCATATTCGCATTGTTATTATCAACGTATCCTAGCGAATATGACTTGAAAACTGCTAAAACTTCAATAAAATCATCATTTTAACAGTAGATTTTTTAATTTTCAGGAGATAATCAACATATTAAATGTTGGGAAATAAATTCAATATAAATAATTGTATACATAAAGAGTTATTTGAAAAATAAAAATCATATTCGCACTTTATCTCATATTCGCGAATATGAGTCATATTCGCTGTTTAGTCATACCGCCAACTGAAAGGACCTACTTACCAATTGGATTGCTTCAGATTTTATCAAGGAAAGATAACTGACTAAAGTCCCTAATTGGGATCTAAAGGGTTTGAAGTCAAAGACAGTATATGTTATACAGTGTATATATAGTGGCAACCAAATGTTTGGAGACATTTAACTCTGAAGGCTCTATATAGCTTTTATTGAAAATTTGAAAATTGTTTATTTTAAAATGTTTTAGATATGGTTATGGTGATATGAAACTTTGTTTATAGGAAACAACATTACTAAGTTTTGGAGGCTTTGTAAGGTCAGATGCTGATTCATATGAATGTGATGCATTTATAAATTTGTTTTCATTTTATCAACAATCATTCAAAATGTAGTTAAAAAATAATGTTTCTACAAAATGAAATTAAAGAATTTTAGTTGTAAATTTCATTTGTCTCCAAACTTTTGGTTGGAATTGTACACATAATGTATAATACTAGTTTTTGTACCCCAGTGCAATTAGTGGCTAATTTCTTTACTATAGTTAAATATACATTGTGTAATGTAATAAAGATGAATAGTAGAAGAGTATGTGAAGTCAGCAGTAACTTCAGTAACTTTACTGCTACAAAGTTTGTAGTTCAGCAGTAAAACTTTTCTGCTAAAAATGTCAACAGTACAGCTGTAAAACTTTTAAAAATGATACATTTGTAGTTGTATTGCTCCAACTTTCAATAATAATGGTTATGGTTATGACGGCGATGATGATAGTCAAGTTGAAATATTGAATACATTAGTCATATAAATCAAATTCGAAGAAACGATATAATCATAATGTAAATTTAAGGTACTGTTTTGAATGTTACTGTCAGCTTTAATGTTATACATGAAAATCAAGAACATATCTACATTTAACTGACAGAAGATAAGGAGATATAAGATACTTGGATTTGTAGCAGTGAAGGTTTACTGCTATACTGTACTGCTGACTTTACTGCTGTTTTCACATACATTCAATAAAAAAATGAAATGATTAGTTATAGTTCTACTATGCATAGTATTTATGCATGACTTTTTTTCAAGATTAAATCTAGTTACTCATACATGTGTAGCAATTATTATGACTAAGATTTAGACTTTGTCATTTGAATTCACAGAAGGTGTTGTATCAAAATCATAGGCCTAGTTTAAATCCCAACATCAGCATTGAATTTGTTCAGTCCAAAGAAAAGAAGTTGAATGTTCACTGAGGATTGCAAGTTTAATACATCATATCTGTTTAAGCATGATATAATTATAAATAAATCAGAACTTTTTGTAGTTAGTTACCATACTCAGCACTGTTAAGAAGGATGATTTTACATTTCTCTTTGAACTTACTTGTAATGCATGTAATTACAAGGGGTAGTTAAAAAACTTTCTTTGGTTGATGTGTTGAATATGCTTTTTAATTGGACTAAACAAAATCAACGTTGATTGTAAAGAAAATTTGTATAATGTTTTGATACAGTAATCTGTGCTTAAAAAAATAATTTAGTATAGTCCGTCAAAATATCACACTTCAGTTAATGTTTCTTGTTTTTGTTTTTTTCAGATTGTTATAAACAGAAGTTCTTATCAAGAATGTCAAGATGATGAATGTACAACTATTGATCTCTGCAGTAGAAGAATCCACCCAATGAGTTTTATGTACATTCGGTCCAATTTTTTTCGAACAAGTCGTCTCAGACTTTTTGTCCTTGAGATACTTGTTGTCCATATACGCGTGTCCTGCTGAAATTTAACAAGTCATCTCGGACTTTTTGTCCTAGAGATGTTTGTTGTCCATATACGCGTGTCCTGCTGAAATTTAACAAGTCATCTCGGACTTTTTGCCCTTGAGATGTTTGTTGTCCAATTTCATGTACTTGATATACTTTGGTCTGGTTGTTTAACAAGTCATCTCGGACCGTTTGTCCTTGAGATGTTTGTTGTCCAAGTAAATTCATTAAATTGTGTTGTTGTTTTATTATTCATAAAATAAATAGGATTCGTTCAATAATAATTTCGAACTCGACATTTTTCCTGTTACGAAAATATTATTGACAAATCGTTGTTTACCACATGAATTATCCCTGAGTCATTTCGAATCCAACTTTTTTCGTCCCTAAAAGAAGTTAGGGTCAAAATGGTCTGGGGTTGTTTCAAAATAAAAAACAAGATTCGTACCCAAAAAAAGTTGGGGTCGAATAAGTTCGGGGACGAATAAAAAAGTAAACAAAATTCGTCCCCAAATATTTTCGTACCCAAAAAAATTGGGGTCGAATAAGTTCGGGGACGAATAAAAATGTAAACAAAATTCGTCCCCAAATATTTTCGTACCCATAAAAGTTGGGGTCGAATAAGTTCGGGGACGAATCAAAACGAAAAAAAAATTCGTCCCCAAATATTTTCGTACCCAAAAAAAAGTTGGGGTCGAATAAGTTCAGGGACGAATCAAAATGTAAACAAGATTCGTCCCCAAATATTTTCGTTACCAAAAAAAGTTGGGGTCGAACTGGTTCGGGGACGAATCAAAATGTAAACAAGATTCGTCCCCAAATATTTTCGTACTCAAAAAAAGTTGGGGTCGAACAGGTTAGGGGACGAATAAATATGTAAACAAGATTCGTACCCAAATATTTTCGTACCCAAAAAAAGTTGGGGTCGAACAGGTTGGGGACGAATCAAAATATAAACAAGATTCGTCCCTAAATATTTTCGTACCCAAAAAAAAGTTGGGGTCGAATAAGTTCGGGGACGAATCAAAATGTAAACAAGATTCGTCCCCAAATATTTTCGTACCCAAAAAAAGTTGGGGTCGAACAGGTTCGGGGACGAATAAATATGTAAACAAGATTCGTCCCCAAATATTTTCGTACCTAAAAAAAAAGTTGGGGTCAAACAGGTTCGGGGACGAATCAAAATATAAAAAAGATTCGTCCCCAAATATTTTCGTACCCAAAAAAAAGATGGGGTCGAACAGGTTCGGGGACGAATCAAAATGTAAACAAGATTCGTCCCCAAATATTTTCGTACTCAAAAAAAGTTGGGGTCGAACAGGTTAGGGGACGAATAAATATGTAAACAAGATTCGTCCCCAAATATTTTCGTACTCAAAAAAAGTTGGGGTCGAACAGGTTAGGGGACGAATAAATATGTAAACAAGATTCGTACCCAAATATTTTCGTACCCAAAAAAAGTTGGGGTCGAACAGGTTGGGGACGAATCAAAATATAAACAAGATTCGTCCCCAAATATTTTCGTACCCAAAAAAAAGTTGGGGTCGAACAGGTTCGGGGACGAATCAAAATGTAAACAAGATTCGTCCCCAAATATTTTCGTACCCAAAAAAAGTTGGGGTCGAACAGGTTCGGGGACGAATAAATATGTAAACAAGATTCGTACCCAAATATTTTCGTACCTAAAAAAAAAGTTGGGGTCGAACAGGTTCGGGGACGAATCAAAATATAAACAAGATTCGTCCCCAAATATTTTCGTACCCAAAAAAAAGTTGGGGTCGAATAAGTTCGGGGACGAATCAAAATGTAAACAAGATTCGTCCCCAAATATTTTCGTTACCAAAAAAAGTTGGGGTCGAATAAGTTCGGGGACAAATCAAAATGTAAAGATTCGTCCCCAAATATTTTCGTACCCAAAAAAAGTTGGGGTCGAACTGGTTCGGGGACGAATCAAAATGTAAAGAAGATTCGTCCCCAAATATTTTCGTACTCAAAAAAAGTTGGGGTCGAATAGGTTCGGGGACGAATAGATATGTAAACAAGATTCGTACCCAAATATTTTCGTACCCAAAAAAAAGATGGGGTCGAACAGGTTCGGGGACGAATCAAAATGTAAACAAGATTCGTCCCCAAATATTTTCGTACCTAAAAAAAAGTTGGGGTCGAACAGGTTCGGGGACGAATAAATATGTAAACAAGATTCGTACCCAAATATTTTCGTACCCAAAAAAAGTTGGGGTCGAATAAGTTCGGGGACGAATCAGAATGTAAACAAGATTCGTCCCCAAATATTTTCGTACCCAAAAAAAGTTGGGTCGAAAAAGTTCGGGGACGAATCAAAATGTAAACAAAATTCGTCCCCAAATATTTTCGTACCCATAAAAGTTGGGGTCGAATAAGTTCGGGGACGAATCAAAACGAAAAAAAAATTCGTCCCCAAATATTTTCGTACCCAAAAAAAAGTTGGGGTCGAATAAGTTCAGGGACGAATCAAAATGTAAACAAGATTCGTCCCCAAATATTTTCGTACCCAAAAAAAGTTGGGGTCGAATAGGTTCGGGGACGAATAAATATGTGAACAAGATTCGTCCCCAAATAATTTCGTACCCAAAAAAAAGTTGGGGTCGAATAAGTTCGGGGACGAATCAAAATGTAAACAAGATTCGTCCCCAAATATTTTCGTACTCAAAAAAAGTTGGGGTCGAACAGGTTAGGGGACGAATAAATATGTAAACAAGATTCGTCCCCAAATATTTTCGTACTCAAAAAAAGTTGGGGTCGAACAGGTTAGGGGACGAATAAATATGTAAACAAGATTCGTACCCAAATATTTTCGTACCCAAAAAAAGTTGGGGTCGAACAGGTTGGGGACGAATCAAAATATAAACAAGATTCGTCCCCAAATATTTTCGTACCCAAAAAAAAGTTGGGGTCGAACAGGTTCGGGGACGAATCAAAATGTAAACAAGATTCGTCCCCAAATATTTTCGTACCCAAAAAAAGTTGGGGTCGAACAGGTTCGGGGACGAATAAATATGTAAACAAGATTCGTACCCAAATATTTTCGTACCTAAAAAAAAAGTTGGGGTCGAACAGGTTCGGGGACGAATCAAAATATAAACAAGATTCGTCCCCAAATATTTTCGTACCCAAAAAAAAGTTGGGGTCGAATAAGTTCGGGGACGAATCAAAATGTAAACAAGATTCGTCCCCAAATATTTTCGTTACCAAAAAAAGTTGGGGTCGAATAAGTTCGGGGACAAATCAAAATGTAAAGATTCGTCCCCAAATATTTTCGTACCCAAAAAAAGTTGGGGTCGAACTGGTTCGGGGACGAATCAAAATGTAAAGAAGATTCGTCCCCAAATATTTTCGTACTCAAAAAAAGTTGGGGTCGAATAGGTTCGGGGACGAATAGATATGTAAACAAGATTCGTACCCAAATATTTTCGTACCCAAAAAAAAGATGGGGTCGAACAGGTTCGGGGACGAATCAAAATGTAAACAAGATTCGTCCCCAAATATTTTCGTACCTAAAAAAAAGTTGGGGTCGAACAGGTTCGGGGACGAATAAATATGTAAACAAGATTCGTACCCAAATATTTTCGTACCCAAAAAAAGTTGGGGTCGAATAAGTTCGGGGACGAATCAGAATGTAAACAAGATTCGTCCCCAAATATTTTCGTACCTAAAAAAAAGTTGGGGTCGAACAGGTTCGGGGACGAATAAATATGTAAACAAGATTCGTACCCAAATATTTTCGTACCCAAAAAAAGTTGGGGTCGAATAAGTTCGGGGACGAATCAGAATGTAAACAAGATTCGTCCCCAAATATTTTCGTACCCAAAAAAAGTTGGGTCGAAAAAGTTCGGGGACGAATCAAAATGTAAACAAAATTCGTCCCCAAATATTTTCGTACCCATAAAAGTTGGGGTCGAATAAGTTCGGGGACGAATCAAAACGAAAAAAAAATTCGTCCCCAAATATTTTCGTACCCAAAAAAAAGTTGGGGTCGAATAAGTTCAGGGACGAATCAAAATGTAAACAAGATTCGTCCCCAAATATTTTCGTACCCAAAAAAAGTTGGGGTCGAATAGGTTCGGGGACGAATAAATATGTGAACAAGATTCGTCCCCAAATAATTTCGTACCCAAAAAAAAGTTGGGGTCGAATAAGTTCGGGGACGAATCAAAATGTAAACAAGATTCGTCCCCAAATATTTTCGAACCCAAAAAAAGTTGGGTCGAAAAAGTTCGGGGACGAATCAAAACGAAAACAAGATTCGTTCCCAAATATTTTCGTACCCAAAAAAAGTTGGGGTCGAACAGGTTCGGGGACGAATCAAAATATAAACAAGATTCGTTCCCAAATATTTTCGTACCCAAAAAAAGTTGGGGTCGAACAGGTTCGGGGACGAATCAAAATATAAACAAGATTCGTCCGCAAATATTTTCGTACCCAAAAAAAAGTTTGGGTCGAAAAGGTTCGGGGACGAATCAAAACGAAAACAAGATTCGTTCCCAAATATTTTCGTACCCAAAAAAAGTTGGGGTCGAACAGGTTCGGGGACGAATCAAAATATAAACAAGATTCGTTCCCAAATATTTTCGTACCCAAAAAAAGTTGGGGTCGAACAGGTTCGGGGACGAATCAAAATATAAACAAGATTCGTCCGCAAATATTTTCGTACCCAAAAAAAAGTTTGGGTCGAAAAGGTTCGGGGACGAATCAAAATGTAAACAAGATTCGTCCCCAAATATTTTCGTACCCAAAAAAAGTTGGGGTCGAATAAGTTCGGGGACGAATCAAAATGTAAACAAGATTCGTCCCCAAATATTTTCGTACCTAAAAAAAAGTTGGGGTCGAACTGGTTCGGGGACGAATCAAAATGTAAACAAGATTCGTCCCCAAATATTTTCGTACCCAAAAAAAAGTTGGGGTCGAACTGATTCGGGGACGAATAAATATGTAAACAAGATTCGTCCCCAAATATTTTCGTACCTAAAAAAAAGTTGGGGTCGAATAGGTTCGGGGACGAATAAATATGTAAACAAGATTCGTACCTAAATATTTTCGTACCCAAAAAAAGTTGGGGTCGAACAGGTTCGGGGACGAATCAAAATATAAACAAGATTCGTCCCCAAATATTTTCGTACCCAAAAAAAGTTGGGGTCGAACAGGTTCGGGGACGAATATATATGTAAACAAGATTCGTCCCCAAATATTTTCGTACCCAAAAAAAAGTTGGGGTCGAATAGGTTCGGGGACGAATAAATATGTAAACAAGATTCGTCCCCAAATATTTTCGTTACCAAAAAAAGTTGGGGTCGAATAAGTTCGGGGACGAATCAGAATGTAAACAAGATTCGTCCCCAAATATTTTCGTACCCAAAAAAAAGTTGGGGTCGAATAAGTTCGGGGACGAATCAGAATGTAAACAAGATTCGTCCCCAAATATTTTCGTACCCAAAAAAAGTTGGGTCGAAAAAGTTCGGGGACGAATCAGAATGTAAACAAGATTCGTCCCCAAATATTTTCGTACCCAAAAAAAGTTGGGTCGAAAAAGTTCGGGGACGAATCAAAATGTAAACAAGATTCGTCCCCAAATATTTTCGTACCCAAAAAAAAGTTGGGGTCGAATAGGTTCGGGGACGAATCAATATGTAAACAAGATTCGTCCCCAAATATTTTCGTACCCAAAAAAAAGTTGGGGTCGAATAGGTTTGGGGACGAATAAATATGTAAACAAGATTCGTCCCCAAATAATTTCGTACCCAAAAAAAAGTTGGGGTCGAACTGGTTCGGGGACGAATCAAAATGTAAACAAGATTCGTCCCCAAATATTTTCGTACCCAAAAAAAGTTGGGGTCGAATAAGTTCGGGGACGAATCAGAATGTAAACAAGATTCGTCCCCAAATATTTTCGTACCCAAAAAAAGTTGGGTCGAAAAAGTTCGGGGACGAATCAAAACGAAAACAAGATTCGTCCCCAAATATTTTCGTACCCAAAAAATGTTGGGGTCGAATAAGTTCGGGAACGAATCAAAATGTAAACAAGATTCGTCCCCAAATATTTTCGTACTAAAAAAAGTTGGGGTCGAAATGGTTGGGGGACGAATCAAAACATTTGATTTGTTCCTCAATATATTAGAACCCAAAAAAGTTTGGGTCGAATGAGTTCGGGGACGAATCAAAATGTAATCAAAGTTTCGTCCCTCAATATTTTCGTACCCAAAAAAGTTGGAGTCGACATGGTTTCGGGACGAATTAAAATGTAAACAAATATTCTTCCCTCAATATATTCGTACCCAAAAAAATTGGTGTCGAATGAGTTCGGGACGAATCAAAACAAAGATTCGTCCCCAATTTTTTTCGTACCAAAAAAGTTGTGGTCTAAATGGTTTGGGGACGAATCAAAATGCAAACAAAGATTCGTCCCTCAATATTTTCGTACCCAAAAAAGTTGGAGTCCAATGGTTTGGGGACAAATCAAAATGCAAAGTATTCGTCCCTCAATATTTTCGTACCCAAAAGTCGTCGTCCACATTGTTTGGGAACGAATCGAAATGTAAACAAAATTTCGTCCCCTTATATTTTCGTACTCAAAAAAGTTGCGGTCAAAAAAGTTTGGAGACGAATTAAAATGTAAACTAAGATTCGTTCCTCAATATTTTCGTACCAAATAATTTGGGTTCAAAATGGTATGGGAAATCAAAATGTAAAAAAAGATTCGTCCCCAAATATTTTCGTACATAAGAAAGTTTGGGTCGAAAAAGTTCGGGGACAAATCAAAATGTAAACAAAGATTTTTTCTCCAATATTTTCGTAAAAAAATGTTTGGGTCGAAATGGTGTGGAGACGAATCAAAATGTAAACAAAGATTCCTCCCTCAATATTTTCATACCCAAAAAACGCTTGGGTCGAAATGGTTTGGGGACAGATCAAAATGCAAACAATGGCAAGTCCTCAAAATTTTCGTAAAAGTTAATTTAATTGGTACGACATTGTTGGGACAATCCTTTGTTTATATTTTATTTTGAAAAATAAAAAAACAACACAATGTTTTGAATTTCATTGAACAACAAACATCTCAAGGACAAAAAGACCGAGACAACTTTTTTAATTTCAGCAGGACACGCGTATATGGACAACAAACATCTCAAGGACGAAAAGTCCGAGACGACTTGTTCAATTTCAGCAGAACACGCGCATATGGACAACAAACATCTCAAGGACAAAAAAGTCCGAGACGACTTGTTCAATTTCAGCAGGACACGCGTATATGGACAACAAACATCTCAAGGACAAAAAGTCCGAGACGACTTGTTCAATTTCAGCAGGACACGCGTATATGGACAACAAATATCAGCAAATGGACATGAAATTCAATGGGAGGATTCTTCTACAGTACTGCAGAGGTCAATAGTTTTACGCTCACCAGCTTGATATGGTTGATGAGTTCTTCTGTTCATAACAATCTGGTATTGATAATTCTACTAGACTCTGGGAACGAGAATGCGTTCATATTTGCCTTCCAGAGTTATAGCGTCTATTAAGTGTAAATTTTTTATGCATATTGATTGATGTTTTTAATTATCATTGAAATTTATATTTATTTTAAGTACATGTATTAATATGCACATTTACTAACGCTGTTGCAAATGAAAATACATACAACGTGTTATGAAAATAATATGTATGACTCAAAGTTTATAAATTTATTCTGTTCATAAAAGGAAACGTAAATAAAACTCTAAGGAATATATTTTCATTCTTACCGCGCATTGTGTGGTTGGTTATATATAAGCTTACATGAAAATATAAAAGATATAAAATGTTGGTAATAGACGTCATGCAGAGTCTATCACGTGATACACTGATGGGGTTTATTATTTTTATCAATTTATGATTACAGCAGGGTGTTATATCGGAAATTTCCGAACAATACCGAGCGCAACAACGGAGGGTCTGATTAATTATCGATTTTATCGAGTAGTCAAATCAATAAGTTACGAAAGAACAAATAGTTGGATATGACTGACCTTTGCTTTCATGGTTTTCATGCTACTCTATCAATGCAAAACCATTTTTGTCGCGCATGGGTTGATATGGGAATATTTTTTAATTGTTTTGAGTGAACAGCAAATTAGCAATTAGAAGACATATTCTGCAGATGACGCACCGTCTGGCAAAAGACCTATAGCAATTTCTCGTTCTTGAAGCGACATTCAAGCCATTATTTGATTTTTCGTTGTGCATATCAACGCACTAATGATTTTTACTAAAACTGAAAACGTGTGATTTTTGCACGATAAGAACGTGCGCATTTCCGCTTTTCTGCACATGCACAACAAAACCAATTTTGCATCAATTTAAAAGCATGAAAACCATGCAAGCAGACAACAGTATAGTCCTGTACACATTTGCATTAACGATCGGACATAAATGTTGCAAAATGAAAAATTATGACAACATTGAAATCGGTGTACTTAAAAGTTTCGTTAAGTATATATATGATAATGATATCCTCGTGTTTTGTCTAAACCTGTCCTAAACAACCTATATCATAAATTACCACTATCAATGGTCATCGAAGTGTTGTCTTAATTAATTATCTTCCGCGATTATGTGAAACACATTTTCTGTAAATGTCTTCTCCCACGTTTATGGAACATATTTTGTGTTGTGCCTATTTTTTATTACAAATGACGTTTAAATGAATACAGTTTACGAATATTTGAATAGGGTGAACAGATAATAACAAATTGGTATTCATCTTCAATATACATGCACGTTGTCCTCATGAACCAAAAGTATTGCAGTATATCATATTCAAACAATAGTTATATACATGTACATGTACTTAACCACACTAACTAGTTTTATATCAATTCATTTTAGCTCAATTGTGAAACAAGTTCTTACAACTTGGATTAATCACTTTCAAGTCTGCTTCCTGGTCCCCCAGCAATAAGCTAACAACAATGTAGATTATAATGGGATTCGAACCAACGCGGAGCTGGCTATCTAATGATTACCAGTTCAACGCCATAACCGCTCGATAATCATATATCAATATAATGGAATACAGTAAAACTCCGCTATAAAGACCACTTTTTTTATTTTAAAATCATGCAATTTTAACAATTATTAAGACCCAAATGCTTAATTTGTGAACAAAAGGGTCTGTATAATAAGACCGTTTCGTATATTTGTCTGTTTGGTGACCTCTACGTGGCGAGGAGGAGAAACAGGTGCCCAGTATGTAGGTGCTATTTGGGCCTGCATGATGGGCATATGGCTAACACCAAAACTTCCCGTTTGCCGTGGGCAGCGTCTCGTAACCGGGAAAGGAGGATCCTGGTAATTGAGGGAGACCCAGGGATCACCAGTCTTCCCAACACACTGCTTTGGCCTCTGATTCGGGTAGACGGGTGTCCAAGTAGGCCCGACTTGGTCAATCGGCTGGTCATGCCTTGTCCTTCAATTTGCATATTTGCATACTCACAACAGTTGATTTATTTATGTAAGTACATGTACTCCTAGATGTGCACACACCCAACAATTAACAACGCTACTAGCATACTTTTTACTTGTTAAAACATGTGTTATCCATTTAGATATGCATGCGTCTACTAAATATGCATCTCTTTTCTTAGAAGTTTATACGTTCAACATCTATTCAAGAAGGTGGTGGCTCATGGGCACATTGAGTTGATTGTAATCATTTGCAGTTACATGCAAGTATATCTCGCAGGTATCCTTGTGGTGCGGAGCATAATTCCAGAAAGTTTTAGATGGTATATTGCTCATGATAAACTGGAACAAGCAAAGAATATAATCAAAACGGTAGCTAGATACAATAAAAGGGAAAATAAGTGATTTGGCAGAGTTTATGGCCTCACAACCTTCGACTGACCCAGACGACAAAAGTATTCGATTATTGACTTATTCAGAACCCCAAAACTACGTCGAACCTCTCTCCTGTTAGCAATTAACTGGTAATTATTATTAGACTTTTTAAACGTATTATCTTAATTGTTAACATTGTTTATATAACATTGTTATAATTTAGTTGTTTTATATAGCGGTTTGACCAAATTTTTATGAGCGAGGAAATAAAAATATTTGTTTGGAAAAAACGTCAAAATTAAGGTGCGAGCGAATCCATGATTCATATGATGAACATATTATCACATTGCTGTGGCTTTAGATATATAAATGGCGTAAGAAACTTTATTTAGTTGCGGCATGTTGAGCTGGTATTTTTCAACTACTTGTAAATCTGTGATACAATATATCTTAGTAACTCTTTGTAACTTATGGGTTTAATGCCGTAGCAACACATAGTATAGGTCATATAACGGCGGTCAGTCAACCTACTCTCTCCTCCTGGAAAGGATAAATCTCAGGATTCAGCTGTTAACCAACTACTAGTACTAAGCGCATACTTTCGTCAGTGACCCCTCGATCAGTAGACTTCCGTGCTACTAACTGAGCTAGTCGGTCGGCTACCTTAGTAACAACATAGTGCAAATGTCAAAAAAGGAAAAATATTACCAAACAAAATTCCGATAGGTCTCCTAGATAGTGTCAAGCAACAGAAAGATACACATGACTGTACTCATACTTTATGTACAATCTTGATGGAATGCTAGAAATAATATCGACACATGTTAAAGATAGCTGTTAATGATCTTGTTTTGTTACATGTATCAATTGGTGAATAGGTTAGATGGCATACGGGAAAAATGGAGAGTTTTTTACGGAATTTACATTTGTACCACCAGTTGTTTTTTCTGACTAGCCCTTGGGCCGGGTAACAGCCAGCCGAAACTGAGGTTCGAGTCTATTTGATAGAAATGTTGGCATATTTGGATGAATATTTCTTTTGAAAACGAGTTTTCTAATAATAACGACCCATGTTGCCAATAAAGGAATAACTATAGGTACACATTCGTGAACTTCGCTTCTTAGGTCTACGTCCTTGGGCCGGGAAACAGCCAGTCGCACAGAAGTTCGAGGCTATTTGATAGAAATGTTGGCATATGTTGATGAATATTTCTTTTGAAAACGAGTTTTCTCAGAATAACGACCCATGTTGCATGAAAGGGAATAACTATAGATACAAATTTGTGAACTTCGCTTCTTGGGTCTACGCCCTTAGGCCGGGTAACAGTTAGCCGAAACAGAGGTTCGAGTCTATTTGATAGAAATATTGGCTTATTTTGACGAATATTTCTCTTGAAAACGAGTTTTCCCAGGATGACGACCTATGTTGCCTGAAAGAAATGTAACTAAAGCATCACATTCGTGAACTTAGCTTCATAGGTCTACGCCTTTATGACGTGAAACAGCCAGCCGAAATAGAGGTTCGAATCTATTTGATAGAAATGTTGGCATATTTGGATGAATATTTCCCTGAAAACGAGTTTTCCCAGAATAACGACCCATGTTGCCTGAAAGGGAATAACTATACATACACATTCGTGAACTTGCCTTTTTAGGTCTACGCCCTGTGGCCGGGTAACAGCCAGTCGAAACAGATGTTCGAGTTAATTTGATGAATTATTGGCATATTTGGATGAATAATTCTCTTAAAAATAAGTTTTTCCAGAATAACGACCCATGTTGTCAGAAAGGGAATATTTATAATTGCACATTCGTGAACTTGCCTTATTAGGTCTACGCCCTTGGGCCGGGTAACAGCCAGTCGAAACAGAGGTTCTAGTCTATTTGATAGATATAAAGGCATATTTTGATGTTTTTTTTCTCTTAGAAACGAGTTTTCGAAGAATGACGACCCAAGTTGCCTGAAAGGGAATAACTATAGATACACATTCGTGAACTTGCCTTATTAGGTCTACGCCCTTGGGCCGGGTAACAGCCAGTCGAAACAGAGGTTCGAGTCTATTTGATAGATATATAGGCATATTTTGATGTTTTTTTTTCTCTTAGAAACGAGTTTTCGAAGAATGACGATCCATGTTGTCGGAAAAGGAATAATTACCAACCGTAATACGGCTGTTACGGCTGTTACGGCTAACTTCACACACGTAATAACTATACATACAAATTCGTGAACTTCGCTTTTTAAGTCTACGCCCTTGGGCCGGGTAACAGCCAGCCGAAACTGAGGTTCGAGTCCATTTGATAGAAATATTGGCATATTTGGATGAATATTTCTCTTGAAAACTAGTTTTCCCAGAATGACGACCCATGTTGCCTGAAAGGGAATAACTGTAGCTACACGTTCGTGAACATCGCTTCTTAGGTCTACGACTATGGACCGGGATGCCTATATTTCTATCAAATAGACTCGAACCTCTGTTTCGGCTGGCTGTTACCCGGCCAAAGGGCCTAGACCTAAGAAGCGAAGTTCACGTATGTGTATCTATAGTTATTCCTTTACTGACAACATGGGTCGTGATTCTGGGAAAACTCGTTATCAAAAGAAATATTCATTCAAATATGCCAATATTTCTATCAAATAGACTCGAACCTCTGGTACGGCTGGCTGCTACCCGGCCCAAGGCGTAGACCTAAGAAGCGAAGTTCAGAAATGTGTAGCTAAAGTTATTCCCTTTCTGACAACATTAGTCGTTATTCTGGGAAAACTCGTTATTAAGAGGAATATTCATCCAAATATGCCACTTTTTATATAAAATTGACTCGAACCTCTGTTTCGACTGGCTGTTACCCGGCCAAAGGGCGTAAACCTGAAAAGCGAATTTCTAGAATGTGATGCTCAAAGTATATCTTTTCTAACAACATGGGTCGTCATTCCTCATTCCGGGCGAACTCGTTTTTAAGAGAATTATTCATTCAAATATGCTGATATTTATATCAAATAGACTCGAACCTCAGTTTCGGCTGGCTGTTACCCAGCCCAAGGGCGTAGACCTAAAATGATAATTGCTAGAATATGATGCTAATGTAATTTCCTTTCCGACAACATGGGTCGTTTCCAGTTTCGGCTGGCTGTTACCCGGCCCAAGGGCGTAGACATATAAATCAAAGTTCACGAATGTGTATCTATAGTTATTCTTTTACTGGCAACATGGGTCGTCATTCTGGACAAACTCGTTTTCAATAGAAATATTCATTCAAATATGCCAATATTTCTATCAAATAGACTCGAACCTCTGTTTCGGCTGACAGTTACCCGGCCACAGGGCGTAGACATAAGAAGCGAAGTTCACGAATGTGTATCGATAGTTATTCACATTCAGGCAACATGGGTCGTCATTCTGGGAAAACTCATATTCAAAAAAAATATTCATCAAAATATGCCAATTTTTTTAACAAATAGACTCGAACCTCTGTTTTGGGTGGCTGTTACACTGCCCAAGGGCGTAGAGATAAGAAGGCAAGCTCACGAATGTGTAGCTATAGTTATTCCTTTACTGGCAACATGGGTCGTCATTCTGGCAAAACTTGTTTTCAAAAGAAATATTCATTAAAATATGCCAATATTTCTATCAAATAGACTCGAACCTCTGTTATAGCTGGTTGTTACTTGGTCAAAGGGCGTAGACCTAAAAAGCGAATTTCTAGAAAGTGATGCTAAAGGTATTTCCTTTCTGACAACATGGGTCGTCATTTCGGGAAAACTCGTTTTTAAGAGAATTATTCATCCACATATGCTAATATTTATATCGAATAGACTCGAACCTCAGTTTCGGCTGGCTGTTACCCAGCCCAAGGGCGTAGACCTAAAATGCGAATTGCTAGAATGTGATGCTAAAGTTATTTCCCTTCTGGCAACATGGGTCGTCATTCTGAAAAAAAAACTCGTTTTCAAAAGAAAATATTCATTCAAATATGCCAACATTTCTAACAAAAAGACACGAACATCAGTTTTGGCTGGCTGTTACCCGGCCAAAGGGCGTAGACCTAAGAAGCGAAGGTCAGGAATTATAGCTATAGTTATTCCCTTTTATGACAACATGGGTCGTTATTCTGGGAAAACTCGTTTTCAAAAAAAATATTCATCCAAATATACCAGCATTTTGCTTCTTAGGTCTACGCCCTTAGGCCGGGAAACAGTTAGCCGAAACTGAGGTTCGAGTCTATTTGATTTAAATAGTGGCATATTTGGATAAATATTTTTCCTGGAAACGAGTTTTCCCAGAATTACGACCTATACTACCAGAAAGGGAATATCGATAACTACACATTCGTGAACTTGCCTTCTTAGGTCTACGCCTTTGGGCCGGGTAACAGCCAGCCGAAACAGAGGTTCGATGCTATTTGATAGAAATATTGGCATATTTGGATGAATATTTATCTTTAAAACGAGTTTTCCCAGAATAACGACCCATGTTGTCACAAAAGAAATAACTATAGTAACACATTCCTGACCTTCTTAGGTCTACGCCCTTGGGCCGGTAACAGCCAGCGAAACTGAGGTTTGAGTCTATTTGATAGAAATATTGGCATATTTGAATGAATATTTCTTTTGAAAACGAGTTTTCCCAGAATGACGACCTATGTTGCCAGTAAAGGAATAACTATTGATACACATTCGTGAACTTCGCTTCTTAGGTCTACGCCCTTGGGCCGGGTAACAGTTAGCCGAAACAGAAGTTCGAGTCTATTTGATAGATATATAGGCATATTTTGATGAGTTTTTCTCGTGAAAACGAGTTTTTCCAGAACGACGATCCATGTTGTCAGAAAAGGAATAACTTTAACACCTTTTATGTGTATCTATCTTTATGAGACTACGGCCGTGTCAGAAAAAGAGGTTCAAGTCTACATTTGTTTTTTTTTTCATTTGATCTGTCTCCAAATTTTCTGATACGAATGAACGTTTTATAAATAACCTACATCTGAAGTCATTTTCATCTTTGTATTCACTTCACTATTACCGTTTCTGTGATTTGCGGCCACAATACTATATTACGGCCAGCCGTAACAGCCGTATTACGGCTGGTGCGGCTGTTACGGCTGTTACGGCTAACTTCACACACGTCAATAACCCTACTAGTATACAGTTCGTACTAAAGACATAACAATGTTTATGTAAACAATACAATGAACTAATCCACGACATGGGGTGATCAGCATGACAAATATTATTTAGTATTGAATTTAATATGATTTACGAGTGTTTTGTTGGTGTAATCGAAAAGATTTCGTCCATGACAAGCATTTTTGAGTGGTGGTTTATCAACCACACTAATTTTGTTAAAATGATCTATACAACTTTTATTTTCAATTATTTCCTACCTTTAGAATCGATTAGTTTATTTTAATGTTTACACAAACACGTAATGTTATTTTTACGAACTATAATTGTTGATATTGGCCTGGTACAGATCTACATAATTATGTTGTTGGGCTATCTAATCTATATGTCTGCACAACTATCATGTTGATTAATCTTTATTTAGTGGATTAATTTACATCAACTCTTGGGCATATTGCTTTCAAACAAATTATTTTAGTTCTTCTCTGGCAATTATATGTAACCACTCGACCACGCTACAGATTTGCTTAAAAAAATGAAGATCTATACCAAGTAAATATCAACATTTAATACAGGAATGGATGAAGAATAAGGGACTTTAGTCAGATATTTCCCCTTGTATACTCTTCAAATAGGTAGGTCCAATTAGTTGGATTACTCGGATTTTATCCTTACTTTTCAATGCAAATTTGCCAAAATTAGTCTTTAATAACTTTTGGGAAATCATTTTATTTGTTTGAAATTCAAGCTAAGTATTTTTAAGGTAAAGATCTATCTGAATTCATCACTTCTGTTAATATCTATAGATATTAGATGAAGTATTTTATTATCCTTACATAGGACTTCAATGATAAAATCCAAGGATTCCAACTGATAGGACATACTTACCAATTGGATTGCTTCAGGTTTTATCAGGGAAAGATAACTGACTAAAGTCCCTAATTATGAGCATACCGCAAAGTCGGAATCCACTTGATCCGGGATCGATGCTATAAAACTTGACGATGGACTCCGTGCTCAAGAGCTCAATTTTTTGTTACATGTGTAGAGTACTCATGCATGTCTCTATGATATGATTGATATAATTGAATAATGCTATACATATTTATTCGGGGTTTCTAATATGCTTACTTATTAGGAACTGAATTGTTCTTTGAGTAGGGAGCTCTCAATCAAGTCTTATAACATTCGGTCCTGTTATCATTTTGAGTTCCTATTTCAATGTTATGGGTATGTTATGATTGAATATTCCAGAACCCCGTATCATTATGAACTAATGCTTTCATCATTATGTGAAGCACACACTCCTTGCCATAAATTATGTCGAGACTACATTGCCATCACATAGATCACGTGATGCTAGAAGTACCAAGTGACTTATGTTTAACGCACAACATCGGCGTCCCATAGTAAATTTGGCGTAATGAAGCAGAATGTAGCGTAAAGGAATATTAAATGGTCTGGTTTCTAATAAAAAAAAACCTTGCCAGAGAAATAAGGCGCATGTATATTGTACCAGGGCATATAATTACGTAATTGTGAGCATTTAAACAAGCTGTTGAAATCGTCAAGATAAAGAAATCAAGATAAGAAAGATTAATTAAGTGAATATAATTAATTACAACGTTCCATAGTTCCAAAATGCCTATACAAGTATTAGAATGACAATTGTATTTGTTTTCTCTAATTTCACGGCACAATATATTTGCGCATGACTAGTTTATCGCTCGATTCAATATTTGTGCAATTTATATCCCACTAAAGATTAAACCGTACAGGACCGATTGTGATTTTTCGAGAAGGAAAAGTTTAACATGCAGTTATTTTATGCGCTTTGTGATTTCACATTTTTTTGTCTGGAAAGAGAAATCGGTAAAAACAAATTTGTGTACTTTAATAACGTGTGTGAAGTTAGCCGAAACAGAAGTTGGAGTCTATTTGATCTGTATTTTCATAAGTGGTAATAAAATGTGTCCATTCCTTTAAAAGCTGTAAAAGTTATATAGCTAATGAATTGGTTGATATGCTTAAACTTATGTTGAACAGAAGAAGAGTAAATTACATGTTATATGATACATTTAATATCCAAATTACTTGGTATTGTAATGATATAAGCATTTGATAATACTTTATTTGGATTTAATCAATACTTTATTTGGTCATTTACTACTGTTATATTGTCACCTGACATGCTTATTATTTAAATACAGCACAATGAGACGACAACCTCTGTATATGGTAAAACATCATGATCATGGAAAGATATAACCTGTCGCATAGCCTGATTCGACAAAAATAGCTATATGCTTTCATAAAATTGTTTTATTTTTAGATATTGTTTGTTGTATTCAATTGTCTATGCATAAATAATAGCCATACATCAAGACATTTCATTTCTTAGTAGGCCTACCACTTCTGCATGGCGATTTTCCCGATTTTTGATCGAAGAACTAAACAGCGATTATTACATTTTAGTTCGAGTTACACTATAATGAAAAACTTCAATTTAACATATAAATATTACAAGATTAAATATTTACCTTATCAAGATCCTGATCATCTTAAGTTGATTCGTGTTGAATAAATTGTGCGATGATTACTACATTCTGTTGTTGGGTGTAATTTATTAAACATCCTACAAAAACATAAAACAAAAGTTTAGTTTAAATAAATGAAAGTAAGACAATTTGATAAGTTGCTTTGAAAGTTTACATATCTGACTTTATCAATCAGAAAGTTTGTGTTAAGCATTAAAACCTCAGAGGTCATTTTCACAAAAATCTCATGAAAAATATTTTAAGTCCATTTAAAAAATTTACATTCAAAGCCTAAAAGATATGATATCATATAATGATATGTTTTTCAGAAAGTGTTCATTATCCTACAAAATTGAAGAATATCATAAATTGGTTTGACAATGCATGAAGGTATAATGAATGTTTCCTGCTTTTAACTTGATGATTTTTATCGTAAGCTATTTTTTGTGTGAAAATAACCACTGATTTTTATTTGCTAAATCCTCTCACTGATAAATGATGTAGCACAAGTAACCCAACATGTTATCTGAGAATGAATGCTGTTCCTTAAAAGGAAGAAAATTTAGTACTGGTGCATCCTATAGAAACGATAGATTAATAGGTAAACTATCCTGCTCACACGTTCCTGACTAAATCAAACCACTTCTGATATGTTTTTTATTCGGTAAATGCAGACGTCTCTTCAGAAGAGTTGGTAAAGTGACGAATAGACAACTGTCGCTGTATGTATACATCGAGTTTGAGCTAAAGTGGGAACGTGCTTCTAATGATTTGGGTATGTCAGCAGTTCCTGAATTTTGTTAAAATCAGTACAAATTCTAATCATCTAATAAGCAAATTAGCCAAACACACGTGACACTAGAAAAATTTACAGAATATATTTTATCAAATCAACATGTGATTATGCTTCCTTGAAATTCTGACTTTAACATTATACTATCAAAATAATTGAGGAATAATTCCAATAAACTTACCGCTAGAACGTATATCCAAAGGTCAGTTTTCCATTTAACTCAACATGGAACAAATTCAGTCACCTTTAACCCATCTTCATCCAAAGACACCAGTACATACCTAGAATATATAACATACAAGGACCAGAGTTGTGTGACATATGACCAAAATAATTCAAAATGGCAGATTTTCCCCTCGTTTTTATGAAGCAATAAAAGGAAAGTATATGCTATTTAAATAATAAATGCTGTTTGAATTTAGTAGTAGTAATACATCGTTAACATTTTACGAAGATTTCCTGCTGTTGGTTTACGATATTTTTAGTCGTAAGACTTTGTAAATGAAGCCCGTTGCTAAATATGTGTCCATCTTGTAAAACCTTTTTGTCTTGTCCAATGTTATTGTTCCATAGACATCACTCACAACCTGAAATAGACAAAACAAGAAAAGAGAAACCCGAAAAAATATATGTAACAAAACATGTATAGTATATTGAAGATAAATTATAAAAAGATAACCAAAGAAACGCTGAAAAAGAACTAAGGAGTAATGGCATAAGAAGGAGATACGGAGCACGGACAAGCATGCATGAGGTACAAGGAGGGGCACGGGCAGGGATTTTTACTCCATGGGGGTAATGTGATCCGTTTAGGGCGGTCATTTCCGCTACCATTCCCACCTATTCACCAGGGCTATAGGAAGTCTCTGATCACCATTATTACAAGTTGGCTGGCTGGCTTACATGAAAATTAGTTTTATCTAGTTTAGACAAAATTATGAATATACGTACTTCCAAACCGACCTGTATCCTGAAACATCACCTTCCAGTTATCATTACATTCTTAGCCCCTAATAAAAATACAACAAACACTAAATGTAGACTGGCATTTTACCCATATATAAACTCTTCAGAACTTTTATATTCCCTTTCAAACTTACTCTATGGATCAAATTACCCGTACCAAAAATATCCACCTTAACTAAGTAAAAGAGTACCCCATGCAGGTTGATACATGATCGCCACACTTGTAATCAACGCTTTGTGAAATTTATAAGCAATACCACGAGACTAGAACATGAGTATTCATTATAGTTCCAACATTATTAAAATGTTGTTTTTATTGGTAGTACACGAGAGTTTTGTTATATTTAATTACATGTACACATATTCTCGTAAAAGTATTTATATTTTCAAAAACCTAGGCTGAACGAGGCTGACCTGCGTTAGTTTTTAATGTATGTATGAAATTCTCAATCACTTACAAAATGATTTTAACATATCAATAACGACATAATGACATGTCATCTACCACAAATATATACCTTTCATACGTTGCTTATTGTTAATATATTGAATCTTAGACGCCAGAAAAACAGTTAAGATAACAAGCAAACAGTACTTAAACAAGAGCTGTCAGAGGAGACAGCATGCTCGACTTAGTTAGTGTTTGTCACAGGAGTAAAAAATATGTATAAGGAGTTATAAACCTAGTCACATGGGATGTGGTTGATAATAAGAAACATATATTTAAAGTTTGAAGTCAATACCTTAAGAAATAAAACAGTTGCAGTAAAAACAAACATTTTTTAAATTTCAAGGGGAGATAATTCTGAAAAAATATATTTGGAGTTATACACCTTGTCACATGAAATGTGGTTGATAATAAGGAATGTACATTTAAAGTTTAAAGTCAATACCTATAGAAATAAAACAGTTGCAGTAAAAACAAACACTTTTTAAAGAAAACTCTAAGTTCAAGGGGAGATAATTCTGAAAAAATATATTTGGAGTTATACACCTTGTCACATGAGATGTGGTTGATAATAAGGAATGTACATTTAAAGTTTGAAGTCAATACCTAAAGGAATAAAACAGTTGCAGTAAAAACAAACATTTTTGAAAGAAAACTCTAAGTTCAAGGGGAGATAATTCTGAAAAAAATATATTTAGAGTTATGAACCTTGTCACATGAGATGTGGTTGATAATAAGAAGCATATATGTAAAGTTTGAAGTTAATATCTTAAGAAATAACAAAGATATAGGAGAAAGTATTTTACTGCACAAAAACTTTAATCTGTGCACAAAAACTTTAATCAGTTCAAGGGGAGATAATTCTGAAAGAAATGTGTTTGGAGTTATATACCTTGTCACATGAGATGTGGTTGATAGTAAGGAACATATATTTAAAGTTTGAAGTTAATATCTTAAGAAATAACAAAGATATAGAAGAAAGTATTTTACTGCACAAAAACTTTAATCAGAAAGGTGGACGCGGACGCGGACGCGGACGCCGACGCCGACGCTGGGGCGAGTAGGAGAGCTCTACATTACTACGTAAAGTCGAGCTAAAAAGGCAAGATTTTGGGGTGTGATATATATAGTAAGTTTGAAAGGGGACTTTTTCATGCCGATAGCTTGGAGACTAGAGAACTGTCTGCATTCATGGATTGTTATTTGTAATTAGTTTGGCTGAGATGGAACCATTTGTCTCCAAATGAATGTGAATGTCATTACACCATTATGCAAAGAGTAAGAATGGGTTTTATTGATTGATACAGGGTTTGCAACAATGTTTATGTACATTGGATTTGTATATGTTCAGGTGGGCAACAATCTGGCGAAACGAAGAATTTGAATGGTGAACAGATCAAGAATTATACAAATGCTGTATTATGTGTGATAGGGACAACTATTAAGTAAGGAAATTAGTTTTTAATATCTTGTGCGTAAGGTGACAGCAAAATCATCGTAAACACAAATTTAGATAAAGTTTTTGACCGATTACATTGTTTTGTAAGACTTTTAAAATGGATAATAGTCCCCTCCTATTTTGCATGAAAACAAAATGATTTTAAAACATTAATTACAACATAATGACATGTTATCTACCATAAATACATAGCTTTCGTAATCCAAATCCGTCAAGAAAAAAGAGCACAACAGCCTGTTGAATGAGATAGATGTGTTCGTGTTTTCTGAGGTTATGAGTTATATAACTTTACTGTATTTGTATGTATATAGTAAACATATTTTGGAGTGTGGTATAAATAATAATTTTGAAAGGGGACTTTTTCATGCCGAAAGCTTGGCGACTAGAGAACTTTCTGCATTCATTGATTGTTATTTGTAATTAGTCTGGCTGAGATGGAACCATTTGTCTCCAAATGAATGTGAATGTCATCACACCATTTTGCGAAAAAATATGTGTTTTATTGACAGATTCGGGTTTGCAATAATGTATATGTAAATTGGAATTGTATATGTTCAAGTGGGCATAAATCGGGCGAAATTTGAATGGTGAACACAGCAAGTATTATACAAAATTAATGCTATATTATGTAGTCACACTGTTCAGTGTATAAGGACGACAGTGACAATTCTTTAGTAAGGGAATTAGTTCTGTCAATGTTGTATGTGTCTCTTTCAGTACAGAACTTCATTTATGCCAAGAAAGCAAGTTTAGTTAATGTTTGTTTCTGGACAGTATTATTATATGTATCAGTATAGTCTTGTTTATTTGACAAGATGAGATAAATTGAGGTTTTGACGAATATTCAAGAAAGGGTATACAATTTGTAATCTATTGTAGCTGAGATTGAACTCAGATTATAAGGGTATCTGCAATAGAATATATAACTATTCACAACCATCTCGTAATGATAGTTCGTTTGTTTGAAACAGAATATTAACTGATTAGTATGTTCATATCTCGTTATTGAACAACGTAAAATAATATGCGAGTAAAACATTAATTGATAGCAGTGTTTGCAATTTAGACTATTATAAATAATGTAGCTGAACAAAGTTCGATAAGAAAACATTGGAATAGTCAAACAAACGGTTCTATATTGTACTCTAATGAAACTATTCGCTGTACAGAAAAAACAACAACGAGATATTAGAAACAATTTAAAATGCACATTTATAAGTCCTCAGAATAATAAAATATATCATTACTAAAAAAGTGTATTTTATACATTATACTTTATATAAACTATTTTCAAAAACGGGTTGAAAAAAATATGTTTATTATAATAAATACTTTAAGTAGTAATGAGTCACAATTATCTGTTCATATAAACCGATTCTATGCATAGTTTATTACCTTTTTCAAAAACAAAAATGTTATTACATTTACATTCTGAACGATAATATAGCAACACTATCATAATAGGATTAAAAATATAAAGTCATGTTCTATTAAATCAACAACCAAACCATGTAACATGTAGATTTGTACCAATTGACAACCTCTGTCTACAGTAAAAATCATAACAAAATATTGGGTTTTATAATCAAATCCCAATTGGCAAGTTTAGTATTGTATAAAAAGGACATTAATAATCAAAATAACACGTGTAAATGAAATGTACAAAGTACCTTCCACATCCATGTACATAACAACACAGTTCATTATACAGTCATTATTCATACAATCATTCCATTAGCCAAAAATGTTTCAAAAATCCATTCGAAGTTTTCTTTTCCAAATTTGATTTAAACGTATACATGTAAACAACGCCTTAGTTAGACTTAGCTCTATTTTCTCCATGTCCAATATTTTGCATGTCGTAACATGCTTTTTAGGTATATGGTACTTTAGACCTTTTAAGACCTTCAGCGAATGGTGCTTCTTAATTGTTTTGTTAATTAATTAATGATTCTGATCTAGCTATCCTCCCATAAAACGGACCCTTCACTAGATTACTCAGAATTGTATTAAAGTACATTGAATAATTCCGATCTAGCTATCCTCCCATAAGTGGGCCCTTCACTAGATTGCTCAGAATTATTACCGATCTAGATATCCTCCCATAAAGTGGGCCCTTCTCTAGATTGCTCGGATTTATTTTTTGTTTTAATGTATAATTCCGATCTAGCTATCCTCCCATAAATAGGTCCTTCACTAGATTTCTCAGAATTATACTTCAATGCAAGGAATACTTCCGATCTAGTTATCCTCCCATAAAATGGGCCCTTCACTAGATTGCTCTGAAGTATTAATATTTTCCTAATTTTGTTACTTAAAAATAAATATATTCTCGGCATGTATTTATAGAACATCATTATCAAACATCATTAGAGCTAATTACATGTATTTAAAAATACTATCAAATTATTCATTAAAATCTTGACAATGTATAATGACCATGTTATTAGATAAATAAATGTGTAGGTATGAGTATAAATCATTTTTGTATGTTCAAACATTATTGCACCATATATTTATTATTTTACATAGCTTGTTATAAGTTTTAATATGACAGAGAGTTGATTTAATTGGTATGACATATAAGTCAATCGCTTAAAAGGCAGGAATTTTTCAACAAGACTAAACTCAATATGTTTGAAACTGAATATAACAATTTAAGCAAACTTATAAATAACAAGAGCTGTCCAAGGACAGCGCGCTCGACTTTTCGGGTGTATTGTTCATGGCAAGGCTTATCTTTAAACAAAAGTAATTTCAAGACAGGACATAATTTTTGAAAGGATATAATTCAGTCAAATAATAATTACCAATACATATTTGTAAAATATAAAAGGGGCATTACTCCTAAAACATTCATCCATAGTAACGTCCCTTCAGAGTAAAGTAGACGTAGTATCAACGAATAAGCATACCTACTTTCATTTAAATATCTAAGTGAAGAACTATAAATACATTGTATTTCAATTTGAACAAAATTCAAAATTAAAGTAAAGGGGCATAACTTCAAAAAAACAACATCATGAGTTATGTCCCTTTGTTGTCGCGTAGATGTAGTACTGATGAATAAGCATACTAATTGTCATTTAAATATCTTCATAAGTATTGAAAATATTTCACTTCATAATACTTTCTCCCGAATTAAAAAGTTGAAAAGTGTCACAACTCCAACAATAATTCATCAATTATTGCGTCCCATTGTATTCGACTAGATGTAGTACTGATGAAAAAGTATACTAATTTTCTATCAAACAAAATATATTAAATCTGAGCAAACATAACCCTTAAATATCAAAGTATAAAGGGGAATAACTCAGAAGTATTTCATTTAGAGTTATGTCACTTTATAGTCCGATAGATGAAGAACTGACGAATAAGCATTCCAACTTTCATTCAAATTGTTCATAAGTTCTAAATATATCCCATTAGAACAAATTTTAATCTTAAATGTTTAAGTATAAAGGGGCATAACTCCAAAAATAATTCATCCACAGTAACGTCCCTTTGTGTAGATATAGTACCGATAATTAAGTATACAAACTTAAAGTAAAATATCTTGATTAGTATGAAAGATATTACATATAGAAATAATTTTAACATTTTATTTTGCTTTTTTTAAGTATAAAAAGGGCAATAACTCCAAAAATAATTCATCCACAGTTACATCCCTTCATAGTCGGGTAGATATAGTACCGACAAATAAGTATACAAACTTCATGTCAAATATCTTGATCAATATTAAGGATCTTCTACATAGGAAAAACTTTAACCTCATATTTTGCAATTTCCTAAGTATAAAAGGGCAATTACTCCAAAAATAATTCATCCACAGTTACGTGCCTTCACAGCCATGTAGATATTGTACCGAAAAATAAGTATACAAACTTTAAGTCAAATGTCTTGATCGGTATTGACGATATTCTACATAGGAATAACTTTAACCTCATATTTTGCAATTTTTTAAGTATAAAAGGGCAATAACTCATAAAATAATTCATCCAGAGTTATCCCCTTTCACAGAATGGTTAATATAGTCCCACTAAATAAGTATACCAACTTTCAATAAAATAACTTGGATAGTGTTGAAGTTATAAGTGTTTCAAAAAACTTTAACCTGAAAACCAACGCCAACGCCGACGCCGACGCCGACGCAAAAGTGATAGCAATAGCTCTCATTTTCTTCGAAAAGTCGAGCTGAAAATACCAAAAATATTACAAAATAATTAATTTCTTTACTTATCTCGAAAATAATTATCCATTGAATTAGCATATTCACTTTAGCAGAACAACGTTTGTTTTTAGTTTTGTCCAATGTTTTTTATGCATTGATAAGCATGATTAATTAGTAAAGCACTCGTTTATTATCATTATTTGTACTTTTTTTCAAAATATCAGTGAACATTCTGTTATAAACTCTTATTATATAAAAACTTCATCAGAGGAAGAAAAATACATGAAGACAAAGCTACCCAATAATGTAGTTGGGTTGTTGCAATCGAAAGCAAACGCCTTTGTATATATGAGAATCAATAGACATGTTGTTAAGTAAGCAAAGACAGAAACCTTCATGCGAATAATGGTGGAAAGACATTTGATAGTGTGTGTATGTTATCTTTAGTAGAGATAGAAACCAGCACGACGATTTGGATAGAATGTCATGTCATATTCTAAGTCTGTTTTTAAAGACCAAAACCTTCATGATGATAATAATAGAATGCAGAAATTGAAGAAAGATACTTACCTAAACAAAAATGACAGAATGTCAGGCGATATGGTGCTTGGATTATTTTTATTAAAGATAGAATCCTACAGGAGGATTATGATAGAATAGTTAGTTATTGTGTTGATGTGTATTCTTATGGGAGACAAATACTTACCTGAATTAGATGATAGAATGGCATGCGACATTGTGTGTGTTATCTTAATTGAAGATAGAAACCTACGGGAGAATAATGATAGAATGGTATGCTATGGTGTGTGTATACATGTTGTCTTAATTGAAGAAAGATGCGTACATGAATTAAATGAAAGAATGACATAAGATAAGGTGCTAGTTATCCTCATTGAAGAGAGAAACCTACAGGAGAATAATGATAGGAAAGTATGTCATGGTATTGTGTATTATTATTGGAGACAAATACCTACCTGAGTTAAATGACAGAATGGCATGAGATATGGTGTGAGCTATCTTAATTGACGTCATAAAACCTACATGGGAATACCGATAGAAAGGCAAGCCGTATTGTAAGTATGTTTTTATTGAGGAAAGATACTTACCTGAGAAAACATGAGATTAGCATGTCGTATTGTGTGTGTTACCTTAATTCAAGATAGAAACCTACAGGAGATTATTGATAAAAAGACATGTCATATTGTGTGTATGTTATCTTGATTGAAGATAGATACTTACCTCAATTAAATGATAGAATGGCATGCCATATTGCGTGTGCAATCTTAATTGAGGACAAGAACCTACTGGAGAAAAATGATATAAATGGATGCCATATTATGTGTGTGATCTTATTTGAGGATAAGATAGAAACCTATATTAAAATAGTGGTAGAAAGGCATGAGATATAGTATGCATGTTATCTTTATAAGAGATAGAGACTTGTTGAACATTTCTAGTCTGAATTTTTTTAAAGAATAAAATCTACTTAATCATTATGATAGAATAACATTACATGTAATGTTTGCATGTTTTTTGATTAAAGAAAGATACTTACATGAAACAAAATGATAGAATGGCATGCGACATGATGTGTATTATCTTAATTGAAGACAGAAACCTACAAGGAAATATTGATAGTACGACATGCCATAGTATGTGTGTTATCATATTTGAGGATAGAATCCTACACGTAAATAATGGTAATAGGCATGCGATGTAGTGTGTATGTTAGCTTCTTGGAGAGATATCAGCACGACAATTCGGAAAGAATGCCATGCTATAATTTGGAAATGTTTTCATTCTTAAAGACTAAAACCTACATGACAGTAATGATAGAATAAAATGCCAGGTAATGTTTGTATGTTTCTGTAAGTGAAGAGATATACTTACCCGAATTAAATGATAGAATGGCATGAGTAATGGTGTGTGTTATCATTAAGTTAATTGAAGACAGAAACTTACAGAAGAGTAATGAGAGAATGATATGTCATAGCGTTTGTGAGTATGTGTACATTTTAAATTGAAGACAGATACTCACCTGAATTAAATGATAGAATGGCATGAGATATGGTGTTTGTTATCTTAATTGAAGACAGAAACCTACAGGAGAATAATGATAGGATGGCATGACATAGTGTTTGTATGTTTTGTTTCATTGAAGAAAGATACTTACCTGGATTAAATTCTAGAAATACATGAGTTGTGGTGTGTGTTATCTTAATTTAAGACAGAAGTCTACATGACAATAACGATAGAATAGCATGCTAATGCGTGGCTGTTATATTAATTGAAAACTTAAACCTATAAGGGATTATTGATAGAAAAGCAAACCGTATAGTGTGTACTGTTTTTTAACTGACCAAAGATACTTTAGGTACTTGGGAAAAATGATAGATAGGCATGCCATATTGTGTGTGTAACCTTATTTTAAGACAAAACCTACAGGAGAATAATGATGGAATGGGTTGTCATTTTGTGTGTGATATCTTATTTGAAGAAATATATCTGAATTGGAATGTTGATAGAAAGGAAAGCCATATATGCGTATTTTTCCTAATTGAAGACAGTTACTTACATGAGAATAATGATAAAATGATATGCCACTTTGTGAGGGTAATCTGAATTTAAGAAAGAAACCTACAGGAGAAAAAAGATAGAATGACATGCAATATAGTTTGTGATATCTTAATTGAAGATCCTACCACAGAAAAAGATATATTATGCATAGTATTTGTATGTTTTCTTAATTGAAAACAGATATTTACCTGAATAAATGATAAAAATGCATGCGGTATGGTGTGTATTATGTTAATTGAAGACAGAAACTACAATGAAGTATTAACAGATTTGCATGCCATATTGTGTGTGTAACCTCAGTTGAAGACATAACACTACAATGGAATTTTAACAGAATGGCATGCCATATTGTGTGTCTTACATAAATTAAGAAGTAACCTGCAGGAGAAAAATGAAGAATGGCATGTCAATGTATGATTGTTGTCTAAATTGTAGACATAAACCTACATAGGACTATTGATAGAAAGGCATGCCGTATTGTTGGCATGATTTTTACTGACGTAAGATACTTACCTGAATAACATGCCATATTGTGTTTGTAATCTGAATTTAAGATAGAAGCCTACAGGATAGAGGTGAGATAGAATAGTATGTCATATTGTGTTTGTTATCTTATTTGAAGATATATCTAATTGGGGATATTGATAGGAGGGCATGTCATATTGTTTGCGTGTTTTCAGACTTGAATCAGATAGATACTTAAATAGAAAGTTTGATAGAAAACATGCCAAATTGTGTGTATGTGTTCTTTATTGAAAAAAGAGATACCTGAAAAAAATTGAGTAAATTGCATGTTTTCTTTAAGAAGAAAGATACTTACCTTAGAATAATGATAGAATTGAATGCCATACTGTGTGTGTGTTATCTTTATTGAAGACGGAACCCTACAGGGGAATAATGATAGAATGGCATATCAATGCGTGTTTTGTTATATTTATTTAAAACATACACCTTCATGGAATATTGATAGAAAGGCAAGCCTTATTGAGTGTATGTTTTTTTAACTGAGGAAAGATATTTACCTGAGCAAAAAGGCTAAAATGGCATGCCATACTTTGTGTGAAATCTGAATTTAAGATAGAAGCCTACAGGAGAAAAAAGATAGAATGGGACGCGATATAGTGTGTTTTATCTTAACTAAAGACAGAAAACTACAGGAGAATAATAATATAATGGCACGACATTGTGCACATCTCTTACTTTTTGCACATAAAACATAATGAGGCAGTGTTGGTGACACCTCCAATTTTACATTGTAACTGGCACTAGCCAGTACTTAATATGATTTGACTTTCAATGCAAAATAGTATTAAAATTCTCCTACATATATATATGTCTCCCTTTAATTGGTTTGTTTTAAAATTATGAAAATGCTATCTCCTTTGTACGCCTAACTTTTAGGTTAATTATTTGTTACTATTTCGAACAAAACATGAATTCAAAAATATTCAGTGACTATAAACCTTAAACATTCGATAAAAGCTGTGATAAGAAATAAAAATCAAACACAAGTTAAGGTCAAAGACAAATGTAGTACTAAGTACGTTATACGAGATCAATTACACTTCATCCATATTTTACAACATGACGTATTTCAGTATGTTTTATTGAATACTATTTGCTTAATAGTAATTTTGATATCATGATTAATAATTAAGAAGTTTCATTAATATATTTATATTATTTAAAAGAAAAACTTGGGTGTCACAAACACTTTCTGGTGAAACCCTACCAGCGTTCCTATGTTTAGTAGTTATTTTCACTATTCCCTACTTATGCCAGATTCAGCCTAAAAAACCAAAGTAAGACTTAATAATCATCCTTAACTCCTTGTATTAGCTTCAAACATCTTCTGTCGTTCCTAAGTAGATTTTAATTCAATAAACCTCGACCATTTACTCTCATTTCCATAGAAAAATGCATCAAACCTAGAAAAATGCACTAACTGTTTCGATTCTGAAATTAAACTCTATCCACCCAATTATTGCCATAAGTAAAACCCAAAATCATATTCCAATTACCCTAATCAAATCCCACGGAATATCTCCCATTGCTCTAAACATATATGCCTTCACTAGATAAAACTAATATAAAACACTATAAGCCAGCAAGAATACTAATAATAGTGACCAAAGCGTTCCGAACCCTGGTGCTGAGGGTTATGAAGCCAACGACTCTTAAAATCCCCAACAGACCGAACCCTCACCATGGGGGGTTGGGACAGATGGGATTGGACATGCATGCAGGGATCTGAGATATCGGTGCAAATCTCAGGCCAGACACAGATAACCTAAAGACCAAAACAAAACAAACAAACAAAACCAATCAAAATATGAAACACAATAAATCAAACAATAACACAATGTACGATGTAAATGAAAAAAAAACCATTTGTTAAAAACTAAAATATATGTTAGCTGTACATGTACATACATTGGATAATGATTAAGTCAGTTAATGCACAAAGATCAATCTCTATAAACAGATATCTTATAGACCGCGAGTAGGCGAGCGGAGAATTTTTGATCAGGTTTTTAATCAGATTGCTCAGACACCAAAGGAGATTGAATTTTTCAATAGCTACGGAGCCCCTAAAGTGACATTGTTTTATTATCACAACTATTTCGAAAAAACGTAATGATTATTTCGAAAAAAAACAACGATATAATATTACGTTTCAACGAAATAGTTGTGATAATAAAAAAGTATTTCAAAATGTCACTTTAGGTGCTCCATAAATAGCCAATGTATGTGTTATGTATAGTAAACATGTACTTCAGTTTATAAACAAATGACATATCTAGAATATAGAATTAACTTAAACTTACCAACTCTTTAGTGTCACTGTCAAAATGTCTTTAACCATGTTGAATCATAACCAATGTGTTTATAATAAACGCTTTACATCTTAAGGAAGTCATTTAATGATAGATCTTTAATATCTAAGCTTTAATATATACTTAACTCAATAAAACATCAACGCCTCAACTACCTTTATCTGAAAAGGAAAAAGAAACAGTTGGTCAGAAAATAATGAAGTATTTATTTATTAAAGTCTAGTCTATGTACATAACATTAAGCACACACATTATAAAACATGATGTCTGTACAATAGTACAATATAATGTAAGTACCTAAGTTTTCAAGTAAAAAAAAGAAAAAAATTCCCTAACTTAATTTTAAAGTAGAATTTTCCAAACTATATACATGTATATGACCACAGAACATTTCTCAGTAAAAACTAATTAAACCTCGTATTTTAATGTAGTCGATATAACAATTTTTAAAATGATATTGAATATTATTAAACCACTTTGAATTTTATTTTGTATCCATGGACAAGATCAATAAATTTTGCCTTGAATAAGTATGAGCTATTATCTCCCTTTGATAATGTTTATATCAAACGGAAATAATAACTCACGTCCATTAAAGACTTTCATTTATAATTTTGCAACAACGTATTGTAATATAAATTTTATATCATATATTAACATAATTGACATTATGTTATATTTCTCCACAAAAAATGAGAACTATACTCAATAAGCGAATTTAACTGATCCAGCCAAATATCAATTACAGGAAGTAGTCCAAGGCTAGAACGTTTTTATTGTAAGATATTGGGTTCGAATCCCACAAAGGGCACAGGTAAGTTTTCTTGAGCAAAAACAATCGGCGAATGATTCACTCAATTCAGATGTAAACTAGTACTCTAAAGGTCATTAACACAATGGTGAGGGGGTTGTCTTACAGGATTATTGAGTCGACTAAATGTGTATAAATATTTAAAGGCAGATTCAATCTAAAATACTACTTAAATATATTTAAACGTAATATTGTTTGAAAATATACTTCCTTGATCAAAGTAGTTAATCATTGTCATCAAACCAGTTTGTACACAAACAGTAAATTATATCACAGCTATACGTCTATAACGTTGATCCACTCCATAAATTCATACAATCTGAAAACAAGATGTGGTCAATATAATTTATAAATACATGAAAACTGGGACAGTAATGTAGGAAAGTTCCTCTATAAAGTAATCATTGTAGATGCAATATCATATAATTGTGGACAAGTTTTAATTACCAAATACTTAGAGAAGAAAATGTCCTTTTTTATTATGACCATTTCGCTAGTCAGACCATATACTTTGATGTTTTTATATTGTAATTTTACAGTACAATGGTGAGGGAAAATATAAAAAAAAAAATATAAAAAAACCAAAATGTTTAGAGATCGAGTGGTCTCTGGTTTGAATATTCAACCCACCGGAGGCACTTGTTCCAATACAAGGAAATTTACATGTGATTGTTTCATTTAAGACAGTGGTAAAAATAACCTATAAATATAGCACAGTTTCAGCATTGTTCTATCATGTCAGATAAATTATTTTATAAAACAATGAGGCATATTGCTGATTCAAATACGTGAAATGTGTTCCATAATCCTTGTACAAAATACATAAATATTTTCATCGATCCTGAGAAAATAAGAATTGTAGTGAGTATTTAAATCAGCGGGGTTAATGTGTGCGCCACTGACAAATGAATAAAATTTAACAATATAAATAGTTAAGCAAATTGAACTGAGACATACGGTACCCACCAAAAGTTTGGAGACATTTTCACTTAGTAGGCCTGCTGAATAGACTTAATCTAAAATTTGATAACTGTTTATTCAGACTCTTCAAAGTTTTACTTTAATTTTTTGTTATCATTATAATTATAACTGAGACTACAAAAAAGCATATAAGCTATGTTATGGAAAATTATTACAATTGCTTATTAGCATGGTTTTAAAGGCTTTAGGATGTCAGATGCTGAATCATAAATGTGTTGCATTCATGAAAACTGTTTTTCATTTTATCACCAACCATACTTAAATATATTAAACTTAATTATTCAACAAAAATAATCATCAAAATTCAGAATTATGGTATTTTTGTCTTCATACTTTTGATGGGTACTGTACATGTAAGAATTCATTTCCCGCTGTGGTCACTACACAACAGCTTACTATAGTGCGTACATATTGACCCCGACCTTACCTTTCATATTTGCATCTAATTATCATCTACACATATCCCGGCGAAAATCAATACCACGCCTACTCTACACTTCGGCTCGTTACGTATTAAAAAAATAAGCAATCGATTTACAGCGATTGTAAATAGCAGGGGCGGTTACAGAGTAGGGTTGCATGTGGCTGGTAGACCCAATTTCGGGTGGGTACGGGAGGGATGTCATTGGCCTTGTAATTGGTATTTCTAACTTGATTTAGTGAAATTCGCTTTAGGAAATTATATCAATAATACTTTTAACAAGGCATACAACACAGTATTGCAATCAATAAAAACATCGTCCCAATAGTCCTGTCAGTCAAGCCAAGGACCCTATATTTATTAATATATTATATAGGGTCCTTGGAATTCAAAGGTTTTGAGGGTGCGATGTCGGCCATGGCTAACGTGTATAAGTCTAACAAGACAGTCATGTATAGAGTATAGCCCGCATGTATAACAACTCACGATCAAATTGCATTCAAACGGGAAACTCGTGTTCTTACCTTTTTAATTACAAATAATAATAAAATGGGTGGGGATGGCGATTGTGGGGCTAAAGCCCACAACCTTTGAATTGGTAGCTAGCCTCATCGTATAATCCTCTGGTCCAGCCTATGTGTAATAGACACTCATTGTACGCGTTGAATGTACTTTAAAATTAATCCCTGTGTTATAAATACATTCGAGCCTTGACGATATAATCCGATTGTTATCCGAGCATTGATACTACATTCGTATTCAATGTAATGAATATTCTTGCATAAAGGTGAGGTCGGGGTCAATATGTACGCACTATGCTACAATGTATGTAAATACAGGCTAATGAGGAATATTAGTCAGTTATCCTTCCTTGACAAAGTCTGAAGCCATCCAATTGGCAAGTAGGTCCCATCAGTTGGAATCTTCGGACTTTATCATTGAAGTCCTGTGTAAGGATCATCAAATATCTTTCTTGTTAATTAAGATAACAAAACACTTCTTTGCTTAATTTTCAAACAAATTAAATGATTTACAAAAAGGATATTTAAAATTGATTGTGTCAAATTGTCATTGAAAATAAGGGTAAAATCCGAGTAATCCAACTAATTGGACCCAATTATTTTAAGAGTATGTAAAGGAGAATAACTGACTAAAGTCCCTTATTGAAGTCTCAGGTATTTTTTCGCAAGCCAAGATGTTAATAAAAAACTTACGTTGCGTCCAGGGTAATCACGTTCCATCACAAATATGTACCAGTACTGACTTCAGAATGTGTGTTTGGTAAACTGTAAAAGGCAGGGCATAAGATGAATATAGAATATAATTAGAAGTAAATGTTTAAAAAACAGAAAAGAAAAAGGGGTGGCTTACTGCCCATTAAACAACGACCGGAAGTAAGGTTCGATAAAATTTCCATGAAGACCCTAGCCCTGAGTGAATTTTAACAATTACGAAAACGACTGATCACTTGTATAATGAACAGTTTACAACTGTAAGTCCTATTTTAACTAAGACATGTAACAAATCAATAAATGCATGATTACTCGAAAACAAAATTTATCATTTTTATTTCACATATGTTTGTTGTTACAAGCGAAGCTATTTTTGTACCAGCATAAATATACAATATATATTTAGGAAAAAGAATGTCTTTAGTTGGATTTAACGCCATGTCAAAACAAATAAAGGTCATTTTACAACGGCTAGTTCACATAACTTCGGATTCCTTGACCCTAATACCGATAACTTCTCTATATAACTCTATATCTCTATATAGTATGACACATTCTTTGGATTCGAGAGGTCCTGGGTTCGAACCTGTCATAGACACTGGGTCAACCTTGAAAAATATCTCCGATTGGTTCGCTTTACCAATGTTAATACAAATGTAATTAGATGGGTGTGTATAAGTGAAATTTTAGTCGGCAGTACAATGTATTTCTTACAAAATATATCAAAATTATCCGGAATTTATGGATATTTAATGTCTTAAGTTACCCTACCGACTTTATGGATGTTTTTCAATTTCAACAACTGATATATTTTCAATATGACTTTAGAAAACTTTTCCAAACTGTGTCTAAAGGTATACGGAACAAAATAAAACATGAATTACCGGCATAGTCCCGGCAACTCCCCCGCAGGATTTTCCAATATACAAAATGCAAATTTGCAATCCTTTCGATCTTTTGTATTGATCATGATCATTTAGACGCTTGACTATGTAAATTAGGTCAAGATAACTTGTTTTCGCTTATCAAAAAATAATTGCTATTGTCTTCTGGTACAAAGTAGCTAAAAAAATGTTTTTACTTTAATTATCTAAATAAATAATTACATTTCGTGATTCGTTAAGCTGAATCGAAGTTAAACAAATAAAGTCGACATATAGTCTCTTATAACCTGACACGGTCACACATGTACATTGTGCGTAGAGCGACGATGTACAGTAGGCCTACATGTTATTGAAACTTGCATTTTTACGGAATGAATCTCATTGTACTACCTGTATAAACATTAAAATTAGTGTTGCCTAATATTTCATAGAATTTAAAGATCGTAGCCAATGTTTCATACCCTAACGTTTATGCATGTGACACAATGAGATTCATTCCGTAAAAATGCAATTTTCTATTAAATAAAAAGTTAAATTATACAAAAAAATACGTGTGTTGGAAGAAAAATAAAAATCTAAATAAATTTTCGTCATATAACCTAGTTTTTATCCCTGACATTAGTGTCGCTCGAATTTTCTTGTAGATAAACTTCTTTTATTATCAAATCGTTTGGCACCCCCAAATTTTGCAAAGCTCGACTTTCTGGTAGCATGATCTCAACCTACATTTACCTTGGGTAGCAAAACATTAAAAACAAAAATCGTCACTCGAGATTGATATATTTAATCCTATCTTTTCCCCTGGGGGACTTGTGTCCGTAGATAAATCCGTTTAAAAATTCGTGCATTTTCATATCGTATTCTACCCCAAAAATCTCCAAATCCCCTATTTTCTGGTAGCATGTTGTCCCCCAAAGAAACTGTTTTCCCGGGAAACACATTTATATAGCATTATATTAAACTCTAAAATCGTCGCTCTATATATAATCCTGTCTTTTCTCCCGGGGGACTTGTGTCCGTAACTAAATTCCTTGAATTCATGGATTTTAAGAGCGTCGTCTACCCCAAAAATCTTCCAAGCCCCATTTTCTGGTAGCATGTTGTCACCCAAGGAAACCCTTTTCCCGGGAAACACTTCCCTTGAGTAGCATTATATTAAACTCTAAAATCGTCGATCTATATATAATCCTGTCTTTTCTCCCGGGGGACTTGTGTCCGTAGCTAAATTCGTTGAATTGACGGATTTTAAGAGTGTCTTCTACCCCAAAAATCTTCCAAGCCCCATTTTCTGGTAGCATGTTGTCCCCCAAAAAAACCCTTTTCCCGGGAAACACTTCCCTTAAGTAGCATTATATTAAACTCTAAAATCGTCGCTCTATATATAATCCTGTCTTTTCTCCCGGGGGACTTGTGTCCGTAACTAAATTCGTTGAATTGACGGATTTTAAGAGCGTCGTCTACCCCAAAAATCTTCCAAGCCCCATTTTCTGGTAGCATGTTGTCCCCCAAAGAAACCCTTTTCCCGGGAAACACTTCCCTTGAGAAGCATTATATTAAACTCTAAAATCGCCGCTCTATATATAATCCTGTCTTTTCTCCCGGGGGACTTGTGTCCGTAGCTAAATTCGTTGAATTGACGGATTTTAAGAGCGTCTTCTACCCCAAAAATCTTCCAAGCCCCATTTTCTGGTAGCATGTTGTCCCCCAAAGAAACCCTTTTCCCGGGAAACACTTTCCTTGAGTAGCATTATATTAAACTCTCAAATCGTCACTCTATATATAATCCTGTCTTTTCTCCCGAGGGACTTGTGTCCGTAACTAAATTCGTTGAATTGACGGATTTTAAGAGCGTCGTCTACCCCAAAAATCTTCCAAGCCCCATTTTCTGATAGAATGTTGTCCCCCAAAGAAACCCTTTTCCCGGGAAACACTTCCCTTGAGTAGCATTATATTAAACTCTAAAATCGTTACTCTATATATAATCCTGTCTTTTCTCCCGGGGGACTTGTGTCCGTAGCTAAATTCGTTGAATTGACGGATTTTAAGAGCGTCTTCTACCCCAAAAATCTTCCAAGCCCCATTTTCTGGTAGAATGTTGTCCTCCAAAGAAACCCTTTTCCCGGGAAACACATCCCTTCAGTAGCATTATATTAAACTCTCAAATCGTCGCTCTATATATAATCCTGTCTTTTCTCCCGGGGGACTTGTGTCCGTAGCTAAATTCGTTGAATTGACGGATTTTAAGAGCGTCTTCTACCCCAAAAATCTTCCAAGCCCCATTTTCTGGTAGCATGTTGTCACCCAAAGAAACCCTTTTCCAGGGAAACACTTCCCTTGAGTAGCATTATATAAAACTCTAAAATCGTCGCTCTATATATAATCCTGTCTTTTCTCCCGAGGGACTTGTGTCCGTAACTAAATTCGTTGAATTGACGGATTTTAAGAGCGTCGTCTACCCCAAAAATCTTCCAAGCCCCATTTTCTGGTAGCATGTTGTCCCCCAAAGAAACCCTTTTCCCGGGAAACACTTCCCTTGAGTAGCATTATATTAAACTCTAAAATCGTCGCTCTATATATAATCCTTTCTTTTCTCCCGGGGGACTTGTGCTTTCTTTTCTCCCGGGGGACTTGTGTCCGTAACTAAATTCGTTGAATTGACGGATTTTAAGAGCGTCTTCTACCCCAAAAATCTTCCTAGCCCCATTTTCTGGTAGCATGTTGTCCCCCAAAGAAACCCTTTTCCCGGGAAACACATCCCTTCAGTAGCATTATATTAAACTCTAAAACCGTCGCTCTATATATAATCCTGTCTTTTCTCCCGGGGGAGAAGACGGGATTATATATAGAGCGACGATCTAAATTTTTTGATGTTTTGCTTATTTGATTTTTTGAGGGGTGCAATAACATTTGGTAATATTTACAAATCGTATTGCAACCCTCAAACAATCAAATAAGCAAGCGTCTGAGTGATCCAGATCGTATTTTTGTCGGAAACGAACCTGCGGGGGAAAAGACGGGATAATGCCGAATTACCTTGAACAATACAATAAAATCTTTTATATATTCCATTTTTTCCAATACTAACACTGTCATTACACTTTTCAAATTTTAATATGGCGGTTCGATGTTTTGGCGATGTTTGATTGGATATAAAATTGGTGTTGATTTGAATAAGAATAGCCAGAGGTTAAGTTCATAGTTGAGGTACGGTACAGTCGGAACACCTCGGATGATTCCGTTAGCTGACGATCAACTATCGCCTAGGCGTTCCGTAAGGGTACAGTAGAGTGATAAAACTGAGCTTATTATTCACCACCTAAACGAATCCCTATGGTCAAATAAACCTTAGAAATGTGAACTTTATTATACCTAAGTTAATCCAAGGAGCTTGATACTCCGCTTCGTAGTTTGAAATAAAACATCCCTCCTTCTTATCACAATTTGAAAAAAAGGCATACCTTCCCGTAAGTCTTATAAGAAGAAGGAAGTTTGCTCCCGTGAGTTTTCGAGCCAATCTAAACTCATTCAAACTTTGTGGAATTAAAATTGTCCATTCTACAGCGACAAAAATTTCATATATGTCCCAATATGGGTCACTAATAGGTCATATGCTAGCACATCCAAATTGAATTACAAAACATGCAACAATGAAAAATTGTAAACACTCACCGCTCCTTGGTATTCACATTTTAATTCCACGTGTCCATAGTACGAAAATTATCAACCTGTCCACACGCGTACTTGTACTTTAAACACTATTGAACATTGTCATCTTCTTTAATTAAATCAACTATCAATTAGCAACACAACGGAATAAGATTGTTAAATCAATTAAAACTCTCTAGAAGCAAAGAAAACTTCTTAGAACCGAAAGCGAATAGTCCAAACAGTCTAATTTCCCCTTCACTTAATTTAAAACACGTTTAAATAACACGGCATGGTAGAAAGGTAATCCCTACCATCGAGTTCATGATTTTGAAACCGGTTTAGACTCACACCGAACTCGTGCATTTCGTGTTTAGCTTTATGGCCGCGAGAGTTATTCCATTTGATATTTAAATTGATATTAAAGGTGCAATTACGGTTGCTATGGAACTCAAATCGGCTGCTATGGAAAGTATAATGGATACTTTTGGCCTTAAGGCGATTGGCATACGGTGTAAGAGTGGTTGCTATGAACCAAGGGGTGGTTGCTAAGGATATGTTGATGGTGGCTTTGAGTCTAAGAGTGGCTGCTTTGAAGTGATATTTGTCCTATGTAATATTTGTGTGTTGATTAGGCTCGATATTATACCTTCCTACTAAGTGCGACGTTTAGCGGCAAGGTTGCGACGTTTAACGGCAGTCGATTTTTTTTGCGACGTTTACCGTCAGCGTTGCGACGTTTAACGACAGGGCAATTGCGACGTTTATCGGCGGTTTAGCGTTAGTGTTGCGACGTTTAACGTCAGTTGCGACGTTTAGCGGCGTTGCGACGTTTAACGGCGCTACTACAATGTCTATTAAATTAAGACGATGCACGTGCATTAATTCATGCTATGCAATATATTGCAATACGGGTTTGGTGTATTGCAATATATTGCAATAGGGTTTTTACCGTATTGTTACACCCCTTCCCAATGCACAAGAAATTAATCGAGCGGTAAACTAGGTTTATATTTGCAAAAATAATTTGCGCATAAGATTCAGAATACGCAATTACAATTAACAGAATGGTTTACAGTCAACTCGTTAAACGTACGAATCGTCAAACTTAATTTAACGCACAACTATTAGACCAACTCGTCAAACTGATAATATAGAGTGAAAAAAATGTGTGAAAACTTAGAACAGTTATATACATTATATTTGATTGATTTAATAAGAAATTGTAATGGAAATGTTACTTTTATCAGACATGTTACAATATTTTGGTTTAAATTCGTTGTTTTTTTATTGAAATAAATATTATTTTGTAGCATGGTCAAACTCGGACTTAGAAATGTTGCAATTAATTATTTTATGCACTATTTGAATCTAGAATATATTCTTTTTTGTTTGTTTGTTGCAAACATTTAATGAAACACCGGAGTTTGTTAACTTTATGAAGATCACGTGACTACATACCCTGAACACCACCTGGTACAATCATCCGCGAATGTGTGACAATTGCACAAGATTGAATATATGTGCATAGAAGTGGGTTAAAAGCACTGGCACCAGAGTCCATATGTTATGATCATAAAATAATGCGTACGTCCTAATAAATAGTTCCCTGTGCAAACATACATGTACACTACCTTATATATAATACCCTAAAAATAGTTCCCTGTGCATACATACATGTATCTTCCTAGATGCACTACCTTATATCAGAGACATAGTTCCCTGCTTATATATTATATATAATGAAAGTATAGTTATAGCTCGTACACGGTAATGAATATTGTATTGAAAGTATAGTTATAACTCGTACGCGGTAATGTATACAGGACCGATTTCTAATTGTGTTTGTTGACAAAATATTATAACTTAGTGTGCGTATTTAACGAGTATGAGGACTCTGGTGCCAGTGGTTAAAAGCTCGAGTCCAGAGATCAGATCAGCCCAGGAACCTGACCAGTTAGATACGACTGTAGTGTTAAAACTTGTTTACGATGTCCAATTAGCAATTGATACGAACGGTTAAATGAATTAATTACAACTGGCTAATCAAGGTAGATTATACTGTTTTAAAATGAAACGGTAATTATGCACATGAAACTACAAGTTATTATGAGACTGCATGTATCGGACCATTTGTGTCATGAATCACAATGTACGTCCACAATATATGTTACTGGACAAGTTGATATCTCTGAACTTAAGCTTTTAATCCACCATTACGCAATACCTTCCTGATCCAGCTATGGTCGAGTAAGGAAGTTGACTGCCAATGGGCAAGGGGCAAGCTGGCTTTTTGGACCGAAATATTGATGTTTTGAGCCAGTCCTTTGCATTTTCTTTCGTCGATGACCGCCAATTGCTCTACTTAATAAAAGGTAGCCGGGAGTATGGCCGATGAAGGTTTTATACATCAATGAATCGGAATCTGACAAACATTTATCATTGCTTTATATTGCAACCACCAATAATCTGTGTATTTATATCTTGCTCAATCACCTTGTACTGAATGCACTTACACGGTGGCAATACCACATGACTATGACATCACAAATGCTACGTACGGTTTCAAGAAGAAAACGGTAAAAAACTGCCTCGACTCAAAGTTTTACAGAGCTGTCATAGTCAAGTGGTATTGTCACCCTGACAGAATCTGATCCTTGGAATATTACCAGAATTCCTGATTTTCTGGTAATAAAAGTTAACATAAGTCACAAATTACTACCAGTGGTCGAGTGCTCAAGTATATAACGATCTGCTACGATCGAGCAAATTGAATCGCTTGCTATACCTGTACCATGCAAGTTTTTTTTGCAAGCCGTATATTTGGAACACTTTTGCTTATTTCCAAATGGCTGCCCCCTGTGGGAACGTATTTCTTTTTCAAGAATACTGAGATATATGTTATTTAATGCATATATATCGTCAAAGTAGTAAAATAGAATAATCAGGCATGATTACAATCGATTTAAATAATTTACATTTGTTTCAACTTTATGTTTGAGAAAGTCGCCATCTTGGATTTGCTAGCTTGAAGCTTAAATAGACCACTTATGCCACAAAAATTGCTTTCAAAGAGCGTTTGCTAGCGATCGCCTTGTGAAATGTGCCCATAATTCTACCATCACGAGCAAATAAAACAGTTTATATAACTATTATTAAAGGGACATAACTGTAACCATACAGCAATTAAATCTACAACTACGCGTGCAATAAATTATCACCCCTTTCATTGCGAAAGGTATTAAATGTCAGTGCATTATTGTTATCATCAGTGCATCTTTTTTGTGAGGAAATAAATATTTATAGAATAAAGCTTCTTTCAAAATAAAATATTTTACAAAAACTCGTGTAAAGACATTTAAACGACATTTCCTTGAACACATGGTTGAGGCAAAAATCTCTAAATACCGTTTTCGTATTTGCTCTGTTCAGAGTGTATAATGCAAACTAATGAAAAACTAAACCAACAAGTTTGTATGTATTGAAAATCTATCACAATCGTTTAAGGTTTCATGTTCACGTATTGTAGTGAGGACACAAGATTGCAGGCTTGAATACCACACCTTTAAACGTTGAAATAAGTTCACGCTTCACACAACATTACTTCAATGAATTCTCTCATTATTTTTTTAAACCGCTCTGTATTCAAAATGTATAGGTTTTTATTAAGTTTTTTAAAAGGACATAAAACTGTTCAAATGCCAGTAGCTTGATCTTTATACGACGTAAAGGAGACTAAACGTTCTGTGTCCGGAATTTTTAAAAAATACGATCTACTTTAAGTATGACCGTCCGTTAGTACGGTATAACCCGATTTTATTGTAATTAAATGTTTCAAACACCGTTTTGAAAGAAATTCAGCGCTGAATTTAACTGCAGTAGTTTTCGTATGTATAACATTACATCTTTAAGCTGTTCACTGATTTAAACACTGGGGGAAAACTAATTTACTTAAATTCGGATTCATGTACAAGGGGTATACAGAGAGTTGTTTATGTATTAACATGATACTAACAGTCGTTAGTCTGCAGTAAAACCGGAACTTATTGAAAAGACTTAAATTTTGTTACTTAACCAGTGGATTAAACTAGCTTATCCTGGGACGTAGTTCAAACCATTAAGAGTTTGAATGAGTTTATTAAACAGTATAAAAAACTGAATATAACTTTATAGTGGATGTGTACATACCCTAGTAAGCAAGTGTTTTTACGCTCTGGAAATTTTAAATGTAAAATTCTCATAGTTGAAATTTTGTATATGATTCAGTTTTTCGTGACTCAGGTATCAGTGCTGGAATTAAATAATATTAAAATTCGTGTTTGAGAATTACTTTGGCTTGCTACTACAACATACAAGGTAAACTATTTTAATTGATTATTGTATACATTTGATAAGCGCCTATCAGGTGACAAATACAACTATACTATAATGGTCTGTATGTTAACAATTAAACAACGATTAATTGATTAATCTTTTCATCGTAAGAACAGTTGAGAGATATACAATAGTAGAACATACAGATCAATGCGTATTGTTGTGTGTCATAACAAATATGGAAGCAATATTTTACAGTGAAGCTTGAGATATCGAAACTCTGTGAAATAGTTAATACGAAATGATTAATTTGAATTCTGAACAATTTGTTCGGTCTAACTTAAGATACAGTAAAGTTTCACTATTATGACTATTAAATATATATGGTCTTCATAGCAGATGGTCTCAATAAACAATATGTCAAGTCCAACTTTAGATACAGTAAAATTCCACTATTAGGACTGTCACTGTCGATTGTCTCAATCACGAAATGGTCTTTATATAAGGATGTTTGTCTTCTCAAATTAAGCAAATGGGTCTAAAAATTGTCAAAAATCATATCATTTTGGAATAATCCAGGTGGGTGCTTAAAGAGATACTTTACTGTACTTTGGATGCATAAACCTGAACATTTTAAAACATTTGTTCGATCTTAAAGGTTGTGAATTAGAGGCACCAAGAATTCGGACTCTGTGGTTACACTTCACATTACATTATTAAAAATCGATGCATATGACATCTTTTAATTGTTTTACCTAGATGGTAGTAACATGTTTCTAAAACAGTGTTCATTTATAAAAGGGTGCGTCTTGGTTTGTGCGTCTTGCATAAGATATAAACAGGTGTCCGAATGTTTTCACGTAGAGTCTGATTCAAACTATAACCGTCATCCATTATAAAACGTCTTGTTCAGTCAATATGTAAATAAGCAGAAGATAAATAAAGCTTAATTAAATGAGTTATGACAATCAATAATGATCATGTCACAGCTGTGTAAGTTTTCATGTACCTATCAGCATTAATGCCAGCTTCCTCAATATCGCACTGCTTAAGCAGTAAAAAACAAATAATTGTCAAAATGGTTATCGGTAAATTAAATTTACACTCACGTCATACAGTTTAATTATGATTTTTTGGGGTTCATTATAATAAGTGTTGCAATGAATATTAATTAACGAAGTCAATTAGTGATGTGATTAATCTATAATGAATAGGTATAATTAATGTTTTAACACCCTGTGTTTGATGATTATACCGTTTTGTCAATGAATCATTTAAATTTATGAAATATGATATAATGAGGATAAACATCCACTAGGATCGTATGGAAACAAAGAATAGTGAAGTGACTATAGTGAAGCATTTGATGGCTACACTGGTCCTCATTGAAATATCTTCCGTAATGGCAAGCCATGCTGACCCCTTAGTAGGGTCAGTACATAATTGTTGTGGCTGAGATTTAGGGTTCATTTGGACTTGTTTTAGATGCTATTCCTGACCGGTTTCGTACAAGATGTTGCGGACTCTTTTATCTTGGTGTTTTTCGTTTTGAGCTGGAGTCAGGTTGTGTTCGTTTTTTGGTAGTTCAGTGTATGGACCTTAAAGGTAGTTATATTGTCGATTTGAGTTATAATTAAGCATTTCCATGCTGATAGTTCATATTGTCCAATTCCTGAGACATTACATGTACCTACTGTTTGGAATACTATTATCATTTCCATTATCTATGAAACAAATGAAGTAAGGTATTATAGTCGAGCAATGTAATGTAAAACATCCCACTCACTCATGTTATTTAGATAGGGTTAAATTACTCTGATACAACACACGACTGATAAGCCCAGCCTAATGTATATACCAGTAGTACAAACTGACACACATCTGACACAACTAATTGTTTAATAGACAAAGTAACTCTTGTTGTTATCTATGTAGATGTCTTTGTTCATCTGAAATAATGATAATGACTTAAAAGTGTGTTTTTTTCACCGAAGACCATCCGCCACGGAATTACGCTCCTAATGATGCATTACATTATGTACAGACCCTAGCTAGCACTTAACCATAAGTTGTCTATAGTTGACATTTGTCGAGAAGGAATTCCTCTTTGTAAAAATGTATTTTGTATCATGATTGAGGTGTGTTGGAGAGTTTGGTGAGACATGGTGAATTAGTGAGTGTTTGGTATGAATATGAATGTTTGTAGTTACATGACAGAATGTATTCATATATAGTATTTAATTGCAGCGAGAGTATATGTATACGTTACTAAACAAAGAATTTGTTCTGTTCTGTTCCTTTTCTGCAGGATTCTTTGACGACAGTGTTGACACTATCATTCTTTCAGGACCTGGCTTGGGACAAGCTATACCTTGGGTTTATATTCTAAAATGCTATGATCTACACGTATATAGCTATCTGAAACAGTCTTTTAATTTATTGTTCATTTTAGTCAGTGTACATGTATATTGTTGTTTATGATTATGAGAACAAAACAGACACCCCCATATATTTAACAGGACAAAAACAGGTACATTATAATAATAATATATGGTCAGTATATTAAAGTTTAAAGTCAGAATTAGGCCGACACATTAAGGCTTCATATATAAAAACCAACCATTTTAAAACGAAAACTTATTCATAATATTTATGTAAACATTTAATTGCAAAAATAATATTGTAGTATAAGTGTTCTAGCGTAACGTGGTATTATAAACACAATAAATGGACTGTAGAAAGTTGGCATTTACTATTTCATTATGGAGCATTTTAAAACTTTCTTGGTGAAGCGTCTTATTTACATAACTCTTTCGTAGGAATAGTAAAACTATTCTAGGAATGCTTCAAAACATAAGATTGAGTCGATTGAGCCCTTTGATAAAAACATACTTCGAACTTAGGATGGTTAAAAACAACCGCAGGTATTCATAGTCTGATTTTAATCTAATATCTCAACTTAAACTAGGGGCCCTATGTCACAGTTGGAACTTTTCAAATTTGTGCCTATCAGTAAACAAATTGACGGGTTGGAACTTTTTGCTGAGAATCTTTTAGTGCATGTACACTTATCTTAGTCTTCATTTAGAACCTCATCATTTGGGAGACTTTTTTCGACTTCCACTGTATCGAGTAAGCCAGTCGTAAGCTCCTAGCGAAGGCATAAATGCATAGATGAATAGTGCTTGTCCAAAGCTTTTGGTCTGTAAGTCTTAGTCATTACATTGTCCAGGAAAGTCGGTAGAGCGACTGATGGCAGCAATACAAACGACAAATATTTTCAATCAAAGCTCTAATAGCGCAGTCAGACATTGGGTTTCGATGGAATATATGGCTTATACAACAAACGGAAGCGATACAAGGGACCTTTTCCTTACTTATGACTGATTAGATATATAATTATGAACTTCTTATCTTCTGATTGTTAACGCATAATGCAAACTACATTAATTGTAGTAGTAATTATCCCTTTGAATGCGCACGCACAGCCGAATGTAATCATCCGCGTCAAATTTTAATGAGGATTTGCCACAGTCCACTACTAAACATTGGGAATCCCCATTAAAAAGCTACATGAAGAGTCATATATTATGTTGACTGGTAATATAAGCATCACTCGATAATTTATGGAAAATGCCAAATTGATGAAATCATCTGGTAAAAACACACATAAAAACAAGGAAAAAACATACATTGATAAAACAAGTAACAACAACATTAACATGTTTGTGTTTCTGATGATTTTATTTTAACTCTGAACTATTTATAGTGACTGTTTTATATTTAGATGTTATTTATGACTTGTATGTCATTTTTCGCCGCTTTCTATTCCCGTAAGAAACTTGATACATTAAAATGTAGATACAAAATCTTGGTTCCCTGAACGTTTCATTTTTATCAAGATCAAGCGTTGACGTAATCTTGATTATTGCAGTTGCAGATGGCTGTCTAGTCATGAAATTTCGAATGAAAGAAAAAAATCCTTAACATGAGTCAAAAAATTTTTCCACGCACTTGTTTCCTTTTTTGTTACTCATGTAATCGTCTGGCACGCGCCGAAACATACTTCCTGTCGTCTACTTCTCTCGTCTGCTCGTCTTTTTTTGAGAGGAACATTCTAAGATCTCTTTAAATCAGAGATTATCTTGTTCTTCTGCGTTTTTGTGTCATAGTGATGACAGTGACGTTTACTGAAATTCCCGGACTGTTTAAATAACAACAAAAACCCACTCTGATTTCAAGATATAGGTAAAGTTTTACTGTTGGGACTATCAAATTTGATGGTTTAAAAAGCGGATTGGTCTAAATACATGTATAGGGGCTTTTCCTCTAAAATAAAGCATATGGGACCTAACCAAGGGTGGTCTTTATTGTGGAATTTTACAGTACGTTGGTTATGTTATATGACTTAAACAGAGCAAAACTTATTAAATTATTTTATTTTAAAAGAGGGTTCAAACTTATCATTAATTAAACTATTTAAACGTCACATGGAACTTATCACACGTGTCAGACAGCCTGTGCAGACTTTATTGCTTGAAATTTAATATTTACAGATTTCCTATGCATTATGCTTCAGCTACATTCTAAATGTCTACTGCCATCAATGTTGAATTGAATACATTCACTCTAGCGATTCACTGAACACCATTCAATGTTATGATGTATCACATTGTTGAGAAACAAAACTACTCATAAAACACGCTGTCAAAAACGTTTGTGAGCATTATCACTTTCATAACGACCAATATTGTTTAACTAACCACCATTGAGTTATAATTGAATGAATGCCTCATTTATAGTTCCTTGATATAATACATGTACTTGTTATCAGTCTAAATATGTACGTCATGTACGATATATCATCTTTTATCATCATCATCATACCCATCATCACCATCACCGACACAACCATCATCATTATCATCATAATGACCAACTTTCTCATCACCATCATTATCATCATCACTACTAATTTCATCATTACCAGCATAATCATCATTAACATCACCACCATAACCGCCACAATCATCATTATCACTACTATTATCATCATCACCATCGTCCTCATCACCATTATCATTATCATCTTAACCATTATCATCATTTAAATTTTGAATCTTTTTTATTGACTTCATCAACATAATCATCTGACTCCATCAACATAATCATATCCTTCATCATTATCACATTTATGGCCATCATCATTTTCGTCATCAGCACAATCAATAGGCCTACTGTTTCATTGATGACGTTAATAAAAACTCTAAATTATCTTTTAATTTAGAAAATATAAATACTCTTTGAACAGAAAAAACTTTAAAACTTTAGCTATACTAAATAGACGTACATGTATATAATGTATTTTACCCTGAGTGAGAGATAAGGTAGGCGGAGACTAAATTTGTTGTATTATCAACGCTATCAAATATTTCCTGAAGAGATTTAACATTTCTCATGGAACTATTTAGATATGATGAAAGTTTGAAGAGAAATTGAGTTAAACATTTGATAGGAAATGAGTAATATAAATAAACTTTAGAAAATTAGATTTCTTATATTATACAGTATAACTCTGTATGGAAGGAATCCTTAGAGAAACATCAGGAAACAATTTGATAGATCATTATTATGTACATCTTCATGCATTTTGTTTCAAAAATCCTTATATCTTTATAATTTATGTTACCTTGATTTTCTGTTAATAAACTCGTATACAGAAAAGTTTTACTATTAGAACCATCAGAATCAATTTGTTTTAATAAAGAAATGGCCTAAATATATTGGCATTCTTTTCTTTTACAAAAAAAATGCGAATAAAGTTCGTTAGATATTGCATGATTTTGCAATCCTAGGTGGCCTTTATAGTGGATCTTAACAGTACTACATTTAAAGAGTTTGTATTTCATCTACAGTAAATATCTACTCCAAGTGCATCAAAATTGGTGATCTTTATAGCGATCCCTTTATATAGGAAACTTTTTCTTCTGAAGTTTCAAGTTTGCCGTATTTCTGTACGATTTCTTGCGATCATGTAATATTCGTACCGTATGCATGGTTTATTGCGAACATCAGAAGTGAACATGTGCAATATGATTATGACCTTACATTGACTAACGTCATATGATACGGGCGTTTATACCTTGTCTTCCAAAAGTTTAGAGACATGTTCACTTTGTTAAAATACGAAATATCTTTGATCGAATTTTAGATAAACGTTTATTTTGAACCTTTATTTTTTGTTATAGTTATATTCATAGTTGAAACTATGAAAGTTGCTTAAAACTATGATATCGAGGGTTGCCTACAAGACTGTAGTAACTCGGTCTTTCATGCAAAGCTCTTACTACATTCTTGCAGGCAATCCTCGATATGAAAAGTGATCATATTGGTCATGGTTGTAAACAGTGACTTAAAATGCTGTATAATTTATTCATATCTTATTTTTTCTAGTTTTATTTAAAATGTTTCAATGAATGAGTATGAGTCACTATCTATAAAACATACAATTACACAATGTATATAATCAGGACCTATTCATCATGTTAGTTTACTATACAATGTATGTTCACATATTTACATTAACTTTAATTAATGATGATCAATCCTGTAGAATATAATGAAATTTGTGTAAGAATGTCGATGAAGTGTTTTATTTAACTATATACATGTACGTGTCTGGGGTCAATGTCGCATAGGATACACACAGGTGTTTGAATCTGGTGTCTCGAAGGAGTTGATGGTTTGAGCCTCATCCGGGCTGGTTTTACTATTCCGTGAAAATACGACAATAATGAAAGTTTTCTTTCATTCATAAGGTTTATGGAGAGGCTGTCGGCCTTGTGAAAGGGTATGTGAGTGCTGTTTATAGAAAAAGGTTCAGGAAAGCTAATTTAGATGGGCTGGCTGCGTAAAATGACCATAATTAGTGTTTAAACAAAAAATACCATCCGTGTTCAAAGTTGATTCATTACAATCACAATTTGGTTACCTGGTTATATTTTTTACTGAATGTCAGGTTCAGTTACACTGGCTAAAGGGCACCAGAACTATACTTCTTGTTGGCATAAAAAGTAAAAACCTGGCCTTGCAACATTAAATGTCAGACTCGATCTATTGATTCTATGTTGATATGAACCCAGGCTATTGTACATAACCATTGCCAATCATTAAAGAATTTGAAATGTCAAAAATGTTCAAGTATTGATTATAAAACGTACTGATCGTAATTGCATAAGTTGTCAAAAATTGGTTAGAGCCGTGACTCAAAATACCTAACAAAATATTCAGGAATTCTATTCAATTGAATGGTCAATGGTTTGAACGGTCAAAAATGTAAACCTTTAAATTAAATACACATAGTATTAAAATGTACGCACCAGTAATTCTATTGAAAAAAGTATTTGTGTCACTCGTTGGTCATTTAAATTACTAACCCAACTTTTGTATACAGTTCAATATACAAAGTACTGACCACTGGCTGATATATTGTTAAGTCTATTCACAATATATCTTTCAAAAGGGTGTTAACTAAACTTGATGGTTTACTAAACATCAATCTTCAAGTGTTAAAATGTTAAAACACGTATCTTTATGTTGAAACCATAAAATTACAATACAATGTTTGAAATATACAATAACTAGGAGTGGTTTTACTTAAACTTATTTATGGTTATCTAAATTATCGAAACGTATGCTTTAAATTTTAAAGTCGCAAATGTTATTTCTTTTCCATTTACTTCAGGCTTCAGGTTGAGTATTGTCGAAGTTTTTCTCTGACATGGATGTTTTAGTTAATTTACATTTCACTGATTGTGGGTTATATTGAAATAAAGTCAGAACAACATTAAAATGACTTTTGTTTGTGTTTCAATTCTTGTTTTATTACTACCACTTCTGATTTCCGAATCATTTCTTCGTAGTAGATTGCTGTGGTGTTCTAAATGCCACTGGCTGTTAACATAACATACTTACTTTAGCCTGTTTTCAATCTGCTCCTATATGCTTCACAAAAAACCTCATTCAAGACGCAAATATGATGATTTCAACGCGCTTATCTGATGTTTCATTTTTCTAAACTTTTGTCAGGCGGGATACATTGACATTTAAAGTGAACAATGCAGCAACCGGAAGTTATACTCTCAGAAAGTCAACACATAAGACCATACCAAATTTATTCTTTGTTTAGTTCCCGCTTGATATTATCAAACTTGCCTACCAGGCAAAGAAACACAAAGAACTGGAGCTATATGTATAGAAGATTTAGTTCAATGAACCAGCTTGATCAGTTTAGTTATCGATATTTTACTTATTATTTATTAAATCTGACATTTGTGTCTCATTTTCCGATCAAATCTCAATCACAGGTTCTACGTCGCAGTTAGCACAAATACATGAATTTGCTTCCGCGTCGAACTATATAGGCGTACGATATGCTGTTTTGATTGTTTGTGTTTTTGTTCCAAAGATCAAAAACCTATCTGCCCGCGAACCCTAAACGTAAAATCAAAATGGTATGACTTTGTTGTACAATCGTAAGAATTCGAACCAAGTCACAAAAAATAATGCGTTAAAAAACTATTCCTGGCAAAGGTCATGGTACGAAATGTCAGGCTATGTAATAAAGTATACCACAAACGTCCGAGAAAAGTTTTTTTATGAAATAAAACATCAAGGTGTAACAAATGCTGTCTTTCAAGTCGATAATGACTAAAAATGAAAGTCGTAAAAGTCAAGAAAAACTAATAAATGTGTATGAAAAATGTATTTTATATTTAAACGAAAAACCACAAATTTTGTGACTTTGATAAATAATGACAAGGAAATTATGTATTTAAAACTGATGAGGTGATGCTTATTTAAAAACTGATTATACATGTATTTAAACCACAAAAATGTTGCGGCTAGTCGGTAGCACACAAGTCTACTGAGGGGTCGTAGGTTCGATTCCCGGGCGGGACATACTTTCGTAGAGCTTGGTCTTGAAATAAATTTCTGCGACCATTCTCCCTCCTACCACTGATTCTAAATCATGTAGGGCAGTATGCACCTAGTAGTTGGTTAACAGCTAAATCCAGAGATTTAGCGTTTCCAGGAACAGTGAGTAAGTGGACTGATCGCCGTTATATAACCTATACAATGTGTTGCTACGGCGTTAAACCCCAACAAAAAACAACAACAAAAACCAAACAACAAAAATGTTATATTTTAACTTTAGGAATGATAATATGATACAAAGAAAGGTTACACTCGGAGCGGGTGTGACCATGCGGTTACGACGTTTTACTAATAATTATTGGATAGACAGCTCCACGTTGGTTTGAATCCCATCCAAAGCCTACTCTGTTGTTTCTTTGATCAAGAAATTTTACCCTACTAGCTCAGTACTGGGGGACCAGGAAGTGGTCCCGTAAGTGATTAATCTGAGTTTTAAGAACATGTTTTACTGTCGAGATAGAAAAATAGAATACATTAAAGGTTACAAAGCAAGGTGTTCCATAAAAAGTAATGATACGTTATTTGGAAACCATAATCATCTTGCATGGTCTGAAGACTTTTACATATAATGGAGATTTCGTTCTGAAGTTTTAAAGCCTTGACACCGACCGTTCTATTCTGTTGCTAACTAGTACCAATATAACATATATAGTAATCAATAAAGACCTGTGCAGTATAGTTTTACTATTAGCACCATCAATATCGATGGTGGAATGGAATGGTTTCTATATAGGAGCTTTATCTTTCTTAGTACTATAGATCATCATAAATTGCATGTTTGCGATAACCAAGGTGGTCCCTACAACAGAACTGAATTATATAAAACTATGGGACAAAATGGTAAACAGACAAAGCATACGTGTACTCCAGTGCAAACCATTTAAGACAGCTGAATTCAGTAACTGCATTAATTTTGTTGTTTTACGTTGAAAAGTGACAGTCGATATGCTAAGTGCAAAAATGATACCAAATTTACTGCGCATCAAGAGTGCAATAACTCTCATGAATACATGCTAGTAACACAAACCATACATTTAGTTGAATACCCTATAGCCTGCCATACAATGTCATAGCATCAAGTGGAATCACTCAAACAACATCTACATTGAATAAATACCTGAAGAAAAATGATAAGAAATTATATATCTATCATAGAAAGCAAAAAGATTGAAACTATTCCTGTAAATTATTTTCCTTAGAGATATGGCTGTATTATTACTACAAAAAATGACATGATAATACAATGTATTTGGCGGACGCTTCACAAAGAAGCTGCGTAACACTGCGAGGTTCAATGGCAATCCTTGATTTATAACTACAAGTACAATAAAACCCTTTCTATTTTAGATAAAGATGTTGTTTATAGATGTAAGACACAAAGTGCACGTTGAGCACCTGATGCATGTTGTAATCATTTTATATTTTACATTTTAGATTTACATTACTGATATAGATATATTTTGATGTACATAAATCAACAGTTCATTTATGATAAGTATACAGAAAAAGTCTACTGTAAAGACCACCTTGGTAATTGTGAAAATTTTTATTTCAATTATACTGGGTTTAACACCGTCTCAACACATGTTTTAGGTTATTTTACTGCGTCCAGCGCACCTAACTTAACTTTCCTGGACCCTTGTCTATAACCAGTACTCGCCTACCCTCCCACAAGGCTGGAAACTTCTCTATATACGTTATTAATGGAGGAAAATCGACATTATTGTCAAATTTTTATGGAAATGGAATGTTATAACCTCCTAAGGTGGGATTCGATTCCCTACCCCTTCGGGACACTAGATTCGAAATCCAGACGAGCTACCAACTGCGCTACCGACCCGGGTTGAAGATTTCCTAATTTCTAATTCTTCTTAATTTGAGGAAAAATAGTCCCTATAAGAAGACAATTTTGTGTTTAGACTATCGATTTGATGGTGCTATTATATGGACTTTACTGTATCAGTTTATTCAATTTTCTGTGTAGTTTCATACCTTTTAAAACAAAATCATTTAGATACATTTAGATAGGTTTTAATTTACAAGGAAAACAATGTAATGGTGTAGATATATTTCTTTATTACTACTGATACGTATAATGATTACTACAGGGGTTTTTAATGAAACATTAAAGTAAATGCATTTTCTTAAACTATTTTCGTTAACTCTCCATTAGCTAGCGAACGCTAGCGGCCGCTGTCATTACAAAACACTCTCTTGAATATTACTAAAAAAATTGTTTTTACGTAATATTGATTTGTACACTTGAAATACAAATAAAACAAGCTTTAACTTTTATTATTGCAATCAGCGATGTATCTTAGAGCACCTGCAACAACAATTATTGATTATAACCCATTTACATAAATATAATATTCCTTGTTAATGCTGATATTGACTAAACACCAATGAAGATAGAGCCATTAATTTCCCGTATGCTGTATTCAGATAGTTTTGCCACGTGTATGATTATTTGAAGATACATTATGTCCTTATATGTCCTTATCTAATTTAATATCAAAATGTCTACTCAGCAATTTGGGTAATGTGAGATTTTACACATTTACTCTAATAGAATTTTCATTATAAACTATTTAATTGAAAGAGCGGTTAGCCAACAACTTTCTTATGTATGTCACAATGTTGGTCTGGTTTTATAAATGTTAGGAAAGTGAACTGAATTTCAAAGAATGTTCTAAATTTGCAGTCAATTTTCTTACTAGAGTGGGTGCAGTCATTTAAAATATCATTATGAATCCCTTTTTCAGAGTTTTAGCAAGTATTTTGTCAATTCCAAGGAGATAAAGAATCGGACCGACAATGCCTTCATTGTAGACCCCCCCATTGCAATATCAACTGTTACAATTTGTGAAAACTTCTTCGAGCACCATATACCATTATAGGTAGAGTTAATCACCTAGCAGTTTTCCTGGTTTTCACAACATCATATTGTTGAGGAGGCAAACAAATGCATGGAAGAGGGCATGAAATAATCCGTTTATGAATATTTTACCTAGTTGTCAATCGAATTTAATCAATATCATCACACATGAGCAGTGGTTTAGTGGTAGAACGCGCGTTTAGGGATCAAGAGGTCCCTGGATCGAACCCCGCCGCTTAATTCCTTAAGCAAAATCATTTAGCTCTACCTACAGCTGCTTCATACCACCCAAATGTAAATGGGTACTTTAAAGGATCGCCTACATGAAGCTGATTTCAATTATCAGAAGTTATCGTACAAATTGGTAAAGTCGGTTGAACATGTATACAGAAGCAAACCGCACTTTAATAGACGTATGTTATTTAAGATGCTACTACTTGTATTTCAGACCAAACTTTCCCATGTTTTATCCATAGTCTTGATACTCATTGCAGTGCTTTCTCAAGACGCCAAGGAATTTTGATATTCTTTTGCGCATTGCTGAATACTCTTGTTACAAGACATTTCCCAGTCACTGTATACAAACACTTGAGTTATTTGATATTATTTATATCTTTATGGTGATTTTCAGGTCTTAACATCCGGGGAATTCAATTTTATACTTTCAAACAAACCTTTCGTCTATCACCAAACTGCCTCATTGTGTGCCAAAAATTTGTATTTTTTCAAACTTTGTATATTATGATACATTAAACTCTTGTCTATTATGATAAGTAAAATATGTGAACTGAAAACCTAGAACATTTTGTATTATAAAATGAAGCGAGCCCAGTCTCATTGTGTAATGTCACCCAAGCGTTCGTTTGATCACGATTTTATCTAAAACCCAGTCGCTTATATCAACGAAACATCTTCATTTTTATCATAATTTAACAAACACAAAACTTTGTATTCGCTGAATAAATATCTTTACATATTTTACCATATTTTTATATTTTATGTTTTTATACTTAGTGAACATTTATTTCATGACGGTATGGGCAATTGATTTTATGATCTCATGAGGGTGACGGTGATAAAACTTCTAAATTTGATGATGATCTAAGTTGTTGGGTTGTTGATTTTAAATCATGTTTTACCATCATTTTACTTCTGAATGCACGATATAGCTATTCGTGGGCTTAGCGCAAAACGGTCGTAACTCACTCTTTTTTAAGTTGAGTTACGACCGTTATGCGCTAAGCCCGCGAATTATGTTACATAAATTATGTTTTTTGTACTCTTGTATTCTTACAATTGTTATTAAGCATATATATTTGTCAAGGCCCCATGAAAATAACTACGATTTAAAGCATGCCTTGGTTATTGCAAATCATGAGACTTTTGACGATTGTTAAGTTCCAAATGCTTAATTTGAGTAGAAAGAGGGCTAAAGAGGGCTTTCATTTGTTTGTAACGAGATACATGTACTTATGTATACTTAACTTGAAATAAATTATCTGTTTTGTTATGTTCTATATTAAAAGCGTTCTGCTTTTAAAGGTACCCATTCAAAGCTTTCATCTTAAATACCAATTTTCTCTAAAATTATCAAAATTGTATGGAAACGTATTTGAAAGCAGGAACGCAGTGTTCTGATAATGACAATGTAAGTGCTAATTGACATACAACTACAAATGATGGTGTTTCAAGTAGTAAAAATCTAACCCGTATATAACGGTATAGACAATTTTAGTGCATTTTTGTGATTCTTATTGTATATTTCTTGCAACATATCGGTCAGTTTGTCTTAAAATATTAAGAATTAATTTTCTGAGACAACTACAGACCCTGAATGGTACTTTGAAAATAAAGATTTTTTTTAAAACTGCGAAATAGTACCTTTAAGATCATTGATTACTGTAAGATCCCCATACTGTCCTATTGAGAAACAGTAACAACAAATGCTGGTTAATTTATAAATCAGTGGAAGAAGCATGTCACATTTGATAGCTTGATTTTCTTGATTAACTTGTTATACGTAATGTTACATGCGTATTTATTATTCGTGAAGACAAATAAAACAAAATTTAACATTTGCAAGTATAAAATAGAGCAATTGAACATGATCGAGGACTTCCAAAAGGGCAGGACTGATAAAAAGATCGGAATTTCAAAAAAGTACATTGAACTTTTAAAATCGTTCTATAATATACCAAACATAGATTGGTTGTTTCGATCCATCGAATCCGTCATGGTACGAACGTTTCGATAAATCGATTTGTTTTTTACCACTATGTATGCAGTGATCTTTTCACATCGGTGTTTCATTATATAAACGGTACAATTCAGTACGATACGGACGATAATTAGTGTATGGTTGTTTTTGTAGGTTTGATGTGTGCTCGCTCTATCTTAATCAAATTAATAATATTTACATTTATTTATTCTTAATAATTGTTCCCAAATATTCATATTCAGTATAATTAATTAGTGTGTTTAATGTTTTGATTAAAGTTAAGGAAATGTTTAACACATGAGTTTAACAAATAAACAAGGAAACATCTTGCCTATCCTTTGATCAAAAACACAAACAAATGTCATATCAAGTACTGTTCTAAGAATATAACCGACAAAAATACTTCCTGCACCAGGAAAACATATAGCAATGAAATTGATTTGTGACATGTATTACTATGTCTTGGAGTAAAAGAAGCTAATAGATAATCTTCATTAATTTTGAACTGACTTTTCCTTGTAATGAAATTAAATGATGTTCAAAGGTTCAGTGCAAAACTAGTCTACACTCTTCTTTATTTATTATATTGTTATATATAAACGATCGTCTATAACTACAGGAAAATCAATCCATAGATACAAAGTACTTTTAAACCTCAATAGGTACAGATGCATTGTCAAACCGTGTATTCTACTTTCAATTTCACGTTAGAATGGAGGTTTAACTATCGGTTTAAAATTTAAATTTTATGTGCATTATTGGTTGGATCGTTAAATTTTATTTGAGTAGGCATCAAAATCATACTCTATTCGTTCAGAACAGTTGAACGGGGAAAATTATTAGAATGTAAACATTGCCACGTGTTTTAAGGTAAATAAAACAGTTTAACCCATGATGCCTAGCGTCTCCGTATAAAAGCCCGTTTGTGTACAAAACTTACGATTCCCCAAAGGCGAATCTAGCGGGGGGGGGGGGTTCAGGGGGGTCCGGACTCCCCCTAGAATTTCCAAAATGTACCTATCCTTTAGTGTATTTCTTGACTGAAAGTCATTTTTAAGTAGCATGAAGCAAATTTTTATATATATTGGATAGATGCATACATTTAATGGTTATGTAGTTTCTATTATTAATACATGTATGTTGCATTATTCTGCAAAATTTGTATAATTTGGTTGGGGTTCGAAAGTTTGGAACCCCACTTAGAAAAAGTTCGGATCCCCCCTAGAAAAAGATCCTGGATCCGCCCCTGGATTCCCACTGCCAGACGCGCTACTTACTGGGATAACAATGCAGTTGCGCGCCTAACAAGAGGATCCAGGCGGGACTTGCATACTTTCGTAGAGTATGGTTACTAAATGCGTTTTAAATGCATGTCAAATACCTAGTTATCTACTGTTTAATGTATCTCTGCTGTTAGAAATTGCATTGACGTTTTAATGAAGTTCCACCATGAAATAAGCATTATAACAATTGCTTTATTTATTTTTTTTGTGTGTAATCACTTATTTTATAAAGTATTTTTTCTTGTTAATTTATTGATGTTACTTTGAAATTTCATCAAACTTTGATATGCAATTTCTGTATTTAAAAATATCCCGATATCCCGACAAACAAATAGGGCTGTGGATCGTTGAGCTAGTGGCGATCCGATCCGAACCACGATTCATGTGTAGCGATTCACAAATCGAACCATGAATCACTAGTTGATGGAGAAGCATACAGGTATTGATGTTATAACAATGATAAGTGAAGAATTACAGAAGCTTTTACTGTATGGAAAACCTTGTACTCCAAACATTCCTATTACCAGATGTTTTATTGGCATTTTCAGTGATGACATATTTGTTTAAATGTGTATCAATCGAAATTTTGACACAAGATAATTCGGTCCCCACTTAATCATTCAATATATAACGAAAAGGAAACCTCGAAGTTTTGTGCTTTTAATTCGGGTCTAAAATAAGATAAAAAGGCTCTTAATTTTAAAAAAATAGATCGCGATCCGACGATTTCGGACGTGACGAATATTCGTACTCGATTTTCGAGATCGCGAATATCCGAGTACTCGATTTTCGAGATCGCGAATATCCGAGTACTCGGATACTCGCAGCAGCGCTACTAACAAACAATCTATATCGTAACAAAATTGATGTATGGTAAATTTGTCCAACTTTACCCTTAACGTTTTTATGAGTTATTCATTCATTCTGATTATCATATTAAAAATCTACACTCGCAATTTTATTATTCAAAAGGTGTGTCATTTGTATCATAATTTTTAAATGAAGTTAAACTTTTAATGGTTAATTCGTCTAATTAACACAAGGGCGGTGCCCCTTTCTCACGCGCGCGTTATATAAACGTGTTACAAAATATGGTTGTTATAAAATATTTCCCCCATGAAAAGTTCATCGTTTTTTAATTGTTTAAAATGACTTCAATATCTCCCGCATGGATACTCACGTGTCATTAAATCATGGGCGAATAAAGTTAATTATCATATTTTGAATAATAGTTGTAATAAATTTTAACTGATTTTAAATTTTTAATGACGAGGATGACGTCTCCACGCGAATGTTTGACAGTCTTCTGTCGGCAGTGTTTTAGTACATACCTTTCTGTGAGAAACACACGTCATTGAAAGCATGGCAAGTTACAAACAACAGTTAGATTTCAGGCCTATTTGTGTGTAATAAATGGAGGAAAACAGTTTAATGGCACATTTAAGGGAAACAGTAATGAACATAATTTTGACTTATGTGGTTTTAAGTTTAAAGAATGATCAAAAGGTAACTACATAAACGGGTTATTATGAGTATTATGTGTGTAAATCGACACAATTTTAATAAACTGACGCTTTGCTTCTTTATTAATTGTATGCCGTGCTGTTCTTTAGAGTCATGCAACAACAAATTCACAAACGTTCATATTCCAAGAGCATATTAATACTTACTAAACTATTGAATGCCTACACATACTGTTTTCATTGGAACAGTAGCCTGTTCAATTACCAAAACGTTCCAAAACGTTCCGTAACGTTACATTCGGAACTCCTCAGGCATTCGCTGCGAATATTCTAATCTAATAAACAAATATACGATAATTAAGGCAATGAGTGATGTTTCAAAATTTATGGACTAAAAACGGAATATCACTCATTGCCTAAACGATCGTATATTTGTTTACTTCAACACCAGCAGTTTCAAAATAGAGTCTAAATATGTCCGAGATTTTTCGCAGCGAATGGCCGAGGAGTTCCGAATGTATCGTTACGGAACGTTTTGATACGTTAAGGGTAATTGAACAGGCTACTGGTCATGCTTATAACGTAAACAAGCTGTTTTTAGAAATTTTAAAAAGAGTTTACAAATGCATATTTTGCCACGGTATTTAAATGCATGTTCATGTTTATGCCTTAACCTACATTGTTCTGACTCACTTCAAAGTTCAATGTCATTTTGATAATAAAACATTTTTGTTTTGTTAAAAAATCCGACAAATAATGAAACATTTGACTTAACCATCAAGGCCTCAAAACGATAAGAATGTCTTTAACTTTTAATTTTCCGCCATTTAACAGATAAGTCATGATCTCCTGGCCTATATCTCGTTGATAAAGCGAGATTTGATGAGATATCGCGAGATATGCCTCATTTTATGGGTAATTAATATTCAAGACTCCTGAACGACCATGGAATTCCGGCAGCTCTTCAGAAGCCTTTCTCCAGTCAGGTTTCCCTGACTTAAATACATACTTACCACTTATTTATCTTGGTTGGAGATTATCACAGGATTAAAGTGAAAGTACTTCAACATTTCTCCACGTGTTGTATTAAGCTACATTCATTCTGATTGTCGAAAATTTAAATCGTTTTTAAACAAATATTAGTTTTGTACATTGACGGTGAATTCTAAACTTTGTACACAAAAAGGCATGTTTAAATCTAAGTATACAATATTTAACAATTAGAATAAAGGCGTAAGAAATTCAAAACTTCTCACCTGATTTGAGTCTAGTTATTTAATACAGTTGATTACAATTTGTTGTAATAAAAACCAAAACGTTTGTAAGATATAGATCTGACCCAATGCATATGATTGTATTGTTTTAAAACATTGTTTACAAGAGCTTGACATTCCATTTGAAACTTCAGTGTGGTTTTTGTCAAACATAGCCTAGTTAATTTGTGTGATATCTTTATTAATATTTAAATTACTCATAGGACCGGGCGAGGCCTAGTTGTTGGACTAGTTATCTTTGGATAGTCAGCTCCGAAAATCACATCTAAATTCCTCCTCGTTGTTGCCTTGAGGAAAAATCTTAATCCAAATAGCTTAGTACTGTGAGACCAGGAAGTGGACTCGAGATAGATTATTCTAATGTGTAAGACTTCCCAATCGAGCCACAATAATTTGATATAAACTTTACAATACATGTATTTATATTTCGACGGTAATTTGCCATGTATTTGAGTATTATTTCTTTAATCATTCAGGGAATCGTTATTAGGATATATCCTATGACATGTAATACCGGCTATACAGACACCAACCATCATGACTATTGTAAACACTAAACAGTAGCATGTAATTACGTTTTTTAAGCTACATGTTCACGTATTGCAACTTATATATCAACTTTTCTAAAATTCTTAAAATTGTTGAGTTCTAGCATTTGGCTAGCAGGAAAGAAGTGCCAGGAATGATTAAGACAATTTTAGAGCAAAATGACAGTCTTGACGATCATATTAGGAAGGGAAGCTTTTACAAGACATGTTTGTTTTGTATTTTATACCATACATTTTTTTCTTCGAATAATATTCAAGTATCTATGCTAAGTTTGTTTAAACTCATCTCCAAATCTGGCGAGATAACTTTCTTTAATCATCACCATACATTTTATATATACATAATGTACTATGTAATGGCATTTTATAGTCCAAGTTTCATGCTTACGCACGTTCACAGACTTTACAGCTATTACCTCTGGTCATTGGGTTACTGGTATCTATCTATCAATATCACTGCCGAGTCTTTTACTCCGCTTATTAGTGCAGCCGACAAATTGGCGCAAGGGAATTATACCACTCTCGCAGGTACACATTTACACCTGGGTGAAGTGAAGCAATCTCAGGTAAATTTCTTGCTCAAGGAAATTAGCAGTGCTCCTAGTGAGATTCAAGTATTATATATCAATAAGAGTAGAAATATCCCCCTTGACACTGAAAGTCAATTTAATCCGATTGCATTTCTATTTATGGATAATATATACTCCATCATACATGTATGATATGAATATATAACCTATAAATACTTCGAAAGTTACTGTCAGAGTATCACATCAAGGATAATTAATTTGAAAGAACAAATCAATTTTCACTTGGTCTATAAATTGACTGCTTGCATGTAAATACATCTAGTTTTTGGAACGATGTTTTAACATCGTTCCAATGGTAACAAGAAAGTATAAGATTACTCTTTTCACGCTTCAACAATTTTCAACATAGACAAAGAGGCGTAGTTTAAGCGTGAAACTCATTAACATCTCATTTAAATGTAATACAACGCTGGCTTGTGTTGTCGTTCTTGAAACTCTTCAGGAAAAGGGAGGTTACTCTCAGGACATATAAATTTTGCAATGGAGACGGGACAACTCAACCCGTAGACAACTCAACCCGTGACAACTGCAATGATTACTTGTTGGAGTAAAAAGGGCCTACGATGTTTTTGACAATGCCTGTTATATGCGTAGCATAATAACATCATTCGATAGTAATAAACAATATTAAATGATCGTATTATATTAGGCAGTGGCTAGAGTTACGGTACCGTAACTCTAGACCCAGGTTCTAGAGTTACGGAAGTTCCGTAACTGTAGACAACCCTGCCAGGGTTGGCTAGAGTTACGGAAGTCAATTAACATGCGAATGTTTCAACTTTTAAACGTCGAAAAACTTGTTTAAATTCATTATTACTCGAAATAAACAAATATTTACCGACGTGACTTATCCAATTGTTATTACACCCGCCATTGTGGATATGACTAATACACTTACCGGATGTTTAATATACGGCGATATGACGTTGTCGTCTTCAAAGTGTCACATTAAAAGTTTACTTGAGCGATTTTAAGTTATAGAGGTTGATTATAACTTGGAATGAATATGCATAATTTTGTACGGAATTTTAAGCAAATATTTATAGGAAATTGACGATTCTTAGAGTAATTTTAATTGTGAATAAATTGCATGTGCAAAACGTTAATTTGACTTAAAATACGTGAACAAAAATGGGAATGTAGCTTGATGCATAAGAGCTTAGCACTTGGGGGAAAACCTTAAAATTAATTGTTAGAAAGTCGATGTTTTTGTGGAAAAAAATCAGCTTGATATTCCACACCAAATCTTTAAAATTTTAACGAAAATATTAACGATCTCGTTAAAAAATACCCATTGATAACTAAAAATGAGAAGTTGTCAGCTCCTTGTGGTTAAAGAAAATAGTCCAGAATAATCTTTGGTTTGGTGAGATGGCTGCTGTACATGACCCTAAAATGTGTTGATGAAAATTAATTCTTTGACTGGTTTATTTTGTTTGATAAAGTAAGATAAACCTTGCCATGAGCAAACCACTTGAGAAGTCTAGTGCTATCCTTTTGTTAAATTATGTTAATTGATACTTAATACATTATTTTATAGATAATATACATAATTATATATTCTTTAACTTAAAAAATAAGTCCAGGACATCGTTCCTCCAGCACTCCAGTGCTTTGATTAAATGAGGTTTCCCTATTTTTAGTAGCTGACTGTGGCAAGTCATCACTTCAATCCGCCGCGGACGATTACAATAGACAGCGCATGCGCAATTAAAAGGATAATTACTGCTGCAGTTAAAAAATAGTCCGCTTTAGGAGTTAATCCGCAGCTGCTGCCGATTGTGCAAAAGAAGTTCGTTATTATCTAATCGTGTTCTATTGATAGGTAAATACCAGGGAAATTTCCCTTGTATCGCTCCTGTTTGTTGTATAAGTCCGTGTTTACTACTCTATCAAAGACACAAGTCCTTTAGTGCTATTAGCGCTTTGATTTAAAAAGAGGGCGACGTTCGTATTCGACCATTACTCTCAAATTATGCGTAGCAATGTTTGAGAACGCCTTTACCAAATCTATTAGAAAAAAAGGAAAATCTAAATAAAGGGCGTTGCTAAAATAACAATTTTGATTGAGCTTTGAAATCTGTATATCTTAAATAATATGCCCGATTATTCAAATGTTAACCATTTTCGAAATGATTGCTACAAAATGTCGTGACTGCTTTTACAATGTGCATCATGTCAAAGCAAGGTCGTGACTGTGTTTTGAAAAGAAATTGACACGTCATTGCTATAACAATAAATCTATGCTTGTGTTTAATGATCCAATTGACAGGATTGATGCTCAATATCGAGAGTGAAAGATAAGTAAACGGGTAACGCTTCATTCGGAGAATCTCGACCATTCACTGAATCCGTAGGGTATGCCCGATGAGTTCCGAATGGGGTTCGCTAGTGAAAGAACGGGTATTTCCGTATTGTTTCGTAAAAAAGATGTTTGTGAAGTACAATTTATCCGAGATGGACAACAATGTGATGAGATAAAGATGCCATCCGGGCATCTTTGCATGTGTTTTTCAAATAGACATTTTGTTTCATCATCGCGTATATTGGAAAGCACAAATACACACGTGTTACTTCTGTTTTCTTTTATTTCTTAACGCAATGACGATTATTGCAGTGGTCAGTATCTGGTCATAACATTTTGAGTAACAAAACCGTGAGTTGCATGCTTACATGCAAACTCCTCACAGAGCTTAAGTCACGCTTATTGATTTGATAAAGGGAGATAACCGCTGCAGGGAGTTTGGCTTATATGGGATTGCAAACTAGTTCTGATGCAACTCTGGAATAATATGAGTAGTTAGGTAAACTGTCCTCCTAGTACGACTATGACTGTTGAAACAAATTTGAATCAACCAAGGCGTGATATTAACATGTAAACTTGGCCTCAAAAGTCATTTTGTAATAAATAATTTATCACGCAGCAGAGTTACAAGGTGTATATTAAATTTCAAAGATGTTTGAAGCAATTATTAAAACGTGTATATTTGATATTTAAAGGGGCGGGGTAACTCGACAGACCACTTCAATAAACGTTGTAATACAAGTAATATAATCATATACCACAGTGATAAGTAAATAGAAATCCACGTGTTTATAAGTCAGTTAATGTTTACAAATATTATATCGTAAATAATTGTGATATTTTAGTTGTTTGATGACGATTTTTTTTATAATTACGTACACGCCTTCTTGGCGTCATATCGGGTTCACTGGTTAAGTTTGATCGCCAGTATTCAACATTGTACTTGCAAGGTAACAATACAACCAAATCAAATTAATTTTCCACTGGTTACATAACAGACGAATTAGTTCGTTATATCCAATATTCGATATAACCGAATTCGTTATTACCAAGGCTTACTGTATCCGAGCTATTAATGATTTCTGTCAATCTGTCTTATATTCATAATGTACATATCTGATGGCTGTATATTATACTGTTTAAATGGTTAGCACTATCTATGATAAGCACATTCTACTTAAATATTTTCACAGGTTTTTAACCTTAAATAATGTATTTAACGTTTGTTAGGTCGGAAACAGTTTATTTTCTTGTGTTTACACTCAGTGAATAATTTTCAAAGGAAATATTGTATGATCTACATTAGGGACATGTCTTATAAAACATCCATATCTGGTATAAAAAAGTGTAAGCAAGCATATCAGAAACAGTAAGTAAAACTACAGACCAACCGCACAGACAAAAGGCAAAAAGCGAGATTTTTTACATTATTAAACTTTTGTTATAAAAGGGGCACCACAAGCAAGAAACGAAAACAAGAACCTGAGGGGTTTTAGCCTCGGAACAGAATGTGGAAAATGAGTTCCACTGGGCTAGTATTTGAACATTGGCCTGGTAATAATTTTAAATATATTCAAACGTCACGTTCAGAATGATTCGACAAATTGTAAATCAATGTAAAAGACACTAGTTTATTCTATTATCTGGGTTAAAACCGTGTCAACACAATTAAAGTTATTTTATGACGGTCTGCTCACTTAACCTAGCTTTCCTGGACCCTTATCTATAACCAGTACTCACCCACCCTTCTACAAGTCCGCCTACTTCTCCATATACCTTATAAATGGAGGAAATTGGGATGATTGTCAAATTTTCATGGAAGGGTATAACCGACCCGGGTGGGATGCGCACCGATACCCCCTTCGGAAAACTATATTCAAAGTTTCAGCTAAATTCGAAATCGCGCTCTACCATATGCGCTTATGGACCCAGGTCAAGTCAAGATAATAAAGATATAAAGTTACCCATGCATTTTAACGATCAATCTTTCTGGTGTCATTTTGTAATGTTAGATCATGAGACCTCAATATCCTCACATGGTGGGAAATATTTATACATAATCAAACCGATGATAAAATATAATTTATTTGATCTATAAAGGTTAGGTGTTGTTTTCCTAATATTAAACTATTTCTTAAATTAGAAATATCTCCACATGAATCATTTAAATTCATATGATAGCATCAATATGTTGATACTTTATTTGATTCGCTTCATTACAGCTTTAGATCATCCGTGTTAAAATACAGTGATATCTTTCTGAGCGTACTTCTCCAAACTCATAGTCGTATATCAATTGCCAACACCTTCATTTTCTTCTGTTTTGTGTTTAGTTTATACCGGGGTCGGTCCGCTCCTGAGGATTCATTGTGTGCAGACCCCAGTTGGAACATGCCAAGTTAAGTACCTAGAGTAGACATATTCATTGGAAGAATTTTATTCCTCTGCTGTTTCTCTGTAAGTTTTAAGTCAGTGTTGCCCTCTTCAATTCACAACCGGGCTTGGGATCGTCTATGGCTGGTGTAACAGTGGTGTTTAGCTATCACCTGAGATATACAGCTAGCATGTATGTTTACAATAGAACTGACACTCCCTACAACAGACAACACTCTATAACAGTTATATAGCAGTCATATAACATGGTCTTACTTCTGTCTAGTGTAGAGAGGTTGTACTATATAAAATAAGCCACTTACAAGTATATAATTATGTCTAACAATTTTCCTCTATACAAATTGTTCACATTAAGTAATGCATTTAAAATGACAAAATTGTATTGGCAAATCATAATCACCAATTTGATATTGACATGGAGTACATGTACTTGTTTTATGTTAACTTAAAAAAAAGTTTGATATCTTCCGGGTTACTCAGAATTTAAATCTATATTTTTCTATACATATATCGCTTTTAAGTGTCGCATGCATAGATACGTGATTAGTTCATCTGAAAGAACTAAGATAAAGGTTGATAATTTAAGACTATTGAGGTATATACTGAACAGAACAGAACAGAACAGGTCATACTAATAGTACTCTTTTTTTAAAGGGAAATAATCCACTCTGTTAACAAGTTGAGTAAGTCTTACTTAACAATCAACTTGTATGTATGAAAGATTTAAAGCTTCTCGTTCACATATTTAGATATTTTAAAGTTACCTGCCAGTGACTGTAATTGTGTTAAGAAAACAAATATTGATATTCAAAGAAAACCAACCTATGGATAATGAGAAATAAGAATAAATGTCATATAAAATGCACGAAAAACATCTATACCGTTACTAGCTGGCTAGGTTTTTGTGCATAAATACAGTGTCCCGAAGAGTACGGGTTCGAATCCCACCCGGGAGGTTATACTCTTCCATAAAAACTTGACAATAATGTCATTTTTTCTCCGTTAATAAGGTATATGGAGAAGTTTCCGTCCTTGCGGAAGGGTAGGTGAGCATTGGTTATAAACAAAGGTCCAGGAAAGCTAGGTTAGGTGCGCTTGACCCCGTAAAATAACCTAATCAATTGTGTTATACATGTATAAACAAAGGCCCAGGAAGCTAGGTTAGGTGCGCTTGGTCCCGTAAAATAACCTAAACAATTGTGTTATACCCAGTATAAATAAATTGTGCATAAAATGGGAATCTTTTATAGTTCTTTGTCAATTTGCACTAAAATCTGTCAAAAATTTAGTATAGTAGTTAGTATACATAAATAAAAGTAACGATGATGTTGATAAAATAAGATCTTCACAAAACGCTCCAATGGTTTCTTTTATTATAATATAAAAATATACAAAACTTAATACAACGATTTTATACATTGACGCGCCCTAAACGTACATATATCATTTTTTACAACAAATATAAACATGAACAAATATGTTGAAAAATGAGATAGAAATATGAAGTGATACATAATTATTTTTTGGTGAAAAATGTACAAAATACAAAATAATGAGTATTCTATTTATTTATGAGTTTAGTTTTCAAGCAGTTTCAATAGTCATGTTTTATGATTTGCGTCCATTCATGTCCAAAAGATAACTTTGTATGTGAATAGCATTTTATTCTAGTTTTATATTTGTAAAGTTCTTTTTATACTTATACTAGTTTTTACTTTTTATACTAGTTAACAATTAATTACATGGCGAGTTTTATCTTGGAATGAAGACCCTTTCTCTGTAATATTTGCAAATGAATGTTCGAGCTAAAGCCCGAGCCAATTCTTGTATATATACACGTGAAAAGTTTCACTCTAAGGACAATCAAAGTCGACGGTCCTAATATTGGATGTATTAATATATATAAGTACATTTTCTTCAAACATTAAGCGTCTGGGCAGCGTATTATCAAAAATCTTACGTTAGTAATACAATGCAGGATAGAAGAATTGACGACTTACGACTAAAATAGGTCGTAAAACTATTAAAAATGCAGACCCCTGGGACTTAAAATGGCAAAAATCACATGAATTTGCAATAACCATTGTGGTTTTTATAGTGGAACCTTACTCATACGGACGACCTTTTTCCCACAAGAAAAAAATCCTTATCGCTATTTTATATGTTCTTTTATTCCAATACTGGTCATACATTCCACTGTTGGACAATACCAATATCTGTATTTAATGTACCCTTTAAAGCTAGCCATTGTTGTCAAATAGTCAAAAATATCTAAAATTATCGGTCACCTATTGATTTCTGAACGGTGTAAACATTAACACAAATATACATGTATGTTACAATGTAATGTAGTGACAAAGGCAATACTGTCAACAACTACATACATAATTGGATAATTGATCTTTCGACTAGTTCGTTGTCTTATATGATATGTACTTATTGAATGAACGCTGTAAATCTATAGAGTCATGTTGACCTACTGACCTAAATACCTGGCATTCAATTAACCAAGGTCAAAACGTTAATTTTTATCGAGAAGAACGGTTCAAATATTTTTTTTTTCTTTTTTTTGGAGGGGGGCAATAATCTTACTATATTTAACACTGTTTCGGTTAATATTGGTCAAGTCTTTGAAACTCTGATACCTTCCGTATACAGGTTGCTTAGCAACTTGAAGAACAGAGGCTGTCGCGTCGTAATCAGCATATCAATCACAACTGTGATTTACTTGGTCCAGTTTCCACATTCGATCTGAACTGATGGAGCGTAATAAAGTTGAGAGTGAAATATCGTTCTTAAATCAAGGTTTTCAACGGAACAAATCTGTCGTCATTTAAAACAACAACTAAGATACGGAAAACACTTTTCTGCATGTATACAGTCCAGTTATTGGCGACCGGCACAGTTCCGAGTCAAAACACTATACATTGCATATACAAAACCTTTCTTTATCTTACTGGGTATGTGGCAAATGTTTGGTGACTTTTCTTCTCCAGCATAAACTTCTCAACTGATTTATAACATTTTAATGGGTGTTTAAAACCAATAAAACGCTTTAAATGGTGCGTTAATTAATTAGTAAGGTGTTTTTAATAACAAGTATATTTTTGAAAGTCATTTATTTTTTAATACATTCATGTCTTTGTATATCAGCTTTATCAAAGCTGTTGTTTTTATTGCTGACATTCATTTTGTTGAATTTTACATAAAATTCATATTTTGTAACATACATGACATGTTGATACGTACATGACAAATATTATTTTGAATTTTAAAATGTTTAGAATTGACGTGAGTGAAGGCAACGCTTATGATGTTCGTGTAAGCTTTAAACATGGCCATATTTCGCGTTTTTGTCAATTGCATCTAGTATAAATAAAGCTAGATTCAATAAATCATTTGAGTTATTTATAATAGTTTAATAATTATATGAAATTGGATTTTTCCCAGATTGTCACCATTTTGTAGTAGGTTATGTATAGACGTCGATTCACCTATAAATAACCCCTTTCCTGGGCATTCTTCTTTACCAACACAGTTTACCTTTTCACAAGGAATTGGCAACTTCTCCTTCTACTGTGAAATATCAATTTAAATACAGCGTTTTCATGATAAGGGAATCGAACCATGGACATCCAGGTCAGTTTTTTGTGACAAAATTAGAAATATTTAATGTTTCATTAAGCAGAAATTGATAAAATGACACATTAAATAGTCCATTTTCACTCCAACAACTATGAGAAAATTCTTCAATGCAGTCAAAAGTCAAATTAGCAGGATTCCAATTTTAAACCCTAAAAGATATGTTTACCATTAGTTGTCTACTCTTCAACTTACTGTCCTATTGAACTAATTGATAAATAATGTTTCTTATAATAAATAGATGGATTATAAAGATGACAACATATATTGTTGTATTATATTCTATCGATCACTGAAGGATTTACTGTATGTGACTCATGTTATTATTATACTATGGGTTTCAAGATCAAGTCGATATTGTTCAACTGTATTGTGCGTAAAGTTCGACCCCCAACCTGACCTTTATGCAAGAATATTCATTACATTGAATACGAATGTAGTATTAATGTTCGATTACAGTGTGTCCGTGAGGATTATAAGCTAAATTTTAACTCATAAACATACTTCTATAATTTTACAATCGCTGCCGAATTGTAGAATAGGCATGGTACTGATTTTCGTCGGGATATGTGTAGATAATTATTAGATGCAAATTTGAAAGGTCAGATCTGGGTCAATATTTACGCACTATATACTTCCCTTATTGAAGTTTTATACAGGGATATTTTGCATTGAAGTGGTTGGGGTTTAGCTGTACCCTGACCGATTTTCATTCAATTTGAAAGAATCTGACTTTATGAATAAACATATTGACAAAGGACATAACTTTATACATATAACCGATGATTAATTATTGATGCATATAAAAATGATAAATACATTTAAATGATTGAAAGTATTCGTGAAAAAATCAATATTTGTTAAAGGCCATCGTGTATTTCCTTTGATAGGCCTGTGAATGAGATAGAGAATTACAGTGGCGTTCATTGAATACAGAATGCTATAATTTAATATGGAAGTATTTAACTTTGTATTTAAATCAAAACATTTAAGTATGAATTTATAAATAGTTATAATAAAATATTGGTTCAACGGTTTTCCATATATAGTTAAGGAATATACATCTACCAGATAGGAACGGACACTTAATGTGTTTGATTTATAATAACTTTGGCAAAGTGCTTGAATTTTAGTTGATAAATTTACATGATTGGATTTAAATTTATGTTTGTGATTTTAAAACGTTCAATACACGTCGCGATTTGCATTTAACATGATATTATGATGGGCTTGACGATAACAGAACAAAATGAATTTATTTAATAACAAACTTATACATAGAAAAATATTCGTTTAGAATTTTATGTCAGGAATAGTTTAAAAACCGTATTGTCGGAATAATTTCCTTTGTACGGACGTATGAAACGGACATCGTGTGTTCATTATGGACTTGGTTTTATAAATAACATGCAAAGTAGTGGGGAATTAGAGCTATGTCTTTAAAGGAGTCACAGATATCACCGGGACGATTTGGGTTCCGGACAAAAAGCCGAGATATCAATCGGTTAGAGCCATTAAAACCAAGGAAACGCTCGGGACGTAAACATTCTTTAGCAAAAGGGAAAATAATTTTGAACACACCGGACGACTTGTATCATTATCATACCGACGACAGGACGAGAGATGTATCTTCGTCGTATGAAAGACAAATTTACGAGCCGACGGGATCCGTCAGTGTGAAATCTGAAGGAGGACGTAAAATTGTATACGAGAAAAGAATGTTCACTAGATATCTGCACCCAGATAAGAGGTCAGTTAGAAAAGGAATGATAATTGGTGAACGACCCTCAATGTGGAACGCCGAGCCACTCCGGCCTCAGTTGCCTGGCAACCTTTTTGTGGATAATTTACGTCACCAGCCAATTGATTGGAGAAAGTATGATACAGTCACGTGGAATGATATTCTTGGATCTCATATGAAGGACGTTGAACATCGCTGGTCTAATGTACAGACTTTACCTCAGAAAGAGGCGTGGTTAGCGAGTATAGACTCCAGGGTTCGGTATTCTAGGCTGAGACCAGATCGCCACTTACCTAATATATCTCCAAGGTTGTTCAATTACAAACAAGCCCCACCCAAACCACCTCAGAATACTAGGTATATATCAAAAGATAAACAAGGCAATGTATTTTATGTTGTTGGACCTAGTGACGTCACGAAAAAGGAACACAGATCTCACGTGCTTCCGGAAATATCGAAGACTCCTCGAACACCGAAAAAAGAATTGGATTTTTAAGCTTAGCGAACTGTTTAGTGTTTTTTTTAGTTGTGAACGATTTTAAGACTTCAGTCATGATTCTTAACTTTGTAAATATGTTGTTTTATTTATTTATTTATCGATTCATTAAGGATACACGTAAGGTGGTTTAAATACCTTGAGACATATCATTCAACGATACTTTATGAAAACATGCATGTATGCCTCACACAATCTCAACTGTACAATCTATATTTTTAAGATTTTGTTCCGATATATAATGTTATTTTACTTACTTATTCTTTAATACAGTATAATGTAGACCTTGGAGTTTATTTGGTTTAAAATACAATGGTTAGTCACATGTTAATGTTGCATGTTAATGTAAAGATTGTTGATTACAAAAGATCGCTTATAACATTTAATGAAGAAACTATGTAGTTGTATTGTATTATTAGAATGCAGCAGGGAAACATCTTATAACACACTTCCTTCAAATAGTTCCTTTCAAACTCCAATTGATTGAATTGCTATTGCTTCAAAGTTCAAGTTTAAAGAATCGTTATTTTTATTATTTATTTAAGTCATTATTCATGCAAATGAAACAAAACATTTATTGGTATATTGAGTTATCTACCAGACTCTAAAACTATGCTCAAAGTATTTATGAACCAATATCAAGTGTGAGATATTTTTGTCATTTCAAACCCTATAGAAAATAATTATACTGATTCAAAAAGCAAAAGACAACAAAAAACATTTTACAATGAACTGCTTTACAACTTTTTAAAACTCTATATTTAGTACAATAAAATTGTGGATAGATAGATGGTGTTATGGAGGGCTGTGTACAGTCACTTGTGATATCACACTTAATGTTTGCTTATCTTAAATTCGATAGAAGTTTCAGACTTAACAAAGTTCATATAATTTAAAAACAGATAAAAGCTTTATCATTATGTTTTAACTGGTACAGTTAACTTTTGGTACCTTACTTTCAGTATTGTATGTGTGTAAAATACCTTCCTAGCATTTATATGATCTTTTAAATGAACGTGAATGTGAAATAAACATGCATGGTTTAATTTGCTAGTAAACAACATACTTATGTTAATGTATATTAGTTTTCCTGTAATTCAATTAATATGTTAAAACATGTACACGTATTTTTGTATTAATAATGAATGGGTTCTTCATACATACATAATAAAATTATATTATTGTCATTATTTGTTCAGAAATTGTAAAATTCAATTTTGTCATTTGAGTTTTTTTCTCCAATTTTAATCATTCAAATACATTTGAATGTAAATAAAGATCTCGTTGACTCATACAAACAGTAGTCGATCAATAAAGTTACTTGATTGATTAATCGTAATGTAACAAACATACCCTATGCTGAAGTTAAGAAATTTGTAATACAGCAAAGTTCCGCTACAAAGGCCATCTTGGGTATTGCAAAATTATGGAACGCCTAAACTGCCTTATAAAGTTATTTTTTTATCGTTGTTCTCAAATGGCATGTTGTTTTGTCCTAAATATACGATCTGTAAACTATACATAGTAACTTGCAATTGATCATAACGATCCTGAGATGACACATAACGACTTGATATTTGTAAATACATGTAACAACATTAAATTGTAATTAACAACGCCTTAATGTGAAAAGACTTGCTTTTTCAATTATGGGTATAAACACTTGCAATCTATAAAGAACGGCATGTAATATGTCGGTAACGACTCTATTTTGCGCATAACGACCCATAAATTGTACATCACAACTTGACTTTTGTCCGCAACGCCTGCCAAGTTAAGCATAACGATCAGTTTTATGTACATAACGAGTTGCAATTTGACTATAATGACCGATTAAGTGTTCATAACGACCTATATAGCGAACACGACGAGATGCTTTTTGTACACAACGACCTTCTCTTTGTCCATAACGACGTCTATTTTGTGCAAAACAACATGTCATCTGAGGACAACGAACAAAAATAAACCTATAAGGCAGTTTAGTCGTTTTATACAAAATGTGAATTTTAGACTATGGGTGTTCTTCACCGAATGTGATTAAACGATTCCTTGCTAATAGCGTCAGGAATATTATAAGCAAAAGGTCAGCTGAGCATGATCCGTATTGTAGGCATTTAAGATTGACTGTCAACAGACTTGATTGAGATTTTCAGATTGAACTTAAATTGAAACTAACACTGAAGTCATGGAAAGTTACTCAGAAATTCGTTTTTGACTGAAGTGTGTTGCTAGTATAACCTACATACATTAATTAAAGTCTATAATGTATACCAACATACATACATGTACATGTATGTCCTATCAACATTGATTGCTAGGATATTACTATAAATGTTTAGCAAGAAAACATGTTTTACAAAACACTTTAAAAATAACGTATTTAATTTTTTAAATATACCTATAAAAACTTTATTATCAAATTCATTTTATTAAATTTCCTTCATGTCTTTTCCCCATATTCTCGTATATGATCGAAAATAACGAAATGTTGACTATACCTCGTCCCCTTTAATGCAAAAAGGTACCATATTGTTCTTAAATCTTACATACGATCGTATGATGGTACCTTTTTGCATTAAGTGGAAAAGTAATGCAATGATTTTTACAGGAAAGTCGTGATATTGAAGTTGCCTCTCCCATGTATCAAATCAAGTTGTAATTATGAAGTTAATTATAATAATTAACCTACCGCACTGTAACCAATCTGAACTGCATGTTGTTTTTATCACAAAATACACAATTAATTATAGTGCGTACAAAAAAAACCAAAACGTGTTTTGGAAAACATTATAAATGAGACCATTCGTTTCAGGGGTAGGCAGTATTGAAAATAAATTTCTGTAATTCATTTTAACAAAATTAGTATGGTTGATAAACCACCACCACTTGGTAAATTATACTTGTTATGGTAGAACGCTTTCCATTACACCAACAACTAAGACACAAGTAAAACATATCACAATTGTTTATCTTAAAGTCACCCTGGGCATCCCTCGTCGTGGGTTAGTCCATTGTATTATTATTATAAACAGTGTCTTGTTTTTTTGTTAGAACTATAAAAACATGGAATCTTTGGTAGATTTCCTTCTATAATGACTCATTCAAATGGATCATGTTTAGGCTTCAATTTGATACTTGAAATAATTATTGTCTTACACGATAAACCAATGGTTAACTTTTATTATGGAAAGTGTACATTTTGAATTGAAGAGCGTCTTATAATGTCACAGAATGAGGAAGAAGTTTCTGTAAACATGATCGCTGGAAGAATTAGCTAGATTTCTGTAGTGATTTAGATCGACATTGGATAGAACCTTACACTTTTGAGCCCTACTATCTAATAGTGATAGCGTGGTCAAGTGGTTAAGACGTTGGACCGGCAATCATTAGATAGCCAGCTGCACCTGGTTTCGAATCGAACCAAGTTAAAAAATTTACCTCGTTGTTTCTTTGATTAAGAAACTTTATCCTACTAGCTCAGTACATGGTTACCAGGAAACGAATCGAGAGTGAGTGAGTTTAGGAACTAGTTTCGCAATCGAGCTAAAAAATAGTTTTAACAAAGTTAGCTATTCTAGTTAACTTCATCAGTAACATTATCAATTTATTTAGATTTTATAAGCCAAGTCACTTCATATTCACATATAATGTCACAAAACTCATCCATAATATTTATAACCGATGTGTTCTTTAGTGCCAAAGGAATTTCATTCATCAATATTGAATGGCTTTCAATGAAGTAAACATTTTAAAGTATCATGAATAATGATATAAACTTGAGAGGATCGCATTCTACACAGATTTGAAATGAATGCCCGCTCTTTAAAATATAACTCTTTTCATTTGGTGTGCTTTATCAGTAGAAAAGACTATCTTACATATTTCATGCAAAAATAATGCACAGATTTTATTTTTCATGTGATAACTAAAAATTATTTGTCAGCGTCTGTATTTGTGTTAAGAAATGAAATGAAAATGACAACAAGTCGTGTTTCAAATTATTCCGATAATCCTATGTCAATTGCAGTTGGCATGGCCAATTGAATACCTACAACACTTATTAAAGACCTACACTTGTACAGGCCGTACAGAGGCAAACTGGTGTTACCAATGGCTTTATAGAGACGAATTAAGCAATTATGACACCAAAATTATGAAAAATCGTGTGTTCGAATAAAGTTTTTGACCCAAGAAACTACTTCAAAGATTATTGAATATCTTTATGTTGCGTTCGTGTGTTTAATGGATCTCAAATAGATAATTTTATAAGTTTTGTTTGTTTTGGTTTTACGGCGCACCAACACAAAAAGGTCATATCGCGCTGAAATTTTATACGTACAAAAAAGTATATATTAAGTATTGAACAGTATAGGGTCAATGACTGTACTAGTTTAATATACCTCCATCGATGTACATTAACAATAATAGAATTAAAATATACTATGGCCTCACATTAATGATTCTTAAATCAAACTTCATTAACAACAATGTCATTAGTATAATAGTAATTTATGACTGGTATTTTCTTAGTTTGTCAGTTATCATTTGTGGACGGTTGATTTTGCATGTATTTAACCTTAAAAGTCATTACTATAGCTCAGTCATGAACTCAGTTATCAATCGGTACGCCTTTGGTGTTTTCCACGAACACATAGACAGCCCTGGAGAAATAGAAAAGGAGCTTCGAATGCCGAATGGCTAATATCCATTATTAATCTATATGCAATAGAAACTAGTTAGTATTTACTGCATAACAAAAGGAAGTGATTTTGTTACGTACACGAGACTGATTATGAATAGTAATAAATAAAAAGCATGTCTAGTGAAACAATAGTTAAAGTTATGGGTGGTACATGTATTATAAAGCATTTTAATTGGAATCTTTATCATTAAATTCAAAATCAATTAATTAACTGAGATAAAAATGCAAAACGATTGTGTATGTTTCAAATTATCCAGAACGTTCGAGTAAATCGTTCATTTACAGACACACCATGAATCCTGAAACACGAACCAGTTACCAAGAAATCCTACTTCTAAATTATTTATTACTACACATTGACAGAACGGAATAGAATAAAGAAAAACATACATTAAGATGCAATAAATTAGCAATTATATTTACTAATTCAGGAAGCCGACTGCCTGCCATGCTAAACATTGGCTCTGATTAGCATACAGTCGTACAGTTGTATTTTTCATGGCATTGATGTATTTTACAGAGAGGATATACGCCTGAAGTTGTGTGGTTTTCTTCCTTGGCAATAAAATATTTGTGCATGTTTTATTAATATTAATGTTACAATTTGTATGGTAAACATTCACACACCCAATCATAGTGTTATTTAATATTTCAAGTATTCTGATCACGGAGCTTATCTCACAACAATATTTAATACTCTTTACTCTCCAATTAGGCACATATAGGAAACTTTATCTAAATGAAGTTCTTAGCAGTGGCCTGGGATAAAAGACGATTAGACACTTTATATATGGATTTGAAACCAATAAACCCCTGGATAGTTTTACTAGAACATATCTGGTGCGATTTGGACCCAATTTAGGGCGTGTTTAACTAAGTTAAGCAGTCATTTCGAAACCTTTTAGGCGTAAATTGTTATTTGAATTTAAAAACACCATGGAAGCCTTTAAAATGTATCCTCATGGTGAAGATCACCGTTCCTGTTATAATTGATTCAACTATGTTTTTGTGAGAGAATCAGTTACATACGTATGAATTAATATAAGTTTTAACAATAATTTGTGTATTTATTCTGCAGAAATAAATTTATAATCAGCGATATGAAAGTAGAAAAAATAGAAATCTCATAAATCCATGCACGAGTTGCACAATCTAGTCCGTTGTTTGTAAGAAGCTGGTTTTTTATAACTTTTTCTCTTGATTATGTATAAATTTCTGAGATTTCAGTTCGATTTTTGGTTACAGGTTTTTTTAATTCAGTTCTGTTTAACGTCACAGTTCCAATGAAAGGAAAGTTTTTGTGTACATAGGAGAGATAATAATCATATAAAGTTCAGTTTTTGATAACATATAGTTTATGGTTGACTGTGTGTACGTGGATTTTGTTGTAAATATAAAAGCGGTGATTACGTATGTTGTATGCAGGGTAGGAGGTCGAACAGAGATCAGATCAGTGATTACGTATGTTATGTATATAATGTAAAAGTATGGCAGAAGGGTGATCAGGGCACAATGGGAGGTTCTGGGAAAGAAATAATGGTATCAGTATATCGTTAGCTTAATGCAACACTGCTGTAACTCAATTTTCTTGATCTTCTCGGAGGTCTAAAAACATTTCATTATAACAATATTTCATTATAACATAACTTTCTTCAGTGAGAGCAAAATGCCAATTAGGTCCCAACATTTCAAATTTAGTCAAACATTTTTATTGTTGGACGTACATGTATATAATGGAACTCTTTTATCAAATGGAAAACGTGACTTTTTAAAATATGAGTAAGAACAGTTTTGCATTAAGTTAACGATTTGTATTACCAATAATGATAATGGATTTATTTCGAAGAATATTACATTTTCTCTTAAATCCACAGTGTTAAGAAAGATAAAAACATGCATTACTTGTACTAGGGGAACTAGCTTTGAGAAGATTTACTGTGAGAAATATTTTATACATGTAGAAGTATTGACTTTCATATGGTTTTTGTTTGCAAATTAACTTTATCAAGCACGTGTTTAATGGGTGTGTATACATGTTAATATAGAAAATATTTATACATCATAAATACAACGTAAATAAAACATAAATAAAACATTATTAAAACAAGACATAAATGATAAAAGTCTGAGTATAAACTAACACTTGAGCTGTTTGCAAAATTATTTTGTTCAGAGTCCTAATTAAATATTTTATTATACAATATAAACTACTCCTATATATTAAATCATTTCTGTTTTATCTGAACAATCAGGCGATATGAGGGAGGCTGGGTATTTATACGCTTGTGTTCTGTCATGGTTATCAAACATTTGCAAAATTCTGACACTTTGTAAAAAAACTCGTAAAAATGTTGTAATTTTTAATAGTAGTTTTAGAAAATAGTTACTTTTGTTATTTACCAGCGATACGTTGGTAGTGTTTTGTAAAGGATACAATCTATCAAATATAAAATCAAGTCACATATGCGAACACACATTAAATGGGGCTATGGTATATGTTTAAATTCAAAAAGAACAAAATGAAAAATATAGTACACACGTAAAGTAATATCACAAAGCGATCATGTACTTCATATCTAAACAAGTTTGAAATAAAATCTAAAAAACTATTATATATAAAAATAAGAAATGTTATGTGATACTTAGTAGAGCTTGGAGCAAATCACTCATTGTGTTTTCATCACATTGTAAAATCTGACGTGGAGATGATAACAAAATGACTAGTTATACAATGGATAGCCAATGTACCCATATTTTATCCGTCACATAGGCGGATCTAGTTATCATCTCTAGGGGCAATATCAACGATATACTTTCTGATGGACCCAAGATTCATTTTTATTGGGTTTAAGGTCGTAGTAACACAAGTTATGGTCATTTTACAACGGCCAGCTCTCCTAACATAGTTTCCCTATACCCTTTGTCTATAACCACTTCTCTCCTTCGTAAGGAAGGAAACTTCTCCATACACCTCTATCAAGGAGAAAAATCGATATTATTGTCAAATGTGCACGGAAGGGTAAAACTAGATCGGGTAAGGCTCGAGCCTACTACGCTACGAACCAGAGTTCAGGCACCAAAGAAATCACGTTTAACCCTTAAGTCATAGTATATGCTCGCACTTTAGAATTGTCAAATTACCTAGGAATGGACCCAGTTTGTATTAAGATCTATCATCATTTCAATGTTTAGTTTATTTGGGTTTCACGTTTGTATTATTGTAAATGGATCATTGAAAACTTGATATCACAACCAAGGAGAGGCAACAATAGATTGAAAGTAATGTAATACTTAAAACTGTGAAACCATTTTGTCGTACACAATAGTTTAAGGAGGGAAGATGAGATGATTTCAATAAGGAAAAAGATGAGTCATTTTGCTTCAAATTTTCTAGTATCACATTTAATTGTATTTATCAAGGATAATATGTTTATTTACAACATGCAGTTTTTTTTATATCCTTGATCGATTACACAATAACCAGAATTAAAAGTAAACACACAATAGTTTGTTTAATGAGAGTGTACAGATAAGTTCTGCTATTAAGACACCTTCGGATGGTAAAACCATGCAATTTTTGACGATTTCTAAATCATAAATGTTTTATAAGATGGTCGCTTAATTAAGATAATTTCATTTATCAACATGTTTTATTATCAATAAGGTGATGCACAGGGTCAGAGTCACCCTATCAACTTCGCTGGACCCTTCTTGCAACAGTATTGGAATTGGACCTCAAGTTCCTAATCATGAATTAACCCTGAGTTCTTGTACGACATGCGTAATTGTTTTAGGACTAACATAGTGCATAGAAATATCTATTTGATGTACGTATATCCCTTTTAACTAGGGATTCATCCTAGAATCGATATATCGTAAAACCGTATCGCAAGATTCATATCGTATCTAAACACAAATTTGACAAAAACGTTATAAAAATCACGATTTCAACACATCAAAGGGAAAGTACTCTCACAAAAAATCATAATACATAAATTTCCGTAGACTTTCTTTCAAACAAGTCAGCATAGCCTCCCTTAGAAAAAAAAACTTATACTAAATTTATTTTGTAGTAAATTTGTTTTTACACAATATATAGGCTATTATATTTTGGTTTGGAATAAGAAAAAACAAATTCATTCTATTTGAATTTTATTTCGGTGAAAGTAAATCGTATCGCGACAACTGCATCGTGGCTCGTTTTGTATCGCAACTGGGTTGAAGATAGATACGCAAGCATAGTTATAAATCCATAGAGAACACCTGTTGATACCACGATCACTTATAGAAGTTATAAAACATAATTATGACGTATTTATTATATATGAAATAATCTTACCATGACATATCATCGGTATATAAATTCTACATACAATAAAAACTTCACAAATTTAATTGATAACTAATCAACTGGCACAGATGGTCTTAGAAACATTTACACAGAAATTATTCAGATTATCATACGTCGAGAACAATTGGATTCATAAAATATGGCGTAGTGTAAGCGCCACCTTGTTTAGTGTACATCATTTAATAAAACAATTCTGGGTGATTTTTTCTATGACAGTATACAGTAAAGCTTCGCTACTAAGGCTGTATTGATTATTGCAAAATCATTTGACTTTTTGACAATTCTTTAGTTCCTAATGCTTAACTTGAGAAGAAAATGTACTTTTTAAGACCGTTCTTCTATTAGGACTATCAATTTCCATACTAATGCACTTTTGATACGCTACGGTGGTAAGCAAATGAGATAGTGAAGAGATTGTGAATTCCATGTTGTTTGATTCTGTCCATATTAAAATAGTATATGATGTTTAAAGCTGTTAGATACAGAAAGTTGTTGCATGGACTTTGCTCTCTAATGCCAGAGTTAAAATATACTAAGAGCAACCACTTACTAGTATGTTGATTGTAATCTATTTCAGGATCTCCAGTGTAATGGTTATATAAGTATAAACAGATTAGGTATGATCTCGACAAGATGACAGTATTACAATATAGTATAGGAGTATTCCTAGTTATTATCATAGCATTTCAATTTACTGGTAAGTTAATTAGTTTTATATCAATATTTTACAACTTTTTCTAAAGTTTTCAGTTAAAATACAATCGCGCTCAGTTTGCTCATGAATAACAAATGCAACAATGGAAGTGAATGTGGTTAAGTGATCATGGCGTAAGACTTGTTTACCTAGGATAGAAATAAGACAGAATTATGGAACAAAACCAATATAAATGTGTGTTTTCCAGAACAAGAAATGTTGTCTTAATTGTTCATCGATAGTGGACCACAAATGACTGTATTAAAAAGATATGCCCATACAACGGTTTAAATATAAATCAAAGCCCTAGAGTACTGAAGGAACTATGGCCTGAACTTATTTATCATTTTGTTAATTATGGTGAATCACTTTCCCATTCAAAAAAAAAAATAAGCGAAATGGAAATGATTGTTTGGTCATTTGTTGAATCTTATGTGATTTTCCAGCCATGGAAGTTTGCATACTGTAAGATCGCGAATTGAACGTCTCTTATGCAGACTTTGAGCTACATATATTAATAATTGTCATTTTTCACTAAAAACGGTCCAATCTTTCCAATCTAGGGTCATTAAATAAACTTTATAGTTTACAACGTTTTCTTTCATAAACAGACAGTCAACTAACAATTCCAACGGCATTGAAACAGGCCACAGCTGGTTTGGCAACCATACAAGCAGTAACTGTTGTTTTGTATATTTCAGTGTGTGATATAGGAACACAATGTAATACAAGTGAAGATTGTGTTCTCGATACAGAAATATGTAATGGTACAAACCAATGTGAATGTAATATAAATTATTTACCTATAGGTATCACTTGTGTAAAAAGTAAGTTGTTCCCTTTAGCGTAACATTATGGTATGCTTTCAATACGACTGCATATAATGCTTTTAAAATTGTAATTGTGCAAATTATCTGTCCATTATAATATGTAAGTTCTGCAATAACAAGTACATTGTACGTATAGTTTCTTCGCATGGTTGCTCTCCTTAACACGTGATAAAATTGTGATGGTCTTTTTACATTGCAACATACTGTTGATCAATTGCATGATCTTCAATTACCTAAACGGGTTTCCATTTTATGTAGTTATGAAAGCTGTAACGTTAGATATTATGTCTCAATATACAGTAAACAAGTCCAGTGGTAGAAAGTATCGTACTAGGCGTCATTGGAAGCAGCAATTGTATTGATAAACCGATTTTTTTATTAGTGGTAATTATAATTTCTTACTAAGTATTGTCCTACAGTCATATCGTTTGATCAGTGGAAAACTAGTATAACTTCATGTAAGTAAAGAAGGATGTATACTAGTTTTGCACTGAGCCGAAAATATGAGAAGATTCAGACAGGCAGATTTAAACTTGTAGGGATGAGGTGTTGATTAAATGATATGAGCGAATTTTTAAATGCCAAACACAAATATTTCAACTGTTTGAAAGAGTAAAAGCATATCTATAGAAAAAAATGAGAAAATACGAAGACCTATCTGATCGACTAACTACCAAAAGGAAATCAGAGAAACGAACCCGTTCCTTTGGTACAAATTGCTGACTCCTAACGCTGTAATTTCTCAATAATCCACCGTCGTGTATTTTTGTAAAGCTCCATTTCATGGGTCTCAATGTGAGAGGAGTAGGTAGTTGCAAACAGATTATGAGAGTCTATTTCTAGTGCAACCCTTCGACGATAGTTAGGAAAACTATTTACCTCATTTGAGTCTGATTGCTGATATACATTAAATATGATTTATCCCTGAAAAACATAATTTGATGACAACAAACGTAAAAGCATAGCATTAAAAAGATGTTTCTCCATCGCACGAGGGTAACGATGTTTAACAGATTAGTAGGATAGTACTAAGAAATTTTGTGGCTGTAAAATGTCCATTTCTGTGTTACTGCGGTAGATCAAGCGCGTAGATACTATAGGCGATACGCGTTACTTTGTTCTAATGTCTTGACTATTCAGCATGCATTATACTAGTGATGGATATCTTATGTTTTCGTTAATAAACATAAAAAATATCGTTTCTTTAAAAACATTTTGGTCAAAATCATGGATTGTATTGGACGTTTCTTTGCTGCTTTCTGCATTCAGCTATTAGGAGAAAATTGATACCTGTATTATATTTTCATCTATTCTAGATCCATGTGAACCTAACCCATGTCCTATAATGGAGGGGATATCAGTCGAATGTACATTGAATGTTACTGGTCCAGGACATGTTTGTATTTGTCCTGAAGGTTCCAAAGGAATTAACTGTAACATAAGTAAGTACATTAAAATATCAAGGTTATTGATATTTGTAGAGCACTAAATGATAGAAGAAAATGTTGCAACTTCAATTCTCACAACACTTCAACAAAACAAATACCCAAAACTTACACTTTTGCACTGCTTAGAACTGTTTTATTTCAACTTCCATTAAGGCATACACTCCATATACCGGATAGATTTATATTAATGTATGCAAAAAGGAGTATTTTTTTAATAATAGATGTATATGCTAGATACATGTTTTTTGGTTTTTAGATCTAAACATAACAAAAACACATTTTAATGAAGAAAGTCACGACAGTTTTCTTCAAGCCCTAGAATCAGAGTTACAGACAAGTTCCGCTATTTGAACGATTACAAATGATAGTCTTACATTTAAAAGTAAAACAGTCTAGATAAACATCAATTTTCTCTCATATTAATTTGAGGATTCATTTGGAACTTAGAAATTGTCAAATTCATAGTTTAGCAATAATCAATATGGTCTTTAAGCAAACTTTCACAGTTTTAACTGTATTAGGTTAAGAATGGTCATTTGTAAGCTTTACAAAATTATACTGTTTATATTAAATTGATCCTTAAAAGCATTATTTAAACACAGATATAAACAGTGGTGGTCTGCACTGTTCCATTCTCGTATCCTGAGGTTATCAAGATTCTCGATCTAGTATCGAGAATCCTACTGGACTCTGGGTACGAGAATGCACTGTTCTGGTCCTCTTCATATACATGGACCAAAGCCGTGATGTCCAAATATTTATATATTTACGAGATTAACTTCTGTCAAGTTACACCATCTAAATGTTTTGTTCTAAATTGTACATTTGTATAGCTCAGAATTAATGATCTTAAATATTCATTTCAGCTGATACGCCGATGGTGTGTGAACCACGTAACAAACGAATATTGTTTGAGAATACACCGGACGATATAGAAAGAACAGTATGTTTTAGGAAGAATGATTTAAATGAGACAGCGTTTTGTTTCCCTGGAGACCCAGATGAAGAAAACGTGTATACATTTGACCCAACTGGATATGATATTACTACGGATGACCAAGTGCAGAAATTTTGTTTGACTTATTTAGATGTGGAACCCACAGAACCCAGATTGTGTGTACGTATATTTCTGTTTCATAGACAACTTGATTGATTGTTAATCGTTTGTGGTTTGAACATGCTATTTTTCGAAATAATACCCACGACAAAAGCAGTTATTTTTCTCTGAAAGATTTATCCTTTAAATTAATTATAATGCAAAGACATCTTTTCTTATTTCTACTACTCTTTGGTTATTTTCCTTATAAAATGACATACAGTTGGATTGGTTCAGCGATGTTCATTAATTGTTTCCAAGTTGTAAAGTATAAATTAAGATCAACGCAGTTTGTATGAACGATGTTGAGTCCGTCTGTTTTCGTGCATAGCAATTGTTGTTAATGTTTTATCTGTATCGTGTCTTTAACTAACAGTTAATGTTATAGTGGACTTATATAAGCGTATAAAGAATCTAAAAATACTAAAGGCGTCCAATCAACAATTTAACTGACCTGCTATAATGTGTTCATTTAGAGCTTTCAGCACTTTGATTTATAGACATACTTAGTACATGACTGTATCACAAACCTACAGTTAATTCACATTCGTGATTTTATCCATGTTGTCCACACATTAAAACATTATTTTCAATTGGCCCCCTATTGAATGAGATAAAATCAAAACTGAATGTGATAATGTGGTATGAACTTTGATTCTATCATTTTATGTGTACACTTATACACATTTTCTTAAGTGCGACTCTATGTGTGATGCTTAACAAAATCATTCTTCTTCAGATAAATATCACAGTACACGACGCTTTTGATTATCAGTATAGACCATGGGTGAATTCATTAGTAGAATTATGTTTCATATTCAATAAAGAACCAAATATAAGAGCCATTCCTGAAGATCTTAGATTTAATGTTATTGAAATGGCAACAGAAGAGATTGTTACACTGGATGCCACAGGACCAGAAGAAAATCAGACATTTGTCTGGTCAGTAGATGGTGAGTTACAGTGGTTATCAACAAATCTTAGAAAAAACATGTATATTATATAGACCTCTGTAAAGAAAAGTCAATTTGATTTCAAAATCATCGGGTCACTCTTCGTGACAAGTATATAATGTGACTGAGGAAAGAGTTTGAAAAAGCTTTAGTAGATAATTTAGTATATCATAAAAATTGTTATGTATATGCTGAAATCACATTAAGGTTTATCTCCAAGGACATGTAATATCAAAATAAGAACTTGTTTTATATTTGTAAAAATCATACTAAGTCTTTCTTGCACAAGAACGGTCTATAGAATTTTATTATTCCGTAAAGTTGATTTCCAATTTACAGATTACTAATTTAACTTCCATCGAATATTTGAAAACCGTAACCAAACTCACAAATCAGTTTTCAAACGTATGCATATAGCTGCAAAGATTGAAGTAGTAGTTATTTCACAATCAACTTTCAAGTTCTAAACAAAAAAATAGCTGAAGACGTTTAAAAAGGAAATAACAAACTTCACGCAGATAATGATATACATTTATAAAATACATTTGTAGGGCAAAACGTTGCATTATTTTTACAAAATATGTTTTTTTATCAATTTCAGTTTACACAGCAGAGTTAACTTCTTTCTTCACTGTTAATGGTCAAACATTGACTATTACAAATCCTATATCAACATATACGGATCCTACAGATCTTATCTACAATAGTCCAACTATTATTGAAGTTACGGTGAGTTAATTTTTAGATTTCTTTAGTGAATTTTTATAGTTAGTGATTCAAGTTTTGAGTAACTTGTTTTCCTGCTCAATTTATATCAAATTAAGACAAAGGTATTGCATCTAAAAGACGTCGTCTCCATTTCTTCGGAATTACAAGACAGTACACGTTTTTAGTATAAAACACGATATATTTTTCAAAAGTGGAAACCAAAGGAAAATACATTTCTTATACAGCTTATTAGCACTATTCCGATCCAGTCGTGATACCATGTTACCAAGGAAATGCGTATTTGCTTTATTTGATTGGTTTATTCAATACAGAACATATATAAATGAAATAAATATTGTTTACCCCGTTTTCGTTTTGTGAAAAATACTATACATGTTTTTAATTGATTTGCTCATGTGCCAAGCCAATATTTGTTTTTTTTTCGATGAGATGCATACACCAATTGTGTAACATGCACCGAGCCAATGGTTATCCCTGTGGTTAACCACTTATCTCGCGGTCAGATGTTTAACTGTAATAAGTGTTCACCGTTCTACGTTCTTACCGTAAAAGCTAGCTTTCATGATCAGACTGCAGAAGTTAAATGTACACCAATCGCTGTAACAAAAGTCCACGTTAAACAGCAAAAACAAAATAAATTAATCTCATGAAAATGCTATAAACATAATGAAAAAGGGGCATAGCAAAACAAATGTTTCAACTATTATGGTAACCAGTTGTAATTTATGTAATCTGTTGTTATTTTTAGGCTGTAGATAATGGTATTCCAGCGCTTGAAAATTCAAGAAATTTTACAGTAAAGTTTAAAAACTTTAATTTTACTTGTAACAGTAATCAGAGTCTCTACTATCTTCACCTGGTTCCTCCACCAAATGTGTTAACGTCACTTGGAAACATTCAATGTATATTAAATGGACTTCCGGAATTTAATCTTGATTTTAGCATTACTAGTAAGTAGATGGATAATTCAGTGTGATTAATCTCTCCTTTTCGACAATTTACGATCAAATTGCGATGTTTATTCGTCCTACTTGTTGTCCCTGGACATAAACTATTTTAATCCGAGGCTTTTAACAAGTGCTAAGTAGATACTTTCGCCAGTGTCTGACGACTGCTCTACTACAATTACGTGATCAATGTCAAGAATGATATTTTGGATATTTCAACAAGACAAAATGTATGTTTAAACATTGGTTGGCTCCCATATTCCTGAAACACAGGCCTAGTGAACTTGAATGTTTAAATAAGTGCAGGAGGAAGAACTACATGTACATGTACAAAACTGGTTTTTTTTAAGTAAAAGTACGTGAAACAACATTGTATAATTTTCCAACAATGACCTAGTTGCATTGTCTAGGGGAGACATACTTACAACTTGACAGTTTTATTAACATCGCTTTAACAATATTTTAATAGTCTAAATTATACCGGTAGAAAATCATACATTTCTCACTTCTTGGTTCTAATCTCATTCACATTCGGAAGTTTTCAATTACTCACCTGTAAAGTAACAAATGACTAAACATAACAATATCTGTAAAATACATATTTAATCCCATCTGTATGCCAATTGTTAGGTAAGTTGTTTAGAATCAAGTATGTTGCTTTGCTTAAAGGTTCACACATCATATAACTTTAATATAATTAAATCCTGTAAGAGACACACCTGGTAGGAGCAGTGATCCAGTGGTAAAATGTGCTGCGGAAACGAGATGTTCCGCGTTTGAACCACCCTAGAGGCACTGACTATTTGCTTAAGCAAAAAGGTTATAGACATGTGTTCCACTTCACCCAGGTGTTAGTGGATACTGTGAGGGTTCATATGCCTGGAGGTGATTTCAGTGATCAAAGGTTATTATACGAAATTGTTAAGTCGACTAAACATGTATATTAAAGCAGACTTTAAAGCGCAATTTTACTTTTTTTAAGTTTAACTTTTGTAAAGCATCTTTGCTTGTTTTATTATACACATATATATTACTTATACAGATAATCCTGGTCCAGTTATGATTACAACGGATGGAGAGATTAAATATGACCCTAATGTAGCAGATAATCAAGGAGTGTTTTCTCTCATGGTTGATGTTAACACAACAGTTCAAGATTTTAACTTGACAGCGCAGCTCACATTTTCAGTGTTGGCCGGTAAGAACATCCGATTTCGGATAATTGAGATTTTACCGTATACAAATAATTATTTTTAAGCGAATATTAGTTTAAACATATTTATTGCTCAGAATGTACATATTAATACAAATATAAAATCGACAAAAGTTAATACAGTCAAAACATTTTTGAATAGGATTGGAACGAAATAATAACTCTTATAAAGTTCTTCTTGTACACATGTAGTCCAGACTCATATGTGTTGATGTTTTTTGTTAACCAATAACGTATTCATCAATTGATTTATTTTTCTTTATATGTATTATACTCACTGTATATACTGTATTATAGAATTCAACAAACTCATTTGTAGTTAGACTACTTTTTTCAATATGTATTATAAACATAGGAATGATAAATTATAATTACAGGACAGAACTGCAGCTCATTCATTCGTGTATGTGTAAAGAGGTCCAATCTTTTGGAAAAATACAAAAACTAGTATAAAAGATATGAGTTGTAAATGTACTTCTAATCCTACAACTTTCCATGTTAATTAATGACAATTGTGGGTAAAAATGGTTGTACTAACCCTAGTAATTTTTCCATGAATTGTCTCTCTTTCAGATGAGCTCCAGCCTATTTGTACAGAGACTGGTAATACAGCCTCGTTCAGTGAGAAAGCTGACGTAGATACTTGTAGTGATGTGTTATATACATGTACTGATGCTGATGGATTTATGAAGACTTGTACTGATACATCTGCTGATTTTTATGTAGCATGTAACATTACAGATGCTAATGCTGTAGAAATAAGTGTTTGTGTAGAAGGATCTATTGATCTTAGAGGTGGAACTAATGCAACGGTAATTCTTAATTGTAGCTTACATAAACAGTTTTATCTCACCATCTTATAATAGTATGTATTTTGATGTTCTATCGGAGTCTAATTGGGCACAGCATACTTGCAATTAGTCAAGTAAATGTCTGCCACTATTCAAAATATGGTTTCAAATGCACTATTACCATACAAAAGTGTCATTTGCTTTTTGCTGTCATGAATTTTTAATGACCGGAATATTCGGTCGGTTGCAATATTCAGGTTTGCTTATAAGTGTTGTACACAAAAACCGATCTAGACAAGCTAGATTTGATTTAACAGAAACGGGATTTGCCATTATTTTAATAATTTCCAACTGCTCTTTGTTTGATATAAATGTATATGTACAATTTCTTCGACTAGTTTGATCATTGCTGTTAACGTTTGTGCTTTTCAGGTACCAATTACCGTATCAAATTTTTAATGACCGGAATATTCGGTCGGTTGCAACATTCAGGTTTGCTTTTAAGTATTGTTCACAAAAAAACCATCTAGACAAGCTAGATTGGATTAAACAGAAAAGGGATTTACCATTAATTTAATCATTTCCAACTGCTCTTTGTTTGATATAAATGTATATGTACAATGTCTTCGACTAGTTTGCTCATTGCTGTTAACGTTTGCTTTTCAGGTACCAATTACTGTATCAAATGAGTATGGTGAAGTTGCAGTATCCCCTAATGTAGAGATACAGAATATAAATGATCCCCCTGTACTATCAGAGACTTCACCTAAATTAATAAGTATATCTGAAGATGCTCAAATCAATGATGTCATAGTTACAATACCTGTAGATGACCCAGACATGGGACCTGATCCACCTCTAGATTCACTGTTGGCTTCATTGACAGGTATGACAATCACTGTTTGTCTTTACAAGCACAAAATTACTTTTTTGCAAATGTAAAAGAACAAGGTTTTTAATCGAACTTAATAGACATCCGTAATTAAATGACAATGAATACTTATATTTCAAATATATTAAAGCCATTGGAACTATTGCTAATCTCTGATTAATATGAATGTTGACACATGTTGTTTATCATTTGTTATAGTAAACCTGTTTATTGGTACAAAACGTTGTCTGAACAAATCTTCATACTGTTCTTTTTTACATGTTCATTGCATTTTTTTACCAGCCCGAGTAAATAGTTTGGTTGTTCAAACTGTAAAACTTGGTATGGCATTCATAACAGGTTGATCAAAGCTACAATTCAAATCGTCTATGAAGACTTATAGATGTATTAAGGATGAAAACTCTTTGAAATATGCTATAAGTGTTACAAAAAGAAAGATTTTTTAAGGTAGAATGTGAAAGTAACAAAGAACAGTGTTTATAAAAGTGAAATACTAATAAACAAACAAATGTCAAGTAGAATTTACATATTATATGCATATATTTCAGATTTAGAATCTAATGGTAGTTTGTTACCATTTGAAGTAAATATGAGTTTTGGTAACTCTGTAAGTCTGATTTTAAGTGACTCTCTGAAAGAATCTTCTAGACGTTTCTATAATATGCAAATAAAGGTATGTTAACTCTGGGCTTAAGCACATTGTTGTCTAGATTTATGTTAACCTCTTTCCGTTGTGGACTTAACCATCGGTGATGTCTACTTTATATGAGCAATAGACCTCTGTCTAGATTAATCTAAATGTATAATACATAATAAAAGTCAGAAGACGGATTATAGTGAAGACATTGCATAAACTTAGTATGATGTATTTCAGTTATATGTGAAAGTTAGCCAATATGTATCAATTGTTTAAAAAGTACTTACTTGTAATCTAATTTAATTCAATAGTTGATAATATAGCTTATTAAGGATACCATGATACATTGTTTTCAAGGAATATTGTTTAAATTTGTGTCAAGTTATCCGAATGAAATACAAGTTGTTTTTTCTTGTCATTTAATTTCTAATTACTTTATCTTCTTTTGTGTTTGATGTACATATGAATATTTGTTATATATAACCACATATGTTATATCCTCTTTCAACTACAGGTAGAAGATGAAGCTGGATTATTTGATACCTTAGATATAGAACTTACAGTTGTTGATATAAATGAATCACCAGAATGTGTTCCTGACTATATCACTGTACAAGCTACAGTTAGAGATGAGGTTGGTGTTGTAGTCACACAACTAACCTGCTCTGATCCAGATTACAATGATACATTTAGTGCAATAAGTTATAGCTTACAAGAAAACACTGAAGGTATCTTACTTTTCTTGTACTTTTTTTATTTAATCCACCTGGCTAGCTCAGTTGGTAGCACGCAAGTCTACTAGGGGTTGTAGGTTCGATTCCCAGGCGGGGCATACTTTCATGGAGTTTGGTCATGAAATTATTTCTTCGGCTTTTCTCCTTTCTACCACTGATTCTAAATCATGTAGGGCAGTAGTCAGTCACTGATGGAAGTATGCGCTTAGTTGTTGGCTAACAGCTAAATCCAGAGTTTTAGCCCTTCCAGGAGCAGTCAGTTGGTGGACCGACCGCCGTTATATACCCTATTCAATGTGTTGCTACGACGTTAAACCCAACAATACAAACAGACAAACGTTTTTATTTTTTGCCATTGGGTCTTATTCTCTAAGTGAGTAAACAATAAAATGATAATGCAAAAGATGTTGAATTTGTCCACGGACTCCAGGTTCAGATCAAATCCGGTAGCTATTCTTTTGAATTAGGACGCCCTAATGGGTCATAGGTATACGTTGAGAACATTTAGGTGAAATTCCAAACACGACAGCTTCTATGTTAAAATTGTGAATGTGCAAAAATTGTACGTAAATATCAAACTGCGCAGCGAGTAACACATACTATGTTACGGATCTTTGATTTTTATAAATACATAAAATACTGCTTGCATGTAATATATGTTTTAAGATTGAACGGATTTTAATAATTTAAAAACCAATATTTTTAAGCAGTGCATTAGTGATTATTATCCTTTTATTTTATTTTCAGTTACATATTTCAACATTGATACCAACGGCGAGATAAAATTAGCTAATAGTTTACAAGGTTTTACCAATGGAGTTTTACTTGTTTTAAACATCAATGTGATAGATGGAGGTGGTCTTAGTACAAGCGTTCAAGTTGATGTTAATGTTACAAGTATGTATTGACTGGAAATGCTTTAATCTCCAAATGTCATAATTCTATTAATGTTGACAAGCATTACAATAAATAATGATCTTTGATGGTGTCATGATTAAATGTCATATGGTCTTGACAAACTTAAACCTTTTAACATACACGTTTCTCCAAACATTTACAACTTCAGACATGCTGCAAGAAATATTGAATTATATAACGCCAAACAGTGTTCGAAAACAGGGTGTAGATTGTAACTTGTAATATTTCATTGTAAGTTTAAAATATAGGTATACATGTATTTGTTCTTTTCTAATTTAAGTAGATGCGTAGAAATAGAACGTGCTTGTTTTGTAATATGTTAATCAGCCTGATGAGGTGGGTTGGTACAGCATCTGATATGCAAGCAGGAGGTCGTAGAATCGAACCCTCGCATCGCTTACTTAGCCTTTTCTCCTATTACGTTAGTGCCATGTTCTATATATAACCTATGAACACTATAAACTATTTTACTTTTTCTTATAAATCATTTGCTAGTCAAAGATTATATCAATAATTTAAACATAAATTATATTCACCAGGTAATTACCCACCAGAGTGCGATGTGAATGTTGTAACAGAAACAATAAGCGAAGAAGCTACACCTAACAACTGTTTAAATATATCGTTACCATGTATCGATGCTGTAGATACAACAGGAGAATTACAATTTATTATACAAACTGGGAATGGAAGTCAACGGTTTACTGTACAAGACATTGTCTTAGTCAATAAAATATTAACTTTCTGTCCTATATCACCATTACAAGGTTACGTAGGAAAATATATGGTAAGAAAAAAAATCTTTTATCTAATCTATTCAAATCTATTTCGTTTTCTGAAATAAAGATAACAGGTCATTGTTACTGTTGTTTAATCTAATATTAACTTAACATAACTTATATCAAATGTAACTATGAACATTGTAAAAACAAAAACACTTACCAGAATCTACGTTATTTTTTTCTGGTGATTTGTTAGAAACAATCCATTGTTACTCAATACTTTGTTTGGTACTAAATCGCTTCGTTTCTATTGAAGTAGCAGCACATATTTGAATAAGTTCGTAATTAATAACTAGTGAATTCAGTCGGGAGGAAAGTTGGAATGACTCATTTAAATATTTGTATATTTATCACCCTTACTGAGACGGTCTGTTGAATTGTTGTCCTTGGTCACCAAAAAGGTTTATTTATAACAAAGACGCATTTCGACTTATATTTTTCGCAGTAAGTATTACTCGGTGGAATGCATAATATAAAATAGGATAATATTTCGGCAAAATAAACAACGATTTACGACTAACATCTAGTCTTGTGAGAATTACTGATTCTTTTGTCGAGATGATGTCATTTCGAGTTAGGAGGTGATAATTTTATTTTATTACTAGCGATATTTATTTCATATATTTGATATATTTCAGTTTATTGGTGTTATAAGATCACAGTACGGTGATACAAATTTTCAAGTTATTATAGAAGTAGAAGATATCAATGAAGTACCACAGTGTGATATAGGAGAGATCAAACTAACATTAGATGTAACAGAACCTGTTGGTGTTATACAACAACTATCTTGTACTGACGGTGATGTTATACCTGATTATAATGTAATAACATACAGTATCAATGGGAATACTGGAGGTAAATAATTTTGAAAATATTATAATTATTTATTATTATTATGTACCATATGTTGCCTTGTTTCACCACCCTATCACAGGGATATCTTAAGTTTTTAATCAGGTTTTGGTGAATATCACAAATAGAAAGTTGCTTAAAAGGAGTATTTTCATGCATGTCACATGTCAAGAAAGAATCAAGGGTCTTAGACAGAGTCAAAGAATGGCAATCTAGTGTTAGAGATGCAATGTCAGTTTCGAAAAGAGTGGAAATATGTTTCGTAATATCTATATATTCACAAGTAAGATAGTCAAGCTTATTCAATGACTTTAAACGACATTATTTGGTGGCATATAAATATTTTGATACATTTCTTTATAATGTATAATATTACAGACATGTTCATTTATATGTTCCAGGATATTTTTCTGTTAGTAATACAGGCGCACTATCACTTGATCAAGCGCTTTTTGATATAACTACCTCAGGGACACAATTCATATTTACTCTGGTAGTTTCTGACAATGGTGGTCTTTCACTTGAAATATCTGTAGAAATCACAATAAACGGTAAGTTTGAACTATTTATATAAACAAATGTCACCATCTTCTACCCTGTTAATTTGACTTCACATATCCATCTATCAATCTAATAGGATGGGGGATTTTATGTTAGTATAAAATAATCGAAATGCCATGATAATATCATTCGTGGTGCCCATTTTACCTGACTAAATTGATATCATACAATTACATGTATATTTATCATTCATAAAATTGTTAATACGATTTGACCATTAAGTAACCCCCGCTCTTTGATAAACTTATGTATAAGGATTTTAAATAAAGAAATGATGAAAGATATTTGTTGCAACAATATCTTCCTTGCAAGTGCATGATATATACATTGTACGTAGACCATTTTCTAATTCACATGGACTGTCTTATATTTTTGCTTGATAAGATAAAAATAGGTTGCTTTTCATCGTAAAATTACATGGATAATTGTCTGTATCTTGACAAGAAACAAACGTGTATACAGATGATTTTATAAAAATTAAGAACGTAGTACGTGAACGAGAACGAGGGCTTAGAATGAGCTGATACTCATTAGATACAGTTTGCTTTGCAACGCAATTATGTTGCTCTTGACCTTGAAAATTACTTAAGAGTGCCTCAATTTAATGCTAAACTAAAATTAAATTTATTACATTTTTTCAGCTGACTTTCCACCAACATGTGGTCTTTATGAGCTAACTGAATCATTGAGTGAAACAACACAAGTTGGTGAATGTTTAAATCTAGACAATGCTTGTGATGATAATGTAAACAATGAGGCATTAGTGTATGCTATTGTCAGTGGTAATGGTACTACATACTTTAATCTCAACTCTCAAACATCAACCAATTCAGTGATAACTGTATGCACTAAAGAATCATTGCAAGGAAAGCATGGCATTTGGGAGGTATTATACACATTTTATTATCTAATTTTTAACTAATAACATGGATGAATATTGTAATTGTTAATAAATGTCTGTGATATCTTCCAGCCCGGTTAGCTCTGCAGAATATCTATCTGGCAAGCTTTATGTCAATTGTTGCTGTAAAAACTTTTAATTGTAGTAGTCTTTGACTATAATCAGGCTAAATGTTATCTAAATGACACGCTGAATGTTTATTCGAGCGTATGCTACCAATATCCCTATTTCATGTTTTCTGTTATGCCAGGATTGCGTTTATTAAAATCTAAAACATTTAAACGAGCTCTTTAGAAGCAAACAATGTGAGTTATACAAGTATTACCCCCATTGGTTGTTTCACGTTGAAAATCAACATATAAAATACAAAAATAGCAATATTAAGATCAAAGGCATCACTGTTAAAATAAATTTCAGTGGTAGTTTTTATCAATATGGTAGACAATATAACGTAAACATAAACCTCAATAGGGTCAACCTTGTACAAACAGTTGCAAAACGATTGTCACTGTGGGTTTAAACCAGGTTTTAGAAAGTACCATCTTCTCACTTACCCGACATGTTCTTGCAAGAACAAACAAGGACACATTGTCTTTCAAGTTGTGATTCCATTTACTTGCAGCTTGGAGTGAGTGTTAGTTCTTCGTACGGTCAAACTACTGTGATAGTTTATGTTCAAATAACAGACCAAAATGAGCAACCAAAGTTTATAGATGCACCATATACTGCTTCAGTACCTGAAGACTTTAGTATAAATGCTGAAATATATACAGTATCAGCTGTGGACCCTGATTCTGGTCTATTAGGTCAACTGACTTATAGTTCGGCAGGTAAGTACTGTTAATATTTTTTTTTGTCTTTTGCGATGCTCTTATAGTATGCTACAGCTTGAAAACACATGATCATGTTTGATGGTTAGTTATCATACATCATGGTCAGTTGTCAAAAATCCCTTAACATGATCAATAAATGAATAACTACGGACAGAGAAATTAATTCCACAATTGTCGTGAAAATATGGCTTTCAATTTGCCTTGCAATCACAGCGTTGTTTATCATTTGGTACCTTTGTGATATGTGGCGAAAGTTAGTGCTTACAATTTACATATTGTTTACTTAGTTCGTGGATTCTAATAGCTTTTTTATACAGCATTGTTTTTAAAGAGTTTGTGTTCCTTTATTTTATACTTAAACTCGTGTATACATTCTACTTGTAGACATTGATTTTTCTGGAAAGTTTAGCCTAGATGAGAATTTTGGAACAATAAAGTTAGTATCACCCATTGATGCTGAAACTTCTGTGTCGGAAACATTTGATATAGTGGTATGTTATATATAATATTAAAATTGGATAAATAATAAAAATGCTCTAATTGTTGAATTTGATAATTGTATACACTTATTTGAAGTTCATGGGATGATTTAAAAATCAACCTTTCATGAACTTTTTTTAACCGGTTCTTGTTTTCCCTTCTTTTGTAAACTACAAATAGATTTAATCCGGAACTCAAAATATTAGGAGATTTCCATGCACACTGTTGGAAACATGAATTGGAATTGTGCATAAAGTATTTTCTTCCCATATATGAAGGAAAATGGACTTAATAAGGAAATATTCACGAAAGCGCAAATCAATTCATGTTGAATTTTCTTTAAAACACTGATATTGTTTAAACTTTGTAGCATTTAGAGAGTTTTTAAGTGGTAATAAAAATAAAATAAAATTAAATAAAGTGTTCATGATCTTTTATTGACTCATTGAAATCAGATTCTAGTAAATTAATACATTTATGATACTCATCTAAATGCTCTCCTTCCCTGTGTAAACTTTTGGTTATGACTATTAGTGAAAACCAGGATATAGAGAGTTTAAAATTTTATTTTTACTACAGTGAAAGTTTTATATTTTATCGTATATTTTCATCTAATAACACGGTGTTTCATAGCGAAGCATGAAAGAAAAGCATTTATTTCCAATAAATAATTATAACACATGATGTATTTATATACCTTTATATGTACATTTTAAGGTGACTGATGGTGGAAATCCACCACTATCAGCTGTTACAACACTTACTGTAAATGTCCAAGATGTAAATGATAATAAAGCTATGTGTACTGAGACAACAAGTACAGTAGCTATGTATATATTGGCAGATGTAAGAACTGAAGTGTACACATTAAATTGTGTTGATGCTGATCTTAGTGAAGCATTCAACCAAGTGGAATACTCAACTACTTCTGATTGTAAGACAACTATTAAATTATTTTACGTAACTTGTCATATACATGATGCTTAGGTTCATAGCAATATATTTTGTCATCAAGTTCATATATTATTTGTATTCATGATGGTTCATGGTACAAAGATAAAGTATACATTAAAATAACTTTAGACAAACAAAAATGAATAGTTATTTCTGTGTAAACAATGTTTCCTGCTATTCTTAACGAACTTGTGGTAATATCTCTGTAAATTTGTGACAATCCTGGTACTAATTGATTTATATTAAGAATTGATTATTTTAATCCAGAAAATATTATTTAGTTTCGTTAAAAACTCCTTTGTGTTTTTTAAGTGAACATAGAGAATGACAAACGATTTTTGTAGCTTTAATTGGATCAGTTCAATTAACACAAAACATATTATGACGCAAGCAATGAACCAAAGAATGATAAATGAAATTGCAAGTAAAGAGTACTAATCAAATCCATACATATTGGTACATTGTAGTTTTGTTTATAATTTCTGAAAATCGCGAGAAACATTTTTGTTACTCTCTGACCAAAACTATGAGTTATGCATTTTGTTATCTTAGTGGCCTTTTTAAAGTTATAATGTGTTAATTCATCGATCAACACAGCAACAAACCGAATGTACTAACTATGTATTTTCACCTTATTTTAAAACAGTTCGAATAGTGATATTTACCATTGATACCATAATATACTTTTATTTCAGTATTTTCTGTAAACAATACAGGAGTTGTTATCTTAAGCAATCCATTACCACGTGACCAAACAAGTCATGTGATCAATATTCTTGTACAGGACCCAGACAAGCCATTAGATGTTAACTTTAGCACCAATGTACAGATTACTGTAAATGTCGATAGTAAGTAATACAGTTACTTGTTACATCTCTATGGTGCTCATCTTAAAAACAATAAATGGATTCATGAACATACTGCTTTGTAATTCTGCAACGCAACATTTGGCAGTATTGTACATCAAGAAAATAATTAATTCTCTCATGATCTAGATGTTGTTAAAAGGCAAATTATATGGGTTGTTTAACAAGTTGTCTATCTAACATCAATTATTGGTCATTTTACAGCATGTTATCACCTTACACACTACAGTTACTAACCCCACAAGAAAATAATGCTAAAGCAATGTATGTTGTTGACAGATGATTGCTTTTAGAATGTGATAGTTCTAGTAGGATTTAATACAATTAAACTTTAATTGTTTTTTATATTTCAGCTAATGCACCCCCAGTATGTGACACAACAAGTATACCTCTAGAACTAGATGAGACTGAGACAGTTGGTAAATGTGTTGGTAAAGAAGTATTATGTGCTGATCCAACAGACGAAACAGTTACATTACTTAGCCAAACAGGAACTGGCCAACAACTGTTTGAAATACGAACACATTCTCTCACTGGTGAAATTGGATTGAGTGCCTGTATACTAAGCAGTCTTAAAGATAAATTCAGCACATACCAAGTAAGATTTTATTTATCTTATATATATCTTCAGCTGTTTTTTAAGTATTCAGTAAAAAAAACTTCCATTGCAGACTCATTTTCTTTAAAATCTGCAAGTATTCTTTCTGTGGGTTACGTGTAGAATTAATTGTATTATTGCTACTCACCTGTGGTTTATACTTTAATGTAATATTTACATCTAAAATGCATGATAAAGCTTTCAATTAATATTGCAAACAAGTAACTATGTATGATAGATTCTTTTTCCTACTGCTGTTCACAGTCTGAAGCATCATGCCTTATTATCATGCTACTTGTTACATTAACTGAACCCCTTGAACCTTTTTAGCTATTCCGACTACTTTATAATTGCTTGTACAAAGGATAAAAAATGTTTGAAATGTTGAAAGTTTGTTTTGAAACATATGATTGTTGAATTGAACATTTATCTTAAACGATGTCATTTTTAACTATGATATGTTTATCAATACAGTTAATTGGTACAGTATCTAATGGTCTTGGCACAGCAACAGTACAGTGGACTATTACAGTAAATAATGTAAATGAACCTCCAGTATTTACAAATGGACCCTACGATATAGATATACCAGAAACGGAGAAGAATTTGCAATCACCAGTACTTGTTTTGTCAGTCACTGATCCTGATAATGGGAAAGGAGACACACCCTTTGAACTTAATCCAAACTCCATCACTGCATCAGGTAACGTGACACGAGAACCAATGCTTGTATTATGTTTTGTATCACTGAATACTTGTTATTTCAATTAAAATGTATATAAATCCACTTCAAAGAGCTACTCTTTGTTGTGACAAACTTAAATGTTTTTTCCACAACAGCTTTTATGACCCAGTAGTAAATGTTCTAAACATGTCGGTAGAATTTTTTTCATTCCTAATACAAATCCAATATGTTGTCATTTGTCTCATTCATTATTGTGGAGATGGTTTTAGACACGTTAAATACTTATCTATTCGAACCTATATCAGATAATGTCATGAGGTGGATTAAAATGGAAAAATGGCTTCATTGTTAATCAATGGTGACATTATTAAGTCGCTTTCTCAGAAATGATATCAAATCGTGCATCTTTGGTGACAGGCGTTTTACTGTTCTTTTTTCTCGTTGCCTATAGTAAATACAATGTACTGAATTGATATACATGTGTATAAAACTGTTTTAATTTCAGTAACTAATGATGCAGACTTTAATGGTCAGATAACTGATGCTTTCCTTTTTGTACCTTCGGTTGTTGGCTTATCATTCTATGCGATTGGAAATCTTAATGCTACAGTTAGAGATTTGTATACTTTTGATGTACAAGTAAGTATTAAATACTTGTATAAGTGAGTATGATATGATCTGTTAATAAACTAATATTATTAATGATATGGATATGGTCATTATAAGCTTTGACAGCTCTTAATAAAATGTTATCTGAATTCAATCTAGTTGCTTTCTTGTGAAAAGAAAATTGTTTATGTCCCATAAAAAGGGCAATAGAATAATTAGTGTACATTGCAATTTGTATTAATGTATTTAAAATTAAACTAGATAAGTTCAGTTTCAGCAAAACTAAACAATCATGGTTGAAATCTGTATAAACAACCAAACAGTTAATTGATTTGTTAATCAATTACTGTTTATCCTGTCAACCCATACATTTTTTCATGTATGTATTGCATTTATTTATGTCAAAATTGTATATTGTATTATACGTTTTGTGTCAAAAGCAGTTGAATATTGATATTCCACAATAAACTGTAGCTGTGTTATATAAAACTTATAACTTATGTATAAAAATATACGTGACCTAAATATCATACAACATAATTGTCACATTACAGGCTACAGACAACAGTGGATTGATCACAAGAGCAGACGTAGTTATCAATGTTACAGATGTGAATTCAATACCTATATGTGACCCTACCAGCCTCACAGCTGACACTGATATATTAGCTTCTGTGGGTGACGAGATTATTAGCTTGTTCTGTTATGATACAGACTTATATCCACAAAATGTTGATTTAAACTATCAGATCAGTGAATCAGGTAAATTTATAATTGCTACAACTTTTCCATAGTCTTGACATTTGTAGTATTACATCTGTAATTTTAAAAGAAGTAAGTAACCATTTTTCAGTTTCTCCATTTTCAAGTGTATGTTAATGTCCCATAACACACAAAGACTAAATGTTTGCAATGTTATGTTGATTATAGAGCTTTTTAAATTTACAAGTGGAAGTAAGTTTTAACTAAATCAAACTAACAGTTCACTTTGCACCAATAATACAATGATGTAAAAACTATTGAGATGAAGAACACAGAAAAATTAGTGAAACTAAACAATGTAAATACATGTATGTACAAAATTAATGGAATGTTATTTTGTTTTTTTTTACTTTTTAGATCAGTATTTCAATGTAACATCAAATGGTGTGATAGTTGTAGCTAATACATTACCTAGAGAATTATTATATGGTACTGGACAAGCTAGATTAACTGTGATTACATCAGATGGTGGAAATCCTCCCTTATCTACTTCTGTGACTGTCTTTATTAATGTTGATAGTAAGTTATAGTATCACTGTATTTTAAAAATGTTGATTCTGCTCTCTAGTCTTGATGTGTATTCACATATAACTGACACTTTCAAATATAAAGTGTTCAAAATGAAACATTTTTATTTGTTACTTATCACTTTGACCACTTAACAATTTAAGTAATAAGTGTTTCTATAATTAAATTAACACCATCTAGCATTTTGTCAGAGTAGTTAATGTATATAAGTGTTTTACATTAATTGATGCTTTATATATATACAAATGACATTTACGATGTAAAGTTTGATTCAGTCATTGCTTTTATACTAAGTATTAAATTAGTCATACGGATTTAAAATTATTGCTGATCAATGCATACTTTTAATCTATTGTAGATGCTATACCAGTAGATTGCACTGTTGGAATTACACCGCCAAGTATATGGGTAATATCTAGTTGTGTTAATGTAACAATGGGGTGTATAGATCAAACATTAGTAGGCACTGATCATTTAACGTTTGAACCATCAGGAAATTACTCTACTGGATTTACTTTAGATAGCAACACAGATGGTGTACTACGTCTTTGTTATCAGAGAACTACAAGTGGTATCTATGAGGTAGGTGTAACTTCTGTTGAAAAACAAGATAAGGATAAAGTATCATCTGTGCTTCTTATATCTTTACATGCATACATTTTTGTTATGAATCACTTTTAAATTATTACATCAGCGGAGAAAACAGGTTGAAAGTCGTTTAGTATGATATGTGCTACAAATGATTCCATTTTTAAAATCCTATCTTCAATCCACTGTCATGAAATTGATTTTGTAGCAAATGGTCATTGTCGTAATTGCTTGGAAACAAACAAGAACAAAATTATAATATTAAAGCTACTAAACTTTCATAGCCTAATTCAATATGTCTTGTTTATTTTCTCATTATGTGATAGAGAAAATGCGTGCACTAGTCAGCAATAGGGCTGCAACGATTTACCGGAAAGTCGACTTGTTGCAATTTAATTTCTTTTGAATTGATTCATTGAATTTTTTACTGGGTTTAACGCCGTGTCAACACTATTAAGTACATTTTACGGCGCCCAGCGCGCCTTACCTAGCTTTCCTAGACCATTGTCTATAACCAGAAATCTCTCTTACCCTTCGCCGGAAACTTCTCCATATACCTTATTAATGGAAGAAAATCGACATAATTGTCAAATTTGCATGGAAGGGTATTACCTCCCCGGGTGAGATTCGAACCCGAATCCCCTTTGGGATTTATAACAAATGTACATAAATACATTCATTTAAAATTAAAACTAACTTCCCCCGGCTAGCTCAGTTGGTAGCACGCAAGTCTTCTGATCGAGGGGTCGTGGGTTCGATTGCCAGGCAGGGCATACTTTCGTGGAGCTTGGTCATGAAATTATTTCTACGGCTATTCTCCCACCTACCAATGATTTTTAATTAGTTAGAACAGTTGTCAGTTACTGACGAAAGTATGCACTTAGTAGTCGGTTAACAGCTATATCCAGAGATTTAGCCTTTCCAGGAGGAGTGAGTAGATTGATTGACCCCCGTAATATGACCTTATATGTGTTGCTACGGCGTTAAACCCAACAAATAAAAATAACTTATGCTATAATAGCCCAATAATTAACTCAGATGGTTGCTTCGTGTATCTACTTCATTGCATATAAAACATGTAAAAAAATTAAATGTGCCATGAAAAGGGGATTTTTGGTGGGATTAATGAAATCAACACACAGATGGCCGTCTAATGTTTACGAATTGAAATTCAAAGGTCTTGCAAATATCTATTCATATAAAAACTCATTGCAAAATAATTAGAATTAATAATTAAATAAAGCAAATGTTGCATTTCTAATCTTTAACATCAAAATTGCCTAAATTCTTATAATGGTATATATATATTTCAGATAACTATAACAGCGAACAACGGATTGAAGCCTGTCACATATACCGAAGTTATAGTAGTTAGTTATTCACAAGCTAATCCAGTATTTACTCAGTCTAAGTATACTATAACAGTTGACGAGAACACTGAAGCTGGTGCTCCTATATTGTCCGTCAGTGCTTCATCTAGTAATCTGGTTGGAGATTTAGTTTACACAGTTCTAGGTAAGTAATAATTATACCTTCAATTCATTATAGATTTATTCAGTTGTAGAAGAGTTGAGTATTTTGAGAGCTGGATCATATAGCTTTCAAAATTGCAATATAATACGTTTGTGGGCTGGGTCATATATAACTAAACTTCAATATTGTAAAACAACTGCTTCTTATCAGTAAATGGATATTCAATATATAATTCTAATACATTAATGTGTTTATCTTTTAAACCTTGAAGGTTTTACTGGGACCATAATATACATGTGTATTATGTTTACTTTGTATCTAAAGATTATTCACAGCTTTTTGAAATCCGTGTTGTGACTTTTCTTTCGAATATATATATTATACTTAAGTTCTTTGAAAGATAAAATGAACAATACGATACCAGCTGTAATATTTTGTTTCATGTCTTGAAAAAAAGAGAGACAAAGATAACTAAAAATGAGTTGTCTTGTATTTACCTGTAAATGTATATTTACAGATGGTTCTTCATCAGATGCCTGGAGTACATATTTAACATTAGATAGCTCAAGTGGTGCAATAACAGCATTACAACCATTAAAAGATAAAGCAAATACTGTCATCACACTCAAAATTGAGGTAAAATATATACATTCTTATTGCGCAAAATATGGTTTGATAGAAACACTGGCATGTAATTTCAGTCTCACTTCGAGAGGTAACAAATGTTATTAGTTAATTTTTGCCTACTCAGTAAATTAAACCCTAACTGTTGTCTAATAATTAAATTGGTACACTATTATCTATGGTGGCTGATTTATGCCATGTCGTATTTTCGTTTCTTCGCCGCAAAGAAACGAAAACACGAAGACACGACAAATCCATAGTTTGTCGTATCTTCGTCTTTTCGTTTCTTCGTTTCTTCGCCACGAAGAAACGAAAATACGAAGATACGATAGATGAAGGGCGAAAACACGACAAATCCATAGTTTGTCGTATTTTCGTCTTTTCGTTTCATTGCCACGAAGAAACGAAAAGACGAAGATAGACAGATGTAAGGCGAAAACACGACACATTTTATCTGTCGTATTGTTGTATTTATTGTGTCATATGTTCGTTTCTTCGAGGCGAAAAAACGAAGAAACGAAAAGTTGAAGAAATGACAAACCATGGATTTGTCGTGTTTTCGTTTTTTCGTTTCTTTGTGGCAAAGAAACGAAAATACGACATGGAATAAATCAGCCACCATAATTATTTACAGTGGTAAATCTACATTCATTTGATATGATTAAACCGAACTATATTATTGCACTGAGCAAGAAAACCAAATTTTAATTGTTCAGCACTGGAGCAGATACAAAATTGATATAAGTTTTAAACTATTTCCAATCAGGCTGAGGATACTGGTTCAGCATTAAAATCATCAGCACAAGTAGAGATAACAGTTGAAGATTTAAATGAACCACCAAAATGTGGTGTAACCTCGACTGATCTAAACAACATAAAAGTCAACGTAGCTGTAGGTACAAAGGTTGTATTGTTTAATTGTGATGATCCTGATGTCAAAGTAGAATATAGAACTCTATCATATGCATTGTCTGGAACTTCAGGTATCTTATATCTTTTATTACTTCATTTAAATCCTCACTTAAATACGTAGGGTTGTCATTTTTGGAAAACAAGTACAAATACAGATATATTTTTGAGATACAGACTACTGGCCTCTGATATATGAACTACAATACATACATAGTTAATTGCAATATATTCATGGTCTTGTATTAATATATATAAACCCGAGTCGATAGCGCAGTTGGTAGCGCGCCGGGATTTGGATACTCGTGCCCGAGGGGGTGGGGGTTTGAATCCCACTCGGGGAGGTCATACCCTTCCATAAAAATTTGACTATAATGTCGATTTTTCCTCCATTGATTAGATAATATGGAGAAGTTTCCGGCCTTGTGGAAGGGTAGGTGAGTACTGGTTATAGACAATGGTCCAGGAATGCTAGGTTAGGTGCGCTGGACGCCGTAAAATGACCTAAATTGTGTTGATACGGCGTTAACTCCAATAAATAAATAAATTAATTAACTAATATGTATAAGATATGGAAACTAACTAGTACAATAGATTGTACAATATAACACTTGTACTAAGTTCCTTGCTCTAAATATATTTAAAATGTCAACATGTAAGTTTATTTTAAGTTTGTTATAAATCCACCAATTTATTGCAGAAGGTTTTAAAACATTTTTACATTATATATTTTTACATTATAATGTCCAGAAAGAAAATAATGTAGTAAAACTGTATTGAACATTTCATTAATTCTTCGTTTGACTATTAATTAAGTGCAATGAGTTTGCAAATTCCAAAGCATTTGGACAGTGATAATACTAAACCTATTTACATCAAAGCTTTGTATGTTTTCAGTGTCGACATATTTTGAATTAATTGGCAGTCCACCCGAAGGTATAGCTGTAAAGAGATCATTAGATGTTTCAACACAGAAATATAACATTGTTTTAACTGTGCAAGATGCTGGCACACCTCCACTATCAGTAACTAAAGAATTTGAAGTCACAGTATCAAGTATGTATTAGTTATAATATACGTGTACTTTAAAAACCTATAATTAATAAGTAGGAGCTGTACAGTTTGCCTGTTGTTGTATACACAATGTTATTAGAAGGATTGGATTGCTATCTTATCAGGATAATGTAAATCATAATGAATCAGATGAATTAGACAACACATGAATTTTGTGATTAACACAAGTGTTACATTTGACACGAAAAATGTTAAAGAAACCATTGGTTATTTTGTTAATTTAAACTTATTTTATTGCCCGTAATACATATTTACAATTACAGAAATACAACAAATATAATAACAACAAATAACTATATGTATATACGGCAATCGGGTTGAGCCACAAGTTCTGTAACTTAGTTACGGCTCTCCCCTTTTTATATTGTTAGAACCAAGATGTAGACTATTTTTTCTTATAAGATGAAATAATAATGCATTTATATTGCAGCTCTTCCACCACCCGTCAGTGTGACAATTCCATCGAAGACTCATGAATCAATAGAAGTAGAGTTTAGCTATGACCGTGAAGACTTTTATTCTGTGACTGACTACTTTGTGGTGAAAGCATTAACTACAAATAATGTGTTGGTTAAAGAATCACAAAGATTAAACAATGTGGCACAGAGATATAACATAACTGGTTTAGATGCTAAATCACCATATAATATAATCATTGAGGCAGTCACACAGTTTGGAACCAGAGCGTCAAACACACTAGTTGTTATAACAAGAGGTTTGTTACTGTTTAGTATATACTCAACAACTTTTCTAACGTCAAAATTTTAAAATCCTTCCAGTTCTTTATGGAAGTGGTAATATATTCAAATATAGAAACGTTTTGAATTACTATAAGCTACACACGAATTGTGTGTAAAATTTATTGTGGAACACGTACTTTGCTAGATCCATGAACCACATGCATTTCAAGTCTTTTGCTTGTAAATTGCTACCAACGAGTAGAATATATATACAAAACTACATTTATCTAGTCTGTAGGTCTAGGTGCGTTAGGAAAACACTTCACTTTAAAGCCTGAAAGTGCAGTTATGACAAGGATATCAGTAAAAGATAGAGAGCTTGCTGTTGGCACAAGGTGGACGCACATGCTATTAATTTCATTAATCAATAAAATTCAATGGTGCAGACATCACACAACGACTTGAAATCTGTAACAAATATATGAAGTAAATCCAAATAGATTTACAATTATTGTCAACTAATTAAATGAATCAGGCTGTAAATGTAAAAAAATAACACATCAGTACATCATAGAAGTACATGTATTAACTGAAAAATAACTGTTGAGTTGGAAAATTTGTCAGGCCATTTTTATCAAATCTCATGGGAAATCTGTAGGTGTCGTCTGTCCCTAATTGTGAATGTTTGCCTTTCTTGTTTTGACATGATGCTTTGAAGTGTTACAGGTCCGATGCTTATATATATCTATATATATCTAATATTTTCTCAGAATTGAACACGATGAATATATTATGACCATGTGTTTGTTTTTCAGTTTGGTATGGAAATAGTTTCTAAATAAAATTATAATGTAACAGAGATCTATGTGTTGTTTATAGTCGGCTGTTGTAAATAGATTTCACCTCATTCAAACGCTTTTTAATATAAACCTGTAATCAAGTAATAAATTGTTCAGAACCTGGTTTTTGTTTGACTTGCTGAAGCTTACTATGTTACTTAGTCTCTTTTTTGCACAACATACTTTTGGAGGTATTTTAACGATAGATAGTTGACACGTATAATTTCTTGAAAACTTATTTGATACATATGGAATCTGAAAAGAAACTGTTCCTGTTGAACTTTTTTCAGATGATTGCTTGAATAGTAGAAAAGTGATGATTTTTTTTTCGAACGACTCAATGGTAAATGTTGATATACTTTTTCCATTACAGAGGTTCCAGTATTAAGATATATCACTTTTACGTTTATAATACCAAGTTTAGAATATAATACAAGATTGCGAGATGAAGGTTCACAGTTATACTATACCAACAGGCAAAAAGTTGTTACTAATGTAAGTATAAATTTAATTTATCTAGTTTGTATTCCTAATCATTTTATTGATTCTTTACTTATTGCTAACACTTGTTTTTTACTACTAAACGTATTTGCTTGTACTTCTTAGAACATATTTGATATTTCATTCGATGTTTTAGATTCTTTGTATTTTATTACATTTAAACTGTTTGCTATTTTGTGTTAATGTTTAAAGTTTATAAAAATAATTATTCAAATATCCAATGTAAAATTCTGTGTTATTAGTCATTCGTACAAAATAATTCATTGTATTTATAATTACAGCTTGGAGCAGTTTTAAACAATGATAAAGGATTTGCTGGAGTAACCGTTGTAAAATTCAGGTATGTTACTAGGTAGAAGATAAAAGTATTAATTTACAGTTTATGTTTCGCTTTAAAATTTGACTTTGCTACTTTTTCCAACATTACCAATAGTTACAAATTAAATGTTTAATAACTACTTATTTACATGTTCCATGTGTATTTTTAAAGTGTGCGATACATTTCTTTATTCAATTTGATAAAAATGTATTGAATACACTATTCTGATACCAAAGGCTTTGCTAGTTGGTATTGCTGGTCAAAGGATGTGTAGCCCTAGAAAAGTAGGCTTTAAACGGTCATTTCTACATAAAGTTTAGTTTTACAAAAGACACTGACAATTAAAAGTTAAGAAATTGGAGAGTGTTTCATCAGGCTTTCAGCTCAGTATAAAAATACAAGTACATGTAGCTTCTAGCCTACCTTTTCCTTTAAGGATTATTTATAAATAAGTCAGTCTGTATTCACTTGGATCTATTGTAAAAAAGTCAATGGATGCAGAGTTTTAATTAATTGATGAATATACATTCAGAAGAAGGGAATAGAACATTGTTTAAGACCCAATGCAGTAGGAGATACCATCGGTTTAATTTCGATGTTATTGAATGTTTACAGACCGTGGAACAGTGTAGCAGTAGATGCTGTAATAGCATTAAATCAAACAGCTGATATCAATGCTACCATGGATACATTAGAACAATCAGTTAATTCTGGATGGATAAATGATTTATCTGTTAATTCTAGTTATTTTGTTGGCTCATATGGAGGTAAGTAGGCATGGCATTTAATGTCAAGTTTCAATTTAGTTATTACCTATTTAATAATGTAATCATTACAATATAGCATCTCATTAGAGTGCGTTTGGAGAATGCAACAATATTGTGTCTTTATTTATTTTTATTATGACATCAACTACATGTATATTGTGAAGCACTTATGCGTGTGGTTTTTTACCTTGTTTACACAACAGCTAAGATCATCTTGGAGTGTTCTGTAAAAACTTAACTCAAATATAAGGACTTCATGATTTTTTACTTGTGATTGTGGTCTAGTGATATGTCGAGGGCTTGACGGAAAACTGTCGTAACTCATATTTTTAAAATTTTTCAGGAGAAGCAAAAAATTGTTTAACATTTTAATTTCATGTTATTCTGTAACAATTTTTGGTATGTGGGTAATAAATAACATGTCTTATGATATTACACTGTGTTAAAAAACAAAAAATAAATTATTGTGAATTTATAAGCTTTTTTTTACTTACAACAGTTTTCCACTGAAATTGGGAGTTATTCCAAACATGATTAAAATGGAAAACTGTCGTAACTCTTACTTACAACAGTTTTCCACTGAAATTGTGAGTTATTCCAAACATAAATAAAATGGAAAACTGTTGTAATTTAGCAAATGATTTGATGTTTTTAAGAAATTATCATTTTTATTTATGAAAATATTATACAAAATAGATAAACATGAAAATGACATCTTAGGTTAACCCTTTACTGGTTGCGACAGGGTTGAAAAGTGGTAATTTTTCGCCTTTACACACTAGGGCTATTTCAAGATGCTCTTATTTCGTTACTAATTGCATGACAGATTATGCAACTTGGCCTGGTTATTACCTATGAGACAGTCTTTCAGAAATTGCCACTTGAACCTCAATTCAAGTCACCATGGCAATGCTGGGGCAGAGTGAAGAGGGCATAAAATGCAATTTCAGCTCTTTTCAATCCATTTTATTCTGTAATATTTTCCCAAAATGAGGTCTAAAGTGCCAGTTCTTTCTAGAGATTGAAGACATAATATCTTATCAGCATTTTGCATCATTTTCCTTCACTCAATGACCCCATTTTTTTCTAGCGATTAGGGATACTGCGCCCCCTTCAAACCCCTGCAACAAAGGGGTGGCACATCCCCCCTTAGGGACTTCCCTAAGACATCTTTTAATGGGGAATGGGTGCAAAAAAGTTCCTTTTTATTGAAACAACTTTTCTTTAGTAAAACCAGTTAAAGACATTCAGTTTACAGCCTGTTGCAGCCATATTGAGGAGAGGGGGGCCTTTCAGACATGTAAAAATGCGGGATTGACAAGTTATGGGTTATAAAAATATGTTATCCGGATCCTTGGCCTATAGGCTACTTGCAGGTTTTTAATCTAGATTTCCAAAGGTATATGGAGAAGTTGTTGGCTTTTGAAGATCGACAAGGGTCCAGGATAGCTTGCTTTGATGAGCTGGCCACCGTAAAGTGGTATAATGCTTTTACCTTACATTTTTTATGTCATCAATAAACAACAACAAAAATATGAACTCAACTCATGTATTTAAGATCACATAAACAGACTGTCAAAAGGGGCATATTTTTCTACTTTGCCCCACCTTTTCACTCTCTCCCTATATTTTTCCTACTTTTTTTAAAATACCCTACTAGCCCTCCTTTCTTTTAATTTGTTGTGAACTCTTGTAAAATTGGAAATGTTTTTTTCATATTTGTCAAATAATAGTACTTCTAATGACCATCTCTTGGAAGAGGCAAATTCAAACTGGTTTAGAATGTTTGTTCTTATGTAATTAAAATAATAAATGGATATTATACAAGTATTCACAGAAAGAAAGTATTATCTTTCACTAGTAAAAATGAATTAAATATTTAATTAATGTAGGAAGGCCATTGTACTTTAATTCCTTGGCATTCCTTATGGTGCTGCTAAAGGATCATACTACCATGGTTTACTTTTTACATGGTTTGTGTGCCAAACTTAAGCAGTGACCTAAGGAGCAAAATAAAAATATAAAATTAGTATTGAATCCTGGGGCCTGTTCCACAAGGCAAACATAGTGCTTTCCTTTGAAATGATTTGCTATAAAGAAGCAGATTGTTACATAATGATATATAGCAAGTATTTTGCTTGCATGCCCATACATTTGGAACACCTGCTTTTAAAGGTGGCTGCCCCCATTGTGACTTGGTTTCTTTTTCAAGAATACTGACTTATTTCTTTATTTATTGCCTAGATTTTGTCACAGCAGTTAAAGTTTATAAGCTTTGTGATAATTGATTAATATATTCTTCATTTGTAACAATTCTGAAATTTGTGTGTGGAAGTCACCACATTGGTTCTGCTAGCTTGAAATAGGACCCTTCTGTAAAGCTTTTATGCTACAAAGAAGATTTAAAAGAGTTACAAAGTAATTTCTATGCAGTGCAGGCCCTGAGTAACTGAAGTTTTAGAGACTTATAGGTTGTATAAGATAACTTGTGGTATGTTTTCTTTTTATTGATATTGCTATGTTTAGATAATTGTATTTATGCACATTGGCATTTGTAAAAAAGGTGTTGTGTTTTGTCTCAAGTTATCATGAATAACCTATGAATATAAATTTTTCATCTTGGGCTTTGACTTGTCAATGAAAATTTAATTATGAAGTCATTGGACATTCAATAAACAATCATATTATACTTTTTTTCCTTTGAATACATGATGGGGGACCTAATTAATTACAGTTATATTTGATATACACATTAAAGGGATATACAGGCAAAAGTTCAACTTCATATTTCCTGATTTTGAATTATATTTTTATAACTGTGAATGCAACAGACACACTGTTATATTTTTTGGCAAAATATTTTTTTATTTTCTCGTAATATTTGGGGTGTTTCCTAACTAGACCCACATGTGTCAGGTTAGTTAAAAATAGATTAGTGTTAAAATATGCATTTACAGCTGAGAAGATACTAGAGCTTGTTATATGTGCAACATTAGTATAATTCCATTAAAAAATATCCTAACTGCCTAAGAATATTGAAAAGACAAGAAGCGACCAATGAAAATGTTAAATTTCAGCAAGTACGACATGAAACAAATCTATAAATAGCTTGGTGATTCCCTCAGTATCCTACATTTGTTTTCAACAATGTGTTTGCCACATGTTTTAATTCGTTCAGTTGAATGTTATAAGTGACAAATGTTATTAGTAAGTGATTTCTTACGTTCTTAATACTGATTTAAAGACTAAACTTGGTTCTATACTTTTGACACAGTCATTTGCCTGTATATCCCTTTAAAGCAGTGTTCAATTATCACAGTTATAATGTGCTGTGAATATTTCACTATGTCTTTATTTAATCTTTGAGACTTAAACATGTATGCAATATGATGAAGTTTCTGCCAAATCTTAATTCATAACCATAACTGTATAAGTAATAGAATTGGTGGCTTTAAATAATACCGGTGTTTCCTTGTAGGTCCTGGGCATGATCATAATCAGTATGAGTATTTTATTCACTTCCATGAGATAGGGCTATTACAAGATGCTCTTATTTCATTGCCTATTGCCTGACAGATAATTATGCAACTTGACTAATTTGTTTCCTGAGTGATTGTCTTTCAAACATCAATAAGAGATCATTTTTTGGCAACTTTCCTATAGTGAAATTCACTTATTAACTAAGTTAAAAACACTAATTTTAACTCCTGTGGAGGCCATTTTGAAGGCACTATAGATGGTAAAACATGGGATTGACCTGTAAAAAATTAATATTACATGTATTTTATACCAAGAAAATGTACATAAACAACTCTACTATCCTAACTTTTCTACAGTTAAATTCCTACTTTTGCCCAACTAATTTAGTAAAATTATCCCTAATATGTCCTACTTTTTTATGGAAGAGCACTTGAAAGTCTGCAAAAATATATTCACAGAAAAATGTAATCAGCTATAACAATGAATTGAAAATGCAAAACAAATTATATGAACATTATTAAGGGCTTAATAAATAATTCCACTTGTACAATTGTATACAAGTTAGCATGACATACCTCTTTACTGGTTTTAAGTAGGTGGGCAGAAGAAAGTATAAGGGATGCTGTACAGATGGGATGATCTGTCTTTTACAAAGTCTGTATATTTTTTGTATAGAGATAGGTAGAAAATCATTATTTAGTTAGATGAGAGGGGTATTGACTGGATTTGGCGGTGGGGTTCTTTTGACAAGATGAATTTGAAATTTATACTAAGTCACAGTTTTCATACAACAAAAATTTTAAGTTTTTTGACAATTGCCTTTAGAATCTAGGTCTCAGGTGAGCATCCTAGGGTCATTATAATGTGCTTTGATCTGAGTTGAGACAGTTTTCCATTTAAACCTTATTGTGGAAAAATAATTCTAGAGTGGAAAACTGTATGTAACTCCAAGTTGAGACAGTTTTCCACTAAATCCTTAGTGTGGAAAAATAATTCCAGAGTGGAAAACTGTATGTAACTCCAAGTTGAGACAGTTTTCCATGATACACTTTGCTTGAAATAAGTTACTACATTTTTGCACTAACTATATTTAGGTACTTTATAAATGAAATATTTTGATGAAATTTGGTAGGAACATGTATTTGGCATTTCTAAAGTCAAATTTATCAAAAAGTCATTTTTGAAAAAAATGTTAGTTACGACAGTTTTCCGTCAAGCCCTCGATGTATACTCTACTCAAACCTAGAGATCAAAGTTTGATAACATAGTAGAAGTTCTAGACAATTGAACGAAATGTTTTATTTGGGGAATATGAGCTCTTTGTAGGAAGGTAAGCAAACACTAGAAAAGAACTGTTCAGGAAAATCAATTGAGTCTTAGTTTGGCGGATAAAGAGTCATGCTTAATAAAACAACGAGATAGGGTTTGGACGTGACTCTGGCTATCTAATGAATACCAGTCGAATGACATCAGCATTTGGCCATAACATATTTCTTCAACCAAATGTAATCCTCAAATCTACGTAATTCATAATGTTTCGTGTTATATACTTCAGCTGGATATATATCTATCTCACCAATTACTCAGTCAGCAGCTGACATTTACAATGGAACCGTTGTAACATTAGGATGTCATATACAAACTATTGGTTATAATGTCGAAGAGGCTTTCACGTATTGGTGGACTTACAATGGTAACCGCATACAACCAACCGACCAATCACGATATAGTATTACAACAACTGCTGAAGCTCTCCTTTTTGAAAACAAGTTATCTCTGCTTGAAATAAATCCTATGTTTACTATACATGCAGGTAATTTATCTAATTTCGTATTATGTCATTGCAATTGTGTTGGAAATGGAAAAGGAACTCAGTTTATCTAAAACTTGTCAAGCTTTATTTCTGATCATAATAAAACACAATTCAAAATTAAATAACAGAACATTTTAGGGGAAATCTACATGCACATGTATCTTAAAAATTCTATTGTACAACCTTTAAATAAAAAAAACAAAGGCAAACAATAATAAGTCATGTTTTTGACTTCCGTGCGAATTGAGAACAATCAGATCATACCAACAACAAAAGTCTGACCAGTTTACCCAGCATAGTGGTAAACAAATGCGAACAAGCATATGTACATGGGCATTGCATCTTACATCGGATAGTTTAATTGTGATATAAACTCCTGCACCATGTTGTTAATGTCAAATATTTCAATATAATGTTGTAGGTCTATATGGATGTCATGTCAGTGATAGTAAACAACGTCTGTCTAAAAGTATGGCATCAGTAAATGTCATAGGACAACCGATTGTTATAGTAGAACCTAAAAGTCAAACAGTCAACTATGGAGACACTGTTACTATAACATGTACACTTGTATACTCACCTGGTGTGTTTGATAGATTTATCTGGACCAAGAATGGACAACCATATGTCCAAGCTAACAGTAAGTTTTTTTTATTATTTACATCATATGTTGTTATCATGTAATAAATACAGTAAAATATAACTATAAAAACCACTTTCATCATTGCTTAATTTTGCAATTTTTGATAAATTTTTGTCTTGAGTGCTTAATTTTGGAAGAATAAGACCAACTATTTTAATGGTTTAAACTTTACTTTATAGGCTTACACATTCAGGATTTAATTTTGCAGACTGGAAACTTAAATATTAGCCGAATGTTTTGTCATTGTTTAAAAACTTGAGAAATTTATCAAATAGGGTTGAATGTTTGTCCTCATGAGTGTTTGGTAGAGTTTGACATACGTGCCATTTTGTTTGAACACATGAGTTACAACCCTTGAATGTATGGCGGACATATTTGTTAATAAATTTTACTTCTTTCACACAAATCTAGATGAAGAACTGACTGAAGATGCTTCTAGTACTACTATAACCATAAATGGTTTAACAGAACAAGTTATCATATTTGAATGTCAAGGTGTAAATCAAGCTGGTTCTAGTGTTCCTGCTATATCTTCAATATCTGCTATCTCACCTGGTTAGTATTAGTATATATCAATAATTTTCGTGTTAACGTAGCATGGCAATCGTTGTTTTTACATTCTTGTCACAACAGAATATTTATAAACATTTTAGATACTAAAGAGATGAATTAAATCACTTGTTTAAACAGCTATTTTTTTTAAGTGTCCGGTTGGCGGGTACATGTGTATTGGATTCAGCTTTTAATTATAATACAACTATTTTACATATCAATTTTCTACATATCAGATGATGTACTATGTCTAGAAGAATTAGATGACCGTGGTACAATATGGCCTAAAACAGCTCCTGGTGGTATTGTTAGATATAACTGTGGTAATGGCTTTACAGGTATTTATATTTCATGCATTCTTTGTATATAATATAGTGCTTGATCAAGCAGATTGGAATGATTGTTAATGTTGATATAACCTAAAGGATTTTGGAATATTTTTAAAACATGGAGATTAGAATGCAAATGTTTAATGTTTCAATCTTATTACTTAAAACAACCCATTAGAAGAAACCTTTGGTTTCATTTCATTAATATATATAATTGTAAACGGTTCAAAGTTGCTGGTCATTAACTGTACTAGATCATTTCTACAATGCTTGAAAACCCCTTCAGAAGAAACATTAGGTTCCATTCCTGTATATATTATTGTATAAGGTTCAAAGGTGTTGGTCATTAACTGTACTAGATCATTTCTTGCAAATTAGAGATTGTTGGATACTTACACCTAACTGATTACAGAATCATTACTGGTTATAACTGATGTTGCAGACATTTGCAAAATATTAACCTGGCAATAAAAAGGCAAAATGATCAATTTATAAAAAGAGTTGTTCCCCTCGGTATTCAACAGTCTATTTCTTGAAGAGATTTCTTTTTTCCTTCTTATATTACCAGGGTTTGATTATTGTCCCACAGCCAAATCTATTGGCATTAACTGAGGTCAATAGTACAATGTAAATTTAATCTAAACTTTGTTGTACATGTATCTGTTGTCAAATGAACATTTATATATGATGTGAATATTTTAGGTGAAAGATACAGGGTCTGTAATAAGACTGGACGTTGGATGTTACCTGTTTATGATTGTGTTAAAGATCAAATAAAAACTATAAACAATCAGGTTTGTTGTACTTATTAAATGTCATTGAATTTCTAAGCCTGTTTAATATGTATAGTTTTGGCTGCCGTAATGGCTTTTAAGATATTCACAGCATGTTTTCCTTTTACATTTTATGGCATTTTTATAAAGGCGGTAAAACATTTTTAACATTTCAATAGGTGTAGATTGAAAAAAATTGTCATGCCAGTAGAAATAAAAACGTTTCTTATTTTTTAGAATCAGCAGACCTTCGAGCCCATAAAAATTTCCACTCATATGGTATAATTTAATATTTTCCAGATAAATGAGATAAAGGACGGAGCTAGTTCAACAGATTTAGATACAGTATTATCTTCATTAAAACAATATACCTTAGATACAGATCTTTATGAAGGGGATTTAAAAACATCTATAGAAACATTAGATATTGCTGTTGATATTACTACGGCTACTGATCAGGATGATATTGTACAAGAAATGGAGGTACAGTTTTGTTACCATTGTTCAAGATTTGTTTTGTCAAACTTCAATGAAATTGGAAATAGATATGCGGAACTGAAATTTTCTTCAATATTTCTAATTTTAAAATAACTAAATTAATGCTTTTAAAATTTGGCGTATTGCAAGTGGAAATACCATCTCTTAGCAGCTTTGAAATTAGAACTACCTGATAGCTATAAAACTAAAAAGTAGATGACTGTATAAAATATTCAATTCTTTAATATAAATAAAACTATACAAGTGATTTATGCTGTATTGTTCTAGGGAAACTAATTTGCTTTAATGAAATGTAATAGACATATTGAATAACCTCCCTTCTGTGACTTATTGAACATTTTAAGATATGCTGAATACATGTATTCTTCACATGACATACTTACCATTTATCATTTGATATTTCCAGAATGTATTAGAAATAGCCAGTAATTTGATAGATGTTAGAAATAAACCATCATGGATGTCACTGATTGAAGATGTAAGTATTTCATTAATATAGTCAATATAAACTTAAATAATTAATTTGCTTACATTTGAAAGTTGTTTCTTCCCTGATGCATTGAGTGCATGGTTGTATCATGTATGTATGTATGTTTACTTAGATGTCTTGAAATGACTTTACAACTTTAGTTTTAACAGCAGGGTCTCTTGTGTAGTTGTATTGTTAAGTTTCACTATTAGAACCATTGTAATGGATATTCTCAATAGCAAAATAGTCTTCCTTCTTAAGTTAAGAATTTTGATCTCAAATATTGTCAAACATCGCATGATTTTGCAATAACTAAGTTGGTTTTTATAGTGGAATCTTACTATTATGATAGTTGTAAATTTTAGTTTTCCTGTGTTTTATTATAATTAAATTGATTGAAGATTCTTATGTAAATTCTTGCTATTGGTGATAATATTTTATCTATATTAATTCTCCAGCGTAGAGAAGGTGCCATAGATGTCCCAAGACTTGTAGAAAGCTATCTTGATACAAAATTAGATGATATAGTCCAAGGAGAGGAAGATACAAGTTATAGCGTTAAAAATATCTGTAAGTTCTGTTCACTTCATAAATAGCTGACTTTACTATTGATTTTCAACTCCTAACGTGCTACAAGTTAAAACAAGACTAGTGCCACTAGTCTGGTCAGGTTCCATACAGTTTGACAATTAGACAGTATTTAATCTAAAGTTTGTTATATTATAAAGGACAAGACTCAGCAGACAATATTTTAGCTGATTTAGAGTTTGAATATGTTATTGTATATTTATTGTATTTTGTAATCAGACCACATGTATATTATGTATTTAACTTATGTTATCAGCAACATTTGTGAAGAGGTCTCTCACAGTTGACAGTGCCAAATGTTACCAACCAACATTACTCCATTTGTTATTATACTGTTCTATTAACTGTAACATACAAAATAATGATATGCTCAAAAAGTTGTTTTTAACCAAATTCATTTAGAGGCATGTTATTCCATTATAAAAAAGTATATTTTACAGATTTACTAATGCACGTCTGGCTATTTTGAATGATACCAACATCTTTTGCAAATGCCAAAAATAAGGTCGTAGGTTGATTTGAAACATCACAACCAAAACAAATTTGATTATGTTGATACAAAAGTCAAGTGGACTGCCTGTATTTTTATATTACATGTATTGTTATGTCTTTGGTTAAAAGCTGACTTGAGATAATTAAGGTTCCTATATGGTAATACCAATGTACTATATTTTCTAGATGTTAATGTGGGTTCTGGTAAAAAAGATATGTACAGTTTTCCTGATACTTCTGTAACACAAGCACCATCATGGGTTACTTCATCTGGTGCTAGTATCAAAATACAAGGAGAAGCTTTTAAAGGTACGTTTATTTAAACTTTAATATAAACGTGATTAATACCCTTTTACAGTTTAAAGGCATTACCAAGTATGTTTATTTGTATAGAAACGTGATCACAAGACTTTTTGAATAATACAAACTACTCTAACTGTATTTTACCTACTTATTCAGGAGGCTTTAAAAACTACACAGTCGGTTTTATCTTCTATTCAATGTATTTGTAATTCAATTTGTTATATTATTTCAGATCTGAATACAGTACATTATGCTAGTTCATTTTACAGAGATATAACAAATATACTGGTGAAGAAATTAGAAAGAGATGGGTAAATTACCACATTTTTGAAACCCTTGAAAATTAGTGTTTTAAACTGAATTGAACACATTTCACGCAAGAAATTTTGCCATAAAATGACCATTTTGCGTGTGCTTTCCGCACCACAATACATTGTATACCTATGGAGGGACTCAGAGGGATGTTCATCGTGCACAATGACTTGAACTGTTGTAGATAACAACTACAATTCCTATTTGATTGATTTTAAAATGAATCCTCCTTTAATTGTTTATGAAGCAAATATACAGAACGTAATTTGACTCACAGGAATAAAGCAGTTAGCAACTTAGCATATGCATTTTTTTCAATACATTTTGTTTTTAAAACTAAGTATATATAACATGACTGTCCCAAATATTAACGTAATATTGTATTGAACCAAATATTATTGTAGTATTATATTGAATTATGTTCAAAAAGGTTTTATCTTTTGTACAAGTTTAATAAAGAAGTATATTTTTTCATTTCATACAGCTTTCCCTATTTTTATGATAAACTAAATCATTTGTTGTGGGTGACGAATTTGATTTGCATATTTTTGATCATATTTTCTTGTATTATAAAGTTCATATGTTTCTAAATAAATAATCAAGCTTATTTGATATAATAAATAAAGCGTAGATCTATATGATTCATTTCTAAAATATTGCTTTTATTTATATTTTTGTAATACAGTCTTATACAACCTTACTAATACACATGTACATCTACATGTGCTTATTATATGAAATTTCTCTCACCCATTTGTCGATTATGTTTTGGGTAGTTACAGCAAGAATATAATGATATGAAAAAGGTATTAATGGATAAAAAATCTAAAATAGATGGTAGGTTAGAACAAAGGTAGAAAATGTATAAGAGTTTTGTTTCAATTGTTTCAAGGTTTGACACCTGTAGTAGACAGTTTGACAAAGAAGGTAGCTCATTATGGTGTATACGTGGATTTTTTAGTTATTTTATGTGCTTTGTGTTGTCTTGCAGTTATTTGCGTGGGAAGAAGAATTGGCGAAAAATACATTTTTGATTACCTTATTATTTATTATTAGGGATCAGGGGCTCGTATTATCAAGGGTCTTGCGGCTAATTTTAGTCGTAAATCCTTCTATATTGTAATGTTAAATTGTCGTAAGATTTTTGATAATATGCTGCCCACTTGAATAAATTTTTATCATGTTACTCTACATATATATTGTAGAGAAGTACTAGATATTACAGACACATATGACATCAACTCAGATATTATATCATTTCAATTAAAAGAAAAAATCAACAAGATATCACCACCTGCTGAAATTATTTTCCCTCATAAAAGTGTAAGTATAAAGTTTTTAATGCTCTTTTGTAGATTACTGAGATTTCTTGCTTGATAAAGTAAAAAATTTCTATTCAACTGCATGTAGAAGGAATGGTCCAGAGTTAGGACACACCAGAGTCTAGGGGCACTGCTAATATCGTTGAACAAGAAAGTTTTCTACAGTTGTTCCTCTCCATTAAGGTGTAAATGGATACCCACCAAAAGGTGATTTTAATACTTAGGAGCATATCATACAATGATTTAGAGTCGTCTGAGTCGGGCTGACCATTTATATGGAAGCAGATTTCAAACAACACTTCAACTTTTTCCGTAAAGTTTTTGCTAATTTGAAATAGTGGAAATAACTTCTGTTGAGTATGTCTATATTCAAATCAATGATTGAATCATTGGGATTCAACAACTAACAACTGAATGTAATACCATCCACATTTAAATGATAAAGCTGATGAAAATCATTCAATCTGGTGTAATAAAATTTTAATTTGTTTTTCGATACACCTATTAAATAAATTTGCTTAATTATGTAACACCATATTGAATGCATGACTGATTGTCTTTTAACTTGATGATATGATTCAGAATATAATACACTCGAATGACTTTACCACAAAAAGTATTTTTAAGTAATTAAAGATATGACTAACATATTATTCATTTTCAAAATGTATAAAACTTTATTTTGCTCATTGTAATTAGAATAAGACCACATTATAATAAAATCTAATCGTGAATTAGAATTAAAGCTTCACTTTTCAGTGCGTTTGTCCATGCTTTTAAAAGTATATTAGCCTCCTTTAGGTAGATGTCCTATCAGGGTATTGTAAGGAATTAACAATCAGTTGTTTCAGTAATTTGCATTAACTCTATTGAACGTGAACAAACAAATCCTATTAAAAATACTACAAAACCTAATGCAGATCACTTTCACAATATTGTTATTTTAACTCAACATTACTCTCCTTTGCATCGCTCAAAAGTTTCACTCATTCACTTTCTTTTAACACTCTACTAAATTATTGTAATGGCGACGAATACCAATGTGTTCTTCTAATAAAACGTTCTGTTCTGTTCTGCTAAAAGACTACGTGTAAACCGATATTTCTATTTTTAGACAGAGACACAAACACGTTTTAATCGCATGATTGTCACGAAGTTTTAAATAATAGATTAGTGATCGACTACTATTGTCCGGTTTTTTTCTGTCAAAGCTCAAACTGTCAAAGTTTGAGTTATTTCACGGTGGATGATTACACACTGTCTCAATATCACAAGTGTTAGACAAAGAGCACGAAGTCACCGTAAAATTATTCATGTTTGGACAGTTGAGAAAAAACGGATAACAGAATGCAAAAATTATCACGCCTATAATTTCAAATGTCGATATGCAAAGATGTTGGACAGTTTAGCATTAGTAAAAAAATGGAAAATTAACCAAAATTTAAGTAAACATCGATCTTTTTACACGTGTATCTCTAATCTGTAAACTGTAAACATAGAGCAAATTCAACTTGCATATAAAGTAAAGCCACGCTATATATGACGTCATACGTGGCTGCTTTTGTCACTAATATGATCAAACCAAATTATGGCGTTGTTTACCCGTCTATTTATACTTAATTAGTTTATTATAAGTTTAGTTTATTGTTTAACATAATCTTATCTTGTATTAGTGATTCTTAAGTCCAGAATGATTAAGCTTTATCTAGGAATTGTAGGTTTTTTAAGGTTAACTAATATTGTTAAACAAAGAGTGTTCAGACAGACTAATAAAGTGACTCATCTGCCATAAAAATGAAAGTGTTAATAAACAATGCATATACAAATACAATACTTGAAACATTGATGAAGTTTTCCTATTCAAGGCTATGTTTCAACTTTTTTTCAAATATATAAAAAATCCATTTATCAACTTATTTAATCTCTGTTGCTGTTACATTTGTATTAATATTGCTTAATGTGAAAGTCTCTTTATAATAAACTCCAAAGAATTTAGTCTATGAGTGTTTTTGTATGTATGTTATATAAGATAACAGTAACATTTGACTCTTAGGACTATCAAAATTGATGGTCCTTATACAGAATGGCCTTAATATAGAGACCTTTTTCTCCAATTAAGCAATAATTTTGAGATTTAAAAATCGTCAAAAATCGTATGATTTTGCTACAACCAAGGTGGTCTTTCTAACAGTACATGCTGTAACATCATTGACAACAGTTGTATTATTGTCTATAATAAAAGTTGTTGTTAATTATAATCAATCATGATAATTAGAAATAAATTAAATATACAGGCACGTGAAGCATTCTTTATGTAGATTACAGCAATGATTCATCGTTTAAATTAGTATATAAACATTAAGATCTGTCATCTTGCACATGCTTTACAGAAATAGTTTATCATTTTATTATCACTGTTGTTTGTTTTCAGTCTAACTATTCTAATCCAATTTGTTGTTACTGGGATTTCGAAGCTGGGTAAGTTAACAGTTTATTTATTTATCAATGGTCTGAAGAACTGGGGTATATTTGAATAATGTAATGTTTGATGACCATGGTTGCTGTTGTTGTTTACCATGGTGGGAGTGGTTATTAATTAAGTCCAACTTGTTCTTTTATTGTGACGTAGTTTCAGGTCTTGCATTCTACAATGCTATAACAGTGCATATAAACCCATTATCAAATTCATGGCAGTTGACAAATATGTAGTTTGTATTAAAATTGATTTAAAATTTAAATTGCTAACATACAAGATCAAGATTCAAGTAATGTAATCGCTAACTAATTATTATTATGAATATTCTTTATGTCAATGAATTAATAAGACATTTTACGTACATACCTTATACAGTAAAGTCCCTTTATAAGGTACTTAGAAATAGAATGCATGGTCAAAATAGTGAAGCAGTCTTAATATACGAACATTTTTTTCATCTCAAATTAAGTGTTTCTGATTAAAAAGGCCTGGAAATAAAACATCTATTTGTTATAAACAAGGTGGTCTCAATATCGAAACATTACTGTATTATGTTAACAAATTCAATTTGAAACTATAAAAGTCATTGTCAATTTATTACAATTAAATATTCAGCTTCATTCATATTCATTATGTATAATATATTGTGTTAAGTGTATACAGTCCAACCTGTAGTATAAAGAATCATTTTTTTATAATATATTAAGGCTTTGAACCGTTATAATTTGGTTGCATTAATAGTATCACCAATTGCTTTCGGTGCGATATGACCTTTCTGTGTTGGTGCGCCGAAAATCCAAACAAACTAACAAACAAACAATAATATATTACAGTTTCAAAACTTCATGTAAAAATCGGTAAATACATGCCTTTGTTGCACAAAACAGTATAATGCAAGCATGACATATATACAAAATATAAACAAATATTATACAAATACGTGCAGTACAAAATCAATACAGAAATAACAAAAGATATGTATACTACAAGTTATTGAAACTGTTATTTAGGTGTTAAACTATTCATTTAAAATTCAAGCAAGCTTATATAGCAAATGTTTATTTCTTAAGGTTGGTAATTTGTTTAATATATTCAAAGAAAGTCAGGGAATACTAAGTAACAAGGTATTTTTTCTTTATATTTTATACAAATAGTTGTAAAATATAGATGAACTTAACTGTATCAGTTCATCAACTGTATCATTATGCCTTGCTGAATATATTTTACTTTATTTGATTGAAACTAAGTCCTGTTAAGAAATGAAAATCAATGCGCTGAAAGCATTGAATAAAGATATATTGAAAGTTTGTCTTAAACTACAATTATGTATAAGGAACGGAGCCAAGAACAAACAAATATAGAATACTATAAATGAGTAACTTTTCCAAATTGTTACATTCAACTCTTTGTTAAAACATCTTAAAATTAATAATGTAGAATTTCCAGTCCACACTATACACATTTACTTAAAGAACATGAAAGAGAAAACTCTTATTTCCCATTGGTGGCATGACAAAGAGACTAAAATCATTAAAAAGTGATTTTGAATAAAATGTTTGTACAATACTAATAATATCACATGATAAATAAAAAAATAAAGATTATACTGTATGTTAAATAAATACTATAAAAATCATAACACAATTGTAAAAAGCTATTATTAAGTTAGTTGTTTACACAGACAAGAAGTTTGAAATTACGAGAAAACTAATTACCGGAATTTTCAAAACATACTGCCGAAATTTCATCAATTATATAGCAATCAATTATAGGTTTAAAATAAAATTTTATAAATACCTAGACGCATGAAATTAAAACTAAACCAAATTGCACAAAATTTATCCTTAACAGCAGATTTATAAGAATGCATAAATTGTCATTAATTTTTGGATCAGTTTTACATTAGTTTTCAAGACGCCATTCTCTCAGTGTTTTACTGTATCTAAACTAATATGAGAAACCAAGTCATGCTTATCTTTACTGTGTGGGATGTATATGATATCAAAGATGATGTAAAGAATGTAGTTGAAAATCTTAATTCAGTTGTTGAATTTTTTTTTTTTTTTTTTTTGTTTAGAGCCTTTTTCACCGATGGATGTGAACTAGTTTCTACCAATGATGAGGTTACTATCTGTGCATGTAACCATTTTACTAATTTTGCTGTGCTTATGAGTCCTGGAAAAACAGTAAGTGCTCTTTAGTTAATCTAAGCATTAATGTTAGCAAACAAAGTATGTCTCAAATTTAAAAGTTAGAAATATTTGCCATCTCAGTATTTTCGAAAGATTTTTGTTACTAATTGACTGTTATCTTTACAATTGGGATTCATTCAACATTTAGGAAAAAAGTCTGTTAACAGAGTTTCAGACCTTATGTTTTGTTTAGATCTGTTTATCACCAACAATGTGTAATTTGTCAGAGTGATTATTATTTCAAGTCTTTTGTACTAAGTATATGATTTGCGATTATTTGTTGTTGTGTTATAGCCTGTTACTTGTAAAATGTGATGTATGTACTAAACAACATTAATAAAATTTAGTTGATTATTACTGTATAAGCAAATGTCAGCTGAATATGACCTAAGCTTGTCTAATGTTAAATAAGCCAGTACTACAGAAAATAGTTTCAAATCAGATTTTAATTAGATTGATCTGTTACAGAATTATATACAGTCATGTATATATAAAGTTACATGTTAAATATTTCAGCCTGAAGCAGACGTGATGGCTCTCAGTATAATATCAGCTGTTGGTTGTGGATTATCCATTATCTGTCTTGTATTAACTATAATACTATATCTTATTGTTTGGAGGTAATCTTGTATAATTTTAAAATAATCACGTTGGTTAATCATTAGATATAACTAGTAAATATTGTTTTGTCCCAAATATAGAAAACATTAATTTTGTACCCTCCTCTTTGTTATAATTAAAAAGAAACTTTAACATGTACCGTTAGTTCTCAATAAGTCTGCAATCATAAGATGGTAAGTGGATTTGTAGTTATTTTGGGTTTTTCAATTTGTTCTTTTTGTCAATTTGATTTATTCTTAGTTCATACTACATTTCAAATTTGTATTAAACCATTCATTAAAACCCAAATTTAATTACAATTGATAGAAGAAATAATATATATTGACTTTTTGTATTGAAAGATTGGATGAATATAATGGTAAATTTTGACTATGTTTTCAGATATGTGAAGAGTGATCGTGCCATCCTTCTATTAAATCTCTGTTTAGCATTAATTATATCATATATTGTTTTCCTTGCTGGTGTTAATAGAGTTGAAAATACAGTAAGTTAATTTTGTGTTACGTTACAATTTGAACAGAAGTATATAACCTTTATATAAGACTTTATTTCTACATAGACCAATGTTTTAATGATATAAATTATCCGATGCTGAATAAGTATAAGTTTATTTAATACTAATCCAGGCCTTCTAGGTTAAACAATTCTATGTTATACAACAATTATAATGTAATGACATATACAATATCCATAAAACAGTTTTACAATAAATGAAAGCATACACTTGGATTATGATATTGAGTCAGTTCTTTAATAATTTTGTAAAACCACAAAAACAAACCAAATTGTATGACTCTAAAACCACAGTTTGAACTAAACAGTGAGGTAGATGATCAGCGGCAGCCATAAACTATTAATGACACTTATGAACAAAATCCATCCAGTCTGATATGAAGTATTGCAAAATTTTGAATCATATATTCTATTCTTTATAAATAATTACATACTTGTTGATTTCTCCTTTGAAAAAGGAACTTGTAAGCAAGGTAAAGAAATCTATCTCAATGGGAACGGGTTAGATGAAATGGCTTCTGTTAATATGAGTTATTTACAAATTTACCGTAATTGTTTCTGTGATGATATAAAGACAGAAATAAAACCCCTAAATAAAATGAAAATAAAACCTGATACTTTTCATGAAATTTTAATTTTTCTAAGCAAATTCCCGAAAAAGTAATTTTGTGAGATTTGAAATTTTTCATATGATTAGGTTAATAATTGAAATAATAGTTATTTATGACCTATATTACCATGCATAAATTCTCAATACTGTTACAAATAACAATGGTAATAATAATGAAAATAAAAAGTAACATTGATAAAAATAATAATGAATAACATTGATAATTATAATAATACGAAGAAAAATGCTTCTATTACCTCCATTTTTAGAGAGTTACACTTCTATATATTTTCTATTTCAGACTGTATGTACAATGATATCAGCAATGTTACATTATTTCTATCTTGTAGTATTCTTTCTAATGTTAGCATATGGTGTAGAGATTGCTATATGTGTTGTTTATGTATTTGTTACTAGATCTAGAATTAGATGGCTACTACCATTAGCTTGGGGTAAGTCTAGTATACTACTTATATTTAAGTAAATGTTAAATAAGACCATTGTTATTTGCTGCCAATGATATGATAGGCCAATTGTAAGACCTTGTAGAGTGTATGTGCTTTATACTGGTTGATATATAATTTAAGGTTGACGGTTGATAGGTCTTTGGCTGATGTTGGTCAACAGTAGTGGAATTTTAGATTTACTTGGTAATTTACTGAGACCTGTTTTAGAGCAGTACTACATGTATGTTCACTTAATTTATGTCATAGATAACCACTGATCAGTGTGAGTAAATGGCAAAACATTTGTAACTAATTTTGGACTGTATGAGTGACATGTATTTGTGCAGGAAAATACAAAATACAGACACTGCAAAATTCAAGTGCTGGACAGTTTATTATACTGTTTGTCTTTAACTCTTAACAATTATATACGTCATATATTTTAGGTATACCATTAATTATAGTTGGTATATCTCTTGCTGTAACAGAACTAGATGGTTATGGTAATGAAAGATTGTAAGTATATTCTATCAATAATCTTGATTTTATAAAAAAGCAATATATTTACATAGGATTCTATTTCATACATGTGTGATGTAACCTCTGCAACTTGTATTCAAACACATTGACATGTATTGTAAGTCTTTGTTACACAAAATCATCAATGGCAACATTAATGATATCAATATTTACATCAAAACTTAGTCTGTATATAATATCATAGTTATATTCATGAGCAATATAGTTCTACAATCCTAAAATAAATTTATAATCCAATGTACATGTAGTGATACAAGCTAGTGTCTTGTCTCAATTCCGAACTCCTGTTTAAGCAGCCACAATGGCTTTTGAACCTACTGAAATATATCTTAAAGACTTTTGTTAACTCATTGGCTTCCACAAGACTAACCGCCCTAAATGTTATACTGTGCATGTTTCCATTAAAAATATACTATGTCACAGGTATATGCTTGAACTTTTAAACTGTCACTAATGATTTATTACAACATTTAGAACTCGGAAATCTTAAAAAAACGATTTGCAATAACTAAAGTGGTCTTGATAGGGAAACACCATATACATATATAACCTCCGTTATATTAACGATTTATTATCAAAGTATGGCTGATGTGTAATGATTATAATGAATAAATTGTTGACTTTCTATTCTGTTATAGTTGTTGGTTATCAACAGATGATGGTCTTCTCTGGGCGTTTGTTGGCCCAGCTGCTCTTATTATACTTGTAAGTTGTCATAAAATTATCTGTATGTGTAATATATTGTTACAGCTATATCTCATTGTCTTAACAATATGAATATATTTTAAGTGATATTAGATTTTTGTGGTGGAGCTAATAAGAGTTAATTCTCTCTCAAAATGTGGAGAAAATGACTTCCAAATGTTTTTAAGCTCTGTCAAATGTCTGTAGCTCTGCAAACTGTCAATTCAGGGGTCGTATGTGTGATTTCTGGATTTGAAAGCCGTAGTTTAGTTTATTTCAACAAGCATGTAGGCCACCAGCCCATATAAAAACAAATATGTACATACAATTACAGACATTTACATAATACACAATAAAATGCATATACAAGCATTATTATCAAGTGTACTGACAGAACATGAAATATTATATATATATTATATAATACTCAAATTTCTTTTCTCCATAGCATGATATATAAACATAGCCAAATTTCTTATAATGCTAACATTTTATGAAGCCATCAAAGTATTGAATTTATGAACATTGGGGTATGCAAAAAACGTTTTAGGGATATACTTAGCTCTTAAATTGCATCATCATACCATCGTGGAGTCAGTTCATGAAATACATTCTCCCTCTTGTTGCTGTTTCAAGTATCACAGTTGTCAACCACACCAGGAGGTATAGTCTTAGTACTGGTTTTGTAATCTAAGTCTCTCCAGAAGCATTGATTTGGGGGATTAGGCATTACAAAACATGTATTAATGAAACAAATTAAATACTAATTAAATACCTCTAATATATTTTTTCAGATAAATTTCGTTATTGTTGTTATAGTATTAAGACAAATGTTTAAATCATCAGCTATGATGACCAAGTCAGATAAAGAAAAAGCAAAGTATGTATTAACTGTTTTTTTTAATTCATTATTTTCATTTTTGTTAAGGGCCAAATATATCTACCGTAATTTCAGCCTTTATCAATCCTTGGGTACTGCTGCTGCAAATAATTCTGGCATTGTTTAATAACAATTTTAACGCTTTTCAAGAATAAAAATTATGTTCCCGTCCTTTTCATTGGATATTTAAATTGCTGAATAATTGCTTAATACCTGAAGCATCGTTAAGGATTATGTAATAGAATTTCAAGCTCAAAGGCTTAAAAAAAGGATTCAAATTTTAACTTGGCTCAATTTATATGAAGATTTTCAGTAGTTAAATGTGATTACATTCATTAAAATAATGGGGAAATGTGTTCCATTTCAGGACTGGTGTACGTAGTATATGTGTTCTATTACCTATATTAGGATTAACCTGGGTATTTGGTATATTCTCAGTGAATGAAAACCTTGTTGTGTTCCAATATATATTTGCAATATGTAATACTTTACAAGTAAGTAACTTTAAATTTTGTCAAATTACCTGTAAGAACCATCAAGGCATAAAATTAGGTAAAATAAACTTGTGTAACGTGTATTCGAGCGGTCAACTATATATAAATGTATTTTCCTCGAGCTACTTAGCTTAATGATTGGTAAAATAAAATAAAAAAAGGTATATGTACAAGGCATGAACTATAAGACAAATTTAACAACAGCAACTATACAATATATCTATAAATACAATAACATACATGATTACGAAGAGCATCACAAAGCATGATATCAATAAAAGACCAAAAGTAATACACATTAACAACATTACCAAATATATACACAAGACAACGAAGCAAGAGTGATGCTAAATAGACAATATTATACAAGATTATCAACTATTGTTGACAAACAAACTATGAATATACAACAAACGACAAAACTAAGTATGATGCAACATATAGTTACGACATAAGACAATCAAATAAATACAAATGCATGGACAATTATATACATTGCAAAATGACATAGATAACTATGATAGACGAGAGCTTCTCCGAAGCTCGTCCTTGTTATCAAACGAACGGGCGATCAGAGCTACCTGCCTCTGTCGCCGAGCTATTCATGACAATACAATCATGTTGGCAAAGAAAGTGTAAGTAGATGGGACAAACAGGAATGATTCCAAATATGCTACAGAAGTTGAGCTATCAGCTCGTCTTAAAATCATCTATGGACGGCCGAACAACATTCGCAGCCGCCGTAACTTATATGTTAATAAACTACAAGGAGGTGGACGCTGTTATACAAAAGACTGGATAACAATACTGATGAGCTATAATATCTACATAAGCTCGTGCATACATCAAGTTGACGAGCGACAAGAGTGGATCATCTCTGTCGCTGAGTTACTAACAATATTTTCGATGACCAGTATAAAACATACACATAAAGTGGGTTTGGGATGTATAAAATACGCCAAGCTACCAAATGCTTCTCACCCAAAATAATCAATGCTATATCCAATAGCTAATCTCTATTACTGGCTCTTCGACAAATAATCACTAAAGCACAAACTAAAATCCACAGTGTCTCCAGCCTTTCAACATAATACATTATTCAACTAGTATGAAACTCAGCTGGCAACCACTAAAACTCTACAATAGTTTTAGGTATATATCTAACACGGCTCCACGCCCTAGCCAGCAACTATGTTTCGGCTCTCAGTCTTATCAATATTCACAAACAACAACTATGGAACAATACTGCGAGCCGCGCGTTTCTCCGGCTGTATACCACTCTGGGGAAGCGAGGCTTTGGCAGAGTTGCGGTAAACAACAATGAGGGTTGACTTCGGTCCTCCCAGGTATTTCCCATAGTGTTGTTTCACTAACAATCATATTATTCAACTAGTATTACATTAAGCTGGCAACCACAGAAACTCTACAATAGTTTCATTTATAGACACATATCTAACACAAGAGATCCAAGCCAGCGACTCTGTTTCGGCTCTCAGCCTCATCAATATTCACAAACAACAACCATAGAACACTACTGCGAGCCGGGCGTTTCTCCAGTTGTATACCACTCTGGGGAAGCGAGGCTTCAGCAGAGTTGCGGTAAACAACAAGGAGGACAATTGACTTCGGGTATCCCAGGTTATTCTTATGGCGTTTTCTCTCCAACCATCACATACGCGTACCCACTATAACAACTAACAATTTCAGTAAAACATATAACCGGAAGTAGATAATATTTAATAATTAATTCTGGGGCTCAGAGTGGCGGACGTGCGAGTCTGCTGCCAACTGCAGACTGATTAAAATTGACTAATTTTCTCCTTTTATACTCTTCGGAACAACTATATTCAATGAGCGTCTTAAAACAAAGACGTACTAATGCATCTTTTGACCCAGATGAACTGACCTCACATTGGACAATGTTAAAACCCGTATCTCTGTACCAATAATCGCCACACTTGGAAAACTTACTCCATAAACTTTCAAAGCATTTGTCACGTTACTTACCTGTTCACGATATATGAATTAATTTACAAAGTATAGAAATAGTCATTTTCCAGTACTAATTTTAATCCAACAAGTGGTACATTAAGAATTAAACTGAGTTTTAAGCATTGGAATTAAATGTTTTTGAGGGTTTGCGAGAAATTGTTTTACTTTGAAGCACAAAAACTTAAATCCTGATGAGTTGACACACTCGGACTGAATTTACCTTCAACAAATACTCTAAAATGTCTAACTAATGTGACATAAAATAAATAATTTTGTTATTATCTAATCGTATTACATTTCTATTGTGTTTCAGGGTGTACTTATATTTGTATTCCATTGTGTTCTCAATAAACCGGTATGTATATTATTAAACAATAATATGAAAATATTTTTTTTAAATGTAGTCATTACACATAAACAATCAAAGCGCTAAAGGCACTGGAGTTGTTCGACAGAGAAAACATGTTGTGCTTCGGTCACTTAATGTGCTCAAAAATGTGACAAAATATGTAGAATAAGATTTCGTTTCTTGAAACATAGACTGCAGAGTTTTCGTTGTATGAAATGTATCTTCAAAATGGTGCCATTTGTACTTGTAAACTATACATGAAAATCCAATTTCAATTCGATTATCAAAAATACCGTTATCCCAATGTTCAGGTAAATCTAAATTAGAAATTGATTACAATGCATACTCCTATAATTGCATAGGTATAATAACCATAGAGGAGTACAGGGAAATACAATTGAATGATTATACAAATCAATTGTATATGTTACTAATATGTATATATGGATAAGTATTCCTGTAGTTATAAGCCAGCATTTTTTACAATTTAATCATCATGATTTAATCTTTTTAAAAAAGAAAAAAAAACAGACAACGTTTTTATATTCATGTATACGCCGCACTACTTCCTGCGCAATGTTGTTGTGCGATATGGGTTAAGCGTCTGAGCCAAGACATGTTTTATCGTCTACGTATAGAATGAGAGATTAATGCGTCACGCCCTTTCAAATTGGGGTTCACCACAGGGAATCGTCATTGTCGTATATATTTTCAGTGTTTGGTTAAATGTAATTATTACAATTTAATTATTAAAACCTTTCTCAGTCATACACATGCTTGAAGATTTGAGTTCCTTCATGTACCTCAAAAAGTAGATTTTGTAGCAAGCTTGCTATACTGATTTCTCAAAATTGGCGTATATAGTTGTTCCTCGAACAATTAATGAAAACTCTGTATATCATAGGTTTGAAGAGTTGAGCCCCGTCGTGTACCTAAAAAAAGTATAATCCGTAGTAAGGTTGCTACACCGATTTCTCAAATTGGCGTATATAGTTGTTCGACAAGCGAACAACTAAAAAATGAAGTTAACATCTTGAGTGCTAATTAAACTACCTTTATACATGTAGGTATGAAGCAGCAATTAGATCTCGGTAATGCCTTTGTCACTAAGTATACCATAGAAATTGATATATATTTCCTCCTTTTAGTTTATCTACAGTTTTGTATGCTTGCACCCAAAGAGCAATTTAAAGCTTGATTTTTTTAATGAAACTAAATAAAGCATGTACATTATTTAAGACTGCATCGTAAAACTAAATTTTGCTGTTGGAGCAAGCGGATGTGGGTGCAACCTGGAACCATGTTTAAACTACCAATGGACATTAATTTGCCATTGTCCATTCCTGGACACAAACTCCTTGTCATTATTTTTTGTGGCGTCTTTTTATACCAAAAGTTTCATTTTACTTTTTTTTACTTTTTTAAGTCTGAAACATCTCCCTTCTAGCTTCGACTGTGTGATAAGGTCTGTGTTGTTTTACTGTTGCTGTTCCTGATATGTTTCCAAACTCCCTTTTGTTAAAATTTGATTTATTTAATTTATTTTATAGTTGAGAACAGCATTAAAACAACGTAATGAAAAGAGAAAAAGTATGGCTTCTATAGAAAATACATTTAAAAATCAACAATCTACAACCAGTTCTACTGTAAGACTTCATTTTATTTTATGTATATTTCTCCCTTGTTTCACCCACAGTTTAAGTCATGTGATCTTTGTCCAATGGATTTAGAGTAGAGGGAGTGGCCAAATAGCAATGTTTGACTTTTAATTATTAGATAGCTAGCTCTTCTGCTTTAAATCAAATCACATGCAAGATACATTACTCCACTTCTATGTAACTAAGTACTACGTGACCAGGATGGTAACATGTGAGAGCGTGAAAACCGTATACTCCTATCAAACGTCCTTGACGAGTAACATTTCCGAAAGGAGGCGTTTAAAAGAAAAGAAATTATCTTAATAATACTGCAATAAATACAGTAAAGTAAATTTACCCTCGTAATGTAATATTGAACTTGAAATTCTTGTTAGTCTAGTTTTGTGAAAAGGCATGATAGGCATAGCATAAGTGGGAGCGGCCAAATGCAGATATGTAATACAACTTCTTTTATCTTTTACGTACTAATTTAGTGAGGCCAGAGATGGCCCTGAGTTGCTTATTATTTCCATGGACTTATGTTTTATTTCCTTAAATTTTCTTTATTTTCTAAAATTCCTATTTCATAAATCTATATCCTTTTATAAAGCTTTTTGGTACCAAAAATATTGAGATGTTTAGATGTCTATTTGTCTATGTTTTTATTTGATGTCTGAAAACAATAAATCAGCTTACTCTTCATGGTTAGTACATACAGAGAAGCATGGTCATAATGCCTTTTTGACACAAGAAATGTTCATCAGTTTGAATGACTGCCTTTACAAGTGATTGTTTGCTTTTGCTTGATCAGCAGAAAAAACGTACAAATGATTTTCTTGTATGACTTGTGATAGTTTAAATATTTTAATAATGTTATTTCTTTATCATTTCAGCAAGCATTTTATTCTAGTGATACCAAATCTACACAACCTAAAAATAATATAGATACAGAACCTATTGAATGTAAGCATTAAACTTCATTGTTTTAAATTTGAAATTCAGCATTTGGAGATTTTAACCATTGACCAATAAAATGTAGCCTATTAACCAACAAGCATTTTAAAATTGACCAATAAAATGTAAACTATTAACCAACAGCATTTTAAAATTGACCAATAAAATGTAAACTATTAACCAACAAGCACTTTAAAATTGACCAATAAAATGTAAACTATTAACCAACAAGCATTTTAAAATTGACCAATAAAATGTTTACTGTAGACCAACAAGCATTTCTAAATTGAGAATGCAATTATAGAAGTGCTCTTAGTATACTCCAAACTTGGTTTCAACAATTGGTTTGTTTGTTTGTTTTGTTGGGTAGCAACACATTGTATAGGTCATATAAGGGGGGTCAGTCAACCTACTCACTCCTCCTGGAAAGGATAAATCTCTGGATTTAGCTGTGACCCAACTTCTAAGCGCATGCTTTTGTCAGTTGCTGACAACTGCCTTACATAATTAATAATCATTGGTGGGAGGGAGAATAGTTTATTAGTGCTATTACCAGAGGCTCTGAAGAAATCAGTTTGTTGACTTAGTTATTTGAGATTAATCCTTGATATTAAGGATTGCTCCAAGATATACAGTCACCAATTGAGATGAAAACTTCATGGAAACTCACATTCACATGCCATTATGGCTTTTTCAGGGACCCCAGCTTAGAACCACTGAAATTCCTTTAAACTTTGTGGACACTCAGAATCCCAGGATATTGTCAGTGTTGAAACCTGCTTCAAATCTATTAACTCAAAGTAAGAAACCATGCATTAACAACAACTAAAGAAGTTAAATCTATTTTTATTGTAGCATCAAACCCATTTTTACAAGCTGACAGACAGATGAAAGAACTTGTAGCTAAAAATAAAACAGGTGCTAATGTAAATGAAGTAAATAATAAATTAGACAAAGAAAAACCACCTAAAGCTGTAGATCTTGAAGATGTTAAAATATCTAATATACTTAGAGAATCTGAAGTTATGGCTGGAACTACTGGTGTGTCATCTCTTTTACAGGATCAACCTAAAGATGTAAGTTTATGATATATAGTGTTAAATTTCATACAACTGTCAGTGGTGCATACATTTACACCTCTGATTAAGGTATCCACTATAGTATTTCTGTGCTCATGATGGCTGATTTGAATATATTTTTGTTGACTGTTAGTACAGAAATACTGTAATGAATATTCAAATACATGAATAATTAGACCGTTAAGTTAATTGTGTGACTCGTTAATATTATTATCATTTGGAGGCTTATATTATCATTTTAATGACATTGTAATACAGTCTTTAATTTCTTATTAAAATGTTTCTTGTTAATTGCTCAATCATAATAAATGTCACTTGCATATTTAATATGTACCATTAAATATCAAGCAACAATAATCACATCATGTTTGTTCTTTATGAGTAACAAGTATTGGAATAGAAAAGTGAAACATATTCATATGAAAACAAATGCATCAATTAATTAGTATTCATGAGCAAACAAGTGTATTCTTAGAGTTTATCCCTTGTAAGGGAACTCGCTGTGAAATATCTTCTTTAGACTTTATTTGCAAAATATTTTTGTTTATCATAAAGCTGTTTTGTGAATGGATTTTCAATGACTACACCTATTACCATATCTAACAATTGTTAGATTGTTTTATTTAGTCCCACAGGCAAGGTGTTCATTTAGAGCACATAATTATGTTTGTGGAAAAATGTTATTTTATTGAAAAATTACTCAATGGCATGCTCTATCAAGAACTGTATAAAATCAATGTTTGGCAAAATATACAGGTACATGAAGTTTCCTTTTCTTAAATGTGAATGAGAATAATGTTGTATTTCTCTAGTTATGGTGAAATATTGGTTTATAAACCATATATGAATGCAACTCAGAAACCTAGGGGTTCTTTTATTAAACGGATACTTTTTGGTATCCTTTTAAAAAAATTCTGCACTTGTATTGTTCGTTTTTTCTCGACTGTCAAAACATTAAAAATTTCACGGTGATATCATGTGTTAAAATGTTTGTTGTCTAACAATCGTGATATTGCCATAGCGTGTGGTCAGTCACCTTGAAATAATTTGAACTTCGACAGTTGAGAAAAAATGGACTAAACACTTGTATCATTTTATGTTATGATTTAATGTTATTTGTTATTTTTACACTTCTCTGAAAAATTAAGAATTCATGTTCACCTAGTCTTAACAAATGATAAGTAATTTGAACTACCTAGGATTGTATAACATTGTGTTTTATTTCTAGGGTTATATATCCCGTGGTAGTAGTAATCGAAGTGTTCGTTTCATGGTAGGAAATCACTTGGGTTGCTGTTCTGATTTGCACTATAAATTCACTTCTATGTATAACCTTCATGTTTGAACCTTATTGTTTGAACTCATAGACTAGTTGATTGATTGAATGAACTTTCCCTTATCTTTAGTTGACATAATTATGTCATTGTTAGATATCTATGTTAACCTGTTCCTTTTTGATCCATACATCAATGAAGGAATGAAACCCGGGTCTGTAGCATAGTTGGTAGCATGCCAGGATTTCAAATTTAGTGTGCCAAAGGAGGGAACAAATAAAAATGTTTACAATAGTCTCAATTTCCTTCAATGATAAGATATATGGAAAAGTTGCCAACCTTGTGGAAGTGCGGGTGAGTACTGGTTATAGACAACAGTCCAGGAAAGCTAGGTTAGAAGCGCTGGCTCTGTAAAACGACTTAACTTGTGTTGACACAGCATTAAATCCAGTATATAAAAACCTGTGTATTAGACAAGACTCTGTGTGCATCTTGTTTTCCCTTTATATTACATTAGATATAGAGACCTCTAGTGGTCAAGTGATAGGGATATAAAGTTATCAACCCTGTTCTTATGTTTGTGTGCTAATTTTGATTCCAGAACTCAATTATATCAAAACATAGTACTTAGTCATGGCTCTTTTTTATTAGTCATGATATGCTAGAAGTGACTACATTTATAGCATGTATATATTTTGAGATATTAGATACATGGGTATACATGTGCGCAGAGTATATTAGTGAGTTGTAAATTTTTTGAATGCTAATGTTGTTTGAACGTTTAAGGCGTAAATATTGCTATCAGAACCAATTAAACTGTGTACTTAATATGTTTGTATATACTTTACTTATAGTTACTTTGTATTTAGGTAACTTAGTACATTTTATAGTTACTTATTACTAGTTATTATTATGATTTGTTACTTTTATCAGAGGTGCTTCTATTTATCATATCTGAGGCCCACATGGAAGATTGGACTTGCCCAAATGTGCAGCCTGTTTAAATAAAGTCGTTATTATTAATATTATTATTATTATCACGAATTGCCACTAATTAAAATGAATAATGCTACTATTTATGTTGACTTGGTACTATTTACAGTAACTTGCTACTATTCATGATTTGCTACAATTTATAGTAACTTGCTACTATTTATAGTAACTTGCTACTATTTATAGTAACTTGATACTATTTGTAGAAACTTGCTACTATTTATAGAAACTTGCTACTATTTGTAGAAACTTGCTACTATTTATAGTAACTTGATACTATTTGTAGAAACTTGCTACTATTTATAGAAACTTGCTACTATTTATAGTAACTTGATACTATTTGTAGAAACTTGCTACTATTTATAGAAACTTGATACTATTTATGAGTGATGATGATTTGTATACTAGCTAGCCTATGTTAATTTTTACAACCATTTAATTCACCCATATTTATTGTGTGCTACATGTATTAAATTGTACATTATGGTCTGTGACACTGTGGTTTGGTATGTAACATATCTTCATGTATATGATAGTTAGATTGTGTAGAGGCTAGGTCTTTTGGATAGCTGTTCTTCTTCCACTCTGTAACACAGGTTACAGTTTATTTTAATAAATCTTATATGATAAATATTTGCTTAATAGGCCTATGTTAGCACATTACATTTATTTGGGATCATTAGTTCATTATTTTTGTACTTAATTAGTGTGTCTCTTTATTACTTTCTGATTTTTGTTCGAATGGAAATGTTAAATTCAGCATTTCTCCCACTTTATGGTTTACTGAAGTATTAGTAGAGTTTATAGACATGTAATATCTGACTGTTTAACACATAAAGTATATTTGTGAGCAATATATCAGTAATGAAATTAACAAAAAAATATTTAGAACATTTCTCTAGTCTAATATACATTGAAATTTTTTTACAACTACGAAATAATCTGAAACCAAATTTCACAAATGCGCATGTATAATCAATGTATGTTTATGGATGTCACAGAGTGTTGTCTTTAATATTGATATATATATGTTGCTATATACACATTTATGTCATAGATTGTTTCTTTGTTTTATAAATTCGATGTGACCGAGAAATATGACATAGGCTCTTTTACACTAAAAGAATTGACTATTTACTCACATATAACATTTTGACAAATGACTGTCACCATTTTCGAAGACTAATAGCAACTTGTATCAAGCAATGATTATTTCTGTCAGTGCAAGACAATGGTTGACTAAAAATTATTGCAGCTAGTTTTTGCTAATGGCAAAAGACAGTCATTGACACCTTAGATGTGAGTAAAAAAGTATTTTTCAGTCATGCCTAATATGGAAATGTGGTTTCTTTCAATGAAATTCAATGATAAATTATACCATGGTATCGCCTACAATGGTGGTAATAGGAAATTTCCCCAAATGTATGTTTTTACCATGGTAAAAGCTTGTACAATTAACTGATGTGGTACTTTCTGTTCAGATTTTTAAAATTGATGCTGTCTAATGAAATTTAAAAAATGTTGCCTATAGTACATACATTTAAAACTCCTTTCTTTTTTTTCTCTTCTTCCTCTTAGGATCATCCATCTCCACGTGCAACACAAGCTTCAAGTCATCGTTATGACTACATTGATCCATATGGTTTTGATAAATCAACTACACACAGCACTGGTCATAATTCTGCTAAAAATAGTGAACATAGTGATCGCAGTAGGGAGCGTAAACGTGACTTAGAACGAGAGAGGGAAATGGAGCGATTGAAACAAATAGAATACGAAAAACGTGACAAACAAGAGCGTGAGCGCAAAGAGCGTGAAAAACGTGAAAGAGAAAAACTTGAACGAGACAGAGAAAGGGAAAGAAAGGAACGTGAAAAAGAGAAACACAAAAATAGAAATGTGATTAAAATAGGTTACAGTGGTGGAGATACATACTTAGGTTCTGGAGATGTCAGAGGTCGAGACCATTCACATGAGAGACGAGGTCAACATAGAGGACCATATGGACCAAGTAGAGCCGATGATGATTATGAGGTAAAATTATTGGTTTCTATTTTACTTATGTTTTATCAAGTGATTCTTTTTTGAATTAGCTCCCTTAGTTTCTAGAGCCTTGCCAGTTTTATCAAGTGCATTAAAAAAAGTATCTTTAAGATTCAATCGATCTTACTTGAATTATCTGATTTTTTTCTGAGTAACATTTAATTGTATGCTTAGTACATAATCTCAGTAGTCTTATTTTCATTATGGCATCTTCTTTTGATTGGTATTATTTAATATTAAAAGATTTGGGCTACTTCATCATTTTACATATATTGTTATTATTTATGTATACTTGTTTCTTTTTTCATTAAGTTTATATTCATGAGTAAATCAACATGAAATGATAACATAGAATGCATGTTCCAATTTAGAGTACTAGTTGTCTTTAAGAAAAACTATAATCTGTTAATATCTTATTCAGTTAAACCAAGAAGTTTGTAACACAGGGATTTGTAACCACATATAATTACATCAGTTTTTAATGTCTTTGATAAATTTTGGCTGATTCTTATACTCAGTCTGAATTGATCTATTTCAAATGTATTTCCAGTATCTGGAAAAAGAAATTTGAAAACACTTTTTTAAAATAATTTTTGTTTACCCATTAGTTGTTGCTGCTGTAGATCACGTGACTGTAGTCGCTGAGACAGCAAAGACTAAAAAGGTTCATCAATATATATGACTGACAATTCCTGTTATATAAACTTCCAGATCATATCTGTACTTTAGATTCTATATCTGACTAACATATATATATATAGTAGAATATGTTATAACTTGTATTTGAAATTATAATATGAACACAATTTGTAATAAAATAATATATATTCTATCAACAAACTAGGCCAGATTAATGGAAAGACGTTCTCGTATGGTAACGGTATATATGCCATATGGTCATTCTATGGTATGTTAGGGGTTGATCTAATGTTTTATAATAACAGAAATGTTGGGTGTTATTGTGGTTACAGTATAACTATTATAATATAACTATGTCACTGTCCTGTTTTGTTGCCTTCACCAAGATTGATGATTAAATCATTTTTTATCAAAAACAAGATGATACTATAGACTACTCAACTCAAAATCAGGCCAATATTTTTACATGTTAACTATTTTGATTGTAACTAGTGGGGAGTGGCCGCCAGTGCTACCACCTTTTATATCAGTCAATTCAATTATCATCTTGCCCATTCACTCTGTCAAGTTCTCTGAAGAGATTAAACTCTGATGAAACTTATCAGGGATGTCCAGTCAACAACAAGGCACAAGCTTCCAGCCTCTCACCCAGCCACTGACCACTTTGCATACATGCTCTTTTTCGTTCAAATGCTGGTTAGTATTATTGAGTTTAATTTCAGTAATGTTAACTGATCTGGTTAGGTTTCCTTGTGTAAGAAGTTTTGTCCAAATTGCTTTGTACTGGAGGATCAGGACAAAGGCTTAAGAGTGATACATATTCTAAGAAGTTACGATTACCTTAAGCTACAATTGTTTACCAAATGCTTGAAATTAGTTAGAATCGTCCGCTATTTGATTGTGCGTCATTACTGTTTGTCTATAGTTTTGGAGATCAAACTTGTTTTGGTTTAAAACGCGATCTAAAACTGATGGGAGTGTCAAGTCCACTATAAGATGGCAAATTCTTTATCCATTACTTGTGGGAGCTATAATAACAGTATGATAATGTATTTAGTATATTAAGAATATTCCTTATATTCCTTTAATCATGTTAATCCAACGCTAATTTGTACTTAATAGTTTGAATGCTATTGTTTGAAGTGATTTCATTAATACAATGTATAACAAAACTGAGTGGTATATTTTTCCTGCTAATTAAATGATACATATATTTGTTATTCAATTTGAAATTTACTAAAATTAACTATTAACTTGATCATAATCTATGTTTAATACATAATACTTGCTTCGATATGGAATTGAAGCTCCTCCAGTTTCCAAAAGCTTTCCAGTTAACAGTTTAAACTACTTCTTTGATGACTTCATTGTCATGTTTGGAAAAAACAATTGTACAATATTGTTTACATTTGTGATAGTCTATATGATTGAGTATGGAGTAGCCATGTCTTTAACATTCAGGTTTGTCTTGAATTATATTTCGTGTAATTAGGTTAGGAATAATTTTAATTCTGAATGCTTGTTGGAATATGAGTCGAAAGTAATAATTGAGTTTTATTTTTTTAGCAAATTTGTAAAGCTTATTGATAAAGACCCTTGTTATAAATTAATATGTGTCCTCTTTAACCGAACAGACTTCACAGTTGAATTATCATTGTTAAAATGGTTTGTTGTGTTGCTCTCCGAGACATGAAGTTAATATCATCCATCTATAGGCTTAACTAGCAGCTAATTACATGTTAAAATTAGTGTTGCAGTCAATTAGTAAAAATTGACTATGTTTTAATTATTTCTTGTCAAACAAATAAAAAGATGTAGAAATAAACTAAAAATTGTATGAATCGCTAACTTAGCCCTGTGTAGTTATCATATTATCATATGATTTGTAAGTAATATGAAAATAGCAGCTAGTAGTATATTGTCTTTGGTTATTACCATATATTCTCTAATAAATATACCTCCCCTAATAAACACATTCCTATTATTATTTATTGAAAGAAAACCCAACATATTTCATATTTTAATTTCATCATTTTCTGGTACTCTTTATAACTTTGCTCTTTTGGAAAATGAATTGCTCCAGGGATATTTATTTGAGAATATATGGTGTGTATAATTGTATAACTACAGAGCTTTTGTCGCTTATTTAATGTTGTATATTGTTGCTGGCTATTTCAGGGTAATATTAGTTCTATTAGTACAGCTTTACCAGAAAAATTTGATTTATATCCAGGACCTAAAAGACAGGTATGTCTCATCTACCATGTGAACACATCATTGGTGATAGAAACACTTGCTTGGTGGTGATTGGTTAGATTTGAATCACTAGAAACAATTGTTGGTGATTGGTCAGATTTGAATCACTAGAAACACTTGTTTGTGATTGGTCAGATTTGAATCACTAGAATCACTTGTTTTTGATTGGTCAGCTTTGAATCACTAGAAACACTTGTTTGTGATTGTTCAGATTTGAATCACTAGAATCACTTGTTTTTGATTGGTCAGCTTTGAATCACTAGAAACACTTGTTGGTGATTGGTCAGATTTTAATCACTAGAAACATTTGTTTGTGATTAGTCAGATTAAAATCACTTGATAATCCTCATTTTAGTGGAGATTTAATCAATGTTTACTATCGGATAACTGTCTGTAACATTTCCTTATTGTCACAATCCTCTATACTTATTACTGATTATTTGACTGTTGCTTTCTTAATTACTTTATATTATACATAGAAAGTGCACTCTGTGTTCGTCACAACAGCAGTAAAAGCATTTGTTTATACAGGAGCAACATCTATGAATAAAGAATGACCTGTAAATTTGCGGAATGGTATTGTTCGTTTTTTCTAAACTGTCAAAGTTTGAATAATTTCACGGTGAATGATTACACACTATCTCAATGTCACGAGTGTTAGACAAAGAGCACGAAATCACCGTGAAATTATTCATGTTTTGACAGTTGAGAAAAAACGAACAATATTACACCTGTTGTGTTAAATGCAAAGAGCACTAATTAAATAAATGAGATAATATAAAGTAATTGATAAGCATTAGTCATAAAATTAATTGCCTGTGTTCTTGTTTATATAGCAGCATGCATGTATTTGATACAGTGGCCGAGCATACAAACTTTCATATTTATATACGCATCTTTCAGCTTAAGACAGTAGGGAACAATTCTAACATATTTTTAGTAACTTTGTTTTCAAACTTAGAAAATCTGGATGCACTAATGTATTATTTTGAATCTTGTTATAATTTTTTCATGCACACAATTAGAAACTTCATGAAAGGAGTCCTAATCATTATAATCATCTGCAGGATTAGTAATTGGCTTGGTATATGTAATGATAATTTTAACGTAAATTCCAAGTCAATGTTATTCAAGATATGTCAGTTTTTCTGCTAACACAAGAGTGAATCTACGGAAATCACCGAGAGATCTCAAATGGAGGTCAAGAAAATCAAAGAATATGTTAATGTGACTGTCATACCCTATTGATATCTGTGTATAAAGAACATTACAATTTGGAGATAATAATCGGTTAAGCTACAGTCCCATAAACATAAAAAAGCCGTGGGGGCACCGTACGGGCGCCGTGCGATCAAGCTCCGCGAGGACCCGTACGAAGTTTTGCGTACCCGTACGGACTGTTACGTTATTACCAGGGTCCGTGAGATGAGTCCATGATACACGTATCAGTTTCAAAGTCAAATCGTGAACACAATCGTGGCCGAGTATTGATTAAACATGCATACCTTCCAACTACGGCTCCGTACGGGTGTGTTGTTTTGTACCATGTGCGTACCGTCACCTTGATACGTAAGGCTTTCCACGGCCTACAACTGTCTGCACGTACGGGTTCGTAACAAGCCACGATTGTATGGGACTGAGGCATTAGATAACTTGAAAACATTTGTAGAACTGCACCCTAGAAATCATTGTATCATTATATGACATGTTTATGTATGTTTCTTTAACTTATCTATTCATTCAGATTTTAGAGTTACTGTTGACGTCATAATAATTGTTATGATAACTGCAATGTATAAAACACCTTGTAGACTGTCACAGGCTGTCGGCGTTCCCACAATTATATATTAATATATATAGTATGTGTGTTTCAAAAAATTTTGGGGACGCCGACAGCTTGTGGTAGACTGTTAGCTTACATTCACTATAAAATATTTATATATGTAGCAATCACGTATTTATTTTAATTGCAATTTTTAAAAAATGATCTGATATTTACAAATGTATATGTTTACATATACAAACCTTATAGTCTAGTCTTCTAGTATTTTATCAAACGCTTTTTTAATGTGTACCTACATTGCATTTGATTTTCCTTTTAATTGTAGTACAAAAACATTATCAGATCTTTTTTTCAATGTTTGAAAAGCTTTTTTTCTCTACCAAACTATATGCTATATAATGTAAAATTATAGACTCATCATGTTGAAAATGCTTTTAATTCCTCTATCTATACATGTTACAAAGAGGATGTTGATATTCAATATGTTCTAGCCCAGGACATAATTTTTATGAACAGATAACTCTACTTTGTACCTTAATCAACAGATACCAGAATTACACTTAACAACTTTTCAACTTTTATACACCTATATATTTGGTCATAACTGGGTTGATATGTAAGCTATTGATATAAAATTTGTAGAAAATGTTCATCAAATAGTATTTCATTTATTAGCAAAACTAAGAATAAATTGAAAACTAACTGACTTCTTATAAGCAGTAACAATATTGGCACCAACAAAGTACAAATTCACATCAATAACGCATATGGCCACCTTCAGCTCGTATAACTACAAGACACATTGCTTGCATTGAGATAATGTAGTTCTGAATGATATCCTATCGTATCATAGACCATTCTTGTTGTCATACGACGTATTCTCCTCCTTTACAGGTCTTGAACACTTCCGGTTTCCTCAAACTTTCTTAAAATTTTCATCACCGTCAAAGGGTTAGGCTTGAAAGTACGGGCAACCTGAAAAATGGTTTCACTTTTTCACGATTGTTGGAGGTTTTTGCATTGCAGCTATTCTTAGAATGTCCCAGTGATGAATATGATGTAAGCAAGACATGAGATAGCAATTCAATTCAATTTACCTCTCTTACTGATGAGCCAGTGTGTATCATTCCGATAGCTTGACCTCTTTCTTTCAAGCTTTTTTGTTTCATACTTGCAACTTGCGAAAGTTTAGATGTTCTTTCTAAGTGTAAATCGCTATAGATGTCGGCACGTACAAAATACACATGTAAATGTAAACCGTTTGGCTCATATTAGTAAAAAGCACGAAATGCACGTGCATCTTGGAAGTCGGTAACTACACGGTGGATATTGACGTATTTAGTGTCATATGAAAGATATAGTATCCCATATTTAACTCGCGAAATTTTGTTTAAATATTTTAACAACCATTGAAATTATCTGCAGGGGAAATGTGTATACTTAGAAAAGTTGTTAAGTGTATTAAGTATCTTACAACCAATTTTAGTCGTAAATTCTAAATATGAAACTGACTGGCAAATGTAAGGTAAAAAATCAAATTTGTTAGCAGGTAGCTATAACTTAATTCCATGCAATCAACATAAGACGGCCTTCACATAAGACCTACGTAATAATCTTTCTATATTGTAATTTCAATTTTTCAGAAAGAAGCAAAGAAACAAGCAGATAGTTTACAAAAAAGAAAGGAAAAGAAGAAATCCTCATTAAAGGATAGATCTGCAGCTTATGAATATTCATACGACTCCACCTACCTAGGGGGAGGGTCTAGACATGCTAGCCTTGAAAACATGAATATGCAACATTATAATTACAGGTAAGTGTTTTTTCTGTTATTGTTTGTATTTTTTTGTCCAGGGTTTAATGCACTGTCAACTCAATTAAGGTTTTTATGGTGCCCAGTGCACCTACCCGTACATAGATAGGGATATTTATGTAAAACGATAGTGAGTACAGAACGACTATAGTGAGTATTTAAATCAGTGAGGTTTATGTATATGCCACTAACAATTGAATAGAAATTAGCAATAGATGATTTAGCTTAAACTGATTGTGCATATTCTTATAATAACAAATTTATATTTACATTTTTCATCTGTAAAATAATAAATGTTTTGACCAATATCAATACCGATATCTCCAATAGCTTTACTTTACCCAGTGGTATAGTTCTGTTGTGCCAGTATGTAAGTTGCACTAAGCAGAATAAAAGACTCTACGGAGAGATTGATAGATAGATACAAATAGCCCGAAAGCTAGGGCTTTTAGATGTGAAGTTTATGAACGTACATGAGCATGCTACGTAGACTATAAAATGGAGTTATTTTGTTTACTTTTAGAAGTGCAATACAAATGGCCATCAGTCAAAACAGTAGTCAAAATATAAGCTGGTTATATGTTATTACAATGTTTTAAACATAGTGCAATAAATCATTTAAGCTTTTCTACCTTATTGAGACAAGTGTAAGATATGGTTATACATGTTTCTTTTCCATTTATTTCATGCCATTCTTTGTAAAGTCATTTCATGCATTGAAATACTAAGCATTGCATATTGTATGAGCAAGAACAAACAGAGTGTCTATAATTATATGTATTTTTGTATCTTCTTTAGCCCATATGCTCAAATGCCAGGAATGGGCGGATACCAAACAGGAAGACCAACGCATCAACAACAACATTGGGACCAATATCGATACCCTAGAGATCCTAGAGACCCATATGGTAGAGATTATTGGTGAAAGTGAAAAACCTATGCCATACTGGTTATTTCATAGAACGAAACCTACACTATTCCACTAATTACTGAAAGAGTAATTATTAAGAAGCCATGACATACAGTGGTTCAATGGTTCCAATAATGAAATGTTGACTGCCACTGTTGTATATAAACACTCTAATGTCAAACCACTCGATTGTTAAAACCTATATCATTCTAACAAGCTATGAAATTCTATCATTGAAGAGAGTTGGCATATTACTGTTTGTGGAGAATTTTTATTGAAAACAGGATGCTTGTTTTTTATGTTTAAAAACATAAGCAATAAGATATTTAATTCAGAACTCAAATTAATGAGTTTTTTTCACTTTATCGATTTGTGTTTACCATTACAATGAAATAATGTGTACAAAGAACATATGAAAAATTCTTTTTTGGTGCTGGACACAGCCCATGTGGAAATACTCATAAATTTGAGTTCAGCATCAAAACTATATATACTTACACATTCCATTTGTTTCACATTATACACATTGTTAAATACAGTGCCCTCCAAATGTCTTAGGACAACATTTTATTATAAAGAATAAACTGAGTTAACATTTACCCTTGAATACAAAGAAACTTAATGTCATCAGAGCCTCTACCTAAAATATCATTACTATCATTATAAGACTTATTTAAAAAAACTTATGATTCAAACTACGTTACATGAATAAACATTAATTATAGTAAACGTTTTTACAGAATGCAAGATCAGATTTCCTCTCAAATTTGCATTTGTCCAAAAACTTTTCTAGGGCACTGTACATGTCCATTTATGTCTACTGTATTGTCCATACGAAACATATAAATATTGACCTTTGTGCATAAAATTACAAACATATATATTTATGTACATTCAATTGTATGCCAAAACTTGCAAATTACTGTATAATATTCAAATTCCATTTGTGTGTTATTGTTTCCAATAAAAGATATTTTTAGCAGCTGAAATTGCACTGTATGAATGATTTACTCTATTTTGATCAGTTTGACTATTTTACTAATGCTATATTGCATGGTTAAACTTGTTTTTTAGGTTCTTCTTGGTTTGTTGTTTGTCTGTTTTCCCATTGGCCCATTTTATGAACCCGTCTAATACTTGTCAATGTTGGGAAAGTACAATAAAGTTCTACTATAGAGACCACTTTAATTTTTTTAATTCCAATGCACTGTTTTATCATTTGTAAGTCCCAAATATTTAATGTGAAAAGAAAATGTCCCTGTATTGTTTCTATTTCGCTATCAATACCAGGGATTATGACGGTCCATATAGCCTGACTCAACTGTATTACTGATGTTAATTTTCATGTCTCGTTGCCTTTGACTTTCCCAAAACCATTGTTAACATCATTTTTTAAAAATTGTCGTAAAAACCTTGCGTGGTCATGTTTTTTCTATTGGAGAATATTGCAAAAATGTTGACAAGAAAGGAAGTTAGGAAATCTTGAAAGTAAGTTTCAATTTTGTTACAATGGGTTAGACTTGTACAACAAACATATATTGATATTATATAACATATTATTTTATTCAAACATATAAATTTATGTTTAATGTCTCAGATAGTGTGTTCAATATTAGAACATGTCTCATTGTTTTGTTATTACCATGACATTGCTGTGTTTATTAAATGATACTTACCTGGTATAATGAAAACATATTATTTGGGTTATAACCATGTTTACTCTGAACTCGGATCATTAACTGTCTGTACGTTAATGGACAACTGTCACTTTTTAAGAACTATGTTGTAATTCCAAGGACAACTGTCACACTTTGAGAAACATGTTGTTTGTCCATGGTCAACTGTCACACACTGAGGACTATGTTGTATTTCCATGATCAACTGTCTCACTCTGTGAACCATATCGTATTTCCATGGACAACTGTACTATTCTGTGAACCATGTTGTGTTTCTACAGACATCTGTCACACTTTGAAAACTATGTTTGTATTTCAATAAGCAAATGTTACTCGCACAGAACTATATTTGTTTGTCCATGGGCAACTTCACACGCTGATGACCGTATTTGTATTTTCATGGATTGCTCTCAAACTTTTAGATTAATCATGTATCAATGAATTAATGTTGAAGAAGACCTAAAACAATCTCTGTCAGTTTATTTGTTTTGTTTTATGCTGATTTACATTTACTTATAAGTTTATTAGAATTGCAAAATAGTTGCCATTTAAAGTCAATCACTGTCAAATTTTGCATTACAAAACAATATGAATGGTACTCTTTGACCACGTAAACATCTCATTTTGTATATTTTCATATTTTATATGTAAAGTATTATTGGTAAACTTTATAATACTCCACTTAAGATATTAAATTTTATTTTTGAATTGCTCAGAGCATATTATACCATGATGCATTGATGTTTTCATCCATTCTATGGTTTATAAAATAGTATATTTTATATTTAATGATATTTGCATAATATTTTTATAATTATTTTTCACAGTAATTATTGAATGAAAATTATTGTTCAAGACATTGCTTCAACAATAATTCAGTTTAACTATTTGTAGGTGTACATGCATTTACCTGATAATGTTTTATTCGGACAACATAGTTTTAAATTTGGAATATTAAGTATAGGTTGCTCTAAAAGGGTATAAGCTTTTGGTGAATTATGCAATTGCATTCAGAAAACCTCGGGGATACATCGCTGTTTATAGAAAACGGCCATGGGGATACATCGTTGTTTATAGTGAACGGCCGGGGATTTCCGGATGATGCAATTGGTCAATGAAGTAAGTTAGTGCATTCTAGTATATACATTGTTTCGTGGTTTGCTCATTATTTGAGATATTATTATGTATGTGACATTGCTGATGTTTTATATTGGTTATATACTTAATTGTACGATGGTGCCTTATGTCCCTTGCAGAATTTTTATGTTATATTGTTTATTTTGTTTTTTTTTGTGTAATATTTTTGGAAATCTATTATTTATATGTACATATATTAATACATACATATATTTTATACATGTTTTACAAAATATAATAAATGTATTTAAAGGTAGAACTTTAATCAGTATCTTATTGTCTTTCATTGTCAGTACCTCATATTCTTTCTTTTCGTACAGAAAGTTCCATTTCCAACAATTCGATGGCCGAAAAAGCCAAACTGTCTAAATATATAGACCAGTTTCTAAAATTAAGCACTTGGGACTTTAGAATCGCCAAATATTGCATGATTCTGCCATAACCATGATGTTCTTTAAAGAAGAACTTTATGAATCATGAAATTTGACGTACTGTATTTACCTTACTGTTAGAGTTCCTTGCAAAATGTGTGCCGATAATATTCAAAATTGTTAATTTTACAGCTAACAAAAACTCTGGAAAATGTGTCCCATTTGATTTCTCAACCAGCATGGTAGTCAGTATTTGTTGACGCACATCACATGTGCTTTAGCTTACCTGAAACCTAGATAGTCTTTATTTACCTCCTTAAGGAGAGCTATACCTAAAACCTAAGTTGCCATGATCTAAATTCATTGTATAAAGCTATTGGACCATGACAATAGAACCTTAGAAATTAATGAACAAGCTACAATTAATCTGCTACATGTATAGCCAATCGAAGTTATAGAAGCTGAAGGTTGTTTGATTATGATCAATTAATTTTCTGTTGACAAAATAACAGAATTGTAGTGTATTAATACACACATGACGGCAACTCATACTGTTCTGGGTATGTATTCTGGGTGAGGGACATACTTTAGAATACTGGTGTTGTTTTTTGAATCGGCAGAACTGCTTTCACTCATGAACCCTCCATTAAAAATATGGAGAGGGCATGGCCTAGTGGTTACTATGTTACACTGGTAAGTATTGGATTGCCATTTCTGTGTTTGTTAAAATCACATACAAACCCAACCTCATACTTACCTTGAGCAAGAATCTTCGTCCTAACTGCTCAGTACTTGCGACCAGGAAGCGGACTTGAGTTAGAAGTTAGAAAACTTGTTTCACACTAGGACTAAGATATATTAGTAAAATGAATATTTTTGTAGAAAAGGAATCATCATGGCAGTTTAACTTTTAGTAAACCAGTGATACACTTGAAATTAAAGGGAAACAGTATGACGCAATGAGCAGACGTAAATATTTATTCAGTAATTATCTTATTAACGAACAGTAGTTTATGTTAATCACTCTATTACGATCGTATCTATATTTCCCAAACAGAAATTAATACGTTGCTTACAAATATAGAAGTTGCACTCGAGCTATTAGATCATATGCTAACATGACTTAGCTAAATGATGTACTCTTTCAATTATTGTTAATTATGATATACATCTTATAAATCAATGCATTCATTATCACTGATGAGCATCATATTTCTTGTAAGATTGGGTTCATCAGTGGAACCCTATATAAACCAAGTAAAGCGGATCATTAGGGAAGTTATTGTTAGGAGTTCAGTCAGAGTAACATTAGGGCTGTGCGAGCGCCCTTGCGGGCAGCTCGCACCATAGTTATTATTATTGTACCATCATTACTTGGTTTACACTGGACTTAGAAACTTATGTTTATTAAGAATGTTAAACTACATGAATATGATCACGGAATATTAATAAATAAGACTTACAGACAAAGTGTTGTTATTCAATATATTATTAGTTTCAGTTGTTGTGACAATTATGTTATACATTGTTAGGTTGTACAGAGACAATTATGTCTCAACATGTCACAATAAAGAAACATTTTATGGATTAACAACAATTTTATTATACATGTATAGTAATAAAAAATGTTTAAACTTAAACAGGCGTTAAATTAATTAAGAAAACATAATATCTAATAAAATATATTTACAGTTGTGTTTATGTACAAATATTTACATAATGATATTTACATATATATAATATATAACATACACACAATTGATTTACATATAATTATATAATATCCACATATGTGCTTAAAACATTGTAAAATGCATGTACATAAGCTCCAGGGTTTGACACTATTAGTGTAACGTGAGCCGTTGGATCCCAAAAACTTGGGAGGAATCAAAGTTATTCTCAGCTAGCGATTCCATCAGGATCCCTGAAAATCGCCATGAATAATTTATTACAATTAGTGACTGCAAATCGGTATCCGAAAGTTTCGTCTTTTATTGGAGGAATCCCTGATGTCAAGGAGGAATCCCTGAGTAGCTGACTAGGGATTCCTTTGGGATCCTTAGTAAAGACAGCAAGTGTCTAATCTCAAAGATAGCATTACACTTTACTTTATCTGGAACTCGTATCACCAAGGTTTCTACCTGACAAAAAGTCATTTATCATTCGTACTATGAATATATTTGTAAAAGACGAATTACTTATGTGTTCCATGTTTTCAACAAATATGGTCATTTTAAACTACATGTATGTTTGCATAAAGCTTTAGTTCTGATTTACTCATCAATATGGCTTATTTCATATAATTTCTTAGGCTGATAACCCCAACAAGACATATACATATTTACATGTTACAAAACAAACGTAAAAGACGTACAATATGAAACATGGGAAAGGTACTAATATAAACATGTGTATGGTATCATATTTGAACGATGGACGCACATATGTATTTGTTTCAAATTTTTTAATCACGTGATAATATGTAAATGTGAGTCAGTGAGATTATATTGCCTACAACAACGAAAAGCACTTTGGGTCTAATCTTGCAATGTACCTCTTCTAATATCTCTATGGTATTGTTTTCTTTCTAGTCTGTCCCAGTCTTCTGCTGAACTAACTTTACTGTCAGTCTGTAGAAATATATCAATGTATAAGAAAATTACAGAATTAAAATTAAAAGTTTTAATGTAAATTGTATATATATATATATATATATATATATAACACAAAGAGATGTGTAGACAAATGTCTCACACTACGGGGAAAATGATATTTAGATTAATTAAATAGGCAAACTAGTTAAAGTTTTTTATTTTTTATTTCTCTCTCGACCGGTTTCTACAAACTCTTCAGGAGGGAAATATACTAAGATATAAAAATAAGAAATAAAAATAAAAAACTTTAACTAGTTTGCCTATTTAATTAATCTAAATATATATATATATATATATATATATATATATATATATATATATACTAATACATATGTCCATCTACGGGGTATCGGTCTATTTGAAACCATACTTGTGGGGTCGATATTTCGTAAGGGGCATATATCAAGCCTCGCAATTCTAGCACCTTTTAAATGATGTAGGGGGGTGTAGGGTACCCTTCTAAAATAGTGTGCATAAGGCGGTTTTAATAGTGAATGGTATATGCCCCATTAAAGTGTATAATTTTTATGGGGTACTACATTTCTTGTCATATTGCAGTCACCTATCTAAAAATTAAATATATATTTGATATATATTAATTAGTACCCCCTTAGGTCTATGTTTTGATAATGTTCATTTTTTGCGTACATAGTGGCATATATCGAAACTGACTATGTGAAATAATGCCACACAAGTTGGGTCTTATATATGGGCCCCGTAGGTGGTCGTATGTCTAAATATATATATATTTATAAGGGGTACTAACTAATATATATCAAATATATATTTAATTTTTAGATAGGTGACTTCAATATGACAAGAAATGTAGTACCCCATAAAAATTATACACTTTAATGGGGCATATACCATTCACTATTAAAACCGCCTTATGCACACTATTTTAGAAGGGTACCCTACACCCCCCTACATCATTTAAAAGGTGCTAGAATTGCGAGGCTCGATATATGCCCCTTACGAAATATCGACCCCACAAGTATGGTTTCAAATAGACCGATACCCCGTAGATGGACATATGTATTAGTATATATATATATATATATATATATATATATATATAATATATTCCCTTCACAAAAATAAGTGATAAACACATTGTATGCTTATTAAACGCAACGATATTGGTACCATACTATGTATTGTTCTGCATTTAAGTTTACTGTATTTATAAGCTTAATAGTGTCATTTTTCTGCATTTTATCAACTGTATTTCGTCGGTAGTTTTTGTGTAATTATACAATTACAATGCGGAAGAATACGCTTACGTGTTTTTTAAAGTGCAATAGATAAAACACTAAAATGCAGAAAAATAAACTTAAGCGTATAAATTTACAAAAAAAAAACAAATGCAAAAAAAACACAGAAAAAATAGAGCCAAAACGGTTGCGTTTTATCCCTTAAAATTCTAAAATTTGTTCTTTTTTAGCAAACATTGGTTTTATATTTTGTACAACAGGTATTATTCACCTATTGTTTTTCAAATTGGCATGTGTCGTCAAATTACGTTCAGTGTAGCTATTTACTGTTTTAAGATCAGATAGATTTTCTAATATCAACATTGTATAATGTTGTTCAATGTAATGTAATAAACAAAAAAATCTACCTAAAATAAAAATGTTATATTCATTAATTCTTTCCTTAATGTATCAATACAATTTCAACTGCATGACATTCTAACATTTTTCTTTGTGAACAACAATACAGAATAATATTTTTGGTATAGTGTACACTTAGCAAAATTACAGAGAACACATATATTACAAACAGCATGTGGTATTTTACTATGACAAGCACACCAACACCAGGGATAGCACAAAAAGGGCAAGCCCTTATTTCCATTGTGGTTCCTACATCATTTTTAAAGGTCTGAATACAACATAAAAATGCATCGACGTCAATTTTAAGCACAAAAAACACTATGTATATTGATAATACACAAAAGCAAAACATGAGTACAGATGGTATAATTTAATATCTACATATGATAGATATTTTTATAAAGAAATTATTTATATAATTTTTCTAAAACTTTCTCTGTGTGAGATTAATCTCGAGGGTTTTTTTCCTGGTTGAAATACATGTAAAAGAAGAAGAAAACAATAAATGAATTCTATCATTTTAATAAGAAATTGCATGTGTAAAGTTGCCTGAAAATTAGCCTACAGTTGATGTTGTGCTTGCTTAATATTTTCAAATGACCTCTCAGTTTGAGTAAATTTGTGAAACTTGATTCAAAGTTCGACATATATCGACATAAGTTAGTCAAATAAATCGTTTGAGACAAGTCTAGCTTAAAGTTATCAGGGTCAATTGAATGATGCCTTTTTTATTTATACAAAACTGTCTTTGCATTCATGAGCTAAGTTAAAAGACAAGGATGTGATTGTTGAAGCCAGTGTTTTTATTTATCAAAGCAGAAAGTCAATCAGGCTTTAATTTTGTATTTGTTTGGTAAATTCGGACCAGTAAATGTAATTTTGACAGTGTTAGTTACTGACACGACTAGTCTAGAAAGCGAAGTATAAAATGCAAAGACTGCCGAAAATATATAAATTCTAGCCACTTGAAAAGCATTATGAAGCTATAGTAAAACAGACAAAAGTTAAAACTAAACATATATTACAAACATACAAAACCAAAAATATACTAGTCTATAACTAAATAGCCACTAATCTACAAAACATGTACATTTGTATAACCCGCGGGACAAATTCAGTGCTCGTAAAGCTGTCATCATAACTTACTTTATTACTGTCTTTTGAATGTCTCCGCTGAATATTTAAAATAACAAGAACAATATAAGAAAGGTGACCACAATTAAGTACATGTAAGTGGATACTCACACTGTACACACACCAATAGAAGTGTAACTACAACACAGCAGCCTTTAACAAGATTTGATTAAAACTAGATATTAACTGGAAGGAGGTACTTCATATTAGGACATAAAAAATTACAACATTTTGGAAGACTCGTGATTTAATTAGATTTCTGTTGCTCATGAGTGAACTTTAAGTTACATGTAAGTCTAGATTCATTTGGTTGCTCCTACAACAGTACAATATTACTGTATTACTCTCTGTATTACTATAATAGACTTAAAGCTTATTTTACGTTTGTAAAAACAGTATTCATCAAATAAACGTCTATTTTAAACATTATGTACCGACTACGTGTTATTTAATTAACTTTATCATTTATGTTATTGGTGGTGTTTTTGTGAACCAGAGACTTCACTGTGTATGCCACTATAGTCATGTGCAAGTTGTTACCATGGTTATTCCATAATAATGGAACCATCCAATATGTTTGTATAAAGAAATATAGTTACAAGTTTCTATATATACTTACAGCTCCACTGTTAGTCTGTTTACGAAAATCTGAACTGAATGTTTGAAGACTTCTTTTTCGTGCACTCCTGTGTTTTAGTGCTTCACGGATCTTAAATATAAAAACATCTATATAGATAACATTACCATTCCTCATTGTCAATTTGTTGGTGTACCATCAATATTTTACATGTATATCAAATCAACATATATACAAAAGCTTGAGGATTCAGATGGTAAAACTAAAGACAAAATCAAATCAAATAATGCTTAAAAATTATAACATGCATATAATTATTCAATTCACTAGTATAATAAAACTTAACTGTTGAAAAATAAATTTAGATATTTTGAATGCTAGAAATTCGGACAGAACTTAAACAATACTAACCTGTCTATTAAATACACAATGAAACAAGAAAATACACAAACCCTGAAATTATAGAAGGCATGCTTCATCAATTAATGCTGTACAACTAAGTAATCAAATGTAAAAAAATCATGACTGTTATGGTGGGATAAATGAAGTTTGCAATATTAATTTTAAATTAACTTTGTATAGAGTGAGCGTATGTATCATTTAATTTTGGACCGTTCTGCTCTGAATACATGTATACATATATCACGAATATTGACATGATAAAGCCATTTTTGAACTTGGTTAAAACCCCATCAAGAAAAAAAACATAGACAACAATTTATGTTAAACATTTATACGTAAGTAACCGGTCTTTGGTAATGCCTATGGAAAGCCTGAGTACACCCCGACGTCGTTGTTATTTTCCCTATATAAATGCATTGGAAAATAACTCCGTCGAATCTATTAACACCGACGTCGATTTTAATACAAGGCGCCGACGTTATTATTCACACGACGTAATTATTTAAACTTCATCGTTACTTAAAAAGACGAAATTATCATCAATATCAACAACTTCGTTTCATAAGACGACCGTATCATTTAATTTCAGCGAAGGCTAATATCAACTTCATCGCCTCAATAAGTAACAACTTCGCCAGCACAAATACGACGATTCTATTAGGTGACGTCGACTGCTCGAGTCGACGTACTTATATCAACAACTTCGTCAGTCCATACGCACATGATACGGTATTATTCAACTGGCGACGGAGTTTTTGAAGAATCTATTTTTAGCAACTTTCGAGATTATAATTTCGCCCGATATTATTTCACGAAATTAAACAAGAGCTCCGCTGGGCGGGGCATTATACGCCCGTGAACAGTCCATGCTGTGTTCTATCTCATATGAAGTCCCTGTGACCTTGATAAATGACCCCGGGATCTCAGAATAGGTTCCATCATTAACTGGAGGGCTATCCAAAGCGAAGATTTTGAGAACCTAGGTACAGCCATGGTTGAGTTATCACCGGCACAAAGTTTTCCCATACAAACTTCCAATGACCTTGACCCTGGGGCCTCAGAACCAAAAGTTCTCACCCTCGACCCAAAGAGTATTGATACATAAAATTTGGTGATCTTAGATAAAGTTGGTTGTTGGACAAGGTTTTTCCTCATGATTTCCTTGTGACTTTGACCTTTGACCCAGGGGCCTAAAACCAAAGGGGCATATGCAAGACATTTAGGCTACCCTTAAATAAAATTCGGTCAACCTAGGTACAATCATTATTGAGTTATTGTCCGGAAAATGTTTCAATATAAATTAAGTCCCAGTGACTTTGACTTTTGACCCTAGGGTCTCCAAATCAAAAGGGAACATCCTCGACCAAAGAGCTATCAACACATTACTCCTTGACAAATGGGCTGATCCACATAAAATTTGGTTAACCTAGTTACAAGCATTGTTTAGTTATTGTCCTGACAAGGTTTTTCCATATGATGCCCCTGCGACCTTGACCTTTGACCCAGGGGTCTCAAAATCAATAGGGAACCTCCTTCACCCAAGGGCTATCCACACATAAAATTTGAGGAACTTAGGTACATCCTTTCTTGAGTTATTATCCGGACAAGCAATTGTCCATGGACGGACAGACGGACGGACAGACGGACAGACGGACAACATCATAACATAATACGTCCATTTTTTCAAAACGGGCGTATAAAAACGAACGAGATTTGGCGAGAGTCGGGGTCAAGTTTACTAAGGAAGATTTTACTCCTACACCTATTTCAAACGATTGACAGTTTACACTGTGCAACGGTAGGTTTCCATACTTACACGAGCGGGGCTATTTCTCCGAATACGACAATAAAATAACTTCGGTTTTAGACCGACGTTATTTCAATAACTTACGCCTGAAAACCGACTATAGAAATGACCTATCGAATTTGTTCAACAAAGCGTCGTCAATCTTAATAACTTCGGCGTCGATTGAACGAAATTAATTTAAAAAATCGAAATTGTTTAATCGACGAAGATATTATAGACTTGTTGAAATTAGTAGTGTCGGTGCGAAGTTGTTGAATTGAGATATGACGAAGATAATATAGTGTCGTTGAAATAAATACGTCGGTGCTTTAAGGCCAAGTTGTTATAAATAGTTTCGTAAATAGTTTCGTCAACATGATAAAAACGACGTCGATGTTAATGGATTCGACGGAGTTATTTTCCAATGCATTTATATAGGGAAAATAACAACGACGTCGGGGGTGTACTGTGGCTTTCCATAAATGCCAGCAACGATATATAATTTGAAGTCTAATTTAGGTTGATTGACTATGCGACTTTTAATATAATACAAGAGCATACTCTACCTGTAATGTATTAAATATAGAGAATATATATTGGAAGACAACTAGATCTTGATTTACAGATAATATACCAAACACCCAGGTCAGGCCCATTACTGGAACAAGTACACATATACTACGAATACCTGTCCTGGAAATAGAAATGAAACATTCTTTTTTTACTCGGTTTAACGCCGTTTCAACACAATTTAGGTCATTTTACGGCGTCCAGTGCACCTAACCTAGCTTTCCTGGACCCTTGTCCATAACCAGTCTTCTTCCCTTCCACAAGTCCGGATACTTCTCAATATTATCTAATCAATGGAGGAAAATTGACATTATTGTCAAATTTTCATGGAAGGATATAACCTCCCCGGGTGGGTTTCGAATCCGTCCCCCCTTCGGGACATGAGATTTTAAATCCCGGCGCGCTACCAACTGCGCTATAGACCCGGGTTACATTCTTATTACACGATAAGTAATATAATTATGATTAACTAAATCCTACATGTAGATGACATTATTCCCTCAAATGCCTTCGTGATGGAGATCGGCCTTCTGAAAATATTTGTGGGTCCACTTAATAAACTCTGCTGTACTGCCAATACCAAGTACAACAGAACAACAACCTCATATTAACATATTCTCTTAAATAATGAAACACTACTTTTATTCCAAGTAAAAGAAGTGGGCAAATGTAAATCAACTTTTTGTATGGGTTTCGTTTATCATAACATGTGACATATTTGCATAATTCATGATTCATCAAACACTGCAGTGTTATTATTTATTAGCAGATTTTAATAATGTGTATACATGACAGCTTACTTGACTTTGATAGATAATGATTTAGATTTCACAGCACGTGATGAAGCCATCTTCTTTAATACTACCAAAATTATTACAAGGTTTACCTGAAATATCAAATTGTTACTATGTAGTAACAAAATATACAAGTTTCTATAAAAAATACTTTACATCAAACAATCCAACCACTTATTAATGATGAAATCAAATTTCTCTTAAGTTTGGTATCTGGTCCTACCAGTTATCAAAGTCACTTGTTAATTTCGCAAAGTGAAGCAAAAGGGTGGATTTTTGATGGTTATAAACCGATGCAAAATTATCTAATAGTTTTAAATCCTTTGTTTTTATCGTTCAACTTCCATCATTCCTATCTTAGATATTGCTGTATTTAAAATAAGAAATAAATCACATGCACACGTGTTTAAGAAGTGAAGTTAAATGATGTTATTTATATATAGACAGATGTTTTGTGTGAAGGTCTTCAACCAGTTTATTTTAAGAAATAAATCTCTTTAATATTTTCTTTTATGTTTGAAATACATCTATAAAAAGATCTACGTAAAGTTATACAAATTAATTAATAATTGCAATACTGCACAAAATTTGTATGATTTTTACACAATATAGTGAGCCGCCCGGCTAGCTCAGTTGGTAGCACACAAGTCTACTGATCGAGGGGTCGTGGGTTCGGTTCCCGGGCGGGGCATACTTTCGTGGAGCTTGGTCATGAAATTGTTTCTACGGCCATTCTCCCTCCTACCAATGATTTTTAATTATGTAGGGCAGGTGTCAGTCACTGACGAAGGAATGCGATTAGTAGTCGGTTAACAGCTAAATCCAGAGATTTAGCCTTTCCGGGAGGAGTGAGTAGGTTGACTGACCGCCGTTATATGACCTTATATGTGTTAATACGGCGTTAAACCCAACAAAAACCAAAAAACAAACAAACACAATATAGTAAATATATCACCCCTCAAGGACGAACAAGAAGAAAAGAAATATATTGTTTTGTAATTATGGAACGAACATCAACCATATAATCAGTCAATCCTTTAACTGCTTTCTTCATATAACTAAATGTTTTGAAAATAATACACAAAACTTACAAGTACTATAACTGCAACTGGACCAATGAAAGCCCATATGAGTCCTGTGCCGGTATCTAACCAACAACTGAAATACAGGAGACAAATTAAAACTTCTGATTTAAATAACTGAAAGTCACAATAATAGATAAGTTAACTAATCCGTTAATAGCCTCTGTGAATTTGCTAGACATCAGGCATGCACATTTAAAGAAACATCAAGCAGAATTTAACCATGCATTTTGAAAACAAACATAGCAAATGAAAGTACAAAAGTGTATCAACATTCCTGGTTTGGTTCATTTAGTAGGTTTATACAGACATAACACTATATGTGAAGAGGAAAGACCACGTGTTGAAAATTGTTTTCAATTAATTTTTAATCTATAATTTGCAGGATTTACAAGATGTTTAATTTATCTTGAAAAACTATGATAATGCAAAAAAATCTAAGTTACTTACTATTTGTCATTCCCATAACCATTAGTCTTAGAAATCCCTAATGAAATACCAACTATAAGAGCAGGCAACACTGAAAGAACATGGCATAATTAAAAGAACAATATTAAAGATTAATAGGCAGAATTTGATACATACATGTACCTAAACTAGGGAATAAGCAGTTAAATCTTTTTATTGTTATTGCAAAGTCGTATCCATCAAACCAAAAGCAACTTTGTTAAACTACACATTTCAATAATAATAAAGATTTTATTTGCTGACACGATCAGGACACATGTCATGCATGACATATATTACAGTATTTAAAATGCCGTATGTCATTCACATCAATATCGGGAATGACATAAAAGGGGATCAATATCTCTTATTGCTATTGTAATCCCCAGTTAAACTTCTTTTTTTTTATTAAACGCCTATTTACATATTTAATGGCGTTGTACAAAAAGATTTATAATAACAATAATAAATAAGTAAAACCCTTCCACCATAAATAATATCAAGTTTATAGGACCTACATTAATCACAGTTCATGATTCGACTTTATTTTTACATTTGCTTTTATTTATTTGATATTGAAAGTTGTGTCCTGAACAGTATTACATGATGCTACTGTTAACCGGACTTGTCCTGAACAGTGTAACATAACGCCACTATTAACCAGACATTTCCCTAAAGGCGTCAAAAGATCACCTTTAAAGGGTGTTATCGGTAGCTACATTGAAATACATCAGTTGAAGGAATAAACTGTTTGGGCTTTGCCACCTAAACAGAGTATATGTAGAATAGAACCTCATTTTATTCTAGTTTGATATGAGTCAACCAGTAAGTTACAAAAAAAACTGACTTACCCCACGCTAATGGCAATAATATTTTTATTCTAAATTTTGTCATGAATACATGTACAACACATATCAATATTTCTATACCGATTAGTAACATGAAGAAAAATACAGCCAAGAAGAAAAATTGTATCAATGCTGCTACAATAATACAGGCAATCTGAAAGATAATTAAACACTGAAATACTAAAAATATTAAAGATAGTGATCTTTTTAACACAAAAATAAGTACATGTTAATTCCATTGATAATTCAAATTTGTCGTCCTCAAGAAACATTATTAATCTCAGTCAAACATGCTAGAGTAGATGAGGTTTCAAATGTTAAGCATTGTTGAGGTTAATGATGCACTTGTGTTAGCCGCAACAATGTGTACTTCCATGCGTCACTGAAGAATTCAATTGAATTTGACAAACTCCCATGCGTCACTGAAGAATTCAATTGAATTTGACAAACTTCCATGCGTCACTGAAGAATTCAATTGAATTTGACATACTTCCATGCGTCACTGAAGAATTCAATTGAATTTGACAAACTAAGTGTTTTAAGGTACACACGTAGTGCAGTAAATATTTTAATAGATTCCAATTGGACGATACAATTTCAAATCATACTAGCAATATTCATGATTCGTTCACGCAAAATCCTCAGCAATGTATCAGTACTGAAAAAGACAACTTGAATCCCATTTAGTTAATATTTTCAACATAATAGAATCCACATACTTCAAGCGAAAAAAAGAAAACATTAATTCACTCACACGACTTTCCGTTCTGTTGACACCAACAAGAAATATTCCTAATGCTATTAATAAAGCAACACAGAGATTCATCAATATAACAGCTCTATCACTTCGTACAAGTCTAAAAAATAAGAAAAAAAGACACAACCTTGTATTTGTTTCATTTAAATACAGCAATCCTCATACTTTTACCCGTAAAGTATTGAATTTATCTATTGACATCTCCATGAAAGACTACCACCTACTAGCTGAAATAGCGTTTTTATTATTCTACTATTCAAAGACGTAGGTCAGACCGACTCTTGTGATTAAATTAGATTTGATTCTATTTGTGAAACTTCCAATTTATCCGTTTTAAACAATCGCACTGTGTGCCAAAGACTCAGTATTGTATCATCGGAAAAATAAAAAGGTAACGGCATTGTGCTTGTTTATCTATTTATTTTATTTTAAAATACGTATTTGTCAAAGTGGAGATAATCAGAAGTTAAAACATATTGTTTAAATTAGCCAACATAATAATGTAAAGTATGGTATGTAATGAGACTGATATCAAATTTTTAAAAACTGGTAAAGTATCTTACCTCCATACAATACAATGTAATATAATGGTTAATAGTAAACAGGCCATTGATATAGCACATCCAATTGCTGATATAATAGCTAATGTTTCAGTATGGCTTTCACTCTGAAATAATAAAAAACTTTCAATACACTTTATCATATTGCAACTTACATAAAAATATTATAGATATTGCACACGCATATATGAATATTTGTTTTAAATCGTATAACAGGGGTTGCATAAGAGATTTGTAGGTCTTCTGAGCTTGAACAAAAATAGTTGTCATAATATTCAGTCTTATTTTATGATAGAAACAAGACATGTCACAAATTGTATACAATACAAGGGATAATAATGTGTTTACATGTGAGTGTAAGCAGAAGGGCAATCATAATCTCCGCTCAGACATGAAGTAAGTCAAGTGAGCGTATTGAACTATGCCAGCACTATGACCTAGTCCTTGGTACTGCCACCAAAAGGTTAAACAACATGATGATTGGAAATTGACTGGGCTACACTTTTTTCTTAATCTCTTCTTTTATTTGCACCGTATTTTCTTGATCGGTTTTTGGCAACATTATTTATGTTTTCTTTAAACATTGTCCACTTAGTATGATAATATTATTGATGAAAACATGATGTACTTCACAGACATAGACATACCACTATGCAACAGATTTGTTTGCTTTTACTTCAAATAAGGCCACAATATAGCATCATCGCAAAGGTCTTACAATCGGTCAAAGCTCTTGTATAGCTTTTGTTTTGTTTTTTGTTTTATTGTCTTGCTGACTGTAAATAAAATTACAGACTTACTAAACGCGTCATGTGGGAATTAACTTATCATTTACGTCATATAAGTTTTACTTATTTAATACTTTGTAACCCTTATTGTTCCGCATAATGTTTAGCAATTCCTTGTCTAAAGCATCTATAAGTTTAGGTACACTAAACAGAATACAAGGTTGTCTTTCAGAAAATATGAAAAATGATACCAATACATACAACACCAGATGGACTCATCAAAATAGCGAAGTTTGTTAGATGATTACACGAACAGGTAACATGTGTTTCTGTATATGATATCATTTCACATCCTTCTGTTGACCAGGCAACAGCCCCATCGTCTTTACTGTTAATGAAACAACAAATAAAAGCTTAATTACAGAAAAGCATTATAAATGTTACATTAAAACGTGCATAATACTCCTTGCTCTTATACTAAGCTTGAATTTTAACAGGAAGCAAATACTCTCTTGCAATTTGTTCAAACATTTTCACCATTATTTCGCCTTATGTTGAAAGCATTAAAATACACTTATAAATAAGGACAGATTACTCAACAAGAAAAGCAATAATGCATAAATGCGTAAATTTACAAAAGTAGCGCAAAAATAATTGTATGTTAATTTTTATACAATTATATATATGTACTGTTTTTTAATGTACAAATTATCACAATGTTGTTCTCCTTCTTAGACTAAGTTTTTAAATTAATTGAATGAAATATATGAATAAAATGTCAGAAATGGGATATCTGCACAATATTTATTTTGAATTGCCAATGTTCCAAAAAAAGGTAAGAGACATGTACGGAGTTAACTGCACTGTTAACCATAAAATTTGTTCGAGGTATGTTTAATGTTTTTCATACTTACGTTTTATCAAAATCTAGAAACACACAAGTTGGATCTGTCATGGAGGTCTGTATATATATGAAAATAAAAACGAGTATATAACATAATAGATTAGAGTTTACGATGTGTCATAAGAGCCTCTGAGAACATCTCATTGGTAATATTAATTTTTAGGACATCGTAATAATGATGTAATGAAAATGTATTGTTCAAATTGTAAATTTTATGTAATGGCTTAAGTTTTAATCATATGAAATTTATTAATCAGGTCTACAGTACACCACAATACAAATATACAACGTTTAGATGAAACACTAGTACATAACGTGGATATATACATAAGTTTATTAATCTACAACCTCTTTGAAATTAAATGATACAAAAGAAGCATTTTATGATACTAAAGAATCATCTTACATTTTTAACTACAAGTTTGACTATGACTGGTGGAGATAAATTGTCAACATTAGCCTCCGTTAGTAGCTGTACTGATAGAATATCTGAATTTATCATCCCTTTTCCATCAAATGATTCCACAGTACTGCAAATTACACAAAAATCATATTAAGTATACATATGAGCTGATGGTAGTAGAAATAAAGATAGAGTGGAGTTTGACCCGAGAGAGAGTAAAAGCCGAACTCGAAAAATATCTTCAAATTAAACTACAATCGTAGAAACCTTAACAAAAATAAGTACAACGTTATTTATATACTTAAAACTTGGACTGAGTATTTTATTTAGCATCATATTCACTTACTGTTCTCTTACTGTTGACAATGATAATGCTGTCGCTTTGTGAAACGGTTCATTTGTACGCGCTGGTTCGTAAAGGAGGTAATCGTAAAATGGTCATCGCAATAATGTTACTGAAAATGTGCTCTGTGGTTTAAAACACCAAAGCCAAGAGTCTATATCTTATACAAATGAAATACAAATATAATCGGTTCATACAAATGAACAAAATAAACATAAAAAATATTTAATAGAAAACTACATACCCATTAACAAACAAATCTTTTTGAACAAATTCTAGAGGGGATTTATAGTGCGCACCATTAAAACATGTTGATGAAAGTCCTGAAATTAATAATTATTATTCATAATATTATATAATATTTATGAAATAATAATGATATTTGAGACATTTTGATTTACTTGTCAAAAATTAAAGTTTATATATACTTGACGATATATTCAGTCCGATATATATATTTATTTATTCGGATGTTGTTTCCATCACTTGAGATACTTTTTGAAAACAGACTAAATCTTCTAAAGGTTCATTAGATAACTTGGTTGATTTGCGTTTTATCCATATTATTTTATTTGACATACTTGCAATACAGTTGTCAATTTTAAGCACGTTTATAGCAACATTTTAACACTGCGATGAATGTTACAACGCGCCCTTTGAGGCAAGTTTATTTCCCTAATATATTTTAAATTGACAGCTTTTACAAACACGAACGTTTCCATTAGATGCTCACTCAAAATGTTGAGAGCATTATGTTGATGCATGTTATCAATAAGTCTAAGAAAGCTTGTTAGCTGAATCATCTTTAAGCAGAGCTATACATAAAATACAAGAAAAGAGAAAGTATTTGGGCAAATAAGTATATACAAATGTATGTGTTTACCTAAGTTTGTTAACGTTTGTCGCTGAACAGTTACACCCGAGTCTCCTCTTTGGTTCGTATGTGGAAACGTAATTGTCTGGGCAGTTCTTCCAATTTCTGTATCTATGACAGAAAATATTCGTTTAGGAAAATATGACACTAGTCAATCTGAGCAAAGTTTATCAGAGTTTTCATTAAAATAACATCTTTATTCAGTTGTTGTCAAGGTAATTTTATTACATGGACATTGATTAAACAGGGTATGGAATTTTAATTTACAAGCCAATTAAATTAATTGAATCATCAATTTCATTTATAATATTCCTATGCATTTGTACTTAAAATGTTAATATAAGACATTATCAACATAGAGTTTACTTACAGATATTTTCTTTTTTTATGTCTATAATATCGTTGTCATTTAATTCGTTACATTTCAATTCTGTAACTAAATTAAGATGTTTATCAAGAGTTTTGATGATATCACTTCCTTGAATGTTAGTCTGAAGTAGATGACATAATTATTATAATAGTATAAACTAATTTTTAAACTAGAATTAGGAAATAGAACGATATCGATGCTACTTAAGAATTGAACTTGTGAGATATATTTTGTTATCCTATTTGAATAGGTTTGAACTTTGTTCAATTATGGGTATATCTTCAACTATTTCATAAAATTACGTCATTGTAACTAAACACTTAAATTTTTAGAAACCATTTCACGGCCTACTTGTTTTATACATGAAGTTATTTTTGCTTAAACTCAGTTTTTATATTTACTTTGTGTTAAGTTATATTAGCATTGCAAACCTGCTCTGTCCATTCTTCTTTATACTTTGGATCAATTATATTGCTTAGAGTTCCAACAACGTTCTGAAAAAAAAACAAATTATGTAATATTGCATCTATTGGAAAACCATATATGAAATCATTTCCATGCCATTTCCATTTTGTGAACATGTTTGCTAGATGAGCGTGACCTTCAACATAGTTGTATGGAGCATATATTTAAAACCATAAGACCAATAATGAAACACACGATTGCTGAATTTGAACATGTGAGTACATTTTGTTATAATTATATACGTATGAATTATGATTGTTGAATGGCATGTGTTGCAAAGTGGTATTGTGCGATCGACACTTTTGACAAAAGTAATTTTCCAATTTTGTCCTCGTTCAAACATATTACTAGTGACAAGCTAAACAAAATACCTTAGTTTCATTTTGTCTCGTTTTAGTTTTCCTTTTTATTATCGCAATGTATACTCTCGTCAGTGTCAAACAAGCGTTCAAGTTCATACTTAGATAGTTGGGAGAAAATATTTGATGACAAACTCCACAGAAGTACGACGTTCCTGAATAAGGACTCTTGTTGTCAGACGCGCTATAGACCGACCTAATCGACCAGGTAACTACCTTGTTATAGATTGCATAATATACATACATCAGATATTTCATCTGTAACAGTGTCAGTTGCATCAACAACATCATTTACACTATTTGTGATATCAAGTATGGACTTTATCACATCAGTATTATCTTTAAAGTTATCATCATCATCTGTTAGCTCTTCAAGATCTTCAGTTACATTAGTTAGAACATTAACTGTATAAGTGGAGACAGTTGTTGAATTTAATACTTCCGTAATCTAAAATTGTCATATACACATATTAACATGGTAATACAACAAAACTATTTCCAACGTGAATATCATGGTTTTCTTATAAAGCTTTATCTAATGACATATTACTAAACAAAAATGATTTGTATAATTATCATTTCACAAGGATAAAAGCAAACAAACTCAATTAAAAACCCACTAAGTGTCCCAAATGTACTGCACAATTTGAAACTTGTTGCATATTTCATGTCATTCTACATTGAGGGTTGCCCGCAAGACTGTAGTAACTCGCTCTTTAACGCAATACACTATAACTACAGTCTATAAAGTCAAATCTCGGTTGACCAAAGTTGTTATTATGGCATGCATAATATAACTTCGAGAAATTTCACCAGCTTTTATAAAGAATGTACTGTGCTACCATGTCTATGAATAACCAATGCCATTTAATGCGCCATTCCTGTTTTTCATACTTGATTACTATACATTTTATGGAATATTTATTAAAGCTCTAAAACAGTAGTGTAATACAATTCAATTGTAAGTGTAAATAACTTTCTTACAGTTTGTTTTATTTCATCAAGATCTTCCTCACTAACAACACAATTATTTACAACCTGTCCCCATTCTCCACCAATTAAACAACCCCTACGTATATCACCTAAATATCAGATGTGTAAACGTAAGTTCTTGGTTATACAAGTAACAGTTGAAACAAACTCACTCCAGTTTTGTGATAGAAGTGTATTTTTAATAACAAGAGAAACATAAAAATCAGCTAATACATATCTATAGATGGATGAAAGGATTGCATATAGTCTCTTTAAATGCATGTTTGAGCAGCTCTTAAATAATCTTGGTTTAGTAAAAACTGTCCAACAAATGTTTTATAATACTATACAAAATGTAATAACTGCACTATAAAAGTTTTGGGGAGTTAACGCCATAGCAACACGGTGTATAGGTCATATAACGGCGGTCAGTCAACCTACTCACTCCACCTGGAAAGGCTAAATCTCTAGATATAGCTGTTAACCAACTACTAAGCGCATACTTTCGTCAGTGACTGACAAGTGCCCTACATAAATAAAAATCATTGGTAGGAGGGAGAATGGCCGTAGAAATAATTTCATGACCAAGCTCCACGAAAGTATGCCCTGCCCGGGAATCGAACCCACGAGCCCTCGATAAGTTTACTTCGGTGCTATCAACTGAGCTAGCCAGGCGGCTGCTCTATAATAAGTACAGCGAGTTTTCTTTCACACAACAATCACCAGGACTCTGCTTTGGGTACATCTGGCAAAATTAAGAGTTATAGGAAAACTAAAAATATGATTATTTTGGAGTGGATTCTATGTCAAACACTATACAAAGGAAGAATCAGCAGATTTTGGTAGAGTTATGCCCACTCCTATGTATATACTTACAATGTAATCATTAGCAAAGATGTTTATATTATGTAAGGTCTAGTGGTTCAATGTAAAGCATTGAATTTATATTGAGATCATAGATTTACCTGTTTGATATGAGCTGGAACACGGAAGGGTCACATATTCACCAACTTCTGTTAGTGGCCAAGTTATTTCATTTTGTGATACAGCTCTGCATGTAGTTACTATAAAATAGTTTGTACCATGAAGCAGGCATAAATTCAGTGTAAAAGCAATAATGATTTACAATATAAAAATGTAAATTGAAATTACTATGGCAATGTTGGTACTAGTTATGCATACAAATCACACCTCAAATCAAACTGAAGTTCAATTAATTAAGGAGTTTCATACTGTTCTTATACACATAAAGGATCTCTTATTGTACATGATATTTCTGAAGCCAATAGTAAGCCTATGCTTAGTTTGTTAATTTCACAAGTTAAATTCAGATGTTACCCTGTACAACTCAAATTCAATCTGTGAATTGGATGGATTTTTTTATTATTCATATATATATATAAAATTACTAACTGTCAAGTTATTATTAATTAGTAATTTTAAGACAAGATAATATGTACATTTAATTACTGTTATAATTTAAGGGCGGATATAGTTAATAAAATACAAAATAAACATAAACTGGGTCAATCTAACCTGCAAACACCTACCGGGACAAGCAGTTTGAGAACAAACTTGTGTATCACTGTTATCTCCAATACAATTTGTTTGTAAATCATCTGATGTATAACATATTCTAGTTCTTGTTCTAATACCACCATCACAACTAACTGTACATTCATTCCATTCTGTCCACGTACCCCATGTACTATCAACTATCAAAAACATTATTGAATTACATTGAAAATTGCTTCTATCAGCAGACCATCAATAATTGCAATCTCTCGTATGCAAGCAATCACTTCTTAACAATTTTCAGTTAAACTCGCCACTTATTGTATAAGACATTTCTTTAAATTCACCGTTGTAAGTTCAGTAAGAACCAATTGATCGTTGGTGAGCAATTAAATCACCATTTACACCTCAATTCTTGAGTAATCTTTATGTATACTATACGGGATGTCTTATCTTGCATGTCATACTGCAAACTGACTATTTTCAGGACATAGTTCGCAATTAAGAAAAGGTGTGTCACTAATAAACTTTCGTTAAAATTGCATGTCATTATTGATATCGCATGCTATGGACTAACACTACTAAGATAGCGCTAAAATGTTAGTACGTAACTATTGTTGGGGTTAACTCAGTCTTGTCAACTGTAGAAAAAAATAGAATTTATTGATGTTAATAGACCAACAAATATAGTGATTTCAGCTAAACACTTTGGATATTGACATACGAAATCACACACCTGGGAAAAGCAACACGAATCGCTGTATCTGCTATATGCAACGGGTTGTTGAAGTAAACGAATACAAATGACAGATGGAACTAGCTTCATCAGTGAAAATGGTAGTGGTCGAAGTGATACAGGTTGGCAAATATGCGGCATTATACAATTTAAGTTGTAAGCCTAAAGTGATCCATTTCAATAGAACCTGCTACGATTGACTGTGATAAGTGGTAAGAATAAGTCACGATTGTTTTGTTTACCTGAACAAACGAAACCATCCCCATTAAAACCAGACCTACATTGACATTGATAACTTCCTAATGTATTTATACAATCAGCAGTAATGTGACATTGGTCCGTATCGGTGGAGCATTCATCTAAATCTGCAATGGAAACAAATAAATCGTTATAAATATCGAATACTAAAACAAAGGTGTGGGATTAGTTAAACCATATAAGTGCCTAAATGTCAATCTTGTAGCCGACGAGTTAAAATGTTTTAAGCGATTCTTAAATTTTGGTCTACACACAATATTGTACACACTGAACTTAAGATTGTATGGTGGAAATAACTCTTCTTACAAAAAGATTTACGTCTGTGCTATCAGATATGTTAAACTTAATCGATATTACCTGTACATGTTACACCGTCCCCATAATGTCCTGTCTTACATTGACAAAAGTAACTTCCATCATTATTGATACAATTAGCATTGAAGTCACAATCATTAGAACTGTCACATTCGTTTATATCTGTAAATTAGAGAACAGAAGTGTCCATACAGTAATAAATTAATATTTTGAGCAAAAAAGCGTTTAATGAAACTCTAAATTCTAAATTGGTGTAAAAATGGAATGCATTTTACTCAGTAAGCTTAGATGAAACTTTTCAGTGGGTGAGTTAGCCATGTGCCTAAGCAACATTGTCTCAACAAACAAGGTTTTTAAAGTTTTGAAAAGCGATCTATGAACTTTAGTCTACTTACAATATAGTATATACGGAATGATATATTTTATGCCGATAAGTATCCTTTTAGTATCAAGATAAGACTAAATTTCGCCCTGTTGTGATATATCAAAAGTGATCTTACCTGTACATATAAGACCGTCCCCAGTATATCCAGTCTTACATTGACACAAGTAACTTCCATCATAATTGATACAATTAGCATTGGTGTCACAATCATTAGGACTGTCACATTCGTTTACATCTGTAATAAAGAGGATAGACGTACCGACGAAGTTATACCAGCAAGAAAATTTTATAACAATTTATTTAGCTCTTATAAAATTGGTACAAGACGTGTCTCTATCTTATCATACAAAAAAGAATAAAAACGCTCAAAGATGAGTTAAGTTAATACGTTAACTGTATTGCATTCTAGTTTAAATAAATGAATGTGCAAACAAAGTTTCGAGTCACTTGATTCAAATTTATAGATTATGCCCCCACCCGCAAAAAGGACGACGACGCCAACATTGTCAAAGCCAACGCTGTTGCATATATGACCTTGAAGCCTTGTCATGATACAAAAAAGTAAACCATCAAACCAAAACTATTCTCCGTATAATTATTTAGTAATAGCTAAAATCAAGTATTAAATGAACTTACCACTACAAGTGAATCCATTGCCTGCATATCCAGTTTTGCATTCACATAGATAACTACCAACTATGTCTATACAATCAGCATTTATATCACATTGACTAACACCATTTGAACATTCATTGATTGCTGAAATTATGATGACGTAATAATTAACAGAACTTTCCTTTTCTATTTGAAATTATGGCTGTCTATTAGATCAGTTATTTACGAACGCTGACATGCCTAACAAGTTGTCCATATGTCGAACCGTTGTACTACTTATTAAGTGAATACATGCAAATATGTTAATATGTTAAATTAAGCTCCTAAAGTAACGAAATGTTGCTACCCCAGAAGTTATGGCGATATTAAAAAGTTATCAAGTAGGATACAGAGATTTCCTCCGTTAAAGAGAGAGCAGTTTATGATAAGAAGATAACAGACATGCTCTAAGACAGCTATTTTGGTAAAAATGATATTTCTTGAACATGTAAGATTCTAAATGGAGGTATCAGTCTTGCTTTTAACTTTAGAAGATATCTCCATATAGTATAAATATTGACAATTAAGTGCAACCATCTATGTTCAAAACCAACATCATAGTTGCGACTCATAAATGCTAAATGAAGAATATTTTCTATTGCTACACAAATTCGATGAATATTATTGATCTCTATCTAACATAAAGGTTTCAGAATTTCATATTTTTAAACATGAATGTTATTCATTATTAAGTAAGTTTGGGTCTTTGTATGTGTCTGTCCTGTTTAGCTAAAGTCTTTGAAGAAGACATTTCATGTCACAAATCGTTCCTGGATTGCACTATTACTAGACTTCCAATCTCCGTAAGCACTACCATGCTCTCTCTCATATAAAGCCATGGCCAGAAGGTAGAATTGAATTTGTATATAAAGTGCCATACAAATTTACGCATGTAAAAGTGTTTTTTTCAAAAATAGAATTAAATTTGATTTCATTTTTTAGGCATTATGATAGTTATAATAGACAGTAACAATTGAAAGAAGAGTAATGTTTTTTATACAATTCTAATTGTATAGATAATGCATAAATAGATTTGGGTATTTTCTTCTTAAGTAAAAAAATAATCAAATACAAGTCAAACTTTTACAAAAGTGTAATGGAAATTATCAGAGGTTACAAAGAATTCCTGTCGGCGACGGTAATCACTCAACAAGGAAAGCAAATCAGTTTCCACAGGTGGAAGTGATATATATATTATATACTTGTTCTTGTGTCTCATACCTGCTATATTGCATTCTATGAAATTTAACAAGTTGGTGAAAAGGTCAGCAACAGTCGAACCACACAGTTCTGTGACACATAAAGCCATGGTGTCCGCAATCCTAAAATAATAAATATGCATTAATACATGTATAACAATGTTTGTATGTTGGGTCAATTGTGAATTCAATCATGTTGTAAAACATATTTGATGAAAAAATTATGCACGTCAAATGTAATTAGATGTTTAAAAAATATCAATTTAGCTAATATCCAAGTTCGTCATCAAAATACTTCAAAGAAAAAAATTGTACTGAATGGAAGCGACTTTTACCCGCGACAAAATCATCAAATTAGCTATTGATAGGCCTATTAATGACATTTTCACTTAAAATGGTGTTATAAGCAGCAAAAGGTATTGTCGCTCAAGGCATCTATTAAGTAGACATTCCATATTGTTATCAAACATGTTATGTTAGCCATTATGAGAAAAATATCGTACACATAGTTTGTTCGTGTCTGAACAAGCTAATGTTACTAAGGCCTTACATGACGTATAAACTTTATTTTATGAAGAAAATGCAAGTTATATTTATCATAACCAACGCAGACTTTGATTCTTATGGTAATTTAAAGAAACATTTTAAAACATCTTTAAAACACAAAGCCATACGTTATAGGTAAGTTTGAGGGGATCGGAGTGATCTGATTGAGAAGCAGCTAAGTCGATTGCAGACCTGTCTCTCGGCAGATATTCTCCTAATAATCAAAAGTCAAAGACTTACGTATACAAGCTCCTAAAAGTTGGAAATGACACGATCAGTTTATTTTTAAAGAACGTAAGGATGCACTTCCATTGGCAAGTTCATTATGTAAGAAATCACGTAAAGTATAAAATGTCACTTACGCACAAGATAGTCTTGTATTTGGAACATCTATATTCAAAAAAGAAAAACATTGATCAAAATCCACTTGTTTGTCTTGTATACACCTTACATCTGAGTCTAGAAAGAACAAACTATTGCTGTTATGTATGTGCATTTTGTCTGTTGCTTTTCTTGGTGTGCTTTCTGAACCCCCTTTTTAAGTATAATACTTAAAAATGGGTTCAGAAAACACACCAGGAAAAGCAACAGACATAAAACACAGACATACCATAAAGCGAAAAATACAAAGAGGAAAACGGTTTTAGATTAAAAAAATATATTATGGATGCCACAAACAAATAAAGGAAATAAAAACATAACAACTTTTAGTTATAATTATGTTTTTATTGAAATGAACAACATAAAATACAGAATGCTTACGTGTGTCAGACGTGTTCGGTTGCTTCCATATTTATCACAACAATTGCTTTTTCTTGGTACGTGTTACTTTAACGTTAATGGGGGAGCTAATCAGGGCAAAGAGGAGTCGGGTTAAAAGGGTAAACGTATGTAGAAAAGATCTGTCGTATGGATATTGTTCAATTTAATTAGATACGTGTTGTATGTAAAGCTCGCCAAACAAGTAATAATCAGTAACATTTAAAGCAAGTTACATATTACATTTTGGTAAATAGTTTTTAATAATAATAATTCATGAAATAGAAGTTTGCATATCAGCACTAAACAAATGTCATCTATCATAATATATTATGTCTATGTTGTGTTATTAGTGTCGAAGTAACTGTGACTATTCGATGTCATATTTTGTTCTTCATTTGTATCTATATTCCCGCACTGTGTTTGTCTTTTAGTATAGTCGTCCATGTTTAATTCATATATTTGTCCATTTTTCTTCTTCATTAATGTTCACTTTTCTTTATGTTTAATTTGTATTATGTATAAATGATATGAATTAGTACTTCGATTACTACGGTCACGATAACTTTATCATAGCACAATGAGCTAAAACAAGATGAAATTAAAAAACCTGTTTGATCAATAGATCATAAATAAAACAACTCTTGGTGGAAAAATATATATTATAGTAGATGACATATGTTTTGTGTCTAAGATAATATGCTATTTTTGTTGGGTTTAATGCCGTAGTAACAAAATGTATAGGTCATATCATGGCGGTCAGCCAACATACTTACTGTGCCTAGAAAGGCTAAATCTCTGGTTTTAGCTGTTAACCAGTTACTAATCGAGTTGTACATCATTAATATAGTTTGAATTATTAGTATCATTAATAGCTGTCGGCGCGATATGACCTTTTTGTGTTGGTGCGCCGTAAAACCCAAACAAACAGTTACTAATCACATATGTCCGTCAGTGAACAAATATCTATTTCAGGATTGAACTGTAGGTGTATACTATACAAACCTATTAAAATGTCACATTGTTCTAGTGTGGTTGTTTGTATCTCCGTTTGACGTATTATTCTACCACTATTGGCACTACTGATACTAAATATATCTGAATTCAATGCAACAAATGTTGGACATAACGTTTGTAAACCATCTAAACATGTAAACAAACCAGGAAAGTAACTCTCCCTGCAAGAGAATTGGTAAGTTTTATTTGGTTTAATGCCGTAACAACAAAGATTATCACCATTTTTATGGCTGCCATTTCATTCAATTTAGCTTCCTTACAACCCGTCCATCTACAAGAGCAAAATTTTCTAAATGCCTTATAACAGAGAAAAAAACATTGTCGAATGTTTAAGAAAATGTACAACATGTCCGAATAAGGCTGGAAACAGCCTATCCTTTGAGACACTAGATTCGAAATCCTGCAAGTAGCTTACTGTATCGAGTAACAGCGCAAAGTACATCTAATAGATCCAGAATCAAAGTTAAATGCTACTTGGTGATAAATTTTATTCATGAAATCTACAATTATTATTTAATATATACATTTAATATATTTTTACAATTATCGTCTGCATTTTGATTCTTTTCTAATGGCATGTGCTTGTGTTAGAATAGAAATTACGATAACCAGATAAATGAGCGTGGATAAAATCAATTAATGTTGTAAGAAAAATATTTTTTTTAAATAGAACAATTGCATGCGGCACATATACGGTAGGATAATGAGTACTGATTGAAATCAATCCACAAAAGCTAGTTTCATTAACATGAGCTTAATTGATACAACTAGACATTTAGCAAAGTAATCTAAATTAATATCAACCCAATTCTTATTTACAAAAGCAAGAGCCATGACCATCAATTGGTGTTACAAATGAACATGTTTTCTTACCCACAGAAAAAGTTGTAAAAGTTGTATGCACCACCTCCTTGAAAGTTGGTGACATTAGAATAGCAATCAGGAACTGTTTTACATTGAGGCTCTGAAAAAAGAAAGGATGATGATTAAACAGCATTGTCAGACAAATGTTGACATCGTTCAGGATTATCTTGACCCCACCTGATTTACTTGAGCGACTAGCGGTCAATTTTTTATACTCTGCAACTTTAACGACAAGTGGCTTGAAATAATCATTATTAGAGAAAACTGGCCGAGTTCAGAATGGACCATTCGGAATACCTCTTAACTCGTCGCTTGTGAGTTTGCGTTATCTTCTACTTACATGTATTTTAATTTTATGATTTGGAGTATCATCGAGCCAGCGACCTATGGCAGTACTTATTTCATATATACGGATATGTTCATGAAATATCGAATATATGTTAGTATGATATTCTCTGCTTTATCTCGTCTTCAACAGTGGAATCACATGACCAGCACGTGAGCTGTAAAAACACCGGACCAAGCCCTAAGTTTCAAATGAAGTTTGTCCTATGATTCAACATTTTGGCAGAGTAAATGTGATCTGATGTTTCTGATGCTTACATGAACCTTATGTCTCCGACATAATCTAATGCAAGACAGTTATTGTCTTAATCGTTTTTTTTGGTTTTTTAACGTCGCATTAAACACATATATAGGTCATATACACGACGGCCAGCTCTTCCTACTATAGGTTTCCTGGACACTTATCTATCACCAGTACCTATTTACCCTACCACGAGGCCGACAACTCATGAATAGGGTATGACCTGCCGCGACCGGGTTTCGAACCCGCGTTCTCCGGATTCGAAGTCAGACATGCTAACCACTACGCCACGGCCGCGTTATTGTCTTGAAATGTCGCAGTTGTAATGTTGGCGAGCCAAGCAAATGGTATGTAAGGTAGATAGTCCATTGTCTTAGGATGTGTATGTTAACATTTTATGTGTATCAGTAAACTCATGGGGATGAAAATTAGGAAAATAGAAAAGTTTACTCTCAGTTTGAATGTATTAAATCATTTTTAAATGGTATTTTGTAGTACTTTCAGTCTTGGAAACACATAAGTCCACAATATTGTGTAATAGTTTCAAAACATTTATTCTTGTGAAAAGAAAATTACTTATTTAGTATATGTGGCTCAGTAGCTAAGAGTGTATACATTACTCACTAGTTTCTATACAGATAATAAAAGAATATTTCTGAATATATTCATTTCTCCCTGTTTTAAAGTTAGGCTCGTCTTTTGTTAGATTGAAGCGCTAAGTTAAAAAATGATTTATACAGGATGGGGCGGACATTTATGGTTTTTAATATATGGATATCTACGAATTTAATTTGAATCTTTGCCGCCGTACTTATATTTGGTTTGTGTGGGGTAGTAACTTGAAAGTCAGTGAACAGTTTGATATTTATTGCGTTCAAGTATTTAACTTTTAGTCAAGCAGTAAATATCATCACAAAGTATGCGTCACATTATTAATTCTACCCATAAGTCTCGTCCAAGGTTGATTAATTTGTCTTTTCGTCAATCGATAGTAAATGGTCACACCCGTTTAAACTGATTTAAATCTGAGATCAATCGCTCTAATATGATAGCTACTTAATTAAAGCTACATGGTCACTGCTGTTGGCTATTTTTTTTTTGATATTTTAAAATTGCCTTTCAATGTATATTACTGTGTAAAGAAAATGCAATCTTAATATTTTAGGCAAACTAACCTATAGATTGTGAGAAATATAAAACAGAACAGAACTGCATTTACTTTATTTACAATTTGTACATAGTACATCATCAATATAAAATAAATTGTTCTTGTTTCTTTTTGTTTTGTAAGAAGACTCGCGCATATTTAAAGGGGATTGTCCGTTACTAAGTTGCCCGAACATGTAGTGGGAAGACCCCTTTGACTCTATAATGTATATTTAATCTAACCACTATAAAATAAATGTATTTTGTCATTAAAACATTTTTAAACTAAAGTCACCGCCCCTCCCCCCCCCAAAAAAAAGTTCTAAAAGTATCTATATTGTTATATTACAAAGGGGGGAGGTTTTATACTTATACGTAAAATCAACATCTTTTACGGTTGTATGTCAATTTGTGATACAATTTTCATCACCAGAATTTTGCTTTACTGCTTCCAAATGTTTCTGTATAATTTTTAGGGTTTTTAAAAAAGTTGAGATTTTTGTACGAGCCGCTTTAAGATTTAACTAGTAGCCTAATACGCTAGATACGCTTCAGCGCATGTATAACAATTGTGGGTGCAATCAAATAAACTAAACTAGATAAATCAAGAGATTCGAAAATTACATCGTCATGAACCAGTGTATACTCAAATACAACAACAACAGCAACTCAAATATTTGCAAATGAACCGAAATAAGTTAATATAAAATCTTCAAAATGCTACCCATAACACATAATAATGTAAAAATCCTGGACAGTGATTGGTTAACTTGTCATCCAATAGAATGGCTGAAACATGATTATATCACTTAACTAAGCAATATTTATGTAAAAAACGTTTGAAATAAAATGATATCTTCCTTGAATAAGATGAAGCAATATCCAAAAAAAAACGTTTACTCAGTTTGTAAATATATTACAATTAAATCCAAAATTGTTACTGACATCAAAGCGATAATGGTTACATATGCAATAAAATACTCAATAAATTTGCACGATCGACTTCACATCAGAAAATGTCATACCTGGGATAACATTTTATATTATTAAAAATGTGACAACTTTTGATCAAACGTATACAATATGACAGAAATGTTTGTTTCATCCTCATTGCTTCCCTGGCAGCAGTAGCGTGTTCAATTACACAAAACGTTACAGAACGTTACATAACGATACATTCGGAACTCCTCGGCCATTCGCTGAGAATTATCTAATCTGATACACAATTATGCGATCGTTAAGGCAATGAGTGATGTTTCAAAATTTACGGACTAAAAACGACCCATCACTCATTGCCTAAAAGATCATATATGTGTTTACTTCACACCGGTAGTTTCAAAATAGCGTCTAAATATGTCCGAGATTATCCCGGCGAATGGCCGAGGAGTTCCGAATGTATCGTTACAGAACGTTACAGAACGTTCGGTGTAATTGAACAGGCTACAGACGTTGCTTGGACAAACGACGGGTTTAACGCCACAGCAAAATCTTTGGCGGTCTACTGTTAAGTCAATCTGATTAATGATCAAACGAATTCACCAGGTAGTTGCTGTCTAAAGTTAAATGGTCTCTACAACATCCCGGACTTATAAGACTTTCAAATTGACAATAGAGGCAGGTGATGCCGGGGAGGTATCGACGGTAGATTGGTCATCATTGAATAGCCAACGCCGCGTTGACTCAAATCACATCAAAAACCTACCTCGTTGCCCCCTTTAGTAAGAAACTTGCTAGCTCAGTACTGGGGAACCAGGATGGGGATTAGTGAGTGACTAATCTCATTTGTAAGAACTTGTTTCACAATCGAGCTAAAATAAAAAAAGTCGACCCTAACTTGACAATTCTTAACCTTACCTAAACGGTATTCACAAGAAGCCCTTAGATTAAAGTTAAATGATGAAAACAAGGAGACAAATATATTTTCCAGGTTATATATTCCACCATCACAATTATTTCGTTGATATAACAAACAATCATACACGACTTCACCTTCCCCTGTGACACTGTGAAGTAAAAAAGAGGAAGTGTAAAAGTAAAAACAATAACAGTGAAGAATGTGCAAAAAGTTTACAGTCTACAGTCACGTGATCTACAACAACAGCTTATAAGGTTAAAACTTTTTGTCGGTTTCTTTTCCAGACAAATTATTAAACGATATAAAGCACTATATAACGCATAGAATAACTTCTACTTTCTTTCAAAGAAAAAATTAATTGATGCTTCGGCTTTAAATGTTACCTTTAAATTTAAAGGTTGTGTAGTTTGTAGTTTTTGTTTGCATTTTTTTGCAAAATGTGTATTATGTGGTTGGGGTAAGAAAGTTCGGACCCCCCCCCAGAAAAGTTCGGACCCCCGCTAGAAAAAATGCCGGATCCGCCCCTAAATTCATGAGCTATGAATGCATTTTGTCATTACCCCATACGGACAAAATTTAAAGTTATGTGACCTCCCATAGGGTTGAACTGGTGATATGTAATTACATTGAGCAAAGGAGTTTGAATAGAGAGTATAGTGAAATCAATGTATATGTTACATTCCATACTAAATCAATATTGTGTTGATACCTTTAAGAACCAAAACAGTAAATTCGTCACAATCAAAAAAATATATCATCCGAACTAAAATTCAATACGCACACGTATTCAATGATAAGGCGTATACAAAACAGGTGTTAACATATTCGTTAGTCATATTTCATAAATTTTCTTAATAAAATCAACATAATGTGAATAACCTTGAAATGTGGAATGTCGAAAATATGACTAGTTCAATATCTGTAGTGAATGTATTATAGTTTATTATAATATAGTGTATCCAAAGAAATTTGAACTGTAATTTAAGTTGTCTGGGACTATAACAAGTTCAAATATTGCAGCATATATGCTAAAAATCATGAGAAGTCCAGAAACCTGTAATTTAATGTATACTATGTATGTCAATATTGAACATAATGTATATAATATTGCACAATGCGTAAGTCATTATAACTGACCTCAGTGTACTTAGTGCAAGGTATATGTTCTGCCTCGCCTGGTGGCTTGAGCTGCCAATTCAAAAATTTCAATTGTAAAGTCATATCGTTTCATCATCGTTGCTCAGTTGAGACCTTGGCTTGATTGGGGTCTGCGGAAGCCAGAACCTAGGTGCCACGCCAGACTCTTTGACATACGCTCGTAGTAGCTTCAGACTTTAGTATATTCGGTTATCTTAAATTGTTCTATGGATTCGCTCGCACCTTAATTTTGACAGTTTTTACAAAAAAAAAAATTTTTTTTTCCTCGCTTGTTCATAAAAATTTGGTCAAACTGCTATATAAAGCAACTGAATAAGGATTTTTTTTTTCTTCGCTCGCTCGCCCCATTTTTTTATAGAAAAATCCGTAGAACACATCATCAACTTGTTGTGGCCTAACATATATGTTTGGTGGCTGCTATCGTTCAGCTATCTTATAAGTCTTGTCATTTTACATACATGTTCGGTATCATAATGAGCTATTAAATTGTCAACTGACTGTGTTGTATACAGTAGCTGAAACCCGAGTTGTATTTATACGGTTACGGCATTGCTGTATGTAATATCGGCAACGCCATAGATCTATCTCAAATGTGCTCAAATTTATCATGTAACTCTGTAGTCCATAACGTTTCATTCATTTTTCGGCGTAGCTGTCTAAGCTGGATTTTGACCTACATTTCTGTATAATGACGTCTGTCTGGGGATTTCGGAAATCCGCCGTTCTATTGGATGATTTTATAAGCACTGAAAATGACGTACGGGGGAAACAGAGAAAATCCCCTCTTCGATTGGATGGCCCTGACACGCGCGAAAAATAAAGGCCACACTATTGTAATGCAGTGTTTTACGAAATTTTGCTTCGTTCGTAGATTTTTTTTTTTGGGTAGACTTCTATTGCTTTCCAAAGTGTTTTTTTATATTGTAACAATAAAAAGTTACGTGTCAAACACAATATTTTATGGGTAAAATGAATTACGTCTCCAGATGTGAACCGGTTTCTAGTAAAAAGTCTGACATATTACCCAATAATTATTAAGTAAGCCTCACTACGTCCAGTTTCCGGGGTTTACACTTTGAGAGTCACAGCTCCACATCTATACTATTAAATTTGTGAGTTTCCTGTTTTGTGGAAGAAACTGCGCAGCTTTAAATAAATCTTTTGTTTGTCGCTGGAGCACACATATACCGGCATATCAAGTTGACAATTCTTTTTGACAAAGCCTCTTGATATTTGCAAAAACTGCCAAAAATCAACAAAAAAATGGGGGGGGGGTTGTGTCTAAAAATAGATAAAACTAAAAATAGACACGTCAAACCAAACTCCCCGCAGCGGTTATCTCCCTTTATCAAATCAATAATTAACTAGGTTTTTTCCCTAATACCTATCTTCGTCAAGTTTCGTAATTGCTATTTTTAGAAATTTTCACCACGTGACGTGGGATTTTCCAGAAGTCATAGGGTAACGCATTTTCCGAAAATGGCGAAACCAGACGCTCTACAGCGTGATCGTAGTTAGTTATCGTAAAAATAATGGTTTATCGACATAAAAACAATGAAAAGCCGTAGTGGATCATAACTTTTGCGTTGATTCTGTTTGTACAGGTGTAAAATACATTTTTTTTCATCTTTTTTTGCGATGTAAATTGGGTATGACTGAAACACGAAATGGAGATTTTGAGGCGAAATGGACGAAATGGAGAATTTGGGGCAAAATGGGGTTTTGATTGTTTAATCTATTTTGTGTACTGAAAATGAACAAAGGTAAAATAAACTACACAAATATCGATAAACTGGAAAGAATGTTTAACTTATATTGATTTATTGCCGAATTCCCACAAATAATCGTACCTAAGTCAGCATATAAAGACAAAATCGTTGCACATTTTCTGTTTTTAATATCATCATATTCTAATTATAAAAAAAAACAATACAATCAACAGCATAATTTGAAAGCTAAGGCACATAATATGCCAACATTACTAACTCTAGTGTCCAACTGTTAGTGCAAAAAACGACAACAGCAGAAAACATAGCTGGTACAAGTTTAATCCCCAAATAGTCCCCTCAAGCTTGCCAAAAAGCAATGGAGAGAAGGTTTTTATATGATAATGCAGAGTTTAACATACATTTTCCATCTCAAATACCAATTTTAGATGATATATTTGTATAAAGTAGTATTATTTGTAATTGACCATTTTGACTTTATTTTCTCTATAAAATCTCTTGCAGTTTCAGTACAGTAATCTAATACAAATTCTTATAAAAAATTTTAGAAACGGTAAAATTTCTTAAATTTTTCATTATATGGGCAGTTAATACTGCAGAAAATTTTAAAACTAGTTGCATGTGTCTAACTAACTTCTAACTTGAGATATTTGCTTTTAAAGATAGGGTAAATTTTTTAACATTCTCAAAAACTCGGATTTTTGCTTGGGGGTACATGTATGCAAATCTCTGTATTTTTATATGTATTTGTCCAAAGTGTAACCTGGTTGCTCTGATTTGTCATTACATGACTGTATAACAAGAAAATGGATTAAAAACTTGGAAATAAAACAGCAGAATTTGAAAAAAAGTTCTTTGACTTTTTGTCCCAGCACAATTTACGGTCTTTCTAAAAATGAAGGGTCACGTTATAAAAATGCACATAACTTAAGTTACAGACGGTAAATTTCTTTAAAATTTCAGCATTCAATGTCTTTAATAGTACAGATCAAGAAACAATATCAGTATAAGAATTGTGGAAGGTCACCATTACAGTTCCAGAACCTTAAGAATAAATTCATAATTTTTGTTTTGTAGCATTAATGAATAGGTTTTCACAATGCAATTCTCAAAAATCTTCTTGTCTGAAACTACAAGGCCTAAAGCTTTCATATTTGGTATATAACATCAGCTAGAGGTCCTCCATCACAGTTGTTCAAATTATGCCCCTGGGTCAAAATTGACCCCACCCAATGAATCACAATATTACATTGAATTATATAAGGAAAAGTTCAAACAACATCTTCTCTTGAACCGCTTATGATAATTTGCCCAAACTCAACAGGAATGGTACGTCCGTGGGTGGTTCCCTACCAAAATTGTTCAAATAGGTCTGATTGGTTGGATAAGTAGGTCACTGGGTCAAAAAATAGGTTTTAACATTAGTGGTCCTCTGTAAATGGCTCTTCTGTGACCTTTGACCTTTTCCTCAGGTGAGCACACTTGTTTTTAAATCGACGCCGTTTGTCTTTTTTAAAGACATTTCTTGTTAGTTTTAAAATTCCATTCGCTGTTTTGTGCGAAGAAAACGACGATGTAATTTGTACAGTAGGTGGTATAAGTGTGAAACCATCTACATAAATTATAATGTTTTAAAAAGAAAACACTTTGATGAATCCTAAGATCAAATAACACCATCAAAATGGCATGTCTATTTTTGTATTCATTGTGTTAACAATGAATACTCTGTTACCAATAGATTAATAGTGGTATTCCGATCGGAGTCCTATATTTAATCAACGAGACCTAATAGCATCCATATCCGGATAATTCCGCTACAATAAAATAGTTCATACTGAAACTGGTACTTTATGTATTTCTGCGCGAGAAAATGAACGGACGCTCAATATGACGTTACAGAATATACTTGAAGCGATTAACTTGTAACAGAGATAAGACTGCCCATAATACTCGTGAGAGGTGTGTGGCAGTACTATTAGATAGATGTACACTCGACGGCCTTCGCGGTCTATTTATAGAAAGTCACAGTCTAAACCACTGACGAAGACACTGTGGCTGACACCATAAACAGAGAAGAATTATCAGTCCATCACTGATAATGATCGTTTTATATATTGTACATTTATATATTAAATTATCAAACATGGTTGGTTTAATTAACGGTTAATAAACATTTTTTAAAGAATTTTAATGCCTCACTTATAGAGATCACAGACGTAAGCAGTACTTTCGTGCTATTAATTGTTTGGGGACCTTTGATGCTTTGCCTCAATATTTTCTTGTAAAGAAATATAATCTTCGTTCGATTAGCCGTCGAAATATGGGACAGAACATGTTCTTGAATCGAATAATCTGGATTGGTTATCAATAAATATAATTTCTTGCCAAATGGACGGGTGAATTATAAAGTATACCATAAAAATGAGTTTGTATGTGCTCGGTCGGAACATGACGAAATTGTTAAACTCTGACACATACATTGCTTGAATGCTTTACTAATGGCTAATCGACGATTCAAGCATTTTAGAAATGCTAATACTTGTACTGTATACATTACTATAAGTGCTGATTCCCGCGTATTGGGTTTGTTTTAAAGATAATTATTTCCGGACTGTAGCTGTTCGGGTCGTATGCAATTAAACCCGAGGTGTGTTCAACAATGCGAGCGCTCGAGCGAGCGCCCGCCTCGCGAATTGTTAGGCTATTGAACGACTGCGCTCATTCCATAAATAGGTGAAGATATCGGTCAGTCAGACCGTTTGTGTACAGAATGTCGAGCACTCGCTATAAAATCCAAGATGATGTCAAACAGCACATCATTGAAAAAGCGGGTGGGGGAAACAATTATTTCTGTTGATACACGAGATCTTTCATATTTTTTTACCATACATAAATCATAGAGACAATTTACTGTACCAAATAAAGGGTACATTTAGTATATTTTATGCATATATGCGTGGATATTTTATGTGGAACAAGTAACACACAAGTTTGCATCCCACTTTTCAGAAAAATTCTTTGATATAAAAAAAAAATTTTTCCTGCCACCATCTTTGGTACCTGTTATAATATATATTTTCAATGATATATTAATGCAGTACCCACAAAAAAAAACTACAACTCATTAATTTTGATGATTTTTTTGTAGAATTACTAGTTTTTTATATTTAAATATGGTTGTGATAAAATGAAAACAAATTTCAATAATGCGGCACATGAATAATATTCAGCATCTGACACCCTGACATCCTCTCAGCATATATCTCAATATGTCAATGTTACCTCTTAATACGTAACTATTATGATATCCGAGATTTATCTGCATAGAAGATCGCCGAGGTAAGTCCGGTGGTAAAGTTATACATTCCTCGATCGACCTCTCTCAAAATGCCAATATTTTTCCGACAAAACTATTTTAATGGTTTCATATTGTTTGCATATTTTTGAATATGAGAGGCAATGCATTAAAGTGACGTGACCCGGGTGCGAAGAAATTCATTTTATGTTTTTTTAATATATTTTAGTTTATCATACTGCATTTTGACCATGGCACTCTTCCTGTCTTCGATTATAGGAGGTTGGATTTAAAACAATATGAATTTAACGAAGGGGTAGTAAGTACAGACATGTATGGAATGGACATAGCAAATTTACCACTTAATGTATTCATTAATATTTTTTTCAAATTTCTCTCAAGATGAAAGAAATATTAAATCATTTTCAATATAGTTATTTATTTAAATATAGGGAGGCGAGACAGGATAGAGCGCCATGATCGTGCGACCACATGCACGACTCATGCAGGTTGTTTCGTCATCTCACGATGACGAACGCAGAAACAAAGCGTTTGACCAAGTCCTAGCAAAACATCAACAGCTCTGGTAACCATGCCATATTTCCCTTCTCTAAGAAAAAGGAATGACTTGGTATTTGGGAACGACCAGAGCCAGTAAAATGCTTCGTCAGAAAAAGGCAAACGCTTGACAAAGTGAACAGACGCAGCTTGTCTGTTTGTTACAAGAACGTCTATAGATCTATATACAATATATTAATTACAAGGTTTTTAGTTAAATCATACCGCTGTACATAATTTATTAGTATGTCAAATAAATCGTACATGGGATTATTTTACTTGAAATTTCATAACTATCATTAATACGTTTAATTACAAATCAGAATTTAATTGCTTTTTTAATTTGATAGTGCAGTTTATTTGTATTTGATAACAACTCACAAAATTTAGGATTCATCTTCCAAAATTATCTTCCCCATATTTAATGTCCTTTTTACTGTATTTAACTATTGTTACATGCTCTGCCCTTTAGGACCCGAATAGCTCAGTCGGCTAAAGGGGAGGAACGGTAATATTCATTGAAATGAAAAGTTCAAGAGGTCGCTGGTTCGAAACCTAGCAAAAGCATAAATTTTTATTTTTAAATTTTATTTTTTATTATATATCTATATTTTATATTATACATATTTACGTATTAAGAGGTAACATTGACATATTGAGATAAATAATCTTATGAATATTTTATATTCACTTTATTTCCACTTTTCAGTGATAAATACATAGTTACAATAGAACATATAAACTATATAAACATTGACATATAAACTGCATGAACAATAGAATAAATGAAATGCATACAATGATATGTACAAAAATATTTACATAAGAACTAATTCTAAGGGTTTTTGATTATTATACTATAATCATATTACTATTACATGTATTCAATTTTTATTGTTGTAAGTATTGATACAGTCATGTATAAACTTACATGATCGCCTTAAAAAGTCGTTATACTCATTGTTTTCAGTAGGTTTGAGCGCTATGATAAATTTCGGATTCAATAGGGACTCTATATTGAAATTGTTTTTATTATTGGCTATGAAATTATACACATTTATGCCACATGATATACGTATATCATTGAGAAATATATTTTTAAGTGTCTGTGTTCGAAAACATTCTGTAACAATATGCTGGTTGATATCACGTATATGTACATGGCACAGTTTACAGGTATATACTTCTTGAAATTGTCTGAATACAAGAACATTAATACTGCTCATAGCATAAATTATTTCCGTGCGTGATTTTGCACTGTCCCAAATGATAGAAGGCGATATGTTCTCATGGACTTGAATAAATCTTCTAAATTCATGGTCTGATTGAATTCTTCTTTGCCACTCTGTATTATGATATGTGATTAATGTTTTATTTACAATTCGTTTCCATGATTCTTTCTTTGGAAATGTAGAAGTTTGTAAATAGTCTGTAACATATTGATGAAGATTGTATTTATTTAATAATGACATTATATCCGGTATGAAGCCAGTTTGACTCTTCTCACCTTTCACAACATATAAATTTAGTCTATAATTAAATATTTGACGACAGAGTATTGACGAAGGCATAGAACACAGTTTTTGTAAAAACATAAGTTTTTGCTTATTTATGTCAAATTCTATTGGCTGCCAACCAATTAGACTCAAAGCCATGTCGGTTCTAGTTGATTTTGGTAGATGTTGAATTCGTTTGGCAGCCAGGCGTTTAAATCTTTCTAAACGAAGCATCGTTTGTTTTGATATATTGCACCATAGTTCAGCCCCGTATAATGCAGATGGTAGACTAACTTTTCTTACAAGTGAAGCCATATTTATTGGATTGACATAACCGTCGTATTTTTCTATTGACAGAACACTATATAACGATGAAGTAGCCTTCTGTATGCGATGTACTATGTTTTCTGTGTTGTTCAGGTTGTATTTTAAAATGACTCCAAGATGTTTTGCTGATATTTCGTTATAAAGTATATGTGATCCAAATTTTAAAGTGATATCTTGTCGTAATTTTCCATCGAACACAATAAATTTGCTTTTTTCGAAATTAAATTCATACCCCCATCTGTATGCATACTTAAGTACTATATCTAGCTGGTTCTCTAGAGCGGATTTAGTTGGGCATAATAGAGTCAAATCATCAGCTAAGGTTGGATTACCACAGGATATGTTGTGAATTTTTAAACCGAAGTTATTCGTTTCAAGATCATTCAATAGTTCATTTATAAAGAGGAGATAACTCCAGGTTGATAGGACACCACCTTGTCTAACACTTTGTAGAACGGGAAAACACTTAGACCGTATGCCGTTAGCGACTACACAACTTTTTAATGAAGTATACATGTTCGCTATAAGTCTTAGGAATATACCCTTAATGCCAAGTGACTTCATTTTCATTATTATAGCACTCTGCCTTACAGAGTCGAAAGCCCCTTTAGTGTCTAGAAACGCAGCGTATACACTCGACCCAAGTTCAAGTCTATTTGCGATACATTCTTGTACATTGAAGGAAGTTGTTATTGGTCCAATATATTGCTGATATGCGTTCTGTTGATCATTTGGGAAGCAAATTTTGTTGATAGAACACCATGTATTAAGACGTGTGTGGATCACTTTCTCAAATAATTTGTATAGCACTGGTAAGAGTGAAATAGGACGGAAGCTGCTAGGGGTTGCCCTAGGTTTGCCATCTTTGTGGATTGGTATTATTATCCCAAGCTTACATTCATCTGGTATGTACGAACTTTTTATCATTAAGGTAAATAACTTAGCTATATAAATCGTTAATGTATTTCCGCCGTATTTTATATGTTCTGGCATAACCTGGTCATGTCCAGGTGCCTTCTTATGTTTCATTTGTTTTATCGCATTGTTTATTTCGTCATATTTTACTAAATCTGACAATACAGGGTCAGATGTAAAATCTTTTGAATGTAGAAACAATGAGACATCTGAATCTAACTTGGATAGGAAATCGTTGTCGAAGTTCCCACATTTAGGTCGAAATATTTCTGAGAAGTACTCACTGAATGCATTTGATATCTGCTCAGGGTGACGATGAGTCACACCATTCGTTATAAGTTCATTGATTGTATTCGATCTGGTATTGCGTCTGGATTTTACTAAAGTCCAGAATAAACGTATATCACACTCAGCAGCCTTGTCAAGATCATCATAAAATTTCATATTACAGTCATGTATAGCCTTTTTCTGAATGTTAACAAATTCACGTTTGGCGGCCTTATAGTTTATATAGTTGGATGAGTTCTCTCCCTTGGTTTACCGGCAATACACCACTTTATACGTTCTTTTAATTGATTTTTATGAGCGGATTTAACATCAGATGACCAGTATGGTTTCGCGTGTATGTTATAACGACTTTTAAGCAGGGTACGTTCAGCACATTGCAACAAAGTTATAATAATATGATTATACAACATATTTACATCAAAAATACATGGTTTCAATACATCAATATTAAGTTTGTATAATTCATATTCTACAGAATTTGAATATAAACTAAAATGGTTATCAGTACATTTGTTCCATGCTATATTATATTTTGGTTTGGAAACATAATGATAGGTTGGGAAGCTTATATTGGTGACAATAAGCAAGTGATCTGATACAATACAACACTCGTCGTTAATGACAGAACTTGTATGTACAACATCAATCTGGGATTGTTTTAATATTATACAATCAAGCGTTCTTTGGCTAGGTCTAAAAGTATAATTTGGTCCATCATGTGTACACCAAGTTAAGTCATTACGACGTAAGAAATGGTTAAATGCATTACATCTATCATTTACATCATTACATTGTACATTGGCACCACCACATAATACTAAAAATCCATCATGAGAATACATATCTATAATACTTTGAAGTTCACATAGACACTCAGAATAGTCTTCGAATGTATAGTTTACAGATGGTAAATATATACAAAATATATAAATAGGCGTTGATATAGAATTATCATTCAATAGTTTAATTCCTGTAATACGACTTGATTTAATGTTGCCAAGTTGTTGTACAGAGAAATCGAGCGATTTCTTATATAATATGCTTACTCCACCACGACCACATCTAGCATTTATGTCTAATTGTTCACATACAGATATAGATTTATAAGATAAATGAATTGAGTTTAAGAATGTAGAGCAATTTGGCTTTAATTTATGTTCAGAGATACATGCAATATCAATGTCGTATGCATCTAAGAGATGACTGATGGAACCAGCTGAGGACATGGCACCTCTTACATTCCAAGTTAATATATTACAGTTTGTTGAAGAAACACTATTCATAATATGTGATAGATAGACAATAAATATAGAATATATAAGAATATTATTCATGATTATAACCATTATTATATTCTGCATTGTTGAAGTTTTCTTGCCATGCTTTCTCCGAGTACCAACGGCGGCAGTACATTTTCCTTGGCCAGAACCAAGGGCCTTCTACTTTTTCACAATCACTTTTATATATTGTAAGCTTTTAAGCCACACTACCGCGATTTGTATTAATGAGTTTCACAGACTCTGGGTAGATATTTTCGCTTTTCAAGAATTCTATGATACCAGCTTTGTTTGAGTTTGTAGAAATTCCACCAACGTAATAGCGTTGAGTCCGGCGAGATTGTACACTTTCAAAAATTGGTTCCTCGTTGATTGGTTCCACGTTTGCTGTTGGCCACGTGACGTCATTCCTCGACATGGATTCATCTGTCGTAGATACTATTGCAGGTTGATTTATGTTCGAATATGAGTTTTCATGTACCAGTTTTGTATGTACAGATGTTTGATTATACTGTTTGTTAGATTGTTGGGTACTATTTCTTGAGTTCATAGGTGTTGTGCATTTTGTTGTTTCTTGTGATTTCGATGCACTATCACGTTTGGTAACACGTACAGGAATACTTTCCTTGAGCGGTATATTTACTTTCATAGGCAACTTAACAGTTTTTTCAAGCGATTGTTGTTTGACTAACTTGTCGTTGTTGTTTATTACTGATGATTCGCTTGAAGGTGAAATATTAATTCTATGTTGAATATTTGATGGCACCAGTAAACAATCTTGTGATGCAGGGTTGATGGGAGCGTGGTCATTAATTGGAGTATGACCCATTACGGCAGCTGCGTATGAACGTTGTGTTTTTGTTGATTCTAGTGCATGGACTCTATTTTTGACGTCATTGACGTTGCTTATATCAATATCTCTAAGACGTTTACTTTCATTGTTACTTTCAGTTAGAGCAGCTCTACAATCTTTTAGATCAATTGTCAATTTATCAATAGTATGTTTTTGCATAATATTTTCCTGTTTAAGTATAGTAACGTCCTGTTGTAGAAGTTGTATGCTGGACTTCATTAAAGCTAGTTCCTGTTGTAAGGTATTAGATAATTGCGATGTATCATTCTCTTTACCATCTTGAGTATTGTCTGACCGAGCTGTAGTACGTCTTTTCGTGAATATTTCAGCAATTGATTTGTCATTTTTATTGTCTATAAACTCTTGCAGGGTGAAGCAGTCTTTGGCATATCTAACACAGCTTTCCTCAACTTTAGTCGATCGTCTTTGAACGAGATACCCCTTAGGACATGTTTCTATTTCACGTCTTAATACGTAACTATTATGATATCCGAGATTTATCTGCATAGAAGATCGCCGAGGTAAGTCCGGTGGTAAAGTTATACATTCCTCGATCGACCTCTCTCAAAATGCCAATATTTTTCCGACAAAACTATTTTAATGGTTTCATATTGTTTGCATATTTTTGAATATGAGAGGCAATGCATTAAAGTGACGTGACCCGGGTGCGAAGAAATTCATTTTATGTTTTTTTAATATATTTTAGTTTATCATACTGCATTTTGACCATGGCACTCTTCCTGTCTTCGATTATAGGAGGTTGGATTTAAAACAATATGAATTTAACGAAGGGGTAGTAAGTACAGACATGTATGGAATGGACATAGCAAATTTACCACTTAATGTATTCATTAATATTTTTTTCAAATTTCTCTCAAGATGAAAGAAATATTAAATCATTTTCAATATAGTTATTTATTTAAATATAGGGAGGCGAGACAGGATAGAGCGCCATGATCGTGCGACCACATGCACGACTCATGCAGGTTGTTTCGTCATCTCACGATGACGAACGCAGAAACAAAGCGTTTGACCAAGTCCTAGCAAAACATCAACAGCTCTGGTAACCATGCCATATTTCCCTTCTCTAAGAAAAAGGAATGACTTGGTATTTGGGAACGACCAGAGCCAGTAAAATGCTTCGTCAGAAAAAGGCAAACGCTTGACAAAGTGAACAGACGCAGCTTGTCTGTTTGTTACAAGAACGTCTATAGATCTATATACAATATATTAATTACAAGGTTTTTAGTTAAATCATACCGCTGTACATAATTTATTAGTATGTCAAATAAATCGTACATGGGATTATTTTACTTGAAATTTCATAACTATCATTAATACGTTTAATTACAAATCAGAATTTAATTGCTTTTTTAATTTGATAGTGCAGTTTATTTGTATTTGATAACAACTCACAAAATTTAGGATTCATCTTCCAAAATTATCTTCCCCATATTTAATGTCCTTTTTACTGTATTTAACTATTGTTACATGCTCTGCCCTTTAGGACCCGAATAGCTCAGTCGGCTAAAGGGGAGGAACGGTAATATTCATTGAAATGAAAAGTTCAAGAGGTCGCTGGTTCGAAACCTAGCAATAGCATAATTTTTTATTTTTATATTTTATTTTTTATTATATTTCTATATTTTATATTATACATATTTACGTATTAAGAGGTAACAGGGACATATTGAGATATATAATCTTATGAATATTTTAAAACGACTAGTGTTATGTTTACGTTTTATTATAGTTTCTTTAAGCTGTACATGTATTAGACTTATACAATAACACAATCATGTATCTTTATTTGAATTATTGAAATACAAAATATATATTTCAAAATTTATAATATTAGTCCAGTACCATGATATGTGTGTCTTAGTGTCATCATTACATCAGTAGATGTATTCCAAAACAATGCTTTACCATAATGATTACGCTGTTAGACATTGTAAATTATAACATTTCAAACTGACGTCGACGTAAGAAAAAATCAATCACTTGATTTTCAACTTAAATCTTTGAATCAGAATTTTATGAAACTATTGAACCATACCTAAAAATATTGATCATTACTTAGCCTCATATGAAACTGTATGATATTAATTATTGAACAGACCCTTCAGGGACTCAAAATATTGATTACTGAAAACATAAGACCCTTAAGGGACCTAGATTATTGATTTTAACTCATTATCCTCATTAGCCTTAATAAATTGAGGCTATCTTGATTATTTTTATCCTACTTCTATTCAATAAAGAATAAAGGCTTATGATGGAAAAGTTTCATTTCACCAAAGTGTAATCTGACAAGATCTGGAGAGATTAAGGAAAAATTCCTGAATAAAAAATGTTAATAAAACATACTCATTTAAAAATACAATAACTGCATTTAACTTAATATATATTAATAATATGAATGATAATTATTATACTATCAATTAATGTATTGAATACATTATTTGTACTTGTTGAAGTCATCAACATAATTAATGTTTGGAACATATATCACTCTTTCTTCAAAATAACTAGTTTGTGTGTAATAATGAACTCGGGTATTAAATCTTAGTATAACACTTTGAATCTTAACATTTGTTTATTTTCTTACAAGATATAGATAATTTGTGCATATAAAACACTTTCAACTATTTTCCAAAAAATAATCCCATTCACTTGACTACATTAACCTTGTTGTTAAATCAGGTAACCGAATGAAAAAAAGAAATATAATTTATCAAACAATTAATTCTTAATTATATCTGTAAATTTTAACCTTCGTCATTAAACACCATCAGTGCAGGTAAAATTAATTTCTAAGACATTTATGATAAGCAGAAATGGGGTTTAAATACATTATTTTCTGTTCAGTTACTATATAAATCATAGAATAGCAGCAGGGTGTTAGTCCAACTTAACTCAAAAATGTGTACTACGTAGCACACATAACAGATACCAATGACATAGTTTTAAATCTCTCCTATATTAGAGATTTTTTTGACACACAGGCTAATTAAACAATGTGATAGTCATATTGTAACAGTTATAGCTTTGACTAATTACAGCAGTAGTCATAGTCAACAGCTAAATCCAGAGATAAAGCCTCTTCAGGAACAGTGAGTAGGTGGACTGACCGCTGTGATATAACCTTTATAAGGTGTTTCTACAGCATAAAACCAAACAAAAATTGAATAAATCTAAACACAATGAATACCCCAGTACTTTCAGTGCTTTGATTTTCAATTTTGCACGCCTTTATTGATATCTCATTTCAGTGCTCTTAACACGTCAGCATAATTTTTATTCATATTGTCATACCACCTTACTGCACTAAGATTTGATGTAAGCATAGATTTGTCAGTACACATGTACACGTACCGTGTTATTTGAATATAGAATGTTCTATATAACATGGAATTCACTTTACTCATTATACAATGTCTTTTATTCAACATAAAACATATCTGCAGTTTGATCAGTAGTTATACTAATTTTACAAGACAAAATTTGAAAATCAATTTTATTGCTGTAAAGTTCGTGCAAAAAAATCAAAACCCTGTTTATGTACACAGTACAAGGAACTAATCCACGACAGGGGATATTCTTGATGGCGTAATAATGGAAGATAATAATAAAATAAATATTTACTTGCAAATAATATCCCAAAAATCAATTTCTAACAACCAAGTTTCAAACGTTGAGATACAATTTGTTTGCAATTCATCTTGCGATAAGCATGAATTCTGAGCACCAACTGAAAAGAAATATTATTACATAAATAATATATCATACAAAAAGTGCAATGATTATCTCGTAAGAAAATACAAATTATTAATGTATGTGAAGACAGCAGTAATGGCAGTACGGCAGTACAGCAGTACAACAGCAGTTGTACTGCTGTACTGGCGAAAATAAAGGATTTACTGCTGTCCTACTGTACTGCCGTTACTGCTGTCTTCACATACATAATTTATTATACAGCCAAATTAAGCACCATGTGTGTTGAACGTTCTTGAAAACGTTACACTGTACTCATAAGCAGGAAAATGATGATTTGAAGCAAATCAACATTTTCTAAGGAAAACTAAACATGACAAAAATCACAAATGACGACAAATGAAGCGTAAAGAGAGGAGATCCCGGACTTGAAGACATATATTTGTTGTAAAGTAACGCCATTTAAAGCCCTATTTAAAAAAATAACATTGTCGATGGGCTGCAAAGAAATTGACATATCTATACAACCACCTTTATTGTCTAGATCATAGATGCAACTATAGCTTAAATATTTAGGTGATTTTAATTGCATTTCAAAGTTAAAATACAATGTAGATCGAAACCAAAAGTCGAACGTGGTTGTCTTTGCTTTAACCAATAGTTTTCATCAAAGTATGTTTAAGATAAGGTATTGTGATAGAAAATAAATTTCCAAATTTTATAATTCACTCTTGAAACAAGTTTGGATCGTTTATAGCCAACATTAACAAAATCATGAATATAATGTGCTCTTATAAAAGGGTCACCCATTTTCGCATTCTCATACCCAGAGGCTATCAAGGTTCTTGAGATAGATAACCTCTGGGTACGAGAATGTCTTTTTAAGGAATGTCCACTTTCTCAAACTTGAACAAAAATGTTTGAACTGTTTATTGTGTAACACAATGGCACGCTGCCAGAACAATAGAGAGTTCTGTAGTGGCTATTTGACCAATGAGAGCGTGACTGATCACCACGTGATCATTGATACGGTCTGGTGGCCCGCAGCGTGAGTTAGTTCGGAGAGTTGCTTTCCAGCTCCGGGAGAGAGCGGACGTGTATTTGTAAATATGTTAAACCTATATCAATAATAAGTTATCAAACTATGATGTGTGTTCGTTGTTGTATTGTTGGTGATTTTAAGATACTGAGTTAGTATGTGGACAGTGGACAGGTAGTGACAGGTAGTGTCACAATTGTGTCTCTAATACATGTAATACTTGATAACACCACGGTTGTAATACCGTTTTCATGTCTGTTGTAAATGAATACATTTTTGTATTCATTGTGTTAACAATGAATACTCTGTTACCAATAGATTAATAGTTGTATTCCGATCGGAGTCCTATATTTAATCAACGAGACCTAACAGCATCCATATCCGGATAATTCCGCTACAATAAAATAGTTCATACTGAAACTGGTACTTTATGTATTTCAGCGCGAGAAAATGACCAGACGCTCAATATGACGTTACAGAATATACTTGAAGCGATTAACTTGTAACAGAGATAAGACTGTCCATAATACTCGTGAGAGGTGTGTGGCAGTACTATTAGATAGATGTACACTCGACGGCCTTCGCGGTCTATTTATAGAAAGTCACAGTCTAAACCACTGACGAAGACACTGTGGCTGACACCATAAACAGAGAAGAATTATCAGACCATCACTGATAATGATCGTTTTATATATTGTACATTTATATATTAAATTATCAAACATGGTTGGTTTAATTAACGGTTAATAAACATTTTTAAAGAATTTTAATGCCTCACTTATAGAGATCACAGACGTAAGCAGTACTTTCGTGCTATTAATTGTTTGGGGACCTTTGATGCTTTGCCTCAATATTTTCTTGTAAAGAAATATAATCTTCGCTCGATTAGCCGTCGAAATATGGGACAGAACATGTTCTTGAATCGAATAATCTGGATTGGTTATCAATAAATATAATTTCTTGCCAAATGGACAGGTGAATTATAAAGTATACCATAAAAATGAGTTTGTATGTGCTCGGTCGGAACATGACGAAATTGTTAAACTCTGACACATATATTGCTTGAATGCTTTACTAAAGGAGATGTCATACATGGCTAATCGACGATTCAAGCATTTTTGGAATGCTAATACTTGTACTGTATACATTACTATAAGTGCTGATTCCCGCGTATTGGGTTTGTTTTAAAGATAATTATTTCCGGACTGTAACTGTTCGGGTCGTATGCAATTAAACCCGAGGTGTGTTCAACAATGCGAGCGCTCGAGCGAGCGCCCGCCTCGCGAATTGTTAGGCTATTGAACGACTGTGCTCATTCCATAAATAGGTGAAGATATCGGTCAGTCAGACCGTTTGTGTACAGAATGTCGAGCGCTCGCTATAAAATCCAAGATGATGTCAAACAGCACATCATTGAAAAAGCGGGTGGGGGAAACAATTATTTCTGTTGATACACGAGATCTTTCATATTTTTTACCATACATAAATCATAGAGACAATTTACTGTACCAAATAAAGGGTACATTTAGTATATTTTATGCATATATGCGTGGATATTTTATGTGGAACAAGTAACACACAAGTTTGCGTCCCACTTTTCAGAAAAATTCTTTGATATAAAAAAAAAAATTTTCCTGCCACCATCTTTGGTACCTGTTATAACATATATTTCCAATGATATATTCATACAGTACCCACAAAAAAAACTACAACTCATTAATTTTGATGATTTTTTTTGTAGAATTACTAGTTTTTTTATATTTAAATATGGTTGTGATAAAATGAAAACAAATTTCAATAATGCGGCACATGAATAATATTCAGCATCTGACACCCTAGCTTAAGCCTATTTATTGTAATCATTTTCTATAATGTATTTTGTTTGGTATTTTTGTAGACTAATCAGTATCTGGTATGTCCACCTCTAGATTGAATGACAGCCAAACAACGTCGTCTCAATGAAATTATGAGTCGCCGGTTGAAGTGAGCAGGTGTCTGTGCCCATTCCTCGTGCAATGCACGCCCCAAATCACGTACGCTATTGACGTCATTCAAGCTAGAGGTGGACATACCAGATACTGATTAGTTTGTGATTTTTTATTCTGACCCTTATGCTGTTATCATGACTGGAATTCTCAATAATCTCATCAAACTTTTTTGTAAAAATGTTCAATATTCTGTCGATTGATTAAATTTTGTTACAAATCAATTTTTTGTCAATAGAATGGGGTTTATTATAAAATATTAAATGAAACATTCTTACTGACTAAACTTTTTCCTCTCAGCATATATCTCAATATGTCAATGTTACCTCTTAATACGTAACTATCATGATATCCGAGATTTATCTGCATAGAAGATCGCCGAGGTAAGTCCGGTGGTAAAGTTATACATTCCTCGATCGACCTCTCTCAAAATACCAATATTTTTCCGACAAAACTATTTTAATGGTTTCATATTGTTTGCATATTTTTGAATATGAGAGGCAATGCATTAAACTGACGTGACCCGGGTGCGTAGAAATTCATTTTATGTTTTTTTTAAATATATTTTAGTTTATCATAATACATGTACTGCATTTTGACCATGGCACTCTTCCTGTCTTCGATTATAGGAGGTTGGATTTAAAACAATATGAATTTAACGAAGGGGTAGTAAGTACAGAAATGTATGAAATGGACATAGCAAATTTACCACTTAATCCATTAAAGTGTACATGTATTCATTAATATTTTTTTCAAATTTCTCTTAAGATGAAAGAAATATTAAATCATTTTCAATATAGTTATTTAATTAAATATAGGGAGGCGAGACAGGATAGAGCGCCATGATCGTGCGACCACATGCACGACTCATGCAGGTTGTTTCGTCATCTCACGATGACGAACGCAGAAACAAAGCGTTTGACCAAGTCCTAGCAAAACATCAACAGCTCTGGTAACCATGCCATATTTCCCTTCTCTAAGAAAAAGGAATGACTTGGTATTTGGGAACGACCAGAGCCAGTAAAATGCTTCGTCAGAAAAAGGCAAACGCTTGACAAAGTGAACAGACGCAGCTTGTCTGTTTGTTACAAGAACGTCTATAGATCTATATACAATATATTAATTACAAGGTTTTTAGTTAAATCATACCGCTGTACATAATTTATTAATATGTCAAATAAATCGTACATGGGATTATTTTACTTGAAATTTCATAACTATCATTAATACGTTTAATTACAAATCAGAATTTAATTGCTTTTTTAATTTGATAGTGCAGTTTATTTGTATTTGATAACAACTCACAAAATTTAGGATTCATCTTCCAAAATTATCTTCCCCATATTAAATGTCCTTTTTACTGTATTTAACTATTGTTACATGCTCTGCCCTTTAGGACCCGAATAGCTCAGTCGGCTAAAGGGAAAGAACGGAAATATTCATTGAAATGAAAAGTTCAAGAGGTCGCTGGTTCGAAACCTAGCAAAAGCATAAATTTTTATTTTTATATTTTATTTTTTATTATATTTCTATATTTTATATTATACATATTTACGTATTAAGAGGTAACATTGACATATTGAGATATATAATCTTATGAATATTTTAAAACGACTAGTGTTGTGTTTACGTTTTATTATAGTTTCTTTAAGCTGTACATGTATTAGACTTATACAATAACACAATCATGTATCTTTATTTGAATTATTGAAATACAAAATATATATTTCAAAATTTATAATATTAGTCCAGTACCATGATATGTGTGTCTTAGTGTCATCATTACATCAGTAGATGTATTCCAAAACAATGCTTTACCATAATGATTACGCTGTTAGACATTGTAAATTATAACATTTCAAACTGACGTCGACGTAAGAAAAAATCAATCACTTGATTTTCAACTTAAATCTTTGAATCAGAATTTTATGAAACCATGAAGGTATGAACCATACCTAAAAATATTGATCATAAATTAGCCTCATATGAAACTGTATGATATTAATTATTGAACAGACCCTTCAGGGACTCAAAATATTGATTACTGAAAACAAAAGACCCTTAAGGGACCTAGATTATTGATTTTAACTCATTATCCTCATTAGCCTTAATAAATTGAGGCTATCTTGATTATTTTTATCCTACTTCTATTCAATAAAGAATAAAGGCTTATGATGGAAAAGTTTCATTTCACCAAAGTGTAATCTGACAAGATCTGGAGAGATTAAGGAAAAATTCCTGAATAAAAAATGTTAATAAAACATACTCATTTAAAAATACAATAACTGCATTTAACTTAAATATATTAATAATATGAATGATAATTATTATACTATCAATTAATGTATTGAATATATTATTTGTACTTGTTAAAGTCATCAACATAATTAATGTTTGGAACATATATCACTTTTTCTTTAAAATAACTAGTTTGTGTGTAATAATGAACTCGGGTATTAAATCTTAGTATAACACTTTGAATCTTAACATTTGTTTATTTTCTTACAAGATATAGATAATTTGTGCATATAAAACACTTTCAACTATTTTCCAAAAAATAATCCCATTCACTTGACTACATTAACCTCGTTGTTAAATCAGGTAACCGAATGAAAAAAAGAAATATAATTTATCAAACAATTAATTCTTAATTATATCTGTAAATTTTAACCTTCGTCATTAAACACCATCAGTGCAGGTAAAATTAATTTCTAAGACATTTATGATAAGCAGAAATGGGGTTTAAATACATTATTTTCTGTTCAGTTACTATATAAATCATAGAATAGCGGCAGGGTGTTAGTCCAACTTTACTCAAAAATGTGTACTACGTAGCACACATAACAAATAACAATGACATAGTTTTAAATCTCTCCTATATTAGAGATTTTTTTGACACACAGGCTAATTAAACAATGTGATAGTGATATTGTAACAGTTATAGCTTTGACTAATTACAGCAGTAGTCATAGTCAACAGCTAAATCCAGAGATAAAGCCTCTTCAGGAACAGTGAGTAGGTGGACTGACCGCTGTGATATAACCTTTATAAGGTGTTTCTACAGCATAAAACCCAACAAAAATTGAATAAATCTAAACACAATGAATACCCCAGTACTTTCAGTGCTCTGATCATAAAGTGGCTTTAATTATAAATGTTTGTCATTTAAAAAGAAATGCCATTTAATTCCTATTCAATCTTATGATATGAAAAAGTTTCGGTGTGAAATTTTGAGAAACCTGAGATACATCATAACATGCGCAAATTTTGAAAAGTTGATATAGAATATCATTGCGTTTAATAAACAAATTTTTAAAACCATAAGACTTCAATCCATCATATTTTTATGACAAGCCCCAGTGGTTGCTGTATAGTAACCAGCTAAATTAAACGTTTTTATGATAACCATGGGTATATCATTACTCATATACATAATATCGGTCATTTATTAGGAGTGAAATATGGTTTGATTTTTACGCACTTTTTAGGTCGATATCATTTAAATGTCATTTAGTTGAGATATTATGGCATAATTTACCTTGTAAAAACAAGGCTACTTTATATATACATTTTATACAATTTCATAAAATACAAAGTTCAAATTAGTTTGACTGTACTCAAACTTCTATTGTGTGAATGCTCATAGAGTAAGCACGTAAGTTTAACTAATAAGACCAGCATCATCTTAACAGCCAAACGGTCTTAGTATTGGAACATTTTTCTTCGCAAATTAAGCATTTTGGACTTCAAAATCGTCAAAATCACAAAATTTTTAAATAACTATGATGATCTTTTGAGCAGTCGCATGATCTTGCTATACTAGTAAACACGGTGGTCTTAAAAGTGGAATTGTTCGGGACTTCAGTCCTGAAAACAGGAAAAAATCGCTAAAAAGGCGACTTTGGTTATTGCAAAATGACGGGATTTTTGATAGGATTAAGTCCAAAATGCTTACTTTGAGAAAAAAATGTCCCTGTGTTATCGGTTTAGACTATTTTGCTATTATGACCATCTATTTTTTGGTCCTAAAAGCAGGGACTTAACTTTAGTGTATCCAATAGTTGAACTCTATTCTAAGAAACGTAAACATATAGTACATACCTGTATGGGATAGAACCAGTATATTTGTTATTAACAGTATCACAATGTAACCCATGGCAATTCAATTAGTCAACGAAATCCTATGAACGAAATTTTTCATGTAACATATTTCATCAAATTTTGTTCTATTTCTCTGTGGTAATATTCCCCAATCCAATTTTAAAGTCCTTGTTAGGATGTCATGTTCATAATGATGTAAACTTAAGTAGACTAAGAACAAACTGAACACTGTACATCAACGTATCAACATCCAAGTTATTACATGCTCACTCTTTCGTGGAGAATCGTGTATAACCTATTCAACTATTAAATCCATTCCTTGATGTTATCTGCTTTATTGAACCGAAAAAATAGCAAAATATATATGTGCCCTAATACATGAGTATCACACACGTGGCTTTCAGTGATTACTTACCCCAACATCGAAGTTGAAAATAATGTCACTTTTGTGTTTGACTCTCGACCGATGCATTTTTCAATAATTTTGGTATTCAATGTTGTTGTTTTTTTCCAAAATTAATGCTCAACAAGGATCAAAGTAGCTCAATAAGTAAAATTTTATAATTAGTTCTCAATTTAATTGACATCAGAAGAATATTGTTTGTGCTTATTTTTATGACTAGATCTGAATATTGTGCTATACATTCAATTGAGGAATATTTCATATTCCTTACTGACATTACATGATGTGAAATATCAAGGATCGAACCGGAAGTCAACCAGTTTAACTCATGTATACATATGAGTGTACCAGTCATTTGAATATTCATCAAGAGCCTAAACAAACCTCGTGTTTATGTGTTCATCACATCTGGCTCAAAACTATGTTAAACTATACAGTACCCACCAAAAGTTTGGAGACGAGACCGAGAACATTTGAAAGCTAAAAGTAATAAATTTCAATGATATTTTGTATTTTATTTTACATTGCTCGTGTATCATGATTTGAGAAATAAAGGTTTTATTCTGCTCTTTTCTGTTCTATCAGGAATCCCTGGTTCTATAGAAACATCATTTTTAATGCATTTGGAATGGTTGATATGCAAGTTTAATCCATACTCGGCCACGATTTATTCACAATTCGACTTTGAAACTGATGCGTGTATTCTGGGCTCATTACACTGACCGTGGTAAAAACGTAACAGTCTATACGGGTACGCAAGAGTTCGTACGGGTCCTTGCGTAGCTTGATCGCACGACGCCCGTACGGTGTCCTTACGGCAATTCTTATGTTTATGGGACTGTAGCTTTACTTGAGACAAATCTCAACGATATGCTAAGTACAAAACGTTTTCGGATATCCTAAACGAGCTATGGAAAATATCAAACATTTGTTATTTTATATCTATTTTAGCTGTTACATTTTATCCAACTGTCAGTGGCGTAAACATTATTTAACTTCGCTGATTTAAATCGATTGTAAGTATAGAAGTAGCGTAGATGATATTTAAATCAATGGTGTTAAAGGGATATACAGGCAAAAGTTCAACTTCATATTTCCTGATTTTGAACAAAATATTTTTTATAACTGTGAATGCAACAGACACACTGTTATATTACTTGGAAAAATATTTCTTTATTTTCTCGTAATATTTGGGGTGTTTCCTAACTAGACCCACGTGGGTCAGGTTAGCTAAAATATATTAGTGTTAAAATATGCATTTACTGATGAGAAGATACTAGAGCTTGTTATTTTGCAACATTAGTATAATTCTATTAAAAAGATATCCTAACCACCTAAGAATGTTGAAAAGGCAAGAGGCGATCAATGAAAATGTTTAATTTCAGCAAGTACGACATATAACAAATCTATCAATAGCTCTGTGATTCCCTCACTATCCTACTTTTGTTTTCAACAATGTGTATGCCACATGTTTAATTCGTTCAGTTAAATGTTATAAGTGACAAATGTTATTAGTAAGTGATTTCTTACGTTCTTAATACTGTTTTAATGTTTGTTTGTTTGGGTTTTACGGCGCACCAACACAAAAAGGTCATATCGCGCCGAAAATAATACTGTTTTAAAGACTAAAATTGGTTCTATACTTTTGCACAGTCATTTGCCTGTATATCCCTTTAATGTATACGCCACTGACAGTGAACAAAATCAAATAATACGTGAATGCTATATCGAAAGAAATTGAAAATGAAGATGTATATAAAGATACGTATGATAAAGACTCATTGAAGATTTTGTTTTATCACAGTTGACTAAGCAACCATATTACAGATTATTGTGGTATTTATTGATCACGTTTTCATATTTAATCTTCCTGTTTTCAATGGACAATTTTGTATTTAATGGTTGTAATTGTACAAATAAAACGATCGTTCAATCTAAGATACGCTTTATTCTCGCAATTTCAACATCCGCTTATATAAGAAAATTATATCGCCATGGTTAAGACCGTTTTAACATTAAGTGAATGATTAATAAAATTTTGAAATAGCATACAGCATTGTCTTGAAATGTTTGTTTGTTTGTTGGGTTTAACTCCGTTGCAATACATTGTATAGGTCATATAACGACGGTCAGTCCACCTACTCACGCCTCCTGGAAAGGCTAAATCTCTGGATTTAGGTGTTAACCAACTACTAAGCGCATACTTTCGTCAGTGACTGACAACTGCCCTACATAATTAAAAATCTTGAAATGTAACCAGTGTATAAAATGCAGTTATATACCTTTTGATAGACAATCGTTGTGTAACATTCCAACTTATTTTGTGATATTTTAGTAGATCAGCTGTACAGTGTTCGAAATCCCAATTGTATCATCAAAATCAAGCAAATAATAGTCATGCCCTAATAACGAGAAAAGTAACTCATTTTTGTGAATTCGCCAGAAAAAAAAATCGGGATCATTGAGTGCAGAAATGTGGCACAAAATGGCAATTAGAAAATATGTTTCAGTCTTTGTACAGAACTGGCTCTTTAAACCTCATTTTTGGAAAATATAACTGAGCAAAATGCAATTTTTGGAATAAAAAAGATCAAATATTGCATAGTTTGCCTTTTTGCTCCACCCCAGCATTGCCGGAGTGCGTCGGTGTTCAACAGGCATTTTCTTAAAGACAATTGCCAAATGAATACTAGTAACTTGGTCAAGTTGCATATCTGTCAGTCAATTAATAGTTGAACATCGTGAAATAGCCCTATCGCGTTAATGTGAATAAATGTCCCATTTTAGCCCATGTCGCAACCAATAAAGTGTTAAGGAACATTATAATCTCTGCAAAGCGGTCCTCTACTGAACAAATCATCTACACAACATCAGCTTTTGATATATTGAATTTAATCTATGCAGAGCAACAATTTAACCTTTAAATTGCAACATACTAACGTGTCTTCCAGCGGATGTTGTCAGAGAGAGTTTTTACTGTATCTTCATTTCTAATTTGCACGACGTTATATTGAGTGATACATCAATTTGTATACATTTGAATTAGGGACTTTAGTCAGTTATCTTTCCCTGATAAAATCTGAAGCAATCCAATTGGTAAGTAGGTCCTTACAGTTGGAATCCTCGGATTTTATCATTGAAGTCCTATGTAAGGACAACAAATATTTCATCCTTTATCTTTCTTGTAAATTAAGATATTAACAGAAGTGATGAAATTTAGATAGTTCTTTACCCTAAAAATACTTGGCTTCAATCTCAAACAAATTAAATGATTTACAAAAAAGTTATTTAAGATTAATTTTGGTAAATTGACATTAAAAGTAAGGGTAAAATCCGAGTATTTCAACTAATAGGACCTACCTATTTGAAGAGTATACAAGGGGAAATAACTGACTAAGGTCCCTTATTGTACATGAACATACATATATTTGTATATGTAGATATTAGTTGAATGATGATAAACTAAAGATTTATGAGTAAAATTTATTTTACATTGTCATAGTGATTGAACGATTTTTCAAAAATGTATTGCCCAAATATATAAAACAAAATCGTCTTAGTTTAATAAGAAATCGTAAATTAGTAAGTCAAATGTTGTATAATATCTCTACGAACCAAAGCGTAACAAATTATGTGAACTGGGAGACATTATTCCAGTCTGTTGGTTTCGAGTGATTATGTTACGTATTAGAATACGCTGCAAATCTAAGTTGATACAAATACAGTGCAAGATCATAAATCTTGCTATTTACACCCACTTTTAGGAATTTAAATAATAATACCATGTAACAATTTTACCATATATTACCAATTTTCTCGACTAACTCTCTAAACATATTGTCTATATTTATTCTTGGGGTGAAAAATATCCCGCCATAATTGCTATGGTAGATCTATATACAATATAAGTAATCGTGGAGAGAACTGAAAAGTCACACCATAATTGCATTTATTAGCAAGTTTGAGTCTTACTAAATCATTGCACAGAAGCATATAAAATTCATGCATTCATCTTATAACTTTGGGTGTGTCTCACTGAGCAGCACGATTATTTTAAATCATACGATTTGCATCAAATTTTAACAAATTTTCGCGGTCACTGTAAGAAATGATCGACGCGATGTAACGTTTGTGTGCCCATATGACTTGGGTTGGTGCAAAAAAAGCAATTGCAATGTATATTTTCCCAAAGTAAGGTCTAAAATGCTAGTATTATATACTTTATTTCTAAAATTGGACACCATGTTAGATAATTAAACAATGGATTTCACTGGTGCTGTTTGGGTCTAAAATTTGGTCAGTATGCAAGGTGCCTGAAAATTACATATGACTAAACCCTCGTGGATATTTCCAGTCATGTTATGGCACGTTCTCAGCTCATGTGATATCAGCACCTCTGGAAGGGCCTAGCACGGGTTAACATAGCTCAATAAAAGGTATTGAAAGGGAAAACAATTCTTGTTTTGTATATATATATATGTTATATAAAAGAGCAACACTTGAGAGAATATCATGATTAGCAACATTACATGTGAGAGACATCGTTTTACATAGCTAGTATTGGCATAAATATGTTATATTTAAGGGAATATCATGACTAGCCACGTTTCATGCAAGAGACGTCATTTTATGACGCTAGTATTGGTATAGATATTTTATATATAAAAGCAAGACTTGAGAAAATATCATACTTAGCATCATTCTATGTGGGAGACGTCAATTATATCGCTATAGCACTGGCACAAATATGAAACTTTTAAGAGCAAGACTTGAGGAAATATCTTGATTAGCAACATTTATGTGAGCGACGTCATTTTATATCGCTAGTATTGGTATAAATATGTAATATTTAAAAGCAAGCTTTGAGAGAATATCATGATTAGCAACATGTAAGAGATGTAATTTTATGTATATGTTAAATATAAGAGCAAGACTTGAGGGAATATCATGATAAGCAACATTACTTGTGAAAGACGTCAATTTATATCGCTAGTATTGGTATAAATATGCTACATTTAAGAGCAAGACTTGAGAGAATATCATAAACAGTCAGTATGTCTATATGGATGTCTAAAAAGACGGAATAAACGCACCTGATCTTGACGGGCGTTATTTCAGACGATTTGCATTTCATGCACGTGCATGCTGTGCGGGATACCATGTGAGTACCGTAACTTTAGACCCTTGGTAGGCTAGAGTTACGGAAGTCAAATAACATGCGTATGTTTCAACTTTTAAACATAGGAAACTTGTTTATGTTAATTATTACTCAAAATAATCAAATATTTATCAAAGTTTCAAAGTTTCACCCTTCAGTTTTTCCTATTAAGTTTATGCGAATTACCTGACCATGGTGCAGTCAAGGGTGAGTTTTGAACCATTGCTCTTTAATGCTCTCTGCTCAGGATTTTTATGCCATATGTATGTGTTCTTTTGGGCTGATGTCACAATGCGTTATATTGTGACATCTCCATGGATATGGAGAAGCATGTCAATATTGTATGCAGATCTTCTTATTATCAGCTAAGAAATATCAGTCGCATAAGAAAGTTTCTTACTTTGGATGCTACAAGGACGTTAGTAAATTCCCTGGTTACATCAAGATTGGACTACTGCAATGCCCTTCTTGCAAATACTTCAAAGTCAAATCTGAATAAACTTCAACGTCTACAAAATACAGCAGCAAGAATCATTACCAGAACCCGTCGTCATGACCATATAACACCAGTGCTCAAGGAACTTCATTGGCTTCCTGTTTGTCAGCGGATCACATACAAGCTCTTGATATATACATATAAAGCACTTAGCAACCAATGTCCCATATATATCCAAGACCTAATACATGTCTATAAACCCAACAGAGACCTCCGATCTAGCAATTCATTATCTATTACAGTCCCACGGTCTAGGACAATTACTTTTGGTAATCGTAGTTTCAGCCATGCTGCGCCAAAATTGTGGAATTCGCTTCCAGACTCTGTCAAGTGTGCTCAGTCTCTAAATACTTTTAAGAGAAAGTTAAAGACTTACCTGTTTGTCAATTACTATGGTCACTAAATCAATCACCCTGGGACAAAAAACTTTGGTTTTGGAATATATCAGTATTAATATGAACCAATCTTAGACTACTTAAAATTGTTCATTAGTACGTCTAATAATACTACAGTGAATTTTCTTTTAATCAATAGAAACTATCTGGCTGAATGATCTTAAAATATACCCAAATTACAGACATATAACACCATAGTTTAAAAAAGAAATGATAATAATAATTATGCACTAGGTGTATTACAAAATAATATGCGACCAAATGATGAATGTTCTGGTGGGATCCTTGGATTCGAATCCAACTTTGCACCTTGCAATTATGGATTTTACAGGGCAACAAGCCAGTTTCCCCCATTGGCTGGGGGTTGCCTTTCCACTGATTATATACTCATTACCTTTAGGATTAATACCTTATTAATCCAATTTAGGCGCTGACACTGATGGATGTTCTGGCAGGATCCTTGGATTAGAATCCGACTTTGCACCTTGCAATTATGGATTTTCTAGGGCATCTGGCCAGATTCCCCATTGGCTAGGGGTTGCCTTTCCACTGATTATATACTCATTACCTTTAGGATTAATACCTTATTGATCCAATTTAGGCGCTGACGCTGATGGATGTTCCGGAGGGATCCTTGGATTGGAATCCGACTTTGCACCTTGCAATCATGGATTTTTCAAGGCATCTGGCTGGATTCCCTATTGGTCGGTGGCTGCCTTCTCTCATACTCTAATCTTAACTATTATCACTTTTACTTTATCACTATAAAATGCATGGTCGGGGGACGTGCGGCACTGATGCTGATGGATGTTCTGGCAGGATCCTTGGATTGGAATCCGACTTTGCACCTTGCAATTATGGATTTTCTAGGGCATCTGGCCAGATTCCCCATTGGCTAGGGGTTGCCTTTCCACCAATTATATACTCATTACATTGAAGATTAAACCTTATCTAACCAATTTAGGCGCTGACGCCGATGGATGTTCCGGAGGGATCCTTGGATTGGAATCCGACTTTGCACCTTGCAATCATGGATTTTTCAAGGCATCTGGCTGGATTCCCTATTGGTCGGTGGCTGCCTTTTCTCATACTCTAATCATAACTATTATCACTTTTACTTTATCACTATACAATGTATGGTTGGGAGACGTGCGGCGCTGATGCTGATGGATGTTTGGGTGGGAGCCTTGGAGAAGAATCCAACTTTGCACCTTGCAATCATGGATTTTCGGGGCATTTGGCCTGATTCCTCATCGACTACGTAGCTGCCGTTCTACCAACAATCCATTACCTCTCTTTCACTATTTTTAAAATTGAAAATTCACTTGTTTTGTTGTTGTTGTTGTTTTTTAACTACTATGAGCACTTTATTGATCACAAATTTTAGTTTATTATCATTTTTCAGTTTATTTTTTTATATCTTTGTCATTTTCGTTTTTATTTTAGCTCGTTTAACCTAATTATGCATATGATTGTGAAGCGCTTTTGAACATATATTCAATATGAAAAGAGCGCTATACAAATACGGTATATAATATAATAATTATATTTGCAAGTTACCACATCGATTTGTGGCTTTTAACATGTAAACAATGCGAAAGTAAAATTATTTGTCACATGGTTAATTTCTTTACTTACTGTTCTTAATGATCCGCCGACTGTTTGCACACCCGTGTTGGCAATATACAAACAGGCGATGGCCCCTTCCTGGCCCCAATTATGACACGTTGTCATTGATATTAAACATCGGTCGACTGGTTTCATACGTGTAGGGAGACCTCAAGATTTGCAATATGTGTCATGAAACTCGCGGCCCTATTGTCGCTGCTTGCCAGAATATTGGGGCCGCGGCCCCTGTGGCCCCAGCTCCTACGCGCCTGTAAATTAACAAGTTAAAATGATACTGTAAATATATTGAATTATTTAATACGTGAATGCTGTCACTAGAGTCCATAATATATTATCACAAAATAGCGTGTTTTAAAATAGTCTCTCGTATAGTGCGGACACATTGACCCCGACCTTACCTTTCTCATTTGCATCTTATTATCAGATACACATATCCCGGCGAAAATCAATACCACGCCTAATCTACTCTTCGGCTCGTTACGTATTTAAAATAAGCAGTCGATTTACATTGATTGTAAATAGCATCGGCGGGTACTTAGTAGGGTTGCATGAGGCTTGTAGGTTTTGAGGGTGTAATGTCGGCTATGGCTTATATTATAAGTTTAACAAGACATGTATAGAGTATATATGTGCATTAAAACGTGAAACTTGTTTTCTTACATTTGTAATTACAAATTATAATAAAATGGGCGGGGATGGCGGTTGTGGGGCTAAAACCTGCAACTTTTGAATTGGTAGCTAGCCTCATCGTATAATATTCTGGTCCGGCCTATGTGTAGTAGAGACTCATTGTACACTTTAAATGTACTTTAAAATTAATCCCTGTGTTATAATTACATTCGAGCCTTGACGGTATAATCCGGTTGTTTTCTAACATTAATACTACCTTCGTATTCAATGTAATGAATATTCTTGCATAAAGGTCAGGTCGGGGTCAATGTGTCCGCACTATACCAATACTAGCGATATAAAATGACTTCCCTCACATGTTATGTCGCTAATCATGATAATCCCTCAAGTCTTGCTCTTACATATAACATATTTATCTCCTATGCTAGCGATGTAAACTATTTTGGCACCACATGTAATGCTGCTAATCATAATATTCCATCAAGTCTTGCTCTTATATATAACATATATCAAAACTAGCGACATAAAATCACGTCTCTCACATGTAATGTTGGTAATCATAATATTCTCCCAAGTATTGCTTATAAATATAACATATTTATATCAATACTAGCGATAAAAAATGACATTTCTCATATGTAATGTTGCTTATCATGATACAAATGTATTCTTTCAAGTCTTGCTCTTAAGTATAACATATTTATACCAATACTTCTCCCACGAACAAAGGTGCTAATCATGGTATTCTTTTAAGTTTTGCTCTTAAATATTACATATTTACACAAATACTAGCAATATAAAATGACGTATTCCACATACAATGGTGCTTATCATGATATTCTTTCAAGTCTTGCTCTTATTAGTTAAATATTACATTATGGACAATGCGGTGCATAATGTTCAGTGATATTTAAGGCCTTCTGATGCCCAATTAGTAGTGAAATATTTAGTCTCTCATTATTACCTATTTGACAATAGATTCACACTACTGAAAAAATGGTTACGATTAAGTTATATCTCATGTACAGGGCATCATATTTAATAACGAAGATTCATGTGTTCGCCAGGAATAATAATTTCATTATACTAAACATTGTAAATATTAGACCATTTTAGTGATAGTTTAAAAGAATTATGAGATCGCCCTTAACAAATCACGGATTTTCACGGAAATCACGGAAATCACGGATTTTCATATTTTATGTAGTTTTTTACTAATTTTTTCTCTAAACACGTACAATTATCGGGAATTCTTACCGAAATATACGTAATTATCCATAAAATCAACATATTTTGCTATAATGATCGTCCGTAATTGGTAAGATGAAATACTTGATTGTCCGACTTTTCCGCCAATAGTCCGTGATTTTAGCATAGAATCCGTGAAACACATATAAAAACAAAATTGATTGAAATTTTTACATTTAATTTCTACATCTTAGACATTTTATAGATTTTGATTGTTTAATTTGTCTTTCAGATAATTTAATTTCTTGGCATAATGGATGAAACCATTGCTGACACTTGGTGCAAATAAACATGAATCCTTCATCAAGCATTCGACATGTACAAAACACAGGAAAATTATGTGCCTGTGTGTATTCCACACTTCGTTTGATTTGACTACTTGGGAATTCTGACATGTAACCATCATGTATACATTTTAATAATTGGGCTGAACGTCATTATTCATGAAACGCATGTTTATTGTTTCATTAGGTGTCAGGATAATGTTTGCCACACAACGTTCCACGCTTGTTGACACTCTCATGCTGTATCCACTGTCATACATTCTTATGATTGGGCATGAAGCATCGTTGACACAGATGATCCACATCCGCGATTGATAGCGGAGAGAGCCTATTGCTCGAAATCTGATCTTCTTTTTCTGGGTAATCAATTTCCATTATTGTATCGGTATGAATTGTATTTTTATTTTATATCTTTGTCCTTTGAAACATACGATGTATCGGTTCCTGGTATTTTGATGAAGAATATTTTTTATTGCACGCTGGAATTACGTTATTGACAGAGATGGTATCTAATTCCCTGGTTATTGACTACGTAGGCAATGCCTTCATATATTTTGCAAACATGTAAAATTGTTTGGTTTGCAATATATATCTTTTCCAGGTATTTTGGTAAAAATTTCATATTTAAATGTCACTTTTTGTAAACTCCGCCTCTTATGTAGGAGGCGTATCTGCCTCAAGTATTGGGGCGTGGTATTCTCTCAAGTCTTGCGAATTAGACCCCCCCCATCAAGATCAACTCAAAGTATTCCTGCCTAGTATTTTATTTATTTTCGTACTTCTTGCTTTTTGCGAACGTTGCATTTTACAGGTGTCATGTGCGTATTTAGAAATTACTAATAGTTGCTACCAGCTGAGTGGTGAAATCAGTCAATTAGGCATGTCTATTTTTAGTAACAAGATTGTGTAAACACAAACACGGGACAACTTCCTCATTTATGTGGTGACTGTCAAAGACGAAAGTAAGACATTTTCCTTTATTTTTCTGGTCAAATTCATAATGTCAGTTGCATGAATTTATTTACAATTAGTTGTAGAGTGATTTAGTGTCATAATATAAGGTATCTGTTAATTCTTGTCTCTTGGACCTAGGTTTATTTACATGTTCTTCTTCCAATAAAAAACTACAGTAGTCCTGTACTGGTTGGCGACCTACAAACTCGGACGTCCTACAAATCCGGACACCCACATAGACGCTTTATTTGGTGTTTACTTTGATCATTTGTTGTCAATCACTCCAGCGCTTGATTTTGTAACAGCCGGTACTAACATAAGTCACCACTATGTATGATTGTTGAAAATACAATATTTACATTTGCGTGTCATTTGACCTGTTTCCTGTTCGTTCGGGGGAAGTTACATGTAATGCGTTGCGCATGCGCAATTATTTTACAGAGGCCCGGACAATTAAAAAGGGGTCAAGTGCAACAACGTGTGTTGCTGACGAACATTTCCAATTGATGTTTGACAGTAAAATGTCAATTATCTTATAAATTTCAACTTTAATGAATGTTGACGGACCGTTGGGAAACATGGTTCAGTTTGAAGCAAAATTAACACAATTTAATGACCCTATGCCAGGGCCTCAAAACATGTGTGCTATATTTAGAAAGTAGAAAAACCGATGACATTAGAGAGACCTTGAACCTAACTTCTTCCAGGTAAAAAATCTAGCGTGTAGTATAAACAGTTTTAAAGTTATTGTAAAAAAAGTTATAAAAACGTCAGGTTGTAGGACGCCAAACAGTATAGCTTAAGGTCTTCAGTGAACCCGTGTTATCTGATGAAAATCTAAATGTTAAAAAAGCGGCTTATAAAGTTTTGGTAGCCAGAACTAGTCCAGTAGGCCTACTGCAGTACAGGAAGTTCTATCTGCATGCTCTGTATGAAGTGAATGTTTCAATTGATCACACCTATTTTTGTTTTTGTTATACCCCCACTTCGAAGAAGAGGGGGGTATACTGTTTTACCCTTGTCTGTGCGTCCGTCCGTTACAAATTTCCGTCGCAGTTTTCTCAGCAACTATAACATGCAGCAGCCTAATACTTTGCATATTGCTTCATCCCATAGTCCCATGTGGTGTAAAGCGATTTCATGCTCCTTGCTCATCTACTTCCTGTTTGTCGCATATTTTTAGATTTTGGCGGTGGTATCACTAGTGAGCATTAGCTCACAGATTTACTTGTTCTTTCTTTTTTTAAAAGACACACCTGTTCAGCGATCATGCATTAGTACCCTTACAGTACTCGCTTTTTAGAACTTGATCTTCATTGAAAAAAGGCGTCCAATTACAGACTGTGAAAAAACACCAAAATCAAATTTGCTGTCAAACTTCAGTCTCAAAATATAAATTACTAAATCAAGATGCTATTATAATTAATAGTTATTTGTCAAGATCAAAGCAAAGGTCAGCTGAGTATGACCTAGCTGTACTTTGAGCTGGTGAAAATAAGGGAGTGTATAAGCAGAGAATATTATATGAAGTTTAAAGCGTATATATTAAGGCTTGGGTTTGTGGACCCTGTCGCGCGACGGACCGGTTCGCGATATGGCAAAGCAATACACAGATCGATTCACAAACCTTTGCTATTTAATGCAGTTTAACTTGCTATTGTATACTTTACCTTAATTTCCCTAATGCATCCCCGATCGTAACATGATTGTTAAAATCTATCAAAACTATCCTATAGAACATTTTTAATTTTAATAGAAACTAAAAATGAATTGTTTAGTGTTAAAAATTTTGATTTTGATCCAAAGATGTAAAATACAACTAGTCTGCTTGCCATGGCGAGTGTTCCTACCTGTTTGGCCAGAGACATAGATGATACCTAATAGGGCTGTAAAGATTCACCGATGCATCGTGAGATCGTATTCGCGACTGTCCGATACGGGTGTATCGAATCGCATCCTAAAAAATTGCGATTCAGAAGGCCCTTTACAAGAAATCAGTTAAAAACAAAATATAAACTTTAACTTGCAATTGCAATCTTTACTCAGTGTTCAATCTAGAGCGCGCCATTGGCCCCTTATGAACGCAAATGGCGCAACATCAATCGTCATTTGGGTTCATCGAGCGCACTCGCCGAAAATATGGCTTTATCGCGAATTTGACAACTTTTTGTTATTCTATGCGGCTATGCCATTTAGTTACATTATATCCATTTTGCTAAATTATACGGGTACCTCAGTCTTCGAATCTAGCCATCGGGCTGAAGACTGTGTTTGTCTTAAACGCCGACGGTTCATTAAAAAGATACAAATCGCTAGACCAAATGTCTGATAGAAATTTCAATGGCAATATTAGTAAAAATGGATAATTGAACAAAAATATTGCAGTTACAAGCAATTTGTTATTTGGACGCTAAAAATCCAGCCGAGAGTACGTGATACGCATTAAATTTTTATCCACACTTGCAGGGAATTAGATACACATTTGTCTCTGACACTTGTAACAATCATTTACAATAACAACTTATGTTAAAGGCGTCCTCTAAAAATCAATAGTGCTACATATATGACGGCTTGATAAAATTGATTACGTAATCAAACAGTTGCAATTAACGAACACATGACAAACTTTAGTGAACATTGATTGAGGTAGATAAAACTTTCTTTTATGTTTGCTGATAAGCTGATAATTGTTATTAATTATTAGCATATTGTGTGGCAGTTTAAATAGACATAATAAATTGATTTTTTAAGAAAAATAAAGATGAGAATAACAGTAATCTCTGATTATATAATGAACTAATTCGTTTAATTCCACTAGAAACAAACAACTTCGTCATTATTTTACAACAAATAAAGTTATTTTTATTTAATTATTCATAATATGGTATTCCATTTCATAAAAATAAAATTCCTCCAATCATTATTTCGTTATGTCATACATTTTTGCGACCCACTTAAATCTATGTTTTCGTGAGTTAACTTAATTAATTAATTGTTGTTTGAAATGCATACGATATTCGAGAACCACCCAAACTTTGGTAAGGCGAATATTTGTGTCCGAATTTCAATCATGGTTCACAAACTCTTGAGAGCTTGGACATTCGTTAAAGCCCTAGTATATATACAAGACTTCATTGTGATTTTTTAAAATTTATGTGCTAATCCACTTGCTCAAATCCAAATAATAATCTTAGGCCACAACAAATTGATCATATGTTCTATGGATTCGCTTGCACCTTAATTTTGACGCTTTTTACAAAAAAAATATTTTTATTTCCTCGCTCGCTCATAAAAATTTGGTCAAACTGCTATATAAAGCAAGTGAATAAAGACTTTTTAAATTTTTTTTCTTCGCTGGCTCGCCCCATTTTTTTTCAGAAAAATCCGTAGAACATATGATCAACTTGTTGTGGCCTTAACAATTTATTTTATAATTGCATACTTTGAGTTGAAAGAATTCCTGTGTCATATATCTGAGTATTACTGTAAACCAATAAATTGCTTCGAAATTTTCACTTTAATAGGTTGTCAACTACTGATAGTGAAACATTGTGTATGCATATGTTTCGTTGTTAACAGTGCAATTTTTCATTTCAGCATTAAAGTTCCTACTATTTGAAAGTTGTAACCTGGAGTAAATATGGAGTTTGGTTCAGAATATACGTATATTTATGAACAACCAGATTTTGAGTATATCTCTGACGATGAATATGAATTTGGCATGAATATCAGGTAAATTAATCTTTTGATTTAACTTTTAGCCAGATTTTTCTACAACAAAATTCAGCTTATAGTTTGGTGAAACACAGGCGGGCAAGTCGACAGGTTGGCGGGAGGTGTCGTTTACAATTGCTTAAAAAATTTCAATTTAGCATATATTTCTGCCATTAATTGTCAGATCTTTATGAAACGTCATACAATGATACGTACCATGTGATGAACAGAATTAGAAAATAACCACAACTCTACCTGGCTTTATTATGGATAATTTCACTTCGTATTTTTTGCGTTAAAGTTTTTAAGTCCGGCTTTAAATTTTTAATGTGGTTTGTACATAATAACATTACATTTCTTGTTGATAGAATAGGCTTGTAGAACTGATGAATGATGTTTCCTAAACTTAAGCTATTAACTTTAAATGTCTTAGATGGAGATGGAAATAGAAGATGGTCATCTTTTCATTTTGACAAGCTTGTATGTTCAAGTGAAACAAAACATGTGGCATACACTGGCACCAGAGTCCTGGAACTTGAGTAATACAACAGAGACATGGATAATATATCTATGTCTCTGATTCTCACATATGTCATTGCAGTGAAATTAATTATGTAATTAACTAATGTGGAGTATGACTAATCAAAACAATTGCTTAGATAGTAATTTAGGCGAGAGTTTTTAATTTGTTGATACTCAAAGTCTGGTGACAAAAATGATTACAGGAGGAGGTGTCAAAGATTTTAGATACAAAGAAGATATAGATCATTATGTCATTATTGTCTGCATAGTACAAGGTTATGTATAATTTTGAGAATTTCTGACTTCTTTAAAAAATTAGAAAAATCCCATTGAAGGTTTCGAGTATCAACAAATGAAATAAAACTTGTCTTAAATATAATAACTATCTGGTACTGTATTTTATATATGTAGCAACTCAGAAGAGTCTGATTCTGATGATGAAAATGATACATATGAGGAAATTCCACCACCACCAGTAATTCCATCAGAAGAGCCAGGAGGACCACCAGGGGAGCCCCGAGGGCCGCTTCAACATGTACCACCTCCGCCCCCACCTAAACCTACAATATTCTCAGACTCTGCAGCTCTTCGTGCTCGTAGTCTTGATTCACCTCCTACCCGTCCAAAGAGACACCAGAAAAAGAAGGTTCTAAAAACACATTGGAGATCAGCTGAACAAGGTTTACTTAGATTTTAATGTCATATTTGGCTGCAAAAGATTTTTGTTAGATTCTTGTTTATGGCCGATTTTTAAAATAATGAAGTTTCTAAAAGTTGAAAAAACCCAGTTTATTGTAAAATGATTTTTTAATTTTGATTTTTGAAATAATATACTAAACTTGATATTGGTTCATTGAGATACTTTGACCATAGTTTCAGAGGGTGATAGATGATTTAAGCTGCAACTCAAAAAATTAAAATGTACCAATAGAAATTCCATAAATTTCAAATGCAGGGATAATGAATGAAATTAACAATAATATGATAATTTTTAAATTTGAACTTAGAAATTTTACCAATTTAATTAATTGTACTTTGAAGAATTTTTTGGAGGGTAATGTATAATATACATGTAATTATACCCCCGCTTCGAAGAAGAGGGGGGTATACTGTTTTACCCTTGTCTGTGCGTGCGTGCGTCCGTCCATTACAAAATTTCCGTCGCAGTTTTCTCAGCAACTATAACATGCAGCAGCCTAATACTTTGCATATTGCTTCATCCCATAGTCCCATGTGGTGTAAAGCAATTTCATGCTCCTTGCTCATCTACTTCCTGTTTGTCGCATATTTTTAGATTTTGGCGGTGGTATCACTAGTGAGCATTAGCTCACAGATTTACTTGTTATTTCTGTTTTATCTAGGAGGTAGAAGAGAGGCTAATAAGGATTCATCATCATCCCATAACAAGCATCAACGTAGAGTACGCCAAGGTGATACAAATATTGTTACAGTAAAGTTTGATAAACTGATATCACCTAGCAAAATGCATGCTGGTGATCCACAATCTTGTAGTCAGTGTGGAGCTATATTGTCAGCTCTTAGTGAACTTAAACAAGAGGAGGATACAAAGGTGAGACCTACTGTTTTATACTAAAACTATCTGCAAAACAAAATTCAATACTGTGTATCCTAATGACTTAAACTTTACAGTTTAGCACCATTTACAATATAATATATCAGGATGCAACAAAAAACTTTACAGTTTAGCACCATTTACAATATAATATATCAGGATGCAACAAAAAACTTTACAGTTTAGCACCATTTACAATATAATATATCAAGATGCAACGAAAAATTGAACAGATCAACATACAGAATAACCTGCATTAATTGCCACCTGGTATCAGCTGTAACCTCCAAGCTGCCAGTTTGGCTTCTCTCGACAGAAATGATCAATTTTGCAACCAGAATTAGTGGTCACCTAATGTCTTCTGGCCATACATTTCCTTAAAAAATTACCAATTTATCTGTATTAAGCGGTCAAGGTTCTATGAAAATGATGAATTTTAGTCTGTCAGAATGGACTGTTTGAGGCAGTGTAATTAAATCAGGTTTAAGTTGTCACCTGCTGTATCCGGTCAATCCAGCCTCTTCCTGTCTCCGACTGCTTAATGCAGGTTATAGTATAACTTATACAGTATATACATGAATTTATTGGTAGAGATGCATCGGAAATATCAATAAAATCATGTAATAGTCCCAATACTTGAAGTATTACATGGAGTTTTCTTTCCATCAACATTGTCAATGATAATGCATTAATATTTGCATTATGACCCTTACTTCCTCCTCAATAATTAATGTAAAAAGCCCCGAGTTAGTAATACTTTATTTGTTCAGTCTGTATGCAACACTTTCAGGTGGAAAAAAATCAGTTTTGTCAGTTAGCTAGTGCTACAATGCATAGGAAATCTCTATGTAGTGCTAGGTCAATCTCCGTAAACAGATATCCTGTAGAGCGTTGTCGTACAGGATCTCTACTGTCTCAGTGGAAGGTCACGTTGAGATGAACTTTGTGTCGACCAATCAATGCGTAGCTTTCATCTAGACGAAAACACTATTAATCACATTTTGATTTCGTAATTTCTATTTTTAGACCAATGTTTGCATGCTAATTTAACAGTCGTATTATTCACAGTCTGCGATTGGGCGGCTCATTTCAAATTGCGTGACATAGACGATGTAAACAAGTTACGAATCATAACAATTTCGTCATGAATATTATGATGAGAAAAAGTCACCTGTACGTGACCTTCGTTTGAAGAAGGCCAGATCTAAATTAGCGAGTAGGCAAGCGGAAAATTTTAATCAGATTGGTGCTAGGTAGGAATACTTTGCTTAACTGGCTCTTTATCTATTGTTATCTTAGGTATGGTGTTGTGAGTTTTGTGATACAAGAAATATACTGGATATAGAAGATGAAGAGAAACCAAATGATAGTGATGTAACATTTATGTTAGAACCAGCATTATCTACATCAGCTAGTGGACCTACAGGTTTAGATGAATCTCTAGTTGTATTCTGTGTTGATGTATCTGGTAGTATGTGCGTTACAACTGAGGTACATTTACTTATAAACTAATATATTTATTGTTGGCTTATTGTACATCTTTAAATCAAGTGGTTTAACAAAAATAATTTAAATTTCATATATTATACATATTTGGAAAATCCTACTATAAACCCAACAAAGTTTATTGCTACCTTCCTTTACTATGCATTTTGTGTAGTAAGCAGTGTTATGATTTTGTATCCAAGGGTTGATGTCCTGAAATGATAAATATTTGTCATTTGTCCATGGCTACACAGTATTGCTCGTTTTTTCTCAACTGTCAAAACATAAATAATTTCACGGTGAATGCGTTTGTTGAAATTATTGTTGTAATACATCCATGAGTTTTCGAAATTGTGTATTATGATCGAGTAAAGTTGCTTATGCAGTATGATTTGTTTTAGTCAAGATATTTTTAATAACAATTAGGTCGCCAGTACAAAAACAATGCATTCAGTCACCGTGAAATTATTCAAGCTTTGACAGTTGAGAAAAAACGGACAATACACATACTGAAAAGTTTTAAATGAGACTCTGCTTGGTTGACTGTTTTACTGCTTACCTGCCTTCATGGTTGAGTGGTTAAGGTAGCTGAGCTCTGTTTGTTGAGAATATAAGTCTATTAGTCTGATGAATCCCTGGAAATGTGATCTGATAGCCTTTAATGACTGACTATAAAATTGGATACAAAAGATACTATAAAGTATGTGGAAGTTTTGACTCTTTCTCTCCTTTTAGTTAATAAGATTGGATGTAATTCTAAACTAAACAAGACAATAAATCTATCTTAGTGTAGACAATAGAGGTATGACCTATTGTAACATAATATTTACTTCCTTGTTTTGATGAATGGGAATAGAATAATCTGTATTTTGAGATAGAGAAATTTTTTATAGGTAAAATGAAATTTAGGTTAGATTTCAGCCCAGGTTATATTCAGAACTGTTGCATACAAGTACACTCGTAGTAGGGTTATGTATTATATGTATTACAGTTTATTAGTTTTTTATGTATACAATCTAACTTTTAAGTCAGTATTTTATACCTGTAGTTTGGTCATGTCACATACTAAATCAGAATATATAGGCTTGGTTCAATCAGTTTATTTAACTTGGGCACTGACTAAATGGTCAGTACTTAGAAGGTAAATGCTTCTGTCTCTTTCTAGAGGCTAGTTTGCTTAAATATTTATAAGGATTCAATATCTTTAGCCTTAAATCCAAGTCACTATAAAATTTAGGTTTAGAAAAATATGATAAAGTCTATTTCAATGAATCTATTTGATCATGTGTGTTTATAAATATATATAAATCTAAAATATAGAATCTAATTCAATTGAGGGTAACTATTCATATGAATTTCTGGTTTTTTTTATTTATCTTTATATTCTTTATTATAAACCACTATACAATCACTAGACCTGTATCATCAGGGACCTAGCACCACTGAAAGGTCCATTTAAACTTTATATAATATATTATCACTTCAATATATGACTTATATATCTAGAATCACCATATAAATTATGGCATTTCTTACAAATATGTTAACAATTTTAGTCTGCAGGAGTAAATTCTTAACATGATGGTGCATGTAAACTATAGTTATAATAACTTTGTCTATCAAAAAAACAGAAAACTATAAACATACACCCTTTATTCTATGTACATGTATTGATAAATGTATCTATTGAATCATGAATTTTTTCAGGTACCTGGCCATGTTGAGTTAAGAGGTGCTCAAGGATTACGTCGTGCTCAACTGTTGAATCGTGAACGCACAGATCAATATTTGCCTCGACAGAGTCGTAACGTTACGTATGTGTCAAGACTTCAGTCAGTTCAGGCAGCTATTGACCATCAGTTACAAGAAATGACCAAAGATTTTCCAAATAGAAGAGTGGCACTTATTACTTTTAGCAATGAGGTGAGTTATTCTTCATTGTTTTCTTCATTGTTTATAAAAATAAATCATTGATGTGGAATTTAGTATATTTTGCAGTAAAAATATAGCTTGTCCATAGACAAGTTGGGTGGAAATATTTACTTGTCCACAGATATAAATGAATGCGTCAGACAAGTTGGGCATAGGAATTCCACATGCCTATAAATAAAATCCTTTCTGTGTAAAGGTCATAAGCTGCAACAATCCTGCTCATTGTGTGTATTTTCTGAACTGTCCAAACATTTGTATTTTCATGGTGACCTCATGTTTTAAATTGATTGTTGTCCTTCCGTCACTTGGGATTTTCCAAAAGTGCATTTTGTTATGGACTGCATAATTGTAATTGCCTGTGTTATATAAGTTTTTAACTTCTACAAAAGGTTGGTGAATACATCAGCGGGTGAATACATCAGAGGTAACGTGCTGGCTTGCCGAGTCAACGGTGTCTTTGTTTGGAAAAGCATGATAAGGACATAAGTCTTAATTAAATTCATTCAGTCTCTGAAAATGCCAGGAAAATGAACCCGTGACCATCAATCAGTAGACTTGTGTGCTACTGACTGTGCTAGCCAAACAGGCGAAACTTTGTTACCAACGAGAATGATGTTGTGTTTTATTTTCTAGGTGACAGTATATGGTGATGGTAAAACAGATCCATTAGCTATAGCTGGTGATAAACTTGGTAATAAAGATACATTAAAAACTATAGCAACAGAACAACCATTCCCTGATTCTATAAAAAATACCAGACAACAACTTGGACAGAAATTGTTTGAGTAAGTACATATAGAAGTCTAGTTGTTCATGGTTTATCACTCTAGTGTGCTTTTTTTGTAAAACATATTTGTAAATAAGTCAGTTGTTTTATTTAAATACTGGTGATACTTTTTTATTGTCACCAATAACAGTGTCCCTGTGACCTTGTGACCACAACCACATTATACACTTTCTGCAGAATAATGCAACATATTCATTATAAAAAGTAATTAACCATTAAATCTATGTTAAACAATGAGAAAAAAATGCTCCATTCTACTTAAAAATTACTTTAAGTCAAGATATTCACTTAAAGACAGGTATATTTTGGAAATTCTAGAGGGGGATCCGGACCCCCTGAACCCCCCCCCCCCCCCTGGTAAATTGGCCTATGCCTTGGTCCTGTGTTCTGTATTAAGTCCTTATATGGATCAAGTTTCCAAATTGTGTATGATTGCTGTATCATCCGTTCTAGTGGCTGTATCATTAACTCCATTTAGTTGAATTATGCATCATGTGCCTTTTGCACTTTTAACAAATACTAGCTACAAGCCCTTCCCACAGAGTGCACAAATGCTCTTTAGGAAAAATTGACGTACTATTAGAATTTGTAAGGAATACTATGATCTGTCATAAGCAGAAATCAACCCAACATCACTAGACCGAAATTCAAAGTACAATTTTACAACATTTTACAAAAATTTTGATTAATTAAAAATGAATTGATATTGAATTGTGTTAAATCCTCTTCTTGTTTCATTCACAGATTGGAAGAATTTGGTCCTACAGCATTAGGACCTGCACTACTGATAGCTTCAACTATGGCTGGGAAAGTTAGAGGATCCAAGGTTATACTGTGTACTGATGGTCTAGCTAATGTTGGAATGGGAAAACTTGATAATTTTAAATCTGATGATGAGAAAGATGAATCAAGTAAATTCTATGATGAAATATCTGAAGCTGCTGTAGAAAATGGGTAGGTTTTTATTATTATACCCCCGCTTCGAAGAAGAGGGGGGTATACTGTTTTACCCTTGTCCGTGCGTCCATCTGTCCGTGCATCCGTCCGTCCGTTACAAAATTTCCGTCGCAGTTTTCTCAACAACTATAACATGCAGCAGCCTAAGACATTGCATATTGCTTCATCTCATAGTCCCATGTGGTGTAAAGCGATTTCATGCTCCTTGCTCATCTACTTCCTGTTTGTTGCATATTTTTAGATTTTTGCGGGGGTATCACTAGTGAGCATTAGCTCACAGATTTACTTGTTATTATACCCCCGCTTCGAAGAAGAGGGGGGTATACTGTTTTACCCTTGTCCGTGCGTGCGTCCGTCCGTCCGTCCGTGCGTCCGTCCGTCCGTTACAAAATTTCCGTCACAGTTTTCTCAGCAACTATACCATGCAGCAGCCTGAAACTTTGCATATTGCTTCATCCTATAGTCCCATGTGGTGTAAAGCGATTTCATGCTCCTCGCTCATCTACTTCCTGTTTGTCGCATATTTTTAGATTTTGGCGGGGGTATCACTAGTGAGCATTCGCTCACAGATTTACTTGTTGGTAAAGTTTTAAGGTGCAACATTCTGATGTCTTTGAAACCACTGACAGGTTTCTCTTTAAACTTCATACAACATATATTTATGGGGTTTTATGGGATACATGCAGAGCCAAGTCATTTTACATATATTATTGCTGAAAATTATGCAAGGCAGATTAAATCCAATTTCTGTGTATACACATTTTATTTCAACTTTGTGCCGCATGGGTACAACTTGTATAAAGTTTTTCTACTGGAAAACTCCATCAACTTGAGTTCTGAATCAAATCTATTTTAGTAGAATGTTTGATTTTAATGTCAATTTATGTTTTTTATATTATTTTAGTGTATCAATATCAGTTGTCACTATTAAAGGAACAGATTGTAAATTAGTAGAAATTGGAAAAATGGCTGACAAAACTGGTGGACAGGTAAAATCATGTTATATTATCTCTATTTTATGTCTATCCTGAATTTGTTGTAAAATATCATATTTAGGCAAAAATTCTATTAGAACAATGGCTAATTAATGAGGAAAAAGAACCAGACAAAAGTGTTGTATCACTATGTTGACTAACACAAAGTTAATTAACCAAACATAGCTGTTTAAAAGTTGGCTGAAATATTGTATATTTTGAGGCGTCCTAAAAATGTTGCATTTATTTATATATGATAATTTCTTATAGTCAATTTATGTTGTTTCTTTTATTTTAGTTTTTTATGTTCAAATTGTTGTGTGTTTTTTCAGGTTAACATTGTAGATCCATTAAAACTAACACAAGAATTTAGTACAATATTAGCCAATAAGATAATGGCTACCAATGTGATTGCTACATTTATACTTCACAAAGAACTGTAAGTACGCTTGTATATCAGCCCATTTCCTAAGCATAGCTGTACAAAAATACATGCAGTAAAGTTCCACTATTAGTACCATTAAAGAGCCACAGCCGTGGCATAGTGGTTAAGCATGTCTGACTTCGAATCTGGATGTCGCAGGTTTGAAACCTGGTCGCGGCAGGTCATACCCTACACATGAGTTGTCGGCCTCGTGGTAGGGTAAGTTAGTACTGGTGATAGAAAAAGTGTCCAGGAAACCTAAAGTAGGAAGAGCTGGTCGTCGTTTATATCTCTATATATGTGTTGAATAAGTCCTTTAAAAAAAATAAAAATAAATGGTCCAAATAGTGGAATGGTTTTAATGAAGGGACCATCTTTTTCTTCAATTAACCATTTAGGACTTTAACATCTTCCAAAAATCCCTCGAGTTATCTTTATAACTGAACTCAGCTATGAATCGAACCCACGACCCCTGGCTTCGTTAACTTGCGTGCTACTAACTGAGCTAGCCAGGCAATATTTTAATTATTTAATAGTGATCAGATAAAATCTGCTATTCTTATGATGATTGATATAGCTAGCTTTGACCATTGTGTAATTGAGGCCTTAGTTTGTTGATTTTCTGTAGATAAATTTGCTTATGTGAGATAAAAAAAGGAGCTGGTGTTACTTTAGAAATTTTGATCAGAACTTGGACAAACTGCAAGAAATTTAAACTGGGAAAAGCTTTTTATAAGTGACAACATCATGAATGTTGAGCATGTAATATTTGACACATAACATAGTTACTTGAAATTGTTAACTAGTATAATGTGAATATTTTGTGTCAAAGGTATAGTACAGCACTTATACGAGGGGTGATTGGAAAGTTCGAGGAATTTATTTATTAATGGTACATGGGATAACATAGGAAAAAATAAAATACACCATTCTGTACGTATACCAAAGACTGATATAAAGCCTAAATATTTTCTTGATACATTGAAAAATAAAGTTTTCACGAAATATTTTACAACACTAGTATACGGTACTTGAAGCACGCCGACGTCATCATTGGGTTACTTAAACGTCGAAGTCAAGTTTCCTATTTACTGTCTGCACATAATCACCACCTATTTCCATACACTTTCTATGGCTTTGTACCCACAGATTAAAGGTAACCTTTAAGTGTTCCTCACTGAATGAATAAATAATTCTCTTGTGCAATACAGCACTCTGTAAGCCATCAATCCTTATATAGTTGGTTCTCCACTCACGCTGCCTTTCCAACAGTTACTGTCAGTGTCAGTTGATCTGGTCTTTCTTCATCAAATACCCATGTTCTACCTTCGCTGAACCTCTGGTGCCATGTGTAGACAATTGTTTTTTCACATGTTGGTAATGTATCAGCAGTTTAATATGTTTAAGCGTATCTGCAGGTGACAAATTGAGTCAAACACAACAATTTATGACTACACCCAACTCAAAATCATTTGTTGACGTCATTCGTTGTTTCGAAGCCACGACTCTAAAATCTTTGCTATGAAATAACCATTCAAAAGAATTTCATGAAACTTTCAGGAAATTATTTCCAGACGTCACGCTTGTGTAATTAAAGTTGGCGCATAATTCGTACCAAAATTGAGTGCGTAATACCATGTTTAATGTTTAAAAAATAGGTGAAAAATAGCGTGCTTCAAGTGACCAAACAGTGGTTGCTATGGATACCATTTATTCTTTCTACATATTGATAATCTGTTCACCAATATGATTTTTAAAACTCAAATGAATTATTTTACACTTACTTGAGCTTTAATGTCATTTGACAAAGGAATAGATATTTTAGAAAGGAATTCCGCGAATTTATCAATCACCCCTCGTACATGTACAGTTATACTCCTTTGTGATCCAGCTAGCTTTTATAGTGATGTGGTAGACTGTCCACTCCTGACTTAGAAGGTTGTGGGTTGGACTCCATCTCTGACCTTAAAGTATTTTTATTGGGTTTCACATTATATATCATATTTTTTTATTATTACAGATTCTTTTTCTATGAAGACACAGAGGAGAGTAAAGTTGTTAAGAATGTAGGAAATGTTACTGCTGAGTCTGAGATATCATTTGAGTATGGTGTACGTACAAAACCTGTCGAACAAAAGAAAGGTTAGTTGAGTTCATATAAAAAATGTAAAAAGTAATGGCATTTGATATACTCTAAGTTTTTAATGTTTAGGCACATTCACTGACTTCACAGCTATTACCCGTGGTCATATGGGGTCTGGTATCTTTCTATCAATCTCCCTTCGGAGTCTATTTCTCTGCTTAGGACAGGCCACAATTAGTGCAACAGTAGTATCACCTTCACTGGTACCATTTCCACCTTAGTGGAGTGAAGTAATCACAAGTTAATTTCTTGCTCAGGGAAATTATCAGTGCCATGAACCGTCAATTATGTTCACTATGTATTATAAATATAAGATAAAAATACTGGACAAAATGGATCTGCAATATTTTTCAATTAGAGAATAACAGTATATATGAATAAATTACAAGTGTGAAGAAACTTTTGGACCCCAGTGTAGGTTGTCCTTCATAGTCAAGCAGTGACTACTAATTACATAGAAACTGGTTTATATAGCCTGTACAAACATGGTTGTATTGAAGTTGATAAAAAATACTTTCTATGATGAAATACTTAAAATGGTTTCAGAAAGTCCAGGAGTACCAGATAAAATCATGGAAGTTGATGAAACCGAAGAAGAAGAACAGAATAAAATGGACACAGATGAACCATCTGACAAAGTTAATGATAAACAAATGAACACTGAGAGTCAACCAGATGCAGCAAAAACGGAAGAATCTAAAGTTACGCCTGGTTCCTCTGGTAGCACAGAATCTCAGGGAGCTGAGGGGACATCCGAAGGGTCATCAGAAGAAAATACAAGCAGACTTTTACCATTCCAGTTACAGATTGTATATAATGATACAGAGGGAGCTAAAGCTTTGAGAGTTATAACTCAACATCAACCTGTGACTAGAGAAAGAAAAGTAGCTGAATCAAGTTAGTAAACTAAAGTACTCTGATGAAGATCACCTTTGTTAATGCCAATTCATGCCATTTCCACCATTACCTAAACTCACTAGCCTAATGCCTTAGACCAGCAAAAATAGATATAGGCCAGTAAAAATTGCTTATTTTATTTAGTTAGGCTTGTCGATTATTTTGCTTTTTATTATGTATAAATAATTGATCAGGATATTGCTTGAAAACATAAAAGGTCATGTTGGCAATTTTTTGACAATTGTAATTCTTGAATGCTTAATTTGAGATAAAGTAGTATCCTTAAGGAAGAAACTTTATCCTACTAGAACAGTACTAGGAGTTCAGGAAGTGGACTCCAAAGTGATAAATCTAAGTTGTAAGGACTTGTTTCACTATGGAGCTAAAATAATTAGTATAGTATTATAAGTAGAGGTTATTAAACAGGGCAAGTGTGCCTTAAGGAAGATATTGGCACACTTTCTTAGGTATTGGCCCGAGGGCTAATGCCGAGGAAAGTGTGCCGATATCGACTTAAGGCACACTTGCCCTGTTTCATAACCTTTTTATTGCATATGTAGACTATTGCATGAAATGATGATTTTCTAAAACAAAAATACATTTTTTTCTCGACGTAACACGCCATTTTGCACGTTGACGTTACGTCACATGTATTGTTTTGTTTTTTCAATGCCTAAACGTTGGACTGTAATAAACCTTTTTTCTAAAACGTAAGTCTTGTTGTTGATAATCTTATTTCACTACGAAAAAAACACACTGCATAAAATTGAATAGCTTCTTGATGCTAATAACGTAACGAATTTCACGTGCGTAAAGTCTATCGTTGTCGGAATGCAGGTGCGTAATGACTGGAAGTTGCCTCAATATCGATTTTTGGCACACTAGGAAGTGAGCCAAATATCGATGTTTTGGCACACTTGCTCAATACTGGAATATATTGCCCACATTGAGGCTATATTGGCACACTTCCACGTCAATTTAGTTACTATTTATAGTAACATATGCAATAAAGTATTATATAGCATATTTGGTGAATTTATTTCAGAGGCTAAGTTAGATGTACTAGCCACACATACAGCTATTACTACATCAAGAATGGCTCTAGATGGAATGTATACAATGGGTAGAGAAAGAGCTTTAATGAATCAAAGAGTTGCTTGGAGACATACTAGGTAAAACGATACATGTTAGGCCACAACAAGTTGATCATATGTTCTACGGATTTTTCTGGGGAAAAAATGGGATGAGCGAGCGAAGAAAAAAAATTTAAAAAGTCTTTATTCACATGCTTTATATAGCGGTTTGACCAAATTTTTATGGCCGAGCGAGAAAATAAAAATGTTTTTATTGTAAAAACCGTCAAAATTAAGGTGCGAGCGAATCCATAGAACATATGATCAATTTGTTGTGGCCTTATTTATTAAAACATATTTCTTTCTTACTCACTGGTTTTTTACAGTAACTTGCCCTACTCAAAAAAGTGTATTAAATCTGGATGCATTTTAAATGCAGCCATATAGGGCATATAGAAGTTTCTTGTCTATCAACCTTACTTGTTTTTGTTTCTCTGTCATTACCGCTAAGTCATTGCTTGAATTGTTTTGTATTGCAAGGGTTTTTCAATTGCTGACTGTGGACAGAAAGTTAATAAAGTCATTGTTACTGCAGTAAAGACTAAAATACTGCTATTAATACCACATTGCATGCTGCAAAATCATGCATTTTTGGATGTTTTTTTTACATCCCAAATGCCTATAGATTTCTTTTGAAAGAATATGTAAGGTATTTTAGGAAGAATTCAAGTTAAAGTGTTGAGGCATACAATATTTAATGACATTTGACCTTTATTTAGCAGATGCAATAGAAGTACAATGTTATGCTCACTGTTTTAGGTTAGAATTAGCAAGCTACATGTACAATTTATCTTTGTTTGGTTTAATGCCCTAGCAACACATTGTATAGGTTATACATGTATTATGGCGGTCAGTCCACCTACTCACTGTTCATGGGAAGGCTAAATCTCTGAATTTAGCTGTCAATCAACTACTAGACTGCCATCAGTGAATGACAACTACCCTACATGATTTAGAATCAGTGGTAGGAGGGAGAATGGCTGTAGAAATTATTTCATGACCAAGCTCCACAAAAGTATGTCCCGTCCAGGAAAATGTACAAATTTAACTATGTGTGTATAGAAACATCAACCATTCTGTAATGTTGTTTATATTAATGGTTATCATATTAGTTAATTTATTGTTTGCCAGAGCCACAGAGGATGTATCCAGTCGGCCGGTGTACAAGTCGAAATTTGGAAAGATAAAGAAAATGGAGAATTATTTAAATACTCGTCAACAATCTGAGCGTGCTAGTTCTGGTCGTACATATAGTGATGAGGAGTCTGATGATGAAGATGCTGCTGTATCTAAAGCTGAAGCACGTCCCCCAGGACCTTTAAAAAGTGTTGTGGGGAAAGGAAAATCATTCTTTTCTAGACTTAAAAAGGTAATATTTGTGAAGGATTTATAAGTAGGTTGTTTTGGATGCTGTTTACTGGCCAACCTGTTGCTTGAATATAGTATACAACTCATTAAAAATAACTTGAGACAAATGTTAATGATATTCTTTGTACGTAAACAATAGCTCATGTTATGGGAAACAAGCTCTTAATGTATTGACATACAAGTCAGTTATTTATACATGTATGTAACAACACTCATATTATGATTAAATTGCAATTATCTGAAGCCACAGCATTCAAACATCTTGCTACAATCACTCAGCCCCAAAAGATTTGCTACAATTTTAATAAATTGTAATTTGGTAATGTGCTATCTATTTGTGTTATGACTTAATTACAACTGAGTAATAAATTGGGGGGGGGGTGTTGAGATTGTTCTTTGATTGACATAATTTCATGATTCAGGGGTGCATGAAATAAATTGTCTGTATGTTAAAATTCTTTTTATACTCAGACATACAGATTCTTTGTAAGTAATTTAGTGCCTTTGTGTTGTTGATAAATAGATCAATCATCGATTTAATCCACTAGCCTAAAGGCCAGGACAAGTGAAAATTTATTTGGGCTAGTTTTAATTACTTACTTTATTAAGTCAGGCTTGTTTATGGTTTTGCCTTTTACAATATAACAAAATAAATTGGGCTAGTGCTTGATGACTGATAGACATTTTAATACATGTTGTAAATATCCTGTGTTGGATGCCAAAATAATAATAATATTTATTTGGCATAGTGTACACATAGTAAAAACATACAAACACAAATATCACAGACATCATGATGTAGTAACTATGTATTGCACACCAACACCAGGGATAACACAAAAAGGGCAAGCCCTTATTTCCATTGTGGTCCCTAGGTCCCAAATGTAACCTGATAAAAATCCATGGTCTGAACTGAGATTGGAACCCACAACCTCTTGAGTCGTAAGTGGACTCTACCATGTCCCCATAAAAGTTAGCTTGAAGGCAAGGGAGTACAAGTGCCATATTATACCTCTGCTACATGTATACCAACTAGACCGTCACATGTAACCATCGGATGGACTTTCAGAAAAAGGTCAGTAATGACAAATAGTAGCTTTAACCATGCAGACACTCTGGCAGTCTTGACTGTACATGTCTATTGACTTATTTAAATATTTTATATTTTACAGAAACGTTCAGAAAGTACAGATGATGCTGGAGCAGTGTTAGTTATGAAAGGAAAACATGCTAAATCTTTCTTTGAGGAATCAGATTCAGATTAAAAGTGAATGATGTAACTGAAGAAGTCAAATGTACATCGAAAAATGCCATTATTACTTGATATCATAGACTTAAGTACATACTCATAGTTTTGAATTGAATAATGGAATGAAAGTGTTTATGACTGGTTATAAAATCTGGTTTTCAGGGACCTGAAAAAGGAGTTCTGTCCAATATGAAAGTGCTTAAAGCATTAAATCCTGGAATTTTAGGATTTTGAAAATTTTGAACTTTCGCCCATGAGTATGAATATTTTTTATCAATTTGTGTAATGAAAAGAGTAATGTACAATATATATTTGTATATATATAATATTTTATGTACTTATAAAAGCTTGCTTTTTGACTTATTGAGCTTTTTTAGTTCATATTTTTTTGTAAATTGTGTGTACTAACTTAGAATACCATTTTGTATGGATAGCTCCAGGCTTAGTTCTGCTTTAATGGTTTATACATTTTATAAGTTAGTTGATATTTTCTGTGTTTTCTCATTCCTGCAATAGTCTAACATTGCTTGCTCATTTAATATACATTGTTCAGCGACTGAGTATTGCATTATTTTATTGGTTGCCTAAATAGTATGAATCAATGGCTGAATTTTTAAAATTTCTTTATCATTTTAAACATAAATGTGCGGATGTCTATAGTGCTAAAGGTGAACATTTTCTAAACCATGTTATTCCTTGTGAAGATGACTAATTTTAAATGTTTGTTTTATGTTAAATGGAAGTTATTTTACATGTATCAGTACTTATATTGTTATCTTCTGTTTTTATTTAACAGAACCAATTGACATTAGTCACATTACATTGAACCTCCCATTTCTAAATATTCATATTCCATTCAGCAATGAAAGATAAGCATATACTTGGACAAACATAGTCACATGTTTATGGAGTCAAAGGATTACTTAGTGTAACAAATTCGCCTCTAGTCTAAGGGCATGGTTTTAGCACCTTAGTGTAATGTCAGTTGTGATTTTCACAAATAATCTTCTTGTCAATATTCTTAAAGATAAGTTTTAATTTTGACTTAACTTAACTTAAAGTTTGGTTTTTTGTGTGTGAAAATGGATAATTTTAAACCCCCTCCCCCCAAAATAGATAAAATAAAATAGGGTTGACAAGAGTTGCTTGATAAGGTAGGACTGCCCTAACCATGGGATAGTTTAGGCCTTATATACACATTGTATTATGTTAGGTATTACTATGTAAATTTGTAGCTGTTAACCTAGTAAGAAGGTTTTGGTTTTATGCTTTAATTAAAGCTTTAAAAGGATAAAGTGCATAGAAATTAGGTTAAATTTTTTGTTATACATTTGTATTTTAACATTTATTCTTGTTATTGTAATATGTTTCTTATTTCTATATTTTACCTTATTTAATGTCTCCACATTATAAAATGTTTCAAATCCATTGTTTTTGTTGTTGATTGTTAACTTCATGTATAGGTCATTTAGGATAATTTAAAACAAATCTAAATGATACTCTGTGAAAACAGTTTCTCATGTTATCCTAAATTAGCAATATTGCATTTTTTAAATTCTTTTTTAGTGTTCATGACTATTTACATTTACATAATGTATAAATTGCATATCCTTTGTTGCTATTGTTATTTTACTGTTGTATTTTATTTCTATTAAATTGTTCATATTATTATTTTTAGCTCTACTTTTCAAAGAAAATGAGAGCTATTGCTATCACTTTTGCGTCTGCGTTGGTTTTCAGGTTAAAGTTTTTTGAAACTCTTATATCTTCAACACTATCCAAGTTATTTTATTGAAAGTTGGTATACTTATTTAGTGGGACTATATTAACCATACTGTAGTAGGGGATAACTCTGGATGAATTATTTTTCGAGTAATTGACCATTTATACTTAAAAAATTGCAAAATATGAGGTTAAAGTTTTTCCTATGTAGAATATCTTCAATACTGATCAAGATATTTGACTTAAAGTTTGTATACTTATTTGTCGGTACAATATCTACACGACTATGCTAGGATGTAACTGTGGATGAATTATTTTTGGAGTAATTGCCCTTTTATACTTAAAAAATGGCAAAATATGAGGTTAAAATCGTTCCTATATGGTATATCTTTAAAACTAATCAAGATATTTGACATAAAGTTTGTATACTTAATTATGGGTACTGCATCTACACAACTACAAATGGAGATAACTGTGGATGAATTATTTTTGGAGTTATGAACAAAACACCTGAAAAGTCGAGAGCACTGTCCTTGGACTGCTCTTGTTTGTTATTGTTATGCTTACCATTGCTGCAGTATTTCTTGTTTGTACATAATTATATGTATTGTAAATAATCAGGTACAACTTATTACATTTTCTCCATTTTGCTGTGATTGTATTAAACTTTTATGTATTACATTTTTGTGTTGAAATATTGAACTTGTAATATGTTAAGTTGTTGCTTGCTTATATTCGATTAATAATTGAATATAAGCAAGCAACAACTTAACATATAACAAAAATGATATATCATAATATGATAGAATGATAAACGAGTATTGAGAAGGAATAATGCAGTTATACCAATTATTTTAGCATTTCTGTGAAACAATATTTTTCAGCTAATACCAATCATTTTAAGTCTAGGGTTGTATACAGTTATTTGGTACCAGTGCTAGTGTCAGTATTCACTTTAAACATACTGGTTAGTACTGTTTCATATTGGTATTGTGCGTAAAGTTTGACCCCGATCTGACCTTTCACATTTGCATCTAATAATTATCTTACACATATCCCGACGAAAATCAGTACCACGCCTATTCTACACTTTGTCAGCAATTGTAAAATTATAGAAGTATGTATATGTGTTAAATTTCAACACATAATCCTCACAGGCACAGTGTAATTGAGCATTAATACTACATCTGTATTTAATGTATTGAATATTCTTGCATAAAGGTCGGTGTCAAACTTTACGCACAATACTTGTACTGAAATAAGTATTTTAACAAAACTATCATTGAAACTTCAATGTGATTCTTTGGAAACTTTTACTTATTTTTTTAAGTACAAAAAAGACAAAAATTTGTATTACAAGACATTTCAACTTATGCTTTTTATGCTTTCTTTCTAGTGCATTGCTATGCACTGACCAAGTAAACATTTTGACATATAGTGCACACTCATCTTAATTTTGACAAAAAAACCTTATTCATATTCTTGTTAATTGATTTTGTTTTGTATTTTAAGTTGAATGTTGAACCACATTTTTCATTTGGTTTTGGTATCAGTTACATTTGAAATACCTCATCATTTCATTGGTGCTGGTATCATAATGGTTCATTTGATTTTTACAGTGTTCAACCTTAGTTCATTCCACTTTTTTATTGTAATTATTGTAAAAACAAATAAGATAAACATACTGTCTCATGCTAACATCCAGAAGTGTTAAAATTGGATTAAATCCAGTGTGAACTGGCTGTAAATAGATTCCCAGTCCAACATTGTAACTGCTTGGCTATACCAACATGTATAAACTAATTGCTAGTTGATTCAGATGAAATGCCTAATTAAATGAATTTAATTTATTCATGTATTCATGTGAAGTTGGCAGTAACAGATAGAGAAACAGTAATATCAATTTTGATATTCTTATTCAGAAGTTATCACACAAGCATTATAATATTGCCGTTTGTAACATATCCATTTCACTTTCCATTTATTTTATCTTACCGCTGTAACTGTTGTTACTGCTAACTTTACATTCTATACTATTCACCTGACACAAAGAGATAACAACTAACAGAATGTTATTAAAAGAGCTTGATACTCCATATTTGCTTGTCTCATTATCAACTGTGTAATATTTATACTTGTATTTTGTGATGTATCTTTTTACACAGAGTTTTCTATGAATTTATACAATGTTTATGGTTGTTTTAAAATAAAATATTTCTAATCCATTTTATTATGTTTTATTGTTTTTTATTGCAATATATTGCAATATATTGCAATACGAGTTTTGTGTATTACAATATATTGCAATACAGTTTTTACCATATTGTTACACCCCTATTAAATACCATGTTGTATGCATTGAAATACAGGGAGGACACAATAAAGAATTCTATCCTTATTATCATTGTGGTCCCTACTTGCGGAATCTGAAAAATGTTTTTATATCTTAAGTGAAAAAAGTGACTCGCTTTTAACAAGAAGGTCAATTAGTACTGGTGGGGACATGCATGTCATTCTCGTACCCAGAGTCTAGTAGGATTCTGGATACATTAGATCGAGAATCTTGATAACCTCAGGGTACGAGAATGCATACATGTATGATTTATAATCTTTAAAGTTTCAATAGCCATGGATCATATGTGCCTGATTTATAATGATGGGGGGTTCCTTGTTTAAAAATATATACCAGTGAGTAATTTTCAAATATACAAAAGAAGAGCTCTTTTTTGAAGTTTCTCCATTTATTATGTTGGATTCTGAGAAAAAAATGTCATGCCATGGAACACAAGTTAAAACTTGATAAAACAAATGTATTATATATAAGAAGCTTGCAGATTATACTTAACTTTTACCTACCTATTTATTTTAAGATATTTATTGAATGGCAGCCTTCTTGTATTAATTCTAAAATTTGCCTGACAAAATTTAATTTATAAAAACTATCAGTTCCATGTAATTTTACTAACATTTCACTAATTATATAAGCTTCGCTTATTTAGATGGAAGAATTTTTTAAAATTTAGATTTGCCTACACTTGCCTGGATTTTTCTGGGTTGGCTTGTATCTTGTTTATATGAAACCAGTATAGCAATATATTGCTTTCAGATGGAAGAATGATGAACGAGCTAAATTTAGTAGAAAAATAAGATGTACCAGGGTTGATCAATGAATTGATACATGACTGCTCTACTAGACATATTATTCATCATAATGCTATAAAACTTGTACCATACAATTACTAATAGTTGGGGAATAACATTATGATAATGTGGTTTTAATATCACCCTTTAAATTATTAATTTCCATAGCAACAGCATAGCGTACTCACTGCAGGCCAAATTCGTGCCTTTTATAACTTGATCTCAACCCAAATAAATGAAATTACTTTATTGTGTAACTCTGAAATCTGCATGAAGTTTAACAACACAATAAGCATCACTATACCCCCATACATATGCTACATGTATCTCATATCTCTATATATTTCTAAGAATCTTTCTGTAAAATATTCAAAAATAATTTTTGTATCTATTTAGTTTTTATTAATTATTAGTTATTTGTTCCTGAAATTTAGTATCAACATCATAAAAAAATTGGTAAAGAAAATATTAATATCAACAAAACCCGCATGCTATATTCAACTCGTAGGTTAAGAACATTTTCCTTCTGTATTTAACTCGTCAGTTAAGTGGTCAGTGTTTTAGTATTTGCCCACAGAAGAAGCATGCTTGAAAACAAGCGTTTCAATGATGTTTACATGAGCAACACATTCTTTCTATCTGAATAAATAAAACAGGTAACTATACGCGTATTTTAGTGTTGAAATTAATGTATTGTAGAAAAAATTGTGTTGATTATTTGATCACTTTTCAGCACGACCAGCTTTAACAAGATATCAACAGACTAGAAAAAAAGTTGGAGGACAAGTAGCTTAAGGTAGCAAAGACAGGTCATTTTTTATCTTTAAGAAATATACCTAATGTTATACATCATTGGAAAGAGCATTTCAAATGCAGATCAATGCACTTTATATCAAAGATCTATTGCTTAGAGTAAAGAAGTTATGGCATTTTTTAGTTGCCATGGTTAACAAAAACATGAGGCGAAAATAAGGACACATGAAGTCTCTGTGCAAAGTACATATTTATTGTCAATATAAACACATGGAGCTTATAATGTTAACATAAACAGAAAGACAAATTAAAATATAGACCAAAGCACTTTAAATTAAATGTCAATCACTAAGGACAACAAAGTGATTGTATTTTAAAGTTACCATGGACATTGGAAATATGTGCCGGGATAAAAATTTATTGTTTGCCCAATATCAGTCTATGAAATAAGTGATTTTCCGAACAGCTCATTCTTAAGAGCAAGCACAATACCTCATTCGCAGAATTTTGGTCCCCCTCAAAAAAGAAAGTTGGTTGCTCGAACTAAAATGTGGTTGTTGCGGGCAAGCAGACACCCTCTGATTTCGTCGACTGCATTATATCATTGCAGTTTTTCATCATATTCTTGTAAGAAAATATTAGTTTTCAATTTCATACTTTTAATTAGAAAAAAATTTTGTCGCTGCAAATTATTATTGAATCACCAAGACAAATTTATCTTTATTTTAGTTAAGAATAATTTTTAAGATTGTCATGGTAACGAAACAGTAAACACGATTTGGTGTCTACAAAGTGATTTTTAGAAAAATCTAAACACTACTGCTTTTGAAAGAATACTGCTAATTTAACGAATTGTCATTTTTCTTCATTCTCAAATTTTTCAGATCTTCAGTTTAGTAATTCTAAAGCAGCTTGTTAAATTACAAAATATCAAGGAATTCTGTGTAACTGGGTCCTGAAAACACAAGAAAAAGGTGATATCATTCATACAAATTAACAAAAGTATCAATAAATCACTATTTTTGCACTAATGATAATGGGAACTAGTGAATATTGTATGTAGAAGTATAAAATCACAGAAATAGTAAATGATTTGGCATAGTAGTTGAATTTTAAAGACATATCACAAAATAGACTTTACATGAACTAGTCGTGATAATTGGGAAATCACTTAAAGGAAATAACATACTGGGGCAGTAAAAGCACCACAGTCAAGTTATATAAACTGAGCCCTGATAAGCAAGAAATCACCAATTATTATCAAAAGTTGAACACATTTTTTTCATCTTACCAGTATTTTTTTCCTGGATATAACAGCTAACTACCAAAAAAGTTCAGATACATATTGTACACAACAATAAGAACTTGTGCCATTTTGGCAAAAAGTTACTCTTCTAAATCTAACTTTTTTAAGGCAGAATTCCCTAAATGTTTGAAAGTGATGAAATAGACAAATCATCAAATGTCATACGATATTGAAAGCTCAGAATTTCATGTAACATTATGTCAAATTTCAAGAATCAGATTCCAAATGATACTGCTTATTATGAGTATGTTGGTTTTGACAAGTTTTTAATATTTTGCTCCTTGCTTTGACCAGATAATATGAGTTTTCAACCACAATTTAAATCAGAAGGATTTTACATCATGCTTCAAAATGTTAGGCTAAGTTTTGCATAATAGAATTATCTAAAAAAAAAAGGTTCTAAACAACAAATTAATTTTTAATTAATGATTCTTTTCAAATTATTATTGATCATCTCACCTGTAGACCATGATGATGTTTGAAACAATCTCTGCTTGTTTGACGTGATAAAGTGCTAGGAGGCATACACTGAGAGTTAGAGGTGGGTGCCCACTGGTGAAGAGGGGTCTGTCACAGTAACAAAGAGATGTCTTGAGGTGAACTGCAACAACAAAAACAATCTTAGACATATTTTTTTTGTGATAAAACCTTAAATTATGTTTTACATGAAGCAAATCCAAATTTCATGGAGATTAAGCAACTTGACATCATCAGCCAATCAATGGCATAGAGGGATTCAGGTCCATGGAAATTAAGTTTGTAACAGATCTTTTCTAACGGCTATATAGTATAAAAATAGATATTGCTGTATCAATATGAAGCAAGTTTGATGCTAAAAATTCATTCTGTATTCCATCACATAATTTTCATCGACACTCACAACAATACAAATAGAAAAACATTTTGTATCCGAAATTTAGACTATCCGAAATATACTACACTTAACTTAAACCTCGCCTAGGCAATTCAAGGCAAAAGATATCAACACATATTTAGGCTCAAAATTCTCATAAATACATGCAGTTTCTGAAAATCATATTGCAAATTATTGCGAACACGTTTAATTTATAGTATTGCACGGTAAAAAATGCGAAAATTCTTACCAATTATCTTGGTTGTCCGTCATGCCAGATTCTACCAAAAAAATGTCTGTACAGGTCGCTAAACATGTCCTTTCATCAAAACTAATAACTTTTTACACATAAAACATCTATAGAAGGCGGTAATTTATGTATAATAGTACCTGGTAATTCTGTAAATTTCAATAAAGACCGCCATTTTTGTTGACGATCTTGATCATGTGTCCAATTCAAAGTCGCGAAACGAGTGTTTGAAAGTGTAACCAAACAAAAACCTGACTTGCTCATGTAGATAAGGTATTTTTTAGTTTATATGAACAAAAAAATGAATGATTTTCGCCTATAAAATAAAAGAAATGCAGGCACGAAATTTGCATGTTTACAATGGTGACACAATGGAGAAGCCTCATTTTGGTTCTCATTGACGTTGCTACTTAAGGTCTTCAGCGAACCCGTGTTTATACTGTCAATGCCGCATCTGACGAAAATCAAAATGTTAAAAAAGCGGCTTATAAAGTAATGCCGCATCTGACGAAAATCAAAATGTTAAAAAATCGGCTTATAAAGTTTTGGAAGCCAGAACTAGAGGACAAGGTGCACGTTTTGTGACACTGACTGTATTTTTTTTGTGACACTGACTGTCTGATAGAAAAGTTACCTCGGGTCTTATTTTTAGGATTAGTATGTAACATGGACACATAACTACCAGCTATATAAGAGCAGTTTACTTTGTATGAATTCAAAAGAATAGATAAAACATTTCTGGCGTCTTGACTTTTAGGGCGTGCTCGATTGGGCTGTCAGAACTGTGCCAGAATCAAATTCCGACTCTTCCACAGAATCTGCCAAACGAGTGAAATTGAATGTCGGAACTGAATAAAAAGGCAAAATCCGAAGGAAATATACTCGGTTCTTACTTTCTTTATAGAAAATAGTTAAATTGTTATCGTAAACAATCGTTCAAAAGTATAATTTTAACAACATTCGCTTTCAAACACCAAACTCACATGTTTGCAGTGATGCCGCCGCCATGTTGGGTATAAATATACCATGACCGATTCCGTTCACACCACCTATTTCGATGGAATGGGTAGAACGCTGCCAGAACACAGTTCCGACGCAATCGATTGAAGTTCTCCCTGCTCTAACAGTTGGAATTTCCAATCGAGCACGCCCTTAGATTCTCTGGACAAGTTCTAAATTTTATCTCAAATTTTGCATGCACAAGGTGGGAACTAGTCATTTCTCTACAAAGTCATTTCTCCTCAGGTCATCTCTCCCCTCTTCATGTCTCCACTTTTCATTTATAAAATGTATATTTTTTAAGTGTAAAAGGTGATAACTACCCATGTTTTTTGGTTTACTATTTGTAAATTGGGAGAATAAAAACCATATGCGCTGACTGGGAATCTTCCTTATGCAGCTAGGTGGTAGGTGAGACACTAACATTACTTTAGGGTCAATGCAACAGCAAGGCTGTTGGAAATGACCATATAGCCACCTTCTATCACCACACTCTTCCTCTCTTTACTTTTCTAGAGAGCTAGCCAGACTTTCAGTATATAAATCGTACAAGCAGGGACTTGGCATATAGGTTGGCACTGGAAATAGAAACTTGTTCAAGTTTATTAGTTCAACACAAACTATTCTCAACTATCTCCTCCAGTAAGCTCAGTAATTATTACAAGTAAATTGGCTTAATATGAACTGAACAAAAAGATTTTGATTAAATTTGAAGTTTGGTTTTAAGGCAAACAATAACAGTTTGTATCATGGCTTAATAAAAATAATCCAGATAAAAGCAAACATGTGAAATGACATGACAAATAACTCAAACCTTTTTGAAAACAAATGACAACTTTCGACAGTCAGTATTCCTGATAATCAAATATTGGAAGTCATTAGTAAATAAGCATAGCACATATGTGTTACTTATCTATTATGTCAGTAAATATTATGTGATTTCTGAACATTTTGTCTGAAACAAACATATTGTTTTACTATGGAATTGACTTTTTTTTAGAGATAATTATGCTTATTTCATTTCTTTTCAGGCAAAGTATTGTAATCATACAGAAATGTCAGTCTAATTATTGATTGAATCTATAACACATATGAAATAAGATATATTTTTAATGTCTATGATGTAATGTTTCTTTGTCTTCTATCTTTTAGTCAGATTCTAACCAAAGATTAAAACAATGAGCTTCTCTGTGGTTGGAAATCCAACTCCTCGTCATGATCGTCCTACAAGTGCTAGACCAGGTAGTGCTAAACCAACAACATCCAGAAATCCAATAACAGTATGTAATTATTATGTTTTCATCACATTATTCTATTGTTTACTGCATGCCTAAGCTCAACTGTTCGGAGAATTGTTGGGCTAACCTATTCAATTGTTTTAGGCATTGCTAATGGTGTAACACTTGACTTCATGGTTAAGATTTTAGATGCAACATTTTGATATTGTTTGACACTACTTAAGGAATTCACTTTAAACTTAACACATGTCTTCAGGGTTACCATATTACCCGGTATAATATGTTTCCATTAAATTGACTAAGTTGCATAATTCCTGCATGAAATTTGACTGAATTATTGATTGACTTTGTATACATGAGCTTCCCAAATACATGGGTGCAAGTTTTCCAGCATGTGCTGGAAGGTTTTCACATGCTGGAGGAATCATTTTTTGATATTAATTTATTGAGTAAAAAATAGTTAATTTGAATTGAGCAATTACTCAATTTACCTGCCATGTAGCACGTTGTATGATGTGTAAAAAAACAATCGGCAAACCAAAGAATTAAAATTCTAATGTACAAACTTGACAAGTGTCAATAAAATAAAAGTTGTACTTAATCAATTTTCTTTGTGTCATGTCAGCAATAAGAATAAACTTACATCTACTTCTGATATTCAGGAAATGGCATTTAAAGCCTTCAAAGGTGCTATAATGGAGGAGCTCCTGGGGGCTGGACCCCTGGCCGGGCATTGCCCTGGGCCCACCGGGGGCCATTGCGGCCCCCTGGTCTCCAACAAAAAGTTTAGGTTTTTTAGTTTTTAACTAGCACCCATGCAAATAGTCAAATGGACTGTCCATGGACTACTTTTGTTTAGCTAAGTATTCAAGCTATGGCCTAATATTTTCCTATGTATTCATTCCTTATACACATGTATTAAACTTTACAGGGTGAAGAAATACCATTAAGAGTTCCATCAGGTGCCTCAGAGGCACCATCAAGACAATCCAGGAAACCAGAAGGGTCAGTATCAGTCTGTACCAAAGACTTCTAAATATATGCCATATATCAAACAAAGCTGTTTGATATGAATTAAGATACAACTTACCAATTCTTGTCATATTTTATGTTTACTGCATTTATCAGATTATTTTGGTGTTGGCATTTAATACCAGAAGAAATGCAGCACTCAGTCATTGTCTTCAAATGTTTAGGTATTTTAATGGGCTTTATACATTCCAAGATTTCAGTGATCTTAGGCCTCACAATTTCGTCAGCTAATATTTTTACATCTGATCAATTTTGCATCTACTATGTATAGTAGCAAATGTTTTGAAACAATGAAATATATTGAGCCATCTGACAAACTCTATTGTTAATTCAATCAATACAGTAAGAATAAATGCTAAATCATCAGTTTTCTTAATGATTGACCCTTTTCTGTGGATTTCAAAATTCTAAGATGGCTGGCCAAAAAGTATATAATGTCTTTACTTGTTATAATTTCAGTATTCCTGGTTTAGATTTAAAATATCTTAAAGAAGTTGAAGATTATGTGTATAAACCAATAGAGATAGCAGATTATCCTTTAGATACTGGTAGAACCGATGTCAGGTAAAAGTGTTACATTTTACAGTCATAAATAATTTTTGTTTGTTTTGTTTTTGTTGAGTTTAACGCTGTAGCAACACATTGTATAGGTCATATAATGGTGGTCAGTCAATCTACTCACTGTTCTAGGAAAGGCTAAATCTCTGGATTTAGCTGTTAACCAACTACTAAGTGCATACTTTCGTCAGTGACTTACAACTGCCCTACATAATTAAGAATCATTGGTAGGTGGAAGAATGGCTGTAGAAATACTAGAATACACTATACACATGTGTGTCTTTAATCCATTGACTTCATTTTTTTCTGCAGAGTTACATGTATAAACATGCCTAATTTTTTTAAAAATCAGAATTTGCACACACAGAAATTTCCACTTATGCAGTAATTATAAATTGAATACATTTTTCTATTGATTTTACAGTTGGGGAACAGCAGCCTCTACTGGACGTAGTTATAGACAAACAGCCACACCTAGACAACCTAGTGCTGTAAGTACAGTTGATATTACTTTAGTGAGGTAGAATTATGTAACATAAAGGGAACATTTAATTCGCTGTGCTGAACATTCCGGACAGAGAAAAAAGCAATCAAATGAACAGGATCACTGTTCAGAACATGTTCTCACTGTGCCCTTAAAACAGGTGGTGTGGTTGGAACAGTGACATCAAAGCGCGTCGAAAATGGCTGACTGGCTAGAGCATAATAATAATTACATTATCATATATGAGAGAAAACCGGGGAATCTTGATAAATAAAGTTTTCTTTACATTTACGCTGTGGATAGTCTTTTAAAATATTATTTTTGATTATTAACACACTAACAAATAGCATTGATATGGTAAAATTTAGCCTTTTTTCTTGTCTGTTTAGTCACTTAGGAACTATAATGATTTCATTAGCAAAATTAATGCATTGTGGATAGAAACTTTATTATTTTATGTTTAGTTTATGTTTTGCTAATAAAATTATTGCTTGGGACAGAAGAAACAATCATCCCCTCAATGTAAGAACACATCAGGAAGAAAAACATAGCAACCAAGCCCTTGTTTAGCAACCGAGCTCCTAGCTGCCATGTTTGTTTCATAATTTTCTGAAACATATTCTGCACAAGTTCTTGACAGTCAATCAAATGTGCCTAAAATCTTAAAACTTACTTATTCTCAAAAAAAAATTAACTGGGATTTTATATGAATTTAATGTAAAACTTTATGTAATTGAATATGAAGAGCAATCCAATGTATAGACTATATACATTTTTGCATTATATTGCTGTAATTTAGTACATATGTACATCTTTATTAGGCAGAAACAACATTACAGTCAGAAATAGCATTACATACAGTACCCACCAAAAGTTTGGAGACATTTTCACTTTGTTGGCCTACTGAATAGCTTTTAACTCAAATTTGATCACTGTTTATTTTGAAATGCTTTTAAATTTTACTTTATTTTTTTGGTTATCATTATAATTATAACTGATAATTCAAAAATAGTATAAAATCTGTCATGGAAAATAATTACAATAAACATGGTTCTGGAGGCTTTACCAGGTCAGATGCTGAATCTTATAAAATGTGTTGCATTCATGAAATTTATTTTCATTTTTCAAAAAAAAATACTTAAATGTATTAAAAATAATGATTCTACAAAAATCATCAAAATACAAGAATTGCTGTAAATTTCTTTTGTCTCCAAACTTTCGGTGGGTACTGTATGTCTTTGGCTATTTACAATAATCATGACAAAGACCACACACTCATGACCAACGGCTATATTAAAATCTACATTAAATGTTACAAAACATGCATATCAATATTGTAATAAACAAAATATATATGAATAAGCCAATCAATAACGAGATGTTTTAACTACATGTATTTTGTTTCTGATGGATATTTGATTATATTTACAGAGAAGTAGTAGATCATCTCGTCCAGCAGGTATACCTGGTCTAGCTTTAGGTTATGATGATGAAGGACCACCACAGAAACCTGCCACACCAAAGGTATGAATTTACTTCTTGCCTTTTATTTATAGTTTATCTTTTTTTGTCATCTATTTGTTTATCCTTAATGGAGCTAGCACTATTTCCAACTGTCTAAAACACTGATATAAGAAGGGTTTGGACTCTTGACTTTCCTGAGAGTTGTGTGGCTATCCTTGGTTGTCTGTAGGGTTAGTAAACCCAGGTTACTATTTGAGGTTGAACATCAAGGGACCTGATTAGTTGAATACTTTGTGTATGAACTGCTCTTGTTAATGTTAAAGTCCCTTAAATATAACAACAGCGGTGAGGGCACTGTACGGGCGCCGTGCGATCAAGCTCCGCAAGGACTCAAACAAACTCTTGCGTACCCCTACAGACTGTTACATTTACCAGGGTCCATGAGATGAGCCATGGATACACGTATCAGTTTCAAAATCAAATCGTGAACACAATCCCGGACCAGTATGGATTAAACTTGCATATCTTCCTGCTACGGCTCCGTACGGGTGTGTTAGTTTGTGCCATGTTCTAACCGTCACCTTAATACGCAAGGCTTCCCACAGCCTATGGCTGTCTGCAAGTACGGGTCCGCAACAAGCCACAATTTTATGGGACTGAAGCATTAACTGTTAGTAGCAATTTTTGGCCTGTTTCTTCTCTATAAATTATTTAAATTCACTTGTGTATAAAGTTGAGGTATTGTTCTTTCAAATGACACCAACTGATTGACAATGCTATATGCAAAGCTAAAAAGCACACAAGCCCGCCCAGCTAGCTCAGTTGGTAGCAAGGCAACTGATAGATGGGGGTTGTAGGTTTGATTCCCAGATGGGGCATACTTTTGTGGAGTTTGGTCATAAAATAATTTCTACAGCCATTTTTCCTTCTACCACTAATTCTAAATCATGTAGGACAGTTAATTGTCAGTCACTGACTGAAATATGCACCTAGCAACTGGATAACAGCTAAATCTAGAGATTTAGCCTTTTTGGTTCTGTGAGTAGGTTGACTGATTGCCATGACATGACTTATACAATGTGTTGCTACTGCATTTAACCCTGCCAAAAAAAACCAACACGAAATGATGACAAAGGCATGTACACTCAATTTCTGCTATAAACACCACCTTGGTAAATGCCAAAACATCCAGATTTTGAAGATTTTTAAATCCCTGGCGCTTAATTTTTGAAGAAAAAAGTTCCTATATTAAGACAATTCGGATTTTAAGACCATTGTCTAGGGCTGTCACGGTTTACCGGTATGCCGGTATATTGCAATACGCAGCTGGGACAATATGTACCGCAGCACAAATTTAACATACCAGTATTTGGCGATATTTTTATTACATTGGAAAATTCTTCTCTACGCGAAATGAAAGTAGTGAAGCGTCATTTTCCATCATTCACTCATCTAAGCTTAAGTTACAAGAATTATGACTGAATGGGGCACGTTCAATAGGTTGAACAGAACTTGTGCCAAACATATTCTTGAATAGAATACTTCTGGACAGGAAGTTGTGAAACAAGCATGACACCCAGGAGCTTGATTGCTAGAATGTTTTGCAGCTAAGGGGGTGATTGTTCTTTTCAACCTAAGCATCTTTTTTATATGCAAAACATATATCACAGACCTACATGACTGTATAGACTTATAGAGGCTAGATTCTATCAGTAGCTTCATGTAAGATTTGCAAAACTTCTGTAAAATACAATGGAGGCATCTAAAAATTCACAATATATTGTGGTACGTATTGTGATGCAGTGCTAGCATATTGCAATATATTTGGATACGCTTCTGGCGTATCATGACAGCCCTACCATTGTCTGTGATGATCCTAATTGTGGAATTTTACTGTATATATTTATATATAATGGTGTTGATTGTTTTATTACAGCCTACAGCATGGGATAAGCCACCAGTACCAGATCCTGAAAACTGTCCATTACCATCTGAGAGACATAAACAATTATATAAACAATATCAAGAGGATATGAAATCTGAATATAAAAATAAAGGAAACAAAGACTTCTCTGAGGTATGTATGCTTTAGGTATACAATCCTTAACTAAAACTATTTTATGGCTGATAAAAATATCTGGAAACACTTACACTTATTTATACAGTTTACTTCTAAGTTTTTCACCATGTCAGATTTGAACCATGTCTACTGAGGCAGTATATGTACATATCTAAAATTGCTCTATCTTCATATAATAGGGAGATACAAAGTAATTACTTACTCCAAATGACAGTTATTATCAAATAATTTTGCAAGCACAAGCAATTGCTATCATTATTGTGTTACAGTTTGTTGTGAAAGTGTTCAGAACTTCAGACACCGTCTTTGCATGCTGCTTTATTCACATGACCAAACAAATGACCTTGCCAGGTTGGCATCATCCACAAACACTCTATGTATGGGATATATGGGAAAATACTACTACTTTTATACTAAAAGACTGGTATTTTGGGGGAAAAAATGATCTTGATGAAACCATTTTTTCTTGAAAGCCTGCTAAAAGGCCTGTGTTTATGTACAAGTATAGTCATGTACTTTCCTTTGTATTTCCCATACACAAAACACAATGCATAGTCTAAAATGAAGGCCAGTAATGAACATTTGTTTTAAGAGAGCATTGTCTTAAGCAACCACTTTTTGTCTTTTCTTTGAGTGGTCTCTTAATACAAGATTCTCTGTAATTGATATTGTTTTATAGGATGAGATTCAGCGAGTTATAGAAGAAGTAAAAGAAAAACATCCAGCACTTAATGTAGAATCTGATGATATTATAGAAAAAGGTTGGACTAAACGTCAATCACAAGCTACTAAACAATATGTGAAAAAAATGGATGCTGTAAGTTTACAGGATAATTTACCCTAGTGGCAATAGACTTTATCCGGAATTTAAATATTTGGGTTTTCCCCTGTGGTACAAACAAACTTTCACCATTACAATGAAATCATGTGTACAATGAACAATAGGATTTAATCCATAGTTCGTGCTATTTAGCAATAATGGAAAACTTTGTTCCGGCTGTGCACAGACGGAAAAAACGATAAATTTGACTTCAGGATTAGGTCTATTATTGCTGCTGTTGGTTCCAAGGTTGAAACACGTTAGGTTCTTTCTCTCATTATTTATTACAAAAGTTTAAAATCTAAAAAAAGTCTCCCTCTTTGCTTTTTGGCTGTTGTTGTTCCTGATATGTTCACTTACTCTTTTTAATATTAATAGATACTTAGAATTGTATTGTATTATTAAAATCACTGTTCAAATTATCTCAGCACAGAAACAAAATGAAGATTTATGTATGTCTCAAAGTTTGGTTTCTCTCATATGTGGGTAGCACACTTCTGAGTCAAAAAACACTAAATACTTATAAGATTTATTATCACAAAAGTAGAAGTTTTTAACCCAAATTTTATCAATTCAAATTGCCAGTTTCTCCATTATAATTTATTCTATTTCACAGATTTGTACATGCATGCATAGCTTCATCATTACTTATTTCTTAATATTTAAAAAAAATCTAATTAATCACTTCACTATTCTATACAGGAGGAGTTACTAGAACATAATAAGAAATTAAAGATGGTAGAAACTGTAATGATAGACCAGTTATCACGTGCTGTAATAAGTGATCCTGCACAAGATGTAAGAGCTCAAATGTCTGCTGGTAGAAGACCAAGAGGAAGTAATAGATTACTACATGACTCTAAGTAAGTGCTGCGTTATATTATTTTTGTATAACTTTATTGTTATCACATGTCATTTCAATCAATCATTAAAATCTGGTTGTTTTTTTTCATTCATTCATACAATTCATTTCATATAAAACATTTCATGTCATACATTCAAAGAACACAAATTTTTATGAATACATTTTTACATTTTTTTTACAAATGCTGTGGGCATCCCACAAACTGAAGTAGGCAGCAGGCTGTCAGATTTTCTGACATTTGATTGCCATGAGACCCTGTTTAGAGAATCAGTGTCCATGAGGTTGTATGCTTTTAAATCAGTCTTTACACACTCTGATCATGTTTTTTCTGGATGCCGATGCTTTCCAGAGCATGGGAATCTGATGTTGGTAATAGTCTTGATGCAGGCTGAAGAACACATTACATGACAATACCATCTAAGAACATACATCAAGTGATAAATAAATAATCATATCTCTAAGTTTAGTTTTTACTTTTTAGAAAAAGTACAGACTGTCTCAAAAGTTTGCTGACTCATTGACATATCAACGGTTAAACTCTATTGTAGGACCTTTAAAACAAGTGGTCTTAATAGGGCAATTGTCTTAATACATGGATCTTTTTCTTTTCAAATTAAGCATTTGGGAATTAGAAACCCTTAGAAATCCCATTATTTTGCTATTGCAGGTGGTCTTTGTAGGGACACTTCACAGTTTCTATATATTTTGTCATACTTGTGAGTTAAATTTCAAATATTCTATATTTTATTGTACTTCTATTTTCAGAGTAAAGACTGCTTCAACTGCTACTGAAAATTTGTTGTCAAAAAGAGTCAGATTTGGAGCTCGTGTTTTGACAAGGTTTGTGTTTTATATTTCTAATGGGGATTTTCAAAACACATTTCACCAAACTAGTGTTGTGTTATACATGATTCTGTTGAATAACAAATTCTATTAGCAAATAAAATGTGCCTATGCCAGGGGATTTTTAAGGGGAAAAAAAACCTTTTTTTGAAGTGATACACTGTGATCATTTACTGTTTTAATGCACTGTTTAATTTTACTATAATAAAAGAACTGATGTTTTTGTAATAAACTGTCTACATAAATGCTTAGGAGTGGGCAGTCAACATTATCACATAAAAAGTTTGAAAAAAAATGTGAAATAGGTAACCTTGAGATGAAATATGATAAGAAATGTACATGGGCGGATCCAGCGGGGGGAGGGTCTGGGGGGTCCGGATCCCCCCTAGAATTTGGAAAATGTACATGTCCATTAGTGTTTTTCTTGCTTGTAAGTCATTTTTTAGTAGTATGAAGCCATTTTTCTCGGTGCTTAACATAGATTTAATGGTTATGTAGTTTTTATTATCAATTTGTTGCATATTTTTTCTGCAAAAATGTGTATAATGTGGTCATGGTTTGAGGTTCGGACCCCGCCCCCTAGAAAAGTTCGGACCAGCTTAGAAAAGTTCGGACCCCCCCTAGAAAAAAATCCTGGATCCGCCCCTGATGTAACAAAGTGAAACAGCGTCTCACTATCAACAGTGACTGAATTAGGATATCATAGGGGAAAGTTTTCAGTATTAATACTGTTTTCTGTATTTTGGGAATAAATTACTCAACGTATTTTCATGAAACTTGTCTATTCCTGTATTTTGAAAGTTGATTTTCAGTATTTTCAAAACTTTTAATTTCCACCCATGGGATATGAAAGTGATTGTCTGAACAGATCATTTTAAGAGGAAGCATTATATCTCGTTAGCAGAATTTTCATTGCCCCAAAAAAGTGTTGGTTTTCTGAACTAAAATGTGGTTGTCCCTGGCAACAGAACACCCTCTAATTTTGTAGACTGTATATTATTTACTTTGCCTTTTAGCATTATAACTTAAATTGACAAGTTTAAAGGCAAGAGTCAAATCGGAAATTATTGGTCCTTAAACAAAAATGGAATTGGTTCCCTTGCAATCAACTTACCAGATATGAAATTGTTGCAACCCTACATATTCTGGTTTTATCTACTCATCCTTGTTTTTTCTAATATTAATATTATAAATATATATTCAGGAATGGACATGATGCTATCAGAGAACTGACTGGTTTCTTCTTTAGTGTTGATAATACTTTAACTATATATGAGTTTAGACAGTTTGGTAAAAGGTAAGTTTATCAATTTAATGACATACTTTAAAAAGGAGTCTGAAAATGTATCAATTTTACGTATAAAATATATTTTTTTGTAAATATCCTTGGGTAGATCACACCTTGTCAATCAAATAAGTTGAGAATCCTGTTTATATTGATTATGTAATGGATTTTATAATTTTTTTAAAAAGATTTCTATGCCATACAAGTACCTGATTCGGCCAACACTCACTTACCGGGCATAATGTTTAACAAATATTGATGACTTGATGAGTGTAACAATGCTGATTTTTTGAAACATGTGGTTAAATTTCTTTACTGTAATTGCTGTTGTAAGCACTACTGGACTCATAAGTGTATACTATTGTCATTATGTAACCTCTACTTGAAACAAATGTAATCCTATTGTTCTCTTTACTCATACTTTTCATTGTACATTGTAATAATATGGTTTGTGCAAATTGACCAGAGACAGATTTATACATAACACACTATTGTAACTACACAACTGTAGCATAACTGACAAAGTCCACTTGGTTTAACTTAGCTTATTTATAAATCAAATGTTACACATCACCTAACACTTGGTCAGGTTTGTGCTCCACTCAGTGTTTATACCCTATTGAGTGTACTAGGTCAACTTGCCTGTCTGGCTTGCAAACTATAAATACATTCTATCGACCACACTCAGAGTTATACACTTTTGACTGAACCAGGCCAATCAGTCCTGTCTGACTGACAAACTTCTCTCAAGTAACTCTTCCATCATTCTTGGTAGTAGTTATTATTTACATATGTTAACTAGACCATGACTATGGGTGTTCTTTGTGAAAACCCTTAAATTTGAATTCCATATTGGTTTTATCATATATCATATCCACAATTGTTTAATCTATAATTATTATGATTATTTTCAGTGCTAAAGCTCTACCATTTATTATACGTGGGCAGTTCTGTCATCTACAAGGACCAAGAGAGGGTGAACCTTATTCTCTAATAGATATATGTCCTGTAAGTGTACATGGTGTTTATTTAATGTATCTTCATTCCTTAGTCATTTATTTTATCACTAGATCTCTGTTTCTACTATAAACTATCACTGTTAGAACTTTTATTCTACTCTTTCTCTCATACAGCATGGTAGTTTATACTAATTTAATTTATCTTGTTAGTGAAACAAGCTTTTACTACTTAAACTGATGGCTATAGAGTCTGCCTCCTAGTGCCCTTGTAATGAGCTAGTAGAATAAAGTTCCATGCTCAAGGAAACAATGAGCTAGATTTTAGATGTGATTTGAACAAATGTGGAGTTAGCCATCCAATGATTGAAAGCCGAGCGTTGCAACCACTTTTCCTCTCCTGCTCTATAAGCATGTTACAATATGCATCTAATCATTTTTATACCTGAAGAAAAATATGTACATACTGTTTTTGCTTATAAGTGTTGTTGTTTAGATACCCTAGAGTTAACTTAATATACATGTTTGTGAGTCATACCCACAGTATTCTAGTTTTTTCGTTTCTACCTAGAATGCTGAATGTGGGTCAAGCTTTGCAATAATTCAATTTATATGTATGCATTTAATATAATGTATTTAGTTGTTTTTACCATGCATATTTATATAAAGTATTTAATAGTGTTAATCACGAATATTGATATAATGTAATCAATTGTGTTTATCATGCATATTATTTTTGTGACGTGTCAATTTTGTAACTATTATATTTGCAGCTTGGGCTTACAGCCTTTTGATATCAATTGAATTAAACTTTTGAAATTTTTGCACTATAACTAACCTTACTTGTATGTCGTTATATTTGCAGGGTTATGATATACATATATCAACATCAGGACAACATTCATTACCAGATACATTAAAACGTTTATCTGTTGTTACATTCAGAGTTACTGATGTTGACGAGGATGAAAAAAGACAAATCTTGTATGTTATAGTTATATTAAAACTTATATTAACTTGAAAATTACATGTATGCTAATAGTGTATAAAGAAGATTCTAAAACTACGCTGAATCTATCAGTTAAACCCTTTACTGGACAGGGGTATCCGGACATTAGCCCCCCGGACATTTGCCCCCAGGACATTTGCCCCCTTTTTTTGACAGGGCGGACATTTGCCCCCCTGAGTTTTTTGAAGGGCGGACATTTGCCCCCTCATGGTTTTTGACAGGGCGGACATTTGCCACCCTAAGTTTTTTGGAGGGCGGACATTTGCCCCCCTTTGTACTAAAATGAGTAAATAAAATGTTATCAGGCAAATTTTGGAGCCAGTACTAATTTTAATATTAGTTTTTATAAATTCAAACCAATATTCGAGGTATGTTAATATCATATGTTTCGATTTTCGTGTCCGAATATGTCTATCCGAATACTATGCTACTTTGGTTTATGTTGAATGAACAATATACGGAGTTTCAATGCTAACACATGGGTACATTTTGATTTATTATTTCCTATAACTCGAGTCTGGTGTTTACATTTTCTTTTCTTCACAATGATTAACTGCAATTATCAGTTAATTGTGTTCGGAGACAAAGAGCGCCGACTACGGCGTGAAGAAAGGTACAGCCTATTAACACAGATTATTATCCATGTTTTGACATTTAATTAGAGGTCTAAATTAATTGACATGTGTTATACAACACTAAGATTTGTAAACTGTGAACAACGGTACTTTCATCGTCTATTTATTTTCTAATTATGGACAGATAATTGGGGGTCATAGCCATGACCTAATTTGTTCGTGTTAAACAATTACCCTTACTGCAAACAGGGTTCGTAATATATGATTTTAATTAACACTTTTTATTATGGTTTGAAATAGAAAATGTCGATTTTTATGAGAATATTCAAAATTTGTACAAATTGTTTTGCTTACCAATTATTTCAAAAGCATTGCTTCGAGTAGAAAACCTGTTCTCAATGTAAGGGGGGCAAATGTCCGCCCTCTAAAAAACTTAGGGGGGCAAATGTCCGCCCTGTCAAAACACACGAGGGGGCAAATGTCCGCCCTTCAAAAAACTCAGGGGGGCAAATGTCTGCCCTGTCGAAAAAAGGGGGCAAATGTCCAGGGGGCAAATGTCCGGGGGGCAAATGTCCTAGAATCCTGGACAGGACATTGGCTAAAATTGGCCATTTTTTCATCTTAACATAGGACTATTTCAAGATGCCTTATATATCTAATAGACTGACAGAAAACTGTTAGGGTCTATTCCTGCTACAAATAACAGTCATTGAATTAACCCACTAGCCCAAAGTCCATGGTTAGTGAAAATTGAATGGGGCTGGTGACAGTAACTAATTTGATACAGTCAGGCTAGTGAATAATTTTGCCTTTTACTGTATTATATACATGTACCCATGCATACCGTAAAAGACAAGACATTCTTAATAAGTTAAGAATTACATACAAACTTATATGGAACCACTGATGTCACATTTTATAGTTTCTATATCTTATGTTATAGTATGTATATCTATAAAAATTACTGAATATGTATGTATATTATGTCATGTGTCAGAGGCCGGTGGCCTATATCTCAATAAACTTATTTGTATTTGTATACATGTATCAAATCAGGCTTGTGCTGGAGAAAGTTTAAGGTAAAGACTGAACTAAAACTAAATATTAAATCTTAGCTTGCTCTTGAAGGAAATTATCTCTCAAATGCTATAGTTTAATAATTCTTTACTGACATAGTTTGTATCATTATATTTATAGATTAGATGGTGTATCATCACGAGATAAAGAAGATGTCTATACAAGATTACATATACCTAATAAACAAGAATATACAGAGAAAATGGTCTTAAAAAGTATACAGAGTAAGTTTTTTTATTATAACATTGTTACACTTTACCTTCACATTGACCCCTAAAAGTTGTTGTTGCTTGATTACTTAATGTAACACCTTTATGTATTCAATGTCATACAATGGAAGTCGTTGCCTTAATTCACTAGCCTATAGTCAAAGACTAGTGAAAACTGTATATGATTTTGTATATTTACATGTGAAAATATTAGCAATTTTAAGATGTTTTTATATTGTTGGGTTCTATATCTGCCAGTGTATACACCATACATGTATCTGCATTCTGTATAACCCATTCACTTCATAAAAAATGTCAAAATTATAGCATTGATCTTTGCAAGTAAGTTAGTTTTATACAATAATTGGCAATGTTTTATGTTGGCCAGTTTAATATTCAGGGTGTGTACAGACATTTAAAAGTGCTTGAATTTTGAGATCTACCGTGAAAATGACAAAAAAATGTATGAACCCTGATATTTTGCTGAACAAAATAGAACTTCCTTTTTTGCTGACCTACCAAATAGCCAATACAAAACGAGCACCTATGATAAGACATATACATGTATGTAACAGTTTGTCTATATATCATGTTGTATTTCAGATAATGTACAAAAGAAGATAAAGAAACGTGCTATACGTACAATAACTGGCCTAGGTAGATATTATCGTACCACTGATCAAACAGGATCTGGTATATTATATAGATTTGAATTAGAGAAAGGATTATTTCAATATCACATTGATTTACCACCAGATGTAAGTTGATTTGTTATATCTTACATTGGAATTTCTTCTATCAGTGTGTGACTTATTGCTTTCTGACTTATAGTGTTGAATGAATATCTTATAAACCACCGCTATTTATCACTGTTTCTTCTTAGGAATCTACCCTATAAACTGAGATTTGACCTGTCTCTCCTGTTAGTTCTCAGCATGTATATACATGTAGTCCAATGAATATTTTGTTTACTCATTTCGTACAATTCTTAAAGGGGGTGTCTTGTTATTGAAGTTATTTTACATTCTCCTAATTTGGACCCACTGAGGAATATTTTGATGGAAATGCACACAAAAAGGGTAAACCTTTTTCCTTTGAACATGAAAAATGTCAAAAAATTGCATGATTTTGCAAAAATCAAGGTGGTGGTTTTTATAACAGAACTTTAATGTTGTACCATACTGATATACACGTACATGTATGTAATGCCATGTACATTATATTGTGTTATCACTACAGAATGAAATACTGAATATAAGGAGACAATAGCTTGTGTCTACCTGAAACATTTGCCTGTTGGCTAATATCTACCAAGTATTTATTATAGCATTGTCTTTAGTGAATGAAAGACTGACTGTTAGGAGGCTACTTTTGCTTGTAGGTTAATGTCTACCACAATATATTTTAAGCCCATTCTTTCTATTTTTTACTTTAAACTATGATAGAAAATTTATAATAAATATTATGTTTTATATTACAGACATTAGATGCATTGTTTGAAATATTAGATGTTGAAGAGAAAGGAGAGTTTGATTATAGTCAATATATGTGGGCTGTACTTGGTACGATGATTGAAACTAGGAAATCTATAGTAAGAAAGGTAATATGAACATTTTTTATGTTTTTTTAGTAGCAGTAGTTCAGTAGTAAGATGTTGACTTAGGGATTAAGAGGACCTGTGTTCAAACTCCATCTGGGTTACTGCTTATTTCCCTTAGCAAGAAATTTACATGCATATGTTTCAAATCACACTAGTGTAAATGGGTACCTGTGAGGGTGGTATAATTCCGTAGCAACAGTTACATTATGTCGGTTGCTCATTTGCTTAAAAAAGAATCTACAGGGAGATTGACTGATAAATACCAGTAGCCTGTTGACCAGGGGTAATACCTAAAGTTGGTTTAGGTTCATCAGCATGAATCTTGACTTTCAGATTCAGTTACTTTTATTTTACCATAATATTAAGACTTGGCTGAAAAAATTGCTTTTTATATAAAAGGTCAATTTCGAATGCTTTATCTGTATCAGCAAGACATAAATTAAACTTACCATTCAGTTTATATGTAACGTGTATCAGATATATCAATTTGAACCAAAATCTTAGTTGCATTTTACCATTCAAGGCTGGGGTTGAGTAAAATGGGGAAGTAGTTGAATTCAAACCCATTATAATTCTAATTTACCAATCCAATGCTAATAGAATTTTACCATATAGGAGGACATTTTAAGCAGAATTCAATTTCTGCTTTTTTATGGGTGTAACTTCTGCATCTAAACAGAAGACGGCAAAAACAGCAGGAAAAAAATCCACAATTTTTTTACTAATATCGTATTAATACGATAAGATATAAAATTAATGTCTTAAAGTATGACTGTCTTTTATTTAGAATAAAAGTATTACTAAATGTGAGTAAATTATTAGAGTATTGTTTGTAGCTGTACTATAGATCTTTATTATGTCATAGGAATAGACAGTATATGTATTATAACTGTTTTTTGATATGCATATTTCAGGCATTCCGCAAGATTGATGCTGGAAAGAAAGGATATTTAACTATAAGTGATGTACAGAAATTCTTTAATACAACATTTAGATCTGGTAGAGGTTAGTTTTAAATACGCATTTTATTTATGTACCATATTTATTATCTTAACTACTACATGTATTGTAAAACTTTTACAAACTGTTGTTTTGCTTTGGTTGAAAAAAGCAAAATTGATGTTTACCTAACCACAGAGCAAAGGGGCAAAATTGCAATTTTTGGTCTTTTTCAACCCTAAATTTGTGTTTCATTTTGTTTATATTTGCCCAAAATGAAGTGTGAAGTGCTAGTACATTTTTGCAATTTCTATGTTTGACCGAAAGTAATATTCAATCCATTGTGATATAAAATTACTGTATAATTATGGTTGAGATGTGAGAATCAAAGACCTACGGACCTTGTGGTTAGATTACTTCATTAACTACATAAATACTACTCAAAGTGCGAATTAGTGATATATACACCCTGGCAAAACATGATGAACTCAATTGTATTTTGTAAAAGCTATTCATCTCATTTCTGAAAACCCTTAGAATGTAAATGCCACAAAAATTTCCTCTTACATATGTGTGAAACAGTAGTCCAGTGGTAGGACATGCATTAAGGGATTGAGAGGTCCTGAGTTTAAACCCCACTAGGGTGGTATAATTCCATTGTGCTAATATGTGGGCTGCACTTAGCGGAATTAAAGACTCCCCATGGAGATTAATTGATAGTTCTATACCAGTTGCCAGATGTCCAGGGATGATAGCTGTAAAGTCAGTGAAGGTGCATAAGCTTGAAATTTAGACCATAAGATAAAATAAGGGACCTTAGTCAATTATTTCCCTTGTATACTCTTCAAATAGGTAGGTCCAATTAGTTTGATTACTCGGATGTTAACCTTACTTTTCAATGTCAGTTTGCCAAAATCAATCTTAAATAACTTTTTTGTAAATCATTTAATTTGTTTGAAATTCAAGCTTAGAATTTTTAGGGTAAAGAACTATCTCAATTTCACCAATTCTGTTAATATCTTCATTAACAAGAAATATATTAGATGAAATATTTTGCTATCCTTACATAGGAATTCAAGATAAAATCCGAGGATTCCAACTTTAAGGACCTACTTACCAATTGGATTGCTTTGAATTTTATCAGGGAAAGATAACTGACTATAGTCCCTAATTACCTTTATACATTTATCTATTTACATGTATATATATTTAATTCAGATCCCAGGGGAGCTGATACTGTTGGACCATTACAAGCTTTCTTAGATGCTGTATTACCTAATAAAAAACAAGAAGAAATCTCTTATGTTGAATTTGAAGAATATTATGAAGGTTTAAGTCTAAGTATTGATGATGATGAAGATTTCTATAATGTACTTAGAAATACATGGAACATATAGAATGATGATTATAGGAAATACATGGAATAAAATGAGGATTATAAAAAATACATGGAACATATAGAATGATGATTATAAGAAATACATGGAACATATAGAATGATGATTATAAGAAATACATGGAACATATAGAATGATGATTATAAGAAATACATGGAACATATAGAATGATGATTATAAGAAATACATGGAACATATAGAATGATGATTATAAGAAATACATGGAATATATAGAATGATGATTATAAGAAATACATGGAATATATAGAATGATGATTATAAGGAATACATGGAACATATAGAATGATGATTATAAGAAATACATGGAATATATAGAATGATGATTATAAGAAATACATGGAATATATAGAATGATGATTATAAGAAATACATGGAATATATAGAATGATGATTATAAGAAATACATGGAATATATAGAATGATGATTATAAGAAATACATGGAATATATAGAATGATGATTATAAGAAATACATGGAACATATAGAATGATGATTATAAGAAATACATGGAATATATAGAATGATGATTATAAGAAATACATGGAATATATAGAATGATGATAATACTGTTTGCTGCATTTTTTATGTCACTAACAAGTTACTTGATCAGTTGAAACTAGGCTTGCTTATTCACTGTAGTTTTTTTTCGATTTGTTTTATGTCTATTTCAATTTAATACAGTTACTAGAAATAACTAGATCAAGTTTATAACTTTAAAGTTGCAGGGATGTGGAATTCCTATGCCCAACTTGTCCAACTCATACATTAATGTCTGAGGACAAGTAAATAGATCCCACTTGTCCATGGACAAGTGATATTTTAGCTGTAAATATTCTAAATAAATGTTAATATCTAAATGTTTTAGTCAAATTCAACAGTCAACTACACTGTATTATATTGTCAATTTAGTATTATTACTTATAGTATGTATTTTATATAATTGTTCACAATACGTCCTTTAGAATACTGAACTTCTGGACAAGTGTATTTTAAGAAGTCTCTTTTCTGTGGACAAGTGGAAAAACTAGGAATCCCACACTCATGATCATGCTCCATGCTTTGGGCTAGTAAGTTAAGGCCATGACTGACATACATGTAGTGTCACTAGATCAGAATAAAGTAGATATAGATTTATGTAGATTTATTTGAATGTTTTTAGATTAGATCTCTCATGAAATACTTCTTCATTGTATAAAATACATTATTTTGGTATTTTTTAATTTTGTTATATATTGTATTTCAACTGACATTTGAAATTAATCAATGTGGTTAAGGATAAAAAGTGATTGAAAAACAGGTTCTCAGTAAGAGAGCAAACAACTTCTCGGACAGCAAGCCATCTTAATTAATATGATTTTAGAAGCGAATTCAAGTTTGAAAGTTTCGAAATCTGTAAATACTAAAATGTTGAATTATAAATGTTGATGTACCATTGTTTTAATATTTTATTAAGATGTTTTCATACAAACATGTGTATGCATTAGACCATGGTCGATTTGTTTACTGATACATTGTTGTCTGGTATAGCTCAAAGCTCTTGTAATTTAGGTTTATCTTTTTAAAGTCTGAAAAATAATATGTTTGAAGTTAGTTTGTGATATAATGATCGGCCTTTAACAACTATGTTGTATAGTTTTATTGTTTGTTTGTTTGGGTTTTACGGCGCACCAACACAAAAAGGTCATATCGCGCCGAAAGCAATCAATGATACTATTAATTCAAACGAAATTAGTGATGTAATGTTTTTTATAGTTTTAATTCATAGAAGAGATTTATCATCGTTATTGCCATAAAGACATTTATACAGTGTAGTACATGTTTATTCTCATATGAAACATTCATATTCTGGTACTAGGCAATCTGATTAAACCAGATCTAAAATTTTCCGCTCACCTACTTGCTAATTTAGATTTTGCTGTTTTTAAACAAGGGTCACGTTCAGGTGTCTTTTTCATCATAATATTCATGGCAAAATTGTTATGCTTAGTAACTTGATTACATTGTCTACATCACGCAAGTATTATTCAGTTTGTGATTGGATGGCTCATTTCAAATTGAGAATAAACAAAAGTCTTCTGGTCACCATATGACCTAGAGTTACCATATATGACATGTAGCATTACATCAAGGTCCTCTACAAAGATTGTTTGAATTATGCCCAAAGGGGTTGGAATTGGCTCCATTCAATGATCAAAATTTGGAAGTGTTAAAAATCTTATGTTTGATGTCCATATTTAGCTCTCAAGTGAATGGTCCAGGGTCTTAGGGCCCTCTTGTTTTTTGTTGTTGTTTTTAATACTCATATAAACATGCCTATAGGTGCTTGAAGTTAGTGTAATGAATGCATCATTTTAGTGGTTTGCACAATACACTTTATGATTGTAGGTCCATGGGACCTTTTGTCCGGCTCCCACACTATACATTGTATGTTCTTAGTGATTTTTAGTTGTCTGAACAAACGGATTTGGTTGTCTGAACTGGAAAGTGGTTGTATCAGACAACTGGATAATTGTAATGTTAATGTTATAGACTGTAGAATTATTTTAAGCTACATGTATATGCTTGCAGTATACCTCTATTATCGTAGGTATAAAATAATATGAACTCTATACTGTTTTGCAACAATTTAAGATAGTTCATATTCTGAACTCAAGTTTAAGAAGTTTTCTATCTGAATAAGGTTTGTTTGTTTACCAGATGCATTCATACATAATGAAGTTATTTTTCATATTATTGCAGAAAAGTATGCAACACAGATCATATTCTATTGTTCTATGTTCACACTATTTTATTTCAACTTTGTTCCACACTGGTACATCGAGTACAAACAAAAATTTTCAGCTGAAAAAGCATTAATTTTTAGTTTCGAATTGAATATATTCAATGCAAATCAACTCAAGGACTTTAATATACCATGGTTTATAATTTATATCAAATCATTATTTAGTATATATCATATTACAAGAAGTCTCATTACTTTTCAAGCCGTCCGAATTATATTTATAATATTCATTAAACATATCATCTATATTATACAGTTTATTTATAGATATTTGCTCAGAGTTTATAATTTCCATCAAATCATTCATAGAATTTAGAACTATAGCACTTGCTTAACTGACAAAGCTTGAATGATTTCAGGGTGAAATAAAAGTGATAAATTTAAACTCATTTTTGTCACACTTAACTGCCAAACATAGGGTAGATTGACTAAGTAAGCCATCACTATGTACCATTAGTCTTTCCATGGACCCTATTTACAGGGTCCTTGGTCCTTCTAATGGACAAGTAGATAACTTACTCAATACAGGCAGTAATGTTATTCTACCCATTCACAAAACACAATTATGGAAAGTCGTGAATGTAGGACGATGGTAAATTTTAAACAAAAAGTCACTTGAAGTTTTTATGGTTCTGACAGTTGAGAAAAATGTACCATGCTTTAATTATATATTGATTTTGTATACATACACATATCTGTAAGAACATTTCCAATGTTTAAGTAAGAGATAGTTGCCTTTTTTTCTCAAACATTCCTACATTTTACATAGTTTTCATGTATTTGATTGAACATTCCATAAGTAAAATTGTCATTTAGTGTATAGATATTGTAGTCAATGTTTTAGTACTACTTATTTCCACCCTCACTATTGTTATAAGGTGCACCATTCTACTTGCTTATATCCAGTTATTTTAGCTTTTTGTTGCATTATCAGCTTAAAACCGCTTAATTATTAAAAAAACTTCATCTAAAATATAATTTTTCTAAAACCATTAAAATTGCATAAAAACATTTGAAAACAGTAAAACTGTGTTCTCATTAGGTAAATTTTAGTGCAAATTAACATACAACTGTGAAAAATGGTGTTAGTATGTATAAAAACTTACTTGCTTTGTTAGTTAGGGTACAGAATGATGATCTGAGTTAGGTGTTTTTTTTTCTTTTATTTTACATTTCTAACAATCTATAGGACAGTTTGATTTAACATATTAAGAATTCATTTTCTTAACACAATTACAGACTTAAACAGGTAATTTTAAAATCTAGATCTATTGATTCTTTCATTTTAATGTATAACAAATGTAAGATATTTTCATTGAATCATGTTTGGTCAAAACTTGCCTTTTTGAAATCAATGTACTGGATATTTATCTACAGCAATATAAATCATGTTATGTGTATGTATAAGGGTTGTTCAATAGATTTGTGAGGTGATTTACTATTTACCTAAGCATTAAGTGGACAGTCAATAGACCTAATCCGGAAGGTTTTTCTGTCCGTGCTTATGAGGTACAAACTAAGTTTGTTACACATTGTTGCTGAAAAGCACAAACTATGGATTAAATCCTATTGTTCTTATTACATGTACACATGTTTTCATTGTAACGGTGAAAGTTTGTTTGTACCGCAGGGGAAAACCCAAATATTTGAATTCCGGATATAGTCTATTTGTTGTTATTTGTTGTTTTATTGAAAACCTGCATGATGTTATCACAGGTTTATCAATGAGTTGTTTTTAAATAGTTTGTTATTACTTTAGCATAATTATAGCTATGTTTTTTTGTTGTACATCATATTTAAATATTGTATAGCTGTGATATGTAAATATATGTATGTGAATAAAGTATGCTAGAAAAGAACATGACTTGTGTGTATTTTATGCCCCCGCTTCGAAGAAGAGGGGGGTATACTGTTTTACCCTTGTCCGTACGTCCGTCCGTCCGTCCGTTACAAAATTTTCGTCGCAGTTTTCTCAGCAACTATAACATGCAGCAACCTAATACTTTGCATATTGCTTCATCCCATAGTCCCATGTGGTGTAAAGCGATTTCATGCTCCTTGCTCATCTACTTCCTGTTTGTCGCATATTTTTAGATTTTTGCGGGGGTATCACTAGTGAGCATTAGCTGACAGATTTACTTGTTTTTATAAAACTTGTAATGTTATTTTATATTAATTTATTTGCGTTTGATTATAAACTTGTGAAACAAGTTCTTACAACTTAGATTAATCACTCTTAAGTTCGCTTCCTGGTAACCCAATATTGAGCTGGTAGGATACAGATTTTGGCTCTAAGAAAAGGCCCAAGATTGGCTTTTGATGTGATATGAAACTAAGGTGGCTATACAGTACTTCAATTATTTGCTGGAAGTCATAACAACTCGGTCATGTCTGCTTGTGATGTTGATAAACGATAAATAAATACCCTAAGAGATAGAGGATATTCGTTAACTTTGGTGTAAGATCGATTTTTATTTCACCGAGTGAGCTCAGAAAACATATTTTCACGAGTGGCATAGCCACGAGTGTAAATGTCACTTTCTGAGTTCACGAGTTGAAATAAAAATTATCTTACACCAAAGTTGACGAATATTCTGTTTCTTTCATGCTTAATTTTGTGTTTTATTTGATGTATTTTACACAAATTATAACACTACGTCATTTCTACTCTAAGATGACGTCATTTATTCTCAAATATGACGTCATTAACAATGAAAATATAAGGTTATATTTTCACTGCGATGAAAATATAAAATTTATATTTTCATCGTTTATTTTCATCGAATAACGAGACATTTCACCGTAAAGCATGAAAGAAAAGAGTTTATTACCAAAAGGTCTCTTTTATTATCAATAAAGTCAAGCTGCCAAAACACAGGAAGGACCTTTTTGTGTAATTATAACATGGGACCATTATTCAAATTACAAAAAACTCTGGAATAAGTGGTTCATAAACTAAACTCTGCTCTTCTTCATAAGTGACCCAAATTGTCATAGAAAACAGACGAAAGAATATTGTGAAGCCTGATGAAGCCATATTACTGGGTCTAATAGATGAACGCTTCTTCCATAGTCAAATTCTTAACATAAGGGGTATAACATGTATGACAGTTTCAAGTTTGTTAAACATAATGCCCTTGAAGATGGGTTCATGACATAGAATGGTGTTAGTTATAATGACAAAACAGAAATCAGAATTATTGACAAAGTCAATAATTGTATGAGTAGAACAACCTAGGGCTATTTTTTTTCTATGCAACATTGTAGTACCATACTAACTTACAAATGTTACCATAATGCATGCTAAACACTGACATATTTGCAGCGGCCATAATCTTGTTTTTGCTACCTTGAAGCAAAACTGCTGCATAGTGCTTGGTAATTTTGGCTTCCAGAAATTTATAAGCTGCTTTTAAACACTTAGTTTTTTCAACTGGCCTGTACAATAACAGTGTACACACAGGTAAAGTGAAGACCTTAATGCTTGGCTAGAACAAGAAGCTAACTTCTGAATATAACTGAGTCAAGGCATCTATATTAATGTTCTAAGGTCATTTCTAGTCAAAGATGTCCACAGATAGTTTCCAGGTGAGACTCATAACAAACTAGTGTTTCATCAGGATAGTACCTGAAACCAAACCATGTAATCACGCAAAATATATGAATTCTAAGTTAAGTACATAACAGGTATGGATGTCTGAAACAGCTCTAATGACCTTTTGTGTTTGTTGTTTAGTTTTTCACCATGGTCTGTCGGCTCCATAAGGATGCATTATGAGCAGACCCTGACAAGAACATAACTCAAACAATGTAAATGTCTAGAAAACATTCTGTCGAGAATATGCTCTTTTTCTGCTAGGTTGTCATGCTTACAACAGCATCTACTTCAATTTTGATTACCCTAACCATTTCTCAACCAGGCTTGGGACTGGCTGCAGTTCTACTGGACTGGAATCTGGAGTATTTGTCAAAAAATGCTTCAGGAAGAAACATCAATACACTTACAATGACCTTAAAAATACTTCAACAGGTTATTTACATCAAGTGTCATTTGTAACCCAGTATAATTCCAAGGCTTGGAAGGAGATCAAACCTATTACCTTTGAGCCCTGAATGGACACTCTATTATGTTATCATGAAATACTAGCTTGAGAGCAAAGGAGTACATGTATGTTGTACTATACCTCTGCTGTACATTGAGGTCATATTTGGGCAATCAAAGAAAACAATAACAAAACAAATCAACTAATAATATACAAAATTTATTGCTTTGTAAATTATATTTGTATAAAATAAAAATCAAGAAATAGATAAAATTAAAAAAAGTTAACTAAATGAAGACAACAAACAAATGAATAATGGAAATAAAAAAGCAACCATGTCATGGAATAGAGTACCACAATGAGATACATATTACTAATAAGATTTGTATAATGATCAAGTATCTAACATAAGATGTTTTAAAGTGTATAAAGCCCCTTTTGATGATGTGTCACTTGATATCATTAGATGGTATTTGTATGATAATAAGCATTATTTCAAAAAGCCTAAATAAAACAACAGGGGCTTGACATTCTGTATCGTAGTTTAAAAAAACCCCCTCTTACTTATAATTAATAAGTAGGAGGGAATATTTTAAACTACAATACAGAATGTCAAGCTCCTGTGATAAAACGACGGAAATAAGAGTTCCTGTTCTTATTCTTTTTTGTGTTGTCCTTGATGTATAACATTGTTTGGTATGGCTATTTGGTAACTCATACATGTTGTTTATTATAGTAAATTTGCATGCTATTATGTGTGCCATGTTGTAATACAGTATATCAAAATAAATGTATCTATCTATAAAAGTCGGTGAAGTACAATTGAATATGATAATAACATTGTATATATTGACTCAAGAATACATATATTTTAAATTTTTAGCTTCAATATCCTTTTTATAATATAATTTCTGCCAAACAACAAATTGTTTACTTTTAAGACATAATTAACTGTGTACAATGTATATCTAATCAAAGATTCATTCTTTTACAATATTTCTGGACATTACGGTCATTAGAATGTGGGATCAATAAAGCTTTATACATTATGAAATTTATACTGCACATATCTGTAGGATACAATTTTATTCACTTTAAATAAATACAATGAACAAATGAAAACAGGCTTAATTTATCAATAAATAAACAAAAAAAGGTAAAAGTACGTTTAATTTGTAAACTATTGCAAAATAGAATTACATGTACAAACATTATTTTAAAAAAACACCCTCCTATAAACAATTATAGAAATATAATGTATAGTAATTGCGAACTTTTAGAGGAATACAAAAACAGTATAATGAAAATATAATTTTGCAACAACAAAAAACAATATAAAAGCATTTGACTATTTACATGTTAACTGAAAATTGATAAATAATTAGTTTTTGTAACTAAATCATAAAGACATGATGTATACCCTATATTAACATTACACATTATTACTCCTGAACCTGTTTTCATGCATATAACCGAGCGTGTATATGTAATACAAGTCAAATCACATACAAGAGTAATAGAATACAGTACCCACCAAAAGTTTGGAGACATTTTCACTTTGTAGGCCAACTCATTAGCTTTAACCTAAAATATGAAAACTGTTTATTTTTAAACCCTTTTAAGTTTTGCTTCATTTTTTTGGTTATCATTATAATTATAATTGAGACTACAAAATAGCATAATAGCTTTATTATAAAAAATAAGGCTTTACGAGGTCAGATGCTGAATCTTATAGTTGTGTTGCATTCATGCAATTTGTTTAATATTTATCACAAAAAACATACTTAAATACATCAAATATAATAATTCTACAAATGTAATCATCAAAATTCAAGAATTGTAGCAAATTCTTATTTTCTCCAAACTTTTGGTGGGTACTGTACATTAAACAATATTTAGACAAACAGTTAAGTTCTGTTATAAAGATCAACTTGGTTATTGCAAAATCAAAGATTTTTGTATGATTTTTCAAATGCTAAATTTGAGAAGATTTCCTAAATTAAGATCATTCTGCTATTAAGACTGTCAATTTTGATGGTCCTAGTAGTGAAACTTTACTGTATCTAGCCTCATAAAGCTGTACAACATAATCTAAGGTATTCTTCTAGACGGAATTCATGCATATGAAATTGTTGATATACGGTACCAAAATGGCATTGATAAGTAAAAATTAAAAGTTACAGAATAGCTTGTTTAGGATAATGTGAGACAATGCTGGCATACTTATACATATATTATCATTAAATTTGGTCTCAGGTAATCTTGAACAACCTTTAAATACTTGTATTGAATCACAGACACTTATTGTTTTAAAATATTGATAAACTTTTAATATAACAGACAGTAAACAAATATCACAGATATAAATTACATGTACTATCACAATATTATACAATGTCATGTACATTCAAGCTGAAATTATTTCCTTTCAAAATGCACACCACACAATTTTGGATACATGTACTATACAATTGTGCATGCAACTTGAAGATGTCATTAACATACATGTATTTAGATCTACAATGAGTTCAGACTTAATATGTAACAATACTACAATAAAGTTCAGCAATTAAGACCTTCATGGTTATTGTAAAACCGTGAATTTTTGATAATTTTTAAGTTCCAAGTGCTTTATTTAAGGAAAAAAAGGTGCTTCATTAAGACCATGCCACCATAAATTTTGATGGTACTCATGGTAGACCTTAACTGTATATAGCAGAAAGTTCAAAGTTGAAAATTAACCAAATTTTTAACATTAACACAATATTACAAAACAGTATTGATCGAATTTCAGAATCAGATTATCAATTTCTAGAATGATTTTCTCCACTTTAAAGATTAATAGACACTTGAAAGTCACTATAAATATTTTAAACTCTCTTCAAGGAGCAACTTCAGCAGATATTTTCTCTCCACCACCAGGTGGCACTTTTAAGGAGCTGCTTCAGCAGGTGCTTGCTCTCCTCCACCAGGGGGAGCATCTTCTGCCTTCTTTGGAGGAGGATTGTTGATTTCATCTTTACGTGAATCACCCGTACCCATCGGTCTGAAAATATTTAATAAACATACATTAGCATAACGTCATTGCTTTTCATGATTACTTTCATAAAATTATGAATACTTTTGTAAATAAGTTTAAACTTAAAAGTTTAAACAAAAGAAAGGACTTGAAATGTTATTTTAATGAAGGTAAATTTACTAACTAAAAATCAGTGGAAATTAATACGCGGAAAACCCGAGCGGGGCCGAAGGCCCGCGAGGGCTTTGAGCGCTTTTAGACAACGTGTTTGTCGTACGTTTATTCTTTAAATTGAAAAAAAAACGATAAAATTAATGAAAAATATATAGTCCTATGAGTTTGAAAAACGTCTCCAGTATATGGGGGCCGCCATTTTCAGCAACTTTATTAGACGCTTAATCAAACATCTGCTAATCAAGATTAAAGACGCTCTATAGAAAATTGCACAACAAGCGTTCAACGATTCGGATCAATAAATGAAGCAACTGGCGGCTTTTTATTGGATAAAAATATTGGCAGCTTACTCGTGGCCTTTTCCGCTAACCTGGTTCCCTGGACTAATATCACTACGTTAGATATATATAGAACATGGGACACGTTAACTTTTCCGCTTACAAAATAATTTCAAATGTGCTTTTTTACGATGCTTATTCCAATATAACAATCCAAAATATATTTGGTCGTTTTATTCGTTCGTTTCCTCATTAAAGTATTTTTTATGACGTTTTACATTGGAAATACTTACCAACGCACCGTTCGTGACGTCGCTAAGAGACGTTCATGATAAAACCGGCACGTTTCCGTAACTTAACGTTACGGAAAGAGGAAAACATTTCTATCTTCATAAATGAATGTTTTATCGAGGCTTTTTTATCTTCATCTCTATTCATAAGATAAATAAATATGTACGATACATTTCTTTCAGAATTGAAATATGATTCCGACATAAAAGAATGAAATGTTGTCTGATTTTTCTGAATGCAATAAATTACGCAGTTATCTCCCCTAGCTTATCTAATTAATAGGCCCTCAAACAAAATAAATGCTTCACAGCGCCGAATATCTTTTCTTTATTTTATTTTGCCAAAGTAACAATCTTATTTTATTATTTTTATGTAATACATGTAAGTCTGTTTTCCGCGCCATAGGTAGCACCTAAGTTCATATTACAAGTACTTTAGAATGACAGATCATTAAACTCATTAAGAAGAAAGTATTTAAATAAAGTAAGAAACAAAATGAAGATAAGTATTAGACAACAAAATAAGAAAAGTAAAATCATATGTAAGTAAATTAAAATCCAAAAGTAAGTCAGAAAATGTGTTATAAAAGCAAAGAACTAATTAGTTGATTAAAAAAGGCAGCAACAGATGATCAAAAACAGCATACAATTTATGAAACTTATGACTCCAATTACAACTGATACAGTCAAGTCCTACCGTTGAGACAATCAAAATCCAAGGTTATAATAGGGGGACCTATGTGCTAAGGTCCTCACCAATTAACAATATGGACTTAACAAATCATCAAAAATCCATGATTTTGCAAAACCCAAGATAAACTTTATACGCGGAAAACCCGAGCGGGGCCGAAGGCCCGCGAGGGCTTTGAGCGCTTTTAGACAACGTGTATGACGTACGTTAATTCTTTAAAATTGAAAAAAAACGATAAATTTAATGAAAAATATATAGTCCTATGAGTTTGAAAAACGTCTCCAGTATATGGGGGCCGCCATTTTCATCAATTTTATTAGACGCTTAATCAAACATCTGCTAATCAAGATTAAAGACGCTCTAAAGAAAATTGCACAACAAGCGTTTAACGATTCGGATCAATAAATGAAGCAACTGGCGGCTTTTCATTGGATAAAAATATTGGCAGCTTACTCGTGGCCTTTTCCGCTTACAAAATAATTTCAAATGTGTTTTTACGATGCTTATTCCAAGATAACAATCCAAAATATATTTGGTCGTTTTATTCGTTCGTTTCCTCATTAAAGTATTTTTTATGACTTTTTTACATTGGAAATACTTACCAAAGCACCGTTCGTGACGTCGCTAAGAGACGTTCATGATAAAAACGTTACGGAAAGAGGAAAACATTTCTATCTTCATAAAATAAAATGAATGTTTTATCGAGGCTTTTTTATCTTCATCTTTATTCATAAGATAAATTAATATGTACATTACATTTCTTTCAAAATTGAAATATGATACCGTCATAAAAGAATGAAATGTTGTCTGATTTTTCTGAATGCAATAAATTACGCAGTTATCTCCCCTAGCTTATCTAATTAATAGGCCCTCAAACAAAATAAATCCTTCACAGCGCCGAATTTCTTTTCTTTATTTTATTTTGCCAAAGTAACAATCTCATTTTATTATTTTTAAGTAATACATTTAAGTCTGTTTTCCGCCCTATAGGTAGCACCTAAGTTCATATTATGACTATGTATAAATATCATTTCACGGCGTCCCAACGCCGTGATATTGTGATGGGTAGATTTTGATAGCAATGGGCAAAAGTCACGTGACATAAATCCTTTCGATTTCCACTGCCGACAAATTTATTGTTTTTAATGCAGTCATAGTACAGCCCATTTCCGTTAAAAGTTACATAGAAAAGGCATTTTTGGGGAGAACCATATAAACAATATTTCTATCAACAATGCAACACACGAAAATTCAGCGTTTTACATCAACCTATTTCCTCAAATCCTTTCGACTAACATGAAAAAGGGTAGGTATAATTTGCGGACCAACCGGACCAGCGGACCAGTTTAGTATACGGATACCGTTTAACAAATATGTGTATCATTATGTGTGAACAGTAGATATATAATTGAGATTTGAAAAGATAAGATTGATAGAGTTTTCGGAAATTACTCAAATGTAAATATATAAATACCAATATCGAAATTATTTTTAAGAAATAGGTTTGCAGATTTTTACTATAAAAAGAATCATCGATTGCTTCATAACATATTGTTGTAAATATTATATATTTCAACTGTTTGAGCTTTTGTCATTTGAAAACAAATTTGATAGGATTCAAATGTAATATTTTGATAAAATACATTTTTGTCCTTTTTAGCGGACTGTATAAATAAAGAAGCCTAATCGTGTAACATTGACTTTTAATTCTTACCTTTACTGAGTTCTATCGACGATCTTTTCAAACTGATTAATGCAACTTTGAATTACTGGAAATAAATCCAACTGAAACCAAACATCCTGTCGGCATAAAGATGGTGAATAGATCCAGACCATTCTCGTACTCCAAGGTTATCAAGATTCTCGATCTAACTAGTATCGAGAATCTTACTAGGCTCTGGGAACGAGAATGTTACATTTGAACAGGAAAACGTTTTACAACAAGTTACCATTTTATTACTGAACAATCTTAACATGACAATTCAATATAATGTTTTTTTAGTTACCTTTAGATTATACTTAATAATTCTTTTTTTGTTTGCCGTGACAATCACTTTGCTGCATTTTGCAGCAATTTTTACTTGTATGTTTAAATTGTTTGCTAAATAGAGAGATATGATTATGATATAATAGCAATCTCCATAAACAGATATCCTGTAGAGTGTTGTCGTACAGGATCTCTACTTTCTCCGAGGAAGGTCACGTCGAGATGAACTTTGTTTCGACCAATCAATGCGTAGCTTTCATCTAGACGAAAACACTATTTATCACATTTTGATTTCGTAATTTCTATTTTTATAATAAGTTTTGCATGCTAATTTAACAGCGATGTAAACAAGTTATGTATCATAACAATTTCGTCATGAATATTATGATGAGAAAAGGTCGCCTGAACGTGACATTCGTTTGAAAAAAGGCCAGATCTAAATTAGCGAGTATGCGAGCGGAAAATTTTAGATCGGGTTTTAATCAGATTGGTATAATAGTGTAGTACTACGCAAAGATGATTCATAATTCTAGACAAGTCAGACATACTTAGCAATAAAAATGTTCAAGAACAGCAGAAACCAATGTAAATTAGGAACAATTAAGTAATGCACTTTTTATAAGAAATTCCCCAATACAAATTTGCTGTCAACAGTGCATGTTGATCTTCTGACTGTTTCATTGACTAAACAAAATTTGGGATGATGGGGTGTTTAAAATTGTCCTACAAATTAATAATTCAGGGTATGCAAAGGATGATAATGTCAATAGAAAAAGCAAAATTTAGTATGTGTGTATTAATAGATTTTGTGAAATGAAGTGTTTTGTAATAGAGAGACTGACTAAACATTGAAAATGGGTAAAAAAATACACATAACTATTCTCAGCAGTAAGCAATTTTCTAAATAATATTAAATAATGGGCAAAATGTGAAGGTAAACTAATGTAAAATATCAAACATCATAAACACAGCACTGGACATATTAATACATTGGCAAGTGAATGTAATATCAAAATAGCATGAACAGGAAAAGGATTGAATAAACATGCATGGATTGTGAACCAACATTTATATAGATTGTAATGTTACCTTAAGCAAACATTAGCAAGACAAATAAAAGTAGGACAGAATCTAAAGGATCTCCGTGAAATTCGAAGCAGAAAGACACAAATTTTATTGCGTAACAAATACTTCAACACAAAAGTATCAGTATCTGGTATAACAGACTATCTAAGGGCCCCGTTACACCAAACTAGTTCCCAGAACGTTCGACCCCCGTCCTAAAAAAATCGCGAAACTGGTTGTGAACGAGCTAGGACGTGCCGTTTAAGTCGGAAAATGTCAGCTTTACGATCATAGTTCGTTCAGAACCAGTTCCCGTTGCGTGCATTTCGTTTCCATCCCGTCTGTAGTCCGTTTGTATCGGGATCAGATCGGGTAAAATTGCTCGTTCTCGTCACGAGACACCGTCTCCATCTAGTCCAAACCGTTCGTAGTCCGTTTTAACCCGTTCATAACTAGTTCTTCTAAGCTCCTTTACTATTGACCATCCCGTTTAAGACAGTTCAACTCGTTCTAAGAACGTTCCCATCTCGTTCTAAGAGCGTTCTGAACGTAATGACATCACGTTCTGGTCCGATTGCTATGAATATCCATGACGTTTCTACCCGTTGGCATTCTCGTTCCACAGTTTAAGCTATGAGGACACAATTTGTCAAGCATCACTGTGACCACCATGCTTCCAAAAAAGAGCAGAGCCAGACAGGCGGCGCATGTTAAGACAATCGCTTCCAAAAATCACCTGCTTAGATGAAGCTTTTGAAGACCAGCCTCTAGTTAAGCCTTAGAATTCTGAACCTCCTGAGCCAGTCAATGAAATTGAGGGTGTCGTATCTCCTGCTTCTTCTAATGACTCAGACAGCCAGGTTTCGGGAGAAGATTTGGGCAGAGTCAGAAGCCAGAAAAAAGAAGAAAACTAAGACATTCACCCATCTCTTTGTGAGAAATAGTCTGTATTTATACCAAACCTTGCCGGATCGTACTGTAGACGTTACTGTATTGTACGAACTGCATACGAACGCAATAAACTTATTAAGAACGAGTAGAACGTACCAAAAACCTACTGCGAACTTTAACAACTGCGTGTTAACGTGATGCAAACTGGTTCAGAACTTTATAATTTGTTTTCATACATTTAGACGAGATAACAACGCACTATGAACGTAATCAAAACGAGTTAAGTCTGTGTGCAAACGGAATGAACCGAGTTACAAACGGAACAGGTCGGTGTGTAAATGTACTGCAAATTAATGCCCGATCGAACTACGACAAGTCACGTCCCGAGTACGATGCTAGTACGGCAATTTCGTTTCAGTACGTCCATTCCGTTGCCAGTACGTTGTTACTCAGTCTAGTTGCAGAACGGGGTGGCCGCAGAAAATTTTTGAGTCGACTCAAAGTTCAGAAACCCCATTCTCGTTCAACCCCGTCCGAGCTCGTTTATCACGATCGTACACAGACTGTAGTTGCTACTACGTCCATTCCGTTTTCACACAGTTGGAACTCGTTCGGTCCAATTTTTCCAGAACGTAGTGAGAACGAGTTTGGTGTAACGGGGGTATAACATCTATTTAATATTGTCCCAAGCATATAATAAAAACATTATGTGACAGATTTATTAACCCTTTACTGGTGAATCACATCTTTCCTGTGTTTTACCCAAAAGGCTTCTTCTGTTGGATTTATTATTTTAAGCAACTTGACATATTTCAATTTCTTTCATATGACTTCACCATTAAATATACTTCAGGGGGATAGATGTGTTCACCGAGGAGATGGGGGATGTGGGATGTGCAAGAAAAAAATCAGGCTCAGAGAGGGCAGAAAAATGGAACTGAGTTATGATAGGATAACACATTATTAATCTTCGAAAAGGAAAAGCCCATTAAAACTCATTTTTGAAAAAAAAATAAATGCAAATTTAGAGATGATAAAGGATTTAAATTGCATTTTTGCCCATTTGCCCTTAACGTTACCACAGTAATGCCGATTGGGAATCAAATGGCATCTCTGTCAGACTTAATAGTAATGAAATCTTGAAATAACCCTTTCATGTTAAGGTGAAAAAAATGAAACAACAAATAAATCATTATGGAACAACATATAACTACAATCAATTTTTATATATACCAGAGGTCAAAACAGAGGTCTGGATTCATCCAAGTGTGTAGCCCCATTAAATAAAGTCTTTATTATCAATCATTTAGGATTATCATTATTATTATACTGTAAGAATTAGCTAAAGATATTCTTAGATTGTTCCATTACTACTATTCAAATGGTTATTTTTGTATAAAATACAAATTATGAAGATCTTGTAGTTAAAATAGACAGAAAAAAAACATTTAATACATTAAAAACTCCCATACTATTATTTTTTTAATGACCACCTCCAAACAACATCCAACTTTGAACAACAATTTGCATCCAACTTTGAATGGCAATTTACTGTAAATAATCATATTTCTATCCATTATTATACATGTAAAATAACTACAGTAGCCTAGTATGTCTACAGACCAAGTATCAAGTCCACAACATCACAGCATCTGTATAAGTGCAATGCATCACCAAATCACCATTTACTGTTAAACCACAACAATAATATCACAAGTGAAAATATACATTGTAGTCCTTTATACACAATTATCAATAACACAGGATCAAACTACCACTTTCATTAAAATGCTTATTTCAATATTTATGATTCAAATGAAGCAAATTGAACAAATCTAAATAAAACCATGTTGTTATTATTATTAATTCACTTGTCAGTGGCAGATACATTAATTTGAATCATGACTCGAAATTTGCTCAATAATTTTTGTACATGTACATAGATAGGGAAACTATTTCTATAAAATAGTGAGTACAGAAGTACTGTAGTATTTAAATCAGCAGGATAAATGTACATGTCACCAACAGCAGAATATAATTTGACATAACCCACCTTTCATAAGTTTCTCTCGGCCAGTGTACAAAGTTAGAGAATGTCCAAGCTCTTGTTATACCCTGATAATGTCGTAGTATATCAACATGTAGTTTATTTTCTAAATTAAAATCACGTCTAGATAAAGCATCAGCTCGTCTTTTCTCTATTTCTTCCTGCATTTTTAATCTGGCTTCTTCTTCCTTCTCTTTTCTCTCTCTTTCTCTTCTATCTATTGCTTCTTGTTTCTTTCTCTCTGTTTAGTGAAATCAATCAGGTAAGGACATAGATAAGATTGCTTCAATTATTCCATTGTAAATAGTTAATTATCAATGTGCCTCTTATTAAATGATCTTCAAAAAAGGAACAAGTGACAATGTCAGTTGTAAATTGGAAGTCTCACTTTATGTGATGACACTTAGTTGATTAGTTTTGACAGTTCAAAGACTCAACTGGCATGTTTTGACACATTTGTGCCATTATACAATGATAGTGACACTTTGTTACTTCTAAATTTTAATTGACCATGACCATTTAATACAGGTAAATTGGTGAATTTATAAGGAAATAGGTGACCACTGGCCATAGACAGCAGGTGGCTGCTTATAACAGGTGCAAAATAAAGTGATTTTCATTGGGAGGAAGCCAGATTTGCCTCTTACAGCAGGTGACCGCTTATAACAGGTGGCTGTTAATGCAGGTTTTACTGTATTTCAACATTATCACCATTATAATCAAAGCGCTACTAGTGCTGTTGGACATGGGTTTTGATGGAATATACAAACACAGAATTATACAACAAACAGGAGCCATACAAGGTAAATTTGCCTTACATTCACCAATTATAAGAATATAGTGCGTAAATTTTGACCCCGACCTGACATTTCACATTTGCATCTGATAATTATCTACACATATCACAACGAAAGTCAGTACCACACCTATTCTACACTTCGGCAGCGATTGTAAAATTATAGAAGTATGTTTGTGTGTTAAGTTTTAACTCATAATCCTCACAGTAAAGCTTCAATCTAGCATTAATACTACATTCGTATTAAATGTAATGAATATTCTTGCATAAAGGTCAGGTCGGGGTCAATTTGTACGCACTATACTTTACGAGTGACGTAAAGATATGTTTTGCCATTATCAATGATAGGTCAATAGTATAATATTGACTTGATAGTAGCTTGGTAACAATTTTCTTAAACTTATAATGATCTTATCAAGGGTTGTCTGCAAGACTGTAGTAACTCACTCTTAAATGCAATGCACCTACTACTGTCTTGCGGCAAACCTTGTTATGCAAAATGCAGAATGCTTGAAATAAGACATAAAGTGAATCAAATATGATGGTCTTATTTATTATTTAAAATGGAAATTTCCCTAATCCTAATTAAAGGTCACTTATATATTTTTAAACCATGATAATATTTGATTTGATACACAGTGTATCTACGAGAGATTTTGTTAGCACTTCATAATATATGTCATTGTCAGACATATTTGTTAAAGGAATGGATAGATTTTGTTTCCTAGCAAAATCTTGAAAGACCATTATTTAAGGCCTGTCATTGTTGTTGGATGTTTATCTTATTTCTAATCAATGAAATGGAGGGTTTATTGAATAAAGATATATAATGTTAAGTGATTAAATAGCTTTACGCACAATACTAAACCAGATTATATATACATTTACTTTGATTGCACAGATGCATTGTCTGCATGTTAACATAAACATGTAAAGGGAACTTCAACAGAAGTAATTATCCTTTAAATTGCACATGCAGAGCCTAATGTAATAGTCCACAGTACACAGTATATTGAAAGGAGGACTTGCTACAATTCGTAACTAATATTAAAATAATTTATTTTAAAGTTGAGTGCTGTTTCTGAAACAATCTGGGATGCACATTATCAAGCGTCTTACAATCTATTTTAGTCGTAAACCCTTCTATAATCTATTGTTAAATTATCGTAAGATTTTTGATAATATGCTGCCCTGGAGTCAAGGCTTTGAAATTTGAGAATAGACTCCATGCTCTAACTCAAACTTGTTTCCTAACAAAGTATCTTTAAAAGAATAAAACTATTAACTAAATTAAAGTAGTATTGAAGTTTTATGGAGTTAGGCATTCACATAATACATAAGGGTTCTTACAAAGAAATCTCTTGAAAAACAAACTTCTCAAATTAATAATTTGGTATTTAAAACTTGCAAAAAATGCCATGATTTTGAACTTATCAGGGTAATAGAGTTAACTATCAATTTATCAATCAATCAATCAAATCAGATAGTTTATTTGTCATCTGCTGCTGGTGTCCCAAAGACTGGGTTAGACAGCAGCCGGCTAGATCTTCTAACATCAGTCCTCCATGTAACCCTGTCTAGAGGATCACTGTTTTGTATCTTGTATGTCTTCATGTCTGCTTTTAAGCACTCTTGCCAGGACTTTCTTGGCCACCCACGTTTGCCAGAGGATGGTATTCTCAAACTTGTAATAGAGTTGATGCACCAGGTAGAGCGCATAACATATGACATAAAATCTTAGCCTTCTAGTACGGAAGGCATCAGTAACATACAGTAAGCCTAGTTTGGTGCCTTGGAATTCTGGAGTATCATCATGGGGCTTGGTCCCGCATATCCAAAGTATCATCGTCCTGTCATTTCTGCGTAGTCTTTGTAGGTCAGCATCTGTTGTGGCCCAGGTTTCACTACCATACAGTAACACAGAACAAACACAAGTGTTGTAAACTTTTCCTCGTACTGTCAGAATTATGTGCTTGGATGTCAAGATTGGTATAAGCTTCTTGAACTTACACCAAGCAGTACAACACCTAGTTGCGATGGTGAGAGTACATACCCCTCCAGCACACGGCATGTCACCAAGATAGCAGAAACTGGCTTCAACATCAAGTAGGGTACCATTCACATCTACTTAAATGACTGGTCTACAATCAATTGGTCTGGCTGTGCCACAACATCTTGGACAGGTGTAGTCTGGGTTGAGCATTTTTGAGTTTTCCACGAATACCACAGCACTTTTTATGGACCCATTTACAGAATAAAACAATAAAAAGACCAGCACAAGTATAACATACCTAGATAACAGACAAACAATGATGATATACCTTAGAACCCAGGTCGGTGGCGCAGTTGGTAGCGCTCCAGGATTTGGAATCTCATGTCCAGAGGGGGGTACGGGTTCGAATCCCACCTAGGGAGGTTATACCCTTCCATGAAAATTTAACAATCATGTAAATTTTCCTCCATTAAGGTATTGGAGAAGTTTCTGGCCTTGTGGAAGGCTAGGTGAGTACTGGTTATAGACAAGAGTCCAGGAAAGCTAGGTTAGTTGCGCTGGACACCGTAAAAATACCTAAAATGTGTTGACATGGTGTTAAACCCAGTAAAATAAATAAATTAATGTGACATACCTTAGACTTGGCCCTGGTTTGATCTGCTTGTAATTTCAATAAACGTTAATTTTCAGCAATTTAACGTTGAAGTTCTGCAGCTTCCTGTTCACGTAACTTGAATATACAATATACAAATATTATGTACAACTCTTAGTACACCAAAGAATATTGTACAGTATAGTGTGAGCGATCAATATAATAAAAACATATTCTATAGGGATAATCATATTTAGGATAATTTGAGACAAATCTAAACAATATTTTATGAAATGTCTCAAGTTATCCTTAAAAAGCTATAAAATATGGATACCCCTCTAAGTCTAGCGTAGAGGTTTTTTACATCAAAAGATGTATTTATGAAGTTAAAGCGGAACACAAACAAACAAAACTTAGATTTTAAAACATAATAAATTGTAGGTATGTTAAATGCTATGTAATTATTATAAAATATAAAAATATTCGTAAGTACCATTTAATGTATATATGAGCAAAACATAGAATTACATTGTACAATGTACCATAATGTTCAATATTGAATATCGTATAAAGATAAATCATTACAAGTTTAATGCTATCATAATAATAATCATTATAATATTATATGTTTAAATATGGACTGTAATTACCCTACAACTAGAATGCATTAAAATAATGATAAAAAATATAATAATGCTTTAAGCGTTATTTCTAACTTATAATTTTACTTATTTTAATGTAATTAGCATCATACATCCAAGCTGCAGTTTCTATGAGCAGATGTGGCCATGTAGTTTCAGCATTTGTTTAAATTACCAAAAGATCTCTTATTATCAATAAAGTCAAGCTGCCAAAACACAGGAAGGACCTTCTTTCTTGTATTTATAACATGGGACCATTATTCAAAGTACAAAAACTCTGGAATAAGTGTGGTTCATAAACTAAACCCTGCTGTCCTCGATAAGTGACCCAAATTGTCATAGAAGATAGAGGAAAGAATATAGTGAAGCTATACTACTGGGTTTAATAGATGAAAGCTTCTTCCACAGTTAAATTTCTTAACATAAGGAGTATAACATGGATGACAGTTCCAAGTTTGTTAAAAATAATGCCCTTGGAGATGGGTTCATGACATAGAATGGTGTTAGTTATAATGGCCAAACAGAAATCAGAATTATTGACAAAGTCAATAGTTATATGAGTAGATCAACCTAGGGCTGTATATTTTCTATGCAACATTGTAGTACCATACTAACTTACAAATGCTACCATAATGCATTCCAAACACACTGACATATTTACAGCAGCCATAATCTTGTTTTGGCTGCCTTGAGGCAAAACTGCTGCATAGTGCTAATTTTGACTTCCAGAAATTTATAAGATGCTTTTTAACACTTAGTTTTTTCAACTGGCCTGAGCAATAACAGTATTCACACAGGTTAAGTGAAGACCTTAATGCTTGGCTAGAACAAGAAGCTAACTTCTGAATATAACTGAGTCAAGGCATCTATATTAATGTTCTGAGGCCATGTCTAGCCAAAGATGTCCTCGGATAGTTACCAGGTGATACTAAAAACAACCCAGTGTTTCATCAGAATATTACCTCAAACCAAACCATTTAATTATATTAAGTTCATTTGTTGCCTAACAGCTCTAATAATTTGTTGTGTTTGTTGTTTAATCTTCACCGGAATCTGTCTGCTCTATTTTGACCAGACCCTGACTAGAACATAACACAAACTAGGTAAATGTCTAGAAAACATTCTGTTGAGAATATGCTCTTTTTCTGATGGGTTGTCATGCTTACAACAGCAACTTCCGCAATTTTGACTACCCTAACCATTTCTCAACCAGGCTTGGGACTGGCAGCAGTTCTAATGGACTGGAATCTGGAGTATTTGTCAATACTTTAGTAAGAAACATCATTACACTTATAATGGCCTTAAAAAGTACTTCAACAGGTTATTTACATCAAGTGTCATTTGTAACCCAGTATAATTCCAAGGCTTGGAAGGGTATCAAACCTAATACCTTTGAGCACTGAATGGACACTCTATCATGCTATCATAAAATACTAGCTTGAGAGCAAAGGAGTACATGTATGTTGTACTATACCTCTGCTGTACATTAAGCCTTATCATGCTATATACCTTACTACTGATAAGCCCACCCCACTGCTGAATTAATTGAGCTGATATTGATCAGAGGATGCCCTGGTGAAAGTTGTTGTGTTTATCTCCTTTAAATTATCTTTTTATTGTGAATTGATCTTAACATAACCTATACTTTTTGAAAAGTACATAGAAATATATAATATACATACATGTATGTAGAATATATAATTTTTATTGATTTTTGTCATCTAACCACCTGTTTAAAGTCTTCCATGTGACACAAAAGAAACCAAAAAACGTGGCAATATTTAGAAGTTTGCAATACTCTGGCTGTTAAAATCATTTCATGCATATTGATTGTATTTTAAAACGGGAATTGAATAGCATAATAAAATCATGCATATTATTAATGTTAATTGGGTAACTAGAGTATCAAACGCATTATTTCCGTATGTATTGAATGTTCACAGTATTCCAATTTCATTTACACAACTAAGAATTGAAATATAAACTCTCTTATATACTACTCAAAATTTGATAAGGATAGCTTTTTCAATGCTACATATTTTGTAATATACGCAATGCAGTCCCTCAAGTTTCGGTGTGTATATTTATTACAGTGTTTACTACAAGGTACAGTGAGTTTTACTGCGGTTTCACGGCCCACGGCTTCCCGATTTGCACGGGAAAAAGGCTACCCATGAACAGAGGCGTGGTGGCAACATGTACAATTGTACGCACTTTCAAGTTATTCACTTAAATGTAACACATTCAGCTTAAAACTTACTGAATACGTAAAATATGGCGAATTTGCGCGTATGGCATCGTTTAAGTAGGGAAGAAATGAATGTGGGCGTCGGGATGCTTGCAGGAGGCGTTCTCAGTCTCAAGTGGCACGTGCACTCGGCGTGTCACAGAGTGTAGTTTCACGGATGTGGAACCGTTACCAAACTTATGGTGACGTTACCCACAGGCATGGGGGTGGTCGTCAAAGAGCAACAACGCAGGCTGAAGACAGGTTTTTAGTTATACAAGGCTTACAAGCTCGACGTCACCGGTTTATGAACGCAACAACGCTACGTAATGACGATGAAAATGCAACGGGAGTGCGGGGTTCGACTCAAACAGTACGAAACAGACTCCATAGCGTTGGTATGCGCGCTAGAAGACCCACAATCCGCATTCCATTGATGCGGCAGCATTTGCAAACACGCCTTCAATGGGCCCGAGGTCACGTCACATGGACGTTGAATGATTGGACCCCGGTACTATTCACCGATGAGTCCAGATTTTGTTTGGACTTCACGGATAGACGGGCACGGGTGTGGAGAATGACCCATGGGCGTTTTGCACCTGTTTGCATTGCAAACCATGATCGCTATGGAGGGGGTTCCATCATGGTGTGGGCGGGGATCAGCATGCAGGGCAAGACTGACCTTCATATCGTTGATAACGGCAGCCTGACGGGCTAACGGTACGTTGATGAGATCCTGGACGTGTATGTCCGCCCGTACGCTGGCGCTATAGGCCTTGAATTTATTTTAATGGACGACAATGCAAGTCCACACAGGGCCATGGTGACCAACAGGTACCTCCAGGATGCCACGTACCATCGTCAGAATGGATTGGTTGGCACGTTCCCCCGACCTCAATCCCATAGAACATGTATGGGACATACTGCAGAGAGCCATTTTAGCCCGTCCTGTTAAGCCCACTACAGTCCAGGAGCTAAGACAGGCCCTCTTGGAGGAGTGGGTTCGAATCCCACAAATCTAAATCCGGAGGCTTGTTAGCAGCATGCGCCGGCGATGTCAGGCGGTTATCAATGCAAATGGACATCACACTCGATACTGACCAAGAAATTAATTCAATTGATTCATTCGCAGCAAAATTTCACATTTCGCACATCCAAACGAAAACGTCAACTTAGCACCCATTCAACTTTTGGCTTCTGTCTCGCTTCAATGAATACACAAAAAACTTATTTCTATCTTCAAACAAATAGACAAATGCATAAACTTTCAATTAAAATAATAAAAGTTTGGTAGACATTTATATCCAATCAAATATAAGCAATCTAAAAAGCTATCTGTATCAAATTTTGAGTAGTATATATACAACATATATACACTCATGTTCACAGTAACACTTATGAATTATAAAACTTGAAAACATAACAATGCCACCAATAAATATAATTATTATGGAAATCAATTGGCAACAAACCTATAATATGTGAAAACGCATTTTATATACGTTTCAATGTCTACTTTCGGATTTTTTACTTTTGTTTTCGGAGGTTGCGGACATATGGTGTAAACAAATAAATTACCGATATTAAGTTTAAGTAAATTTATGAAAAAGCAATTAAAAAGATATATGTTTTTTCTGTACAAAACAATTAAAATCTTTGAATAATTCCTCTAAAACATCGTTTTTTGCATAAGCCGCTATTGTTATTGTTGTAAAAACTTAGGAAGAAATGGAGTTTGTTTTTCGCGCGTAAGGCTGGATTAAACTTCTACTGGACAATATTTTAATGAATAACATCATCAACTAGATTTTGGCCTTTGATAAAATAAATTTTGTACAGATGTCGATCTATTTGAAGCATAATAAGAGGATAATAAGAGGATGTAACTTGGAAACATATGTATCGTGACTGTAGGTCGCGCTCAGCAGTGGGAAAACGATAAGATCATTGCGACCTGTGGTTGCGTATAGCATGATAAGGGTTAAGGTCATATTTGGGCAATCAAAGAAAACAATAACAAAACAAACCAACTAATAATATACAAAATTTATTGCTTTGTAAATTATATTTGTATAAAATAAATCAATAAATAAATAAAATTTAAAAAAGTTAACTAAATGACAAAAACAATCAAATGAATAATGGAAATAAAAAAGCAATCATGTCATGGAATAGAGTACCACCATGAGATACATATTACTAATAAGTGGTGCTTTTTACAAAAATTCTTACGAAAAAATCTTCGTAAGTCAGTTTCATATAATTAGCACTTCAAAGTCAGACAGATGATAAGCATGACTATGATATGATATTCGACAGGTATACACACCTCTACACAATTTGTATAATATTCAGAATTGATAAGCCAAAAAATGAGCGTATTATTTATATTTCTTGCTTTTGACTTACGATGATTTTTTTCGTAAGAACTTTTGTGAAAAGCACCAAAGATTTGTATAATGATCAAGTATCTAACATAAGATGTTTTAAAGTGTAAAAAGCCACATCTGTTAATGTATAACTTGACATCATTATATATATTATTATAAGCTTTATTTCAAAAAGCCTAAATAAAACCACAGGGGCTTGACATCTGTATCATAGTTTTAAAAAAAAATCCCTCCTTATAAATAATAAAGAGGGAATTTTTAAACTACCATACTGAATGTCAATCTCCTGTGATAAAACAACGGAAATAAGAGTTCTTATTCTTACTATTTTTTGTGTCATCCTTGATGTATAATATTGTTTGGAATGGCCATTTGGTAACTCATACATGTTGTTTATTTTTGTAAACTTGCATGTTATTATGTGTGCCATGATATATGTATGTCAAAATAAATCTATCTATCTATAAAAGTCGGTGAAGTACAATTTAATATCATAACACATTGTATATCTTGACTTAATAACACATATATTTAAAATTTGTAGCTTATCCTAATTCAACATATAATTTCTGCCAAAATAATTGTTTATTTTTATGTCACAATTAACTGTGTACATTTAATCATAGGGATATACTGAACATTCTGCAACATTAGAATGTGAGACCAATTAAACTTTATCCATTATGAAATTTATACTGCACATATCTGTAAGATACAATTTTATTCACTTGAAATAAATACAATGAACCAATGAAAACAGGCTTAATGTATCAATAAATAAATAAGAAAAGTAAAAAATATGTTTAATTTGTAAACTATTGCAAAATAGAATTACATACATTATAAAAAAACACCTTCGTATAAACAATTATAGAAATATAATGTATAATAATTGCGAAATTCTAGAGAAATACAAAAAAACAGCATAATGAAAATATAATATTGCAACAATAAAAAACAATATAAAAGCATTTGACTATTTACATGTAAACTGAAAATTGATAAATAACTAGTTTTTGTAACTTAATTATAAAGACATAGTTTATACCCTATACTATAGTATCATTAATTATTACCCCTGAACCTGTTTTCATGCATATAACCGAGCGTGTATATGTAATACAAGTCATATCACATACAAGAGTAATAGAACACAGTACCCACCAAAAGTTTGGAGACATTTTCACTTTGTAGGCATACTGTATAGCTTTTACCAAAAATATGATAACTGTTTATTTTTAAACCTTTTTAAGTTTTGCTTTATTTTTTTTTTATTATTATAATTGAGACTACAAAAATAGCACAAAAGCTTTGTTATGGAAAAAATTAGAGACTTTACGAGGTCAGATGCTGAATCTTATAGATGTGTTGCATTCATGCAATTTATTTAAATTTTATTACAAAAAACATACTTAAATATACTGTATCAAATATAATAATTCTACAAATGAAATCATCAAAATTCAAGAATTGTCCTATTGTCTCCAAACTTTTGATGGGTACTGTACATTAAACAATATTAAGACAGACAGTAAAGTACTGCTATAAAGACCATCTTGGTTATTGCAAAATCAAATGATTTTTGTATGATTTTTCAAATGCTAAATTTGAAAAGGTTTCCAATATTAAGATCATTCTGCTATTAAGACTGTCAATTTTGGTGGTCCTAGTAGTGAAACTTTACTGTATCTAGCCTCATAAAGCTGTACAACATAATCTAAGGTATTCTTATAGACGGAATTCATGCATATTAAATTGTTGATATACCAAAATGGCATTGGTAAGTAAAAATAACTAGAACTGCCACCAGTGGCGAAAATACCCCCGCAACAGCAACATTTCAAGATAAAAGCAAGTCAACATTGTGGAAGTCCAAAAGGGTAAATGTTGTAAGAAGCATAAAAACCATAAAAAGAATAGGATGCAAATATCAAATTGGAAATAAACAGCAAATTACAGTGTAATTCACTATAGATTTATGAAAAAGCAAAATAAACAGAGTTGTCATATGCCAAATGATTTTTTACATGAAAATGAACACCATTTGGTCATTTTGAATGTAAAGTGGAACAACAGACAAAGAGTGATCACATTTAAACTCATCATGAGTATGTTGTAACCAGAAGAGCAAAATGTAGAATGTGTTTGTAATTTTTTGATAAATAAGTAAAAAAAAAGGCAATTGCAAAAATGGTAGTCAGCAATGTACACAATTTAAATCAAACAATTAGTATTTACAATATCTTGTATCAAGAATTTCACAAAAATACCCCATAAGAAAGCTTAAATTACCGATCATTATTTTCACAGAAGTAAAGTTAAAATAATATCTAAAATCTCATGTAGCTATAACGAAATAAGATGTTTTCTTCACAACATTACAGAAAAAATCAAGGTGGCTATTAGTTGGTCCATTGAAATACATTAAAAAATAAATACATATAAAAATTTCATCAACAAGAATTTGTCAGCACAATTTTATCAAAATGAGGTGAGAAAAAAAAAGATGTTTGCTGTACAAGATATTAAAAAATTCAACATGGCTGCCAGTCAGCCATTTTGAGTTATGTTTATCATAAAATATAGGACGTAAAATCTTCATTATCTATTGAAGTAATAATATCATCAATTGTTTTCGGAGTAATATGACCTTTTTGCATAAATAAGCCGTAAAATCCAATTAATCAATCAATAAATCAATCAGACTTCAGCAAGAAGAAATTGGTAATGAAATAAGCTTACAATACAGTTATTTAAACAAAGTCAAAATGGCTGCCAGTCTGCCATAATGAATTTGTATCCTAAGTAAATCCATGTACAAGTCAACTACATCAATAAAGACTTTGGAGCGAAATTTGGATAAAATTGAGTAAAAAAACACATACATGTACTATACAGTAATTTAGATAAAAATTCAAGATGGCTGCCAGTCAGCCATATTGAATATAAATTGATGAAGAATAGTCATCCTCATCAACTGTATTAGTAAGACCTTGTATGCAATTTCTTTTCAAAATATGTATGGTAATATGTCAATATAAGACTGTATTAATTTTGAAAAAAGGATGACAGCCAGTCCGCCATTTTGAATTGGAATTGAGTTAAAGTGTATGTACACATCAACTGTGAACGCCTGTGTAAAATTCTATCTAAATTAGTAGAGAAATAAGCATACAGTAATTAAACGAAATTAAAAAGAATTCAAGATGGCCGCAAGTCGGCCATTTTGAATTTGGAATTGATATAAAGTGTATGTACACATCAACTGTAAACGCCTGTGCAAAATTTTGTAAAATAAAAAAATAAAAAATCTGTTGAGAAATAAGCATGCAGTTATTAAATTAAATAAAAAAAATCAAGATGGCCGCAAGTCGGCCATTTTGAATTGGAATTGATATAACATGCATATAAACATCAACTGTAAACGCCTGTGCAAATTCTATAAAATAAGATAAGAAAAAAATTCATTGAGAAAAAAGCATACTATACAGTTATCAAATTAGATTTAAAATATATAACACCATTAAATATTTTAAACAAGTGAGATATGTTTCCATAGTTACATGAGTTTTGTATACACCATTAAATCATGGTATTATAACAGCTTCTATTAAAATACATTAAGAAATAAACATACTACAAATGTATTAATTTTTTGGGACAGACCACATATCCAACCAACCAACCAACCAACCAACCAACAAACCAACCAACCAACCAACCAACCAACCAACCAACCAACCAACCAACCAACCAACCAACCAACCAACCACCAGGGTGATTCCAGTATACCACCGAAAACTTCGTTTGCGGGGGTATAAAAAGTTACAGAATAGCTTGTTTAGGATAATGTGAGACATTGTTGGTATACATATACATATATCATCATTAAATTTGGTCTCAGGTAATCTTGAACAACCTTCAAATACTTGTATAGAATCACAGGAACTTATTGTTTTAAATACTGATAAACTTTTAATATAACAGACAGTAAACAAATATCACAGATATTAATTACATGTACTATCACAATATCATACAATGTCATGTACATCCAAGCTGGAATTATTTCCTTTAAAAATGCACACCACAAGATTTTGTATACATGTACTATAAAATTGTGCATGCAACTTGAAGATGTCATTAACATACATGTATTTAGATCTACAATTAGTTCAGACTTAATATGTAACAATACCACAATAAAGTTCTGCAATTAAGACCTTCATGGTTTTTGTAAAACCATGCAATGTTTGATAATTTTTAAGTTCCAAATGCTTTATTTAAGGCGAAAAAAGGTGCTTTATTAAGACCATACCACCATGAGTTTTGATGGTACTCATGGTAGACCTTAACTGTACATAGCAGAAAGTTCAAAGTTGAAAATTAACCACATTTTTAACATTAACACGATATTACAAAATTGCATTGATCAAATTTCAGAATCAGATCATCACTTTCTAGAATGATTTTCTCCACTTGAAAGATTAATAGACACTTGAATGTCACTATAAATATTTTTAAACTCTCTTCAAGGAGCAACTTCAGCAGATATTTTCTCTCCACCACCAGGTGGCACTTTTTAAGGAGCTGATTCAGCAGGTGCTTGCTCTCCTCCACCAGGGGGAGCATCTTCTGCCTTCTTTGGAGGAGGATTGTTGATTTTAGCTTTACGTGGATCACCCATACCCATAGGTCTGAAAATATATGATAAACAAACATTAGCATAAAGTCATTGTTTTTTCATGATTACTTTCATAAAATTATGAATACTTTTGTAAATAAGTTTAAAAAAAAGAAAGGACTTGAAATGTTATTTTAATGAAGGTAAATTTACTAACTAAAAATCAGAGGAAATTAATACCAGTACATGTACTTTAGAATGACAGATCATTAAAATCATTAAGAAGAAAGTATTTAAATAAAGTAAGAAACAAAATGAATATAAGTATTAGACAACAAAATAAGAAAAGTAAAATCATACGTCAGTATTTTAAAATCCAAAAGTAAGTTAGAAAATGTGTTATAAAAGTAAAGAACTAATTGGTTAATTAAAAAAGGCAGCAACAGATTAACAGAAACAGCATTAAATTTATGAAACTTATAACTCCAATTACAACTAGAACAGTCAAGTTTTACCGTTAGGACAATCAAAATCCAAGGTCATAATAGGGGAACCTATGAGCTAAGGTCCTCATCAATTAACAATTTGGGACTTAAAAAATCATCAAAAATCCATGATTTTGCAAAACCCAAGATAAACTTTATAGTGGATCTTTACTGTACCAGTAAGTTTGAAAACGTGGTAACCTAGGTCAGTAGCACAGTTGGTAGCGCACTGGGATTTCGAATCTAGTGTACCGAGGAGGGTACGGGTTCGAATCCCACCGGGGGAGGTTATACCCTTCCTTGAAAATTTGACAATTATGTCAATTTTCCTTCGCTAATTATAAAGGTGTATGGAGAAGTTTCCGGTCTCGTGGAAGGGTAGGTGAGTACTGGTTTATAATAGACAAGGGTCTAGGAAAGCTACGTTAGGTGTGCTGGATGCCGTTATATATGACCTATACAATGTGTTGCTATCATGCAGGCGTTAAACCAAACAAAAAAATAAATAAGAAAACATGGGACAAATGTAGTAAGAATACATTTGGTATTATAATTATATCCAATTCAATACAATACAGTTTTAAGAAAGTATCAAAATAAGGATCAACTGACAAAGACTGAATATGTCTTGTTCTTTTCATGCATATAAAAGAATACAATACATAAGCAAGAATGAATCTAAGAAGCAAATCCTAGTTAATATCTGTCAATAAGTAGACATGTATATCTATGCATGTATATGACTATGTATAAATATTATATGTTTAAATTGTTTGCTAAATAAAGAGATATGATCATGATATAATAGTTTAGTACTACACAAAGAGGATTCATAATCCTAGACAAGTCAGACATACTTAACAAAAAATGTTCAAGAACTGTAGAAACCATTGTAGAAACCATTAGGCACAATTATGTAATGCACTTTTTACAAGAGATTCATTAATACAAATTTGCTGTAATTTAATACAAACAGTGCAAGTAGATCTTCTGACTGTTTCATTGACTAAACAAAATTTGGGATGATAGGGTGTTTGAAATTGTCCTACAAATTAATAGTTCTGGGTATGCAAAGAATGATGATGTCAATGGAAACAGCAAAGCTTTAGCTATGTGTGTATTAATAGATTTTGTGAAATGGAGTGATTTGTAATGGAGAGACTGACCAAACATTGAAAATGGGTAAAAAAAACTACACATAACTATTCTCAGCAGTAAGCAATTTTCTAAATAATATTAAATAATGGACAAAATGTGAAGGTAAACTAATGTAAAATATTAAACATCATAAACATAGCTCTGGGTATATTAATACATTGGCAGAGAATGTAATATTAAAATAATATGAACAGGAATATTGGATAAACATGCATGGATTGTGAAGCAACATTTATTGTAATTGTAATGTTACCATAAGCAAACATTAGCAAGACAAATAAAAGCAGCTATATATGTAGGACATAATCTAAACGATCTCCGTGAAATTCAAAGCAGAAAGACACAAATTTTATTGCGTAACAAATACTTAAATACAAAAGTATCATTATCTGGTATAACTGACTATCTAACATCTATTGAATATTGTCCCAAGCATATAATTATAACATTAGGTGACAGGTGTATTAACCCTTTACTGTTTTATCCAAAAGGCTTCTTCGGTTGGATTAAGTAATTATTTTAAGCAATTTATTTAAGGTGAAATTGACAAAGTAAATTTCTTTCACATGCCTTCACCATTAAATAGACTTTAGGGAAAATAGATGTGTTCACTGAGGAGATGGGGGAAGTGGGATGAGCCAGAAAAAAATCAGGCTCAGTAAGGGCAGAAAAATGGAACTAAGTGGTGATAGGATAACACATTTTAGTCTCTGAAAAGGATAAGCCCTTTAGAACTCATTTTTGAAAAAAAACTTTTAGTCTGAACAAAATGCAAATTTAGGGTTGATAAAGGCTTTAAATTGCATTTTTGCCCTTTTGCCATTAGCATTGGCACAGTAATGCAGATTGGGACTCAAATGGCATCTCTGTCAGAATTAATAGTAATGAAATCTTGAAATTACCCTTTCATGTTAAGGTGAAAAAAATGAAAATTTTCACATATGTCCCAACCAGTAAAGGGTTAATCAATTAGTAGCAACAACATATAAACGTTTAGAACAAACATAATAAAACATATAAAGTTTAAATATATAACAAACATAACTCTGGTTATAATATTACACACATATTACAATGTTACATTCATTATACATCTAGATATTTTACCTTCTTCCTTTCTGTAACTTTGGTCGTAGACGACTAAACAACAAATAAATCATTATGGAACAATATAAAAAACTACAATCAATTCTTATATATACCAGAGGTTAAAACAGAAGTCTGGATTCATCCAAGTGTGAAGCCCCATTAAATAAAGTCTTCATTATTATCATCATTTGGGTTAATATTATTATTATACTGTAAGTATTAATCATCATTAGGATTATCATTATTATTATACTGTAAGAATTGGCTAAAGAGCTAAAGATATTCTTAGATTGTTCCATTACTACTATTATACAGGGAATCAAGTGGTTACTTTTGTATAAAATACAAATTAAGAAGATCTTGTAGTTAAAATAGAAAGAAAAAAATAACATTTAATACAGTAAAAACTCCCATAATAATATTTTAAATGACCACCTCCAAACAACATCCAACATTGAACAACAATTTACATCCAACTTTAAATGGCAATTTACTGTGAATAATCATATTTCTATCCATTATTATACATGTAAAATAAACTACATTAGCCTAGTATGTCTACAGACCAAGTATCAAGTCTACAACATCACAGCATCAGTATATGTGCAATGCATCACCAAATCACCATTTACCGAGTGTTAAACCACAACAATAATATCACAAGTGAAAAAATACATTGTAGCCCTTAAACACAATTATCAATGATAGGGCTGTCATGACATAACAGTATATTGCAATTTGCAGCTGCAGCAATACGTACCGCGGCACGATTTTAATGAACCGGTATTTGGCGATATTTTTTATTTCATTGGAAAATTCTTCCCTTTGCAAAATAAAAGTAGCAAAACGTCAGTTTTTCCATTGTTCATTCCTTCTAACTTGAAGTTGCAAGAATTTAACCGATTGGGGCGTCTCAGTCCTAAATGACCGTAAATACTCAAAGAGGCTAAATTCTATCAGTAGCTGCAAAGATTTGCATTTTTTTCTGTTAAATACAGCAGAGTCACAACGAATCTAAAAGCCCGCAATATATCGTGGTACGTATCGCGATACGATGACAGCGTATTGCAATATATCGCAGTACGCTTCTGACGTATCTTAACAGCCCTAATCAATGACACATGATTAAACTACCACTTTCATTAAATACTTATTTCAATATTAATGATTCAAACGAAGCAAATTGAACAATACTAAATCAAACCAAATTATGCATGTTGTTATTTTTATTAATTCACTTGTCAGTGGCACATACATTAACTCTGCTAGTTTGAATCATGACTCGAAATTTGCTCAATAATTTTTGTACATAGATAGGGAAACTATTTCTATAAAATAGTGAGTACAGAAGTACTGTAGTATTTAAATCAGCAGGGTTAATGTACATGTCACCAACAGCAGAATATAATTTGACATAACCCACCTTTCATAAGTTTCTCTCGGCCAGTGTACAAAGTAAGAGAATGTCCAAGCCCTAGTAATACCCTGATAATGTCGTAGTTTATCTACATGTTGTTTATTTTCTAAATTAAAATCACGTCTAGATAAAGCATCAGCTCGTCTTTTCTCTATTTCTTCCTGCATTTTTAATCTGGCTTCTTCTTCTAATTGACGTAACTGTAAAAACATTTTATACCATTATCACAGAGTCTATACCATGTGACCTTTATTGTGATCATGGAACACAATATACAAAATGCACCAAGTTAAGTAAAGAAAAAGGGCATGCTGAAACAGTACAAATAATATAAACACCATTTTTAGCCAGTGATTCTAACTCAAGAAGGGCAGTGCTCAGTCACTGACAGAAGTATGCACCTGGTGAACACCTAAATCAAGAGATTTAGCCTTTCCAGGAACAGATGGTCACGCTGCAAAATGACTAGTATGATGTGTTGCTATGGCATTTAACTTAACCATAAAGAAAACATTTTATTATAGGATAGACTGACAAATCCTATAAATTCATGTAAAACAAGTAAATCTGTGAGCTAATGCTCACTAGTGATACCCCCGCAAAAATCTAAAAATATGCGACAAACAGGAAGTAGATGAGCAAGGAGCATGAAATCGCTTTACACCACATGGGACTATGGGATGAAGCAATATGCGAAGTATTAGGCTGCTGCATGTTATAGTTGCTGAGAAAACTGCGACGGAAATTTTGTAACGTACGGACGGACGCACGGACAAGGGTAAAACAGTATACCCCCCTCTTCTTCGAAGCGGGGGTATAACAACATACATAAACACTGCATAATATTTTTTACCTTTAATAGATTTTGTCTTTCAGCTTCACGTTTGGCATCTTCTATATCTTGTAAACGTTGTCTTTCTTCTTCTAATTTTCTATGTTCTGCTGCTATTTGTTCCCTAAAATAATCAAACAACTTGTTATTATTAGTTTAAAACATATGAAGCATGAATGAACTAGATGACTAATAGATCTTTAACCAAGTAACAACTACAATCAATAAGAGACATCTACTGCCAAGGCAAACCTTCCTACAATGTATGATTACCATAGACCAAATAGTTTTCAAGTTATCAAGCAAAAAATTTGAATGTAAGGTCACTATCATCTTGACCTTTGACCCAGTGACCCAACAATAAACTGATAGGAATCAATCAACTGCCCATGACTAGCCTTCCTACAAATGATGATCACAATAGGCCTAATAATGTTAAGTTATTGAGGGAATATGAAATGTTAATGGTGGGACAGACAGATGGATGGACAATCACCAAGCAATATTACAATGTATCTCCAAAAGTTTCACTTTGAGCATATACAAAGTTAAAGTGAGTTACAGCAGCTTTCCACTAAGCCCTTACAGTTGCTATATCAGATGGATTTATCTCTGTATAAATACAATGTAGATAGATTTATTTTTGTACAAAGATACAAATGAACATAAAATCATCATCATGCATGGTAATAATGTTATGCCATCCAAATTAAATACACGAATGATCCATGATATACAAAAAAGAGAATAAATATCTCTTACTTGCATAGTCACTACTCCTTAACAGACATTCCAAAAAGTGCCAGTCCGACAGACCTGACCAGTAAAATTCCAGACAGTCCAGTAAAAAGTCTGTTGTAGCTGGTCTGAATGTCTGGTTAAATTTATTTAAATGTGGACAATTATCAAATTTTTTGTCGTATTTCTCAGTAAGTATTGAACTAATTTTGATGTTTGTCTTTGGTTAAAAGTTAAAATAATGACTGAGTAGCAATAAAAACTAGAAAACAGTAATGATGAGTCATGTTGATCTGACTTCCCATTAGTATTCCTAAAATTAGTAAAAAATTAAAATTAATAAAGCTGTAAAAGTGATTCCTCCAAAATCACTGGACCGAATGTCTAGTAATGCCAAAACACTTTTCCGAATGTCTGCTCCTTAACAAACTCAACAAAATATCCTACATTCTAAGTCTTTCAGCCTCTCTAAATGCTTCTTCTTCTTCTCTCAATCTTCTTCGTTCTCTCTCAGCTGCTTCACGTTCGTCTATCAATCTTTGCATTGCTTCTTCTTCTGCTTGTCGTTCCATTTCTTTCAATCTTTCTTCCTCTTCTTCCTCTTGTCTCTGGGCTTCTTGCATTTCAGCCTGTAGAAATATTAGAGAATATTATGATCATTGTCTAAGCCATTACCAGGTTTAAATTCACACTGAAGGAAATTCTGTTTTCTAAGGCATCAAAGAACATGACCTTGAAAATAATTGGATTTACCACAAATGTTTTCCTTGAGGGGATTCCATATCCAAATATGAAAGCTTTTGCCGTTACAGTTTAAGAGCAGATGTTTAACTCTTTTCAAAACTTGTAACTTCGAGGCAGGGCCAATTGTGACCCTATGAGCATAATTCATACTATCTTAGTAGAAGACCTTGGTAAGATGTCACACACTAATATGGAAGCCTTTGGTCTAACAGTTTCAAAGACACAGATTTTGCAACATATCTTTAAATAACACTATCATGCAACTGGTGACCCCTGGTGTAGGACTAATTTGACACACACTGCAGAACACGTGCTGCATTATCGACAAAAACTAATTAAAATAGAGGTCTCATCTTGACAACTTAACTTCATTCACAGGTGATCTAAAAATAATTCAGAGTAAGATAGTTTTGTATACAAACCTCATATCTTTCTTGAGCTAATCGTTCCTCTTCATCAATTCTTCGTTCTTCTTCCTCTCTCATTCTTCGTCTCATTTCAGCATCAGCTATTTGTTCCATCATTTTTAATTCTTTCTGTCGTTTCTCTTCCATCTCTTTTCTCTCTCTTTCTCTTCTATCCATGGCTTCTTGTTTCTTTCTCTCTGTTTAATGAAATCAATCAGGTAAGTACATAGATAAGATTGCTTCGATTAGTCCATTGTAAATAATTAATTATCAATGTGCCTCTTATTAAATGATCTTCAAAAAAGGAACAAGTGACAATGTCAGTTGTAAATTGGAAGTCTTACTTTAAGTGATGACACTTCGTTGATTAGTTTTGACTGTTCAAAGACTCAACTGGCATGTTTTAACACATTTGTGCCATTATACAATGATAGTAACACTTTGTTACTTCTAAATTTTAATTGACCGTGACCACTTAATACAGGTAAATTTGTAAATTTATAAGGAAATAGGAGACCACTGGCCATAGACAGCAGGTGGCTGCTTATAACAGGTGCAAAATATAGTGATTTTCATTGGGAGGAAGCCAGATTGGCCACTTACAGCAGGTGACTGCTTTTAACACGTGGCTGTTAGTGCAGGTTTTACAGTATTTCATCATAATCACCATTATAATCAAAGCGCTACTAGTGCTGTTGGACATGGGTTTTGATGGAATATACAAACACAGAATTATACATGTACAATAAACAGGAGCCATACAAGGTAAATTTGCCTTACATTCACCAATTATAAGAATACTAAACCAGATTATATACATTTACTTTGATTGCACAGACTGCATTGTCTGCATGTTAACATGAACATGTAAAGGGGACTTCAACAGAAGTAATTATCCTTTAAATTGCGATCATTGATTGCTTTCGGCACGATATGACTTTTTTGTGTTGGTGCACCTTATAACCCAAACAAACAAACAAACAAACCTTTAAATTGCACATGCAGAGCCTAATGTAATAGTCCTCAGTACACAGTATATTGAAATGAGGACTTGCTACAATTCGCAACTAATGGTAAAAAAAAATTATTTTAAGTTGAGGGCTGTTTCTGAAACAATTTGGGGTGCACATAATCAAGCTTCTTACCATCTATTTTAGACGTAAACCCTTCTATAATGTATTGTTAAATTATCGTAAGATTTTTGATAATATGCTGCCCTGGAGTCAAGGCTTTGAAATTTGAGAACAGACTCCCTGCTCTAACTCAGTATTGTTTTCTGACAAAATATCTTTAAAAGAATAAAACTATAAACTAAATTAAAGTAGTATTGAAGTTTTTTGGAGTTATGCATTCACATAATACTTAAGGGTTTCTAATGTGGTCCCTATCTTACAAAGAAATCTCTTAAGAACAAACTTCTCAATTAAGAGTTTGGTATTTAAAACTTGTCAAAAATGCCATGATTTTGAAATAATTATAGGTTATTATACATTTTAATGTACAATACGGAAATAGCTGTGTACGAGTCATATTCTGTATTGTACAGTAAAATGTATCATAACCTTTTTATTATAATCTATCCTATAATTATTCATACATATATTCATAATAAGACTCATCAAATTTTGACATTATAAGAATTACGGTGCAGTTTTTAAGACGTCATTGACTTTAAATAACATTTAGTGCACATGTACCCAACTGTCCAATACGAAAATAATATATATTTTTTGGATTCAATATATTGGACGGTCACGTGGTACAAATGCAGATTGTGGATTGATTAGATTTATTAGATATATAATAATCAGGATTAGTTAACTGCATAAAATAATAAAAAGACCAGGACAAGTACGACATACCTAGATCAGCTTTTCTTCTGGTCTCTCTTTCTTCACGTTGTTTCTTACGTTCATCAGCTAATATTTGTCTAGCTTCATCTTCAGCTCTCTGCATATCTAATGCTTCACGTTCTAATCTGGCCATCTCATCTAATAATTCCTGTAACATCAATTTCTCTGTCATTAGTATAATACCTTCAGTATAATAGATACAGCAAAATTTCATAATTACAACCATCAAAATCAATGGTCTTAAAAGTAAAGTGGTCTTAATATAGAGTCTTTTTTCTATCACATTAAGAATTTTGGACTAAAAAATCATCAAAAAGTGTATGATTTTGCAATAAAGGAACTGCAATAACCAGTATAAAACTATAACATTGTTTTCAGGCGCATTGATAACTTAGGTCACTCAGCAACCATATATAACAGACATACAATGACAACATACCTTAGAACCCAGGTTGGTGGTGCACTTGGTAGCACTCTGGGATTTAAAATCTTGTGTCCTGAGGGGGAACGGGTTCGAATCCCACCCGGGGAGGTTATACCCTTCCATGAAAATTTGACAATAATGTAAAGTTTCTTCCATTAAAAAGGTATATGGAGAAGTTTCTGGCCTTGTGGAAGAGTAGGTGAGTACTGGTTATAGACAAGGGTCCAGGAAAGCTAGGTTAGGTGCGCTGGACACCGTAAAAAGACCTAAAATGTGTTGACATGGTGTTAAACCCAGTAAAATAAATAAATTAATGTGACATACCTTAGACTTGGCACTGGTTTGATCTGCTTGTAATTTCAATAAACGTTTATTTTCAGCAATTTTACGTTGAAGTTCTGCAGCTTCCTGTTCACGTAACTTGAATATACAATATACAAATATTATGTATGATATAAAACAACTCTTAGTACACCAAAGAATATTGTACAGTAGAGTGTGAGCGATCAATATAATAAAAACATATTCTATAGGGATAATTCATTTAGGATAATTTGAGACAAATCTAAACAATATTTTATGAAATGTCTCAAGTTATCCTTAAAAAGCTATAAAATATGGATACCCCTCTAAGTCTAGCGTAGATGTTTTTTACATCAAAAGATGTATTTATAAAGTTAAAGTGTAACACAAACTAACAAAACTTAGATTTTAAAACACAATAAATTATAGGTATGTTAAATGCTACGTAATTGTTATAAAATATAAAAATATTCGTAAGTACCATTTAATGTATATGAGCAAAATATAGAATTACATTGTACAATGTACCATAATGTTCAATATTGAATATATAAAGATAAATCATTACAAGTTTGATTTGTTTGTTGGGTTTAATGCCGTAGCAACACATTATATAGGTCATATAACGGTGGTCAGTCAACCCACTCACTCCTCTAGGAAAGGCTAAATCTCTGGATTTAGCTGTTAACCAACTACTAAGTGCATACTTTCGTCAGTGACTGACAACTGCCCTACATAATTAAAAATCATTGGTAGAAGAGAATGCCTGTAGAAATACAAGTTTGATACCATCATAATAATGAGCATTATAATATTATATGTTTAAATATGGACTGTAATTACCCTACAACTAAATGCATTAAAATAATGATAAAAAATATAATAATGCTTTAAGTGTTATTTCTAACTTATTTTAATTTTAATAAGCATTACATCCAAGCTGCAGTTTCTATGAGCAGATGTGGCCAATTAGTTTCAGCATCTGTTCAAATTACATATAAAACCTACATCATTGTTTTCTTACTAATAATACTATATTGTATTATATATAGTTTATTAAAATATATTTATCCAAACTTGAGCACAGTAATCCATAATTAAATAATTTTGAATTATAATTTATGGCATAGAGACATTACACTAATAAAGGTAATATTGAAAGATTGAAAACAATAGAGATAACAGTATAAGATATCCATAGCCACCTGCAAAATTTCTCTACATTGTTCAACAATCATACAGACTCACATAGTAAATGTATCATAGAAATACTACATTATATTCTCTATTAAACGCCCCCAAGGATTACATTTCCAAAAGGGTAATTTTATTATCACCGCCCGCTCAAGATTTAAGCATTTTTGTGTCGACACCGGTTGCCTTAAGCCAATCAAAATGATGCATTTGAGGTCACATGATGAAAAAATGGATGTGGAACAGTCAAAATAGGGGTGCCCGCATGGACTTGTCGATGCGGTGTTTTACTAAAGGAGATGTTGTCATACTTGTAAACGGCGATTTCAAGCATTTTTGGAAATGCTAATACTTGTAAATGAATAAAAATGGTGAAATGACAACATGAAATACAGACAAGTAAATTGCAATATTTTAGGTAAGTTAATTTTCCAATAAGGGGGCATTCATAAGGAAAGGGGCATTTATTAGAAAATAATTGGTTCACTACTATAACTGATTGAATATAAACATATTCTATTTATTAAAACATTCAATCAGAAATGAACAATTCAATGGCATTTAACAATATTTCAGGTTTGCAGTTTGTGTGCTACAAACTAAGCAACAATAGCCATCGGTTCATTATGTATAACCAAACATAAATATACATGTACAGCAATAGAAAGATATTGTATTGAAGTCAGAAAAACTTGAACCAACTCCACATTAAACACAAGTAGAAAATAGAAAAAGTTATTTTAATTTCGTATGCTAATAACAGGTGCAGACAACCCTTAATAAGATCATTATAAGTTTAAGAACATTATTACCAAGCTACTATCAAGTCTATATTAAACTATTGGCCTATCATTGATAATGGCAATAAATATATCTACATCACCCGTAATGTATTGTTCGTTTTTTCTCAACAGTCAAAACATGAATAATTTCACAGTGACTGTGTTTGTTAAAATTATTGTCGCAATACACCCATGAGTTTCCGAAAGTGTGTATTATGATTGAGTAAAGCTTCTTGTGCCGTATGATAAGTTTTAGTCATTTTTAATAAAAAATAGGCTGCCAGTACAAAAACAATGCATTCAGTCACCGTGAAATTATTCAAGCTTTGACAGTTGAGAAAAAATGGACAATAGAACATTGTGATGTGGAGATCTTCATTGCCTTTATACATTACAGCACTGGACTCTCAAAATCTAGTAACATAATTTTATTACATTTTTTTTCCATCCATTTTAAAATGGTAAAAATACTGATTATGGGCCAGAGTGGAAATAGAATTCACAACCCTACATCACCATGCTTAGAAATAAAGTATAATCCCAAAACAATAATTCAGAAATTCAACAATTACAAATCATACAATAGTTTCTTTCATGCTTTATTGTAAAATGCGGTGTTATTAGATGAAACTATAAGAAGAATATGTAAAAAAAATTAAAATGACAATCATGTTAAAAGATAATGATGTTATCTTAGAGCAGTAAATATGTCACATTATATTTTTGTAAAAATATCTTCAACAGAAAAATGATAAAAGCATGAAAGAAACAGAATATTCATCAAGTTGGGAATAAGATTTTATTTCAACTCATGTGCTCAGTACATGACCTTTCCACCAACATCATTGGAAAGCCATAATATTCATTCATTATCAATATTTTATCTTTGACAAATGATTTGTTTGTTTGTTTGTTGGGTTTAACGCCATAGCAATACATTGTATAGGTCATATAACGGCGGTCAGTCAACCTACTCACTCCTCCGGGAAAGGCTATATCTCTTGATTTAGATGTTAACCAACTACTAAGCACATTTTTTTGTCAGTGACTGACAACTGCCCTACATAATTAAAAATCATTGGTAGGAGGGAGAATGGCTGTAGAAATAATTTTATGGCCAAGCTCCACCAAAGTATGCCCAGTCTGGGAATTGAACCCACGACCCTTCGATCAGTAGACTTGCATGCTACCAACTGGGCAAGCTGGGTGTCAATTTGACAAATGATACACTGATACAATCATGATGTTCTCCGCATGGCAATGCTGCTGTTGACAATATGTTTTCTGAGCTCACATAGTGAATTGAACATCTATCTTACATCAAAGTCAATGAATATCCTCATATATCCTCTACCATAATGAGATTCCAGTATTGTAAAGTAACCATCACTATATAAACCTACCTTCATTGCATCCAAAATCTTATATAATATTATACAGTACATTTCATTATAAATCAGAACCAGAAACATTTATCAGTCAAACTTATACTCAGAAAAAATCACATCATTTATGTTTTCTAAAATCTGCTAAAGCACTGTCGTGTAGCTGTGTACGGGGCAGTCAACCAAGATGGCGGACCGAACGCTGGTGAAAAGGTAAACATATTTTATTTTCTCGATTTCTCAAACTTAATCCACATGTATTGCTGTATAATAAGTTGTATTCAACCAGGCATAGATCCCGGTGCATAATGTACAACCTGTTTTCGCTTGATATCCACCCAAGAGCTTAAAAATGAATCACAAAGTTGGTCGATCTATGATTTTGAAATTTGAAGCGAGAAAAAAATCTTTTAAGTCTGATTCTGACTTTATTTGAGCTCTTAGATTCAAATCAATTGACAGAGTAGCGTAAAATGATCGACCGAGTTACTCTGTCCCCTTACTTTGGAGGAATATCCTCTCCCTTCCACAAAAACATTCGTTTTTTGAGTGTACACAAAGTGAGTGCAGTCGCCGGTGTATGGTGTAGTCAAAACGCACATTTTTGAACGGTGCAGTCTCAGAAAACTGTACGGTGTAGTCATTCTATACAATTTTAGTGTACGGTGTTGTCTCAATTATGAATTTCAGTACCAACTTTCATGAATGATCTTTAGTCCTATGTTATTGAGTTACTTTTCGCTCATTCGACCCGATGACCTTTAAATGTTAATATGTAATCATTACTTCGATCAATAGTCTGGAATTAAACTTAAACAAAATTAACACTATGACATAAATGTGTTTAGATTATGAATGAAATGAATGTTGGAGTTCCTGATGTCCCCTATGCTGACGTCCTCAGCTGATACATTTATTACGAACGTTCTAAGACACGAGTTACATACATTCAAAAAGAAAAAAATCCAAACACCTCAAAACATCACCGTAATCACGTATACGTATATTCTTGGTTTTGAACATAGACTGTAAAATATGAATATACATTGTTTGAATCAAGTAACTACAAAATCGAGATGAAAACGTTAGAAATTGATAGAAAGAAGTATGTGTACAAGCATACAGATGAATAACTTTTTTTAAACTTTGGTTAATGTAAATCGATGTCCGCCTTGCAGTACATGCGTAAGAAAATAAGTGGTTGTCCGAATAGTTAATTCAGGAAATTAGAATTTTATATTTATTATTATATTGCATTTAACGCCGTGTCAACACAATTTAAGTCATTTTACGGCGTCCAGCGCACCTAAACTAGCTTTCCTGGACCCTTGTCTATAACCAGTACGCATTTACCCTTCCACAAAACTGGAAACTTGTCCATATTATCCAATCAATGCAAGAAAATTGACATTATTGTCCCCGGGTGGGATTCAAACCCTTCGAGACACACCATTTCAAATCCCGGCGCGCTACCAACTGCGCTATAGACCCGGGTTGCACATGATAAAAGACAAGCATTTTGGGCAAGTCATGGATATTAACGTTTTAAATAGCTTCGTTAACGTTAAACAAAGTCGCTGAATTCACAAAAAGTTAACACCGATAAACGGAAAATTCAATTACTAAAGATTAGTACCACACATGAATACGTGTACGTTTTTGGTAATCGAATATTTTGGCACAGTGACCTACTTTTTACCAAGATGATACTTAGTCAAAATTGACTTATGGGCCGGTCACATAGGCCAAAACGCATGAATCACGCATAAATTTGGGTTGTGCGTGCTTGTCTGTCGGGGATTTGACCATTTTCTTCGATTTACGCAATGAAAAATCACCGATACATCGCGCAAGAATTATGTATCAATCACACATAAATCACCGACAAAGCACTTATAAACCATGCATAAGCCCAAAAAGGGGCACAGAATTGAATGTGCCCAACGAAAGCTTCTCGGAAAACTACGTATATTCTGCGCATTATCACTGATAAACTGCGTATGATTGGCGCATGATTCGCGCATGAACTACGCATAATGTGCGTTTGAGTCGCGTCCTTTCAACGCCGTTCCGCATATAAACGGATGCGGGCTTCAGGACATTTTCACGCACGATCGCTGATGTTCCACGCATGATTCGCGCATAATCCGCGTAAGAACTAAGCAAACTGTGCAAAAAATACGTAAACAACGCAAAACTGCGTAACTCTTACGCGACGATAAATTTTGAACTGTTCAAAACCTGGAATCGCGCATAACGATGAAACGGCGCAGTTCCACTCACAACTACGAATGCTCCACGTCAGAAACGCTGAGAAAACGCGATTATCACGGATGACTCACGTAAGACTCGAGTTTTGTGCGTGATTTTTGCGAGATTTATGCGCTTTGGCCTATGTGATCGGCCATTAAGATACCATCATGTCTATCTCTCAGACAAATTTCCAAGATATTCTGACTTTTACAGACGTCTATACAGTGGTAACAGGGGTTTTCCGTATTTGTACTGTCTAATGTACGTAACTCCTGTCTTACAATGTTCGTAATATGTGCGATGAGCTGGGACATCAGGAACTCCAACATTCATTTCATCCATAATCTAAGCACATTAAGGCAATAGTGTTAATTTTGTTAAAGTTTAATTCAAGTAAATTGATTGAAGCAATGATTACATATTAACATTTAAAGGTCATCGGGTCGAATGAGCGAAAAGGAACTCAATTACATTGGACTAAAGGTCGTTATGAAAGTTGGCACTAAAATTAATAATTGAGACAACACCGTACACTAAAATTGTACAGAATGACTACACCGTACAGTTTTCTGAGACTGCACCGTTCAAAAATGTGCGTTTTGACTACACCATACACCGATGACTGCACTCACTTTGTGTACACTCATAAAATGAACGTTTTTGGGGAAGGAAGAGGATGATCCTCCAAAGTAAGGGGACAGAGTAACTCGGACGATCATTTTACGCTACTCTGCAAATTTATTTCAAACTAAGAGCTCAAATAAAGTCAGAATCAGACTTAAAAGATTTTTATCTCGCTTCAAATTTTTAAATCATACATCGGTCGACTTTGTGATTCATTTTTAAGCTTTTGGGTGGATATCAAGGGGAAAGAGGTTGTATATTTTGTACCGGAGTCTATGCCTGGTTGAATACAACAGATTATACAGCAATAAATGTGGATTAAGTTAGAGAAATCGAGAAAATAAAAAATGCTTACCTTTTCACCAGCGTTCGGTCCGCCATCTTGGTTGACTGCCCCGTACACAGCTACACGACAGTGTAAAGGCTTTTTTCAAAATTGAAAGACAATTCTTCACTTATGAAATACTGCAATCTAATTGAATACAAACAAACAAAGACAAACAACTCTGTCAAGAATTTATGTATTTTGATTGTAAAAAATGTTGATATGTTCTATTGTTATACCAGCTTAGGGAAGGACTAAAAATAATGTTAAAAGTAAAAGTAATTTGTGTTCATGCTACATACTGCATGCCCCCATTCTTTAAAGGTGCTATCAATGGCCATTAGGCTACTCAGTAGCTACTCAGATATGTATATATCAATCTTCCATGGGAGTCTTGCTACACTGTGGACAACAGACAAATTATACCATCACGGAACCCATTTGCACCAGAGTGAAGTGAAGCAACCAGCAACCCCAGGTAAATTTCTAGCTCAAGAAAATTAGCAGTGCCCCTGAGGGATTTGAACCTAGACCTGATTTCTAAGCCAGCATTCTAACACTGGACCACTGCTTCTATATTGAGGGTTGTCTGCAAGACTGTATTAAGTGCATTGCTTTAAAGAGTGAGTTTCTACAGTTTTGCGGGCAACCCTCGATTATTATATATTTACCTGTTTCTCATGATCATGTCTAGCTCTGATAGCATCTCTATCCATTTCTTCTTGTGTCTTATCATCCGATGGATCATTCTTCTTCTTAGATTTTTTACTACTTTTACTACCACTAGTTTTCTTAGATTTAGCTTTACTTGATGTAGATTTACCATCTAACTGACCTTTAGCCTCATCTAGTTTTTGCTGAAAATACAATCAAGTTCCACTAATAAGACCATCTGGCATTCCAACAGAAAGTGGTCACAATATGGAGCCAGTCTTATTTGCAAGTTAGTCCATTTGTATATTGAGTATTACTTGGGTACCAAATATTTATATAGCCAATGTCTTTTCCATATCATTGATGTGTCTTTGTTTTTAGTTACAAAAAATACAAATATAATTATGAAGGGATAAATTTTGCTGCTATTATCAACCAAAACAAATATAATTATGTGTAGTTTGTAAATTTACATTGTTGATTGTTTATAATATAATGAAATTCATTAACCCAGCTGAAGTGTTTTCTTTACTAACATGTACATACAAACATATGCAAGGATATAAACTGTTATTTAGAGTCGAATGGGAAACTTAACTATTCAGTTATAGCATTGTATCGCTTTTCACCAACAATGATCAACAAGCACTTGTGTAATTTCTTTAATGTTTCATTAAATGCACATTGCTCTACAATATATGTTGATCTGTGGGGCAGAATATCTGTTATTATTATTTAAGTTTGAATACATTTCATATTCTTGTAGCAGATGTATACAAACACAAATTTTACTCCCTTGCCTTCAAGCTAGCTATGGCAAAAAGTTAGCTTTCAAGCCAAATTAAGGTAGCAAGTTTGATCGTAGTTTAGACTAAGGTTTTTATTGGGTAACACTTTGAAAAGGACAGGGTGCAGCACCCTACTATTCTGCTTTAGAATAGTCAATAACACTTGTACTATTTCAGTAGTTTAGAAAATTGTACAGGTCAGTGCAAATGTAAATGTAAATGCACATGTAAATTAAATAAGACTTGTATTGCACTGAACAATATGACAACATGACATATGAGAAGTTAACATACCTGTAGTAATTGTTTAGCTAGTTCTAATTCTTCTTCTGTGAGACCTTCACCAACAGCTTCTAATGTAGGACCTGATAATGTCTCACCAACCATAGCAGTCACTAAAAATAAATGGATATATGTCTTACATACTTTATGACAAAATCTGGTGTTAGTCAAAATATACAATGAAAATATAGAATCTTATATTTTCATTGTAGAGAAAATACAATGCCAAAGTGACATCATCTAAAAAGATAAATGACATATATTATCTAAGAGTAGATATGAAGTTCTTTTATGTTTATGTTAACATTAATTTCAAACATAATATAAAAAAAACATTATTAAAAACTAATATTTGACAATTTTGGACCAAGATCTTTTAATTCACCTCTAGAGGTCAGAAAATGACATTTTCACTAGTAGCTATATGACACTGTTTTAGAATAAATGTTTTTCCAAGCTCACTCACTCATTAAACATTGAATAAAGACTCAATGAATGAAAAATAAGAATAAACAGTAAAGATATGATGTTGATACAAATAGCAAGAAACTTTGTACAGATTTTATTGAAAGCCACTTGCAAAAGATCTAACCTATAGACAATTTGAAATTGTAACTAATATATGTATTTAAGAACTAGTAAATTTATTAATTTAATCCAATTAGATGTAGTTATTTCTATTTAAAATACAAAACCATACAACAATACAGCAACACCATGCATTTAAAACTAAATTTTACAGAACATCATTATTACAACAAATAGAATACAAAATCAGATACATATAACAATGTGATTTTTAAAATAGACAAATAAACACCATTGCAACCAGCCCCTGCAAACTAGGACCTGAAAAACCATTGTTAACAATGACTGTGGAGACATGCTTGGCTATGGGTAATACAAGTTGCATAGTTTAACAATTTTGTTAAAAGGCACCATAGTCAATCCTAATCATGTTTAATCAACCCAAGCTCAATCATGGATGTTAAGACCTGGTTAAGCATGGTTTAACCATGGTCATATGACAGACCTAAGCAACCATGGTTGAGCATGCTTTGTTGTAGTTTTGGATGGCATGGTATTAACTCCCAATGTTTTTATGTAATGTAAAGTTGACTTATGATAAGGACAATCAAATCAATGGTCTGAATAACAGAAAGGTCTTAATACGCAGACCTTTTCTTCTCAAATTAAGCATATGGGACTAAAAAATTGTCCCAAATCTCACGATTTTGCATTAATTAAAGTGTTCTTATGCTGTACTTTACTTTTTTATATTAAAGAAAGTCCTTTCCCATCTAACCACCATGCACTTACAACATACCTTTCACTACAATGAAAACTACAAGACTAGCCATTTCCTGTTACAAAGGTATAAATAAACATAAATAGCTTGTTTCTTTAAGACTCTCTATAATGAATAAAACCGAGGCCTAAATTGAATTAAATTTGTTTGCCCTTTACCGACCTACCCGAAAAAATTCCATCCAACTCAAAAAAAATGAGGTGCTTTTTTATTGGTCACAACCATTTATCATATTACTTTCTGGTAGTTTCTACATGATAATAATTCTGCTTTAGGAACATGTTGAAATCATAGAATATTAGATAAATATAATAAATAAATAACAAGTTGTTTTGCCGAATCTACCTAAATGAGGGATAATTCTGGAAAAAAATAAAAACAAAGTATTTAGTTTAGGCCTGACTGAAGTAGATTTAATCATAATTATACAAATCTTCCATCTAATTAGAGGAAGAATGCCAGTAGATTATATTGTACAGAATTGAGCATTTCATTTGAATTACAATTTTATCCACAAACAAGAAATGTAATGTGGAAACCACATTAAAGCCGAATTTAAAAACTTTAACACAAAAATTACAAAGGGAAATAATCCATAATAAATCCATAATAAAGGCAGGTAGAGTTGTGGTTACTGTCTAATTCTGTTCATGGCATGGTATGTTATCATTGTATGAAGTGTCATAAAGATCTGATGATAAATGGCAGAAATATATGGTAAAGAAAAACTTTGTTAATGACGGAATGCCCGCCCGCCTACCCAACCACCCGCCTTCCCAGAATTTGCCAAACTATAAGCCAAATTTTTTTATTGAAAAATCCGGCTAACAATAACCATATACATTATAAACTCCTTCTTTGTAGGACAAATTGCAACTGTAAAATTGTATTAAATAACTGACTCACTTCGATCTTATTTATCCCCGGCCCTTTGATTTTGTGTGGGGTATAACTATTTTTATCTGAGGCATGCAGAAAACATACATTCATATACACAAACGTTGTGAAGCGGTATCACCAAAACAATACAATATCAAACCAATGAAACAAAAAATTCTAAACCTTTCACCAATGTATGCAACATTGCTATAATTTTACCTTTGCCATCTTTGAGAAAACCTCCTGAAATTTGCATTGTAGACAAAATAAAACAAATTCTCAGAACTAACCTACTAGTAGGCATCAATTGTTTAAATGAAATATTGTTGTAAAGCGACCCTTAGAATTATGTTTAGCATATTATTTCATTTGATTGATTTAGCTATTTCCTACTACATGTATTTATACCTGTACATTGAATGAAGGTGAGCCAAAACATTGGCTAGAAATAATAGAAGTCTACTGAAATAGCAAGTACTGGCACTGGAGTTCTTGTATTCAATAAAATATCCCTGTGTGTACATTATAATAAGTCCTGGTGCAGTTCAAATACCAAAGTATAAAAGGGACACTTTTTACAGTAATGTTCTTCAATAAATATCATCTAAAAGCATTTAATATAAAATTTTTATCAAATATAAGAACTCTTGTACGTGCCAGTGTGAAAGATCTGTCAGCTACAGTAAAGTTCCACTAATAGGACCATCAAAATCAATAGATTTATAATAAAAAAACAGCCTTTAATAAACAATCCATTTTCTTCTCTAATTAGGAATTTCAAGATTTAAAAATTATCAAACATTCTATGATTATGCTATGATTAAGGTCAACTTTATAGTAGAACTTTACTGTGTTATAAAATCACAAGACAGTTTGCTGTAGAAATTGTAAACAACATAATTTGTGACTCAGTACCTTCACTGAAATAAATACAATTTTGTAATCTTTGACTACCTGCCAAGATGAAGTCAACAAATATAATGTCACTCTACCTTTAGTCAGGTAGGTCGATAATATAATCTTAATAATTTTACATTTAATGATCTATTTGATTGAACATACAAGCATTTCATATAATCCTAAATACTTCACTAAATGCATTCAAATCAAGTATAAAATTAACATATTACAAATTTACAAATACATTCAAGTTAAGCATTGATGCAAAGACACAGTTACTTAAAATAGGATTTGTGTAAAAAAAAATACCAATAATATTTGAAAGGAGAACTATTTTGGGATCATTTGTAACTGAATACATCCTCATCTTCAATAATCATCCCACTCTTCAAGGTGTATTATCACAATGAAATATAGTGTTATAATCTGTGTCATCAATTTTATTCAATAGACCTAATTTGAAACCCCATTTTATGTTGTATACATCCATGCACAGGAGGTACAAACAAAAGTTTTACATATTATTGCTGAAGAGCACTAAACATGGATTAAATCTTACTGTTCCTAGAAAGGCTAAATCTTTGGCTTTAGCTGTTAACTATTTACTTAGTGCATACTTCCATAAATGGGTGGGAAGAATGGCGGTAGAAATTATTTCATGACAAAACTCTACCAAAGTATGCCTTGCCCAGGAATCAAACCCCAAACTTGTGTGCTACCAACTAAGCTAGTCTAGCTGCATGGCACAGTCAGCTACCAGTATACAGATAACTGATATAGCTTAAAACATGTACAAGATCATATGTTGAGATCTTAATTTTAAATTTCAATGTAAAATACTAATGAAGGGGTTATATAGAAGGATACTATGGGGTTACATTCAATCAATTCTATATAGAGAAGAAGGTATAAGATAAAGGCTGAAATGTAAAAATAAAAATTGAGTTCTATTGTGCATATTTACTATTATCCAGTCAAGGGAGATAATTTGGGTTGAAAGTGTCTTCAAAATGGGGAATTTAGCCTTGAAATGTACTCAAATTTCAGTTGAAGACTTGAGTATAAACCAAGGTAACAAAAACAAGAGATAAAAGAACATACTTCTCTCTAGATCTTCCTCCAAATATTGTTTAGATTTTGAAGATCTTCTATTTAAGGCATCTTGTAAATGATCAGGTATTTTTTGTTTCTCAGGTGGTGCTTTAGGTCTTGGTCCTGGTGGTAATAATGGATAGACTTTAGATCCTTTCTTACCCTGTAAATATAATTATAAAGTTAAAAATGTAAAAAGTCAAAGTGCGGTTTAAAGTCTGCTTCCATATACATGTTCAGCCGACTTTACAATTTTTATGGTAACCCCTAATCATTGATATCACCATCAGGGCAGGTGTTCCCTCACAGTACCCAATTACACCTGGGTGGAGTGGAGCAACAGTTACTGTAGATAAACTTTCAAGGAAATTGGCAGTGTCCTTAGAGGAATTCGAATCCGAGACCTCTTGATCCCTAAATGTGCATCATTATGTAACCGCTTGACCACTGCTCCTACAAATAAAGTTTTATTGATGCAGCAAATATTTTTAAGGACAATACTAATGGTATAGTTAGTTCAAAGGTTTTTTTTTGCATTATGATGCAGAATTCCTCTGATGTGTATACAATGACTCATGGTTCAATGCCATGCAATATTTTAGAACTCTAAGTTAGCAATGTCATGCCAAATTAAGAAAGTCAAGCTTATGCCAAACTTCACAAATTTCTATACTGATTATGAATTAAATGAGATATAGTGAGTGACACATTACCATAAACTCATTAGAAGGCCTTTTAAAATTAGGTTTTCATATTATCTATGAAGTGTTCAATTAAAATCTTAAACTTAAGTTAATGTACCTGACAGGAAATGAAATGGTGAAAAGACACTTTCTTTACTTATTATTATCAGTAAATAGAACTTCAATAAAAACAAAACTAAAAGTCACAAACCTTTGCAAGACCTAGGGACTCTAACTCTGCAGCTATACTATGTGCATCTGTAATATACATTATATACATGTAGATATATACACAATAAGTTATGAATATTGTTATAGATATAAAGTGCTTTAATGAAATAAGAAACCATATTGTATTGTTCATTACTAGAATATATTAATGATTAGAATAAGAAGCATACCTTGTTTTACTAGCATTTCACTTCTATTGCAATATAAATTATTAAAAGTAGCATTTCAGGACAAGCACCTAAATGTTCTATAACAAGACTTAGTATGTATAAAATAAAAGTCATGTCACCATGGAACACACATGGTAAAGACATTACATTTACTATGGTCAGTCATCACCTTAAACCTGTGACTAGATGGAAGCCCAGGACAATAAAAACAGGTTTGGGCTAGTAAAAATTACTGATTTCAGATAGTCGGGTTTATATTGATACGAGTACTTCTGCCAATTACTATGAAACAAAGGAAATTATGCTTAAGTGCACATGAAAGTGTAAGGAAATGACTGCGAGATGGAAGACATGTCAAATAACATAAGTTTAGCAGTTTGTTTTACTAATGTATTTATTTATAGGTATAATTGGTTAGAGCATTATCTTAAAAATTGTCTTTGGTCAACTTAACATTTGAGCATGAAATCGACAACCACAAAGCCATCCGTAGCAGAGGTATTATAACAACATGGTAGAGTGTCCACTAATGACTCGAAACGTCGTAGGTTCGAATCTTAATTCGGACCATGGTTTTTATTGGGCTACATATCTATATATATGCAGATGAAAACAGTTATCTTAATAACAGCTAAGTGGACATTTTTTATAAATGAAATTACCCATGTTCTTTTCATAGAAACTTATTTTGATTGTACCTGGAAGAGTAGGCATTTGTAAATTCTTTGAAATTTAAAATATAAATTGTACCGAATGAGATATTTAAAAAAAATTGTTGAATACAGTGAAATATGTAATAAAAAGTGTATCAAAGAGTGTAAATACAGAGAAAACATTTTGAAATAAAGAATATTTGTAAAGATAAAGAATTTCAACCACCTGTGATGGACCAAGTTTAGAGATTATTTCAAGTATCCAAGTATTTGAAACCTAGACAAGATAGCCTACAGATGAGAATTAATGTTTTATCTTTTTATTTGTATTGATAACAAAGATGTACAAAAGTCAAGTTAAACCTTTAAATCTATGAATTGTTTCAAAAATAGTTGAAGAGATGTAAAAACTTTGTATAAGGATATAAAGAACATTAAAATAAATCTTAAGAAAATTGATATGTCATGTACATTTAGATATGAGAAAAGTAAATACTGATGATTTGTCTTATTTTTATCTATAATCAGATGTAGGCTCAAACTTAGGACTAATTTACCATATATCATCTTTTAACTGCCCCTTCCCAAATAAATGCCCACCTCTTATTTATGTAAGACAATAACTTACAATTTAAATTATTTCAGCATTTTCTTATATGCTTTTTTATGCCATCCATTCAGAAAATTTGACATATCCAGTGGAGTTTAATAGAATATATATATATACATTATATGCATTATCTATTTCCTAAAAAAGCAATTACTTTCATGCAATGTAAAAGCTTAACAATTGACCTAATACCAAATTCAAATTAATGGGTTTTTCCATCTGTGCACAGCTGGTACAAACAAAGTTTTCTACACATTATTGCTAAATAGCACAAACTATGGATTAAAACCTATTGTTCTTTGTACATGTGTTTTCATTGTAATGGTGAAAGTTTGTTTGTACCAGAGGGGAAAACCCAAATACATGTAATTGAATTCTGGATATAGTCTATTGATAATTGTCTAAGGACTTTTTTTTACTTCATTTAACTTAATGAATTATAAATTCAATAATCAACACATGTATGCTGAGACTTAAGAAAGAACATTTAAGTGTAGAGTAATCAAAACCAATGTATTCTTATATCATAATCCATTACCAAGCATGTCACAGGGAATTAATCATTTTAAAGACAGTTTAATTAAGTGAAACATTCAAAATTTAAACTGGTTAAAATAATAACTCATGCAAACTGAAAGCAAAATTTAAAACAAGACAACAGCATGCAAATCATGTGATAAATCATCGTATAACACAAGTTATAGGTGCTTAACCCTTTACTGGTTAATAACATTTTTGTATTGTGTTACCCCACAACTCTCATTTCAAAATGGCTGCCACAGGACACTATTGTTTTACACTGATTCAATGCATTCATTTATGGATAGTAGCCTAAAATGACCTTTTTGAACATTTTCACATTAAAATATACCTCAGGGGAGTTTGGAGAGGGCACAGCATCCCTCATTGCCAAATAAACAATAGAGGTACTAGCACTTAATAATTGCATTTTTCCCCTTTTGCTCTGCCCAACATTGGCAATGTAACATAAATTTGGATTTATCCAAAATGCATCTCTGTCTGTCCAATGAAAATGAAAATAAAATACGAGCTACTTGAAATAGTCCTTCTTCTTTATGGCAACAAAAAAAACAATTTTTGCTCATGTTCCGACCAGTAAAGGGTTAAAGAAAAATTGAAAAATTGAATTTTAAAAAAGATAGCATTAAAAGTTTGTAAAATTTAATTTTAATACTCAACCTTTCATGTATTCAACAAAACCTGACATAAATTATCAAACTGTTATTACATGTATTATATATATTATATATAAATAAAAGGACTTTGGATACTCAACTTAAAGTGACACTGTTTTGTCATAGTAACCAAATGTGTAATAGCCTTAAAGAATTATGCAGAAAAAAATTTACTTTGTGTGGCAGTCATCAAAAATTGTTTACAAACTGCAACAAAATTATCATGCATTTCCTATGCTCTACAACTAGAAGGCTTTCTTCTAAAATAGCATATCAATTAATAAGAAAAACTTCTCACATCAACTAAAAGTAAGAATAGAGAAGTAGGAAAACTCACAATAAAACAAGAAATACAATAATACCTTTATCTCCAGTGATATCATCAGTTGTGTATAAACCATCACCAACATCATCATCTAATCTACTAACAATCTTAGAATCTACACTATATAAACCTTCACCTTCTAGTCTTGATGAGTCACCTAACGTTTCCCCCACAGCTTTTATGTCCTTTTTGTCACTTGCATCCCTGTTACTTACTTTACTTTTATTCTTGTCATTTGTTGAAGCTACTGGTTTTGTTTTGATATTACTCTTAGTGTCAGTTCTAGCAATAGGTTTGGTGGCTGTTGCTGTTTTCACAGGTTTTGTCACTTTTTGATTTTGTTCAGACTTGGTATCATTCTTTAGTGTAGCATTGGCTATACTTTGTTTTCTTTCAACTTTAGCAGTTACTGATTTCGTAGGTTCTACTTTCTTATCAATGACAATTGGTTTCTTAGTAACATCTGACTTAGGTTCAGATTTTGGTTCAGTCAGATTTTTAACAGCATCAACCTTAATTGGTTTAGTGTTCACATCAGCTTCAGAGCTAGGTTTATGACTTTCAGATATTTCACTATTTGTTTCATTCATACTCTCAGCTGTCCCAAGATCAACATGTATCTCTAACTTTCTTGTATTGGGAACAACATCATTTTGTGGCTCTTCTGTCTTGTCTTGTTCTTCTTCAAGTGATTTAATCTGGTCAATACTATCAACAGCCTCTTTATCTTCATTGTCAGTTGGTAACTGAGCAACTTCATCAATACCAGCATCTTCTATATTGCTATCTTCAATGTGATCAACATTAACACTATCAGTTTTGTCCCCACTATTAGGGTTATCATGAACAAGTTCATTATCTACAGTTATATCTTGGTCTTGAACATTAACCTCATTGTTTGGAGGAGATTTACTACATGCAGCTGAACTAGATCTAGAAAGCTTAGGACTAGATGAGCCTCTAGATTGTGAGATATTGTCTGGTTCAGAAAGTTTATTAGCAGCTAAAATATCAGAATATGAATCCGTAGATCCACTAAATCCAGTCTGTTCATCATTAACAGCCTGGTTTTCTTCATTATAATCTCCATCTATACAGAAAATACATTACAATAGAAAATATATAACAGCAAACTTTACCATAGCCCAGCTATAAAAGGTTTTAACCATAACCCAGCTAAAAAAGTTTTGAAGTCAAGAAGTACACCTAACACCATAGCCAAGTAAGTGTCGAATGCAATAAGATTGTCTTCAAGAATATCTACAACTTGTTTTTGGAAATAAAGAATAACATTAGATTAACCACTGACTTTAAAACAAGTGGTATGCATATATGATAAGGTAAAAAATCAAATGACATTAAATTATATGTTTACTAATGCAACACTATGTTTGTACAACCATCATACATATTTAAAATTACAATGCCTAGCACAACATACAAATCTTACAATATGCACTGACCTAATGTTATATAAGCAAACTATAGCATATTTATAGCATTAATTCATGCATTAGATATATGCCAAGGCAGAGTACTCAAACAATATATTAATACCTTCAAAATATTCAGAATTATAATAATAACTACATTAATTAACCTATTTTTTGTCTAATATAAATTTTCTATTTACTTGTTTTTGTTTAATCTATTATCAATAATGAATATTTCTTGGTTACTTCAATGCCATGACCATATATATATATGCAGCCTAGACTCAAACTCTCAACAAGGCCAGTTGACAAATTTATGGTTTATTCTAACTCTATTAAATAGCAAAACATATTACAGTATGTGGCTCTTATGTCCAATAGCCCTGTCTAGACCCTATGTTCTTGCTTCCACAGGTCATATTGAAGTGTAGGTCTCAACTGAGCAAGGATGGTGATTAATTAATAACTTACTTTTTTACAGCTGAGTTTATAACTCAAGCCATATCTTATGAGACAGAAACTATACTTATGCACTAAGTTTACTGAGATCAATTTTGCAAACCACTTTCAAGCTACATGTCGAGGGTTGCCTGCAAGGGTGTAGTAACTCGCTCTTTAATGCAATCCTGTTACTACAGTCTTGGGGGCAATACTTGATGTATCTCTCACATCTTATTCACAATATTATGTTATGACTTACTAAGTGTTCACTGATGTGACATTCAGTTGTCCATGGAAGTGAACAAATCACTAGGTGACAAAGTATGGCTTAATACTTTTGTCTTTCTTCTTTGAGTTTTTTTAATAATGATAAAAAGATAGCAAATCTTAACTTACAACATTTAATAAAAAATGTTAGTCAATTTAATTAACAAATCAAAGCATGCTGGTTTCTCAAACGATGTCTCAAACACTGGTAATACTTAAGTTGTGCTTTTCACAAAAATTCTTACGAAAAAAATCTTCGTAAGTCAAAAGCAAGAAACATTAATAATACGCTCATTTTTTGGCTTATCAATTTTAAATATTATACAAATATTGTAGAATTGAGTATACCTTTTGAATATCATATCATAGTATGCTTATTATCCGTCTGACTTTAAAGTGCTAATTATATGAAATTGGCTTATGAAGATTTTTTTTGTAAGAATTTTTGTGAAAAGCACCGGCAGGACTTAACTTTAGTAATACAACATCTTTAAAGGAACAAGGATTTGAAACAGAAATGTAACCTTCCACCATAAAAAAGAAACTATAGCACCATGACAACCATTATAAAGAACATGTCAACAACAACAACAACAAGATTGTTTACATTAACAGCATGTTGCTATGGATATATTTTACCTTTATTATCCAGCCTATCAGAATCCAACACAGGAAGTCCATACTCATCTGTACTAGTACTGTAAATAGTTTTAATGATATTGTTAAATGTTATTCAAATGCCAGTGGTGCAAACATTGACCCTGCTTATTTAAATACTCTGATATATATTTTTTCAGTAGTCAGTACTGAAGTACAGTAGTGAGTATCTAAATCAGCAGGGTTAATGTATATGCCACTGACAGGAGATGTCATATGTAACACATACACAGCTGTTATAATTTACCCCCTCATTCATTAAACTAAGCAGTGATTTTTCTATGTTTGATAAAATTAAAATTACAGTTTTTCTCAATTTGGCAAAGAATAAAACATAGGCACTCATTTTGATGTGCTTATTAAGTAACAATGTGCTTAAGCACTTATTATCTATTGTTGGAACAGCAAAGCTTATGTCTGTAACTACTAAACTATATAAACAACTGTATGTTATTTCTTATTATTCCTAAACAAAACATAACTTACATGATAAAAAAAGAAATTAATTTTTTACTGTCAAAAACATGTTTCAGTCATTTCATACAATTTAACAATATATTATTGTCTTATAAAAAATTGTATTGTCATAAATTTATGCATCTCTCTCCCTCATATTTTTCCTCAATTTTATTGACCAACATATTGTAAAAATATGAACAAAGCATTGTCTAGAAGATTGTCATATACAATATCCCAATCCCCCCCAAAAAAAAGACTTCTGATATATTTTATTAGATCCATGCCTAATTATTGTCAATGAATTGTGGGAACATGAAGTTGATATGACAATATGCATAGTTGGTTGTTTACAAAATCATGTATATTATAGCATTAAATGAGTGTAATATATAAAACATACCCTCCATCCTCCAATCCCAAGACAGATTTAGTAGTAGATCTTCTTGACTGAGCTAAAATTATACAAATATCATTACAAAGTTAATGAATGTAAATATATTGTAATAGAATACACTTGTAGTCATATAGTACCATTGAGTTGTGACTACCCAGATTATACTGTTGTAACTGCTTTATTCATGAGATGTGCCTAAATAACATGGTGACTAATGCCACATGACATCAATATTATTTCATATAGGCACGGATTAACTGTTTATAAATGGAAGAAAGTAAAAGAAAGTTACCCAACAGCTTATCAGCCAATTTGTCAACACATTGCATTTAGCCAAGAATTTAAATATTTTGACAGAATGTGCCATCATTTATTAAAGAAAATTGTTTTAGTAACTTTATCAAATTAGAAGATTTCCTACAATGGAAATTATAGACTGACCTCTTTCTAAGTCATCCCTGGTATAGGTGTGCATGACATATGACATTTTACATACTGTCATATTAACCATTTGTATGCAATGTGCAGTGTCATGCCATAATGCAATCCAAATAATCCAAAAAATGTATCATCATAATCATTTTTTTAACCCTTATAATAGTTGTTAATGCATTTTGCAGAATTAACAGTTAATGTTGTAAATATGATAAAGAGCACATGTATATATACATATATAAGAGTGATACATAGATTATCAAAAATATCTTACATTTCCTTCCAGATTTAGTTGATCTAACATCTGATACATTCTCATCAAATATCTCATCAACTATATAACAAATATAATATTATATCTTAGTAGGGCTGTCACATATACTAAAAGCTTAAATCAGTTACTATTAATTGTTTGCATGTGATCAATTAGATTTAGTTAATTATTGGTTACTTTGATAGGTACAGTCATTGCCGATCTCCATATAATTGAAATCAATTTCTTGTTAAAATAGTAATTGGAGTTGATTAACTAGATAATCGTAACAGTCTCTAGATTTGGTTGTACTGACAGTTTCTTGAATGAAAACTCCATTAATCAGCACAGATAGTGGACAAAAACAACATTGCCTTACTATAATAATGATACATGTACTTAGAAAAGGCTTAAAATAGAAATTGAAAATTATTACATACATTTATAGAATGTTTCTTTTTTTTATACCTTTAAAATTCTTAAGCAATTAACAAAGTATGGAAAGCTAACTTATTGTGAAACGGTTGTCATATTGAACTGTGGTATATTTTGATATGGTCAAGTTTTAAATAAAACAAACTTTATTTAAAGAAAATAAAATAAAAATGTTTTTTTATAACCCACTAAACATGCAAATGTAATAATCCCCAATACCCAAAGTTGAACTTGCATAAAAATAAACAGAAACCACATAAAACGAAAACAACATAAGTAATCCAAAACCAGAATTTAAAAAAGTTTGTAAATAAATGCAAAAAAATGCTAAAAATAGAAGAATTGCTGAAATTAAGCATGCCAATCCTTGACCAGCATCGTATATTTGTGAATGAAACATCAAAGAAAACCAAGCCAAATTTGTAAACAATGTGCAGTAAAAAGTAGTAGTAAATAGATATCCACATTTAGCAATACATCCTTAGATCATTGTTTATCAACTCATCTCAAATGTTCTGTATTGACACAATTTATGTAAACCAACAAACCTGCTGTATCATTAACCTGTTCTTCAGTTCCCTCAACATCATCACCATGGATACTACTTGTACCTTCAGTTCCAATCAAATCTTCACTAACACTCTTCCCACCATCAATGTCAATAGCATCATCATTTATCACAGAAGATGTTGATTTCCCCTCTTCTTGGTTGGTACCAACATTACACTCATCATCATTGTCTTTATTTTCATCATTATCATCAGCAATGGTATCATCATATTGATGTTGGTCAATCAAATCTTCATTACTCTTTTGACCTTCAAGAATGACCTTAATAACTTCTTCATCCATACAAGAATCAGAGTCTGAATCAGAATGTTCAGCTTGTGCTTCAATTTGTTGTATTTCTTCATTACATTCATCTAAATCATCAATATCATAATCTTCATGATCAGTTGGTTGAAGGTCAGCATTCCTATAAGGCAATGCATCTCCTGGCTCTTCGTCAACCACTGAAGGTTGCTCAATTACAACCTCTGGTACATTAGTTTGATTTACATCATCATCTGTATGTTCTAGAAGCCTTTTGTTAAAGTCATCATAATGTTGAAGAGGAGGTGTACTATCCACACCATTTGATCTTTTCTGAGAATTTTGATTTTTGTATTGCTCTACAGAATGGGAGGAGTTACTTCTAGCACGTATAAAAGGTTCAGAAGGACGTCTATCCTTAGAAGACCTTATTAAACCTTTGTCAGGATCATATTGGTAAGTACCTCTACGTTTTTTAAGATTATATTTATCAAAGTTAGGAGGATGAGCATGTTTTGAGGCATTTTTAGCATTCTGTATTGTTATAATGCTCATAGCGCGAGTACTTGCAGTACCGCCACTATTTGAACTCAAAGTAGACAATCCTGAATGTGCACTACTTGGTCTTAAATCAACCTTAACTTTAACGTTGTCTTTATCAATATCAGGACTTTTAGCAGCAATAGGACTTACTCTTTCTTGTTTGTCATAGTCACCCTCATCCTCTGAGACATTGATTTGTTTAACATGAGATACTTTAACTGCCCAGGTTTCACTTATATCTGAACAACTATCAACATCACCTTTAACCTCATTTATTAGTTTTTTAGCTTCAGAACTATCACCGAACTCTTCCTCAATCTGAGACATTTGACCAATAGAGTCCCCATCACCTTTACTTGAAACCTTTACCTCCATTGAAACACGTTGACCTTCACCTTTACGTGAATTTCTACCTTGATATAATTGAGAGTTATTAGTAAGAAATGATCGTTCCTTAAATCGCCTACGTTTTCTACCGTCCTCTGAAGAGTCACCGTCTTCATCGGCAACATAAAATTTATCTCTTGTATCAATAAGATAGCTGTCTGTAGAATCTGTTGGTGTCCATGATGGTAGAAGAACGGAAGTAGGAGCAACTGGTGCCGTGGTACCAGGATCATGTTCTGACACTTCATCATCTGCCACTGAAACTACATGCAAAGTCACATTGTGTTAGACACAAATTTTACAACATATATAGTATACCATACCTTCTCTCGTATATGCCCCAGGGGTGTTACAGTTTTATAAAGGGGAATTATCAGAAATATGAAATTTCCCTTGATTGAATGAGACATTAGTAAGAGATCTGTACACAACATATAAACAACATGCAGAGTTGTGAAAATTGTGACATAACATTCATATTTAAGATGCAAAATAAGTATATGTGCAATATCGACAATATAAAAACGGAATTTTTAACAATCATTCAATGCCATGCATTCCAGGTAGTCATTTCATATATCACATAAATCATGCACACACAATTATCTATCATAATACATGCTGTAACAATAAAATAGTGTTTACTGTCATGTAATTTAATTACATTACTTGTTTTAAGCAAGGTTGTAAACTAATAGAGGTGCTATAATCATAATATTGTAAGAACTCAAGTAAGCTAAAGGTATATCAATGGCCAGTTTAGTTTTGACAACATTCCCTGTGAGAACAGGTACATTAATTTATGAATCTTCATGAAACATCTTTCAATTATTCATAATCTTGATTCATAAACATATATCCATGTAATAGTTAATAAATCTCCTATTCGTAAACTGTCTGTTAAAAGATTCACTAACAAGCAGTTCATACACATTCATGCATATTCATATTCTTTTCATGAAATTCTCCCAGAGGAAGAGCTTAGAGTTCTTTATAAAGTACATTGGCTTACTTTTATTGTCAAACCTATGGAAGGATTATTGCATTTATTTCAGAATACAAACACCCAGTGAAGTTAAAAAATTTAAATTTCCTTCCTTTGATAGTAAACTAAATATTGTTACAATATTAGTGATTATTCTAGAACTCCAAAAAGGGCAGGGTGGGACAAAAAAGGGCAGGGCGCAGCGCGCATTAAAATTCTGAAGTATATCTGTAGTCAATAACATTTAGTGAACTGATGTTTTTAGTATATTATTTATATATTCATTGTAGCTGCATGCTCAACAAGTTCTTACATGCTTTTCTATAATCTATAATCATGTACTCGTGTACAAATTTACTTAGCGTAGTTGTAAAACATACTTTTGTGTCAAATCTTTAGCTATTTAAAAGTCCAAAAAGGGTGGCAAGATTTGAAACAAATCGTTTTCACTATACAAGCTCCGTCTCTACCATGATCTCTAACTTTAAGTGGCCACCTCTAGAAACTACTGTAGAAGAACAAGAACCAGACTTATAATATTCTATAAAATTGTCTATAATCTTATTGGTATACACCCTGGCCCTGCCTTATTCATACCCAACACATATAAAACAAGACAAGACAATGTTCAGCAGCCATCTCCATTCATTTGAACATATAAGCATGTCCAAATATTCTTCCTTTCCAAGCACAATAATTCAGTGGAACAAGTTGTCAGCTGCTGTACACCAAGCGACAGTTGACTCGTGTATATATATCTAGTTTAGCACTTTTAATAAGTGATTACTGAATCTTTTGGGTTTTTTGTTTTTACCCAAATTTTAATTGCAAGCACCAGCACATAATCCTCAAAGTAATGAGGGAGTGCAGTATTCTCTTAGAAGAAGAAGAAGAAGCTATTGCTGCAATCAATAAATTTGCTTTTTATTTTGTGTTCGTTTTTTTCTGCAAAATATTGGGGTGCAAAACGATTTGCTAATATACGATTTTTCTACAAAATCGTTCAATCAGCTAAAGAAAGCATCAAATGTAATTAAACTTTAAATTTGTCAGCACCTGCACATAATCCTCTAATAAATTAGGGAGTGCATTATTCTCTAAGAAATAGAGGAAGCCATTGCTTAAATCATTCAATTTGCACTTTACCTTTTTTGTTTTTCTGCAAAATATTGGGGTGCAAAACGATTTGCTCATATACGATTTTCTGTATAATTGTTTATTCAGCTAAAGAAAGCATCAAATGTAAATATTTATTTAAATAATTATAGTGAAAACTTTTCTTGAGCTACTTTGTACCAGAAAAAACTAATATGCCTTGTTTGACAAGTGAAAAACGATCAATACAAAACATCGTCAGTATCAAATCGTTCTGCACCCCCAAAAATGTAACGGATAGCAAATTCTCGTTTCTGTATTTTTTACACTCTCACTCTCAATTGTTTTGTATATCATAATATGCCCAAGTAAATTGCAATTAACATCACATTCGTCCACTAAAAATAACAAAAAACCCTGCTAATTGCACAGCATGGTTTGGTTATCAGTGTCAATTTAATCATTGACGTGTATAGGTACCTGATTGTATATATGTATATTGACGTTGTCAAGCGTGTAACAGGCATACCCTAACAACCACCTTATTGATTTTTGACACTGCCCCTTTCACAGTAGGCGTGTCATTTAATTACTGATTGATAAAGATTATACAATTGACGTGTGAATTTACCGATGATTGACAATTATGAAAATATTTTTGAAGGAAATTAAAGGGCAACAGGGCGCTTTGACACTCGCAGGGCGGGACTTTTAGGGCAGCAGGGCGGGGCTAAAAAAGGGCAGGGCGCGGCGCCCTGCTATTCTGCTTTAGAAAAATCACTACAATATGCAAATATACAACAGCCAGTGAGAGCATAATCAATTGGTTGTGTAATAACAAAAACTAGAAATAAAAGAGAAAGCACATACTTCTAGAAGAAGGCCTTCCAAGGTAACTATTAGATCTTATGGATGCAGCAACTTTCTTAGCTGATAATACTTGATAGGTGGATCTAGGTGTAGATGAAGGCCTGAAAAATACAAAACAATCACTTAGTTATTTCAATAGTAAAATTACTGAGAGAGTGAATTTATCTAAACTGATATGGTCCCTTATTTCTCAACTGTCAAAGTTTGAATATTTCAGGGTGACTGAATGCATTCTCTTACAAGTATGAAGATGATGCTGTAACAGCAAGCAAGCATTGAACTGCTATGCTATTTGTCTGTTTTATCAGATCTCAAAACACACTTCTGCAACAATCGCAATTGTTAGGCAACAAACATTTTGACACACAAAGCCACACTGAAATTATTCATGTCTTGACAGTTGAGGGAAACAAAACGTCATAAAAAGCAATGCTAGCTTCATCAGAGTAAGATCATATAGTTCAGTATTAGTTCATGATAGATATTATGATCCAAAGATGTTTTTCTATTTGAAACGGAATAACCCTTTACAGGATAGGGACATGACTGAAAATTGGCCATTTTCTAACCTTGACAGGATAGAACCATAAGATGCTTTTGTTTTATTACTACAAGACTGACACAGGTATACAAAAAAATTTTCTTCTGAGCCCACAGGCAGCCATTTTGAAGGTGGGGGGATGGGATAACCAAGTTTAAAAATTAAAACAATGCATTTATAAACAATTATTGAGGTAAATCAAATAGCTTGTTTCTGATAACATGAGACATAGTTTACGCAGATTATTGTTTAGATTTGTCCCAATTAAGTTATTCTGAACAACTTATACCAGAACACAGAGGGTAATATTGATCAGTCAGTTAAGTATAAGAGACAATAAGACCATGACTTGTTTTCTTGTCATCTCGAAGCACAATGTTTCTTATACTGTAACTTTTATAATGAAATGAATGAAAATGTCAGCATAATAAATATGCTATAACTGAATGAAAATTAAATTGATTTGTAATGGAAATAAAAAATCACAAAGACCGTCATAGATTGTCCAAGAGCATTGCTTTTATAGAAATAATTAGAAGTCAACAATGGGTTATTTCAATATGTTTGATATCTATCATTAATACTGAATGAATAAAGATTTTCATTCGCAATAAGCCTACTTGTGAAAAGTAATTGTAAGTTTTTAAGTTCATTCGTTTACCAAGGATAGTAAAACCATGTTACGACATTAATCTAGCTTGGATATAAAACATTGTGGACATATTTTACGATGAATGTTTCATTGGAGGAATGTTTTTCTTCTTCCAAGCAAGGGTTACAATCAATCCTGGCATGTACTGGAAAGTTTTTAGCACATATGTATGTATAAAACATTTTGAAATACACTAAAAAGCGAAATTCTACAGCAATCAAATAAACATAAAATTGGTCCAATCAAAGTTCTGTGAAAGAATTGTGAAGTTAATGTTGTTTTTTGTTAACAATGTACAACCCATAGGTACATGTATTGGAATAACAGCCAACAATTTACTTGTAACCATAACAAATAAATAGTCAATTTATTGCTGCCATAGAATATAATGAAATGCTTTATGATGATAAAATGTGGTTACATTGTAATTGCTTCCTTCAGATTAGCATCATTCAATACCAACCAATAGTATAGATTCTTTATTCACTTCCAAGAAGAAAACTTTTTATGCAGCTCCATAAAGAAGATTCTTAATGCACCTCCATAAAGAAGATTCTTTATTTACATCCATAAAGAAGATTCTTTATTTACCTCCATAAAGAAGATTCTTTATGCACCTCCATAAAGAAGATTCTTTATGCACCTCCATAAAGAAGATTCTTCATTCACCTCTATAGTCAAGGTTCTTTATTCACCTCCAAAAAGAAGAGTTGTAAGATAGGGTGTGACGAGAATGTCAAATATAATGTATAAAACATTGTGACATTCTTAACATTAAAGTATTATAGTTTATCTACAACTAATTTTATAATCAATAAGTAATCTTAAAGCCAAAGTATTTATCAATATTTTTGTACCCTATAAGTTTCTCTCTTGTGAGAATAATTGATCCATTGTCTCTCTTTCACTTTATTATGCCATTGTACACAATTATTTAAATATGGGCACAGGTGACTGTAACGAAACTAACCATGCTCCTGTCTTAAAATACTATAAACATATGTACTATAAAGTTAAAATAGTGCCTGACTATGTCTATTTGTCAAAGATTGTGGAACATCTTTTCTGCCAATTTGTTTTAAATGAACATTTATGATCTGAAATTACTTAAGTTTGAGATAATAATTACAGTATAACCTCTGCTAACGGCACCTCTAACGAGCGGCAACCTCCGACGAGCGGCATATTAGAATTCCCCCCGTCGATTTTACTCTATGATTTACCTCTAATGAACGACACCTCTGCAGAGCGGTAAACGGCCGTTCAAATAAATTCCCAAAGTTAATCTTTACCTCTATACAGCGACACTAAGTCTAGCAAGGTTTACATCAATAATCGATAATTATCTATAACTGGATGATTTAAACAATAAGCGAAACCCCTAATCGTATAACACTACCCTCAAGTGTCATGTTGCTAAATCATTTGACTAACAGGGGTTAATAAACAAGTGACATATGGTTTCCATGACACCAACGAACGGACCTTAGATGAGGAGCGCTTTGTTCGGTAGGCTGACGTCATCAAGTATCAGATGCACATACGTCTAGCTAGTTGACGATAATAAATGAAACTTATTTGTTATTGTTCTTTTCATTAAAAGCTTCGATGAAATGAATTCTGTTTTAAGATTATTTGAGGTTTAAGATAATATCAGAATTTACTCCCGACGATAATTCATGCTAAACAGTATTCGCCATTAGACAAGTATAAAAACATTTGACAGTAACAGAATCGATTTCTCTAGTGTATTGCTTTCTTTAGCATAAAACTAACCTTCATGCTAGGAATTGTCAACCGTTATAATTATTTATTTAAATAACTTCGTAATCTTATTAAAACTTTTTTTACTTTTGTCGATCAGCGCTTGCTAAAAACTGTATTTACATTACGGAACGGATAAAGGCCAGTTTTCCGGACCGAAAACGGCCGTTTTCGTGATCGGTAGAAAATGTCTACCTCTGCAGAGCGACACCTCTGCAGAGCGGCAATTTTTTCAAACTCCGCCGAAAGTCGCTCTGCAGAGGTTACACTGTATATTGAAATATCTCATATTATGAAAATTATGTAACCTGTATGATTTTGTGCTTAAACTCCACACAAGGGAATTGTTTCTATTAGGTGTTTTTATTATGATCTTTCTCATTTACAAAAAGATTGTATTCTCTATCCAATCAGATCCCTTGTTCCAAGGTTGATCTCTGGGGTTAATGTAGAGGACATGTTTATAAAATAATACTCGAAAATGACAAAAAAAGGAGGAGTTTTGCATAGAATGTATTTTAAATTTTAACTGTATTAAATAGGCAGAAAAAACTGGTCCACATTCTTTGGCATTATTATAGGCATGAGTACAGCTCTTTTCCTTTATAGTACAATGTACATGATTATGATGTGTGTTCGTTCTATGTAACAAGTGGCCTGTTTTGTACATTGTCTCAGTCACCTGTGAATATGGGTGTACATTGATATATCATGACAAGTGGAAACCATTCATTGATAAAGTTAAATCGTCTGACATAACATTAATTTAACAAAACATTTACCATAAGAAATCTATGGGAGGTTTTAATTGCGTCAAATTTCACTTTTATAAATGAAACACATTTATTCATTCTATTCAATTCAATAAAATACCAAATGCTTTTTGCTTTCTTTTTACATGGAAGGCAAATTTATAGTTTAATTTTCCAATACAAGTAAATGGGTAATAAAACTTGTCATGGATTTGAAAACTGAGAACAACTTCAGAAAGTTATTGAAAATCTTGAAAATTTAAACTTTTATTTAATGTATGTAAATCTCTTACAAGGTATTGTGTGATCAACTTATACTGTATTACTGTTTAAATAGAAATCCATTAGCAAGTGTGAGACTTTCTTCACTCTTGGAACATAAAGAGTTATTTAATGGTACAAAAATGATCAAAAAAGCAAATATCTCAAGAATTGTACACAATTTGTTCAAGATCTGTCTAAGATTTAATTTCATGAAAACAAAGTTGTGTTGAGTTGTAATTAATACAAAATGTAGAAACTCGAAGAGATTTTTTCACTATTTGATTTGTACATGACATAAGTATTAATTAAAGTATAAGAAGTATGATATTTACTGTCACTTCAATTCTATTAGGTCGTAAGTTTAATAGTCATGGAAAGCATTTAAAACGTTTTAGAACTGCAGGTTTGAAAGTTACCTCCTTTGAGGTCAAGGATCAGATAGCAACACTTGACACATGTAAACTTATATAGGCCTGAAAATTTGTCCTTAATATTTACCTTAATATATTAAAGGTTTTCATACCTTCTTAAAAATTGCACACAAATAATTCTACCTAACCATGTGAAAATTATGTAAATTTGATATTTTGTTTCTACATATAATTAAATAGATAATATTTTTGTCATTCATAATATTATTGCCATTTAAACATTTACAAATTGCCATTTTAAATAGAAATCCACAAACCACAAAATAAATTGAGAATGGATTTCTGTTTTATATGGCAATTTTAACCGTTCTATTCACATATTTTAAGTACTACCTTAAGATGTGGAAAACATAAAGGTGACTAAGTATTGTTACAAGTCTAAAACACTATACAACCATATTGCCGGCTTAGTGCAAGACCGTTGTAACTCAAATTAAAAAAAGAGTGAGTTATGACCATTTTGCGCTTAAAGCCCGTGATTTACTTTACATAGTGTTTTTTACATGTACTTAGAACCATGTCAGCTGCCTATGGAAAAACATTGGAGACCACTGAGTACTCAGTACATTTATTCAGCATGAATTGACAGAGTCCAAACCGTCACAATACTGAGCCAAGAGTAATTCATCAATACATTAAGACCTCACCCAAGTCAATAATGTCATTCATAAACAGTAATTGAATAATGAAAATATAGATTTAGTTTATCTATAGTCTCAATGTAAACATTACAGTAAACAAATAATCTCTAATGAAATTATAAAATCAATGTTTAATATTTGTATAACCTTTAAATACATGCAGTTCTTTCATATATTACAATAGTGTCTTCATACATGCTGAATATTAAATATAGAAGGCACAGCATGCTTTCCTGTTGAGTACTTCAAAAGAAAACCATGTTTTATGGTCTTTTGGGCGCCAACTTCTTGATGTTGCATATCGAGGGTTGCCTGCAGAACTGTAGTAATTGCAGTGCATTAAAGAGCGAGTTACTTAACAGTCTTGCGGGCAACCCTCGATATATGTTTCTCATGCATTTCTTAGTGTTTTATCTCATGATTTGTTTAAATGTATATGAATATGACATAATGTAATGTTGTTTTCTAATCATCTTTTATAATTTGTAAATAAAAGACATATTCAATCAACTTACTCTTGTTTCTCTGAGTACAAGAATGAGTGCCTTGTTGTTGTTCTATACAGCTTGTGCTAATCACAATAAAAAACCTTTATCTTATATCACATAATTAATGCTTACTAATCAAATTGAATTCACTGATACAAAAATAAAAAATGATAATGATTATGAAAATAAATAATAAGTATATATAATATAAGAAAATCTTCCTATTAACCTTAAAAGCGAGAAAATCATCTTAAAAAATAAATAATTATTGTAAAAATTGAAAGATAAACAAAATCAAAACATTCTATTTCCATGCAGCTGTATCTAAAAAATATAAAAGAAAAATATAATTCATGCATTCTTTAACCACACTTTTTAATGGAAGAAAGTTTCAAAACCAAGGTAATTACGGGTAACTGAATCTATAGATCTTTATGTCATAAAATAATAATTCAAAAAAGTTAAACTAGAGCACAGCAATGGAACAAAACAAGATAATATTCCTAACAAAATCTATGAAAGTAATTTAAAGGCAATTATGTATAAGTGGACAAGAAAAAATGTCAATATCTTCAGTGATAGTGATCATAAAATGATGATTTATAATATTGAATATATCTGTAATATAGAATTCAATATGTATACATGACATACAGCTCTAGACAAAATTTTCTTACATTCTAAAATGCAGGACAAACACATTGTTTTAAAACATTTTATGAAGACAAAACATAAGTCAATATATGTATAAAGAAAGCCAATCAGATTCTTTCAACCACAGTTTTCCCAGGGGAGTGTATTATCTTAAATCTCACATAATATATCAATACAATGTAGAAGGATTTACAACTAAAAGACTTATGATTCTTTACCTTCTTCATGATTGTAGTAATGATAAGCAGTCTACAACATTAGTGGGTGAACGGTTGCCAGGGACAACCAATTTCTAGTTTGGGCAACCCAAAATTTCTTCTGGGTAACAAATTTCTACAAATAAGATATAGTGTTAGCTGCTTAAATGACCTGTTTGGGCAACTGCTTTCATATCTTAATTTCATAGACTGATAAGTATATTTTTTATAACTCTTTATAATAAAAATCAAATAGACCGCTGTCACAAGATCATCCATCGTCACACTGGGGGCCACTTTCAGATGAACTTAGTGTGACCAATAATATTATTTATGTGTTGTGATTGGTTGATTCCTTGTTTGTTGTATCATGGATATACATGTATTATAATATAGCAATTTTAGGTCAGATGAATATGACATGTACTGGGAGTTTGTCAGATGTAAAATAAAGTAAGTTATGCCTGAAAAGAATTATAGATATGCTGTCAATCAGACTGCTTAAGATATATGAACAAATTTCAATGATTATAGTAAGAATGTACTCTTATATGAGAAAAACATGATGACAATACTGTACCTTAACCAATACATGCAATCATGAAGGAATTTCTATATGGGCAGGCATTATATATAATGTATATAGCAGGTCATGCAAGGCGTTCAGCACAAAGGGTGTAACTTATTTAATAGAATATATCATTGAATAAAGCGAAGGTGATGGAAGTGAGAGTGCTTTATAAGAATAGGTGATATATAGCAGTAATTTTATAGCTGGGAGGACTAAGTTGTGATGCGTAAACTGGTCACTGTCAATTACTGTCATGGTCAAATAGCATCACTAAATAAAATATCAAATTTTTACCCAAAATCAATCACATCTAAAATTATAAATTGTATAGTAAATAGTATAAAGTTGTATATTTGTTTAAAAATGGAATTATAACACAAAGAATAAGATAAAAATACATGCAATCTGTGGAAGCAGATTTTAAAAACATGGAAAGACATGGAAGGTAGAAATTGTTGTACAGTCTGTTTTATCTCAACTGTCAAATCTTGAATAATTTCTTGGTGACTGAATCCATTGTTTTTGTACTGGCGGCCTAATTGTTATTGAAAATATATTGACTAAAACATATCATATGGCATAAACAACTTTACTCGATCATCATACACACTTTCGGAGAGTCATGGATGTATTACAACAATGATTTTAATAAACGCATTCACCCTGAAATTATTCATGTTTTGACAGTTGAGAAAAAACGAACAATACAGTCCATTTTATCTCAACTGTCAAATCTTGAATAATTTCTTTAAGGCTAAATTGGCTCAGTAAGCAGGCACTAAACTGCTAAGCTTTTCATTTGGTCCAAATAAATATTGCAATTGTTAGACAATAAACATTTTTACAATCAAAGTCACTGAGAAACTATTCATGTTTTGACAATAATTATTGAGATAACGACAAACGCTAAATACATATATATCAAAGCATAAAAGGTGAAAGTATTTTATATAGACAAAAAAGCCATGTATATTATATGTTACACTTATATCATACCATAAATTGTTAAAGTATCTTCTTCTGAAAACTCTTACACTGAAAACAGTAACAGTAGGTAGGACAGAAATGTTATGATTAATTATGAAGAAATGAGAATGAGGCTTTCTTCAGTATTTTGACAAAAGGGACATTTTGATCTTTCTTTTATGATGAACTGGGAGTTGAAGAAATTAAAAATCTCAATTTCATCAATATGGTGTAAGAAAATACATCATAAACTTCAGATTTGGGTAAAATATTTTCATAAAAAATGAAGGATTAATAAAAATGGCACAATAAAAACATCCTGTGAGTTTTTACAGACCAAATGTAACTACATGGTTGTATGATGTCTCTAATGCAAACGTTTTGCTGATAGCTAAAAAAATCAGTAATTGAGCTCTTAACATTTTCTCAATCTGTGCCTTGTTAGACATAAGTTGTGTTGACTTCAGATGATAATAGTCAACATGTAAAAATATTAAAATAAATAATAATTATAGCCTGAATCTGATACGATAAAAAATTTTAATTCTCAAACATAAGTGAAGAAGTAGTCGTTAAATGAGTATCATTATTATAATTCAAACACTGTCAAATCAAGGTCTTAGTGCAAAAAAGTCATAACTCGCTCTTTTTCAAATTGAGTGAGTTAAATTATTATCGTTTTGTCTGAGAAAGAAATGTTTCTCATCTGAAATAGTGATGTGTGCGGAAGTTTAGAGAATATATAAAAGGGAACAGTATTCCTTACTTAAATAATTCAGCTTTTGATCCTTTAATTCCCCTTATATCCTCCTGTGGACTAGGGGCTGATAATCTCTCATCAGACAAATCCTCTTGGAGATCGTGAACACCCAAGTTTGTTTGTTTAAGTTTTAATCTATGTTTCAATATATTTACAACACTAATTCTGTTCACTTTCTTAGATAAATCACATATACTTTTAACCTTTCTTTTCCTTGTCCAATCAACATCCAGACAGCTAGAATGGGATCCCAATAACCCGGTAAAGTTATGACCTGTTATAAGAAGGTCTGCCACTGGTACTAGAGATAGCGTTTTGTACTGAGGCTGAGGTATCGTGGACGGCTTAATAGAATTAACATCACTGTTCACTGAACATCGACCCATGTCTTGTATACCTTGTACATATGGTATCATTTGAAATATTTTAAACAATGGTTTAATTTAAAATCCAGAATTCTAAGATAAATTTTACATTAATCCAAGAAAACAACTTATTTTAAATAGCACCATCTCTAAAAACAAGTTTCAAAATGTTTGGAACAGTTTTTAGATTTAGATTTTCCAGAGCATAAATTTATGTTTTTGTGATAATCAAAAACAAAAGATCAAAGGTTTCTATAGGACCAAAATTGGGAAATGAATAAATAACAGACCTGTGTTTTATTTATTACATTATGTTAATGTTTTATCAAAAACTTGAAGTTTTTCTCAATTTTTGTTAAAGGAATAATAAAATACTATTGTATTTATCATACGTTTTATTTCTATAACAATAAAAAAAAATTAACAAGTTTTTTATTGTTATAGAACATAGACTTGTCAAAGACATACTTTTAATATACATATATATCAGTTTATAACACTGTATAACAATATATAGTTATTGCACATTGTTATGAATGAACCAATAGTAAACAGTTACCAAGAAAACTGTAATATTGTCAATAGGAAATGCTGCATTTAATTATAAATTGAAATATAACGAAATATATATCAAAATTGTTTATTTCAAAATTTACTTTTACGTGTATTGAAAATAAAAATATTGTTTGAGGATTTTTTCTTCCAGCAATAGTTACTCGTATATTATCGGCCATAAGTCCAGTTTCTGGAGGATTTTTTTCCCCTGATATCGATACACATATATAGATGACAAAAAAAACAATAAAACCTTTTGTTGCAATTTGTTTGGCATAAAGGTGATTATTGTGTTAACTTTAGTGGCCTATTTGTGGTCTAGTTAATGTTAGGGCATTGGGGAGGTCAATGAATAGAGAGGAGATGTTGCTTTGTAAACTTGAGGTAAATGGATTGTTTATGACTTTTTTTCATTTAGATTTATGATTCAGCTTCATTGTATATAAGATGTTCATTAAGATAAAATGGCACAAATTTGAAGTATTTAGTTCACAAGAATTTAAGGCTGGTTCTTAAACAGTTAATAAACCAATGAAATTTAATTAGTCAATAAAATCCAATATTAGATTTGTCAATTTTAACAGTCATGTACAAACAAAACAGTAATATTACTTGCAAGTTGCAACATAAATATATATATTCAATGTAACAAGTGTTTGTATAAGGCATTCATAATTTAGTTTCTAGTAAGTAGAAATAATTTAGTGGAGAAGCCAAGGAATTGATATATATGGTGATGTATGTAGTTATTAACTAGTTAACCACATAACTAACTTGCAAGTTATATAGTTATCTGATGGCAGAAATATGCCACTATAGATTTGAATACCAACAACTCAAATGACATTTTATTACAACAAAAAGAGTGAGAGTTTCCATGCTGACTTATGTTTATTTTGAACATAAAACATTATAGAGTTTAAGCAGCAATACAGTCTCATCTCAAACATCTTATACAATCAAAACTCACTTAAACATTGGACAATTTTTGTATATTGAAAAATGTATACTGCACTTCAATACAAACATTTCAGGGTGTAAAAGGTTTAAGCTGGGTAATTATTCAATAATCAGAATACTTTTCCCCTTATTCATACGGAGACATTTAACATGTCGTAAACCCCCCTACAAACAATTTTTCATTGTTAAATGTCACATATTGATCTCCTCTGTATATCTATAAATATTGATTGATTTTTGTAAGTGTTGGATCAGGTTTATACTTTCAAATATAATCCTATAGCCTTTCAATCATAGGTATAAATACGTAACACCGTGAAATCTTCCCATTAATGAAATCTTCCCATTAATTTTGACGACAAAATTTGACAACAAAATTTGCCGACAAAATTTGACTTATGGTGACCTTTCATTATACACTTTCATTTGAAGGATTCAATATTATAGTCAGAACCAAGCCCGATATGTCACAGACTTTAAAATTAACATAAAATACAATTATTCAGCAATATGCTTCATAATTAAAAACCAATTAAACATTTTTTTGGAATGTAAATTAATTTAATTAATCAAATTAATCATGTTTTCAGTCAAACTTTTAATTATTTTTTTTTATCAAAACAGTAAATGCCAAGATTAATTAAAAGATAACATTAACTTTCAACAGTAAAGCCATTGATAGGAAATTGACTGGGTCATCTTTATTCTATATTAAAAAGCAGTGGTCCTTTAAGATTTATATGTATTTAATTCAACTTATGGTCAAAGGTTCATGGTTGTTCAGTTAAGAGACTGCATGAAGTCAGATGACCTAGATATAAGATAAGACTATACATTATTTACTTATGGACACTATAATATAATCAAAGCACTAATATCGCTGTGGGACATGGGATTTTTATTGAATATATAAATGCAGGATCATGTAATAAACTGAAGCGATACAAGGGATCTTCCCCTTAACTAAATGGATAAGACTACTTCAAATGCACAAACAGCATATGCTTTGCTTGTTAACACGTATAGCAGACTATTTTTTTATCAATTGAAATAGTAAATATTCCAGTAATCGGGCACCCACAGCCTAATGTAATCGTCCTCAACAAATTTTGATAAGAATTTGCTACAGTCCGCTTGTAACATGTTATAATGATTAACGTAATGGTTACCAATGATTTAACCTGAGTCTTATGATCACGTTAACTCATAAGTGATAACTCAAAGCCTGGGACTATTAAAACATAATTTGGGCAAGTGAAAATTACTTCTTTCATATCTATAGTCAGGCTAGTACATGAAGATAATTTTGCCCTTCACTATTCACATACATGTACTAACCAAGCGCTAGAGAAAAAGTAACAGCGATAACCACAGGGTTTAGAAAACATAGCAGCAAAAATTCTTACGCTTGAAAAATAGGTTGGATTACTAGAGTATTAATGCGCCCTTCATAGCAGACGATCTTTTTGAATTGCTGTATACATATATACTGAGGGACTACTTCCGGATTTGGTAAATTTTCAAAGTGGGAAAGGGTCTGAAATACGGTAAATATATTTGTTCAGGACTGAAGTCCCAAACAAATAAAAAATGGCATGTAAACATTTTGATTGCTAAGTTACAAACATGCTCATAATAAACTTTAGAAGTAAGGTATATATATCAACTCAGTTTATTTATATATATTTTCAATATAAATGATAAACAGAGTCATCAGATATGTTTTCAGTTTTTTTATCTTTCCAGTAATTTATCATCTTAAACAATTAGCTGAGTAGAAAGTGACATAACATAAGGATCATATTTCAATGATTTTAATGGAATATCAATGTATGACACAGCTTTATTGAGACTTTGAATATTGATAAATTTGATGTCATAAATGTATAGTCCAAATATTATATAACCAACTTCTCAGCTTGGCCTCCTATAGTGGGCTTTCATAAAAAAAAGGTTTTTATAAAGGTTCATCTTTTTCAAAACAAAGGTCCTTTGTATAATCCAAGTACAGTATCCGGTTGGATACAAAGTAAATATACACTCCGTAAATTTTTCTCCTTTTAATGACGTTAAAAGGAAAAAAAATTACAGAGTGTATATTTATTTTGTATCCAACCGGATACTGTACTTGGATTATAAAGGTCCTTTGATAAGAATTTTAAAAAAGCACAGATTTACAAAATCTAGAAGTATGTAATAAATATATAATTTATATTTATGAATTAGTTGAAATCTAAGACTTGACTACATATAATGTCAGACAAACTCCTTTTCATAGGAATGTCACCAAAAGCAATACAATATCAATTTTGACAGAAATGAACATTTTAAGGAATCATGTAACCAGATGATACAATGTACAATGGTATAATACAGGTTGAAATTTTTACCAAAAGCACTCGGAGTGAATTGTGGACTTATTTTGGATATATCTACATAGTGAAGTAATAAAATCTTACTTCTAAGAAGTTCTAATTCCATCAGACCTGACAACCTGAGTTATTTATTCCCAATAAAATTTTCTCTTGTCTTTATAGCAACATTATATACCAAACACTCAAGATTTGTTTGTAGACCATTGACAAATTATTGAACAAGTTATTAGTTGTTCATTTCTAAAGTGTTCAAAAACTTCGATATCTAAAGTGTTCAAAAACTTTGATATCTAAAGTGTCAGCATAAAAATCGACAACATAATGCAAAAAAACTGACAACATTTTATGAAAAAAGACATATTTACAGTATTACATAAATTTAATAAAAAGCACAACAGCTGTGTTAAAATTAATTTACCAAAAGTAAGTAAAACATCTAAGTCTCCATCTGTATGATAAAAATTATAAAATAAAATTATGATAAAGATGTGTACAGCTAAATTTTATTTAACTGCCATAGTGGGGTACATTAACCCCAGTGATTCAAATACTTGCTATGTGCTCTCCATGTGTGCTCAATATACCCAATACATAGATACAAATAGCTACCGGTAATTATATCAAAAGTGTGTACAGAAGTATTGAATATTTGTAGTGTATATTTAAATCAGCAGGGTTCATGTATATATATACATGCCCCACCGACAGTTGAATAAAATTGGACAATATACTAAAACTATGTACCTCAAGAAACTTCCATTGACATTTATTTCCTCAAATGAGATATCCCTATGATATAAAGTCTGAGTATAGTGTCTAGATAGAACAATGTTACCAGGTAAAACAATAGTAGAACGATGATGATTTATACAGTAACTAGGAACACACACCATGTTACTAGGGTGACATACATGTAACATTCTTATAACTTATGGATTCTCAAAAATTTGTTAAAAAATCAAAGCACTGGAAGCACTGAAAGAAAGATTTATTGGCAGGTATGTAAACACTTATGTCAATAATTGCTAGTAAAAATTCGTATGAATCTAGCTTAAATGTGTTAAAAATGGATGTTTCTAAACTCTTCAACATGTGAGTCACTAACATCAAACTGTTAATTGAGTCCCTTTAATTATCCGATTAGATTCTTTATACATAGATATAATTCCACTGTAACATTAACTGAATAAGTTTAGAATAATCTTTCAAAAAATGATTACAATGTATTTCACCTAAACACAAGCCTCCCCACATGATTAGGATAACTTACAATTACTGTTATACTAGGCCCAATGACAAAAACAAAAGGTTTTAAATATCCGTACTCAAAACTACGAGTAACATGTTTCCAGAACAACCAATCTTAAAAGCATCAATATACATTATTCATGGAACTAATGTACCCTGTAATTGTTAAAATTTGTTAAATAATGCAAGAAGCTGCTATAACTATCTTGATCAATTTGTAATGTGTTCAACATACAAAGTAATCCAAGATTTGGAAAACACAAGCTGTTTGAAGACAAACAATAAGGACTTGTCGGAATTTGGAATGGCTACTTAACGAATTGTAGTGCTTTCCCAAAGTGAAAACATCTAAAAATTATTTTTAACAATACAAGATAACTAAACTTTGTCTCATAGGTTAGAGTCAGTATTTAGAAACAAGCTTATCCTGGTCAAGTGTGATTGGCTAGAACTTCATATGAATAACACCAATGCTCAAGACGCAAGTCATAGAGAGGAAGACTCCAATCCAGACGAGACAGACAGGCCTCACTCTTGCCAAAGGATTTAATCAACAGCCTGTATAAACTTAAAAATGAATGATGAGGATGATGATGAAGTGAATAAATTAAGTAGTTTAAAAATGGCAAAGGGAGATAATAATTGTGTAACATCAATAATTGAAATAAAGTGTACATCAAAAGCGTCACCATAATCAGTCTACAAAATTAGTGGGTGTCCGGTTGCCCGGGACAACTAATTTTCAGTTCGGGCAACCTAAACTTTCTTTGGGGCAACCAAATATCTACAAAGAAGATATAGTGCTTGTTACTGAAATGTCCTGTTCGGGCAACCACTTTCATATCCGAATTTCGTAAAATGCATAATATTTATGAACTAAATTGCATACATTATGATGAACATGGGTTACATTTTATAACAAATATTAATTCTTATATTATAATCTGTATAAAGTAAAAGGTTAAGAAGATTATTAAGTTATTATAATAGTGCTATAGATATGTGATCATGTGGATCGCTGCTCCTAGATCAGCAAGGTGAAACAGTCAACTATGATCTTAGTACAATACTTTGGTTGATTTATTTAATTATAAATAAATAAGGTTTACCTAACCATGAGTTTATTAAGTACAAGGGGATTGACCCTAATAGTTTTATTTTGATGCATGAAAATAACAGTAAGTACACTTCGTCTTTCTGTACTTATATACATCTATATATGTATACAGCATTCGGAACACCTCCGCCATTTGCTACCCATAAACTACCAGTATGGAGCAAACAAGTACACTATTGTAAATTTGAAATAAAACAGTTTAATGATATCGCTGAACAATGTTTAGTTCAATATACAATGTATAACACAGAAATATGTTTTGACAAAGATCTGTGTGTATACTACAAGAACTATTTTGCATAACCGTTACACACTTTGTCTGTGCTTCGCCTCACATAGGTAGTAAAAACCCAAGATGCCAGGGTAAACCCCCCCTACAAATCATTCCGAGATTATTTATTCATGAAAGGTCGAGGTGTTCCAAGTGATGTTTACAGTACATGTTAAAAAAAATTCTTTCTTAACAAATCTTCAGTGCCTGGTAGCAAGAGGTGGAATTACATAAAGCCTAAAGGCATTCAATTGTCTAAGGGGTTTGAGACCATGGGTTATCCAGAGTTTTCTTTTAATTTCAGTTACAGACCCAAATTCTGGTAGGATTGGATCTGACTGACCATTTGGATTAAAAACTAACTGAAAGCAGTATTTGAACATTAACATAAACATTTTAGACAGGGTAGACAGTCATACAAAATTTGAACTACACAAATGAGTTACATGTATATTAGTAATAATTAAATATTTAGCTTTTCCGACTATGGTCTATTGAATCTATGTCACAATCAGTTTGAAATAAATCAAAATCTTACCCTGGTGAAGGTCCTCTAGAAGAGACTCGTGATACAGGTCGTGTAAACTGTCCTGGCGTACCAGATTTCTCACTAGCGGTACCATCTTGGTTATATGATAATGGCCAACCACTGTTATCTAACCCACGCAATATAGCTTGTAATTCTAATGATTCACGACTCTTGGATACATACATATTACTGAATCTAGATCTGAAAATGTAATTAAAGTTAAAGTTAACAAAATGTGCAGTTTTTTAAAAGTTGGTTGAAAATATACATGTTTATCAACTTTATAACCCCTGATCACTGAAATCTCTTTCAGGCAGGGAATCTCTCACAGTTCCCATTTAAACCTGGGTGGAAAGGAACAACTGTATAGATAAATTTCTTGCTTAAAGAAAGTAGCAGTGTCCCTGGTAGGGTTCTTGTAACCCAGGTCGTCTAGATCTATAATCATGCCTCTTACCACTCGACCACTGTTTCTACACAAAATATAACATTGTATGATAAAATAATTACATTTCACAGTCTATGTCTCTACAGATAAATTTTACTAAAAGACCTTTCAAACTGGATGGTCTTAAAAATGGAATGATCTTGATATATAGGATCATTTTTCTTCTCAAATTATGCATTTGGAATGTTAAAATCATCACAAATTACAAGATTATGCTATAATGGAGATGGTCTTTTAAGAGGAACTAAATTACCATGTTAATGTTTCACAATCACCATCTTTACAAATTACAACTATACATGTAGTAGTTTAAAATTTGGTTTTACTACTTTCAAAGCTATTGGTTGGGAAATATATATATATGTATGCCTCCCCTGTCCCTATGAGCCTACTTGAATTTAATCATAAATACAAATTTTTAATTAAAAATCAAAAATAAAATGTGGGTTAAGAATCAATTGCAGTAGATTAAACCAAGTACTCATGAAAGTGACATAAAGATTTCTGACTGGCATTTAAACTTTTAAAATCAATTAACACATAGAATGCCATATCATTCAGCAAAACCTTCATTGTACAATACATTCAATTTGTATATGAACTTAAACCCAACAATAAATATTTATTTAACCATTATCAACAGGAAAAACATATAAAATAAATCAGTATAGGACTCATTGAAATAGCTTTAAAACATCCCAAGTTAAACATAGATATAATACATAAGTAATACTACATCAATTAAGTTACAGATTCAAAGTTTGAACTTGGTGAATTATACATTGTAACATAATTGTATAAAAATCCGGACTTAAGTTCAAATAGAAAATGTCAATTAGAATATATATATAGAAAACTAAGTTAATACTTATAGATACATATAAATATAGTATTTGAGAGTAAAATGTTATATCTGATAATGTACAATGCAAATATGTAATATGTAATGACAATGTATTTAAATCAGCAGGGTTAATGCATGCATCATTGACAATTGAATAAAAGTTAATAATATGTATTCTTGATTTGATTTGATATATAAATAGGTAGTGAGATAAAGATAGTTGCAATATTGAGACAATATTATATATAATGCATGCCCTTCTATCTTTAAACATTGGATGTTGAGTTACAATGAAATATTGATTAAACAATGAAGTGAAGCTTAATCATAAGTTTGTGAAGCTTAATCAAAAGTTATCATCATTACCGTATATTTTCCATTCAATGCCCCCAGAAGAATTGAAAAAGGGAAGGGCATTAATAAGAGTACATGTGTCTGAAAAAGGTTAAATTTACAGTAACACCGTGAAATATGTAAGTTCTAAAATTAATGTCCTTTTTTAAAAAAATAGGGGGGGGGGGAGTGTTTATAAGGGGAGGGGCAGCTAAATGAGAATATACAGTATTTCATTAGAAAAATAAGTTTATGATGTAATTTTTGCTAGTTTATACTAATTACTTTAGCTCAATTGTGAAACAAGTTCTTACAACTTAGATTAATCTCTTTTGAGTCCTCTTCCTGGTCCCCCAGTACTGAGCTAGTAGGATAAAGTTTCTTGCTCTTAAGAAAACAACAGGGTAGGTTTTTGATGGGATTAAAACCAAAGTGGAGCTGGCTATTTAATGATTATCAGTCCAATGTTGTAACCCCTCAGCCGTGCCCACCCTATAATTTTTTCTCTTTGAAATCAAATAAATTCTATAACCAGTCAAGCACAAGAACATGAATCATCACTACAACAAACCGAGCACCATGCCAACTATGGAAGGCATGAATTATTAAAGAGCAAGTGACAGTTTTAGACCTTTAATGTTTATAAATAATTGTAACATTATCCATAACAAATATAGAAAGGTTTTTTTATATAAATATAATATATTCAATGAATTATTGTATTGTTTAGGCTATGAATGAATACATTTCACAATAACTAGGTATTATGTTATAGAATAGAATGGAATTAAAAGAGTGTGAAAACCTTTATAATTGAAAATTGACACCATTTAAAAGATATGTAAAATATCGGGTGGCCTCTCTGAACTAGTGGGTGGAATATTGTTTTTCTTTGACAAGAAGTAAACGAAAAACCATAAAATTAACTCGATGTAATATATTTAAAGTGTCTTGCTCAAAGAAACAACAGGTAGGTTTTGGATGGGATTCGAACCTCAAACCAAGGCAAAAATTGATATTCAATGATTACCATTCCAACTCTGTATCCACTTGGTCATGCTGATATTGAATATTACTTTCTCAGGTCAATATGCAAAAGCATTGATAATATTGTGGTTACTTAAATCTTTAACAAACATTCCAGTCAGCTCTTATAATAAATTATAAATATATGAAAGTGATACCATCTGGTTGTAACAACCAGTAGATCAATATAACATTGTAGTATCTTGATAAACCATGTAATTTATAAACCAACAATAATAATTACCAGCAAAACAATCTATAATATTGTATGGCTGAATGTCTGTGACAAGATTGTCAGAGTCCTTAATTGATTAAGTAAAGACATTAATTGATAAGGCTTATAATAGAATTTTTTTAAGAATATTAATAGGATAAAACCTAAGTCTCTACTGCAGAAGGCTACATCCAGGATATCTTAGATTTTTAGCAATCTGATTAAAACCGGATCTAAAATCTTCTGCTCGCCTACTCGCTAATTTAGATCCAAATTCTGGCCTTTTTCAAATGAGGGTCACGTTCAGGTGACCTTTTCTCATCATAATATTAATGACAAAATTGTTATGATATGTAACTTGTTTACATTGTCTACGTCACGCAATTTGAAATGAGCTGTCTTTTCGCAGACTGTGAATAATACCACTGTTAAGTTAGCTTGCAACCCTTGGTTTAAAAATAGAAATTATGAAATTAAAATGTTATTAATAGTGTTTCGTCTACATAAAAGCTACACATTGATTACTCGACAGAAAGGTCATCTCGACGTGACCCTCCATTGGAAAAGTAAAGATCCTGTAAGACAATGCTCTACAGTATATCTGTTTAAGGAGATTGGATTTTTAGTGTCCTGAAAGGGTTGCTGATTTGAGTCTCACCAAGAATGGTGGTCTACAATAGAATTTTTGTCAACTGTTCAGGGATATGAGGCCCTACAGGTAAATCTTTTAATGGTCTAAGGGTGCCTTTTTAAACAAGTACTAGTACAGTAATACTGTAGAAAGGGTGGTAAAAGCCTTAAAATAGTATTTTGCCAATTAGTCAGGGATATTATGGGTAAATCTGTCTTAATTTAAGACTCCCTTAAATAGTACATTACTGTTCTCTAGTAGTGCTAAAATATATGTCTTTGAACTTAATGATTCAAAATCCATTCTTTTGCATTATTTTCTGTTTGACAAAAATCACTTCTGATTTAAAAAAAAATTAAGGCTGGCTGTATAAAATAGGGTCAGTTGGGAATACAGTAGCTTGTAATTATTTTATGGCCGTATTACATGACAATTACTATTACTTGATAATACAGACCAGTACATTGTTTATAGAAAAAAAACATTGATCAAACTTTTTATCTTAACATAACTGAGGGCAAGTGGTAAAGTCATTGATAAACAAACTACTAGAGATTTCAAGAGATTTCAGTCAATTTATTCATGTATGATAACAAACAAATCACTTAAACATTATATGATAAACTTTGTCTAACATTGTCATTGTGTACATGCTTAAATTTAGTTTTTTAATCTTTGCATTTTTTACAAGGTAAACCTGGGTCTCAGTAGGCTATGAGCAAGATATTGAATCTAGTGTCCCAAAGGGGTTGCTGTTTTGAGTCTCACCAAAGATGGTTGAACTCTTTCATGAAAATTAGATAATAATGTTCATTTTTCTCTATTACTCTATTAATAAGGTCAATGGTGAGCATATTGAGCTTAACAAAGGGTCAGTGAGTACTGGTTATAGACAAAGGTCAAGAAAAGCTAAGTTAGGTGAGCTGCCAGCCCAACAATGGCCATAATTTGTGTTGATGCAGCATTTAACTACATAAAAACATTATACATGGATGCATCTAAAACTTCTTTGTATTGAGTTACAATTCAGAGGAGGGGAAGAGGGTTCTGCCACCCTAAGTATCATTCTTAAAAAAGCTAATTCCATGTTTTGTGATTATTTTGAAAATTCCAGAAGGTGGGGATGTCCAGTGCCAGTTTCACAAGTATTTCTGGGGTGTCTAGAATCCTGACCAGACACCTTAGTCACCATTATATTCATCTATCAAACAGAGAGTTGCCATGTGTACATATAAACAGAACGCTATCAAGTAGAACATCACAGCAGACACCTTGTGTGTCATGTTGTGCCATGTTAGTGTCAAGTGTACTGTTTCCTTCAAATCAAGTGTGATGTATGATTTTATTGAATCAATATGAGGAAAACTTCAAAATACAAATACCAAGTGTGAATTCATAACATGAATATGTCAAAAACAAACATTGACAATGTGTGTTTTAAACATAACAAGATATGCTTTAAAATATAATGGACCACTAGTCTAAAATAATCTAACAGGATGTCTGTAAGCAATCAAAAAAGATATATTGTAATGATTTAGTCTGATTCCTGTCAAAGCCATTCATAATTAAGTGACAGAAGTTTTCAAAAAATTGACCATGAAGAGTCAAACTTGGTATAAAGTATAATACATGTAAGTTTTAAGATGTACATGTAGTATTTAAATGAACTGTACACATTTATATGTTTTTTCATAGTAAGTATAGTGGAGAATCGTAGGGAAGACTGGCCTTGCTCAAATGAGTTGCCCCTTTAAATGAAGTCATATATTGCCATTGTTATTATCATCATAATTATCATCATCAACATCATTATTATCATATATTTTTTTTATTTATTGGATTTAACGCCGAATCAACACAATTAAGGTCATTTCACGGCGTCCAGCGCACCTAACCTTGCTTTCCTGGACCATTGTCTATAACCAGTACTCACCTACCCTTCCATAAGGCCGGAAACTTCTCCATATTATCTAAACAATGGAGGAAAATCGACATTATTGTCAAATTTTCATGGAAGGGTATAACCTCCCCAGGTGGGATTCAAACCCGCACCCCCTCGGGCACGAGTATCCAAATCCCGGCGCGCTACCAACTGCACTATCAACCCGGGTTCACATCATTATTATCATCATCGTTATTAATTACAAAGATAATTGGACATTATGTAACAAACCAATTTGACCAGCACCAACGGTAAATGTACAACAGTAAATGTACAACAGTACCGGTAATTAATATTTATAAATTATTATATTTATAAATGACACTTTCAGGCTGTTCCATGATAATCCTTCATTAACAAGACTTAGTGTGAATGATGATTTGAAATATACAATGTAATAGTAAAAATCAATGTGATATTTTGCATACTTACCCAGCACATTGTTTTAAATCATTAAGATAATTTTTCAGGTCACCACCAGGTTGTACATGTGTATCAACAAGACCTCGTTTCTTATTAGAAGCTTCATCTATACTATGTAGAAACTTTAATACAGCTTTATTCTTACTGTCAGTTACACTAGTGTCATCATGATCATAATCCTGTTATAAAAAAATTAAATAATAAATAATTTATTAAAACAGTAAAGTTCCACCATAAAGACCATCAAAATGGATAGTTAGTTATTAATTTTGTTGTGTTTAACGCCATAGCAACACATTGTATAGAACATATAACGGCATCCAGCGCACCTAACCTAGATTTCCTGGACTCTTGTCTATAACCAGTACTCACCTACCCTTCCACAAGGCCGGAAACTTCTCCATAAACCTTATAAATGGAGGAAAATAGACATTATTGTCAAATTTTCATGGAAGGGTATTACCTCCCTGGATGGGATTCGAACCCGTACCCCCTTAGGGACACTAGATTCAAAATCCAGGCACCCTACAAAATGGATAGTTATAATAGCATAATGACCTTATTATTTGGGACATTGTTCTTCTCATATGATGCATTTAGGACAACTAAATGCCCCCATAAATCGCATGATTTTGTGTAAATAATTAATATGATTATATAATTGTACAGATTTAATTATGAAAATTGATTTAATTAGTGGGGTGGTCTCAGAATCAAGGAGGTCTTGTGGGGAGAATTCAAGTGTGTATATGTACTGGCATATATTTTACCTTTCTTTACCCAGGATTCAGAAAAAAAACATAGAGATTATAGTTACCCAATTAAACACTAAATGATAAAAGCAAACATTGTAATATGTAGGTAATTTATACATTATTAATACAAATATCAAATTTACTTGACAAATTAACATTATTATAATTGTAAATGAACCATATGTTTTAATATAATGTTTGTATGATTGGAGATCACTGTTCCATTAGATCATGGAACTTGGGTACTTGTGTAGTGAGCTTTACCCCTCAGAATACCTAATTTATGTCCGAAAAAGGTCAAACTTCAATGGGGCTGGTTATACCCTACCACCAAATTTGGAAAACTATGTATTTTCTCTACCATTGATAAAGTACTCAGAGAAGTCAATGACAGCCTTGTGACAGGGTGGGTAAGAACTAGTTATAGAAAAAGGGCAAGGTAAGCTATATAGGATAGGTGAACTGGATGTCATAAAATAACCATAATTTGTGTTGATTATACTGCTATACTCAATTAACAAAAATAGTGTTTGTTTTCGTACAATTTTATATTCCCAATCTAAAATCATATTATTTATCCAAAATTTCAATCCAAAATTCCCAATTGAACTCAAAAAGACATTTTTGAAAAGATATATGTTTCAGCTAAAAATTATACAATCCCAATAATATTTTTTTTTAATAAACTTATGAAGAACTAATGAAGAATGAAGCTAAAAAACTTGGTAAAACTGCTATAAATTGTTATTAAATTTGCTTGACATTTTTTCCCTATTTACACCAAAATGCCAATAAAATTCCCAATTCTAGGGGTATGGGTCATTTCCAAATTTGTGGAAAAAAACATTGAAAATACTCATGAATTTAAGTGCCTTAGTTGAGGTCCTGTTGATATATATCTGTGTAAAAAACCAAGGTTAATAATTTCTTGGTCAGATTAATCTAGATGTATTATAAAATGTTTTAATACCACAGGTCAATGTTAGCAGACATTGTAAGTAATAGGCTAATAGCTAAATATCTAAGATTATAAAGAATGAAAAACTGTGCCTTATAAGATTATAAACTCTTATTGTAATATGGTCAAATAACCAGACTTGAACAGTGGCGTATCCAGGCATACTCCCTGTACGACCGGGCGTACAAATCGAAATTAAACCTCAAAAATAGAAAAGGCTTAAAATGAGAAAAATGCAATAAAAGTACTGCCTCACCCGGGTAAGGGTTGTTTTTTCAGACCTTCGCTTCTTTAGGAAGTGCAACACAGACATACACAAAAAGTTTCAGTAGATCTACGTTAATTTTTAACCACAGTTTGCGAAGGTAAGTTTATGTCGCGAGATAATCTATTACGTTCTTTAATCATTTCACTCTATACACATTACCAACTGACGATGGGATACGAATCGTTGAATCGGACTCGATGCGTACTTGACGGAAACACTTGTGAGTTCTCAAAATAGGTGTGCCGCGAATGTGGGTGTTTCCGCCAAGTACGACGAAAGTCCGATACACGATTTATCCCACCGTCAGTGAGTAATGTGTTTATTACATGTCTTTATTTTGTATCTAAGAGTTAAAAATACACTTTAGAACATAAACTTAGCCCGATCGTTAGCTGTTTCGTTTTTTATCTGATCGGATTTAGTTTTTCTTTAAGCAGATGGCATATCGGAAAGCTAATAACGCGTCAAAAGAATGGATGCCGTCACGCTTAGATTCCGTTTTCCACACTAGAAAAAACAAGGGGGAATACCCGATATCAAAGAGGCATATAACAAAAGAAAAATATTAACATTTTTATAGCTTTTCATTGGTAATTGAGAATTTTTTCTCGTAAATATGTACCTCATAAAACTGTCTGATAGTTGCCAAAAATGCTCTCAAACGCATCTCCAGCGATGTAGAATTCAAAAATTTTCCGGGGGGGGGCATGCCCCCGAAACCCCCCTAAATAAATGGTGAGTACATTCAATTTTCGTCTAGCTACGCCCCTGTTGAATTTAGACTCAGATTATTATAAGTTATTAGAATGTATGCCAAAAATAACTTGATGATGTAAATATCAAAACTACATAATTTTTAACGTGCAAATGTTAAAAGCATTTATTTCAGAGCAAGGCATTGTTCTGTTAAGATTTTTTTTATTAAGTTCCCCTGCAAAAAAATCAACCTGGTTGATGCAAAATCATGTGTTTCATGGCAATTTTTATGACCCAAATGGTTAATGGAAAGTAAAAAGAATATTATGACTATTTTCATATCAAAATCATCAATTTAAATGGTCCTTAATGTAAAACTTTTATGGTGTAGTCTACAAAAAGAACTACTGAAAGTGATTGTGATTATGTAGCAGAGGTATAATACAGCACTTGTGCTCCCTTGCCTTCAAGCTAGCTTTCATGGCGACGTGGTAGCTTACGACACGAGAGGTCGTGGGTTTGAATCTCAGTTCAGACGTTTGATTTTTTTCTCAAATTAAATATGGTGCCCAACGTAAATAACCCACTAGGAATTGTTTGATTGCACCCTTAGATAGTCCCACAGACAATCAAAATCCACGAATTTGAAGACAAATTCTGTAAAGAAAGAGGATGTATGTAGCAGAGGTATAATACAGCCTTTGTTCTCCTTTGTGTTCAAGCTACCTTTTATGGTGACATTGTAGAGTGTCCGCTTACGACATGAGAGGTTGTGGGTTTGAATCTCAGTTCAGACCATTGATTTTTATGGGGTTACAATTATAATGACCAATACACTGCAGTTGTAAATGAGACAAGACGATAATTTTAATTTGCAAATATAAAATCTACAGAAATAGGTTCTAGTTCAACACCCCAGGAATATTGGATTCCACAAATGGTTTATATCATTTAATTCATTTTGAAAAAGGAGTATAATACCAGTATACCAACATTTGTCTCTTGCATACAATTTGTTGGTAATGACAATTAATAATGTACAAAATCAGAAACAAACAAAAAAACCAAAAACATATTATTACCTCATCCCCATACTGTAGAACAGACATTGCTAATCTTTCCATGGTTCCTAACTTTAAACTTAAATCAATTAACTCTTGACCATGTGGTCTCTTTATTTGAATGTATTTAGGTTTTAATGGATACTGGTCACCATCATTATCATCATCATTATCATCATCATCATCGTCCTCAAGATCATCAGGACCAACAAACAATTGTAAGGCACCTTTTCTAGTAGTGTATGTTTTAGGTAATGGGATGCCATCAGCAGTTGGTTCCCTACTTCTTTTACTAGGAGTATATGACATAGCTGTAGAACGACCAGAGCGGGAACCAATGGTTACACCATGGAAATGTGAATCTTGATCTATTTCTGGTAAAGTACATTCTCTCTCCTGAAATATGTAAGAATACACAATGTATGTGAAGAAATAATGATAACAAAAATATCATAATAAAGAGGGGCACACTTTCATGAAGTTTAATCATAAAATAATTTCTGAGGCCATTCTCCCTACTACCACAGATTCTTGATCATGTAGGACTGTTGTCAGTCACTGATGGAAGTATTCACCTAGTAACTAGAATAAAAGCTAAATCCAGAGATTGAATCTATCCAGGAATAGTGAGTACCGGTAGGTATGCAATGATATGACCTATGCAGTGTGTTGCAACAATATTTCTACTGCTGATTCTTATAAAGAGGTCACCAGGTGTTTAATCAGTTCCTTTACAAGCATGTTCCTATGTGGGAGTCAAAATTAACATTAAGGGAAATATTCATTGTAAAATCTTCAATAAATGAGTATAGTAATGTCGGTTTCGAACAATTACATGTACAAAACAGTTACTATGTACACAGAATATATCATGTATATTAAATTGCATATCACGGGCTTAGTGCAAAACAGTCGTAACTCAGTTTAAAAAAAGAGTAAGATACAACCAATATGCACGAAGCCTGTGATATATAGAAGTAACAGGATCTACTATGACTCTATTATACAGAGCCAAAGAATTCAAAGAATTGAATTGATAAGATAAGTCAATATTTGTTTTTGGAGAAGACTTGTAATTAATTGGTAAAATTTACAAATGATTTCATTATATTTACATGTTTCATTTTATTCTCTCTTTTTACTCTATCGTTGACATTTTTTCTATAAACAACAATTGAGTATTGTCATGAAATTCTCAAAGCTTTGATTCGGTGGGTGGTATAAAATTCATATATATCATGATCATACAACTGGTGAACAAATATACAGTTCACTACAGACCTAAAGACATGATGGTCTTAATAGTTTAAAGGTCTTAATAATTATGTAGATCTTTTTTATCTCAAGTTCCATATTTTGCTTTTCAGGTGCAGTATATAATGAGTCCAATGGTAAGACGCGCACTTAGGGATCGAGAGGTCCTGGGTTCCAATTACACTAGGGGCACTGCTAATTTCCTTGAGCAAGAAATTTACCTGTGGTTGCTTCACTCCACCCAGGTGTAAATAGGTACCTGCCAGGGTGGTATTATTTTATTGCGCTAGTTTTTCAGCTGCACTAATAAGCGGAGTAAAAGACTCCCCAGAGAGATTAATAGATGGATACCAGTAGCCTGATGGCCAGGGATAACAGCTGTAAAGTCGGTGAACATGTGTAAGCATGAAACTTAGACTATAATATAGCCATTACATTACATTTTATTTGCAACTAAAATGTAGCAAAAATGGCTTGTTTTTGCCAAAAATAATTTTGTATTTATGGCAGAACTTTACAGTATTGGTTATAGTTAAACATTATTGTAACAGCACAATATACTTTTACATCAATATTGTTATGTAGAAATTACAGTTCTGGTATTAAAATGTAATACTTTCCATTGTACAAATACATTAATATATATAGGTAATTTAAATATATAACATTTCAATGTATGACAAAATAAATTCTATAGCCAATCAGACGCAACAGAAATCTTCAACGTAATGTCTTACAAAAACTATTGTTAGCCTATATTTAAAGTAAAATTTTGACAATGACTTAAGGAATTCAATACTTCTTAAGTGTATAATAGAAAACAAGATTAACTAGGTGAAAACAATTTGTAAACCATGGTTATATTGAACATATAAATAGTAAATAGTTGTGGATATAGTGTATTGTATTAACTATGTAGATGAAATACAATATCAAATAACAACATATAATCTGCCCACCATATTATCATTACTTATATGAAGTTATGTAGACTTTTTCATTGAAATAATCATTTTTTTTTTGGAAGTATGAAAGTAAATATAATTTGAAAGAAAAAATAAGATTCAGTATGAAGAAATCAGGACAACATTTAACAAATAATACACAAATCTATAGATTAAAGTTACCATATCAAACTTTATACAGTTTTGAATTTTATAACAAAATGACACTAACAGTTAGTTATGAATCAATTTTTCTTTTTAAGAAGGATTGTATTTGAGACGACATATTTCTGTAAAACGAGTGAATTAGAAACACAAATTTATGGACCCATGACTTAATATTTTATTATTTAAATTGTTTTCAAACATGTTAAGCCTCAGTTCTAGAAAATTTGATCAACAAAGTGTACTTACACTAAAATTAAGTATACGATTATGTTTAACTTACTTAATGAAACCCAGTAGAAAACAAATAGAAAACAAATATAAGTATATATACCCAGTCTTGTATAAATATTGAAATAATTTAAAGTACAAGGATAAAGTTTTGAAAGAATGAAAACAAGAGGCAGATTGTGCATAAAATGTTATATCCGAAAAGCAATCATTAAACATACAGTTTACGTATATCTCACGACATACGAATTACACGAAATGCACGGGATTACGTGTATTTTTTTCGTCTGCAAAAAAATGAATATGAATTTGTTGTGTTTTTCCCCCCAGAATTTCTTTAAGCACAATATCCCTGACTTACGGATAGTCAATATAATTTGTAAATAAATCAAGTTAAACAATCAACATTTCGAAATAAAATTATACAAACCCTTTTCTCTCCAAAGTAGGGATCCACATAACCGGCCGTCCAAGAGCCATAGCCTTTACTTAGTTGACTTAACATGGTACTATTAATTAAATTAATATCCAAACATATTTACAATATATACATAAATAAATAAATAATAGAACAACTTAACTCCTCTTAACATTCACTAAACTTATGAATCGCTGTAAACATGTTATTGTATTGTATATTGGAAATTATTAAACACGGCTTTATTTTAAATAACGCTTTCTTAATCCATTCCGGCACGTGTGTATTGAACTTTACGTAAATCGCTTTAAAATGTATAGCAAAATACCGCCTCTGTAATCACGTGATTATTTAAGCCGCGCCTTTTAAATCTTTTCAGTAGAAATTGACAGTTGGAGTCAGGAGGAATATGGAATTATAAAATAGTTAATCAAAGTTCTTTTCCAACATTGAATTTGCATTTCAGACAGCTGTAGTCACAAAATTCGTAGACGATGCCAAGGACCCTATGTATATGTAGGGTCCTTGTTTATGTATAGAACGTTATTTAAACTGAAACCTTTTCAGAGCCTGAGCCTTTTTCTTCCCTTCTTTTTCTAACCTGGTTATAAAGACGATGAAAACACAATTATACTAACCAGTTTGCTGGTACGTGGTATAATTGTGCAGGGGGGAATCCAGGATTTTTTCTAGAGGGGGTCCGAACTTTTCTAGGGGGGTCCGAACTTTTATAAGGGGGGTCCGAACTTTCGAAACCCCAACTACATAATACACATTTTGCAGAAAAGGTGCAACATATTAATAATAAAAACTACACAACCTTTAAATTTATGTTTATCACCGAGAAAAATTGCTTCAAAATGACTTACAGTCAAGAAATACACTAATGGACAAGTACATTTTCCAAATTCTAGGGGGAGGTCCGAACCCCCCTGACTCCCCCCCCCCCCGCTGGATCCGCCTATGTTGTGCTCAGAAGAAAGTGGGAAAATAACTGGGAGGTGGACGTGAAGGTATATAATTATATAATACGAGTACATGTTCTAGTTAGAGACTTACAGTAACATACACCTACTTTACAGTACTGTTATTTCACTGTGTAATTGACAATTATATCAGAATATTTTTATTTTTTCTCAAATCTTTTTATATCAGTTCATTTACTAACAGTACAGTAAATATCATGCTTTTTCAAAGTTCGTTAACTTCACATTGATCTGTAAAGGTTGTCAGTACATGTACTTAATAAGTACAATTCAATCACACTACAGTAACCTGAATGTGCGACGCTTTTGAACGCATATCATTTACTGATTAGAGTAAAATATAAGTTAAACCCCATGTTGGAATTGTTTATCAGTAGCGAATATTTTTTGTTAATGTCTTTTGAGTTAATGATATTAGAGAGCTCAGACTGAGACCACTACAGTCTACGAAATTAGGATATGAAAGTGGTTGTCCGAACAGATCACTTTAAGAGCAAGCACTATAATCTTATTTGCAGACTTTGGGTTGCCCAAACTAAAAAGTGTTGTCACGGGCAACCAGACACCCACTGAATTTGTAGACTGTCGTATATATGATGCTGTCAGATGTGAAATGATTTCATGCATGGAGCACAGGAGCTTGATATTCGGTATCGTAGTTTGAAAAAATATCTCCCATCTAGTGATAAAAACTATCATAAGATGGAAGTTGTTTTTTCAAACTACGATACAGAAGGTCTAGCTCCCGTGCATGATAAAATGCCTTTTTATATTGGGTCCTAAAAGCAAGTTTACAATCACTGAAATTATTTTGATGTCGTTTCTTGTTGATAAATATGTGATTTGAAGGCTTTATAAAGCAAGTGCATGTACATTGCATGACTATATACTACAATATAAAGTAGTCCCGAAATAAGGAGACCTCTAACTAGTACAGTGAGATATAAAACATAGATCTCTAGTCTAGGAAGAAATCTTGACAATTTTAGCTTAAAAGCTTAAATTCAAATGCACCAGCACACTGACACTATATACTTGACTTTGTTTTAGTTCCTAGGTGTATGCAGAAATAAAGACTGAAGTCTGGCAGTGGTCCGTCGTCTGTGAAACATGGAGAGTGAAGACGTTGTTACCTATAGCAGGTTTGTCATTGTGCTCACAGACTACATAAAGGCATTGTATATGTACAGTAAGTATCATAATTAATCAACTATTTGTGTCATTTGCCTGTACCAGAAGATCTTATAATTTCTTGGTTTAACATGTACAAACTGCGCCTATTTACTCCTCCCTCCGACTGAGATATGGTATATCTGTTTCTACACGATGATTGTTTTTAAATCATTCTCGTACCCACAGGTTATCAAGATTCTAAATAAAAAGCATTTGGGAACGAGAATGGTTTAATGGGCTCGAACTATATCATGACCTGTCTGTCATGTTGAAAATATCGGTGAAATTTGAGTTAAACTAAAATTTTACGTTTAAAATTCAAAAGCTTATCAAAACAGTAGTTTTATGTACTAATCATTTAATATCGTTCACTAGAGACGGTAAGAGACCAACAAAACCACCAAGTAATTCGCTTTGTTTCTGTACCTTCTTTGACCATATCGCCTGTTCAACGGTCAGCGTTTTAGAAGTACCCGACTAAACTATTACGTCCACGGTTTCAAAATAAATTGATTACAATAGGTCTCGAAATAAAAAAGAAACTAAATGTCAGAAAGTTTTGATACACTTAGTAAACTAAATTAACATTAAAATGCATATAAACTTACGACACAGGAGCTTAACATTCTATATCGAAGTTTGAAGTATTCCCTCGTTTTACCTTGACATAAAATGGGTTCAACCATTTACTTTACATTACGCATGCGCAACAGTTAGTCAACTGCTTCCGTTCAATACATCAATCATGGTAAGTTGCCGGCTTATATATACTCTCAATTATGCACATTTTGCGTTAAATCTTGAACAAAAAATAAATAAATTGCAAAGACAGATTAATTTCAAGTGATATGCATTCATGTATCAACCGTAAACGGTCCATTTCTTGTGTAATATCGCAAATAAACTCGCCACGTATATAAATGACAACTTCCGGTTAATTTCGATCGATTCTGTTACGTTTGGAAGGCATTTTTACCTACTTTCTTTCTGTGACAAGTGTTTTTTCTTATCTGTAAAATGTTTTTATGTTACAAATCATGTTGTGCTTCCGTCTGTAACAACATAATGCTTATCTGGGCGTGAATCAACCCGCTGTGAATTATGTCGCGAAAACTGATAACTTTGACATGTGTCACAATTCTTTAGAAACGAGTTTATAAACTTTGACATGTGTCACAATTCTTTAGAAACGAGTTTATAGTTTTATGATTTTTTATCATGTATGATTTTTTCTGTAACTATGAAACCATGAATTAATGTTGTAAACTAGGTATGCTGTATGTTTTCTCTTATGACTATATGTTTTCTTATTTGTTTGAATTTCATATTTAGGAATGCTTAAATCAAATATCTATGATAATATTATAATTAGCATTCTAGTAACATCTGCATCTTTATTTAAAATATTAATCTCTCAGTCATCTTCATTTTATTATACATATTATTACCTTCTATAAGACTCATATAAATATTCTTCATCCTAAGTTTGATTATCCGAGGGAATATGTTGCTAGCTACTGCACACCAAGCAACCACATTTGACCCTTATAAAGTTAAATTGATTGTCACTGTCCCTCTTCTTTCTACTCTCAACCATGGGTATTTAATCCTTTAATGTCAAAAAGAAAGTTTTAAAGTAACACTTAGCTCTGTAAAATGTGATCATATAGTTCCTGCACATCTCTAATTAATGAGAGAGTGCAGTATACCTCAACATGCGGCCTTGGATCTCCCTGTCCAGGCTGTCAACCAATTCCTATATTCCTATATTATTCCTATATTTTGGGTTTCATTCCTATATTTTCAAAAGTGTCCTATATTTCCTATATTTATACTATATTTTGTCCATCATTCCTATATTTTTGTAAATCATTCTAATTTGAACATGTCGAGTATGTTTAATTGGTTTTTTCCATATATATTTGAGTATTTTGTATCTGTTTCCTCTTATACTGCCTATAAGTTGAATATAGTAAGTGCCTATGATGAGTTGATCTGGTAGGTGGCTGTCAAGTGTCAGTATTCATGTTGCCCTAACCCTTTGCTACTTATGCAACTCTTTTTTAGCTCGACTTTACGTAGTAATGTAGAGCTCTCCTACTCGCCCCAGCGTCGGCGTCCGCGTCCGCATCCACCTTTCTGATTAAAGTTTTTGTGCAGTAAAATACTTTCTTCTATATCTTTGTTATTTCTTAAGATATTAACTTCAAACTTTAAATATATGTTCCTTACTATCAACCACATCTCATGTGACAAGGTATATAACTCCAAACACATTTCTTTCAGAAGTATCCCCCCTTGAACTGATTAAAGTTTTTGTGCACAGATTAAAGTTTTTGTGCAGTAAAATACTTTCTCCTATATCTTTGTTATTTCTTTAGATATTAACTTCAAACTTTAAATATATGCTTCTTATTATCAACCACATCTCATGTGCCAAGGTTCATAACTCTAAATAATTTTTTTTTTAGAATTATCTCCCCTTGAACTTAGAGTTTTCTTTCAAAAATGTTTGTTTTTACTGCAACTGTTTTATTCCTTTAGGTATTGACTTCAAACTTTAAATGTACATTCCTTATTATCAACCACATCTCATGTGACAAGGTTCATAACTCTAAATATATATTTTTTAGAATTATCTCCCCTTGAACTTAGAGTTTTCTTTCAAAAATGTTTGTTTTTACTGCAACTGTTTTATTCCTTTAGGTATTGACTTCAAACTTTAAATGTACATTCCTTATTATCAACCACATCTCATGTGACAAGGTGTATAACTCCAAATATATTTTTTCAGAATTATCTCCCCTTGAACTTAGAGTTTTCTTTAAAAAGTGTTTGTTTTTACTGCAACTGTTTTATTTCTATAGGTATTGACTTCAAACTTTAAATGTACATTCCTTATTATCAACCACATCTCATGTGACAAGGTGTATAACTCCAAATATATTTTTTTCAGAATTATCTCCCCTTGAAATTTAAAAAATGTTTGTTTTTACTGCAACTGTTTTATTTCTTAAGGTATTGACTTCAAACTTTAAATATATGTTTTTTATTATCAACCACATCCCATGTGACTAGGTTTATAACTCCTTATACATATTTTTTACTCCTGTGACAAACACTAACTAAGTCGAGCATGCTGTCTCCTCTGACAGCTCTTGTTAAAAACCCCTCTTGAAAAATTTAGAAGAAATGTTCTTTGTTCAAGTTTTCAAAGTGTTCTATTCAACCTAATTTTATTTTGTAGTCAATGTCACTTATTGCCCATTCACTGCAACCTATAAAATACATTGCTAAATTATACTACAAAGTAAAGCAATTGCAAGGGTATTCCAATACCCTACTCTACTTGTAGTTAATTAACGGTACCACTGGTGTGTTATAGATCTCTAAATCTGTAGGCATGCATCCTTCCACTCATTCATTGTATTTCATCAAAAATATGGTTACATAGTTATTGAAATGAAATAAATCAATGAACCTGTTTTTTTAGTGACAGTGCTAGAAATTGTATAGTATGTCCGAAAACATTGTCTAGTATTTTTTCTTAAATGATTGTGGGTGACAAATTTTAGCCTTAGGTTCAAAACTAGCCCTGTTAGGGTGTATTTTTTTCTCTCAATGTATATAGTACATTGTAGTTATTACTTCAGTAAAACAGTCAAAAATATCTCATGTAACCATTAAGTCAAGAACCTCCATATTTGGCATGCATGGAAAGATCATTTAAGTGACACATTTGATGCCAAAGGTAACCTCTGTTTAGGCGTACTAATTTTCATAAAGAATTTTTTATAGAAGTCTTAAAAAATATTTTGTAAGTAAATTATATTTAGAACTTTCATGTTAGGCTTGCATCATCTACAATGTTCAAAAAGTGAGAGCAAAATTGACAGAATTCACAATCTTAACATAGAACAATTGTTTAAATATTTCTGTATGAAACCATGTGCCCAGAGCTAGTAGAGTTTTTATGTAGCATCATCTTGGGGTGTTCTGGACTACACTGATAATTTAAGCATCTTCCCTTTGGAGTCACTGATAAAAAAGTTGTATGAAATAAGAAAATTGGAAGTCCTCATTTAGTTACTTCGATGAGTAACTGGCATGAATCTTTCATTCAGTTTGCTATGATGTATGATGCATTATCAGTTGATACTCTCTTATCATCAGCTCTGTGGATCAGGAAAGGCTACATCAGCTGGTGTAATAAACGGCAGGTTTCTGCTTGTATCAGATCAAATGATGGAAGAATTTATTTTCTCAAGATAGATTTAAAGCCCATATTCCGGGTACCACAATATTTTCATTTATTATACCCAGTTAGTATATATAAAACCTGTCTTTAAACAATGAAGTCATTAACATAGAGGGATTAGAGACAAAGTAAAATTGTCAAACCATTTTCTTTTAAATTTTACCATTTCTTTAAAAGAGTTATTATTTTGTAAAACATGCATTAACTCCAAGATAGTTTGTAGATATTATTTTTTTCATTTAGAGGTACATGTAGTTTGGTCCATGATGCATTTAGTCATTAAAAGTAATACACCGATACTGAAACTTGTATTTATTCAGAACATGTACTTATTCAGTCTTTGTATTTATTCAGAACATGTACTTATTCAGTCTTTGAGCAATGATAGTATGCGTAAAGGGACCTAAATGTATTGGAATAACGCTCAAAAGTTCCTATATTTCTACTTGGTTTTCTCTAAAAGTTCCTATATTTTGAAAATAAAATTCCTATATAAATTCCTATATTTTTATCAGTGGTTGGTTTACAGCCTGCCTGTCCTATGAATTTTAGCTGAACTATAGTTGCCAAGATTGAAGTATTTAATCTGTAGGGCTGCGTATCGTGGCCAAGGTCGCGATACGATACGCATCGCGATATATGCCTCGCGATTACGATATTAATCGCGATACGATGTAAATTGTAAATTTGGTATGAATGCGTAGACAAATTATGATATCATTATCAAACAATCATAAAATTTAAAAAAAACGAAAGCGTGGGTCGCGAAAATGGAAGACATTACGAAATAATGATTGAAGGAATTTTGTTTTAAAGAAATCGAAAACCACATTATGAATAATAAAATACAAATAACTTTATTTGTTGTAAAATAATGACAAAGTTGTTTGTTTCTAGTGGAATTTAACGAATATGCTATTAAAAAATCAAGTAATTATGTCTATTTAAACTGCCACACAACACGCTAATAATTAATAACAAGTATCGGCTTATCGGCAAACATAAAAGAAAGTGTTATCTTCCGCAATCAATGTTCACCAAAGTTTGTCACGTGTTTGTTAATTGCTACTGTTTGATTACGTAATCAATTTTATCCAGCCGTCATATATGTAGCACTATTTATTTTTTTGGAGGACGCCTTACACATAAGTCATATTGTCTATGATTGTTACAAGCGTGGATAAAAATGTAATGCGTATTGTGGACTCTCGGCTGGATTTTTAGCGTCCAATTAATAAATTGCTTGTAACTGCAATTTTTATGTTCAATTATCCATTTTTAGTAATATTGCTATTGGAATTGCTACCAGACATTCGGTCTTGCGATCCGTATCTTTTTAACGAACCGTCGGCTTTTAGGACGGACTCGGTCTTCGGCCCGGTAGCTAGATTCGAAGACTGAGGTACCCGTTAAATTGAGCAAAATAGATGTAATGAAACCAAATGGCATAGAATATACGAAAAGTTGTCAAATTCGCGATATAGCCATATTTTCGGCGAGTGCCCCCGACGGGCCCAATAGACGATTGATATTGCGCCATTTGCTTTCATAAGGGGCCAATGGTGTGCTCTAGATTGAACACTGAGTAAAGATTGCAATTGCACGTTAAATGCTATAGATACAAATGTATATAGTATATTTCGTTTTAACTGATTTTTTGTAAACTAAAAGGCCCTCTGAATCGCGATTTTTAGGAAGCGATTCGATACACCCGTATCGGACAGTCGCGAATACGATCTCACGATGCATCGGTGAATCGTTACAGCCCTATTATTAATCTAGTTAACAGCACAGTTGCTAGTTTATAAGCATTTATTAGTTGTATGCTGTTTATATGAATTCCAATTTAATTGGCTTGCTGGTGATTTATAGTCATAATAGCATGGGTGAAAATAAACATTGTCATAGCATTATTTAATGTAGATATAAACTTGTATGGACTCTATTTTATTTTATTTTTTTGCTTTTACCAATTATTCAAATCAATTAAATTGTCTTATTCTATTTGTTTATTTCAGACTGTGCCCTTGGAACAGATGGTTCGGTATGTCAGCCCAATCAACCCAGCCGTATTTCCACATTTGACAGTTGTTCTTCTAGGAATTGGAATCTTTTTCATGGCATGGTTCTTTGTGTATCCTTTATAGCAATGATAGCTATTAGAGTCATATATAAGGAGGAATTTGTTCAAAATCTTGTTGTCAAATTTACACCAGATGGTTTAAACAGTGGTACCAATGGTGCAAAAGTTCTTGTACCTTTTCATTTGTTAAAAATGTTTTTTTTTACTTGGCATGGTTGATAGGACTCTTCTTTTAATCTACCCTTAATACTTTACTTAACTTAAAATGAGAAGGAAATGAAACAATTCAGTAAGTCAGTTACAGTCATTTCTTAATAATAGAGTTTGAAGCCTTGGGCTAGTGAAAAACTTATTCAGGCTAGTTGTATAATCTAATTCATTTAATTGGCTTGCTGGTGATTTATAGTCATAATAGCATGGGTGAAAATTTTCAGTATTGGACTGGTTTCAGTATTTTGAAAATAAATTACTCTATGTAATCATAAATGTATATAAAACCTGTCTATTTCAGTGTTTTGCAAGTAGATTTTCAGTTCATTTTTTGTATTTGTATTTTCAAAATTTTCAATTTCCTCCAATGTTACAATAGAATGTGTAGTGAATCAGGCAAAGGCTTGAATTATATGCTGGAAGAATGTCTTCTACAAATTATTGCCATGCATTGTTAAGTTGCATCATTAGCTTAGAGCTAGACACTGTTCCTCTCATGTACTATCATGATATTTTTTAGCTAAGTATTATTCCTTAACTAAAATATTAGTTATGAAGTAACATCAAATAAATTTACAAGAGATGTATTCAAAGAGTTACTTGTCTCATTGGTAGCATCTGTGTTTATGGGATTTGGTGTTTTATTCTTATTATTATGGGTTGGAATCTATGTTTGATACTGACAATTGTGGTAAGTTCTCATGAATTTTGTTTTCTTTAATTTTATTTATAAATTTTAAGATAATTAGTGTGCGGAGTTCAACATTAATTTTTAAACTTGCTTGCCCTACAGCTTGCCTGAACTAAATGTTCTCTAACAGTAACAGGTTGCTTGAACACTAATATAGGTTGTTAAGGACAATGAAACGACCTTTATTATGGAGCCCTGAATCATTGAATGTGTACATGAATAAGGATTGGTTAGAATTTCTTGATTACATCTGTAACAACATGGTTTTGTATGTTAAGACCTAAGGTTGGTTATAATTCAGCAGCTACATCAAGATATTTATAAAAACAATGTAACCCCTGCTAATATAAAACATTATGATCAGATAAAGGGGACTTATGATTTCAATTCTTACTAATGTATGACATTAATTGTTACAAGCACATCTTGAGATGTAATTTTTGTTGGAAAACAATTATTTTTCCTATGCAGTACTATAATGATGAATAGATATCTCATCTACATCTGTGAAAACATGAAGTTATTACAATTGTTCATATTTGGAATCAAGTCAATTCTCATGATAATCATTCTCTCTATTTCTAATCGTAAGTTTTTGTAAAAACGTCATTGTAGAACTGTTTGGTATACAACACTACAAACCTATTATTACAGCTGATCAATGAAAATGAGCATATAAAGGGAGACTATTCTGTTTGGGATGATATATGCTATATATCAGAGTTAGTTCCCTTATTGTCCAAGTGTAAATAAGTTGAGATCTATAGTGTGATCTTGATGTTACTATTAGTATTATCCCATGTATTTAAAACTAAGGTCAATGTGTAAACATAGAAAATGTGTTAAATCAAATGTTCTGCTTTTATTTTCAGATTTTATTGTATGATGTGTTGGTAGTTAAGCTGTGACCAAAATGCATCTCATGTCATTATATTCATCATCATCGTTGATCGATCATGTATACATTTTGATTATAGTTGCTGAATGGATGGATGTTCATATTTTGTGCTGGTTATATGTATTTTAAAGATATTAGAATTATGAATAAATGTATGTTAATATATGTCACAAAATATAAGTTGTTTTGATTTACTTTATAAGTTATTAAGATATAGAGAATATTTGTTAACTTGGGTGTTAGATTGGTTTTTATTTTGCCAAGTGAGCTCAGAATCATATTTTCATGTAGGTGAAAATATTATCTTCTGACAGTCTACGAAATTAGGATATAAAAGTTGTTCCCCGAACAGGTCATTTTAGCAGCTAGCAAAATATCTTGTTTGTAGAAATTTGGATGCCCCAAAAAAATCTTTGATTGCCCGAACTAGAAATTGGTTGTCCCGGGCAACCGGACGCCCACTAATTTTGTAGACTGTTCTGAGCTCACAGGTTGAAATAAAAAGATCATATTCTAATTTTACAGTTTCACTCCTTTGCCTACAAGCTAGCTAATATTGCCATTGGTCAAGTGCTACCTTATGATAAGAAACATAGTGTATGTGGTTGATTTTTACAGTATTACAACTACTCACAACAAATATAGCTTATTGATGTTTCATAGGATGTTGTCAGACAACTAACTACTTTAAGACTATTCCAGTCTTATTTGCATAGGTATACATAAAAGGAGAATAATCCATAAGTTAATAAATAAATTTGAATTATGTCCTCTTTATGAACAACTCGACATCAATATCACCAGTGATAGTTTCAAAAAATAGGTCAAGTATACATGTAGTTTGTTTTTTCTCAACTGTCTAAACATGAATAATTTCTCAGTGACTTTGTGTTCTTTGTCTAACACTTGTGATATTGAGACAGTTTGTAATCATTCACCGTGAAATTATTCAAACTTTGACAGTTGAGAAAAAATGACTAAAATAAAGGAGCTGCTTGATCTCTTTCAAGTATATATAAAAGGGAAGTAATCCAAAAGTAAATGGTGAAATTTGAATTATGTCCCCTTTATGCACTACTAGGCATTAGTGCCTGTCATCAGTGGAACTCCATTTAATAAAGAAGTAGTCCACACTTATAAGTGTAAAGGGAAATAATCCGAAAGTAAATGATGAAATTTGAAGTACAACCTCTTTATGCACAACTAGACATCAATATCAACTGAGAGTTTCAAAAACAAAGACAAGTAATAGAGGAGGACTTGTTTGCACAAGAATTTGCTTATAAATTAAAAAACAAAATAATCCATAAGTAAAAAAGGAAATTTGAATTATGTCCCCTTTATGCACAACTAGACATCAATATCTATCATCAGTGAGAGTTTTAAGAAAATCGATCCAGTATTAAAGGGGGAGTTGCATGCACAAGATTTTACAGACAGATGAATGGACGGACAACCAGCCCCATAACATCATACAGTCATTTTGTATACAAAAAAGAACAGTTTAGAAGTAGGGTTTTACTATTTTCAACACTTATACCAATACTATGTAATAGTTTTTGTTACCATGATAACTAATATTCCATGATGAAAATTCAGTTTTAACTAGGTCAGACACTGAGTAAAGTTACAATCTAATGAATTCAAAATTTAATCTATATTTGATATAGAATTGGATTATGCCACCAAGTGAAAACTTTCATAATCAATGAGTAAATACCAAATTATATAAAAAATTTTACTTGGTCCTGCAAACATAATCTCTTTTGAGGTTGTTTCTTATACATGTAATGTGGCATCTATTAATTTTCTCTTAACATAAAAATTAATACTAAAATTCTTTTTTAGGTTTAACACCATAGCAACACATTGTATAGGTCATATCATGGCGGTCAGTCAATCAACTCAGTGCTCTTGAAAAGATTAAATCTCTGAATTTTTTTGTTATAAACTAGTCACTAAGCACTGAATATTGCCCTACATGATTTAGAATTAATGGCAGAAGGGAGAATGGCTGTAGAAATCATTCCATGACAAAGCCCCACAAAAGTATGCCCCGTCTGGGAATTGAACCTACAACCCCTTGCTCAGTAGACTTGTGTGCTACCAACTGAGTAAACCAGGCAGGGGCTTACTGAAGTACAATGTACAAATGAAATAAAGCACCATATACATGTACATATAGTAACCCATATGTCAAAATAAATGGATGAATTCTGGAACAAAGTAAAAGCTAAACAATATTTACATAGATAGTTTTATTTTCAGTTAAAAACAAAACAGTCCAAAACACAATGTTAGTATAAAAAATCTGGGACGGAAATTGTAAAATCATCACAGGTTTGGGATATAAATATATGTATTGTCAAGCAGTATTAACTGGCACTCAATTAATTTCCTTTTGAGATTGTCGTAACAAGCTCTTTTATACTCGTGGCTAATAGGAAATGATCAGGATGTTATAAACTATTTATGAATAGTGTTGTTTTATTTAGTTCCAAATTTAGCTCCATGTAAACTTCAAAATATGCATCGAGTACCAGATTAATACTTCTGGACCATAAAATAATACCATTAACAATAATAACTAAAAACAAAACATTTTATTAAAGTATAATTCTTAAAATGTCAAAGCAATTACTTTTTCAAACTATAGATGGAATTTGATACCCAAGTAGACTTACTATCATGAGCTGTCCATGTACAGTGCCCACTATACAAGGTGCTAAAGTAAACAAAGTCAAACAATGACAGGCAATCACACTGAAATGAGTGAAATCTAAAGTGTATCCTTTCATTGGCTGAAGAGCTAAAATTTGCACACTATACATGTACTTTTAAGTATTAAGGGCCACAACCCAGTCATAATGCATGCTAGAGTTATGGAACCTGGTACTTGGCCTACAATAACAGAAATATGTGAAATTTCATGAATCTCTTCAGTGATTTCAAATATATAAAAATCTTAAAACTTAACTGTGAAGTCTAATGCCTACACAAATGCACAGCTAAAAGGACAGCCCCACTTTTCTCCAAATAGTTGAGCTAAAATTATAAATTACTTGATTAACTTAGTAAATTGTATCCAGGACATATATCCTAATACAGAAAATTGACTAGGGTTAGTAGATCTAAACATGTAATGATACATCTTACACATTGTTTGATAAATGCACAGATATTTACAACACTGACTATACATAACAACATGACAAAAATCACAGAGAAATTGAGATAGACAACTTGTAGAAAACAGGCAGAATTAAAATATCTAGATCATTTAAATGATAATGACCCAAATTTGAAGATTATGACCTATGTGAGCCTTGAAAATCGAGTTAACTATAGCTTGTAAAAAATCAACATGAGACAATGAATACAAGTTATACATTATTAGCAATTTTTACATCCATTTCGTAAGTTAAAGTGTACTTTCTGAACATTGTAATGTAATAATCTAGCTCAGCTCTGTTTTCACAAACTATAAATATACAACATAACATGTTAGACTACATTGCATTCATTAGGAAAACAAAACAATAAGTGTATACAAATATTTGAGAAAGTCATATAAAAGCAAGGGACGTTTTATTTAGCAAATACAGTCAGTATTTAACATAATGCTTCAATTTTGTACATGGCCATCTAAGCAAGAATGAATAAAATGTATATAAATACATTTCATTCTAAATTCTATCCACAAATAAATGGATGTGTTATCCATCCAATGATCATACTCTCTCAAACGGTGTATGTAAAATATTATTGAGCTTATCGGTATACAAATTTAACAGCCAGGTAATGGTGTTCGCTATACGAAATCTAAAATCCATAGAAACACATACAACAGCAGTAACTACAAGTACAAATATATATATTGAAACATGATGCATGCACATCAGCTTAATGTAACACAGCTCTAACACTGTTTTTTAAAACTATTCAGGACGCATTTGATTAATAAAAAATAAGGTCGTTTTTACTAAGAGCAAAATTCCAGTTGGTTCCAATGGACCTTTCCATGACCTTACCTATTAGCATATTTAACAAAGGTTTACAGTTACTTTTTGTCCCACAAACAAGTTGTTAACAAAAGAGCACATGCTTATATTTGTGGGTAAATGTATTGTTATTCAAATAAAAAGGTTGCACTCGGAATGGTCCATTGGACAGTGGGGCATAAGTGACATTATACTTAAAGTTTAAGATGAAAACAGATTTGGTATGTTTTTGTTTGTCTAGTAAAACATTTGGAAAATAGAGTTAGGGCAGTCACTGTCTTGCATTCACCCTGTGTCATGTATGTAGAAAAAGACAAAATGGTTGACAAAAATATTATGCACAAGTTATATCACAGACATTGGTATACATGTATAAGGCTGAAGGTGGTTGAGTAAACAAGCAACATGGAGATAATATGAATAAAAACATTAATAGTGTTCAAGCTTAAAAAATACTGACATGAGATTCTATAAAAAACATCTGACTATAAAAAGTAGTGGAAAAATACCCTGAATAATTAATAATAAAAAGTCTAGAAGTCTAGATGAATAAACATGTTTTGATAAAAAACTCAACAAAAAAAACCTAAACAAAATACTGAAAAATAATACCAGTTAGACAAAAGGAACAAAGTAATAAATAAAACAAAAACAATGAGACATATGAGTATTAAAATCTTCACAAGTTATATTGTAAAAAAACTGCCCTGAATTTTGAAATTTGATCAAAGTTATTCTTGAGTCTTAAATACTTAATTACCTAACCAGAAGACAAATACTGCCATATTTGTAGGTAGAAGGACAACAACATAATAAAAACTGACAAAACAAACAAGTGTTTTTCAATGTATCAGCCTAGAAGTTAGGTAGACAAAGGCCCAGGTCTCAAAGAATTATAGGTATTAATATCATTTTTTTTTCATAAACAGCACTATATTGTACTGCAAGTTAATTGTTCACAAGAGCTTTTTACTCTACCCTGATGCTAGACAAATCAATTCTAAAACCCACTTGTTTGACAGTTCAATATACTAACCTGGAATTTCAATACCCCAAAAACTAAACATTGGTATACTTCAATAGATTGTCAATCACAAAAGCTATACAATAATTAAACATGTACAATAAATAATATGCACAAGCTTTTTTATATAACATAATAAAAAATAACATACAAATAGAAATTTCTGTAGGAACTTCTGCTTTCTCTGAAGTTGACAATGAAGCCATAGAAATTTATCCCCATCAGTCTTATCACACTTAAAATTATCAACAGATTCAGATTTTACTTAGTCTGCATCAGTCATCAACTTAACCCACTAGCCCTTAGCCCAAAACTAGTGAAAGTTACATATTTAATATAACAGGTGGGGCTGGTTTGAAAAGTTTGCCCTTTACTAAAGAACATAATAAATCAGGCTAGTACTTGGGAAAATTTAAGTGGATGGCTGGACAGAAGCCACATTCTTGTTTCCAGAGGTTATAAAGATTCTCGGTCATTTTATCCTTTTTTGAGAATCTTGACAATCTTTAGGCGTGAGAATGCAGAAACCAAAACACGTATAGTTTTTGAAGAAACAAAGAATTTAGACCCTACAAGAAATTTCAAGTTATATGGTATCAACAGTGAATGTCATGGAAGTGAGGGTGCTCTCAATATAAAATACTAACTATATCTATAAAGTAAACATAATATATATATAAAACAATATGATGGAAAAACAACAATACAGCTGATATACAAGAAGTTATTAACATCAATAAGGCACAGATATAGAGATATTCGAAGGTAAAAAATCTAAAAATATCACAACATTTAAACATTTTGATATTAAAAGACAATACATGTGTAAAAATCTTACGCTTGCTAGTATTTTTGTGTGTGTGTTTTTATAGTAGGCACTAAATAAACTTACACAACTGTTAGCTTACATGTGAACAAAATTTAAGAATACATATATGTACTACAGTGTATTAGGAAGTATTTATGAAGCAAATTATTAAACCACTAGTGTTGGCATAGTTAAAGGATAACAGCTTAAACCTATATCAGAAAAGAAAGTCAAGAAATATATCTAACAAGAAATGTATTGTGGAAACCACATTAAAGCCGAATTTTAAAACTTTAACGCAAACATTACAAAGGGAACTAATCCATAATAAAGCCATGTAGAGTTGTGGTTACTTTCTAATTCTGTTCATCACATGCTATGTTATCATTGTATGAAGTTGCATAAAGATCTGACCATAAATGGCAGAAATATATGCTAAATTGAAAACTTTAATGCAAATGACACCGAACACCTGCTCGTGTTTCGCCAAACTATTAAGCTGAATTTTTTCGTTGAAAAATCCAGCTAAAACCCATATCAGTACACATTTGACTTTAGTTTTGTTCTTTAAAGGTAATGATTACATGCATAATATTATAAAGCAGTTGATATTTAATATTTTACCTAAAAGAAACAGTTTGCAACAGTCAATATCTTACTTTGAAGTAAATTAGATGCATTGTACTTATATTACAAAATTTTGGCATTGACTTTCACATTTTGGTTAAGTGGATACAAGATGGTAATATACATGCAGGCAAACAAGTATGGCAATAAGTTGCTTTATGCTGTGTCTTTATAATATATTTTCGTCATACCACTACATTGATTTTATCTATTCAAATTATACATGTATAAGATTGCAGATATTGAAACTTTCCTTACACAAATAAGACATGACATGTGATTAAAATATTATAATTATCCATAATAATGTGTTACAAAATCACTTACAGATCCAGTAAAGAAATTATAACTAACAATAGAACTAAAAACAACAATAATGAAGTGTAAGTACTTGTATAAAAAATTAGTATGAAATCACAACAAAGAAGTACAAATAACACTAAATTGTGCTCTTACGTAAGTGAATATAATCTAAGTCATGATCATAAAAAATAATTTCAGTATCATTAACATTAGTAACATTATCAGTAACATTAGTATCAAAATTTGAAAAAAATCATATTACAACAGTAAAAAAAAATCAAGGAAATTCATTAAAAATTTCTAAAATTTTCAGTCACAACACGCCAGTCTTTTATATATTTCTGCTCTAGGCCTTTTCCTAATCTCATAAATATATAAAAAATACTATATATTGCAAACTTTTACTACCATGTTTTAAATAAATATTTCTAAAATTATTCAAATAAAAATTTTGATTATTACTCCAGGATTAGTCACAGAAATTCATGAATGCAGGCATTAGCCCAGTAGCTCGAAGCCATAGACAAGTGAAAGTTGATTCGGGCAAGTAAAAATTACTTATTTTATAGGCCATGACCGGTATAGTGGGTAAAATGAACCTTTAAATAAACCCAATGATAAACAATGTTAAACATACTCAAACATGTCACCAATAATTAATATTCTAAACATATCAGGAACCATGATAATAAAACAATTAAAACAAGGAAAATATAACCTGAGGTCATAATTAGGTTTGAAATAAGAAATATACAAACTTATGTAATAAATTAACAATCCTGAAATAATGATGATGGTAATATTGAAAATTGTTTCATAAAAAAAAAACACTGAAGAATGTGGTGCAAAAATTGTCAACTTAGGTTCATATACAAGTACTGTATATGCCTTTATATTGGTGGGCACAAATATTAACGTTTTTAAGATGTTTTTATATTTGCGGGGTCAATATTTGGCAGTGTGAAGGCTAACAGCCAACATTAACCCATGTTCAATGTAAAAACTGCCAAAATTAAAACATTAACAATTTTGGATTTTCGTGTCCGAGTTTGTTTATCCAAATACTTTGTCACTTTGTGAGCAAAAGTTATAATAAAAAACAATAAAATAAATAATAATAATAAGTATCTAAACAGCACTAGGAACTGGAACAAATTGCTGCCTTGTATACAAATAGCTGTCTGTGCATTGAGAAGAACAATCATTGCTAACATAAGTCTAAGTTTAGAATGGAAGTTTTGATGCAATGAATATTGAAAAAAAATCTAGCATTTTGTGTCAAATTGTAAAATCGTGATATAACCCAAAAACAATAACACAGAAATGTTTAAACCTTTTCAGAAAAAGTGGGGTTAACAACAAGGAAACAGAATTTAATCGAGAAGTTAAATTAAATAAAGTATTTTAAAAGTAAACTTTCCACAAATATGCCATCAGAATCTACCAGCAAATCTGTAGCTTGTTTTTGTGTACTGATTTTTACACCACACTCTTCAGTGTATATTCCACAATGTATATTCAGCAATGTATATTCCATGTATAATGTCTATTTGTCATGTTCACCCAATAATTTGAGACAATCACCATCCAAGTAAGCGTTGAGATTTTCTATTGTACTTTTCCACAAATATTCCTGAAGTTCTTTGTTTCTAAAAAAACAAGAAAAGTAATATATATGTACAAATGAATAATCATCACTTTAATAGTACAATGTGCAGAAAAACACAAAGCAAATATTGAAGAGTAAACATTCTCATCATACATTATTATATAAACAATACAAGGCACACTTGAGAATAATTTATCTAATAGTAACAAGAAATATCTTTAAAAAGATATTTAGCACTATGCAGGTTTGATTTTGTTTAAGTATAATAGACTTATTTGCTGTCCAGTCAAATGGCGGGTAGTGTACCATGACAAATTTATAATCAATTACCATAGTGACTTACCCATAAAACACAGGGTAAATAGTCAAGAATTACTGTCCATGCTACACACCTGTTTATTACAAATAACCAATGGTACCCTATCTTTTATCAAATTCTCTATACTGGAGAAGAATTTCATTGGACATACAGGTGTGGTAGAGCAAATTGTATTGGTTAAGAATACATGTATAGGTCAAAAGTTGGTATAGACAGCTGTGCCAAAAAGTTGTTTCACATTGAACTAATCTTAATTGATATCAACCATAAGCATTGTATTATAATTAAATACTCCAATATATAATTACCTTGACTCCTTACTAGGCCATCTTGGTTTATCTCTAGGGGCCAGAAAGTAACCCCTACTAAGTCCCTTGATATGAGGATCTAATGCAGCATAAATAGTAGTATCTGCTCCATCTGAATCATGTTTTAGTTTACCTAAATACAGTAAAACATGAAGTCAGTAAATAAATCATAAATGTTAAAAATGTTAGGTTCATATTCTGTAACACTGTAACATGGATATTTGAAGCAAAAATAACACTACATATAGGTGCATCGCAAATAGGCAGAGCTCAACATTCAACTAGGTTGTCTGGTTGGACAACCAGCCATATGATTAAATTGCCTGAATCACACATCTACAAGCAGTAAAAAGTTTCCCAAACCTAAATATTGGGTTGTCAGGGGCAATAAGACAATCTTTAATGCCCAGCACTCAGATATGACAGGTATCTAATAGACCAATACTAAAATTTTCACAATCAAAGAAAGCTATAACAACACAACTAAGGCAATAGCATTCAATATTAACTAATACCTGTAAAACTCTTATTCAGAAAGCTTAGAATTGAAAATAAAACATTCTAGCATAAGAACTAATGGAATAACTATAGGTATCAATGCAAAGTAGAAAATAACTGTTCAGACAAAAAAATATAGTTCACATAATTTATTGTTTTCGAGTGACTGGACTTAAAATATTTTGCATTAGCAATCACAATAGTTTGTATACAGATGATATCTCCATCAAAGGAAAAGAAATAAACCATACAGATGTTATCATGCAAGCTAGTAAAATACACATCAAAACTTTATATGTTTTTATTAATTTTAGATGTTAGACCATTTTAACTGATATTAAATTAAGTCTAGATCTAAAATCATTGATGCAATTAATAGGTATTAAGGTAACCCTAATGTTGTCAATTTTTTATCTAAATATTAGAGCATATATATACCATATAAATACTGTATCAAGCCATATACTACTAATTGACTCATACTAGAACTAAACACTCTTACAAATTGTACAACAATGGCAATTAGGTAAGCCTAGATTAGCATTATTATAGAGAAGAAGTTCATGATCCTAAGCATATAAATTATCCATTGAAACATTTAAAACCCAGGTTGATAGGGCAATTGGTAGTTCTGCGGGATTTGGAACCTCGTGTCCCAAAGGGGGTACTGGTTCGAATCCCACCTGAAGAGATTATACCCTTCCATGAAAATTTGACAGTTATGTAAATTTTCCTCCATTAATATGATATATGGAGAAGTTTTCGGCCATGTGGAAGGGTAGGCGAGTACAAGTTATAGACAAATGGTCCAGGAAAGCTAAGTTAGGTGCACTGGATGCCGTAATATGACCTAAAATGTGTTGATACGGCATTAAACCAAAAAAAGAAACATTTAAATGTAGATGAAAATGATAACTTCAGTACATTTTTTCCGGTATTTTATTTCATTTATTTTTACCATTGAAACACTCAGAGAGATGAATGCCATTTGGGATATGACATGACAATTAACAAAACCTGAAGTGTTGCTGTTAACAGGATATTTGGGAAAAGGGCCAAAGGCCATACTTTATATAGAATATTTGGGGAATTTTGTAGCAATGTCATTGACAGGGGAAAGACAAATTCAAGGTAAACTCAAAATTTGGGGAAAACTGTTGGATTTCAAAAATTTCAGAAGGGGTCCATAAATTGCCCCTGTTATATAGGTTCATAATAAGGCAAATGAATGTTGAAAGCTTTTAATCATTAATATTGTATTAATATTATAGGAACTAATATTACACACTGAAGTGTTGTATTATACATTGTTTTATAACACTATAAACTTACATAGTAGGACATCAAACAAATAAACTATATACAGGAAAAAAATAAGTCATATACATGTACATACATTGTAAAATATCATGCAATGCTATAAATCACTCATTTAGTTTTGTTGTAAAGTTAAAATTTCTTGTGTAATTGCCTACAGAACTTTTTATATACATTTGTATATTTTATAAAATCTATTTCAGGAGCATATCATTTCTTTTGTTTTTTTGTTTAACGGCCCCTATTCAACAGTCATACAAGGCATACAATCCATTCTTATAGAAAGCATCAGTACTAGCCTACCATCCTACATACCAGTTAAATACTGCCAACTATTCTCTCCTTGAGAGCTATGTTTGTTAGCTTTTCACACCCATGACCCTTTTACAGTAAGAGGTTAAAGTGATATTAAGACAGCAACCTTAACCATTCTACCATAGAGGTGGTTGCCATCAAACTTGTCTAAATACATGTAGACATAGTGAAATCAGCTCATTAGATATTCTCTTAAGTCTATACTATTCATTAAATTACATTTAAATATTTAATATAAAATTATTTTTTTTACAGGAGATTCAAATAATTATCCTCTAATAGTACAATGTAGCTAATTTCAGCCATGGGCAGAAAATCATTTCCTCAATGCTCCAATGTGCAATTAATGTAAATTTTATTGCAAAATATAATATTCCTGTAGTATATGAGGTGACTGAGGGACTGAATAGCATGGTTCACCTAAAATATGGCATTTTACTGCAAAACTATAAGAAAGTATACAAAAGGCTGAAAAAGTACATCATTTATTTATCATACTTAAAAAGTTTTAGCAAAAATCATGTACTCATAATGTAATTTTTTTTGTATTCGTATTATATTAATACTATTTCATTTTATCTAACAGAGATATATATAACAAGAATTGTTGTTTGTACAAAATTTGACATCAATTAAAGGGTATTACCACCTAGAACTTCATTGCATGGACTCTATATACAACACAACATAGCAATCTTGGATGGACCAGTTTGCTACCATGTAGCACTAGCTAGCAAAATCTCTTTTACTAGCCGAGTACCCTCAGAACATTCTAACCTTTCATTCTTGTTACATATATCTCTATCAAATAATATATATCATGCTGTATGTATCTAATACTTACTACATCTTAAATAGCATCTTCCTAATAAACATTGAAATAATAAGAAATAAAAAATAAGCATACTATATCTAAACAGCAACTACAACTGAATGTAAAATAATATATCAGCATCAAAATATAATAAAGCAAGAATGAAACAAAATGCTAGCTTAAAACATTGAAAGCTTAACATTAACACTCATTATTCAACAACATTTATCACTTAATAGTAGGGGTGTAATGGTTAACTAACATATCTATTTAAATTGCAATACAAATTCTGGCCATTTTTAACCAGTTCACTTTCCTTGAACTGGTTTTAGTAGTTATGTTATGTACCATACTGATTATTTTTATCAGATTAATTTGAATAAATGCTGAAATATGCTGAAATCTTGAAAAAATCTTATTGTGTTTTTAAAGGTTATTCAATAAGTCAAAGGAGAGAAAACATTTCACCAAAAGACCATTTCAAATTATGCATTTTTCTAACATATACATGTAGTTCATTTATACAAGTCATTCAAACATTTGACAATGGATCATTTGAAAATACACATATTGTGTGTAATGTTGATCCAATTAAGAGGATGCACATGCATTAAACCATGTTTCGCATGTATACGCAAAAAACCAATACATATTGCAAATTATTGCAATAGGGGTTTTGTGTATTGCAATATGGGTTTTACCATAGTGTTACACCCCTACTAGCAAACATGATATTTCCATAAAAATTTGCAACCTTTAAAATTGTCTAGAGTAAAAGGCAGCAATATGTTCCATTCTAAACAATACATGTACCAATAGTCTAGACCTTTAGACTGTGAAGTCAATCATTTATGTTTACTAGATATGCCGAAGCAGCCAAACAAATAAACATGCAGTATTATAGGTAGATTTTAATGTAAACTGCACATTTACTGTCAGCTGAGTAATATATCTAAGCCAATTCATAATGTAAACAGTTCAATCATTTTACTGAACTGAGCCAAGGCAATAAGTAAACAGTTCAATCTATTTGCCAAAGTAATTAATAACAAGCTCAAATTTCATACTGAGAGTTGAATGAAACACTATTGTAACTCCATTTGAAAATGAAGGAAGTTACAACAGTGTTCCATTCAGCCCTTGATACATTCATTGACACATTGTCCACTGACCAGTTTCCTAAGCAAATCACTAGCTAGTGCTTTCGCCCCCTGTTACCCTCAATTTGAACTTTTGGTGTAAGATGGGTGCCAGAGGCATGAGAGGACAAAGGGCTAGCTAGGGATATGCTTAGGAAACTGGCCTCAAATCTCTAATGAAAAGCAGAAGAAATTATTTATTGTTGAACCATTATATGATGAAATCATCCCATTCACTCTTAGAGAAGTACAATACACATAAAATTGTGTAGACAAATATTTTTCAAGATTTATATTTTTGTAACAAATAAAAGACACTATATTCCCACAGTTTCTCATCTTGTACTAAATAGCAATTAACAAAAACAAAACTTTTAAGAGCACATTATATGAAAAACATTCTTTCAATTACTATAACAGTCATTGTCTGTTATCTTTTTAACTATTGCACATCAACAAAAACCTATACCTTCACTGTATAATAGAAAAAATTATAACACTGGTAAAAATATCAGTGAACAAACATAGTATTACAGTTGTAACAGTTTAACATGCACCTGTGGTACTTAAATAAAATTAATATAAAGATGTTTTAATGATACAAAATGCAATAATGATTTTACATCAAAGACAAAACCAAGCAATATCTTAACTTTAATAAATTTTACATTACACAAAACATAGAAATAATTTTTAACATAAACATTTTGCACTAAATAGCTGATTATGCCAGAGAGTGCATTTAGAGGGTTTCCCGCAAGACTGTAGTAACTCGGTCTTTAATGCAATGCACTTACAACAGTCTTGCAGGCAACCATCATATTTTAATCCTGCAAGACAGATATAAATAACAAACACTAGTTCAAGATAATATATAACCAGTGTCTACAGCATGCAAAGTAATCCTGTTAATTGTTGTGTCCTTAAAAGCAAATTATAAGTCAGATGATGACTACTGCAGTGATGTAAATCAATGGCTATACAAGAACCTAGGGGGAAAGCTCTAACAAATACCCTGTTTGCTTCTATTTCCACGGTACTAACCAAACAAACAGACTTCATAACAAAATGAAAGCTTATTTTTTCAAAAATGTGTTTTAAGTTTATTCTTTTACATCTATTACAGTAAATAATGGCTTAATAATGAATAATTACTTCGTAAATTTCATATTTTAGCCATGTTGACGAACTCTGTTTGACCTTCACCTTTTTCTGGAGACTGATTCTATTTCTGAATAAGATTATTTTAAAGTATTTTTGTCACAGTATAGTACATCAAAGATTATTCAAGCAAATCACACTATTATATACTTGAAATAACTCTTTAAAGAGCATGAGGACAGAAAACTGTGAGCCTTCGGAATTTATGAAAAGAGAAATGGAGATCCAACTAAACCATACTAGTAGGCTTTCATATGTTGACTAACACTATGATGTACAGTGCAGTGTAAAGAGACATTCCTAAGATAGAAGATACCTACCACAACATTTTAGACAACAGATACGACAACTAAATCCTTCTTCTGCAAGTGGATCATTAGGAAATGCTAAAGCATCTAGTTTTCCTCTATCTACAGTCAATACATCAACTGTTGGATGTTTCTCTAATACTTTGTCTAAATTATACATCAACATGATCTGAAAATACACACAAATAAATAGGCCTTTTTTTGTTGATCATGCCATTTTACTTTACTAACAAGAAATGTAATGTGGAAACCACATAAAAGCCAGATTTTCATCAATATCATAAATGACAGATACATTTGATATCCAACATATTAAAAACTTTAATGCAAAAATTACAAAGGGAAATAATCCATAATAAAGCCATGTAGAGTTGTGGTTATTTCTAATTCTGTTCATCACATGGTTTGTTATCATTGTATGAAGTTTCATAAAGATATGATAATAAATGGCAGAAAAATATGGTAAAGAAAACTTTAATGCAATTGTTAACAACACTGGACGCCAAACTGCCTGCCCGCCCATCCACCGGCCCACCTGTCAGCCAGCCCGAGTTTCGCCAAATTATAAGTCGATTTTTTTCCTTGAAAAATCTGGCTAAAAAACATGTAGGTTTTTTTTAATAATTATTTTTTTTCATTTGGGTAACTTATCAAAAGAAGCAGTCACTCTGCATTATCCTGTAAGAAAATGAAACAAAGGTCAATTACTCAAAAACATTAAGCAGAGTTTACAGAAGAACAACTGCTTTTTTGTTCATATAATAAATAAACATAATTCTTTCAAAAATACTTACTTGAAATAATTTACAGTTAGCAAAAGCCTCAAATCCTCCATATTTCTTCATTTTACTAGTCGAGGCATAGTCGGCATCAAATACAGCTTGTTTGTGAACTTCACTAGTTATAATAACAATACGACAATCATCGCCTGATTGACAGATGACAGGTAATATATGTGATATTAACAAGAAATGAGCTATGTAGTTCACTTGATATGTTGCTTCAAAATTATCTTCTGTAAATACTGAAACAATATTTCAAAATAGATTAGTTAAAATATAAATAATGGTACAGAACAATTTCACTATAAGCTATATCCGGAATTCAAATATTTGGGTTTTCCCCTCCGGTACAAACAAACTTTCACTGTCACAATGAAAACATGTGTAAAAACAAGGATCATTTTTTCCTCACTATAATCATATTCATAGCTGAAGGCTTTACATTAACACATAAGGAAAAGTTCTAATTCTGGGACTGGTTAAATATTGATTTGGGCTAGTAGATAATTTGGCCAGTGGTAATAAAACATCATAAACCTAGTGCTTGTAAAAACTTAAGTTAAAGACTCAAAAGTTTGCATTGAAAACTTCTATGAACTTAAATTCATGCTAGAATAATAGAACTGAAGTATTCAACTTCCAATGGTTTTTACCCTGTAAACATGTGTAAAGTTTGAAGTGAATCCCTTCAACAGTTGAAAAGATAAAATATTTCACCTAAAACCACTTATAAGGTTTAAGTCTAAAGAACCTTAATTTAGTAAAAAATCATTCAAGAGTTATGCAACTTGGGTACTTGACCTCCAATATTAACCCAATAGATATGTGTGAAGTTTCATGTGAATCTCTTCAATGGTTTCAAAAATAAAAACTGTTGCATTTAAAATCTTAACCAAGAAGTGTTAAACTGACACCAACGCTGTCTCTTACACACAACTGAGATGAATACCCCAACAATTCTCCAAATAGTCAATAAAAAAAGGACCAAATTTAAAAGTAAACTTACTCTCTTGTAAAGAATATGTACAGGCATTACATATAAGTACATTACATACTAAACCACTTTCTTTAAACCATTTTATAAATGCCATAACAGATTTCAAACTTGTTAAATCACAAACATGATATTGTATATCTAATTTATCTCTTTGTGCTATACCATAGGGTCCTTCTTTCTTTCTTTCTACATACTCTGCTTCTATCTTTGATATAGCCTACAATACATAAATATTCATAGAAATTATGTAGAGGATAAATCATAACAGATTATACTAAGGTTGTCATTGATAGAAAATTTTGTATCAACATATCGAAAGACAAGTATCGGTAATATATCGAGTCAGACAAGGAGTGTAATACAAGCTGCTAGAACTCAAGTATATTTATACCTCAATATATATATACTATATAATGCCCTCATGATGTTATGCATGGTGTTAAAAATTGTTTCAGACAAAAAACAAACTGATTTGTTTTTGTTTTTAATCCTTAACAGGAAATAGGAAAAATCAGAAATATAAAAAAGTCATATACATTTGTAGTTTATAGCTTTATAAAATGCTAGATTGTATCGATATTTCAAATTGCAAATCGATATGGGATCGTCTGTCAAGAATTTGTGATACATCGAAATTGTGATTTCCAATGACTGCCCTAGATTATACGGAGGGAGCGTGGCCGAGTAGTTGCACATTAGACTGGTCATCATTGGATAACAACGTAGAGGACAATCAACTATAGTAGTCTATAAGCAGAATGGGACCTTTTTCTCAAATTAGACCTAACAATCACATTGTTTTCACAATAACCTAGGTAATCTTTATAATGGAACTTTACTGTATTAATACCAGCTTAGCAAATACTATACACTTACTTCATTTTTTATTTGATTTTGTCAGCCCTCATTATCACTAGTTACAAACATACTTATAATTTGCTATAAATTATGACAAATAAAAAACATCCTATGAATCTTCCTCAATGTCTCAACAAATCCTGAAGATCTAACACACTAAACACCTGTTTCCTTCCTTTCTATAGTCTACAATAATGATTGTTATTACAATAAGTAATGTACAATCATTGTATAGTTGATCATAAATAAATGACATGTGCCAGGATATGCAAGCATGCTGTATCAATAAACATCCAAATTTTTGTTAGATACATCATATCAAACATTACAGTTGGTGCCTTAAGGCTCACTGATATTGTAACATACTGGGTTTAAGGACGTGTTAACACAATATTTTAGGTTATATAAACTTATTTAATGGAATCCCTTTTTACCCCACCTTTCCTGGACCCTTGTCAATAATCAGCACTTACCTGCCCTTTCACAAGGCTGGAAACTTCTCCATATACCTTATTAATTGAGAAAATGGAAATTATTGTCAAATTTTCATGGAAGGGTATAACCTCCATGGGATTCAAACCCGTACCCCCTAAGGGACACTAGATAAAAAATCCAGGCATGCTACCAGCTACACTAACCACCCAGATTTTATAACATGTATAAAAGCAGTGAGCTCATATTCTATTCTATTTGGACTTTATGTCATTTATCAAAAGTCATTTATTTAGAAATTCATAGTGAATGGCTCATTTCACCAGATTTCCAGCAGAGTTTCCCTTCGGAACAACTACTATAAACCAAATATAAGACATAATAACATACAGATTTTCCTCTTTCTTCTGTTCTTACAGCTAAAATCACTTTTCCACCCATCATAGCAATATTCTTGGCTGTCTCATATCCAATACCTGTAATTATATAAGCATTCACCGAAATTTAATATAGACCTATTTATTTGCCCTGTAAAGTGCCAAATTCACTGCACAATACTGCAAAACCTGTTTAATAAAACTGAAAACAGGGCCGAAATCTGTTATAAGGCCCTGGTCCAAAATCAAATTTCTGTGCTCTGATTGGTTGATAAAACAGAGCCAATATCAAAAACTAGTTGATAAGAAGTTTTTTAATAAAATTGTCATAAAATAGAGATTTGATATAGGCCGTTATTTTTCCTCAGGACAGTCATATTGGCCCTTCAAGCCTTCTGCCTTGGGCCAATATGACTGCCCTTGGAAAAACTGTTGACTGACCATGAAGTCTGACAGTTAAATAAAAAATATGTAGATGTAAATGAACTAGTTTCAATCATGGTTAATTATAACATTTTTAACAAATGAACAAACCATGGGAAGAAAACCATCATTTTTAACAAGATCATGGAGCATATATAGGGATGAAAAATCTAACAATTAACTTTCCATGGCCCAGGACATAATAACCTTTAAAAATACATGTTGAGTGGAGTCTGTGGATATTATAAATACATAATATTGTATGTAACGTTATAGTACTGCTCATCTAAGCACTAATAATGATTTAAGTCCCGAAACAGTTACTGCGAAACATGGCCGACCAACTGACATATCCTGTAAAAAAATAGAAGGTCCATCAAGATCTGCAGGTTTCCAGGACCAATTGTCCACCAGCTAATTTGATCTCATCCATACTGTTTTCAATTAATCAAAATATGTAAAATATCTCTCCTCTTGTAAGACTTGATTTGGTACTGTAAAATTTTGATCTTCAGAGGGCCTACTGCCCAGGAATAAACTGTTGAGTTTTGTGTGACAGACCTGAAACCTGTTGTAACCATGCAAGATTGCTAAGGTCAGAAAACTTACCCCCACCCCCTCCCTCTCTTGTAACTGTCTTAGTGTGACTGAGAGTATTACTATATAATAGATCATTCAATAGATGTATCATAGAGTAAGAAATTACTTACAGATGTAAATGATCTATAAATAATGATATACTATCAAGCAGAAGTCAGTAACTTGATTGAATATCACACTACCTATATTGTTTTTGTACTCTTTCAAGATACTTAAAGAGGATCTTTCAGCTAGATACGAAAAATGTTTTTTTTTGTTAAATCGTCATCAAAATCAACTATTTTTCACAAACGTAATAAATAATTATTAATTCTAAGTGCATTGAACAATGTATTTGGTCAATATAAATGTCAGTTTAGCAGAAAGTAAGTGTTGTATAACCCCCAAATTCTACAGTGTAACATAAAAAAGGGTCACAAAACTGTATAAATAGAAATTTCTGCCAGAACCTTTTATTTGCTGTTTCTTTGGTCAACTTTCTAGCTGCAGAAATTAAGTTGTGCAAGTATTCTTACAAACTATTTAAGGACAATAAAATTGAATAAAGAAAGGTATAAAATAAACATAATGGGACGATCTACAATTTGCCTGTATGTGTACATGTGCTACATGTATAACCAGGCAAGACCTATCAAATGAAGAACTTATGTATAAATCATTTTTACCTAACAAAATGATAAAATTAAATTGAAATATCTACTTAGTTTTGACCTTCACAATAGAAATTATATTTTTATACAAATTCAAATCTAGAATAGATTTATTTTACTAAGTACACAGACAAAATAATAAACTTTTCAATGCACTACATATCTTTAAAGTTTGTTGAATTCCAAAGACATAATGTCAATGAGGTGAATAATAAGTTGATTACAATGGAAGAATCAGAGCTTAAACTAGTAATTTGTAATAAAATATGCACCCTTCCATCAAAATTTGACAATAATGTCAATTTTCCTCCATTATTCAAGGTATATGGAGAAGTTTCCGGCCTTGTGGAAGGGTAGGGGAGTACTGGTTATATCTCCAAAGGTTCAGGAAAGCTAGGTTAGGTGTGCTGGACACCTTAAAAAACTAAAGAATTGTGTTGACATTGTAGCATTTAAAACCCAGTATAAATTAATTTAACAAAATATTCAATTATGAATATACTAAATAACCTTAGTATGTCAAATTCCAAAAACAAAATTTCAATGTAGATAGCTGCAGGTAAACATTTACCCAGAGAGCTTTAGATAATATACTAAGAAAGGGGAGGTGTGTCTTACAAACATGAAGTAGCAAGACAAATATTAAGTCTCTAGAAAATCTATGACTCTCAATGCATGCTGCACATTTTGTATGCCAAGTGATTAGTTCATTTTTAGAAATTGTATACTTTTTAAGTAGCACTATAAATCTGTAATAATTTGTTTTTAATTTTCAAACTTTGACATTCTCAGTGATTAGCTTTCAAAGTATTTATTAATATGCCTTTTTGATTAATGTCTAGCTTTTAAGGTATTGATATTAAAGTTTAATATGCATTTTTTTTATTAAATTAATTGATTTATTCCATAATGAAAGAAAATGTGGAGTAATAATTAAAAGAACCATATAAACCCCCATTATTAAGTTAATAACAATAAGTACATTATAAATAAAAGTCAGCGTATGACAAAAATCAGCAAGAATTATTATTCTCTAAGCATTAATCTAAAGTTTTGAGGTACCCGGTATTGATAAAAATGTTTTATTATAAACTAAATAATTATATAGGTATGAGATAGTACATTGAAGGAATTGGTTATAAATAATCTAAATGTCAATTATTTTTAATAAAAAATATTACATAATCCTACAGGAACTTTTAGAACCCAGACAAGTATATTTAAATTATATATTAAATGTTGTACGTCAAAGATTATACAAATAGTGTCAATAACTGTGACATTTATAAGATATATCAACATATTTACACAGAATAATGACAATATCATATATAAATTGTATAGAAGAATAAATGACAGTGGAAATCAAAATATACATATACTATAATATATAGCAAAACTTTGACAGTAAAATCACAACAGGAATAGGACCATTATAGCACCTTGAATATTAAAAGACAATTGCACTTTGGATGTTAGACTGGAATTAAAAGTACATTTGGACTTGGTTTTACTTTTAGCTACATACGTTTATACTACGATATACTAATTTATTTTAGCTCTTAGATGATTGTGAAACAAGTTCTTACAACTTAAATTAACCACTTTCCAGTTTGCATCCTAGTCTCCCAGTTACTAAACTAGTAGGATAAAGTTCCTTGCTCAAGGAAACAATGGGGTAGGTTTTCGAGGGGATTCAAACCAATGCTGAGCTGGCAAGATAGTCCAAAGTAATTTCACCAATGCCCTTGCAAACATTGCACGAAACAATATTTTATTATGTAAGTGGCAGATATTGAATGGGTTGGTTGGGAAACTCCAAACAAAACATTTCATAAGGATGGTCTTATATAGGAAAATTTGTCAAGCATGGCAAAAAATGGATATCTATGATTGAATTCTTTGTCCATACTTAACATTACAATCTCAATCAGGATAATTCTAAATAATTCATACAAGATATTTTACTGTATCATAATGTAAAAGTATTAAGAGATTGTCTAATTTCATAGGTGCTTACTACTTTCTTAATCTATTGTACACAATTAATAAATCAATAGTTTCAACTCAGTTTGGAATCAAACCCACAATATTGGATCAAATACAAGAACACAATTTCTAATTTTTAAAGTGAAACAAGAAATAATTCTACCAGTATAATAGATTTGTTACGCAATAAAATACAGTGCGAATTACCAAGGAGCCAATTCGTCATTATAAAATTCTCTACTTGCATACTCACTTACTTTACATCTGACAAGCATGCAGTACAGATCATACTCATAAGACCTAGCTTTTATAAAATATACATGGTGCAATTAGCAACTTATTATCCAATTACAGCCCTTAAACTAAACACCCACTGTCAAAATATCTCAGAAACCTTATCAAAAATAGAAACTATAAAATTCTGACGCTATTGATTTTTCTAGATAAAAGAATCAGAGGACATAAAGGTCATCTAAACATGGCCCCCATCAGGGCTCGAATATAGACTCGCATACTCACAAAATGCAAGTGGATTTTGGAAATTGCAAGTAACTTTTATTTCAACTCGCAAACTTTCATAAGTTAAAATTGCTGCAAAAGTACTACTGTCTAAACTAATGAGGCTCAAATCAGCATTGGAACGGCCAGAAAGATTGATATATAGTATGGTGTTTTTGCTTAACTTACCTGCATCACTACATGATACAATGAGTGTTGTTAGTAAACGTGCCACCGACGTCAAGTTTTGACGGATTGAAAAGTTCACAGTTACATCTGCAAACTATGATACCTTGGTAACAATTATGTCCAATTGTGGTAGATCTAGTACTAAATCATGTATTATGATCTAAACATGCAACATGTTTTGGATTACTAAGTGAATTGGGTGATTTAAAATCTAACACTGTTCGTATAGAGTAAAAAATGCAAGTTATTTTTTCATTTTGCAAGTTGAAATAAAATCCCATTAAAGTCCCATTTTTTGTTAAATTCGAGCCCAGACCCCCAAGGAAGATCTGATGACAGTAGTTTATAGGATGTCAACAAGCAAACATAAAACAGAAAGACAATCTCAGTTAATGTATCTAAAATCTAGGCCAGAAACCATCTAGAATCAGAGTTCTCAACAATTATATAAGTATGACTATGTGACCGCAGAGCACTCATATAACAGTACTATGAAAAGATAAAATGTTTGTATGAACTTGAAGAAAACACAAAACTTATGGTATAGGAATCAGAATTACCATGAATCATTTAAAGCACTTGTGGTAGCTAACAACCGTACTTGTATCACAATAGAAAATGTCAGACAAAAATGTTCAATTATAGAATCACTATACCAACACTTGTATCAAGGGAGATAACAAACACCATAACATTAATTTTGTAGTCAATTGTAAGTGACATGACCTAAATAAGTTCTCACAGTACTGATGTATTCAACATGTTTTCTCACAGCAGGGAAAATATTTCTGTTGTATTATAACAATGATACATCATAGACAGCTAGTTAACAACTATCTTAGATAATGTAAACATGCATTTAACAAACATTCTTACTTATGCTTCAATGTTACTAAGACAGTCATTGCTTTCATAAAACAACACTCTGATCCAACAAGACTTCCACTAACACATTAACATTTACTGACATGCTGAGACCATTTTTTTGTCACAGATTGTAGAAGTAGCAATGTCAGCATCCCAGCTAGTAGACATGCAGTTTTTCAAAATCCAAAAATATGTCAACCACATATATTATCATATGATTTTGTGACTCCTATATTTATAAGAAATTGTACATAAACAAATATTTTTCATGTTTGTTGCCTTGATATGAGATTTTATTTTAGATTTGTTGTTTATAATCAATAAAAATAAATTTTGGACTATCATTAAAAAAACGCTGTTCACATGGATTTTTATGGTACACTTGTACAGGCCACTTTTGATTTTGGCTCTTGGTAGTTTGGGGGAACTGTTGCAGCCCTACTCCAGTGGTTGGAAACACTCAAAATTTTAATATACAATAACAAGAAAAACTCAAAAGGTAGAAAACACTTATTAAATATGATGTAACAAGAAACAATTGAAGCAAATCACCAAAGAAAGCAGAAAATTAAGAACATGGAAGCATTTGTAGCTAGAAAAACAACTTTTTTAGCAGTTATTATTTATTATTTCAAACCCGTTTCAAACCCGAGATCTCCAGAATCGAAGTCAGACATGCTAACCACTACGCCACGGCAGCGGCTAAACAGTTATTGTTAAATTTTACTCAAATGTCAGTGGCACATACAATAACCCTGCAGATATAAATACTCAATATTTGTTTGATAATCCACATATACATAAATACAGATAATAATCTATACTTATCGACCATGAGTACAGTAGTACTATACAGTAAAATTCTATTACAGTATTTAGGACCATCAAAATTGATGGCCTTAATAGCGAGGTGGTCTTAATATAAGAACCTTGTTTCTTCTCAAATTAAGCATTTGGGACTTAAAAATTATCAAAAATCGCATGATTTTGCAATAATTTAGGTGGTTTTAATAGCAGAACTTTACTGTATTGAGTATTTAATCAGCCTGCATAATGAAAGCACCGCTCGCTGACAATCAAATAAAATATAACAATAGAGTTAAATATAAAATAGACAGTTTATGCAATCATTATCCAAGAGTATTAGACATCAATGCTTCTAAATAAATGAATGAATGCTTCACAACACACATCAGATATTACATAATCACTCATATGAATTGACAAACTTGGATCACATTTTTCAATGGAATATCCTTGGTTTAGTGCAAAACGGATGTAACTCACTCTTTTCTTATATTGAGTTACGACCGTTTTGCCCTAAACCTGTGATAATTGTACATTATGATAGATCTGAGATTGTGGTATAGTAATTTATGTTAGCTTGATTGTGAAACAATTTCTTACAACTTAGATTTATCACTTTCAAGTCGGCTTCCTGGTCCCCCAGTACTGAGCAAGTAGGATGAAGTTTCTTGCTCAAGAAAACAACAGGGTAGGTTTTAGATGGGATTCAAACCAACGCAAAGTGGGCTATCCAATGATTACCAGTCCAATATCATAACCACTGGGCCATGCTTGCTCCTATAAAAAATTATAGACCTATTAAAGGTAGCCACAGCGCAAGAGAAAGAGGAAGATTATTGTAGATTAAAGGTTAATAACATGTTAACATTCCTGATCACTGTAGGTGCAAGTACAGTCAACCATTAATGTTTACCTTATTACTACCTGGACCTGGATTTAGACCAACATTGTTAGACCAGATCACTGAATGCCTTTAATGCCTTGAAATCCGTTATTATAATACCAATAAATAACTTACAATAAATGTTGACAGGCTGGAGTCAATTACATGCAATTTACTTAAAAATAAAATTAAGAAAAAACAGTTCCAAAGCTGTAACAAATTTGCAAACTGATAGTACCAGCAAAGATGACTATGTCTTTATCACATATTGCAGCTAATATAAGACCTGCTCGAGGTTAGGTCATCTGACTATGGACCTGGGATCATGTCTTTGACTTTCAGGTATTGTATGTCCATTCTCCACCTATCTTGGAACCAAGTCTGGCAGTTTAGTCACTCACTAGCAACAGTGAGCAATATTAGCAATTGTGCTAATCATAAAGTTAAAGGCTTGGATTTGGAGATCTAGGACTGATCTTTGAATAAGATTGTGAGTACTCAGTAGGATGACCAACCAATGCTATATGAATGAAAAAATGTTAAAGGCTTTAATACCATACACTACATTACAAATATGATAGTTTAATTTATAGAGCGAGACTCCCCTGAATGTAAATTGTATTCAATATTTTAACAGTTTAGATCTAAGTCAATATGTCACAGTAATTCCGATGATCTTGAATAGTCAATACAATACAAGCAAAGATGTCAGTACTCAAATACTTAAGTACATAATTGATTTTTTTTCAAGGTCAATTAGGAACTACGTGTAAAATGTTTTGTTATCAATATGAAAATTGTACATTCCATTTAGTACCGAACTTAAGACATTTAAAGTAACAAAATACTTGGCAATAAAGGTATATCTACCGTCAAAATAATCTCTGCACTAATGAGCACAGACTGTTATAATGATTTTATAGATAACTACCTGCTCACGTAAATATGAATTAACAGCAGAAAACTAAATGCCAAATGCTATGAAAATGTTATTTTCTTTGTACATGCTAGTCTGTAGACAATTATACACATCAAAGTATATGGAACACGCCAAGACTGACTGCATGTAGTAATGACAATTATAACAATAACTGGTATTCTGGAATAATCAGGTAATTTCATAATTAGACAATATTATTGTACACAAATATTGATGATGTCACAATAGGTCAGGTATGTGTTTCCAAACAATTACTGAACTATGAACATTGTTTTTTCGTAAATGGATCAAGGAATCCACTTGATTACTATGGAACATTTGTATGTGTTTACATGTAAAGTCAGGGTATATACCGGTAGTCACACGGTCTTCAGAAGGTAATTAACTTATCAATTAACTCAGAATTGTTTACCACAAGACATAGCCAGTTTTAACCAGTCCAACATTTTCTTTCTTAAAGACAGACTACATTTAGATGAAACTTATCATAGTAGAAGCAACAAATTATTGTTATTATTATTGAGTTTGTCCTCGGCTCTGTTCCTCACACATATTTGCAGATTATGATGTAACGTAATATTACTAATAAATCATTCATTCAGTGCTTTCAGCACTTTGATTATTATTATGCGTTGCTTTTACAGAATTTAAAATCATATCAGAATTCATTGATTTAGAAACCAGTAAAATCTAGATCTAGTATTAAAAGAAAGTATGTTTTGAACTGTATTATGTTTGTTGTAGACCAATAAACAAACTTTCTGCCATTTTTCTATCCTATTGTACAAGACTGACGTCTGAAGCCAACTTCTTGACATTTAAAAAACAAATAATCATCAACAAAAAATCAAAAGCAAATGTAATAGCAAACAAAAGCTTATAACGTCAAAATATTATAGTAAGACAATGAAAAAACAAGTTTGACAGTTTTAAAAGAGTTGCATGACGCTGCACTTAGTTTAAACAAGTTGAATGACACTGTACTTTTATATAAAGCATTGATCAAAATTTCAGTAAGGAAAATGTCCATTGACTTATTTCTTTTGCTTTGGAAAACAACATTGATGTGAAAGTGCAAAACTAGTCTACATCTTATTATTATTTATCTATAGTTAGACCAGTTTTGCACTAATGCATCAATATTATGTATTTACATACCAGTATAAGTCTACTGAAGTAAGTCGATGATTCTCAAGTATGTATTGTACTTAGATTTTAATTGATTATTGATCAATTATTGTGCGTATACCTTTTAATATAAATATTTACTTTGTTTTAAATCAATTCTTTCCATGTCACAGATCATACTATTAAACTGAATGTAATGTTATTATGAAATACTGTGCTAAACGGTCAAAACATTAACAATGATTGACATTAAGGTTTACAGTCAGTCCATAACGCTACTCAAATCTAGAATTTAATTTTGTCAAAGTATGATAAAAGCTTACAGAGTATGATATTATTCATTCACTAAAATATGTTAATTATTTTGCATGGATTAGGTATATTACATAACTTGCAATTTAATTGATATTTGACAAAACTTTTGAAAAGACTTACTAATTACCTCCCTTGGATATGAAAATAGAATAAAATGAAATGTGTTCAAAGTCTATCGTCATGGTCACTTGAAAATGCCTTTTTGTAACTTCGGCATTTTCAAGTGACCACGACGCTATGTTGACATAATTAAAATACACATGTATCTAACATGGTAAAAAGTTTAGAAATACAATGTACAAGCAAATTTATATAACTATTTCAAGAATTGTTCAGTCAGTTGCCATAAAACATAGTTTTAGTTATGGATTTTATACCTTAACATGTTTATTAATGTCCTTGATAATTATGTCTTATATTCAATTACTCAGCAAAATATACCAACAGTTGGAGCCTTAGAAAAACTATGGGACTGTTTAAATTGGTCCAATTATTTTAATAAGTCCCAGCTCTGCAGCTGATAATAAATGTATACAACCATATTAATCTTGCAAATCATTTATTTTGGTTGGATTATTGACTGTTATTACCAACAACTGGTTGCTAGCTTCAGTCAGTAACTGTCAACTGCCCTACATCTACATGTATTTAGAATCAGTGGTAGGAGGAAGAATGGCAATAGAACTTATTAACTAGCACAATCATATAAAACAGTAAAAATTTTACTAGCTCGAATCAATTTTCACTAGTCCTGAGCTATGGGCTAGTGGGTTCAGGCTATAGACTGATATTACACCCTTCACAGACTATAATATACCCGGTATGCTGCAGATGGTTCCAGAAGATATTTGTGAAGCTTAGACACATAATTATGGTAAGTAATTGATAATAAAACATTTAGACAATAGATTGGCTTTACAACTGACCTGGCATGAAATAGAATGTACTTAGGTAAGCTTTACATTGATATCAATTAATGATTCGATCTAACAAATGACATCATCAATTAATTTATGATGTAAACAAGATTCAATGAACGGTCAATAACAGTTGATGATACTTGTATAACTTACAAAGGAAGTTCAACTTTTGTCTCTTAGCAACAATTACATTTGTACATGTAGGATGAAAATGTAATAAGTAGGGCTGTGGATCATCCGATTCGAACCATGTATCATGTTTAGCGATTCACGACTTGAACCACAAATCACTTGTGAATGGAAAAGCATTCAGGAGTTCATGTAATAACAAAAATAAGTGAAGAATTACAGAAGTTTTACTACATGGAAGACCATGTACTCCAAACACAGACATTTGATAGACATTTTCAGGGATAATTATTGTTTAAATGTGTATCAATGGAAATTTTGACACAAGATAATTCGTTCCCGATATAAATCAAAGTTATTATAAGTAATGCCGCACTTTTTCAATGGTAATAAGGCTAAAAATGTTCATTATTTTTTTCCAAAAATAGATCGCGATCCGACGATTTCAGACGAGACGAATATTCGTACTCGATTTTCTGGTTGAGATCAGGAATATCCGAGTACTCGGATACTCACAGCAGCCCTAGTAATAAGTTATATCATAATCAGAATGTCTAAGATTTTTGTATCAGCAGGGATGTGGATTTCATACACTGAACTTATCTGACTTGTACCGCCACAGTACCGGTATGTTTTTGGCTGTTGTCAAGTTAAATATTCCATCCCATTTGTCATTTGACAAGTAACATTTATGAAGCTGTATTATCCATGGGGATGATAGCATTTATATCAGATGGTGTTTGTTGCATTTTTACTTTTAAACTAAAATTAAACATACATTTTCTGATTAAATCTACACAAATGTATTGGATAAAACATGTTATACTTAATATGCCACATTTTAATGTACATGTACATTGTATTTAAGAGAACAGACTAATAAATTTGAGCTTAATATTGTTAAAGCTTATTAAACTGTCAGACAGCACATACATTAATCCTGCTGATTTAAATATTCACTACAGTACTTTAGTACTCACAATCAATAAAATTAGATTTAAAGTTGCAGAGTTAATGTATGCGCCACTGACAGTTGAATAAAATTAAACAATAAATCATCAATAAAAATTTTTGATAATAGAGTTACATAGGATAAAATAGACTCCCAATTTACAGAAAAAGTACATGACTCTAGCAAACGCCAAAGTTTAAAAATTTGACATCTGATCAAAGAGAACATTGTACTTTAAACAATACAATAGTTAAACTGAGATGATCAGTGACTGATATAAGACTTTATTGAGACATTTTATACTATATATAATCTAAAACATAAAGGTAATACTTAGTCTAGTAGTATTCAATAATTAATTTAAATATCATGATCAATTAGGCTACGACAATAAATCAAATGTATCAATAAAATGTCAGAGAGTTAGGCAGACCAGTTAACATTGATATGTGATAGAAACAAGGTATTTTTGAAGTCTTCACTTTAAGGTAGAACTCCCAAAATTGTGTGCTTAGCTCAAAACAGTCGTAAATAACTCTTTTTTTATATCGAGTTACGACTGTTTTGCTTCAAGTCTTCTAAATACCAATTTTCGGTCATTTTTTATATTTGAAAACTATGATATTGTTAATTTTTATTCAATTGTCAGTGGTGCATACATTAACCCCAATGATTTAAAACTTTATATATATTCAATATTCCATGTACATAGATAGGGATAACTATTTTTATGCCTTGGCATAGTGGTTAGCATGTCCGACTTCGAATCCTGGTCACGGCAGGTCATACCCTTTACATGAGTTGTCGGCCTCGTGGTAGGGCAAGTTAGTACTGGTGATAGATAAATGTCAAGGAAACCTATAGTATGAAGAGCTGGCCGTCGTGTATATGACCTATATGTGTTGAATGCGACGTTAAAAAAAAAGAAAAAAAGAAAAAACTATTTTTATCTATAGTGAGAACCAAAGTACTGAAGAGTGTTTATAAATCAGTGGGGTTAATGTATGTATGTGTCATTGACAGTTGAATAAAATTTAACAATAAATTAAAAGATAAGTGGTGAGTGATTATCTAGTTACATTAACTAGATATTCATTTCATTAACTAGTTAATTAAGTGGTTAAACAGTTACATATCTACTTAACTACTTACCACTGATACAAAATCACTAACTGAGAAGTAGTTATCTCTCTTATGACATATCATATTTCATAAAAATAAAGTTTATTTTAGGAAAAATTGAGACAAAACTCTGCTATTTTTCAGTTAAATCATGTTATCCTAAACAAGCCATAGCTTATACATAATATATGGTCACTGTACAAAGACCACAATCAATTTTAGTCCAGTAACTCAAACAAAATACTGTTTACTAAAGGGAAGAGCAGTGTGTTTTATCAATTAAAGCTAATGATATTGATATTTTCATTATGAAATATTCATGAAATACTTACAAGTGCAGTCCACGAATTTAGTGTGTGTCCAGTTGCCCGGGACAGCTGCTTTTTAGTTTGGAAGTAAATAAAAATTTCTTCTGGGCAACCAATAAACTACAAGCAAGATGTAGTGCTGCTACTAAAATTACTTGTTCAGGCAACCTCTTTCATTTCTTAATTTCATAGACTGCAAGCGTATTTGTGAAATTCAATGTCATAATTTTCCAATTCAAACTTTAACTAGAGTGTACCTGATAACGAAGATTTTTCATAAGAGGCTGACACAAATATGTTTTTAGAGATTCAATTTTGATATTCCCTACATGTATATATAAACAATGTCTCAAGGTATCCTAAACATACCTTTAACACTTTGGTCAGTGGCTATAAAAACCTCAATACAGCCAAGAGTCAAAGGGTCATTAGCTTGGATTTCACAGCATGAACTATTGTTTAATTATGTATTTTAAATATAGATAATAAAGACCAGACAATTGTGTGATGCTATTCTCTAGGTCAGACAATCAAAGCATGCTTGAAGTAAGATAGGTATAAATTGATTAATGAATAATGAATGTTAGTTATTATCTTGTACCAAATGAAAGGTAAACACATCAACACCACAGTATACTTGATCAATTACTGTAATATGAAAACATTACATTCTATTGAACAGACATGGTATTACTTTGAGGAAATGCTGCAATATATATATACACTGTATACATCATTACATGTATATTGTGCCAGTATAACCACTTAAACCTCAGTTTCTATACCTGTGTTGAAAATAGTATTTCTCTTTATAAGAAAAACTGGTAAACTGAATGAAATGCCAATCTATAGTTAAAAACTTAAAATAGACCAAATATAGCATTTTCCCCACACTATTAATTCACGCCAGCATAGCCATGGTAAGTGGGATTGAGGTTTAGACAAATTACTTTTTTGAAAGACAATCACTCAGAAAAAACTTGGTCAGGTTGCATCACTTTCCAAAGATTAGAAATGAAAAAAAGTATCTACGAACAGCGTAAAAAATGGCTGATTTTTCCCAAGCCCTGACCAGGAAAGGGTAATTCTGCCTCAAACAAATGATTCAAGAAGACATTACCAAACAAAGTTGACATAAATACATTGAATGGCTACAAACCTTAGCATAGCAAGCTATGAAAACAAACCAATCAGTAATTCTAATTAAAAACTAATGAGTGCTTTAACATTTAGATAAAGTTTGTTCGTAATCTATTAGGAGCAGTAGTCTGAGGTGGGACGCCCGCTTAACAAATGGTGTGTGACTCGATTATCGGAGAAGTTAATGTCAAGAGTGGACTAAATATTAATATTAGACTTCAAAACAACTTGCTTTAGTAACTTTTTAACTTTTAACCTTTATTCTAATATACATGTTTAAACGATTTTGGGAATAAGGGAGGGGACACTGATAAATACATAAAATGCACTATAAATGAGTAGTCTAGCTTTAAGACCTCACTGCTAAAATTATATGAACTCTGTCCCATATAATTATGTATACACTTAAATAACATTAAAAACTGCACCAAGATTCATATGGCTTTATAATCAATATTTTTGTTACTTATAACTTGAAATAAACAAGGCAGAAAGTATAATCCATTCAGTGTAATCAGATTATCAAGCTCCTGTATTTAAGCATTTATATTTTTTTTATTACAGCTTCATACTGCTTCTGATATGGGATTATCATTTGAATAAATATATCTAGTAAACCTTATTGCATGTAATTAGGGTAAAACTAAATATTCCATTGCAAATCTTATTTTGCAATTAATCAGGCTTTCAAACAGGCTTTTAAAAAAAGTTTAAATATTCTTTTTTTCAAAGAAGTTCCTTTGGTGTAAACTTGCCCAAAATTAAGAGCTACTATCAGCCCTTCTACATCTGAAATTTAAAACAGTTTTATGAGGTGCTGTGGATAATGCCAACATTTTTAAAGGTTTTGTTTGAATGCCTTCAATTAGTCCACACAAATATTTGTCCAATTAATTCTGGCCTAGTTTCCTTAAATGGGGACACATACGTGGCACGTACTCCCCCAAGGCCCAGAATTATATTGAACTGGCACCTATTTTAAGCCTTACAAAATTTATTTTATATTAAGGGATTTCAATCATTCAAACAAATTATCTTATATAAAATACAATATAGTTTCTTCTAGTTGTACAAGAATAGTATTTTTGTTATTAAATATATTCAATGTATTACAAAATGATTGAATTGTTTGTAATTCAAGGACCCTATATATACATACTGTGATGATACATGTACATTTTTGCAAGCCCTGCCTGATTTCGAGTGAACGCAAATGGACTGTAGATGTAAAGGGTCATTGTTTAATTTCATCAACTAATTAGGCCCACTACAAACTTTAGATTTAGCTTAAAGAATTAATATAACTTTATTATAAGATTTATACCTGTATTTCCACCTGTTATGATGATAGTTTTACCCACAGGAAGAGGTGACACTGTATGAATTGAGTATTTACCACCCATAGTTAGTTCCTTACAACTTGTCACTTCATAAACACAAAAAAATCTAGATTACTTTGAGTTTGAGCTTCACTAGTCTGACACTGTGATTTTACAGGAAATTTCAATATTCGCTAACTCATCGTCCAATTGTCTAAACTTTATTTTCTGAAACAAAAGAATTGTATTTACTTCACACTATAATAACAAATTTCCTAAAGGAATCAAACTTTCGAATGAATAATACCAAATAACACAGTCACAAGCAGAAAAAATAAAATATATCCGAAATTGTGATGTCCGAATTATCATACACTTTATCAATCTTGGCAACAAACTATTTATCAAGAATTCATGAAAGTTGTTGATTTCATTACAAATGTAGATCTATAATGAATCTTATTCCAGTACATAAACGAGGTTCTCTGACAGGTGAACGCGTAGAAAACAATTTTACTTGTGCCATAAATAGCGACTATCAAAGCGATAAAACTGTTACTCGAGTACTTGCCTTTATAAACTAAATAATTGTATTCACTGTCAAGTGCCCGGCTAGCTCAGTCGGTAGAGCATCAGACTTTTAAGACTGGTTAAACCTTGGATATCTGAGGGTCGTGGGTTCAAGTCCCACGTTGGGCGCATACTTTTTAATTTATTTTTCATTCAAAGTATAATTTTTATTGTTATACAATTCATTTCGATCTGAGATTAAATTTTTCGAATAATTAAATATTTTACTGTGTATGAAATGAACATGTTACGCGTAAAACTAACAATAAATACTTAATGATTAAATTTTGATTATCTTCAGGACAGCCGTTTGCAGAAAGTAACCCGAGTACAAATGTATGGTTATAGTATGTATTCAGAATCTCAGTGTATCTTAGGGCTACGGAAGCCCTGGAGGGACATTTTATGTTACTAGTTATGACTTATTTGTTATTACTTATTTGTTAGATGATTTGTTATTACTTATTTGTTATGATTTATTTTCAAGTTGAACGTAGACTGATCGTTCGGCCATTTTGTACATTGCAAAATAAAGATGGCTAAACTCGTTTTATTTGTGTCCATTCTACCAGTTATTTTATTTCCATTCGTTAAGAGTGTAGTGCCCATTAGTCAAATTATACTCATTAGCTAATACTCATTAGCTAATACTTATTCCTTATTTGTTATTCCTTATTTGTTATTTCTTATGTTCAGATATTTGTTATTAATCACTCATAACAAATAAGGAATAACAAATAAGTGATAACAAATAAGTCATAACAAGTAACATAAAATGTCCCTCCAGGGCTTCCGTATTGGGCAGATCAATTTGTTCAGAATGTTCCTGCATGAAGACCGTAATTTAGCATGATAAATATTCACAATGTTCACAGGATAAGCCAACGTGAGCGCAACAAAATATATTTATAAGAGTTATAAAAAAACATTGACCTTCGTTTGGAAAAGGCCAGATCTAAATTAGCGAGTAGGCGAGCGGAAAATTTTAGAACTGGTTTTAATCAGATTGCTGCTAAAGCAAATGAGATGCACAGGGCCCCCAAGTCAAGGAAAGGCATGCGTATCCACAAACTTACACGTTAAATAGTCACTGTGTTGAAATCACCCAACCCAGAATTTAATTGTTTATAATGATTTCAAAACACGTGGTTCCAATGCTACGGATTATCTTATAACCACGCCTGTGTTTTTTATAAGGTGAATTACAGTGAGTTTAGACTATTTCTAATATTTCCTAGCGGTTATTAGCGATTCTTTGTTAGTTTTTAGTCTTAATTAATCTACCTAAAACAATTTGTTGAATTCATTGCAAAGTGATAAGGAATAATATCATAGAGGGGTTTTCCCAGTCATGTTTAAATTACATGTACGAGTAAGCATCCCGTTTTGTGAATTTTAATATACGTTGTACAACTAGTCAATGTGTAATGTATTCATACGGACAGGTTGAAATAATTGGACTATAATGGGTATGTTAGAAATTTAACAATGGAATTCTGGATGACAATGGTTGGAGAGCGAGTACTTACTACTCCTTTATTGCTGTTTCTGTGTTATTTTAATTGGATTTACAAGCGCAGGTTAATAAGTCCATAGGCGGAACTAGCGAGGGGGGGGTAAGGAGGCACGGACCCCCTGAAATTTCCAAAATGTACCCGTTACACATTGTAGCTGAGGTATAATATGGCACTTGTGGTCCCTTGCCTTCAAGCTATTTTTACGGCGACGTGAAAGTGTGTCGGTTTTTGACTCGAAATGGCATGGGTTCGATTCTTGCACGGCCCAATGACCCATTAATTTTTTTCGGGTAACATTGAACACTTATCACATCTTTAGATGAATGCATCAATGCCCTGATTTTTTACAGTTTTTTTTTAATTCCATGGTCTAAATATAAAAAAATGCGACTAGGTTTGAATGCGATATTGTATTATAAGTATTTTGCTTCAAGTTTAATATATAAAAAGTATAGATATGATTTTTAAGCCTCCTGAATCAATTAGTGAATTAAAATATGAGAAGTGTTGCATTCACCCGACGATCAGTAGTCAGTCAATATACAGCTGTACATTCTAGGTTATGAACGTTGACCTTTCTATACCTGTCACCTTTAAACTCTAACCTCTGGCTATTATTACTCAAATCAGCACCAACCTGACATCCAATCAAAAACGACCATAACAAAACCGTCATTTTGAATTTGAAATTTGTGAAAAATTAGTGTGTAACATAGTGATATTTGGATATAACTATTTTTTATTATATTGCTCAAGGTAATTTATATTTCCTTTTTATTCTCATACTTTACTGCACATTTTTATAAGATGTGTAATTTGATATGGTAAAATTTATTAATTGCTTACGAAGTTATGCAATCTATGTTTATGTTTAAAGAAACGACCGGTGGTCATTTACCCAAAAAATCTAACGGAAAAAAATATCGTAAGTCAATTAAAAAAAAATATAGTTCAAGGTCTAAAAGATATTATATCATATAAGCACATGATATGAATTTCAAAAAGTATTCATTATTCTTCATAATAAAAAGAATATCATAAATTGGTTAGACAAAGAGTGACGATATTCATGTTTCCTGCTTTTAACGTACGATGTTTTTTATCGTAAGATTTTGTTTTGGTAAAAATGATCATTGTAATAAAGAATCAGACTGGCCATCTTTAAAATCCGATAAAATCATAGTTCAAATGGAATCGAACCCTAGATTTTCCGAGACTGCTACACACACCTCTCCTTTACAAAATCTGTCCTTGAGCTCTCGAAGTTTGAATGTTGTTAGAACAGTCTAAAAATGCAATCACATATTTCCTAGTGGGTCATTGACGTTTGGCACCAAATGTATACCCATGCAAATCCTTGTCCCAAACTTGGATCGAACCCACGACCTTTAAGATCAAATTATGTTAGTATGAAAATAATTTATGTCCTATCATGTTAAACTGTCCATTATATAACGGCGGGTCATTTTGGTGTTTGTTAATGTCTATATTGTTCGGTGATCGTGGGTGGCTATATTGTTATTTCCAACAGCCTTGTTGTTCGGTTAACTCTTTAGCGATGCTGTTGAGTGTCTCGCCAACCACCCAGGAGAACCGGGTTCGATTTCCAGCCAGGGAAAACAGTTTTTTATGCTCAAAATTTACATGCCTACTGCCTTCTTAAAAATTCCTACGCCCCAAATTCCCATCATTGCATAATGGACAGGCTACCACTCTAGAACAGTATACGATCGTGGGTTTAGCGCAGAACGGTCGTAACTAACTTTCTTCTATTGAGTTACGACAGTTTTGCGCTTAACCTGCGATGTTTTACCAACATAATATGAAATATATCACTATGGTACTAAATGCATTTACTTATTATAAATTGTATTTTTTTCATTTCAGATTTCTCTTGACAGTTAAACATTCTGAGGTCAGAACTGGTGGATATTTATCATGGAACCTGTAGTAATATACAAATATAAAGCCAGCTGATCATTCTTGCTGCATAATGACTTAGTTTAAAGCTTTATTCATTCTCCGGACTATATGTAAGTTTTCTATCAGATTTCAGCATGTAAAAATATCTTGAGACAAGAAATAAAATTTAATTATATTTTACATAACTTCAATAGCTGTACATGTATTGCTGTATTGAAAGATGTACTTTGTTTGCCCATACTAAAATTATTTTTGCAAGAATTTTAATTGTGTATGATGAACTTATACCTCAAGCCCTTTTTTCTTGATGCATAATATGCTTGGCACGTGACATTGCCTTCTATGTCAGACTAAATCATGAATTCCTGGTGACTAGTGCATCTTCGCTGACTTAAGTTTATCAATTTACATCTTATACAAAACTCTTTCAGTTGGACTACTTCTTTTATAATTTATGAGGATAATTCGTATGAACTAGAGATCTTTGTGTGTCTTCTTTATCACTAGAATAACTTCGACAATGAAATGTTAAATTTTATTCAACTGTCAGTGGTACATGCTTTAACCCTGTTGATTTAAATACTCGATGTATGTTCGATAATCTCTGTACACAAATTTTGATAACTATTTTTTTGATCGTTAGTGCATGAATACTGTATTAAGTAGCTAAATCAGCAGGGTTTATGTATTTGTCACTGAAGTAAAATGTTTTAAAACAGCAGGGTTAATGTAATAAGTACTAACAGTTAAATCTAATTTTACAATACACATGTACATTGTCAAAATTTGCAGTGTAGGTCAAAAGAACTGTAACTCTAGCCCATGGTGTATTTGAGTTATCTCCCTTCGATTGTGGAGGTCAAAACCTTGTCATGTTAAGGCAGAATAACAGTTAACTGCTGCAATACTTTAACCTAAAACTATTGTGAAAATAATGTGACAGTACATTCTGATTGCATGTACACAGTGTTTATTCTAGGATTTGAATAATGTGGGGGATCTGCCCCCACCTCTTGAAAAAATGTGGGGGATTTTGAAAAAATATGGGGGATGTAAGGCAATGCGATAAATGACTGACTAAAATTACTTTCCATTCAGTGCTTTTGAAATAAGTTTGATTTGTAGTTATGAAAAATTAACGAACGAAAAAAAAACAAAAATATGTTTTTAATCGTCAAAGTTTGTTAATAGATAGCTCTATATATGTATCTAAATTTTAAATCAACAATTTGGTCATTACATACAATATTAAAAAAAAATTAACGTTAATTCACCGTTCATGTCAATAATCAACACAAATATTTTTTTTCTATATATGTCTGCCGATTTTTTCCGCGAAATCGAGAGAATGGGCCGAGTTTTCGGCGAAAAAAAACCACCTTTTGCTGATTTTTTCGGCAAAATCGGAAAGAAAAAACTTATTGCCAATTTTTCCGGTAAAATCGAAAGTTCATGTGCAACGGCCCGTAATCATACGATAAAATATCAATAATTATTAGTCAATTAACTTATAACCGACCACGTAGCTCTAAAATCCATAAAAAAGACATCGTCCGTCGTTATCGAATTTAGGTCGGCGGCAATCATCAAAGAAGTTGTTATGCCTCGACTATCAGTTCAAAAGGACTTAGACACACTTTAAATTGATTTTTTAACGACGGTTGTTTTCTTTGTTCATATTCAGATTAAAATTGAATTATATGACCATAAATATTACGATATTCAATGGATATTTTTAAATATTTACACTGTCAAAATCACAACTAAGTTTACTCAAACTGCCACTACGAGGTCCTAATTAAATTTTATCACCTGACCTTCATAATTAATTGCCAACACGTATCCTTTCAAAAGGATTTAACAATTGACATTTGTCATGTTTGTATAATAACATTTTTGGCTTTTTTGTTCGCCGATTGTTTTTCACACATCATGTCATGTGTTGCCTGGCAAGTAAAATTGAGTAATTGCTCAATTCAAATTCGGTATTATAATTAGGTTGATTTTTGATAAAATAAATTAGTTTTAAAGAATAAGCATTTCTTTTACTTTTTGAAAAAGAGTTTACACATTAAAACGGCAAACTGGATGTACCGGCGTCCACGGTAAAAAGCTTGCGTCTCTAGCATAGGACGCACGGCAAAATTTACAGTGAGTTTAAACATTATTTGACTGGTTTTTGCACTTTATATCAAAAGCGGGACGCAAAAAATCCCGATTTTTCCGTCGTGAAAATACGAAGTTTTATGGGTACAAAAGGTAAGACTAATCATTGAATTATTGCAACATGATTTGAAGTGGGGGATTTGTCCCGCACATCGTCAAAATATGTGGGGGATTTTCTCACAAAGTGGGGGATTCCCGCGATCCCGCGGCCTAGAATAAACACTGGTACATGTACCCCTTTTCATCGCTGGGTTGAGGGGAGTCAGCTATAGACAACTTTTTAGGCAAAAAAATTAGTATTGTTTCCGATAAGGATTCACACCTGGAACATGTTGATCCCTGAGCGTGCGTAAAACCATTGTACCACTACCTCTGTTTATACGCATTCATTCTACAAAATTAGTGGGTGTCCGGTTCAGGGTTCGTACAAAATTCTCTCACCTAAATTCAAGGACTATTCAAGAACTTTTAAGGTAGAATTTGTATTTTCAATGCATTGTTTTCAAACAATAGAATTCTAAGATTACTTGGTGTTCAATAATACTGAAAATTATATACTCAATTCTTGATTTAATAGTCTCAAATTGACTAAAAAAAACATGGTTGAGCTTGGCCCAAATATGCGATTTTGTCCACGCCATTGATATTTTTATGCGCTAATAGCCTAGATGCGAAACACTACAAACACTGCTTCAAACACGTGTTTTCAAGGTATATGATAAAAGTTCGCGGCGTTTTAGTGAAATTCAAGGACCTTTTTCATCATTTCTCAAGGTAACCATTAATTCAAAGACTTTTCAAGTCAGAACTCTTTTTCAAGGACTTTCAAGGATCTGTACGAACCCTGCGGTTGCCCGGGACTGTCCGCTGTCAATATGACTGACAAAAATGTATTAATGTGGCAAACATTACATTATTAAATTTGTTTTAATCTAACGATAGGATAATCATGTTTTTCTTCTCTATTTGATAATTAAGGCTGATTTACGAAAAACTTGAACTCTTCGTTTTTGAAATTTTCTGATATTTTTTTCTTTTCAGCTAATGGAAGTTTAGACGATGCTGTTTTCAGTTAAGCTGTTATAGCTTTACCCTGGTATGTAATGTTTCTGTAAGATTTGAAAAGTAAGCAATGTATGCCTTGATATGATTCAACTTGCTGGCAGACATTATGACAGTAACAATGAAGATTTGGTAAGCTTTGTTTATTTATTTAGTGTTTTCTAAAAATGTAATTTGTTTATAAACTTAGATATTTGTTAGCTGTACGTAGCACATCATTTTAGCTATTGAATACGTTACCTTTTCCTGGTGTGTGTAGTGTGAGGTTCCGTGAGAGCGTGCGTGCATGCCTTCGTGTCTGTATGTTCAATAAATGAGCGAGCATGGCCGAGTGGTTACGACGTTGGACAAGTACATCATGTATACATCGGAAAGCTATCTCCTCGTTGGTTCAAATCCCATTCAAAACCTACCTTGTTGTTTCCCACTAGCTCAGTACTGGGTGACCAGGAAGCGTACTCGAATGTAATTATTCTAAGTTGTAAGAACTTGTTTCAAAATCCAGCTGATCAGTATATCGCTGGTTTAGCGCAAAATAGTACTTACTCGCTGTTTTCTGAAATTGAGTTACGACTGTTTTGCGCTAAACCTGCGATATATATTCGTGTTAAATCATTGACGTATTCATTATCCAATTGATGTACTTGTATGGGCTGTACATAATTTGTTTATCAACAAATGACAGTTCTAGTAATTTAATTCGTACATTGTGTTGTTGCTTATTTTATTGTATGTCATGTGTTTTATTTTTCCTCGGGTTGTCCCTCTCTGACCTGAGATATGCACCGATAACTCAGGTTATATACGCATGCATATCCCATCCTAACTGTACCAACCCCGCCATAAGGAGGGTTCGGTCTGTTGGGGTTTTAAGAGTCATTGGCCTCATATCCCCCAGCATCATGGTTCGGAATACTCTGGTCACTTTTATTTGTATTCTTGCGGGCAAGTGGACTTTTGTATAAGTTTTTTTATAGAGTAATATGTTTTTGGGAAATTGTGGTATAGCTAGTGGGCAGGGTTAGGGTAATGGGAGGGTCATAGGGGTTTTATATTGATGAATATAGTTGGATTATTAATACAAAATTATCATTTTCATTTATTCATATAAAATCGTAAACTGTTTGAACCGAAAGTTCTGTAAAAGTTATAGAATTTAAGCTTTTAGATTGTGATTTTGAAAAAAGATGCACGAAGATTCCACGATGAGATGTGTAGCAGAATTATGACTCTTCAGTCCATTTACATGTATATTGCGAGTTTGCGACAGACACACAATATCATATGTCGTTTGGTCCTTCATCTTATGCACAGGGAATTGTCGTTTTACCTCCCTTTGATTTTCAAACATACCGCTTATATACATATATAGTCCATATACATGACAATTCCCTGTGATCTTATGTAGATGTCTGACTTCATTTGAGATATTTTACACAAAATATTGCGCGCCATTCGTGTCTCATTTGCGTGTAGCTCTATGTATTCATTAAGAATAACTTACACACAATATTGCTAGTCATTCGATCCTATTCATATGTAGGTTTTTGTCTTCAATTGTGATAACTTACACACAATATCGCATATCTTTTGCACCATATTTATTAGTGAATTACTTACTGTCTTCAATAATGATAACTTACAAAAAAAATATTGCATTTCTTATGATCCATCTTATGCAGGTTTCTATCCTCAATTGAGAGAATATACACAAAATATTTTACGTCGTTCAAGCCTCATTCTCATGAAGTTCTGTCTATTCAGTAAGAACAATGTACACAAATATCTCATTCGATCTTCATTCTCATGTTGTGTTTCATGTAATTTAGGTTCATTAAGAATAACTTACACACAATATTGCTTGTTATTTACTCCTTATTTTCTACTCATTTCATCAGATCTCTGCTTTCAATTATGTTAACTAGAAGTCAAAAGTGTATAATATAACTATATTATAGTTTATCTTCATGTTAGCCCCTGTCTTCATTTAAAATAACATACACACCACGATGCTTATTCTCATGCTGGCATCAGTAATCAACCAAGAAAAACGCACTCATAATATGGCATATCACTCAAGCCTTATTCTTACGTTGGTTTGTCTTTATCTATAGAATAACGGATAGACAATATTGCATGTCTTTTAGTCCTGATTCTCATGTTGGTATAACTCTTCATTATGATTACTGACGTGAATTATGAACTGTAAATCGGTTCTTTATTACTGTGATATCATGTAAGTACAGTATAACCTCTTCAGAGCTGCCATCTACAGAGCAAATCCTCTGCCCAGCAACAGATATTTCCATCAGGTGCAGTTTAATAGTAATTAACCTCTGCGCAGCAACAGACTCTGAGCAGCTGAACACTTTAGCCCCTCCCAGAGGGTGTTGTACTGTAATGTCATTAATTTGTTTATCAGCCTTGGATAATAAAATGACGTGAGTTTATTTCCATATATCATGGACATTTGTAGCCTTGGTCGTGGTGTAGCTGTTGGTTGATCAGCGTAGACAGATTATAACATTTCTCAAACTACAACAAACCCTTACCCTACTACCATACACTGTTAAATAATGATAAAGAGCTAAAATTGTTTTATTATTATTTAATGCCTTATATACATGTCTGCTAGGTTAATTATCATGTATATATTCTTATATATTTTCCTATTTGTTCCAAATATTGATATAACTGTTTATATATGTTTGTAAATGTTTATTGCCTCATTTAGGGATCCATTCCCGTGACAATGTAGATTATATTTATAATCAAAACTATGTACTATGTACACGTTTCTTGAATAAACTAATGTTCTGTTCTGTTCTGTTTATTTAATATGACTTCAAATTGGTCAAAATGTGAAGGAAACATTGGAACAATTAAAACACATTGTTTATATAACATAAATATACATAACTATAAACGTTTATTTTGTTTACAAATTTTCAATCTGTCTCAGTCATTTAGATACATCACTAAGGAGTAATTATTTTTTATTTTTTGTGACTTAAATCTATGAGTGATAGACGTATACTCTTCAAGACATTGTTTATCTGTACTAGGTTTACCCGTGAAATGAATAAATAATTTTTCATAGAAAGTCAACATAAATTTACGCATTGTTGTTCTATTGTTGAGATCTAAAGTTTACAAGAATGTTTTTAAATTTAATGAACATAGAACATCCATAGAACTAAAATGTATCCATTAAAGCTGCAACTTTGTACCAACTGAAACAATGCCAATAGGGGATATCTGTATAAAAAGAATAAATGGTAGAATAATTTTTGAACATACCTGTACCTCAATGCTTTAAACTCATACCTACACTTCTAAATATCTAACAACATGGTCATTGTGCGTTGTCAATATTTTTTAACATTTGGCTTTTAGGATATAGAAAAACTACTCTTCTTATCATTTTTTTATTTATTTTTTTAAGGCATGTAATTAGTTCTAATGATGCTTGATAATGATGTACTATATATATATTGTAATTGTATCTGTTAGTGGGTAAATGAGGAGATGTAATTATTTATTTAATCACCAATAGTAATAAATGTCAATAATTCTGAGCAATCCAGTAAAGGACCCATGTTATGGGGGGATAGCTGGATCGGAATTATTTATGACAAAAACACATAATTCTGAGCAATCTAGTGAAGGGCCCATTTTATGGGAGGATAACTAGATCGGATTTATGTGTAGAGGCTAAGCCCATAATTCTGAGCAATCTAGTGAAGGACCCGTTTATGGGAGGATAGCTAGATCAGAATTATAAATAAAGTTAAACACATACTTCTGAGCAATCTAGTGAAGGGCCCATTTTATGGGAGGATAGCTAGATCGGATTTATGTGTAGAGGCTTAGCCCATAATTCTGAGCAATCTAGTGAAGGACCCATTTATGGGAGGATAGCTAGATCAGAATTATAAATAAAGTTAAACACATACTTCTGAGCAATCTAGTGAAGGGCCCATTTTATGGGAGGATAGCTAGATCGGATTTATGTGTAGAGGCTTAGCCCATAATTCTGAGCAATCTAGTGAAGGACCTATTTATGGGAGGATAGCTAGATCAGAATTATAAATAGAGTTAAACACATACTTCTGAGCAATCTAGTGAAGGGCCCATTTTATGGGAGGATAACTAGATCGGATTTATGTGTAGAGGCTTAGCCCATAATTCTGAGCAATCTAGTGAAGGACCCATTTATGGGAGGATAGCTAGATCAGAATTATAAATAGAGTTAAACACATACTTCTGAGCAATCTAGTGAAGGGCCCATTTTATGGGAGGATAGCTAGATCGGATTTATGTGTAGAGGCTTAGCCCATAATTCTGAGCAATCTAGTGAAGGACCCATTTATGGGAGGATAACTAGATCGGAGTTATATTTTACAAATAAAAAACCCCACATAATTCTAAGCATTAAAACGTGCTATTTATGATGCACGAAAATTATGGACGTGGCAATGATGGTACTAAGTCTAGCTAGGATGCTAATTACATGTTTTAATTGAAATTTTGAAAACCACCTTTTTCTCATAATTGTTGTAACAATGCACGTACAGTGAGTTATGTTGTTGTTTATATGGAAAGTGACGGTATTTGGTCTAAATCATTGATTGATAATAATGTTATTTACGTATTCTGAACCCGGGTATGTAGCGCAGTTGTAAGCGCACCGGGATTTCGAATCAAGTACGGTACAGTTTCGAATCCCAACCGGGTAGGTTATACCATTCCATGAAAATTTGACAATAATGTCAATTTTCCTCCATTAATAAGGTATATGGAGATGTTGCCGGCCGTGTGGAAGGGTAGGTGTGTACTAGTTGTAGGCAAGGGTCCAGGAAAAGTAAGTTTGGTGCGCTGGCCGCCGTGAAATAACCATAATTGTGTTGACACGGCGTTAATCTGTGCATATAAAAATACGTTTTCTGCAGTACTAAAACTGTTCATTCGGATATGTTAATTAACATCATCATTGTATTATGATTTTTCACTTGGTACAAAGTAATATGCTACTTGGATCATTAATAATGGAATCGTGACTATTTTTGCTGGTAAGATATTATTATATTGTGCATTTAAGGTTGTTTGGTAGATGTAGCAATCATTTGTTTTATTTTGGAAGAGATAACTAACTTGTACATACTATCAATTGTTTTGACGTGTTTTAGTATATTGTAAAAGATAAACTTATTTATTGTTGATATATTTTTGCTACGAAATAATTCTTAAAACTTTAAAATAGTGTATGTCCATTTAGAATGTTATGAATTCCAATGTCTTTATCTGTACAGTCAAAGAATACCATAATATTTCAGAAGGTTCCAATGTTTTCTGACCGATTTTGATCAGTCGAAGTTTTAATAACAACCTTAATTAATTTGGATTTTAATCAATAATAGGTTTGCATATGTGGTGGAGGCTGCTTTTTCTCCAACCAACATTGAAGATTTTTTTTTAATTAAACGACAAACAAATGAATAACTAACTATTTTTTTTTAATTTTTCTTTAAGATGATACACAATATCCAAAATTTATATAACAATAGTAATTAACAAAATCCAAAACTTTACTTAAAATAAAACTGTTGTCATCAATAATCTAACTAGAGGAGATGTGGCGGCGTGGTTAGACAGAATCGGGCCTATATATAGTAAATTTTCCCGCCAACACGAAGAATCCGTGAATTGCATGAATAACATGAATCACGTAAACAAACTGAAAAAAACGTGTATAAAATAATGAGGGTTTATAAAAGAAAGAACAGACTACTGTATTAACAAAACTAATGTGTTAATGAATACAACATCATACTATGTTTTAAAAAAATGATTCAAATTAAGACATTTGCAATACTTAATTGAAAATAACAAAGTAGATACTCGCTCTTAGCGACAGCCCCGCAAAAGAACAAAGAATGATTATCTATATTTATCCCTACAAACTTATTTATACTATATATAGTATATATAACAAAACTAAATATATTTAAATTGTTCAAACAACTACAATTGTTAACAAAACGTATCCATCGCGAAATGTATCAACGTTTATATCATAGTCTTTGTTAGCTGTATTGAAACTATCGCTGCTGGCCTTCTTGGTCTTTCACATGATAACTTCTTGTTTTCAGAATTAATTTTGTCTGCATTCTCTTCTCCTTGATTTACGTCACTTGCAGGCGTTGTACTTGAAACTTCTATTAGATACAAAAGATTTAAGAGTCTATTTAATGTTTTTCCAGGAGATATCAAAACTTCAGCTGATCGTACTTTGTTATCTCTACTAATTTTCAGTCGAGTTAATTTGCATAATTGCCATTGTCAACGAGGAAGTTCGTCTTTAATTAAAACAACATCTCCTACATTTGGTGAACTATCTGATTGAATTTGTTTTGATTTAATTGTATTTTGCATCCGTTCGCTTAGACTTAACAAATATTCACTCTGACAGATTTTCCAGAACTCATTTAGTAGTTTTTCTCCTTTCTCCCACATATTTAGAAGTTTCTCCACAGAACTTTCTCCTGGTATATATTCAGGATCAGTTTCGTCATCGTCTTGAATAGTACCAGGTATACCAATGTATGGGTTAAGACACAAAATTTTGCTGGAGTAATAACTATGGTACAGTTCAAATCTTCAACATCATATACTAGAGGCCTTTTATTTACTACAGTTTCGACTTCTTTCACTACTGTATGCATTTGTTCTAATGTCAATTTCTTCTTTCCTATAGTTTTTCTTAATGACCTTTTCACTATTCCTATCAAGTGCTCATAAAAACCGCCCATCCATGGAGCTACATGTAGTTCTACATTGAAAATCCATCTTATCCTTTCGTTTGATACATAGTCTTGAACATCTTTGTTTCGAATTGTCTTTCTCCATATTTTTTAAGTGTTTCATTGGACAATTTAAAATACTTTGCGTTGTCACTGATGATTTTTGGAAGAATTCCTCTCAATGATATGAATCTCCTCAAGCACACTATGAAAGATTGACTTAACATATCATTCACGAGTTCCAGATGCACTGCTCTAGTGACAAGACACGTAAAGAGACACATCCACACATTTGTTATTGTATTATCCTTCACATACAAGGGACCCATATAATCTACACCTACTTTAGAAAATTGAGTAGCAGAAGTAACTCGCGACTTTTGAAGCGGAGCCATATTCGGTAATTTATAAGGACCTCCCTCGGCTCTTCTACAAATATAACATGTCTTCAATACTGATATAACAATCGCACGTCCTTGTGGTTTCCAATATTTTAATTGTGCATGTAATATTTATGCTCGTACATTCACGATGCAATTACTGCTATTCGTCCTTTGGCCACATTAGCATTTCCAAAAACAATATGCAAGTACATGTATATAATATAATCGCAGGCCTACACCAGTCAGTAAGCTCATACTATTTTTCTTGCTATAAATGATTTTATTTGAAGATGTGTTATTTCTTCTTAGCCAAGCCTATTACGTATATAGATTAATTGTAGTGGCATGGTAAAAATATTAAACATTACATACATGTATTACAAACATAAATAAAAAGACAAACATATTCAGCCTTATAATGCACATCTTGTCACTCAGAGAATAATGAAACATTCATAGCACACACCTAGAAATGAATGTATGTTTATTCTTGTAGTGAGGCAAACTGAACTAAAACAATTTTCTCGTAATATGTTGCTAGCAGTATTCTTATTGTCCTCATAGTCCGGACAAAGTTGGCGGAGGTGACTATGTGGTTTTTTTTAACTTAAATATTAGATATATTGTTAAAGTTTGAGGTTTATGAAAAGGAACGGAATTCATACGGGGGAGGGGGTTCACGGTGGGGGAAGGGGCCTATATTTTGGGGTATTGGTATATTGTCTTTTCTAGGTAAACAAGCTTTTGCACAAGTCAGCCATCTTAGAATAATGGTGATCAGAATCTTCCTATAACTCTGGTGAATAGGTGGGAATGGTAGCGGAAATGGCCGCCCTAAACGGACCACAAAACCTCCATGGTGTAAAACTACTGTCCGTGGCCCTCCCTGTCCTTTATGCATGCTTGTCATTGCCCCGTGTCCATCCTAATTTCTTTCTTTTTCAACTTAGTTATATATTTTATAGTTTGTAATGATGTTTAAACATGTCATATTTTACAAATCTATTTCTGTCGGGTTTCTCTTCTCGTGTTGTTTTTTATTTCAGGTTGTGACTGACGTTAATGGATCAATACAACTACAAACCAGACTGTGGCAGACAGGAACATTCTGCTCTCCTAGTGGGAACCATACAATATGCTTCCTGGCAGCTTGATGACGTAGTGCAAAATGACATAAGCGGCGGTACTTATCACCTTCAGGTAATGTCCCTGGATCTAAAAACCATACTTCTATTTCCGGACGGGGAAAATACATTCACTGTTCTTTCTTTATTGTGTAATTACAGTACCCACCAAAAGTTTGGAGACAAAATAACTTTATTACAATTCTTGAATTTTGATAATTATTTTTATAGAATCATTATTATTAATATATTTAAATGATATGGTTTGTGATAAAATGTAAACAAACTTTAAGAATGCAACACATCTATAAGATTCAGCATCTGACATTTTAAAACCTCCAAAACCATTAGTCCATTTAATACAGTTAAAAAAATAGGCTAACCTAGACAAAATTGCAACAGAATTTATTTTTGTACTACATGTATGTGAAAGTTCGTATTCATAGTAGTATCCAAAAAAAGTTGCACTCAAAAATTCGAGGGGAAAGTCCTTTTTTGCAAAAACGTTGAACATGAACAAAAATGTGGATTAGCTCCCTTTACAACTATCTATTCATTCGGAACACTCTCGACCTTTCATGAATGAATAATTATTCGTAGCGAATGGCCGAGGAGTTCCGAATGCTATCTATTATCATATACAAATGAAAACAATCGTGGATTAGCTCACTTGATAACTATCTATTATCATTTATGAATGAAAACAATTGTGAAAATACAACTTATTATTCAAATTCTTTATAAATTCAAAATTCAAAACGGTCATTTTTGAAATTTTTTTTGATAAATGAGTCAAAAATGACCCGTAAACGAGGTATTACATAAATAAATATTTAAAATGTCATTTGTTACTTTTGTTACTGTTTTTCACATGAAATTTGTAACAGTATACATTTGTTACAGAATGTACTTAATTACATTCCGTTTTTTATAACCTGAGGTTTAGCTTTTGATCATTGTCACTGTCGGCATTTTCGCTATCAGAGGCTAAACTAGACATTGATGTCCGTGCTATTACAGGAGCAGCAACTTGAAATGCAATTCGGTCGACAGCTACATCGAATCACTTTAACATATCTTCAGGGACAGACTGTAACTTAGTTTTTACAGGCTGAACATTTCCATTAAAAGACTCACATCCCTACTCACATTGATTTAAGACTTTTTTGTCGTTCCATATTTGAGTCTGTATGTATACTATTCGTATGTGACATGATGTTGCGTCATATGTTTGCGACAAGCTTTTAACTTGCACGCACGATGTTGCACTGACTATTTTTGTAACAGACTTGTGCAAATGAAGGTTGTTAGTGTGGCCAATTCATGATGAATAATAGAGTATTATGATCTCTCGCCAGGTTTGATGTCTACTTCCTTTGTGATGTCTATATATATCTGAACGGCTTCTTTGAACTCTGTGTAAGTTCTGGGGAGCTTTAAAATTACTGATTTTACAACGTTAAATGATGTTAAAGTTGTTTTGCATCCAAATAAGGTATGCATGAAAGAGAGAGAAGTAAACACAGATTGGGACTTTTTTTAATTCAGCAAAGTCCCGTTCTCGACTTTATTACTTTGTCAGACCTGAAGACAATGTTTTGGTCAAACAGGTTAGTACGGTGGCACAACAAAACCAACAACAGTCTATAATTTTCAAATAATGACGGAGGAAATTTTGCTACATGTAACTCATACACAAGAAAGTTAGAAATCGTTTAAGCTCAAATATATAGTGTGATGCTATTTTGTTGTTATTAAAACAAATGATATATCAAGTGAATTAAGCTTAACTTGGTTATCATTTCGTTTTTAAAGACAATTCTAAGAGATAACATTAATTTGGTGAGTTTAAAGTTTCGTGCTCAGCACTCAGAAAACAAAAATATCGTGACACGAAATTTAACACTAAACATTATCATTTTTTGTCCTAACGCGCTACCGTAGTAAAATATTTCTATTCTTCTTGGTCGTCACCAAAAACGGTATTTTTAATGAATTTACTGCCATATATAAAACTAATTAAATGTAGATATATAGGTTCACATCGGAAAGTCAACTCAAAATCAAAATACTGCCGGCATCCATTACTTTTTGTGACCCAACAGCTATGTTTACTGCGGGACAGAAGTACGGAAGCGTTGCAGCGCCTTTTAATATAAGTAGAAAATGCATTATTTTAAATTCAGTTTTCATCACTTTCCCCTCGTTATTTGGAGTGCAACTTTTTTGTGTGTGTTATTGTATTGATGGTCTTTCGCATAGTATAAAACTATTTTCTGTTGCAATTTTGTCTAGGTCAAACGTTGTATTGAATGGACGACATGTTAATTGTAATTATAATTTATTGTCCATAACATAGCTTTTATGCTATTTTTGTAGTCTCATTTATAATTATAATGATAACCAAAATGAAGCAAAACTAATAAGCATTTTGAAATAAACAAATATCAAACTTTAGATACAGGCTATTCAGTAGGCATACTAAACTGTCTCTAAACTTTTGGTCGGTACTGTATGTATATTATGTCATTATTTCAATTTATATAATGCAGTTTATTATTATGTACATGTTTTTTTTGCTCTCCGGTTTAGGAGGTAATTAAAGTGTAAATATAAAATACATAATTATATACCTTCAATAAAACATCATTGTTTGTTGCTATACTGTTTATTTGAGGATAAATGCAGGATAAATGATCTTATATTATTAAATTAAACTGCATATGTCAACAAATCATTTTGTTTTGTCCAGTAAACTCTCATTGGGTCCAGTAAAAATCCGTTTTGCCGGACCGAATGTCCAGTGCTGATGTAAGTTTAGCGTGAAGACTGAAATTTCCTCATGGTGTATGTTATTGTTTGATCTTTAGTAGTATGCCCCCTTTTTACTGGATAAGGACTGGGTATCCTAAATACTCTTGGGACAAAAAGTTTCTTCACACTTGGTAAATGATGATGATTTGGAATACTCTTTGATATACTTTGTCTTTATTAGTTTCACAACAAATGTACAGTTAATCACGAACCGTCAATTATGTACTTTCTTGTATTATAAAAATACAATAAGAAAATCAAACAAAACTTGTCTGCAATATTTTGTCAACGGAAAAGAATTATATATAGAAAAAATGCATGTGTAAAGAACATTTTGGACCCCAGAGTATATCTTTAACCATTGGATCTAAGCTATAGATCGAATATGGTTTTAGTAGAATATGACTCTAGCTAGGTTCTCATTTCTTTTCAAGGTAATAATTTACTTACTTATTTTATAATTGGCCTTATTAGTGACCGCATGCTAATGAGTCTTTGAAATTTGTTTCAACTGTAGCATTATCACAACATTTGCTGTATTGTTAGAGTTTACGAAAAACAACTATATACGCCAACTGAGAAATCAGTATAAATTCCCGGAGTTCAATGTATACAAATGACATGAACGCTGACATACGACAAAATGTGCTCGTAAGAAAATGGATTTCCTATGAATCTAATTCGATCCCGGATATGGCGTCCGGATCCCGGAATATTCGCATAAATGTTTTTTAATGTAAATTGTTAAATAGATTTAATTATTTGATTGCTGACAGTTTAATTTACTTTACATTTTAATAGTACTTTAATGTACTAATTGAAAAATATTAAATATGTTTCATTAAAGTCATAGTAACACTTGTTATTGTATTTGTATTAGTTGAAGTGAAACATTCCAATATTTCATTCAGTATTAAGCATGCCAGTTGAAGTTCATGCTTGTTGAATAGATTAATGATGTTGCTGTTGTTGGATTTTATTCAGTGTGCTGATATTTATGTCTAGTTTCAAAGATGCCTTTCATGATTGTGACTTATGGTATACTAATGTAAATTTAACAGATTTAGATTCATTTAAATGTTACCTTGTCATAAGAATTATTCTGAATATAATTCACTGAAACATACAGCCTCGGCTCACTTAAGGAAATCAAACTTCAGCTTAAATTTACAACCTAGTATAGTTAAATTATCATCATGTCGAGTCTATGTTCCTGAACAGATCGAATATTGTACCAAACTGTATATTAAATTTAGAATCTGCAGCATCCAATATGTATGATAGTACCAGGACTCGAATTTTTGCTCACATACTTGCAAAATGCGAGTGGGTTTTGAAAATAGCGAGTAACTTTTATTTTAACTCGCAAATTTTCGCGAGTTAAAATCGCCGTAAACATTTTACTGTCTAAACTAAATCAGCATTGAAACGGTCAGATAGATCGATAGTCGGGATATTTTTGTCTATCCCATAATAACGCCTTTGATCTACCTAGTTAAATGTAGCACTATGTTGTTTTTAAACTCCATGTATGAATAGTTACTATGTATTTCCGGAAAGTGGCTTTGTGTAGAGGTTGGTCAGTTTCTTTTTCTGGTATTCCAATGAATATTGTATTATCATGTACAGTAATCAACTACATGTGTACAAGCAGCACCATTTTGCAGGAAAATTTCATTTAATAAGAGTTCTGCAGTCTATCTTTATAGTGACAAAATGTTTTTCTACATACATGTACTTTAATTCCATTTTCTGACCACAACAAGTGACTACAGCTGTATACATGTTTTCTAAATCGAACAACTCAACTGCTTTCAGCGCTTTGATATATTTTAGTGTATGTTTGGTTAGTGTTCACGTTTGTTATATATTTTAGATTGCCACTGTGGTCTATGGATCGAAACGAATAAGAAATGGAGAAATATATACTTTGAATTTGTTAAAAAGACTAAATGGAAACGTCAAGTTTGGATATAAGTTCCTATGGTAAGTAGATTCGAATTATTTATTTACGTATTATGATGATTTATGGATAGCATATATGAATACCGTTACTTGTTGCTTGGATATACATGTAATATTGAATTACATTCTCAGTTCTAGTTTGCACAATTGATGTAGTTTTAACAAAAACAATGTACAGGAACTACTTGTACCTTTTATGTTCAGTAATTAGCTCCTGATTCTAAGACATTTCGGTAGCTTTTCTAAAACGATTAACTCGTTTATGGTTTATTACATGTAATTGCCTAGGCTGTTAAGCCCGAAAGAAAACAAGACATGTAGATAGATAGATTTATTTTGACATACAATGTTACAACATGGCACACACAATGACATATCAGTTACAATAGAAACTACATAATTGCATTACCAAATAGCCATATCAAACAATATTTTATGTATTGCCCAAATGTACTTCAAGAACACAGACTACGTTGAACTTGTGTGGGATGAGGTATAACATAACACAGTTTTAGATTGATTGAAAATGGCATTTTGGCATTTATTTTAATGCCTTAACATGAAATCTAAATAATGTTCATAAGCTTATAAACTATATATATAGTATTTCTACCGAATGACATATCTGGACGGCCAAACCGCCCATAGGAAACCGCGAAAAAAAGAGTAAAACATAAACTTTTTATTTACGTTATATTTACGTGTTACAAACAAACATAAATACGTAAAACATAAGAAAACACTTGATGGGAGCCCGTGCAAGCACGGGCTTTAGGTAATGACAATAAAGGGAAATAACCGCTGCGGGGAATTTGGTCTATTTTTAGTTTTATCTAGAACTATTTTTAGACACAAAAAAAACCCAATATTTTTGTTGATTTTTGGCAGTTTTTGCAAATATCAAGATCAACTTGATATTCCTGTATATAGGTGCTCCAGCGACAAACAAAAGATTTATTCAAAGTTGCGCAGTTTCTTCCACAAAACAGGAAACTCGCAAATTTAATAATATAGATAGGAAAGGTACATTTATATATATGTGTATGGTACCTTGTTTGAACCAAGTCATCGCGAATATGCAGATTTTGTCTTTTCCATTGAAATGTCATTAGAACTGAATGAATTGCGATTTTAAACAACATTGTGAATAAACAACAGCACGCTTTGCTTTTAAGAAATAAACTAACAAAATCGTCCTGAATTACGAGCTCATTACAACTTGACTTGTTTAAAGCCCCATTACTAAATAGAATGCTGATAATTGTCAAGTATCATGCTTTTGCTTAAAACTCATGTAAACATTAAATGAATATATAAAACGCATCCAAGGCACAAAAAACTCAAGTATTTTCTCCAGAATTTATACTAATACTATTTTGAAATTAGCGATAAAACCCAAAATAATGACTCTACGGAAAATCACGGAACTCAGCGAACTAGATCGGAACATCCCGTCGTGGCTAAAAATAACCACAACTTCAAATCTGAAGTAAACAAATTTTCTGCTTTGATAAATACACGTTTTGTATAGTGAATTTCGTGCGAAAGCCAATTAAAACTCACGAAATCATGTAAATAGTTTTATACATGAACATATACTGACGGGGAAAAGAAACGAACCAATTAAGTCTTACATGTACGTTATACAGAAACGTTTGCTGATAGGCCACGTTCAGGTAGAATGAGTGTAATGTCGGTAAGACAACTAGATAATTTATATTTTCGCCAACGTCATTCGCGTAACAGATTTTCATGGCAGTATCTATACGTCATGTGCGGTGAAAGGGGAACCGTGTATGCCAAATAAGTAGACAAACAATGGGAAATCTTCTTGTTTGGCGTAAACGGTTCTAAAGTTATGCCACCGTCACCAACGTCTAACTCTCCGCTCGTATCATCGCGGCCATGGTATTGGGAGAATGTAGAGTTCAGTGAGGATTTGCGTTTCAGCTTATGTAACGCCCTCAGAGTTATCAATGTTTTAAAACGAGTTTAAGCCACAACTCGTTGTTGGCTAAGGTAATCTCGTGGACACATTACATAGACCAGCTTTTATGCTCTGTGAGTGTGTCTATAGTCTGGCAACGTCTTTACTGTGTCTATCAGCTTATTAACGACATACCTCACATTGTGCATGTCACCAAGAACTTCTTTCTGGGTGACAACATTAATGTTTCCTTACATTATTCTGAATCACGAAAATTATGTACCTAGTTGAAATGAGGCTTTTCTTTTTAGCATCAGTTTAGATGTTTGCGTACTCAAAATTTGCACGCACTGATTTCTCGAGTAAATCACTGGAAAAACGATATGACATATCCCACACTTAACAATTTTGTGTAAGTTTTATCAAACACCTTTTAAGCAACTTGATTGGCTGAGAGGGTATCTTCGTAGTCTAATTTGCATGTTATATAAGTACCCTACTTTTATAAGAAATTGATATTTTGAATAACTTGACCCCTAAAAGGGAACCCGCTAGAGAGAGTTATTATAATCCAAAGTTTGTTTTATTCTATTGTCTTTTTGATAGTTTTCCTTGTTTTTAAATTGATGATACAGATTTTGTCTTCGTTTAGTGGCTTTAAGTAAAATATCTATTTTCTTTGCAGTCTATGGACAATGTTAGTATTGATATATGGAATTAAATGAATGAAGCATTGAGCAAAATAATAATGATTCAACAGTCTACTTTTGGACATCATCTAGCTACATGTAGATAACAGGTACAATTTTACAATCAGTTATGCAATATACAGTAAAAGTTCGCTAGCTCGCACTCGAGGGGACATGAAAAAATCGAGCGAGACAGATGGCCGGAATTCGTCCGAGTTCCACGTTATTACTTCTCTTTGTTTTGTAATTGTTTATATTTTTTATCTCCCTTGGTTTAATATATAACCTGATGTTTGACAGTGCCATCCAAAAAAATTTACACTTGATAAAAAGTTGGACTTTATTAATTCAATTAATCTGAATAATAGTATTTACGCATAAGAATAGTAATGCTTAGATTGTTACATTTTTTTGGATGAGAAGTAATTATACTTATTCAATTGTAATTGTTATACAAAGTAAATTTCTAGGGAAATGATTTTAATTTCTTAAGTATTGGTAATAGAATAAAAACAAATCACAAATTTTACAAAAGTTTAAAGGTATTTATGGATGGCACTTTTATGCCCAGTTTCTTCATTATGAATTATTCGCAAAATCAATTTACATTTTAAGTACATTGTTTTACCGAAAACAATCAATGCAGTTTGATTTATTCAATTATTATATTTCCATTGTCTCCAAACTTTTGGTGGATACTGTATATGTGTTTATGGCTCGGAACAATGCCGGTCGCCGACGCCTACGAGAAAATACGCATTATAGGAATTCTACCTTTAAAGTTAATAAGCAATATGCATTGTTATAGCATCGTTTAACAAAATTCGTGTTTTCTCTATGAACATTTGTTTACAAACATAGGGCGATGTATCGTCTTCGTTCAAAAGTTTCGATTTAATGTTTGTTTTTTATAGAAATAATCCTGTTTATTGTGCTTGTTGTGAATAAACCTGTGTGAAACAAGCTTACATTTGATGCTTAAAAATTTAGCAGAAACAGCAGTAAGATGAAAATTGCAGCAGTTCGATCTATCTTGCTGTTGTTCCTGCCAGTATAAAGATAAAAACTACAGCAGTAAGATCTATCTTGCTGTTGTTCCTGCCAGTATAAAGATAAAAACTACAGCAGTAAGATCTATCTTGCTGTTGTTCCTGCCAGTATAAAGATAAAAACTACAGCAGTTCGATCTATCTTGCTGTTGTTCCTGGCAGAATAAAGATAAAAACTACAGCAGTTCGATCTATCTTGCTGTTGTTCCTGGCAGAATAAAGATAAAAACTACAGCAGTAAGATCTATCTTGCTGTTGTTCCTGCCAGTATAAAGATAAAAACTACAGCAGTAAGATCTATCTTGCTGTTGCTCCTGCCGGTATAAAGATAAAAACTACAGCAGTAAGATCTATCTTGCTGTTGTTCCTGCCAGTATAAAGATAAAAACTACAGCAGTAAGATCTATCTTGCTGTTGTTCCTGCCAGTATAAAGATAAAAACTACAGCAGTAAGATCTATCTTGCTGTTGTTCCTGCCGGTATAAAGATAAAAACTACAGCAGTAAGATCTATCTTGCTGTTGTTCCTGCCGGTATAAAGATAAAAACTACAGCAGTAAGATCTATCTTGCTGTTGTTCCTGCCAGTATAAAGATAAAAACTACAGCAGTAAGATCTATCTTGCTGTTGTTCCTGGCAGAATAAAGATAAAAACTACAGCAGTAAGATCTATCTTGCTGTTGTTCCTGGCAGAATAAAGATAAAAACTACAGCAGTAAGATCTATCTTGCTGTTGTTCCTGGCAGAATAAAGATAAAAACTACAGCAGTAAGATCTATCTTGCTGTTGTTCCTGGCAGTATAAAGATAAAAAATACAGCAGTAAGATCTATCTTGCTGTTGTTCTTGATGTCATTTCAGAAAACACATAACAAAACAAACACCATTTTTAATTTATTTGATCTTACTGCTGTTTCTAACTTTACATTGATTAATCTTTCTGCTGTTACTGATGTAGCTGCTGTGCCTGCTAACCTTTTATACATTTACATTTGTATCATTTCAGAATGTTTTGGACCTACAGACTCATCAGACATGCTGCTTGACAAACGGGTCTATATAACAGTATGGTTCCTTCTACAAACAATAGATGAATTAACAGAATATGGAACTACATGGAAACGTTTTGACCTGGCCCTATCCACCCTATCCATATTTAACAAGTCGTCTTGGACTTATAGTCCTTGAGATGTTTGTTGTCCAATATCGCGTGGATTTTAACCTTTGACCTGCTTATGCATTGCCATACATAATTACCATTACAGTTTTGTAAATGTGTGGTTTGTTACTAAAATTTACCTATATTTTAGAATTTAAAAACATATTTATACAAAGATGTCAATAAATACCAATTACAACTTTATTTAAGTATCATAGCGACTATTTCAAATTTAAAAATCTATTATAACACATAACACGTAAATTCTTCTGAAATAATATTAAAACTAGCTATTTACAAGTGTAAAGGTAATTTTGGGTGGCACTGTAAATAACAAGTCGTCTCGGACATTTTGTCCTTGAGATGTTTGTTGTCTAATTACGCGTGGATTTTAAAATTCGGCCTGCTCCTATTTAACAAGTCGTCTCGGACTTTCGTCCTTGAGATGTTTGTTGTCCAATTACGCGTGGATTTTAAAATTCGGCCTGCTCATATTTAACATGTCGACTCGGACTTTCGTCCTTGAGATGTTTGTTGTCCAATTACGTGTGGATTTTAAAATTCGACCTGCTCCTATTTAACAAGTCGTCTCGGACTTTCCGTCCTTGAGATGTTTGTTGTCCAATTACGCGTGGATTTTAAAATTCGGCCTGCTCATATTAAACATGTCGACTCGGACATTCGTCCTTGAGGTGTTTGTCGTCTGATTACGCGTGCATGTTGAAATTTGCAGATTTAGTTATCGTTGATTTTTTATAATGATGTTGACAGATGAGGTGATTTTAGACTTATTTCTGTTGCTGATGCTGTTGATGTTATTGTTTCTGCTGCTGTTGTTTCTGTTGTTGTTTTGTTGGTTCTTTTGTTGCTACTGTTGTTTAATTGCTGTAGTTGTTTAATTGCTGCTGTTGTTTTGCTGCTCTCTTTGCTGCTGTTGATTAGTTGCTGTTGCATTTTTGTTTTCTTACTGCTGTTGTTTTGCTGCTGTTGTTTTTGCTGCTGTTGTTTTTGGTGTTGTTGTTTTGCTGCTGTTGTTTTGCTGTTGTTTTGTTGCTGCTGTTGTTTTGCTGCTGTGGTTTTGGTGTTGTTGTTTTGCTGCTGTTGTTTTGTTGCTGCTGTTTTTTGTTGCTGTTATTGATTGCTGCTGCTGCTGATTTGTTGATGTTGATTTGTTGCTACTGTTGTTAAATTGCTGCTTTTGTTTTGTTGCTGTTAATGCTGCTGTTGTTTTCGTTGCTGTTGATGCTTTGGTATTGCTGTTGCTGTTGATGTGTTTTACCTGCTGTTGTTACTGCTGCTGTCACTGTTGTGGTTGTTGTTTTGCTGACTCTTTTTCTTATATTGTTGTTACTGTTGTTGTTGCTGATGTTTTCACCATTGTTGTTACCGTTGATGTTACTGCTGCTGTCACTGTTGTTGTTGCTGCCTCTGTTGCTTTGCTTGCTTTTGTTGTTACTGTTGTTGTAGTTACTACTGCTGTTACTGTTGTTGTTGCTGTTGATGTGCTGTTGCTGCTGTTGTTGTTACTGGCACTGTAGTTGTTGCCTTTGTTGCTTTTCTTGTTGTGAATGTTACTGTTGTTGGTGTTGTTTTTACTGCTGACTCTGTTGCTGAGTTTGTTGTTAAGGTTTCTGTTGCTTTTGTTGCTGCTGCTGTTGTTATTGCTGTGGGACAATTGCAGTTTACCGGTACATAAAAATCCGCGAAATTGTAGTGTTTCGCGTAACTAAGCCTGGAGCGCAAATTCTTCCTCGAACTCAAGCGAATGTACTCGTGCTAAAAGAGTTCTCCTTTAAACTAAATGAAGTTGCCGCCCTTTACTTGTACGACGCTAGTACCGACTTAAAATCTAGTTTTTTATACTTTGTTTCGTGTTCCTAGTGTATGTTATATCGTGGGTTACCGCCCCCGAATCCTCACTTTTTATGTTTAAATGTGGAATAAAGTGGCTTCCATTGTATTGTAATACTACTATAGCAACGAAAGCCCCCCGCTTTGTCCGGTTAGGCATGTGCAGAAGTGGTAAACAAACTCGCACAAGTAAATAGCTATCTATCTGTTGAGTTACTGCTGTTGTTGTTTCTGTTGTTGTTGTTGATGCTGCTGTTTCTGTGGTGGTTATTGTTGCTGCTGCTGTTGTTTTTGTTGCTGCTGGTGGTGTTGCTGTTGTTTCTGTGGTTGTTGTTGCTGCTGTTTCTGTGATTATTATTTCTGCTGCTACTGTTGTCATCCGCCCGGCTAGCTCAGTTGGTAGCACGCAACTCTACTGATCGAGAGGTCGTGGGTTTGATTCCCGGGCGGGACATACTTTCGTGGAGCTTGGTAATGAAATTATTTCTATGGTCATTCTCCCTCCTACCAATGATTTTTAATTATGTAGGCAGTTGTCAGTCACTGACGAAAATATGCGCTTAGTAGTTGGTTAACAGCTAAATCCAGAGATTTAGCCTTTCCGAGAGGAGTGAGTAGGTTGACTGACCGCCGTTATATGACCTTATATGTGTTGCTACCGCGTTAAACCCAACAAAAAGTCATCTAATCGAAACCACGAAAAGAAAAAAAGAATCCTCACCTAATGGTATAAATCAACAATCATTGTATTGTTATATTATTTTTCAAAAACCTGTGATCTATAAAAACTGATATCAATGATTCATATCGTGGCTCACTAAAATTAATAAGGAACACACTCAATCCAGGCAGTTTTACAACCATGAAGTTAAATATAACAAAAATAACATGCATCGGAGACACAAATAAACAGTTCAAACCATTCTGCTTTATAATTTTAGTTTAACCAAGTGTCCATTTCTTAAATAGTGGAGTACTTTTATTAGTGCACACTAATGTATACTCGTTTATACTCTAATGTTCAATATACCTGATCTAAAATAATTTTAGAGTTTTTATTTATAATGTGATTTGAAGTAAGTTTTTTTCTATTATAAAACTTCATCTTAAGCATACTGTGATCAAAACTATTGTTTCAAGTATTGACAACCAATTAATAATATAACATTAACATATTTAAGCAATATTTGCAGATACATTATATTTAAAAAATCTTGGTCATTAGAGGTTTTTGATATAAATGAATGTCTATTTTCTTTGCAGTCCAAAACAGTGTTACTTTTGATAATGGGGCTTTAAGAAGCTTTCATTCTAAGAAATAAGAAAAATGTAGATCATTTATTGATCATTTAATCATACAGAGGTTGAGGATATTTTGGCGTTTTAGCACATCAAGTGTGAAGCATTCGGAACTCCTCGGTCTTTCGATAAGAATAACGTCGGACATATTTAGACGCCATTTGAAAAAACCGGCATTGAAGTAAACAAATACACGATCGTTTAGGCGATGACTGAAGTTTCGTTTTAGTCCGTAAATTTAAATTTACACAGTTAAATGATATCGATGAACAATATTTGGTTCAATTTGAAACAAATAAATATGTTTAGACAAAGATCTGTGTGTATACTACAAGAACTATTTTGCGTAACCGTTACATGTGTACGTGCTTCGCCTCGTGTAGGTAGTAAAATCCCAAAAATCCAGGGAAGACCCCCACACGAATCCTTCCGAGATTATTCATTCATGAAAGGTCGAGGTGTTCCGAATGCAGTGTGAATGATGTTGATATCATGTAGGAATTATGTTGTCGCTCTTGCTGTTTGGGCTGGTGCACCATCCATTTAACAATCCAAAGAGTTTGTTATTGAACATTGTACTGTTATTTTCGATAAGGACTCGGGTGCAAGTGCTTTCCTTGACATTTGATCAAATCCGCACAACGGAAAACAAGAGATTGATCGGAAGTAGATCATAACACCGGAAACTAAAAACTGAGGAGCGTATGGGATTTGTTTTGAGATATTCTTGGAAGAAATTCTGACATTAGAATTCAGAGACTTGGTACTTTTAGATACTTGTAATTGATTTTTGAAATAAGTGCCTATCGTTATTTCTATACAATGAATGAAAGGTTTTGAGTCTATATCACCTGCTAAGAATGAAAATACATTGTATTTACTTTGAGATATGCAATGTAGCTGTTGACAATGTAAGTACGAGTATGAAAGACAATGCAGGGAAAAGTTATATAACACGTATAATTGTATTTATTATCATCTTATCAGTTGAAAACTATAATTTCACATTGGCACTGGTTCTTCAATCAATGATTATGACAATATTTTATTGATTAATGGCCGACGGCCCATTATAAAGGATTTCAATTAGATAAGACATTCAGTGTATAAACATCTTGAAACATTGTAACAATATGATAAAAATGAAATTAAGCACTTTTCAATGTTTTCCTGAGTGAGAAAGCATGGACTATATACATTGCTAGCTGTCTGATAGTATCGTGATCGGTAGAACTTATCAATGAAATGAATCATTATGATATATCGATATTTGGTACCGGGACAGAGAGTAAAGTCACGTGATATTCATAAGGGCAACAAACTTCTGTTTTTAATCAGATACTTGCAACAGCCAAAACAGAAAAAAATCAAATAGTGTATAAAATTATAACTATTACATTTTTATGACTGAAAATGCTCACGATATCCTTTGAATTGTAATTGTTTATTTAAATCTTCTGTACACATTATTTGTGCAAATAACGTGGTTTATCGTTTGGTTCCATTATTTGTGCAAATCACGTGGTTTATCGTTTGGTTCCATTATTTGTGCGGAGAAGTAAAAGCTAACGATCAAAATTCTCGGAACCAATAAGGGACTTTAGTCGGTTATTTCCCTTTGTATACTCTTCAAATAGGTAGGTCCAATCAGTTGTATTACTCGGATTTTACCCTTACTTTTCAATGTCAATTTGCCAAAATTAATCTTAACTAACTTTTTTGTATATCATTTAATTTGTTTGAAAATCAAGCTAAGTATTGTTAGGGTAAAGAACTATCTAAATTTCATCACTCCTGTTAATATCTTGATTAACAAGAAATATATTAGATGAAATATTTTATTATCATTACATAGGACTTCAATGATAAAATCCGAGGATTCCAACTTACAGAACCTACTTACAATTGGATTGCTTCAGATTTTATCAAGGGAAGATAACTGACTAAAGTCCCTAATTGGGAAATTTATTGAGTAGAGAAATGCATAAAAGGTAGTTACTTTATGTAGTATATGATTTAATTCAATAATTTGTCTATAGAGAGAATAACAACTCAATCCGTAAGTAGGGAATTGAGTTGTCTCGAGTTGAGTTGTCTTTGAATTGAGTTGTTCCGACACTTCTGATACGGAACGTTTTGGAACGTTCAAGGTAACTGAACACGCTGCAGTATTTGTTATAGATCACGTGACAATACCTTGGTACAATAGAGTTGACTGTTTCGCTTATTTATTGTTTTAACGTAACTTTTTTTTTTGGGGGGGGGGTTAACGCCGTAGCAACACATTGTATATATAACGGCGGACAGTCAACCTATTCACTGTTCCTGGAAATACTAACTATCTGGATTTAGCTGTTAACAAACTACATAGCGCATACTTTTGTCAGTGACTGACAACTGCCTTACATAATTAAGAATCATTGATAGGAGGGAGAATGGCCGTAGAAATAATTTCATGAACAAGCTTCACGAAAGAATGCCCCGCCGGAAATCAAATCCACAACCCCTCGATCAGTGGACATGCGTGCTACCAACTGAGCTAGCCGGGTGGCTTTTTAAAGGTAACAAAAACATACATTTCGCTTTCAAGCGTTCTTTTTATCCATTGCCTAGTTTCCAGTCTTACTTTGATGGTTAAAAGTACGTCAGGGCAAAGCAGAATAATGGCGGCACCCGACGGTATTGTACAATATATTGAATATGGACATTTCTCACTTTAAAGTCTTAAATCAAAGGAACTTAGTACAAGAATTCCAGTGGATACCATATTATTAGTCGTTCGGTTACATTTTAGCTAAATAAAGTATCCGAAATCTCAACGAGAAATAGTCAACGCCCGAATCGTGTCTACTTTGCAAATTATTTTTTTGTTAATCATTCGCTAAATTTTTAGTGAACAAAAAGTCACCTTGTAATGACCTATATAGTATCGAAATCCTACCATTGACCATCGTCAGAAAAAGTTCATGCAAAATAAAAGAAAGTTTTGTAACCTAAAGATGACCTTTGTGGGCACCGCCATTGTTTCACTTTGCCTTGCCAAATAACAATAGTGGTAAGGGTCAGGTTATTCAGACTATTTTATCAATTGTTATCCTCTGACACATTTTAGATGAAAAATTGGATAAATAAATTTGTTTAACTAAGTCCACTATCATATTAAACATTGACAACAAAAAGCGTAATCATTTTGTTAATTGGTTTTGGGGTATTTAGAGTTGAATGTTCCGGTCACTTTGTGTGTTTATTTACTTACACATGCTTATTAATTGTAATGTATATTGTTAAGTGTAAATGGTCTCATGGTAAACTTGATTTATCAAAACGATTAAAGCACTTAAGTTCGACATAGAGAACATTTATTTAGCTTTGGTCACTTGTTGTGTTAAAAAATAAGACAATATTTATAATAAGATACGTTTCTTGAAACATAAACAGCAAAGCTCCATTCTATAAGCAGGTGAAGATACCAGTCAGACAGTTTGTGCACAAAACGGCGGAGCTCTCCTTGTATGAAACATATCTTCAAATTTCATTGGATTATCATAAAAAATATATCCCAATGTCCAAGCATAAACTAATTGAGAAATATATCTAGTGTTAACTGAATATTTCTCATCCACATGAGGTCAATTTTCTTTATGTATAAATTATTCTCAGTTTGAATAGGGAATATTTTGGATGAGCTTAAACACCGTAGCAACACATTGTAAAAATGTCATATCACGGCGGTCAGTCAACATACTCGCTGTTGCTGGAAATGCTAATTCTCTGGATTTAGCTGTTAACCAGTTATTAGGCGTATGTTCCGTCATTGACAGATAAATGTCGTCCTGAATGGCCGTAAAATTATTCCATATCCAAGCTTCTAGAAAGATCTTACCAGGGATTCTATATAACAGGGATTTGTAACGAAGTGCTTTTTGAATTTTCACGGTAACTGACTGAAGCAGGCTGTACAAACTATTCCAGAGTTTAAAAACTTGATTTATGTTTTTGTAAATGTCTTCCATGCAACTTGTGAATGTTTCTGAAGTTTTTGACAAAAAATTGTTGCAATTATGAACGAAAATACGACTTTAGATGATGTAAAATGGGGCTAAAAATGGCAGATCGGCGGGAAAATGCATTAATTAGTGAAACAGTCTGTGAGCGTAATTTACCTCAAAATCATCTTAAAACACATTTTTCCTAACATTTATGTCATTTTGAATGGTACTGGTACAAAATGTCATGTGAATATCTTTATTTAAACTTGTTATAATATATTATATGTTTTCCGTATTGGCCGAAATAATAGCGACGACAGTGAAATTTGATGAAAATTACATTTACTTATCGTTACAAATCCCTTTTATATAAAATCCCTGATCTTACCCAGGAATCGAACCTCCCAAACCTAGAACTAACTAAAGTGATTCGGGACCAGGACCGTGCCGACCGCCTGTGTCAAATATGCACTACAAGTATCATCTTTCTATATATGATGCACTGTTAGTATTCAAGAAATGAAGAATGCTAGCTCTCATGGTAGAAAAATCAAAGTTAATTTGCGAACGGATTCTGGACTGTGTAAAAAGTGATTTTTATTGCATGTATCCGGAAACTATATTGTCTATGATTTTCTTAAATGCTGTACAAAATTTGTTTACTTTTAAAATATATCCATGGTGTAAATAACTACTTCTGGATTCGGTAACTTACAAAATCGGCAAGGGTCTGAAGTATAGTAAATATATTTGTTCAGGACTGAAGTCCCGAACAAATAAAAACTGGTCATGTCTATACTAACGCATTCGTGAATAAAATGTTATAGCGAGTGTTAGTGTTTTATTTTTTTTTAACAATTTGACAAAATAAATTTGACAGCAACAAAGCAGGATACTACTTTCTCCTAGGAATAACAACAATGCAATTACAATTATACAGTCACATTTTTGTCTGTGGTTTTCTACGTGTATGTTTTGTTTATTTAAATACTCAGTTCATGTAAGTGGATATTAAATTTCCTTTAATTCAAATATAAAGGAGAAAAATCAAATATATTTTGCGATATTGGACTTTAGGGTTGGAAGTGTTAAACAGTAATATAATTGAGTTTATTTTTTTATATTTCTGTTTTAGTAGTTTCAGTACTGGAAAAATGTGTAAAATATTTTTTGAATGTTTAAACGATTCTCAAACAATAGTTAATTTAACATAAACGGATATATGGCAAAAATTGTAAGTTTTTTTTAAAAATAAATAAATATACTACATCGTAATATGATGATAGTGTGTGTATAATATTCAAGATAAATTAAAGAAGTCCATTCTCGTACTAAACTCTCCTACTAGACTCTGGGAACGAGAAGGAAGGAAGTCCAACAAAGTAACCTTTGTTAACTTAGTAAAAACATATAATTAATGTTTAGACCAATCTCCGTAAACAGATATCCTGTAGAGCATTGTTGTACAGGATCTCTACTGTCTCCGTGGAAGGTCACGTCGAGATGAACTTTGTGTCGACCAATCAATGCGTTGCTTCCATCTTGACGAAACACTATTAATAACATTTTGATTTCGCAATTTCTATTTTTAGACCAAGGTTTGCAAGCTAATTTAACAGCGGTATTATTCACAGTCTGCGATTGGACGGCTCATTTCAAATTGCGTGACGTAGACGATGTCAACAAGTTACGTATCATAACAATTTCGTCATGAATATTATGATGAGAAAAGGTCATCATATGACCGTGACCTTCGTTTGGAAAAAGCCAGATCTAAATTAGCGAGTAGGCGAGCGGAAAATTTTAGATCGGGTTTTAATCAGATTGTTTTCGTTCTAGACTCTCCTACTAGACTCTGGGTACGAGAATAAAGGATGTCCAACAAAGTAACCTTTGTAAACTTAGTAAAAACATATAATTAATGTTTAGACGGAAAGCGATGAGTAAACTCTAAATAGTCAACTGAACTGTACATCGTCGTATCGTTTATGTCACCTTTGCTGAGTTCCCTATTCAAAGATTCCAGGATCTAGAAGGTCGAGTCTACGCTGTGACTAAATTACACTAGAACAATTGAGTCGAAGACTCTTAAGTGTAGTAAGTTTGGTTTTCTTATAAATACTGGCGTTTAGCATAATTTGTTGGTGTAAGAACAAACTATTTCATGTAACTAGAGCTTAACTTGGCAACTGACTCTGCTGTATTGTTGGAACCTGGATTGCATAGATAGATAGATTTATTTAGGTATTGGCAAAATACAACAAGGCATATGTAATTTAACAATATAAATATGATATAGTTCTATTACATTAACCTGTCACAACTTAAATAATTACACTGTCACTGAATCTGTTATTTTTAACCCCTTTCGAACTTGTTATTTCCCCGATATTTAATATAGCGTTGCATGTAACATAGTAAAGTTAATCACAAATGTACAAAGACAGAGTTCTTAGAAATTGACAGACCAATACCTGACTAGGAAAAATAAATAAAAACATGTTACTTATGTATGAAATGATAAACAGTTGATGTGAAATTATATGAGATATTTAATGAATTTCACAGAAACGCATTATTTAGATTACTTTTGGAAGCAAAAAGTTTTTTACAGAATCTTTAAAAGGTTTATACTCTATTAAATTAGAAATATCTGCAGGCAAGTTATTCCACAGCTTGGAGCCAATGTAACAGAAAGTTTAGTTCCTGAATTTTTCACTCTAGGGATACAATATCCGCCCTTGGTACTTAATCTTGTGCTGTAAGAGTGCACAGAAGTTTGAGATAAAAAAAATGTTGTTTCAGATACTCTGGTGCAAAGCCATTGTTCATTTTATGGACATGGTACAACATAATTTGTTCAACTCTACTCTGCACCGGTAACCAATTTAGCTTAATGAAATGTCCGGGTCCAATGTGCGGCCTGGAATCAAGATTAAATATAAATCTAATTAGTTTATTCTGTGTGGTTTGTAACCTGATTTTCAAGTTTTGTGTTATGCAATTGTACCACACAGCAAGTGTAATCAAAGTGGCATTGAACTAACGCTGTCACATGTTGATTTCTTGTATGAAAATTAAGAAAATCTTTTTTTACGATACAAAAATCTAAGTCGAGCATTGGCTTTCTTAAGAACTGACTCAGCCATTGATTGAAAAGACAAAATCTGATCAATGGTTACACCAAGATATTTGACAGAACTTGTAGCATTAATGTTAGTACCATTACATGAGATATTGAGGTTTGTTTGTGATTTAAGTTTTTCTTTAGAACCAAAAAGTATTGTTTCTGTTTTACCAAGATGTAAAGACAATTTATTATCAGTTAACGACTGACTTACTGAAAAAAGATCATCAGACAAAGCTTGTTCAACATAAGAAATGTTCTTTCCAGATACAAGGATAGCAGAATCATCAGCATATACATTGTAATAATAATTTGTTGTTCACTACACTAGGCATATCATTAACATATAAAAGAAATAATAAAGGGCCAAGGATCGAACCTTCTGGAACCCCACATGTAACAGTTGAATTTCTTGAAAAAGTGCCTGACACATCTACTAATTGTTGCCTTTCAGACAGATATGACTCAAACCATCGACAAATGTCGTGACCCAAGCCACATGCTTTAAGTTTGGTTAAAAGAATGGTATGGTTGACAGTGTCAAAAGCTTTCTGCAGATCCAACAACACCATGCCTACAACATTTCCTTTGTCATTCTCAAGACGGATGTAATCTATTAAATGAATAAGACATATATCTGTGGAGAAACCACCCATAAAACCTGACTGAAATTGTAAATTAAATGTTTCTCCTTGAGATAGGAATCAATTTGATCATAAACAACTTTTTTAAGAATTTTCGAAAAAATATTTAAACTAGACACCGGTCTGTAGTTACCAACAGATAGACGGTTATTCTTTTTAAAGAGGGGAACTACTCTTGCATTTTTCAATTCTCCAGGTACTCTCCCTTGTATAAGAGACAAATTAATAATATGTGTTAGGGGGCCAACAATAATTGGAGCCCCATCCCTGATAAAACGAGAAGGTAGTCCGTCAAGGCCTGTAGCTTTATTTGGGCTTAAACTGTTGATATATTTTAACACTTTAGCCTCAGACATTAGAGAGAAAGTAAAACTGTTTGATGACACCGAGTTTAAAATAAAAGTTAGTCACAAAACTTTCATATACTCAATAGTTATTTGGCGATGGCAATGTTGCGTGCAAGACTAGCTACATCTTACTTTATTATGCTGAAACTTAAAGCTGTCGTATCATGTATATCTTTTTATTTTGATTTGCAAAAAGACTAGAAGTGATCTGAAAAAGCACCAGAAAACATTTTAAGGTAGCATGGCCATTGAAGGAATGTGTTAAGTACCAACTTTAAAGCCTGGATCAAGAGATTTATACCTGTCTCGGGACAATTAGTATGATTGCATTCAGAAGTCCTCGTCATCATTTGTATTTGTCTGTCAATTTGCACTAAAATAGTCATTATCAGAACACTACTTACCTGCTTCCAAAAATATTTCCATACAATTTTGATAGTTTTCGAGTTCCGAAGGGGTACGGGTTCGATCGAATCCCACCCGGGGAGGTTATACCCTTCCATGAAAATTTGACAATAATGTCAATTTTCCTCGATTATTAGATAACATGGAGAAGTTTCCGGCCTTGTGGAAGAGTAGGTAAGTATAGAGCTATAGACAAGGGTCCAGAAAGCTAGGCTAGGTGCACAGGACCCCGTAAATTACCTAAATTGTGTTGACACGGCGTTTAACCCTGTAAAAAAAAATAAAAAAGCAAAGTATGATATAACAAAAAATTGCGAATGTCTGCGCAAATAAATTATGACAAAAATACATTCTAAAGAAGAAGCGCATTGGAAACCTTAACACCAGACTTTTAAAATGTTATGCATTATTTAAAATGTAGTATGTTCAATTAAAATAACGTATTAGGATGTAATGTACCAAAAAATACCACCTTTTTTCATTATACAAGCGATAGAAAATTGACCCCGACCTGACCTTTATGCAAGAATATTCATTACATTGAATACGAATGTAGAATTAATGATCGATTACACCGTGGCCGTGAGGATTATATGTTGAATGTTAACACATACTAGATGGGAGCCCGTGCAAGCACGGGCTTTAGGTAATGACAATAAAGGGAAATAACCGCTGCGGGAAGTTTGGTCTATTTTTAGTTTTATCTAGAACTATTTTTAGACACAAAAACCCCACTTTTTTGTTGATTTTTTGGCAGTTTTTGCAAATATCAAGAGGCTTTGTCAAAAAAGAATTGTCAACTTGATATGCCGGTATATAGGTGCTCCAGCGACAAACAAAAGATTTATTCAAAGCTGCGCAGTTTCTTCCACAAAACAGGAAACTAGCAAATTTAATAGTATAGAAACACACTTCTATAATTTTACAATCGCGTGAAATAGGCGTGGTACTGATTTTCGTCGGGATATGTGTAGATAATAACTAGATGCAAATGTTAAAGGTCAGGTCGGGGTCAAAATTTACGCACTATAGCTCGTTTAGGATAACTTGAGACAAACGACTCAGTTTGTTTACATATTTGGGACTCGGGTATTACATAAAACAGGGAGGTCAGCTGATTTCGTGTAATAAAAGTATTAAACATGTCTTAATGCGTGGAACGTGTGTTCTCGTACTCAATTTAATACATCAAAACACACTGATAATAGTCGATAATTACGTGTACTAAACTTAAACCCACCTGTGTATAAAAATGGTATCGTTGTATTTTGTCTCAAGTTATCCTAAACGAGCTATATACGTGATGTATATTCATGTAAATATTGATTGAGGGTCAAAGTAAATACACTGACTTTAAAGTACTGTTTTTATTATTTGATTTACGTAGTTTTGTGAAAACAAACATGTATATTAAGTGTTCAAACACAATATAGTCTATTTGTACATTTTTAATTAAAACCAATTATTTGTTTTAGTTTATAAAACAGTCATTTGAAACGAGTACCCCATCCCATGAAATAATGGGGACTTTGATACCAGCAAACCCCTGGTAAATCCACATCACGCACGGACATTCGAATAGTAAAATCCCGGTTAGTATCCCTACTCCGTGGGAAGGTACGTCCTCGGCAATGCCTCAAAGTCTGGAAACATCAATACTGACATCGATCCTATTTCTAAGACCCTACATAACTCGTTCAATAGTCGGCCATTATTAGTTTAAACTTATTTTATTGCCTGTTATACAATATTTACAACAAATACAATAATAATAAATAACCATATGTATATACGGCACTCGGATTGAGCCACAAGTTCTGTAACTTAATTACGGCTCTCCCCTTCAGGTACAATCAACTCAAATTTGCCAAACCTAGGTACCTATTCACAAAAACACACAAACCGAAAACAATAACACAAATATTTTTTTACCACAAAAACAATGCATAATTTTTTTTTCTCAATAGAATAACATCCTCATAATATGAAACAATGGTCTGGATTTAATATAAAATGACTAGTTTTTTTTCACGTAAAATATATATTGTATAAATGACGCGGTTATGATAAATTGCTTACGATGATTAACGACGTTGCCGAACACAATTTTCCCTGATTAAATTTGTCGTATCTAATCCCGGAATATCGGAATTATTTAAGAAAATTTTACCAACAATTTTGTTTCTATTTTGATTAAGGACTCTAAAATCTACGCGCACGCGGACGCTTTACAAAATTCCGATATGGCATGGCCTAAACATCTGCAAAAAATAGTCGGGCAATGGGAGTAGTTACAAGATTGAATTACATGGATAATACATAAGAGAGGAAAGATTAAATAAAAGAATAGATATATAACGTAATGATTACAAAAATGTTCAGAGACCTAACATAGCTTTCACGGACTGTTTGTCTTAGTTAATTTGTATTAATACCTGATTCCTTATATAAATGTGATTTGATATTTTAACTGTTTTCTGAAATTTTATAAAGTATCCACGTTGCGAACTGTTGACCGGTCAATATAGTTTTGACTGTTTCCTGCTCGTGCTCTGACGTCACGCTATGTTACTGCACTGCACTAATATAAGGGAAAGTAACTACTACGGAGAGTTTGAGCTTTCCAAGGCTCTTCCGAATGCATAAAGCGTCCATCGATCTTGATCATGAACCAGACGTTAACATGTCAACAACTAAAATGTTGACAAAGTAACGTAATCAAACGATTGTTGAATTAACAAAGTTAAATTATTGATACGAACTGGTATATTTGCAAACTATTTTCTTGTTCTTTTATCTTCTGCAAGCACTGTTTAAACCATAATTTATCAGGTAATAAAACAGCTACTTCATGTGTGATTTGGGAACAGTCAAACAATTGCCCTCGGTGTCGGGGATTAAGTTCAAAACCTACGGCCTCGGGAAACAGTTCAAAACACTATGCCCTATAGCTCGGGCCAACAGTTTGACTGTTCCCAAATCACATATGGAATAACTGAATACACATGTACAAGTCGATCTAGAAAGTTTTGACATACATTTGTATTTTAAAAAGTGTTGTCAGAAAATTCGACGTAAACAACTGTCGGAAAAATCGACAAGAGAGGGAACCGTGTTTTGACTGACGGGTGTTGCTGTTTGATGGAGTCGTAGGCGTAGAATTCCGACTGCATAAAATCTTAGAATACCAAAATTCAATTAACACAATTCAAACAAATTTATACATGTATTTTAATTTCTTATTACAGGCTTAATAATTGGTGACGTAACAAATTAGGAATTATAAGATGTTCCCATTGAAGAGACTAAATGTTTTAATAAAACACCAAACTAAGACAAGACTGTTCCTTGTATTAATTATTTTTTGCATCGTTCACGTGATATTTGCTTACGTGAATGTTGCTAATATCACAAGAGAACGTGTCCATAAGAATGAAACAAAGGACACGACATATACTTTCGTACAGCCAATCGATGAGCTGGACAAAATTTTGAACTACAATACAAGGCAAGTTACAGAAAACTCTTGTGTAAGATTTTTCAATAGGGACTTTAGACAAACTATTCTGACGAGTTCATACAAATCTACAAGGGATAGAATAGATATATCAAACTCAGATTATAAAACCATCACTTTAAACTGTGAACAATTCAAAACAACACGAGGATATCTAGATTCGCCATTCACTGAAATGGAGTTGAATTTTCCGATTGCATTTAGTATAATAGCCCATCAAAATATTCAACAAGTGGAACACTTAATTAGAGCAATATATCGCCCACAAAATTATTATTGTATTCATATGGACGCTAAATCTGCTACGGACGATATTGTTACAATTGATAAGATAGCATCCTGTTTTGAAAATGTGTTTCTTTCATCGCGGTCAGTATCAGTAAAGTGGGGCGAGTTTAGTGTTTTGGAGGCGGAGCTTGTTTGCATGGATGATTTGTACAAGAAAGGAGAATGGAAATATTTTATTAATTTAACTGGACAGGAATTTCCATTGAAAACAAACTTAGAATTGGTGAAAATATTGACAGCTATGAAAGGAGCCAATGTTGTTGAAGGATCACACGTAAAGTTAGTATTCAGGTCATACAAACTTAACTTCCTCGCAATAACTACGGGCTATGCCGACTAATTGTTGAAGCCTTTGGACCGTTCTCAAGTTGACGGGGTTTATACCGCACCAAAGCAATGAAAATACCACATTCGGAATACCTCAATAGGTCATTGAATGAATTCATCGTAAATTACGACTCGAGAGGTTGTGGTTTCGAATCTGAGTTCGGACCATGAGTTTTAACCGGGTTACATTTGGCGCCTAATATATTTTTTATCGGATTACAGTGAATTTGGAGGTATAATTATACTAAATGAATTAACACCATTGTTACACTTCTGAGTTTCCATTTCGATGCCCTATCATTTAAATTCAAAATTTCTGTGACCGAATCAGCCTTCTAGAAAGCATCATAATTGTGTAGTTTGGCATTGATCGAGAGGTCGAAGGTTTGATTCCCTTGTGTTGTTAAGACGTTAAACCCAACCAAATAAATAAAGTCTCGCATTTTTTATACAAATTGAATTATACCAATTTGTACCCATTATTTTGTTTGTGCTTTCAGATCTGTAGTAAAGTTTAAAAAGCGCTGGGTGAAAGCAGGTCCAGCTCCGCACGGTATAACTCCCGTTAAAGGTCCAGTTCACGTTGCTGTTAACCGAGACTTCGTGAAGTTTGCCCTGTATGATAAAAGAAGCATCGACTTTACTAATTGGCTAAAGAAAACCTACTTTCCTGATGAATCATTTTTCAGTACATTGAATTATAATCCACATTTAAAAATACCAGGTACATTTCAAGGTAAGTGGTAAAATACGATTGTGCCGTGATGTTTTACGCAAATACAACATGGCAGTGACAAATTAATACTCGGAGGCATTCGGAACACCCTCGACCTTTCATGAATGAATAGTCTCGGAAGGATTCGTGGGGGGGGGCTTTACTGGATTTGGTGATTTTACTACCTACGCGAGGCAAAGCATGTAACGGTTACACAAAATAGTTCTTGTAGTATACACTCAGATCTTTGTCTAAACATATTTATGTGTTTTCAATAAAACCAAATATTGTTCATCGGTATCATTGAAATGTGTAATTTCAAATTTACGGACTAAAAACGAAACTTCAGTCATCGCCTTAACGATCGTGTATTTGTTTACTTCAACATCGGTTTTTCCAAAATGGCGTCTAAATATGTCCGAGGTTATTCGTAGGGAATGGCCGAGGAGTTCCGAATGACTCGGAGGATGAAAAGAGATAATTCGGAACTCCTCGGCTATTCGCTAGGAATAACCTTGGACATATTGAGACGCCATTTTGAAACTACCTTTGCATCACATGCCCAAACAAAATACCCCAACTGGTGATGAAGTAAACAAATCCACGATCGTTAAGGCAGTGATAAATGTCTCGTTTTTAGTCCATAAATTTGAAATGCACGACTTTATGATATCCGCTGATCAACATATAGTCACATTTATAGTAAAAGAAATGTATTTAAAAAGTATTATGTGTTTACGACAAGAATTAGTTTGCATTACCGTTACGTGCTTCGCCTATGCTTCGCCTCACCGCTGTATATGTAGTTATTGGTGAACCCTCAACAAGTTCACACACGTCGGTTACTACATCATTTTACCCCCGCTTCGAAGGGAGGTATACTGTTTTACCCTTGTCCGTGCGTGTGTGCGTGCGTGCGTCCGTCCGTCCGTTACAAAATTTCCGTCGCAGTTTTCTCAGCAACTATAACATGTAGCAGCCTAATACTTTGAATATTGCTTCATCCCATAGTCTCATGTGGTGTAAAGCGATTTCATGCTCCTTGCTCATCTACTTCCTGTTTGTCACATATTTTTAGATTTTTGCGGGGGTATCACTAGTGAGCATTAGCTCACAGATTTACTTGTTTTACCTGGTTTGTAGCTGTATGCAAATGGTATCTCAATTGTATTTTTATCTTTGATCAATTTTTACAAGTTAAATTTTTCATTATAACAACTGTCAAAACATGAGTAACGTTATGGTGGCTGAATCTGTTGTATTCATCATCCTGTAACATTTAGATAGTGTGGTCCACTTTAAATCGAGCACAAAAATTCATGTACATGTATAAAGAATTACATAAGTCATTGTACGTAAATATGGCATGCTTTTGTACTTTTAATTTTTGACACATCCTTTCATGGGGGAAACATAAGACCGAGATATTGCGGTCTTCCTATTGCAAATTTCTAAATCGCAAATTTCTAAGCCTTCAATTGAGCTGAATTATATACATCAACTATTTATATGAAACGTTGTTTAAACATACATTCACAAAAACTTCTAATCGGTCACACCATAATAATTAATTATCCTTATTTTAAAATAACTGAAATAAACTAAGGACTATTATGGCGTATTTATGAAAGCAAAATATATAAGGTATATTCCAAACAAAATAATATTTTCATATTTCAAATAATTGTGATTTTATACGAGTGTCTTTAGACTCAATCCCAATTAAGGTGGACATATGGGCATATTTTTTTTCATTTTTTTCATGTCATCAAATATGAGTTTTAAATCAATTAAATGCATTGTAGACATGTTCTGTACGCAGTATAAAAATCTTTTCAGCTGGGCTAGTATACTTTTTTAGATATAGGCTGGTGAAAGGTCACACCTAACATTAAAAAATGTGCTTATGAAAATCGAACATGTGCTGTAAATTTCACTTATTTAAAAGTAGTAATGGTCAAACTGTTGAGAAATTCAATACGGTTGCATTCTATAAGGTATTATGTTTCGGAATAAATGATAAAGACTGAAGAGTAAGCCAGATACTTTCAGAAAAACATAAATATTAAATACGCTATTTTCATTAGTTTCATTTGTTTTAAAAATGTCTTTCATATCAACAGTTCCAGAACAAACAAGTTAAATATAGAATGAAACTGTTTAAAATAGTTAGATACCATTGTCTTAGTGTTATAACAAAACGTTGTGTGCATGTGAACCACCACAAAACAACTAATAAAGAATATAATCGTTGTCCCGTACGTTAGCAAAATTGGCTCGTACGTTATATATACTTCAGTTTGGTCATCTAAACTATTGATAACTAAGTTAAACTGCAAGTATACAACTAACATTGTTGTGTAATTTGTTTTACAATTCAATGTACTAGTGTTTTACATATAAAATAACAATAATATCTCTCAATTACAATAATTACGCGAACCATTTTCATTTTTCCAAGAGAACAACATTCAACAATTTTGTGACAAGTTTAACAAAGAAACATAGCAAACTAACGCATAAACTAATAAAAGCTATTTAGTAGTGGGGTAACATGTGATTTACAACCATCAAATTATCCGGCAAATGCATGTTTAGACAATTCTACAGTGTCCCGTACGTTATTAAATAAGTAAGATAATGTATGAACCTGATCAAATTATTGCAGTGTGTGCTAAAATGATTCTAATGTTATAATTTGATCAAACGAGGCATTGTTTTAATTTATTATTTCAAAGCTAGATGGTATTCAATTATGAACAATGCTAACTATTCATCATTTATTGCAAATAATAAGTCCTATAACTTATTTTCCCGTCACTTTTGTTAGTTACTTTTGAACATCATCAATTTCATTATAATTGCCGTTCCCATAATGTTTTCATCTGAGAAGATTAAATGCATGTTAAGGAACCTTACAAAAGCAATTTATCATAAATATTCAGACGATTATCAATTATTGTGTCACATTTTGTCCCGTACGTTACGGACTCGTACGTTATTTTTCATTTTGTTTTTACTGTTTTTTTGTGTGTCACAAATATGCACTTTAAATTAATTATAAAAACACTTTATAAACTTTTTATTTAATCATTGAAGATCAGTTCAATGAAGAATTTATATATCTATTTGAAACGGTTTGTTAGATAATTTGATTTTACTAATTGTCCCGTTCGTTACGTGGTGAAAATTACGATTCATTTTTTAATAAATGAGCTCATAAATTACCGATACCAATAAAATGTCAGCTTAAATGAATATCTTATCATTAGGATATAACATTATGGACTTAACTTACACAAAAATAGTTTGTAAAGAGTGCAAAGCTGTGAGATTAATGAAGCCTTTAAATAAATGTCCCGTACGTTATCGGAGTTTGGAGACAACGTTTGTTGTATGAGGTGTGGAAAATTATTTTTGAATTTACATTATAATATGTGTTTTTCATGAGGATTTAGTAATAATTGACATATTAAAGATATATTTAATTGGAAATATGTCTGAATTTTTTAACAATTTGAAGCTAACTGTAAGAATTTGTCATTGGAGACATAGGGATTTTCTACACCCTAGCTTAATTAAGAGACAATATTTTGAAAAAAATCGAAGTTTTCTTCACGAAATATGTCGTTTATACTTTTACTATAGCACTAGCACTTGTAAATATGCATTTTATTTACATAAATTCTGTAAGTTAAATTCCTGGAAACATGATAAACGTTGGAGACATCAAATGTACATTCTAAGTGGGAATGAGTCTTTAACATGGGTATTCATGTTAAAAGTCACAAAGTGAAGAAATTCAGAACAAGTAGTTTATAATGTGTATGACCTCCGCTGGCGAGACAACGAGCTTTCATAGATACAGGTTATATCTTTACAGGTACTGATGTAAAATATTTATCCACACCTCTTGAACGTCACGCTTCAGTTCATGGAGGTTATGCTGCTGGCGGTGGGCTCAAACTCAAAGTTTTAACCATAGACAATATATTGTAAGAAATAGGAACTATAAATAACAAAAACACATTCAAATCATCTATTACCTTTAATAAACATACTAACAAAGTAGGATTGTTTACATAATTTTACCATCTTTTAAAGTTGTATGTCAAATTGTACTAAAATAATGATTATTAGAACAGTGCTTCAGTGTTTCTATACAGTTTTGAGAATTTCTATTTATACTGAGCTAAACGCCGTGTCAACACAAGTTTTTTTAGGTTATTTTACAGCGTTCGGCGCACCCTATTTATAGTTTTCCATGACCTTTGTCTATAACTAGTACTCATCTACCCTTCCACAGGGCCGGAAAACTTCTCCATATACTTTATTAATGAAGGAAAATTGACATTAGTTTTAAAAGTTTCATGGAAAGGTATAACCTCCCGGTGGGATTCGAACCCGCACCCCCATCGGTACAATAGAATACGAAATCCAGGCGCGCTACCGACCCGGGTTTGAGAATTGTATTTAAAAAAACGAGTGTTTAGCTTTAAACCGTATCACATTCAGTCGTATGTACATGTTTCAATAATTTAAACTCTATCATTGCTTTAACAGAAAAATATAATTTTATGATGTCCCTCCTTGATTTTTGTATTCATTACCAATAATGTCTTTCACGTGCATACTTTCCTTTGATATAATTTATCATTATTATAACTATTTATTTAAATTACATGTATATATTTTTTATTTATTTACCCTTTTTTGTGTCATCCTCTCTATATAATGTTGGTTGTCAGGGCTGTATTGGTCCATGCAAGTGTTGTTATGTAATATTTTGTATGTTTTAATGTAATTACCATGTTTATATTCTCGTTTTATGGAGAATAAATCTATCTATTTATCTGTCTATAGGCGAACCGGAAGAATACCCTAAGAAACCAACGTTTACTCGATATAAAGCCTGGGTTCTTGGTCATGGTGTTTGGGAACGATATTGTAGTGGAAAGTTCGTAAGAAGTATTTGTGTGGTAGGAGTTGGTGATTTACATCGGTTAAAAGAAGATTTATCATTGTTTGTCAACAAAGTATTTATTGAATTTGAACCATTGACGTTCCGATGTCTGGAAGAGATGATATACAATAGAACACGTGATCAGTATAAACGACAAATACCTATAGACACGACGTTTTATTCAATGTTAGATCAAGTGAAATATAGGTTAATAAAGTAACTTACCTTTTTGAATGTACCAAAAAAATCATGGCTTTTAAAAATGAACAGCGACTGATACCGATACTATCCATTTGTAGAAAAAGGCCACCGGCCCATAATACAGTTGTACATTTACATTTATATAAAAAAATGTACATTGTATTCTAAATTAAAATGGCATCAACATTTGCGTTTGTGTTCCGAGTTATAAAAAAACTTTGGAGATTTAAATGTCAAATCATTTTGAGCCATATGCTATATTGTGGAAATGTAAAAAAGTGAGTAAGCAGAACAAATAAATTATTCCGGTGCAATATAATACACACAACATACTCATTTACAATATAACATAATGTCGAAACATGCAATCTACAATGTGGTATAAAAGTGTTCAGATGAATGTGCAGGGCTGTGGAATAGAAATATAATATGCTTGGATGGAAAGATAACAATATTGATTAAAAGTACGAGGAGATTTTTTACGGCCGCCACGCATCGCAACCGTTCAGCGTCCTTATTAACGTGGTGTGTTGTTTCGTATGACAGAGCATTTCCATCAGCCCGTCCTGAGGTTTGAAATCACCTACCTCTTGAATATAGACAGATTAGTTCACTGGCAATTGACTCTAACCGATGAATTTTGTGTTTTGTTCTATCTATATTACATGTTCTTTTCAAGCTTTTATATGTAAGACTTTGGTATCTTCAAATTTATCTTAATTGAAAAATAATGTTGTCATTGTAAAACAAGATTCTGAATGTATTTGACAAAATATCTACAGATGATAGTTTTATAAAAGAATATGTTAAATGTACTTCCATTTTGTTTATGAAGGCATTACTGCCAATTTGTTCATATAGGCATTTTGTAAATGTCGAAAAATTTAAGTCAAGTTATAAATTGCTGGCCACTTTAGGCATTTTTAGATTCAAGAGATTAAGGATGACACAGGTTGCCATGCACAAGGTCACTATCATGCCATCCTCAGGCCATTTGTTTCAATTTTAGACTGCAAAACGGTAAGTGTTATGTGCTTCAATTAACATATATGACTATGATGTTCAATAGAACCCACGAGGCATCATTATTTAGATTAAAATAATGTTTTACCTTTATTATATAGTTCGTTTTTTCTCAACTGCCAAAACATGAATAATTTCACGGTGAATGCGTTTATTAAAATTATTGTTGTAATACATCCATGAGTTTCCGAAAGTGTGTATTATGATCAAGTAAAGCTGTTTATGCCGTATGATATGTATTAGTCAAGATAGTTTTAATAACAACTAGGCCGCCAGTACAAAAACAATGCATTCAATCAGCGTGCAATTATTCAAGCTTTGACAATTGAGAAAAAACGGACAATATATACCATTTATTACTATTTACATGCGCAATACCATCCAAAGATACCTTTACAATTGTGAAAGAAGTGATAGTATGTTTTATTAATATCAATTACACCAAGAGTATAAAAACTGCCTTTCAATAACAACGGGACATTTTTAGACTTTCGGCGATTTTGCCGAAAGGCTTAAGTTATACCACAAGTCGGAAACTATCGACGATTTAAATGCCTGACTAGTTTAACCTGCGGAATGATACATACTCGTATGTCTGTGATTTACTACGCAGTATATTTCTAGGCGATAAAAATAGTTTCGTCAATCAACTGACGCGTCTTTGTTTCACTGTCAGTGACACGCGTTACTTATATAAATAAGCGTGTGAATGGGCGAAGTCAAATTTCGTTAATACACTAAGCAGTAGTATTTGCCAGTTATATTGAATAAAATAAACACTTTACCCGCATTTTTTTCTTTCAATACTTTGATTTGATAATGAAATGATATCTCAATCTTATAGGCTATCACTTCAATTGCATAAACTATATGTAAAACTTTAAATCAAAGTACTGAAAGTACTGTTGGAAGGAATTTTTGAAGGATTTTATCGTTTTTTGAGTTCAAAGATTTTATTTCGATTATCTCTCATTATCTTTTTATCATTCATAGTCAACTGTGTTTCATATTTCATTTTACATGCCCATTATTCTACTGATCGAGGGGGCCGTAGGTTTGATTCCCGGGCGGGGCAAACTTTCGTGGAACTTGGTTATTTCTTTCTCCTACCAATGATTCTAAATCATGTAGTGCAGTAGTCAGTCACTGATGTGCCTTGTTGTTGGTTAATAGCTAAATCCAAAGATTTAGTCTTTTCTGGAACAGTGAGTGGATGGACTGATCTCCGTGATATATTCTAAACAAATTGAATATGTATTGCTATGGCGTTAAGGCCACAACAAATTGATCATATGTTTTATGAATTTTGCCTTAAAAAATGGAGCGAGCCAGCGAATTTTGGTTTCTCCTTTTCGGCATTTTGAGAAGCGAACGAAAGGCGAGGAATAAATTTGTGATATTTTCATGAACATTTATATACCAAATGTAAAAAAAACATGTTAAATATGAACTTTTAACAGAAAACCACTTATATATGTAGTTTAGAAAGTCATTTAAAGTAACTGTTTAGTGTTTATTCCAGTTGGTCATTTATTCAGCATATTGATGTGATACAATCATGTATATTTGAAGATAAAATATGTCAAAATCTTTCTTGCTTTGGCTTTATTATTTTGATATTGTGGTACAGGGTATATAGTTCTGATTATTTTGCAGGTTGTTGTGAGAAAGATTTCTTGCTGTTAACATGCGTAAATGCTTTTAATGTGGTGCATACATTATAAATGACTGTATTTTGTTCCATTTGCATTTTCTATTCTATATTATTATACTGCATAGCTAATACATTATGTAAATTCATTCAATATTACTGAACCTTCAATTAAATACTTCCAATATTTCTGTATAATTTAGAATCCGCTCAGCTAACATCATGGTGGATCAAACCTGGTGATTTTGGTGTTTCAATAAAGTCTTAATGTTATTTGGTAAATAAGAGATGGCCTCAACAACATACAACTGCTCAATATAATTAAGTAAACCAGAATGAGTACCAGCTGAGCACCCCTGTAAAATATAAATTGACGAGTCGTATTGACTTTTTGAGTATAAATAGAGTTATATTATTTGGATAATATGGGAATGACTCAACAACAAACAACTACTCAGAGTACTTACGTCAACATGTATGAGGATTTTAGAGTCAGCATCCTTATGAAATAAAAATGGATCAAACTGGTTAACTTTTAAATGAATAAATACAGGCTTGTCATTTATGCCAACTATGCTATAGACTTAACAAGAAACAACTGCAACATGTAAATATACCTAAATTATGTGAAAGGAAACAATTACATCAGCACCCTTCTAAAAGAAAACTTTACTAAACCTTTTGGTATATACACTTAACAACTTTTCTAAGTATACACATATATATATTTGGTAATTACTGGGTTGATACGTAAGCTATTGATTAAATTTGGAGAAAATGTTCATCAAATAATATTTCATTTATTAGCAAAACGAAGAATAAATTAAAAAAAAACTGACTTCTTATAAGCAGTAGAAATATTGGCACCAACAAAGTACAAATTCACATCAATAACGCGTATAGCCACCTTCAGCACGTATAACTGCAAGAAACCTTGCTCGCAATGAGATTATGTAGTTCTGAATGATACCCTAGGGTATCATAGCACATTCTATCTGTCTTGTCGTCATACGACGTCTTCACTGGCTTGACAGGTCTTTAACACTTCTGGTTTGCTCAAATGTTCTTAAAAGTGTAATCACAGTCAAAGGGTTACGCTTGAAAGTATGGGCAACCTAAAAATGGGTTCACTTTGTCACGATTGTTGAAGGTTTCTGCATTGCAGCTATGCTTAGAATATCTCAGTGATGCGAGCAAGACGTGAGATAGCAACTCTATTCAATTTACCTTTCGTACTGATGAGCCAGCATGTATCATTTCGATAGCCTGGCCTCTTCATTTCAAGCTAATTCGTTTCATACTTACGACTTGTGAAAGTTTTGGTGTTCTTTCTAAGTGTAAATTGCTATAGATATAAACATGTACAAAATAAACGTGAAAATGTAATGTGATTGGCCCATATTAATAAAAAGCACGAAATGCACGTGCATCTTGAAAGTCGGTTACTATATGGTGGATATTGACGTTTTTAGTGTCACATGAAAGATATAGTATCCCATAGTTGACTCACAAAATTTCGTTTAAATATTTTAACAACTGTTGAAATTATCTGCAGGGGAAATGTGTATACTCAGAAAAGTTGTTAAGTGTAAATATAGTCTAAGGGTACATTATGCAAAATACAACTTCATTTCAAAATAAGTCTGTTGAGTATTTTGGGGCATTCACAATTATAATGTCAAATATGCTACCCTGTCTTACCCGCTTGTCACCAATAGTATTTTGAATTATAATAATAATATAATAATTAGGTTGGTATGGCGTTAAAAACAGTAAAATAAAATAAATAAATGAACATATACGTATGCACTATTAATATAATTTGTTTAATGCCATATTTGTCTCGATTTAGTAATACTTATATATTACTTTATTCATCTATTTAGTGAACAAGTAAAATTAATTGAAGTACATAGATCTAATGATTAGTTAACAAACGTTGAAGCTTCATACTTCTTATCATTGAAAAGATAAGACAATAGATTGTAATGCATTTATTAGTTTTCCATTGGAATACAATCAAACACCTGCCATATAGCCGAAGGGTTGTCGCACGGAACACTGGTACTAGTTGGTGTTACAGGATATAAGCGACAATTGCCGAGCTGAACTCCAACCCCAATAGCGATTCCCATACAAGCGTCGTTTAGGTTGCATAACAGCTTACATGTACTAGGTGCGACATCACCCTAAAATAAAGAGGAACAGTTATGATGAACCAAACTCCTCACACCAGTTTTTCACGTGTTGCTATGTATATAGTTCATATATGAACCATACTTCAAAATGTGAAATTTTCTTATTTCGTCTTAGACAATACAAAACTCAACTGAAGAGGACTATAAATGTATTAGTCGCTAAAAGGTGGCACTGTAATGATATCCGATTTACACAACTCAATGTAGACAATATCATATAAACTTTTATTAACTAACTATGTGTAATAAGCCCTGTAAAGTGCATATTTATGGCAAAATAATGCAAAACCAGTTTAATAAAGCTGAAAACGTTATAATGTGTTATAACCAAAACACATATTGGCCCTGGTCCAATAACAAATTTTTGCGCTCTGATTGGTTGGTGAAATTCGGCCAATACCAAAACTGGTCTGTAAGTAGCTTAAGCTAAAATTGTCATTAAATAAGTAATTTGATATAGGCCCAGTTATTTATCCTCGGGACAGTCATATTGGTGCTTGGCAATCGTCCTTGGGCGGCCAATACGACTGCCCTTGGAAAAGTAATAGGGGCTATATCAAATCACTTATCTTTTAACATGTAATATTAAATAACTATGTGTTATTTGCACAGTAAAGTGGAAAATTTACAGCACAATACGGAAACCCTATTTTATTCGTCACTACTTGTAGAAAAAACCGACGCAAATGTAGACGAACGTCAGCAGCTAGACACACTTTGTAGTTTTTGTGAAGATTTGGATTCATTTCATAGTCCGTTAGTCTGTAAGCAGTTATTTAATATAATTGTCATCAAATAAGTGATTTGATATAGGCCCTGTTATTTATTTTTATTTTTAGCATTCGTCCTTTGGCCAATAAGACTGCCCTTGGAAAAGTAATAAGGCCTATATCAAATCAATTATCTCATAACGTATGATATACAATAACTATGTGTTATTTGCACTGTTCAGAAGCAAGTTTAAATCACAAAACTACAAAATCTTTTTAATAAAAAATGAAAACCGGGCCGAAAACTGTGATAGGGCAAATAACACTTATTGGATCGGTACAATAACACATTTCTGCGCTCTGATTGGTCGACAAAACAGGGCAATATTACTTACGATTATCGCAAAAAAAACAATATGGAAAATGATATTGATTCTGCAGACAGTGTGAAGACTTGGCAGGGTTTAACACAATGCTGCGACACTAATACAAGTTGTTTAATATATGCATAATGTAATAAAATATTTGTTATTAAATAAATGTTCTATATGACTAAAATACATACTTCGGCAAATGTTATAGTAACCTGAGTTGGAATCACACTAAGACATGAGGGCTCAACATCATCTCCAGGACACTCTGAAAAAAAAACCACTCTCTGAAAGCCTGTAAACTTATTGTTTTCAAACAAAAACAGAATCAGATCATTAAGTATGGCAATCTATTAGTCAGTTTGAAAGTACAATATGACATGGTAAAGTCAATCTATCAGTCAGTATATATTATTGAGTCAATCAATCAGTCAGTACATATGTAAATCTATCAGTCCATGTATATTTTAAACAATCGGCCAGTATAAGTCAATCTATCCGTCAATGTATAAATAAATCTATCAGTCAGTTAATAAGTTAATCTGACAGTCGTCTGTTAATAAGTCAATCTATCAGTCAGTTGATAAGTCAATCTATCAGTCAGTGTATAAGTCAATCTATCAGTCATTATATAAGTCAATCTATCAGTCATTATATAAGTCAATCTATCAGTCATTATATAAGTCAATCTATCAGTCAGTAAATAATTCAATCTATCAGTCATTATATAAGTTAATCTATCAGTCAGTATATAAGTCAATCTATCAGTCAGTATATAAGTCAATCTATCAGTCAGTATATAAGTCAATCTATCAGTCAGTATATAAGTCAATCTATCAGTCATTATATAACGTCGGCTTAATATCAAAACCTCGTATAGAGCAAATTTTCGGAAAATCACTTTTTGATGCCAAGGGAAGCTAATCATACTAGCGCATATTCTGTCAAAATCTCGTACACCTGCGCCAATGACAAATGTTAAAAAAAGCCAAATGTTAAATTCTCGTACTTCGATTAGCCCAATTTTATTAAGATCAAAACATCGTATATCATCAATATACTGTGACGGTTGTGAAAATCAAAGCACTGAAAGCACTGAATTTGTTCGGTTTTGAAGATGGAAAGAAGAATTAGTGGTGTGCAACAACGTATACATACAAAGGACAGTTAAATGACACTTGTTTGTAAGGGAAAAAATCATTTGACACAGATAATTGAAGTTGTGAGGACATATTTTGTACTGATTTTTACTCAAATAAAAAAGGGTTTTAGAGATGCGTTTTAGATTGAATGACTTACCCTGTATACAAAAACTCCTAGAATACATAATTATATAGGTATTGAAGCGACGATTTTCTCATATTTAAATTGAATTGAGCTACATACACTGTTATGACTGTGCTGCTTTTTCCTACTTTTCTACTTATACATTTAAACGTCTTGTACATGTTATGTAACTATCCATATTATCAGGTTTTTGTTGAACAGTACTTTAAGTTAGTTTTCTTTATGTTATGATATAAATTGTGCGTTTTAAATTAGCGACATATTTTGTTAAAGTAAATACAGTTTCAAACAGATGAGAAGGATAATTGATTCTACATTTTGGAACACTTTGGTGACAAGTTCTGTTATAAAAGGGTTTATTATCTGGCGTTAAAAAAGTAGTTAGCATTGCTCTGGTTCAAAAGACGTGTTTATCATTACGTCGAGATGATCTTTATTTCGACCAATCGATGTGTAGTTTCCATCTAGACGAAACAATTATTATAGCATTTTGATTTCATAATTTCTATTTTTAGACTAAGGTCTGCGAGCTAATTTAACAGCGGTATATTTCACAGTCTGCGATTTGACTGCTCATTTCAAATTGTGCACCGTATACAATGTAAACAAGTTACTAAACTTAAAATTTCGTCATGAATATTACAATGAGAAAAGGTCTCTTGACAGTGACCCTCGTATGAAAACAGTCAGATCTAAATTGGCAAGTAGGCGAGCGGAAAATTTTAGAAAGTTTTTTATCAGATTGGGTCCAATTCAATAACATTCTTACGTTAACTGTTTGTAAAATAACAAAAATCACTTAACCATTCATTTACTACGATCTTTAAACTGATCCTACAACTACGTACACACACACACCCACACTCACACACCACACAGACAAATTACTCGAACAATTAAATTTACATAAGACCTTGTAACATCTCTACTGACTACAAGGATGCTTGTTGAAGCGATACTATTACATAAGACTACGTAAAAATATATACTTAGACGCATTACATATCAGTCGTTATACCTTTGATGGAGATGATATGTGTATGCCAGAGATTATTGCGCCAATCCTAGCAGACAATCTTCTTAAATTTCTCTGTATTTATATCCGAAGGACTACTTCTGGATTCGGCAAATATCAAAATCGGAAAGGGTCTGGAATACGTTAAATATAATTGTTCAGGACTGAAGTCCCAAACAAATAAAAACTGCTTATTATCATGCCTATTATGACAGCTTTCTACATGATTACTAGTAATAGTTTTTATTTTCCAATAATTTGTTAGTTCTTACCACATGGCAATACTTCCTGATTAGTCAAGATAGACGGCTTGGAGCATTTATGATAAGACGGTATCTGATTTGTCTTAGGTATTCCCTCATTTAGCTAAAATAAGAATTGTGTTGAATGTTGATAATGCTGTTATCAATGGGTATCATGAGTTACAATGAGATTTTTAATTGATAATATTTATGCCACACAATAGATATTAACATTACATGATTATAATTGCACTGTCCAACATTTCGTCCATTTTGTGTCAGGCTAACAAATGTGTTACCCAATAATAAATTTCATCAAGCATGGCTTAAAGTTTTACCGTTTTGACAGAGTAGGTCATGCAATTAAGGTCATTCTTAAAGCGTAATGCTCTGGTTCATAATAAATGCATTTTGTTGCAAAGAATCTATCATTATTATAAGGACATAACAAGTGTTATGTACATAACAAGTGTTTAAGACAACTTTTGTATTGTTGTTGTCATGTTGTTTGATGTTTAACAAAAGGCGTTTTGGTTTATAAGGTTTTTTTTGTTTGAAACTTTGGGTATTTTGAAAATGCTTGTCATGTTGTAAGTTCCAGCAATGTTTCTTCAGAACCGTAAAGAACGTTATTTTCGTCTATAAAAGATAATAAATATTCTTCTTTTAAAATAAGTTATCATAAATGTTACAATGTAGAGGAATTACCTGTTAAAAAATTATAATGGTAACTTGTATGAAAATTTCTTTTTTAATAGAACGAATTTTAATTTACCAACGTCCAGTGTTGTATATCAAGTCATGACATTTGAACATGAACTTTGTTTAAATATATTGTCTTGGTTCTACAAAAAGCAGTTTTTAATTACAATTGTCAAAATTTTGTCTTACTACGTTAATTGTTTTTGCATGAAATAAAGAAAGTAAATCTGTTAATTGTGATTTTAAGTTTCTATTCAATATTGAAGATTTAAAAGCTTACTTTTGTCGGTAAAATAATTGACAAACTGGAATTGAATTAGATAGTTATATGCGTGTAAATGGTCCAATTAATATCATTGATCAATGTGCAAAAAGTCGTATATGATTAGAAAAAATAGAAAAAATCTGTCAAAAGATCGCATATCACCAAACTTCATTATAAAAATAAAATATCATGTTAAAACACAAAAAACAACATTTGAAATTGTGTATAATGGTATTTCATCTCTTCCTTGAAAGTTTGGAACCAAAATATCAAAAAGTGTTTTTTTTTGGGCCAAAAAAATGTTTCTCCAGTAAAATTTGAAAAAGTGTCCATACGAGGTTTTGATATTAAGCCGACGATAAGTCAATCTATCAGTCAGTTGATAAGTCAATCTATCAGTCAATGTATAAGTCAATCTATCAGTCAGTTGATAAGTCAATATATCAGTCATTATATAAGTCAATCTATCAGTCAGTATATAAGTCAATCTATCAGTCAGTATATAAGTCAATATATCAGTCAGTATATAAGTCAATATATCAGTCAGTATATAAGTCAATATATCAGTCAGTATATAAGTGAATCTATCAGTCAGTATGTAAGTCAATATATCAGTCAGTATATAAGTCAATCTATCAGTCAGTATATAAGTGAATCTATCAGTCAGTATATAAGTCAATATATCAGTCAGTATATAAGTCAATCTATCAGTCAGTTGATAAGTCAATCTATCAGTCAGTATATAAGTCAATCTATCAGTCAGTTGATAAGTCAATCTATCAGTCAGTATATAAGTCAATCTATCAGTCAGTTGATAAGTCAATCTATCAGTCAGTATATAAGTCAATCTATCAGTCAGTGTATAAGTCAATCTATCAGTCAGTTGATAAGTCAATCTATCAGTCATTATGTTGTCCCTTACATACTCACTATCAGTCAGTAAAGTAATTGCATTTCTTATAGTCCAAGTTTCATGCTCATGCACGTTCACCGACTTTACAGCTATTACCCCTCGTCATCAGGCTACTGGTATCTATCTAACAATCTCCCTTGGATGTATTTTTACTCCGCTTAGTGCAGCCGACACTTTGACGCAGCGGAATTATACCACCCTCGCAGGTACCTATTTACACCTGGGTGAAGTGAAGCAATCGCAGGTAAATTTCTTGCTCAAGGAAATTAGCAGTGCCCATGGTGCGGTTCGAACTCTGGACCTCCCGATCCATAAGCGCGCGATACGATGTGTTGCTACGGTGTCAAACCCAAAAAACAAGCAGACAAACAATAACTCTATAAAGTTTGAACTAAGGAGTATACCACATACATATTGTTTTTATCAGATATGTAGATGTATAAACAATTTCTTAAATTTAAACTGTAATAATAATCCTTTGTTCATATTTTTCTCTGAACATTTATGTTTTGGGTTTCTCCTCTGACTACTTAAATTTTTTAGATCCACATGAATAAGTGATTAGTGTAACCAGTTTTTATAATACAATATTTTACCCTGAATACATACTTACAACACGCCGTTAAATGACCTAAATTTGTTGACACGGCGTTAACTCCAATAAATAAAAAATAAACATACTTTCAATGGTACACTGTAATGCAGTATTGTCAACAGAATCTCCAGATGGACATTGATCTGTTTCATCACAAATGTCTTGTATTACTTTACATGCTGATCCATCTCCACATCGTATTTCTCCTGCTGGACAAGCACATGAAGGGCATGGCGTCTCCTCAGGGCAGGGTTGGATTGTTGGGCAAATCGGACAAGGAGTCTCTACCGGGCAAGTAGGACATGGAGTACCCACTGGGCCTGAAGATAGAAATAACATAAACATTTTTTAAAGTTTATTATAAAATAATATAAGCCAATATACACAATAATAATCATTATAAATACACACCTGGACAATTCATCTCGTCACGTCCACCGTTACAATCTATAGTACCATCACAAACATTGCCCTCATCAATACATTCTAATTGACATTGATTATTAACAGTCCTAATGCCGCAAAGAAACTTTCCAAGGCACACATCTGTAATTATAATATTAAAAACATTACTTCTCACACATATATGATCATTCTCTCCGATGCATCGGTTCGAGAGATTCACTCGTTCACTTTCTACCTCTGCTAAAATACTACGTGAAAACTGATATTTCTATTTTTAGACAGAGACACATAAACATTTAAATCGCATAACTGTCACGTGTTTTTTAAAAATAGATGCAAAAAATTATCACGCCTGTAATTTCAAAATGTCGAAATGCAAAGATGTTGACAGTTTTGCATCAGTTAGATAATGATAATTAACAAAAATGAAAATTTATATTGATCCTTTTTTATGTGTATTTCTGTCTGATCATTTAACTGTAAAATATCGAACAACTCATTGCACTTAAATACTAAGTGTAGCTCAAACTCCTCACAACGGTTACGTCACGCGTTGCTACTTTAACCACTGCCTTCATATGTATCACGTGACTAACGCTTAAATTTAAACGAGCAATAACAGTAAGCCTAAAATTCACTACATTCCCCCTAACGTATTTTAGACATACCGTTACTGCTCGTTTAAAATCAAAAATTTAGTCATATGGTACTACTATAGCGTCTCGTGATTCATATGAAGGCAGTGGTTAAAGTAGCAACGCGTGACGTAACCGAGGAGTTTGTGACAACATATGCACAAAAATCAAAAACATTTTATATGTGGTTCGTGTTTTTTGCAATAAAAGGTCAAAAACTTTGGACCGCCTGTGCACGGATAGAAAACCTAAAAGTTGGCAATCCGAATTAGGTCTATTAGAACATCTATTTTAAATAAAACAGTAAATCAAGCAGTTAGTTCATTGAAAACATTACATGTCCAAACCTTCATTTCGTAAAACAGCATCACACCAACAGGCTGATTATAACAGAGAATTGTTATAATGATTTTATTTAACCAACTAGTAGTTGGAAACACATGTACTTGATTTAGATACTAATATTCTAATACGAGAGTCATGCTCGTTGTATCAGACTAAAAAAATAACACGCTTTCAGGGATTTTTAAAATATGTAACATTGGACATTGTCGCATGGCCGCTTACGTATAGCAATGTATTAACAACCCAGAATACAACAGTACAACACAGATAGTTAACTAGTTTAATGTTCATTCTAACATCACATGTAAACGTACATCAAATGTCATGATTGTAAGGTAGCCAAACATACAAGTACAAACATCCATAGTCTACGGAACCTATGTATAAGCCCAGTATATGTCCAGCGTGGACCTAAGGTTATGGCCAAAAGCCACCAGGCTCTCTGGCTCTACTGAGCAATTATGGTCACTGAGAAGCGATACATTTTATACAGTTGAGTTGACAGCTCAACAACTGTACGAAAGTACAACTAATTAGTCTAACCTTTATATAAAATGTATATTCGGGAGCCCAAGGCTATAATGACTTAACTTAATTACTTTATACCTGGACATTGCATAATATGTAATCTTCAGATTACATAACATCATTCCCACTAATTTAAGAAACTCATTTATGAGTTTCTAAGTATATTGGCACAAGGCATCTTCAAAGCCTGTAGTATGGTCTGGCTACTATTCGTTAATACAATGATACAAATAACAACATTATTTCTAATACACAAATTAAACATACACGAGTAAAACAATCTCCGTCACCTGAAATAAAACATAAATCACACAACAATTACACAATTACACAATAAAAGCTAACAAAAATTACGACTAGTTTTGATTCTTTCTCGTAAACTTCGAGTTACAATATTTCGGAGGAGGGGCAGAGTCTAGATTGTTTATAATAACTTATTTGATATTTCACTGAGCACTTAAACTGTTAATTTGTACACTTAATGACTATATACTGTCACAATTGGAAGTAAGTCTCGAACACTAACACACTTTCATTTCACAATGTCCTTGTTGGAATTAACGTCTGGATTTATTAACATTTCTACTATGTGATTGGTTCTGTGTACAATTTGATCCAGCCTTTCCGAGAATCATTTTATAGTCATCAATTGATCATCACATAACAACTAAGACTGAAAGTATACAAGATAATCATTAAGTTCAAATCCAAAATTATTCATAATTCACAAATATCAATGTTACATAAATCTCATCAGATATCAATTAAACTAATTTGTAATACAATATTTGAAATGCACTGTCTGAAGCTCCAGGCCATTTATAGTACATTTAATTACTATTCAATGTTAACACATTTATTAAACATCTTAGTTCATAAGTACTAGTACAACTTGTCAATTAGTATTTATACACCGAAAACGTGTGTGATAATGTCAAGCATATGACAGCTGATGTACCCTGAAATTTCTATTTGTAATATTATGAATGTACATGTATGTAGCCTTAGGTCATATCACTAGTGTATCATGTACGAATGACATGAGTTGTTTTTTTACAATATTAACAAAATGTAAAATTTTTCTTATCCTCCGTGTTGAATCTTCATATCACCATGGACTGTTGTATATCCACCATCTCCAAATATCATTATTTTGTACCATTGCCACCATTTTTGTAAAATAAGTTATTTCCACCAATATTTACTGTTACATCTTCTAAAATAGCTTGAACATCATTACCATACAGCATGTCATATTGTGTTTAACATCTAATATACTAGTAAGCATTTTCAGTCAACGATATTCACTAACTTGTAAAAATGGTCTACACAAATTAGCTACATGAATCAAAACAAGTAACTTAATTTAAGCTTGCATTTATCATTTACTGACTCATTTTTTAAGATTTTACTCTGAATGTATAAGTACAAATGTTATTCAATAATTAAGTATCATGAACTAACTCACATGTACATGTCACGTGCTCATAGCCTGCAGCAATAAGTTCGTAAACTTACATTAGTGAATGTAGACAGTTATGTCATTATATTTTAGCTATTAATTGATTATTCGAATTTACATTTAACCTGTTTTATCATTTATACATACATATCATTTTGTTCCTATAATCGCCGTTCATACTCTCTGTCTATTTAACTGGCATATTCGGTAAATTATCTAAGTCCGGTAGGTTTGTCTCAACATAAAATATCGCAAAAATCTACTTCTTAATACTTAATCTAACATCAATATTATATTTACGATATCTTAAATGCTCGGGATACTATTTTACCCGAGTCTTAAACTTGTTTTAACTTACAAGCCCTTTTATTTAAACACACAAATTCTTTTTGTCTCCTCATAAAATACTTTTGGTCCCTTACAAATGCATTTTATGTAAAAACACATAAAATTTTCAACAGCTAAATTACAAATTCTGATAGCTCATCAATTCACGACTAATTCTGGTAAATACAATTGAAAAATTCACATATTTTTCCTAGACACTTAATATATATCTATTATACAAAGCAGATGTCAACTTATCTGCGTACAAACTCTCAATAAACTTATTGCATTTAAACTTATGCAATCTTGGCCCTAACAGACCGATATTCTTAATAATGCGACTCTAAGCGCATTAGGTCAATTGCATATGGTCAATAATACCTGTATTTACCTGTACTATATACAATCATGGACATGTATTAATTTACGTAATGTTGTTTCTTGATATTTTGTTTTATCCTTTACCGTCTTCATATACTTGTTTAACAACTTATGCATAATTTCAATTATTTACCAAGCAACTGAATTCATGTCATAGAGAAAAAAAAAAGATTCACATTCTAAGTCTAACATTTTCATACAAAAAGCCTCAATTCACTTTTTACTGACGCATTAAAACGTCACATTTCTATAAATTGTGACAACATGTGGCTATTCACCACCTTTACTGTACTTCACAGTCTTACAATAATCGCTGCATAGATTATCCCTTCTATGAAGCACTGGTCGGTACGTTTTCTTCGACCTTACAATATCTCTCATTAAATCTCTAAAAACTATTTACAATACGACCTCCTTATAAGGGTCTCCTAAATGTGTCAATTCACTGAAAAATTCAGACCTTTGAAAACAAATCAATCTTTAACCCTTATCTACTGCATCGCAGCTTGGCAATTTAAATAACTTTAACACAAAATCGTCAATTTTTCATTTCATTTTACATTTTTTTAGTTAGCTTTTTCGCAAGTGAATATGCCTATTTCTACTTAAGTTCCTCTGACTCTTTACTTTTAATTATATATCTATAGAACGTCTTGAATTATTTGTGACATTTAAAAAATGAACTTCAACGAAACATAAATTTTTAACTAAAACATAGAATTAACATCAATAATAAATACCATTAGAACCACCAAAATTTAGCTATTTAAGATCTGACCAAAATTACAAAAGTGAGATAACGTAAACTTACAATTTTTGCTTGAATCCATCTTTCCTCCATGGTCTGTGTTGCTTGTCCTTAACGTACCATATCTTCTTTCAACACCAGGTTCAATCCTTAGAGTCATCGGCACCACAAAGGCACGTGTCGCATAGCCGCTTACGTATAGCAATGTATTAACAACCCAGGATACAACAGCACGACACAGATTGTTAACTAGTTTAATGTTCATTCTAACATCACATGTAAACGCACATCAAATGTCATGATTGTAAGGTAGCCAAACATACAAGTACAAACATCCATAGTCTACAGAACCTATGTATAAGCCCTATGTCCAGCGTAGACCTACGGTTATGGCCAAAAGCCACCAGGCTCTCTGGCTCTACTGATCAATGGTCACTGAGAAGCGATACATTTTATACAGTTGAGTTGATAGCTCAACAACTGTACGTAAGTACAACTAATTAGTCTAACATATATATGAAATGTATATTCGGGAGCCCAAGGCTATAATGAGTTAACTTAATTACTTTATACCTGGACATTGCATAATATGTAATCTTCAGATTACATAACAACATATAATCTGATGAACTAACCAAGCTGGCTTTTTAGGTTTATCAATTGTGTCCTCAAAGATGTTGGTTTTTGTACTTGATAGTACCTTCCTCTGTTACCAATAAAACGTCTGCCTCCATCAACCAATGCCACAGTTGCCAGCAACACTAAAGCAAGTCTTGTCTACAAAATGAAAATAGTAGATTCGTTACGGCTTGGCGCACTCTATTTGTTTAAAAGTACCAAGTCTTAAGCTAATCAAAGTACAGAAGACACAAAGGCTTTCGTGCCAACAGATTTCACGAATGCAAACAATTGATGTGACAGCTAAGTTTGAGACTAATTAATGTATTAGGGTTTTTGAACTGCCATGTTCTACTTATGGTAGTGTTTTTCTTCTATTTCCGAAAAAGGCTATCATCGAAAACGCCGAAAAGAAATCAAAGATAGAAGGAAGTTGACATACAATATCCGTTGGAGGTTTTGTTTGGTGACGACTATTTTCATTTTTTTAGAGAGGACCACAAACAAAGTTGCATTACACCTTGTAGGTACTTCCTAGTCTAATAAAATACTAGTTTTGGAGGCCTTCTCAGCCACTTTAGTTCATTTACATGTAGTTGCAGCAATTTGCTTTCCATTGGCCGCCATGATGTTAACTATTGTTAAGTAAATGCCACGTGAGTCTACCAAGATCTGCCAAATATCGATCGAAATGCTCGGAAGATCTGCTAAGATTTGCTAAAACGGAAAGTCGTCAAATCGAACGAAAAGAGCAGAGAATTCCAAATTTAGCAGACCTTCCGTTGGACAGATAGAAAACGCCACCGTTCAAAATTTAGTAGTAAAACAATTTGGTGGTGGGTTTTATCAATTTGCCCGGCGGTTTTTATCATTTTGAAAACTACATAAATTTTACCTGCGGCTCAAGTACTTACGCGTGTTGTGTGTTGCTATGAGACTATAAGTATAATACTATTTTATTAACATAATTTCGTCATTGAAGTATTGTTCAATTAGTAGAACAAATTATATACATGTATTACAACACTACTATACTTACCTTTACATGCACAGAATTGTTTTAATGTCCTCTTTTTTGTTTCTTGATTTATCCTCTGATATTATTCATGATAGAATTATATTTTCTTTCTAACCTTGATTATGTGACAATTGTTATTTGTATTGCTTATACTATAAATTGATGATGTACTAATCAGTAATAAAATAAATGTTCTGTTCTGTTCTATAATTTAATTATTTAATTTAATACATATTTTATTCAATGAATAGGATTGGATAACAGGCATATAATGCCTATACACATATCATGTTCTATAATGATGCAATTATTTAACAATTATTTAATGTGACAATTTTAAACAAACTGTGAGATAATTTCTAAAACTTTTAGGCATTTTTAAAATGCCTAGATAAATTTAGGCATTTTATTAAATGCCTTACACATTGTGACAATGTACAAATTGCCTAAATTTTTAGGCATTTTACAAATTGCCTTAATTTACAAAATAACATGTAACATGTACACAAAATGTCTGCAACATGTACATGTATATAAATATGGTTTAATTACGAGTTTTCATGACTTCTCGTGGAATTGAAACAATGGTATTTTTTTTTAATTTCAGTTATTTAACTGAATTAAATCTAACCAATTTAGGCGCTGACGCTGATGGATGTTCCGGAGGATCATTGGATTAGAATCCGACTTTGCACCTTGCAATCATGGATTTTTCAAGGCATCTGGCTGGATTCCATATTGGACGGTGGCTGCCTTTTCTCATACTCTAATCATAACTATTATCACTTTTACTTTATCACTATACAATGCATGGTTGGGGGACGCGCAGCGCTGATGCTGATGGATGTTTGGGTAGGAGCCTTGGATAAGAATCCAACTTTGCACCTTGCAATCATGGATTTTCGGGGCATTTGGCCTGATTCCTCATCGACCACATGGCTGCCGTTCTACTAACAATCCATTACCTCTCTTTCACTATTTTTTAAAGATGAAAATTCACTTGTTTTGTTGTTGTTGTCGTTTTCAAACTACTATGAGCACTTTATTGATCACAAATTTTAGTTTATGATTATTTTTCAGTTTATGTTTTTATATCTTAATCATTTTCGTTTTCATTTTAGCTCGTTTTTCCTAATTATGCATATGATTGTGAAGCGCTTTTGAACATATATTCAATATGAAAAGAGCGCTACACAAACGCGGTATATAATAATAATAATATTTAAAACAAACGTCGAACTGTGTCGAAGTGTAATGTCAATCCTGCCTCTCACATTTATCTCTTTTTTAAAGAAATCAAAAAAATAAATTAATGAAGGCGTTTTTGAAATAAGATTCTTACTACATCAACACAGTGGCAACACTTCCTGATAAATTTATTCTTTTAATAATTTGATAGCAAATCTGATAACAAAAAGCATTGAAAACAATTAAACAATTGTGAAAAATCACTTATAGATAAAATATGTTTAAAAAGTTAGAATACTTACATTAAATCCGAACATATCTAAGTATTATTATTCAGTTACAAAGTCAACGCGCACTACCAATAAGCTATGCCAACACTCCTGTTTTATACCATAACATTTGGCGGAAAAAGGAAAGATATAGAAAATATCTTCGAGCGCAAATAGTTTGGTATAGACACTTCAGGCGATAACATTTATTTATATACATTACATATATACAAAGCTATCTTTAATTACATAGATAGTTAGATAGTTTATTTCAAAATCAATTAGGCCAATTGGCCCATGAGCTACAACATAAAAGTACAAATATCATACAATATATCACTCTTACACTCACCCTCTCACTCCTGTCTCTCACACAATCAGTCACTCACTCACTCACTCACTCACTCACTCACTCACTCACTCACTCACTCACTCACTCACTCACTCACTCACTCACTCACTCACTCACTCACTCACTCACTCACTCACTCACTCACTCACTCACTCACTCACTCACTCACTCACTCACTCACTCACTCACTCACTCACTCACTCACTCACTCACTCACTCACTCACTCACTCACTCACTCACTCACTCACTCACTCACTCACTCACTCACTCACTCACTCACTCACTCACTCACTCACTCACTCACTCACTCACTCACTCACTCACTCACTCACTCACTCACTCACTCACTCACTCACTCACTCACTCACTCACTCACTCACTCACTCACTCACTCACTCACTCACTCACTCACTCACTCACTCACTCACTCACTCACTCACTCACTCACTCACTCACTCACTCACTCACTCACTCACTCACTCACTCACTCACTCACTCACTCACTCACTCACTCACTCACTCACTCACTCACTCACTCACTCACTCACTCACTCACTCACTCACTCACTCACTCACTCACTCACTCACTCACTCACTCACTCACTCACTCACTCACTCACTCACTCACTCACTCACTCACTCACTCACTCACTCACTCACTCACTCACTCACTCACTCACTCACTCACTCACTCACTCACTCACTCACTCACTCACTCACTCACTCACTCACTCACTCACTCACTCACTCACTCACTCACTCACTTACACACTCACACATACTCCCTTATTCCCATTCTTATAACTCTTACACTCATGATCTAATGTCATACTCATTCTCTCACTCTTCCAAGCACAAATATATAATCATATAAATACAGTAAACTTACATTTCATGTAATAATGAACATGCTCAAAGTGAGCATTCTCCTTGGGAGAAGCTATATTTACAGTTACAATTAGTAGCTACAAAATTACATTTTAGTTATATGACTACATTTTAATATATAAAGATAATGTACAAGACCGACATAGGGTGTTCTAGACCGAAACGAAATGACTAAAACACTGAAGGTCAAAATATTTAAAGATAGATATTTATATTTTCAATAAGAAAACATAAGCAAACAAAAATACCAATAAAAAGTAGCAAAAATAGAACACAACATAGTATTATATAGAAACAATTGTAAAATGTGACCGTATTTGACTGTATAAAGGACGACTACTCGTGTGTTTATTATATAATCCGGATCGATACGGACGACTGGACCAAAAACTATTATTTCTTCCCCTAGACGTTTGATATGGAAATTCGGAACCAATTCAAGCGTTTAAATGAAAGTGATTAAAACAACAAACATGGCAATTGTCGAGACTAATATTTTCAGTATATTAACTGTTAATATAATATCTTGGCTAATAGTCATCTGAGTTTAATGATTGTGTTTATACAACATCAGTATATTCTATTCTTACAGGAAATGGATTAAAAATTAATCTTTAAAGTGTGTTTAAATTAATTATGAAATGATAATGTATAAGCACGTGGAATTCAAGGATCTTACTACAAACAGGACGTGGATTAATAAATTAAAACAGACAATGGATAATTGAGCCAGGCCAATATTTATATTAATTTCACGCGTTTCGAAGTATAGCGTGAAATATTTGTCTACGCGTTACATATACAATACAGTGATGGTCAGTGTTTCACGGTATATGGTTTTGTGTATAGAAAACTGGTTTTGGTCATTCTACCAGACGATTTCTTACTGTAGACACGTTAAAGTTTTATACATTATACTTTTAACACGAGGCAGCCGACGAAATGGACGAACAGAATGTTTTATTGTCAAGATTGGAGAATCTTATTGACAGCAAGCTAGTCTCTTTTGAGGAACGCATTAATTCTTCACAAAGAGAAACATCTAGAGCGCAAATTAACGCTATTCAAGACAGTTTGGCATCGAAAGATAATTACCAGTTCAAGAAGAAAGGACACGAGTGTCAGTTTCAACACAATGCTAAAATTATGGAGAAAATGAAACAAGCAGACGACTGTATCGTAGATGAAGACACGACAGGAGCAAGAAACAAGATAGCAGAAGGTATAAATCTTATATCTCATCGTCAAAAGCTTATCAAGCTTGCAGACTCTTCTGAGTTTGGATGGAAGGTGGTAGAAGAGTACGAGGCGCATCCATTAGCTGACGACTTCGATGATGAAAAGAAGATTTATCGAGCTCAAATGCAAGCCAGTCGCAAGGTCAAATCACAGAAAAGATTCCGGGCGAGAAGATACAACCCATACAGAGAACATAACAACAGCACATCGCAACAATCTACTGAACAACAGCCAAGACTTCAAACTAAGAAACCTGGTACATGCTTTCGGTGTGGGAAAGCCGGGCATTGGAGGTCCGACTGTAAAACGGTAGCAACAGATGATAGAAAAAATGAAACTAATCAGATAAGTACTAGTTATTTAACTTGTTTGTCATGAAAGGATGTCAGCGGAAAAGCCGCAACAAGTCAGCAATCTGTGCTTTTAAACGTGGCTAATTCTTTTAATAATAATTGCGAGAGATTGGTCATTGATAAGTTTACGCCAGTAGATAGGCTAAAACAGCACATTAACCATTGGAGCGCAGCTGGCGCAAACGATTATATTTTAGATGTAATAAGTAATGGCTATAAACTTCCGTTTAGAAACATCCCTAATTCTATTGAAATGAAAAATAATAGGTCTGCTTTAGACAACAGGGATTTTGTATTAGATGAAATTGAGAAATTGTTAAAGAAAGGTTGCATAACTGAGGTAAAATCATCGCCTAAAATTATTAATCCGTTGACTGTGGCATTTAACAGAGATCGTAAACCAAGGTTGGTTTTAGATTGTCGGCATATTAACTTAGAATTAATGAAATACAAATGTTGCTTTGAAAATCACTCGATAGCCAGTCACTTGTTCAAGACCGGGGACTATTTATTTTCATTCGATATAAGGAGTGCATATCATCATGTCATGATTTTTCAGAACCATCGTACATATTTAGGGTTTGCTTGGCAAGATAATAACAAAAAACGTTACTTTGTTTTTAACGTTCTACCATTTGGCTTGTCGACTGCAGGTTATATTTTCACGAAGCTCATGAAAGGTGTCGTTGCTAAGTGGAGAAGTATGGGCTTAAGAGTTATTTTGTTCCTAGACGACGGTCTAGGTGGAGATAGTACATTTCAAAATAGTTTACATTGCAGTAATTACATTGAAAGCGATTTACAGAGCTTTGGGTTTTTAATCGCAGTAGAGAAATGCCACTGGCTACCAACATTGAGTCTAATTTGGTTGGGATATGTTTGGGACATGGCGGTTGGTATTTTGAAAGTGACCAATGAGAGAATCGATCGAGCGTACAGCATGTTAGATGCATTGGTTCGAGCTGTTACGAATGGGTAAACATTGATACCAGTACGAAATCTTGCATGTATAACGGGTCAGTTGATATCGATGCAATTTGTGTTCGGTCAGTCCGTAAGGCTAAGAACACGAGCTTTGTATGAATGTATAAACAGTAGAGCAAGCTGGAATGCTCCTGTAAATGTCAATGATCGAGCTTTAAAAGAGCTGTTGTTTTGGTTAGTAACGTCAAGGTTATGAACAGGCGCAGTTTTGTTGAACTGTTCAGTGATTCTGACGCTATAGTCTTTGATGACTCTAAGAAGCATGCCGACGTCTATGTGGACGCCAGTGGATCTGGATACGGTGGTTATATTGACGGCATTGCTGACAGCGAGGTTTTTGGATGTTGGTCCATTTCCGAAAGCCAGACGAGTTCTACGTGGCGCGAGCTAGAGGCAACCAAGCGCACATTGCTTTCATCGACAAAGAGCCTTGAAGGGCATAAATTGACGTTACATACCGATAACAAAAACGTATGCTCCATTTTGAATATAGGTAGTAAGAAACCGTATTTGCATGACACCGCGATCAAGATTCACAATGCTTGTATTTCAAATGATATTCATTTGGTGCCGCGTTGGGTACCAAGGTCCTTAAACCAACGCGCAGATTTTCTTAGTAGGTGCGCGGACAGCGACGATTGGTCAATTTTAGATTGGATTTATGACTATTTAAGCGAAAAGTGGTTTATCTTTACATACGATCGATTTGCTAATGATTACAATGCGAAATGTGCCAGATTCAATTCTCGTTATTGGTGTCCAGGAACAAGCGGTTTGAATGCGTTTGATCATACATGGTTAAACGAAAGCAACTGGTTGGTACCTCCACCAAGATTGATCACAAGGTGCATAAATAAGATAAATAAGGAAAAGTGCTCTGGTGCGATAATTGTCCCAGCTTGGCGTTCAGCAGCGTATTGGCCTCTTTTATTCCATGAGAATTCGGAACGAGCAGAATTCATAAAAGATTGTATTACTTTTGGACCCGGGATATTGACTAGACGGGGTAGGGGCAGGAATGGGTTATTTGATGGCAGACCCCTAAAATTCACTATGCTAGCAATCAAATTTTGATGCATTTTATATATGGATTTATGATAATTCTCTTATTTATCCAGGTTTGAGACTAAAACAAACAATAGATGACGAGATTTTGAACAACGACATTTGTGATCCCGATTTGAAGTCATTAGCTGAAAAAATGGTACATCAACTGACTGGTTCCAGGAGTGATAATACAAACATTAAATATTATGCGTATTTCAAAAAATGGGAGAGTTTCATTACATCAAAAGGACAGTCAGCTTTACCGGCTTCGCCAATTTGTGTTGCTTTATTTGTGACTAGTTTGATTGACAGCAAGTGTTCATACAATGTTATTTCATCTCATGTTTATGCGATAAAATGGGCGCACGGTTTAAAGAATCTTGTTGATCCTACAGACAATGCATTTGTGAAGAATTTGATAGAATCTGCTAAGCGTAGTTTATCTAAACCTGTAATTAAAAAGGAGCCCGTGACATCTCAAATATTAATTGATTTATGTAAAAAATATGTATATAGTACTGATATATTGATTGTTAGGGATCTCTGTATGATTATTATAGCTTTTGCAGCATTTATGAGATTCGATGAAATTCGTAATTTACGATGCAATGATATTCAATTTTTTGATAATTATTTTTCTTTAAATATACGTCAAAGTAAGACAGATCAGTATCATCGAGGTAATCAAATAGTTATTTCCAAAGGAAATTCTGTTGCTTGTCCTTATGTTATGCTTAAACGGTACCTAGAAATTAGTGGTCAGTCCACTGAACATAATACTTATTTGTTTAGACCATGCTTTAGATCTAAGAGTATTTCTAGATTAGTTTACAAAGATAAGCCGATTAGTTACACGAGAGCCAGAGAGACTTTGATCGCCCGTTTGAAAGAAATTTCTAGCGATTCGAATTTCGGATTGCATTCATTACGTTCAGGGGGCGTCACCGCTGCTGCGAATTCTGGAGTGGGAGATCGGTGTTTAAAGCGACACGGTCGATGAAGAACTGACTCTAGCAAGGACGGCTACATTGACGACTCTCTAGGCAAGAGGCTTGATGTATCTAAGCATTTAGGTCTTTAGCAGTCAAATTATTAATTATAAATTTTCAAAACGAGATTATATTGATCTGTTTTACGCATATTAATAACATTAAATATAAGCTAAGTTTTTCCCAGCCCTTTATTTTTATTATCTATATTATCTGTCTGGTCATGCAACATTATGTTTGTTGTTTTTGTTTGAGTTATAGTGTAGACTATTAATTTCACGCGTTTCGAAGTATAGCGTGAAATATTTGTCTACGCGTTACATATACAATACAGTGATGGTCAGTGTTTCACGGTATATGGTTTTGTGTATAGAAAACTGGTTTTGGTCATTCTACCAGACGATTTCATACTGTAGACACGTTAAAGTTCCATTCTTTAAGATTATTTGTTTTAAGGTATTTTTCACTCATATATATATGTAAATTATTAAGTGAATATTAGGCAAAATATAGCTGTATAGTCGAACGAGTTATGAGACATCTAGTTCATTAATAACATACTGAAATCAACTGAATTAATGTATAAGTTCATTGTTTTGTCATATCATCGAAACAGTCAACAATGTTTTTGTTCATTTTGTTTTTGAGCTCTTTTATCCCATACAAAAGACATATTTTCAGATTTTATAATAGGACTTTGTATCAATTATCTCGTTTGCGACTTTTGTGGAGTATTAAAAATAATTTTAAATATGTTTTAATAACTTGCTTATAAATCTTAAGATTTATTTCGCAATATTATTAGGCTGAGTTAGTACTAAGAATGTGGTCCAACATTTTGCGACAGACACTTGACAAATTGACACAGTTTTCCAGAGCAAAGGCAAAAAATAATAGCTGATCTCTGGTTTTTACTGGGCGAGTCTGGCGCATTTTGATACGGTACTATTTGTTTCATGACGAGATTTAAGTTGTCAATGCTTTATCTGTATATCGACTATTTTACACATGAATACATATATATATATGTCTTTGTCATATATATATTTTTTACGTATGCAATGTATTTTGTAACTTTTGTCAAATTTAATTCTGCTTGTACATACTATGGCTGCCTATCTTGTCACCAATAAATATTATCTGTCTGGTCATGCAACATTATGTTTGTTGTTTTTGTTTGAGTTATAGTGTAGACCTTATTTGCCCGTGCTTGGCTGTGAAATATAATCAGTCAAACTAGGCATTTGATATATATTGGCTGGCAAAGCATCAAATTTAACTGAATACAGTAATTCAGGTTTACAAAAAGGCAGTGGCTAGAGTTACGGTATCCAAAATGGCGGGTGTAAAAACAATTGAATAAGTCACGTCGGTAAATATTTGTATATTTCGAGTAATATTGAATATAAACAAGTTTTTCGATGTTAAAAAGTTGAGACATAAGCATGTCGTTTGACTTCCGTAACTCTAGCCAACCCTAGCAGGGTTGTCTACAGTTACGGAACTTCCGTAACTCTAGAACCTGGGTCTAGAGTTACGGTACCGTAACTCTAGCCACTGCCTAACAAAAAAACGAAGAAGAGTAGATAAATATTTCACATACAATAAAGGTATGCTTCTGATTTTATCTATAATAAATTTACCTTTATATACATACACCTATTACTTAAAATTACAATATCAATATTATTCTAATACATGTATTATAAGTAATAAAAATTATTAGATGATAGTAATTGGTTACATAGAGCATAAATCAGAATAGAACTGCACATTTTTATAAACATTATTTAAAATAATACGCTTTTATAATATGATTTACAAGACAAATAATTCATATTTGAATGAGTTGCTTTTAATAGATAAATGCTTTATGGACAAAAAGTGCTAACTTTCTTAATATTATTCCATTTTGACATGCTAACAATTCTATGAACTTAATCATTGATGGTCTATTCCAGTAATAATTATTAATATATTTTTCCTAAGGTCATCATGTATGGGGCATTCGATTATAAAATGATACTCATCTTGTTATTTCATACATAGATTACATGTTCTTTCATGTATAGGAATTCTAAAAGGCTTATGCCATCTGCCTGACTCTATAGCTAAATAATGAGATGATAACCTGAGTTTTGTAAGTGCTACTCTAAACTTTTTAATATGAATTACATCTAAATAAGTTTTGTATTCAAAATTTTCACGTATTTCTCCGTATAAAAAAAACTCGTGTTGATTCATTTAGTCTTGTTCTCCAATTTTGAATAAAATTATCATGTAATCTTTGTTTAAGTAAACTTAAGAAAATGGTCTTGTTTCCTACACCCTGACTTGACCATACCTCATAAAAACCTAATGAACACGTATGTCTTTTAAAGACTTGCCCAGTTTTTTATGTTCAAGCGAGCATCTACATCCCTTTTTAAACAATCATATACAATTTTATTATCAATTTATTATCACTAGACTCTAGTATTTTAAACAAATATTCAACAATTCGTATGATTCTACCTGAAATTAGTGTTTTCAGCCCCAGTTCCCCATAAATAAAATCATTTTGTGTTACATTTTTAACATTTGATAATTCTTTACAAAATTTTAATTGAACTCGTTCAATTTGATTCGCTGTATCAAAACCCCAGACTTCACACCCATAGTTCAAAACAGGAAGTACTAGTTTATCAAACAGATCTAATTTGTGTCTAACTCCTATTTCCCCAAAATTAAAAAGATACCTCTGTAATTTAAATAAAGATTTTCTTGCTTGGCCCGATCATGTGATTTGAGCTTCTTTAAATGATCCTCCTGATGTAAAAACAATGCCTAAATATTGGAAAGATTTGACAATTTCAATATACTCATTGTTATAAATAAAGCGTAACTCTTGTGCTAATTTTCCGCCTTTTCTGAAAATCATGATCTTAGTTTTGTTTACATTTACTTTTAATTTCCATTCATTAAAATATTCAGATAAAATATCGAAACCCTTTTGTAGCCCCTCAGCCGTTTCAGATAAAATTGTTATATCATCGGCGTAAAGTAGCATAAACATTTTAAACATATACATTTCAATCCCTGGCAACCCTTTTAAAATCATAGTTTCTTCAATATCATTTAAAAATAACGAAAATAATAATGGTGATAAACATTCACCTTGCCTTTCCCCTAAGATACATGTAAAGTCATCACTTAAAACATTATTAAATTTAACTCTAGATTTAATTGAATTACACATGCTTTTTATAACATTTAACATTTTACCACGTACACCATATTTAATTAATTTTTGCCATAAATTCGGCCTAACCACATAATCGAAAGCTTTACTAAAATCGATGAAACCACAAAAACGTTTTTTATTATCATTTAACATGTGAGATATTAAACCATGTAAAACAAAAATATTGTCAATAGTTCCCATATGTTTACGAAATCCAGCCTGAGCTTCAATGTTAACAAAATTAAAACCCGTGTAAATAATTTCCCTAACATACTCAGTAGAGTTATGCCCCGATAGTTTGTACAATTATTAGTATTTCCTTTTTTGTGAAGGGGTATGATGAAACCCTCAGACCTTTTGTTAGGAAAGAAACCAGTATTAAGTACTTCATTAAAAATTGAAGTAATAGATTCAATCAATTGATCTTTACCAAATATAAAAAATTCATTTAACATATTATCAGGGCCTGCACTACGATTTGATTTAAGTTGTTTAATAGCCTGCCTAATTTCATTTTCATTTATGTGCAAATCCAACTCATTAAACATTACTTGTAACTCGCCCTGAACATATCTTTCATTAAAATAAATTACATCATCATCAGGTACAAAAAATCTATCATTTGGATTATTAACACTTTTAAAATATTGTTCAAAACTAGAGAGAGGGATATTAGGATTACTTATACCAGAAGATTTCTTTAATAAATTCCAATATTCTCTTGCATTATGGTATCTCATACGTTGCAGACTTTCTGACTTTTTATTTAAAATCTCAGACTTACATTTTCTGATATAATTCTTGTATGTACTTCGTTTTTCTGTTAACATTAATCTATTTTCTTCAGTTTTTGATTGGCGATAATTATTAAGTGCTTTGTTAAATTGTTTCTTAAGGTATACACATTTATTATCATACCATTCATTTTTTACAGATGTATTTTGTTCACAATTACTTTTGCTCTTTATTTTGTGTTTAAATAATTTAGAAGCAATACCGTCAATAATATTTACAAATTCATTTACATTTTTATCTATATCATTTTGTGTACAGGGATTTTCTATATCAATTTTATTTTTGCAAAATTTAGACTTTACAGTCTCACATTTTAAAAACTCAACATATTCATTGGATTTAGCATGATCCCATATATATTTAAAAGTAATTGTTTCATAATTTTCATCATCAGACAAGTCCAAATCATCTAATTTGTACTGTCTTGAATTAACAAAATTAGTCTGTATCAAACAGTGATCAGACAAAATGTTAGCTTCGTGAATACAAAATGTGTAAAATTATCAAAAATATTTTGTGAGACAAGAAAATAGTCAATAACACTAGAACCTCTAGAGCCTATGAATGTAAATTTCCCAACCCTAGCGTCCTCACCCACCCTACCATTCAATATTCTGAGTCCAGTCTCTTTGCACATATCAAGAAGAAAATGCCCATTTGAATTAGTATGTTTATTTAGTGAAAAACGTTCCATTGATACATCTGCTATATAATCATTATGTAAGCCTATGTCATCAAAATCTGAGTCATTAACAACAAACTCATAAGGTTGCAGTTCTACTATTAAAATCACCACATAATATAAATTCACATTTACCATCGGTTACATGTGTAATACGAGATATTGAATCAATAATAGTTTCAAAATTGTTATTATCAATTAAATTATATCGCCTTCTACCATCAGGTACAATATAACATAGCCCTATATATAAATCATTAGTTAAACCAACTACTGAACCATTTAATTTTAACCATATTAAATCATCATTATTTATCATAAATAAAATATCATCACTAACAAAACAATTTTGAACATATATAATAATACCCCAGAGTTTCTTTTACTATTAGCTCGTCGTTTTCTATGTAAGGGAAAACATTGAAAATGTGGTACATTTAAGTCTAAAAATTCGTCCGACCAAGTTTCAGTAAATAAAATAATGTCATTGTTTGCAAATAAAGATTTGAGTTCATCAGATTCTAATTTATTACAGTTTTTAGTCACTAAGCCTTGCACATTTAGTAAGGCCAATCTCAGTTCTATCTTCTCCCGTGTATCCTATGTGGATTTAACATGCTTGACTGGTTTTGTTGTTTTACTTGTACTAGAATTTTCACTGTTACATGTTATGTTAATATTTTCATGTGATTTAGACCCTTTTCCAGTGGAGCAATGCACATGATTTTCACTAGTGTTAATATTCACTGAATTGTCACATAACTTTTTTCTCTCATTATTATTAATAGTTGATGACCTTATACGGCGAATCACGTCTCTTTTACGGCTGGTTGACCTTGATTTACGATTCACTGTTGATCTGGAAGGACTATGATCACTGTTTTTATCCTGACTACTAGATAGTAAATGTGATCTGAATATTGATGGTTGACTCATTGGTATAACTTCCGACGTCGATTCTTCCATGATACTGTCATGTGATGTTGATAATACATCGTCGTCTAGAATATTGTTAGTTGTACATACATCAAGTGATGTCATGTTTACAGCTGAGGATATGTGTGCTTTTTGAGTTTCTATTTTATCAATATGTTGTATAGAAGTAAGTCTGTCAGAATTTAATATCTGGTACCAATCTGGAAATTCATCTTTAATTATAGTACCATCACAAACAACTTTGGTTGGATAAACTAACTGGACTTTTGCCGATGAATTTTTAAACTTGCATTCTCTTACTATAGGCCATAGCTTCTTACGAGCATTACTTATTTCTTTTGGGTAGTCGCGATCTACTGTGAATGGTGTACCTTTAGGAGATATGCCTTACTTATGATAAGCTCTGCATCACAGAAATCTCTGAAGTTAACGATGATTGGTATAATAGAGTTTTGTCTAAATTTTCCCATTCTGTGTGCTCTACTTATATACATATTGTCAGCATCAATTCCCATCAAATCTGTTAACATTCCCCTAATGCGATAAAAACAGTCTTCCTGACGATGCTCCATAAAAGTAAATATTGTTGATTGTTTAAACATAAATTATTATATCCTTGGTGATGTTAATATCAATTATATCAAAAGTAACGGGGTTGGTAGATTTAACAACGAAAAATGGTCAGACCTTGTGTCAAAATTTGGACTTACGCAATTGATTACAGTCCCGACAAGAGTAACTAAAAGAAGTGAAACAACTATTGATCATATTTATACGAACTCCACTGCGCATATAGTCAGCATTTTCGCGTCAGAATTATCAATTAGCGACCATTATCCTGTGTGTTTGTTACTCTCAATGAACTTAGGTATACGTAAAAAACCGAATCACACGGTTATTAAGTATCGTTCTTTTAATAAATTCGATGAACGGAAATTTTGAAATGATTTACTGAGTTCTGGTTTTGAAAATATTGAAACTGTATTTGATCCTAATGATGCTTTAGATTTATTTCATTACATTTTAAACGGTGTATTATCAAAACATGCGCCTATTAAAGAAAAACGCGTTAAACGTATACACCAGCCAGACTGGTTCAACGGAGAAATAAAATACTTAATACGTGAAAGAGATCACTTAAAACAAAAAGGTGACCACGACAGATACAAAATTAAAAGGAACTTAGTTGCTTCTCGTATAAAACAAGCTAAAAAAGATTTCTACAACAAATCCATTAAAGACAAAAAAGATTCTAAATATCTATGGAAACATATTAAGGAGGTATCTTGCATGAATAACTACACAAATGTGGAATTACCATATCAGTTAAAAACATCTAATGGCATTATGCAAGGAAATTTAGATATAATAAACGAACTTAATAGGCACTTTATAAACATTTCAAGTATTGTCGAAAAAATCGAATTTCAGCAGGAAAATTTCTCATCTTTAAAATTAAGGTTAGACTCACAGCTTAGTGGTCAAAAGTTTGATACAAAATTTATAACTCCCATAGAAGTGAAGAAAATAATTGACAATTTAGACATAAAAAAACTACAGGCTTAGATAATGTAGGACCAAAGATTTTAAAGTACTGTGGAGATACAATAACTATATGTCTGGCATCTATTATAAATAATAGTATTAGTTCTGGTGTTTTCCCAGATAAACTAAAAGAAGCCAGTATTATACTTATCTTTAAATCTGGAATGAAAGACCTTGCAGAAAATTATCGGCCAATTTCTATCTTGCCTACGATATCCAAAATTTATGAGCGACACATAGCGACACAAATAAATGAATATTTTAAGTCAACAAATATAATACATGATAACCAATCAGGTTTTAGAAAACAACATTCATGTCAGACATCTTTGACAAGATTAGTCGAAACCTGGATTCAAGATATCGACAGCGGAAAATTTATTGGAACTGTGTTTCTTGATTTAAGAAAAGCTTTTGATTCAGTAGATCATCAGATTTTATTGTACAAGCTAAAATTATATCATTTTCCCCGAAGTCCATTTCACTATTTAAATCCTACCTTTCTAATAGAAAACAACTGGTAAAAGTTGGAAATTTTCAATCCGAGTCTATGGAAATAAAATCAGGTGTGCCACAGGGATCCATTCTTGGGCCGCTGTTATTCTTGATATATATCAATGACATAGCCTATTCTTGTCGGGATTTAAACATTGATTTATATGCCGATGATTCGAATTTGTTTAAATCAGATAGTTCACTGTCAGAAATTGAATCACATTTACAGTCGAACCTGGACCATATTATGAAGTGGTGCAAGTAAAACAATATGGCATTGCATCCAATAAAGACCAAGTGCATGGTTATTGGTTCTAAACACAAACTTAAAGGTGGTAAACATCTAACATTGAAATAAATGAAAATTTCCTAGAAAATGTCACTTCCCATAAAGTATTGGGTGTATACATTGACGACAATCTTAATTGGCATATACATATCGATTTTATTTGTAAAAAGCTTAAAAGTAAAATTTCATTGCTAAAACGCATTTTGTATTACCTTACAGATGAAATCAAACTATTATTTTACAATGCTTACTTACTGCCCATATTTGATTACTGTTGTACTGTTTGGGGCAAATATAATAAAAAAATATGTTAAAAAAGTATATGTTCTACAGAAGAGAGCAGCAAAACTAATATTAAATAAACCTATTCGTACACCTGCTTCCGATCTCTTTGAGCAATTGAAATGGCTTACTTTTATTGACAGATGTAAATACCACATTGCTTTACTTGTATTCAAAACTCTAAATAATATGGCTCCTTCATATATGTCAGATATAATAAATTTTGCTAAAAATGAACACTACTCCTTGAGATCTATTGCACACAACAATCTTGTTATGAAAACAAAACCCAAAACACAATATCTAAAGGATTCTTTTTCTTACTACAGTATGACCGTGTGGAATGAAATACCTTACGAGATAAGAAATATATCAAACATTAATTCATTCAAATCTTCATACAAAAACTTCCTTGTCGTAATAACTAGATTTTCTGTTCTGCATATAGGCTTACACGACTATAAAGAGGCATAACTCTTATGTGAGTTTATTTTTGAGTTATGTTCCTTTATACTAGTTGAAGTTGTATATGTATGCATATTCATAAATGTAGTATGAGTTTAAATTATTTGAATTATGGTATATTTATAATTTTTTAGTATATTATTGTGAGTGTCTGTCTTTATAAATATTTTTGTATTGTTTTTGTCTTCACGTGTCTGTCTTAGTGTCTTGTCTTCGTTAGTGTATGTATGTGTGCAAGAGATTTTTGTACTTTTAGTTAAATTGTATGTTGTTGATGCTTTTCTTTTTGAAATTTATACTCTGATACGTGCAATTTAATTTTTGTTGAAGGCCATTTGAAATTAAGGCATATGTTGTAGTTTTACTTTGTATGTCTAAATGTTACCTTCAGAAAATAAAGTTATTATTATTATTATTATTATTATTATTATTATTATTATTATTATTATATTATTATTATAAACCCCAAAACACTAAATTATTTCTGAGACTCCTTGATTCAATATATATCTTTAATTATATATTATATACATACTTAGTGAATCATTCGGTACTCCTCGGCCATTCGCTACGAATAACCTTGGACATATTTAGATGCCATTTGGAACTACATGTATCGGTGTTGAAGTAAACGAATATACGATCGTTAAGGCAATGAATGATGTTTCATTTTTAGTCAGTAAATTTGAAAAAACACAGCTTAATGATATCGCTGAACAATATTTGATTCAATATATAATATAGAAATATGTTTTGACTAAGATCTGTGTGTATACTACATGGACTATTTTGCATAGCCGTTACGTTATAGTTTCAAAATGGCGCTTAAATATCTCCGCGGTTATTCGTAGCGAATGGCCAAAGAGTTCCAAATGCTTACATCAGTCCAAACACATTATTAAAGTACATTACCATAATACACAAAATTAATCAAAATTTTGAGAAATTCGGGCTATTTTAGTATATTTGGTTACCCTAACCACTTGATCGACTTTTTCCGATTTCAACAACTGATACACCCTTAACCGACATTCGGAACATCTCGACCTTTCATGAACGAATGATCTCGGAAGAATTCGTGGGGGTCTTCCCTGGATTTTTGTGATTTTACTACCTACGCCAGGCGACGAACGTAACGGTTACACAAAATAGTTCTTGTAGTTATACACTCAGATCTTTGTCTAAACATGTTTATTTGTTTTAAATTGAACCAAATATTGTTCATCGGTATCTTTGAAATGTGTAATTTCAAATTTACGGACTAAATACGAAACTTCAGTCATCGCCTAAACGATCGTGTATTTGTTTACTTCAACAACGGTTTTTCCAAAATGGCGTCTTAATATATCCGAGGTTATTCATAGCGAATGGCCGAGGAGTTCCGAGTGCCTTAACTGATATGGCACCATAAAGAAAATCAATATCAGTTGCTCATTGAAAGGTTTAGTGAGGACAACAATCCAACATTAGGCAAGAAATAGTTTCAGTTATTGCACACAATTATCAAGTTCCCATTGTATCACGTCGTAGAATGTTTTATCAATCATATAATTTTTTAGTTATGAAAAAAATAAAAATCACTACATGCAATAATTCAATACTCAGCATAGAAGAGCTTCATTATTCTGATTTTCTCATTGTTTGAAATTGCAAAAAACACCATGGAAGAAAATCCATTATTTAGCCAAGAAAAGTTACGATTATGTGCTTTACGTATTATTACTTGTTTAGCATTTGGGTATGTTGTGTATTCAAACTGAAAAGAAAAATTCAAAGAACTATCGTTATAAATCAATTTTCAAAAGATGGCGGGTTATTATTACATGTATTTTAAATTTTGGATTTGTCCGTTTATTGGGGTAACACATGAGTCCACACTATTGTGTAGCAGTTTCAAAGTATTTATTCTCGTGAAAACAAAATTAATTATTCAGCACGTGTGGCTCAATGAATAAATTTGTATAAATGACTCAATTGTTTTATACAAGACATAATAAAAATACTTCTGAATATATTCATACATCCCTATCTTTGACAATTAGACTGTTCTTTTGTTAAATCGACACGCCAAGTTAAAAAATTCATTTATAGCCCGACAGACAAATAACAATAAAATAAGTATTCAAGACAATTACACTTCGGATTTGTTTTGAATAGCAGTATTGATGATTGTGGCTAAATTCCAGTATTAAATGAGCTAAACTTCAGTGCTTTCAGCGCTTTGATTGTTCACTTCAAGAGTATGTTACATTCGGAACAGCCTCGACCTTTCATGAATGAATAATTATAAATCGGTTATTCGTAGCAAATGGCCGAGGTTGTTCCGAATTGAGAATGTTAGTGTCTACACCTAAGCTTATAAGTACATTAAATAGATTCGAAAAAAACCTCTTCGTTTACTCTTGGTTTGGTTACAGCACCCAAACGTTTCATTAAAATATGCACATGACCAAAGTCTTGACCTATAGTTATCACTGAAGCATAACATCATATTGTTATAATATAATGTGGATCTAAGTATCAAATCATCAACTGTAAGGGAAGTCAATGTAATGCTTACAACTGTGGCTTTACCTTATAAGATACTGGGATGCTTTTTTATTTCATCTTTATTCATATTCGGGTTCACAGACAATCATATTGTCAACATCCACTTTCATTCGTCGTCAACAATTAAAGCAACACTTAATTAAGAACTCACCAGGTGTGCGATTGATACCAGTAGCTTTACGAACAAAGTCAATTCTCAAACTTAAAATGGACGCAGTTTAAATATTTCAAATAATGATTATCAGTGATAAAGCATTTGCCGAATGTGAACACCTAAAATGACTAACTATTTTAAAATCTTTAGTTTTACATTTAACTCATATAGTCGTTAATAAAAAGTGTTTTATACATATATATTTGACAAAATATCCACAGGCATTAGTTTCACAAATGTATACTAGCTGTCGGCTAAATTAATACATGTATATACTAAGCAAAAGTTATAACGCAAAAAGTAACAAAAAACGTAAATATTATCCAACGTTTTAATGTTGATAATATGAAATTTAAAATGATAATAGAACAACCATTTGTCATGAGTATTCAACAGAAAAATAATATGTAACGTTTTTACAGAATCAAATGCCTAGTAGGAGATAAAATGTTAACAAGATTTGATAATGAGTGTGCGTCTAATTTGAAATCATGACTGCTAAAACCCGAGTCTTGAAGACCCAATAGGACGTCGTACAGAACGTAGTGGGATGATTGTCCATCGTGTAAAGCAATGTTTAGTTATGGTAACATCACATACTGTACAAGACGTTGACATATGCGTTCGTCAAACGCGTCCCAATTACGTTCATTTGGATTTTTGCCCTGAAAAATTAAATTGTTGCCCGGACGGAATGTGGTCTGGCGTAATCTTGTTAGAGAAAAAGACCTGAACGTCCGACGGTGTATCAAACAGCGACGCTATTAATTATTATATTTTTTAACGTTGCAGTTGGTAAGTTCTGAACCACTTTGCACCGTAACACACAGTTCTTAAACGTTCTTCTCGTTTTTATTCTGTTAAAATATTGCGTTCGTATGCAGTTCGTACACGTGTAACGCAATAACGTCTATAGTACGATTTGGCAAGGTTTAGTATAAATATAGACCATTTCTTACCTAGAGATGGGCTCATGTCTTAGTTTTCTTCTTTTGGGCTTCTGACTCTGCCCCACATCTTCTCCTGAAACCTGGCTGTCTGAGTCATTAGAAGGAACAGGAAATACAACAGCCTCATTTCCATTGACTGACTCAGGAGGCCCAGAATCCTGAGGCTTAACTTAAGGTTGGTCGTTAAGAGCTTCATCTAAGCAGGTGATTTTGGATCGTTGTCTGTCTGGATTTTCTCTTTTTTGAAGACATTATTGTCACAGTGATACTTGAATTGTGTCCTCACAGCTTGAAGCGCAGAACGAGAATGAGAACGGGTAGAAATGTCTTGGGTATTTATAACAGTCTGGCCAGAACGTGACGTCATTACGTTCAGAACGTACTAAGAACGAGATGAGAACATACTTAAAACGAGTTTAACTGTCTTAAACGGGATGGTCAATAGTAAATGAGCATAGAAGAACTAGTTATGAACGGGTTAAAACTGACTACGAACACTACGAGTTATAAGTTATTCTTTGAAATTACTTTTAATTATTCTAGAAAAGATTAAATTTTGATTTTTACATACATTACCTACAGTCAAATATTTCATTTTCATTAATCGAATGATGAACTTAAATGTTCTTTCTAAACTGACAGTCTTTCTGTATCCTGATTACTGTACAGATGTGTCTAAATAGTGCTACTAGGCAAATATATCCAAAGTACACGAATTTAAATAATTTGTGTGCGAACCATGTACAATGTCAGACGATTATTTCTCTCATCCGTAACAGCAGACAGTAATATCTTTGATGAAACCAATTTCCTTTACTATATCTGTTCGCCGGGATTTGGATACTCGTGCCCGAGGGGTGCAGGTTCGAATCCCACCCTGGGAGGTTATACCCTTCCATGAAAATTTGACAATAATGTCGATTTTCCTCTATTGATTAGATAATATGAAGACGTTTCCGGCCTAATGGAAGGGTAGGTGAGTACTGGTTATAGACAATGGTCCAGGAAAGCTAGGTTAGGTGCGCTGGACGCCGTGAAATGACCTAAATTGTGTTGATACGGGTTTAACTACAATAAATAAATAAATAAACCATATCTGTTCACACATAGCTAAAACCAAGTAAATTCCTTCATTTGTATAGAGTATAGTACTAGTGTCTGTGGCTAGGGTATCGTTGAAACACATACAGGTGCGATATACAGACACATTTTATGTTATCACTTTAATTTTTGTTTACATGATGTACATAGAGCTGATCTATGAAATGGCTTACTGTAGGTATACACATGCAGCACATAATTCGATACATGTGATATTTGTGTAAATATATTTGAAAGCTGTGGCATTTTTGTAGAGGATGGTATTTTCATATCCGGAGGAAGCAGGTTCGATTCCTGACAGGTAGTAAAATTTTCATATAGATTCAATATCTAATAAGACTTTGTTCATAGAGAGAGAAGTTGTCCTTTCCAAGAAGTTCAGCGAGTACAGATTACGGAAATGTCCAGGGAAACTCGTTAGGCGAGCTGCTCGCTTTACGTAATCTTAAAGTCTTCATGTATATACATGTACGGTGTAAAATCTTATTGAAACAAATTCATTAACTCAGCACATATTGATCAATTACAGCGTAATGGTCAGATCAGCCATGATATAGATTATTGAAATAAGAGAATATTTTTTACCTTGGTATAAAATCATCAGCCTAATAAGTTTTCAATTGCCAAACAACGGGAAAATAACCATCTTTCAAAGACAGAATCTATTGCAGAATTTTGTTTGCAGGGGTAGAATTATGGATACGGAAGGTTGAGTTTCAGCAATCTTCAGTAATCTCTCTTATTTGCTCTAAATCAGCCATGATATTTTCTGCCACATTAATATAATCCTCTCTGAGCATGGATATATCTGATGGATGCCTTCTCAGTCCTTTGGACACCAGGGTAGCTAAAACTACAGGCTGTAGTCCTAAAAATTGTCCCATCATTCTATCAGTCGAATTCCAGCGAGTACTTACATCTAGGACAAATTTAACCTCAAGAATATCCAAGCTCTTACAATTTTCTTTTAATAAGGAAGCCACTGAAACTATTCTTATAATTCGATCTAGCAATTGACTTATTCGACTTATTTAAAAGCCTGTTTACGGTAATATTTATGTGTATGTCACAGTACCCTACATTTACTGAGCACTCTAGTTCACCGGCAGCATCACTCATACTAGCTGCTTTATCAGTGAATAATGATAGTTTAGGAGGCGATCCTCAATCACAACTGCATCTCTAACCACCATGGCTATATTAGCCCCGGTATAATTAACAGGTGTGTGAAGTTGGCTGGTAGATTGTACATTGTAATTCAACTTGTAGTTCGCGAATTACTTGCTTGCTATTGTAACATAATATTCAGAGGGACAGCTTGTCAAATTACATGTCAACACATCCATTTATACCCAAAAAGACTTGATTTGACGGTTTCCTTAACTTTTTCATACATGGATAGAAATAATGTATCGAAAAAAATATGGTCTGCTTTGAATTGAATATTTTGCATCCAACGTGTGGATTAATTTTCGAGATCCTTAATTGTCAACCACACCAGGGATTCTATATAACAGGGATTTGTAACCAAGTGCTTTTTTTAATTTTCTCGGTTGTCACTGTCTATAACTGGCTGAAGCAGGCTGTACAAACTATTCCAGAGTTTAAGAAACTTGATTTATGTTTTTAGGTGTTGTGAAATGGGGCTAAAATGGCAGATCGGCGGGAAAATGCATTATTTTGTGAAACAGTCTGTGAGCGTAATTTACCTCAAAATCATCTAGAAACACATTTCCCTAACATTTATGTCAATTTGAAAGGTACTGGTACAAAATTTCATGTGAATATCTTTATTTAAACTTGTTATTCTTGTTTTCTGTATTGGCCGAAATAATAGCGACGACAGTGAAATTTTATGGAAATCTATTACATTTCGTAACAAATCCCCGTTTTATAAAATCTCTAACTACACTTAAAGGTCTCAGATTTTTGACAATGAAATTACCATTTTTTCTGTGATAAGATAAGACCTCTTAGAATCAGAACTGTATAAAACAAATTTCAAAACATGACATCTTATTATACTATAATTATGAACTCACCCGTGCGTGGATAAAATACACGAGTCCATACTACTGTGTAACAGTTTCAAAGTACAAATGTATTTATTCTTGTGAAAACAATCTTATTTTTTCAGTATAAGTGGTTCAGTGAATAACAGTGTAGCTATTACTAACTTGTGTTTACATAGATAATGAAGGACTATTTCTGAATATATCCATCCATTCTGATATCCATATTTTGAAAGACAGACTATTCTTTTATAAATCGACGCATTAGTTAAAACAACTTTATTTATAAGACAACAACAATATCAATACAATGGAACAGTTATAAAAGAAACCGGAAGTAGAATTAATAAAAATCATTAATAATTGTTCTTACTATGGTGTACTGTACCAACCATGGTAGACAAACTCGGATCGTTGGTTTTTACCAACGTGCCTCAGTCCGACTGCAAATCAAGATAATTATACATGTATGTCATGACATAAACGACCATGATTTTTCAAAGGGAAGCAACTGCTACACATAAATATCTGTAAGTTTGTATACGAGTTATTACGCATCTTAATATATAAGATTTTGCATGAAGCTGAAGTTAGCAAAAACATTTTGCTAGCAAAATTTGCCACAAAGTGCTACAGTTGCTAGTAATGTTTTTATAAAACGAATCGTGAAATAATAATAATGCCTAAAACGGCATATATTAACAAGCTTTTTAGCATGGCAAGTCCATTTGTCCGGCCTAAGGCCACTAGTCGGTATCATGTGTTTTGTGTATAAAATCGGCCCATCTGAGTGGTGATTTTATACACAAAACGTAAAGTACCGACCTTAAGTGGTTATTGAAAACCCACGAAATTTTCCCAGGGTAGCCGATAAACACACGTGATAGCCTTTGTTCAGACCTCTAGCGTAGTATACACCAGTTCCCAGCTAAATCGCTTTAACTCTAGATTCGAGTCCTGAAACATGGCCCATCTGAATACTTATTTTTCTACACAAAACGTAAAGTACCGACATTTTGTGGTCTCTGGCCCAAGTTCACGGAATTTTCACAGGATAGTCACAATGCCCTAATGATAGCCCTAGGCTAGGTCTCAAGTGTGATAAACGCCAGTATCCGGCAAAATCGCTTAAACCCGAGATTCGAGGCCTGCAACATGGCCCATCTGAGTGCTGATTTTATACACAAAACGTAAAGAATCCACCATTAGTGGTCTTTGGCCCAAGCCCACCGATTTTTTCTGGGATAGCCACTGTGCTCGCGTGATAGACCCTAGAACATACCTCTAACGTGGTATACGCCAGTACCCGGTCAAATCGTTTTAATACGAGATTAGAGCCCTGAAACTTGGCCCATCTGAGTACCGACCTTAAGTGGACTCTTGCACAAGTCCACAGACTTTTCCCAGGGTGGCCGCTATACCGACGAGATAGCCCAAGGTCAGACCTCTGGCGTGGTATACACCTGTTCCCGGCTAAATCGCTTTCTAGATTTGAGCCGTGAACCATGACCCATCTGAATGCTGATTTTATACACAAAACGTTAAGTACCGACATTATGTGGTCTTTGGCCAAAGCCCACGTAATTTTCCCAGGGTAACCATTATGCCCATGTAATAGCCCAATGTCAGTTCTCTCGCGTGGTATACTCCAGTACCCGGCCAAATAGCTTTAACACGAAATTCGAGCCCTGAAACATATCCCATTTGAGTGCTAATTTTATACAGAAAACGTTACATACCAACTTTAAGTGGTCTTTGGCCCAAGCCCACGGTAGCCATTATGCCCACGTGATAGCCCTTTGTCAGGACTCTCGCATGGTATACGCCAGTACCCGGTCAAATCGCTTTAACTCGAGATTCGAGACCTGAAGCATGGCCCATCTGATAGCTGACTTTTTACTCAATACACATAATACCGACTTGCGGCCTTAGGCCTGACAAATGGACTTTCCATGTTAAACAGTTCGTTATTGTATGTCGTTTTAGGCCTGAATTAATATTTCACGATTCGTTTTAAAAAAAGGCTAGCAAAATATCACTTTGTGGCCACTTTTGCTAGCAAAAAAAATTTTCTAACCTCTGCGACGTACGAAAATTGCAAATGATAGGCCTACGCCGGCATTTCAGTTTTAAGCCTGTATAAAATCTAATATTTTGGTAAAATTCGTAGATGTATTCGTACATGAATAAAGTTAGTTCTCACTGAACAAAACAAAATCTGATCGTAAGATTTTAAAGCTTTATATGGGTCTTTTTAATCGATTTCAGTGAAAAAAGAACAATAATTCTCAAAAGGTGATTAATATAGAAGCGTACTAGGTATCGCTAAACCGTAACCTTTTATTGTGGCGTATAGATTTCTTGTGGGTGTTCACTAAGATAAATAGACAATAAATAGTTCTATTTTTGAGGACAAATTTTTTCCTGAAAATAAACATTTCCGGGTTTAAACCCACCATTTTATAATTTAATCTATATTTCCTTGCGAAAATCTATAAAACAGCCTCTCATGCTGATGTACACGAACTCTTTACCAGTCATCTTGGATCAACTGTTTACGAAAAACAAATCCCCTGATGTATGAATTCCGTTTTAATATTCATATCGACAACAGAGACACGGCAGTGCACGATATATAAACATAGGCGGTTGTAGCGAGGGGGGGGGGTCAGGGTGGTCAGGGTGGTCAGGACCCCCCCTGGAATTTCCTATATGTTCCTGTCCATTAGCGTATTTCTTGACTGATAGTCAACTTTAGTAACATGAAGCAATTTTTCTCGGTGCTTAACATAGAATTAATGGCTATGCAGTTTTCATAAAATAATATGTCGCATTATTCTGCAAAATGTGTAAAATCTGGATTAAAAGTTCGGCCCCCCCCCAAAAAAAGAATCCTTGAACCGCCCCTGATCTATAATTCTCGTATCCAGAGTCTAGTAGGATTCTCGAGCTACTAGTGTGATCAAGAATCTTGAAAACCTCGGGGTACGAGAATACTGATCTATATACATGTATTTCTCTTTTTGTCGACAACAACTCAACAACTTGACAGGTCTATGCCAGTATAACAGACGCGTATCTATGTCGTTTTTAGTTTACGCGCAAATGCTAGAGACGTCCGGGGCATACCGCCGTCAGATTTTTTTTTCGCTACATTGGCTAAGAGTAAGATGCATGGCGATATTTTGGCCACCGGTTGTATGCTATTTGAACAGCAAAAATTCCCTTAGTTCTATCCTATTTTTATGAAGACTGCAATCCCATACGGGCAAGTTAAAGTGAACATTTCGAATTTAATTTAACACTGACATGACCGCATTTACAAACATTTAGAAACTGTATCTAACATAACAACCTTATATAGACAAAGTTTAATATGCAGATGAATGTCATTATTAATCATGGTTCTGATCAACACATTATTTCCTTGTTGTAAACAGTCAAATACTACTCAACATTCAAACATAAAAATTAGCGCAAGACGTCTCTCTTAAATTTGCAACTTAAAGACCGCTCGGCGGTTGGCGAGATTACCGGCATAGGGGGGGGGGGGTCCGAACTTTTCTAGGGGGGGTCCAAACTTTTCAAGGGGTGGGGTCATAACCTCGAACTGCAACCATATTATACACAATTTGCAGAAAAAAAATCAACATATTGATACTACAAACTACATAACCAATTTCCATACGTTAAGCACCGAGAAAATTTGCCTCATATTACTTAAAAATTACTTTCAAGCAAGAAATACACTAATGGACATGGACATTTTCTAAGTTCGAGGGGGGCAGACCCCCTGATCCCCACCGTTGGGTCCGCCGATGTGAGGCAAATGAAGACACTATCGTTGTAATTTTCTGTCTTTTTAAAAGTAAATAATACAATTATCAGCATTATTTGAAAGCTAAGGCTAAAACTATGCCAACATTACTAAGTCTGGTGTCAAAATGTGTATGCAAAACTATTGCAGAAAACACGAAAGGATAAGGTTTAACCCTTAACCATTCAATCCCGCATTTTTATGTGTCTAACCCCCCCCCTCTAAAATGGCTGCCACAGCCTTGAAAATGGTGTTTTTAACTGGAATAAGTGAATTTCACTTAAGGATATAGTTGTCTCCAAAAAATAAGCTTTTTGCGCTCGCCTTCTCCCTTTAATGCTGGGGTTTGAAGGGGGCGCAGCGCCCCTCATCGTCAGAAAAAAATCGGGGTCATTGAGTGCAGAAAAATGGCGCCAATGCTGACAAGAAAACATGTTTTCAGTATCTGAAAAGACCTGGTTCATTAGACCTCAATTTCGGAAAATAATACTGTTTGAAACGCAAATGTGGGGTGGAAAAAGAGCGAAAATTGCATTTTTGCCGTTTTTGCTCCGCCCCCAGTATTGCCATGGTAACGGGGATCTGGGCTCAGCTGAGTTTTTCTGAGAAACATTCACCCAGGTAATAACTTGGCCAAGTTGCATATCCGTATGATAATTAGTAATGAAATTAGATCCTCTTGAAATAGCCCTTGCGCGTAATGGTGAAGAAATGGCTACTTTTAAACATGTCGCAACCAGTAAAGAGTTAACAAGCCTGCTTAACTTCCTCTGATATTTCTCTGGCTGGTCAAAATGGACTTTTAAATGTATTATAAGTCAAAACTGTGATAGTCAACCAAGAGTATCTAATACAAAAAGTGTTTGACTCCGTTATGCCTAACCACAGGGAATTGTCAAGTTACCTCCTTAAGAATAACGAGTTAAGTTGTAAGTTTCTATAATATTACCCTCAAACCAGCAAAAATCAGTAAAGAGAAGGTTTATATGATAATCCAGAGTTCTGCATTCATATTTCTAAATCCAGTACAAATTTACCTGATAAATTTCAATAAAAGAGTATTATCTGTAATTGACCATTTTGACGTATTTTCTTCGCTATAAATTCTCTTGCAGTTTAATTGTAGTAATCTTATACAGATTCTTATAAAAAAAATTTAGAAACGGTAAACTTTCTTCAATATGTCATATCATGGGCAGAAAAGACTGCAGAAAATTTCAAAACCGGTTGCGTGTGTCTAACTAACTATAGACTTGAGATATAAGCTTTTAAAGATTGAGTTATTTTTGAACTCTCTCAAAACTCGGGTTTTTGCTGAGGGGGGGGTACATGTATACAAAGCACAATATTTTTATAAGTATTTGTCCAAAGTGTAATCTGATTGTTCAGGTTTATCATGATATAATTGTGTAACAGGAAAATAGATTAAAATGTGAATATAAACCTGCAGAATTTGAAAAAAAAACTTGTTTTTGCATTTTTGTCAGGGCACAATTTACGGTCTCTTCGAAAATCAAGGGTCACGTTATAAAAATGCACATAACTTAAGTTACAAACGGTAAACTTCCCTAAAAATTCGCCATTCAATGTCTTTAATAGTATAGATTCAAGAAACAATATCATAATAATGATTGTGGAAGGTCACCATTACAGTACCAGAACCTTAAATTCTCGCTATAATATTTCTATTTTACCATATATAATCGAGTATTTAAAGCAGCGGGGCACACGTATGAGCTACTGACAGTTGAATAAAAAATTACAAATAAAAACAGACTAATTTTGAGCGACGGCTTGGATTGTAAAAAAAGTGTGACCAATTGGTTGGAACGAGTGTGTTGAAGTTATTTAACTCAACTAGATTCATTGACGAATCGAAGTAGAGTACATAGAGCGTGAATCACGGGTTTTGTGTGCCTACTAGCTGAATGATCTAAATCAAGTTGTGTTTAGTTATGTAGCTGTGCCTGTGGAAAACAACCGAATGGAATGGTGAGTTAAGATATTTTAAATTATTCTTTAATTACTAATTCAATTGTTGTTACTTAACTATTTATTATAGGAAATATACATATATTTTTCGCATGATTGAATAGTCGTAGAATAAGCAACATACAATGTGTATAGACCAGATTTGTTTTACAGGGTTGGATGACCACGTGCTAAAGTGTATACGATTTGTGTTTTTATTTATATCACGCGAAATCTTCCTTTTTTGTTGACAAATGTACAATCTTGTTAATATGGCATGTTTTTGTATTTTTTAATAACCCGGTCGGTAACGCAGTTGGTAGCTAGTCCTATATATAAGACCCTCTGTAACTCATTTTACATTGGGACATTATTCTGTTACGGCAATGTCCAAATGAAATGTAAGTTACGGAGGGTTTTATATATAGGACTAAGTTGGTAGCGTGCCTGGATCTCGAATCTAGTGTCCTGAAGAGGGTACGGGTTTGAATCCCACCTGGGGATGTTATACCCTTTCGCGATAATTTGACAATGATGTCAATTTTCCTCCATTGATAATGGCTTTATGGAAGGGTATGTGAGTACTTGTTGTAGACAAGGATCCAGGAAAGCTAGGTTAAGTGCGCTAGACGCCGTAAAATAACCTATAACTTGTATTGACTAGGTGTAAGTCCACTATATCGTGATGCAGTTCCAGGGTTTTTATTCTTGTTGAAAAACAAAATTAATCGTTTAGTATATACATGTTGCTCAGTAGAAAAGAGAGTAGATATTACTTACTTGTTTTTATATAAGCATAAATGGAATATTTATGAATACATTAGTTCTTTCGTGTTTTTGAAAGTAAGATTAGTCTTTATAAGATTGACATACCAAGACAAAAAAATATTACTTAGAAGATCACCTAATTGAAAATGGTTTCGATCTACTCCAGATAATATTGTCAAACTACTCTAGAACTCTAGTGTAGTATGTAGGGCTGCGGCGAGTGTCCGAGTACTCGGTCAAAAAATGAAAGAACATTCCAGCTTAATTATCACTGAAAACGAGTCGCAATAGTGATGAAAACGTTAATTTATGTAGGGACCAGATAATCTTGAGTCAAAATTTTGATTTGAAAAAAAATGTTATATCTGAAAATGCCCATTTAACGTCTGATAGTAATGTTTGGAGTACATGGTTTCTCATTTAGTAAAAGCTTCTGTTATTTTTCTCTTTTTTGTTATGTAATGAATTCCTGTATGCGTTTCCATTAATATGTGATTCGTTGTTCGATTCGTGAATCGCTACAAACAAATCGTGGTTCGGATCGGATCGCCACTTGCTTAACGATCCACAGCCCTAATAGTCTGGGTATCAGCCAGGTTGAGCATGTTTCACAGGTTGAGCATGTTTCACAATAAACCTGTCTGTCCTGTGTTTTAATTAACTGCTTTAACCATACTTTTTATACTTTCATTATCTTTTACTAATTCTTTTACTAATATTCCTGTTGGTTGACTTGCCAAAAAGTCTAAAGCCTCACTTGTGGTTTGACTAAATGATAATTAAGATTTATCATTATGTTATAAAAATGTGTCGATTTTCGCTGAATTTAATATTTTGTCCTTCCTATCGTTTATATAATAAGGATATTCGTTTCATTGAAGGGTATAACTTGATGAGACTAGAACAAGTTATAAGTGTGGGTGCTAAATTTGAAATTACGTACGCGGCCTACTGTTTTATAGAACCAGGTTGCAGACTTTGCTGGTTATTTTTAAAAACATAGCTCACACTGGTAGCTCAGTTTGTAGCACACAAGTCTACCAATCGAGGTGTCCTAAGTTCGATTTCTGGACGGCGCATTCGTTCGTGAAGTTTTGTCATGAACAAATTTCAAAGGCAATTCTTCTTTTTGCCTCTAATTCTAAAAAAATGTAGGGCAGTTGTCAATCTCTGACGAAAGTGTGTGCCTAGTAACTGATTAGCAACTATGTCCAGAGATTTAGCATTTCCAGGAACGCTTCGGTAGGTTGACTGTTCGCCAGTATGTTGCTATGGAGTTATACCCAGAGATATTTAATGCAAGTAAATATTCTACATTCCTAATATAAGTAATGTTTTAGTACAAGTAACATGAATCCATTGGAAAATGTTAATGAGCAAAAACTGACAAAGCAAATAAATGCTGCGTATTTTATAAAATGTAAATGTTAATTAAGGGGAGTTTATCATGACGCGTTAGTGCATTCGGAAAAGCATTCGGATGATTCCGTAAACTGACGATCAGTGTATTGTGCAGCAATCGCCGAGTAGTTCCGAATGGAGTGTGTAAAGCACTGAAATTTTAAATGCCACTTTCACTGTTGATAAAACACGCACGAGATTTAAATTCTTCTTATCGGTTTAAAACCAGTTTCAATGACAGGGATTATTTTCTAACCACGCCTGTGTTTTTATAACGTGTGTTATAGTCACTGAAGGAGAAATTTAGACAAAATCTAATTTTTACAGTTCGTTTTTAGTGTTTTCACAGTACGTTTTTATAATCTTCATTTATTTATATATTCGATTCAAATTAGAATGCGTTGTTCAGTGATATGCGACATTTATACAGAAAGACAGTCAATATAATTATTTCTGGAATTTAACAATTATCAGTGAGTGTTTTCATTCTTTTTACTGTGCGTTCGCGTTAACTAAATTGGAATTACTAGTGTGCGTTACTTGTTATGGTAGTCTTTTAATATGTTCACCTTTTAGGGAGGATTTGTAACCGACCGGAAAGCTCATCAAAGCAGGGCGTCCCAGGTTCGGGACCCAGTCAGGCTAATTTAATTATCACCCAGTAACAATGGCATACAACTTTGGACCGAGACTAAATATTTGAAAATTGCCTGTAATAATTAATTGCTTCTAAAACTGTCTGGGATTCCGATTTTCTAATTTTTGGGGCATAGTACAGTACAGAGTCACAGTACGTACCTGTTAATATAATAGGGAGAAGTATTTAAAGACGACTCTTAAGCATAGGCAGAACTGTCATGTAAATGGAAAAAGGGGTCCCGGGTTCGAGTACCGGTCAGGCTGCATATTTTTCTCAGCCCGAGACTTACCGAATCATATAATATAAGATATAATGCAATCTTTATACTCTTTATGTTTTCTTGAGTGTTTACTTCAGCAGTCCTCAGGTCGATTTTATTTCCGGTCCTGGGTGGTGGCCAGGTTACATACTATTCGGAACACCTCGACCCAGCGAGGAGTTCCGAATGGTTGCATACCAATGTTAAGTAATTGTAGGACCTATTGCCTATAAGTATATCGCAACGTAGCGCTTTTTTTGCCCTGGTACCCTTCTTACACCAAAACAATGATATAAATTCGAGGGGACCAGGAGGCGAAGCGATACGTGGTGATAGGCTTTCGCCATTCGAAACATCCTCGGCCATTCGCTACAAAAATATTCATTCATGAAAGGTCGAGGGTGTTTCGAATGAAGCTTAAGGTTCATGTAAAGTCTTGGTTTGCTAAAAAATAGTAAAACAGGAATAGCTCTAATTCTGTCATATTTCCACCAACAGTATTGTTTTATACATCAAAATGTTTCTCATGAAACATACCAAGTGATGCTGGTCATCAATTACGATAAAAATATTTAGCAAAAGATGTATTTGCAAAATTGATGCTGCATAAATAAAAATACTAAATTACATTAAAATTTTCTTACAACAAAATTTAACATTCATTCCTTTACAGAACCTTATAGTACACATTCCAATGAAGGTACTGCAATATTTATAACCTCAATAAATATTAAAACAAAACTAAGGCAATTGAAAAACTAAAGTGAAAGTAGAAACAGTGTCGTGAAAACCCATTACACTTGTATCTGTCAAAATGTTTTTCATTTACCTTAGTTTTGTTTTAACATTTATTTAAGTTTAAAATATTGGAGTACCTTCATTGGAATATGAACTATAATGTTCTTTAAATGATTTAATGTTAAATTAGTTTGTAAAAAATTCTTAATGTCTTTTAGTATTTTCAGTTTTACAACATCAATTTTGCAAATGCATCTTTCGGTAAACGTTTTCATCTGAATTATTTACCAGCATCACATTGTAGGTTTCATAAGGAACATTTTGATATATAATACACTGCTCTTGATGGAAGTATGAAAGAGTTAGAGCATTTTTCATTTTACTATTTTTAATGCAAACAAAGTCTTTACTTGAACCTTAAGCAACAGACCAATAGACTCGAAATTAAAAAAAAACCATGTCATCTGCTTAGAGTACAGTAATTCGGAACACTTCGTTAATTCATTGAATGAATATTAATCCTAGTGAATGGCCGAATATGATACAGTACGTCTATACCTTTGACCTATCTACGTTTGTCACCTATGAGCCTTAACCTCTGGCTATTCTTATTTAAATCAACAACAATCTGAAATCCAACCAAACACGGCCAAAAAATTACCACCATTTTAAATTTGAAATGTGTAATCCACTGTTGTTGGAAACAAGGAATTATGAAATTGGAATATATTTTATTTTATCAAATAAGTCGAGGTAATTTGATATATTATATACTATTCAATTTACCATGCTATACAGTTCACTGTCTTTCTTCCAACACAGATCGTCTGCGTATTTAAGGACTATGTAAAAGTTGAAATTACAGAAAGGTACCTTTAAGTACCGACCCCCAAAAAGTTGGTTAGGGTAAATGCAGCGCTAAAATATCACAATGTTCAATTATCCCTCTTGCCTGAAATCTTTTGGACCAGGCAATATTATCGTAGGTACTTCACATCACCTGTGAAAACAGAAATAAATACGTTATTTTCTGTGCAATTTTCCTTTTATTCTAGCGAACAATTTCAGAATACATATGCAGATATTGAATGCACTAATATTACTCTAGATGCACTGAAGCTTACATTTTCTATATCTGTGACTGAATTTACATATATGAACAAACAAACAAGTGGGCTCTGTAATCAAAATTTGGGCGTCCATTTTGTGTGCATTAAAAAAAATAATCCCTACACATCTTTGCGAAAGTCAGGGGCTAATCACAAAAACGTGTGTACATACGCGAACTGAACTATCTTAAGATTGCAAGATTTCGATGAAATGTCTCAAGAAAGGTTTATTTTTATGAAGTTATGTATAGGATAGAGCATGAGTAGCAGTTTGATAAATCTCATATCAAACTGCTTCGAGTACTCTATCCGACTTGGTTTTCTTTAAAATAACATAACATGCTGTATTAACTTAATCGGGTGAATTCAATAAAATCATTCGTTTGCAGTACTGTAGTTTTAGACTTATAAAAATGCGCTTCATTGTCTCCGTAATAAGCAATTGGGACAGTCAATTTCGGTTAGCTTTCAAATAGATAGTCCGGTTCCCAGTCGAACTTTCACAGGTAAAAGAACGTCAGGCAAAGCATGATTATGTCCGCCCCCTATTAATGAATTAGTTATTGGATAATAGGGTTTTCATATGAACATTTCTCCATACACGGGCTTAAATCTAAAGATCATTGTACAAGAATTACAGTGGATACCTTTTTTAGTAGTTCGGTAACATTTATGATAAATAAAATTTCCGAAATTCTAACGAGACTATTTCAAGCCTGAATTGTGTTCACTTCGAGACATGTTTTTTTATTAATTGTTCGCGAAGTATACGAGCAATCAGTTAATCGACTCTTAATTTCTTATATAGTACCGAATTCTTATTAAAGTTACTATTGTCAGCAAATGATCATGCAGGTAAAGAAAACATAATACGATAATTTTTTATCTGAACAAAAACTTGGAGTGCAGCCATGATCGTGCTTTGCCTGACCTGATAACGATAGTGGTAAGGAGCAAGTAATCCAGACTAAATACAGATAAGCTTATTGAAGCATTTTAGTTGATTGGATATATTACATTGTAAACTGATTATGGGGCGGATCTAGACTTTAAACAAGGGGTTGTACTATTTAATTACTTACGCTTGTCAACAAATAAGATCATAATTAGACTTTTCCAATATTCGTGGCCGCTTGTATATGAACAATAACATTTCATTTTGTTCTTAAGAGTGCACCCCACTTAAAAAAAGTCTGTATCCACCCCATACTTTCAGTCTACGTCTTCTAGAGTTTAACGCACGGAGAAAACGATCTGATAATATCAAACACTTTGCCGTGTGTTATGAGGTTTATCAAACACATTTTAAGCAATCTGATTGGCTTAGAAGGGGTCATCGTTATCTAATACTATATATGCTTGTAGATTTGATGATTTATTGTTTTAAGGTATTTATTTGACGCCACATGGGAACTTGTTTGTGCCTAACTACTTTATTTTTACATCCATCGATTCCGTCTTAAATTGATCGATGTTTTGTTAGCATATGACCATTTATTGCGCCATACCACCTTTGTTTGAATTGGTCATGCATTGAAAAATCAAGAGTACGGTGGCTCGGTGTAGCCCTCGTGCATTTTCTTCGCGAGCTTCTATTTTCCGTTTGTGAAATTGTTCGTTGAAGTTTGTGGAACATATTGTATTCTTTAAATGTTTTGTAGTTTGTAATGTATTGTTGACAACAAACCATGTGACAAATTTTAGGGCTTCACCACTTGTCGTTGACTTAATTCAGATCGTATTGTACGAGTACGTAGCAAAGATTTTAAGTTCCGAGTGCATCTTTGAAATTCTCTCATCGAAAAACAGGCTGTAAATTTATATTGAAAGAAATAATTGCAATGTTATTTTACTGTTTGCTGTTATAAAGTGTGGTGATTGCTGGTCACTTCTAACTGCCCTCCTGTTGGGTTGACCCTAGTCCTATATATAAGACCCTCCGTAACTCATTTAACATTTGGACATTATTCTGTTACGGCAAGGTCTTATCGGCTTCCTTATAGTTTGATGTAGCAAAACGTGCACAGATTTTAGTGCCACTTTAAACGAGCGTATTTCGTTATAATTACGCAATATTCTTAACTAACTATATTAGAACGTTAGTATTTACAATACTTAACCACATTATAATATGAGAATTACAATAAGTCACCTCAGCAAGTAGTAATTGTCCACTGTTTCCGTCAAGTACAAAAAATCCTGCCTTTCCTTTTTAATGATGACTCTAAATTCCAGTCACACGGTACCATTTACGGAATTGTTACTGATAAACGCCAAATTAGACGTACCAAATCCGGATTACAAATTTGATTATTTTTTAATTTTTGGAAGACAAAAAATATAGCTAAATGTAACTATGAAAAATTGTTTAGCATAAATATTTTGAATTTGTAATCCGGATTCGAAACGGGTTGTGTTGCGTTTATCATGACCAGTCCGGTTTTCGGTTACGGCATGACCGGAGTTGTCGAAGTATATCTTATGTTATAATATGTTAAATAAATGTGTCTTTTAGGGATAGAAATAAGTAAATAAATAATATTTTTGGAAATTATATTGAATTATGCTCGCTTTTGTCGCGCGAATGAATCCTTGCAGATTTTGCCACATCAACCTGTATGGAAGCCGATAAGCAAAGCCCTAATTAGAGGCCTAGGGGAGCAGCGGCCCTAAATGCTCTTGAGTTTTGGGCATTTCTAAGAAATTCAGGCACAGAACCTCAACCATCCTTTCACATGATATATACAATATAAATCATCTATGTTTATATTTTATAATTTTCTTACAACCGTTGGATCATTTTAAAATATTACAAAAATGTTTAATGCAAAAACTCTCGCGACCATAAACTTTATCTCAGTGTCTTTTTTATCATCTTCTGACCAACTTTCAATTTATCATTCACAATTAGTTATACTAGTTTAATCAGTGTAAGAACAACTATACTTTCACGAGAAACTCCGTTTATTGTTTTTGTTTTTTTTAACGTCGTATTCAACACATTTAGGTCATGTATACGACGACCCGCTCTTTCTACTATAGGTAGGGAGGGTTGTTAATTTCATTTTTTAAAGATAGCCATGTGGGACCCTGCTTAAAATATGGTGCCACCAATATGATAATAGAATCAACAACAAAAATCTTTGTGTGACCCCCTTACCCCACCCCCCTGTACGTACCCTTGAGAGTCGGACACGCCCATTTTTCACAAGATAACATTTTTTATATCCAGCTGTTATAAAACAATTCTAATAGGCTTTCAATGTATCAATGGATAGGTTTGCTAGGCTGTTGAGTTAAAATATGAAGTCAAAATTTAAATTAAACAACTTTATATGGCGAAAAATTCAAAATCGCTGCCAAAATGACACAAATTTTCGACATATTTGGATATTATATTTACTGAGCATTGGATATGTTGAATCATGTCTGCAATATATCAATTTAAAGGTGTTTTATGGTGCTTAGTTCAAATGTTAACACCAAAACTAAATTAAACAAGCAAATATGGCAGAAAATTCAAAATGGCCACCAAAATAAATCATATTTCAGTTATAAACGGCACACTTTAAACATGTTACGCAATTTATGAATTCACTTTTGTTAATGAAATCTTAAAAGAAGACTACAATGGTTTGCGCCAAGTGTAGGCTGCATAAAACCTGCTCTGTTCTTTTTTGTGATTTTTGCAATTTCTTGTTGATTGATTAAAGTGATTTTTTTCTAAGTGGATTATTAAAGCCCCTATATCAAAAGTAAGACTGTTTTAGACTGGAAAGGAAATAAACAGTTATCTATTTCGAACACCTCTGGTGAACAAGATTTTTTAATAAATGAAATTATTGCTTGGATATGTTCATGTTATTTATTGTATTTCAAAGTGAAAGTAAATTGAAACAGAAAGTAGAATTTGGTTGTCAATACTTGAAACAAAAGTTTTGGTCACAGTATGTTAAAGATGAAGGCTTTTTACAGAGAAAACTTACCTTTTAGTTACTTAATTAAGCTTTTAAACAAATTTGGAACAGGTTTTTAAACATCAGTGTGTAATGAATATAGTTGGCTCTTATAAGAGTACCCTACTATTTTAAGAATTGCACACTTTGTCAAACTCAAATTTAGAAAGCAGAATGGTTTGAACTGTTAATCGTGTCTATAATGCATGTTCTATTATGACAGCTTCATGGTTGTAAAAAAGTTTTAAAGCTTACTGTTAATGATTATGTCTTCATATAGTGGCTTTAAAGTGTGATTTGTGCATAAGTGAAATTCAATTTTGGAAATTTAACTTTATTTTGGAGATATTTGATGCTTAAAATTTGAAAATATTACAGAATAATAAAATTGGTTCCGTTGCTGGTAGCTTTTTACTTTATCTCTGTAAACAGAAATTCTGTAGAGTATTGTTGTACAGGATCTCTACTTCATGGAAGGTCACGTCAAGATGAACTTTGTGTCGACCAATCAATGCGTAGCTTTCATTTAGACGAAATCACTATCAATCGCATTTGGATTTCGTAGACGATGTAATAAAGTTACATATCATAACAATTACGTCATGATTATTATGATGAGAAAAGGTCACCTGAACGTGACTTTCGTTTGAAAAAGGCCTTAATTAGCGAGTAGGCGAGAGGAAATTTTAGATCGGGTTTTAATAAGATTGCTTTTTACTATTCAGCTTAATGAAGCAACCGCGGACAAATTTGATTGTCTATGAAATAAATATAGTATCCTAAGTTGGGGCTCTTCGATCAATGAGTGAATGTCCTCCGTTTAGTACTTATGTCATTGCTTTTATGTATTATTTAAGCAACTTATTGTTTTCAGATTGTATGACTTTATGGATTGGATCAACGATATGGAAACACTGCTGTGATGAAATTATCTGCTTGTATATAGATTGGTTCGATGACTCCGACTAATGACCTCACTAATATGACAAAGGAAGTATAGTTTCTAATATTTAACATTTAGCTCGTTAAAAGTTACTTACGAAGATTTTTTTCGTGAGAATTTTTGTGAAAAGCGCATTGAGTGTGTGGATCGAGTTTATCATCGTGAAGGTGACCTTTATAGTTGCTTCCATGTGGATAAAGTGAAGTGTTCTTATATTTTTGTGTTAGAAAAAATAGTTGAGGTCATAGTGCGATTTTGTTATGATAAGTTCAGTAATGTGTAGTTTGTCGGCATAACTTTTTAGCAAGTTTTCTTAATATTTAAATAACTAGATTGAATAAAAAAATTTGTCATTTGCCCACTTATCCCTTTAATCTAATATAAGGTTATTAGTATTTCATCTTTACTTGAACTTTTAATTTTCACTAATAACTTTTTCTTTCTTTTTCAGCTGATGTCAGTTGATGCGCTTTTGTATTAAGTAATATGAAAGCTGATACATGTATACATGTATTTAAATCCCTGCCATTGAAGGATTTCCGTAAGTTTGAGGTAAATATGAAACACTTTGGTTATGACTGACATGCTGGAAGACATTTCGACTAGGAATCGGTGAGTGTTGATTTACTTTTTATCTTCTAGATATGTCATTTGTTTGTGAACTTAAGTATTTGTTAATCGTTCATCAACGAGATCAAGTCTCAAACTTAGTAGTGCCGAGTTAGCAATCTGTAGACTACCCATCTTTGGCAACAACAAAATTGAGAATACTTTGGCAAATAATTAATTGTCCTAAAATGAATTATATTAGGAATTTTTCAAAATTTGACTCAATTTGGGCTCTAAATCACTCTTTTATGAAAGAAGTCATATTCCAGTGTTTGCCCATGATGCATCCTTATAAAATGGGCGGACCCTTTTTATATCTATTTTCATTCATTTATAATTGTACATTATTCTTCCATTGGCTATTGAATAAGTCAGTTTCTCTTGCTGTATGGGTGGGTGAGAAACATAAGTAGTGTGTGCGTGCATGCATGCGTGCGTGGGGTATGTGTGTGTGTTTACGAGCGGGGTGCGTTTGCGAGGGTATATGCGGGTAAGTGTGCTTGTGCGTTTGAGCCAGGGTATGTTGGTGTGTGTGTGTGATTGAGCATGCGTTTGGGTATGTGCGGGCGAGTGTGCGTTTGTTTGTGAACAGTAACTGATTCATTCATTATCCAATTGATGTACGTGTATAGCTCTTACTTTGTTTATCAACAAATGACATTTCTAGTTCAGTCAACTTTTAGATTTTGTTGTTGCTTAATTTACTGTGATTCATGCTATTTATTATCAATTATGTTTTGTTTTTCTTTGGTCTCCAGGTCGTCCGTGTCTGATCTGAGATTTGCACCGATATCTCAGGCCCCGCATGCATATCCCAACTGTCCCATCCCCGCCATGGAGAGGGTTCGGTCTATTAGGGTTTTTAAGAGTCATTGGCTTCATATCCCCCAGCACCAGAGGTTCGAAATACTTTGGTCACCATTATTTGTATTCTTGCTGGCTTGTAGAATTTTCTATCAGTTTTACCTAGTTAAGACAAAGCTATGTCATAGGGGAGGTGGGGGAAGGTGATAAGGTTAATATAGGTTAATAAAGGTAATGTAGGTAGGGGCTTACTTAATTTTGGGAGGGCTTGCATAGGACTCTACTTCGAAGAGAGGAAATTAGTTTGGAACTTTTTAGAAAATGAGAGTATACTATTGGGTATTTTTTCTGCGGAGTTGAGGTGGGCTATTTTGTGGTACAGTTCTTTTTTTTCTCAACTGTCAAAACATGAAGATTTTCACGGTGAATGCGTTTGTCAAAATTATCACCAAGATACATTCATGAGTTTCCAAAAGTGTGTTCTATGATCGAGTAAATCTCCTTATGCCCATAGGTATGTATTAGTCAAGATATATTTGATGACAATTAGGCCACCAGTACAGAAACAGTGCATTCAGTCACCGTGAAATTATTCGAGCTTTTACCGTTGAGAAAAAACGGATACTAGTTCCAGAAATAGAGTAATTGCTTTAGTTATCATAGAAAAGGATTTGAATTTGGATATTAATCATATTATTGTTGTAATTTTATGGTTTAATCGCTTTATGCTACTGCATTAAACGGGGACATTAATAGATTTCTATGGGGGCCCTATCCAAATGTTTTTGTAACGGCTACGATTAGTTTTTATCAATATTTAGTAGAAGTTTTTATCAAGTAAATTTATGCAGAAGTGAGCTTTGTATTGGAAATTATCGGGAAAATTACTTTATTACACTGATGTGGTATGAATAAATATTTACCGTTGACCGCATTGCGTGCTACTCATTAAAACACTGTCTTATTTGAATATGGAATGTATCATTTAATATGGAATTCACTATACTCACTGTACAGTTCATTTTGTTCAACAAAATAGACTGTATATAGCCTATTCGTATTGTAGTTTTTTAAATTTTGTTCATGCCACGCATGAACAAAATTTCTATTCTTGTTCATTATACTAGTTATTGGTTGATAGAGACATGTATGTAGTGGATATTGTTCATGCGGCGCATGAACTAAATTTTGGACTGGATTTTAGTGTTTAATCCTTAGTGAATATGTCCCAACACATGCGATACATTTAGTCTCATATTTGTAAAGGGACTACATGAAGTCTCAAGTTTATAAAGGTTCAAGGGGCTACGTGAATGCTCATGTTTATAAAGGTTAAAAGGGGCTACATGTAGTCTCATGTTTATAAATAGTGAATTCTATATTAAATGATACATTCCATATTCAAAACAGACAGTGTTTTAAGATCTTAAAATATAGCTCTGGTAGTTGCGTTTCCAAAAATGTGATAGCAAAATATTATTCCAAGACAATAATAATTACTCGTTTTTAAGCTTAGTTTTTTGGCTAGTAATAAGCCAATATAGCTCAAATAGAGAGTATTCTCAACAATGCCTCTTGTTTACTTAATGCCTAAAGTGTGAGACTTATGCATTGACTGATTTATTTGGATAGTTTTAGTAATCAAATATCAACTTACACATGTACTTTAGAGTGGCTGAGAAAACACCTTCATGTATGGGCGTACAATGTTAACTAAGTAGCGATTTTGAGCCTGCCATCCATCAATTTTTGTATGTCATATCAATTGCCAAATAGTCACCATAGCCTGTCACATACTACAATGACGAATTGTCGCTTTTTAGAACTTTTGTGTTTGTCTATCCTATCATATATTACGATAAGCTAGAGCTGTAGCCCTGTTGTTATCGCGCTGGGGGTTTAAATCTAGAATCCCGTCCGGGCGGTTATACCTTTCCATGGAAATTTTATAATACATGTAATATCAATTTTTCTTCATTGATAATGTATTTGGAGAAGTAGCTGACCTTGTTAATAAAGGTCCTCTGTCTGCCTTGAAATAACCTTAATCAATTACCATCATTTCAAAAGGCTCAAATCGAGACCAACTCTGTTTCATGTACAAATAGTACTTCGAAAATACAACTAAAGCCATTTAAATAGTAGCATATTTCATTTAATTTACATAGAGTCAAATTTCTGTCAAGCATTACTTTATTTTTATCAAAATCATTATCGTATTTGTGCATTGAATAACATGGACATATTATTGACCAATGTTTCTGAACTCACATAAAATAATGAGACGTATTTTCTCACTATAATACATACCGTTGCTCCTAAGCTCATGTAAGTTTATGTTCTTCTATAAGATAACATACACAATAAAACATCCCTTTTTTCTATAAATCATAAACGTTTCTGTCCTTCAATAAGATAATAGACTCACAATTAGATTTATCCCCTATAAATCATGTGAGTTTATGTCCTTAAATTATAAAACAGACCAGACACACAATAAGACTTGATGTTATTCCTTAGCTCATGTTAGTTTATGTCCTTCAATAAGAATAGGTACACGATAAAACATTCTGTTTTTTCTATATGACTTGATGTTGATCCTAAGCTCATTTTGGTTTATGTCCTTCAATAAGATAACAGACACACAATATGACTTGATGTTGTTCCTAAGCTTATGTTAGTTTATGTCATTCAATCGGATAACAGACCCACAATAAGACTTGATTTTGTTCCTAAGTTCATGTTAGTTTATGTCCTCCAATAAGATAACAGACACACAATAAGACTTGATGTTGTTCTTAAGCTCATGTTAGTTTATGTCCTCCAATAAGATAACAGACACACAATAAGACTTGATGTTTTTTCTAAGCTCATGTTAGTTAATGTCTTTTAATAAGATAACAGACACACAATACTACTTGATGTTGTTCCTAAGCTCATGTTAGTTTATGTCCTTTGATAAGATAACAGACACACAAAAATAATTGATGTAGTTCCTAAGCTCATGTTAGTTTATGTCCTTCAATAAGATAACAGTCCCTTAATAAGACTTGATGTTGTTCTTAAGCTCATGTTAGTTTACGTCCTTCAATAAGATGACAAACACAAAATAAGACTAGATGTTGTTTCCAAGCTCATGTTAGTTAATGTCCTTCAATGAAATAACAGACCCACAATAAGACTTGATTTTGTTCCTAAGCTCATGTTAGTTTATGTCATTCAATCGGATAACAGACCCACAATAAGACTTGATTTTGTTCCTAAGTTCATGTTAGTTTATGTCCTTCAATAAGATAACAGACTAACAATAAGACTTGATGTTGTTCCTAAGCTCATGTGAGTTTATGTCCTACAATACGATAACAGACACACAATACTACTTGATGTTGTTCCTAAGCTCATGTTAGTTTAATTCCTTTGATAGGATAACAGACACACAAAAAGAATTGATGTAGTTCCTAAGCTCATGTTAGTTAATGTCCTTCTATAAGATAACAGACCCACAATAAGACTTGTTGTTGTTCCTGAGCTCATTTTTGTTTATGTCCTTCAATAAGATAACAGGCACACAATAAGACTTGATGTTGTTCCTAAGTTCATGTTAGTTTATGTCCTTCAATAAGATAACAGACTCGCAATTAGACTTGATGTTGTTCCTAAGCTCATGTTAGTTTATGTCATTCAATTAGATAACAGAACTACAATAAGACTTCATGTTGTTCTTAAGCTCATATTAGTTTATGTCCTTTAATAAAATAACAGACACACAATCAGGCTTGATGTTGTTCCTAAGCTCATGTTATTTTATATCCTTCAATATATAACAGACCCACAATACGACTTGATGTTGTTCCTAAGCTCATGTTAGTTTATGTCCTTCAATAAGATAACAGACACACAATAGGACTTGATATTGTTCCTAAGCTAATGTTTGTTTATGTCCTTCCGTTAGATAACAGACGCGCAATAAGACTTGATGTTGTTCCTAAGCTCATGTTAGTTTATGTCCTTCAATAAGATGACAAACACAAAATAAGACTAGATTTTGTTCCCAAGCTCATGTTAGTTAATGTCCTTCAATAAAATATCAGACCGACAATAAGACTTAATGTTGTTCCTAGGCTCATGTTAGTTTATGTCCTTCAATAAGATAACAGACCAACAATAAGACTTGATGTTGTTCTTAAGCTCATGTTATTTTATGTCCTTCAATAAGATGACAAACACAAAATAAGACTAGATGTTGTTTCCAAGCTCATGTAAGTTAATGTCCTTCAATGAAATAACAGACCCACAATAAGACTTGATGTTATTCCTAAGCTCATGTTAGTTTATGTCATTCAATCGGATAACAGACCAACAATAAGACTTGATTTTGTTCCTTAGCTCATGTTAGTTTATGCCCTTCAATAAGATAACAGACTAACAATAAGACTTCATGTTGTTCCTAAGCTCATGTAAGATTATGTCCTACAATGAGATAACAGACACATAATACTACTTTATGTTGTTCCTAAGCTTATGTTAGTTTATGTCCTTTGATAAGATAAGACACACAAAAATAATTGATGTAGTTCCTAAGCTCATGTTAGTTAATGTCCTTCTATAAGATAACCGACCCACAATAAGACTTGATGTTGTTCCTAAGCTCATTTTGGTTAATGTCCTTCAATAAGATAACAGGCACACAATAAGACTTGATGTTGGTCCTAAGCTTATGTTAGTTTATGTCCAACAATAAGATAACAGGCACACAATAGGACTTGATATTGTTCCTAAGTTCATGTTAGTTTATGCCCTTCAATAAGATAACAGACTCACAATAAGACTTGATGTTGTTCCTAAGCTCATGTTAGTTTATGTCATTCAATTAGATAACAGAACTACGATAAGACTTGATGTTGTTCTTAAGCTCATGTTAGTTTATGTCCTTCAATAAATTAATAGACACACAATCAGGCTTGATGTTGTTCCTAAGCTCATGTTATTTTATGTCCTTTAATATATAACAGACCCACAATAAGACTTGATGTTTTTCCTAAGCTCATGTTAGTTTATGTCCTTCAATAAGATAACAGACCCACAATAAGACTTGATGTTGTTCCTAAGCTCAGGTTAGTTTATGTCCTTCAATAAGATAACAGACACACAATAAGACTTGATGTTGTTCCTAAGCTAATGTTTGTTTATGTCCTTCCGTTAGATAACAGACACGCAATAAGACTTGATGTTGTTCCTAAGCTTATGTGAGTTTATGTCCTTCAATAAGATAACAGACACACAATAAGACTTGATTTTGTTCCTAAGTTCATGTTAGTTAATGTCCTTCAATAAAATATCAGACCGACAATAATACTTAATGTTGTTCCTAAGCTTATGTTTGTTTATGTCCTTCAATAAGATAACAGACACAAAATAAGACTTGATGTTGTTCCTAAGCTCATGTTAGTTTATGTCCTTCAATGAGATAACAGACACACAATAAAACTTGATGTTGTTTCTAAGCTCATGTTAGTTTATGTCTTTTAATAAGATAACAGACAAACAATAAGACTTGATGTAGTTCCTAAGCTCATGTTAGTTTATGCCCTTCAATAAGATAACAGACACACAATAAGACTTGATGTTGTTCCTAAGCTCATGTTAGTTTATGTCCTTCAATAAGATAACAGACCAACAATTAGACTTGATGTTGTTCTTAAGCTCATGTTAGTTTATGTCCTTCAAAGAGATAACAGACCCTCAATAAGACTTGATGTTGTTCTTAATCTTATGTTTGTTTATGTCCTTCAATAAGATAACAGACACACAATAAGACTTGATGTTGTTCCTAAGCTCATGTTAGTTTATGTCCTTCAGTTTGATAACAAACACAAATTAGGACTTGATGTTGTTCCTAAGCTCATGTTAGTTTATGTCCTTCAATAAGATAACAGACACACAATAAGACTTGATGTTGTTCCTAAGCTCATGTTAGTTAAAGTACTTCAATAAGATAACTGACACACAATAAGACTTGATGTTGTCCCTAAGCTCATGTTAGTTTATGTCCTTCAATAAAATATCAGACCCACAAGAAGACTTAATGTTGTTCCTAAGCTCATTTTAGTTAATGTCCTTCAATAAGATAGCAGACCAACAATAAGACTTGATGTTGTTTCTAAGCTTTTGTTAGTTTATGTCATTCAATAAGATAACAGACACACAATAAGATTTGATGTTTTTCCGAAGCTCATGTTAGTTTATGTCCTTCAATAAGATAAAATACACACAATAAGACTTGATGTTGTTCCTAAGCTCATGTGAGTTTATGTCCTTCAATAAGATAACAGACCCACAATAATACTTAATGTTGTTCCTAAGCTCATTTTAGTTTATGTCCTTCAATAAGATAGCAGACCAACAATAAGACTTGATGTTGTTCCTAAGCTTTTGTTAGTTTATGTCATTCAATAAGATAACAGACACACAATAAGATTTGATGTTTTTTCCGAAGCTCATGTTAGTTTAGATCTATGTCCTTCAATTAGATAAAATACACACATTAAGACTTAATGTTGTTCCTAAGCTCATGTGAGTTTATGTCCTTCAATTAGATAACAGACCCACAATAAGACTTGATGTTGTTCCTAAGTTCATGTTAGTTCATGTCCTTCAATAAGTTAAATGACCCACAATAAGACTTCATGTTGTTCCAAAGCTCATGTTAGTTTATGTCCTTCACTAAGATAACAAACTCTCAATAATTCTTGGTGTTGTTCCTAAGCTCATGTTAGTTTATGTCCCTTAATAAGATAACAGACACACAATAATTCTTGGTGTTGTTCCTAGGCTCATGTTAGTTTATGTCCCTTAATAAGATAACAAACACACAATAAGACTTGATGTTGTTCCTAAGCTCATGTTAGTTTATGTCCTTTAATAAGATAACAGACCCACAATAAGACATCTGTTTTTTTCTATGAATCATAGATCAATTATCATAATAATCATAAATCATCATATCAATACAATAACAGACACACAATAAGCATGCCGTTTTTTACATTCATTATGAACGTTTCTGACCTTGAAAACGATTACAAGCTTACTTTAAGAATGACGTTTTTTCCATTCATTATTAACGTTTCTGACCTTGAAGACGATAACAGACACAAAATAAGCTAGCCGTTTTTCCATTCATTCTGTACGTTTCTGACCTTGAAAACGATAACAGACATACAATAAGCAAGCCGTTTTTTCCATTCATTCTGTACGTTTCTGACCTTGAAAACGATAACAGACACACAATAAGCATGCCGTTATTTCAATTCATTATGTACGTTTTATGCCTTCAAAACGATTACGGACACATAATAAGCATGCCGATTTTCCAATTTATTATGTACGTTACTGACCTTAAAAACGATAACAGACACACAATAAGCATGTCGTTTTTCTCCATTCATTATGTACATTTTGACCTTGAAAGCGATAGCAGACACAGAATAAGCATGCCTTTTTTCCTAATAATTATGTTTTTTTCTGACCTTCAAAACAATAACAGACACTCAATAAGCATGCCGTTTCTCCAGTTCATTTTGTACGTTTCTGTCCTTCAATACAATAACATACTCACACTATGGCATACCGCATGTTCCATATCTCATTAACGATTATGTCCTTCAATTAGATAGCAGACATTCGATATGACTTGTCATTCGGCCTTTTTTCTCATGTAGGTTTTTATATTTAAATGATAAATCTTAAATACACTTAATCATATCAATATGTCCTTATTTACAGGTTTGTATCTGTCTTAAAAAGAACATTTATATGCATGATTGACATCTACTGTTTGTATTTTCATGTAGGGTTCTCTCTTTGAATTGTGAAACTTAAATAAGCTTTCAATCTGTACTTATTCTCAGGTAAGCATTTGACATCTAAGGTCCATTCGCGTGTAGATATCTTTAAAAAAAAGATAACTTAAATTCATTTATATTTTGTTCTTTTTCTCAGGAAGTTATCTGTCCTAAAAAAGAAAACATACTTACACTTTGCCATATTCGGTCCTTATTTTAATTTAGGTTTCTATCGTACGATAAAATTACATTGATACTTGATTAAAAAAATCAGTATTTTATTCTTATTTGCTCATAAGTTTCTCTAGAATGTAGGTTGAAAATTAACAACTATCTTTTTTGGGTTTGATTGTCCAAAAGTATATGACGCTACAAGTCTCATGTAATTGTTTAACTTTTCTTATTACTGAACTTCTGTCTTCAAAAATATGCTATTCTATAATAAATAATTAAATGTAAAACAAGATAAAACAGGACAAAAATGTTTTTTTTTAATTACATTTTGTATATGAATTAAATCCGTATGTCAATAAACCTCGAAAACTGAAATATGGCAGTATGATTCCATTTGCATAACAGTAATATCAATTTTTATATCTTAGCACATTTCATACATACATTTAATACAAACACAGGTAATTTTAAGTGACTTCAAGACTCCAGAAATGCAACAGTGCATACTCATTAAGATTCATCTAAAATAGTTATCATTATTAATATTCAAGTTATTAACATTGTTTTTATTAACTGCTTTGGGTGCAATATAACCTTTTTTGTTTATGCTATGTAAAATCCAAACAAACAAACATTTAAAAATTGTCTGAGCCTTCAAACAAAATACCACCATGTGGTTAAAACTAATGATTTCACTTCAAGTTTCCATTCAAGTTATTACATTCAGATAGAATGTCCAACCGCAAAGAGACATTTGCCATATCACGATAAGCATTTTCAATCTCAAAGCAGCGTTGTCCAAATCTAGCCTATAAATCAACTCAGACTTTTGTTTTTTGCGTTGTTTAAAGTTACCCGCTTCAAATTGTGCAATAGATGCAGCACAATTTTCTTCAATGTTGGGTGTTTCCAATTTTATTTGAAACATCATCCACAGGTATAATGCTACAGCATCAACCATCCCACAAAGTTTTTAAAATCATTATTCTCTTTATAAGTAAGATTCAGTTCTAATTCACTAATTTTACGCCAAGTGGCTTGTGACAAATGGTAAACACATCCTTGTATAAGAGAATTGTTTCCAGGCACTGCAGAAAAAGGCCTTTCTAAAACCTAGTTTAAAGTTTACCATCACAATTAGAGGGCCAGGTTGATATCCTATGCGAGAACATTAGTAAATTTAATAGTTGATTTGTTCTAAAAACTAACACCCTTGATTCACTATCCACACCACTGTCATCAAACAAAAATGGTTCACAATTTAGGTTGTTGGCCCATTTTCCTTTTGCAGTAAGTCTTTGATTCTCAGGTGCTTTTGGAAATTCTGGAATTATTTTATTCATTATGGTTCTCTTACATGTACTAGCTGATGGTAGTTAACCTAATGCAGCATTGTCAGCTTTAAGGATGCTGGTAGAATACACAGTGACTGAGTTTTCAGTAGTTTTGCTGACTCGTTTCATCATTAAAGCACGACATCTTTTATCTTTCCTATGGCGTGTCTCTATATGTTATCCAATGCTCGAAGACGGACACTTACTCTTACTTTCATAAGTTTGCGATTTGCATTTATGAAACTCAGATAAAGGCACTTTTTTATCTATTTGTTGATTGCATACGCTCCTTACTGTTTTTGTCGTTTGTATTTTTAGTTTTCAACTCATTTGATCTGTGATTATGGGCTATACTTACTTTGATTCTTCTGTTATATCAGGATCAGTACGAATACAGAATCCTAAAGAACGTTTTGTACAATTCCAAAAATTTGATGATTCATCATCCTCATAACATATTTTAAGTCCACATCTATTACTGCGAATTATCATCATTCAAAAAAACAATCATATATATATAGCAAACATACATATACTATGCCAAATTTGGTTCTATAATCATATAGGTTTCTATATTGTAACACTAGAACATGTTATTCAGTCAATGTTCTCAGGTAAGTATTTGTCTTAAAAAGAAAACATGCATACTTATTGACTTATTCTCTCAAAATGTTCACGTAAGTTTCTTTCTTACAATAAGATCTCCTTTATACACATAAACATTAAATTATATCCTTATTCCCAGGTAGGTGTCTGTAGTAAGAAGATCACTAACATACATATTTAACACCTATTGTTCTTATTTTCATGTAGGTGTCTCTCTTTGAATAAAAAACTTTTATATACTACAGCTTTGCATTTTGTCATAATTCTTGGTAAGGTATCTGTCTTCATACAAATTGACTTTCTATCTTTGATAGGATTCAAGCAAGTTTCTATCTTACAAAACAAAACTTGCATTTTCTGTCACATGTATACACCATGACATTCTCTGTTCAAATGTTCTTGTAGGTTTCTATCTCTTTGAATAAAGCAACTTTGATTCACTAGATTATTCTGTCCTCATTATTCGGTTCTTATTTCCATGTAGGTTTCATTCTTCGAATGAGATGACTTTAATACACTTTAGCATGTCTTTCTCTCGTAGATATCAAATGGTTGTCTGTTTTTAATAAGATTTTAAACACACATTTATGACTTGTCTAAAATTTGTTCTTATTTCTATGTAGATTTCTATCTTTAAGAAGTAAGATATCTCGTTTTTTGTAACAGCATATTCAGCAGTTAAATTACAAATGGTAATATTAATTTGAATTTTTTAATGAATAATACAACACATATCTACATTGTTATCAATGTATCAGTAAAAGATTGGAAAATTTTAGGAACTATATTTACCTTAAATAAATAGATCCGTGAAATGTTTGAATCTTTATCAAATCAGTAGGCATTTTATATTATGCTATTTAATCGGGTCTATCGTTAAAATATATTTATAAAATTGTTATATTCAATGCAAATTAAGATAATAAAAATAATCCAAACTTCAGCATATCATAAACATATTATAATTATTATTATATACGTAGTATTGTCTATTACATTTAATGACAATTTGATATTTAGATTATACATAAGAATATAGGAGTTTTGCACAATTGTAAATAAAGTCTTACTAAAATCACCAAGATATGTAAGCTGTTGACTTTGTACCAAATGTACCAATCGTCTGCCACAATACTAACTATATAAACATTCTGTATAATGGTTACACTGTCAGATATTTTTTGAACGTACAGAATTGATCTATACTTATGCCCACACACATGCAGTTTTAATAACATATTCATTACGTGTAGAGTATATTGATAACGTTTTCGACCCTTAAAAGCATATAAAAAGCAATAGTTAAATACATGTAATTAGTATTAATGATGCTTGATAACGATGTACTAAACGATAATCGGCTTGATGAAAGTATAAGAGAGGAACTTGATCGCTCTCAATTAAAAACAAAAATAATGAAAAGCGTCTATAATTCTGAGCAATCTAGTGAAGGACCCATTTCATGGGAGGATAGCTAGATCGGAATTACAGAGATAAAACAGATAATTCTGAGCAATCTAGTGAAGGGCCCATTTACGGGAGGATAACTAGATCGGAATTACTTTTTAAACTTATAAATAAATACATGGTTCTGAGTAATCTAGTGAAGGACCCAATCTATGGGAGGATAGCTAGATCAGAATCTTAAACAAAACGGCAATGATGTACCAAATACTTAAGGTACTAGTTATACTATATAGTCGTATGTGAATAGTGTTCATAGTACTAAGTCTTGCTAGGGTGCTGATTACATGTATATGTTTAAAACAAATTTAAATGAAATACACTGGTGTCCTAAAGTTTCTTTACTCATGTTTTTTTTCATATTTTCTCTTTGGTTTTTAAAAACACATTTTGCTTAGTTTTTCTATATTATATTTGGACACCAGTGTATGTGACAACCTTTTGTTTCATTGAATTTATTGGTTTTTTAAACAATCTCTATACATTGTATAATGAATTATGTTGTTGGTAACAAGGATGTGAAAGGTATTTTGGTATAGTTCATTTATGTATATAACTTTACTGAATGGTTTACAGATTATAGGTAACTGAATCATTTAAATACTTTTATAAATACCAGCATTGTGTTATAAATAGCATTGTGAACTGACATTGGTAATTGGTATAGAGCTATATGCTTTATAGCTGATGATTAGAAAGACTTTATTTACTGATATGATATTGTTATTATATCATACATTCATAAAGTTTTGTAAATATTGTGTTATCATAATTAATTTGCAACGATATTTTTATATTTGAAATCGCCAGTTAACTTGTGCATAAACTCAGTGTAATTAATCATAATATTATAGTACATTTAAGTATACCCCCGCTTCGAAGAAGAGGGGGTATACTGTTTTACCCTTGACCTTCCGTCCGTCCGTTACAAATTTCCGTCGCAGTTTTCTCTGCAACTATGACATGCAGGAGCCTAATACTTTTATTGCTTCATCACATAGTCCCATGTGGTGTAAAACGATTTCATGCTCCTTGCTCATCTACTTGTTTGTCGCATATTTTCAGATTTTTGCGGGGGTATCACTAGTGAGCATTAGCTCACAGATTTACTTGTTACATTTCGTTTGAGTCAACATTATGACGACCTTTTACTGTAATATGCACTTTAAGTAAGTTCAATGATCCAATACTGTTTTTTTTTAAAGTTTATAGGTACATGTACATTCAAGTTAAAACGTTCTTATATTATTCCAATCTTTTCTGACTGATTTTTGCTCTAATTTTGATAACAGTTTTTATTGATGTGGTTTCCAATTGATGTTGCACAATTTGTTCAATATGCTGATAAAACTTCAAAAAAGAAAACTGACCCATGACATTCTTTCTGGTCACCATTTCGCACTGTGATATAGCATGAGATTACCTATGAGTCCAAGGATTTTTTTACCTCACCAAAGGTTTCTCTCTTAGATAGATCTTCCCTTACTGATGTAGGGGATTCCAGATGGTAGTCCACATTGGTAGGTTTCACCAAGGGCTTCTCACTTTTAGGTCTCACTTAATATGTGTTGGGGATTTCCTCCTCCTTGGGGTCGTTCCTCCTCACCTGATGATATTGAATATATATCTTGGTCTACATATGGTGGGGATCTTTGATGTGTGCCACTACCGGTTGCTGCGTCTTGCACAGACTTCGGGAGACTTTTGTCCTCAGCCTCACATCCTGGCACATAGTGGTTGGAAAGCAATCCTGTGCTAGCTTCACCTTAGGAACATGCACCCTGTTCTTTCCCTTGTCTCGGTGTGATATGTGTTCCAAGATCCAAGAGGCTTCAATATGGACTTTAATCTCATCCTGCATGTCAATTACCTTTGGCGAGGGCATATTGATGACATAAAAACTCTTGATGTCATCAGATTTTAACCCAACTGATGACCCGTTTTGTTTTTGGGTCCCTTGTTGCCCTTATATCTGCCAAATTGTGTTTGTAACTTTTTTATTTTCCTGATGACTTCATCAAAAGATCTAACATACAGATTTGACAATGCTGCATCTTTAACGGGAATACCATGGGTGAAACTCCCTAACAATGAATTCATCATGGAACTCTTCAGGTTTTACAGCTAAAGTTTCAACCCTTTCCGCAAACTCAAAGTTTCCCCATGGTGGGTTTTGTCGCATAGTCGACAATTCGACCTTGTGTGTTTCGGTTTCTTCTCTACTATTGAACCTCTTTTTCTAATTTATCAACCAAGTCCATGAATTCTATGTTAGGATTCCGAAATATCTTTTCTGGCAAAAAAATGAAATTTGCTCATAAAAGCAAACCAGTTACTATTTTCATTGAATACCATAGTTTTTGGTATGTTACCCATAGATCTCCTAAGCAACTTTTCTTCTTCATAATAATAATTAACGTGTCTTCTACCCATTCTGTTTCTGGATCTGTCCAAGGGCCTGTCGTTCACTTTTTCCAAATATTCTGCCGCCCTTGCAGGTCTCCTAAAATCATTGTTCGATGTTCTTCTTTCACCATCTTCCACATATTCTTCGTTGAATCTTCTCCTACTTGCTGCGTCCCTGTATTGTCTAACCGGAGTGTCCTCCTGTAGGTTCATTCTTGTTAGACGTGGAGTTGATGCAGTAACTGGTGAACTGCTTCGCATCTTACCGTCAATAATTTGTCAAAGACAATCTCTGACAATATAATCATCCATACCACCACAGGAACGCATTGATGTATCACAACTTGTATATTCCAGAGTGCATTGTATAATGTATAATTGTAATATAATATTTATATTGATGATGATAATGATTATAACGGTTATAACAATAATAGTAATGGTTATTGCCTGCACATACCAGTCATCGCCTCAGCGTGTATTCACTTATTCCGTTTTTCGGCCAACGCTCCTCCTTAGGTCTACAAGAATGATACAGATTATATGATACATTTTATGCATACTGATATATCACATTTTAATGCCCACTGCAAAGTAAATAATCCGTAATTTAAAGTCAGAAGTAGCATGATTGTAATAGTAAGAACTGTGCTTTTTGTACCTTAGACGCGACCTCAACAACATGAAACTCAAACAGTGCTCATATATACATGTTATTATTTTGCTGTTTCAATTGTTTTAAAAGGAATCCCATATTTAGGACTGTATTTACTTATTCTATGACAAAACTTAAAACGTGTTCTTTTTTAGCTCAGAATATGTTTTCAATTTCTGAAAATTGGTTACCATGGCAAACAAATACTCACCATTAAAAAAAGTGCTTTCATCATGAGACAACATATCAAACTATTAAACAACCAATTTAGAAAAAAAACAGTTAAAGTGAGATCATTATTTCCAAATCAAGACATTTATTTTGTACTATTGCCATGGGTCCAGACTTCACCCAAAATTGTTAAAAAATGTTAGAATTTTAATGTTGAAATTATAATTGACAGATTGTCCTGTCATATGACAGAATATGAGTTACTTTTGCTCTATGTTCAAATTTAGGGATAAATGAACATTCTTTTTTGCATCTATTAAATGTTATATAAATAATATTTTGCTGTCACATCATACGCATTTTAGATGATATCCTTGAAATAAATGAATAGTGATTGAGATTTTGGTACATTAAAGATTATTCAGATCTGTCGCATTAACATTCGAATCAACTGAATTGACTAGTTTTTCCAAACTATATATAAACTGTCGAGAAAACTTTTATTTAGATTTGACGAATCTCGCCTTGCTGTTGTAGAAGTAACCGTTTAAGATAATCGTTAACATTTTTATAGAAGCGTATAGTTTCTGGTTAATTTTGTCATATGTACATGAGTTACCCGTGGAATTTTTTTTTTAGAAGAGACGTTAAGTTAGTTATCAATTTTTTCCGGGGGATTGAATATGAATAAAATTTAAATTCCGCAATGTGTTAAAAATCAAGTTCATGAAACCCTCTGACGAGTTTAATCTATTTCTGCGTGTAAGGTGGACACTTTGGGATGTTTAAAAAGGGCTTTTAAGTCCTGATTCGTTTGAGTTTATGTAAAATACACATTAAGAGAAATGTCTTGGTGCAGTTTTATCTATGTTTCAAAACTAATGAATTCTCGGGTGAAACATAGGGTTTATTGCTAAGAACACAGTGCTTCATATTGGGTGGGTATAGGATTAGCAATCTCCGTAAACAGATATCCTGTACAGCATTGTCCTATAGGATCTCAACTGTCTTCGTGGAAAGTCACGTCGAGATGAACTTTGTGTCGACCAATCAATGCGTAGCTTTTATCTAGATGAAAACACAATTAATCACATTTTGATTTCGTAATTTCTATTTTAGACCAAGGTTGGCAAGCTAATTTCACCGCGGTATTATTCACATTCTGCGATTGGACGGCTAATTTCAAATTGCGTGACGTAGACGATGTAAACAAGTTACGTATCATAACATCTCGTCATGAATATTATGATGAGAAAAGGTCACCTGAACGTGACCTTCGGTTGAAAAAGGCCAAATCTAAAATTGGCGAGTAGGCAAGCGGAAAATTTTAGATCAGGTTTTAATCAGATTGTAGGATTAGGGATTAACTTTTTTGGATATTGATAAGTTTTGTCTTAACTAGGTAAAATAAGCTTTATTGCAAGTCAGCAATCTTGGAATAATGGTGATCAGAGACTTTCTATAGCCCTGGTGAATAGGTGGGAATGGTAGCGGAAATGACCGCCCTAAACAGACCAGTGAACCCCCATGGTGTAAAAATCCCTGTCCGCGCCCCTCCCTGTTCATTATGCATGCTTGTCCATTCTCCGTTTCCCATGCTAATTTGCTTCTTTTTTTCAGCACATCTTTTGTTATATTTTGTTAATTTCCTTTGGTATAATAAACATGCCAGTTTTAAGTACATATTTCTTTCGGGTTTCTCTTCTCTTGTTTTGTCTATTACAGATTCTGACTGATTGTATGGATCATGAAATGTGTACAAGACAATGCTACGAGGTAATTTCCTAATAATCTACACTTTCACGAAACATTGACTTTGTCCTCAAGTTTATTTTGGACAATCATTTTGCTATTGTAGTCAACGTTACAACAAATATATGTGTCATTAGGAAGTCAAATACAATAACTTTTTTAAACCATGTTATACAAAATAAAACTGACAACCATGTTTGGATAAGATCTTATTCAATTGTTTTAATTTCTGTCTGTTAAAAAACTGTTTAGTTTAGTCTTAAGTGAAATGCGAGTTTGTTGTTTTAAGTTCACGCTAAAATCCCATGGTATTTTATCTTGAAACATTTTATGTATTTTCATTATTAAGATTATCTAACAAAAGTCATTCCAACTGCAGTGAAACGATATCTATGGTTAAAAAAACCGCTATAGTCTGTTATTGAGTTCCTTCTTCAGTTTGTTTGTGAAATTTTTGCCTGGTATTTATTTTAATATAGATACAGTACACCCTCTTTTATTCAACACCCATAGAGAGGAACAAAAGTTTTGCTGTCCAGAGGATGTTGCTCTGCAGAGATTAACTTCCATTAAAATTGCATATAACGTGATTGCAGAAAGCTGTTGTTGCACAGAAGATTAGTTCTGCAGAGGTTATACTGTATTCAGCTTCTAATTGTATACTTTTGTATCATAAAAAACCGGGTCGGTAGCGCGCCGGGATTGGATACTCGTGCCTGAGGGGGTGCGGGTTCGAATCCAACCCGGGGAGGTTGTACCCTTCCATGAAAATTTGACAATAATGTCGATTTTCCTCCATTGATTAGATAATATGGAGAAGTTTCCGGCCTTGTGGAAGGGTAGGTGAGTACTGGATATAGACAATGGTCCAGGAAAGCTAGGTTAGGTGCGCTGGACGCCGTGAAATGACCTAAATTGTGTTGATACGGCGTTAACTTTAATAAATAAATAAATAAACATAAAAAAACATTTCTGTATGGTTTTTATTCCCGTATGTTATATTTTAGGTGGCGATGAATGTCCATTGATTTAGCCGAGTAAGAAAAGACAAAATATGGCCATTTTGAGTTGGATGGATGAGTAAATGGAAACATCACATTATGATATAAGCTCCAGTGGTAAGTACTATGAAATTCTCCTAAATTTTATCAAACAATTATAATTTTGTCTTATATGAACATCAATGAAAATATCGTTGATACACTATTGTCGTCGCTCTTCATATGAAGAAAATTTACAGGAATTGATCAGTTATCAGTAGCATCTTATAGCATACTTATTCTAACCCGGGTTGGTTGCGCAGCTTGTAGCGCACCGGGATTAGGAATCTCTGTGTGCCAAAGGGGTATTGTTTCGAGTCTCATTCGGAGAAGTTATATCCATCCGCAATAATTTGACAGTTATGTCAATTTTCCTCCATTTATTAGGTATATAGAGAAGTTCTGGCGTGTAAGTACTGGCTAAAGACAAGTGTTCAGGATAGCTAGGTTAGGTGCACTTGACGCTGTAAAGTAACCAAAATTTGTTGACATGGCTTTAAACCCAGTACAAAAAAGACTTATTCTAATGAGACTTTAATATACAATTTCAGGTGTGTTGCTATGGACACAAAGATTAATGAAACATGTCAAGATATTTCGATGTCTTCAGTCAACTGCTGCAGAAGAACGAACGAATATCAAGATCCGTTTTCATGTTATAATTTGGCCTGTTCATTCCTAACAAGTCATCTCGGACATTTTGTCCTTGAGATGTTTGTTGCCCAATTTCATGCCCTTGATATAACTTGGCCCACTGATAATTAACAAGTCATCTCGGACATTTTGTCCTTGAGATGTTTGTTGTCCAAGTACAATTTTCGAATTTTCGGTGTTGCGTTTTACTTAGAACACATTCATAAATATCACAACCATATCCCCTGGCAACATTTCTTGCACGGAGTCAAACTGCGGATATTTGTGACTACTTGTGCATCGTAGAGTACAGATGTTTGCATCGTCCATGGTTGAATTTTATTTTTCTGTCGGTGCCTCATACATGAACCCTACCTATTTAAATACTCGATAATATTCGTAATTAATTACCGGATTATTATTTAACTATCGCAAGTATAGAAATGATTGGAATTGGGGATAAATGTATGCGCCACTGACAGTTGAATACAATTTAACTATGAACGATTCGTCAATATCTGAAGGGAGTTCAGTTACCACGAACGTTACAGAACGTTCCGTAACGATACATTCGGAACTCCACGGCCATTTGCTGCGAATAATCTCCATATTTAGACGCTATTTAGAAACCACCAGTGTTAAACAAATATATGGTCGTGTAGGGAATGCGTGATGTTTTGCCTTTAATTCATTGATTTTGAAACATCACTCATTGCCTTAGCGATCGCATATTTGTGTATTAGACTAGATTATTAATGGCCGAGGAGGTCTGAATGTATCGTTATGTAACGTTCTGTAACGTTTGGTTTGATTGAACATGCTATTGGTTGTATTTAAAAAGGAGTGACATTCGGAACTATTCGACTGTTAATTAAATGTAAGAATAAACAGTCGAAGAGCTCCAAATGTAATTGACACAAGCTGCTGTCTCGGTTACTTTGATCTAGCGGGATCTAGAGTTATGGAAATTCTCGAATCCTAGTTAACTATATCAGGCGAGACTACAGCTACTGAACATCCGTTTTCGTACATGCCCTTACGGAGGCGAGGTTTTATTTGCGGAAGTTCCGTCATCCAACATTACTACATGAGATATCGCTTCAGTTGCTTCAGAACTTCCGTTATCCTAGAAAACTATTGAAAGCTGGACTAGAGAATCGGAACTTCCGTTATCCTAGTCAGCTCTATATAGCAGGACTAGAGTTACGGAACTTCTGTCATCCTAGACAACTCTTTATAGCTGGACAAGAGATACGGAACTTCCGTTTTCCTAGACAGTTCTATATAGCAGGGCTAGAGTTACGGAAAATTCCGTTATCCTAGTCAGCTATATATTGCCGGACTAGAGTTACGGAACTTCCGTTTTCCTAGACAGTTCTATATAGCAGGGCTAGAGTTACGGAAAATTCCGTTATCCTAGTCAGCTATATATTGCCGGACTAGAGTTACGGGACTTCCGTTATCCTAGACAGATCTATATAGCAGGACTAGAGTTACGGAATTTCCGTTATCCTAAACAGTTCTATATAGCAGGGCTAGAGTTACGGAAAATTCCGTTATCCTAGTCAGCTCTATATTGCCAGACTAGAGTAACGGGACTTCCGTTATCCTAGACAGATCTTTATAGCAGGACTAGAGAAACGGAACTTACGTTATCCTAGACAAAACTGTTTGGAAGGACTAAAGTTACGGAACTTCCGTTATCCTAGACAAAAATGTATGGCAGGACTAGAGTTACGGAACTTTTGTTATTCTAGACAGCTGTTTATAGCAGGACTAGAGTTACGGAACTTGCGTTATCCTGGACAGCTCTATTCAGCAGGACTAGAGTTACAAAACTTCTGTTATCCTAGATAGCTGTGTATAGAAGGACTAGAGTTACGGAACCTCCGTAACTATAGACAGCTCTAAACAGCAGGCCTAGTTTTGTTACGTTATTCTAGTCAGCTTTATATAGCAGGACTAGAGTAACGGAGCTCCGTTATCCTAGACAGATCTATATAGCAGAACTAGAGTAACGGAAATTCCGTCATCTTAGATAGCAGGACTAGACTAACGGAACTTTTGTTATCATAGTCAGCTCTATGTAGCAGGATTAAAGTAACGGAATTTCCGTTATCTTAGACAGTTCTATATAGCAGGACTAAAGTTACGGAATATTCGTTATCCTAGTCAGCTCTATATTGCAGGATTAGAGTTACGGAGCTCCGTTATCCTAGACAGAAGTCCTGCTATATAGATCTGTCTTGGATAACGGAAGTCTCGTTACTCTAGTCCTGCGATAAAGAGCTGACCAGGATCACGAATATTCCGTAACTCTAGTCCTGCTATATAGATCTGTCTAGGATAACGGAAGTCCCGTAACTCTAGTCCTGCAATTAAAGCTGACGACGATAACGGGAATTTTCCTTTCCTAGTCAGCTCTATATATAGCAGAACTAGAGTAACGGGATTTCCGTTATCCTTCACAGATCTATTTAGCAGGACTTCAGATACAAAACTTCCGTAATCCTAATCAGCTCTATATAGCAGGACGAGAGTTATGGGAGTCAGCTCTATATAGCTTGACTATAGTTACGGAACTTCTGCTATTCTAAACAGCTGTTTATAGCAAGACAAGAGTTACAGAACTTGCGTTATCCTAGACAGCTCTATACAGCAGGACTGGAGTTACAAAACTTCAATTATCCTAGACAGCTCTTTATAGCAGGACTAGAGTTACGGAGCTCCGTTATCCTATTCATATCTATATAGCAGGACTAGAGTTACAGAATTTTTGTTATCCAAGTCAGCTCTATATAGCAGGACTAGAGAAACTGAACTTCCGTTATCCTAGTCACCTAAATATAGCAGGACTTATGTATTGGAAATTCCGTTATCCTAAATAGCAGGACAAGAGTTACGTATCTTCCGTTATTCTAGACATCTCTTTATAGCTTGACTAGAGATACGGAACTTCTGTAATCCTAAACAGATCTATATAGCAGGACAAGAGAAACGGAACTTCCGTCATCCTAGACAAAAATGTATGGCAGGACTAGAGTTTCGGAACTTTTGTTATTCTAGACAGCTGTGATGGCAGGACTGGAGTTACGGAACTTGCGTTATCCTAGAGAGCTCTATTCAGCAGGACTAGAGTTACAAAACTTCTGTTATCCTAGACAGCTTTATATAGCAGAACTAGAGTTACGGAGCTACGTTATCCTAGAAAGCAGTACAAGAGATAAGGAGCTCTTTTATCCGAGACAGCTGTGTATGGAAGGACTAGAGTAACGGAACCTCCGTAAATATAGACAGCTCTAAACAGCAGGCCTAGTTTTGTTACGTTATTCAAGTCAGCTATATATAGCAGGACTAGAGTAACGGAGCTCCGTTATCCTAGACAGATCTATTTAGCAGGACTAAAGCTACGGAATTTCGATATCCAAGACAGTTCTATATAGCAGAACTAAAGTAACGGAGTATTCGTTATCCTAGTCAGCTCTATATTGCAGGACTAGAGTAACGGGTCTTCCGTAATCCTAGACAGATCTATATAGCATGACTAGAGTTAAGGAATTTCCGTTGTCCTAGACAGTTCTATATAGCAGGACTGTGAGAAACGGAATATTCGTTATCCTGGTCAGCTCTATATAGCAGGACTAGAGTAACGGGACTTCCATAATCCTAGACAGATTTATATAGCCGGACTAGAGTAACGGAATTTCCGTTATCCTAGACAGCTCTATTCAGCAGGACTAGAGTAACGGAATATTCGTTATCCTGGTCAGCTTTATATTGCAGGACTAGAGTAACGGGACTTCCGTTATCCTAGACAGATCTATATTGCAGGCCTAGAGTTACGGAATTTCCGTTATCCTAGACATTTCTATATCGCAGTACTAGAGCTACGGAACTTCCGTTATCGTAGTCAGCTCTATATTGCAGGACTACAGTAACGGGACTTCCGTAATCCTAGACAGATCTATAAAGCAGGACTAGAGTTAAGGAATTTCCGTTGTCCTAGACAGTTCTATATAGCAGGACTAGAGAAACGGAATATTCGTTATCCTGGTCAGCTCTATATAGCAGGACTAGAGTAACGGGACTTCCATAATCCTAGACAGATTTATATAGCCGGACTAGAGTTACGGAATTTCCGTTATCCTAGACATTTCTATATCGCAGGACTAGAGTTACGGAATTTCCGTTATCCTAGACATTTCTATATCGCAGTACTAGAGCTAACTTCCGTTATCGTAGTCAGCTCTATATTGCAGGACTAGAGTAACGGGACTTCCGTAATCCTAGACAGATCTATATAGCAGGACTAGAGTTAAGGAATTTCCGTTGTCCTGGTCAGCTCTATTTAGCAGGACTAGAGTAACGGGACTTCCATAATCCTAGACAGATTTATATAGCAGGACTAGAGTTACGGAACTTCTGATATCCTAGACAGATCTATAGAGCAGGACTAGAGAAACGGAACTTCCGTTATCCTAGACAAAAATGTATGGAAGGACTAAAGTTACGGAACTTCTGTTATTCTAGACAGCTGTTTATAGCAGAACTAGAGTTACTGAACTTTCGTTATCCTAGACAGCTCTATACAGCAGGACTAGAGTTACAAAACTTCTGTTATCCTAGACAGCTCTTTATAGCAGGACTAGAGTACGGAGCTCCGTTATCCTATAAAGCAAGACTAGAGTTACGGAATTTTGTTATCCAAGTCAGCTCTATATAGCAGGACTAGAGAAACTGAACTTCCGAAATCCTAGTCAACTATAAATAGCAGGACTAATGTAACGGAAATTCCGTTATCCTAGATAGCAGGACAAGAGTTACGTATTTTCTGTTATCCTAGAACACTCTTTATAGCTTGACAAGAGATACGGAACTTCTGTTTTCCTAGACAAAAATGTATAGCAGGACTAGAGAAACGGAACTTCCGTTATCCTAGACAAAAATGTATAGCAGGACTTGAGTTACGGAACTTCTGTTATTCTAGACAGCTGTAACAGGACAAGAGTTACTGAACTTGCGTTTATCCTAGACAGATCTATACAGCAGGACTAGAGTTACGGAACTTCTGTTATCCTAGACAACTCTTTATAGCTGGACTAGAGTTACGAAACTCGTGTTATCCTAGACAGCTCTATACAGCAGGACTAGAGTAACAAAACTTCCGTCATCATGGACAGCTCTATAAAGTAGGACTAGAGTTACGGATCATCTGTTATCCTAGACAGATCTATAAAGCAGGACAAGAGAAACAGAACTTCCTTTATCCTAGACAAAAAATGTATGGCAGGACTAGAGTTAAGGAACATCTGTTATTCTAGACAGCTGTATATAGCAGGACTAGAGTTACTGAACTTGCATTATCCTAGACAGATCTGTACAGCAAGACTAAGGTTACGGAACTTCTGTTATCCTAGACAGCTCTTTATAGCAGGACTAGAGTACGGAGCTCCGTTATCCTATAAAGCAAGACTAGAGTTACGGAATTTTGTTATCCAAGTCAGCTCTATATAGCAGGACTAGAGAAACTGAACTTCCGAAATCCTAGTCAACTATAAATAGCAGGACTAATGTAACGGAAATTCCGTTATCCTAGATAGCAGGACAAGAGTTACGTATTTTCTGTTATCCTAGAACACTCTTTATAGCTTGACAAGAGATACGGAACTTCTGTTTTCCTAGACAAAAATGTATAGCAGGACTAGAGAAACGGAACTTCCGTTATCCTAGACAAAAATGTATAGCAGGACTTGAGTTACGGAACTTCTGTTATTCTAGACAGCTGTAACAGGACAAGAGTTACTGAACTTGCGTTTATCCTAGACAGATCTATACAGCAGGACTAGAGTTACGGAACTTCTGTTATCCGAGACAACTCTTTATAGCTGGACTAGAGTTACGAAACTCGTGTTATCCTAGACAGCTCTATACAGCAGGACTAGAGTAACAAAACTTCCGTCATCATGGACAGCTCTATAAAGTAGGACTAGAGTTACGGATCATCTGTTATCCTAGACAGATCTATAAAGCAGGACAAGAGAAACAGAACTTCCTTTATCCTAGACAAAAAATGTATGGCAGGACTAGAGTTAAGGAACATCTGTTATTCTAGACAGCTGTATATAGCAGGACTAGAGTTACTGAACTTGCGTTATCCTAGACAGATCTATACAGCAAGACTAAGGTTACGGAACTTCTGTTATACTAGACAACTCTTCAAAGCTGGATTAGAGTTACTAACCTTGCGTTATCCTAGACAGCTCTATACAGCGGGACTAGATTTACAAAACTTCTGTTATCCTAAACAGCTTTATATAGCAGGTCTAGAGATACGGAGCTCCGTTATTCTAGAAAGCTGTGTATGGCAGGACTAGAGTTACGTAAATTCCGTTTATTTAGCCAGCTCTAAACAGCAGAACTAGAGTTTCGTTACGTTATCCTAGTCAGCTCTATATAGCAGGACTAGAGTTACGGAGCTTTGTTATCCTAGACAGATCTATATAGCAGGACTAGAGTAAAAGAATTTTTGTTATCCTAGTCAGCTCTATAAAGCAGCACTAGAGGTACGGAATTTTTGTTATCCTAGACAGTTCTATAAAGCAGGACTAGAGTTTCCGTTCTCCTGTTATCCTAGACAGATCTATATAGCAGGACTAGAGTTACGGAATTTTTGTAATCGTAGACAGTTCTATATAGCACGACTAAAGTTACCGTACTTCTGTTATCTTTTTTATTTATTTATTGGATTTAACGCCGTATCAACACAATTTAGGTCATTTCACAGCGTCCAGCGCACCTAACCTAGCTTTCCTGGACCATTGTCTATAACCAGTACTCACCTTCCCTTCCACAAGGCCGGAAACTTCTCATTCTGTTATCCTAGACAGATTTATATAATTGGACTAGAATAACAGAACTTCCTTTATCCTAGTCACCTCTAAATAGCAGGACTAAAGGTATGGAACTTCCGTTATCCTAGACAGCTTCATATAGCAGAATTGGAGAAACGGAATTTACGTTGACCTAGACAGCTCTTAATAGCAGGGCTAGAGTTACGGAACTTCCGTTATCCTAGACAGATCTATATATCTGGACTAGAGTTACAAAACTTCCGTTATCATAGACAGATCTGTTTAGCTGGACTAGAGAAACGGAACTTCCGTTATCCTAGACAATTCTTTATAGAAGGACTAGAGTTACGGGACTTCCGTTATCCTAGACAGATCTATATAGCCCACGAAAGCAAAGTCCAGATTTTGTTTCTAAAAGTTACCCCGAGAAGATTGAATTTAGATCTAATTATAAGTTATATTTGTATAACGCTGACATTAGGAAAAACCATCAGCTTATAAAACTAATGTAGAAATAAGCATCGCATTGTATAAAAAGACGATTGAATATATCTAAAACTTTCTTCATAGAATTTACGTATAAGATTATTTAGCCTGAAACACTATGGTGGTATAAAGGGTTACAACAAACCGCTGTGATATGGTTACTGGTACCATTGTGAAATGTCAATTGATACAAAGTTTAAAATTTTAATTGATACAAAGTTTGAAATGTCTATTGATACAAAGTTTGATGTGTCTTATGATACAAAGTTTGAAATGTCTTTTGATACAAAGTTTGATGTGTCTTATGATACAAAGTTTGAAATGTCTTGTGATGCAAAGTTTGAAATGTCTTTTGATACAAAGTTTGAAATGTCTATTGATACAAAGTTTGATGTGTCTTATGATACAAAGTTTGAAATGTCTTTTGATACAAAGTATGAAATGTCTTATGATACAAAGTTTGAAATGTCTGGTGATACAAAATTTGAAATGCCTATTGATACAAAGTTTGAAATGCCTATTGATACAAAGTTTGAAATGTCTTGTGATACAAAGTTTGAAATGTCTATTAATACAAAGTTTGAAATGTCTATTAATACAAAGTTTGAAATGTCTATTAATACAAAGTTTGAAATGTCTATTAATACAAAGTTTGAAATGCCTATTAATACAAAGTTTGAAATGTCTATTAATACAAAGTTTGAAATGTCTATTAATACAAAGTTTGAAATGTCTATTAATACAAAGATTGAAATGTCTATTAATACAACCTAGGTCTTTTCCTCACTTTGATATCTTCCATCGAATTGCAGTTTCGATACGAATATTCGTGTGCCATTATGATACGTTATTTATTGGTTCTTGTGTCTAATGTCCTTACTGAACAGGTACCGGTATATAACCCCTACTGAAAAAACTTCGTTAGCAGTTCGGGTTCCATTATAAACTCAGTTTAAATGAATTACATACACACATTTTATGGTTTTACTCATCAATGAATGAAGAATGATTAAATACAGAAGTTGTACTTTCTTGACTGCCTAAATCGCTGCCGGGATCTGAGATGGGGTATGCTTCGCGCGGAATTTCAAATCTAGTGTCTCTAAGGAGTCACTGGTTTGAACCTAATACGGACTTGTTTTTACATGTACTAAAATTGTCATCGTCAGAACACTACTTAAATACTTCGTAAATGTTTCTATACAATTTTAGAGTTAAACAAGTTAATATTTCAGTTTAAACTAGTGAGAGACCAGCTTGAATGAAAACCACTCGTTTTGTGTTAAAAATGAGAAAGTTATCTTAGAATTAATTGGATTGTTTGCTTTTAAATAAATCACTCTGTAATTCAATAAATGACTGAATTATTTACGCATATATTTTATGTATGTCAACGCATAAAGAAAATTTCATTCTAAACTAGTCTGTACTCGATTTTTTACAATACAATCAATAAAAATTCTTGCCAAGAACTTACCAGTATAGATAAGAAATGTCTTAACTTGTAATATTAATAAAAATCTATGCCAGGAACTTGACAGGTACATGTATATTCTTGGTACATTGGTACAGTAAGCAGACGATTACATTGAGCTTTTACACAGTAAATAAATCCTGAAGTGAAATATTAGTATGTTGAATCTAGTTTCTCTGAATCATGTATGTCTGTATAGATGCTGTGCAAATATATCTTAGAAAGAAAATCACGTGGGTATATGATGAGTTTGTCTGCGAGTCGATCCATTTACTGTTGAAAACTTTTACATGAACTACAATATAGTTCTTACATGAGCTACAACATAGATCTTACATGAACTACAATATAGTTCTTACATGAGCTACAACATAGATCTTACATGAACTACAATATAGTTCTTACATGAGCTACAATATAGATCTTACATGAGCTACAATACGGTGCTTACATGAACTACAATATAGTTTTTACATGAACTACAATATAGATCTTACATGAACTACAATATAGTTCTTACATGAACTACAATATAGTTTTTACATGAACTACAATATAGTTCTTACATGAACTACAATATAGTTCTAACATGAACTACAATATAGTTTCACTATCAAGAACCCATTGGTTATTGCAAAAGCATGCGATTTTGATTTTGAAGTCCATTAGGCTTAATTTTATAAGAAAATGGTCCATGACCTTTCCGCTATTCAGACCATTTATTTTGATGGTCCTTAAAGAAAAACTTAAATATGTACGGTAATTTTCTACTTTTCAAGGCTTGTAATTTTGTATCTTGTCTGCCTGAACAATTAACAATGGAAACAAGCTTTAAACTCTGAACAAAAATTGTATTACACAATGTATTTATATACATGTATGCGTCAAATATAATCAAATATACAGATGTGTGTACGAGTAATTTTTCACTTGTTGATTACTTACTACCGTTTATATGGTTTTGTAGCTGTATATTTTCAATGAGCCGGCATGTATTTAGGTAATCCGTTATAGAACGTTTTTTTAAGATATTGAGTACAGACAGGCAGTTTTCAGCTAAACCATAAGCATGATATGCCCTAATGTTTTAAGATAAAAACTATAATTATAATATTGACGTGTGTAACTAGACAAGAATAAAATCATAACTTCAGGATCAGAATGTCTTTGAATATCTTACATATTTGATGGCTAATGTGACAGAATAATCCTTGATGGCTGGGAAATGTTTAACTTCTTCTAACCCCATAAATCTTTGTATTAAATTCTCAGACGAAATATGTAATATTTTATGGAATAACATAGAAGTAATCAATCTCCTGGACAAAATATACCTGAATACTAAATCCCTAATGGGTTTTAGCCTGAACTTAACCATTAACCTTGATTAAATACATCATTCTGAGGCGATAGTAATATATTCTGATAAACGTACAGTCTGATGGTAGAAATAATCTATACTTAATAACGTTATGGAACTGAATCATGGAGTTATAGTAACGGATTAGTATTGGTGTTTGAACAAACTATGTAATATTGTTTCTTTGTTTTTATTCTTATCGTTGGATATGGAAAAACTCCGTGGTTTAAGATTGTTGACTTTAATCACTGGTTTTAGCCGGTTAAACGTCGCAACATTGACGCTTAACGGCGTAAGAAATCGACTGACGGTTAATGTCGCAACTTCGACGCTAAGCGTTGCACTGGATAGGATGATTAAGTATCGTACCTAAACAGCACGCATGCATTCGTATGACAAAACTGACTTCAAAGTAATCACTCTTAGTCCGATAATTTCCATACACGTATAGATAACAACCACTTTAAATTCCAAATCAACCAGTACTGTATCCCAACCAAACCCTTGTATGTCCAATGCAACCAATATCCAGCCATTGGTTGCCACGATCACATCCCTATCAACCATTAAAACCAAGTTTATTGCCAAACATTATTTTGGTGGTATTTTATACAAGTTAACATGTAAACAATTAAAAATATAAAGAAAAGCATGCACAATAAATATACATGACAGAATACATGAATATATTAATATTGTTTGTAAAGTTTGTATTTCAGCTAAGAAAGAGAATGTATGACTCATTGATCTTAATTTTTACTGTTAAAATATGGATATGAACCGCAAGAGTTAAGGTACATACCGAGAATTCTACGGTCACCATACTTTAATTTTTAAGGTCACTAGGGTATATATACTGGAGGATACTTAGTATCTGGGTCTTTTGACTTATGTTAGGGTCTTATGTCTTATGTTAGGGTCTTAGGTCTTTAGTCTTATGTTAGGGGCTTAGGTCTTATGTCTTATAGTGTACTTATTCCCTTGACTTTGGTTATTACTTTTATCATGTATTTCATAGGTCAGTGAAGTTAGCGATCTATTGTCTATTCTCTATTCAAAAGTCTATTCGCTCAATGGACAGCTATGTATTGAGAAATCTATTCATGCAGAAATCTATTCGCATTTACTGTATACATTGATATAGGAAAGTTCAAATATCTGTACAAAAATCTGTACACAAAATGCCGAAAAGACAGCTGTCTATTCGGAAATCTATTCAGAAGTCTATTCGAAAAAAGCACTAGTTCAATAAAACATATTTAAAAGTCTTTTCATAGAATACATAAATAGACAAATGTCCATTCAAAAGTCTATTCCGAAGTCTATTCGAAAAAAAAACAGTAATGCAATCAAACAGATTTAAAAGTCTTTTCGTGGAATACGCAAAGAGACAAATGTCCTTTCAAAAGTCTATTCAGAAGTTTATTCGCAAAAACATAGTAATGAAATCTTAATGATCAAGATGTCTATTCCCAAAAATCCAGGGACAAATGTCCATTCAAATGTCTTTTCGGATATCTATTCGCAAAATCATATATGTGCCTTAAGACTGTGTCTGAAGTCTATTATTAAGTTGGGAATTGATAGATATCCATTCAAATGTCTATTCAAAAGACTATTTAAAATATCTGGTGAATGCATTCGGAATGAGTCAGAATTCTATTATAGATTTTCAAATAGACAGCTGTCCATTCAAAAGTCTATTCAGAAGTCTATTCGCAAAATCATATATATGCATAAAGAATTTGTCTGTAGTCTATTTTAAAGTTGCAAATAGACAGATGTCCATTTAAATGTCTATTCAGAAGTCTATTCGCAAAATCTGGTGAATGCGTCCAGAATGGGTCAGAAGTCTATTATAGAGTTCGAATAGAGAGCTGTCCATTCAAAAGTCTATTCAGAAATCTATTCGCAAAATTTGGTGAATGCGTTCAGAATGAGTCAGAACTAACAAACAGTAGCAAATACACAGCTGTCCATTCAAATGTCTATTCAGAAGTCTATTCGCAACATCATATGCAAATATGCATTTAGAATGTGTCTGACGTCTATTTTAAAGTAGCGAATAGAAAGATGTCCATTCAAAGTCTATTCAAAAGTCTATTCGAAAAAATCGAAAATGCGTTCAGAATGAGGCAGAAGTCTATTATAGAGTTTCGAATAGAGAGATGTCCATTCAAAAGTCTATTCAGAAGTTTATTCGCAAAATCATATATATGCATTAAGAATGTGTCTGTAGTCTATTGTAAAGTTGCAAATAGACAGATGTCCATTCAAATGTCTATTCAGAAGTCTATTCGCAAAATCATGTATATGCCTGCAGAATGAGTCTGATATCGTTTATAGAGTTTCGAATAGAGAGCTGTCCATTCAAAAGTCTATTTAGAAGTCTATTCGCAAAATTATTAAGAATGTGTCTGAAGTGTATTATAAAGTTGCGAATAGACAAATGTCCATTCAAATGTCTATTCAGAAGTCTATTCAGAAGTCTATTCGCAAAATCATGTATATGCATTCAGAATTAGTCAGAAGTCTTTTATAGAGTTTCGAATAGAGAGCTGTCCATTCAAATGTCTATTCAGAAGTCTATTCGAAAAATAATATATTTGCATTGAGAATGTGTCTGAAGTCTATCATGAAGTTGCAAATAAAAAGATGTCCATTTAAATGTCCATTCAGAAGTCTATTCGCAAAATTATGTATATGCATTCAGATTGAGTCAGAAGTCTTTTATAGAGTTTCGAATAGAAAGCTGCCCATTCAAATGTCTATTCAGAAGTCTATTCGCAAAACCTGGTAAATGCGTTCAGAATGAGTCAGAAGTCTTTTATAGAGTTACGAATAGAGAGCTGTCCATTCAAATGTCTATTCAGAAGTCTATTCGCAAAATTATATATATGCATTAAGCATGTGACTGAAGTCTATTATAAAGTTGCGAATAGAGAGCTGTCCATTCAAATGTCTATTCAGAAGTCTATTCGCAAAATCATATATATGCATTAAGAATGTGACTGAAGTCTATGATAAAGTTGCGAATAGACAGATGTCCATTCAAATGTCTATTCAGTAGACTATTCGCAAAATTATGTATATACCTTCAGAATGAGTCTTAAGCCTATTATAGAGTTTCGAATAGAGAGCTGTCCATTCAAAAGTCTATTCGGAAGACTATTCGCAAAATCATATATATGCATTCAAAATGAGTCAGAGGTCTATTATAAAGTTGCAAATAGACAGATGTCCATTCAAATGTCTATTCAGAAGTCTATTCGCAAAATCATATATATGCATTCAGAATGTGACTGAAGTCTATTATAAAGTTGTGAATAGAAAGCTGTCCATTCAAAAGTCTATTCAGAAGTCTATTCGCAAAACCTGGTAAATGCGTTCAGAATGAGTCAGAGTTCTTTGATAGTGTTTCGAATAGAGAGCTGTCTATTCGAAAGTCTATTCAGAAAACTATTCGCAAAATCATATACATGCATTAAGAATGTGACAAAAGTCTATTATTAAGTTGCGAAAAGAGAGCTGTCCATTCAAATGTCTATTCAGAAGTCTATTTGCAAAATCATATACATGCATTAAGAATGTGACTGAAGTCTATTATTAAGTTGCGAATAGAGAGCTGTCCATTCTAATGTCTATTCAGAAGTCTATTCGCAAAATTATATATATGCATTAAGGATGTGACTAAATCTATTATAAAGTTGCAAATAGACAGATGTCCATTCAAATGTCTATTCAGAAGTCTATTCGCAAAATCATGTATATGCATTCAAAATGAGTCAGAAGTCTATTATAAAGTTGCGAATAGAGAGCTGTCCATTCAAATGTCTATTCAGAAGTCGATTCGCTAAATCATATATATGCATTCAAAATGAGTCAGAAGCCTTTTATATAGTTTCAAATAGATTGATGTCCTTTCAAATGTCTATTCAGAAGTCCATTTGAAAAATCATATATATGCATTTAGAATGTGTCTGAAGTCTATTGTAGAGTTTCGAATAGACAGATGTCCATTCAAAAGTCTATTCAGAAGTCTATTCGCAAAACCTGGTAAATGCGTTCAGAATGAGTCAGAAGTCTTTGATAGAGTTTCGAATAGAGAGCTGTCCATTCAAAAGTCTATTAAGAAGTCTATTCGCAAAATCATATACATGCATTAAGAATGTGACTAAAGTCTATTATAAAGTTGCCAATAGAGAGCTGTCCATTCGAAATTCTATTCAGAAGTCTATTTGCAAAATCATATATATGCACTAAGAATGTGACTAAAGTCTATTATAAAGTTGCGAATAGACAGATGTCCATTCAAATGTCTATTCAGAAGTCTATTCGCAAAATCATGTATATGCATTCAGAATGAGTCTGAAGTCTATTATATAGTTGCGAATAGAGATCTGTCAATTTAAAAGTCTATTCAGAAGTCTATTCGCAAAATCATATATATGCATAAAGAATGTGACTGAAGTCTATTATAAAGGTGCGTGAATAGACAGATGTCCATTCAAATGTCTATTCAGAAGTCTATTCGCAAAATCATGTATATGCATTCAAAATGAGTCAGATGTCTCTTATAGAGTTCCAAATAGAGAGCTGTCCATTCAAATGTCTATTCAGAAGTCAATTCGCAAAATCATATACATGTATATGCATTAAGAATGTGACTAAAGTCTTTAATAGAGTTTCGAATAGAGAGCTATCCATTCAAATGTCTATTCAGAAGTCTATTCGCAAAATTATATATATGCATAAAGAATGTGACAGAAGTCTATTATAAAGTTGCGTGAATAGACAGATGTCCATTCAAATGTCTATTCAGAAGTCTATTCGCAAAATCATGTGTATGCATTCAGAATGAGTCTGAAGTCTATTATAAAGTTGCGAATAGAGAGCTGTCCATACAAATGTCTATTCGGACGTTTATTAGCAAAATCATATATATGCAGTTAGAATATGCCAGAATGAGTCTGAAGTTTATAAAAAAGTTGTGAATAGATTGTCGTCCGTTCAAATGTCTATTCCGAAGTCCATTTGCAAAATCTTTATATGCATAAAGAATGTGTCACTAGTCAATTATAGGTTTAGGAAAAGACTGCTGTCCTATTTGCAAACAGTAGTTCGCATTCAGAATGTAGCAGAAGTTTCTTTTTGAAAAGTGATAAATAGACATATTCAAATTATTTGTTAGAAGTCCTTTGCAAAATCATTCATATGCATTTTAATGTGTCAGAATAATTTGCTGGGTTTGTGAATAGACATGCTCTTTGAAGAAGGTCTACTTTTTTCTATTCAAAGCAAGATTTCTATTTTTCTCCTGGTAGTAAGTCTTCTCTCGGCAGCTGAATTACTTCTTTTTTGTAATCAGGTCTTATGGACTTTTAAAAACAACTATTTGCATGAGATTAATACTTCTAATTGATTTTTGTCTACCCTTTTCATTTCGGTTACAAGATGAAAACATTATATCATTCGGAACGACCTCGGCGATCATCTACGAAGATACACCTCGGATATCAATCGTGGTAGAAATCAACAAAGTAATGAGATCAGGCGATTAACCTCACAGGTTAAGTAGTGCCGATGTAAACAATCAACATGGCAGATCTGTGTGCGATGTGAGTGGATATCAGTTACAGGCATTGAAGAGCTTTAAACTGCCCATAATCGTCCGTCATTTATGGTGTGCGCCTGTGTTCTATTGAGTAAACGTCGGGAACGAGGCTAGATTCTATGTTGGAACTACTTTAGCTCCTCGTGATATCCGAAGTGTATTCGCGTGGAAAATCGCCGAGGTAGTTCCGAATGACATTATATATATATATATATATATATATATATATATATATATATATATATATATATATATATATATATATATATATATATATATATATATATATATATATATATATATATATATATATATATATATATATATATATATATATATATATATATATACAACAAGCACGGACCTGTGAGAAAACACCACGATTTACGTCACGCTGTTGCACCGTCAAAAGAACTTAACAAAATGGCGTAAAATTGTGTTTCTTATAAAACAAAAATAACATTTTTACAGGCTCAATCACTTAAATGTAAATTTAAAGTAGTTACTTTGGCGCTTATTTTTCTTGTGGATAATAACACTTTGTTTACGATTTAATATGAAATTCAAATGTTTCTACCTACAAACTTCGAAATATTAGCATGTCTCAAGCAATGGCGCTTCCTCGAATAAAACCAGCACTGGTTACCGAATTTGCATTTGCACTTGTGTAATCTACGGTACCAGTGACCTTGTTTGAACCAGATTTACCGGCTCGATTTGGTTTACAGAATCGGCAAAATTACGACGATATGGAAAGGCAAATCGACCTTCACCTACAATTGCCGAAATATTCGGGAGATTCATTTATGTTTACGAGAGTTAAGAAACTTACTTAATTCAGGCAAAGCACGCAAACTTCAATAAACTTGGCAGGTCTATCACAATAACACCTGACACATTCTGAATCGATTAACATAAATTCCAAATAGACTTCTGAAAAGACATTTAAATGGGCAGGTGTCTATTCGCAACTTTATAATAGACTTAGGACACATTTTTAATGCATATATATAATTTGCAAATAGACTTCTGAATAGACTTTTGAATGGACATTTGCCTCTTTTCATATTCCACGAAAAGACTTTCAATATGTTTGATTGCATTACTGACTCTTTTGGAATAGACTTCTGAATAGACATTTGAATGGACATCTGTCTATTCAAAACTCTATAAAAGACTTCTGACTCATTCTGAATGCATATAAATGATTTTGCCAATAGACTTCTGAGTAGACATTTGAATGGACATCTGTGTATTCTCGACTCTATAATAGACTTCTGACTCATTCAGATCGCATTTACCAGATTTTGCGAATGGACTTCTGAATAGACATTTGAATGGACATCTGTCTATTTGCAACTTTATAATAGACTTCTGACTCATTCTGAAGGCATTTACCAGGTTTTGCGAATAAACTTCTGAAAAGACTTTTGAATGGACAGCTGTCTATTCGAAAGTCTATAATACACATCTGACTCATTGTGAATGCATATACATGATTTTGCGAGTAAAAATCTGATTAAACATTTGAATGGACATCTGTCTATTCACAACTCTATAATAGACTTGTGATACATTCTATATGTATACAAAAGATTTTGCGAATAGACTTTTGAATAGACATTTAAATGGACAACAATCTATTTGCGATATTGAAAAACACTTCTGACACATTCTGAATGCATATACATGATTTTGCGAATAGACTTCTGAATAGACATTTGAATAGACAGCTGTCTATTCGCTACTCTTTGAATAGACTTTTGACACATTTTAAATGCAAATGTATGATTTTGCGAATATACTTCTGAAAAGACATTTGCAAGAATAATTGTCTATTCGCTAATCTTTAAATAGACTTCTGGCACATTTTAACTGCATATATATGATTCGGCGAATAGACTTCTGAATAGACTTTTGAATGGACAGCTGCCTTTTTGCTACTTTGTAAAGACTTCTAACTCATTCTGAATGCATATACGTAATTTTCGAATAGACTTCTGAATAGACATTTGAATGGACATCTGTCTATTCGCTACTTAATAATTAACTTCAGACATTCTTAATGTATATATATGATTTTGCGAATAGACTTCTGAATAGACTTTTGAATGGACAGCTGTGCATTCGCAACTGTATAATAGACTTCTGACTCATTCTGAACGCATTTACCAGATTTCGCCAATAGACTTCTGAATAGACTTTTGAATGGACATCTCTCTATTCGAAACTCTATGAAAGACTACTGACTTACTCTGAATTCATATACATGATTTTGCGAATAGACTTCTGTATAGGCATTTGAGTGGACATCTGTCTATTAGCAAATTTATAGTACACTTTAGACACATTTTAATGCATATATATGATTTTGCGAATAGACTTCTGAATAGACTTCGAATGGACATTTGTCTTTTTACGTATTCCACGAAAAGACTTTTAAATCTGTTTGATTGCATTACTGACTTTTTTGGAATAGACTTCTAAATATACATTTGAATGGACATCTCTCTATTCGCAACTTTATAATAAACATCTGACACATTCTAAATACATATATATGATTTTGCAAATAGACTTCTGAATAGACAATTGAATGGACAGCTGTGTATGCGCTACTGTATTATAGACTTCTAACTCATTCTGAACGCATTTACCAGATTTTGCGAATAGACTTCTGAATAGACTTTTGAATGGATAGCTCTCTATTCGATTTCTATAAATTTTTCAAACTCATTCTGAATGCATATACATGATTTTGCGAATAGACTTCTGAATAGACATTTGAATGGACATCTGTCTATTCGCAACTTTATGGTAGACTTTGACCCATTCTTAATGCATATATGTGATTTTGCGAATAGATTTCTGAATAGACTTTTGAATGGACAGCTCTCTATTTGAAACTCTATAAAAGACTTCTGACTCATTCTGAATGCATTAACATGATTTTGCGAATAGACTTCTGAATAGACATTTGAATGGGCAGCTATCTATTTGAAACTCTATAAGAGACTTCTGACACATTTTGAATGCATATACATGATTTTGCGAATAGACTTCTGAATAGACATTTGAATGGACATCTGTCTATTCGCAACTTTATGGTAGACTTTGACCCATTCTTAATGCATATATATGATTTTGCAAATAGATTTCTGAATAGACTTTTGAATGGACAGCTCTCTATTCGAAACTCTATAAAAGACTTCTGACCCATTCTTAATGCATTTATATGATTTTGCGAATAGATTTCTGAATAGACTTTTGAATGGAAAGCTCTCTATTCAAAACTCTATAAAAGACTTCTGACTCATTCTGAATGCATATACATGATTTTGCGAATAAACTTCTGAATAGACATTTGAATGGACTGCTCCCTATTCAAAACTTTATAATAGACTACAGACACATTCTTAAAGCATATATATGATTTTGCGAATAGAGATCCAAAAAGACTTTTGAATGGACATTTGTCGCTTGCATTCTTGGAATAGAAACCTTGCTCATTCAGATTGCATTACTATGTATTTGCAAATAAACTTCTGAAAAGACTTTTGAATGGACATTTGTCTTTTTACGTATTCCACGAAAAGACTTTTAAATCTGTTTGATTGCATTACTAACTTTTTTGGAATAGACTTCTAAATAGACATTTGAATGGACATCTCTCTATTCGCAACTTTATAATAAACATCTGACACATTCTAAATACATATATATATGATTTTGCAAATAAACTTCTGAATAGACATTTGAATGGACAGCTGTGTATGCGCTACTGTATTATAGACTTCTAACTCATTCTTAACGCATTTACCAGATTTTGCGAATAGACTTCTGAATAGACTTTTGAATGGATAGCTCTCTATTCGATTTCTATAAATTTTTCAAACTCATTCTGAAGGCGTATACATGATTTTGCAAATAGACTTCTGAATAGACATTTGAATGGACATCTGTCTATTCGCAACTTTATGGTAGACTTTGACCCATTCTTAATGCATATATATGATTTTGCGAATAGATTTCTGAATAGACTTTTGAATGGACAGCTCTCTATTCGAAACTCTATAAAAGACTTCTGACTCATTCTGAATGCATAAACATGATTTTGCGAATAGACTTCTGAATAGACATTTGAATGGGCAGCTCTCTATTTGAAACTCTATAAGAGACTTCTGACACATTTTGAATGCATATACATGATTTTGCGAATAGACTTCTGAATAGACATTTGAATGGACATCTGTCTATTCGCAACTTTATGGTAGACTTTGACCCATTCTTAATGCATATATATGATTTTGCAAATAGATTTCTGAATAGACTTTTGAATGGACAGCTCTCTATTCGAAACTCTATAAAAGACTTCTGACCCATTCTTAATGCATTTATATGATTTTGCGAATAGATTTCTGAATAGACTTTTGAATGGAAAGCTCTCTATTCGAAACTCTATAAAAGACTTCTGACTCATTCTGAATGCATATACATGATTTTGCGAATAAACTTCTGAATAGACATTTGAATGGACAGCTCTCCATTCAAAACTTTATAATAGACTACAGACACATTCTTAAAGCATATATATGATTTTGCGAATAGAGATCCGAAAAGACTTTTGAATGGACATTTGTCGCTTGCATTCTTGGAATAGAAACCTTGCTCATTCAGATTGCATTATTATGTATTTGCGAATAAACTTCTGAAAAGACTTTTGAATGGACATTTGTCTCTTTAAGTATTCCACGAAAAGACTTTTAAATCTGTTTGATTGCAATACTGACTTTTTTCGAATAGACTTCTGAATAGACTTCCGAATAGATAGCTGTCTTTTCGGCTTTTTGTGAACAGATATTTGTACAGATATTTGAACTTACCTATATCTATGTATACAGTAAATGCGAATAGATTTCTGAATGAATAGATTTCTCAATACATAGCTGTCTATTGTGCGAATAGACTTTTGAATAGAGAATAGACAATAGATAGCTAACTTCACAGACCTGTATTTCATCATGATTATAGCTGGATTTATGTGAGTGACATAAATTTGTAGTAGGCGAATGGACATTTGTTATTCATTAAATCAATGTACATGTATATATATTACTGTTGGGCGTCATGCCTTATGTTTATTGAATAAAGTATCTATCTATATATATTATGGTGGCAGCAGATGAAACCCTCGAAAATGCTTGGGGACAATAAGTTAGTTTGTTGGCAGAGCAGAATAGTTTCACAGTGAATTTGACAAATATGTATCACTGTTGGCAGAGCGGTGGGATTTCAAATCACTACTTAGGTCCTAAATCAGACGTCACGGTAAAAAGAATTAAACATAAATGTTGTCACTAATTAGGTCCTAAATCAGACGTCACGGTAAAAAGAATTAAACATAAACGTTGTCACTAATTAGGTCCTAAATCAGACGTCACGGTAAAAAGAATTAAACATAAACGTTGTCACTAATTAGGTCCTAAATCAGACGTCACGGTAAAAAGAATTAAACATAAACGTTGTCACTACTTAGGTCCTAAATCAGACGTCACGGTAAAAAGAATTAAACATAAACGTTGTCACTAATTAGGTCCTAAATCAGACGTCACGGTAAAAAGAATTAAACATAAACGTTGTCACTAATTAGGTCCTAAATCAGACGTCACGGTAAAAAGAATTAAACATAAACGTTGTCACTAATTAGGTCCTAAATCAGACGTCACGGTAAAAATGTCAAGCTTAAACACTTTCACTAATTAGGTCACCAATGCGACGTAAATAGTTTCACCGTGCTTTGAAAAATATGTAACAATATATACAAATTCAGTGTAACATCGTACAAAATTTACATAATTTGGTTAAAAAATTATCAAACGTCCTAAACACACAATGTCAATTAATACATGGATTTCCTTCATTAAAAGATTTAGATATCATAAACACAACACCACAACATAACCATGAAGCTATAGTTAGACTGTCACACAACATGTCAGTTAATACAAGGATGTCCTTCATTTAATGATTTAGACCATATGAACACAACTCCACATATCCACAACATTAACCATGAAGCTATAGTTAGACCAACACCAGCTACCACGTCTTGTCCATCTTGTTTTACTTCACCAACAAATATAGCAAAACCAAGCATGAGGAAGAATCCTGAAATATTAGAACATTTAGTTTTATAAACACTCATGTCCGGGACGATAGCGCAGTTGGTAGCGCGCGGTTTTGGATTCCATCTGGGGAGATTATACCCTTCCTTGAAAATTTGACAATTATGTCAATTTTCCTACATTAATATGGTATATAGAGAGGTTTCGGGCCTTGTGGAAGTGTAGATGAATACTGGTTATGCACAAGGGTCCAGGAAAGCAAGGTTAGGTGCGCTGTCATAAAATAAAAATGCAGTACACGTTTACTTATCATTAAACGTGTTTAAAAGGCATTTTATAAGATGATGAAATAATTTACCATTACCTGCAACAAAGACAATTCCTCCAGCAATATGAAACAATATATGTTTCTCTGTCTTTAAGAACAGAACAAGTGACGCTGATATAATGGCAACAGGGTATAATATAACCGCCATGATGAGGAAAGCTCTTGTAGCCTTTACGCCACGCTCTTGTCTGTCAGTTACTGAAACAGAGGAAGAAATTCTTTCATGGTGTATATACAACTTTTAAAAAAAATCCTGCAATTCCGGAATTGCATCATTCATAAAGCTTTTACTATCTAGGAAAATCATGATTTCAGGACTAGAGTACCTTTTCTCAAAAATTCTTACGTAAGTAAAATTCATAATTTTGCCGTTCTAAGTCAGAAACTTATAGTAAAGATAACTATGGTAATAATGATTTTCATAAGATTAAGAATATTCTTCACAATTCATTAATATTTGGAATTGATTGGCAAAAAATGACGGTATGTGTTATTACTACCTCTTGCTTTTAAGTTACGATGATATTCATCGGGAGATAAAATGTCCGAATACGCGCTGTTGGTCAATTAACGGGTTAGGTTACAAACAAATGAATATTGCCAAGTAAACAATGAAATGTCTTATAGAATAACTTACATGCATCAAATTGTATAGGTCGACATATCGTGGTATCACCAGTCTTTATACATTGTCTCCATAATCCAAAAGATAATTCAGTATTACCTAGGTCCTGATTTATCCATTCAGGAATACCGAGAGCAACTAACGTAAACAAGAAAGCCACCCCACATACAATTAGACCAGCTAATCCAACAAAGTTCATTTCCTTACTACAACCCATGCTTAGATTTACACAATGTTCTACGACAAAAAAAACGCTTTGAAGAAGTACTTTAAGACCACTTTTTCAAGAATCTTATTTGTATTGCAATAAAAAACTAAACCCCCATTACTTTTACTCACTTCTTATTGCTGGCGTGATTAAAAACTTGATTTCAATTAGTTGTGTTTGGTCATAGATTGAAGAATGCAAATTACATTATATGGTTGATCCCTTTTTCCTGCTCAATACAGCTAATAAGCGCATGAATCGTTAATTATGACAGGAATAAAATGTATCTTTACATAGATAGATTTATTTCGGCATAGTATACACTATACATACAATAGTACAAGAAATTAAAACATATATCCTTTCTTGGTATTAAAGAAATGTCACCTCTAATACAAATTGTACAATACATGTAAGTTTTGGATAAACAATATACTTAAAGAGTCAAACAACTCAATATTAGTAGCCTGTTCAATTACCCTAAACGTTCCAAAACGTTCTGTAACGATACATTCGGAACTCCTCGGCCATTCGCTGGGAATAATCTAATATAATAAACAAATATACGATCGTTAAGGCAATGAGTGATGTTTCAAAATTAATGGACTAAAAGCGGAACATCGCTCATTGCCTAAACGATTGATATTTGTTTACTTCAAAACCGGTAGTTTCAAATAGCGTCAAAATATGTCCGATATTATTCGCAGCGAATGGCCGAGGAGTTCCGAATGTATCGTTACGAAACGTGTTGGAACGTTTAGGGTTATTGAACAGGCTATAGATATACATGTATACAAGTATTTGTTCATACTATATAACCGCTTTTGTAATTCGAGACAAAGTCGTAAAATAAATTACTATGTACAAAAAATGATTCACTTCATGAATAGTTTGATACGTGATCATTCATTCAATGAATGGTAAAAGACAATGGAACTATTGTATCTGAATACAGTTTTTGTGTAGTATTATGGTAAAGCAAAAAATACAAGATTATAAACTCAGAAAGTCAGTTACATGTAGGGCCCCCACGTACTAATAAATGTCGCGTTTTAAAGGTATATGACTTTGAACGATCATATATGGCAATAAATAGTCATGGAAAGTAATAACCACTTTTTATTTCATTGCACACCTCTTTATTGGCATAGTCAGGTGTATTTTTCACTAAAAAACGGCAAAGGTGTAAGAAACCTTAATATACTTCCTTGAAGCTATGGCTCTGTATTTATGAAACCTTTTCGGCGCTTTTAGGCAACTCGCAAACAATACCGGATGGCAACCGACAAATATTTAAGTAATAAGTCTTAACTGCAATCTTATTAGGAAATGTTCTAAAAAGTGAATTACATCTGCAGTTTTATAATTTGCAGTTTTTGTTACCTTGGATATTGTCAGATTCAAAAATGGCGAATGAAACTCTGCAGTCGGGTATATCAATGGCAATGGATAGAAGGCATCAGGGATGTACGTAATGTTTTATGCATTTGTTTTAATAGTTCATATATATTGGATTATAAAACCGGTTGATGCCACACTGACACATTTGGAAAACTTCCAGAATTCAATATGGTGGAAAAGTTGGCAAATGAAACCAGCTGTCTGGTATATCAACTGTTATTACAATTGACAGAATTGTATTCGGGATTGTAACTAAGGGTTTTTTTCTTGCTTGCTGACTGAAATAACCAAGAGAATACTTTTATTGAGCTATTTATGTTATCAAACAACAACTATACGCAGATATATTTGTTGGGGCATTTTATAGCTTGAGAGTGTGATTCAGCAAACAAAACATATTAAACTGTACTTTTTTTGTTGTGGACGTTTGAACATGTATACTTCAAACTTTGATCTATCGATTTTAATCTAACTATTTACTTGTGTGTGGTGTCCTTTTTACAACAATAGTTTAAAATTGTAGAAACATCTCCCTCTTTGTTTATTAATTGTGTGGAATGTATGTGTGTTTACCATTTGTTGTTTCTGATATGTTTACAGACTTGATTTCAGCTTCTTCAAGATATTTACCCCGTAAATTATGTAGTCACATTATGTTTAATCCGTGATATCTACATTTTTAATTGAATTTCATCTTCCCAGATACTTTAAGATCAGTCGAGAAAAGTTACAAAATGTCTAGAATTTCGTGAGCAAAATACAACCGTTGTATATAATATGTTCTTAATCTAATATATTTTCCTGTTTTAACTCAACAAAACTAAATTATAATTCTATGACTAAGAGCCACAAGTACCTGTAACATGGTTTAAACGTACGTTTTGACATTACAACAATGGTAATGTTGTTAACAGACCATTATCTACTTATTCGACGAAATAATCGATAGGCAAGTATGCTTGTATCTCTTAAACAATTTCTTTTAAGCTCAAGGTTGTCGTCAAAATAACCGCACTTACTAGTTATTGGTTGTAATCTGCAATTTTAAAATGATATATACCGGGGCCCTTCTGCTCCATTTCTCTAAAAATCTAAAGTACATTTGTTGATATATTGAAGCGTTTGACTAAGCAGTACATTAGGCGTGTGTGATGTTGGCAAACAAAAGAAATGAGGTGTTGTAATGTCACTTATTTTGGGGGGTCCAGCTTGGGTCAAGTCTTTGATAGACAGTCACGGGAACTGTTGAGCCATAGACTGTGGTATGTTTGGCTATCACAGTATTAAACATTATATGGCCAGTGTAAGAGTAACTTGCTAACTATGTTGTATTAATACGGCCATAACATTGTGGCCTGCAAGACTGACTACGTGAAATCATAAAGTTTTAAATGAAACACTGCGTGTGACAAGTGTTGTCAGTAACTTGGATTAGAACAATCATATGGTTTACCAGGCCCAATTTTCATGGTAATGATAGCTTTCATTTCTGATGAGTGTTTGTCACATCAAAATAATGGTCTTCTACTATTGTGCGTCTCTAGAGACTAAACAAACGAGACAGCAACATTTGCCTCATTACCATACAATATAAAAAAGATCAACAGTATTATTCAATACTCATTCCATCATGCTACTAATGCTATTATCAATAATCAATGAAAGTGAACTTGTGGATTCATTTCAAGTAATGTTTGATCGGCTGCTATCACAAAGATCATGCGTGTATCTATACCAATAAATGGTTATTGATCTACATTCTAACTAAATTTCTGATATATCAGATACAATCAGCAATCAAAACAATCTAGACAGTTTATTGAACCTACTATCATGTTACGATTTTTTGTTTAACCAAAGGCAATATCCTGAGTTGTGAGTGTATCACACTTCCAAGTAATCGTTTCAGAGGTTTCTGGATTTAGACTAGTATGTTGTTCAGATGTACGAGTAATAACATATTTTCCAAACGATAAAATTAGGCCTGCAAGTATTACTTAAAATTTTTTTACAGGAGCTTGACATTCTGTATCGTAATAGTTTTTATTACGAGGAGGATGATTTTTTTCAAACTACTATACAGAATGTCAAGCTCCTTTGAACAGAACAGAACAAAACATATCTTTAATTTTGTCACAGTGTACATGGTAACATGGTAAACATGATTTTCTTGCAAATGAAGCATTTACCAATATACTAAAAATTCTCAACGGTTACATAAAGCAGCCCGATTAAATCACCTACAAGTTAAAGTTGTGATACCAGTTGCTTGTCGGGAACTTCTGCTTTATATTTGAATTGATAACCGTTGTCATTTCTAAAAGTATGCAACGAGCACAAACACTAAAGCATTGTGGAGTTAATTTTCTTCAACTCAGAGCAAATATTTATTTACCTTGAAATTTTTGGTAACATCACGTCACCTTCTTCAGCTGATTGATTTTGATCACATGACCGGTGAAGGGTCACGTGATACGATCACGTGATGTTACCGAAAATTTCAAGGTAAATAAATATTTGCTCTGAGTTGAAGAAAATTAACTCCATGAACGATCCAGAGCAGAGAAACCTCTTTGGACTAAAGCATTGATCATGCAACATACATATAATCCTCCCCTACTTCAAAGATAGAAATTATTTTCCATCTTAAGCAATCTATAAAACGCTATGTCTCCATGATATATCTTTACACTGATTGGAGAAATCTTCCAATCTTTTACTGATGGTATAATGATGACATTCATTTTCAATGTAAGACTGCACGTGAGCCTGCATGACACATGGAAAGAAAAATTTTGTCGTAAATTTCTATTAGACAAGTATGAGGACTTGTTTCAAACTTTTAAAGTTGTCAATCGACTTGTACAATTATGGTGAATGTTAAATCTATTCAGAATACTACGACGTCTATGGTAAGTCACGTACCCATTTTTGTGGTGCATTAAATATATATAGAATGATTTTCGTCGGTAGGAAATCAGACCGGCCGCATAAAACAGTGAGTGGGCGTGAATGCAAGTTATTGTCACAAGGCAGTCTTTATACCGTTATTGAAATAATACGAAATATTAAAATACAAATACCCATGTATTAGGTGTAAACATGTTTGAAATTATTGTATAATTACCCTAACATTGAACTAATTACTCAGTTTTTTGTAGCTCTTGTGTTGTTGTGTTGTTGTGTTGTTTACTACCAAACATGTGTTAATGTACAATTATTTAAAGACTGAACTATGAACTGAATGTGTATGTAATATAAGTTCTTTACATTTTCATCTAAAGATATAAAGACCAATTACTCGTACTACTCTCATAAGTAATATTTGCAAATGTTTGTTCACTATTATGTGCACAGTTATAGTCATCATCTATATATTCAGTTTATTTCAGCCGAAACTACAGTTTCTCTATTAGGACTATCAAAACCAATGGTTGTAATAGCAGAATGGTCTTGATATAATGACATTTTTCTTCTCAAATTTAACATTTCTAACATATAAATCATCAAAAATTGCACGAATTTGCAATAAACGATGTGGTCTTTACCTCGGAACTTCACTGTATGTATACCACAGGTTATGAATGCCCAGCTGATAATTTCTATCAATTCATCATTACAGTACTAGCTAGACATTCATGTACAAGCTCATGCTAGTATATTTATTACTTATATCAAGATATTATGAATTACTCTGACAGAGTGTATCATACCATTGCACAAACTCCATAGTTATCTTTATTTTTTGTTATTGACTGTTTTTCTTCTAGATAAACCCAATGGATCTGAATGTAAATGAATCAGTGTCACTGCACATCATTAACGTAGACTTCCTAGGAAATGTTTTTTTTTTCAAAGTTATTATTCACAATGGAACTTAGATCGTATCAGGCAGTGCACAATGCCAAATATCACCTTTGTATCCAGTCTTTCATCTTTATTAGATGAAAATTCGTGCCATTTCAAAAACAATTGAATAAACTATGTAATTTATTTAAAAAGAAAGTTTATTGAAATACGCGTTTGCCATAAGTTGTGAAATGTGGATGTATACGAATAATTGTTTGGAACTTGTTGACCGCCAATGATTTGTCTAGGTTAATAAACACGGTTATATGGCAAATTAAAGTTCTGTGGCACAGCCTGTCTTGTACAAAATTGTCGTTGCAGTATGCATAGTCGAAATGTTCAAACTCATAACACAATTGTTACAACCTTTTAAGTATATATATAACCATGACACGGTGGTGTGCAAGTCTATACACGCCATAAAATTATCAAAAAAATCGACCAATGCCAGAAATATAAAGCATCTATCAACTGCCCTTTTCTTATATTTTGTCTTAATGATTTATATAACATCCTACATATAGTAATCGCGCAAATTTATTTTGTTTATTGTCATTACAGTACTGTCAGTACACAATCGCAAATCAGATTTCATCTTGTTTCAAGGAAATAGACATTACTGCCGTTCTTACATTGATTTCAAACAAACATACATGTATTCACAATCATGGAAAAGGTGCAGAAGTTTATGGAAAATATCAATTATCCATTTGCTAAAATATTTTCCAGACGAGATGACTTATGGGAAGTTCGGGCGAATGTCAAGTGAAGACTGTTTGTAACTGGTTTCTACTGAATTATGTAGTAACTTGTATTTTCGGGTTCATTTGGGAGTAATACATTTAGACATATTTGGAAACTTGTTTGACTATTCTACATTTATGATGTTCACTGGCACTGATTCATTTACAACTTTATCCTTAGGGAATATCTGGGCGAACAACAGGCAGAAGACGTACGTATAAGAGGAATAAAGTTATTATGGATCTGACGCAATGAAATACAATTTTCCGTTACAAACATTCAGGAGTAGTCAATCATGTTTGATTATATAACTGATAAAGATTTCGCGATCAATTCTATTTATTTCTTGTTAGAGCTGTTGAAAACATTATTATAGTTTCTATGATAACAGTATTAGTTAAAAGACTGTTTTCTGTAAAGGACAAATACTTGTTATTACTTCATGAAAACAACAAACATTTGTTTTTGCAGTTAAAACTGCACAATCTTTCTTTCTATTTCTCAAGTAATGTCATTAATATAAAGGAACGTTTATACTGGACTTGCTGATTCTAACCGGAGTTTTGGATATCATCCCAGATATTCATACTTGATTTTATATTCAATCAATCTTTTTTGCGCACAAATATTGGCAAACTCTATTGAACAAAATTATTGTTAATATGATAGGATGTATTTGTCATTCTTAGATTCATTCAGAATATTTGTTTTACAGAATCCATGTTTAGGAATAAATGCAAGCGACCATTTTACAAGTTGTATCAAGACGTTTATCCGATTAAATAAAATCCTTTGTTTCATATTTAAAGTTCTAACAGTTGCTTGAATCTCAAAGGTCTTGAGAATATTTTCATTTCCTGTACATAAATGTTATATCATGTAACTGGAAACATCTTGACTTTTTGAGATTTTATAAGGCGCATTTTACGACATAAAGTTTAGCATACTTTGAATATTTAAATGACGAAACTGTGGAATCATTTTAACAATGTGTAACTACAGTATGAAAATTTATTTTTCAAAAGTGTAATTAACATTCAAATATATTAATCGGCATGAATTGTGACCTCTTTTATGAATGTATAGTGAAGTTGGTACATTTTTAGCATCATGTCCTGTATACAAAATGCCCTAGTCCAGTTTATGTCTAGTATGTACATCATTTTAATATTATTTATTTACTGCGATAAATTATTTTCGATAGAAAAATCTAAACACAATACAGAAAAATATACTTGATAAATTCCAATCGTTCGAACTTGCGAATTAATGAAGGTCATGCTAACTTGCTAAATTATTAACAAAGAGCACATAAATTCAGACATGGAACACTCAGTGTACATGTTGTCAATATTTTGACTTTTTATGTTTACAATGTTTTTTTGTGCTCCATCTGTTGGCATATGTGTACAAACCAATATATCCGTGCGTATTCAACGCAAACATTACCCTTTATATAGGTTCAAAATGTTGTCATTTCTCATTTGGGAATCTGACATCGGAGAAAACGGTGACACATAGCAAACATTGAGTAGTATAGCTTTATCTATCTTCTCAGTCGGGGAAATAGCAGTTACAGTACATTCATAATGGATAGCTTGTCTGTTACTCTAGCGTACAATTTGTTTATCTTTCTCCTTAAACGACCAAATGCATGCAAGGGTGTAATAAATATAAAATAACCCTAGACAGATTGCCTAGTAAATGTATTGCAATGGGATCTTTTACGTCGGAAGGATTTTCAAACTGAATATAAAGTTTAGAGTAACTGACAGATTTGGCGGAAAAATCATGGCTTCACTCTATTGTATTTCATATGTCACGGTGGCAATACCACTTGACTATGTCATCACAAATGCTACGGGTTGAAGAAGAATGGTGAAAAACCAGTCTTGACTTAAAGTTTTAAAGAGCTATAAGTCTTTTAATCATCGTTAGATAGCAATGATATAGTGTATAGTATAAACTATTTGCTGTGCATCACATCTCCAACGCCAGTTTTATCGATCGGACATAAATGTTGAAAAATAGAAATTTCCTATAATATGGAAATCGGGGTACTTTCGATAAGTATACAAATAACCTTTCCAAGCTGATTTTACTCAATGGTCCGTCTTCAATTTTTAGACCAATGCATTGTCATTTTAGGGATTTTTACGATAAAATTGAACAATAAGCAGCCAACACCAAAGAGTCTGGTCAGCGGGCACGTGTTGTGTAGACTGACCTGGCTCTTTGCTAGTGGCAAAGGTTTTTCATATTTGGCTCCCACATTGTAAGGGTTACACAATCTCGGCTTCATAGACATGTTCAATCAGTAAAATAGCAGTTGTAGTAGATTTTATAATGTATAGCTTGTCTATCATTGTTGTCCAATTTGTTTATCTTACCCTAAAACGGTATGTGGCGTGCAAGAGGATTATAAAGTAGAAATAACGCTAGACGTATCGTCTCGATAACATCACGAACATGTAATTTGAATCTCTTTCTGTGAAAGACATTACGAACATTCAACTTCAATATCACCATATTTATGTAGCTTCTTAAAGTGTTTTGTTTCAGAAAAATCCTTGTGAGCAGTAAACCAGTGTTCGTACTATTGAATGGGTATACTCATTGAAAACTAGTAAATGGCAGAGCCAAGATTATTTCTTTATTTGTATCTTTTACCGTATTGGTGATATTTTAGTTTGGGAAACAAAATATAGTCACACGGGGGGCAAGTCTGGTGAAAAGAGCCGGTTATGGCAGTATAGTGATGTTTCAGCCATCAAAAACTCCGTTACAATGCGCATCTTGTCAACATTTAAGTAGCAAGTTACATGATTGCATGGAACGGTTGAACCATTATGCATTTTGGTAGATAACTTATTTCTTATCATCATTTCAAATGTATTTACAATAAAGGTTATTTTAGAGTTAGACTGTATGTACACCTATTTTTAACAATTAAGAACCAGCGGAGAAAAGTGAAAATCAGCAAGAAATACATGTTTGTGTATTATTTTTTTCTACTTTAGAAATCGCTCCATAAATAATCATGTTTGTATCTTCTTACTGATTACTAATTATATTCATGCTTTATTTCAATCTTGGCATTGTTTAAGTACTTTTTCAAACCTATCGCCAATATATTTGTAGTGTTAGTAGTAATATAACACTATGGCTATTCGATAGGTTGGACGTGTTATTGGACACTATAAGATGACCGTGTCTAAAGTTCATTGCTTGCTGACAAAAACGTATTAACAACGTCCACTTAATTGATTAGATGTGTCGTATTAATGACAATAATATTATTTTATGGAACAGGTGGACATCATCAAAATCGAGCCCCGGCCGAAGATCATGTGGTCTCTCTTTTGCACGGTCTACAAGCCAGGACCAATCAAAAAAGCCCAACGGCCCCATGTGACTATCACGTGGGCCCGCACTGCTGAAAGATCCCCCTTATAAGCAATGAACCTAGGCATAGTCAACCGACACTAACTGTGATCTCACTTCGTATACATCGCGATTAGCGATATAGAAATAGAATAGACTTATTACTCTGTCATTTTCTTGTTTTCTTTCGACGTTAATAGTTTTCATTTAAAGTTAAGATATTGTTCTTAACAACTTTCGAAACTGAGAGAGGGAGTAGAAATATTTAAATCAAAGTGCTGGACACTCATTTTGTGCTTAAATTATACGTATATTAATTAACTCTTAAATTCTGTGTCTGTTGTTTTTTTTTGTTTCTGACTTTGATAATTATCTAAGACACTTATTTTATGATCAGTGGCGAAGTTCGCCACAGTGTTAACACATATTCAGCAACCGAAACTTCGAACCTGGAACACAACACAACGCAACCTTTGAAAACACTATACGATCATAGTGCCACAGTAAGAACAAATAAAAAATGGTTTGGCATTGTTTTTCATTCCTTTAGAAGTAAAAAGTCTACTGCTCGTAGATATATAAATGCTGTTCTAATTAAAGAGAGTTACTCTCAAAGTGGAAGTGATAGTGTACAACGAAATTTTACTGTTGTGTTCTATTTAATTTGAATATAGTATTCATGTCTCTTGATCAGACACCTGACAACCTGGGTCGATAGCGCAGTTGGTAGCGCGCTGGGATTTGGAATTTCGTGCCCGAGGGGATGCGGGTCCGAATCCCACTGGGGAGGTTATACCCTTCCATGAAAATTTGACAATAACGTCGATTTTCCTCCATTGATTAGATCAGGTCGTCCACGTAAACATTGCGTATATAAACATAGCCGGTTTAATTACACACAAATAGTAAGGGATGAATGATTTCTACAAATTTATAGTTTAGTTAGTTTACACTTATTTTATAAACACATCATTATATAAAATTTATAATGTCCATACACTATTTAAAATATACGTTAAATATCAAAGTGGTATGTTTAAATCATTAAAATGATGTTCATGCATTAGCTTATTCACCTATTAAGTGGGCAAGTCCGTCGTTTAAAGTACAAAAACACGCATGACCTAGAATACGACCTGTACAATGGAGAAGTTTCCGACCTTGTGAAAGGGTAGGTGAGTACTTGTTATAGACAATAGTCCAGGAAAGCTAGGTTAGGTGCGCTGGACGCCATAAAATGACCTAAATTGTGTTGACACGGCGTAAGACAGACACCTGCCAGTACAAAACTTTTATTCATGGCATGCTGTTCGGTGTACTAGAAACAACGAGACAGCAAATCATTCCTATTCTGAAGAATTTCTTAAATGTCTGAGATATTGAATTATCTAAAGGATATAGAAAGTAGTACAATGCAGACACGTTTCCTATCTTAAAACTATAAAATTAATCATGATTCGATAAGACCACAACAAAGATAGCATTATATCATTGTTTTGACATGTTTACTTTATCTTTACGTCGCCTGAAGTATTATTATAGACCGGTGTGGACAATATAGAGTCTGAAACAATACTATTTCTGAAGGACGTACATAGGTACCCGTCTTTTAAAGCCACCCTGCTAGCTCAGTTGGTAGCACACAAGTCTACTGATCGAGGGTCGGGCGGAGCATACTTTGGTGGAGCTTGGTCATGAAATTATTTCTACGGCCATTCTCCCTCCTACCAATGATTTTTAATTATGTAGGGCAGTTGTCAGTCACTGACGAAAGTATGCGCGTAGGAGTTGGTTAACAGCTAAATCCAGAGATTTAGCCTTTCCAGGAGGAGTGAGTAGGTTGACTGACCGCCGTTTTATGACCAATACAATTTGTTGCACGGCTTAAAACCCATAAAAAGAAACCAAATTTTAAAGGAAATGGAACAAAATATGTTACAAACTTATTCGCATACTGTTAGGTATCTTCATATTTGGTCAGTTTCAAAGTTGAGGATTCAGTTTTAACGCCATGCTTTGATACAAAATTGAAGACTAAGGTAAAATAATTAACCTTTATAATGATGCCATTCGGCGGTTTGTTTAAAATATAAAAAAATCATTTACTTTTTTTAACGTCGCATTCAACACATATATAGGTCATATACACGACGGCCAGCTTTTCCTACTATAGGTTTCCTGGACACTTATCTATCACCAGTACTAACTTACCCTACCACAAGGCCGACAACTCATGCATAGGGTATGACCTGCCGCGACCGAGTTTCGAACCTGCGATCTCCGGATTCGAAGTCAGACATGCTTACCACTACGCCACCGTTGAGGCTAAATACTATACAATGTATAGATGTTGACTAAATGTAGTATTGCGGTGTAAGCGTGTAACTTTTCCAACGTGAAAAATGCAATATCTAAAAGCGATCTGGGTTGTTTAGGCCTGTTCGTTAAATATCACGATCGCGAAAAAAGGTTTTAGAAACGAAATATCCAAAATAATAAATGAATTGTCCTGATTGTAATTGTTGGTAAAGCATTGAACACAAGACACCAAAACTTTCTAATGGCAAGTTCAACGTTTGTATTATGTTATATTCTGATACAAACGTTGTTGCCATTAGAAAGCATTATAATTATAGCATAGGTAACCATACATACTGCCACAATGCATCAACTTAAAACCTTCATGCATGGTATAACATTGTATATTATATCGACCGTTATGCTGTTCTGCCAAAAGCAACTTAACATAACAACCAAACATGCTCCATTATTGTATGTATATACTGTCAACTGTACAGTACTGCCATTAGCCACTTAATATAACTACCATAGAAGGTATTAAATGTATCTTTTACTATCCCCTGTTCTGTACTGCCATTAGCAACTTAATATTTATAACCACCTCAGAAGGTCTTCTTCTTCTTCTTCCAATATTGAGCAGGATCTTTATAGATCGATATTTGCTCACCGAAAAAAACTCATTGTGGCGGTTGATGGTGTTGATATCATAAGTTTATAGTTAAGCACTGTACTGTATTGCCTTTAGCCACTTAATATAACCACCATAGAACGTCTATTAATGTTTTTTTTACTATCCGCTGTACTGTACTGCCATTAGCAACTTAATATAACCACATTATATATTTTGTATTTCTGCCTATATCCAGTCACACAAACATAATTTGTGACTGTCTGTATTGTTTAACTTTATATATATAAACTTTTACATCATCAATATTATAAATAGTCTACGAATTTAGTGGGTTTCCGGGACAACCAACTTTTAGTTTAGCAGCCAACAGTATCCAAATTTCATAGACTTTGTATAAACATGTTATAAAATTATTATTCTTGAAACTATTCTATGTTGCCATTTTGTATGGTTGCCAACTTGTCAAATACATTACAATATTTATTTATAGTGATGACTTGTTGTTTGCAATCGCAAATGGTCAAAAACCATACAAAATCTTGTTTTTTGTTGGCGATTTTCTGGTATTATTGACATTGTGGATTGCAAATTTCCCACATCATTTTTAAAGGGTGGTTCATTCGATACTCAAACCCATCTCCCACTCGGAAAGCCTGGGATAGATTTGACGCAAATATATTGATATTTAATACATGTATATTTGCATATATATTCTCATAGGTGCCCGTCTCCGACATTGCAACCGTCAGATCATTTTAGTTACTATCTAGGTTTTCTCTCTGAGCGGGGATTTTATAAAACACGTTACATAAAATGCCTGCTCTAAGTGACCATAACAAATTTGAACATTAAAATACGGTCGCTATAGTAATCGCTCATCTGTTCAATTCGAGAAATTAACAGGTCCGTCAGACCAGGGGGGTGGGTGGTAGACTTAGCCACCCCATAATGTCGATCGTGACGTAACAAACTGGGATATCACTTATAAATGCTTCCCATCTGATAAAAAGACAGTCTTCATCCGTAAATCGTCAGAATTCTTCGCAAATCGCGTAAAAAGGATATACTTGGTTTTCTGAACAAGGAAAAATTGTAAAAACATCATAACTTTATCGTCATTCTCGTACCCCAAGGTTATCAAGATTCTCGAAGCTAGTATAGAGAATCCTATTGCAAGAATATATTGAGTTTAGGATGTTTTTCTTCAGTTTACATTTATTTTGCATTTGATCAATGGAGGGAATGTTAACGTACGGTGCATTATGCATTTCACATATTGCAGGTACAAATTTTCCGTCTGAATGTTTGAGTCAGTTTGGAAATACGCTGCTAAATATTGAGAAACGGGCTGCGAGGTTAATTGTTGGATGGGTGACCACAGGGATTGTCGTTGGCTCGGTGCACGTTTCTTATACCTTAGGCTGGCAAAATATTCGGTACACTTCGGCTATTCCCGTGCTAATAGTGATCGTCATTTTACGGAATCATCCGAGAGATAACCACTAATGATTTTCTAATCTTGTAAGTCCATGCGTTTTGCCCCTCAGTCAAATTTATGAAACCACAAGATCACTAGCGGTAAGCGACCTGATTGGATGAGAGCCTTGAGCGAAACTTCATTCACGTGCGCTCTATTGATACCTAATACAATGGTGTAGACAATCGGTAAAATGTGTGAAATGTTTGTGTTGAAATTTCAAAGCTCGCACCTGTCAAATCAGTTGTTTGGATACTTTTATACAGGTAAGACATTTGATTTTTTTAAAGATTTATTTGGAATTTATTTTGTTTAAAATGATTGTTTATAAAATCTGTGTCGCTATGATGTAATATACATTGTTCGTGTGTCTTTGATACCAAATTTTCATTTATTTATGACATGAATCTTCAATTGTGGTTTTAAAGTTCAACTGAATGAATGGAATTTTTTCGAAACGTTTTGAAAGTCTACTGATCAATGTTGATCAACTTGCTGCAATTAAGAACCTTGTATCCATTTACAAGTCTGCCAATTAGCATAACATGTTGTTAAGAACTTGAGATATAATACTGACATTAATGTATTTCATCATTATGAGGATGAAGCATTTGTGCAGAAAAGTTTCTCGTCTGAGTTGGTCGGCATAAGATATTGTTTTCTAGTGATCATCTTCACGTTTTTAGATTTAGATACACACGGGTTAATAGTAGACCTTGTTAAGAAACATTGTGGTTCGTTCCCATTATCCAGAGAAAACTGAAAGTTGAATAATTTCTAAATATGTTATATTGTATGCTTGTAATAGTTCCCACATGTGTCTTTAATGTACGTTCATATATTCTAACTCAATGTTTTGTCTATTTCATGTATCGCAGACTTCCTTGTTCATCACCATATCATCTGATGTCTTACCAAACAACACAGATCTGATGGCTTTGTTATTGATACATGTATACATGAACATGGTCTTATCAAACATAGAACTGAACACTGTGACACTCTTTCTATCCTGCATTCTTTGGTAAGTAGAACTGTTTTTCAGTTTTTATTCTTTGAAATTTTGTTTTTGTTGAGTTTAACGCTGTAGCAACACCTTGTATAGGTCATATAATGGTGGCCAGTCAACCTACTCACTGTTTCTGGAAAGGCTAAATCGCTGAATTAAGCTCACAGTTAACCAACTACTAGAAGCATACTATTGTCAGTTACTGACAACTGCCTTACATGATTAAGAATCATTGTTAGGAGGGAAAATGACCATAGAAATTATTTCATGACCAAGCACCAGGAAAGTATGCCTTGACAGGAATTGAACTCACAACCCTTCGACTTGGGTGCTACCAACTGAGCTAGCTGGATGACTGCATAATAAATTATTTGCTGATAAAGCTGGACAAAATTAACCAGAGCTTGACCTTTTTGGAAGAATTTATTTAACTCAGTATTTACTGTCTATAATTTTGTCTTCTTTTAGCAATCACACTTTATAGGAAGCTTTCAGGGAAAATACATGTATAATCAATTTTCAAAACATTGCATGTTCTTGTACTTAAAATTTTGGATTCATCCATTAATAGGGGAAACACATGGGTCCACCCTACTTTGAGTAGTTTTAAAATGTAAAATTTTCAATGAATTTTTTTTATTTATTCAGTTTGTGTGGCTCATTGAATAAGAGTTTAAATATTACTCACTTGCTTTTATATAGATAATAAAAGAATATTTTTGAATGTATTCATCCATCCCTTTTTCCACTGGTAGACTGTTCTTTTGGTTAATCGATGCACCATGTTAAACCAAACAACTTATACTGAAAAACAATCTGATTGAAACCTGATCTACAATTTTACTGCCCGCATACTCGCTAATGTAGATCTGGCCTTTTCCAAACAAAGTTCATGTTCAGGTGACCCTTTCTCATCGTAATATTCATGACGAAATTGTTATGATACATAACTTGTTTTCATCGTCTAAGTCACGAAATTTGAAATAAGTCGCCCAATCACAGACTGTGAATAATACCACTGTTAAATTAGCATGCAAACATATAAGTGTAAAAATAGAAATTACGAAAAACAAAATGTGATTTATAGTGTTTTTGTTTAGATGAAAGCTACGTATTGATTGATGGACACAAAGTTAATCTCCACGGACCTTGCATTGACTAAGTAGAGATCCAGTACGACAATGCTCTACAGGATCTCTGTTTACGGAGATTGACTGAAAAATGACTTTTGTTTTGATAAGAGTAGATACTATAAAACTGTGCCATAATATTGTGTACTTACATATTTCCCATAAACGAATAAGTCCAAAATTAAAAGTACAAAAACATGCCTTGTTTAAAAAATTGATTTATAATTGTATTATTCGTATACATGCATTTGGAAAATTTATGATATAATGTAAATGAAGTGTGTAATTATTCTTATAAGGAAGTTCTGATCAGGTTTATACTGTCAGACTATAGGCCTACTTGTAAATAAATTTAGCTATGGAACAAGTCACTTTTTACATACTTCCATCAGTGACTGACAAGTGTTCTACATGATATAGAATAAGTAGTAGGAGGGAGATTGTCTACAGAAATTATTTCATGATCAAGCTCTGACAAAGAATGCCCCTGGTAATTGAACCTATGACTCTTTGATAAGCAGACTAGTGTGCTACCAATTTAGCTAGCCAGACAGCTATCCAACTAGTTTCAATAGCGCTGATAATACATTGTTATTATATTATTTAAAATTTAATATTTTATGTTTGCAGGACGTTTACCACAAGATGTAGACGGAAGTAGTATGTTGTTTACTGTGCGCTGTTATATACCCATATGTATGAGCTTAACATATTGAATAACAAGACATGGTGAAACACTCTACACATAGTTTATGGGAAAGTTGAAAATGAAGAGACGACAAAAGCTAAGTTTTTTTTATATTATGTATTTTATATCATTATGTGTCCAATGGTATTATCCATTTTCCTAATCTGATGGTTCCATATTCCTGTTTTGTAATGATCTCGGCCAGGAAGTCTTTATGTTTTGTTAATTATCATTGATTTGTTAAATACAAAGATGATCTTTACAGTTCGGAACCATCAAAGATTCTATTATATATACATAGTGTCTTGTATTGATTTGTATGGTTTTGGACCATGCTGGTCACCTTTGATTCTGTCTTATTGATGTGTCAATGATACCTTACATGATAATACAGTGTATTTACTCAAATTCATCTTTGGGGATTTCAATTTACTTGTAATATTTTTATACATGGAAGGTTAGGTGTAAAAATTGATCTTTTTTTCTTGGAATTTAGCATAAAAAGCATATCTGCTTTTGTTCCACGTCTGTAAGGGTAAACTTTTATTCAAATGGTACACTTTCTTATGATGTAAGGATATCATTGACTTTGTTTGTTTGTGTTTTCTCAACTGTCAAAATATGAATAATTTTACCGTGACTTCTTGCATTTAATGTTTGTTGTCTTGAATTGTGGGATTCATACTTGGTGTTTTCAGATGGGGTAAAATATACTTAAAGTTTTTAAGTTTTAATGCCTGCTTGCTGTGACAATGTTTGCGTTCATAGAGAACCTATTCAGTCATTGTGAAATTATTCAAATTTTGCAGTTTAGAAAAGCAACTATATACGTACATGTAAGTTTCCACTGGTATTATTTTTGGAAATGTAATTTTCACCATTCATTTGAGGCTACATTCATTACTTAGTAGGTTTTGTATGTTTGTTGCATCACAACAGGAACATTATTCTAGAATATACTGAAACACAGGCTGTCGGCACCATCCCAAATCAAAAACACTTTGTATATATAGTGTTTTTGAATCGGGACCATACAGACCGTCTGTGTTATCTGATATTATCGTTATCCATGTTTATTGATGTTAACGAAAGGGAGATAATTCAGTATTGATTTTTTTCTGTATAAAAAAGATACATCATTGATCTATATAGATCAATGAGATACTGTATTACTTCCCTTTGATCTATATTAATAAACTTAGTAAGTAATGTTTATTTTAAAGATACAAGTTAATAGAGGCCAGATTTGAATTACATACGCAGGTTAATATAATATTAAAGATTATTATTTTCTCAAATTTTCTCATCTTATGCAGCCTATTTAACAATTTCAACAATTAGCAACTTGACTTTATTTAATTTTTTAAACTTTTATTCAGATTATGGTCAATATTTGTGTTGTTAGTTTTCTTTTATACAGTTTTTACATACAGTTTGATAATGAATCATCACTTTCATTTTTGTCATGTGAATTCATTTTTGTTGTTTCTTGAAGCAATTAACACATTCTTACAAAAAAGTAATTTACAATTGTACTTAGTTTTGTCTTTTAAATTGTTATTTATATTTTCTTACATACCTTCATATAAGTAAGTAAATTTGTTTTCCTTTTTTGAATTCAAGAAATTGTTCATTATATTTTTAAGAAGTGCAATATTTTTTACTTCTCTATTAGTGTGACTAGGATATTTAAATTTAGGCCACAACAAATTGATCATATGTTCTATGGATTTTTCTGGAAAAAAATGGGGAAAGCGAGGGAAGAATTTTTTTTAAAAAAGTCTTTATTCACTTGCTTTATATAGCAGTTTGACCAAATTTTTATGAGCGAGCGAGGAAATAAAAATATTTTTTTATAAAAACTGTCAAAATTAAGGTGCGAACAAATCCATAAAACTTATGATCAATTTGTTGTGGCCTTACCTAATGAAATATTTATGTGTCAGTTCAAAACAAGTCTAACTTCATGTAAATAAACAAGAATGTAGACTTGTTTTGTACTGATCTATCAATATTTCTTGAATTTTATGCTGTTATCATTTACTATTCATTATAGACTTACTCCAGCTGGGAGTTCAGTTACCGCGAATGTTACAGAACGTTCAGTACCAATACATTTGAAAGTCCACGGCCATTTGCTGCAAATAATCTCAGACATATTTAGACACTATTTTGAAACTACGGGTGTTGAAGTAAACAAATATATGGACGAAGAGTTTCAAATGTATTGTTATGTAATGGTCTGTAATGTTCCTGGTAACTGAACACGCCCCAGGTCTCAGGTGCTGCGTTTTTCCATGTTATTTAAAAAAAAACAACATTTTTTTGTTACACATTTTTCAATGGAATTATGGAATTTTGTAAAATGAAAACTTTTTTTGGTACTTTTGGCAAAAAAACTGTGAATGGTCTTTTATAATAATAAGTACATGGGAAAAATGACATTCGAGTTCTGGATATTGTCTATTGAAAATTTGTTCTAGAATAATGTTCTTGTTGAGTTGTACAAGCATCAATCCTAAGTCTTGGGTTTTGGGATAGATTATGAGACTGCAAGGTTTGTGGAACCTGAATATACTGGAAGTTGGTTGTGAGCCCAAGCCCCGACCGTACCGTTGATGTCACTAAGCAAGGTTGGGTGGAGTGTCGTCTGATTAGAGGGGTCATACTTAATGTTCCTGATATCTTGTATTGGCTGGTAAATTTCAGAACCTTCGATCTGGACAGTGTTGGTGGGGTTTGTAGGGATGGTAGGGAGTTGTGTGTATGGGGGGTGGAAGGGTAGGTGTGTATGGGATTGTTGGGCTGATTCATGTTGTGGGCGGGGTGATAAATGGTGTTATCTGAAAGTATCTGAGAAAAGCTGGTGGGTATTCCATGATTTTGTGCTATCAGAAGTTTGTAATGTTGGACAGTGAGTTGAATACAAAGAGTGACTGTACAAGGGATGATCCAAAATTAGTTAGAAGGCTCATAGTCAGTGTGTTTATTTGAATGTACAACTCAGTACAGTACTTAGTTTGTACAGAAACAAACACAGAACTATGTCCAACAGATGAAGTTAATGAGTTTATTTAAAATAAACAAGACTTGTTTATTTTAAATAAATTCATTAACTTCATCTGTTGGAAATAGTTCTGGGATGAATGGAATTTCATATCTTCCAGGACTGTGTATCTCCAGTCAAGATGTGATGCCATTCAGATCATGATACAGTAGTTGTGATACAATATGTTTCATGGTATAATATTAAACTTGCCTTCAATAGACTTTTGTATTGGTTATGGGATAAATTTGCCAAACCAGTGAATCTTAGAATAAACCTTTTAGGTTTAAAGAGTAAACTCAATACATGGTTCACTAAGTTGGCCAAGCATAGCATCCAGTAGTAAACAAATATGCATCAAGGGCAATTTCAACCTTGTTTATATACATGTAAAATTCAAATGGAAATTATATGATTAGAGTAGTGATAGGGTATTTATCAGAGTTCATAATTTAGATGTTCATGAGACAGTCTGTATTTATTAATCTGCTCCTATGTAATTATTACCCATACAGTAAGATTGAACTTTAAAAATATCAAATATTTAGTCACAGACCATTAGCTCAACGATTCTCTAATTCATTTGTAATATATTATTATATATGAATTAGAGTATCATCAAGCTAATGGCCTATATATTTAGTCATATTGTTTATGTTTACATTCAGTTATTTTGTTGTGTTATTGAAATTCTACAAATTAATATTGTTTCCAAACAGAAAGTTTTATTTCATTTCACTATTTGGTCATTTATATTGCGATTTAATTATCCTTTTTGTTCAGTTATACAGTTTGGCAATACATCAGTTTGATAATGCAGCCCTTGTATTTATGGCGTACTATTTATTTGTATTTGAATTCAATTTTTGAGTTTGATTAACTTGTAATATTGTTTATATATAATGTTTTTTTTAGACTTTACCTTCGGTCTGTCGGCATAATTGGAGCATTTTAGTGTTTTTGCTTTATTATAGATATTGGTAAGAATATTTGTAAGCATGCAGCATGCTACAATTACTTGAATAACTGGCTTACAATTGAATTGGCCTTTACTCGACTTAATGCTCTTAAAGCTTAGTAATTGAACATCTCTATGAAGAAAATGCATAATTGTTTCTTCAGTTGACTAGCCTCACTGTTGGATTCATTAAGGATGAGCTATACAGTTTGTGTCAAGTCTGTTGCTTTGAATATTTGAAGAGAAAACTCTTTGAACACCCCTTACCAAATCATTTCTGTCTAATGTGACTTCCTATACTCATATTGTCACTGTTGAGTCAAATCCTCTTAACTTTACCATTTGGAATTGAAGTTACAAGGTTTTGACTCAACAATGACAGAATGACTGTGTTCATGCTATACTTGTATGATATTGGTGTACATGCCATCACCACTTTGTGATAAGATCATGCTCATGTATTATCTTTAATGCGTTCTCTTCTTAGTGTCACATAGTTCTGATAATTTTGGATCATCCCTTGTACAGTATTATCTATGAGGAGTGTTATAGTTTCATGACAAGTGTTTTTTTGTCATTTATTGACAATTTGTTCTGATCTCTTGGTCAGTTTCTGTAGACACTGTATACTGCACAGGTGACAGACCCAAATATTCCTTATTATAGTATATTTAGATAATACTCTATATATACTAAAATAGGAAAATTTTGGTTAATCACCTGTGGTTTTCTGAATTGTATATGTTAAGTATCTAAGAGTATAGAGCTGCATGTGTTTGTTGTGTACGTATGTAAAACACAATGTAGCAGTATGTTCATATGCAATGTCATAATTAAGTTCTCTGCATTTCAAAATGTATTTGGCATAATATACCATGCTCAGCAACAGCTTGACTGAGTACTTGACTTAAGTACATGATGTGTATGGACATTTACATGACATTATCTATTAGCCTATTGAACAAGGGTTTACCATTGCATTTTTTCGTACAATCAAGGGGTTGTGTTTGTGAGCATTTTATTGATAATTAATTATAAAGGTCACTCTTGGAAGGTCCATTACATTGTGTTAGTCTATATTTAGACCATTTTGAAATGATTTCTTATCAATATTTGAATAAAGTAATTTACCATCGCATATAGCTTTATACATATCTAATATAGTAATTGAATCTTTTAAGCCCGTTTCACATCAGCCGTGCGATTTTTCGTCGTACAATTTTTAATGCAAACGAAATTGCAGACGAATTGCAGCCGCCCCAGATACATCAAACTTTCCGTTCAATCATCATACGGCGGTCGTACGACGCTCTCACGACCCGTCGGTTGTTCGTCACAATAATGGCAAGGCTGTCGTACAAATACTAACTAGTTTCGTAAGACTGTCGTTAGATTTCGAAAAGTTTCGTACCTCATCTGTACGTCAATCGCACGACAAACGCAAACTTGTACCAGAGTCGTACGATATTCATGCGAGCACCTAATTCTTTAACTGACATGCCACTGTCTCAAGAATGATGTACGGTTGTCGTACGGCAGTCGCATAACTGTCTTGCGACTCCAAAAATCCAAAAATTGCATAGAGATCGCAAGAAAAATAAACATGTTGAAAATTTGACTTGCGAAGTCTACGACGATGCGATCACCTGAAAGAACGCACAACTGTTTTAAGGTGTTGGTAAGAAGTTCTGTGATTTTTATTTGTTTTGGAGGTCAGTCCTGAACAAATACATCTACCGTATTTCAGATCCTCTCCGATTTAGAAAATGCGCAAAATCCAGAAGTAGTCCCTCAGTATATAAGTATAGAGCAATTCAAAATGATCGTCTGCAATGACAGGCGCAATAATTCCTGAAATACACTTGTTAATCGGTCTTCACCTAAGAGTATGTATAATAGCTTAAGCGTCTCAGTAGAGATCTTTACGTCGCATTATGTAATAGAATGGTATCAACTTTTTAGTTACGCCCTGTCGATAGTGCCTGTTTTCAGTAGAGATATTACATCAGCTTATGTAATAGAATGGTTCATAGGAATAGTTTAAATATCGTAGTAAATGATTTTGAATGATATCTGAATAGTGGACTCTATCTATTTTACATACATCTGCAGTAGAATAAATGTGCATAAATGATGACTTAGAAGCGGTTAAAATAGCATTGTTCTAAGAATGACCTCTTTACTTGTTGTGATTGAACACACATTAAAAGTGTTTTCGCCTGCCTGACCATTTTACCTGATGTATGTATCTAGGTCGATTGTTTGAAGTGTTATGAACTGTAGAAATGCTGCTCTAACTATTACATAACTGTTCTTAGTGTACTAATGTAGTTGGAGCCGGAAATCTCATTTTACTTTTTAAACCGGAACAAATTCAGTGCCTTCAGGGCTTTGATTAAGAAAATGTTGTCGTACGGCTGCCGCAAGGGTGATGTGAAATAGGCTTTACCGGGTACTTGTCTTGAAACTTGTGGGACACTCTTAGTACTTGAAGCTTTTTACCCCCAGTATATATTTGACATTATATTCATTTTGTTATAGTGATTATAACAAATTTGTCAATAGAGAACTGTATAGACTAAGTATAAATAATTGTAACTTAATTATGATTTTGACTTGAGTGAAATTTTGGTTTGCTATTTTACTATTGTAGTCCTATTAAGTATAGCTAAGTAAAATTATTTATAATTTCTCTTTATTTCGAAGAATAAATTAATATGCAAAATAATACTTTCATATCATATCAAGTCATCCTTGATGATTATGGTTATGTTGTAGGCCTACTGCAGTGTGTCTGTATTAATCAATTGTGTAAACATGAACTGTTAGGTCCTTTTGATGTTTGAACCCACCCGTTAATGGGGAAGCACTTTGCAATTCTTTTTCAAAGTATATAAATCGCGTTTGATTAATTTCGGTTTGTATTTGATTCATGGATTTAATATTAACTTTTATTTGTTAATTGAAGAGTAATGAACTTCATTGTTGATTTCTATGCATGAAAACTGCAGTCTTGCTTTAAAAGTTATTTTTCTTGAATGTTAGAAAATTGTACAGCAATTAGCCTTGTTGTGAGGTAGTTAGAACCATAGTCTGTCTGCACTTATCAATTCTCAACCATGGGTACCAGGAACAAAATTTTTACCATATTCATGCATTATATAGAATGTAATGAATAAGTTAGGTAAACTTTATACCTGGCACCTGTGAATGATTTTTTGTCATTCTAAAGATTGCTTTGGAATGAAGAATCAGATTTTTTATTGATGTGAAATGTAGATTATTATATGTCTCATCTAGATATATGACATCTTAGGTCAGTCTTAGAAATTAGTATATGAAAGTGGTTTTCCAAACAGGTTGATTTAGCATCAAGCACTATCTCTTGTTTGTAAAATTTTTGTTACCCAAAAGAAATTTTGGTTGTCGGAATTAAAAAGGTGTGGTTCTGGGCAAGGACCCTTGTTCTGGGCAACTGGACACCTACTTATTTCATAGACTGTTTGGTACTGAATGTATAATGAGATTATGATACTTATGGTACTAAGTGGGTATTGATGTAATGCTGGTGCATATTTACCTGAGACAGTTTAATACATGTGGGGCTTTGCTTATTATACCCCCGCTTCGAAGAAGAGGGGGGTATACTGTTTTACCCTTGTCCGTGCGTGCGTCCGTCCGTTACAAAATTTCCGTCGCAGTTTTCTCAGCAACTATAACATGCAGCAGCCTAATACTTTGCATATTGCTTCATCCCATAGTCCCATGTGGTGTAAAGCAATTTCATGCTCCTTGCTCATCTATTTCCTGTTTGTCGCATATTTTTAGATTTTTGCGGGGGTATCACTAGTGAGCATTAGCTCACAGATTTACTTGTTATGTCTGAATTAGTGACTGTGTTCCTTTTTCAAAGGTTAATTTAACTAGTTTATCTCAGAATTTTAGGGTAAACTGTAATTAGAATTTCAAATTACAGATATAGGGTAAACTTTCATTATTTATTGAAAATTGAAAATATAGGAAGTATGAATTTGAAAGCATTGAATTGAATTTGAATTGCGTTTCAATGTGAATTTAATTAGATAGAATAAAACAAAAATTAATTCAAATTGAATCAAATCAAAATGATTTGAATTGAATTCAAATTGTCTTTTAGTTTAAGTTTGAATTTGAGTATTTTCAATACACTCAGTTACTTTTAAGGTTTCATTGGTCAAGTGGTCTAAGATGCTGGATCATGATCTTTTGATCCTTCTCTGCTGTGAGTTTGATATAGTTTAGATATAGATTTTTTTTAATATAGATTATATATAGTTTTCCTTTAGATTTCATTTAAAAAATGCTTGATTTTCCAAAATATATTGTATCAGCCTCCTTTTTTTGCATACTAAACAGGGTCAGTTTACCTCATTTGATATGTTGGAGTGGTAACGTGGGCATTGATTGCACATAGACATTGGATTGTCTATGGTTTTGCCTCTTACTTTCTGATAGCTACCTGCATATCATTTGAGAAGTGCAAAGTTGTTTTATTTTTGCTGCAGCATTTAGTTAGGATATTTCATTTTGTATAATTAGGTAGAATTTTTTTAGATTCCACATAATTTTCCTTTATATTTTTTTCTTGATAACATTTAGTTTTATGTTTCATGGCTGGTATGTTAGAAGCATCAAACTCACTGCAGAAAAGAACCAAAAGAGCATGATTCAGCAGTTTCAACCACTTGATCAATAAAATCTTGTTAGTCATTGAGTGTAATTAATAAAATTAATAAATAATATGATATTATAAGATGTTCATGTTCTGTAGGAATTTCAAAAAAAGCAATCATTATATAATGATATAAGATAATTGATAAAGCATTATAAATTTTTCATGACTTACAGCATTTTCATATTCATAAAATGTTATAAAAACTAAAGGAACCAGCCTATGCTGTTAGTATAGGACATGCTATTATTTATTGTAGACAGTCTTTTGACTTTCGGTGATTTTGCTTAAGTTTCTACAACCAGTCAAAAACTAACAATTCAAATGCCTGACCAGTTTAACCTGAGGAGTGATACATGTGTCTATGATTTACTATGCAGTTTATATGTAGTTCTGTCAATCAACTGACACATGTTCGTTTCAGTTTCAGTAACAAGTATAAGCGTATGAATGGGCGGAGTCAAAGCTCGTTAATACCCCGAGCAGTAGTATTTGCCAGTTATACTTGAATCTAATGTGTAAGGAATAATCATAAGAATGGATTCGTTAGGTTTCAATGTACAAGGAAGTCTGTCTATATTGCAACACTTTGAGTTCATTTCATTACATGTGATGAAAAGAAAGTTGGATTTGGTGCTAGGTATCTAAGAAACTCTTCAATTGGGTTGGGAAGCCAATAAATGGGTGGGGTGCTTGATATCTTAGAAACACTTCAATTCGGTTGGAACGAGGAGTGATGGGCAGGGCGCTTGGTATCTAAGAAACACTTCAATTGGGTTGGAACAATGAGTGATGGGTTAGGTGCCGGGTATCTAAGAAACACTTCAATTGGGTTGGAACAATGAGTAATGGGTTAGGTGCCGGGTATCTAAGAAACACTTCAATTGGGTTGGAACAATGAGTGATGGGTTAGGTGCCGGGTATCTAAGAAACACTTCAATTGGGTTGGAGCAATGAGTGATGGGTTAGGTGCCGGGTATCTAAGAAGCACTTCAATTGGGTTGGAGCAATGAGTGATGGGTTAGGTGCCGGGTATCTAAGAAACACTTCAATTGGGTTGGAACAATGAGTAATGGGTTAGGTGCCGGGTATCTAAGAAACACTTCAATTGGGTTGGAGCAATGAGTGATGGGTTAGGTGCCGGGTATCTAAGAAGCACTTCAATTGGGTTGGAACAATGAGTAATGGGTTAGGTGCCGGGTATCTAAGAAACACTTCAATTGGGTTGGAGCAATGAGTGATGGGTTAGGTGCCGGGTATCTAAGAAGCATTTCAATTAGGCTTGGACGAGGGGAGATGGGTGGCATGTTAGACCTGTATCTTAGAATCTCTTCAATTAGGTTTGGAGAAGGAAAGATGGATGAGGTGTTTTGATATCTACAAAACTGTTCAAAAATGCATCTTTACACAACTGTCTATTTTGCTTGTGTGTATAAATTTATCTTTATTTCATATTATACATGTATGTTGAAGTCTCAATTAATGATCTTGACAAAATTTACAGAATTAAATTAACTGATTTAATTAAATTTATCAAAATCAATAACAACTTATACAACTAGCTGTAAACATTTTAGGTGCATAGTAACTGTTGTCAAATGGTATAGCAAATTTCATTGGAGTCTTTTAAAATTCTCAAAATAATGAACTTAATCTTTAGTTGACTTGTTTGGTACTTAATGCTGAATAGAATCTAGTTTAGCAGACCCCCACTATTGCCCATGCTCAGACGTTGCGTTGTTTACAACTTTTGGATGCCATTTTGCATCTGTAAAAACATTATCCATTTCTTAAATTTTTAATTATTTTTAATAACTATTTTAGTATGCTTTTTTGTTATCCACTTTTAATATCAGCGAATGGGCAGCCCCCATATTAACAGAAAATTAGCGGCATTTAATTTAGCGTGTCTGCTCATAGAAACAGAAAGCTGAGCGTGCATATTTATCATGGTGATGGAGACTTGCAAAGCTGGTATGTTGGATCAGAAAAAACAGACACAGCTATAGAATTGAAATATGGGCTTTTATTTACAAAAGCCATAACATATAACAAAGTGAAAATAAAAACTGAACATAATAAAATAAATGTTTAAAACCAACATATCAGGGCAGAAAATACATTTACTTCCGGATGCACGAAACTAAATGTGTTCCCTGAATGCTTGTAGTTGGTTTAATGGACTGACTTGACCAGGTCTCATACTCTGTGCAGAGTTTGAGTATTTTCAATACACTCAGTTACTTTTGAGATTTCATTGGTCAAGTGGTCTAAGCTGCTGGATCATGATCTTTAGATCCTTCTCTGCTGGGTGTTAAATATAGGCTGATTTAACAAGTTGTTATATGATAGGATTGTTTGCTTAGGTTTCAGTTTAATTTCTTACCAAAATATATTTTATCAGCCTCCTTTTTTTGCATACTAAACAAGGTCATTTTACCTCATTTGATATGTTGGAGTGGTAACGTGGGCATTGATTGCGCATAGACATTGGATTGTCTATGGTTTTGCCTCTTACTTTCTGATAGCTACCTATATATCTTTTGAGGGATGCACAGTTTTTTTTGGTGTGTTATGTTAGATAAATAGCATTTACTTTAGGTTTTTTGCATTGTATTTTTTTTCGTATTATGTGGAATCAAATTTAAGGTCAAAATATCCCATTGGATATGTTGGAGTGGTAATGTTGGTATTGATTGTCCATAAACATTGGATTGTCTATGGTTTTGCCTCTTACTTTCTGATAGCTACCTGTATATCTTTTGGGAAGTTCAAAGTTTTTTTTTCGCCAGGAAGTTGCATTTAGTTAGGATATTTCATTTGGTTTTTAGGAAGAAGTCAAACTTTAAGATTCCACATATTTTTCCTTAAATATTTTTTTCTTGATATCATTTAGTTTTATGTTTCATGGCTGATATGTTAGAAGCATCAAACTCACAGCAAAGAAAGACCAAAAGAGCATGATTCAGCAGATTAGACCACTTGATCAATGAAATCTTGTTAGTTATCAAGTGTATCAAAAATACTCAAATTTGGCACACAGTTTGAGACCTAGTCAAGAGTTCATGTGATAGTTTATAGTTGACATTTTATGCTGGAGAAAACTTGGTCAGATTTCATATTTGTTAGAGTTCATATTGCATATTGAATTTCTAAAATTTGATCTAAACAATACCATATTTAACTAAATTTATCTGGAATCTAGAAACAGTCATAAAGAGACAATCATTCTTCCACATGTGGGGAAGCATTGTAATGGAAAGTTCTAGCTTGTATTGGAATAGTTTGATGTAGCTTACCAAGTAAATTACTGTATCTTTTGTCAAATATATATCCTTTTATACTCTTTCTATAGAAAGAGGTACAGGAAAATATAGTGCAGGAACTGATATCCCCACAATCTTATGCAGGCTTTTAAAAGTTGAATGTGTTTCCTCTGTTAGAATTCAAAATCCAACCACTTGTTAAATATTGATAAAATTTAGTATAAGACTTTGTTTCAATTATTTAATACCTTACAGTTTGTATTGTTGATTGTTGAAATTAGGCATCAGGATTTAATGTTCATTTTAGTGAAATATTGGATTAGATGAGTAAATTTACTCCTGGCTTTATAGTATTTTCAAAATATACTATTCATCAACTAAAATATGAGGTCCAGTGTTTTGATAGATAAATGTAGCTTATTTTATGGGTTTTTTTTATAACATTTACTAGGAACATGTATAAAAGCCCTATTCTACAATTTTGACCCATTATATATAGTATTCTTAGCCATTCTATAGTCTTTATATTCTGTTGGGTTTAAATTATGATTAACAACATCCATAGTATGCATGGTTAATTGAATTCAGGTTATCTCCCTTGTATCAGGTAAAAAGAATATTTTATTTTTCTGTTGATAATACTCCCAGTTAGAAACAACAGTTTTGTTGTCTGGAAACAATTAAACCGCAGTCAAAAATTATTTTAAAGTACTAGATCAACAGATCAACTTTGATATGTACAAAACATGCAGGTTAAGTTGTACTCATTATGTGAGTATATTCTGAACTCTTCTGTAATAGTTGAAGTTCATTTACTATGGTGATTACTATGATATTGTTTGTAATTGACTTCTTCCATTGTTCTGTACACTTGGAAATTGTAGATGTTTGTGCAATATGTCGGCCCATGTCTCTAGCTCCATGAAACACTAATTTATATATAATGTATGAATTAGAGTACCATCTAGCTAGCGGCCTGTCCGTGTAGGTTCAAGCACTGGTATAGGGTGCAAATTATATAACTTACGGCAACACCTCATGGATTTCAAATAGTGTACAGCAGGTCATATGCTTCCTAAGGAGGTATATTTCTGGTCAGCAATGGCTTGGAGTTCACAAATTACGGCACAACATACAGTTGTACCTAAGAGTGGGATTCTGTTTTTGTCGTTTACTTACAAAGTCATGGTATGATACTATATTTACTCTAGTTATGTATTAACCTGATACATTATAGCAGAATATTGTTTGATAATACTCATTTTTGCCATAATTGACCTAATGGCAATAGTGCCCCTTTTGTCAAATGTATTTGGTTTAGAAGAGCATTGTTGTTGGAAATGCAACGACCACTGTTTTTATGCTTACATTTGATCTTAAATGTATCAAACTTTTAACTAATTTTTTTGTCTTTACAATTTTATTGAATTTTAATAAATTAAATACTCTGCATCACATGAAGAAAAAGAGAACAGATTTATGTACTGACTGACCTATCTTGTAAAGAAAACATTGATTAACTTGTTAGTAAAAACAAAGTATGCTTTTTTTACTTTAAACCCATGAAAATCATGATTTACATTAAAAACAGATTAATAAATTACTACTGATTCAATGTTTTTATAAAAGAGTATAGTGATATTCTTTAAATACAGTAAGCACTCTATAGTATGACCCATACTTTTGTTGTAATTTTTGTAATTAATTCATCAATTAACAACATGTCATGCAATCAATGCCATCACTTGAGTTTCAATATTGTTAAACCTGTATATACAATACAAAAAAGTAGGCTGTGTGTGAATAAACGGCGTAGGTTTCTATAATTTCTTTTGGTCACTTCACTGAGTACACTTGTAAGTTGTACAGTGTACCAAATTTGTCATATTCTTTACTCTGAGTGCACTAAATGTGCATCCCCCAGTGTACTAAATTTGTCATATTCTTTACTCTGAGTGCACTAAATGTGCATCCCCCCAGTGTACTAAATTTGTCATATTCTTTACTCTGAGTGCACTAAATGTGCACTTCCCCTGTGTACCAAATTTGTCATATTCTTTACTCTGAGTGCACTAAATGTGCATCCCCCAGTGTACCAAATTTGTCATATTCTTTACTCTGAGTGCACTAAATGTGCACTTCCCCCTCAATACTTTGATGGCCCTTGAAGTTTTATTGGCTATCAGATGATTATGCCCTCTTTGTCTGATTGAAGATTTATACTTTATATACCAAGTGATAGAAGTTACAGAAACAAGTAAATGATGGTCATATACATACATTTGAATGTAAAAAAAAACAATATAATTTTCGTATTATTGTCAGCTTAGTTTTTCCATCTTTTGTTTATGATATTCGGGTAATTAGAAAATAAATAGTTTTTAAAATATATTTTATACATTATAAATGTGAATAGCTCTAATCATGCTTGATAACAGTGCTCCAAAATAGATCATATGCAATAGAAAAAAAATGTATAGATAAATCAAAATAATATATAGAAAAAAATGCAAATGATCCAAGCAAGTATAAAAAGAAAAAAAAAGATGGATCTAATATATAGAAAAAAATACAAATGATCCAAGCAAGTATAAAAAGAAAAAAAAGATGGATCATTGATGATATACAGTTGAAACTACAATATGATATACCAGATAACCTGGTAAAAGATCTACAATCTGAGCAATCTAGTGAAGGACCCAGTTATTTCTGGGGGGATAGCTAGATCGGAATATGTCATAATATACCAGATAAACTGGTACATGTAAAAGATCTAAAATCCGAGCAATCTAGTGAAGGACCCAGATAATTCTGGGGGGATAGCTAGATCGGAAGAAGATTGTAAAAGATCCACAATCCGAGCAATCTAGTGAAGGACCCAGTAAATTCTGGGGGGATAGCTAGATCGGAAAATGTCATTGTATTGAGTATTGTTTAGATGTTAATTACATTTAAAATGTTCATTCACAAATTCAAATGAAATCTTATTAAATTATTATTTAAGTATACTTACCCGGTAATATAAATATGTACTTAATGTACATTGTATTCATATATTAGAGTTGACTGAAATGTTAACAATGTATTATCATTGTAACAAATACTTAATTATGTTGTTTTATTCATTAAAGCGTATGTATTGTCTTTTGTTGAAGGTTAATCTCTGTGAGTTGGTTTGGTAAACCACACTCCATGGTCCTATATATGATAACAAATATTCCCATGAAACTACTCTTTACCATAGTCACCATAGCCCAGTATATGAGAACAAGGTTAGGTGACCCACCCTCCATGGCCCAGTATATGAGAACAAGGTTAGGTGAACCACACGCACACAATCCAGTATATGATAACAAGCATTCCTATGTAACTCAACTTAACCATAGTCACATGTTTGCTTTGGTTTGAAGGGTTATTCTTAGAGAGCTGGTGAGATGAACCACACGCCACAGTCCAGTATATGACAACAAGCATTCCCATGTGACTAAACTTAACCATAAGCACAATGTTTACTAAGTTTTGTATTGTAGATATAGGTTTATATAAAAACAGACATGTGTATGGCTTTGATAATGGTGACTTGTTTCCTTCGTTTATTGTTTTGATTAAATGATGAAACTATACTTCAGACATTAGTTGTGCGAAATGATTTCAATTAGGATTTTGTTGTTCTTATTTTTTGTACATTTTATCATGGGTTTGATAATAGTGACTTCCACCTTCCTTTATTTTCAATTATGCTGTAATATAGTATTAAGAAGATGGATTTCAATTAGGAGTTTTCACTGTTTTTTTGCATTTTATGAAGACATATTAAATATTGCAAATTGTGTGATAGACTAACTTGAATATATTCAATGTTTTCTATACAGATTTAGTCAGCTATGTATAGAATCTCTCATTTCTTCATTGTTAAGTCAGAGTATTTTTCATCTCTAAGAAATGCGAGTTTATTCTATATACTGAGTTATATTTGTTGAGAAATTAGTACAAAAATATTTTTTACCATCTGTGAGTGACTCTAGTAATTTAAATCTTTAATGGTTGCATTATAGTTATGACATACATGTGAGTATACCTCATCATAGCTTTGGTATTTTGAACATTTAATAAATTTAAGAAAATTGTATTGTATTTTTTCCTGATTGCTCTGGTTTAGAAATGATCAATAGTAACATAAACTGAGGTTTTATGTTAATCATATTGGTTGATACAAGGTTGTAGCGACTAGCTTAGTTCTTGTGACATGGTTACACTATTTTCATGATTATTATTCTTATATGAGGCAATACCTTTAATGTCTCAATAAACTTTTTGACGTCAAGAAAATTTGAACAGCTACTATCCAGCTATCCAGAAGAACTTAACTATCTGAACCTGGTTACTTTACTTTATTTGTCTACATCATTCATTTTCTGTTACAAGCTTGAACAACAGTGAATTATGAGAGCTTCATAGACCTAACTGAAAATTTCAATATAGACTTAATGCTAGATTGCGTTGTTTCCATCTCTGAACTGATTCTATTAATTAAAATTTAACTTTATGAGATTTGACCATATTGTTTTTGGCTGAAAACTGTTGAAATAAGGGCTTTCCAGTTCATGATAGTGATTAATTTTATTGCCAACTACTCGAACACTGCTATAAATTAATTAATTAATATATTTAATTTATTTCCATCTCTTAGCTGATCATTATTGATCAATAAATTAAAGTTGAAATAATATGGTTATGTAATTTTTGGCCTCATTATTTTGCTGAACTTATAGAATTCATTAAGTTTAGATGTCATATTTTTACAGCTAGAAAATATATTCAAACATTGCTCAGTATTCTTCAGTTTTATACTTATATTTGGAATTTGTCAGGATCATTGCTTGAGACTTCAATATAAGAATATGATCAATAGATTTATACGTTACTATGTAACTTAGGTAGCAACTTATCTTATTAAATTATGGGTTTGAGAAGGGTTTCAAACAAAAGTCTGACTGTCTATAGTTGAAATGTCTTTCATTAGTTTTTGTATCAGTGCAACTGATCTTCCATGATTGCTTCATGAGCAATGGGGCTCATTAGCTTATATGTTTATTCAGCATTGAAATAATTGAGACTTAAAATTACTTTCTATCTAACATAGCAATTAATTGATAATAAGGGTGACTTTGGCTAAGTTAATACATGTCTCAATACCTATCATTACCACAAACACTACTGTATTGGCATGAGTGAGACGCTTTTATTGTACAGAAATATACATCTATTCACAATACTTATCTGCTTATTACATTGACAATTAATATCAATAAATAAATATACATAAACACATATGTAAGTCAACAAGAAAAGTATTACATAATGATTTAATTATAACTCATTTCATAATATACAAATAACCATAACCTTGAATGATGTACATATATAAGGTAAATGTCAGAAAATACTGCGAGCCGGCTGCCCCAACACAAACCTTTTTAAAAGGAAGTGGAGGTAGAAGATAACCAAAACCCAGTCAGGGTTAACTCAAGGATAATTTCATTCACAATATTCCTTGTAAAGTTTCCTGTAAAAAGACCTTATCTGGAATCCAAATATATAGACCTTACCGTGCGTGTACACAGACTGTAAAGTTAGTTGCATTATTACTGAATAGCATGCACTATAGACCAAATATATCTTTCTTCTTACATGTATGTTTTTTCATTGTTACGGCGTAAGATCTGTCTGTATTGGGGAGGAAAACCCAAACATTTGAATTTCTGTATATAGCCTTAACCGAGGGCTTGCAAACAGTACAGTGTATATTACCACTGCCTGACATTTACTAATCTAGTAAAGATTCTTAGGAAATGTACTATATTGGAAACAAAATATTACTAATACATTTGTAATGTATTAAAGCATTATTAAGACAAAACATTCATAATCTAAGAATGATAATGTCTTCTATGAAATATGGTAAATCGAAAAAGTAGAAAAAAACAAAACATCATTAACAAGGGTACAATAAATGTACAACTACTAGTCAAAAATTGAATTTCCATACAAGTTCGTTCGCTTCGTAGAATGATTCGCCCTCCCCTTTATATATACCTGGAAAAAAACTGACCAACCGTTTTGGTCACGTGCATGTTGAGACAGCGGTTCTCGGCTATACTATGTAACGCAGAGAACAAAATGTATATTTGCATGATATTATTTAATATGTTAATATTTCATAATTCTCTGCTTATAATAAACTTCAAACTTTGAGTGTTGATAAAATTACATGAAAGAGGTTTAGACGACTGTAACATACAAGTTCATTGATAATACGTATAATCTAATTTCTATAAAACTTTAGGCAGATAAAATTTAGTATAATAAAATGGTGAAATGTGATGTTGAAATCTTCATTATAGTAAACAAATAGACATGATCTTAACTTATCATTTGAAGGAAAATTAACTAAATTTAATAAATTTAGATATATAATATATTTACTCCCATTTTACTTTCAAATCTAACTTTTCTCTGTGTGTTTTTTAGACACAATGGGATGGAATCAAAATTGATGATGTCATTTTTGACTAGGTAGATTTTTTCAGGATTTGACTAATGTTGTTGGTCTCATTTTGGGACACTTTGAATTAGGTCTCAAAAGTGCATGGTTTGAGGAATGCTCTTATAGAGCATGATTTTAGTGTATAATCTACATTTCACATCAATACATTCTGATTTAACTCTGTGTTTCAACACTGAGTATAAGTATGTTGTATCTAGACAATGGTCTCAGTTCATGAGCCTAGTACATTAAACAACAAATTCTGTTCTTTAATGTACTGAGATTCAAGGACTGAAACCATTGACCCCCCCCCCCATCTATTTATGGTTGGTTTGGATTTAACTCTTTGTTACAACACACTGTACAACATTACAAACTTCTGGTCTTATAAAATCATGGAAATGCCACCACCTTTCTCAGAGAACTCAGAGAAGCATCATTTTAAACCCTTCCCCCTCATGAACACCCACCTCTCATGCATGCTCCCTTCGCCTCTCGGACCACCCACTCCTTATCAACCCCCTATGAACTTCGCTGGCACTGTTTGGGTCACCCAGTCTGCAAGGTACTTGAACATTATGTATGCCAAAAACCCTCCAGGATTTTTCCAGTCAGGCTTTGGCACGTTCTCAGCCCATGTGATATCAGCACCACTGGAAGGGTCTTGCACGTGGGTTCATGTATCTCAACCTAAGGTATTGAAGGGGGAAGCAAACTTTGTTGGTATCATGATCTCTCTTGGGGTCCATGGCTAAGGAGTTAAGGGTTTTCTCTTGGGGTACATGGCTAAGGGGTTAAGGGTTTTCTTTTATTATTTTTCATTATTTTTATGAGTTGTAAGATATGTTGTATTTGAATGTTTTTTCTTATTTTACATGTAATCATTACCAAGAACTGTTGTTAGGAACTCAAAATGTTTCAAAAAATTTTGTTGTATTTTCTTTTTACAGAAAAACATCATTTGGTTTCAACACAATAACAACACATGGATTGATGGCAGAGTATGGTATGAAGAAAGAAGACATGGACTGTATATTGATGTGAGTTTTTTATTTTATTTATAATTTATTATTGTGTTTTATATTATGCTTCTTATATTGATAACTTTAATATTTTTATTGATTTTCATATTAACAACATGTAGATTGATGGTAGTGTTTAGGATGTCAAGAAAGTTTTTATATTGAGGTGGTTTCTTTAATCTTTTAAATATATTTTCATATCTTGCTTTATGGTATGCTTCTTATGTTTCTTATTTTTATAACTCGGCTTTATTTATGACTCTTAATTTGTTTCATTTATTTGTTCATTTATGTTGTTTCATGTTTTTTTATGTGTAAATAATATGTCTTTTTATTTGTAATTTTAGCGTTTGGTGTTTTTTTTCTATTTTCTACTTTAATTTATTTATTCTGATGTATTTTAATTGTAATGTAAACAAAATAAACTTCTCTTCATATTTTCTATCTCTTATAAAAGACATGCACTTTTGTTATGATTTCCAAATCTTTTTTATATTAACAACTAATACCTTTGTTATGAGTTTTGTGTTTTCTTACATATACAATGAGTTTTTTTATTTAGGTTTAAATGTACTTTCTTATATTAGCAACTTGTATTTCTTATTAAGGTTTTAAGTGTATTTTATTATATAAGCAACATGTACTTCTTCCTAAGGTTTTAGGGTATTTTCTTATATTAGCAACATGTACTTCTATTTCAGGTTTTAGGGTATTTTCTTATATTTGCAAATTGAACTTCTACTTAAGGTCTTAGGGTATTTTCTTATATTAGCAACATGTACTTCTACTTAAGGTTTTAGGGTATTTTCTTATTTTAGCAACATGTACTTCTACTTAAGGTTTTAGGGTATTTTCTTATTTTAGCAACATGTACTTCTATTTCAGGTTTTAGGGTATTTTCTTATATTTGCAAATTGTACTTCTACTTAAGGTTTTAGGGTATTTTCTTATTTTAGCAACATGTACTTTTTATTTGGGTTTTATGGTATTTCTTATATTAGCAACATGTACTTCTACTAAAGATTTTAGGGAAATTTTCTTACATTAGCAACATGTACATTTATCTAACGGTTTAAAGTATTTTCTTATATTAGCTACATGTACTTCTACTTAAGGTTTTAGGATATTTTCTTATATTAGCAACATGTACTTCTACTTAAGGTTTTAGGGTATTTTCTTATATTAGCAACATGAACTTCTACTAAAGGTTTAAGGGTATTTTCTAACATTAGCAACATGAACTTCTACTAAAGGTTTTAGGGTATTTTCTTATATAAGCAACATGTACTTCTACTTAAGGTTTTAGGGTATTTTCTTATATTAGCAACATGTACTTCTACTAAAGGTTTTAGGGTATTTTCTTATATTAGCAACATGAACTTCTACTAAAGGTTTAAGGGTATTTTCTAACATTAGCAACATGAACTTCTACTAAAGGTTTTAGGGTATTTTCTTATATTAGCAACATGTACTTCTACTTCAGATTTTAGTGTATTTTCTAAAATTAGCAACATGTTCTTTACTAAAGGTTTTAGGGTATTTTCTTTTATTAGCAACATGTACTTCTACTAAAGGTTTTAGGGTATTTTCTTATATTAGCAACATGAACTTCTACTAAAGGTTTAAGGGTATTTTCTAACATTAGCAACATGAACTTCTACTAAAGGTTTTAGGGTATTTTCTTACATTAGCAACATGTACATTTATATAAGGGTTTAAAGTATTTTCTTATATTAGCAACATGTACTTCTACTGAAGGTTTTAGGGTATTTTCTTATATTAGCAACATGTACTTTACTTCTACTTAAGGTTTTAGGTTATTTTCTTATATTAGCAACATGTACTTCTACTTAAGGTTTTAGGTTATTTTCTTATATTAGCAACATGTACTTCTACTTAAGGTTTTAGGTTATTTTCTTATATTAGCAACATGAACTTCTACTTAAGGTTTTAGGTTATTTTCTTATATTAGCAACATGTACTTCTACTTAAGGTTTTAGGTTATTTTCTTATATTAGCAACATGTACTTCTACTTAAGGTTTTAGGGTATTTTCTTATATTAGCAACATGTACTTCTACTTAAGGTTTTAGGGTATTTTCTTATATTTAAAGCAACATGTACTTCCACTTAAGGTTTTAAGGTATTTTCTTATATTAGCAACATGTACTTCCACTTAAGGTTTTAAGGTATTTTCTTATATTAGCAACATGTACTTCCACTTAAGGTTTTAAGGTATTTTCTTATATTAGCAACATGTACCGGTACTTCTGTGAAAAGTTTTAGGGTATTTTCATATATTACTACATGTACTTCTACTTAAGGTTTAAGGTATTTCCTTAAATTAGCAACATGTACTTCTACTTAAGGTTTTAGTATATTTTCTTATATTAGCAACATGTACTTCTACATAAGGTTTTAGGGTATTTTCTTATATTAGCAACATGTACTTCTACTTAAGGTTTTAGGGTATTTTTTATTTAAGCAACATGTACTGGTACTTCTGTTAAAAGGTGTTAGGGTATTTTCTTATAATAGCAACATGTACTTTCTTTTTTTACAATTTTTAATAATCCCATGGTCACTGAATGCTTTATTTTTTTACTTCTATGGAACCACTGACCCACCTGTTTTTTATCGGTTATTTATGAACTTACTACATCGGAAGAGATTTCAAATACCCGGAAAATACCTAGTTGAAAGTAGTAAGAAGATAAAAGATTCAGTGAATAGATTATGAAAATCTTTGGGTCCAGGGTATGACAGAAAACAGCTTCCAGCTGTGGCATCCCATAAATGGATGTGGGAATGTGAGGCTGCCCTTTACCACAGTTGCCTCTAGGTGCATGTTGCTTATATATGAAAAAGCTACTTTCACCAGCTTTAAGTCAGGAATAGAATGCATGTTATAAATAATGTCTGAATTCTGATAGTTTTTTTAACGTTTTATTTATGTATTATATAATGTATCAGAAGTTAATGTAGCTACTGAATTTTATCCTTGGGTTATTTTAAGTTACTGATCTTTATAGCTGAGGTTTAGGTTTTTCATGTCTTATGCCTTATTATCGAATTGGTTATCTTTTTTATTAAAACCTTCTATGATATGATACTATAGTTTTAGAGGATAATAATATAAATAAATAACTTTTATTTGCTAAATGTTGAATTACAGTCTTGTATTTACCAATCAGTGAATCATTATGAAAATAAAACCAATAGAGAACATGCTTAAATTTAATAAAAATCAAAAGTTGATTTTTTTAAGGAATATAATATTTTCTCACTTTACACCCTCATAGTGAAAAATGTGACTTTAATGTAGTTTCTAAATGTATTTCTTGTCTTTGACTTTAACCGTAATAGTTCACTTACAGCTGTCAGGAATAGTTTTACGATACTTAAAATTTTTATACCCCCGCTTCGAAAAAGAGGGGGGTATACTGTTTTACCCTCGTCCGTGCGTGCGTGTGTCCGTGTGTCCGTCCGTTCGTTACAAAATTTCCGTCGCAGTTTTCTCAGCAACTATTACATGCAGCAGCCTAATACTTTGCATATTGCTTCATCCCATAGTCCCATGTGGTGTAAAGCGATTTCATGCTCCTTGCTCATCTACTTCCTGTTTGTCGCATATTTTTAGATTTTTGCGGGGGTATCACTAGTGAGCATTAGCTCACTTATTTACTTGTTAGTCTTGCATTGCATAATTTGATCTAAGATAATGAAAGTAGGCCTATGGTACATTATATTTAAATCCTGAACATAGTTTTTAGAGACTTATAGTTGCATTGAATAAGGTTTATAGAGATGGCTTGTTAGGACTTTGATTAATTTGTTTAACTTAATTGATGAAATTAATGAATATTTGGGTAATATATTTATACTAGACATTAAGCAGGGTAAACAGGAAACAGATATATGGTAAAATGTAATTTCTCTTTTTCGACGTGACATCAGAAGGAAGAAAATAATTGAAAACTACCATTTTGATTAACAGATTTTATACATTGAACATAGTTTGGAAGATAGCTACAAATGACCTCTCCTTCTAAGTGGAAGAGTCCGCGGGCCTCAGAGCTGGATGAACGCCGAGCTGAGGGGGTTGTAAGAGTTGCCTGGTCTTACAAAAATGGGTTCAATAGCATGTCAACTAAACTTCGAGCTCTATGACTCACAGTACAATGTGTGGGGTTTGTGAACATAGTGGTTGTTAGAATTATGTCATCATTTTGTTGTTAATCGCATTTAGGAAAAACCTAGTTTTACTGTAACTGAACAATGTTTAACCTTTCTTCTTGCTATATAGGTTAATAAAAAAGTAAGAGAGATTTAGTGATACTTTCCTCCTTTGGTGAATGATAAATATTTTGAATTCTTACCATAAAAACCATCAGAAGTTAAATACTTGACAGAATATTTTTGAACTACATTATTAAACTACATTATTAAACTACATTATTAAATTACATTTTTAAACTACATTGTTGAACTACATTGCTGAACTACATTTTTGTACTTCATTTTTGAAACTACATGTATATTAATGATAAAAGGTTTAAATTTTAACTACTTGAATATCATTTATTTATGTTATTGGGGTTTCATATTATTAAGGATTTGAGCATTTTTTGATAATCAACATTAATATGACTTGTAATTATAGTGTTAGGGTACTAAATATCTACAGCTTGAGCATTTGTCTATGAATTTAAGTGTACTTTAATAATAATTTGGATTTAATTAAATTCATTAAGATGGACTTTCAGGACTTTGATTAATATTAGTAAAATTTTATAGGTAGAATTAATTGAAGCAAGTAGAACTATTTGGGCTGTACAATATTACATAAAATTTTACAAATTAGGAAGGAAAAGATACCAGTATTCGCTAAAATGTAATTTCTTTATTTTGACTTTACTAAAGATAGAAGAAATAATACAAAAACTACCATTTTGATTAACAGATTTTATACATTGAACATAGTTTGGAAGATAGCTACAAATGACCTCTCCTTCTAAGTGGAAGAGTCCGCGGGCCTCAGAGCTGGATGAACGCCGAGCTGAGGGGGTTGTAAGAGTTGCCTGGTCTTACGAAAATGGGTTCAATAGCATGTCAACTAAACTCAGATTGTGAGCTCTATGACTCATAGTACAGTGTATGGAGTTTGTAAACATAGTGGTTGTTAAAATTATATCATCAATCTGTCATTGTTCAGAACTAGGAAATTCAGGTTTAACTTTTCTTAATAATTGTTTTGGAATAATGAACTCAGTCGTAGATTTAAAAATATTTTCCTTAGTAAATAGATAGTTAATATACTTCCATTTCTTCCTGTTAAGCACATTAAACTGAGTAAACAGATGAATACTTGAAGTTATGAACATTACTTTTACAAGTACTTATTTTTTTATCTGTCTGTTTCTTATTTCAACTTCTTTTTTTGTAAAGATTTAAGTGTCTCTTATATCAAACTTATCTTCAAGCTGTAAATTTATAGTGCTCAGTGTTCAATATTAGGTGGTTTCGGGTATAGCTGTTTTGAAGTTTTGGAGGCCATACTTACTAACAACTCTTTACTTAGATATTTTACTATATCTAAAGTAAGCATAATTTATAGTTCTTAGTGTTAAGGCGGTAAGGATATGAATGTAAGGGGTGGTAAGGCCAAATTACTAATAATATATACATTAGTTTCTTGATTTTTGAGTTTTGTTGTATTAACAATTCTTTAGTTTGTTTTTTACTATATCTTAAGGAAGCATAATTATGTTCTTAGTGTTAAGGTGGTAAGGGTATGGCTGTAAGGGGAGGTTTTGGAGGCCATACTTACTAATAACATTAGCATTAGTTTCTTGACTTTTGAGTTTTGTTTTATTAACAATTCTCTAGTTTGTTTTGTTACTATATCTTAAGGAACCATAATTTATAGTTCTTAGTGTTAAGGTGGTAAGGGTATGGCTGTAAGGGGAGGTTTTGGAGGCCATACTTACTAACAACACTAATATTAATTTACTTATTTTAAAGTTTTTTGTATTTTTTCATCATTCACTTACATGTATAAATTTTATTAATAAAGTAAAAAATAAAGTACATGTTGTTATCATAAGAAAGTCAATTATCTTTTACATGTAGCTTAATTGTTCTGTTCTGTTCTACTAACATTAACATTAATGTATTATTTTGATGTTGCCCCAAATATATGTTATTGAAATCTTTATATTTTATGTCAATTAAGTAAAAATGAAGTACAATGCTGCTAATATAAAACATTTTTTTATCATGCATGTAGCTATAATTGTTCTGTTCTGCTCTTCTAACATTAATATTTATGTATTATTTTGTTGGTCAATATTGTTTGTTATATTTTAAGGTCAATTAAGTAAAAAATAAAGTACATTTTGCTAATATTAGAGATTTAATTATGTTTTATACATGTAGCTATAGTTGTTCTGTTCTGTTCTGCTCTGTTCTGTTCTACTAACATTAACATTAATGTATCATTTTGTCGGTGTCCCAAATATATGTTATGAAGATCTTTATATTCAAAAAGTACATGTTGCTAATGTAAGTGACCTAATTATTTTTTATACATGTAGCTATAATTGTTCTGTTCTGTTCTGTTCTGTTCTGTTCTGTTCTGCTCTGTTCTGTTCTACTAACATTAACATTAATGTATCATTTTGACGGTGTCCCAAATATATGTTATGAAGATCTTTATAGTTAAAAAAGTACACGTTGCTAATAAAAGAGACCCTACTTTTTTTATACATGTAGCTATAATTGTTCTGTTCTGCTCTGTTCTGCTCTGTTCTGCTCTGTTCTGTTCTACTAACATTAACATTAATGTATCATTTTGTCTGTGTCCCGAATATATGTTATGAAGATCTTTATATTCAAAAAAGTACATGTTGCTAATATAAGAGACCCTAATTTTTTTAAACATGTAGCTATAATTGTTCTGTTCTGTTTAGTTCTGCTCTGTTCTGTTCTACTAACATTAACATTAATGTATCATTTTGTCAGTGTCCCAAATATATGTTATGAAGATCTTTATATTAAAAAAAGTACATGTTGCTAATATAAGAGACCTAATTAATTTTTTTACATGTAACTATAATTGTTCTGTTCTGTTCTGTTCTGTTCTGTTCTGTTCTGTTCTGTTCTGTTCTACTAACATTAACGTAAATGTATCATTTTGTCGGTGTCCCAAATATATGTTATGAAGATTTTTATATTAAATAAAGTACATGTTGCTAATATAAGAGACCTAATTATTTTTTTTACATGTAACTATAATTGTTCTGTTCTGTTCTGTTCTGCTCTGTTCTGTTCTACTAACATTAACATAAATGTATCATTTTGTCGGTGTCCCAAATATATGTTATGAAGATTTTTATATTCAAAAAAGTATATATTGCTAATATAAGTAACTAATATACTCACATTAACATTTATGTATAATTTTGTCGCTTATGTGTTAAGGTTAATAAAGTAAAAAATAAAGTACTCATTGTTAAAATAAGAAACCCATTTTTTTACACATGTAGCTATAATTGTTCTGTTCTGTTCTGTTATACTAACATAAGATTTAATGTATCATTTGTTTGGTCAATATTGTGTGTTATATTTTATGGTCAATTAAGTAAAAAATTAAAGTACATGTTTATATGAGAAATCCAATTATTGTTTATACATGAAGTCAGAAGTGTTCTGTTCTGTTTTACTAATATTTACATTAGTGAATTTTGTTGGTGCCCCAAATGTATGTAATTAAAATCTGTTTGTATGAATGTGAATTAAGTAAAAAATAAAGTTGCTCATTAAATCATTAACAAATATCAAATGCCCATGAATTTTATTCATAAATACAAAACCCACATAAAATTATGTAAAAATATTAAAGGTACATGAACTTATCTTTCAATACTTAATGCTTACGGTCATGAATACCAAATACACATGTAATTACCAATCAATTCAATAGGCACTTGCAATTATCCATAAATACAAAATTCACATGAAATTATACAAAAATACAAAACCCTTATGAAATTATTCATAAGTGTCATACCCTCATGACATTAATCATAAATGCCAAACCCATATGAAATTACACATGAATACCTAACCCACATGAAATTATCCATAAGTACCATAGGCTTTTGTCATTAATCATAAATGCCAAACTCATATGAAATTATACATGAATACCAAACCCACATGAAATTATTGATAAATACTAAAGGCACATGAAATTATCCATCAATACCTAATGCCTATGAAAATTTCCATTAATACCAAACACACATGAACTTATCAAAAAATTCCAAATGCCCATGAATTTATCATTAAATACCAACAACACATGAATTTATCCATATATACCAGACTATCTGATCCATGTGCATCAAACCCAGATAAGATAATCGATAAACATCCAACCCAGATGAAATTATCCATATACATCCAACCCAGATGAGATGATCCATATATAATTACCCGTTAATACCAAACGCATTTGAAATTATCAATAAAATCAAAAAGCTCATGCAATTATTCAAAAATACAAAATGCCAATGAAATTATCAACAAATAATAAACCAACTTGAAAATAACAATAAATACCTATCAAACATGAAATTATCCATGAATACCAAACACACTTGAACGTATATCCATAAATACCAACCCAGACTATCTGATCCATATACATCCAACCCAGATAAAATGATCCATATACATCCAATCCAGATGAGATTGTCCATATATACCCAACCCAGATGAGATGATCCATATAAAATAACCCATAAATACCAAACGCATATGAAATTATCAATAAATTCAAAAAAGCACATGCAATTATCCAAAAATACCAAATGCCCATGAATACTAATCCTGCATAAAATTATCCACAAATACCAAACATACATGAATGCATATCCATAAGTACCAACCCAGACTATCTGATCCATATACATCCAACCCAGATTAGATTATCCATATACATCCATCCCAGATGGGAATATATATATATAAAATTATCCATAAATACCAGACACATATGAAAATATCCATAAATACCCACCCAAAAGAAATCATCCATATACATCAAACACAGATGAGATCATCCATACACATCAAAACCATATAAGATCATCCATATACATCCAACATAGATGAGATCATCCATACGCATCCAAACCAGATAAGATCATCCGTATACATCCAAACCAGATAAAATCATCCATATACATCCAACACAGATGAGATCATCCATATACATCCAACACAGATGAGATCATCCATATACATCAAAACCAGATAAGATCATCCATACACATCCAACACAGATGAGATCATCCAGATACATCCAAACCAGATAAGGTCATCTATATACATCCAACACAGATGAGATCATCCATATACATCCAACACAGATGAGATCATCCATGTACATCCAACACAGATGAGATCATCCAGATACATCAAAACCAGATAAGATCATCCATACACATCCAACACAGATGAGATCATCCATACACATTCAACACAGATAAGATCATCCATATACATTCGACACAGATGAGATCATCCTTACACATCCAAACCAGATAATATCATCCATATACATCCAAACCAGATAAGATCATCCATATACATCCAAACCAGATAAAATCATCCATATACAACAAATACAGATGAGATCATCCATATACACCCAGCACAGATGAGAACATCCATATACATCCAAACCAGATAAGACCATCCATGTACATCCAAACCTCGATAAGATCATCCATATACATTCAACACAGATGAGATCATCCATATACATCAAAACCAGATAAGATCATCCATATACATCCAACACAGATGAGATTATCCATATACATTCAACCCAGATGAGATTATCCATATACATCCAACCAGATGAGATCATCCATATACATCCAAACCAGATAAGACCATCCATATACATCCAAACCAGTTAAGATCATCCATATACATCCAAACACAGATAAGATCATCCATTTACATCCGAACCAGATAAGACCATCCATGTACATCCAAACCTCGATAAGATCATCAATATACACTCAACACAGATGAGATCATCCATATACATTCACCACAGATGAGATCATCCATATACATCAAAACCAGATAAGATCATCGATATACATCCAACACAGATGAGATTATCCATATACATTCAACCCAGATGAGATTATCCATATACATCCAACCAGATGAGATCATCCATATACATCCAAACCAGATAAGACCATCCATATACATCCAAACCAGTTAAGATCATCCATATACATCCAAACACAGATAAGATCATCCATTTACATCCGAACCAGATAAGACCATCCATGTACATCCAAACCTCGATAAGATCATCAACATACATTCAACACAGATGAGATCATCCATATACATCCAAACCAGATAAGATCATCCATATACATCCAACACAGATGAGATCATCCATATACATCCAAACCCGATAAGACCATCCATGTACATCCAAACCAGTTAAGATCATTCATATACATCCAAACCTCGATAAGATCATCAATATACATTCAACACAGATGAGATCATCCATATACATCCAAACCAGATAAGATCATCCATATACATCCAACACAGATAAGATCATCCATATACACCCAACACAGAATAGATTTTCCATATACATCCAACCCAGATGAGATTACCCTGATACATCCCACTCAGATTAGATGATCCATATATACCCAACCAAGATGAGACGATCCATACATATCAAAACCAGATGAGATGAGATGAGATGAGATGAGATGATCCATAATATTCCATGTCTCTTAGTTTTAGTTTGCATATGAAAAATGCATACCACTCCGTCTTGAGATAAGACCACAGGTTACGGCAATGGTCGCAGCGCTCTTGCTGGAGGTCCTACCCCTAACGGGGTCCGTACCCAATGCATCCGTCGGGGTCAGTTGACATTTGCCTTGGTGACAAAGGACATGTATGCACACGTATACATTATCCATAGTGTTTCGGCACTATGTTTGGTGCATACGTCGTATGTCAAAACGGTGCGACTTAAGAGTTAGAGTTAAGACAAGCCCCACCTCTACTCACCCACCCAGAGTTGCACTGACTATTGCTTTATGTGGGTAACTTGACCTTATATTGATGCGTTAGTTCTTAAATGATCTAACTGTATCATGTAAGCCAGTCACAAGTCTGGATAAACAAGGAGTGACCACGATAGTAATCAAGTATAACAATTCATGGATAATAATTGAACAAATCAAACTCACCACACATCAAAATACATAAAAAGTATCAGTCAAGCTCTGTTAGATAGAGTTTATGATCAAAATTCACTTTTCAACCAATTACTATTTCAAAGTAAAAGTTTATTAATGTGTGGCATGCTGCTTCATATTACTTGGGACCAGCGACATGACACTCTTTTAGTTTAATGCAAAATACCTTGTGCTAGTGATAGTTCTCTAGGTCATAAGGAGTTCTGAGTTCAAGTCTCAGTGGGAGTTAATTGGCTGTGTCTCAGGTGATTTGTTGAAGTTGTGTTTAATTCATGTTTTAAAAATTGTGTAGCGAAGATAGTTTAAGCATATAAGTCAGTATAAATCAAGAACATGTATGCTCTTCATGTTAGGAAAGTCAAAAACATATGTCAATACAGTGCCAAATGTTAAGTCAATAACTCAATAAAATGCTTCTTACAGTATATCGAAAGGAAATAATCCAATCTAGAATTTCCATACAAATGTATTATAAAATTCCAAGTTGTTGATGTTTAAAGATAATAAACTCCTAATTTTGTATTACCTTCCCATCTTTATTACTGGAGATTACAACATTTGGAACTCCTTGGCTATGTGCTATTAATTCATGAATTTAAAGGTTTAAGTGTTCCAAATGGATATTACAGAATTCAACCTGTCTTTGGTAAAACCTGTGTAAGCAAATAATTACCGATGGATACCAAGCTTGTACTTGTTAACTGTTCAATTCTCACTTATTTGCACAAAATTACTCGCCCATACTTTCTAATCATAATAGAACTGTTATACTTCAAATCATGACTTAGCATGATGCATGATCAGCAACTACATGTATGACATCACTCTTATGACGTCACACTTATGACATATATTTTTTGCTTTGATGTGTTCTGTATGACATATAGTGTGTAAGCATGGCATTGTTTCAGAGCATTCTTATTTTTATCGTTTTTATAAACATTGAACATATAAGTTCTATGTTGCTGTATATTATTGTATAAATATAGAACTATGTGAGTGACAGACAAAATAAAGTATGAATATAAGGATGATGGACAAAATTTAGTATAAATATAGGAATAATGAACAATTTTAGAATGAATATTGAAATGATGAACAAAATGTAGTATGAATATAGAAAAATAGAAATCATGAACAAAATATAGTATAAATATAAAATATAGGAATGATGAACAAAATATAGCATGAATATAGAAATATAGAAATGATTAACAAAATATAGCATGGATATAGGAATGATGAACAAATAACAGTATGAATATAGAAATATAGGAATGGTGAACAAAATATAGCATGAATATAGAAATATAGGAGTGATGAACAAAATATAGCATGAATATAGAAAAATAAAAATGATGAACAAAATAAAGTATGAATATAGAAATATAGGAGTGATGAACAAAATATAGTATGAATATAGAAATATAAGAATGATGAACAAAATATAGCATAAATATAGAAATATAGGAATAATGAACAAAATAATAGTATGAATATAGTAATATAAAATAATGAACGAAATATAGCATGAATAAAGAAATGATAAAATAATTAACTAAATAAAGCATGAATATAGAAATGTTAAACAAACTAAAGCATGAATATTGAAATGATGAACAAAATATAGCATGAAAATAGAAATATAGAAATGATGCACAAAATATAGCATGAATATAGAAATATAGGAATGATGAACAAATATAGCATGTACTTGTATATAGAAATGATGCACAAAATATAGCATGAAGAAATATAGAAATGATGAACAAAATATTGCATGAATAAAGGAATGATGAACAAAATATAGCATGAATATAGAAAAATAGGAATGAACAAAATATATAGCATGAATATAGAAATATAGAAATGATTAACAAAATATGGCATAGATATAGGAATGATGAACAAAATACAGAATAAATTTAGAAATATAGGAATGGTGAACAAAATATAACATGAATATAGAAATATAGGAGTGATGAACAAAATATAGCATGAATATAAAAAAATAAAAATGATGAACAAAATATAGTATGAATATAGAAATATAGGAGTGATGAACAAAATATAGTATGAATATAGAAATATAAGAATGATGAACAAAATATAGCATAAATATAGAAATATAGGAATAATGAACAAAATAATAGTATGAATATAGTAATATAAAATAATGAACGAAATATAGCATGAATAAAGAAATGGTAAAATAATTAACTAAATAAAGCATGAATATAGAAATGTTAAACAAACTAAAGCATGAATATTGAAATGATAACCAAAATATAGCATGAAAATAGAAATATAGAAATGATGCACAAAATATAGCATGAATATAGAAATATAGGAATGATGAACAAATATAGCATGTACTTGTATATAGAAATGATGCACAAAATATAGCATGAAGAAATATAGAAATGATGAACAAAATATTGCATGAATAAAGGAATGATGAACAAAATATAGCATGAGTATAGAAAAAAAGGAATGAACAAAATATAGCATGAATATAGAAATATAGAAATGATTAACAAAATATGGCATGGATATAGGAATGATGAACAAAATACAGTATGAATTTAGAAATATAGGAATGGTGAACAAAATATAACATGAATATAGAAATATAGGAGTGATGAACAAAATATAGCATGAATATAGAAATATAAGAATGATGAACAAAATATAGCAGGAATATAGAAATGATGAACAAAATATTGCATGAATAAAGGAATGATGAACAAAATATAGCATGAGTATAGAAAAAAAGGAATGAAAGAAATATAGCATGAATATAGAAATATAGAAATGATTAACAAAATATGGCATGGATATAGGAATGATGAACAAAATACAGTATGAATTTAGAAATATAGGAATGGTGAACAAAATATAACATGAATATAGAAATATAGGAATGATGAACAAATATAGCATGTACTTGTATATAGAAATGATGCACAAAATATAGCATGAAGAAATATAGAAATGATGAACAAAATATTGCATGAATAAAGGAATGATGAACAAAATATAGCATGAGTATAGAAAAAAAGGAATGAACAAAATATAGCATGAATATAGAAATATAGAAATGATTAACAAAATATGGCATGGATATAGGAATGATGAACAAAATACAGTATGAATTTAGAAATATAGGAATGGTGAACAAAATATAACATGAATATAGAAATATAGGAGTGATGAACAAAATATAGCATGAATATAGAAATATAAGAATGATGAACAAAATATAGCAGGAATATAGAAATATAGGAATGATGAAAAAAATAAAACATGAATAAAGAAAATTAAAAATGATTACAAAATATAGTATGAATATAGGAATGATAAACAATATATAGCATGAATATTGACATAAAGGAATGATGAACAAAATATAGTTTGAATGTAGAAATATAGGAATGATGAACTTACCCCTGTGAAATGACCATTGTCAAAACATGGTTGACCATGTTTTAAACATGGTCGACCATGTTTTTAATACATGGTTGACCATGTTTCGACCATGAATAATCCATGGTCAACCATGTTTCATGCCGTGGTTTATTGCCGCCCTGGTGACCATGGTTGACCATGTTCTTTTACAGACCATGGTTAAACTTGTTTCATGGTCTTGTAAAATGACCATGGTCAACCATGTTTCATCGTCCACGTGGTTTATTGCCGCCCTCGTAACATGGTCCACCATGGTTTGACCATGTTCTTAAATTCCTGAAAACTACCATGGTCAACCATGGTCAACCATGTTTCATTTTCTACATGGGTTTTTGCCACCCTTGTGAACATGGTCCACCATGGTCAACCATGTTTCACAGTACTGGTTATACCCAGGAAATTTATTGGCCTCATCTCTATAAGCCTCTGGCTTTTGACACAAATGAGCTTAAGTAACCCATCTAAAATAAAGTAAAGCAGGAAATAAACTAACAAACAACGGCTGGGCAGAGACCATTGTCTGATTCTCCCTAACAAGATCTAGATCAAGTAGAAGACATTATACTTCCCCAACCATGCCCCTCACTAACGGCCCTCTGTATCCGGCCCTGGCAAGTAATGCAAAATAAAAATATAAAAGCAAACACTGTAACTATTGAAAATCTAAAACACTTACACAGTCATAAGAACAGTTTATAAATTAAAGCAATATGGTTATCCAAAAATTGTTATCCGAAAATATGTACACTTATGCTTACTTGTTTTCATCATTTTTATCATGCTGCAGATTTTTTTAATAAAATATAAGATTTCCATATTGTCTTTGCATCTTTTATAAGTTGATTATGACAATAGATGCCTAAATAACAACTCAACTTTTAGTAAAAATCTTCTTTTTTGAAATTGGCGGTAAAGCACTTTTCAGCCATCTTTGAATTCATAAGTTTAGTTTAAAAACTAGTACCTGGTATATTCATTAAGTTAATACACAGTAGTCTCCCCTGAATTTAGGAATAACAAAACTTTAGGCCTCCCCATGATAACTCAAGATAGGATGTACCTAGAGTCCTAAAATTTTATATTTGGATAGCCCTTGGCTAGAGGGGCTTCACTTCTGATTTTTAGACCCCAGGGTCAAAGGTCAAGGTCACTGGGACTTGGAATATGAAAACTTTGTCCAAACAATATCTCCAGAATTACTGTACCTAGCTTCACCAAATTTTAGGTATTTATTATCTGTTTTGAAGTGAAAAACTGTAAATTGTTTTATGTCAAATATGTGTAATATTTATAGTCGACAGTGACTTATTGTCTAGAAATAACTGTTGATCTTGAATCATGGTCTGACAAAGACACATGACCATGAATCATTGTCAGTCACGAACGATACATGAAGTGTACACAATCGCATGCTAAACTGCATAGAAATCTAAATTATTGCATTTAAAGTAAGAGACATACACTAGTGTTACAATTCAATGTTCATCATCAAATGAGTTGAAAGTTGTATGATTGACTGTGTTTCATGGTCTAGAAAACATGATATCTTTAACACAGTCAGACCAAAGTCAAATCATAGTCATTCATGGTCATAATTGACCAGAGTCAAAGTCTGAGCAAACAACATAGTCAACCATGTTTTGACCATGGTCAACCATGGTCGAACTTGATTCATGGTTAACATTTCACAGGGGTAATATAGCATGAATATATGAATGATGAACAAAATATAGTAAAAATATAGAAACATAGGAATGGTGAACAAACTGTAGCATGAATATAGAAATATATACTTAACGAAACTTCTAAGTACACCGATTTCAATGTTGTGAAAAACTTTGATTTTTCAGCATTTATGTCCGTTCGTTATTGGAAATGTTTACTGGGCTATACTGCCGTCTGCTTGCATGGTTTTCATGCTTCTTAATTGATGCAAAAATTGGCTTTGTCGTGCATTTGCAGAAAAGCGGAAATGTGCACGTGCTTATTGTGCAAAAATTGCACGTTGTCAGTTTTAGTGAAAATCATTAGTGTGTTGATAAGCACAACGAAAAAACAAGAAATTTCCCCAATGTCGCTTCAAAAAAGAGAAATAACCATTGGTGTTTTGTCAGACGGTGCGTCAACTGCAGAATAAGACTTCTATTTACTTATCTTTCTGTTCAATCAAAACAATAAGAAAATCTTCCCATAGTAACGCATGCGCGACAAAAAACGTTTTGTATTGATGAAGTAGCATGAAACCATGAAAGCAATGGTCAATATGGTTCAAAACACATTTCCATCATCAATCAGACCTTAATGTATAAAATAAGACTTCACTCAATACTGAAATCTGAGTACTTAGAAGTTTCGTTAAGTATAGTATTTATGAACATAATATATCATGAATGTTGTAATGATGAACAAAATATAGCTTGAATATGGAAAAATAGAAATAATGAACAAAATATAGTATGAATATAGAAATATAGAAATGATGAACAAAATATAGTATGAATATAGGAACGAAGAAAAAAAATAGCATGAATAGGAAAAATTGAACTGATGAACAAAATAAAGTATTTATATAGAAATATAGTAATGATGAACACAAATTAGCATGAAAATAGAAAAAATGAACAAAATACAGCATGAATATAGAAATATAGAAATGATGAACAAAATATAGTATGAATATAGGAACGATGAAAAAAATAGCATGAATAGGAAAAATTGAACTGATGAACAAAATAAAGTATTTATATAGAAATATAGGATTGATGAACATAATATAGCATGAATATAGAAAAATAGAAATGATAAACAAAAAATAGTATGAATATAGAAAAATAGAAATGATAAACAAAATATAGTTTGAATATAAAATGAAGAAACGATGAACAAAATATAGCATGAATATAGAAAAAGATGAACAACATAATATGTAAACAATCGTGACTTACTTCCGGTTTCGGGCTCGGACCCAACCCGGAAAGTCGCCCAGTCGGCATGGGTCGCGAACCTAGCAGGCTAGAACAACTTTGAGGGCGACTTATCCGCCCTTGGTTTAGCTACTCTATGTTTTATATAGGCGTATATAGAAACTAAATGTACATGTACATATGTAAACGATGGTGACCTACTTCCGGTTTTGGGCACGGACCCATCCCGGAAAGCCGCCCAGTCGGCATGGGTCGCGAACCCAGCAGGCTAGAACCAATTTGATGGCGACTTATCCGCCCTTGGTTTAGCTACTCTATGTCTTATATAGGATTATATACAAACTATATGTACATGTACATATGTAAACAATGGTGACCTACTTCCGGTTTTGGGCTCGGCATGGGTTCGAATCTATCTGCTGTACTATACTGCCTTTAGCCACTTAATATAACCACCATAGAAAGGTCAATTGATTTAATTTATACTATCCACTGTACTGTATTGCCTAAAGCCCCTTAATACAACCACCATTAAAGGTCTAATAATGTATTATATACTATTTGCTGTACTGTACTGCCTTTAGCCACTTAATATAACCACCATAGAAGGTCTTATATCATAAGTTTATAACGACTGCTGTATGTTATGCCTTTAGCCACTTAATATATCCATCAGTGAAGGTCTATTTTTAGGTTTATACTGACTGCTGTACTGTACTGTACTGTACTGCCTTAAGTCACTTAATATAACCATTATAGAAGGTCTTATATCATAAGTTAAACTGACCGCTGTACTTTTCTGCCATTAGCCACTTAATATAACCATCATAAAAGTTCCTATATCATAAGTTTATACTGACCGCTGTACTGTAATGCCGTTAGCCACTAAATATAACCATCATAGAAGGTCTTATATCTTAAGTTTATACTGACCGCTGTTCTGTACTGTCGTTAGCCACTTTATATAACCACTATATCATAAGTTTATACTGACCGCTGTACTGTACTGCCGTTAGCCACTAAATATAACCATCATAGAAGGTCTTATATCTTAAGTTTATACTGACCGCTGTTCTGTACTGTCGTTAGCCACTTTATATAACCACTATAGGAGGTCCTATATCATCACCATCTTCTTTATCTATGCACTTACAATAGATTGTAGTAAGGTTAGTATAAAATGAAAAATGACAGTGATAAAATAGCAGTAAAATCTTGCTGCATTATTGATTTTATATTAAAAAATAGTCCAAATTCAATCGTCCATAAGCATTTGATAATTTCAAGTAAAATGACACCCCTCTAAACTAGAATTGCCAAGGACTGAGGAAAAAATCTGATTGTACACCTATATTGAACTGTATAAAGTGTATGTGATATGTTAGAACTTGTATTTCAACATGAAGTATTATTTAGTAAATACATTTGTATATCTATATGTTTGCATACATATTGTATATGATAAATTGATGAAAATGGCACCAATAAATTTACTCAAACAAGCAAACTTATACACATAAATATTTTATTGGTCATTATTGTAACTCAAATATAAAAAATATTAAATGCATACAAACTATTGGACAATATCAATTAAACAACACAGAAAGTAAATGATTACATTTGCCTTTTAAATCATGATCGACAATGCATGTTTGCTGCAGATTGTACTAATTTAGACCATAACACACTTTATGAACATATTAAATCATTAATAAGCAATTAACAGTTAGCTTCTGATCCTGTAGGAAGAGAAAAATATAAAAATATTAGCATAATAGATGTATGAAAGTTTCTATGTTGTATGATATACTGAAACAATTTTATAAATGAAAGCGCTGTAGGCACTACATTTGTTTGGGTTTGAAAAGTGAACTTAAAAAACCAGCTCCAACAACATTTGTACACAAAAAATATAAATACAGCATGTAAACCAGACAGACGTCAACACTTTTGATTTTTATTCACACAATCAACACGAAGTCAAAGTGGTCATTCTTAAAGCAATTCAATAACTGCCGCTTAAAAGTTATTTTCCATGCACGTTTATTCTCCTCCATCTGTATGTAAAATAGACATAGTCTATTATTCAGAAATCATTCAAAGTCATCAACTACGATCTTTGAACTTTTCCTATGGAACCATTCTATTACATAAGACAATGTTACTTCTCTACTGACAACTGGCACAAACGACGGGTCATGATACCATTCTTTTACATAAGATGACATAATCATCCCTACTGAGATGCGCAACATAGCAGCAAATATTCTTACGTTTGACATATAGTTGGGATTACCAGAGTATAAATGCGCCCGTCATAACAGAAAATCATTTTGAACTGCTCTATACATATATACTGAGGGACTACTTCTTCGGTAAATTCGGTAATCTTTCAAAGTGGGAAAGGGTCTGAAATACGGTAAATATATTTGTTCGGGACTGCATATGAACAAATAAAAATCAATTGCTTGACATTTAAACTACATGTATTACCAGTTCAAACAACGTCTCATCTTTTTAACAATGATTGATGTAACTACTTGAAGCAATGAATGTTTATGGCTAATGGTAATTAACTTGCTTTTTTTTATAACCAAGCATGTGATTATAAATTAATCTTAAAGAAAAACATTTAAATGCCCTTGAATTTTACTATCATCTTAAACTAGGCAATCAGACAATATTAATAACCATTTCTTTGTTAACTTTCTAGACTAGATAAGTTTCCAAGTAGCTTTAATGAATATGTTACCCGGGTCGATAGCGCAGTTGGTAGCGCACCGGGATTTGGATACTCATGCCCGAGGGGGTGCGGGTTCGAATCCCACCCGGGGGGGGGGGGTATACCCTTCCATGAAAATTCGACAATAATGTCGATTTTCCTCCATTGATTAGATAATATGGAGAAGTTTCCGGTCTTGTGGAAGGGTAGGTGAGTACTGGTTATAGACAATGGTCCAGGAAAGCTAGGTTAGGTGCGCTGGACGCCGTAAAATGATCAAAAATTGTGTTGACACGACGTTAACTCCAATAAATAAATAACAAGAGCACCGCTGGGCGGAGCATTATATGCCCGAAAGTGTTTTTTTTAGTTAAGTTATTCTCCAGAAACTTTTTTCAGTTTTTAGGTAATAGTGACCTTGACCTTTGAACTTGTGACCCCAAAATCAATTGGGGTCTTCTACACGATATGGACAACCATCATATGAAGTTTGAATATTGTGGACCAAATGGAACTTATGTTATGCTCCGGAAACATTTTTCAGTTTTAAGGTAATAGTGACATTGACCTTTGACATTGTGACCCCAAAATCAATAGGGGTCTTCTACTTGTATGGACAATCATCATATGAAATTTGAATATTGTAGGCCATATGGAACTTAAGTTATGCTCCGGAAACTTTTTTCAGTTTTAAGGTTATAGTGACCTTGACCTTTGACTTTGTGAACCCAAAATCAATAGAGGTCTTCTACCCGATATGGACAATCATCGTATGAAGTTTGAATATTGTGGACCAAACGGAACTTCAGTTATGCTCTGGAAACTGTTTTCAGTTTTAAGGTAATAGTGACCTTGACCTTTGAACTTGTGACCCCAAAATCAATAGAGGTCTTCTTCCCGATATGGACAATTATCGTATGAAGTTTGAATATTGTGGGCCATATGGAACTTAAGTTATGCTCCGGAAACTGTTTTCAGTTTTAAGGTAATAGTGACCTTTACCTTTGACCTTGTGACCCCAAAATCAATAGGGGTCTTCTACCCGATATGGACAATCATCCTATGAAGTTTGAATATTGTGGGCCAAATGGAACTTAAGTTATGCTCCGGAAACCAAATTGCTAACGGACGGACGGACAGAGGGACGGACGGACAGACGGACACCAGGGGGTATAACCTAATATGTCCGAAATTCTTTCGGGCATATAAAAAATGAATATGTTGGATTGAATTACAAAATTCATAAAATTCTGAATACTATTGTACCTGTTGTAGGTATAGGTTACAAAACTGCTTACCGAGCTTTAATCCATCAACAAAACAGTAGCCAGAGACTTGCCTTCCATGTTTCTCAAAATATAGTTTGCTTCATTGTATGTGAATATGGTGACACCTGAAAAAATCTAGTACCAGTTAATTCAATGCTAAAAAATAAATGTAAAAGTGATAAGAATGAAACATGGAGACAACAAATAAGGCCCCTGAGAGAAGCAGGCATTAATGCAACTATTTTTGATTATATAAAGTGGCTAAAGGCAGTACAGTACGCCAGATAGTATAAACTTATGATGTAAGACCTTAAATGGTAATTATATCAAGTGGCTAAAGGCAGTACAGTTCAGCGGATAGTATAAACTTATTATAAGACCTTCTATGATGGTTATATCAAGTGGCTAAAGGTAGTACAGTACTGCGGTCAGTATCAACTCATAATATAAGACCTTCTATGATGGTTATATCAAGTGGCTAAAGGTAGTACAGTACTGCGGTCAGTATCAACTCATAATATAAGACCTTCTATGATGGTTATATCAAGTGGCTAAAGGTAGTACAGTACTGCGGTCAGTATCAACTCATAATATAAGACCTTCTATGATGGTTATATCAAGTGGCTAAAGGTAGTACAGTACTGCGGTCAGTATCAACTCATAATATAAGACCTTCTATGATGGTTATATCAAGTGGCTAAAGGTAGTACAGTACTGCGGTCATAATAAACTTATCATATAAAACCTTAAATTGTGAATATATTATAATTATTATGATATAAGACCTTTAATGGTGATTATATTAAGTGGCTAAAGGTTTTACAGTACTGCGGTCAGTATAAACTTTGATATTTTTGAACTTTTGATATAATACTTTAAGTGATTATATTTTAAGTGTGTAATGGCAGTACAGTACAGCGGATAGTGTAAACTTATAAATAAGACCTTCTTTGTTGATAATATCAAGTGGCGTAAGGCAGTACAGTAATGCAGTTAAATACAGTGCAGACATTCTAATCTTATGCCTAAGATGAATATTAGGAAAGCCAAATTGCTCATTTCAGTTCCAATTTTAGATACCAAAATGACGAAATGATAAATTGGAGAAATGGTATAGTGGAGAACTGACCAGTTTTACCTAATTGTTGAATATAATAACGAAAAAGCACTTCAAAATTGATTAATTCATTTTTTTATCATCTATATCTTCTGCAATGAATAATTGCATTTTCAATAACTCAAATTAATGTTTATACGTACCTTGATTTATTAAAATGAATCAATAATACTGCAATAACTTATCGGGATAGTTTCACCTCATCACCGTTTTTCAGCTGTACCGTATAGCTTTTAGATTTTTTGGAACAACCGTACTACATTTAGCCTCAATCATATTCGTTTCCATGTCTGGTGTATAATGATAAACTATAATTGACTTGATAATGTCAGTCATTGCATACTGACTTTCTCACTATCATTTTAAACATCTAAAATAAAACTGTTGCTCCATTTACACTTGTACACGTATACATTTGACCCCTTCGCCAACACGTAAAATCAATCATAAATTACAGAAAGTTTTATGAAATCAAACGTTGAAATCTAATAAACTATTGTCGAAATGCCAGACATATCATATCTAACTTCCGGAAAATACAAGAAAATAGAATGATAGTTAAACGCAAAAACAGTATTATATTGCTAAGCAATTTCACGTATCTGAGGTTATTCACTACAAACTTTCTAAAATTGATCTTATACGCTCAATAATAACCCTTGCCAACAGCAATAGAAAGCAATAAAAGCATGACACAGACACATGGTTTAGAACTTTTAGTCAAATATCAATTATCAATGCGCTAAAATATTCACTATATGATATGGTTATTTGATACATAGTAGTTTGATGAACTGGCAAGTACAGACCGGTTCTAAAGGATTTTGTTGAATTATGTAGTGTCTGTTGATAGTTTAATATGTCCTTAAGGAGTAATATTAGAGAAAGTCTTGGAAACGTTTTTGATAACTGGCTTTTGTTTACGATATACAACTGACACTGATTATTTTACAACTACATCCTGAGGGAACATCTATGAGAGAAAAACTGAAACAATTCCAGCTACGTTTGTTCATATTTTGTCTACGAGTAGCTTTGCCATAAACTTACTGGCATTCAGTTAGAACGTCATTAAATACCATTGGCAATAAATGCATTTACGCAATGGTATTTTAATTTCATTTATAGTACAATATTTGATTTTGGCTGGGTTTAACGCTGTAGCAACACATTGTAATGTAATGGCCAATCTTCTCACCGTTCCTGGAAAGGCTAAACTTCTGTCAATGACAAACGACTGCTCTAGATGGTTTAGAATTAGTGATAGGAGAGAATAACAGTAGAAACTATTTCTTGACCAAATGTGTAATACTTTATGGCAAATTTGAGCTCAACAGACTGAGCTGGTCAGGCTTAGTTCAATATAAACATCAGGACATGCATCGAAATAATGAGTCAATATATTGGCGTATTATGATTGGTATTTAAAATATTGTCGAGTCAATACCTACAGCATAATTTCTAATTTGTTAGAAATCATTACATATTACTTAAAACAAATCTTAGCATAAATGTTCAGTCAGGAAAATTAGCAGTTATAGTATATTTAACATGAATAGCTTGTCTGTTACTCTTGTGTACAATTTGTTCATCTTTCCATAAAACGTCTTGTTTCATGCATGGCGTAATAAATATGAAATAAAGCCAGACGTATTGTCTTTTGTCTCATGAATATATTGCATTGTGGTTCTTTTATATTGTTGGACTGTACAAGTTGAGTAGACAGCTATAATATGTCAAAACAGTCTACTTAGATTGTCTCGTTTAATTTAGAATGATGTCAATATTATGTCTCTTTTTCAATGAAAATGGGTCCAATAACTGCATGCTTTGCACAATGCATTTTCTTACGAAAAGTCACTCAATAGAGATTTATATATGACCAAGCAGTTTTGATAAATATGCGTATTGACGAAAGACAAGTTGCAGGATTCTTGGTATTAAAGAAAACTGCAGATGAATATGATTCATCTGGCTTTTGTGCATAATTTCTTCTTTTCGTTTTGTGGACACTTGCATTTGAAGCCTTACATGTTATAGTATGAGTATTATAGTTAAGAATTTTTGATTGATTAAAACGTCTTGGATATGTTGAGTAAACGCAATACACTGTAATTGTCTATTGTTCTACATGGTTGCTGTTCAAAGTTAGCACATCGATAAACAAGACGTAAATACATTTAAATTTATTCAGTCTATAGAATAGAATAGAATAGAATAGAATAGAATAGAATAGAATAGAATAGAATAGAATAGAATAGAATAGAATAGAATAGAATAGAATAGAATAGAATAGAATAGAATAGAATAAAAAGACAATGACTCTTTAGTTTATTGCCGACTGGCTAGCTCAGTTGGTAGCACGCAAGACTACTGATCGAGGGAACGTGAGTTCGATTCCCGGGCGGGGCATACTTTCGTCGAGTTTCGTAATGAAATTATTTTTACAACATTCTAACTCCTACCATTCATTCTAAATCATATAGGGCAGTTGTAAGTCATCGACGATAGTATGTGCCTTGTAACTAGTTAACAGCTTAATCCAAAAAATTCCAGGAACTATATGAACTATACGATGTGTTGCTATGACATGAAATCGAACAAAACAAACTACAAAAACTCTATAATAAGTCAAGTTCAGTTGGATAAACATATGTCTAATGGGACAAAATCTACATCTTAAACTCGACAAACTTCAGCCATTTCTGTTTGCAGCCAAATGAAGGTAATTATGGTAATCAAAGTAATCTGGATAATAAGATGATGGTAACTTTTATTTACCATGACAACACAGACAGAATAATTATCAGACAGCTTGTTGCATGATCTCAGGGGACAGAAGAAAGTTAGTTTGTCCGAGTTCGTCGTGATCTACGGGAACCTGAATAAATGAATAATTCAGTAAAATAACTAAATATTTGTAAATTATTCCAAAAGTATGCCAATATATATAATCGCAAGAAAAAATTATGCATTGTATATTAAAGACGTCAGAACGAATTATTGTTCATATAACAATCAATATTTCAAAACATTATCTGTATTTTATTTAATTGATTTTTGGACAATTTAGAATTATACTACTACCACGCCACGCAGCTGTATTTCAATTAATGTCTAAAGTATGTGTTTCTTTAAAATTAGCAAATTATGTTATTATAATATTCTGCACATTGTAAATTGTATTGTTTCATTTTGAATAATGTATAAAACGACCAAGTGATACTCAAAAAGATAATGTATTTTAAAGCAGTAATGCAATAAAGAACAGAATGCAGAAAATAAACATTTGACGGTGCCTTGGTAGAAGAACATGATGTATAACGGTCTAAAATGGGTAATGGTTTGACTTGTCGATAAACCTATTATAAAAGAGAAACTGCCGTTGTTAAATTTATAGATCTATGTATTTCATTTAAATGCACTGAATGTCAATCTTTTAACACTTATAGTAATACTCAAAACATTGAAAGCATGCATTCATTATCTTAAGTAATGACGTAAAATGAAAATAATAAATCGTTGACATCTGATAAATCATTGTATTGCCATAATGCCAGACATAATATTTCTCACTTCCGGAATATACAAGAACAGAGAATGTTGGGTAAACGCCAAAACAAGATTGTTTGTAAACATTGTAGAATGAACTATTTTCAGGCCACTGGGGTAGTTCACCTCATATTTCTTTAATGTATCTTGTAAATTGTCTGGAAAACAATTTAGATATTATTTTCTTTGCATGCGTACTGGTGCATTTCAATAAGTCATATACAAACAAAATCTTGATTACATCGAGGGTTGCCCGCAAGACTGTCGTAACTACACTTTTTTACGAAATGGACTTTTTTGAATTTTTATACTTATTTTTATGTTTTACATCACTGATAAAAAACGTTTGGCACACTTCTCTCTAGAAAGTGATTTATATCAAAAATGCAATATAGTCGTAACTGACAACTGAATAAAAAGTCAACTTACGACAGTATTGCGCAAACTTATCTATAAAACTTTCTTCAACTTTTTCCTGCAATACTGTAGTAAATCAAAATAAATCACATCATACTTAAACAAGGTCACTCATTAAATCACCAATTCAGTTTAATTTATTTATTTATGCTACTAATAAGGTATTTATTGTATACAAGACCCTTTATATAATTGTGACATGGGCGAAATTGGTCATTTTTCATCTCTATGCAATATGGCTATTTTAAGATTTTAAGGTGCTCTTTCTCATTAGTAACTGACTGGCAGATATGCAACTAAGTGAAGTTATTCACATGGTGATTGGCTTTCAAATAAAGCCATTTGCAATCCGATCCCAGTAACCATGGCAACACTGGACCGGAGCAAAAAAAGGGGGGAAAATGCAATTTTGGCTGGGGTTTTTAACTCCAAGTTAAGCATTTCATTAAGTTATATTTCCTCAAAATGAGGTCTAAACTGCTATTACTTTTCAAAGACTGAAAGCATATTACCTTATTGTCATCTTGTGGCATTTTTCTGCACTCACAAACCAATTTTTTTCAGGCATAAGAGAGACTGTGTGCCTTTAAACCCCAGCTCCAGAGGGAAGCATATCCCCCCTCTGAGACCTTGTGGGGTTTCTTTTGATTGTGGTATTTTCATGAAAGTCAAGTAGTGGGGGAGGGCAAATTCCCTTGAGTGAAATTAACTAAATCCATTCAAAAAAGTCCTGTGGCAGGCAATTTGAAGGGGGTCCTGACACATAAAAATGCGGGATTTACCAGAAAAAAGATAATAATTAAGACATGTTTAGCAAAGTGCTTTGTTGACTTCATCATTGATGACTTCATTAATGGTGTCATACATTTCAAATTCTCAGTATTTGTATTTTAATAAGTTCACTTTGAATTATTGAGTAAACATATTTTTGATATATCAGAGCCTAGTAACTAGTGTTTACCAGAATTAAAAAAACTATTGACTGTCATGCTTTAAAGCAACCACTGAGGTATCATCATTGTCTTATGAATGATAACCTTTAGTTATCCAATCCAGCAAATATCAGTATGTATCCCTAGGTAATGTGTCATACCAAACAGATAGAAGCCCCACAGTGATAGCTACTCATCTATGTAGCTGAAGAGAAAGTGTAACATACTCCTAGGTTGCTCTCTATTTCAGTTGGTAGCATGCTGGTCTACTGATTCAGGGAACAGGGTTCGCTTCCCAGATGGGGCATACTTTCTTTTGTTAGGTCATTCTCCCTTCTATCCCTGATTATTAATCATGTAGGGCAGTTGTCAGTCACTGATGGAAATATGTACCTAACAACTGGTTTACAGCTAAATTCAGAGATTTAGCCTTACCAGGTACAGTGAATAGATTGACTGACCGCTGTGGTGTAAGTAAATAATAATTTGAAACCAAAGAACTTTTCAACTGTTCCATTTCTAACACTCTAAGATCACAAATTGTACAAACTTGGTTGATAAACACTAGCCAATGCATAATATCATAGCTCTAGGCCTTAAAGTGTAAGGTATGTGAACAAATTTTCTAGAAGACATTTGAATGCCACATATTTGAAATTGTAAAGAGACACCAGCGGCCACTAGTACCTGGCCAAGCACCTGGGTTTTAAACTACAAGCCAAATTGCATTGTTGAAAATTCTGATTAAAAATGTACTTCATGAGTAGATAAGAAACAAGAAAAAACAAGAAAAACACAAACTTTGATCTTCAGGCTTAAATTTGAAAATTGTGGGCAGAGACAATATTTATTGGTTATTATTTTACCTCTGGACTTGTCAAATTTTGAAAAGCAGACTTTTTAAATAATATTTCTTGTCTGTTGCTTTAGTACATACAGTTTGGATGAAATTAATTTTAGAAGCAGTAGAAGGTTGTATTGGCAGTGAATGAGGGGTCCAAATGGTTTTTAATCCCACAAGAATAGCTACTAACTTCTTTGGAGGGGTCCAAATGGTTTTTAATCCCACAAGAATAGCTACTAACTTCTTTGGAGGGGTCCAAATGGTTTTTAATCCCACAAGAATAGCTACTAACTTCTTTGGAGGGGTCCAAATGGTTTTTAATCCCACAAGAATAGCTACTAACTTCTTTGGAGGGGTCCAAATGGTTTTTAATCCCACAAGAATAGCTACTAACTTCTTTGGAGGGGTCCAAATGGTTTTTAATCCCACAAGAATAGCTACTAACTTCTTTGGAAGGGTCCAAATGGTTTTTAATCCCACAAGAATAGCTACTAACTTCTTTGGAGTGGTCCAAATGGTTTTTAATCCCACAAGAATAGCTACTAACTTCTTTGGAAGGGTCCAAATGGTTTTTAATCCCACAAGAATAGCTACTAACTTCTTTGGAGGGGTCCAAATGGTTTTTAATCCCACAAAAATAGCTACTAACTTCTTTGGAAGGGTCCAAATGGTTTTTAATCCCACAAGAATAGCTACTAACTTATTTGAGAAAGAAATCATCATTAATGTGCCAGCAATTGCTTGATTTCACTCAAGTGAAAATGGGGACCTGTAAGGAAGCTATTATACTGTACATGTTTTGGCATTGGAAATTTCAAAAATGTACCTGTCCATTAGTGTATTTCTTGCCTGTAATTCATTTTAAGTAGCATAAAGCAATTTTTCTCATAGCTTAACATAGATTTAATGGTTATGCTGTTTTCATAATCAATATGTTGCATTTTTCTGCAAAATGTGTATAATGTGGTTGTGGTTCGATGTTCAGACCCCCCCTAGAAAAGTTCAGACCCCCTTGAAAAGTTCGGACCCCCTAGTAATGTTTGGACCCCCCTTGCCTAGTCTTAACAACATTGTAAGCAAATTGTTTCTCAAACAGGAATACTGACACCCAACAACCATTCAAAAACACTCAATGCATAAATGTTACAGCTTACAAATTTTATAAAAATAAACGTGAACTGTAATTGTTATGTTTTCCTTGATTGATTTTTTTCTTTTAAACAGTAAAGCTTCGAGCTGCCATTTGTGGTATGTAAACCGTGGTCTTAATGTTCTGCACAAGTCTTAAATTATGGGCTTAGGAAAATAATATTTTCAATACTCATATATGTTTAATATGTTCAAAATAATACATTGTTCAAACAAATAAAATACATACTGTATTGTGTCTATATAACTGAATGATAGATAAACAAATTTGATAATCATAAAATTATTTATTTTAAAACAACAAACGTTTAGGCATGTCTTGCATTCATAATTTGTATGATTTATGATAATTCATTTAAATGCAATATAACTTCAACATTATCATCATAATGTAAACTATAACTATAAATTACTTATCTGTAGAATTTTTAAAAAAGGCAAATAATGGTTAATCTGGAACTAAGAACGTGTTTTGTGGGCATTAAATTCAAATAAGGTCTTTATTTTTCAACGGGTCTATATTGCAATTTTACATGTCTAGACCCCCCTTCAATTGGCTTCCAAATACTTGAAATGTATGTTTTAAACTAGATTTAGAAAATTTCACTTTAAGAAGGTTGTCCCCAAAAGAAGATATTTCTTTCGTGCACCTCCCCCGATCAAAAGGGGTCTCAGGGGGGGGGGGGGTTCTGAAGAGAGGATGTGCCCCCCCCCCTTTGTAGCTGGGGTTTGAAGGGTGCACAGCGCCTCTCATCACCAGCAAAAATCAGGTTGTTGAGTGCAAAGAAATGGAGCAAAAGCAGATAAGAAAACATGTTTTCAGTTTCTGAAAAGAACTGGGACTTAAAACCTCAATTTTGGAAAATAATATTGAATGAAATGTTAAGTTGGGGTTGAAAAAGAGCAAAAATTGCATTTTTTCACATTTTGCTCCACCCCAGCATTGCCATGGTAACTAGGATCAGGGCTCAAATTGGGTTTTCTGAAATGCAGTTAAGGAAATAACTTGGCTAAGTTGCATATCTGCCTGATAATTAGTAATGAAATTAGAGCGTCTTGAAATAGCTTTTGCTTGTTATGCTGAAAAAATGACTTTTGCACATGCCACAACCAGTAAAGGGTTGATATATATTGGAAAATAAAACATTTGATTTGTTTTCTTTTTTTGTGTTTGATATTAATTTTCAGTTACTATTGTATTGCAGAAATTTTATCAAAAATCATGTGTTAAAAATTTCTGCAATACTGTAGTAAGTTGACTTACTACAGTATTGCTGGGAATATAATAACACAAAACAAACAGATTTAAGCGCAATACTGTAGTAACTCAACAAAATCATCAAATATCTAGTTTTATTTCAAATTTATGCATTTCATTAGAACTGTTTGTTTTTAAACATATTTTCTAATAATAAAACAAAAAAGTTTGGTGAAGAATTCATACAATAATAAATTAAACAGTTTTTTGCTTCTCCTGTAAAATTTTCAAAAATGCAGTTACGACAGTCTTGCGGGCAACCCTCGACATGGTTATACTATATAACAGTTTATTTAATAATGACGATAGAGGCCACAGGCCCATAACATAATACATACATTTGTAATAACATATACATGAAAATATGCATATTATAATGTTGAAAGACAAATATAGAATTATCATTTGACAATATTACATATATAATTATAATGTTTTAATATATACATGTACATATATTTCATTATGCTTGTATATCCAATATCATTTGGTTTCTCAGCTTCCAAGCATAAAAAATGAAACAAGCGAGATTTTTATAGTTCGTTCACATTTGCTGGACAATAATAAAACAAGTTTATGCATATTTGGATTAGTATAATACTTTGATGGTAAATATGTTTGTCTCAAATGTTTGTAAATTTCGCATGTAAGTACAAAGTGATAAATATCTTCAACATTTCAGTGACAGAGTCTACATATACGTTGTTCATATGGTACTTTTGAGAATCTCCCAGTCTCTACTTCATATATATATATACTATATCTTAACAATCAAACCTGTTTTGGTTAAGTTCATGTTATTAATGAAATCTAATGGTTTTCAAAGACAAGAGCATTGCAGAGACAGATTAAAACCTTGTCTTACGCTGAAATAAACAGTCTACAAAATTGGGGCATGGAAGTAGTTGTCCGAACAGCTCATTTAGCAGCTAGCACAAGATCTTCTTTGCCTAATAGAAAGTTTCGGTTGCCCGAACTAGAAATTGGTTGCCCCGGACACTCACTATATTCGTAGACTGTGCTAATATCAAAATCTTATAATTTGTTTAAGTTTAGTGAAACAACACTTGTACTTTACCTCTATTACATAAGAAAGTATTAAAGTACTTTTGTACATGTATTAATTACAGCATACCTAAAATATCATGATGTAATCTCAATATAAGTTTGTTGATATATACCTGCAGAAGTTACTACCACTTTAACTCAAGCGTTATTAACTCAGTGTTTCTAAAATTAATTCATTTAAAATTTGAAACACCTACGTCAAGACGTGATATTTAATTATTCACGTGATGACATTAAAATAGGCCAATCATCTTTGTTTGAAATTATTGTTTTCTGATGCAGAGCTAGTGGTTCTATAATGGCATTGATTTGTATAGGCTTATAAAAACTATTTATGTGAAAAGTCTATTATTTATTTAATGCAAAGAGAACATTAAACGATGAGATATTTTGACCACATCCCATAATTTTAATACGAAAAACGTCATTTTTGTTTGCAATACAACTTATAAAATATGTATACAGCCATGTAATATAGTAACATGTCTTTTAAAATTTAAGAAAAGTCATTTGATATAGATCGCTACAAATTGTTTGGTTAATTGACACCTGCCAAATCGTCTCTTCTATTTCAAGACATGTGCAGCAAAGAGGGTCCATTCACTGTTTTCTCAATTCCGAACACTGTGTGATTGATGTTTAGATCTGTTAGAATTGCCTTAGTATGATCAACAATAAATTCTACCCAGAATCATTGAAGTGTATCAAAATGGCAACACAGTTTCAATTGACTAGTGACCTTTTTTACTGATTTGTCATATTGTTCTTTTGTTGTATTCACAGACTGACTCACAGGTGTCATTTGATTTATTACATGTAATCTACATGATTGCCTTATAGTGTTAAGTCTGAAGATCAAATAGAATAAACTATAGATAACAACAACAACATCACACAAATGTAACAATATTGCCACTATATTACTGTTGATACGTATTGAACTGACAGTCAATTAGCTTGAAATCGTACAACGTTCATTTATACCCGATGCTTATATGGACTGACAAATATATTGATTCAAATATTTACACGATTTACAAACTAATCGTTGTTTTGGTTTCTTAATTTAGATTTTCGGACACTTACATGTGCACATTGAGTGCATGGTAAATACTTTTTGTCTAGCAGTAACTTATATCAAAATAAATTTACATCAATATCGAAAAAAGGCAAATGCTGATTGAATATATGGCAGATGTAAGTCATTGGGAAATATAGCTTGATATCCTCATGATTGTCAATCAATATCATAAAATATTTCTCTCCAGGCAAGTAACTGGTATCATGTATTTTTGTAATGTAAAGTAGAAAAAAATATGACAAAGTACGTCCTTGGTTTTTATATGGAATTAGACAAGAAACGTGCATCATTTGTTGGTATTATGTAGAAAGACATACGTTAGGATGTGTGTTCAGATATTTCCCTGGACAGTAATATTTGATTGTATCATGATTTAATCAATCGTCTTGGTTCTCTCGTATATTGGCAAGATACTATTGAACAAAATCTTGATAAATGCTATATGTCATTACTGTATCTTCATGCATAAGATATTAAACACTTTGTTCTTATGTTGAATCGCTAATAAAACTGTAGCACTGCCTTATTTGAATATGGAATGTATCATTTAATATGGAATTCACTATACTCACTGTACAGTTCATTTTGTTTAACAAAATAGACTGTATGTAGCCTATTCGTATTGTAGTTTTCAAATTCTGTTCATGCCGCGCATAAAATTTCTGTTTTAGTTCATTATACTAGTTATTGGTTGATAGAGACTGTATGTAGTGGATTTTGTCCATGCAGCGCATGAACTAAATTTGGACTGGATTTCAGTGTTTAATCCTTAGTGAAGATGTCCCAATACATGTGATACATTTAGTCTCATATTTGTAAAAGGGCTACATGAAGTCTCATGTTTATAAAGGTTAAAGGGGCTACATGTAGTCTCATGTTTATAAATAGTGAATTCCATATTAAATGATACATTCCATATTCAAATAAGACAGTGTTCTGTTGATTTCCTTGCTCTCAGTACCATGATGGCAATACCATGTGACTATGACGTCACAAATGTTACGGTTTAAAGAAGAAATTAGTGAAAAATCCGCCTCGACCAACAACGACTTGTCACTGCAGCTCGCTGAAAAGTAACCATGTTGGTAGGGTTTCCAGGGTGTTTGCAAAAAGTATAAAACTTGCGTTGGAGATGTAATGTGCTGTAATATACACTTTTCTGCTTAGCCTCGCGTAGATTAAATAGAAATCTGCCAAGAATTAAAATACTTACGGTTGTTAATATATATATGTCATTCGAGGCAGTGTGTTCATGGTTTCTACTTGAAACCGTAGCATCCATGATGTCATAGAGTACCATGGATATGAGATTCGCATGATAAAAAAATTACGAAAATTTACTAAGTACATGTAACAGAAATAATGTAGGCGGCTCATATTAATTTGTATTATGCATTATTAAAATATTAACCGGTAAGCAAATGGACCATTTCAATTGTAGGAAATAAAACTTCGCATTCATTCCAATCTCAAATAATTAGATAATTTCAAAGATAATAATGTGTACATTACATTTTGATTGCTTTTGTACATGTATATTATCATTATTTTATTTGATAACCCATCAAGGCAATGTTATATGTACAGTATCAATGTATGGTGGTTTTAATTTGCTAATGAGGTTCTCTGATCAAAGTATTGAATGCAAAACAATACAATATTTTATAACAGTGTTCATTTTAGCGGCGGCACATGAGACTACACAATGTTCTATTTTGTATTCTGAGAAATATCAAAACGCAATGCATCTTTGAAATCTATAGTGCTGTGAGGATGATGTACCGATGATGAAGAAACATAGCATTATAACATTTATGACGTATAGTTAATATTGATAATAATTTCCTAAGAAAATATTGAAAGCTTTTTGTTAGGGAACAAACCGCCAGATCAAACCGCCTAATCGATAGTTTGGGTTTTTTTGGAGACATTGAATGGAAATGATGGCGATAATACTACCAAATATACAGTTAGTTTAAAAAAGATTCTAAATTAATTGATAAGGAAAGAACATAATATTGAATATAATTGCAAACAAAAAAGTTATTTTTAATTTTGATAAACATTAAATTTAATTGCAACTACATGTACATGTATACACATACTGATGAACAGTTGAAAAAAAACTTCCTTTTAAATCAATAAACATCCAATAATGAGTCCATCTTGTCAGCACTTAGATCTTACGTGCAAACTACAATCATAGACATACTAACTTTAAAAAATAAAATCTCGGAGGGTTTATAGCTTCTAGACAATATAAACCGTCCATATACTAAAACATCACAGACATATTTTGTATGTGGTAGTCAAGAATGGACCGGTTCCAAATGGTTTTGTTGATTAATGTAGACAAGTGTCTAATGTTAATTCTAATGGTCCTAAGTAAGTAATGACTAGGAGAGATTCGGAAAGGGAATGTTCAATGTGTATGGTAAACATCGGCATTGATTATTTTATAATTAGATTCTGGGCATTTTCTAAGAGACTTCTTGTCAAAACCAGGTCTAGCTTTAACAAAGAAGATGATGTAATGTCTAAGTCGCCAGTTGGCATACAACTAGTTAAATTTTTATAGAATAGTAAAGAAGGAACTGTATGAGCACCAGCACATGTTTTCATTATGTTATGCTAAAAGTCAAGTAAACACTCAATGTGATTTATCAGCAAATTGTCAACGATCATGGTCGTAGTAACTTCCAACGTATGTTTTCAATTTCCATCAGCAATCAATTTATCTATATTTGTTATTAAATCATATCTTTAAAGATCGGTGTAGTCAGAACAGTTAGCAGTTATAGTACATTCATAACTGAAAGCTTGTCTGTTACTCTAGCGTGCAATATGCTTATCTTTCCTCTAAACGTTCAGTTGCGTGCTAAGGAAACATTGATATATAAAATAACATTGAACAGATTGTCTCATTTATAATATGCAATGTGATATCCTAATGAAAATACATTGTGTATTTCGACAATATGAACCTGTGCTTAACCTTTGTTTGTTTACGTTTACGTAACCTGCTATCTCCCATTCTCATGTTATTTAGGTTTTTTATACATGGATTCAACTTGTAGTATTATTTGATTTTAAAAGGTAGTATTGTACAATAAGCTTAACAACATGAATTTAAAGTTTATTTACAGTACCTGATAACAACAAAAGTACTTGATGAATTTTAAATTTGCAGTGAAATTTTACAGATTTGCAAGAAGCCAAATGTTTTGTTATTTTTGCTAGTGTTTTTGCTATTGCCCTATTGATATCTATCATTTTGATGTAACACTAACCACCTACCCTGAAATGCTGAAATATTCGATGATGTTAAACATACATGTTCCTAATGTCATTTACTCGTTAAACTTTGATTACAAGTGATAAATGACATTAGAGAAACCTGATAAGTAATCAATATCTGTATAAAATTAAACTATGTCATAGAAACAGTATCTTTTGATTTGGAGTAATATTCGGACAGACTTTAAAGCTTTAATTCAATGACGATACAAAAGAAAAGAAATCACCTAAACCCATAGCTTCTATTTTCTGCTCCAATTAATCAACTTTCTTCACTTCGTCGCTGTGAAAAAACAATGCTAAATAAATTTATAACCTGGGAAGTAAATTAAAACACAGTCATTCTCGCAGTTGGATAACTAGTGTTCTTCTATCTTACATTGAAGTATTTTATTTTGATGATCTTCTGTATGATGGACACAGAGAACGACAGCAATTTAAACATTTCTAGAGAATTTCTGTAAAAATTTGACGCTGAATAAATGAATACAGTTTAGAAAGGTTTCTTATCGTAAGACCATATTAATCAGGATTCTATTTTAACGATGCAACGTAAGGTATTTATTACTGTTATGATACCTTTATGTTTTAAAATTATATGTAAATGTATTATAATGGTATCTAAAACAAGATATGTCTTGGTATACAGAGCACATGTAATTGAATTGATGGCGACTTCCTGGAAGTATCTCAGCATTACACATTGGGATAATTATTACTTGTCATGTTGATTAAAAAACGTTACTTTCACATTATCTTTATTATTAATGATATTAATTGATGCTTGCTGTTAATGCCTTTCGACAAACACAAAAATAATATATATATTGCTTATATTCCTATGCATGCATAATTGGAAACATGCACTCAGCTTCTGGGGTGATGACGTAAATTGTCGCAAAAAAGTAATTAGAAAAAAAATCAGATAAATCTGACTCATCATTTCTCATAACGCAAGAGGTATCATAATCTAATTTCCGGAAGATACTAAAACTTGGAATGTTGGGTAAATGCCAGAACGAAGTTGTTTGCAAACATTGCAATATGAACTACTTCGTGCCTTTTAGGTAAATCACCTGTGACTCTCTGACACCAATCTTGACAGTAACAATTAATTGAAAATTAATTACGAGCTTTAGATATGTATCGAATGAATTTCTGATTAAAAACATTGGAAGTCACACTCTAGTTCAAAATAGTACCCTTTTCAATACGTAAATGTATGTATTTTACTTCATAACATTACGTACTAAATTATTAATTGTCCGTTTCAGAGACCGGAACAAATAATCAGCTTAACGATTTTCAGCAATATATTTCAGAAATGAAAAATCTTGGTTTTATCAAATATCAACACTTACAGTTGACTTCTTATAAATATTAGATTCATTAGATGACATTGTGCAGCGAGAATTACGAGCAGACAATAATTTAAATATTACTATGTAGACCCTTTTTATTCCTACACAGTCTACCGTGCTTAACAGTTAATGTGTTATTTCTTCTCTGTTGTTGAAATCGTACTGAACAAGTAGTTTTGGAACAAGAATTGGATCATCAATTAATGCTTACTAAAATATTGTAATAGATTTCTTTCTCATGCTTGCAAAATGCGTAGGTGTATTATAATATATAGTGCATGTTTAAATGAAAGATGCATCCGTAAGTTATAAATATATAAAATAAACCACGTGTTTGTATAATGAAACTAAGCAATGAGATATTTATAGTCTATTATTTAATCTATGAGTTTCATCAAGGCAGATATACGAATTGTTTATATCTTGTTAAGTAACAAAGCAAAGAGGCGTTTGTTACTTTTATCTCTGGTAATGTCTGTATGAATATAGAACTTCATGATATTCTAGACAACTGTAACTGAAACTTGGAAAACTAATCATGCTCTGTTAAGAGGACAAAAAACAAAACAAAAATGTTTTATTTGAAAACGCCTCGCGAAGACCAATTAGCAAAAAAATAATAATAAGCTCTTAAATTAAATCAATGTGTTTATATATTTTATATATATATTTTTTGTTTATAGGTAGGACTATATCTATTTTCTATAATCATCTGCCTAAGAGCTATGTAGATGTAATTAAATAACAAATGTTGCAATCATAAAAATAGGTTTTGACTATGTTATGCTTTAAACTCTATCTAAAATTAACAACGCGTTTAAAAATTGTTTTGATAGTTTAAAATAAATAAAAAGATGCTTTTGTTGTTGTCAGTTTTCGCATACAATAAACATTTTTCAAACAACTATTGCAAGTCATAAAATTGATTTCTACAATACTGCATCACAAAATGTTTAACTAGAAGTTCTATTTTAACTCCATAAATAATTTATTAGCGTTAACTTTGAGAGTATGTGCAAATGTTTCATGCAATTGTCTGGAAGCTGAATCATAAAACATTAAGAAATTTACTGATGAAACTTATGATTGCAAATGTAATAAGCATTCGTGTAGTAGAAACATACGACACATCCTATTGTTGGATAGTTGTAGGTATTTCGTATAAACGTATTTTTCCCGCTCTAAATGTATTATAAGTGCAGCATTTTTTTAAGGATTAATTTTTATGGGATAAAAAACACATAGGCATACGATTGAAATATTGAAGAATCCGGGTCGATAGCGCAGTTGGTAGCGCCAGGATTTGGAATCTCGTGTCCCGAAGGGGGTACGGGTTCGAATCCCACCCGAGAAGGTTATACCCTTTCATGAAAATATGACAATAATGTCAATTTTTCTCCATTGATTAGTTAATATGGAGAAGTTTCCGACCTTGTGGAAGGGTAGGTTAGTACTGGTTATAGACAAGGGTCCAAACAAAGCTAGGTTAGGTGCGCTGGACATCGTAAAATGACCTAAATTGTGTTGACATGGTGTTAAACCCAGTAAAAAAGAAATATTGAAACGTTAACCTTATCAATCAAATGCTTGAAACCAGCGATTGGAATCAACATTTTTTACAACTTAGCTCGTGTAACGCATTCGAACCAGCGCCAATTTTTAATGTTTCTACAAAATTTAGACGATGTCTTTCATTGCAAAAAACAATTTGGAAGCAGGTCATCTTTAGTTCCTAACAAAATGCACTGCATCAATGTTACTTCTTGTATATTACAACCATGCATGCCTATGTAAGAATATTAATTCAACAGTCAATACATTTAAATTTGTTCCCGGAATGAATTTAAAATTAGTTGAAGAGAAAGTGTAATATTTCTGACTGTATTTCATTCTATTATTATATTCACCTAAACTGTGAGCATCATTAGAAACTCGGTCAAAAAGCGATCGTATTTTTTACACACCTTTATGATAATATTTAATTATTTTATTGCCTTCTCTGAATCTAGTTTTATTGAATAACTACATAAAGTCAAAGCTTTCCGTTTGTTGTTTGGCAAATCTATGAAAAGGTTAAACAAGAGGACTTAGATGGCCCTATATCGCTCACCTGAGAATCATTGCCCAGAAACATCAGGAAACAGAAAGTACAGCTTCTGGTGCATACACAAAGTTTTTTTTAAGATTTGACCTAGTGATGTAGTTTTTTACCCCAGATAATCCATATACAATCCCAAAATTTAAATGTATTAAAATAGACAGTCTGACCAAATATTTGGAAAATTGGATGAAAAATACAGCTACTATAGCATACACAAGGCTTATCTATGATTTGACCCCGTGACCTAATTTTTCGGCCCATATGACCCATATGTAATCCCAGTCAAGATTTCATCAAGACAAACAGTCTCACCAAATATTAGGAAAGTCCAATGGAAAATACAGCTCCTATAGCATACACAAGGTTTATCAAAGATTTGACATCGTGACCTAGTTTTTGACCCAACATGACCCATATACAATCCCAACCAAGATTTCACTAGGATAAACATTCTGACAAAGTTTCATACCGATCTAATGAAAGATCACAGCCTCTATCGCATACACAAGGCAAATGTGAACAGGCGACTGACATCCAGTGGTCACAATAGCTAACCTTGAGCATTTGCTTAGGTAAGCTAAAAAGGCATAACAAAGCAAATGCAAAATTAATATTTTATTCAAAGAAAAAACAGTATGATATATTATTATTAATATAATTATATCCATAGCAAATTATATAACTTAAATAGTAACAATACAAACAAGAAATGCAGATATCAATGTATAGAAATAGTATAAAATATCTAGAAAGCACATCTGTGAAAAACTTGCAAATCTCTACAAAAAACCAATACAACAGTTTTGTTAAAACATTTCACATTTTCAAAGCACATCATCAGATCATTACATTTAATGTTTGTAATTACCTCTGTATTGTAAGGTATATCATATTCCAACTTGTCTTGAACAGATGAATGAAGTACACCAGAACAGGCAGTAGATAAATGCTTCAATATCAAATAACTTTTGCACAAATGACAAATAATGCATTGTTTCCACTTGACAGGTTGTCGTGCTGTCAATATTCATGAACTCAACATCATAAATATTACAATACAATATTTATGATCTGATGTCAGAGTTGTCTTTGGGATTTTATCCTTATTACATCCAACATGTACCTTTTAAATATGTAGTCATCATCTATATTGTTATTAGCACACAAAGCGTCATTTGTAAGTACAACAATACAGTTCCAACCAACAAAAGCAATAATAATACAGGCTTTCATTCATTTACCACCATATTTGGAGCTATATATAATACACAGGTCAAGGTCTAAATTACACATACCCATGGCTTCATGTGATTCTAATTAAGTACTCCACACAGTAAAGCTGAATTCGTGTATATTTGCCAAACCTTTTTTATTGCAATGTAATGCAGACACAAAAGTACTTTGAAAATGTTTTCTTATTATACTAATTAGTTTATCCAATTCAAACACTGGACTTCCCTTCTTGCAAAAATTTAGCAAAGACAAATTTAAATATTTTCATTCAATATTCGCTTGTTTGGAGTCCACATTCGTATTATTGCAGTTGTTCACATTATTAAAACGTCAAACAGATAATTGTCGATCAGAAACGTTTTGTAATACACAATTAAGGCAAGATCAACAATCGTTGGCAAATAGACACAAAGAATGCTCTTGAAAATTTAGACCTTAAGCTGGACAATTTCATATATATACAATTACCTGTAATTCAATATACGATACGTAAAAATCAATTCAAGAACAACAAATATATATTTCATTCATAAAAATATTAACTTTTAATATTTAACATATTCAAAAAAGATTTGATGTTCTTGTCTGTATTGACATGTTTACACCACACTTAAACTGAGCAACACAATACATTTTAATCTTGACAGCTCACCTCAGAAATGACCCTAATTAAAATCCATTCTTTTTCATCCGGAACCACTCTCTAATAAAACACGTACTGAAATTAAGAAATTGCAGTTTAAATAAAAAAAGATAATTCTATATAAAAGAATTATGAAGTAAGCAATACTAGTTGTTAAGTAATAAAAGTGTATCTACATATTGAAAAGACGATAATGATTGTTGAAAATTTGACAGTCCTTGAACATATAGTTTAAAAGACTAAACTACGTGCATGTTACATTATGCATGGTAATATTGTGTATATATGTGCTAAACACAATCAGCAAAATTAATTGTTCGCTATTTTTAGTATTTTTACCAATATATAAAATACATAATAATGATTACAATGCATGTGGCTTAAATAAGGACAGTTAGTTCAGTTACATTCAGTTCATCAAACTTAACATGCACAGGGTCTACAGCTGTATCACAAATCACAATCATAAAATGTTAGTAAAATACCTTTGTTAGTATACAAAACAGGTTAAATCTTGAGTCATTTATGTGCACGTTCAAGTTTTTTTCTGAAAGAAACAAAATACATGTAGTTCTATATGTACAGCTGTGAAAAGTGAGTTAATACACATGGCCGATATCATTATTAGGCAAAATCTGGGACTGAAACTTAAAAACAATTTAACTGGTTCAATAGTTTATAAAATTGTACGAGTTTTTATATCAAAATAATATATCATGCAAAATACAACATGCATAGTTACGTATTATACATATGTCTGATAAATGTTGAACGTCGAAAGAATCTTTTTATTCACATTTTGAGTATGCATGCGAGTCCACTAAGATTCATAAATATGAACGAATACATGCGTGACATTGATCGGCAGACTCATTACTGATACAATAAGTTATTGATTTTGCAATTCTATAATAAACACTTCACCTTCAAATCATAAGTTTTAAAAATATTTTGCTTTTATCATGTCCCTTGAATAATGTCCCGCAATCTCGTCAATAATTGAACCCGGGTATATATGTATACTGATATGATATATTTTGTCATGTAAAATAGAAAATCATACAGAAGATTGTCCTTTGGTTATTTTCGTCGATATTCATGTTCAATTTTATATCTATCCAATCTTCTTGGCAATAAAATATTGGCAAAAATCTATTGAATAATATCTGAATATCAGATCGATATGAATTGATGCAATTTTCATTTTACATCATGCGCAACAAACGAAACAGTTTCTTCTTTTGTTCAGGCAAGTTTTAAAACGAGTATTTAAATGCTCTCAGTACCTAGGATGTAGTATTTGTATTATCTAAAACTGAAATGTCATTACGTATATTTTACGGAAACAAATGAATGTACTTTCATTATTTTCGTACCAGGATTATTGAAATAATACCCTAAGAGCAAATGGGTCCCTCAAGTTATGGAAAACCTGACATTCACTACAACACATTATTAGACAATTTCAAAAAAATAGCTTAGTATTGCTATTGTATACAAGCATTTTGCCACACGTATTTAGTAACCCAAAAGCAACTTTAGATTACTGTATGATTTCATATGCTAATGATATTCTCTTATCACACTATTAAGCGCGCAACCATACTATTCTGGTTTTTTATGCTAAAGGTGACATAATTATGCTATTACACAGTAATTTATTTTGTTCTCTTACTTTCACTTGCTGGTAAAACATCTTTTGAGATTACAACAGTCCGGATAATGTTCATCATTAATGAAGAAACGTAGCATGTTTACATTTAAGACGTCTAGTATAATGTTAATAATAATTCGAAAGTAGAACTTGAGATTATCGATACAGAATATACTTCAAAATCGAAAGTTTGTATCTGATTAGTTTTTAAAGAGAAATTAAACACAATTAATGGTGACAATACTACCGAATGTAAAGTTATTATGAAACAATAAATATTCTAAATGAATTGATAATATTTGATAGTAATTTAGGAGAATATAATTAGAAATGATATGTCGACGATACAACCTAATGTAAAATTATTTTGAACAAAATAGATACATTTACATTAAACACATATTAGATTATATTGCAAACATATGGCATATACTCCACAAAATCATACCAATTTAAAATTAAATTGCACCTATACACTTACAGATGAATAATTGAGCGCGTGGGATTTAAAACCAATCATTATCCAACTCTGAGTCCATATTGTCAGCACGTTTATATCAAGTACAAAATATAATCTAAGAATTAAAAGGCTAAAAGCAATAAAAGCATGGCCGATGGTTTTTATCTTTCAACATTCCAGTCGCAAGAGCATTTAACAGACAAAAGTGTTATCTGAAAGTTCTGGAAATTGTCAAGATGGACCCTTTCCACATGGTTTTGTTAAATTATGTAGTGTCTAGAATGTTAATTGCTAAGGTCCTTAGTGAGTAATTACTGGAGACAGATTTAAAAACTTTTTGATAACAAGCTAATGTTTCTGATGTTTATCGACAAGGGTAACTTTAGTACAATACCCTTAGGCTTTATCGAGAAGATAAACCATCATAACCAATTCTAGCTTAACAAAGTAAAACGGAATTGTGTCTAAGTTCGTTTCGTGCTTAATGACAAGCAATTTGGCCATTGAACTACCAGAAGATTGACCAAAGGATGTAAGCAAACAGATCAGAACTAAAAAGTTTCTACCATACAATCAAACAGAATAGATGAAGACAAATCTTATATTTTTAAAACTCGGGTCGGTGGCGCAGTTGGTAGCGCGCCGGGATTTGGAATCTCGAGTCCCGAAGGGGGTACGGGTTCTAATTCCACCCGGGGAGGTTATACCCTTCCATGAAAATTTGACAATAATTTCCTCCATTAATAAGATATATGGAGACGTTTTCGGCCTTGTGGAAGGGTAGGTGAGTACTGCTTATAGACAAGGAAAGTGAAATGACCTAAATTGTGTTGACACAGCGTTAAACCCAATAAAATAAATAATAATAACATATTGATTTTATAAACGTTTGTTTGACAAGAACGCCATAAACAAATAAGGAAAAACAAGAGTCTAAGAGGTTTCCGCCTTTGAATGCACAAAGTCAAGACAAATATCATTGCTTTTAAGGATGGAAAGATAGCAGCATTGAGTCACCACCCGGTAAAATGAAGGAATGAAGTCCAGCCTTTAAGCACTGAAGTGTGCTCCGTATATGTTTCAAGTAAAATTGGATAAAACCTTAAATGTTTTTGATAAGCTAAAGGTAGAAATTCTTGTTCTAAGTTACTTCATCTTATGCAACATTTACACTGGTAATCTTATCAATCAATTTATCTACATTTGTTATACAATCACATCATTGGTCTGTATAGTCAGTATCGTTAGTAGTTAGAGTACATTAATAATGGATAGCTTGTCTGTCGTGCGTACAATTTGTTCATCATTTCCCTAAACGTTCAGTTGCGTGCAATGGTGTCATAGAAAAAAAATCTCTGGACGGATCATCTCATGTATGTCATTTGCATTACATGGTCTTTTTATGATAATTGACTGAGTAGTCTGACAATATTAATATAAGCTTGAGGTAGTCTTCTAGCTTGTGCAACAATAAATTATACACTTAAGTATATGTCTACTTTTTCGCCAAATATCCTGAATGATTTGAAATTTTGACTGAATCGCTATGATACTCTTAAAATAACTATATTGTTTGTATACGTTAAATTGATATATTTTATCGTAAACAATATTGTAGGCCGCTAAATGTATCTTTGTTATTTATCTGATGCTGTTGTTGATCTAATTCTTTCCTTCAATCTAATGTTTTATTTGCCCTGTAAACTGTCAAATTCATTGCACAATATTGAAAAACATGTTTAATAAAATTGACAACAGGGCCGAAATCTGTTACAGGGCAAATAGCACTTATCGGTCCTAGTCCAATAACAAATCTCTGAGTTCTGATTAGTTGATAAAACATGGCCAATATCAAAATCTGGCTCGTAAGTAGTAATTTAATAAAACTGTCATTAGATAAGTGATTTGTTATAAGCCCCGTTATTGTGCCTCGGGACTGTCATATTGTATACGGCTGCCCTCGGAAAAATAACTGGGCCTATATCAAATCACTTATAGACTACCTTTCGTGAAATGCCGTAAATTCCATGATGTTAGAAATATACATTTTCCATGTGATTGACTTGATAATGAAATATATCTAAACCTATTGCTTCATTTTTCCATTCAAATATGTTTTCGCTTTGTGCTAATGCTGTATAACAATATGGAAGTAAATTAAAGCAGAGTACGAGTCTTCCATCATTACTAATAAAGGTGTTCTGTCGAACTTTCAAAATATATTCCTGGCTGCCTCTTAATTGACAAGCCTTTTTTTATTTTATTAATGACATGCTCTTCTTTATAACGGTCTAAGAGAACGACAGCAATTGTCATGTCACCTAACCGATGTTATTTTTTTATTATACGTGTCTAAGTGAAAAAACAAATACACTTAAAGCGATTGTTGTAAGTGCTTCTAATAAAACGCCCTAGAATACAATATTCTTGTGTATGTTATTCTTGATGTAAAATTGGCAACGTGCACTCAATTTTCTGAGGTGATGACGTAAGTTATTGATCATAAATTCCAGAAAGTAATTTGAAATAAAATGTTGAACTCAGATAACTTATTCGCAAAACGTCAGACATATCATATCTAGCTTCCGGTGAATACAATAACTTGGAATGTTGGGTAATTGCCAGAACGAGGTTGTTTGTAAACATTGTATTGTGAACTACTTGTTGGCTCTGATGTAAATCACCTCGTACTTTCTGATATCTATCGTAACAGAAACATCCCAGAGTAAATTCTCATTTTGACAATATATGTGCTTTAGATGTGTATTGTATACAGTCCTGACACTTAACACTAAAAGTCACTGCCTGGTACAAAATGTTTCCTAATACAAAATATGAATGTTAGTTATTATTACATTTCTGTCTGTTACGAAGTGCTAGTTTCAAAAACAGGTGGGTTGGCACAAATTAACATCTCTGTAATATCATACGTTCCGTTAGACTTCTCAAAGATGATTTTAAAATCTTAAACTTAATTTATTCTTATACTTACAATAAAATCTTACAAATACACGATTGTTGATACAATGCCTCGTTGTCAGAAGTTTAAACAGGTACAAATATACGTTTGATGACACCTGTATAAACTGCTGCTTGTTATTTCTCACAAGAACCTGTTGAGGCAAGTGTGAGGTTGTGCACCCTAGAATCTGGATTGAACCTCCAGTGACAATGGTTTTGCCACTGTCCGTTTCATGGCGGTAAACCTATATTGTTTTCATATATTGTGTACATTTCATGCTGTAAATTGTTATGCACATATTTGTATACGCTACTAAAATATATGTACCAATAGTTTCTTGTGTTTGTTATTTCATTCCTTATTTATGTCGTCCGTTTAATAGCAAAAGGGTAAAAATCTAAAAACTTCTCCTTGATTGCTTTTGGTGTGTGTGTCGAATTAAGTTGTATCATATTACAATGAAAATAGACATTCCAACTGTATTTTACAGTATTATCCAAGAGACATATTAATCCTTAAAAGAACCAGGTATTATTTCAAGTTTTTGATTGCATGAAATATTATACAATTAACTAGTAATTGTTCGTGAAATCGTTCTGATCAAATCAATTTGGATATACAATCATTTTTACTAAAACATTTAAATATTGCACTCCATTTTCTCATGCTAAAAACTGCGTAGGTGTAAAACATGATGCATGTTTAGTGAAAAATGTATCTCTTTGAGCATTACTGTTTTATAAAATAAACCACGTGTTTCTATAATAAAGCTTATAGCAATGAGATATTTACAGTCTGTATCTAATACTGTAGGCACCTGCATTTCATCAAGACAGATATACAAATTGTTTATATATTGTTAAATGATAAAAAGCAAAGAGGCGTTTGTTACTTTTATCTCTCTTAACAGTCCTACAAAGTTACTCCAAAAATCGCTCCATTGGAGCAGTTGGCTTATCAGGCGTCTAATCAGTATAATAACACTGACCATCATTATAAAGCAATAAAACAGTCAGCACATGCCACATGCTGCGGTAAACTCAGGCTAAATAAACAATGTCCATTTATCTGCTTTCACAATCTTTTATATATTCAAAGAGTAATCATTATTGTTTCTACCAAACATTCACCGACCATTTTCACCAGAACAATGAAGTGACCACATATACAATTTTTAGTTAAATAAGTGGTATTTAATTGTAATGGTGCATAAAAACAGCTTCTTGATAAGGTCAGTGAATTATCAACAAAAAGATAATTATTATATCGTTTAAGATTTTTAAAAATTCTTTAGATATATAAATTGAATTGATGGTATGAATTATCATATTGACACCGACTATTTAATCATTACTTATCAAGTATATTTATTCCATATTATTGTTTTGTCATTTGTTTAACCCTTGACTGGTTGCGACATATGTGAAAAGTAGCCATTTTTTCACCATTACATGCTAGAGCTATTTCAAAATGCTTTAATTTCATAACTAATTATCATACAGATATGTAACTTGACAAGTTATTCCCTGGGTGAATGTCTATCAGAAAAACCAAGTTAAGCCCCGATCTCAGTTACTATATGGTAACGCAGGGGCGGAGCAAATACAGCAAAAAATGCAACTTTCGCTCTTTTTCCACCCAACACTTGCATTTTAAACAGTAATATTTTCCAAAATTGAGGTCTTTTCGTAGACTGAAAACATGTTTTCTTATCAGCATTTGGTGCAGTTTCTCTGCACTCAATGACCCCGATTTTTTCTGACGATGAGGGGCGCTGCTCCCCTTTCAAACCCAAGCAACAAAACGGGGCACCCCCCCCCTTCAGACCCCTCTGAGACATCTTTTGATAGGGGGAGGCGCGCAAAAAAGGTTCATTTTGGAGGGGGTCTAGACATGTAAAAATGCGGGATTGAGCGGTTAAGGGTTAATATTCTACTTCAAGTGAGAGCTGTAGACCAATGTTAAAATTAAGATTTATCCAAGTACTGAAAGTACTGTTGGAAGGAATTTTGAACGATTATAAGAGTTGAAAGTTGCTATTTCGATATCCATCTTGATCTCTTTATCAATCATAGTCAACTGCATTTCATGGCGGGGCATACTTTCGTGGAGCTTAGTCATGAAATAATTTCTACGGATATTATCCTTCGTACCACTGATTCTAAATTATATAGAACAGTAGTCAGTCACTTAATTGCACCTAGTAGTAATCTAGAGATTTAGCCCTTTCAGGATCAGTGACTGATCCCGGTGACATAACATATGAGCAATGATTAGATATGGCGTTGTTTACAAGTTCAATAGAGTTTGTCCAAAAAATTGGAGTGAGCAAGCGAAATTTTTTCCATATTTTGAACTTTGAGGAGTGGGCAAAAAGCGAAGAATAATTTTTTGCAGTATCTTATACATTAATTAACCATAAGTTAAAAAAGGAATTGAGAGTATGGACTTCCTGATATAAGATACATGTATGAGCTGTGGTAAACTCTCGCTAAGGTTGCATTGTTAACATACGAGCATGTGGCAGATATTAATGCGCCATTATACAAAAATCTACTCTGTACACAGTTGGAATAATGTTTGATTAATATGAAAAAACGCATAAAATGTCAAAATTTTAAGTATTTGTTTAAATCAGTTTTTTCAACTCATCTACGTTTGATAGTATAAATATTTTTCTGCGGCACTATTTTCTTGGTCACATTGACGCTTTGATTTCTATTGACTTGAAGGTGTTGTTCATTCTTTCAAATTTCGGAGAGCACTGACAAAGAAAGGAATTTTTTTGAAAAATATCCTTTAAAAATGAAAATGATATGACAAATATATATCAGTGTATTATTCACATTAAATGATGATCTCTTACTCGTAATGATAATTTCAGCTTAACAAAAAAGAGTTTTATCACTTCCCTGCTTAGACAGCTCCAGATTTTATACGATGACAATGGTACAGAATTTATTGGAATGAATAATTTCATGAATTACTTTCGAAAAAATAGGAATGTAAATGAACCCTTTATTAAAAGAAGCAATATTTTGCTGCAGAAATCAATAGCAAGAAAGCATTTCGACTTGAACGTGTAATCCAGTTCTTCATTTCACACTGGGCAACTTCAGTGTGCCGCGATGTAACAAAATTATATCAATGCACGAACTATATCGTACATCGAAAGTGAAAGGAAAATATAAGCATTTCAATTAGATTAACACAAGATATTTACAGATAAATATCCAAGAGTGAATTGTTTAACCAATGTTTATTATCAAGGGTTTTATTTTGATGAAGAAGATAGCACGACATTAAATGCAACATACAAAAATGAATTCACCGAGGAAGAATGAAAGAAGATATGTCTTTTGAACATCATTTTTGCTATGGACATTAAATTCGATATAGCCACAGAAACATACGTATCTATGATTAAAAAAAGAAAATTTCCTTCTAAATTTAATGTTGATTTTTATATCAATAATACTTTAGTAGCTTAATTAATCCAAGTGATTTTATTAGAAAAAAACGTTAGTTAACATTATATAATCTTTTCTTTTAGCAATTTCAAATAAACAAATTTATTAACTTTAGTAATATCTTACATTTAAATTGCATTATATTTATTATTCCAATAATAAAATTAAAACAATGTACTAACACATTTACTCTACATAGTGCAGTTTCATATTTAGATGAGGAAATAAGAATAGAAGTTTAACTCTCAGATTTATCATGAAATTTCAATGTCTAGTCTAAGACAAATGTTCACAACATCTGTTATCAATTGAACCATTAACAATTCAATGTTTAGATAAGGGTCATTTTATATCATGATATATGATCTCCTGGAGTGGTCAGCGTTTAACACTTTCCTCTTAATTATCTCTGTGCCGTTATAAAAACAAGACAAATTTTGGGAAATTTCTGGTTTTTGGAGTAACTTTGTAGGACTGTTAATGTCAGCATGAATATAGAACTTCAGGATATTTTAGAAAAATATAATTGAAAACTTGGAGAACAAATCATGTTATGTCAGGAGAAAAATCAACGCTTAATTTTTATTTGAAAACGCCCTCATAAAAGAGATAGTGGCCTAAAGACATCACCGGGAATTGAAATTTATGGGTTTTTACCTGTGGAACAAACAAACATTAACGATGAAAAGTATTTGTAATTCGTGATATTTAGCAATAATATGTATAATTGGTGTTTGACCTCGCCAGCAGGAATGGAAAACCTGATATTTGAGAGTTTCCGATTTCTTTTTTAAGAGCGGATTAGTAAAAAGTATGTAGAATCATCGTTAAAGAGAATTTGAATTAAAATATCAATTGACAATGATTGTTGGTAGCAATATCCGTATAAAAATATCTAATATTGAATGAGGAAGAATTCACCAAATGTCGTCGATCATTATTGTTAGGAGTTGATTTTTGATTGGGTTTAACGCACACCGTAGCAACACATTGTATAGATGTATAATGGCGATCAATCGATCTATTCACTGTTCCCGGAAAGGTTATAAATCTGGATTAACTAGTTACTATGTGCATAGTTTCGTCAGTGACTGACAACTGTCCTACAAGATCTAGAATATGTGGTAGAAGGAAGAATGGCCTTAAAAATAATTTCTTAATAAGTACAAAATGTACAACGATTTAAGACTGACAATTTTAACAAGCATGTTCTCGATGTATTTTAAGTACATACCAAAATTATATATTTCCCTGAATTATCTGTCTTAGAATTATTCAAATGCGTGATTTTATACATCATATGATGCCTATAATTAAACTCATTTTCTCATGTAAAGTTCGTAATTGTAATTACTCGTGCGAAATATTTGTTTGATCGGGTGCCAACATTCTTTTAAAAACAATTTTCAAATTATGTTTCGTTTATTTGCTAATTTTTGCATATTTTTTACATTCCTAGGGGCTTGAAATATATAATTAGATTTTTCTACTAAAACTACGCATTCAAACGCTAACCACGGGTTAAATTTCTACTTCATTATAATATAGAATTTAATAGCGTTATTTTTAGAATATATTGGCAAGTTTTTAATGCATATGTCTAAAAGCTACTTTAGAAAATCCAATAAAAATTTAAAGTATTAAAACTTCAATATAGAGACAATCACAATGTCTATACCACGTGACTTGTATGAGTTCAGTGTGGGTCAAACTATAAATGTACTTTTTGGTAAAGTAAAACTACCACACCGTTCTACTATACTAAAAAGTGCTCATTTTTTCTAATAAACATTCTATAGCTCATTTATGAAAACATGAAACATTGTTTATTTAGATTATTTCAATTGTCTTCAGCTATCATGAACGAACCATACAAAGGATATACTTATTAGAAAAAAGCTTAAATTCCTTGTAATTCTATAAAAATGCCGGAAATACGAAGGTAAAGTTTAGCTAGACGGTCGATACTTCGACTCCCGCTGATCACAGAAAGTAACATGGTATCACGGTGCCAATACCACATGACTATGACTACACAAATGCAACAGTTTAAAAAAGAAAAAAATGTGAAAAATCTGCCTAAATTACTCACAGCTCTTTAAAACTCTGAGTCAATGCGGATGTTTACTATTTATTCTTGAAACCATGGCATTTGTACATGTAATATCATAGTCACGTGGTATTTCCACCTTTGGTATACATGTAGGCACCATGAATATGTTTGGGGGAATAAACGAAATGTTCTGTAATATTTTTGGGCGGTATTGAATGTCTAATCCAGTGCAGCCAACATGTACATTGACAAAGCACAAAACAATCATTTTAACATTGAATGAATGTCTATGTTGTCATGAAATTGCACTTCACAATGTAGCAAACATCTATTGAAATGTAGAAATATCTACACAGAAATCACAAAGCCAAAAGCGCGCCAATATCATAAATAGCTCAAAATAAGGAAAGTTCAATCAAATCGTCGTCGTAATTCCAAACCGACGTACGAGTATTTTCATAGTTTTGAAAAATAACATTTTAAGATTCAGACAGTAACTATAAAGCATGACTTGCGTCTTCGTGGAATTGAAATTCAGTATATACAATAGTTCCACAGGGGTATAAATCTTAAAGTCGTGTAGAACTTGATAGAAACGAACACAACGGTACCAAACATTCAATATTTAACAAATATTATACCAAATCTAAACTAGTTCACCCTTCTTGTAACTGTCATTTTACTTAAATGTGTTTTCAAATATTTTAAATTTTATTTCTTCAGTATGTGAAATATCTCAAACCCTATTCTGATTTTTATTTTCAAGCGATGCAGCAAAATAACAGGCTCTTATTGTTATACTCCATTTTTGTTAATCGACTTAGCCATTTCGTCTGTTTGTGTTGCCGTGAAATTAGCACATCTTGAAATTCGCGTTAAATAAGACTGGATGACGTCATAAACGGTCAATATAAGAATTATGGACTGGGTAGCCGGTCAATATGCGATTTATGGACTGGATGACGTCATACTAATTATAGAAGAGCGTATGCAAATAAGGTATAATATTGAAAACACTGACTCGCGTCCCTCTGGAATATAGAGCGACGAAATGTTTGAATTCAACATGTGTTTGTTTTAATAGGGTTTGCTGTATTATAATAAAAGACAGAATAATAAAAAAGAACAAAGCACACAAATAAACTGCAAACATTTTAATGAAATAATGAAAAAGCAAACAGTAATAAAACATGCAAGATTATATACATGTACATATATCACAGTGGACAAGATAATGTCTCTGTATAACATAATAATTATAACTATAACAGATTTGAAAACAAACATTATTAAATGTCTTATTTTTTCTTAAGAAAATTGTATATTTTTTCTACATGCTAAATGTAAGTATATTCTAAATCTTGATCAAGTGACTAACGTTATTTGTAACATCATTTGTATTGTAACACTTGCATTTGTTCATTGATAATGTACAATGTACAAATCATAAATAAACTATCTGCTCTGTTCTGTTCTGTTCTGTTCTGTTCTGTCATGTTTATGTTCTATGATCATATTAATTCACATTGGACGCCTCTTTCATAATAGTGAAACAAGTTTGACTATGTGAACTGTAAATCTCGAGACAAACACGTGGTTACGAGATACAATGGTTTAAAACAATGATAAATTTAATAGAGTTTAGTTTAAATGAAGAGATGTAAACAACGCTTCTATAACTGCGTCTGATAATGATAATGTTTATGAAAAATGTTAACTTCACAAATTTACATAATTTTCACGAGATATCAAGTTTCGTATTTGTCATCTTGTTTGTAAGTGGAGAAAATAATTAATTAGTATAATCTACACTAATCGCTTCTGGCATAATACGTAATGATTGTGTTCACAACAACCCTTTGTGGTTAAACTACTCCACCCAGTTAAGGCCAAGTATATTTTTGAAAAAATATAATTATAGTAAAATCTCGTAAACTATATTACAAAACTGATGGGAACTTAACAATGAAATTCTTCTAAAATGATAAACATACTAATACGTTTTAAAAACTTAGTACACTAAGAAAATGAAGTGATAGAGCAGTAAAACTATAATTTCTCAAGCAGCTGATGTTTCACATTTTAGTGTTCGCAAAAATGAAGTGGGCAGTGTTCGAACTGTTTGATTTGAAAAAGAAGACTTTACAATAGATTGCTCCAGGAATTAAAATTTATGGGTTTTCTTGGGTTACAAACAAACATGCGCCATTGCCAAAAAAACGTAAATTATACAAAAAGCAATAAGATCGATTTTGTGTTTGGTGATTTTCAGCAGTAATATGCAAACATGTTGCTTATATCACATTACAGCGAATTGCACGTGTTCTTTACTTAAGCACATGTTATAATTAAAATGTAGCATTTGTATCTATCAAATAAATGTAACATTCATCTCAGATGGTATTCAAACCACTGTATTACATCAAAGGAGGCTAAAGGACAATGACCTTATTTTAATGAAGAGCTGATATTCATCATTATTACTTCATACAAGGATATAATACAGTACAACCTGCTTTCAATACCATCTTTGTAAATAATGTCAACTTTTATATTATACAATGTATTTATCACATATACTTGTCCTAAACAGCATACTTGAGGCTTACTGAAAACCTTGTCACAACACAGAGACATATATATGGACTACCCGGTATATCTCGGACTCCACATCATAAAAATGACGATGTAAAAGTAACCCATGGTGGATGGTTAAATTGTTGTGCGACTGTATATGTAACAATAATTTAATGGTACAATGCACAAACTTATTTAGTAAACGTATTTTTCAACTTGGACATATTTATAAAATAACAAAAATGGTAGTCAGTGACATAAAAACGACCAGATACTGTAAACATAGACGATGATGAATATTGATAACATCATGTAAATATGACCTTAATAGATTGTTATCAAAGATAGAAGTAGCTCTACTTTAACATCAAAAGAAACGAGAATGTGTAAAGTATCATTTTGTATTTTTTTAAGATTTTTACCGAGCAAGATCTTGAGCTATGATGGCTGTTGTATTTTAAACACATAGCACAGTTGATGTGATTTTATTGCCAATTTAATTAATGAGCCTGATGTTTTAGACATAGGCTGCAGCCAAGGTTCCAGATCACAAAATTACACAAACATATAAATTACATTAATCCGAAAACGGAAGTGTATTACCCAAGTCTAATCAGTGGGCAGTTTCTTCATCATTAATGATTCCATTTCGCATAGTCATACATAAACGCATAGCTAAAGCTTTGACCTTTCAGACGACTCCAACATTTTTTTGCATGCGTAGAATGGTTAATTCATTTCAAACACTACAATCAACACAGATAGTGTAATGTGTCGACACAAAAGTCGGAACGAATTGAAAATTTATAATAGAAAAACTGGCCACTTATTAAACTTTGGTAAATAATACCATTTTCGGAGCTTTTACGTTGACTTAAGGAATAAAAGAAACATTGAAAATTTAATTAAATTGCTAACCAATATGTATCAAATAAGTAAAGTTAGTAAACTGCATTTTTATGAGCTTGATTGAAAAAACAGAATAGAAAACTAATTAACAAAATATTGATTTTTGTCAGAAAAGGCTTTTACGTATAAAATGCATCTAAGTCAATAAATATTTATTGCATAGCTTTGTACCAACGTGCTTTCATTCTATTGTCGGTAGACTAAAGGAAATTGGATACATAAGTATCATGTTAAAATAATTAACGCTACAGCAATCTGTTATGGCTGGGTTATAGTAGAATGATCAATGGAACATAAAATAATTTAAAGAACATTCAAGAAAAGCTTGTACGCATAAAATCCAACAAATTCCTATAAAAATTAACAAATTGAAACAAAAAAACCTATTAATTTCACACACTCTATAGTTGTCTAAATGGCGTTGTTCAACTAACTGTAATAACCATTTTCAAATGAACAAAGGATTCATTCAGTCAAAAGAGACAAGCTGATGCTCTGAATATAAAGAATAGTAACATGACAAAAACTAAGATCACTAGTTTTCCATTAAAAGACCAAGGTGTTCCGAATTCCCATACAGAGAAAAACGAGAACTAAGAATCGTCAACATCTAAGACTATTACTGTACAATGTTACCTGATAAATCCGAACACCAACGGAAACCAACAATATATTTTGATAAGTTTATTCAAATTTTCGGATTGCCTTGTCACTTTGCGTTCTAGTGTCCGAAATGAAATTGAACAAGTCATTTGGACTTCGGGATATTCCGGATTTTCTCGTTATTTTGCATTTTAGTGTCCGAAGTGGAATCGAGCAATTCGTTCAGACTTCGGGAGATTCCGGATATCCTCGTTACATTGCATTCTAGTGTACTAAGTAGAATAAAAAAATCATTCGGACTTCGGGATATTCCGGAAATATAAGGGTTCGAATTTGTCAGGTTGCACAATACAATTGTTTTATATCAATAAATAAAATGTCTTTTAATGGTAACATCATTCTTTCTTCTTTTTATAGAGCTACCATACCTGAAATGATGAAAATAAATGAACAGATGAACATGAAATGATATGACATGATGATGATCTAGATACTAAAATAAATAATTTTAAATTAAATTTTGCACGTCTATTTGATACTTATGGCAAGTCACGAAAGGGAGTATACGGTGAGTTTCATTTTTGTTAGCCTCATGTAGGCATCCAATTGTCATTCAAGAAATAATGCAAACCCTAAAATAGTTTCCGATTCAAAGAAACAGTTGCAAATGATATTTAGAAAAGCAAAATTGTTCATGCATTTTTATGTATTTCATTTATTTGAAGTATTGCCAACATTTAATTTTAATAAGTATTCATTGAATTGCTTTAAAGATGCTATCCACAGTTCTACACTCTTCGCGTAAATAACCGTCTTAGAGTTTCAATAAAATATCTTCATGAAAATTTGTTATTTGTTTAGTGTTATTTGGAGAGTGGAATAATTGATCGCGAATCTCTAGCCTACTTGTTGAGGATTGATTAAACAACTTGATCGCAGCTTAAATAATCGTAAAGACGTCTTTTAGTTTGTTTTATAGTTAATATTCTAAAGGAGTAATGCCACTGGACAGGCATGAAAACACTAGGTGATTAAGTAATCGATCCTCTAAGCAATCTTTCTGCTGCTCTTAGAACAAAATATTCACAACAAAATATTCACATTTTATATGCAACGCCTGGGGAAATTCTCAAGTACGAAAAAACGTACAGCAGATTTTGAATAAATTTGAATACAGATGGTTTCATTTGGAACAGAGAATGTTCAATGTTGTCTTGTCGTTAAAGCTACTCGTGCACAAATTAGGTTAATTTTTTTATACAATGAAATTTCATTTCTGTGTCTGTCATTGCGTTAAGAAAACGAACTCTTTGACTGTTATGGCAAAATAATCTAAAAATTGTGAGAATATCAAATAAAAGGAAACAAAAAGGTACTAAAATTCAGCTAAACCGTTACTAACTGGGTAGGTTTTTATACATAAAACGCCATATTTTACAGCTGTATGTTAATTTTTACTAAATTTACATTAACAGAACACTTCCTAACTGCTTCCAAAGTGTTACTATGCAATTTTGGTAATTTTTTATGAACGTTGACTTTTAAGTTAAAATTTGTGAACGAACAGATTTAACTAAATGTGAACATGACACACGCAATGAAAATATTTTCAGACTGAAATGTTTTATTTGTTTTACAATTTATGTACATACATGCTGAGCTTTGTTGTTTTGTGACATACCATAGAGAAACAGAGAGGATGAAGGAAAACTAACTTAACATAGCAGTGAAATATGAAGTGTGTACGTTTAGATCTAATTGTGTTTTATAATTTTTACAGAACAAAACACCAATAAATCATATTATACTGAATGTACATGTATATAGGATAACAACATTAATAACTTTACAACAATAATAATAACAATAACCACGGCATGCAGAAAAAATGTACAAAGAAAATAACAAAGAGTTGTCGTTCTTGATAAATCATAGTAGAGTGATAATCCTTGATCAAGAAAGACAACTCATGAAGAGTTTTGAAAACCTAGAGGACTCAAAGCTTGCATTTTAAATAGCCGTAGAAAGTATAGTTAAAATGACTAGTCTAATTGAATACTACTCATTATCTAAACACTGGCTACGTAAAATGCGAAACTATTCATTCTGAATTCATCAATCACATTTACAATTAATCATTCAATTGTTTATTGAACATAAAAATGAAATGTCAAAACCAGAACTGGGAGATATTTTCTGTTTGTCATCTAAACAAGAATCCATTACAGAATCTGTAAAGAGAATGTCTCCATGTTATACAGTAGATAAATATGCAAGCTTTAAGTACACAGAATATGTTTTCCTCGAAATCGGAAATCTCTGAACAGCAGTTAATGAATTCAATAGACTTTATGCTAGACAAATCTTGCTGCAATATCTGCATAGAACATGTTTACTATTGGTTCATGAATGTAAGAAAGAGGTTGCCCATTACAACGTAACAGGCCGACGAAATGTTCTAGGGACAAAATGGTCTTTGGAGACTCTAGTAACGTGACTATGGCATAAATATGGTGAATAAAGAACGATATCCTTTAAAAAACGAAAATATTGTCACTTTTTGGTACGTTTAAATTCAAACATAGAATTTCAATCCTATGTTGGCCATGTATTCTGATAATACCCCGAAAGAAAGAAATATACAATAAAAATAACAACATCAATAAAAAGTCAACAATATAAATAAAAAAAAACAGTACTAATAGCCATGCCTAAATGGTGAAGAATTATACGAGCGCGAATAGGTAGTATTGTAAGAAGAAGTGGGCGTGTATCTAGAACTAGAGCTGGGATAAAGAGGAGGAGTTCGAGAAGGTATCCACACCATGTTTTTCGTTGCTTCCTTGTAAACGTCCGGAATTGGTCCGATACCGGATGGTACCATCTTCACTGTATTCCGTCCGAATAATCGACGTTCATACTCTATGAGTTGTCTCCAGAATCCGACATTTGGATGAATGACTGGGCGTCTCTTTTTTACATGATAGTATGCCTGATCTAAAGGCATCCTATGATATTTCATAAGATAAGCTATACATAAACTAGCAGAACGACTCACACCAGCTACACAATGTACAAGTACTTTTCCTCCACTTTTGTGGACCTGATGTATTTTGTCCGAACATCTGTCAAAATAAATTCCTAATCTTGCACTGGGAGAATCTTCAACATGTATTTGTATAGATTCTAAATTAGGTAATTTTAGATTAGGTATTTCCATAGTAACATTCACTATATGAGTGATACCTAAGGTCCGAACACGTTCCTGTTTTATAGCGCCAGCGCTACTCAGGAACAAATGATCGTTTATTTGTGCTATTTGGTTAAACATGGCTAGATCCATTTTTCTTCTACCTGGTGGTTTAGGCCTGAAAATAGAAAATGTATAAATGTGAAATGTGTTAAAAGAGAAAGGAAGTTGTGGATTTGTCTCCGTGCAATGTGATAACGAAGAAATGCATACATTGTCATTTATAATTACTTTAACACTTTTGTAAATGTACGACTAGTTTTTAATTGTTTACCAATGCATAAGTAATTTAAAACATATTTTAAGATACAAGTAAATGTACAACAATGACATTTGCATAAAGTATCATTATTACATTTCAAATGTTATGATCTATTATCACTATCATAACGTGTAAAAATTTCTGGAAAAAAAACCAACTTATAGTATTAATGGTTAACCAGCTTTTTTACAAGTGTAAAGGTGATTTGAGATGACTCTGTATGAAGTTATATACACCATTCCAAAACATCAGTGATTCAACCGAACGTGATACATTACAGAATAGGATCTTACTAAACCCCCTGGTTCAAAATATTTCAAAACAAATAAACTCCGACCATGCACTTCGATCTGTTTGGTCAATTCAAACATGCAATATATCTAATATTAATTTTTGGTAAGTCATTCTGACGTTCAATAAATGAATCCATTTTAGACATATCTGTACATGTACTTAATTTTATAAAAATAAATGTTCAACGATTTCAGAAAAGAATAAACATGTGTACCCGAAGACGCCATTTTTGTAAATAAAACGGAAATGACGTCATTGTTATCTATAGATCTATGACGTCATAATATTTACATAAGCTAATATTTCTTTTTTTTTCATTAAACATGTTTTATTTAAATATATATGGTACATGTATATACATAATGAATATAACATTTAAAACATATATTAACCTACATACATGTACTTAAGTGTACGTATATGTCAATGACCATGTATGACATCGTTGACTGATGAATACTGTTGAAGTATGGGGTACACTCACTCATGTATAATTGTATACTTTTATGTACTAGTAAACTGTTTATATCTGTATTTAATACTTCATGTTCGAGAGATTAAAAGAAAACTGTCGTAACTCTTATTTGCACAGCTGTTCATAAGAAGTAAAATTGTCAATTTTGTTTACATAGTTACTATTGTTTTGCACTGGTTGGACGTACATCCAATCGTACATCCTTTTAAAAATAGAATATTTCAATTACAGTAGGTATTTTCATATACATGTAGACCTACATACTTTTCTTTGAAAAAAAAGTATAGTGTTTCATTATTCAAGATTCGAATACTCGTACATATGTGAATAAAGTATACAATGAGTTATGTGTTTCAACCAATGATAAAAGATAATACTCAGTCTAGTAGACATGAATATGAATAACATTTATGATTTATAATATGCATAAATAAGTTAAATAAGTTTTTAATAGCTGCTCAAAAACAGATAAACAGTATGTAAGTACCTCATATTTATGACACACAAGACTGTTTACTGTTTTGAATTAAATTATTTACGGTGGTTGAAACAACATCATAAATCAGAGATGTCAGAAAAATGACATCTACATTGTATAATAATGGTAACAGTAGAACCTCCCCAAACCGGGCGAGCTTTGGTCCAGACCGTTTGTCTGGTTTAGGGAAGTATTGTAAGATTATTTATCTGTACAGTCTTCACAAGGTTCTGGATGCAGATTAGGGCGCAATACCTATATTGTTTAAAATAGAGTGTAAATAGGAAACGTATTTAAGCCGTAAATTAGTACGGTTAGTTAAGTGACATTGAATTTGACATTGTTTTACATGAAGTCATTCAAAATTTCTAAAAAAATATATGACGGAATCATGCCCTGTCCTATGGCAGTCTACAAAACTCTGCATCAGAACAATAATTTATACTAATTCAGTAACCTACATAATATGATCTTATAAACAGTAGATCCTAACGCAGTAGCAAGTTGCTTATACAAGGGACAACAGCTAACATTTTTACAAATCTCCTGCGCATCGGCCAAATGTTTCACTCTAGTTCACGGTAAAGTATTCAATGAGCTGCGATGGGAGCGCACCATTTTTACGAGCTGCGTTCAAGTGATTGTGATACAGTACGTGTCGAGATACAGTAGCTAGTCATGATATAATATACTATTCACAAAGTAAAACTCAAATGAAATATATTTGTTTCTAAATTTTCTCCTTGATAAATTACCAGTTACTGTGAACGCCTTGCTCAAAAAATAGAATAAACGTAAATTGGGAGGCTATTCAGAAGATAAAATTAAAGGTATTTCAAACTTTTCAGGAAATTGTACAGTGTTTAGGTTTTAGCCGGACCATTGTTTAAAATATCAGTTTTTTGTTGATGAGTTTATATCGCGATTCCAATATCGATTTAGAGTATACGATATGACACATGCGATATGATTTCGCCAGAGACATAGATAACAATATATGTCTCTGGTGACACGATATATCGTTTTAAGAATGCAGTACTCGCTTACTACAGAGACAATAAAACATAATATTATATATCTAGTAAATCTAACCAATCGACAATCTGCATTTGTACCACGTGACCGTCCAATATATTCCATGGATCCAAAAATATATATTATTTTCGTATTGGACAATTGGGTACATATGCACTAAACGATGCTAGTCTGGATTCCGATTTTAATCTTTAACGATTAAATGATGATGATTATTTCGAAGAAAACGAAAGATATTTAATAAAAAGGTTACTATATACATTTTATTGTACAATACGAAATATATTAGGACTCGAACACAGCTTGAAAAGTCATGTTGGACGAGCCGTTATATGACTTTTCAAGCTGTGTAGTCGTCCAAATATATTTCTGTATTGTACAGTAAAATGAATAATAACCTATAAATATCTTGACTGGCCGCTGTAAGAAGGTTTTACTGTAGAAATATACTGAATACAATATTTCAAGTTTAGAATAGTATGACATTGTATTTTGTCTATGTTCATTCTTTACTTTATCATATGAATCAAGATAAATCCAACATAGACGCGAGCTTAGCACAAAAACGGTCGTAACTCACTCTTTTTTCAATTGAGTTACGACCGTTTTGCGCTAAGACCGCGATATTCAGCACTGATTTAAGTATTAAATGGTAAAACATGTTTATACAATGAAATAAATAAACTAATTCAACGGTCTTATTGTTCCTATTTTAACGTTCAAGATTAGAATTAAACCAACTGGGTACTTGAAATTTTCATACCTCAACATTAGATTTTTACGTATATCATTCCTGATACAGAAAATCTCGAATATTAACACCACACAGGTTATAACGAAATCAAGTGATATTTGACAATTTGTAAGTCACTGATGCTTAATTTGTGAAGAAAATTTTCCCTTTATTAAGAACGTTCCGCTATTAAGAGTCAAGACCAACCTATTTGCACTGGCACCAGAGTCCATATCATAAAATAATGCGTACGTCCCTATATATAGTTCCCAGTGCTTACACACATGTGCGTTACCTTATATATAATATATTATAATGAAAGTATAGTATCTCGTACACGATAATGTATATGGGGCGATTTTTTAATTGTGTTTGTGATCAAATTATTGTATGTGTGCGTATTTAAAGAATATGAGGACTCTGGTGCCAGTGCCTTTTTGATAGTCATTACAGAGGAACTTTACTGTCTTAAGTACAAAACGTCGAGTTCTAACATGACTCCTCGATAAAAAGAATTCCTAAAATGTGCAACATCAGCACATATTGACACATTTTTTGCAATATTAAACATCAATTAAAGTCAAAATATAAGTGACATCTTGTAAATGAATGATAAATGAAAATCGTTTACATATCTTTGAGTAAAGTATCTCTACTTATTATGTATAAGGTATACTTATTCCCAGCCTACACATTAATCAATGACTGATCAATTCAATAAACATTTAAGAAACTTGGAGACGACAAATATTTGTTTTTCCTTAACAGTGTTCACAAACACTACCACCGTTGAATCGATAAAATAGAGCAGTTATAAGCTCAATATCGACTTGAATACTAAAAAATGTGTACTATAAATATGTAAATATCTTAAAAAATGCTTATATAAACATTATCATTACAATATGTCATGCTCAGCAGTTTGCACATCCTTCTTCCTCGAAACAGTTAAGTATTACTATTAAGAATTGAAGACCATCAAAATCATGCCAAATTCAGATGATTTTCACAATAGAGCTGTGTCTTACAGTAAAGCTCCACAAAATTTATTATAACTACCAAATTCAATGGTTTTAATAGCAGAATGATTTTAACCCAATCCTCTGGTGCTGTTCACAAGTAAAACAGAAAATTGAAAAGTTACGGACAGTTTCTACTTAAATGTAATTAACATATTTAGAATTAATATGACTTTGTAGCTCAGCTGTTACTACTAGCCTAAGTAGTAGGCCTAATTGCACATTTTAATATGCATCTCTATTCACACGGAACAGAATAGTACAGTTATGTTCTATTCACACATGTAATGTGAAGATTCTAAACAAAGTTATTAAACTGATAAGTTGTCAAATAAACTGACCTTTAGTGAAAAATATCCCAATATTAATAAGTGTAACGTCTACATACATCTAAAGAACCATAAAAGAACATAATATGACCACCACGTGGTTTTCTTAATCCATTCATATACATATTCGTTTGAAAATCTACGTCGTATTAATCTAATACTGTAAGATTAAAGTATTTATTTTTAGTTCTGACAAATTGAATAAAGTCAAAGGAGAACCAATATTAATATATCTTACCTAAATATCGACGATATAAAACGATTATCCATGTTTTTTTCAATACAATATGATACAATTCAAGTATTATAAATATTCCATATGACCACGTTTTCGTCGCCAATAAAACGGAAAATGAAGATCTCCACTCCTCGACATTCATATTTAAACACCACAAGTCAAACGCCTTAACTACTCATAGATGACTTCATGTATACGATTTTCCCCGCGAAAACAACAAACCGGTTTAACTCTTTTAAATAATCTTACTTCAAATAAAAAAGGACCCATGATAAATGGTAACCAGCATGTACTTGTACTGTATAATATGCGGTGAGGCTCACTTAAGTTTAATGTATAAGGACGGGTAAATGAAATATTAAAGCGTCACAAAGAAATTGCCTGAAAACTACTTGTCCGAATATGACCTCGTGAATACTATCAACCTGACGCATGTAACATTGTTGTGATGTTGATCTTTAATTTCAAAATGAAACAACAAAATTTAGTCAGCAATGCGAGTAACAACCGTTCAGACACGACCAAATATAGTCAGCAACCAAGCTACGTAATGAAATAGTGAGGAATAATCGTTCAATCACGAACCTTACCATGTAACACAATCAAAGGACACTATTGTCCACTGACAAGGCAAAAGGGAAACTAACACCATAATTCCAGCACATCAATTGGACATATTTAACTACATGTAATTCACATAGACTGACGTCACATGTAAACCCTAGTTCTGTTTTGATACATGATAATTATATCCATAATGCCGATGACAATCTTTTATATGCACAAACATTATAAATATTTGATCATCATTAATTACTATGGTGTGTTTTAAATCATTGAAACTGTCATTGTTCAGTTGATCTGTAAATAATAAATGAGATTTGATAATCAAATTTTAGATAACGTCTATGGTAGTACTGAGGTACATTGATTTTGTTAAAATGCAATAATTATTGCTGTACACTATATATAGGGTTTTAAATAATATGAGCTATACACGCAAATCATATACAATTGTATCTATTTTAGTGAAAACAGTAACCTTCAAATAGTAATGCCTAGTAGGGGGTCTACACACTGTCTCGGTGTATAGACCTATCCCCCGGTTAGGACACCGAGGCAAACTTAGACTACAACCGTAGTTACAACGTGAAAAACGCATTGAATTGAAATAAATCGTGTTGGATCGACGGTCACCGAGAGTGGCCACAGTGGTGCTTTAAATTTAGATATCTCTGGGATTCGCGGGGTAGTGAACCCAAATGCTGGCATATTCCGGGGAGATCCTGGAAATCACCGTAGCTCTTTCGGTTCGGCGTGATAGGTATATTCAACTTAAGACCACAGAGTAAATTTAACCGAAGTAACCGGAATGGCTTTTGTCTAAGGTGGAGATACGGTGACTTCCGGTTTCGCAACTCGATTTTCTTTACGAATCTTCCGGGTTTATCCCTGTCCACCGGCTAAAATAACCGGGACACACCGGCACATACAACAGGACAGTGTGAACTAGGTATTAAATAACGTAGCATGTGAAGTATATAATTATTATCATACCTGTTTTAAAACAAACATCACATAAATACATAAATAAGACCACACAGTATTCAAATATTCACTTGGGACAACAAAAACATAATAAAATTAATTGTACTTATAAAAACGATAAGCGCTTACTTAACTTAGCTGGTGGTCCTACCAGGAAAATAACGAAGAAAATATCTCAATAAAACGTTTTTATCAATCTAAAAAAATTCTAAAGGAGATAAAAGTATTCAATTAACCTATACAGATTACTCAGCATGTGCCTTTAATTAAGTACAATGTAGATAATTAATTAAAGAGAAAATACACATTAGGAGTCACGTGACCTGATTGTGATTAAGATAAAATCCGATTTCCCAGACAAAATAATTAAAACTAAGTAACAAGATCAATATGTTGTCATCCGAATAAGAATGAAAACAAGTTGATCGTACGATATGCATGATGTTCTAGAATGTGAGCTATGAGCAGTCGTATATTGACATCAATCAATATACATATACATGTATATAAAAACTATGTATAATATTCATTCATAATTATATGTACAGTTCACTCTCGTGTTTCAATGAAATATTATAGTTTAAAAGGTAGCTTCAAAACGAGAATTAAAAACGTCAAGCTGGCCGTTCGATATGCCAGTTTTAGAACATATGCTGGTTTTAGAATGTCCAAACTAAACAAACCGCCTATCAGCAATTCATAAGCGAATGAGTAAAAGTACATGTAATAATACAAAAGCCATACATGTACCCTTTAGTTACCATTAATAATATTAAAAAACATGTGGTATAATTATATTAGTAGAATGTCGCTTTTAAAATACGATACACTTATCGACTCAAATCAATACACAAGTACATATACAATATTCATATATGAACTGTACTCTGTCATGTTTCAATACAATATAATACATATATTGTAGATCTTATTGAAGGCAAATCAGGCTAGATAGGTGAAGTATTGTCATGTCTGTAAAATATTTTTCTGAACCTTGTAATACATTAAATGCATTAAATACTTTCGTTTTACTTAGATCATGCTATTCACTTGGTTTTCATTACTTTGTTTGTTAAGCATAATTTAACAGAACTTCAATAACATTTCGACCCACAATTTGCCACAAACAAGGTATAAACACAAGAGCGTGTGGTATTGTTTGTGGGCAAATGTAATACTCATTATTCATATTAAAAGGCAGGCAGGAACGGTTAATTGGTTAAATGGTTAAGGTCGCTGTATCCAATTCACTCTGACATCTAATTGATAGAGGGTCTGAGCCAATCTTGTGACCTCACTAATAGAGGGTTGCTAAATTGAACCCATCTTGTGACCTCCATAATAGAGGGTTAAAATAACATAAATAAATCTATATTAACACCAAACCAGTTTGGTAAGCCATATTCTAATAGAGATAACCGGACCATAGGACAATCGTTTTGTAATGTACGCCAATCGTCGGTTATCCCACGAATACATTACTCCGCTATGCTGCGTTATGTAATGTCACGGAAGAAAGTACTGTGGTAGCCGACGATGATGTACGTAAGGTATGTATCATATGTGATATCATATTATTTGATCTTAGACTTACTCACGTGACTAGAGAAGACCAGTTTGATCTAGTAACATGTCTCATTAACCGTGAAAGAATACATGAATATACGACTAACAGAGCCCTAAGATTCTTGAAACATGGTACAGATCTAACGTCAACTTTACAAATAATTCAATATTCAACATTACAGGATTCGACACTAACTGTTTTACCAGGGATCTAGAGGGAACCCCTAGTCAGTTTTTACAGTTTTTTGGGATACCTTCAATAATAAACAAAAGTTTGATACAGATTTGCACAAAATGTGATAAACAATTCAAGGAAACTTAAATTCGTGTAAGAACAGAGCATTTTATAGAGATCCCGACGGAATACCTACAGCTAAGCATCGCTGGGATTCCATCCAAGTTTTTGTGGTCCCCGTAATCCTTGGACATTGTAAGTGTCGAACCCTCAAATAACTGAATAATTTAGCTATGCCACTGACTTCATAGTCCCTATGTGCAGAGAATTTACATATGAACACTAACCACAGATAATTTATATGGGAACAATAATGGAAGCACTGGGAATACATAAAATTGAAAGACAACTTAGTTATCATAAAATTGTACATAATGAATAAGTTATTAGATTATATAATCACACCGGGTCATCTCTGGGTTAGTTGCTAACATAAAATATGATTTATTTATGAGTTAATGTTCTGAACTCATTTACATAAATGTATTTAGTGGAAATCTCCAAAGGTTTTATAGTAGTTGCAATTTTTCGTAAATCTAAATACATTTTACATTGAATACATATACAATATTATGTAGATTTGATGTCAGGTTGACATATTTTTGTGAGAAGAATAAACAATCTTATTGAATGTATTTGTGTATAGTTTGTGGTAACATTGTGACAGCTGATATACAGACTGAGATTTGCTACATAAGATTAAGTCTAGAGATATATCTGTAACAATATAATAAATCAATAGAACAGAACAGAACATAATCTTTATATATTGAACACAGAATACATTTATACAAAGAAAACGAAAAATTTGGTTCAGTACATTTGGCTCAGTGGGTGTTAAGTGCGTACAAAATAACATTTTTAGTTTTTTGTACGAATTATTAAAGTAACTATTACTCACATGTGGTTTATTAATTTTATTCGGCTAGTATCCATGTGTCCGTGGTGTTACTGTCATTGTTTTTATAGATATACAATACTTTAAATATAATAAATTTTATATGCATTTTAAGATTTATACGTTCTGAGCCATCCTCGGTAACCCAGGGTATTATTTGTCAACATGGATTACCGACGATGGTTCTGATCTGGACACGAGGAAATCTTCGAAGAGAACAACATTCAACAGTAGAAAAAGAATATTTGATCACAGATAACCACAAATGCGACTTAAAATTTCTACACGAGAGATATATATATTAATCACCATACATCAATTTACCAACCTTCGAATTTTCGATGATAATACATGAATGTTCATTCCTTAATATCAATTATTTCCATGAGAGTAACAATGTCGTGTAATTTACATAAACATAAAACAAAATCGATATTAAACTAACAAACAAAACTTTAAATGTCCTTACCAATAATTTGTAAATCCATATTGTGCGAAGTTTTCCAGTTTTGTAAAGTTAAAAGTTCAGCACTTAAAAGATTTGCCAAATAGGTATAAACTGTGTCCCACATAGATTGGTTAAAAGCCAATTTTAATGATTTTAACCGTCTGTGAGCGTACTTTATATATTAACTCGAGAACACAAAGTAATCTTTAATCGATTTCAAACTTATGAAGAAAATTCCTATTAACAGATAAAGAACTTTTTGGTCATGAATTCAAGGTTTACCACGTTTATATTATCGACTACTGAGTATGCATTACGTTTAGGCCATACGATATTGTTCTTTGTTTAGCGTCCCGTCAAATTTTTCAAACCTGGGTCACAAAGAAGAAAACGAGTCGAGCGAAAACAAACATAAAAAGGTTTAGTTGGATATACCGGATTTGATCAGTTGGGTTTCAATCGAGTAACTTTCTCTATATTTAGGTTTTGAACTCTGTTTTCTAACAACCTGGAAGAAGTAATATTAAGGATCCAAACTGCAAAAACTCAAGAGTCATTGACTTTATCAACAATCATATGAGAGCAGATATTTATGTAGACCTGTATGCACTTGTAATCTTTGCATCAAGCTTGCATGGCCTTAGTTATGTATTTTAATTATTGGTTTTTAATCGAAACATCGAAAACCAACCTACCCGCGATCGCCACGCATGAAACTAATTTGGCATGGCCTCAATAAATAGAAATAAATATACTGGATTTTTTACAGTCTAATTACAAGGGTTATGTTTATAATGAACATTAAAACAAACAATATTCTAGAACATGTGTATACATTATACTACTATCTGTGTCACATTACTGTCCACTGGTGCATAGAAACTAACCCATTGTTTTAGTTAATCAAATAATCGAACTATTTCCATTTAATACGTTGTCAAAGTTTGTCACCATTATTCAAGTAATTTAGATCTTTAAGTTTTCAGTCTGTTATAAAGTAATCTTACTTCAGATGAAGCCATATCGTAAAGTTACACTACTATGACCACCAAATACGACGACCTTGACAGTGGAAGGGTCTTAATATAGGGATCATTTTCTTCTAAAATTTAGAATTGGGACTTATCATCGCCTCGCATGAAATTGCAATAACCAAGGAGACTTTGTTCTTTCAAAATTGCGCATAGTCGGAATTCGCCGTCAAAAATCGCATGAATTTGCAATGACGGAGGTTGTATTAATAGTGGAACTTAGCTGTATTTTAATAGTCACGTTTGAAACACGGTGTAAAATAGCGTGTTTTATAATGCACGAAGTCTTGTTATTTTTGTTCCAATTTGCGGAAAACCATCACATAATTAATCAAAGAGTTATAACAACAACGTTTCGATCAGATAAGTTACATGTACAAGTATAATGTATTGATTATAACTTGAACACTATTTTATAATGTTATATTCAATATTTATTTAGTCCTATTACAGCAGGCATAAATATAGCATTAGATATCATAGTGAATGCTAAAACATTTCAGTTAATCAAACACATAATAAAAAAAGCTTTTTGTTACATCAGCAAAAGAGAATAAAAGCAATTAGTGACCGTAAAACTTTTCAATTTTTATTGCCCATGAGAGAGCCATCTAAATTGAACAAAAACAAAAAAAGCATTTTCTATTCACAGTAGTTCAAATAACATCGAGTTTGTAATAACGATGCATTTTAATCAACGAATTTGCGATCATAAATCCACAAGGAATCAACACTCATAATTGCTGAACAAATATGTGAGATGCATTCTTTTCATGAGGATCTCTAGAGAGCTAGGTGTAATAATGGAAATATAATTACTAATGATGTAGAAAATGTCTTCAATGCTAAAACGCATGGAAACAATAAATCGCGATTGAATGAGTTGTTCGGCGTTGTCGTCTAAAAACAAATACAAGTTACAAGTAGTTCGTAAAGCCTTAAGCCTGATCATTGGCGAGTAGTCAGTACAGAGGGGGTTAAGGGGTTCGAATCCCACTAAATTCTCAACAAGATAGAAACAAAACTTTAAGGGCTACAAATCTAATTACAGTATAACCTCTCTTGAACAACATCCACTCGGAGAGACTAAAATGTGTTGCTGTTCAGAGGTTTTTGCTCTGCAGAGGTAAAATTCAATTAAAATTACGCCTAAGTGAAATATTGAAAGCTTTTGTTAAGCAGAGGATTTGTTCTTTAGATAGCCGCTCTGCAGAGGTTATACTGTATCTGCAAATTGATAGAGCCTGGATGCAGTTAACTAAGAGGAAGTCTATATTTAACCATTAGAACACCCGTTTCATTAGAACACCCGTTTCATTAGAACACCCGTTTTATTAGAACACCCGTTTTATTAGAACACCCGTTTCGAATGCACGGTGGCAATACCACGTGACTATGATGTAAAAATGCTACGGTGTCAAGAAAAACGTAAATAATCAGCCTCAACTCAGACATTTAAAGAGTTGCAAATATTTTAACTTGACTCATATTTCAATGGATCCTACGCGATGCTAAGCAAAAAACTGTTTACAACTTGATACTCATGTCCAATGCCAGTTTTATACTTTCCATAAACACCCTGGAATACCTACGAGCTACAGTTGCAAGTCGTAGTCATTGTTTCTAAAAGTTGGCGTTTCAAAATAATCTTTGGCTTTCTAGGGTGTTTGCAGAAAGTATAAGACTGGCGTTGGAGATGTGATGCGTGTGTATGAAAGAATATCGATAGTGGCACATGTTTCAATCTGATTAAAACCCGATCTAAAATTTTCCGCTCGCCTACTCGCTAATTTAGATCTAGCCTTTTTCAAACGAAGGTCACGTTCAGGTGACCCTTCTCGTCATAATATTCATGACGTAATTGTTATGATACGTAACTGGTTTACATCGTCTACGTCACGCAATTTGAAATGAGCAGTCCAATCGCAGACTGTAAATAATATCGCTGTAACATTAGCTTGCAAACCTTGGTCACAAAATAAAAATTACGAAATCAAAATGTTATTGATAGTGTTTCGTCTAGATGAAAACTACGCATTGATTGGTCGACGCAAAGTTCATCTCGACGTGACCTTCCACGGAGACAGTAGGAGATCCTGTACGACAATTCTCTACATGATATCTGTTTACGGAGATTGCACATGTTTTTAGCACTTTCTTAAGTTTCTTTAATTTCAGAACGACACTTGATAACTTCTGCCAATATAATAAATAAATCAGTTTTTTTCACTATATTTACAGAAGCGTGTAATATAGTTATCCACCTCAGGTCAATTTGATCAAGCAGAAAGTAATTATCTATTCCTTCTTTACTTGTTAGCATAGATGAATAATGAAGCCTAATTACATATTCTATATACCTCATAGCTATCATCATACAACTATGTCTGGAATCTAAGAGAGTAAACAAATAATCGAGTAAATTCCAGTAAAAACCAGCTCATGCACTTGTTAATGAAGGCGTACAGAGTATTCATGCTTGAGACTAACTTACTATCTCGTGTAAGCTCACATATCTGACTAACTGACATTAACAACTTGTATAATTTATAACACACGTACCATTGTAATAACTATGTTAACGATTGTTTTATGGAATCCTAGTAAACAGTCGGGCATGTACTATACAACTAATAAATACCTGCTACTAGATCAACCATATTGTATTTTCAACTCACTCACAACAATGTAACCTCTATAAAAGAAACATAATTATACTGGTATCGTTTCTAGGAAATTGGTGCTTAACAGACTGAACATAGGACAACAAAGGTTAATACAGAACCAGCTCCAACTACCACTTTATTTTAATCGGACAAATGCAGATAAACACAGCGCAAATTATACACGAAAAAGCTAAGATCGGTAAATGTTTAGCCATATAACATTGAACGCTACGATACACTGCACTGCATGCACTCAATTGAGAATGTTCATTATCTCGGACTGCAATTATAATGATATCGCCCGAGTAATCCGCATGAGCTCATGTACTATTTTGATTCGGGCTGAGTCGGTTTCGTTCATAAGATCCAATGCATATTGATGAAACTACCGATTGTTTACTCTGTCCTGTATCCTGATAGAGCACCGTCCAAAAAATGGATGTACTTGAACTAATTATAGACTTAAAATGAGTGGTTAAACAGGTTTGAACAAATTCCAAACACCATTTCGATTAAACGGGTTTAAACGCATCGCTATTTCAAGGGGAGCAATCACTGCACGGAGATTGAGGTTTGACTATACCATATTGGTAACAGAATAAAAATGACAAAAATGTTGATGACATCATCGAAAGCTTTGATAAATTGCCAATTGATGATGTAAACAGTACATGTATACAATAAATATTACGTAAAATATTATGACAAAAAACAACGGTGCATTATTATAATAACACTAATTTAACATGTGTGTATCTAATTATTATTATTAATTGGCTGCCAATTTTTGTGTAAGAAAAACATTAATATTTGGGTGGAGATGACAAAAACCGACTTATGATATCTGTGATTGTAATAAAGGAAGCAAACTCGGCAAAATGTGTCATTTCCGCAATCATTTGTTTTATGCATGATTACTACAAAGCATTACAAAGCTGAAGATGTTAAAATGTTTAACAATTCAAAAGGACAGATTCCCTACTTCTTAAGTCACTTCTGAAGAGGTCTTGTTTAAAAAAAGTCAATACAAAGTCACTTATTAAAAAGTTACTGTTAAAGAGCAGCTATATAAATCATTGAAGCAATGGATTCTGATGAAAATACATGAATAAAATCTACTATCGTATCAAAAGCCACAATTATTGTTGCCCTATGGTATCGCGGGCCTGGTTGGGTCCGACTTTTTAGGTAAAATATCATCCGGAACTCCTCGACGATTTTCGAGGCAAATATATCTCGCATATCATAAGGAGAAAATAGTTCTTACAAGGATTCATAGAAGATCGCCATGGTTTTTCGAATGTATAAATATAACTAGAGTATGATAATGAGTGGTTATCAGTGAAGTGAATGAGAGACAATACAGCTTTCATCTTATATTACTGATAACAAAATATATGTATATGAGTTTAAATGTATATAGTACATGAATTATAACAATACATACAATTAATGCATATTTTTTTGCATATTCATAATATTATGTAGATAGGAATACATATATGCAGTCCGCACCAAAAGTTGGGAGACAGATGGAATTTTAAAAAGTTATTCAATTACAATGGCTGTTTTGTAGAAAAATTATTTTTGTTATATTTAGCATGTTTTGAAATAAAATGCAAACAAATATCATGAATGTATCGCATTAATAAAATTCCGCATCTGACATCATAAAGCCTTCAAAAACATGTTCAATGTAATTGTTTTCTATAACTAAGTTTTATGCTACTTTTGTTGTCTCAAATATTAATAGAATCATAACAAAAAATATGCAAAAATACAATAAAATAAAATCTTTAAAAATCAACCAAAAATTGAATAAATAATACTATTTAAAATATAAAAAAAAATTAAACGTAAGTAAAAAGCCTTTCTGTTTCAAGCCAAACAGTCAGATTATATTCGATAAAAGCTAAGTGATCGTAGTAATAGGCCAACTAGGGGGGGGGGTATAAACTTTTCTGGGTGTCCAAACTGTCGAACTACAACCACATTATACACTGTTCGCAAAATAACGCAACCTATTAATAATAAAAACTACATAACCATTGGATCTATGTTTAACACAAAGGCTAGCCAAGCGAGCCCGAGAAAAATTGCTTCATGCTATTTAAAAATGGCTGACAGTTTAAAAATACACTCATGGACGGGTATATTTTGGAAATTTCAGGGGGGTTCGGATCCCCTGCCCCCCACTAGATCCGCCTATGATGTGTACCACCACTCATACATAAAAATACTATATCTCAAGACATAGCAACAATTATTCAGAGTAAACTAGGCATAAGATAATTTTATGACAGTTGATATGATATATACAAAACTGTCAACATATGGTTTTATAAATTATAGAAATATGAAAATGAAATAAAACCGTTTTATACTAGTCTGTGTGTGTCGCATACTAACTAGGCTTTTGTACAGAAAAGACTGTTGTTATGAGCTTATGAAACAAACTTGATGACATTTTTATTCATATGAAATTTTTACCAAAACATCCTGTGTCATCTAACAGACGTTCGAAACAGTAAGTCATTTTACGGCGTCCAGCGCACCTAACCTAGCTTTCCTGGACCCTTGTATATAACTAGTACTCACCCACCCTTCAACAAGGCCGTAAACTGGAGGAAAATTGACATTATTGTCAAATTTTCATCAAAGGGTATAACCTCCCCGGGTGGGACTCGAACCCGTACCACCTTCAGTACTCGAGATTCCAAATCCCAGCTCGCTACCAATAGGTGGTTGGTCGATTATTCAGGTTACACTGTATCGAAATCTTATATCGAAGGATATACATACATGTACATTATTTTAAGCCTTATTATGGACAAGAGATCAATGCAGTTAATGAATAATGTTCAATCAAGCAGATTCAGCCAGGGAATGACTTATATCTAATTACCAACAGTTGTGATCATTATTTCTTGAATATACTACATATGTGCATGGCAGGTTTCATTCTAAGTATTATCGAGGAAATAATTATCTCTTCCTTTTATAAGAAATTATCAAATTACAGCTAGACTGCTGGGACATTTCGTTAAGTTCTCGTCTGCTATACAATACAATTATTGTGCAGATTATGGTATGATGCACGACAAAACTTATTGTCATGTTACTGAGTGATGCATGGTCCTTACGCGTTCGGAACTCCTCGGCCATTCACTACGAATTATTCATTTAGTAAATGCTGGAGGTGTTCCGAATGACGCGTCCCTAACGACCACCTGCGCGCCTCGATTTAAATTTCGTTACAGGTGGCTTGGTATATTATAGTCCAAGACACTGACAGTCTAAAATCTGCTAACATACTTTAAGTCCATGCATAAAAATTAAAACATTTCAGGAAACTGAACAAAAATCGTCATTGTGTACGACCTGCTTGCGTTGTCATTGACACTTGCACATATAAAATATTTCAAATTATACAATATACCTTCTCACTTATACAAAATCGAAACCAAAATCCAAACAAATTACGACAGTAGAATGGAAAATAACGAAAACTTCATTAATATAATTAAAGAACGGAGTTATCATTCAAATTGTAACAAGTATGGTTTAGGATAAAAGACAATTTACGTTCGTTGTTAATTTATAACTATACATAATTTATCAATTCTAAGAACAGACGTTCAATAACAAAAGCATTCATTTAGCTTAAATCTTCCTTGTCGAGTCAGCATGTTATACTAATTACAGGAGTACATTGTCGCCTTAAAACAAGTAATTCCAAGAAAGCTAGAATATGATAACATTGTCGCCTTAGAAACCAATAGTTCATAGAAACAATGCTTAAATATCATAAAACAAAACAAAAAATCATTTTGTCCAATGTAATTCCAAAGGGAATATAGAAATATTTTTTATAAAGATAGCAAACTCTGTTTTCAAACTCTGTTAGCGAAACGGATAAATTCGGTCGAGCTAAAATTTCAAAGAGTTTGATTCGTAGATTATTTTACAAAAATATGACGTCCTAGCGAATCTATTGACAATTGATAAGTTTTGTGTAAATATAACAGAGTTTGCTATCTTTACAAAAAATCAATGTAAGTAAAATATGATACTAAAACATGAAACCCACCTATAAGGAAGGCGCCTTTATATTTAATATATAATCGATGTCCACATATACTTATATATCACAAAACAGAATCCTTATTACAGTTACACACTAAACAACAACTGAGTCACCGCGAAAAATGAATTATATATCCAAGCTTTAAGTACTAACATATTCAACCAATATCCAAACTTGTCATATTACTGTAACATCCACTTAATAATATCACCCAGTCTCTAGAAATCACACTGTCTCCCGTACATATAATGACTATAGCCTAGACGTACACACTGCGTTACAACCAGAATCGTTTTCCCTATAAACGCTACTGGTATAGTTATGCAGTGAATGATTCAACAGCAACAAGAAATTCCAGTATTTACTCACTGATACTTTGTTTTCTATCTTTCTCTCTGTCTGACTACTTCTATCATTGGTAAATATTCCTCACACTGGAGTTTACTGTTCGCTATAACCCTAGAGATGAATCTGTAGGATTCAATGGCAAAGTTTTTTCACTGGCGTATACTGTAGACTAAAGAAACAAAGTGTATTATGTCATCAAAATTAACGTAGCCCAGTTCAAGCGAGACTATTTTAATTTATTGCAAACTGTTTGAAATGAAGTGAAGACCCCCACTTATTTGAATTCATCCTCGTATTATTTTTGCAATCACAAATGATTCCTAGAGGGTAAACTATCTTAAAGACGAGGGAGTACAAGTGCCGTATTATACCACTGCTACACATAATACTATAGTGCGTTTTGGTAAACATTAAAAATGCGACAATTCATTTCAGGGGTAAGCAGTAATGAAAATAAAAATTCTGTAATTCATTTTAAGAAAATTAGCATGGTTGATAAACCACCACCAATTGGTAAATCATGCTTGTTATGGTAAAACGCTTTCCTTTACACCAACAACTAAGTCACAAGTAAAACATATCACAATTGTTTATTTAAATGTCATCCTGGGCATCCCTCGTCGTGGGTTAGTTCATTGTATTGTTATTATAAACAGTGTTTTTTTTTGTTCGAACTATACTAAACGTGATATATTTGCACAGTCAGAGAATGTTTTCCTACCTGAATCAATGGACAGGGGAGGCTAATCTTACCAATTTACAAAGTGAAAGCTACGGTTATCTCTCTTAGCTAAACGGACAAATTTGGGCCAGCTAAAATTTCAAAGAGTTTGATTCGTAGATTATTTTACAAAAATATGATGCCCTGGCGAATCTGTTGACAATTGATGAGTTTTGTGTAAGTATAATATGATCTTAGATATCGAACTTGATCAATTTGAACGGGAACTTGTCTCTTTATGACGTGCTGTTTTCAAAATGAGCTACGGTGGATTTTGACAGTTTTGCACTAAAAACTACATCATTAAGAGAACGGGGGTATGCTTTAAAACTAAAGAATTTGGCGGACCATTGAACAAGGCTGACAAGATAGTGTGGTCACTTTTAAGATGACCACCTGTAGCTTTCAGGATAATTTTGACACGAAATTCAATGACTGGTCGTCATAGCTTTGCGGTAGCGTACACGTGTAGCCTGTTCAATTACCCTAAACGTCCCAAAACGTTCCGTAACGATACATTCGGAACTCCTCGGCCATTCACTGAGAATAATCTAATTAACAAGTATACGATCGTTAAGGAAATGAGTGATGTTTCAAAATTTATGGACAAAAAACGAAACATCACTCATTGCCTAAACGCTCGAATATTTGTTTACTTCAACACCGGTAGTTTCAAAAATACGTCTAACTAAGTCCGATATTATTCGCAGCAAATGGCCGAGGAATTCCGAATGTATCGTTACGGAACGTTTTGGAACGTTTAGGGTAATTGAACAGGCTACAGGCTAAGTGGTATATAGTCACGTGATCTACAACAACTAAGGTAAACAAAACTGTTTTTCGGCGATTTCTCTTTCAGAAAAAATAATTGAATGATATCAAGTAACGCTAACAATCACTCATTTTCTATTTTCTTCTTTCTAAAATTTTGCAATGATTCTGAGTTTTAATAGTTTGCACCATCCTTTGCAAAAATTAAACCGAGCTGTAAACGTGCATAAATGTGCAAAAGATTCACAATGAACAACCAAAACTCTCAGGCGAATGTATACATTTTCAAACAAAAATGTAATACATGTAGTTACTTCACATTATTGAAACTTTTCAAACGTTTGCTTCTGCAAAAATTTGACGAAAAACAAGTGTTTTTTTTATTCTAAAGATCACGTGTCTACATACCCAGCCCTGCGTTCAGTTACCGCGAACGTTATAAAACGTTCCGTAACGATACATTCGGAACAGTTTTGTTTATTGTTCGATTTTTCTCAACTGTAAAAGCATGAATAATTTCACGGTGACTTCGTGCTCTTTGTCTAACACTCGTGATATTGAGATAGTGTGTAATCATTCACCGTGAAATTATTCATGCTTTGACAGTTGAGAAAAAACGAACAATACCTTAGTAGTTGTTGTAGATCACGTGACTATAGACCACTAGCCTGTAGCCTGTAGCGATTTCAGTTACCGCGAACGTTACAGAACGTTCCGTAACGATACATTCGGAACTCCTCGTCCATTTGCTGCAAATAATCTCGGACATATTTAGACACTATTTTGAAACTACCGGTGTTGAAGTAAACAAAAATATGTCCGAGGAGTTCCGAATGTATCGTTATGTAACGTTCCGTAACGTTTTGTGTAATTGAACACGCTACTGTTCAATTACCATAAACGTTCCAAAACGTTCCGTAACGATACATTCGGAATTCCTCCGCCATTTCGCTGCGAATAATCTCGGACATATTTAGACACTATTTTGAAACTACCGGTGTTAAAGTAAACAAATTATGATAGTTAAGCGTTGAGTGATGTTTCGTTTTTAGTCTTAACGATTTCATATTTGTGTATTAAATTAGGTTATTCGCAGCGAATGGCCGAGGAGTTACAAATGTATCGTTCTGTAACGTTCTGTAACGTTTTGTGTAATTGAACACGCTAATGGTATACATACAATGGTATACATACGTTCAGCAACGTGTTCAGTAACGACTGTTAGCGAACGTTACGGATACGGGACAACTGAACCCGTAGACAACTCAATCCGTAGATAACTCAAGCCAAAGTTGGGTTGAGATGTCTTTGGGACGAGTTATCCCGACTCTAACATTGCGGCACCTTTCGGGGTAATTGAATACGCTGCTGACTTTGATTACATTATGAAGTCACTAGATCTTCGGCGATTTAGACCCTTAGCAACCATTCAAATATCATTAGCAACCAAAGTTGGTTCAAAGTAGACATTCTCAAACCCTTAGCCAACTCCCTTATGATCAAAAGCAGCCACTCCACGTACATAGCAACGCTGTGAGGTCCAACGCAACCAGTATTGCACTACCAAGCACTTGAATGCTTGATGCAACAACACTAACGCCCTTAAAATTTCTACCACAGTGTATTTTTAAGATCATCATGAGATTAACTTTCTTCGTTGGTAAAGTTTGGTAAAAACTAGGTAAGCAGGCACTGTAGAGGCCTTATAAGTCGTTTAGCGGCATTGCAACATTTAGTGGCGAGAGTGGTGCCTGTTCAATTACCCCGAAACGTTCCAAAACGTTCCATACCCAAAGACAACCCAAAGACAATCCGCTACTAACGAATTTAGTTGTCCCAACTTTGGGTGGAGTTATCCACGGGATCAATTGATTTCGGGTTAAGCTATCCTGTGCGCATAACGTTCGCTAACATTCGTAACAGTAGCGTGTAAGTTACCGCGAACGTTACAGAACGTTACATAACGATACATTCGGAACTCCTCGGCCATTCGCCGCGAAAAATCTAATATTAATACACAATTATGCGATCGTTAAGGCAATGAGTGATGTTTCAAAATTTACGGACTAAAAATGAAACATCACTCAATGCCTGCACGATCATATATTTGTTAATTTCAACACCGGTAGTTTCAAAATAGCGTCTAAATATGTCCGAGATTATTCGCAGCGAATGGCCGAGGAGTTCCGAATTTATCGTTATGTAACGTTCGCGGTAACTGAACACGCTACTGAACACGTTGCAGGTTTACCAAATAATCAAACGGGTTACGTCACGCATTGATATCTTAACCACTGCCTTCACATAAATTACGCGAACTAGTAGTGTCATGTGAGTACTGACTAGTGCTGAACGACCAACATCGGTTGCCTAAAAAGCGTAATGTAGCAAAATTAATACTGAATAACGCGATATTTTCTTAGTTCAACAGTATTATTCAAGAATTTGAAAACCGTACTTTATGCACACCGGTGTTGAACTGGCTTACCTGCCCCTTACTACTATCGTAATCGGATCAGGCAAAGCACAATAATAGCTGAGCCCTTAGTAATTATTCAGGTTATAAAATTTTCTTAAATTGTAAGATCATTTGTTGACAATATTAATTTTGGAAGGGGTTCGGTCCTATATAGGTTATTCGAAGTCAATTTCCTGATTATACGTAATCTATATTCAGCGAATGATCAACAAAATCCTGTGTCAGTAAAGTGAGCACAATTTGAACATGAATTAGTTTCTTTAGAATTTCGGATACTAGCATAAATGTTACCGAACAACTAAAAAATGATATCTACAGCAACTATTGTCCAATGATTCTTTGATTTATGCCTTTGTAGTGAGAAATGTTAATTTGAAAACATAATCATCCCGTACCTAATACATTACATCGGGCGTCGACATTATATCAAGCTTTGTCTGATATACTTTTACCAGTCAAAGTACGACTGGGGCCAAGACAACACCAGTGTATGCATAAGCTATCAAATGAACGCCACGGCGATCATCTACGAAGAAAAAGAATGTTTTAGTCACATGATACTACTAGCGTCACGTGATTTATGTGATGACAGGCGGTGAGTAATAGCAGCGTGTTCAATTACACCGAACGTTCTGTAACGTAAAGGTCGGGACAACTCAACCCAAAAACAAATCAACCCGAGAAAACTCAATACCTCACTAACAGTTTTGAGTTGTCCCAACTTTGACTTGAGTTATCCACTGGTTTAGTTGCCTACGGGTTGAGTTGTCCCGTATCCGTAACGTTCTCTAACAGTCGTTACTGAACACGTTACAGATGTGAGGAGTTCGAGTTTCAAAATGCAATCATCTTGGAGTACTCGATCAAAACACATTCATAGTGTCGAGAGTTACTCAAAATGAAAACAGGACCCAAAGATCATAAAACCTGAGTAGGAACTCCATACTCAAAACAAAAGTTATACGTCAATGATTTTTTAATTTTTTTTTTATAATTAAGACTTAGGGCAAAATCAGAAAACCAAAATCAAGTATGAAAGCAGTATTAAAAAAATATATAGGTTTTACCATGAAATAGTTTTACGTCAGTAAATTACATCCCCAAGTTGAGTATGGAGTTCATTCACAAGTGTTACAACCAAATCTCTGATCCAGTGGATTCTAAATCCAGAGAAGTCATATTTCCACATCTACATGGTTAAGTCAAACAATCAATTTATGACTGGACTTGCATTGCTCTATTCCATCCACGTGCCTCTGGTTTCAACGTCAATATTAACCCGATACAGATCTGAGATGAGAGAACTTTATCCAAGAAAGTCTGCCTCGTGGTCGAGTGGTTCAATTCTAGATAGCCATTTTAAAGGTTTGAACCTATGCATAACGTACACCTCCAATATGTATTTTCCGTTTTTTCTCAACTGCCAAAGCTTGATTAATTTCACGGTGACTGACTGCATTGTTTTTGTACTGGCGGCCTAGTTTTCATTAAAAATATCTTGACTTAAACTTATAATACGGCATAAGAAGCTTTACTCGATCATAATACACACTTTCGGAAACTCATGGGTGTATTACAACAAGAATTTCAACAAACGCATTCACCGTGAAAATATTCATGTTTTGACAGTTGAGAAAAAACGAACAATAATGTACTGGCATCTAATATTCTGGTTTTATGCTTAGGCATATTCACCGACTTGACAGCTATTGCCTCTGGTCGTCAGGCAACTGGTGTGTATCTATCAATCTCCCTCGGGAGTCTTTACTTCTCTAAGTAGTGCAGCCGGCAAATTGGCGCAACGGAATTATACCACCTCTCGCTGGTACCCATTTAAACTTGAGTAATGATGCACTCGCATGTAAATTTCTTGCTCAAGGAAATTGCAGTACTTTAGTAATCCGTAAGCGTGTGTCCTACCCCTGGATTACTGCTCCTGGTCATATGCAAGTGTGTGTGCCACGTTGTTACAATTCTAAAGAAAAACATGAGTCGAGTGATTGTGTTGTAGCTTGAATTGTTCCCAAGTCTAGCAATACAGCTCAAAATGGTACTAGTCCATAAAACTGATATTACATGATAAGTTTCGAGTCATATTATGAGTCAATGAACCAATCAGGAATGGAAATCTGTACCAGGTCAATATCAACGTTAAAATACCAGCAATAGGGAAATATTTAACTGTAACAAGATCAAGTTGCTTCAAAGTAAAGTGTACAATGCCAGTGTAAAAGCACAATTTCTCACATAGCTTCTATCGGGACGTGATACAATTTTTATGAGATATGTTTTAAAAAAACACACGCTAAACAAATGAGGACTTGTACAATTCAGCACATAGATAAGTTAAATAGAGAAATTTTATGAGGTAACACAAATAATCATTTTAGCATATACCAAATGATGATTTGTACTTCTAATATCATTTTGGGTTCCTGGTCACGTACTTTCCATTTGTACAAAAAAACAAACTGAACAAGTTACAGTTAATTATTTCCCGAATCAAGAGAAAACAAACACTCAGGAAGCACACCTTTTCGTAGAGCAATATTTGCTCAGGTATGCTATAGGACCGTGCAGTTATAGTTTAATAGGTATAAAATACATGTAAATTCTGATCTTTTGTCTGTAAATGCTGAACTGTTTCTTGACGTCTTGAAGATTTATACATTAACATCTTTGTCCAACTTGGTGACGATTATTTTATTGTATACAGACCTGCAAAAAATATACGTAGCACAATTAAATAATATTATAAGTACACGGAATTAAAGAAGTATGGTAGCATATTTCTGCCACCAGATAAGCAGAAAATTAACAAGTTAATTAAGGTGTTAACTAGTTAACGTAATGGCATAACTGAAATAAGAGATATGTTTGCTGTCAGTAGGTTTGTAACATACACTGGGGTCCAAAAGTTTCTTTACACAAGTTGAATTTTGATGTTTTAGAATATACTTGGATATACTTCACATGTAGTTGTTAGTCTCAAAACCAATATACATTTTAAAATGAACCTCAGTTATGTTCTTCCACAGTGTCTCCTTTTTATGTCAAAATGCAGTTTTTAGTGAACAAGAGCAGTCCAAGGACAGCGCGCTCGACTTTTCCGGTGTTTTGTTCACGACAAGGCTTATCATTAAACAAAAATGATTTCAAGACAAGACTTAATTTTTGAAAGGAACTAAATCAGTTAAATAATAATTACCAATTCATATTTGTAAAATTTAAAAGGGGCATAACTCCTAAAACATTCATCCATAGTAACGTCCTTTCAAAGTTAAGTAAACATAGCATCAATGAATAAGCATACTTACTTTCATTTACATATCTTTATAAGGAACTATAGATATTTCAATTTGAACTTTCAACATTAAAGTAAAGGGGCATAACTCCAAAAAATTATCAAGAGTTATGTACCTTTTTAGTAGTGTACATGTAGTACTTATGAATAAGCATATTAACTGTCATTTGAATATCTTGATGAGTATTGAAAATATTTCACTTCAAAGGACTTTCACCCTAATTAAAGTTAAAAAGGGGCACAACTCCAAAATATTTCATCAATGGTTACATCACATTGTAGTCGACTAGGTGTAGTACTGATGAAAAAGTGTACTAACTTTCTATCAAACAAAATATATTCAGTTTGAGCAAACTTTAACCTATAACGGGAAATAACTTGGTAAGTAATTCATCCAGAGTTATGTCCCTTTAGAGACAGATAGATGAAAAACTGATTAATAAGCATTTCAACTTTCATTCAAATATATTTGTAAGTACTAAATATATCCCATTAAAACAAATTTTAATCCTAAATTTTAAAGTATAAAGGGGCATAACTCCAAAAATAATTCATCCACAGTTACGTCCATTCATAGTCGTGTAGATATATTACCAACAAATACGTATATAACTCAAAAAATAATTCATCCACAGTTATCCCCTTTCACAGTATGGTTAATGTAGTCCAACTTAATAAGTATACCAACTTTCAATTAAATAACTTGGATAGTGTTGAAGATATAAGAGTTTCAAAAAACTTTAACCTGAAAACCAACGCCAACGCCGACGCAAAAGTGTTAGCAATAGCTCTCATTTTCTTCGAAAAGTCGAGCTAAAAATGACTTTCATTGCATACTTATCAAGTCTTGTACAAAAAAATATTTTTTTCAGAGAAAATATGTAGAAATTACATTTGTAAAGAAACTTTTGGACCCCAGTGTATATCGGTCTACATTTGTTCATCTTTTGATAAACATTCGGTCCTAGAAAGGAAAGCGTTTCATGTTCAATGGTAAAATGTATGTTTTTGCTTCTTTTACTTGGCAGTTGAAAGAATTTGACGAAAAAGTAGAACTTTTTACATTCTTGAGATCACTAATCAAATTGTATAAAATCAATTATGTAAACATGGCATGTTTTTTGTTCTTTAGTATTGGACTCATCCTTTTTGGGGGGAAACGCGTAAGTCAGAAATTTAATGATACAATTTCAATGTATATAATTTTAATGAAAACAAATTCAATTGCTCAGTACTTGTTCATCGCCATTATTATGATCTAATTTTATAAAACATGCTTAAATGGTTCAAGTAAAGTCTTTATTTGCATTAAAATTTTGAATAAAAAACGCTCTAATTCTGTCGTACTTTCATCAAGAGTAGTGTTTTTACATCAAAATGTTTGTTAAGAAACAAACAAAGTGATGCTGGCAATTAATTCAGATTAAAACTTTTAACAAAAGATGTACTTGCATAATTAATGCTGTAAAAATGAAAATACTAAAAGACATTTAATTCTTTTTACAAACTAATTTAACCTTAAATCATTTACAAAACATTATAGTTCATATTCCAATGTAGGTAATCCAAAATATATAATCTCAATAAATGTTAAAACAAAACTACGGTATATGAAAAACATTTTGACAGATGCAAGTGTAATGGGTTTTCACGATCCTGTTTCTACTTTCACTTGAGGTTTTCATTAGCTTTTGTTTTGGTTTAACATTAATTAATGTTATAAATATTGGAGTACCTTCATGGGAATATGAACTATAATGTTCTGTAAAGGATTTAATGTTAATTTTTGTTGTAAGAAAAGATTAATACATTTTAGTATTTTTATTTAAACAACATCAATTTTGCAAATACATCCTTTGTTAAATATTTTTGTCGTAATTGATGACAAGCATCATTTTGTATGTTTCATAAGGAACATTTTGATGTATAAAACACTACTCTGAGTGGAGATGAGACAGAATTAGAGCATTTTCATTTTCACTGAATTATTTTGCAAACCAAGACTTTACATGAACCTTAAATGGCTGACAACAGAAAACTGCCGAAAAACTATCTATCCCTGTGTTTGGCAGTTAGACTCTCCTTGTGAGATTGACACACCAGGGTAAAAAATCAACTATAGTACTTAAGTGGCGATGCAAACCGAACAGTGAGATGAGCGAACAGTGACAGCCCTAAAAATGCATATACTTTTTCCAAAATGTCTAATTAAAAATTTCAATTTACTTACCGCTGTAACTTCTTCATGAACTTGGTGTTTCCATTTACTTTAAAAACTTTCTCAAAGTAGAACGTATTCGTCTTTACTTTTTTGCCTCGATTCATAGACATCAGTCACAGCCTGAAACATATAACATACGGGAACAAAAACCAAACAAAAATATGTTTAGCCTTGATTTATCCGTAAAACTCAAACTGGACAAACTTAGATAAACTAGATTCACTAATCAGGTCAATTATAGAAATAGGAAGTCAAATTATACTTTGAAAAAACAAAAGAAAATTTTGTTTATACAATGTAGTAATATGTAACTGAGAACACATTGAGGTAAAGTGGCCAATTCATATTTTGGTGCCTTGGTCTTTATTCCCAAACGGCATGAGTCATATTAAAATTATTTTACAACAAAATTCATCTTAAACCAGTTTTATGAATTAAAAGAATATGGTTTGTTAATCGAAATGCAATGTTTTGAAGGTATACATAATTTTACTTATTACATGGTTTTTAGAATATAGATAAATAATGATCATTTAATGAATATTTTTGCTTTTGGTTTACAACGAATTTTGCAGTAAGATAGTTTGTAATATGACATCCGTTTGCTGAATATGTGATTAATTTCGAACTGTTCTCGTCTTGTCTAATGCTTTCGTTCCATGGACATCAGTCACAACCTGAAATAGACAAAAACACGAGAAGAGAAACCCGACAAAAGAATTGTAAAATTACATAAACGGTTTACTGAAAAAAATATATAAAAAAGAAATAAATGCTGAAAAAATATATTTGAATGAACATGGGCAGGGAGAAGCATGCATATGGGACAGGGAGGGGCACGGGCAGGGATTTTATACACCATGGGGGTTATGTGGTCCGTTTAGGGCGGTCATTTCCGCTACCATTCCCACCTAACTACCAGGGCTATAGGAAGTCTCTGATCACCATTATTCCAAGGTAGCTGACTTGCACGAAAGTTTGTTTTACCTAGTTAAGAAAAACTTAAAAATACCCCAGAATTCCTACCCCTATTCAGATACCCCTAAGTGATCACTCCTTTCTAAGCATTAACCCCAGCCCTCCGCCAAAGTAATCTTAAGCTTTATCCCCCCATAAAACTTACGTAAACCCCTTTTCTCCTGATAATTATTGCACATATACAATGACTTGTCAGAACTTAAATACTGTAACAGTTACTCTCAAAGCCCCCTTTATACGGAAAAATAAAGTGACCCCACGCCAATACTTGATAAATAAGTATTGTTTGTATCAAATTCAGAACCTTGATAAGTTATTATGCTGAAAATGTTCTTTCATTTTTTTCTAAAATTAGATCGCGATCAGACGATTTGGGACGTGACGAATATTCGTACTCAATTTTCTGGTCGGGATCGCGAATATCCGAGTACTCGGATACTCGCAACAGCCCTAGAATGTGTGTAGTTACGTGACAGAATGTACAGTATAGTATTGTATATACTATTATATATAATAGTTATTTGTAACAAGATGTATTATATGTAAGCGTTACTGATTGAAGAATATGTTATATTCTGTTCTGATGAACAGGAACCAGTATTTCAAGGAACAAAAGATCTGTGACTTAATAGTTTTTGTTTGAGAAATGTTTTGGAAGAGTGTAAGAAACCTTCACTACATTTACGACTTTACTGTAGTGCAAATCTGCAGTCTGTAATTGTTAATTTGTTATTAGTCAAACTGGAAAGAAATTCCTACGCTTCAAATAACACCATTAAGGCAATGCTAAAAGTGTAAAGAGAGTATGCTATTAAATTGGGTTTTGCTTTGCAAATGCTAAGGCGAGCAAATAATGGGCTAACAGTAGTAATTGAATAATGAATACACGAAGGTGCATTTATAAATGCAATTATGTGTACTGAAACTATAATTCAGTGTTTTACAGAAAGAAGTGATAATTGTGGCATCAGGAATTTGTTTCGTCAATGTTGTTCGTGTACGTGATTACCTCACTTACAATATCTATGTCAGAATGAAGTTTACTTTATTACCTCTGGCCAGCAATCGAAACTATTGACTCTTACCAAAAAGTCAGTAGATTTTTGACATAAAGAGGAAAAAATGATTTAGTCGGAAGTGTTATGGGTATAAAGAAGAGAAATCATATCAGGAACAACAAAAGTCAAGATCACATACCCTCGCACATGCAAATACAAAGAGGGATTTGTTAAAGATTTTAAAGCTTTTGATATAAAGAGGACACTTCAAACCGGAAACAAGAAACCTAAAGAGTTTCCACCTAAGAACGGACAGAGGCAAAACTGTGACCACTGAAGGGTTAAACTAGGTTCTAGTTTAAACAAGAGAGTACCAGCCTTACATAATAGTCATAGTTAGTTTTTTTCGGAGTTGAAACACAATATTTACTCCAAGTTCATCTAGTAATTAAACAATTTACACCAATATGCGCGTGCACACATTAATTGAAAATCGTTTCAAATATGAATTTTATTAAAACGAGAGCTTAACAAAAATCAGTAAGAAAACATTGAAAGTATCAAAACACATTTTCTCTTTATTTTATCCGTATACTATACAAAAACAAATTGGAAAAGTGAAATTATTTCAAGTCATATAACATTTAATAAATCTTAGCAAAATATTTCGTTGGATAAATTACATCATCTGTAAATCGTCTGGTATACTTTATAAACAGTATATTTACACGAACAAGTTGAAATAATATTTGTATTAATTAAAGAATAAACAATTAATTACAACAATATGATAATTTTCATTACTTGTTTACAACAGTTAATCATCTCCTTTAAAAATATAAAAATAACATTTTAAATAATCCTGTATCCATTATGATACATGTAATAATTAAAACAATACATACAAGTAAACATAAAGACATGTTCTGTTGTCACTATCAATGAAGCATGTGAATTTATCAAATTAGCTACTTATAAACTGTACAAATCATAAAAATATGAAGTTTACAAAAAAATCAAAATTGGTTATTGCAGTAGTTTATGTTATATTTGTAAATTATTCAGTTAAGCTATATGATAAATGAACAATACTAAATACCTTCCACATCTATGTAAACATCAACATAAATCATTATACAAATTTTGTTCTCGCACAGAAGTTCAAAAATGCATATGGTGATTTTCTTTAACTTGTTTTAAACTTTACATGTAATTAGCATCCTAGCAAGACTTAGTACTATATTGTATATATTGTAAAAAGCATCTTATATATGTGTTATATGTACTTAATTACGCTTCTGTAAAAAACTAGTGAATTCCGATCTAGCTATCCTCCCATAAAGGGTCCTTCACTAGATTGCTAAGAATTATATGTTTAAAATTTTAAGAATAATTCCGATCTAGCTATCCTCCCATAAAGGGCCCTTCACTAGATTGCTCAGAATTATAGGCTAAGCCTCTACACATAAATCCGATCTAGTCATCCTCCCATAAAATGGGCCCTTCACTAGATTGCTCAGAAATATGTGTTTAACTCTATTTATAACTCCGATCTAGCTATCCTCCCATTAAAATGGGTCCTTCACTAGATTGCTCAGAATTATGGGCTCAGCCTCTACACATAAATTCGATCTAGCTATCCTCCCATAAAATGGGCCCTTCACTAGATTGCTCAGAATTATGTGTTTAACTCTATTTAAAATTCCGATCTAGCTATCCTCCCATAAAGGGTCCTTCACTAGATTGCTCAGAATTATTGATATGTTTGCTTACTTTTAAATTAAGAAATGTTCAGGTTTTGCTACTAACTAACAAATACAATAACCATATACTTAGTACATCATTATCAAGCATCATCAGTACTAATTACATGCATCTTTAAAATGCCAAAATATTTATTTCTAAATTTTGCCAGAATTTTTTTAAATTTGTTTTAAACTTGACATGTAATTAGAATCCTAGCCAGACTTAGTACTATTGTATATATTGTAAAAAGCATCTTATATATGTGATATATATGTATGTACTTCATAACGCTTCTGTAAAAAAATAGTGAATTCCGATCTAGCTATCCTCCCATAAAGGGCCCTTCACTAGATTGCTCAGAATTATGTGTTTAAACTTTTAAGAATAATTCCGATCTAGCTATCCTCCCATAAAGGGTCCTTCACTAGATTGCTCAGAATTACTACTAACTAACAAATACAATAACCATATACTTAGTACATCATTATCAAGCATCATCAGTACTAATTACATGCATCTTTAAAATGCCAAAATATTTATTTCTAATTTTTGCCAGAATTGTTTTTTATTTCTTTTGTTTTGAACACAAACTGTTACAAACATACTTTATACAATGACAATGTTATTGTGTACATAGAAGGGTAAGCAGCAGTATAAATCATTTATATATGTTATGAATAATCTTAATGTCAGAATTCCATTGAATGCAATAAATGAAAAAACAAAAATGTAAATGATCCAAACAAAAATAAAACAATTCATTCTAATTATCGACCTTGACATTGAAATAAATACTTTATTGGTATGTTTATTAAAGAGAAATTATGTTTTGAAAACGCTCCAAAGATTTCTTGTTATAACTTATATTTTATTACCCAATATGTGAAATCACTAAATGAAACAATTTTAAACTGCTATCAGTCACTATTTGTATTTTAAACTAGTGGTGAAAACTCTTGTTAAAAAATTTCTAAATAAGAACAAACAATTGGTGAAGTTATTGCACCATAAAAATAGAAACCTAAACGACAAGTTGTAATATTGACTAGTTATGCAAATTACCGTAAACGCAGACTAACACCATGAGAAAAAGGATCTATTGACTAGTCAAATTGAGGTTCTATTATCACTATTTAAGATCGAGTCCTGCATAATGATACGTATCGATTGACTTTTTATAGTGTGTTCCTGATATCTTATTTGAAAGTAGAAAATTGCATAACAGAAATGATAGTCTGACATGTCATTTTGTGTGTATGTTATCTTAACTAAAGGCAGAAACCTACGTGGCAGAAATGATCGAATAGCATGTCATAATGTGTGCATACTAAAAAGGGAGATCATATTGTTGTTTTGGATGAACCGGAGCCAGAAGATGATGAATTAATGCAGATACAAAGGGAATTGGCTGAAGCGAAGCAGGAAGAAGCATTAGTACAGAGACAACAGCAGAAAGACCTTCTCAGACGACGGAGAGAAGAAATGAAACTTTATTTAAGTTCATGTAATACTAGCGTAGTTAAACAGTTGAATGAAAACATATATATAATAATGTTGTAACAGGAACAGAGGCCATAGAAGACGCTTTACATTTGTATAGAGAATTCATGATGGATCATGACTCTAACTGATCGATTGCCGGCATATACTGAAATCTACAAGAGTGCTATTGAGAATATGCTTCAAATAAGCGGTAGAGGTTCATATGAAACCGTTCTTGAATAAAAAAAACCTCTATATATGAACATACGTTTAGAATCAATGACTCTAACTATTCTTCTTTAACTTAACTATTAATGGTCACTGCACGGTGTCAGTGAATCGTTGTTAGAAAAAGCGGTAAATCAAGTGAAAATGGTGTTTGTAGTTGCGATGAAATTCAAAATGCAGAATATTTCTGGATAAGTTATATACAGAAGTTAAATTATTCCGAAGTCGTCTATTCAATCATAAACGGAAAGACAAATAATCTGGCGAGACAACTTGGTGTATTTGTCGACAAACGCAATATATTGAGATGTGTATGAAGGTTAAAACATGCCGACCTCAGCAAAGCCGCTAGATATCCAATTTTAATCCCATCATCTAGTAACTCCACAGGTTTACTCATTCAAAAGACTCTCAAAGACGTTTAACATAGTGGAGTTTCTCAAACTTTGAGTGAAGCGAGACATAAATTCTGAATACACATGATCGATCAGCAGTGAGAAGAAACGTGAAGAAACGTGTTAAAATGTATTATCTGTCGAAAGAGTGAAGGTGGGCCATATGACATGCCACCTATGACACCATTGCCAACATAACGCGTTTCGATGGCAACGTCATTCCCTATAGTAAGCATTGACAACCACTATACGTAAACGATAATAAATGTACATGTAGTTTTGATCTGACATTACTTGATCCTTTGCTTTCAACTGAGAATTCTGGATATTTCTGTAGCAATAGTAATAGTCTACCTATGAAGCAAAGATACCTCTAGTGACTTTCCTTGTAGTCATACAGTGAAAGACAGTGATGTCCATTGTAGTGATACAGAGAAAGACAGTGACGTCCCTTGTAGTGATACAGAGAAAGACAGTGACGTCCCTTGTAGTGATACAGAGAAAGACAGTGACGTCCCTTGTAGTGATACAGAGAGTCAGTGACGTCCATTGTAGTGATACAGAGAGACAGTGACGTCCCTTGTAGTGATACAGAGAAAGACAGTGACGTCCCTTGTAGTGATACAGAGAAAGACAGTGACGTCCCTTGTAGTGATACAGAGAAAGACAGTGACGTCCCTTGTAGTGATACAGAGAAAGACAGTGATGTCCCTTGTAGTGATACAGAGACAGACAGTGACGTCCCTTGTAGTGATACAGAGAAAGACAGTGACTCCCTTGTAGTGTTACAGAGAAAGATAGTGACGTTCCTAGTGATACAGAGAAAGATAGTGACGTTCCTAGTGATACAGAGAAAGAAAGGGACGTTCCTAGTGATACAGAGAAAGATAGGGACGTTCCTAGTGATACAGAGAAAGAAAGGGACGTTCCTAGTGATACAGAGAAAGATAGGGACGTTCCTAGTGATACAGAGAAAGATAGGGGTGTTCCTAGTATTACAGAGTAAGATAGTGACGTTCCTAGTGATGCAGAGAAAGATAGTGACGTTCCTAGTGATACAGAGAAAGATAGTGACGTTCCTAGTGATGCAGAGAAAGATAGGGACGTTCCTAGTGATGCAGAGAAAGATAGTGACGTTCCTAGTGATGCAGAGAAAGATAGGGACGTTCCTAGTGATGCAGAGAAAGATAGGGACGTTCCTAGTATGACAGAGTAAGATAGTAACATTCCAAGAGATACATAGAACGATAGTGATGTTCCGAATGATACAGTGAGTGAATATAAATCATCAGATATTAATTCTATGTGTTTGTGTACGAAAGCATCAGCGATGATGACAGTATTGTATGTTCAGATGACGATAGTCTTGAGGTCAAGTCTCTCAGGACCGAGGTAAATATTTTTAGTAGAACTGGCTTTCAGTATAGTACGTACGGAAATAGTGGTCCCATATATACATGTTTACTTATGACGATGATTTTATACGTATGTTATGAAATAAAACTATGCCTTTTCTTACTAGTATGTATTAACTATTTTGACTCCATGGAGTGTCGCAGAGAACGCGATTTTTTCTGTATTTTCTATGTTAAGTTATTTTAGTGCTTTAGTGCTACATGTATATATTATCATTTAGTGCAGATAAACATAGTGCACACCTTTGTTTTTATATTTAGTCATTTTAGTGCCCCGTTTTGCACGTTTGATTTATACATTGTTATGTTAGTGCTCTGGTGTGCATGTTTGTTTGGTGCTTTTACTTCATATGTATTTATTAAGTGTTCCGGAACACTAGATGGTTTGTTGTATATGTAGAATGATGCTCTGAATATACATATTTCATTATTTATTCACGGGTAACCGATATTTTGGTGGGACGTCTCATTATATATATGCTAGGTGCCTAGGCCAGTTATTGCCACCTAGTCGTCATTTTTGTTAGATGCATGTGGATTTTATGTTATCTTAATTTCTGGACTACTTATATTTAAATTATAGTTTTAAAGAATAAACTATCTGTGGTTTTAATTGAAATGTTTTATTTTTTTCATTTTATTAAAATTCCTTTCCTGTGTGGTGTACGACCGAAAACCATTTCATCGAACTCTACCACAGTATGTAACCTAATTGAACACAGGTACTAACCCGATAATAACTTAAAAATGACATGTCATTTTGTTTGTATGTTATCCTAATTGAAGACAGAAACTCTTATGAAAGAAATGACAGAATGACATGCCAAATTGTGTGCATGTTATCTTAATTAAAGACAGAAACCTACACGAGAAAAATGAAAGAGTGGCATGTCATATTGTGTGCACGCTATCTTAATTCTAATAATTGTTCGAAAAGCCTGACATTTTGTGCATATGTTATCTAAATTAAAGACAGATACTTACCTGAGAATAATGTAAAAATGGCATGTCATAGTGTGTGTATGTTATTTTAATTGAAGACAAAAACCTACATGAAAGAAATGATAGAATGACATGTCATATTGAGTGTATGTTATCTTAATTCGAATAATGTAAGAATAGCCTGTCATTTTGTGATTATGTTATTATAATGAAAGACAGATACTTACCTGAGAAAAATATGTAAGAAATGCATGTCCTATTTTTTGGTTTTTTTTTAATTGAAGACAAAAACCTACATGAGAGAAATGATAGAATGACATGCAATATTGTGTGTATGTTATCCTAATTGAAGGCAAAAACCTACATTGGAAAAATGATAGAATGACATGTCATATTGTGTGTATGTCATCTTAATTGAAGACAGAAACCTACATTAGAGAAATGATAGAATGACATGGCATATCCGTGTATGTTATCTTAATTGAAGAAAGATACTTACCTGAGAATAATATAAGAATGACATGCCATATTGTGTGTATGTTATCTTAATTGACGACAGACACCTACATGAGAGAAATGATAGAATGACATGTCATATTGTGTGTGTGTTATCTTAATTGACGACAGAAATCTACATGAGAGAATTGATAGAATGACATGTCATATTGTGTGTATGTTATCTTTATATGAATAATGTAAGAATAGTCTGACATTGTGTGTAATTGTTATCTTAATTGAAGACAGATTCTTACCCGAGTATAATGTAAGAAGGGCATGTCATATTGTGTGTATGTTTTTTTAATTGAAGACAAAAACCTACATGAGAGAAATGATAGAATTACATGCCATATTGTGTGTATGTTATCCTTATTGAAGACAGAAGCCTACTTGAAAGAAATGATAGAATTTCATGGCATGTCCGTGTATGTTATCTTAATTGAAGAAAGATACTTACCTGAGAATAATGTAAGAATGGCAAGTCATATTATGTGTATGTTATCTCAATTGACTACAGGTACTTTCTAGTGAATAATGTAAGAATGACATGCCATATTGTGTGTATGTTATCTTAATTAAAGACAGAAACCTACACGAGAAAAATGAAAGAGTGGCATGTCATATTGTGTGCACGCTATCTTAATTCTAATAATTGTTCGAAAAGCCTGACATTTTGTGCATATGTTATCTAAATTAAAGACAGATACTTACCTGAGAATAATGTAAAAATGACATGTCATAGTGTGTGTATGTTATTTTAATTGAAGACAAAAACCTACATGAAAGAAATGATAGAATGACATGTCATATTGAGTGTATGTTATCTTAATTCGAATAATGTAAGAATAGCCTGTCATTTTGTGAATATGTTATCTTAATGAAAGACAGATACTTACCTGAGAAAAATATGTAAGAAATGCATGTCACATTTTTTGTTTTTTTTAATTGAAGACAAAAACCTACATGAGAGAAATGATAGAATGACATGCCATATTGTGTGTATGTTATCCTAATTGAAGGCAAAAACCTACATTGGAAAAATGATAGAATGACATGTCATATTGTGTGTATGTCATCTTAATTGAAGACAGAAACCTACATTAGAGAAATGATAGAATGACATGGCATATCCGTGTATGTTATCTTAATTGAAGAAAGATACTTACCTGAGAATAATATAAGAATGACATGCCATATTGTGTGTATGTTATCTTAATTGACGACAGACACCTACATGAGAGAAATGATAGAATGACATGTCATATTGTGTGTGTGTTATCTTAATTGACGACAGAAATCTACATGAGAGAATTGATAGAATGACATGTCATATTGTGTGTATGTTATCTTTATATGAATAATGTAAGAATAGTCTGACATTGTGTGTAATTGTTATCTTAATTGAAGACAGATTCTTTCCTGAGTATAATGTAAGAAAGGCATGTCATATTGTGTGTATGTTTTTTTTAATTGAAGACAAAAACCTACATGAGAGAAATGATAGAATTACATGCCATATTGTGTGTATGTTATCCTTATTGAAGACAGAAGCCCACTTGAAAGAAATGATAGAATTACATGGCATGTCCGTGTATGTTATCTTAATTGAAGAAAGATACTTACCTGAGAATAATGTAAGAATGGCAAGTCATATTATGTGTATGTTATCTCAATTGACTACAGGTACTTTCTAGTGAATAATGTAAGAAAGGCATGTCATATTGTGTGTATGATTTTTTTCATTGAAGACAAAAACCAATATGAGAGAAATGATAGAATGACATGCCATATTGTGTGTATGTTATCCTAATTGAAGACAGAAACCTACATTGGAAAAATGATAGAATGATATGTCATGTCCGTGTATGTTATCTTAATTGAAGGAAGATACTTACCTGAGAATAATGTAAGAATGGCAAGTCATATTATGTGTATGTTATCCTAATTGAAGACAGAAACCTACATTAGAAAAATGATAGAATGACATGTCATATTGTGTGTATGTTATCTTTATTGAAGACAGAAACCTACATGAGAGAAATGATAGAATGACATGGCATATCCGTGTATGTTACCTTAATTGAAGAAAGATACTTACCTGAGAATAATGTAAGAATGACATGCCATACTGTATATATGTTATCTTAATTGAAGACAGAAACCTACATGAGAGAAATGATAGAATGACATGCCATATTGTGTGTATGTTATCTTAATTAAAGACAGAAACCTACATTAGATAAATGATAGAATGGCATGGCATATCCGTGTATGTTATCTTAATTGAAGAAAGATACTTACCTGAGAATAATATAAGAATGACATGCCATATTGTGTGTATGTTATCTTAATTGAAGACAGAAACCTACATGAGAGAAATGATAGAATGACATGTCATATTGTGTGTGTGTTATCTTAATTGACGACAGAAATCTACATGAGAGAATTGATAGAATGACATGTCATATTGTGTGTATGTTATCTTTATATGAATAATGTAAGAATAGTCTGACATTGTGTGTAATTGTTATCTTAATTGAAGACAGATACTTACCTGAGAATAATGTAAGAAAGGCATGTCATATTGTGTGTATGTTTTTTTTAATTGAAGACAAAAACCTACATGAGAGAAATGATAGAATGACAAGCCATATTGCGTGTATGTTATCCTAATTGAAGACAGAAACCTACTTGAGAGCAATGATAGAATTACATGGCATGTCCGTGTATGTTATCTTAATTGAATAAGGATACTTACCTGAGAATAATGTGAGAATGGCAAGTCATATTATGTGTATGTTATCCTAATTGAAGACAGAAACCTACATGAGACAAATGATAGAATGACATGCCATATTGTGTGTATGTTATCTTAATTGAAGACAGAAACCTACATGGAAGAAATTATAGAATGACATGTCATATTGTGTGTATGTTATCTTAATTGACTACAGATTCTTTCTTGTGAATATTGTAAGAAAGGCATGTCATATTGTGTGTATGTTTTTTTAATTGAAGACAAAAACCTACATGAGAGAAATGATAGAATGACATGCCATATTGTGTGTATGTTATCCTAACTGAAGACAGAAACTTACATGGGAGAAATGATAGAATGATAATTTTTTCCATACTGTGTAATTATAATCTTAATTGAAGACAGATACTTACCTGAGAATAATGTAAGAAAGGCATGTCATATTGTGTGTATGTTTTTTTAATTGAAGACAAAAACCTACATTAGAGAATTGATAGAATGACATGCCATATTGTGCGTATGTTATCCTAATTGAAGACAGAAACCTACTTGAGAGAAATGGTAGAATTATATGGCATGTCCGTGTATGTAATTTTAATTGAAGGAAGATACTTACCTAAGAATAATGTAAGAATGGCAAGTCATATTATGTGTATGTCATCCTAATTGAAGACAGAAACCTACATGAGACAAATGATAGAATGACATGCCATATTGTGTGTATGTTATCCTAATTGAAGACAGAAACCTACATGGAAGAAATGATAGAATGACATGTCATATTGTGTGTATGTTTTTTTAATTGAAGACAAACCCTACATGAGAGAAATGATAGAATGACATGCCATATTGTGAGTATGTTATCCTAATTGAAGACAGAAACCTACATTGGAAAAATGATAGAATGACATGTCATATTTTGTGTATGTTATCTTAATTGAAGACAGAAAACTACATGAGAGAAATGATAGAATGACATGGCATATCCGTGTATGTTATCTTAATTGAAGAAAGATACTTACCAGAGAATAATGTAAGAATGACATGCCATATTGTGTATATGTTATCTTGATTGCAAACAAAATCATACATGAGAGAAGTGATACAATGATGTTCCATTTTGTGCATATATTATCTTTACCGGAGACATATCCTAACCTGATAATAATGTTAGAATTTCATGTCATATTGTGTGTTTGTTATCTTAACTAAAGACAGAGACCTTAAAAAGTGAAATGATACAATAACATATCATAATGCGTGTATGTTGTCTTGATTGAAGTCGGAAATCTACAAGACAGAAATAATAGAATAATTTGCATATTGAGTGTATGTTATCTTAAAAAAAGACAGAAAACTTCATGACAGAAATGATAAACCGTCACGACATAATACATGTATGTTATTTTAACTGAAGACAGATAATGATGATACCTGAATTACCTGATAATAATATTACAATGGCATGTCGTATTGTGTGTATGTTATCCTAATTGAAGACAGAAACCTACATGAGAGAAAAGATAGAATGACATGTCACTTTGTGCGTATGTTTTCTTCATTGAAAACTGAAACCTATATGAGAGAAATGACATGTCATATTGTGTGTACATTATTTTAATTGAAGGCAGAAACCTACTTGAGAGAAAAGATGGAATGACATGCCATTTTGTGCGTATGTTATCTTCATTGAAGACAGAAACCTATATGAGAGAAATGACATGTCATATTGTGTGTACGTTGTCCTTATTAAAATCAGAAGACAATAATGAAAGAATGACATGTCATAACGTGCTCTGTTATCTTTGTTGAAGACAGAACCCTACATGACAGAACTGATCGGGTGACATGTGATATTATGTATATGTTATCTTAAATGAAGACAGATACTTACATGAGAAAAATGGAGCAATTGACAAACCATATTGTGTGCCTATTATCTAAATAAAAGACAGAAATCTACATATGTATAAGGAATGATGTGTGTCGTATTGTGTTTTGATACATGAGAATAATGATCGGTTGGCATGACATATTGAGTATATTGTATCCTTTTTAAAGATAGAAACTGAAAAACGAATAAAGGCCAAATGTCATTCCATACGTATTGTCTGACAGTTAAATTAGTAAAACCAACGTAAAGATTGCATGTTTGAAATTGTTAATGATAGAAAGAGAGAGTAATTTTGTTCCGCTATTATCAAATTAAAACATCATTTAATAGTATTCATAGTTTAAAATGGTGTTTGTAATAAATCATTTTCTAAGAGAGAACTTAGATCGACTGTTTGCTAACTGAAAAAGAAATATTATTTTCATATTTTTTCACATAAATATTGGTATGCCACACGTTAGAAATGCTTGTACATATATGATACACTGTGTGTTTGAAAGAAATAATGTTGTCTTGGTTTAGATTTTTAAAATGAGTATTATCATTATACACTTCATTATTTTGTCAAAGTTGTTAATAATAATCAATACTTAAGAGTGTTAGTTACGTTTTTGTTATTCGTGCCTTATACTGACTGTTTTGTTTATTCATTGCGACAAACTCACTAAACCGGTCCTTGTTGACTTGCTATTAATTAAACAAAGAACTGACACTTTCCAATGTTGTTATGCAATATTACGCCATGTTGAGACTATTATCCTAAACTAGGTATTTGAGTTAAAATCTAGTTTACTGTTTACTAGAAACACACAAGAAAAAAGAAGACCAACAGTTACATACGCGTATAATTTCTATCAATTTAAGAAACAGAAACAACGTAGTTAAATATCAATGCTAAGCAATTAGTTATTACATAATATGTATACACTCTGTTTTTATCCCTTCAATTTTAAAATTAAACACCTTTTCCTAAATAACAGCACCAACAACCCTCTCAATCAATCCCAATCAACCCCACACACACAGACTATCCCCCATGCTCCCCAAAACATCAATGTCTTAACTAGATAAAACTAAAATATTTTCCACAAGCCAGCAAGAGTACAAATAATAGTGACCAAAGTATTCCGAACCCTGGTGCTGGGGGATATGAAGCCAATGACTCTTAAAAACCCCAACAGACCGAACCCTCCTCATGGCGGGGATGGGACAAATAGGATGGGATATGCATGCTGAGACCTGAGATATCGGTGCAAATCTCAGATCAGACACGGACAACCTAAAGACCAAAAAGCAGAAAAGTGTTAAGACAAAACAATACAAAAAGTTAAACAACAACAAATAGATTTTACAACCTAGACATGTCATTTGTTAATAAACATAGTATGTATACATTCATTGATAAGTAATTAAGATATTAAACCAACAAGAACGGACCTTAACCCCCATACTCCTACACACATAAGCACACAATTACATCCAGAGCTCATTTAAACCACGACCCCACACTCAAACGTAGAGCTTATACGCCCCGTGTCCCCAACACTAATACTCAAGGCACTTACGCACCCCGACCCCCACACAAAAACACAATGATTATATAAACCACGACCCCCCACAAACTCAAACTTAGTGTTTATACGCACCCAGCCCCAACACTCAAACTAAATGCTTATATTCACCGTGACCCAAACACTTACACCCATAGCTATTATGCACCGAGACCCGAACGCTAAAACTTAGTGCACATACTGCCCCGAACCCCACACAAACAATCAAGACTCACAAACAATGATCAACATTCTAACACACAGTGCTCGTACGAACCCCGACCTACACACAGACACACAAAGCTCGTACGAACCCCGACCTACACACAGACACACAATGCTCGTACGAACCCCGACACCAACACAAACAAACAGTGCTCTTACGAACCCAGAACCATACCCTAACAAACAGTGCTCGTACGTAACCCAACCCATACACTAACACACAGTACTCAAACGAACCCTGACCTTCACACTAACACACAGTGCTCGTACGAACAACCGACCCTCACACTAACACACATTACTCAAACGAACCCCAAACTTCACACTAACACACAGTGCTCCTACGAACACCCGACCCTCACACTAACACACAGTACTCAAACGAACCCCGACCCTCACACTAACACACAGTGCTCGTACGAACCCCGACCTTCACACTAACACACAGTACTTAAACGAACCCCGACCCTCACACTAACACAAAGTGCTAGATCGAACCCCGACCCATACACAAACACAGAGTGCTGGAACAAACCTCACCCCCTAACACAAAGTGCTCGAACAAACCTCGACCCATACACTTACACACAGTGCTTGTACGCAATATTAACTCCCACCCTAAACACTCCGGTGTGTTCTATCATATTTCTGCCCACAGATAACCACATAACTTACATGTTTTAAGTGATTAACAAGTTAACCTCTTAACTAGAAAGTTGAGATGTCAACTAGAAACGGTAACTCTTTAACTACTTTTAAAAATAAAGTGTTACTTATGTGGTTATCTGTTTGCAGAAATATGTCACCATAGATATGTACCGATAACAAATACTTATGTTTATCAACAAATGACACATCTAGAAAATAATAAATAAATAAAAAAACTTACCAAATCCTTACTGTTACTGTGACAATGTCCTCTAGCATGTTGAACCATAACCAAGGCGTTTCTTTTATACCTTTTAAACTTTAAGGAAACCATTGTACAAGTTTTTATTAGCTGAGATTTGATAAATACTTAACTTAAAATAACTGCGACTTAATCACGATTAGCTGAAATAAAAAGAACAAGAGCTGTCAGAGGAGACAGCATGCTCGACTTAGTAAGTGTTTGTCACAGGAGATGTGGTTGATGATAAGGAACATACATATTTTAAAATTTAAAAATATAACCTTAACAAATTCAAAGAAAAAAAAAAGAAATAAATAGAAAACTATAAGTTCAAGGGGGATAACTCTGAAAAAATGTATAAGGAGTTATGAATCTTGTCACATGAGATGTGGTTGATAATAAGGAACATATATCTAAAGTTTGAAGTCAATACCTGAAGAAATAAAACATTTGCAGTAAAAACAAACATTTTTTAAAGAAAACTCTAAGTTCAAGGGGAGATAATTCTGAAAAAAATGCATTCGGAGTTATGGACCATGTCACATGAGATGTGGTTGATAGAAAGGAACATATATTTAAAGTTTGAAGTTAATATCTTAAGAAATAACAAAGATACAGAAGAAAGTATTTTACTGCACAAAAACTTTAATCTGTGCACAAAAACTTCAATCAGTTCAAGGGGAGATAATTCTTGAAAAAATGTGTTTGGAGTTATGGACCTTGTCACATGAGATGTGGTTGATAGTAAGGAACATATATTTAAAGTTTGAAGTTAATATCTTAAGAAATAACAAAGATATAGAAGAAAGTATTTTACTGCACAAAAACTTTAATCAGAAGTGTGGACGCGGACGCCGACGCCGACGCCGGGGCGAGTAGGAGAGCTCTACATTACTTCGTAAAGTCGAGCTAAAAATTAAAGTTAAAGTTTGTCAGTGAAATTTAAAGACACAATTGTAAAATTCAATTTGAAATTTCATATTTATACTGAACAATACTAGCATTATATTTATACAGACATAACGATGTAATGTATTGTGTTTTACGCCACATGTCAGCAGTTCTATGTCAGATTGCGGATTCAGTCGTCCAATACACGATCCCTGGATATGTCTTGGTCTCTCTAGCCATTCACAACGAACAACCTCGGACATATTTAGACGCCATTTTGAAATCCCTGGTTCAAATCCTGCAAGTAATCCTTTTTGAGCAATAAAAAACTGCGAATGCTTCACTCTTTCCAGACGTATATTAGTAAAATTGGGTCCTACATGATGGTGAATTCAATTATCAGCGGTTATAGTACAGTACTATGAAAGGTTGGTTTATTTTGCTGTTAGAAAAGCAGATTTTAAAACAGAATTTAAATGCAATGGTCTTACACATAAGTGTTAGAAAATATACTTCCTTTATCATATTATTGAAAACATTGATCATTGACATCACACTAATCTGTCCATAAAACTGTCAATTACATGTATATCAAAATACTTCTATACGAGTAACATTTATCCACGTTGTAAACTCGTAGAATCTGAAAACAAACAAACTATTGGATGATGCGAGTTTTGATGCACGGGAAAATAACAAAACATCAAAGAGATTTTACACGGTTTTGCTAAATACTTTTTGTGTGATTCACCCTAAGACATTGTAAAAGGTTATATGGACATCCTACATCAACATTAGGATTTATGTAAAAAGTATTTTAATGTGTTTGGACTGACGTTCGGAAGGCTATATTTCACGGTAAGGATAAATGTTTTCATTTCTTTCTAAATGTCTTATTTGTTGAGGTTCTTTTTATATTTCCACTGTCACGTCTATACACTTAATGCAACACTTACAAAATACATCAAAATTATTTGGAATTTATGGTTATTTTAATATATTTAGTTACCCCACCCACTTTGTAGATTTTTTCAATTTCAAAAACTGATAAACCCTTAAGATATAAAAATATTTGGTATGGAGACAGGTATGTATATACCAGAAGACAGGCGATCAGGGTACAAGGCTGAGTCTGCGAAGACAGTGTGCTTGCAACAACATAAAACATGGAACTATCAGCTGTCAAAGCTCGGACAATAAACAATCATTAGATTTTACAATAATACACATTAAAAACAGTAATACGGTGTAACAAGGTTATGGACCAAAATGAAAAATAAATTACCTTGAAAAAAGTTATCAAATAACATAAATATCCATTTCACTAAAATCATTTGATATCAAAATATTACAAATTTTAAATTCAAAATGGCGGTAATGTTTGGTCATATTTGATTGGATATCAGATAATTGTTGATTTGAGAAAGCATTCGGAAAACCACTCCGGTGATTCCGTAAACTGACGATCAACCGAGGTGTTCCGAATATTTAGGAAGAATAGCCAGAGGTTAAAGTTTATAGGTGTCAAATCGATGGTTCGGGGTAGAACTAGTGTACCAACAAGAAATTAAAGGATAATGTAGACTAGTTTTGCGTTAACTCATCAAAATGTAGTCAAGTTAAAGTTAATGTTATACGGTATAGAGCTGTGCATTGAGCAGTAAGCATGTTTTTTTCACCTGAAATTGTATCGAACCAAGGACCCTGTCCTAGTCAAGAACCCTATATAAATGTATATATAGATGTATGATAAATGTATATAGGGTCCATGCCTAAGTGTACAGTCAACTACGTCACTAAAAAGCAAGATTAATGGCAATTAGATACAAGGGTCGTGATGCACCTCGACTTCAGGCTTGATCATCACAACTACAAGACTTAATCACCTAATATCAGAGTAAATCCAATTAAAATACCACAAAACACACACAACACTAAAACTATAGTAGACACTTACTTATCACTCATTGATATTTTCATTTCAAGTGTTAAATTCCAAACATATCCATAATAGTACAAATGTATGAACATTATCAATTGTTGAATGTTAGTCCAGTGAATGGATTCTAATGTTTAGTTTAATTTTAAAACCTTATTTTAATCATTATATACATTGCATAAATGTGGTTAGATTATACAGGTATTTATTTATAAATAGTTAAATGTCTGTGACTTATACCGACAAGAGAATTGCGTAAAACCGTCAAGAAGATATTTTCTAAGTCGTTAAACAAATAAGAAATGTTAAAGAAGTTATTACCGTCAAGAAAATCCGTAGCCTAACCTCTGTTGATAAAAATACACCATTAATCTTGGTTTTAAATTCAACAAATTATATTTCAAAAATTACACCTCAAACCGAGTAGAGATGACTTACCTTTTATATCATACTTGATGTATGTCCGTTAATTATATAATCCTGTTGAATCCGAGTAAGATTTACTGACCAAACAAAATTTATGTTACATTCACGATTTCACGTAATAGTGTTCATCACAGAATTTGTGCAAAATCTAATGCCTTACCACAATCACAGTAACATTTCAAACATTTTTGACATAATTAAAATATATGAAGACAACGCGTGTTTGAATTGTGCACTCCAAAGGTGTGATTGTTAATTAATCTCATTAATTCAATCATTTAAAGCCATGATTTAATAAGCTTAACCAATTATTAAAAAAGCCGTGAAAATTACGCGTGGTATCTGTGAAGGCTTTGAGCATTATAATGTGTGAAAGCTAGGTTTTCACGCTAACGGCTTTAGCAAGCTATGATTGAGTCCTAAAACTGGTAGGAAGAACCATTGCCAAAGAGTACGTCATGAATAAAAATACTGGTCAATAAAAAGTATAAAAATGTATCATTATCAACATCAATATGATTTTTTATAGTGGGGATATCTGTTCATTCTTTGTATAAAGTTATGAGCCACTACCTGATGAGACTCAATGAGGAGTCGAAATAGGTTTAATTTTCTTAAAATCATTAATTATCTAAACATTCTCCATAGACTGATTCTTGTGTTAAGTGCAATGAAAAGCATGATATCTTGACGCACTGTACACATTATATCATTTTAACCACTCGATCGTTTCTTGTCGGTAATTCCTAATCTATGACTTCTTGACGGCAAATCGCAATCAACGCTTTATAGCCTCTATCATTAAGTATTTACAATGATTAAAGTATATTTAGTAAAAACAAAGTATAATTTCGGTATCTTAACCTATTACAAAGTAATAATTACAAAGAATTATCTTATAAGCAATAATGACTTATCTTCTAGTACTATACAGTACTGTACTAGTATGTAAATCCTCTTGACGGTTTTCTCGCGTATTCGGCGGTCGATATAAATTTCTTGTCGGTGGTCATAAATTCATTTTTCCTCATGAAAATAACATCTAAGTCATTTATATTACATTGCTTTTGACAAATATTATAAAAACAATAACATTATAATGATTTTATTGTGCTATTTTAATAAATTTCTCTTCTTGACGGTTCTTGACGGTTCTTGACGTTTCTTGTCGGTAATTAGGGAGACCCCGTTGACTGTGTGTATGATTTCTCTTACATGTAATTAAAAAAAACCTAGGAAAGCTCCTTATCAATAAGCGAAGTGTTCAAAGTAATGAGTAAAACATAACTAAAAGTAAGCACGTGAATATAAATCTTATACAGTGGCGTAGGAAACAATTTCTGATTGGGGAGCTAATGTTTTGTAAGGAAATTTGTCCAGTCGAAAAAAATGATGGTTTTGCCATTCTTGTTTAGTGTAAATCAAATAAATCCAAAATTGTTGGGGAGAGGCTAAAACCCCCTGGTCCCCCTTTTCCCTACGGGTCTGAATTATATCAAGTCGGGGATATTAAAAAGTCTAACATCTCACTCACTGAATTAAATACACGTTATAATAACACACGCGTGGTTAGAAAATTACCCGAACCAATGAACTCACGATTTTAGACGATAAAAACCCGTGCGTTTCCTTATCAACATTGCTTGTCGTCCATACAAAAACGTCATGGTTACCTCCCGTTGGTGTATAAATATTATACAGTTTTATTTTATATTGGTCAAATTGATATATTCAATCCTAAATGGTTAAGGACTATGTAATTTACGAAAGCCCTTCATGACTTTAAAATAGGTGTGGTTGCAATAATTGAAATTTACAAATAATTTTCATAAATTTCAGTTTTCATTTTAATCCTAATGTAATAATTAAGTAAGTTTAATAGAAAAATATCAAAAACGTGGGTTAGTAATATTTATTTTTTATGAAAAAAAGTGAGTTTAAACATGTAAACTTTTGTGCAAGTTTACATGAAGTACAGTGAAAACAGTTAAAATAAAATCTTCCAATCAGATTGTGTACACCCCCGTACAGATGCACTAAGAGTTAAAAATACAAATTAATTTATACATTGTCTGAAATCAGTATAATAAAATATCTCTATATACTAAAATTAATAATTTTCAACATGTCCAAAATACAACTTTACACAAAAGAAGTAGTACAAACAAAAAGTACGGTGTGCAATAATGGACACAGGTAATGAAAGGTACACACTTAAAATAGGTATAATTCACTAATGCCATTATTGAACGGCCTGTTAGCAGAAAACGTTCCAGGCTAACAGCTAACGGTTTAAGTATATAGTACGCGAGTATGAAATAACCTGAAACAAAATAGTTCCAGTATATTGTGCAAATTAGTAACTGCCATTTCAACGAAGTCGGCGGTGTTACTCGAGTTGATTTAGATCAATAAATTTACAAAAAACAAGTAAACACGAAAACAATTCCTCCTCTCCGAATTCTTCTAATAAATTCAAGTAAAGAATCTCTTGTCCGCTATCTTTAAACGTTCGCGCTTCAACGGATTGTTGAATTACGGTTCATAACGGTAACGGTGATTGACTAACGTTAAATGCTAACTGAACGCAGGGCTGATAAAGAACTGGGACTGTTTCATAAGAACCTTAAGTAAGATAGCGAAATTTCCGAAATTACTTACTTACGTTGAACTTACGTTTACGATGAGAGAATTTCAAAGACACACTCAAAACTTAAAATCTTTGCTACAATACTATCTGACTTAAGTTAACGACAAGTGGTGAAGCCCTCAAATTTTGGTCACATGATTTGTTGTCAACAATACATTATAAACTACAAAACATTTAAAGAATACAATATGTTCCACAAACTTCAACGAACAATTTCACAAACGGAGATTAGAAGCTCTCGAAGAAAATGCACGAGGGCTATACTGAGCTGCCATACTCATGATTTTTCAATACACGGCCAATTTAAACAAAGGTGGTATGACACAATAAATGGTAATCTGCTAACAAAACATCGGCCAATTTAAGACGGAACCGATGGATGTCAAAATAAAGTAATTAGGCACAAAAAAGTTCCCACGTGGCGTCAAATAAATACCTTAAAACAGTAAATCATCAAATCTACAGACATATATAGTATAGGTCGTTTTTTCTCAACTGTCAAAACATGAATAATTTCACGGTGACCTCGTGCTCTTTGTTTTACACCCATGGTATTGTGATAGTGTGTAATCAATCACCGTGAAATTATTCAAACTTTGACAGTTGAGAAAAAATAGACAATAATAACTTCATAAAAAATAAACCATTCTTAAGACATTTCATCAAAATCTTGCAATCTTTAGATAGAAGTTCAGTTCGCGTATGTACACACGTTTTTATGATTAGCCCCTGACTTTCGCAAAGATGTGTAATGAATAAGTTTTTAATACACACAAAATGGACACCCAAATCTTGATTACAGAGCCCACTTGTTTGTTTGTTCATATATGTAAATTCAGTCACAGATATAGAAAATGTAAGCCTCAGTGCATTTAGAGTAATATTAGTGCATTCAATATCTGCATATGTATTCTGAAATTGTTCGCTAGAATAAAAGGAAACTTGCACAGAAAATAACGTATTTATTTCTGTATTCACAGGTGATGTGAAGTATCTACGATAGTATTGCCTGGTCCAAAAGATTTCAGGCAAGAGGGATGATTACACATTATGATATTTTTAGAACTGCATTTACCCTAACCAACTTTTTGAGGGCCGGTACTTAAAGGTACCTTTCTGTAATTTCAACTTTTACATAGTCCTTAACTTTTCTTATGAATAAAAGTAGCTTGTACCAAAGGGGTCTGACACATAAAGCCCTCTGAGCTCTCTGAGCCAAACAAATGGACTTTTGTCTTATACTAAATACATTATTAAGCATTTGTATGTACCAAACTTAATCTTTAGTTGCTATATTTTTCTACAGATAACTTACACAAGACTGATCATTCTCATTCATTATCCACAAACGCTTGTATGTAGGCCGTACTGAAGGTCGTGTGTATTTATGCACTTCAGTATTGGACTTCCCCACTCAGTACGTGGATGAGGCGAAAGTTGATCATTTTACTAATAGAAACAAACCACTTTGAATATAATGTTCTAAATTCAGGTTACGTATAAAAAGAGGCAGGCCTACACTGACATTCCATAAAATTTATGAAATGTTAAATAGCTATGAAAGAAAACCCTACCTTGAAAAACCTAATCTATTCAGATTTATTTTACGGAAAAGAAAAACAGCACATAATATAAAAGTACTTATTATGTTTAAGTTTAATTTTACACTGCATTTGAGCATCTTGTTCCTTAAAAAGTGCTTGTAATATTGATTTTGCCGAAAAAGCACGAACGTATCAATCAATTGAGTGTGACAGATTAGATAAAGACCCTCAATCATTATAACTGCTGTAAATATTGGGGTGGCTAAGCCCCCCTAGCCCCCCCCCCCTGTTCCTACGGGCCTGTACCCTATACATGAGTTGTCGGCCTCGTGGAAGGGTAAGTTAGTACAGATGATAGGTCCAGGAAATCTATACATGTATCATTCATCTGATCAATATTACCACGTGGTCGACTTACCTTGCAAGACAAACTTATTTTCAAACTTCATAAACATTGAATTATCCCTTTTTAGTGCTATCAATATCATATGATATCTGCATGTACATTTCCTTTGAATAAAAGACACTTATCCTAAATAAATGCATTAGTAATTAAAGAATAATAAATAAGTAGCCTAATTTAGCTTACCTTAATATTCGGCTGTTTTCCCCACTACAACTAATAATTTCAGTCCCTCCACACAAGTAGGCATGGAAATCCCGTGATTCACGCTCTACTCTACATTAAACCGTCAATGAAATTAGTTCAACACACTCGTTCCAACCCATCGACTACAATACAACTCATAATCAAAACAAAAGCACAAAATTAGTCCGTTCGCATTATATCTTTACTATTACTGAAACCTCACATTATGTAACCAGGAGGAACGTTTCCTTTATTTTTATAAAATACCGTAAAAACCCTTTATACCGGACTTGCTTTGCGAGAATAGATAATTTTGTTTTGGAGAGGTTTCCGCAGTAGAGGGGTCCTACAATCTAACCGCTTAATTAACATAGACTGACACGATCGGCGCTTTTAACTCATCTGAGCAAAAAGTTTTAAATATGAGCTATGATGGGGGTCTATGCAGTGTTCGTGCTTGCGTTTTACATGCGTGCATTCGTGCGAGCGCACCCCCACACGTGCGCGCGTGCGTCTGTCGTCAACATCGTCTTGTCAAAAATAATACAACCTGCAGTTATCATAATGACATGTAGCATCGCCTTATAAGTTCTCGACAAGAACAGTTGAAATAATGGTTAAGATTAACCCCGCCCTTGGGGACACAAGTTTAAAAAGGTTTATTTTATAAACGGAAATGTTTAAAAAAATACTTTTCAAAAACTGCAAGGTCAAGAACCAAGAATATTTAATACGTGCCAATACATTATGGTCTATTTTACAGTATGTTCAAATTGGGCTATTGTGGTCAAAATTAGTTCCTTCGCAGGGGTCACAAGTTTTACATAGAGACATGCAACGAAATGCAAGCGTTCAAATTTGGCATATGACCTAACTCTAAGATCTTCAACAATTTAGCTCAAACTATGCCCCTGTGGTGAACATTTACCCCGCCCCAGAAATCACACGTTTAGCATAGAGATGTATACTAAAATGTTAGAACAAAACCTACCGGAGCAGACATGTTCGAATCAAAGTTGCCCTAACAATTATATTGATGGGAACAGAACCAAACAGAACAGAATAGTTTAGAATAGAATTTCATTCTTGACTTTGATGTTTACCCATCGTTCATAAGTCACATATACATACATATTACGTATTTTACTATAACTCATAATAATTTTGATATGATATATTTAATAATGAGAATACATGTATTTGAAAATACATAGCACTCACAAAAAAACATCAAAAGCTGCATGAGTCGGGTGTGTAGAAATTAATCATTATATATGTTCGGCACGCATTTTAAAATGTTATTTAATGTTACCCATTAACTTGTCAATCCCGTTTTACGTGTTTAAACCCCCCCCTCCTTCAAATGGTCGCCACGGAACTCGAAATTAATGTTTTTAACTGGATTAAAGGGATTTTTATATGAAGAACGTAGCCTAAAATGGCTTTGTTTTTTTTTCACGCTTCCTAATCAAATGATATTTCATGGGGTCCCAGAAGAGGAATATACGCCCTATATGTCGCTGGTCTCGGATAAAAGTAAGCGAGGTGCCCCTCATAGCCAGAAAAATATCGGAGTCGTTGTGTGTAGAAACATGGCACAAATGGTGAAAAGATAAAATCTTGCAGTCTCTGAAATATACAAGTAGTTTAGACATCATTTTTAGAAAAATGACTTAATAAAATGCAACTTTAGGGTCGAAGAGATCTAACATTGCATTTTTGTCCTTTTTGTTTTGTCCAGCGTTGCCATAGATACTGGGATTGGGGTTCAAATAGTTTTTTTCTGATAGACAATCACTTAAGGAATAATGTGACTTAGTTGCATATCTGTCAGTCAATACGTAATGAAATTTTAGCATCTTGAAATAGCCTTACCGCGTTAAGGTGAAAAAAATAGCCAAATTGTGCCCATGTCCTTACTAGTAAAGTGTAAATGGGCATTGACTACCCAATCAGGTAATTATAACTCGCTAGTTTGTTGGGCTTTATCCGTCTTAGCAGTGTTTGAACTCGATCAAAGGGAACTTACTCTTAAAGTCATACGCGTTTATAAAAATTCTAAGGGAGTTAATCAAATAGAAAATTTGTTTATCCCTGTCATTATTTAATTACATCACATTCAAAATAAATATAAATGATGATGTAAAACGACACAACCCGACTAGAGAACTTTTAATATGGTGCAACATTTAAAACTCAATATATTGTAGAAATAATTGATACTTTTTTCTGCATATTACATTATATTTTGGTCAGTCAATAAAAATAGTGCAGCTGAAAATCACACTAAGAGCATTTTTACGTTGACAAATCAAATCTTATTGTACCATGCAGGTTTCATGCAAAGCGTCTTTTGTTACCATAACAAATTTGGAGGAAAATAGTCCAGTTCACAATACTGTATATCCTCCAGACTTGAAGATATACATATATGTTGCAAATATGAAAACAAACAGTTGAGAATAGGGATGAAAATATGAACAAAAATACAATCAGGGGGTTCGAGATGACGAATTCTAATGGAACGTTGGGTATGCTCTCTCTGGAAAATATTGATCACCAAATGAGTATAGAGGCAAATTCTTGTCATTTACTGTCCAAATTCGCCATGCACCTATAGAGATTTAGGTCCGTGGATGAGCTGATTTCTTTTGATATTTAACATTAGAATAAGAAGGTAGTGTGATAGTTTAAATGGGTTAACAGTCTTATGTAAGTCGTACGAGTGTTTCGAGTAATATTGTCTCTGTGTGACCAAATTTGAACGTCAGAGCACCAGGTATCGAACTTGCGTAAACATAATCCTTGACTAAGCATGAACAAGACTAAAATTCTGATTCTGATGAGAAAAAAAATGGGTTTAAATAGAAGGAATCTTTTAGAAACACCGAATATATGAGCATAAATTCAGTATTTGAATTAACTAACTATGTCTGTCGTGCATGTTCGATATAATGAAATAACTAGGATAGTTAACCCCAATATGAAATTCGATTTGACTGGTTTAAACATAGACTAGTTCGCTTTAACAATCAATATAAAGAAATCAAACATTACTTTCTTTTTTGTCATTAACCATTACATTTTCGACAATAATAATCTATTGAAATGTTTACATCAATAGTATGTAACTAGATATTTTAAACAACGAATTAAAGTATTTATGTACAGACTGTCTGTATTTTGTGAGTAAAATAGACGTGTGTCTTCATTGAACGATTTTGAATAGAATTGTTCACTAGTGCAAATACATTGATAAAATAAATTTTAGCTATAATTAAATATTTGTGGACAAACTTAATGAATTTAAATGACAAAGCATTCACACAACTTGTCATCACTGCGTTTATACATTTATCAGTGATAATGAATTCATGTTCCAATAAACTGCACAGCATGGTGATAGATAGGTACTGAGAAAATTTCTCAAAATCGACTTTTTGAATACTACTTATATATGTACATGTAACATGAGTTAAAATATTGATTATGAAGTTTAGGACACTGGATATGGGTAAAGGGTTCTTTTCCTTTAAAATACGAATTGTTCAGGATAGTTTATTTCATAGGCAGTCATAAGCATTGCATACACAGGCGGTCGAAACGGTCCTGAATCAAATGCACGATCTGTACATGTATGTACAGGGTTTTTGATTCGGGACCGTGCCGGCTGCATGTGACTGCATATATATACACATGCCACCTATATAGATTGTCTTAGTTTTCAACTTTTTTTTGCTACGCAATGCAAATGTTTTTGATGTAAAACTGTTTACAATCTTCAAAAAGTGCATTGTCATTAGTGTTGCCAAATAGCGACGTGTTCAGTTCCAGTTAGCAACTATATATAACCATCGTTTTATTAAAGTATATAAAACTGCTTGTTCTGAATTTTTTACAAAATGTACAATCATGGCTATTCAACTTTTTATAAGAAAAAAAGTTATTGTTTTCACGTTTTATTTTCATGTTTACGAACACACAGCTGAAATTCATCTGTATCAAGTTCATCTTGCCAGCAAGTCAGGTTTTTTTGACAATTACATTTTCACAAACAACACTGCGTTTAAAACTTGAATACCCTTATGTATAGATAGGAAATACATACACTTAAGTCAGGCATTTAAACTTTGAAAATCTACACTGGTTTTTGAAAATTTATCCATCACGTATTGTCGTATGCTCGCTGATGTTTTTAGAAAATTAATGATTTTACACCCTGTTGATTTGTATAATGGGTAAATGTTCGCTCTGGACTCTTGACATGCCTGACTCATTTCCTACCTACATAAAAATGTCCTAATGCAGGGGCGGATCTAGATTTTCTTGCAAGGGGTCCATTCCAAGATTGATTTCATGTAGGAAGGAAAATCCCTATTGTTTGTGTTGAATCGCTTACACACTAGTAAAATGTATACATTTTTGCTTTCAGATTCTGACTTTCAATGAGGGCTCGGGCCCTTAGACCGCCGCTTAATGTACTATTAGGTTCATAGATTTCTTTAGTAGATTTTAACCTTAGCTCATTGTGTGGCCTAATTTTAAAATAAGAATAGTTGGTATTTAAATATCCTGTCAGATAAAACGTTACACTATAACCCTAATGTCATTAAACAAATAGATTTATAATAGATATCTGTAGCATGCAATATTTATCTATGTTAAAGTGTCACCCTAATGTCACATTGTATTTTGTTCTGTTAATAGAAGGTCAAATATAATCTGTTGGAACTTCGATCTGACTTGTTTTTATTTGAAGACAGAAGATTAAAGAATTAAACTGTATGTATAGATCCTTTGTCATTGTTCATACTCTATTTGACTCGAATTTAGCATATTATAAATATTAGGTTAAAACAACCTGAACCACTCCTCTTACGGACGAGCATTTCTTCAGTTTGAAAAAAGTGAAGTATTGTTTATTCCGCTGTATTTTAACTTATTCTTTAAGTCATAACGTGGCAATCAATCGTCCTACACACATTGCATGGACAGGCCTAGATCATAAAACTAAGTACATATTTTCTCCATTTAGTAATTGATTCAGAGATAGGTAGGAAAATATTCGTAGACAATAATATTAACCAACGGCCGCTTGATTCAAAGTCACGGACTCCCACCTGAGGAAATTGAGCAGGGATTTCTTCAGTTAGGGCCAAATATCTTATATTCTCATCATGCTGACATCGAAACGAGTACAAGCCTACTATACCGCTTTTAAATGGTTTTGTCGAATCTGTCGAATAAAAAGTGCAAATTATAATATAAGTAAAGCATTTGTCCGAATGATCTTACAAATTTTTAATTTTAAAGCAATTTTTTTAAATGTATCTGTTTGTGGTCATTCAAAGTATATTTTCGATTTAATACGTTTTAACTCCAAGTCACCTTTTTATTTCCCCCATAGAAAATACTCATTGTTTAGGTCGAGATAGCATTTAAATTAGATTTTCAGTAGTTGTGACACCAGAATGTTGCCGACACTTTCTAAGCTAAAATGAATAGGAACAAGGTTAATAGTATCAACATATTGTTAATATGTAAAATATCTACGGAATGATCATAGAAAAGTAAGCACGTGATACACGTGGATAATTTTTGAATTATTTAGCCACTTATCTATCATATCAACACAACAAAATAATGGCTCCATATCATTTCTAATTTTTTTTATATACATCCGAAGTGTATGATAATTAAATACGCCTTAAAATATACAACAATGTTAGGTGCTTTCAATACTTTGATTTTAATTTTAAAAGCGACACAAATTCATAAACTCCACTCCATTGTTTACTTTATGTTATAGTGTACATGAGTATAGTATTTACAACATGGCGTCTGATAGAGTGACAAAGGCAGCGCTTGCTGCAGAAAAAGAATTTTCACAATTTTTAGATGATTTAAATCAGTATGAGTTTATGAAAGTGTACGACAACGGTGATGAGGTATGATTAACTATTATTTTTTGCATGTCATTAAATGACATTAACGCAATCGTATACTGACAGCACTTATGAAGTTATCAAATTGTAAGGTGTGCATGCAATTAACTATTGCTACTTAACACTTAACTTCTTAAGCATTTTAGAAATTGACACTTTTTGACATGGACATTGCAAGTTTTATGTATTTCGCTGTAGAGATTTTGTGTTAAATATTTTGCATATTGCCTGGTTATTTATGTGCATAATTAATGTAATAATCGGGACATGACTAGCCGGGGCTGTCAATAGTTTGTAACATGTATAAAATAAATTGTGTTTCAAAGTTTTTATACAACTCAAAGAACGCTGCCATGTGTTTTTAGTTCAGTAAAATATTTTATCAGATGTTATTGGAGCTAATGATTCTGTGATAATTAGCCTTAAACTTGTTTTGAACCTCGTTATGTGAGTACAGTGCAGGAGCGTATCCACATTGTTTCTTCAGGGGGATAGGTAGGTTAAGATTTTTACTAAGGTATCTAAATTTGTGTAATCCTATTTAAATGCTTTTAAGAGGTCTTGAAAATAATGAATAGGAACCCCTCTGGGAAGTAACCCCCTCCTGAAACCTTACTGTGATGTGTAAGGCTCCATCTATATGCAGCACTGTGGGGAAGTTGAGGGTATCTGAATTACCTCCCTTGATTGGTTGAAAAATACAAAAAATGTAGAAAATGAGAGCACATTTTTTTCTATTTACATGCTTGCTTGTACATTCATATGTCAGATAATCAAAATGAGGAAGAAATAAAAAAATCTTTTGGGATACACTAGGTTTCTAAGAAGATATTCAGTTACGATAACATTAATTGATAAGATCTGAAAATCACCTATGTGTGATCATATGATATATAATAAACAGTTAAATAATTACTATTTTGAAAACTCTAAGGGGTCAGATCCCTTTAGTCTTTTTCTCAACTCCCATTAGAAAATTCATTTCTTGACTGTGACCAAATACCTTTAACTGTCTCATATTTTAAATTTTCATACTACTACACAAAACATAACAAATGATAAAATTGATGACAACCTTTCGAAACTTGTACATGTAGATGTAGTCTACTAGACATAAAGAATGGGGGTGTTTATTTTATGATAATATAAACAATGGGGGCGTTTTATTTATAATCAAATTAACAATTACTACATTGTGCATTGTTAATCGTATTTTACCTTAAAAAATAAGTGCAAGCTACACAAGGAAGTTATAATATAAAACTAACCAACTGGATATCAATGAATCTACCCTATATACAGAGTACTGTACACATTCCATCAACATATTTCTACCTATCTTTTATTTGTTACAAAAAATATAATCATTTACTCTCCATGTTACATTTTTACATAATGATTTAATAACAATTATTTACTGATAAAACACTTCAAAAATGAATGTGAAATATTTCAGCCTTTCGTTGTTCCTATATTCAAAAATCAATTGTTTAAACCTAATTTACCTTAACTTAATTCTATGACAGGGGGAGGGGTGCAAATAATTTTATCAATTTTCAAGGGAGAGACACAAGTGTAACCCAATAAAATTCCATGGTCCAAACTGAGATTCAAACCCACGACCTCTCGACTCTTAATCAGACACTCTACCAGGTTGCCATAAAAGCTAGCTTAATGGCTAGGGAGTAAAGGTGCCGTATTATACCTCTGCTACACACAAAACAAAATTTTCAGATCTTATCAATTAATGTTCTAACAGTTTTACCTGGCTTAGCCATGTATTAAGTTATTAACTTGTTAGAATTTTTATAGAATTAGTTTTGAGCACACCTGGCTAGCTCAGTCAGTTGCTAACATGTCTATTGATCAGGACCACTATGATATGACATATGCAATGTGCTGCTTCTGTGTTTACCCCGGCGCCCCCCCCCCCCCCCCCAAAAAAAAAGAAAAATAAAATACTAGTTTTCTAACATCGATAGGAAAAAAAAACAGAGTTTAATGAGCTTATAATGTTTACCAATAACTTATACAGGCTGATGTTTTAATACAGAAAGGAATGTGTGTGGTGATGGTGATGTTAACTTTATCGCTTGTTTTCATTTTGCTTAACTTGCCTTTGTGGTTTATGTCACTGCCTTGAAATCACTGTAGCCCCTATCACAGATTGAACCCGGCTCTTTTACCACAACTATATATGAAAGTTTGTGAGGCAGCTGCTTATTGAAACTTTATAGTTTCTAGCATGGAGAAATCCCAGAATGATTGATAAGGTGTTGATACTGTCTGCCTGATATGATACAAGCTGTTTATTAATGGTATAAAAAAATAAGTCAAGCCAGATCAGTTGTTTACTTCAATAAACAATACAGACATTGTCTTAACCCACTAGCCTGATATGACTGCTATCAGACTCTGCGGGAAGAATCAATTATAAATTGGATTTAAACTCCATAAAAAAAAATGGTGGTCATTTTATGCGATAATCGCAACTGATATTGGCCCTGTTTTGTCAACTAATCAGAGCGCAGAAATTTGTTATTGGCCCTAGGGCCAATAAGTGTTAATGGCCCTATAACAGATTTCGGCTGGTTTTCAGTTTTATTAAACAGATTTTGCTGTATTGTGCAGTGAATTTGCCAATTTACAGGGCAAAAAACACATAGTTATTTAATAAGTACTTTTATTAGATACATGATATTGGCAAAAAACCAGAGATTGATATTATATCTTTTAAGTGGTATCAACATGCACTTATTATATTCTATTATGTTTCTGTAGCAACAAATAAATGATATAATGAAGATAAAGGACTCATATTTATGTCACGTATATGATGACCAATTTGTCTTCCTCTTTTGACTTATAGTGGATATTCATTTATCTTTTCTTGAAGCAGAAATTGTGCCCCATTCCCAATCCTAAGAAGTATGAATATCTGGTTTCCTGTACAAAAAGTCCTGCTTTGAATTGAATTTGTGATATATTTACCCACATCTTTTCTGGTTTGTATTACAAGGAAAAATCATAGAAGGAGATGCAACAGTTGAAATTTTCAAGCAAAAAGGCTATATGACCATTTAATATTTCATCACCCAGGGTTCAACATTTTGAACTTTTTACTTGTGGTAATAAGTTGGCCAAACCCAACTATAGGTTGTCTTGGGCAATAAGATTAGCTTAAATGTGGAGCCTTGCTGCCACCTTTCCTTTCATAAATAATAGCTGATATTATCATACTGATCATTAAAACCATTAAAGATTAAACAATACAATGTATATAAATAAGCACAGGCTGTCGGCATGAGACAGTCCCATCAAAAATATTGTATACACACACACTCACACACACACATATATATAGTAAAGGTATGTAACTCATCACCTCAGAAACCTCGAAAAAAATGACCTGTCTTATTCAACGGGCTCCTGTGTTTTTATTTCATGATCGTTTTTCGAAAACTTGGTCTTATTTATCAAAAAAATGGTTGATCTGTTGATTGCTTACAAAAGCTTATTAATTCAAAGCTATTGAAGAAAGTTATGAGACGTTAAACAGGAAAATTGTCCAGGTCGTTACTGTCTGGACCTACCGAAAACCGTTTCCTTCTCGAACGTAACTCATAGATGTGTACGTGGAACTCCGATTAAAATGAACTAAAAACAGAGAAAATAATTTTTAAATCACTAGCCTCACTCACAGTCGCCTAAGGCAAATAACTTGATCACTATCATAACTTTTCCTTGACTTGTCGTGAGTTGTTTTCGTTGGCCTCCATTTTTAGAAAGAAGTCTAGGCTAAAACCGAACTCATACCGTTTTACGGATCATACTACTATACTCGAGGACAACTCAACCCATGACAATTAACACGTTAGTAAATTTGAGCTCTAAAATGAAATTAATTCCGTAAAACTAAAGATAAAGAATAATTATAAATTATCAGGAAACAGTTTTATAGTTATCATAACATTTTATGTAATTTTAATCTATAATACATAGAACTACAATATCACTAACAACGTAATACGCTATCTTCATTTTTACGCCTTTCTAATTGTAACATGCTGTATCTCAAAATTGTAATCAATAATCACCTAATAAATATATTAACTTTATCATTAACTCACTTTTAAAATTCATTCAGTTCTGAACGATGATGTTTTGTCCAGAATAGCTGTTTGAATATAAAAATGCGTTTATTTGTAACGGGTTGAGTTGTCCTCGGGTAGAGTTGTATGATCCGTAAAAACGGTATGAGTTCGGTTTTAGCCTAATCTTCTTTCTAAAAATGGAGACCAACGAAAACAACTCACGACAAGTCAAGGAAAAATTATGATAGTGATCAAATTATTTGCCTTAGGCGACTGTGAGAGAGGCTAGTGAGTTAAAATATTATTTTCTCTGTTTTTGGTTCATTTTTATCTGAGTTCCACGTACACATCTATGAGTTACGTTCGAGAAGGAAACGGTTTTCGGTAGGTCCAGACAGTAACGACTTGGACAATTTTCCTGTTTAACGTCTCATAACTTTCTTCAATAGCTTTTAATTAATAAGCTTTTGTAAGCAATCAACAGATCAACCATTTTTTTGATAAATAAGACCAAGGTTTTGAAAATCGATCATGAAATAAAAACACAGGAGCCCGTTGAATAAGACAGGTCATTTTTTTCGAGGTTTCTGAGGTGATGAGTTACATACCTTTACTATATATATGTGTGTGTGTGAGTGTGTGTGTGTATACAATATTTTTGATGGGACTGTTTCATGCCGACAGCCTGTGTAAATAAGTACATGTACAAAACATCATTCTTTACAATGGGTCTTTTATTTCCTGTATGTTAAAGCTCATTGTTCAAATATACCATACTGACATTTTTTCAAGAAAATTCTCATAAGACTAAAAATATAAAAAGTGTGTCCTAAGCTCAATGTCCAAACAATTGTGTTTGTGATCACTAGTTATATCGTAATGAAAAAATGACTAAAAGTTATAATTTATAATGCTGAGTGTGACATCTAAAACAATACAATCATATGATTTAAATATTCATTAATATATTGTTTCATTTAATGTTGTTGCTAATATTGTTTTAGTGTGATGTATTTTTTTTAAAACAGATTCATAATTACATGGCAGGAAATTCACTTATCGTAACTGCTAACGACAGTCATCGTCTTTCACTAGCCCAAAGCCTGTAACAGTTACTTTTGCAAATTTATTGGGATTACTTGGTTGTAAAAATTAAGAACTTTTTCTAGCGGGGTGCAAACTTTCGGGCCAAAACCACATTATTCACTGTTTGCAGAATAATGCAACATAATCAAATATATATATATATATATAACCATTAAATCTATGTTAAGCACAAAGGCGAGCAAAGCGTGCACGAGAAAAAATGCTTCATGCTACTTAAAAATGGCTTACTTTAAAAAAAATACACCCAGGGATGAGTACATTTTTAAATTTCAGGGGGGTCCCCCTGTTTCCATGCTAGATCTGCCTATGGGTACATAATGTAAAATGAAATAAATAAATCTTAAGATTCAATAGTTTTGCTTAAATAAAATTAACCACTAAAACAAATTTAACTGCTACATATCACTGAGTAATCGAGAAAATCTGTGGTTTTATCATGAATCAATGTCTATGGTTAGTGAAACATGGTTTTGCTGGGATGTGAATTTTAATTGAAAATGTTAAACTCATAGTTTTCAATATTTTACACCTCCTAACATGTACGAGTCAGTGATGCGTTTTTATTCTATATTAGAAAGTAACATTCAAGTATTATCAAAGAATCATTAATTATTCAAATGAATATGCATCAATTTATGTATAAAGATATCTTGATGGCTGATAATATATGTAAATTTTATTTTGATGTTTCAATGATTTAAAAAAAATAGGATTTTTTGAACGAAAAATGATTTCATTACAATCATTTTATACATCCCCTTTCAGCTGAAGGATGTTAGATTCGTCCTTGAAACTATAAATGATTTGGTATAACTCATTTTTATTTCTTTGTGATTACTTGAAATGAAACGTTTGTTGCAACTTGATAACCTAATGGACTGAATTGTTTCTCCTCACACCCAATACATACAAATCCTCTTTCCTTGTGACAGATCTGAGCATTTCAAGATGTTCTCTCTGAAATTTGTTTTCCATCTGAATTGATGTTCAACTGCATAGTCGTATTATTTTCCCTTTCTTTTTGACAAGTGTGAATCGTCTGGCTAGCTTTAAGTTGGTTGCAGGATAAGCGTAATTAGCTACTGATCGAGGGGTCATTGATTTGATTTCTGGGGGGAGCATACTTTGATGGAGTTTGGCCATACCGACCACTGTTTCTTAACCATCTAGGGCAGTCACTTAAAGATTCGTAAATGCCAAATAACTGGTTTACAGCTAAATCTAGAAAATATGTCATTCTGAGAATGGTAAGTAGGTTGACTGACTGCCATTATATGACCTATACAGTGTGTTGCTATGGCATTGAGCCCTACCAAAAACAAATTCAAATGCTGGGTCTTGTTTACAAAACATTTCAAGATTTGCCTGATTTGCTATTTTCAACAAATTGTTACAATATAATGTATAAACACATAACCCGATGTAGGTCAATCTGTCTAGCAATTCATTGTTGTATATTTTTGATGATAAAGAAAATACTGTATGGTAATGGACCCAGGGTTGACAAACTTTCAGTTTTTATGCTCAGGTAACAGATTCTGGCTAACCTGGGACTTCTAGACCTGTGAGCACTTTCTGATGTTTAAGGCTTCATTCTAACCTTAAAATAAACTGTCTGCATAAACTGCTGATATTGCATTTAAAGTGTTAAACATTTATGCCCATGAGCATTTTATACACTTAAATTTAGGTGTAAATAATTGAATAAAATTAGTTAATGGGACATTTTAAGTGTTGCTCTGTGTCGTATTTTACTTACGTTTAGCTGGAGGGTTATGTTGTTTGCAATTGACACTTTAAAAACTTAAAAGTCAGTCATTTGTTTACTTAATCTAGCAATAAATTTCTCGTATTACTCAGAGAAAATATGTTAAGTTTTTGAAGTGCTGCTCTTAAACCCCTCTTGACTGTTTGTTTGTCAATACACAGAATTTGTTTGTTGTTCACTTAGTGCAGGTTATTTGAGACTTAACCGAGTTCAAGACCTCGGATATTATAGTACTATGTTGTATGAAATATGTGGGAAATGATTTAACTTGATATACGATCAGGAATCTTGATATTGGCACTTGAATCAAGTCACTATAAAATACTTCTTTCTGTCTTTGTATAATTTGTTTTATTGCAAGGTAATGTTGTAACCTTATCATTGACACAGTATATTTTCTTACCATTTACAGTTTCAAATTAAGACGTTAAAAGCTATTAATTGCAATTTACACATTATAATGATAGCTCTGGACTTAAGCTTTAGATTTTTTTGGTTGGTTTTAAGATGCACCAGCCACATTGAAAATAAAAATAAACACAAATTTTGAGATTTTATTTTTTCGAGTGCACAATAATTTCTTGCCTGGAAAGTTGGACATTTTTTATACATTGGTAAATTTTATTCAACTGTCAGCGGTGCATAAAAAGCTAAGGTTACAGAGCTCTTAGTCTGTCTAGGGAAGGATAGTTGGATGACTGACTGCCACAATATGATACAGCTGCAAAATTGTTGAAAAGCTGCATAAATCACTGTACATTATACAAGTATGACAAATCACTAATCCCCAAGTCTAGAGAAATTTACCATAGAAAACTTACATTTTATGTTCTGACTGTTTGAAAAGTGGTAGTAAAAATGTCATTGTATTTAAAGAAAAATAAAATGGTAACATTGTAACATTACATGTTTATTTTCTAGTAGAAATAAATGTCACTAGAACATAAATTGTTGATATTTCTGTTTGTTCTGGAGAAATAGGTTAATTCTTCTGTAACAGTTCATGAGAAATTTTATGTATTAACTGTTTCTTTCATTTTACATTTGTACTTGTATATTATTGAAGCTGAAAATACTGCATGCTCCAGGATTGACAATACAGTCTTATAGGGCTGTCACAATACGCCAAAAGTCTATCTTTATTGCCACCTTATCAGGTTAGCCAGGACCGTTGGGTTAGCACAGTCAGTGGTATGTAAAACAAGTGACTGCCAATCAGAGTTATTGGTTCAATACTAAAGGACCAAAGCATTGTACATACCTTTATGGAGTTTGGTTGTGAAATACATGCTGCAGTTATAGTTGATAGCAAAGAAGTAAGGCACAGGTTGAACTGGTTAAAGCTTAGGTATGAGCAAATCTAATGTCATCTTCGGTTATCCCATGATTCATTACTCCGATGTGCTGCGTTATGTACTCTGGGCCAGTGGGCCATTTGGTTAGAAAAATCTCATTATCATAAATAATCAATGTGGCAGTTTCATTGGTTCCGTAAGGAATCTACTGTGGAAAACTAGCCAATGAAATTATGCAACCATTTCGATAAAATAAACATGTGTGTTGGTTTCTATTTAAAGTAAGAAAATCCGAGTATGATGTCATTGTTATTGAAGAGTACATCGTATTTAATTGTAACATGAGATTTCATTAGAAGATTTGTCTCCCCGCCTCATGCATATTCATGAAAATGAGATTTTGCCGTTCAAATTGCTCACGGTACGTATGGAGTGTAACAGAAGAAAGTACTGTGGTTGCCAACGATGCTCTAATGCAATCAGTAATGACTGACTGACTGTTGTTGTAGTGATGCTATATTTTGACTCTTTGTTTTCTTGAATCTTATTCTTCTTGTCTTAGTATTTCATTAACACTGCTATTGTATTACATAGTATTGTTTGTTGTATTACAGATTCCACCAGAAAATGCACAATATAATTCTACACAGATGGTGTTACAACCTTTAGGAAATTATGATTTAGATGATGATTTAAATAGTACAGGTACATCAGATAGTCAGGTGAGTTGTGTTCATATTGTAAAGCCATTATAGACAAGGCCTGTAGATGAAAAAGACATGCATCTTCGTGATGTAGTTAGCTGGCCATACAATTATTTTTCTATTTCACCAATGTCTGCTTCATTTCACCCAAAATTGTCCATTGCATATTTTAGTCATACCGTCCCACAATGCAACAAGTGGTTTACACAGGAACCAGAAGCGAACTTAAACATTGACACTCAATTCAGTTTGAACATTTTACAGAAATTAATCCTCCACAACTCATGTCATACATTAAAGTGGAAAAGACATTCATCTTTTTAATATTATTAAGAGGTAACAGTGTGGAGTTCAATTACACTTATTTTTTGCCTGTAGACCTCTGTATAAAATAGGGCAGCTGTTAGCGTCTTACAAAGGTATCTCCCCTAAGTACTAGGTTTACAGCATGTCAATGGAGAGTGTGTAGAATGACAGACTGTGAAACTGTGACTGACTAAAAACTGCTGAAATGTAATCAGTAGCACCATATATAACCATTTTATAAGTACAGTGTATGAGGATACGGTTAGAATTGGATCTTATCAATACAGTATATGTACCAACAAATAATTTAGAATCTTTATGATTTATATAGAACTGATATATTTGATAGTGTGGTAACTTCTGTGTTTTTATATGATAAAGCTATCAGTAGTAGGGCAGGATGTTGCTTAAAGATCTTTCAATTTGATAAGTACATGTATATATAGCAATATACACCCTGATAAAATCTAAACAAAACTGCACTTCTAGTGCACACGAAGTGAACTCCATGTGTGAATAAAGTGCACTCTAAGTGCACTTTGTGTAAACTTAAGTGTGAACTCAACTGTACATGCAAGTGGTATAAAATTTTGATGCAACTTTCCCTAGAATAGTATGATTGTTGATATTGTAACATTATTAATACTGAAGCAATTTTTTCACTTGGACTTTCTACATTGTTATATGTCAACTGTCTTCCATTGTAATAGTATTAAGTAATAATAATATTTTGATACTAATATCATATTGAAAGATTATGTAACTGATATTTTGATTGACTAGTTAAGTATATTGATCAAGACCTAACCGTTAGTGCCTAAGGCATATAATTTGTAAAAGTTACCAGTGGAAATATTTGTTTGTTTTTGTAAGAACTGTAACTGATATAGATTCCAAGGTATCCAAATATCCAAATTTAAGCAATCAGAACATTACTTTTGATTGTTCTAGAACCCCTTTAAGGGCAAGGAGGCAGCAACTATGGCAGGGTGTATGATCACTGCAATGTCACAATCAAATATCATGGTGTCAGTGCATATTTATTTTATTGCAGAATAATTTTATTGAGAGAGTAAAAAAGATGAAAAATGGTCAGAGTGCAGCACTGAGCTATTTCTTCCAAGCTCTTGTCAATTTTATGCCCCATTTCCTCTTTGCCCCTATTGTGTGTAGAAGTAGGTAAATTGAAATGAAAACTGCATCACACTGAGGTTTAAAGTCCCATTTTTCTGCTGCCTTGCCTCTTTCTGAATTCTTGTAAATTAAATACTAGTATTGTCATTTGGATAAATTAAAGGAAAACTAGTCTACATCATTCTTTTTTAATGAGTCAGTGTAAAACTAATCCAAATAATTCTTTATTTTCATGTAGTTAGACTGGTTACACACTGAACCTTCAAAATTTGTAGTCAGTCTAGTTTAGCCGGCTGAACTACACTTGTAAAACCCAGAAGATTTTATATATCAATGTAATATTTTGTTATCAATGATTTGATTCTATTCTTAGATAATTGATTATATCTTATATTGAAATATTATATCAAATAATCAATTAAAAAACTGAATCTATGTTTTATCTCCAGTCCTGACCTATATTTTTATTTCATACACTGATTTGTAAAAATGCTATAATACTGGCATATCAATTATTTATATGTATTGGTATCAGTGACTATGTTGTATTGTTAACTTTGGTCTTCAATCACTTTACTTTCATCAGGTTGTCATTGTGTGTATTGTTCGCATTGTTTCAATAACATGTATATCATCATTATGGCAACCTGAGTCCATGTTCAGAACAAATTTTCAAGCATTGTATTTTCCTTCCCATTAAGTTTCCATGGAGAATGCCATTGTTTTTTTTTCAAACCTAGTTCTGATTCATTAGGTTTAACAGTTTATCTGGATGTCACCAGCAGCTACATTCATCTACAAGCAGAAAAAATTCCCATCTCTCTAACAATTTTTTGAAGGAGAAAATCAACATCAATAACTGGGGTTTAAACTTGAAAGCCCTGTTAGAAATCTAACTGGGCAACCCCTAAGCCATGGTTTGGGCTTAAACAGGTTTACCATGTTTTCATAATTCGGATCATCATAAATATCAGTTCTCAACAAGAAACAGAATTTCTTGTACAAATGTTTTACTATGAGAAAAAGACAATTAAATTTATGTAAAGGGAAGTAACACTGTTGATACTATGTTACATGTTTATACTTAGTTACCTCCCTTGTATGATAATTTTAATTTTATCTAATTTTGAGCTATTCTTGGAATCAGAGAGTCTGTCTTTTGTCAAATGTCCTTGCAATGTCCAAGGCTGTATAAAGAACAACTGACCACTGGTGACAATGGGATGATTGATAAGACAGTTTCTGGTTTGATAGTAGAGAGTGGACAACACTTTGCTTGATGTATTCTAATATAGTCATTTGGTTGATTTACATACGTTTGATTGATTGTGACTATTAGTAATTAGTCCTGATTGATTGATATCTCCTTTCTTTAATTGCTAGAGATTTTTGTTGATTGATTGAACTAAGTGATTAGTATTTGCTTGTGGTAATAGAATATGTCTTTTTTGTGTAAAGAGAAATTTAATTGAATGGAGTACCTTGATGTTTGACCATTGAACTATATTTTTATGCATGCATTTGTAATGCAAGAACATTAGTTGTGTAAGTAATGACTCATAGAGCATGCCATAGAAATTTTTTAGAAGTCTTTAAGCTTGTTGCGTGTTTATTGCTTGTTCTAATGATATTACCCTTAAATTATTATAATGAAAATCTTTATAACAATAATTTGTCCAAATTTGAAAGCTTATAAAAATATTTCCGAGTTTGAGTTGTTGATTGCTAAATATAGAATAATCAGATAGGAAGATAGTTTAGATTTCTATATAAGGACAGATTCTATAAGAATAATTGAATTGCTAAGTGCTAATTAAACATTGACCAGTCATTGTAAGTAAATGTCCAAGATTAAACATTGTTTCTGGACAATAGGTCTGTTGGTATGAATATTTTAATTGATTATTTACTGCTCTGTATCAGGGGTGGTTCCAGGATTTTTTCTAGAGGGGGGTCCAAACTTTTTCTAGGGGGGGGGGGTCCAAACTTTCAAACCACAACCCCACTATACACTGTTTGCAGAATATTGCAACCTATTAATAATAAAAAGTACATAAATATGTGTTAAACACAAAGGTGAACCAAGGGAGCACGAGAAAAATTGCATCTTGCTACTTAAAAATGGCTTCCAGTTGAAAAATACACTTAAGGATGGGTACATTTTGGAAATTTCAGGGGGGTCCGGACCCCTCTGATCCTCCCGATGGATTCACCTATGTGTATTATACCTTTTATACCTAATCAGCACTTTTTTATTATTTACCTAGCATAAATCAAGACTTAAAAATTCAAATAGTTCTTGTAACAAATTAAAATTTTGATACCACAAAATGTATAACATTCAAGTCGATGTATTCAAATCTACAGAATTTTACTATTCATTTCATTGTAATTTAATGTTTACCTATTGAAGACATAAGAGTCGAAACAAATTGTAATAGAAATTATTATGCTGTAGTGTGAATTCTTTATATTATTTTAATTTACAATTCTTGAGGGAATCCTTAGAATTTTCTAGTCTTACCAAATTAATGTATTTTACCTGTTACTCAGTTTTTACATGGGGTTTCCCCATGTTAAGTAGTGGACTGTGGCAAATCCACATAAAAATTTGTCGTGGACGATTACATTCGGTTGTGCGGGCGCAAATAAAGGGATAATTACCACTGATATTAATATAGTCTGCATTACGCGTAAACAAGCAGACGATAAGAAGCATATGTACATCTTATCTAGTTTATTTAAGGTAAAGGTCCCTTGTATCGCTTCCATGAGTTGTATACAGCCATATACTCTACCAAAACCCCATGTCTGACAGCGCAACGGTGCTTTGATCTTTTACTGTAATGAATAAATTGAAATATACTCATTAATGTTGCTCTGAAGTTGACATGTTATGAAAAACTCATCTCTAAATTAATAATGAGGTACCTATTTTAAGAGGCTATAAAATGACCATAATTGCTGAGTTATACATTTCTTCAGGGATATCCCATCATTAGGTGTCAAACTTACAACATTTAAATTTTAATAGATATCCCATTAGGTGTTTCTATTGCTTCATTGACAGTGTGATGAGTTTGACATTGACAAGTTTTTATGAATTTTCTATGTATGGACAAAATAGTGATTCTGTTATCTTTAAACTCTGTTGAGATATTGTGTCATAAAGTGTTGGTGTTCTATACTGGAATCTATCATAAGAATCATCCATACCATAGAGTTATATCTTGTGTTTTCATAATCATAATTGTCTATTTTATTGATTGATTAACATTTTCTACAATGACGTGATTGAACACTCTACGAGACATGAAGTCACTGGTTCGTATCAACCAATCACTTGTAAAAGATCACATTTCATTGGACGTTTGGGGTTTTTTTTGTACTGTTATAATTTTGTCCTGTAATGACTTCTATCATGTCGTGGATGGAAGCATGTTTGTCCTATGTTGGATAATATGAGGAAAGTTTTGTGAATTAAGAAAGAAGAGGACATGATACACTGTGATGAAATTTGTATTGGTTCAGTTTTTACAACATTGAGTGTTGAGCAACAATAAATATCATCAACACTATATTTGGCAATAATTTGTAATGTGAAGATGAATAGTGGATGTTAACAAATTGACTTTCAAATTTTTCTGATTTTGCTCGGAAATTGTGAAGCGTTTTTTGTTGGAAATAAGAAACATCGAGATAATTTATATTTACCAAAAGCTGACAGCTTTCACTCTGATCTATGTGGACTTTAAGTGAATTGTTTGAACTCTTCTGGATTTGGAGATAGATTACGTTGGTTGTTATATTATTGAACTTATTAGAAACCTTGGCTTGTGACCAAGTTCTGTAGCTTTGGTTTCCATTGTGAGAACTGACAATTTGGCGTCACTGAGTATTTATATGATAGTTGTACTGATCTGTAGTACTATAATAAAAAATTATTGTGTTTGATAAGGACAGAATGCAATGAGACATACTTGTGTGCTAGCTGAGATTTAGCAAAATGTTCAGCAAATTTTACTTAATTATTATTAATGAAATGCTTAACATTTGTGTAGCTGCTTAATTGTTGGAATTGAAAATTCATTATTTTTGAAACTGGTGAAATTTCTATTGGCACAATTATCGGAAACCATTATCTGCTTAATTGATAAACTAAATGAGTACAACATCTTGTAGCAAGAGATTTTAACCATTACATTTCTAAATGGAAATTTTGAATTAATTTACATCTGTTGAAAATAATTACAATGATAAAAGTTGAATACTATTTTAAAATGGTTTATTCTGTAGCTTGTGAAATATATTGTCAAAATTAATTTATGTTGGAATCGTCATAATCCATACAGTTTGGAAGAAGTTGACATGTTAATTGGTTAGCCTTCTGTTATAATTGATTGTGATTATTATAGTTGCTCAACATACATACACGTTGTGTTAGAATAGAGATTTAATCTAGAATAAGCTAGATCATATTTGTGGCAATAGCAACTGTGCCGAGTCGAACTCAGACCTGGTGTTTTTAAATAAGTGACATTATTAATGGTTCCAGCGACGACGTGACCTAGTCTTTTACTGTGTTGTATTGGAAACTTTCTCATTCAGATTAGATTATTTTCTTAGTAATTTAGTGATAAATGGTTGAATTGGCATTGTTATTTATATACTAATTAAGAGGCTTTCTTGTAATTAAGCAATTATTTAGGGAAAATCTAGGTACATCTATATGTATTATTGTACTGTTGTTTTATGACTTTACTTCCCATGAGAGAATATCTTATATTTTCTTCTCTAACTTTTATTTGATATTTTAGTGCCAAAATCACCTTAGCTTAAAGTTGTAAATATTAACTTAACTTTAAATTATCTTTGTTTTTTTATGGATTTTAAGAAATTGTGTTATTCTTTAGAACTGATGACTAGGGATGATTGCTTGGATATTGGAAATTAAAAACAAATGAGTAAAAAAGTATAGTGTTGTAATTTGTTATAACTTGATTTTTGTGTTAGATTTTCATTTGTGATTTTGACCTATGGATTGATTACTCTTGGGGAAACGTGAATGCCAGGAACTGATTGCTTTTTTATCAATACAGGGTTCTTCCCTCATCAAGCTTGTATCCATTTTAAAATAACAAGAAGGAAAGGAAGCTAGGCTCAATTTGTTGTTATAAACTATCAATTTATCATTTTCATCAAAAGGTTTTCATTGCAGACGAAAATTACTTGCCTCTGCAATTCTGATCACTCTTTATGCTGTGAATGTGTTACAGATTTTTGATATTGAATATGATGTATAGAGCTGGGTATTTAATTTATGAGGTTTGAATGAACATACAATTGTATCTTCTATCGTTTGAAATAATCCAAACTTAGGAAATACGCTGTGACATTAAGCTGTTAAAAGTAAGCTGTGAATTTGAAAAATAGCTGTTGATTTGGATACTATTAAAGTCATAATTAGGAAAAGTAACCATAAATTTGAAATTGTTTGCAACTTTGTAAATCTGTTAATTTAGGAAATTTGTCTCTTTGTTAAAAGTAAGAGATCAGTACTTTCCTAACTTGATGTTATTTTAGAAAAAGTAGGTTAAACAGTTGAAAATCACAGGTGTTGCTTTAAAAAGGTCATTATTGGCACTTTGAATATTATAAGTCAGTACATGTAACTGACGGTGACTTTGGAATAGTGTTGTTATATCTAAAACAAGTCATAATAAACTTTATAAGTGAGTTGTTTAAACATGGAAGTTAGTCATAACTTTGGAAATTAGTTATTATTGTGGAAACCCGGTCTAAGTTTTTCTAGGTAAGTTGACATTTCAGAAAAAGTGATTTATATAAGTGGAAAGTGATAGTGATTTACATAAACCCATAGTAAATTGTGATTTGTTATATAAAAGTGCATAGATAATAGTGATAAACATAAGCCCATAGTAAATTGTGATTTATTTAAGGGCATAGAGAAACAATAAATCATTATTATATTTAACTTTTATTATAATTGGATACTTATATAATTAGAACAATGGGACAATCCGACAGCCAGCCTAGTAAACAAATAGGTAAGCGTTCATCTAACAAACCCATGGTTGTAGCTTCACAAACTGTACAAAGTCAGGAAGCTAGAAATGTTAGTAATAAATCAGGGGGGTCACTAGAAGCTGAACAGAAGAAACTGTTGAAAAAGAATGGGAAGAAAGCCTGGAAGAAGACAAGATTTGTTGAGGTAAGTCAGGGTCAAAGTTGACATTCATGTAGTTGGATTAAATTATCCTGAGTTTTAACCCAGGTCTGTAGCGTAGTTTGTAGCATGCCTGGATTTTGAATCTAGTGTCCCGAAGGGGGTACAGGTTACCCACCTGGGGAGGTTAATCCCTTCCATGAAAATTTGACAATAATGTTGATTTTCTTCCATTAATAAGGCAATATGGGGAAGTTTCTGGCCCTGTAAAAGGGTGAGTACTGGTACAGACATGGGTCCAGGAAAGCTAGGTTAATTAGGTGCACTAGATTCTGTAAAAAAATCTGAAAAATTGTGTTGGATATGGTGTTAAACTCAGTATAAAAAAATAATATCCTTAATGCTTGGTGCAGTCGGCATAGCGTAAGATTTCAAATCTAGTGTCTCAAGGAATGGCTGGTTAGAAACTGATCAGGGTTGGTTATGATAAAAAATTCATTTATTCAAACTTACCCATAGGTGGATCCAGCAGGGGGGTAAGGGGGGTCTGCCCCCCCCCCTAGAATTTGGAAAATGTACCTGTCCATTAGTGTATTTCTTGCCTGTAAGTCATTTTTAAGTAGCATGAAGCAATTTTTTCGGTGCTTTACATTGATTTAATGGTTATGCAGTTTTTATTACCAATATATTATCATTTTTTCTGCAAAATGTGTATAATGTGGTTGTCGTTCAAGGTTTGGACCCCCCCCCCTAGAAAAGTTCGGACCCCTCTAGAAAAGTTTGGAAACCCCCCCCTGGATCCGCCCCTGTTACCAGTACCTAATTCTTGTTCCAGACAACTTGTTATTATGCCAACTGTTGTACAATATCATGTAGATGTTTTACTTAAGTACTAATGTTGTCATCATTTATGGTCCTTATGTCAATGTTGTACCTTATTTGGTACTCTGTATCAAATATTATATCAGAAATTTAACTTAATCTGAATTAATCCTTTATTCCAGACATGACGTACCATATAGTAGACATTACATACAATTGCCTGGAATATTACAGTATTAATATACTTCACTTTCCTAGTTTTAGCTTGTTTATATTGGTCTGTTGAAGCTAAGTCTGACATCATGAAATATAGGCGTAGTGACTGTCATTACATTGAAAATTTTGTTTACATTACAAAATAGATTGGCTCATAACATTGATGGTTTTCTTTGACAATTCTAAAATAAAAGACATTACATGGATGTTTTTATTGACAAATCAATAACAAATAGTTAGAATAGCTATATATAAATATGATGTTGTTGAAAATGACTGTGTTGGCTAAATCTTAATTTAGATCTGAGTACTAGACAGTAAAATGTTAATAAAGTGCAAACTCCACTCTATTTGTACTTGTATAGATACGATTCTTTCACCAGAAAATGGTAAGAAAAGCTAGTGGAAGTAAAAAACATCAAATTCTTGAAACCTCTGACAAAAAATAGGAAAGATTCAATTTGTGATTAAATAGCTGCTAAATGTTTTTGACCAAAAAGACCACATTTAGCCTGTAAGTTTAAATTGTTTACTTTGAATTCTCTGCACAAATTATTTTTGTGCATGACCTAGTTTGCTGCTTGATAATTTTTTGCGCTGAGGATTTGAAGCCAACAATTGAAACTCTTGGGATTTTTTGGGATTTTTTTGGGAAAGTTTAGGGTTGTAGTTATTTTATGTGCCATTTGATGCCAATCAAAAACTGTGGTTTTTTACGAGAATTAGTAAAATTACAAACTTGTTTACCTTATTTAAGCTGTAGTTATAGATCACATGATTATAGAGCATGAAATTGGTGCCGAAATGGTTGTCTATGTGCTAAATGTTTGTAAATGACTTGAGATTATGTCTACACATTTGATTCTCATAGATAATTTTGTACCATAGACTTAAAATTGTTATAGTTCTATCTCTCTAATGGTTGCTAGGATACTATAAATGGTATCTTTAATAGTTCTAACAATACATTCATCATAAGTTACAGACATAAATGTGGAGCCTTAACATAGCTTATAGTCTATTTTTATGTGAAAATATTGTTCGAACTGTTGTTTTGCTGTAATTGGTGTTTTTATGTTCTGTTGGTCTTGGGAAAAAGGTGATTGACTTGTGGTCATTGAACCATTTATTTCAACAGTAAAGCTGTAAAGTCCAATTTTATCCGGTGAGCCGTGACTGCACTTTTGTATTTTTAGAATTTTGGAACATTTCTAACAAAATGGTTACGAAACATGTTTAACTTGCCTTTATTGTATTGGACATATGTTACCCTATTGTTTCCGGACTGCGCTATTTTGAAAGATGTTAATTGGTGTACAATACTATGCATTTACTCTTGAGATACGATAGTTCAAAATTATTTTTAATGTAGTGCTAACTGGTTAGACGTAAAGTCAATGTTATGATTGGTCGCTCCCAACCTGTCAGGGCTCACCGAATAAAATGGGACGATAACTACTGAATTCTCAAATTTGACCATTTTTATTTGTGCGGGACTTCAGCTTTTCAATTTTGAGAAAAGTAAGCAAATGTCATTAAGGCTTGTTCAATATTCTTCCAGAATATTTTTTGTTGATGTTTTTCCAACCTGAATGTCAAGATTTAATTTACATGCAAAATTGATTCAGTTTTGATAAATAATGTTGTTCACTGTTGATAGATTTTATTTTCTCTGAAGGGAAATTGAGGTTACTTTACCTCAGGTAACTTCAATAGAAAACATTTTATAATGATAGTTGTATAACATGATAGCAAACTGCATCAACAATGAAAAAAAACAACAAATTACAAAAATTGGTGGATTGAACTGGGTGGTTATGTAGAAGGTATGGTCCCTTCTAGGTGATAAAGTAATGATATATATAAACAAGCCATCATAACTGTCTAGAAAATGCTTTAAAGTTTCTAAAAAAGTTTACATTTTAATTAAATTTGCTCCCCATTCAACAATACAAAACACTGGTGAAAATTTGACTTCTTTAGTATTATTTGCTTCCTCTCCCCCGACCTGGGGAGAAAATTGCATTTTGCCTGTCTTTAAGCCTTCCTACTTCCAACTGAAAATATGCAGTAAAACAGTTCTACATTCAATCATATTAAACTGTACTCTGTGGTTGATTTGTACATAGTCTGAAAGAAATGATTCCAACCTATGTAAGCTTAGTCTAGGCCGAGATAAGAACTTTCGTAATTTCAAGTTTCCCAGAATATTTAATGTAACATAGTATTACATAATATTATGATTATAAATTTTATAAAGGTCTAATGTTTCAATCTTAATATATTCTACATCATGTTTGTTATCTATTACACTATGCAATATAGTAACAGGTGTTTGGTCTAGATTTCTATATTCAGTTGTCTCCCTTTAATATGTTTTTGTTACATGTATAAATTTTATCATATGATTGCAGGTGTTGAGTTATCTCCCTTTAATATGTTTTTGTTACATGTATAAATTTTATCAAATGGCAGCAGGCATTGAGTTATCTCCCTTTAATATGTTTTTGTTACATGTATAAATTTTATCATATGATAGCTGGTGTTGACTGATTGGTTTTATGTTTTCTAACATTTGAATTTTAAGTTAAGTTAAATTATCAGTGTGTTATAAGGAAGTGGATCCATTTAATCAAAAGATGTTTGGGGATGTTTAAGTGTTACTTTTTATCAACCTCTTTTGCAAGTATTTTAACTAGGTTCCCTTGCAATCCAGCTGACAACTCACCCATCAGAGTTTTGAACTCTCTGATTAAAACCCGATCTAAAATTTGTGCACGTCTACTCGCTAATTTAGATTTGGCCATTTTCTTACGAGGGTCACATTCAGGCGACCTTCTCTCATTATGATATTCATGATGAAATCATTATATTTAGATACTTGTTTACATCGTCTACGTCACACAATTTGAATTAAGGCTTTCAATTGCAGACTATGAATAATACTGCTTTCAAATTAGCTTACAAACCTATGTCGAAAAATTGAAATAACGAAATCAAAATGCTATTAATAGTGTTTCATTTGATGAAAGCTACACATTGATTTGTGGACATGAAGGTCATCTCCACGTGACCTTCCAGGGGAACCTTAGAGAGTCTGTACAACAATGCTCAACAGGATATCTGTTTACGGAGACTGTGTTTTGAAGTCCATTTGATTTCTCTTCATAGAATTTTCATATCTTAGCTGAAACAATCATCAGGCTCTATGATATATTGTTTGATAATATTTTATGTATTCTTACATATGTCATAATGAAGATGTTCAACAATTTGTCTTACACATACAGCAGTACACTAGGTCTGAATGTCTGCCAATGTATTAATTACTGAATATACTTTACTACTACAGTCATTGAGTGCTGCTTAGTTTTTTATGAATGGTTGATTTGTCATAGCTGATTTTTTATTGGCACAGACTTGAAAGAGAGAATTCTATTTCTAATTTTATTAAATCTTATTATTTATGATATGATAATTAAAATTAGTATATAACTTCATGAATATTATAGAAATTAATTGTATTCATATGATCCGTCTGAAGACCTTGGTTTCAGTATACATGTTTTATATGCTTTCATTGTATTATAATCAACATGTCTTGTATTTCGTTATTGTTCATTTTGTCGACGTAACATCAATTCGCCCTACTGGGCTTTTTTGTAATGTTTGACGTTACGTCATTTCCTGATGAAGCCGCAAGGAGAAAAAGTTGAAAATTAAAAAGAGTTAAACATAAAAATCGTGTTTGGTGATTTATTTAACGATATAACTTCATGAAAATTCATAATGACAAACTGAAACATATATTTTACAAATCTACTGAGTGAGTGGTAGTAGGTTCGATTTCCGGGCAGGACATACTTTTATTGAGCTTGATCATTAAATAAGTATGTGCCAAGTAATTGGTTAACAGCTAGATCTTTCCAGGAATGATGAATGGATGACTGACTGCTGTTATATTACTTATACAACTTGTTTCTTCAGCATTAAACCCAAACATATAAATTTGACTCTTGTGCTCTCTGGATATTTATTGTATTTGTTGGGTGTTTAGCTTTACTTACCAGCACTTAAACCTCTAAGCTACCATAATGCACAATTTGAAATTAACCTAACCACATTCATACATTCAATCAAGCAGAAGCTGATCAAGAAACTATTCCAAGGAGTCTGACCTATGATATTTTTCTAAGGAGGAACTGTCACAGTGCCTGAGCAGCCAAAGTAGCGCATAATGTTTCCTTGCATTTTTGCTTTTAGTTTTCATACCCCTTTAACCCCAATGCTTAATCAGTCATTGCCAAACATATACATAGTCAAACATTATGTACATCAAATTGCCCAACATCTACTGCAACAAACACTATATGTATGCATGTATTCTATATTCGTCATCAACTTGGCATTATTCTATAAACCTGGTAATATAGGTTAAATTTCCATAATTATATAATTGATTCCTAATTGAATATCATATTGAAGAGATAATAGGTTACTATATTTGTAAGATTGTTAGTATTGATTTTATACATTCCACTGATAATGCAGTATGTTCATTGATTTAGTTACAGGTAGTTGTAGAGTTACCTCCCTTTGAATATTCAAGTTGTTGGGTATAGTAGAGTTTTCTCCCTTTGAATGTTTACATAAACTTCAGGTATATAGAGCAGTTGTTTCCCTTTAATTAGTTTTCTGTCTACTTCTATAATTTTAGAATACCTGAGAGATATGATGCATGGATTGAATTATTGAATAATAATGATGATGAATTATTGAATATAATTACGATGATGATGATGATGATGATGATGATAATGGTTGTTGGTGGTGATGTTGTTTTCCAATTAATATAAAAAATTAAAATCATACAGTTTGTAGCATGCAAGTCTACTGATAGATAGGGTTGCTATGATTTGATTCTATACATCGAAACTTGATTGCGAGGGCCCAGATTTAATTTTGATTCCGGACCCGCAATTTTTGATTCAATACTGACCTTTAAACATTTCTACATAAGGTAAAACGATAAAAGCAAGGGTGCACCTAAAAGATGAAGTATAATGAAAAATTGACTTGGGTTAGACTATACTGTGATCTTATTCTAATAAAGTTTTTATAAGATTTTGAATCTGACAATTCAGGTTTGAATTACTGGTTTATAGAAAGGTTTGTTGTTTACTAAAAAAATTTTTTTGCATATTATCATATCATGAACTGTAATTACAAATGTAATTTTGGTATTCACCATGGCAGTTCTAGAACTAATCAAACACAGATAAGCTACAGTTATGGTGAGTGCATTGACTGCTCTCTGAACTTTAAATCAGACAACTGTGGTTCATTAACAGGTAATACACTTCCACAAAGATTTGGCTGTTATATCTAAATTTTCTTGGTAAGGAAAAGGTGTTAGCTCCATGTGGACAAGTTATTAAGTACTGGTGAAAAAAAATCTCTAAGATGGCTAGTCAGGTGAGATGGCCACCACACATACCTTAATATTAGTATTAGAAAGTTGCAAAAAAAATTAAAAGGAAACTCATTGTTGACTCAAACATTTTTTGGTATCTTCTGAAAAAAGGGTACAAGATTTGAAACAATATTTTTGTGTTCACACCCTTTTTAGAAAAAAAGTATCAGAACCTCCCTTTGGAAAATGCATTGATTAGCCCCTGTCATCCTGTAACATTCTCCATACCATACTATTGGTGTGGGAAAGTTTTATCAGAAACACTGTATAAACATAATGTTCAACATATTGATGATGTCACTTTATTTACTTTTATAATGATGTCATTAATTTATATTTTATCTAGACTTGATGTGAGGCCTAATATAATTAGCGACTTCTTATCTTTTGTTTACCCATAACTCTCTCTCAGTACTTAAATAAACTTGATAAAGGAAGATAATTAAATAAACCTGACAAAGGGAGGTAATTTAACAAGATGGGATAGGAATGAGAAAAATATGCAATTATTTTCTAGTATTTAATCTTCAATTTCTGCTTATTTGTGCTGGCTTTATCACTTGTTTATTTAATATGTGACTTTTTTTTGCTGATGAATGTAAGATAATGATGTAGACTAAAATTACTTTCTTTTTTGGCTTCATTGAAGAGTTTCCATTATGGAGATTATGTAATGAAATATATTGTATTATGTAATCTCTTTTAATTACTTAAACAAAGAAACAAGAAAGATGTTAATTTTTATAACACCAGAATAGTCTGCCTTGTTTGATTTGGTTTATGAGTTATTTATAACTTTTTTACAACTTACGTCTGTCTGTATATTTCGGGGCGTGGTGGTTTACCAGAAAAGCTCCATGCTGTTTGTAACTGTTTTTGAAGGCATCATTGTTCTGTTTGATTTTTACCTTTTTACAAGTTAATTGATGCAGTTTATTGTATCAGCCTTCAAACACAGGAGGTTTGGTATGTTGGTTCTTGGATCTAGAAAGTTTAATACCTTAGAGTTACAATATATATTTAGTGTGGTACTAGCACCATTGATGTATGGATTATAAGTTGCCAAAATGTTCTGACTTTATTCCGTCTTTATTGTCTTTAAATCTGTCATCCATATGATGCTTTGGATCTTTTTGTTAAACTTTTTTCTGAAACTCTCAATCAACATGCTTCAGAAAAATAAAAAAGGGTTAAGCACAAAAATCAACCTGGTTGGTTTGAAGGGATAATGCCAAAAGGTCGGGTGACACTGACCAATACAAATGTTTTAGAAACAAATCAAAATTGGAAATCAATCAAGCCAAATCTAATTATTATCAAAAATACTATTAATGAAAATCTCAAAAACCCTAAAACTCTCTGAAAAACCCTTAAGGATTTTCAGGTAAACAATCGCAAAAAGAGTCAAACTTAATAGATGAATCTTGCAATTACAGACCCTAAACTAGCTGCTGAAAACTTTTAACAACTACTTTATTAGTGTATTCAATTCTGCTCCCAACCTTAACAAAATAGAGTTTTGTCACGAAATAATTTCTCATAATTCCCATTCTTGCTTCTACCACTTTAATATTCTAAATCATGTAGGGCAGTTGTTCCTTTCCAGGAACTGTGAGGTAAAAAATGACTGACCGCTGTGACATGACTTACACAATGTGTTGCTTAGGGTGTTTAAAACCAAACCAAAACATAAAATATATTTTAATGGTCAAGCTCATTCACTTTTATTGCGATGAATTTTGTTGAAACAGTTCCAGGGATAAATGCCTCTGATTATGGTTCATAAGTTAACCCTCTAATTTCTTAGGTTTTTTTCACTATCTGATTATACTTTCCTTCATCAATTTGGTGTCTATAGTTGTCATGATATTGTATCTGTATTTAGGGGCAGGATTCATTTATGCTTCTAAGGGGGGTAACATATTTTTCAAGGGATGAGATCTAGACTTTCACTCATCATTTATATTCTATTTTCTTATACATAATTTTGCATGCATATTAGTTTTTGACAGTTCCAGGATGGATATTTTCTTCAGTGCATTGGGGGTATTATTTTGTTTATTGGGGGTATAATTTTATTTATATACCAGGCAATAGACCAAGATTTCATGTTTATGACTGGCATTCCAGTACCCTAGTTCTAAGCTGATTTTAGAAACAAGGTTAAAATTACAATTATTTCAGAATTTATCCTGATTTTAATGAATTTATGATGCATATTTCAAGCATGTTCTGATAGTATCAGTTGATTTGTTTGGACATTAAAGTCACAATTTGTTGGCACAATTTTAAGTTTCTATGCGTTATTTATTGTTCTTTAAACCCAAAATACAATGTTTGAGGAATTTGATACAGCCAGTTTAACCATTAAACATTGGTGTATATCTTTTAAAGAATGTTCCTCTTGTTATGTTTTTATTGGTTTCAGCAACAACAAAACTTCATTAATGCCAATGACTTGAGGTTGGAAATTGTTTGTTTTATCAATTGCTAAACTGTGGAAAATTTTTTTATTATTATTATTATATACCGCATTTGTATAGGGCTCTTTTCATATTGAGTATATGTTCAAAAGCGCTTCACAATCATATACATAATGTTTCAGTTGTAGTCTAGATGATTCTACTGTCTGTAACTTAGTAACTGAAAAAGTGTCTGAAGTATCTCTGATGAAGATTTTTGTCAATAATCTTTTCTGTCAAAATTTTTTGAACCATTGGTTACTTTATTAACAGTACTTAACTCAGACAAATAAAGTTAAAGAGTTAAATAGAAGCTTTGATTTAACGCTGATGTTATACATTTAGGTACAAAGTAAAACAATTTGCAGTAATTGTTGTTCTAAGAACAAATTAGGTTTTTCATATGTACGGGGATCTTTATCAAATACAGTACAATATAAACTGATTAGCTTCAATGAGTTGTACAATATAAGTTAGTTTTGAACAATTTGCCATAAATATTATCCTTCATTTGTTTTAGAACTTTTCAAGTACTACAGTCTACATTTATAATTTAGTTTGTTTGTTTTGTTTTGTTGGGTTTAATGCCATAGCAACACATTATATAGGTCATATAACGGCGGTCAGTCAACCTACTCACTCCTCCTGGAAAGGCTAAATCTCTGGATTTAGCTGTTAATTAACTACTAAGCACATACAGTCCAACCTGTGAACAACGGCCGGCCAAGGGAAAAGAGAAAAGTGGCCTTTGTTCACAGGTGGCCTTTGTTCGGAGGGAGGAACAAACGGGCCATGTTTCGTTAGACTTGAGAGACAGAGTTCATAATTAACATGAATTAATCATTAAAATTGTTTTTATTTTCAACCTTAATTCATTATTCACATTATCATTATTGAAGTTGTGACAATAAATGAGTAAAACAAAATTTTGAACAAAGAATGACTAAAACAAAGAAATCAGTGATTTTTTGTTTGCAGCTACATTTCATGCTATGCCCTCAACATTAACAATTGCACTCTACAAATTCTCACTACTCTGACCTTTTGTATAATATTTCTATCTTATCCCAGTTGCCAAATTACCTGTATACAGTGGTCACAGTTGAACGAATTTAGCATGAATTGATAATTAAAATTGTTTTTATTTTCAACCTTAATTCATTATTCACATTATCATATTGAAGTTGTGACTATAAATGAATAAAACAAAACTTTGAACAAAGAATGACTAAAACAAAGAAATCAGTGATTTTTTGTTTGCAGCTACATTTCATGCTATGCCCTCAACATTAACAAATGCACTCAACAAATTCTCACTACTCTGACCTTTTGTATAGTATTTCTATCTTATCCCAGTTGTCAAATTACCTGTATACAGCGGTCACAGTTGAACGAATTTAGGAATTAAGAGCGTGTCACAAACATTTATCTAACTGCCGGACGTGTGAAAAACAAACCTAGTGGAGTCTCCAAACATTCAAAACTAATTAACAAAGTGTCATCACATGACGTAATTTACTCCCGATTTACAAATAAATTTAACAATAAAAGGATACATTAACATATTTTTATAATAAGGTGACGAGAAAATTGTCTACAGCTTGATAATAACTAATAAAATCGTACTCGAGATGGTCTGTTTACGAAAATCCGGAAAAAAATCGGATTACGGGTTTTTAGCTTAACTTTAACAAAAATGGCGGCCTGCTTTCGAAATCGCCTTGATACGAAATACTGTCTTCAAACAATCGTCTGGCCGTTGTTCACAGTTATGAACTGGCCGCGGGGATGGTTTTGACTGGCTGCTGGTCGCAGACGACAGGTGGCCGTTATTCACGGCCTTTTTAAGAGCGTTTTCGGTCGGGGGGAAATCGAAATGGCCGCTGTCGGCAGGTGCCCGCTATTCGGAGGTGGCCGTTAGCACAAGTTGGACTGTACTTTTATCAATGATTGACAACTACCCTACATAATTAAAAATCATTGATAGGACGGAAAATGGCCGTAGAAATAATTACATGACCAAGCTCCACGAAAGTATGCTTCGGCGGGGAATTGAACCCACGACCCCTGGATCAGTAGACTTGCATGCTACCAACTGAGCTAGCCGGGCGGCTTTTATTATTTTAAGTAATGACTATCAAAGGTATGAATTATAATTTGTTGGAAATTTTAATGAAAAGGCTTAGACATGTCTAGATTTCCCAAACGGTGAAACTGTTGTTGAATTGTTTAACAAATTTTTATTCTTTTTTCAGAATTAAAGTTTGTCATTTTTGGGTGTGTAAAATATAATGCTAATTGTTTTATCATATATGATCCAAAAGTATTTCAGAATTGCTCAGTTACCCCATATTTTATGAGGCGTCAAGGGTCAGTCACATAATTGTTATGCCATATTATATAAAATAAACCTTTTTTTTCCAAATTAAATAAAAATTATCTAAAAGTTGGCTAAAAGCATCATCAGTTATCCCACAATACATTACTTCACTATGCTGAGTTATGTACCATTGGCCATTTGGTCAGGAAAATCTCATAATCATGAATTATAATTAATGAGGCCAGTGAGTTTCATTGGTTCCACATAGAAAATACTGCGGAAAACTAACCAATGAAATTAGGTAACCATTTTGAGAAAATTAACATGTGCATTGGTTTGCTATGTTAAGTTAGAAAATCCCAGTATGAGGTCATTGTTATTGAAGAGTAAATATTTGATTGTAACATGCAATTTCATTGCAAGAAGATTGGTCGAATCCCTGCCTCATGCATATTCATGAAAACGAGATTTTGCCCACAGAACGTATGGAGTGTAACGAAAGAAAATACTGTGGTTGCCGATGATGGCTAAAAGTTGATGTTAATTGTGAAGATTTTTTGGATGCAGTGTGTTAAAATTATTGTCTTGATACATTCATTATGATTTTCTGAAACTGTGTTTTATAATTGAGTAGAGCTGCTTATGTCGTATGATAGATTTTAGTCCAGAAATAAATCAGTAAACAAAATTCTAAGGAAAATAGTCTTAAATTGATTCAAAAATCCTTTACAAAAGTGTAAAATTAGAATCAATCAAATTTAATGTTCGAGAAAGCTTTCAAATAAATGTAAAAATAGCATGAGCAAAAATTTGGATAACTTTTTCATACAGAGATATTTGAAAATATTGAATGATTAAATGAATTTTTTATGAACACAGTAAACACTTCAGTTTGATGAAAATATGTTAATTCTTGAAACCCAATTTATTTCTACACTTCAAAATAGCCTTGTATATTAGATAAATGTTTTTTGGTAGAAAACATCATAGCAATCTACACTCACAATGTACTTCTGTATGTTTTATTTTATTGCCATTCCTCTTCATACAAAAAAGATCATAACTACGTACATTTGGCTTTTATTTCCTCTGATTGTATTTAATACCCGTAGAAATGTGTTAATAATGAAGCATTATGGGTTCGTATTGCACATGGACATCTTCTGTAAAACATGCCAAAATCTCCCCCAAGTGGGAAATTTTACAGCATCCAAACTTTTATACATTGTACTATAAAATGTTTCATAATTTTTCAACTTACATATCCAGACATATGTTTTTGTAAACAGATCACTATGTGTAGATTAATACATTGGCTGCTGATGTGGAATTATTGAACTGTTATGATATTTTTTATTTAGGAGCTTGGATTATTTATATATATATATATATTACATTTGTATAATGATTCCCGGATGTATTAGATTATGTCTTAAAAGTGTTTACAAACAATAGGATCTAGTGAATCAGTGAATTGTTTAAAGTGCATTTATTATCTATTAGATAGATCGATAACATAATGTTAGCATAGTGATTAAAACTGATTTAAAACAATACGGAGGATTGCTTTGAAATGCTTAAGTGCTTATTATAAAAGTTCTGTGTTCTTTTCTGTTCCGTTCTGTTAGAATGAATCAAATGAAATGAATCAATTAATGAATATGATTGTATATTTCTAAGGAATGCTATAAGTAATTGTGCTCTTAGTATTTTAAAAGTCTAAGTGAATAATTTGTTTGCTAAAAGTAATTGTGCACTTTATTAGAGTTCTAAAAGATAAATTAGTTATCTGAAAGGGTTTGTCAGTGTCAGAGACAATGTTATCTTGTTGTTAGACTGACTCTTATATATTAATGTAACTTGAATTATGCCATAATTACAGTGCTTTCAGTGACGTCTCCGATTTATGTAACATTTTCATGGATTACATCAAAATTCAATTATTAGTTTTTCTATGAATAAATGTATAAGACATTGGTGACATTTATGTATTGAATTTTTTTTTGGATAGCCGGTACTTAAGAAACTTGTCAAAATGGTAATATTGTTTATAAGTTGTGAGGATAGATGTTTCTATAATCGTTGTCAATGTTTTGTGCCAGTTCTCATGTTTCAGTGTTGTTTATTATGCTCTGTGTTTTGTTCTGTTGTTATAATGCTTGTTGAAGATAAGACTTGCAGCTGGCTGATTGAATATTTGAGGGAATCTAGTATGCACTGTATGTCTTGTTAGTTTCATCTCAATTTGGCCAATGTGTATAAGCTACATCTCTAGGATAGCTACAGTAAGTTAGGCAACCAATATAATCTGCCAAGGGCACCAAGAGTTATGGTTCTTGAATTTGATAATTAGCATATTTTGTAATAACATGTCTATTGAATTGAATTGTTGTTGTCATATTGTGATGTCTAAGTTTACGTTCTCTGTTTTCTGTACTTGTCTGTTTCTTTTGTGTTTTGTTTTGTGATACTATCAATTTATTATACAAGTTATGTCATTATTCTTGTATTGTATATTAAAGGGTTATACAGGCAAATGACTATGCCAAAAGTATAGAACCAAGTTTAGTCCTTAAAGCAGCGTTAAGTACATAAGAAATAACTTACTAATAACATTTTTCACTTATAATATTTAACTGAACAAATTAAAACATGTGACATACACATTGTTGAAAACGAAAGAAGGATATTGAGGGAATCACCAAGCTATTTATAGATTTGTTATATGTCGTACTTGCTAAAATTAAACATTTTTATTGGTCGCTTCTTGTCTTTTCTACATTCTTAGGCGGTAAGGATATCTTTTTAATAGAATTATACTAGTGTTGCACAATAACAAGCTCTAGTATCTTCTCATCAGTAAATGCATATTTTAACGCTAATCTATTTTTAGCTAACCTGACCCACATGGGTCTAGTTAGGAAACACCCCATATATTACGAGAAAATAAAGAAATATTTTTCCAAGTAATATAACAGTGTGTCTGTTGCATTCACAGTTATAAAAAATATAATTCAAAATCAGAAAATATGTAGTTGAACATTTGCCTGGATATCCCTTCAATTAAAAAAAAAATATTATGTTTTCTGGTGTTACAAGTGTTGTTGTTTATTAAAATAATTAAAATGTTTCCATTTATAAACTAAACAAATTAGTCATTGAATACTCATATTAAAACATATTTTAGCAATGCAATAATTTTATCAGTATGATTTAAATTAAATTAATTTTTAGTAAGATCCTAAATTATCAATAACAATATTTTACTTCTTATTTGCTTTTTTAGCTCGACTTTACGAAGTAATGTAGAGCTCTCCTACTCGCCCCAGCGTCGGCGTCGGTGTCCGCGTCCACACTTCTGATTAAAGTTTTTGTGCAGTAAAATACTTTCTTCTATATCTTTGTTATTTCTTAAGATATTAACTTCAAACTTTAAATATATGTTCCTTACTATCAACCACATCTCATGTGACAAGGTCCATAACTCCAAACACATTTTTTCAAGAATTATCTCCCCTTGAACTGATTGAAGTTTTTGTGCACAGATTAAAGTTTTTGTGCAGTAAAATACTTTCTTCTGTATCTTTGTTATTTCTTAAGATATTAACTTCAAACTTTAAATATATGTTCCTTTCTATCAACCACATCTCATGTGACATGGTCCATAACTCCGAATGCATTTTTTTCAGAATTATCTCCCCTTGAACTTAGAGTTTTCTTTAAAAAATGTTTGTTTTTACTGCAACTGTTTTATTTCTTTAGGTATTGATTTCAAACTTTAAATATATGTTCCTTATTATCAACCACATTTCATGTGACAAGGTTCATAACTCCGTATACATTATTTTCAAAGTTATCCCCCTTGAACTTATAGTTTTCTTTAATAAATATTTGTTTTTACTGCAACTGTTTTATTTCTTTAGGTATTGACTTTAAATATATGTTCCTTATAATCAACCACATCTCATGTGACAAGGTTCATAACTCCAAATATATTTTTTTTCAGAATTATCTCCCCTTGAAATTAGAGTTTTCTTTAAAAAATGTTTGTTTTTACTGCAACTGTTTTATTTCTTCAGGTATTGACTTTCAAACTTTAGATATATGTTCCTTATTATCAACCACATCTCATGTGACAAGATTCATAACTCCTTATACATTTTTTCAGAGTTATCCCCCTTGAACTTATAGTTTTCTATTTATTTCTTTTTTTTTCTTTGAATTTGTTAAGGTTATATTTTCAAATTTTAAAATATGTATGTTCCTTATCATCAACCACATCTCCTGTGACAAACACTTACTAAGTCGAGCATGCTGTCTCCTCTGACAGCTCTTGTTCAATAATATTTTAATGGAGAATTTGTTTCATTTTAATAGAATTTCAAGATATTTCAATTTACTGAAAAACCTTAATTGAAGAGTTTAAAAATCAGTATGCATGTTTATGCTATTTCAATAATAATAATGCATTATAAGAATCTGATATTCTTTGTAAAAAAACATTTTATACTGGCTGAGTTCTGATTAACAATTTGATTTAGGTCTTAAAAATATACATCATAATTTAGCGGTGAAAATCCGGCTAATAAATATTCTGGTTCATGGCATGAACCAGAGTAATTAATAGCCAGATTTTTTTTTAAGGAACACCTGAGTGGGAAGGTGGGCAGGAGTAATTAATAGCCAGATTTTTTTTTAAGGAACACCTGAGTGGGAAGGTGGGCAGGAGGGCGGGTGTCCGGTGTTGTTAACAATTGTGTTCAAGTTTTTTTTACAAATTATATTTCTGCCATTTATTGTCATATCTTTATGAAACTTCATACAATGATAACATACCATGTGATGTACAGAATTAGAAAGTAACCACAACTCTACCTTGCCTAATTATGGATTATTTCCCTTTGTAAATTTTATGTTAAAGTTTTTAATATGTTGGATATCTCTGTCATTTATGGTCGGATCTTGATGAAAATCCAGCTTTAATGTGGTTTCCACATTAAATTGCCTGTTTACTGATATTTCCATCAATACAATTTTGATGTGATTCCAATAGAAATAATTTCTAGGTGGAGTCTAGTTAATTTTTGCGAACAATTTGATTTAATATCTTGTATTGGTTCAAATCCAAAGTAAGAATGCACAGTTCCGATGTTCCTCTTTGGCAAGTAAAGCTGATTTATTATTCAATATACTTTGTAATGAAAGCAATCAGGGCGGAGTCTTATTAGGTTCTTAAACAGTTTGATTTACTCTCACAGATAGAGATTACCCGAGGCAACATAATATTATTGCAGTCCTAACAATCATACTGTATTTCTGTGAACTTCTCAGATAGTTGATGCTATGGTGGATCATGTGATCAGGGGGCGGGATCTTGATGCCCCTCCCATTGAATTAAAAAAAAAATATATGAAAAATTCATTGAAAATGGGGTTTTTATTCTGTTTGTTGAAAAAGTTGTTAGTCACGACTTGCTTCAAATGGATTACTTAAGCTTCGCCCCTGGTTCAGAATGGTTGATCTACTCAAGTATCTAAATACCAGTATGAAACAGTAGGACTGATATACAGGTTGATATATGTTCATTCCTTAGTAACCAAGTCTAATTACCATAGCAACTATCAAATAAAAAAACTTTTATTTATATTGTTTATAATGAAGATTTAGTAGAAACACAAATCATTGTTTTTATACAGAATTAATGTTTTATTATACCTAACAGGATTTCTGAGATGTTTTCATACCTTCCTAATATAACTGATTATAGGCCACTGGAAATTAATCTTAAACTCAGGTTGGTAGCACAGGATTTCCAATTTAAGGTCCTCTAAGGGGTTGCTGCCATTTCAGCCTTATCTAAGATGGTTATTAACTAATAGTTCCATGAACATTTGAAAATTATGTAATTATTACTTTATTAATAAGGTTTTAAATGAGGTTTATGGAGAAATTGTTAACTTTGTTGATAGGTTGGTCAGTACATGTACTAGTTTGTCTAGGAAAGCTTAGGTTCCGTGAGCTGGTCACTGTGAATGACCATAATTTGTGTTGACTTGGCATAAAACCTATCCAAATGAATAAATAATAGTCTTAGACATTAATCTTTAATGTCTGAGGCACACCTCTTCATTTAAAGGCTTAACTTGTGACCAAAGTCAACTTGATTATTGAACCTACAAGAGCTTAGGATTTTATTTAAAAGATTTGGACTTAAGTTTTTTTATAAAACAAAAATTATGCATGTAAGAATTTTTGTACCACTGTTATATTTATGCCTTATTTATGTAGTGATTTTTATAGAACCTAAATTTGACAGGGAGGCTGACAATTTTGGCAAGGTTCATACTATTGATGCAGGTTTAAACTGAACTGTACCACAAAATATGGGTTTTCACATCTAATGGCAAAAGAAAACGAGGAAAAAAAGTGCTAAAATGATAGGAGGGGAGTCTAAGAAAAGAGAGGGTGGCACTTTTTCTTCTGTTAAAACACTCACTCTCTGTAAATTACTAAGACTTTGACTTGAAAGTCTCTCTTGAATGAACCTTTTGTTGTGAAGTTGATCAACATTGTTTTGTTCAATATCTAATTTGCTTAATTCATTCTATGCATTTACCACTTTAGTAAATTAATATACTACAGTAAATCTTGCATAAGCGACCACGTCTCCTAAACGACCATTTGCACTAAGCGGCCACTCTGAGTTCCCACCAACCAATTTTACTATTTAAATCTTTGTCTTAAGCGACTTTTGTCTAACACGACCAGCGACCGCTCATTTTGGTTGAAACTGACTGACTTATTTGTGTTAAACGACCGGGTCAAATAAATCTAATTTGGCAAAAATCGTTAAAAATCGGTAATCAAAAATATACGTCGCCTCAATGTCTATCACCTAAACTCGTATGTCAGGCTCTAAAAATCAATAATTAACAGTCATAAATACTGTAAGATAAGAGGGTAGTGGGAACAATCAACAAAGTGACACTAATACTATCCAATTATAATGTAATTACATAATACACATTGAACAATTAGTCCCGTATCGAGGTCAATTAAAACATCCGTTCTGACCGTTCTATCACCGTAGAGAGTAATCATTTTCCAAAACATTTCTAGAGACTGCTAATTTGACTTTTTATACGTGCATAGAATGTGTAAAATAATATTTATTTAAAAATACGAACACAGAAACAATTTGTTTATTTAAACAAAGAAAGGTCAATATTGAGGACATTATAAACACGTTTTCCGAAAAAAGCGTCACGTTCTACTTTCAATTTTAACATGGCCAACGTTTTTACGCATGAATATTGCAGCGCTTGTTAGAACAAAGAAGTAACTTGTGTGTTGACGATTATCACTACTAATTATCATTAATTGTTTAAATTTCACTGTTTCAAATGTAACAGCATTTACTCTGATGACCTAAATATATTGATTGTTATAATGGCGAAAATTCCGGAAAATGCCCGGATTTTAACATGTACGTAAACAAAAACAACTGTTTCGCAGTTTTACTTAATTAAGTATATAATTGCAATTTGAACCTGAATTTAGGATGTTAAGAAGAAAGAAAATCGATATTCCCATCATTTGTATGTATTTGACGACATTTGAATGAAAATCCATCAGTCAAAATCGTCCCGTTGACAGATTAATGTTCTACGAAAATGACGAATTTTAGAATGTCAGGACGGTTTCAACGTCGTAATCAACATTTGTCTTAGGCGACCATTGTCTTAAACGACCACTTTTTGTCTCTCCCTTGGATGGTCGCTTAACACAAGATCCACTGTATTTAATCTTATCCTTGTATCTCTGTTATACTTACTCTAGATCTGTCAATTGTAATTTTAACAAACAACTTTGAGAATTTTGTTCTAAATTTCAAAAATGAACGTATATTCTTAAGGTCAAATTTCTTACAATGAAACATCTTTGAAGTTTTTTCCCATATTATAACTAGGAATGCATTGCAGATAAAAACTCATGATGATAATACAGGTGAGGTTCATTTCATTTAACATGCATTGAATGTATCAAATAAGATATAAACTTGTAATTAATAAGTGTGAACGAAGATTTTCAGGTTGTTGCTTAATTAACATCTAACAGGTATATTTGAAATTAAACGATCATTTGTTAATTTTTACTGTCTGGTATGTTTCTAAGTACGTAATCGGAGAAATATTCGTTTGATCTTTCTTTGACATAAGACACATTTTGAAATATTCCAGAAGTTTGTTTTCACTCCATGGCGGCTGTATTAGACAGACAACTTGCTTTGTCTTGGATATTAAGGTCAAGGTCAAAGTTTATATTTCAAGGTCAACATTGGATTTTAAGGTCATTCAAGGTCAAACTATTAATTTCAAGGTCAAGTTGAGGTCAAACCCAGTTTGATAGAAATTAGTTGTTTTTGAAATTGGTATATACTGTCATAAAACTAGGCTTCAATTTAAATGCCCTTACATTGTGAATGTCATCTTCAAGTGCAAGTTTTCAACACCATTTTCATGTTTGTGAATGACCAAATTTCATGATTAAGCCTTGTCATGGAGGGTGTATATTATATATTTGTACCTTTCAATGTATGGGGTTGAACTGTTGTGAAACCCTGGTCGATAGCGCAGTTGGTAACGTGACCGAATTTGGAATCTCATGTCTTGAAGGGAAAAAAATGCGAGTGATTTTTCTCATTTTTGAGTCCAAGTTTTTGTTAAATTCAAGCCCTGTCTTTAAAATTTCAAACAATTAAGATAGGTATTTAAATGAGTCTATGAGATCAATGTACATTATGTAATTACACTCAGTCTGATGGAAAGATGTATCCATTTTGCTTGGAATTATTACACTTAAAGCCAGCTGATCACTTCTACAAATATTTTCCCACATCCAAGATGCAGATGGTCTGGATGCATAAGGTGTTACACTTTGGTTAAACTTTTTAATAGATTTACAAAAGCCATAAAACAACTGGATAAATCAAAGTGCTGAAGGCACTGATTGTGTTTGGAGTTTGATTTTATTTTAAGGGGGTTCTCATGTTTGAATGTTAACGCAAAAGCAATAGTTTAAGTATCAACTCTGGACTGATGACAAAAGTATAATGCGCTTGGTAGTTGGTTAACAGCTAAATTCAGAGATGTAGCTTTTCCAGGAGTGAGTAGGTTGACTGACTGCCCTTGTATGACCTATACAATGTTTTGATACGGTGTTAAACCCAACAAAAACAAACAAACTGGACTGATGATCCACACAAATAAAAAAGATAATTTGATCATTCTGAAAAACCTGACATGATATTGTTTGGCCTTGGATACAATTTCTAGATTGCATCAAAGTAATTGAATGCATTTTTTTGTTATATTGCATACAGTAAAGTAAAGTATTTGCTGTAAAATAATTATTTATAGGGTTTCATCATCTGAATTAATTTTTGTGCCGATTGTAGTTTGTTTGATTTTGTACAATGATGTATGTTCAAGATGGAACATTAATATTTTATGTTGTTGTTTTGTCTCAAGAATATTAATATAAACAATAATTTGTCTTCTATGTTGGCCTTGAAATGCTGAATTACTGCTTTCACGGGGGTTGATTAATCTGATGATTGATTGTGTTTATGGGGCCCTTTTTTCTGTGATTGAATAAATAACATTTATAATGGCAATTTAGTTCACTTAAGAGTTTGCTTAAGAGTTTGGGAAAACATTATAGTATTCAGTTTAATCTACATTTGCACTCAGGCCTTTAAGTTGCAACATATTAAACATATGTATATTGAGGAAATTTAAGGCATGCTTTTAGACTCTTCCAAGAAAGTTGTAATGAGTACAAAGACACATTAGAGCCAAACAGAGTCTGGAATTCACTGAATTTAAAGTAGTTAGAATAATATAGCTACCCTATCAAATACCTGTATGAGACTTTGGATCATTGTCTTTTATAAATTATGTTATTACAAGCAGGTGTCCCTGTTGATATTATTGGTAACCCTACATTTTATTTTACTGAATAAAACCTTTCTAAAACATGTTATTATATCACTGATCAAAACTTAAGAGAATTGATATGATATCTCTAAAATTTATAAAAGAGCATTTAAGATAGCTACAAGACAGTTAAAACATAAGTTCTCTTACACTACGAGCAGACATTTTTAACACTTTAGTATTGGTGTAGCTTAAATTGGCTATGTATCAAAACAACAATATTTTATGACTTAATATTAAAATATAACTGTATTATCAGTAATAGTTTAATGGCTATAAGCTATGCCACTATTTTTCTTGATAAAACCACTAACTTAATGACAGTTACAAAAAATAAACCAAGTTTTATTTAAAGTTCGTTACTTCACTGAATCTTTAAGTGCATTTTTTTACAAATTTTGATTTTGCAGAAAATGCATTGAAGTACAGGGGGCTAAGATTAACTGACTTTTTGTGGTAAGAAATTATTTTTAAGGAGGTTTGTGATGTGTTTTAGGGGGGGGGGGGGTTTAAGGGGAGGGTCTGTATTGATACTTAATACGTTGATTATTTAAACCTGTTAAAACTTTTTATCTCATGTTTTAAAATGAGTGTGGGAGATAAAAGGGTTTTGAACATGTTCAATTGAAACTCCTTCTGCGCTACCCTTGGGTTAATTTTCTTGGCAGATCTATGATGCAGCAATCTGTTCTTACATGGTATCTCTGAACTTAGTAACATGCTGTTTTGAAAAGCTATAAACTTGATTGAATTGTACATTGTACGTTACTTGGAATTGAATTATTAAACTGTTTATTTCATCATGATTGATGTTAGTTAAAATATTAAATAAAGTTGTAGGTGTGGTAGTTTGTGCTGTATTAATGCACTGTAGTCCAAATGCACATTTTTTTCTGTTTTATTATGAAATCTGGAAAGATGAAAATTTTGAAAGACATGCTGTCGAGTTTATATCGGAAAACATACTTCAAGCTGATAGGTAAATTTGCGATAAATCTTATCTTGTTATAAAAATAGCTCTGGTAAATCGTCAGACGAGGGTACCTGTTGTCTTCACAAGAAGTTTCTACGATAACAGCTGATTGTATCGTAACTTCGAATTGTAAACAACTGGTAAATACTAGAGCATGTTATCCGTGATTATTAAATTATCCAAAATATAAAATGAATCATCAGTCAATGAATGAAAACAAATTTCGTAAAAGTTTCAGTAAACGCTAACTCATTATAAACACATTAGTTCAATTTAGAGGATAAAGTTGTTTTTCTGTACTCTAGGTAAACATTTTCGGAACTTCATGATCTTTAAAAGTCAGAATTACTTTGTATTTGGACTTGTGAAAGGGTTTTTTTCAATGATGTATTCAAAACTGCTTATTAAAATCATGACATTCACAACAGTCCTCGAAATTAGGATATGAAAGTGGATGTTGGAACAGGTTATCTTAGCAACAAGTACTATATCTTGTTTGTAGACTTTTGGTTGCCCAAAAAAATTTTGGTTGCATGCCCATACTAAAAAGTACATATAAGGTTTTTTATACCTACCTTATCAACACCAATTCTCTTGTTTAGACAAAAAGTTTAGTTGTCAGACACATATTTTCTTGGAAATTTCTTAAAAAAACCGAACACATTAAAACAAATAATTAACTTTTTACATCATGCATTTAGCGCTTCGTATACGATAAACCGGATCTAAAATTCTCAGCTCACATACTTGCTTATTTACCGCGAGTCTGTTGAAAATCTGTTCACGGAGCCTGGCGTGCTTGAAATATGCACTGTACATGTTTTTTTACCTTGAACCACTATTTAGGGGAGCAGATATTTTACAATGTCATAAATCCCCCAGGCAACTGGACGCCCACTATTTTGTAAACTGCACAATTTTTAGGAGTTTGAAGTTTCACCCTTTACACTTTTGATTATAAACTTCAGTCCAGTAAGGAGGTTATTCACCCTTTTATCCTTTGATATATTTAAATAGATAATTCAACCTGATATCCTATAATATTGTCTGTATGGAATAATATGTTAACACAATAATAAATATGCTCAACTCTTAACTTTCTGATTGAAGACTTGGATCATATATAACCCGAGTAATTTTGTTGTGAGAAATTGAGACCCTTTCTTAAAGCCTTATCTAAAATTCTGGGAATTTACTCTTCTGACATTTATGGTAGTCCCTAGAATATCAAGCTATCCTGAGGAAAGTGCTTATCTCTCTTACAAAACTCATTCACAGGGTACTGTATATGAAGCAATGTCTTATAATGAATCAATCTCCTTAAACAGATATCCTGTAGAGCATTGTCGTACAGGATCTCTACTCTCTCTGTGGAAGGTCATTAAACTTTGTGTCGACCAATCAATGCGTAGCTTTCATCTAGACGAAAACACTATTAATCACATTTTGATTTTGTAATTTCTATTTTTAGACCAAGGTTTGCATGCTAATTTAACAGCGGCATTATTCAGTCTGCGATTGGCCGGCTAATTTCAAATTGGGTGACATAGACGATGTAAACAAGTTACTTATCATAACAATTTCGTCCTGAATATTATGATGAGAAAAGGTCACCTGAACGTGACCTTCATTTGAAAAAGGCCAGATATAAAATAGCGAGTAGGCGAGCGGAAAATTTTAGATCGGGTAATAATCAGATTGATAAGGAAAATACTAGTGGAAGAACATGACTCAGGAATGAGAATCTTCAGCCATTCAGTTGATTTCAGATATTTTTCACTATATTTGAGTTCATGAAATGATGCAGACTAATTATAAGTCTGACTTGTGTTCAAATCTGGTGTTTTTTCAAGGGTTTGTAGGGTTTTCAGATATTTTCAGTGTATGTAATTCTCATCCCTGATGACTGTGAGAACCAAATTGTACTTTAACAAAATATTTTTTGAGGCCAAGATTAAAAAAATGATTAATGACCACTATGTCAGGATTATTAAATAAATGGCTCCTATGAATTGCTAAAAAACATTCTGGTGACTTATTTATCAGATTGAGGTGCCAGTCTCAAAACATAACACTGATCTGATGTAATATTTTATTCTCATTAATTTTCTTATGTCAATATTTAACCGATAAACATTTTTTCTGTCTACAACTAAAGCACACACGGTAGCTACTTCTGACAATATCGCAGATGATAGTCTTTTCTCATGATATCTATATAATGATCAAAACTGAAATAATATATGAAGACAACAGATTGACTTCTATGATTTAAAATGACTATGTCAATATTCGCATGTTTGTTGATGCGATTATCTCTCAAAGAAACAGTCACTTCTGATCGCTTTCCTTCATAAATCATGAAAAATGATATTTAAGCACTAATACATTTTGAAGTCTATTACAGTCTATCTGTATCCTTCATTTTTCTGTGATTGAAATGTCAGTATAATCATCTATATGTCAATCACCACAAAGATACAAAAACTACCAGAAAGATGTTAAATCTACCAGAAAGATTTGAAATTTACCAGAAAGTTGCTTAATGTTCTAGAACATGTTACTTATTTGTCATTTTGGCATGTAAATTTTCCATCCATGAGTGCTACTTTATTGTTTAATGATGATTTCCTGTCATAGGTTCATTTGTTTGTTTGATTTACTACGTTGCATAGTCTGTAACGTTGATACATTATGCCTGTTTCCATCTCTTGTTTTACTGATTACTTAGCTTGCAAATAATTTGTACACACATTGGACAGATTTGGTGGGATTTCTAATCTTAAAGGTCAAAGCTTATATGCCCCATAATGCTAGGAAATCCTTTACATAGTGAAATATTGCTTTGTTTGTTGGCAGAAATAAGAAACCCTGCTGATCCCTACCATAGAGTTGGGCTTCAGGGATGCCCTGGAAATTCAAAGCGATATAATCTTAAAATTTGGACTCTGTGACAAATCAAATCTCTAGGTTGTTCTTATGTCCATTAATATGGCATCCTATTGTTTTGATATTCTAAAATTTTTTGTTGATAAAGAATGGATAATTAGTTTTTAGGCAATCAAGATAGAAACATTAATTAATCTCATGTATTAATTTTTTATACATTTAGAGACCAGTACTAGTGGTCTAAGCCATCAAATACCCCTACAACATTAGGGATCATTATAGCACTGTACCACAATTTACTTGTATTTTCATGGAATATGCTGTAAAAATAAAAGGCCATGTGCAAAAAAATACCATCTTAAACTGTGAGTAATTTTCTGTTGATTTTGATGTATATAAATGTCTGTGATAAATTTTGTACTGTGTTTATGTGTTTAATTATGAGCAAACATTTTGATTGAAAGCATTAATTTGTAATAATTTCCCATTTTATTAAAGCTAATTACATCATCAATTGCTATTACTGCACCAATTATACACCAACAGTGCCTTCAGCGCTTTGATTATTTATGGCAAAACACCTCTGAAATGCTGACTGTTGCTTACTGATTAGTAAATATACAGTTATGCATCTCTAAAATTGTTCGTACCCATTTATACATTCAAACATCTTCATATGCTTAACATCTTAGATTAATATTGGCTAGACACCTCTAAATGATTGTTGATTGTTGATAATTCATGGTGAAATGCCTCTAAAAAATGACAATAAATCAAGTTCAAACACCTATCAATGATGCTCCTCATCAAGGGCCTAACACCGCTAAATGATATTCTTGAATTTTGGTTAAACAACTTTATACTGGAAATTCATTATACAATGTATTGATCTATTCTCTGAATCATCTACCAATTGTTTACACTTGCATCAATGCGAGTTGGAAACCAAGGAATGTTTGTTAGCCGGATTTTTCAATGAAAAAATTCGGCTAATACTTTGGCAAAACTTGGGTGGGCCGGTGGGTGGTCAGGAAAGCAGTTAGTCGGTCGGCATCCAGTGTCGTTAACAGTTGCGTTAAAGTTTTTTCTTTACCATTATATTTCTGCCATTTATTGTCAGATCTTCATACTTCACACAGTGATAGCATACAATGTGATGAACAGAATTAGAAAGTAACCACAACTCTGCCTGCCTTTATTATGGATTATTTCCCTTTGTAATGTTTGTGTTAAAGTTTTTTAAATTGGGTTTTAATGTGGTTTCCACTTAACATTTCTTGTTTCTTTAGGTTAGTTTGATTGACAAAAATAAGACTTAGTAGATCATTACAACATGGTTCCTATGACTAGGCTGCTAAAGGCATGGGCTAAATGACATTCATTATCCAAGGTAAAACACCTCTAAATGATGTCCACTAATAATGATGATGACCACTGATCTTGAATGGCTTTACACATTTTATTTACGCGCTAAGTAATCATGACAATTCACCTCTAATGATGTTGCCTGATTAAGGTTAAACACCTCTAAAAGATGTTTTATAACTAAGGTTTAACACCTCTAAATGTTGCTTACCAATCAAGGTTAAACATCTCCAAATGTAAAGTCAGTGATAATGATGTAGATAGAAATAAATGAGTCGTTAACTGTAACTGTGAACAGCTATGTAATTTCTTCACATCAAGGTAGCACTGATAAAACTTGAGTAGAAAATGTCTCTCTGACTTTACTTACTGTTCCATGTTTGTTGTTGGAAGCTGGTTTGTTTAGTTTTAACAATTTGTCAGTCAGCGAGGTATAGGCTTGTATATAAATATAATATAATGTTTGAAATTTTGATAAATTTAATGTTATATTTTCTGGGTAGGATTTCTGTGATTTTAAGATTGGTTGTAAAATAAACAATGTAAACATTAGTGAGAAAAAAAAATGAAAGAAAAAATGAAAAATGATAAAATCTTTTATTTTTGGTTCGTATGAAGGCAAAAATAAATATATATAGTGATTTCTGGATTTGATTCTCTGCTGGCGAGAAATAAAATTTATTGTAAATTTTCACTTTGTGGTTGTTTTAAAGACATGGAATTATGATTATAACATTTTAATTTATTAAAAACTACTGGAAAGCATAAAATGAATAATTTTACAATAAACTTATTATTGCACAAAGTGGTATTAACATTTATGTTAAAATGATACTTAAAGGCTTATAGTATGATTCTATGAAGATTCGGCAACATTATCATGGATTTTATATTTAATTGATTTTCACTGTTACAGTGAAAATATAGTAAAATTTGCTTTTCTTAATTTAGTTAAATTATGATAGTATTGAAATAATTATAAAATTATCAAAATATATCAATGAAAGATATAAAGTTGAAAAAGTTTATGTCTAACAGTTAAAATATTGTTTGTCTTTATAATTTTGCATAGTCTGTTATTTTTTCCAGTAAAAAGAAATGACAGAATTGAATCACAAATATTGCTTTCATGTGAGACAAGTACAATTTATAATGTGCAAGATTATAAACATTCATTGAAATAGAGTATCGTTATTATTTCTCTAAAACATAAAATTGTATTTCTGTATTTTCCTGTAGACAATTATAAAATATTCTAGAAATTAATAGCAAGAACAAAAATAAGTTTATGGAGTATGGTTGTCACTAAAATGATTCAAGGTTAATGTTATCACATGTGATAACTTGAAGATTAGTAATGTTTGTAAGTTTCTCAAATAACAAAAAAAAACTAAATCAAGATTAACAAAAATGTATTGATATCAAAATTATCTTCAAACATCAGATTATATTAAAGATAGGCAATTAAAAGAAACATTTGCATTTTGATAAAGATTTCATTTTTAAAAAAGTAGAAAAATTTAATTTTTTTTTAATAGATGTTACATCACTTGTTTCTAGTATTGATGTTATTATTATGTGATGTATATTATGTGTTTATGTGTTAAATTAGTGAAATTCTATGTGTTCATGTGATTTATTATAAAAATATATATATATATTTATGTGACCAATGTTTGAACATTTTTGTCTATATATTTTACTTAGTGTTTAGAGATGTTTGAATCAAATTTTTGTGTTAACACAAACAAAAACTATTTCTCAGACATTAAGGGGTCTAGACCCTTATTTGGATATTATAATAAATATGGAAATGCCGGTTGATCATTCTGTGCAAGAGATAAGAATGGCTGAATCGTGTGAACAAGTTAAAATGTCTACTTATGATGTAGAAAGATTAATGTTTGGATTTGGTCTCGTTGAGTATCTGGTGAGTATGAAGTATGAGAATCTATAACAGTTCAATTATTTAGTCATGCATGTTGTTGTAATTATTATCAGAACCCTTCAAAAGACCTCGGACAATTTATCCTGTTTTTAGGATTTAATAATTTATATTTACTCATGTAAAATAAGAAACAAATAATCATCGGAGCAAGTTTCCTTAATTTGCTTTAGTAGTTTATCAACGTATATTTCAATCTACATTACATGAGAAGCTTTGGTAATTTCTTGCAGAATGAAGGATCAGTTTTTCTCAAACTGTCATATTTGTGTCCAAGAACCTTTAGAGGGTACTGTATATTATAAACTAGCTAGTGCAGTCTTGAGAAGTTTGTGCAATAATGAACTTATTAGTACTATCTTTGTTTTGATTTTAGGGGCAAACAAAAATTCATTACTCCAATACTCACTGTGCAATCAAAGCTTGCTCTACTCTGTTGCTTTGTAAATAAAGTTGTTACTTTCTTATTTACATCTTTCAATGAATTTTTCATTAGTTTTTGAAAAAAATCCTTGCATGAAATGAGACAAATTTATGTAATTGAATAAGGGAAATAATTTTGTGAAAATACTTCCTTGCTCAGTTCTCTATTATTAATTTTATTGTCTGATTGAGGCAGTGCTTTTATCATCTGCTAATTCAAGCTCTGCACTATTATTTATCAATTACATATTTTTAGCAAAGAAGTTTATAGATTCAAAAACAATAATGATAAAAACAAAAATTTACTATGATCTTCAGTCAGGGTTCAAAATATTCTACTTAAATGCAAGTCTGTTAACAATTGACTGGACATTAATAATAGTTACATGGAACTGTTTAATAAGGTTAAAATAAAAAATTTGTGTATGAATATCCCCAATATTTGAAATTGATGTGACTTAATTATGATATCTCTATCATAGATGTTTCCTGCTTTTGAGACTTATTATCATTAAAACTTATTTGTTTGTTTGTTTGTGTTTTACGGCGCACCAACACAAAAAGGTCATATCGCGCCGAAAGCAATCAATGATACTATTAATTCAAACTAAATTAATGATGTAAAGCTCTATATCTTATTATAAACATTTATTTCTTTCAAAAAGTTAAGTATCGCATATGATGGTACAGATTCAAAAAATTCTTTAAGTGAGTTAACTTTAAAATGTTTGTCACGAATGTATTTGAGATCCTGATTTAAAACTTAAATCCTTATCATAAAAAAAATTGGTGAAAAATGCTTGACCCACATGGCACAGGTCATTTATAGGTAGTCTGGATTACCTGCCCCTTACCACTATCGTTATTGGGTCAGGCAAACTGTAATCATGGCGGCCTCCTCGGTCATACTTCAGGTATTACGTTTTCTTAATCTTGCATGATCATTTCTGACGATAGTTACTTTAGTAGGAGTTCAGTACCAATAGGTAATTCAATTTCAATTTTTCTGATTACACGTATATTTAGCGTATGATTAACAAAAATGTGTCTCATTAGAATTTCGGATACTTTATTTAGCATAAACTGTAACCGAACGACTAAAAAAGGGTATCCACTGTAATTCTTGTACAATGATCCTTTGATTTAAGCCTGTGTAGTGAGAAATGTTCTTTTGGAAACATAATTATCCAGTATCGAATTCAAGGGGCGCGATCATTATCATGCTTTGCCTGACGTACTTTTACCTGTTAGTACGACCGGGAACCAGACTAAATTATAGGAAGTAACTCCACCGTTATAATATTTCTTGTACTTGTATGAGTATAATTATAAACTTCAAACAGTCAGAGGTCAGCTAGATTAAGTTGATTAAACCCTAGATATGTTAGTACATGTTTAAATGAATTAATTAAATCTGTCTGAATCTTTACTTAATTATAAATACAAGCCTTTATAACTCATTATCGTTGATCAGTTCAGTCTTTTAATCATGTAAACTCAGTCATAAATCTTAGAAATATGTTATAAAATACTATCTTATTATTATTTATGGGTAATTATTAGATTATTGCTAATTAAAGATAGAACCCTGATGCCAGCTGTCTGGCTATGCCAAATGAAATTTTGAAGAATTTTAGGAAATTATTTAAGAATTTGTGTACTTTGTTTTATTCCATGATTGCTTTTCCATATTGGAAGCCTTATCATTATATTATAATCAGATGGAATAGTCATAAATATAATTTATTTTTTATTAACCAAAACTCTTTAAATTCTCATTTATGTAATATTCAATATCACGCTTGGATTGATTTAACAAATGGTCTTAGAATGGTTATTATAAATTCTTCAATGATGATTACTTATATCATGTGTCAGCTTTGACACTGTCTTGTCTGCACTATCAATTAAATGATGGGTCCGTCCACTCTTTAGGCTGCATCTAATAATGTGCAGACCACGGCTATATCTTTACTTGGAACTTTAAGTGTCTAGAGTAGACAAATTAGATGGAAGAATTTCTTCCTTTGCTGGTCTTTGATCAGTGTTGCCCTCACCATTTCACAACTTGGCTTGCGACCAGCTATTGCAATGCATTTAATACTGAAGCCTTTGTCACTGATCAGTCTTGAGTTAATGGTACCTTGAGGCCCTATGAGAAATAGTGTCTTGTGTTTTGCAAGTCTTGTGAGAGATTCCTTGAAATTTGTGAATGTGATACTCAAATGTAGCTGTAAGAGAGATAAGCATGATACTTGTTGTATGCCGGTACAAAATATTGTGACTTGTTTATGATATGCACACAATCTTCTCTAACAACAGATGTCATCATTGCAAGTTGATAGGAGTTTCCTTCAAGTCAAGAAAAAACAATGTGATATCTTCACCTGTTCTGCACAAATTGATTTTTGTATGCTCCTAGTACTGTGAGTTACTGTAACTGTTTAAATGGCTCACATAGACTGCAAGGCAGTAACAGTTGTTAGAATGAGTTCTCAAAGGCTACAGGAAAATTATTCTGGGTTTGAACTGCTGCCTTTATGTTTTATCACTTATTAAGTATGGGTGGTTTATGAATATTACTCTTGAGCTCAGAATAAGCAGGGGCAGAGGCAGAAAAAAGAGGGCAGGGCACATTGAAGGGTGATGTTATGAAAGTAACTTATAATTTCTGCATAGGAGGAGCAAAATGGGAGGAAGGAGAGATAAGGGCAAAGGTACATTGTGCCCTTATAATTGAACAATCACAAGGTCTTATGTAATTTCCTTGTTTAATATGAACACTTGTGCCTACTGTCTAGCTGAAATCAAACTTCCAAACTAAAAGAATCATACTGGTTTGCAACTCTAAAATAGTTCACAGAAATATTAAAAGCTGAGAGTTGATTCTGCCAGTGTAGTTTTTGTCAGAAGTCATTTTATAGTTTATACTTATCTCTATTTATATAATATTTTAGTACAACATGTTATGATTATATCAGCTATAAAACATTATCTTATACTTAACTGATGGGGGAAAAGAGATCATGAAAAATCAGTTTTTGAATATTATCTATTTTATGTAATATATAAGATTGAGACTCACTCGATGAAATTTTACATTAAAAGCTTATCTTTTTCTATTTTGGAATTGATAGAATTTCATATTGGGAAGTCTTTAACTGAAGAATATACAGTAAAATGCCTCAACAGCCTGGTGAGTGGTAAAGTTAAGCTTATTTGGCTGTTTAACCTAGGGTAAAACCTCTCTACTATTATAATCAGTTGCAGGATTAAGCTATCGTAGCTGATATAAACCATTACCATGCTGATCATGCATGGAATATTAAAGCCTTTTCTTGTAGTATTATAGAATGACCTGCATTCTGCACATTTAAGTGTAGCCTGGTCTAACTGCATTGTGGTTGCTAAATTTTACATTTTAATTTATATCACCATTGAATTGATCATTATAAAGCTGCTCCAAGTTTAAGACTAGGCTTGTTCATTTATTAAACTTCAGCCAATTAAGGGTTAAAAGATGGATCTGTTGTGTATTTTAGTGTTTATCAGAAAATGCCAGAAAGGGATAGATCATTTTTAAGTGGCTAAAATGTTAAGAGTTGGCTGTAATATTTTAGGAAGACATTAATTGGAAGGTTTTACTGTACTTGGAAATTTTTAGTGTAAAAGTAATGTGTTAAAGTGATTTTAGTAATCAACTAAAAGTGCCAAGATTTTCAATGAGTGCTTCTAATATAAACATAAATCATAAATACAAAAAGATCAGACTTTAGATTAAGTTTAATATCTTGTTTATTAAAAAGGATATATAACTGTTTAATATCGTCTTACAGGTGGATTTATTCCAGATATCTCCATGGGTACTATAATCCAAATATACCCAAGGATCTGAACACACCCTTCTCTTAGGTATATATTGGAACCATCCATAAAGTTTTGATACTTGGATTAGAAATGATATTTTTTGTGTGAATACCTCTCCCCCTGTTGAAGTTTTTAATAAATTATATAAACTTGCAAAAAGTTATTGATAGTGGAATTCAAAATTTTATACTTTCCCTGTGGAAAATATCATGTAACCCCCCCCCCCTCTCGTTGGAAATTTGTATTATTATCTGGTGCACAATTTATTATTGATACATGAGTTATCTCCCTTTACATTAGTGCCATATAACAAGAATTGTGAGACATTGAGTCTCCAGTTTGAAGTTTTCACTGTTTTCTATGATAATATGTTTGATAAGATAGACTGTAATGTGCAATGATGCAATGCTGCAATATTTGATTGAGTATCGGTGTAAATTTACCACATATGATGTCTGGTGTCAAATGCTGTTTAAATATAATATTCTTAGATTTTACAATGTTAACCATATCACATTGTTATCACCAATCTTAATAATTGCTGCATAATTCTTCTAATGCCCATGTCCAAGGATTACTGATTTTTGTTGTATTATGCTGATAGGATAATTATTTAAATCAATGTTAAGGCTTATTTTTATTTAAAGGGCAGTCCAATGGCCCCTCCCTTTTAACATTTTTTTAAATGCATATTTTTCCTGATCTTGAGTTTTAATAATCTTTGAATTTTTTCCTCAAATTTTTTTAAACAAATTAATTGTGATATTTTTTTCCAAATGTTCTTAATTTTTACATACTTAAAGGTCCCTAAAGGCCCCTTCCCTCAAATACTTATAAAAAGCCCTTACATTATACATATTATAGGTGTATCTCCCATTCTTCAACATTCCCTTTTTATACGCCCGAAGGGTCGTATTATGTTATGGCGCCGCTCGTCCGTCCGTCCGTCCGTCCGTCTGTCCGTCCGTCTTCCTTGTGTGGACAACTCCTCCCTCATTTCTTGGCCAATTTTCGTCAAACTCCCTCTGATGATAAACATTGATGCCTAGTTGTGCGTAAAGTGGAGATAATTCAATTTTTTTTATTCGACTTTGAATTACTTCCCCTTTCATATATCACTATATATGCAATATGTTAATAAAGTCAAAATGGCAAGCAATGAAAAACTTGTCCGGACAATAACTGAACCACCAATGTACCTAGGTTCACCAAATTTTATGTGAGGGTAGCCCTTGTGTCAAGGATATGCCCTATTGGTTTTGGGGCTCCTGGGTCAAAGGTCAAGGTCACAGGGGCATCATATTGAAAAACCTTGTCCGGACAATAACTCCTCAACGACTGTACCTAGGTTCACAAAATTTTATGTGAAGGTAGCCTTTGTGTCAAGGATGTTCCCTATAGGTTTTGGGGCCCCAGGTTCAAAGGTCAAGGTCACAGAGGCATCATATCGGAAAACTTTGTCGAGACAATAACTGAACCACCAATGTACCTAGGTTCACCAAATTTTATTTGCGAGTAGCCCATGTGTCAAGCGTATGCCCTATTGTCTTTGGGGCCCCTGGGTCAAAGGTCAAGGTCACAGGGGCATCATATTGATAAACCTTGTCCGGCCAATAACTCAACAACGACTGTACCTAGGTTCACAAAATTTTATGTGAAGGTAGCCCTTGTGTCAAGGATGTGCCCTGTAGGTTTTTGGGCCCCAGGTTCAAAGGTCAAGGTCACAGAGGCATCATATGGAAAAACTTTGTCCAGACAATACCTGAACCACCAATGTACCTAGGTTCACCAAATTTTATGTGAGAGTAGCCCATGTGTCAAGGATTTGCCCTATTAGATTTGGGGCCCCTGGGTCAAAGGTCAAGGTCGCTGGGGCATCATATTGAAAAACATTGTCCGGGTAATAACTCAACAATGACTGCACCTAGGTTCACCAAATTTCATGTGAGAGTTGCCCATGTGTCAAGGATGTTCCCTATTGGTTTTGGGGCCCCTGGGTCAAGTTTAAACCATCAACCAGAAGATATCAAATGTTCAATCAATATGTTAATAAAGTCAAAATGGCAAACAATGGAAATAATGCTATATTTAATAAGTAACATGAAATAAGTTCACCAAATTTTATGTGAGGGTAGCCCATGTGTCAAGGATGTTCCCTATTGGTTTGAGGTCCCTGGGTCAAAGGTCAAAGTCACAGGGGCATCATATGGAAAAACCTTGTCAGGACAATAACTAAACAATGCTTGTACCTAGGTTAACCAAAATTTTATGTGGATCAGCCCATTTGTCAAGGAGTAATGTGTTGATAGCTCTTTGGTTGAGGATGTTCCCTTTTGATTTGGAGACCCTAGGGTCTAAAGTCAAAGTCACTGGGACTTAATTTATATTGAAACATTTTCCGGACAATAACTCAATAATGATTGTACCTAGGTTCACCGAATTTTATTTAAGTGTAGCCTAAATGTCTAGCATATGCCCCTTTGGTTTTAGGCCCCTGGATCAAAGGTCAAAGTCACAAGGAAATCATGAGGAAAAACCTTGTCCAACAACCAACTTTATCTAAGATCACCAAATTTTATGTATCAATACTCTTTGGGTCAAGGGTGAGAACTTTTGGTTCTGAGGCCCCAGGGCAAGGTCACTGGAAGTTTGTATGGGAAAACTTTGTGCCGGTGATAACTCAACCATGGCTGTACCTAGGTTCTCAAAATCTTTGCTTTGGATAGCCCTCCAGTTAAGGATGGGACCTATTCTGATATCCAGGGGTCATTTATCAAGGTCACAGGGACTTCATATGAGATAGAACACAGCATGGACTGCACACGGGCGTATAATGCCCCGCCCAGCGGAGCTCTTGTTGATGCTTGGTTTGCAAGTTACTAATGCAATGTGTCTGTAAGTGCAATGCATTGATAATACTTAGATTTCAAAAGCTTAAAAGACTATAGTGATTCAAGGAACATGATTACACTTACCCACTTACCGCTTTGGAACTGGAACATCAAAGAACTAAAAAAAAGAAATCCGTTTTGTGCAGTCTTGATCTAAAGCTTCAGTCCCATAAACATAAAATAGCCATGAGGGCACCGTACGGGTGCTGAGCGATCAAGCTCCGCAAGGACCCGTACAAACTCTTGCAAGCCCGTACGGACGGTTACGTTTTTACCAGGGTCCGTGAAATGAGCCCAGGATACACGTATCAGTTTCAGAGTCAAATCGTAAACAAAATCGTGGCTGAGTATGGATTAAACATTTCTATTTTCTTGCTACGGCTCTGTACGATGTGTTGTTTTGTACCATGTGCGTACCGACACGTTGATACGCAAGGCCTTCCACAGCCTACGACTGTCTGCATGTACGGGTTCGTAACAAGCCATGATTTTATGGGACTGAGGCATTAGGCTTTTTCTCCCAACATTGATAAAAGCCCTAAAATGATCCTGGGGTTAATTGTGTCCCCTTCTTGCTTGTTATGAGTATAACTTTGTTATCTATGCTTTAGATGACTTAAAACTTGCTTTGCAAGTTTCTTGCGATGCATGCATGATTCAAAAAGCAATGAAGTATTGCTAGACATTCAATATTGTGGAGTTTTGGAATTATTTCTGTTTGATTGATTATCAAGTTACACATGTAACTTGTAGAGTTCTTGTTTATAAATACATACCTAACATAAGCTGTTGTCATCAACAAGTCTGTTGTATAAATGTATGATGTTGTTTCTATCAGTCAGTAGAAAAAACAAAACAAATGTTATAGCCAGAAAACACCCATGTAGATCTTTAACTGTTGTAGCTATTATTCAAACACAACAATAGAATCATTCTTGTAGAAATATTCAAGCTATTTATCATTTATATGTTTACAAGTAATAGTATACAACTTTTTGATCATTTTTCTGTGTATTTTGTTAGCATGGATGATTTCAGCACACAAAGTAATTATTCATAAGATTTTTCCCTATTTTCTGGGATGGATCCAGTAGAGAGGTCGGAAATATCAGCCCACCTACTTTGAACTTTGAAATATTCTTCAAATGGAAGTTCAAGTTTGTCTGGGAACTGTGAGTTTTGGATCTTGACTTTCCTTAAAAATTCTGTATTTGATTTGTTTTTGCATTTGATTCTTTTAACAGTTTTGGCATTTGATATTCTAAACTGAGTTTTGGCATTTGATTTTCCAAGCAGATTTGATATTTGATTTTCTGTAAACAGTTTTGGTGATAGGCTGCCTAACCAGTTTTGGCTTTTGACTCCTCAAACAGTAACTTCTTGCTTGCTAGGCTCTCTAAACAGTTTTGGTTAGTGACTCCTGACCCAAGTCTTATTATGGATTAGACATTTTTCCTCAGACAGTAAATTCTAGATCAACCCCTGCAGGTATATTTGTTATATTTTGCCAGCATGGATGATTTGAACAGACAAAAGTGTAATTATTCCAAATATTAGAGTATCTGGTAAAAAACTTATCATTTCAAACAACCCACAGTATACTATTCTTTCTATGATGTATCAGTTTTCATTTTTGAATGGTTTTTACAGTTGTGCCAAGAATTGATGCTTTTGTTTTCTACATACAAAAGACTGGTAGTTTAGAATGACATGTGATTGTCAGTATGAAGAAACGTTAGATGACTTGCATTATACAATATAAACTGTTATAACTATTAGTTACTATGTCAATGACGTCAGGTACAGTTCAATGACTTCTGATTTATTCTTTGAAATGTTCTTTGACATGCCTCAGGGGAGGCATATTATTTTCTAAATATAACGCATATTTCCTTATTGATATTTCACAGCCACATCAATGGCAGTTGGTAGTGCACAAGTCAAGGGGTTGTACTGCTTGGCTTAAAGGGCATGACATACTTTCTCTGAGTTTGGTCATGAAATCATTTCTATTGCCATTCTCCCTCCTACTGGTTAACAGCTTATTATAAATCCCGAGATTGAGCTTTTCCAGGAACAGTGAATAGGTTGCTACAAAGTGTTAAATGCTATGGGGCTTAACACCACCATAAAAGATGTTCCATGTTTTGTCCAGGATTGCAAATTGTTGCAATGGTAAATGTAGGGTTCTGCTCTAAAGGGGAAATGCTTCCATTTATGTGCTTTGGCCACAACAAGTTGATCATATGTTCTATGGATTCGCTCCCACCTTAATTTTGATGGTTTTTACACAAAAAAAAATTTTATTTCCTCACTCGCTCATAAAAATTTGGTCAAACCGCTATATAAAGCAAGTGAATAAAGACTTTCTTAATTTTTTTTCTTCGCTTGCTCCCCCCATTTGTTTTTCAGAAAAATCCATAGAACACATGATCAACTTGTTGTGGCCTAATTTCCAGTCTTGGTACTCTAGCATTGGTCTGATCATACTCTTTAATACATTATACCGTGACAATACATGTTTTTGTTCCAAATATATGTCAACTCGGCAAATTCAAGTACCTAAGCTTACAGGTCATGCTGACTTCAAATCTTGTTGAAATTAGCAGCAAGCTTTTTAAGACTGTGGGTGCAATTGATTGTAAACTTTAAATACAAAAGTTTGTAACTGGTTAAAGTCCTGTGGTGCTTTTCACAAAAATTCTTACGAAAAAGATCTTCGTAAGTCAGTTTCATATATTATAGTAGCATTTCAAAGTCAGACCGATAATAAGCATAACTATGATATGATATTCAAAAGGTATACACAATTTTACACAATTTGTATTATATTTAAAATCAATAAGCCAAAAAATGAGCGTATTATTGATAATTCTTGCTTTTGACTTACAAAGATTTATTTCGTTAGAATTTTTGTGAAAAGCACCACTGGTTGCTGCAGATCATCCTCTTTCAGGGAAATTCAACAATATTGTCAATTTTCCTCTTATATTGAGAGTAAAGTAACATTTGTAGAAGAATGAACCATACTAAGAGAGTAGATTTGTATATGAGTCTCTTCTTCAGTAATCTTTTCACTGCTACTTTTAAAGACCTGATATGTTCACTAACGCCATTTCTTAGTGCGTTTAAAGTAAGCCATTCATCTTTAATGAGTGAAAAAATGTTGAACACCAAAAAATCTATAAAAAACAAAAACATAACAAAAGCAACCACAACAAACCATTGGCTAGGATATTTCTTACTGACATTTTCTACAGCTTGTCTGTGACAACCTATCATTATAAATTACATAAATTGTCTGTGATTACTGCAAATCTTACCAGTAAAATTTCTCTGCATTTCCTGCTGCAAGCAAGCAGCGTTTAACAATTGTCTGTAATTCTTTCAAGTATTTTAGTATCTCGTTAATCACTCAAGAAAACCTTGTAGTATAATGATCATTGTGAACCATGTAACTTGTCATTTCTTTTTGTGTATAATTATTTTGTTGTCTTTTAATACTAGTATTTTATCATTTATCTATGAGTGCCAATTAACTAATTGAATGTAACACAAATTGCTTGTAATTACATATTTAAGAAACAATTAGGCCAAGGGAAGAAATATTTCTTGTTTTAAGGTTTGAATTATCTACCTTGATATTGGATAAAGTTAACTTTAAATGATCAGGGTCAGGATAAATTTGGTGTTTTGGGGTCTGGACACTTCTAAGGAATGTATCATATCATTGCTTATTGCATTAGAATTCAGAATATTACTTTGGGTGACAAATTTCCCTCCTTGGAAGTATTCTGTTGTTGGTCTGATCTATCAGTAAAAATCATGCCTGGATCTGTCCTTTACATTATTAAAACCTGGGTCGATAGCGCAATTGGTAGCGTGCCGGGATTTGGATACTCGTGCCCGAGGGGGTGCGAGTTCGAATCTCACCCGGGGAGGTTATACCCTTCCATGAAAATTTGACAATAATGTTGATTTTCATCCATTGATTAGATAATATGGAGAAGATTCCGGCCTTGTTGAAGGGTTGGTGAGTTCTGGTTATAGACAATGGTCCAGGAAAGCTAGGTTAGGTTCGCTGGACGCTGTAAAATGACCTAAAATTGTGTTCACACGGCGTTAACTCCAATAAATAAATAAATAAATTTACATTATTAAACCATTCCAAAGAACTAGTATAGATAATACATGACCACATGGTGAAAGTGTTGCAAAATGCTGGTGCAAAAGGTACTGCTATTGTATGGCTTCACCATTGCTCTTTGAGTTGGTGATTCATAGTTGTTAAAGAGGCTTTTTTGCACCATACACAATTTTCATCTATTGCTTATGAGATTTCTTTCTCAGTCATTCCTTTCATGATGGAAGCTTTAAGCATAGACCAAATAATATTTGTGATCTTTACTGTTTGAAGATTTTGGAGGAAATTATGGACAAATCTGATAAGGTTTGCATAGAAGCTACTTTGATTCATTTTGAATGTATCAGTATAATCTTAACAATTTAATTCAATGTTTATCCATCAATATTTAGAAACAAACATCAGTATGTTTTATGTACAAGTTTGTTTTTAATTTATGTTCTATATCAAAACATAGGAGGAATGATGGATGCTACTAATTTAATACTCACAGAAATATCTTTGATTAGATATAAAAGTCTTGTCTTTCTGATGGAATACAGTTGTTCATCTTCCATGTTTTATGTATTAGTGGAACTGGTTCTTCATTAAGATTTATTTAGAGAAATTACTTGCATCCGATTTTATTTTCTACCCAATGAGTCATTAATATTGATCATAAGGTTGGTCTGACTTTATGTTATTTTGATGCAATGGTTATTAGGGCTGCAACGATTCGATTCGATACATCGAAACTCGATTGCAAGGGTGCCGATTCGATTTCGATTCGGGACCCGCGAGTTTCGATTCGATACTGACTTTTAAAAGTGTCTACATAAGTTACAACGATAAAAGCAAAGGCGCGCCTTAAAGTCAAAGTATACGTTGACAGTGAAACTGGGTTTCACTTTGTTACATTTCTGTTAAATTTCCATTACGATTTTATGTAGCATGATTGGTAACTCTGTTCCAAATATACATTCTATAGTATATGCCCCGATCCTCCGCCAATTGGGTCGGTGTGATTGAATTTTACCTGTTCTGACAAACTGGAAGATTTTAGGCTCCGCATGGGAAAGCCAAATTTTGTTGTTAGTTTATTCAAATTTAAATAGTTTTGCATGCACAGTGAATGTTTAACTTATATGTACAATAGGATACCAAGAACTGCATCTTTCTACAATTTATGATCCATGCTGTCAATACGTTTTAAGTCGATATTACATAAATAATACATTTTCACGACATTTACATTCGTACCCAATCCATTTCGTACTTGAATAAAGCAAATATTAATTATCAGAATTTCGTGTTAACTAATTTAAGTAACGCTTTTATTTAATTAATATTTTTTAGTTTTAAGCTCAAATATATGTATAAATGCAAATTTGTAGTAAATTGTATTAATAAAAGAATCGAAGCGAAAAAAATCAAATCGAAGAAAAAAGTATCGAATCGCATCGAATCGAATTTCTGGTGAATCGTTGCAGCACTAATGGTTATGGCCGCCCATATCTTCTGCTTCATTTTTGTAGTTCAAATAAATCAAGCACAGCTTGACTGAGTGAAACCTGAGAACATGTTCTTAAATTATGATTTAATCAAATTTACCTTTTGGATATACTTGAGTTACAGCCCTTGAATTCATCATGAAAAGTGTGTTAATTGTTTGTTAACAGTTGGTAATTGCATTAAATGCACAGTTTTATTGCCTGCATTGAAGTGGGGCTGTATTACATCTCTTTGATTTATTAAGTTTTATGTCAAGTTTGTTTCATGGGAGATATTTTACCGTCTTTGAATAAAATGTTTTAATGCTGTATGAAGCTCTGATCCCGGAGGGCATTTTGCATTAGGCTGTCTGTCTAAAGACTCAAATCTTGCTAATAAAATCAAAACATGTACAGGTATGTCCTCCAGACTTTGTAAAAAGATGCCACCTGTCAAGATCTTCATTTTAAGCTATATTTTGATTATCAATGTCAAGGTTAAAAAGCTTAAGTGCAGATTTTACATTTTGGTTGCACTAGTGACCTAAATTTGGAAATTGCTGTTTGATGGTTAATTTTTTATCACATTTTTGTGAGTACATGAATTTTTTAGATTAATGTATTTATGGGAAACACATAAAGAATAATTTCCATAGGGCAACACCACTTGATCAGGGTAGGTTTGGTATTCAATATTGAGTGGTTTGTGTCATTGAGATTTAGTGGTTTGTGATCATGCTGCTGAGGATGCTGGGTAAAAATGGTGTAAAACAAAAACTAACAAACAAATAAAATATGGAAAGAATCTAAATTACCTAACATTTATATTTATTCCCTAGTGAAGAGCACTATATTACAACACAAGTCTACGAGTATAAAGCCTAACATGGGCATTTTTTATCATTGACTTTTTATTCTGTTGGTACTATGCAGCATTACTACAAGGCACAATGGAAGTTGCTACTTCTCTATGACAATTTTCTAGTTAACTGCTTACCGTAAATGTTTCATATTGACATTATATTAAAATAGCAGAGTCTATAAATTATGTGGTAAAGATGACCTTCTTGACTTGATAAGTATTTGTTTCTGTAAATTTTCAATAAAATAACACTTGAATGTTTAGTATACCTGTCTGTGATTTCTTGAAACATAACAGACTAGTATTTTAGACTTTTCTTCAACAATCCATTATCGTTTAGAACAAATATTTATATGTAGAACTCTATTTTTGTATACTTTCAAAAACTTCTAAGTTGGGATGTAGGCACCGTGGAATTGATTTTAATTCTCGGAATTTTATTTTCATGATATACTGCCTCTGTGAACCATATGAATGATATCAAATTCTGACAGAATTTGGCAATCACATAGTTTTATATGTATGTTAGAGCCAACATTATTATCTTTACAACTTTTCAACATTGGTGTTTGCTGTGCCTTGGGTTTTATCTTGTTTTCAGTGTTTTCAGTTTTTCTTTCGTGAAAAGTACACCAGATATATGGAATTTGGACTTTACTAGAAAAGTGTTTGAACATTATTGCAAGGAAAGCTAATTGTATTTAATGCACTGAGGTTGTTAATGTTTGTGATATTTTGGAACTTGTGGGCGTTTTTCGTTTATGAAGTTTCAACCCACTAATTTTCGACTGGGTGTGTGTTGTTTATGTATTTTGTGCTGCATTCAAAATTGGATTAATTACAGCATCATTGCATAATTGAGATTGATTTTTATGCTCCTCATGACTAACCCTTTGGCATTTTTGTCTGAACAAGATTTTTAGTCTTCCACGTATTGATGATCGTTAAAACTTGGACTACCCACAAACACAAGGAAGTGTAGACCTATAACAATTTCCTGGATACTAAAATATCTGAAACTTTCAAGAACTTTCTAGAACAACACAAAAGAGAAATTTTCATGTTTGATTAGAGATAATGACTGGTTGATGTTATCTGCGGACATTTCATAGGTTGTTACTATTTTTAGACACTGTTGATTTATTTCTGGAAACATTGGCAACAGAGTTCATTATCATTGTGTTGAGTTCATAAATTTTAACAGATTTGGCAGAATTTTTGCATCTCATAATTCTCATCTTGTCTGGAAGTATATTATGGAAACATTTACAAGTAATGACATTTGATAAGAAATCGATGACCATTCTGATTGTATGATTTATTTCGATTGTAGTTTAACACTTAATAATCTGAAGTGTGTCTGCAATGTGCTGAGCAAAAATTAAGATTTGTTTTTACAACCTTAATATTTCGACTTGTATGCATCGTTTATAGTATAGTACTTAGGGTGAACTGTGTTTTACTCAACTTTTGACTCAGATATTTCTAGTTTTTTGGAAATTAATCAATTTCGTTATATTGGTCGCTATGTGGGATGGAAAAACAGTTGAGTTTACATCAAAGCAGATATACCTACCTCCAAAGGTTTCATACAAAAAAGAGGTATGTTTTGTAATCTTTGTTTTATCTTTTGTTTTATTAAACAAGAAAGCTGAGGTGTACTTATCTTTTATCTGTTAATCTATTTATTAAATCTTTTATGGAAGGTGGCAGCTTAATTTTTTTTGAAAGGTCAAGGTCACTGCTTTTGATCTGGGGTCAAGGTTAGCTGGTCAACATTATAATCTATATGTTAGATATGGAATGCCATGCTCAATTACTTGAATTCTGCCCATGCATATCTCAATAGATTAAGAACTTCCATTTTGCAATAATTTTTATGCATACATGTTTCAATTATAAATTTCATTCAAAACAGCCCCTTGATAGTCAGATAGTTATTGATTGTGACTTAATTATTGTAACTTATTGTATACTAAGTTTTTTAGTTGGAGAAATGTTTGACAGACAATTTAGGGTTTTGAACTTTGACTGTTGATTTTATTACTTCAATTGTTGATGTTGAAGCAATGTATACAATACAATACATAACATATGTGTTTAACATAGTTTTTATGTTTGCATAATTATGTATGCATTTGGACTTGTACCTTGCCTTGCTGAGAGATCAGATATGTGGTTGTTTAGACTTGCCAGTTTGCCGTGATAGTTAAGGGCCAGTATGCATGAGGGATGCTTGCTTATAAGCCATTGATGTCCAATAGCAGTTTGAAACATATCACCACCCACTTAACAATCTTACTACTGCTCTATCTCTCTTGCTTAGTTTGCAAACTTGTTCCTTATCTCCAGACTCTCTGAAAATATTTCATGGAGAGTTTATCATAACATGGTTTATCAAGTAGACACTGATTGGTAAAGTATGTCTGAGCTTATCTGATGAAAACTTCACTTATTTCAAAATATTGATACTATGATACCAATAATTATAGTATAGGATAGCATTTTTATGATTCTTTTGGGTAAATATGTTTACTTGAGTTAAATTGATACTTTGGGTTACAATAACAATGAAATTGCAGCAGACTGGTTTATGTTTTTGAAAACTTTTGGCAACAGCAGACTGGTTTATATTTTCTATAAACTTTTGGCCTTTTTATATGTCTTCAAGCAGACAGTTATATTTATTGCTTCAGCTTTTGGTTTCAGAAATAGATATTTTGGGGAACAATTGAAATCTGATTGAAACTTTAAGCCTTAAAATAATTTTGGCATTTCTCCTATCAGACTGAACATAGAGTCATTGATAGGAATTATCATACATATCCTGTACAGAGAACATTTCCTGATACAACAATGAAACCTCCATTAATGGCCACTCTTAAAAGACAACCACCATTAACAACAGTCATCTTTCCTCTCTCTACCAAAACTAGCTTTTAATAACTACTAAAAACAATAGCCTCATATAAAAACTGAATTTGATGATTAGAAAAGTCCTACTAGTGACGATGTAGAGAGGTTTTACTGTATTTGGTGCTAACAAAGTCCTTCTAGTGGCTGTTGTAGAGATGTTTCACTGTATTTGGTTGTTACAGAGTCGTGTTAGTGGCTGTTGTAGAGAGGCTTTACTGTATTTAGTTGTTACAGAGTCCTGCTAGTGGCTGTTGTAGAGAGATTTTACTGTATTTGGTTGTTACAGAGTCCTGCTAGTGGCTGTTGTAGAGATGTTTCACTGTATTTGGTTGTTACAGAGTCATGTTAGTGGCTGTTGTAGAGACATTTCACTGTATTTGGTGCTAACAGAGTCCTGCTAGTGGCTGTTGTAGAGATGTTTCACTGTATTTAGTTGTTACAGAGTCCTGCTAGTGGCTGTTGTAGAGATGTTTAACTGTATTTGGTGCTAACAGAGTCCTGTTAGTGGCTGTTGTAGAGATGTTTAACTGTATTTAGTTGTTACAGATCTGCTAGTGGCTGTTGTAGAGATGTTTAACTGTATTTGGTGCTAACAAAGTCCTTCTAGTGGCTGTTGTAGAGATGTTTCACTGTATTTAGTTGTTACAGAGTCATGTTAGTGGCTGTTGTAGAGATGTTTAACTGTATTTGGTGCTAACAGAGTCCTGCTAGTGGCTGTTGTAGAGATGTTTCACTGTATTTAGTTGTTACAGAGCCCTGCTAGTGGCTGTTGTAGAGATGTTTAACTGTATTTGGTGCTAACAGAGTCCTGTTAGTGGCTGATGTAGAGAGGTTTTACTGTATTTAGTTGTTACAGAGTCCTGCTAGTGGCTGTTGTAGAGAGATTTTACTGTATTTGGTTGTTACAGAGTCCTGCTAGTGGCTGTTGTAGAGATGTTTCACTGTATTTGGTTGTTACAGAGTCATGTTAGTGGCTGTTGTAGAGACATTTCACTGTATTTGGTGCTAACAGAGTCCTGCTAGTGGCTGTTGTAGAGACATTTCACTGTATTTGGTGCTAACAGAGTCCTGCTAGTGGCTGTTGTAGAGATGTTTCACTGTATTTAGTTGTTACAGAGTCCTGCTAGTGGCTGTTGTAGAGATGTTTAACTGTATTTGGTGCTAACAGAGTCCTGTTAGTGGCTGATGTTGAGAGGTTTTACTGTATTTAGTTGTTACAGAGCCCTGCTAGTGGCTGTTGTAGAGATGTTTAACTGTATTTGGTGCTAACAGAGTCCTGTTAGTGGCTGATGTAGAGGTTTTACTGTATTTAGTTGTTACAGAGTCCTGTTAGTGGCTGTTGTAGAGAGATTTTGGTGTATTTGGTTGTTACAGAGTCCTGCTAGTGGCTGTTGTAGAGATGTTTCACTGTATTTGGTGCTAACAGAGTCCTGTTAGTGGCTGATGTAGAGAGGTTTTACTGTATTTGGTTGTTACAGAGTCCTGCTAGTGGCTGATGTAGAGAGGTTTTACTGTATTTGGTGCTAACAGAGTCCTGTTAGTGGCTGATGTAGAGAGGCTTTACTGTATTTAGTTGTTACAGAGTCCTGCTAGTGACTGATGTAGAGAGGTTTCACTGTTTTTGATTGTTACAGAGTCCTGCTAGTGGCTGTTGTAAAGAGATTTCACTGTATTTGATGCTCTGAGCATCACTTTTGTTAATGTTGATAGATTAAAAACTTGAAGATATCAGATTATATTTTTCCAAAAATTTCTAGCACAAGTTAATTAATCTAGTTAATTAATTTTGCTGATTGATTTACGTACTTTCTTCATTAGGATATATGTTAGCAGTTTATTATTGGTTTTCTTGTACTATCTAGCTTTGACCATCTAGTTAAAACCTTATTAGACCGTGACCTTTTGCTTAGAATATGTTTTTTATGTAATTTCAAATGAGCTGATGCCCTCATTTTTGATTATAAGCCTTATAGTGTAAAAAGCTATATCTCATGATATTTGTTTTGAAAAAATCAATTATGTTTTTGGTGGGTTTAAGGCTGTAGCAACACATTGTATAGGTCATATAACAGCATCCAGCACACCTAACCTAGCTTTCCTGGACTCTTGTTTATAACCAGTACTTTTCTACCCTTCCACAAGGCCATAAACTTCTCTATATACCCTATTAATGGAGGAAAATTGACATTATTGTCAATGAAAGTGTATAACCTCCCCGGGTGGGATTTGAACCTGTACCCTCTTCGTGAATAATTTGGTATATATTAATTATAAGAAACAATTGGCATAAAGTGAGGCAATTATATTCAACTGTGTGTATTAAAGCCCCTATATCAAAAGTAAGTCTGTTTTTTGGCTGCAAAGAAAATAGACATTAATCTATTTCAATCACCTCTAATGAACAAGGTTTTTTAAATATATGCAAATATTGCTTAGATATGTTCATGTTATTTATTGTATTTCAAAGTGAAAGTAGATTGAAACCGAAAGTAGAATTCGATTTTCAATACTTTAAACAATAGTTTTGATCAGAGTATTTTAAAGATGTACAGTCATATTAGAGAAAAACTTACTCCGAATTACATTATTGAGCTTATAAACTATTTTGGATCAGGCATATTAAACATCAGCGTATAAATGAATATAGTGTGCTCTTATAAAAGTACCCCACTTTTTTAAGAATTGGACACTTTGTCAGACTCAAATTAAGAAAGCAGAATGGTTTGAACTGTTTATTGTGTCCCTAATACATGTTATATTTTGATAACTTCATGATTGTATAACAGTTTTCTAGTCTACTGTTAATGAAAATATCTTCATATAGTGGCTTTAAATCAGAGGGACATATTTTTACAAAATGTCATAATAGAATGTGAGCCACCAGGTACATCTTTAAATGTGACATTATATCAGTTGTAGTTTTATACACTTTAAGGTCTATGATCATTATAAACTAGATATTGCACAGTGATTGACAATCTATTAGAATTCATTGTAATGATTGTTGGTTTATTATGGGACTACCAAACAATTCAGTGATTTGCTCTTGGAATGAACATGTTTTTGTTGCGGTGTTTTATGTTTATTGCACACTAAATGATAAGTTATTGCATTATTTGCATTATGACATGACAAAATCATGTTCCTTAATATCAACAGTTTTGTATTATTTTATACCATTGTACTGAATTCCATTAAATATACAATCTTTATTACTATTTTCTTATATTTCCTATGATAGTATTTTTGTTATGTTTTATGGAATTGTACTTGATCCAATTTTCCTTGAATTATTGTTACACTAAATCTTTCATTGTTGTAATAGTAAAAACACAGTTTTAAATCTGGTTTTGCTTAATGCATGCTCTAATCATTTTCGGGACAGACAAAGCAGATTTTTATGGGTTAACTGTTCAATTCCTAACTCAAGGCTGAGTAAAGGCAATACTTTTATGTCCAGAGTTAAACCCACATTAATGGTTTCTTTGGTTGAGATTAATGCTCAAAAACAAAACATTACATACTGGTCATAATCCCAGTGGTCAGTCAACCTCTATTCTCACTGTTCCTGGAAAGGCTAAATCTCTGAACTTTGCTGTTAACCAGTTAGTAGGTGCATACTTTCATCAGTGACTCAGACAACTGCTCTACATGATTTAGTATCAGTGGTAGGAGGGAGAATTGCCATAGAAGTTATTTCATGACCAAGTTCTACGAAGTTCTATGCTCTATCTGGGAACTGAACCACCCTGAGTGAACCCTTCAATCAGTACTTGTCAACTACGGTGTACCTACCTAACTGAGCTGGTGATTATTATTTGCTGACCACTTGAGCCATTTGGAAATTTTGTACCTCTATTGTTATGATGACTTGTTTATTTACCATTAATTGTCCAGTATTATGTGTCCAGTATTCTGTGGTTCTTAGATAATTCAGACTCTGAGAGAAAACATTGTGATGTAAAAATGATTATTATTTTTGGCTTCCATCATTTTTGTAATAACATGTTATATGGCTTATATAGTGTGCTTGTTAAGCCAAATATGTGAATTTATATGTCATATAACATATGGCTCTTATTTTATAACAATAACTTAGATATTATGAGAACTGTATTAATTGCTATATTTTGGCATCAATCAAGGGGTAACGTCCTATAGTACTGTATGGTGGAAGATCTTCCTAGGTTTTTGTAATAATATTATACATTTGTATTTAATTGACTTCTGTTATAGTTATTTATTTATTACTTTACATTCCTACATTTTTCGTTTTTATGACATGCATGTTTAAGCATTTTTGTTTCTTAATGTTGACTATCTTCATAAATTTGGGCTTGGGCTGGTTAGCACAGTTGATAACGATGTTCCCATTGTCTGACTTCAAATCCAGGGACCATGGGTTCAATTATCTGGCAGGACTAACATACAGTATTTTTGACTAGTTTTGTCATAATGATTTCTAAGGCCATTTCTTTTGTATACCTCTGTACAGGGCTCGACAATAAAAATTACAGGTCGTCCTATATAACTGCCCCCATCAGATGGCCTATGCTCAATCTCCGTAAACAGATATCCTGTTGAGCATTGTCGTACAGAATCTCTACTATCTCAATGGAGGGTCACGTTGAGATGACCTTTATATCGACTAATCAATGCGTAGCTTTCATCTAGACGAAACACTATTAATAACATTTTAATTTCTAGTTTTAGACCAAGGCTTGCAAGCTTATTTAACAGCAGTATTATTTACAGTCTGCGATTGGACGGCTCATTTCAAATTGTGTTACGTAGACGATGTAAACAAGTTAGGTATCATAACAATTTCGCCATTAATATTATGATGAGAAAGGGTCACCTGAACGTGACCCTCATTTGAAAAAGGCCAGATCTAAATTAGCGAGTAGGCGAGCTGAAAATTTTAGATCAGGTTTTAATCAGATTGGCCTATGCTTGGATTCGGGCAACCTGTTTCTGCATGCTATTAAAGATATAATCCGGGCAAGTTTAGAGTAATTTGTCGGCTGTCCATTCGAGCAACCTATTTTATAAGTGTCAAGCCCTGCTGTATCAAGAAGAAAATACAGTAATTGTCCAGTCCCTGTCATCAGTATGTCCTTTAGGTGCTAGGTTGAAATCTTTGTTTGAGAGATCTAGGCCTGTCAAGAACAGAACAGAACAAGGTTGTAAACATGAGCAGGGTACGTGCAGATGACCTGATATAGCTGAAATCTTTCTACACGTCTTTACCTTAATTATAGATTAAAATGACGTACCCGTATTTAGAGCCACAACTACTTAACATTATAGTAGGAAACTCTTAATTTTAATACCCATACATTGGCTTTTATTAGAATGAAATAACATGCTTAAAGTCTTAACTTTTTTATAAGGTAATCATATTATAGTCAGTATTAAAAACTTTATCCTGACTTGTCTGATTTTGATTGTAATTTATTAATAACTACCTGTAACAAGTTGAAACAACCTACACCAATCAGACTCCAGTCTGCTTCCTGGTCACACAGTATTTCTGTGCTCTGAGCCATATGAGGTCTGACCCTTGGTATTTTCCAATTCTAAAAGCTCTAAGTTAGTTCAGTTCCCCATTTAGAATCGTTATTGTATGTATTTTATGTGTTTATTACGTAAATCCTTTTAAAGCCACTATATGAAGATGTTTTCATTAACAGTAGACTTGAAAACTGTTTTACAACCATGAAGTTATCAAAATATAACATGTATTAAAGACACAATAAACAGTTCAAACCATTCTGCTTTCTTAATTTGAGTCTGACAAAGTGACCAATTCTTAAAAAAGTGGGGTACTTTTATAAGAGCACACTATATTCATATATATGCTGATGTTTAATATACCTGATCCAAAATAGTTTATAATTTTAATTATGTAATTCAGAGTAAGTTTTTTTCTCTAGTAAGACTTCATCTTTAAAATACTCTGATCAAAAATATTGTTTAAAGTATTGAAAACCGAATTCTACTTTCGGTTTCGATCTACTTTCACTTTGAGATAAATAAATAACATGAACATATCTAAGCAATATTTGCATATACTTAAAAAATCTTGTTCATTAGAGGTGATTGAAATAGATTAATGTCTATTTTCTTTGCAGTCAAAAAAAACAGATTTACTTTTGATATAGGGGCTTTAATTTCAGATGAAAAAGTCTAATACAGTATAATCTTTTATTAATGGTAAAAATAACTATTTCTTAAATATAAGTCTTTCAAGTTTCCATCCTCAGATTAATATTACTGTTGAAACCATATTTAAACCTTTGTAGTCATTCAACTATACATTCTATATTTATTTTACTGAACTTTCTTTTTTTTAACTGACTGATATTAATTACTGTTTCATAATCAGAATTCATGAAAATGAAATACTTGGAATTTCTAGTTGCAGTAGCTTAACTAAAACTCTTGATCTGTCCCTTATATGGGTCTAGATCTAAATTGAAGACGATGGGTTACATGAACTTTCCATTATTAGATTTCATTTTTCTAAATATGGCTCTTTTAATATCAGCTTATCAAAAGTAACATTTCATTTGAAAATTTTGCCGTGAACATACAAATAGACTTGAATTTACAATATGATCAGGTGAAGTGGCCACTACTCACTCTTATGTAAATGTAATCAAGGTTATAATTAGTTGAAGGAGAGCTACAGAAATCATTGAAATGCTTGGTGTGTTAACCCTTAACCGCTCAATCCCGTTTTTTTATGTGTCTAGACCCCCCCCTAAAATGGTCGCCACAGGCTTGAAAATCAGGTGCTTTTTAACTAGATTTTTAGATTTTTAACAACGTTTATACCAAAGACAGGTCATAATGTGAACGCTTATGAAGGGTGAACAGATTGCTGCATTTTTAGTCTGGGCATCTAGAATCTGTTGTCCCAGCTGGCTCTTTAAATCAAATAGATTCCATCCAATACTTACCAAATTTACCAGAATAGTTAAGTTTGACAGCAATATAAGGCCATTATCTACCTGCAGGGAACACCAGAGTTCTGGTTCTTGATCTGTAAGTCTTACTGGCTTTTTGACGCTTTCTGACACATTTTGACCCTTTGTTGAATTATTACTTTCCACCTAACACGAAACTTCCTATTCATCTAGCTGCGTTATCACTAGTAGCCAAATGCATAAGAAAAATTAATTTAGTATATACTTTTATTTAAGCTCATTATGAAATTCTTACAACTAAAATATATTAATCACTTTTAAGTCCACTTCCTGGTCCCCAGTACTACTAGTAGGATAAAGTTTCTTGCTCATGGAAATTATAAAGTAGGTTTAAGATGGGATTCAAACCAACCCATAGCTGGCTATCCAATGATTATAACAGTTCAACATTGTAACCACTAGGCCACCCCCCCCTCCTTTAAAATAAAGGTTGTTAAGATGGTGAGCTTGCCAATACAAAGCTGTCTTAGCAACTTTTAACTGATTTAATGTTTTATATAATGTGAAAGATGATCATTCTAAATACATGTTTTATTTATATTTCTTACATACTCATCTTACATACCTGCACTGTCATATCTAGCTACTAAAATGTACCATGATTAAGCATAGATAAACCATGGTTGGCTGACCACAATAAACCATGGTTTTAACATCTTAACAAATGAACCATCACTGATCATGGTCAACCATGGTCTTGGAGCATGGTCAACCATGGTTTTAACATTTTAACAAATGGACCATCGCCAATCATGGTTAACCATGGTCATAGAGCATGGTCAACCATGATCAACCATGGTTAGGGAATGTGGTCTAAGACCATGGTTGATCATGATCCGTGATGGTCCATTTGTTAAAATGTTAAAACCATTGTTGACCATGGTCAGTCAACCATGGTTGACCATGATAATAGACCATGGTTCAACTTTGGTTGACCATGGTCTATCAAAATCATGGTTGTAGATTGTGGTCTATTTGTTATTTTGTTAAACCATGTTATAACCATGGTTTAACCATGGTCAAATAACCATGGATAACATTGTGAACCATGGTCACATTTCAAAGGGGTTTGTTCTATGGGATATTCTGCATTATGCTTGTCTTTACATAGCAGAAACTTAATTTCAAACAATTATATTACTCAAACAGACTTGTATCATGTATCATATTAGCCCAGGTAGTGTATTCAAATCAAAATGAGTGTTACTAATCAAAGTTTGGACATAGGTCAATGCTGATAGTAAAAGATGTGATAGATTAATGTAATCAAAGTATCCTGACTTTAAAGACTTAAGACTAAGGAGTTACAAGATTACCAGTAAGCAAAATACTTGTCTTATTATATCTAAGATTTGTGAAAACTTGTTATAATTGTTGACTTTGTATTACATAGTATTTAAGATTTGACTCAATTTAGTGATTTTGTCGTCTTTAACCTTCTTGGTGACTTATTGATTTGATTAAACTTGTTAATCAATGGTTTTGTATACAAATTTAAATTCCTTAATAAAACTAAATTAGATTAGGGATCATGTTCATGATGGTCAATTCATAGTACATAGTGTTTTAAAGCATGTAAAATGGGAAAATAGGATTTATTTTGGACTTTTTTTTAAATTTTGAGAGTTTTTTTGGTTGAGGATTTTTTATATATTGTTTCATACTATTTATATTGGTTGTGCTCTTTTTTGGGGGGTGTGCTCTTTAATATTTTGGATGAGCTTTTTAATTTTTGGATGAGCTCTTAATTTTGTGGGTGTGCTCTTTATTTTTTGGGTGTGTTTATAAATGAGTGGATTTATGATTCCTAAAATAATAATATCCTGTGTTGAGGTAAGTTCATATGAAAGCTCAAAAATTGGCCAGTTACTTCCATATATAAGAGGAGGGGTATGGAAAGGTGACTGCTGTTTAATTATTTTGTACCCATAATTTCTGGAATTATGGGACCGTAAATTAATCATTTTTACTGCTCTTTCTCACAGTCAACATAGAGTTCATTGTAAAATTTTGTTAAGACCCTCAGGTACAAAAACCCATAAGTTTGAAGTCCTGATAAAGTCTTTTTTATTGTAATTATAAGTAACACTTTTCAGATATTGTTTATTGTAAATCCAAAGTGTTTTAATTATCATCATTACAGTTCTTGTAATGACTATCAGTTCATTTATATCATTGATCCCTGGGATAATGTTTTTTCATCTCTTGATCAGTATTATATAGTTACACCATCTCTTACTTCATGAAGAGAGTTTTGATATATTCTAATAACCTTATAAATCTTTAATTTCAGTGTGTTATCTTTAATGAGGTATTAATGTCTATTACATTATTTTTTTACTTAATGTAATGTTTTTGTACTTCTATTTTAAAGTACAGGAGAGCTATTAAGTTATTTTTTTTATTTTTGGGTTAATATTATATGAAAAGTACTTATTCTTGAAAATTTATATAAAGTTGGCTTTTCATGTACAGCATAATGTTTTTAGAAAACCACTGTTTTGTTAGGGTGCAGAAGTTCTGTTAAAAAAGTGAAATATCTCACAACTGGCTAGTTATCTGTCGCCGAGGGCTGGGTCTAGCAGTGGCGCTGGCACTTTGATGTAGGGGGAATTAGCTTTACCAGGCCGACTGCTCAATGATGAAGTTCAATGTTCAAACCCCCGTGCCGACAGTGTCTCTCAGTTGTGCTCTATTCAATTCTGGTAGCAAATCATAACAAGTATTATCTCTTCTTGATGACTTTTATTTTTCCATAAACTTAAACTTTAACAATATTTCTAAGTCGATAATACAAATAAAACTTTACGATGAATACTAGATGACTTTAGACTGACACAAAAACAGATGTTACTTATTCGAATGACTTTCTCTAACTAACTAAAATAAAATATCGAAATGTCTAAGTGCTTTTTCCATAGAAACAAATTAACCAATAAAAATAAATTAAAGAAATAATTGACCAATGAAATTAATTTAAAAATATTATAAGCTGGGTGAACATGTTCTTACAAAGTTTGTTACTAAGCGAAAACAACATATACAAAATAATAATTTAGTTAAAACTTGTCATGAAGAAATTCAGATCAAAATCTTTCAATGTATAGAACATAATCATTACTAATCAATATAACTTGAGAAACTTAATTGGTTGTGACAAACAACAATAAAACAAACAACAATGAAAACAACAATACCCAAACAAACAGCTTGGACATGTTAAAACTTTGTATTTACTTGTAAACTTATATTTTGAAAACTTATACTTGTTGAGAAATGTAAAATAAGATAATAATTAAAATTAATATGAATAATAATGAAAATAGAATAAATGAGTTTTTACTATGTTACATATCTTTCAGTTGAAAAAAAAACTCAAGTGTTTCCCAATCTTCCAATTTTTGCGGGCCTCGGTGTGAAATCACTGGCAATTTGCTATTAAAAGAACTTTCATATAGTTTCACTGCTACATTATCATGCAACATTATCACTAGTATTTTGTACTATTTCACTCAACCCTGTTGTCTATTTTCATACTGTATGTACATTTAATGTAACATTTCTGTGTGGACCATATTGAAAATTGGTTTTAGCCAAATATGTTATCCACATTAAATAAAATCGTTATTTTTATTATTATTATTATTATTATTATTATTATTATTAGTCTCCTAGTGGTACTTTAATTGATATTGTTGGTATGGCAACACTTGCAAATTGGTTCAATAAAAAAACCCAGATATTTGTTTCATTTGATGAATTTAAAATCGTAATTTTTAGCATTGTTCTTTCACCAATATTTATCATATCATTTTATATATTTTAAATATATATTAGTTTTAAATCAAATCTATTGCAGCCACACTTTCAAATACATGTACCTGTATGTGACGCCCTTATGAAAAATGGCAACATTGTCAGTGTGTTATCAGTGTATTGCCATATTCTTGCCTGATAAACTTCAGCTCCTTGCCAGTCAGTTATCAGTCTGTTACCAGACCTGACAATACACTGACCCAGTCTATTGACAGTTGGTTATCAGATTATTGTCAGACATGTAGTCAGTCTGTTACCAGCATGAACCATTTTATTGTCATATAATACGCATAAATTGACATACAGTGTAAAATTAAAATTGAGACAATGCCGTCACTACTCATCACTGTTACATAAATATATATTAAAAATGTTTATGGAAATGTTAAAAAATGTATTATAAATATTTTGATAATTCTTGTTATTAATCATTAATGATCATCCACCAAGCAGATTAAAATTGTTTACAAATTAAAATTTAGGAAATTAGATTTACTTATTATAATTAGAAGGACTTAAAAATTGGTCAAAGATTAACATGGATTGGTAATAAGGTTAATTCTATGATAATTCAAAAATAAGTTAATCTAGCTTACTTCTGACACCAATAAGTTAAAAATAGTTTGGTTTGTTTATTAGTTGATTTATTTCTGCTAGATTGTGAATCATCCAAACCTATTTAGTTAATTATTTCCCTCACAGTACACTTCCTGGTCAGCCAGTTAACTTAGTAATTAGGATACATTTAGTTTCTTTCTCAAGGAAACAACTGAGTGGGTTTTATATTGTATGGGTACCAATCCAAAGTTGTCACTGCTTAGCTTTGCCCTGTTTCCTTATAAGATAATGTGAGGGGACATGGAATTTGGTCATGTAATAATTTCCACAGCCATTTCTCCCTCTTTTATTATCTCCAATTCTTAATCTGGTAGGGCAGTGGCAAGTAACTGATGGTTAACAGACAAATCCAGAGATTTAGCTTTTCTAGGAACAGTTTAAGTAAGTTGACTCAGACCACCATAATATGACTTATGCAATGTGTTGCCATGGCATAATGGAAGCAAAAATGTATTGGGTTAAAATAATTTTATTTCAAAGAATTTGAAAAAACTAATCTTTAACCTAGGCGAAACATTTTCTTTTCATGGTACCATTGCTCTAACACCTTGAAAATATCTTATGTCACATGCTGTTTTTGTTGTATTTTTGTAACTCGGTTATTTACTATATTATCATTACTGATTACAATTACTGATTGTATTGTCTGCTATAAATATTTATTAGGATAGAAAATATCTTCAACTAAGTGCACCATGTTGACTACATCTTGGAAATATCGTCAGCTTTAGTCTTTGATGATAGGTTTTTATAATTCCACCTTGCTTCTTAATTATCAATTCATCTGTTACACAACAATAACTTGGTTATGTTTCTGTTGCCAAACTGTGAATAACAATGTTTGTTATTTGGATTTTTTTATGACAGCATCTATGTCACTGTGTGCCAGAAATTTACTACTAATGAGGACATTGGTTTTCTTTATTCTTTGGTAATTGGCGTACTAAACATAATATATAACAACATAGCTTCTTTATTGTTTCACAATATGTTGGGTGAATTGTTCACCTGCAGGTATTGTTACTGACTTAGCAAAAAAAAGAGAAAGAAAAAAGTTATTTTAATAATGATGTTAAATTTAGTTACTGACATTTAGCATAGTTTTCTGCTATGGTAAATGTCATATATCCTCATTTGATATCATGATTTAATTCATACCACATCGAAGCTTATAATGCCTATAATTTACTATGCAATAAAACAGAAAACTGTAATTAATTTTTTAAATATATAACTTATGATACAGTAAAGTTCAGCTGTGAAGACCACCACCTTATTCTTTGCAAAATCATACAATTTTGTTACATTTTTTATTCCAAAATGCTTATTTTGAGGAGAAAAAGGTCCTATTTCAAAAGACTGTTTCACTATAAGGACTGCCAAGTTTGTAATAGTAGAATTTTACTGTATATTTGAATGTGCCAATAGAAGTTAATGCTTAAGTCAGGAATATAATTTTTTCCTCTAATATGATGTAAGATTTATTAATAAATATGCCAGGGTTATAATGTATAATAAATTAATAATACATCATACAATCTATCATACTTATTGATGTTTCAAATTTATTTCATTTTGTTTAAAATCAGTGAATGTGAAAACTCTATTACAGGTGGAAAATACTCCGCTAAATTTCAAATGATTAATGAATGATCTTTTATAGATGTTTTAAAACATTTTTCAAACTTGCTGATATTCATTTAATACTCAGAAATATATGAAGTATCATAAATATGTACATTTATATTAAAAGTTCATTAATAAAATGATTTGAATTATGAAATATTTGGCACATTATGGGAATATTAATCATAAATACATTTTAAGTAGTATTTTGTTATGTTTTATGTTGAAAATAAGTAAAGACAATAAAAGCAAGAGTCTATGTTCAATCTGTTACTTATAATTCCAGAATTATCTTATCTTACTATCAAAATTACTACGAAAACACTTGTGAGACCTTCAAGAGTTACAACTAAAATAGCTTGTATTAGATCATTGAAAATACAGACCCCCCTGAGTTTTAGCTTCCCTACCTCGCAGGTCACAAGTTTTATATTCATGTAAATAGGGAATATTCTTTTTAAATTCACCTTGTTTTGAAGATTTAAATCTATAGTGAGCAGTCCTTGGCCCTCAGGACCCTCTTATTATTATTTCCCACAAAGTTTTTTTTGTTTTTGTTGAATTTAACGCTGTAGCAACACATGTATGTGTTATATCATGACAGTCAGTCCACCTACTTTTTTTTCCTGAAAAGGCCCTACACCTCTGGATTTAGCTGTTAACCAACTACTAGGCGAATACTTCCATCAGTGACTGGCTACTGCCCGACATGATTTATAATCAGTGGTAGGAGAAAGCATGGCCGTAGAATTGGCCCGGGAATTGAACCTACAACCCCTCGATCAGTAGACTTGTGCGCTATACCGTCACTGAGCTAGCGGGGCAGGCATTTCCACAAAGTGTTGCTTAAATATTAAAGGGCTTGTACTGAATTATATTTAGCGTAAATCAAGTGATTCTCTTCATTAATGATTTTTTTATGTTCAAAATGAAGGCCATGATATAATGAAAAGTATATGTAAAACTATGAGTGGTTCATTATGCCCCCATTACCTTGTCTGCAAGTGATGCTTTTATGAGTATAATGGTGTCTGGTAGCATTAGTTTTATATGAATATTAAGATTTGCTGTCTATATTACATCATTACTGTGCATGGTCATGAATCTGCTTGGAGTTGATCCAAAAATGGTGATCCAAAAATAGGATGATCGTACCAAACTATGAGAAGTTCAGTATTTTATAATTATTAATGATTTTGTACTTCCAGGATTTCCAAGTTTGAACTTTACTAAATTACAGTATAATCTCTACTGAACAGCCCTCTTCAGAACAAATCCTCTGCTCAACAACATCTTTTGAGGTATCCCTTCGGCATAACTTTAATCGAACTAAACCTGAGTATGCAGAGCAAAAACCTTAAATTGTACAGCAACACTTTTCAGTCCCTCCGAATGGATGTTGCTTAAGAGAGGTTGAATCGTAATATAGGTCATATTGTCAATTTTATATAAATAATAAAATGTTGGAATTGCAGTCGTACACAGTCATTATGTTATGTTTGTATAGTGTAACAATCATCAGTAATCTCATGCCCGTACTTGTAGATGTAGTTTTCATTTAATGCAAAGAAAAAAATCATACATTGATTAAGTTATTAATTGTTATTGTTTTCCAGATTAAACAAATAGCAACAGGAAATTCAAATAAATAATACCGTAATCTTGATGATAAAAAATGTCTTTTAATTACATTAACATTATTGATTACACTGACTCTAAATGGTGGAGAAGCACATCTTGCTGGGTGAACAATATGACGTAAACTCAGTAGGTAATCCCAGAATTTTTTGTATTCCTCTCCGTCACATTCGGGATGTTTCAGCAGGGTTAGTTAAGCTTGATCCCACCATAACCAGGACTTTATGTATGAAGTTTGGACACCACATGAGTTTTGGAAGATTAAGAATATTTATATCAATAATGTTGTCATGTCTTTAGATACCTGTATGGAAATTCTGACTATTGTCATATTTTAAGTTAGTTTACGTGGGGGGAAATCTAGCATCTAAAGAATCATTCTGTCAGCCTGGACTTGCATCATCTGCCTATCTGTTATTATACTCTGACAATTATGTTTAAAGGAGACCTTCATTAAGTGACCCTCTGTCCTCCTGAGACCTTGGATGTTAATGTCTCACAAGTGAACCATGCTCCCTCATAGCAAAAACAATTGTTTTTTTCCATTTTACATTCGTATTGTGCATCTTGTAACAATTCAAAGGCTAGAGTCTGATTCATTCTGAAATATTACAATGGATTTACTGGAATAATTATGGGAAAAGAGTTGATCCACTCCTCCTGTAATTTGCAATTTTCCTGCAAAAAAAACATGACAATTTTTAACTTTTTAATTTTTAAGTTTGTAGCACATGTATTAAAATTTCATTCATCTATACTGTCCAGACTCCCACTAACATAAAAATGTTGTACTTCCCCTTTGGAAGAATTTCAGACTCCACTCGTTGTATACAGCTGTTTAATAAGGTGTCTGAATGAGTTTTACTACTTTATGATATAAATGAATATTTTGGCAAAGATTTTGTTAGCATCTGGAACTGAATGCTTGTCTACTATATAGAAAAATACATGTCTTAAAATATTGAACTAAGAGCTGGTTGGACGTATCGACGACCACTGTACATAATGTAATGAAAAAATCTAATAGATGCTGTACAAAAATTATGAACTGAAAAAGGGATAGTTGATTCAGTACTGAAAACCTTGCAAATCATTTTATAGTCTTTTAGATTTTTCTGGTGTCATTAAGGTCAAAGAGAAACATGGAATGTAAAAAAGGCAAATTTATCACCTAGCCATACTACCGGTATATGTAATTACAACTGTAGTTACTTTCTGTTAGAGGTGTAACAATATGGTAAAAACCATAATGCAATATATTGCAATAGGCAGAACCCGTATTGCAAATATATTCCCGTATTGCAATTATATTGCAATACGTACTGGTTTTTCGCTTAGACATGCAAAGCATTAATCAATGCATGTACCTTGTCCTAATTGGATCAGCATAGCACGCACATGGGTATTTTCAAATGATCTCTTTCCAAATGTTTGAATTACAAATGTAAAATGGTCTATATGTTAGAAAAATGCGTGGTTTGAAACAGACTCTTGAAGATATTTTTCTTTCAATTGACTAAATGTTTAACCTTTAAAAGCTCAGTAAGAGTATTTCAAGTATTCAATTCATTTTAACATTTGTTTAAACGTTTTAACTATCAGATTCTGATAAAAACAAGCAGTATGACACTTAACTACAAAAACCCGTTCAAGGAAAAACGAACCGGTTAAAAACCGTTAGAACTCGTATTGCAATATTAACTGGTATATCGGTTAACCGTTACACCCCTACTTTCTGTAGCCTAAACGAATTTTCACTAGTCCCTGGCTTCAGACTAATTATAATGGGTATGAATATGTGCTTGTGCTGACTGTTACTGTTTATGTTCTGAACTGGAGATTTGTGTTATCATTACAGTTAAAAAAAATGTTTAAAAGCAATGTGTTTTTATTTCAGAAGTCATAAGCAGAAAAAAATTTTTACCATATATATTTTCAGCTTTCTCTAAAGTACTAGTATTATGTTATGATTTTTCTAAAACAGTCAAAATTAGTTGAAAACGTAACAAAAGCACTCTCTATTTATATCTTCCTTAACAGGAAGTAATTTCATGGTATCATTTGTAATTTTGAAATGAAAAAACCAACATGCTTTTTGCACATGTTCATACCATTTTTGGATGTTAGCGGCTTTTTACATACACAAGATTTCATTTTATAAAGGTTAATCGATAAGTCTATAGATATAATATAGGTTAATCTATAAGTCTATAAAAATCTATCATTTTCTATTTTCAGGAATGTGTGGTCAATGAGATAGATGTAGGTCAACCATGCTTAGCTTGTGAAGATAAATGTTCCGGGTTTAAACCTCACGACTGGAGGTAACATTTATTATTAAAATAGTTAATTTTAAGCTCTTAAATTATTATTTCCGGTGTGACCTTCAGCTTATTCTAGTACTGATTTATTTAAGGATTATAACTAATTTCATTAAAATTAAGACTATTCAAGCTATAAGGCTAACATTGGTTGGTGACATATAGACCTACTGGGTCGGATGTTCAACTGTAAATACTCTTCATATTGTTTTCATGTTTGTAATATTGTCATAACCCATGTTTAGGAAATAAATGATTTACTTACTTATAAAGCTGCGGCAGTTGCGTAGTGGTTAGCATGTCTGACTTTGAATCCGAGATCGCTGGTTCGAGCCTGGTCGCTGTAAGTCATACCTTATACACGAGTTGTCGGCCTCGTGGTAGGGTAAGTTAGTACTGGTGATAGAAAAGTGTCCAGGAAAGATATAGTAGGAAAAGCTAGCCATTGTATTTATGACCTAAATATGTGTTGAATACGACGTTAAACCCCATTAAAAAAAAACAACACTTACTTTTATTAAAAAAAACAACTTACTTATAAGGCTACAATATTTTTCTGCTACAGAAGATCTAATGACTTTCAATGTTATACTGAACACTTTCATTTATATGTAGAAATGTCACACTTATTTTATTTTTAGTATGCTCTTTATAGATTTACATTTGTGATGAGGTCACTCATAAAATGTCCTTATATAGAATACCATCAAAAAATGACAATATTCAGCTACTCAGGACTTATAAGTCATTTTCTTTCCATTGACTGAGCATTGCTTAGGTTCTCCATTTAAGAACCTTTTTATGATAAGTAATTATTGTCAACCTATATTCTTACCTCATCAAAGTTAATGACTATTCTAAACTCAGAAAATGGTAAAGGGTGGCAAAAAAAAGGCGCAGGATGCATCAGTTGGTTGATGCTTCAAGTAACTGTTTCTGAATAAGTAGTCACAAAATGGGGCAGGGCAGTGAGAAAAAGGAGAAGGATGCAGCATCCTGCTATTCTGCTCTAGAATACTCACTGTAAAAGTCGAAGAAATGATATTTGTATTTTTCAGGAGCACATGCTCTGTGTGCAGATGTCCCCGAGAGCTACATGATATTTATAATGAAAATTTTGTCAATGTACGAGATCGTCTTGGTTGGCAACGTGATGACAATCCAGCGTCACAGGCAACAAAAGAACAAACATTACAAGAAGGATTCTCTTGGGTTCCTTCAGGTCTTAACAGTGAAGAGGTAACAAAAAAACCCATCATTTTATAATCAAAACATGTGCTTAGGTTGAATGACTTGAAATCTTTGAATCTTGTGCTCTGGTTTGATAATTGCTAGTTGTTTTTTTTTACTTCTTGTAGAAGGTTTAGCCAGTAGTAGTTAATGGAAATTGTCAATGAAATCTGGTTAGATTATTTCAGCTGCATTAAATAACCTAATAAAAACCTGTTGATTAATCACATAAAATACAAACAAAAATGTCTCAGAAAACATTTTATGTAAGAAAATGCACAATCACTCTGATATCTGGAACATGTTTGATGCTTGTTATTTACATAGATATCCCTTTACCATTTTTGTTGGCACCATGATGCATGATAAGTATGCATTTTGTAAAGATAGTAAAATTTTTCATGTCAGTTTACTCCATGTGAGAAATTTCAAAACTATCAGTAATTTTTCTTCAAAAAAGTTGAATGTGTGTTAATCTTTTACTTATCTAAGGTGGTTCCACGATAGTAATGTTATGTTTTAGAAGTATTGATGTATGTCATATGGTGGGTGGGGGGGGGGTGATTGAAAACTGACTTCCTGTAGGACAATCTGTTATAGACCTGTGTGAGAGATAAGGTGTTTATTTATAACAGATAAAACTATTTTGATGTAAACCACTCCACTATGGGTTGAGAAGAACCAGTGATGAAGTGATTCTATTCAATTAAATTGGTGTTTTAGTTAGCGTAGGCAAAAACTGAACTTCTGTCAGAGTGTATGTCTGTATGGCATCAAAATCATATAATTGGTTATGGAGAACAAATTGTAAGAACATTTGATAGTTACCATAACAATCTAATTCTGGACAAAATTAATCTTCACTATGTTTTGTTTAAGGGAATACAATTACTGTGGTACGGTCTAAATGTCAACCATCATACTAAAACAGCTTAACATCACTGTCATCTCATTGTCTAGTGACATATTATTTCATCTCAGAGATTAACATAGGTCTGGCTTGCATCATTTCTAGGTATTGTATTCCAACCAATAAGCTGCTGTGTTAATGGATTGGTATTAAAACAATCAACTCTTGTAATCTATGATTAATATATTGTTCTTTCTGTATAATTTATACAAATCTGTCGTGAAACAGCAGGCTTCTACTTACACAAAATGTAACATTCATCACAATCAAGTCTGCTTTCTGAATTTGCTATACTAATCAATTTGGATAATGTTTCATGCTCAAAGCAACAACATGATGAATTTTGAAAGGGTTCAAACTAAAATGAAATTGACTATACAAAGATTAACACTTAAGCTGTGTTACTGCTAGAAAACTTTTATCATTTCTAGTGCCTATTAGATTTCATATAAGAATACTTTGGACAGGAAGAGCACTGGAATCCCCCAGGAAGTATTGAAATATAAAAACCTTGAAACTGAGATCTATTATGATTATTATTTGTGTAAGAGTCCAATAATATAAACCTAAGCTTGACCATTAATTATGTGTGCTCACTCCTTAAGAGCATCTTCTTTCCTTTCTTCAGGACAGACAAAACACTTTGATGAAAAATTTTGATTAAACCATTCCTGTAATAGTAAAACTGCTGATTAGTCTAGCACATAATTGAATATTTTCTATTAAGCCTTACCAGGAATGAATTGCCAATGAAATATGATTCATTGTATTCATTATCTGTTGACAAAGGCATTCTATCTCTGATTATGGCAAAAACATTTCTGCTCTGCCTGGTAACAAATAAGTCCTGTCTCTAAAATAGACAATGTCATGCTTTTCTTTTTACAATGTATTTTGCATAAAATAAGTAGAATCTTGTGTTTCTTAGTGAAGAAAGAATATCTTTTAACTTGATTTGTTGCCTGTCATGTCATAAATTGTGTCTGTAAATTGTCATGTAATGAACTTATTTCCTTACTTTAAAGACATTAGGAGGACAGCAGATCTGATTTAAATGATGAATTTAAACAAAAACAAAATGTAAAATGTAATTTCAAACAGTTAGTCCAATGTTACCAATTTGAGATATTTTCTCTAAAAGTAAGAATAAAGAATGGGACCATAACCAATTCTAAGTTTCAATTTCTCTGCACAAAGTGCTCTAGGTGTATTATTGTAGGGGTGTGTGCATCATCAACACTTTCTTTAAAACTCTGCTTTTCAAAAAACATAAGGCTTACTGAGTTACTAAATATGGCTTGTATCATCACTTGAAGGTACTTGACAAAGATAGTTCAAATTATTACACCCCCCTTAGAGGTCAACAGATTAAAACAAGGAAATGTAAAAATCTTATCTAAAACTGTAGGCCTGGAGCTTTTATATTTGGCATGTGGTACATGTATCACTTTAAGGTCCTCTGCAAAGACAGTTTAAATTTTGTTCTCAGGTGAGAGGTCCAGGGTCTACATGATCCTCTAGTTAAATAAAGGGTCCTATGAGTCTATGACTGACTAGTTGCGTCTCCGAAGTCAGCATGACTTTAATATCTGGTGATGTCAATGTCAACATTTCTGTTAGTTGTTCATAATGTTACTAAGATTAACTTATTTTCATACTGTTACTAAAAATAAATTATTCTCATGATGTTACTTAAAATAAATTATTATTCTTTTTTGTCTTTAGATTGAAGAGTACATGGAACAATTACCAAATCATAAGGTTCCACGGCTTGGATCACCAGGGGAGAAATATCGTGATATTCAATTGATTTATCAACTTCCAAAACAAGATTTGTCAAGTGATTATTGTAAGATGTTAGATGGTCCAATGGAATTGAAGGAATTTAAAGTATTTAGGGAATTAAGGGACAACATTGCCATGGATCTTGGAGTAGTCAAACATGCTCAACAAACAACAGTAAGTATTTGGATAGGGCCATTGTCATGGTTGGTAGTTAGTACTTGAATTATAACTACCTGTTTTGGAAATAATATTATTATAAAAAGGCGCTATGATCAACAATACTGTGTAGTATAGTTAAGTTATCTTTGACAAAAATTGGTCCTATAACATCGATATTCTTTGGCCGTGGTTCATAAAGACTATTTTATGTCTATATTTATTTCAAACCATATAATGAATAAAAGACATAAAGTCAAACATAAATTGCAACTTTAAATGAAGAGTACAAATTGCATTCTTGGGAACAAAAATGAAAATTTTACTACTACATACACCATTTCAAAGATATAATTGTACTTTTTTGGGTTTGTGTATGTGTTTCTGTTGTTTCATGGAAAACTGAAAGGAATCATGAAAAAATCATGGAAAAGTCTTGGGGTTTTAGTATTCAAAACTTGTATGAACCCTGCAAGTCTTTGGGAGCAGTAAGTCAATATCTGTTTGGTGAACTGACCATCATTTTATGAAAAGCACTTAAAATCATGTGAGTTTTAAAAGTATAGGATTATTACATCTTTATAAAGTTAAAACCTTTGTCTATTCTAATGCTAACAATTTGTTGTTTTTCTATATATAGTAATAATAATAGTATATTTGTATTATATTGTGAAATATTTAATCATAAGTTCTAAGACTGCCTTAAAATAGCTGAGTAGTAGATTAAATTAGAGGATAGAACTTAAATAATTTGTCTCAGTACCTAATTATTTTATTATGTCGGCAATATGGTGACCTTTATAATAGAAAATTCTGGTTTATTTACAATCTTTTCAATATAGTTTTCTTAACAAATATACAAGTGGCTGCTACTGGAACTCTGTGGCCCTTTTTACAAAAAAAATCATCTAAGTCAAAAGCAACAGCTTAACATAAGAAACAACTATACATATGAATCAATATAAACAATATCTTTTCCTGCATATGTTACATAAAAAGTGTACAAATATTAAGGGACCTCGAGATGAGGTTATGATAGCTTCCACGGAGACAGTAGAGATCCTGTACGACAACGCTCTACAGGATATCTGTTTACGGAGATTGATCATCACTGCAAGATGGAAATCTCTTCATACATGTATATATATATATCTATGTAATGATTGATGATTTCTTAAACTGTCAAATTATTGGATGAAATCTTGTTTGTCTAATGTCTGTACTTGCAATTATATATAACATCTAGACATATTAGCTTGAAGTTAGATCATATTTATACAAACAAGAATTTTGTCTTTTTGATTTTCCTCAACTTCTCTTGCTTGCCCTAAACTGCTGGGTTATCAAGTACTGGGATCATGCATGTTATGCTGTAGGGATGAGGGGATCATTAAAATGTTAAGGGGATCACTAAAACATTAAGAGGGTTTATGTTGGTAAAATTCCTGATATTTGTTAAAAGTGTTTTTAGGGTTAAGGTTTGTTATACGCCTTCATTAATCATAACAGCTTATCTTATAAGAATCTTGACAGTTACTTGCAGAAATTGTGTTTTATTTATTTGGTTTGGAATTTAGTTTTTCACCATTTAGCATAAAGACTCTTAGAAATAAAGGATCATGAATGTTTTATATTTCATTAGGCTTGAGCAGTTTTTAACAATTTAGCATTAAGGAGGTTATGAAGGACAAAGATCTATGATCTAGTCTCATTTATTAGAGAAAATCACATTTAAATATATAATCAAGGATCTCATAAGGTTTGTTAATGTTATAAGAAAGTCTTTAACTAAAATGATAGATGACAATGTGATAAGTTGATTCAAACTGACTTTTCTAAAAGACATAATGTAATTATCAACTTTATTGTGAACTGTTTTATAGATCAGATTGAGTTAGTATTGATTCAAGTATCATCAAACATAGGAAATTCTTAAGCCCCAATATCAAAAGTATTACTGTTTTTGGACATTTGGTAAAACTTAAATTTAGAAAGCAGAATGGTTTGAAATATTTACTGAGTCTCTAATACAATGCTATATTCTTATAACTTTGTGGTTGTAAAACAGTTTTCATGGCCTTATAGTACTGTGAATATATATTATTTTTTGTAAGATTTTAGAACAAACTGGTGCCTCATTCGGAACTCCTCGGCCATTCGCTACGAATAACCTCGGACATATTTAGACGCCATTTTGGAAAAACCGGTGTTGAAATAAACGATTACACGATCGTTAAGGGGATGACTGAAGGTTCGTTTTTAGTCCGTAAATTTGAAATTACACATTTCAATGATACGGATGAACAATATTTGGTTCAATTCAAAACATAAATATGTTTAGACAAAGATCTGTGTGTATACTACAAGAACTATTTTGTGTAACCATTACGTGCTTCGCCTTGCGTAGGTAGTAAAATCACCAAAATCCAGTGAAGACCCCCCACGAATCCTTCCGAGATTATTCATTCATGAAAGGTTGAGGGTGTTCCGAATGACTGGTGCCTATTTTCATTAAGGGGAAGTAATGATGAAAAATGTCCTGCTAGTTAAATATGAGAGAAATCTACAGACACCAAATAGGGTCATTAAGGTTTCTTACTTTTAGAAAAGTGATACATTTTGGTTATAAAAACTTGGTTAATTAATTCATAAGTCTCTGACAGAAGTTGATCAATTATGTTTCTCCTTCATGTTATTTTGCTGATTTGGCACAAAAAATCAAGGCTATCACGGGATTACTTCATGCATATTTAGCATATATCCTCGATTTGATATACTGATATTTATTACTTTAGGTGTAAGAAGGGTATCTGAGGACAAAGATGTAGCTAGCATTATCATTAGGAAATTGGCCAATTGTGTACTTAAACTCACTAATTGTGTATATATTTTGATCTATGACACCAATGTCATTAATGATTTGGTGTCTGGATGTATTGATGCTATATTTGTTATGTTACATTTAACATTAACTTGCTATGTTTGTCTAGTCTGATGAAATATGTATAAATCATAGACAATGTTAGACATTACAGACAGTAGAGTTCTGGTAATTGGTCTGATTAACTCGTAGATTTTGTCAGTATAACAAATGACCAAGTGTTAATGGTTTCATCTATTTTTGTGCTGAATTTCTATTGTTTTAGCCATGAGTAAGACTACAATGGATATCACTGATATCATATCGTATCCTGTACTCAGACGGCCCTGGACCCATTGACTTTGGCAAATTTCCTTGTCCCTGGATATCAGGGATATGAATCCATTTTTTGTGACAATTCCTGGTATTTATGTGCATGACATATGGCATTTTACATATTGTGTGACATTCATCATTTGTATGCCATGTGTCATGACATAGTTACAATGTACCAAAATAAATACATCACTAATAATGGGTTTGTTTGCTTTTGGAGAGTGGATCACTTTTATGTGCGGCCACTTGGAAATATGTATAAGCATTACTTGAATCTTGGTGTTGATAGCATTTCTTCTCGTTTGTTTGATGCATAACTTAGTTAACTTATCTCCAAATGACTTGAAACTTAGTCTGTATGTTCATTACAATAAATTGCTTAGACAGTGCAAGAACCACTACTGACTCCATTCCATATTGTTGTGGAGTTATTTCCCTTTAATTATGTATCAGACAAAAACACACTGAACTGGTCAAGTTGTTGAATACAATGATGGTTTCTGGGTAATCAAAGAAGAAAGGTTTACTTCTGTTTTTTTATACCAGGGCGGCTTATACTAAGATTGTACCGAATATGTTTAACTGGTCCAGAATGGTGCCTAAGGTTTCAAAATTATGTCTTACTCCTCTGAAAATCGCCAACATTTCCAATCTAATGCTTTTTTTAAAGTGCAGAGAACAATTATTGTTGTTTTACTATAGAATTGTATAGTATTTCATTTCAGTAATATGCTCTGAAATTGTTGAGTACCATTTTCTCACAGCATTAGATTCCATTTAGAATAATCATGCAATTATGATAAAATAAATTATTGGTAATAAAGTAGTTTTAAATTTGCATTTTACACTTAAAAAGTTCAATGTACTGATGGAAAATGTGAACCTATTTTCTGTTTTGTTGGAAAATGTTAAGTTTGAATTAATTTTCCTGATCCTTCACCCTATACCAAGTGATTATATATAACTTAAATAAATGGCATAACGCAATTCAAAGTACTGAAAAACTGAGTGAAATATGCTATGCTAAGATTAATGCTTCGTGCTTAAAACTTTAGGCACCTGGTATACAAATTACAGAACAAAAATCTAATGTATATTTGATATTGTATAAGTGGGGGATATCTAACTTCTGTCTTAAAAAATACACCTAGCTCAACAGGTCCTTGAACTCTGATGTTCTGTAGATTAAATTGAGTTTTGTTTGCAATTGTCAGGCACTTCGGATGTAAACGCTTAAATTCTTTGTATAGGGCAATTGTTTACCACGCTTTGTTAATTTGTAAAATTAATTATTTTATTATGGTTCATGTTAAATTATTTGTATTTCTTTGACTAGTGATTATTTAAAGTTTTTGAGTTGTTTACATTTCTTAAAAAGAAAAAAATAACAAAATGTCATTACTATTGAAAAATTTGCTACTATAAGAAAGACAACTCTGAAAAGATTATTTGATATTTATGAAGCAGTTACTTCCCTTTTCAGATAGTGATTTAGTTTGTATATAGACTATAGTGACTTGAATTGATGCATTATTACATTTATGTTCTTTTATAAATACTAAATGTTTTGATGCATTAACATTTGAAAGATTTTTTTTAAACTAAAGACTAAGTACTGCAAAATCCTTTTTCTCACACATGTACAATGTTTTGTTTAAAACATTTTTAATTGCAAGATGCCTTGTTCAATGAATTGATCTTTTTTCCCATTTTCTATATTGTCTCTCTGGTGGAAAACAGAATAAAAGTGCATAATTAGTTTTGATAATTAAAAATAATCCATTGTTTCATATTGAATTGATAAAAATAGTTAATAATTTTGTTAAAGAAAATATTAGAATGATTTAATAAAATCTTTACACTAAACACTAGTGCTTCAAAGTAACAAACCTTTTGTAAAAAGCTGCCTTCCTTCATCAAGGTTTTTTTTTACTATGTATATGTTTTAAGTTTCTAAAATATATGTTTGTATATATAAAATAATACGTTGATATTTTTTGGGGCATGTGTTAAACACTGTAGCAACACATTGTACAGGTCATATCAGGGCGGTCAGTCAACTTATTCACCTTTCCTGAAACGAAAATCCTTGGATTTAGTTATTAACCAATTAATATGAGCATCTTTCCATCAGTGACTGACAACTGCCCTACATGATTTAGAATCAGTGGTAGGAGGAAGAATGACTGTAAAAATGATTTCATGACCGAGCTCTACAAGTATATTCCAGCTCTGATACGAACCTGCAATTCCTTGATCATTAGACTTGTGCACTGCAGACTAAGCTAGCCAAGTGGCTGTATGTTGATAATTATTATTTGCTGGATTTTTCAATGGGCATGCTTCTGGTGTCGTTAACAATTGTGTTAAAGTTTTCAATTTAGCATATATTTCTGCAATTTATAGTCAGATCTTTACGAAACTTCATACTATGATAACATACTATGTGATGAACAGAATTTGAAAGTAACCGCAACTCTATCTGGCTTTATAATGGATTATTTTCATTTGAAATTTTTGCGTTTAAAGTTTTTAAATCCGGCTTTAATATGATTTCCACATTACATTTCTTGTTATGAAAATGATTTTATGTTTGTTATATACTTTCAGAGTTGTTATACATGTGGTGGAGAGATGGAGGTTGGAGATCAAGTTGTTATAGCCAGTAAACTAAGTTCAGATATATTCTTCCATCCTGCATGTTTTCTGTGTTCTACGTGTGAAGAGTTACTGGTTGATTTAACATATTGCCAGCATTCCAATAAATTATATTGTGAGAGGCATTATGCTGAACTGATACGTCCACGATGTCCAGCTTGCGATGAGGTAAGTTAATTTATGATAAAGTTCTCCAAACATTTGTAAGGGCTGTCAATCTTGCATAGTCTGGATTACCTGACCCTTACCACTATCATTAATTTGTCAGGCAAAGAGCAATAATGGCGGCACCCACCAGGGTATCTTCAGATTACACAATTTTCTTTTAATTTTCTCTTTATTTTGAATGCCAGTAGTCAATTAAGTTGGAGTTTGGTAATATATAGGTCATTGGAAGTTGATTGTTCTTGGTGCACTTTAACTTAGCGAACAATTAACCTAAAACCATGTCTGCAAAATAGACATGAATGGATGTTGACTTTTGCTCGTTAGAATTTTGGATACTTTATTAAGCATAAATGTAACCGAAATCCAAAAAACAAGGTATCAACTGTAATTCTTTTTCTAAGTTTCTTTGATTTACTTAGCCTTTATAGTGAGAAATTTTCATTTGAAGAAGTAATTATCTGATACCTTGTAAAATACATCGAACGCCACCTTTATTCTGCTTTGCCTGATATACATTTACCAGTTCGGCTAGGAACCAGACAAGATCTATCTACTCACCATTCCTGGAGAGGTTAAATCTATGGACTAAGCTGATAACCAGTTACTAGGTGCATATTTTTCTCAGTGAACAGTATTTGTTAACCACTGCCCCAGCTGTGGATAGTTGAAACAAGAGAAGTAACTCTTTTGCTGCTGTTGTAAATATATTATAATAGTTGTGGTTGTCTCCCTTGTTTCAAAACATTTTCTATTAGGACTTGGGAAGTTGATGGATGAATCCCGGAAACGATATTGTCTGCCTTATTATACGCCCGTTTTGAAAAAACGGTCGTATTATGTTACGATGTTGTCCGTCTGTCCGTCTGTCCGTCTGTCCGTCTGTCAGTCTGTCCGTGGACAATTGCTTGTCCGGATGATAACTCAAGAAAGGATGTACCTAGGTTCCTAAAATTTTATGTGTGGATAGCCCTTGGGTGGAGGAGGTTCCCTATTGATTTTGAGACCCCTGGGTCAAAGGTCAAGGTCACTGGGACTTAAAATAGGTAAAACTTGTCCGGACAATAACTCAACAACGACTGTACCTAGGTTCACCAAATTTTATGTAAAAGTAGCTCATGTGTCAAAGATGTTCCCTATTGGTTTTGGGGCCCCTGGGTCAAAGGTCAAGGTCACAGGGGCCTCATATATGTAAAAAACTTGTCCTGACAATAACTGAACAACCAATCTATCTAGATTCACCCAATTTTAGGTGAGAGTAGCCCTTGTGTCAAGAATGTTTCCTGTAGGTTTTGGGGCCCCTGGGTCATAGGTCAAGGTCAAAAGGGCATCATATTGAAAAACCTTGTCCGGACAATGACTCTACAACCACTGTACCTAGGTTCACAAAATTTTATGTGAAGGTAGCCCATGTGTCAAGGATATGCCCTACAGGTTTATAGGGCCCCAGGTTCAAAGGTCAAGGTCACAGAGACATCATATGAAAAAACTTTGTCCGGACAATAACTGAACCACCAATGTACCTAAGTTCACCAAATTTTATGTGAGAGTAGCCCATGTGTCAAGGATATGCTCTAGCAGTTTTGAGGCCCCTGGGTCAAAGGTCAAGGTCACAGGGGCATCATATCGAAAAACATTGTCCTGGTAATAACTCAACAATGACTGTACCTAGATTCACCAAATTTCATGTGAGAGTAGCCCATGTGTCAAGGATGTGCCTTATTAGTTTTGGGGAAACAGGGTTAAGTTTAAACCTTCAACCAGAAGATATCAAATTACCAAGCAGTGACTTCAAATGTTCAATCAATATGTTAATAAAGTCAAAATGGCAAACAATAAAAAACTTGTCCGGACAATAACTGAACCATCAATGTACTTAGGTTCACCAAATTTTATGTGAGAGTAGCCCTTGTGTCAAGGATATGCCCTATTGGTTTTGGGGCCCCTGGGTCAAAGGTCAAGGTCACAAGGGCATCATATTGAAAAACCTTGTCCGGACAATAACTCTACAACCACTGTACCTAGGTTCACCAAATTTTATGTGAGAGTAGCCCATGTGTCAAGGATATGCCCTACAGGTTTATGGGGCCCCAGGTTCAAAGGTCAAGGTCACAGAGGCATCATATGAAAAAACTTTGTCCGGACAATAACTGAACCACCAATGTACCTAGGTTCACCAATTTTTATGTGAGAGTAGCCCATGTGTCAAGGATATGCTCCAGTAGTTTTGAGGCCCCTGGGTCAAAGGTCAAGGTCACAGGGGCATCATATCAAAAAACATTGTCCTGGTAATAAAACAACAATGACTGTACCTAGGTTCAACAAATTTCATGTGTGAGTAGCCCATGTGTCAAGGATGTGCCTTATTGATTTTGGGGAAACAGGGTTAAGTTTAAACCTTCAACCAGAAGATATCAAATTACCAAGCAGTGACTTCAAATGTTCAATCAATATGTTAATGAAGTCAAAATGGCAAACAATAAAAAACCTGTCCTGACAATAACTGAACCACCAATGTACCTAGGTTCACGAAATTTTATGTGAGAGTAGCCCTTGTGTCAAGGATATGCTCTAATGGTTTTGGGGCCCCTGGGTCAAAGGTCAAGGTCACAGGGGCATCATATTGAAAAACCTTGTCCGGACAGTAACTCAACAACAACTGCATCTAGGTTCACAAAGTTTTATGTAAAGGTAGCTCTTGTGTCAAGGATGCGCCCTATAGGTTTTAGGGCCCCAGGTTCAAAGGTCAAGGTCACAGAGGCATCATATGGAAAAAATTTGTCCAGACAATAACTGAACCACCAATGTACCTAGGTTCACCAAATTTTATGTGAGAGTAGCCCATGTGTCAAGGATATGCTCTATCGGTTTTGAGGCCCCTGGGTCAAAGGTCAAGGTCACAGGGGCATCATATCCAAAAACATTGTCCTGGTAATAACTCAACAATGACTGTACCTAGGTTCACCAAATTTCATGTGAGAGTAGCTCATGTGTCAAGGATGTGCCTTATTAGTTTTGGGGAAACAGGGTTAAGTTTAAACTTTCAACCAGAAGATATCAAATTACCAAGAAGTGACTTCAAATGTTCAATCAATATGTTAATAAAGTCAAAATGGCAAGCAGTAAAACCTTGTCCGGACAATAACTGAACCACCAATGTACTTAGGTTCACCAATTTTTATGTGAGAGTAGCCCTTGTGTCAAGGATATGCCCTATTGGTTTTGGGGCCCCTGGGTCAAAGGTCAAGGTCACAGGGGCATCATTCAAATGTTCAATTTATATGTTAATAAAGTCAAAATGGCAAACAATGGAAATAATGCTATATTTAATAAGTAACATGAAATTAGTTCTCCAAATTTTATGTGAGGGTAGCCCATGTGTCAAGGATGTTCCCTATTGGTGTTGAAGCGCCTAGGTCACAGGTGAAGGTCACAGGGGCCATCATATGGAAAAACCTTGTCTGGACAATAACTTAACAATGATTGTACTTAGGTTAACAAATTTTATGTGGATCAACCCATTTGTCAAGGAATAATGTGCTGATAGCTCTTTTGTAGAGGATGTTCCCTTTTGATTTGGAGACCCCAGGGTCAAAAGTCAAAGTCACTGGGACTTAATTTGTATTGAAACATTTTCTGGACAATAACTCAATAATGATTGTACCTAGGCTCACCGAATTTTATTTAAGGGTAGCCTAAATGTCTAGCATATGCCTCTTTGGTTTTAGGGCCCTGGGTGAAAGGTCAAAGTCACAAGGAAATCATGAGGAAAAACCTTTTCCAACAACCAACTTTATCTAAGATTGATCACCAAATTTTATGTATCAATACTCTTTGGTTCAAGGGTGAGGACTTTTGGTTCTGAAGCCCCAGGGTCAAGGTCACTGGAAGTTTGTGTGGGGAAAACTTTTTGCCAGTGATTACTCAACCATGGCTGTACCTAAGTTCTCAAAATCTTTGCTTTGGATATCCCTCCAGTTAAGGACCTATTCCTGGGTCATTGGTCAAGGTCACAGGGACTTCATATGAGATAGAACACAGCATGGACTGCACACGGGCGTATAATGCCCCGCCCAGCGGAGCTCTTGTTTTGTTTCTTAGTTTCTTGTTTGGTTGGGTTTAAGGCTGTAGTAACATACTGTATAAGTCATGTAACAAAGGTTAATCACTGTTTCTTGTAATATTTTATGAGCAAACTCAAGATCAGCTGACTTATGTGCTACCGATTGAGCTAGCCATGTGTTTCTTCAGTTTTGAAAAATGGCTTAAAATTGAAAAAAAAGTCACCTAATACTAACGAGTAAATTGCATTGATGTACATGTTGTTTCTAAGAAGATAAAACCTTGTTGTTATAAAAACCAGGTGTTAGTTATATACCCTATAGATTAACAATGTTTCTATTGTACTATCTGAATTCTTTAAAGATTTAATTGATATATTTTATATTATAACATCTGTTTGGTGACTTTGATGTATCAGGTTAATGACTTTAGTATCCAGGTAACACAACATATTGAACTCTACAAAATATTGTTGTTAATAAAAAAAGATCTCTTTTGTTTAATTTTGTACTAGATCAGTTATGGTTTATAAATGGCATTTGTATTTTAGTATATGAAATGATGCCTCACTATTAAGGTTACTGAAAACTGTTAGCTGCAATTTTTGCATTACTTAAAAATCATGTACTCATTATTTGTAGACAGGACTTGTTGATTTTGTCACATGTTTTCAGTTCATTTTAAATCTAATTCACTGTAGTACAGATTTTAAGGGGAGATCAAACCATGTCAATTGTTGAAAAGGTGACACTATAAGTTGTTGTTGTCGTCAGAAAACAGACTTATTACAAAATAAAAATATGTTAAAACTACCAGCATTAAATATCTTAAGGTTTGTTGTTACATGACGTGAGCCTTTAACCTCAGTGGTTACATACTCCACTTTATGGGAACAAGGGTTGATTCCTAGCCCCTACAGGTTATACCATTTCATGATTAATGAATTATAACATTGATTTTCCCTGTATTCATAGAAATTACATGATCATTGTGGAAGGGTATGCAAGCACTCATGCAGTGGTCATAAAAATTTCCGGGAAAAGTTGGTCACATGTACACATTGTTTTACGTGTATGATAAAAAGTGTACTTGGTAATAATAAGAAAATGTATAAGAGGAAAGTAAGAGTCATTAAAGCTGCAATGTTGAGCTTATCCCAATGTCCCTTGTTACAGAGCATCCAAATTATTAGGGCTGTCACAATATACTGGTAAACTGTTATATTGCAATACCCAGCTGCGGCAATATGAACTGCGGTTCGAATTTAACGTATCCGTATTTGGCGATTTTTTTATTTCATTGGAAAATGGTTCTTTTCGCTACATGTAAGTAGCGAAACATCAGTTTTTCCATTTTTCATTCAATCGAAGTTTAAGTTACAAGAGTTTCAACTGAATGGGACTCAATCGATTGGTTGTACAACATATATCACAGTCCTAAATGACCCTATATACTTAAAGAAGCTAGATTCTATCAGTCGCTTCATGTAAGATTTGCAATGTTTCTGTTAAATATGGTTGAGGCATAACAAACCTAAAAAACTATATTTTGCAATACGTATCACCATACCATGCTAGCATATTGCAATATATTGCAATACCTTCTGGCGTATTGTGACAGCCCTACATATTAGCTGTACATTGTATGTTAAAACCAACAGCACATCACTGTCTGCTGTTCATATTTAAATGTTAGTTAGTTAGTATGTCGGCCCAAGGCTAAAAAAAGTGGTTCGCTGTACTCATCGGTATATCAGCAATATTTTGATGTTTTTTTATAGAAAAAAGTGTGCTCTTTACGAATCTGCCAGGTGATTTTTCATATTTTGGGGCAGGAAGATGCTATTGGCCAAAAACCGATGACGTCACTAATTTCTAAAAAATCGTCTTTAAACTTTAAAAACGCATGGCGCGCTTATTTTTCATGTTTCAAACAAATAAATTTGGTTCTAAATTATGATATGCTTCGACTATAAGATTTTGTAAATGTTTTGAAAATAATCGGGTGCTGGAAGCACTGGTCATCAAAACAAGTGATTACGTCACATTTTTACCATTTTCCGAGGTATGATTTTCAAACGTCATTTATGCTATGTTCTAAATTATTTTTTTAAAAATCAAATGCACGGAAGGTTTGACCATACCATGAAGATAAAAAATATAAATCAGAAAAATACTTGATGAAAAAACATTAGCAAATACCAGCTCCCTAACCAACCCTTACTAGTCACAGTTTTGTCTATAGCCCTGCAGTAAAATGCCATATTCAAGGTAAGCCCTGTACTTGAGTCCCCACAAAGTTATTTTGCAGTGTATATGTCGTTGAACGGTGCTGAATGAGAATCCGAGTAATGACACCTTATATTACTTGAACAATTTGCATAATATGCAAATTAAGTCCGCCATTATCGAAATTCCGTTTTTCCCTAATAACACAATAACCAACTTGGATAGAAATTTAAAATAAGCCTCCATACCCATGTTTTCATGGTCTATCTATCATATGGTATTAATTTCAGCTTGATCAGATCATTTAAATATGCAAATTTATGCAAATTAGGTATTTTACTGAATACAATATTCGGGTTATCTATACATTAAAAAGTCCTTTGTTTTTGTTTGCATATTTTGAGAAACATTTGGTTATGTAATGTTATTTTTGTACGTTTTAGACACAAATTTATTAAATGGAATTATTAAATCAGTAAATGATGATTTTAAGCTATGCAAAATATCTGAATTACACTATACAGTTATATTTGTTGTAGGACTATGCCTTTATACATTTCAAGACTGCACGTACAGTTATGCCATTTTTTAAATTCTTTTTTGCCTGGATAATTATATTCAGTTTTTGTATCTTCTAACAATGCTGATCAAGAAACTAAATGAGGAAATTCTGACATCCTTATGAAAATTTGCATAATATGCAAATCTATCCTCCCCCATCACCAAAATTCCGTTTTTTGATAATAACACAATAACCAATTATAATAAAAAATAAATTTGTGTCAGTACCCATGTTTGTAGGGTCTAGTTAACATATTATACCACCTTCAGCACGATAAGATGGTTTGAGTATGCAAATTATGAATTTTAATAATAAGGATGAGGTATGTTTTAATATAAATTAACGACCTCTATCAGATTACGATTCGCAGCATCAATAGTTTACTACCATTCACAAATAATTAAAGGCAAAGCATTTAGACAGTGTGTATTTAGTGTCGAAACACTTGAAGTATTTTCATGATATATGCATCTCAATGATCATTTATGACACACATTAATAATATGCATTTTACCTATGCGTCCATTACATGTGTGTGTGATTCGTTTTATGTTGGTGAAGCTATATTGATGAGCTAATTTTATCATGACTGTCATAGGTGCATGAAGTGGGTTGATATCTCTCATCTCCTTATAGGTTAAGTTCTCGTATAGAAAAACAGCATTCTATAAAAGAAACTATGGTCAGGTAATGCCTCTTATGAATACAATACATACTTGTTCTTTACTGTAAATAGATTGTCAATTATAGTTTCCGTAATTTCTAAGTTGCCTTAATGTCGCTACTTAAAATAAGTCCCACAAACAACTTTCTGATCTCGCAAGGAAACTATGTAAGAATGCATTTAACTGATTGAAATTACATGCTATGCATAATAGGTATTAGTCAAAATTTATGTATAGTATTGACACATATAGTTTCATGTTTTACATTCCACTTAGTTGAGAGGTCAAATATGCACACAAATATGTAAAACTTTCCAGCCTCTTCTATTACAGTAAAACTTATCGATCATATTGTGTCAATGACGGGATGTTCTTCATAATGATAAAATGGTTTTGAATTCAGTGGCTTCAATTTTACGAGCAATTGAAGATGTACTGTAAAATTAATTCATGTTCTTTCATTTCTTGATTTTGGCTTAACGGCTCAGCAAATCAAAATTCATACAATAGTGTATGCAAACGAAAAATTCTTAGTAAAACTCCAATACTATAACCGTGTGTATCATTTGTACATTTAAACATTCATTTAATATTATTTACATTGATTATGATTGGTATATGACTGATCCCATGATCTATGTGGACATTCCAAACAAAACATTGAAATCCATCTGAGCAAAAATTCAGTCGCAATTGACAGATTGCTCAGTTCAATTTATTCATGGATAATTAGGTGAAATTCACATTAGATCTGTATAATATATACATGCGGAAAACATGGTAGCATTTAATAGTAAATTTTGTTTTACAATTAATGGTGGAATAAAAGAGAAAATTTGAGACAATACCTTATTTCTATCAAATTAGAGCATTTATTTATTTTTATTCAATCTATTTACGCATTGTATCATACAAATGACATTGAGTCAACGAGGCAGATTAGCATATAATCATTTGTTTGATAACAATGATCCACAAAAGTTAAGCATTACATAATTACTAGTGTATGTTAGGCAAAAAAACATATGTTGAAGTACTTTAATTTGAATATAAATCGTTAACTCGAAAAGCAGTACACTTGAAATAACGTATTTGCATACATTTGCATATTTAAATCATCTGATCATTTTAAATGTGGTATAATATGATAGCTAGACACTAAAACATAGGTGCAGACACATATTTGAAATTATATCATAATTGGTTATTTTGTTATTAGCGAAAATGGAATTTTGGTATTGGCGAACTAAATTTGCATATTATGCAAATTAATGAAGAATGACATGTTGGCATCACTTATTTTCTTAATAAGCTTTGTTTAATGATAAATAAACTGCATAAAAATTATCCAAGCATCAACAGTATGATAGAAAATGGCATAAATATACGTGACACCATGCAATAGAATAAATAGTGCAAATCCTTTCACTTATAATGTAATTAAAATATTTTGCGTAAAATAAAGTCATCATTTACTGGATTAATATTATCATTTGATATATTTGTGGTGTCTAAAACGTACAAAAAATAACATAACATAATCAAATGTTACTCAAAAAATGCATGCAAAAACAAAGGACTTTTTAATGTATAGATAACCCGAATATTGTATTCAGTAAAATACCTAATTTGCATAAATTTGCATATTTAAATGATCTGATCAAGCTGAAATTAATACCATATGATAGATAGACCATGAAAACATGGGAATGGAGGTTTATTTTAAATTTCTATCCAAGTTGGTTATTGTGTTATTAGGGAAAAACGGAATTTCGATAATGGCGGACTTAATTTGCATATTATGCAAATTGTTCAAGTAATGTAGGGTGTCATTACTCGGATTCTCATTCAGCACCGTTCAACGACATATACACTCCAAAATAACTTTGTGGGGACTCAAGTACAGGGCTTACCTTGAATATGACATTTTACTGCAGGGCTATAGACAAAACTGTGACTAGTAAGGGTTGGTTAGGGAGCTGGTATTTGCTAATGTTTTATCATCAAGTATTTTTCTAATATATATTTTTTATCTTCATGGTATGGTCAAACCTTCCGTGCATTTGATTTTTAAAAAAATAATTTAGAACATAGAATAAATGACGTTTGAAACTTATATCTCGGAAAATAGTAAAAATGTGACGTAATCACTTGTTTTGATGATCAGTACGTCCAGCAACCGATTATTTTCAAAACATTTACAAAATCTTTTAGTCGAAGCTTATCATAACTTAAACCCAAATTAATTTGTTCGAAACATGAAAAATAAGCGCGCAATGCGTTTTAACAGTTTAAAGACGATTTTTTTTAGAAATTAGTGACGTCATCGGTTTTTGGCCAATAGCATCTTCCTGCCCCAAAATTTGAAAAATCACCTGGCAGATTCGTAAAGAGCACACTTTTTTCTATAAAAAAACATCAAAATATTGCTGATATACCGATGAGTACAGCGAACCACTTTTTTAGACGCTTTTCTCAACTGGGCCGACATACTAAGTATACTTAATTTTGCTTTCTGCTGTATAAACAAGTAGTTGACTTTGAAAGTCTTATAAGACTGTGTTTAAAAATATTTTATTTTCTGTCAGAATAAGACAGAGGATATGCATTAAATTTGGCTTAAGATCAATTTTTATTTCACCAAGTGAGCTCAGAAAACATATCTTCACAAGTGGCATAGCCACGAGTAAAAAGTTCATTTACTGAATTCATGAATTGAAGTAAAAAAGATCTTACTCCAAAGTTATTGAATATTCTGTTTTATTAGATGTGTTTTACACAAATTATAACATGATGTAATTTCTTCTTCACGATGACATAATTTATCTTCTAAGATGAGGTCATTAATGATAAAAATATATGATTATATTTTCACTACAGTGACTCTTATTTTGCTACATAAAAAAGGAGAGTTAAAAAGGAGAGTCATGACTTGTGGTTTAGATATCATGTCATATTGTTGTTTTTCATAACAACATCATGTTTTATAATTTTTAAATCTACAGTGCCCTCCAAAAGTCCTTTTACAAAATTCTGTTTTCGGCACACACCAAATCATATACCTTAGAGAAAAAAGAAAAAGTTGTTTGCAAATTCCTAAATCAGCATTTATTAGATTTTTTAGCTGGATTTTTCAATGAAAAAATTCAGCTAATAGTTTGGTGAAACAGGGGCGGGCGTTTGTCCGGTGTTGTTAACAATTGCATTAAAGTTTTTTCTTTACCATATATTTTTGCCATTTATTGTCAGATCTTTATGAAACTTCATACAATGATAACATACCATATGAAGAACAGAATTTGAAAGTAACCACAACTCTACCTGCCTTTATTATGGATTATTTCCCTTGGCAATTTTTGCGTTAAAGTTTTTAAATCTGGCTTTAATGTGGTTTCCAAATTACATTTCTAGTTCAACACTTGATTTAAGCTATGTCACTAAGACTTATGTATGTATAACAAGTTTTTCTCAATATTTTATTTGTTCAAGAACATTTTGGAGGCACTGTATATAACTCAGTGACTTTTAAGGAGATCATGATTCTGAGATCTTTAATGTTTTTTCTTTAAAGTTTAAATGTCTTTTTTGTGCAGGATGGTGTTTATTGTCATCATATTCAATGAGATCAAATATTTCAGGGAGTAGATAAATGACAAACATGTTTTTCAAATTTTTATCATGAATCTGGTTCCATGTTTGTTTTCAATATTTGATTTTTAGGGAAGTTGTATTGAGGAATCTAATTCCATGTTTGTTGTTTACTCATTATTTTTAATTTGAAAATCTTAAATAATGTTGCTGTTGTTGTTTTTTCAATTTTTTATACGCCCAATAATTTTGAAAAAATGTTATGTTGTCCATCAGTCCCTCTGTCCGTCTGCATATAATTTCTTGTTCGGACTATAACTCAACAAGGGCTGAAACCTAAGGTTTACCAAATTTTATGTGTGGATAGCCCTTGGGTCAAGGGTGTGCCCTATTTATTCTGAGGCCCTAATGTCTAAGGTCAAGGTCACTGGGAGTTATTATGGGAAAACTATGTCCAGGCATTAAATCAACTACAGCTGTACCTAGGTAAAAGAAATCTTGACTGTGAATAGCCCTTGTGTCAAAGATATGACCTATTGATTCTGAGGCACAGGGGCACATAATGCGCCTCCCCTATCATAGCTCTTGGTATATCCTAAAGTTCATATTTATGTTTAGTGAGTTTTTGACTTCCATTAAAATACACATTTATCCATTTGAAGGTTAAGAGGCAATTTTGATCAAATAATACATTAACTTATATTGTTAATGCAGAAAAACCAATGCATATTTGTCTTGCATAATAAAAAGTTACTATCTGAAATTTTAGAGGCAATACACAAGAAATTAATGCTCAGATATTACAAAAAAACACCATAAGTTATTCTGGTAGATTTGTTTTGACATTATCAATTAAATCTACAAGCACCAGAGAGTATCATAAAGTATTAAGGTGGAATGTTTTGATTAAATTTCTCTTATATTGTATATATCAATTACTACATCTACCTGTTTACTTGTCTATAGGCAATATTTTACCTTTATTTTGTATATGTAAGATTGTATCATTGCTTTTTCATAGAAAAGAGTTGGAGGGTTGGTTGGATGGTCTGTCGGTCGGTTGATCTGTTAATCTGTTGGTTGGTTGATCGGTGGGTCAGTCAGTCAGGTCAGTCAGTCAGTTGGTTGGTTGTTTGGTCCGTTGATCTGTTAATCTGTTGATTGGTTGATCGGTGGGTCAATCAGTCATGTCAGTCAGTTGGTTGTTTGGTTGTTTGGTCCGTCGGTCGGCTGATCTGTTAATCTGTTGGTTGGTTGATCAGTCTGATGGTCGATCGGGTCAGTCAGTTGGTTGATTGATTGGTTGGCTGTCAAGACGTCTTTACTCCCTGATTTTCTTATTAGAGTTGCTGATGTATTTTAATATATATGACTGTAACTATTATATAATTGTTATAGTAATTAAAATGTAACATTTTAGGTGCAAACAGGTGATATTTTATTGACTTTTAGTCATGTATGTTTAAGCCTGGGTTCCTGAGTATTTTCTGTAGTTGAACATTCAACGACTTTCTATGTTTACAGTTCAGTTGAGTTCTTGTGACTAAAAACCCAGTTGGAAATAGATCTGACTTTAAATCCAGGGTTTAGGGTTCCATTTCTTGGAATTCTTACATTACCTTTGTGTAGTTTGGTCATGAAATATTTTGTCATTGCTATACTTCCTCTTAGCTCTGTATCAAGAAGGGCACTTGTCAGCCAGGGATTGGAGCATGTGGTTACTTTAAAATGATTGGTTAATATATCTAGGCCTGAGACAATAAGTTGAATAACTGAACATTGTGATACATGTATGACTAAAATTTGTTTTAAAAAAATGCATTGTAAAGCAGCTTTTGTAACACTAAATGCAATACTACCTGAAAGGTTTTGAGAAGCTGTCATCCCTATTTATTCCTATTAGAACATGCCAGTGAATTGTTTATTAACATGACTATTATATGAAGTATGAAGTAAGTAGTATAGAAAATATCATAATAAATAATTCATAGCATTAACAGGTGTTATATACATTATAATTTGTACATGATCAAACTTGGCACAATGTCTGTATAGAAAACTACCTGCACAACACGCTCATCAGCAAAACTTCACAAATTGCAAGTCTTCCAGATGTTATTTTGATTGCTGTAATTAACTATCACATTGCATTACCCTTCATCTACTTTCATCATGCCAACACGTATGTGCATCATTTCTTAGAACATTAAATTACCTGCCAAAACTTGCATGTTTGAAATTTTTCGGCTTATCTTTTAACTTGGCGGTTTCATCAAGAGTTTTTATGGTCGATATGTGATTAAGCTCCCAACAGGTGTTACATGTCCCTATATTGTCCACCTATGTAATTCTTCTTGTTGGTTATTTCCCCTACATTTTCATTTGTCAGGCATTATAATGCTGTAATGGTCCTCTTTCTTAATTCCTGGACTTATTACATAATGCTGTCTATGTCTCTAGTATTTTGGGGATTATGGGTCTCTAGGTCATGTGGCTAAAAAGACTCATAATAAGGGGCCATAATATGTTACCTGCAAAGCTTAATGTCAATGTTGCATTATACATGTATTAATTATGTAACTAACAAATTAGGTATTTTTGATAACAATAAAAGTTGTCTATATAAGTGATTTTTAATTATTAAAAATGGCTTATTTTGATAGAATATTCATTATAACTCCATGTGTTGGACCCTAGAGATTTTTCTTAGATTATAAATTTTAGAACTTGTTTAAAAAGGCCACAAGCTGAAACTTCAAGATTATTAAAGAGAGTTCAATTTATACTTTAGTACAAACAACCAGCCAAGAGTGAAGCTGCCTTCAGGTGGTTGAGCAACTCAAGTCATGACGTCACTGCCTCTTAAAATAACTGTAACCTTTAAAAAGGGTCTTGGGTTCAAACCCAGAAATTAATTGTCTATACTAATTCATTTTAACTTGATTAAATTCTTACAACTTAATGAATAATTTTCGAATCCATTTTCTGGTCCCCAAGTACTAAGTTAGTGGGATATAAAGCCTCTTGCTCAAGGAAACAATGAGGTAGGTTTTTGAAATTAATGGCCATAGCTTTTGCATGTGAGGACTAAGGCCTTTGCTTATACTATTGGAATCTATAACTATTGTATCCCTGGAACAGTGGTAAGGTGAACTGTCCATTTCACATCAAATTGAAAAAAACGAGAAACAAAAAATGAACAAAAATATAAACAATGAATACAAAACTTACAAAATACAAGTAATACTTATTACATATACTGGTAAATGGGGAAATTCAGAGATGATTTAATAAATAAATGTTGGCAACAATGAGATGTAACTATGTTATCTTACGTCTGCTATTTATATTGTTTCATTATCTAACACATGACATATGACATTCTACTCTAATCCTAGCCAGAAATACTCTTGGTTATGTCTATACTACAACTAGTAGATGTAGAAAGTGGGTGGAGTTTAGTTTTTCCAAGCAAGAAAATCTCTTTGAAATGTCTATACATCACTTAGAAGAAGTAGAAAGTCGGCAGAGTTTTATATTTTTCTAGCAATTTGAAAAAATAACCTTGGTAATACAAGTAAATGTAGAAAGTTTGGTATTTTCTTAGCTTGAAGTTTTTTTTAGTTATGTTGATACAAAGTGGCTGCAGAAAGACTGGGTAAAGTTTGATTGTTTGGATCTATAGTAATATTATACTGATAGTGATAGCTAAAATTTTAGAGATTGTAACAAAATTTTGGCTATATAGTATGACCAGTAAAGGGTTAAGTGCTGGTCCAGATCTCAAATTGAGACTGTTGTAATATAAAACTTGGCAGAGTAGTGACCTTTGTATAAAACAAAAGTTACTTTTGGCTACACCCTTGTTAAAAACTGCTTACAAGCAATTAACATTAAATGAATCACATTCTATTCTTGTTCTATTCTGTTCCAGTAACAAGTCAAAGACTTGATGAGTCATCAGATTTTAGTGGAATGTTTGCTTGTCAGACAATTGTTGTTTAGCATGTTTTGTACTTCTTCTAGTTTTATAAGCATTCTTAGAATTCCTATGGCAACTTATTTTGTCTATGAGGTTCCTTGTTTCACTGGGTTTTTGAAGTTTACAGGTATAAATTGTTACATCAATTAAAAAACATTAATGCGAATGCAATAAAAGAAATAATTATGAAATACAATATTTCCTGTTGGTTGTAGAAATCCAAAGATGTTTCTGGAATAAAAATCATTCTTTTTTGCAATTTTGATTTGTAAAAGTGAGATTTCTGTCTAGATATAAGCCAGTCTTGCCAACATGAGTATAGAATTTTAGTCACTTATAAAGTGTCATTTTGTACATAAATAAAAATTGAAAATTCTAAATGAAAACCTAGTCTAAAGTTATCTGTCTATGTTCTTGCCATTTAACATCTGACTAGATTGCAGTAAAGGTCACATTCAGATGACTTTTTTATTAGCTGGATTTTTCAACGAAAAAATGCGGCTAATAGTTTGGCGAAACACGGGTGGGCTGGTGTATGGTGTCATTAACAATTGCGTTAAAGTTTTTCTTTACCATATATTTCTGCCGTTTATTGTTAGATCTTTATGAAACTTCATACAATGATAATATACCATGTGATGAACAAAATTAAAAAGTAACCGCAACTCTACCTGCCTTTATTATGAATTATTTCCCTTTGTAATTTTTGCGTTAAAGTTTTTAAATCCGGCTTTAATGTGGTTTCCACATTACATTTCTTGTTATAATACTTATGACGCAACTTACAAAAAATCATCCAATCACAGACCATAGTCATAACATGCACCATCAAAATACAAAAGTAGCCTGGAAAACCTGATCCAAAATAAAAATTCCAAAATTCTGATGCTATTGATATTGTTACATCTTGATAAAAGCTAAGCATTGATTGGTGGCTGAAACAAAGGTCATCTGGATGTGACCTCCTGTGCAATGTCAGGAGATCCTATAATAAGGGTCAATAAGATTTCTGTTGACAGAGATTCATATAAATGTACAGGTTATCCATTATTATTTTTAGCCGGATTTTTGACGAAAAAACATGGGCGGTCGGTTGGGCGGGTGGTCGGCCGGACTGGTGTCCCGTGTCGTTTTCAATTGCGTTAAAGTTTTCAATTTCGCATATATCTCTGCCATTTATTATCAGATCTTTATGAAATTTCATACAATGATAACATACAATGTTATGAACAGAATTAGACAGTAAACACAACTCTACCTGGCTTTATTATAGATTATTTTCTTAGTAATTTTTGCATTAAAGTTTTTAAATCCGCTTTATAGTGGTTTCCACATTACATTTCTTGTTTCACCTACTTTTGAAAAGCCCATTTATACTTTGAGGGTTGCTCCCAAGACTGTTGTAAGTGAATTGCGTAAAAGAGCGAGTTACTACAGTCAAGCAGGCAACCTTTGATTTTATTATTGGGTTTGTTGAATTGATATGAACAGTCTCATTTTGGCCTCCTAAGTTTAAAACTTACAATTTGTACAAGTCAGCACTTTGTCAGTTAAACTCTTAATTGCTATTAGTTTAGAAGTTTGAAATTGGTAAATGTTAATTTGAAATGTAAAACTTGAGACTTATCAGTTTTACCAAGTTTTGTAAATTTTTGAAATTCTTTAGTTGCCATTGAAACCAAAATGTATGATACTATACTAATTTATTTTAGCTCAATCATGGAGCAAGTTATTACAACTTAGATTAATCACTTCCAGTCCTATTCATGGTCCCCAGTTCTGAGCTAGCAGGATTTAAAAGGTTCTTACTTAAGGAAACAAAAATGTTTTCTATCACTCAGCCATACTATACTCACTGGTATAATGTTGTCTTTCGTTGTTGAAATCTTATTGGGTATAATGATCCGTTGTGCTTATAACACCCTGAAATGAACTGTTCTGTTCTTCATGAAATCTATAATGGTAGTCTGCTATTCGTGTAGACCTTCAGGTTCAGTAAAAATAATCTCCCTCACCTAAATGAAGAATTTTATGTACTCCCAGCTGAATACTACTTACTGTTTTTACTAGAAAATTTATGGTGTTTTTATATGAACCAGGCTATTATGTGTTTGGTGTTTTTTGTTTGTAATTGATAATGTTTACACCAGAATTGTTTTAGAACATTGACTGAGGTTCACCTTGGAGATTGGAATCTCCTCAGAGTTATTGACCTTTCTATATAGAATCCTAGTCATGTAGGAGTTTACAATCTTAGTCATGTAAGAGCTTGTCAGATTATCAATTGTATTTGCTAATTTAACATGACAAGACCACCATAAAGCTTTGTTTTATGAAATCTGAAACTAATATCATTATACCCCCGCAAACGAAGTTTTCGGGGGTATACTGGAATCACCCTGGTGGTTGGTTGGTTGGTTGGTTTGTTGGTTGGTTGGTTGGTTGGTTGGTTGGATATGTGGTCTGTCCCAAAAAACTAATACAACTGTAGTATGTTTATTTCTTAATGTATTTGAATAGATGCTGTTATATACCATGATTTAATGGTGTATACAAAACTCATGTAACTATGGAAACATATCTCACTTGTTTAAAATATTTAATTGCGTTATATATTTATACCCCCGCAAACGAAGTTTTCGGGGGTATACTGGAATCACTCTGGTGGTTGGTTGGTTAGTTGGTTGGTTGGTTGGTTGGTTGGTTGGTTGGATGTGTGGTCTGTCCCAAAAAATTAATACATTTGTACTATGTTTATTTCTTAATGTATTTGAAAAGAAGCTGTTATATACCATGATTTAATGGTGTATACAAAACTCATGTAACTATGGAAACATATCTCACTTGTTTAAAATATTTAATTGTGTTATATATTTTAAATCTAATTTGATAACTGTTTAGTATGATTTTTTCTCAATAGATTTTTTTCTTATCTTATTTTATAGAATTTGCACAGGCGTTTACAGTTGATGTTTATATGCATGTTATGTCAATTCCAATTCAAAATGGCCGACTTGCGGCCATCTTGATTTTTTTAATTTAATTTAATAACTGCATGCTTATTTCTCAACAGATTTTTTATTTTTTTATTTTATAGAATTTTGCACAGGCGTTTACAGTTGATGTGTACATACACTTTATATCAATTCCAAATTCAAAATGGCCGACTTGCGGCCATCTTGAATTCTTTTTAATTTAGTTTAATTACTGTATGCTTATTTCGCAACAGATTTTTTTCTTAACTAATTTAGATAGAATTTTGCACAGGCGTTCACAGTTGATGTCTACATACACTTTTACTCAATTCCAATTCAAAATGGCGGACTGGCTGTCATCCTTTTTTCAAAATTAATACAGTCATATATTGACTTATTACCATACATATTTTGAAAAGAAATTGCATACAAGGTCTCACTAATACAGTTGATCAGAATGACTATTCTTCATCAATTTACATTCAATATGGCTGACTGGCATTAAAAATGTTTGTCACAGATGTATTTAAAATCCTGACAGTCAAGGAGAACGTATTTGACATTGAAATGCTCGTCACATGGTATACATTTAGGTGCTTTCTTTCTTTTGAGAAGGTATGAATGTGTTAATATAGTATGACCAATTCTACATCTCGTAGTAACTATTTATCTCATTGATTAGCAAATATTATTGACGAAGATGAATCAAGGGTTTATGGCTTTATGTCATGTAACTTATTAAATATAGCATTATTCCACATTGTTTGCCATTTTGACTTGCTGAAGTCTATTATGTATTGCTATTTTTATCAAATTCTTATTGTTGAACTTTTTTTGATGTATTGATATTTTATCAAATTCATAATGGCTGATTGGCAGCCATTCTGAGTTTTTCTTTTTAAAAAGCAAATGATTTGATAATTTTTGTACAGACTTTGAGAAAGTTAGCAATTGTTTAAGTTAATGTGCTTGGCATTTTCTTAAGTGGAATTCAAAATGGCTGACTGGCAGCCATGTTGAATTTTCTAATATCTTGTACAGCTAACATCTATTTTTTCTCACCTCATTTTGATAAAATTGTGCTGACAAATTCTTGTTGATGAAATTTGTATATGTATTTATTTTTTATGTATTTAAATGGACCAACTAATAGCCATCTTGATTTTTTCTGTAATGTTGTGAAGAAAACATCTTATTTCGTTATAGCTACATGAGATTTTAGATATTATTTTAACTTTATTACTGTGAAAATAATGATCGGTAATCTAAGCTTTCTTATGGGGTATTTGTGAAATTCTTGATACAAGATATTGTAAATACTAATTGTTTGATTTATATTGTGTACATTGCTGACTACCATTTTTACAAATGCCTTATTTTTTACTTATTTATCAAAAAATTACAAACACATTCTACATTTTGCTCTTCTGGATACAACATACTCATTATGAGTTTAAATGTGATCACTCTTTGTCTGTTGTTCCACTTTACATTCATAATGACCAAATGGTGTTCATTTTCATGTAAAAAATCATTTGAAATATGACAACTCTGTTCTTTTTGCTTTTTCATAAATCTATAGTGAATTACACTGTAATTTGCTGTTTATTTCCAATTTGATATTTGCACCCTATTCTTTTTATGGTTTTTATGCTTCTTACAACATTTACCCTTTTGGACTTCCACAATGTTGACTTGCTTTTATCTTGAAATGTTGCTGTTGCGGGGGTATTTTCGCCACTGGTGGCAGTTCTAGTTTATTTTGTTTTGAGTATGCATGCACCATGTTAGAGGTACTCATCCCTCCAGTGATAGCTTTATATCATTATCACATCATTATCATAAAGGACTTTGTTTGTTCAGTGCTAGACTAGTCTTAACTTCATGTATGTAAAGAAGGATGTAAGTTACTAAGTCCCCAGATTTAATAGGAGATGATACCTGATTATATATTGTTAATCCAGCTTATGATGTTTGCATGTTAATTAGAAATGACTAATTAAGGTGAAAATAGTCAAAAGTTAATTCGTTAGTCAGATTATACTGTTTGTGTTAATTAGAATTAATTAATTAAGATAATATTTGTTGTGAACATAGTATTATTATGGTAGCTGTTATTAGACTTTAATACGTTATTTTTATAATTTAAATGTAGGATGATAAACACATTATTTATACATTCGGAACGACCTTGGCAATCATCTACGAAGATATACCTTGGATATCAAACGTAGTAGGAATACAACCATTGGTTATGAGGTCAGGCGATTAACCTCTTAAGTTATGTAGTGCTGACGTAAACAACCAACATGGCAGATCATTTTGCAGAAAGTATCGAGTACACAAAAAATGTTTAAGGATCAACTTTGATTTAAGTGAATATCAGTTACAGGCATTGAAGAGCTTTAACTGCCCATAATTGTCCGTATTTTTTGGTGTGTGCCAGTGTTCCATTGAGTAAACGTCGGGAACGAGGCTAGATTCTATGTTGGAACTACTTTCGCTCCTCGTGATATCCGAGGTGTATTTGCGTGGAAAATTGCCGAAGTAGTTCCGAATGATTATTTATATACACTTCCTTTGTTTTCTCTGGTGATAAAAGCCATTGTCAACATCTTCTCTATAATCCCATCGCAAGGTTCACTTAATTCAAGGGTCACATAATTACAATTACATGTATATAAAAATATCATATCCAGTGCATAGGTTCTTATTATAATCTAAGATTCTGTATATATTTCCATGAAAAAAACAGGACAGTTCTGTTCTGTTCTGCTCTATACATTATATCATGAAGACGCATAAAAGATTATATAAAGTTATACTTAAGCAAAATCAAAACTACGGAAATGAGGATTGTTACAATTATTGCTACAATATTTAGAACATTAAAATTTGTCACTTTTCATCACTGCATGTTGTTGTGATTTAGAAATAAAAATTCTAATAGCTGATATTTCATTCTGAAATAAGCTCCTGTCCCCCCTACAAATGTCATCAAATCAGCTTTCATTGCCCACATGCCTTTCTTCTGTAATTACACTCTGTAAATGTATATTGATGGGTAGGACAAAACATGTCTAACTACATGTAAATATAGAAGAATGTAGGCTAGTTACGCACTGAACCCATCAATATGTAAAGTGATGTATGTAAATTATGCATGTCTGACTCTTGTCTGATTAATAACATCATTGTTTTAACCCTAGCTGAGACAAGTTATGTACGTAGGTGTTAAAAATGCTAGTTATTGCATTTTTAAACCCTCAGACCAGATATTTTATATATAGTTTTTATTAGACAATCCTCCGAGTTTTAGTGGTTAAATTAATGTTTTATCAACTGAAATTTACTGTACCTTACCTTAAAGCACATGCTTAATGGTTAACAAATTTTTCCTGTACTTTATCATGGCTGCTGATTAAAGCTAGCATGTCATATAATTTTAGTTTCATTAATTTTGTTTATTTTGTAAAATTTATTGAACTTTTAATATTCTCTTAACTTGGGTTGGTAGCATAGTTGGTAGCAAGCCTGGATTTCGAATCTTTAGTGTCCTGAAAGGGGATATAGATTTGAATCCCACCTGGGGAGGTTATACCCTTCCATGAAAATTTGACTAATGTCAATTTTCCTCCTTTAATGAGGTATATGAAGGAAGTTTCCGGCCTTGTGGAAAGGTAGATGAGTACTTGTTATAGACAAGGGTCCAGGAAAGCTAGGTTATGTGCGCTAGACGCCATAAAATAACCTAAAAACACTCATGAACATGTTCATGAATATCTGTTCATGAATATATTGATTCATGAATAAAAATCAAATAGTATAATTGAGACTTTGAAGCTATGACCTTTAAACTGTATATCTCCCGGGCTCAGTTCAAAATAGTTGTAACTCGCTCTTTTTTAAATTGAGTTTAGTACAACCATTTGCTCTTAGCCGCAATCTGGTTTTTTGTGACATTTTGAATTCCATTTTGTTTGAATCTTGAAATGTTGAATAATTTCTAGTCATCTTTTATTTAAACCCATATTTCAATTTACTACAAATATAGCTACTGAACTTGCTTAAAAATTAAAGTTATACCTTTAAACTGATGCAATATTATGTGACAAGTGTTCTTTGCATTACAATGTAAAAATAGAAGTGTTTTATCATAGTAATTTATTATCATCTCTCCCTCTCCTTTAAAATTTCAAGTTGAAAAATCTTTGAAATGTTTAGAATTACATGAGTGATAAATCTAAGTGAAAAATCCTGGATATATTTATGTATGTGATACATATATCTAGTCTTAAAATATTTGATACAGTTTTATAACATATCTAAAGACTTATAGCTTCAAACACTCGTCTGTGTTTAACTTCATTAATTGATCAAAGCTTTACAATATTCACTTGTCTTAATTTAGTCTAACTGAGCTCTTTATTGTCATCTTTGTGTCAAAGGATTTTAATTATTCAACTGACCAGGTTTAACAACTGTTGCTACAAGATGGCTGACACTGTAAGTATAGCTTTTTTTAGTAATTGACTGTCCTTTTTTTTCAAAATTTTACTAATTACTCTATTTATTTTGCAGCTTACTTTCAACTTGCCTCCGCAAATAATAATATGAAATGTAACTAACAAATTTATTTTGAAAAATCAAGGCAGGTAATGACTATATTGCAACATTTTGATGTTCAGATTATAATTTCAAAAATTTTGCATACCCTTGACAACTTTCAAACTTGCCATTGTGATTAAAATTCCTTGGATAAACAAATTGAACGTGCACAAATGCAGGAAAATATAAATATTCCTGAACAAATATGTCATTAAAGTAACAAACTATGTATATGTTTTTATCTGTCTTGTCTAGATTTGATAATTAATTAATGTTACAAAAATCTGAATATTTGACAGTATTAAAAATATAAGTTAATACGGATATGTCTTTATTTTCTTGGCTATTTTTGTTAAACTTTCATTAGTAATATTAATACTTATATAGATTTCAATTTAGATATGGAATGCTTTAAATCTTTTGTTGATCTTCTTTTACTTAAAGGATTGATAATATATCAATGGTTTTAAAGATATATAAATTATATCAAGGGTTTAGTGCAAAACAATCGTAACTTTCTCTTTTTTGAACTTCAGTTACGATATTTGAGATTACAATTGTCGTATAAGAAATGTAAGCATTATTCAGGTACAAAGTAAATTGACTTGAATCTTTTGTAAACTAAGTTTTCTTATTTACAATGCTAACTATTTTGGTGTATTTGTCAGCATTTCCTAAGGATAGCTAAGCAAGTACTGTAGGTTAGGATGATGAACCCGTGTCAATAGCGCAGTTTGTAGTGCATCGGGATTCGGAATCTCGTGTCCCGAAGGGGGTACGGGTTCCAATCCCACCCAGGGAGGTTATACCCTTCCATGAAAATTAGACTATAATGTCAATTTTCCACCATTGATTAGATAATATGGAGAAGTTTCTGACTTTGTGGAAGTGTAGGTGAGTACTGGTTATAGACAAGGGTCCAGGAAAGCTAGGTTAGGTGCACTAGACGCCGTAAAATGACCTAAAAATTGTGTTGAAGCGGTGTTAAATCCAATTAAAAAAAAAGAGGTTAGGATGAGTCCAGCAGGAAAGCGTTGGTAACCAAAAATAAGATTTAAATAATCATCTGGCCTGCATTAATACTGTGGTAACACTATTCCATTTTCTCAGCTGATATTTTGTTGACTTGAAATTTCCTTAACTTTTTCAAATGCTTGTTTTAAAATATTTCTAGCAACTTACCAATGTTTGATTGGTATTTTATCTTTTGATTCACTGACTTGCAATGATTAGTATTTTGAAACTCTTACCAAACATTCTGGGTTAATAGCCAAACTGTGAGCTTCAGACCATTCAGGTGAGTGTATCACTCATTCTGAATAAAACTTGCAATCACGTCATATATATATGTATATATATATATATATGTATATAAAAAGGTTAAAATATGTTGTAACAAGCATAATGCAAAAAAACAAAAAACATCATCCAAATGGACGTTTAATACTTATGTATATATGTTAGTCTAATCCTCCAAAATTACTGTAAAATGAATTTTAGGCTTATCATATTTGGATGTTTCATTCACAAACATGCCTGATCGGAAATCACTTATTGGAATTTTTTTCTAGTCCATAAAGAAGGTCCTTTTTATGAATGTTCTACCCATAAACCTATGCTGAAGACACTGAATTTAAATACCAAGTCATTTGATTAAGCTGCTCTTGTTTATTTTCTTAATGTTTTTCAAGCTTGGGATAGTTAACAAACACTTATTTACATATATGGTTTTGTAAATTATCTATATAAACAATTGTTTACTTCTCTGTCAGACTAAAATATTAGGTAAACTTAGACAGTAGAATGTTTTAGAGAAAGTGGGTGATAGATATATTTTGTATAGTGTTTTGGTGAAGATAAAATTTTTACCAGACATAAGGGTGGATCTAGCTGGGTGGGTGGAGTTAGCTGGGTGGGTGGAGTTAGCTGGGTGGGTGGAGTTGAGACATTTTTTCTGGATCCTGTGGATTTTTCAAATTGCATTTTAGCATTGAATGTGGGGGATTGTAGTCTTCTCAGCTGACTGTGAAATTTATTATGCATGTACATAAAAAAGTATAAAGAAGTAAATCAAAATTATTATTTTAGCCCATACCCCCCCCCCCCCCCCCCCCCCCTATAAAATATTAGCCCCATCCTCAATAATAAACATTAGTTACTAAGCCACCCCAGAAAAATTCTCAGGATACTTATTCTAGTGTTCAATATTTGTTTGATATTTATATCAATTGGTTACCATAGTTACCTCTTGTTTTTACAAGGATGTTGTTTTGGACATTAAGAGGTAACATTTATTAAGTCTTATATTACTAGATAAATATTATGAAGAAACATTATTTTGTTGATTCAGCAACCAATAATGTCTGGTCATTTTCACTCTTACAAAGTGGATGTTGAAGGCTTTTGCTGAGAGTGGAGGGGACAAATGCTTGATTTTTGGTTGGAGGTATGCAGGATGGTGAGGTCTAGTTCACAAAAAAGTTTTTTAACTCAATTTGCCAATGTGTTTTGTTTGAATTTGAAATTTCTAAGGAGGGACGATCATAATGCTACTACTACTAATAATAATGATGATGATAATAATGATGATGATGAAGATGATGATGGTGCAGGTGATGATGGTGGTGATGATGATGATGATAATTACAATATCAACTTTATTTATTGTGAATAACATTTTTTGGTGTTAAACAATTTTCAATATGGTCCAGAATGCAGTCTGCTACCTTGATTCAGACCATTTTGTAAATGCCTGGCATTTGTTAGAATAAAAGTCCATGTACATGTTAATATTACTATTTTACAGCAATTTTGCTTTACTTGATTCCATTTTTATGATTCAACATAAATAAATTCTCTTACCTAAGGTATGGGAAACTATGAAAGTGTATTAAGGTGGAAGAAATGGTTTTCTATCTTAATACAATTATTTGTTTTACTGTTCCACAGTTCTAAAAATTCTGTTTGATGCAAAATATCACGTTTCTGTTTAATGTTAATTCCTCACTTATCATCTTTTGCAAATTGCTTGTTTTATGTATCAGATAATAAAAATAATGCTTGCAGATGCTTTACAGACACAAAAGCAAATCTTTAAATCATGGTGCAGCTAGTTTGAAGATCTATTGTCTATTATGGCATTATCATTAACAAACACTACTCCATGTACTAAGAATTAGTTTTATCTCTTATTTGCATGTGGGTGTTAATTCTTTGCACCTATATTTATATATATTATCATAATGGAACTTTTTGAATTACTAGGGATGTCTTCAGCTCTATAGTGCTGTATTAGCAAAACGAAGACCACACACTTTTGGTAACAAAAATTTGACAATGCTTAAAATTGGTAACTAAATTCTCAACCCGTATGTATTGACTAGAATATTTTAATTTGACCCAGTTTATAGACAAATTTTCGTTTTAAGGTATGAAAAAATTCTCATCCTATGGTATGCTTGTAGAAGCAGACAGATCCTTATTTTAACCTCTGAAAAGCAAGCAAACTCTTTGAATGATTATACTTCTAACATGAAAATCATATAATAATGATATTTTCTTGTTGTTTATAAGACTTTGGTATTAGTAGATTCCTTTGTAAAAATGTACTGACAAAGATATAAGTATGGATCACTCCATTAAGCAGTTTTAATGAAATTAGGATATGATAGTGGTTGTCCAAACAGATCATTTTAAGAGCAAACACTATATCTCATTTGCAGAATTTACCCGAAAGAAATTGCTGGTTGCCCGAACTAAAAAGTGGTTGTCCTTGGCAACAGGACACCCTCTATCTTCATAGATAGTTGAATATATTTGATTTTGAGATTTTGCCAAAAATCTGTAATTGCACTGGGTGCAACCAGGTGAAAGATATTTTTTCACCTTATTGATAAAAAATATGCAAAACAGATGTATTCACATTGCTCTTAGTACACATATTTTCATTCTAACACTAAAAGTAAAAAAACAACAACATAAAACTGATGTTCTGATTATGAACTATTGCTGACATGATAGATTCTTTGCTCTGTATTTTCCAGTTTTGTTTCCATTTGCACAGGAAAGAACCAAATACTTTACTATGACTGTATGAGTACCTTAAATGTTTTTAAAATAAAATCTCATTTTAATGGCAAAATTTGAATCCCTAGTATTTTTACTTTACTGGTTGTGACAGGGGCAAAAGTTGGCTATTTCTTCACCTTAATGTAAATTATAGGCTCTTTAAGAGGCTGTGATAGAGTGACACTTAAATTTCAAGTCCTGTTGCAGGTGCTGTGGGGTAAAACTGGTCAATGTAATCAAAGGATTGACAAGGAAAGAGTTTAGCTCTAAATCTCTTGTATTTCCCCCTTAATTGGTAATTAGAAAATATCATATTTGTGTCTAAAAAAAGCTTTGTTTTAGAATGCATTTAATAATGCGTTGAGGTATGACTCTTTTGGGGAAAGCATTGACTTCAATGTCAGTAAACAAACAAACAAATCAGTAACATTAAGTCTCAACATTACTCTCTTAATCTCATACGTTCAGTTGTCATTACCTAGTCTTGTTTTTCACATACTTGAGGTATTGCTTTGCACCACAAGTTGAAATTCTATAGGCATTTAGTCAAATGCTTCTAAATGTCATCACAGTAAGGAACTGAGAATTTGGCACGCTGTGGAAAGCAGAAAGTTGAGAAAACTACACAAAATTTTAAGTCTGGAAAAAATGCTTAGTTATATGTCACTTTGAGAAAACTTGACCCTTGAGAAAGCCGGACTGTCTTGCTAATCCTGGGGCTCAGTGCAGTATTCTCAACTTGTGTATTTACTTTGTATTGGAGATATTGTGGGTGGTATTAGTATTTCTTTGCTCCACAAGTTGAAATTCTTCGAATATATTGTTAGTTTATATTTAGACACTTGCTATTAGACTTGGTATTTACAATTGGCAAAGCCTGCTATGACAAATAGTTAACATATTGGTATGTTAGAGTCTACCGATAGTGCAATCAGCTTGTTTATAATACCTCTTGTTGTAATGCTTATTCCATCAAGTTTTGTTATGCTGGGTCGACACCAAGATTTGTGAACAAAATTTCTGCATAATGAGTAATGACCATATTGTTGTTACATGCATCATTAAAGTAAACTGTGTCTTGTCTTAATTGTTTTCATCAAATGTTGTTCTCTTGGCACTAAGCTGAAAGTTTCATGCTTTTTTAGAAGGGAGGGGGCGTTATTTGAAATGTTTAATGAGTTGACTGAATTCATCCATCTAATCTACAATTGTTTTTCAAGCAACTCTCGTTTTGTACCATATTAACATGTTACATGTAACTTGTGAAAGTTTCCAGGACTTGTCTTAATATTCAGATTAAATTTTCTTCCTATGAAAAAGCTGCTGAAATACTTGAAACTCAGGATTTTAAATTCCTTGAAACCTCCTATACTAAGTGCAACCTTGAGGTACTATGTTTGCATCAACAAAGTTAAAAGCAGGTGATTGGATTTATTATGGACAATGGTCATTAAATAGACAGCTTCTCATTATACAGTTTATATGTTTAACATTTCGTGTGCTTAGAACAAAAACATGAGTAACTCACATTAAAAAAGAGTGAGTTATGACTGTTTAGTGCTTAAAGCACCCAAATTTGGTCTCTTGTATTTGGTACTACTTAAAGTGGTACACTTACAAATTGTATTTAATCCAAACTCCAATGACAGATAAAGAAGTTGCTATATGGTTTGACCCTTGAGGGGGACAGTTGTCTATAGTTTATATATGAACAGTCATTGCTGTAACCCTCTAGCTGAATGACTGGCAGAAATTACTATTCATTGAGTAAGGCTAGTTGACAATTTTGTCCTTTACTTATAATAACCTTCTTAATTGGGTAAGCTCTCAAGGAAATTCTATGATTGTAGCAATGTTCTATTGTACTTTTGACAAAATGTACACTTATACTCTTTAAGCTGGCGTCACACTGTCCCGAATTTGACATCCGATGGTCATGCGAATATCGATTTTATAATTTCGCACGAACATAGCCCCGAAATTGGTCGACATCCAATCAATACCCGAAGCAAAAACGATCCTTACAGAATGTCATGCGATCCCATCGGATTCACACACGATTCTTACGGAAGTTCACGCGATGGCATTGGATCAACAGACGAACTCACCTGAAAGATACAATTTTTAACTAATTAGTTGACACGTAGTATACGCGAAGGCTACACGGTAGTTACACGACGTCGTATTAATTAAAGGTGGTGAAATAGTACTTAATGGCAATGGTAAGCACTAACTTGCATTTATTTCCTATAATGGTCATTAATTTATTGAAATAAAATAACTAGTTACGTTACTAGTTAATCATTAGCTTATTATCTAGTTAACGTGTTCCGTAACTCTACTAACCTCTTTAACGTATTAGTTATCTGTGGTTTTCCGGTGGCAGAAATATGCCACCATTATCGGATACCACTATACAAAGGAATTTAAATAATACCACAGCATGATGGTATAGTGTCTATGTTCAAGCAGTATGATACTTTACATTTAAGAAACTTCAGATTTTAATATATCTGATGCAAGGCCTTTGTTTTACTGTAATAAAGGGAACAATAAATGAACAAACAATTCCAGAAACATCATTTATTTCAAAATAGAAGTTAAAATAACGATGATACAAATCGAAATATGAAAATGGTGTGTTCGTAATCAAAATATGGGCATGTCCCTGCACGTATTATCACTGCTTTGTTTCAGTAAACTGTCAATGTGTTGTGATAAAATTACAATATCATCTTGTCTTGCCATGGCACCGAACCAGCATTTGAAGTAAAGTAGTGGCCGAGATATCTTCTAATTTGCCTCCCCTCCTGGGTTCCAGTGTTCCTTGCCCTCTCATGGTAAACTTCCAGGAGAACTTGGTCGTTTCTCCATGCCCCTGGAATGACATCCTGGTTTTGGTCCTCCAAGTCCATTATGTTCTTGTGGGTGGCCGGATATCTCAGTCTAATGAGATTGTGAAGGATCACACAAGTTGTTACTATTGTTCTACATGTCTCTGGCCTCTGGTTCATGGTTTTAAGCAAACTCTAAACTTGTGTGTCAGAATACCAAAGGCATTCTCAACAACACGTCTGGCTCTCGAGAGTCTATAGTTGATATTCTCTCATCATGATCCATGTTCCTGATTGAAAACGGGTTCATCAAGCTCTTGCTATTCCGAAAGCATTGTCCCCTACTATGTAGTATGGGACAGGAACATCGTCTCCTGGTAAAGACTTCTCTTCAGGGAGATTAAAGATGTTGTTCGGACTCTCCAGACCTTGCTTCAGTTCTGACCCTTTGTAAATGCTGGCGTCATTGCTGGAACCATCAGAGCCGACATCGATCCATAGAAACCTATAGTCGGCATCGACCAATGCCATAAGGACAATAGAAAAGAAGCCTTTGTAGTTCCTGTACATAGAGCCAGAATTCCATGGACAAGTAACAGCCACATGCTTGCCGTCCAGAGCACCACAGCAGTGTGGGAATTGCCATCTCTTTTCAAACTGGTCAGCAATGGCAGTCCACTCTTCCGTTGTAGTTGGACACTGAATCCCCTCGGCAGCAAACTCAGATTTGATGGCTTCGCAAACTTCATTTATCATAAGGGAGATAGTGTTGGGTGCTACTCTAAAGTTGTACGAAAGGCTTTGGTAACTGTCACCACAGGCCAGGTGACGTAGAGTAATAGACAGCTTGAGGCTAGGGGAGAGAGTGTTCCTGTACCATGTGTCCTTCTTTTGTATCCTGCCTTCTATCCTCTGTAGAACCTCATCGAATAGGCCTCTAGGAATTCTCGTATAGTTGTAAAAGGAAGTCATCTTCAGTCTTTAACTCTTCTAGAAGAGTATTGTAGTGACCATAATTCCGTCTCCTCTCCTCAGACAGCCATCGCCTGACCCACAAAGACCTCGGTTTCTTCCATTTGCCTTGGCTTGCTCTTGGCAGCATATTATCAAAAATCTTACGATAATTTAACAATACAATATAGAAGGATTTAGGACTATTTAAAATTGGTAGTAAGACGCTTGATAATACGGACCCCTTGTCTTTAAAAAGAAAAAAAAACCAGATAAGTAAGTTGAATAGAAAGCTGGAAATTCAAATAGCAAAAATAAAAGAACGAATTTTGTTATTTATTAAAACTGACCATTATTCTTTAACCTGTAAGCAATGGCGCTGGGCATGTAAGCGTTGTTCATCAAGGTTAGTAAGGTGTATCAAAAGAAGCAATGCAGCTCCCTTTTTTCTCTTGGTTGAATCATCATCATAGTATGCCATTCTAAATGAGATTAAATGAAAATAGATTATGAATTTATTGCTATTAATTATATTGTATTTTGCCTCTGTAGAGATATGCAGAACGAACCGACTAATGAGTAAAATTGTCTGAAGGTATAGCCTTTATATATTACCGCTGTAGCCTTTCAAAGTTGTTGTAATCGCCCACATCGTGACCCATTCTTGATGTCATCGTAACAAAGTACGACTGCGACACGAAGGTATTGCGGGGACTTCACGCAGTCGTGGTGCCTTCCTAAGACAATCGCGCGTCTTCCTGTTTCCTTCGTATTGTCTTCGTGTAGCTATAATTGCCGAATGGCACCGATGGTCACACGGATAAAAGACGAAGACTTCACGGTTTGACAAGATGGCCTAACGACGGCCTTACGAAGCACAAAATTGGCATACGAACTCAACACGGAGATGAGCCTTCGCAACGACCTCCGGCAATTTTTTAGCATGCCAAAAAAATTGCGACCGCTCACGAAGTTGCTGCCGGAGATTAAAAAATTAAGCCGGGGATTATACGATGGCAAAAGATGCCCTCACGAATAGCGCGATCTTATAACGATCAGATCCGAATTTAAACTTTTCTTCATTCGCATGTCCATCTTATGCTTATATCGGGACAGTGTGACGCCTACATTAGGAATAAATTTCTAAGGCTTTGAGGAAAGTCACAGTTTTCTGTTACTCTTGTTCATCATTATGTTTCTGTCTTGGGTCAGGTCTAAATTCAGTACTTTTTTTCATACCCAGTATTACAATACGTTTTAGTATATCATTTTACTGTAACATTGCTGTTACTTCAATTCTTGGGTGTATTATGTAACATGCTTTACCGATTTTTGTGTGACTTGTACACGACTGTAAAAAACATTGATTTAGTTATCAGGAGGCAGATAACTAGGAAATCTATGCTCCTTAGTCAGAGAGTACTCTTAGACAATGTTGTTGTAAGAAAATTGCATGATAATTATAGAGAAAATGGGAACCAGGTGTGTTGTTTCTTAATTAACTGGTACCCGATTCCTAATGATTGGGGTATAGTATGTAATAATTGTAGACTGGTGCAGTATATTCTACTCTATTCTAGATTAGACTCAAGTCTTACTATTTCTGTAGGTACAGGTACCAGTCCAAGGGTAGAATATTCCCTCTATCTCTCTCTGTAGAGTCTGTGCGTTACCAAAGGTGAATCAAGGCTTATAATACTAGGTATATTGAAGGTGATCTCTTGTTAGTTAACCAGTACTGTTACCTTTGTTGTTGGACATACTTCTTGTTGGTGCAAGGATTTTTCTTGTTTTAATACTCTTATTTTATAGGTAGGAATATGTTTTTTATTATTTTTGATAAGAAGTATCTGTCTTAGTTTTTTTGATGATTTTGGTGCTTTGAAATGCCAGTATACTCATTTTTTATATTTATATGTGTATAAAATCAAAACTATGTACACATTTATTAAATAAAATTCTGGTCTGTTCTGTTCTGTTCTGTTCTATCTTGATGCAAGCTAATGAAGCTAATTATTTTGTTCTATTCTATTGTATAAGAATATTGTATTATACTATGATTTCTAGGTGAGGAAAAATGCTTATACGTATATTTATTAGATCCATATGTTTTATTGCTAATAGTAATATATTACTAAGTTATATATTAATAGTAGTATATGATGAATAATATTACTTAAAAAAAACAAATGTTGCTATTTTATAGATGTTTTATTGATTTATCAATTAATTATTGTAAGACAAGGATCAACAAGAAATGCTGAGGTTGCAATATTACTTTTGACAGCGTATTTTAATGAAATTAAAAGAATTACTGCTTGGAGATTCAAGATATTTTTCAGTTAATCATACCAGTATTTCTCAAGGACATGCACTAAATAATATGTACATTGATTTTAACTTCGTTTTTTTCCACATACTTAAATGAATACACAAAGTTTTATTAGCTTTCGTATAAAGATGTATTGTAGTATAACTTTAAATTGATTAATTGAACACCAGTGATTTATTTTAAAACAAAGTAATCAGTATACATAAATGATAGATTTGTCATTATTTAGATAAATACGTTATTCTTTTAAGTTTTCTGTAGATGAATATGACATTGTTTAAAACATTGTATAAATCTTGATAGTTACTTACAATTTAGTTAGACACTCTAGCTGTCTACAATCACCTACTATATTATCTTCAGAACAAGTCAGCCTTCTTGGGACAGATGGGGGAAACTTACATGCAGTTTAAAGATAAAAACTCTAAAGATAATTAAGTGGATCACTGAGAAGATTGGGCTTTGCCTAACAGTTTTGTCTCTATAAATAAAGTCTTTATGATCATTATTAATATTATTACTATTGTTGTTATAATTATTTATTCTTTGAGGTTGATATTTGTCACACATTGACCTTTCCATACTGTGACCCCTGTGTTAAAGGTCAAGGTCATTCTTTTACAATCTTAGTAATAATGAAACTGTAAACTCTAGCATAAAGAGATTTGTCACATTTTTCTAAATATACATTCTGGGTTTAGATCATTCTTAGGTTTTGGGCTTGAATTACCTTGGATTTAGTTTGATTATATGTGTGGTGTCATTCATTGTAATGTATATGTCAAGACTGAGTCAGACTCAAATGGGTAATAGGGCTTTGCATAACTGTTTTGCTTTGTAAATAAAGTCTTCATTATTATCTTTGTCTTCCAATTTTACCCCTCAAATTATCACTTCCAGTTCATGCATAGTTTATGAATTATTCATTCAGGTTCATAAATCAATTTCATGAAAAGTTCATGGATTGTTTATGAAAATGGCCCAGATTTGTCAAAAGTTTAATAAGAAATACTAGTTTATTAACTGTTTCATGAACATATCAATTATCATATGAATAGTTCATGAGTATTTCATGAACTTGTTTAAGTATGTTATTGTTCATGAACTTAAGTTCATGAACTTTGAATAAGAACTGATTAAGTACTGTGTATGAACTCAGTTCATAAATGGCTTAATTATTAAGGATATCATGGATATCATTATGCAGGGTTTCCCAATAATGAGTTTGTTAATTAACATCACGAATAAGGTGCAGCCTTGTACATATCGTTACTTGACATAATATAAACATATAAAAGAGTGACTTCCTTGTAAAGTACTAATGGGTCATGCTGCTGTTACGTAAAACTGTTTTTCTCCGTCCACGCAATCCTCCCACTCCTCTCATGATCCTCTTTTATTCACACATCAGGTGAGATTCTGAATTTAACAAAACAACTCGTGACTGACATGATTACCTACATGATTATGTATATTTTCATTTCGCATTTTGTTTAGTTACCTATAATTTGTACAAACCTATTTAATTATATCATGGTATTGAACAATCTAGGAAATTAGTTTAGCCGGATTTACCAGTGTATCTAGTTGGCGCCAAGAGCTCACCACATTACCAATGTATCCGTGTACTGTATGTTATGTAAATACAACATTTTTGCTTCAATATTTGGAAATGTTTTAATAAATGAACAAGATTATTCAACTGTTAGCAATTTGAACAATTTCTTCATTTTCTCACTTCGCCTGGTAGACTGAATAACATGATTTTTAATTAAGTTGTTTATGAGTGTTACAACATTGGACTGGTACCAGTCATTCTGCACACGATAATTAGTTTCTAGACAAATGGACCAGAAACCAGTCTGTTATATATTACCTGTGGATTAGGTATATAATAATTTGTGTATACGCGTACTGGAACTGCCATTCATCTTTCTCCTACACAGTTTAAGCTTGATTTGTTTGTTTCATAACAGTAGTCTTAAATGGAAGAAGAGTTGGTTTTCATAACAGCTTCATAGTATTACCTTATTTGTTGTTTTTCCTCTGTCAATAATAATGACCTTATTTAACGAGGCAACTCAGTTGGATAAAACCCGAGAACTGAGTTCTCCGTAAGAGCCCCCGCAATATTTACAATATAACATACTTACAAATGACTACATAATTATTATGGCACCACTAGTGATGGGGGCTATATAGGAGTCATTTGGTCCGTCTGTCTGTCCGTCTGTCTGCAAATTGACGGAATTTGAAATGATATGGCACAAATGTTTACTTCCTTGCCTGAAACAACAGTGTTGATACTTCAAAGGGTGTGGCCAATTATTTGGGTAAAATGTCCTTCCCCTTCATCATGGTGCCTGGTGGGGGTATTCATCACTTCTGTGATAGCCCTATTTATATTATGTATGCATTATAAAAGTGTATATCAATATTATGCTATAGAATTTTTCTAATTCCAGTTAGCATTTTCATTCACTTGAGTACAGCAATGCAACTAGCCCTTTTTCCTAATACATGTGTGTCTTCATTTTCAACATTATACATTATTGATGTCATAAAGTTATGTAGCAATGTGATACAACCAGCTTGCATCTTATAAAGCAACTGCATACTAAAAATAAAACTTGTTTAGTTAACATATATGAGGTACATAATAACATTGACACTTGTATTAAATGAAATTAATACACATCTAAGGTCTATGAATTAGACTGTTGTGGTTTTATTATAAATTATGTAAATCATGAAATCAACACTCAGATTTAATTGTTGTTGCATTTGAAGCATTAAATGAAGTATGTATGGCAAGCCGCCCGGCTAGCTCAGATGATAGCAAGTCTACTGATCGAGGGGTTGTGGGTTCGATTCCCGGGCGGGGCATACTTTCGTCGAGCTTGGTCATGAAATTTTTATACGGCCATTCTCCTTCCTACCAATGATTCTTAATTATGTAGGACAGTTGTCAGTCACTGACAAAAGTATGTGCTTAGTAGTTGGTTAACAGCTAAATCCAGAGATTTAGCCTTTCCAGGAACTGTGAGTAGGTTGACTGACTGCCGTTGTATGACCTATACAATGTGTTGCTACAGCATTAAACACAACAAAAGAACAACAAACAAAGTATGTATGACAAAGGATATTTTGAAATGAAGCCCCTGGAAAAGTGCTTGACAAGTTAATGACCTTAGGAAAACATGACTTAACCCAGGGTGGGTGAATAATTTATGTTCATGTACCTGTAATTTCTTATGTTCTTAAAGTCATTAGCCATTTAATATGAATGATAACCCTGGAATGGAGGTTAGAATGCTACATCTAGTTATAAACTGTATGGTTTTCTCATTGAGAAAGGTGTTATGTACCAAATGAACATAATATTTTGAAGGAGACATAATGTGTCGGGTGGCTGGTATACTGGTCTTGAATACTGTGATGCTTGTACATTACTCACTTGTCTGAAAGTTTGAATGTAGGGATTTGTTGCAAATATCTACAACTCTGTTGGACACTCTTCACTTTCTGGTTGACTTTATAACATGATTATTAATTTTAAATGAGTGACTGTGCATGGAATAAATGGTAGAGACATTATAAAAAACATATATGAACTAATTTCATTCCTGTATAATATATCTACTGTATGTCAGACTCAAAGCCTAGAAATCTCCAAGAGCCTATGGATAATCTCAAAGCATAATTCTTCTCAAGTTAGTTAATATATACCATGTGTTGTTGTATATAGCAGTCAACTTTTTAGGATAGACAGTGAACTATATTCATACATACATCTTTATTAACATTGTTCTTGTATGACATAATTACTGTATAGAATTGGTGGGTGGGGTATGTGTTGGTACTATGAGTGGGTGGGTTATGCTTTATGTTTTGGTTCTATGTCAGTGGATGGGGTATGTTTTGGCATTAGGAATAGCAGTAGTATTGTTTTAATATTGTGATTGGCTGGGGGTATGTTTTGATATAATGAATGGCTGGGGTATTGGTTTGGTATTTTGAGAGGATGGGGTATGTTTGGTACCATAAGTGGATGGGGTATGTTTGGTACCATGGGTGGGTGGGGTATGTTTGGTACCATGGGTGGGTGGGGTATGTTTGGTACCATGGGTGAGTGAGGTATGTTTGGTACCATGAGTGGATGGGGTATGTTTGGTACCATGAGTGGATGGGGGTATGTTTTGGTACCATAAGTGGATGGGGTATGTTTGGTACCATGAGTGGATGGTGTATGTTTGGTACCATGGGTGGATGGGGTATGTTTTGGTACCATGAGTGGATGGGGTATGTTTGGTACCATAAGTGGATGGGGTATGTTTGGTACGGTGAGTGGATGGGGTATGTTTGGTACGGTGAGTGGATGGGGTATGTTTGGTACCATGGGTGAGTGAGGTATGTTTGGTACAATGAGATGATGGTGTATGTTTGGTACCATGAGTTGATGGGTATGTTTGGTACCATGGGTGAGTGAGGTATGTTTGGTACAATGAGATGATGGTGTATGTTTGGTACCATGAGTGGATGGTGTATGATTGGTACCATAAGTGGATGGTGTATGTTTGGTACCATAAGTGGATGGTGTATGTTTGGTACGGTGAGTGGATGGGGTATGTTTGGTACCATAAGTGGATGGGGTATGTTTGGTACCATGAGTGGATGGGGTATGTTTGGTACCATGAGTGTGTGGTGTATGTTGCAGAAATATGAGTCGCTGGGGTATGTTTTGGTACTATGTGTAGATGGGTATGTTTTGGTACTGTAAATAGGTGGGGTATGTTTTAGTTCTATGAATAGGTGGGGTAAATTGTTGGTATAGTGGTGGGGTAGGGTACATTTGGTACTATAATCTCTCTTTCAGTCGGATGTGTACTTGTTAATTTAAAATTGTTTTTTCTATAATACATTCTTTCAAAATGAGTAGTTTTAAGTTAAGCAAAACATTAATTTTGGCTTGGAATGTGTCTGGACTTTTTATTTGGCATATTAATTTTCTTCTGTCTTTTTAAGTGCTATTTTCTTTGAGGTTTAGATTATAACTCATTTATTCTAATTGTAGAAAAATAAAAAAGGCATTTGGCAGTGGAAAAGTATTAATATGTTTATTGCTGGAAATTAAAGAGAATTTCCAACACTACTGATTATTTAATTTTACAACTGACATCATTGATTTGTTTACCTACAAGAAATGTTATTTATGTAATTATAGAGTCAATGGAGAATATCAAAATGTTCAAATTGCAAATACAAACTGCACATTAAATAATAATTGCAAGCATATGCAAAATTGCTGGGCTAAGGGAACTACACTTATTTCAAATTATTTTAAGTGCATGTACCTCTAATATCCCTTATAATATAGCATATGGTTGGGACTTGGGAGAATTGCACTGGTGCTTCCCTGGAACAAAGTTTTGTTTAACTGTTTAAAATAGGTATAAAACATTAACCTTCTGGTGTTTGGTTTTGATTTACTGGAATTCAGTCTTAATAATTTTCTTTCTATATTTACATAAAGGCAATTACATATAATATAAAATTAATGAGTTTCAGCTGTTAGAATTTATGGTTTTCTTTGATTAAGATCAGTGTTAGCGAAAAATAGCTTTTACCTGACTCATCTGTTTTTACTTTTGTTTGTTGTGAGTGATTTTGATGGGTAATTTTGTGGTCTTTTAGGAGTAATTTTATTCTGGTATTTGGTTCTCACATCTTTTATGCTGTGAGAAGTACATGTCTAACAGATAATAATAATTAGTTAAGATAGTTTGGTTCATACATAGACGAGGGGAAAATCTCTGTATGCTCAGATCAGACAGTTACTGTGAAGTAGGAATTATGTACACTTACAGCCTACATTAATATATACAATATTTGTCCTGTTTCGGATAATTTTTCATTTTTGTTCCTAAGGTTTGTAAATTGTTGTTTTGTTTTTCAACTTTATATCATACTGAAATTATTGAATTACAAATTAACACTAATGTTCTTGTTCATTAAAGTGAGAATGCTGTATACAATAATTAAGAATTTTTTATCTGAATTTCTATGCAGATTTTTATCTTTTGATATGCAATTTTTTTTATCAAATGTTTTCACTTAATTTGTAACCTCTGCAATGTTAAATATATCTTAGATTTTTTCATTCTCCTGTCTTTTTCTAAGATATATTTATTAATTTTACATGTATTATGAAAAAAAAAAAGATTTAACAAGCTGTTACCAACAATCAAAAAATTAATAATCATAATTTAATGTGTTTAATGTGTTACCTGAAAACATATGGTGTTTTTAAAACTTGTTGAGGATGTATGATTTGTAATAAATTAATGTAAATTGTATAATTTAGCTCATCAATGTAAAAATGATCACTTGTATATATTAAATCTCTCTTGTTTTTGCTTTTCCCTGTTCCCCTTCCTGGTGACCTCTGGGTCTTGACTTTCTGATGACTGAGCTTCCTGGTGACCTCATCTAGTAACACCCCTTGACTCTGTAGTTTCTCTTCCTGATCTCCTTGTACTAAGAGTAAATCAGAATGAAGTTGATTTGGACTTGGGTTTGAACTGACACTGAGCTGATTATTCAAAACATTACAATTTTAATGGTAGGTCCAACTTTTTCTTATATGATCGTATATAAGATGGTATCTTTTTGCTTTAAGGGGACAATATAATCATTGGAATATCATTGCTGGCTCCTGTAATCATAAAAAGAATCCGAAGCTGGCTTACTGTTAATTCTGTATAGACAGATCATGCTCTGTTTTAACATAAAAAATATAAATGGTGTTATTGATTTATATGTTGATAAACTATAGCTTATTGATAAATATTTTGTAGGTTTATCTGTCAAATATTTATAATTTAAAATAAATAGAGTTCTTGAGCTTGTTGATATAGGATAGGTAGTTATGAAATAAACACACTTTTTACCAGAACATGTAAGTTAAGTGATAAAATAAACATATTTTTACCTGATAAGCTTCATTCAATGTGAGTTAAACATTTCTCTCACTATCTGACAGCTTGTATTGTATGTATGTAAATATCTAGATTGATGGAGGAGTCTGCTGGTGATGAGAGGGGCTGAGCTGGTGGGGGAGGGGGGAGGTGTGCTGAGTATTGAACTTGTCCTACTTTCTTGATAGATAAAAACTTGGTGGTTTTAACCTCCTTGAAATAAAATTATGATCTTCTCCTGTATATTTTTGATTATCTCAGAGAGAGAGCAGGTGTGCTGTTGAGATAGTATCCAGGGAATTGAAGAGTGGGTGGAGAATAGAATACATGCATTATCTGCATTCTTTCATGTTCTGTTTGATGATTGATTGATCAATACCTTCCAGCAATTGATGATTGTATAGTGAATAGTAAAAGTGCTCATCAGAATTGAAATTTTCATGATTTATCAGCTATTTCTAAATTATAATGACTAAAAAGGTTTGGCTTACAGAAAACAGACTTGGCATAAAACATCTAGAACAGTCTTGATAATAAAACATTTTTTGTGTGCTTTTGCCAACAAAAAACTGAATAAATCTTGTATATGAAATTTGAATAAATATTGCTTGATTGATAGATTTTTGAACTTATTTATCTCACAGACGATATTTTGTCTGCTTGCAAGGGATAATAATTTAATGCTTGGCCTTAATTTAGCTGTGGGTCAATCTGTAGTGACTGTTATTATACTGGTATTTCTTATGAATAAAAATATGTTTCAACAAGCTTAAAATTCCTTAGTAATTGCCATTTTAAAGCAAGTACAAAGTAAAAATATTTTGTAATATATGTCATCATCATCAAAATTGCTTAGAGTATGATAAGCCCCTTACAGAATGGTGAAACTACTGCTGATAGAGAAGTTTAAGGAATTAGCTAGTTTGGTGAGTTAGGCACCATACATAACCTAAAGATAAAATGTATTAAAATGTGTTGATGCATGGCAAAAAAGTTATACATTAAAAAAATTATAGGGGTACCATGGACTCTACCTGCTCCAGAAATTAGAAATATAAAGTAACAATAGCTTTTTTGTCAATTTGAAGGTAAAAATCAATTGTAACATAAAGGTTGAGTAATGAAACAGTTTTGTCAGACTTCTAGTGCCATAAACAATCTATTCCTGGTTTTATGAGTTTTTTATGTGCCATATTAAGCCCCAGGGTATATTTACAGATTTATTTTAAGAACTGAGATGAATTCTTATACATGTAAATATAACTGGGTGATCATGATATTACATTGTTTTATTTTCATGAACAAGCATTTTGAATGTATTTCAGTCACTTGCTTGGATTTAAGTTATACTCATATTACTTCTTTTTTGTCCATAATGTGCCTTCAAGACAATGTTTTGAGGTGTTAGCCCTGTGGTCCCCTTTGGGCTCAGCATTCTCAATCCCTTCACACTCCCACCTATATCTTCACTACAGGATATTCCCATGCGCTAGACATTGAATTGTTCACCTCAGTCGTCTGTTAATGAGTTTGATGTAACAATCCATTAACACATCTAATTAGTGTCTGCCATATGATTATTATCTACATAATTTATGATAATAGAAACCTTCTCATCGTCTTACCATCATTCACTTACATGTACATGTATATTACTTATAATGGCTGCTGGCTGTGATTGATTTATATCATGATAAAAATCTTGATCCAGATCTTAACCGAGTTGGAACAATGTTCTTGATTGCGGACCAATATTTTTGACCAAGCTTGAAACAGCTTGCCAACATTTGAAATGTATGCTTCATGTTTATGTGAATCCTGCCAATCTAGATAAGACTTGATTGTGTTCCTGATGATAGCTTTCTGATATTGGTTTTTTAGGATAAATAGACTTCAGATTTCAACTTAATCTACAAATCATTGTCAATTTCTGGCAGAGATCTTTACACTGGTATTTGAGAATCCCAGTGCTGCTTACCTTAAAAGGTCAAGTGACTGTGAGCTCAGTTCTAGACAGACAAAACTTAATTCTTCTTAACAATATGTTGATTGTCCATTTGTTTGAATAAGGAGAGAAACATGTCACAGCTGTCCCCATTTGTGTTATTTTTAGAATGGGTTTATTCTTGTAAAAGGGTCAGAGGTCAATTTATGGCCTTTGATCAAAGGTCACTGTATGATATGACTTAGTCAAATTAGTAACCTTTCAATGTCTCAGGACTTGAATTAATAATTCTGTCAAAGGGCTTAATTTTTAATGAAGTTCATTCGTGATTATAAAACTTCAGACAAGTTTCTGATGTCACTTTTAAGGTCAAGGTCATTTCATGTATCACATTTTAAAAAGTTCTTGGTATACTTTAATAAAATGATATTAATCTTTCATATTTGCCTATGTGCTACTATTGTAATACTAACCCAAATACCAAGAATTATATAAAAAGTACTAAAAACAGCCGTTAGTTGAAAAAGCATGTTTCAATATTTTACCTGGTTGTTAGGGCTATGTGTGGGAAGAAGTTCTTGAGGTTTTTTTTATTTTGTTCATCATTTAGACTCAACATTAAAGTATAACCATATGTTAGTCTATCATCCAGCAATATGTTTATAAATATTTGGTCTATACAAATATGTTGAACCAGGCTTGTAGCACACTTGATAGCGCAGGGGGGTGAATCTAATGTACCAAAGGTAGTACGGGTTAGAATCCCATCTGGGTCGGGTTAGAATCCCATCTGGGTCGGCTATACCCTTCCATGAAAATTTGACAATAATGTCAATTCCTTTATTAATAAGGTATATGGAGAAGTTTCCCACTCTGTGGAAGGGTAGGTAACTGTAAGTACTATATACAAAGGTCCAGATAAGCTAGGTTAGGTGTGCTGGATTCTGTAAAAAAACTTAAATTGTGTTGAGTCAGCTTTAAACCCAGTATAAAAAATAATAGATAAGTTGTTGAAGTGTTTATATTGTTTGTCTCATACTTAAAATACTTAAGATGGTAGTTAGTTTATATCACTTGAAGTTGACATCTAAGTGCAAATGATGCATTTTCTTACTGAAGTTTTTTTGTTATGGAATGTGGGTTAGATATTTCCGCATGGTTTAATACTTAGTTTGATGTTGCACTTTTAATTGCTCTACTGTATATGATTGAGTAATGGTAATGGTTGTTTTGTTGCCTTTGGTTGCTCTTTAATATGATGTTAAAATATAAAGTATGTGTGGACATGTGTGAAATTTCTGTATAGCTTGTCAAAATTGACCTGAGACAAAAAAGTATGATTTAAATATAATTAGTATTCATTAAACCAGTTAAAAGTAGTGTATAGTTTCTGAAGAGTGTAATATATTACAATCAGTCTCAAGTCAGTTTTAACCAACTACCAACTTATCATAGACACTACAATAGCTTGTACATGCTGTACATTTTACCTTTTTAGTATATTATTTGCCTAATGAAGGCTAGTTTCAATGAAAATTGTACTTATACAAGTTGTGGTGTTACGTCTTGAAATAATGATTAATGATTTATATGTACGGTATTTTGTACTTGTTAATGAAAAGTTAATGAATTAGTTTGGTTGTACTTGTTGGGGCAGAGCCATTTCCACTTGCACTTTGATGTCATTTCCTTTACTTTTATATACACTTTGCTTTATAATAAAGTTTCCAGTATTGCTTTTGTACATGATTGTGACTGTGCCCTATGTACTTAATTAAAGTATGAGGGACTTTATGTCCTTGGTATGTATACGAGTGTACTTCAAGGGTTGCCCGCAAGACTGTAGTATGTGCATTGCGTAAAAGAGTGAGTTACTACAGTCTTGCCGGCAACCCTTGACTTAAAGCCATGTGGTTTAGATTTTAATGTATTGATTAATGATCTATATTATTATAAATATGCATGTTTTGTGGTTATATGGTTAACAGTTAACCAAACCAGTGTGTGGATCATCTTAAAGCCACAACCAGCAAATATTTATTCAAAGTACATTTCATTGTTATTGTTGTTGTTGTTTATGAGTTTACTCACATTATATCATTGCTATCTATTACAAGTGTAAGCTAACTCAAATATTATGTTGATTATCTGATAAATTGTTGTTTTTATTTTGTTGCAAAGGATAATGGGTATTATTGAAACAAATTGCGAAGGAAACGAACCAGTAAGTTAAAAAAAATCTAACATTATTTACTTGGATTAATTTTACCTTTGTAAGTTTTAAATTTCAGTTTCCTTCAAAGTGGATAGTTTTCAAAGTGTGTAATTTCAAAGTTTTAGTTACTTAAGTTTCAGTTTTGAAGTTTTTCTTTATTCCAGGTTTGTTAAAAGTTTTTTGATTTACCGAAATTTTGAAAGTTTTTATTTTCTGAGTTTTGATTTCAATATTTCCTGAGGTTTGTTCAATTTTTAATATTTTCAATTTTAAAATATTTATTTTACAAGTTTTAAGTTTTTAATTTATGTTTTAAAAGTTTGAAAGTCTTTCAACATCTGTTAAAAAGGAGTAATAAGTCTTTTAGATGTAAAGCTAATTTGAAAGCATTTGTAGTAAAGTATCTTAATAAACTTCATTTAAATTCTCCACTCTTCTGCAAAATCATGATATATTTATGCAGTTGTTGTATAATAGCACCCATCATGATAGCTGGAATGTACACAAGGCACGTAAATTTGGCATTACAGAATAATTTATAACTTGACTGACATTTGAAGCTTTCCAAGAATTCAAATATTTTGTTGCGTCTGCTGCAAACTTCTGCACTTTGCGTCTGCTTACTCATTAATTTTGTGTCTGATGATATTATTTGGTCTGTAAGCATGTTTTGTGATATTTTGTCTGTAAAATTCTGAATCACTCACTTGTAAATGAATTTCTGAACATAAAAATCTACTTAATGTCAATAAGTTAAAAATGTCGTCTGCAACAAAAATTTGTTATCTGCAATGAAATAAATCAGATTTTTTATGATCTTTTATTTTTGATGTATCTCTCAGAATGACAACTTCGTTACATGGAACACTGAACTCAGACTGAGAGTTTTTAATATGGAACTTTCTGAACCCAGACTGAGTGATTTGTCATAATTGGAACTGTGAGAGCTGACTAAGAGGACAGTATTTTTATTTACCTTGTGAGTGATCAATAGCATCCAGAAGCTTGATGAGTTAATAAAAGTGAAAGCTGTCCTGTTTATTTGTTTGTTTATATTGGATTTAACGCCATGTCAACACTTTTTGGTCATTTTACAGAGTATAGGCACCTAACCTAGCTTTACTGGACCATTGTCTATAACCTCAAGTATTCACCTACCCTTCCACAAGGCCAGAATCTTCTTCATATACCTTATCAATGGAGGAAAATTGACATAGTTTCATATTTTTATGGAAGGGTATAACCTCTCTGGGTGGAATTTGAACCCGTACCCCCTTCGGGATTTCAAATCCTAGCACACTACAAACTGCGCTATCAAAAGTTGTCCTGTTGCATCCATATGACTTATGGTTTGCAATGCAAGGATGGATCTTCTCTTTGTCTTGTTAGGGAGGTTTCAACCTACAATATATTTGGGACATACTTATACAGTTAAGACCATCTTTATTATTGTAAAATGATTCTATTTTTTACCAGTTTTCTGTATCGAATGCCTAATTTGAGATGAAAAAGGTCGCTATGTTAATGTTTCAGACAATTGTGCTATTAAGACCATCAATTATGATGGTTTGTTTATTTGTTTGGGTTTTACGGCGCAGCAACACAAAAAGGTCATATGGCGCTGCAATTATGATGGACCTATTATAGCAGAGCTTCACTGTATCACAATCTTGATATTGAATCCCATTTTAAAAATATTAAAAAAATCCTAGGGGCTCACCTGACCCCTATCCATTCTCTATTGAATTCATTATTTTATGATTGTAATATGACCTCACATTGTACTATTTCAGACAAGTTAAGAATTTCAAAGTAATGTAATATTACAACTGATATATCTGACAAGGTTTGTAAATTCAACAATTTCTGGTGTCAATAAGATGGATGGTGTTCATAAAGTGTTCATTAATCTTCGTCATTGCTATCATTCACTGTTTGCTTGGAACAAACGTAACTTGTAATTGGTTTGCAGTTTAGATTCTTGATCATGCTGAATTACATAATCGGAGTTTTCTTCTCATGTTGTATCGAAAGAAATTTTTATGTCTTGGTTTAAATTTTGAGTTCATTTCTATTGATTGTATTAAAGTTGTTTGTACATTGTACATTGAACTTCGTGAAAGGCGTGTGCTTATAAATTACTAGTTAAAAGTTTAGGTATACAGGGATTTAAGCATGTATATGCAGAGAGTCAATGAGTAATGGTTGTAGGAGCAGTAGTCCAGTGGTAGGACACGCACCAATAGGGATCAAGAGGTCCCAGGTTCGAATCCCACCCTGGGCACTGCTAGTTTCCTTGAGCAAGAAATTTACCTGCGATTGCTTCACTTCACCCAGGTTTAATTAATGGGTACCTGCGAGGGTGGTATAATTCTGTTGCGCTAAAGTGTCGGCTGCACTAAAAAGACTCCACAGGGAGATTGATAGATAGATACCAGTAGCCAGATGACCAGGGGTAATAGCTGTAAAGTCGGTGAACAAGCATAAGCATGATACTTAGACTATAAAACTATTACTTTTTTTAATGGTGAGTAATGTCAACTAATAATGTGACAAAATTTGTAAAGCACCATTAATTTCCAAATATAATTACTAGTATGATAATGCAGATGGAATTGGCTAGAAAGTCATAATTAACCTTAAATGAAGGAAGAAAGAAGTTTCCATTTCCAGCTCACTTAGTGATAAATAGTTTTTAGGGGCTCAACCACTTGTATCTAATGGGTTTTTCCTTTGTTGCATGAACAACTTTTTTTTAAATGAAAAAAAAAAGTAGAGTATTTATGTGTCACCTGACAGTACCATCTATATAAGGTCACTCTCAGTTAATGTTTAGACAAAATATCTCTGTATAGAAGTACATTACACTAAACAAAAGTTCTAACATTCGTGCAATGTTTTATGGTTTTTTTCACTTATAAAGTTAACAAGGATTCATGCATAGTGAAATTTAATACTCACTACTCTCTGAACGAACATTTCATGTCAAAATGTGTAAACCACACCCTGTGTCCCGATTGGGTGCATTGGACCGTATCTAAATATTTTTTCCCCACAAATCGATAGAAAAGGACACAAAAATCACCTCTGCAAAATTTAATAAGGATCCATTGGCCCGTTATAAAATAATCAAATTTGAAAAGTGATCGGTTAGAAGTTTTGTTCAGTGTACATTCTTATTAAGGTAATGAGACATTTATAAACAGCCTGAGTGCCAAATTTACTTCTCCATTAAGACTTAATGACAGGGTTCTCACCACTTTCACAGGAGAAGACAAATTTGTTACAGAGTATATTGTAATAGCTTGGCTCGAAGGATCAATAACTCTTAGGAGTATGTTAGCTTACAAGGATGTTAAATAATCGACCAATCAATATAGTCAGAAATATGATATTGTGTATAATATTGATGCTGAAATTATCACCATTCAAAATTGTATAGGAAATGTTGCCAAAAAAATGGAATAATGTCATTAATGGTGAAATAACATTCTTTGTCCATTAAGGAATCTATCAGAGGTTGATTGAGAACCAAGTATGTGATACTAAGGAGAGTTAATATGTTATAGAGTAGGGGAGAGAGAGAGATAGTCGTAGGAGGAAGATATGTGAATAATATTGGTAATATTGAGTATCTCTGTTGATAGCAAACATAGAAGACTTGAGAAAAACTATGTGTTCAGTTTTAATTTATGATGAAGAAAGAAAACAAAAGATGAATTACTTTTTGGATTTAATGTGGTGAGAGTGGTTTATATACATGTATATGTGTTAAATGACGGTTCTAAATGTGTTAGCTTCTTTATGTTGAATTTTAGTTAATGTTGATACATTGGTAATGATGTCTATCATGGTAATATTTTGTATTTAGTTCAAAGTTAGGTGCACTATTTTGTTTTAAGGTCAAGTTTGGAATTGTGTATAAAGTTCTCATAGTTGAGTGCAGCATTTTATGAAGTTTTAAATGGTTGAGTGTAGAATTTCTTTCAAGCTCTTAGATTAGTGAAGATTTCTGTTTAGCTCTTGTAAGTTTGAATTTTTGGGTTAATTTAGGTTATATTTTCAACATTTCTTTCATAAGTTATCAGCATTAATGTTGTATCTGGATTTAAAATGGAATAATGGTTTGTGACATTCAGATTCTAAATTTCACAAGCAACCATTTAATGCTTCTAGACAAATTATCAGTGCTTATTTCATCTTTACAGAAACACAAAGAAACCTAAGAATTGTTTTGTCTTCTCAGAAATCAATGAGGATTCCTGGACATTAAACTCCTTAATTAATATTCAGTTAAAGCCTTAAGGAAGCTATGTTTAAATATTGATTAGCTGAGAAGTAATCAAAGTCTCCTGTTTCAATTTGTTACAGGTTTTACATTGTAAGATTTATAATAAGAGTAATTAGACATTGTTATTGCAGTTTAGTTGTTCATTGTCTTTGTATATACTATTATAGATGCTGCCTGGCTAGCTCATTTGGTAACATGCAAGTCTACTGAATGAGGGGTCGTGGGTTCGATTTCCCGGGCGGGCATACTTTCATGGAGCTTGGTCATTAAATTATTTCTACGGCCATTCCCCCTTCTACCAATGATTTTTAATTATGTAGGGCAGTTGTCAGTCACTGACAAAAGTATGCGCTTAGTAGTTGGTTAACAGCTAAATCCAGAGATTTAGCCTTTCCAGGATGAGTTAGTAGGTAGACTGACCGCCATTACATGACCTATATAAATGTGTTGCTACGGCGTTAAACCCAACAAAAAAACAAACAAACAAATACCTCTATAGTACTAATAACATAATTTCAGTTTACTAATTGGCAAAATGCTTAATTATAAATTTTGGAGGATCTCTAAATGTTGTCAATATTCTTGCCAAGTATAATTTCTGGTTCCAGGTATCTTCATTATCAACTCAATATCAAATCAGGTACCAGCCAAATTGGCACTTAATAATTGAGTGGTATAAATTTTCAAGTGATTTTACTGATGAAGACAGACACTGTCAGATAACAAGTTGTTGTTTTTCAATAATTGGTTCTTTTGTCTTAAACTTGGCTGGATCCCAGCTTTCTGTTCTCTAAGTTTATTATAATGTTAAACATGTTACACCTTCTTGGAACCAGTGGTTCCTAGCTTTCTTTTCTTACATTCTGATATGATTTTATACTAACATGGAACCATGGACACGGTTTATAATTAGGTCCTTGATGGAACCGTGTGACATAGTGCCATAAGTATATTTAGGGGACCATAATTAGTCTAGATGAGCTTGAGGGATCTAAGCTTGTATATAAACCGTAACATGTGATTATATACAGGTAACATGTTGTGGACGTCTGGCTGATCCAGTTGTTGCATTGTTAAAGGTATGGGTAAAAGTTGAGTAAATCACAATGTTGAGACAATCATGGTTGCTGCATTGTTATTTTTCTAGAAATTTTTTATTCAGAATGTTGGCCTGCCACTGTACAATTCACATAGAATCATCATGTTGTAGATGTTGTTTGATAAATATGTGAAGGTTAGCCAACAGGGTTGAAACTTAACAAGGCGTTGGTGATCTGTTACAACCAGTGATTGTCAGCTTATTAGGTTGCATCTTCATGGAATTAATGGTTCCCAGCTTAATGTGTTTAAAGTTAATTGTTTTGTTTTACCTATCTGAAACCAGCATTGATGTTTTACAGATGATTGGCATTGTTGTTTTACATTATTTCACAGATTGTAGCAATCACTAATTGAGCATGAACTTCAGACTAATTGAAATTCTATTCTTTTTCTTCTTTGATAACATTCTGACTTTACTTCATTCTCTTAGATGAATAGTGGTGTTACTCATTTAAAGGTGCAAATGTATGGTGAACATGTTTTTTGTGGTTCAAATATGAAAGACATGATAATATATTGTTTGTGTACTAAAATGTATACAATGGCTCGAAATATATTCAAGATCTCTCGACCCAAGCTTTTAAACTACAGTACAACCTCTCTTGAGCAACACCCACTGGGAGGGACTAAAGTGTGTTGCTGTTCAGAGGTTGTTGCTCTGCAGAGGTTAAATTCAATTAAAAAGTTTGCTTAAGGGAGATATTAAAAGCTGTTGCGTATAGGATTTGTTCTGAAGAGAGCTGCTCTGCAGATGTTATACTGTAGTACATTTAACTTAGCACAGACCCTCACCAATAGCCAACAATTGTCATACTTGATACATAGGTAGGAAAGAGAATGATTATAGAAAACAGTTATGACCTAACTCCAAGAAGGTATGTTTGTCTAGCATGGGATTTGAACCCATGACTCCTGGATTGGTAGTCTGATGTCCTACTGGGCTAACTGGGCAGGGTTTTGTGTCTGCAATAAACATTTACCCATTATCTGCCATCAAGATGTTTTCACCAGTTGCTGTTAGTGAAGTGACTTCAGAATCAGGATGAACTGTTTGTTTTTTGTAGAAAATGGCTGTCATTTATTGTATTACAGTTCCATATCAAGGGATATTTATGTGAGATGTCACTATTGTTGATCTATATTAGCATGTTCAAGTTGACTTTATTGTATGTGAACGAAGATTCAACTGAATAATTTGTTCCATCAATGAAACTGCATCTGGTCCACTGTTGTAGAAAAGTTGTGGAATCTTTAGTAGGCGGAGGTTTTAATGTGGTTAATTAATATCATCTATTGCTTTTAAAAATTACCTGTCTTACAATTTAAATGTCAACCATGACAAAAAACTTATCAGATGGAAAAACTTCTTTTTAGATGGAAAATTCTTGCTGAGAAAAATAAATTACTGGTACTTGTGTGAACTGTGGTCTTTAATTAAATTTGTTGTGAACTTTATTATTTATTTAAATGGAAATGAATAGAATGAATGCCTTAATAAAAGTAACTACTAGTATTGACCTATTAAGACATTCATTCCAATTGCAGACTATGACTTGAATGTCAATATAACTATGAATATTACTACAAGTTGTAGTGACATTTTGACTGATTACAATAATACATGTTTGCATGTAATATGATGAGATAAACTTAATAAATTGATTTAAGTTGTAGCTATTTATTGGCTTATAATAGTAGCAAAAGTAAATCTTGAAGGCTTTTACTTCTTGTGACTTGACTTACCTGTCTGAGGCATTGTTCATATGAGGATTGCTTCTGTTAATTTCCATGTCTTTAAAGAGGGGGGTCAAAGTTCTGTCAAATTAAGACTGTATTTGGTCTCTTATTGGTCAATTCAGTGACCTTGACATTTACCCTTATTATGCATGGAATATGCAGTCAAGGTCATATAAAAGATGTTATGCCATCTGTTGTTGTACATGTGCATGTGATAAAACAGCAAGCTTCCAGGTGATCATAAGAAAGCACTAATTATACTACAAGTACCTAGTTCTTTCAAATCATGCTACAATTGCTACATGTATGATTACACTTCATGAATCATACAGTTTTTGATGCTATACACATGCACTCTCTCACACACACACATTGCATGTATTATAAACATACATAATACCTAATTACCAGCCATGTTATAGATGTATTTCTCAATTATAAATGATTTCTTCCATACTTACAATACAGCTGCTTCTTTCATTATGGCCAGCTACCAGTACCACCGACCAACCATCTCTGTGAAACAAAGCTGTAAGTCAAGATTGTTAGATTGTCAAGATTGGAAGTCAAGGTGCAGTGGTAAAGTGCAAAGTTTTGTAACTAAGATCTTGGGTTGTTTCCCATTTACAGCAGGACTTGAATCCCATCCATGAAAACTTAATGATCAGAATTGGTTTTCCACAATGGGGAGAAGTTAAAATTGTCTCTTTTAGAGGGTAGAAGAGTAAGAACTGGCTTACATAAGTGTTCAGGAAAGTTGGCATTGGGAGTCAACTGTCCTACATAATAAAAAGCATTGATACAATTGTAGAAAGCATCAGTATAAAAGTCTCTGCTGAGCTACCACCCTAAATCTCTCAGTGTTTGCTTATGCCTCAGTCTCATAAAATCGTGGCTTGTTGCGGACCCGTATATGCAGCAAGCCGTAGGCCGTGGGAAGCCTTGCGTATTAAGGTAACGATTACGTACATGGCACAAAACAACACACCCGTACAGAGCCGTAGCTGGAAGATATGCAAGTTTAATCCATACTCGGCCACGATTGTGTTCAGGATTTGACTTTGAAACTGATACGTGCACCATGGCTCATCTCAAGAACCCTGGTAAAAACGTAACAGTCCATACGGGTATGCAAGAGTTCGTAGGAGTCCTCATGGAGCTTGATCCCATGGCTACCATACAGTGCCCTCATGGTATTTTTATGTTTATGGGACTGTAGCATTAAGTAAAAAAGCCCATCAAACTGTTACAACCATATTTACCGCCAATCAAAACATAGTCCTTCTTTTGGCTGATACTGAGAGGTTTTACTATATCCCATGTTATGTACTTTACTTTCTGACATTTATTAAAACAAAATATAGTTTAAAAGCTCTTTAAGTACTGTTTTAAGTTTTACTGTAATTATGAGCAGTCATGAAATATAATTTATAGCTACAAGAGTGGATCCAACTGTTTTCAAACAAATAGAATCCTGACTGTTTTCCAGTTAGTATTGGACCAAGATAGCTTATTATCCAACATCTTACGACAATTTAACAATGCAACATAGAAGAACTTACGACTAAAATGGTCATAAGACACTTGATATTCAGGCCTCAATTCTTGTTAAATGTTTAATAAAACATTCATTTTGAATCTGTTGCTATAATTTTGCTTGTAATTTGGGAATTTCATAAGTTAGGAGGTGTCTGCAATCCCCTCTCCATTGAATGGGACACTGTGTCATATATCTGTACAATAGAAGTTCTGTTTTAGGTTGAAATCAATCAATTTCACAGACAGTTTAATGTTCAAAGCTTCTCACTAATATTGTTCTTTATCTTAATTGTTAGACCTTTGGGTTAATTAGATTTCAGACAAATCATCATAAAATAAAATGTTTGAATGATAAAGCAGCAAGCTTGCAGGTGATCATGATTATAAAAGATGCAAGTCATGCAATTTAGCAAGCTTTTCAGAGACCATGATTTTTATAATAAAAAATGGCAGAAACAAGAGAAAATCTCTTATTGTTAACTCAAGAAATCCCTCCCCAACTGAACAGTGATGAATTTCGGCTTCTTGCTCTCTCGTCTGTTCAGATACTTAAAATTCTTTTACAAGTATTGATACGAAGTGCAGATCTTCAAAATTCAGGAATTTCTAATCTAGGTTTTATTTTTCTCAAGGTTTTTATATAAACATACACAGCAATGGATTCTAAAGATCCACTGGTATGCTATTGAAACTATTATAGTACTATTTTAATTGCTTTTTAATTTATAGTGAAATACTTGGATGGATAAAAAGATATGCATGTGTAGCTATGTCAGTTAGACCTTTGGAGTATTGATTACATAGTGTTTTTCTATACAGTTGGGTTTTTTGAATTCTTGGAAATAATGTTGTAGTGAATAACATTTAAATTAACAATTGTGAAAAATGTCTTAAAAATTGGGGCTTTTTTTCAGAAAGATATATACTAGGGAACTACTTAATGTTCATTTTCTGCTCATTATTTTTATCTACAGCTATTTATGAAAGCCTCAACATTATACAGAGTAAAGAGCATACTATTAAATTTTGATTTTACAAACCATAATTAACTGGGAACTACTTGTGTTCAATTTTTGCTCATCTACAGCTATTGATGAAAGCCTCAACCTTATATGGTGTAAAGAGCACACAATTCAAAGTTCAATTTCACAAAATATTTTATTTTCAATTTTTGTTTATTTTCAGTTGATATTTTCGGCAGAGTACACAAAGGCAATGGAGCAAAACTACCATAAAGATCACTTGGCATGTAAGAACTGTGACAAGAAGTTGATTGCTTGTCGTTATATCTTAAAGGAAGAACATCCATACTGTATTCCTTGTTACCAGGAACTTTTCGCACACAATTGTGAGGAATGTAAGAAACCAATTGGTCCAGATTATAAGGTGAGTGGCTGTTTTTGTGACGATATCTTTACATTATGTTCTTTTCTGTCACCTGAAACTCTCAAGATGGAATTCTCCTTATGCACTTTTTGTTACGTTGTATGGCTTTGAATCTACCATTCCAGTCATTGCCATAACTAACCCAAAAGCATGGAACCAGTGCTAATTGATTTAGGGTAATGAAAATTACTTATTTGGTATAGTTGGGCAACTGGATGATTAGTGTAAAACAATTACAAGTAATTAATTAGGCTTATAATTACTGTAGAAAATATAAGGAAAGGATTATCATCATCACTATCATGGCACTCGTAGGTCATTCCCTATACATGAGTTGTCGGCGTCGTGGTAGGGTAGTTAGTACTGGTGATAGAAAAGTGTCCAGGAAACCTGGACACTTTTCTATCTTTAAAATATGAAAAAAAATCTTGGATAACACAAAATGTTTGAAGTTGCACTATTAACTTACAACTTGTTGAGAGAATTTAGAGTGTTAGTGATTATTATAAAACAGAATAGCAGGGCACTGTACCTTATCCATTGTTCTCTCCTTGGTATGCAGAAATACAATGTAGTTCATTGATGGCATCAAACCTCTGATGCTCCATACACTCTTCTGCTTCCAAATGCTTTTTTTCTGAGTTTAAAAAATAATCTCTAAAAAGAAATTTCTGTGAATGTAAAAGAAAGACAGAAGAATTTTGTATAATTTTCTCTCCTTGATAGTTAAAGGAGTCTTGCATTCTTAATAGATCCTTCAATTTGTTTGGTTTCTATTGCTTTTCCTTCAGCAAATTTCCTTTTTTGTGTTGCCACATCACAGCAAAGCTTATGGTAATAATATCACAGAAAACAGAATCCTGTAAGGTGTTTATAGGACACAATATACATCCTGGGGCTTGTTTGATCAACAGTTTTTCATTGAAATTTAGTGATAAATCATTGTAGAATCTTTGATGATATGCTACCCTGGGACCTGTATTATGTATTGTCATATGACTGAATTCCATTGTAAATCTGTTCTATATTGTATTGTTATATTAGGGTGAGATACCGGGTATTTAATAATATGCTGTCCTGAGGAAATGTCTGTAAGTTAAGGCTTTTGAATAAGACTACACATTAAGTTTCCCAGTTTCCTTGGGGGTCTTAAGTCTCTCCAGCAAGAGGAGGGTTGAAAATGCAACTTTGGGCTTGTTTTACTTTTTTGCCCTCTTTCAAAAAATTCTTAATCAGCTTTTTAGCATATTCTGCAAAAACATTCAACCTTCAACATTACATAAAGAAAGTAAACTCAGATGAAAGGGTTTTGCTATTTTATCTACTAAGTGTTTATATTTACAATTACTTATATAATAATGTAAAGAATGTTTGTTACATAGGAGGAAAACGTCATGCATTCTTTTATAATATGATGTCCTTGAGTTCACCTTGGATTATTTAGTCTGTCTGTGTTGTTTTATATTACATAGGTGAACAAAACAGAAACACTTATATTGCAGGTTAAGTGGAAAAGGGTCGTAACTCAATATAAGAAGAGAGTGAGTTACGATTGTTTTGCACTAAACCCACGATATCTATATAGTATAAGATAGACAATATTGGTGAATCTGCTTAAAATAGTCTAACTACATGCAAATAAAGAATGATGTAGACTAGTTTTACTCTGGCCTATGCATATATAGATTGAGCTTTCAAGCTCTGTGGTGCTTTTCACTAAAATTCTTACTCTTCGTAAGTCAAAAGTGGCAAGACACATTAATAATAAGCTCAAACATTTTGGCTTATCAATTCTAAATATTGTAGAATTTGTCACAATTGTGTATGACTTTTAAATATCATATCATAGTTATGCTTATTGTCGGTCTGACTTACGAAGATTTTTTTCGTAAGAATTTTTGTGAAAAGCACAACTTATCAGAAACTTCCTGGATATTGTATCTATGGTGTATATTATAATTTTAAGATATTTCTTATAAATATTTGATTGTTTTTTTACAAGTTTTTCAATAAAGAAAACTGGTAGGACTTCAAGAACCTATTACATACAATATTTAAGGATATAAACAAAATATTCTTTGCATAAATCAAATTACTGTACACAAACTCAATATTTATGTTGAAATTTATAAAAGTTGTATCTCCGAGGAAAGATCTTGATGTTATATATAATTGTTATGTATTAGTGTCAGGTATGTAGTGGATTCCATGGAGATGTTCTTGAGAAATAATGTTCTTACCCTGCTTGAGATAGCAGTTATTCTCAACATGTTAGTTATGATACTTATTGTTGCATTGATGTTGCATTGATGTTGCATTCTGATGGACTGTATGAGTTTAATTGAAAGAAAACATTGAAATCATGGTATTCTACCCCCAAAAAATAATTAACAGCTCAAAATAAAAATTCAAATGATAAACAGCTCAAGATAAAAATCCTAGAATTCCTGTCTATAACATGTATAATGTCAAAATTATTTCTTTAAAACCATGTAGTTGTAATGTTTCATCATTATATTGTTAACTGGATTATGTACTATGTAACTTGAATATCTTGTTAAAATTATCTTTCTGTTTTGCTAAATAAATTAGACCTCAAAATATTTGTACTATTATAACTAGTATTGTTAACAAAAGACAAATGCGCCAAAGATATCAAGTTGGTCAACTACAAATTAGTTCAAAACACATAATAAGACCAATCCTACTTTTTTCTGTAGCAAACAATTTTATCATAATTGTCAAAAACATTGATCAGAATAGTCAGTTTTATAAACAATAAATATAAGGTGCTCGAACTGGCTTATTCTTTGTGTAAAAAAGAGGGCCTCTTTTAGGAATCAGCACTCTGTATTTCACAATCAAATTTTGATAAATCCCAAAATATATTACTCAATTATGCACAGCAATTTACAACAACAGACCCGCCCAGTATGACAGTAATGAATTGATTTAGGGTGTACTTCAAGAGATATGTTAAATGTCAAGTAATAAACCATACCTCTAACCTTTCTGTAAAATAGAATTCCAGATATACTCAATATTTTCTCTTATTTTCAAGGTAACAAGTCCATTCTTATCTAAAACAAATCGAGATTTATAGATATATTTTGACTTTTAGCCTCTGATTCACACTTGTATTAATCTTATATTACATTAACGGGTGTATGTATGAACTATTTTATCATTTCTATATCAGATAATGTAACAATATCACTTTCATCTTAATACTGTTTTTTTTTCCAAGTTAAATGTGTTTTTTCTTATTATTACCTTTAAACTGACAAAGGTTATTTCCCTTTGATATATCATAATGTTATAGTTATCTAGAGTTATGTCCCTTGATTTTTTAAATGTTTCAGTTGCCAAAGTTTATTTCTTTTTTTATTGAAATTGTTATGCATTTTTCATTGGAATAAGTACAAGTTTTGCTCTTTGGTTGTCATTGTAATAAATATTCCCAATCATATTAAGCCATTTGAGAGTAATCTCCCTTTGAATTCAAATAAAGAAATAATAATATTTTGGTTAGTGGTTATAGCATTTGAAGTTCCTAAAGATAACTTTAAACTAGAAAACATACAAAAAATGGTAAAAAATGCTCAGAAGGTACTTATTTTAAACATGTTTGCAGAACTAAAAGGAAAACAGCTATATAGCCAGGCTGTCAGGCAGGAAGACAGGTTTTTGATGCTGATAGAAACATATTGTTTTATTATTATTACATTTATGTCTTGTCATTTTTTGTATGGTACTGTAGTATATATATAATATAAGTTGGAATCTTATCTCTGACAATCAACCACATGTTGTCAGATCATCATAGACTGTCAGTGGTTGTTTTGTTTCTTGCAGATGGTATTTTTTTCTGTTGTTTTTTATTGCACTACCTACTTTCTGAGTTACTGTGTCAAAAACATACTTTGTGATCTTACTCTTGTTTTGTCATTTACATTAGGGATTGCCAAGTTTTGTATTGCTCAAAGTAATAGTGATGCTGATTTTATGTTGTTAATTCTGGAAGACTTTCTCTGAGTGTTGGTGATGTTCATTTTAAGAGTTGTCAATGTGACATGCCTACATTATTTAAGATAAACACCTACTACGCTTGTTTTGCTCATTTCTCAATATTTAACATTTATAATCAAGCATGTCTCAATTATCAGTGTCTCCTGACTTAGCTATATAAATGTTGTTACCTGTGCTTTTGTCATTGGAGCCACCTGGCTAGCTCAGTTGGTAGCAGGCAAGTCTACTGATCGAGAGGTCGTGGGTTCGATTTTGGGCGGGGCATACTTTCGTGCAGCTTGGTAATGAAATTATTTCTATGACCATTCTCCCTCCTACCAATGATTTTTAATTATGTAGGGCAGTTGTCAGTCACTGACGAAAGTATGCGCTCAGTAGTTGTTAACAGCTAAATCCAGAGATTTGGCTTTTCCAGGAGGAGTGAGTAGGTTGACTGGCCGCCATTATATGACCTATACAATGATTTGCATCAGCGTTAAACCCAGCAAAACAAACAAACAATCATTTTGTCATTGGCAGCAACACCTTTTTCCTTGTAGGGCATGACTGTGCTAATGTTAATATATAATTTGCAGCAAACCCACTTGCTTGTAGAGGAGATTACTTTGTCACCTTTACTGAATGTATGCCTCAAAGTGCAGTGCAAAATACAGGTTGTCACTAAACTGTGCTTTTGGCATCGAAGCATGAGCATTAGCTTGCAGGAATAAGATTTTGTCACCTTTATTGCATGTACATCCATATTGCTCAAAGTGTTGTACTCAAGGCCTGCAATTCCATTCTATATGGTTCAGATTAACCTTTTTGCCATGAGAATCAGGCGTTACACATCTAATTCATAGAGTTTTTGATAATTATTTTGATGGTTTGAAATGTTTCAAATTTTAAATTCTATCATAATTAAAGTAAATGTTGGGTCATTGCCCTTACTTCTGCTTGATTATTTTTGATAATATTTTCAGTTATACCCAATAACACTCTAGATGGAACTGATCATTTGTGCCAGTTTTGTTGTAAATTATTTTCATGGAGAACTTAAGCCATTTGACTTAATGTAAATCTGCCTTCCTGTTGATTAATTGATGAACTTGCTGCAATTATGGCAGCTAAATCCAGGCTTTAGTTTAATTAAGTGTTATGAACAAACTCCATATGAGAAAAAACCCTGGTAATGTTTGATTTAATGTACTTTAATTGCTATCACCTGTATCTTCTTGAAAATTAACTGTTCATACAAAATGAATCACACCTTATATCTGTGTATTCAGAGGAACTGATTTACATTCCTATAACATTCTTGTCTTAATTGTTTCAAACTTTTGTAGTTCAATTTTTCAACAACAATGTAAATCCTTCTTCCTTGTTTTCTTTCTTTCTTGCATTTGAAATTTCCTTGGCTCTGATTTATTTCTGTAATTTTACAATCTTTAGGTTCATTGCACTTGTAATAATATACAGTATAATAAAAAGATGATTTTCTGTGATTTCCTTACAATGTTAACATATTCCATTATCTACTTATGTGGTTTCTATAGGAGATTCTAGGAATTTGATAAGAAAACATTACTACGTAATTACGACCAATCAAATTCTTTTGGGACTTGTTAACACTTGTTTCACCTCCTCCTTCGTTAAAATCCAGAGGCGCATCTTGGGAAAAACTTGCTGAAAGCTTATCAAGATATAGAAAGATTGGATGTAAAATGATTTAGGATTTATTCCAAGTTTATTTTCTACTGATATGCCATATGCTAGAGTGTTTTTGCCAGATCATGAAAATAAACATGCTGAGTCAGTGAAATTTTGAAATATGATATGTTATGTGTGGTGGCTCTGTCTAACCTAATATGGGGAGAGTAAGGAGTAACTTCTAGTGGGGTTTTCCTGATGTATTCAATCAAGAATTTAATTGATTAAATTTATATGTCTGGTGGAATCTATGAGTAGATGAGAAATACATCTTTATAGTTGTGGTAATTTATTGGTATGTCTACCAATTTGGAGAGTTTTCAATGAGTAAATTAAAAAAAGCATGCAATCTTTCCATCTTCAGAATGAATAGATATAGCTGGATGGCTCAGAGTTGAGGCCCTCCATGAAACTTATGCAAGCAAAATTCCTATAAAATTGGATTTTTAATCAATGAAGTAAATGAAATTATCAAATCTTTCAGGACTACAATTTAGGCGAACATCATTTTCCATTGAAATTGAAGAAGTAATTGGATTTCTTTTTCATTTTTATTCATTTGTAATGAATGAAAACAACCTTAACACTAGTATAAACTCTATATAAGTAATAATGTGATGATATGTTGTAAAGCTCCAACATAATTTCTTAGCTTAAATTGTAAAATAAAATGAAATGAAATAAACTATGAAAAATATGCTGAAGTTTGGGTTCTTTGTATTATTTTAGTTTCAATATGTCTGTCTGGATCTATTCATGTACAGCTTTAGACATATTAGATCTATCAGACGGTATATTGGTCTATTATGTCCCAGGAGCCTTTATCAAACTGTAATATTATGAATAATGTATTTAGATTACACTGTTTTATAGTGCAACCAGTTTACAATGCTTCTAGGTACCATTTCCCTGACTCATCTTATAATGGAAATAAATTGGACAAAATTGAATGGCATTACATATTGTCCTTGATATTTTTATATTTTTCATGTGCATCCTGCTAGCTGCATTTGTTAATTATGACTATCTACAGATAGTATTAGTACAGAATGGTAACAAAATGACTAACTGTATTGGTGCTAACACTGTTGATTTTGTATAGAATTTAAGGTGTTTTTCAACTTTTTACTGCAATCTACCATCTAATGTTGAACTAATGATCTTCCCTTCCCAAAAAGCTAAGACTTCTAGCTTTTATCCAATGCAAAGCACATTACCTTTGTGTGCATGTTCAAAAACTTCAAACAAACATTGCTACACCAATGTATAATGAATAATGGTCACACTGACTGACCCATCCAATTTTTGATTTCCACATTGTCTTGTAATAGAAATTTCAAAACAAAGTTAACTTTGAAATGACATCAGCAATGGTATTCTTAGTTTGTCTAATGGTGTCAGTGTTGATACTTTTTGATTGTTTACGTATATTCTTAGATTTTATGCCCTCGTGGCTGTTGACAGGGCCCTCCTGGCTGTTGATACTTTTTAGATTGTGTATGTATATTCTTAGATTTTATGCCCTGGTGGCTGTTGATACTTTTTAGATTGTTTATGTATATTCTTAGATTTTATGCCCTCGTGGCTGTTGACTCTCAGAGGTCAGAATGTTATCAGCAGACCAATACTGATGTTATTAAATCTTGGTACATAACTTCTTGGTGTAATAATATCTATAATAATTTATTTATACAAACATAGTATCTTATCATAAAATATAAAAGCACATAATGTCTTGACGATTGTTACTATGTGATGTATTATGTTTATATATATATTTGTCTACGTAGTGTTTTGTTAGATGTTAGAAAATGACCCCTCATCCAAGCTTTAGTGCAGGATGAAGGGCATTATTGGAATAAGCCGGAGGCTGAGCATGTATGAGCATTTTCCTGAAATGCGAGTCGTACCGGACGCTTTTTAACGAGTTTTTAACTCCAACCAAACCCAGTGCACATGCGCTGGGCACCTGCAAATCATAATTTAAAGTTTGTTTTTGTTGTAATAAAACAGGGAGGGATTAACAAATATTTATCATGCACTAAATATAAAAACAATTGCTAGGGAAGGGCTCATACATGCTCAGCCTCCGGCTTATTCCAATAATGCCCTTCATCCTGCACTAAAGCTTGGATGAGGGGTCATTATTTTCACAAGCCTGCGGCCTCACAGTATGAGCATCTTTAAAGCAACAAAAACAAAATAACAAAAAACAAGATAACAAATAACAGTGCAACAGTATATAAACTTAACTGTTTATTCAAACCTGAATAAATTGTAACAATACAAAATCAAATTTTCAAAATTATATCATTGTAAGAAAGTGAATTAGAATTTTCTATCATGGGCCTACAATAAAATTTCTTAAAGTTCTTATCCGATTTCCAATCAGCTGTTTTAAGAATAGTACTTAAAGAACAACCTCTGTAATAAGCAGCTGAAACAGAAGCACCTCGAAAAGAGTGAGCTTTGAAAATCTCAATGTCAATACCAGCTTCAGATAAAACTGATTTCAACCAACGGGCAACAGTACTAGAAGTTACCTGTCTATAAGTCACAAAAGAAATAAACACATAATTAGATAACCTGACTTCTTTAGTCATTTTTAAGTAATGAAGTAAAGTATGCATCACGCAAAGTGATTCATCCTCATAGTGTTCTAATTTAAGCATAAAATTTTCATTGACTTTCCTAGTTTTTAAGGTATCAGAAAAGGAAAACATAATATATTTATCATACACAGTCATATTGTCTAAATTCATAGATACTAGAGTTTGAGCTCTAGGAGCATGAGCTAAAGCTATAAGTGCTATGGTTTTAAAAGTTAAAGTTTTCAAACTTAAAGATGATAAAGGAAATAATGTCTTCAAATATTTAACAACAGTAGAGACATCCCATGTGAGATTGTATCTAGGTCTAGGTGGTTTGTGATTATAAACACTCTTCATGAATCTAGGAATTAAAATACTATTAGATATCCATTGATTTCCAAAGAAGGGTAGAGTCTGAAAAAGCATAGCTTTATGACAGTTAATAACAGAATATGACTTCCCAAGTTGAAACAAATAGAACAAAAACTGTAACACAACTATTTCAGATGTCTGAAGCGAATTAGCAAACCTGAAATTGTTCCAAATATACCACTTTTTCCAAGCATATTGATACTGTTTGGTAGTTCCTGAGGACCAAGACTTGATAATGAAGTCTGCAAGTGTTGTCTGAATGCCTCTGTTTTGGAGGGATTTCCTGATACAATCGCTGTGACAAGCTTCAGTTTCTTGGATAATGGATGTATCTCTCCGCTGTGTGGTAAGGATAGAACGTCTCTGTGTCGTGGTATTCTAAATGAATGAGAACACAAACAGTTTAATAATATGGGGAACCATGGTTGAGACGGCCAATATGGGAACACAATAATAGCCTTTTCAACTTTGTCTACAATTAACTTATTTAATACCTTGCCAACTAAATTGAATGGCGGAAATAAATATGGTATCCAATCGTACCAAGAAAAGGAAAAAGCATCAACAAAAGATGCATTAAGATCCGGAAACCATGAAACATATGTACTAATCTGTTTATTTAAACTAGAAGCAAACAGATCTATATTGGGTATGAATAATTGTTCACATATTCTATCAAATATGTGTTTTTTCAGCATCCATTCGGAAGAATCTGAAATAACCCTTGAATAATAGTCTGCTAGTTCATTGTTAGAACCTTTTACATGTACAGCTGAAATATATAAGTTTCTGTCAATACACCATTCCCATATACTTCGGGTTAAATTGTCTAATTCTAATGAGTGTATACCACCAAAATTGTTGATATATGTTACAGCAGAAACATTATCAGATTGAATGCAAATATGTTCATAGCAACAATCATTATACAAATATTTAATAGCATAAAAAATAGCTAGAAGTTCTAAATAATTTATATCATGGCAACTTTCTTCTATGCTCCATTTACCATTTCCATGCAACTGGGTGTTTAAATCATAAAAACCAAAACCTAGCAAACTTGCATCTGTACAACATGTTTTTGAAATAGTAGGTGGTCTAATGTCTTTCCCATTTTTCATATCAATATTATCATACCACCATTTGATTTGGAACTTACACTGATTTGATAATTTAATACATTTTGAAAAATCTACTGTACCACCCAGAGCTGATATTTTCTCTCTTTCTAGAACTCTATAATTTAATTGAGCTTCAAATACAGCATGGAAGGCATTTATGATAGAACCTATTAAAGAAGCTAAATCTTGAATACATACTAAATCATTGTTTAATAACTTAAAAGCTTTATCTTTTATTTTTTGTACTTTTTCCTCTGGTAAAAAAATCTTAAACAAAATAGAATCAATTATGTAACCAAAAAATACTATTTTTTGAGTAGGAATTAAAACAGATTTAGTGTAATTTATGTCAAAACCCAACTTATCTAAATTAGATACTATGAGTTGAGTATTTTTGAGAGTGATATTTCTGTCCTGATTCATATTAAGAGAGTCATCTATATAATAACAAGATCTTATCTCTTGCAGTCTAAACCATGAAAAAATGGGTTTCATTATTTTAGTGAACAGAAATGGCGCTATACTTAGTCCGAAGGGTAAAACACAGTATTCATATAAAATTCCATTCCAGTAAAATTTTAAGTATTTCCTATATGATGGATGAATACTAACAGAGTAATATGCATTAGATAAATCTATCTTACAGAAAAAATCATCCCTCTGAATAAGATCAAGTACAGTATTAAAGGTCTCCTGTTTAAAATGATTGTATACGACAAATTCATTAAGATATCTAAGATTTATGATAGGTCTATATTATTTGGTTTAGGTACTACAAACAAAGTAGATATGAATTGATCAGTTTCCTGTCTAGAAACTTGTATAGCACCTGTTTGTAATAAACTTTTTACTTCTTCATTCAAAATAAGTTTAATATCAATATCAAAAGGTATTTCTTGAGGTATTTTCCTTTGAAAAGGAATACTAATGAATTCTATTTTATATCCAGTAATAACATTCAAAATCCAGTTATCGTTAGTAAATTTTTTCCATTGATGTAAACAATTTTTTAAGAAACCTACTTTACTAACCTTATTATCTAAAGCTGGGCACTGGGGCCCGCTTGTCCGTTTGGGGCAACACCCACATTTACAGCAGCAGTTTTCTGTCTGTAGTTTTTGTTCTTGTACATCCTAGGATTATAATTTGACCCTCTTGACATATAAGGATTATATCTTTGTTGTCCATAGGGACGTCTGTAGTAGGATTTTCCTCTGAATTTTTGTTTCTGGAAACTACTGTAATTATTATAATCTTTCCCTAAGGAATTTAATGCTTCACAGTTCTTTATTTCTTTATTTACTTTATTTATGTCATCTCCAAATAACTTATCTGTGATTGGAGTGGATAAATTACACAATGCATGATACTTTTTCCTTAATTGAGGTTTCAAATTATAACGTCTCTTTACAGATAGAAAGTATTGGGCTTGTCCAAGAACAGTGAGACTATCAGATATTAAAGTTTTAGCCTCATTATTTGATTGAAAAGCATTCTGCAAAACAGAAGTCAACCTAATAATAGGTGATATGCTTAATGCAATGAGATTTTGAATGTCACTAAGAGTTTTGTCATTACTATGAGCTTGTCTATCCAGAATTTTCCATATTTCTTGATTTACTAAAGGTGGAGCCATTCTAGTACAATTGGCTGGTACCTTGTATTTAGAGGTTATATTTTCCACGTCACAGTGTTCACTGCAAGCTCTATTGATAAGTTGAGCTAAAGTATCAGGGATATTAGGTCCCTTTTCTGGACTTTTAAGTCTGGGTAGTTCCCAAGTATCAAGATCTGAATTAAAATTACTGGTATCCAAAGATTCTATAGGAAACAAAGCACTCTTCAAATCACTAGTAACATTATGAGTCCTAGGACACAAATTTTCTTGATCAGAATCAGATAACTCTCTTGGATCAACTTCTATCTGAAGATTAGGACGATCTTTAGAGAAAGAACCTGAATAATTAGAAAAAGATTCATTTTCATCATGATTTTCATATGGATATATACCAAGAGAAGTCCTAAGACGTTCAATTTCTTTTCCAGAAAGTTTACTTAAATCAATAGAACAGTTCAAACTCTCGTTCGTATCCGAACGTTTTGTGTCCGAAGACTTCTCTACTTTGTCCGAAGACTTATTGACCTTTTTATCAGAATGACATTTATCATTGTCCTTGGAAATATTATTGTCCGAAGACCTTTTAGATTTAGCACAATCCGAAGACTTGGCTTTTAATACAGGTTTATTCACAACAGATTTAAGTTTCTTACCTGTTTTGTGCTTGTTACCGGAAGTTCCGGTTGATGTAGAAGCACGTGTACCTCTCCTCGGAGATTCTTCTGGGCTTGAAAAGCCTTCAAATTCAAGGCTAGAGCTGTCAGACAGAGACAAACAGTCTGCCATACTTACTTGAAGATAAAATATCACAAAAAATTAATCTATTAAACGTAGAAATAAGATAAAATATCGTTCAAGTTACACGTCCGATCGAGTCGACGCTCAGAAAAGGAATGATTTGCAGGTGCCCAGCGCATGCGCACTGGGTTTGGTTGGAGTTAAAAACTCGTTAAAAAGCGTCCGGTACGACTCGCATTTCAGGAAAATGCTCATACTGTGAGGCCGCAGGCTTGTGAAAATAATATTACTATACAACTAATACCTGTATTAAAGCATCATACGTCATACTTGGATTAGAATTTAAGACTTAATATGAAATTATAATACACTGTTCAAAGAAAATGCAAAATTAGATTTTATAAAGTATTAAAAGATAAACTGTATTAAGAATCTAATATAATTTTTTTATTTATAGTGATGTCCGATGATACCATGCCTTTTGACATTTACTGAACTTATATTTAAATAAAATTATTGTACTTTGTTTAAAGGTTTTTAATGATAATAAATAAATAAGAACTGACCATAAACTTTAGGAACTGTTGGTTTTGAGAAAAGGCTTTTGTTACTATATGAGAGCTAATGAAATTATGAAATTTAAAAATCTCAGGATTTTGATTATTCTTAGCTTTCGGTCATGTACATTATTATCAAAATAGATAAATATGATATTACTACCTGTAAAAAATCTTGATTTTGTTAGATAACTCGCCATATAAATTAAGTACATGTATATTAGATAATGTATGTTATTATATATCTAATTATCTTTGATATTATCTTATTTTATTTTTGTATTAATTACTGTACTGAACAGCAGGAGCAGTGTCTTGGTTAATAATCCCTCTTAGTTTTGTGTAAACAAGGGGCGAACATAAAGTAGTCCTGTCATCTGTTCTGACTGATACTGAAATGAACCATAGGAAATAATTAAACAAACTATGATGGTAATCTTATGGAAATATTGCTGATCGTATGTGCTTGTAGAGTTGTTATGAATTTAGTCTAGGTTCATTTCAATTTGTGTTGAGATTACTACTGCCTCAGTCCCATAAAATTGTGGCTTGTTGCGGACTTGTACCTGGAGGCAGCCCGAGGTCGTGGGAAGCCTTGCATATAAAGGTGACAGTATGCACATGGCACAAAACAACACCCCTCTATTAAGCCGTAGATGGAAGATAAGCAAGTTTAATCCATACATGACCACTATTGTGTTCATGATTTGACTTTGAAACTGATATGTGTATCCATGGCTCATCTCACAGGCCCTGGTAAAAACGCAACAGTCTGTATGAGTATGCAAGAGTTCGTACGAGTCCTTGCTGAGCTTGATCACACGGCGCCCAGAAGGTTCCCTCACGGCTATATTTATGTTTATGGGGCTGTAGCATGATGAAGATAACTCTTTACTAACCTGTCTCCAAGTCATGTGACTAAACAAAAGGGTAATCTTTCTGAATGCTCAAAGATACAACCAGAAAAAACTGTACTAGCTTACATTGACTGTTCTTTGTTGTCTGGTTCAAGTCGTGTGAATAAGCAAAAGGGTGAACTTACTGAAGGCTCAAAATCCTTTGAGCAAGACTGTTGTGCTTAGTTATGTTGACTGTCTCCTGGTTCTCAAGTCAAGTGACATAACAAAAGGTTTAACTTTCTGAAGGCTGAAAGGAACAGCAAGTAAAGGCTGGTAGTAGATGGTTTAGGTTTTCTAACAAATGCTCAGTTGACTTTAATAGCATAATATCTGGTCTAATGTTGCTACTTCTCTGGCTGAGCCAAAGTTATCCAATAGGATTGCTGCTGCTTTGTTAAATTTGATTCATTAAGACTCCCTAATTCCATTTCTTTGAACTGTTGAAGTATGGCTGTATTGAAAATCAAAATTAATCAAGTAGACAAGCTGAATAATGATTAACTGTAGCAAATTGTATTACTATGTTTTTAATTTCTGTAACAGATGTTTGCACTATAGGGATTGGCAATTGTTTTAAAACCACAAATTGATCACCTGTTTAAAGTATTAACAAACATACATTTAGATCATGTAATAGTGTAATTAATCAGTACATCTGTGGTACATCCTTCAAGTTAAAAAACAAATTACTGTTGATCATTCGTTTTCTCTTGCATGTACGTTGTTTTCAAAACTGCACATTTATATCTAGATTTTATGTTGTTCATCAACCATTTTATATGATTTTATGAATTCAATATTACTATTTGGAAAATCTAAATAAATAATGCATTATTGAATTACAACATTTAATACCTGTAATAACCATTTTCATCTTACTGAACATGCAATTTTATAGACTGTTTTTATATATGTAATATTTAATGTATAGATTTTTATTTATCTTATATATTGTACCATCGTTGTGTTCACTGTACTTGTTCCATGTCAATGTCATGAAATATGAATAAATAATATATTGAATTTATAGGAGTAAGGCATTGTTCACTTAGTCAAGTTTGACAACCAATTGTTGTCAGTTAGGAAAGTCTAACAACCAATTGTTGTCTGTCCTGACTGACTGACTGATAGTGTTTCTTTATTATAAACTCGCCCTTATGCCATAATGGCTTTGGGCGAGTATTAACTATACCTTAATGCCCACTTTAAGTTCATCAAGTATGCTTAAACTTCATTCCAATGGCTTTAGAACTTTTGACTTCTTCAATGATATCAAACTTCAGTATAACCACTCATGAACAACACCCATTGAAAGAGAATAAAATGTATTGCTGTTCAGAGGTTGTTGCTCTGCAGAGGTAAAATTCAATTAAAATTTCACCAAAGGGACATATCAAAAGCTGTTGTTTTGTTGAGCATTTGTTCTGTTGAGGGCAGCTCTGCGGAGGTTATACAGAGTATGAGTGTATTAGATATTTTGTGTAGAATAAATTGCATTATAATATTACTATAGCACTCTATTTTCATTTTACTGGTAGGTCTACCTGTTCAGGTGTGTAACTCTTTAATGCAACTTATGTAACAACCCACAAATTGGTATATTAAGCAATGACGTAAATGCACAAAAACCATTTATTAAGTATTAAAATCTTAGCTACTGAATTCCAATAGAATATTATTATAATATAAAGTATTAGTGTTCAGAAATAGATAACATCTCTAATGTTAAGCTGTTTACTTAATCTATTAAAAGTAACTATGTTGTTGCATTCCTAATGTCACGTCTTTGGTTCTTCTGTAATTTTGAAATCTACGTCAGAAGTTTGTCTATTTCGAAATGTCAAATTTTGTCTGAGTTTGCTTCTTTAGATTTGAAAAGTATTATTTTATACCTTAGATTGCTAATTTTATTCTTAAATGTCAGATCTCGTGTCTAGTATATATGCTTTATCGCTGCTAGATGTCAAATTTTGTCTACATTATTTTGCTCCTTTGGATTTAAAATGTCTGATTTTATACCTTAGTTTGCTGCCTTTATTCTAAATGTGTGATCTCATGTCTACATATGTTCCATTGCCTCTAGAAGTCAGATTTTGTTCTCTTTTGCTTCTGTGGATTTAATCTGATTTTATGTCAATGTATGGTTCTTTGATTTTTAATGCCAGAGTTTGTCTATGTTGGCTCAATTGATTCTAAAAGTATGGTTTTAGGCCTTTGTCTGCTTTCTGGGATTCTTAATGACAGCATTTTTGGTCTGAAACTTCCTTCTTTACATTTACAAGGTTTGACATGATAAGTTAGGATTACATGTGTACTGTACTGGTTGTTGATTCAATTATATTTTGTTTAACATTATTCCCCTATTATAGTTAGGCAACTGCTTTGTATGCAAAGGGGAGTCAGGCTCTATGGGTTATGCAATTTTCATATCTCATGCAAAATACTTTAAAAATGGGTTTGAAAACTGGTTTTTTTATGTAAAAGCTGTTACGGAACAGCTTGAGCTTTCTCTTTATCCTGGTTCTGGTGTAATTTTCTTTATACATCTGTGGTCAAGTCATTAAGGTCTTTGTTCTCAAATCATAATATAACCTTTCACTGATAGATGCTTGTGTGTTCTTAGCACAGCTACTGATCATGACTTTAGAATGATAGAAGGAACAATATTTAGGTGAACTATCTGCCTTATTTATGACTATGAACTAATAGAGAACAAACGTAAAAACAAAAACTGGCAAACCAAAGTTATATAAATAACTTACAATGTACTTATGACCTTTGTTTTAATATCATACTTCATAATTATGTATTATATGATGTGGTGCCACACTAGACTATATTTCTTATAGCTTACTTGTATATTTCCATATCATAAAACACCAATGTTGTACAGGTAAGCTTGAAATTTTGTTGACTATAAGCCAGATGTATCTTACTGCTGGATTTGTGAGTCCATTGTAACTACAATGTTTGATTTTTACAGGAAAACATCCTAGCTAGCTAATAATAGTGTTTTTTATGGGTGATTACATCTAACAAGTTGCTTGAGACTATGTTAGAACATGTTTTTGAAACATTACGATTCGATTCGGAAATATGGGGTTTTGCACTATAGAAGTGTTTAAGTTGTCTGGGCTACCTGACACCCTTTAATTTATATCCTGCTTAATATGGGAACCTGTGGTGCTTTTCACAAAAAATTCTTACGAAAAATATCTTCATAAGTCAAAAGCAAGAAACATTAATAATATGCTCAGTTTTTGGCTTATCAATTCTAAATATTATACAAATTGTGTAGAATTGTGCATTTCTTTTGAAAATCATATCAAAGTTATGCTTATTATCCACCTGACTTTGAAGTGCTAATTATATGAAACTGACTTACGAAGATTATTTAGTAAGAATTTTTGTGAAAAGCACCACAGGACTATTTTCTTACTAAAATATCATAAAGAATTTACTAATATCTTCTCCATAGCACATTTGAAATAGCTTATATAATAATGCACTCTTGGCTTTTAGAATTTGATAAACTGATATGATTATTCTGCAATTTACAATAAAAGCATGTTTCAAACATTTCATGATATTTTATCATCGGAAATATTTCCATTTTATTACCTCTATTAACATTGATGATAAGATCATAGTACAAGGTTCTCTCCTATGTTAAACTATAGGTATAAAATGTTATAGATTTTGTTGTTTATGATGAACATTGTTTGATTATTTGGATTGATTCCAATATGATAATTATGATCAATAGTTTTCAGATATCACATGCTGTGGAACAATAAATCAGTGAATCATCATGTTCCACAGTTGTTGCTACTATTTATAGCATATTTCTCTGAATTTATCCATGACTCAGCCCTTTTTTTGTTCATGGGCTTACCTGATTGGTTAATTAAGAATTGGGTACTCTTCAATTGAAGATTGGTTAAGTGAATTAAGATTTGGAAACTCTTCAATTGAAGATTAAATGAACTAAGATTTGGATACTCTTCAATTGAAGATTGGTTTATATCCATATTTTTCCTTGCAAAAAAAGTTTTTTGTCAAAAATATAGACATAGTAATTCCAATTTGTGCATTACAATGGCCATGATTTGCTGATATTTTGATGACAAGAAGAATTAACCTTTACTCTTTCATTCTTAGAGGTACCATCTCCTAATTGTATTTGCCTTAACTTTTCTAGAGCACTATGTGGTATAGTAATTTTATGTTGTCTAGTAAAAGGCAAAAGTTTCAACTAGGTCAGCTTTATAATTATAATTACTATCCCTTCATGGATAAGATACAAGTAAATAGGTCAGCTTTTGCAATATAAGTTATTCTCACAAGATCAAATCAATTTTTCACAAATGTTCAAGGCTTCAGGGTGAATCAAGAGTGTTTGGTGTGTACATGAAAAGAAAAATATAAAAAGTTCTGCTAATATAAATGCAAAGCTTCATGAGATGTATTCCTTATGATGGCTTATCTGTTCAGAATGTCAAGCATTAAATCTATGGTTAAAAATAAATTCTCGTTTCATCTTTTCAGGATCTTTCTTACAAGGATCACCATTGGCATGAATTTTGTTTCAAGTGTGTTGAATGTCAGAAAACATTGGTTGATCAACCATTTGCTCCTAAGAATGATAAAATCTTCTGTGCTGAATGCCATGACAACAACTTTGCTGCTAGATGTGATGGATGCACTCAACCATTTAGAGGAGGTAAGGTTTTTTGTATTTTATGCTCCTTTTTGTCAGTTTTTGAGTGTACAGATTTGGAAAGAGGGTTGTTTGAAGTTTGAATTTTTGTTGCTTGTTCTGTGTTTTCACTTGTGCCATTTTGGTTTTCCTTGTTCCATATTTGTTTAGAAATTGTGATTCCCTTGGTATGCTACTTACATTTTTAAAAAGTGTATGTCATGAGTTCTTATTTGTTCAGTTATGTGTAATTTAAGTCACCAAGATTTTATAGAAATTAGGAGTTATTAGAATGAATACAATTTTCTTATTTACTTTCTCCACGATTATATTTTCTGGTGTCTGGTATACTTTCAATTGATTTAAAGGATAGCACGATATTATGCATGGCAGGCAGTCTTCATGTTTCTTGTGTGACAAATCTAAATTTGTCTGTAGCAGATGCTGTTACTTGGTTTATATCTGTCAAGTTAGTTGCAAGTATAGAGTAGTCTCTATGTACTGTGAATGTATTTATAGAATGATTCACTACCATGGGTAAAAGAATGAGTGATGAAATACCCTTAGCTCTTTATTCAGTATACTTATACCTAACTCACTGTGTTGCATGTACAAACATGGTAAAAAAACACTTACATATACAAACAAGGAAAAATGAAGTTGACTATGATTGAAATGTTGTGCAATCTTTATAAAAAAGAAGATATTATTTGTATATTTGGCACTAACACAGACATTGATATGATTTAAATCACAGATTTGTTAAGACAATTTTCTTATATAAGCCAGAGACTCTATGTCTTGCTGTTGGGATGCTTTACAAAGAAATGGAAAAAACCAGTCTCAGTAAAAATAGATTAGCATTATCGTTCCGCAAATTGTTATGTTTTTGTCTCATTAATAACGTGATGTTCAATGTCACCTTGCAGTTCGTATTTACTGTTACTCCTCTAACGTTACAAAAATAGTGGGTTTGTCGGCATCGAAACTAAATTGCTGCCAAATATACAATGATAGCTACGTATTACAGAAATTGGCAAACTTTGCATAAAATACTCGTCTCAGCATTTTTTGTCTCATATTCATTTTCTATGTTCAATTTTATGCATTGCTACCTAGGAAGAGGATGGGTAGAATATTAATAGACAGGATTGAATAATGTTTTATTTAATGGAACAGTAATGTTTTGGAATGCATGTCTGCTGACAACTTTTATTAATCTATTTTGACTTCAAAGGTTATAAATGTTTTGTGAACATCACTATTGATATTTATGGAATAACCTTCCTACACATTAGTCTGATAAGTACAAAACATCAGGTACATGTAAATATGGCATTACTTCAAGACTCAGTAACTTGCATTGTCTAAAATTAACCTGTATACATATTTCACTTACCAAATACTTAATTATCTAAAATAAATGCATATCTATTTCATTATTCATTACTCAATACCTTTTCTGATAATATTTTGTAGCAGAGATATTATTTAACACTTAACACTCTACTTTCAAGCTAGTTTTCAAGCTATTGTCCACTTAGAGCTTGCTTGGTGACTTTGGGTTGTCTCACTTTTGTCTCCTGGAGTTAAAGTTTATTTTCATGAAATGTCACCTTCAAGCTATGGGCTCACAATACAGCCTTCATGTTCAAACCAAATGAAACAAACTTAAAATGGGTTTTACTTCCAATGTTCCTTTATGCTTACAATATTGATTACCTTTTTGTCAAATTTTCCATAGAATACAAAGTTTCTTGAAAATATAAGTTACTCCCCCTTGTGTTATATATTGAACCATTCTTGTCTTACATACATTTATAAATGATCATTCCATAACTAAGTGGTTTTGAGTCATAGTAGATGTACAAAGTACTAGGTATATCACATAGCTACCTGTTGGTGTCAGAATTGTGTAATTGCCATACCAATATAACTGTGTTTTATTCTGATTTATGTTCTTACAACAGTAATATGTTAGTTTTTTGGGAAATTTTCTACTGGAAATATTCTTTCTGTAGAAACTTTATTTTCATGCTCGTCAGTTTGTCAGCAGAAATCATCCATAGAAATTTAGGAAATAGAGATATCAACAATCAGTATATGCCTACACCAAAATTTTGTCATTAGAAAACAATCTGTAATTTTTTGAAAACAGAAAATTTCACCCTTGTCAAACTTTCACATTTTCGGCATCACATGTATTGAGTATTTTCTCAAATGCAGTCATACCAGGCTCTTTTTAACGAGTTTTTAACCCTAACCAAATGACTCAATATAAAATTTTTGCACTATGGTGTATTACATTAAATATTTTGTTGTTTTACATTAAGTGGTAGCATAATTGTAAGACTATCTTCTTACAATGTAATATAATTGTCTTGTATTTGGTATACTCATCATACACACCTGTTGAAGACATCAAATAATCAACTAATTACACAGATTGTTAAACAGACTGTGTCTTATTGCACTTTTTTCTATGTTGTGAGCTATACTCAACATTGATGCAACTATCAGCATTTTAAACATTTTTGTACTACCACCTGCTGTTGTGTTAATTTGAAATAAATTGTTACTCCTACTTTGTTGCATAGTTTTTGTCTGGCACACCTTGACTACATGAGTTAGGCTATATCTATGTCAGGTCATGAAAGTATTGTTTTGATTGTCTTAGGGAGAGTTTGGGGACTTACAGTTTAAACTCTTAGTAAAGATGAGAAAGTTCATATTCAGAACTAAAATTTATGTTTTTTCTACCAAATGAAGTTTGTTTGTACCAGATGCATGTGGCAGAATGAAGTTGTTTTACATATTATTGCTAAAAAGTATGCAGCACTGATTTAATATCATTGTTCATTGTACACATGTTTATTTCAACTTTGTCCCACTTCGGTACATTTGGTAAAAACAAAAACTACTGCTCTACATAGGGTTATGTGAATGTGTCCTCTCTGTTTCAGGTATGAAGAAGTTTGAATACAAGGGCAAACAATGGCATGAGGAATGTTTTACATGTATGGTATGTAAAGAACCAATCAGCAACAAGAGCTTTATCCCACGTGAAGAGCAAGTTGTATGTGTACCTTGTTATGAGAGAGACTTTGCCCAGAAGTGTACTAAATGTAGCGGGGTAAGTATATGTATTTTATAGCCTAAGTTTCATGCTTATGCACATCCACTGACTTTACAGCTATTACCCCTGGTCATCGGGCTACTGGTATCTATCTATCAATTTCACTGGGGAGTCTTTTTACTCCGCTAAGTGCAGCTGACACTTTGGGGCAATGGCATTATACAACCCTTGCAGGTACCCATTTACACGTGGGTGAAGTGAAGCAATCGCAGGTAAATTTCTTGCTCAAGGAAATTAGCAGTGCCCAGGGTGGGATTTGAACCCGGGACCTCTCGATCCCTAAGCGCTTGTCCCACCACTGGACTACGTCCTACTAATGTACATTTGTTTGAAGGCTGCTTTGAGTCTTGGTGTTACACCAACTTTTCAACTGTAGGAGTCATAATAACTGTTCACAAACCATTCTTTCAGTAGTACTAGACTCCAGTCTGTAACAAGCATCTTTCTATTTTGTCACATACAGAGCCATTGGTGGGTGCCAGGTTTTTAACCCACAGTCTTTCATTAGTAATTAGTGAGAGGTTACAGTAATTTGCAATCTGTGAACTTTGTTGCTAGACCAATGAAGGTGTGCAAAGCTTCAAATATTTTCCTCTTAACATCCTTTTGAAAGAAAGTAGAGGGAGGATTATACTGTACTCATTATAGTACTGCAAGATTCAATCATGCCATCTGAATAGTTTTCACTTATATTCTACAGTTAGTACTGGGCAGCACCATAACTAGGAAACTTTACCTTATATGTCATTTGATGTTGTTTATGATACAAGCATGAAGCAGTTGACAGAAGTTATGGTAGTTTTATTGTTTTTTCTTAGGGTTATTGCCCTAGCAACATGTATTTGTCAAATCACAGCAGTCATTTAACCTTAGTAGATCACAATTCCTAGAAAGCTTAATCTCTTGATTTAGAGATTTAGCTGTTTACTACTTACCTGAGCTAGCCAGGCAAGCTTAGTTTTATCTGAATAGCTTTTTTTGTCCGAAGTTATCTTATTATTGTCATATGATTTTATGGGTTTTTTTGTTGTAGGTGATCAACAAGGGTGGTGTGGCCTACAAGAATATGCCATGGCATAGAGAATGTTTTACTTGTACTAATTGTAATAAGGAATTGGCTAAGGAGAAGTTTACATCTAAAGATGAGCAGCCATATTGTGCTGATTGTTATGCTGAAATGTTTGCTAAGAAATGTTGCAGATGTACTAACGCAATCACTGGTAAGTTATTTATTCTAACATGATGTAGTCAACAAAATTAGTTCGTGTTCAGTTGTCTGGGGGCAACTACTTTTGGATAACCAAAATCTACAACAAGCTCTAGTGCTTGCTGCTAAATGCCCTGTTCAGACTGTCCATTGACCGGCAATGTAGATATTTGTCTATTTGATTAAAGAAATAAAACTGCTGTTTTATAATCAGCAGTATACACAGATTATCATTGTTATAATAAGTTTGGATGATCAAAAATTTCTCTTAGACAACCAAAAGGCAACAAAATAGTTTGTTTGCTTGTTTGTTTGTTTGATTGGGTTTAACGCCGTAGCAACACATTAGTCATATAACGGCGGTCAGTCAACCTACTCACTCCTGGAAAGGCTAAATCTCTGGATTTAGCTGTTTACCAACTACTAAGTGCATACTTTCGTCAGTGACTGACAACTGTCCTACATAATAAAAAATCATTGGTAGGAGGGAAAATGGCCGTAGAAATAATTCCACGACCAAGCTCCACTAAAGTATGCCCCACCCGGGAATCGAACCCACGACCCCTCGTTCAGTAGACTTGCGTGCTACCAACTGAGCTAGCCAGGCGGGTGAACAAAATAGATAAAGTGCTTGCTGCTAAAATTAGTTAGGACAACAACTTTAATGTTCTAAGCACATAGACTAAGTACATAGACTGATGATGTGGACTTTAGTCTATATAATCAAGGAAATAAAACTGCTCTTTTATAAGTAGTCATCATGTTTATATTGCACTATAAACAGTATTTAGATATACAACCCCCAAAAAGTTTTTTGGGTATATAGGAGTCAGCTTGTAGGTTGGTCCGTCTATAGCTTTTGTGTCCTCTCAATTTCTCAGCACCTATTTTATGGATTTGATTCAAACTTCATCCTCATTTTCTAAGCAGCCAATTTTTTGACAACCACCTGTATTTAATCACATTCAGTGATTGGTTAAGTATTTCTTAATTATGATATAGTGTTGGTTGTACAAAAGTTGATTCTTTGAATACTTTTTATTACCTACTCATGCCTAAACCTTTAATGAATAATTCTACTCACCATTCTGTACCATTGAATACAGGTATTTGACTTAGACTTAAATTGTAATATTTTCAATATAAGTTTTATCCTTATAAAAACCTAAGTAAATTGTAATATTTTCAATATAAGTTTTATCCTTATAAAAACCTACAGGATTGGCCTATTATGTTACATTTTCCATCATCTAACAATGTATCAGTAATCCATGCTATATTTAGTAATACCATCTAAAAATAGATGTAACAATTCCACTAACCAAACCTATGCTTAGGACATTATTCTGTTACGTCGGGATCAAGTAAACACATTAATGTGAACAGCGTTTCATGCACTTATTCAGCTTACACAAACCTTGATCAATACTTATATATGTAAAGGCCGTCAAAACTTGGTAAATGTGGCAAAGGACTTGACTATACATTTGTGAAACTTTTATCAATTTATAACACAATGTGTTTTTTTCTTTTCAGGATTTGGAGGCACTAAGTTCATCTCCTTTGAAGAGCGTCACTGGCATAGCGATTGTTTCGTCTGCTACAAATGTAATGCTTCTATGGTTGGACGTGGATTCCTCGTTAACGAAGGGGACATCCTGTGCCCAGACTGCGGCAAAAATTAGAAAAAATAATATTTATTAATTAATATAGATCTTAATTAATTTAGAGATACTTTGTTAATTTTTGGACTTAGATTATGTTATCGTTTAAATCAACATAGTATATTTATACCTTTCGTCCCAGATTTTACATATTTCTCTTTGTTTCATATGATATTAACGTTGTTGCCTTGACGAAGTTAATGAGTGGAATTTCTCCTTGCTCCATTACTGCTGAGTATTAATCATGTATGATGAGTAAACGTAGTTAAAATTGTGATTTCCTAACATTTTATTTGAAAATATGACACAATCAAACTTAATTACATTTTCATGTTAAGATTAATTAAAATGAAGTCATGTCTGTCTGAGACGTTTTTGAACGCAATGAATGTATTTAAGTGAAATTTTAATGAAGAATAATTGAGATTTCTTTTCTTCTTATTATCATAATACATGTATATTTAAATTTTCTCTTTTTTATTTGTCAAATTATGACACAATTTAACATACATTATAAATGTTTGTATTTTTTAAATCTAAAACATCTTTCTTTATGAAAGCCAAAAATGTTTAACATATCTTCTGGCTTTAAATGTTGTTTTAAAACAATGTATAAGGTTCGAACATACTTTAAATTTTAATTTTGTTATAAAAAATTAAGACTCAAATAATAAAATTTTGAATCTGAGCTATCATGTTGTTTTAAATATGTATCATGTCTTTCATATTTATAATCATGTAGAAATTTTATTGTTGTCTTGGAAACAAGGTTTTTTCTGTGGAATGTTATTGGCTGCTGTTGATGTAAAAAATATCGCCTTTTTTCATAAATTCTTGTATTTCATTGTTCATTCATAAAATTTATACTAAAATTGCACTTTTTCAAAATCAGCTTTTAGAATTAACATATATTAAAAATAGTATTATCAATTTTAAAATAATGTCAGTGTTGGTCAGATGAATGATTTTGGTGCATGTATGTGTTTTAACACATATAACCAGCTTTCGATTTTTATCAATATTCTTGGAATCACATTAAATTCAGCATACTTGTTCCTTTTTTTGCATATGAATGTGAATTTTTGGAAACGCAAGTACTCATTTTATGGTTTTGATGAATTAACTGACTTGAAGATGAATTTTGATGCAATTATTGAATAATAAATGTTTCATTTCATGTCATGTTTTGACTATGTTACAAGTATTATTGGCCGTGATTCCCGTAAAGGGTATTACCATATTCGAGTATTATGTTTACAATTTATGAAACATTTTTTTCGTAAAGAAATTACCAAGCATCATGGGAATCTTTGTTACCATGGGAATGGTTACTTCCTATGGCAAGGAGAATTGGAATGAAACAAGGCATCGAATGTATTTTTTGTAAATAATATAGCAAAAAATTAACAAATAGTAAAAATAGCATTGAGATATGATATTATAGGATTTTTTAAAGTAATTAATGCATTGCAATTATTATCTTTATTGTTGCTTTATAGATAAAGCATATGTCTATATTAAATATAGTTAGTTTTTAAACTCATATTGACTTTTGTACATAATGCTGTCAATTCTTGAAAAATAACTATTTAATATGCAGTAGATTGAATTTAGCATATTCATTAGTTTATTACAATTAAAAGTGCAATACAATTTTTTTATTTTATCAGGGAGTGAGAGGAAAAAAAATGTGCGTCTGCTTTTTTCCGTATTAGTATCTTTAATGTAGTTTTTTGTCTTTGACTTCATTTTTTCTTTGACTCCTTGGTATATCTTTTGCTTCATTGTGTGTGCCTTTTTGAGCTTTGTCTTTGTACAGTTTATTTGTTGATTGTTATAATTGTTATTGTATATTATAATGAAATGTTATAAAGATTTTAGAATTGAACAAAATATTATATATTTTAATATTTTTATTCCTTTGCTTTGCTAAGTAATGAATACTTTATGTACCAATCAACATAATTAATGAGTTTTTTGTCAAAGGCCTGCAGAACAATGTAAGTACCAGTTTAGGCAGGTGTATGGATAATACAATATTTCAATAGCCTGTATTGACAACAGTCTGTCTACTGATTTTTGATGTCATATTTGCCTATATTGTTTAATTAAAATTAATCATCTCAGGGGTTTTGTTAATATTCTCCCCTGGGTTTGAGCTTAGGTGATGTATAAACAAAATTCAGATAGGTAATGTAATTGTTAATTAATTATTTAAGCTAGGTAAAAACAATATAAGACCATGATTAGCGTATTACAATAGATTATCAGTCATAATCGTGACTTTAAACATGCTCTTCGTGTTGAGTGTAATCCTGGTTAATTAAAGATTATAATAGTATGTTATACTGGAATTATCAGAGGGGGTCCCTTAATCAATATGTTTTAATTAGTGTTGACATACCTACATGTATATTACAACTTCTTGTACCAACTATTAAATACATGTTATTGTTAAGTGCCTGATTCAGTTTTGTTATTGTTGTTCTTGTGATAAGTCCCTGACAAAATAATGATCTGGGTAGGATTATTTCTCAAAACGAGCTAAACTGAATATTTTGTTGATCAACAATTTGTTTACATAACATCTCATATATTGTACGATGAATCCTCTTAACACCAGTCAGTAACAGGGCTATATTAAATAAGTTAATTAAATTTACTAATTATGTTTTGTCAGGACTGTCAATATTTCATCTACAACGATGGCGACGATGATGATGATGATAATGTATATGAAAATGATGATGATGATTATAAAAGATTATGTATAGAGTATTCCGCATGTGTTTAATCCTATTTTTATTAACTTAGCTGTATTTTTTTAAAAAATGAATAGCTAGCTTTACATTGTTGTTTTTATTAATTACATCAGCCTTCTTTTTGACCCCCTTTTTGTCCCTTAATTTTTTCTGTTATCGAAATTTTTACCCATGTGTGCTTCCAGTTTTTTGTGATATTATGTATTATAGTTAAAATGTCAATAGTTATTTTTCGTCTTCCATGTAGTACGAGTGTATACCGGTAATTATATTTTAACTTCGTTAAATTTTCTTCAACTTTTACTACAGTGATTGAAGACCATGGTTTCTGTTTATTTTTATAAACAATAGGGTTCATGTCCGATATTTCGTTCTTTCTTCATCAATTGGACATGAATTTTCGTAAACTTGTTCATGATAATGTAATGTTCAGTTTGATGAAAACAATTGTTGAATATTCATATTTTGATTCATATAAACCTGCTCAGTTTGAAATATTTCATCCCAAAATGTTCAATTTAGAAATGCTGACATCTAAGCAATAAAGAACATAAGTAACTTATGTAAATAATAGACTTTTAGTTGACTATCTGCCAGTCTGTGTTAATGTAAGCAAGCAATTTTAGAGTGTTCACAAATTATACATATAACTGCTGAGCAATAAGAAAAAATGTTGATTTTACCAATGTACGTTTACACATTTACTAAAATTTATGTTGCCAGTAAGCTCTTTTTCAAGCTGTTTGTCTAAAATTTTAAGATCTTTTTATACAAATTTTTTTGTATGACACAAATTGTGTGAAGCCGTTGCCATTATACAAGTTACGTAAAAGTTAAGTTATTATAATGACTATTGTAATATGCCCTAAAATGATGAAAAGCGCCTACATGATTGTGATGGGCTGTGGTAAAATAATGGATACTACATGTTATGAACAGTTATTTCAATAATGATATTACAAGCATACATGTTAATGTTGTTGTTGTTGTTGTTTGTTCTTTCTAATAATTATTACCTTTTCTTTTCTATCACTGAAATATATTATTTTTGTGCTTCACTAGTCTGATTCAATTAATTATTCCCAGATATAGATCTGATTTAGAAATAAAAAAAACTTAGAAAATGTCAAACCATAGTTTGTTATCTTTTTCAATTGCTTTCTATAAATAACCTTAAAATAGAAATGTTGATTAATTGCTAAGAGCTTGAGTACCTTAAACAAAGATGATGGGTTAGAGCAAAACTAGTCTACAGGCTTCTTTGTTAACTTGTAGTTAGACTCGTTTTGTGCTGATCCATTAAAAGTGTATACATATATTACTTTCCTTCCTCCTTCTTTATTTAACTTGTTTATTTGATTGGATTATACAAAGAAAATCAACACTTTTAATGTATTTACAATGGCTTAAGTATTTAATGAGCTTTTCTATACAGTTTGACTGTTTTCTTTTTATGTACCAGCTCTCACTGGTTTTAACTAGAGTTGTCAACTAACAAGGCGGAAATTGAATTAGCATGGAAGGAATGACTAAGACACTAGACAGTACCCCAAATACTGGTAGTCTGTTCAAAGGGCAGCTTACCTATCACTGGACTGAGGCTGTCACTGTGTTTTTTCCTAATTGGAACTTCTTTGCATTCTGCTGGTTTCAAAGCTAAGGTGGCTATGTTATTTTGCCAATAGATAACCACAAAACTAAAACTTTATTTAAGTGATTAACTTGTTACAGTAACTAGTTAACCTCTTACCTAAATTAACTTAAGAAGTCCACTAGTTATGGTAACTTGTTAACAAATTAATTAAATTAACTTAAAAAGTCAACTAGTTATGGTAACTTGTTAACAAATTAACTTATGGAGTCAACTAGTTACATTAACTAGTTAACCACTTACCTAAATTAACTTAAAAAGTCAACTTGTTACGGTAACTACTCAACCACTTACCTAAATTAACTTAAGAAAATCAACTAAATAATATGCTAGTTATGTAGTTATCTGTTGGCAGAAATATGCCATCATACAAAGCAGACTCACATGTATGGTAACACAGACTGTATACATGTATAATAGGGGTGTAACAGTTGACCGAAATACAGGCTTATATTGCAATACAAATTCTGACGGTTTTGAACCAGTTTGATTTTATCTAAACTGGTTTTTAACTTAGTTATTTGCCATGCTGATGGTTTTCAACAGAATCATAAATTCAAAGGTTTGAAAAAAATGATATTTTCTTATTGTGCTTTCGTGGGTTGAATATTTTGTCAAATAAGAGTAATTTTCTTTGAAAGTCTGTTTCAAGCTATATGCTCCATTTTGCACAACTTGGTCAAAGAGAGCATTTAAAATACTCATACGTTTGTTATGCTGATCCAATGATGACATAAATGTGCATTATTTCCTACTTCCACTGTCTTTGCAAACGTAACAATACATATTGCAATATGTTGCCATGTGGGTTTTGTGTATTGCAATTTGGTTTTTACGGTATTTTTACGCCTTTAACATTTATATGGAAACAATACTATGCTGACACAGTAAAAGCCACTAAAATTTTCCTGTAAAACTGCTATTTATAACAATTTGCTATCAACAGTGAATATAGAAGGAGGGATGACCCTTACAATTTAAGCATGCAGAGAACAAGTCAGAATACCTGTTAACTTGTTTTAAATTATATGCTACATTGCAACATTTTAATTCATATTCTTTTTTATTCATTTCACATTTCATTTAAAGTGTTTATAAAATATGAATTTATATAACCATCTCTGTGGTTTGTTTCAAACCCCTTAATAGGCATGTTCTGTAGAAGACCCAAGGGAAGTTCAGAGCGTAAGAAAAGTTTGCCCACTGATTAGGTTGTTATATGATATAAGGGTTACCACTCCTGGTGAATTTAAAAGAAGTGTTACTCATCAAGGGACATGTTCCTTCCAAGACCTTCCTTATATCCCTGTGGTTTCCATTACTGGTCAACTGGAAGCAATTGACAGAGACCATGTGTAATGTTTTAATTTCAACTAATGTATATTCAGCATAAATGTCTGAATAAATTGTCTATCAAAGTTCTACATACGTGAATTCAAACGCCTACCTTATATGGACACCGATCACCGTGGGTCTGTCCTCACGTATTCTGTCAAAAATGGGCTTATGTTGCTGGAATCAAAGGTCGCCGCCACGTTCCAAATCCACCAAAGACACAGTTGATGGATCGGACATTTGCATTTCTTAAGAGGACAGCAGCCTAATTATAATATTCAAATAATATTATCATGAATAATTCTAAGAATATTAAATATTGTCTGATTGCACATTTATTTCTAATCTTTTTCCATGTCAAATTTTAAAATTATGACAACTTACACTTTCATGGACAATTATGATTACGCTATTTTCATATCAAAGGGACACAATAAATGATTCTCTCTTGTAGTATCATTAAATAAATTGGCTTTAGAATTATGTTTTATGAAAATTATAATTATCAATGCATAATGACTATAGTTCGTTTAGGATAACATGAGACTATCTTCGTATGGAATATTAGTTAGATTTCTCTCAAACAATCCTAAACGACCTTTAGCATAGTGTAATGAATGAAAAATAACATGTTTGTGTAAACATTTATCTTTGTTTTCGAAAACATCTTTTAATCGTTGAACATTATTGTTATTGGTAATAAGGGAATTCTACCTAAAATAAGCGTATTGTAATTCATTGATTGAAATCCGTATACATGTTCATAGCTGACTGGCTCTATTAAGCAGATCTTACATTTATAGAAGTCATGATAAGATAAATCTTCTACCATATGCCATGTTTTCTATGATTACAATGTTTTAGTTCATTGTCTTTAAAATATATTGGTATTTAATCATTTAGAAAGTCTGTCGAGAAAATTGACGATCCTGTAAATAGCAATATATTACTTTGTTTAAGTCGTGGCTTGTTAAGTTTCTATGAGTCAAAACTTCTGACACCATGTTATGTTCTTGGGTTTATAATAACATGAGAGAATATATGATAAATGAATGTCATTGTACGAGCTATGTTAAGATAGTGCGTATCAAGTTCTTCTACTGATTAAAAATTAGTTTTTATCAAGGCTCCTTTGAATGCTGGTCAGAAACTTAAGCAAAACTTAGGCCTACACGTCAAGAATAGACATTTCATCGGAAAAACGTTATTTCCCTACTGGTTGCTTTCTTCTGGTGTGATGATCGTGCACATGTTGGTTGTCTTCTTTTTCAACATTCATGTATTTATTTATTTTAACTGGGTTTTAACGCCGTGTCAACACAATTTAGGTCATTTTACGGCATCCAGCGCACTAAACCTAGCTTTCCTGGACCCTTGTCTATAACCAGTATTCATCTACCCTTCCACAAGGCCAGAAATTTCTCCATATTATCTAATCAATGGAGAAAAATTGACATTAATGTCAAATTTTCATGAAAGGGTAAAGCCTCCCCGAGTGGAATTCGAACCCGTACCCTCTTCAGGACACGAGATTCCAAATCCCGGCGCGCTAGCAACTGCGCTATCGACAAGGCTTCAACATACATGTATAATCTAACAATGATAATCTGTCAACTCATCAATCTCCGTAAACAGATATCATGTAGAGCATTAATTGTCGTACAGGATCTCTACTTTCTCAATGCAGGGTCACGTCGAGATGAACTTTATGTCGACCAATCAATGAGTAGCTTTCATCTAGATGAAACACTATTAATAACAGTTTGATTTCGTAATTTCTATTTTTAGACCAAGGTTTGCAAGCTAATTCAACAGCTGTATTATTCACAGTCTGCCATTGGACGTCTCATTTCAAATTACGTGACGTAGACGATGTTACAAGTTACGTATCATAACAATTTCGTCATTAATATTATGATGAGAAAATGTCACCTGAACGTGACCCTCGTTTGAAAAAGGCCAGATCTAAATTAGCGAGTAGGCGAGCGGAATATTTTAGATCGGGTTTTAATCAGATTGTCAACTCATAGAAAACAAATTTGCAACCTGCCTTAATTATAAAAGAGGTTAAATTACTAGTTAAAGTATTTGTGAAATATTTCACCTACTCAAAAGCTAGCTGCATTAGAGAGTCACATATTTCAGAACCCCTGGAAATTTGGAAATACATGTACATTTAAAACAGTGAAAATGGTGAAAAAGAGGCCTTTGCCCCTGGAAATGAATACAATCGGACTTTTGAAATTTATGGACCAGCTCCTGAATTTTAATGATAAGAAAGATAAAGAAATGACAAAACAGTGATCTGGTGACCCAGTTTCTAATGTGGACATATAGACATGTAGTCTTGTGGTCATATCAGTAAGTTATTGGACATTTTGTTTAAATATTGTCAATCTAATCTTCATAAATGATACATGATTCTATCTTTTTCATACATGTGGTTAAATTGTTAATTGTGAAGTTTACAATATGGAGATATTGTAAGAACATTCTAAGACGCTAAAATAGTTTGAACTGAATTTGGATAACTCGGACCACTCGGTGGCTGAACTCAGCGCGTTTGTAGACATCACTTTTTTAGACGCGTCTCATCAGAAATTGTTTTCGGGGAGATCTTTACTGAACCACTTTTAGTTTAGGGATCACGCTCAGGTGCAATTTCAAATTGTCTTGAAATGGTTTTAATCCCATATTCACTGACGTTTTTAAACACAAGGGTTACTCCTACAACCTGATGCTAAAATAATAAAAACAATCTGGACACAACCGATTTTAACCTGCCTTTTTCCTTCCACGAATAATTAGGAGTGTTGGTAACTCATCAATTGACGTAATTGTATAACACATTAATATTTAAAGGTGTGTTACATATCTTAAAAAGAGAAAAACACTTCTTCCTACTAAAATAAGGATGAAACTAAATAGAAAACTATGAATGAAGATATTGAGCTAGCTGACAATAAATAGATAGCGTTTTAAGTTTATTTCTTTACTACGTATTATGATGTCATCAGCCATTCGTAGGCTCTAATCGGATTGATGAAGCTTTTCAGAAACTATCTATATTAATTAATATTGTATGTATTTATGTCTCATATTACCATAGCAAACTACCATGGATATGTTCAGGATTGAAACGACGTAGATCATCGTAATGTTGTCATAGTTACACGAAACATCGTCAGGTTGCATTATCTCTATATATACAAGACTGGACATTGTGTGTTTGTTTCATTTTAAAACATCATCTTGAATCGACCAGTTCGTAGAAACTTTACCATAGCATGGAAATAGGAGTAATTTCATACTAGTGTATAATTTGATGAAATAAGTATTTATTTGAAATTCTTGAGTTCGGGAATAATAAACTACTTAACTATGGATAACAAAATGGTTGATTCAAACATTTCAAATCATCTCACTTCGATAGTTGAAAGTGACATTAATCTAACTGACATATCTGTCATCTTCTTGATCTTTGTGATTTTGATAACAGCAGTTATTAGTTTAGTTGGAAATACTTTTACGTGTTTAATTGTGTATAAGAAAAGGACAATGAGATCGGCCATTAATTTATTGCTGATAAACATTGCATTGGCTGACATGATTTTAGCGCTAACCGTGATGCCGTATGTTTTAAGTGAACTTTTTAACATCAAAGCCATCGCCTTTTCTGCATGTGTGAGTATATCTGTCTTGAAAGACATTTCTCTATGTGCTGCTTCATATACACTTTTACTGATAAGCATTGATAGATACTTGATCATTGTTCATAAAAAAGACCGTCTGTGCCCAAAATGCGCCAAAATCGCCATTTTGATAATTTGGATCGGTTCTTTCATTTTAGCAAGTCCACAATTTTTAAGCTTTCTGCAACTAGATTTACAAACCTACGATGAACTCTTGTGCAATCTTTCCAATGAGGGTTTCTATAACAATTATAAATCGGCATATAAATTATTACTGAGCTCGCTAATTTTCTACGGTCCAATGACTGTCATGTGTTTTACCTACGCTTCAATTTTTCGAACAGTCCAATTGACGTCAAAGAAAGTTCATGATCATTCTGGAAGCACAGTAAGCGTCTCAGTGACACAGTACAGTAGTAAGTTAGGGCTACCACCCGTTGCTGTGCCGTACCGGTTTACCGGTGACTTTAGTGCTAAAAGGAAAGCTTTCGGAACTATTCTTATATTATTTGTTACTTTATTTTGCTGTTGGTGTCCATATATGACATGCAGAATTGCCGACTGGGAACAAAAGAGCGCAAAAGTTCGAATCGTTTTATTGGCTCTGGGTTTTGCTAAAAGTGCACTCTATCCGATTATTTTTGGTGTTCGGAACAAGAAGTTTCGAGTGACATGTCTTCAGTACCTACCCTTCTCTAGTTTGATCAAGTTGCCCAGGGCTTTGATCTACGGACAACGAGTAAACCCAAAATTACCGTACCAATGTTCGGATATTGATACTAGAATATGAATGTAATAAATTGAATTTGTGTTAGATCTAAATAATACTAAACAAGACTAAAAATTAGAGCATAATTTTTATACCAAAGTCTGTTTAGTACATACAGCAAGCAAAGATGTGCTGTTTCACTATCAACGAGTGAGGAAAGCGAGAAATGTCCATAGGACATGACAGTACAGAGACAATACTGATAGAGGGGCAACATCAGAACTGGGCATACAATCGCTGTCAGATGACGAGAGTTTCATGTTAAGATGGTTTACCTTGATCAAACGTTAGGTATAACTTAGATTGAAGCGATTAGTCTAGTAATGAATGAGCCACACCGTACTGATACAGGGAGGCCATGCCCTAGTGCTATTGAAAAGCCAGGCACTCACACGAACGTTGTTAGCGATATTGTGAGTTTTATTTGATAACAATTTGATGACAATTCATTAATAGTTTCATCGTATCTGAAGTCTGCTGAGTACAGGTAGTTTTTTACTTATTATATAAGCTGAAAACAGTCTGCCTTTGGAATTACATTTTCAGTTTTTCTTTGCCTATGAATAGGCGTGTGTAACTGTAGTCTGCCTTTAAAAGGTATGAACTAACATTAAAACATTTATATCGTTATGTCTATATGTGCTTGTATAAAAAACAATTATTCATTACAATTTTGTTTCTGTATATGTCTTCTTTACTTAATGTGGTCTTCTGTGGAAATTCGTACAAGTTTTATTTTGTGTGAATTTGTGCATACATGTATCGGCATATTGTGAAGTATACTTATTGTAGTGAATACTATTTAAAAACTGTGATGACGCTAAAATTTAGTTGAACATGAGTGTATAGGTTTGACCAAAAACTAAAACTTTGGGAAATACTGAAAAACGATATCTAGTATATTCGTTCGTGACGAAATGCTGAAACTAAATTCATGTGATGAAAATATCAACGACCAATCAAATCAGAGTTCACAAAGTATTTGTGAGCTAACCAAGCAAGGGACATGGTGTGTTTTAAACAGCAAGATAACTAATGGAAATGTTGGAGAGATATTGTTTCCAGTGGAAGAGACAATAACATACATATGGTAAGTTTGTCGTTTTAGATATTTATCTTCTTATGTAAAATAATTGTGATGTTTGGTTTAGATTTACAACTCAAGGAGACAACATATTGGCGATTAAAGAGGTGTAGAGTGCGCATAAAGCAGGCTGGTAATTCTTTCTTTTCATCTTTTTACTATTTCTCTATCATTATCTTTCTCATTTATAATTTTGCTTTGCTTAGAACTACCTTAAACATACTTTTCAAATTGATGACAACAGTTTCGTAACATGTTGATGAACATACAGTATGACTTGTGTTATCAATGACTGAATATTTAAAGTCATTTGGTAGTACTTTGATTTGTACAAGCATTTTGCGAAAGGTACAAACGCTATAGCAATTACAATGAAAATTCATAAAATGTCTCTTGCATTTTTATTATCTAATATGCTCATTATCATCAGCAATGTTGTATAATGGATATTTTCTGTTCAGAAGTTGCATCAAAATGTAACACCATAATATTTATACATGTAATGTATCATATAACATTTTATTCACTTTAGATATTGTACAATCTCTTGTGTTCAACATATCTATAGCTCTGACATTAGTTAAATTATTCTAACTAGAATTTTAACTTGAACATCTATAATCACTGTTAATGATATAGGTTTTGAAGCACAGTTCCCGGAAAATGTATCTTCATGATTCACAACTATTAAATTCAACGCTAAAATTATATCGTAGGGAGCATTAATAAAATCACTATAATGGTCAGTATTGACCAATAACTAATATAATGAACCATGAATGTGTTTTTGTTGTGCCTCGTAAGAACAAAATTTGAAAATCGGAGTCCTCCCGTACGCATGAACTGTAGAGATGCTATTTTGTTGAATAAAAGAGATTGAATAGTTAGTATAGTGAATTCAATATTATATGATACATTCCATATTCAAATAATATGGTTAATGTTGTGCAACTTAGTTCATTTTCCATTCCATTGCTTGTTACTCACTAAATATAATAAAATAGATGGGTTTAAATTGTCCATTTTTTTATTTAAAGCTTGTATGGTATATACTTTGACCTTTTACAATTATATTTTAAATATAGCCATTCTGGGATTTTCTTTTTGATATTCATTGAAATAGAAGGAGGTATTTTTCGGTTAGGATCTACAACAACAATGAAATGACTCGACACGACTGGAGCTGCTGATTGAGACTACAAAATGGTCGATAATGGTAGAGGACAGAAGAATGGTCAAGTTGGCAATGAAACTTTGTACGCAGACGAGACTACAGATTACGTTTCAGCAAATTTGTACATGTATCATGATAAGTATTAAACGAGTTTATGTTTATACTTTGTTGTTTCTGATTGATCTAAAATCGATAGTTGCAATTTACGTATTTTGAATACATGTACAAACGGTTAGGTGTTAGGCCTTTGGTATTTTTGCTGAAATGGTAATAGTGAATTTAAAACTTTTGAGATAGTGATAATAAGTACATTTTTAATATATAAATTGTAGACTTAGTATTGTAGTGGTTATGGTTCGTCACAAAACAAAACAAAAACATAAAAATTGTTAGGATTTGTCGTCATCTAGAGATAAAGAATAGAGGCAAACTCAAAGAGCCTTGGTCAATACACAGGATCTTGTTGCACAAATTCCTAGAAAATAGAACAAATATATAATATAGGTTTATAGATCAGTATAACAAAAACTTTAACACACAGAAGTGAGTTCCAACATAAAGTACAAAGAACCAAACATTGATTGCTACACCACAGCTGGACCTTAGTGCAAGGAATGTTGGGGATTGTTAAACATGCTTCGTAGTACCACCTCACCTCGACCCGCCACAAAATCGAATAGCTACAAGTAAATATATATTGACTCTTTAAACAGTCAGATACTCTCCACCATATTAATGTTAATCAAGTTATGTTGTAACGTCTTTGACTTGTGAACCTGTTGCATGTTTTAGTTCTAAACCCGCACGTAATATTGCTTTAACTAATTAAGACCCTTTAATTAATGTATTAGTTTTGTTAGTAGTGACTTTTTCGTGAAGCAAGTGACTGTTGATGACCCTGGTACTCTAAGAAAACCTCGTGTACTATTGCATATCAAATGGATGAGCATTAGTTTGTCTTACATTTGAATTTGTACAGCGTTTCATTCTTTTTTAAATGACTTTTTATGACTTTTATGAAATTTTTTGATTTGCCTTGCTTTTGATATACTCTAGCACAAAAATGGCATAGCCATTAAAATTTACTTATATTGACATTACACTTTCTTTATATGTGTCTCTTGAAATACTTCATTAAATATTTATTACAAATTTTTAAGTTATGTATCGAATAATATTTGGTATGCAATTATTAGGGTACGAGATTTTTTATCGCCCTTCAAACGAGATTCTACTAAACCATCAGTTAACGCCTTTGTCCTTTCATAACTTCCATTCGCTGTCCAAATCCAAATCCGTCCGTGCAATCCTTTGAAACCTTCATACTCCTTACAATCCTTTTATGTGTCGTGTTTTTGATAACCCCGCTTGCGTGGTTAAATCATTAAGCAATTTAACATTGTTTTATGAAGTGACCACGTGTTTAATCGTTGGTTTACAGCAATACTATTTGTTGCTGCATTTAGAGTTATATTTTTTGTTCTGTAACACCTAGTATTGCCTAAACCTTCGATTCATTTGCGCTTGTTGATCAACTTTGCTGAACATGGTTGAATTTGACTGTTAAGTCAGCCAGTGCTTATGTGTAGTTATTGGATTTAGTTGTGGGTAAGGTAGAAGTTGTCTGCTCGACGCTTGTTTAGAACCCACGTACAGACATTATGAATGAGTAGAAGTAACAAATAAGGCAATCATCTTTGTGTTTTATGTTTCTTTATTTGTGAGGATTATCTTTTGTTTTACTGATCTGATAACTACTTTAGTTTGGTTTCATCTTCCTGGAATTATCTGTAGTATGTCCTGCGTTAACATAAGGGCCTTCATTGGACTCTAGTTTATCTCTTTCCTGTGCTTCAGTTTTACACATTTTACTAATCATTTGTTTTAGATACTGAATTTCAGATATTGGCACTCTTATTGAATGAAAAAATGTCTGACTCGGGAACGGATTTAAGCAGTGTTAGTTGCATTAGTTTCACCATTAAGTTGCTGTCTGACTTTCTTTGACAAGTTTAATACTTAATTGCACTGTGTTCTTCAATGACTAGTTATTACCAAGTTACCAAAATCGACTTTCAGATGTTCGTCTGCCAAATGTTTTGGAGTCGCCATCCATTGATTAGTTTAAGCTGTAAAATTCAATGGCATAACACAATTTGGATTCAGAAACGGAAAATAACTTTAAATGATATTATTTCTTTGTATCGCATAAGGAACCCTAACTTTTAAATCAACATACCATGCTATGGGCAAACCATTGTTATATTTTCGTAAAATTGAATTTAGATATTAAGCTTTTTGTTTGCCTAATATTGACCATTTTAAAGAAGTATTTTATATCATATGATCTTTATATTGTCTATTTCCATTAACTAAAGCTCGACTTTCTTAAGTTCTTTTTCAGCGTCTTTAAAGTCACTGTTTTCCGTCTATATATAGATACCCTATACACAAGGTTTGGTATTTAACTTTGTAAGTCGTCATTTGATTAATATTGTCTTCTGCTGAACATCTACGGCTTAGCATAGCTAAGCTTCGCTTTAACAATGCTATATGCTATTTTCATCATTGGAAGGATTACCAGAGGTTTTGGCCTTTATTATCACTTTTTCGAAACTAATTATATACGATGAACATAAGTTTCAATATTGATTATAAATTTGTAGAAGATTTTAAGCTTACCTAATTATAATATCAGGAGTTGTATAAATGAATATTAACCCGATCATGACAAGGGATTGTCATCCCTAATAATTATGAAATAACTTCCAATAAGCTTGAAAAAGGGTAAAAGGTATAATGTTATTTCATTAACTTCATTTTGGTAACTGCTTTCGCTTAATCTTTATCCAAACTTTTCTTTCCTATTTATAATTCAGACTGTTTCACACTGGAAACAATATCAAGAACTAGTCTATTATTTTTGACATTTTTCCTGGTCTGCTTGTCAAAGAATTGAAAAAGTCGGACATATCATTTAGAGTTGTACAAAAACATTTATACTATGCGTTGACTCTGCAGTCTCGAGTGTGATATTTCAGTAAGCATTTCATTATGCTCATACATAAAGAGATACTTTACATTGTTCTACTGACGGTACAAAATGGTTGCAGGACATACAGCATTGATAATACATATATACAAGTTGTTGCTTGTTTAGTCGCACCGGGCCTACCTACGTCACCACACATCATTTACACGCTCATTAAAATTACAATGAATAAAGACATCAATTTAATTTTTGTTTTGTTTTTGTTTTAGGAAGTTATCGTTTCAGTCACTTTGTTCAACTACTTTGCAGCTCATTAATAATTTCATCAAGTGCTACGATGTACTATCACACTTGCTAGCATTATATAGATCTTCAGTCCGAAGTTAAGCGATCCTACAGCAGATACCATCAATTGAGGTCACCATGGAGACAGGTCCATGTGAAGACACAAAGTGGACGATGCCGTATATTTACATCTCTGATCGAAAGGCATTATGTGTTTGTTAGACATGTTTGGAATGAAGCTCTTATTACAGGTATTTATTATCATTGTACTTAAAATTTGCTTCTTGTTTGTTATATGCACAGACGATCAGCATGCACGGTCCCGAAGCAAAAACAGTATATATGTATTTACATGTATAGCGTTTTTGCTTCGGGACCGTGCCGGTCGCCTGTGGTTATATGTATTGAGTGTTGTTCAATTAGGAAAATAAATTCTTAAACACTTTAAATTAGGAAATGTTTCATTTTCTGGAGTAGTATACTTTACATTGTACGACGATGGAGCTTTTGATGCTTCGGTATTTAACGTTAAGCACCCTAACAAACAACTTCGTATAATTTGTATTACTACGGAACAACTCTTATTATTTTCATTTTGATCTATGACCTAATCTAAAATATCTAGAAAAACACATATCATGACTTTGTGTCGTGTGTAGTTCGCTTTCGGCTCCAGCAATGGTAAGAATTAAACTTGGATAAAAATGCAAAACTCAAGGAAACGGCAATGTGTAGTTTTAGATGGGATTCAAACTATTGCAGAACTAAACTGTTACTTGAGCAATGGAAAGTTCTTTTTACATTTAATATTGTTCAATTCATTGAGTACATATTAAGCAGACGAGATCTCACTTTTTCATTTTTTTTTCTTTTGTGAACTTCATCATTAACCTTCTGGACTGATATTGACTGACATTATCTTAGAAGAAACAAATTCTTATATAAATCACATAGGCGGATCCAGGATTTTTTTTTAGGGGGTCCAGACTTTTCTAGGGGGGGGGGGTCCGAACCTCGAACCACATTATACACAATTTTCAGAAAAAATGCAACATTTTGATAATAAAAACTACGTAACCATTAAATCTACGTTAAGCATCGAGAAAAATTGCTTCATGCTACTTAAAAAAATGACTTACAGGCAAGAAATACACTAATAGACAGTTACATTATCCAAATTCTAAGGGGGGGGGGGGTACGGACCCCCTGACACCCCCCCCCCGCTGGATCCGCCTATGAATGATTTACTAAGTATCTATCTATACACTTTGGTTATTTCGTTTAATACAACATTTACTATGATTTGCTTTCAGTCGTAACAGATTGACAAGTTCTTCTAAACATGGCTGAGATCAAGGTGTACCTTTTAGTAGGTTTTTACGCTGTAGCAACACATTGTATAGGTCATATTACTGCCGCCAGTCAACCTACTAACCGTTCCAGGAAAAACTAAATCTCTGGATAAAGCCGAACGAGATGTAATTTAAGACGATAAATATCCAACAGCTGGACATATCTGTTTTAGGCAACAACAGGTTATTAGTCACACACAATGAACACTAGAATAGAAAGCCCCTACAACTTAAGCAGAACTCGAAACTAGAAATTGATGATGCAGAGGTTGAACTATTTGATGTGTTGTTTAACGCCGGTTCTTTCGTTTTTACTAATTTCCAGTACTGCTAGTATTTTCACACAATGTGCAAAATGCCAAAAAATGGACTATAAAATGAGTTATTGGGTTTCTCTATAGATGGACTCTCTTCAAAGATAACTGATTTACATGCTGTATGGTTTACTACTTTGTATAATCTTTGGAACTATGTAGCTGAAACATTTACTTACATTACCAAAGTAGTCTACATCAGTACAAAGAATCAACACTACTGTACGTTCATCTAATTCACTCTTTTCATTAATTCATTTTCTAACTCCATGACAGACAAAATTTTCTGGCTGATGATAATGTTCAGGTACGCGACGGAACGTCCGCTCCGTATGTCGTATCTATAATGTACTGATGACCTTGGTCAGAACCTAATCAGAAGTCCACTCTAAAAGTTTGATGTCTCCTTCTACAGAATAATTCGACAGCAGTGTTGATAGTTGTCATCTTTTCTCATCCTGGCTTTGAAAGGCAGAATTGAGCCGAAATCGAAAGTTTTTTATACGTTTTTTACATTTAATTTCTTAGGCTGTTAAGCACTAAAGAAAGCAGACATATTACATGTTACTAACAAACATAAAAGACGTACAATATGAAAAACGTGGGAAAGGTACACGCATATACATGTGTAAAATACCATATTTGTCTATAACTATGGATGCGCTAAATCAAGGAAAATACGTTTCTACATGTTGTACGTACGGACATATGAGTAGATGTATTTCTATACATGTGTTTTATACATGTATCTTAGAAGTATTTTAATATGAATGTAGAAACTGTTCAGTACCAGAGTTTCATGTTTCATTTAGTGTTCAACAGACATTTGAAGGTTAGATTGTTTTTAACCCATTTCATTCTATGACCTCATCAGATAAAGTCCTCCCAATATCTGAAGATTTATCTGTAATTGATACGCATTTTCTTATTTTTACACTAGTTGTCTTTTTCATATCATACCATTGAAGTTATTAAAGATAACTGTATAAAACTATACATTTTTGGAAAGACAATTAAATTACAAATTCATTGATAACAATTTTATTATCGTGCTATATTATTTTAAAAGAAAAATACAAGTTAAAGACATGGATGTTGCATTTTTTTTTAAGAAAACAAATAGAGCTCTGCAAATAATTGAAATTTTCTTTAAAAAAGTCAATGGTAACCCCTTAAACTAAGATGTACATTTTTTGCAGAATTTAATCAGTTTTTTAATATTGAAAACAAAATTAAATTATTCCTTCCAGAAAAAAGTTACAGCTATAAATGTAAGGACAGGTAACCAACGGACTTTGCTAATTTTCTCATGACAAACAATTCACCTAACACATGCATTGGATAGAGCTCTAAAACACCCTATATATACATAAACATGACTTTCATAATCACATAATGATATACAATATTAATCTTTGATTTTAATGAGATAAGATTAGAATAAAACTGCCCTACGGTATAAGACCAAACAATGTCTAGCACATGCATGTAATTGCAAGTTAATGACACTATGATCGCTACAAACTGTTAACATCAATCATCAAGGGGTCATACAATTATGGGGACAATATACCATTCACAATTAAAATTTGGACCAGTGCCAGCTTCTTTCAACATGTGGTAAGTAAATAATTAAACAAGATAAGAGTTAACACATAACATGAGAGTGTTATAGAGCTTCCTTTCAATGCAGTGCTATGTCAGTGATAGTAAGTCATAATTGCCTTGAGAAAATAAGCGAAGTCCGTTAGTTACTCTTTCTGATATTTATGACTGTAACTTTTTTTCTATCTGGAATATTTTAATTTTGTTTTCAATATTAAAAAGCTGGTTAAATTCTGCAACTAATGTACATTTCAGTTTTTAGGGTTACCATTGATTTTTTTCCGGTAAAATTTATTTATTTTGAGTGCTTAAATTATTTTCTTAAAAAATCGTAACATGCATGTCTTTAACTTGTGTTATTTTTTGAAATTACTATAGCACAATAATAAAATTGTTACCAGTGAATTCATAATTTAATTGTCTTTCCAAAAATGTACATTTTTATACACTTATCTTTCATAATTTTGACGGTATGCTATGAAAAAGACAACTAGTATAAAATACGAAAATGCTTATTAAAAAAAAAAATAATTACGTAACATGCATGTTTTTAACTTGTATTATTTTTTTTAATTGAAATAGCACACCAATAAAAGTTTGTTCATTGAATTCAGAATTTAATAAGCTTTCCAAAAATGTATAGTTTAATACATTTAATTTTAATGATTTTGACGGTATGACATGAGAAAGACAACTAGTGTAAAACGACCTAAAACTACGCACGTACGAGTATCCCGAATATAAAGGGTAAATACGCACACACGAGTAATCCGAATGTAATGGGTTAAAGGGTGACAGGAACAAATTAAGTTTATCATTATCATTAGGTTTATCATCATTTTATCTTTATCATTCTTTAATCTCTCTAACAATAGTGTTTTGTGAACTTTGTAAAGCGCAATCAAATAAATTAAACTTTTATTATTGTTTGTTCTATATAAATAGACTTGTATATAATGTATTTAATGTATTTGTGTTGTTATACGTTGTCTTGGTTATACATGTATTTTTTAAATATAAAAAAATTAAAACCATGTCAGAATTTGTTTTATTTTTCTTATGTTATGAAAACTTTTGTTGCGAAGACAATCCCTGTATTAGAGGTCTTAAATGGGTACTTGTGAGTGAGGTTACAATACACTTGTAATTTATTAACTAGATTAAAATTCAAATTTTTTTTTGCATTTGCTCGGGATTTTTTTCAATTCTTCATTTTAGATCTATAAGTATTTCTATAAGTATTATCAAAAATTATAATTGTAAACACACCTCAAAGTACATTCATGTAATTACTGCTTGCAGTTGCATTGAAAAATACTACATTGTACCCATGTTTACAGCCATAGGCAACCGGCACCGTTATTAGTCAAAACACCATACAGTTGTATACAACTATGTCTTCATAGTGTTTTGTCTCACAGCCACACAGGCCGCCTGTGTTTACAATATTTTGGAAATACTCCCTGAGTGGTGTTTCATCTAGGGAGTAATTAATCAGCATTGAGAATTGCATATAACTTGTATATTGATGATAAAATGAACATCCGTTTAAAAATCTGGAAAATGTAATGTAACTAATCAACTGTTGAATTGCTATTTTATTAAAAGAAAGACATTTTAAAGTCAGTAAAGTGAATTCCACATTACTTGATACATTCCATAAGTAAAAATATGATGTTATGCTATAATAAATAGTAACTAATATGTACATTGTATATACTAAATTCACTCATGTTTCTATCCTGGCTCTAGATCCTAAGTATAAAGCATTCAGTTTCATGCCCAAGAAAACCAACAGCATCCTGGCTGTCTGTATTCCCTACTTAGACGATGAAAACATTGTGAGCACTATGTGTGTTGTCTGTTTTTGTCCAGCTTACTAATGAAGGGAAGTAACCAAAGCTTTTTTCTGGGGCAATTTAGTCACATTTTCTATTTTAGTTCTCTCTCTTCAAACATACTGAAATTACAAGAAAGCCCATGAGTTGACCAGATGAAGTGACACTTTAGCTCACCTGATCAATTTGAAAATACTTAATTAACATTTTGATATAATTTCATTTCATTACAAGAATAGAAAAACAATGTAAATGAAAATCGAAAGCTTCCAAAGTATTTTCATGTCAGCAGAAAGGATCAAGTGTTTATCATACGGTTCAAGCCTATGATTTTCAAGTGCAGCACTAAAAAAACATTGCTTTAGATCATATTTATAGAGTATTTGCAAAGTACCAGATGTGAGAATCCCTGACCACCTCAAATGAAACTGCTTTTGTTATGTTTGGTCTGCCACATGACCCAGTATCAACAAGAGTGGATGTAGCAGGGGTCACAGAGCTCCATACACAAACTTGTAAAATTAATCGAGCACTTGAAAGATGACTGGACACTAGGGGTGCAACGGTTAACCAATATACTAATTAATATTGCAATACGAACTAACAGTTTTTAACCGGTTCAAATTCCTTGAACCGTTTTTTGTAGTAATGAGTTGTATTGTTAGTTTTTATCATAAATCTGAAAGTTTTATATGTATTGAATTTGAATACTTGAAATAATCTTACTGTGCATTAAAAGGTTAAACATTGAGTCAATAGAGAAAAAAAATCTTCATAAATCTGTTTCAAAACACACATTTTTCTAACATATAGAACATTTTACACAAGTATTTCAAACATTTGAATAAGAGGTCATTTGAAAAATCACTTATGTGTGTTATGCTGTTTCAATTAGGACGCTACACATGAAATAATTCATGCTTTGCCTGGTATAAAAAAATGGTACATATTGCAATACATTGCAATACAGGTATTGCATATTGCAATATGGTAAAAACCGTATTGTTACACTGCTACTGGACACACCTAAAGGTGTTACAGGACATATATTTACTTGCTTGGTGTTCTTTATAAGAAAGATACATGGAATCGATCATTTTTAGCATTTTAGGATAAGCAGGATTTTTGTCATCTACAGGCAATAAGACTGACATGTGTATGAACAACGGTGAATATTCACAGTCAATTAAATCTAGAATAATAACTTTATTAATTAATAATATTTTATAATACATGTACTTCAAGTTGTTAAAGAATATAAGCTGGATGCATTTTTGTATGTTCAAGAGTAATATGAATCATTATTAACACACAAAACATACAATGGTCACGCTCAAAAATATACTACATGTACTTTTATAATAGGTACATGAGTTTATGAAATGGGCCATGCCATTTTAAGCAAGATATGCAAATTGAGTTAATACCATCCATTTTAATTAATCCAATATCAGTATTAATTTAACATACAATAACTTATGTAAAAATTATATGAGGAATATACATGCATATAGCAATTGTTAAGAATGTATGGTTCCGAATATTACAAAAGCCGATTAGAAAAAAAGCTTGTGGCAGTGTTATGACCTGGCTAAATGGTTATAGGGTTAGAACCCCTGAACTATTTGTCAAGCATCTGTTTAACTCAAAGCTATGCTGTAAGCATCCACACACTAAACTGGGAGATCAGAAAACATATCAGAAAAAGTAACAGTCAACAGTCCATGCAGATTTAAAGAAGTATACATGTATAAAAAGGGAAGATAAAAATACATGTATTTATTTAATTGTCAGAGGCACATACGTTAACCCTACTGATTTAAATACATAATATTTGTTTCATAATACCCATACATAAATATGTAGAGGTTATTAAACAGGGTAAGTGTGCTTTAAGGAAGATATCCGCACACTTGCTTAGGTATTGGCCCAAGGGTTAATGCCGAGGAAAGTGTGCCGATATCGACTTAAGACACACTTGTCCTGTTACATAACCTTTTTATTGCATATGTTGACTCTTGCATGCAATGAAGATTTTGTTAAAACAAAAGTTCATTTTTTTTCTCAACATAACACGCTATTTTGCATGTTGACTTTATGTCACATGTATTGTTTTTTTTTCAATGCCGAAACGTTGGAATCTAATGAACGCTTATTATAAAACGTAAGTCTTGTTATTGATAATTATATTTCACTATGAAATAAACACCAATCGTTAAATTGGATAGCTTCTTGTGGCTAATTACGTTATGAATTTCATGTGAGGAAAGTCTGCCGTTGTTGGACTGCATATGCGTAATGACCGGAAGTTGCCTCAATATCGATTTTTGGCACACTAGAAAGTGAGCCAAATATAAATATTTTGGCACACTTGCTCAATACTGGAATATATTGCCCACATTGAGGCTATAATGGCACACTTCCACATCAATTTTGTTATTATTTATAGTAACATATAAATGTATCTATTTTCATGGATTGTGAGTACAGGAGTACTGCAGAGTATTTAAATCAGTCGGGTTAATGTATACATCACTTACAGCTGAATAGAATTAAAAATTCTAACAGTATGTAAAATTAGTATCTTAGAAAAAACAACTGAAAATGAATAATAATTAAGGTACATAAAATCTAATTCCAGATTTATCAGTCAGATGTTTTAGACCGTGTCTTAAAGAGAATGTAAGATATTTAGGAGAGAGATCACCGTCTACTTTGTAATCACCACCAATAAGCATTGATATTAATTTAACCTGGTTACTTGTAATGTCTGGACAACAGATTACTGAGCCACTATCACCTTGACAAGCAAATGGTCCATCACTACCAGGTAGATTCTCAATCATTATAAGATAATCATCATAGTTTAATACAGAAAAGTCAGTAGAACAAACTATTCCTTTAGTAAGAGCTGATATAGCTCCATGTTTAAAGACAAATTTTCTATAAAGAGAAAACAAGTTTTCTGTAAAGAGATCACCACGGCAATTAAACCCTTGATCATCTTTAGGATATATCTTACAAGAACTTGCAGTTTGATAAGTTACAGTAATAGCCGCTATATCCATCACTGGAAGTGACGACTCCCCAGAATATATAGTTAACTCTGGATGGCTCTTACCCAGTAATGTTGCATTTAAAGACTTTCCTTGTATAAATACTTCAGAGGGTTGTACATGGGGTCTAGCAATTACATGAGCTGATGTCAGAGCATAAACATTACGATGATCGTCTTGAACAAAACAACCTAAAGTGCCAGTTTTGACTTCTGTCTTATTATCTTGCGTAGTAAATATACTCTTTATCATTGCACCATTTTCAGGGACGATGTTATCATAGCGCTGAAATTGTTGATTGACTGGTTTAACAATGTATTGGGAAGCAAAGGAATGTTTCTTCATTAAATGGTCTATATTTTCTCTAACTTCACTTGAATTGTTTTGTACATGGACCTCTAATGTATTGTATATAGTTCCTACACCAAACACATCCTTTATCCTGAAACATAGAATACAACAATCATCAGAAATCTAATATAGGTAGATAAAACAGTTAAAATGCAATTTGATGTCTGCCTTCATACACATGTTAATTAGACAAATTTGTACAATAACCTGGAAAGGTTAAATCTCAGGATTAGCCGTTAACCAACTACCAGGCACATACTTTTGTCTCTGACTGACAACTGCCCTCAACTGCCCTACATCATGAGTACATGCTTAAGAATCATTGGTAGGAGGGAGAATGGCCGTAGAAAAAATTTCATGACCAAGGACCCTATATTTATGTTACATAGGGTCCTTGAGGACCAAGCTCCACAAAAGTAAGCCCCACCTGGGAATCGAACCCACAATCCCTCAATCAGTAGACTGAATAGCTAGCTGGGCGGCTATTTTATGGATAAACCAATTCGCATGTACCCATGAAAAAAAAAAAGTCATCTTGGCAAATTCCAAAACAAGGATTACTAAGTTTATCAACATATGATTGAAACTATGTAACGTAATCGAGCTTTAACTACAGCGAAATTAACTAGGAATGCCAGATCAGCTTTTCTCAAAATCTCATTGGTCCAAGAACTTTTGGCGGGAACTAGCTGCACAATTTGAATACTTACTCCAATAACTGTCTTCTCAAGGCATCAGATATGACAGGTGGTGCTGACATGTCTAATTTGAAGTCAGTAATTGTTTCTGATAAATATCCTTTAACCTCAAGAACCATTTTATCCATTACTGTAGTTGCAGAGGTCATATTCTTCAATTTACTATCTGTGGTAAGTACTGTCTTGGTTATATCAACAATTAGAGAGTTATTAATTGACATACTGAGTTCTTTTCTCGCCTTTACCCAAGCCCTGTTTTTTCTCAGCATTTCTTCATTTTCAACATTCAATTTTCTAAGATCTGTCTTGGTACTGTCCGAAATACTATCAACTATTAAATTTTCAAATTTGAGTTCATTTAACAGTAAATTAATTTGCCAAGGAACAAGGTTGAATTTTATAGATGCTATATCAACTAATCTACATTTGACACATATAGCAAGTCTGGTGCACAGAATGTGAACAAATTTTTCATCTATGGTTTTTCCAAATAACTCTTCAGACTCTTCAGTCTCTGCTAAACTTTGTACCTCTTTTATAAATAAATAATTTTGTAAAATTTTGGCTATACTATTTTCTTCTTTTATATGATCAGAAATATCAATAGAAGTGGGCACAGACTTCTTATTGAGACGTAAAAACATTTGTAAATGATTTAATATATAATGAAATCCTAACATGACTTTTGATTCTAAATAAATAGAAAGTTGATCCCTAATTAAACCCTTTTGACCATGACCTTGATATAATACTTTTTCCCTATCATAGTGCCTCCATTCTGGGTATACTAATTCTATCTTGCGTGTGATATGTTCACTGAACTCCATTTTTTCCGTTTCTGCTGTCATAGCAGTTTCAATTACAATAAATAATGATTCAAATGCACAAATATTTGTGTTTCCATATTGTTCAATGAAAAATTCTAAGGTTGAAGACACTTTCTGAAAAAAACACAAGAAACAAAATTAAGATTAAATTGTAAATACTGTACAATTAAAATCAAGTCTTACAAAAAGAACAAACAATATTTCCTCAATCAATAGCAAACTTTGAGACACATTTTTGAGTGGTCATGTGACCAATCCTCTGGTAAGTCTGACCTAAACGAACTGATTAATCTACTAAATTACACCCCAATTATGCATATGGTTGGACTTAAATTGGTCTTCAATCAGTCAATCATTTCTCTCATCTGATTGGTTATCATCAGTTTCATATTTTATGTGTAACCAGGTATCAGCGATGGGGACCGGTTATAGATCGATTGTTCATTTTTTTCCAGTTTAGCACGGAACCGACAAACACCCATTTAACATTGATGTCTCCGATTAGGTGCCGATATATCACTTATCACAAGCTATTGGGAAAAGATGAGCTTCATTGGAGAAAAATAACCGTCTTTTCCCATCAGTGATTCATAATTATACATCAGTGGCTTATCAAATACATATCGATGATATCGGTCATAGACAGCTCGTCAATTTGTAAATTTGTTTGAAATTTTCACTGCTCAACATTTACAACATCCAGATCCGTTTTCACTGATTAAACTCATCTTTTCCCAATAGCTTGTGATAAATCAGCAGCTCATGAGAGACATCAGAGCTAAATCTGTGTTTGTTGTTCCTTTCTTAACAGGAAAAAAGGAACAACCGATCTATCACCAATCACCATGTGTAACTGCACCATTAAATCATTAAATAAATGCTAATACAATGTTAACTAACCTTCCATCCAGTTTCATCCAGTCTATCAATCACAATATAACATACATACATTGTAATACAAGGAGTCATTTGAAGATCTTTAAAACCGTCTTGTTTCCATGGCCCTATGGTAACCAGGATATCTTCAAGTTCCAAACTGTCATATCCAAGAACTATTACATCAAATGCATTCTGAAACTCCTTCTCAATTTTCTCTACATTTGTCATCAAAAATTTTTCATGAAAGCTAGATGGGAAGGCCTCTGTAATAAAGATTATACATGTACATGTGAAAAATATTTTTCTGTCTCAACAGAAATGTCTGCTGAAATTACATTCGCTTTAGTTCTGCTTTTGCTATAGTAATCAAGTCTTAGAAATTATATCTTCAGGAATAATGGAAATGAAGTCATTAATATCTAAAATCTGCCAAGTAGGCAAGAACACAAAAAAAACATCAAAATAAAAACACTATTTATTTTTGGAAATGACTAAAATTTTCGCTTGCATTTCCAACTTGTCTGGTACAGTTAAGTTTAACTAGGAAATCTCTGTGGTAATTGCAAATAACCAAATCATGCAAATTTTGACAATTTTGAAGTCCCAAATGCGTAATTAGAGATGACAAAGGTCCCTGTATTAATACCATTCAGTTATTTATACATTTTGATGGTTCTAAATAGTGGATCTTTACTGTATTAAGTTGAAGGTTTTCAAGAATGTTTGGATAAAAGGCACAAACATTTCTATGAAAAATTTAGGCACTTTCTTAATGTACCATAAATGTTTTAGGGCAATTGATAAATTGAAATCAAAATGATAATGACAGCCTTTTCTTTTTTAAATTTTAGTTTGTTTGTTTTTGTTGGGTTTAATGCCGTAGCAACACATTGTATAGGTCATATCACAGCGGTCAGTCAACCTACTCACTGTTCCTGGGAAGGCTTAATCTCTGGATTTAGCTGTTAACCAACTACTAGGCACATACTTTTGTCAGTGACTGACTACTGCCTTACATGATTTTGAATTGGTGGTAGGAGGAAGAATGGCCGTAGAAATATTTTCATGACCAATCTCCACGAAAGTATGCCCCACCCGGGAATTGAACCTATGATCCCTTGCGTTTCTGTATGTGAATTTTGTGCTTTTCTCCAAATTGTGAACAAATTGTGAACAAATAGAGGGACAATTAGCAAAAATGTTTTAAAAAATGTACTCCTTGTTTTCTGACATCAATGTCTTTTAATTACTTTACACTCTTGAAAGGTAATAACCAAAATACATTTATGTTCCTGACTCTGTCACAGACAGAAAACAAACATTGAATCATAGCTTTCACATTTCATCGTCGGCAACCACAATACTTTCTTCTGTTACACTCCATACGTACCGTGGGCAATTTGACTGGCAAAATTTTGTTTTCATGAATATAAAAGGGCAAGGGAGACCAATTTTCTTCTAATGAAATCGCGTGTTACAGTTAAATACTCTTTAATAACAATGACGTCATACTGGGTTTATCTTACTTAAAATGGAAACCAACGCACATGTTTATTTTCAAAAAAATGGTTGCGTAATTTCATTGGCTAGTTTTCCGCAGTGGTTTCTTTGCGGAACCAATGAAACTGCCTCATTAATTATTCATAATTATTAGATTTTTCTAACATTTCACATAACGCAACATAGTAGAGTAATGTATTGTGGGATAACCCACGATGTCACATTTAGACTTTTGGATCAGTGAGATTTTGTCATTTTTAAGAAGTGAAAAGGTCTAATTTTGGCTCCATTTTGAGCCCAAATTGTCACTGGACTTTAAGAAGTAGATACATACTTATCATTCTTTTAAATCTAGGAACAAGACCATTATATCTACTGATGAAATAGAAAACACGAGGATATACTCTCCAGGTTGGTATGATGAAACAAGTCTTGGATAATGACATCTGAAAATATATAGAGATTACATTTTGAGGATTGCCTGCTAGACTGTAGTAACTTACTCTTTTACGCAATGCACTTACTACAGTCTTGCAGGCAACCCTCAAACTGAAAGTAGTAAGTTTATTTAGTTTATACTAATTTATTTAAGCTTGATTATGAATCAAAGATTTATCACTCTCAAGTCTGTTATCCTGTTGCTCAATACTTAGCTAGTAAATTAAAGTTTCTTGCTCAAGGAAACAACAAGGTAGATTTGGGATGCTGGCTATCCAATGAAGTACTAAAGTAGCAGCTTGAAATTATACAATACAAATTTACATGATTTACAACTTCAGTTTTTTAAGATAACTTTCTGGTCCTGTATGTATGAAAAAAGAGTTATATTAGGGCTTCTGCGAGTCTCCGAGTACTCGGATATTTGCGATCTCGACCAGAAAATCAAGTACCAATATTCTTCACGTCTGAAATCATCGGATCGCGATCTATTTTTGAAAAAAAATGAAAGAACATGTTTAGCTTAATCAACACTGAAAACCAGCTGCACTACTTACGAAAAGTTTAATTTATGTAGTGACTAAATGATATTGTTTCAAAATTTTGATTGATTCACATTTAAACAAAAAAGTTATCGCTGAAATGCCCATCAAACGTCTGGTAATAGAAATGTCTGGTGTAAATAAATTTCCATAAAGTAGAACTTCTGTAGTTCTTCACTTATTTTTGTTATTTAATGAATTCCAGAATACTTCTCCATTAACAAGTGAATCATGGTTTGATTAGTGAATCGCTACACATGAATCGTGGTCAGGATCGGATCTGCACTAGCTCAACGATCCACAGCCCTAAGTTATATACATTTTTTATATTCAACAAAAGGATGGGAAACTAAAATACAGTTGTATATCTAAAACAAATAATTCAAAACTTACCTTGATTATGGTGATAATGATGCGTAATGTTTATATATGATAACAATGTATATAATAGAAGTAAATATTCAACCACCATCATAGTCCATAATTATAACCTGTAAAAGTATTAACAATAGAGTAAAACTGTGAAACAGTGAAGTTCATACTCAGTTTACTATGCTACAGCCCCCTTGTATTAGTTAGCAAGCTCTATGATGAACCTAGGGATCCGAATTCTAATCCTGGGTTAAAAATTTAAGGTCATAGTACCTTCAATTAAAATCCAACACTAATGATTTAAATCCAGATATGAAGAAGTTGCCTACAACTGGTGGAAATGGTAAGAATAAGAATAAATAAAAAGAGAAATCTCAAATGTACAGGAAGGTTGGTCAGGTGAGCCTGCCACAGTAAATAACCAAGTAAAATAGAGTCAATTAACACAGTATAAAGTCCAATTAACAAAACAATGCACAATGAACCAGTATCAAAAAGTAAACCAGTATGATAAATTATATAAAATATATATAGCATTAACTAGCACTTCATACAGATCATTTGTAACTTAATATACGTTTATATTTATCAGGTATAATAATAATTTCTGATTCATGAAATCATGATACAGCCGGAAAGAACATATCTGAATTCCAAAGATATTTTTACAGGCCTATAAACCTGTGGTCAGAAAATGGGATTTAAAGTAATAATCACAACAGTGAATGTTTCCTTCAGAGATATGTCTAGATTGTGATGGCACAGGTTAAAAGTCTTGCTTTTTTCATGATAATTCATTTATATACAATAAAGATCAATTCAATATTGTCCTTCCTATTTTTTTTGCACAAAAAACAACAACAATACATCAAAACATAACTCAGATTAATTAAGGATTGTTATTTATATTTTATTTATTTACTTAAATATTCTATTTATTGATTATAAGACATTTGAAATATTTTCATTTCGCAATAACTATATAATTATACACAAGTACTTAGTATGTTGATCCTAAAAATTGTTTTCTAATGACGTGTCATCAAGCCAATAAGCAAAAAAAAAATGAATATAAAATAGTGACAGGAGATAATGCACTGTTATCTTAAACATACTGAATATATAACCTGTAAAAGTTAGTAATGAATATAAAAGAATAACCTCAACTTCCTATTGCCGGATCTACATTCATTAAAATTAAATTTTCCAGTATAAGGAAATTTCCATACGTTTCTTAAAAATCTAAAAATAGTCACAAACTCACAATAGGGTAGCTGGAGAATTTGACATTCACGATAATTCATGCATAAACATGCTCCATATTTGCGCCATTTTAAATTTAATCTAAATCATTGAAGATCATGATGTTCCAATGTAGTTTGGTTCTTAAAAGGTTTGTAAACAAAGAATTTCCACAACTCATCAAAGCCCATTCGTGACAAAAGTTGGTCATAACATAATTTATTAAATATTATCAGTTTATTTAGGTCAAAATGATACCCGTTAGAATAAGAGAGCCCAGAGGAGTCAATCTTTTCTAAAACCATTCAAAGTCTTGGCCAATTCCATGAGATTATCATGAACTTTGACATGTATCCATAGAGACAGAGTCATAATCATGTGACTGTGTTCTTTATTACAATTATAGCAACCTAAATATCAAACTCGAGATCAACATTTTCAATAGTTAACTGGTCGGCTGTTATAGCAATAGTAGTCCTAGTTAAACTAGTTTTATCATTTATGCAGATTTTTTGAAAAACTTACGTCACATCAACTAAGTTTTGATCAGCATAACGCATGATTGAAAGTGGAACGAACAGTTATGATACATAAACAATTGCATAATAATAGAAAATGATACTCCTACATACCTTTCAGTGAGTAATCATTAAATAAAGCAACAAAATCTATTTTTAGTAGCATATGGGTTTTCCAGTGTCTATTTTTGTTCCAATCTCTCATACAGAGTTGTCGATCCTATCAGTGCTCTCAATTGAGAGATTGTTTTTGTTCAGCGAAAATAACATTCGGAACTACCTCGACGATCTACGCCAATCTCTCATACAGAGTTGTCGATCCTTACAGTGATCTATATCTCTGTAAACGTCTCGGGTTTTACAAGATTCTTGTAAAATGGTAATATAATTTAGATTTTGTATCGAAAGAGTAATTCGTCTTTTATATATAATATGAACTTAGGTGCTACCTATTGCGCGGAAAACAGACTAACATGTATTACTTAAAAATAATAAAATAAGATTATTACTTTGGCAAAATAAAATAAAGAAAAGATATTCGGCGCTGTGAAGGATTTATTTTGTTTGAGGGCCTATTAATTAGATAAGCTAGGGGAGATAACTGCGTAATTTATTGCATTCAGAAAAATCTGACAACATTTCATTCTTTTATGTCGGAATCATATTTCAATTCTGAAAGAAATGTATTGTACATATTTATTTATCTTATGAATAGAGATGAAGATAAAAAAGCCTCGATAAAACATTCATTTATGAAGATAGAAATGTTTTCCTCTTTCCGTAACGTTAAGGTACGGAAACGTGCCGGTTTTATCATGAACGTCTCTTAGCGACGTCACGAACGGTGCGTTTGGTAAGTATTTCCAATGTAAAAAGTCATAAAAAATACTTTTATGAGGAAACGAACGAATAAAACGACCAAATATATTTTGGATTGTTATCTTGGAATAAGCATCGTAAAAAGCACATTTGAAATTATTTTGTAAGCGGAAAAGGCCACGAGTAAGCTGCCAATATTTTTATCCAATGAAAAGCCGCCAGTTGCTTCATTAATTGATCCGAATCGTTGAACGCTTGTAGTGCAATTTTCTATAGAGCGTCTTTAATCTTGATTAGCAGATGTTTGATTAAGCGTCTAATAAAATTGATGAAAATGGCGGCCCCCACATACTGGAGACGTTTTTCAAACTCATAGGACTATATATTTTTCATTAATTTTATCGTTTTTTTTCAATTTTAAAGAATTAACGTACGTCATACACGTTGTCTAAAACTTAAAAGCGCTCAAAGCCCTCGCGGGCCTTCGGCCCCGCTCGGGTTTTCCGCGTATTATCTTAAAATTTTACGTGAAATAGAATTTTATTATAGGCGAAATCCTATTTTTAAAGAGTTATATTTACAAGAACTATTTTCTTGTGAAACGTCTTCCTATTCTGAGTAATTTGGCTCTCTTACTCATCCGCTAAAATTGTCAACAATAGATGATATTGTTAAAAAATATGACAGAAATTTAGTGCTAAGGGACTGTCAACGACAAGCCTTTGAACATCTACAAGACAAGAAAGGTGATCTGTTAGTTAGTTTGTCTGTTGCGTATGGAAAAAATTCAAAAATTGTCACATGATCGTTCTAAACGATCACGTGTTTGGGACTACTTCCGAGACGTTAACAGAGAAAGAGATCACTGTAAGGATCGACAACTCTGTATGAGAGATTGGATCTACGCAGGTATTTAACGTTGATGGTCGCCGAGGTCGTTTTGAATGCGAAAATAACAGATAAAGGGACGTAACCATTACAGAAATATGTATAAAATCAAAGTACTGAAAGTACTGTTGGAAGGAATTTTTGAAACATTTTAAAATGTATATTCGTGAATTAACAGATATTTCATGCGAAAATTCACCGCTATACATACAGTGGTAACAGTGCATGCTTAATGTTGCCAAATAATTCATACATATTATTTGATATCTGATACGTTGACTGACACATTAACTTATATACTGCCTGATAGATTCACTTACATACTGACTGATAGATTGACTTACGTACTGACTGATAGATTGACTTACGTACTGACTGATAGATTCCCTTACATACTGACTGATAGATTAACTTACATATTGACTGATAGATTCACTTACATATTGACTGATAGATTCACTTACATACTGACTGATAGATTGACTTACGTACTGATTGATAGATTCACTTACATACTGACTGATATATTCACTTACATACAGACTGATAGATTGACTTACGTACTGATTGATAGATTCACTTATATACTGACTGATAGATTCACTTACATACTGACTGATAGATTGACTTACGTACTGATTGATAGATTCACTTATATACTGACTGATAGATTCACTTACATACTGACTGACACATTCGCTTACATACTGACTGATAGATTCACTTACAAACAGACTGATAGATTCACTTGTACACACTGACTGATAGATTCACTTATATACTGACTGATAGATTGACTTAAGTACTGACAGACTGATTCATACATATTGACTGATAGATTCACTTACATACTGACTGATAGATTGACTTACGTACTGACTGATGGATTCACTTACATACTGACTGATAGATTCACTTACATAATGACTGATAGATTCACTTACATACTGACTGATAGATTCACTTAAATACTGACTGATAGATTAACTTATATACTGACTTATAGATTCTCTTACATACTGACTGATAGATTCCCTTACATACTAACTGATAGATTCACTTATATACTGACTGATAGATTCACTTATATACTAACTGATAGATTCACTTATATACTGACTGATAGATTCACTTACATACTAACTGATAGATTCACTTACATACAGGCAGACATATTCTCTTACAAACTGACTGATATATTGACTGAGAAAATTATTTTCGTATTTAGCATCTGATACTGTTTGTTTTAAAACAATAAGCATTCGGGCAATAAGCAAGAGATTTTTTTCAGAGTGTCCTACAGATGTCTCTCGAGCCCTATGTACCGACACAATAGCTATGTCTCTTACAGAAGCTAACGTATGTATATTTTTATTCATATACTTTATTTACTTAATAACAATTTTAATATTACATATTTGTAATGCAGCATTGTTTTACACTCTGCCATGTGTTCAAACAGGGACTAGAATTAAAATCATTTTCTGTATTGTTTAAAAATTTTAAAACAATAAAGAGGAACTTTCAACCACAATGTAAAAACGACATTGAGCTTTAATTATTGTCTAGAAGCATGTTCTAATGATATTTTACCAAGTTACTGTAAAGTAGCATCCTATGGGGTTCGCTGTGTCTATCTATAAAGGGCATCAGTATGGTTATATACAAGTTGATTAAATGAGATGTTAAAATCGGATATTATTTACAGTGCCACTGAGGAGCGACTAATACTATTATGATCCTCTTCAGTTATTGGTTTAAGACAAAAATTTTAAAAAATCACATTTTGAAGTATGTTACTTTATATTATAGGGTATTGTTCCTGATACATGTAGGCTCTTGTGCAACATAAACAGTGAATGTAATGCATACTCTATTGGGGTTGGATCTTCTGAAAATGTATGTTACCTGTATCCCACATTACCAAGTTTTATGGCAGTTTCGTGTGAAGACGCTTCAGTTTTATTTGAGGTGTATAGTTGTGGAATGGATAAGTAATAAATTGATGAAAATCTATTGTTTTTTGTATGAGGTGTATAGTTGTGGAATGGATAAGTAATAAATTGATGAAAATCTATTGTTTTTTGTATGAGGTGTATAGTTGTGGAGTGGGGAAGTAATAAATTGATGAAAATCTATAGTTTTATCCTTTCAATAACAAATGTAAAAACCCTGTACATTTGTTAACCGATCATACTTTGGATCATGCATTATTATGAACTTTAATGAATTCGTTTGACCACTAAAGAGTTGAATAAAGTGATACACAAATATAACTTTACCAATGACTTTCAACATATTTTAGATGGTACACATGTATATGTTAATTGTTCAAGTTTCAACTAACTAAACTGTTTTATTGTAACCCCCAAATATTGATTTTTGGAACTGATCATTGGACAATATATCTCTTAGGTGGAAAAAACTTGTTTTCTTGCACTGATAGCTTCATGACATAAAGAGCCATCTCCTTTAATGAAAGTCATTTCTAGAGTTATCTACTTGTTTTACAAATAGGTCATGAAGTTGAAGTGATAGAACTGTATGATAGAAGTATCAATTAACAACCGAAAATATTACAATGACAACATTATTTTTTAACAAAAATAATAAACATGCCAAAGTCAAACATATAAAAGGATATAAAAGGATAAAAAGAACATGTAATTTGAAAGAGCAAAACACGAGATTAGTGATTAGACTAGAACTAATTGTCAACACAGAAAAGATGGTAAAACAATTGACCATGTTAAATAGCGTTAAATAAAAAAAACCACTAAGTCTTTTATAACAATTTTTGTGAAATACTCTGTCTATATTCAAAAGGTAGACTATTTAAAAGCTCAGGACAGGCTGTCTGAAATGTTCTGTCATAAGGAACAACACGACACGTTATTAATAATTATACTGGTCAAAGAAAATAAATTCAATGTATAAAACCAACATTTCAGGGCAGAAAAAAAGCACCATGGTCAAGTTCACATGACAACGCCCTGTTTTATATCAACATTTTAAACAATCGGAACAAGATGCTTCTATTCAACTAGTAGAAATACTACTTTAGATGGATTTGCATCTAAACTTTTTTAAATCATAGCGGGCCTTTTTTCCGAACATTATTGGATGCAGAAGCTTTAAACGCCCTAACCACTTAATTAGTTTTACTATAATACATTGTATGTACTGAGAGGGGAAACATTTTAAACATCCTAATTTTATACTAATTTGAGCCGCGGCCGTGGTGTAGTGGTTAGCATGTCTGACTTCGAATCCAGAGAACGAGGGTTCGAAACCCAGTCGCGGCAGGTCATACCCTATACATGAGTTGTTGGCCTCGTGGTAGGGCAAGTTTGTACTGGTGATAGAAAAGTGTCCAGGAAACCTATGGTAGGAAGAGCTGGCCATCGTATATATGACCTATTTGTGTGTTGAATACGAGATTAAAATAAACAATAAAAAAATATACTAATTTATTTTAGCTTGATTGTGAAACAAGTTCTTACAACTTAGATTAATCACTTTCGAGACCACTTCCTAGTCACCCAGTTCTGAGCCAGTAGGATAAAGTTTCCTGCTCAAGGAAACAACAGGGAAGGTTTTGGATGAGATTCAAACCAAGGCGAAGCTGGCTATTCAATGATTACCAGTCCAACGTTGTAACCGCTAGGCTATGCCCAAGCTGATGATGACATTGTTGAAAAAGTGAAAGAAGCAAACATAAGTCGCTGTTACATGGACTAAGAACTGATGACAACGTTGAAAGGAAGTCACGTGTTAGTGGTTATGTTATACACTTCATACTATACTTAAACAATGTGGAAGACATGCATGTATTCTTGTCTTGCAATGGTTTCAATTTATAACATGAAAAATGAACGAGGAAGTTGACATTATCATAATAAGAACAAATCTACTTCATGAATTTGTGTCTTTTTCAGTTTTATGCTTGACACGTTCTAAGCCGACACACTCACTTTGAAGGAGCAGTGGTCAGGTAGTAGGACGTGCACTTCAGGATTTTGAGATCCTGGGTTCGATCCCCACATAGGTAATTGCTATTTTCCCTGAGCAAGAAATTAACCTACAGTTGTTCCACTCTACCAAGGTGTAAATGGGTACTGTGTGAGGGTGTCTGCCTGAAGGTGATTTAATTCATCAGGGGTTATTGTTTAAGATTGTAAACTCGACTGAACACAATGAGGGTTGCCAGCAAGACTGTAGTAAGTGCATTGCATTAAAGAGCGAGTTACTACAATTTTGCAGGCAACCCTCGACATGTTGTAGCAGACATAAAACCACACATTAACTTTAAATCTGATAATAAAAAATGTGACCAAAATTCCAACTGATACAGTACCCACCAAAAGTTTGGAGACAAAAGAAATTTACAATTCTTGAATTGTGTTGATTATTTTTGCTGAATCATTTTAATACATTGTATACCTTAGTATGGTTTGTGATAAAATGAAAGCAAATTTCATGAATGCAATACATTTATAAGATTTAGCATCTGGCATCCTGAATCCTCCAAAACCCTGTTTATTTTAATTATTTTCCCCAACATAGCTTTTATGCTATTTTTATAGTATCAGTTATAATAATGATAACCCAAAAAATAATGCTAAACTACAAAGCACTTCAAAATAAGACAGTTATTAATTTTTGAATAAAAGCTATTCAGTAGGCCTTCAATCTAAAAATGTCTCCCAAGTTTTGGTGGGTACTGTATTTTGTATATTTTAATAGAGTAACATCAATGTACCAAAATTATATCAATTCTTACACATGTTATCATTCATTGACCATTAAACTGACCAGAGACATACACTTATGTTATCCATGTCTCAAAGCTGACAGACAATAAAGTCCTTTCCTGAATGTCCACCTTTAATTTCATTGCAGAGGTATAAATAATAAATTTCAATCTACTGTAATTTAATGGTTTATTAGAACACTAAAACAAGAGTTTAGATGCATATTTATAATATAATGAAGGCCATATGCCCGAGTTGTTAGTTGAGTTGTCATGCATCTAAATGACAAGCCATGCTACCATTTATTATCAGATCACAAAAACTTGAAATTGATTAAATAATTTATTCATTTCACCAGTACTAAGCTCATACATTGCCCAATAGCTGACATCTGTTCTGTTGAGTACATGGGTTGAAGGGGAAAACGGCTGCAGTACATATTTCATGATCAAACCACCACAATGGTACAGATGCATAAAGGTTCAACCAAGAGAAAAGATCATTCATATGTTCAAAAAGTATAGATGTTTCAATCATTGAAACCATTTAGTTTTATTTTTCTTAGACAGTAAAGTGTTCTTATATTTATCAACTAATTTATCAAAGTTGTCATGATCCTTCTCCTTTCTTCTTTTCTGTTTTACTGGACCTGACATCTGAAAATACAGAACAAACATTACATTAAAGTTTGAACATTGTTTTAAAATAGCAAGGCAAGACATTAAAGGTTTTCCTATTGCCCCTGAAGACCCATTGGTCAGTTTCCTAAGGATATCACTACCTTGCACTTTGTCCCCTGGTACCTTTCATACACCATGTTATATAAGTATGTGATATTAAATAAAGGGATCCAGAGGGCAAAGTGTTAGCTAGCGACATTTTGATCTCGTAATTTCTATTTTTAGACCAACTTGCAAGGTTTGCAAGCTAATTTTAACATCGGTATATTTCACAGTCTGCGATTGGAAGGCTCATTTCAAATTGCGTGATGTAGACGATGTAAACAACTTACGTATCATAACAATTTCGTCATTAATATAATGATGAGAAAAGGTCACTTAAACGTGACCCTTGTTTAAAAAAGGCCAGATCTAAATTAGCGAGTAGGTGAGCGGAAAATTTTAGATCGGGTTTTAATCAGATTGGGTTTGTTCAACCTATTGCTGCTAAGAAAAGTTTGGTTCAGACAAGTGAAATATATTGCTGGTTGTTGAACGGATCTCTACACTATCTAGCTCTTAACCAGTACTAAGCACATTCTCTGCTGTTTGAACAGAACAGAACAGAACATATCTTTTATTATGTCACAGTTTACATTGTAAATACATATGAACAAATTATAACATGAATACATGAATACAACATGTCGGTATAATTTTTAAAAGTTAAGAATTGAAATTATTAAATACAAACATAATAAATGAAAGTTACAGGATTGTCAAGTGTGGGGGATGGTGGTGCAAAAATTACAAAAAAAATCTTTAAGGGTAAAAAGAGCAAAATACTATTGTCCTAAATTTTTGCGACTGTTCAAAATGTAAAGCAATAAGATCGGTGTATTGGAGTGTGTACTACTATTTTGTCGAATGCGTACACCTAGTACATTGTGCGTGAATCACAGGTTTTTCGTCGCTTCTAGTTCAGTGACCTCAATTGTGGTTGATAGTTGTGGATTTAATACGAATACAGAGGTAAGCTTTATAACTAAAAATTATGTTACAATTAATGTTCTATTCATAAATACAGTTGTGTTTTATTTATATCATATGAAGCATAAATTGGATTATAAAATGTTAATAGACAACTGCTCTACTTAGTACAATATTAGGAGGAAGAATTGCTTCAGAAAGTATTTGCTAACCAAACTCTATGAACCTCTGAAAGGTATGTAGGTATGATCAAGGAATCAAACCAACTATGTATTGCTATGTAATCAAACACCCAACTGAGTTAATCAGGCTGGGAAATTTGTGAATACATTTATTTCACCATTTTGCTGCTTTCTCTTTTCTACTTAACCGTAATAGGGTTCGATGCACAGTCAGTCATTTCATCAATTTATTATACAGATTAACAATGCACTTACATCTGGCCCACCATCGTTAAATTTTCTTTTTTGACCTTTTTGTACTTGTTGACCCCTTTGACCTTGTTTACCAAATTGTTGTTTCCCTTTTCCTTTCTTGGTCTCAGTTGGTCTTTTCTTATGACGGATTTTAGGACCCCAATGTGATGGCAGACCTGTTGAAGCAAAAAAAAAAACCAGAATAAATAATTATTCTGACATAATTGGCTGTTTCACTCACAAAGAGGGAAACATACAGCAGCAATTAAATGTTCCAATCAAGCCCTGTTCTACATGGGTAACATCATAATATACACATTTTTTCATGTACTTGCTTATAGAGATAAAAGTAGAAACGCAGTGGTAGTTTATAACAATGCTTGTATAAACTTGATACATGTATAACAAAATTGAACTTATTATTCCATTTTTGCAACATCAATTGTCATCAGTAATTATAATTTTTATGACAGGAAATGGAGTGAATATATCTATTTGCACAAGTGTATGAAGCATAGTCATAGGCCTTATTTAATAACAATTAACTAGATTTAAATTTTTGGAATAACTTTTCTAATTTTTGTGAATTTCAGATGATGCTCAGTGAAAAGTGTGTGTAGATGCAGATGATCACTTAGTGACTGGTCAAGTTCTTATATGATATTTCAGTTCATGGTCATCAAGTATTATTTAGGAAATGATGTAACGTTGGCTCATAAAACAGATGCAAAGATGATACCTAGAAAATTCCTGTCATCAACAATGTTTTCTTTTTGTAATTGCCATGGTCAGATATAAATAAAAAAATAAACTGCACATAAAGTGTTTAACATGAATTCCTTTTTCTGTTTTCATTTATTATATATTAACACATACTTCCTATGGAGTTCAGCTCAAGGCTTTACTAATTTTATGAAAGTGATGGTACCATCAAGAAGCTTGCCTCATTAAAATGGCTTAAATCTATAGTTTCCAGCTCAATTTGGTTGCTGTCCATGCAAGCAAAACTGAAACTGAAGCCTAAAGCTCAAGGCTGTTGTCAATTCTTCTATTCAGCAGTCAGCACTGGTCAAGTTAAACCATTCAAGATACTGAAATCTCACCTAACAGTTTAAAGTTGAATAAGCTTCCCTATACAACATAAGTCAATGTAATTCTCTATATAGGAATCCTATTTGTCAGTGGAGATGTGTCAAATTAATACTGATATTTAAGTAAGTTGTTGTTTGGCTATACATTTTAGAAAAACCTAAAAAATCATGGCTACTGCTTGCATACCAGTACATCTAGCATGATTAATTATATAATTAACTTATTTTTGATGGATTTCAAATCTTTAAACATGAAGATTTGTCTACTAAACAACCATTTTTATATATTAAGTGAATTCCTGAGTCTACTATTTTTAGACTCAACATTTTAGACTCAAACTCTGATTTTAGACTCAGACTCAAGACTCAGAATTTTTGTGAATACCGTTTTTTGGACTTTTGAGTCAGAGTCTGAGTCTAAAGTCTAAAACTACTCAGTTTTAGACTCAAAAAGCGATAGTGAATATGGGCCTTGGTGACAGAATGAAAATACCATTCAGTTCCTTATTTGTAAATAAATAAATCATTAGCTGTTTATATGTGAAATAATTAACACATCAAGTTGAAGTAGGCTTACTCACTAACTAAGATAAATTTGCAAGTAAAACTAAATAAGTGGTGTAACTTTCCACAAAGGCACTGGGATGTTAAGAGGAAGAACAGAAGGGAATTCTTCCTTTATTTTCTTGAGGTACATAAAAAATCTCCTCAAACGGAAAGAATCTTGACATTTGTTTCCTGATCAGGAAGCTGCCCTTGCTTCTAGAACTGGATTTTATTATAGAAATATAAGCTTTATATACAAACCTTTCTGTAACTTGCCACCTTTCAACTGTCTATCTTTCTCACTCATTTGTAACAATGGTAATTGTAACTTCTTATTGTTTGCTGGTAATTTTCTACCTTTAATCTCTTCAGATTTCATCCTCTCAAATTCATTCTTAGCCTGAATATAAATCATTACCTAATTAAACAAACAGTGACGAATTTATTTTAAAAATACATGTATATCGAAAATATAAAATCTTATATTTTCAAAACAGTGTTCACATTTGTAACTGACTGCTGATCCAAACAGCCGGTAAGAAAGACTAAAGGCCTGTTAAAATTGGCAAAAAAAAAACAAAAACAAAGAAAGAAATTGCCCCTGCCCCAAAGCATATTACTTTTCTTTTTTAGCCTATTCAACAAAATCTAACTGAGAACACTGCAATGTAGTAAAACTAAAATGTCAAAATGAAATCTTATAACATAAATGATGTCATTTTAGAGAAGAAATAATGTCTCTTTATATCTTTTAAAATATAATTCAGTAACAAAACTCAGAAAAAAAAAACATGAATTAAACAGAATTTTCTCAATCTTGGAATAAATCTTTAATTTCAACTTGTAAGCTCAGTAAATGACATTTTTTTACTTATGGCTAGATGCCACCCTTAAAAGAATCTCTGAGCTCATTTGGTGAAATAACAATCAATCTACCAGTAAGTTACATAGTATTTTGCTGTGGCGAAAATCAACAAATATATCTAAAGAAAGAAAATAAATGAATTGAACCAGTGTCACATCACAATACAAACCTTCTGTTTCTCTTGTCTTCTTTCTTTTGTTTCCAAAGCTTTTCTATTCTCTAATGAGAACTCAACAATTAAACGCTGAAACAAAGAAAATATTCTTTAGATAGGTTTGCTCTCTGATAGTAGAATCAGTTGTCCAGTGGTAAAATGCATGCTAAGGGATTAAGAGGTCCAGGGTTCCAACCCCACTAAGGGCACTGCTAACTTCCTTGAGCAAGAAATTTATCTACAGTTATTCCATTCCATCCAGGAGTAAATGAGTTCTGTGATAGGTTACCTGTCTGAAGGTGATATCAATGATCAGGGTTTATTGTACAAAATTGTAAAGTAAACTGAACAGGTATATGAAAGCAGACTTTAAACCACACTTTAATTTTTTCTTTTCACTCGCAGAACAAATATCAATCATAATTGAGAACTGTCCCTGTACATTAGCAACTACAAGATTGAACATTCAATACTTTCAAAAATCACGAATATACCAGTAGTTATTTTAACACAGTTTACATAGGAAAAGATCTTTTCTCCAATCCCACAAATCTTGAAATTCAGGCCTAGTCATGAAAATGTTCACCAATGCAACTAAGATGAAGTTTCATCATTGACAAAAATGTAGATTTCATTAAAATGACAATGACAACATTTGATTATTCAATATGCACTGCCTAATCACCTAACTATACATATTATATATTCCGCACTAAGCCATTGTATCACAAGTAAGTACATACCTTTTTCTCACCAAATATCTCAGGATTATTATTAGTGTTTCTCAAAGCAGTTAAAGCATGTTGATGGTCCTTAAAACAAACGAAACCAAAACCCATAGATTTCCCTACACCTTCAGAATTTGTATGTGTTCTGTCTCGCATTATTCTACACTGTAATAAATATATAATACATTGATACATTGATGATAAATTAAAAAGAATGGAATATATGTTCATTAATAAATTTGGACAGACGGACAATGGATGAAAGGCAATCACAAAAACTCAATTTGTCACTATGTGAAAGGTGAGCTAAAAATGGGTATAACTTGCTATAGGCCATTTTACAAAAGTTCTTAAATTATAAGTCACTAAGTCAATTTGGCAAATTTGTTGTAGAATGCCAAAAGATGAGTAAATTATGCTATGGTATACTTAGATGTACATGCACTAAAATCTACGTAGTTAAATGCTTAACATTAGTTCATACTTTGAATTGACATGTTGGAACCTGTTTGTTTTATAGATGTTGCTGGCTTTTGATTTATGCTTATCTTTATTACAAGCAGTCTTCACGACAAACTTTCATTAGCACAGAACATTCAGTCCAATAAAATAAAACGTATCACTGGACTGAAAGAAATGTTTTACTGGACTAAATGAAAGTTAACTGGATCCTAAATACACATGGAATAATAAAAGAATAAACATATTTTGACATAAAACTCCTTTTTTTAATTTTTATTGAATTTGCTACATGGTGGTCATAAAATTATGGTGGGCTATGGGACGACTCACATTTTAAAAGTCAGTGGACGGAGGACCAATTAGGCGGGCTCGGTCCACTGGCTAAAGAAACTGATCACAAAAATCTTTGAGAAAAAGTCTGGCTATACTTACCTCAGTTATGAAAGCCTTATTATCCTTAGCAGCATCTTTATATATTTGACGTAATTGTTTATCGTCAACATTAATTGGTATATTTCTAACACATAATCTAAATGGTGATATAAATATATTTAAATTCTTCAATTTACGTCTCTTTACCTCTTCAACCTAAATAAAAAAAGAAACATAAAGAATATAAGTTCTAAAAAGTACAATAAAGATTATATTTGACCAGCATGCAATGTTTTGAGAACAAGATTAAGAATAAATGTTCTTGTTTAGTAAAATGAGTGCTTAGTATAGAAGTAAATATATGGGTGCTTGGTACTTCACTTGATATAAATAAAACATAACAGAAGGTGATATCAGATTACACAGTAGAGTTTTCCAGTTATCCAAACTGTAAAAGATATTAAATACCCAGACATGTTATCTGAATGATATAGGTAAGTTTGGAACTTGCCAAGAGCCTAACACACTAATTGACAATGCTACAAATATATAAAAAGAATACAGTCTAAGAAATTAGTAGGTGTTCCATTGCCCTGGACAACCACTTTTTAGTTCGGGAAACCAACATATTCTTTCAGGCAAAAATGAAATATGGTGCTTGCTCTTAAAATGATCTGTTCGGGCAACCACTTTCATATCCAAATTTCGTAGACTGAAATGTAGTTTAAAATTGATAGTTTACAAAATGTTTTACTTTCTTGTCCAATACTTGATGACAATCTAGCTATAAAACCATTCATAATTCTCATGGATCAAATAACTAAATCACAATACATGCTAACAGTTTAATGTTGGATTCAAGTATGAAATGGTGTCATATGACTGATTCAATCAGATTGACCAAAGACTGATAAAAAAATCACTAAATTCTTTGCTTTTACTCACACTACAGAAAAAAGCTATGACCAACTTCTGTAATTAAACCTAAAATAAAGACAGTAAAATCTATACAACAAACCTTCATTCTTTTATCTAAATCCACTTTTGTTAGACCAGCAGCTGACTGTGTTCCTGGACGTATCACTATAAATATATATTATACCTTACATAAAATTGCTTATTCTTTAGGTATATAAAACATAGTGGGCAGTTATAATGTGATAGTGCCCACTTATATGATAGTTTAATAACACTTGTCTAGTGGCTTGTAACCCCTGTTGTAATATTCATGGAGCAACAAATTTCGGCACTGTGTAATAAAAGTCTATGCTATAAGTTTGACCTATTAAATGTTTAACAATGTTTATTCTTCTGCTTTTGCATAAAATCAAGTGTTAAAAAAATGTGTGTTATAATAATTATAAGAAATAGTATGCACTACTAAGGACTGGCTGGTCTGATATGGACCTCCCAGTCAGCCCACTAACATGTTGCAGACCTCAGCCTTTGGCTTCTGTCCACTATATGTTATAGGGCTGACTGGTCAGTCACTATTAGACCAAGAGGCCCTCAGTGGTGTGTACTATTTCTTATATAGCATAATATATAATATATATTATATATTTAGAGCTATTTTATAACATTTTGATATTATTTATTTATTTTCTTTTGGTTGGAATTGAACACCATAGCAACACACTGTTTAGGTCATATACATGTAACCACAGTCGGTCAAATCACTAAACGTTCCTTTAAGGCAGAGATAAACAATGAAGCATCAATCCACTGAAACTCTATAACTGTTAGAATTTGTCATCATATGAAGGTTGACTAATAAATTCAAAAAGTAACCTTGACATAGCAAAATCAAATGAAACAAAATAATCAAACAATATTGATCATTTTTCTTAACTGTCAAAATATGAATAATTTCACAGAGACTTTGCGAGTTGAAGCATTCATTATTGATCAATATCAATAATGCAATGATCAGTCACAGTGAAACATGACAGACCAATGGTGAAATCCTGTAAAAAATAAGAATCTGGTAAGTAAGGATAAATAAAACATGTAAATTGGCTGTAGCAAAATTTATCAACTGAAGAAGGCCTATGGCCGAAACATTTTAAAATAAAGAGTTAAAATAGAACAGTGAAAAGTTAGGACGCTTGCTTGATCTGCTGGTTTCCAGGACCCACAATATCACTTTATATTCCGTCACCAGAAAATTATTAAAACTTTGACAGTTGAGACAAAATCAGGCTATACATACTTCCTTCTCTAGCTAGATGTAAGTTTCTGTTGTCCTTATTTTCTGGTTTCTTTTCTTTAAACGAAGCAGCCTTCTCTCTAGAAACAGCTAGACTAACATAAACTTGTCTATTATCTATAGTTATATTACCATCTTCTCCTGCCTGTAAACATTTATCTGCACTCTCCTTTAAACAAAACCTTACAAACCCTAGACCTGAAACATAGATACATGTACATGTAGATGTATAAATCTATTCAAGAAACATAAGGAATGACAGCCAGCAATTCTCAAGTTATACTTATAAATATAAAATAGATACACTACAAAACTGAAACAACCAACTCTTCCTACTATAGGTTTCCTGGACACTTTTCTATCACCAGTACTAACTTACCCTACCACGAGGCCGAAAACTTGTGTACAAGGTATGACCCACCGCGACCAAGTTCGAACCTGCAATCTCCAGATTCAAAGTCAGACATGCTAACCACTATGCCAGAGCCTTGGCTGCCATTTCAAACAAAACGGACAATGAAGAGCTAAACAACAAACAAAGAAATAAAACAATTAACAACAAACCTTTAGAATGTTCAGTTTCTGGATTAACAACAACTTTAGCATATTTTAATGCACCATATTCAGAGAAATATTCCTCTAAGGCATCTTCTGTAGTATCATAGGATAAATTCCTAAAATAAATTAGATAATTAACCATATATGAGCATTAAAACAAGAATCATAAGGCAACAATTTCACTTCTCATTTTCCTGATTTTGTATTCTATTATCATTATTGTGATTGTAGCTACATGTAACATCTTTTTAGTCTAAAGATAAATGCATGCATTCAAAAGAATCTTGTAGAATTCAAACTACCCACAACAGTTACTTCCAAGTATATCTGTACAATAACAGTTCAATGCCACAGCCTGATGTGAGAGCAGGCATAGTTTGACGTCAAGAGCATGTGCAGATAACTTCCAAAACTATTGACTGGTCAACAGTTCACCAACATAGTTTCAAGAAATTCAGAAAACAGTAAAAATAACAAATTACATTCATAAAAGGAATCAGGAAATAAAACCAAATAACACCTAGCTATCTAATAATCTAATTTTCAGTGTCACAGTTCCCTTTTATACTGGGTCTCTGACTTTAGGTTATTTTTCAGCTTCCAGCAGACCTAACCTAGCTTGTCTGGACCCTTGTCTACAACCAGTACTCACCTACCCTTACACAAAGTCGGAAACTTCTCCATATACCTTATTAATGGAGGAAAATTGACATTATTGTCAAATTTTCATGGAAGGGTATAACCACACTGGGTGGGATTCAAACCCGTACCCCCTTTAAGACACTAGATTCAAAATCCTGGGGCACTACCAACTGCACTACCAACTTTGTAACAGACACACTTTATTTAACCATTATCTCACCTTAAGAATAATGTACATCCATCATCTGTATCACTTTTTGTAGAAACTGAAAATTATACAACATTTTTAATAATCTACAACATTGTTCCCTTAATATTGTAACAGTAAACATTTGAAGGTTATAACTCGACTAGCTCAAACTACCTGGATGGGTTTTAACTAGCACCAATCTATTCGATGTATATGTAGATTAAAAATATGTCATGTTGAACCTTAACTGATCTATCCTAGACGTTTTACCTGTCTGGACACCCCCCTTCAAAATGACTGCCCCAGCCCTATAAATTTAATGCCAGAAGAATTTTGGGGCCATTGTGAGCAGAAAAATGGTGATAAGAAAACATGTTTTCAGTCTCTGTAAAGTACCAGCACTTCAGACCTCATTTTGGAAAAAATTAACTAAATGAAGTGCAAATTTTGAGTTGAAGAAGAGCAAAATTTGCATTTTTTATCATTTTGCTCTGCCCCAGCATTGCCATGGTACTTAACTGCTATCAGTGCTCAACTGGCATTTTCTGAGAGAAAATATGGTCTCAAAATACATCTTGAAAATGTATCTAAGCATTGAAGTATCAATTAGGTATAAGGTTTAATAATAAAAAATGTAGAAACAAGCTTTTACAGTAAACAATACCACCTGGGTGTGGGTAATGACTTACAAGAAATGATGCAATAAAACAACAAAAACCAGAAAAAGAAATTATGGGTAAGTATAACTATACCAGGTCTTTTTGTTTTCATATGACTTGTCTTTTTATCATCCTCACTGCCTTCATCATCATCATCATTATCATCATCATCATCATCATCATCATCATCATCATCATCATCACTGTTTTCATCATCATCATTGCTGTCATCCTTATTATCATCATTAGATGAGGTCCCATCTTCATCATCATTATCACCATCACTCTCAGTGCTTTTGCTATTTCCCATGTCTTTTTCCTTCTCAATCTTGATATTTTCAACTGATATATTATCATCAGACCCACCACCACCACCATCATCATCGTCATCATCATTATCATCACCACTTTCATCATCTGCAAGAGATCATAAATATCATCATAATTTTGAACTATAATAGGCAATGGATTTTTTTTCGAACTATAACATTACTAAATGTTCAAAATACTTATGATGTACTAGTAATATGTAACACTTGGCCCAATTATTAAATACAGTTTAACATACAATAAGTGTCTGAAAAAACAAGATGGCTTACCACAGTTGTAATACTTTTTCAAGGGGGGGGGGGGGGGAAGGGGGGACAAAATTAAGCAACTAAACAAAATAAAATTACCTTTCTTATTCTGTGACATTTCATATTTAGCCTTGGGTAGAGCCCAATCAACAGCTACAGGACGACCTACAGTAAGATGAAAACAATACATAAAATATCACAATATATATCTAAAAGAATGTTTTATATAGAATCATAAAACAATAATATAAGTAGGAACATAATCTAGACACACACATAAAGTGTTCACATAAACAACCTGTCTTTTATGTGCTTATACAAGTAATGCCTAATATTATTTTTTTTAAATCAGTAGTGATTATTTTGAAGCAGAATAGCAGCACCCTGCACTCTGCCCCTTTTCACTCCTCCCTAACCTTTCTTGTTTCTAACTATGTAGTAACTTAAAAAAACATCAACCCTCTAATGAACATTGTACCTTTATCCTGCTTCCTGCCCTTTCTGAACTCAAGAATAATCACTAAAAGATGCTATGTTTTAAGTCTAAAAGTCAAATTCAGATTATACGTAGTCTAGATGCATGATTTCTCATAAGAGTCACTAGTTCAAAACACAACAGCGCTGGTTATACCTTTCCAAAAAAAAATCGAAAATAATTGATAAAATAGTTGATAAAGCAGTTCTTCTTATGCTATTTTATTGTAAATATTAACTGGGGTCGGAAGCGCAGTTGGTAGAGCGCCTAGATTTCGAATCTAGTGTCCCGAAGGACCTATGAAGGTTATACCCTTTAATATAAATTTGAAAATAATGTCAATTTCCCTCTGTTAATAAGGTATATGTATATGGAGAAGTTGTGAGTCTTGTAGAAGAGTAGGTTAGTACTGGTTATAGACAAAGGTCCAGGAAAACAAGGCTAGGTGAACTGGCTGCCATAAAAATGACCATAGTTTGTGTTGACACAGCATTCAACCCAACAACAAAAAATAAAAGTCACAATGAAATATACAAACCAAGTATTTTATGTGTGTTCATCTGTTCCACAGCTTTATTGGCATCAAACAAATTAGTGAATTGAATAAAACCAAATCCCAACTTTTTTCCTGCTACAAAATAATTTCAGAATTAACATTATTATTAATATTGAAATTTGAAAAATATTCCAATCAAAGAGGGTAAAAGGTCTTTGACAAAAGGTTCAGTTGAAAGACTTGTTTTTAGATTAGATATAGTCTTTATTTATGATCTCATATGACCATCTTCAAATTTTTATCTCAATTGGTAAGATAAACTTTACTGACAAAAGTTTAAAATGTGCGAATGGAATTATTGAAAACTATAAAAGAATATGAATTCTATTCACAGGTAAGCTTACCATAAGCTATGATAATTTTGGCAAATGATTAATTATAGTTTGACATTATCATGCAGAGATTCACTAGACGCAGGATCTTGCTTCCATCCATGCATTAATCACAATTTGTATGCACAAGATATTTTAGTTTGCATTCAAGTGGTAACACAAAATATGTCCAGTGTAACTCATTTTTAGAAAGGAGTTATTATTATATATCAAATTTGTATAGCGCTCTTTTCATATTGAATATACACATGTTCAAAAGCGCTTCACATTCATATGCATAATTAGGAAATAATTAAATGAAAATAAAATTGAAAAGGAATGTTTATCAGCATTTTGACCTTGACCTTGGTGTAAGCTAGGATGACCTTGCTCTCTTTATCTCATATCTTCACAGTATACATTTATAACTGCACTACAGTATATGAATATTGTCACTCTTCTATCACCATTTGAAAAAGTTGATTTAAAGTTGTAAGAAACTCTTGATCAAGCTTACAATAACCAAATAGAACAACTCTTAACAGTATGAGTAAATCTTAAATAAGGACACCCGTTTTTATAGATCCAGCATCTAATTGACCTTGGATATAAAAGAAGTGTGTAAAAACCTTCATCTTGTTAGAAAAGACCAACTTGTAACCATTTAGTTATTTGGTGAGCATATGTAAGGTTCTGTTAAAATCTTCTTAAATACTGTAATTAATAGTATTAAAAACAAAAGTCACCAAACCTGCATTAGTGGGTACTTTCACCTCTGTTATTTCACCTAAGTGTTGAAATGATTTCAATAATTGTTCCTCAGTACACTGTAAACAGAGAATAGTGCACAAACTTATGGCAAAATGCGACATTTTTAGCAGAGATAAGTATGAATACAAAATTTGAAATACTCAAGTACTACTCAATTACAGAAATCCAGTACTCAACACATCCCTGTTTTTGTCTGACAATACAGACGTCAGTTCAACTTTATGAACAACAAATTTGTGTATAACAATCATAAGTATGAAATAGTATAAGAGACTAAAATGATCCTCTTCACACATCCTACAGAACAGGACTTTTTCTTTTATGTTATAGTTGTTAGGGGTCATTTACAGAATTGAACCCTTCTGACATTTCATTGAAATCTAACAGTTTCTCCCATTTTTTTTGTAGTTAACTAAGGATTTGTCTTCCCCTATTGATGAAACTGCTGTAAAATTTCTATATATAATAATAGGCCCCTGGCCCTTCCCAAATATTGAAAAAAGCTAAGTACCAATTTCACAGACTGATTATAACTAAATCCTACCACTAACTTTTCAAAACTACATTAAATACGATAAATCAAAGCACTCACCTGAAAGCTAAGATTTCTAACTATAAGTCTTGATTTCTTCAATGTTTTCTGATCTTGTGTAGATATATCCTTAGACATCTGTACAGCTTGTAACATAGAATCTGAAAATTTGGAAAAAACTTAATATTTAATTTACTAACATGGTACTAGAATTCTGATTAGGATCAATAAAATAAATAAGAGCAATCTGATTAAAACCCAATCTAAAATTTTCTGCTTGCCTACTCATTAATTTAAGATCTGGCTATTTCGTTATGATAGTCACCTTTTTCTGATTATAATATTCATTATGCAAACATCATGTTTAGTAACTTGTTTACATTGTTTAAGTCACAAAATTTGAAAAGAAAACTGCCCAATCACAGCCTGTAAATAACACCACCGTCAATTAGCTAGCAAACCTCAGTCTAAAAATAGAAAATACAAAATCAAGGTGCTATTAATATTTTGTCTAGATAAAAGCTATGCATTGATTGGTCGACTCAAAGGTCATTTCGATGCGACCCTTACAGCGACCATTCGAGATCCTATTCAACAGCAGTCTATAGGATATCTGTTTAAGGAGATTGTAGACGTGTGGTAGTTTTCTACTCTATAAATGTAGCAGGCAATGACATAATAACACATACCTCTGTAAGGATGGTTATGTAACTTTCTGATAGCTCTCTTAGCATCTCTGATACATTTAAATTTAAGATGAGCACTTCTACCACTAGGTAATAAATGACATTCAGCTAACTGTTTTACACCCCTAAAACATAGATATAACATAGATGAACAATATAATATATTAATCTATTGATCCATCCAATATCAATATATAAAATCAATCAATCTGGGTTTTTTCAACTACTGAGGGTATCCCACAAACTGAGGTAGGGAGAAGGTGGCTAGATTGTCTGGCATTTGATCTCCATGAGACGCTGTTTAAAGTATCCATGTCCATGAAGTTCCAAGTTTTTAAATCCACCATTAATGTGATAAAAAAATCAGTATTCAGACCACAAATTGATGTACATTATGACTAAATACTGTAAAGGTAAAAGCTGCACTGATGTCTGTTTGCCATGGAATAAGGAACACTGAATTTCCTTGATTTTGATTTAAAAATGAATAAGTGACAAAGAATTGCTTAGAAATTCTTACTTAAAATATATAATTAGCTCAACTCATGCTATTCTATGACTGAGCTAAATACCATGCAGGACCTCTAGAAATGTTGATTTTGAGATTATTTTTCTATTACTTAACATAGGGCTCATTCATATTGTTCTGTTCTGTTCATATTGACAGCCAGTTAGTAGGAGTAGTGGTCCAGTGGTAGGATGGGCGCTTAAAGATCGAGATGTCCGGGGGTCCATCTCCACTAGGAGCACTGCTAATTTCCTTGAGTAAGAAATTAATATTATACAATTGTTCCACTCCATCCACCCAGGTGTAAATGGGTAGTGTGAGGGATCCCCTGCCTGACGGTCATTTCAATGATAAGGAGTTATCGTACAAGATTGTAAAGTCAGCTGAACATGTATATGGAAACTGAATTTAAACTGCACTTTATCTTTTTAACTTTAGATTCAACAGTTATGAACTGTTTGCTTGCATGAAAACCATACATATATTTGTATCAATGATATCTCATGCGAACAATTAAAATCAGAAATATAAGTATGAGTGTTAAAATTTAACTTACATTTTTTGTACACAATTATTTAACTCAATGCTGGTTATATTCTCTGGTAAACCAGATAACAATACTATCTTAGCATTGTGATACTTCTTTGTTTGTTGTTTACCTGGAGTAGTTTCTGAAAAAAAGTTGAACACATGAACATCTTTTAGACACCATGTCAATCTAAGCATACTAATTCTTGTCAGATTTCAATGATACATATGTGAGGCTAAACAGAAAAGTTGAAACTATTTGCTGCACATCACATCTCTAATGCCAATTTGATACTTTGTGCAAACACTCTGTAAAAATACTAAAATAGCTAACACTTTTTTGCCTTAGAATCTGACAAGAACTAAAAGACTTACAGCTATTAAAAACCTAAATTGAGGCTTATTTTTCACTGTTTTCTTCTTCAAACAGTAGCATCTGTAATGTCATAGTCATTTGGTATTGCCACCATGTAGAGTAACTTTTCTACAGCTATTACTTTAACCCACTAGCCCAAAGCAAGAGACTAGTGAAAACATCTACCTACACAACTTTTTTTTTTATAGGGTTTAACGCCATGTCAACACGATTTAGGTCATTTTAAGGCATCCAGCGCACCTAACCCTTGTCTATAACCAGTACTCACCTTACCTTCCAAAAGGTCGGAAACTTCTCCATATATCTTATTAATGGAGGAAAGTTGACATTATTGTCAAATTTTCATGGAAGGGTATAACTGGTATATCCCTAGGTGGGATTCAAACCCATATTTCCATTGAGATAGAAGATTCCAAATCTTTGTGTGCTACCAACTGCTCCACCGACCCAGGTAACACAACTTACACACATGTGCTTACTATAACACTATATCCCCCAATATTGTTAGAACAGACAGTCATAAAGTAAATAATATCCACCAAAATGAACTAATCCTATATAAAGTTGAAAGTTTTGAAAATACAGAAAACCTACTTTTCAAAAAAAATGAAATAGACAGATTTAAATTACTAACTACATTACATAGGAGTAATTTATTCTTAAAATATTGAAATCAGCATTAATACCAAAAACCTTTCATTGAGAGACATAAAGAATTCTAACCATTAGTGACATGATCATCAGCTACATCTGGCTCTGATTCAACTTTTACTTCTACTGTTGTATTAGGTTCAGTCTCATCAACATTGGCTTCATCATCTTTAGTCTTTCTAGGTGTTCTTTTCTTTCTGGTATGGTCAGCATACTCTACTGTAACATGTCGTCCATCCAGAGATACTTTACTTTCTATAGCTTTTTTTGCATCTTCACTAATAATTATAAAATTACTTGTTATTTAGTTTGAGTTCAGAGTTTATTTTTGGTCCATTTTATAGCCATTTATGGGCTATATTCCCAATCTAAAATCATATCTTTTTTTTCCCAAATTTCAATCCAAAACTCCCAATTTAACTTGAAAAAAGGATTTTTGAAAAAACACAGCTGTAAGTATGTTTCAGCCTAAAATTATACATTCCATTGATCTTTCTTTTTAATTAACTGACTAACTTAATGAAAAATGAAACTAAAAACTTTGTTAAATCTGCTACTGTTATTAAATTTACATGACATTTCATCCCAATTTTAACCAAAATGCCGATAAAATTCCCAATTCTTAGGGTATGGGTCATATTACCAAATTTGTGGAAAAAACCATTGGAGTTTTAAGTTAATAAAGTTTACAAATTACTGAGAACAAAGTAGTAAACAATAATGTAACAGTATAATCAAACAACACTACCAAAAGCATATGAGATTGCTATTCAAAGTCAAGTTCACCTTATTACACATTATGTACATTATTCTAGAAATGGAAGTTTTTTACAAAATTTCAAGTAGTTGCTAGTTTTTTAGTGCAAGTTGATATTCAAACTTTAGTGTTGACTAAACAAAACTTGTGTTGATTGTGGTATTTGCAATCAACCTATAAATTTATTTGCAAAAGATGTTAGTGTCATTCCAAAGAATAAAGCCTTATCTATAGATGCATTCATGAATAAATCAGTGAAATAGAATGATCAATAATGGATCAACTGGCCACAAATTAAACTTGAGTAAAAACCTACCCTATTTTTAGTACAATACCTTATATCAAAACTTGCATATTACTTATTAGTTTGTGATTTTTCTTACAAGTGTATCAAGATATACTGTAAATTAATGAATGATATTTAGTCTGTGGAATGTATACTTACAACAAAGAATATGTAACATATCCAAATCCTCTACTCTTCTCAGACCCTACAATAGAAAATAACAATTTAAGACTACAAAAATATGCCTATCAATTCAACTAAGGCATGGTGTAATTCAGTACTCTGTTAGGTTAGCCTGATCATCAAACTTATCCAATTCAACCGAATTAACTTTCCAACAGGTTCTTCAGGACTCACAAATCCTGCCCCTTACATACAATTTTATAAAATGTGTACACCAAAAGTTTTATTTTGAGTGCACACAGGTACCGATTGTATCACACTGACTTTTTTATACCATCCCAGGGATTATCCTGGGCCCAGATTTTGGTGAGAGAAAGAATCCCATTTGACCAAATTTGGTGAGAGATTTCAAATTTTGTTGAGATTTTTTTACTTCAATTAAAACGTCAAGAATTTTATTACATTAAGGTACTACATGTACACAAGATGTAAATGCTTATTTTTAATGATGGTCAATAAAACAGAAGTTTCAAAGAATGTTAGTTTCCTTGGCTTTTATTTCACAACCTGAAATGCCTTAACACTTTAATGCGAACAGAGTAGACCCAGATAATGCAGCTGAGTTAAAATATGTGTCAAATGTTTTACACAAAATTCAGAGAATATAGTGATTTTGTATCAAATTGTAAACTGAAAATATATATTTTTCATTTCAATTGAACAGTTCTTCGGATTTAGCATGTTTGCTTACTGGTTTATGTTCATCAGAAATTAAAATGAATTAAGGGGTATCAATGTCCTGAATTTTGACCCTTCTTTGTTTAAATATTTTCTTAAAAAATAAGTTCTGTAATAGATATCAAACCTTTTCGTAAGTAATACTATTCATTAGCAATTGGTGTATTTTATTGTTTTTTAGAGTCTAATACACGATTTTAGTTGAAAGATTACGTGACGAATATCTTATATTTTTCACAAATTCAACCGATGTTTACTCTTGAAATAAAAATAAAAGATAGGGAATTTTCCTCTTACTTATTGCTAAATTAAGAAGATCTAACATTCGAAATAATAACATTAATAAATAACTAAAGTAATTTTAACGATTTTCACTTTATTGGCGATAGCGTCGGTCGCGAAAATGTATGACAGTATGATATGAAAAACTTCATCCGTTGTAAAATGATGATAAAATAATTGTTTAACGATTTCATTATACTAACCATATGTAAAATATTACTCACACTTTTCTTTCCTTTGCTTATTTATATTTCGTCTTATATTCATATGTATTTATACATGTATATAGGTGTACCGCAAAAATTGTTGTAATGGCGACGAACACTAATGTGTTCTGCAAATAAAATGTTCTGTTCTGTTGTGATCAGAGATTATTATTGTTGTCAACTTTAATTGTCTTAAAAAAACATTTGCAAACAGATTATTACGTCTATTTAAACAATTATCGATTTAACGGCAACCATCCAAAAAGGCCTAATTACTTTAATCAATGCAATATCACAGTTTGTCACGTGTTTGTTTAATTGCAACCGTTTGATTATGTAAACAATCTTTTCAGGCCTACATGTGGCATTATTGATTTTTTGAGCGGACGTTGATTGGTCTTCATTGGCGACAATATATACAGGGGCCATCGACAAACATAGGAGTTACTAATTATCGGCTTTTGAAGCGTGTATAATAGCTGCAACTTCCGAATAGCGCACATCGCTGATCTGTCGATTACATCACATAGGCAGACGTAACATATGCTCAACAATTCAACTATGACTCTTAAAGACAAAATATATGCGGGTCAAATTGACGCACAGGCGATTTGAATGAGGGTCAAAAATGGGTATTTTGGAATTTTTGTGTGTCAAAACCCGAGGTCTCGGGTCTAATTCAAGTTCATCGCAGCGATGAATTCTTGCAAGCTATTGAAAAAACGAATGTGTTTTATCAGCAAGTGTTTCAGTGAGAGCATTGACGAGCAGGACGGTATAAAAGCTGTTTCACCGACTCGGGTTACGTCCCTCCCTCGTGGGTTACGTCTTCTACACGATGGTCATCGGAAAAGACCGGCAAATCAAGTTGTGCGATTTTTTTGTCACATTTAGCAAATTTTCATGCGATTTCTGCTGGGGAAATGCGCAAATATCGCGAAATCGCGCCCCAAAATGATCCCTGCCATCCACACATTTCCTGAAAATCATCTTTAGCTGTCTAATTCTTACAGAATATGTCATATAAGCATTTCTTCTTTAGACAATTTGTAACTTGCCAACTCAATGTAATGTATAAAATATAACTATAAATTTAAACTAACTAATATTTCAATTCCTTGAACAAATGCTACCTCAGCCTTCTGATAAGATGTAACACCAGTAGAGATTTATTTATTTATTTATTGACATTTAAGATTATTAGCACATTATAACACAATATCACAGAAATATTTAATAAAATCACAGATAAAAGTTTAACATCAGTATATTATATATGTTGATAAGACAAGTTAACTAAAAACTATTGACTAGCATATTATGACTTAAAACAGTGTACAACCATAGCTCGACATACTTTTAATAATATATTAGAATAGACATGTGTTGTAATCAAGTACTAAGAACCTATGGATAACCCATTAAGCTGAAAGCTTATTTCCAATGGGGTCCATTAAATGAGAGATAAAATGTCGCAAAACAAGTGAATTTTTTTCAAAGCCTCTGCTCAAGTATAGTTGTAAGGCAGAAAGATTCTTCAATTGAATTTTACTCTTCTTGAAAGAGTGTGTGCACTCACAAAACTATACATGGTAAGTTATAGAGAAAAATCAATGTCCTGTCAAGTTTGCCTGCTTGATAGAAAAGGAATTGTTAACTAGAGTACATAGAAATTTGTTCTCTATTTGTGACCCCTTACATGATAAATATCCACAAAATAAAAGCCCAGGAGGTCTAAGAAGACCCCATCTTAAAAGGTCCAGTTGCATGAAAATCCCATGGACTACAGTAGAATGGCAGATACCCAGCCAGGCAACCATGATAAATAATGGCCATGATTTGGTATGTTTGTAATTGTACTTTGTTAGCATTTACAATCAAAATCTAATTAAACAGATCAATATGTCATCATCACCACGTTATGGTTATGTGCACTTGTTATCATAGAAAATAAGATAACATCAATTACAAATACATTCAGCACTGTGTGAGAAAGATGTTAAGAGTAATCCTGAAGAAGCCAGAACTAATAAAATGACATCGCGAAAACATATGACTAATGTATTTACCTTTCTCTTTCACGATGAAACATTGCTTAATTGGCCCAAAATCTGAAAACTTATCTTCGAGATTCTCTTTCGTAATGGAGTAAGGAATATTTCTCACAAAAATTGTCTTGCATTCTTTTACATTTGTCATTTTTTCGTCAACACATGGGTTTGTTTATTCTGCGTGTAATCAGTACGTCGTGCAAATCACTTTCTAGGGGGTTACGTGTAATCAGTACGTCGTGCAAATCACTTTTCAGGGGGGGGGGGGGGGGTTACACTAATATACGAAAATGATATTTTGGGCGAAAAGGCCAAAAAGGATATTTACCGGCGAAAAGAAGCAAAAGGGACACTAATATACGAAAAGGACATGTTTTCGTTTTTTAAAACACTGGATCCATTGGGTATGAAAAGGCATTAATTCCCGCGAAAAAAATCCATTGGATATGAAAAGGACTTAATACCGGCAAAAAACCCTATAAATTCGAGGCAAAGAAGGATTTTACTGGCGAAAAGGCGCAACAAACTTCACTAATGTACGATAATGACAAGTTTATGTCTTTTTAAACACTGGATAGGGTACGAAAAGGACTAAATTCCGGCAAAAAAAACCCCTTTAAATTCGATGCAAAAAGGACTTTAACGACGAAAAGGCGCTAATACACCACTCATATACGGAAAGGACATTTTGCATCCTGTTATCCATTAAAAAGAGTATGAAAAAGACCTAATGCGGACAAAAAATCTTTCAATACGAGGCAAAAATGACTTTTACAGGCAAAAAGACGCAAAAAGGACACTAGTATACCCTCAAAAGATATTGTAACGTGTACCGATCGTGTATCTAATCAGGTAGGTTAATGAATGATTTAAGTTGTAACTCACCCTCTTGTAGGGTCAGTAATTAAGACTATTTTATATAAGAATTTTCCTCGTCTTGCTTAGACTAATGATTGGACAAATAAATGATACAAAATGATAGGATAGAACAAGAAATAATCACAGTTAATTACATATATACATAAACACTATCCACAGACACAACTTAATAGATCAAGCTCCAACTTCTTATGAAGTTACAACTTATAGGAGTTCCAACTCCAACATCAACAATTAGTTCCAAACTTACGGACAAACCATATATACACATGATCCGAGCGGTAACAAAGAAACTCACACAAACTATCATACAAGGGTGGGGTATCAACGCACGAGGTGTTGGAACTGCCAGGAGTTCCAACCAGAAACAAATTCTACCAATCCGTCAACTGAATAACCAATAACCCACGGCAACACATACTTAATCGCTACAAACAAGTTCGAGCCTCAGCACAAGAGGCGTTGAAACCACCAGGAGTTATAATCAACAACTCCCACAACACACCAGGTTCTATGACTAACCTGCGGTTTCAACCCGAACTCACCAAACCACGACGTACGTTCTAACAACGACTCTCTCTTACACTGCGACCCGGTATTAGGTACTAACTATTCTAACACTCTCTTGGGCAAGCGCAATGCTTGAACAAGAACGCGAGTAGATAGATTTGTAGCACCAGGTATACTGACAAAGTCCCAGTCAATTAAGAGCGATGTGAACCCTCCGGAGTCTCCTACCAGACTCCAATTTCCTCTGTCGAGTATCGCCTTTTATACCCACCTGATGCCCACGCATACCGGAACTGAAATCTGATTGGTACATACATACATTTGATGCTCTTTGGAACTCTTGCACGGGAAGCACAACTGCAAGCGCCTACTTTGTCTTTGAATGAGCGTCTACCGTTACCCGTTTACAAATGTTACCTTGCTTACAAGGGAGGTAACCTTACATGTAGACGCTAAAATACAGTCATGACCGTTAACGTTACAATATGTTATTGTCTTTTCAAACGCTAGATCGGGTATGAAAAGGAGTTTATTCCGGCAAAAAAACTTTAAACTGGAGTTAAAAAGGCACAAAAAAGACACTGATACACGAAAAGGACATTTTTGTATTCTTTCATACACTTAATAGAATATGAAACGGACTTAATGCGGGCGAAAAGACTTTCAATACGAGGCTAAAAGGAATTTACTGGCGAAAAGCTGCAAAAAGGACACTTATATACGAAAAGGAATTTTTTGTGTTCTTTCAAACACTATGAAATATGAAAGGATTTACATTGTTGTAATTAGGGCTAAAATGCGTTCAATTCGAGACAAAATGACCTTTGCCGGCGAAAAGGCCAAAAAAGCACACTTATATACAAAAGGATATGACCTATCGTCTTTTCAAGCACTACACAGAATATGAAATGGACTTAATGTGGGCGAAAAGACTTTCGATTCGTGGAAAATCCTGCAAAAAGGCACAAAAAGTACACTAATAAACGATAAGGACATTTCTAGTCTTTTCAAACAGAGCCAAGAATTTGAAAAGGACTTAATTTGGTCGAAAAAACTTTTTGTTCGAGGAAAAAAGAATTTTACCGATAAAAGGCGCTAAAAAACTTATATACGAAAAGGACATTTTTGTTTCTTTTCAAACACAAAATAGAGTATTAAAAGGACTTGTTGAGGACAAAAAGACTTTTGATTTGAGGCAAAAAAGTACTTTAACCGGCCAAAAGGTGCGTAAAAGTACACTAACATACGAAAAGGACATTTTTTCATCCTATCCTCCATTAAAAAGATTATAAAAAAGGACTTAATTTGGGCGAAAAACGTTCAATTCGAGGCAAAACTGCACTTTTGCCGGCGAAAAGGACACGAAATGACCATTTTATACGATAAGGATATGAACTATCGTCTTTTAAACACAAAATAGAATATGAAAACGACTTTTTACTAATATACGAAAAGGACATTATGCGTCTTTTCAAAAAACAGAATAGAGTACGAAAATGTTCTTTTTTTATTATGGGTGACATTTTAGAAGAACCATTATTAAACAAATTGATGAAAAGTGGAGTCGCATATTCGTTACTAAGCACTACGTAGACACGAATTTTGTTCGTTATATTGATTTAAATGTTAAAAGCTGATAGAGAAACTCGACTTGACATTTCGATTTGTTTGTACAGTTGTAAAAACCTGTTCATAACTGTTACATTAGTTTAACAGTTGAAATTGCATCAAAGCTATTTTTATGCATAAATTTAATTAATGAACACTTATTTCAAGCTTCACAATTCACTGCCGGTAATCACGTGATATTGTTACGGTCAGCTGTACTATTAAATGGCGTCCAGACTCGTCGCCTTAGGTAGGGTTTTCACATTTTTAAATAGAAAACCGCTCGATCTTGTTATTTCATTACGCTCAAAGTACCCTCCATTGCAAGCGATTTATGACAATATCAAAATGTTTTTCCTACGTCCATAAATAAAAAAGTTATTGAGCGAATTATTTTGAAATCTTACGTTCTTGTTGTGACCGGCTGATCTATGTATATCTGTTTTTGTCTTTTTGTACTTAATGAAGCCACTTACCTCAAGAATTTACCCACCAGGAAACGTAAAACATTACTCTCTGTTACTTTAGCCATCTTTTCTGTCAAAGGTAACGTTGTAAATGTGATTTTTGACGGGAAACAAAAAATGATATGCTGTACTATTTGAATTTCCAATAATCGACTGTACTATCAAATTCCTGAACCAACCGAGAATGGTGTTACACGTTAAAAGTCAAATTCCTCGGTTGTAATTTCCATTTTTTTTATAAGGATAGGTAAAAGTACACTTAGGTGAAACGTCACCGACAAATATCGACATATCATGAAATTATATAAACGTATTAAACGACTTTATTTACTCAAATACGATCGTGAATAATTATTATCAGGACCTTACAATGCCAAATGTTTCACAATGTTTTGTGATGTTCCTATTTCGAGAGTTAAAAGTATTTGTTTATTTGCTTAAAATATATAAACATAATTATATCCATAAATAAATGTCTCAAATAAAGAGTGGAGAATAATTAATTAACAGAACCGATCTTCAGTATGGGGTGGTCGTATAACTATTATTTTATTCATTTATGAGCTATCAAAACGCAACAATAGCAAAAATCACTAAAGAGTTGAAACCAAATTCGAATGTTGTATGATTTTTATCATAACTATACATATTCACTAATAACGGTCGATGCAAAGGGTAGGCCTAACGTCCTGAAACAAAATGCTTGAAATTAAAAGACATCATTAATACTTGCATAGCATGTCAAAATATCTTAAAGCAGTGCCATTAGGTTAAAAGATAAAAATAAGACACTATCTATGCAAACTCCGCAGATATTAAACTTTTCTAGCTATAAGTAATATGAAAAGTCTTGTATTTTGTTTAAGAGGATAATAAGAATAGCCTTTGACATTATATTAATATCTGCTAATATGAGAGAACCCGAATTTTCAAATTAAATAATCAAGTTGTTTTACTGTTTAATGTTGTTTCATGTAAGGTTGTGATTAAAAGCCCACATAATTATCGACTCAACTCTGCCTTTAAAAAGGTGTAATTATATCAGAAGAAAATGCAACATTACCTTTGAAAGAATTTGGAAAAAATGTCGCTCATTAACAGTCATTAGATAATAAACTTTTATAATATTATAACAACGAAATAACAACTTGTCTGCAAAGGAATCCCAACCTGGGCATATGTTTTTTCAAACCGCCCTTTTTGGTTGAACAAATTGATGTCTCAAACTGAACCATGCAGGACACAGGAATAATAAGTCCATTTCTTGTATTCCAATTCAGACATGCTGATATACTTTGATGTTCATCAAAATATTTGTTCTTACAGCAGGAAAATATCTAACATAAGACTTGTTGAATAACAAAAAGATAGTTAGGCGAAAGTAGTTCCTGATAATTTTTCTTGTTGGATTAAACGCCGTAGCAACACATTACAAAGGTCATGTCACGGCGGTCAGTCATCCTTCTTTCCGTACCTAGAAAGGCTAAATCTCTGGATTTAGCTGATAACGAATTACTAGGCACATAATTCCGTCCGTGACTGAAATTTGTCTTTCTTGATTAAGAACCAGGGGTAGGAGGAAATTTGACAGTAGAAATCATTCCTTGACCAAACTCCATGAAAGCATGTCCCAACCTGGAATCAAACCCACGTCCAATTAATCACCCACGTCCAATTAATCAGTAAATTTGCGTGCTACCATTTAAGCTAGCCGGGTGGCTACTCCTGATCAACAGACAGATCAATATGTCATGGCATCTTGTACTGATACAGAAAAGAGAACACGTGCGCGATACTAAACTTCAGATAAATACAACTGATTGGAGCACGTGCTTAATATTAGGCAAGAAAGACAACTAGTTTTGTCTCTTTTCAGATCTCATACAAAGTTATCTTCCTTTCTTAATCAAAAATATTTACAACTACATCCACAGGCTGTCGACATGAAACAGTCCCATCAAAAATATTGTATACAAACACACACTCACAGCCTGTGAACTACATCAAGATGAAGTTATGTGCTGATGTGTGCCTTATTGTCCCTAGTTTTAAGTCTTTTTCCAGTATTTATAGTCGTATCAGGCGGAGAATGCTGCAACCCAGTATTCCTGGGAAAACTAGTTTCACTCCCTGTTCTTACGGAAATAACTGCCTAATTACTTCTCATATTTCCATAGAGCTGCTATTGCACAGCTATGTGCAGAACGTCATGTACTGGCAGACAAAGAACGTTCAAATATTTGAAGTTTCAGCCTAAAGCATCATGACTGTAATTTGACTTTCATTTAATATACATGTATTTTCAAACAAAGCTATGCGATACTAAATGAATCTAGATAAATTAATTATCTAGTGAGCATGCCAACAAAAAGACGGTAAATTGTTAAAGTTTCCTCAGGTTTACTTGTCTATATATAAATTGGATTAAGCCATAAGAACCCATCTTAGACTATTTATGAAAATCAACAACGTAGCTGGCATTAGCAGATAAACTCATTGTTTATTATTTTATGTAAAGCAAAACATTGACCTAGTTTAGCAGTTTTATCAGATTTAAACAAAACAATGTTTTTTTTTCATCTTTTATTATCGTCCATTTTTGAAGATAATCTTTGGTTCATATATATTTTTCTAATTCATTACAATTGTGAAATTTTAAGTTCAATTGTACAATAAACAATAAAGTTGTAAATACATGTAGTTGTAAACAACATTAACAAAAGTATAGCCGAACAGTATTTAACTGGCATCCAATTAATGTCTATTTGACAAGCTTGTCTATACCCGTCGCTCATATGTATAATGTAATAATCAAGTTAATTGTATCAAAATTAACGCGATTTACAATTTAGTTCTTAATTTAGTTCTACGTAAGCTTTCGAATATGCTTCATGTGCCAGTTCAATACTGTTTAACTATATTACACCATCCAAACATTTGAACACTTCAAGATTGCATTTACCTGAATGCAACCATGTGTACCTCTTAAGATCTCATTTACATTCACATATATTGCACTTAAAACTGCATCAGGCAAGGATTCTGATCACATTTCTCATGTTTTATATCAAGTAGGTCTCATAATTGAAGAATATCAATTAAGAGAATAACTTTTACTTAGGCCACAACAAATTGATCATATGTTCTATGGATTCGCTCGCACCTTAATTTTGACAGTTTTTTTCAAAAAAAAAATATTTTTATTTCCTCGTTCCTCATAAAAATTTGGTCAAACCGCTATATAAAGCAAGTGAATTAAGATTTTTTAAATTTTTTTCTTCGCTCGCTCGCCCCATTTTTTTCTAGAAAAATCCATAGAACATATCATCAAAATGTTGTGGCCTTACAGAAATATACGCTGTCTTTCAACATGACGTAACGCATTATGAACATCGGTCAGTCAACTCATCTTTCTAGCTTTCATGTACACATTTTATATCCAGGACTCTCTTACCCTTTCACAAAGCTCCGAAAACTGAGACAGGTGGTTACAGACAACTTGTATAGAGATGAAGTACTTCATCTATGTACAATGAGATCTTTCACTCACATGTGTGTTTAGATATTTCTGAATTATTCACATGTATTTCTAATGTATCAAATGTTTATAAATCACAAAAACATTTTTAACAATTGAGATCTTAAATATTCACGAATAAGAGAGGTGTTCAACTCATAGTTAAAAACATCTGAAATGTATGAACATAAAGGAAGTACATAAATACACATTGTAAAAGAAACGATTTGCAATAAATTATGAGATAAAAAAAATATGATTCTTTGAAGTGGCCGCCTCGATTTTTCTTTCAATACTTGTTCAAACTGGTTCAAACTTGTATTTGTATTAAGTTATACGATTACAGACAATCCATTATAAAATTTGTTGTCAGAAGTGATTTTTGCTCCGCCAAAATTGTGTTCAAATATAAGTCAAACACCTCTCGCACAATATTCATGGCGAATATATATAAAATACAAGAATAAAACACTCTTCCAAATAAATTGTAATACAAATGAATATGGAATGAAAATGACAACAAACAAGAGCTGTAAGTAGAGACAGCATGCTCGACTAAGTATTAAGTATTTGTCACATGAGATGTGGTTGATGATCAGGAGCATACATATTTTAGAATTTAAAAATATAAGCTTAACAAATTTTAAGTAAAAACATTTTTTAAAGAAAATTATAAGTTCATGGGAGACAATTTAAAAAAATGTATTTGGAGTTATGAACCTTGTCACACGAGATGAGGTTAATAATAAGGAACATATATTTAAAGTGTGAAGTCAATACCTAAAGAAATAAAACAGTCGCAGTAAAACAAACAATTTTTTAAAGAAAACTCTAAGCTCAAGGGGAGATAATTCTGGAAAAAATGTATTTAGAGTTATGATCCTTGTCAAATGAGATGTGATTGATAATAAGGAACATTTATTTTTTAAGTTTGAAGTTGATACCTTTAGAAACAAAGAAGTTATAGTAAAAATATTTTACTGCACAAAAACTTTAATCAGAATTTAAAATAATTTAATACACAACAGCCTACAATGACTTTATTTCTAGTCTAAAATGTTTAGCATCTTTTATGTTGTTCATACATTTCTAAATATCTGTTTGCAAATATTTTATTATTTTGGCAAGATCAAAGTTCAGAGTTCAGAGTCTTTTAATCAGTAAATTTGTATGTCCCAAGTGCAACACTTAGTATGTTTTTACATTATAATATCCCTCCTGTAGGGCAAAATGTTTTTAACTAGCCTGAAATGACTGAAGAGTTGTTAAGCACTTCAGCTTAAGTTGACTTACTGGATAATTATTTCATAATGTGTTAATAGAAAGTTGTTATAATCAACGTTACTGTTAAATATTTAGACTCATCAAAAGCTGTTTTTAGGGATATATTTCAAAAATATCTCATCAAAGAACATAAAATTGGCTGATTCAGTTGTATTCCATATGAAAATTATTGAACTAATAGTACCTTTAAGTTTAACCTTAACTGATAGGGGATATCTACCTAATTCACCATATACTGCCATATTGGGTGTTTGATTGGACACTCCTAACATCTTTTTACAAAATTTAATATGCAATTTATCAAGATCTTTAAAATGATATACACCTAAGACCTCCGATCCATATGTAAGTATTGGAACTATCATTTTATCAAAAAGAGCAAATGTCATCTTTAAGTCTAATTCAATTTGGTCGAATAAAAAAAGTAGATTATGATAAGCTCGCAGTGCTTGTTTGTTCAATTGCTGCAGAAAATTTTCCATTGCTAACAAATTTAACTCCTAGATAAGTAAAACTTTCGAGTTTTTCGTTTTTGATGAAAAAATCTCTATATACAGTTTGTTTACGTTGTTCAAAAATACATACTTTTGTTTTTAATACATTCATTTTAGTCCCCATTTCTCTGAATATCTATAAATATTATCAATTTGGCATTGTAGGCTTTTAGGATCAGGGGTAAACATTACAATATCGTCTGAAAACATCATATGTAAAGATAACAGATTAAGATCGTTTTCAGTCAGTGAATTAAAATCAATATGATTGATAATATCATTTATAAATAAAATGAAAAGCAAGGGAGACAATGGCTCGCCTAGCTTAAGATCAACTGAAACATCAAAAAATCTGACAATTGCGTATTATTGGACTGTTTAATACATGATTGTACATTACTAATATAATGTTTCGAATTTTATAAATCACAAAAGAACATTTGCACTTATAATTTTTTTTTAACTTATACACCTATATACTGTATTCATAACAAATAGGAATAACAAATAATTCTATTCCAATAGAATTGAATAACAATCACGGAATGCAATCAGCGTAAACACTTGTTTTAAATCACTTAAAATTAATGTAAATATTTTATTAATTGAACATGCATATGGTTTATAAAGATTCAAGTTGATATTATACATACTGCTATGTGTATAAATTATACAAAGCTCTATTTCCCTAACACAAATCACAAATAAAAAATAAATGGAATGCATCATGAAACAAACGATTATTGTTTTATCTTTGAAAATTAAATTTTAAACAATTCACTGCATTTTTGAAATTGTCATGAGCTTTATTATCAGTGATTTGTAAAACATCTTAAAAACTAGTTTAAACAGTAAACTTATCCAGTACGTTTATTTGCCATATTATAAATATCATGCAACATGCTATTGACACGGCTATAAAACTGTTATAGCAATCTTAATTGAAACCAAAACTTTTATTGAGACAATTACATAATAATAAGAAAAAAAAGAATTGTCGCATAAAGATTACAACTGAATAGTTAAAACGATTTTGTAGAAAAAAACGTACATACATAATTATTTCAAACAAATTGTACTTTAATACCTACACACAGCTTTCCTTTGACAATTGAAAAGAATGACCACTCTTTTGTGTTGCTGATACATTTACTAGAGCCTTATTTAAACACATATTATTATTATTAAAAAGCTGCTTTAAATGGTTACTCAGGACAATATTGTGCATGTTATAGTTTAAAATAGTTATTGGTAAATTTTACTGTCAGTGGTGCAATTTTTAACCACGCTGATATGAATACTCGATATTCATTTTATACTTCCCATACATTAATCTAAAACATTGATCAGTAGTTATGTTGGTATTTACGTTTGGACAAAATAAGATTTACAACTCTGCAGTATCGAAAATACCTCTCGTGAATAGTTTAGATGAAGACAGATCAAAATAAGCTGACTTTTTCATTGATTCGTGAGCTGGAACAATTATATCACGTATTTCTTGAACTTGCTCAGCTATTTGTTGTAGTTTGGTTTCATTGACGTTAGGTGCCGCATTTCCTTCTCTGTCTAAAGATCTAGATCGCTCTTCTTTACGTTTTCTTGCTGTGTTGTGTGCTTTTCTTGAGACTTCCAGTGAACTTAGCAAACTCTGGAACTTCTTCTCGAGGTCCTTTCTATTGACATCCTTTAAACATTGTGTTATGAATGGCACTGTAATAAAATATTTACTATCGTAGATTAAATGTAATAAATGTACACTGTCGTTTTTGTGTCATTTCACATTGTTAAATACAATAAAAGTGAGTTTGGAGACATATCATAATCCGAACAAATTAACACTACAGCCCTACCGGGACTGTCTAAAACAAAGAGGCTGATGTTGTTTTGATATTATTAAACCTGTGTTATAAAAAGGACAACACAATTGATATGATGGAAACCAACCAGTTTCTTGACGATATTGCATGAAAAAAGGCACAGCCCTTCTACTCAATGGTCAGGACTAATCCTATTATTTGAAGGTGCTTACATATAACTACGCACTTATACATGCATGTAAGAGACAACTGCTTTATTGTAAAGAGGCAATGGAAGCTCGATTTAAGCCATTGGACTGTCACAACTTGATGCAAGTCAACTGGGTGTATTTAAAGTACAATAATAGAATTTTGTCATCAACAAACCTAAAGGTGGGAAATTCTGAGAAGTAATGATCTCTTTGTGCAGAACTGCAACAAGACATAAGCTACTATCATTATCAACTGCTTGTTTTATGTCCTCATTTGGTTCCCATTTGTACATTTTCAGTAGTTTTTCTCTTTCGCGATAGCGCAAAGCTCCGCCGATCTTTTTGAGAATGTTGATGATGTCTTCATCTATTTCTATTGTTTGAGTTACTGGAAAAAATGTGACATGAAAACATTTAAAGGCGTTAAACACAACATTATGGTTTTACTGCACTGAATATTATGTGTATGCTTACATCGGAGCAAATCAATAAGGAAGATTATTCTTGATGATCCAAAAATGTGAAATTACGTATGCGAATTTTTATCAAAATAATCATTATAGCTTTTTTGCTAAGTCGAGAAATAAACGATTTTTTTGCAAAGTCGAGAAATAAACGAATAAATTAACTTAACATTCGAAAAGTAATTTTTGTCTCTACTTCTTAACCTTCATCACAAAACAGGTGTGCGCTATGTCTTATCAAATTCTTACAAGTTAATTTGTCCATTAACGCCATGTTCTTAAATAGCACTTAGTATACTTCAATGAAGTATATAGCTTGCACCTAATTAAAACTAAAAATAAAAGCGACTATGCTATTAAATTATTCACATGCCAGTCATAGAAATGCTTATAAAAAACGCACAAAGCTTACGGAACATGAATATTGAGTGCATATGAACCGGCATTGTGACAACTGAACGTGCAAAAAAATGATGGATATATATTCCCCTGAGCTGTTTATATTGATGCATTTAATGACAACATACCCTTATTTAAAGTCGCTTTTAGCAAAGAAAAAGATACAAAAGTATTAAACTATTAAACCAAGTCTACCCTTTAATAAGTTACTTACTTTTTATGGATGCAAATAGTTGCCTGAAAATTTGAAGTATATTTTCAATTTCTTCTTGATTGGTGAAGGTTCTAAATTTTAACAATTCAAAGCGAAGCGGCAACACTAAATCTTTAAGCTCTTCTATATCGGATTGCAACTTCTTTACGAGTGATGTATTATTGCCAGCTACAGTTTTGGCGACCATTTGAGTGTTAGCGTCTAGGAGGGACAATATAAGGCTTTTGTCATAGATTGCAAGCTCAGGTCGTTTTAAGAGGATTTCAAAGCTTTTCAACATATCAGTTTTCTCTGATAGTACATCACTATCGGATTGAACCAGCTGGGATTTAAGTGACGTCAGTACCACTTCACGTTCGAATTTTTCTTTTTCCAAAGCTTGTACTTTACTATTCATTTCGACAAGTTGTGCTTCAGTTAAATCCAGTTGTTCAGTCCTTTTTTCAAGTAGTTGGTAAACATTATGCAGTCGTTCGTGTTGTTCTGTTGTTTGCTTGATCACCACATCGTCGACTGTGAAAAGAGTTTAATGCACAAATAGAAGCATATACATGGTTCAATTTAAGAGTCAGTTTTCAATGCCGTATAGTATTCGAATTGGTCCTTTAAATTCAACACTTTTTTGAGGTTGGGATGTTATTTCAACAAACACCATGCAGCATTCTATGCAAACTAAACAACAAAGAAACAGAACACCTTTTTTCCACTACGAACGTTATCTCATTAGATATTATTGGTTTAAAACGGTCGTTTTTTGAAAGCTGCGCTTCGAATATAATACAGTTGTGTTAATCTAAGATGTATTTTATCTGTACCAAAACCATAGTGTTCACACATGAGCAACAGGTTTAACTATTTTATCCAACATAGAATCATTTTCCTTTCTGAACTAGTTTTTAATTTAGTGAACAAATTATTACTGGCAAAACACCAAGGGATATACATATCAATGGCATAAACCTTAAATATTCTAAGGCACACTTAATAAAAGACTATAATTGATAAGTAATTAATGCATGCAGTTAATATTTGTTTGCATTTATATGGCGACAACAACAGTGAAATTACAAAACTGCTAAATATATTTTTGAATTTACCTGAACAGGAGATTAGACCGTCAACACCTTCTATCTCAACCATGTCGATACAAATATTCCTCAGTCGAGCTTTACACGTATTTGTCTTAAGTAAATCTTTGAAAATATCCATATAAAGATCTGGTATGTGCAAAGTAAGTATAAGGCTTGTAGCTGGCTCCACTCCGGCAATAACAATTAATTCTTGTGGGCAAAACAGAAGTCTTGCAAATTTCGAGCGTATATCTTGAATAGTATCTCGAGTTGCGTCGTGATAACTATGGCCATCGATATGCAACTTTACACTTGTACAACCGTTCTCTGGAATAAGAATATATTTAATTGAATGAAACGCTTGTGTATAGTTTTGTCACTGTACATGTTTCTGACCATTGATTGCAGCCTATAGACGGCTTTTTTTTGGAATGAAAATGAATGCAATGGATACAAATCATTTTAAACATTTACGTAAGTGTAGTGGATCATAATAAACAAAAATAACTTGTACAAAATTATGTGAGGCCTTTTGTATTTGTATTAAGCGTATTGCCTGATTTCATGTTCATTGGTTATACAGATTAAATATATTTACCTGGATCGGAAGCTCTATAAAAATGCAATACGTTTCCAATTTCTTGTGCATACTCAGCAGCAATTCTAATAAGGTCCTTGCGACCTATTTTATTAAGAGGACCTTGTAAACGCAACAAATTGTCTCGTGACAACCAGCATCTTTTTTGCATCAATTTAAAAAGATCTATTGGTGTTTTTATCATTTCTAGGGCTTTATCCCCTAACCCACCTTCACCTAAAAATAGAAACATACATTACAATACAATACGTGCATGTGCTGTTATTACTTTTCTTCAAAAACATATATCGTGGTTCTAATTGCAATATAGATTGTCATAATTACAACTTCAAATAAGGTAATTGTTAACCTGAGTCGGTAGGGCAGTTGGTGGCGAAATTTCGAAATCTAATCTCCTTAAGAGGGTAAGGGCCGGATCCATTACAGGTGGGTCATACACTTCCATGATATGTGAAACTAATGTCATTTTCTCCATTAATAAGGTATATGGGGAACTTCGGGCCTTGTGTAAAAGAACGTGAGTACTGGTTATAGATCAGGATTCAGGAAAGCTACATGTAGGTTAAGACGAAATTAAAGTGTGTTAGTCAACACAACTTTAACCCCAGGATAAAAAATGTCTGCAACATTAATACAATTAAGGACATTTTTTCAGTTTAAATGTAATTATGTTATTATTTTTCAAATGCCACTTTATGATACTTTTAATTTTTTGTTACAAATGAAAATGTTACTTTACCAGAGAAGAGAAACTTCATTTTTTCCAAGTCATTGTCAGTAATTTCATCAGCTAGTGTCAGTAGCATATGTTTGAATTGCCAGTCTTCTGTTGGCGGTTCAGTATCTCGTTGGATGGACTGCTCAAGAGCTTCTGTTTCCCTAGCGTTACGATGTTGTTCATTGCTTTGTGATTCATTTTGTTCGGTTTGAGGCCTTGATATTTCGGGAATTGCATCTTTGTCTACAGAGGTATCAGCCATTCGTTATCAAACTGTCTGAAACATACATTATATCTTTATAAAATTTTTATTCTATTTTCAATATCTGAAGTCAGGAAGTGTTCATAGCTATATGAATAAATTTTAAACATTTTTTAAAAATATATTTGGGCTCTCTTGAACGCCTTCGTTTACTTCACATATCCTTGTCATAGTATGGTATGTCGAACATGTAAAAAGTAGGACTTAATTTGCAAAACAAAGAGCATCGGGTTAAAACCACTGTAATTGTGTTATGTTTAATTACACAGTTGTTGAACCTACTTGCACCAATTTTGGGGACACAGGCTAGTTCAGAAATATATGTCCAATAATATCATTTGAAACTGTTCAATTGATTATATGAAAATTTAAGTTTAATTTTAATATTTGCGTTTCAGAAAGTTTCGTTTTGTCATAGAACTCGATTTAAAAATTACGTCCCCAAGTCCCGATCATATGACCGAGATGATACCGACTCAAGTAAATCAAGTCATCCTACTGATTAGAATTATGTATCACAAAAGATAGCCAATATCGAAATTCGATAGATTATGTATGTTTTCGATAAGTGTATTTGTCATAAACAACTTGAATATGCAGTTTTGTATGTCAATGTCTTTTCTTATCAGCTACATGCATGGCCCGTTATTGAGCCCAAAATATAAAGTAAAATAGTTTTACAAGGCCACAATTGTCAACTGTACATTATTCTCTTAAAATGTGTCGTCAAGTTTGCCCTTGTTTATATGAATAAGTCCCTTAGATTAATGACTAAATAAAAATGTATATACCGTCGGAAATTTTCGTGTGTTGTTTGCATGATTAGATGCGAACTGTGCTGTTAAAGTCTTGCTTTGTTTAATTTTGCCAAAGGTTGCGCATGACTATTAAGTCATTTCGTTCATTTCTGAAACAATGTGTTTTATTTCCGGCTATAACAACTGCAAGAAGTGAAGATATATTATTTAGGTCAATAAATCAAAGCTACATTCCGATGTGTGCCGTCAGTGTATAATATTGCCTCTTCGTGGACGAGTTGAGAATGGCACGCAAACATTATCAAAATTGAATTTACATCTAGTCAACATATAGCATTCTTGTTCCCAGAGTCTAGTAGGATTCTCAATACTAGCCACTGGCGCCACACGGTTAATTTCGAGTGCGCGCATGCGCGCATGCATTCGATATTTTTACACACCAATGAAAAAACGCGTCTCAAAAATTCCGCGAAACGGTGCCAATTTAAAAAAGACGGTAGGCCTTGACTGCATGTTAAATGTCATTGAAAGTCTGCTGTGAGTCAAGAAGTAAATATATGGATTTTCGATACGTTTAATTGAAAGAAATTGTCTGAGAGACATATAAAAGCAACAAATTTTACTCTCTTGCCTTAAAGTTAGCTGGATAGCTAGTGGATTGAGCTGCAGTTAAATAAACAATCTACATAATAATACAAGATAATTTCAATATAACTTGTTTTAAAGTTAAGCTAATGTCTGTTTATTTTCGTATTATTTCAAACTTATAACTTACATACATTTATAACATTATGTTTACAATGCATTTTATTACAAAGAGGCTGTTTGTCACTTTCCAAATAATCGAATGAAATACTTTTAAATTAGATATTTTTATCAAAATCTTACTTGCATATCGTTGATCTTATATGGTTTATATGAGTAAATGTTTCATATGATTGCAACAAGCATTACGCATCAAAAATAGAAAACATTATATATAATGTTTATGAATGATGTATTTCCTTTACATTCTGTTTATTTTTATAAAGAAATATTTAATCAGCATATAATTAACATTTTTATGCACTACAGTACGCAATATTCTCCCAACCATCATCGGCTCTGTTGTCCCGAGTTCAAAGTCGCCGAATTGACCTTACGCCAGAATTTGATTGACAGCTCCTGTTAGCCAATCAGCGTCCGGCATTTGATACCCTGATGCTTATCTAAGATAAGCGGCTTATCGGCCGCCATTTTGTCCGACATCTGGTCTTGACGGACATCGAATTTCTTATGTGTTAGCATGGACCCTATGTACAGTTATATAGGGTTCTCAGTGCAAGTTACAAAATAAACTCAATAAAACAAATTAGAATGGTCAAAATATGTACACATTGGGTCTGTAAATACTGTGATAAAAGTATAAACTACATAATAATCTGACGACAATAAATACAAGTATGTAATAAATCAGGTTGAAAATTATATTTTTCATGCATGTTTACCTCCAAAATGTACCACAAAGATCTATGGACCCACCCCTTAATTTTTTATTTCTCAGCATAGTTTATCACCTATACACCATTTTAAGGAGTACTTGTATATAAAGTTGTTTTCGTGTATATCCAACAGTTTTCTGATTTATAAAGGATTTCTACAAACGTTCAATGTGAGATGCGTTCTTTGATAATTTTTGCGCATATAATGTTTTTGTTGGAGCAAATGAACCTACCTTTATTTTTAATATATATCAATGGATATTATAAAAAGGGAGTCATTTGAAAGTTATGACGATGCCATTTTCAGACAAATTAATCTAAAGGAAATATGATATCTTGTAAATGATATGCATGAATTTGAACACAACTCCGTCTAGATAGCCCCTTATACCCACCCCTTAACTTTTTTATTTCTCGACATATTTTTATTAACTCTACATCATTTGATAGCTAATGTAATGTATTATTTTTAGCATGTTTTATTGATTAAATCCTTACATCCAAACGACTATGACCAGCGTTCAAATTTTAGTGTATTCTTTCAACTCGCTCATTAATTCTTTTTGCGTATATTTTTTGATCGAGCAAATGGACTCACATCTAATTTGAATATTTATGAATGGATATTCATAAATTATGTATCATTTGATAGACGAGACAATGTCCTTTTCAAAAATATTAAGTTTATCGAAATCAGATGACAAGTAAGTAAATAGCATGCATTTGAACCTGTTACTTTCAAAACATAGATAATGTTAAGGGATATAGATTAATCCCTGATAATGTCGGACAATGTACCACGTGTATCGGTGGGCGGAGCATAGGTATTCTGGCGTAAGGTCAATTCATAGATCATTATCAATTGCTATTTAACACTAGCCAATTAAAAGTTGTCAGACCTGACATAGTTAAGAGTACAGCCAATGTTTATCAGTTAAGGACTATGTAAAAGTTGAAATTACAGAAAGGTACCTTTAAGTACCGACCCCCAAAAAGTTGGTTAGGGTAAATGCAGCGCTAAAAATATCATAATGTTTAATTATCCCTCTTGTCTGAAACCTTTTGGACCAGGCAATATTATCGTAGGTACTTCACATCACCTGTGAATACACAAATAAATACGTTATTTTCTGTGCAAGTTTCCTTTTATTCTAGCGAACAATTTCAGAATACATATGCAGATATTGAATGCACTAATATTACTCTAGATGCACTGAGGCTTACATTTTCTATATCTGTGACTGAATTAACATATATGAACAAACAAACAAGTGGGCTCTGTAACCAAAATTTTGGCGTCCATTTTGTGTGTATTAAAAACTTATTCATTACACATCTTTGCGGAAGTCAGGGGCTAATCACGAAAACGTGTGTACGTATGCGAACTGAACTTCTATCTAAAGATTGCAAGATTTCGATGAAATATCTTATGAATGGTTTATTTTTTATGAAGTTACTGTTTTGTATGTCTATAGATTTGATGATTTATTGTTTTAAGGTATTTATTTGACCCCACGTGGGCCTAATTACTTTATTTTGACATCCGTCGGTTCCGTCTTAAATTGACCGATGTTTTGTTAGCAGATGATTATTAAATTGTGTCATACCACCTTTGTTTGCGTTGGCCGTGTATTGAAAAATCAAGAGTTTGGTGGCTCGGTATAGCCCTCGTGCATTTTCTTCGACAACAAATCATGTGACCAAATTTTAGGGCTTCACCATTTGTCGTTGACTTAAGTCAGATCGTATTGTACGTAGCAAAGATTTTCAAGTTTCGAGAGCGTCTTTGAAATTCTTTCATCGTAAACGTAAGTTCAACGTACGTAACTAAGTAAAACGGAAATTTCGCCATTCTACGTAAGATTCTTATGAAACAGTCCCAGTTCTTTATCAGCCCTGCGTTCAGTAAGCATTTTAACGTAAGTCAATCACCGTTACCGTTATGAACGGTTAATTGAACGATCCGTTGTTCAAAGCGCGAACGTTTAAAGATGGTGGACAAGAGAGTCTTTACTACAATTTATTAAAAAGAATTCGGAGAGGAGGAATTGTTTTGGTGTACACAATCTGATTGGAAGATTTTATTTTAACTGTTTTCACTGTACTTCATGTAAACTTGCACAAAAGTTTACATGTTTAAACTCACTTTTTTCATAGAATATGAATATTACTAATCCACTTTTTTGATATTTTTCTGTTAAACTTACTTATATATTTCATTAGGATTAAAATGAAAACTGAAATTTATGAAAATTATTTGTAAACTTCAATAATTGCAACCACACCTATTTTAAAGTCATGAAGGACATTCGTAAATTACATAGTCCTTAAATGAAACGTGTCATTCCGTATAATAATCGCCTGATAGTATCGTTACTTAGTGTTACACACATTTTATCATAGCCTGTCTAACATCCTGTCATAAAGAAAACAACTATTTTTGTTATTGTTGTATATTGCTACTGCGCACTGCATTCGACCTACAAAGGATTAAAGCCATAAAACAGCAGGACTGCTATGATGTTTATGTAGACAGACCCTAGATTATGTCACTTTGGTTACAGAAATAACTAACATTATCTTAAACTCTAGACGAAGGCGCTATGTAAGCGACAATTGGGTTGGTTGATAGGTTAAGCGCCAGATGACGTTTCTCGCGAAATTTTGCGCGAAAGCATTCTGATCGGTACTGCTAAAATTATGACGTTTCATTCCTGAAATTAGCCGTGTGGCGCCAGAGGAGGCTAGTATTGAGAATCCTACTAGACTTTGGGAAAGAGAATGACATATGGATACAATGATTTTAAAGGTTTTGGAAAGAATTCACCTCCATTCAATGGCCATTATCTGAAATCAGTTACCATCTGAAATTAATCATTCCACTACTACTGATATTTTCACAAGTGTACAAATTCATTCTTTTACTAATTTAAATTCAGTTCTACGATAGTTTGGTAATTTCTGTCTGTGATAATCCTAATTCAATTTCTTATAGACCGATATTTTTAGATTATTACTGTCTTTTAAATATCTTATAATAAAGGAGCTTGGACAAATGCTAGGACAAATATTTATGTATTTCAGGACCACAATCTAAGAATGTTAATCATATGATTTTACTCTTTTTGTGATATCCCTAATAAATGAAAATATGTCCTAGTACAATGAATGTGCTTTACATTTACTAACAGTATTAATCGTATATTTTATGTTTTTACTGCTTTTAATCATTCTTGTGCTATGCATAAATCATTTTTATCTATTAGATAAACTATATCTGTATCAATATATCTGCTTATCGTCTAGACTAAAGAACGAATTTAATACGTCCATAATACATGAAAAGCTGTCTGTACACTACACGCATTTGTTCAGATAAACCTCGGTTGAATTTAAGGAAAATCAATATCACAATATAAATTTAAACCTATTCATTTACATGCAATGAATACGCACGCAATATCAGTTCACAAAGGATTTTACATTATAATGCATTTGAAAAGATTCTTGTAAAAAACAACTTTAACAAGACACATTACTTCAACGTAGACATTCCATAGTTGATAGTTTAAATAAATAAATACCACCGATGAACAATTCGCAATTGTTAAGTGTCGTATAAGTTCTTCCTTCGAAACAATATTCAACAGGATACTTGAACGTGAAGCAATATTTAAAATCTGTTCCTATCTTGATTCCATCGACGAACTGAAATATTTCTTCAGCCTTGATAAACATTTCATTGATGGCTTGTTTCAACTGATATGACGTGTTTATTCTTTTATTGTTCAATAAGCTTATATACTTCGAGATACTCCAATATGTAATATATACATAAAAGAAATACAACATGTACAGTCAATATAACGCTTCGTAAAAACTTCATAAACTGCTATACCTAGCTGACTTTCTCTTGACTTTTCACGACGCAGTAAATACAAATCCACATTGCCATTTTTATCTCTTTTTTCGTCTCCTGTGTTACCCTGTCAGTTTCATAAATTTCAAATGCTTTTGAATTGCATAATCTTGTGCCATACTGTTCTGATCTTTTTCTCCACAATCCCATTATGCTTCTTATGTCTTGAGCATCATTTTGTATAGACTGATTTTGTCCTTAGTTGAAGCTAGTTTAGTGATGAAAAACAAACTCTATCAGTTCTAAACAAATAACTAAACAATGTTATGCTGTGTTTGTACTTCATCTAGCCATTGGTGTAAATAAGTTACCATTACCCAATTGATGTGTACCAGTGCTGTAAAATGACTGATCTCGATATTGAATCACAATTGGAGGACATATCCTGATTTTCACCGCCTCTGCAGAATCAGTCAGAAAACTGGCATTGAGAATGTATTCTATATGTACATGGAGTAAGGCGAAAGTCGGTTCAGGAGGCACTTTCAATCTTTTTAAGACCTTACCAATCTGCGATATTCCTTTTCTCATCTTATCAGAAATGAAGTTGACGCGTGGACAGTGTAGTCTTATTCTCTCTTGTGACAATTGGAACGATGTAGAAACACCGTTCAAAAAGGCACAATAATGCTGATATTCAAATGCAAAGAGTAAAACCCATTTTACTCTGGCAGTTGGCAGGTTGTTCCATTCAATCTTGAAAAACAAAAACATGCCTGTAAAAGTGAATAGTCTACAGAATGGATGATAGAAAAAGTCTTATACAAAACAAGACTCTGGTTAGCATACAAACGAAATTATAAGAGAATTAATGCTTCTAGATCTATAATGCAAATTTTTATGTCCATATTGGAGGTTATCTAGGACAACAGGTTTTCAACAAGGATATATTTGATGATGCCACTCATCAATTGAAGGTGGATTTAGGTAAATGCACACCTTGTTGTTTAACTATAGGTGTTCTTGAAGTTTAAGGACTCGGTTCTATATACGTAGAAGCTAATTAACGAAATTTAAAGCTCATTTTCTGTTCAAGCAGGGGTGATACTGACCATGAAAAAAAATCCGAACTTTTACGCCGGGGGTCAAGGGGGCCGCGTTAGGCCCCCTTTGTCGGTTCATGGCAACGCCTTGGTGGGGGTCTTAGGGGACAAAGCCCCCTAAAGCTCAAGGGATTTTCGCCTTTCAAATGACTTTAAAAATACCTTAAAATTATGTCTTTGCAAGGAATGTTTGCCTGCCTTTTTAAATATAAAATTAAATCTTTTGGCTTAAGAAACAGATCAGTATAAATGTGTGGTAACAACAGAAAATGTTTAAGCCATTGATTTTGCATATCAGAGTATTGGTCTCAAATTCTTTTAAGAAAAAAATGATTTGGTCATGTTTAGTATTTTAATTTGTAATAAGTAAACAATGTACAGAACAAAAGACAATGAGTCCGAAGATAATGTTCACTTAATCTTGTCCTTCAAATGATGTATGATTTTTAAACAATGAACAATCATTTAATATTATTGTATTATGCAAATGAAATAATCTGTCATTGACTTGGTGTTTTTAATTAGCAAAAAAGTGTAGTGAAATCACTTGAAAGGTTAAAACATAATTTCCTAGTAAATTGCTGAGTCTTTATCTGTCATGATGAAGTTTTTATCAATTTTAGCATATTGGTTTTCATAAAATGATTAGGATTTTTATATAATATTCTGTATACATTATTCAACTTGGCTTGATTAAGATTGGTTTCACACATACACACCCCATCCCACCCATTTGTATGACGTAATTGTTAGTTCGTACTCAGATAAAAATCAAATTATATGTCCGTAAATATTATGATAGTTTATGGATATTTATAAATATAAACGATGTCAAAATCACGATTAGGTTTACCCAAACTGTCACTACGAGGTGCTAATTAATCGTAATGACCTGACCTTCTATGTATGAATTAACTGCCAACACGTAATCCTTTCAAAAGGATTTAACAATTGACACGTGTCAAGGTTGTATATTAAATGTTTTCTTTCTTTTGTTCGCCAATTGTTTTTTTCACACATCATGTAACGTCCCGCATTGCAAGTAAAATTGAGTAATTGCTTAATTCAAATTCGGTATTTTAGATAGGCCGATTTTCGGTGGAAAATATTTATCTGAACCAAAAAAGCATTATTTTTACCTTTTCTTGATTGGATTTGCATCGATCTCGAAAACAATTTTTTGAGAATAAAAAACCCGAATTCCAGTTTATTCCGGAAGAATATCACCCCTGGGACAAGTTTTCTGTTGGTCAATGATTGAGACAACCATCAAATGTGGTTAAACGATATTATAAAGAAGAAAATGAAGAAAAATCCTTTTCCAGAGTAAGAAAATATTTCGTCAGTATCTATGGCTGATCCTCACAATAGAGAAGTTTTTTGGTAATCTTTAAAACGCTGGTAACAAAAGACATGAATGAAAAAGCATGTTGCTAGGTAACCGCTTCTTTGTTGAGGTTCTTTATTCTTTCTATCACTATTATTGAGGCAATTTCCAAACTCATTACTTGTTAATTTAAAAACCTATTGAGACAGTCTGTTTTAAACAGCTACCAGGTTCTAAATATCCTAGGTAAAGATTCTTGATACTAAAACAGGACCAGTCTACTTATTCATTTTCTGAAAATGGCCAACTTGGTTCATTACCAACTAGATCTATGTCACAAAAATTTATTATTTCAAAATTAGTCAAAGCAATACACAAAGAAACAAATTGTTAAAACATGCACATGTCAACCACATAATCAATTATAATATGAATGCAACACACTCATAATGCGTGACTCTTCAAAGTCAAGTACATGGTATATTCATGTCAATGACATTGGGTTGATTTAACGTTTAGGTCCATATTTTTCTGCATAAAATTGCAAATGACCAAACAAAGCAAAGAAACTTCTGAAGAAACTGAAATTTTAACAACAATTTAAGAACTTATCCCTCTATGCTTTGATGATATAGCGTTGCATCAAACCCCTTCAACTCTGAATTAGGGACCAGGATAGGGGTCATGTTTCTGGTACGGTTATAATGATGTTAAAATGACAATAGAGGAAGAGATTTAAACTGCTTACCTTTTGACACATTTGCAATGAACTCCGAGCAATGAAACAACGAAACTCAACATCCTTCATAGATTCCACAACATTTCACTTTCGCTTATTTTTGTTCATGGAGTTTGACATTTTTAGGGTTAATGTATTTACCGAAAAACTCGAATATTCATGAAAAATAGCCGAAAGACACTCATTGGAGTTGTATCTTGAGCTAATAAATCACGTTTTACTTTAAAAATATGTGTTTAAATGTTTTAAAATACTTGTTGCCAATGACATTTGAACATTTTGATGTGTTAGTATCAATATTAAGTAAAAATGCAATTATTAAGATGCGCCAAACAATCGTTGTAAGTACAATAGAAAGATTTCTTTTATTAATAAATGTATTCATAAAACTGTTTCAAACAAATGTCAGTAATAATAATTAATCTAACTATTTTTCCTGTATACACATAAGTATAAGTCATAATTAATACGAGGGGTAATTGTTTCTCTGATAACGAACAGTAATCGACCAGGTTTTTTTTCAGAATATGAATTTTCCGGATGTGTCTTTTTTTATCTTATATCATCATATATAATTATGATTGTATTGAGAGATTTAGAGGCCTTTTGATTGTAATATAAAAGCAAATCCAGATTGCTCGCTGAATACACACCATGTGTGAACTATGATTATGCTTGTGTATGTACTGCGTGTGTTAAAAAAGTTGCCTATTTGTTAAACAACAACGCTCTTTGGACCTAGACTAAATTAAATTCAGGCTATTTTTCATAAACTGATATGATTCATACGACTGTTAAAAAACACCTGTGTAGATTTGTCATGTCCCAATAATGATTATGTTCAATCATTACAATTTACAGCATTTCATGATTCTCTATGTTTACTTAACCAGTTTTCAGATATCAAGTTGGTGTGCATCGTAAACGTGTTATGTAATTAAACCTCTATATTAAAAAGTTTTACCCATAGATAAATGTTTATTTGTAGAAACTATGATAAGAGGAGTTACCGCCTGTAAATATTTAAAAAAAACACCGACTAACATTTCAATTCTTCATAATTGTCTTTCGAGTGAGTTGTTATGTCAACATTCTTTGATATTTTGAAGGGAATGTTAACGAACTCCCTATTACGTTAAGATTACCTTATGCTGAACTTAATTTTATCGATTTTTTCTCTTAGAATATGCAAATAATGTGTAATAAGCATCGTGAAATATGTTGGACGTAATAAGTATTATGATAACATTGCTCACAACTCTGCTGTGTTTAGAAAAGCTTTTAACGCGAGTTTTAATGTGAAATACATTTATAAGTTAATCGTCTGACCTTGGATGTTACTTAACTAGATTTTATTTTATTGGTTTTAAACCGCTCATACATGTAACATGTTACATGTCATTTTAGAGTCCTGCTTGCACAATTTTATTTATACCAATTTACACATGTTAGTGCTTTAGATACATAAAAAGTACTTGAACAGTGTAAAAATATCCTGGAAAATTCTAGAATAGTCATTGAATTTGTTCTTTTATGGTCTTTAAGAATCATGGACCTTTTTTGGCTCATGTAAGGGGTTCGTTTGGTTCTAATATATAAACATTATATCATCTTTAATATGAGTAACCCATGGATAAAGTCAAGACAAGTTGTTAATATATATAAATGAGAAAAAAACTCAAAGGATGAATTTCAAAGGCGAAAAACCTTAATTGATATGTCCCAAAACATTCATATAGCATATAGTTTTTTCATATTCTAGAAAACCCTAGTCAGGTTCTGTTCGCTATCGGAGAAACGATAACCCCTCGTATTAATTATGACTTATACTTTCGTGTATACAGGAAAAATAGTTAGATTAATTTTTATTACTGACATTTGTTTGAAACAGTTTTGTGAAGAAATTTATTTACAAATGAAATCATTCTATTGTACTTACAACGATTGTTTGTCGCATTTTAATAATTGCATTTTTACTTAATATTGATACTTACACATCAAAATGTTCAAATGTCATTGGCAACAAGAATTTTAAAACATTTAAACACATATTTTTAAAGTAAAACGTGATTTATTAGCTCAAGATACAACTCCAATGAGTGTCTTTCGGTTATTTTTCTTGAATATTCGAGTTTTTCGGTAAATACATTAACCCTAAAAATGATGTTGATTTTCGTTGTTTCATTGCTCGGAGTTCATTGCAAATGTGTCAAAAGGTAAGCAGTTTAAATCTCTTCCTCTATTGTCAACTTAACATCATTATAACCGTACCAGAAACATGACCCCTATCCTGGTCCCTAATTCAGAGTTGAAGGGGTTTTGATGCAACGCTATATCATCAAAGCATAGAGGGATAAGTTCTTAATTGCTGTTAAAATTTCAGTTTCTACAGAAGTTTCTTTGCTTTGTTTGGTCATTTGCAATTTTATGCAGAAAAATATGGACCTAAACCTTAACAGGAGAATATGGCGGCGGTCGATAGAAATAACTTTGAATTACACAAATCTCTTTATAAATTATGAGGACTGGTTCAGTTTTAATCAATTCTTAGTATGTGTGTATCAAATCTTAACTATATTAATGTTTTATTAGGAAATTATTTGTTCCGCCTTTTCCTTAAAATTCAAAATGGCGACCGACGGTTGTTAAGCGCAAGTACGTGACCTTAACTTAGTGAGAATCGAAACTAGTTCTTTAAACCAGCTTATCTAAATCTACTAAATAATACAATAATATGTTTTTTTAATTACTTACTTTAAAGATTCTCAAAAAATCCAAAATATAAAACACTAGTAAAAGAAAAAGACTTAAAAACTCCAAAAATTTAAAGAGGGAAGAATTTGTTCGAGGGTGTAAACGTGTATGATTTTTCATAGGCTAGTACTAGTTGTTATCTCGACCGGTTCATAACGAGGCTCGTATGCAATGCAATAACTGCTATTTGTGATTCATTTTCCGAAAATAGATTGTGATCACTGTACAACGTACTAGATATTTCATGTTTAAGCTTGACATTGTGGAAATTTCATTTTCCGAAAATGTATCGGTGAGTGTGTGACGTTAAAGTGGTGAAATACCAATCGAACTTTATGAGTCTTGTTCCGAATGTACTTATTATATAAAGCTAAAATAGGATTTGAAAAAAAAACGTGAATTTCGATTTTCCGATATTAAGGTGGGTCGGTACCTTACTCGGAGGGAAAAACGAAAAAAATATTTTGTTCACCGATTATGATAAAAGTTGGCAGGCAGATACCTTTATGCTTCTTGTTTGTTTTTTGGTAACCTTAGCGACGTTGTCGTGTTTTTTTCACGACGTCACGGATGTCACAATGGTTCGCGCTAAAAACAGGCATGCAAGTACATTAAACCCTCGTATTTGAGATATTGAATGTCCGAGGTCAATGATTATTATACTGAAATGTTTCTGAAATACTGCTGCATACAATCATTTTGTTCCGATTATCCAAATATCACGTCATTCATAAAGATTGTACATTTCATCACTGAATTTAGGGTTTTTCACGTCTAAAAGGTTTCACCAATTGCCGAGTTATAATGGTTATTTTCAAATTAAAGCAGAACGGTGGTCAAATTCTTATCGCGATTTTTGAAAACTACGCACTTTTTGTGTCATTTTAATGAAATAAAAAGGACAGTGAACGTTCTCAGTTTTTCACAATATCGCGTTCAAAGTAAAAAAACCGTCCATATATGGGTCACAATGGCGATAAAACAAGTCGGGAAATTGTTTATCCACTGTGGTATCAGCACTCGATTGCTTGTTTTTTGGGGTTTAACGCCGTTGCACACATTATATAAGTTATATCACGGCGGTCAGTCAACCGACTCACTACTCCAGGAAAGGCTAAATCTCTAGATTTAGCTTTTAACCAACTACTAAGCGCATACTTTCGTCAGGGACTGACAACTGCGCTACATTATTAAAAATAATTGGTAGTAGGGAGAATGGCCGTAGAAATAATTTCATAACCAAGCTCCACGAGAGTATGCCCCGCTCAAAATGAAACCTACGACCCCTTAATCAGTAGACTTGCGAGCTACCAACTTAGCTAATCGGGCGGCTGTACCCGATTGCTCGCCGTTTGTATTGACAGATTTAAATCACTTCAGTTGCATCAAAGATTTTAACTCAAACCCAAAACAGCAAATATCATTGTCAATTATGAATATTTTTCAAGTGTGTGATGAAACGATCATTATCAACACTGCATTTGAACTAGGTTCATGTAGTCATTGCAGGGCCTCAGAAAGTATGTTCATTAATCGTAACATACTGAAATACTACCGTTATATCTAGCCCGAAAAAAGCGTGCAACACAGATGTCAAAATTTGCGATAAGTTGTGTCTTTAGTGAGGTAAACCAAAGTATGTGCCGCATATTTCAAGCTTTGACATTTATCATGATTACGTTGTTGTTTTTTTACCGGAACACCGTTTAATATGCAAATTAGCAACTGTCGTAATTTTCCGATGACGTACAAGTCTTATCCGCCATTTCCGTGAAATGGCCTCTGAAAGGAAAATTGGGTTATTTCATCCGTCGTCATCTGTGTGATGGATGGTAATCGCTGCATTTTTAATTTATAGTTAGTAATTTTAATGACCAAAGATCACTATTATGCAACTTTTTTGCTTTATTTGATATCGTGATGGTTCTTATTTCTCGTCACTTTTATGACTTTAATGTACTTGCATGCCTGTTTTTAGCGCGAACCATTGTGTCGTCCGTGACGTCGTGAAAAAAACGACAACGTCGCTAAGGTTACCAAAAAAAACCAAACAAGAGGCATGAAGGTATCTGCCTGCCAACTTTTATCATAATCGGTGAACAAAATATTTTTTTCGTTTTTCCCTCCGAGTAAGGTACCGACCCACCTTAGATAAATGGTGTGACAATTATATCGTTGTGATAGTAATATTAATGATAAACGACAGTCAACGAGCGTTGCATTCGTGCTAGGTTTTAAAATATAACTGACCAACGTTAACTTCTGCATGGGTAATAGTTTTTTTACCTATTTATTTTACTATTTATTTTACTGGGTTTAAGGCCGTGCCAACATATTTTAGGTCATTTTACGGCGTCCAGCGCAATTAACCTAGCTTTCATGGACCCTTGTCTATAACCAGAACTCACTTTCCCTTCCACAAGGCCGGAAACTTCTCCATATTACCCAATCATTGGAGGAAAATTGACATTATTGTCAAATTTTCATGGAACGGTATAACCTCCCCAAGTGTGATTCGAACCCGTCCCCCCTCGGGACAGGAGATTCCTAATTCGGCGCGCTACCAACTGCGCTACCGACCCGGGTTATAGTTTTTATCACTGATCCTAAAATTCAGGAATTTGGAGACATGTATGCAACGTAGATTTGCATGCTAATTTATGATAGGTTATTATATGCTTCGAATTGTCATACATTTACTAAGTATTTAACTGTATGGTTTCCTTTTAGAATTTTGAAATCTCTGGTACGTGGATAATTTTATCCCCACGGTATTTTTCCTATTGTAATATCTTAGAATTAGTTAACTAGATACATATTTTGCAAAATGTTAGGGTTGCTCTAAACCCTGTATAGTTTCCAACAAGGGCGGTTTTCTAAAAAAAAAAATATATATATATATAAGTTGATCTTTTATACAGGAAGGTCTACATCTGCATGATGCTGCTGTCATTAATTTATAATTATAGCACGGTGCGCTATGCAAAATAAAGAAACAGAGAAAAGTTATAAGAAAAAAGAAATATAGGAATCAGTCAAGGGAACATAAAGAGAAAAGAATAAAGAAGAAAGCTTATCAATCAATATATCCCAACGAAGTCGTAGCTGTGACCTGTATGGCTTTCACGGCGTTAAGTAAGTTTCCACCGGCATAGCTCAGTGACTTATAGGGATACAGTAACATGTGAAACCCCCTTACGCGGGTTAATAAGACAACTTCTCTATACATGGTGCCAAAAATGGAGCCTTTACAGCAGCAGATGTTGGTAATGAGTTGGTGTGAGGTGGGCCAATCTTCAAGATCAAGGCGGACACAGTCCTGAGAAGTAAGGATTAGACTCAATAAGTGTTAGTTGAGGCAGATGTCAGGTTACATTTCAGAAATCATAATTTGCTGATGAACTGCTTATTCTTAAGATTATGGTTGACCCAGAATATATTGAATTGAATGTCAATACCTAAGTACTTTTGTTTCTTGTGTGGTTTTGAATAATTGGTAACTGTGCAATAATTACGCGCCTCGAGACTTTTTACCCTATTGCAGAAAATGACGTAATGAGTGAATGACGTTTAAAGATCTTTGATGTATTTCTGGTAATCGGTCGGTAAAATCATGAATAAAACTACAGTAAAATTGTCCGAACAAGAATAGTTATCTTCTTAAAGGCATTATCAATCTATTACATAACCGTGTTACGTGCCATTAGCCGTTTATTTATAATAAACCTTGACGGGTCCTCCTTAAACACTGACCGCTTAACTGACGAGTTAAATATAGTGCGCTTAACTGACGAGTTAAATATAGTGCAATTATGTTCTTAACAGACCAGTTACATAAAGAAGGGATTAAAAATGACTGTATTGCTTGAGTGTTTTGTTGATATTGTTAGATTATTTTTTATATTTTATGATGATGTTGTGATATATCACCAAATTCAATAATGTCATTATAAGAAATAATAATTAGTTTAAAAAATGACAAAAAATATAAAAAAAAATATAAAAAAGATATTTAATTAAAAGTAGAAAAATGAGATAGCGATATTTATGATTTTACATTAAGAATAATTTTTCAAATTTATTAATTTCAGAGAATTTAAATAAGACAGTACGTATTTATTTCAGAATAAAACGATTCAAATATTATTTTTGAATGTCAGAGACCAAATTAAGGTAAAATTTTTAACTGACCAAATGAATAGAAAATGTTTTACTGACCAAATGAGTAAGGGATTATATTTTAATAAAAACCGTTAAATGAGCAAACTAATGTCGAATGCTTTACTGACCATTTAGTCATTGGTTAAATTAAGAAATAAGCTGTTTTTATCAAATTAAATGGCAAAATAGCTGTAAAACGCTTAACTGACGAAAATGATATTGAACGAATTACTGACCAACGATTGAACGGATCAATAAACACTCTATGTTCAACTGGTCAGTGTTTTAGGATGTCAATTCTTAACTGACCAGTTCAATATAGAGTGGTTATTCGACCATGAAAATATAACTGACCGAATTGAAAAAAATATATTGAAAGATTTGATTTCTTTTGTTTATTGCAATAGTAGATAATTAATTAAAGGATATGAAGTTAAACTTTTTTCACTAACCAAATTGTTGAAAGCTTAACTGAACGATTATAGAATGCTTAACTTACCAAATGAATATAGAATGCTTAACTGACCAAATGAATATAGAATGCTTAACTGACCAAATGAATATAGAATGCTTAACTAACCAAATGAATAAAGAAAAGCTTAACTGACCAAAGAATGCTTAACTGACCAATTGAATATAGAGCACTTAACTGACCAATTGAATATGGAACACTTAACTGACCAACGTGAAAACAGATAGCTTTACTGACCATACGAATATAAAGTGTACAACTGCCCAAAGGAATATAGAAATCTTAACTGACCACAGAATACCTAACTGACGAAATGAATATAGAAACCTTAACTGACCAATTAAATATGGAACACTTAACTGACCAAATTAATATAGAGAGCTTAACTGACTAATTGAAAATAGAATGCTTAACTGACCAAATCAATATAGAAACCTTAACTGACCAATTGAATATGAAACACTTAACTGACCAAATGAATATGGAGAGCTTAAATGACCAATTGAAAATAGAATGCTTAACTGACCAAATAAATATAGCAGGTTTTACTGACCAAATGAGTATGGAATGATACTTTAATAACGAACGTTAAACTGACCAAACTAATGTCGAAGGCTTCACTGACCATTTATTCATGGTACATGTATAAATGAATACAAAAAAAAAATGTTTTTTAACAATTTTAATGACCAAATCGCTGTAAAACGCTTAACTGACGAAACGAATATAGAATGCTTTACTGACCAATGATTTCACAGATCAATAAACACTCTTTGTTTAACTGGTCAGTTAAGGATCACAATTCTTAACTGACGAGTTAAATATAGAGTGGTTATTAGACCGTGAAAATATAACTGACCAAATGAAGAAACTCTTTGTATTGAAAGATTTTCCGTGTATCTGTATCTTGCAATAATAGATGAATAATCAGAAGAAATGTAATCTAAAACATTGACTGGACAAACGAATATACACCATTTGAAAATGTAATGTTTAACTGACCAAATGAATTTGAAGGCTGAACTGACCAAATCAGAGTAGAATGCCCCGTCTTTGTTTAAAGGTTGCAGACAAACTGACAAAAAACTTTATTAGAAAGTTAAGCAATCTATATTCATTTGGTCAATTAAGGACCCTATGTCCTTGGTCAATTAAGCCTTCTATATTCAAAGACGAAATATTTACGTTACGGGTCGATGCACACTCTTTATTCAACTGGTCAATGTTTTAGGATCGTGATGTCTTAACTGACCAATTAAAATTAGAGCGTACAGCCACTCATGTTGTGTTACCTAAATATTTATGACATAGTCGTTTTTAACGATTCTTATGTATGGCAGCGAAATCTATGGAAAAAGCTTGACATGCCGGAAAATAATCATATTTCCTTTCTTCATAAAATAAAATAAAAAAGCGCACCGCCTACTCCAATAATACTTTTACGCAGCGAATACGGCCGATTACTTATGGCTACAAACCAATAAAACATTTAGAATATTTTATTTTTTTATTTTATTGGAGTTAACGCCGTGTCAACACAATTGTAGGCCATTTTACGGTGTCCAGCCACCTAACCTAGCTTTCCTGGACCATTGTCTATAACCAGTACTCACCTACCCTTCCAAAAGGCCGGAAACTTCTCCATATTATCTAATCAATGGAGGAAAATCGACATAATTGTCAAATTATTCATTTGGACAGTTAAGCATTCTATATTCATTTGCTCAGTTAAAGATTCTATATACATTTGGTCAGTTAAGCATTCTAAATTCATTTGGTCAGTTAAGCCTTCTATATTCATTTGGTCAGTTAAGCCTTCTATATTCATTTGGTCAGTTAAGCATTCTATATTCATTTGGTCAGTTAAACATTCTATATTCATTTGGCCAGTTAAGCTTTCAACATTTTGGTTTACTTATTTAAAAAAGTTTAACTTCATATCCTGTAATTATTTATCTACTATTGCAATAAACAGAAGAAATCAAATCTTTCAATATATTTTTTCAATTTGGTCAGTTAGAATGGTCGAATAACCACTTTATATTTAACTGGTCAGTTAAGAATTGACATCCTAAAACACTGACCAGTTAAACAAGGAGTGTTTATTCATCCGTGAAATCATTGGTCAGTAATTCGTTCAATATTCTTTTCGTCAGTTAAGCGTTTTACAGCTATTTGACCATTTAATTTGATAAACGAATCTTATTTCTTAATTTAACCAATGACTATAAATGGTCAATAAAGCATTCGACATTAGTTTGCTCATTTAACGCTCGTTATTAAAATATACTCACTTACTCATTTGGTCAGTAAACCTTCTTTATTCATTTGGTCAGTTAAGCGTTTTACACTCATTTGATTACTAATTACTCATTTAAATATCATATTTAAATAATTTTATTAGGAAAATACGTATTGCCTTACTGTTAAATACACTAAAATTTGTGAAGAATTATCATATGTCACATCGCTATTGCATTTTTCTACTTCAAAGTATCTTTTTTGCAATTTCATAAAAAATCTAATAATAATCCATCATAATGACATTATTGAATTAGATAATATATCACATAATCATCATACAATTTCAACAACAAAAACCAGCAATATCAACAAAACACTCAAGCAATACAGTCATTTTTAATCCCTTCTTTATTTAACTGGTCAGTTAAGAACATAATTACACTATATTTAACATGTCAGTTAAGCGCACTATATTTAACTCGTCAGTTAAGCGGTCAGTGTTTTAGGATTCGCCAACCTTGACAGTGTAAGTTGTAAAACGGAAACACAAGGGAGTTAACTATTAATTACATTTTATGTCTGAGCGAAGATGAGATGTTTTACCATGAATAAAGACCGCTATAAACCATCCTACGACAGTATTTAGTAAGGTAAGAGTTTTTTGATGTTCTCTAATCGACCATCTTTACTTTCTTTTATTTACATTGTTGAACGCGATCATTTAGTTAACGCCCTAGATCGAAGAGCGCATGCGCGGAGAAAGGACGTAAAAAACCCGTCGATTACTTTTATATGCCCGAAAGAATTTCGGACATATTATGTTATATCCCCTGGCGTATGTCCGTTCGTCCGTCCGTCCGTCCGTTAGCAATCTGGTTTCCGGAGCCATTTGGCCCACAATATTCAAACTTCATAGGATGATTGTCCATATCGGGTAGAAGACCCCTACTGATTTTAGGGTCACAAGGTCAAAGGTCAATGTCACTATAACCTTAAATCTGAAAACAGTTTCCGGAGCATAACTTAAGTGCCATTTGGCCCACAATATTCAAACTTCATAGGATGATTGTCGATATCGGATAGAAGACCCCTATTAATTTTAGGGTCACAAAGTCAAAAGTCAAGGTCACTATTACCATAAAACTGAAAACAGTTTCCGGAGCATAACTTAAGTTCCATTTGGCCCACAATATTCAAACTTCATAGGATGATTGACCATATTTAGTAGAAGACCCCTATTGATTTTGGGGTCACAAGGTCAAAGGCCAAGGTCACTATTACTATAAAACTGAAAACAGTTTCCGGAGCATAACTTGAGTTCCATTTGGCCCACAATATTCAAACTTCATACAATGATTGACCATATCAGGTTGAAGACCCTTATTGATTTTGGGGTCACAAGGTCAAAGGTCAAGGTCACTATTACCTAAAAACTTTTTTTCTCTACTTTGTTTCCCACAATTATTCATAATATGATATTCATCTGAAATATTCTCATGTCTTACAAATGTTTATCTTAACTAAAAAAATACCAACACTTTCGGGCATATAATGCTCCGCCCAGCGGTGCTCTTGTTAATTAATTTCTCATTAAATATTCGTAATTAATCTGATATTTTGACTAAATGGATGAGGATATGCTAGACTTACATCTTTCTGGCCGATTTATAGCGTAATACATGACAACTTGAGACAAATCAACTTCTTTTCACCTATCCTGGAGGGCCTGTTAGTCACGAGGGTAAGCAACAAACCATTAAAAAAGAGATTAAAAAATGCTATTTGGCCCAAATCTCGTATTTACTGACAAATTTAATCATTTGTTGACATGATGCTCCAAGATTCTTTCGGATAGATTAAAAATTGACCGAGTTACAACTCAAAACAACTGTGACCTGTTTGTTGGCGGCCATTTTGGAAATACTCCTGAAGTCGCGGATGGCACTTAGTTTGGATTATCTGCCCCTTTGTATACGAAATAGAAGCTGGGAACCAGACTAGGTGGCGCTGTGATCAATACATGTGCGTTATTTAGTCAAAAAAAGCAGACGAAGAAAAAAGTAACACTCTAAAAATCAAGTGTTTGTAACATAGTAAAAAATATGTTGATTTTGCACATTAGTATTTTGTTGGGATGAAATTGCTTGCTTTTGTACATATTTTTAAGTTGAAACATCAAGAGTTGTATTCTCTTTAAATCTCCATCAAGTTGCATGCTGACGTCACATGATTCAATGTAAACAAATATGGCCGCGACGTAAGGGCGCTCGCGACTAACGGGCCCTCCAGGATACTTCCTGCAATAGCCGAAATTGATGTCATCCGAATTACTAATACACTAGACAACAAGTCATCAACTGTTTATCCGAAACTATATATATATCCGGAGTACAGTCATATACAGTGATGATGATGTCGTCTCCAATTACAATCAACAACCAACCAGTAAAATTTATAGAAAACAGTGTAAATATGAGAAATAACGAGCACAGTATGACATTGCTACTTTTTAGTATGTATATTTATCACTTATTGAACTTGAACCCACTTTATGGTGTTGGTCTACGTATTAATTGTGCCACCTTGAGTGATCCAAACAGTGAAGGTATTGATAGTCTAATGCACGTCAGCTTATTTATTACCTCCAAAACGAGCCTTAAGGGTCCATTGAGTTATAGATATTCCCAAAGGGTCCTAAATAGAACTCAGATCTACTTAGCATTACTACTCATTGCTCAGGCTGGCGACATAGAGTCAAACCCTGGACCTAGAATCCCCCCAGGTATCCATGCTACATTTGTAAAAAGGTGGTCAAGTGGAACCAAAAAGGTGTGGCTTGCGATGAATGTGAGCAATGGTACCATTGCCAATGTATGTACATGCCAGACTCTATTTATTGTGCTCTCAACTCAAATGTGTCATGGTATTGTGATAATTGAGGAATACCAAATTTTAGTACATCTTTGTTTGAGTCTTTCATCTATGTCTAGACTCTTAGTTCAACTGGTGCAAGTACTCCATCAAGTGTGACTCATAACAGTTTTAACCTGGGACAGCCACAGCATACATCCTCACCAATTCCAAACAAGAATCATACTAAGTCTACAAAAACTGGTAATGTAAGAGCTTTGGTTATCAATTTTCAATCATTGAAAAACAATTCAGAAGAACTTGGAAATCTCATTGACTCTGCAGACCCAGATATAATCATTGGTAATGAAACCTGGCTTAACAAGGATATTCACTCATCAGAAATGTTCCCACCTGATTATTAGGTGTTAAGAAAATACCGACCTGATGGGTATGGAGGTGCTCTTCTGGCAATAAAAAGGCAGTTTACTGTTGAACCACTGAATAAACAATCAGAAACTGAATCTATATTTGCTAAAATAATTCTGAAAGGAAATTTGGACTTAATTGTGGGTAGTCTCTACAGACCACCAAGTAGTGGCCTGCCCTATATGGCTTCTTTGTGCTCAATCTGTGATTCTTATAAAAAATCAGTGATTTGGTTAGGTGGCGACTTGAATTTACCCGACATTAATTGGGAACAATGTAGTCTAGATGGTCACCAGTACTCAAATGAACTTAATAATGACTTCTTGAATGTAATAAATCAGTGCAATATTGATCAAATTGTATCCTTTCCAACTAGACTTATAATACTTTGGACTTATTCCTTACTAACAAACCAACACTGGTCAACAAATGTACTAGTCTTCCCGGATTAGGTGATCATGATATTGTGTATGTTGACTCTCATATACAGCCTGTAATGAGTAAGCCAGTGAAACGCAAGATCTACCTGTGGAAGCGTGCCATCATAGATGAAATGAAAAGACAGGCCCTCAATTTCAAGAATAAATTTTGGGAAGGGTTCATGGATCAGTCACGAGATGTACATCAGATGTGGGACGACATCAAGTCATCACTCACCAACATACTGGAAAATAATGTTCCATCTAAAATGACATCCACTCGTTATAACCAACCCTGGATTAATACACATATTAAAAAATTGACCAGGAGAAAGAAAAAAAGCTTTATCAAAGCTACAAAAAAAGTAGAAGACCCTCTGATTTTGCCAGATACCAACGTCTGAAAAAAATAACAAGAAATGCCTGTAAAGCTACAGTCCCATAAACATAAAAATACACGTGAGGGCACCGTACGGGCGCCGTGCGATCAAACTCCGCAAGGACCCGTACGAACTCTTGCGTACCCGTACAGACTGTTACGTTTTAACCAGGGTCCGTGAGATGAGCCCTGGATACACGTATCAGTTTCAGAGTCAAATCGTGAACAAAATAGTGGCTAAGTATGGATAAAACATGCATACCTTCCAGCTATGGCTCTTTACGGGTGTGTTGTTTTGTACCATGTGCGTACCGTCACCTTGAAACGCAAGGCTTCCTACGGCCTACGGCTGTCTGCACGTACGGGTCCGTAACAAGCCACGATTTTATGGGACTGAGGCATTAGTCAGCCCACCATGACTATGTGAAGAACCTAGTTGACCCTACGTCAAATGACAACCCGAAAAAATTCTGGAATTACATCAATAGCCGAAATGTGACAGTTCAGGAGTCGCACCACTGAAGTCCACTGATGGTATGACATACTCAGACAACCAGACTAAGGCTGACATCTTAAATAGTCAATTCAGCTTTGTCTTCAACAAGAATGAACCCCATTCAGCTATAAAAGACAAAGGTCCAAGCTCTTATCAACAAATGTCAGACATTACAGTTACTGTGACGAGAGTTGAGAAGCTACTCCGATGTTTAAACCCTCGGAAAGCTATGGGTCCTGATCTCTTACCAACCAGACTGCTTAAAGTATTAGCACTAGAACTGGCACCTGTCTTAACAGAGTTATTCCAGACATCAATCGATACGGGATCCGTTCCTAATAATTGGAAAAAAGCCATTGTCGTACCAATTTATAAGAAAGGAGAAAAGAACAAAGCAGCCAATTATCGACCAGTATCTCTAAAATCTGTTACCTGTAAGATCCTTGAACATATAACTAGCTCCATCATGAAACATCTCGACTGCCACAATATTTTAACCAATGCACAACACGGATTCAGAAAAAGACGGTCATGTGAAACACAGCTCATATTCACTATAGAAGAACTAGCCAGAAACATCGACAACAAAGAACAAACAGACGTCATTCTACTTGATTTTTCAAAAGCATTTGATAAAGTTCCTCACCAACATTTATTATATAAGCTGGACTATTATGGCATACGCAGTACAACACACCTATGGATCAAAGACTTCCTCAGCTCCCGCACACAACAAGTACTTCTTGAAGGATCCAAATCAGACCCTGCACCTGTTTTATCTGGAGTGCCTCAAGGCAGTGTAATAGGACCACGCCTCTTTTTGTTGTTTATCAACGATCTGCCTGATGTAATTTCTCAACAGTCAAGTGTGCGCCTATTCGCAGATGATTGTATACTCTACAGGAAAATCAGCTCTACAGAAGATGCTAAGGAATTACAGGCAGATTAAGACAGGCTTCAACAGTGGGAGGAAGACTGGTTGATGGAGTTTCATACCTAAAAGTGCCAAGTAATACATGTCACAAACAATAAGAACCAACATGAGGCTTCATACAACATCCATGGCCATACTCTGGATTCAGTCAACAGCGCAAAGTACCTTGGAATTCATATTTATAAGACTCTCAGCTGGAACCAACACATAGATATCACTACAAAGAAGGCTAACACCACCAGGTCATTTATAGCTCATAACACCTACCATTGTCCTTCAAAAACCAAAGATCAGTGCTACAAGACCTTAGTCAGACCAATCTTGGAGTATGGCAGTGTCATTTGGGACCCGTACACCAAAGACAACATAGACAAGCTTGAAATGGTACAACGGAGATCAGCTAGGTATGTTACTGGTGACTATCACACTACCAGCAGTGTGACAGCGATGATGAAACAACTGCATTGGGACTCACTACAGCAGAGACGTACCCAATCCAGAGCAGTTATGATGTTCAGGGTCATTCACAACCTTGTTGACATCCCATCCCAGCATCTTATACCAGCCATCACCCATCGTGGACATGACCAGAAATCTGTCATACCCTATACTAGAACCCTGACGTACCAACATACATTCTTTGGTGATGGCATTAGAATTTGGAACTCCCTCGGACAATCAGTGGTAGACAGTGCATCACTAGAAGTATTCAGATCTAGGATGCAGAGAATACAACAACCACTGGATAGACCGTACTCCGTGATGTATGTAGTGTATAATGAACTGTAAGCTTGTTTATTTAAAAAAAAAAGATTTTAACGGTTAAGTGTCCTTGTTCCGGGCATGCTTACTTTTAAACCACAGTACGTAATACACCAGAGGTGGACTGTACTATTACGGAAGAAGAAGAAGATCAAACCATTAAGATTCGTGTAAAGTCTTGGTGTGGACCAAATTACAATTATGTACATTCCATTTTTTTCAACTGTCAAAGTTTGAATAAGTTCACGGTAAATGATTACACACTATCCCTAATATCCTGAGTGTTATTTTTTTAATAGACAAAGAGCGCGAAGTCACCGTGAAACTATTCATGTTTTGATAGTCGAGAAAAAACGAACTTTACTTATAGTAAAGATGGAAATTTTTATCCGGGCAAATAAAAACTCGAGGACTCGAACTACAGACTTAAACTATAGCTCGTTTAGGATAACTTTAGACAAACGACTCAGCACACTCAAGCACACGTACACCTACACATCCCTGAGGTGCGTTCAACAATGTGAGTGCTCGGGACGACATTGAGCGCCGCGCAAGTGCTGCAAGTGCTCGCGATTCAGCTCGAGAGGTGTTTCGCTTAGATATCAAAGATGGCGGCTAAAGAAAATTCAGTTTTGTATTTTATGATATTATCCCTGAAAAGTGGGATGCAAACGTATGTGTTACTTGTTTCACAGTACATATACATGCAATTTATAGAATAGAAACTTTTTGGTACAGTAAACTATATCATATTGATTCATATATGATATGAGAAAGATCTATTGTATCAGCAGACAAAAATGTTTCCCGCCCGGTATTTTCAATAATGAGCTATTTGACGCCATCTTGGATTTTACAGCGGACGCTTGCAAGCGTTCAATAGCCTAACAATTCGCAAAGGCGCTCGATAAAGCGCTCACATTGTTGAACACCTCTAGTCTATTTGATATGGTCTATTTGACTGGTAAACGAATTTTCAAAAAACAAAAACGCTTGTATAATGCTCACCATGACACAGTCTGTGTAAAATTTGAGACAGAAAGTAGATTTTGAATAGAATTGTTCATAGAACTCGTCGAGACGAAATAGCGTCATATGAACGTACAACATAAAAAAATGGAGTATAAGTGATTTTAACAAAAGAATAGTCTTCAATTATAGGGTGGAATGAATATATTCAGGAATATCTTTTTATTATCTATATAAAAAAAAACAAGTGATATATACACTCTTATTCACTGATCGAGCCAGACGTACTGATTAATTAATTTTGTTTTAACAGGAAAAATACATAATATGAGCTGCAATAAATGCAATAAACACTCATTTTCAATAAGAAAGCGCCAACTACTTTTTGAAAATGTTGAAAAATGAATTGTTTAGTTGAATCACAAATAGTTCATTTTTCGTTTGTTCGATATGTCTAGTTTACGTTTGTCAAATATTTCCATCATCATTCCAATGATTTTTTAGATATGACAATTTAAAAATCATCACTCAAAATCTCTTGAACTGCTAGGTTAAGGTTCGTTAATACGGATACCCCATACAACAAATTAAATTACTCGACTAACTTGCAAGCTAGGAATTGAATAATAATAAAAGACTTTAGAGTAAATATTACCCAAATTCAAACGGATATACTTAACATTGTACAGTACCTATATTATTTTCCATCAGCATTGACAGATAATACAAAAAATATTGTTAGAACAGGAATACCAAACCTTATTTAAACATTCATGGTATTTATGTCTATTGCAAATAATAATAGGAGATTATTCACTTAGTTTATATTCAAACAGATGCATTAAAGAATTGAGCGATATGTGCAATATAAGTATAACTCAATGTATACATCATTGGCAGAAATTAGCAGATCAACTGCAATGGCGATCTCGTTACGAACCTTACATTGGACTTGTTTTAGCCAAGTAACTCAAACTTTACACGTTTAAAAATGTTGTATGCATGAAACATGTATTTAACTAACATATAACTGTTAAAACACAATATCAAACTTCAACAGTATAGTACATGTTGCAATGGCATTGAATAATTGTACTTTTTATTAGAACGTTTTTGTGGAATTCAATATATATGACATTGATAGACCTAATTTAAATATTTGATTGTTGAAACACTTGCATAGTAATATCGAGTGACAGATACAATCTAAATATCGCTAAAACATACGCCATTGACAGAAACTAGCTTATCAACTGTTAAGATGATTTTGTTACGAACCTTACATTGGTTTTGTACTTGTTTAAGCCAAGTAATTCAAAATTTACACGGTAAAATGAAATCTTACATGCTTGAAATATTTATTCAACTAACATATCATAGCTAAAAGACAATTTAAAACTTCAACAACCATACATATCTTCATGATAAGCCACAACTCGGAATGTGTTTTTTTCTTTTTTTGTGATGTTGAGCTGTCTGTGTAGTACTGCACTTTCTTGAGTAAAGGAACCAGTTACTTAATACTTGGTATGACTTGGTATCTATGAATGTCAGCAGTGCACTTGCAGTTATAATTGAAAACAATAAATTTATGTCAAAATTGTTTGTCTTTTGTTGAAAAAAATGTTCAGAAAATGAACAAAAATTTAGTAAGGTTCGTTACCACTGGTAACGCGCTAAAACATGTGCTATAGAAAGAACTGCATAAGACTGTACACCAGTGTAACTTTCAAAAGAGTCTTACGGCGTCCAGACCCCCCTGGAATTTTCAAAATGTACCTGTCCATATGTGAATTTTTTGACTGCTGATCCTTTTTAAAGCCACTATATGAAGACATAATCATTCACAGTAAACTTTAAAACTATTTTACAACCATGAAGTTGTCATAAATAAAACATGCATTAAAGACACGATTAACAGTTCAAACCATTCTGCTTTCTAAATTTGAGTTTGACAAAGTGTCAAATTCTTAAAAAAGTAGGGTATTTTTATAAGAGCCAACTATATTCATTTACACACTGATGTTTAAAAACCTGGTCCAAATTAGTTTAAAAGCTTAATTAAGTAATTAAAAAGTAAGTTTTCTCTGTAATAAGCCTTCATCTTTAACATACTGAGACCAAAACTATTGTTTCAAGTATTGACAACCAAATTCTACTTTCGGTTTTGTTTTACTTTCACTTTGAAATACAATAAATAACATGAACATATCCAAGCAATAATTGCATTTATTAAAAAAATCTTGTTCACCAGAGGTGTTTGAAATAGATAAATGTCTATTTTCTTTCCAGTCTAAAAACAGTGTTACGTTTGATATGGGGGCTTTAAGTAGCATGGAGCAAATCCTCTCGGTGCTTGACACAGATTTGATGGTTATGTAGTTTTATTATAAATATATTGCATTACTCTGCTAAAAGTGTGTAAAATAGTTGTGGTTTGAAAGTTTGGACCCCCCCTAAAAAAAGTTCGGACATCCCCCTCCTAGAAAAAAATCCTGGATCCGCCCCTGAATGAGATTGACATTGCAGTCGATAAATATTTGTTTATTATCGTATATGCTTAGCTTGACTAACTTTGTAAACCAAGTACTAAGTTTTTTTATTTAAACCAAATAAATATAAAATTGGCGAGTTTATCTGATAACCGAAACTCAACTTACCCAAGGGCACGCTTAACATACAAAAGTAATACTTAATACAGTCTGAATCCTTTTAAAGTCGAAATGTATTGAACAGGGGCGGATCCAGAATTTTTTTCCCCTTGGGGGTCCGGACTTTGTCTATGGGGGTCCGAACTTTTCCTAGGGGTGTCCAAACTTTCGAACCACAACCACACTATACACTTTATACAAATTTTGCAGAATAATGCAACACATTCTGAATAATAACTACATAACCATTAAACCTATGCATCTAATCATTAAAAATTGCTTCATGCTACTTAAAACTGACTTACAGTCAAGAAATACACTTATGGACAGGTACTTATTCTATATTATATACATTATATTCTAGTTTTGTGTCATGGGCGTGTAAAAATCAAACTTATAAACATCGTCCTTATATCTTTGGACTCGTTAACACGTAAGTCGCGATATTATAAATACATTTTCGAAGTATTTGTTCTTATAAAAATAAAATAACTTGTTCAGTAAGTATTTATGACTTAGTAGATCAGACTGTAGACATCATACTCACTTGTTTTATATTTTATATATACTTATAGAATGTTTATGAATAGATTTCCCCCATTTTTAAACGCCATTTATTTTATACAAGTATATTTATTATATGTGTATCACTTGGTATGCTAAACTAAACTTCTCCAATTTCTTCCACCACAAACAAAATACACAATAATCTTAGTTGTTAATGAATAAATGACATAGGCGGATCTAGCGGGGGTAATAATTACGCACAAGATAAAATAGAACTTTTGAATGATATTAACAACCTCAAATCTTTAGACATATTGGTTTTGTAGGTCATTGTTTTAATTTGTAAGAATCATTGTAAGGTCGATTTAGACATCGCCAATCAGTTAAATATTCTTTAGTGTTGTTATAACCATGATTTTGCATTAATTGGTTCACAAGCATTGTTTTGATATGAATTTGAAACACATTTAGGTGTGTCAAATATGTAATTCTCCACGGAAGCAACAATTTTCATCATATAAGACTGGAAAATGTTCAGTCAGTCTGTTTACATATTAAAACTACTGTAATAATGTGAATGTGATATGGATTCAATTTAATTCAGTGATCATGTAAATCGATATTATTTCAATTTATGCTCCGTAACGAAATGAATTTCCATTCTCAATAAAAGAGACATATACATGTTTTTCCACTTAAAGAAATATGTCAATGGATTTAAGAATAATTCTAAATTTTTAAATATAAAAGTCATCCATCACACAGATTTCAGATTGAAAATAATAACCGTTTGTATCTTCCATAAATTATATCATATTGTATGTCAAGTACTTATTACGGAGAATAGTCGTTTCGGAACACATGGGTTTCGTAAGAGTTTCCCTCAATAAATATAGAAGTAACAAGAAATGTAAGCGTAACTTGCACACTTGATCACACCCATGTTCAATGGCAAACAACAATTTAATGTAAAAACACCTATATTGTCGCGAGCAACTGTGCTACGCTCGTTATGGAAGCATAGTTTCTCTAATGCGACATTTAAAAAATTGAGTTTGGAGTTAATTTATTAATAGGCTTATGGACAAATAAGATTCAAACTTTGTTTTACACAATATTTGATTCATTGTAATATTAGTAAATGGTTTAACAATTAAGAACAATGCCTTTTTTAATGTAATTTAACCATGCAAACATAATTACGGTAACATAGGACTGTTTTGGAGACAACTCTTAAATGTGGAAAATCTTAGAATTTCATTTTTCGTATCAGTAGAATATCTTTAAGATCATACAATACACTGCAAATATATTGCAAATAAATACATATTCTAAGCTTTAGTAAACCTTAGATTACTTATTTTTCAAAGTAAATATAAAAAAATGAGCTGGGGACACGGCATTTTTCTACTTATATAAGTTTTTGCTTAGCAAACTTTTGCCAAAAGGCGTAAGTTTTCAATGTTTCTTTTGTACCACTTTAGCAACAACAATCTAAGTTAACATTTTCAAGTGATTATGCCGATAAGTTTTGTTTCAAGTTGTGTATGTAGTCGTATATAACCTGGAGACACGTTTTTTTTTCCAAAATGGTAAGGTTTTCTGGAGAATGGCTGTTCTATGTCCGGAAATGTCCATGTTAGCTTGTGAACTGTAGTTGTTCACTCTAAGTCCTCAGCACAAAAATATCTTTGCAAATTACCTAGTTTACCACCTGACTCAAATGTTTTGCTGAGAATTCAAAGCTGACGATCCATAGCCACGGAACCCATTGAGAATTTTCGAGGAAAGAGAGGCACTTAAAGTAGGAGATATTTCATGCATTACATGATGTCATTCAATCTTTTTGTCTATAAAGTCTAAGTTTCATGCAATCTGATTTAAAACCAATCTAAAATTTTACAGAGATTTAGTTTCATACTTATGGATGTTCACCGACTTTACAGTTATTACCATTTGCCTTCAGGCTATACTGGTATCTATCTGCCTAGAAAGATTTTACTCCGCTTATTAATGCAGCCGACAAATTGGCGCAACGGAATTATGCCACCTTCGCAGGTACCCATTAACCCTGAATGGAATGAAGCAATCGCAGGTAATTTTTGCTCAAGGAAATTAGCAGTGCCCCTATATGATTTGAGTCCTCTCAATTCCTGATCACTCGTCACACCACTTGAATCTTGCACCTGGTAACATCACTTTATTATTATTTCAGAGGGAATATCAAAAAGAAGAAAAAATGGCCGTTGGCGAACCGGGTAAGAATTTTAGAATTAAGTTGATTGTGTTGGAAAAAGGAAGACAAACTCCAATTAAAGTAATTTATTCCACGACGCGTTTGACATAGGTCTTCTTCAGGTGGATAACAATTAATAAAGAATTAAGTTGATACATTTTGTATGGTGGTCACACACGGAGCTGCTACTTTTGAAATTCTGAATAAACCACAGGAGCTTGACATTCTGTATCGTACTTGAAAACCTCTCCTTATAATAAAATAGTTTTTATTATAAGGAGCAGGGATTTTTTTCATACTACAATACAGAATATCACGCTTCTGTGAATTAACATACATAAAATGATACATGTATGAACTTAAAACTCCACCATAAGTGTACTCATCTACATGTATTTGGTTCAATCTATACGAAATTTTGACTAAAAATCCTGGGGTCGATAAATAGATTCTGGGGGAGGGTGGTACAAAAACTTCGGTGGATCGAGTTTGTCATGAAGTACTCTCAACAGTGAGTTGTTCTCTCAACTACTATTGTATTAAGTAAATGCAAGACTATACCAAAATTATTTCTGTTAACTTATCAAATTCAGAATGTGAAGGCTATATTTGAAATTATTTAACTAAAAGCTTTACTAATTTTACTGATCTTGGTTCCAGTTTCACGAACATTTGACAAGATCAAATCATGTTAACCTTGGTAATTATTGGTCTTTGTTTAAGAATGTTTGCATTATTTAAAATTGTTGAAATATCTGAAAAGCGACTGAGAAATGTTCATAAATGTTTTAACTTATTTGTAAATCTTAACATCGGACTCAGACGTAAGAAACAGATTAATGATAACAAATATTAATTTCAAATCAATTTTCCTATTACTTTCAAATTCACATTAAATTGTATTGTAGTTTTTCTTTGTTTCATCACCTAAAAACGCTTATCAAGTGCATTAGTATTTAATAAAAGTTTTCAAACTTGCGACTACATGGGATTCTTCTTATGTTTAATTTCAGAATATGTAACACTTGGAAAAAAATGAGACGATCAAAATGATTGTGGATCCTGTTAAATGAAGTGTTCGCGAATTTTTGATATTTTTTTGTTTTGTTTTGTTATAGATTTGAATATACCGAGGCCAAATTTATATAGTCTAGTACAAGACCCAGAGTTTTCTAGACAAATGGCTGACAGAATAGTGGCTAGGGTGGTACAAGGAGACAGAGAATCCATGGAGACACCACCAGTTACAGAATCCATGGAGACACCACCAGTGAGAGAATCCATGGAGACACCACAAGTTAGAGAATCCATGGAGACACCACCAGTTAGAGAATCCATGGAGACACCACCAGTGAGAGAATCCATGGAGACACCACCAGTGAGAGAATCCATGGAGACACCACCAGTGAGAGAATCCATGGAGATACCACCAGTTAGAGAATCCATGGAGACACCACCAGTTAGAGAATCCATGGAGACACCACCAGTGAGAGAATCCATGGAGACACCACCAGTTAGAGAATCCATGGAGACACCACCAGTTAGAGAATCCATGGAGACACCACCAGTTAGAGAATCCATGGAGACACAACCTGTTAGAGAATCCATGGAGACACCACCAGTTAGAGAATCCGTGGAGACACCACCAGTTACAGTATCCATGGAGACACCACCAGTTAGAGAATCCATGGAGACACCACCAGTTAGAGAATCCATGGAGACACCACCAGTTAGAGAATCCATGGAGACACCACCAGCTAGAGAATCCATGGAGACACCACCAGTAGAGAATCCATGGAGACACCACCAGTTAGAGAATTCATGGATACATCACCAGTTAGAGAATCTATGGAGACACCACCAGTTAGAGAATCCATGGAGACACCACCAGTTAGAGAATCCATGGAGATACCACCAGTTAGAGAATCCATGGAGACACCACCAGTAGAGAATCCATGGAGATACCACCAGTTAGAGATTCCATGGAGACACCACTTGTTAGAGAATCCATGGAGACACCACCAGTTAGAGAATACATGGATACATCACCAGTTACAGAATCTATGGAGACACCACCAGTTAGAGAATCCATGGAGACACCACCAGTTAGAGAATCCATGGAGACACCACCAGTTAGAGAATCCATGGAGACACCACCAGTTAGAGAATACATGGATACATCACCAGTTACAGAATCCATGGAGACACCACCAGTTAGAGAATCCATGGAGATACCACCAGTTAGAGATTCCATGGAGACACCACCAGTTAGAGAATCCATGGAGACACCACCAGTTACAGAATCCATGGAGACACCACCAGTTAGAGAATACATGGAGACACCACCAGTAACAGAATCCATGGAGACACAACCAGCCAGAGGTAAGTATCCATGAATTTCTGGGGAAAATGTTATATATGTAATGACATAGATTTCTTACTCGAAATAAGCAGCCGTTCTCCAGAAATGGTTACCATTTTGAAAAACACGTGTCTCCAGGTTATATACGACTATATACACAACGTGAAACATCACTTATGGTTTTAATCATTTGGAAATGTTAACTTAGATTGTTGTTGTTAAAGAGGTACAAAAAAAACATTGAAAACTTACGCCTTTTGGCAAAAGTTTGCTAAGCAAAAACTTCAATAAGTAGAAAAAGGCCGTGTCTCCAGATCTATTTTTAATATTTGCTTTGAAAAATAATTAATATAAGGTTTGTTATTGCTTGTAATATGTATTTATTTTTCATATATGGGTAGTGAATTGTATGATTTTAAAGATATTCTACTGATACGAATATGAAATTCTAAGATTTTCTACTTTTTAGGTTTGTCTCCAAAACAGTCCTATGTTACCGTAACTATTTTCGCATGGTTAAATTACTTTCCAAAAGGTGTTGTTGTTAATTGTTAAACCGTTTACTAATACTACAATGAGTCAAATATCGTGGGAAACAAAGTTTGAATATTATATGTCCTAAGGAGAATGAACAAATTAAGCCCAAACTCAAATTTTTAAATGTCGCATTTAAGAAACTATGCTTCCATAACGAGCGTAGCACAGTTGCTAGCGACAATATAGATGTTTTTACATTGAATTGTTGTTTGCCACTGTACATTGGTGTGATCAAGTGCAAGTAACGCGTACATTTATTGTTACTTCTATATTTATTGAGGGAAACTTTAACGGATCACGGGGATTCCGTAACGACTATTCTCCGTAACAAGTATTTGACATGCTATATGATACAATTTATGGAAGAAACAAGCTGTTATTGTTTTCGATATTCCTCTTTTGATCATTTGATCATGTTAAAAGCAAAATTAGGCCTTAGCACTAACAATTACGGTACATGTGTAAGAAAACATATTTTAGTGCAGGTACAGGATGAAGGATAAATATGAAATCTGTGTAATGGATGACTGTCATAGTATTAATATTACAATTATTGATACATTCATTGACATTTTTTTTTAAGTGGAAAGAAAAAATGTTGATGTCTCTTTAATTGAGAATGAAAATTCATTTCGTTACGGAGTATAGAGGGCTTGTTACGGAACATAGATTGTAATAATAACGATTTATGCGATCATTGAATTGAATTGAATGCATTTAACATTATCACAGTACTTTTACTACGTAAACAGACTAACTGAACGTTTTCCAGTCTTATATGATGAAAATTGATGAAAATAGTTGCGTCCGTGGAGATTTTCAGATTTGACACACCTGTATGTGTTTCAAATTTGTAACAAAACAATATTTGTGTAACCAATTTATGCAAAATTATGGTCATAACAACAATAAAGAATATTTAACAAATTGGCAATGTCTGAATCGAATTACCAATGATTCTTACACATTAAAACAATGACCTAAAAATATCAGCATGTCTAAAGATTTGAGAATGTTGATATCATTCAAAAGTTTCATTTTATCTTGTGCGTTATCAGTTGAAATTTCCAGTTATTGCTTCGAAAAAATGTCTTCACCACTGATGACCAATATCAACATGAGCACCCATCAGAGACGTTGCACAAAGACAATTTTAAACGTCTCTTGCACCTACGACACATATATTCAAAATCCGAATAAAACAGCTAGGAATTTCGGAACGCATAAAATATGATGGAACATCTCATCAAATTTCTTTAAAGACCACATCTGCTAAGCTAACTTTAGATACCATACTATTTATTATTATTTAATGATATTCTTACTTTATTAACTTTTATCATGGGGTAAGAAACAAGTAAATACTTTAATAAGTGATTGCAGTATTTTAATGAAATAAAATATATTACAAAATAAATTTAGCAATACCAAAGTGTTTGCCAGTTCAATTTTAGAAATACTTTGTAAATACACATATGACAAAACAGTTTCCTTTCATTTTAGGTATATATATCAAATGCAGTGTTTGACCAAAGTTAAATTTAAGCTAAACTATGCATAAAATTTATAAAAAATGTTTCTGGATTTGATTTCATTCCAAAATGTGATTGTTAATATAAAAATGTTTCTCACTAGTTTTAGTCTGATCGCGTCCTCGAGTTTTAATTCGCCCGGATTTAAAATTACCCATTTTACTGCATAATAGTTATTTGGCCTACACGGTCACCAAAAATTATTACGTCAAACCCAAACGAATGGGTTGTTAATATAATCATTTCCCATCGTGGTGCTTAGCATATGTTCCGTAACGCCGCTTGGCGTAGTAATTTTTCGCAAATAGCTAATTTATTGACTATTTATAATGTTCATCACGATCAGTGTCGTATATTTCATATATCTACATGGTATACACACTAGAACATATCAGTAAAAGTGCATTTTAGTTAGGTTAATACCATCATACTTACTTCATATGTCTCATTTGTTATATTCAAAGCTCAGTATTATTGTAATTTTGTAATATGGCAACACTTAAACTTAAATTTTGTTAAAAACATAAGGAAATACTCTGTGCTGTTAATAAATCATACTTTTGTATTGTTTAATCGATATTAAAATGTAGTTTTGTTCGAGTTGGCAAGACTTTCTAATTTTTACTATGTTCCGTAACTCCATGGCACATCAAATATGTCATTATGTATGAGCATACAGTGTCATGTTTCAAACTAATTTACATTTTATTTTGTGCCTTATATGTTGTAGTTTTCATCAATTTGGAAAAGAATGGTCCACATGTCTGTATGTGACAAATACACATGTTGACATAATTGTGTTACGTTATCTTATCTTAACAACAAAAAATGATGATGACTTCTACATGCGCTATTCTGACAATCATGTATATATTGCGAAGTAGTTTGCTTAAATTTGTTTCACTACTCACCATTGAATGATATTCCATACTTACATGGACAGAAATACAGACTTGCATTTTAAAACTAGGTATCTATTACTTGAGCTCGTGATTCTATGCTCCGTAACGTAGGAGTTGACGTATAGTTTTTGAACTCGTATATCTTTCTCAGTCTTAGAATGGTGTGCGTTATATTTTTGTTTCGAGACCACGAAGGTTTGAATTTTGCAATTATGTTAAAAAATAAACGTTTACAGTAAGTTCATTTTTCGACATTTCACTTTTCAAAATGGTAACGATTTCTGGAGAACGGCTGTAAGATTGAGTAATTGCATGCTTTAAAAACGCACCCCAAGTAAGGTTTATCTTCCATAACTTAATATATTTCAGTATATTTTAATGATATAACGTTGAGAGCCTGCTCCATCTGATAAATAATAGTGATGGGTATCGCGAGAAAAAGCGTATCGCGATATATTGCGATATTCACTTCTCGTATCGCGATACGTATCGGGATTTTTTATTTCTTAGGTTAAAGTACATTTTAATTCAATTTTTGCTGTCATTATAAATAAAACGAATGAACTAAAGCTGTATTATATACTTTTATTATTGTATTGTTGTATTATATGTATAATCATAGTATTAACTTGGGAATGTAAGAACTAAATAAACAGAGATGTTTCACAATACTTACATGTCTTTAAGCCGTGAACTGATTAGATGATCGGGATTACCGAATGCAGTGGTCATACGCAATAGTGAACAATTCGATATGATAGATAGTGTTCGGAATTCAAAATTGTGTGTTTTTTAATGAAGGTACAAATAGACTTTAACAGTTACAATGACAACATGTATAAAGAAAACAATATGATTAATTTTGTGTCCCATATTTTTAAGCTAAAATGTATAAAATCATTATTTGTACCTACATGGAAAAACCTAAAACCTTAGTTCTGGATACTGTCTATAAATAACCTGTATGAAGACAGTTCATGTATTCATCTATTTCAGTTAATTCAGAATTACGAACACTCCGTCTGGTTGACGAACTCACAAGACAATTAAATGCTGCTAATACTGAAATTAGCGAACTGAGAAGACAAGTAAATGCAGCTAATACAGAAATTGAGAACCTGCAACAACCGCGTTATTGCATTACTTGTCTGAGCTGCGATCCATGTGTCCTTCTACCTTGTAAACATGTGTGTGTATGCGAAACATGTTTTCCCCAATTAAACGGGAGGTGTCCAGTATGCCGTAGAGCTGTTAATAGTATAATGAAAGTTTACTTTCCGTAAAACATTAACAAATTTTTATATGGTAATACCAATACTAACGATTGGCTTCAAGATCAGCGTAACCACAAAATTGTCATAAATATGAAAAGTTATACATATGTGGAAGTATGCTAGAAAAAAACGTGCTTATGATCAACTCTTTAATTTTGTAAAAATGAAGAAAGATTATAAGTCTTGCGTAAGGGAGGGGAGAAAATTTTAAACGCAAATCTGAACCATTGATCAGTTTAGTTTACAGCTATGAATTGGCCTGCGTCAGTCTAATTATGCAATGCTACCTTAAAAGGGAAAAGTCGTCTCTATATCTATTGGAAAATAGATTATATAACACATTTTTCTGCATTAACAAATTTGATTGATCGGGAATCACATGTAAGTAGGAGCAGAAGTCCAGTTGTAGGAGGCGCGCTTACGGATCGAGAGGTCCGAGGTTCGATCCCCAATAGAGGCACTGCTAATTTCCTTGAGCAAGAAATTAACCTGCAATTGTTCCACTCCACCCAGGTGTAAATGGGTACTGTGAGGAATCGCCTGTCAGAAGGTGATTTCTATGATCAGAAGTTAACGTACAAGATTGTAAAGTCGGCTGAGCTAGGGATTCTATATAACACGGATTTGTAACGAAGTGCTTTTTGAATTTTCTCGGTCGTCACTGTCTATATCTGGCTGAAGCAGGCTGCACTAACTATTCCAGAGTTTAAAAACTTGATTTATGTTCTTGTACATTACTTCCATGCAATTTGTAATTGTTTCTGAAGATTTTGACAAAAAAAATTGTAAAAATATTACTGTAGGTGATGTAAAATGGGGCTAAAAATGGCAGATCAGCGGGAAAATGCATTATTTTAAGAAACTGTCTGTGGGCGTAATTTACCTCAAAGTCATCTAAAAACACATTTTTCCTAACATTTATGTCAATTTGAATGGTACTGGTACAACATTTCATGTGAATATCTTTATTTAAACTTGTTATACTTGTTTTCCGTATTGGCCGAAATAATAGCGACGACAGTGAAATTTGATGAAGATCTATTACATTTACTTATTGTTACAAATCCCTGTTATATAAAATCCCTGCATAGTGGAACTTTTTTTAAATTTTTACTGGTCATAGTGTGGACATTGACAGTATATCTGTCGCTCAACAAACATTTATTTACTACTTGCAACGATTTACATAAGCTAAATACAAATGTAAATGGTTGTATTAATATAAACTTTGACAGTAATCATTATGTTGAAATTGTTTTGTTCAGTTATGTTGGTGCATACACTAACTCCGCACAAACCATTCATAAATTTATTTTTATTGTCCATGAGGGCATAAGTACTGTGCATGATTCCAGTATTGTTGTTTAAAATCATTGAAATTAGTGTATGCATCGCCGACAGTTGAATAAAACACAACAATACGTTCGTGTACTTATCTTACTTTGTAAATATGTATATATGTCATTGCATGTTATGTCAGTTAATTAATGTATAATGTTAATGATTGTGTAAATGTTTTTTACTCTCCGGTTTCGGGGTAAAACGGGTATACTGTTATTGTTAATATGTATAATATTTAGTAATCACACCATTAGTGGCCTTTTTGTTTGAAAGTTTTGTACAGTGTAAATGTTTTACTCTCCGGTTTCGGGGTAAAACGGGTATACTGTTATTGTTAATATGTATAATATTTAGTAATCACACCATAAGTGGCCTTTTTGTTTGAAAGTTTTGTACTAACACCTGTTATACAAATTGTATATAATGAACAATCTAATTTATTTGTTAATAACGTTAATCATATTTATAATGATAAATAAAATGTATATAAACAATACTGTATTTTGTGATAATACAGAACCCTAACTTCCTATTGATGTATCATCAAAATCAATTGGCTTTAAGTCGAGTGGTCTAAATATCATTCACGTTCCCAAAGGCTATCAAGATTCTCGATACTCTAGATAGATCGATAATCTTGATAACCTCGGGGTACGAGAATGTCTAAATATATATAGGAACCTAGCTTTTCTTCTCAAATAAGTATTTGGAACTTAAAAATCGTATGGTATTGCAATGATATAGCGACAATGCAACCATTCTCATGCTATGTAGTCATTAGATTTATTACGTACTGCTAAAATCACATGCTGGCAGTCGGCACAGTTCTGAGTCAAAGTTATGATACATGTACAAGTATACATATATTAAGATTGCGGAAGAGAAGCCTTTGCTGTTAGGTAAGTGCATTATTGATATATAAGTATAGTTTTGTTATATTAACCTGTCACAACTTGAATAATTACACAGTCGTTGAATGTGTTATTATTCCACTTCTTTTTAACCATTGAGTCTCCTATCAATATTAATTATTTATAATCTAACTATATATGCAGCGAATTTGAATATCCGAGAAATAGCAAGTTTGAAATAAGTTAAAAATAACAGCTTCCGTGACCGTGTAATTATTCAAGTTGTGACAAGTTAACAAAATAGAACTATAGTTAGGTAATATTTACAAGTACCTACAGTAGAGCCTCTCCTACAGAACAACACCAACTGGGAGAGACAATAGCGTGCTGCTGTTAAGAGCTTGTCGTTAGTTAAATTCAATTATAAGGGAAATATCAAAAGCTTGTAGTCAAGCAGAGGATTTGTTCTGTAGAGGTCCGCTCTGCAGAGGTTATTTATAACAACATGTTATAACAACAAATGCTGTAACCGATAAATACAACAACACCGAAGACTAAACAGTAAGTTTATTATTTTGCATAATGTATATCAACAAGTATCTACATCAAAAACGATTAGAAACATCATCACAGATTCGATTGAACTAAAGTTACCATTAAGAAAAAACATGAGATGTCGTCTATGTTTAGGTGCAGAATAAATCATAAGCACGAGCTTTACTGTGCTAAAATGTAATTTAATTAATTTTTTAAGCACGAGTTATTCAATATTTAATAACTGCATAAAAATGGACGCCTTTGTGACTTGTTTGTCGGGTTCTTTTTGTCGAGTTCTATCTGGCTATAGTGACAATATCTTATCATTGTGAAAATTTTCAGCGATCAGTCATTACAAATCACTATAAATGTTAACAAATCAGAGGGTTTGAACAACCAACAGCAGTACAGGTATTGAACAGCGACACGATTATTCAACACGAAACTACAATGAGCCAGGGATTTTATATAAAATGTTATAAAGAATCCCTGATGAGCTAATACTCGATTATTTCTTGTTTAAGTAAAATTTTAGTTCAGAACAAACTTTTCGGTGAAAAAAAAATAAAATAAATAAATACTAAAATACAAATACATGTAAATGTAAAAATGGAACAAATATCACTTTTGCCGATTTCAAAAGAATACTGACGGATGAGCTTATCATAAATCAAATAAGACTTCATGTATATAAATAAAATAGAACTGAATAATAAAAGAACACGACGTCGTTTTACCATAAAACAAACTATCTATTCTTATCACATTTCTTACATACAACCCAACACCTTTCATGACTTTCGTTAGATTTTGTCAATTACAGTATAAAGTCCAAGATCAGGAGGAAACCTATAGGTTTTAACTGGACACCATCTTGGATAAACTGACTAAATTACTGTAAAATGACACTCATAACCAAAATCAAGTTATAAGTCTAATGTACTCGCCAACTTTCTTCCTTCATAGAAATATATTCCAAACATACACTCATATGAAGACTAAGATAGAGCTATAATAGGTGATAGATCATCTTATATCTCTGACAAGTTTGTCAACATTTTATTGACACTTGTAGAAATACTCTGTATTTTCAACCAAGGTATGTTCTTATGCTACTTCTTATCAACTTTTGGCAAACTGCACAATTACTCAGCGCATGCGCACATTCGACACAGGAAACCATGTGACCGCATGGCAAATATAAAATATTTGCATCGTGATCATTGCAAATCTTGCATGCACTCTTATCCTGATGTGGTTCGTTTTCAACCGAAGGAATATTGCCTGAAACATAAAATAATATTCTAATATGATATAACAGAATGCGTTAACACCAAAATATATTATTATTATATACATGTACATGTATTTATTCTCTAGTCATTTGTGCATGACTAGTAAATATGTTCATATCCAGAACTACTGGAATCTAAAAAGCTTGTCAACCTTATTGGCTGTTGACGGAGCATGTTATGATATACTTAATATCTTTTAAAAGGTACGTATTTTTTTATAAAGGATTTTAATTGACGTCTTAAAATTCAAGTCAGTATTATGGGCAGGTCATCAATCCCCTAGGAAAGTTAAACTAAAAATGCTATATTAAGATGTTATAAAATTGATGTCATCTATATCAAAAAGAGATATCTACCATAGTTATCGTATTAACTCATTCGGAAAACCTCATCCTTTCATTAAATGTATGATTCCATGAGTTATTCCTAGCAATTGGCCGAGGAGTTCCGAATGCGTTTAAACTATTTTGTTTTGAGGGCAGATGAATCCAAATTAGGTTTGATACTGTTGTGCACATTTTCAATATTTATACACATGCAGCATGAATAAGTTATGTATTTAATGTTTTAGATTTGTAATAAATACATAAAAATTACAGAAATTTGTTTTAAATAAGTCATTGTGTTTTCTCTTAAAGTAAAGTTCAATCGATCAGTCTGTGTAAAATGAATTAACCAATTGAAGTCAAATTAACCACTTATGACCAGTTCGATAATGATTCAACCATTTGGAATCCAATCAACTATGCACTGGCTAATCTGTATTTAAACTAAATCAACCATTTGTATGCCTATCGATCACTAAATGACCAGTCATTATACGTGTGCCATCTTAAAGTTGCTTGGATTAAATAACTTGCTGTAACTTTATACAGTACATATCAAATTACTGCTCATGATATTGCAATTGCTTATAAGTAGTGCAACAATCAATTTTTAATGTTTTAAAGATACAGATATATTGGAAAACAGAAACATTGTCCATGTCGACCTCTAAATTAACCAGTATTGGCCACTTTCGGAAGTATTGACCACCGCGGTTAAACCGGTTTCAACTGCTGGTTAAAACCGCCCGGGCAATACTTTGCCAACACTGGTTTAATGAGTTAAAATTGGTGTAGAAACTGAACCCAATCTGATTAAAACCCGATCCAAATTTTCCGCTCGCATACTCGCTAATTTCCTGTGCGACAACGCTCTACAGGATATCTGTTTACGGAGATTGAACTAAACCGTTTGATATTTCAATATGTTATAAAACAATATACAGTAAAGTTCCGTTATTAAGACCATCAAAAGTCGAATGTCTTAATAACGAAATGGTCTTATTATAGAGAGGCTTTTGTTCACAGATTAAGCATTTGGGTCTTAATAATTGTCAAAAATCGCATGATTTTGAAATAACTGAAGTGGTCTTAATAGCGGAACTTTACTGTTTCTAGAAATGTTATCTAATATAAGGATACACGTACCTGTGATAGTTGAAGACGCCATATCAGTAAAGATTGTTTGTTCTCTTAGTGTTCAATAGAAGATTATTCACGTGGTTTCCTGGAAACGTTTGTCTTCTTGGTTCGGTTGAAGATTTATCAAGCAGAAATTCAAGTAAATGTTGAATCTTAAGTTTAGCTGAACCTGTGGCAAAAGAATCGGTTATAAAGTTATACCATTTAAGGGGTTCATCAATTGTTGAAATTGACAATAACTATCAGGTGGGTGGGGTAACTAAATATATGTAAATTTATAATAATAATTTCTGATATCTTTTATATATTTGGTAACAGATGCATCTAGTGTATTGACTCGACTGTGGAAAATATAAAACACTAAACAAAATACCCATTTAGAATGAAATGAAAGCATTTTCCTAACCGTAGTTTGATAATGTGTTTGGGCTTACAACAGACATGCTATTTCAAAGTCTGAAATAGCATGTCTGTTGTAAGCCCAAACACATTATCAAACTACTTTTTTATAAATCCATATGTTGATATAGGATGTCTATGTAACAATTAACAATGTCTTGTGGACAGTCACAAAAAATATTTCCAAAAAGTCAAAATCAATTTTTAACACAACACTGTCAACACATGTTTCCATTTTTAGTTTTTGTCACAGCGGCACGATGAAAATTTTCCTTCTTATTGTATTTTCATATACACTTAACAAAACTTATAAGTATACATGTATATTTGGGCTCGTATCTAAGTAAGTGCCAGTCCGATTTAAGTCAAAATTTCAGCAAATATAGTTTAAAGACGGATCATTATTATTATGTTATTTCATAACATAAAGCGAAATATTAAACAAGTTATAACTGGATGTAAAAACCATGGTATCTATATTGATGAATGGAATCTGTATCATCTTTTTATGTTTCAACTATATTATGATGACAGATAACCTATTCCTTTTATATTTTAATATGTCTATATCTGTAATAATCTCTGTAACAACATGTATATGATGAAAATAAAAATAATTACAAAAAAACAAAAAACAAAAAAAACAAGTTATAACAATAACATCACAGGGTGTGAAAATGTCAAAGTAACAAAATGAGGATTGCGATTTGCGTGACTAAGTGAATGTGATTTTTTTAATGATAGTGGATGTGTGGATTGTTACACTGTCCACAGCGACTATGTGCATTTTTTATTCAAGCTAGTCACGATTTCCTCGAGCATTTAATGAATTTCATCGATTTACGGTCCAACGCGCTGGTTAGGGGACTTTCAAAGAAATGACTACGCACTAATAAATGAAAGATAGCCAATAGCAGAAGTACAAAATTTCGTCCAAAAATACTGATTAATAAAAAAACTTATACACCATTGAAATATGTATACTTATACGTTTTTTAAGTATATATACAACATGAAGGAAAACAATTTAAAACTTGTGTAAAAACGACTATGTTCTGTTTGTTCAAATTTTGATAATTGCTGTCTTGCAGAAAAGTAAGCACCTAATACCATTCTATAAATAGAAGGTGAAGATATCACCTCTATACTAAGACGCACAACCGTCCCAAAATTCGGCGTTTGGTACGCAACAGAATATAGTGCGGCGCATGAAGACAAACTCGTTGGATTTTTTAGTTTTTTGGCAAAATCGTAATGGAAATGTAAAATAATTGATCACTAATAGCTACAGGAATATAAATCCATATATACAAAGTACTTTTAAACCTCTATAGGTATAGGTGCATAGTTAAACCGTGTAACCTAGTTTCGATTTCAAATTACAGAGTAAATAATGACAGATGTAAACACGTTATGATGAAGGTTTAAATACCGGAATAAAAGTTGAATTTAGTGAGGTAAGTTGGTTGGTAAGTCCAACTTTATTGAGTAGACACAAAATTCATACTCTTTTTGTTCAGTATACTAGAAGGGGGAAATTGATAGAATGTAAACATTGCCACGTGTTTTCAGGTAAATAAACAGTTTACCCATGATGCGCGGCGTCTCCGTATACAAAGGTCAGTCAGACCGTTTGTGTACAGAATGCACCTAATACTGGTTAGAATACGGCACTCAAAAACGAATTTAGGGAACCAATTACACCTTCAAGTCTGATTTAAGTCAGAGTTTCAATAATCTATTATAATGAGTAGTTGAGTAGAATTAATAGTTAAGTGATACCTAGTTTCATATAATTGTTCTAATTTGTTTCACTGACAAAATTGATCGACAATTTACCACAGGCAATTTTCGTCTGCGACTCAGTATGTATAATATTATATATATAAGAGCCACAGACGATGATCACCTGTGAACATGTCAGCATTAAATAATATCAAAACACTACTTACTTACTTAATATATTAGAAATGCCTTTGATAATTATTCAACTATACTAAAACGTATCCAAAATTATTCGATAAGCAGTACGTATATTAAGTTATTTTTATTATAAAACTAGAAGTATTGTATCATTTGAAAGCTTATATTCACCCAAACATTGCTAAATTTATACATTATAAAATGATCTATAAATAATTCTTAAAAACATTCCTAACACGTGTATTGATATTTTCCATATTTGCACATATACAAATAAGCTAAATAAAATTTCCATAATATACATGTCTTTGCTTAAATCATAAAATGTATCACTTACCTGGAACTAGTAACAGCTATCAATCGTATGGTATGAATAATCAAAAATTGTTAAATGATTCAGTTTATATATATTTATATACTTGGAACCAGAAAAATCGAGATTATTTTAGATATAAGTGGTACAATGTATGTTATCATTAAATCTCCATACAAGGGCATACATATTATGTAAATATCGAGTTACTTTGTACATGTAAACATAAAAACTGGAATCCCAAATCTATTTATATTACATTGTACATGTAATACTAACATTCGGAACATCCTCGGTCATTCGCTACGAATAACTTTTTCCTTCATGAAAGGTTGATGGTGTTCCGGATGTAATGATAAATAACCATTGAGAAAAATTGACACGTGTCGTATGCTAGTGACTAAATTTCCATTAAATATTTGTAATTCAATTAACAAGACAAATAGATTTTTTCAACGTAATGATTGTCTAAGATTAGACTACTTTTCCATGAATTATGATATTACTCATAACTGGGTGATTATGATTAAACTTTCAATCATATGAGCTGTTTAGTCATTCGTAAAAACCGTATTGCAATATATATCGTTTTTTTTTTTGGTAGACCTGCAACGCATGAATTAATGCATGTGCATTGCATTCGTTACATGCATATGTGTATTTTCAAATGATCTCTTAACCAAAAGAATTGAATAATTTGAGTTAAATTGACTATATGTTAAAAATATGCATGTTTTGAAACGGACTTGCAAAGAGAATTATTCTCTCAATTTATGACGTGTTTAACACTTAAAACACAATAAGAATATTTCAAATTTTCAACACATTTTAACATTTATTCAAACACTTAGATTTCAGATTCTGATAAAAACAATCAACTCGGCACATAACTACAAAAACCAAAACCGTTTCTGGGAAAAAGAACCGGTTAAAAACCGTCAGAACTCGTATTGCAATATTAACCGCATAACCGGTATATCGGTTAACCGTTACACCCCTATTTTCAGCACTGTACGTTTGTTGGGGTTGTTTACTTTGATATTTTTTAAACGAAGTACTTAATAAAGTTAGTAGACTTTTTACCAACTATTTTAAACAAATTTACCTATTGTAGTACAGACAATTATAGAATGTTTCAATACAAGTCATAAGTTGTAATTATAATAATTGTTATAAAAAAAAACAAAAAAGTAATTTGTATAAAAAGTTTGCTGTAAATAATTTAGGTGTTTGAGTTGTCCACTTGATAGACATTGAATGTAAGAATTTCATCGCTAATCAACATAATCGGTATCCGCAATCAAGTCAGGGAGTTTGTGTAAAAATAAAATAATATTTTAGGGATTTCATGTAATCCCTAGTGAAATCAGGGATTACATGAAATCCCTGACTTGGTTGGGGATTACGTGAAATCCCTGGTTACACACATTCCCTGTAACATATACATTATAGTTCATATTCCCATGAAATTACTCCAACATTTATAAAATTGATAAATATTAAAACAAAACTAAGGCAAATGAAAAACTAAAGTGAAAGAAGAAACAGGGTCGCGAAAACCCATTACACTTGCATCTGTCAAAATGTTTTTCATACAGTACCGTAGTTTTGTTTTAACATTTATTGAGATTATATATTTTGAATTACCTTCAATGGAATATGAACTATAATGTACTGGAAATTATTTAATGTTAAATTAGTTTGTAAAAGGAATTTAATGTCTTTTTGAGTAAATTTTCATTTTTACAGCATCAATTTTGCAAATACATCTATTGTTAAAAGTTTTCATCTGAAATAATTGCCAGCATCACTTTGTATGTTTCTTAAGAAACATTTTGATGTATAAAACACTGCTCTAGATGAAAGTATGACAGAATTAGAGCATTTTTTATTTTACTATTATTGTAGCAAATTAAGACTTTGCTTGAACCTTAACTCTACCAGGACGTAAAAATCCTCATTTTTGATCGTCTGCAGTGTTGAAGTTTTTTTATCATGAGGAATTGCCACGGCCGTAGACACATATTTTACCCGTGCAAAGTTTCTGCTACCTTTGGTATCTCGTTCTTACATGTATTTAGAATAAGGTCACCATAAAATATCAATAAACAATTCTTGCGCGTCTAGTCTGAAACTTATTGCTTGGAATAAAAACAATATTAACAATTGTTACCATGACAAGCGTCAAACAATGATCATGTTTTACCTGAATTATTAATGGACAAACACGCTAATGCTGAATGATCAAAGACTATGGTGTGTTTTACACCAAGCTTATCAGCTTGAATATACGATTAATGAAATTCTATGGTCTACGTAAGCTCCTCGTGGGCATTGACATAGAATATGAAGATATGTTTGCTATAGCCATTCAATTCCAGTCTGAGCAATTTTGAATTTAGTTGTAAGTTAAAGCCACTATATGAAGATGGATTTATTTGCTACAGACTCGAAAACTGTCTTATAAACGTAAAATTATCAAAATATACCTTACATTAGGGACACATGAAACATTTCTAACCATTTGCTTTTTAAAGTTAACGAAGAGTCCATTTTTAAAATGGGGTCCTTTAAATTAAGAACTCGCTATACATGTATTTATAACATTGAATCTAGGTCTTAGGTCTTTTACCAGTCTGTTTATCTTATTTCTTACAAAAAGCCACTTGGTACAATGGCAATGTGCTGCAGATAAAATATAGTTTTCGTAAGAAAAATCAAATTATTAATGAATCATTGTAACAAAATTTGCATTAAGTTTATTGTGTGCGAAACTTTTTGTTTTTGTCACTCATTCATGTAAATTTTGTTCGCATAATTATTACAAAATATACGTAAGAGTTTTACAGTTTTTGGTACTGACTTTAATTTGATTTAAAGCCATTTATAGTTATTTACACACCTAACTTACCTAACCATCTTTCCTTGACAATCTGGAAAGTGCCATCTTACCCTTTAGCAAGAAAACGCTTTCAAACATGGAGAAAAATAACATTAATGCACTAGGCTTACCTGATTCAAAGTCACTCTTATCGACCGTGACGTTTGTCTAACAGTAACATTTAGCTTGTCAAATGTATCCGGCCTTTGTAGGGAAAACAACAAAATGATATTTTAAACAGGAAAACAACACACAAAGCCTTAGTTTATCCAGTAGTTTATAAAACTAGTCTCCAATCGGGATAGCCTGGTCTTATTCGTAGGAGCAACAGGATAGACCAGGACCTCTATATGCATGTACATATGTCACGGTGGTCCATTCCATTAAAATTCAACCGAAGTGTCAATTTTCTTCCATATAGAGAGACTAATAAGTATTAGTATGTATGGGAATATAATGATACGCGGTTCTTATCCGAAGAAAAATAATCCGGGAACAATCCATTCAACTTACTTTTATAAAAACATTATAGTTTAAATTAATTCCCTTAAAACTGTATTTCCAACTGAAGCCGGATATGTCTGACGATAAGAACATTTCCTTGTAGGTTAGTTGTAGGTCATTGAGTCTTTGATATAAATAAGTACTTGGTAGTAAATGAATGAATATGACATTAATGTGAGGTAAAAATAATTCTATAAAAATTTATATACAACATACACATGTACAAGAGTTTCAAGAGTTTCAAGAGTTTATTTCACTCAAAACATATTACAATACAATGATTATGTATTAGGTCAGACATGACCCATGAACAAAGTTTTAATACAATTTATAATGAAATGTGTTCTATGGTTCAATGGTAGAGTCATATTATTATGGTAACAAAGTTTAAGCATGCATTAAATATATCAACATTTAAAGTTCGAAACATGGAGATCATTGGTATAAAACATTAATATTAAGATGATGTTTACATATTAAGACAGTGTTTACATGTACTACAATTTATCAAAATAGTGAAAACAAGGAGTTCAAAATATAGTATTCAATGATAGGAAAAAGTGGTTTGATATTTAAAGCATATAGATATATCGTGTATACGTGTATCTAAAAACATTATGGTGGGTTATGAATTATAGTGTAAATAATTAATGTTCTTTCACATAATCAGATCTTAATAAAAAGGCATGATATACATACATAGCTAAATTTCTAATATCTTTTACATTATCACTTTCAAACAATTGAAGTGTTTTATATAAACTTGGGTTTCTACGAAAATATGGCTTTATATATTTTAAACGTAAGTTTTTGTAGAGGATACATTCAAACATAAAATGTTGCTCGTCCAATTTTGAACAAAAGAATCATTTACTCTTTGTTTGAATAAATTAATAAAAATATTAACATTTCCTACACCTTGATTCAACCAGACTTCATGAAATCCATGGCTGTTTAATGTATTTCTTAATAAAGAGACCCAGTTACACTTATTTGGGTTTAGTTCTATGTCATTCAGCATCATTTTATAGACTACTTTTATTAATTTTCTATCTTCAGAACTCAAAATTTTAAACCATTGTTTTATTATGAAAATAAGTCTTAAGCTTTGGTAGTTTATCCTGCCTAATTCGCCATATATAAAATCATTTTGTGTGGTTGATTTAACACTTAAAAGAGATTTGCAGAATTTTAAATGAATACGTTCAATTTTGGGTGCGGGATGATGGCCCCATGCCTGGCACCCATAATTTAGTATCGGTGTGATAAGCTTATCAAATAGCTCTAGTGAATGTTTAATATCCAGATGAGTGAATTTTACTAAATACTAATTTAGCTTAAAAATCGATTTTTGTGCTTGACCAGCCAACGTAGACTGTGTTTCATTAAAAGAACCTCCACTTGTAAAAACTATTCCTAAATACGTAAACTTACTTACGATTTCAAGTTCAAGTTCATTATAATAAAATTTTAACGTTTTGGGTATAGAGCCCCCTTTCCTAAAGATAACAATTTTAGTTTTTTCGGTATTTACTTTAAGTTTCCATCTTTGGCAATATGAATGTAAAATGTTAAGACCGTTTTGTAAATCTTCAGACGATTCAGAGAAAATAACTATATCATCAGCGTACATAAATAAATACAATTTCATAATATTTATATCAATACCTTTAAACCCTTTCTCATATAAAACATCTTCTAAGTCATTTATATAAATGGAAAACAAAAATGGACTCAAACATTCACCCTGACGGACCCCTAAAAACAATCAAACGATTCACCAGTTTTACATCCTACTTTAACTTTGGATCTAACAGAAGAGTACATAGATTTAATGACGTTAAATAATTTGCCTCTTAGCCCCAGTTTTATAAGTTTATACCATATATTTTGGTGGACAATGTAATCAAACGCTTTAGAGAAGTCTATAAATGCACAATATAACTTTTTATTTTGATTTATGAAGTGGTTAATAACGGCATTTAAAACGTAGATATTATCAACTGTCCCCATTTTAGCGCGAAAACCAGCTTGCGCATCAATATAGATATAATAGGTATCCGCCCATGTCGATAATCGATTATTGATAATACGCGTGAAAAGTTTACTAGTAATACTCATAAGCGAAATACCTCTAAAATCGTTCAAACTTTTAGCATTATGCTTCTTTTGAAGGGGGATAATAAATCCTTCACCCCAGGAGGAAGGGAAGTAACCGGTGTTTAAGATTTTGTTAAATAACGTTAGTAAAAAAGACGAAAACACATGACGACCATGAATTAAAAATTCATTGATGATACAATCTGGACCGGAGCTTTTTCCGCTTGATAATTGGTTTATAGCTACATTTAATTCTGTCATACTGATAGAGTTATCAAGTTCCGTTATATAAACAAAAAATAAACATATCCAACTATTTGTCCTTTTGTAACTTACTGATTTGACTACTCGATAAAATCGATAATTTAACAGAGCCTCCGTTGTTGCGCTCGGTATTGTTCGAAAATTTCCGATATGACACCCTGCTGTGATCATAGCTTGATAAAACTGATCAACCCCCATCAATATATCACGTGACAGACTCTGTATGACGTCTAGTACCAACATTTGATTTGTTATACTTTCATGCAAGCTTATAAATTAGTGACAGTGAGCGGTAAGAATAAAAATAAATTCCTTGGAGTTTTATTTACATTTCTTTTTATGAAAAAAAAACTACACTTAATAAGATATGTGTCATACATATAATTTTCATTGCATCTTGTTTTTTATTTCATTTGCAACAGTGTAAGTAAATGTACACATTAATTCTTATAATATTATAAAATATAAAATAATTATTTCAATGACTATTAAAAACATCAATCAATGTGTACATTAATTGTACACTTAATAGTCGCTATAACTCAGAAAGGCAAATATGAACGCAATAGCTGAACTTAAAATACAGACAATGTGTAATATAATTTTCATATAAAGACAAATATCTGGAACATCAATTAATACGTAGATATATGTATAGAATAGGTGCTTAAATATAACCGTTAAAAGTATACTGGCTATTTTTCATTACTTAAAAATTCCATAAAACAAACACGGACAAAAAAGACAGATAGCCTTTCACAGATAATTGTTTAAAGAAATAAAGATCTATATCATCCTCGCTACCATGTATATGTTTTACGACCTGGATGGTGTAATAATGATTGTAGTATCCTGTCATAAAACAAGGACCCTGTTTATAAAGGGGCCTTTGTATAAAATGACACCCGCTTGGATGTTGATATACGCACCAACAGGGGTCCAATAAAGAGTGTTATAAATTTCATCAATGCATTTTAAGTCATACAAGAAATTAAGAATGAAAGAGGAGAAATAAATATTGTGAAGACAAGACAAATTTTATAATTTGAAACAGCATTTAACTGTATGCGTAGACAAATAAGACGAGTAAATACCTGTACAGTCATCAGTATTCTTTTCTCAGCTTTGTGTAAATTAATTATTTTTAAGAAGTTTAATGAGCTAAAAGTCGTCTGATTTTTTGTAATTCATTTGATCAATTAACCATTTATAACAGCACCATTTTATTAAATTAGTTAATGTATATTCCACTTAAATACTTATTTTACTGTATAACTTGTGTAAAAACATGAAACAAATCACGAACTATACATTACCGTACGATAGTAACAGGTAAACTTGAAATAGAATAAAATACTTCTTGTCACATTGACGTATTGTCTTAGACCTAGAGAAGAAATATTTTGTATCTGTAAAGCCCTTTATTTAAAGTACGAGATTTTGACTGCAAGGAAAATTCACCCATTTTAACACCGCTAACGAACACAAGTTTTAGACATAAAAATGAATCATTTAGTGTGATCTTATATAAGTACTCTACTTTTTTAAAGCCATGGACACTTCAAACCCATATCAGAATGATTTGAACAATTAATTTTGTCTTTTATAGGTATGTGATATTTTGATAATTGCATGTTTGTAAAGCATGCGGTTAGCTATCAAGTTTAATTTTGATAAATATATCTTTATTTTGTGGCTCTGATCATAATGCCAGATAAGAAATAATATATTTGACCGCAGATAAGATCGGTAGCGATAGAGCGTCGTACGCTATCGGCCGTTCGGCTATCTCCGTCAGTTTCCGTAAAGCGAAACGGAATCTCTCGAAAGAAAGAAAAAAACAATACTTACTAAACTAATTCGCTAATTCCCCCTACTAAATATTCTTCAAAAAATTATTAAACATATACCACTTTTTAAAGAAAAGACTGTACTTATTGAATCCGATTGGGATAGAAATGATTTTTAAATAGTAAAATAGAAATTAGACAAACTATTGCAAATGTTGAGGCAAAAAAAAATGCATTTTGCACTATAATTCATATAAAATAGAGTTAACATTTTTAACTCAAAATTCCCCCAACTATTTATTTTTCAATTTTAAAAAATATATACCACAAGAAAGGGATTGAATTGAATTATTTGAAACTGAATGGGATAGAATGATAAATGACTTTAAATTCAAGTAATATTAGATTAAGTACCAACGTCCTTCTTATTTCTATATAGCGCTCACTTCCCTATCAGGCTTATCGATAAAGGACAAATAGTTGGATATGGTTTATCATTCTGTTAAATTTATTGTTTATTTAAATCAGCCGGGTAAATGAATGCAACACTGATAAATTTTAAAAACACCTGCACATGGTCCCAGGCCACACATAATTGTTTCAGCGTTTCCATCGGTACAATTGTGGCCACTATGACTAGGTGCTGGGTTGATACATTAATCGCGCTGATTTAGATACTGAAAATTCACAATACCTGCACATGGTCCCAGGCTACACATGATAGTTTCTACATATTCACCAGTACAGTTATGACCACCGTGGGTAGGTGCTGGGTTTGTACATGTTCTACTACGTGTCCGAGTACTGTTACCACAGGTAGTCCCACATTGACTCCATTCTGACCAATCTGACCACTGACCATCAACTGAACACACAGTGAGCATGATAAAAAGAAGTTTGATAACACATCAGGTAGGGCAATAGACAAAAGGCCAAGAGGAGGGTTTTTAGAAAATTGACTTACAAATGTAATATGTTATTGTTCGTTTTTTCTCAACTGTCAAAACATGAATAATTTCACGGTGACTGCGTTTGTTAAAATTATCGCCGTACTACACCCATGAGCTTCCGAAAGTGCGTATTATAATTGATAAACCTTCTTGTGCCGTATGATAAGTTTTAGTCAAGATACTTTTACTAAAAATTAGGCCGCCAGTACAAAAACAATGCATTCAGTCACCGTGAAATTATTCCAGCTTTGACAGTTAAGAAAAAACGGACAATACAAATGTAGCATACATTAAACATACCAGATACATTTATTTACAATGTCTCAATTATAGTGCATATAAATTTCATTGAAAATTCAAATTAATTTCAATCAACTTTGTCTTCATGATACTAGAAAAAGACCGACAAACTTGTATATTTGCCACATATAAAACTTCATTAGAAATAAATATTATTTTACTGTTTATATACACAATCCTTCGTTGCTCCAAATCCTTCGTGGCTCCTTAACCAAATTAAAATCAGTTCTTCAAATCATACAAAAATGGACGTGTCCGCTTGTTATATTTTTTAATTTTTTTTATCTTGTGCAACAAAATGCCTCACCCCCTACACTCTCTCTCCCTCCCTTTCTTCCCTCTCTCTCTATCTCCCCTTCTCCCTCCCTCTGTGCCCCCCCCTCTCTCTCCCTCTCTTTCTCCATCCCTCTCCCTCTCTCTCTCCCCTTTCTCTCCCTTTTCCGAGTTTTCGGTTTTTTTGCAGTTACGGTCATTTCGGTCTTTTCGCTTTTTGCATTTTGGTCACTTTCGGTCTTTTTGCATTTTCGGTCCATCTCGGTCTTTTGCATTTCGGTCTTTTTGCATTTTCAGTCCATCTCGGTCTTTTTGCATTTTCGGTCCATTTCGGTCTTTTTGCATTTTCGGTCCATTTCGGTCTTTTTGTATTTTTTTGCATTTCGGTCACATTCAGTCGTTTTGCATTTTCTGTCTTTTTCCGGTCAGGTGCTTTATTTCGCCTTTTTTGCATTTGGCGATAGGAGACGTAGTGGGATTCGAACCTACAATGTTCGAATTACAAGTCAAGTATCACATCCACTTGGCTATTCATCCCGCTGTTTTGAGTAACATTTTATTTCATATATAAATTTACTATAGCCAATTTTCGCACCTTTCTTTCATAACATACAATTGCCACTATACATGAATAGTAAAGCTATTTTACGTGTGAAAATTTTAAACCTATATGGTTATATTACAAAGTGGACGCCACAAACAAATAACGAAAACAAGAACTTCTTCATTGGTGAACGGAATATAAATGTTCAGGTAGGCCATAATGTCAGTTGTAAAAAGGACAGTAAAAGGACAGTAAGAAGAGTTCTGTTAATAAGATTTCGTTAAGTTGGAAGTTTTTGATTGGTTACTAAGTAGCCGCTTGAACAACTTCTAACAAATATCCAGTTAAGGTAGTTATTTAATTGAGATACATGCTCTAACGTGGAATATTTGTCAATTATCTTTCTCAGATAAAGTATAAGGAGATCTAAATAGTAAGTACCCAGCCAGCATTTTACATCGGTATGATTTCAGGCCTATAAGTTGGAATCCTCGGATTTTATCATTGATTTATATATGAAAGAAAAAATTAAACATTTCATCTTACTATTATATTTATTGTTATTTAAGAGATAAACAAGTGTAATACAACGTGATATACTCTCTACCCAAACAGTTCTACTCTCAATTATTTGTACAAACATACAATGTATTTAAGACTGACTGTGGTTGGCATTGAAAAGAGTTGTAATCCAACTAATAGGACCTAATCAATTGAAGTATATAAGAGGGAAATAACTGATTAGTATCTCTTATTAGAAGTGAATTTAGAAACACTCTCTATTCTTACCTACGTCACACAGATCACAGAATTGTTTACAGATAATGAGAGCTTGTTCTCTATCAGCACAAATATTGATGACGTCATTGAGATGTGTGCAGTTTATGTGTGCGTCATCCATGCACGTGGACACAGTCCCAGATACCGTAGCAGACGACACTGCGCTTGTTGTTGATGACGTAATCAAACTTTGGGTTGATGTTACAGAAGGCGTTGTTGCTAAAATTAAAAACAAGATTTCCTTAACGTGTGCAGTAATACATCAAACACCTCACAGCGCTTACGTCCACTTTGTATAAGAAGATATAACCTCTGCAGGGAGATTGGTATTACATAAAGAACGTTTTGGAGTTTTAACGCAGTTTTACACAAAAATGAGCATTTCATGGTGGCCAGCTCACACAACCAAGCTTTCCTGTACCTTTTGTCTAAAATCAATTCTCACTTACATTTCAAAAAATTACATTCCAAAAAAAACTCTCCGTAATATTATGCCTCACAATGGAGAAAAATGGACATTTTAGTAAAATTTTCATAAAAAATGTATTTGCATATGTTGAAATATCGATAAAATAATGTATAAATAACCTATATAATGTATGCTTCACGCCCAAATATTTTTTTTAATGTTAACAGGCCATGTTTATATAGATGCATTGCTTGTATAAACCACCTGTAAAATCAAAGTACTGAAAGTACTGATAGCTGAAAGTTGTACCTTGAGATTTTCCACATAGATGTTTATTACATAATGGACCAGAACAACATTCCTTGCATTGTTCTGATGCTACTTGACGTCCCACTAAATTTGCTTCACTTAGACCATTACAATGCTGTAAATATAATAATTTCGAAAATGACTTCATGTGGGATTTCTATCCCATCAAAACTTGGTACATTTACTACGGGCCAGTAGCCTGTTCAATTATCCTGAACGTTCCAAAACGTTCCGTAATGTTCGGGTCGGAACAACTCTACCTCAAGACAACTCAAACCGAGATAACTCAATACCCTACTAACGTGTTGAGTTGTCCCAACTTTAGGTTAAGTTATTACGGGTTTAGTTGTCCCGTACCCGAAACGTTCGCTAACAGTAGTCACTGAAATCTGTTCATACGATACGATACGCACAGTGGTTATTTGTATCCGGGGTCAATAGTCAAGCGATCTACAACAACAACTAATGACGTAAAAATTGGAGCTACTTTCTTTTGCGACTGTGTAAGAACTATTTTCTACACAGACAAAAATACTATCTACTTTCCTTTGGACAAAGTAGGGCCTATTTTCTTTGCGACTGAATTGGAACTTTTTCCTACGCAATAAAACAAGAACTATTTACTCGGTATAAGTAGGAATTGTCTGCTGTGCGACTGGTTAGAACCAATTTCTGCACAGACAAACTATGGAACTACTTTTATAAGACGAAAGAAGGAACTATTTTCTTGCACTTGAGTAGCAACTATTTACATTAAGAAAACAGTAGGAACTATTTTTACGGAAGAATACATACCTGGTTATCTAAACATCCTAGATGGTAAGCTGTCTCCCCTTGCGTAACTTTCATATCTATATAACGTGACTGAAATATGTTATACATGCGTATCATTCTAATATAGGTGCATGCATTTTCATTCAATATCTACGAAGACATACCGAGGAGTTCCGAATATAATTACATTGTATATTGATACTATATGAACGCCACTGGTTATATCTAAGTATATACTCTGACGAGAATTCCCGAATTTTTACATGGAGTTTCCCCATGGTTAGTAGTGGACTGTGGCAAATCCACATCAAAATTTGTCGCGAACGATAACATTCGGTTGTGCGCGCGCAAATAAAGGGATAATTACCACTGCAATTAATATAGTCCGCATTATGCGTTAACAAGCAGACGACAAGAAGCACGTGTATATCTTATCTAGTTTATGTAAGTTGTATACAGCCATGTACTCTACCAAAACCCCATGTCTGACAGCGCTATCGGCGCTTTGATTTATAAATGACACCATAATTCTTAAATTCTGTGACATATTTAAATCACGTGAAATATTGAAATCAAGCGAAATACTTAAATCACGTGACATTTATAATCTCGTGACCAACTTTAATCATTTGTCCTTCTTAAATCACGTGACATACTGAAATAACGTGACATACTTAAATCACGTAACATTCAAATCTCGTGACCTACTTTAATCATTTGTCTTTCATAAATCACGTGACATACCTTGAAATCTCGGCACTGGACTGTGGTATTGCAGCTGTCTTTATCAGATACGTCAAAACACGCGTAACAATCTATTATACCTGTAATATGAAATTATTAATAAATTTTATGCAACTGTCAGTGGCGCATATATGAAAACTGCTGATTTAAATACTTGATTACATGCATAGAAAGTGAGTACAGAAATAATGTAGTAAATATTTAAATCAGCGGCATGTCCATCCCTTTAAAATTGATTTATTAGTATAAATTGGGTCAAACTTCGTAAAAATCCTGATAAAATTATTGCAGGATGTTTTCCTTTAATTCATTATGTGCTGCATGGTGTTTTATTCATTGCCAATGACAGGTGCTAATTTTGCACTATAAAGTTTAGAAAGATCCTGATTGAGTAAGATGTATAGTTTATGGTCGAAGCTTTGAGTCTGCCGATTGTCCCAGATGATATGATGTAGTAAATTAAGTAAACGATATAATTTATAAACGTAATGTAGCAGACATTAGTACTGCCTTGCCTTCAAACCAGCTTGTATGGCCCCTTGATACATGTAGAGTGCCATGCTACGACTCTAGAGGTCGTGGATTCGAATCTCAGTTCGGAGCATTATCATGGGTTTTAACCGGATAACATTTGGCGAAAAAGTAAATAACCCTCCTGCAATCGTGTGATTGCACCCTTAGATAGTCCCACAGACAATCAAGCTCCAAGAATTAAGGAGATGATGCATGTAGCAGAGGCATACTATGGCAATTGTTATCCCTTGCATTCAAGCTAGATTTTATGGCTACTGAAAGAGTGTCCGCTTACTACTCTCGAGGTTCGAATCTCTCTCCTGACCATAGGTTTTTAGCGGGTTACAATAAAACAACATAATATCGTACCTGTTACAGTTTGACAATAAATAGTCAGGACAATAAACAACAAGCTAACAACCATTGTGTCGATCTCTGAAAGAATTATGTTCGTCTATTTAAAATTCTATAAACTTTGGCCAATGTTTTCCAATGAGTTCGAAGCTGTATTATATAAGTAAAATTTAAATTTTCGCCGTATTTTTTCATCGAATGACACCATAAAGCGTAAAAGAAAAAAAACGTATTATTCTATCAAGAGAACAAGCATTTCACTGTAAAGCGTGTCAGAATACAATGATAACTTACACCGTGAGCTCCTGTTGTCGATTGGTAGCAACGTTAGACTGGAAATCATTGGATAGCCAACTCGGTGTTGGTTCAAATCCTATCTCAAACCTACCTCGTTGTTTCCTAGATCTAGAAACTTAATTCTATTTGCTCTGTACAAGAGGGACCAGACAGCGACTTGAATGTTTGTTTGTTGTTTGTTATGTTGGGTTTAACGCCGTAGCAACACATTGTATAGGTCATATAAATGCGGTCAGTCAACTGACAACTGTCCTACATAATTAAAAATCATAGGTAGGAGGGAGAATGGCCGTAGAAATAATTTCATGACCAAGCTCCACGAAAGTATGCGCTTCCCGGGAATCGACCCCACGATCCCTCAATCAGTAGAAGTGCGTGCTACCAACTGAGCTAGCCGGGCGGCTAACTTGAAAGTGATTAGTCAAAGTTGTATGAACATGTTTCTCCATCGAACTAAAAAATATTATTATTAACTCTTGTTCAAATTTACTCAGCTGACAGTGGCGCATACATTAACTCCGCTAATTGAAATATAATCGATCGATCATGAGTGCAGAAATACTGTAGTGAATATTTAAATCAGCAGCATTAATGTATGCACCACTGATTGTTGAATAAAGCTTAACAGTAAACAAAAAATAAAGATATATTTACATGAAACATACATAGTCACAGTCTAGTTTTATATTTCATTGTAAGATAATTTTACAAACATGTATTTAACGTCATATGTTCCGTGCTGATGTACTCTTACTTGATAAGGCATAATTTCAAAACACAATCTTATCAACTCTGCCCTGTTAACATGAATAATTTGTACAACTAAGGGAGGTAATTCATTATATAGTCATTCTATCTTTATACAAAAGGGAGGTAATTAGTATGGAATGAGATGCACAATATATGTTTACAATGGCAACGCGTTTTATCACCTAATTATGAGACCTTTTTTACACTTTTTAAATGGATACTTCCTCTTGAATTTCTTTCTATTCCGACTTTCCTAATTATTGAACGCTTGTAACGTTCGCTTTACAAACAATTATTCCGGTCTTGTTATGGTTTATCTATATATCCTTATCTATTTCTCTCCATTAATTTGTTTATTGGATTTACAACCATTCCAAAATATAGTCATTTTACAACGGTCAGAACACCTAACCATGCTTTGCTTGACATTTTGTCAATAGTCAGGACCCACCTACCCTTATTCAATGCAGTGAAGCTCTATATGCATATGTATATCTTATTTTTCGAGGAACTTTGACTTGATTGGATTATAAGATTGAGGCCAAAATAAAACGAATTGTTACTCGAACTTGACTCGAACCAACGACCTCCGACATTCCAGTCCCCACCACTCGACCATGGCTCAACTTGATACATTACTCAATAAGGGACTTTAGTCAGTTATTTCCCCCTGTGCACTCTTTAAATAGGTAGGTCCTATTAGTTGGATATATCGGATTTTACCCTCACTTTTCAATATCAATTTGTCAAAATGAATGTTAAATAACTTTTTTGTTAATTTGTTTGAAATTCAAACTAAATACTTTTAGGGTGAAGAACTATCTGATTTTCATCACTATTGTTTATGTCTTCATTAAAAATAAAGATATTAGATAAAATATTTTGTTATCTTTACATAAGAATTCAATGATAAAATCCGAGATTTCCAACTGTAAGGACATACTTACCAATTGGATTGCTTCAGATTTTATCAGGGAAAGATAACTGACTGAAGTTCCTAAATGAAATGATTTTTAACCTTGCTTTACGAAGATTATTGATAAAAAGTGGTTCTAAACCAATTATCTACATACGCGAGGTCAAAGTGCACGTGCATAATTATTATAGTCTGCATTCATGTAAACAGGTAAGTATCGGAGCATACTTTCTAATGAAGTAGAAATTTATCTCCAATATCAGAATCCAAGATCGTTTATGGAGCAATTATTCAATCAATCGTTTCTTAACAGATCAAGCATATGGAGAATATTTCGTAAAATTGGTAGTACACTCCCTTTTTGGGGAGTAAAAATATCGTGACTGAGTTAGTTCCCTTTCAACATCAATTTTAAAGTTCAGCATAATCGACCGCGTGTGGTGTAATAAACCGATAGAGTATCGATAACATAAGGACCTAATAGAGATAATAAACACCGTCTGTAAGTGATTTAGTTGCCGTCTTACGTTGGTCGCCAAATGTTACAGGGTGTTTACATATGCAGCCTGATTGGAACTCGAACAAAAGACTCCTCACAAGGCGAATGCTCTCCAGGCTGACCAATCCGGTTGCTTAAAATAAAAGTTAAAGGGCGAATTGTTTGTTTGTTTGTTTGTTTGTTAATTTGTTTGTTGGGTTTAAGGCTGTAGCAACACATTGTATAGGTCATATAATGGCGGCCAGTCAACCTACTCAATCCTCCTGGAAAGGCTAAATCTCTTAATTTAGCTGTTAACCAACTACTAAGCGGGATTCAATGTTTCTCAACCCTGAGGGCACCTTTACAACACCATTATTATACAGTTTACTTGAATATCAAAGAAAGGTCACATGACATATCCCTGCGATTTTCTCGAGAAAACGCTGTACGAGTAAGCATCAATTTACTACAGTCTTCGAATTTAGCCTGTGGACCGTGGACGAGTCCATTATATTTTTACTGGGTTTAAGGCTGTGTCAACACAATTAAGGTCATTTTACGGCGTCGAGTGCACCTAACCTAGCTTTCCTGGACCCTTGTCTATAACCAGTACTCACCTACCCTTCCACAAGGCCGGAAACTTCTCCATATTATCTAATCAATGGAGGAAAATTGACATCATCGTCAAATTTTCATGGAAGGGTATAACCTCTCCGGGTGGGATTCGAACTCGTACCGCCTTCGGGACACGATATTCTAAATTCCAGTGCGCTACCAACGGCGCTGTCGATCCGTGTCCATTAAAAATACCGCCGGTCTAGCGATTTTAGTGGTCTGACGATACATTTGTTACTGTTAACTGTAACAGCTTACATTTTTCAGATTCAATAAAAAAAATAATATCGTTAGTTAATGTTATGTTATCTAATACATGTATTAAGATATATTATACTAAATCATTAATATGGACTGCATTTTTAACGTATCAGTTCGCTAAGATTTTTGGTCCAGAATATTTCCATTTTGCCGGCCCGAATGTCCAAAGCTGATGTTTGTCGTGAAGGCTGCCAATTTACAACCAGTGTCATGACAAATTTGGCGCATAAACGTATAATTGTTTTTTTTTCACTTGTCTGGGTTGCATACATCAAACCCGTTCATTTAAATTCTCGCTACAATATTTCTATTTTACCATATATAATCGAGTATTTAAATCAGTTGGGCAAATGTATGAACCATGGACAATTGAGTAACATTACCAATAGAAATGGACTACTTTTGTTCGACGGTTTGGATCATGAAGTGTATGGTGATCAATGGGTTGGAACGAGTGTGTTAAAGTTATTTAACTCAACTCGATTCAAGACGACGGTTTAATGTAGAGTACATAGAGCGTGAATCACGGGTTTTGTGTGCCTACTAGCTGAATGATCTAAATTAAGTTATGTGTAGTCATGTAGCTGTGGAAAACAACCGCATGTAATGGTGAGTTAAAATATTTCTTAATTATTCTTTAATTACTAATTTAATTAGTAACATTTATTACTTAATGATAGGAAATAAACATGTAGATATCGCTTGACTAAGCAGTAAGCAAAATGAGCAAAATATAATGTGTGTAGACAAGGTTTGTTTTATAGGGTAGGTCGACCACGTGTTAAAATGTACGGTTTGTGTTCTTATTATAAAAATGCAGGTAAATGTTGCATTATTTTGTATACATGCATACACTTTTTAATGGGTATAAATACTAAATGGAAGATAGATAATTAAGATTTATCGTTATATTATAACAAAATGTCTCTTTTCTGTATGTTTTGTCTTTTTGTCTTCACAGTCGTATATATAATATGTATATTTGTTTCGCAGGCTACGTGGTGTAGCTATTGTTGGTTTCGTTTGTGTGTGGCGTGTGGGGATGCGTGCGTGTGTGGGTGTGCGTGTGTGAGTGCGTGCGTGCGTGCGAGCATGGAAACGTGAGATTGTGTGTGGAGGGGAGGGGGCGGCGTGTGGTGTGTGTGTGTGTGTGTATGCTTTTGCAATACTGGTTATGCATTTTGAAATTTAATTGCTTGTGAAAAAACACTTACATATACCTTTCTTTTATAATAGAAGAATACTAGTTCTATTTTGATATAAGTTTACACGTACCAAATATATAGAAACGTCTACAGTTGATTTATGTAAACAATCACCGGCCGCCGGCACGGTCCCAGTTCAAAAACACTATAATACATGTATGTAATTTGGAACGAGCCGGCCGCCTTTGTAAACAATGCGATTATTTACGTGGTCGGTTCCATTAAAAACTAATATGTGGGGGTTAAAAGACCCTATTTTAGTTCAATCATATTTTGGCATATAGTCGTATTATTCAATTTACAATGCACTTGTGCACTGTTAGACCGTATATGTCACAGAACGAATATGTCACGCATGTGAAATATTTGGTCGGATATTACACGCGTGTGATATATTCGGTCAAATATGACATACCATTCAGCCGAATATAGCACACATAATGTGACATATTCGGTTGAAATCAACTTTTCCTCGCTTATCAAAACGTGTTAGACCGTATATGTCACAGGACGAATATGTCACGCGTGTGAAGTAACCATTAGCAAGCTGGGATACAATGTAAATGAATGAGAATAGCATAAACTTGCAGACATTGTCATTTACTAATAGCGTTAAAGTCGTGTGAACTTATCATTACTGTACAGTGAACAGCTGACCTAACCTAAATTCCCTGGACATTGTTTATATCCAGTGCCCACCTTACTATACTATTTCACAAAGTCAACGACTTCTTCATATACCTTATAAATAACAGAAAATCGACATTACTGTCGAAGTTTAAGTGAAGGGCATCACTTAATGAGACTCGAACAAGCTACCATCATGAGCGCTAGATTTGAAATTATCCACGCAGCCTACTGCGTTATGGAACCAGGTTGCAGAATTTTCCGGTATCTTTAAAAACATAGCCCACACTGGTAGCTCAGTTTGTAGCACACAAGTCTACCAATCGATGTGTCCTAGGTTTGATTACTGGACGGGGCAAACGTTCGAGGAGTTTGGTCATGAAATAATTTCAGCGGCAATTCTTCTTTTTGCCTCTAATTCTAAATCATGTAGGACAGTTGTCAATCTCTGACGAAAGTGTGTGCCTAGTCAGTGATTAGCAACTAAGTCCAGAGATTTAGCCTTTCCAGGAACGCTGAGTATGTTGACTGTCAGCTCTGATATGACCTATACCATGTTTTGCTACTGAGTTAAACCCATTCAAAAATGTTAATGTAAGTGTATATGGATCTTCCACAAATTATACTGTTAGGGAAATATTCTACATTGTTGATAAGTAATGTTTTGGTACAAGTAACATGAATCCATAGGAAAGGGTTAATGAGCAAAAACTGATAAAGCAAATAAATTCTGCGTATTTTAAAAATTGTAAATGTTAATTAAGGGAAGTTAATCATGACACGTTTGTACATTCGGAAAATCACTCGGGTGATTCCGTAAACTGACGATCAGTGTGTTGTGCAGCAATCGCCGAGTAGTTCCGAATGGAGTGTGTATAGTACGGAAATTTTAAACGCCTAGAGCTATCACAGTTGATACAACACGCACGAGATTTAAATTCTTATTATCGATTTCAAGCATAGGATTATTTTCTAACCACGCCTGTGTTGTTATAACGTGTGTTATAGTCATTGAAGGGGATTTTTTAGACTAAATTTAATTTTTACAGTCGGGTTTTAGTGTCCGTTTTTTTAAATCTTATTTTATTTATGAAATTCAATTTAGAATACGTTGTTCAATTGTACGGGGCAGCATTATAGAAAGACTTTCAATACATTTGGAATTTGACAACTATCAGTGAGTGTTTTCATTCTTTTTACTGTGCGTTTGCGCTATCTAAATTGGAATTACTAGTATGTGTTACTTGCCAGGGTAGCTTTCTTATATGTTCAAATTTTAGGGAGGATTTATAAACGACCGAAAAGCTCATCTAAGCAGGGGCGTCCCGGGTTCCAGTCCAAACCAGGCTACTTTATTTGTCACCTTGTTACAACGGTGCACGACTTTGGTTCGCGACTAAATAGTTGAGAAATGTGATAATAAGTTGCTTCTCAAACGGTCTGGGATTCCGAAATTCGTGACGATTTTCAATTTGTGGGGGAGAATTCAACGGCACTTACCCGTTCACGTTTTAGGGGGATGTATTCAAAGCGGTTATTAAGCATAGGCAGGACTGCAATCGCCTTGAAAGCGGGATGAAGTCCTGGGTTCGAGTTTATTTCAGGCTGCATATTTTTCTCACCCTGGGACATACCGAATCAATAAGTTTTGAAGTTCGGATAGTTATGCATGTAGCTAAAAAATTATATAAGCTTAGTACTTCTTTCTATTTTTCTTTCTTTATTTATTTATTTTATTTATTGGAGTTTACGCTGTATCAACACAATTTAGGTCATTTTACGGCGTCCAGCGCACCTAACCAGCTTTCCTGGACCATTGTCTATAACCAGTAATCACCTTCCCTTCCACAAGGCCGGAAACTTCTCCATATTATCTAATCAATGACATTATTGTCAAATTTTCATGGAAGGGTATAACCTCCCCGGGTGGGATTCGAACCCGCACCCCCTCAGGCACGAGTATCCAAATCCCGGCGCGCTACCAACTGCGCTATCGACCCGGGTTTCTATTTTTCTAACTTTACTGCGAACGCTTATGATGTACATTTTTGACCTCATGCTTGCTTTATTATTGGAACGTGCTTTTTTTGTTTACTTCTGCAGTCCTCATATCGAATTTATTTCCGGTCATGGATGGTTGCGAGGTTACATACCATTCAAAACACATCGACCTCACAGCGAACGGCCGAGGAGTTCCGAATGGTTGCATACCAATATTTAGTAATTGTAGGGCCTATTGACTAAGTATATCGCTACGTAGCGCTTTTTGCCCTGGTACATAAAACGATAAGTATGTGATTTAAAATCTAAGGTACCAGAGGGTGAAGCGATACGTGATGATAGGCTGAGGTAACAGGTCCATAAACTCGAAATTTAAAAAAAACAAACATGTCGTCTGCTTAGAGTACAGTCATTCGGAACACCTCGTTCATTCATTGTGAATGGCCGAGGATTTTCGAATGAGGATACAGTACGTCTATACCTTTGACCTATCTACATTTGTCACCTATGAACTTTAACATCTGGCTATTCTTATTCAAATCAACACCAATCTGAAATCCAATCAAACACGACCAAAACATTACCGCCATTTTAAATTTGAAATGTGTAATAATTGGAAACAAGGAATAATGAAATTGGAATATATTTTATTTTATCAAATAAGTCAAGGTAATTTAATATATTATATACTATTCAATTTACCATACTGCACAGATCACTGTCTTTCTTTTAACACAGATCGCCAGCATATTCATATAAATCGAACATCTAGTTAGGACTTTGATTTCGGTGCACCATCCAACAAGAATAACATTAAACGATTAGATGATAATTAAATAAGGTTTGAAGGCAGTTAGGTTAAAAAACCGGCTATGAAATTATATTAGAAAAACAAAATATTAATAATAAATGCAACATTATTTTACTGTTTGAGGTAAGCAAGTGTGGTGATCGTAGGTGACTATATAGTCATTTCCAACAACCTTGCTGTTGGGTTAACCCTTTAGCGACGCAATTAAGTGTCTCGCCTGGCACCTGGGAGAACCAAGTTCGATTCCCAATCAGTACCTATGGTTTTTATTCTTCCAATTTACTTTACAAGTTAGGTAGCCTATGCTTTATGTTGTTCGACAAACACTGGCTTCACGTGCTCAGACTTGTTACCCTGGTACCCGGACTACTAGAATCTATCTCTCAATCTTGAATCTGTTCTACATTTAATGTAATGTCGACAAGTATGTGAACTAGTACTGGATATGCATAGGCGGTACCAGGATTTCTAGTTATGGAATGCGGAAAATTCTAGTTGGGGGTGCGGGCAATTCTAGTTAAGAGGCGGGCGGATAAATAACAAGCAGACTGGGGATCCTGAGGGGCGTAAGTGCCCTCAATGGATCCTGAACAAAGCCCTAATGAGAGGCCCAGGGGGCGGCTGCTCCAAAAGTTCTGAGTTTTGGGCATTTCTAAAGGATTCAGACACATTTCCAGAACCTTAACTATCCTTACCCAGGGTATATACAATATAAAGCATCTATATTTATATCATATGATTTTCTTTAAACTTGTTAAATACGCACACATATACTTTAATAATTATTTCTATCAAGGAGACGCAATTAAAAATTGGTCTGTTTACATTTTTGTGTACATGTTATAACTATACAATATACGTAGCGCCGTTAAAAGTCACAACGCCACTAAACGTTACAATTGACGTTAAACGTTGCAACACTTACGCTTATCGTCGCAACCGCTGCTAAACGTCTTAATCGTCCTGCCGTTACCATTCGGAACTACCTCGGCGATTTTCTTCGCAAATACACCTCGGATATCACGAAGAGCGAAAGTAGTTCCATCATAGAATCTAGCCTCGTTCCCGACGTTTGGAACGCTGGCACACACCAAAAATGACGGACGATTATGGGCAGCTACGCTCTTCAATGCCTGTAACTGATATTCACTCAAATCAAAGTTGATCCTCAAACATTTTTGTGTACTCGATACTTTCTGCAAAATGATCTGCCATGTTGGTTGTTTACATCGGCACTACTTAACCTATGAGGTTAATCGCCTGACCTCATAACTTTTTTTGTATTTCTACTACGTTTGATATCCGAAGTGTATCTTCGTAGATGATCGCCGAGGTCGTTCCGAATGTGCCGTTACATGTCGCAACGCTGACGCTAAACGTCGCAAAAATCTACTAACATTAAACGTTGCAACACTAACGCTAAACGTCGCACTTAGTAGGAAGATGAAAGTAACGAGCCTAAACAACTCACAAGTATTACATAGGACAAATATGACTTCAAAACAACCACTCTTAGACTCGTAGCAACCATCAATATCTCCTTAGCAACCACCCTTTGGATAATAGCTACCACTCTTTTACCCTATGCAAATCGCCCTAAGTTAATAAGAATCAATTATACCGTCCATAGCAACAGACTGGAATTTCTCAGCAACTATTATTGTACCTTTACTATCCCCTTAAATGTCCAATGCAATAACTCTCGCGGCCATAAACTTATCTCAGTGTCTATTTTGATCATCTTCAGATCAACTTTCAACCTTATTCAAATTGGGTTACATCTAGATAGACAGGAATTAAAGAGGCCTTATTCTTGCATTAGCGGTGTTGCGACGGTGAGTGTCCTCCGTTAGAACTAATGCCATTGCTTATATGTTTATATACATTTGTATTAACAACTTCTTGTTTTCAGATTGTATCGCTTTATGGATTGGATCAACGATATGAAAATGCTGCTGTGATAAAATCATCTGCTTGTGTATAGATTGGATTGATTACAATGACTAATGTCCTCACTATTATGACAAAGGGAGTATATTTTCTAATGTTTAATATTAAGTTCGTTAAAAGTTAGTTTTGTTTAAAATCCTGCTCTCATGTATGCACATTGAGTCGGCTTTATGGTCTTGACATCGAATTTATCATCATGTAGGCGACCCTCATAGTTGCTTCCATGTGGATAAAGTAAAGTGTTCTTATATTTTTGTGTTATAAAACAATAGTTGAGGTCATTGCGCGATTATGTTATAATTAGATCAGTAATATGTAGTTTGTCGGCATAACTGTTTAACCATCGGTTTTCTTTATACGTAAGTAACTAGACTGAATAAAAAAAATATTGTCTTGTGCCTACACATCCCTTTAATATAATATAAGGTTAGAAGTACTTCATCTTTACTTGAATTTTTAAATTTTACTTATAACTTTGTCTTTCTTTTTCAGCTGATGTCAGTTGAGGCGCTGTTGTATTACGTTAAGGTAATATGAAAGCTGATACATGTATACATGTATTTTAACTCCTGCCATTGAAGGAGTTCTGTTAGTTTGAGGTAAATATGAAACTATTCGGTTATAACTGACGTGCTGGAAGACAATTCAACAGTAACAGCTACGAATGAGTGAGTGTTAATTTATTTATTATTTTCTAGATATGTCATTTGTTTGTGAACTTTAGTATTTGTTAATCGTTCATCATCGGGAAGTCTCAAACTTTCTAGTGCTGAGTTAGCAATCTGTACCATCTTTGGCAACAACAAAATTGAGAATATTTGGCAAATAAATAATTCTCCCAGCATGAATTATAATAGGAAATTTTCAAAATTTGACTCAATTTGGGCTCTTAATCAAATAACCATTTTATGGATGAAGAATCACATTCCAGTGTTTGCCCATAATGCATCCTTTTAGAATGGGCGGACACTTTTTAAATCTATTATTATTTCTTTATAATCGTACATTATTCTTCCATTGGCTATTGAATAAGTCAGTTTCTTTTGCTGTGTGGGTGGGTGAGAAAAAACGTAGTATGTGCGTGCATGCATGCGTGTGTGAGTGTATGTGCGGGTGAGTGTACAAGCGTGCGGCTATGTGCGAGTGAGTGTGCATGCGTGCGTGTGTGAGGGTAGGTGTGCATGAGGGTCAGGGGGTGTGAGTGTGTGTGCGGGCGAGTGTGCGTTTGTGATCAGTAACTGACTCATTCATTATCCAATTGATGTACGTGTATAGCACTTACTTTGTTTATCAACAAATGACATTTCTAGTTCATTTAACTTTTAGATTTTGTTGTTGCTTAATTTACTGTGATTGGTGTTACTTATTGTCAATTATGTTTTGTTTTGCTTTGGTCCTTAGGTTGTCCGTGTCTGATCTGAGATTTGCACCGATATCTCAGGTCTCAGCATGCATCTCCTTCCCATCTGTCCCATCCCCGCCATGGAGTGGGTTCGGTCTGTTGGGGTTTTTAAGAGTCATTGGCTTCATATCCCCCAGCACCAGTGGTTCGAAATACTTTGGTCACCATTATTTGTATTCTTGCTGGCTTGTAGAATTCTCTACCAGTTTTACCTAGTTAAGACAAAGCTATGCCATAGGGGAGGTGGGGATAGGCGATAGGGTTAATATAGGTAAAGAAGGTTGTGGCTTACTGAAAAATGGGAGGGTTTGCATAGGGTTCTACTTTGTAAGAGAGGGAAGTAGGTTGGAACTTTTTAGGAAGTTGGAAAATATATTTTGTTTTTTTTTCTTTGGAGTTGAGGTGGGCTATTTTTGGTAGTACAAGAAATAGAGCGATTAATTGAAGCTATCATAGAAAGGGGTTTAAATTTGGCTATAATTGTTGTCATGTTTATGGTTTAATCGCTTCATGCAGAATGTCACTACATAAAACGGGACGTTGATATATTTCTATGGGGGCTCTATCCAAATGTATTTGTAACAGCCATGATTAGTTTTTTCTGACATACATGTATATGTTTTACAAACAATCTTAATGATATTATTATTACTAAATCGACTGTATTAGATACAAATAGGACCTACTTGATATAATCATTAAAGCTTGATTTCATACACATTACAAGGCACTTTTTACGTACAGTTTTAATCAAATGTTTCTGTAATAATGTGCGTAAGACTTTTGGGCTTACATTATTTTATAAGCATTTGTATTTGTAATGTATACATTAATTTAATTCTAATAAGAATTCTTGTATTATGACAACTAATTGTAAATTACAAACTTTTATATTTAAATCATATATAACATTTTTTCATCTCGAAAGCGAGATAACAACTCACTCTAAGTAGAAGTTTTTATCAAGTAAATTTATGCAGAAGTGAGCTTTGTATTGGAAATTATCGGGACAATGACATGATTGTGACACTGATGTGGTATGAATAATAATCTTACCTCGTACAGAATACTCGTTTTTCATTGGCCGAGAGCGGTCAATTGCTGACCATGTATTATCCCATATTAGGTCAGTAGATTCTAATATCCAGTCAGTAACAAAATTTATAAATGATAGCGCTGACAAAACCTTATTTTTCTACTCCAAAATTAATTCGATTGGGGTACTCGGTAAGATAAATTCGTTACACAGTCAGTTACTGACCGGATACGGTGTGATACCGGGTCAGTGAATAAATATTGGGCTCGAGTTACGCTCTCACCCAATATTAATTTACTGACCCGGTATCACACCGTATCCGGTCAGTAACTGACTGTGTAACTAATAATGTTTACCGTTGACCGAATTGCGTGCTACTTATTAAGATGTTAAATATAGCTCTGATTGTTGCGTTTCCAAAAATGTGATAGCAAAACATTATTTTAAGACAATAATAATTAATCGTTTTTATTAGCTCGACTTTTCGAAGAAAATGAGAGCTATTGCTATCACTTTGGCGTCGGCGTCGGCGTCGGCTTTGGCGTCGGCGTTGGCGTTGGCGTTTGCGTTGGCGTTGGTTTTCAGGTTGAAGTTTTTTTAAACTCTTATATCTTTAACACTATCCAAGTTATTTTATAGAAAGTTGGTATACTTATTTAGTGGGACTATATTAACCATGCTGTGAAAGGGGATAACTCTGGATTAATTATTTTTTGAGTTATTGCCCTTTTATACTTATAAAATTGCAAAATATGAGGTTAAAGTTTTTCCTATGTAGAATATCTTTAATACTGATCAAGATATTTGACTTAAAGTTTGTATACTTACTTGTTGGTACATATCTACACAATTATGAAGGGACGTAACTGTGGCTGAATTATTTTTGGAGTATTTGCCCTTTTATACTTAAGAAATTGCAAAATATAAGGTTAAAGTTTTTCCTATGTAGAATAACTTCAATACTGATCAAGACATTAGACCTAAAGTTTGTATACTTAATTGTTGGTACGATATCTACACGACTATGAAGGGACGTAACTGTGGATGAATTATTTTTGGAGTAATTGCCCTTTTATACTTAAAAAATGGCAAATTATAAGGTTAAAATTGTTTCTATATGGAATATCTTTAAAACAAATCAAGATATTTGACTTAAAGTTTGTATAAGTAATTATCGTTACTATATCAACACAACTTTAAAGAGAGGTAACTGTGGATGAATTATTTTTGGAGTTATGCCCCTTAACGTTAAACATAAAGATTAAAATTTGTTCTAATGGGATATTAAGTACTTTTAAATGTATTTGAATAAAAGTTGAAAGGCTTAATATAAGTTCTTCATCTATCCGACTATAAAGGGACTCTGGATGAATTACTTTCAGAGTTATTTCCCTTTATACTTTAAAAGTTAAGATAAAAGTTCGCTCAAACTGAATATATTTTGTTTGATAGAAAGTTAGTATTATTTGACAACATTAAACGTGCTTTTCATTAGTTTCCGTATCGATTTACGGCTTCGTTCGTATACAACCGTCAAGGTTCGTCGCTTCAATTAGTGACACTATAAGATATGGATGGAAAAGTAACGATTGTTTTCTATCATAGGGTTTGTAGTACATGGGTAAAGTACTGACTTGACGATTGTAATACCCCAGGTTCGATTCCCGCACAAGCTGTTTTTTTTGTAATTTAGCAAACACCGGTAATATATTAACTACACAATGACTTATCTATTACGATAAACTATTTGACTGAATATAATTTATAATTGTGTTTATAATATTTTTGTCTTTTTATCATAATTTATTTTTATTTATTTTTGTATTATTCTATTTACATCAATCTATTAGTATATATAAAAACATGAAACACACAAATTTAGTCACTTTCACTCGCGGTGTCTGTTGAACTGTTGAGACTGGCTGTGTCTGTGGAACTCTCCTCGCTGGTGTCATCCACCAGATCAATAACACATCTTTCCACCTTGTTGTCTGTGAAGTGGTCACGCTCCTTCATCTCCTTGATGATCTTGTCTACATGGTCACATGCCCGTCGCCACCTGTTCTCTCCAATCCTATCCAAAGCAGCGTTCGTCAGTTGTTGTACATCATCTAACCTGCAAGCAAATGAAAAAAAGCCATGAATATTTTAAAAAATCTAGCGGTTGAAAAAAAACACATAATGTAAAAAGTTATATATAGATTATCATGTTATGATGTATTTACCTGAGCGTAGTATTTTTCTGTCGAACAATATGTTTAAGTTGGCCCCAGATTAGTTCTAAGGGGTTAAACTCAGGGTGGTATGAAGGTAACATTAGAACTTCGTGACCGTTACTTCTGATAATATCATCGACAACAAAGGGTCAGGCTTGTGTTGTCTCACTTTTTCCAGAAGATTAGGTGGTATCATCCACATTAACGTTGTGTTCTCGAAACCATTTCTGAAAACAGAACAATATTGCTTAAGACTAAAAATATAGGCTATAAAATAGTTAATAATCAGTTAAATAAATTTAATATGATCAAATGTATCTTGGCATTTTATTTAATATACCTCGATCCGTCATTTAAATAATAATTATGCAATAATGAGAAAATGTTTGTAAGCAAACCTTAATATCATCTTTCCTAGTACTTGATGTTGGGCATTTGGATGTCTGTGTAGAATGATAGCTTGCATTGTCCATGACCACGGCACATGGCGGTTGGAGGTTTGGTAGTAGCATTTCGGTGAGCCATTTTGTGAAGGTTTTTCCGTTCATTTCCTTATGGTAATCCCCTGTGCTTGTTGATACCTTATAAACCAGTTTTGCTCCTCGGATGAACCCATTTCGCGATCCTGCATGTACAATTATTAATCTCTTACCCCTGTTACATGGAGGAAGTACCCCTGACTGGTCTGGGCCCTGCCAACATCTCTTTGCTGAATACGCCGTATCGATCCATGTTTCGTCAACAAATACGAACTTATATCCTTTCTCTGCCAGTTCCTTCCATCGCCGGTAAAATGCTAAACGCTTTTCAACAATAGACGGATTTTCTATCAACACCTTTCTGTTGTTTGTCGTACGTTTTCACGAAAATCCTAACTCTCGTAAAGTCCTGCGAAGCAACTCCCTACTGCCGGGATAAGATATTTCTTCCTTCAGCGTTTGATGGAGGTCCCTAAGTGTAGGCAGCTGACGTCGTACAGAATAGAATTCTTGCACCTAGTTGCGGATAACCGTTCTGTCAAAGTCATTTCTTTCTTAGTAGGACCCTCGTTTACATCGTGTTGGTGACTTTAAACAACCTGTCTCTCTAGGTTCCTTTCTAACGTTGTAGATCCTTCTGCTGTAACCTGTAGCCTTAACAGTCTTCTCTATGAATGAACCGGATTTCTTCTTAGAGTGATCCTGAAAGTACTTAGATAATTTTGCGCTTTTGCGATAAAAAGCTTTTCTTTTGAACGAAGTTTCTTCAAAGACCTCTTATGTGGCATGGTTATAGACTGAATGTCTTTCATAAATGAAAACGCCAACTATATGTGTAATTCACTTAACGGCACGTATTTTTAATGTCGTGGAGTCCGTGCACCGTCGTGTATACAAGTATTAAAAAAAGCTATTATGTTAAAATTGCAAAAAGTTTTATGCGGGATCGAACCCGTCAAGTCCAGATTGTTAGATGGTACGCTTTACCACTACACCAAGTCCTTACATACTTCTACCTGCCCTATTACTAAACCTTTAGGAAATATATTCGTGGATTTACGGAAATATTTACGGAAATTCACGACTATGCATGCAGTGCACGTTTAACATTGTCAAATAATATGCTTTTTCATCAGTACTACATCTACTTGACTACCAAGGGATGTAACTCTTTATGAATTATTTTTGGAGTTGTGCCCCTTTTCAACTTTTAAATTAGGGTTAAAGTACTTTAAACTGAATTATTATCAATACTTACCAAGATATTTAAATGACAGTTAGTATGCTTATTCATCAGAACTACATCTACACAGGGACATAAATCTTGATTATATTTTAGAGTTATTTCCCTTTACTTAAATGATGAAACTTGTTTAAATTGAAGTATTAATAGTTTCTTATAAAGAACTTTAAATGAAAGTAGGTATGCTTATTCTTTGATACTATGTCTACTTAACTTTGAAGGAAAGTTACTATGGATGAATGTTTTAGCAGTTATGCCCTTTTTATATTTTACAAATATAAATTTGTAATTATTGTTTGGCTGATTTATTTCCTTTAACAAATTAAGTCTTGTCTTGTAATCATTTTTGTTTAACGAAAAGCCTTGCCACGAACAAAACACTCGCAAAGTCGAGCGCGCTATCCTTGGACTGGTCTTGTTAAGCCTAGTTTTGCCTAGTAATTAACTAACATAGCTCAAAATAGAGAGTATTCTCAACACTGCCTCTTGTTTACTTAATGCCTTAAGTGTAAGACTTATGTATTGACTGATTTATTTGGATAATTTTAATAATCAAATATAAACTTACACATGTACCGAGGCAACACCTTCATGTTTGGGTGTACAATATAACAATTATATAAGTTGCAACTTTGAGGCTGCCATCCAACAATTTTTGTATGTCATATCAATTGCCCCATATACACCATAGCCTGTCACATACTACAATGATGAATTGTCGCTTTTTAGAACTTTTGTGTTTGTCTATCATATATAACGATAAGCTAGATCTGTAGCCCCGTTGTTATCGCGCTGGGTGTTAAATCTAGAATCCCGACCGGGCGGTTATACCCTTCCATGGAAATTATATAATACATGTAATATCAATTTTCCTTCATTGATAATGCATTTTGCAAAGTAGCTGACCTTGTTAATAAAGGTCCTCTGTCTGTCGTGAAATAACCTTAATCAATTACCATCATTTCAAAAGGCTCAAATCGAGACCAACTCTGTTTTATATATAAATAGTACTTCGAAAATACAACTAAAGCGATTTTAATATGTAAAATTCTTCATTTAATTTACGTAGAGTCAAATTTCTGTCAAGCAGTACTTTATTTTTATCAAAATCATTATCATATGTGTGCATTAAATAACATGGACATATTATTGACCAATGTTTATGAACTAACATAGAATAATAAGACATATTTTCTCACTATAAAACATACCGTTGTTCCTAAGTTCATGTTAGTTTATGTCTTTCAATAAGATCATAGAGACACACCTCAATAAGACTTGATGTTGTTCCTAAACTTATGTTAGTTTATGTCCTTCAAAAAGATAACAGACACACAATAAGACTTGATGTTGAACCTAAGCACATGAAAGTTTTTGTCCTTCAATAAGATCACAGACACACAATAAGATTTGGTAATGTTCCTAAGCTCATTTTAGTTTATGTCCTTCAATTAGATAACAGACACACAATAAGACTTGATGTTGTTCCTAAACTCGTATTTGTTTATTTCCTTCAAAAAGATAACAGACACACAATAATACTTGATGTTGTTCCTAAGCTCATGTTAGTTTATGTCCTTCAATAAGATCACAGACACTCGATAGGACTTGATGTTGTTCCTAAACTCATGTTAGTTTATGTCTTTCAATAAGATCATAGAGACACACCTCAATAAGACTTGATGTTGTTCCTAAACTTATGTTAGTTTATGTCCTTCAATAAGATCATAGAGACACACCTCAATAAGACTTGATGTTGTTCCTAAACTTATGTTAGTTTATGTCCTTCAATAAGATCATAGAGACACACCTCAATAAGACTTGATGTTGTTCCTAAACTTATGTTAGTTTATGTCCTTCAAAAAGATAACAGACACACAATAAGACTTGATGTTGTTCTTAAACTTATGTTAGTTTATGTCCTTCAATAAGATCACAGACACACAATAAGATTTGGTAATATTCCTAAGCTCATGTTAGTTTATGTCCTTCAAAAAGATAACAGACACACAATAAGACTTGATGTTGTTCTTAAACTTATGTTAGTTTATGTCCTTCAAAAAGATAACAGACACACAATAAGACTTGATGTTGTTCCTTAGCTCATGTAAGTTTATGTCCTTCAATAAGATCACAGACACACAATAAGATTTGGTAATGTTCCTAAGCTCAATTTAGTTTATGTCCTTCAATTAGATAACAGACACACACTAAGACTTGATGTTGTTCCTAAGCTTATATTAGTTTATTTCCTTTAGTAAGATATAAGACACACTATACGACTTGATGTTGTTCCTAAAATCATGTTAGTTTATGTCATTCAAAAAGAAAACAGTCACACAATAAAGCTTGATGTTGTTCCTAAGCTCATGTAAGTTTATGTCCTTCAATAAGATCACAGACACACAATAAGATTTGGTAATATTCCTAAGCTCATTTTAGTTTATGTCCTTCAATTAGATAACAGACACACAATAAGACTTGATGTTGTTCCTAAGCTCATGTTAGTTTATGTCCTTAAACAAGATAACAGACACACAATAATACTTGATGTTGTTGCTAAGCTCATGTTAGTTCATGTCCTTCAATAAGATAACAGACACTCTATACGACTTGATGTTGTTCCTAAACTCATGTTAGTTTATGTCTTTCAATAAGATCATAGAGACACACCTCAATTAGACTTGATGTTGTTTCTAAGCTCATGTTAGTTCATGTCCTTCAATAAGATAACAGACACACAATAAGACTTGGTGTTGTTCCTAAACTCATGTTAGTTTTTGTCATTCAATAAGATAACAGACACATAAAAAGATTTGATGTTGTTTCGGAACTAGAAAGTTTAGGTCTTTCAAAAAGATAACAGACACACAATAAGAATTGGTGTTGTTCCTAAACTCATGTTAGTTTCTGTCCTTCAATAAGATCACAGACAAACTATAAGACTTGATGTTGTTCCTAAGCTCATGTTAGTTTATGTCCTTCAATAAGCTAACAGACACACAATAATACTTCATGTAGTTCCTAAACTCATTTAAGTTTGTCCTTCAGTAAGATAACAAACACACAATAAGATTTGATGTTGTAACTAAGCAAATGTAAGATTTGTTCTTCAATAAGATAATAGACACACAATAAGACTTGATGTTGTTCCTAAGCTCATATTAGTTTATGTCCTTCAATAAGATAACAGACACAGAATAAGACTTGATGTTGTTCCTAAACTCATGTTAGTTTATGTCATTCAATAAGATAACAGACACACAGTAAGCCTAGATGTTGTTTCGAAGCTCATGTAAGTTTATGTCCTTCAATAAGATAACAGACACACGGTAAGAATTGATGTTGTTCCTGAACTCATGTTAGTTTGTCCTTACACAATAAGACTTGATGTTGTTCCTAAGCTCATGTGAGTTTATGTCATTGAATAAGATAACAGACACACAATAAGACTTGATGTTGTTCCTAAGCCCATGTTATTTTATGTCCTTTAATAAGATATCAGACTCACAATAAGACTTGATTTTGTTCCTAAACTCATGATAGTTTATGTCCTGCAATGAGATCACAGACTCACAATAAGACTTGATGTTGTTCCTAAGCTCATGTTAGTTTATGTCCTTCAATAAGATCACAGACACACAATAGCACTTGATTTTTTTCCTAAACTAATGTTAGTTTATGTCCTCCAATAAGATCACTGACACACAATAAGACTTGATGCTGTCCCTAAACTCATGTTAGTTTATGTCCTTCAATAAGATAACAAACTCACAGTAAGACCTGATGTTGTTCCTAAGCTTATGTAGTTTATGTATTTCAATAAGATAACAGACTCACAATAAGACTTGATGTTGTTCCTCAGCTCATGTTAGTTTATGTCCTTCAATAAGATAACAGACTCACAATAAGATTTGGTAGTATTCCTAAGCTCATTTTAGTTTATGTCCTTGAATTAGATTACAGACACACAATAAGACTTGATGTTGTTCCTAAGCTCATGTTAGTTTATGTCCTTAAACAAGATAACAGACACACAATAATACTTGATGTTGTTGCTAAGCTCATGTTAGTTCATGTCCTTCAATAAGATAACAGACACTCTATACGACTTGATGTTGTTCCTAAACTCATGTTAGTTTATGTCTTTCAATAAGATCATAGAGACACACCTCAATAAGACTTGATGTTGTTTCTAAGCTCATGTTAGTTCATGTCCTTCAATAAGATAACAGACACACAATAAGACTTGGTGTTGTTCCTAGACTCATGTTAGTTTTTGTCATTCAATAAGATAACAGACACATAAAAAGATTTGATGTTGTTTCGGAACTAGAAAGTTTAGGTCTTTCAAAAAGATAACAGACACACAATAAGAATTGGTGTTGTTCCTAAACTCATGTTAGTTTCTGTCCTTCAATAAGATCACAGACAAACTATAAGACTTGATGTTGTTCCTAAGCTCATGTTAGTTTATGTCCTTCAATAAGCTAACAGACACACAATAAGACTTCATGTAGTTCCTAAACTCATTTAAGTTTGTCCTTAAGTAAGATAACAAACACACAATAAGATTTGATGTTGTAACTAAGCTCATGTAAGATTTGTTCTTCAATAAGATAACAGACACTCAATAAGACTTGATGTTGTTCCTAAGCTCGTGTTAGTTTATGTCCTTCAACAAGATAATAGACACACAATAAGACTTGATGTTGTTCCTAAGCTCATATTAGTTTATGTCCTTCAATAAGATAACAGACACATAATAAGACTTGATGTTGTTCCTAAACTCATGTTAGTTTATGTCATTCAATAAGATAACAGACACACAGTAAGCCTTGATGTTGTTTCGAAGCTCATGTTAGTTTATGTCCTTCAATAAGATAACAGACACACGATAAGAATTGATGTTGTTCCTGAACTCATGTTAGTTTGTCCTTCACACAATAAGACTTGATGTTGTTCCTAAGCTCATGTTAGTTTATGTCCTTAAACAAGATAACAGACACACAATAAGACTTGATGTTGTTCCTACGCCCATGTTATTTTATGTCCTTTAATAAGATATCAGACTCACAATAAGACTTGATTTTGTTCCTAAACTCATGATAGTTTATGTCCTTCAACGAGATCACAGACTCACAATAAGACTTGATGTTGTTCCTAAGTTTATGGTAGTTTACGTCCTTCAATAAGATAACAGACTCACAATAAGACTTGATGTTGTTCCTAAGCTCATATTAGTTTATGTCCTTCAATAAGATCACAGACACACAATAACACTTGATTTTTTTCCTAAACTAATGTTAGTTGATGTCCTTCAATAAGATAACAAACTCACAATAAGACCTGATGTTGTTCCTAAGCTTATGTAGTTTATGTATTTCAATAAGATAACAGACTCGCAATAAGACTTGATGTTGTTCCTCAGCTCATGTTAGTTTATGTCCTTCAATAAGATAACAGACACACAATAAGACTTGATGTTGTTCCTAAGCTCATGTTAGTTTATGTCCTTCAATAAGATCACAGGCACACAATAAGACTTGATGTTGTTCCTAAGCTCATATTTGTTTATTTCCTTCAATAAGATATAAGACACACAATAATACTTGATGTTGTTCCTAAGCTCATGTTAGTTCATGTCTTTCAATAAGATCATAGAGACACACCTCAATAAGACTTGATGTTGTTCCTAAACTTATGTTAGTTTATGTCCTTCAAAAAGATAACAGACACACAATAAGACTTGATGTTGTTCCTAAACGTATGTTAGTTTATGTCCTTCAATAAGATAACAGACACTCTATACGACTTGATGTTGTTCCTAAACTCATGTTAGTTTATGTCTTTCAATAAGATCATAGAGACACACCTCAATAAGACTTGATGTTGTTCCTAAACTTTTGTTAGTTTATGTCTTTCATTAAGATCATAGAGACACACCTCAATAAGACTTGATGTTGTTCCTAAACTTATGTTAGTTTATGTCCTTCAAAAAGATAACAGACACTCTATACGACTTGATGTTGTTCCTAAACGTATGTTAGTTTATGTCCTTCAATAAGATAACATACACTCTATACGACTTGATGTTGTTCCTAAACTCATGTTAGTTTATGTCTTTCAATAAGATCATAGAGACACACCTCAATAAGACTTGATGTTGTTCCTAAACGTATGTTAGTTTATGTCTTTCATTAAGATCATAGAGACACACCTCAATAAGACTTGATGTTGTTCCTAAACTTATGTTAGTTTATGTTCTTCAATAAGGTCATAGAGACACACCTCAATAAGACTTGATGTTGTTCTTAAACTTATGTTAGTTTATGTCCTTCAATAAGCTAACAGACACACAATAAGACTTGATGTAGTTCCTAAACTCATTTAAGTTTGTCCTTCAGTAAGATAACAAACACATAATAAAATTTGATGTTGTAACTAAGCTCATGTAAGATTTGTTCTTCAATAAGATAACAGACACTCAATAAGACTTGATGTTGTTCCTAAGCTCGTGTTAGTTTATGTCCTTCAACAAGATAATAGATACACAATAAGACTTGATGTTGTTCCTAAGCTCGTGTTAGTTTATGTCCTTCAACAAGATAATAGACACACAATAAGACTTGATGTTGTTCCTAAGCTCATATTAGTTTATGTCCTTCAATAAGATAACAGACACAGAATAAGACTTGATGTTGTTACTAAGCTCATGTAAGATTTGTTCTTCAATAAGATAACAGACACTCAATAAGACTTGATGTTGTTCCTAAGCTCGTGTTAGTTTATGTCCTTCAACAAGATAATAGACACACAATAAGACTTGATGTTGTTCCTAAGCTCATATTAGTTTATGTCCTTCAATAAGATAACAGACACAGAATAAGACTTGATGTTGTTCCTAAACTCATGTTAGTTTATCCCATTCAATAAGATAACAGACACACAGTAAGCCTTGATGTTGTTTCGAAGCTCATGTAAGTTTATGTCCTTCAATAAGATAACAGACACTCGATAAGAATTGATGTTGTTCCTGAACTCATGTTATTTTGTCCTTCACACCATAAGACTTGATGTTGTTCCTAAGCTCATGTAAGTTTATGTCATTGAATAAGATAACAGACACACAATAAGACTTGATGTTGTTCCTACGCCCATGTTATTTTATGTCCTTTAATATGATATCAGACTCACAATAAGACTTGATTTTGTTCCTAAACTCATGATAGTTTATGTCCTTCAATGAGATCACAGATTCACAATAAGACTTGATGTTGTTCCTAAGTTTATGGTAGTTTATGTCCTTCAATAAGATAACAAACTCACAATAAGACCTGATGTTGTTCCTAAGCTTATGTAGTTTATGTATTTCAATAAGATAACAGACTCACAATAAGACTTGATGTTGTTCCTCAGCTCATGTTAGTTTATGTCCTTCAATAAGATCACTGACACACAATAAGACTTGATGTTGTTCCTAAGCTCATGTAAGTTTATGTTTTTCAATAAGATCACAGACTTACAATAAGATTTGATGTTGTTCCTAAACTCATGTTAGTTTATGTTCTTCAATACGATAACAGACTCATAATAAGACTTGATGTTATTCTTAAGCTCATGTAAGTTTATGTCTTTCCATAAGATCACAGACACCCAATAAGACTTGATGATGTTCCTAAGCTCATGTTAGTTTATGTCCTTCAAAAAGATAACAGACACCCACGTAAACATCTTGTTTGTTCTATAAATCATAAACCTTTCTTCCTTTTAAAACGATAACAGACACACAGTAGATTTGCTTTGTTTTCCATGACATTAATTCGAAAACTAATACAGAAAAGACATGACGTTGTTTCTTACTTTTACGTACATTTCTGACAGATAACAGAAACACAATAAACATGCTGTTTTTCCATTCATTATGTTGTTTCTTACTTGAAAACGATAACAGACACTAAAAAGCATGCCTTTTTAATTTTATTCATTATGTACGTTTCTGTCCTTGAAAACGATAAAGACACACAATAAGCATGCCGTTTAATCAATTCATTATGTTGTTTCTGTCCTTGAAAACGATAACATACACACAATAAGCATGCCGTTTTTCCAATTCATTGTGCTTTGTCTCTGTCCTTCAATACAAAAACAGAAAAACAATAAGAATGCCGTTTGTTCATTCATTACGTACAATTTTGACCTTGAAAAAATTAAAGACACACAATAAGCATGCCGTTTTTCTAATTCATTATGCTTTTTTCTGTCCTTCAATACAATATCAGAAAAACAATAAGAATGCCATTTTTCCATTCATTATGTTGTTTCTGACCTTGAAAACGATAACAGACACTTAAAAAGCATGCCTTTTTATTTTTATTCATTATGTACGTTTCTGTCCTTGAAAGCGACACGATAACAACCACACTGTTAATATGCCTTTTTTCCATTCATTATGTTGTTTCTGACCTCGAAAACGATAACAGACACACAATAAGCATGCCGTTTTTTTTCATTCATTCTGTACTTTTCTGACCTTGAAAACGATAACAGACACACAGTAAGCATGCCGGTTTTTTTCATTCATTACGTACGTTTTTGACCTTGAAAAAGATTGAAGACACACTATAAGCATGCCATTTTTCCAATTTATTATGCTTTTACTGTCCTTCAATACAATAACAGAAAAACAATGAGAATGCCGTGTTTTCAATTCATTATGTATTTTCTGACTTTCAAAACGGTAACAAACACACAATACGCATGCCGTTTTTTCCATTCATGATGTTGTTTCTGACCTTCAAAACGGTAACAGACACACAATACGCATGCCGTTTTTTCCATTCATGATGTTGTTTCTGACCTTCAAAACGAAAACAGACACACAGTAAGCATGCCGTTTTTTCCATTCATTATGTACGTTTCTGACCTTGAAAACGGTAACAGACACACAATAAGCATACCGGTTTTTTCATTTATCAAATACGTTTCTGACCTCGGAAACGATAACAGATACAATAAGCTTGCCGGTTTTTCCATTCATTATGTACTTTTTTGTCCTTCAATACGATAACAGACTCACGTTATGGCATGCCGCATGTTCCTTATCTCTTGTACGTTTATGTCCTTCAATTAGGCAGTAGAAATTCGATATGACTTGCCATTCGGCCTTTTTTTTCTCATGTAGGTTATTACATTCAATTATTTTTAATACACTTACACATACCAATATGTCAAGAACAAAGTTCCAAAAGTACGTCTGTACAGAGTGAGTATCCAAAGCCAAAAGAACAAAGAGCGGGTTGACGGACTTTGCTTCTCGTTGGTTGTCCAGCACACGTGTCCAGGTCCTGGCTTCCAATTGGATGACTTGCTGGTTGCTACCTAACAAGCACCTGCCCCAGACTGGTTATCACTACATTTGTCCTTATACAAATTGACTTCCTCTGTCATAATGTTTATGTTGGGTTATTTCTTTGCTAAGATGATTTTAATAACTGAACCCAGTCGTCCTGTTCTTATTCCCATGTAGGTATATGTCTAAAAATAAGGAAACAAACATACAAATTGACATTTAGATATTATTTTCATGCAGGTTTCTATCTTTAAATAGAATAACTACAAACACAGCAGTATTGTGTTCTATCCTTATTATCAAGCATGTCTTTATCATACATCACATGCAAAAGTACTTCGTCTGTCTAAATGGTCATGTAGGTTTCTGTCTTTAAATAAATTCACTACATCATGTCATACCTTGCTGTCTGGTGAGCATCTGACTAAGAAAAGAAGACATGTAAACATCATGATATCCTCTGTCCAAATGTTCATGTAGGTTTCCATCTCTTTGAATAAAGCAACTTAGATTTACTGAAACATGACATTCTGTCCTTATAATCAGGTAAGAATCTGTCCTGAAAAACAAACATACATACACTATGTTATTATCTATTCATTTTTTTCATTTTTTTTTTTCATTATTATCTGTCCTCAAAAAAAAGAAAATATACATACACTATGCTATCTTCTGTCCAAAGGTTCATGATGGTTTCTATCTTTTTAAGTAAAACAACTTTGATTCTCTAAAACATTCTGTTCAAATTCTATTCATTTTTTCATGTAGGTTTCTATCTTATAATAAGATAACAGTAATACTCTAATACTGTCATTTCGTCCAAATTTTCATGTGTATTTCTGCCTAAAATTCAGCCTTACATACAAATTGACGTCTTCTGTCTATTCATGTAGATTTCTATCTTTATGAAGAGCTAAATAGTGATACACTGCAGCATGTCATTCTTTGAATAAGTTAATAATGATAACCAAAACCATGTCCTTTTGTTATTTTTGTCAGGTAAGTATCTGTCCTCAAAAAAGAAAACATACATACTCTTAGTTATCTTCTGTCAAAATGTTCATACAGGTTTCTTTCTTTTTAAATAAAACAACTTTGATTCTCTAAAACATTCTGACCTTATCATCAGGTAAGTATTTGTCTAAAAAAAGAAAATATACATACACTATGTTATCATCTTTTCATTTTTTCATGTAGGTTTCTATCTTATAATAAGATAACAGTAATACACTAATACTGTCATTTTGTCCATATTTTCATGTGTATTTCTCCTTTAAATCCAGCCTTACTTACAAATTGACGTCTTCTGTCTATTCATGTAGGTTTCATTCTTTATAAAGAGCTAAATAGTGATACACTACGGCATGTCATTCTTTGAATAAGTTAATTTTGATAACCAAAACCATGTCCTTTTGTCCTATTGTCAGGTATGTATCTGTCCTTAAAAAAGAAAACAAACGTACAAAATGGTATCATTTGTCATTATTTTTATGTAGGTTTTATCTTTGGATAAGATATCTTCAATACACTTCAACATGTCAATCCGCCCTTATTCTCGGTTCGGTATATGTCACTAAAATGGAAACATACATACAAATTGGCACGTTCTGTCCAAAATGTTCATGTAGGTGTATATCTTTATAAAGAGACTACTATAATACACTACAACTTATCAGTATGTCCTTATTCTTTGAAAGGTATCCGTCTTAAGGTATCCGTCTTAAAAGAAGAAAACACGCGTACAAATTGTCACCATAGGTCCATAATTTTATGCTGGTTTCTATCTTTGAAAAAAAACTTTAATACATTACTTGGGTCCTGTAGGTTTTTGTCTGATAAAATATAACTTTAATACACTATAACATGTCGTTCTGTCCTAATTTTTAGACATAGAAAAGAAATCAAACAAGTAAATTGACATATTCGGTCCTTACTTCCATGTAGGTTTTATCCTTCGAATACGATGATTTTAATACAATTGGCACTTAGCATGTCTTTCTCTCGTAATACCAAATGGTTATCTGTTAGTTGATAATATTTTAAACACACTTTTATGACTTGTCAATTTGTCCTTTTCTCTATGTAGATTTCTATATCAAAATTTTAAGTAAAATATCTTAATGTATGGTTTGTTTACATTTGGGAGTTTTTTGTAACAGCATATTCCGCAGTTAAATTACAAATGGTAATATTAATTTGAATTCTTTTAATGGATAGTACAACACATATCTACATAGTGATCAATGTATCAGTAAAAGATTGGAAAATTTTAAGAACTATATTTACCTTAAATAAATACATCCGTGAAATGTTTTAATCTTTTTCAAATCAAATTAGTCGGCATTTTATATTATACTATTTGTTCTGATCTATCGTTAGAATATATTAATAAAATTGTTGTATTCAATGCAAATTAAGATAATGATAATTATCCAAACTTCAGCATATCATAAACATTGTGGTATTGATTTTATTACATTCAATGACAATTTGGTATTTAGATCATACAGAGGTGAAAGAATTTTTGCACAATTCTGAATAAAGTCTTTCTTAAATCACTTAGTTATTTAAGCTTTTGACTTTGTACAGATGTACCAATCGTCTGCCACAATACTAATATATAAACAGTCTGTTTAATAGCTACTTGGTCACATATCTTTAAACATACAGAAATGATCTATACTTATACCCACTCACATACAGTTCTAATAACATATTCATTGTATGTATGATATATATTGATAACGTTTTCGATCCTTAAATGAATATAAAAAGCAATAGTTAAATACATGTAATTAGTACTAATGATGCTTGATAACGATGTACTAAACGATAATCGACTTGATGAAGGTAAAAGAGAGGAACTTGATAACTCTCAATTGAAAAAAAATGAAGTTTCCATAATTCTGAGCAATCTAGTAAAGGGCCCGTTTTTATGGGAGGATAGCTAGATCGGAATTAAAGAGACAAAACAGATTATTCTGAGCAATCTAGTGAAGGGCCCATTTATGGGAGGATAGCTAGATCGGAATTATTTGTACATTATTCTGAGCAATCTAGTGAAGGGCCCATTTATGGGAGGATAACTAGATCAGAATTACTCTTTAAACTTATAAATAAATACATAGTTCTGATTTATCATGTGAAAGACCCAATCTATGGGAGGATAGCTAGATCAGACTTTTAAACAAATCAGCAATGATGTACCAAATACATAAGGTACTAATTAGTATATAGTTGAATGTAAATGATGTTCATAGTACTAAGTCTTGCTAGGGTGCTGCTTACATGTATATGTTTAAAACAAGTTTAAATGAAATACACTGGTGTCCTTAACCTTTTGTTTCATTGATTTTATTGGGTTTTTTTAATAATCTGTATATAATGAATTATGCTGTTGGTAACATGGATGTGAAAGGTATTTCTGTATAGTTCATTTTTGTATATAACTTTTCTGATTGGTTTACAGATTATAGGTAACTGAATCATTTTGGATATTTTTATAAATACCAGCATTGTGTTATAAATAGCATTGTGAACTGACATTGGTAGTTGGTACAGAGCTATATGCTTCATAGCTGATGATTAGATAGACTTTATTCACTGATTAATATTGTAACCCGGGTCGATAGCGCAGTTGGTAGCGCGCCGGGATTTGGATACTCGTGCCTGAGGGGGTGCGGGTTCGAATCCCACCTTGGGAGGTTATACCCTTCCATGAAAATTTGACAATAATGTCAATTTTCCTCCATTGATTAGATAATATGGAGAAGTTTCCGGCCTTGTGGAAGGGTAGGTGAGTACTGGTTATAGACCATGGTCCAGGAAAGCTAGGTTAGGTGCGCTGGACGCCGTGAAATGACCTAAATTGTGTTGATACGGCGTTAACTCCAATAAATAAAAAAACAAATAAAATAAGATTAATATTGTTATGATATTATGCATTCATGAAGTTTTGTAAACATAGTGTTATCATAATTGATTTGCAACGATATTGTTATATTTGAAATAGCCAGTTAACGTGTGCATAAACTCAGTGTAATTAATCATAATATAGTACATGTAATTTAATTAAATTTTGTTTAAATAAACATTATGAGGACCTTTAACTATTATATGCACTTCAATGATCCAATACTGTGTTTTGTGTTAAGTTTATAGGTACATGTACATTCAAGTGAAAAAGTTCTTATATTTTTCCAATCTTTTCTGACTCATTTTTGCTCTAACTTATATTACAATTTTAATGATGTGGTTTCCAATTAATGTTGCACAATTTGTTCGATATGCTGATAGAACTTCAAGAAAGCAAACTGACCTCTTACACTCTGTCTGGTCACAGTTTCCAACCGTGATATAACCCTAGATTTCCTACGAGTCCAACGCTTTTTATCCATATGGTAATCCACATTGGTAGATTTCACCAAGGGCTTCTTACTTTTAGGAGAATCCTCCTTAACATGTGTTGTGGATTTTCTCCTCCTCCTTGAGGTCGTTCCTCCTCGCCTGATAATATTAAATATATATCTTGGACTAAGGTGGGAATCTTTGATGTGAGCCACTACCGGTGGCTGCGTCTTGCACAGACTTTGGGAGATTTTGGGTCCTTAACCTCACATCTTGGCACATAGTAGTTGGTAGGCAAACCTGTACTGGCTTCACCTTAGGAACAAGCACATCTTTTGTCTCGGTGTAATATTTGTTCCAAGATTCAAGAGGCTTCAATATGGTGTTAAACCTCTTTCTGCGTGTCAATTACCAACGCCACTTACTCTTAGATTTGGCGAGGGCATATTGATGACATACATAACTCTTGATGTCATCAGGTTTTAACCCAAATGATGACCCTTTTTATATATTTGGGTCCCTTGTTGCCCTTATAGCTGCCCAATTGTGTTTGCAACTTTTTATTTTCCTGATGGCTTCATTAATAGATCTAACATATAGAATTGACACATATAAGGCTGCATCTTTATCGGCAATACCATGGCAGAACCTCCTAACAATGAATTCATCATTGAACTGTTCAGCTTTAACAGCTTAAGTTTCAACCATTTCCGCGAACTCTTCCAAGATTTCCCCATTGTGTTGTCGTAAAAATGACATCAATTGGACCCTGTATGCTTCGGTTTCTTCTCTTCTATCAAACCTCTTGTCGAATTTGTCAACCAAGTCCGTGAATTCTACGTTAGGAACTATTTCTCAGGCAAATAATTGAAATTTGTTGATAAAAGCGACCCAATTACTTTTTCCATTTTCCATAGATCTTCTCCTAGGCAACTCTTCTTCTTCATAATTCAAATTAACGTGTTCTCTACTTATGCTGTTTCTGAATGTGGTCAAGGGCCTGTCATTCATTAATTCAAAATATTCCGCAGCCCTTGCAAGTCTCCTAAAATCATTGATGGATGTTCTTCTTCCACCGTCTTCCACATATTCTTCGTTGGATCTCCCCCTCCTTGTTGCGTCCCAGTAATGTCCAACCGGAGTGTCCTCTGGTAGGTTCATTCTTGTAAGACGTGGAGTTGATGCAGTAACTGGAGAACTGCTTTGCATATTACCGTCATTAATTTTCCAAAGACGATCTCTGAGAATAAAATCATCCATGCCACCAAAGGAAGTCACCGTTGTATCACAACTTATATAGTCCAGAGTACATTGTATAATTGTAATATAATATTTATATTGATGATGATAATGATTATAACGGTTATAACAATAATAGTAATGGTTATTGCATGCACATACCAGTCATCGCCTCAGCGTGTATTCACTTATTCCGTTTTCACGGCCACCACTCCTTCTTATGTCTTCAAGACTAATACAGATTATATGATAAATTTTATGCATACTGATATATCACATTTTAATGCCAATTGCAAATTACCAAACCGCCATCTAAAGTCACAAGTAACATAATTGTAATAGTAAGAACTGCGTTTTTATTATCTTAAAACTTCCTCAACAACATGTAACTCCAACAGTGCTCATATATGCATATGATTTTTGTTCCCTTACAAACGACCCCAACAACATGAAACTCAAACAGTGCTCATTTACACATGTGATTTTGATTATCTTAGAAACGACCTCAACAACATGAATCTCAAACAGTGCTCATATATACATGTTATTATTTTGTTGTTTCAATTGTTTTGAAAGGAATCCCATATCTAGGACTGAATTTACTTATTTTATGATAAAACGTGTTCTTTTTTCACCATTGTATTATTTTAAACTATTAATAAGTTCATAGTGTTGTGTATCTACATTTTATATTATAACTTAGAAATACTTTATTAAGATTTCTTTGGAATTGCAGATGGATTAAAAAAAAAAATGCAATTTCTGTATTAGTTACCTTGGCAAACAAATACTCACCATTCAAAACAGTGATTCCATCATGTGACAACATATATAACCATAAAATTATCTATTTAGAGGACCAGTTTAAAGAGAGATCAATATTTCAAAATTTAGCCATTTATTTTGAACTGTTGCCATGGGTACAGACTTCATCCAAATTTACTAAAAATGTTACCTCTGGGTAATAAATACATTGTCCAGTCATATGACAGAATGCGAGCCACTTTTGCTTTATGGTCAAATATTAGGGTTAAATGAACCTACTCATTTGCATCAATTAAAGTTTATATAAGTGTTTTGTTTTGCTATCACATCAAACGCTTTTTAAAGGAGATGTATAGAAATTATTTGATAGTGAACGAGATTTTCGTACATTAGAGATAATACAGATCTGTCACATTAAAATTCGAATCAACTCTACTGACTAGTTTATCCAAACTAATAATGAACTGCCGAGGAGATTTATATTCAGATTTGACGAATCTCGCCTTGCTGTTGTAGAAATAACCTTTTAAGATAGTCGTTAACATTTTTTATAGAAACGTATAGTTTCTGGTTAAATTTTGTCACACTGTACATGAGTTACCCGTGGATTTCTTTTTCTAAAGAAGAGACATAAAGTTAGTTATCAAGTTACCAATTATTTTCGGAGTATTAAATATGAATGAAAATTGAATTCCCCAATGTGTTGAAAATCAAGTTCATGATACTCTCCGATGAGTTTAATCTAATTCTCCGTGTAAGGTGGACTATTTTGGATTGTAAGATTAGGGATAAACTTTTTGGGATATTGATAAGTTTTGTCTTAACTAGGTAAAATAAGCTTTATTGCAAGTCAGCAATCTTGGAATAATGGTGATCAGAGACTTTCTATAGCCCTGGTGAATAGGTGGGAATGGTAGCGGAAATGACCGCCCTAAACGGACCAGTGAACCCCCATGGTGTAAAAATCCCTGCCCGTGCCCCTCCCTGTACCTTATGCATGCTTCTCCGTGCTCCGTGTCCCCTACTAATATGCTTTTCTTTTTCAGCATATCTTTTGTTAAATTATGTTAATTCCCTTTTGTATATAAATACATATATATAATACATATTTCTTTCGGGTTTCTCTTCTCGTGTTTTGTCTATTTCAGATTCTGACTGATTTGTATGGATCAAGAAATGTGTACAAGACATACTACGAGGTAATTTTCTAATAATCTACACTTTCACAAAAAATAAGATTTTTTCCTAAAGTTTTTATTTTGGACAATCATTTTGCTATTGTAATCTACGTTACAACAAATACATATCATTAGGGATCAAATGCAGTAGTTATTTTTTAACCATATTATACGAAATAAAACTGACAAACATGTTTGGATAAAACCTAATCTAATTGTTTTAATTTCAGTCTGTTAAAAAAACTGTTTGTTTTAGTCTCAAGTGAAATGCGAGTTTGTTGTTTTAAGTTCACACTAAAAACCCATGGTATTTTATCTTGAAACATTTTATGTATTTTCATTATTAAGATCATCTAGCAACAATCATTCTGCAGTGAAACGATATCTACTGTAAAAACCCGTTAAGTCTGTTATTGAGTTCCTTTTTCAGTTTGTTTGTGAAACTTTTGCCTGGTAGTTTTTTAATATAGATACAGTACAACCCCTCTTAAACAGCACCCACTTGGAGGAACAAAAATGTGTTGCTGTTCAGAGGTTGTTGCTATGCAGAGGGTAACTTCCATTAAAATTGCATGTAACGTGATTGCAAAAAGCTGTTGTTGCACAGAAGATTTGTTCTGCAGAGGTTATACTACATTCAGCTTCTAATTGTATATGTATCATAAAGTAACATTTCTGTATGGTTTTTATTCTCGTATGTTATATTTTAGGTTGCGATGAATGTCTATGGATCTTGACGAGTAAGAAAAGACAAAATATGACCATTTTGAGTTGTGTGGATGAGTTAATGGAAACATCACGTTATGATATAAGCTCCAGTGGTAAGTACTATGAAATCTCCGAAATTTTATCAAACAATATTAATTTCGTTTACAAACATCAATGAAAATATCGTTGTTAGACTATTGTCGTCACTCTTCGTATGCAGAAATTTACAGGTATTGATCAGTAATCAGTAGCATCTTATAGTGTTCTTATTCTAACCCGGGTTGGTTGCGCAGTTTGTAGCGCACCGGGGTTAGGAATCTCTGTGTGCCGAAAGGGTAGTGCTTCCAGTCTCACTCGGAGAGGTTATATCCTTCCGTGAAAACTTTACTGTTGTGTCAATTTTCCTCCATTTATTAGGTATATGGAGAAGTTCAGGCGTTGTGGAAACGTGCATAAGTACTGGCTTAAGACAAGTGTCCAGGATAGCTAGGTTAGGTGCGCTGGACGCTGTAAAGTAACCAAAATGTGTTAAAACGGCTTTAAACCCAGTACTTATTCTAATGAGACTTTGATGTATATAATTTCAGGTTTGTTGCTATGGACACAAAGATTCAAGAAACATGTCAAGCTATTTCGATGTCTTCAGTCAACTGCAGCAGAAGAACGAACGCATATCAAGATCCGTTTTCATGTTATAATTTGGCCTGTTCATTCCTAACAAGTCGTCTCGGACTTTTTGTCCTTGAGATGCTTGTTGCCCAATTTCATGCCCTTGATATAATTTGGCCCGCTGATGATTAACAAGTCTCTCGGACATTTTGTCCTTGAGATGTTTGTTGTCCAAGTACAATTTTCAAATCTTTGGTTTTGATTTTCACTTGAAGCACATTCATCAACAATCACAACTATATCCCTTGGCAACGGATGTTGCATGGAGACAAGCCGCTGGTATTTGTGATTAGTTGTGCATCTTAGATTACAGATGTTTTTATCGTCCATGGTTGAATTTTATTTAACCGTCGGTGCCTCATACATGAGCCCTACTTAGTTTAATACTCGAAAAAATTCGTACATGGTTTGTTATCTGTTATTTATCTCAAGTACAGAAATGATGAGAATACGGGATAAAGTGTATGCGCCACTGACAGTTGAATGCATTTTAACAATGAACGATTCGTCAATATCTGTGCTGAGTTCAGTTACCGCGAACGTTACAGAACTTCCGTAACGATACATTCGGAACACCTCATCCATTTGCTGCAAATACTCTCGGACATACTCAGACGCTTTTTTAAAACAACCGGTGTTGAAGTAAACAAATATATGGCCAAGGAGTTCCGAATGTATCGTTATGTAACGTTCTTTAACGTTTTGCGTAATTGAACACATACGCTGTGTGTTTAAAAACTGGTGACATTCGGAACACTTCATCTGTTCATTGAATGAAAGAATAAACAGCCGAGGAGCTCCGAATGGATTGGAAATTGACACCAGCTATAGGAAATATACGGAAATTCCGTATTCCTAGAAAACTTTTCACATAGAGGCTAGAGACACGGAAATTCCGTTATCCTAGACAACTTTTTAAGTAGAGGCTAGAGACCCGGAAATTCCGGTTTCCTAGGCAACTATTTAAGTAGAGGCTAGAGACACGGAAATTCCGTATTCATAGACAACTCTACCAGTAGAGGCTAGAGACACGGAAATTCCGTATTTCTAGGCCGTTCTTAAGTAGAGGCTAGAGACACGGATATTCCGTATTCCTAGGCAACTATTTAAGTAAAGGCTAGAGACACGGAAATTCCGTACTCCTAGGCAACTTTTCAAGAAGAGGCTAAGGACACGGAAATTCCGTATTCCTAGGCAACTATTTAAGTAAAGGCTAGAGACACGGAAATTCCGTATTCCTAAGCAACTATTTAAGTAGAGGCTGGAGACACGGAAATTCCGTATTCCTAGGCCGTTCTTAAGGAGAGGCTAGAGACACGGAAATTCCGTATTCTTAGGCAACTATTTAAGTAAAGGCTAATGACACGGAAATTCCGTATTCCTATGCAACTATTTAAGTAAAGGCTAGAGACACGGAAATTCCGTATTCCTTGGCAACTATTCAAGTAGAGGCTAGAGACACGAAAATTCCGTTTTCCTATGCAACTTTTCAAGTAGAGGATAGAGACACGGAAATTCCGTATTCCTAGGCAACTAAGTAGAGGCTAGATAAATGGAAATTCCGTATTCCTAAGCAACTATTTAAGTAGAGGCTATAGACACGGAAATTCCGTATTCCTAGGCCGTTCTTAAGTAGAGGCCAGAGACACGGAAATTCCGTATACCTAGGCAACTATTTAAGTAAAGGCTAGAGACACGGAAATTCCGTATTCCTAGGCAACTATTTAAGTAAAGGCTAGAGACACGGAAATTCCGTTTTCCTAGGCAACTATTTAAGAAGAGGCTAGAGACACGGAAATTCCGTATTTCTTGGCAACTATTCAAGTAGAGGCTAGAGACACGGAAATTTTGTATTCCTATGTGTCTATTTAATAGAGGCTAGAGACACGGAAATTCCGTATTCCTGCGAAACTATTTAAGTAGAGGCTAGAGACACGGAAATTCCGTATTCCTAGGCAACTATTAAAGTAAAGGCTAGAGACACGGAAATTCCGTATTCCTTGGCAACTATTCATTTAGAGGCTAGAGACACGGAAATTCCGTATTCCTAGGCCGTTCTTAAGGAGAGGCTAGAGACACGGAAATTCCGTATTCCTAGGCAACTATTTAAGTAAAGGCTAGAGACACGGAAATTCCGTATTCCTAGGCAACTATTAAAGTAAAGGCTAGAGACACGGAAATTCCGTATTCCTTGGCAACTATTCATGTAGAGGCTAGAGACACGGAAATTCCGTATTCCTATACAACTTTTCAAGTAGAGGCTAGAGAAACGGAAATTCCGTATTCCTAGGCCGTTCTTAAGGAGAGGCTAGAGACACGGAAATTCCGTATTCCTGCGAAACTATTTAAGTAAAGGCTAGAGACACGGAAATTCCGTATTCCTATGCAACTATTAAAGTAGAGGCTAAAGACACGGAAATTCCGTATTCCTAAGCAACTATTTAAGTAGAGGCTAGAGACACGGAAATTCCGTATTCCTAGGCCGTTCTTAAGAAGAGGCTAGAGACACGGAAATTCCGTATTCCTAGGCAACTATTTAAGTAAAGGCTAGAGACACGGAAATTCCGTATTCCTATGCAACTATTAAAGTAGAGGCTAGAGACACGGAAATTCCGTATTCCTCAGCAACTATTTAAGTAGAGGCTAGAGACACGGAAATTTCGTATTCCTAGGCCGTTCTTAAGTATAGGCCAGAGACACGGAAATCCCGTATTCCTAGGCAACTATTCAAGTAAAGGCTAGAGACACGGAAATTCCGTATTCCTATGCAACTAATTAAGTAGAGGCTAGAGACACGAAAATTCCGTATTCCTATGCAACTATTTAAGTAGAGGCTAGAGACACGGAAATTCCGTATTCCTAAGCAACTATTCAAGTAGAGGCTAGAGACACGGAAATTCCGTATTTCTAGGCCGTTCTTAAGTAGAGGCTAGAGACACGGATATTCCGTATTCCTAGGCAACTATTTAAGTAAAGGCTAGAGACACGGAAATTCCGTACTCCTAGGCAACTTTTCAAGAAGAGGCTAAGGACACGGAAATTCCGTATTCCTAGGCAACTATTTAAGTAAAGGCTAGAGACACGGAAATTCCGTATTCCTAAGCAACTATTTAAGTAGAGGCTGGAGACACGGAAATTCCGTATTCCTAGGCCGTTCTTAAGGAGAGGCTAGAGACACGGAAATTCCGTATTCTTAGGCAACTATTTAAGTAAAGGCTAATGACACGGAAATTCCGTATTCCTATGCAACTATTTAAGTAAAGGCTAGAGACACGGAAATTCCGTATTCCTTGGCAACTATTCAAGTAGAGGCTAGAGACACGAAAATTCCGTTTTCCTATGCAACTTTTCAAGTAGAGGATAGAGACACGGAAATTCCGTATTCCTAGGCAACTAAGTAGAGGCTAGATAAATGGAAATTCCGTATTCCTAAGCAACTATTTAAGTAGAGGCTATAGACACGGAAATTCCGTATTCCTAGGCCGTTCTTAAGTAGAGGCCAGAGACACGGAAATTCCGTATACCTAGGCAACTATTTAAGTAAAGGCTAGAGACACGGAAATTCCGTATTCCTAGGCAACTATTTAAGTAAAGGCTAGAGACACGGAAATTCCGTTTTCCTAGGCAACTATTTAAGAAGAGGCTAGAGACATGGAAATTCCGTATTCCTAGGCAACTATTTAAGTAGAGGCTAGAGACACGGAAATTCCGTTTTCCTAGGCTTCCGTATTCCTAGGCAACTATTTAAGTAAAGGCTAGAGACACGGAAATTCCGTTTTCCTAGGCAACTATTTAAGTAGAGGCTAGAGACACGGAAATTCCGTATTCCTGCGCAACTATTTAAGTAGAGGCTTATGACACGGAAGTTCCGTATTCCCTGGCAACTTTTAAGTAGAGGCTAGAGACACGGAAATGCCGTATTCCTAGGCAAATATTTAAGTACAGGCTATAGACACGGAAATTCCGTATTTCTATACAAATATTCAATTAGAGGCTAGAGACATGGAAATTCCGTATTCCTAGGCAACTATGCAGGGAGAGTCTAGAGACACGAAAATTCCGTATTCCTAGACAACTATTTGAGTAGTGGCTAGAGACACGGAAATTCCGTCTTCCTTGACAAATTTATAAGGAGAGACTAGAGATACGAATATTCCGTATTCCTAGATAACTGTACAATGAGGAGCTAGAGACACGGTAGATCCGTATTCCTAGGCAAATTTAAGGAGAGGCTAGTGTCACAGAAATTCCATATTCCTTGACAACTTTTCAAGGAGAGTCTAGAGACACAGAAATTTTGCATTCCTTAACAAATAAAGCGAGGATAGAGTTTCGGAACTTCTGTTATCCTAAAAAGCTCAATTTAGCGAGGCTAGAATTACAGAATATCCGTTACCCTCGACAACTCTATAAAGCAGAACTTGATTAACGAAATTTTGATTATCCTAGACAACTCGATAAAGCAAGGCTACAGTTACGGAACTTCCGTTATCGTAGACGCCTTTTAAGGTGAGGTTATATAGTAATGGAACTTCCGTATTCATATACAACTATATCGGGGGAGGCTAGAGTTACGGAACTTCCGTTATCACAACTTTAAAAAAGCGATGCTAGAGTTACGGAAATTCATAATGTGGATAATAATGCTTCAACTTTTCAACAAAATATGTCAATATTCATTATAATTTGAAAGAAAGCAAACTTTTTCGCCATATTGCATCCATTTGTAACTCCTCTGTCATTCACAACAAGGAAATGGTCGAGGTGTTCCGAATGGCCATTTTGGATATTGATAATAAACTGACCGGATCGGAACTGACCGGATCGGATCGCTGTCGTCATGTGCGGCATACTGTCCATATTTTGTCCATTTAATGCACGAGCCTAAATAGAAATAGGTCTGTAGTCTAGCTAAGCACATGTTTCTTCGTATTTTATTAAACCCGGATCGGGCGCATCATGATTTTGAATCTGGTGTCCTAAAGGTGATAAGGTTTCGAGCCCCGGCGGGAAAGGTTATAACCCTTCCATTTAAATTTGACGATCATGCCAATTTTCCTCTGTTAACAAGGTATATGGAGAAGTTTCCCGTATTGTGGAAGGGTAGGTGAAATTAATTGCACTTGACGTCGTCAAGTTACCAAAATGCGACGACTCGACTGACGCTCAGTATTCACTGAGCTGCATGGGGAGAGTAGAATATCGTATACATACATGCAACAATTTGGAACTACACCCGGCGATCTTCTACGCAAATCTTTGTAGATAAATGGAATGCAAATAGTCGTCGCTTGATCGATTCTAATATTTTTCAAAATAAACAAACCAAAAATTATTTTTTGTAATTATCATTGTCATAATTAACAATACGTAAATTATAGATTCATTATTTTATTATTTAAATCTTTCTTGGTACCCATGCAGTATATCTAAAGTTTAGATGTCCTCTAGGGGAGCAAACCCTATGCACAACAACAGTTTTGACATTTTCCTTAGGTATGTTTTTAATTTGAAAAAATTAAACTCCGCAGAACTCCGATCTCTGTACTGCAACAAATTTTAGTCACTCCCAGAGGGTGTTTTTCTAGAGAGGTTGTACTGCATCCCGATCTTTCCATACAACATTTTATCTCCTCGGCTACTCGTATATGGACCTTAGAGCTCAGGGGCGGATCCAGGATTTTTTTCTGGGGGGTCCGAATTTTCTAGGGGGGGGGGTCCAAACTTTTCTAAGGGGGTCCAAACATTGAACCACAACCACATTATACAAATTTTGCAGAAAAATACAACATATTGATAATCAAAACTACATAATCATTAAATCTTCGTTAATAACCGGGAAAAATTGCTTTATGCTACTTAACATGACTTACAGGCAAGTAATACACCAATCCCCGTAAACAGATATCCTGTAGAGCATTGTTGAACCTCATTTTTCACAACTTCAAATGTGACGTAAATTTTTTTTGAAAAATTTGAGTTTTTGGAACTAACGCATTTTTCACTGTGATTTTTTTAGTTGCTAGCTGTAAGTGTTAGTAAGTAAGTATTTTTTTATTTTCGTGACATGTTTTATGACAATATTACAAACATGAAAACAACATGAAAAGTATTTACAGATAAAAAACACGAGACCCAGTGGGTGTAAGAACCACACTTGCAAAAAGATTTTTTGTGAAAAACGAGGTTTAAAGTTTGTTACAACCCGTTTTGTAATAAAAGCCCGAATTGTTCTAATTATTACAAAACGGGTTATTACAAAAGTAATTGAACATACAAACGCAATTTGTAATCAAATCCCGAAATGTAATAAAATGTCTAGTTATATTAATTTTATCATAAAATATAGTACGATACTTTGAATTATTGGTAAGGAAAGAAAATAATGTATAACAAGCAAACATAAATGTTCAAATAGACAAATTACTTACATTCGTCATATTAATTTAAAGATTTCGTCAGAAAAACAAGTTGTCATATTATATTGCAAAACGAGTATTTAAAAAGTGGTTGAACTTACCAACCCGTTTATTATAAATAATTATTACAATTCGGGGTTTTATCACAAAACGGGCAAACGTTGAAAAAAAAAACACGAGCGTAATTTTTACAGGTTGTGAAAAACACGGTGTGTGAAAAATGAGGTTCAACGTTTGAACCTCATTTTTCACAGAACGCGTTTTTCACAACCAGTGAAGAGCACGTTTGTGAAAAACGAGGATCAACATGGCAAACTTGCTCAATACCGGAATATGTTGTCGGCCTCGAGGTTTTATCGGCACACTTTCTCAGCAATTTGTTACGAATTCCAATATTGAGCGACGGTAAAAAATCTGACAATTAAATCTGAACCTCTGAAATTGACCACTGTGTAACAATTCACAAAATATAACCCACAATTATCAAAAGTTTGCATATTAAAATCGATGACCTTTACTTTTATATATCAATAATATAAGCTATAACCATATATATTTAAGTTTATTGCATCTTCCCAACATGTAAACCTTTTTTACCAACTGTATATCTTACCAAAATATGAAATAATTTAGAATCTTCATGTTGCCAGCTATCGGAATATATAAATATTAGTGTCAGGGTGGATAATGGGTTATGTGCTACATGCCCCAAGAGTCGCTAGTTTGAACTTAAACGACTAAGGCTAGATAGAAGTTGCTTTGGATATAAATGTCATTATGGATATTCGTGTTGTTTCTAGGGAGCATGTAACATAGGATGCTAGGACCTAAATGTTTGCTAGAAGCATTAAGTAATTACTATATGCAATGAAAATGTTGCATTGAGAGTGTGCTTGAGCAGCTGCTATGGACCTCGAGGCGGTCGCTTTGGATCCGAAGCTTGTTAATATGGACCTTATAACAGTACCATGGGGCATGTGCGCTTACTATGTACCATAAGATGGTTTCTCTATGCGCGTAAGTGGTTGCTTGCACGTAAAGGTGGTTAAATAAGGCACACATCTGGCTGGTGGAAGACCTTGGGTGGTTGCGACATCTTGCTTTCATGTGCGACGTTAACCATCAAAATGAGATATTAAAAAAAACCTGAAACATTAATTTTGTTTATCATTATATATTTTAAATATACACCGATATTGACTCATGTTGTGAAAATTGCGTTAGGACTAAAAATCGAAAAATATGTCTAACGTAATTTTCACATTGCTCATTTGTGAAAAACGCGTACGCAATTTTCACAACTTGTGAAAATTACTAACGTGTATTTCACAAGTTGTGAAAATTGCGTAAGCGTTTTTCACAAGTTGTGAAAAACACGGGTTGTGAAAAATGAGGTTCAACAGAGCATTGTCGAACGGGATCTCTACTGTCTCCGTGAAAGGTCACGTCGAGATGACCATTATGTCGACTGATCAATGCGTAACTTTCATCTAGACGAAACACTATTAATAACATTTTGATATCGTCATGTCTATTTTTAGACCAAAGTTTGCGAGTTAATTTAACAGCGGAATTATTCACAGTCAGCAATTGGAAGGGTCATTTCAAATTGCGTGACGTAGACGATGTAAACAAGTTTTTAATCATAACAATTTCGTCATGAATATAATGATGAGAAAAGGTCACCTGAACGTGACCCTCGTTTGCAAACGGCCAGATCTATATTAGCGAGTATGCGAGCGGAAAATTTAGATCGGATTTTAATTACATTGATATCAATTTTGCTTCTTTTTGTACTCGTTGGTCATGATCATTTTCTAGAGATACAAAATGCTCCTCCCCTTCAGATTTCAGGATATATTGGACATACAACTCTTTATTTCATTAATTTTGTAAATATTTTCATGTCAAATAAATGAATCCTGTTTGGATTCAATAATGGTAAAAATGGCATCAGGATGTAGGTCACATGGTTACATTTGTGTAATAAAATATTGGAAATGCGTATCTAAAGTAATAATTTTTAGAATGCAAACAAATGATTATTTATTTATATTAGAACAGCATAGATGATAGTATTTGCAATGAATACTGAATTCATTATTTTGAGAATCTTTGTAATTCGTTTGAAAACTGTTTGTTTCTGTATTGTGCATATATTGTTTTCAGTGTTTTTATTTTTTTAACTTCCACCCACGAAACAGCTGTGGATTGAACTGTTTGTCTATCTAATTATTTTGTGGCATTTTAAATAGAATATTTTTGCAGCCTTGTTCATTATACCCCCGCTTCGAAGAAGAGGGGGTATAATGAATATATATATGTTATACTGTTTTACCCTTGTTCGTCCGTGCGTCCGTGTGTCCGTCCGTCCGTCCGTTACGAAATTTCCGTCGCAGTTTTCTCAGCAACTATATCATGCAGCAGCCTAATACTTTGCATATTGCTTCATCCCATAGTCCCATGTGGTGTAAAGCGATTTCATCCTCCTTGCTCATCTACTTCCTGTTTGTAGTCATATTTTTAGATTTCGGCGGGGTATCACTAGTTAGCATTAGCTCACAGATTTACTTGTTAATAATGTTTTCTGAGCTCACGAGGAAAAATATGAAAGATCTTATTTCCACCTTGATGAATATGAATATTCTGTGTCATGTTTCGTATGTTTTTAACTTATTCTGTTTATTACCGTAAGAGTTCATTTTATTGTTAACGTTTAGGTCCACATTTTTCTGCATAAAATTGCCAATGACCAAACAAAGCAAATAAACTGCTGAAGAAACTGAAATTTTAACAGCAATTAAAAAACTTATCCCTCTATGCTTTGATGATATAGCATTGCATCAAAACCCCTTCAACTCTGAATTAGGGACCAGAATAGGGGTCATGTTTCTGGTACGGTTATACTGATGTTAAGTTGACAATAGAGGAAGAGATTTAAACTGCTTACCTTTTGACACATTTGCAATGAACTCCGAGCAATGAAACAACGAAAATCAACATCCTTCATAGATTTCACAACATTTCACTTTCGCTTATTTTTGGTCATGGAGTTTGACATTTTAGGGTTAATGTATTTACCGGAAAACCCGAATATTCATGTAAAAAACCCGAAAGACACTCCTTGGAGTTGTATCTTGAGCTAATAAATCACGTTTTACTTTAATAATATGTGTTTAAATGTTTTAAAATACTTGTTGTCATTGACTTTTGAACAATTGTGATGTGTTAGTATCAATATTAAATAGAAATGCAATTATTAAGACACGAAAAACAATCGTTGTAAGAACAATAGAGTGATTTCGTTTGTTAATAAATGTCTTTATAAAACTGTTTCAAACAAATGTCAGTTATAACAATTAATCTAACTATTTTTCCTGTATACACATACGTATAAGTCATAATTAATACGAAGCGTAATTGTTTCTCGGATAACGAACAGTAATCGACCAGTTTTTTTTCAGAATGTGACTTTTTCGGATTTGTATTTTTTTATGTTATATGATTGCATGGAGAGATTTTGAGGCCTTTGTGATTGTAATATCAGAGCAAATCCAGATTGCTCGCTGAATACACACCATGCGTAAACTGTGTATTCAGAGATCTTATAAGTGACTTGAATACCAAATCGTCTGAGTTAGACATATTGCCAACAAAAGTGCTTAAATGTTATCTAAAAGAATTATTACCTCTAATTACTCATTTAATAAATATATCATTGAAACATGGTGTATTCCCTTCCAAGTGGAAAGAGGCAATTGTTAAGCCTCTTCTTAAGAAGGTGGGTCTGGATCTGGAATATGATAATTATAGACCAGTTAGCAATTTGTCCTTCTTATCTAAGGTAATAGAAAAGGCTGCCTTAAATAGATTGAATACTCATGTTGATAAAAAGAATCTTCTTCCAAAAAATCAGTCTGCATATAGACGTTTTCACTCATGTGAGTCAGCCCTCCTTAGATTGGTAAATGATCTACTGTGTGGTATGGAGAAATTAGAGGTAACTGCATTAATAGCTATTGATCTGAGTGCTGCATTTGACACTGTTGATCATGATATTTTACTAGAAGTACTTAATAATCAATATGGACTACAGAATAGTACACTCCGCTGGATTGATTCATATCTTCGCCCACGGGCATGTCGAGTCAACGTCAATACTAGTTCATCATCTGTACGTCCATTAGATTGCATGTTCCACAAGGTAGTTGTTTAGGTCCGTGGCTATATCTAACTTATGCAGGGACCTTATTTGATGTTATACCATCTGATATATCAGTGCATGGTTTTGCTGATGACCACACTGCTAATAAAAGATTCTGTCCTAATAATCAGAATGAAGAAGCAAATGCCATTTCTGATCTTGAAGATTGTGCTCTAACAATAAATTCGTGGATGAATGAAAATAAATTAAAAATGAACAACTCAAAGACGGAGTTTATAATGTTTGGAAGCAGAGCACAGTTGAAAAAATGCTTAACCCAGTCAATCAATATTGCTGGTGAAACTGTAAAATCTGTGAAGACAATTCGCTATTTAGGGGCCTTTCTTGATGAAAACTTAAGCTTTAAAGATCACATCAAAACAAAAAGTAGAACTGCTATGTTCAACTATTTACGTATCAAAAGTATTAGAAAATATTTGGACAAAGAAGCAACAGAAACACTAGTCCTATCTTTGGTCATGTCCCACATTGATTACTGTAATCTAATCTTGTATGGAATCTCAAAATGTGATCTTAACAAATTGCAGCGAATTCAAAACATGTGTGCCAAACTGGTATTAAGGCTAAAAAAATCAGACAGTTCAAAGGATGCTTTGTACTCACTGCACTGGTTACCAGTCAAAGCAAGAATCAACTTTAAAATATGTACTTTCATGTACAACTGTTTTTCTGGAACTGCACCTGCATACCTGACTGAAATTCTTCAAAAGCCTGTACAAAGCAGATCTGGTCTTAGATCTGCAAAATCCAAAGACCTCAATTATTTGATACCAATAAATAAGAAAAAAAACATTCAGTGACAGAAGCTTCAGTACAGTTGGTCCCATGTTATGGAATAAGCTACCAGATGATATCAAATTATCACCTACTTTGGATGTATTCAAAAAACAATTGAAAACTCATTATTTCTCTACTTTCTATGATCTATTCTAAAACTGACATGGCTTGCTAATGCCTCACCTTACAATTACGGTAAACATACTAAGTGATTGAGTGAGTGCATTATGACATGGGAATGAGGATTGCCTCGCTCTCGGTCATTTAATACCTTGTTTCATATGACTGCAATGACAACCTAAATAAATTGTCCCTTTAAAGGTGATGTTTCGACACCTTTGGGGATGTATTAAGGGCCCTTTAAAGGTGATGTTTCGACACCTTTGGGGAATTGTCTGGTTAACAGTGGCATTATGTTACACTGTTCAGGACATGTCCGGTTAACAGTAGCATTATGTTATACTGTTCAGGACACCAATTTTCAATGTAAAATAAATAGAAATAAATAAGAAATTAGTGATAAAAATGTAAACTTAGGTGGAATCATGAACTGTGAAGGATGTATGTCCAAAAAATATGAATTATAAAGGCTTTTTATTTATTTGTGTTATTGTATATACATATGTTTTTATGGTGGAGGGTTTTTACTTACATGTATTTATTATTATTTTCTTTATAACATTTTTGTACAACGCCATTGAATATGTAACATAGAAATAGGCGTTTAATCAAATGAAAAAGTTTAAGTTTAATCAAGTCCTCGTCTGCTTGGAAGAACCTATCATTAGGAGTATTGATTGCTTTAAAATATTGTGAAAAGTCGTTTAATGAAATATTTTTACAACATGTATTATTGTTTGATGAACAAGTACCCTCTTTTAAAAGGTTCCAATATAACTTAGCGTTTTTTACTTTGGCTTTTAACAATTTATCTGTACGCAATTTAGTCTGTGAAAAATTAAAACAACGGACATTATTTTTGTATGTAGTACGAGCAGACACTAAATTTACTCTATTTTGTTCGCATTTGTTTTTCCTATTTACATATTTAAACATTTATAATACCGGTCACGTGCGTTAGTACACGAGTCATCAAATACAGATGGTTTACTATTACTGTAAACCACGTCAGATTTGTTGTAATGTTTAGCAAATAGTGGTTTACAAACAGAGTTTACCTTTTCGTTAAAAGACTGGATAGATAGCTCAATATTTTCAGGACATGTAACGTGTTCTGCGCTATGCGTAAGTTCAGACAATCCTTGAATAAAATTTGGATTATTTTTACACTCTATAAAATCATCTTTTTTGTTAGAATCCCACTTGTAGAAATAATCTAAGCATTCAATATGATCCTCATCATGATTAGATAAGTTCACAGATTCATCATTTACATAATAACATGGTAATGAAAATTCGATCAAACAGTGATCTGAGAGTATATTTGGTTCATGTACAATAAAACTATTAATAAAATACAATAGTGGTTGATCAACAATACAATAATCAACCAAACTAGAACCTGTTTTACTAACGTATGTAAAAGAACCCTCATCTCCACAAACTCTCCCATTTGCAATACGCTTGAAGATTGCTTGAGTAGGTCTAAAAGTAAATGGCCATTTGAGTTTGTTTTATGATCCTTAGTATTTCTAGGTAAATATTCATCAGGGACATAGTCATCAGGTAAAATATTTTGTTCTAATAGCATAGTATTATCATCTATGACATAATCATGTAAAGTGCCAACCCTGGCATTGAAATCGCCTAACAACATATAGTAAGGATCATGTTCTAAGAAGCTGCTAAAAGAGGCCATATCACTGGCTAATACATCAAAAACATTATGATCAATAATGGCATTTCTTGTGGAATTCGAAGGTACTATATAACATAAACATATAATCAAATCTCTATCAAAAAGAAAATGTTTTCTGTCAATCTTAAATCATATATGTGAATCATTTGTGTAAGAAACTATATTTTGCATAATATCATTTTGTATTACTAGTTCATTTTTCAAATATAGAATAATTCCACCAGAACTTCTTGTTGTATTTTTAAGCTTTTCTGTTCTATTCAGTTCAAAATGATGAAAACCTTCAACTCGAAAATCAAAGTCAGTACTGCCCCATGTTTCTGTTAAACAAATAACGTCATTTTCATTGAATACCTTTCGTAATTCCTCAGTGTAAAGTTTATTTTGGTATTTTGTAATTAAACCGTTTATGTTGAGTAAAGAAAATCGAATGTTATTGTTAGATTGAGCAGACCATTCCCGCTCTTTAACCTATGTGTCACTAGTTGAAGCTCCGCCCATCGGTGTTTTCATTGGTTCTTGGCCACTGTCACGCTTGCCTAACGAGCCAGTAGTGTGCTGATTGCGCATGTCTGTAGAATTATCTAATTGTTCATTGGTTGTCTTTTTTGTCGGACGACCACGTGGTTTAGTGACGCGGTTTGTTGACACTGACCTATCACGTGTAGTGGGTTTGACAGCTCTGGCACGAGATACGCTTCTTCTTTGAGATAATGATGAAGATCGATGAGTTAGTTTAGTCGGTTGACTTGGAGGTCCTTAAGGATCCACCTGAGATGATGATACACTGACTTGGGAGACTATAATAGGCTCAGATCTGCTAGTTGATTGTAGAGAATGAGACATAACTGTAGGTTGTGTACTACGAGTATTATTGACTACACGACCATTCACTAAACTGTCCCAACCAGGAAATTCATTATAAATGACCTTTTCACCGACACACACCGCTGCTGGGTAAATTAGTTTCGCAGACCTATTTTCTCTTTTAATACGTTTGTACTCCGGCCATAACTTCTTACGTGCCTGCTGTATGTCGTGAGGATAATCGCGGTCAATTGCATATGAGCTACCAGCCAGTTTATAAGCATTTCTCATACTTTTATGCACATCCGAATTGTCTCTAAAAGTCACTAAGACGGCACGTTTACGTAGATTGCTACCAAATCGGTGTTGACCAAGTCTCACAGCGTTTGTTATGCAAGATACATATAAGTTAATATCCAAATACTGAAACATGAAATCACTGACCTGTTCAAAAATGTTCGTACCTCGCTCCTCAAGTCCATATATTAATAAATTTCTATCCCTGGATTTTGTTTCTAGGTGTAATATTTTAAAATTCAGCTGTGTAATAGTGTCGGAGTTGGTCGTGACTCTCGTTTCAATACTATCAATCCGTGTATTTGTTTGGTTGATTGTTTCATTCATGTTTTTTATGTCAATTTGTGATAATTCAATATTTGAGAGTTTACTAAATAGAACATTCAATTTGTCGTCTGTTCCCATGTTTTGGAAAGAGTCAATGTCAACACTACCTGATGTGCCTCTCTTACGTTTCAACTTTTTTGTTCGACATTGTTCACCACTATTATGACCGCCATTTTGATCCAACGTAGCGGCAAAGCTTGAATTTAGAACGTCAAACCTATTTCCCCTTGGTGCTTCTAAATCTTCATCTTCCATTTCCTGTGATCTATTGAGTAGTCGAGTCAGGTTTAATGACTCACAATCCGACATTGTATTTTATTTAAGACTAATAATCCAAATTTTCACTGATTTTTTTCACTGATAAAAATATGTCCATCTACCATTGAACCGGAACCGGAAAATGCTACAGTGTTTAACTTTTCTCAATTATGAGGAATGTAATCGTGTGATGATCGTCATACTATGAAGACCATTGTTTATACTTATCATAAAATTGATACTATTATGTACACATTGACATATCCTTGTAAGTTGGTCGTCACTCTACATATAAAACCGTTAAAAATGGTGTATCATGTAATGATGACGTCACACGAAAATATCATAATATGAACCTTGTATAGCAGTGCTGTTCAACATGTTTATATTTTATTTTGTTAATTTTAATGCTACAATGTTTAACAGTATTCAATTACGAGGCATAACGACGATAGTCAATACTATGAAGACCATTGTTTATATTTATCTTGAAATTGATACTATTATGTACATAGTGACATATCCTTGTGAGTTAGTGGTCACTCTACATGTAAAACCGCTTAAAATGGTGTATCATGTTATGATGACGTCACACGAAAATATCATAATATGAACCTTGTATAGCAGTGCTGTGCAACATATTTATATTTTATTTTGTTAATTTCATATGCTACAGTGTTTAACTGTTCTCAATTACGAGGCATATAATCGTGTGATGATCGTCATACTATGAAGACCATTGGATATATTTATTATAAAATTGATACTGTTATGTACATAGTGACATATCCTTGAAAGTTAGCCGTCACTCTACATATAAAACCGTTAAAAATGGTGTATCATGTAATGATGACGTCACACGAAAATGTCATAATATGAAGCTTGTATAGCAGTGCAGTGCAACATATTAATATTTTATTTTGTTAATTATAAATGCTACAATGTTTAACTGTATTCAATTACGAGGCATAAAGTCGTGTGACGATAGTCAATACTAGGAAGACCACTGTTTATATTTATCTTGAAATTGATACTATTATGTACATAGTGACATATCCTTGTTAGTTTAGTCGTCACTTTACATAGAAAACTGCTTAAAATGGTGTATCATGTTATGATGACGTCACACGAGAGTGTCAGAATATGAACTTTGTATAGCGATGCTGTGCAACATACAATCGATATCAGTTACCTTATGATGTTAAACTAATACTATACATTATATTATGCGCCTTCAGAATTCGATATCTACGTATTGTATGCTACTTAATTTGAGGTTAATCATACTGTTGGTCAAACCATATACATTTTCTGTAGTTTTACGTTCATGTGTCATACAATAGGTACCCTATAATGATAGTGTTCATCATACTGCACATACTTTTATATATGATACTTGATATGAGTGTTGTTTATATAACTGTAAACACTTCTTGCATATGATACTTGATGTGAGTGTTGTTTATTCTACTGGATAGATGTAATACTGTGCAGTATGAGAACAGTGGTAAAACAATTCTAATATATACATGTTGACGATAACTTGCTAGTGATCAATATGTCATTTTACTCAACGCAATAGTCGATGTCACTTACTGTATGTAGTGAAAGAGATATTATAGGTGACATTTTTTTTGTAAATTATACTGAAACATAATCTATCACAAGACTACTGAGCAAAATGTCTGTTATTGTTTTGTTAGTATTTAACGTATAGTGCGTACAAAAAAACAAAACGTGTTTTGGTAAACATAAAAAGTGAGACAATTCATTTCAGGGGTAGGCAGTAATGAAAATAAAAAATGTGTAATTCATTTTAACAAAATTAGCATGGTTGATAAACCACCACCACTTGGTAAAGCATGCTTGTTATGTTAGAACGCTTTCCATTACACCAACAACTAAGGCACAAGTAAAACATATCACAATTTGTTATTTCAAAGTCATCCTGGGCATCCCTCGTTGTGGGTTAGTTCATTGTATTGTTATTATAAAAAGTGTTTGTTTTTTTGTACGCACTATAATATGGTTGTATTAATTTATAATAACATGTATGACTGATATAACATTTATGTAATGCTACTAGTACATTAACTGTTGTATGGGTAAAGTGTCATGTTGCCTTACACAGCGGCAAATTGGGGAAATGGTTTTTTAGCAATTTAGCATTTTCATTAATCAAATACACAGAAACAAGGAACTATCGGCATTTCCTGAGATAAATCAGTTATCGAATCCCGGAACAATAGAATTATTTAAGAAAATTTCACCAGCAATTTTGTTTCGTTATAGATTGAGGACTCTAAAACCTACGCGCACGCGGACGCTTAACAAAATTCCGGTTCGGTATGGCCTAAACAATAGACTCTCTTGGAATCAACATCGTCCAATTAATTCTTAATTAGCAATAAATACATGCAAAGTGACATACGTTCCGTGAAGACGGTAGATTAGTTAAGGTTAGGCGTCAATTGTAAGTAGTATGTAACATGAATTATAAATAACTTGTTGCTCGTAATCTCCCGCATCTAAAACACGATCAGCTGACTTTTGTCTCGTTTATTATGATTGTTTTATTTATTGATTCAATAACACATCAAAACAATTCTGTTTAATTATCTTGAATATTTCATACATCAACATCAATAATACATGTACTTAAAGAACCCGGTTCGGTAGGGCAGTTGGTAGCGCGCCTAGATTTCGAATGTATTGTTCCGAACACCGGAGCTTGACATTTTATATCATACTACGAAAATTCCCATCTTACATATAATAGAAACACCAGTCAATGCAACGCGTCCTATCTTCAACTTCTCACCTACTAGTCAAATTCACCCTCAAAAAGCAACGAAACATCAATTGATCACAAAATCATTTAGCCATTCGATTAACAACTCATTAATGTACCTGTAACAATCGACGATTCTAAAATCGACTTCACGATGAAGCAGACATTCGTGAATTTGACTAGTAGGTGAGAAGTTGAAGATTGGACGCGTTGCATTCCTGGTGTTTTTATTATATGTAAGAGGGGAATTTTCGTAGTATGATATAAAATGTCAAGCTCCTGTGTTCCGAAGGTGGTACGGGTTCGAATCTCACCCGAAGAGGTTATAACATTCCACGAAAATTTGACAATAATATCAATTTTCCTCCATTATTAGGGTATATGGAGAAGGTTTCCGATCTTGTGGACAGGTAGGTGAGTACTGGTTATAGACAAGTGTCCAGGGAAGGTAGGTTAGGTGCGCTGGACGTCGTAAAATAACCTAAAAGTTATGTTGACATGGCGTTAAACCCAGTATAAATATTTGTGTATGATACAATTCTAGCAGATATTTGTCGTATAATAGGTCATGCATATTTATGTATTTAAAATAGTAGATTATTTTGTCAATTACTAGGCGAATACTGCGCGTACATCATTCTACAGATCTCAACTGATCACAGTAATCCAGAGGTAGGAAGCGCGCTTAGGGGTCCAGAGGTCCTAGGTTCGAACCCCACCAGGAGCACTGCTTATTTTCTTGAGCAAGACATTTACCTGCGACTGCTTCACTCCACCTAGGTGTAAATACGTACATGCGAGGGTGGTATAATTCCGTTGCACCAATATGTCGTCTGCACTAAGTGGAGTCAAATACTCTCCAGAGAGATTGCAAGATAGATACCAATATATGCTAGCCCCATGACAAGGGTATTAGCTGTAAAGTCAGTGAACGTGCATAAGCATGAAACTTATACTATAATCGCAAATTTTAACTACATGTACTTAAAATTCATCATTTATTAATAATAATGCATATAATCATATATGATAATGCATCGTTAATATTAAATATTGATATTTCAATAAAACATGATTCCACGAAAAAACTATTACAGGTCGTCTACGTAAATATTGCGTATATAAACATAGCCAGTTTCATTACACACCAATATTTAGGGGTGAAATGTTATAACAATTTAATATTTTAACTAGTTTAAACATATTTTATTGACACACCATCGTTTCAATGTGCATTTTATATAATAAATGTTAAATGTCAAAGTGGTCTGCTGAAAATCAGTAAAATGATGGATGTGTAACATATTTTTCACCTATTGAGTGAACACTTCTATTGTTCAAAGTATAAAAACACACATGACCTGTTAAACGAACTGTATATGGGTTATAATGTTTCACCACGTGTATTCGTTATAATCCCATTGTTTACATAAACGCCCTATGCAACAGTTGTTCAAAAACCGAGACACTTACACATCAAGCATTGATTAAAATATAACGGCTTAACGCACGAGTTTTGGGGCGTGGTTAAAATGGTTTACAAATCGTGTTTTCGATGGTTGAGATTATTTTCTGACCACGCCTGTGTTATTTCAAACGTGTATTAAATTTAGTGAATGTGATTTTAGACTATTTTTGATATGCTCTATAGTTTTTTTTAGTGATTTATTTGTAAGTATTTAATTTCAATTAATTAATTAATCAAACTAATTCCGTTGGATATGTTATTAAGTAGTAAGAGACAGTTATTCCTTTTTATTAGACACGCCGTAACTCGATTCACATTGGAATAATATCCAAGGTCCAACTGAAAAACAAGTTACGGGGGGTCTTATATACATATATAGGACCAGGACAAAAGGCGCTTGGAAGTGGGCACATAGATTTTTTTTTAAAAAATAATATACACTATTAAAGATAATTCAAAGTGTATATTATATTTAAAACATTATGTGCCTAGCAACTATGACCAGGACTAACGCCACGGGGACATTCTCGGTTATGTTTAAAAGACATGTACGAGTGAGCATTTCATTAATTTTGGATTTATCATTCACGCAGTCAGCGTGTAAAGTATTCATAAGGATAGGTTAGTGTATTTGAACTGCTATGAATATATTTGGAATAATGTGAATATCAGTGAGTGATAAGTGTCTTCTGCAGTAATATGGATGTGTGATTTAGTTGGACTTACTAGTACTGGCTATACTTACTACCGACTCGTTACGTTTTGAAGTTCGAATGTTAATATATGTATGTCACGTTACTTACTTGTTGTCAGTATGATGGGGGATATGTAAGCTGTCAGATAATTCAGTCAGTAGAGTACTGGCCATATACTAGTAAGCGATGGGTCCCGGATTCGAGTTCATGACTGGCTGCATATTTTTCTCGCTTGCGCCATTTGTCGCCAATGAATGACCGTAACTTACTTACTGTTAGTTGTTAAACGCTTGTGATAAATGATTGGTCCTTACACAGTCTTGGATCCTGACATTCAAGATCAATTTCCAGTTCGTGGGGAGTATGTCACTGTTCTTATCTGCGGCATCTGGGGCGGAAGATGTGTAAGCGGCCGATAGCTCAGTGAGGATAGTATTCGACCTGTAAGCGAGGGTTCCCATGTTCGAGTCTCGGTCAGGCTGCATATTTTTCTCATCCTGTGACACGTAGCCTAAGTATGATACGTCTCTTGTATTCCCTTGCCTTTAAGCTTGATTTAATAGTGACGTGGTTAGGGGTTCACTAAGGGAAAGGCGCTAGGTTTGATTCCATTTCAAATCATGTATAATTGCTAGGTTACTTATCAATATTGTAGAAAGCTCTTGATACCATATTATAATAAAAGGGGGTTAACCAATGCACGACTGTATATCGTAAGGCATAAACTTTAACGTGTCTACAATTGTCACCTATGAACTTTAACCTTAGGCTATTCTTATTCAAATCAGCACTGTTCTGATATCCAATCAAACACCAATAAACAGTACCGCCATCTTTAATTTGAAATTTGTAAAAAGTGAAAACAAGTTTTTATAGTGAAAGAGATATTTTATATTATATTTGATTATATTGTTCAAGGTAATTTATATTTAATTTTGTTCCACATACCTTTCTACTCAGCTTTAATAAGTTTTGTAACGTTATTTTGTTACATTGATTAATTGTAGCACTATTTTCTTGTTCGAGCTAATGCAACCAAGTAGTTTTTGCTGTATGTTTTTGAGCCCAGAGTTGCTTACAATGCTGAAGCTATTCTACGCTGCATGGTCGCTGGGCTTCTAGAATCTATTTATCAATCGTCATCTGATGTACTTAATTCTTTAAATGTAGAGTAGACTATTTTGTTTAACGTCCCGGACTCAAATGCACACATATACAAATTGGTAAATGAAGCCATCGTAGATATCTCTCTTTTACGATGAAATTAGCCATGCCCCTAGTGCGGTTCGAACCTGTGATCTATGGATCCTGAGCATAGATTGTATCACAAAAAATACTTTTACATTTTATATATAGCCCGTGCCAATCGCATCTTGAGTAATGTATTTTTGTTTTATATTTTGACTTCAAGCAACTATAAATTTAGTATTATTGCAGTTGAAATCTTTATGTAATATTAAATCATCCATGTTTGTGATAATGTGGTTATATCAGGGGAAAACAAAATCATTTATAATTCTGGAGTTAATGATTTAACAACTTAAGTTCACCATTATAACAGTTACTGAATTTACCAAAATACGTTACACATATTACAAGGGAAACAACTCGTACAGACGATAACTAATAAAATTGACAGATTTATCTCCCTTAGTGTTAACAAGCAGACTGTAAATAGACTTAGTCCGGATCTCTCTTTTTGGGAGATTGTCTTCACAGGAACAAACAAATCGTGACTGTAACAACAAAACTATATGTATTTATAAGATTGAAACAATTTCACTCACTTTTCATAGAAATATTGAAAGTATTTCGTTGATTAGTACGTTTTTCTAAATTTGTCACAACTTTAATATAATATCACGGTGACAGAATGTGTCCTCGTCGTTCTTTTCCATAGTTTTTATCTGACTCAGTGGTCTATTGGTAGAAACACTACATGCTGTATGTGTGATCACAGTGGTTGAGGTTCGATCACTCGGATGGTACATTTATTTTCATTTCGCAAAGTGTCAGAAGCAATAGCAATGCTGTCGAAACTATATCTGGTTTTTTATTCAATCGTATCATATTTACAAGTCATAAAATTTCAAATAGAGGCATGGCCAGAGAAAAGTTTCGACATAAAAACCTTTTATTTCTTTATTAAAGTAAAACGTACTAAAATTGTAAACAAAATATTTCATGCATTTGTAGCTCGACTTTTCGAAGAAAATGAGAACTTATGCTATCACTTTTGCGTCGGTGTTGGCGTTGGCGTCGGTTTTCAGGTTCAAGTTTTTTAAAATTCTTATACCTTCATCACTATCCGAGATATTTTATTGAAAGTTGGTATACTTATTTAGTGGGACCATATCAACCATACTGTGAAAGGGGATAACTCTGGATTAATTATTTTCTAGTTATTGTCCTTTTATACTTAAGAAATCGCAAAAGATGAGGTTAAAGTTTTTCCTATATGCAATATCTTCAATATATTTCACTTAAAGTTTGTGTACTTATTTGTCGGTACTATATCTACACGACTATTAAGGGAGGTAACTGTGGATGAATTACTTTCGGAGCATCCTTATTCTTAAATATTTGAGGTAAAAGTTTATTTAAACTGAATATATTTAGTTTGATTGAAAGTTGGTGTGCTTAATCATCAGTAGTACATCTATTCGACTACAAAGGGATGTAACTCTTGATGAATTATTTTTGGAATGGTGCCCCTTTTCAACTTTAATTAAGGTTAAAGTACTTTAAAGTGAAATACATGTATTGTCATTACTTATCAATATATTATAATGGCAGTCGGTATGCTTATTCATCAATACTACATCTACACGACTACACATATGACATAATTACGAGTTACGTCCCTGGTACTTTAATGATAAAAAAATGTTCATATTGAAATATTTCTAGTTCTTAATAAAGATATTTAAATGAAAATAGGTACGCTTATTTATTGAAACTACGTCTACTCAACTCTGAAGAGACGTTACTATGGATTTATGTTTTAGGAGTTATGCCCCTTTTATATTTAACAAATATAAATAAGTAATTATTGTTTGACTGATTGATTACCTATGAAAAATTAAGCCCTGTATTGAAAGCACTTTGTTTAAAGATAAGCCTTGCCATTAAAAAAACACTCGAAAAGTCGAGGGCTCTGTCCTTGGGCTGTTGTTATAATTACATTAACATGTTGACTTCTGTAGCTGGAACCATACAACGTATAGTGTTCGTCTTTGTCTTTTACATGTAGAAAAAAGTATACAATCATGATGGTACTTATATGTCCAACACGGTAATAAAACCAGCATTTAAAAAGTCACGAATGGAAGACGGTAGTAAATTTAACGCACGAAGTCACTGTGAACTTATTCATGTTTTGACAGTTGAAAAATATATTACACAATAGTGAATCGTTTGATGGCTCATGTATTCCACTTAGGCCTAAGACATTATCGCCAAACTTCCTACCGTTGTGCAATGGAATGTATACCACTCTAAAACTCACAGTTATACTCTAAAATTGTTTTAAAGAACCGTTTTGTAATACATTAAGTAAAGTATGTGATAAAAATGAAACAGCAACCAGTTTACCTAACCTAGCTTTCTTACCTGTACTCACATGCTCTTCTACAAGGAAGACTTCTCGACTCACGTTATTAACTTAGTAAAGTCAACATAACTGTCAACTTTTTTATGAAAGTAAATAACCGACCTGGGTGAGACTCTAACCAGCAACCCTCTCAGAAATTTATAATTTAGACTCGTGTTAAGTACGCCAATTGACTTTACAAATATCATATGGGGGTAACGCATGTATCCTATGTCTATCAATGTACCATGTGAGGCTTTTCAAATAGATACCACGCAATCATCAACCCTTTGTGTATGGTTTTGTAAGGCGACCTAACACAATTTCCGTGACAGTTTTATAATACTTTCTGTCACAAACAGCGGACAACTTCTCTCAGAAGAAAATTGACATCATTGCCGAATTTACCCTGCTTCCGCTAGCAAGATTGGTAAAACTGTGCTGAAATGACAGGTGCATTTTTACCATTGGAATTTTCTCTTTTCACTACTGTGGGAAAACTTCTTGGTAAAAAGGTAACTAGTGTTCGTTGTTGGAGTTTAGATCCTGAACCTCCCGATGTTTAACTTCCATTATACTAGTGCCAATGCTTACATGCTTATATATACATTGTATATAGTTCTATTACATTAACCTGTCACAACTTAAATAACTACACGGTCACTGAATCTATTTTTTAACCCCTTTTCGAACTTGTTATTTCCCCGATATTCAAAATCGTCGCATATATAGTTAGATTATCAATAATTAATATGGATTGGGGGCTCAATGGTTAAAAAGAGGTTAAATAATAACACATTCAGTGACCGTGTAATTATTCAAGTTGTGACAGTTAATGTAATAGAACTATACATCTTATTGTTTTCAGATTCTACGAGCTTACAACGTGGATGAATGCTATAGAAGTATTGTCGTGATATAATGAACTGTTATGTGTATAGATTGGTTTGAAGACAATGATCAATGTCCTCCCTAATATGACAAAGGAAGTATATTTTACATTATTTACATTTTCATTATTTACATTAAACGAATAGTTCACAGTAATGTTGCAGTTTGGTTTTAAAATCTTCTATCTTTTATGCACATTCAGTTGAGTTTACAGTCTTGTATGCAAGCTCTTATGGGTCAATTTCTCCATCATGTTGGATATCATTATATTACTAATTTACAACTGGATGAAATAGTCGCATTTTCTTTCTGCTCATTGTAAATTCTTAGTTCCCATGTTTGATTTGAACCGGTGACCTCTCAACTGCAAAGCATATGTTCTAACGTTGGATTATTGCTTATATATGACATTTTGTCAGCTATTATCTGGTAACATTATACTGGTACAATGTGTTAAATGTGTTATCAAGGTACCATAGAAGCCGCCCAGCTAGCTCAGTCGGTAGCATGCAAGTCAACTGATCGAGAGGTCGTGGGTTCCATTCCCGGGCGAGGCATACTTTCGTAGAGCTTGGTTATGAATTATTTCTACGACATTTCTCTTTTCTACCAACGATTCTTAATTATGTGGGACAGTTGTCAGTCACTGACAAAAGTATGTGCTTAGTGGTTGGTTAACAGCTAAATCTAGAGATTAAGCCTTTCTAGGAACAGTGAGTAGGTTGACTGACCGCCGTTATATGACCTATACAATGTGTTGCTACGGCGTTAAATTCAACAAAAACAAAACAAAAACAAAAAACAAAACAAACAAATCCAGAGTTACCCACCCGGTTAGCTTAGTAGTTAGAACGCAAGTCTACTGATCGAAAGAGTCCGATTCCCAGGTGGGGCATATTTTCGTGGAGTTAGGTTGTGAAATTACGGCATTTCTCCCTCCTACCACTGATTCTAGTTATGTAGGGCAGTTGTCAGTCACTGACGACAGTATTCACCTAGTTACTGGTTAACAGCTGACTTAGATATATCTTTTCCAGGATTGGTGAGTTGGTTGACCGCTGTGATCTGACCTTTACAAAGTGTTACTATGGCGATTAACCAATAAAAAGTTAAGATCTAGATGATTTATGCCTGTTTAAGAATAGTGAATTTCATAAACTGAATACAAGTTTTAAAAGGTTTTTGATATTATTCATTAATGTTCTTCAGTTGAACGGGAACTCGGCTAGCTCCTTGATTTTAATACACATGTAATTTCTATATTTTGTTCATATTTTAAATACGCTTTATATCTACTTTAAAAACCTATGCATGTCTATTTATTTGTTTTTAGGCTTTTAGATCGTTACCATGTCTATACGATAAGTTATAATGTCTGCTTACATTCGTAGAGCTTGGTCATTAAATAGTATCTACCGTTCGCCCACCTCTGTATCAAGTAAGGCAGTTGTCAGTCAGTGACAAAGTTATTGGTCTAGTACTGGTCTGAGCCTTGGGTCAAGAGGTCTAGGACTATGGGTAGGACGCATGACCACCGCAATGTGAATGAAAACAATATTGAATTGTATCATATAGAACCCTGAATTACAGGACGTTATAATGTCGGATTAAGTATTATGTTTGAATAATCATGTCTCGTTTATTTGTTAATTAAAATTGAGGTAAAAGAAAAAGTTTGTCTTTACATTTTACTGATATTTGATTTCTTTATTTCAGCTAATGGTATTATGGTGCTTGAAAGCATGGTGTTTTGAGTTAAGTAATTATTTAAACTTAGATATTAAAATCTGTTATTGAATAGTTTCTTAAGGTAAATTAAGAAATAGTTATGATTCAACAAGCTGGAAGACGATTTTACAGAAACAGAGAAGAATTGGTGAGTTGTAATTTATTGATTATTTTCTAGAAATGTCATTCGTTTATAAACTAAAGTGTTTGTTAACTTTACACTCATTGGAGAATCTAAATTTGTGTAGGGATTAGGGCGCGTGTTTTTGTGGGGGGTGGTCGACTGTGCTTTTACATATATGTATCTTTGTTTATTGACAAATGACATTTCTAGTTTTTTTATTTAACTTTTCAAGTTGTGTTGTTATTTAATTTATTTTTTCTATTTGTTTTTTAAATTTTATTTCTTAGCTTGTCCGTGTCTGACCTGAGATTTGCATCGATATCTCAGGTCCTCGCATGCATTTCCCTTCCATTCTGTCCCATCCCCGCCATGATGAGGGTTCGGTCTGTTTGGGGTTTTTAAGAGTCATTGGCTTCATATCTCCCAGCACCAGGGTTCGGAATGCTTTGGTCATTATTATTTGTATTCTTGCTGGCTTGTCAACTTTTATATTAATTTTACCTAGTTAAGACATAAACATTTGGGCCGGTTAAGGGTGATTTGGGTTTTGGGAGGGTCGTAGAGGTTTTTTGGGGGAGGAAGGGTAAGACTGATGGCATTTAACTTTATAAGGAAATATGTTGTCGTGGTTTTACTTTAAGAATGTATTATGGGGCTTACTTAGGAACGTGGGTGTTTGTTTAGGGTTCAAATGAGTAAAATAGGGGGGATATTTATATCATGGACATGAGAAAGGATGTTTTAAACTAATTTATGAAAAAGGGTTTGTTAATTTTGACTTAACAATTGTATACATGTATTTAGATGCTGGATCGAGTTTACTTAGGAAATGGCGAAAATTGCTACTAAGAAATAAGAACGTTTATAAAAATTACGTAGCCGGCGCTTTCTAAATATAGTTGTAATAATAATGTTTTTGTTAATCGTAGAAATGTTTTTATGAGCTTTCTAAAATCTCTTACATGTACATGGTATCATTACAAAGCTAAATATTCATTCCAAACTTCATAAAAAATAATTTGATATTTGTAATGTTGCTTACGTAGTATAAAAATAAGTGTGCACACTTTAAATGGCAATACTAATTTTGCATGTATATGAGTCAAGAAATATTGTTTGTACCAATGCGACATACCAGATGTCTAACAACTTTTCCACAATTTCGTATAAATGGTGTAGTTAATAATCCCAATATTCTTATGCCTGTCACATCTTACTATGAAGATTTGTTCACATTAAACCATTCTGTGTGACACTTGATCATAACATTACAGAACGTTCAAATTAAAACAAGGTTATGATTTTTTATAGTTTAGTTTAAACTTATTTTATTGCCCGTAATACATATTTACAATTTACATGAATACAACAAATATAATAATAACACATATCTATGTGTATATACGGCAATCGGATTGAGCCACAAGTTCTATAACTTAGTTACGGCTCTCCCCTTAAGGTATATACATTAAACATCTGCAAAAAATAAAATAGTCGGGCAATAGGAGTGGTTACAAGATTGAATTACATGGATAATACATAAGAAATATTGAATAGAAGAATAGATATATAACAAAAGAGCAAAAAAGTGACTTAAGATCGTGAAAGTAGAATAAAGAGGGGTATGGTCTATCAGTGAAAATATAGATGCAATATTTAATGGTCGCTGTAATGATTTTTTATGATCAAATATCATTTACATCATTTTTACATTTATTAAAACAGTTAGCAGGGGTGTACAAAAATGAAGTACATTGGCGCAATGTGATATAACAAAACAAAGGGCAAATACGCCAATACACACGTTCACTCGTGTATTCACACACATTCTCACGTTGAGTTATTAAACATGTGCATTATTTAATAATTTCAAATTTAATTCTAAATTTAATTTAATTTTTATACTGTATGTCTGCCTTTCTCATGTAAGTTTTCAATTTAAAAATTACACACTATTTGAAATGTCAAAATATCCTTACTCCTGGATTAGTATCTGACCTTAATTTAAATAGCTTACACACAATTTGACATACTATCGGTTTTATTCGCATGTCTATGTTTTTCAAATAAAAAGTTACAATTTGACATGTAAGAATTTTCTTATTCCAAGGTGAGTATCTCACCCTAATTAAGACAATAGACACACATTACGACATTTCATTCAATACACATTCTCATGTAGATCTCTGTCTTCAAATAAAAATCTTACACACAATATGATATGTCAGCCGATCCTTTTGCTATTGTAGGTCTCGGTCTTTAATTAAAAACCTTACACATAATATGACATGTCATCGTTATTTCATGTAGGTTTCTGTCTTTAAATTAAAACTTAACTCAATTTGACATGTCATAATTTCTCTTTTACTAGGTAAGTATCTATTCTTAATTAAGATAACTAAAACACAATATGCCATGTTATTCTATCCTTATTCTCATGTAGGTTTCTGTTAAACATCTTACACACAATATCGCATGTCAAGCGGTAGTTATTTAAAAAACTAACACACACTTTGACATGTCACTCCATCGTTACTTTCATGTAGGTCTCCGTCTTTAACTCAAATTGACACGTCAGAATTTCTTTATTCCCAGGTAAGTATCTATTCTTAATTAAGATAACTTTCACACAATATGACACGTTATTCTATTCTTAATCTTATGAAGGTTTCTGTCGTCAATAAAAATCTTAGACACAATATGACCTATTAGTCGGTCCTTATTCTCAGGAAGGTCTTTATATAAACAGCTTACATACATACTACATGTCAGCTGGTAGTTATTCACATGTAGGTTTCTGTCTTCAATTAATAAACATTACACACAAAAAACATGTCAATCGATTGATATTCAAATGTAGATATCTGTCTTTAATTAAAAATACTTACACACACCATGACATGTCTTTCCATCGTTATTTTTATGTAGGTTTCTGTCTTTAAATTAAAATTAAACTTAATTTCACCTGTCAGAATTTCTTTATTACCAGGTAAGTATCTATTCTTAATTAAGATAACTTATACACAATATGACATGTTTATATCCTTAATCTCATGCAGGTTTCTGTCTTGAATAAAAATCTTACACAATTGACATATCAGCCGGTCGTTGTTTTCATGAAGGTCTCTGTCTTTATTAAACATCTTACACAAACAAGCTACATCTCAGTCGGTCCTTATTTTCTTATACGTCTCTGTCTCCATTTAAAAAACCTTACACGCAATATTACATGTCAACGGTAGTTATTCTTATGTAGATATCTGTCTTCAATTAAAGAAACTTACACACACCATGACATGTCATTTTGTCTTCAATAACAATCTTACACACAATATGACATGTCAGTCGGTCCTTATTTTCATGTAGATCTCTGTCTTCAATTAAAAACCTTACACACAATACGACATGTCAGTCGGTCCTTATTTTCATGTAGATCTCTTTCTTCAATTAAAAACCTTACACACAATATGACATGTCAGTCGGTCCTTATTTCCATGTAGATCTCTGTCTTCAATTCAAAACCTTACACACTATATGACATTTCATTCTATGGTTATTCTCATGTAGGTCTCTTTCTTCAACTAAACATCGTACACACAATATAACATGTCAGTCGGTCGTTATTGTCATGTTTATTTCGGTCTTCATTAATATTACTCACAATTACACATGTCATTCTATCTTTTACCATGTAGGTCTCTGTCTTCTAATTAAAACTTTTACCCAATTTGACATGTCAGAATATTCATTCTCCCAGGTAAGTATCTGTTCCAAATTAAGACAACTTACACATAATATGATATGTCATTAGGTTCTTGTAATTATGAACGCCCCTGTCTTTATTGAAAACCTTTTTACACAATCTTACAAACAATGCCTTTTGAAAAATGTTAAGTGGTTTCTTTACGTCATACAAAATTTAAGTCAGGACTTTGTGGTTCCAGACATTGACTTCTCTGGCCCTGTGACATGGAGCCAAAAACAATATTAATGTAAACTGAATAATGGTGTTTGCCTATGTAGGTTTTTGTCATTCATTTGTATATCAGACATACATATTACAAGTTGTTTTGTCCTATTTCTTATGTAGGTTTGTCCGGGGTCGTTGTTCAGTGGTATTCGATTTATCCGGATTTAATTCCTAGGCTCCATAGGATATTTCCTTTCATAAAATATAATTTACTAATGGCTATTGTCTTCCGTATTGGGTGAACTTGTTTCGAAGGGTTAGCCGGTACGGATAATCGATATGTGTCCAGAAAAGCTGGTTATGGTAGTTGACAACCTTAAAATTGTGTTAAATAGGGACAATTCATGCAGTAAAGTACCATTATGTTGGTTTCGATCGCCATTCAGAAAATAAATATTGTAACCTTTTATTAAGTCTTCATTTGTCCGCATGCTCTGTGTTGCATTTTTGTACATATTTTTACTGTTTGTTTGAACAATTGCAAATAGTGGTTGCAGTGAAAAGTGGTTTTATTAAATTATTAAACATAGCTACTACTAATCAAAATATATAGAAATGGGGTTTAAAACATTGTTAATCTTTATGTGTAAATTGTTGTCGAAAGCAGGTCTGTAGAAATGTAAAGTTATGTTAATTTTCGATCTATTGTTTACATTACATTTTTGTTTAACATTTTTGTCTTACAATTCTATATTCAATGCACGTGTTTGACATTTAGATCATTTATAGGACTATTTTACAAAATACTTAATAAGATTTTTCCTGAAATTTATCAGTCAGTTATCAAAGCTGTTGACTTGGTACCAACTGTATCTATTCTCTGTAACAATACAAACTATGAAAAGCTGTGTAACATGATTAAATTTTAAATTAATGTCTAAAAATACATAAATGATTTATACTCATACCTTTACATCAGTGGGTTTAACAACATAATCATTGTACGTAGGTCAAAAACTACTAAACCTATTGTTCTTTCTTTCTTAAATACATGTAATTATCTCTTATGATGCTTGATAACGATGTACTAAGACTTGTTATTTGTTAAGTAAGTGAGTTTGAACCTACATACTTCGAATTAAAAAACAAACAAACAAAAAACAACAAACAAAATAGACAATTCTGAGCAATCTAGTGAAGGGCCCTTTATGGGAGGATAGCTAGATCGGAATTATACTTATATATATATCACAAATAATTCTGAGCAATTTAGTGAAGGGCCCATTTATGGGAGGATAGCTAGATCGGAAGTATTTTTATAGATATCACGCATAATTCTGAGCAATCTAGTGAAGGGCCCTTTATGGGAGGATAGCTAGATCGGAATTATTTTTGTAGATATCATACATAATTCTGAGCAATCTAGTGAAGGGCCCTTAATGGGAGGATAGCTAGATCGGAATTATACTAAAAGATATCACGCATAATTCTGAGCAATCTAGTGAAGGGCCCTTTGTGGGAGGATAACTAGATCGGAATTATACTAAAAGATATCACGCATAATTCTGAGCAATCTAGTGAAGGGCCCTTTATGGGAGGATAGCTAGATCGGAATTATTTTTATAGATATCGCGCATAGTTCTGAGCAATCTAGTAAAGGGCCCCTTTATGGGAGGATAGCTACATCGGAATTATACTAAAAGATATCATACATAATTCTGAGCAATCTAGTGAAGGGCCAATTTATGGAGGATAGCTAGATCGGATATTATATCTTGTTAACAATTTTTAATGATGTACCAAATATTAAAGGTACTATTTACAAAACATAATTGACATGGTGATGATAGTACTAAGTCTGGCTAGGATGCTAATTACATGTAGAAATGTTTCACTTATTTGAAAAAACCCCATCATTTGGAATTTTGGAAAATTTTGTTAAAAATAAGTGTATAAACAATTTAAACTACGTATAATGAATTATGTTGTTATTCACATAGATGTGGAAGGCATATGGTATTGTTAATTTATGTACATGTTTGTTACCTAAGTGATAAATTTACATATTATAAAAACTATAAAAACTACATCATTTTCTAATGATTTGTACTGTGAATAGAAGTGGTCAATGGTATTAAGTAACATGCTTCACAGCTTATGGTTTGATAGAACATGACTATAAATGTATTAGTATGATAAAGCTATTTTGTAATGCATTTAGGGCGTATTGTAATGTAGCATCATCAATTTTTTACGTTTTGAAAGAGATAATTAACTTGTACATACAATCAGTGTAAATGATCGCATGATCGTTATTATTATTTAACAGCTTTTTAATATACGTATTATTTTAATTATTTTAACTTGATTATGTTATTGCAATTTAAGTATATTGTATAAGATACATTGTTTATTAATGATATAAGTTTACTACAAAATCATTCTGATGACTTTTAAGATAGTGAAAGCACTTTAAATTGTTTTTATTCTTCCAATGTCATTTTTCAGTCCAGCTTATTGGTAAATTAAAGTGAAAATGTTTTTGGAATTTTTCTATGCTTTCTTACCGATTTTGGTTCAGTAGTAGTTTTAAAAAACAGTCTTTAAATTAATTGATTAGGCTCTCAATTGATGTTACACTCGTGTATTGGTTCCGATTGTTTAAATACTAGATAGGAATTTTTTCAAAAGGTATCCCCACAACAAACAAACTATGACTACAGTTTTATAATGAACAGAACGATAATAATATACGATAATAACGATATAATGATTGGTTAGATTTGTATGGAAGAAACTTTAATGATCTTATACGCTTTTGTTTTGTACACAAACACATGGCCTTTGTACGGAGACGCTGAGCATCTAAGGTAAAACTGTTTATTTACCTGAAACACGTGGCGATGTTTACATTCTAATAATTTCCCAGTTCAACTGTACTGAATAAGTGTCAACACAGTTAAGTGTATTTTACTGCAGCCAGCACATCTAACCTAGCTTTCCTGGGCTGGTGTCTATGTCCTGTACTCACATACCCTTCCACAAGGCTGGAAACTTCTTCATATACTTGATCAATGAAAGAAATTTGACAATTTTCCTGGAAATATATAAGCGGTCCTTTGTTTATTCTACATGTACGAGGTCCCTGGCGTAAGCTAGTAGTAGTTAGCTATTTAAAGTAACTATTCAAAAGTTTATTCGTGAGTAAACTGTAACTTTCTTGTTCTTTGATTGGGTTATTCAACACCATGTCCTTTAACTGACATCCTGTTTCTTGCAGTTTTCCTGATTCTTCCGGTTTTTTTGTGTGATTGAACAGATTGAGCAGATGTTCATAATTAGCTTATAGTCCCATTGCTCATACAGGTTTCTGTCTGCAATTAAAATAACATACCCACAATATGACATACCATTCTATAGTTTCTGTTTTCAAATGCAACCTAACATCAGAAATGACAAGCCACACGATTCAATCGCTCAGTTGGTCTTTAACTGAAATTCAATAACAGACACCCTTATCACATGCATGTCAGACTGTCCTTTTTCTGTCTTCTATTAAAGTAACTTACACACAATATGGTTTGTCAGATAGCAAAGATAGTACATAAATATGGCATGTCATTCGGTATTTATTCTCATGTAGGTCTATATCATAACTTCAAATAAAAATAACTTTCATATGATATGACAGACAATGTCATTAGTACTGGGCTTTAGTGCTGGTTACAACATACTCATCAAGATAATTCTAATGGTAAAAGGCCCATGGTTATTCACTTTCAAGGTAATAGTCAATGAGTTATCCATAAAGACAAGATAAAAAATACTTAAAACACACACATTCAATTATAGCAAAACACATAAAATACTCATAATTCAAATGGCTCATCTAAAAGTACTTTCTAAAATAACTTCACTATTAACCAATAAAAAACAACATCAATCAATGATAATAAAAATCTTGCCCATAAATGGGATGAAAACACTCTCCACCAACTCACCTCTCAAACCAAATACTGCATGTGGACCTTTGTGATTGTACGGGAATCGTAAAAAAAATTGTATAATCATTCAGTCCACTCTTATTGAATGTAAGTTATTAATATAAAAAAATCTTAGAAAGCCATCAATTTCCAAGGTTCGAATAATTAGAAACACGAAGTTAAGCAACTCAAAACTAGACTATCTGTCCTAAAAAACAAATTCAGGGACGAAATGTGGAAGAGAGCAAGAAAGAAACACATAGAAATGACTTTGAACGACATAGAGGTCCAATACTAATATTTATGTTATAACTAGATAAAATATTAAGTGCATATTGGTGCTAAGCAATTATTGTTGACTGTCATCAAAATGGCGTCTAATTTCCCGCAGATTAATATTGACCAATCAGGAAGCAAGATTAAAGAATCAAGAAAAAAGACGAAAAAAGACAACAACAGATAGGATTCTAATATAAGACCCTAAGATAAAAAATCTAGAATCGAGTTCAAATTAACGATTGTGACGCAAAACTTCTGTGTTTTTGAGTGTCATTTTACTCCAACCGTCTCTATGCCTGAATCCTTAATTCAAGTGTTAATGAGTCAATATTTGAAGCTGATTTCCTTCCACAGTTAAAATACAACTTAAGTCGATAGCTTTTATTAGTATGTATATTACCATCTGGTTTGATTTTGGCATAACCATGCAAGTGTTTAAGTCAATTATCATTATAATTAGAATCGATCTTTTTCACAAACTTTTTTTTAGATATAAATGAAATAACAAGAGGCTGTGTACTTAAATATGACAAAAATTGGGGGGGGATCATTAAAGCTTAAGTTGGGTTTTTTTGTCTGCAGGGTTGGGGTTATTACTTTAAGGAGGGTTTTTAGTATAGGGGTTTGGTTTGGGGTATTGATGGATATGTCTTAGCTATAGGTAAAAAATTTTTTGTACAAGTCAGCCATCTTAGAATAATGGTGATCAGAGACTTCCTATAGCCCTGGTAGTTAGGTGGGAATGGTAGCGGAAATGACCGCCCTAAACGGACCACATAACCCCCATGGTGTATAAAATCCCTGCCCCTCCCTGTCCCTATTGCATGCTTGTCTGTGCTTCGTGTTTTAATCTAATCTGTTTCTTTTTCAGCATTTCTTTAATCATATTTTTACATTAAACACCATATTTCTGTTGGGTTTCTCTTCTCGTGTTTTGTCTATTTCAGGTTGTGATGGTTAAATCAAGGAAGTTCGATAGGACAAGACAATCCACAAGAAATCTATTAACGAGAACAAGACAAATATTTAGCAACTGGGGTTATAATTAATTTATCTTACGACAAAACCCGTCTTAAGTCAAAATTAGAAAATATTTATTAAATGGTCAATATTTATTCCTATTGATACTAAAATACACGGATGAGTTTATCATAGTATAAACTCTGAATACATTATTCTACTAATTGTTTTACCACAAAAGCTTATTCGACAAATTCATAAGATTGACTTCAGATGATTTTTGCTGTACGATATTTTTAATTATGACCCCTGCTTGTAGAGGGTAGGGGCAGAGTGACTGAACATGACTGAAGCCAATTGACCATAAATATATATTAAATGTGGCATAATTAGAATATGACTTATAGCAGGATTTTTTTCGTTAACAAAGTAATATTTGACTTCGTATTTGTTTCAATTTATATCCTAACCAGTGAACGTGCTATACATTTATTAAGACAAATAGTTTTGTACTTACATGTAAGTTTTAAGTACAAATTAAGACCGATGAAACATTTCTGTTTGTTTTTTTCCCGTACGTTATATATATTACAGATTGTGACTTATGTTTATGGCTCAAGACAGAAAAGAAATACAAGATTTATTCAACATGAGTTCAGTTTAGAAGTAAATGGTATCATGACATTCTGGTATAAGTTCCATTGGTAAGCATATTTGTATTCTTAATTAGAAATGTTGATAATATTTATGTAAACCGGAATTATTTGCTTTTACGAATCCTGATAATGCCATTTTAAAATGTCAAATATTGCAAAACGAAATAACCCTGAAATACGTCATAAAAAGGAAGCGACATTCACAAACGACGTCTTTTATTGACACTGTATAAAGTAGTTCAGTAACACAAATATTGTCATTCGGAACACCTCTACCTTTCATGAATGAATATTTATTTGTTTTTAATTGAACTAAATATTGTTCATTGGTATCATTGAAATGTGTAATTTCAAATTTACGGACTAAAAACGAAACTTCAGACATCGCCATAACGATCGTGTATTTGTTTACTTCAACACCGGTTTTTCCAAAATGGCGCTTAAATATGTCCGAGGTTATTCGTAGCGAATGGCCGAGGAGTTCCGAATGAAATATTGTATGCTTTCCTGGTAAAAGCGTTTCTTTATACGGCAGACATCTGGTTTTTTATAACGAAATTTACTTGTTTCTGTTAGTCTTACCGGCACATTTTTCCACGTTCAGTCGGGTTTACACTCGGATATTTTGACATTATGTAAAATATACTACACAATATAATTTTCTAAAAGTATGAATTGTTTGAATTGATTAATGTAAGATTTATCAACATGCGATAAAAATGGCAAAAGTAGTTGAATATTTTGAGTCCTATGGCTTGGAATTTTCAAATTAACACCAGTATTGAACGCAACGTCATATCTAATAGAACTTTTGACGTCAATCCTACAGCATATGAGATGGGCCGTGCGCTTGAGTCCCTTTAAATAGTGCTGATTAAAGGTGCTAGTTCACAGATTTGGTTTTTTTCTATAATTTCAAGAACCCCCTTCAGTTTCTGTAATTGTGGCAAAAATTAGTTCTTATTATTTTCAAACAAACTGACTTGTATGTTGCTAGAAATATACATGTACAATAAAGGCACAAAAATACACTAAAAGCGTCTATACCATGTCAAATCGGGTAGATATGAAACACCATCATAGTAGTATGTCAATTTGCACTAAAATTGTCATTATCAGAACACAACTTTCCCGCGTTCAAAAATATTTCAACATAATTTTGATTGTTTTAGAAAAATTTGATATTTAAGGTGAAATCTGTGAATGAGTACCTTTAAGAATCCAAGTGATGACACCCAGCCATTCTTCAGCATTTTTTATGGTATAAATTTTAGCTTGATCAGAAAACTAAAGATGCAAATGTATGCAAATTTGGTATTTTACGTAATGCAACACATGTTTTTCAGTACAAATGAAATTATTTCTACGGCCATTCTCCCTCCTACCAATGATTTTTAATAATGTAGAGCAGTTGTCAGTCACTGACGAAGGTATGCGCTTAGTAGTCGGTTAACAGCTAAATTCAGAGATTTAGCCTTTCCGGGAGGAGTGAGTAGGTTGACTGACCGCCGTTATATGACCTTATATGTGTTGCTACGGCGTTAAACACAACAAAAACAAACAAACAAACAAACCGTTGCAGTCTGGCTAAAATTTTAAAATTAGCGAAGTATCTATATATGTTAAACAGAGCTGGTTCAGAAATTGAGTAATGACACTTGGTCAGCATTAAATGTTGTGCATAATATGCAAATTACTTTCGACTGTATCAAAATGCCACTTTTTGCCTATAGTTTAATTACCAACTATGACAGAAATTTAGAATGAGTATCGGTATCACATTTGTTAGGTCTATCTTTCTTATGATACAATTTTAATGAGGTAATAAAAGTTGCATATGCAAATTAAGTATTTTAAGTAAAGTTTAACATTTATCTGTTCAAATAAAATTCTTACTTCAAAATATGATGTTCTGCAAAATATGCATAAGTAATTGTGTGGTGCTTAATTGGTATGCATTAAATTTATCAAAACATTTCAAACAAATGATAACATGCTTAGTAAGAACTTGCACAGCACATATATAATGGAACCAGTAATATACCATTTTGCAAAATTGCTATTAAAGTCGGCTTTTACGGAAACTCCGTTTACTCCATTAGCTACAAAGATATTTTATTATAGAAATATGAAATAAATGTCTGCATCAATGTGTGTGTTTCCAAAACATATAAAATTAACATATGAATGGACATAACGTAGTACATTGAAATAAAGTTTGTACTGTAATTAAAAATAAACCATGAATTTACTATACATTTATAATGATGATTAAATTTTGATTTAAATATTTCTATTTCAGATTGATCATGAGCTGATATCAACTAGATCAGTGTTAAATATACACTAGACTTCAAATGATACCATGTTACATACTTAGAAAAGTAATTATTTATTGTGTTTTTTTTCATTAGGTTTTTACGATCATTGTCCATTCGGAACTCCTCGGTCATACACTACGAATATCTCACACATATTTAGGCGCCAGTTTGAAACTTCCGGTGTTGAAATTAAGAAATACACGATCGTTTTTAGTCCGTAAATTTGAAATAACACAGTTTAATGATTTCGCTTAACAATATTTTGGTTCAATATATAACACAGAAATATGTTTTGACAAAAATCTGGGTGTAAATTACAAGAACTATTTTGCATAACCGTTACGTGCTTCGCCTGTGTTTTGCCTCGCGTAGGTAGTAAAAACCCAAACCGCCAGGGTAGATCCCCCACGAATCCTTCCGAGATTATTCATTCATGAAGGTCGAGGTGTTCCAAATGGATCCCTGTCATGGAAACAACGTAAAATGTCACAACCACACGAAATGTCACGCATACTCGATCTGCACAAATTGAAACAAAATTTTAAAACAAGCAATATTTTATGTTTAATTTTTCATTTGAAAAAACATTGAACTCAAACATCTTGTATCTATGAGGACAAACACGCAGGTACACAATTCCTCGTGTAAAATTATTTGTATGATAAATTAATCGTGTAAGCGATATATCCCGTATTTCGAGAGTCGAAGACAGTTTTCAACGGGTTAAAAGTATCATTATTTGGCTGTAAAAGTTTTATTTCGAAACGTATTTATATTATTTTTGCAATTAATTAATGTATCAGTTCTTAGCAACAAATTAAAAATTAACTTGTTTTGTACAAGTGTTACATTGAGCGTTTGAGTCACGATAAAACATATTTTTTTTCTTTAAACATTTTATTTTAATTTCAAAAGGGTGTTTCTTTCCTTTGAAATGGAACTATTTTATGTCGCTATGCTTAGTGAACACACTCAGCGCATAAGAAATCATTGCTCCACAGCAAAGTGTTTGCGGTTTAGCGATGCAAACTACGCTAATAAGCTTTAGCCTACGTGGAGTTTGGTTTTGAAATATTTTGTACGACCATTCTTTTGTCTATCTCTATATCAAGTAAAACAGTTGTAGATTATTCAGAAATATATACACTGAGTAGTTTAGCTATCCATCGTTCATGTGATGGTTCATTACTTAATGTCCATTATTTATAACAACTGCATTCACTTTTACATAATAAACATAGTCTGTAGCCACGACACTATGATAAGTCGGAGATTTCAGTGAAATATAGACAGGTCCCTTATTTTATACCAGAGAAACATTAATGTAGTTGATATGGCTAGAAAGGTAAACCATTTATAAATCTAATAAGGGACCTTAGTCAGTTATTTCCCTTGCATACTCTTCAAATAGGTAGATTCAATTAGTTGGATTACTCGGATTTTACCCAAACTTTTCAATGTCAATTTGCCAAAATTAATCGTAAATAACATTTTTTGTAAATCATTTAAATTGTTTGAAAATCAAGCTAAGTATTTTTAGGGTAAAGAACTATCTTAAATCTCACCACTTCTGTTAATATTTTTATTAACAAAAAAGGCATTAGATGAAATATTTCGTTATCCTTACATAGGACTTCAATGATAAAATCCGAGGATTCCAGGTGTAAGGACCTACTTACCAATTGGATTGCTTCAGATTTTATCGGGGGGAAATACCTGACAAAAGTCCCTAATTATTCTACTATTAAGTTTATTGATTTGAAAACTAAGCTATTGTTCTATCGTTTTATTTTTGCAGAATGTTCAAATGATATATAGCATGAGAATATGATAGTTGTTCAGTGTCCTAAGTAATTCAACATAATTCAATGGAAGAATATCAGAATCTAAATGAGGTAAAGTTTATTATTCAATAAATTATACACAATATTCTCCTATAGTAACCCCCTGCCGGAACAATTTTGTTGACGTTTATTTTCTGGAAGCCCCTTGTCTTTTCATAGTGTCTACATGGTGACTGTTGGAGATTTAGTATGGTGACTGATTTACCTCATGTCGTATTTTCGTGTTTTTTTTTCGCCGCAAAGAATAGAAAAAGCAAAATGCGAAGATATGGCAATCTGAGAATTTGTCGTATCTTCGTTTTTTTTTCGTATTTTCTAATCTTCGCTGCGAAGAAACGAAAATACGACATGGCGTAAATCAGCCACCATAAATTTAGTGAATTCCAGTGTAGGAATTTAACTTATGAAAAACTGTCTGAAAGCATTTCTTCATTGCTGTTTTGTCTGTCTTAAAGAATAAATTTCTGAATTGTCAACCAGCAACCAACCACGACAGGTCTTACCCTTCCATGAAAATTCGACAATCATCACGATTTTCTACCGTATAGAGACTATTGTCGTTTTATCGTGTAAGGTTAAAATATAGAAGTTGGCTGGGTGATTTAGCCACAGTAAATAACCCTATATCGTGTTGATAAGCGACATAAACTCTATAAATGGACCATTTAAGCTCCAATTAACCAGAGAGTCATATGTCCCTCTCCCAGATCTGGTTGAACTTTAACACGCATTTGGACATGCAATGTCTGAAAGAGTAATATTTATATTACGTGTTTTCTCTGGAATACTAATCTTTACATGAGTAAAAAGACTTTATACCTAATTTGGAAATTATATAGAACTGTTGACTGGGCCATTTTGTGTTCGAACATAGGCAATTTTCGTGAAGTTTTAAGTTCCCAATTTTTAGCACTGGTAAAATTTCGGTTGATTTGAGCTGGAATGACCCAAATAGTGTCAAGCACATTATTAATGGGGTTCCTATTTTATTCATGCATGTACATTAAATATGTGAAAACTTAAATCTGTTCAGATATTTTAGCCGTGTTATTCTATTTTTTTATAAAACATTAGAACTATATACATATTATGGCAATTTTATAGATGTAAGCTCAACTTACAGAGCTTTTCTGGACCCCTTGTATACATGTATAACTAGTAATCACCTACCGTTTCATTTGACCGACGACTTTTCCATATACCTGAATGAAATTAAACTTAAAAAATGTTTGTTTTTACTGCAACTGTTTTATTTCTTTAGGTATCGACTTTAAACTTTAAATGTATGTTCCTTATTATCAACCACATCTCATGTGACAAGGTTCATAACTCCAAATACATTTTTTTCAGATTTATCCCACCTTGAATTTAGAGTTTTCTTTAAAAATGTTTGTTTTTACTGCAGCTGTTTTATTTCTTTAGGTATCGAAATCAAACTTTAAATGTATGTTCCATATTACCAACCTCATCTCATGTGACAAGGTTCATAACTCCTTATAAATTTTTTTCAGAATTATCCCCCTTTGAACTTAGTTTTCTTTAAAAAGTATTTGTTTTTATTGGAACTGTTGTATTTTTTTCAGGTATTGACTTCAAACTTTAAATATATGTTCCTTATTATCAACCACATCTCATGTGATAAGGTTCATAACTCCAAATACATTTTTTGAAAATTGTCTACCATGAACTTAAAATTTCCTTTATTTTATTTTTTATATTTTTACTTTACATTTGTTAAGGTTATATTTTCAAATTTTAAAATATGTTTGTACCTTATCATCAACCACATCACCAGTGACACTTACGTAGTCGAGCATGCTGTCTCCTCTGACAGCTCTTGTTTGTCTTGATTGTCATTAAACGATTGCTACCTTTAAAAATTGTTGTATTGTAATGGAACATAACTTTGTTTCATATTTATTTCAGGTGCGTTTACTATCAGCTAATCATAAACAAGTCAGATACAAAATGTCATTGTATGAATCAAGAAGAAGCAATGAACCAAACAATGATTATAGACATTATATATGTACATGTACATAAGACTATTACATGAGAATGTTTTCTATGTATTTTATACCTATTAAACTATAACTGCATGGTCTTTAAGCATACCTGGGCATATTTTGCTCTACGATAAGGTGTGCTTTCTGAGTGTTTGTCTTTTTTCTGTTCACAAATATAGAAGCTATTTAACTGTAACTTATTCGGCTTGCTGTACAAAGCGAGAGTATGATTACCGAGCTTTTCTTTCAACCAGTATATAGGTACATAAAATCTTTTGGTATATTTTATGATGATATATCGTACAATGTACCTTCTAATGTTTTGCTCACTGTTCTGTAAATGGCAACGTTAAAATTCGTGGGCTGAATGAAACACTGTTGTTAGTCGAATTGAAAATGACGGGAGTTGTAATAGTGTTTCGTTCAGCCCTAGATAATGTACGTATGATTTACACATTTAAATTAGTACATGTATTCAAAAGAGACATAAGTAAATTACGAAATCGAATTAATTCTCTCGCCTTGTAAAGTTCAAGTCGCAGTTATTATATTTAAATATCTTCCTATTGCTGGTATTTAGGGTATATAGTCACGTGACGTTCAGAACGTAAACAAACTCTTGTATTTCGCCAAATTCTTGCAGCAAACAAATATAGAAATGTACAAATAGTACATAAACAAAAATCACATTTGTCCGAAAACACCCATGCACATTAATCTGTGACTTGTAATTGTTTACTTTGAAGCCTCGACACGGATTATTTTTGCCCATGACCTAGTAAGAACTGGTAATAATAATAATTATTTTATCCGGCGCTATCTAATGTATCTCAATTATTTGTCTGAAAAGAGTAATTGGCGAAAAACAAGTTTTGTTTACCATGTGACAGTACAGATCCTGGAACAGTAGAAGCTGAGAATTTCGCACGTCGCGAAAAGCGAAAAGTTGAGAAAAATGCACTAAGTGTTTGGTCCAGAAAATATTGCTATAAGTTATACATTGAATATCACTGGGAAAATTGGACCGTTAAGAAAACCGGAATTACAGTCTTGTCAGTCCTGGGGCTTTGCGGTATTCTTCACTTCTACTGTATTATCACGTCAAAATGAAATTGACCTGGTGCAGATTTTAATTTGCTTCTGGTTTACTTCATACAATATGATAGCAACCCCGCTTGCTCAGTCTACTGATCATGGGTCGCAAGTTCGATTCCCGGGCGGGGCATATTTTCGTGGAGCATGCTCATGAAATAATTTCTACGGCTATTCTTCCACCTGCAACTGATTTTAAATCATGCAGGACAGTTTAAATCACTGGCGGAAGTAAGTATATGCATAGTAACTGGTTTACAGCTAAATCCAGAGATTTAGCCTTTCCAGGAATGGTGAGATGGTTGATTGACGGCGTTACTAGTACATAACTTACACAATGTGTTTCTATGGCGTTCAACCCAACAAAAAGATTAGCACCAATACTGGATGATATGGCAGATGGTTAAGAACTATAACAGCTTAATATTGGCATTGAATACATGGACAATCTACCTTTTCCATAGGTTTGGGCATTCGGAACTACCTCGGCGATCTTCTACGCAGATACACCTCGGATATCAAAAGGTGAAAAAGTAGATCTATGAATTTTGGTTTCTAAGGTAATATAGTCTGAACTACACAGAAGTACAACGTGTGAGACATTGTACAGATGAAATGAGGTGATAAAGCGTGTAACAATGTTATTATTAAACTTTGACATAAAAATGACAGTCGCCGGACCTGATAACCTGGTTGTATTCCTACTACGTCTGATTTCCGAGATATATCTCCGTAGATGATCGCCGAGGTTGTTCCGAATGAGGTTTGGGTTCACTTGATCTTGGACCGAGGTTACAATACTTGAACAGAGATTTCATACTCAAAACTTCAATTATACCATTTTTCTCAACTGTCAAAGTTTGAATAATTTCACGGTGAATGATTACACACTATCTCTATACCACAAGTGTTACACAAAGAGCACGAAGTCACCATGAAATTATTCATGTTTTGACGGTTGAGAAAAAAAAGAACTAGACAAACTTATGACAAGTGTAAGCTAGTTCCTTGAAAAACAGAAATATCATTACATACTGCTAGCATTCTTACTTGCGTTTTCTAAGATGCTTCCTAATTCACATTGAAAAACTGTTGAGAACTGAACCTAGTTTCGAGTATGGAGTAACCGCTTTAGTTTTCTAACCTTGGACCCAGTTCTCATTTTGAATCCCTCAGCGTGTTCAGTAACGACTGTTAGCGAACGTTACGGGTACGGGACAACTCAACCCGAAGATAACTCAATCCGTGGGTAATTCAACTCAAAGTTGGCCAACTCGACCCGTTAGTAAGGGATTGAGCTGTCTCGGGTGAGTCGTCCTTGGGTTGAGTTGTTCCGGTCCTAACGTTACGGAACGTTCGGAATAATTGAACAAGCTACCTGTCTCAAGGTTAAGATCTTTCGGAACACCTCGACCAACCTCGGACTTGTTTAGACGCCATTTTGAAACTACCTTTGTGTCAAATGTTGAAACAATTACCGGTATCGAAGCTAACAAATCCACAATCTTTTAAGTAAAGATTAATGTCTCGATTTTAGTCCATACATTTGAAATACTCGATTACATGATAATGTTGAAAAATACATAGTCACCTATATAAAATGCAAACGCGTGTTTTACAAAGTCTTGTGTGTTTACGACCAGAACTATTTGGCATCGACTGGTACCGTACGTGCTTCGCATGTGCTTCGCCTCGCGTACGTAGCAAAAACTTGGTAGACCCCACGAATCCTTCCGAGATTATTCATTCATGAAAGGTTGAGGTGTTCCGAATGGTTAAGAAGTGATGTCTTTTGGTAATTCAGATTACAAAATCGTTGCAATATATTGACATTGACATTCAATTGGTGATACCCAAACTCCTCACACATTTACGTCACTCATAAACCATTGCCGTCACGTGACTCGTCAAGCTAAAATTCCAAAGGCTTTGACCAGTTTTTTCCCGAAGAGTTAGAAGTTGTAATTAGAACGTCTGACCATTTTGGAAAAGTGTACAATTTAGCTGAAAGTTAAGTGCGATAATAATGTACAGTATAACCTCTGCAAAGTGCCCTCTACAGAACAAATCCTCAGCACAACGACGTATTTTAATATTTCCCTTTGGCATAATTTTAATTGAATCTAACCTCCGTAGAGCAACAACCTCTGAACAGCAACCAACTTTAGTCTCTCCTTGTTGGTGTTGATCAAGAAAGGTTGTACTGTATACAATATGACATAAATAAACTTTTTAGATCATTGTCTGTACAAGATAAATTGATCAACGTCTTAGGCTATAGTATAAACGACGTAACTAAAAGAAGTGTAAAACGTTGGAGACTTTCCTAAGCATATCGCTACCTAGCGCTTTGTGCCCTGGTACCCTTCTTACGCCAAAAGTAATACGTATGTGATATAAAATTAGGGTACCAGGGCCCAAAGCGCTAGCTAGCGATATACTTGGGAAACTCGCCATAAACTAGAATTCAAGCTGGAATTTTAGCTCGACCCACGTGAGGCTAGTATCACCGCGCGAAACGTGTATACATTTAAAGGAACAAGACAGATGTACCTAAAGTATGTTAGGCGTAATGTAGCGTAAACGAACATTATATGGTCTAATAATTATGTTGTTAATGTGAAAAATCTTGGCTATCATAAGGTATACACTACTTTTGTTTATGTATAGAAATAAATCAATCTGCTTCAATATTGTTTTTACTAGAGCAAAATTTTGAATAAGCTGCATCGTTCACTTTACACCAGTTGCTTTGAAGCTAATGGCTATAAGTCATAGAAAAAGAGCATAATAAAAATTCATTTTACGCGACTTTACACTATTTACGCCAATTAACGTATTTAGGTAGCTCTAGCAAAGTTGAAATAATCGTTTTATTTTCACAAATAAGTTTGATTTCATTTATCATAAATTAAACAGCAAAATTAACTGAAACAAAATCTTAAAACGTGAAATATATTCGGAGCTCTGATGTCAAATTTTCTTGTGGATGCTTGTCAGTTTCAATAAAGGGAGGTAACGGTTGTGGGGAGATTGTCAAACTCGCACAGCGGTTAGTTCCCTTGAATGAAGGAATAACCATTGTCATTACAAATTATGCAGACGTCAGAGAGCTGAATGTTAATTTTCTTATTTTTTTCTTATACATTTCAATAAACTTTGTCGTCTTTTAATAAATTATGATGATCCAAGTACATAAAAGTAAAAAATTAATACATAGTATCATGTTTTAAGAATGTGAAAATAACAAGACTAAATTGACCTTTGTACTAGTCACTGAAAGTATTACACAGATCTAAATAGCAAAATGCAGCGAAAAGCAAAAATAAAATTAACTATAATACTAGAAAATATTTTAGACATTTATTGGAAACACGTTTATCATTTAGAAATTTACTATTTATATGAATAATTAAGATTTATTGTCAAAAGCATTAGATAAAGTGGCCTAAAGTGAACGACGCAGCTTATTCCAAATCTTGCGTACTGTCTAGTACACTTAGTTAAATAGGTTTGATACATAATGTTTGATACATAATGTATCTTTCATTTAACATGCCTTATTCTTTGATAAGATTTTTAAATTAACAACATATCAGGTCATTTCCAATTATTTTTCGCTACATTATGATGAATGCACTTTAGGCGACCAATGGTGCATATTGAAAAACTACTAGTCACGTGGTACTACTAGCGTCACGTGATTTACATGTATTATGATTTCAGTGGTTAAGTTGAAATTGTGCGTGAAGAAAACGCATGAAGTTTGGTAGGTTGTTTCAGAGTTGTCGATCTTATATCACGATTAACTCCATAACTGCGCCAACGCCAACGCCTATGTTTCAAGTGTGGTTTCAGGTCAGTTCATTCATTTCCATTAAATCATTCAAACCGCATATAATGCACGCTGCCACAATACGGTCTGATGGTCATATAAGATACGCATCTACATGATTAAAGGTCAGTGATAGGAGGGAGAAAGACCGCAGTCATTATTTCATGACCAAACTTTACGAAAGTATGCCTTGCCCGGGAATTGAACTTACGCCCCTTCGATCATTAGACATGTGTGCTACCGGCAGCAGTTTTTCGAAGCAGTTTTTCCAACAGGCGGCCTGCACGGACCCGATCAACTGAAATACTGTATACTCGTACATAATGATGACTAAGAAGATGTGCTTCACCGGTAATGGTACATGTAGTTTATTGTATCATCGTTCGATTACTGGCCAACAATTTTGCTTAGATCATTTAGATTCGAAGGGCCGGACACCTCACAGTGATTAAATAATTTGTTACTACTACTGCATTCACAAAATCACGTGACGCTAGAAGTATCATGTGACTAGTGTTTACATTTTAAAAACGAGCAACATCAGTTGCCAAAAGTATGTTCAGCATACTATAATGAAAAATAATAATAAATAATCCGAATTTACAAGCATCGTCATAGAAATTAGCAATATTAAGTACAAAGTATCATTTAGTCTGGATTACTTGCCCCTTTCGACTATCGTTAATGAGTCAGCCAAAGCTCAATAATGGCGGCGCCTACAAGGCATCTTCAGGTAACACATTTTTTTCTTTATTTTGCATGAATATTTTCTGACGATGGTCAATTTGGTAGGAATTCGGTACTATATACTGGGCATTCGAGGTCGATTTTTGTGCACTTAAATTTACCGAACGACTAACCAAAATCAATGTCTACAAAGTAGACGAGATTCGGACGTTGACTATTTCTCGTAAGAATTTTGAATACTTAGTTTAGTATAGCATTTGATCTAACCGAACGACAAAAAGTAAAGATATCTACTGAAATTCTTGTACCAAATTCCATTTATTCAAATTACAGTTTATATAGTGAGAAATGTTCACTTAAAAACATCCGATATTTTGAACAATGCACTTGGCGCCACCATTTTTTTGCTTTGCCTGATGTACTTTTACCCATCAAAGAGAACCAGACAAAGTATCAATACGCATCAACAATGTTTAATTTATTAACAGATAATACTAGAATGTGCTCAATGCTGATAAGATGCATCGTTCACCTAATGCCTCTTGATATGATTAAATTGGCGACACATGTTAAATATATATAAACGTCACATATTGGTTCTTTTTATATGACTTTGAGCTACATTACGCTTTTCAGGCCATTTTACATAATATCAAAATTAATGTATTTTTCGGAAATGATCAATTCTTACTAATTCTTTGATAAACTAATGTGCTTAAAAACCACAGGGCAACACCCCATGGAAAAGTTTTTTGTACATGATTGTGACCGCTCCTTTTGGTTGCATCTTGAATAAGAAGGTCGCTAATTAGGATGGCTTTCCATGGAGGTTTCTTGATATTTGAGGTGATTCCTAATTTCCATAACTATAATGATTTTAATTTACGTCACCGTGAAAATAAAAACTCAACTGATTTAACTCTTCTGAACCCATCAGCAATATATTACGCAGATATATCTCAAAAATCAAAATGGCTAGATATAAAAGTTATAAGAACCGGCAAAATTTGATAGGAAATACACATATGATGCCTTCGAAGTCTTCCCAAAAGCAATTGGCACAGGACAAATAAACAGTAGTCAATTTTTGAAGTTCAGTCCCGTAGTTAAGTCTAAATGTGCGAGAACTAAACTTATGAAGTCGCTTTTGAGTTCACTGGAAACGTTGTAAATAAATTTTAAGACTTATATGTATGTTTTTTAGTAAATATAGCGGAGTGGAAAAAAAGTCAGTCCGGAGAGTTGGTCTCAATTGTCAAAGGTTAATTTTAAGAAAGAGAGGAAGTCCAGCGTTACCATCGCAGACCTGCTTCCGGGAGATAAAGAGGAGACCTGTTGCCGAGAGATAAAGAAAAGACTTGCTGCCGAGAGATAAAGAAAAGACTTGCTGCAGAGAGATAAAGAAAAGACTTGCTGCAAAGAGATAAAGAAAAGACTTGCTGCAGAGAGATAAGAAAAGACTTGCTGCAGAGAGATAAAGAGAAGACTCGCTGCCGAGAGATAAAGAAAAGACTTGCTGCAGAGAGATAAAGAAAAGACTTGCTGCAGAGAGATAAAGAAAAGACTTGCTGCAGAGAGATAAAGAGAAGACTTGCTGCAGAGAGATAAGAAAAGACTTGCTGCAGAGAGATAAAGAAAAGACTTGCTGCCGAGAGATAAAGAGAAGACTTGCTGCCGAGAGATAAAGAAAAGACTTGCTGCAGAGAGATAAAGAAAAGAATTGCTGCCGAGAGATTAAGAAAAGACTTGCAGCAGAGAGATAAAGAGAAGACTTGCTGCCGAGAGATAAAGAAAAGAATTGCTGCAGAGAGATTAAGAAAAGACTTGCTGCCGAGAGAGAGAGAGATAAAGAGAAGACTCGCTGCCGAGAGATAAAGAGAAGACTCGCTGCTTATAGAAAAGAGAATACCTGCTGAGATAAAAAAATATGGGCTTGCTTGAGAGCAATTCCACTTAAGAAAATTAGGGAGACTACTTGGGAAGTAAGTCTATCAAAGAAAAAAGGGACTTGCTTGGGAAGCAAGTCCTCTAATAAATAAAGAACATAAAATCTGAGAGATTTACTTAGAAAGCAAGTCTCTCAAAGAAAACTGGGACTTGCTTGGGTAGCAAGTCCCCAAAAACAAAGAAAAGAAGGGAAGCAAGTCCTGCAAAGAAGCAGACCTTACAGGAAGGAGACCTTACGTGGAAGCAGAACTTACCGGAAACAGACCTTACGTGGAAGCAGACCTTACAAAGAGGCTGGCCTTACAAAAAACGATAGTCATAATAATCACATCACAAAGCTTATTTTGATAAAACTATTTTCACCTAAAATCTTGACAACCACAATGTCAATAATTATCTTATCTCAGCAGACAAGAAGGGTCCTCCTCCTAAGATATTTGTTCAACAGGTGGAAGTTTTTCTGACAGCCAGAACCTATAAGCTAAGGACACATTTACATTACTAAATCTTATTTTCACGTAATTAAAAAGATGGCTTTATTGTATAACTGAAAACCCAGAAAATCTGAGCACTGGGAAGTAGCTTCTCCAGAACTCATGAGAATATTATCAGACGTTAAGAAAATGCAATCAGGTGAATATGGGTGTCATCATGAACACATATATATAAGCACTAGGAAGACATTTTCAACAAGATTTTAACTAGTTGATGCTTTTGAAGAACTTGAAAATCCGTTTTCTGACAAATCAAAATTGCTAATCCATTATTCTAAAATTATTATGCCAATGTACTCAATGAACACAATGAAACAAGCAGAAGATATAGGTAAAACCCAATCAAATTATTTTTGACACAAAATTTAATATGGGAAGAAAAACCATTTCATGATCCGCTTACGAAGAAGTACCTCATTATATTAAAAAAAGAGGCTATCAAAAATCTTCAAAAAGCAAAAACAACATAAAATCATTAAATACTGATACTGATCCTTTCGCTAGGATTAATATTGATATGTTCCACATATCAGTGATAGAAACTTTATGATATTTCATTTGATAACAAGAGCTCCGCTGGGCGGGGCATTATACGCCCGTGTGCAGTCCATGCTGTGTTCTATCTCATATGAAGTCCCTGTGACCTTGACCAATGACCCAGGAATAGGTCCTTAACTGGAGGGATATCCAAAGCAAAGATTTTGAGAACTTAGGTACAGCCATGGTTGAGTAATCACTGGCAAAAAGTTTTCCCCACACAAACTTCCAGTGACCTTGACCCTGGGGCTTCAGAACCAAAAGTTCTCACCCTTGAACCAAAGAGTATTGATACATAAAATTTGGTGATCAATCTTAGATAAAGTTGGTTGTTAGAAAAGGTTTTTCCTCATGATTTCCTTGTGACTTTGACCTTTCACCCAGTGCCCTAAAACCAAAGAGGCATATGCTAGACATTTAGGCTACCCTTAAATAAAATTCGGTGAGCCTAGGTACAATCATTACTGAGTTATTGTCCAGAAAATGTTTCAATACAAATTAAGTCCCAGTGACTTTGACTTTTGACCCTGGGGTCTCCAAATCAAAAGGGAACATCCTCTACAAAAGAGCTATCAGCACATTATTCCTTGACAAATGGGTTGATCCACATAAAATTTGTTAACCTAAGTACAATCATTGTTAAGTTATTGTCCAGACAAGGTTTTTCCATATGATGGCCCCTGTGACCTTCACCTGTGACCTAGGCGCCTCAACACCAATAGGGAACATCCTTGACACATGGGCTACCCTCACATAAAATTTGGAGAACTAATTTCATGTTACTTATTAAATATAGCATTATTTCCATTGTTTGCCATTTTGACTTTATTAACATATTAATTGAACATTTGAATGATGCCCCTGTGACCTTGACCTTTGACCCAGGGGCCCCAAAACCAATAGGGCATATCCTTGACACAAGGGCTACTCTCACATAAAAATTGGTGAACCTAAGTACATTGGTGGTTCAGTTATTGTCCGGACAAGGTTTTACTGCTTGCCATTTTGACTTTATTAACATATTGATTGAACATTTGAAGTCACTGCTTGGTAATTTGATATCTTCTGGTTGAAGGTTTAAACTTAACCCTGTTTCCCCAAAACTGATAAGGCACATCCTTGACACATGAGCTACTCTCACATGAAATTTGGTGAACCTAGGTACAGTCATTGTTGAGTTATTACCAGGACAATGTTTTTCGATATGATGCCCCTGTGACCTTGACCTTTGACCCAGGGCCTCAAAACTAAAAGAGCATATCCTTGACACATGGGCTACTCTCACATAAAATTTGGTGAACCTAGGTACATTGGTGGTTCAGTTATTGTCTGGACAAATTTTTTCCATATGATGCCTCTGTGACCTTCACCTTTGATTCTGGGGCCCTAAAACCTATAGGGCGCATCCTTGACACAAGGGCTACCTTTACATAAAATTTTGTGAACCTAGATGCAGTTGTTGTTGAGTTATTGTCTGGACAAGGTTTTTCAATATGATGCCCCTGTGACCTTGACCTTTGACCCAGGGGCCCCAAAACCATTAGAGCATATCCTTGACAAAAGGGCTACTCTCACATAAAATTTGTTGAACCTAGGTACATTGGTGGTTCAGTTATTGTCAGGACAAGTTTTTTATTGTTTGCCATTTTGACTTTATTAACATATTGATTGAGCATTTGAAGTCACTGCTTGGTAATTTGATATCTTCTGGTTGAAGGTTTAAACTTAACCCTGTTTCCCCAAAACCAATAAGGCACATCCTTGACACATGGGCTACTCTCACATGAAATTTGGTGAACCTAGGTACAGTCATTGTTGTGTTATTACCAGGACAATGTTTTTTGATATGATGCCCCTGTGACCTTGACCTTTGACCCAGGGGCCTCAAAACTACTGGAGCATATCCTTGACACATGGGCTACTCTCACATAAAAATTGGTGAACCTAGGTACATTGGTGGTTCAGTTATTGTCCGGACAAAGTTTTTTCATATGATGCCTCTGTGACCTTGACCTTTGAACCTGGGGCCCCATAAACCTGTAGGGCATATCCTTGACACATGGGCTACTCTCACATAAAATTTGGTGAACCTAGGTACAGTGGTTGTACAGTTATTGTCCGGACAAGGTTTTTCAATATGATGCCCTTGTGACCTTGACCTTTGACCCAGGGGCCCCAAAACCATTAGAGCATATCCTTGACACAAGGGCTACTCTCACATAAAATTTGGTGAACCTAGGTACATTGGTGGTTCAGTTATTGTCCGGACAAGTTTTTTATTGTTTGCCATTTTGACTTTATTAACATATTGATTGAACATTTGAAGTCACTGCTTGGTAATTTGATATCTTCTGGTTGAAGGTTTAAACTTAACCCTGTTTCCCCAAAACTAATAAGGCACATCCTTGACACAAGGGCTACTCTCACATGAAATTTCGTGAACCTAGGTACAGTCATTGTTGAGTTATTACCAGGACAATGTTTTTCGATATGATGCCCCTGTGACCTTGACCTTTGACCCAGGGGCCTCAAAACTACTGGAGCATATCCTTGACACATGGGCTACTCTCACATAAAATTTGGTGAACCTAGGTACATTGGTGGTTCAGTTATTGTCCGGACAAAGTTTTTTCATATGATGCCTCTGTGACCTTGACCTTTGAACCTGGGGCCCCATAAACCTGTAGGGCATATCCTTGACACATGGGCTACCTTCACATAAAATTTTGTGAACCTAGGTACAGTGGTTGTAGAGTCATTGTCCGGACAATGTTTTTCAATATGATGCCCTTTTGACCTTGACCTATGACCAAGGGGTCCCAAAACCTACAGGAAACATTCTTGACACAAGGGCTACTATTACCTAAAATTGGGTGAATCTAGATAGATTGGTTGTTCAGTTATTGTCAGGACAAGTTTTTTACCTATATGAGGCCCCTGTGACCTTGACCTTTGACTCAGGGGCCCCAAAACCAATAGGGAACATCTTTGACACATGAGCTACTTTTACATAAAATTTTGTGAACCTAGGTACAGTCGTTGTTGAGTTATTGTCCGGACAAGTTTTACCTATTTTAAGTCCCAGTGACCTTGACCTTTGACCCTGGGGTCTCAAAATCAATAGGGAACCTCCTCCACCCAAGGGCTATCCACACATAAAATTTTAGGAACCTAGGTACATCCTTTCTTGAGTTATCATCCGGACAAGCAATTGTCCACGGACAGACGGACAGACTGACAGACGGACAGACGGACAGACGGACGGACGGACAGACGGACAGACGGACAACATCGTAACATAATACGACCGTTTTTTCAAAACGGGCGTATAAAAATTGAACGTTTATTATTTTACCTTGGACTGTCCTGTTAATCCATTTTTCTATTTCAATCCGAGGTTTACAATCCTTTTTATCCTTATTATGTTCATTTGAAGACATTATCGACCACCATATGTAATATGCAAAGGTTGACAGACATTATTGAAGCCAATCTTTTGCATAAAAGAAATGATAGTCAAATTTCATCCATTTTCGCGACATTAGAACTGTCGTCATGTTTCCTAGTTTTCTCCGGTAAAATCCATATTCCAAAGTTTAAATACAGTTTGTATAGGACACTTAATCTTTTATATGTCTGTTAACATGATAAATCCTATTTAATTCTGAGTAATATTCCTGTATTTTGTGAAATTGTTTAGCCCGCGTCCTCTGCAATGTAAAATGGTACAACTTCTGATCTAGTACAATTTAAATTTTAATAAGCAATGTCGTGTCAAATATCATTCGAAGGACGATTAATTAAGGCTATGCAACATCACTATTATGGCATGCGTAATTGCAGCAGATAAAGCAATACATGTACCAGTGTTCTTTGCTAAGGGAAGACACCTAAGCTGCCCAAAAAAATCCTTATTGGTCTTACCAAGGGAAAGGATAGATGACTGAAGAACTAGGCGAGCAGCAATGTTATGATCTAACATTTTTCTAAGTTCTAAGTTTCTATTAACGTCTCATACAAATTCCATAACATAACAAGAAGTCAATACTAACAAGCATACAATGGCTAGAGTTGTGGTTGAAAGAGCTTTAGGTGTGCTAAAGGTTTGTGTTTTAACACAGAATAGTTACGAAGAGTCACGAAGTTGTTGATGAAATTATCCAAGTTCGTAAAAGATGACGTAAATTTGGAATGTCGCAACTTACGCTGAATAGGAGAACAGTTATACTTGGCAGAAACGCTTATTAGGTATTTGAACAGACAATATTTTAAGAAAGAATCATCGAAATTTAATTCACATGCAATTGAATCAAGAATGAATATCCATGCTGCTGATGCAAGATAAAGAGTGACGTGATGCGTTCATCGTGTTTAATTAAAAACTGCTTCAACTTCTTCAAATGAAGAAAAGAAATGGGCGTAACTGCTAAACACACACTCGTCGGTAAGTCAAACATATGGAATTCTGTAAAGTTCTACAACGAATATGAATTAACTGGACATGTGAAATCAGACCCATTCGAGAAATATTAATTAAAGAACTAGATTTCTTCAGCCAAGAGAGGTTCATTCTTCGTACACACATTTACACTCCCTTCGCAGCTCAGTGAATACATTACATTCACCCGCTGCCTTAAAACTAGTCGATTTATGATATTGACCTTTACTATGAACCTTTGAACGACCAATGAAAGTTTACCAAATTCCAATTTAGCTGAAAAACTTTATACGCATTTTCATTGGTTGAACGGGTAAACAACGCCTTATATGGTATGATCATACTAGTGATGAATGCAACCTCGTATGACGTCATATATAGCGTGGCTACACTTTGCATTTAAGTTCAATAAGTTGCTCTATGTTTACAGTTAAAAGATCAGAGATACACGTTCAAAAAGATCAATGTTTACTTTCATTTTTGCAAAACTGTCCAACATCTTTGCATTTCGACATTTTGAAATTACAGGCGTGAGAATTTTTTGCATCTATTTTTAAAAACCACGTGACAGTCATGCGATTTAAATGTTTATGCTTCAATTTGGTACGAAATTTCTGTGATGAATCGAAATATCGTCATTCGCCCCGTAAACTTTTGGCAGGTAATTTAGTACGAAATTTTCTTTATACGAATGTGGACATTGTCGAATTTCCTCAAAAAATTCTCAGTAAAGTTTATTTCGAAAATCAATGGACCAATCGCAAAATCACCATCTTCGAGCTTTTTGCTCCCAAATTTGGTAAGAATGTTTTGTGAAGTGTCATTTTGATTCCTCCTCAAATTGCCACTCGATTGGGTACGAAATGTCTGTGGGCGAATTCAAATTAAACCATTCGTCATCGGAACTTTTTACTTCCACATTTAGTACAAATTTTCTGTGGGCGAATCAAAATATCTATTTGACTTCAAAACTTTTCGCCCCAAACTAAGTACGAAATTTCAGTGGACGAATCGAAATATCAATTGTCATCGAAACTGTTCGCCCCAAATTTGGTGGAAAATTTCTGAGGACAAATTGAAAAAATGTCCTTTGAACTGTTTAATTTGTCAAGAAATATGTGGACGAGTCGCATATTTTTAACTGGCCATTAAAAATTTTTCTTTCTAAATTTAGTACAAAATTTCTCTGTACGAATATCAATATTTCCATTTGTTTTCTTAAAAATGAACGCTTCAGAGTTTAGTACAAATTTTCTTTGACGAATATCGAACTTTCACCATTTGTCCTCTAAACTTTCGCTCCTGAATTTATTACGTTATTTCCATGGACATATCGGAATATCACTATTCGTACTTGCAACTTTTCGCACCGTACGAATTTTCTGTGGGCGAATCAATATATCTATATGCTCCTAAAATTTTCGTTCCATATTTTTGTGTCTATACCAACAATGGCACGGACACTAACTATATCTCCGCTCTATATCACAGTTGCCATGGACGCGATCTGTCTGTGCTTTATATTCACAAAAACATAGACGCTGTGTCTCAGCTCTATATGATATCATCAATGCCATAGACGCTTTCCATGTCTCTCGTGCCCATCGTGTATCAACAATACTATTGACGCTATCTAGTCTCTGCTTTATATCAACAACGATATGGGTTATATGTCTCTGCTCCACATCAACAATGTCATGGACGCTATCTATGTCTCGCTCTATATCAACAATGCCATGAATGCTATCTGTGTTTCTGCTGTATTTCAACAATGCCATTGACGCTATCTATGTCTCTGCTCTATATCAACAATGCCATTGATGCTATCTATGTCTCTTCTCTATTTCAACAATGCCATGGACTATATCTATGTCTCGGCTCTATATCTACTGACTTTTTTTCTGTTTACTTATTTATTTAATGTATTTCTAGTGAAGATATCTGGATAAATTTAATTGTGTTATGTTCATATCTAGATATGTATTTGACGAAAATTTGAAAGAATCAGCTAAAAAGAGAACAACATCCGCATTTGCAAACCTTATTTGACATAGTTTCCTTACACAAATAACTTGCCTCCCTGCAATCTAAAATGCTTCCTGAAAATGCTTGAAATCATAATTAATTATGCGTGGTTATAATACTTGATCTTTTGTAAACAAGTCCTTACTAAAATAGTTTCTTCATGGAATCTCGGGTGATAAAGATGTAAAGAATTTTAACTTCTTTGGGATTATTATAGTGCGATTATCATAGTAATTTATAAAGTTGGTTCTGTCCTGCACGTGACAGTATGAGCTTAAAATTATGCAGTCCTCGTGTTATGCGTGGTTATATTTGATCATTTACTTGCAATATGCATCATACCATTTTAGCAAAAATATAATTTTGTTATCGTTTTCAGCATTGAGTTGTAAAGCACTTTAACATGTAATAAATTTCAGTTCTTGTGGATATTTGTTTGAGAACAACATCCGCATTTGCAAACCTTATTTGACATAGTTTCCTTACACAAATAACTTGCCTCCCTGCAATCTAAAATGCTTCCTGAAAATGCTTGAAATCATAATTAATTATGCGTGGTTATAATACTTGATCTTTTGTAAACAAGTCCTTACTAAAATAGTTTCTTCATGGAATCTCGGGTGATAAAGATGTAAAGAATTTTAACTTCTTTGGGATTATTATAGTGCGATTATCATAGTAATTTATAAAGTTGGTTCTGTCCTGCACGTGACAGTATGAGCTTAAAATTATGCAGTCCTCGTGTTATGCGTGGTTATATTTGATCATTTACTTGCAATATGCATCATACCATTTTAGCAAAAATATAATTTTGTTATCGTTTTCAGCATTGAGTTGTAAAGCACTTTAACATGTAATAAATTTCAGTTCTTGTGGATATTTGTTTGAGAACAACATCCGCATTTGCAAACCTTATTTGACATAGTTTCCTTACACAAATAACTTGCCTCCCTGCAATCTAAAATGCTTCCTGAAAATGCTTGAAATCATAATTAATTATGCGTGGTTATAATACTTGATCTTTTGTAAACAAGTCCTTACTAAAATAGTTTCTTCATGGAATCTCGGGTGATAAAGATGTAAAGAATTTTAACTTCTTTGGGATTATTATAGTGCGATTATCATAGTAATTTATAAAGTTGGTTCTGTCCTGCACGTGACAGTATGAGCTTAAAATTATGCAGTCCTCGTGTTATGCGTGGTTATATTTGATCATTTACTTGCAATATGCATCATACCATTTTAGCAAAAATATAATTTTGTTATCGTTTTCAGCATTGAGTTGTAAAGCACTTTAACATGTAATAAATTTCAGTTCTTGTGGATATTTGTTTGAGAACAACATCCGCATTTGCAAACCTTATTTGACATAGTTTCCTTACACAAATAACTTGCCTCCCTGCAATCTAAAATGCTTCCTGAAAATGCTTGAAATCATAATTAATTATGCGTGGTTATAATACTTGATCTTTTGTAAACAAGTCCTTACTAAAATAGTTTCTTCATGGAATCTCGGGTGATAAAGATGTAAAGAATTTTAACTTCTTTGGGATTATTATAGTGCGATTATCATAGTAATTTATAAAGTTGGTTCTGTCCTGCACGTGACAGTATGAGCTTAAAATTATGCAGTCCTCGTGTTATGCGTGGTTATATTTGATCATTTACTTGCAATATGCATCATACCATTTTAGCAAAAATATAATTTTGTTATCGTTTTCAGCATTGAGTTGTAAAGCACTTTAACATGTAATAAATTTCAGTTCTTGTGGATATTTGTTTGAGAACAACATCCGCATTTGCAAACCTTATTTGACATAGTTTCCTTACACAAATAACTTGCCTCCCTGCAATCTAAAATGCTTCCTGAAAATGCTTGAAATCATAATTAATTATGCGTGGTTATAATACTTGATCTTTTGTAAACAAGTCCTTACTAAAATAGTTTCTTCATGGAATCTCGGGTGATAAAGATGTAAAGAATTTTAACTTCTTTGGGATTATTATAGTGCGATTATCATAGTAATTTATAAAGTTGGTTCTGTCCTGCACGTGACAGTATGAGCTTAAAATTATGCAGTCCTCGTGTTATGCGTGGTTATATTTGATCATTTACTTGCAATATGCATCATACCATTTTAGCAAAAATATAATTTTGTTATCGTTTTCAGCATTGAGTTGTAAAGCACTTTAACATGTAATAAATTTCAGTTCTTGTGGATATTTGTTTACAAGTTTTAAACTGAAAGTTATATATATATATATATATATATATATATATATATATATATATATATATATATATATATATATATATATATATATATATATATATATATATATATATATATATATATATATATATATATATATATATATATATATATATATATATATATATATATATATATATGCTCAATATGTTTAGAATATTACCAAGTAAGGATTTGTTTACTACGGATAGAGAGATTCTGGATCTTTTGTATGTTATTTTAAAGCTTCAATCCTAATTAATGTGGACATATGGGCATATTTTTTTTCCTTTTTTTCATGTCATCAAAGATGAGTTTTATAGGCATTGTAGACATGTTCTGTACGCAGTATAAAACTATTTTCAGCTGGGTTAGTATACTTTTTTTTATATAGGCTGGTGAAAGGTCACACCTAGCATTATAAAATGTGCTTTTGAAAATCGAACATGTGCTGTAAATTTCACTTATTCAAAAGTAGTAATGGTCAAACTGTCGAGAAATTCAATACGGTTGCATTCTATAAGGTATCATGTTTCGGAATAAATGATAAAGACTGAAGAGTATGCCAGCTATTTTCAGAAAAACATAAATATTGAATACGCTATTTTCATTTGTTTTATTTGTTTTAAAAATATCATTCATATCAACTGTTCCAGAACGATACAAATAAGTTAAATTTAGAATGAAACTGTTTAAAATAGTTAGATACCATGGTCTTAGTGTTATAACAAAACTTTGTGTGAATGTGAACCACCACAAAACAACCTATAAAGAATATAATTGTTGTCCCGTACGTTAGCGAAATTGGCTCGTACGTTACATACTTCAGTTTGATCATCTAAACTACTGATAACTAAGTTAAACTGCAAGAATACAACTTACGTTGTTGTGTAATTTGTTTTACAATTCAATGTACTTGTGTTTTACATATAAAACTACAATAATACCTCTCAATTACAATAATTACGCGAAACTATTTTCTTTTTTTTAGAGAACAACATTCAACAATATTGTGACAAGTTTAAAAAAGAAACATAGCAAACTAACGCATAAACTAATAAAAGCTATTTAGTAGTGGGGTAACATGTGATTAACAACCATCAAATTATCCGGCAAATGCATGTTTAGACAATTCTACGTTGTCCCGTACGTTATTGAATAAGTAAAATAATGAATGCAACGGGATTAAATAAATGCAGTCTGTGCTAAAATGACTCTAAACTTATAATTTGATCAAACGAGGCATTGTTTTAATTTATTATTTCAAAACTAGATGGTATTGAATAAAGAACAATGCAAACTATTCATCATTTATTGCAAATAATAAGCATTATGACTTACATTTTCCCGTCACTCATGTTAGTTACTTTTGAACATCATCAATTTCGATATAATTGCCGCTCCCATAATATTTACGTCTGTGAAGATTAAATGCATGTTAAGGAAACTTGCAAAAGCAATTTACCATAAATATTCAGACGATTATCAACCATTGTGTCACATTTTGTCCCGTACGTTACGGACTCGTACGTTATTTTTCATTTTGTATTTACTACTTTTTTGTCTGTCACAAATATGCATTTTAAATGGATTAAAAACACTTTATAAACTTTTTATTTAATCATTGAAGATTAGTTCAATGAAGAATTTATATATCTATTTGAAAAGGTGTGTTAGATAATTTGATTTTACTAATTGTCCCGTTCGTTACGTAGTGAAAATTACGATTCATTTTTTTATAAATGAACTCATAAATTACCGATACCAATAAAATGTCAGCTAAAATGAAGATCTTATCATTATAATATAACTTTATGGACTTTACTTACGCAAAAATAGTTTGTAAAGAGTACAATGCTGTGAGATTAATGCAGCCTTTAAATAAATGTCCCGTACGTTATCGGAGTTTGGAGACAACGTTTGTTGTATGACGTGTGGAAAAATATTTTTGAATTTACATTATAATATGTGTTTTTCTTGAGGATTTAGTAATAATTGACATATCAAAGATGTATTTAATTGGAAATCTTTCTGAATTTTTTAACAATTTGAAGCTAAATGTAAGAATTTGTCAATGGAGACATAGGGATTTTCTACACCCTAGCTTAAAGAGACAATATTTTGAAAAAAATCGAAGTTTTCTCCACGAAACATGTCGTTTATACTTTTACAATAGCATTATCACTTGTAAATATGCATTTCATTTACATAACTTATGTAAGTTAAATTCCTGGAAACATAATAAGCGTTGGAGACATCAAATGTGCATTTTAAGTGGGAATGAGTCTGCAAATCAGATAACTATACTTCAACTTGAAACTATTTAATGTTTGACATTCTCTTCTCTGTCACATAATTCATTATGATAATACTGACAGAATACACACCATATTACTACATAATATAACTTAATACATGTAAATACATTATTACTTTTTCTAAGATCACATATAAAATTACTTGATTCTATTCAGATGGCCTCCAGTGATATGAATATTGAGGTTTCACTATATTATACTTTCATTCTTGATCAGGATACACTCATACCAGTACTATTTAAATTTATACATTCATAATGTCTTAAACATTTTGTGGACACAACCTCCAGTGTCAAATTAACATGGGATCTGTTGTCTAGTCTAGCAAAATTGAATGACAAAAGAACTTATTTGTAGCATCACTTGACATTGAAGATAGGCCCTATTTGCGCATTTGATTGGAACGCCGATTGGAGAATTTCAAAAGAAAATTGAAAAACAGTAACATAAACTGGTAGAGATTCTAACATGGTGAAGATAATTCCTGGTTTGATGAAAGTGACACATGTGGAAGTTGGTCACGTGATTGAGTGCTAAATTTAGAAGCTGGTCTCAGATGATGGTGACTACCGTATGAACTGAGAGGCGTGTCATATCCTGTTTCAGCTGATTTAATTCCTGGTTGTAAAATCTGCAAGAAAAAATATGAACAGGTATATGGTACGACATAAATTATTTACTTTGTGCTCATTCTTTTTACAATATTAAAACCAAAGACAAACAGAAATATTCTCCAAAACCTCAAATAATCGGACAAGAAAATACTTTTCAAGTTCAAGATTTCAAGTAATGTATCTATAATACACTGTACATGACTAAGATGATCAACAACATCACATGTTAAATTAATGATGCATAATTACTTTAATATTTCCTTATATTACTTTACAATTAATGTACATGTATATAATAATCATGCATATTGAAATATAGTTTATTTTTTAAGTTAAAGAGCTATTAAAAGTCAGCTACTTGTTTGTTTGTTTGTTTGGGTTTAACGGCGCATCAACCATACCCAACTTTTAGACCCATCAAGATTTTCACTGTTTGATACATTCATATACCACTGACTGTAGATACATCAGTTTAGCAATATAATTATCTACAAGGCTTGACCCCATGTTGTGATCAATAATGTAAGATAAGGATCATAGATCACGATCATAACCATTTAGATTTCACTTTATCATAGGGGGATTAAATATCTTGTAGACAAATGTTTTGTATTTGTATGATTGTCCATTGTGCATGAGGTGTAATGAAGATGTCACTAGTTTAGAGGTGACATTTTGTATACATGACAGTGTGGGTATAGGGGTTTTATGTAACAAATTCATATATATGTATGTTATATAAAAATGTTATATAAAATGACTGGTTGAAACAAAATTAACGATTGAAATAGTTTGTCGATTGTTAAATTATGTTAGAAATGAGAAATATAAATACACTATTATATCTCCTTTTTTAATAAATTTATTGCCCGTCCGTTAATTTTGATATGCCATATTTTTTAAAAAGTTAAATTGCAACAACTTATTCAATCCTCATCGTTATTGTTAAACCGTCAATAACTATTTTTTTTGTTTCGTTTGTCCGTTGCAATATTCTATTTTGACTGATTTTTAGTTCAGTTTAGTTGATGAATATTAGTATAGCTGTTTAACTAATTTCACCTTTTTCATGAAATTGTTTTACATGAATAAACTAGTCAATAAAAAGTTTTCACGGTATCTTCGTTTAAATAAACCATACATGTAACTGTAGTCAGTGTCTAGCATGCCGACAAAATAAACTACAATACTTAATTAATGTTTGAAAGTATTCATTTATCAGAGAAATATGAATACATTAAAACAAAAATTATATGCATATACAAAATGTAAATATATTATAAGCAATGAAGGAGTATTACTTCAAGTAAAATTGTTTTAAAGTAATATTATTTTATAATACTGATTTCAGTGGCTCTTTTATTTGCGTAAATCTACCAAAAATTATATTATCTTAACAGTCCAGAATAAATTTTTTTCTAAAACTTTATTGCTAGATCATTTGACAGATACAACTTATCATCAATAAAACAGAGACAGGAAGGTTACCCTGTCATAAAAGTGTACCCGCTGTGCCTTGCTATACACTATGTATTATACAATCCCACCAGGGGTCCCTATATCCGATAGCGCACATTATAAAATTAAGAAAAAAACACATTAAAAATCCAAAACTTTTGGAAAAAAGTGCAAAACAGACCAAAACTTCATGTAGATATTTTAAAAATAAAAAATGCTCCGGAAACTAGATACATTTAGCTTTCTCAAGTCGTTTGCACAAATTTGATCAAAGAACCTGAAAGGCTTTTTTTTTTAACTGATATCAACACGGGTATTTTTTTTCCTTCTTATTCTATAGTAACGTGAGTAATCAAATATAACCTTAAAACAGACCAAAACTTTACAATTTTACAAAAATATAAAAACAACCAAATGAAAGAAGAAAGTTTAAACTTTTTAGCATCATTTGCACAAAATTGATATCTTAAACAATAAAAAAGATATGGCCGTTTAAAGAAGTTTTCCCTATACTTTTCTATTAAATGTCGAGCATCTATTTGAGATCACGTATGGACCTAAAAGTTGGACATGACAAATAGGTTATATCGCGCCGGAAAAGTCAGCTTCTATATCACCTCCAAGCAGGTGCCCCCTCACAGTACCCATTTACATCTGGATGGAGTGTAAAAACTGGAGGTAAATTTTTTGCACAACGGAATTAGCAGTGACCCAAGTGGGGTTTAAACCCTAGACCTCTCGATCCCCGGGTGTGTATCCAAGCACTAGACTACTGCTCCTCATACATATTTTTATCAGTATGTTTGTTTGTTATGGTTTTACGGCGCACCAACACAGAAAGGTCATATCGCGCCAAAATACTATTAACATATTTTTATCACAGACAATTACTTATAAATGAATATAACCAAACTATGATATACAGGGTGATGTAACAATGATATATATACAAATGTAAATAAGTTTTATCTTACATGTCCAGTAGATTCATCATTTAACAAAGTTTTAGATGTGTTTAGATGATCATCTCCTGAATGGTTATTTCTATCGTCTGTAATTAGCAAAGTAGTGATGTGAGAATGTATCAGATATTAGCTACATGCTTATAGTATTTCAATTGATTAACTTCAAATACGTATTATAAGCAATGCTATATCAAGAAATTTTTCCCATAATATATAAATAATTCTTTACATAATGAAAATCCAACTGTATTTAAGAAATAACTTACAGTTATCTATATTATGTTTTATAATAAAATATAGGCACAAGCTTTGATGCACGTATGATTAAATCACGAGTGATTTAGCACATGTGATTTAATTAGCGCATCAAACGAGTGCCTATATTTTAAAATACAACATATTATAGACAACTGTAAGTTATTTCGATTCTAACATTGCAAAATAAATCCCTAGAAAAGATATATTTTTCGAACTATTCTTAACTGTGAGAAACGCCCTGCTGTTGAAATCCACCTCCAGTGCAAAGGCCGAAAATAGCATTTAATTACACAATTCTTATAGATAGGTGTTTCTAAATCCAAACAAATAATATTAAAATCTTTATTAAAAATAGAAACCAAAAACAAAAAACGAATTGCCATAATTTTATTTGTGTGTTTAACATCAGTCTACAAATTAAGCATCGCTAAATAAACAAAACATTCGACCTTGCCCTTAGTGTGTGACATTTTATTTACACATAATGATGTAGCATAATTTAAAGTTCGAAGTTTTCGACGAATTATTGCAAAACTAGCTTAAATGATTGGATGTTAACTGGATAGTAGTGTGTTATCAGACAATTTAATTGAGAATTTATCGAAAAAATTGGATATAAATTGGATTTATGAACGCGTGTCAAGGAAGAGTGGATTTTCAGAAAATCAGCACTGCTCGTGTCAACTTGGATATGAAACTTGAAAGATTACACGTAGTCAGTTCTGTTATTATGCTATGCACAGTTTGGCTTTAATAAAATAGTCAATCTGTGTATTTTTGTATAATGGCTGGCATGATCGTCGGATGAAGGACAGAATGAAATGAGACAGCGGAACCGGGAATTGCTGGGACTTAGAAAACGTCTTGAAGTAGGTCTTTTTATGCTAGAATCATTTTAAACTCGACTTAGACCATTTTCCTTCAAGTGATAGGATTAGTACACGTTTCACATGTGAAACTGGCATGTTTAGAACGGACATCCAAGAACCTGTTAAAGTCAATCCCTTATGGACTCGGGCACTATTTTCGGCTTTGCTCATTTAACGTGGGGAGTACTGTGAAATTATAACACCCTTCACGAGCTATATTTTGTTCAATATTAAATTATAGATGACGTCACATTTAATAATTAGTAAAAGCGCACGTGCCTATGTTAGAATTGCTTTTAAAACATTTATGTGACTATTGTATGATAGAAGCTGCACATATCATGATATCATTATATATCAAGAGTACTCAAGAAAATTTAAATGATAGCACCTGATTTCAATAATCTATTTATAATTACCTTTATATAATAATGTATAAATACATCGTTAAAATTACGTTAGTTATTTATCAATGTTATTATTTCGAATGTTAGATCTTCTTAATTTAGCAATAAGTAAGGGGAAACTTCCCTCATTTTTTCGATTTCAAGAATAAACATAGGTTGAATTTGTGAAAATTATATTATATTCGTCACGTAATCTATCAGATAAAATCGTGTATTAGACTCTAATAAACAATAAAAAGCACAAATTGCTAATGAAAAGTATTATTTACGAAAAGGTTTGATAATTATAGCTTAACTTATTTTTTAAGAAAATATTTAAACAAAGAAGGGTCAAAATTAAGGACATTGATAAAATACTTTCCAAAATAGCCCTTCATGCATCTTAATCTCTGATGAACATAAAATAGAAAGCAAACATGCTAAACCAGAAGAACTGTTCAATGAAAATGAAAAATGTATACTGTAGACTGTAGAGACTGTTAACAGTAACTCCCTGTCTATAATGACCTTTTTTCGTTTCTCCCATCGAAGGTCACTGTAAACAGTTTTTACTGTAACTCATCTGGGTAGCTTAGATCAAGGCAGGACGAACATATCACTGTGGTATGTGACATTTTATACGGCTAATTCCTCTCTAGCCTACAAACCATACAGTTCAACAGTCAGCTTTTTGTGGAAGGTATGGACATTGTACTGGTTAGACTTAGGGATAGAGATTTAAGCCTCTAAAGGGACTGAGCAGCCCAGTGAACAATGTATATTGTATATTAAAGTCAATAATGACAACAAGACTCACCTTTACTGTAATTTTCTTTTACTTTACTTGGTGGTTTTTTCTACAAAAATAAACAGGAAAACATTAATGTTTATCTTGCCCTAATAACGCTTTAACTTGACTGAAGCAGGATTCACTTTACCAAGGATGGCGAAGGGCATAATCTTGTGTTACTAATATTCTACATAACAAAGACATACAAACATCTAGAGCTTTGAGTTCATTCAAACAGAAATGTAATGTGTGGTGGAATACAATCATCTGAAATCATTATTACTTCTTTATTGTATATTTGCTATTACATGTAACATGATTTATCACTTGTCAAATGTTTTAGCTTGCTTGAAGACTATTGTTAAGATTACTGTTGTTAAGAGGCTCGCAGGGAAGATTGGGCTTTGCCTTTTTGTGCTGACTCTATAAATAAAGTCTTGATTATTATTATTATTTATTTGCTGAAAGCAGTAAATGAATGACTTACTGAAAATTCTGCAAGTGGCTAATGTTTTATTATTTGAATATATGAACTATTTCTAATGAATAAACTCACAGATGTAGACTGGAATGTTTCTTGTTTATAGCGTCTTCTCTTCATTGCTATTGCATTTTTAACCTGAAACAAGCAAACAAATTAGACTGAATGATCAGCACGAGCATGTTTGGCTTTATAACCTTGTGATATGATAAATAAGTCGTAATATACCACTTTGTAGAGTAATATTAGGCTGATAGTCTAAGATTTTGACAAGGATTTTATCTTCAAAGGAGCCATCTCATGTAAAGAAGTTAATAGAAAAATACTTTTATCACATGTCTTACCTGCTTGTTTAGTAAGCATTGCACTATAAATATGAAGAGTCCCTGAAATTAAACAAGATAGCATTGTATTTGTTATTAGACATTGACATTACAAGTCATTTAAAAGTAAATATCTAATGAATGAACTAAGACTAACACAAATTCAGTAAGTAACAGGTTTAATTAATGAAGCTTAACATTTGGTTTTCAAACCTTCCATTGCTAATTTACATAATGTAATTTTCTAGTTGACTTGGAAACGGTTGTTTCTACTTGTGTTGCCGGACATAATTATATCATTACATATATAATGAAACAAAATGGCGAGTAAGAGCAATATGATTGGTGACTTCGTCTTGGAAATTAAAAACGGACGATTATCATCATTAAAAGATGAAGATTGGGCGGAATTGTTGAAGTTTGTTGAATAAAATAAGGTGTTAAAAATATCGAACCAACTCACAATTTTGCCGGCATTTCGCGAAAAAGACAGCTTTTACATGGGCAAGACGATGGGACGGCCCTGTGTTGTACTAATCGTTTTTGTGCGGTTTATGAGAAACCATCTTGAAATTGGTAAAAGTTGTTGTAAAAAACGTATGCTTTTTGGATAGATAAATGTCTTTTGTAAAGAAACTTGAAGACCTGATGAGAATATTTGTAAAAATAACATAGTTATGCATGTTTCTGTGATGTCCGCCTTATTTTAATTATTTTGATGTCGGACCCCTTGTATATATTATAGGTATAAATGGTTGGTGATCGCTTGGAAATCCTGTGATCATGAATACATTGTGTCAGGTGAAGTATCATTATCATACTTACTTGTAATCCATTAAGAATTGTAAATAAAAATTGCACAAAAACTGAGTTTCCGTCAATATAGAATATTCCTACAATCCAAGACAACCCCATTATGGGTACCAACACACATAGTGATCTTAAACTTGCTCTGAAACAATGAAATTAAATAATATCACTGAATAGACTAATATAAATTTAATCCCCTTGCTAATCAATGGACATATCAAATCCAAAATATATTCATTATTCCACAAGAAATATTGACTACAGTAATTTGTCTGTCTTGGGTTTTACAGTAAAGTTCTGCTGAAAAATAACGTTGATTACTTGCTAAATCGTGAGTTTTTATGATTTTACGTCCTGAATACTTAACATGTGAAGCAAAAGGTTTCTACATCAATATCATACACTATTCAGACCATTAATTTCGATTGTTCTAATAGTGAAAATTTTCTGTATTATTAATAATATTATTAATGTCACTATTATGCTGTTATCCAGCAGGGGAGTAAGTTTTAAAAAACCCAGGATATTCGTTCAGTGATTTTAACAAACATAAAATACACACCTAAATGATAACATTTTAGTGTTAAATATGATGGAAAAAGTTGTCATGGTTATTTGACTTCAACATTTTAAAATCTTATATTTTTTAATGTTATTAAAGCAAGTAAATAAACTTTGTATCACTTGTTTATGGACAAATGTGCATTGGAAATATTGACTTGTCTATAAACAGAATTGTCTGAGCCAGACAAGTCAAGCATAGGTATTTCCACATCCTTAAATTTTACCATGATATATTTCAATGATTGGTTGTTTTATTACCTGATTCTTTCTCGTAATTTCCTTGATTTCATGACTGTAGTTGTAAACATTGCACGCATCACCAGAATTATACATATGACATTAAACTGAAATAAGTAAAAATCGTATTTCTGATGCAAGTTCACTGACATTACAACAATAGCCCCGGGTCATGGGGCTACTGGCTACTTTCATGTATAAGGTAGTGGAAGGGCAAGTAACGGCAATTAACATTCGGGAATACAAAACTCCTCAGGACAATAGACGATCTGTCAGAGCTAAATCATATAAAGACCATATAAGTGATAACATTGTAGACAATTCTGTTTGTAATAATCAAAAGTGCTACAGACCAATATATGTAAATACAGAAAACAACAAAAACTCTTTCTTTATCAGAACAGTGTTAGACTGGAATAAATTAAATGACTCTCAAGTGTGTTCATCATCAGTTCAACAATTCAAAAATTCCATATGACTGTGTGATTAAAGCGCACTCCCTCCTCCGTCGTGTTAAAGCCAGATTTTGGTTACTACGACATACCCTCACAGATACAGATACTGGTATCTATCAATAACCTAGGGGAGACCTTGACTCCTTTTCTGTGTGGTCAAAATATTGTTTGATTGGCACAATGGAATTATTACACCATTGCAGGGTACCCATCTACACAGCAACTGTAAGTCAATTTCTTGCTCCAGGAAATTAGCAGTACCATTACATACAAACATTACTAAACATTACAAAAAACAACCTTTATATCATTATATAACCATTCTCACAACATTAAACAGTAACTTTACTCATCTTTCTACCATTACTTTCCAGCAAATAACTTTACTTCTGATTATAATACTTTACTAAATATGGGTAAAGCCGTTAAAGCCTACTCTCAGTGGAATATATATCATGGTTATATAAGCCAAGACTGTAAATGACAATAAAAGTTACTTACTAGTATAACAACTAGGGCAGGACCAACAAATGCCCAAATTAAACCATTATCTATAGACAACCAACAACTGGAAATGATGTACAATTGTTTAATGAAATAGTGACATTGAATGAATGAATATAATGCATTTGAAACGAATGAAAAATACAAACGTTTTAATAAAAATCACATTGGTACAGTATTATACAGCCAAACGTTTCCAATTCACAAACAACATGCAAATAATTATGTTAACAGTTATCATCTTGAATTTTCTCCAGCATTTGCCTGATTTGAAATTTTATATAGAAATGGGATACTTATTAACTATCCTCACGTTGTTTATGCAATACCTTTGGTTTAATTTCTGGTCACATTCTGGTAAACCATTCTAAGTAAATTTCTACACTTATTTCTTATTTCTAACAACTTACTATATAGAACTTCCATACCCTTCACCTTTTGTTATACCAGCAGAAATACCCACAACTAAACTTGGAAGAACTGAAATATGAAATCAAAGTACTGATAGAACTGATTGGAGTATGCTGCTAAAACTGTGAAAAAAACTGATCATAAGGATCATTCTTGTAAAATCTTGAAACAAACTATGGAATGTTTAAGAGTTTGCTAATTTACAGAAGTGTGCAGTAAAGTCTGTTTACCTTATTGCCAGCTGCTGATAATAGATTTATGGTTCGCTACAGGCTAATTTTTAAAAAATTATCATGCTGAGAGCGCACATTCTCTTGGACTGTGGTTAAAATAATATCACCCAAGTAGCCCTCATGAGATTACAATTTTAAGTAATCTGGGAAATTACATTGTTTTAGTATTTCTGAACTTTTATTGGAAATAAGCAAATTAGTGCAAGAAAAAACATACAATTGGTATTCAATATGAATATCATAATCTAAATTATGCCCGATTTACGGTCGACTATCTTTATTAATATGCATTAAATAATTTTTATCCATTATCTCAATGGTCTTCTGCTATAGCGGTTGGTTTACAAAATTTTTTGGGCAACCATTGTAAAAATATTTTAGTAAATGATATATGCATTTATTGTTTAACTTAATTTAACGTTACTTACCCCAGGCAGCAATCAGCATTATTTTGATCCTAGATTTCGTTTTAAATACATATAACACTGTAATAGTTATTTCTATCCCTTCAACTAACATCACACAGAATACAACTAAATATAAATACTGTAGTAAGCCAGCAATAATGGCACAAGCAATCTGTAAATAGTAGTTATTAATGGCATATTATTTTTCGGTAAGTAAGATATGAAACGATAAAATATACAACATACAGAGCTAAAACTAAAAAAACAAAAGAAAACGAAATAAAAAAAGAAATGGAACAAACAGAAAAAGACATACATAAAACAAATCAAACAAGCAATAATATTGAACAACTATCAGAAAAACTAAACACTCTACGTGAAAAACTTGAAGATATTGAAACATCAAAAATAAACGGTATACTAATACGATGCAGAGCTGAACATATTGAACATAATGAAAAATGCTCAAAATATTTTTCCAATTTAGAAAAGCAGAAAGCACAAAGTAAAACAATACACAAACTGACAGAAAACAATAGAGAAATAACAACAGTAAAGGAAATATTAGAAGCAGAAGTAAAATATTACACAAAACTATACAGCAACGAATCATTTGACCAGACGGACGCGGACGACAATATGAAATTTTTCTTAGACCCAGACGTTAAGTTAAATAACACCCAAAAAGAAAATATTGAAGGACCTCTAACTGAATATGAATGTAAACTATCCCTTAAAGAAATGCACAATAATAAATCTCCAGGATCAGATGGATTAACTGTAGAGTTTTATAAAGTATTCTGGAACGATTTAAGCCCCTTTTTAGTAAAATCCTTAAATTTCTCTGCAGAAAATGGGCATCTGACACAACTGCAAAAGCAAGGCGTAATAACTTTAGTACCAAAAACAGGAAAAGATCTTAACATATTAGCAAACTGGAGACCTATAAGTCTACTGAATGTTGATTATAAAATAGCCACAAAATCTATAGCTAACAGAATAAAGAAAGTACTACCAATACTAATCAACCCTCAACAAACTGGTTTTATAAAAAGTAGATACATAGGTGAAAACATAAGAACAATTTTAGAAGTCATTGAATATGTAAATAAACACAACATTCCAGGTTATATAGTTTTCGCAGACTTTGAGAAAGCATTTGATAGTCTTAATCATGAATTCATTCTTAAAACTTTCAAAAAATTTAACTTTGGAGACCAAATAATAAAATGGGTAAAATTATTTTATACTGACATAACAAGTGTAATTACAAACAACGGACACATGTCTGAATCATTCCCTATAAAACGAGGAGTCAGACAAGGTTGCCCATTATCATCACTTATTTTTTATACTCTGCATTGAAATATTATCAAACACAATTGAAAAAAATAATCAGATAAAAGGCATTAACATTGATGAAGAAGAAGTAAAGCAAACGTTATTTGCAGATGACGCTACCTTCTTCATAAATGGAGAAGAGGAATCACTGCAATCACTTCTAAATACTATCAACAATTTTTCAAAAATTTCTGGCCTAAAACTCAATACTTCCAAATCTACTGTTCTAAAAGTGGGCTCTTTAAAAAACTCGACAATAAACCATATCAAAGATAGTAATCTACAATGGACTTCCCTTAAAGCAAAAACATTGGGCATAGAATTTTACAATGATTCAAAACTAAATTTGATTAACAACATAGTACCAAAAATACAAGAATTCAAAAACTGTCTGAAGAGATGGCAGCACAGAAAATTAACACTTATAGGTAAAATCACTGTTTTAAAAACATTTGCTATACCAAAAATAATATTTGCACTATCTGTTCTTACAAACCCACAAAAATATATTTTAGATGACATAAACAAGTCAATATTCCAGTTTATATGGGATAATAAACCTGATAAAATTAAACGAGATAGGTTAATGCAACAACTTGATCAGGGTGGACTCAGTGTACCATGTATACACAATTTCAATAAATCAATTAAAGCCTCATGGATTAAACGAATCACAAATCAAAACAATAAATCATTTATACAATCGTTCTATATGAAACAATTACAAAAATATGGATCACACCTTATATTTGAAGGAAATCTAGAGGAACAAGACATATCAATAAATTTCAACTCCAATCAATTTCTTAAAGATATTTTATCATCATGGTTCCAAATAAAGAAAATATATGATAAAAACAACATTGAAAATAAGGAAAACATAAACATCAATATTTGGAATAACAGTAATATAAAAATAGAAAACAAAACTGTCTTTTATAAAGATTGGTATGATAAAGGTATACAATACATTGAACACCTATTTGACTTCAGAAGCAAACAATTCTATTCATTCAATTATTTTTCTCAATTATATAATATTGAGGAGGAACAATTTCTTAAATATTTCCAAATCATCACCTCAATCCCACAATCAATAAAACTCATGCTGATGAGATATGATATTTCAAAAGCAAGACCTAACAATGAAACACTATATGAAAAATTAATTAAAAAAGATATCAATCTAAACAAATATTTATGTAGCATTTTAACTTCTAAAATAACTACAACTCATAACAATGAACAATTTTATAATCAACAATATCAATTGGACTGAAATATACCAGATGCCATTTAAAGCAACAATAGACACATACTTAAGAAGTTTCCAGTATAAATTATTACTTAATATATTACCAACAAATATCATATTAACAAAAATGAAAATAAAAAACAAAACAACATGTGATCTTTGTAACATACACGAAGAAACAATAATACACCTTTTTTGGGAATGTCAATACAGCAAAATGTTATGGTGCAAATTAGAAGAATACCTTCATTCGAAGGAAATCATTATAAAAATTACTAAAAATGAAGCATTCATAGGAATATTCAATCATAGGTTTAAACACATCTTGAACTATATGTTCCTTTCAGTAAAAACATATATTTACAGCATGAAATCACGAACAAAAATTCCGAATTTCGAACATTTCCTCAACTACCTAAAATCTAAACTAAACATAGAATCCAAAATTGCCCTATCAAACAATAAATATGAGCTTCACTTAGATAAATGGAAAATTTTCACTGAATAAAAATAATAATATAACGTAAAAAGGGTCAATATCGTTAGAATATCTTCTTTAACTTGATTTTATAAACTCCACTTAGAATTCACAATCAAAATTATATTCGACTTAAGTAGGGAAAGCATACCAACCTCCAGTAAAATATGTTGTATATATATGTTAACAAAACTGTTTTTCCCCTCTCTCTCTCATCTTTCAGTTGTTTTTTTTTTAAACCAACAACTATTCTATTCTTTCTACTGTTCTATGAATTCAAAAAAATCATCTCTACTTCTCTTTAAAAACATTCTTATATTTTATAAGAAGAATTTTTTTTCAATAAACTTACAAGTTAGCTAAGACGTTATAAAGAATTGACATGTATACATGGTGCATTATATTTATATATACAATATTCTTTAGATTAGTGAATTGTACAAGTAATACTATATATATATATATTTATTTACAATTGAATCATGTAATAATGTATGTTTTTGGTGTTTCTTTTCACTTATATTCTTTTTGTCTTGTATGTAAGAATGTATGATTATGATTTCTTCTTATAAATAAAATTAATTAAAAAAAAAAAAAGTAAGATATGGGTTTCTGAAAATCATTCAAAGAAGAATACAAATATGTACCAAAACATATTATGGAATTAAAGCTCTTTTAAACAGGATTTTGAGACAGTGCAAAAACATGCATGCGAAGTTTCCAGTCATTAGAAGAAATGAGAACTAAGTTGAGTTATGTGAAAGTGAAAACTGCAACCCCTAACACTAATTTCATTAAGAGAAATACACCTTATATGGCACAATTTTGCTACAAGTAATGAAAAATTAAAAACAAATACTCAGTTATAACTTTATTAAGTAGTGACAATACACTAGCAACAAAGGGACATACTATTCTTAGGCATAGAAATCCTCGTGAACCAACACTAAAATATACATTTGGATACATTACATTTTATTGAAACAAATTGAAAGGTACAGTTAAAGTGTTTGCATACCTTACTCTCTGTCTGTTCTATTCCAGCGAGAAATATAATATAAGCAAACAACAGTGACACACATAAGTTCATTAGAATAGTAGTTCTATCATTTCTTAGATACCTGAAAATAATAGCAATTAGCATTTTCTTAAGAGTAAATATGTATTACATAATTGCGAATGAACTACATCATAGGAAAGTTTTAATCATAAATGTATCAGTATGTAATGCATGAAAATGACTGAATTTAATTTAGATACATTTCAAAATCAGACTAGAATTCTTGTTACATTTGATCAGAGAAGAATCACGGTAACACTTGATAATAACGATCAGTTTTTATTTGTTGTGACGTTTTATTGGGTTATTTCATTTCATTTATTGTATATTAATATGACTTTATCAAGTTGGTCATTCAGTTGATATATTTATAGTTTTAAGAAATTGAGAACAATAGCAGTAAGAAACTTGAAATGAAAACATACTTCCATAATATTACATGAATCACCATTGTTACAAACACACAACATATAGATATAATGATACCAACAATTGATATAATACGTAGAATCATAGAACTTGAATCAACCTGAAATAAATCACAAATGTCATAGAAATACGCGAAACCGTCAACTGTAGAACCGGTTATCCTTGGATTATAGTCTCCACTCTTTGTTTCCTTGTGCTTAGATAAATACTTACTCTCTGTCAAACAGTGTAATTAACCTCTTAGAAAATCTAAATTAAATAAGAATTAAACAATGGACGGCAGAAAATATTGAAACATTATCTTAGATGTATATAAAGAATAAAATAGAAAAATGGAGGTAGGCAAGTCTGATAGTCAAACAATCAATTCATTACGATACTTACGTATATAAATTGTATGCATTAGTAATGAAATGTAAAATTTTACAACTGAATATATCGTTAATGAAAATTTTGTAACAATACTTACCTGTTTAAATGGACTCATCAAGACAGCAAAGTTTGTCAAATGATTACAATGACAAATTGTAAATGTTTTATTAGTAGATTTTACCCAACATCCATCACTAGTCCATACACCTTGACGTCCTCTGTAAAATGAAGAAACTATTAATGCACATTGTACAAGCACCTTCTCTGATTTTTAAATTCTTGAAAAATTTGAGGAAATTAATTTTTTGATTACTAGTGTCTCTGTTAAATCAAATTAAAAAAAACCCCAACTTTATTTGAAATATCAGTCAATCTTGTCATGTAAACTGTTACTGTACTGACACCAACACTAGGATCCACATAAAATGTTCAGTGTGAGACAGGTGTAAACTTTTACCTACGGTTCTTTTTTCAGAGAGGTTCCCAATATTGGGTTCAGATGTTTATCTTCCAGTAGCTCTTATTATAAACATTGTTTCTGTACTGATTGTACAGGACAGGTACTGTATGGAGGCAATCAAAATATTTTATTAAGCCTACTTAAGAATCTAGCAGAAATAATAAAACTTAAAGCGTGATAAATACGTGTAAACTCACTTTCTAAACTTCCAGTATGAACAAACAGGTGCAGAAAGGTTGACCTACAATCATATAAGACATTCATATAAACACTACAAACACTTTAATTAAAGTACCAGAAATTGATTTAGGGTGGATGGAGATTCATCTTTGTCTTTAGTGGTAAATGTAGGACATACAAGTATCATTTTAAAACACAATGTAGTAGCTGTTGCCGCTTGAAAGATAACTAATTTTTGTACCATTTTTCAACAAAATTTTGACTTAGAATGTATTAAACACAGACAAAAATATGTGTTATTGTTCCAATAGATGTGATTGTCAGCTCTAACTCTTTTGTGTTTTTCTTCAATGCAAGAGATATTGAAAAATAGAATCAAGCTTAAGACATTTCTTAAACAGACATTACACACTTTAGAGTAAAAACCAACATCAAGGAAGTACATGAGGAATATTAATCGTGTAACAATACTCTAGAATAGTCCGTCACATCACCCAAAAGATAGAAATTATGTGTATTATATATACCTTGCTGTGTTCAAATGTTAATTTGATAGGTGGGTCAAACAAAACGGGAACATTTTCTTTTGGTAATAAAGACATTGATAGAACTGGCCCATTGATTTGATTCTCTTTACTTTTGTTTGCCATTCTGAAAATATATGCTTAATTGTACTAAAATATAGCATTCAAACATAATTACACATAAAACAAATAGTAAAAACTTCAGACTTGTTAAGAAATTTACACTATTTTTGTCACACCTAAAATCTTTTTAGAGTTATAATGAAAAAGTAAATCCATTTCAAACCCATTTTGAGAAAAAGTAAATTTTATTAAATGAAATATTGTTTTGGAATGGCTGTTGAACAACTGAAGACAAACAACTACTAAACCAGGTAAAATCATCTCTTGAATTGGATAGTAATGCCACTGCACTGAATCATAGGCAGAAGATGAAAACTTTTATCTTGACTTGACACAAGACCTCGTCCTTGTAGTTGGAGTAATCTAGGCCTTGATAAAATATTAACTGGAGGCCTAGTGTCTCTGATATGAATATAAAAAATAAAAAAACTTACATATTCTGAGTGACATTATCATTTGTTATGTTTGGAAGAACAGTAGATAGATCTCTATATATTATAACAGTGATGATATATGGTATTGTATCGTCTGAAAACAAACATAAAACAATAAATGACTACAAAAAGCACAACATTATTTAGGAAAATGGAGCAAAGTATAACAGAAATAGTTCCAAACTCTTTATACTACACCGAAGCGAACAAAGTGACAATAGAATATTATCATAATTTCTATAATTATTTGACAAATGTTCAAAGCAAAATAGATTATGTTTTTGGACAAATGATTTTATTACTGAGAACTATTTACTAGAATAGACAAGAACAACACAAACCTTGCAAAGATTCTGTCTCTAGTTGTATTTGACTCTTTGTATCTTTGATCCATTTATATTCTTGTTTTTGAATATTTGTCTGGTTAGGTAGAGGAAAGGTAACATCCTTATCAAGATATCTTTGTGTCTCGACAGCTACAATGTAATATGATATAGTACTAGATTTTTTTTCTTAAGAAGGATGAGGCACGAGTCAACCCAAATAGAATATAAAATTAAGAATTATGTCAAAGAAGCTGAGGAACAGAATTCCACTTTCAGGCATTGTTAATTAGATTCAAGCTTACAGCCTTGCAACAAATTTAAGATATTGATAAAGCAAAATTGATTAAATTCCTACAGGTAAGTCTTCAGTAATCTGAACCACTCCTCATAAAGTGCCTTATAAAAATCGCCATAGCAATACAAAGATCTGAAGTAACTGTTGTTTTAAATCATTACCCAAGTTTTTCTTGACAACTGTTTTCTTTTCTGTCTCATTCAATGTTTGTCCCAATGCTTCAACAAGAGTAGTCACAGCTGTAAGCAAGTTATCTGCACCTAAATTTTCCTAATACAAACAGATAAACAAGTGAAAAATAATATATGTTCAAGTTTTAAAAAAGTTTCACTTTGGTAGTCCTATATATTTATTCCCTAAAATGTACAAATTTTCAAGATGTCATACTGTTTTCAGACAGACAAATCGACCAATGTATGAAAATTGTAGGCTTTGACTTAAATAATTTAATGAATATTTTTCTACCATTTTGTTATAATATTGTATGATAAGTCATCCTTCTTAATCAACCCTGAGAGGCGTAGGCCACTATGACAAAGCTTGTAACCAACCCTAAGCACATATACCATCACCAGCGATTACTCCAGTCTTAATATAATTAAAGAGATAGGAACAACTCAGTTTTATTTCAATAAAGAATGGATAACGTTCAAAATCTTACTGATTCTGTTAATGATTTCCAACTATCCTGATTTGCTTCATCTATCAGGTTACTTGCTGATTCAACAAAATCCTGAAGTGAATGGAATTATAAAGTGAGATTACATTGGTAAATTCTTGTACATAAAGTAAAAAAGATGACATGCCACTGTCATTGAGGTGAGTGTCGATAATTATGAATTCTACAGCAAGTGCTGAAATCAGAAAACTGCAAATGCACTTTGAAAATGACTAAAATGCTCAAAAGTTTGTGAATTATAATCTTGAAACCATAAGAGACAGATTTAAGCCTTCTAGATCTAGGTAGAACATAAAATCAATATGCATAAACTAGTAAAATGTATCAATAAAACTGAACCAAACTGACTGAAACACAGTTGGTTTTCAAGAATGAACAGTGGTGGGAAAGTGGTTCTAACAAATTGTAAATAGACTCTCACCAAATCCATATTCTACACTTAAAATTCCTGTTAGTTGTTCCCAATTAAGAATTTCCTTTGTTAAAAAGCAAATAATCAAAAAGAAATTAACTCAATGAATACTCTGAATTCAGCGCAATCAAGTAAGCTTTATATGTCACTTTACAAATTTGTCAATGGATATAAATAAATGATGTTATAGCATACATTAAACTTAAACTGAATTCAACCCTGTTCACACAAAAAACATTCAGATCAACTGTAGTGGAACATTTAGTAAGAGTCACAGTTCATATTGAAAAGTCAAAATTATGTTGGTTTTTTTTTCAGCCAGATTGTGTCAAAGATTTGTTTGAATTGGTTGCATCTGTTCGTAATCAAATGTTTGGCATATTATTGTCGAACAGCCCTCAGCACAGATTTAATACCATTGTTATGTGTACACTTATTTTTTCGACTTTGTTCCTTTTATGTTTATCCTGTAGAAACAATTTTTTTTGCTTAGTAAACCAATCAACTTAAATTCTGAATCGAATTTTAAATATTTTAATGAGATAAGTATTTATTCTTTAGAATCAGATTTTGTCTGGTTTATACTTACATTAGCCATATCTTCATTAAGAAGTCCTATATCAGTTTGTATCATATTTCCAACAGTTTCTAACGTTGATGACAGTACTGATATTTCACCATCAGTTAGTTTATCTTCATTAGATTCTTCAGTGTTTATTATATCTGTAGTATTTCTGATTTCTCTGACTATCTCACTGAGGTTTGTTTTTGAAGTACTTTCATTCAGTTCAGATACCTTGATACATACATCAAATCATACATAACCGTTTATACAAATTTATTGTAGCTAGATCAAAACCAAGTTCTTTTAAATAACTACATGTTATTAAACACTCTTGAATTCACTTACTGGTCAGCCAGAACTATAAAGCTTCTTGCTCAAAGAAACAATCAGGTGGGTATTGGATGTGATTCTAACCAACACTGAGCTAACTACCCAATTATTACCAGTCCAACATGGTATTTATTTGACCATGTGGAATCCTTTGATCTAAAAGCATCAATGCATTGGTTATAATGTTGCAAGCTTTTATTTTGAATAAAATCGTTTTATCTTAAAATGACATCATATCATATTATGCTAACAGTTTTCAGTCATATTTGTAAGAAAGTTGTTTTTCATTTGGAATTACACCATTTGTGATCATGTGATTGGTTTCAAATTCCCTTAGTTAGCTTTCATGGACGATCATATTTTACCAATACTCACTTACCCTTCACACAAAGCCAACAACTTTTTTTACGAAAGGATTATTAGTCAACAATATTGCGATTTTTCATAGAAGGTAAATGACCTGCTGCAGCTGGTAATCAATCATATAACAATAGATTTGAAGTCAATGGTGTAATCAGATTATCACTGCACAATGACTGGGGTTTAAAACATGAACAGAAGGTCTTTGCTGTCTTGTATATTATGGTCACGTTTTTATCATGGTATGACCATATTTATAGCAGCTTTAACTAGAAAACAAGAAACAATCAAAGAAGTCACCAAATTATCATGTATATGATTTCAATAAATAACTTTCAAGTTTGACTATGTATAAAGATGATCTTGCAAAATCAGAGTCCCTATGACCATTTTTTAGCAAACTTTTCACTATAATACCTGATTTTGTATTTCTTGTACACTTTTTCTAATACAATTATATAAAGGTAATCTCCATAAGCCATTAACATCACAATATCGTGTTATATTACCTGGAAATGTGAAAAAACAAGAGTATCTACATAGATTCTTTATTGTATAATTATCTACTTCATATCTCAAATCAGTCAGTGTTGACTATGACATGACGGGTTGCATACAAGTCAAGATAAAGAGCAGCTAGTAGAGTTAAAGAAAATGTAGGAAATATAGAAGCTGCGATTTACTCGATAGTTGGTTCGATTCTTTTTATCACCAATTACATGACATTTTGTTGAATGTATTTGATATACAACTATATACAAAGTCATACATATCCATTACATAAGATAACTAAAACAATGGAATAATTACTGTTAAGATGTCTGAAATACTCTGGTAAGATTCCCTCACAGGGAACATTTATTTTTATTCACTAACATTGGTCGATAGCTAGGTTTTAAATTATATGTCATTATGATTTTAATGTTACCTCTGAATTCAGGCTGACATGCCTTTATAATAGTATTGCCAGCATCTGTCTGGGACCATACAGTACCTCTAGAGTCAGCGTTCACTGGACATACCTTCATCTCAGCAACTGTACAAACAATAATATAATAATAAATGAAAACTTTGAGAGACTTTTGTATTGGAACATAATTCGTGGTTTCTTAGAGGTGTTTGCTAGTGTCGTCCTTTTTTATAAACTATCACAGTTTGAATAGTTTCATGGTGACAGAATGCATGATATTACAATATGATGATTGTTAGATGACGGATATTTTTTCACATGCAAACACATGTTACATTAGATCTGTTTTTGACTGTTGTTGTTCCTGATAAGTTTGCTTATACTTTTCATTAATAAACATTAGGTTGCTGTTCAGCTATATTGTGAAACAATTTCTTACAAGATGAAGTAAAATTAAATAGTGTTCATATATTAAACTTTATCAGTAATTTCACTGTTGATGCCTTTCTGACACAGAGTCTTGCTATACATGCCACGGTGGTCACATCCCAGTTGTAGCCACATAACAATCCAAAACATCAAGTATGTTTCTTGAAATCTACAGAATAAGCAAGTAAAAATAAAGTATGTTATAATGATACTATATCGTACCTATAACTGTACAAGTTGTTGCAGCTATGCTCCATGATCCATTATACAAACATTGAGTAAAGTTGTTACCACTGAGTTTATAACCTGGTAAACACTTATATTCAGCTATACTAGTATATGTTGTATCATCAAAATATACAATACCATCTTTGAGACTACTTGGTGTACCACAGTCTGTACATATAAAATAAAATGTTTTAAGTCTAAGGGGAAAAGTAAATGATACTATGATTTAATATCTACAATTAAGTACAACAAATGTACAATTGTAGTTGATTTACCTTTAATCTTTGAAAAAATAGCAGTGATAGATAGCTCTATTAATTTTTACATGAAATCACATAGATTTTATGGAACAAGTCAATGATATCCAAATGCTTTAGTCACATAAATATTTTGTAATTGCATAAAATTTATCTTAGCTTATCATTTTACACAACTCGTATGCACATAATTTTTCTTTCTATAAACGTGTGTTACAGAACAAATGGTGACAGACTCCTACAAGTAAGTTCAATTGTCAAGGACAACTATAGTTTTACTTTGAGCAACCAAATATCTACGAATAAGATATAGCGATTCCTGCTAAACTGACTATCATTTTCATATTCTAATTTTGAAAAGGATCATAAATTAGTCATCCTATTACATGTACATAGAATTAATATTTCCAAATTCTTCTAAGGGGTAGCTTTAAATAGTACTTGTCTTGGTACTATTATAAGTAAATTATTTACCTTGTAAGCTTAATATAACAGCAAAGTTGGTAAGATGATCACAGGAACAAATAGTAAAATCTTCAGCCACTGTTTTCACACTGCAACCATCAGTAGACCAAGTTCCCAATGTATTACTGAAATTATACTCGGACTATATTGTTCAAACATTGAAATTTGATTATGACAACTTTATACTAGCTAAAATCATCCCTCAAATACCAGTACAGCTTTGAGCAACCAACAGTGGCATGTTGTAGTAAGACATCAATTGCCACTGTTTCAAAAAGCACAGAATTACATGACCCATACATCCCTGCATCTGTAAGGATCGAACACACAACCTCCTGCTTGCTAGTCAAAACCTTTCCCAACTGAGCTAATGTGCTGATGAATATGACACACAAATAATATAAACAAAATACTTTATAGCCCTGCTACAAAATCAAATCAGTATACATTCTAAGTTTAAAGTAAATAAGCAAGTTGTCAATTGACATTGCAACATTTGCTCCTTTTGTTATATTACACCTTAGGTGAAAACAAATGGAAAATTAGACAAACAATATGAAAAAAATCTTACTTGTTGAATTCCCAGTAAACACAAGATGGTTTGGTTAGTAATTCCTGAAATTATATATGTAATTTGTTTTAAATGACAATTAAAAGTAACTCTGTAAATTTTGTTAATCTAAAACAGTGTAGTCATCTAAACAACTCACCTTGGTTGTCGCAAAACATTTTTGACGATTTTGACATACGAATTGTCTAGCTAGAGAAGAACAAATTAAGATCATGCTTATTTGAGAACCATCATTTCTAAAGTTCTAATAGTGGAACTTTACTGCATAAATGATCTTCAGTATGCATGTACATAGCACACCATATATTTAAATGCTGCGAAACCTATTACAGAATTTCTTCCAAAATGTAATAATCGAGTAATGTGCACATGTATAAGAAATCAAAATTTGTTAAATGTGAAACCTTTGATAAAAAGATGGGATAATCATGGACTTTGTGATTGACATTTTGCTCTATAAACGAATATATCTCTGATTGTGCTAGTCGTCATCAGCATTGATCTATTACCAAGGGAGACAACCCAGAACTTAATGCCACCTAAATACTAATGGAAGAAGTGTACTTACGGTATTTTGATAAAATGTATAATCTATTGGTAAACTAAGATTTCCAGTTATTGATGGAAATGTTGAGAAAGATATGATTTGACCATTTAATTCTTGATTTGGTTCTGGGTACCATGGTAACACAAATGATAAATCTCTATATGTCATTGCTGCTAGTTTATAAGGTTCTGCTATCGCTGGAAAAGTAAAAAAAATTATGTTCCCTTGCTCTGTAAAATTTGCTACTGCATGTTTTCGTTCCTCTTTTTCTTCACCTCATTTTGTTGTTGTTGAGTTTAATGTCGTAGCAAGACATTGTATAGGATATAAAACAGTCAGTCAACCCAATCAACATTTCTGAAAAGCTTAATTTCTGGATTAAGCTGTTAAACAGTTACTAGGTCCATATTTCTGTCAATGACTGACAACTGCCCTACATAATTTTGAATCAGTGGTTGACGAGAGAATGGCCATAGAAATTATTTCATGATCAGGCTTTATGAAAGTATGTCCCATCTAGGAATCGAACTTATGACCCCTTGATCAGTAGACCTGTGTGCTATAGACTGAGCTAGCTGAGCAGGCTACATTTTGCTAACAATAGATGTTCAGATTTATATGTAGGATCTTATGCATGAATTTTTGCACGTTTTCCTTCAGGCAAAGTCAATCTTATTGTCATAGCTACAGGAATTACAATTATCATAAATAATATCAGACTACTAAAAATTTGTATTTTTTTAACCAATACATGTACTTACATGGTAAAGAGGAGGCGTCAAATTTCACATTATTTCTAGACTGTAATGGCCAGTCTGTATTTATATCATCACCAACAGGATCATTGCGAGATGTATCTACAGATAACCATACTTGGAAATCTAAGAGAAATAGCAAGTTCAGAATGTAAATTCAACATAATCATTAAACAAGTAATCATTTGTTGAATTTTTATAGAATCGGTCCAGATATTTCAATACATGTATTAAGATTTGATACTGTGGTAATAGTACCATTCAGTAGCTAAGGCAATAAAACATATCCACTCCTTGAGTAACAACTTCATCAAATGCAGCAGTAATCACTAACATCATTGCTTTCAGGAATGGACTTCTTAATTACAAAAGCTCAGCTATCAAAGGAATATCTTTGTCAGGGTACTTACTGGTTCACAGTAAGTGAAGACAGTAGAGAATGATATATTAGCAGCGGGATAGCTACATCAAGAGCTCACTCGCCTTTTCAGCAAGGAGTTCTGGGTTTGAATCCCAGGCAGTCTGCATATTTTTCTCAACCTGTGACATTTAGCACTCAATGTGGACTATGGCATAATTATTTAGTCAATTGAGAAAATCTTATAATAAATAATTGCTTCTTTAACAGTTTGGAGTTATGCATTTAGGGACAAATTTCCAGTTCAATGATATGAAAGTAGATGGATAGCAATGTAAGGAAACACTTGCCTTGTATGCAAAATATTTCTCACCTTGTGACAAATTGTAAATTGGCCAATCACATTGTACATTGTAAGAGTTCTTAGTAATTAAGTGAAACAGAGGAAGAAGACTTCTATGACTTCTACAATCACAGATGGGGAGCAATTAATTCAGATTTTTTTATTTTATGTACATCACCCACAACAACCGTACCACTGCTCTTACAGTAATGCTCTGCTTGGACAACCAGATATTCAAATCCTAATTAAATCCTCATTTAACAGACTAATTACACATACCAATGTTATTGGTAGTAATACGTAAGTTTCCATCTCCAGAGAGTACATTAAGTGACATGCTTACAACTTCAGCCATTCTATCCATGGCTTCAAGGACAGTTTCACCAATATCATCACCCTGAAATACAACAGAATATGCAAAAGTCGGGGCTCGATTCAAATTTCATGGTAGGTTGCTTGTTAAAATTCGCTTAATGTTTTTGACTTTTTGTCATTAAATAACAATTAACATTGGAAGACTCCGCAATGTCATGTCAATTTCAGGTATCCAAGCTAATCAGAAAACTGCCGATTTTTTATTGGTGCATCATATGACAATGCACAATGTTACATGGAATACATCATTGTAGAGGATTCTATGACATTGAGAACTAAATTATTGTAACAATTATTGTAATCAATAAGGCTTTACATGGAAGTTTTTTGGATGATTTTTTAAAGTTGTTAAAAGTATAGATATTAGGCATTTAAGTAAATGTAATTACTAAAATAAAATATAGACTTTTTTGCATGCAACTTTATTGGCATGCAGTTTCATCCAATAGCCATCAATTAATCTTAAGATTATTACAATCACTTAGTTTGGTAAAATCATGATCATTGCATTGCAAGTAATTTAGTGTTTCATCTTTAAAGTTACACTGGTAGGTTGGCGTAATTTCTCACCTGTGAGTATAGTGATTCCCATGTTTCCTTGTTGGACACATCAACCACAGAACTTATGATATCTGTAAATGTCTGAAAAAAAATAGGTTCATTCTTACTTTTCATAACTATTTCTTGCAAAATAAAAATTCTAGTGTCCGAAACAATATACTAGGCCTGTTTCATATTGTAACAAAAAAACCAAATTCAAAATTTACCCATGTGGAAAATAAAAAACAACAAAAACAACAAATGTAGTAAATTACTATTGTATAATGCCATTTTAAAGGCTATAGTCACTTCTAATACCTTTTTAATAGCCCAATTGCATAGTTACTAATATCTTCAAAGCTTATGGTAAATCATATGTTGTCAATCAGTATTTATCTTTCTATGATTATAGATTTAATAACAATGTATTTAGCTGAGCAAAAACAGAAGTTTGTTTGACAACTCATAAAATTATATTGATACATTTTTTTCAACTGTCAATGGCGCATACAATAACCCAGATGATTTAAATACTCAATAAGTACTGTACTTACTATCTGTAAGAAAACTTGTCGGAGTATAAATTTATAGATACTGTAAGTGAGGTTAATAAATGTGACTCCAGACAGTTGAATAGAAGTAACAATACCTGATCACACAAACCTGTACAATGTTGATATCAGAGATTGAAGGCAAGGACTCCAGTAACTTAGATATATCATCACATATATTCATCAGTGCTATAACATCATTCTCTGTCAGAACTGAAGTATCTCCAAGGATACCATCTAGAGCTGAGTATAAAATATTTACTATATCATCTTCAGTGAAATTTGCAGCTAAATTCTTCATTTCAAGTTGTATCGCTTGGATAGTTGATTTAATACAATTATTGATAGGTTCACCCCATATACCTGATGATGAACATTTTCTGAATATGACACCTTGATAAACAGAAAAAAACGAGCGCTTGTAATTATGATATCATATTTTACATATAAAAAGCCCGCCTTCATACAATAAAAAAAGAATTATAAATGAGTATTATTAACTTTGTGATACATTATCTAGCTTCAGTGAATATTAAAATCTGTTAAAAAATTATTAAATTGAGATCAATATAAAATACTTTTGTACTTATGTTAAAATTTTTTTGTCTTAGTCACAAGCTGGTACAATTGTAATTATCGTGTCATTTCACATGATCATGTATCAGAGATCATGTTTGAACTGAAAATTTGCTAGCATCGTAAAACTATGTTAGATACAGAAGTGTTTTATAATTTGTCTCAGTAAAATTGATTAGTTGTATTTTGGCGAGCAGCTTTTTTAAATATATAGCTTATTATCTCGCCCATTAGCACAGAATGAAATGACACCAATATTTCCAAATGGGTGTTAACAGAGGAAATGAAAAAAGGCCAAATATACGATGTTCCATGCTTATACATCATTTCTTTCAAAGTTTTATCTAAAAACGACATTTTTTCATTTTTGGAAAATTTAATTAACACTTTACAGGTTGCGACATGCGTGAAAAGTAGCCTTTTTCACCTTAACGCGCTATGGCTATTTCAATATGCTCTTATAACATTACTAATTAACTGACAGATATTCAACTTGGCCAACGTATTCCTTCCCTAGATGACTGTCTTTCAGATGAAGCAAGTTGAGTTCCGATCTCAGTTGCCCTGGCAACGCTAGGGCGGAGCAAAAGAGCAAAAAAGTAATTTTCACTCTTTTTCAACCTAAACTTCGCATTTCAATCAGTAATATTTTAAAAAAATGAGGTATTTAGTGCCAGTTCTTTTCAGAAACTGAAAACATGTTTGTGCCATTTTTCTGCTCTCAATGACCCCCGATTTTTTGGCGATGACGGGCGCTGCGCCCCCTTCAAATCCCAGCAACAAGGGAGGGGAGCTCGACATCGAGTTGTTGATTATATTTGAAACGTATACCTACAAAACAATGATTAAATATTCTCGACATACCTGAGTATTCACTGTTACATGAAAGTGTTCTAGTTTCACCTGCTGGAGTGTCTAGCCATAAAACATCCATACTGTCTATAAATTGTAGACATATAACAGTTTTGTCATCTGAAACATTGTAAATTGTGAGCCATGAAACAATGCTCGTACACTACTTTCAAAACTTAATCAGCCGCTTTTTAGACATTTTATTTTATTCATGCCATAGACAAGTACACGCTGAAGGCATTAAGGTATATAATTCCTGACTGGAAACTATGTTTTATGGCACCTGAACATTTCTAGAAATAGTTTAATTTGTTTGTACATTGTATTTCTAAATTTTTACTGTGTTAGATATTTTAATAATGTCAACTTAGACTTTTAATTTTCATATGCAATGGAAATAATAACTAAGTCCTTTAAAAGTTTTTTCAATTGCAAATCTAATCCATACAAAATGATTAACATATTGTAGTGAATAAGTAATAACATGTTTTGTAAGCTTTAATCGTATTTTCACAAATTTATTTTTTAACTGTGAGTGGCGATTTGGACTGTGTCGCCAGAAATATTAATCACCCATGACAGAGCGGAATTGAACATTTGACTCAAAATCACTTTTGTGGTCATGAACCTCTCAATGGATTCAATGCTAAGAGTTTCTAGCTCGGTTTGTAAGAATGACTTACAACAATAATACCACCTACACGCAGCTGATGAACTCACATTGAAAAAGTCAGCCATTCACGAAGTTTTTGTAACTACCTTATTGCCTAGCAAACCCAATTAGTGTAAATGGTTAATATTTTGTTTAAAGGTCAACCTGGTGTTATTGATGAATGAAAACTTCGAGATAAGTCGGATATCGTTATATGGGTAATTGATGGGAAATAAAATTTTACTGTTGATATACATGTACAAATTGTTTTTGTCACTGTTCCGTGACGTGAATACAAAGTAAAAACGTAAGATATACAATTGGTCGGATATAATAAATCGTTCATCGACACAGTTTGCAACCTTGTACTTTACACTTACAATAACAAAAACCCTCAGATCAGTTTCCTTGTGCAGTATTATAATGTTCATCGTGTTGTCTTGAATGATTTATAATCTAAGCTTAAAGTCTTGCGCTTTAAAAGAAGACCCTAGTTGGATTTCTGGTCGCGAGAGGCAATACCTTTTCATGAAAATTTTACAATAATCTTGACTCTTTGCGGGATAAAGATCAAGAGATGTCACCTCTAAGAAGGGGGTGGGTTATTACAAGGAAGAGTCCAGAAGAGCTTGTTAGGTGAACACAACGCTGCAAACGTAAGTAAATTGCATATGATCGAGTGCGTACACGTATGCTATTAAATCAACAAACTCACGAAGTAAATAGATTGCCTATCCATAAAATTCGTTCAGAGAACTGGCTATCCTGTCTTTGTAGTATATCCCACAATTATTTCATAATTGGCATCAAACAACGTTATAATTATGCAATAAGACGTGTTTAATACGTCTTTTGCTTAGAGATGGCTGTTACTGACAACCGAAGCTGAGAGGAAATTTCTATTGCAAGTTGTTGATAACGAATGTTTCAATAAAATAGTAATGATATTACCTTTTATTGGCGTCTCTGTTGTTGAAACAATTACTGGTGTCGATGATATGATCGTTGATAAGGAGACTGATGTTTCTTCAATAAATGTCATCTCTGTTACCATACTTGGAACGGTTGAAAGATGTTCGGTGAACGGAGATGAAGCAATACTAATCATATCTGATGGTTTTATAGCCAATTCTATTGACGTAAGAGAGGAAACTAATTGTGAGTCGGAAAACGTGTCTGGTGACAAAGATGTTTCAATAAATGATGAATCTATGCTTTTACTTCCTGGCAATGAAAACATTGAAGTAAACGAAAATTCTGATATTTCGGTTAATGAAAAATTTGTAATTTTGGTTGACATTTCAGAATATATGCTTGATAAAAAGTCTGTTATTTCGGGTGGACTTTCAGTATATACACTGAATGGAAAATCGGTTGTTTCCAAGGGGATATCTGAATATACACTGGATGGAAAATTTGTTGTTTCCCTGGGCATGTCAGTATATACACTTGCTGAAAAATATGTAGTTACCGAGGGCATGTCAGTGTATACTAGTGATGGAAAATCTGTAGTTTCCGAGGGCGTGTCAGTATATACACTTGATGGTAAGTCAATAGTTTCGGTTGGCATGTCAGTATATACTCTGGATGATAAATTTTCCGAGAAAATGTCAGTATATACACTTGCTGGAAAATCTGAAGTTTCCGAGGGCGTGTCAGTATACACACTTGATGGAAAATCTGTAGTTTCCGAGGGCGTGTCAGTATATACACTTGATGGAAAATCTGTAGTTTCCGAAGGTATATTCGTGTAAACACTTGATGGAAAATCTGTAGTTTCCGAAGGTATATCCGTGTAAACACTTGGTGGAAAATCTGTAGTTTCCGAAGGTATATCCGTGTAAACACTTGATGGAAAATCTGTAGTTTCCGAAGGTATATCCGTGTAAACACTTGATGGAAAATCTTTATTTTCAGAAGGCACATCGGTATAAACACTTGATGGAAAACCTTTAGTTTCGGATGGCATTTCAGGATATACGCTTGATGGAAAATCTATAGTTTTGGATAGCATGTCAGTATATACACGTGATGGAAAATCTGTAGTTTCCGAGAGAATGTCCGTATATACACCTGATGGTAAGTCTATAGTTTCGGTTGGCATGTCAGTATATACACTGGATGATAAATTTATATCCGTGTAAACATTTGATGGAAAATCTGTAGTTTCCGAGGGCCTGTCAGTATACACACTTGGAAAATCTATATTTTCAGAAGGCACATCAGTATAAACACTTGATGGAAAACCTTTAGTTTCGAATGGCATGTCAGTATATACACCGGATGATAAATTTTCCGAGGGAATGTCAGTATATACACTTGATGGAAAATCTATAGTTTCCGAAGGTATATCCGTGTAAACATTTGATGGAAAATCTGTAGTTTCCGAGGGCCTGTCAGAATACACACTTGGAAAATCTATATTTTCAGAAGGCACATCAGTAGAAACACTTGATGGAAAACCTTTAGTTTCGAATGGCATGTCAGTATAAACACCTGATGGAAAATTTGTAGTTACCGAGGGCATGTCAGTGTATACACGTGATGGAAAATCTGAAGTTTCCGAGAGAATGTCCGTATATACATCTGATGGTAAGTCTATAGTGTCGGTTGGCATGTCAGTATATACACTGGATGATAAATTTTCCGAGGGAATGTCAGTATATACACTTGATGGAAAATCTGTAGTTTCCGATGGCATTTTAGGATATACGCTTGATGGAAAATCTATAGTTTCTGACAGCATGTCAGTATAATCACTAGATGGAAAATCTGTGATTTCGTATGATATTTCTGAAAATACACTAAATGGAAAATCTGTTGTTTTCGAGGGCCTGTCAGTATATACACTGGATGGAAAATCTATAGTTTCCGATGACATGTCATTGTGTAAACTTGATGGAAAATATTTTATTTCGGATGACATGTCTGAATATACACTTAATGGAAAATCTGTAGTTTCCGATGGCATGTCATTGTATACACTGGGTGGAAAATCTTTAGTTTCGGATGGCATGTCAGTATATTCACTGGACGGAAAATCTATAGTTTCCGAGGGCATGTCAGTATATTCACTTGATGGAAAATCTATAGTTTCCGATGGCGTGTCAGTATATACACTTGATGAAAAAACTATAGTTTCCGAGAGCATGTCAGTATATACACTGGACGGAAAATCTATAGTTTCCGAGGGCATGTCAGTATATACACTTGATGGAAAATCTATAGTTTCCAAAGGCGTGTCAGTATATTCACTTAATGGAACATCTATAGTTTCCAATGGCATGTCAGTATATGCACGTGATGGAACATCTAAAGTTTCCGAGAGCATGTTAGTATATACACTGTATGGAAAATCTATAGTTTCCGATGGTATATCAGTATATACACTGGATGAAAAATCTATAGTTTCGGAGGGCATGTCAGTATAAACACTTGATGGAAAATCTATAGTTTTGGAGGGCATGTCAGTATATACACGTGATGGGAAACCTATAGTTTCCGATGGCATGTCAGTATATACACTTGATAGAAAATATATAGTTTCCGAGGGTGTGTCAGTATATACACTTGATGGAAAATCTATAGTTTCCGAGGGCGTGTCAGTATATTCACTTGATGGAACATCTATAGTTTCCAATGGCATGTCAGTATATGCACGTGATGGAAAATCTATAGTTTCCGATGGTATGTCATTGTATACACTTGATGGAAAATCTAAAGTTTCCGAGAGCATGTCAGTATAAACGCTTGATGGAAAATCTATAGTTTCCGATGGTATATCAGTATATACACTGGATGAAAAATCTATAGTTTCGGAGGGCATGTCAGTATATACACTTGATGGAAAATCTATAGTTTTGAAGGGCATGTCAGTATATACAAGTGATGGGAAACCTATAGTTTCCAATGACATGTCAGTAGATCTATATACACTGAATTGAAATTCTGTAATTCCGGTTGTCATGTTATAAAAAGCAGGAGATGGAAAATCTGTAATTTTGGATAGCATGTCAGTGTATACACTAGATGTCAAATTATTAACTTCCAATGACATTTCAATATAAATAGTGGAAGGAAAATTTGTAATTCCGGTTGACATTTTATAAAATACACTAGATGGAAAATCTGTTACTTTGGACGGTAAAACTAAAGGTTCACTTAAAACAAAATCTGTTAGATCAGTTGGTGATACAGACAGTGATTGTACTTCAATTGCAGTAAGTATAATATGGGATCCTGTAGCTGCTGTTACATTAACTTCTATAGGATATTCAGACGGTTCACTTACTGGAAATTCTGTAATTTCTGTCATAAATTCAGCTGGTAAATTAGAATTAAAAGTAATTGGGTGGTCTAAGTATTCAGAAGACGAAATATGTGGTTGATATGGAACTGAAGCAAGCGTTGGTCCTTCTGATGTTGAAGAAGCGGACACTGTAAATAAACTACACATCGATAATACTCCTAGAAAGAATCCGAACTTTACAATTTTCGTTAATTCCATGATGATATTAAATATTTTGTAATATAATATCAATTCGGTAATATAAACAACATACTTATATCTAGTTAAAAGCTAATGCCATAACTAGAATCACTAGAATCACTAAAGACTATTCCTTACGAAGTGTCTGTCATATACGACATAATTCTGTACATGTATATAACGATGCAACATGCTTTTTTCAATACACTATTTATCCACTTCAAATTACATTATACTTGAAATACAACAGTATAAATTATGATAGTCCAAAACCTTCTACATTGTGAAATAATAAACAAGTTCAAAATGTTCATTAAAGATACGAAAATAATAATTTCTCATATTTCTGATTAAATCCATTTATTTTTACGTCCAATTATTAAAAGCATATCTAGTTTTTGAAAAAATATTGACTGCTTCATTGCCGGTGGGAAAATAGTGTTGTACTTTTTTTATTTTTAGAGCATTCTTAAACATATTTTGACTTTAAAGAACATGCTAATTAAGGGTTTTCTTTCTTTTTTATATTTTTCAATGATTGACATAAACTTAGTGACACACTTGATATACTTTCAACAAAATATTATTTTGTAAATTCATACTATAAACGATATGTTCATAACATGTGATTTAAAATAAAATCACTTGTTTTATAATTGAGTTTTCGTCATGGTTGGTTGAATTAATAAATGGATCAATTTCATTTTATACATCATGTTTACTGCATTAACCTATTTATACCGACGGATATCCAATTATTTTCCATTGTTATCAAATACTTGTACCGGAAATCAAATTGAATGTAAGAAATGCATGCACCGAACGTACTTAACTGTACATTGTAAATGAACACCATTAGTTTGTGCGTCAAAAGGTTTTTTGGTGTCACGTTTTTCCATGAACTTTTTGTCTTAACTTTTCTCGGTAAAACCATTTGTAACTATAATTTTTCTCCTTTTTGCCTATACATGTACATTTGTATATGCAAAGGTCTTCAATATGATTCCGTCAGTCATTTCGTACCCATTCTAACGAGAATGTCATTCAATTGGATTCATCCATATAATTATAACAAGTAGTCATTAGTAAGGGAGATCACTGTGGATAGGACGGACAGGTGTATTCCACGGACTCACCTATGTTTTTTATAGAAAATGAAACGATTACATGGACCCACCCCTTAACTTTCTTAATAATGAAAATATTTCTAATATGAAGGTACCGTTGGAAAGCTGAGACAATGCGCTTTCCAAAAATAAAAACAAAATTAAAATCTGACGGCAAATATTTATATAAAATCAGGTTGAATATGACTCATTTTCATCGATAATTTACCCCTAAAAATATCGCAAGATTCCATGGACCCACCCTTTATCTTTTTTATTTTTCGACATATTTTAAAAAAAACTTTACATCATTTTAAAGCCAATGTAATGTAGTTTTCGTATATGTTTTATTTTTTAAAATCAGATTATTAAAACGATTTCTACAAACGTTCAAACTTAGATGCATTTTGTGAAAAACTTTTCGCTTATATTATTTTGTTAGAGCAAATGGACCCACCTTTATCTTTTTTTACTTATGAATGAATATTTAAAAATAATATATCAGTTGAAAGCTATGACCATGCCATTTTCAAAAAGATTAAGATGACTAAAATCGGACGAGTAGTTATTTATAAACGTGCATTTGAACACAACTCTGTCCCGCACGCGTGAACTTTCAACTATACATATTGTATGTATTATAACCCATCGATATTTTACCCCTCAAAAAATCTCAAAGATTGCATGGACCCACTCCTTAACTTTTTTATTTTTCATTATATTTTTATAAACTGGACGTCATTTTAAAGGCAATGTTAAGTAGTTTTCGCAAATGTTTTTACTTATTAAAATCAGTTCATTAAAACTAATTCTGTAAACGTTCAAAGTTTAATGTTTTCTTGATTTTTTGCGCATTTTTATTTTTCTATATTTTTTATTGGAAATGGACCCACCTTTAATTTCATTAATTATGAATGGATATTCATAAATAATATACCCGTTGAAAGCTATGATAATGCCATTTTCAAAAAGATTAAGATAAATGAAATCGGATATGTACTTATATATATGCATGCATTTGAACACAACTCTGTCCAGCGCACGTGAATTGTCAACTATAAATATTTTAAGTAAGATATCCCATCGATATTTGACCCTTAATATATTTTTGGAGCAAATTGACCCACCGTTAAATTAATTATTTGAGAATGCATATTTGAAGATGATATATCAATTAAAAGCTCTGACAATGCCATTTTCAGATATGTTTATTTCAACAAAATTGGAAGGCCGGTTACTGATAAGCATGCATTTAAACAAACCCAGAACAATATGGCATTTTTATTGAACATGTCGGAAAATGTACCAACAGATTTATGTCATTATGCAATTATATTTCATACTAACTGACTTATACAATTTCATGTATCCAATCTCTGAATTGGTTTTTTTTCTCTACAATTTGTATCCAAACACTATTTGAAAAATCAAGTAATGTAGTTTTCGATTATGTTTTACTCATAAATATACTTTTTTGAAAACTATTTCTTCGTACGTTCTAAGTTAGGGTTTTCATACTATTGAATAATGCTTATTCATAGCAATAAATGAATCAATCGCTAATCCAATTAACAGTTAATCCAATTATTCGCTTATCAAATAAACTTTTAATCCAATCACAGCCATGTGCGAATGTACATTTTATTGTCTTGTTGATCAGTTGGTATGTCACACTTTATTTGATAAGAATAACAAAAACTGCTGATAATTGATAGAAAAATGTATTCTTCATAAAATTATAAAAATATATTTATATAAACATGAATAAATAGTTCATTACAAAAACACTACTACATCTACATGTACCTCATTTATTCATGTCTATATGAATAAAAGAATCTTGATATTTTAGAAAATCAATTCAATAAATCGTGTGATTCATTATGAAATTAATTTCTTATAAATAAGAAATGACAGGAAATACTTGTCATTTATTACAGCATGTTAATACTTTTATTAACAACAAAAGGAATGATAAAATTTTTACTTTCTATGTACATTGATATATTAAAGAAATATATTTCAATGAACACTTGTACAACACAAATGGTATGATGTTATAAGATCAAGGAAAGTTTAATGTATTCTTATTATAATTTGTAAATGGAATGTTCATTATATACATCACGGATACGATTTTAAACATTTTTGAACATTTTATTTTTATTCAAGACGAGTGTAACTCATAATGTAACTCATTAGTACGAAAATATTGAAAATAGTAGGTATGAATACGGATGGCATTCATAATATTTAGAATAAAGTAAAAAGGCAATACATATGATATCGATACATTTTATTCATCTGTCCGTGGCGCATACATTAATCCCGCTGATTTAATCAATAGTGAGAACAGAAGTACTGTAATTATATAAATTGCGTTAATGTATGCGTCACGGATAATTAAATATTAATTTAATACAAGTATATTTATCTTATTATTTTTCATGACTACATTGTCATAATGGCACATTGTTACAAAAATAATCAACAATAATAACGTTTTTCTCAAACATTGAAATGTGGAGAATAGTCCGTTTACAAACAATAGCTTCAGATATAATTAATACCGAATAGACATTGCGCATAAGTATTGAATTTACCACGAACACGCGCGGCATAAATAAGTTCCTTCAGTTTTCTCAACGCATTGCTCGTGAAACCATTTTGTTCTGCAGGTTTTATTTTCACACTTTATTAAATTGTCAACTATATCCGGTAATCTGCACGAACAATACAACTTTAATATTATTTTTTTGGTGCACTCTTTGGCATTTTGGGCATTTTTGAAATTTTTGGGAAAGGTACTATGGCATTATCAGCAAGACATTGCATAAATGATGGATCAAAACGTATACTAGTGATGTCAATATCGAAATTATGATGAACCAATTCTGTCAAAAAAGCAATGGAAAAAACTCCACAGTCTGATGAATTTTGTTGTTTTTGGACACACGGTACGGACATATGGAGAACATTTCCATCTGTTCCATATGATTGAATTTGAGGGATTTGAATGCGCATGTTAGCATTAAGTGTTTTAAAAGATTTCAGACTATCAATTACATATACTGTCCCATTCGGTTCTACTTGATACGAAAAAAGCCAATGATTATTGCCATTATAGTGTATTTGGACCGCTGGTGCATTTTGTCTTAACCAGTTATTGTTTACTTCCCAATTTCCATTGATATTCGAAAAAGACGGTATGAATAAAGTATCCTGCAACCCGTTTACTTTAAATTCTGACTTAAGTAACAACATTGATGCGTTTATGATTTTGTCATTTAATCAACCGGAACTATTGCTTGTCAATTCTCTATCATTCTCGTCTAAATTTAAGGTAGGTAGCCATTAAGTTTTTTCTTTATCATCCAGAGGGCAAAAGTCATCTAATTCTTCATTCAAAATTTCTTCGGCTATTGTGCTACAATTGTGAACTTGGTCCATTTCAAATTTTATTCTTTTTTTACTAGTTAAAATACTTGAATTTGTGATACTATTATTATCAATGTTTGGCGTGAATTGCAACGGACCGTTTTAAGGCAGATTTTTTAACAGACAATTCTGTGTTTGTACTCGGCGTATGGAAACAGTCATCGCGCTCCTTTTTTATCGATGATTGTAATGATAAAGACGGAGTTGGCGGAACAACGCCCCTTCCAGGAGTCGAACATATAAATGAATCAGCGGCTGGTATAACTTCAAAATCAGTTTTTTTGGACGCTTCTGGCCTGTTATTTTGGCAGCTCGTGGTTTACTATTTTTACGTAGTACAGAAAGGTTTCTTACTTTTTTATTGTTGTTTTCAAGATTAAGGGCTTTTTTGACAGCGAGTATGTGATAGCACATGCCAGACGACGGACACGAACATTCTTCCGGAAAAAGACGCACATTTCGCCGAGAACCTTTTATACCTTCGACCAAGAAAGTGCCCATGGATGAAACAAAACGCATCATGTCGTTATCAACTATAAAATCTGCTAGCATTGATTGACTTAAATTTTTTTCAGAACCTTTGAGCTCGAACTCATCTTTGTCGTCAATTGTGGTGGCATTTTTGTCTTTTAATAAATTTTCGATAACTTCATTTGTTTGTTGCTTAATTAAAATATCATCAGAATCGGTAGGACAGGTTGGCTCAGTATCAATTTCAGACTTACATTCATATTGGCAATCAGGGGTATTGTTATCTTTGACTCCGGCAAAATTTTCCATATGTTTTTTGGCTTGTATTAAAATATCCTTGGGAGTGCCTTTAAATTTTGGGATTTCTATTTCGTTCGGATCCAATTTAGCTTCAAAAAATTCTTGTTTTAATTCATAATTGCCAAAACCACAACGCCCACACTGAATTTCGGTATACATATACTTTTGAAGGAAAAAAAAAATGAAACAGAATAGAAAAATTAATTATTATTTATCAAATATTGTAGCAAATATACTTTTTTGAATGGTATTTTTTTATTTAAAGATGTATTTTCAATTTATAATCTTAAACAATAATAAAGTTCTTCATATTCGCTTAGATCGTAAGGCGAATATGACTCAATTAATATATTATCCTGTATAAAAACTTTATTTCTTTACAAAAAAATCATTTTAAAAGTTGACCTTATACTAAATAACTTTATTCTAAGTAAATACACAATATTTAGTCGACATGACAAGTATATTTAAAGTTATTTGAAAAATACAAGTCATATTCAGGCGCGTAGCTACCTGTACGCAGAGTACGCAGCTGCGTACACATTGGTCCACAAATTCGTAAAAATAAAAACGCCAAAAATGCAATAAAAACTTGGGGGGGGGGGGGTAGGGGATAGGAAACAAAACTGAGTTATTTGTCGCGAATTATCTTTGTGAAAATAACTCTACTCAAATAAGTTGAACAATTTAAACAAATGCTTGTATGAGACTATGACGCCTGTTGTCACGCTATCTTAGTATAGAAGTGAATTCTGTATGATAAAATTTTGAGTTAACTCCCGTGTAAAGTTTACGTAGCGCGTGATTTTAAACATGTCAGGTTTGGAAACAGCCCCACCATATCCGGATATTTTTGACAGCTTTGTATTTTTGACGACGAAGTGAAATACAATGTCCTATCAAGAGAATGGTCATCAGTTCATGAATACGCATTCCCTTAGCGGTAAGTATTTTACGTTAATAACTTACGACTGTCCTTAAATAACTATCGAAATTTTGTACGGCTTGTCCTTGTCAAGTTTCAAAGGGATTGAATATAAATTACGATGATATATCATCAGGTGGATGGTTCAAAAATATAATCTTAAAGACCATATTCAGGGTGGAGAATCAAAACCAGTTCGTATCACTCAAAACGTAAACAAACGGACGCCATTTTGGAAAATTTCAGGTAATTTTTCTAATTTACTCTTTTATTCGTCCACTAATTAAAAAACGAAAAACAGTATAACACGCTACTCATTTTTCCGCTTCCAGTGATGTATATTACCTACAGATTCAATTAGAATTTCAACAAGTTATCCCGGACATTGGAATCGAAGTGAGCAAAAATTGGATCGTATTTGACGGATGCAAACTGGTTCAAATTCATACTTTAGCCTAGTTTATCACAAAAAAGCATTTATTCTCGTTTAAATTGCTATGTATAACACACGGAACACGTATGTAGTCTTGTAGTAAAGTATCAACTCCTCCAGATGTAGTTTGGACATAAAAATAGAATTTTTGAAGAATGATGCGAACCGGTTCAGATTAATACAATGATACGAACCGGTTCAGATTTATGATATTTTACTTTTATACTTCATTTGCATACGTTCTTTGTCGATGTCTGTTTCACGGCATTAATATTAAAAACAAATCGTCATTCTGTACACAAACGGTCTGACTGACCTTTGTACGGAGACGCCGAGCATCATGGGTAAAACTGTTTATTTACCTAAAAACACGTGGCAATGTTTACATTCTAGTAATTTCCCCCAACAAGTATACTCAACAAATAAGAATATGTATTTTGTGTCTACTCAATAAAATTTTACTATCCAACCAGCTTTCCTAATTAAATGAAACTTTTTAACCAGTAAATAAATCTCCGTCGTAACGTGTTTACATCTGTCATTCTTTACACAGACATTTGAAATCGAAAGTAGAATACACAGTTTAACTATGCATCTGTTCCTTTCGATGTTTAAATGTACTTTGAATACATTGATTTATATTCCTGTAGCTATATTTGATAATTTGTTTTAAATTTTAACAATGACTTTATCAAAAACCGAAAAAATCCAAAGATTTTGTCTTCATGCGCCGCACTATATTCTGTTGCGTACTAAAACGCCGAAATCTGGGAAGGTTGTGCGGGTTAGTATACGGGTGATATCTTCACCATCTATTTATAGAATGCAATGTCGTTCATTTAAATGTCGAACAGTATTGTACCATAATTATTTTAGGACCAAAATTAAAAAATACACATGTTTTCCCTTTCTCGACCGACGACCAAAAAACCCGCCCACTCAAAAGTTTTTATTGCCGAAATCAGGATTTTTTTCAATCCAATCTGGATGTAGGACTTTTAACAACGACTTTTTTCCGACCCGGCGTTCAAGCAGTGATTCATTTTGCCGTGCGCCCTGCGTTAGAGACGCAAACTTTGAACCGCGGACATGCGTCAATTGATAAATGATAACGTGTTGGCAGTTAATTTATACATAGAAGGTTAGGTGATAATTAGCACCGAGTAATGACTGTTTTAGTAAAATTTGTCGTGATTTTGACCTTTTTTTATGAATATCCATAAAATATCGTAATATTTACGGGCATATAATTTTTTTATCCGAGTAAGAACAAAGCTCTAATAATAACGTCATTAAAATTAATTTAATGTGAGTCGGCTCTGTGTCCCTTCGAACTTATTGTTAATGTATATCAACTTCTTTGATGATAACCGCCGACCTTAATTATATAATGATGGACGATGTCTTTTTTATTGATTTGAGAGCTGTGTGGTCGGTTGTAAGTGAATGAATTCATATTTATTGATAATTGATAGTATGATTATGGGCCGTTGCACCGTAACTTTAAGCCTGTTTCACCACAAAGAATGAAATTATGCGATCCTAACGATTCGATTTCGACGTGAAAAAAAAACGGCCGTAAGCTATTTCTTTTCGATTTGGCAAAGAAATCGGCCGCGAGATTTTGTCTGTTCGCCGAAAAATCGGCCGATCATCTCGATTTCGCCGGATAAATCGGCTGATTTTTTTTTCAGATTTTGCTCAGATTTTTTTAATGCGCGTTATACCCGTAAAATTAAAGTAAACCTCGGCTGAAAACTACGTCCAAGCGATACAGCGTTCTGTAGTATGACATGAAAGGTTACTATCAAATATTACGAATTTTACAGTATATTATAAATGTTTGTGGCTAATATTTTAATAGAAATTTAAACCCACATCATTTTATGATGATTTAGTAATATGTATATAATTGATCAAACCATTTACTTGACTATAAAAAGTAAATGGCATCGCGTAATTTAACTTATGTCCATAATAATTTTGTATACGTGGCCGATCGTAATAATTTGTACTGTGGTGTGTGTAAAACAATTCAAAATTAATCCAAGTTAATTAATGTATTTAGAAATAAAAATGTAATCATTTAGAAATAAACAAGCTAAATTGATAAATACTTCACAATGACAGATAATGACTCAGTCTGCAATTTATCATGAAATTATGTTTTAACATTACAAATGATTCACAAAACTTATTTACTAATGAAAATGAATGTGATAATATTAATATAAAATACACCAAGTCATTGAGACTACACAATAATATTGAATGAAAAATGATTGTTTAAAAATTATGCATTATTTGAAGGACATGCTTTAGCGACCAAAATCTCCAGATTCGTTGTTTTTTTGGGTGGGACTCATTGTTTCAAAATATGTCCCATGGACTAATGTTTTCCAGCTTCAAAATAAATCACTGCGCAAGTAAAAATGTGCTGTTGGTCAGTGTTTTTCACGTCGGATATTTTGAGTTTTACAAAATGAATACAGACAGACAGTCTTAAGTAAAATTAACCCAGTGATAAACCAGATTTTGTGTTTGTGTAAGTGTAACCACTGTCTCCAGTCCCCAAACGTCGAAATTGATATATTTTCCAAAAAAGCCGACATACCTACCTATATAAATTATCATATTGTATATGTTTTATTAGCCAGTTTTAGAAAAGAGGAAACATAAATATTTTTATTGTGAAATTAAAATTTCGTCAGATTGTCATGCACTTTTCGATTCGTACTTGAATCTATTAAGGAGTAATTTTAGTATGTATTTATAAGGTTTCAATGTGTACGAAAGTCTTTCAATACTTCGAATAGCGAATTGTGATCGTCATTTTGTCTCAATTTAACAACTTTCGCAAACGATTTGACTAATTCGGGATTTTTAGCTGAAAATGACTTTATACTTAACCGAACACCGTCTCTATTTTTGATGATAAAAATGTCAACGTTCCATTCGCATTTACTTTTCTCCACCTGACCATGCATATGTCCACAGTCATGTCTTCATAAACGTAACCGATGAGTTATATGGTAATATGAATTCATTTTCAGCTAAAACTCCCGAAAAAATCAGATTGTTGTAAAAAGTTTTGAAATCGAGACGAAAACGAAATAAAATTGTGTAAGTTTGGAAAAATAATGCCGTGAAACTCACATCGACAAAGAACGTATGCAAATAAAAATAAAATTGCAAAATACCATAAATCTGAACTGGTTCGTATCATTGTATAAACCTGAACCGGTTCGCATCATTCTCAAAAAATTCTAATTTTATGTCAAAACTAAGTCAGGAAGAGTTAATACTTTTCTACAAGACTACACACTTGCTCCGTGGGTTATATATGGCAAATTTAACGAGAAAAATGCTTTTTTGTGATAAACTAGGCAAAAGCATGAATTTGAACCAGTTCGCATCCGTCAAATATGACCTAATTCTTGCTCACTTCGATTCCAATGTCCGGGATAACTTGTTGAAATTCTAATTGAATCTGTATGTTATATACATCATGAGAAGCGGAAAAATGAGTAGCGTGTTATGGTAAGTTTTGTTTTTTCATTGGTGGACGATTTAAGAAGTAAATTAGAAAAAATACCTGAAATTTTCCAAAATGGCGTCCGTTTGTTTACATTTTATATGATACGAACTGGTTTTGATTCTCCACCCTGATATTAGAAGTTATGATTACGTTTTTACGTTATAGGTCCATTGTGCAGTATGGCTACAATTGGCCGGTTAATTTTTTGTTGATGTATACTCATTGCTTCTGTTATTGTAGTAAAGCATATGGTGCACATACCTACTTTGTTATGTCAATATTCTTATTTTTTCAATTGAAAGCAATTTGTTTATTGTTTGGACGCTGACAATATTACTATTAACTGTGTTTGTGTTTATAACAATATCAAAAAGAAGTGGAAAGTTATATGGGGAGTAGCAAAATCCCTGGACAGAATTAACAAAATCCCTGGGCAGAATTAAGAGTTCAAAAAATTCATACTATAATATAGACGTTTCATGCACCTGACCGATTAGCCAATTTTGTTCAACAATAAAGCATGGTAGTTGAATGGATGTATCAAATTGATACATCGCCTCCGACATGAACTTCTACCCTAAAAATTGAAATTTATTTTTCCAAACTATATTAGGACACATAGACTGTTCATTTATTTTATACTTAATTGCTTATACTGTAGATGTGTGAGACGTTTTATAATGTTATATCATACCTACCTTAGATGTGTGAGGTGTTTCATACTGTTATATCGGACCTACCGTAGATGTGTGAGACGTTTTATCCTGTTATTCTAGACCTTCCTTAGATGTGTGAGGTGTTTTGTACTGTTATATCAGACCTACCTTAGATGTGTGAAATGTTTTATACTGTTATAAATTATCACACCTACCGTATATGTGTGGGGTGTTTTATACTGTTATATCAGACCTACCTTAGATATGTGAGATGTATTATACTGCTATATAGGCCCTACCGTAGATGTGTGAGGTGTTTTATACTGTTATATCAGACCTTCCTTAGATGTGTGAGATGTTTTATACTGTTATATCAGACCTACCGTAGATGTGTGAGGTGTTCTATACTGTTATATTGGACCTACCGGAGATGTGTGGGGTGTTTTTTACTGTTATATCAGACCAACCGTAGATGTGTGACATGTTTAATACTGTTTTATCGGACCTACCGTAGATGTGTGAGGTGTTTTAAACAGTTATATGAACTTACCTAAGATGTGTGAGGTGTTTTATACTATTATCTCAGACCTACCGTAGATGTGTGACATGTTTTATACTTTTATAACAGACCTACCTTAGATGTGTGAGGTGTTTTATACTGTTATCTCAGACCTACCGTAGATGTGTGACATGTGATATAATGTTATATCAGACCTACCGTAGATGTGTGACATGTGATATAAAGTTATATCAGACCTACCGTAGATGTGTGACATGTGATATAATGTTATATCAGACCTACCTTAGATGTGTGACATGTGATATAATGTTATATCAGACCTACCTTAGATGTGTGACATGTTTTATAATGTTATATCAGACCTACCTTAGATGTGTGACATGTGATATAATGTTATATCAGACCTACCTTAGATGTGTGACATGTTTTATAATGTTATGTCAGACCTACCTTAGATGTGTGACATGTTTTATAATGTTATATCAGACCTACCGTAGATGTGTGACATGTGATATAATGTTATATCGGACCTACCTTAGATGTGTGACATGTGATATAATGTTATATCGGACCTACCTTAGATGTGTGACATGTGATATAATGTTATATCAGACCTACCGTAGATGTGTGACATGTGATATAATGTTATATCAGACCTACCGTAGATGTGTGACATGTGATATAAAGTTATATCAGACCTACCGTAGATGTGTGAGGTGTTTCATTCTGTTATATCTGACCTAACGTAGATGTGTGAGGTGTTTCATTCTGTTATATCTGACCTAACGTAGATGTGTGACATGTTTTATACTGTTATATCAGACCTAACTTAGTTGTGTGAGGAGTTTCATTCTGTTATATCTGACCTACCGTAGATGTGTGACATGTTTTATACTGTTATATCAGTCCTACCGTAGATGTGTGAGACGTTTTATAATTTTATATGAGACCTACCTTAGATTTGTGGGACGTTTTATAATGTTATATCAGACTTACTTTAGATGTGTGACATGTTTTATAATGTTATATCAGACCTACCTTAGATGTGTGACATGTTTTATAATGTTATATCAGACCTACCTTAGATGTGTGACATGTTTTGTACTGTTATATCAGACCTACTGTAGATGTGTGAGGTGTTTTATACTGTTATATAAGACCTACCTTAGATGTGTGAGATGTTTATATTGTTATATCAGACCTACCTTAGATGTGTGGGATGTTTTATATTGCTATATTAGACCTATTTAGATGTGTGAGATGTTTATGTTTAAAAACAAACCTACCGTTCGTAATTAGAAACATTTTTCTGATCGAAATATGATTTATCACATATGACTTTATCTCAACAGTGTTCAGACGTTCAAATAAACATTTCTTTTAAACATGTTATTTCTTGTCAGACGATTATTAATTAATTTGTTTTATTTTTATATATATGCTGACTTGCATTTTACTTGTCTTCTGTGAGCTTCATATCTTATTAAAGTATGGGGTTTATTAAATAAAATTTACAGTTCAATACTAATTATCATTCTTCTTTCAATAATGATAAGTTAAAGAAATATATTATTTTTTGTATCATGACATTTAATTAAATCTAGTATAATGTACCATTTGATTCCCTGTATGCTTAACCACGCCCCCACGTCTTCGCCATATTTTAAGGCGGGGCTAACAAACCTACCGTAGATGTGTGACGACCGTAGTCGTGTGAGAATTAATGTTAACCCCGTACATGTGACACAGTCGGAATGAAATGAAAGTAAAGTAAAATAGAGCCTTAAACACTACTTCTAAAAGGTAAATTGACTTAAATTGATTAATTAACATGTGTAAAAATGATTCAAACTGGTAATCTTGCATGTCATTGCGTAACAGAGCCAAAATTCCAAGTAGAGTCGAAATTTTTACTTGGTCATAATCCCAGAAAATAAACAAAGTCCGTACTGTTCGGTATAGAGCCGGATTGTTACAATATCTTTCGTTTTCTTTGAAACAATCATCATCACCAGCATCCCCAACAAAGCAATCACAGCTATCTTTATTACCACCACCAACCATGTATATGCCTTATATAGACACATAATAACATATACATACATGTATTACCAATTATAAACAATAACACGGTATGTGGCTTGTGTTGTGGTAGTCTTGTCCTTATACATTAAAGGAATCTTGAGTTGCTCAAGATGTCTATTTCAGGTGAATGTGATATCCATTGATTCCATTCACCCAGGAATTCCTGTGATGGTTGTAAATTAATAGATCATAGTTGCTAGTCTGCTTGAAGTTTGATATTCTGGTTGATAAAAGTTCTCTAGGGCGAAGGGGATATGTCATAAATGCAACCCATGACGCATTGTAAATCCTTCCTGTCCCCGTCATGAGGAGGAAGTGGGTTGGGCTATGTACATGGGGTCCCTTCAGTGGGACGTAAGGTATGGCTTATATGACCAAGGTTTGACCTTTGAATCTATAAGAAATAATAGATACAGTATAACCTCTGCTAACGGCACCTCTAACGAGCGGCAACCTCCGACGAGCAGCATGTTCGAATTCCCACCGTCGATTTTGCACTCTGTTTTACCTCTAATGAACGACACCTCCGCAGAGCGGTAAACGGCCGTTGAGATAAATTCCCATAATTCATTCTTAACCTCCGTACAGCGACACCAAGTCTAGCAAGTTAAATATCAATAATCGATAATTATCTATGACCGGAAGATTTAAACAATAAGCGATACCCTTAATCGTATAATACTACCCTAAAGTGTCATGTTGTTATATCATTTGACTAACAGGGGTTAATAAACAAGTGACATTTGGTTTCCATAACACCAACGAACGGCTCTAAGATGAGGAGCGCTTTGTTAGGTAGGCTGACATCATCAAGTATCAGTTGTACATACGCCCAGCTAGTTGACGATAGTAAATGAAACTTATTTGTTATTGTACTTATTATTCAAAACTTCGATGGAATGAAGTCTGTTTTTAAAGTTAAGTTGAGGTTTAAGAGCCGAATCAGATATTTACTCCCCAAAAGACGACGGTAATTCATGCTAAATATAATTCGCCATTAGACTGGTAGTGGTATAAAACAATTTTTACGGTACCAGAAACGATTGCTCTAGTGTATTGCTTTCTTTTGCGTAAAACTAACCATCATGTTAGGGATTTTTAACGGTTATAATGATTTATTTTAAAAACTTTGTAACCGTATTAAAACTTTTTACTTTTGTCGATCAGCGCCCGCTAATAATTGTATTTTCATTACGGAAGTTAATGGTAGAAGATATGTGACAAGTTAATGGTAGAAGATATGTGACAAGTTAATGGTAGAAGATATGTGGCAAGTTAATGGTGGAAGATATGTGACAAGTTAATGGTGGAAGATATGTGACAAGTTAATGGTAGAAAATATGTGACAAGTTAATGGTAGAAAATATATGACAAGTTAATGGTAGAAGATATGTGACAAGTTAATGGTAGAAGATATGTGACAAGTTAATGGTGGAAGATATGTGACAAGTTAATGGCGGAAGATATGTGACAAGTTAATGGCGGCAGATATGTGACAAGTTAATGGCGGAAGATATGTGACAAGTTAATGGTAGAAGATATGTGACAAGTTAATGGTGGAAGATATGTGCCAAGTTAATGGTGGAAGATATGTGACAAGTTAATGGTGGAAGATATGTGACAAGTTAATGGTGGAAGATATGTGACAAGTTAATGGTGGAAGATATGTGACAAGTTAATGGTGGAAGATATGTGACAAGTTAATGGTGGAAGATATGTGACAAGCAGAATGGTTATGACAGACTCTGAAGCTTGTATCGTTTGTTTTTCGTCAAAACATGAATAATTTCACGGTGAATGCGTTTGTTAAAATTTTTGTTGTAATACACCCATGAGTTTCCGAAAGTGTGTATTATGATTGAGTAAAGCTTCTAATGCCATATGATAAAGTTTTAGTCAAGATATTTTTAATAAAAATTAGGCTGCAAGTACAAAAGCAATGCATTCAGTCACCGTGAAATTATTCAAGCTTTGACTGTGAAGAAAAAATGGACAATCAGGGGCGGCGAAATCAAACGTCTGTATTGTCCGTGTTGTCCCAAGGCAAGTACGGACAAGTGGATTTTTTGATAATCTTATTCAATAATGTTCATACGGACAAGTAACTTTTACCAGTTGGCAATAACGGACAAGTAAACAATTTTAAGATTTCGCCGGCCCTGACAATATGTAACAAGAAAAATTATCACAGACACTCAAGTGTAAAGGTAACAGCTCATGGTACATCCTATGGTAAGTTAAGTCAGTAATAACTATTGAACTGATCCTCAATTGATATATGTTTATACCAGCCCCTTATATGACATGGTGAATTTACATGACTTACTAAGTAAATATAATTTTTGTTTTTAGCTCGACTTTACGAAGTAATGTAGAGCTCTCCTACTCGCCCCGGCGTCGGCGTCCGCGTCCACACTTCTGATTAAAGTTTTTGTGCAGTAAAATACTTTCTTCTATATCTTTGTTATTTCTTAAGATATTAACTTCAAACTTTAAATATATGTTCCTTACTATCAACCACATCTCATGTGACAAGGTCCATAACTCCAAACGCATTTTTTCAAGAATTATCTCCCCTTGAACTGATTGAAGTTTTTGTGCACAGATTAAAGTTTTTGTGCAGTAAAATACTTTCTTCTGTATCTTTGTTATTTCTTAAGATATTAACTTCAAACTTTAAATATATGTTCCTTTCTATCAACCACATCTCATGTGACATGGTCCATAACTCCGAATGCATTTTTTCAGAATTATCTCCCCTTGAACTTAGAGTTTTCTTTAAAAAATGTTTGTTTTTACTGCAACTGTTTTATTTCTTTAGGTATTGATTTCAAACTTTAAATATATGTTCCTTATTATCAACCACATCTCATGTGACAAGGTTCATAACTCCGTATGCATTATTTTCAAAGTTATTCCCCTTGAACTTATAGTTTTCTTTAATAAATATTTGTTTTTACTGCAACTGTTTTATTTCTTTAGGTATTGACTTTAAATATATGTTCCTTATTATCAACCACATCTCATGTGACAAGGTTCATAACTCCAAATATATTTATTTTCAGAATTATTTCCCCTTGAAATTAGAGTTTTCTTTAAAAAATGTTTGTTTTTACTGCAACTGTTTTATTTCTTCAGGTATTGACTTCAAACTTTAGATATATGTTCCTTATTATCAACCACATCTCATGTGACAAGATTCATAACTCCTTATACATTTTTTCAGAGTTATCCCCCTTGAACTTATAGTTTTCTATTTATTTCTTTTTTTTTTCTTTGAATTTGTTAAGGTTATATTTTCAAATTTTAAAATATGTATGTTCCTTATCATCAACCACATCTCCTGTGACAAACACTTACTAAGTCGAGCATGCTGTCTCCTCTGACAGCTCTTGTTTTATAGAGCGGTACATATTCTGTTCTAGCAGTGTAATCGTTCCTTAATATAACATTCTTCAAATTGAAGTACATGTACATAGAATTATCTGAGACGCAACATTCATACTTTTGCTTTGAATTGTATATAAGTATTTCGATGGGTAAGTACAAAACTAGTAAGTAGTCTACATCCTAATTTATTTAGATGTAGTTAAGACTATCTTTTCCCTTACCCACAGATGATATGGGCTAGTTAAAAAAAATGGCTAGTTTTAGTTTTTAATGAATAAAACATTTGCAACAGAGTTTAGGATCTTCTTTTTGTTCTTCAGAGGTGTCTACTAGTGTTTTCTAATGTTTTGTAAAGTTTCATCAAAATTGAACCATCCGTTTTTTAAATAATATAAAAAAATGGGCCAAAAATGTCAGGAGTGTGACAAAAAAGTGTGACAATTTTACAGATCCTGTTTGTTCAGACAATGTCATATGTATAAAACATTTATGTTAGCATGTTTTTAGGTGGTTTTAGCAAACATGGTTCAAGTTATCTGGTGTGGGGCCAGCATTAGACCAGAATACCTTCATCCCCATATTTGTTTTATCGTATTTGAAATGGAATTTAAAAGTGTGTTTGTAGAACAGAAGTGATGGTTGACACAGTGAGACATCATCAATATCTTGGTATGAGTTTTATGCATGATATTACGAGTACACTATTTTATCGCTGCGTATAACTAAATGAATTTTCCATGATTACTTACGGCAGTTATATACTTGGGATTGTTTAATTGAGTAACTTTGGCGGACTCTTACCGTATCAGCTAAATGATGTCCAAACTACACTATGTACTAATTAAAGTCAACTTAACTCAGAAATTGGAGCAAAAGTTACTTCTTTCTGCTAAAAGCACGTCATTGTACAATACTTCATACAACTATATATTCCTAGGTGTCACAAGGTTTCAATCACATCGATCGAAGCCATATTGCACATAACCTACTCAAAACAACCATACTTTATGATGGTTTCAATCACACTATTATTATAGTTAATTAAAGCCAATTACTGATTCCAGCTCTATTAATAATAAGTTCTGACAGAAATGATGTTAAAACGACTCCTAGTCCTTAAATTGCTAGTTGTATGCAGTTAACTAGTGTATACTGTATCACGTTTACATTTTAAAAATGATCTATCGTATTACAATGGCATTCACATGGGTGAAAATTTCAGGACTGGTCCAGAAATTCAGGGTTTTTTCCCTGTTTAAATGATGTAAAAATCGTAAAATTTCAGGCTTAGAACATTTCAAATTTACAATCATTTATAAGTGTGGGGTCTTGTTCAAACATCAGAACAAAATTGAAAGTATGAGAAATATTTTGGCTACTTATTTCTATAGATTCATATTATAACTAATTCATGTACTTGTATTTGTAATTTTAGATTATGGGTAAAAAATGGTAAAAGGGATTTAAAATTGGTTGTTAGTTGTAATAATGTACAACTTCTTATGTATACTTGTTCTGTAAGTATTGGTAAGTACTGTACATCATTTGAAGTAAAATTTTGGTAAATTTTAATGGTTTTGCGGTGGTAACAACAGATTGTACGGGTTATATAACTGGGGTCAGTCAATTAACTCACTGTTCATATGGAGGCTAAATCTCTGGATTTAGCTTTATACCACTTACTTTGTGCATACTTCCGCCAGTGACTGAAAATTCCCTTGGAAAACTATCTCCTTTCAGTGTTCTACAATGACAAGTCTTCTCGTGCTTTTTGAATATGAAAAATGATGATAAGTTTTACAGGGTTTTTACATAAGTATAAAACTGGCGTTGGAGCTGTAATGCGCAGCCAATAATATACACGTTTCTGCTGAGCCTCTAGTAGATATCATGTAAATCTGACTAGACTTAAATTACTTACAGCTCTTTAAATCTTTGAGTAGATGTGGTTTTTATCGTTTCTTTCACCAAACCGTTGTATTTGTGATGACATAGTCACATGGTATTTCTATTGTGTTTGATATTGTTTTATTTGCGGTCAATATTTTCAAGGATAAGATGTTTTAAACTATGATTCAACAATAATTTTAATAGAATAAGTCAGTTATGTCAGTAATGAACGATGAGAACCTTCAGTGACTTGATCTATGATCAAGTTATTTTATTTATTTAAAATGTCAGTGCATTTAACACATGGACCTGGCCGAGGTTCAATAATTTTATAACTAAGTACATGTACATGTTTAATAAAGGTTTTCTGGTATAAAATGTAGTCGTGTTTGGAACAACATGAAAACAAATCTGTTATTTATTGTAAATGAAGTAGTTTTACATTCAAGTCTGCTTCCTGGTCTCTCAGTTAGATTTCAGTAACCAGATGATGACCGAGTTAAAGAACATGTATACAAGTATTAGTACTAATGTTGTTATTATATAAAGATCGTGGTCAAAGATTGGATCGAACCATGATCTTACGAGTCAGAAGTGAAAACTTTAATCTATGCAAATGGAAGCTTTCTTCATGACAAGTGAATATATTATCATATCTCTGCTACGTTCACTACCTTCTTACCAGAAATTCTCCTCGATTTTCTGGCGCTTAAATATCTATGAGGCATTCTATGGGTGCAAATAAACTTGTTGAATATTAACTTTGCCCAAGATGGTGATTCCACAACCTTCTGAGTAGTAAACAGACATTGCGATAAAAGCTTGTCTTGAAGACAGTAAAAGAAAGTTATACCTCGGCTACATGTACAAACACTACCTCCTATATAGAGTTTGTCCTTGAATAACTAGAGCATTGTCCCTGCTAGGATCAAAACAACAGTTATGAATGTTAAAATGTTAGTGTGGTAATAAGTCTGCTTCTTTATTTGTATATATTCAGCCAACTACAATTTTTGTATGACATAACTCCTGATCATTGAAATCTCCTCCAGGAAGGTGACTCTTCACATTATCAATTTACATCTGGGTGAAGTGGAGCTAATGTACATGTAGATTAATTTCTTACTCCAGGAAATGGGCAGTGCCCCAAGTGGTGTTCGAACCTGGGAGTTCTTAAGCACTCATTCTATTGCTGGACCTCTGCTTCATAAGCCATAAGCAGACTCTATTATCTTGCAGTAGATACATTGTTATTGTAAAAATATTTGTCTGTAAAACTTGTATTTTAATACAGGAAACTTATCTGAACTTTTGTGCAGTATTCCTTCAATTTCATTTTTGTTGACCTTTTTCAGCAAAAGTTCATGTCTCAGACATACATGTATATATATAACTAGATTGGTTTTATGATGGTAGTGTATTTGTGTATTAAAAATAATAGATTTCTTCTATCATGGTGAAAGTGCATGGATGACAATAGATCTAGGGTAATGTAGAAGTACTGATCTAGTATTCAACATTATATATTGTTAAATTTTACTTAAACATCAGGGGCCACTTTCACGAAACAACTTAAGTTCATTTTTAAACTTAAGTTGTTGCTTAAGTCTAGTTTTTATCTTATCACTGTTTCACAAAAAAACTTAAGTCGATTTTGAAACATAAACTTAAGACAAAACTTAAGTCACCTAGGGAGGTGACTTAAGTCTAAAACAGGGGACTTAAGTCAGAAATTTCAATATGGCTGCGCCCAATGTATTAATTCGGAGATGTCATTTGAGTAGGCCGCAAATAATTAGAATATATTTAACCCATTAGAAGCGTTTGACGATCAATACTCAATAAATATGTACAGGTTATCCAGGCAAGCAAGTTACCTACAAGCAGGTCACATAGTTTGCCAGTTTACGTGACAGTTCTTGATGCATTAAAGTTCTATGCTACTGGCAATTATAACAGAATTCAAATTGCATGACTCATGGAATAAATGGCATTCAAATACATATATGTACCACTATTTCTATGAAGAGGCAAACAAATAAAAATGCGTGTAAAGATAATTAAAGCTACCCGACAACAAAATTGAGATTGAATGCAAAATAAAAGCAAACAAATTAAATTATGTATCAGTGAATGTTAAAAAGCAACGAAATGCAGAATTTAAATAAGAAAATATTGATTTACCTTTTCATTGATAGCCTCACAAATCCAAATATTTGGCTGCTTTCTAATTAGTCATGAAAGCTTTGCCTGCAGAGTGATTTTGTTTTGTTTTTCAAACTCTACATATATATATTACATCAACCTTTTTTGTTTTACTTTCGTTCCCTGTTTGTACAAGGATATCACGAGGACATCGTGTATTGATATTCAATGTGTTTGTGTGATGTGTATATAAGTCATTGCTAAAAGATTGTACGTGTATTACATCATACTATTGATGATTTACACATTGCCGGTTTAAATTTGACAGATTTAACAGCGTAGCTATGAAACATTGATATAGTAAAAACTTAAGACCAGACTTAAGTCAGGAACAGATAAGATTGTCTCAAGTTTTTTCGAGAAACTGACTTAGTAAAAACTTAAGTTCACCACAACTTTTAACTTAAGTCCAAGCTTAAGTCTTGACTTATGAAAAAACTTAAGATTTTTTGTGAAAGTGGCCCCAGTTGTACATACATTATACATAATTCCCCTAGGATAAAGTTTATCAACTATGAGTACAGAAGTACTTTAATCAGTGGGGTTTATGTATGCACCTCTGTTATTTAAAATAAAGTATAACAATATTACTGAAACAATATAATATAGTGAAAGTTTTGTCAACACAGATATAATGTATTCAGCACAGTATATTAATTATCATATATATTCAACAGGGGCTGATCCAGAATTTTTTTCTAGGGGGGGTCCAAACTTTTCTTGGGGGTCGGAACTTTTCTACAGGGGGGGGTGTTTTGAACCTCGAACTACAACCACATTATACACGTTTTGCAGAAAAAATGCAACATATTGACAATAAAAACTACATTACCATTAAGTCCATGTTAAGCACCGAGAAAAATTGCTTCATGCTACTTAAAAATGACTTACAGGCAAGAAATACACTAATGAACAGGTACATTTTCCAATTCAAGGGGGGTGGTGTCCGGACCCCCCTCCCCCTGCTGGGTTTGCTTATGTTCAAGCAATTCCCTTCATGCCATTTTGTTTAATGTTGAAGAAATCAATGAAAGGTGTATGACCAGTAATTGGATATTAACTTTAGACCCTGAAACTAACCAGCTCACTAGCTTACATGTAAACCAAATACAGTACCCATCGAAAGTTTGGAGGCTAGAAATCAACTACAATTCTTGCATTTTGATGATTCTTGTGATAGAATCATAATACTTAATATGTTTAAGTATGAATTTCATGGATGCAACACATTAAAAGATTCAACATCTGACATTCTGAAGCCAGCAAAATCAATTTAATTCTCTACCATAACATAGTTTTTATGCTATTCTTGTAATCTTAATTTTAAGTATATTGATAATCGAAACAATAAAGCAAAACTAAAAGGCGTTTTAAATTAAACATTTATCAAATTTTAAATAACAGTTTTTCAATAGGACTACAAAATGAAAATGTCTCCAAACTTTTGGTGGGTACTGTAGTTGCACAATAGACAAGGGTTCTTTATGTAACATCAAGTGACTGTCTGTAGCTCTACCACTCGGGCTCTGGTGGTCATTTTCACAAAATCTTTACGCTAAAATCATCTTAAGTCCAAGGCTGGAAACATGCATAATCCTTCATTCTTTGTCCAGTTAATTGATTTTTTTAAAAATTGTTTAGAATAATAAATACTAACTGAAATTCATATAATTTTATTATATCATTTAGGCTTTGAACTTTAATTTTTTTAAATTGACTTATGATAATTTTTTTGGAAAGATTTTTGAGAAAATGACCAATGGAATATATCCCTCTAGTGTTTGGGACAAAATATCAAAATAAAATGGACTCCACTTGTGATGATAATAAGTAAGGATATAAAATAAAAAGGAACTCTGACGATTAAACACTGTTTATTTGTGATAGAGCCTTAACAATAATATAGTAAGATTAATCAAGTGAGTATTTAAACTAGAGTAAAATAATCAACCATTGACAATATTTTCCTAAATTCATTAAAAAATATTTGTTAGCAGTCAAATGCAACTGTTCTGCCAACAGACTATGGTTTTCTAAAGAATTTAGTATTAGAGAAAAAGAGACATTGTTCATTATAAATACGTCATTAAGCCCCCAAATTAAGAAAAGAGTAAAGTTCAGACTGTGAAGACAAGCAGACTGTTAAGACAAGTGTGAGGTCATAGAACGGTGGAACATCATTAGTATGGAAAATGGCCGATGTACGCTACAGTTATATTAGCTATTAGAGTAAGACTTACTGAATTATGATACGACTTTTATCAACATTGATGTATGAAGTAAAGGGCTTATTTAGCATGTAATGAATAATATTAAACAAGCAGAGGCAGTGTAGATTTAAAACAAATTGGATTGAAATATAACAAGTGTATGCAACATTTGGACCAAGTAGTGTAGCTGGGCACTACAATATTAAAAGTACATTATATATATACAAGTACACTAAGAAAAATATAGCCAAAGTACCTCGCTAAGTCATTGCTTAAGATATGAAAAATGAAAACATTCATAATAATTTGTATTAAGCTTTTAAAAGATAAAGTAATAAGTATTCCTAATGACCTTCAAAAAACAATAATTTATAAGTGAATGTTCTCATACAATAATTGGTAAATAAAAAAAAATTCTGTATGTGAATTCTTACTACAGTACATCAGGGGTGCGTTGCCTAACGATTTCGCTATATATCGCTTTGAAAAAGTGCTTTCTTGTAGCGCTTCTTCTTAGGTAACGGCTTGCTATTTACACCACAAATCAAGATGGCAGCCTGTGCTGATTAACACTTTTGCGCTCATTGCAAATTTATTTTTTTGGGGGTGATTTCAAACTAAATTAGTCTTTAATAAGTATAAAATCATTGCAAAAATATATGTTTAAATGAACAACTACAAATATTTATTGATTTCAATTCATCTTCAGTCAGTCAAACATAAAAACCAAATTGTCGGCAAGCAGGAAGTTACAATACTGCGGAGGCAGCCATTTTGATTTGATACAGCACTCTAGGGTAGCGAAGATTTTTGCTAGCTGTCGCTACGTAGCGAAATGAAGCGATATCTTGTAGTCGTTTCCTATGATATTGCTTTGTAGAGATACCTAGCGAAATGCTTAGGCAATGCGCCCCAGTACCAACTATCAACAAAAATAGCCGTATTTATGCACCATGATTAGCAAATCGGCTGGGTTTACGCATACACCACTGACAGTTAAATTAAATTCATCAAAACTAAAGCAAAAGTTCAAATAGTGTTATTGACTTATATTATTAAAATTACTATAGAAAACTAAATTAACAGTTTCCAGTCACGCTCATTGTCTATTAGGTGCACCTAAGCTTAAATCCTTACAATTCTATATAGACACATTTAAAATGAAATTGAATCAGCACCCACACAATCGATTTTAGACGTATGGAGTCGTTTCAGCCCTAATGTTAAACTCTTTTTACTTATTTGTCACTGAATTTTGAACATTCTATTTTATTGACATGACTTCTTGATACATTAAGTTTTGATTCATTCTTCAGTTTTAAGGTCACAGCAAATTGGTTGGAAAAACTTGAAAATGATTTTATTTGACATAAGATTGTAAGACTTAAGCAATGTGGCCAGCAGGATAGGAAAATAGGTAAATACTAATGATATTATTACAGATGAAGATTTCAAGAAATGAAGAAAAATTGAAGTGATTTTCCTTCGAAAAATTGTAGCTGTGTGTTTAAGGGGCAGAATAATCCCCATGCTATAATTTAAAGTGTTACTCTATTCAATGGATAAAGAACAGAAGAAGAATCAAAGCATTGTGAGGAAGATAAACTAAATTCAGTATTGATATTTGTGATTAACTATTGTCTTGTATTTTGAGAACCATGTAATAGTAAACAATGTTGAACTTTCCCTTGATTATCTTTCATATAGGTTGTCGGATTTAACGCGCAAAAATGAATGAATATATTTCATGGTTTACAAAGTTTTCTAAACTTGGCTAACAATTGTACAAGAATATGCATCTAGGGCAAGTTCAACCTTGTTTATTAATAGGTTCAGCTCACCTGATCACTAAGTGATTATTGTGAGTTATTTTAGTGAGAGGTTTATCCAATGATATACATTGTAAGTCATTGCACTTCCATTGCTAAACAGCCTTGTGGCTACACCTAGATTTCAATTCTATCTAAAAAAATTAATTTACTCTTAAAACTTTTAAAAACTTGATAAAAATTGAATTTAAATCTTTATCTAAAATAATTAGCTGTACTATTGATACATATTTTAACACAAAACAATTTTCTGCACCAAATGTTATTGAAAGCACCATAGTGTATGTTTATTAAGTAGTGACTTGCCAAAACTTCCATTTCCAAAAAAAATATATAAGCCTGTAATTTATTATTCAATGATGATAATCTGTCATTGTTGCAATATTTACTAAAATTCTTGTTTATTTGAAGTCGACTGAGAAAAAACATTAGAATCTTATTAAAACATTAAAAGAAATATAGAATCTTATTAAACATTAAAAGAAATATATTATATAAATAACACATGGCAGTTATGGTGACAGTACAGATTATCAACCCGAGGAAAATAACATCAACCGAGGCGCTAGCAGAGGTTGATATAATTTTCCAAGGGTTGATAATCTGTACTGTCACCCTCACTGCCATGTGTTATTTGTTTTATTATACCAAACAAAACTGTAACATGTAAATATTCATTGAACAACAAATAACACACAGTAAAGAAAACAATCAGTACAATAAAAAAAACTGAATTATATCACTAATATACCCTGCTGCAACCGGGATTCAAACCCGCGATCTCAGGATTCGAAGTCAGACATGCTAACCACTACACCACAGTCGCAGCTATTTACAGCTACTAATCGTTAATAAGTGGTCTCCCTTAGATAGCGGGTAATATTACCATGTGATCGAACAAAATATCACCCGCTCCAGTATAGGGCTTTAGCATAGGGAAATTCCAGTGAGGTATAATAAATGTTAATATCATACATTCAATTGACATTGTGAATGGGTTGGTTAATCATATCTTGAAATGACACATTTCAATGCAAAACTTTGTGGCTTAGTAAAGAGCAACAATATTAACCTGAGCTTGAACTTTTAATATAATAATTTAACACTTCATTTACATTTAATCCTGAGTTCCCGCATGCATGTATACAGTTATACACATATTTATAATAACCTATATGTAAGTGACTATAGATCAACCTTTTAAACATAGCATGTCATTGTACTTTTAATTTTGGACACATTAGTTTTGAGGGAATAACATGATAAGTCCGCAATATTGTGGCATAGTTTCAAGGTATTCATTCTAAAGAAAACAAAAAAATTGTTCAGAATGTGAATCTTGCTGAAAGCTTTCAATAAAGCGCCATTTACAAACAAAAACAAAAATAGACTGTTAATACCGAGTTAATATATTCTTGCATAAAGGTCAAGTTCAGGTTAATATTGTCAGACTATACATACACTATTTATAATTAACTATAAATATTATACATGTATGTTTATCAGCTATGGGCTATGTTAAACCAAGTATAATACATATATACATTACATACAGAGAATCTACATGATTAAAATATTGGAATATATATATGAAATTATTATAATATTGAACTCTTAATAAAGGTGATGTAGTACTGGCATCACCTTATGACACAAATTGAATCGACAAGTCAAGTTTTTAAGTTCATAACTATACCTGACCTATTGTTCTAATTGAAACTAATAAGGCTAATTTCAAGGGAGCTAAATCAGCATCTATACTCCTATGTTTAAAACAGTTATTTCCCTTGGTATACCAGACAATGAAATAAAAGAAATTTACACACCGCTTCCTTTGTTTAACATGGGTTAATATACTTCGGAATCACCTAGTAAAACATAAGATTTGACAAGAGCGAGTTGTTCTTTTTCACGTGAGCGAGTTGATATTTAGATATCAACCTGGCCACGTGAAAAAAAAAACCTGCCCTCGTGAAATTTTAAGTCCTGTGTTTAATGGAGCACAGTCTTCGTGTTTGTTTAGAATTTAAATAAACGCGAACTGCTTAATTTTGAAAGATTGTCTTTACTAACAAAACTGACTGTATTTTCATGAAGCGTTTATTACAAAACTTAAATTTCTTCGGAAATATGTACAGAACTTAAGATTTATTCGAAAGAAATGAAAATGAATACGTTGTATTTATATTATTCATGTAATGATTTAATAGTGACATTAACCATCTAAAATACTTCCAAGCTATTTTCCAATTCTAGCTCATTGACTTACATTATTACTACCAAACTAAATATGATCAAGAATAAGTAAATATGTACGACAATACTGTCCATACGTATTTCCAACATGTAAGGTGTATATTTGCGTAATTTACCGAAAAAGGGAAGATGGCATTGAATATATCAGCTTGAATAAAAATTGAACGATACAATGAATCTAGAAACTTATTCATGCATTTATTGTTAATTAACAAATATTATTTACCGTATCTAAAATATGTAACCAAATAACGCTAGTTAATTAACTAAATCCACTAAAGGCTCGTAAGAGAAAAAGATGCACTCGAAACAAATTCGTTTGTATAATGTAGTCCATGCCTAATATATGTACATGCGTAACTAATCACTTGAATCGTTGTGTAAGTCGGATATAAACCTCGTGCTACGGATTTTCTGTGTTAAAACAACCTGGCCTTGGACTTCTCAAAATCCTCAAACGCTATGCGTTTTCGGATTTTCACAAGAAGTCCAAAGCCAGGTTGTTCTAACTCAGAAAACCCTTGCACTCAGTTTATATCCTTTACATAATATATACTGATACCGTCATGCTTTAACATTTTACACTATTTCTATTGTAAAATTTAGAAAGCTCAAACTAAAAGTTTGTGACAAAAGGTTTAAGCAAACAGGAGATTGACCATATTTCATTATAAACATACATAAAATAATATACAAGTCTGTTGACTTCCCTATTCTGTATTTACCAAGGACCATTTATTTTTAACCTGGGTTGATAGCGCAGTTGGTAGCACGCTGGGATTTGAAATCTTGTGCCCGATGGGGTGTGGGTTAGAATCCCACCCAAGGAGGTTATACCCTTCCATGAAAATTTGACAATAATGTCGATTTTCCTCCATTGATAAGATAATATGGAGAAGTTTTCCGGCCTTGTGGAAGGGTAGGCGAGTACTGGTTATAGACAATGGTCCAGGAAAGCTAGGTTATGTGTGCTGGACGCTGTAAAATGACCTAAATTGTGTTGACACCGCGTTAACTCCAATAAATAAATAAATAAACAATAAATAAATAAAGGCTTTTTTAACAGGCCCTAAAAAAATTCTCAAGATATAATGCTTTATACTGCCTGTGCTCAGCTACCACAAGCTATATTTGTTGGTTTAGTTCACTGTGCCAGATTATCATAAATTAACAAAAAATAGTGTTCTAAATAGTGTAACAGAATATATTAAAGCACTTAAATTTGTATAACATTGTACTGGTAATACTTCAACAGCCATGTATATGTAGGTTTTTTTTAGTACTTTTTTTTACTTTCTCACTCAGTGTCCAATTAATCAGTTTCTGTTGATCAATTTTGAATAGTATTCATCTTCTATTTGGTATTATCAGATGACTAGATCTTCTGTAACCTTCATCTTACACAGTACACAAATGTCTTAATTATTCCGATGGAGTGTGATGTTTGACTCTCAAGTACAATATTCAGATCTTAAGCTAATAATTTGCGACCGCAACTTATTTGGTTGGAGAAAGTACATCAGCCTGTACTGTTACATACACCTCATCATGCCGAGTTAATTTATTGAAGTTTAGTCAGTAGAGACTTTATTAAAGGTGTTGTTACCGTCCAGATTTAGCAGGCATGAATCTCCTTCCCTGAGTATCATAGTATTACTGAAAATAAACATCAGGTCTATAAGAATAAATGTATTCAAAACTAGTACATTGTATTGTAAAATAATTGAATCTCCTGCGCAGACATATGGGTGGGATTATGGGAACTTGGCACCATAGCAAGTAATTCAGTTTAAACTAAACCAGCTCAAGAAAACCAAAGAATAATCCTGTCTCCATTCTTCATTGATTTATACAAAAACTCAATTGTTATCAAATTATGTTGCCACAGATGAGTGACTTTGCTACTTAAGTTACAATTGCATGATGGAACTTGATCTAAAATTGATGCGCAACGCGAGAAAAGGGCCCTTAAGCTCTTTGACGTTATTTGCGGTAAATGTCACAAATGTTATCGAGGTCAATTTTAGCGTACATGTGTCACGTCCGTGATTATTGCATTGTTTACCCCCACATCTATGAGTTGAATCTTAGAAATTCATTACGATTGCTGAGCAAGATGACACTTGTGAGGTAAGGTGAAGCCATTGCTAATAAGACTGTCTGTATAAGTTTTCCAAGGGCGCAACACCTTATGACATATAAGTATTATAGAAACGTGTTTCCATCTACCTATACATCATGATAATAAAACTCCAAATTGGTGTAAGATAAAGATGGTTCTTGCTTAATTACCATTATAACTAACTATGAGTTTGTGGGACAACTCAATCCGTTAGTAGGAGATTGAGTAGTCTCGGGTTGAGTTGTTCTGACGCTTCCGTTACGGAATGTTTTGGAACGTACAAGGTAACTGAACACTGCAGTTTTGTCATACGAAACTGATTTTATTTCGTTAAGAATAATTACATAACAGTTAATTGAAAAAATAGTGGCAATATTAAGTTACAATATGTATGTACACTTTGTACTACAGTGATGTTTTATCTTACAAATTGTTTAAACCTGACCCACACATGAGAAGGCCTAGGTTTTAGAAGTAAAAGGTGTTTTATTTCTGTTGTTTTCTGTTTAACCCATAACCGGTATCAAAGCGTTGTCATGCAATCTGTCATAAAAGGACATTACCTTGTTAATAATAGAGCAAACAAATTATACACAGGTCATAATGTTAGCAAGTTCCGTATTACGTAAATGTTTTCCATTTTATATTGAACTAAATATTTTTATCTTTCACCTGCATTTGGACTTTATATGTGTTAAACATCATATAATTGACATTCAAAGTTATAAGTAAATAATGTTCTCATTTTTTGCCATGTGGATAAATTACCTCAATATCAGTCTTTGTAAAGTCTGCCGTGATACGATGTTACTGAAGGAAGAATATTAAGTTTTAGTAAGCTTCATTTTGCTTGAAAATCATGTTACATTTTACGTGTGTAATAATGTGAAATTAACTACTATTTATCTCAACCTCCTGTGGAAGAAAGTAAAATGTCAATTATAATAATTAGACTCTAATTTTTTGCAAACCCGCCATTATGAATACCTGCAAAATTAGGATAGTGAAAATATGAAGAAAAATCAAAATTAGCGTTACCATGTTACAAGTATTGCATGATTACAATTCGCATGAAAGCTACGACAATGCTGACATAAAGATATGTTCGGAGAGTATTGTATTGATCGTTATCATTAAAAGCAGTTCACATACTGGTATTAGTTCAACATTTTGAGACTCCTATTCATATCTTTCAAAAATATGTACGGACCTATACATTTTGTAGGGTCCTGTTTTTGGCGATTAAAATGTGTTTTCGTACAAATTGGTACATACGCATTCATGTACTTGTATAACAATAGTGAAAATGAGTTAAATATCAAATTATGTTAGCTGTACCATTTATTATCAGTATAGCATACATCGTTCATGACAACTCTAACTAATACCTACAAAGTTGCCAATGATAACAGTTTGCTAAATTTTAACGCTCTAACAACAATTTCAAAGGAAATTCGGCGTCGTTAGACATCGATTACAATAAACCTTCACATTTTTGTTTGTTGTGCCATAAATAAAACAATGCCGTTAGTTTCAATGCATTTTTGTTTCACAGATTTTATAATGCTAATGAGATTGAAGTTACTAGTTGGGACCACAAATATACGGTTGCTACATATAGTAAACTGTCAGTATGGACTGCTTTTAGGGCTTATACATGAAAACTTTCTTTAAGTCAACTGTAAACTGAAAATCAATTTAAATTCGAGATTATTTTAGTATAAATGCAAAGAATGTTTAATTCTTAAAAACCCTTCTTGATAAAACTAATTCCAAATGCCTATTATAGTCAATTTACTATGTCATTCAGTTGCCCTATGACCAACAAAAACGCGACGTTTAACGTGACGTCGCTTTTTTTTTCTTGGACGGATTATCGAATTTAAAATCGTCATAGCAACGTCATTAATTGAGATATTTTGATAAATTATACCATTTTGGAAATTACGAAGCCTACTCTTTCATTTTCTGTAAAAATCTCAATTTCGAAAAATTTTACCATAAGGGCCCTTTTCTCGCGTTGCGCATCAATTATTTTTTCACGAGCTTTTTATGATGATAATGTTTAAGCTAAAGATTATGTATAGGAGCAGAGGTACAAAACAGCACTTGTACTCCTCTGCCTTAAGTTTGTTTTATGGTAACGTGGTATAGTGGGTGCTAGTTAACAAGTCCTAAAGGCAATGGATTCAAATCTTAGTTTTGACCATGGAATTTTTATCTGGTTACAGTAAGAAAATAGAGGCATGTACGAACAGATACAGCAGTTACTCATAGATAGATTATAATGGTTTGGAAAGTTTAACTCATATTCATGAGGTAAATTTGACTGATAATCTTAGCCAATAAACCATTGACCTGACTTATATGAAAAATTAAGAATGACTAATAAACAAACACATACCATGATAAACCTGTGACAATCTTCATTTACATTCTACTATCATACCATCCTCATCACAACCGTTATAATCATAACTGTAAGACTTCTATAATGTTTCACTGAAAAATACAAATCAAATTATAAATGATACTATGTGCATAAAGAGCAGGAGGGAGGTCCGCTGAAAGGGTTCAATTTAAAAACATCTAGACTTCACTTTTGAACACATTAACATCCTAAATTATAAGGAAGAAGCATTTGTGTATGATTATTACTGTAAATAGCATAAATCTTCATAATGGTCAAGATATATTGAATATGAAATAGTATTGCACATTAAACATGCACATTGAGATATAGCTGGCCAAACACAAAATGGTTAATCCCTAGAGAGGGGTGGGGTCAGCAGGTATAGACTTAAGCAGGTCACAATAGCAAACAAATAAATATAAAGTCCAACAATATTAACCTGAGCTTGACCTTTATGCAAGAATATATTAAACTTCTATTTTTGTCTTCATTTGTAAATCGTGCTTTATTGAAAGCTTTCGGTCAAACAAAGTTACTGAACAATAAATTTTGTTTTTATAAGAATAAATACATGTGGCACATTATTGCAGACTTTTGTGTTTTCTCACAAAGGAATGAGTAAAAAATTATAAATACAATAACATGCCATGTTTAAGAATTTGATTAGTCACATAGGTTGATATAAACACTTGTATAATTGTATATACACATACGGAAACTCATGATTTAATGTAAGTGAAGCGTGTAATTATTATAATAAGGTAGTTCGAGCTGAGGTGAATATTGTTGGACTATACACAAAACTAGTTATTTATACCTGAATGTACTTCAAAGGAATTGTAACCAATTTTAGGATGTTTACAACAGTAGTAAATACAGATGTATGTTCAACCATATAAATGTTTACCATACAAGAAAAATCACCAAGATACATGTTTGTATTCACTTTGATGAAAAGTCCCATGCTTAATAATTTGCATGTACCTAAAAACGAATGTCTAATCAAGAGAATGTGACAATACAGACAACAATTAACATTAGTGGCTGTGCAAAACTAAACATTTGTTCCATAGATATAACCTTTTATCACCAAGCTTGAGGTAGAATTAACATGTAGCATTTTTCTTAGAAAACTAATTAAGCACTGTATTTCTAACATTTTTATTACGATGAATGATTTTATTACTATATTGGCCATTTTCAAATATCAAAGGGAGATGATAAAAATGATAAACTTGATGTAATGACTGAAAGCTACATTTGATATCAATTATCTATAAATGGTTGTAAATTGACATTATATGGATTCTACCTCAAATTGATATTGACTTCACTTGAAGCATTACAGCACATATTCAAATGAACTTAAGTCTTACAGTTGATGAGACAATAAATGAAAACTTGAGTAATTTTAAAATGGCCAGGTGATTTCATATGAAAACTACACACTGGAGGATAGATACATATATTGGTTTAATCATGACTAAGTCATTGGAAATAGTTATCCATTTTATGTGGTTGCTCCCCTTTTGTCCAGACTGGCAACTGGCTTGAACCTACTTGAACCTCAGCCATTACATCATTAAGAATGTCTGTAGATTTTTTATGAGGCCTAAACCTAGAAATGACAAGAAAATAACTTCTATGAGTAATACCAATATATACACTCGCATAAAATAATTAGTTAGAAAATATTCTACCAGTCAATTATAAAAGATTATTTCTTAAAATAATTCTTTTCATTGCATTAAAAATTATTGCACCAACTATCAGATATAGGTTTAGACCTTTTACATAGTTCAAGGTAGGGTTACCCACAAGCAGACTGTCAACCAATTAAGATATATTCAAGGTAATCCAAAGCGTTTAATTATTTCAAAAATGTACCCTTTTTACTCTATCTGTTTGTTTTTATTTTATTTTATCAATGTTTTCAATACTATGCAAGGATTTTCTCTATCATGGTTATTAAACAAAATGAATTAAGTACTAGATAATTGTTTTAAAAATCAGAATTACAGTGTGCAGACTTACATGAAATGTGATTAATCATAAAGAGACATAAAAAATGTAACCCCTATTGAAAAACAAAACACATTAATTTGTTGACAGACTGCAAAAACCATTTAGACATTCACATGATGGGTGGGTGCTTGTACCTAAGCTTAATCATGTGAACCAATGTGCTGGCACGAACCTTCCAGCTGGGCAGTCTGAAAGCAGACATTTAGATATAACCAACAGCTTATATAAAGCTGCATACATGTGGCCTCCATCCTACCCCTTTATAGCCACCCTTCACCTCCTTGTATAATATCACCAGTTTGGATACGAACAAAGATTAATCACAATTACTATGCTTGAACATTTGTTCAAGATAGTTAACTTCTTCAGTTGTTTCTCCACATAGTAAACAAGTAACTCAGCTCCATCATTGTTGTTGCAGCATATGTATACTAACATATTAGTAATCAAATCTCTCTGTGCCTAAAATATAAAAAAACATTATTAAACAATTCTGTCTGCGTCTAAAATCTAAAAAGTCACATTATTATGTTCTTCCTGTGAATATAAGTAATATGATTAATAATTGGGCCATTTGTAAATACAAAATAAGTCAGATGTCAAAGTTGTATTGTTGTAAATTATATACGAGTATGGTTTTAAATTTGTATTGTTAAGCTTAGTTGGGAAATGATGATTAAAAGTCACATATGCATTAGAAAGATTTAAGTAATAATAAGAATGATACAGTACTTTGGTCTATTGATCATGTTTGATGTTCCTGTGTTGATCTACCGATGGTTTGATGTTCTTGTGTTGATCTATCGATGGTTTGATGTTCTTGTGTTGATCTATCGATGGTTTGATGTTCTTGTGTTGATCTATCGATGGTTGGATGTTCTTGTGTTGATCTATCGATGGTTTGATGTTCTTGTGTTGATCTATCGATGGTTGGATGTTCTTGTGTTGATTTACTGATGGTTTGATGCTCTTGTATTGATGTGTTGATGTTGTGATCCTCTTGTAGTACTGATAACACTTGTTTTAAACTGTAAAATTAACAAAAAATGCAAATTAAAAAACTTATATTATTGTTCAACCCTGAAAAATACATATTTCCCACATCATGCCAAATCACATACTACCCTATTCTTAACAGACATAAAGGTAGACACACTCAAAAGATATTATTATAAACTATCACTTCCTAATGAGAACCTTGAATCTGTTGAAAAGTTAAAAAATTTAAACATCATCAAAAAGTTCCTATATTACTTATTGTTGTATTAATTGCACGTACAATATTTTCTAAGCATAGAATAAACACCCAGATTAAAAAATAATTAATATGACACAAAATATGAATGCTTTTAACTTGATATGAAAACAAGAAGATCCATCGTATCCTGGATGACTCACCAAAGAACTAAATTCTAAGGGCATCTAACAAACTATGGTTTATGGTTCCTGACAAGACATTTTTCAAAAAGAAATTGTTTATGACAGATGGGCACATACACATGTATATACACATCAGGCCAGACTCCCACAATACATGTAGCTCACCTTGAGCACTTTGTGCTTTAGTGAGTTAATCAGTAATATTGAAGAAAAATAAGAATCTGCTATATTTCAGTATTTCAAAAATAGTTGGTATTCTAATACCTTATCCAGCATAAATGTATGTCTACCAAGATGGCTGCCAAAAGGTTTATGGTCAGTATCTATGACATCACATGGGAAATATGTATAAAAGAATCATAATTAGAGCAAAAAAATGCAATACAAATAATCAAAACACAATACATATAAATATAATTCCTATCAGGTATCTTATATCACAGCATCTTGCAACCTTAGCAAGGAAATAAGAGAGACAGAAAACAGAACAAAAAGTCCATTAGATAGATTTTCAAAAATGCCAAAGCCCTCCCCCCAGCCACTCAGTACATCCCATGCTCGGGCCAACCCAAGCATGTCCCATAACAATACCCAGTGGACTCGAACATCAATGCGGTATATACAGGTCAGTTATATATAAGTTTCCTTTGAGTTGTATGTTGGAGTTCACAATGACACCATCCCGCATCACAGTTGTCAGCATCTTTTCGTATTCAATTAAGTTTGGGGGATGCAGTTTGTAATGTTTGAAATGCAATGCAGGGGGGGGGGGTAAAAGAAAAAAGACGGTAATACAGACAAAGAGTGATCACAGTTATAAAGCTCACATGAGCATTATGCCAATGTGAGCTGGGGGGGGGGGGTGCACTAAATTCATTCAGAGGAAAATTAGGTTCACAGAACTCTCATCATACTCAAACTGAGTACTGGTATATTGTCCCATTACACCCGAACAAACATATCCGTTTATTCTTCATGACTTGTACCAAAATTGTGAACAACCATGTGAACTGTGACAAATCTTATATTGGCTGCTGACATCACCATGTAGTTTAAGAAAAATTACATTGATACCATTAGGCATTTTATCTCACAGATAAGTCTGTTAGCACAATGTAGTGACCATACATTGACTGATAACAATGAACTACATTTATTAAGTATCATACATTGAAATATTTGCTAGTTGTCTTAAATTTAACTCTGTTTAGAACAAGGAAACTGATTGATTTCCCCACAAAAATTATTAACGAAAACATTTACAGTGGATCGTAATATAAGTGAATTTGCATTTTCCTTAATTGACAAGTAAAGTGAACATAAGTTTGACTTTTACAATACAATTTATATTGACATCACAACAATTGAAATACTATTGCTTTTACTGGTAACTACTGTATTACTAAAGTAATTTATGCAAAATATATACAACACAAGTGACTTGATTTTAAGATCTCTTGTATTCCATGTGTTATCACTCAAAATAAGTTCATAGTATTTGAAATTTTGCCATAAATATCACTACAAAAGTTTTAAGTTTCGAGGTCATGTTTCCACTCTAAAGACCTTAAGAGTTGAGATGTGCTACTAATGCTTAAAAACACAAAATGGTTGATGGTATTTTTATCAAAATAAACATGAAACAGTAATTTTGTGTATAATATTATGCCTACTTTTTACTTTTAAAGTTAGCTAGTTCAATTACAAGGTAGTTCACCCATGTACTAGTACCTAATGAATTTAAATGAACAAAAAACTTACAATTCTTTAAAAAAGTTTATATTAAATATTCATTCAATAATTCTGCTTACAGATGTTATTCATGCATTTTTTCCGACTTAAAATCTTATCAGAGAGACTATGTATATCATTGATATCTTTATGATTAATGTGAAATCTCCAATCATTAGTCACTTACACATTTATAGAAGTATTGTAATTCTCTGCATTAAGATTTAATCATCCTCTGGTATTCAAATAAGCAAAGCACCTATTTTTTTATGATATGTAGTTTTATATATAATAAATCAAAACAATGTATCATGTGATATTCAAATCATAAATACAAGAGCAGTTGATGCAAAAATGGCAAATTTAGGTAAAGTCAATATTTCTACATAATATTGAAATGTCTAGTAACCATCTAATTATCTAATACAAGCATCTTAGTAAATTACAAAATGGAGTAATTGAACAGATTCAGTCCTTATCTATATTTCTACAGTTTAAATTGATCATTAAATTAAAAAAACAGTTCAATTTAGTTGACAGTTCCTCAGTTCCTGAGTTGATTTTTTTACCTATCAGTTGGTCTGTAATTCATGATGTAAGCCAAGATTAACAAATCTATCTAACTTTAGACCAAAGATGGAAACAGTCAAACTCCTCACAGCGGTTACGTCACGCGTTGCTACTTTAACCACTGCCTTCACATGAATCACGTGACGCAAGTAGTACCATGTGACTTATGTTTAAATTTAAACGAGCAATAACGGTCAGCCTAAAATGTGTTAGGCGTAATGTAGCGAAAAATAACATTGAATGATAAAAATTGTGGTTGATTTACAAGTACTGCGAAAGAAATAAGATAAATTAAATAGAAATATATCATTATGTACCAAAATTGTTTAGCTCATGAATAAATTACAAGTACAATAATCCATTTAATATTTACTTTGCGTAACATTTTGTTATCATGCAATTTTACGCACTTTAGGTAACCGGTGTCAGGGTAAAATTAATCTTGTTTTTTTTTACAAGTTATTTATTTATACTATTTATTTTTTCCGTTTATGTACTTTGAACATCATATTTTACTAAGAGAAGACTAAATTTATTGAAAATATTGAATTGTAAAAGAAAAGATGAAAAAAGTTTTTCGGCTCTCTGAGGGACGAATTTTACTTGTGGTGGCAGTGGTTATTGATTTGATAAAGGGAGATAACCGCTGCGGGGAGTTTGGGAAACAGTCTATACTAATGCTATAGATATTTTAGAATATATAAATGTTTTGTTTACTTTACAATTTAAGATGTTTAGAATCATTTTAATTAACTAATTAAGTCTAAATGATTGAGTACTGTTGGTAATTAATGTAGAGAATAATCACAGGATAAACTATAAATGATATGTATAATCTAATGATTCAAGTTTATCAAATAATAATTAGAAAAATTATTGTAACATATTTCTGCCATGATTTTGGGAATAATCTTTGTAACAACCACTTCTATGTAACAACTTCAGGTAAAAGTTGGGGAAAATTAAAAGTATTAACAATTTCAATATAAAATTTCACCAACTTTTATAGCTTACTAATCTTTTCTTTTCAAAGTTATATCAAAGAAACATTTAATTACATCACATCATTAAAGTCATATACATACAAATCATCAGTCATACTTCTTTACAAGTTATCAACCCTTATCATTCTGTAGTACACTAAGTCATTAGCTAATGTGAAATTCACTTTCACATAATAAATATTGCTATATTGATAGTTAAAGAATAACATTCAATACCCCCTTCTTTCTGTAACATAACAAAATAAGTAACCACACAGCATTAACAATAGCAAAATAACTGAAGGTTTTAAATGATCATATTTCTGGTGAATCTTTGTGTACTTCAATGCAGTACTGTATATTATATATGTAAATGCACCTTAGCTAGATTCCTTACTATACCCGACTACTGTACATTGTACAATTCTACAGATTTCACTTCAATCAAGCAATCTTAAACAGTATAACCACCACAATCATGGATAATACTGTTAAGTCTGCATGAAGCATTCCTGTCATATCTTTAGATCTATGTTTCTCATTCTACAGATTTCACTTCAATCAAGCAATCTTAAACAGTATAACCACCTCAATCATGAATAATACTGTTAAGTCTGCATGAAGCATTACTGTCATATCTTTAGATCTATCATTGTTATATGATTCTCATTCTTTTGTTTCCATATATGTCTATCATACTTTCATTGCCTTTCATCTTTCTTATTTTTCTCTTGTTTCTTTCTTTTCTCAATGTAATTTAGCCATAGTAGATCACTACCTAGCATCATTAGTGACAACTACATATATTTTGAAATATCTTTTTAATAAAGTGATTTGAATTGAAAAATATTTAATGATGTTAAGCAACTACATTTTGTTAGATTCATTAAGTGAAGGTATGACTATCATTCTATTAATATGTAGCATTATATATATGAACAATGATTTTACACTGCAAGAATTAGCGTACTCTTTTTATAATAGGTTGAATTATGTACTTGTTTAAATGATTTGACTGAATGACATAGAAGTAAAGACTTTACTTGATAAAATAAATGTGTGATCTTCTGTTAATGGAACTCCACTATATTAAGCAATACACCTAGAGTTTGTGAATAAATTAATTTACTTTTTAGCATCAATAACACATTTTACATAAATGTTACACCATGCAGACAAGGAATTCAAATTTAATTTTGATAAGTAAACATGAAGGGTTGAACATTAATTGGCATCTAAATGTTACAACGATCTTTTACAAGTCTATATATTCTTTTTCAGATGTTATTTAACGCCAATGTAACGAAAACTGATGGATTGTTTCGTTAAATAGTTTGATCAGTTGTTACATATATTACTTGGAATTTAAGATCAAGTTTAAGACTTAAAATAACATTTTGTGAGAAAGAGACGTCAACTAGGCAATTTCAAACTGAGGTTTTTAAACAGAAGACTTAATACTTAATGCGATGATGTTACTTAACTACAGTACTTTTATGTAAATAATATATTTATAAAGATGGCCTGAAAATGATGTTAAGCTGAATGATAACCAGACAAAACTTAGCCTAGATCTCAACACAACTTATCAATTAACAAGAATTTCTCATTGGCATACAGCTTATATGAACATTAAACTAAATTAGTTAAATCCAAAGTATTTTGGTTCTGATGTCAACAAAATGATGTAATTCTTTGTTGATAAGTAAATAACCATTGTAAATTGGTTATATACTAACAATAATAGAAAAACTATCACCATATTGGTCTATGAACATACTCATCCTGATGAATAAATTACTCTCTTGCGCAGTGAAAGTAATTTGATCATCAGAAAAAATATATTCGAAGTCCAGTATGCTGACATGCTACCACCATATTGGTCAATGAACATACTTATCTCAATAATTAAATTACTCTGTTGCGCAGTAAAGTAATTCAATCATTGAGACAAATATATTCGAAGTCCAGTATGCTGACATGCTACCACCATAATGGTCAATGAACATACTTATCCCAATGATTAAATTACTCTGTTGCGCAGTTAAGTAATTCAATCATTGAGACAAATAAATTCAAAGTCCAGTATGCTGATATGCTACCACCATATCGGTCAATGAACATACTTATCCCAATGATTAAATTACTCTGTTGCGCAGTTAAGTAATTCAATCATTGAGACAAATATATTCAAAGTCCAGTATGCTGATATGCTACAACCATATTGGTCAATGAACATACTCATCTGATAATTAAATTACTTTCTTGCGCAGTGAAAGTAATTTAATCATCAACACAAGTTTACTCAAAGACCAGTATGCTTAGAGCAATATTTCCTTTTTGATGAGTATATAACCAATACACAATGGGTTATACACCAATATTTAGAACAAAAATATTTTCCACAACTTTCCATAAATTCATTTATTCATACTAAATTTATTGACATTGATGTAAAATTTTCACTTAAAGCCAGGAAATGCTGTCAGCCATTACATAAATTGATATTTTTAGGGTAATTCAATAGTACATGCTCAATCGGTCACTTGATGTGAGCTAGATCTTAAAAGATGTCAGTGTAGGCGTTGATCTTTAATGATGTTAAGTATTATGTATAGTAATAAAATCACCAAAACTAACCATTTTCAAACCAATTGTACTTATACTTAGATTAGAAGATCACATGTTACATTCTTAAAACCAATTATATATGAAACGTCATTTTATGAAAAATAGCTACTAAACATTTTTTGAAAAACAGAGGATGTCAAAAACTTAAAACATAAAATTGCGATATTTACATAAATGTTTAAGTTGATCAATGATCATGGATTATTTATTACATTTCTTCACAATTCAGATATTATTTTTGTTAATCCTATCTATCATGATTATTATTACCTCAGTAGCAGTCTTTGTCTATAAAACTTGTTGTTACCATATGATAGCCTCTTCTATATATTGATAGTCTCTTCTATATATCATTATAAGAAAGGTTTATAGTTAAATTGATCATTAAATCCATTAAGTTAGTACAGGATGACAGAAACTGGCATGGAACTTAAACTTCTTTATGTTTTACTAGCCACAGCCTTGACAAAAAAGCTTTTAGTATTATCAAAAATATTTCTATCTCAGAAATTTAGACCTTATAAAACATTATGTAGTACAACTCAACACTATTCTTAGTTAATATTTGAATCAATGTTTTAAAGATTATATAATACTTGGATGGTACAAAGTCAAGTATATTTATAATAGCACAATAGTTACCAACAATAGCAATAATAAAGCAATAGTAGTTTTGACAATATCAATTGTATTGTAATAGCCAATATCCATATCTGACATGAATGTTTGATGCAGTTATCACACCCACTGTTTAATAAATAATTAACAACACTAGAGTTAAACTTCCTTGGGTGATAGTATAAATGGTTTATTTTAAATAATTATTTTTAAATCTAAATTCCAGAGGACAGATGTAATGAACTAAGAACATGAATTAATTGCATAAATGTTATCATTTATAAACCATTTGTAGTTGTGGAAAGAAACTGTATTCTAACTTGACAACAAAATACTTCATTAAAACCTGTACACATATGAAACTCTAAAGATATTGACTGTTAATTTTAAGTGGAAAAAGAAATTACATTCTGACTTGACAAAAAACAAACATGGATCTCATAGAGATGACTTGTCAATTTAAAATCTAACTTCAATAATAATAATGTGAATAATTATAAGAACTTTATCAATTATACAGGTGTCATCAATATTACTTGGAATTTAATATAAATAATAGAATCATAACTAGCTGTGTATATGGCAGTGCTGGCAGACAAAGCTATATACCTAATTAAAACCTGTAATATATACTAAACTCTAATGCAACATTAACTGTTGAAAAATGAAAAGAAATTACATTCTAACTTGACAAAAAACAAACATGGATCTCAAAGAGACGACTTGTCAATTTAAAATCTAACTTCAATAATAAACAGGCTTCAGTTGTTATCATGAAAGTTACTAGGAAGTCAAGGAGGTAAGTTGTCAATTTAAAATAAAATTTCCATGGCAGAAGTATAAATGTTTTATGAACATTAACATTTTGTCAACAAAATCATGTTCTTATTTCGAAACTGTAATGACAAGATAATAGATTTAAACATAACTTACAAAATAAGAACATTCTACCCTTGAGACTACTTTTTATCAAAGCAGATGACATTTAACTCTACCACAGACATGTTCGATTTCATTCTACATCAAAAATGATATCATTTATATTTAAAAATTGATGACACATCTAGCTGTTACAAATTTACATGAGTTAATAATGGTCAAATTACTCATTTTTATGTTTCAGTATGTAATGTTTATCTATTAATAGGAGACATCAATCAGTTACTTGTTCACAAGAGTACAATGTATGAGTGAGATGGTCAGCTGCACTGTGTTTAATACTAGCTGGCACAAATTGAGGTCATTTTATGGAGGCCAGTGGGCCTAGCTTGGTTTTCCTGGACCTTTGTCTATAACCATTACTTACCTATCCTTCCACAAGGCTGGCATCTTCTCCATTTACCTTAATAATGGAGGAAAATTGACATTACTGTCAAATTTTCATGGAAGGGTATAACCAACCCAGGTATGATTTGAATCTGTTCCACATTGGAAAACAAGATTTCAAACCTCTGCATGCTAACAACTGCGCTGCAGACCCAGGTCCCCATTTAGTCGCCTCTTACGACATGCAAGGGGATACAGTGGTCCTATTCTTTTAACCCCCCGAAACCACACAGGGATACGGTGACCTTTACACTCCGGCCACAACCACCTGAGTATCATATTCATTCACCATACAGATTATTAGTTTTACACTGATTAAATTTGTGCCGTGAAATCAGATCTAAAATACATCTAGTATTAAATGAGATAAATCATTCATCAAAGTACAATGTATGAGATATTTACCTAGCACTAACAGACAAATACCATACATTAGATGTTAAATGCAAAAAAATAAACTTTGATGGTATAGTTGATGACTGAAAATATTCAACAGTAGTTTTAAAGTGTTTTTCTTTCAAATTATTGTCTAATCAACATGTGATTCAGCATCAAATCTTAACTCAATCTCATCCATTCTAAATAGAATGCAATAACCCAAACTCTGAATGTCAGTTAATTTTCAAAAATCAAAAAACCGATTAATTACAGTTCACAACCTTATATTCAATAAGTCACAGTTCAAAACTTCATATTAAATAAGTCACAGTTCACAACCTTGCATTGAATGAGTCACAGTTCTTGATTTCATATTCAAGAATGTAAATACCAAGCTCAACTCAACACTTTAGCACACCTACATAAGCACAGTTTTCCAAATTATGTTGGTTCAGCATTTTTAGGACAAAATATTGCCTTTTCCATACTGGTTAGAGACCCAAAAGTTGACACTTTCTAAAGCATTCAATTTTTTATTTGCATGATGTCTAGAAAGAAATAACAACTAAAATATGCCAGTGACAAAAAATGACATTTTTCTCCTGTCATGAAGGCATTTCATTGCTGATGTTAAGGAGAGTGATCTAGTTCTGAGCTCTTGAGCGGTTCTTACTTGCTAGAAATGTATACATTGTTTTAGAAACATGTAAAATAGATTACTCTTAGTTTACTACATGACAGTTTTTCACACAAATCTTAAGCAAAAATTACACATAATGATATATGGAATTGTCAATTTTATAGCAAAAACATTATAAATCTGTCCCATTTAGGGTCTCTAACCAGATGGAAGGTCCACTTTTTCTAACCATACCAGCTAAATATCTAGCTAACTCAATCTTTGCTAAGAATTCATTGATATTGTGACGGAATTCAAGTCATATTTATAAATGAACCTAATTATCCTCTGAATGATTTTACTGCACCCCCTAACTGTTGCCACTGGTAGTAAAATGAAACTGGCAGCACTTATGGGACAAGAGGAAGAGACAGTGCTTGCAAAATCAAAGTACATGACGGGGCTGGACATTCAAGGTTGTCTGATTGCCAATGGTGACACATATGTGGCATCTGTTGGCCTGTTACTGCTAGCCAACATTTGGTTTTGCCAAGCTTAACTAAAGCGGCTTGGGCAACCTAGTTTGAAATTTAACATCAAGCCCTGCATGAAAATAAAGACTCTTATTATTAAATGTTTTTGTATTGGCTGATAGCATAACTGTAACAACAAGACATAAGAGTCTTATCTGATTCTAACTTTGGATTGATTTGACAGATACAAAAACAAATTAAAATAAAAAAATCAACCCTTAATTTATACTAGTAAATAACTTATTTATTTGTCTTAAATACAAGTATAATGCTATAAATGATGGTGTGAGTTGTCCAAATGAACAAGTAGACAAATTTAAAAGTTAAATGCTTTCATTGGTTGATGGTGTAAATATTCTAATATTATAACTAGAAAGAGTCATTTTAGAATCTAAATTCAAGGGGACAGACGTGATGAGCTAAGAACATGAATTAATTGCAAAAATGCTATTATATATGAAACATACCTAATAATGGTAAGATATTAAATTCTAACTTGACAAAAACACACAAGCATCCATGAGAGATGACTAGTCAATTTAAAATCTAATTTCAATGGTAAAAGTGTAAATGTTTCATAGACATTAACATTTTGTCAACAAACTCATGTTCTTATCACAAAACTGTAATGGCAAGACAGAAGATTCTAATCTGATTCAGTCTGTTTAGACTATAAGATTCAGAAAGAAAAATTAATCAAAATAAATTAACACCAACTTGAACCTAAGGGAGACAACTCAGATATTTACTAGTACAATTGATGGTAAAGATCATCTTTCTTGAATGCTAACTTAAATAGCATGTAATACTTTTTACAGCAAAATAGATGTTTAAATATGCTGTTATTGCATATACAAATTGATGATATATGATTATAATTGCAAGCACTGTCCCTTCCCCCAGAGTGCCCATCCCCCATTTAGTCGCCTCTTACGACATGCAAGGGGGAGACAGTGGTTCTATTCTTTTGATCTTATAGCTCCCGAAACCACACGGGGCTTAGGTATCCTTTACAGATTAGATAACTTTAGAATACCATTTGAAATGCTGAAAAATATTTGCATTAAGACTCAATTTGTGACATTTGTCATTTTAATGTCAGAATATAACTGAATACGTCCATGAGCATTTTACTAAGTTTAATAACTAATATAGGTTACAAGCAACCAACACCCAACCAGGTAGTGTCCCACTCAGAGAACACTGCCGAGTGTCTCTCTTTTGAGTGTACAGGTACAACTATCCTGTCTGGTTTGTGAAACTTGACTTGCCAATAATCAACCTTGACATTTGTTGTATTAATTGACTCAACTGATCATAGATAAGGGTGTACTATGTGTATTTAGTTAGTGATATATATAATGTTATATAACAAAATCTGCATCTTGACATATAAATAAGATTAGGAAAATCATGTCCAGTTCCAGCATTTTTACTACCAGAGCAACAGTTAACTAACTACATTGTATTTTTAATCAAATTTACTTCAATTGGCATGATTAACATGCAAAACCATGTACTACAACTGCCAATGACCACAGTCACTGGTAGTGAGGGCACACAAAACATGTGTGACCTAAGATCTTACACAATGTAACAAATGCCCCAAGTACATACACATTATTCAGACTAATGTGTGCAATTGTCTTGACCAGATGTAGGCCAAAGTTACAGTAACTGTAACTGACTTCAAGGATAAGGCCTGTTTTCCATGTGCATGTTGTCTGTCTCAGTGTATAACTGTAGCGCTCAAATAATCTCAAAAATTGCGTTATTGTGCACTACATGATCAATAAGTGTCCATGCGCCTTAAAACAACATGAAATTAAATAAATAGCTCAAGTAATTGATATGAGACATTGTTTGCTTGTAGAAGCATTTAGCTTTTTCACTCAAGTAATCTTTAAACAACCTATACCAAGTATAGTATGCTGGATGTAGTCCAAAAATACATTCTTTTTTCACCAGAGAATCTCTGACTGTCAAAACTTGGAACCAATTTAAACAAACTTTTGATGTTTTTGTCTTAAGTCACATTTTTATGCCAGTAATAGATGTGAAAAACTTGATATTTGCTCCAAAACTCACAAAATTTATGTTTTTTAAATTGTATTTTTCATAGCACAAAACCAAAACTGAACTCATATTTAGTCAACTTAAATTGAAAGTCTCATTTAAAACAGATAATCCAACTAAAATTGAGTTCTATTGTAATATCCTAAGATTAATTGGTACCAAAGCTTATAATGGATGAAAATGTACATTCTTTCACCAAGAAAGACAGTGCTTCCGAACTAAACTTGTGATGTATAATTTGTACAAGAATTCCACATCTTACTAAACTGATGTACAATGTACACCGACAGACTTACAGCAAGCAAATAGTCTACCTGCCCCTTATTTTGTCACAAGAGATGACTGATACAATGACAGACAACATGCACATGGAATACATAGTCATACATGGCCATTGACATGTACAACGGTACATGACTGGGACATAGTCCAGGTTCTTAACCTGTCAAAATATATAATGTCACAGACTGTCCAGTCCAACAATATTAACCTGAGCTTGACCCTTACACATGAACATTTAAATCATTTCCTATGTTTTGCTTCGGTGCCGAAACACGATAACTCAGACACTGATTAAACCATTGGCCATGTCTCTGTGACCAAATTTGTTCATAAGCATCAGAATAATGCAAAATACATCATAATACAGTAAAGCACCACTATAACAACCCTCTTGTTATTTCAGAATTGTGCAATTTCTGACAATTATCAAGTCCTAAATTTTAAATATGTACAGCAAAGGGTCCCTTCATCTAGACAGTGTTGCACAAGAAAATCATCTATTGTGATGGTTGTTTAAGTGGAGCTTTACAGTTCCTTCACAAAAGTTCATGGTCCAGTAAATCAGCGACATATATTGCTACATGACATTCTATCAGAATCTGAGTCATCTAATAACCATAATACCTCTATGACTGATAATTATTTCACATCAGTATAATCTTGGGTGTGTTTGATTCAGTCTACTCTGAGTAATCCAGTCTACTCTGCGAGCACCGATAAATCAAATGTCCTTTATTTGTATCAAAAAAAAAACGGAATGGTGGAAAAGAGTACTCCGAGAGCGAGTGATCTGAAATGTTTTATTCAATTTTTCAATGATCAGAGTACTCCAATAACCCAGATCTAGCGAATCTAACACACCCCATGTATACATTATAACAACCTAATTGGCGCAAAGGTTCACTGTCTTGGTTTTTGCTTCAAACATTTCTAGTTCCTATTCCACTTGTAAAACTCTGAGTGTGCTCATTGGTCCTTTAACATGACCGTAAAAAACTTGGTTAGGTACAGCAACTCAATACATGAGAAACCACCTACCAGGCTCCACTGGGCCACTAGTCTCATTATGAGTTCAAACTTAAGGGAAAATTGTATTTCTCATGATAAGGTAGTTCAAGCTCAGGTTAATCTTCCCGTTATAGTGAGTTCACCTACAACTCCCTTGTGGTGATCCAGCAGCATCACTACTATCTCTTGTAAAGACCCCACGGTTGTCTCTAATTATTTTGACAGGTTAAAAACCTGGATTATACCCTAACAAATACACACAAAGGGGATCTGCATCTCAAACATTACAAACTGAAGGGGAAAAGAATGATTTCATGATTCCATCACCAGATAGTGTCAGGAGACACTCTCCCAACAAGGAGCAAGGCCCACCCCGGCCTAAATATGAGGCCCACATGGTGTCCGGAGACACCCTCCCAGCAATAAGCTGGGCACACCCTGGCCTAAGTATAAGGGCCACATGCCACATGGTGGCAAAAGACATTCTCCTAGCAAAACCCTAACCTAAATATAAGGGCCAGATGGTGTCAGGAGACGCTCTCTGAACAATGGACTAGGACTACCCTGACCTGAAAACCATTAGGGTCAGATTATGGCCACAGGTTTTTCCTATCAATAGACTTAGACTACCCTTACCTAAGATATTTTGGACAAATTGTTGAAGGAGATACCTTCCCAAATATTGGCTAGGACCATCCTTGCCTTAAATATCAGGGTCATATTGTGTCTTTTCCATAAGTTTTTATTCTTTCGTATTGGTTTTATCAGTCATTGCCATAACCCACAGCACATAGCAATGTGATTAGTGATTATCAGCCAGTGATTATTGCTACTACTTTTAGTCAGGCCAGTTGATACCCTTCCAACATAACAAAATATGTCGGACTAAAGCTTGAAAAAATTTAAGATGATGACTGGGTCCTGGTTTTTGTTCCCCTAAACCAAATAAAACTACACCAGGTAACTGTCAGAAATTCATTCTGGAATTTTAAATTAAAAAACAAACAAAAACTAAGAGCATAATTTAAGAAACTGGGATTTAAAAATATAAAAAAAATCCTAATAAAAATAGTTAAATATAATCAACAAACCAAAAGAGTCCTACAATAACAAAATGAATGTTCACAGCAAATTCTACTGTTAGGCAAAAAACTTTGAACCTCCCAACTGATACATAGTAGGCTATCAGAAAGCTATCCACTCCTGGAATCGCCACCGACTACATACACAAACTGGGGTAATTTGACCTACCTAATCCTACATACTAACAACAAAATGAAAAAAACTTTGAACCTCCCAACTGATATATAGTAGGCTATCAGAAAGCTATCCACTCCTGGAATCGCCACCGACTACATACACAAACTGGGGTAATTTGACCTACCTAACCCTACATACTAACAACAAAATGAAAAAAACTTTGAACCTCCCAACTGATATATAGTAGGCTATCAGAAAGCTATCCACTCCTGGAATCGCCACCCACTACGTACACAAACTGGGGTAATTTGACCAAATACCCGATTTAGTCGCCTCATACAAAATGCAAGGCTGGACTCTATTTATGAGAGCGACAGGAATTTCTGACAGTCACTTGATGGTTCATTACATTATTTCAATATCATTTAATCAATGACATGACGTTAACCTCAAATGTATTAAGACTCATTCTCAATTATTGCACAGTCATAGCCATAATTCACAGGCCAGAAGAAAGTGAAAACTACTTATTTCATATGGTCTTTACATACTTAATAACTCAGGCCAGAGCTGTACTAAATTAAGGCAATGACAATTCAGACACAGAACAACCAAAAACACTAACTATGATAATACTTGCTGAATACATATAACATTTGTATTTGTATCCATCAATAGAAATGTTCTAACATGATGACATTTGTTATCACAATATGGGGCAAACAAGGATCCCTATAATCAGGGTAGGAAATAAGTTATCCAACCCTGGAAACCCAACATTTAGGACACCATACAACATTGGCTGAATGAATGAACCCAGGGAGCCCAATACTTAAGGCACCATACTTAATGTCAGCTAAATGTTTGAACCAAGGGAACCCAACATTTAGGGCACCATACATAACGTTGGCTAAATGTTTGAACCCAGGGAGACCAACATTAAGGGCACCATACATAATATCACCTTATTAGAGTGCACTATCTCCATTTTTGTCATTTTTAGATATACATGTCATTATGTGGTATAAAACTCTTTATAAAATCATCAACTCAAGAGCTTTCATTAATAATATTGAAATAAAAAGTAAGACGCTCACACTATGCATTACTATTCCAACAAAATAGAATAGTAACACATGATGAGAGTATCTTACTTTTCATCTCATAATTACTGATGAAAGCTCTTGAGCCAGAAATTTTCATAAAGAGTTTTATACAACATATATTAGATGCAGAATGGTCTAACCACCAAAATGCATCACCACAAATGATGGTGAAATGTACAGTCAGCATTGTACATTTGAAAATCATGTCCTTTGGTTAAACAAGTGTTTCAAAGACATAAATAGACAGCATAGAAAAACCCACTGGCAATTATTGGTCTTAATGAACAATGCCATCAAGCTGAAGCTCTCAGAGCTTTATTCACAATTGCCATCAAGCCATCAACTGCAGTGCCTAAGCCCAGAAACAAACACGGCAAGTATTTAAAGCGATGACTGATATCAAGGAGAATCCCTTTGGCCAGTTTTTAACTCACAAGCTATATACTTGATCTTTTAATAAATGAGCTTCCTTAATAGCATATAACATGCACAACACCCTGGATAGGGAATGGTATCAATTAAAATTTAGGAAATAGCACTTTAAATGACAATAAAACACTGCAAATGCCTTATGTTTACAGGATGTAGCGTAATCATAAATCACCAGTAACAATTTGAAAACTTGCTATTACTAAGACTTACTGAAATGCTTGGTTATCTCCCTTTAATATAAAACTAGAGTATTTTTGTCTAAACAGAATAATTTAATATGATTTCAAAACCTGGCTTGGTAAAGCATTAGAAATACAGTTACCTATCGAAAGTTTTGAGACTTAAGAAATTTATGACAAATTTTGAATTTTTTTGATGATTATTCATGCTGAATCATTATTTCTAATATATATATATTAAGTATGGTTTTTGATGAAATGAAAACAAATTTTATGATTGATAAACAAAAGTCGATAGATATGACATCCATAAGACTCCCAAACAATGTTTATTGTTATCATATTCCATAACATATGCTATTTTTTCAGTCTCATTTATAATACCAAAAAATAATGCAAAGTTACAAAGCATTTCAAAATTAACGATTACCAAGTTTTAGAAAAAGCAATACAGTAGGCCTACAATCTGACTCAAAACTTTTGGTGGGTACTGTACAATAAGATAGTAGTTTTCTGAAAAAAATTCTGTCATAAATATATTTTTGGAATTTACCTTAAGTACCAAAATTACTTTTTTGCTATATTTAAAAAACAGTTCAAAAGCAGAAAAAATGTAAATAGTAACAGTTTTATTTCCTATTAGTAATGCCTTGCCATATTCTTAAGATATTTCTATGCTAGAATTTTCCTATTCGAACATAAGTTTGGTGTGACATGACATCCTTTTCCACTTGCCCATAGAAAACAACATATTTTAAGCAGCTTTTGAATGAACTACATATTACACATGCTATTGTCAAATTAAAAGATGACATAGACATTCCACAGCTGATTTGCAGATTTAAACATTCATTTGTCCATGGAAAAGAGGAAAAAATGTTGAATTCATGTCTATATATTTTATCCTACTACCAAACATATTTTGTCCTTTTTAGTAATAGGCCCAACAACATACAGATAAGATACGCCACAAAAATGCTATCAATTCAGCATGTCAGTATTACTGTGATCAAACCTGACCACAATATGACAGAAACTTGCCGTCCAGTAAAATGACAAATATGGAGATAGTGCACAAACTTGAAGCCAACAATGAGATAACTCCCTACAAAGGAAACACCCCACAAAGGGAACTCCCCACAAAAGGAACTCCCCACACAGGGAAATCCCCACAAATGGAACTCCCCACAAAGGGAACTCCCCACAAAGGGAACCCTAACAAAAGACCCAGTGATGAAATCATGAAATCATTTCTTATCTAGCTCACTGTACACAGCCCAACAGAATTCAATCAATCTCATCAAATCAGACCACTTACACCTAGATCTCACCTACACACACGGCCAAACCTCACCAACATGCAAGGCCAAAACCTCACCAACATGTAAGGCCAAAACCTCGCCAACATGCAAGGCCAAAACCTCCCTCACATGCAAACAACTTTGCAACAACGAAATCCCTACTCTCAGGACGTATCAGTATGGCTGCCACGGTACACCTTAGGGTTCAGTTTCAACTTCCATTTTAATTTTACCCCTAACTCTTGATCATTCGATCCAAATATGGATGAGGCCACCATATTTCAGACAACTTATATCCTTTTAATTGCACTTTCTGGTTTGTTATATAGTACCGCTGGATTATTTCAGTTATCCACCATACTGATTATTTCCAAACTCTTCAGTTTGAATGGTTCGAACAATTGTTTGCCAATGTCTGAACTAGGGATGAGACAATATGGTTATATATCGATACAATATCAATATGTCAGTTTCGCGATACATATTGTGGATATATCATGATACAACTTATGATACATAACGAAAACTACATTTATTGTATCGTAAATAGTCATATCCTCTCCTTTCATTTCGATAAGTATCATTGATGACCATATCATCTCATCCCTAATCTGAATAGTGAACCAAATCATGAGCATTAAACTGCAGCCTACCATCCTAAGGTGTACCCTGGCAGCTCTACTTCCTGACAAATATTTATAACAATCACATCCCAGAAACATCTAGGCTATATTTCCTACAGGTTTCCAAACAATGAAACTAAATTTCCATAACAAACTTGTGGCCATCAATTAGGCCCAAACTATGAATTTCTCAGATTTTCATAACAATCCCATAGCCAATTTGGCCCCAACCAAATTTTTATAACTTTTACATGAAAATCTTGTAGCGATGTGGCCCCCAAACCATACTTTTTTAACTTTCCAAGGCAATCTAGTGGCAACATGGCCCCAACCACTTTGATATTTCATGGTCACTGGTCAGAGATCAAAGAAACCAATGAAGATTTGTGATGTCACTATTATTTAGTAGCAGCAATGTCACTCAAATTTTACTGCAACAGATATAGACCTCTAATAGTTCAAATTCAGTGACTGCAACTTTAACTAGCCAAGACATTGCCCTGGCAATGTTTCTTCAATCCCTACACAGTAGTATAATTTCTCCACAACATCTTGGAGATTTATCAGTATAATCGCTACAAATGCAAAGGCATCTCAGTAACATGGGGAGACCAAAGGTGTCTACGCCATGGGCCTCATGGTATTCCCACAACAGAGTGGCATTCCCACAACAGAGTGGCATTACCACAACAGAGTGGCATTCCCACAACAGAGTGGCAATTCCTCTAAACTTGTAGCAGGGACACCACAATACTGCCACAATGGGGCAGAGAAGACGGTGACGCAACCACCACACAATGGTAGTTGCTATCAGTGAGATTCTAGGATGTAAGTGATCTGATTTTAATGAGATTGGTATTCAACTGGTGGACTATGACAGTGAGCCAGATCCCCTGTACACCCCCAAACAGAATTGAACAAGAAAAAACACTGACAAAAGTGTTGTGAAATAATGCCATTGCTTATCCAACATCAAACTCGCCGGAATCTTATATATAACTGACCTAGTCAGCTGATCCATCAATGCTACTGCCACCAGGATTTACTCATCATGGGACTGGGCATACCTCGCAGCAAAAAATTTTGATTTTGAAATCTACCCAACTTTCTTAAAGTCTGTTTTCTGGAAATGCAAGAGACAGGAACCAAATAAGAGACGGAAACCTAACTAGTATTAATGATAGATTGATCAAGGCAAGATCGCGTTGGCAATCTTGCGTTGATCATTCTAAATTACGGAAGCCAACAGACAATTACGGAAGCCAACAGACACCTAACAGAAAGAATGAATTTGCGCTCTTGAGGTTACAAGATACCGTGATATAAAATAAATGAATGCAGCAAATACAATGAAAACAAAAAAAGATAAATCTCCAAGTCAAATACTGTCATTTACATAATGATAAATGTGTATTCAAAAGGTTGGTAGTTGGCTTAATAACTAAGGTTAAACATCATGAAAGATGATATGTAATTCTAATGAATTGCTTATCCTCTTTCATGACTTCGACTACAGTACTGTCAAAAAAAGTGACTACCTCGATGATTATCTTAAAAATTGTAATATAGAATAAAAAGTGAAGTATAAAATATTTAAAAAGTGTAACTCTAACATGGAAATGATTATCTTTAAATTTCAATACCCTCTAAAAGTACTAAACCTTATGTAGTCTCAATTTAAAGTGTATAAATCTTCATCTTTTACATATTGATTAGTTTGCAGTAACTTAATGAGAATCATTTCTAAGTAGACCAAAGATTGAATAAATCTAATAAAATTTAGTGTCGACTGTGAATTGAAGTGTAATGAAAATTTTACAAAATTTGTGTGTCAATAATTAAAATAAGAAACCAATAAAATCTTACACTTTTTGATGTTAGAAGAATTTATCTGTGAGACATGGAAGATTTATACACTTACAATACTGTAGCCAGAGTTAGTTTTCTAGAACTCATACCTGAATACCAGCTTCTCATCTTACATGAGTCTTGTAGAAGATACACAAATGACACAAGTGCCTAGTTGGTAGAGTGATAACATATTTGGTCTCTCCATCAAATATCTAGGTTTAGTTGATGATCAATGATTTCTCATGTATTATCACCTTAATACATTGTAAAAGGTCGAGTGGTTCATAATACATACATAATACAAAGAACAGAAGAATATAGGATAGCTAGAATTATGTATAAGTAGAAGATTGAATAGTTAGTGTGATTAGTTGAACCTAAACATTTCATACAGTAAACTGTCTTAAAATCTAATTTACACTATTGAATTCTCATTTCTCTTAAATATTATACTTTAATACCCCAGCTATTCTAAAGAGTCATTTTTTGAAAATAATTTAAAGTTATGACAGTTTTCCTATATGCCCTTAACATGTTGGTTAATTTTGTTAGACAAGATAGTACTACAATCTAGGACTCCATACCCAAAACATTCATTCACTTTAATGGTCTACTATCAAATAATTTGTGATATAATCTAAAAGGCTATTTAGATTTAACTGTAATTCTTTGTAAGCAAATTAATACACCAAACTTTTCTACAGGAAAGATTCAAATATTAAAGCCAAACTATCAAGCAATGTAAAGAATAAATGATCAATAAGGCATCATATAAAAATAATCAATTAAAGTTACTCCCACAATACAGATTCTTTAGAAATTAATTTTCTCACAGTGACCACAAGATAATGTGATATTATTTATATCACAAAGCTATATAGAATGAGCCGAGTGTGGCCAAGTGGTTACGACGTTAGCCATGTTGTTTCAAATTGCATACAAAATTAACCTAATAGTTTTCCTAAGCAAGAAGTTTTATCCTATTACCTAAATATTGACAGACCAGGAACCAGACTCAAGAGTGATTAATATAAGTTGAAAGAACTTGTCTAAAAAATCCAGCCACAGTGAATTAGTTAAAATGTACGTAAATGAAAGAACTTATCATTAAGGTTTAAATATAACGTTTAATTACAAATATTTTAGCATCACTTATGTAAATAAGTCAGTATACTTTATCATTTGGTCACTGTATATGTTTATTGAGTAAGGAGTCGTAGACATTTGGGGTGTGGAAATCTGGAAATCCCAATATATTCTGTATGTCTAAGATAATGAAAAATTAACACCTCTTGCTCCAAAGTTTATTATCGATTAAATAATTGCTATGAACATGAACAAAATATTAATTTATCCCCTATCAAATCAGAAGCAATATTACGTTTTCTAAGCAAACAGCATGATAGTTATACATATTGTACAATACTGTTCCACATCCCTTCCTTAAATACATCATACTTTTCCTCCAATTTTTGTGAATACAGCTTGTTCATATTGACTAAAGACAAATGAATACAATGAACATTTTAGTAACAACATAAAGACTAACTTATCTACTGACTATATAGTAAGTGGTAGTAAAAGTGTAAACCTAGTCTCTGGTCAACATGAGTGAGCTATATATGATAAAAGTCCTGATAAAAATGTAATTTTGGTAACTTATAAATTTAAATGTAAAGAGCCAAATCGGAGCTCATCAAATTATCAAGGCGAACTTACAACAATCTAAATTCTACAATGAAAATTATATTACAAAGCACAACATTAAAGGTCATCCGATCACCCCACAACCTACTTAAAAATTAATGTCTAGAAGCATGAACTAAAGCAATGTCGATAAATAAAGCACTTCCTAAACACTTGAAGCAATTACAAGAAAATCATATCTTTGTTTAAACAGCTAGGTGAATCAAAAACTACAATGAAGTAAATGCTTAATAGAGGAAAAGTAGATCATCTAAATATAGACTTTTTCTCTCTCGATTTCCATAATTACCAAAGAACTAAGAATCTTATACATAAAGTGGCATGATATACAAAAGTAAAATGAGGAGACATTTTACTTCTTCTCAATTACAGTGATAGACTGTAATATGAATATTACTGAAGTTTGGACAATAGGAAATTAATAGAGAAAAAGTCCCAGGTTACTCTATTGCTAACTAGCCAACTACCAGACTTCAATAAAAATGAATGCTTGCCAGTTTTACACCAAACCATGAAAACTTGCAACATTAACAGGTACTCTCGTGCCATTACCTTAAACTATACATTTGCATATAGACTTACATGAGTAGACAACAAGTCCAGTTCCAGTTAACCCCAAAGTTTCCATATAGTGGATTGGTAAAAAATGGCAAACAGATATTCCAATGAAGTCAAATTTGTTGGAAAAATGATCACTTTAGATATCCAAACTATTCTTCGAATATGGTAAAGCAACCATTTTGAGAAAGGGGTCAACAAATATCCGTATATAAAGACAGTATTGACTTGGCAAAAAAAAACTAGAAGTAATGAAAAGATCTTAGCGTGTTTTCTTCACTGTCACTGAGTACGTTCAAACCAACTGGTCTTCCTGATCCTTCCTTCAAGTTGTATAATGAATAGCTCCATGGATTTGACATCATTTTGTTAAATCCTGAAAACAAAGAAATAACAAAGATAAATCAATCATGTAATAATATTCACAACAATAACATCTAAGATCTTATAATATTTATTTATCCCACATTTCGGCTCAGTGTCTTTTTCAAGGTAAATAAATAGTCAAAATAGTTTTGGTTTTTTTTGTGTTTTTTTTTTAGATAAATCAAGAAATTACAATTACTAATTTTTGAATAAGGATGTGTGCTTGCTTTATAATTGCATAAGTCAAATGCTTTCCAAATCATCACTTCATAGTTATATAGAGTAATCAATAATGAATTAATGGGTCAGCACAAAACTACACTAAATACTTGTGTATTAACATATGGTTAGACCAGTTTTGAATGAACCAATCAGTATCCATTGAGTATTTTTAGTTTGGTTTTCAATAGTCAGTAAAGTCAGACAAAAAGCAAAATAAACTTGAATTAAATAAAATAAAATATTTATTGAAATGTCCCTGTACCATTCTTATCATGACAGAAATACATAAAATGTATAAACCTTAGGGAATATGACCACAGTGTTCCTTTTTACAAAAATATATATAAACGATTTTAGTATATTTCATCAGCATACGAAGAAGTTTAAAATATTTTGTAAAAGATCACACAGCCAGTAAAATAATAGAAGTAACGTTTTCATAAGAACTTACACTTACCATAAATAAGTGAAATTTCTTGTTCTATACATTGAAGAATGGAAGCATCAGAATCATAACGTTGGATTGTCTGAAAACAAAATAAAATTCTCAAACGATTTTCTTAATAAACCATGTAATCTGCTGTCATAGAAGGAATGACTTGGTCACTACATATTAGAAGATGAAATGAGGACTTGCTAGCTTTATAGGTGATAACTAACCATAATCTTAATAAATCAAGTATCTAATACGAAATTGTCTATGCCCACACTTTTCCTAAATAATAAACACCTATAAAGCTCAGAATACTCATAGGCTAGTGGGTACCTACAAAGTTTTACTTAGTAAACAGCCAAATTAGACTCAAAATATGTATAAAATGCAGTTTTGTTCAAGATGTACCTGGTGACAGCACCATTACTGATTCAAGTCCACCTTCCTGAAACTCAAATTGATTGAAACAGTTTTTTCTGAACAAAGTCGTTCTTTGTATTGGCAAAACATTCAGACAATCTCTCAACAGTTAAAGTCTTATCTTTGGGCAACCCTTGTTAAGTGTCACCAAGTAAGTCCTTTAATGATTACAGCCTTATTTTGAAGCAGCAATAACGAGTGAAGTCTGTTACATAATGGCTATAGCCTTCTCCTTGTCGTAACAAGTATTACAAGCGAGAACTATGAAGTAATCTTAGTTGTAACAATTACTGAAGAATGACTTTTCATAACCATTAAAGTCTTTCTACGTCAGAGCTTTTAGGAATGAAGACTATGGTACATAACCATTAAATAAGATCATACCCTGGCAACCTGTACTGATGAAGACCGTGCATAACCATCAAAATCTTGTCCTCCTGTAAAGTTTAGCGCCGATCAACTTCCATCCAGATGAAACAATCTCATCCAATGAGAGTTAAAAGGGAAGATGATCTCATTGTCAGTATATAAACTCAAAATAAAATATTAAACCAAAATCCAAAATAGCCCAACTAAGACCTAAGAGCAGTTCACTTAGAGCACCAGTCCATTTCTATCATGTTATCAAAATACTAAAAGGTTGCGTGAGTATGATCAATTCAATGTACAACTCGGTCACTTAAAATGATATAAATATTCATTACATCAAAATATATACAACATGAAAGAAAGCACTTAGCTGTAAGTCACATTGAGTAGATCTACATCAGTGATCACAATCCAATCACAACAATATCAATAATTCACATGAGCATTTAGTCAAACCATCAGTAAATGTCTGAAAATAAAGTCAAAACTTCAAAAATTTACGCTGGTGACAATTTTTCTCGGTGCTTAACATAGATTTGATTGTTATATAGTTTTTATTATAAATATGTTGCATGGTTCAAAAGTTTGGACCCCCCTAGAAAAAATTCGGCCCCCCCCTAGAAAAAAATCCTGGCACCGCCGCTGTATACACTTGGATCCAAAGGTTTTTTAGGCATGTTGAATTATGATGTTATTGAGCATATGTTGCATAGTTAACATGTTGTTATTAGTTTCACATCTGATATACACTAAATGAGTCTGCACCGAGAAAAATTGTTTCGTGCTACTTAAAAATGACTTACAGTCAAGAAAAATACTAATGGACAGGTACATTTTGGAAATTCTAGGAGGATCCGGACCCCTAGATCCCCCCCTAGATCCGCCTATGGTATACTACATGATGTCATAGCTCTACATTAAATAAGATTACAGGTCCTTGATATGATGTACCATAAAAAAATACAAGTCAATTTTAAAATTACAATCAATTGGTTAAAACAATAGATACTCACATAAGACCTGTCTTGCTGTTTAACCTTTTTAATATAGACAGCATTACACATAAGTTACCATCATTTCTTATATAGTTGATACTCATGCATAGATATATGTATAACTATCTGCCCTGAAAGAATAAAATAACACACATAGCCATTATACATTTTTAAAATTCATTAATTTAATTCATTGATCTAAGATGCTGACAGCTATTGTCTTGATTTTTTAAACACCAGCCAGTTTTAATAAGTTCCAGGCAAAAGTATCAACAAGCTCAACCATATAAAACAAGACTTAGTAATTCTCACTAATCTAATTCAATTGTCAGACACTTTAAGCTATTGGGTTAATTCAGGCATGTAGGAAGCATTTTCAGATTGGGGGGGGGGCTAATTTGTTGCGATTTATTTTAAGAAAAAGGAAAATGTTTCCTAATGTTACAGTACTTATGTTTAAGTTCAATTTTACACTGCATTTGAACATCTTGTTCCATAAAAGTGTTTGCAATATTGATTTTGCCGAAAAAGCACGCATGTATCAATCAATTGACGTTGCCTGTTGTCATCATTGTACGACAATTTCCGGAATATGTACAGTATAGAGGAAGAAGAAGAAGAACTTAGTGTGAAAGATTAAATAAAGATAAAGTTCTTCATTGTGCAAGAGTATGTGTGTTTTACTTTATAGTAAATGGTAACAATGTTTAAACATAGTTCCCGTAAATTTGAATCATGCGTATGATTTTTTCCATTCAATAAGAAACCCCGTTTGTAGCTAGAGAAAACTTACTCGCGCATGCATGCTTGCACGTGAGTCTGCAATAAGCTATATCCAGCATCAAGCACTAATCTATATAAACACTCAATACGAAGCTTAATACACAAGGGACCCATCGAACAACGATAATCTGGTCACAATGATTATTAAGGAAATGTCGGTACCAAGACCTGTTTGAGCATCGATCTTTTATTCAACATGAGAAAAAGAGCATGAAATACGGCAAAAATTACAAAAATATTCATTAAAACATAAAATAACTTACCCGAAACAAAAATCCATCCTTCCAAACAGAATATCAACAAAAATGGCGCTGATCCCAGCGATTTCGCGCGTTAACCTTACCACCCATAAATGAGCAATCACGTGGTACATTGAGTGAACAGTGACACATAGCTTCGAAAGCGCGAAGTAATCGCCTGGGGCAAATGGTAATACTATAACAGTTTTTGTCAGCCCTTTTTACTATGCGTTCAATTCAGTACTGATTCTTTAGGACTGATGTTGCTATTAACCCAAGTTCATATATCTGAATAAACTATACTACTAAATAACCAACAAACAGTAAATTAGTTTCACAGTATGGATTTTAATGTATTTAAAATTCTACATATTTGTCAATTTGTCATTACAATACATAAATAAGATAATGAAAATATTACATGATAAGGGGTAGAGTGTTACTAAAATAAGCCCAGAATTTAGAATGAGAGAAAAGAATAATTTAGCTTATTGAATTTAGAACCCTTGCCTAAAATAAAATAATACCCTTATTTTAGAGCCTGGAAATGGTTAACTCGACAAAAGATAAAATCTACCTTGTGAATGTCACTGAGCTAAAAACTTGAGAGAGCCAACTCTATCCCTTATATACCATTCATTAGACACAAGGCATGAGAAAATCATGCAATTCACTGTAAATGATTAGTACGCACAGGGGTATTCTTTGTTCACTTTAATACAATGAAAACATCTATTTATTATAATAGTATATACAAGTTTAAATGACCCTCTGTGCTTCATTGTCAATTTAACACTGTTTCACTACATGATATTCACAAAATAATGTGTAAAAGAGTTAACACAGTCACTCTATAGTTCATAAGGTGGTATACACATTCTGAGTTTGTTCATTTAAAGTAGGATAAATTAATAAACATGTACATGTTGATAGGCAAATCTGCCACAATACCATACACTGGGATCCAAAAGTTTCTTTACACATGTTTTTTTTTCATATTATTATTCTATTTCTTTAATAGCAAAACTATTGCTGACACATTACGTTTTCTATGTTTATTGTATATTTTAATAATTTTAATGCGTTAACAAATATAATTGACAATTAATGGTAAACTGCACGTTAGTAGTGAAACTATTAACGACATTTTGAATACATCGAAATATTTTCCAACAACATCAAAATTTGAAATGTGTAAAGAAACTTTTGGACCCCAGTGTATATACCATAATATCTCAGTTAATTCTGTCAGTGTAGTAAGTTCATGCAATTCATGAGATCAAGTCAAATCTTTCAGCTTTTTGTCATAACAAGTAAGAAAATATTTGTACAATAGTAAAGCCAAACTCCCTAAAGTAGTTATTTCTCTTTATAAAATCATTAACCAAAGTGTGACGTAAGCACTGTAAGAAGTTTTTTGCCTCAGACCCCCACGACTCCTTCCGAGACTATTCATTCATGAAAGGTCGAAGGTGTTCCGAATGGTGACGTCATATGTTCCCTTACTGTGTATAATTATGTAAAATAAGGGATTTTAGTCAGTTATTTCCCCTTGTATACTCTTCAGATATGTAGGTCCAATTAGTTGGATTACTCGGATTTTGCCCTTACTTTTCAATGTCAATTTGCCAATATTAATCTTAAATATTTTTTTGTAAATCATTTAATTTGTTTGAAATTCAAGCTCAGTATTTTTAAGGGTAAGGAACTATCTAAAGTTCATCACTTCGGTTAATATCTTAATTAACAAGAAAGATATTTGATGAAATATTTTTATATCCTTACATAGGACTTTAATGGTAAAATCCGAGGATTTCAACTGTAAGGACCTACTTACCAATTGGATTGCTTCAGATTTTATCAGGGAAAGATAACTGACTAAAGTCCCTAATTCACAATACTACTGGCGACAAGCAGGTAAGACAGGACAGAAATTTTCAATTTCTAATGCCAATGCACATAAATATTTAAACAGACTCGTATAAAAAGAAGTACATATATTACACTAACAAATTTTCTAAGTATACACCTATATATTTGGTCATAACTGGGTTGATACGTAAGCTATTGATGTGAAATTTGTAGAAACTGTTCATCAAATAGTATTTTATCTATAAGCAAAACGCACAATTAATTGAAAAATAACTGACTTCTTATAAGCAGTAACAATATTGGTACCAACAAAGTACAAATTCACATCAATAACGAGTATGACCATCTTCAGATCGTATAACTGCACGACATGCACCTTGGTCGCAATGAGATTATGTAGCTCTGAATGATATCCCGGAATATCATACGTAGCCCATTCTTGCCGTCGTCTCGTCGTATGTCTTCTCTGTCTTATCAGGTCTTTAACACTTCTGGTTTGCTCAAACTTTCTAAAAAGTTTCATTACAGTCAAAGGGTTACGCTTGAAAGTATGGGCAAGCTGAAAAGGGGGTTCACTTTGTCACTATCGTTGAAAGTTTCTGCATTGCAGCTATACTTAGAATGTCTCAGTGATGAATATGATGCGTACAAGACACGACATAGCAATTCAATTCAATTAATTAACCTATCGTACTGATAAGCCAGCATGTATCATTTCGAAAGCCTGGCCTCTTTATTTCAAGCGAATTCGTTTAAATTAATACTTACGACTTGTGAAAGTTTAGGAGTTCATGTTAAGTGTAAATCGCTAAAGATATCGACAGGTTCAAAATAAAAGTGAAAATGTAAACCGTTTGGCTCATATTTGTTAAAAACACGAAATGCGAGTGCATCTTGGAAGTCGGTTACTAAACGGTAGATATTGACGTTTTAGTGTCATATGAAAGACATAATATCCCATAGTTGACTCATAAAATTTCGTTTAAATATTTTAACAAGTGTTGAAAATATCTGCAGGGGAAATGTGTATACTTAGAAAAGTTGTTAAGTGTATTTTGCATAATTTACCCCAAGATCAATCATGGGCGGATCCAGCGGGGGGAGGGGGTCAGGGGGGTCCTGAAGCATTTTTCTCGGTGCTTAACATAGATTTAATGGTTATGTAGTTATTATTATTATCATTAATATGTTGCCTTTTATCTGTAATTTGTAAAAGTCCGGACCCCCTTGAAAAGTTCGGACCCCCCCCCTAGAAAAAATCCTGGATCCGCCCCTGTCAATTGAGTAAAATTACCTTCCTAAGAATGCCCAATTTAACATTCCTTAGAATGCCAAATTTTCAAACCATGTGCCTGATAGCGAGACGATGTTTTCTGATCTATTCTGTGACTGTTTTTTGTTTTGTTTTGTTGCAATAAACTTTTAAATCATTTACATCACTGTGTTATTTCTTGTCAAATGTTAATTGGTTTGTTCTTCATATAGGTATTTTATCTATTGGTCAACTTCTATGAAAAGGACAGTTCACCTAACCATATTTCCTTATATTCACCTGTAAGCACTTGACTCCTCATCATTCTCATACAGCGTCTGGCTTTCTGTAATAAAAACGTTGCGGTCAGAGTTAGGCTGAAATAACTGCACTAAGAGTGAGTGGTTACTGTATCAATGAGTGGTTGCTGTATCAGTGAGTGTTTTACGGTATCAGTGAGAGGTTACTGTTTCAGTGAGTGGTTGCTGTATTAGTAAGTGGTTACTGTATCATTGAGTGGTTACTGTATCAGTGAGTGGTTACTGTACCAGTAAGTAATTACTGAATCAGTGAGTGGTTGCTGTGTCAGTGAGTGGTTAATTGTAACAGTGAGTGGTTGCTGTATCAGTAAGTGGTGTTGTACCAGTGAGTGGTTACTGTATCAGTGAGTGGTTACTGTATCAGTGAGTGGTTGCTGTACCAGTGAGTGGTTACTGTATCAGTGAGTGGTTGCTGTACCAGTGAGTGGTTGCTGTACCAGTGAGTGGTTGCTGTATCAGTGAGTGGTTGCTGTATCAGTGAGTGGTTGCTGTATCATTGTGTGGTTGCTGTATCAGTGAGTGGTTGTTGTATCAGTGAGTGGTTGCTGTATCAGTGAGTGGTTGCTTCATTAGTGAGTGGTTACTGTATCAGTGAGTGGTTGCTTTATTAGTGAGTGGTTAGTGTATCAGTGAGTGTTTGCTTCATTAGTAAGTGGTTACTGCATCAGTGAGAGGTTACTGCATCAGTGAGTGGTTGCTGTACCAGTGAGTGGTCGCTGTACCAGGGAGTGGTTGCTGTACCAGGGAGTGGTTGCTGTATCAGTAAGTGGTTGCTGTATCAGTGAGTGGTTGCTGTACCAGTGAGTGGTTACTGTATCAGCGAGTGGTTACTGTATCTTTGTGTGGTTGCTGTATCAGTGAGTGGTTGCTGTATCAGTGAGTGGTTACTGTATCAGTGAGTGGTTACTGTATCAGTAAGTGGTTGCTGTATCATTGAGTGGTTACTGTACCAGTGAGTGGTTACTGTATCAGTGAGTGGTTACTGTATCAGTGAGAGGTTGCTTCATTAGTGAGTAGTAATTGTATCAGTGAGTGGTTGCTTCATAAGTAAGTGGTTACTGTATCAGTGAGTGGTTGCTGTATCAGTGAGTGGTTGTTGTATCAGTGAGTCATTTTTTAAATTTCAGACAATTGTCGTCATGACAGGTGTAGATGATATTGGAAGAAAATCACCAGAACATATATTTGCCAATATTAGCTGTGTTCAAATGCATGCTTATTCATAATATATCGTCCGAGTTTGTTAATCTTACCTTTTCTGAAAATGGCATGTTCATAGCTTTCAAATGATGTATTAATTATGAATATCCATTCAAAAATGAAAGTTTTAAAGGTGGGCCCATTTGCTCCAACATCAAAAATATACGCGCCAAAATTAACTAAGATTACACCCAACTTTGAATGCTCGTAGAATTCGTTTTATTAATCAGATTTTAAAAAAGTAAAACATATTTGAAAACTACATTACCTGAGCATTCAAATGATGTAAACATTTTAAAAATATGTTGAGAAAAAAAAGATAAGGGGTGGGTCCATGAATTCTTTGCGATATTTTGGGGGTAAAATATCGATGAAAAATGAGTCATTTTCAACTTAAATATATATGTTACAGGGAATGTGTGTAACCAGGGATTTCACGTAATCCCTAACCAATTTAGGGAATTCATGTATTCCCTGGTGATTTTAGGGAATACGTGAAATCCCTGATTTCACTAGGGATTACATGAAATCCCTAAAATCATTTTTCATTTTTACACAAATTCCCTGACTCGATTGCTGATACAGATCATGTTGATCAGCGAGGAAATTCGTATATTCAATGTTTTAAGTAGACAACTACATGTAAAACACTTTGATTATTTGCAGCAATTTTTTATGCAAATGTCATCTTTATTTTTATAACACTTATTATAATAACAACTTATGACTTGAGATAAAAGATTCAAAATTAAGATTAATTTAAATTTATTTAAAATATTCGGTAAAAAGTCCAGTAACAACCCTGACAAACATTCGGTGCTGAAAAATAAGACCTGTAGAAAAACGCAAATACAGTACCCACCAAAAGTTGGGAGACTAAAAAACTTACTACAATTTTCGAATTTTGATTACTATGTTTGTAGGATCATTATTTTAATATATTCAAGTATGGTATGTGATGAAAGATAAACAAATTACATGAATGCAACACATTTATAGGATTCAGCATCTGACATCCTAAACCTGCAAAACCATGTTTATTGTAATCATTTTCCATGGCATGGCTTTTATCTTCATAGTCTCAGTTATAATTACAATAATAACCTAAGAATGAAGCAAAACTAGAAAGCATTTCAAAATAAACAATTATCAATTTTTGAACAAAAGCTATTCAGTAGGCCTGCAAAGTGAAAATGTTTTCAAACTTTTGATGGGTTCTGTATATGAGTACAAGACATATGACGTAAGCATAGAACAGTATAATAATATTCTATTAACCTAATTACGTTTCAGGGAATGTGTGTAATCAGGGATATCACGTAATCCTTTACCTAGTTAGAGAATCAACATGACTCAGGAACAAATAGGTTGATACCGTTTCTTTGAAAATTCAAGCTATAATACTATAATTGCTTTCACATAACAAAAGTATCAATGCATAACAGTGAAAAATCTAATAAGTAAAACCTTACAGCACAATGAATCATATTTTACATTTAAATCATGATAATTTTGTGGTCAGGGAATATGTGTAAAAATTGAAAAAGAAATCAGGGAATACGTGAAATCCCTAGAAAATTTCAGGGTTTACATGTATTACCTGACAGAATTTTACATGGTTGGGGATTACATGAAATCCCTAAATTTCAGGGATTTCATGAAATCCCTGATTACACACATTCCCTGTAACAAATATATTTTTATCACCGTCGGATTTTTATTTTGTTTACATTTTCGGAAAGCATATTGCCTCATCTTTTCAACGGTACCTTCGTCTTAGAAATATATTCAGTATTAAGAAAGTTAAGGGGTGGGTCCCTGTAATCGTTCCCAAATTCGTTAAATGTATAGGTGGGTCCGGGGAATACACCTGTCCGGATAGGATATACCAAACCCGGCATTGTACGGGTATATGTCGTTTATATCATGAACTGCGCTTGACGACGAATTTTGTAAACAACGCGTTCGTCTCATAAGATTTTTAATAAATTCTTATATTTTGGGATGTTATAATTCAAGAACTAAGATGTAAGTTTATGTTATATGTTTTTCTTATTCTTCCGATTGTAAATTGTTTCTCCTTTTGCCTGTGTCGGCATAACGTTTGTAAAAAACATTAGGGGCACCTGTCATGCCTGTTCGTGACGGGACTTTAGCCGTTTTGGCAAGTTTCTTGAAGTTTGAAGGACAGTCACTAATAATTTACCTTAGATTGGATTTGTAGGTAAATGTTATTTTATTTAGGACAAAAATCATATTGATTTGCCGTATGTCATCATTGTACAAATAGAAAAATAGTTTCTGGGACTGTCCCAAACTGGCAACCATGCATGAATTTTCAAGAACTTGAAATAGGAACTTTTGGTCAATAATTTTTAGAAAGTATTTGCATCAAAGATAGCATTAAACTATTCTTATTTAATACACCAAAATCTTATCCACAGTTTTTATTAGTTTTAAACTAATTAAAAAAAGATTTCCAATACATTTTCAGACATTGAGTCAATGATTGACAAGATTGCATCTTGGCGTTATCTTGTTCACTGAAATATTTTGGCATAAAAAAATGATGGGCAAAACGGCAATAAACCATTAGCTGTCTAAAATGTTGTACTGGGATATCAATTACCAATATTTCAAATCTCATAGCTATCAATTACATACTTTAAATAAGAATTTACTAAAACTAATTTTGAGTCTGAAATCTAAACCATAGGCCAATTAGTTGTGGCTGCGGAGCCAATACAATAATGATTGTGATAAACAGAAAACCTGAACTTGTCAATGTTGAAAAAAGCAAATTTTGATCAAATTGTTATGAAAAACCATTGTATGAAGATAAAAGATATATAAATATCAAGTACTCATAAACTAAAAAAGCGAAGCTATTATAAATAAAAGAAAAAGAAACATATCTAGTTTGTTGTGTTGATGTTGGGTCTGGATTTTATGGTTGTCTTCTTTAATACATGTACCTAAGGCCATAACATAAGCATTTGATGATTCTTTGCGAAAAAAACTCGCACAATATAGATAGAATAATGGGTTGAATCATTTACGTAGTTTGATAATAAAAGACAGTAACAGTGGTGTAGTTTTGTTTTAAAGTAGGAGGAAGATTACAAAAAGTAGAGGGGGTCTGGGATCAACACCATTAGGGGTATTGGGGCAACCATTTTCCTGTGGAAAAATACCTGGCAAAAACAATCTAGTAACCTGTTCATTTTACAGATTTTTACACCCCTGAGTTTTTAATTCCAAATATTTTTTTTATGATCATTATATATTTATTTATTTCTGAAGGATGACAAACTGGGACCTTCCTGCATATGTTTGAAATTCAAATTCTTTATGATTGCAGAATCGTTTATCTGAAGTGAAGTAAAAATGACCAGTAGGGCAAGCAGGAGTTCCCATGGTGGGAAGCCATTTTCTGCAAATCGTACACAAACAAACCAGAGTCAGCGTGCTGGTACTGGACAAAATTATCCTGAAATAAAACAGAGAGGATTTTATTCTGACATTATTGGTACTGATGTCACATCAGAAGAAAGATTAGGGGTAAGTGAACCATAGTTTTATTTTATTCACTTGATTGTTTATCACTGATTAAAATCAAATGATAATTTTTGATAAAATTTCATCAGATACCCAGTCATATTTATAGGTTTTGATTGTATATGATGTAAGAGTTCTTGAAACTGTCATAAAGATGCTTTAAGTTTCAACTAAATTATTTTACATTTTTCCTGCTGTTTAGAAGTAATCAAGTTTATTGTTAAAAACAAAGTTAAATATTCATTTAAAATACAAGTTGAAACACTAAGAGCTTAAGGAATGTCTATTGATTCAAAGATTGAATTTCTTTATGAACTAAGTGATGCTAAAATGGACTGTTATTGTAGGGCACTATACTTTATTTGTCTCTTAAATTGCTTTTGAAATCTTTTAAGTGCACACAAAGACTTTTATTGCGCTATTTCATAGTCATTATGCAATCATGGTTTAATACTTAGATAAAAATACATGTACATGTATAAAATGTACATAAATTAATCACTATCAAATTATTGGCTGACATACCTGTTGATAGTTTATTTCGAATAATAAATTATTTTAATCTATTTTTGGATTATTTCCAGGATGTATACAGTGGACCTCCTACTTTACAGGACACATTGTGGAATGTAGCCAAAGAAAAACACACACCTAAAGGTATACAATCAAATATTGATTAAATATCAAAATGCAAAAAAAAATATTGATTTCCATTTTATCAACTTAGACATGCTCTGTATAATTTGTTATAAAGTTAACCATGACCTTGTTTGGTTTGTGATTATTCATATTATAAAGGAGATTTTTCATGAACTTTTTTAAAGTTGTTTAAAGTAAATAAAGTTGTATTAATATGAAGTCAGGGCTTTTTTCCCTTACACAACAGGGACCGCTAACAGGCACCTTTCCCTTTTGAAATTTCAAACTATGCAGTTTTCCCCAAATTTGGAGGTTAACTTTGTTTTTTCATTCCCCTTTCAATAAAATTCTCCCTAATGTTCTATGTATAGTAAGGCCCAAGGCCTCTTCCCCCACATACCCTAAAAGTTGAGTATTGGTAACATGCTATGATAAAAGCTCCTAAAGCTGACAAGTTTACATAATACAACAACATAACATAAATACATATCAAAGATTGCGCATGCACTTCATTTGCAAACACATGTAAAATGACATTCTCTATTATGATTTATCTTTTGTATATGTGAACATGTTACTGATTGCAAACTGATACAGCTTATACTGATGTTATTTTACAGTGACTGCATTTGAAGGACAGGTTGATTCAACAACAGCATTATCTCAATCTTATGGACCTACTACTGAAATTACAGACATTTCTGTAAGTGCTTTTTACATTTCATCATTAGCAAGTCCTTACTCTGGTTTTTCTTCTCTTTTCTTTGATTATTCAAGAAAATCCTGCTTTGTATGCAAACATAATTCTTTTGATTGCACTAATGCATCATCCCTGTATTTGCTAACTTCATGTGGTTTAGTTTTAAACTGTAAATTAATCACTCATTGATTGAGTTTCAACCTTAAATGTCTGGCTCAGCCAAACAAGATAGTTGGATTAAAACAAGTTAGCTGTCTGCTAATTTTGATTCATTTTTAAAATACTGTAACTAATTAATCAGGTAGGCAGTTATATTTTGATACTGTGTTCTGTCAAAATGTGCTTTAAATAGTTTCTGTAAAGTATGTGTTTTTTTCCATCACAAATGATGAAGTAATCTTTTTATTTTTTAGGACTTTCCAATCCAAGCATCAGAACCTAAGGTTCAGCTTCCATTTTACACCAAGCCTGGTGAATGTCCTCGTAAAATTGAAATTGAAAGGTAAGAAATCACAGAAATTCCATAAATATAAATTGACTGATCCAGTTGGAGGATTGGTGAGTTTTGAAGTTTTTTAGCATTCTATGAAATTAGTAGGTGTCTGGTTGTCCCAGCTGACCATAATTTTTTACTTAAGGCAACCATAAATCTGTTTCAGCAACCAAACATCTACAAACAAGGTAGCAGACATGTACTATGAGGCTGGCACTTCTTTGCCTTCAAGCTAGCTTTTATCATATGGTGACATGGTATTGTGTCCACTTAAGACTTGAAAGGTTGTGGGTTCAATCCCAGTTTGGAATATGGGTTTTTATTGGGTTACAAGAACATGTAGTGCTTACTAAAATGACCTGCTTGAAATTTTTGCAGAACAAACATACATTGTTATTTGTAGACTGCATGGAAATATCAAAGTATATGCTAAAGATGTTGAAAATTAGGGATTGAAATGATACTTTATGTGTTAGAATGTTCATATGATTTGCCTATGTATTTGTTTACCATATATTGCTTTAAAAAAAATAAAAAAATAAGAATTATATATGACAATTTTATGCTTGTAGTTCCATTATATTTTTATGATTTTCAAGTGTTATTTTTACATGTATTAATATTTCATCTCTTGAATTTTAAATTTAGTTGGAAATCAAATAGCTAAGCAAATGGTCTTTGTCAACATATCAGCTAAAATTATAACCTATTTTAATTTTTTTCAGAAAGAGAAGGTTATATGATACATTAGATTTAAAACAATTATTGGAAATAGAAGATATTAAAACAGATTTATTGATGCCAAAGGATACAAGTGGAGATCCAGTAGTATTAAATAAAAGTCCAGATGAGCCTGCTCCTTTCCCTCCATTTTTACCTTTACATATATTTGATAATGCTGAGTTTGATTGTCGTACACCTGATGAATGGATTAATATGGGATTAGAGAATGGAGTACGTAAACCAACTCCTGGTGTTGCTTTGTTACCAAAGAAAGACTTGGATGCTTCATGTAAGTTGTACTTTTATACTAGGTTTATGTTCACTCATTTGTAATTTTTGTTTTAAGTTATTTTGATTTGATGATAACTTCATTTTTAGTTATAGATTTTGCGTTTGCAGATTTTTTTAAAGTAAATTGTCATTATTATGCTCATGTATGGAATTTGCCTTGGCTCTATGTAATTGACATTAAACTATCCTAGACTGGTTTTACAAGGTCTTAAAACATATATTGATCACTTTTGAATTTGTTGTTAGTTCCTTAGTACATGTATACTAACTTACTAAGCAATTCAGAAAAAAAATAAGATAAAAATGTCTACCTGATAGTGATAGTACAAATTAGATAGATTTTAATTCTTTATGATGGGTTTTGAACCAATATGAAGCTGGCTTCCTCTAAGCCATTCATAATGCTACAAAACCATCTGCATAAGATTAAATGCATAATGTCCAAATAAACAGAAGAAATTATATCCTTTGATTTAATTTTACTATTAATTTTTAGTGCCACCAACAGATCCAAGTATTGTATATGATTGGTTTAGTGTAGGTGTACTAGATTATGATGATAATAAACAAGAATATTTAGTACAGAAGACAAATAAACAAGGTAGAATTGTAGATTCTAGTGGAAATCCTATTGTTAATGGAGGTATCCAACCAGATGGTAAGTTTTACTTTGAGTTGTTTTGTCATTGAGATTTTCACCATTTCTATCTACATGTATGTTCAAGCTTCAGTACAACCTCTCTTGAGCTACACCACTGGGAGAGACTAAAGTGTGATGCTGTTCAGAGATTGTCGCTCTGCAGATGTTAAATTCAATTAAAATTACTCGTAGGGAAAATATCAAAAGCTGTTGTTGTGCAGAGGATTTGCTCTGTAGAGGGCTGCTCTACAGAGGTTATACTGTACATCATGGGCTTAGTTCACTTAAGCCATTTTCTAACTAGAACTGAGTTAATCCTTACCAAGGAGAAGTGAACTCCTCTGCATGGGGAGAAATATTATGCCAAGTCATAGAGGATTTTTAGGTTAAGACATAGCTTGTTGTAATTGAGATATGATTACAGATCACTAAGCTGGAAGTCAAGTTTACTAGCCACAGACAAAGCTGCTTGAAAATACTCCCTAATTATTAAAAAATATAGTTTTCAAGTCTTTAGTTAACAAAATTTATAGAATATTCTTTTTGATCCAACTTCCAGGTTCAAGAGTGACACTACCATCTCAATATTGGGTACCAAGAGTTAGATTATTGTTTAAAGCTGAAGATCCAAGAGTGTATACCCAACGTGTTGCTGAAGCTTTTAAGTTAAGAAAACATACAGAATCCTTACTAAGATACAACTTGTATATTGATTGTATGCCAATGGATGGTGTTGGAGAATTAGATCAAGCTTCATTGAAGAGAATGGTTGAATGGGCTAAAAGTGCACCTGGATTATCTAAAGATAAAGGGTATTGAAATGTTCTACTATTATGATAAATGAACAAAAATGACCATGCACCATAAAAATTGCCATTTTAAAGAAGAAGAAAAGTTTGGGTACATTTTATAGTTCTAATTATATTTTGTTATTTTCTAATGGAATGAATACTGAGGCTGTAGTGTTTGAATTTTGCTGTGTATAAAGTATATATGTTTTAAGAGGGTATATTAGTGAGTTTTGCTCATGTAGTAAACTAACTGCTCATAAAATTGGCCAATAAATGAAGAACACTTGTGATAGGGGCCCCTTACAGAGTTGTCCCCCTTGTAGTCAATACATGTATATCAGACTTATTGACATATTTTTTGTTCCTATAATTTTTCTTAATGGAGTGTTAACTCTGTTTACAGATTGGAAGATGGAATCCAAGCTCTTGAGAAGGAAGCTAACATTGATTTCTGTCGTTCTATGAACAGAATTATATTTGATAAAATAATTGAACAAGATAACTCAACTTTTGCTTTTGTTTCTGTACCAGAACCAGAAAACAGACCTGTTCCCTTTAAAGGTATTTGATATAGATTAAAATTTTGATTTTAGCCTTTTAAATTAAACATATTTTACATTGTGTTATTCAATTGGTTATGTTTATATGGAAAGTTGTTGTATAATTATGAGGATCAAGTTTTCATTTACACAGTCTGCTATCTCTTATATAGAGGTCAATGGTTTAAGTATAAAAACTGGTCTAGCTTAATTGTAAAACAAATGATTGCCACAAGGATAAATCATTTCTGAGTCTGCTATCACTTTGCTGAGTGCAAAGCATTAGGGGTATTTTATAATTTCTTACTCAAAAAAATACCAAGTCAGGTTTTTTACTGTGATTGAAATCAGTGCGGAGCTGATATCAAGTAAGCACTAGTCCATTAGTGTTGTCAGTCAAGATTGTGAATAAATGTCTTTTTTACTTTATATTTATAGCTTGTAGTACTGATGTACCAGAATATGATTATGATGCTGTCTATGATGCATTTGCTTTCAATTCCTTACTTACAAGAGTTGAAAGTATTAAAGCTACAGGTACTGTAGCTATTGAATGTAATGAAGTTGGTAATAAATGTTTATATCATGTACCTACCACTAAACCAATGAGAATTGAAGAATTTGAACAAACACAAGCACAAGTCACATCACAGGTAAGAAATACAGATTGATTTTCTTAGATTCTTTTTCGATTTTTCTATTATCAGAAAAAATGGTAGGAATTTGTATAAGGATATTAATAAACGAACAATGAGCATTGCTTCTCTTCATTCAGTTTATTTCATTAGGGATAGACTTTGTTATCAAAAGAAAAATTATTTCTCAATTGTAGAGATGGCTATAGTTACCTAATTGTTCCTCATCTAGGATGCTTTTGCTCATGAGATACTTCTCAATTTTGGTATTCATGATTGGGGGTAATAATCTTGTATTTTTTCTAATGGTGTACATACTTCTCCCTACTGCAACATGGGAATTTCCAATGGTCCTCTACTTAAATACATGATATTTCATAAAATAACCTCCCTTTTGTGGAGAACCACAATATTATATTGAATTGGACCTCACTATTGTACTCTGTATATCTTTTTTCCCAGGTTGCATTATTCTTGAAAGATTCCTGGATTTCTACACTCCGTGCTGCTATCAGAACAAAACTGAGAGATGTAGGAAAAGGTTGGTTCAACATTCATGAGACAAACTTTGAAGTCTATCAAATCTCCAAGTTAAAGAAATTCATGGAAATGGTGAAATTTATGATGCAGGTAATTTTCTTGGTTTTCATTATTTCAATATTTACTTTTGATTGTTGTACATTAGACAAGCTTGCAGTACGAGTCAGTTCAGTTGACCTTTGGTATAATAAAATTATTGATGCAACTTTCTACCAATAGTCCAATTACAGCAATAGTGAATAAGAAACACTGTCAAAATAGCTAGAAAATGTGATCTAAAATGGAAACGCTGAAATTTTGATGCTATTTATAATGTTTTGTCAAGATAAAAGCTAGGAATTGATTGGTCTGAAAATGTCTTCTTGTGCTACATCAGGAGAACCTATGACAGTGGCCTAAAGGATATCAGTTTTCAGAGATTGTTCTAGACATAGTTACATACTCACTTCAAAATCTGTTTATTTTCAGGATTCAATGAGATTCCTTGTACAGAATTCATTGTCATCATTTACTCAGATGATTCTTGATGCTTGTTATTCAACCATTAAACTAGAAGATGATTTTGTTTGGGGAACTGATGTGATCTCCAGCACTTATAGGTTTGTAACTTCAACTTGAATATTTCTAGGTACAATCTACAATATTTGGTAAACTTGTCAAGTGATTAAGCCTCCATAAATTTGTAGAAATAATTGCAATTTCAATTATAATCAATAAAAACTGTACTTTATATTATATAATAGAATTTAATTGAAACTCTGTCATTCTATTTAGTAGTTAGTTTAGTTTAGTAGTTTTTTGGCAACAAAATGTAGTGATAGTTGGTGGCACAAAATATTCTTAATTTAAACCCATTTCTGGCCACAAATATTTTCTATTTACTCTATGTACTCATGAACATGTGTGTTATGAAGTTTTCGTAACAAATATATTTTCTTTTTTTTTAGACCAAAGAGAAATGCTTTATTCCTGGTAGATTTACAATTAGATACGTCAGGTGTACATTATAGTACAAATCTTAACAACTTTGAATCAGTTCTTGTTAGTTTGTTTGATAAAGGTATACAATCAACACAGAATGTACCACAGCTAGAGAAGGTTAGTTTAAACTTTGAATGACATTGTTTTTATATGCTGCTGGAAGATATTTTGTATTGTGTGGACACATATTGTGGGCAACTTGTTGGGCTAGAAGACCTATTGGTGACTGTTACATGATAACTCTCTGAGTCATGAAGCATTCATCTTATCTTCATCTAGAATTTTAAGAATGTTTATTACCTTCCTTTATATAAAAAAAATTGCCTTTTTGTGCTTAGTAAAAAACAATTTTAGGTTTTGAAAATAACGGAAACCAGAGGAAATTCATGATAGGCTTGATTTAACTACTTTGTTTACAATGTTGAACTTGTTATTTTCCAGTATATCTTAGAGGATATATTCTGGTCTGGTACTCCTCTGTTAGAATCTGTTGGTGAACATGAGCCACATGTTGAAGAATTACGTGAAAATATCAAAGTTGCTATAAGAAAAGCTTTAATTCCAATGAAAGCTTATGCCAGAGAATATGAGAAACATTTGGAGATTATGAATCTTGATATCAACCATTACATTAGGTATGTCAGAAACTATTGTAGCTTGTGGTCTTTTTAACACCCATGAGGAGAAATTAGTTAATCGGACCAGTGTGCTAGAGTCAGATATGTCCCTTCTGTATGATTATAACAGATTTCATTTTGTTTGCACCAAACCTCATAAAACATTTGACACCAGACAAGCTACTAATGGTCTTTCATAACACCCATATGGGCAAAGGTTGGCCAGGCTGGTGTCTTGTTTATTTTTTATGTATGACTATAACAGATTTTATTTGATTTGCACCAAAACTGGTAATAATATTTATCACCAGGGTAGCTATTTAAACCCACAATCTTACATAGAGACTCCAGAGTTAAGGTCCTTAAATTACATAACATTATTGTATAATCCATAAGCATTTTCTTATGATATTTCTACACTGGTCATCAATATTTTCTATTGTATAGTCTGAGAAGAGAAAAAGGACACCAAGAATTTGGTCCTGTAACTCGATGTCTATGTACTAAGTAACTTGTCTGCTACATGTATAAATTGGTATATTTTTGTGACACTTAAGCCATTTGTATACTATTGTGACCTAAAGCCATACTTTACTTTACATTGTTAATAATAATTTCTGTTTGTTTTTTAGGGAATACGAACAACAGGAACACACTGCTCTTGAAGTAAAACAAGAAGTTGAGATGCATTTAAAAGAAAAGGATATTATTGAAGCCACAATTCCCAGCAATATTGTAATTGGACCATTCTGGGTCAATACAGACTCTGTAAAACAAAATTTATCTAAGAAACGTAAAAATCTCAGCAATGCTGTATTGGAATATCTTGCTAAACATCTTCGTAAACAGGCTGATGATGTGAGTACATAATTACCCTTTAGTTATCAATGTACTTCAGACTTCGAATACCTAATTTTCATAACTTCCTTTAGTGGTTGGTAGTCTTTTGTTGACATAGTTTGGTTGTAATTTTATGACATCTATTGATATTTACAGTTTTTTAAGACAAGTGACTCACTTAGTCAACTCTCCTGAAACTTTTTACCTGTATTCATTTACTTAACATTTACTTCCATGGGGAAAAGCAACCTTATTGTTGTATTTTCAAAACATTGTATGTCCTACTGCTACTAGATATTAAACCAATATCTTCAATTTATGAACAATTTAAATCACTCTGGCTCTTTTTTTGTAAAGGAAGTAAGGTACATTATTTTGGTATTACATTTATGAAATATTGTCATTTTATTTATGGAACTTTCTCTGTTGTATTACAGGCTTGTGAAGAATTTAAAGCTATCAGTAGAAAATTATATGACAAATGTAATTGTATTGAAGAATTGTCTGATATGAGAGAATGGATGAAAGGTATTCCTGAAAAACTAAAGGAACATCAGGTATGACATTCAACATGTAATTACTAAATAAAAGTTTGCTTAAACTTTATTCCATTGAATAGTCAAAAACTAAAAAAAAATCAGTTTTTATAAATGCTACTTAGATGAAGTAGACCTAATGAAAAACTTGTTCTAATAATCTATCTATTTAGTCTGCTGGCGCTTAGTGGCTCTCTTTCTGTGCATCTCTAATTATTTTGATTTCAAAATGCATACTATGCAGTGTTCAATCTAGAGTGCGCCATTGGCCCCTTTTGAACATTTAAATATGGCGTGCCTTGCTCAATTGTCAAAATGACACACTTAATAACAGAAATTAACAATTAAAAGGGTAATACGTTGATATTTATTCATGGCCCTCGTTTTTCATCTTGGGTCCCCTATTTTAAAATCCATGGGCCCAATGGGCCCCCTCTCGGACCATTCTAGATTGAACACTGCTATGCATCCACTATCAGAAAATCTCTTTGTCAGTGTAGTCTAAATATTTATTTGATTTCCTCCCAAGTATTATTAGTTTTTAAATTAATATTCAAAATGCTTGTACATTATTTTGTTTATTTTCAGGATTTGATAGACAAAGCTATGGAAGATTATGAACTGATTGAAGATTTCTACTATAATCTTTCTACTGATGATTTCAATCTGAAGTAAGTACATGTACAATGGTACATACAAAAGTCTAAATCTGTGTACCTTAGCCTCTTGTATTGGAACATTGTTTTGGCATACATTCCTGCAAAAAATATGATTTTCCTATTTCACGTCATGATATGATGTTGATTTTTATTTCAATTAGTCAACTTTATTAACCATAGAAGATAATTGATTAATTTACATGTACTATGAAATTGCTTAGTGATTTATTTTGATTGATGTATAATGTTTGGTCACCATTTCATTCATTTGCTGTGATAGTCAATAATCATGTGAAGAAATGCAAATTTAAGCTTGATTGTGGAACAAAATATTACAACTTATATTGATAAGGACTAAATGAGATTGCTCCCTGAGCTCACAATTCTAAGCAAGTTTATTACTCAGAATATTTAAATGAGTTTTTGATTAATTCTGAATGAAAACAATCTTGATAATACAGTGACTGATTTACGTCATGTAGCGTTTTCATTCCTTGGAGCGCCACTTTAAAGCTTGGCCTCAGTCGGCCACCATTTAATAGTGCAAGAGTTTAGCCATGTCCTCTCCATACATTTAATTCTCATCTTATGTATCTAGATGGACAGCTATAGGATGGCCACACAAGATTGAAGTACAAATGGAACAAACCTATACACAACTAGAAGAAGATGAAGAAAGATTTAGAAAATTACAGAGTTCTGATCAAGCTAACTTTAATGATAGATTGGACACATTACAGGTGATGTTTTATATCTTTTGTACATTTCTGTGATTAAATTAAACTAATATCAATATCAATGATGCATTTGAATGACAGTTATATTCATATTGAAAAAAATTGTCCATGGATAGTTAGTGATCATTCTGAAGCAGTATAGTGGGGTGCTGCCTTCTGCACTTTTCTCCTCTCCTTGTCCCTTTATTTGCTCCTTACCTTATAGATAGTTGCTCCGAAAAATCAACTTTGATGCACCTTGTCGTTTTTTCTGTCTCCAGCCCTTTTTTGGTTCTAGATTTATCACATAGTAAAAAGTTTTATTCATATAAAATAGTTCGAATCATATGTTGATTTTGGGAGTTGCTCAACTCAGCTCAAGTGATTCTTACTTTCTTTCTTCAAGGGTAAATGTGCATAGGTTTTTCCTAAACTCAAGGTTTTGCTCAGAACTTTTGAAGAGCACTGTATCTATTTCATAATTATGATATAATAACTTTGATATATTTCTACAGATGGTTGTAGCAGGTATGGCTGCACACAGTGATATTAGTAAAGCTCATGAGATAGCTAATGAAGTTAGAAGAGTAACTAAACAACTTAAAGAAGCTCAAGGATTGTCTTCAACATACAATAACAGAGAAAGATTATTTGGCATGCCTGTAACCAACGTAAGTCTGGCTGTTGCTATGGTAACAATATGTTGAATAATTTTGGTAACATTGTTGAATAAAAATGCTCAACTATGAATTTTTCTTTCAGATATGTTTTATTTTTATTCAAATGATTAACATTTAATACAAAGTTGAAAGTTTGTTGGTGGAAGTATTATTTCATAACAATTATATAAAACATGTTATTTTTGTTGAAATTTTAATATTTATTTTCTGTCTAAATTTTACACAAAGTGTTATAATTGAAAACAACATTTATTGTGCTGATTAATTGTTTCAAATTCTTTCTATTAAAATCCCTATACCAGTGTGGGCATAACAAGAGAGCCATCTACCTGTCTTTTAGAAATCTTTTATGGTAGATTTCTTTAAGCAAAAAAATTAAACCCCTTAAATTTGATTGTATTTGACAAGCCTTCATGGTCGTGTGTTCGGATGACTGACTTCAAATTATTGTAACCTCTCAATTGTGAAGAGTTGTGGGTTCAGGCCCAGCAATGAACCATGTCTCTTAATGTGAGAATCTTGAGAGCCGTTATAGAAGAATGAGAAATTGTAGTTACAATGGACATTGAACCTCCTAACTGTCAGTTGAAATGAGATATAAAACAATCAAAACAGTAACAGAAATCAATCAGTGTTGACCTGCACAATAAATGATGTTATTTTTTCCCATATATTGGTTCTAATTACTGTTGTTTCTAATATTTTTGTTGTTGTTGTTATTCAATGTTTTGTTCAGTGTTATGTTTCAGCCTATTTGTTGAACTGTGATAACATTCAATGCTACGTCATGTCTGTTTTGATTATAACATAATACAATCTCAAAGTTCCTTCTCAAGTTGTTTCTGGGATTATCATGCTGGAGGAATGGCTCACAGCTGATTCTGAAGTGTTTTTTTACTAATTTTTAACTTTTTTACTAACAAAGAAAACAATCATTGCATAAATATTTAAGTATAAGTATTAATTTAGATAGGATTAAGAGGGGGAAATTTTCTGATTAACATTTACTTGTTGATGTTTTAGTGATAAATGAGATACAACATGCAGCAATGACCATTAACACATGGAATAACCCTCTTATGTTATGCATTGGTCTGAATTATGTTTCCCCAGGAGCTAGAGTGGTCGAGTGGTTTTAAAGTTAGACTGGTGATCATTAAATAGCCAGATCCATGTTGTTTCAAATCTCTGCCTAAACCTACCTAGTTGTTTTCTTGAGTAAGAAATACTGTTAATAAACTTGTCTATAATTCTTATCTTTACTATTGGATTTATTTATAAAACTTAAAGAATTTAAGACTATATGAACTGGCAATATTTCTGCAATGATTTATTGATGCCACCTTGTGACATTTTGTTATATATTTTGTATATAACTTGTATGTTCTCCAACTATTTGTGTGTTACTACTTGTTAGAACTTTTATAGTTTCATTTGATTTGAAGCACTCACCTTCCTTACCTGACAAATTATTTCTTCAAATTATTTACTCTGCCAATCAATATGGTAAAAAATCTGACACTATTGGGCTAAGGATTATTTACTTCAAGAAATAATTATAACCTTTTTAATCATTTAAATGAACTATTATTATAGGGTTTTTAACTGGAATTAACTTATCTGATGAAAATAATCTGTTTAACAGTTCATTTTTATATGGGTTGAAACACAGATGTTTAACCTTCACATTAAAAGTACCAAGAGATTTATCTGGTAACAAAATGTCACATGTTGCTTTTATTTACTTATTTGATTTTGTCATTTCTTATTTTATGTTTATCCTGGACACAGGTATTTACTAAGGCCATTATCATTCTCTCTTAGTATGCCCGCCTACTATTCTTTTGGCCTAGCCTTTATTTCAAATGTTTGAATCTATTTAAGTATAGTTTATTATTCAGTAAAAAAATATTTATATGCTTAAGTAGGACTTCTGAAATAGGGAACGTTTCAGCTTAAAAATGGCATAACCCAAGCGCAAGCTAGCATTTTTAGTGAGCATTTTGTCAAATGCTAGTCTGAAAAATACCTCAAATGATTTAGGTGTTTTTACCCTATCCAAACAGTTTATACTCAGAAGATACCTGTGTCCAAGGCTATGTTTTGTTAACATTAATTCCACCATGTTTGAAGTGTAATAAATCTGCCAAGTAATCCAAATTTTATAGACATTTCTTACCATACAAACATACAACTATTCAAGAGTGATATGAGTTTTTTGTTTTTTGTAAAGTTATTGGTCACAATTAGTTTAGTGGAGGTGAATGGTTGATTTTGTATGGAAGAAAGGTTTACTACTGTAATAATACTTGCAGATGTTGTGTTGTCTTCCACCCCTTACATTTTGAAACTAGATTAGTTATAATATTTTATGTTCTGTTTTTACTGTTTGAAAATTACATGTAGTGGGTAATTGCAAATACTGGTACTTCCATACTTGAATGTTTGAACAGCTCCTGTTTATATGAAAATCTGTATTAAAAACACTGCAATCTAGGGTTTGCTACATGTTCATTGTATAAGAATGCTCTTGAGGTTAAAGTCATCAAATTGCTAGAAAACTTTGGTGTACAAATCCTCCAGAAAAGTTTTGCATGATTGTGTGTTCACAGAGCTTTGCAAGTTATGAAGCCATTCATTCTCTGAATGTAATAAAGGACAGTATGACAATGACCATTGTTTTCAGTTTACAGAGATAAATATGTGTGTCCAAACTGACTTATGAGTGAGATTACTAGAATTGTTTGAATATAATTGATAGTATTTCAATGATAGGAAACACCTTATTTCAAGGATAGGGAACACCTTATTTCAAGGATAGGAAACACCTTATTTCAAGGATAGGGATCACCTTATTTCAAGGATAGGAAACACCTTATTTCAAGGATAGGGATCACCTTATTTCAAGGATAGGGAACACCTTATTTCAAGGATAGTGAACACCTTATTTCAAGGATAGGGAACACCTTATTTCAAGGATAGGGAACACCTTACTTAAATGGATCAAAGTAGATTAGTTAATTTTGTATTAGTTTTAATTTTAACTAGAATATAGGGTTAAAATATGTATAGCTTGATCAAATTGACCTGAATGGACCCATAATGTGGTAAATTTTATAGAAAGTGTATTCATTGTCTTGTCTAAGGTCATACTGAACAAGCTTTTTTTCTTCTATTTTCACATTTCTGACACATCAATTTTTGAGAATTTTCAATGGGAAAAATTTGTTAAATTTTCATATACTTCCATGGGTGAAAGTGTCCTGGTGGGATTTAAATTTGGTGGTTTTTATAACCAAGAAAGAGTTCAGTTCTATTACCTACATAAAATTGCTGAAGTCATGTATTTAAAGAATTTAAGTGTATAGAATGTACCCTTAGTAGAAAGCAGAATCTAGCTGGTTTATTCTTTAAAAAATATTTCAAAGTTTTGATTAAACTGTTTGACAATTTTCTACCACAAAAAATGACAACTGCATACTTAAGTGATATATGGGGAGAGAAATAGAACTTGCTGAATTTAACATTGAAAATTCTCTTTTTTTTAATTTTTTATTCTACTTTCTGCACTATTTTGCACATAACTATTTGAGTTGGCTAGAGTAGAGCTGTATTGGATGTTTATTGTTCTAGTATGACAAGCTAGGAAAGCTTGTGAAGGACTTTGAGCCTTTCCGTAATCTATGGGTCACTGCATCTGATTGGATGAGATGGCATGAATCATGGATGAACGATCCTCTGACTTCCATCAATGCTGAAGAACTGGAGAAGAATGTGAATGATGCCTACAAGACAATGCATAAATCTGTCAAATTATTTAATGACATTCCTAGTAAGTTTGGATTTTCTTACAATTTGTTTTGTAACTGTTAATCAAAAGTTTTGGTTATTCCATGCAGTCCTAGAGAAATCAAGAAGTCTTAGGCATCCTAGCATTACTATTTATTAGCTTTTTTATTTTAATGGACAGGTCTATATAAGTATGGAGTTAATTTTAACCTTATTTACTCATTTTCCTTTGAAGATCATCTGGAAGGGTATCCTTAAAGTATTTAAAAGCAGAACTAAGATTCTAGTCCTTAAATGATGAGTAAGAATTCAATTTGAAATCAATTACTAAAGATTATGATTGGAAAACAGCTTTATGTAAACTTTCTGCCTATTTATATTGACTGGCATTTCAGGGCAGATCTTGGTTTTCCTGTGTGTCAGTAATGGAGATTATTTGCAGAGATTCAAAAAACAAAGATATTAATGTGTTTCCCATTTCTAACTTTTTTTTTTTAATCATCTACCCCTTTTATCATCTTTCCCATTATCATTGATAAACTTAGAGTGTTATTTAATGCATGAAATTCTAATATTTCAGGTGTACAACAAGTGGCTCAAGAAATCAAGGGAAAGATTGAAGATTTTAAACCATTTATTCCATTGATTCAAGGTCTACGTAATCCTGGCATGAGAAGTAGACATTGGGATAACTTATCTAATGAACTTGGCTTTTCTGTTGTTCCTAAAGCTAATCTTACTTTCAGTAAATGTTTAGAAATGAAATTAAATGATCATATACAGACTATTGCCAAGGTCGCTGAAGTGGCTGGAAAGGAATATTCCATTGAACAGGTTTGACTCTCACAATATTTCTTTGTTAGCAAGCATTATGCTTTTTTTCTGTTTCACTTCAAACTGACACTTAAAACATGACCAGTATAAATCTTGCTTGCATGAAGCAAGGAAAGAAAAGGTTTCTAGCATTAAAATTGCAGTCTATGCAAAAGACTTCTTAATGTAAAGTCAACATGGCCAGTAATGACAAAAAGCCTGTCTGCCAAAACAACTTGTAATTCTGTAGTTAATGACCAAATAACAAAGTTGCCATTTTGGTGTTGTATTGGATACAGGTTACAACATTATAGTAAAGTTTGTCAGACCTTTGCAATTTTTATACACAAAACAAAAATGAACCAAAAATTGTTATTGTTCAATCCTCAGTTTATTTACATGTGAGATATTTTTGTCATTTTCAGGCTTTAGATAAGATGGAGAAAGAATGGGAACCAGTGCAGTTTGAGATTATAGCTTATAAAGAGACTGGTACCTATATTCTAAGATCATCAGAAGATACCTCACAATTGTTAGATGATCATATTGTAATGACACAGAGTATGTCTTTCTCTCCATACAAGAAACCATTTGAAGAACGTATCAATACATGGGAAAATAAACTTACCACTACACAGGTTTGTATTTATGATTTTTGTATAAGTATATTGTCAAATATTAGGAAAATACAGATTGAGTTGAGCTTGTATGGAATAAGTGATAACACTCATACGGTAGTGGTTGATTGATAATGGGCATTTCTTTTAGATACTATAAACACAACAAAACAAAATGACTACATATTTTTATACAGTTATAACTAGCCATATCTAGATGAAAAACACCAAAAGGAAAACAACACCAGAGATATTGTGTTACTATATTATTGTTGTTATTATCATCAAAATATATTTATGTAGTAGTATATTGGATTATTAACATCGAAGATCCTTGAAAACATTATTTTCTGACCAAAGATAGTAGTAAATTAAGATATATTTACTTGTACTTTACTAGTGAATGAGAACATTTGTACATTAAAATGACCTATTAAGACTGTTCATAATTCCTTCATGTCATGGGTACTTTGATGTCTATTTTCAGGATGTATTAGATGAATGGTTAAATTGTCAAAGAGCTTGGTTATATCTAGAACCTATCTTTAGTTCTGAAGATATTAACAGACAACTACCAGTAGAAAGTAAGAGATATGCTACCATGGAAAGAATGTGGAGAAAAATTATGAAGAATGCTAAAGAAAACCCACAGGTTAAATTTAATGCTTTTTAATTCATCATTGTTTATGGGTTACCTGGAATTGCAGCTTTTCTTTTTCCTAATTTTTTTTCTAAAATTTTGAATGGAAGAGTAAAAAATTGATATTTCTTTCAATACAAATATACCTCAGAACTTGATACTCTGTTGTTGAGTAAATTGGACCTTTAATGCACTGATCTTCTTTGCTTGTAATTTTGATTACTATTCATCATTTTCTGCCAGGATATTCTACAATATTGGTAATTTCATATAATCCAAACTAGTCAGCATCTTGTAGGAGTACTGGTAAATGAGAGAGTAGAAAATGATTACTATTTAATAGTAACTAAATTGATGATGAATAGTAACAATGCCAAATGTAAAATGTATAAAAACGCATACAGTTCAACCTCTCTAGAACAACATCCACTGGGAGAGGCTAAAATAAGTTGCTGTATAGAGGAAATTGCTCTTCAGAGGTTAAATTCAATTAAAATTACACCGAAGAGAAATATCAAAAGGCGTTGTTGTGCAGAGCATTCGCTCAAAAGAGGGTCGCTCTGCAGAGGTAATATTGTATTACCAATATTAAACACTATCCAATTCTCTATGTCCATATAAGTATGTATATTATTATGATTTCAGGTTATCTCCCTTTGTCCAGACAGTCGTCTACTTGACAACTTGAAGGAATGTAACAAATTATTGGAACAAGTACAGAAAGGACTTAGTGAATACTTGGAAACTAAACGTAATGCTTTCCCCAGATTTTACTTCTTGTCTGATGATGAACTACTTGAGATTCTCTCACAGACTAAAGATCCAACAGCTGTACAACCTCATCTTAGAAAATGCTTCGAGAATATCTCCAGGGTAGGTGCTTTAACTTGTTGTTTGTACCCCTGCCCTCCCATGTTCCTGACTCAAAAATCAATCTTTGTACTGCCACAAAAAGTGATTGTAGAACATAAACACCAATGACAAACTGTTCTGGAAAGATTGCTAACTGATTGAATTTAGTTTTGTATGTGTACATGTAATGGGTAAAAAAAAATTAAAAATAATTACTATTTATTTACCTTGAAAAAGGCACAGAGCCGAAACGTCGGATGGATAAATAAATAAATAATGTTCCCACACCTGAACATTTGCAGAGGTTTAACTTTAGGATTAGTAGATCACTCCAGAATCTGTTGACAAAGGTGTGGCCATGGCTTTCTTGAATAATTTATTACTCAAATATGCACACTGAAAATTAACTTCTATACTATATTGATATTACAGTTGAAGTTTGAAGAAGATTTACAAATTACGAGAATGTACTCAGCTGAGGGTGAAGAGGTTGAGTTTCGTGGTAAGAAGTTATATCCTACTGGTAATGTGGAAGATTGGATGTTAGAAATAGAAAACTGCATGAAAGAAAGTCTTAGACTTATTATAGAAGAAAGTTTAGCAGATTATGAGAAGGTAGGTAGAACCATTTACTATTTATGTATAGTTCTACAAGTTTTTACCTGTGATTCTCTGATTTTTAATTGAAATCTGTCGTACAACTCAGAATATTTATTGTTGAAGTTTTAGGACTTGCATTCATTTTGTCTTTTACAAGTTATGGTTAATCACTGCATATAAAATCTATATATCAACTGTCTTAGATATTGGTCAAGCAGAGTCCTTTGTATGCATATTCAAGAATTTGATAAATCACTTTAGACTCTAAAATTGTAGAATACATGTATATACTTACTTTTATTCAAAATATTTTCATTGTAATTGAAGAACTTGTATTTAATATAATAGAATGTTTGTTAAAGTTGTGCTTATAAGGTGTCAATTGTCCAAGCTGCTTTAAGCAGAATTGTTCTTGCCAAATTGAGTTGCCTCTGTAAATGAAGTCAAGTTATCATTATTATTGAAATTTATTTATGTCAGGCAACAACATATCTAGCTTTTTGCAGATTTGCATAATAATCTTTTTTTTTCAACAGATACCAAGAACGGAGTGGGTATTAAAATGGCCAGGACAAGTTGTGTTAGCAGGATGTGCTGCCTACTGGGCTACAGGTGTAACAGCTGCTCTAGAGAAGAAAGCTCTACCAGAAATGTTTAAAGATGAGATTCTACCACAGTTAAATGATTTAAGAGAACTTGTTAATAAGAAAATATCTAAGATTGGTAGAATGACATTATCTGCTTTGATTGTAATAGAAGTACATGCTAGAGATGTGATTATAAATATGTTAGACAATAATGTGGAAAATGTGAATGATTTTGAATGGATTAGTCAGCTCAGGTAACTAATAAAATGGTGTTCAAGTTTCAGTTCATTGTATATTTTACTTATGCTTCTTATGGTTAGAAAAGTCCCTCTATGTTGGTTTGAGTTTCAATATTTATTTCACTTTTAGGCTGGATTTTACAGTACGGGATAATTGTGAATTTGTTTGAACTGCTTTTTAAACAACCTGCTTAATGAATTCTCAGCAAAATTGTGTTGCTTTAGTGGAAACTTTAATTGACTATTATATGCTCACTAAAGGTATATGAGTGACAGTGTGTTAGGGTGTTGTTATGTCTGCTTTGTTTGTTTTTAGCAAATCTTTATCAAGCCTGGTCAGAACAGTTCAGGTTAAGAAAGTTTTAATGACTATAACAACCAGTGCAATCTCTTGTTAAATTATTTACTGCTGGCCTGAAGGCCGGTGGTATATTGGAGTCGTCAGAATCTGATGACCATGGCAGGAGCAATTCATAATCTCTTTTTATTGTGTCCTCCTTTTTTTATTTACAAATGTTGACAGTGAGAAATTGTATTAATTTTAGTTTTATAGTAATGTAATAAACATTCGTGCTTTTTAGGGGGGCATTTTAAAGAGCATTTTATCCTTAATTTATATTTTAAGACATTGTAAAATATCTGCTCCCCTAAATTGAGGTTCAGGCTAAAAAAACACGTACCGTACTTATTTAACGCACGTCTCTGTGAACAGATTTGCTACAGACTCGCGATAAATAAGCAAGTGCGAGAGCTGAGAATTTTAGATCGGGTTAATCGTATACAAAGCGCTAAATGCATGATATGAAGTTATTAATTATTTGTACTTGTCTGTAGTAAGTTACTGACAGATACTGTAGACATCTCTGCATGCTGTACTTTTCGGCTGTTACTGTGTAATTACTGTCCAACTTACTCATGGAAGCCCCCATTTAGTCAAAATATGTTTGACAATACAGCTGGAAGTATTTTTGCCACATATATCTTTGTCTTCCCTTTTGACGTATGTACACATAATGGTACCACTATCCAGCGGTATTTAATGCTTTGCATTAATCTTTTCTTGTATTTATCTGTCAGTGCCACATACATTTATCTCATTGATTTAAATACTCACTACAGTACTTCTGTACTCACAATCCCTTTATATCAGCAAATGTAAGCATCACTGACAGTTGAGTACAAAATATAACAATACCAGGGGACACAAGAGTTTTGGATGTTGAATATCATGACTTGAGATTTGAATATCATGATTTGAGTTTTTCATAGCATTATGCTTGTCAAAATATAATAAAACCTTAATACATTTTGTACCTTACAGATATTATTGGCATGATGATAACTTATGGATTCGTGCTGTAAATGCTGAGTTTCCATATGGATATGAATATCTTGGTAACACAATGAGACTTGTCATTACACCATTGACTGATCGATGTTACCTTACATTGACTGGAGCCCTTCATCTTAAGTTTGGTGGAGCCCCTGCTGGTCCTGCTGGAACAGGGAAAACTGAAACAACAAAGGTATTGTATTAGTTTGTGGATATGAACTATATGTCTTTTATTGCTATCTTAAGGCAGTTAAGTGCCTGCGACTTCTGTTACCTCATTTCTTAACTACCATAGGATTTTACTTATAATCATTTGTTAATCAAATGACTCCATTAACACATTGGATTGGCTGTACAGAATTTGTGCAGAACATGTTCATGAATCAAATACTTTGAAAAAGAAAGTTGTGAAACAAGGATAGCCCCCCGAGCCTGGACATTGTTTCTGTTCATTTGATGTTCTTTACTTAGTCCAGAACATTTTGCTCAGCGATTCAAACCCACTTCTTGATATTAATTCCCTCATGATGTCCTATGCCAAACAACCTGTGTTGCTTAATAATGTTAAGTTACTTTGGTTGATTTGTTTTAGAATCAAGGCTACTAGCAATTACTGAAATTGAGTTTACAAAACTATATACACGTTTCATTAACATTATTTCCTTATTTCTTTTATTTTCATGATGTTTTTTCATTTTCATTTTGTATACTACAGGATCTTGCCAAAGCTATGGCCATCCAGTGTGTTGTATTTAACTGTTCCGATCAGTTAGATTTCATGGCTATGGGTAAATTCTTCAAAGGTCTTGCCAGGTAAATATGTTATCTTTTATTTTAAATGAAAATGATAATGTAAAAGAACATACCATCGCAGCTATAATTGTATGATATTTTGTGATAAGTAGAAATAAATCTTTAAGTTAACTTATTTCAAGGAACCACTGTTTTGGGTATGTTTCCCCAAAAGAACAAAGCATTTTACAGTCAGCTGTGAATTTTGATGTTTGATATTTTAAAACTAATAGTATTATAACTTAAAGATGATGACCAACATTGGAATCTTAGCCAGATTTAGTATATTTATCTTAGAAAACTGTTTATGTTAAAGTTCATAATTATAGTTATGCTTACAAATACCTACCGTATATTAGACTTTTGATGGTTGTTACATGTTTATGTTATGTAGTTGAAACAATGACTATATTTTACTGGTTTATAGTGCTGGAGCCTGGGCTTGTTTTGATGAATTCAATCGTATTGATATTGAAGTATTGTCTGTGGTAGCCCAACAAATTACAACAATTCAGAAAGCTCAACAACAGAGGGTGAGAAATAGAACCCACATATAATCATATATACATTTCTTATAATGTGCACTGTGTGTGATATTACCTTTTAGACTAACTTTGTCTCCATGTATTCATGTTTTATATAGCTAACATTGTAGTTGGTGCAAGGGTATATCCAACAAATATTGAAACAAAGACATTTTAACAGTGGGAATGGGGATCATGTCAACTATAATGCCTCTATAGCTGCACTGTAGCACTAGGGCTTTAAAAATATAATTTTTCAATGATTTTACAATTGCTTTGAAAATAGTTTGGATGATAGAGGCTAACCCAGTTGCTGGATCTGCCCTTGCTGTAGTTACTGTTATTATTACATGTATTCTTACTTTCATTGCTTGCTTACATCTACCTTTGTTTTCTCTTAAAATTGTCTATCTAAGTTAATATTACCTATATAATTTTAACAGTTTTTTTATAGTCATTCTTTAACCAATACTCATCTTCACCTCTATGCTTCATGAAAATCTCTTCTTTTATTTTGTATTCTACTGCTAGTTCTTTGCCTTTCACTCGCAAAATAAATTGAGCTTGTTTTCTCTTTTTTCACCCTTCTTCTGGTTTAATGATATTTTCCAATGTACTAACACAGTATCTATGTATTAAAACAGTTGTGGTGCTTGGGCTTGTTTTGATGAATTTAATCGTATAGATGTTGAAGTGTTGTCTGTAGTTGCTATGCAAATTATGACAATCACAAGAGCTCAGGAAGCTGGGGTATACTTGTTCAACTGTTGAGTTTATCTGTCCGCTCATTTTGTTTCCTTTTTTGTTTATTGCTTTATTAGTCATTTAAGTGTTTGTATTGTAACAGTCTTTGCCTTAATCCTCTTTTCTGAAGACATGAACTGGTGAATAGTTATTCAACCTAGGGAAAGTATCTTAGTTCATATAATTGGGATAATTAAGGAATTGTTCCATGACAATAATAACATGTAGCTACTTGGGCTAATATTATGAAACTTTAAGGCAAAGACTGTTATGATTAAAAATTTTAGTTCTGTATTTGTTTTAATGTTGAATTATTTTTTATCATTTGAAGAATTTACTCTGATGTTATTGTGAGAAGTTCGTTGCACAAGACAGTTTATTATTACTATGTTTTTTTCCAGTTTTTAATAATCTTAGTTTAGTTATGATTAGCGAAGAAGTTAATTATACATGTAATTGTAATTTTTTACTTGCACTTCCGTAAACTTTTTCTTATTGAGTAATTTTATAATTTAAAGTAATATTTAATAACATCTGTTATTCAAAATTATGTGTACATTTTAAAGTGCTTTTGAACATTTGAACATGCTTTTAAATATGAAAAGAATGCTATACAAAGATGGTATATAATTAATTTATAATAATGATTTGTAATCTTAAACTATATCTTATATTCAGGTTGACAGATTTGTGTTTGAAGGTGTAGAATTACCACTGAAAGCATCATGTGCTGTATTTATTACAATGAACCCAGGTTATGCTGGTAGAACTGAATTACCTGACAATCTTAAGGTAATATTTTGAATATTTAGATAATGGTAGAAGGACTAGGCATCGTCAACAAGTCTTGACATTAAACTTATGATTTCTGTCTTCCCATCAGTTTAAACGATATCTCTTTCCACATTTTTCATTATCTGCTGTGGTGGGTGTGAATGAGTTCCAGATTACATGCTACCTTTGATTTGTTAAAATCAGTATAATTTCCACTTTGAAGTAGAAACATGGTGATGCTTACTTAGCACTGGAGTAGGGAAGCAAACATAAAAGTAGTTGTAAAATTATTAACTGGATATATCAACTGCACACACTAACCCTTATCTGAATCAGTCCTGCTTCATGCTCCAATAGCTAGTTCAATATATATCTGAAAAGTAGATGCTTGAATGTATTTGTTGTGTTCTCTGATAAATTTACATACCTTACATAAATTTTTGGTTTCAGGCTTTGTTCCGTCCAGTAGCTATGATGGTACCAGATTATGCTTTGATTGCTGAAATCAGTTTGTTCTCATTTGGTTTCTCTGAAGCTAAACAATTAGCTAAGAAAATTGTCTCCACATTCAAATTATCATCAGAACAGCTTAGTTCACAAGTAAGTTTAGTGGAAATTTATTAGCCTTCCTTGAGACATTGTCTACATATTGTTAATTGTACCATTGACCCACTGTATTTGCTACGCTATTTTGCATAAGAGGGCAGATAGGTGAGGGAGAAATGCATAGAAAAGATACTGTTCCTATCAGAGGGCTTATTAAAAAGTGATGCTGCTTAGCCAATAGATAGCTTTCACTGCCATTTAATGATCATGGTAAAATTTTCTTGGTAGTGAAATACTTGCCTTAATAATAAATGATTCGCAAAGCAATATGTTGCTTTATGATGATAGTTACAAGTACTCAAGATTCTTTTATTTCTGTCACTTTCAACATAGTTAACTGCTTACAGACATTTTGTTTATACCAACTTTACTCTTCAAATGAAGTGTTTACATTTCCACAAGTTGTGTATTTATTTAGCAATTACTTATATATGTTCTATTTTTAGGATCATTATGATTTTGGTATGAGAGCTGTAAAATCTGTCATCTCTGCTGCTGGTAATCTTAAGAGACAATACTTTGATATGAATGAAGTAAGTGATGATATTTTTATTTATTTGTTAAACTTATTTCTATTGGTTAGAGTTCTATACCTCATTGTGTTACTTTTGTATGAATGATTCAATAAGCTTTGTTGTCTTATATGAACTATTGATTTTGTTGTGAAACTTGTTTCTTTTGGTTAAAATTATTACCCTGAAGTGGTACTAATGTTTATTTACATTTTAATGAGCTTCTTTTTTTAAAATTTCACTGGCTTTATCAAAGTAAAAGAAAGCACATTGTAGTTTTATAGTTGAACATTTGTAGTGCATTTCTGTCTGTAGTGTTTGTGATGGAGGCATTTATAGTAACAAAAAATTGAGATTGCTCACAACCATCAATGCATTAACCCACTAGCCTGAACACCAGAACTAGTGAAAATTAATTTGAGCTAGTGAGAATATCGTCTAATAATTGGGCTAGCAGTTTAATTTTGACCGTTACTGTACAACAATATAAATCAGACTAGTGTTTGAGCAAATTTAGACTAGAGACTTTCACAATATCTTATATTTTGTTACAGGAACTTATTGCTTTACGTGCCATCAGAGATGTAAATGTACCAAAATTCTTGGTTGATGATTTAAAACTCTTCAATGGTATTGTCTCAGATCTGTTCCCTAACATCAAGTAAGTCTTTGATTAAATTTTCTTTTGAATCTCCTTTGTACTTCTATTTAAATGAATCTCTGTTTTTTTGAGAGTATTTATTTATTTTTCTTTAAGTGTTTGCCAAATGGTTCAACTCTTTCTTGGTTTTGATGGGTTTCTTTAACTAGAATTTATAATCATGGCATTTCATGAGTTTAACAGGAAAATGGTTATTACAGATATTAGATTATAAGATTGTTTTTTGACCATCTTTGACCTCATAAAACCCTTATTTTACAGAGAACAACCCATAGATTATGGTACATTAGATGAATATCTTAGAAAATCTTGTCCTAAACTTGGTATCAAGGATGTTGAAGGTTTGTTACTCAGATTTTGTCATTTCTCCTTAATATTGCAATTAAAATATTTATATTATGTGTTTTAAACAATTACTAGTTTCAATTACTCAGTACTTGGCATATATGAGTATTGCTTTCAGGTTTTATGAAAGTGAAAACAGTTGCATTTTTAGTGATCAAAATATGAATATTGGTGACTGCTTTTGACAACAACTCAAATGTTCATTTAAAAATGTTTCCTAATTGGCTGATCTTTAAAAGGCATTTTTACCAAACACTTAGAACTACATGTAAGATTTTTAACAGACTGTTTTTATATTTATCAATGACCATGGATGAGACGGTCAAATGATTGAATGAGATTGATGATTATTTTAATTACAATAATTATGTTTGATTGACAGATGTAATTGAGTTGTTTTTATACACTTACAGGATTTATCAACAAATGTATTCAGTTATTTGAAACAACTGTTGTACGTCACGGTCTTATGTTGGTAGGACCTACTGGATCAGGAAAGACAAAGGTATTTAAACATCATGCTTGATATAATTTATTTGAATATTGCTTTTCAAAATTGACTAGATTCATCTGATCTTGCCAACTTTTGATCTAATGATTACATTATTCACATAATACAACTTTGGTTTCAGAAGGATATTCAATCGTTTTCTTTAATGTGGGTTGCTGCTCCTAAATTCCAGATTTTTGTACAAGTCTTATGATTTGATCTTGTTAGTAATAATAGTAACCTTATTTAAAACGAGTACACATTTGGATATATCCAGCCTTCCATGTTGGCCTCAATTGTGATATTATGGTTCAAATATTTTACAGTATTTATATTAATAAAAGTTAACCAAAATGACTCGAAGACTCACATGCTTGAAATAAAAACATCAAAATAAAATTATGAATGTTTCTGGAGAGCAAAGACCAGTATACAGATACCTACAATCTTAAAACCTTTAGGAAACTAAATATTAAAGTAACCACTCACTATTCTGCTAGCTTACCATGTAATTTTGCTCATATCAATATATGCTTATATTTACTTACAGTGTTATGAAGTATTGAAAGCAGCACAAACAGCTCTAGCAGGTCAACCATCACCAGCTGGATTCTTGTTTACACCAACACATTCTTATGTACTTAATCCTAAATCTATAACAATGGGACAACTGTATGGTGAATTTGATGCTCTTACCCATGAATGGTGTGTTATAAATTTTATTATTATTGATAATATTTTGGTAACAATCGTATGACACATGGTATACAAAATTTGATGGAAGTCACAGTATGTAAAATGCCATATGTCATGCACATCAATTACTATTGAAACCATAGGACTTACTGAGCCATTTTATTTCTTATCTATAATACTATATTCTATATTATACATAGTAATTCATATAGCTTGAAAGCTTTAACAACAACTCACAACTTGTACACCATGAAAATATATCAAGGTTAATGTTTTATCATGTCAAATACTTAGTTCAAAGTTTGGTTTAGTCTTATGAAGTCATATACATTTGTATTTAGTTTTGGTGAAATAAAGTATCACAGAGTAGACAAATCAGGATGGAATCTGCTTCTTGGTCGCTAAGCAGTAATGATACATATTTTGTTTACAAAAACTAAAAGGTAGTTTTTGAGGCGATCCAATCCAATGAGAAGGCTGGATGTCCAAAGATTTCCAGTCAAACATCATAATAATTATATCAATAATAATAATGACTTTATTTAGTGAGACAACATAATTTATTTGCATTATCAAATGATCCATGTGAGTCTCAACTGTCTTTGTAATTGCGTGACTTCACCCATTTCTTATCAAAATTTATATCAAAGTAAACTCCCAGACATGCAGACACCAACTTATTTCGTAGACTGAAAGTAAATGAATAGACAAAATTGTAAATCATAGTTAACATCAACTTAAATGTATTAATTCGTTTATATGAATAAATATATTTCTACTTTCTAGGACTGATGGTATATTATCAACATTAATCCGACATGGTTCATCGGCTACTAATGATGATAAACGTTGGTATGTATTTGATGGACCAGTAGATGCTGTATGGATTGAAAATATGAACACTGTATTAGATGATAACAAGAAACTCTGTCTTAGTAGTGGAGAAATTATCAAACTTACTGAGGTAAATAGCATTTTAATTTCTATATTTATCATTTCTTTCGTAGTGGCTTGAAATAGGATAGTTTCCAAGTGCTTATTTAAGGTAGAATTTTCCAAATGCACTTGACATGATGGACAGTCCAATGTTGTGCAAAATATGTGGACTAGATTTTTGCATTTTCAAGTTGACTGGAGAAGTTTTTCAAAAACCTGCCTATTTTCAAAACTGATTTTTATGATGTCTTACAACATTATGACAAGCTTATAAAGAGGGTTCTACTTTGTACATAGACCATGATTGAAGTTTTACACAAATTCCTGTAGATTTATGAAATCTTGACATAAAAATCAATTCTATGTCAACCTGTTTTGTTATCACATACATTGTATTTACATGTATTAAGAATTTATAACAAATGCTGGTACGCATAGAATGATAGACAAAAATGTAAATATATATATGTGCTCTCTTGTCTTTGACTGTCTTATTTTCATCTTGTTCAGGTTATATTTTGCTTAAAATCTACCGTTTAGACCAATATCAGGTTCTGGAGATTTTGAGAAAATTGACCCTGTTTTCTATACCAAGAATATGTTGTCATATCATAGTCCAGTTGAAATACCTAATGTCATAAACTGGCCCAGTTCATTGCTAAGACACAAATTGGCTGTGTTTTACTAAGTTTTATCATACAGGTATATACAATGCAAGAATTACAGAGAAAAATTCACAAATGTCAGATACATGTAGCTATTATTCATATTACAAAGTTATAAAAAAAAATATTATCAAGTGAAAGTTATTATTAGCAAGATTTTTCAATGAACGCAGTCCGGCAGGCGTTCGGGCCTCCATTGTTAACAATTGTGTTAAAGTTTTTTCTTTACCATATATTTCTGCCATTTTTTGTTAGATCTTTATGAAACTTTGTACAATGTTATTATACATACCATGTGATGAACAGAATTAGAAAGTAACCACAACTCTACCTGCCTTTATTATGGATTATTTCTCTTAGTAATTTTTGCGTTAAAGTTTTAAAATCTGGCTTTGATGTTGTTTCCACATTACATTTCTTGTGTAGTAGTAGATTTAATCTTGTTCTCATTATTTTACTTACAGGATATGACAATGATGTTTGAAGTACAAGATTTAGCCGTGGCTTCACCAGCTACTGTTAGTAGATGTGGTATGGTTTATCTTGAACCTAGTTATATTGGACTTGATCCATTTGTTGAATGTTGGCTTAGAACAATACCTGAAAATATCTGGGAATACAAAGATCAACTACAAGATTTGTTTAATAGATTCTTAGCGGTATGTTAGTTTACTTGGCTTTGTTTTTACAAATTAACAAATGTGAGACTATTTTTGTAAAGTTATGGTGTATATTATGTCATATGCACATGATTTTATGTGTTGAGGAATTCATGACTGAATCTGTATGCCAATGTTTTTTAGTTCTTTTTATATTCCCTGTTATTATGTTGGCAAAATAAATTCTTGATATTTGACAAAATCTGATTAAAATGTTTAGCATTTTTACAGTTTTTCAAATAAAAAAAAGGGTGAATGTAATTAAAATATTTCTTTTATTTTTTTCATATATTTTTATTCTCATTGTGTTTCAGGATTCAATAGATTTTGTTCGTCATTCAGTGAGAGAAATTGTTGGTACTGTGGATTGTAATCTAGTGTTTAGTTTCCTTAAACTACTTGAATGTTTCTTTACTCCATTTATGCCAAAAGAGGTAAGGTCCTTTTAGCTGTCTTTATGCTACAAATATCAAAAAATCGCTTGGATCTTTTGGGTGAAGGGATATGTATTTAATGTATAGTTAGTATGTGATTGTACTAAATATATCAGAGCTAATGTTAAATGCTAGAAATAGTTGTATTCTTCTAGTCTAAAATATATTTTATCAATGTATGGCCCACCTCTCATTTTGCATATGCAATTGCTTGACCAGCATAATTGAAAGAGCAGGACATTATGTGCCTGTTTATTCTTTTTAAAACTTTTAGCCTTCTTTTGTATTGTCCACTTTCTTCAGTTTTACATTGTCTGCTGAGCTTTGTTTGTTAGTTTGTATCTACATCTTAATAAAAAATTAAGTTTGTAAGCAATTTTGTAACACTGGTGTTGTTATTTTTCTCTTTCTACGACATGGTAAAAATATCTTTAGTTAATCAATGATTTTAATTTTATGAATTTTACAGTTCAACAAAACTTGATATTTCAGCTATATTTTAAATATGTATTCTATAAGATAGATATTATTATAGTTTGATTATAGATTCAGTTTTGATACTATTTGCTAGATTTGCTAGTTAAAACATTGTTTTAGCCCACATTTTACTGTAAAAGTGTCTATTTATTATTTAAAACTCTTTGTATTTCTTTAGAAAGGTCAAATATTGTGAACACTCAGACAGTTGGCTTGGCCAGCTTCTGTCATGTTTTTTCTCTAATTTGAACTGTTTTCATCCAATCTTCACCACATACAATTAAACAACCGGACAAATTTACTGAAAGAAACTTGAGAGTTATGGCCCTTGAATATCTTGAACAACTTACTTTTGTGAAATTTTGACACTATGCTTTCATAACAAATCAATACTTCCAAAATTTCTATCTGAGTACATTAAAGATTCTATGTTTAAACATGGAGGACATACAAAAGTAATGAACCTTCTAAATGATGTTATCAGTAATATGATCAGGTTGAAACAATGTTTTATAAGATTCCCATGTAGTCAGAATATATATATGTTTGAATGTATTCTTTATATAATAGATTTCTTTTAATTTACAGGAGAACTTTAGTTATAGCATTTTCATGTTGACCTGAAATAGGTTGTTACATAACCTAGTTCAGTAACGGAGTAGCTGCATTAATTGACCGGTGATTTTATATAACAGGGATTTGTAACGATAAGTAAATGTAATAGATTTTCATCAAATTTCACTGTTGTCGCTATTATTTTGGCCAAAACAGAAAACAAGTATAACAAGTTTAAATAAAGATATAGACATGAAATTTTGTACCAGTACCATTCATATTGACATAAATGTAAGGAAACATGTGTTTCTAGATGATTTTGAGGTAAATTACGCTCGCAGACTGTTTCACTAATTAATGCATTTTCCTGCCAATCTGCCAATTTTAGCCCCATTTTACATCACCTAAAGTCATATTTTCGGTCAGAATTGCCACAATTTTTTTGTCAAAAACCTCAGAAACATTCACAAGTTGCATGGAAGACATGTACAAAAACATAAATCGAGTTTTTAAACTCTGGAATAGTTAGTACTGCCTGCGTCAGCCAGTCATAGACAGTGACGACCGAGAAAATTCAAAAAAGCACTTCGTTACAAATCCCTGTTATATAGAATCCCTGATTGACTGACTTAATAAATGTTCTTGATAAAAAAAATGAGTAAATATGAGACTATGAAATCTTTCAAGATCTTGCTGTATTTTTATAGTAAATCAAGGAATTGGAATGAAAGTAAGGATAAAATTCTGTCTGTGATAATTTGATGTTATATGAATGATTGTTTTCACTTGTGATGTAAGACTTGCAATTTTATGATGTTGTAAAACAGTTGTCATCACAATATTGTCTTAATATCTGAACATCAATAGCCAAGCCATGTTCTGCTCCTACTAATTACAAATTGTTCTTCATATCACATTTTGGATTGTTTATTATAAGAATTGCTTTAAAGATCATGCAGACATGTATTTATACTTAATAAATTGCATTGTTATTCCATTTCACTTAATTTTTATTAAGTTTATGATGATATTTTTGTATATAATGGGATATTTAATGTTGTACTAAATATATACACGTCATGTAAATGGTACTAAGTCATATTTTGGTGTCAGAAACCTGTAGAAATGGTACCAGATTATGTCCCAATATTTTCTTAGAGTCCAATTGGCTTTGAGTCTTGTTTCTTTAGAAAGTAACAAGTGAATGCATCTTGTGGTCCATTACAGCAAATCACCCTTATTTAGAATGTTTGCCCCTTATTCAGAATGTTCACCACTAATTTGTGATGTTCCACCATAATTTTACATTTTCATCCTTAATATATGGAATTTAACTCCTGATTATTTTATCTATTATAATACCATGTATAAAGGATTTATAATAAAAGTGTTGTATTCTCATATTTTCATATAGTCATGATCACTTTGGGACATCATTAGCTTGGCTTTTCAATGAAGGAAAACAAGATCCATAACTCTTGTCACCAAATCTGACTGCATTCCATTCTATCCTTTATATTAATTTGAAGTTTTCGATGCAATTTCTAGCTCTTCAAGCATTAAAAGCTATTGAAATTTTGCTCATCTTATTGGTCTTGCATGTCAATATTGATTTGTTTACATAACTACCCTGAATAGTTGAGCATGCTGACCATGGACTGCTTTTGTTGTATATGTGATTTGAATGAGATTTTCTATGATGGTATGAAAGTTATAACTTATGTGCTCATTTAATTCTTGGTTCATAACATTCATAAGTGTCTTGGTCACTAGTATGATAATTTGATAAAATTTCTTCTTTAGATAATGCAAACATTTCAGTAGTTTAGTGCAAAACTTATCTACATATAAATACAGAAGATTATTGACTAGTGGTGCTTTTCACAAAATTCTTACCAAAAAATCTTTGTAAGTCAAAAGCAAGAAACATTAATAATACGCTCATTTTTTGGCTTATCAATTCTAAATATTATACAAATTATATGGAATTGTGTATACCTTTTGAATATCATGTCATAGTTATGCTTATTATCCGTCTGACTTTGAAGTGCTAATTATATGAAACTGACTTACGAAGATTCTTTTCGTAAGAATTTTTGTGAAAAGCGCCATAGTCTTGCATTGACCCATTGATTTGTTTGAATAAAAAGGGAAATATTGTAAAAAATAAGATTTATCAGAATGTGTAAAAATTAATTGAGATTTTTTACATTGAATTATTGTTTTTCACTCATTATATAAAATAGAATGTATAGTTTATCTAGGGTGTACTCCATTGGCTCTTCCAGAATATCATTCTTGTATCTGACCCCTTATCCTAGATCAAATTATAAAGTGTTACCTCAGAATTTGTAGAAGTGTTATTTTTGTTTGGCTCCAGAATATGAGTCTTTTTTACCATGGCATATGAAAGTACAACAAAATATTTGGCATTGGTCTATACAGTAGAAGATACTAATGACAATTTTTTTTTCAACAATTAAGTTTTTCTACAGACACTTTGTCTGTGTCTGCTTTATTAATTATTGTGACAGCAATATAGCACCTTCTCAAAGAGAGGCAAACAAGGTGCATGTTTGGTGCAGAATAGAATTGTTTTATGATCTGCTCAAAAAGTAGAGAACATGTTCTGCATATTTGGAAACAGTCAATGGAAATTGCCTATATATACAGCTAGAGTAATATACTCCTCTGGTGATAGAACTTTCCTTTGTGCTATGGTTGAAGAATATAATATTTATATCCAAGATATTTGGTGAATGGAATTGTAAACTATCTCCTTACTCATTAGTGAAATACTTATTTGCATGAAATAATGTATATTTTATGACAAAATATGCCCTGAGTTTACTGTACGCATGTAATAAATAAAATATAAAACTTCAATGATTCTGTACAATATATTACAATTTAGTTCTTGTAAAGTCTGTAGACCACCTTTGTTATGGCAAAATCACTCAGTTTTTATAATATTTAAGTCCTAAATGCTTAGTTATAGAAGAAAAGGTTCATTAATTAAGACCATTATGCTGTTAAGGCAATTGACTTTGGAGCTATGCATGAGGGTAATAGATTGTACTTGGAAAATGTAAAATTTCAGTTCATTTATATTCTTTCATTTTTTACTGTAAATTTATTATTGGTTAAGGGTGGGGGCAAATATTAAAAAAAAAACATTATTGACAGTTACACAGGGCATATTTGTCATTAGGCTTGGTTATGGTTGTAGCAATCATAAGCACATTTTATTATTTTTGTAAATAAAAAAAATAAAAATGTTCTAATGTTAGATTCATTTTAACTATCAAACATATTAAAAATGAGATACAATTTGTTTTTGTTAATTCTAATTGAACTATTTAATGATTCATGCATATTTTTTACCATTAACCCTATTTAAGGGATTATTTTTGATACTATAAATATATTATTAAAACTTAAGTCTGTTTTATTTAATTAAAACTATCTGTAAATAAATCATTAAGATTTTACATAAAATCAATATCTTTTTTATTTTTCAAAATACAATTGTTCAATTCATTTTGGCATTTTACTCTTATTTGCTTTATGCTAATATCATGTGTTTTTCCTTTCTTCAATTTTAACATCGATCTGCGACCTTGTACTATATTTTGACCTGTATTGTGTTGCCATAACAACAACTAACCATCTTGTTCCTATTGGATACAACAGCAAAAAATGAGGAGAGTGGTAAGACTTCATTTGTTTAATGAAAACAATCTTGAACATTGATTGTTGAATATTTTACTATGGTCCTCTATTCTATTAACATAATTTAAGTTATCAACATATTTTCTATCTTGATTCCCCAAAGTATTATTTTTAATCACTGCTTTTTCAAAATACTGCTCTGTGTTAGATAGCTACTTGCTGTAAGGACAATGCTGAAACTGTCTGTAGTTGAGAAGGGATTATTACTGGGGGAGGTAGTTTTCCTTCAAAAATTGTATGAGAATTTTTTTAAGGAAGCTACTGTTAATAGGAGGTGGTTGTTATTAGGTAATGCTTCTGAAAGAGGATTTTCAATACAATTTTGTCTCAAAGATTCATTTAGTTACTAGAACTTATTATAAGTAATCAACAGTGTTCAATATTGTTTTATTGATTTAATGCCTGTATCAAAATTGTATGTTCCATGTACTCAACCTTTTCATGACTTTAACAGGTTAAAGTCATATAACAAAGTTTTCACCTTTGATGTACATGTATTATAAAATGTGTATTTATTCATGTAATACATCACTGTCTTTTGTTATTACATGTACATAAATTAAAAGTTCTAAGAACTCAAATTAGATATTTCTGTCTATCTGGATTAAGACTTGAATCTATTGAAAGTCTAGCAACATTTGACTTGCCACAATTTAATTAGTTTGTTAAACAAATGATTATATTCATTGAAAAGAAAATTATCTAAATGGTATCTTCCTAGCTCAGTAATCTTTATCAATAATGAAACCTGTCAAAATTATAGTTCTTTTGACAAGTTTCAAGTTTGAGTTCTTAGAAATTTTAGTAAGTGTTTTTGTTGTATTTTTGTAGTATTTTGTTTGATATGTAATATGATAGTTAATTCTATAAACTAAAATTGTGTTTTGATTTTCAGACTTGAACCAGTTAAAACAGCAATCATCTTGAGATGGCAGACAAATCATATTGTTGTTAGTTAGTTATATATTATAGTGACTAAACATAGTATTCTTTAATTCAAATGTTTAAACATTTCAACTTCAGAGTTTAGTTCTTACAACACAGTCTGAAGGTGAAGGACAAGAATCATCTAATCTTGTAAGATAGACAGATGGGCGGGGCAGAGGGGAGGGGCAGAACAAAGGGGAGGGGCATTAATGTTAAATGTTGTATTATATAGCTCGTCCTGTTTGAAGAGTTACAGTTCATTAGCTTGTTATTTAAATATTGTTGTTTTTGCTTGTAAGTTTATACATTTTTGTTGCAAATATTTAGCATGTTGTTTTTTTATTGTTGTATATATATTATATAATTACCAAAAAAAATATTGTACCATAATCATAAAGTAACGTGTTGACCAAAATTTGTCTGAGAAAGAAACTCTTTTATGGGAAATTTTGTACAATAAGGTAACTTCATTGAATGAGGTGATTTTAAAATCTGTTACAAGAATCAAAATTATATCATCAAAGATGCTATTTAATTAGGATACATCATTGGATAAATCCTATCTTCCATGTTGGTCTTTAGTGTAAATATCGAGTCAGAAGTTGCCTTCTTGAAACTCCCCATAGTTCATTGTCTACACACATTAGACAAATTATTAAACTATTGTTTATATGACTTAGACCACAGATGATGAGGGACGGAGGGTGGTAAGTTTTAGATAGAAAAAATATTTGGTGCATTTTACATAGACAGTCTCTCATTCAAACTTTCAGTTATCAGTACTTCTCTGTCCTAACATTTGATTTATAGTCCAAAAATAGAATAAGCAACTTTTTCTGATCACCTAAGGCTAACCTATAATCATGAGGTTTATATGTCTGAATTATATTTTCAATGATTTCTTACTATATTATTACCTGTTTTATATTTTATGTAGTCTTACAATTCTGTCTTTTAATAGTATTTGCATTGCCAATGTTTAGTTCAGTGTTTTGTTACAATATTATGTTTTGACTTTTTTGTTTAGAGAATTTGTTGAGTTAGTTGTAGCTTATGAAATGAAGTGTTTAAGTTATCCTTGCTATGAGTTACATGTTCATATATGATTTATCCTGCATTTTTTGTTCCCATCAATAGATATATCGGACTGCCAATTATCAGCAGATTCAATCTGTACATTGTTCACTTATTACATATTAAAAGACAAAACATGACCAAATCAATCTTTTTCTTTTAAGAATTTGAGACCAATACTCTGATATGCAAAATCAATGGCTTTAACATTTTTTGTTGTTACCACACATTTATACTGATCTGTGTCTTAAGCCAAAAGGTTTAATGCTATGTTTAAAAGGCAGGCAAACATTCCTTGCAAAGGCATAATTTTAAGGTATTTCAAGTCATTTTAAAGGCTAAAATCACTGGAGCTAAAGGGGGCTTTGCCCCCTGTGACCCCCACCAAGGCATTGCCCTGGACCGACAAAGGGGGCCTAACACGGTCCCCTTGACCCCTGGTGTTAAAAGTTCAGGTGATTTTTTTATGACCAGTATCACCCCTGAGATTGGATGATTTCTTCCATTGATGGGGATACTTCAGAGAATTTAAGCCTCACATGATCATCAGACTATAACCTTGATGAGATTTAATTAACTTGGCTATTACAGATGTATATTAGCCAAGACTATAGAAAATTTGACACATAAAACCATCTGAATAAAATTTTATTAACTTCATCAGTCAGAATATTAATTGGTCATTTTTTATTAATGATTGATCTCTATAGCTAATAACAAAATTGCATGTTGGGAGTCTTTATTTGTATAAAAAGTAATCCATTGGCAGGTTGGGAGTCTACCATTATTTGAGTTTACTGCTCAGACCTTCCTTTTAAAAAGAAGCGTCTTGGTGTTTTACACTGGCAACTAACAGAGTTTATATATATTGCTTAAATTTCTTTCTTCAACTAACATGATGCTAATTAAGACTAATTAATTTTACTACTGTTTTGGAATCTAATTATATATAAATTATATAAAAGGTTTTTTTTCATTTACAGGTTGGCTACAGATAACCATGATGTATGACTTATAAATTTGATTATATGCTTCATTTTAATTCAACTACTATTATTTTACTCACACATATCTATCATACTTTCATAGGGTGAGAAGCCAATACCACCAGAGAGACTGGCTAGGATATCTGAGTTGATTGAACCATGGTTTATATTTGCATTGGTTTGGTCTATTGGTATGACTGGAGATTATGACAGTCAAACAAAATTCTCAGCATGGATTAAAGAAAAGATGAAGAAAGAAGGGGTAAGCTCAACTTTTTACTGAATTTGGTTCTTGCTTTATTTGCAACTTTCTTGTTTAATCATTCTGAAAATTAAAAAAAAATGTTAGAAACTTGTCTTGTTATTTTCCAGCTTTTAGCATAAACTGTTAATTTGCCTTTGTACACTATTAAACCAAAACATACAATTCAAAGCTGTCAATAACCTTTCTTCTGGTTTCCTTTGACATAGAATTTTATTGTAGTTATTTTGTAATAGTTGACTGAAAACCAAAGTTACTTTGTAATAGTTGACTAAAAACCAAAGTTACTTTGTAATAGTTGACTGAAAACCAAAGTTACTTTGTAATAGTTGACTGAAAACCAAAGTTACATTGTAATAGTTGACTGAAAACCAAAGTAACTTTGTAATAGTTGACTGAAAACCAAAGTAACTTTGTAATAGTTGACTGAAAACCAAAGTGACTTTGTAAAAGTTGACTGAAAACCAAAGTGACTATGTAATAGTTGACGGAAAACCAAAGTTACTTTGTAATAGTTGACTGAAAACCAAAGTTACTTTGTAATAGTTGACTAATATCCAAATTCAAAATGAAACTAAAGTGAAAAATGTACTTAAGCTTACCAGATTGGGTGAATTCCTTTCTAGGTAAATTGTACTTTCTTGTTCAATTGTCATGAAATATTGAAACAGTTTTTTTCCTAGTTTTTCATCTTATGTTGATTTCATCAAATTTTGTGTGTGTTAGTTTTCCATTTAACACAAACAAAAAATCAATAATAAATAACTGACTTTTTTAGAACAAATGGTCTTTTATTTACTGTTTTTCAAATCAAGTACATATTTACCAAAGACCTTGTCCCCCAAAATATGTTCCTAAATTGACTGATAATATAATACTTTTGTACATACAGATAAAGATGTTATATCCAGAGACTGGTTCAGTGTTTGCCTATAATCTTGATGATGCTGGTATAAGTAGTTCTGACAGTGATGATGCTTTAGATGACGAAGATAAAGGAGAAAAGAAGGTAGGTTTATACACTTTTATTTACTTCAACTCGCAAAATGAGAAATCACTCGCATTTTTCTCAAATTTTTACTAGCAAACATATTTACTATTCATATATGCAATAAACAAAAAAGCACCATATCTAACTATTTATAGAACAAGGGCGTTATTTTAGGATAGACAAAGAATATAAAACCTGTTTTACGATGAATCTTTAATTCATACTATCAATCTATCTGTCTGTTTCAACACTGATTTTAGCCTCATTAGTTATGACAGTAATATTATTGCATCGATTTCAACTCGGGAATATTTGTGAGTAAGAATAAAAGTTTATCGCAATTTTCAAAATCCACTCACATATTGGGAGTATGCAAGCTTAAATTAAGCCCTGTATATACATGTAGGTGAAGTCAGCTAGAGCCTGTTTGGCTAGCTCTGTCAGTAGTGAGTGAGTCTACTGATTGAGAGCTTGTCGGTTCTATGTGATGGTCTGAAGTATTTCTTCCTCGAATTTTAGAAAAAGCATTTGCAATAATAATTTAGAAGTATTAGTTGATTTGAAAGGTTTAATGTTAGAGCCTACAAAAAAACCTAACATAATCAGCATTTTAATGATGTTGGTATGTAAATTGATTATGGTTTTAGACTATAAGTTGTATGTAACTCAGGATTGACATTAAAAGTCATAATTTTGCCCCTGACAGTCTATATTTGAATTATGCTGCTTGTAAGCATTTGGTTGGGCAAGTGAAGTGTATAGCAGGTCGTCCAATCAGGCAACCAACTTGAAAAAATAATGTTGAACTCTGTTGCTATTTAAAATGATGATTATTTAGTACTGCATAATAAGTTGAACATTAAAACCTAGACATCTTAATTGTTCCTTTTCTATCATTTTCCTTTCTGATTGAATGCAGCAGAATAAAGTTTTAAATGTACTAATATTTCCTTCTTTTAATTTTGTTATAATTTTCCCAGAGCAAAAAAGTAAGATAATTGTACATAACTGTGTGATAATGTGGTTACTATAACAATAGATTGAATGTTATCATCTTATCTTTGTCTCTGGTTGTTTAAAAACATTGAAAATAGACTCAGTGCTCAAATCCCAATGTCAGTATCAAACAGTTATTTTGTCATTTATCCAACACATTTTTAAAAAAATTTGTGTTGAACACTCAGGTTTCAAATTAATTATCAAGATTTTTAAATATGTACCTCTCTGACTGAAATTCAAACTATAGTTTGGGTCCGTATGTTATTTTGAGCAATGAGTTCTTTCCCATGTTTAAATAACCTTGAACTGAGCTCCTGGTGATTTGTTCTTGTGTTTTTATGTTTTTTTTTGGTAATTTTAGAAGAGATCTAACACTGTAAGGATGTTATGTTCTGATTACATAATGTTTAAGAGTTTATGTGTCATTGTATTTGTTATTGAATGTTCGATATGAATTTTAATATGTTGTTTCTTCATCATTTTGTATTGTTTAACTAAACATGATTCAATGACCCTTAGTTTGTTTTGTTTAAGTGTTTTAATGTTATCGATTAAAATTTTGTTGCTATGTATTATCTTACCTGTTTTGGTTGATGATTTGTAAAAGATTAAACTTTTCAGTTAATATTATTATAATTTTAAATTTTTATTGTTTTTGATATGAATGTTTCAAAATTGGTTGATTTTTTGATGCACAAACATTTCTGTAAATTCTAAGAACATTAATTTTTGTCTTTGCATTCAGCCTGATATTTTACAGTGCGGTTAGTCCTCAGGTGGCACTACATAACATCAAGTGTGTTGACAGGGGCGGATCCAGGATTTTTTTCTAGGGGGGGTCCGAACTTTTCTAGGGGGGTCCAAACTTTTCTAGGGGGGAGTCCGAACCTCGAACCACGACCTCATTATACACATTTTGCAGAAAAAAATGCAACATATTGACAATAAAATCTACATAACCATTAAATCTATGTTAAGCACTGAGAAAAATTGCTTCATACTACTTAAAAATGACTAATAAGCAAGAAATACTATTATGGACATGTACATTTTTCAAATTCTAGGGGGGGTCCGGACCCCCCTGATCCCCCCTGCTGGATCTGCCCATGGTTCAGTTTTAATTAAATGCTGTGTTATTGTGTATTCATGGTGGAGGGTTTTACTTATTTATTATTGTTATTATTATTTTAATCGTTTTGTACAACACTATTGAATATGAAATAAAGAAATACGTGTTTAATAAAATGAAGAAGTTTCAGTTATATTTTAAGTTCATCAGATTGAATCGCATTAGTGTACATAATGATATTAGAGGCAGTCACACATTCAAAATAACCTTATAAGACTATAGTCCTTGTCAGATTTACAAATTTTGATTGTTTAATTTGTGATTTTTTAGGTACAATGGATTGGATGGATGGAGAACAAAGAAGTATTTACTATTCCACCTGAGACAAAGTTCTCAGATATTATTGTACCAACTATTGATACTGTCCGTAGTTCATATATACTGGAAATGTTACTAGTCAACAAGAAAACAGTAAGATCTTATTTTACTTTTAGGGTCAATAGTGCAGTTGGTAGTGTGCCGGGATATGGAATCTCGTGCCCGAGGGGGGTGCGGGTTCAAATCCCATCCGGGGAGGTTATACCCTTCCATGAAAATTTGACAATAATGTTGATTTTCATCCATTAATTAGATAATATGGAGAAGTTTCCGGCCTTGTGGAAGGGTAGGTGAGTACTGGTTATAGACAATGGTCCAGGAAAGCTAGGTTAGGTGCACTGGACCCCGTAAAATGACCAAAATTGTGTTGACACAGCGTTAAATCTAGTAAAAATAAAAAATCAGGCAAAAAATATCTTAATTATCATCATTGGCATAACCATCATTGTCATCATCGTTATTGTCATCATCATTATTGTAGGTGTTTTGATTATTGTGCTGGATTATAAAAGTCAACAGCTGACTAACTGCAATCATGGCGGGTCTCACACTCCCATTTTCTGGAGTTTAAACTTTTCTGGTGATACCTAATGCTGAACAGTTTCTATTCTTGACCACGGACAAGGAATAAACTAGCTAAAAGCTTGGTTTAGAGAACTAACTAATCCTCTCTAGAGACATTAAATAGATTGACTGACAGCTGCAAAATGTCTTAATGCTAGTAGAGGAGCAACTTACAGCATCATGAAATCCAATCTTACATGAAATAATACATGAAAAAATTTTCTTAAAATACCGTAACTTTACGGGTATAAAACACACTTTTACCTCCGAATATGACTTTATTTTTTTGGTGCGTTTCGTACAAGGAAACAACAAAAATTGGCTGTGTTTTTGACAAAAATCTAAATACTCACAAATGGCAAATTGGCCAAAAAATTTTTTTTCAGATTTTGCTCTTTTTTTTATTGTGTGTTATACACGAGTGCATTTATAACCGTAAAATTATGTTAAGGTTTTTTGTTATAACAGACTATTACAGTGTATTAACTTTTTCTTTGTCATTATTTTCAGGTGATGTGTGTAGGACCGACTGGTACAGGAAAGACTTTAACAATAGCTGATAAATTATCAAGATATATGCCTAAAGAATATATTCCTGATTTTATTGTATTCTCAGCTAAAACTAGTGCTAACCAAACACAAGATCTCATTGATGGTAAACTTGACAAGAGGTAAGTACAAATATCACTGTTATTTGGCTTGTATGAGTCTCAGACTAAAGGGTTACACTTACTAAAACCTTGTTTGTTTTGTTTGTTTTTGTTTGGTTAATGTTAATGCCGTAGCAACACATTGTATAAGATATATATAACGGCGGTCAGTCAACTGACTCACTCCTCCTGGAAAAGCTAAATCCGCGAAAGTATGCCCGGCTGGGAATCTAATCCACATCAGTAGACTTGCATGCTACCAATTGAGCTAGCCAGGCACTAACTTAAACAATGACAATGTAGATACTGTACTCATGTTATGATAAAGGTTTGTTTATAATAAGCTAAGCTTGTAAATGAATGTCAGTGAAACAGTAACACACTTGACTTTTTACCAAAGCTTTTCTTATTCAAATCAAAGTAGTAACAGATTAAAATGTTCTTTTTATTATTAAATGAAATGTTTCTTGTCATTTTTCTTGCCAAGCTGCTGCCTTAGAATAAAGAGTAAATTAATACTACATAAAAATCTCTAATTAATGCAAAATTGGAAAGTTATTGACTATTTCTATTTTAAGATGTTACTGCTCAGATGTTGTAGCGGATTGGAGCATCTTTTATCTGCTTTCCATGCAATTAACAAACCTTTATTGTTGGCATTTATGGAACATGATTTTATGATCAAATGCAGTATTGATTTGAATGAAGTGTTATTTTTGTATATTATTACAGACGTAAGGGAGTATTTGGTCCACCTCTTGGAAAATATTTTGTATTCTTTATTGATGATTTAAATATGCCAGCATTAGAAACCTATGGTGCTCAACCACCTATTGAACTTATCAGACAATTTATGGATTTCAAAGGATGGTATGACAGAAAAGCTATTGGTAAATATGTTGTCTTCTATTTCTATGATACTCTCTAACTTTAACTCTTTTAGAGTAACCTCATTGTTTAGCCATGAAAATGAAACATACCTCATAATTTGAATATATATTTATAACAGGAGATGGCATTCTTTGACTGGAGATATGTTTTATTTAATCAAAGGGCTATTAGTGTAGTCAGACATGGTGTTTTGATAGCATATAATAACACGGGATTATGTGACAAACAGAAGCGATACAAAGGAACTTTACCTTACATAAGCCGAATTTGATATACTTCGTTGCACAAACAGCATCTGCTTGTTAACACATAATGCGAATATATTAATTGAAGTAGTAATTATCCCTTGAATTGTGCACGCATAGCCTGATGTAATCTTCGGCGACAAATTTTAATGAGAATTTGCTACAGTCCGCTACGAAACATGGGGAAACCCCATGTAAAAATGACCCTACTGATTGAGTGGTATTTAATTTTTTATCTTTAAATAAATAATAACTACCGGTAACAACATAAATGTGCTGCATGCTTTGTGGTATTGTCTAATTTTGCTTGTTCTGGAAAATATTAACGTTTGTCATGCATGATTCTTGCAATGACATAAGATATAGTGCCCAACTCCATTTTGTGCTGTTTTGGAATGTTTTCTTTCTGATTATTTTCATCAGCCCATGCTTGTTAGGATTTTTTTCAAAAAGTCTTCACCGTTGTCAAGTAATATTTTCTACTCAATTTTTCTATCTAACTGTTTTTACTCTACAGGTGAATTCCGACGTCTAGTTGATGTAAACTTTGTTTGTGCTATGGGACCACCCGGTGGAGGTCGTAATCCAACCACAGCTCGTTTATTACGTCATTTTAACTTCATAGCTTTTACTGAAATGGAAGATTCCAGCTTGAAAAATATCTTTGGAACTATTTTGAAATCATGGATCAGTAAGTTAAAAGTTATTTTTTCTGATGAAAAATATTTTGTCATGAAGTAAATTGTGCCTTTTAAGTATTTTGTTTATATGTATATAGTTTTCATGGTATGATGCTTGTGAAATTATGCTAAAATATTTTTTATCATTTTATTTCAATAGTACTTATTTGATTGAACATGTAATTTGAACTTTAAACGGGCTGAATTAAAGTTAATAGACTTGTCTTTACTTTAATTTGGAGCAGTCCATAGTCATTTCAAGGAAGATCTAAGTAAAATAAGAAAATGTTAAGAATTCAGAGGATTCCAAAATTTCTAAGTATCTCAGTAACACAATACAAACTTAAGAAACCAAATTTCATCCAATATTTTCTAAGAGTCAGTGTTTCTTAGATTACTCAGTTTGTAAAAACTAAACTAATCAAACTGTATTCAATATATTACAGGTGTGAATGGGGGAATATCTCAGTTCTGTGATTTACTCACTACCACCACTATAGATGTATATAATACAATCAGTAGTCAATTATTGCCTACTCCAGCTAAATCACATTATACTTTCAACTTAAGAGATTTATCTAAAGTATTCCAAGGTATTCTCATGGCAGAACCTACAAAAATAGAGGTGAGAAATAGTTCCTTATATCACTTTTTGTCAAATTTCTCATTTTTAAGATTTCATGACAGTTTTTAGTTTAGCACAGAAAAAAATTCAATGTTTAGTATTATACCATAATTGGTAGAGGGTTTAGAATAGAATAGAAAAATTAGAATTTTTTGGACTATAGAATATGGGTCTAGAACAGATATCCATCTCAATGTTATGGAGTTATGGATTGAAATGGGTTAAATCTCAAAATTTGAATATGAACTGTGAAATTTCTCCACAACTTCTGCCGGTGGCAGGACTTTGCGAAGTTGCTGTTCTAGAAAGGTGACTTCTATATGAATCATAAGTGTTTTTTTTGTAAATGAAAGAGACAGTTTAAATTTCTGATGGCTGTTGTTGTAAACTGTATCTTGTTTGAAGTTGTGTCTGTAAATGGAGATACATTCATGTATATCACTGTATTTTCTTTTTTCATTGTTTCAGGGTATAAACGCCTTACTAAGACTATGGTATCATGAGTCATGTAGAGTATTCCAAGATCGTCTTGTCAATGATGAAGATCGTAACTGGTTTGATAACTTACTAAAAGAGAAGATGACCAAGAACTTTGAGACCAGTGTTGATGATGTTATAAACATTGAACCATTATTGTATGGTGATCAATTGTCTTCTGGTGTGGATAATAAAATATATGGAGAAATTACTGATCATGCCAAGGTACAGTTTGAAATACAGTAAAGTTCCGCTATTAAGACCAGCAAAATCGATATTATTATTATAGAGACCCTTTTGTTCACAAATTAAGCATTTGGGTCTTTATAATTGTCAAAAATCGCATGATTTTGAAATAACAAAAGTGGTCTTAATAGCGGAACTTTACTGTATAGAGTTAAAAAAATCCTTTCTTTTATTCAGATGAAAATTCTTCAATATTGAAATATGTTTTATAACTGCTGGATAGTAGTAGGATAGTAAATATTTGATTATAATTATCTTTGGCTAAAAAGACTATCATGGTATTTACGGAATCTTGCAGTTTTTGTCAATGTTAAGTCCAAATGCTTAATTTGAGAAAAATAAGTCCCTTCATTAAGTCTATACCAATATTGAGCCAATTGATGTTGAAAATTTTGAACTTTCACTAATGTAATTAAGTTTTCAAGAAACAACCCACATTTGTCTACGTTTTATTGTAGAATGATCTGAAAGCTTGAGCCAAGATCAACTCTAAATTTTTGGGAAATATTGCTTTATTTCAAAGAAATTTCATTAGGGGAGGCATCCTGTATTACCCTTGTTATATAAGGAAAGATAGCTTCGAACAGCCATGTTTTATCATAGAAAAATGTATGAGTTACTGTGTTTGTTAGTTTTTCGTGCATAATGTGAATACATGTGTGTTATGGCAATGTTAGAATTGATATTAATATTTCTTATATCTATTTATAGATTCAGAAAGTGTGTGAGGATATGTTGGATGACTACAATCAGATAAATACAGCACAGATGAATCTAGTGTTGTTTATGGACGCTTTAAAACATGTGTTACGTATAAGTCGTGTTATCAGACAACCTCTGGGTAACGCTTTGTTACTTGGTATGGGTGGTTCAGGACGTCAGAGTTTAACTAGACTGGCTGCACATATGTCAGACTATGAATGCTTCCAGGTTGAATTAGCTAAGAACTATGGTACTAATGAATGGAGGGAAGATTTAAGAAAAGTTATGATGAAAGCTGGTCTAGAAAATAATCCTACAGTGTTTTTGTTCAGTGACACACAGGTTAGTGTACTTTCATTTTATCCATGATGCTTAAAACATGATGTGTAATACATTTGTATGTGCAAATTGTTTTTAGTTTCATGCTCTGTGATTCTTTGAAAAAATATTTCAATGCAAGCAGAATGATATCCATAACTACAATATGTTAAACTGTAATTACAGTATTAGAAACTGGCAATCAAACAATTTTTCGCTACACCAATCTAATGATAATAATTGAAGTAACTGTGTAGTAGGGTCCATGTTGGACTTGCTTTTTTGATGTCCTGACCGGTTTCATACCGATTATTGGTACTCTTCTAGGGGGGGGGGTCCAAACTTTTCTAGGGGGGGGGGGGTCCGAACTTTTTTAGGGGGGTCCAAATTTCGAACCACATTAACATTATACATTATTTGCAGAATAATGCAACATATTGATAATAAAAAACTACATAACCATTAAATCTATATTAATCACCGAGAAAAATTGCTTCATGATACTTAAAAATGACTTACAGGCAAGAAATACACTAATAGACAGTTATGTTTTGGAAATTCTAGGGGGGGTTCAGACCCCCCTGACCCCCCCTTGCTGGATCCGCCTATGAATGCACATTTGTATTTATATAAATTGAACCCTGTACCAGCCTTTTTAAAACTTGTTCTATTGTTGTTTTTAGATCAAGAGTGAATCGTTCCTTGAAGATATCAACAATATATTAAACTCTGGTGATGTACCAAATATCTATGGTTTTGATGAACAAGAACAGATATATACTGCTATGAAACCAATCTGTTTAGATCTTGGACTGGTACCAACTAAAACTAACTTGTTCTCATTGTATACCAAACGTGTTAGAAGTAATCTACATACTGTCATTACTATGAGGTAAGTTAGTTTATGATTTACCCAAGTAGTTAATCATCTTCAAGTGACTCCAAACATAAAATGCTAGTGTCTTGCAATTAATCAATGTGCAAGATGTAAGAGCTGTTACCAACTTTTATGAATATTTGAATTATTTTTCTTCCAGTGTTTGCTCACAACTTGGTATCTTGTGTATTCTTTACAATAATTCAAAATGCTGTGCACTAGTATGTTCCTCTTTTCTGCGCTGTTTAGAAATTATTTCTCTTCAATTAATTATTAGACAGTAGGGCTGTCACGATACACCATAAGTGTATCACGATATACTGCAATACGCTGACACCGTATCGCAATAAGTACCACAATATATTGAGGGCTTTTAGATTCATTGTGCCACCGCTGTATTTAACAGAAACATTGCACATTTTACATGCAGCTACTGATAGAATCTAGCCTCTTTAAGAATTTACAGTCATTTAGGACTGTGACGTGCCCTAATTGGTTAAATTTTTGTAACTTAAGGTTAAATTGAATGAACAATGGAAAAACTGACATTTCGCTCCTTTTATTTCGCGAAGGGAAGAATTTCCAATGAAATATAAAATATCACCAAGTACTGGTACGTTAAAATTGTACCGCCGTACGTATTTCGTACCAGTATACCGGTATATCGTGACGGCCCTGTTAGACAGTACATCTATCTTGCACAGCTTTTATTTTTTATGACAATGTTTTTATACTTTAGTATCATTATTATTTCAGTCCACTTGGTGAGATATTCAGAGCTAGATTACGTCAATTCCCTGCTCTAGTAAACTGTTGTACCATTGATTGGTTTAGTGAATGGCCAGCTGATGCTTTAAAATCTGTAGCTTTAAAATTCTTACAAGATATACCTGAGTTAGATACCACTGATGAAGTCATGGATGGTTTGGTAATATATTTTTTGATTATCTGGCATTCCATAGCAGGTCCTGTTTTTATCTGTCCTGTCTTTCATAGGATGGGTCTTACTTTTCTTTATTGTATTCCAATTGATATAAAAAAGTTTCTGTTGATGGTTTTATCTAAAATTTAAGAATACATGTAGCATATTTTTATGTGAAATGACTTCATATGATATTTATAAATTTTCTGACCTACTCCATCTTAAGCAATACTTTTTTTACAATAATATTCTATCTTGATGTAATTTAGTTTGATTCATGATCTAGCTTGTGCACCAAATTGCCTAGATTAATACTTAAAATTTTCTTAACCCTGTGATAGAACAGGGACCAACAATTTTCATGTACAAGGTTAAATTTATGTGACATTATCTGTAAGTTATAGCTTAGAAACACTTTATTTATATTTTAATAGTCTACTGAAGTGTTTTATTTGCTATATGTACTATTTCAGGTGACATTATGTCAAGTTATCCATCAATCTGTAGCTACATACTCGATCAAATATCTAGCTGAAATGTCAAGACATAATTATGTAACACCAACCAGTTATCTAGAATTACTTGGAATATTCTCTAAACTTGTTGGTATGAAGAAAATGGAACTAAATACTTCAAGAAACCGTCTGAAAACTGGTCTAGAAAAGGTTTGATTTGTTGACTCTATTTTGTTGGATTTTGTTGCAATTTGCATAGTATGTCATTTTCTGAAATATTTGAATTGTTAATTTCTTAACTCTTACAAAACATGAGGTTTGCTAAAACAATTGTACAAAAAATGTTAAAGCATACTTTTTGGCTATCTAAAATTTTGAAAGGGAAAATCTATGTTTATTCAGTAATTAAAGTAAAAATAAAATTTTACATCTGTCAGTAGCTAACTGATGATCTTATAGAAATATATATCCTAGAAATAATAACTGAAGACGAAGCTAATCCTCCATCCTACCACTGTCAAAATCATGTAGGGCAGTTGTCAGTCACTGAAGGAAGTATGCACCTCATAACTAGTTAAGCACTAAATCCAGAGATTTACCCTTTCCAGGAACTGTGAGAAGGTTGACTCTGTCTGCCATGATATGACTTACACAATGTGTTGTAATAGAGTTAATTCTAACCATGTTCCCAATGAGCCGCTACACATGGTTGGCAGAGCACAGAAAATAATGGCTGACTTCAATCTCTGTAAACAGATATCCTGTAGAGCGTTGTCATACAGGATTTCTACTTTCTCCGTGGAAGGTCACGTCGAGATGAACTTTGTTTCGACCAATCAATGCGTAGCTTTCATCTAGACGAAAACACTATTAATCACATTTTGATTTCAAAATTTCTATGCATGCTAATTTAACAGTGGTATTATTCACAGTCTGCGATTGGGCGGCTCATTTCAAATTGCGTGACATAGACGATGTAAACAAGTTAGGTATCATAATTTCATCATGAATATTATGATTAGAAGAGGTCGCCTGAACGTGACCTTCGTTTGAAAAAGGTCAGATCTTAATTAGCGAGTATGCGAGCCGAAAATTTAAGATTGGGTTTTAATCAGATTGGGCTGACTTTAAACTGTTTTATTTATTGTATTCCAGTTGTTGACAACAGCTGATGAAGTCGCCAAGTTACAAGAAGAGTTAGCAACAATGAGACCTTTGCTGGAAGAAGCTGTGAAAGAATCAATTAGTACTATGGAGAAGATCTCTAAAGATACTGTAATAGCTGAGGAAACTAAATCTGTTGTACAGAAAGAAGAAGCTGCTGCTACTATCAAAGCTACTGAAACACAAGCTATTGCTGATGATGCCCAGAGAGATTTGAATGAAGCTCTTCCTGCATTGGTAAAATATTAAAGGCTTTTTCTTTATTTATTATATATTATACATGTATACTACTAACATTAATGGAAGCTTTCAAGCATATGTCTGTAATTCTGTTATTTTTAGAAATTAAAACAACTCAAATTTCTTTTTTTGTACAAAAACACAAATTCATGCTGTTTATAGTTTTGCATTCTACCCATGTACAATTCTTACCTTGTTTAAGGTCTTGACATTAGTATTATTGGTCTATTACCAATTTATTGTTGCCTATGATACTAGCACTATCAACAGTATTATCAAAACTTCCTGATTTTCTTCTCCCCTGTTTTGAAGAAATGGCACTCAGGATGCTTATATAACATTTTGAATTTGTGAGACAATGTGGTTCCACTCTATTTGAATTTCAATGTCTTTTAGTCTATTTTTATATATTTCTGTTGTTTTAATTTAGGATGCTGCTGTAGCCAGTTTGAAATCATTAAACAAGAATGATATTGTTGAAGTAAGAGCTATGCAACGTCCACCAGATGGTGTCAAGATGGTTATTGAAGCTGTTTGTATCATGAAAGCTATTAAACCAAAGAAAGTTGCTGGTGATAAGGTAAATTTGTATGGACAGTATATTTTTGCATCATTTCAAATTAGATTTTTATGCTGTAACTATTTTGTCTGCTTACAGCAGCCTAGGTGGCTGTTCATTGCAGTCATGCAATTCATAATTTAAAATACATTTTCATTCCTGAATTTCTTTGTGTTACATTGATTACAATGTGTCTTTATAATGTTTATAGATCAAGAATTGTATTCTCAAAGCAAATCTTTAAATAAGATTTGTTGATGCAATCATGAAAAAACTATAATCATCATCATGTAATGAAAATTGAACAAATGTGAGGTCTGACTGACCAATCCAGAACCAACTCTTCATGCCTAGTGGTCTTGTGGCATCACCCATTCCTATCAATTCACACTTTAATTTCACTTGGTCGTAGATGAACAGTTTATATGCTCAATGTTGGGCATGAATTTATTGTTCTTATATGTCTCTAATAAACAAGCAGAATATAATTAGTACCTTTTCTTTCAATAATAATAATAATAATAATAATAATAATAACGACTTTATTTATTGTGGATAACATATTTGGTGTAAACCAATTTTCAATATGGTCCACACAGACAATTACAATGTACATACATAATAACAATAATAACAATTAACATAATAACAATAATAGAGAAACAATAGTATTAAACATACTGAAAATTTACATGCAAATTGAAGTTCAAATATATAAACATACAAGAGGGGTAATTTAGTATCTTATTAAGAGAAATTTCATGAAATATGTGAACTTATCATTTCATTTGAAATGACAATTATTACTAAGTACTTATTTTGAAAATTGATAAACAATTGTATACCAATGTGGTGCACAAGTTAAATATGGTGTTAAATATAATTACATATATACAAACATATTTTAGTAATGATAAAAGCAAACAACAAAACAACAACATATATTTACATAGCACTACCAGAGTACTTCCACCTAAGATAGTTAGTCTTAAACTTACTTAGAGAGTCTGACTGTCGAACATTTAAAGGAATAGAATTCCAAATCACAGGGCCAGAATAACTAAGGGATTTACGAAAAAATTCGAGCTTAGGTTTTGGGACAGGAATTATCTCTTGGTCATTAGATCTTAGAGTATGGCCATGTTTGGAGTTTTGAGAGTGGAACATAGAGTTCAGATACTCTGGTCCACTATCATTCAGGGATTTAAACATTAATATTGCTTTTTTGTACATGATTCTATCTGAGAAAAGCATCCATTTAAGCTCCTTAAAAAGGTCAGCTGAGGGAGTTGTTAAATCTTGATCCAAAATAATTCTTGCTGCTCTTTTTTGAAAATTGATAACAGTATCTAAAAGTTCAGTACTGCAGTTTCCCCAAATAGTGCAGCAGTAGTCTAGATGGGGTAGAATATAAGCATTGAAAAATAATTTACGGGAATGAATATTAAGAAAAGTTTTAATACGTAGTAGAAGATATAAGTTCATATTACATACTTTCAGTGTTTTTTTCAACTTGGGACTTCCAGTTAAGATTATGGTCAACATTTACCCCTAACAATTTTTCAGTAGTAGAGTACTTCAAATTTTGGTCTTTCATTTGTAAAGGATTTGTATTTGTGTGAGTTAAAACTCTATTATTATTTGCAGATGTGGATATGAACATTGCTTTAGTTTTCGACACGTTTGGTAACATTGAATTTTGTTCACACCATTTAGAAACAATATCAATATTTGTTTGAAGATTACTATGTACTTCGCTAAGGGTTTTACCTTTTGCAGACAAAGTTGTATCATCAGCAAACATATCAACATTAGAGTTTGATTCAATTGATTTGACAATTTAACCCTGTGATTAACATATCAACAAGAGTTTTTTCTTACCATTTCTAGCCAGGACAGAAGATTGATGATTACTGGGAACCTGGTAAAGCTTTGTTGTCAGATCCTGGTAAATTCTTGGAAAGTTTATTCAAGTTTGATAAAGATAACATCCCAGATCCTGTAATCAAATTAATTCAACCATATATTGATGATGAGGCCTTCATGCCAGCTGCTATTGCCAAAGTAAGTACTAGACTTTTTCATTACTTTTGAATCTGATTTTTTCTAATATGATTTATTATGGGTTTTTTTTATAAATTTGATGAAATTATCAATGTATAGTGCAATAAACTGACATTTTTTAGAATGTGATCATTGGATTCCCCAACATTGCACATGGGGTCATGCTCAGATGATCTTTGTGTCAACCAATCAATGCTTAACTTTTATTGAGGCCTAAAACCATCAATAGCATCAGAATAAATATTTCTAGATCATGATTCGTGAGCTAGTATTATGATGGACAGGCTGTGATGAGACAATTTGTTGTGAATTGCAACATGAATAGCAAAGGTCAGTGGAATGTGATCCCTTCTGCCAACTTGTCTTCTGTAAAATTAGCAAGTACACAAAAGGAGAATTTTAGATCAGGTTTTAATTAGATTTACTAGAGTAGTACCCGAGGAATTTGTATAGATCAGCTGCAAATTCATATATATTTTTTCCTTGGTCTAGGGAACAACTTAGTCTAATTTATTATTCTTGGTATTCAAACTCATTTGAATATTTTGTAGTGATATTCACAAGAACAGTAACTCACTGTTTGTGCTAATTGGAAATGATTCCAGTTTAATTCTTGTGACACTTCTCATTTACTGACTTTTTTTATCAAAGAAACTATAAGTAAGCTCTACTTATTAATTTCAGGTATCCAAAGCTTGTACATCTCTATGTATGTGGGTTAGAGCTATGCACAAATATCACTTTGTAGCCAAGGGTGTGGCACCTAAAAGAGAAAAACTAAGATTGGCCTCAGAAGAATTAGCAGAAACTCAGAGAATTCTAGCTGAAGCTAAAGCTAGACTGGCAGAAGTTGAAGAAGGTATAGCTACATTACAAGCTAAATATGATGATTGTGTAAGAAAGAAGGATGAACTAGAAACTAAATGTTCAGAATGTGAGGGACGTTTGATTCGTGCTGATAAGGTATATAGTTTAACTATTTTTTCTAAGTTATTATTTATGCTTACTTGATTGACCGAAATTGAAATATTTGGTTTTCCCTGCAGTTCAAACAAACTTTCACTGTTACAATGGTATTTGTGAACAAAGGACAGTAAGATTTAATTTGTGTTGCATGCTTTTCAGCAATAACGTGTAAACAAATTTGTTTGTACGGCCTGTGTATGGATGAAAAATCCATGAATTGGAGTTCCAAATTAGGCACTTGTTTTGTACTCTCTTATGTTGAGTAATATTGTACTCTCTTATGTTGAGTAATATTGTACTATATGGTTAAACAACTTAATAAAATAGCAGCCACTAGTGGCCTGCTGTATGAAGATATTGTATATAATTTCTGATGGCCACCATTGTGTTTAAGATATTTTAAATTAGAAGTCCTGTTAAGAATAGAATATGTCAAGAATGTTTACAAGTTCATTTAGCAAAGAAAATGGATATGACAGTGATATAGTTTAGTTTTTAGCATGCTAGACCAATAGTCCAGAGAGCGTTGGTAAGAACCACTGCCATGCTTGTATTTGAAATTTATAAACAGTAATGTTATGCTGTTAGAACCATCAAAAGTAATGGATGTTATTAATATAGGGACATGAAGAATTTGGGAAAAAACAAATATTTTTTTATTAAAAAAACGTGGTCTTTAGGCCTATAGCAAAACTTTACTATTCTCATAGTCATACATGTAGTAAAAATGTTATATTTGTATGATTACAGTTGATTGGTGGATTAGCTGATGAGAAAGAAAGATGGAAGATTTCTGTTGAAAAACTACAATCTATTATCAATAACTTTGTTGGTGATGTAATGGTATCAGCTGGTTATGTAGCTTATCTGGGTACATTTACTGTAAGTTGTTAACTATTTTTATTTATTTATTGCGGATGATGCCAACGGTTTGTCCATCTTATGACTTTAGGGAGCAATATTACTAGAGATTTACTTTGTTTGTATTTGGATAACACCATTTTTATATAAAAATCTCTTACCTTATTCTGTAGAACCATTGACTTCAAATAAACATTTTGACTCCTGTGATTTAGAACAATGGTATAAGACTAACCAGATTACATGCAGAACCCGTTTAAGATGGGTTTTTAAAATATTTTGATGGCAGGACAGCCTGACCAATTTGAGAAAAGTTCTGTATGTGGTTATCCTTTTGTATGAACATTAAGGTTATTATTATCATGTATGTTATTAAGACGCTTAGAGCAGAATAGTTATGGTTGTGTAGAAATGAATATATTCTATATGAATAAAGTGTTCTATGGATTATAGCTGTAAAAAGGGAAATTATTTGTTCCACTACACACACACACTGCAATATCATAATTCAGTGCTCTCAGATAGGCAGACTGGTTACATTTGTTTTTGAATCAATCCACAAAAATATGATTTTATAATGTTAATAATTACAGGGTAAATATCGTCACAGTATGCATGAAGAATGGATAGAAGCTATTGATAAACATAAAGTACCTAGAACCGATGATCCTACTCTTATATCAACCCTTAGTGATCCTGTAAAAGTTAGAAGTTGGCAGATATATGGTCTACCTAAAGATAACCTGTCTGTGGAGAATGGTGTCATTGTACAAAACTCTAGAAGATGGCCTTTGTTTATTGATCCACAGGGTCAAGCCAATAGATGGGTGAAAAATATGGTAGGTTTTGGTTTTTTATTATTACTCATGTAACTATATGTATATACTGGTGTTTTGATTGTTATAATAAACTGCTCAACAATGGAACAGGCTTTAATATGTTAACACTGACTCATCATGTATAGAAATTAAAAAGCAGTGAACTATTCAGTTTTCTCAAGCGTTCTTTGTACACTTTGAACAGAGAACTGAAAAAAGGATGCATTGTTTTCTAAAATACTTGTTTAACTATTTAAATGATCAACTTACATTTTGAAGGTGTCATATTTTTGAAATTTATAAAAAATGAATACATGTTTGTAACTTTACAATATGATTTTGAAATTTCCAATACATGAACCATTTTATATTTGTGTACCATTTCAGGAAAAAGACAATGGACTTGATGTAATCAAATTATCGGACAAAGATTTCCTACGTAGTTTAGAAAATGCTGTACGTTTTGGTAAACCCTGTTTGTTAGAGAATATTGGTACAGAATTAGATCCTGCCTTGGAACCTATCCTTTTAAGACAGGTGAGTCTATCTCTTTTATTTGTAGTGGTATAATCATTATCATAATCAGGGATTTTTATGAGTGAACTAAGCGACCTACTCAAGACCAATCCCTGGCTGGTAATCTGGTTTAATTTAATGAAAATTACTTTTAAATTGTATATTGAACTTGCTGTCTGTAGCTTCTTAGAAATTTATTATATTATCAATTATTAGCTGGCTAATGAATAGAAGACCCCTTTTGCAGTTTTAGGACTATGCATTTCTATTAGGTCTTAGTGAGGACCTAGTGCCTGTTTTTATGACTTAGAAAAGAGAAGCAATGATGGAGAACTTTTCTTTTAGAGAGAAATTTTCAGCAGTTTGGGTTGAATTGCGCCTAAAACCATCCCAGCCATTGATTTGCTAATAAACCACTGTTGCCATCAATGCTACAAAAACTGCATACATGTATTTATTTTTATTTTGCAGACATTCAAACAACAAGGAAGTACAGTAATCAAACTTGGTGATGCTGTTATACCATACCATGATGACTTCAAGTTTTATATTACCACAAAATTACCTAATCCACATTATACACCCGAAGTATCTACTAAAGTTACTATTGTAAACTTTACACTATCACCTAGGTAATATCAACTTAATAAAACATTAGCACTGATATGCATAGTATTACAACAACATGTTGATCTCTTGCCTTGGCAAGCATGGACGTCCAAGAAAGACATGGACTGAGTGTGTTAAGGCTCATTTAAAAGCATACACCTCATGAACACTAATCCTCAAAACATGACATTCAAATGTCAAATAATGATCTAGCTGCCTGTTGCCTACCCCAGTATGAAGGATGCCTGTATGAGGATGAAAAATAAAACCATGGTTTTGTTTGATGATTCTTTGTTCATTGGGCTTGTGTTTGAAAACATTTTTATACATGGACCATAAACAGATTATCTGAACACTTGGGATGAAAAAATGCTTGGTTTTCCAAGTTGGCAGACCCACCCTGGTTATTTCCAGGAGAGCTTTTTTGCTTTTGTTGTCTTTAAATGTGGTTGCCAATACTGTATAATGGAAAAATTGTTTTGTATTAACATGGTAGTTAACTACACATTCTTATGGTAAACCCATTAAAAGAATGTAAAACTTTGACAATACTGAAAACTGGAATTCTTTGGAAAAAAAACATTGATCATTTCTATAAAACATTCAAGGAGTAAAACTATTAACAGAAGGGAAAACCAACACACGGAATGTTATAAATACAATCTATATTGTTTCTATATTACAGTGGTTTAGAAGATCAGATGTTGGGTATTGCTGTAGCAGAGGAACGTCCTGATCTTGAAGAAGCCAAGAATCAACTTATTGTTAGTAATGCTAAGATGAAGCAAGAATTGAAAGAGATTGAAAATAAGATTCTAGAAAGATTGAGTGCTTCTGAAGGAAGTCCTGTTGATGATATAGATTTGATCAACACACTAGAAGCTTCTAAGATCAAATCTATGGAAATATCTGTAAGTTTTAATGTATTCACGTACTATGTCTTTTAAAAAAATATATGTTTATGTTCTCTGACTGAGCATTGTATAAAAATTTTAGACAGTGGCCCCTTAGCATGTTATGGTCCTTCCCAAATCCAGTGCATGACTTTTCATATTCACTTATATGGCTCAAACCTTGTTACTCATGTTCCTTGCTGACTTGCAATACAGTGCATAAAGAACTGTAATTGAATTTTGTGGAGTTTTGAAAATGCTCAACATAATATTCATTATTTGGTTTTTATCAGCCTTCGCTTTTCCTCTGCATGAACTTATTATTATACCCCCGCTTCGAAGAAGAGGGGGGTATACTGTTTTACCCTTGTCTGTGCGTCCGTCCGTCCGTTACAAAATTTCCGTCCCAGTTTTCTCAGCAACTATAACATGCAGCAGCCTAATACTTTGCATATTGCTTCATCCCATAGTCCCATGTGGTGTAAAGCGATTTCATGCTCCTTGCTCATCTACTTCCTGTTTGTCGCATATTTTTAGATTTCGTTAAATGAAAGTTACATTATGATAGTCATATTTCTCACTGCGGGGGTATCACTAGTGAGCATTAGCTCACAGATTTACTTGTTTTTCATTTTTCTTATTATAACTATAGGCTAAAGTATTGGTAGCAGAACAAACAGAGAAAGATATTGATACAACAAGAAGTCAGTATATACCAGTAGCTGTAAATACACAGATATTATTCTTCTGTGTTGCTGATATGGCTAATATAGATCCTATGTACCAATACTCACTGGAATGGTTTGTTAACATTTTCCTTGGTGGAATCAGCAATGCTGAAAGAGCTGGTAAGAATTTGGGATGAAATTTAGAGCATGTCTTGTCTTGCATTAATTACCTTTTAAATTTTCAACTTTTTGTGAGATTTTATCACATTTTCTAAATTTTATCACCAATTCTAAGTTTAAGGACCATATTTGGTCATTCCCACTGATGACCTTTATAAACTGAGCATTGTATAAAAATTTGAGTCTGTGGCCCCTTAGCAAGTTATGTCCCTTCCCATTACTTGATAATTTTTTATAGCAAAGATAATATATTTTTATATTTTATAATAATTGTTCTTGTAATATGATAAAAATATTCCTATTGTATGGCCTATTGGTTACACCTTTAAACTGGTAATCATTGTTGAAACACCATCCAAAACCTACCTGTTGTTTCCTTGAGCAGTAAAAGCAGCCCGGCTAGCTCAGTTGGTAGCTTGCAAGTCTACTGATCGAGGGGTTGTGGGTTCGATTCCCGGGCAGGGCATACTTGTGTGGAGTTTGGTCATGAAATTATCTCTACGGCCATTCTTCCTGCTACCAATGATTTTTAATTATGTAAGGCAGTTGTCAGTCACTGACGAAAGTATGTGCTTAGTAGTTGGTTAACAGCTAAATCCAGAGATTTAGCCTTTCCAGGAGGAGTTATTAGGTTGACTGACCGCCGTTATATGACCTATAAAATATGTTGCTACGGTGTAAAACCCAACGAAACAAACAAAACTGAGTAACTGAGGGACCAGGGAGAAGTTACTACATAAAAATATTATTAGAATTTTACAATGACAATTTTTTTCTGTACAATGTTTTATTTCTAAATTTCAGATAATCTTCCTCAAAGAGTTGAGAATATCAACAAATATTTTACATTCAGTTTATACAGTAATGTTTGTAGATCATTGTTTGAGAAACATAAACTTCTGTTTGCCTTCTTGTTGTGTACCCGTATGAAACAATACAATAAACTCATTGATATGGTATGTATTGTTTATTCCTGGTTTTTTTAATTGCACCTTACTTAGTGAAATATAGGTTTTTCCTTGTAATGGAGGTGGTAACTCAACTGTATCCTTTAAGCTTGGCATAGTCATCACATTGTTGCCTTTACTTTATATTACTAAAGATGTGATATTCATGTTTCTTACAATGACCCAAGTGTTATACTAAATAACTGTTTATTCATGTAGAAATATTGTTCTCTGATGTATTTACTTTTATTATATGCTTTCCAGTGGAATACTGGGATTTATCGATGAAAAAAATCGATATTCCACTGTTTTGAAACAATGAAAATAATTTTGTTATTTTTCACTGTTTGGATGCACCGTTCTGATGACACATCATCATGAAACTTAAAAAAAGCCAGATTCAAGCATACATTTGCATAATAAACAGAAAATTTGTTTATTTCAGTGTACGATCTACATTTTCACTCATGGCTATGTCACTTGTGAAAAATATTGCTTCCTTAGCTCACTCTTTAAATAAAAATTGATCTTACACCAAAATGAACAAATATCTTATATATCTTTTGTTTGTCCTGGGTTTATATGTAAGATTGTGTACAAAAAAGATAATAATGAGCCCCTACTGTAGGATATTTTCCTTTATATTACATATGTGGGACATTATCTCCAAATTTGGGGCATATTCATCTGTAATCTCCTGTATCCATATGTATATAATACAATAATGAGAGCCTTCTATATGTATAAATAGTATGTTTTTGTAAGTTGGTACTAAAATCTTTGAATGGAGATTTTCTTGTGGATTTCATAATTAGAGCATAATTTTACTACAAATGTGAATTCTTGTCCTTGAATTAGTTCATATAAAATAAAAATATATTTTCAAATGTAACTGTATTATTTTTGTAACCTAGGATGAGTGGAGATTCTTCCTGGCTGGTGGAACTATAAAACCAAAGACTTTAGAGAATCCATCACCTGATTGGATCTCAACCAGATCATGGAATGATATCTTAACATGTGGAGCATTACCAAAATTTGCCGAGTTTCCTGAAGATTTCAAGAACCATCTTGATGGATTTAAGAAAATATTTGATAGTGTAGAACCACATAGGTTTGTGTCTAGTTTTATAAATATAAAGTAAATTTGTTACTCTGTAAACAGTGTCAGGACTTGACGTTAACAGTTGTCCCATTTCCTGCGACCACCTAACTTTAGGTTCAGGTGACACGTTTTGGCTGCAAGGTGTTTGATTGGGCAACCAGAACATATATATAACCCTCAAATTTTAAAGTACTGTTTTATTTGGGCTCACAGACTGTTTCACAAAAATAATGCATTTTTCTGCTTATCTGCCAATTTTAGCCCCATTTTACATCACCTAAAGTCATATTTTCGGTCATAATTGCAACAATTTTTTGTCAAAAACTTCAGAAAAATTCACAAGTTGCATGGAAGACATGTACAAAAACATAAATCAAGTTTTTAAACTCTTGAATAGCTTGTACAGCCTGCTTCAGCCAGTTATAGACAGTGACGACCGCGAAAATTTTAAAAAAAAGCACTTCGTTACAAATCCCTGTTATATAGAATCCCTGGAAGAAACAAACTGAATTAATTTATGATAAATATTATGATGAAACTATGTTCAAAGAAATGTAACAATATATTCTATATTTACAGAGAAGCATTACCTGGTAAATGGAATGATGAACTTGATGCCTTCCAGAAAATGATTGTACTTAAATGTCTTAGAACAGACAAGATTACTGAAGCTATGCAGGATTATGTTGCTATGAGTCTTGGTCAGAGATTTATTGAACCACAGGTTTGTATACATAGATTCTAATAACAATATAACCAGGTCTAAGTTGTCAGTAACATTACTTAAGTATCATTTTAGGTTGAGCAGCTAAATAAAAATATTTAACAAACTCAAAAATCACAAAGTGAAACCTTGTATATCAATCATTCCTGGAATGCAGTCACGTTTTTTGGTCTATTATTGTTTTGCTGCTTTACTGTATTATCAATTTGAGCTAAAAAACTTAAATTCAACTTGTGAACCCAGAAAAAGATGTTTACTTGCTGATAAGCCACTCTTGAAGTTACAGTTTGTGTGCTCACTAGGTGAAATAAAAATTGATCATACACCAAATGATGAAAATAATGAAAACTTTATTTAAAGAGGCAAAACAGTTAAAGCAAAGATCAATTTTCCTTGCTACTAGCCTCTTAGGCAAAGCCCATTTTCTGTGTTAGCCTCTAATTAATGAATGTCTTGTGGATAATATTTCTCTTTTATTTCTATTCTATAACAGACAGCTGATCTCCATCTTGTATTCAAAGATTCATCACCTACTACTCCACTTATCTTTGTATTATCAACTGGTACTGACCCTGCTGCTGATTTATATAAATTTGCTGAAGAAATGAGATTTGGAAAGAAACTTAGTGCTATATCTCTTGGACAGGGTCAGGTAGGAATAATATAGTTTTAATATGCTCACCTAAGATACATTGTGTTATGTGGAGACCAGAGCAGGAAAATCTTGCTGCTTTGAAAGAAGGAGTCACATATGAAATTCAGCATTATACCTCTTGTTTGAGCTGGTTGGTAAAATACCTTTAGTTTTTGAGGATGTCTTGGAATGTTTTATTTGTTTTCAAATTATCTTTGAGTATTTAACACTTTCACATCAGAAAACTGTAAAAAAAAAACAGAAAAAAAGGAGAAAGGAAAGTTAACTACACTAAATAAAGGGATCAAACTTACTACCAGCTGTTTAGTTTACAAGTCAGATGTTCTACCATCTAAGTTGATCTAGCTGATGAATTTCACAGACAAATCATATACGTATGTACTACTTATAGCTTCTTACATTGGAATGGTAAAATATTAAATGTATCATAATTATACTGAATGATTTCAGGGTCCACGTGCTGAAGCTATGATGAGAAGTGCTATGGAACGTGGTAAATGGGTATTCTTTCAGAATTGTCACTTGGCACCAAGTTTCATGCCTGCTTTAGAAAGATTGATTGAACAGATTGATCCAGATAAGGTATAAGCTCATTCCCTTATTTCATAGGCAGTGTTTTTTTTTAAATATGGACACAACAAGTTGATGATCTGTTCTACGGATTTTTCCAGAAAAAAATGTGGCGAGCGAGTGAAGAAAAAAAAAATTAAAAAAAACTGAATTCATTTGCTTTATATAGCAGTTTGACCAAACTTTTATGAGCGAGCAAGGAAATAAAAATATATTTTTTGTAAAAACCGTCAAAATTAAGGTGCGAGCGAATCCATAGAACATACGATCAATTTGTTGTGGCCTAATTTATAAGTGGAGAAGTGTTAATTTTATTATTCATTCTTAAAATAAAAAATAATTTTATAGCTATTTTTTGTTTATTCTCATAAACATTTTTTACTCATTTTGTGTTAATTAAATTCTTAATTGCAGTGTTCAATTATAAGCATTATTAACAAATTGTAATTATTAGTTTCTGTGTGAGTTAGTTAGTTAAATTCTGTTGGTTTAGAGTTGTATGATGAGGGAAGTCACTGTTTGCTAGATGCTTCTAATATAGAGTTTGTTAATTCAAGAACTTTTGTTTTCATTTTATATTTGTCAGTTGTGGAGTTTCAATCAACTTTCAACATGTATTCAGTAATATATTGGCAGCTAATTCAATCACAAGTCAGGATACAAAGGTTATTAAATGTTATCTTTGTCTATTTAAACAATGTTTGTAGTGTATTGATATTTGTTTTATTCTTTCACAGGTACACAGAGATTTCCGTCTATGGTTAACAAGTATGCCTAGTGACAAGTTCCCAGTATTTATTCTACAGAATGGTTCCAAGATGACTGTAGAACCTCCACGTGGAATCAAAGCTAATCTCCTTAAGTCATATTCTAACTTTAGTGATGATTTCTTCAATACTACTGGAGAGAAGGTAAAAATTGTTATATGATAGTATATTGAATTTTATGCTATGTAACTTAACAAATGATCATGCATTTTGCTTTTAATACTATTTGTATGTCACTCTTACTTATTTTGGTATCGATTACTGACTCATTTTCTTTCAAGAAAATATTTGATTTTTATATTTTGCATGGATTTTCTAATCAATCTGTTTAATATAAGTTATGTTTTTGTCTAAAACAATTAATTTGCTTTTTTGTCATTCACAAAGAATTGTTATACCTTTTTTGATATTGTCACATAATGTGTGTATTCCTTCAAGTTCAGTGGTGCTTTTCACAAAATTTCTTAGGGAAAAAATCTTAGTAAGTCAAAAGCAAGATACATTGATAATACTCTCATTTTTTGGCTTATCAACTCTAAATATTATACAAATTGTGTAGAATTGTGTATACTTTTTGAATATCATATCATAGTTATGCTTATTTTCCATCTGACTTTAAAGTGCTAATTATATGAAACTGACTTACGAAGATTTTGTCGTACGAATTTTTGTGAAAAGTGCCACAGATGATTTACTTATTAAAGAAACAGCACAGTACAAAAATAGAATTTCAAGTATATTTTGTAAAGCGTTGTCTGATTTAGACTTAAACAAGCAACACATTCATTAGAGTATCATAATAATCGAGGCTTTCACCCAGTCACTTGATAGTATCTTAACAATATAGTTTATCATTAATTCCACATTTGTTGTGAGTGCAAATTAATATTGTTGTACATGTAAGCTGTTTAAGTTAATTTTTTGTGCCTTATCAATGTGTTTCGTATTCCTAATTGTTTTGCTTGTTGCATATGCCAACATGTACTTCATGCATTTATATTGTTTTTATCATAAGTATTTCATATCTGTTGCATAAGTTTATGCCGAGTATTGTAAAATTGAAACGCTCATAATAATGCTTTATGCTTTATTAATGATGAAATATTTTTTTCAAAGAAAAAAATGGAGAGGGTAAGTTAAAAAGGGAAAGGATTTATTGGAATATATCCATAGATAAAGTTATCCTATGTAGTATATTCTTACCCTAAGATGTCTTTATACTAGATTTCTTGAAACATCTAACAGAGACATAGATGTCTCTGTATCTTATTATTGCTTTAAACTCTCATATTTTCTTAGAGTTCATTGTTTCTTGAATTCTTCAATGAATAATCAGATCCTCAGGTACTCTCTCTTACCATAGCTTACTATTTCAATTCTTACTGTGTTATAGAGGGTTATTTTCATAGAAATTGTTCTAATAAAAAGTATAAACTCTGTTAATATAGGAAAGAATTCTGTTGAAAATTATGATAAATGTAAATTGAGTTGTCTCCCTTTCATCAAATCTAAATTAATAGATGTAAGGACAATTTCTTCACTTAAATGTTGATTATAATGAAAGAGTTTATATAAATAAACATTACATGTTGAGCATTGAAATTATTTGAATTAGTCAATGCTTTATAGAATATGGAAAGACCAAAATTATTATTTTATTTTTTTTCAAATTGTTTTTTTTTTACTACAATGTATATGACTTATCTTAAAGGGAAGTTCATCAGGCAAAGGAAATTTTCATAATTTTGTAAGTTAAGTGTTTGTGTTAGAATGAAAGCTATTCAATATATGAAATTAAATTTAGCTAGGTGTTTAGATACATGTATGATAAACAACTGATGAAATATTATATATGTTTTGCTAAAAAACTATAATAGATTATTATTGTCAGATTACAAGCCTCATTTTTCCTGTCTATGACTGTATACTGAATATTATTTATTGGTATTCTTATTATATTATCAATTCTTTTCACTGTTTTATTTAATTCTTTACTATTAATCCTACTATAACTTTATAGTAAACTCCCTAAAATTCCATATATATATGTGGATTTTGTGTTTGACAAATATCTGTTTAAATGTTAACAGTTCATTTTTAGGGAAGCAGTTACAAAATTTAATTACCAATAAACATTATTTAAAAATCTCCAGGTTTCAGAAGCAAATGAAACTGATTTTCTATATTGTTATAGCATTTTTATTGACTTTAAACTGTGCAAAAAATAAAAACTGAAACTGAGAAAATTGCATTTCTGAAGGTGTCATCTGTTAAAAAAATAGGCATTTTTGTAAAACTGTAAAATCAATAGCATGACTGGATAATATTTTAAATGGATATTTGATCATTAAGACATTATTAAAATGCTTAGCATTTTTCTAAATGTCCAGATCTAAGTACAGTATTCTTTCTTGTGTCCATCTGTAGTAAAAACTTTCTATTCAATGACTGTATCTGCAGTATGTGATGGACTTTTTAACCTCGGGACCAACAGAATGCTTCAGGGTTTAGTTACTATAGATTGTTCTTTCTTTATGATCAAATCAGTACTTATGTACTATGTAGATGTATAGCTAGTTTTCTACTTTTCCTTAATACATGTAGTTTACTATGCAGGTCCCTTTTCGATATAGTGCATAGTCTTGTAGATTTTTATTATTTAGCATAAATAAGTGCAAAACTAGTCTGACTGAATATAACTAAAGAAGAATATAGACTAGTAGCCTGTTCAATTACACAAAACGTTACAGAACGTTCAGTAACAATACATTGGAACTCCTCGGCCATTCACAGCGATTAATCTCGGGACATATGTAGACGCTATTTTGAAACTACTGATGTTGAAGTAAAATTTATGAACGTTTAGGCAATTAGCGATGTTTCGTTAGTGATGTTTCCGTAAATTTTGAGACATCACTCATTGCCTTAACGATCGCATATTTGTGTATTAGATGAGATTATTTGCAGTGAATGACCAAGGACTTCCGAATGTATCGTTACGGAACGTTCTGTAACGTTTTGTGTAATTGAACAGGCTCTTGGTTTGCGCTGACTCATCAGTATTTGCAATAAGTTTTTTTTTTTTTTTTTATATACCGCATTTGTATAGTGCTCTTATTGAATATATGTTCAAAAGTGATTTTGTATTCATAATTGTATTTATTCTTTAAATGATGATATCAATATTTTCATCAGGGTTTTGGTCGTCCATTACCAAAGGTAATTGTATAATGACCACAACACAATGCATGAGGGTTATGATATATGACACTTTGTATGAGGTTTTACATTAAAAGTTCTTGTCAGCATGCACATAAGATTTAAGTTCAATTGCTGAACATATTTGAGCAATTTCAATCACTATGTAAAATGGTGGAACAAAGTTTTGCATGATCTGTTCTGAGTGATTGTTATTGCTGAACATATTTGAGCAATTTCAATCACTATGTAAAATGGTGGAACAAAGTTTTGCATGATCTGTTCTGAGTGATTGTTATTGCTGAACATATTTGAGCAATTTCAATCACTATGTAAAATGGTGGAACAAAGTTTTGCATGATCTGTTCTGAGTGATTGTTATTGCTGAACATATTTGAGCAATTTCAATCACTATGTAAAATGGTGGAACAAAGTTTTGCATGATCTGTTCTGAGTGATTGTTATTGCTGAACATATTTGAGCAATTTCAATCACTATGTAAAATGGTGGAACTAAGTTTTGCATGATCTGTTCTGAGTGATTGTTATTGCTGAACATATTTGAGCAATTTCAATCACTTTGTAAAAGGGTGGAACTAAGTTTTGCATGATCTGTTCCAAGTGATTGTCATAGGATCACTGAAGAAATTGCTGTGCCTTGTAAAATTTTGGCAGAATTATTTCATTGTGTTTGTTGCAGTTTTTGTATAGTATTTATAATATCTTTTAGTGAGATAACTCACTTCAGTGTGATCAATGCACATTTTGCAATTTGCATGTTGTTGGATCCAACAATTTTATCCAAGATTATGACCTTACACTTAATTTATCCATGAATGCATTTAACTTGTACATGTATACTTGATATTATACTTTGAAAATGGTTTACTCTACTCATCCAAACATAAGAAGAAGATTTTATTTTTGAATCAATTGGTCAATAGACCCATGTGAACATACAAATGCATTTATGAAAAAAAAATGAGAAGTCTTAGATTTGATGCATTTCATATACTGTATCTTTACTTGGTTACTCTAAGAGCTTTGTTGGAAAATAAGTGCCTATGATTCTTTGTACCATATTTCAATTTGTATACCAAGAGTCTCTGATATGGTACTTGCTTATAGGGACTGTAACATTATCAGATGATGGAAGTCAGAATGCAATATTTAATATTAAATAATAATAATATATTTGATTGAGATTTAATTTAGATCAGTTTATAACCTATAATACATGTTTGTTATGTACAGGGTTATAATCCAGAGGAAGGACCAGGATATGAAGTATGGTTTAGTTAAATGTTCAAAACTATATAGTTCTGATTTCATTGTTTGTTTCTGTTTAGATTTTGTGTTCTTTCATCTCTCTCTATTGCTGAACCCTAGAAATAAACTACCTGTTCTGTTCAGTTCTTCTTTTCAATGTTGAATTATGACATTTTCATATTTTTGTTCAGTTAAAAATTTACTATTAAATGTATTGTTTATCATAGTTTATCATTTATAATTTAACATCTGTGACCATTGTGGTTTATATTCAAGATAAATGATATGTACATGGTCATTAACTAGCTGTAGATCACACCTACAATATATTGATAATTTTTTGACGTAAACAGTTCTTTGTCTGTCACATTTTTATACCTATCACTATTGAACTTAAAACACTTGTAGTGTTTTCTTGGGCAGTGGTGAAACTTTACTTATAATAGTTATTTCAACTTTTCTTTATTTTGCTGCAAGCTATAAGACTCATTTCATTAAGCAATAAGCTAGCTAGTTATAAAGTTGAGGTAACAAATTGAGCAAATCCAGTTATATTGTAATAATACAAATATATGGTATCTGTACCAACATGTTATATATTTTGAATAATAAATATTCCAACTTTTATTTCGTTTGTTTGGATTTTACGGCGCACCAACACAGGAAGGCTATATCACGCTTTCATTTTCTATGCAAATGAAAGTCGATTTTAAAGCGCCTAACTTTATACTGGTACTACAGTACATACATGTACTTATAAATCTACCCTAATGAATACATTGAACTTAGATCTAATGGAACAAACCGGTTTACTATGCATTGGCTGTATACTAATTGTTGTTTTATATAAATATTCTAAAAAAGCCAATCAGTTATGATCATACTCATATATTATACTAAGTATTCATAGGAGTAGGTTTATAAATTTAACTTTAATTGTAATTAGATATGGTGACTTAAAGAAAACACTATATAAAAGATTATGTTAATGCTATATATTTTTCATCAATTTTCCAGGTACATGAGTTTAAACATCTACTGTTGTCCATTGCTTTCTTCCATGGATGTGCAATTGAAAGAAGGAAGTTTGGAGCTCTTGGTTTCAACATTCCCTATGAGTTTACTGATGGTGATTTTAGAATCTGTGTCAGTCAATTGAAGATGTTCTTGACAGAGTATACACATATACCTTTCAAGGTAAAATTTGTGAACTTAATTTTCTGTGACCATGCATTTGATTCCACAAACCAATTGCTTACTGAATTTTGAAGTTCTTTTTGCATTTTTAACTCTCTTTTATTTTAAGTCAGTAAAATGTTGGATATTTCTTGACAAAATATTTCAAGACTATTTGACATTAAGGAACAGATAATGTGTCAGCATTTATTTAAGGTACTGAAAAAGAAAAGATTAAGAATCAACGAATCTGAGCCAGGTCGTCAGTTTTCAAGAACTTCAGTTTTGGACTGACCCTACATTTCCTCAGTGTTCATATCCCAAGCTGTTCTTGTCTGTTGTGAGTCTCTTATTACATTGACTATCACTTTTATGCTAATCTCTCATACAGAGTTGTCGATCCTTACAGTGATCTTTATCTCTGTTAACGTCTCGAAAGTAGTCCCAAACACGTGATCGTTTAAAACGATCATGTGACAATTTTTGAATTTTGTCCAAACGCAACAGACAAACTAAATAACAGATCACCTTTCTTGTCTTGTAGATGTTCAGAGGCTTGTCGTTGACAGTCCCTTAGCACTAAATTTTTGTCATAATTTTTAGCAATATCATCTATTGTTGACATTTTTTGCGGATGATTAAAAAAACCAAATCACTCAGAATAGGAAGACGTTTCACAAGAAAATAGTTCTTGTAAATATAACTCTTTAAAAATTGGATTTCGCCTGTAATAAAATTATATTTCACGTAAAAATTTGAGATAATATATATAAAAGACGAATTACACTTTAGATACAAAATCTAAATTATATTACTATTTTACAAGAATCTTGTAAAACCCGAGACGTTTACAGAGATATAGATCACTGTAAGGATCGACAACTCTGTATGAGAGATTGCTTTTATGCATCTGTCAAAGATTGAAAAAAATTTGATGACATCCGGGATCGCTGGCTGGTGACAATGATATCTGCTCCCTAATTCAATATATTGTTGAAAGAGATACAAAATCCAGACAATTTCCAAAACCATGACACTTAACCTATGAACCCTATTGTTTTAATGACTTGTAAGTGACATTCTAACATGTTGTTTTCTACATATATTTTCTGTAGGTATTGATCTATACAGCTGGACATATTAATTATGGTGGTCGTGTCACTGATGATTGGGACAGACGTTGTATGATGAACATTCTCGCTGACTTTTACTGCAAGGGTTCACTAGATGAAGACTACAGCTACTCTCCATCAGGAATTTATCATCAGATTTCAACCTCCATGGACCATAATGTAATTACGTGATACCATCTATAAATAGATTCTATTAAACTAGCAGACTACTGGCTTCACTGTTGCACATCTTCTCAATGCTTAATGCTGTGGTTCACTGGGCAAAATTGCATACACGGGTTTGAAGAGTGAGGAAGGGGATAAATGTCAAGGTCATTTTGTTGAAGAAGGATGTTCTTGGCATGTGTTAGGTCAATAAGAAGGTAGATGGGTCAGCACAAATTATTTATGCAGTTTTGGGTAATAAGAATCATCTGGGCCAATTGTTTAGCCAAATTGAGATGAAGATGACCAATGAAAGGTTAATATGGGAAGAGAAGGGTGGTCTGGCAATTATTAACGACAGTCTTGAAGGAGGGAGGTCTAGGCAAATTGTTTGGTCCATTTGGCTGGAGGGTGGCTTGGGGATATGATATGGTTTAAAAAGCATATAAAAAGTTTGATAGCTTTTTATAAACTAAGCATTAAGTGTTGAAGATGTGTACAAATCTCCCCAGTAGAAGCATGTTTTCTATATAAGTATCACAGTTATCTTATGGGATCGTGGTGGACTAGTTCACCATGTTTTTCTGTCTGTGTGTGTTGACCATTTAGTGGTTTGGTATTGGATCTTCCTTTAGCTTTGCTCCTTTTTACTGTATCTAGTTTTGGGCTTTGTCCAACAATTTGGTGTCAAATGTTTTGTCTTTAGTCCATGAGTAACCATCAATAGATAAAAAATAGTAGCCACAAACAAGGTTAACTTGTTTCTTGACTGGAACATTGTCCACTTTGTATTTTGTCAGTACTCGAAAGATATTGGCACAAAAAGATTCATTACAAAATGGCGTATGTGCTTTGTTACTTATTATTCAAAGATGTTTGTTGCATTCCTTGGCGATCATTTAAAAATTCCATTACCAAAAGAAATCCTGCTAAGCCTAGAACTAGATACAATAAAAAGTTATAATTTATTCAGCTTGGTAAGGTTGAATAGATTGCTAGGTTTCTGTTAGTAATCTCAAACATTTATATAAATATGTTTCCATGTATAAAATGTTTGAGGTTACAACAGATCTACACAGTCCATTTTATCATGCCTGAAATACTAAGTTTCATTTAGTATGGTTCTGTATTCTTTGTTTGAATGAAAGCTATTCAAACAAAAGTCATTCAAACAAAAGCCATTTAGTTTTGGATTATATTACTCATATTGCTTTCAAAATGCTCACCTATGAAATGAATATTTGAAAATTAAGACTAAATTGAGCTTTTGTAACACTCTGTTATGTGACTTTCTCTGCAAAATTTTGTTTGCACATTGCTTTAGCAGAGTCTTTTAACTCCACAAAAAAGTACTAGTTGTCATTGGCAACAGAACAATTGTTTATGTCATAAACATAAATACCATTCATTATGATAATTTTATAATTACCTAGTATATGGCATGATGATCATGGACTAACTATGTATTTATTGCATGCTTATTACATATACATACAGTGTCACCTGATCAATTGGAAACCTAAGAAATCAGGATTCTGCTTAATTCCAAATGACTTTCCGAGACATGGCTCAAGCAATGCTAAATCACATAAGAAATTAGTAAACATATGAAACCTAACTTGTTGTTAGAACTCAAAGGCGTTCACATTTCTCAGGTCACACTATATAGCTATTTATCTTACCTCGTACAGAATACTCGTTTTTCATTGGCCGAGAGCGGTCACGTGCTGACCATGTATTATCCCATATTAGGTCAGTAGATTCTAATATCCAGTCAGTAACAAAATTTATAAATGATAGCGCTGTTCTTTGATGCTAAAATTCAGATGGGAGTACTCGGTAAGATAAATTCGTTACACAGTCAGTTACTGACCGGATACGGTGTGATACCGGGTCAGTGAATAAATATTGGGCTCGAGCTACGCTCTCACCCAATATTAATTTACTGACCCGGTATCACACCGTATCCGGTCAGTAACTGACTGTGTAACTAATAATATTTATTCTATTCTGCCTATACCTCTATAGTCAATATATAATATTATTTTACATTCAGACTTTTAGACTGTCACTTTTTCTATTAACATATTAATTAAATATACATTTCTATTAGAAAATTTGTCAGTCTTAGTCAAATATTTAATAATAGACTACAAGATAGGATTGAAAATGCTAGTCTCTTTGTTCAGTATGAAAGAAATCAAATTTAAAATAATTTGCTTGATAAATCAAAAAAAAAATTTCTATTGGAATTTTGACCCTTAGTTTTGAAAAATTCATTGCTGGGTGCAATAATTATTATGAAACAAAATGTATGAAAGTTAAAATATTCGGCTTTATATGAATATGAAGAAGTTGTTTGTTGGTTGGAAAGACTCTGTTAGTACTGGTTCGAATATAGTCCAGGAAAACTGAATGATGCATGGAATGGCATGATATAACTGAAACAATTGTTGAATGTATGTATAGAACTAATAGGGTTAAACTTAATTCTGCCATTCACACAAGTGATAGTAAATCTTAGAATCCAAATGAACCAACTTCAATTTTGTGCAAAAGTTTTTAACATTCAAATCACCACTTTCTCTTTTCTTAAGCTTCAATTTTGTCATGTTTTGGTTTTGCTGTGTTTGATATTGTTACTAACTGTTTTATAGAACTACAAAGTCATTGACTTATAGACCTACACAAATTTCTGGTAGATTTTATGATTTATCATTCCTGATTAAAGTCACTGAGAGCTTCTTGAATTTCCAACTTCTCACTTTAGATATTGTTATTTTTCCTTAAGCTTTTTTAAGATTTTTATGCTTTTGACATGAGCTTAAGCTTTGTCCCATGGTAGCATAGAGCTTTATTCCTTTAATATTTTCTTATCTAGTAGAGTAGTGAAGAGTTTGAAAAAGACATGAGTTTATTTCATAGAATTTATATATCTTCTATTTCCATTTAAATATTAGAGCTGGAGATCTCAGCTTTACTCTTTTATTTAGTAATTAGTAAAAACCTCACTTTTATGTAGAAACCCTTATATTTCTACCTTATTTATATATTGTATTCAGAATGGTTATGGGACTTTTATTGCATTTTTACATCTTTATATTTTTCTATATTTTTATTAGACAAGATTAGACTTATTTTATGTACCAACTACAGTAGCTCAATATAATCATAATCTGCTATAGATAATGTTGTAACAGTTTGTGGGCTATTATTAATATTATGGGAGGGTTAATTTCTCCTTTAATAATTATGTCTTACTAAACATGATAAGCACAAACATATCTCACAAATATAAACAATGTAGTCCGTTTTGCAAACTTCTTATTTACAAAATTGTAAGTAATGTATGGTTGCAATTACTGGTGGTAGGTTATGAGTTAAAGTACTGGGCAGCAAATTATGAAAAATCTTACAATAATTTAACAATACAATATAGAAGGATTTTCGACTAAAATCAGGTGTAAGACAGTTGGCAATACTGGCCACAACATCTGACCATGACTCCCTATTTGAGATAGTTGGTACTTGCTGAGAACTAAGTTCTAGTACTGGTTCTTCCCAGAAACTATTGTTTCGCATTGTTTGACACTGACTGTTTAAAAGAGGTGTAAAACTAAAAAGCTGACTGGTTAGTACTGGCTAGAAATGTTCACTTGACATATTTGAATAAAAAGTTAATATAACTGATAAGTGAACTTCTTGCACTACCTGGAAAGTACAATAAGTTTTGTAGAAACAAATTAATGATAGGTATTTTAGTGTGTAAATTTATCAGTTTCTCAAATCATAATTGTCCATGTTGTCTTCCTTGATAAAGTGAACCATATTGTTTTCATGATAAAAATCTTGTTGTTAATAAACATATTTTCATAGTAATTTACCTGAGACAGATCATGAACTTTGTTACTAGTCAATACTATAAGTATTTACCATTTAAGTCAAGAACTATTTTTATTTGAGTCAATATTTTGTAAATACCAGTATGTACTTTAAATTGAAATATGATAAAAAAATCCGAAAGCTATTTACAACTGGTGTATACGTAAATCATCATTAACATCACAACAAAGCTATTAGATGTTAACGACATTGTTTGTTATTAAAATTCAACCAAGTGTTTCATAATTATTGTGTCATTGATATGACTAGGTAATTCATTCACTTTGATGATGAATTTTGTATACTAATTTATTATTTTTGTTTCTCATTTGCATAATTAAGATAGAGAATTTTATTGTTATAATATTCTGTCTCCTAGCTATACAATAAGACTTGTTTATAAATACTCCCCATAAACAACACAAAATATAATATGACTGCTTTCATTAAAATCAATTATCTACTTTCAATCATGAAATTGGCATTTTAAAAATGATCTAATCTCAGTACTTTTTATTTCAACATTTAAAGTTAAAAAGTAGGCTGCTCTAAGGTTTATGTTAGGTTATGAAGAACTATTTTTTTACAATATAAAAACCTTATTTGTCTTCTCGGATTTTTTCTTCTCCCTGACTGTTAGAAAGCAGCACAAAGTTACTGCTTTAGTTCTAAGGTGTTGTTGGCTATTTTAAGGGCTTCATGTATTAATTAGGGGTGATACTTGATGAATACCTTTCAGAAATTTGTCTATTTTTAGGTCTATTTGTGTGAATTTGTAAAAGTTTGAAGTGTGATTTGTTTAACATGTTTGATTTCATTATTTTGTGGTTTTGAATGTATGTAATGAACTAGTGCATGAATAGTGTACATTGTACAATATGTTTGTGGTTTGTCACAATTATGCAGTATTTCATATTGATTGATTTAGCCCCAAAAGGTACTGGAAAGCTTACCACATGAAGGGTTTTACTTGCAGACATACTTAGTGGTTTTAGATGGTTTAAAAACATACTTTTTCTGAATGATTATTTCATAAATTTTATGTTAATTATTATCAAAAATATATTCAATATAATTAAAATTTTGATTTATATTTTAAATGATATTTTCTTATTGCAAATATTTCTACTTAGCAAATTTTTATCTTGCATACAAATAACATTTTATAATTGTATAGTTTGTCCATATTGACCTGAGACTGTAGTGTATGATGTACACTTGTATGTACCATTTACCTGTTCAGTTCCTTTGTTATTGATAGCATAAAAGGGCTTATTTTCAACAAGAGTATGGTTAGGCTAAGATAAAATTTTGTTTCTTTGATGTCATTACAATCATCATTGTTTGAGATAAACTCAATTTTATAAAACTGATGTATTGTAAACTTAAAGTCATTCAATGTAGTGCAACATCATTTGGCAAACTCATTTAGGGTATCCTACGGGGTACCTTGAAATTCTAAAGTCAAAATGAACAGGCTATGATGGCAAATACCCTACCTTAAAACTCTTAGGTCAAAATGAACAGGCTATGATGGCAAATACCGTACCTTAAAACTCTTAGGTCAAAATGAACAGGCTATGATAACAAAATGTCAGTATTATAATGTATGTTATATGTTATGTAATCTTGCTATTCAATATAGGGTTATATGCAATATATAAAAAGTTTACCCATCAATGATACACCAGAAATATTTGGTCTCCATGACAATGCAAATATTACATTTGCTCAAAATGAAGCATTCACACAACTTGAGGCTTTATTGAAACTTCAACCAAAGACTGCAAGTGGTGGTGGAAAGTCCAGAGAAGAGGTGAGTATTAAAGCTTCTTTCAAATGTATCACTCAATTATATTACCATGGATGGCACAAAGGCTCGAGATTAGGGTTGTCCTATTGGCACTGATAACTTGTATTTAGGTTTGGGTAACTTGTTACTGTTAGTAAACATTTGGTTCAGGCAAATTAACTATATAACAGTTGTCTCTAAATTAAGGTTAAATTCTAATAAACAACTGTACGTCCCAAAACCTAAAATTGAATTCTTCAGAAAATCCCGAGCATATTCAGGATCAGTTATATGGAATGAAATTCCTCTTAACATTCGACTGGCTGAAAGTCTAATATCATTCAAAAATCAATTCCTTAAATGGAAATTTCCATAAATGTAAATTGGTCTTAGATTGGATTTATCCAAATGTGTAGCCTCGTTAAATAAAGTCTTTATTATTATTATTATAATTATTGTTGTTGTCCAACAGGGCATTACTTTAAGATTTTTGTTGAGCCCTGGGTGGCATCATGGATTTATGGTAGGTTCCTAAACATATAAAAATGTCACATAACAACATTTATATGATCTTTGGTGTAGATTGATAAAAGTGTTGATTTTGAACATGGTAAAAACTAAAATTGACATACATTAGTAGGGATTACAGCAAAAATCTGATAACAAAATTTTTATTTCAAATTAAGAAGTAATTAATTGTTTCATTGTTAAACTTTATTGCTGAAGAGGCTTTTGTTTGTCAGATTGAAATGAGTTATCAATTCTCTTAAGTTGTAATTTTTTTATAATTTTGATATGAACCCACCTTGAATGAGAAGTTGCCACTTTAAACCATTGTGATCTCTCATGAATAGAAGATCTGAGGTTCATACCTAGCAACTAACCATGACTCTTCAAGTTTTCTGGTGAACTCCAAGAGATGTGAATAGTGTAATCATCTGCTTCTTGAGACTCAGACTGTTGAAAAAGAGTGTTAAACTCAACTCATTAAATTATATGAAATTTCATCCATTTTATTTACTATAGATAATGGAAGAAACAGCTAAAAGAATATTAGGTCAGGTACCAAAACCAGTAGATTTAGATATGGTGATGAAGAAATATCCTGTATTATATGAACAATCTATGAATACTGTATTGATACAAGAAGTTATAAGGTAGGTATCACCCTTCAAACATCTCCCTCTTTGTTTTTTGGCTGTGTGCTGGGTCTGTTGTTTTTTTACAGTTGTTGTTCCTGATATGATTTCTTATACCTTTTAGATATTATTTATTTTAATACAACTCCCTATATTAGGTAATACTTTCAGCAAAAGGTTTTGTAATATTATGTGACTGAGTCAGATATTGTAGAAATACACTATTTGAACTGAGTTTTGATATTGTGATATATTTTCAAATATTTTAATTAGATAGCAATTTCTGCAGTTTACTGCTAAAATGGACAGTTTTTGGATTGATGTATTGGACATTCCTAGCGCTAGGTTCATTAGTATGGTAATTTCTATGAAGCTGATACAATAAAATATCAATTTATTGCCTGGAGGGGTCTCTCAGCGAGTTGTAATTATATTTAAATACATGGATAGAATTAGAATATTTTAATTAAAAATATACAGCCTACGTTTAAAACTTTACATTGATTTTTTACTTGGTAATATTTCATTACAATACATGTTTTATATGAGAGATTAGTGAATGTTGTGAATCCCCTCAACTCACTGTACTAGTATTTATTTCTCATGTCTTAATGTGTATTGGTCTTCCTATTCCTTTTTGGTCATGTCTTTGTCTTTTATTTAAAGAACTTTTAGAATAGTTTACAGAAATATTTACCATCATGAGGCAATATGTAAGGTACAGACCCATTGTCAAGCTTGAACTTTGAGGTCAATGGTGTGAGAGTTGCCTGTAGTGCTATTTGATAGAAAAATGTCCACCATCACTATATGATGTGCCTTTATTTACTGGTTCTGTGTATAAACAGCACAATGGAATATTTGTTGACAAATGACAAACCTTGACTGCTTGAGTATTCCTGAGCTGATGATCTACCAACAAATACCTGGACATTCAATCAAGTTTCAAATGTACGAAGAGCTAACATCTGTTTTCCTTAAGAGTTTGGACTGATCAAGGAATGGACTAATGAGTGATCAAATTTAATTTTTCACTAATTTGACTATATCAAAAGGAAATAAAACTTTACAAGCAACATTCAAAATATATGTTTTCTTTATTTTTCAGATACAACCGTCTGCTATCAACTGTTCATAAAAGTTTAAATGATATTCTGAAAGCTTTGAAAGGTTTAGTTGTAATGTCCCAGGAACTTGAAGATATGTCTATATCTCTGTATAATAACATGGTACCAGCTATGTGGGCTAAGAAAGCTTATCCATCATTAAAACCATTGGCATCCTGGGTATTAGATCTAATGTCTAGAGTCAAGTTTATACAGACATGGATTGATGAAGGGTTACCAACAGTAAGTTTTAGTTATTTTTTACCATTTTTATGCCAAAGTCCTTCATGCCTCAGTCCGATAAAATCGTGGCTGGTTTGGGACCTGTACGTGCAGACAGCCGTAGATTGTGTAAAGCCTTGCATATTAAGGTGAAAGTACGCACATGGCACAAAACAACACACACATATGGAGCCATAGCTGGAAGATATGCAAGTTTAATCCATGTTCGGGCACGATTTTGTTCACTATTTAACTTTGAAACTGATACGTGTATCCTGGGCTCATCTCACGGACCCTGGTAAAAACGTAACAGTCTGTACATGTACGCAAGAGTTCGTACGGGTCCTTGAAGAGCTTGATTGCACGGCGCCCGTACGGTGCTCTCACGGCTATTTTTATGTTTATGGGACTGTAGCTTCAGTTGTATAAAGTTGTAATTGCCTCTTTTAGTACTTACCTTTAAGACTTAATGCAACTGGTGTCAGCTTGTCTGTTATAGTATCACAGACAACACATTACCAATTAATGCAATTGTTGCACTTTTAAATCTTGGTTTGTAATATTAATATAAACAATAAAGACTTTATTTAACAAGGCTTCACATTTGTTTAAATCATTCTTTCACATATCTCATTTTGGTGGCAGATCATACTTTTATGACAATGTTGATTTTCTTCTGTATAGGGATACATTGATGTCTTTGTGTGAGTTATTAATGGTCAACAACAGTTTACAAAATTAGGATATGAAAGTGGTTGTTTGAACAGGTCATTGTAGTAGCAAGCACAATAACTTGTTAGTAGATTGTTTGGTTGCCAAACAGAAATTATTGGTTGCCCCGAACTAAAAACTGGTTGTCCCAGGCAACTGGACACCTTTTTTGTAGACTGAAAAATCAGCAAAACCATGAAAAGTTCACCAAAATTGTTTCAAATGTAAAAAATAATCTGAATATTTATTATATATTTTAAATTTTTTCAGGTGTATTGGATATCTGGATTCTTCTTCCCACAAGCTTTCTTGACTGGTACATTACAGAATTATGCTAGAAGAGAAGTCATCTCTATTGATACCATTAGTTTTGGATTTGAAGTGAGTATATCAAAATATCTTTCTAAAATATCTTATATATTTTAATTAGCATGGATGGAAGTTCAGGGTTAGGTAGAAAGGTTTATTTTCCTGTGTAAAAGCTGGTGAAATCATGAAATTTAGCTTTTTTAGCATTTTCACAATAGCTTTAACACATAGTATAGTATAATAAATTAGATCAGGCATTATAAATTTCAAAATATAATGTGCACTTAATCAGTATACTTGAAGCAATAATAGAAGACCCATTTAACTGTACTTTTTGTATTTATCATAAGTTCATAATAAAATGTTTATCCAAGCTAGCAACTGGTAACAATGATCAGATATTATCAAGAGCTCTACTATGGTTCAAATTAAGTCCAACCTTGTTGATTACTAAAGTTAGAGACCTGTTTAATTTGCTTAGGGTCAGCTTCTAAGTTTTAGATTTTTGATTTCTCTAATTTTGCTGATCACTAAACAGATATATTTGAGTATATGATAAAGCAAGTACGTCAATACTTTATAAAGAATATAATTATTATTATGATAAATCTTAGATAGTATGCATGTAGGGAAATAAACCATTATTCTAGCTATATAGTTTACAGTCTAAATCTTTGTAAGTCAATCCTCTATTGTTTTGTCAATTAATATTATAGATCTATCAATAATAAATCCAGATGTCACATACAGTACTTTGATTGTTAATTTTCTAGGAGTATTGACATACAGGCAACATCTGGTCTTTGGATCAATACCGTGTTTTTACTACTTTACTCCATGTATACATTTCTATATTGTCAATGATAAAAACTTTCCATGCTATAAACATTTTTTATTGTCATGTCATTTCTAGGAATAGTATCAGTTTTTCTGATGAAATCTTGCAATCTGTAAAAATTGTTGACAGACTGCTCCTAGTTTCTGATGAAATCTTTCAAATTCAGCTATTAGTGAAACCTACTTGAATGGACACCTTTCAATAATGCCAACCCATAAATAACTACCATCTTAAATTTATCCTTCTCTTTTAGTTATCAATAAAAATTACCCTTCCTACAACTGTCAACAACTGTCACCTCTCTGTAAAAGTCAATTTAAATATGAGTTTGTTAATGGCTGCTATAGAGAGATTTAATTGTATTTAACTTTTAAGGTTTCTATATTGTTGATATTAGAACATTTTTGTCTTTAATTGTTCTAAGATAAAGGAAATGGCAGCAGTTTGTCTGTCTTCAATCAACAATCCCTGATTCCATAGTGTTGCATCACTCTTCTTCTGAATGTACTTAAGTTTAACTAGAAGAAAAAACAATCTGTATTTCCTCATTTTATTCTGATATCTTTTTCAAACTTTATACAATGCTTTATAATCTTATAAACATAGGAAATTGTAGTAAGATGGCATTAACTAATTTCCTTATTGCTAAATAAGCAAAAAATAAATTCCAATTACTTTGTCTAATTGTTTGAAATAAAAAATCTAGACATTGTACCAGTATTTTTTTCAGTTTATATCTCAAAATGTGGCTGCTATAAATGAATATTTTGACTTTATACCTTACTGGTTGTGCATTAAATTTTGTAATCCAGGAGTTTGGTTCCTTATTTAATGAAATAAAACCCAGTAATCTTAGTGCAACTATTTGTGAACAAAATTATGTAAATAATGGAAACAATGCTACTAATATATATAAGTAAAGAAAACATTTAAATGAAAATGATAAAAAATAAGATGACAATTATGAAGGTGTTATTATAAATAAGAAAATAGTATTAAAATGACTTTAGAAATGTCCATAGTTTATTTGTGTCCCAAATTGGGCAGCATTTAAAAAAATGTTTTGCTTTGTCATTGTTTTGATTTATTTTATATATGTCTATAAAACAATTACAATAGCATTATCATAAGATGTGCTGAATAAAGATATTTTTTCTTGGATACATTGTAATGAATTTAATGAAGTTCACTTCCAGTGCATTGTGATTGCCCTGGATTTTCTAGAAAAACTGGTATACAAATAAACATTACATCTAGACATATTTATATGTTGCATTTAAATGATGTGCAACCATCTGTTTCCTTGTTTATGTCTGCCTCAGCCATTGTAGATCTATTTGTTTTCTGATGTTTTTATTTTATTTTTTTAACATTATTTGCTGAAGCACCATTTCCTGATGTCTGATTATTTGAATATGTTTGTACTAGGGTACCTGCAGTTATCTCATAGTTGTTTTTAGCCAGATTTGTTTCAACTAAAAATTTCGGCGTATAGTTTGGCAAAAACCCGGGCAAGGGTTTCTAGGGTTTCAATAGTCAATTGTGTGTACTTCCTCCCTAATCTTATCCTACATGAAGTTAGGTCTTGAAATACCTTCTACAGCAGAGTTTTCTCCTATTGATGTTTAAAGGAGGACATTTGACAGCTGTCAATACTGTTTGGGTCAAAGTGTCTCCAAGAGCAATTAGTTGCTTTACTTACCTTCCTTAGAAATAATCATGGAAAACATGATATAGTGGCATTTAGTACCATAGAAACCAAACTTGAATCTTCTCAGTTTTAAATTGTACTTCTTCCACTGGACATATTACCTTATGAGTATGGCCAAATTAATTTCCAAGAAATATGTTGTTGTATTGGTGTAACCTTACTCCTGATTGAGAAGCTTGGTCTCATGTCAGCAGAAAGGTAAAAGGGTTTCAATTGAAATCAATGAGATTCAAAACCTTTTGATCATGTATAATCATAATATATCTTTGATTATTATATTACATCAACCTGTGTTAGTAACAGCCTGTAAGCATATAGAAATAATATATATCAGCTAAAATAATATAAGATTATAAAGTATTGACTAGAAATATGAAAGCTATTAATCTTTTTTATAAATGTTTTACATGGTAACTTGATAAAACATGGCACCATGGTATAACATGGTAGATTAGGTCTATAGTTTATTGTGGTTTGTTTGTATGGTAACAGAATGTCAGAGATTAAAAGTGGCACAGTATGGTTTTTATCTCCAGAATTAGAGATAGTATTGATGATGTCATATCTAGCTCTTCAACTACACTATACGTTGTTTGACTATTGACAATTTACATTGAATGTGTTACTCTCTATGTTACTCATTATTTTTTTATTAGCTCTTGTTTGTTTTTTAATGTATAATGGTTATGAGTTTAGATAATTTGTTGACTTAAATGGTTGGTTGCTGGTGACAGCTTGAACATATATGATTGATTTTTACTTCTATAGTTTTCTTAAGAATTGCTTATCAATGGGTCAGCACAAAACTAGCCAAACTACATGTAAATATTGACTTGTTTAGTGCTGACCCATCAATATGATCTGTGATCTACACTGAGTCTGAGTAAACCTCTCAAACCATTGACTCAAATTCAAAGGTATCTTATCAAAGATTTACCGGTACATTGAAAATGCTATACAGTCAGATCTCGATACAACGACATCGTTCGTTTCCAAGAAATGTGTTGTTATAACGCATAATGTCAGTGTAATGAGTTCTTCCGACCATGTACATGTTGGTATTGATTCCCATAAAATATGTCAGTATAACGAGAATGTTGTTGTAACGGATGTCGTTGTATCGAAATCTGACTGTACTTTGAAAAGTCCAAAACACTACCCAGTCTTTGAATTTAGCCACTATACACTGTAGACTTCAATGAGGTCAGTCCATCAATGTCAGGGACTTAAATTCATCAAATATCCAGTTAAAAAGGTATCTGAAGTCTGGCTACATGTTTGTCATAGCTTGGCACTTCTCTGATAAATTCAAATTCGAAAGGAAAATAAATGAAAGTTACAAAATGTATGTAATCTTTAAGTACCGTTATATGCGTACATGTGTATAAATGTCTTTCTAATGTTTGTTTTCAGGTTGTTAGAGAGAAGACAGAAGAACTTAAGGAACCCCCAGTAAATGGATGTTATATTAATGGTCTATTTGTTGAAGGGGCTAGATGGGATCATGTACATCATCAACTATCAGAGTCTAGACCTAAAGAACTGTTTACTGATTTACCAGTATTATGGTTGAAACCTGAAGCTAATAGAAAAACACCAGAATCTGGCATCTATGATTGTCCTTGTTACAAGACACTTACAAGAGCCGGTGTGTATTGTTTACTTGGATTTTTGATATTTTAGTTTGACTAGCTCCCTTTACCAGCTTTCCGGGAACCTTTATTGTTCTTACCCGGAATCAAGTTAAATAGTCTTTGTATATGACTCAAGGAACATGTCACAGGACCTTACTTAAAAAGTTCAAGAAAAAAGTTAAAGTGCCATTTAAAGTCTGCTTTCATATACATGTTCAGCCAACTGAACAATTTTGTATGCTAACCCCTGATCATTGAAATCACCTTCAAACATGTGATTCCTCACTGTACCCATTTACACCTGGGTGAAGTGGAACAATATTATGTAGATTTCTTGCTAAAGGAAATTAGCAGTTCCCCTATATGGGTTGGAACCTGGGACCACTTGTCCTACCACTGAACTACTGCATCTACATTTATGTTTTTCATCTAGATATTGTGTATTTTCTTGTTTTCTATGACTGACTCAGCTAGCCATCTCTCCTGGACTCATGTCTCTATGCTCTATACTAATGAGTCTGGATAAAGAGTTAAATGGTGTTTGTTTGAGCTTATCTAATCATTTCCTTGATTTGAACACATGACTTTACCATTGAAACCACTAAACAATGATTTTGACTACTCTGACTTGGAATTGTTAGAGGGTTTTTTTTTCAACTGGTGAAATATCAATTTTAAAACTCTTTTTAAGAAATCCTGGAATATCTTAAGTAAATGTTAATAAAATATTAAGTTGATTCTTAAACAAATCACAATTTGTTTCTTAAAATGAATGTAAGCTGATTTGAACCTAGATCATATTATGAAATGAAAATAATAAACCATCATTCGTATTTAGTACTTTTACTTAAAAAGCAATGCAAAGTGGGTGACGCCTTGCTTGAATTTCTACTTTCTAAGTTTTCTGTTTGATCTTATTTGAATATATATTGCTTGTACCCTACTTGGAGCACACTACATAGATTTTACCCTTTTAAATTTTGGGCGTTGCAGTTTATTTTAATTGACATCATTTTTTCATGCTGTTGATTAAGCATCTATCTATTCAATAAGTTAAATATATTCATAACTTAAATGTTTTTGTCACATTATCAAACATGAATATACTTTTTGTTTGATAAATGTTGGAGATAATGAACTTACTGGGTACTGAAGTCATACATCTAAACATTAATGTTGGTATAGAAATATAAACAGAATCTGTAAAGGGTGGGAACTGTTACACCTAGTGAATCTATGTCAAAACAACATCAAAATATACTTTCATACATGATATAGTACAATCGTCCACTTAGTGGCCAACTGTTAGCAACAGCCATCTTTCAACAACAACAACAACAACAACAATATTAAATTAACCCATCTTGCACTTTCTTGTGAAAGGCCACCCTTCAACATCCAAATGCGAGTTAGAATAAAAGTTACTTGCAATTTTCAAAATCCACTTGCATTTTGCGAGTATGCGAGCTTCAATTCAAGCCCTGAGTGAGAGGTATCACTGTATCATGTCTCACCATTGGACTGTAAGTGTGTGGTGAATACTTATCACTGTGATCATTAAAGTAGTCATTTAAATTTTACCAGTACAGTATATGACCTATATTAAAATCTATTTTGTATGGATTGAATAGTTTGTCATACATTTTAATGAACCGCACTTAGTGTCTTCGTTTAATATGTCATTACCTCAGCTTTCTTGGCCTTATAATATTATGTAGGTAGGTTATAGATCATTAGGTAATGTTCAGTTCTGTAGGTCAAAGTTCATTGAGTTATATTGATGGATCAATTGTCAATATTGTTTTAAAAAATGTCACTTTTTGCATACCAGAATTATTATTGACTAATTACATCATGTGAATAATGTTTGATTTCTATATAATAGAGTTTAATTTTATATTCCCGTCCTTATGAATATGTTTCACATTAAATGAATACTTAATTGCTCTATCAATCTTTTAGAATTTAACTATTTACCAAAATTCTAAAGTGAGAAGTTTTTTCTGTTGTATATCATTGTCATTTATTTGCTTATGCCCTCATAGGAGTATGTTTATTAATTTGGAATGTAATTTAATGTAATTTCATTCTGTAAATACAACTTGGTGGGAATTCTTTCAATCCGGCTTGCATTCATTACAAAGCTACTTAATTTTGTTCATTATGCATTCATGATGTAATAAATAATGTTCACTTTTCCCCAGTCATGCTTCGTACAGATATCAACTAAATTATGACGGAAAATGATCTCTGGGTTTTAGTTTTGCATAATAATAGTGTATATAGTGAACGCCCTAAACAATATTTACTTTGATTGAAACCTAATGCTAAAATGATAAAGATGTTGAAAGCTTATATTTTGAAATATTTGGGTAGAATAAAATATTAAAGTCACGCTTGTAGGTCAGAATAGTTTGAATACACTTTCATTATATTACATGGCTTTATATAACTTGACAGTATAGTAAGTTTAGAAAAACTTCGGGCAAATAGGGCTTCTGATTAATTGTTTATTATGAGGTCATAATTTGATGGGTCTTTAGTCTTTCGGCCTAAATTTGCTGTTATTTACTTTTGCAAGCTTTGATTGTCAACTATTATCTCAGTTAAGGAATAGGAGAACAGTCTGTGAACAACAGATTAGAGACCCATCAACAAGCTGATCATTTAAGTAATCATTTAGATAATTGTTCAAATATGTCTCAAAAATTTTCAATGTTCCCATTTTATTAATTTCATTACAAGGATGTTTCAGCCAGGTTGTTATAAGAACAATATTTTATAAATATTTTAAACCAAAATAAAACCCCATTTGATGACGTTGACTTTTTTGCCTACACATGTGTACGCAACGTTGTTAGTATTAAGTTTGGACTATCCAAGAAGGCAAGAGTTGACTTGGTCCAGTAGTTAGTATGATAGACTTGGCAACTGATAATTCTCAAATTAGATTTTTTTACTAAAGAATATCTCAGATAATTCTGTATTCATATTCCTTGATATACATGATTGTACATCTTTCATACATTTATGTTAAAATGGTATAGTAAAAACTATCTCATTGGTACTGTATAACTTAACTTCAGTAATTGTTTTAAATTACTTTCATTTCCAGATTGAGACTATTAGGCCATGCCATACCGGAATTTTGTTAAGCGTCCACGTGCGCATAGGTTTTAGAGTCCTCAATCCAAAAAACAACAAAATTGTTGGTGAAATTTTCTTAAATAATTCTGTTGTTCCGGTATTCTATAACTGATTTTTTTTTCAGAAAATACTAATAGTTCCTTGTTCCTGTGTATTTGATTAATGAAAATGTGCGTGTGTATGTTGTATATACCTTTTTTATAGAATTACTTTAATCTCACAATGTCATAAACATTCATGTACTACCAAGTACTTATTTGTGTGAATACTAGCTAGAATGACCATGTGTTTTCTTTTCGGTTTGTGTGTTTTTGTGAATAGGTACCTAGGTTTGTCAAACTTGAGTTGACGCTTAACAGAATTCCAATTTGGCATGGCCTTAGCTTTTATACAAATATTGTTTTAGCTCATTTGTGATGCAAGTTATAACAATTAAGTTATATTAATCCTACTTAAGTCAGCTTCCTGGTTCCTCAATACTAAGCAAATAAGATTAAGTTCAAAGTTCAAGGATGCTAGGAGGGTTAGAGGTTCATGATAAGTTTTAAACAAATGTCCTGCTAATCATTGTACAGTCTATTTGTGTTCGCTCATTGTCAGACTGAACTGGGATTACATGTACTAAAAACTTTGAGAAAGCAAATTTGAGTGATTGTATTGATATAGCCTATTATAGAAACAATTGTTTAGTAGAATAATTAAAAAAAGACCATGAGTTAATATAAAAAAAATCAAATAATAAAAAGAAAATATTGAATGTTTGATAAAATTAGGATTTACCTAGTTAAGTGTTTCAATTAATTTGTTATCACTTTGTTGAGAGTGGTAAAACATAAATCAAAGTAAAAAGCTTCATAAAAATATTTCTTTTTGATAGATAAAAAATATTTTCTGTGATTTATTGCTACATTATATAATAAATAAAAAGTATGGATATTGTTTATTGTTCTCCAATAATTAATATAACAGCTAACATTGTTCTTAACTTTGCCCAAGGGAGGTAAGATGTCAATGGCAAGATAACATCAGTTTTATCTTTATAAACATGGGGGCAGAGCATGTCAACAAATACTGTGATGGTACGATACCTTGTTTAGATCAGTTATCATACTTATATAGTCATTATTATCAAAAGTTCAACTTCATGTTTTGCTTCAAGACTTAAATTTTATCTTGGGGTAATAAAAAATTGGATGTAAATATTTTGGGGTAATGAAATGCTTTTGTATTTGGTGTGGAGTCAATGATGCTGGAATGTCCTTTTATATACTAGTGTAAAAGATGGTAAAATGATTATGAGATAATAATAATGAATGAAATTTTACATAGTTGATATGAGGTTACTGTTCCTTGATGTAATGTATTGTGTGTTTTGTCACATTTTATTATCAATAAAGAATTTAATGAATAAGACTGGTAAATGTTCAAAGAATGAAATTCCTATCCAAAACAAAAGCACAATAGTATTACATAAATATTTCATATAATAAAACATTAAAATTATTACAAATTGTAAAATGATAATTAATATAACAATGATGATAAATATTTGTATAAACAGTTGTCACCATTTTCTAAACTAGAGGTTTAATATTGCTGGATTGATGTAAGGTCAAAATTATATCATATAACACACTGTAGACCTGACTAGAATTTAAACAAATACCTTTGAACTCCATAATGCCGATCTTCTTTACATTCAATGACATAAAAATTAATTTATAAAATGTTGTAAAGGTATTGTTGTATGAGCCCATGATGCACTAAATACAGATTTAATATAAAGCTTAGATTAGAAACAAAGTCAAATATATAATGAATTAAGGCATTTTTCCTAGCAAAGTAGCAGCTCATCTTGCTGACCATATTAATGAATGTGAATCGGAACTCAAAATATTAGGGTTTTCCAACTGCACTGATGAGGTACAAACCACTTTTTTACACATTTTTTGTTCAAAATCATGTGTTACAAAATTAGTCCTACTCTTTTTTTTACTAATAATTTTCATGTACATGTAACATGTTTGTTTGTATCAGATGTAAAACTCATAAATGTGAATTCTAAATAAAGTCTATTGCCAGATTGGTGAGGCGGTTACTAAGTTACTAATTGCAGACGTACATGTACATGTATGTAATTCAATTTTCAAATTAATTGATTCATGGTTTTTATTCTTTTCTTTCAGGAACTCTCTCAACAACTGGTCACTCTACAAACTTTGTATTCTCTGTGGAGTTACCTACTGAAAAATTACAGAAACATTGGATCAAGAGAGGTGTTGCTTTACTCTGTGCTCTCAACTATTAGTGTGTCACAACTTTAACATATATTTTATGGGAAACTTTGAAACATCATCATTATATATTCTTAAAATGTGAAAACTGAGTTAAACTTTGTGTTTGAACTATTAATTGGTTCTGAAAGAACCATACAAACTTTGTAACTTTGGATAATAACATTTTTCACAGAATAATTAAAAACTTTTGCTTAACATGAACATTGTGAATTTTTTGTGTTCAGAAAAAATTGAACTATAAATTGACATAAAAAATGGACTTTTTTAAATGTAATTTGAAATGTTATTTGAAATGTTTGTACATGTGTTAAAGTTCTACTGATTATTTACATTATAATTTATTACATTTTTACTCTAAAACTCTCTGCCTGAAAATTATGTGTCATTATAATGTTTGTTTGTTGGAAAATTTGATGTTAAAATGTACATTTTATGAGGGATTGAGTGAAGTATTTGGTCCTAGATTTAACATAATGTATCCTGGTGTGTGTTTTACAATGATTGATTAAATACTGTTGATAAAATAGTTTTTATATAATGATTAAATATACTGTAATGGCACTGTATGGCTCCATCAATCTATGTCTGTGTTTTTATTAATATAAATTATAGTACCATGTAATACATAGCACACTTCATAAACAGTGTATACTGTTTCTAAGATATTTTGTTTGTAAATTATACTTTAAATGAATTTAAGAAACTTAATGATGAAAACTGTATTACTTAGCTCAATAATTAAATAATACCTTTGTTATCAGAGACAATTTTTGGTTTTAATGGAACCCTTGACTGGCATGTTTTTGTTGCAATTTAGCATATTGACGGTCGGCTGCCAAAACCTCGTGTCTCAAGTTTTCAAGGTTTTCAGTAGAAGGAAAAAACTATTTTATCAAAAAGTCATATTTCAAAATTATCCAAACTTAAAATAATTATGTTTTGTTTCAAAATGTCGTAACTCGCATTTGACAGACATAAAATTCATGTATTGCAATATTCGTCAAAGATAACTGTTTCCCATGCTTGCAAACAATAAAAATGTAATAGATGTATTATTTCTGATTCTTAATTTAATTGCTAGTGTAGAATACTTGTCATCATTAGTGGAACAGAAATGACAAGCTATTTTCAATCGTTTTAGTCAAAATTACAAGATGCAAATCATATAAGATAAAGATACAAAATTAAAGTTAAATGAATAAAGTGGTTGAAATAAAGCATATTTTATCTCTTAAAAGGAAGAATCCAACTGCATGATGTTTTTTTATCGACAATGGAGTGTTAGGTCTGAGATACCATATTTTGACCGTTGTTCAAAAAAACAATCGGAGTTACGATATTTCATCACATGACAATATTTCGGGTATTGATTGGATTACAGTTACGACGTTTTGAGACAAGACAGGATCGCTTTGGTGTACTTCATGCAGTCAAAAAGTCATTTTTGTCAAAAAGCATGGTTACGTCCTTTTGGCAGCCGACTGACGATATCTTAAAAAACTTTCTACCCCAAGCTTTTTGTGCATTGATTATAAATGTTCATAATGTTGTTTCCACAAAATTTTAGAAAAACTAGTATTATGTATAATTATAATATTTATTGTGTATATGACAGCTTTAAATCATAGAAATTTTACAATGTATGTATTACTACCAAATGCCGTCCATATTTTACACACAAATATTCCATCCTAATAATATCTGTGATATTTTTGTTTATATTTATTACATTTACTTTATTTAAATGTATTTAAAGTCTATATATTTATTGTTCCAAGACATTTGAAACTGCTTGTCATATAAACTGCTTTAAAGTATTATAACAAGAATGATTTACATGTTTTTGAAATGAGATCTGTATATTAAATAGAGTCTATTTATATTTTATGAAATTTTGAATAAAAAAGTACCATCATTTACATTTGTTGGTGGTTTTTTTTGTTGCTTGTTACAATTCATATTAAGTTATGTTTGATTATAACTTTATACCCGGGTTGATAGTGCAGTTGGTAGCGCGCCGGGATTTGGAATCTTGTGCCTGAGGGGGTGCGGGTTCGAATCCCACGGGAGGAGGTTATACCCTTCCACGAAAATTTGACAAAAATGTTGATTTTCCTCCATTGATTAGATAATATGGAGAAGTTTCTGACCTTGTGGAAGGGTAGGTGAGTACTGGTTATAGATAAGGGTCCAGGAAAGCTATGTTAGGTGCGCTGGACAACATAAAATGACCTAAATTGTGTTGACACAGTGTTAAATCCAGTAAGTAAGTAAGTAAAATTATTATAACTAAAAAGTGATAGTGTGAAACTGTGTGTACTATCACATGGAATCTCTTAACACTTTACATTCTCTCTAGCTAGTATCTAGAATCTTGATAGCCTCGGGGAACGAGAATGAACACTTTACTGGTCGGATCCTCTAACATGCATTTCATTACCAATAGACTGACAAAGATGCAACTTGGCATAAATATTTCCTGCATTACTGTCTTTCAGAAAAAGCTGTTCGAACCCAAATTGTAGTTACCAAAGCAATGCAATACATGCAATGTTCAATCTTTTCAATTGCATTTTTTCCAGTAACATTCCCTTCTGTTTCATTTTGAGACATCTTTGAAAGGGGAAGCATTTGAAAGAAAGGGCATTTATTAGGCAAATTTCTTAGTGTAGTGTACAAAATCCGGTGAATAAACACTAATTTAATGTCCTGATGAGGCTATTTTATAGGTAGGGGGATTAACTCAGGATTGACCATTAAAGGGTTATAAGATTAACCCTAAACTTAACAATGTAATTTCATTCGGATATCGAAACCAAGATTTCCTCACTACCTATCTGGCTAGATAAACTTTCCTTTCTTTGATTGCAAAATTTGATGACAACTAAGTTGAATCTGCTGCAGAAATATGTCAACATGGCAATCATTGATGAATACTGATCATTTAACAGGGAGATTTAAGACAGGGGGGCCGGTCATGTTGTTCATCAAACCTCAGAAACTCTGTCATACCAACAGGTTTAATCAAGACACCTTTCTTCTCAGAACAGGCTCCTTGTTCTGCTTAGTATTAGCTTGACTATGAAAACCTGAGCATTCTCTACACTGGCTATAAGTATGTCTCGTCATATAACATTTTGGTAGTTTTGTCCTAAACTAGTTCAATCTCATTCTCATACCCAAAGGTCATTAAGATTCAGAATCTTGTTAACCTCTTGGTAAAGACAATATCAAGCAGTATGCAAGCCTGTGCTGTATAGAAAGTTGTAAAATGAATTCAACTCAGAATTCAATATAACTGATGACTATATCTGGGATGTTATATAAAATCCCTGACATTATAGCCCACTTGGGGGAAATTTGCCTCTGAAAAATAATCCACTAAATGAGATGAGATTTGCATGATCATATCACTAGGCTTATTTGCTGCCTCATAGACGTCAGGATTTCAAAGTATAAATCATACCAAACTGATAGTATTACTAATACATGGGAATAAATAAATATATGTGGAATAAAACTAAATGTATAAAACAGACATTATTTCAACAGCTCAGCTATATTGATCTAGTTTTAGTTGGTTAAATAAATATCATTATTTCAATTATTAAGCCAACACTACACTTGAAGTCTTCGATCTAAACATGCTGAGAACCCAGAACATATTCGAACCAATTCCATTCTCGTTCCCAGAGTCTAGTAGAATTCTCAATACTAGCAGTATTGAGAATCTTACTAGACTCTGGGAACGAGAATGAACCAATTCAGGCAGAACCAACTTTGAAAATATTACATTAAATTAAAAAAAATCGCACTAGCTTGTTCTTCTGATATTAATGCATTAATCTTAAATACATTTTAATAGAAATATTTTTTTATAACATTATAAAGTAAGTAAATTTTATTTATGTAAACAGTCGGCAAGACATGATAACAAGAAAATATAAGCTAAGTAAACGTAAGCTCTAATGAGTTTTTTATACGAGAAAGTCGAGTAGATCTAAGTTTTATTAAACAAGAATTTTAATTTCTATCAAAATTATATAAGACTTTAACGGTCTATTAAAACGTTTTACTCGAGTATAATAGTATGCTTTTGATAATATCAATTAAGAAACGCGTGTTTTATCAGAAGATTTCCTTTTATTCTCAACTATTTTATCTAATAACCCCCAACAAAACTAATTAATATATAACGGAACCTCAATAATTGTTTTCCGTCTTGTCAAAATCAGATCAGTAAATCATAAAAAGGCCCACTGCACAAATTAATTAGCGTCCGGTATCGTACAGTAGCTCTTGGGGTTTCCCATTCAGTAAACAAGACGTCATCGTGACGTATATCTTATTTGCATATAGTATATTTAGACGAGCCATTTGATTGGTGCGTGGTCGGACAAATATAACGTGTCTCAAAATCAGTCGGATAAGCATTAATTTATTCGTACGCGCACTAACTTGACGGCTTTTACAATTTTCACTGTTTTACATTATTTATGTTAGAAAAGTGCTAAAAACGTTCTAAATTTACATTTTTATTATTTTAGTGAATATTTTATTGTTACAACTCGATGCGGACTTATTTTATGGAATTATTTGGATTTACTTTTTGTAGCGTATGAATACTACTACATCTAGTGAATTGGATGGGAATTTCTTTTCAAAGCTAAACAGAGCTGAGTACAGTTGGGTGTTTCCCGTTCTTTAATACTTCTTACGGTTTCGACTATCCCAGGGGTAACTGAGCCCCGGGACTTCACGAATATGGATCTTCTTTACGGAAATGATGAAAAATTTGGTGATATGGACCAAGATATGAGTGATTTTTTGGATAACGACGTTTTCCCCTCACCGACATCGACGGTAAGAAAATGAAAGCAAAGCACATGACTGTCTGTGTAACATATGGTTTGTGCTAGCTTGATTTAAACTCTTATTTTTCTGTGTGTGTCAGTTATTTTATGCTTTTTACTTTCAATTATGTGTTTTATATGTCATTTATGTTTTATAATATTTAATTTTGTAGCTGTCATGTAGACTAAAGGTTAACGCTGTGAGCCTAAGCCAGGAAAGTATCCAACATGTGTTATTGCGGGTTTTGACAGTTAACGCCCATATTTCAAATTCAACCGTGACCTACTTGGTATTAACTATAGGGCTTGGGTATTATATGATTGTTCATTCAAGCGAATTTGGGTGTCACCCTTTAATATAAACTGTGTACATCATGTTGCCCATTAAATTCTCAACTTTCAAAAATTTTAATTGCAACAAGAAAGTAACAGATTTTGGGTATAGACTTTGGAAGTTTTTATATAGGAATTCCAAATCCTTTAAATCTTAATTTTACATCCTTATTACAGAGTTGTTTAGAGAAGGATAACATTTCTACTGAACTCTAGCAAAGATTATCCTGGTACATAGTCCATGATCTGTACTCAAACTAAACACTGTTTAGTAAACATATTGTAGATTTGATTGCATTTTTAGTCTTTGATTGCAATGATTGAATTAACTCTTAATGTCAAAAAAGATTTATTGCATCAATGCATGTAAGCACTATAAGATGTTTTGGGCCCTTGTATAAATCTGTGTTGGATTCCCTTCTATAATACATAATATACATAGGCCTTATTCTCAATAACAGGACCATAGGGTTATACCAATTAGCCAGTCTTAATTGGATCTTAGCTTTCTGCAATATTGTCCTAGATCTAAACCCTTTCCATTTTAGAAAATTCTAGATAATGTCAAATACATTTAATTAACTAGTTATTGTTTTTGCCAATGGGGTTAAATTATGAAATAGTCAGAGACAGTGAAAGAAATAAGTTACCATGTTAGTCCCCCAGGGCTGACCCTGGTGCAGATAATGATCATACTTCACTATAGTTTATGATAACAATCTCAAAGTTCATCTATCACAAAACTTTCATTTCTTAGATAGTGTTTTACTGGTTGTTTTGGGAATATTATTGACTTACTGTCTGAAAGTGGAGTTAATATTTGTATATTTTATACAGTTTTGAGTAAAAACCTTATTTCTTGAAATTTATTTAGTTCTAATTATACTAATAGTTCAATATTTAATGAATATTTAAACTGATTTGATTACAAGCTGCATCAGGTAAGAAAGTTACCTTGCTTTGATGTCTCACTGTACACTTTAAGCTTTTAACCATGCAAGATTTGTCTCTCGTTATAAAATACTCTTCACTTTTTAGGTTTCTCTATTTACAACAGTTCAAAATGAGATTATTGAATCAGTTTATATGTCATAATTTATCATGCATGCATAATATACATTGCATTTAGCATAATTGTTTTATCTTTGACACCTGATTAGTGATAATTAGATTAACTGAGACGTAAGAATGATATGCATAGATAATTAATATTGAATATATTATATATTTATATTTATGCTAATGAATTGTATTTGATTGACTATACATTTGTATATTTCCCACTCTCTATGAATGCATTCTGTCTGAAGGAAATCAGAAATGTGCATGGTGCCCTGTCAAAATTAACACGGAAGCAACAGACTGCTGAGTGTCACTGTACAAAAGCAAATTAGTTTTTATGCACAATCGTAATTTATGCAAAAATTAATTATATCTTAGTTTACATTTTTAAATCAAACAATCATATTATTTTCATTCATCCTATTTCATGTACTGTATAATTAATGAACTATTTTTGCTACTACATGTAGTTGTTTATAAAATGTCGTGATGTTATAAACGTTTAGTTTTCTATTTGAATGAATTAATCTGTCAACTTATAGTATAATACAACCTTATACAGTACTTACTAATACGAGATACATTAGATTGCCCTTATATACATTCCACAATTTTATTTCAAAATTTTATCCTATTTTAGGTTCAAATCATGATCAGCGTACGCTTGAGTGCCTACAAATACGGTTAACCTAGTCAGGTTTTTTAATGTGGGTGTGAAATTGTAAACCAATGAAGAATAATTTCAATGTTTAAAAAAGTGATCATATTCGCTGTATAAAATGTAGTACATTTATTTACCCTCTACAATACACAGTTGATATATTTCATGCGTCACAGCCTAGGGTTATAATTGAGGGTACTTAATATGATCGTGTCCTGTCCTAGTCTAAAGAGAATATCAAAATCGTGATATAACATGCTTAACTCTTAATAACTTTAATGTTATGACTTTATTTTGGATACGGGAAGATCAGCAGATTTTTATTTCGTAAAACTTGTAGGGTGATCATAATGATCAATCGTCTATTTCATTGTTCGTCAATAATCAATTAATTATATATTAAGAATGGATATTTTGAAATAAATCAATATTTGGCCATTTATGGGACAGAAGCTCAATATTACTATGATCTACTTTTCTTTCAATGTCTTTACCAAGTTTATAATGATTGTTTGTCCTAAAATTTGCTTCTACCTTATAAGCAGGTAATTTGAATGCCTCCCTTGCTGTATTTAGTCAAAGAATATCAAAATAGCCATGGATCAAATTTAAAATTTAAGTTCTGTGGGAAACATAATACTGTTTTGGATTCTTTGAAACATGTATTGTCAAAACATCTAAATTAGGTCTAGATTTTATCGGATCAGATTTGGCATTTGTGCCAAATTCAATTTTGGTATTTTATAAGAACTTAAATGCACCTTTTCTAACTTGTTTTGATGTACTTTGTGGTTTCCAAGTAAACTGATAATGTCCTGAGGTCTGTTCATTAGAATAGTTATGCCTCAAGCAGTCAAGGTATAACAATTATAACATCTATTAAATATATGAGACTCATTTTATCTTAACTTTTGTAATTAAGTTTGTGTAATATGATATAACATTGTCACTTTATTTACCCTTCCTTTCTCTCCCTACATCCTGTTTCATTAGTTTGGTTAAGGATATGAAGCATTTATATGTTTACTTCATTTTTCAAGCTATTTAAGTAATGTTTTAATAAGTACCTCAAAACCTTACTGCATATAATATAGTATATGCTTGTCAACGTATGTTTTCATTCATGCTATGTATTATGTATAAGGCTAGTTTTACCAGTTAACATTTTAACTTTGTAGTAAACTGTGTTAACTTTGCCCTCAATACACATCTGTACAAGGTCATGTCTATAATTTCTACAAAGAAGTATCCTTTGCATGTAGTCAATTTGAATGCAGCTTCTTGTTCAAGGAAAGAAAATGGTTTGTTTTTGGAAGGTTTTCCCTATATGAACCTTTTATATAAATAACGATACATTTGCCTACATTCATAACCATGAATTTGCTTAATTGTTAACACTATTTTATTGAGACTATTTGTATTAGTAAACCTTTGAAAAACTTGCTAATTGGCAAAGTCATGGAAAGGTCTGGACATTCGAAGCAAATTTTGACAGCTGGCTATTTAAAGACCAGTTCACTGTCATTACATAATTCGCTGGAACACATACTGTTAATATAGTACATGTTGTAATTTGATGGTTTTGATGTATTTGCACTGTACAGATTTCTTTGTTGTTTTTTATCATTACAAAATGTTGCAGTATTATTGTATAAAATAAAATATGCTACCATGTCAATTAGGATTGGTGTTTTGGTTACATGTAGCATATGGTTACAGGTATTGACTACCTTGCTCTCACCATGTAGCCAACCATAAATTTGACCACACTATAACTTTGTCAAGTCATTTTCTGACATCATATGGGAGTGCATTATTTTTTTATATGAAAATTGGTCTATACATTAGATTAACATCTGTTCATACTGACCACAAGTTAGATACATTAGACCTGACCTTTGTCTAGATGTGACTCTGTACTCCATGTAATTGATTGCTGACACATTTATAGTGCAAGCTAGGCTGTAGTAAATATTTGTTTACTTTATCATTGAGGTAAATTGTTCCTGGTAGCATGCATTTGATGTAAACATGTTTCTAGAGCTAACAATGAGACTAGGTCACTAGTAAACCCTCTTCTAGGCTGCAGTGATATTCAAGATTACTTTGAGAATTGTTGATTTTCTGTGATAATATATTTTTGTGGGTAAATAATATAAAAGAATATAGAAAAATGAGGCTCTACAAAAAAATGAACTTATAATTTAATACTGACTCCCTGCCAAATATTTACCTGAATTTCTAAGAATCTGATGCAAGGGTAACCAGATGTAGGCCAAGATTTTCTCACCATTGTATAATGTAAGCTTTACTCATTGAATATCTGAGACTTGGAGTCATAAGGTAGTTCCTATAAGTGGGTAAAGAGGCAGTTAAAATATTTTGACTCTGAACAGGGCAATGATATTTTATACTGCGCAGACTGTCTGCTTGTGTACAGAAAACAGGTCTCTACTCTCTCTACACTGTTGTGAAACATGATACCAACAACTTGCCACCAGCTGAAGATTGTTATCTTAATGTACCAGAGAGGGGGGACTACTTTTCGGAACTACTTTTTCTTAGAATAAATGTCAGATTTACTGAGAAAGTTTGTCTGGGGAATTTTATCTCAATGATTAAATTTTAAATTTTTGGAGAAAACAAAATTGCAACATTTTTTAGGTCATTGGCCTGGAGGTTAACTCAGAGGTTAAAGGTCATAAATAAAATGTTGAACTCATTAATTGATTTAAATGAGGCAAGAAAAACAACTGCTTGTCTGGTCAAAGGTTTATTGTGTATAATGAAGTTCTGAGTATCTATGGAGCCATAAATTCTAGAACTATTTTCTGTGTAGGAATTTATTTGAAATTAACCTCATCTGAATGTAGTTATAAAATTTTATAATAGAATAATGAGCAATTTAAAACTGTTTTATGTCTGGTTATACATACATGACTGTATGTGCCCTTTTCACGATGATCAGTCTAATGGGGCTTGTTGCGACATGAATGCCATTTAATGGTGATTTTATCAAGCATTCATTTCTATACAGATCAAGCTGAGCTGTCATAAACAGATGATGTAGACAAGTCCATGCAGCTATTTCTTGTATAAAGTACACAGTGCTTCTTTTACATATGATTCATGAAACAGTTATGGTTACCATTTTGATAGGTCAGGGCAGAACTAGCCTACATCCTTCTTTATTTACATGTTGTAAGACTAGTTTTTGTGCTGATTCATCAATTTCTGTTGTTTGTGTTAACACTTGTTGCCATTTGTAAACTAACATTTTTTTGTCTTAACCATGGCAGATTAATGATTTTAAAATATAGTTCCTAGAAAATGCTCATGCAATTATCTAATTGCATTGATGCATCATAGATTACATTCTTGATCATGTTGCCCTTTGCTTCATCAGTTATATATATAGTTATCAGAACATCATACATGTAGTTGATATTTAAATTTATAAATATGATACACTTTGTGCAGTTAATTTCCACCAAAAACATTTTGTGGTAAAATATACTCCTTTTGTACTTAGTTGATATTTTCTGTGAGAGTTGATAAGTTTATTAATTAAGTTATGTAATAATGTATAAAACACATTGTTACATGTGTATAATGATAATTATGCTGTAATTATACACTTGTTTGGCTGATTAATTATACATCCCTAATTCTCATAATTATATATATTTATCTTAATGCTAATTTGCATGCTGTTCAGTGCTTTCTGCTCTGACCTTTAAAGCCACCAGAGGGAAAAGCTGCCATAGTTGATATTTACGTTCAGCTTGTTTCTTACATACCAGTTATCGACTAAACCCACTAACCCAAGCTCCAGGCCTAATGAAAAAGATTTGTGCTAATGAATAGGGTTGGCACACAAAAAAACTTCAGCTGTGAATTCGACACTTTTAAATGACCTAGCACATGGACAACTTTAGTCCTCTTTTGAATATATTCTATTCAAGACAAAGCATAAAATTGTATAATCAGCTCAATTTTCACCTTACTTGACCAAAATAATTTTGTTTTATTTTGAATACAATACTTACTTGATCTTTCAATACTCTGGTAGATATTGAACTTTGGAAGACTTTAATTCATAATCCCATGTCCGGTTGATATTGAAAAATTGATCTTAGGGGGTAGACTAAATTAAGTAACCGTTTTATCATATTAATGTCAAAAATAGTATGGTAGATAATATTAAAGCATGGTCAAGTCTAGTCTATACTGTTATAACAATGTCTAAAAGTGCAAGCTTTTGGTTTTCGTTAATTTTGTGAACATATCTCTGTCCCTAGAGACCACGGGCATCTTTCCCCCTTGAAGATCAGGGTGTGGTACTGATAACCCATACCCCTTACTTAGTAAACCATAGATTATGTACTATACTATATTAGTATAGTAACAAGAAATTAACTTGGTTACTTGATATTTTGCATCTTATCTGAATGGTTGATGCAGTATCTTGTTGGTGTCTTTATATTAACTTCATTGTATACCAGTGAGTGTATGCCTTCTTTATAGTATATAGATAAACACTGAATGTGACATCTTTTATAAGAGATATCATATTGTACCTAAAGTTACATTAAAATACATCCGTTGTTAAAGAGAAGACATTCAAATCTTAATGTATGCAATTTGTGTATTCTTTAAACTTGATGGGTCTAATGTTGATGGGTTTCTAATTTATTTTAATCTTTGTGCTACATTTTTTGTTGTATAGATGTTAGTTAGTGCAGTGCTTTAATGTCATGTTGGGTCATGTAGGTGTCTATGCCATACTGTAATACTGCAGTTTTGTTATGTTTATAAGTCTTTTACTTAGTGCAATTCTGTTCATATTCATTCTTCAAGATAACCTTCCACTAGGCATTATATAGGAGTCTATGCCATGCTGAGCATAATTTTGTATTGTTAAAAAGCCTGTGCCATACTGTTCATATCGTTTCAACCCCCCCCCCCCCCCCTGTACCACTCATTTTATTTAGTGACATTTCGTACCAGTCTCATACAATGCCCTTGTTTTAATTCACACATATATTATATGTAAAGGATCCAGTAATGGTGATTTTATTATATATTTATGATACTTGCCTGTGTTTGATGCCACTTGAGTTAAGTTGAAGTGTCAGCTCATTAAGTTCAGTATATGTTCAGTATTCACTTCTTTATTGCATTAAAAATCAAAGAATTTGTGTTAGGTTTTAGTTTTTTTCTAGCTTAAGACTAGATCATAAAATACACATGTTCATGTCAGTTACTGATTACTTATTCTATGTTTCTGAGTTGAACTATCTGTCTTCTTTTTTCATGTTTGCTGCGGTTTTAATGCATGATATAAATGTTAGCTCGTTCTTACAGCTTTTTTATTCTGCATAAGCTTTCAGTACATAGATATTCAAATTTGTTGTTTTTTGGTAAACTTGATGAATCTAGTGGTTGGTAGTACACCTTGTATTCAGTTTTGTTTAGAGAATTAAGTTTCTTAACTTCAGAAGTTTTACTTCATTTGAAATAATTTATTTCAAAAGCCAGACATGAATAAGTAATTAAATGATTTAAGCTAGTGCTCCTGATTTATGTATGTGAAGTATGGAGATTGGCTATATCTGGGTCATTTTGATTATAGACGAGCTGTTGGTGGCTGATGCAATAACACTAGTCTACTAAACTGGTCTGATGCAATGGAGACTTAGAGAGAAGATGAGCAAACCAAACTAAGAAGTGTTTGTTAATGTAGGCAGAACACTAAGTTATTTTATTCAAATTTAACCAAGGGCAGGGTACTAGCTATGCATTGAGCAATACGACTTCTGGATTTGACTTGAGCCCAGACTCCAATACCTCAGTTTTGAGGTTAACTAGCCCCATGTACAATATGTTGAATACTGTTTGCATAATTAGTTATTCATTCTAGCACTGTCTGATATTCTTACTATGAACATGATTTGATAAAGAATAATTATCAGAAAAGAAAAGTTTGTGAGACAATGTTTTACTTAGTTCATATTGAGGTATGCAAATGTACATTTAATGTGGTAAATCATTTGTTAAAATTTGTTGTCATTACCTCTAATGTTTCCATTATTCATTTACAATTACAAAATGAAAGTTGGGCGTATTTTAACTTGATCAGTTTTACCTTCTCATTATGACTTGCTTTTAGTTTACATTCACTGTAATTTTAAAGGTGTTTGCATGTTTTCATTTTACTGCATGGTGTTTTGAACTATAAGGATTTTACTGGTGCTTGTATGTTTTAGTTTATTCTCCAAGTTCACAAAGTTTGCAGTTGCTCTGGATACATCTCTGCCAGGGTTAATGTAAAATTGTTGTCAAATAATGTTGAAATTACTTCAAGACTCATTACACTTGAGTTTTTATGTTAGAGGTAGAACCTTGAACTTTATAACAATTTGATATATATAATCCTACCAAAGAGAACTAAATGATGGGTAAATAGAACCCACTTTGGCTTGCCCTCTCATCCTACTCTTGTCCCCTGTAGTCATGGATTGTCCAGTATTGTCAGATTTTACCCATGTTACCTGAGTATAAAACTGTTGTTACAAATTAACATGGACTGTAATTATATTTGCCTTGATAATCTAGATCAACAGTTAAATTGATTATCTGATTTCCCCAATTAATTATTAATTAATAAACATAGATAACTTGCTTGATGTTTCTTGGTAATCACTAGTATGTCGCATTTAGCATAGGACATGAGAAAGACATCTTTTATGCTCAATTAAGATTTGAGAATTTTTACATAAAACTGTTGGTTGATTTTTGTCATTATAAGCCTTTGTACTGTGTTGTTTTATTTATACATTCTATGTTGTATGTTTATTTTTGTATTGACAGTTTAGACAACTGGTATTTGTTTTGAAGTGAAGAGGTAAACAAAGACTGCAGTATACTTGTTAAGTGCAATGACTGATGAGAGTGGGTCTAGTCATTAATACCAAATATATTTACATATTTAGTTGTCAATACTAATGGACCAGTATGAAATATTTACAATTTTTAAAATTCTTTCTTTAAGTTTGTTGGTCCCATCCTTAAAACATGTGTAACACTTAATATCTACTTATAGTTTAGGAATCTATTTGGTCTACTGAAGATAGTTTTATTTATTGTATTGAGTTCACAGTGTTCTGTTTAATGAGCTTCTTGGTGTAGTTGTAGTTAAGTTAACCTGTTGTTACCAGCATACTTGTTAATTATGAAATTGTGACATGTAGGTCTTAGAAGGCAGACATGAATCCCAGTCCTGTCACTTAATTGTAAAGGGGAGTAAAATATTCTTTTTATGCTAGGCCCTATATCTGTAAATAGTTTCTATAAATTGATTGCCATCTTAGAAGTGTAAGTATATTCATGTACTAGCACTGCCTGGTTATAATATTCTTTGTTGTCCAGAAAGCAGGTCAGGTGAACTGATAGCTGTGATGTAACTATAAAAAGTATCATAATTGGCATTATAAAATATGAGTTTAAGTTTACAACTAACGATGTGAGTGGTCTGATTAAAACAATAGTGCTTTTTACTACAAAAGGTAAACAGTTTAATAAATAAATATAAGAAGTTGAACTGTATTGTAATCATATAACGTTGTGATCTAATCTATCAAGTTTGATTGATCATTTGTCTAGTTTTTATTTGAACTTGTTTTTTGTCATAAAACCTGTATTCACATGTTAACTAAATACAATAATGTAATTTTCCACTTGAAAGATTTAGGAATATTTGTTTTCAGTACATAAATTCATGTTTTTTAAACATCCTGTTTTAATTTGGAGTTGATTCAAATTATATTTAAAAGTAGTTCCATATTACTGTATACATACATCCTGGTATGATCCCGGTAAGATCTTGGTGCTCATGTAAGATTTAAGTTTATTAAACTCAATTTATAATGTAGACAGTTTTGATTAAATTTTGAAGTATATTAGATGTGGGGGATCAATTTTTGTCTTTAGTAATGTATGAGGTTACCAGGTCTGTTTGATAAAAAACTAGGTCACACAGGGGTTGTATGCACTTGTTCACCATGTTTGTAGTTTGTTCAAATATTATGAATTCTAAGGGGAATTTGTTCTATTTTTGTTCAAAGTGAAAATGTCATAACTCTCCCTTTAAAGTTTTTTGAGCTAGGATATTTTTACTTAGAATGGTAACTGATCTTTAAACATGTACAAACTATAGTAAATGTTGTATAACATTAACAAAGACAAAGTTTTAATGTTTTATGATCATAATGACATAAATTGATTATTGGTAAATATTTGTTGGAACAATGAGGTCAGAGTTCTTATAGCTTTTGTTGTCAGAATCATTAAATATTAAAATATGGTACCTAGGTATAGGCAGGCCATTCTTGATATAATGTTATAAACATATTACATTCACCAGTTTTAGTCTTAAATAGAGTCAATATCTAATAGGATTGATTGACTTGTATGATTAAGGTCAATATACATAACTAAGTTACCATTTTTGCTTGGATAGGAATATTCCTTCTGTCTTTTATGGCTTAATTTTCATGTATTTTGTTGCCTTCAAGACACCTTTTCCACTGGGTTTTATTCTAGAGTCTTAAACACAGCATCACAAGTATGAATATCAGCTGGGCTCTACATGAAAGGTTGTCTGATCGCCCCTGATGACCCAAATATGGGTTTGGGCCACTAGTTACTGCATGTAAACATTTCATTTCAGGCAAATTATTGAAATTAAATATATAGCTGATTGGCAACTGGGCAATCGTAACTTTAAAAATAAATTCATGTTGAGACCTGCAAGTATGGCAATTAAACCTTGGAGTGTTTTAACCAATGTAACATAGAGTCACACATTAATATTTTAATATTTCTATATATTACAGGAATCTGGTAGTAATTACAACATGGATGAAGAATGGTTTGATAGTTTCTTTGTTGATCCTGTATTAAATGATAAAATGATCACAGATGCTGTACAACCTCCACACATCAAATCTGAACACAGTTATTCCACGATGAACGAACATAGTCTTAGCAGTTCTGATGACCTTGGCGACCTAAGCAAACTTGAAGGTAATTGGTTCACTAAATTTGATGCATTCTATAAAAGTGGTCTGTTGTTCCAATTTTTTAACCGAGAAAATTTTGTATTAGTCTAAATTGGCGAAACAATGAGAGCCTTGGAAATCCTTTTGTTTTGATGATAATCATAATAAATATTTTTACAGAATTCAATTTTTGTTTTTAATTTTATAGTTTTTCACCTATTGTACTATCAAAAATACATGGACCATTGCAACAAAAAGTATAGTTACAGAGAACGATAGGATGATTTTTGAAACATGCCATTTTCAGCAATAATGTGTACAACATGTTGTTGTTATATTGTCTGTGCTGGTGAATAAACATAACATTTAGAGTTCTGTATAACATCTGATATTCCATTGAAACTTCTCCAGTATCTTATATTATATACAAGAAGTAGGGTCCTTGTTTTCATTCATTAGGAGAGGATCTGAAGTTTTTCAAGCAGTAAGCCAACTTCTATCTTCTATAATGAGTCTGAACATATACATGATGTATTTATAATTATATTTCATCATAACATGATGATGAAGGGAGGATTTATAATGATTGCCTTGAGGGGAAAACTATGAACAATGTTGCACCTCATGATTATAGTATGTGTATATGAATACAAGTTGACAATCATTGTTACAGTGGTTGATTTATTACATACAATTCATGTCTAATGATGATGGCCATTTCTTACTTCACTAGAGCGAGGCAAGAAATTTTGTTGTTAATTTTGAATTTAAAATCAGACAAACTTAAAATCAGTTTTTTATGTCACGCTAAGGATATGTGGGAAAAAATGACCAGAAATCAACACCGTGAAGGTGAAAAGTAATGACGCTTGTTGAAAACTTTTTCGTCATTGATCGAATTGTTTATATCAAACTTTCGTCATACAGTATATATTAAAGCTAGTCATACAATGAATATTGAAGCTAATATATCAGTGTATTGTCATAAAGTCTTATAGGTTTTATCCCTCCCACAGGCTATGTATTTTGTATGATCATATAGAGGCTATAATTTGTATCATGTTTATACTAATTTCGTATACTTGATAAAAACCACTGATCCATTCATGTGGAAAGAAGTATCTTTCGGTACTCCATAATTAAAGATATACAGTTAAACCCTAATGTTAAGTAGCCATGCTAGGAATGTACCTAACCAAGGGGCTATATTGGCCTCCAATTTCTACAGACAGGTGGTTATCTAATACAGCAAACTATCAAAATCAAATTTCCTTTAAAGTTTTATGATTTGTCATTCTTGCCTTGCTTCTTTAATAGACCAGAGTGGTGTTTAATACATGGGACTTGTAACTCAGGTTGCAGTGTACCAGCTTTAATATTATTTTAATGATACTCTTCATAATGGAGTCAATATATGTTCTACATACTGTGTGATAGTGTATTTGTCTATACATCGAAAACCCAAACTCTTAAGTAGGCGCTATATTCCTTCCTTTTTCAAGTTGCACTTTTTCATTACTGCATTCTTTTCCGATTATACTTAAAACCCTCAAATCTTCATCAGTGATACAAGCGAAAGAGTAGAAGTTACAACAGCAATTATGTCTTTCTTTTACTCATTTTGCAAATTCTAGTCTCAGACATCTCTGCCTTCCTGCTAACTTATTTAATTTACAAATGATGAAATACTGCTTTCTTAATTGAAGTAAATAGCATTGCTTCCATGTAAATAAAACTTCTCTGCTGAAATTTTTATTTTTTGTTGTTTTTTGCTGAGTCATCAAAACTCGTTGTCTGCATGTTAAATGCGGTTTGTAATAAAACATTACATGGTAAAACATTAAGTTTTTTGGTTAAGGCCTACACTCTTCACATCTCGATGAATGCTGTCTTATGGTTTCAAATTATAAGACTGTAACTATAGGAGTCTGGATTTTAATCTGTACATGTATTAACTACATGACATTTTATGTGTTACTTTAGTCTAGTGGTTGAAATAATCAGATATACATGTTGCATGGGTAATCTTTTGATAGTTAACTTTAAAATGTGTTATGATTTGCTTTCTAAATACCAAAGATTCCCTTTCAAAACCTCACAGATTCATTTTGAAAACCTAACAGATTCCCCATACATTTCCTTTCAAAAAGCCACCTCCTTGTTTTGTTGAAACTCAATCTTAATTCTAAATCCTATAACTATTGTTTGACCAGGAAGCAAACTAAAAGTATTCTGTAAGAATAGGTTTTTTTCCTATAAATGTTTCAAACTTTCAAGCTTACTGACTCAGACTCAGTGGAGTATGAATATGAGTCAATGTTTTGTTAGTTTATTTAGATACAGAATTCATGATATAAAACTTGTATTCTACATAACTTTAAATTTACTACATTGTATTTGTTTTCTGTTTCATTCTACATTCATTGTACAATAAAAAAAGGGAATTAAAAAGTTGTCTAATTAAAACGCATGATATCTAGTGTTGCTAAGTAGTGCTTAATTAAAACAGGTGTTTAATTGTTAAACTATGATATTCATGTTTCATTTTAAGTATTACCTGTAAGGAAAAACCTATAACTTTATGGTTATAATACCGTACAAGTCATGCCTTGTCTTTGTTTACTGTTCAGCTTAAAATTTCTTACTGTAGTACTTAAACAAATTGAACATATTTGAGTCATATTACTTTATATTATATATTATATAAATGATAGCATAATATATAGGTCATATTTTATCAGTTATGCATATACAAATGTATTATTTATGAAACTGGAGAGCATTTGTATTCATTTATCATACAGCTATGTTAAGATGAATGTTGTCTATGCACACATACAAAAATTTACTGATGTATGTATTAAAATTTGTGCATTCGTTTTCACATGCATTATTTTAACTATCTTGTGAAAATCACTCTCTGCTGTAATGAAAGCCACATGTTATGTAGGCTTTCTCATTTCCACTTCAGATAAAAAAATATTAATGGCTGTTCAGATTTTTTTTGCCTGTGTCAACAATTCCTGTTAATGTAAATTTTCAAATTTGTTTGAGCTGCAGTTCCATTACAACTCTCTGTGGCATAAGTTTTTGCTGTTGAATGTTTAAAATCTTCATAATTGAGGTTGATTTGGTCATTATGATTCATTCTATGGGAAGTTGGGAACATAATGCATTGCAATTAAACTGTCTTCATATACTTAAGAAAAACAAGGAAACAATTTATTTGTAATCCTTTTCTGTAATTTTATTACTTTTCTTTGATTGTATTAAGATTGGGTTCCTCTAGGAATCAAGATAGTGATGTAGTGAACATTTTCTGTTTGCAATGGGTTCATTCCAATTCAACCCACTTGCTTTCTTGCCAGATGTCTTTATTTTCATATGTACTTGCTAAGAGTTGAATTTAGTATTTTTTTAGTTGTTTAAATATGTACTATTCTGTTAGCTGTTTTATAAAGTCTATATTTTCTATGCATTCTTTTTGCTCAGTAAAGTTTTTGGTTGTTAGAATGGAAAATTGACATTTGAACATATGAACTGGACATTTTCTTATTTTGAAGACTGATAACGAAAAGATTTTCATAGAATACCGAGATAATCTTGATCTATATATGGAAGGTTTTGTTGAATAGATTGAATTCAATGTTAAAATTAAAGAAACAGGTTTTTGATCCAAACTTTATGAGAAAAGCAAAAACCAAACAAATTCAATATCAAATGAAGGAATATCTTTGAATCTTGATACTTAGATTTGTGTAACACTAAATCAATTCAATATAGATATAAAAAATACAGGAGTTAACAATTTAGTCTCATGTTTTCTTTTAATGTCACTTTTCATTTTTACGTTTGTATATCAGATAAAGGATCTGTCCCTTTTGTGATAATCCCCTTATGTTATCTATGTATAATGGGACTTCGTCATCTGCTATTTTCCTCATGTATAAACGTGACATTTTACAACAATGTCACAATAGGGAGTTTCTGTGGCGTAGTGTAAGAAAATTCAAGTGGGTCGAGGATAAAGGTCAGTCCGCAGGTCAGGATGGGTTTTAGCTCAAGATAGGAGAAAATCTTGTTTACTCAGATAAGAGGCAGAGAAAAATCTTGTTGAAACACAGCTGTTGATGGTTGTATATATATACATGTATAATAATCTTTATGTTAAACCTTAGAATTTGTAAGATGATTTATTTGACCTAATCAATATAATCCTAAGTATAGTAGTACATGTATGTGGTAACAGCTTGGTGTAATTAATCTTACTATTATAATAAGTTATTTACAGACAGATTTTATGAATGTTATGCTAGATTTTATACTTCCATCTTGTAGCTGTAAGTTAAATAATAAAATGATGAGTTTTCGAGCATACATGTACTGTTAATTAAGCTGTCCCTTGACCTCTTGACCTTGATATTTGACCTCTGATGTTATACTTTCTGGTAATAATAATTTCTTAATGTTTTACTAGCTTCTATGTATAATACTATTACAATTTACATATATAATGTTTGTCATGGGCTCAAAACAAAAAAGGGGGTTGTGTTCTTATGGAAGTCCAAGCATAAATTAAATGCTTTTGCTTTCTGTCAATGTAGGGATTAAAAGAGTGATTGGTCAAACAAATTCTAATAAATGACTGCTATATTTTCATTGTAAAATTTTGATATCTAAAGTGATATAACTTCTGGTGTTGTTTTCTGATGACCAGTACTGTTGTAGACTGGTTTGTGAGTTTCTTTGTTATTGGATTTGAATGCCCTCAAGAAAACTAAGTAATATTCTATGTATAGTCTAGCCTAGTATGTTATAGTTTAGACAACACTTTGTAGCAGACATGTTGTACATGTATATATATGATCATTATGTAGACACTGTGGTCTGACCAGTGGTGGTTGGAGGTGTAATGTACTCATGTTTTATTATGCCTCTAGCATTATTTCATTAATTGTCAAACTGTATTGATTATATGACAATATTTCTGACACTATATTGTTACCTGAGGCATTTAATATCATTCTGTGACATATTGAAACTTTTCTGCTCACTTTCTCTCTAATTTGACTCTGTGGTATAATTGAACTATTCATAGTAGATCAAGCAGGGGGGGGGGTTCAGGGGGGCACACACCTTAAAGGAATTTTCCAGAATCAAAAATATAACTGCAAATAAACAGACAATTGGTTTCAAAATATTCTTGGTGTTGGCATCACCATTGAAAAATGTGTACCACCACCCCTTCCTTGGAAAAAAGCTGAGGTACCTTCCCTATGGAAAATAATCTTGGGTATCCCCTCTTTTGAAAAAACAAATCTGTCTGTCCCTGTATAGTCAGTAAACATGTGTTACATCAGATGTATAATGTTTCTAGTAAACCAATATCTAACCTACCTGTGATACAGTGTATGTTGAACAGTTCTATATTGTTTTATCTATGTCTCTCTCACAATCTTCGATGTTATTGACACAAAGTCAAAATCAATGTTATATTTCTATATTACCCATGAATACTAGGTATGATATATATGGTATTGTAATACTATACTGTTTTATTATAGATCTCTAGTTTCTATCTCTCTGAAACAAGAACTGGTCACACCTTTAGCTGTACTGATATTTTACATCTCTTTTTCCAAGTTAATATTCATAATATCCTATTCATATTACTTTCCTAATACTTTTCATTATTAAGAAACTTACCAACGAAGTTAGATATCAATTATTTTCCTTTTTTTGTAAAAAGATCTTGATTAGTTATAATGAAATAACATTTGATCTGAAATGATATTGGCATAAGTTGAGACAAATCATGCTTATATGTTTGGCTCATGGCTCTTAAAAATGATTTTGTAATTTGGGCTATGGTGCTATTAGCTTGTACTGACATAGCTATTTCCTGAAAAGGTTATGAACTTATTAAATACAAGTGTTTATATTTTTTCTTACAGATTTGGACTCAGACTTCCTGATCAAGAATAATGCCCTGGACCTTACAGTGAAACAGAATACCAGCACAGACCTGCCAAAACCAGACCCAGTGGACCATGACCCAATTAAAATAACTTCCACTGCCTCTGCGACCGTCATGACCAGAACCTTCACAGTAACCAAGCAACAACCTACAATAATTCTAGCATCACCATCACAAGGGCAGACAACATTATCAGAAAGATCAGTATTACCTAAAATTACAGTAAAAACAGAACCAGCAGACAGCTATGATGCTATAGATCACACAGGTGCTTGTTTTTTCCTTTATTTTGTATATTATGTTTTATTCAAACTTCTGAATAACCATGATCAGTCTGACTCAGCAAAATTTGAATGTAAATGATATCAGCACATGATGTTGGTTTAAATTAATTTGCATTCTGAATGGATTCCTTTGAAATGTTAATGCTAAATTTTTTGCTGATGTTTGGATATTTTGCTTAGGTTGCAGCTAATGTGTTTGCATCACTGAGATGTGGTTTTATAATGTACTTAGAACTTTAATCTCAAGACTTGGGAGTTCCTTCATCAGAATTTAAAAGCTGATCTTTGAATACAAAATTGCAATGTGCATTTACATAATATTAAGTCTTAAATTCTCTCTACAAGTAAAGTTTAATAAAACAAGTTTATTTGATTTTTAGAGGAATAGATTTATCAAAAATGTTTTGCATGAAAGCAATATAGTTAGTGGTGCTGCTTTAATGAAATATTATTGTTAAAATTGGAATGGGTCTTCATGAGTAACACTAACACACTCTTAGTTTTTACATGTCCAAAACTAGTCAGAAATGTGCTTCCTCTCGGCTAATTCAGTAATAGTTGCCACAATATTTTAAACCCTGACTGTGAACCACCTTATGTTCGTAAACTTTATGTCTTGTTTTATTGCCTGGTAAGAAAACTGCAGCTTGTCAGTGTTGGTGTAAAACAGTTAAAACAAACCATGTACTAAAACATGAATATAAAATATTTAGTGTGAACATACATCAAAGTGAGGCCTTACTTGTATAATAAGTGTTAGCCCTGTGGGAATGTTTCATGATACTTTGTGTTTATTTTACAATATACACTTGTATCTTCATGTACATTTAGTTTGTTTTGTACACATTTATCATCCAATCATAGTTATCTAAAATAAGTATCAAGTTCATTTATTTTTTCATTTTTATCGGTCATTAACTAAATATTTAAAAAAAAATTGTATACCTTGATCAATTAAGGCTCAAACTTACAACACTGGGATGCTTGCATATCATGCAACATTTAAGCACACACAGAGAGAGCGTACTTGACCATCAATTTCAAATTTACATAACCTAACCCTTGAAAGACAGCTTCCCAATATTGATCATTAAACAATAGCCATCATAAGGTTACCTCTTATCATGCAAAAATTACTAAGACAATGACCCCTAAACAGAATTCACCCTCAATTACTGTCAGCATACAGTGCCTCTGTCAGTTAAACACAACCTTTTCCTAGAGAGGTTTTGCAGTCCATGAGTATACAGGCCCTTTTTTCCTTATATAACAGGGGCCGTTTACAAGCACCTTCCCCTCTTGAAATTTCTTTAAAATCATGCAGTTTTCCCCAAATTTGGAGTTTAACTTGGATATTTTGTTCCCCTATCTATAAAATTGCGATAAGATTTCCCCAAATGTTCTATATAAAAAAAGGCCCCAGGCCCCTTGCCCAAACACTTAAAAAAAAGCCCTGAGTATATTACTTAGATGGTTGTGCATTAAAGGTACATTATGTATCTATCTATAAAAATGTCCAGTATTTACTGTCCGGTGATTTTTTCCTCTCCTACTCTCACTCTAGACATAGCATCTAACATAGTGACCTCTCAATGATGGTGAAATCAATGGAATACATGATTTAATTAAAGAGCTTTGTTGAATTATGTATGATGTCTATGACCTTTATTTTATCATTCTGTGTTTGCCAGTAATATAAAAGAAATCATCCTAGAGTACTAGTAATTTTATTGCTGTGAACAAGATTCTTACTTTGACTTTTTTCTCTCACTTTGGTTAAATTTTATTGTCTGTAAGGAAATTGTAATTAGCAGGAGTGTTAAAGTTCCGGATTTTTTCTCTTATTGGGGAATGATAATTACACAGAATTTATTATTTTCGATAAAAAAGTAATTATCTCATAATTACAGTGCCCTCCAAAAAGTCCTTTTACAAAATTCTTGTTTTTTGGATGAACCGATTCACATTTGCTGATTAAAAGTAAAACAAGAGTCATTCGAGCAAATTCCAAAATCAGCATTAATTAGTTGAAAATGCCTGGTTCCAACTATTTTAGATGTAAAGATTTGATTGTAGTAAAATTGCTTGTGGTATGCATTATCTTTTCTTTCTCAAAATTTCATTTGTTCTAGAACCTTTGGAAAGCACTGTATACTTTTAAGCTGATTATTAAAACTTTAAAGGGCAAATGTGTTAAAATACATGCAAAGTTATTTAAACACTTGAATTTTGTATTATGTGCTTCAAAATTAATGTTCCTAACAAAATTCAAACATATTTTAATACAAAAAAGTTTTATGATGTAACTAGCGGGTGTTGACTTTATGTTTTGACATTTCAGTAATTGTTTTTCAATTTCTTTATAAAATTAACATTTGTTAATGTATGGCAATGTTCACACGAAAGTTAAAACTTTTATTTATTAATATAAGGTCATAGTTATCATGTTAAAATGTGCCTGTTATAGTTTTATCTAAAATTAATATGTGAGTGGGGGTCTGTTGATAAGACTGTACTGTTTAGTGTTGGGGGGTGGGAAGGTGATTTTGGAGAATTTTCACTTGATTGTTAAGCAAGGTCTTATAAATTACCAGTATGAATGAACATACTTAAGTCCACTTCCTGATCCCCAAATACTAAACAATAGTAAATAAATTTCTTGCTATTAGAAAAAAAAGTGGGTGGGGGTTTGGATTGGATTTGAACCAATCATTGGGAAAGTTACTAGCTTATAATTTCATGTCCAAGGTGTTAATTAAGGGTCAACAACTTGGGAAAGTTGACTCCATGATTGAAATGTAATGGGTAACTTGCCTCACTGTGAAAACATGTTTGTAATTATGGTTAATAGCGCATTAAGGGATGTTGTTACATTTATTTTATACAGATCATTATCAAACGAGTTAAAAGTTCAACAATATCAAATTCTAATGAGGGCATTGGACTTTTATATATGAGTCAAAGTTTAGCTTACATGATAATCTTATCATTGATATACATTTATCTTCCCACATGTTTTTAAGATAATAAGATAAAATGTGTTGTTGATGTTGTACTGGTATGTAAACAAAAGTTCAGGCTGCTAAGGAAAGTTTCCCCCACTACTATAGACTTCCCTCCTACCTGATGCATCAAGCAATTCTATTCAGTTTGATTTTTTTTATTTTAGTACAGCAACATTTCCATTAATTTGATCATGTATATTAGAGTATTAAATAAATTTTACTATCATTAGATAACTTATTCTTTAATAACTTTACCTGGTTTGTGCAAATCAAATCATACAATATCAATAAGTTTTGAATCAAAACAAATAAATAAGTTAGTAGGTCAAGCTACATGGTAAAATCATTTTAACACTTAACCTAAATAAACAAGGTTATACTTTAATATGTTTTAATCTTTCTGTAATTAACACATACAACTCTCTAGATCAGTTATATAATAGCACTCATTAACAAAATTAAACAGGTTATTGAGCTGATTAAAAAATCACTTTTGTTGAAAATGGAATCTTGGGTAGTTGGAATAATTCAGCTGACTTTTTAACTGATTTAACCACAGTTTTATTATTGATAAAACACTTGTTTGTGTTGAATATTCAGTAATTAGAACACAATATCCTATTACATGTAATATGTACCCTGCCTCTTATTGGCACTATAAGGAAGTCTAAAATAATTTGATCTATCTTCAAACACATTTATCAAACCTATTATATTTCATAAATAAATAATTGATTTGTCTTTGTTAACAATATTTATTGATTTAAGTAAGTGATTGGATCAGATTTATTGAACTTGTTTCATGTTGTGATGTGATAATAAAATAATTAACTGACTCCGTCATATTGTTGTAAGTACAGCTCGCTAAATTTGACTCGAGACTAAAATTAAAATGGCATATCAATTGCAGTAGTATATCAGTTAATAGTAGTATTATAGTATATGGAAGCTGAAGTATGTAATGTTTTAATTTGTCAGGGGTCAATTTGCGCAAAACTATATTATGAAAAAAAAACTAATATTATACATTTAGATTCTATTGTGAAGTAGTAAAATTTATGCTATGTATTTTTGGGACCAGAAAAACTAATTCTTCCCCCTAATAAAAGTTTCTGAAATTATGAAATTTACGATTTTGAAATTTTTAATTTCAACCATTCTGATGTATCATGCCTGTTGTGAAATGGGGGAAACCTAAGAAAACAAGAACCTAAGTGGTTTCCTTCTTGAAACATCAGTGGCAAAATAATAATAAGAAGATTCCATGATATGGTTTTTAATGTTATACATGTACTTATTATGAAATATTCTATATTTTCAGTAAATATTGATTCATTGGTGTTGCCTCCCACACCGCCCAGTAGTAGTAACAGTGACAGTGATAGTTGTCCCAGCCCGCAACGTTCAGCCCCATCAAGCCCAGTTAGACATCTTCCATACTCACGATCATCATCATCATCATATTCATCATCGTCTTTGTCACCAACAGGATCCTCGAGACATTACTCACATTCATTATATTCTAGTCAGGTAAGTTTCTAATATTCATTTTTGTTAAATTTCATCCAAGTTTTAATGAGCTAACATTATCTTTGCATATTTAAATACTTGCTACAGTACTTCTGTAAAAATTGTATGTCCATACTTGGGTAGTGCTGCAGGGTAGATAAATTTGTACAATAAGCAGTCATAAAGTTGTAAAAATCCTGTGCTCCAACCAGGATCAAACGCTTACCTGTACCTTGCAAGTCTTCAGGGGACACTATAATGTTGCCATGAAACATAAAATCTATCTTAATCATAACAGCAAGGGAGTTTAAGTGTTGCTTTATACATGTATATCTGTTACATACTCTTCATTTCTTTTTTTTATGTGTTTTTCAATTCTTGGAGGTTCATTGTCTTTGGGACAATTTAAGTGATCTTAATTTTCTTGCTGAAGAAAAAACATGTTGGGTTTCATATGTGTTTTGAGTCAAGATAGAGATGGCTAACCAGAATGATTACCAATCGAACATCATAACCACATGACCACTCTCACTCTTATATTTTTGATATTGTTGATTTCATATCTGATAACTTTAATATTTACATTCTTTTGAACACTAGACTTTTTTTACTATTACAGAGTGACAGTGGTGTAGATATAGTGTTTCAACAAATACCTACATCTGGTGTGTTAGTTCTTACAGAGGAAGAAAAACGTACTCTAATCTCAGAAGGTTACCCTATACCCTCAAAACTACCACTCACTAAACAGGAGGAAAAAAATCTGAAAAAAATTAGACGCAAAATTAAAAATAAGGTCAGTTGATGAAGTAGTGATTACTTTAAATTAGATGGTCACTTCATTTGCCATTTTTTCCCCTTTCTGCCTATCTGGTGTTAAACAATAGTTGTATTTATACTCCATTTCATTGCTGACACAGTCTACCTTTTTTGGCAACTCCCTGATTTCTAGCATGTATGTTAATGTTTTTTACTGTTTAACTTATAATTGATAATAAGTTCTCACATTTTTGCTTTCTGAACAGATTAAATCACCATGATAAGAAATCATTTTATTGTATCATGCTAGTTTAACATACTTTTCTTTTAAAATTGATTTTTCCTTGAACTGCATGTTTTTCCCCCTATCATGAAGGTTTTTTTTAAATATTTGAGTCAGAATCTTGTATCTACCACTTGAAAGGCCTTCAGATACAACTTTTTGACTCTAAAATCGGAAACAATGAGATTCTTATATATTATTCACTAGAGTCAATATCCTACTATAAAGTTTGTTCATTACTTCATCTCAAGTGTTATAAAGTTACCCATTTATAGTATTTTTATGATCATATTATTAGTGTAGAGGTCAAGATATTCTCAAGGACATCTTTGGTTACTATGGTAACCATATTTTGTTATCATATATCATGTGTTAATTATCTTTACTTGTCATTTATATTAATAAATGTGTACATCTATTTGTATTAATTTTGCCCGTATACAATTTTTATTTCATTTTCAACCCTTACCATGCATTGGTAAATAAAACCATTTTATGCAAGTTTCTTATTTTAATAGAACATTGAGTTATAAGTATTTAAATTAGTTAATTAACTTTCAAACATTTGTAATTATTAATGAATGTATTATATTTTGAATGCCACTACATGTAAAAAATATGTGTGTAAAAGAATGTTTAAGAAATGTTATGGCTTAATTTGAAGTCTGCTATTTTTACCGAAAGTATACCATAAAGCAATCTTTCAGTAGCTTGTCCTGACTATCTGCTTGTCCAGTATGAAGTTAATCTTGAATTTAATTTAAACAGTAAAAATATTAATTGAAGCCTTGCTTTTTCATGTAATAATTTATATATTCACTACCTTGGCTGTTGTATGTAATAACAAACTGTCTCTTACACTCATTGAATGATATAAATGCTCACTTCTATTTCTTAACACTAGTAAGAACCAAAAAAGTATAAAAAGTAAATCTTTGAAAACTGTGAGGTTTTACGTAGTAATCAATATCTGATCAATTCAGGTATTTCTGTTGAAGGCTTTGTCAAACAATATTACTGGGTTTTTGTCTTTTTGTTGCCATGGTTACCTTCGCTTTAGTATCAAATGTCATCATGTCTGCTCAAGTCACATTTTTTAGAAATTGATACTCTCAGCATGGTTAAGGGAAATGAAGCTCTCAGTTTACAATAATATGAGCTCAATTAAATTTTTGTGAATATTTTTTCTTCTATGAAGCTAACTTGTACATATATATATGTTAGAAAATATTCTTACTATGTACATTAACAAACTAATGACTTTGTCATTATCTGAAACGAAGTTGGAAGCCAATATGGTATTAGATCATTAATTATAAATCTGAAGTGTTTTAGCCTTGACTATGTTCTTGTTAAGGTTTTAAATGGTTCGTAAACTACTAGGTACTTGATTTTGTTTGCCAATTATCATATCATGACATAATTAAGTATTGTAATATTTAGAATGTGGGTTATAATATCGTTAGATTTCAAGGGCATGTTATTGCCTCTTCTTATACTCTTTAGTTTATATATGTACTTCATATTGTTAATGGTTTATGTCCTGTTTTCAGATCTCAGCACAGGAAAGTAGAAGAAAAAAGAAAGAATATTTGGAAGCTTTAGAGAAAAGGTATGGTTCTTGTTGCCATGGTAACTGATTCTGTGTACATAATGAAAATAATTGATCAATGTTGCAATATATTATGTGTTACCAAACATTGGATCTCAATTTCTTTACCTGGTGTCATTACCACAGTACTGTGCTGTGTATCTTTTGAATCTGACTCACTAGGTTTGATTTTCAACCGCAAGATGTCATATCCTTCTGAAAATGCAACAAAACATCAGACTTTATAGTGTGAGAAATATTTCTTGGCATCTTATGCATGGCATGTGTTAAGTAAAAGGAAAAAAATCCAAGAAAGCTAGTTTAATGTCCAGATCATTGTAAATTACCATACATAAAAGTGTTGTTTAACAGACATAAGATAAATGCTAGACCTAAAAACAGAGGTCATGATTTTTATAACATAAAGTATTAATTTAATTACATATTAATTGAAATTGAAATTTAAACTGATTGCTTTTACTTATATATACAATAAATATGTATATCAACTTAATTGATTTACAGAGTGGAATCATTTTCTCAAGAAAATAGTGAACTGAAGAAGAAAGTGGATACATTAGAAAACAGTAACAGATCATTATTGAGTCAGTTACAGAAATTACAAAGTTTAGTTGGTAAAATACCACGACCCAGTGGTACAGTCCCTCAGACTGGATTAATGGTACGTATTTATAACGATGTTATTAGATGGTATTAAAATACCTAAGCCACCAGTTTAGTCTTATATTTTGTTTTCTTATTTTGCAGGAATAGCTTATGCTTCAAATTTTATTAGAATATATTATGTCTTGGAGTTATTTTTACCATATTTTACGTTTTTTATAAAACTTGGAAACTAAGTCAAATGGCTTTATATAATGGATACCTTCAATTTCGATAGATTTATTCCTTTAGATATCTTTTGTTTAAACTGAACAGAAATCTTTTATTGAGTTTAAAAATGTTAAAATACTTGGTCAATGTACTTCTTTTTTAATGGACTGTCTCTTGCACCCAGTACTTAAACTACTTTGTTCAAAACATAGCTCAGCTTTTTTTTTGAGAAATTTGTTCAGGGAAGCTGGTTAAGTGTGCTAGCTATAGTAAATAACCAAGTAAATATTTTTATTGTAGTTAATTTTGTCTGATATACACACCAACCATAAATCAATTACAAATCCTATAGTAATGTGAATGAGTCTTATACCAGACCTTAAAACTTAAGTTTACCTTAGTGCCTGCTTGCAATACTACAGTTTTAAGTAAGAAACTTAAATAAAATCAAACTAGATTATTGTTTCACTTAATTTTCACTGTACTAACACCTTAATAATGTAGCATTCATTGTTTGACATAACTGATTTATGTAATCATTTGATATGCTACATTATTACACCAAGGTTTCTTCATACTTGATGCTACAATGACTCGGCATTTTTTTTATGTAACTCCAAAGTTTAACTAAAGAACCCAAGTATGAAGAAATCACTGAAAATTGTTAAATAAACATTCTAATAAGAGCTGCTTTGTGATTTTACTTAAAAGTTCTATTAATATATTGTAAATCATTAAATGATTATGCATGGTATCAGGCTCATACAAAAAGCCTTACTTATTCTGCTCTTAAATGAGTCCACTTTGAGATGTTTTTGTTTGTAGCATCTACATTTTCAAAAATTGTCTTCAATATTCAATTAGTTTCAGTTAAAATCACAAAGCAAATGTTCTCTTATTAGAATGTCTATGGTAATGGAAAACTTATTAACCATCACAAAAGTTTTTGTTAAAATGTTTGCATGTTGGGATATTTCCAGGTATTGGTTTTGTGTTTCGCTGTATTTCTGGGAAGTTGGACTCCAACCTCTTTGAATATTGGGTATTCAACCTCTCAACCTGGGCTTCCAAACAACTTGCCCTTTACTAGCCCTAGGCTTGTGAAACCATCCCCCATGATGGGTCCGCAACTTGAGGGAGCAAAAGTTGATGCTTATTGTACCCCACCCAGTAAGTATTACACCTGGGTGTCTGTGTTGTACATGTATCAATAACAGGGGCAGATAATTCACATTTTAAATTTTGTATCCAATTAATTACAGATTGAAATGTTGCTTATTATATTTGTTTATGTAACATATAATTATTTGTTATCAAACATTTTGTGATAAAGCTGATGTAATACTTATAATCTTTTTAAAATTGGGTTGTTATATTAAAATAGGTTATTATTTCATCAGGTCATATCTATGTCTATTTTTAGTTATCTGCCTCCTGTTACATAATCACTTGAACGTTGTACATGTAGTATATGTATTTTCTTGTCTGCTATAAATGTTAAGCTGTTTGGTATAAGTTCCTCAATCACAATCCTTGTAGCTGAAGAATTTCTGGGCGTGATAATATTGAAATATCCCAATTACAACTTTTACATTGAATCTTTAAGATTATATGTGTTGTGTATAAAAAATAGAACTTTCGGTAAAACTACATAATTTGTGAACATGTAGAAGTCTTTCTATGTATTTATGAAGATCTAACCTGTACCTTGCCAATATATAACTCCATCATCTGTCAGGATTTGAAATTTATATACACATCTTGAGTGAGATATCTTGATACTAACTAGAGTAAAAGGGAAAAACATTGAAAATGTGAGATGTTTCAAATTGAAACCATTTGAGCTTTTTAATTCCATACTGACATTTGTTAACAGAAGGTTAATGCGTTTATACCCATTTATTGTTACTACATATATATGTTTTAATGTTTCAATTTTGTGTATATTTACAGTGAAGTCTAGAGTGCTGATGTCGTTAAGAGGAGAACAAGATGACCTTAATTGGTATGATATATACGGTCCTAATATACCAAATGCTGAATTGGAAAAAGAATATGAATTCTTGGAGATGTCTAACATCATGCAAAAAATGGAATCCTCGAAGACTCCGTCTGCTGACGTCATCAGTGATGTAATGGCTGTATCTGATGTGGATGTTGACATCCAAGATGGTATAAAGGATGGGTTCACTCCTGCTGATAGCGTAGAAGTCGTTGAGGTCACTGTTGATGGAAGATTTGGTCACATGAATCACTCAAGAGATGAGCTTGTGAAGACCGTTATACCTAATGATATCAGCCGTTCTGATATCAAAGTCGAGGGTCTGGTTGAAAGTGCTGACAATATTTAAATATGAAAAGACTTTTTTAATCTGCTTGAATGAAAGTCTTTTTTCCTGTGCATAATACCTAATTTCTACATAAATAGATAAAGTCAGGCTGATTAAATTTTCTTACAAAGTTTAAAGAGATAGTAGGGTTTAGGGTTGTATTGGGTAACAATATTAAATCATGTTTACGATTTATTTTTGGTTGTAATTATGCCATGATCATAATGTTCAGATTTCTTGAGAGTTTTACAAATTTTAGCGGAACTATAATAGTGTAGTTACATTGAGATGAATCTAAACAGTTTGTTTTTGATTCAAGTTTGTAAATATGTACATACTCATGACCATGTGGTGTATTTATTCATTAATAACTGTTGCTTCCAATTTATTTCAATGTCATGCTTAAAGGATCCTGGTGGACCAATCAGATTTGTGCATTTATAATAGGGCTGTAACGATTCACCGATGCATCGTGAGATCGTATTCGCGACTGTCCGATACGGGTGTATCGAATCGCGTCCTAAAAAATCGCGATTCAGAAGGCCCTTTACAAGAAATCAGTGAAAAACAAAATATACTACAATGTACATATCTATAGCATTTAACTTGCAATTGCAATCTTTACAGTTTACTTCTTATTCTTAATAGTTATTAAACAAAGATAACATTTGTTTTGTTGATTTGATTTTTTGCCAAGTAAGGGTAATTAATAACTTTGTTAATTTTATGACTATTTGATAAAAATATCATAATTTGTCAATTCATTCATACCAAATTTACAATTTACATCGTATCGCGATTAATATCGTAATCGCGAGGCATATATCGTGATACGTATCGTATCGCGACCTTGGCCAAGATACGCAGCCCTAATTTATAATCACTCATTAATATTCATTGATTCTCATTAATATGCATGTAACCTATTATCATAACCATGACTATTTTCATTTGCATATTCATTTATTCATTTTTTATGTATTTTTCATTATTCTAAATTTTGACTTTGTGTTCTCCGCATCATTGTATCTTTTTTTGTAAGAAAACGTTGAACCAGAAAAAATTTGATAACAGGTTAGATCAAGAAAATCCAAGATTTTTGGTGGAAGAGAATACCCTGTCTCAAATATTATAATATGTAAAACAGTGCTAAATATTCATAGATTTCTTATGGGAAATTTGCATAATTAGGTTTTGAAATTTAAGACTATGCTAGTTCAAACTGTCGAGCATGTCTCTGTGCTATGAAATATGCATAAATATTTATTTTAACCTTCCTTGAATGCATTGAAATTTTAAAATTTTGCATTTATTATTTGTTAAGCATGATATTGCTTTGTTTTAATATTTATACATTTGTTATTTTCTTTAAATTACGCAATTAGGATGAAATTATAAAAATTTGTCATTGATTAAAACTGGTATGTATTTTTGTACATATTGGGGATCATGAAAGGATGATTTAATGACAAATTCAAAAATTAGATTTTAGAGTTTGTTTATTGATGGTAATCCTGTGATAAAATAGGCTCAGTAGCTAACTGTTATATTATATAGATTATACTATTATAAATACTATATGTTATAAAGAGAGTTCTGTGTATTGTAATTATACTGTGAACTTTATACACTAGATAGTTTAAACATTTTATTACGTGCAATTTTAATATATAAAAAACCCTTTGGGCAAATTAATTCAATTTTATTTATATCAAATGTCAGTGGGAATAATTATTTATGAAAATCATGGCTGAAATTTTTGTTCGGAATTGGTAATTTTTTAAGTATAAATTTTACTATGTACTTGAATTTCGAGAGTAAGAGATTTTATTTGTTTAAGTATCTTAGCTTCCTTATGTGTACATACATATTTCACCCAATCATCTCATCGCTTGTTTGTGTGTATGTGGATGAAGTATGTGTTTTGAATGTTAAAGATTTTATTTTAAATTTCCATGTTTTTTTATTTCATAAATTGTTTATGTATACAATTTCAGTTTGGGATTGATAGCTAGTCAAATATGACATACAGGTCGCTGTATATTTCATTATTTTTCATCTTCTTTGTAAATTTGTCCATTGACATTTAATTGGTGGGTTGTGGGCTTTAAATGCCTAGATCACTTAGATTCTTGATTTTCATTGGCTAATATATTGGAGGGATCAGTTCAAAATTAATACAAATTTTGAAATAAAAATACTATTATTTTGAGCTGATCCCTATCTAAGATATTGGTGTATATTATGACTGCTAAATGTATCTCATTGGTATTATATTGTTGGTGATGTTTGATACATTGTCTATATTTGAATATATTGTTACCTTTGAACTTTGGCTGTTCAATTTTTTTGTGCTGATGGGAGCAACTATTATGCAAACAAATAAAAGAAGTATATATTTTAAAGAAACTGTTAGTTATTTATTAAACCCTTATGAACTATAGATAATTTGTCAATACAGTCACTTTGCAAAACAGTTGAAGTTGAACTGTTCATTACTGGACAGTAGGTCCTGTGAAAATAAGAATATTACTGGACCTTACCAAGTCTTACTGGGCCGAAGACATTTTACACATTTTGATGAATTGAAAATTGTGTGAATGAGATCAAATTCTTTGTCAGACATTCAGTCCTGTAAACCTGCAGATCTAGACAAACCTAATTTTTTACAGGATTTGTCTGTCTGTCCGCCATGTTTGGTTGAGACTGTAAATGGAACCTATTAATCAAGCAGTAATACTATCAGTTGTATTAAAGGTACTTGTTCACAGATTTGGTTTAGTTTCAGGTCAATATGCACAAGCTACAAATAAAGCCCTGAGAAATGATGTTTATCACCATAGATGGATTGTTGTGATCATGGTAAAAATCACTTGTTGACACGCCGTGAGCTTAGTCCAAATGGCAAAATGTTTATTTCATGAGAATGTTTCAGTGACAATAACAACAGGCACCATAAAGGAAACAGGAGTAAAGGAGTCCGAATCATTGATATTGAAATATCTGTGAATACTGTTGCTAAAGGGATTCATATTGGCACACTTTATTTTGAACCCTCAACTGGAAATTAATTCTGAAACCAAACTCGCCCAACAATTGCTGTGTTGCATCGCATGTAGAACAGCAGATTTCAATGATGTTTATCAGGTATAAGAATAGCACCTTGAAGTTAGTGTTGTTCTTGATTTGGGTACATTTGTAAGTATGAAACTTTAAAAATGATATAAAAACAATGTAATGCTAAGATAAAATATGACTTCTGAGCTATGACCTGTGAAGATCTATCTGCAGAGTGATGTATTAAAAATTATAAGAGGAAACATTGGGTCACAGTAGCCTGAGAATGAACTAGTTTACCAATGCCGGTTGTTACCAGAGACTGAAAACATGTTTTCTTATCAGCAATTTGCGTCATTTTACGGTCCCCAATAACCACGATTTTTTTCTGGCAATGAGGGGTACTGCACACCCTTCAAACCCCAGCGACAGTTATAGGGTTAACAAAATGAGTTATTTCAATATTCATGACTGAAAAATACAGATAGGTTGATGGCAATATATTATGGGGTATTAGACCGTACCTCTAGCAGAGGTTGACACAAATATTTTAGGAAACATTTTAAATTTGGAAGCCATCAACTGATCTCAGAACGTTTAGCAAATAAGCACATATTTATTTAGGCCTAAATTAAATTAAAGGTTATGAAGCATCCATTCTAATCGGTTAACATTAGTAAAGAGGGATATATTGAGTCAAATTTCAATATCTTACTAGTTTTTTACACAAACGGTCTAACTTATCTTCTCTTCTATTAATATGATATCTTATATTACTAGGTTTTAGAGATGTACGTGAAGAACTGCTGTACTGCTGTCTTCACGTACGTGTTTTAGAGTATCGATGCAAACTCATTTTTTGTGTAAAATATGCTATATTTAAGAAATAACATACGGTTGTCTATATTTTGCCGTTGAATTAACATAGGCACGAGTTTTGAAGCGCAAAATTAAGTATCGAGTGCTTTAGCACGAGTTATTTAATAAGCACATAAAACAAGTTAACGGGAGGTAACTCAGTGAATGAAAAATGCAAATGTAACATTTATTATTGCATTTACTCCCTTTAGTTAAAACCGGACATACATGATGATGAAATACGGTATTGTAATACCGATAGTCAATTGATCCTTAGATTTAATTTTTCTTTCAAACATTTTTAATAATTTCAAGATAAAATTCGTCAACAGAACAAAACAGGTTTTAAATTGATGACAACTTTATCTTATTTCCTTCTGACCACAACATAAAGAACTTTTTAAACAATAATTGTTTGAACCACACTGATAGTAAATGTCACGTCAACAGTATAACATAGTGGCCTCATGCATGTATTTATTACTGCAATGTGGAGACTGTATAAGTTGTAAGTTCCTCTATCAGACTGACATTCTCGTACCCAGAGGCTATCAGGATTCTTGATATTCTCTAGTTATGAGAATGTCAGATGACAACCTAGAAGTTGGTCATAGTTACATAGTTACCTCGTTTTGTAACTTACTTTTGTAAATTAACTTGATACGAGGTTTAGTTTATCTTATAATGCATACAGTAACATTGATGTATGCGAATTATGTCCGACTGGGTTTACTTAATTGAGAACTTAATCAAATTTTCTTCTATTTAAATTACAGTCGTTGTTATATCTTTAAAATGAACAATAATAGGGGCAATAGTTTGGATGTACGTAAGGAAAGGCAAAAGGAAATAAAGAAATCATATTTAATAAATAGAATCTAAATGCTTTTGTTTCATTATATCATCTCGATCACCCATGTACATGTATATTGCATCTAAAAGTAATGGGACATTGGCTGAAGATTGTAATCGATCATCAGTTTGAATCGGTTTTTGTTGTTGATGCGATTCACCCTATTATAATCGGTTACTGATAAGTTTGCTTTTGCATGCATGTTTCACTGTAAATCCTTATAAAATGTATGGACTAGGAAATAATTTTTCTTTTGGTCAAATGTGTCAAAAACATAAGAAAATATCAAAGATACATCTAAAATAAATGATCAATTGACTAGTTCTCTTGACTAGTATAGTAGCTGTACCTTTGGCACTTAACAAAATAGGCCAGTGTCCAAAACATGTTATTGTCCTTTAATAGCCTATCCTCCTTTCGTGCCGATGATCGATTCTGATAAAGTTTAATCGATTGTCAGAATCGGGAGAATCCAACTAGTCGATAATTGATTATTCCCGATTATCGATACAACACTAGCATCTAAGACTTAATTGCCACTCGGTATTAATTAGGTCATCTTATGTTAGCGTTTGACTTACTAACTTTAAATTCTTTTACTGGATATAAATAAACTGTTTATTTATCTGTATGTAATTTCCCCCTCTTTTTGTATGTTTATGTTAAAAATATGTTGTCATGTCGCATGTAATTGTATATATATGTATATTGTATTTATTTGGGTGATGAGTATTGCTCAAGCCCTTTAATAAAGTATCTGTTCTGTTCTGTTCTGTAAAAACAAGTATACTATACGAAAGTAATATTGATGTTTCTATAATCTTCTGGAATGTTTCGCATGTACATGTATATATAATGATCACCTGGTCCTGGGTCACTACTATTCAGTCATTAAGTCCACTCATTACATTACAGTCATTTGAGTCAAATTAAAAATGATTCTATCATTTTGGGGTTTTCATCAGACATAGTGTTGGAATAATAGAATTCACATCTATATTTGGATTTAAATTGTGGGAATTTTTATAAATTGGACATTTAACATTGTTGGATTTTGATCCAGGACCACTGAAAAATTGGATTTACAAACTTATGTTTTTTTTAATTACATGTATATCTTTTCTTCTGTTAGTAACTTTTTATACAATTCTGTTGTTAAATAAAATTGCATTTGTTCATTATAGTTTGTTGCTGGTTTCATTCTTTTTAGTACCGTAACAATTATAGACGAATCGAATTCCTTTTTTACTAGATTTAACGCCGTGTCAACACAATTTAGGTCATTTTACGGCGTCCAGCACACCTAACCTAGCTCAAGTTTCCTGGACAATTGTCTATAACTAGTACTCACCTACCCGTCCACAAGGCCGGAAACTTCTCCATATTATCTAATCAATGGAGAAAAATCGACATTATTGTCAAATTTGCATGGAAGGGTATAACCTCCCCGGGTGGGATTCGGACCCGCACCCCGTCGGGCACAAGATTCCAAATCCCGGGGCGAATAGAATTCATTAACTGTGCATTGGTTACTTAGTGCAAATAACCTGATAACTTTAATTAACAAATGTTTAAGATAGCGGGTAACTCTGTGTTTGAATTTATTTACATTACATATGACAGCTTGAAGTCTCAAGATAACGATGCTGGCCAATCAGGACATGCAACCTAGTTTGTTCTCAAAATACCTGTGTTTATATAGTAGCCCTTAACTTACGTCTTGCACTTTTAAATTTGTATCTTAAGATATACAGAATGACTTACGATAACATTCTTCACGATATTGGTGAATTTGGTCCATTTCAGAAAAGGGTTTATTTTTTATTATGTTTACCATGTTTTACTGTGTCACCTTTGTTGGTTTTACAAGTGTTTTCTCTTGGAACTCCTAAACATCGGTATGTATGATGTATTACATGTTTAAACATCTTAATTGGTAATCAATCGCATTTTAGATCGTGTTCCAGTTAATTGCAACAGCTGTATGTAGAATCATTTGTCTCGATCTTTTAGTTTAAGCACATGCAGCTTAATAAGGTATTCCTAATTACAAATTTAATCAAAGCACTGATAGTACTGCCCGGACCTGGGTCCAACAAGGCAAAAACTGCTTGGTGCTGTTCAATATTGTAAACAGTGAGACTATTTTTTGCGCGTAGGTGTTGACCTAACTTCATATCGTTGCCCTTAATCTGGCTGCGCATGACCAAATGTAATCGTCCGCGACATTTTTGTGATACGTTTCAAACATTGCGTTCATCTGTGTTGCAAGCAATCTATGTAAATAAAATAAAAGTCCGCCGTTGAGTACATTATATCTAGTTTTTTTCATTGATCAATTAATTAGGTGCTGGATTATGATTAAACTTCAGAAACAGATTGGCACTACTTAGATTGCAAGCTTTGAACATACTGTATCCAGGACTGTAAACTTTTTTAGGATTAGCGAATTTTAGCCTCATAATTACACAGTACCAATTAAATATATGTGTATCACTGACTAATATCAGTATTTAGGAAATGTAAATTTTGAAACTACATTAGCAGAGGCTTTAAATGTGAAATATATGTTCATTTAATTCTTTTAAGTTATAGAAATAGACTCTCATTGGCCAGCTCTTCAGAAGTGATTGAACTATTTCTACTGATTTTAAAATTCCGCACTGGCAATCATTTTTTCTATTAATTGTTATTATGGCACCTGTGTCTGGTCTGATTGTTCGATACTTATGATCCTCCTACGTTGCTTTGCATTGCCGTGATTAATCGCTTTTACTGACCTACGTAGATTGGTGCGTAAATATATTCCTTCTCAGATTAAAAACCCTGGAGAAATTGAAATCCGTAGCGTTCCGGTCACAATACTTGATTATTACCCTAACATTTTACGAGTATTGTTTTATATTTATTATAAATAATATTAGTAATATTAGTGCGATATCAAACATGTGACATAACTATAACAAATTTGCGACGATTCTTCTCTTAAGGTCATAAAAGCTCTTTGGGTGGTAACCATGCTCCATATGTTTTCTTAGTAGGTCAAAGGGTTTGTTATCGTGTTTATTGTACCCTGTCTAATTGGACAGGGTACAATAATTTTATTGCTAATATTGTAGTAAATCTATTCGTAACAAATGATAACTATCTTTCCAACAAAAAAAAGCAGCGATGTTCACTCAGTGACTTTGAGGTTGTTCACACAAAACCGGACAAGTTAATTTGCCTGATTCCGGATTCGCAGGATTCCGGATTCAATTCCTAATATATTGAGTCCGGAATCCAGCGTATAAAATAGTCTAACAGAGACTAGTCTTCTAAAGGATTTACTCAACTTGTTTGGAGTATAATTGTTATCTTGTAGAAGTTAATGAGTTGAGAAGTATTTTTTTTATTTGACCGACTTTTATATCATCACTTGACACATTGACCTATTTACATGTACATATGTACATGGAATTCAAATACATGACATTGTTAGTTTAATGAAATTTTAAGGTTAATTGTAAACGTAATTTTGCATTTGGACACCTCGGCAATAGCTGCGCCACACACTTCGTCAGTTTACGGAATCATCCGAGTGGTTTTCCGTATTGTACATGTGCTGTCTCCTAATTGAATAATAGCATTCAATTAAACAAGTCGGTCTAGGTAGTGTCACTCTTGATAGTTTGAAATAAGACGTTCAAGTACATGTATGCTTCTCTTGAAAAGTTTAAGACGATGAAATGAGAATTTTGATTAGTGAATCTTATTTAATTAACCCCGTATATTGTAACACAATGTGAACCACCTATAGTTTAGTATGAATTAGTCCATTTATTGCATTTAAAATATGCCACACTTTTCTTGAATATCTTTAATTGAAACTAATCACATTTTATTACTGATATGATCCAGAACCATTAACATCACCGTATCTTTGATGGTTTGGGACCTTGTCAGACTCTCTTGTATTTTACTATGTACATGACGCAGTACTGTATCACACGGTGATTATATTCCGGACACATAACCACGTGATCTCCCGAAGGTAAACAAAGATATTTTTGTTGATTTCTAGTATTTGACCAAAATTGACCAAATAGCGCATAAAATAAATGTTTTTCTGATAATGGACTCATTATTTTGTGAATTTTACTTCTTCACTCTTCTGTACAAAATATTTCTGCAAATGATCTACGTCTAGATTCAGTTTGTGTGCAGAGGATTTGGGGTTAACGATCAAAACTCATACAGGATCAAAGTGGAAATTTTAGTGTAAGAAAAATACACTTTGAGTAGAACTTCTTTTGTTAGCTATTTAGTGTCATTCAATTTTTTTGCTTAAAAAGAGAAATAGTCAAAAATAAGATTTGTTTACGTTCTTGTCTATTTTTGTAACAGTCTAAGAAATTAGGATATGACAGTGGTTGCCCGAACAGGTCATTTTAACAGCTAGCACTATATCTTGTTTGTAGAATTTTGGTTGCCCGAACTAGAAATTGGTTGTCCCGGGCAACCGGACACCCACTAATTTCGTAGACTCTTGTAAATCACGTGACTGTATATAGACTCTAGTATTGGTGCCATAATGAAAATGTTTACTTCACTTAGATGCAAGTTACCAAACTATGACAATGATACATATGAAATACAAGGAACATTTCATGAAGAATTCATAAAATCCTGGATACCTGATGATACCTCCAGTGACTATGTTTATGATAGATGTAAAATCTATAACACTGATCACGTGATCTATAATACTTCTGATGCAAGACCTTGTTCACAATGGGTATATGATGAGAATGTCTTCAAGTCAACGTTTACTACAAAAGTAAGTGATTGCTTTTGGCAAAACCTCACATTAGACGTTACCCCTCCCCCCCGGTAGTTTAGTTTGTTGTAATTTATTTTAGCTCGATTGCGAAAAATAATCTGAAAACCTAGATTGACTCTCATAGACTCATAATCGTGTCCGATTTCTATTACCGAAGTACAAAGGCATATGCCAATGCCGTTTTGCCAAATAAAGATTATCATATTATACTTAACTTAATTATAAGATATATTTTCTTGATTCAGGAAATAAAGAGATAGGTTTAGAATACGATTGAACCAACAATGTAACTGGCTATCATTTCAAAGATTAAATAGTTGAAGGGTTTCATTAGAAAACGGGTTGTAACAATGTTTGTCCATTCGACCAGGTGTCCAAGAATGATAATTATTTCATGAAATGTATTCATTTCGCTAATCAAGCTGCACCAAGTGCACGAATAAAGCATGAAGAAACTACTGTTACAACATCTTATTTTGTTGCTTCCACTACTAATACTGAGCACTAGGGTTAAAGTGGCATGCTCATTTAAACATCGAGTTAGTGTTTGGAAACTTTGGGCGTATTTTGTACCTGATAATGATATGAGTTTTAATTGTTGACACTTTACAGGATGATTTGGTTTGTGATGATGCTATTAAAATACCAAATGTTCAGATGGTATTCTTCTTTGGTGTTTTATCTGGATCTATCATATATGGTAGATTCTCTGATCTGTAAGTTAATTATACTTATATATGTCTCAATGTATTTTGTTAAAACAAGATTGGTGTCGAGTTATAAAAATGTATTAGAGTATCACTGTGATAGGCATTGTCATACTCGTAATAATAAAAGCCAATTTAAAAATACATGTGTTGGAAAAGCAGATGAACCAACTACTGTGAGGAATCTGTACAAAATATAAATACATGTCAAGGGCGGATCCAGGATTTTTTTCTAGGAAGGGTCCGAACTTTTTCTAGGGGAGGGGGTCCAGACTTTCAAACCACAACCACATTATACACTTTCTGGTGAATAATGCTACATATTAATAATAAAAACTACATTACCATTAAATATATGTTAAGCAACGAGAAAAATTGCTTCATGCTACTTAAAAATGACTTTAAGTCAAGAAATACACTTATGGACTGGTACATTTTGGAAATTCCAGGGGTCCGGATCCCCCTTACCCCCGCTAGATCCGCTTATGCATGTACATGACAAATTGTGTACATGTATTTTTTTATTTTTGTTATATTCTTTATTTACTCAAATGTATACACTTTTTATAAGCCAGTGACTTAAATATTATTATTTACATTGACTCCATTGAGTCATGAAAGCATAATTTAATTTTTGATATTCGTATTATTATCATCTTGGTTTTATGGAAAATGTAAGGACATTACATATTCAAACTACAAATGTTGTACATAATGAGTTATATCTGAATCATCGTTATGGCAACCTGGTCATCAACTACGAATGAGTTTCTAAACGTGTTTATAAATAATACATGCAATTTCTGTTATCTACTGTCATTAATGTAGGTCCTATAAAACTGAGTACACTTACAGTTTAATACAATACTTAGTAACATAGCATTTTAGTTATTTTATGTGTCATCGAAATTAACTTTTTCTGAAGCCCCCTACCAAGTTGGCCCAGGAATACAAATACATGTGTACTGGTAAACTGTTGTCGATATTAAGTTTTTGATAGTTATTACTGGTGATGAAATTCCAGAATGTTTGCAGTCTCGAAAATGGAAAGCAAAGAACTTACAGAGATAGCCAATTTTAGGATATTTAATCAATTCATTTAAGTATTGAGGGTATAAATGTATCAATAGAACTTTAAAAAAATGATTTTGCAGCATCTGTATTCGTGTTTGATACTGTTACCGGTGGTTTGGTCAGGACAATACATGTATGAGTAATTTAAGTTTGCCACCGATTATGTCCAACTCCCAATTAAAAATTACCAAACTAATGCAATATGTAACGTAATTCCAAGTATACTATATTATGTGGCTTTGTGTTTATCCGTTTACTAGAATTAACCATGCTGATTATTTTAGCCAGGACAGGTTGTCTGCCCACCTAAAATGAAAAAAAAACACGTTTTGATCTTTGCTTGTATTCTTACATATTAAAACACGACAGAAAATTTAAGAGAAACTATATAAGGGAAAGACCTCCATTACCCTAAAACTCGAGTCATAAAACAGACAGTTTTGTTACATCCCTCGTAATCAAATCCACTCGTATGGTTTTTTTTTAGAATTGGAAGAAAGAAGACATTGTATATGTGTATTCTACTAATGACAGGGTCTTCACTTGGACTAGTACCGATGGAAAACTATTATGGCTTTGCTGTTTTAATGTTTATACTTGGTGGAAGCCTTCTTGGTGTTTATATGACGTCATATGTCTTAGGTAGATTCAATTAAATGATTTAAAATATGAACCGGAAATAGTCTTTACGTGACGTCCAGTGTGATTTTAAAGTCGCCATTTTGAGCAATTTTTTCACCTATTAAGAAGACCTTAACCTCGTGAAATGGTATAGACTCTTAAATACCATTAACATGTGTGGGAACGAAGAGGCACATTGTTGATTTCTTACAGGAATCGTTATTGCACACGCAATCTTATAATAAGTGGAGATCACAAAAACACAGCTTATGAGTACGGAGATACAACATTTAATAATCATAGATCTATATAAGTATATATATACATACAGATAGAGGGAGAGAAACATATGTTACTAATACATGGCAATTTCAATAAGCTTGGAAGAGTTATCTTTCATAGACTATTGACATTACTAATACAATCAACATCCTTTCTTCTCAAACAAAACAAAATCAAATCATATTTAAAAACAGTTAAGTTTTAGAGCAGTCAGTGAAATTTGTTTTACAGATAACATTCACTAAACGTTTAAAAAAAACACTTTGATCCAGAAACACTGCGGCTATGATATAATTAAAACTGATCAAGTTACCGAATATTTTACAGGGAAATGTTTTAAATGTCATACATCTCTAAATATCAAATACTGGTGTAAATGTCAAATCAACACAAAGTTTCTAGTTGTATAGTCATGTAAATTTATAATAAACAAATACATCCGTTCTGAATTTGTACATGAGTCTAAAACATTGGTTTAAATGAAAACTTTAGAGTCAGAATATTACAATAAACCACGATATCAAATTACATAGTTTCATTAACATACAAATAATGCAAAACTATCAGTTATTACGCTGGTTGTACAAATTCTAGTCTACTCCACCAGTCAAATTGATTGGAACACTAGAAAGGAATAAAATCCAGAGAAAAACAAAAGATAAAAATATAAATCTTAAGAAAAGGTTCACGAATTTACACTATATACACTTAGGGGATTATTATGCCCCAATCAGTTAGCACAAGATATCATGTATGGGAATTATTATGCCCATCACAGCACATATTTAATATCTCACATAATCTTTCAGATAAGTAGGAGCTTTGGTCTCCCGACGTGGTCTCACATCACGTGTTGGCTCGGGATTCGAACTTGTGACTTCGGAATTCGAGTTTTCGGCGTTTTGTGGCTCTTTACGCTCGTCACGATCTTGATCATGTCTCACTGGTCCTGGTGACTGGTCTCGAATGTACACTGGAATTGAAGTTGGTCTTATGTGTTCCCGATTTCTGTTGTACGCAACATCGTCCGTAGAAGTTATAGTGAAATTGGGATTGTTAGCAACTTTCACTTTCCCTTTTTGCCATGGTTGGTTCACGTGTCGTTTGAAATACAAATTTTGGTTCTCCTGAACTTCAGGTAGTTTTTTCGCGTGCTTGTCATAGTGCTTTTTAACAGTTTCTTTGCGAGATTTGCGCTTTCCGTTTATTTCAAACTTGTGCTGCCTAGTTGGTATCATGGTACGTGTATGTCTACCAAAAAACATTTCAGCTGGACTTAAACCAGTGTCTTGTCTGGGAGTGTTTCTCAACTCCAGCAAAGCTTCATTTTGGTCAGTTTTGTCTTTCAGACATTTCTTCATCATGGTTTTCATGATTTTCACTCCAGCTTCAGCTTTCCCATTGGACTTTGAGTGGTGAGGAGATGTTACATGATGCTGAATGCCCCAGTTTTTCACAAAGCACAGAAATTCTTGGGAGGTGAATTGTGATCCCCCGTCACTAACTATTCTATTAGGAATACCGAAACGAGCAAATTGTTTTTTCAGTTTGTCAATCACTTGCTGAGAAGTCGTAGTAGACAAGAAATCAACTTCAATGAAATTTGAAAAATAGTCTATAGACAGCAGATATTGTCTACCTTGAATTTCAAACAGATCAAGTCCAATCTTTTCCCATGGAAAATCGCCATCATCGTGTTGTTTTAACGGTTCAGATTGGTTGTTTGGTTTCATTTCCATGCATAATTCACAGTTCTCAGCTATTTGTTTTATATCTTTTGCCATTCCAATCCAGAACAGCACACCACGGGCTCTACGCATCATACTATCGTACCCCAGATGTGCACTGTGTAGGCGTTTTTTCATGCTTTCTCTCAGTGACCTGGGTACTAATACCGCTTCACCTTTCAATATCACTCCGTCTTGCTGGCTTAGAGTGTCACTCATTGAAAAGTAGGGTTTCAACTCGCAAGATAGATTATTTCTATTCTCAGGCCATCCATTCTGTATCACTTCGATCAGTAACTGTAATGTTGAATCTTTGGCAGTTTCAGCCCTTATTTCTTCGATTCGAGCATCTGGCATAGTTTGCAAACTGTCCACTTGAAGAACCCTTGTTCTCGTCAGCTCGCCCTGATCATCTGTGTTGAAAGCTCGGCTTAACGTATCCGCTATTATTAGGTCGGAGCCTTTAACATACTCGAACTCAATGTCATATCTATACAGCTTCTGTATAATATCCTGTAACCGTTTCGGAGCTTGGCTTAATGGTTTCTTCAGAATTGTTTCCAGCGGTTTGTGGTCATTTTGGATAATAACCTTACGTCCGTAGGTGTATTGATCAAAACGTTCCAGACCATACAGAACTGATAGAGCTTCTTTCTCAATTTGAGCCCAGTTTCTTTCAGCTGGCTTTAGAGATCTAGATGCAAATTCGAGTGGTTTTCCATCTTGAAGAAGTACTGCTCCAAGACCATCTCGGCTGCTATCCACCTGAACAACAAGATCTTTGTCCGGATTGTAATAGGCTAATATAGGAGCTTGAGTTAACATTTTTTTAACATTGTCAAATGCTTTTTCACAGTCAGTATCCCAGTTCCATGGAACATATTTTCGTGTCAGATTTCTAAGTGGCTCTAGAGTGTCGGCTAAGTGTGGCAAGAATTTCGCCATGTATTGGACTAATCCACACAGACGTTTAATATCACTGACATTTTCGGGAGTTTTCATTTCAAGTACAGCATTGATTTTGTTTTCATCTGGCAGGATGCCTTTGTCTGTGATTTTGTGTCCATGGAAATTTATCTCTTTTCCAACCACTTTCTTACTGTCGTTGAGTACAATGTGACGCTCATGACATCTTTGGTACAGTTTGTCTAGTTTTTCTTGGTTGTCTTTCTTGGCAGATTCGTCAGTTTCACCGCAACCAGCAACTATAATGTCATCAGCTATGGTAAAAATACCGTCAAGACCATTCAGAGCTTCATGTAGCTTTCTTTGAAATATTTCACTTGAAACTTTCAGTCCAAAAGGTAGTCTGAGCCATCGATAGCGACCAAATGGCGTGATCATTGTAGTAAGAAAACTTGACTTTTCGTCCAACTTAACATGCCAATAAGCTTCCTTGACATCTAGTTTAGTAAACAGTTTTGCATCTTTCAACTCAGGAAGAATATCATCAAATACTGGTAGTCGGTAATGTTCCCACATTAAAGCTTCATTAAGTGGTTGCGGGTCGATGCAAATTCTCAATTTACCATTCGGTTTCTTCACAACAGCCATCTGACTCACCCATTTAGTCGGCTCGCTTACTTCAGTAAGTATCCCTCTTTTCACAAGATTGTCAATTTCTTCTTTCACGCTGTTTTTGATAGCATGTGGTATCTTCCTACTTGGCAAAGCTCGAGGGGCCTTTTCAGGGTCCACCTGTAGATTTACTTCACCTAGGTCACCTAAATCGGTCTCAACTTTACCGATAAAGTTCTCAGCGTGAATTGTAACTAAATTTTATCTCTGCACCGTTTGTAAACCTAGCAGACAGTCAAGTTCATTAGGTACAATAACAAAATTTACTTTGAATTTTTCTTGTGTCTGTGGGTTTGTTATTTCTAAATTTGCTTCTCTTAGTGATGTACACGTAGATTTATTGTACATTTTGAGCTTTGTAAACTTTTTCACTCTTTGTGTCTTCCGCACAAATTTACTTTGAATTGTATTAATTTCAGCCCCAGTATCAATCTGGAATCTGACTTCACAATTATTCACAAACATTTTGGCTGTGGCTCTTGCATGTATACCACGTTTAACACATTGAAGCCTAACTTCATCTTCTGAGCCAGATTCTTCTTCTTCTACTGCATGAACTTTCTTGCAGCATGCTTTAAAATGGTTGCGGCCACTACACAAACTGCACTTTTTACCCCAAGCAGGGCATTTCTCTTTTACAAGTTCATGCGAATATCCGCAGAATCTACATTTTGTTTTCTTAGGTTTAGCACCTTTCGATTTAGCACCTGTATTCTTGGTTAACTTATATACAGGACTGTCATTTTGTTGCATTTCCTTGATATGTTTGTTTGACTGTTCATATGCTCTACATATATGCAAGCATTTATCAAGAGTGAGTTTCTCTTCTCTAAGTAGTAGTTCTTGTAATTTACCGCTTGAACTGAACACTATTTTGTCCCTTAACATTCTGTCTTTGTCAGTAAAATTACAATTGTCTGCTCTTTTGCGCAGTTCTGTTAAGAAATGTTCAAACGATGTAAACGTGTCTATTTTGACAGTCCAAAACCTGTGCGACTCAAGCACCTCACTAACTCTAGGATTACAGTAGCTTTCTATAGCATCAAGCACTTTAGTTGGTTTGTCCTTGTCAGCTGGATCTGTCCAACCAAACTGATCGTACACTTCTATTACCTTTGGCCCTGCACAATGAAGTATTATACTAGTCTGAACTCTGTCAGATTTTTCACTAGCGCCACTTGCAGCCAAGTAAACTTCCATTTGTCTCTTCCACTTGCGGTAATTTTCAGCAACATTACCGTCAGTTATGTCCAAAATAGTTGGAGGTTTTAACATGGATTCAGCCATAATTAAATTCCAGAAATTAGTATTCTACACAGAAATTTCAAAATACGTTGAATTTTGAGAGTTTAAAAGTCTTAAATAATAATCCAACACGAAACTAACAGGTTCGTTATACGTTTTCGCGATCTCACTCGTGGATTCTTAATTAATAGTCCTTGATTTTCGCTTGTCTAGCGAATTTATCAATGTCTATTGTTCATCTAAGATGAGAACACCGCTGCCACCATGTTGATTTCTTACAGGAATCGTTATTGCACACGCAATCTTATAATAAGTGGAGATCACAAAAACACAGCTTATGAGTACGGAGATACAACATTTAATAATCATAGATCTATATAAGTATATATATACATACAGATAGAGGGAGAGAAACATATGTTACTAATACATGGCAATTTCAATAAGCTTGGAAGAGTTATCTTTCATAGACTATTGACATTACTAATACAATCAACACACATGAATTTATTGTAGCCCAAATTTGCGCGCATATTCGGCTATATAACATGGCACATGTAGTCGATTACATAGTCTCTAGCCTATGGAGTCATTTTTATGTTTATTGTTCGTTTTTTCTAAACTGTCAAAGTTTGAATAATTTTACGGTGAATGATTACACACTATCTCAATATCTCGAGTGTTAGACAAAGAGCACGAAGTCACCGTGAAATTATTCATGTTTTGAGAGTTGAGAAAAAACGAACAATAAAAGCATTTTAAATCAGAGAACTTAAACTATGCCAATTAATTTGATGGAAACTATTAATTAAAACTATTATTAAGAATAATTATTTTCTTCTAATAGATTTTGTTTTATTATATGAACTACATGTCAGAGTTGGAGCAATTACATAATTTCATGTAATTCATGTAAAAAAGTATTAAAACGCAATACAGATGCTCATATTAAGAGTCTAAATGCAAAGCACATATTTCGAATAATGTAATTAACTACTTATTCAATTACTTTTTAGTGCATGTACTTTCACATACAAGAACAACAAAAACCACTGCACTGTTGTTTTTCATATTATTTTAGGAATGGAACTTGTAGGAACCAGTAAAAGATTTCTAGCAGGAACAATAAATACATTCTTTCTAACAACAGGACAACTTTATATGGTGTTAATGGTATATTTATTAAAAGATGATAAATATTTTACATTATCAGTAGCTTTACTTTGTGTCCTCTTCTTACCTTACTATTGGTATGTATACATTGTTACTTTTGTCAATTACGTTCCTTACGTTAGTTTTAGGTTGAGTGGTTTTATTTTTGTTTACCTCTTTCCCACTGGCGCTGGTGGCGGGCACGGTTTCGAGTAAAAAAACACATGTACAAGCATATAAGATATATTACAAAAATATTACCAGGTGTTCATTTTTCTCAAGATTTATTAGGGGCCAGTTTCTTCAGTATAACTACAATGTAATTCTATTTCACATGTTTATTCTTGCATATTTAGCTAAAGCTTTGGTCCTTCTATGCATGCATGTTTAATTATGTGACATACGAAAGAGTTATAAGTGTTAAAGGTCACATGGCCATAAATATTTAGGACACAGGTAAGTAGTACATTGTAATTATTTTATGCGCTATTTGGTAACACTCAAGATAATTTGTCTAGAAGGAGACATGAACGAAGAACAAGTGTCTGTTTTGTTTTATTAGATGTTGTTGTATACCATGTGACTATAGAGCCTGAACTTAAATTAATTAATGTCAAGTATGCTCCTAGTTTATCCACTAAATAAGCAATCAGAATGAAGTTTTCTTGCTCAAGGAAAAAAAACTGAAGTTAACTTAAGGCAGAGTACAAATCAAAGGGAAGATTGCTATATCAGGATTACGATTTCACTCCAACGTCGTATCCACCAGTAGCCTGTTCAATTACCCTAAACGTTCCAAAACGTTCCGTAACGATACATTCGGAACTTCTCGGCCATTCGCTGCGAATAATCTAATCTAATAAACAAATATACGATCGTTAAGGCAATGAGTGATGTTTCAAAAATTATAGACTACAAACGAAACATCACTCATTGCCTAAACGATCGTAAATTTGTTTACTTCAACACCCATAGTTTCAAAATAGCGTCTGAATATGTCCGATATTATTCGCAGCGAATGGCCGAGGAGTTCCGAATGTATCGTTACGGAACGTTACGGAACGTTTATGATAATTGAACAGGCTACAGGATTACGATTTCACTCCAACGTCGTAACCACCAGGCCACACCCCTTTACTAAAAAAAATATTCCGGTAATTGCGAAGGACATGAATAATGTCTTTGCCGGCCGTCTTGGTGTAAATGACCAAAGATTAAACGTAGCCGATAGCTGATAAACATTATCCAACATTCGTAGGTTAATACCAGAATCGTGTCGATGGTTGATAAGTAAAGGTAGGACAGATGAAGCTATAGTTATATTAAGAAAGGTTGCCAATAGTAACAATACTAAACTAGATGAGAATGCTGTAAGAAATATACCACCACCAGAGAAACAAGCAAGTGTCTGGAAACTTTTCTCTACCAGAACATTAGGAATCTGGACACTGATTATATTTTTCAACTGGTAAGGAAACAGACAGTTTTATTGGAGCATTATTTTACATTACAATCTTGAATATTGACTCAAAATTTATTTTTTAATCGCTAGTCAAGTTATAAAACTATTTTTCTTTTACAAATTGATGGACAATTTTATGGCAATAAGGCCTCAATGGTGTCCATGTGTTAATATCAACAACGGTGATGTTTTAGGCCGCTTTTGAACAAATGGTCCGACATCGACTCACACATGTCACATGCATATGGTTTTATCGAAATTGTTTTCCTCAATTGTCAATGGTTCATTTTCTGCAATGTTTGCATCAAGTTTAACAGTCATTGAGTTGCCTCTACGGTTGGTTTTAATGACCGGCATTCATGTACTATATTCTAAGTAGTTTCAGTATTCATATTTCTCTAAGACTAGCTTGAAGATAACCTTAATAATCTTGATACAATTGTAGACACCATCTATGGACTATGTATTCACTTGCCTTCGCAAACAATCGGTTTATTGTGGAATAATATGCCTTTTATCTTTTTTTTGTTTAACGACATAGCAACTCATTTTATAAGTAATATCACGGCTGTCAGAACAGAACATATCTTTTATTTCATCACAATTTACAGAGTAAAAACATGTGAACAAATTTTAACATAAATACATAAATACAACATAACGGTACAATTTCTCAAGTTAAGTCAACCTACTTGCCAATCCTCGAAAAGCTTATGTCTCAGTCCCATAAAATCGTGGCTTGTTGCGGACCCGTACGTGCAGACAGCCGTAGGAAGCCTTGCGTATTAAGGTGACGGTAGGCACATGGCACAAACAACACACCCATACGGAGCCGTAGCTGGAAGATATGCAAGTTTAATCCATACTCGGCCACGACTTTGTTCACGATTTGACTTTGAAACTGATACGTGTATCAACGGCTCATCTCACGGACCCTGGTAAAACGTAACAGTCCGTACGGTTACGCAAGAGTTCGTACGAGTCCTTGCGGAGCTCGATCGCTCGGCGACCGTACGGTGCCCACACGGCTATTTCTATGTTTATGGGACTGTAGCATTAGTCCCTGGATTAAGTTATGAACCTGTTACTAGGTACATGCCTCTGTCAGTGGCTGACAACTATCATACATGATTGCATTAAGTTACTTATGTTGGCCAATGCAATGCACATTTGTTATTCTTTTTTAGGTTTGTATGCAGTATGTCATACTATGGTGTAGTTTTAAACACTGGTAATCTTGGTGGGGATATATATTTTAATTTTACAATGTTAGTACTGGCAGAATATCCTGGCAAGTTCTTTGATCTGGTATTACTAGATAGAATTGGTAGAAAACGTCTTTATATTGCCTATTTATTTATTGGTGCTGCAGCGTTCCTGTTAACAATATGGCCAATCGCTGATGGAAGTGATGGTAAGTGTTAACTCTTCTAACATTTGACTTCAGAAATTATTTGTACTTGGTCGTTTTGATAATAAGGCAACTTAATGGAGAATGTTATTCAGCTTATCCTTTATTTCAAGAGGTCATTTTTGAGTGCTTAAGATTGAAATACTCGTATTTTCATGATAATGCTTCTGTTTTAAACTGCATATGTCTGTCATTGAAAGATGCTCTAACATTTAGATCATTTCCAAACAAATTAAAAGCATTGTTTATAATTTTAGTCATTAATCAAAGATAATCGATGCCGTGTTTAAGTAAATAAGGCAACCGAGTCATCTAAAAAGTAGGTAGTTTGTGAAAGTTCAAATCTCTGTCTAATCAATGAATTTGACTGTTGAATAGGAGTACAAAACAAGCAAAACTCACCTACCAAACATTTAATATTGAGTACAATACTGAAATTATGTACAATACAAATATTTCATATTCGATTATCTGTTGATTTCTGTGTTGATTAAAATGTTTTATATCGCTTACTGCACTAATAAAGTTAATATAATGGTGTAATCACTGTTTCAGATCTTCACTACGTTCTTATAGCACTAGCAATGGTTGGTAAACTATGTATAACAGGAGCATTTGGTGCTATATATGTATTATCAGCTGAAATATTTCCTACTATTGTAAGAAACACTGGTATGGGAGCAAGTTCTGCTGTCGCTCGTGTTGGTAGTATGATTGCACCATACATAGCTAAATCTGTAAGTTATAGAGTATTCACTTCTTAATTAACCTATGAACCAACTTTATGTTATCATTTGACATGAATTTGGAACAGTCAATAGTCAATTAAAGGGAGATTTACGTCCAATATGCAAATTTCAGAAGCAAACGGTATATAGTAGGGGTGTAACGGTTAACCGATATATCGGTTAATATTGCAATACTTCTGACGGTTTTTAACCGGTTCGTTTTTCTCTGAACCGGTTTTTCTAGTTATGTTCCATACTGATTGTTTTTATCAGAGTCTGAAATTTAACTGTTTGAATAAACGTTTAAATGTGTTCGGAAACTTGAAATATTTTTCGTAAAGTAGGAGAATAATTTTCTTAGAAATTCCATTCAAAACCTTTTTTTCTAACTTATTCAAACATTAGCATATTACGAGTAGATCATTTGAAAATACAAATATCTATGTACAATGTTTATCAAATTAAGACGATGCACGTGCATTAATTCATGCTATGCATGTATACACAAGGAACAATATGTATCGCAATATATTGCAGTATATTGCAATACGGTTTTTACCGTATTGTTACACCGCTAGTATATATAAGTTTGACTACATAAAAGGAACAGCAACATTAAAAACACAGACATCCAACACAGCCAAAACAAAGAGGGAAATGTTAAAACAGAATTTATCAGGCTACTATTGGAGAAAAATTACGGAAATAACTGTTAATATTACTCAGAAATTCGTAAATTTGTAAAATGTAACTTTCTCCTAGGTGTTCTCAAAGACAAAGCGTTTGCAAATGAACCTTGATCAACGACAACAATTTATAAGTAAACACGGCACTGTTTCAGGCTGACGTCATCAGTGGACCAGTAGGTAAAGCTATACCATTATCAGTGTTTGGTGCTGTTATGTTGATGGCTGGACTATTAACTTTAATCTTACCAGAAACATTAAGAAAAGATCTACCAGAAACAATACCTGATGTGGAAAACTTAAAACAGTAAGTTGCTTTTACTGTATACAAATCCATTTAATATACATTGTGATGAAAGTATTCTGATATATTTTAGCTTGGTTGCGAGTCATCTTTGTATGCTCTTCTTTTTAACCATTAGGAAAGCAATATCCAGTTATCAGTCCAGCTGATTTCACAATTTTAAGTTGAAGATCCGGTTTCTTATAGCTCATAAAATCGTTTTCAAATAAACCATGTAAACCCTAAGACGTAAACAAAGATATACCTAATTACATTTGCTCGGATATTGGCGGCGATACCTGTTGTAAGTCTTACAGGTACATGCAGGTATGACTTGAAATAGGGGCACAAAGCTATCATGTACCAAAATTATCAAAGCAGACAAATGAACGTACGACTTATAGGCGAGAAAACATGGTTTTGAAGACTATACTTGATGCTATCCATTCAGAATCCGAGTAGTTTCGGATAGACTTATTTTCTATTGTTGACTCTATTACGTCCCTATTCTACATGATATTTGACAATCTGATTTGTTTCCAGGAAAATCTTCAGCAATAAATCTACAAAAGAGGCTGCAGTTAATGGTGGATACGATAATACAGAAGAAAATAGTAAACTGTGATCTGTAGGCACTTAGAATAATTGTTGCAGTTTAATGTCATATAAGAAGCTTAAAAGCAAACTTCCTTTCAAGGAGTAACGCTAACCCCAAATAGAACTGATAGTTGTATATTAATTTACATTGTAGCATGTCAAAAGCATTTATGATTATATTAAGGTTGACTTTGCCGTCTATAAAGTATGCTTTTTTACATTATGCATATCTACCAATTTGAATAAATTTTATGGTAATTCAAATACATAGTGCTTTATTCGACCAGCATCAGTGTTTGTTTTTTTTCTTTTACCTCTAACTATAAGAATAGACCATTCTCAGATTGATGTCTCATTAAATTGTTATGAGTATTTTGCTCACTAAATTTGGTATATAAATACATGTAACGCGAATCAGGTACAAACGATGGCATAGTTCTTGTTTATATATTTTACATGCTATATTGATAATTATTAGGATCAAGATTATTCACTATCGATTCCGATTCCTGGTCCCCTAGTATATGGCTAGTAGGATAGCTTCTTGTTTAATGTAATAACGAGGAAGGTTTAGAGGGCGATTTGAACCATAGTGGTGCTGGCTATCAAATAATTACAAGCCTAATGTCGTAACCTCTCGGCCACGTCCGATCCTGTATAAATTATACAAAATTTCATAATTTTTAATAAATTATTCCAACTATATAGCAAATTTAACGAAGTTGTAAATGGAAATAAAAACGTAAAATATTAAGGATAGAAACAATAAATTACATGCTGGTACTAGTAATTAAATAGGGAGACTTAAACTTAACTAACAAACATCAATTGTACATTCATTCAAATTATAAAGACAACACCAAGGTTCGTAACAAAAATTTCGAACAAAGCGCTAGTTTAACACGTCGAAATTCTACATTACTGCTGCCTTTAGTATAGTTGTCTACGTGCTTTCTGTGCAGTTAAATAAGGGGAAACATTTCTACGTCAACTGTGTGATCCATCCGGGTAGTTTGAGTTAGCCGAGTTCAAGTCTTCGAACTTTAATATATATTGTTATTTAATGGTCATGCAGCTCTTCAAGAAATAGATAATTTTTCATTACTTCCGGAATTGTCAGAAACTGTAAGTGATGATAAAACTGTCTGCCAAGGTAATGTCTAATCCATTTGCGACATAACTGTTTCAGAGTCTGCGCACTTGATCCAAAATCTAACCAGTGCGCATAATCTGGATTCGATTGTAACCAATCAGAATGCTCATCGGCGAGTAAACATTCCCTCACGTGATCATGATCATATCCCGTCAATAGAAAGAATTTTATGACGTCAAATTGTTTTAAACTGAATGCAAGCTTTGCTGGACAGTCATCACATGACTTGCCAGGACATTGGAACGTGTCAACATGACTATAAGCTTTAAGTAATAATCTCACAACATCGACCTTCTTGTTTTGAATAGCGTACCACAATGGTGAACGGTTATAGACATCACAAACATCAATATTTGCTCCACCATACACAAGATAATCAATGGATTCAGTGTGACCCTTAAACGATAAAATGTGTAACGCTGTTCTTTTCACAGAATCGTTTGGTATGTTTACGTTACATTTTGATTCGACCAAGGCTTTCACCACTTTATCAAATCCTTCAGACGCCGCCATAAGGAGTGGTGTCACATTGTCTTTATCGACGATGTCGGGATTAGCACCAGCATCTAACAACATTTGATAACCACGCGCTTTGTGACATGCGTAGTGAAGAGATGTACAACCTTCGTTATTTGTGGCATTGACGTCACATCCGGCGTCAAGTAAAGATTTCATAGCGATGTAATGACCATTTCTTGAACTCAGAATCAACGCTGTATTACCCTCACAGTCTCTGGAGAGTATGGAAGCACCGTATTTCAGCAGCAAGTCAATATTATCGGAGTATCCCCATTGTGCAGCGATCAGTAATGGCGTCATGTTTAAACCACTACGGAAATTCGGGTCTGCCTTATTTTCAAGGAGCAATCTTACTACAGAAACTTTGTTGAACTTTACCGCTGTTAGTAATGGTGTATAACAAGACAAGTTTGTATAGTTGATATCTGCTCCCGCTTCCAGTAGACATTTTACACAATCCACAAAACCTGTTGAAGAAAAAAAAAATTTGAAATTCTAAAGAATTATTTAAGGTTCTAGACGAATTGCATAGTTGTTTTTATCAACACAATTGGACCAAGGCCCGGATTCACAAAACAAGTGAGATTGGTACATGTATGTATTTTGCAAAACGAAAATGTTTGAACCATTGCATTCAATTTACAATGTACATTGTATTTGACAACAACACTTATTCAATCATCATCATCATCATTTTCAATAATCGCCTCACTCTTCATAGAGCATAATCGCAATATACATAGTTCTTGATAATGTTCATTAAATATTACAACGTTTATTATGCTATGCCAATAGTACTTGTTTATTTCGTATATTTATATTATTAATTCACACATGATGCACATTCTAGAGTTTCGAGCTCACAACTTCTTTTAAGACATTTAATAATAATACAGGTATTGAAGCACATCATGACATGTGCCAAAATATCTTACTGCATGATTCATAACTGTAGAAGTCAACTCTTAAATCAAATTCATGTAGCGCTTGAACAAAGGTAGACTAGTCTGGTCAAACTAATTATGAACATGAGTTTTGTTCAAGCCCCGAATGGACTAGATTTAAATGTTTGACAGCATTCTATAAATAGACGGTGAAGATATCACCTCTATACTAAGACGCACAACCGTCTCAAAATTCGGCGTTGGTACGCAACAAAATATAGTGCGGCGCATGAAGACAAAATCGTCGGATTTTTTCGTTTTTTGACAAAATCGTTGTTGGAATGTAATATTAATGATCACTCATAGCTTCAGGAATATAAATCTTTATATACAAAGTACTTTCAAACCTCTATAGGTATAAGTGCATAGTTAAACCGTGTATTCTACTTTCGATTTCAAATCACTGTGTAGAGAATGACAGATGTAAACACGTTATCAAGAAGGTTTAACTACCGGTTAAAAAGTTTTATTTAATGAGGATAAGTGGTTGGATAGTCAAATTTTATTAAGTAGACACAAAATTCATACTCTATTTGTTCAGTATACTTGAAGGGGGAGATTGTTAGAATGTAAACATTGCCACGTGTTTTCAGGTAAACAGTTTACCCATGATGCGCGGCGTATCCGTACAAAGGTCATTCAGACCGTTTGTGTACAGAATGCGGCGTCTCCGTACAGAGGTCAGTCAGACCGTTTGTGTACAGAATGGTTTGACATCGCTCACAGGAATATCGATATGCTTTGATTTTAGAACTGAAAATATTGCATGGTATAGCGAGCTAATTCCATGATGTAGGATACATTCGAAAATCACATTATAAGGTAAAATAATTTGGCTAAAAATATGATACAGTTTATAGCCCAAAGTTTTCGACCATAATTGACAGAGAAAACGCGTCAAGCCGGGATTTGGAATCTCGTGTCCCGAAGGGGGTATGGGTTTGAATCCCACCCGGGGAGGTTATACCCTTCCATGAAAAGTTGACAATAATGTCAATTTTCCTCCATTAATAAGATATATGGAGAAGTTCCCGACCTTGTGGAAGGGTAGTTGAGTACTGGTTATTAGCAAGGGTTCAGGAAAGCTAGGTTAGGCGCGCTGGACGCCGTAAAATGACATAAATATATGACCTAATAAAAAAGAAAACGCGTCAATACAGATAACGCCACATAACATATTACTCGCGCGTGTTACATACTAAACTTTGTAGAGGTAAACAAACTACATACATAAAATTATGTTGTTATGTGTATAGACAAGTATTGAAGTATATTATTAACTTGATTATTTACCTAGTTTTGCTGCTTGCATGAGACCAAGGTCAAGGTCTTTCTGACAGCACATTCCTGGAGATATTCGAAATTTAAGAAATGTGACGTCATTCTCCTTTACGCATTCTTGTATACTGAAACAAGAAGAAGTACATTCATGTACAAAAACAAAAAGGAACAGTCGTATATTTCGAAGTTATAAAAAAGTCAGCGAGATGTGCTTACTATACATGTATTTATCCACAGGTAGAATTTGAAGCTAACATTTTACACTTAGTAGATTGTACAGTAAATAAACTTACTTCGACATTCCTAAGTATTAAATTCCACACTTTCAGAGGTAAGAATACATGTTGCTTATCAGGTAGGTAATAGAATCAGAGACATAGATAACAGTGTATCTAATTCCCTGATAGAATCTATATTGAGGGCAATTCTAAGTAATACTCATCTTATAACCAGAGTGCGTGAAAAGGGAAGTAACTCGAAAAGAACACTGACAGTGGTACTAAGAGTTGTTTTTCTTTGTCTATTACAATTTCCAACAAATACCCGCTCGGTCAGTTCATCCAAAAGTACACCTGACTACGAATTCAGGGCTCATAGGTTTGATTCCCTGGCGGGATCTACTTATGTTCGTGGAGTTATGTCTTTAAATATTTTCTACGGTCATTCTCCCTCCTTCATCTGTATCAAGTAGTATAGAATTGTTTTGGTTACTACCGAAAGCATGTGCGTGTTTGTATTTGACAATGTTATAAAACTAAGGTCTACAGATCTAGGTCTGTCCATCGACAGTTGCGACATAGCCGACTTTCTGCAGTTTACGGCTCAGCAGTTCCATTGACAGTATTTTAAAGACTTGACCAAATCTTACACATGTTGCAAACATCACCAATAACAAAAATACAGTTCAGTCAACAGGTTGAGCATGTTTCTGCCAGCTGGTTCTTCACTTTAATACATTAAAATTTCATACGTCAGTAGGATAAAAATAATCAAGATAGCCTCCCTTAAGGGTCTTTTGTTTTCAGTAATCAATATTTTGAGTCCCTGAAGGGTCTGTTCAATAATTAATATCATACAGTTTCATATGACGCTAAGTTATGGTCAATATTTTTAGGTATGGTTTAATAGTTTCATAAACATCTGATTCAAAGTATGATGTTTCACCCCTCAGGGTTTTGTTTCAATGTTGTAGAGTTTTGGTGGGAAAATCAGTACAATATTCCAAAACCATAAAGTCACTGTTACCATGACAACCTACTGTCATTTCAATATTCATAGTTCAATAGTTTCATAAAATTCTGATTCAAAGTATGTTTCAATCACCCCTCAGGGTTTTGTTTCAATGTTGTAGAGTTTTGGTGTTAAGTCAGTTCAATATTCATAATACAAAGACCAAGGCGGTGAACGTTCTCCAGTGTATCAAAACAAAAAAATGGCGCCAAACCAAAAAAAGATAAGTTTTTCTTTAATATCTTCTTTAAATGGCTTCCTCTGATAAAAAAATATGTACCAGAACACGCTACCCACTTTCCGGAACACGGCAGTACGTGGTTTATTGTATTAGGTCTAATAGTTTTGAAAATATGCGGAACCTAGGATTCGAGTTGATGAAATTCTCCCAACTTTTCATTATGATAAACTGGAGATTTTTATTTTAATTTTCAATTTTCTCTTTAAATTCATGGTTTTGGATGATTATTTATTAAACAATAGTTGTATTTTTGTATTTTTAAAATCTGTCTTATTGCTGCCAGCATCTAACAGGAAGTTTTTAACCCAAAACTTACTTTTATTTAGAAATGATAAACTGGAGATGCAAAAAATGATGGATAGACTGGAGACCCAATTTTGTACAACAACTAAAAATTATGGTTTCTTGTTTCAGACAAGCGCAGACGTTATCCAGCAAGTTTGCAGATAGTATAAATCTGGCGTTGGAGATCTGCATCAAGTAGTACACGGTTTTCTGCTTAGCCTCGAATAAGTATAATGGAAATATGACTCAAATCGCTGCAGATTCTTTACTATTTTCTTCTTGACAATATCAAAATAATAATGTCAAGTTCTAGACATTGATTAAAACACTTGGTCTCTTATTCAAATATATGAAAAATATATTTACGCTAAAATTGTGTTAATTTATTGGGGTTAATAGGTATACAAAGATGGCAATAAGAAACATAATAATTATGTTCAGGCCAAATGTTACGCAATATTTTTACGCATATTTTAAGATAATGGTTGAAAATTGAGTCTATAGACTTGGTACTAAGTATGGTTCATGGCTTTTCCACACAATATTATTTAGATATAGGTGTAAACTGTAATAGCTCAAATTAAAATGATATGACCCACATGTGTTACATAGAGGGAAAACATATAAGACAGTGTTGTTAGCATAAAATATTGTTTACAAGTTTATGGAGTTCAACTTGGAAAATATAAAAATCCGCTTAAAATAATTATTTAAAAGTTATTTTTGTTAAATGAATAAAACAAAACCTGTCTTTTAATAATTATGAACAAGTAACAAATGTGAAAACCAAATTAAAGCCAGATTTTACCCGGATTGATTGAATAGAAACCTAACTTATATTCCCACGGAAGACATTCAAAGTGAATCAATTCAAATTCAAGCATGTTCTCTTTTTTAGGGCGACATGGAGGAAAATAGATATTGTTGTCGAATGCCATGTTAAAAGATTCATAATCAGTGTCAGCATTACATTTAGTAATTCTACATCTGTCATATTGTCTTGAACAGAATCGGTACTAGAATTGAAATTGTTCAAATCATCCTCTGCTTCAAAATTGATCAGTGACCGAATCAAATTTTTCTTTATCTGATCTGAGCGATGGCGGTACATATCAAATAGGTTTTTCTGTCGTTTACATGCAGGTGATAGTAGGAAGATTTTATCAGAGTTATTTCAAATTTACGTTTGTAATTATCAGGTAAAGTGCTTATCGAGCTTCCAGAAACAGCACTAAGTCGATTTTTCTTTATCAAAGTGTATTTTCAGCTGAAGCGGCTTTTTGATGTTCTTGTCTTGCTCATATCCTGAAATAATTGAACGTAGAAAAATAACACCTTTTATATACTTATCACAGAATAGTGATAAGAAAAATATAGAAAAACTTGGGTATGCAAAAAGCAAACACAGTGTTGATGGTAATCCATAAAACTTTGAGTTGGAAGAAATGAAAATGTTATTAAAAGATAACTGATACTTTATTCCAACGCATTTACCATGCCGAGATTCAGTTATTTTCATTCATTAGTTAACACCCGGTTACACATAAGTCGAACTTCAATTGTTCCTCGATCGGTAAAATATATCTTTTAACTAATCGGTTGGCATCGGTAACTGCATTTCAGATTTTTTGTGTAACCGGGTATCGCCGATAGAATGGTTGTTTATTTTTTCCAGCTTATTAGAAGCATATATCAGCCATGAAAAGCTTGCCGATCGTTAATTCGTTTGAATTTTCACCGATAATTTTTTTAAAAACATTTTGAAATCTGATCAGTAAGTTTTTAACCAATGAAACTCGCTATTACCAATAGCTTGTGATGAGTGATTATTCTGTGGCTAATCAGACACGCAGTTAATAGATCGGCGTTCGTCGGTTCCTTTCTCTCTGGAAAAACTGAACAACCGATCTATTACCAATCCGAATGTGTAATCGGGCCGTAAAGATCGTTTGTTGTTTCCCCCGTTTATAGCGGAACCAACGAACAACGATTAAAATTGACATCTCCGATTAGTTGCCGATATATCACTTATCACATGCTATTTAGAAAAGACGAGTTTCATTGGTGAAGAAACGATCGGGGTGTTTAAAATTATCGATCGTTGAAAATTTCAAACGAATTACCGATTGACAAGCTGTCTATAATCGATTTCACCAATATGCCTCTGATAAGCTACCGATGTACAAATATGAATCACCGTTAGGAAATGAGGGTTAGTTTTCACCAATGAAACTCATCTTTTCCCAATAGCATTTGGTAAGTGTTAAATCGGCGGCACGTAGGAGACGTCGTTGATATATCTGTGTTCTTTGGTTCCGTTCTTTACAGTATAAACGAAAAACCTATCTATCCCAGATCCCCTAGTGTAATCGGATCTTAAGGGCCCAGTTACACATGGTGATCGGTGGAAGATCGATTTTTGTTTTTCCCCGTTAATAGAGGAACCGAAGAACACCGATTTAGTACCGATGTCCACGATTAGCGGTCGATATTCTACTAACACATGTTATAGGGAAAATATGAGTTTTATTGGTGAAAAAACGATCGGGGTGTTTAAAATGTTTAAAATTATCGATCGTTGAAAATTTCAAACGAATTACCGATTGACTAGCTGTCTATGATCGATTTCACCGATATGCCTCTGATAAGCTACCGTTGTACAAATATGAACCACCGATAGGAAAAGACAGTAAGTTTTGACCAATGAGACATATCTTTCCCCTATAGCTTTTGATAAGTGATAAATCGGCAGCTAATCGGATATGTCGGTGCTGAATCGGTGTTCGTTGGTTTCGTTCTAAATTGGGGAAAAACGAACAACCGATCTCCATCGCTGTTACCAGGTTACTCACAGAGTTTGAAATGCAGTTACGGATAACATCTGATCAGATTAGAGAAATTATAAACCGATTTAGGACCGATTTAAGTCCGACCAGGTGTTAAAATGGGTACGCTGGACGCCGTAAAATGACCAAAAATTGTGTCGACACGTCGTTAAACCCAGTAAAAAAAAAACACCAAAAAAAACCCCACCGAACAGGTATGCATGTATAAAGTTCGTTTTTTCTCAACTGTTAAAGCATGAATAATTTCACGGAGACATCGTGCTCTTTGTCTAGAACTTGTGATATTGAGATATTGTGTAATCATTCACCGTGTAACTGTAGGCTTGTTATTTTAACTAGACCTTTTAATGAATTGTAGACATTGGACGCATGCACACACACTCTTACCCATGCATTTACAGACGCTGTATTAACCATCACATTATATATGCATTGTAGTTTGTGTAAAATATAACTCATGTTAAACAATCTTAATTTCCACAACTTCTTTTTGTATTTTAATTATAAATAACCCAATAAGTCTTCCTAAACATCTTCCTAGGGATACTGAAACAAGAAAACATAATAATCAGATGTTTTACAAAATTGGGTCTCCAGTGTATCCATCTTTTATTGTAACTCCAGTCTATCATTTTTGAATAAAATTAGGGTTTGTGTTCAAAACATTCTGGTAGATGCTGACAGTAATAAGACAGATTTTGTATACAAAAATACAACTAATGCTAAAAGATAATCATATAAAGACGTGTGTTTTAGGAGAAAATTGAAAACTTATAGAAAAATCTCCAGTCTATCTTCCGAAAAGTTGGGAGAATATCGTCGATTCGAATCCTAGGTTCCGCATAACTTCAAAACTATTTGACTTTATACAATAAATCACATATCGTCGTGTTCCAGAAAGTGATTAGCGTGTTCTGGTACATAATTTTTTATCAGAGGAAGTCATTTAAAGAAGATATTAAAGAAAAACCTACCTTTTTTGGTTTGGCGGCCATTTTTCTTGTTTTGATACACTGGAGAACGTTCACCGCCTTGAAGACTATAAATATAAATAAATATATTTTTCAAAATATATATAAATCAATATATTTTTCAAAATATATTTGAAAAATATATTTTGTATGTATGTATAGTCCAACAGAATTAACCTGAGCTTGAACTTGAACTACCTAATTATAATAATTACACACTTCACTTAAATTAAATCGCGAGTTTCCGTATGTGAGTATACAGTTATACACGTGTTTTTAACAACCGATGTGACTATAATTCAATTTATTAAAAGTGGCGTGTTATTGTAATTTTAATTTTGGACACATTAGTTTTTGGGGAAACAAGTAAGTCAGCAATATTATGGCACAGTTTCAAAGTATATATACTCTTAGGAAAACAACATTAATTGTTTAGTACGTGTATTTTGCCAAAAGCTTCCGATAAAGCGCGATTTAAAAACGAAGACAAAAATAGACTGTAAATATTGAGTTTATTATATTCTTGCATAAAGGTCAAGCTCAGGTTAATTCTGTTGGACTATATCAATGTTTATATGTAAAAAAATCAGGGGGTCGATCGTGAACAAATTGTCGAAATTTTAAGTTGAAAATCAGGTAATTGATTTTTTCTTACGTCGACGTCAGTTTGAAATGTTATAATTTACAAGTTCTAACAGCGTTATCATTATGGTAAAGCATTGTTTTGGAATACATCTGATGTAATGATGACACTAATACACACATATCATGGTACTGGACTAATACAGAATATTGAAAATTTTTAGAAAAAAAGTTTGATGAGATTATTGAGAATTCCAGCCATGATAACAGCATAAGGGTCAGAAAAAAAAACACAAACTAATCAGTATCTGGTATGTCTACCTCTAGCTTGAATGACAGCCAAACAACGTCGTCTCATTGAACTTATGAGACGCCGGGTGAAGTGAGCAGGTGTCGGTGCCTATTCCTCGTGCAAAGCACGCTCCAAATCACGTACGCTATTGACGTCATTCCTGTCACGCAACTTACGACCAAGATAGTCCCACATGTGTTCTATTGGCGACAGATCTGGTGATTTCTCTCAAGATGAAAGAAATATTAAATCATTTTCAATATAGTTATTAAATTAAATATAGGGAGGCGAGACAGGATAGAGCGCTATGATCGTGCGACCACATACACGACTCATGCAGGTTGTTTCGTCATCGTAATGGCCCTGGACTGTCTCTATATACATGGAAACACGTCCATTTGTCATTTTCATGTCAACATTTAATAATAACCTTGTTACACGATTATCTCATCATTACATCAGAACAACGTCTCACACGTCGTATTTCTGTGCAGTTCAGACTACATTACTACAGAAAGTAAATTCGTAGATCTACTTTTTCACCTTATGATATCCGAGATTTATCTGCATAGAAGATCGCCGAGGTAAGTCCGGTGGTAAAGTTATAACTTCCTCGATCGACCTCTCTCAAAATGCCAATATTTTTCCGACAAAACTATTTTAATGGTTTCATATTGTTTGCATATTTTTAAATATGAGAGGCAATGCATTAAACTGACGTGACCCGGGTGGGAAGAAATTCATTTTATGTATTTTTGAATATATTTTTGTTTATCATGATACTGCATTTTGACCATGGGCACTCTTCTTGTCTTCGATTATAGGAGGTTGGATTTAAAACAATATGAATTTTTCGAAGGGGTGGTAAGCACAGAAATGTATGAAATGGACATAGCAAATTTACCAATTAATCCATTTTAAAATGTACATGTATCCATTAATATTTTTTTCAAATTTCTCTCAAGATGACAGAAATATTAAATCATTTTCAATATAGTTTTTTAATTAAACATAGGGAGGCGAGACAGGATAGAGCGCCATGATCGTGCGACCACATGCACGACTCATGCAGGTTGTTTCGTCATCTCACGATGACGAACGCAGAAAACAAAGCGTTTGACCAAGTACTAGCAAAACATCAACAGCTCTGGTAACCATGCCATATTTCCCTTCTCTAAGAAGAAGGAATGACTTGGTATTTGGGAACGACCAGAGCCAGTAAGATGCTTCGCCAGAAAAAGGCAAACGCTTGACAAAGTGAACAGACGCAGCTTGTCTGTTTGTTACAAGAACGTCCATAGATCTATATACAAAATATTAATTACAAGGTTTTTAGTTAAATCATACCGCTGTACATAATTTATTAGTATGTCAAATAAATCGTACATTGTATTATTTTACTTGAAATTTCATAACTATCATTAATACGTTTTTACAAATCACAATTTAATTGCTTTTTTTAATTTGATAGTGCAGTTTATTTGTATTTGATAACAACTCACAAAATTTAGGATTCATCTTCCAAAATTATCCTCCCCATATTTAATGTCCTTTTTACAGTATTTAACTATTGTTACATGCTCTGCCCTTTAGGACCCAAATAGCTCAGTCGGCTAAAGGGAAGGAATTCCAGCCATGATAACAGCATAAGGGTCAGAATAAAAAATCACAAACTAATCAGTATCTGGTATGTCCACCTCTAGCTTGAATGACAGTCAAACAACGTCGTCTCATTGAACTTATGAGACACCGGGTGAAGGGAGCAGGTGTCGGTGCCCATTCCTCGTGCAAAGCACGCTCCAAATCACGTACGCTATTGACGTCATTCCTGTCACGCAACTAACGACCAAGATAGTCCCACATTGGCGACAGATCTGTTGATCTCGCAGGCCATTCAAGTGTGTTGATGTTGTTTTCCGCCAGAACGTGTTGTGTGTGCCGAGCGGTGTGACATTGTGCGTTATCCTGTTGGAAAACGTCAGCGTTACCATTCTGTATGTATGTAACAACAATGGGTAGGATTATTTCGTCACAATAACGTGCGGAATTTAGGCGATTTTGCACTGTTACTAGCTCTGTTTTTCCGTTATAAGAAATTACTCCCCAGATCATTACACTTCCGCCGCCGTAATTGTCACATTCAATTACGTTAGCTGGATCGAGACGTTCACCTCTGCGTCGCCAAACACGAATCCTACCGTCCACCCAATGAAGGTTAAATTTTGATTCGTCAGTGAATACAACCCTATTCCACTGGTTCCTTAACCAACGACTATACCGACATGCCCAATACAAGCGTAGAAGGCGGTGATTTGCCCTTAAAGGGACTCCCTTGTAGAAACGTCGAGCGCGAAGCTCGATTTCTTGCAGTATATGCAGATATCCTTGTTCCTGTTGCATGCCTAAGTCGTTGAGCAAGTTTTGTCGCTGGCATAAAACGATCATACCGTGATGACGTCACAATGTATCTATCCTCGTGAATATTTTGGGTCCCTGACACAAAAGACCCTTAAGGGACCCAAAATATTGATTTTAACTCATTATCCTCATTAGCCTCAATAAATTGAGGCTATTCTGATTATTTTTATTCTACTTACGTCGTAGCTTAATCCACATGATCAATATAGCAACTTTGGAACAATCCGTGAACGGACACCCCAAATTAGCGACCAACTTGTATCATATTATTTTTTGATTGATATTATAAATTAAGTACATTACCCAGCAAGTCAAAGTGCGTACAGTAGGTGAGCATACTGCCATACATTGTGTATTATATAACGACTGAAAAATGTCGAAAAGAGGACTAACACCAACTGAATTATTAGATAATGTAAGCTTAATATTCCAGAGATTTAACCTTTCCAGGAACAGTGAGTAGATTGGCTGACTGCCGTTATATGACCTATACAATGTGTTGCTACGGCGTTAAACCCAACAAAAACAAACGAACAATAATAATCTAAATAGAATGATTCCATTTTCCGGAAGCTTGACCGAATAATTGGTTTTATCTGTAATACTGGTGAGGTATATGTCCGCTCAATTTGTCATATCATGAATTGAAACAAAATGCCAAAGAATTGTTGTTTTCACTGTAACTGACAACTCAAGTATTTATGTGATTAATTTAATCAAACTCCTCACATCGATTTTGACTGGCGTTCTTATTCCTTCAATAAAAAGAAAGTATAACCGATTCAGAGAGTTTATAATTTTGCTTGTCACTTTACCATAGCATACACAAACCACAATGTATTGTTACATAATTATACAATTTAAGGATCTTGTTAAGCCTTAATTTCCTATGATGGTTTTATCTTTTAAATCTTCATACTTAGTTTTTAATACAATGTATTCCTTTTTAGAGGCAATGTACAATCGGCGACCAAATATTTGGATATCGTTGTCGTCATTATGACACTGTTGATTTTGTAAGGTTCTGAAACTGGTTGTTTAAATGGACAAAGTGTTAAAACAAAAATGGAATTACATACTTTACTGTTTTTGATAACTATGTTTGGGGTTTTGAAGACTATCCATTGCCAAAGAATACAGGTAAAAATTGGTTATCATTTAAAGGATAGTAAGCCAATGGCAGCATTGACAAACTCGTCTTTAAAGTCGTGTCATGGTTCCTGTATAACCAGGGAGAGATGTAAGTCTTTACAGTTTGATAGAAGAAGTCATCTTTGTATTCTAAACACTGTTGATAGTTCGACTCCTGGTACACAGCTGATAGTAGCACCGACCTTTGTTTACAGCGAAAAGAAAAACTGGACTCAGGTAAATCATTTATTTCTTGGTAGCATATTGGCACCTCGGCTGCGTATCATATAAAGATATGGGTGCAGAACGCGAGGTTTTTAATCTTAAAATATATTTCAAATGTTAATTAACAGCAAGTAAGTAAGATGCGCAAATAATTATCACTTTAGCTCAGCTCGTATTGACTCTTGAACTTAGTTTCTTTTCTCATTTGTCTCCTTTGTGAACTATGTATTGAAGTTCTTGTACATATGTAATATTTAACTAAGCCAGCACAATAACCAATATATATAATACATAATCTACAAAAATAATCCCAGACATTTATCGTTTTTACAAATGAATATGTACATGAATATACATGTATGATAAAATATATGAAATGTTCTGTATCTGCCATTTAGATTACTATTATATAGAACCATTAGAACGCAATCTCCGTAAACAGATATCCTGTAGAGCATTGTCGTACAGGGCGACAATTAGCGAGTAGGTGAGCGGAAAATTTTAGATCGGGTTTTAATCAGATTGATTTGAACGCCTCTTGATACAGAACATTACTCAAACATAGTCAGTAAAATTGCACAAGTTATAAAATTGCTGAAAATTAACAATACTACTTATGTGTTAAATTTCCAATCTCAATTTCTATATCTTATTTAGTCCATATTATATATATATGGTGTACTCTTTCTGTATGACTGTTCCTGGTGTGCCATAACATTTCTATTAAGGGGTTCAAAGTTAAGTGAACATATTGAAACAATTTAAATCTATACAATGGTTGAATAGACATTTTCTATAATACATGTAGTATAATGAAACAATTAATTAAAACTGGACTTAAAAATTATAACTGTTAAAGTATCATGAGCTCATAAAAACCTTCTTGCAAGACCATGCACCCGTGTGTATGTCATTGTTGTAGTAGTGTTGTAGTAGTGGTTCACTTCTTAACCGGGGTCCGTGGGCTCTTGATGATGCATTATGTGCAGACTCCGGCCAGAACTAAACTTCATACTTGAAATGTGCTCCAGAGTGACTTTGCTTTTGGAAGAACCTTCTTCCTCTGTTGGTCTTTATACAGTTTCCATACAGCGTTGTCCTTTCTATTTCTCGAACGAGCCTGGGACCGGTTACAGCTAGATTCCGTATTTCTTTATAAATATAGATTTTATAGCTCGCTGTAGTCAAATTAGATACAGTTCGTTTATATCAAGTGGAACTACATGTACTCATCTTATTACTTTATCTTCTACACCATATGGTATTGTTTAAATTATTTACTTATTTCCTGTTACAGACAATATTACAACAGCTATGTAAAGATAAGTGTAACATTAATGAAACATGTTCACCGTATGACAACAAAACTGTTTGTTTGAAAACTGGTGAGTACTTTCTTAATTTAATCATACCGTTATCATATTTAATACCCCACGGTCCCTTTATAAATTAAATTTAGAATGTATTTTTTCTAAATTGTCAACAGGGAGTTGTTTAGAACATGGGCATGTCACTTTTTGCTGCTGACGATTACATTTGGAAGTAGAGTGTTCGCACGTATCTTCAATTCCGTCACTTAGCCTCGGAAAATGCCTTCCAAAATAGTATTTCAACACACGCACGTCAAATTATCTTTTCAACTTACAAAGCTATTGATTGTGGTTAATTCATAAAGAGATATTATGTCAGCGATATTTGGTGACATCTTATTCCATAAGATATTTACGAACGAAACCTACAAGTTTGGGCATGCATATTCTAAATTAGATCATTCTTTGTCTAATAAGGGTACAAATGTATTTTTAAACAAAATTGTTTTAATTATTCAAACTCGGCGTGAACAAAATCAAGAAAAAATGCGTTTATTCGGTAGTGTAAATGTTAATAATAGTCACCTTGTGGCAATAGAAGGTGAAGATATCGCCGTCTGTGTACAAAACGCCTTGTGGCGAGACAAGAAAGAAAAATGCAGTCACGTGACCGGTATATACTCCGAAAAACACCCAAGCTTTACTAAAATTGCTAGTACATGTATAATAAGTAACATTATAATCATAATTAGCAATAAGTTTCGCACCAGGATATCGAATTTCGTGTCACGAAGGGGGGTACGAGTTCGAATCCCACCCGGGGAGGTTATACCCTTCCATGATATTTTGACAATTATGTCAATTTTCCTCCATTAATAAGGTACTAGTATATGGAGAAGTTTCTGGCCTTTTAGAAGGGCAAGATAGTACTGCTTTAAGAGAAGGGTCCAGGAAAGCTAGGTTAGGTGCACTGGACGCCGTAAAATAACCATCAAGTTTGGACACAGCAATAACCCCAGTAAAAATAAATAAGTATAAGTAACAAGTTTATCAAATTATTCTTTATTACAGAATGTGATGAACCATCTCTAAACAAGACAATATACAGTAGACAACTTGGTAACATGAGAGATGTAGGTTCTAGAATTATCTATGTATGTAAATATAATACAAGTGTTCATGTAAGTTCTGTATGTATGGAAAATGGAACATGGTCTACACCTTCATCTGAATGTATTAAACATAAAGGTAATGTCTACACCTTCATCTGAATGTATTAAACATAAAGGTAATGTCTCTACCTTCATCTGAATGTATTAAACATAAAGGTAATGTCTCTACCTTCATCTGAATGAATCAAACTTAAAGGTAATGTCTACACCTTCATCTGAATGTATTAATCTTAAAGGTAATGTCTACACCTTCATCTGAATGTATTAATCTTAAAGGTAATGTCTACACCTTCATCTGAATGTATTAAACTTAAAGGTAATGTCTACACCTTCATCTGAATGTATTAATCTTAAAGGTAATGTCTACACCTTCATCTGAATGTATTAATCTTAAAGGTAATGTCTACACCTTCATCTGAATGTATTAATCTTAAAGGTAATGTCTACACCTTCATCTGAATGTATTAAACTTAAAGGTAATGTACAAATCAATGTCTCACAATACGCATATCATGAGGCTATAATGATTACTTCTGTCTGAAAGATTATTGATGTACAAAACGTGCTATGAAAAGATCAAAAGATCAACTTCGTTAATACATTACGACCATACCGCTTTTAAGCCCATCGATATTGATGGGTCCTAAAGTGGAATCTGAATGTATGAAGTTACTCATTGTAGTTCATGCTTTAAAAGAAAGGTCTTATACATGTATATAAGTTCATGTAGAAGACCGCTAGATCTTTTAAATATTTTTGTTGAAATTTCAAGAAACAGTAGTGCATAAAGTTCGAGGCATTAACCAAAATAGGTTTCTCTTCTTATCTCAAGTGTTATCAAATTTTAGACTCAATATACAGTAAATTTCCGCTATAAAGAAACCTTGGTTATTGCAACATCAATCAATTTTGACGATGTCGCTTTCAAAATGTATAGAGGCGGTGAACATGGTTCAGAGTAAAAAATACAATATTTACTTATTAGGTATTAAGCTCAAGAATGATTCTTATTACCAAGTAACTAGATATCATTCTATAGCTAGTATTTATGATAGAACGTAGATACCTCACTTTGTTAAGCTAGAAATTTCGGTGAGACTAGAGCATGTTTTGTTTCTGAAATCTTGTAGATTTAATGAGCGTAGATTGTGGAAACCCACCAGCAGTACCAAATGCACATTACAAATTCACTCATCCAGGCAATACCAAATATGGTGCTTCGGCAACATTTTCATGTGACCCTTGTTTCGACGGAAATGACCTCATGATACAATGCATGGTCAATGGAAAATGGAATGTATCTGTGACGTCAAAGATGTGTGCAATAAAAGGTATGTAATCTAAACACATTCAAAACGAGTAGGGGAATATTCTAACAAAAACATTTTAGTGGTACGGTTTTTTTGTAACAATAAATACTTCTGTATCAATTGCTACAATTAATGAAAGTATACATTCTCAAATATTCGGTTTAAATTAATTAGTTTCTATGGTAACCAGGATAACTTATTAAGGCATCATTGTCATGATTAAGCTGACTTAGAGATTTCCAAAGAAAATGCTTTAAGAGTGCTGTCTTTAATCACGAGGCGTATTTTACAAGACTTTATCCATTTGGTTAGCTCCGTCGGTAGTGCAACTAACTGCGAATCCATGTGTCCAGGGTTCGATAATCGGACAGGTCCGATATACCTTTGTAAACTTTTGTATCAAAATATCTTGTATGGTCATTCTCTCTATTACTAGGGTATCAAGTTAAACAGTTATCTGCCACAAGCGAATGTATTTTCATAGAACATGTACTTGTTTAAAAACTTAGAATCAGATCGAATTCCAGGCATATCAGGGGTTCGGGGATTATTCAATGGGTGTACATACCACATTCATTATTATTAAAAAGGACATTACAAGAAATGGCGTACATAAATTTTCATAGTTTCGCAAGAGTATTTTACTTTAAAAGCTTATTCAATATATTTAACAAAAAATCAGGTACAGTTGGAACGGCAATCAGGAAATTAGCAACAAATATTTCCACGTCGATGTATATGGTTGTAAATTGTGTAAACGACAGATACTGGCACTTTGATTTTGGTCGATCTGTAGAAGACTCCCCAGTGACTGTAAAGTGGCAACCAAACGATGGTTATTGTTATTTTAGGTTTGAACAAATGCCTGATGCTTCATATAAAATTAAGGTAAATAATCATCTTCTTTCATTTTTTGTAAAGCATACATTTTTTTCTTACTTATGTTGTATATTATTGATTGCACGAAGGCTTATATTTTTAACAGAGGCATAGTCACAGCTGGTAATATCATTTTCTGGATCAATGTTTTTATCAGAGAGGAAGATGGCACAGACGTAGGGTATCCATGTCTCTGCTTTGATAAAACGTTTGCCTGGTATACTATTTTGTTCAAAGTTTCGTGCGTTCGTCTGTAATTTTAAGGTGCGTGTGTGTATTTAAAAAGTAGAGTTATTGTATGGCTGCAAAAATCACAAGTACAAGTATTCGTTGTATATAACTTACATGTATAAGCTTACCAGCTGCTTGCATATCTTCCTGCTGTCTGTAGAACAACTTTTACTATATTTGTGTGCTTTCTACTTAGTACATAACAATGTTTCGTTACCAGTTAACAAGGTTTTGTACATTTTGATAACACACTATGTTACGAAACAAAAATGTTTCTGTTTGTATGTGTTGTTTTTATGCTTAGGCCATAAATATATGTACTTTATGCTTGTTAAATAAAATACGCCTAAACTATAATTCTATAAGAATACGTACACGTATATCCTGAAGTACATTAATCCTCTTCAACATTTTATTTCAGAATCCATCGTCATCTATGTACATTGGTGATGGTGATGGGACATCTACGTGTGGTTGTCTAAACGGAAGAGCTGTCATGGACGATGATCACAAGTTATTCAAAATTTATGAAGAGTCACCCGGTACTTACTCGATCATTTCTAAGGGAACTGGAAAATACGTGAGAGTTGACGAGGACAAATACGTCACATCTAAGCAAAATAAACTGGATGGATATGCTTTATTTAATTTTAAACCTGTGCCATAGTCTTCGGTTTTCAGTCATCTTGTATAAGTTGGAAATTTTACTTTTTTACATTTTTTTCAATTTTTATGAGAACGTGATTAAAATACATAAAGAACGTTCACCAGAAAGGTGATTAATACAGAATATATGACATCATGTAAAAAAATATGCGCTAAGAACATAGGTCTGAAAATGTTAAGTAATGTAGACTCCAAGTTTTTTTTTTTGTAAAGAACCAAGTGTGACTTTCACTTATAGCAGAGACATAGATAAGTGTATCTAATTCCCTGCTTATAGTATTTTCAGAATTCCTGAAAATGATGTTTGTGGTGATGGATTATATCTGTTTCTTTTCTTATGTGTTGTGACTCATATTATAATTATATATAGAGAAAGTAAATTACAAATTCTATTGCTTTTCTACCATTTTCACAGGCTTGAATACAAGTTGATTTTATAAAAATAATACAAGCAATTTATCATATTGAACTAAATAAAGAATCATATCATAAATAAATATATAAATTAAAAACATATCTACATGTACATAAGTGTGATTATATGCATATACCTTAAATATAAAAAGGTACATGTAGAGAAATGACCTGGGTAGAAAGTAGAGAAATTGTCAGGGTAGAAAGTGGAGAAATGACCAGGGTAGAAAGTAGAGAAATGACCAGGGTAGAAAGTGGAGAAATGACCAGGGTAGAAAGTAAAAAATGACAAGGGTAGAGAGTGGAGAAATGACCAGGGTAGAAAGTGGAGAAATGACCAGGGTAGATAGTGGAGAAATGATCAGGGTAGAAAGTGGAGAAATGACCAGGGTATAAAGTAGAGAAATGACCAGGGTATAAAGTGGATAAATTACCAGGGTATAAAGTAGAGGAATGGCCAGGGTAGAGAGTAGAGAAATGACCAGGGTAGAAAGTAGAGAAATAATCAAGGTAGAAAGTGGAGAAATGACCAGGGTAGAAAGTGGAGAAATGACCAGGGTAGAAAGTAGAGAAATAATCAAGGTAGAAAGTGGAGAAATGATGTTATCTTTACAAATTGTTAATTGAAACTATTTTTTATCTTTATGTTCTTTAAACATCAAAATTAACTAAAAGAAGACACAAATTGTAGAAAATATTGAATTGTAGCAGAAAATATGGAAAAAATCGGCTCTCTAAGCGACGAATTTACATGTACTTGTGGTGGCAGTGGGTTTTTGATTTAATAAAGGGAAATAACCGCTGTGGGGAGTTTGCAAGATTTAGTGGTGTCATTCCAAATACGCAAAATATTAACGAGACATGAATAGAAGAATATTTACTCTAAAAAGTAGACTTCGTGTCAAAACATTTTGTAAATATTGTCTTCTTACCGACGCACGGGTATCAAAAGGTTAGTAAACTAATTTTCATTCATAAAACCCTCAAGGACATCTGGTGACGCAATTTCTCACTCAAATTTCGGATATGTTTTTTCGGACAACTTTCAGCTTGACGTTTACTGGTTGTCAATGAAAATGTCAACGGTCACCAAACTTATTTTATAGTTTGATCATTAAGTCATTAGGGAAACTGATAATTTAATTAAAATTTTCATAATATATATGTTGCAAGTAGGACAGATGAATTGCAGGTTGTCAATTGATTTCTTTGGGTTTCATTCCTAGTTGCTTGCGTTTCAGTTCAGTCAGTAAGTGTTACAGTTAAATTTTTGACATGGATTGTGTAAGCAATTCAGGTTTTAGTGAGGGACATATTTTGAAACACATCACAAAATGTCGCGGAAATAGATGTTAAAAGGACATGCGCCATCGGATTCAGTACAACAGTACAGTGAACTCGACAGTTCCGGGTCAGTAACGAAACAAACAATGCGTGTCTCTTCAAAACGAAAGTTGTGGGAATCAAACCTGCATGAATTGATAAACAAATTCTTCCACCTTACCATGCTATAATAAATAAATAGTGTTTATTTGCTTGTAATTTCCTACATTTTTCGAAATTGCATGTTGCAAACTCGATAGTTACGGGTCACACTTGCCAATTCCGGGTCACGTGACAGATGCTTGTCTCTTTAATCTGGAGTGGTCTCAACAGGGTTAAAATCAATAAAACAGCCGACTTTTTTTCAATAAAGACTTTATCTCATATTTTCTTCCAAGTTAAACAAAAATAAAGCTCGTAAATTAAAGATCTAATCATGTCTCTTGCAATTACCTATTGCATATAAAAACAAGTACCATAAATACAATTAGTTGCATGTAAAAAGTAAAACTCAAAATATCAAACAAAAATTGTATTTAATTGACAAATATCTTACATATGGGATAAAATAATGTATAAAATCAATTTTAAATGTTAGAAAAATACTTTTTAATTAAAATAAATGATTGTATATAATACGGGTTAAGTTTTGACCCGAAATTGTCACGTGCTTACCAGGTCAAATTGTCTGTATTATTGTCAAATAGTAATTAGATGAAATAAATCTATGAGTTTAATCGTGTTCTCCGATAAATTTCCAGCAAAATGATGTGCAATAAGGACTTATTTTATCTAAATTGTGGATATAAATCGCTGGTTTTTTCGAACGCATGAACGAAATGTTCACGTACTTTCGCATTGGTTGGAAAAGACGCTGTTGAGTGTTTCATGACTATGACTTCCGGTAGAGAAATTTTAACATGGAAAGTTTGTGTAACGGTAGCTAAGTGGTTAATGTACATGACTTAACTATCATATAATTAAAATATTGCATTATTAAGGAATCATTTGTACTATTTTAAAAAAGTGACCCGGAATTGTCGATGACCCGGAACTGTCGAGTTCACTGTATGTATACCTGGGGTGTAGGAAATCATGATTGGTTGATTAGCACTTTTCTGAGGGTGGTATCGGTGCCATGATCCTTAGCTATACAGTATTCGTGAATTTTTGACCTGCAAGTCCTCTTTCTAATGACACCACCAAAATTTGCCCTGTTAAAATTTAAATCCATGTTCGGTCAGCACTATGGGCCCTTTGATTAATATGATGGGACCTAAATTACATGTAATTAAATTGGCCTGCTTGACATCACCTATCAGCCTTTTTAAATTGATGGGAGACCACTGTGTTGGAGTTGCTGAATACCGGGACCCATGTTTTAGACATTCAATTTGAATTACCTCCCTTGCACAGATGCTTGTTTTTTAACAACCAACAAACTTAAACGGTGTGAAAATGTCTTGAAATTCAGAAGCAAATAAAACAGATGAAATTAAATGCTAAATGTGCCTTTTAGATTGTTAACAATTACTGATTTTTGTTGGTCGGTATAATAAAATAAATATCACATCCTACAGAGGTTGATCGAACGAAATATTCACCCATGACAAGTAATTTCAACCTCTGCTAAAGCTTATATGATGTTTTATAGAGATGGGAAAATTTATCATCTGGACTGACTATATCTGAAATAATAAGTTTTCACTAGCCTGAATCATTTTTGTCTACTAGTAGTAGACTAGTTAGTTCTCAATCTCCGTAAGCAGATATCCTGAAGAGCGTTGTCGTACAGGATCTCTACTGTCTCCATGGAAGGTCACGTGGAGATGAACTTTGTGTCAACCAATCAATGTGTAACTTTCATCTAGACGAAAGCACTATTAATCACATTTTGATTTTGTAATTTCTATTTTTAGACCTAGGTTTGCATGCTAATTTAACAGCGGTATTATTCACAGTCTGCGATTGGGCGGCTCATTTCAAATTGCATGATGTAGACGATGTAAACAAGTTACGTATTAATATTATGATGAGAAAAGGTCACCTGAACGTGACCTTGGTTTGAAAAAGGCCAGATCTAAAATAGCGAGTAGGCGAGCGGAAAATTTTAGATCGGGTTTTAATCAGATTGGTTAGTCCTATGCTTTGGGCTAGTGGGTTAAAGTGATGACTGCTTAATAATGCAATTACATTGAAACAACTGTCAGGACATTCTACAGACCCCCAAACACACTTTATAAATGATGAAAATGATGAACCAATCATTGACCCTAAAACAGCTGCTGATGAAATGAATAATTATTTCGCAAATACATTTAAGAGCTCACCACATATTGGCAACTATCCTGATAATTATAAAAGGTTAATTAAAGATCATGTTACGAATAATATGACAAGTAATACATCTTTTGTGATCCCACTTCTGACAGAAAAGTATGTTCAAGAATTTCTTGAAACCTTACATGTTAACAAGGCAACTGGTCTCGATGACATTAGTGCTAGATTCTTAAAACTTAGCAGTAAGGCAGTCACTAAACCCCTTGTTAAAATATTTAATCTCGGTATCCAACAAGGCACATTTCCGAAGTCATTAAAAACAGCAAAAATAATTCCCATCCACAAAAAAGGTCCGAAGTCAGACAAAAATAATTACAGTCCCATATCAATCTTACTAATATTGTCAAAATTAATAGAAAAACATGTTTCAGACAATCTTAAGCTCTTTCTGGAAGACAACAACATATTACATCAACATCAATCAGGTTTCAGGTCAAACCACTCATGTGAAACTGCATTAACATTATTAATGGATAACTGGATAGAAGCAATTAACAACAACAAAATTGTTGGAACTATATTTCTCGATCTAACAAAAGCTTTTGATCTGGTCAACCACTCATTACTTATTGAAAAGCTTGAATGTTACAATATCTTAAAAAATGCTTTAACATGGTTCAAGTCATATTTAGAAGATAGATCACAAAAGGTCTCAGTTTCAGGAACTCTATCAAAATCACATCACATATCATCTGGTGTTCCTCAAGGATCAGTCTTGGGGCCAGTCCTTTTCATTACATACATTAATGACTTACCATTACACCTACATCACTCAGCAACTGACATGTTTGCTGATGACACTACTCTAACTGTAACTGGAGACTCGATCCAGCAAGTACATTCAATGTTGCAAGAAGACCTAAACATAGTTCAAGACTGGTGTGATCACAGTGCTATGATACCCAACACACAGAAAACAAAAGCTATGTACATTTCACCATCAACACATATACAAAACAAAATACAATCAAATTTGGAAATACAACTACATCTTAATAATGAAGATATAACATATACTCAATCTGAGAAACTTCTTGGTGTACATGTTGACAATAATTTAAGATGGAAACTTCAAGTGGAAAACACCATTAAAAATGCAACAGGAATTTATATTTACTTCTGAGAATGAGAAGTTTTCTCAACCAGCATGCTCGCAAACTTTTTTACAATGCCTATATTTTACCCCATTTGGACTATTGTTGTACTATTTGGGGAAACTGTTCAAATGAACTATTGAATAAAATTATTAAATTTCAAAAAAGAGCAGCACGTGTCATCCTCGACAAAGATTTTGACGCACCATCTGAACCACTTTTTAAGGAATTACGATGGATGAAATTTAATGAAAGAATTGAATATAAAAAGGCCCTTCTAATTTTCAAATCGCTACATGAAGATGGCGCACCAACATACCTAAAAGAAAAATTTCAATATACTTCAACAATACACAGTCGAAATCTTAGATCTTCCAACAATCATCATTTACATGTTCCAAAGCCTAATCTTGAATTTTTTCGAAAAACATTATCATATTCCGGACCCATGATTTGGAATGTAATACCTCTTAACATACGTCTTTCAGAAAATATAAATCAATTCAAGAGGGCCTATATACAGTGGAAGTACTCTGGTTCCATGTAACTTGTATTCTTTAGTAAATTTGAAAATTGAAACTTTATATTATGTCATAACAGTTGTACTTTTGATCTATGTGTTTTTGTTTATATGTATATAATTGTATTTTTGAAACTATGTTTGCTTAAACCTATTTAATTGTTTAAATGTATATACTTGTATACTGAGGCCCACATGGAAGATTGGACTTGTCTAAATGTGCAGCCTGTTTAAATAAAGTCGTTATTATTATTATTATTATTATTATTATTATTACACATTAATTAATTTACTTGATATTAAACAGTAATGTTATTCAATTTCTTGTAGGTCAATATGACTTTGATGGACCAATGGCTGTATACATGTCACATGTAGCTCAGGGTATTTTAACAGAAGATGCTTATCAGAAGAAAATTGTTTCACATTTAGATAGACTAAATACAGAACTACAAAATTACAGACCACCCACCAAAGCTAATTTGTTCATGCAAACAGTAAGTAGAACTATCATGTTTTCTTTAGTATCGCTGGTAGTTGTAGGGTTCTTTCTTGGCATTAAAATTGTCTGGTACTGAAACATGAATATAGCCCAATTTATGGCACTAATTTATGTAATGCGCCAAATTTTAAAATACCATATAATTAAAAGTGGATCTTTCTGTTGGGACCTTCAATTTTGATGGTCTTAATAGTGGAACTTTACTGTACAAGAAATGGGTGATACATTGATGTTTTTTATACCCCCGCTTCGAAGAAGAGGGGGGTATACTGTTTTACCCTTGTCCGTGCGTCCCTCTGTCCGTTACAAAATTTCAGTCGCAGTTTTCTCAGCAACTATAACATGCAGCAGCCTAATACTTTGCATATTGCTTCATCCCATAGTCCCATGTGGTGTAAAGCGATTTCATGCTCCTTGCTCATCTACTTCCTGTTTGTCGCATATTTTTAGATTTTTGCGGGGGTATCACTAATGAGCATTAGCTCACAGATTTACTTGTTTATTTTATTAGGAATGTACTGTCAACCAAATGTATATTTTTCCTAATCCTCAAGAGGAATACTTCCAGCCATACAATATTATTGTGAATCTTGACTTGTAATTTTAGAAAAGATTAATTTGTGAAACTGAAATCTATTTCTTATAGAATTAGAATCAAATAAGAATGTCTATTGTGACAGTAATTGCATAGACATAGATTGGGTATCTATGTCTCTGGTCATAGTTAGCAGTTTCTATCTTAACTTGTATGCTTCATAATGTTTTAAACTTCTCTATTAAACTACACCTCACATGTTGTAACATCATTTTCTGGTAATGTGCGTAAATTTTGACCCCGATCTGATCTTTCACATTTGCATCTAATAATTATCTGCACATATCCCGTTGAAAATCAATGCCACGCCTATTCTACACTTCAGCATGTACGCTTTAATATATTTTAAAAATTTATCCCTGTGTAATGATTACATTCCAGCTTTGACGATATACTCCGATCGGTATTGAGCATTAATACTACATTCATATTCAATGTAATGAATATTCTTGCATAAAGGCAGATCCGGGTCAAACTTAACACACAATACTCTTCACAATGCCCCACTGTTGAAAGAAATATTGTGTCCCTGTTAGGGTTTAATAGAAAATATATGATATTCAATTACAATATAAATTGACTATTCTAATTACTTGTTTTATTTTTTTCAACAGCTATTTGGTCAAACAAAGGTTAATGCGCCGAAAGGACTCTACCTGTATGGAAGTGTTGGTAAATAAAAACATGGTTTTATTACAACTAGAATTGAGAGAGTTGTGGTTGAGTGGTAGGACAAGTGCTTGTCTGTTTTAATCCAACTTAGGTCAATGCTTAGTGAGATTCTTGGAAAGCCATTTTAGTAAATGTAATGGAAACTGTTGTGCAATTCATTGACTCTGAAATCTCTACAAAAAAGTGTATATGAATATATTTTTTGTTGTCGGTTGTAACGCCTAAGCAAAACATTATATAGGTCATATCAAGGCAGTCAACCTACCTACTCACTGTTCCTGGAAATGTTAAAACTCTGGATATAGCTGTTAACCATTTACTAGGTACATACTATCGTCAGTGCAACTGCCTTACATGATCTGAATCAGTGGTAGGAGGGAGAATGGCTGAAAACTCCACAAAAAAGTGACAAGCATTGATGGAAACTCATAATCTCATGAGAACTGAGCAATTTTTAATGGATCCTGACAAAATCCTCCTTTAAGAATCAGTAGGATTCCTCCTAAGTTGTTGAACCTTGTAAATGTATGAATGCTAGGGGTGCATACCATTTTTTTGCATAGACATGCAAGGCATCAATTACTGCATATGCATTGTCATAATTGGATCGGCATAACACTCTTATTCATTTGTTTGGATTACTTGTGTAAAATTGTCTATATGTTAGAAAGGTGTGTATTTTAAAACAGACTTTTGGAGATATTTGTTCTCTCATTTGACTAAATATTCAACCTTTTAAAGCACAGTAAGACTATTTCAAGTATTCAATATATTTTAACATTTATTTATACATGTACATTTTATTGTCAGATTATGGTAAAAAAAAACCAAGTACAACACATAATTTCGAAAACCAGTTCATGGAAAAACTAACTGGTTAAAAACTGATAGAATTTATATTGCAATATTAACTGGTATATTGGTTATCCATTACACCCCTAATGATTGCTAATATATTGTGTTTTTTTATGTTGATAATTTCAGGATGTGGTAAAACTATGTTAATGGATTTATTTCATGATCAATGTACAGTAGAGAAGAAACAAAGAGTACATTTTCATAAATTTATGTTAGAAGTTCATCAAAGTAAGTATTATAATGTTTGTAGTATGGCTGTCATCGGAAATCGCGATATCGATGTATCATCGATTCTTGACAGACGATCTGATTTCAATTCGCAATTTAGAATATTGATACAATCTAGTATTTTATAAAGCTATAAACTAAACGAAGGTGACATATAATTTAACGTCACTGTGTTGTATTCATCTTATTTTCATATGAATATATGAAACTGGCTGTCACGGACACATTTTGTTTTATGTCTGAAACACCTTTAAACATCATGCATAACATCATGAAGGCATTATATAGTATTATATATATACTGGAGTTCTAGCAGTTTTTATTGCCGTCCTGGTCTGACTCGATATGTCGATATATCACCGATACTTGCCTTTCGATATATAGATACAAAATTTTCTATCAATGACAGCCCTAGTTTTTAGGATTAATATATTGGGAGGGAGGGTCTTGTTTATCACCTTGAGTTTGATGAAAGGCCAGGAACATTTTCATTGGCTGGAAACAATTTTCTCTTGTCCTTGGCCTGATAGTGAGTTTAGGCAATTCCAGTTTGGGTAGTAGGCTAGATTTTTACCCAATAAGAAGCCGACTCAGTGTTGTGTCTATTGTGTTAATTGTTATGTAAAAATCTGCCTATGAATTCATTATACCGAGTATGCAAACTATTGTTGGTGTCAATTGAAAGAGCAAAGCCTTTGCTATGTGTGCATGTATAAATCAATGGAATAGAATAAGTTATAATGTAGAAACTGACCATTAATTGAACTTGGTTAAAAACTACCACTTTCTAAGTAATAGTGTTTTATATACCATTGATTCATGAATACATTTAGTGTTTTTGACTAGGAATTCACCTATTATGTGTATATTACAGAAATTCATACATGGAAACAATCATTACCTCGTGATACAAATGTTAAGAAATCACAATCCTATGATCCTATACCACCTGTGGCTGATAGTATCACTGAAAGTACATGGTTATTATGTTTTGATGAATTTCAGGTATGTTATACTGTTCATAGTTTTCTTTTTCAATTACTATGTTAATGAACTACCGGTAATTAATGGTTGTTCTTAATTTTATTAATTGTATGACTTTAGTGTTGTGTTTTTAGCTTTAATTTCTTAGGCTATTAAGCTAAAAAAAACCCAAATGTAACATATGTGAAAGATAAACATGGAGAGATTATGTTGAACTAATTTTGATGTTGGAAGCATCTACTCAGAAACAGTACATGTTGATATCATATATTGTTAACAGAATATTCCATCCTTCGATAGTTTCCCTCAATACAGACTGTTGATGGACAGAGATATATTTCATATAATCAGGCTAGTTGATAATTTTGTCCCTTACTTCATAATATAAAGCAAAACAAATTGACCTTATGCTGGAGAAAACTGACAGTCATTTTACTAGTACTAGGTGATGACGTCAGGAGTTCCAGCCCAAACAAAGTGTGGAGTGTGGGGTGTTACTGTATTCCTTGTGTAAGTAAAATGGTTTATATTACACATTCAGTATGTATTTATATTTAGGTAACAGATATAGCTGATGCTATGATATTAAAGAGACTGTTTACAGAATTATTTAACAATGGTGTAGTTGTAGTAGCTACATCTAACAGGGAGCCAGATGGTATGTGTTTTAACATTTGACTTTATTCTCTCCCAATCCTATTTCATCGACGAAATTGCTTTAAAGTAAAAATGAGGTTTAAAGTTTGCTTCCATATACATGTTCAGCAGAATGATTTACAATTCAGTCAATTTTGAACAGTAACCCCTGATCTTTGGAATCACCTTTAGGCAGGTGATCCCCCTTTGTACCCATTTAGACTTAGATGGAGTGCAACAACTGTAGATAAATATCTTGCTCAGGGAAATTAGCAATGCCCCTAGTGAACCTCTCGATCCCTAAGCATGTATCGTGCCACTGGACTGTGCTTTAGCTCTTGTCTTGCAGAAGTTTTTTCATTTTTTGAAGCTTGCTTACAACCTATATTCCTTGGTCCTCCCAGATTTTTACCAAACAAATTTGTGAAAAATTAAATGTTTCCAGTGCTGCTTTTCTTATCTGGAATGTTTGTGGTGGATTAATGCACTTTGATGAACTTCTTAGGAAACAATGAGTTCATCTGTAATCTATATAAGATGGCGGCTAGCATTGACCCCTGAAAAGTTGTTGCATATATTGATTAACAAATTATTAGATGATGAGTTAAGAATAGTTAAGTACCTTACTCTGGTAATTTGATGCAATTAAGTTGCTAATTCAATTGCAATGCCTAATAAGGTATGAATGTAATAAGTCATCCCTTGCTACTGAGTTGACCAATTTACTAAGACTTTCATGTCTTACGTGGCTCAGAACCATACGGATACCAGTCTGGTCAACAACTGAACAGGACATAGCTTATCATAAAGGATCCTATAATTGCAAATATAAAAATCTGACTACAATGATCACTTGAACGCCATCTTGGTAAGCTTTGACTCTCCATTAGTTAGCAAACATTAACAAACGCTTCATTATGAAACACACCCTTTTTTTAAATTATAACTTTATTCATGCTTTATATACCTGCGTATATACATGTAGCTATGTTTTTTATTTTCTAGAACTTTACAAGAGAGGTTTACAGAGAGCAAATTTTGTTCCATTTATAGGAATATTAAAGGTAAAATATATTGCTTACATTTAGCTCATAATCTTTGGTGAGAGACGTACAACATGTAATTCAAGGCTTCAATTTAAGGATCTATCATTTGTTGAAATTGAAAAAAATCTATCAAGTGGGTGGGGTAACTAATTATATCAAAATATCCATAAATTCTAAATAATTTTAATTTATTTTGTAAGTGATGCATTAAGTGTATAGATGAGACAGTGAAAATATAAAGAATTCAACAAATAAGACATTTAGAAAGAAACGAAAACATTTATCCTAACCTGGAAATGGCCTTACGAACGTCGGTCCAAACACATATTTAAAGTTCTTTTTTCATAATTCCAAAAGATGTAATAGAATGTCCATATAACATTTTACAATGTCCTAGGGTGAATCACACAATAAGTGTTTCCAAAATGTAAATTTGATAATTGATCACAACACTCTTCACACATGATTTTATTTTCAATTTCACACAGGAACCCGATAAATTTTTCCTTCTTATTACACACATAGAACATACAATATGAGTAGAAAATTGCAGTGGGAACTTGTGTGTAAACTGTAATTTAAAACCTGTAATGTTTGGTAATGTTTGTGTTGAGATGAATTATCAAATTTACATTTGGGAAATACTTTTTGTGTAATTTACCCTAAGACATTGTAACATGTTACATAGACAACCTATATCAACATTTGGATTTATGAAAAAAGAACTTTGAATATGTGTTTGGATTGACGTTCAGAAGGCTATTCTAAGGTGAGGTTAAATGTTTTCATTTCCTTCTAAATATCTTATTTGTTGATTTTTTTTATTTTCGCTATCACATCTATACATTTAATGCATCACTTACAAAATATATAAAAATTATTTTAGAATTAATGGATATTTTAATAGTTTAGTCACCACACCCACTTCATAGATTTTTTTCAATTTCAAATCCCGATACACCCTTAAGCTCCCATTCTCACAAAATGCCAGTGGATTTTGAAAATTGCGAGTAACTTTTGTTATATCTTGCCAATTTTAGCAAGTTGAAATCCAGGCAAAAATATTACAAAATCAGGGAAAATTAGTGTTTGACATTCCTTGGTACTTAGACATGAATACAAGTTTTGTGCAATATTTAATTGTAACATGCTTAGCAACCTTTCATCAACCAATGTCAGTGTAGTGCGACAATATTAGCATGACTTGAAATACCTAATTATAATAATTACACACTTTACTTTCATTAAATCGTGAGTTTCCATATGCATGTATACAGTTAAACACATGTTTAAAACAACCTACCTGACTATAAATCAGTTTTATAAAAGTGGCATGTTATTGCACTTATAATTTTGGACACATTTGTTTTGGGGGAAAAAGTAAGTCCGCAATATTGTGGCACAGTTCCAAAGTATTTATTCTTATGAAAACAAAATAAATTGTACAGTACGTGTATTTTGCCAAAAGCTTTTGATAAAGCACAATTTACAAATGAAGACAAAAATAGACTGTAAATACTGAGTTTTATATATTCTTGCTTAAAGGTCAAGCTCAGGTTAATATTGTCGGACTCTACATTAAACTCTAATCTCCTCTTGTTACTTATTTTGATAAAATACAATTAAAAATGTTTATTTCAATGTATTATTTCTGACTATATTTGACATACTTGCATGTATAGATGAGTGGTCTTCTACCATCACATTATAACTTATTATTATTGTTACAGAATAGTTGTGAAGTATTATGTTTAGATTCTGGAGTTGATTATAGAATGACATCATTACCTGCTGAAGGAAAACTATATTATCTGTAAGTCATTTGGTCTCTATTTTATTTTCTATTAATTGTTGCCATGCTGGCAGGTAATATGTCATATTTATTTGACATAATGAGGAAAAAATTCATGCAAAAATTCTTAAAACTGTGATATTTTAGAAATTTATTTGACATAATCCCTCACAAAGACACGTATTTCCCATTACGAACTAGGGTTAACTGGACCCCTTAAAGGTAGATTTTAGGGGCACAGCCTTAAAGAAAGTAGCCCACCTTGAACTTAACTATGAAAATACAACACAACTCATCTTCAAATTTCAACTAATGTAGCTGATTTTAAATAGTTATTAACTTTCTCTGATGGAGTAGCTTTGGTTTCAGACAACTGAATATTCTGAAGGTGCTCACCACCTTCATTTTGACCTGTCAAATGTTATTTTGACTTATCCAGATGGAAATCCACTTGCATTGGGCTGTGGAAATCTGTATCTTTGCATCAGTTTGAGGGTCACATCGAGATGACCTTTTTGTTGACCAATCAATGCGTAGCTTTCATCTAGACACTATTAATTGCATTTTGATTTTGTAATTTCTATTTTTAGAACCTAGGTTTGTGAGCTAATTTGACGGGGATATTATTCACAGCCTGCAATTAGACGGCTCATTTCAAATTGCGTGAAGTAGACAATGTAAACAAGTAACTAAACATAACAATTTCATCATGAATATTATAATGAGAAAAGGTCACCTGAACATGACCCTTGTAAGAAAACGGCCAGAACTAAATTTGCAAGTAGGCGAGTGGAAAATTTTAGATATGGTTTTAATCAGATTGAATATTTGATGATTATCTATAAATTACTATGTATCATTATAGAACAAGTAATGATGATTGTGATGAAGTTATTGATAATGTATTTGAAGAACTTATTGCTCAGGAAGATGATGGTATGTATACAGGATATACTCATAGAACTTAGTGTATGACTTTTTCTTTAAACCGAGTGAGCTCAGAAAACATAAGAAGAGTGGCTTTCACCTGGATTGAAAATTTCGTTTTCTATGCTCACAAGTTAAAAAATAAAAAAATCTTACTCTAAAATTATCTAATATTCTGATTCTCTCATGCTTTTTTGTGTTTTATAAGATATATATTTTTACACATATATAATGCAACATCATTTCTCCAATGATAAGACGTCATCTATCTTGATGATGTCATTTTGAAGTTATATTTTCTAGGAAATGAAATATGAGATTTCGTATTTCATCACATATTTTTACATCAAAGAACCCCTCATTTCACTGTGAGACATTAAAGAAATATTGTCTGTACTTTAATCACCTGTTAGCTCTTGAAATTGAATCAGTACCCTTGGCAATGGACCAGTGATGAATCAAATTGAATTATAGCTGCAACCCTAATCTTTGACAGTGGACTATTAAAAGCAGTTGAAGTTTGGTTGTTTTATTTCAGTGATCCATTCAAAAGTGTTAGATGTTTTAGGAAGAAATCTTGTTTTACCAAAAACTTGTGGTAGAGTGTTAGATACAGATTTCAACAGTATGTGTGCAAAGGTAACTGTTGATAGTTTGACGTATATCTCTCACTAGTATAGTTACAGCATTGCTTAGTTAGGGGTGGACTAATAGGGTTTCAAAATCAGCAAAAAATTATAATCGAATCATTGAAAATAATCGGACAACCCTTTTCGATCAATCATCAATTATATAATCGAACTATTTACTCAGGGTTTTCATTCAGGATTACCAAAAATATATGACATTAAGTTGCAATGGTTAAAGTTACATATAGTAAAATATTAAATCATGCATAATCAACCTATAATTAGTGGTTTGGTGGTTGCTTATGTTTAATAATAAAATCCATTATTTGTCATTTTTCGTACCCATATAGTATAGAAAAGGAGCTATAGATTCACTAATAATGGAGAATTCCATGTCTCCGACCAAAGATATCCACACAGATCTCAATGATTTACAATAACAAAGTAGTAGTAAAAATGTACCCATTATTTAAATGTTTAATTAAGAAGATTTTTATTCCCATGAAATGTTTTTTCTTCAGAAATATTATTTAATTAAAACTAGTACATTGTATGCATCATTGTCAATAAAATGAATTTCGACATTAGCGATAGCCAATTATTTAACTTCATAATCAATTGTCTCCCACTTTTACTGAAACAATTGATTATCGATTATAATCGATCATCGTTGAATCCCAATGGACAAACATTGATTTTTTTATTATATCCCCAAAAACTCTGTTTGAAGGGGTATATAAGACGAAATGTTTTACATTTTAAAGCACAATAAGATGATTTTAAGTTTTCAACGCATTGTAACATTTATTCAAGTATTTAAATTCAGATTCTGATGAAAACAATAAGTACAGCATATAACTATAAAAAACACTTAAAAATATGGACTGGCTAAAAACCATCTGAATTTATATTGCAATGTAAACTGGTATATCAGTTAACCGTTACACTCCTAGTTAATTCCTAGTAAATTGCTGCTATGGAGATCTTATTGGTTATATTCTAAATCATGTGATTTTTTTGCTGATTTTCAAGTCTTAAATGCTTGATTTTGGAGAGAAAAAAAGTTCTGTATTATAACTGTTCCACTACATGATTGTATTTAAACCAATCGACTTTGATGGTTTAAATAGTGGAATTTCACTGTATGTATTTTACTACTGGTTACATTTCCATTCTTATTATTATTGTTGTTGTTTTCAGCCTTTAGGTGCCATAGATTATCTTGAGATAAGTAATAGCTTTGATACTGTGATTGTAAGAAATATACCTAAAATGACATTGAAAGAAAAATCACAAGCTAAAAGATTTATTGTAATGGTGGACACTTTCTATGATAACAAGGTATGATTAATATTCAGTTTCTATAGTCTAATTATCTACAGCTACAGACGGTGTAAACAAACACTTGTTTTTTCACTGATTTCTCTTTGTAGGCAAATAATTGAATGCTATCATTTGATGCATATAATAATGACTACTTTTCTCTAATCAAAATTATGTCATTGGACCTATGAGTTCTGAATGTAAACTCTTAATCCTGAGCACAGAAAATTGAATCAAGCTTAAATAAGGTCATTTGCAAAATATTTTGTGCAGAAGATTTGGTCATTGGAGTGAACAATTGCAATTTGTAGACTAATATGTATTTTCTGATAAAAAATTATGCACTTATGTGACTTAGTTAGAAAATCAATCCCTAAGATAGCTTGAATGAGTTTGACAACTTGGTCAATATGTGCATCATTTATATCTAGATTGTTCCAATGACTTGTCTCAGAATGATAATTCTAAAATGGTGAGCTGGAGGAGTGTTTGTGGACAATGAAAATAAATCTGCTAAGATGGATTTACATGTATGCAGATAATGATAAAAGTTAGAAATAATAGATAAAGATGCTCTAATCATGTTTCCTCAATCTGGGTGTGACCAATTTAAATTCTCTGGAGGTTCTTAGGTACTAGGTCTGTACTGACACAACTTGGGCCATATATTTTGATTTACTTGTATGTACTTAAGGTCACCATAAAAATGGCATTTGAATTGCATGATGAGAGCATTTGTGGCATTTATGATTTGTACACTATGGTACTAGTAGAAGATGAATTATATTTTTAAACAAAGGGTCTTTGAGATTTATTGTTTATTTTATTTTATATTGATAGTTGACATGCTTTGTAGTAGTAGTTTATATATTTATATGAATTTGATTATTATACCCCCGCTTCGAAGAAGAGGGGGGTATACTGTTTTACCCTTGTCCGTGCGTCCATTACAAAATTTCCGTCGCAGTTTTCTCAGCAACTATAACATGCAGCAGCCTAATACTTTGCATATTGCTTCATCCCATAGTCCCATGTGGTGTAAAGCGATTTCATGCTCCTTGCTCATCTACTTCCTGTTTGTCGCATATTTTTAGATTTTTGCGGGGGTATCGCTAGTGAGTATTAGCTCACAGATTTACTTGTTACCCATGTATCTTATTTATATGTACCTTATATCATTCAATAATCATTCACTTATCTTGTTAGTTTATAGTTATGTTATTCATATATTTTTGCCCCGTCAATATGTTCATGTGTCAGTTTCTCTGCCATCATGTTTTCAGCTCAATATTTCAAAAATCATTTGATGTAGAGTATTCAAATCTCATTTAATGATTGCTCATTATAAGGAAAAGCTGCCTTTTGATTTTGGACTTACTAGGTCAAAACTTGAAAAGTCAAGGTCACAATGGTCCCAAATGTGTAAGTTGGTTTCTGAACAATACCTAAATACTATTCATCAGAGAGCTTTATAAATGCATACATAGAATAGTCTTAGGAAGAATAATCTAAAAGTATAAAAGTTTTTAGGTCACTAGGTCAAAAGTCAATGTCTCAAGGTCATGCATGCACAAATTGGTTGATTGTCTTAAGTACAATTGATTTCAGACTGGTTATAGACAAGGGTCTGAGAAAGCTAGGTTAGGTGCGCTGGACGCCATAAAATGACCTAATTTGTGTTGACATGGCGTTAAACCCAGTAAAAAAAAAAAGACATACATATAGATGAAGAACACACTTCAGTTGGAAATTTATAAGTTAACTTCGGGTTGTATCATGGTATGGCTCATGGATATCCATCAGTCTGTCTGTCTGTCTGTTTGCTATTTCTTGTCCCCTCCAGATCTTAAGAACAACTTGGCCTCTATAGATGTTTTAATTATATGATTGACTTTTATATGTTTTGTTGAATGATAAATTTTCTTGCAGGATGGTATTGTTGCCTACTTTTGGACATGTAAGAATTTAATCACTCTCATATAAGTCTTTTGTGTTTATATATATATACATGTATTTGTGTGTGTTGCAAAATGTTTAATAACATCATTTTTACTAATATATCATAATCTATAGATATTACTTGCATTGCAGCTTAAGTCAATGAGTTGATAAAAACAAATTTAATATATAGAGCTTTTTCTACACAGTAAACATTTTGCAACTTTCATGTTATTTTGTGGTTAATATGCCACTTAACAAATCCAATACTCTGGGTTTGATTCCCAGTTGCAGCTAGAAAATTGACTATAATGTTGATATCTTTCTTGAAGGTCAATTTTTTTGGCTCCTTGTGAAGGTTTACTAAGTACTGGTTAAAGATAAATGTTAAAGATGTCTGTCTGAGTAACACCCTGGTTACACAAATGTTGGACTTAAATCTGTCCTCAATCGGTTAATTATGTCTCTCATCTGATAGGTTGTCATCGGTAACTGCATTCTGACTTAATGGGTAACCACATATCGGCGATGAGGATCGGTGATGAATTGGTTGATTTAGCACTGTCATCTCTGATTGGTCTCCGATGTATCACTTATCACAAGCTATTGGGAAAAAATGAGTTTCATCGGTGAAAACTAATGGTCTTTTCCCATCGGTGATTCATATTTTGTACATCAGTGGCTTATCAGAGGCATATCAATGATATCGGTCATAGACAGCTTGTCAATTGGTTTAATTTTCACCGATCGAGAATTTTAAACATTTTAGAAATTTGATCGGTTAGTTTTTACCAATGAAGCTCATCTTTTCCTAATAGCTTGTCATTAGTGATAAATCTGTGGCTAATCGGAGACCTCAGTGCAAGATAGGTGATCATCAGTTCTGTTTTTAACTTGAAAAACAAACAACTGATCTATCACGGATCCCCATGTGTAACTGGGCCCTAGGTCAGCCATCATTTTTATTAGTGTGTTGATAAACAGGGAAAAATCACTATTAAAAATTCAAAAGAAATCTTCATACTTCAAGTTGAAATCAAGGATCAGGCTGACTTTGTCTACTCATGCCCTGGACATCTAACAAGAATTTAATATTCAGTCATCTAAAAGTAACATTATATATTTATTTAATGACAGCATTAACATTATTATTATTTGTCATTCATACAACAATCTGATTTAAGTCCCTATCTAAAATCTCATTAGACAAACTCACAGTGAGGGTCACTTTCAGGTGATATTTGCGTTTATAATACTCATGGCACTACTGAGAATGTATCGTCCAATCACAGGCTATGAGCAACATGCATTGTCAGAGAGCTCAGAAAACTTGATCTAAAAATAGAATTTACAAAATGCTAATCCATTAATAGTGTTTGATCTAGATGAAGTTATAAATTGGTTGGTCTATACTAGTGTCATCTGAAAGTGACCCTCTGTGGGATGTCAGGAGAAACTATGACAACAATAATAGGATATCTGTTTATTGGAGATTATAAATTATACTGAGATCCATGCTGCACTAGTCTCTCATTTTAACTATTTTGTGGTTATATTAGACATTTCTTTGTCTTTCAGGCCACTGAAAATGAAATATTTGTGAACATTATAATGCAGAATGTTAGTTTAAGCAACCACGTTTCAAAACTATTTCAGTCACATACTGTTTCACCATTTCATTGTCATTTCATTTGCTTTCACAGCCTGATTTCACAAAACTTTTAAAAATGTGTAACTACACAAACATTAAAATTGTGTAGCTGCACTCTATTCCTGACATTTTTAGTCAAATATGCTCTAGTGCCAATGGTAAAACTATGGACATTTTAATTTATTGAGAATTTCTGGTATGGTATGGTATGGTATAATCCAGAATTCAAGTGCATGGGTTTTTCTTGTGCTACAAGCAAACTTTTATCATTACAATAAACCTTATGTGTACATAGAACACAGGGGCTGATCCAAGATTTTTTTCTAGGAGGGGGGGGGGTCCAAACGTTTGAAACACAACCATATTATACACTGCAGTATAACGAAGCAATATAATATATATAACAACAAAACTATTAAATCAATGTTTGACACAAGGGCAAGCAAAGCAAGCCCGAGAAAAAAATTCTTCTTGCTACTTAAAAATGGTTTACAGTTAAAATAATACACATCATGCTACTTATAAATGGTTTACAGTTAAAATAATACACATCGTGCTACTTATAAATGGTTTACAGTTAAAATAATACACATCATGCTACTTATAAATGGTTTACAGTTAAAATAATACACATCATGCTACTTAAAAATGGTTTACAGTTAAAATAATACACATCATGCTACTTAAAAATGGTTTACAGTTAAAATAATACACATCGTGCTACTTATAAATGGTTTACAGTTTAAAAAATACACTCATAGAAGTGTATATTTTGAAAATTTTAGGGGGGTTTGGACCCCCTGACCCCCCCCCCTCTAGAACTGCCTTTATGCTTAGAATTAATTTGAGTCTCCTATTTTCAGAAATAATGTGAGATATCTCATCAGTAAGGTAGAAAGACCCAGTATTTTGAGATCTGGATGTCATCTATTGACATAAAATCTTAATGAAAAATGAAAAGAATACTTACTCAGACATGTTTTTACTTAGGGAAGTTTTTTGAAACCAGGCTCACTTTATTCTAGACTTCTAAAATCATCTCATAACTATCATTCACTATATGGATCAATCACATTGTTCTGCTTAATATATAATCAGATGTAACCCTGTTTTAGTTCAACCATTTTTATTACATTATGACCTATGGTGTACTAATAATGCCATCATTTTTTTCAGGTACGTATGGTTTGTTCAGCTGAAGTTTTACCTCAGGAACTCTTCACTAAAGGAGCACAATGTTTACGCGAAGAAGATAGAAATCGTCTTCTAATGGATGACCTTGGACTAAAAGCAGTAAAAATATTTTTATATATTTTATTTCAATTATCATCATCAATATTTCATATTCCAAACTCAATTTATGTTTTTTTTCCAGCTGAATAGTTTGATTGTACAAGATGCATCCATGCAGAATGAAGTTATTTTACATATTATTGCAAGTATGCAACACAGGTTGAATCCTATTTTGCTGTGTTCACACATTTTTATTACAACTTTATTCTTCTGCATAGCAGCGATATTTTTACCTCTGCGTCCCGCGTCTCTGACGCACAATTTTAGCTAAAAACCCATTGCTTCTGGACATGTGCGTCATGCTGGACGCATAACGCTATGGAAGTGGCAAGTAGATGTGTAACGTAATAATCTGCAGACTGGCACAAATGACAACTCTGCTCGGAGTTCAGTGTGATTAATAGCTGTAAAAACAACATTACACCGTTAAACGTCTTCTGTTCTGAATATAACGACATATTTCATTGGTTCTGTGTTATCAGTGACCAATCAAACCGACTTTTATATTGTAATCAGAAGTTGATATCAACAGGCTTTTATCGAGGACGTAATTTAGGAGTCTTCACCTCGCTTTCTAGTTAAATACAGGTGTTATGTTTCTTATATATAAAAAAGCGTTTGGTACATTAGAGATGTTAGTTATAAATCTTCACAAATTTTTACGCTTAGATGTCATTAGTTTAATACTTTGATTAAAAATTTACCACCAAATCTTTGCCATACACAGTGAGGAATGGTAAAAGTACTATTTCAGACAATTAAGGTCCTAACTTTTATTATACCTTATCAATTATTACGAAGGTTACGATTTATTAATGAACTTTAAGTCAATACGCATAAAAGCTAACTCTAACTAGCTCATTTCAGGATGGTTTCTCAATTATATGATGGTTGGATCCATCCTGTATCAGTTGATGGTTGGATCCATCCTGTATCAGTTGTTTTAACATGATGACGATCTGCGCCGTGAAACATAATAAGTCTTATTTTGTGAATTGGTTATCAAATAATTGTAATAACATTGTTTTCTTACGAAAAACGATCAGAATTACTGAAAGATGCATTCAGGGTAAATAAAATGATTGCTGGTGGTTTTATAAAAAGACATCTCAAGAGTTGTGAAATGCAATGTATATCAACTACATATGCATTATCAATAATATTTATTGTTATGAAAAAAACTAATTTCCACCATTATTTATACACCATTTAGGACTCTTGCTTGAGAAATATTTTTGATTCTTTAAAAGTTGCCATATGAGTCATTGACTATTAACTTTTGAAGCCTGAGTTAGAGACACATGTTGGATAATTCTTGTGATTTCCTAGCCAAAGAAATTAAAGAAATCACTAGACTTAAGTTGTGTACTAAAATAAACATAGTTTGTTTGGTGTATGATATTAACATTTCAGCAACTTTTCAAGTTTTACATAATTATTCCATCTGGCAACTGATCATTTGGGCAGACAGAAAGTCTGACCATATATGCTTGTTTAGCTGATAGTTTGAAGTCTTGGACACAGACTGAGTCTGAGTCAATAAAACATGGAAATCTTAACTTCAATTTTTTTTGCTTTCCTGCAGTTTTGATTTATGGAGTTTAAAAGTTATTAAAAGTAACAGTTCATAAAGACATGTAACCCTCTGATACCTATACTAAAAGTGGTATAAAAATAGATGTTTTATTGTATATGCAGGGACCCATTGTTTCCATCATGGACCCATTGTTTTAATACATGTGAGTCCTGTCGGACCCATTGAATTCATTTCTAAAAATATCGCTGTGCATAGGTACATTCAGTACAAAGCTTTTCTGCTATAAAATCCTGTCAATATGAGTTCCAGATCAAATATATTGCTTCATAGAAAGATAAAACCTTAATATGTTGGAGTGTTGTTAAAAAAACAAAAACAAATAAATACAATACAGTGTCACTAGTTAGAACCTGTTTCATAATCAAGCTATAAAATCAAATCAAACTGAACGTAATCTAACCAAAACCTTATCCCACCCAATCATGTTACTCTAACCTGAGATGGATTATACCAAATCATGAAACTTGGAATAAGACAAAAATACTTTCAATTGGTTCTAAGCTATGATAAGTGGTATAAGTTTTACCAGAGATTTCATGATTATTACATTTAAGAGTCTTTCTACGGAGCCCCTAAAAGGACATTTTGAAATACTTTTTTTATTTTCAAAGCTATTTCGTTTAAACGTAATATTATTTTGTTTAAACGAAATATTATTTCGTTTATTCGAAATATTATTTCGATTAAACGAAATAATATTACGTTTAAACGAAATAATTATTTCGTTTTTTCGAAATAATATTATTTCGTTTTTTCGAAATAATTATTTCGTTTTTTCGAAATATTATTTCGTTTAAACGTAATATTATTTCGTTTTAACGAAATATTATTTCGTTTAATCGAAATAATTATTTCGTTTTTTCGAAATAATTATTTCGTTTTTTCTAAATAATATTATTACGTTTTTTCTAAATAATTATTTCGTTTTTTTCGAAATATTATTTCGATTTAACGATATAATATTTCGTTTTTTCGAAATAATTATTTCGAAAAAACGAAATAATTATTTCGATTTAACGAAATAATAATACGTTTAAACGAAATAATATTTCGTATAAACGAAATAATATTTCGTATAAACGAAATATTTCGAAAAAACGAAATATTATTTCGAAAAAACGAAATAATATTTCGATTAAACGAAATAATATTACGTTTAAACGAAATAATATTTCGAAAAAAAAAGAAATAATTATTTCGAAAAAACGAAATAATTATTTCGAAAAAACGAAATAATATTATTTCGAAAAAACGAAATAATTATTTCGTTTAAACGTAATATTATTTCGTTTAATCGAAATAATATTTCGAATAAACGAAATAATATTTCGTTAAAACGAAATAATATTACGTTTAAACGAAATAGTTGTGAAAATAAAAAAAGTATTTCAAAATGTCCTTTTAGGGGCTCCGTACTTTCTGCCTTGGGACATTGAACATTAAATACAAGCTTGTTTTATTATTTCTGTAATAGCATAATTATTTATGATTGAGTGGATTGAAAGTTTATGAAGAATTACACAATTTATATGAAGTATAATTGAAATGAATTAAATAATATGTATGAAGAATTTAGCTTGTTATTCATGTGCATAAATACTTGTACACCGTTGCTAATTGTTGGCCCCGATAGACTTGCTACTAAAAACTGATTGTCATGCAAGTAATGAGCTATAAGAGATGATAGTTTTAAAAGGACATGTTGTATGCCTAGTAAACACATACATGTACCAATATCATCCAATTCTTCTAAGAGACTGTAATATTATTGCAAGTATTATATTCATGACGATATTTTCTATTTCTACAGGATTCAGAGGACGCTTTTTCTGATGCTAGTATATTTACTGGAGAGGAAGAATTGTTTGCATTTGAGAGAACAGTATCACGTTTAACAGAGATGCAGACAGAAGGATATTGGGCTCACAGAGATATTTATAGTGTCGACTCTTGATGATGGCTTATATTTACAGAAATTTTTTATAGGAAACCATTTTATGTTTCACATTTCTACTACTCAATTGTGTATTGGCGTTGACAAAACACTTCTTGGTTAAGTTCTAGGTACATTTTGATCTTTGTACCCCATTTAAGGATTCACTTGAAACTTCACACACGTCCACTGGGCCATTGAAGCAAGCACACTGTTGGTGGACTACTAATGTTTATTGATATAAACTCTGCATCATGTGATAATAACTATACAATTTTAATATTATTTTAATATATTTAGAAATGGTTTAATATAATTGAAACTGACTTATAAAAGTGATAAACATTTATTATCCCCCGCCGATGGAATCGGGAGGGGGATATAGTTTTGGCGTTGTCCGTCCGTCCGTCCGTCCGTCCCTCCGTCTGTCCGTCCATCCGTCCGGCCGAATTTCATTTCCGGAGTAGTTCTCTGCAACTACTGGCTGGAATTCAACGAAACTTTATGGGAATCATCAATATCAAGAGGAGATGCGCATGTGGTCAGCTTTTTTCGGATCAGACCCTTTAACTCAGAGTTATGGCCCTTGATTAGTTATGTAGTATGCATATAGAGTAAAAGTCGTTTCCGGGGTAGTTCTCTGCAACTACTGGCTGGAATTCAACGAAACTTTATGGGAATCATCAATATCAAGAGGAGATGTGCATGTGGTCAGCTTTTTTTGGATCAGACCCTTTAACTCAGAGTTATGGCCCTTGATTAGTTATGTAGTATGCATATGTAGTAAAAGTCGTTTCCGGAGTAGTTCTCTGCAACTACTGGCTGGAATTCAACGAAACTTTATGGGAATCATCAATATCAAGAGGAGATGCGCATGTGGTCAGTTTTTTTTGGATCAGACCCTTTAACTCAGAGTTATGGCCCTTGATTAGTTATGTAGTATGCATATAGAGTAAAAGTCGTTTCCGGAGTAGTTCTCTGCAACTACTGGCTGGAATTCAACGAAACTTTATGGGAATCATCAATATCAAGAGGAGATGCGCATGTGGTCAGCTTTTTTCGGATCAGACCCTTTAACTCAGAGTTATGGCCCTTGATTAGTTATGTAGTATGCATATAGAGTAAAAGTCGTTTCCGGAGTAGTTCTCTGCAACAACTGGCTGGGATTCAACGAAACTTTATGGGAATCATCAATATCAAGAGGAGATGCGCATGTGGTCAGCTTTTTTCGGATCAGACCCTTTAACTCAGAGTTATGGCCCTTAATTAGTTATGTAGTATGCATTTAGAGTAAAAGTTGTTTCCGCACTACTTCTCTGCAACTACTGGCTGGAATTCAACGAAACTTTATGGGAACCTTCAATACCAAGAGGGGATGCGCATATCGTCAGCTTGTTTCGGTCAGACTCTTAAACTCAGAGTTATGGCCCTTGATTAGTTTTGCAGTATGCATATGTAGTAAAAATTGTTTCCGCGCTACTTCTCTGCAACTACTGGCTGGAATTCAACAAAACTTTATGGGAATCATCAATATCAAGAGGAGATGCACATATCGTCAGCTTGTTCCGGTCAGACGCTTTAACCTCAGAGTTATGGCCCTTGATTAGTTATGCAGTATGCATATAGAGTAAAAATCGTTTCCGCGCTACTTCTCTGCAACTACTGGCTGGAATTCAACGAAACTTTATGGGAATCTTCAATACCAAGAGGAGATAGGCATTTCGTTGCCTTGTTCCGGTCAGACACTTTAACTCAGAGTTATGGCCCTTGATTAGTTATGCAGTATGCATATAGAGGAAAAACATTTTCTGCGCTATTTCTCTGCAACTAATGGCTGGAATTCAACGAAACTTTATGGGAATCATCAATATCTAGAGGCATATTGTCGCCTTGTTCTGGTCAGACCTTTCAGCTCAGAGTTATTGCCCTTGATTAATTTTGCAGTGTTCATATAGAGAAATATTGCTATTTCTTTGCATAGCTGGATTGATTTCAACAAGATTTTATGGAAACCATCAATACAGAAAAGAAATTTGCATCTCATTGGCATGTCCTGATAATTTTTATTAACATGGAGTTATGTATGTTCCCTATTATGGTTTTATGGATTTTTATATTTATTAATAAAGCCTTATGTCTCCAGTTGTTGTGTTAGTAAAAACAAGTACTCGGCGGGGGATATAAATTCAACGAATTTGCTTGTTCTTTTTAGTTTGGCTTTATTATTTGGTTATCATTATGAATATACCGGTAACTAAATATGATTATGAATTTATCATTTTTAGTCACTTAATGTTTTCTTTGCTTTTTGTGAAAGAACATTATTCTTACACCAAATCTGGCAAATATTATCTACTAAATTATGATTATATATTTGTACAAATGTAATATTCAATGTTTTCACTGATATAGATTTTTGTACAGCAATTTTCTTGATAATATTTTATTCATGTGTTGTTATTTTATTTTTGAGTAATTTTTACAACTTGAACAAATCTTTGTTTTATTTTTAGGAGAGCAGCTTTTTTGTTATCCCATTTATTTATGTTACTTTATTGATTTTCAGCTCACCTGAGCTTTAGATTATTATGTTCCTGTCTCTTTGTGTTAAGTTTTTTATTTTGAACTACCAATTAGGGACTTTAGTCAGTTATCTTTCCCTGATAAAATCTGATGCAATACAATTGGTAAGTAGGTTCTTACAGTTGGAATCCTTGGATATTATCATTGAATTCCTATGTAAGGATAACAAAATATTTCATCTAATATCTTTCTTGTTAATTAAGATATTAACAGAAGTGATGAAATTTAGATAGATCTTTACCATTAAAATACTTACCTTGAATTTCAAATTCAAATTAAATGATTTACAAAAAAGTTATTAAAGATTAATTTTGGCGAATTGACGTTGAAAAGTAAGGGTAAAATCCGAGTAATCCAACATATTTGACCTACCTATTTGAAGAGTATACTAGGGGAAATAACTGACTAAGGTCCCTTATTGTTTTGTTTTTAGCCAGTCAATATTATAAAATGTTATGAACAATATTTTAGTTACCTTCCTGTAGAATGTAATTGCTGTTGTGGGGCAGAAGTTACAACTCTAGATTTTAATCTGATGATTCCATTATCTGATGGTTAATTTCCAACCCTAGCAGGCAGTTCATATACTTGCCTGAATTATTGATAATAATGGTGACTTTCCTTCTTATTGGGAGAACTTGTTAGCTCCTTTTGTGAAGTTGCATACTGTTAAAAGATCAGTTTAGAGAGCTCACGTAAATAACCCAAAAAAGTGTTGATAAATTGCATTAATTGAATAGGAGATTGTCTTATTTTTTTTGTTAAGATGATTTTTATTTTTTTTTGTTATACATTCATTTTATCAGGATATTTCATTTATATTTTATTCATAAATTTAATCTTCTGCTGTGATCTATGCAAAGAAATACTGGTAAAAGTTTACAATTGACCTTACGCCAGAATACCTATGCTCCGCCCACCGATACACGTGGTACATTGTCCGACATTATCAGGGATTAATCTATGTCCCAAACCATTATCTATGTTTTGAAAGTAACAGGTTTAAATGCACGCTATTTATTTACTTGTCATCCGATTTCGATAAACTTAATATTTTTGAAAAGGGCATTGTCTTATCTATCAAATGATACATTATTTATGAATATCCATTCATAAAAATTCAAATTAAATGTGAGTCCATTTGCTCCAACAAAAAAAATATACGCACAAAGAATGAGCAAGTTGAAAGAATATACTTAAATTTGAACGCTGGTAATAGTCGTTTGGATGTACGGATTTTAAACAGTAAAACATGCAAAATATATTACATTACGTTAGCTATCAAATGATGTAGAGTTAATTAAAATATGTCGAGAAATAAAAAAGTTAAGGGGTGGGTATTAGGGGCTATCTAGACGGAGTTGTGTTCAAATACATGCATATCATTTACGAGATATCATATTTCCTAAAGATTAATTTGTCTGAAAATGGCATTGTCATAACTTTCAAATGATTCCCTTTTTTATAATATCCATTGATATAAATTAAAAATAAAGGTAGGTTCATTTGCTCCAACAAAAACATTATCAAAGAACGAATCTCACATTGAACGTTTGTAGGAATCCTTTATGAATCAGAAAACTGTTGGATACACACGAAAACAACTTTATATACATGTAATCCTTAAAATGGTGTATAGGTGATAAAATATGCTGAGAAATAAAAAGTTAAGGGGTGGATCCATAGATCTTTGTAGTACATTTTGGGGGTAAACATGCATGAAAAATGTAATTTTCAACCTGATTTATTACATACTTGTATTTATTGTCGTCAGATTATTATGTAGTTTATACTTTTATCACAGTATTTATAGACCCCATGTTTACATATTTTGACACAACTGACATTCTAATTTGTTTTATTGAGTTTATTTTGTAACTTTCACTGAGAACCCTATATAACTGTACATAGGGTCCATGCTAACACATAAGAAATTCGATGTCCGTCAAGACCAGATGTCGGACAAAATGGCGGCCGATAAGCCGCTTATCTTAGATAAGCATCAGGGTATCAAATGCCGGACGCTGATTGGCTAATAGGAGCTGTCAATCAAAGTCTGGCGTAAGGTCAATTTTACTATACAATTCATTGTACTTATTTTCGAACATTGAAAAAAAGCAGGTTATTGATAGCTTAACCTTTGTCTTCATATAGACTTGATGATTTATTTTATATGTTAATGGCAATCAAAGTGTATTAACTAAATAATCAATTCATTTCAAGAAGTTTCTGATTTAACCAGAGCCAGATTTAAGAGTTATGTGTATCAAATATTTATTATATATTTACTGATATTAATTGTTGAATTTATTCTTTACAAATAAAGTATAGAGGCTTGTGTCAAGACTCAGAAAAACATGGAAATTTGTTTGTTTTTACTGTTTTAAACTTGACATATTCTGGCATAAAGGAAAGGGTAATCAACATAATGCTTTTTTCTTATTGTGCATATTAACTGAGAAATAAAATACATGGAGCATAGTAATATTTGTAAGGAATACATTTAGGAATGGAGAGCTCTAGGTTCAATCCCACTCATGTAGGTGCTTACTTCCTTTGGGCAAGTATTCAACCAGTGATTGATTCACCAGTATAACCCAGTATAAAATGAATACTATTCAAAACTTGCTCTCTACAGTCATTGAAAAACTATCTGCAGGGTGATCGAAATGGGCATACAGATTTATTATTTGTCATATGCAAAAAAATGATAGTAACATTCAAAAGAGCAAAATCTTTGTTACACATGCATGTATAAGCCTGTGAAATATAATAAGTTATTATAGAGATGCTTATCAGTAATTGGTTATGGATAAAACTTTCCATTTTGGATTCGTTTTCCTTATATGAACATATGCTTGTACGTGTAGTGTTTTAAAGTGGGAACAATGTTGTCAACTTACACTTGACACACTGTCAAGTTAAGGAAAGTACTGTCAGAAAATATCAACACAAACCTTGACTCTATTGCATGTAACTAATGCCATTGTGTGTCTCATCTGGTACATTTAGTATGTGACCACATAGATATGTATAGCAAGACTTAGTATCTCTGGTTCATGCCATTGTGTATCTTATCTGGTACACATAGTATGTGACCACATAGGTATGTATAGCAAGACTTAGTATCTCTGGTTCATGCCATTGTGTGTCTTATCTGGTACACATAGTATGTGACCACATAGGTATGTATAGCAAGACTTAGTATCTCTGGTTCACGCTATTGTTTGTCTTATCTGGTACACATTGTATGTGACCACATAGGTATGTATAGCAATACTTAGTATCTCTGGTTCATGCTATTGTTTGTCTTATCTGGTACACATTGTATGTGACCACATAGGTATGTATAGCAAGACTTAGTATCTCTGGTTCACGCTATTGTTTGTCTTATCTGGTACACATTGTATGTGACCACATTGGTATGTATAGCAAGACTTAGTATCTCTGGTTCACACCATTGTGTGTCTTATCTGGTACACATTGTATGTGACCACATAGGTATGTATAGCAAGACTTAGTATCTCTGGTTCATGCTATTGTTTGTCTTATCTGGTACACATTGTATGTGACCACATAGGTATGTATAGCAAGACTTAGTATCTCTGGTTCATGCTATTGTTTGTCTTATCTGGTACACATTGTATGTGACCACATAGGTATGTATAGCAAGACTTAGTATCTCTGGTTCACGTCATTGTGTGTCTTATCTGGTACACTTTGTATGTGACCACATTGGTATGTATAGCAAGACTTAGTATCTCTGGTTCACGTCATTGTGTGTCTTATCTGGTACACTTTGTATGTGACCACATAGGTATGTATAGCAAGACTTAGTATCTCTGGTTCACACCATTGTGTGTCTTATCTGGTACACTTTGTATGTGACCACATAGGTATGTATAGCAAGACTTAGTATCTCTGGTTCACAATGGGAATAACAGTAACATTAATGATATCATTTATTACAACAACATTTAGCCTGTACATAAATTTAATAGTGTTTTCTGATATCAATATAGTTTTACAATATATAGTATCATAAGTTGTATAAGTACACGCTTTCAACTGTACAATATGTAGAATTCGTGAAAATTACAGAATGACAGATAACAATACATAGTTTTACACATGTATGTACAAGTTCAGACGTCAACACGTAAATGTAAATGTCGTACTTATATATGCACAATGTATGAGAGTACCGATTTTGAAGAGTAACAAATGCATGAACGTGTTCTTGGTCATAATTATCAAAAGAGCACAGAGACAACATACACACTCCAATAACTATATCAGATTACACCTGTAGACGCCCATTTCCAAATGTCAGCTCAATTGATCAATAATTAGTCAGCGCCTAACAAAGCTAACATGATAATTGACACTAGAACAGTAAATATACTAAATGCTATAAATAGGAAACAATCTAAACCGTTCACAACTTCTACCCATGTATAAACCTTATCAGATTTGTTTACATCTTCAAATGCTTCAACAACATTGTGTTTGTCTTCTTTTTTGTCTTCCACTGTTGTGACTTTTGTCTTACTTTTTCTATATTTGTCTCTACAATATTTGAACTTTCCAAGTTTAGCAAGAACAATCAACCAGTTTGGGATGGTGGTCTTCTTTTCATCAAATGTTGAACATCGTATCAGGATTTGTGTGACCATTGTGATTACTGTACTCTCAGCTGTCATTATTATGAGGTAGACTGATAGCAAAGACACAGGCGAAGAGGTTGGCGGCATAGTTGCCTCTACCAATGTTAGAAACACAGCAAATGATAAAAATATAGTGACAGAGTATCCACTCTTCTCGCCTTCAGTGCAAGGTAAGCAAAATACACACAGATTCAAAATAGACAACATAATGACTGGCAATACTACGCTTATAACAGTAAACAATGCCTTCCTTTGAAGTTCAATGTAAAATGTAATCTTGACCTCGTCGTCCAGAGCTTCAACTGTGTAGGAAGTATCAAGTAAAGTCCATAGAGGACTTTGTTCATAGTCCTCAGTGATAACACCACCAGCCAGTCCAGTCAACATTACCTGTATACAATAGAACACTTCTGTTAGAGAATTGTAAAGCATGTTTATGTGTGTTAGGTTTCTATAATTTAATTAATTAAAAGAAATAAGACACAGTTGTCAATATAAATTATAGTATAAGACACAGAGACGAGCTTAGATGTGCTCCGATTAAATAATTAGTGATTAAGCACGAGTTATTTTATAATATAGATCTAAGAATGCACCAAAACGAGTGTGTATCAGCCGTTCTCCAGAAATGGTTACCATTTTGAAAAACACGTGTCTCCAGGTCAGTAGGGAATACTTCCCGTTCGGGAAACAAGGGGATTCCCCTTCAGTGCTTCCCGATCGGGCAGCAAATGTCGAAATATTTCCCGATCGGGAAGGATTTTGGCCTTTTTTGACGTACCTTACTAAAAGTGACCGCTGCATAAAAGTATTTAACCTACAAAAATATGAAAAACACCATCTGATACAGGAAAGATGTATCTGAAATCCTACCGAGTCGTTTTCTTTTAAAATGCCTACAATTAAAATAATCCGAAATTGAAATTCAGAAAAGAAATATGACTTCAAAGAAAAAAGTTGTTTCCCGTTCTGGAAACATTGCTTCCCGATCAGGAAGTAAGTTATACTATTTTTAATATAGTTTGTATATGATGCAAAACTAATTTCAGCAAGAGGCCTGTCTATTTACTTGTAAAGAATTTAAGGCTATATAGTCCAGTATAAACATTCTGATTTCCTACCAGAATAATCTGATCAAAACAAAATTAATTGTCCAATTAAACTTTAATTTATGTACATAGTTATATATTTAGTTAAATGAACTATATATCACATTCAAATACCATAATATTTGATTCATTCCCTAAATCTGTAATTTTATGATAATTTTATCAGAAAATTAAAATGAGCCAAGGCTGGAAAGTCTGGTATTCTTTGTTGTCCAATGTTGGTACTTAATTAATTGTAGATGGCTGGACTTACAATGTTTTTTCATTACTCTACATATGTATATAATTCTAACCCAACGAGCTATGAAAACAAAAAGCAATATGATATTCTTAAAATAAAGCTTACTCTATATTTGAAAACAAAATGACATAGAATTAATCATTTTGTAATACATAAGAGCCATTCCCTGTCAGGTATATGTTTTGTATGTTAATTAGGGAGATTGAAGAATAAAATTTCTGCAATATGTTGAATGAAGAAAATAATTCTTAAGTATTCAGTATGAAATGGTTATCGACGAATCCATAATTTCTAAAGCACCATTAAACAACATTTCAATTTTCTAAAAGCAAGTGTTTTGCATGATGTTTTTTAAAAGAATATGTAAATAAAATCAACGAGCATTTATGAATTGAGAACAAATAAATGCTTTAAATGGGATTACATACTGTAAAAAGGTTATTGGACCTCTTGCAGTCTATTTCTTGTGAAATAACGATAGAAATTATGATGTGACTGTGCTTTAAGCATTCACATAATTTTTCTTTGAACATTGAAACTATTACACATATCCTTAGATGTGCGATGTTTATGTAAGTCATTTGGCCTTTGTCCATTTTAACATATCCTTAGATGTGCTGTATTTATGTAAGTCATTTGGCCTATGCCCATTTTAACTTAGCAAGCAAGATGGAAATATGATAACCCTTTCTTCACTTAGTTAACTTGTAAAAATAGTTTTACAATACTGCTCAAACTTAATTTTTATAGCAAAAGATATACATATGGCCGCTAGGTGTCATTGCTTACTCCTTAATACAATGTAGTCTTATTTTACTGGAAATGCAATAATTCAAGTTAATGTATAATAATAGGAAACTACATGTATAACAAATGAATTGACCCACATTAGAAATTTTATGTTAGTGTTTATTGATAAGTTTTTATCAGTTTACATTTGTAAAAATCGTTAAGTATACGACTGGTCTAGATTAGTTGGTAGCATACTAATCTACTGATTTAGGGTTCAAGGAGCTTGGTCATGAAATATTTTCTACGACTATTCTCCCTCTCACCACTGATTTTAAATCATGTAGAGCAGCTTTCAGTAACTGACCAAGTATGTGCTTAGTAACTAGTGAACTGCTCAGTTAAGAGATAAGCCTTTCCAAAAAAACAGTGAGTATGTTGACTTACAGCTGTAATATGAAACATAACATAAACAATGTGCTGCTACGGTGTTAAACCCAATCAATTACTTTACATTTATACTCATGTGAAACCTTTAAATTAATTATAAGTAAACTTATAGGAATATCTTTTAGGATGTTATGATTATACATATACGAGGGGCGATTGGAAAGTTCGAGGAATTTATTTATAAATGATACACGGGATAACATAGGAAAAAACAAAATACATCATTCTGTACGTTTACCAAAGACTGATATAAATTATAAAACCCAAATATTTTCTTGATACATTGGATAATAAAGTTTTCACGAAACATTTTACTACACTAGTATACGGTACTTGAAGCACGCCGACGTCATCACTGGGTTACTTAAACGTCAAAGTCAAGTATCCTATTTACTTTCTGCACATAATCACCACCTATTTCCATACACTTTCTATGGTTTTGTACCCACAGATTTAATGTAACCTTAAAGTATTCCTCACTGAATGAATAAAAAAAAATATTGTGCAATACAGCACATTGTAAGCCATCAATCCTTATCTAAAAGCTTCTCCACTCACGCTACCTTTCCAACAGTGACTGTCAGTATCAGTTGACATAGTCTTTCTTCATCAAATACCCATGCTCTACCTTCCCTGAACCTCTGGTGCCATTGGTAGACAATTGTTTTTTCACATGTTTGTAATGTATCAGCAGTTTTAATTTGTTTAAGCGTATCTGCAGGTGACAAATAGAGTCAAACACAACAATTTATGACTGCACCCAACTCAAAATCATTTGTTGACGTCATTCGTTGTTTCGAAGCCATGACTCTAAAATCTCTGCTATGCAATAACCATTCAAAAGAATTTCATGAAACTTTCAGGAAATGATTTCCAGACGTCACACTAGTGTAATTAATGTTGGCGCATAATTTGCAACAAAATTGAGTGCGTAATAACATGTTGATTGTTTTAAAAATAGGTGAAAAATAGTGTGCTTCAAGTGACCAAACAGTGGTTGCTATGGATACCATTTATTCTTTCTACATATTGATAATCTGTTCACCAATATAATTTTTAAAAACACAAATGAATTGTTTTATACTTAATTAAGTTTTAATGTGATTTGACAAAAGGGTAAATATTTTAGAAAAGAATTCCGCGAATTTATCAATCACCCCTCGTAAAAATGAAAAACGTGATTAAATTTCTTTACAATTCCCTTTAAGGGACACCTAAATAACTATAAATTACTATGAACGGTACATGTGAAAGGTGTTTCTTACATATGCGTTGGAATCAATGCAATATTTCCATTAACAAAAAAGATGTCTATAGCTGAAGTTTAATTTGGATTACATACAAACTATATTAAAAATAGTATAACTTGCTTCCTGATCGGGAAACAATGTTTCCAGAACGGGAAACAACTTTTTTCTTTGAAGTCATATTTCTTTTCTGATTTTCAATTTCGGATTATTTTAATTATAGGCATTTTAAAAGAAAACGACTCGGTAGGATTTTAGATACATCTTTCCTGTATCAGATGGTGTTTTTCATATTTTTGTAGGTTAAATACTTTTATGCAGCGGTCACTTTTAGTAAGGTACGTCAAAAAAGGCCAAAATCCTTCCCGATCGGGAAATATTTTGACATTTGCTGCCCGATTGGGAAGCACTGAAGGGGAATCCCCTTGTTTCCCGAACGGGAAGTATTCCCTACTGCAGGTTATATACGACTATATACACAACGTGAAACAATACTTATGGTTTTAATCATTTGGCAATGTTAACTTAGATTGTTGTTGCTAAAGTGGTACAAAAGAAACATTGAAAACTTACGCCTTTTGGCAAAAGTTTGCTAAGCAAAAACTTCAATAAGTAGAAAAAGGCCGTGTCTCCAGCTCTATTTTTAATATTTGCTTTGAAAAATAATTAATCTAAGGTTTGTTATTGCTTGTAATATGTATTTATTTTCCATATATGGGTAGTAACTTGTATGATTTTAAAGATATTCTACTGATACGAATATGAAATTTTAAGATTTTCTACTTTTTAGGGTTGTCTCCCAAACAGTCCTATGTTACCGTAACTATTTTTGGATGGTTAAATTACTTTCCAAAAGGTGTTGTTGTTAATTGTTAAACCGTTTACTAATACTACAATGAGTCAAATATCGTGGGAAACAAAGTTTGAATCTTATCTGTCCTAAGGAGAATGAACAAATTAACCCCAAACTCAAATTTTTAAATGTCGCATATAAGAAACTATGCTTCCATAACGAGCGTAGCACAGTTGCTATCGACAATATAGGTGTTTTTACATTGAATTGTTGTTTGCCACTGTACATTGGTGTGATCGAGTGCAAGTAACGCGTACATTTATTGTTACTTCTATATTTATTGAGGGAAACTTTAACGGAACACAGGGATTCCGTAACGACTATTCTCCGTAACAAGTATTTGGCATGCTATATGATACAATTTATGGAAGAAACAAGCTGTTATTGTTTTCGATATTCCTCTTTTGATCATTTGATCATGTTAAAAGCAAAATTAGGCCTTAGCACTAACAATTACGGTACATGTGTAAGAAAACACATTTTAGTGCAGGTACAGGATGAAGGATAAATATGAAATCTGTGTAATGGATGACTGTCATAGTATTAATATTACAATTATTAATACATTCATTGACATATTTCTTTAAGTGGAAAGAAAAAATGTTGATGTCTCTTTAATTGAGAATGAAAATTCATTTCGTTACGGAGTATAGCGGGCTTGTTACGGAACATAGATTGTAATAATAACGATTTATGTGATCATTGAATTAAATTGAATGCATTTAACATTATCACAGTACTTTTACTACGTAAACAGACTAACTGAACGTTTTCCAGTCTTATATGATGAAAATTGATGAAAATAGTTGTGTCCGTGGAGATTTTCATATTTGACACACCTGTATGTGTTTCCAATTTGTAACAAAACAATATTTGTGTAACCAATTTATGCAAAATTATGGTCATAACAACAATAAAGAATATTTAACAAATTGGCAATGTCTGAATCGAATTAACAATGATTCTTACACATTAAAACAATGACCTAAAAATCAGCATGTCTAAAGATTTGAGAATGTTGATATCATTCAAAAGTTTCATTTTATCTTGTGCGTTATCAGTTGAAATTTCCAGTTATTGCTTCGAAAAAATGTCTTTACCACTGATGACCAATATCAACATGTGCACCCATCAGAGACGTTGCACAAAGACAATTTTAAACGTCTCTTGCACCTACGACACATATATTCAAAATCCGAATAAAACAGCTAGGAATTTCGGAACGCATAAAATATTATGGAATATCTTATCAAATTTCTTTAAAGACCACATCTGCTAAGCTAACTTTCGATACCATACTATTTATTATTATTTAATGATATTCTTACTTTATTAACTTTTATCATTGGGTAAGAAACAAGTAAATACTTTAATAAGTGATTGCAGTATTTTAATGAAAATAAGATATATTACAAAATAAATTTAGCAATACCAAAGTGTTTGCCAGTTCAGTTTTAGAAATACTTTGTAAATACACATATGACAAAACAGTTTCCTTTCATTTTAGGTATACATCAAATGCAATGTTTGACCAAAGTTAAATTTAAGCTAAACTATGCATAAAATTTATAAAAAAATGTTTCTGGATTTGATTTCATTCCAAAATGTGATTGTTAATATAAAAATGTTTCTCACTAGTTTTAGTCTGATCGCGTCCTCGAGTTTTAATTCGCCCGGATTTAAAATTACCCATTTTACTGCATAATAGTTATTTGGCCTACACGGTCACCAAAAATTATTATGTCAAACCCAAACGAATAGGTTGTTAATATAATCATTTCCCATCGTGGTGCTTAGCATATGTTCCGTAACGCCACTTAGCGTAGTAATTTTTCGCAAATAGCTAATTCATTGACTATTTATAATGTTCATCACGATCAGTATATTTCATATATCTACATGGTATACACACTAGAACATATCAGTAAAAGTGCATTTTAGTTAGGTTAATACCATCATACTTACTTCATATGTCTCATTTGTTATATTCAAAGCTCAGTATTATTGTAATTTTGTAATATGGCAACACTTAAACTTAAATTTTGTTAAAAACATAAGGAAATACTCTGTGCTGTTAATAAATCATACTTTTGTATTGTTTAATCGATATTAAAATGCAGTTTTGTTCGAGTTGGCAAGACTTTCTAATTTTTACTATGTTCCGTAACTCCATGGCACATCAAATATGTCATTATGTATGAGCATACAGTGTCATATTTCAAACTAATTTACATTTTATTTTGTGCCTTATATGTTGTAGTTTTCATCAATTTGGAAAAGAATGGTCCACATGTCTGTATGTGACAAATACACATGTTGACATAATTGTGTTACGTTATCTTATCTTAACAACAAAAAATGATGATGACTTCTACATGCGCTATTCTGACAATCATGTATATATTGCGAAGTAGTTTGCTTAAATTTGTTTCACTACTCACCATTGAATGATATTCCATACTTACATGGACAGAAATACAGACTTGCATTTTAAAACTAGGTATCTACTACTTGAGCTCGTGATTCTATGCTCCGTAACGTAGGAGTTGACGTATACTTTTTGAACTCGTATATCTTTCTCAGTCTTAGAATGGTGTGCGTTATATTTTTGTTTCGAGACCACGAAGGTTTGAATTTTGCAATTATGTTAAAAAATAAATGTTTACAGTAAGTTCATTTTTCGACATTTCACTTTTCAAAATGGTAACGATTTCTGGAGAACGGCTGGTATATTTTATTCCACGACAAAATAAAGAAATCAAAGACTAAAGCACTAAATTTTATTTGAGTTACAGTGATAGTATTTTTACTTGGATTCGATTATTTTCTTCTTTAAATTTGAAAAAAATGGAATTTGACTTTGGCTCCTGGAAACAAGAAGCTAAGTCAGGGTAAATCTTAATAGGCCTACCATTCATTGACCCTAGATTGTGTATAAAGTGATCATTCATGCAGATAGATTCTAATTAACTATTATATACTAGATATGTTGGCATAAAAAACAAGCAAAACATCACTATTTAATTGTTATTTGAAGTCACTAAATTTTGATATGGACAAATGCTGAAATCATTCTATACCGATAGACAGAGTTGACATCTCTATAACACTCATCGCACTTATTGGCGATTTGCCTTCTCGCAAGTAATAGTTGGTTGTCATGTGTCTCTGAAGAGTTTAGAAATTATTGCGCCTGTCATACCAGAGGACCTGCTTGAATAGCTATTTCTATACACTGATATACTTAAACATATAAAGAGTTAAGAGTACGTATTTTTATTTCTAACATATGGTATTAAATAATTAAATACAAATAAAAGACGGCGAATTCATTGTATGATATATTCATTCTAATCAAACTGTACGTCAAGCTCAGATTAGTATGGTTCGACTACAAAGATTTCACAAAAAGGTAAATATTCTAACCTCTGATGGCAAGTAGCCATATGCAACAAAAACTAGAGGACATGTCTGTTTATCAAACGGAAAATACTTGATATTGACGTTACAAATAGCAGAAAATATCTGAAAGAAAAGAAAGATATTTGGATTGAGGATTATTTCTGTGTGAGGGCCTGTCCAATCTGAAATATACATTTGTATTCCCAGGTGTTTTAAGACATCTAAATGGTTTTATAATATGGTTTAATAGATTATTAATCTAGCTCTTAACACTTTTGCCCCAGATTTCGGAAGTTCAAAAGAGTATTGACCTCCAAAATCAACGTTGGATGTCCATATTAATATAAATATTGTGTTAACAAATACATGTAATAAGATTATTACTAGGTTCAAACTGATTTATTATACTTGTTACTAGTATACGATTATTACTTTGTACAACAACCGATTTAGTTAAGAAATAAAATATACAAATATACATGACGTGTATGTTTCCTTACCGTATAAAAATATTCTAGTGTATGCCCCTATTATGTATGTAACATGGACGTATATTGTAATGTTTATCGGGGTCTGATGATCAGTTTTTATCGCGACGAGATTTCGGGCTCTAATCCCACTATGAGCGATTATTGAAATCGCTGATCTCGACTGTCCGTAATCTCGGCTTTTCCAAACAGATGGAGAACTATCGAGATACTGACATTTGTTATATTAAAAGACTCATTCCCACTTAGAATGTACATTTGATGTCTCCAACGTTTATCATGTTTCCAGGAATTTAACTTACAGAATTTATGTAAATGAAATGCATATTTACAAGTGATAGTGCTATAGTAAAAGTATAAACGACATATTTCGTAAAGAAAACTTCGATTTTTCAAAATATTGTCTCTTAATTAAGCTAGGGTGTAGAAAAACCCTATGTCTCCAATGACATATTCTTACAGTTAGCTTCAAATTGTTAAAAAATTCAGACATATTTCCAATTAAACTATATCTTTAATATGTCAATTATTACTAAATTCTCAAGAAAAACACATATTATACTGTAAATTCAAAAATAATTTTCCACACCCCATACAACAAACGTTGTCTCCAAACTCCGATAACGTACGGGACATTTATTTAAAGGCTTCATTAATCTCACAGCTTTGCACACTTTACAAACTATTTTTGTGTAAGTAAAGTCCATAAAGTTATATCCTAATGATAAGATATTCATTTTAGCTGACATTTTATTGGTATCGGCAATTTATGAGCTCATTTATTAAAAAATGAATCGTAATTTTCACCACGTAACGAACGGGACAATTAGTAAAATCAAAATATCTAATAAACCTTTTCAAATAGATATATAAATTCTTCACTAAACTGATCTTCAATGATTAAATAAAAAGTTTATTAAGTGTTTTTATAATTCATTTAAAGTGCATATTTGTGACACACAAAAAAACACTAAATACAAAATGAAAAATAACGTACGAGTCCGTAACGTACGGGACAAAATGTGACACAATAATTGATAATCGTCTGAATATTTATGATAAATTGCTTTTGTAAGGTTCCTTAACATGCATTTAATCTTCACTGGCGAAAATATTATGGGAACGGCAATTATTATGAAATTGATGATGTTCAAAAGTAACTAACAAGAGTGACGGGAAAATAAGTTATAGTACTTATTATTTGCAATAAATGATGAATAGTTTGCATTGTTCTTAATTGAATACCATCTAGCTTTAAAATGATAAATTAAAACAATGCCTCGTTTGATCAAATTATAACTTTAGAATCATTTTAGCACACACTGCAATAATTTGATCAGGTTCATACATTATCTTACTTATTTAATAACGTACGGGACACTGTAGAATTGTCTAAACATGCATTTGCCGGATGATTTGATGGTTGTAAATCACATGTTACCCCACTACTAAATAGTTTTTATTAGTTTATGCGTTAGTTCGCTATATTTCTTTGTTAAACTTGTCACAAAATTGTTGAATGTTGTTATCTTGGAAAAATGAAAATGGTTCGCGTAGTTATTGTAATTGAGAGATATTATTGTAGTTTTATATGTAAAACACAAGTACATTGAATTGTAAAACAAATTACACAACTATGTAAGTTGTATTCTTGCAGTTTAACTTAGTTATTAATAGTTTAGATGACCAAACTGAAGTATATAACGTACGAGCCAATTTTGCTAACGTACGGGACAACAGTTATATTCTTTATTGGTTGCTTTGTGGTGGTTCACATGCACACAACGTTTTGTTATAACACTAAGACAATGGTATCTAACTATTTTAAACAGTTTCATTCTGTATTTAAATTGTTTGCATCGTTCTGGAACAGTTGAAAAGAATGACACTTTTAAAACAAATAAAACTTATGAAAATAGCGTATTCAATATTTATGTTTTTCTGAAAGTATCTGGCTTACTCTTCAGTCTTAATCATTTATTCCGAAACATAATACCTTATAGAATGCAACCGTATTGAATTTCTCAAGTTTGACCATTACTACTTTTAAATAAGTGAAATTTACAGCACATGTTCGATTTTCATAAGCACATTTATTAATGGTAGGTGTGACCTTACACCAGCCTATAACTAAAAAAGTAGTTTAGCCCAGCTGAAAAGATTTTTATACTGCGTGCAGAACATGTCTACAATGCCTTTAATTGATTTAAAACTCATATTTGATGACATGAAAAAAATGAAAAAAAATATGCACATATGTCCACCTTAATTGGGATTGAGTCTAAAAATAATATTGCCGTATGGTTATTTAATTGTTTGGTTTTTTTTAAATATTTTGTGTCAGTTAATGATAGCGATTTTAGCACAATTCTTTACGTACCTCCGAAGGAAACCATTCTACTGTTCCATTATTCCATACTTTAACAGTTAATGATGAATATCCAAGTCCTGATGCCCCGGATTGTGAATTCTTTAAAATTATATTTGGTTTCCATAGTTCATCCTTCAAAATAAAGTTTAAGCAAATTTAAAATGAACAAAGCATTTTCACAACAAGACACGCAAATAAATGCTATACAGGTAGGCTACTTTTCCATGTACCATGATACATGTACATGTGTAACCCGATAAAATCTACGGCCCGATCTCAGATTCGAACCGACGACCTCTCGACTCGTATGCAGGCATTCTACCCACAGGCGGCCGGCGCGGTCCCGAAGCAAAAATACTCTATACATGTATACATATATATATTGTGTGTTTGCTTCAGGACCGTGCCGACCGCCTGTGACTTTGCCACGTCTCCTTTGAAGCTAACTTAAAGACAAAGGAGTACAAGTGCTGTATGATACCTATACTACACATATATAACATCAACATATGATGTATCAAAATTAACATATCATGTGACTTCTTTGCGACACATCTATGTATTATCTATATCATGTCTGTATATGTAAATATATGTTGTCCTCGTGGGCCTAAATGCTTATAAAAACAAAAGTTGTACCCTTGTATAAGTCCAGTCTTTGCTAAGTTTTACTGTTTTCAATATGGGATGGACATGGTCCGACTTTGCTGAAGGTAAACAAGAACCTCGATGTATTTTTGCATCCACTTTTCTCCACTGAAGGAACCTCAAATGTTACCTATTTGGCGTAGATGTAATTAAAATTACACTTGCTGGAACTCATTACGTTGATTTCATATTAGATACATATATCAACAACGCGAAAAGAAACAACCAAATTTCCACAGATAGGAAAATTGTTCCCGTAATGTATCTCAATACAATAACACAACATTTTATAAAAAAAAACCAATGGCTATAACTACTTTAATATTATCAATGCTCCAAAAAGAACATTGAACTAGGCCATGCCAAATTGGAATTTTGTTAAGCGTCAACTCAAGTTTGACAGACCTAGGTACCTATTCATAAAAACACACAAATCGAAAACGAAAACACATGTCCATTCTAGCTGGTATTCACACTAACAACTTCTTGGTAGTACATGAATGTGAGATCAAAGTAATTCTATAAAAAAGTATAAACAACATACACATGTACATTTTCATAAATCAAATACACAGAAACAAGGAACAGTCAGTATTTCCTGAGAAAAATCAGCTATCTAATCCCGGAACAACAGAATTATTTAAGAAATTTCACCAACAAGTTTTTTTTTCCTTTTTTTGGATTGAGGGCTCTAAAACCTACGCGCACGCGGACGCTTAACAAAATTCCGGTATGTCATTACCTGTAGTAATTGTATAGACTGTAGACCACCATAATCAGCTGGATCCCATCCTATTTGTGTATCATTCCAGGATAAATCTAACGTTACTGATGCATATAGCACTTCCTGTACTACATCTAAATTTACTATATTTATTAAACTTAAACCAAAATTTACATCTGAAAAGTAAAACAATGCTCATAATTAAGAAATGAGTTTTAAGGTATACACGTATTTTAGTTAATACTGATCTCGTCCTGGTATAACATTAAAACTGCACGTTCACAGGTTTCGCTTGGTGAGAAATTTCTACAAAAAGATTCATACGTATTTGTTCATTTAGTCTTATGTATTATTCAGTGACTTATTCCATGTTTGTTCGAAAATCATGTTTGAAACAACGACTTTTTACAGTTACAAACACTTCACGGGTAGATAGGCAAACATCCGCGATACAACTGAAAAATTGTCGATAAGCAGCATTGAGCACCATATATTGTAATCTCTTCGAAAGACAAAGCATTTCGATGCTGTTGTTGGAACATTATTGCGTAGGAAGAACGAAGAAGATGATATCTCTACATGGTTATTATTCCGTAATTATATAGCCATATACACAATGCATGTTTTAGACCGTACATTGTATTTTGTTATTAAACAGTATTTTATTTACTTTTATAATTTGAAAAGTTCAGTGCCAATGAAGCAAAGTGATTGATTTTACAAATGAATGTGGGCATTTTATGTACCATTCTCCTAACCCAGAGGCTATCAAGATTCTTCATACTAGTATCGAGAATCTTGATAACCTCGGGATACGATAATGCTTATGTACGCGAATAGTACCTACCGACAGAGTCCGAGAGACTTGCAACAGGGCGAATTCTATAGTCGTAACTATTTGTTGTGAAAATATTTGTTCGTAAATCCTTTACATCTTGGATTGATTGGGAACCACCTTGAGTGACGAGAATTGACACCAACAACAGCACTAAAACATTCATGATTCTTAGGTTTTCTCACAACTAACAGTTGTATGTCCTTCTAGACAGTTAAAACTATAATATTTTGAGCCTAATATTCAAGCTTATAATATGTTTTATCTGCAATTTACTAAGATCTTTTATTGAAAGATTTTAAGAGTTCAATGCTACTTTACGTATTTTGAAAATCCACTCCGTTCATCTATATTTGTTTGGCCACTGTTCCTTTCCTCACTTTAAATAAAATATATCATTCAGTGCTTTCAATGCTTTGATTTATATATTCAGTCACCTCAGTCGGATACAACGTTTGACTGTATTTTCACTCTATTCACATGAATGAATTAAAATTGTTGCCATGAGTTATGTCAAACTTTAAAGTTAAAGCAGTTCGGAGTGCTCAGCTTAGTTACATTTGGCACGTTTGTATTCCACACAAAAATGAACTCGCAGGTTGAGCTCAAGTATTATTTTTTTATTCCATTTCATCAGAATATAATAACACAAAATTTATAATATCAATTAATTTATCAAAAAGTATGAAAGAACGAGTACTCGTAATTAATGAATCAATTTAAATTAATGTCTTAGTTCCAATTATATCATGATCATTAGTTCCATGTAAATTACTTCTACTACTTGCGTCATTTAGTCTTTAATCCCAATGTCTATCCACTTAAGCGTTATTAATCTAAGTTAATCCTATGTCCTATTTGAGGTCACAATGGCTATTAGTATTATGAAACAACTAAACATTTGATCGTCAAGACCGAAGTATACAGTTAATTTAAAAACGGCTTTAATTCAGGCCATGTCAAATAGTGTCAGTGATAATTCTTATTGACCGAAATCAACAGTTTTTACATCACTTAACTAATGGAAAGTTCATTTCTTTGTTTTTGAAAGATTTTAATAAAATATTTAAATAATGAAAGTAATAGGTCAATAAATATATAATAGAGCCAAGGAACTATTGAATGGAGACATCAATTATTGATAAACATAGTCATTTTTATTCTATGAAAACTAAAATATGCTAGTAAAGTATACATGTATTCATTCTGACGAACAATGCTTTTTAATAGGTTGTTATTGTAACAAGTCAGTGGAGATTAAACAGTTCCGGTTCATCGTTGGTTTATGTACATGTACAAGTATTGGAAATTAGACCAAAGTTTGGTTCAAGCCTGTTTTTTCATTGATTTTACTAATCAAAGGCGATCGACACGGCTCAGACTCAGAGTCAAACACGATTCGAAACGCGTCAAACACACTATACTCATATTAGGTGTTTTGGCATAGCGACTGCTACACGTCTGGAACTTTTCCACAAGAATGTCTCCGGATCACAGAGCACCAATGAGTCAGTACGGGTGAAGTCTTTATCAACACTGACTCTGTTTAGGATATTTAATTAGGGACTTTAGTCAGTTATCTTTCCCTGATAAAATCTGAAGCAATCCGATTGGTAAGTAGATCCTTACAATTGGAATCCTCGGATTTATCTTTGAAGTCCTATATAAGGCTAACAAAATGTTTCATCTAATATCTTTCTTGTTAATGAAGATATTTTAGGAAGTGATGAAATTTAGATAGTTCTTTACGATAAAAATTCTTAGCTCGAATTCCAAACAAATTGAATGATTTACTAAAAAGTTATTTAAGAGTAATTTTAGCAAATTGACATTGAAACGGAAGGGGTAAAATCCGAGTAATTCAACTAATAGGACCTACCTATTTGAAGAGTATAAAAGGGGAAATAACTGACTAAAGTTCCTTATAGGGATTGGTCAATAAATATACTTTATTCATTTGCATATTCTATTACAGTAATACCTTAATGTAGAAACTTCAAATATATTATGTCAAATTACCATGAAAACATTTGACCTAGCTTACACATACAATTTTCACCCTTCTTTCGACTTTTTCAACCGCAACAAATTTAATATCTTGTAGGTAATTTTGAGTTAAATTATATAATGTATGCGGTAATACATTTTAACATAGTATCACCTCCTTATACTAAACCTGGCACATTAGGTTTCAATGTATTTCAAATTAAGGGTGTATCAGTTTTTGAAATTGAAAAAATCGATCAAGTAGGTGGGGTAACTAAATATATTAAAATATCCATAAATTCCAAAGAATTTTGATATATTTTGTAAGTGATGTGTCAAGTGTTATAGACCCGATGTCAAAAAAAGTGGACATTTAGGATTTGACAATTGATAAAAAACGAAGTAAGAGTTTAACATCTTTTATCATTATAATCTTTAACATTAACCTATTTGGAAGTAAAAAATACGCATCGGAGATTTTTTTAAGGACTGTACTGAAAGTTGTCATGGCTTAACGAAAGGTAGTATAAATGTAAAGTAAGATACGTTATGATTTTTAAAATAAAATTTCTATATAGAACCGATAGACAATAGCAAATCTAATCATTATTTATTAAAAGGTATTTCATAGTTTGACGGTAAACTTTATGACAATTATTCATATATTTCTTATGACATGAAGTTCTATTTGTCCTTGATTTAACAATAAACACAATGATTGTTTTTTAAGTTGAAGGTGTTTCTAAATTAATTCGTTTTATTCAGGTAATACTCGCGCTAATAAAACAATAAAACCGTAGCACAGAAGTCAATGTAAGAACACACTAAAAACCCAGTTCTAATGCCGCTACTATGTTTCTAGTGTAAGGTTTACTCACTTAATTTGTACAAGGTAAATAATAACGTATCTTACTAAAAAGTATTAACATATATTTAAGGTAAATGTAATCAATAAGCAAAAATTATGCTAGCATTTGCTTACAAACACTTCAAAACTATAATCTAAAATTAAACTTAGTTTGTTTGGACAACAATCAAATGTTCACATTGGTAAACTTAAAAAGGTAACGTATCTTACTTTTTCAATTCACATAAGTTCCACTGCCGTTTATTTTAAAAGACGTTCTCGTTAAGGCACAATTTATGTTAAAATCAAAACAATGCTAGCTCTTTTGCTTCAAATATGTTTATTTATCAGAAAGAAGACTTATTTATTTGATTTTTCTGTAAACATTTATTTTGTATCTGTTAACGTATCTTACTCATTTATCAAAAACAGTTCATGACTTAAGAGTTCAAAATATATGGTCCATTTTCATATAACTTTACATATTATCTAGTTCTTTAGACAGCTGCTGTCAGCTTAATTGCAACAAAATAGTCGATTTGTTTTTCAACAAGGTAGAGGCTCTACAATTTGTTTTTAAAAGTCCAACTATCTAAATATATTTTCAACTTGTCCTTCTTTCTGCTGGTGTACCGTTTTGGACCGTGGCGTTGTTATATGAAATTAAACTTTTTCGATTACATTATTTGCATAAAAAGTGTTTCTTGAGTTTCTGTGGAAATATGTCCGGAACTATACCTGCACCATTAAGTTTTAATTTGGTTTTAGATCCTGGTGTGCTGGACGATGTTTTGTTTCCATTAGTTTTAGTCGTATGGTAATTCCTTTCAATCTGAATTCATGTTAAGACTTTTGTATATTTTTCTTTTTTAAGAAAGGTATATAATTTTGTTTAAGCGCTTTCACCTGATCATTTCAATACCAACTTTTGTATGCCGCTGACCTTTGTCTTAAATCTACAAGGTGGCCCTTTGTTTTTCTAGGTCACAAATTTGCATTTTTAAAAAACAATCTTGTTTTGTCTATTTGTCGTGTTCATTGGACTGATGTACTTGCTCAAACTCTATTCAGAACTTTTTCAATATTGAATTTACCTGAAACCTTATCTTTCTTTCTCATTTAAACTTGTAGATTGTACTGGGTGCGTAAAAGCTTCATTTGTAATGCATTCTTCTGTTGTTGTTTTTTCCTAAATCATTCGGAATGGGTTTTTTTGCAGATAAATTTTCTTTTGTTGAAATACTCAGACATTTTATTGTTACTTTGTTTGATTAAGCATTTAATTTTGCTTCATATTCAGGAGGTATATTTGACCATTTGTCATTTTTCATTTCTTGTACCCTTGCTGGTATTAAGCTCTAGTCTATTTTCACCTCCTGTACATTAGTATTTTAAGATACATAAGCTGGAAAGAAAGATACATTAACCTTTACTACAATGTATAAGTTTTGTCAAATACTCAATGAAAGAAATGTTTTTTTTAGGTTTTATATCAAAAGTTGTCCCTTTTACTTTATAATACTAATAAGTTAACATCCTATAAGTTTGTATTTGCTTGTTATATCATGTATTTTAAACAGTGTAAGATACGTTAACATTTAGTAAGATACGTTGAACAAGTTTGTTTATGTCTGTTGGAATCAATTAGCAAATAAGACAAGTACAATGCATACAATTGTTCTGACTTGTCTTTGTTTCACATGAAAAGCAAGTTTAACTGTCTTAAATATAAAAAATAACTAGAACGCTTCAGTTTTCTGGAGTTGTCATAAAATGCTTGATTGTTTCGTCATAATCGCCAGGATTACTTTACAACTTCTGTTTTGAGCGGAAAGTTTGGTAATTAGCAATGCAATTGGCTAGAAAGTAAATCCAAAGATGATTTATTTTCGATAAATATTGAAATATCAGGTACGTGTTAACGTATCTTATGTTAACGTATCTTATTGACATTTACTATTTTCTACCATAAAGTAAGCATATCGCACTTTTCGAGGATGAAATATCTCTGGATTATGCCTGCATGAAGTAGGCATTGTGAAATTAGGTAACTCTGCCTGCTTTCTGTACTAGCTTATGTGTTGTAACATATGAAAAGTTAACGTATCTTATTAACTCTTACAGTAACACTTTAATTTTTCATTTTTTTAAAAAATATGGTTAATCTGTATTAGATCTTAGACGCCAAAAGCCTTTTTTATCTCTTACATTAACCACTTGGGGGTTTATATTGGCATAAATCCGAGTGAAATTGCAAATATTTGGACTTAATGCATGTTGTCCATAACTGTTAACGTATCTTACATCCAATTTGGGGACACAGGAAAATAATTTTTAATTTTCGCCAATTTTATTGTCTGATTTCGGAAGGTTATGTTTTCATTGAATTACCCCAAATGACCACTAGTAAAGGTAACATTCGCAGCAAAACGGTATATTATTTCAAAATTTTATATTGTAGTTAAAACAAGTACCCTATGCAGGGACAACGCAAAATCAACAGTTTTTGTATTTTTGGATTAAATTTTTCACCAGAAAGTATGTTCAATGAGGGACAAAACTCTTGTTGAAGGTACATATATGTTGTATACATCATCTAATGAGAAAAAATCTCAGATACCTTCTGTTTTTAAAAAAATGTGGGCGTAATTCTCTCGTTCCTAGAGGCTGTCAAGATTCTCGATACTAGCGTTCTTGATAGCCTCGGGGTACGAGAATGTTATTATACGCAAGTATTTCGTGATCTGATATTTAGCTATACATAATGTATAGTATATGTATTCTGTGATTTTTGTATAGTTGTATATTTTGTACATATTCAATGTATATGCTCTTCATTTGAAGGAGGAAATAAAGATTATTATTATTATTAAGGCTAAAAATTTGCCAACATTACTAAGTCTGGTGTCAAATTGTGTATGCAAAACTATTACAGAAAACACGACATGATAAGGTTTAACACGCCTGCTCAACTTCCTCTGATATTTTTCTGGCTGGTCAGAATGGACTTTTAAATGTGTTTATGAGTCAAAACTGTGATAGTCAACCAAGAGTCTCTAATACCAAAAGTGTTTGATTCGTTATTCCTAACCAGTCAGAATGTTTTATGGAAAAAAATCGAGTTAAGGTGTAAGTTTCTAATATTTCCCTCAAACAAGCCAAAATCAGTAAAAAGAAGATTTTCTTAAAATAATGCCGAGTTCTACATTCATATTTCGATACCAAGTACCAATTTAGATGATATATTTCAATAAAAGAGTATTATCTGTAATTTACCATTTTGACGTAATTTTTCGCTATAAATTCTCTTGCAGTTTCATTATAGTAATCTTATACAGATTCTTATAAAAAAATTTAGAAACGGTAAAATTTCTTTGATATTTCATATCATGTGCAGAAAAGACTGCAGAAAATTTTAAAACTGGTTGCATTTGTCTAACTTACTTTAAACTTAAAATATTAGCTTTTAAAGATAGAGCAATTTTTTGAACACTCTCAAAAACTCGGATTTTTGCTTGGGGGTACATGTGTACAAAGCACTACATGTATATGTTTATAAGTATTTGCCCAAAGTGTAATGTGATTATTCTAGTTTATCATGACATGATTGTGTAATAGGAAAATTGATTAAAATGTGAATATAAAACTGCAGAATTTGAAAACAAAATGTTTTTTCATTTTTGTCACAGCACAATTTACGGTCTCTTCGAAAATCAAGGGTCGCGTTATAAAAATGCACGTAACTTAAGTTACAAACGGTAAACTTCCCTAAACATTCACCATTCAATGTCTTTAATAGTATAGCTTCAAGAAACAATATCATAATAAAGATTGTAGATGGTCACCATTACAGTTCCAGAACCTTAATATGAAGTCCAATATCATATACAGTTAATCAATAATGAATAGTATTAGTAATGGGGAATTCTACCTAAATACAATAATATTCAAAACTATCATATATCCTCGCCGGTATACCTATCATGTATTGCATTTTGGTATGCACACGTATCTCTTTTAACTTATGCAAAAAGGATAAATTGTATAACCAACTACTTCAGTTTGAGTACAAAATTAGATGTATTATTCATTTGTTGTATTTTATAATTAGTAGTTCCCTTATCTGATGAACACGCTCATACACAGATGCGTCTACCATTGAAATGCATTCAGTTTATCTTTTTCAGTCGTTATTCATAATACTCAAGCAGTTGATGGCAATTACGATAATTCAAATTAATTTCATCACAAATAAAATGTAAGTTACTCATGCAGCAGTGAGGTCAGGTAAAATCAGCGGGGAGTACTTAATACATATCAGTAACAATTTTAAACGCCTCAGAATAAATTTCAGCCAATCATAAATCAGGTTTCAACATATTAGGATATCACAGGGGCGGATCCAGGATTTTTTTCCAGGAGGGTCCGAACTTTTCTAGGGGGGTCCGAACAATATACTCATTTTGCAGAAAATATGCAACATATTGATAATAAAAACTACATAACCATTAAATCTATGTTAAGCGCCGAGATAAATTGCTTCATGCCACTAAAAATGACTTACATGCAAGAAATACACAAATGGACAGGTACATTTTCCAAATTTAGGCTTGGGTAGGTCCGGAACCCCCTGACCCCCCCCTCCGCTGGATCCGCCAATGATATCAGGTTCCGTATGAAATGATAAGTAGTGTCATCTTATGTAATATCAGCGTTTCGATAACGACGAGAGTAAGTCACATCTTCGGATAACAAGAAGAAATAAACAACAAACATCAAGAATAATATGTAGTTATAACTAAACTATATTTACTAAAATTCGATATTTTAACTGAATGAAAACAAATGGAGTTGAAGAAAAAACATTTAGTTGTGACAGGCATGATTTTAATTAGCGTAATTCTCATCTGCGGTAAGTTCTTTAAATTTTATTGGGCGTTTTCTGGCAAACAATAGCATGTAAATATATAATTGATACTTTAACACAAAGCATTTTAGCTAAAACAGTTTTATATAGGCTTTTTCCACTGACAAATACCTATTTAAAATACTAAAAAATAACTATCAAAATTCGCCACTAACTCGTCGTCGGGTGAACGAAACACTGCTCTATCTAAATTTTGAAGAAAAAAAAACTAGTTAGAGCAGTGTTGCATTTATCAGACGATATGTATAATAAATATCAGATATATATATATGTATATCTTCACTTATTGTTACCACGGCGCCGGTTTAAAAATTCCAATGTATACGTGAATTTTTTTAACTTGGCGCGTCGATTTAAGAAAAGAATTGTCAGTCAATAATAGGGATGGATAAATATACAGAAATACCCTGTTAGAGTACTGCAGTATATGAGGTGAGCCGTGCACTTGCGTTTTTGGAACGATGCTAATTTAGCATCGTTCCAGTGGTAACAAGAAAGTATAAGATTACTCTTTTCACGCTTCAACAATTTTCAACATAGACAAAGAGGCGTAGTTCAAGCGTGAAACTCATTAACATCTCATTTAAATGTAATACAACGCTGGCTTGTGTTGTCGTTCTTGAAACTCTTCAGGAAAAGGGAGGTTACTCTCAGGACGTATAAATTTTGCAATGGAGACGAGACAATTCAACCCGTAGACAACTCAACCCGTGACAACTGCAATGATTACTTGTTGGAGTAAAAAGGGCCTACGATGTTTTTGACAATGCCTGTTATATGCGTAACATAATTACATCATTCGATAGTAATAAACAATATTAAATGATCGTATTATATTAAGCAGTGGCTAGAGTTACGGTACCGTAACTCTAGACCAAGGTTCTAGAGTTACTGAAGTTCCGTAACTGTAGACAACTCTAACAGGGTTGGCTAGAGTTACGGAAGTCAAATAACATGCGTATGTTTCAACTTTTAAACGTCGGAAAACTTGTTTACATTCATTATTACTCGAAATAAACAAATATTTACCGACGTGACTTATCCAATTGTTATTACACCCGCCATTTTGGATATGACTAATACACTTACCGGATGTTTAATATACGGCGATATGACGTTGTCGTCTTCGAAGTGTCACATTAAAAGTTTACTTGAGCGATTTTAAGTTATAGAGTTTGATTATAATTTGGAATGAATATGTATAAGTGTGTACGGAATTTTAAACAAATATTTATAGGAAATAGACGATTCTTAAGAGTAATTTTAATTGTGAATAAATTGCAAGTGCAAAACGTCAATTTGACTTAAAATTCGTGAACAAAAATGGGAATGTAGCTTGATGCAAAAGAGCTTAGTACTTGGGGGAAAACCTTAAATGAATTGTTAGAAAGTCGATGTTTTTGTGAAAAAATTCAGCTTGTCATTCCACACCAAATCTTTAAATTTTTAACGAAAATATCAACGATCTCGTTAAAAAATACCCATTGATAACCAAAAATGAGAAGTTGTCAGCTCCTTTTGCTTAAAGAAAATAGTCCAGAATAATCTTTGGTTTGGTGAGATATGTACTGTACATGACCCTAAAATGTGTTGATGAAAATTAATTCTTTGACTGGTTTATTTTGTTTGATAAAGTAAGATAAACCTTGCCATGAGCAAACCACTTGAGAAGTCTAGTGCTATCCTTTTGTTAAATTCTGTTAATTGATACTTAATACATTATTTTATAGATAATATACATAATAATATATTCTTTAATCAAAAAATAAGTTCAGGACATCGTTCCTTCAGCACTCCAGTGCTTTGATTGGAACGATGTTTTAACATCGTTCCAATGGTAACAAGAAAGTATAAGATTACTCTTTTCACGCTTCAACAATTTTCAACATAGACAAAGAGGCGTAGTTCAAGCGTGAAACTCATTAACATCTCATTTAAATGTAATACAACGCTGGCTTGTGTTGTCGTTCTTGAAACTCTTCAGGAAAAGGGAGGTTACTCTCAGGACATACAAATTTTGCAATGGAGACGGGACAACTCAACCCGTAGACAACTCAACCCGTGACAACTGCAATGATTACTTGTTGGAGTAAAAAGGGCCTACGATGTTTTCGACAATGCCTGTTATATGCGTAGCATAATTACATCATTCGATAGTAATAAACAATATTAAATGATCGTATTATATTATGATACTTATGTCAATACATTAAGGACGATTTTTGGTAGTTTTTGTGCGCACCGTTCTGTGCATATCTAAAACACGAAGTCAACGTTACAAATAAGGCAGTGGCTAGAGATACGGTACCGTAACTCTAGACCCAGGTTCTAGAGTTACGGAAGTTCCGTAACTGTAGACAACCCTGCCATGGTTGGCTAGAGTTACGGAAGTCAAATAACATGCGTATGTTTCAACTTTAAACGTCGAAAAACTTGTTTAAATTCATTATTACTCGAAATAAACAATTATTAACCGACGTGACTTATCCAATTGTTATTACACCCGCCATTTTGGATATGACTAATACACTTACAGGATGTTTAATATACGGCGATATGACGTTGTCGTCTTCAGAGTGTCACATTAAAAGTTTACTTGAGCGATTTTAAGTTATAGAGTTTGTTTATAATTTGGAATGAATATGTATAATTTTGCACGGAATTTTAAGCAAATATTTATAGGAAATAGACGATTCTTAGAGTAATTTTAATTGTGAATAATTGCACGTGCAAAACGTTAATTTGACTTAAATTTCGTGAACAAAAATGGGAATGTAGCTTGATGCAAAAGAGCTTAGTACTTGGGGGAAAACCTTAAATGAATTGTTAGAAAGTCGGTGTTTTGTGAAAAAAATTCAGCTTGTCATTCCACACCAAATCTTTAAAATTTTAACGAAAATATTAACGATCTCGTTAAAAAATGCCCATTGATAACCAAAAATTAGAAGTTGTCAGCTCCTTGTGGTTAAAGAAAATTGTCAAGAATAATCTTTGGTTTGGTGAAATGGCTGCTGTACATGACCCTAAAATGTGTTGATGAAAATTAATTCTTTGACTGGTTTATTTTGTTTGATAAAGTAAGATAAACCTTGCCATGAGCAAACCATTTGAGAAGTCTAGTGCTATCCTTTTGTTAAATTCTGTTAATTGATACTTAATACATTATTTTATAGATTATATATACATGATTATATATTCTTTAATCAAAAAATAAGTTCAGGACATCGTTCCTCCAGCACTCCAGTGCTTTGATTTTGTTTTTGTTATTTTGCTGTTTATATCTTTGAACCGTGCTGAATAAGAATCCGAGTGATGTCACCCAGTCATCCTTGAGCAATTTACCTTCAAACACTACATGATGTCAAGTATATCTATGCCATTTTCTAGCATTCTGTTGAGGCCTGGATAAATTTGATTCAGTTTTTGTATCTTTGATATCTCAGAGCTGATTAAGAAACTTAGAGATGGCATCCTGCACCTTGAGCAAATTGAATGATTTGCAAATTCGCTAATAACGCAACAACCAGTTATGATTAGACTTAAATATGTGTCTGTATCCGTGTTTGTAGGGTCTAGCTATCATATGATACCACCTTCAGCATAATCAGATGATTTGCATTTACAAATGTATGCTTGTGTTTTAAGTGTAGGGATATAGGTATATTTCAATACAATTACGATTACGCAGCATTACCATTTTTACGAAAACTAAAGAAAAAGCATGTAGTTTGTAAATATTTAAAATGAAGTCACACTTGAAGAATTTTCACAATATCTCTACTTATGACAAACAATAACAAAAAGTATTCTACATATGCTTGTATGACATGTATATCAATGCAAATTAGGTGTATAAAGTATATTGATATCCCCTAATCTTTACATAAGTTCTTGTATAGAACTACGGTATTCTACATAAGCTATGGTCAAGTAATGCTTATCATACTTATATAAACATTGGATACATATTTTTCACGGTCATTAGATTGTCAAGAATGTTGTTTCCCTAATTTCTCAATTTATTTATTGTCTACTAAAAACTTCCATGCTTCCGTACAGATCTGTTCGAATTCTTATTATTACATGGAGATGATGGAAAAATTTACCCACTCTTCTAAGTTGTAGGAACAAGTAAGAAAAAAATATACCCACTCTTCTAAGTTGTAGGAACAAGTTAGAAAAAAATATACCCACTCTTCTAAGTTGTAGGAACAAGTTAGAAAAAAATATACCCACTCTTCTAAGTTGTAGGATTAAGTTAGAAAAAAATATACCCACTCTTCTAATGTGGGAACGAGTTAGAAAAAAATATACCCACTCTTCTAAGTTGTGGGAACGAGTTAGAAAAAAATTTACCCACTCTCCTAAGTTGTAGGAACAAGTTAGAAAAAAATATACCCACTCTCCTAAGTTGTAGGAACAAGTTAGAAAAAAATATACCCACTCTCCTAAGTTGTAGGAACAAGTTAGAAAAAAATATACCCTCTCTTCTAAGTTGTGGGAACGAGTTAGAAAACAATATACCCACTCTTCTAAGTTGTAGGAACAAGTTAGAAAAAAATATACCCACTCTTCTAAGTTGTGGGAACGAGTTAGAAAACAATATACCCACTCTTCTAAGTTGTAGGAACAAGTTAGAAAAAAATATACCCACTCTTCTAAGTTGTAGGAACGAGTTAGAAAAAAATATACCCACTCTTCTAAGTTGTGGGAACGAGTTAGAAAAAAAAATTTACCCACTCTTCTAAGTTGTAGGAACGAGTTAGAAAAAAATATACCCACTCTTCTAAGTTGTGGGAACGAGTTAGAAAAAAATTTACCCACTCTTCTAAGTTGTAGGAACAAGTTAGAAAAAATATACCCACTCTTCTAAGTTGTGGGAACGAGGTAGAAAAAAAATACCTACTCTTCTAAAGTGTGGGAACGAGTTAGAAAAAAAATATACCCACTCTTCTAAGTTGTGGGAACGAGTTAGAAAAAAATATACCCACTCTTCTAAGTTGTGGGAACAAGTTAGAAAAAAATTATCACCTCTCGTAAGTTGTGGGAACAAGTTAGAAAAAAAATTACCTACTCTCCTAAGTTGTGGGAACAAGTTAGAAAAAAAATACCTACTCTTCTAACTTGTGGGAACAAGTTAGAAAAAAAATTATCACCTCTCGTAAGTTGTGGGAACAAGTTATAAAAAATATCGACCATGTCACCTCCATGCTTCCGTAAAAAATTGTTCTGCAAACAATCTTCTGATATCGGAAAGAAACTAAGTAAGGATGCACTCAACTGATGGAAATTATATACTATGCAAATTAGCAATTAGTCAAAATTAAAGTCGCAAATTAAGTCATAGGACAAAATGTAAGTAGCCATGACCATGTATAGAACCCTTCGATTTCCAAATTCATTTCCCGTCCGCTGCAGGTCCTGACCTTCTTTGAAAATCCAAAATCATTGTCTCACGATAAAGCGCTATTAACAAACGAAGCCCAAAAATATATAGACTGTAAATACTGAGTTTAATATATTCTTGCATAAAGGTCAAGCTCATGTTAATATTGTCGGACTATAAAACATTCGAATTACAATGTGCAATAAGGTACGAAAATCTAGAAATAAATGTCATAAACATGGTTTTGTATGATGGAAATTCTACCCTAACTATTGGTCTATATGTTTTATTACTTTTTCAGAAAGAAGTATAAACTATCAAGTGAGCTTTACGAAATTTTTCCATCCAGAAATTACAAGTTCAAGTAGCACACACTTCTCTAGCACTAATGCAGGAAACGAATCATACATGTCTACAGTAATCTCATCTAACAGAGAAATGATTTATAAAAATCGAAGCCAAGTTGTCAAACATGGCTGTGAGAAATTGAGCAGCATTTCAATTAGACAATCGACAGTCTCAGATCATCTTCTTGTCGACAAGGTTCATAACATTTATTATTGTAACATTCCTAAAGTTGGGTCAACATTTTGGAGGCGTATATTGACTGTTATATCCAGCAATGGAAAACTAAAATCACCGTACGAGATAACTTTAAGTGGGGTTAGACTTCGGAAGATAAAACTCAGGGAAGATAAACAAATACCAGACTGGGAAGACAAAGAATCGTTCCTTTTCGTAAGAGAACCATATGCACGCCTGTTTTCCGGTTATGAAAATAAAATCTATCACCCAGGGCCAAAATTTTGGAAATCAGTAGGCTCAAAAATCGTCAACAAATATAGAAAATTACCAAAAAAAGTTAAATATGGCTATGATGTAACATTTCCAGAGTTTGTCCGGGCGATTGTAGATGCTCATGAAAACAATGAAAGAATTGATGGTCATTTTACTCTAATGTCTAAACATTGTAACCCATGTCAAATAAACTTTAAATACATTGGTAACTTAGAAACCATAGCAAACGATAGTGAATATATTTTAACTAGATGGCGCCAAAAGTTTAGTGACGTCACTTTGAAATTTGATGATTTACATAAAGAGGCAGGATTTGATACTGCACGTGGTCATGTTTTCACGCTGTTTCAGACCAAGTCAATAATACCAAAAACATTTCCGTTTAGAAATATGATGTTAAGGACGTGGAGAGACTTACAGATGCGAGGTTACATTTCAAAATTCACTGAATTTCCATACATTGGCGATGTTAACAATATTACATCTGGTGAATTTTTGAAGAAAATAAAGGATATAATTTCTAAAGCTGAAAATAGGACCGCACTTAAGCTACAAAGACACGAAGCTCTTGTTCAGGCCTACAGACAAGTACCACTAAAAGTCATGGAAAGACTTAGACAATACCTTCTACCAGACTGTCTTTTATTTGGATATGACGATAGACCTGCAGATTTGTTTGATAGATCCACACCATTAAATGACGATTTTCTGTATTTAGATGGTTTAACATCTAACACAAAATAATTATTAGAACAGTTTCTTACAGTTAAGATCCACTGCTACGGCCAACAAAACCGTTGAATCTTGACAATGGGATGGCTTTAATATAGGGATATTTTGCTACTCCAATTAAATATCCGGGACTTAAAAAGCAATAACAATCACAAAGTTTTAAAAAAAACTATCTTACTTAACTGTAATAAACTCATATAATTAAGTACATGTAATTTACTATTACCATTAACTTTCTTTATGTAATTGTATAAATTTTTATCAATGTTGATAGATGATGGGTATGTGAATAAAGCTTTATACATGTACAGAACCCACCAAAAGTTTGGAGACATTTTCACTCTGTAAGTCAACTGCATAGGTTTTATCAAAATTTGATAACCATTTATTTTGAATGAATTTTAGATTAGCTAATTTTTTGTTTGTTATGGTACTATTTGAAGTTGAGACTATCAAATTAGCTCAATATCTGTGTTACAGAATATAATTACATTGAACTTGGTTTTAGAGGCTTTAGGAGATGCTGAATCTTGTAAATGTGATGCATTCTCAAAATTTGTTTTCATTTTATCACCAATCATATTAAATATATTTTAAAAATTGTTATACCAAAACTATCAATGAAATTAAAGAATTTTGTTTATTTTTTGTCTCCAAACTTTTGGTGGGTACTGTATGTGAATCAAAATACATAAATTGACTAAATGAATATTTGTTTTGTGAAGGGGTTCAGGAATAGATGGTGCATTTGATATAAGAATAGAGGAAAAATTGTTGGGACCTGAAAAATTTATTTGACAGGTAATACCGCTTTACTGTACAGTTATTCTACATTTTCACTTTCCTTTCCTTAGTTTCTTCATGATATAGTCTCTATAATAAAATCATAGTCAATACAAAGTCATTCATACATTTGAATCCAATGTTTTAAGCTGGTTTAAGTCTTGTCCAGGCTGGTTACATACCTTCATGACAATAGTGAAGTTTTTGATCTTGTGGAAGGTTTGTTTGTTTTTGTTGGGTTTAACTCCGTAGCAACACAAACGGCGGTCAGTCAACTTACTCACTCCTCCCGGAAAGGCTATATCTCTGGATTTAGCTGTTAACCGACAACTAAGCGCATACTTTCGTCAGTGACTGACAACTGCCCAACATAATTAAAAATCATTGGTAGGAGGGAGAATGGCCTTAGAAATAATTTCATGACCAAGCTCCACGAAAGTATGCGCCACCCGGGAATCGAACCCACAACCTCTCGATCAGTAGACTTGTGTGCTACTAACTGAGCTAGCCGGGCGGCTATCTTGTGTAAGGGTAGGTGAGAACTGTTTATAGACAAAGTTCCAGGAAAGCTAGGTTTGGTGAGCTGGCCACAGTGTAATAACTAGAATGTGTTGGCACAGCTTTAAACTGAATCACTTATAAAAAATCAACATGTAGGTCAGAAAAAGAAAACATCCCACAAAATTATCATTTAACATCATAATATATATTTTAATAATATACATAATTTTAACACAATAATTGAACACAATGTGGTAGAAACACTAAACAAACATGCTGCACTCAGTTAATTTAGACTTCAGTATAGCTGAACTCGGCTAAATTAGATTTCAGTTAAACTGAACTCAATCTTAATGTCTATACAGCAGCACTTGGGTAATTTATTTTCTCTACAGCACTCAGGTAATCTAATCTCAAGTTCCACTGATAATGTTATTATCTTCACTTTGTGGAATTCATCATCTGATTTATGTTATCTGTAATATAAATATAATAGCTACATGTATAATGTACCAGGTACATCACGGTTTAAAGTCACATGGTATACAAAATGTACCAGGTACATCACGGTTTAAAGTCACATGATATACAAAATGTACCAGGTACATCACGGTTTAAAGTCACATGATATACAAAATGTACCAGGTACATCACGGTTTAAAGTCACATGATATACAAAATGTACCAGGTACATCACGGTTTAAAGTCACATGATATACAAAATGTACCAGGTACATCACGGTTTAAAGTCACATGATATACAAAATGTACCAGGTACATCACGGTTTAAAGTCACATGATATACAAAATGTACCAGGTGCATCACGGTTTAAAGTCACATGATATACAATAACAACTTATAAGGTATTTAAAAGACAAGAAATGTTAAGTGGAAACCACATTAAACCAGGATTTAAAAACTTTAACGCAAAAATAACAAAAGGATATAATCCATTATAAAGCCAGGTAGAGTTGTGGTTACTTTCAAAAAAAAAATGTTATCATTGTATGAAGTTTCATAAAGATCTGACAATTGTTAACAACACCGGACGCCTGACCGCCCACCCGCTTGGGTTTCGCCAATCTATAAGTTGATTTTTTAAATAGCACATAAAATTATTTCTTTCATTTCTCTGAAAAATCCCAACTGATTCAGTGAGTTCTGATTGTTAGCTCTACATTCTCTGCAAAAAACTTTATTTGAGCAGTAAACTAGGTCATGTGCAAAGTAAAATGTGCAGAAGATTCAGAGTAAGCATTTACACCTCAGGCTAATGAGGACATTTTCAGACAAAGAAATTTAAGTTATTTTATTCACTGTTTGATAAATCTTTTGGCTTCTGCAAGAACTTGACTACAACATTATGATCTGTCTTGATTATGACCTGAATCCAAACCTGCAGCGTGTTCAGTAACAACTGTTAGCTAACGTTAAGGGTACAGGAAACTCAACCCGAAGACAACTCAACCCGTGGATAACTCAACTCATAGTTGTGACAACTCAACCCGTTAGTTGGCGATTGAGTTGTCTCTGGTTGAGTTGTCTTTGAGTTAAGTTGTTTCAACCCTAACGTTACGGAACGTTCGGGGTAATTGAACAGGCTACTGATCATCAGATTGAACATCTTGTATACAAATCACAGAAAAACAGTCAGTGAACCAATAACTTGAATAAGTAAATAAAACCTGATTAATGTTTTGATATTAAAGGTGATGCTTTGAGTTGCTGTCATCCAGGGATTTTGTATACAGTAAAACTCGGATATGTAAAACCCGTGTGTCATCTTAAAGATATATAGCATGAAATTTAAACTATATCTATCACTGAATGTGATAAAATACCCACTCCCCACCAGGTGTTTGTCAAGAAATTGGGTGCTAAGAAAATGAGCAGACAAAATTTTTCATCAATAACTTTAAAAAAAACAATTGACCAAAACCAATATGGTATATGCACATGTCTGCCTGATATCTGGTATATGTTTGAAGTTAGAATCAAATCAGTAAAATAGGTGCTGAGGAATTGAGTGCACAAAGAAAGCTGCAGACTAACTGACCAACCATTCAACCGACTGACAAGCCAAAACTTTTTAAGGGAGTATAATTTATTAACTTGAAAACTATGAGCAGATACTTGACAGCCATTCCTATTTTTATTGTGCATTTGGTGTTTTTGGATGTCTTTTAACGATAGGTGCGAACTGATGCTTATATCCATGTAATATTTGCCTTATATTTTTCATTACAAGGTTAGATGTTAAATAAAACATTATTTGCACATTTTGGTTGTTGCATATTTGTTACATAGTCATTTAAGAATGTGAAAAAATAGCTATTTTGCTTGTCTCAAGCTTAGGTGTGATTAAAAACATCATGTTTACAAAAATGTGCTCATTAATTACAAACTTTTTTCATTTGCCTTCTATTTGTGAGATATGTCTGAGCTCATAATCGTGAAAAAAACTTCATTTTGAATCAATGTAAAATATTTACTCAGACTCATATGGGTGTCTCCATATTGATGTTAACGTCCGTTACCGAACTTTGACACCTTGGGTTGGATATTTCTGTTCATCCAATAATATTCCACTTGGCTCAATTTTCTCGTACTTCAAGTCCCCTTTTTATCAGAGCCTTGAAAACTGGGGAATCCTTATTCTTTTATTCCAAGTTTTGCTAAGCAAGTTAGTCAGTCATAATAAGTAAAATTTATTATTAACCTCCGTTGGTCCCTACAATTAAAGATCTTCTTTCTTTTTCGTTGGTCATCCAAATGTCAATGTAGATCATAATCTAGTGTATATATATCGCAATGAGTTGATAACATTACACTCAATCTAAACTAGAAAACTGACCAATATTGTTAAATTTCTTAACCTCCGTTACCATTAACCTCCGTGACTTTATCTAACAATCGTGTACTGATTTAGCAGATATCATGACCTGTCTGTATTACAAACACACTGGGTTAAACAAAGTTTGTTCCTCGCTTAATTGGACTAACGTCATGTTTCGAAAATTTAGAAAAAAAATATCTTCATGATAGGCTGTTACAGTGGTTAAGTTATTTACATAAATATTTTTTGGAGACTATGTTCCATTATTTCAATAATTGAGCGAGCACTGAAGACATTTAATGTCAGCAATTTTGCTGGAACAAGTCAATTATATGACCGAAGTTACAGTGGTATAGTACTCAAAATATTCTTTTAAAACCATTATGTATAGCATGGTAACGGATGTTAATTTTATAGCCACATGCTTTGGGGTAACAAGTTATGCCTTATTATGGAAGTCATTTGAAGTTCAATTCTTTTTTGAGTGGTGACATGAATGGTTACAAAATGCATAGTATATTTAGCATATGTGTCTTCTTCACTTATGTCAGGAAGTCCAAGGTAACGGATGTTAAAATTAGTTTTAAAGCCCCCACATTCTCTCATTGAAAAAGACAATGATGGATTTTAATTTTTTTCCACAGTCTTATCTATACAACCCCTTGTGTATAAACATAAGAACCCTACAATTATTTGTACCAAGTTGGCAAGAAGAAGACTTAAGTAACGTTGATACAATTAGTCTTTGGTAACAAATATTTAAGTTCAAAACATTCTTTCAGCACCTACATATCCACATTCCTCATAAACTGGAAATACATCATTATGCATGGATAACATTTTATTCTTTTTTTATTGGAATATTCCTTTCACCTTTAATATCAATGTCACGTGAGATTACTTGAAAAGTGGTCACCTAAAGGCCCTCTGTGATGTTCTCAGGGGAGTTTAGATAGGAACGCTGGCATTGGACAAGGCTGTCATTCAACATTGTTCTGATTTCTTTGATTGTGCTAAAACTAAGCAACGAGAAAACTGTGGGTCATTATTATTACGAATATTAACCAGCATACAAGCCTGATTGACTGAATTGAAAAAAGTTAATGTTGTAATCCTGGTGAGTGGCACTTTTAGGTCACATTCTGTAATCCCTATTGATCATTTGAAAATCAGGATAGCCACTAGTTAATTATCATGTAATAACTTTAACTGCAGAAGTAATGTATTGGATCTGAATGTAATCGATGATCTGTGCATGTTCTAAAACACAACTGATTCAGATTTAAGTGAACCAATTGAAACAACACTTGATATTGTCTAGACACATGGGGATATAGATGAGCAAGAAATATTGATATTGGCTTATTCTGTGCAACAGTTTATGATGGTGAATGGTCTATTGAGGTCATTAATGATATAAGCGCGGATAAAGTTGACACCAAAGTTAACTTCATGGAAGAATCTGGTAAACTGGGTAATTGTTTTAGATGGCCAAATTAAAAAGATGTGCTTTGGAAAGATTATAACACAATACTAAGATTACCAAACTATATCCCTTTGAACAGCAAAAACTCAGTTTAGGGAAAGCTCTGAAATAATTGAATGGATTGAAATGTTATAAGAAGCTTGAATAAACGTATAAATGTTTCTTTCGTTCTTGACCAAGCCATTTTGAGGCTATCATATATTCCACATGGAGTGACAAAAACCTCGGAATGACAGGTTTTGTGCATTAATGGTTTTTTTCCCAATATTTGCATAGTTCCATTCAATTTGTAGTGGGTAACACATTTCATGCAATCTATACATTATGGCTATGTTTACATGTACAGTCTTAATAGATGATAAACTGATCTCTTGTAGAAACTGGTCATCACTAATTATACAATGATTGAAATAATTTATGTGTTTTGTCTACTCAACCACCTGTTGTAAAGAGAAATGTAAAATAAAACTAGCTATCAATTACAACATTGCATTGGTCCAATAATCTGTCACATTATATTTTGTGGACTACATCTAGCCTTTTTCATAAAACTTAAACTTAATCAAGCCTCATGGTATTGTAAATTGCTTTAGAAAGTGTATGATTGCATACTGGATGTACACATATGTATATATGTATAGACAGACATTTATTAACTATTTTTTCTGTTTAAGGATATCCCTGGTGACTTCATTCTAATGACTTCATATTAAATACAATTTTATTCAAGTAAATGAATCTAACGGTTTTGTTTATTTGTAATAAACCTGCTGCTGTATTTTTTTTTGGGGGGGGGGGGGGGGATGAGGATTGATAATTTAAGCATTCACAAGAATTTCAAGCGTTTTAGGGTATAAGCATGAATTATTTATGTTTCGAAATCATTCTAGACTTTTGTGATTAACTTCCGTTACAATTTGACAACATTCAATACAGGCAACTTATTCCTAAAGGAACTTGCAATTTTAACTTAAGGTGGCTTTTTTGAACGAAAGAAGACTTGATAAGTTATTGAACACCAATTGTTCTGTTTTCTGATATGTTTTCTTGTATTAGGTATCGTTTGAATAAAAAGTGAATTAAAACCAAGTGAGACCGATTTATTTAGTTTTGATATGCTGTTACTTTGTGACATTTCATCCAACATATGTACTGGAAAGAATTTTGTAACTACATTGTAAGTCAATTGACATTATTTTTTAGTAGATTTAAACAGATTATAATTGAATATGGATTCAGTAGCTCCATAATTTACCAGTCGATAAAGCATTTAACCTCCGTTACCAAAGCAATTAGATCCAACTTCACAAGTTGGCATTGAAAATTAATGGTTGAGAGTTAATGAGAAACTCTTTCATATCTTAAAAGATATACATTTGTCTTCAAGAAAATCTAACTTTTGAGCAAATTGAAGAGGTATGATTTTTCACATTTTCATAGATTGGAAATGCACAAATAATATAGGAATGGCTGTTGAACACAATACTTACATAATACATCATGATATAGATTCTGTATATATTCTTTACTATTATCATTCTTCATATTACCAGGTGTTATTTGTAATTCATAATCAGGTCCATACTGTAGTAAATACTAGAATGTAACATAATATTTACATTATTTCTCTCTTGCAGACAGGTCGAAGTTCAAAATCAATTTTAACATCTTATATAGGTCAAACAAAATAACTTTTACAAATTTTGTTTTAAAGAGTTTCCATGTTTCTGCCAAAATTATATTTGACCCATGCAAATTCTTAGCACTAATAGACAAATTTGATACAATGTACTAAAATATTGTAACCCCATATGTCATAATATGTGTAAACAATAACAATATTTGGATGCTCTACATTGTAAACAAATCATTGACATCAGTGAGGCCTTGTTGTTATTGATTTGCTTCTAAGCCAAATGTGTATGTATGTTTATTATGGTTAATTTTGAAAACAACATTCAAACATGTGCATCTCAAATAAAAGTGAATACATATAAATTATAGCACAAGTATGAGGCCACTATAAAATGAGAGTTTCCTTTTTGGATGGAAATGCCAAAAATGCCATGCTCTTTTTGTTATACAATGAGAAAGCCGTCCGGCTAGCTCAGTTGGTAGCGCGCAAGTCTACTAAGGGGTCGTGGGTTCGATTCCTGGGCGGGGTACTTACATGGAGCTTGGTCATTAAATTATTTCTACGGCAATTCTCCCTCCTAACAATGATTTATAATTATGTGGGGCAATTGTCAGTCACTGAGGAAAGTATGCGCTTAGTAGTTGGTTAACAGCTAAATTCAGAGATTAAGCCTTTCTAGGAGGAGTGAGTAGGTTGACTGATCGCCATTATATGACCTAAAGAATGTGTAGCTATGGAATCTAACCCAACAAAAACAAACAAACAAAAATACAATGAGAAGTTGTGCAATAATAAAGTATACCTTATGTTCAGGTATATCATTTGGTAGTTTTCTTCCTACAGCAATACTTGTAAGGTATGTCCAACAACGGGCTGTATTAACATGATTATAACCACCTTGAAATATAACAAACATATTAATACCACCAAATATGTACACACCACGTCTGGAGACATTTTTACTTTGTAGGCCTACTGAATATCTTCTATATAAGATTAAATAACTGTTTATTTTTAACTGCTTTTTTGTTTTGTTTTATTTTTTGTTAATCATTATTATTGTAACCCATGCCACAAAAATAGCATTAAAGCTATATCATGGAACATAAATACAATTTACAAGAATTTTGAGGTTTTAGGATATCAGATAATGAATCTTAAAGATAAGTAGCATACATGATATTTGTTTTCTTATATCACAAACCATACTTAAATGTATCAAAAGTGATGATTCTACAAAAATAATTATCAAAATTCAAGAACTGTAGTAAATTACTTTTGTCTCCAAACTTTTGGTGGGAACTGCATATGTACAGTAGAAATTGACGGTTTTCTCAACTGTCAAGCTTTCTCAAAGTGAAATAAAATAGTATGGCATTCTTCCGGACCCAAATTTTAGTGTAGTTTTCTCAATTTTCAACACATGTGAAAAATTCTCAGCTTCTACAGTCCATTGCTCATACACAAGCAAGCCTCTTGAGAATATAAATAAAATTGGTTTGGATATAAAATAAGTAAGTTAAACATTGTTTTGTTCATACCCGGTACTTTAAATAGACATATATAAATTCACATAAGAATTTAGCATCCATTGAAGAGCTAAAATTTAATTTAATCCAGTCCATTAAGCTGCTGAGTGCTGATACCTTGCGTTAGCCTGATTTTATATATTATTTTATAACAATGTGTCAAATAAACAACTAGGCCTACTAAATGAAATAAATATCTCACTAGCTCAAATCAACTTTACAAGCCCTGGGCTTTGGTCTAATATGTTAAGCCAAAGTCTGTATATAAAATAGAAGATATACCTCCGCCTAGTAACAATATAGGTAGTTTCCATGACAACAATGTAGATATACATCTACCTAGTGATAATTGTGTTAAATTAAATGATTCCATAGGATCACCAATAATACCATCAGCGCCACATTGACATACGACAACATCTGGTTCATATCTCTCTTTTATCTTAACTAAGATTCTGAAACATAAGCCATCCATCTTATATAACACAGCTCTAACTGTTTTTCTTACTTTTTAGAAGGCTAATTTTTATTTATGTACCTGAAAAAATCCTTTTCAGTTAAAGCATAATGCCAATTGGTTCCTTTAACTCTTAAAAGTTTTAAACCTTGTCAAACATTTTTATTCTTCAGTGTATAGAATGAAATTATTTTTAAAAATGCAAAATAAATGCTATCAACAATGACTATAGAGTAGGTACACAGCTGCTCATGAAGAATGGGACTTACAATGATACAGTGAACTGTTTGCCTCAAATTACTCAGCGCTCTCAATCAACACCTTAAATTATCACGAGCACTAGCCTGATTTATAATGTTATATAATATATATCTATATTATAATGATCAAATCATCAAGACTTGTGCACTACTGACTGAGCTAGCCAGACCAGTTCCTACTATGTAGTCACTAGGTTAAGTTATACAACACCTCTATGCTTAGACCACTTTGTCTTCCAATAAATATTTCATTATGTTAAAAACTATAATAAGAAAAATAAGGAAATAATGTCTTTCTGATTTAACACATTTAAGGAACTCATTCACAGATTTTAACTTAAATATCAACTGTTTCTAAAACCATCATAATTTATGGAAACATTTTTGAAAGCAGGAAAATAGTGTTCTGATAATGACAATTTTAGCGCAAATTGACATACAACTGCAAAGGATGACGTTTCATGTGGTAAAAATCTATCCTGTATGTAACAGTATAGACAATTTTAATGCATTTTTGGGACTTTCATTGCATATTTCTTTTAGTTTGTCTTAAAGTACTAAAAAATCAATTTCTTCGACACAATTACAGACACTGAAGCATATTTTGAAAATATGAAAAAAAATCAAATCTATAAAGTATTACCTTTAATTGTTTTCTAAATAGATTTTATTTTATTTATAATAAACAATACCTGCAAACAAGGGCAGAGAACTCTGAATCTTGTACGCCATCTTTCAATGGAATATTAACAGCATAATATTTTCCTTTACCACAACCAACATCGGTCACTTTACCAGTACCTTTAACATAAAATAGAAACAAACTTCCAAATATATATGCCTAAATCAAGGTTATATTTAGCCGCCTGGCTAGCTCGGTTGGTAGCACGCAAGTCTACTGATCGAGGGGTTGTGGGTTTGATTTCCGGACAGGGCATACTTTTGTGGAGCTTGGTCATAAAAATTTTTCTATGGCCATTCTCCCTCCTACCAAGGGCAGTTGTCTGTCACTGACGAAAGTATGTGCTTAGTAATTGGTCAACGGCTATATCCAGAGATTTAGCCTTTCCAGGAGAAGTGAGTAGGTTGACTGACTGCCGTTATATGACCAATGTGTTGCCAACCCAACAAAAACAAATAAAAACAAAACAATCAAGGTTATATTTACTATACAAGGATGTGGATTGGATTCTTACCACTTGTCCACTGACAAGTGAAATCTAATTCTAAAGATACAATGTAATTGATATACCGCCGGTAGTATATATTTAAGAATTACTATGAAACATGGAATTGTTACAAAAATCTATGCAGTATAAATATAACATCTAACATTTTAACTGTAGGAATATACAAACACATGGGTGGAAGTTGAAAATTTTGAAAAATAATGAAATTCTACTTTCAAATACTGAAAAAGACAGATTTCATACAAATAACATAAAGTGATTTATTCTCAAAATACTGAAACTAGTATTAATACTGAAAACTTTCACCCATGCTAACAGCATCAGCATTACAAAGTCGACATGAACTTGATATAAAATATTGACAAAAACAAACAAGAGAGTCCCACTTGCCCCACAGCTAAATTCTAAGGGTATCTTACACAAAATCTTAAACTATCTGCATCAGAGCCAATTTTAACCACAGGCACATAACTTGAACAATCCTTGAAAAAGACATTCACATGATAGTTAGGCCAACAGGGCAGGCGATATCTCAAAATAATTTACTTGTCTGTTCTTGGCAATCGGTAAAGTTACTTGGCCGTATGAACATTATAGAATAAAATTATTGAAAACTCCACTTCTCCGTACTTGCCTTGGGACAACACGGACAATACGGACATTTGATTTTGCCAGCCCTGGCCAACTTTTGGTAAATGTACGCTTTGTGATTTTGACAAGAATATTTTTCAAGTATTGTTGATGACAGAGGCACTCGCCCATGCACATTGGTCAGAATTGATTTTTGTCTCATCTTACACCTTCATCAACAACTCATTTACATTGGGTGAAAGTTGAAAGTTTCAAAAAAAATACTGAAAAACCTACTTTCAAAATACAGAAATAGACAGTTTTCATATACTGAACATAGAGTTAGTTATTCTCAAAATACTGAAATCAGTATTAATTCTGAAAACTTTTACCCATGCATGTTTTAGGTTATTTACTGTGGAAACTTCACCTAACCTGCCCATCAGGATATCTTCTTGACTCAATACTTGTTATCGTTAAAAAAACAAGCCAAAAACAAGTCATTTAACAAAAAATGGCAACATTGTCAAATTGACATGAGAGGATATTATAGTCTAACTATTCCAAATGTAAGATAAATGATCCAGACCTGGATAAAATCCAACAGCTTGTTTATGAACAGATAAAGTTAAAACTTTATTTGTTGAACAAAAAGCATCTTCTACACCTGGAAATAAAAAACAAAGTACAATAAATGAAGCAAAGTACAGTACAATAAATGAAGCAAAGTACAATAAATGAGACAAAGTACAATAAATGAAACAAAGTACAATAAATGAAACAAAGTACAATAAATGTAAAAAGTACAATAAATAAAGCAAAGTACAATACATGGAACTAAGTACAATAAATGACACTAAGTACAATAAATGAAGCAAAGTACAATAAATAAAGCAAAGTACAATAAATGAAGCAAAGAACAATAGATAAAGCAAATGACAATAAATGAAACAAGGTACAATAAATGAAGCAAATGAAACAAAGTACAATAAATAGGGCCAATGATTACGGCTCATATACAGCTGACATTGCCTTACATATTCTTGGGCACTTACCCAGTTTATTATGTTATATAGTCAAGGGTAAAATTATAAAATAGACTGACAATATGAGACAAGAAGTGTTCACTAGTTTTGGGACAGTGGTTTAAGGCAATGACTGATATTAAGGCTAAATTTCAAGCAGTGTTTGCCTTAACCTACATGCAGGAAGTAAATGATAAGCAAACAAAGATTGAAGCAAGTGAAAACATTTTTTTTACATAATTGGACAAGTTGAAAATTTGACAAATTACTATAAACAAGCCAGGCTTAAGCTATAGAATTTAAGAAACATCATTTCAAATAATTCTCAAGAATTTTTTTATAGAAACATAACTTGTAGAAAACCTTCAGTCGATAAAAAAGTGTGGTTTAAAGTCTGCTTCTATAATACATATTCAGCCTTCTTTACAATTTTGTACAATAACTCCTGATTATTGAAATCTGCTTCAGACAGGTGATCCCTCACAGTAACCATTTGTGGAGTGGAACAATTGAAGATAAATTTCTCGCTCAAGGAAATTAGCAGTGCCCCTATTGGGGTTTGAACCCGGGATCTCTTGGTTCCTAAGTGTGTCCTACCACTGGACCACTACTCCTACAAAGCCAAATATTGAAGTTCTAGATGCTTTTATAGTTTTTAACAAGAAGATAATTTTTAGAAATTTTAATATATATAATAAATAAATAAAGATTTGAAACAACACATAGTTGGTCATCCAATGATTACCAGTCCAATGTTGTAACCACTCAGCTATATCCACAACTACTCACCATCACCATGATGTAAATCAAGATCCACATATAATACACGACTAAACTTTTCTCTCAGTTTTAAAATACCAAGTACAACATCGTTAGAGTAACAAAATCCAGCTGCACTGTCCCTAAAACAATAACAAAAGTCATCTTAGAAAACCTTAATACACATTATATATATATATATATAGCTTTCCTAGATGAGACTGTCTGTAATTTTTTTTTTTAAATTTACTTGAGCAATAGCCTGATTTATCATATTATATGGTAATAGGCAAAAATATCAACTGGTTCAACTATACAAAATACATTCAGTAGCACAAGCCAAGATAAATTTTCACTGGATCTAGGCTTTGGGCTAATGGGTAAGCCAATAACTGGTAATAAATATCAACGAAGAAGTACAATTTAACTAAGAGAACCAAGCCAGTCACCTACAAAGGGTGTTCTCCAAACTTTTGGTGAGTATTGTACATATAAAATATGTTAGTATATTTAAAACTAAATAATATAACTTGTCTATGGGGAGGCTATAGACATATGGGGTGGAAAAATTGACATGTCAACAAACATATAAGTACAAGTTGGACCAGATGGGCATAAGAATTTCTGAATTACCAAAAAAAGGCATTGGACAAAGTTGTCATAGTCAATTGTATTTTAATTGACTGCCCTAACATAATTAAATAAATCTTACTTTCTCCCATGATGCCATCCACCAAACCAGTTGATAGCAACATCAGCGGTGTTATTTATTAAATGTCTAGCTGCTTGAACAGTTGCACCAGTAATTAACCTCACATAATCATATACACCTGTATGTGCAGGACAGTCATAACCTGTAGTAAAATAATAACATCTATAAAAACTCTTACATTCCTTAAGTTTATTTTAACAGCTTTTACATAGGCAAAGACATACTTTCTCCAATACCATAAATCCAACATTCAGGATTAGTTGTATACATTTTTATAATATAATTTTATAATATAGAAACATTATAACTGCTTAAAAATCTGTAGGAAAAAAATTTTAAAGTAATTTTAGGAAATCAAAATACACCTTCAAAAATTCCGAGTATCTATAGATACTCTAGAGCTCATGTGTCACAAGGAAAATTGCCTCAATTGTGAAACCCATTGTAGCTATTCTCTGGCAAACTTTCTGGTCCATTTTGATACAAGTCTGAGAAGAACTGCTTGAGTTAGAGAACAGGCACCCATCACAGACACCCACTTACCTAACAAGCAAGACCTCTAGCTTCCTATAAAACAGTCATGGCCTTAAACCACAAGCCTGAAGTCTGGGGCTAGTAAAATTTGCTTTGGACAAGTGAAAGTCACTTATTTCATATGGCTGGACTAGTTGATAATTATGCCCCATACAGCACAACATAATAAATTGGGCCAGTGCCCAATAGAATTTAAGTCAATGACTGCAAGGGTTTTCACATAAAACAACATCATTTCATGAACAACAAATGCCATTTCATTTTCACATAAGGTACAAAAACTAAATTAACTTACTCAGTCCATATAATTGTGACTCCTCCGTGTACTTTTCATCATCATCTTGGTTGTTAATAGATTTAAGGAACTCAAGATATTCACCAGAGTGAAATATATTCAACTCATCAAATGTTGCCAGTCGAGGTTCTGTTACACTGTCAAATAAAACATACGGTCATAAATATGAATCATAAATCAAGCAATAAATAAGGCAACTTATTCTCCTCATGAAGTATTTACAATCCATTTAACAGGCCAACAGTCATTACCTTAACCAACTATCCTGTAGTCCCAGACAAGTGAAAAATTGATTCTAATTAGTTAAAGTTACTTATTTTATACAGTAGGGGTAGTGTAAAATCTAAGGCGATGCTGAGATCAATGTTATCAGCAATAACTAGTAATAGTAGGGATGTCAACATGCATTCATATGTTCCTCTGCTATAGAAGTATACTTTCTGAAATGATTATTATTATAATATTTCCTTCTTATTACCTTAAGTATTTATGAAGTCCATAGGATTCAATAAGACCAGATACAAGACTTGCCTGAAATGTAGATTAATGAAAATGGTTTATTGGTTATTAGTAATAGTATTTATAAGGCAGGTCAATACCAAAGCATACAGCTTAAAATACTGGAATAGTTCTAACTGCAGCCAATGGAGGCTCAAAAGCTGCAGCTCAAAATTTCTTCTTTTTATGCAATAGCATAAACATTTTGTAATTTGAAAGCAATTCTTTACCTTTGTTTTAGTTTCTTGGTCTCATATATGTTGACAGTTTAAACAGGTCCTGATATACTCATCACCAGTTGCAACTTACACTAGATTTATTAGATTAATTTTGACAACTCAGTAGTTGGACTATTTGACAGTTAAATAGTATCATGGACAATTAATTTATATTTAAACATACCAAATAAAAAGCCCTACTACAAATGTCCGCTGGTATTTGAGCATTAATATAAGGCAGTGGCTACAGTTATGGTACTGGAACACATCTAGTTAAGCGGACCCCGGAAGTAAATATAAATATGCGTGCGCAGCATGCTGTTTCTATGAGCAGACGCGCATAAGTGCCATTAATTTTCTGTAATTATGGGGGCTGCCACCCCAACACCCTGGCTAATATTAAAAATGAATAACAAAAAAGCATTTTAAAATAGTTATTAAAAATAATTCATTTAAGAAATGAATAAAAACTGCATCAGTAAAACAATATAAGGTCCAAGCTTGCGCAATAGCTTCAGAATGCAGCCAACATCAGGGGTCGGCTAAACTAGATTTTAGACTATCCTATGGTACCATATCTCTAGCCGTTGAGTCTAGAATTATGGAAGTTGCATAATCCTAGAAAACTCAGCAAGACGGCTTTTGGTGTTAGACGTTTTATAGTATTAATATTTTTCAACCAACAGCATCAATGTCCAAATGAAAAACATGTTACAGGGGGTCTAATAACTTATAAACTTGGAACCAATTACAACATACTCGATTTTCAACTTTGATCATTTTATTGGCCTCTTCTACCAACTCTCTGCTGTGCATATAAACCACTTTCCGAAGTATTTGTCGAGTGTTTTCAGACTTTATGTCATTTTCTGACTTTTCTGTCACAAGCTTAGCATTTTCACTCTCAATACCAACACATGGTAAATTTTCTTTGACAGTAACATCATTGGCTTCATAACAATCGCTGCTTGACAACCTGTCAAATTTTGGTCGTTTTTCACTCAAGTTCTTCTCATTATTTAAAGAAGAAATTCGTTTGAATGGTCTGATAGGAGAGTCTTCTTGCTCACCAAAGTCATATTCTTGTGACAAAGACTCTGATCCCATGGCAACAGGACATTAAATCGTGTAAATTCTACTGCAACAAATTCCCGACTTTCCCGCAATTATTTTAATTTTTCTACCTCCAAATGGAAGAGCTTATTGGGTTGTGGTTAATCACCACGTTTCCGGTTATCTTCACTAACCGTCTCCAGTCCGGTATTTCCCACGGTTCATGTAAGAAAGTTTAATCTCATGTTTACACTTTAAATAAAGTAAAAGTCGTAAAAAGTATTTGTTACTGGGTCGTCTGCTAAATTTATAATTAATGTCGTACGAAACAACTAGATTAGAAAAAGGCCCTTATATTACAATTGTACACACAATTTCTGTAACTGTTTTGCTTTAATATTCTTAATCTATTTGGCATACGCATACTCAATATGAAAGTTGAATATTTATCATTTAAATGTTACATTGTATCTACATGCGTGTAGTATCGACTTTTCTCTTAGATTAATTAAAACATATCAGAAAGCAATGCAACGAGATTGTTATGCAGCAGATAGTAACTATTCTGTAATGTCTACTAATGATGTGTCAAGAGCTGGAGGCCTAAACCACTAATAAACTATTTGATTTTATTTAAGTATTCGATATTTGCACCTGAACGGGTTCTTTTTATGTGTTGTACACATAGGCGGATCCAGCGGGGGGTCAGGGGGTCCGGACACCCGCCAGAATTTCCTAAACGTACCTGTCTATTAGTGTATTTCTTGACTTTATGTCATTTTTAAGTATCATGAAGCAATTTTTCTCGGTGATTAATATAAATTTAATGGTCAAGTAGTTTTATTATCAATATGTTGCATTATTCTGCAAATAATGTATAATGTTAATGTGGTTCGAAAGTTTGGACCCCCTAGAAAAGTTCGGAACCCCCCCCTAGAAAAGTTCGGACCCCCCTAGAAAAAAATCCTGGATCCTGAATTTTTGGAATTGAAAAATCAAGAACCTTCATGAAATTATCATATTTGTCCTTAAAATATTCGCTAATTCGCTTTATAGGCCTACAAAAATATTAATGTTAGGTTTTTATTGTATTTGAATTTCTGTGAAAAAGTATGTTCAGTTGCAACAAAAAATTGAACCAGGAAATTTAGCTATCTGCAAAATCCAGGGAACTATACCAATGAACAAGATGGTTTCGAGTGCACTAGACCGCTCACCCGAGGAAGAGATTTTATCGACATCTGCCGCAAAATCTTTTAACACTTTTATATTCAACTTAATGAAAACTGTAAACCCAGGAGCGGGGTCATTTTAACCACAGAAGCATACCTTGTAACTTCTATGTGATGTTATTGAATTTATCATAAAACACATTCTGGTGTCTTCAAGGGATTGCTTGTTCGAGTCACGATGGGCTTGTTACAACTTTCTATGACAATAATGCCGACTTTCCTCTATTAATAAGTTACAACAAGAAGTTCCATCGATTAGGTGAGCTGACCATTGTTAAATGATCATTATATGTGTTGTCACGGCGTTAAACCCAACAAAAAGTACAATCGAAACAACTCATTTTATCAAATATAAAATTTCTGGAGAATGGTGTATTTACACTAAAAAAAGATTGCGGGTGGTCTTTCCGCCTTTCGTGCGCGGTCCTGTGTAAACAATGTCTTTGAAAATCTTGCCAAAAAACATAAAGTCTACAGTTACAAAATTTGTAATTTTGACATGTAACATCACCTGAAGATCCTTTGCAAAAACTGTTCAAGTAATACCCCTGAGGTAAAAATTGGTCCCATCTAAGCTTTACTTGAACACACTGCAGAAGACCTAATGAAAGCTCTAGACCATACAGTTTTAAAAAAGATATTTTTAAAATATCTTAATTATCTAATTTAATGTCTGCAAGTAGATCATAATGCTAACTAGTATGAAAACAATTTGTGTTCGTGCAACACTCGTTTTAACTTCGCCGGAACGTTTTGGCTGCTTGCCATTTCAATTTCTACTATATTCGTAAGAAATCATACATCCTATGCACATACCTCATCGTTGTATTAAGGTTCGTTTATACAGAGCCCGATCGCGAATCCGAACGCGGTTTTTCGTCCTGGAATAGGATAGTTACTTGTATAAGAACCGTTCAAATAAAGTGCAAACGCATACAAAATTACATCCAGAGCGATTTTTCAGATGTTTTTGTTTTTGCTGTCAACCATTTGGCAAGTGCTGCTCAAGCGTCAACGTCCGTCTACTTAGTTTGTGAAGTTAAGAAAGAAGGGACAAAACAATGGACAAGACAGAAACCAAGATTCTTGAAATTAAGAGAGTCATGTACTGTATAATTAAGCAGACAAGGCATTTTTTCTCTTCCTCCGTTGTTTTGCATTCAGATACACTACTATGATCTCCTCCGCATCTGACTCTACCTGTGCCATATCTTCAAAAGGCGAAATTTTATCTCTCACAGCAAGGAAAAACCTAGTGTTTCGAAAGCCTTCGACATTTACACGCGTTCGTGCTCTATTTGAACAGCAAAACTGCTCGAAAGTCGCATTTGCGTTCGTATTCGCATTGGACGCCTTCGCACCCTGTATTAACGGACCTTCATGTTGTTGAGCAGAATATATTTAAGCAACTGTATTGGGCGTGCCCGTGTGGTTACGACAATAGACTGGTTATCATTGGATAGCCAGCTCCAGATGGGTTTAAATTCTAGTATTCAAAACGTACCTCGTTGTTTCCTTGAGCATGAAACTGTATTCTACTAGCTCAATGCTTGGAAATCAGAAAGTGGACTCGAAGTAATTAATCTAAGTTGTAAGATTTAACTTGTTTCATAATCGAGCTAAAATGAATTAGTATAAACTAAAAGTACATAACCCTAGCAGGTATTATTGCAATAAAGAACTCATCATGTTATTGGACAGCAAACATTTAAAGCAGGCCAAATTATAACATGTACGCAGAATTTGACAACAAACCTCAAGGACTAAAAAAGGTCCGAGACGACTTGTTTAATATCAGCAAGCCAATTTCTGTTAATTATTTTAGACGCGAGTATAGTTCTGTTTTATTAAGCTGTAACAACTTGAATAATTACACGGCCACTGAATCTGTTAATTTTTACTCTTTCGAACTTGTTATTTTCCTGATATTTAAAATCGCCGAATATAGAGTTTGATCATCAATAACTAATATAGATCGGTGGCACAATGGTTAAAAAGAAGTCGAATAATGATACATTCAGTGACCGTGTAATTATTCAAATTGTGACAAGTTAATAAAATAGAACTATACCTGTTTATCATTTTAGATGCGATTTTCTGTTAATTGTTTGAGATGCAATATGCTGTTTATTATTTTAGATGCTGTATTATGTTTATTGTTTGAGATGCGGTATCCTGTCGTTTCTTTTAGTAAATCAGTAGTAACCGCCAAATCCTTTAATAGACATAGAAAAGAAATAAACACGTTCTAAGAAAACTTAATTTTCTGTCGCATGGTAACTTAACATAGCTAACTTATGTGAATGATCCAGAAATACCCGTGATATGAATTTCAATCGAAAACGACTTTCGATGCAGATTTGGAAGAAAACACAGTATAGTAAGTACTGCGCTGCAGTTGCAACATAAAATCAAACATCAACACAAAATAAGAAGACTCAAATGTTTTTTAAATGCGTTCTGATTATATATTTTTTTAAAATCTTCATACACGTAAAACTAGAGAACAAAACATACTGTATATCATAGAAAAACCAACAATGAGATGCCATAAAACGCGAATGAATACTGTAAATGATTTATGTAAGCATATTTAAACAAAAAAGCAAAATAAAATCAAAAGAAATAATAAGGTAAACAAAACAAAAAAACAGAAAAAAATGTATGTAAAATATCTGCCAACATGCACAACATGAAATAAAAAACAAACAGAAACCAGATCAACAAAAATACAAAAAAGACCATATACGATTATGTGGCTTTCAATTTCACAATTATTCAATATTATGTTAAGAAATTTATCCTTAAAGAGTGTACATGTATTTGTCTCTTTGATTTTATTTACACACTCAATCAAGACATAAAGCATCGGTTGAAATTTAGCTATAAAATAATGAAATAGATATGTTACGCGTTCGTTTGTAAAAGAAGGTCTACACGACAGTTATATTATCTACAGTTTATCATTAGGAACAGTTTTACACGTATTTGATCAAATTAAATATCGTGTTGTGCGAAGTCACCATTGTCTGAGCATTTCCTCAGCGTATGTGTCGCGAACGCTGTCTTTTTTACATCAGGTGCTACCATATTTGAAGTCATCCAGCTGCGAATGCTTACTTTGCTTGCTTGCATACCTTCTTTCCTGGCCTTCCACCTAGAATTTAAACATCACAAGAAACATTTTAAACTAATTAAGAAGAGTTGCTTGGTAATAAAATTGATTTTAGTGATTGTTTTATGCCAATGTTTTTTTTTATAATCGACAAATATTATTATTAACTTAGAATACTGTTTCACCATCTCTGTGAAATAAGTACATGTATGTGCAAACTCGTACTACATGTTTCTAGTCTAAATTAAATTACATTGAACAATCTTATTATCATGCAACATAATAGGTAAGACAAAATATATTCTACATAAGCTTTTTGTTCTGATAATCTTATGAAATAGTTCTAACAAAACATCTGAAGTAAATTAACGTTAGCAATACTAATAAACAATCCGATGCGTTTTATATGTAATCAGAAAAACTTCTTTTGATTTAGGTATTTTTCATACTGTATGACAACTAGTTATGCCTGTTTGATACCATATCGGTTTGTTTGTATTTCCTCACATTCTGTGACACTTGTCTGCACTAAAGAATATGCATAAATATTGCTTACAATGTATTCACGTACAAATTTTACTAATAATGAAAGTCCATTACTTCTAGATAAAGAAATAATGCATCTCAACTCATGGAAATGACAATATCTGACTGAAATAAAACTCCAAATAATTCAAATTAAAGGCACCATGGTTAAAAGTAAACGACTCGATAGAAATTATTTTTCCTATGTATTATTCCTGCATAAGATTTTTTCTTTTTTGTCAGTTTGATATATTTGTGCAGAAGACATTTCTCATGAATTAATTTTTATAGACTAACACACTACCTGATCAGCAAGTATTTCAACTTTTGCTGCCTGATACGGAAGCATTGAAGAGAACATCGCTTGCTTTCCGTACAGGAAACACACCCAAAGTGCATTTACAAAACAATTGTGTTAAAAGGCAGATATGAAAACAAATATTATTGAATTAAAACAACAACATGCATTACCTCGTGTAGTATCGGCATACAGCGAAGATTACTATAACTATTATAGTCACAAGTACGCTCATGGTTACACTCAATGTAACTGTTAAATGTGAAGCAGATTCAGAAACTGTAACAAATAATGTAAGGTAGTTTAATATACATGTATAAGCTTAAAACACTCCAATGCTGTTTAAAAACAATAAAAAGTCATTGGACTGCCCATAATTTATATGAACAGCTTTTAGTTATTACATGAGAGAAATAAAATTCTTAATATTATTTTGTTCTAAAATAATTATCATTCGTTTTATTATTCCCGGCCTCAGTAGTATTTTTCAACTTACCTTTGTTTGGCCTAGAAGTAACAAAGACAGATTCATTATGCTGTGGATGTGGAAGAATGGGTTCTTCATCTAACATAAAAACAAAAAAGAACATATTTTCATGTCTTATTCAATCAAAAATACATTTTATTCGCTGATGTCTAGAAACAAATATTCCTTTTCAAATACTGTGGTTGATATTAGCGGCATTTATATATATAACTTAACTAAACATTTACGATATAGTCCGATAGAAACGAGTAAAACCATTCTTAAGGTCTGAGGTAAATCCATTCCCAAAATCATCGTATTAACGTTCTTCTGTTATTCAATACTATTTCTTTTAACCGTCTTTAATTGTGTTATAATTCGTTTGATCATCAATGCCAGCATTTTATTTCCTGATCTCCGATCAGAAAATATAAAACTGTTCATATTTTAACAGGCGAATGTATTTCATATCAACGGACTATTAGTATGGATGTATTTACATAGATAAATAAACGAGTCCGACAAGACGAACATAGAAAATCAACACCAAAGAAGCAATAAAAATCAAATGTAGATAACCAATTAGATCTATATACATGTACAATATTCAGATAATTCAGTGCTGGCGATTAAAATCTTAAATAAACCAACACCACTCTATCAAAACAGTACTATGTGAATAGTCATGAATATGACATATTCCATAGGAAGGTTATTATAACGTTGCAAATGTTCACAAAATTGTAAAGGCTAGTGCTGAAAGTTCAAGGAAGGTACCTACCTAAAACTATTACTTCAACCGTTTCAGACGACAAATTTGCTACTATGTTTCCAGCGACACAGCGATATTTTCTGCTGTCTTTACTGGAAACATTATGAATTGTTAAGACTTGATTCTCATAATCTGACAAATACTCGTCTTCACTGTACCACCAAACTAAAAGTATTTGAATTAAAACATTATCAAAACATGTGCAGAAATATTTTTTAATTGGCTGATAAGTATACACATGAACTTGAACTACCTTAGTTAGCAAATACTTGCCATATAAATATCGTCATACTTAATTGTCTATCAATTGGTAAATCTTTTATCAAACAGTAAACATATTAATTTTTAAATCATCAATAAAGCAATGTTTAATTGTTACACTATGATATAAACGTGCGATAACTTACCAGTTGGTGTAGGATGCCCACTTATGCCACAGTCTAACTCCAGAGTTGTTCCCTTAACAACCTGTTGATTTTTCATCTCTCGAGTAACATGTGGTGCTTGAGAGCAGAACATATTGAGATTGTCCAATATTATAAGAAGTTCTCGTAATTGCTCAGTGAAATTGCGAACATCAACAATGGTATGTGAGTTGTTTGCTGTCAAATCGAGGAAGACGTCTTCAAAGTTTGAAATCGTTTCAATACTTTCGTCCATATTGGTTATGCTTTCTGCATCAAAAAGTCCATATAGTTCGGTGATAACATAATGTGCGCAGTCCATAAACGATATGCATTTTTCGTCATCGAAATACTCTCCAGATATGTTATTCATCCCCACAATCCATTGATTAATTACTTTCATATTATTGACATCGGCAGACTGATTTTGAAGCAAAGACTTGGAATCTTTAGCTAAACCATCTATGTCCTGTAGTAATGAATCATCACTTAAATTTCTTTTTGCATCCAATACAACATCGTTGATAGCGTCTATACTAAGATTAAATTCGTTGGCACCAACATCGAGATCAATTCCAATTTCTTCAGTGGAGAAATTTTGCATAATATTGTCCATGCCATAGTCTGAAAGTTGATCAGAAAGATCAGTGGCATTGGTTAAAACATTGGCTGTTTCCTCAGTCATTTCAAACAAGAGTTTCGTTGCTACTTCCAAAAAGTCGTAAGACGTTTTGAACAATGTACACTTAGCCTTGAAATGCTGGACCCTGGTCTCATAATCCGAATGTGTGCCATTACCTTGAAATCCAGGTGTTTTACCTAATACATCTAACGTTTTATTTGGATAAAACTCATCTAAATCGTCTATGTTATCGTTTCTTGTTTCTCTTATAAATCTGTTTATAACATTGGTAGCCATTATCTGTATTTCTCTCTTTTTGCGACCTTCCGATCGTGTTTCATCTATAATAGCATCCAGAGTTTTCTTCGATGCCTGCCAAATACTTTGGTGATGGTTACCAAAGTTAATACCAATATTAACCTTTCTAAAGCCAGTTCGAAACATGTTAATTTCACATGTAACTTGAAATGCTGTCGATTCTATTGTAGTTGAAAGTACAAACCCACAATTCCGTATATCAATGATGCTTCCAATGCCATATTCAATAATGAAATTCAATGCTTTAATTCCCCAACCAACAACCAGTTTTATGCCTTCTAAAGCAGCCTTTGCTCCCTCAAGTAAACCTTTTGCCCCTTCCAAACCTAACATAGCCAGATCTAATGCACCTTCCGCTAAAACAAGCACAACACGAGACTTGTCGACAACAAATTTAGCACCGTCCAGAACAAGTTTTGCAGCGTCCAGAGCCAACATAGGAATGCGTACTGCAATTTTCGCGGCTTCAAGAGCTAAATATGCTAATCCTCTCACAGCACGACAACCTAGATTAAATGCAATACATATTGGATCGGGAATTGAAAACAAGCAACTTGTCCAGCGACAGCTAAGATATGGTACTTTGACAAACAAAACTTTTTTCCATCGAGTTGTGCATTTTAAGCCAGGAACACAAATCTGTCGACAATTCTTGATGGTGCACAATCTATCAACTTGACGTTGGGCCTCATTAAGTGAATCAAGGGCATTCTTGAATGGTTCTTTTGCTTCTTCAACTTTGTCTTTTGCTCTTTCAAAGGCTGCTACAGCGTTGTCAAAAGCTGTATTTGCCTGACGTAAATAATATTTCTTTTCTTCGAGCCAATTTTGAGCTTTTGTCATTCCGTCTTGTGCTTTTGTTAATACATTTTGCGCCTGTCTTATTCGAAAGTCAGCCTCATCAGCAATTGATTTCGTTATCTTTTGCAAAGCCCCTAGATAGCTGTCTTCAAATGAAGATCCGTCATCTGCATTTGCTAAAAATGTTCCAATAATACTTATGTCACCGAGTGTACCAATTCCAACTGCATTATATGACACAACCAGTCTTGCTTTGAATGTATTCCATACTGCTCCTTCAAACGAATACTGAATACCACGACTAGAAATGATAACATCTGTCTGTGCTGTTATACCAAGTAAAGAAGCTTCAGAATGTAGCTGGAGCAAAAATCTATCCGGATGATCGAGACTAATTGCCATTCCTACGCCCGAACCAACACCCACTTTAAGAAAAGGGGCAATTTTTTGTGTGATAGAAACAACACCATATAACCGAGCTGCTGGTTCACCTTCTAAAAGTTTGTATACATGAGCAAACCTACTACATGAACCAAGTTGGTTGACAGAATACACAAATTCAACCTCAAGTGCGGCTATATTAATATTAAATATTTTCAATGACGTTTTGAATCGTAATCCAAAACCCTCAACGTCGTTGAGAAGTGTCATGAGTTGGTCTGTAACTTTATTCAATACATTTCCTAGATTTTTATTAATTCGTGCCACTGACTTATCGAAAAATATAATATAGTCTTGTTTAACTATATCAGTGGTATTAACGATTGAATCTTCAAAAGCGAATATGCTTTTCTGCAAATTTTTCCATCCAATGGACCATATTGTAGATACCTGTTTTACAAGCAATTCAATATTTTCAAAAAAGTCTTCTTGCGTGCTGGACATCAACGTATTTATTGACTGTCCAAAGTCATTTGCTGCTTGATCAACCGCTTTCAAAAGAACTAAAGACTCGTTAGTCAAAAGATGAGCGAATCGAAAAACATTTTTTACTGTAGTGTTCGCAAAGAATCCTACAGTTTCTTTCAAGTTAAGAACATCTTCAAAAATATCAATACGATTTTCTGACTCGTGTTGAAGATTTGAATTAGATGCCAAAAATGCGTACACTTTGCTGTTCAAGTCTATTCCAAAAGATCTGAGTATGGGTACGTCTAGAAATGGGTTTATGTCTAACATTAACGATAGGAAAAGCCCTGGTGGGTTTGCTTGTTCTCCACACCATGTTCTAGTATTTTGTCCTAAAATTATACAAAAAAATAAAATACCGTTTGTATGCGTGCTATGCGAATGTTATAATGCGTGCGTTTCAATGTGAGTAGCTTATAGTGTGATCGTCATAAATAACAGTACATAAAAAAGTACGTGTTTGTCAAAGTTATCATTAAATAAGGTTATATCATTAATATGACGATGGAATTATCTATGGTTTTGACAATGCTGGATAGCAGACGGGTTCGTTTTAAATCTAAATCCAATTCGTATTGTAATAAACATCCATTTCAACATAGTTATTGGGCAGAAATCGTACATTGCATGAATAAATGCAAAAGCGTATATAAATAAGTAGCTTATATTCAAAAAAGTGTAAGCAGTCAACGTTGAAAATATTTGTGGATCTGATATAACTAACACATGTAATACAGTCTTTAATAGACAAAATATATTATTTTCGTTCAAAATATCATAATTTTTTAAATTACAATATGCAATTTACTTACCACCAACGGACGCGTACGCTGTTAGTTTGCTGTTTGCAACGGTGGCAAGATGGATACTTTGTTCCTTTCCAAGCAGTTTAAACCTCAGACCAATGGACCCAACCAAGTTCATCTTCATCATAAATAATATGTCCCATTCTTCAAGAAATAAACTTTGCAGTAACTGAAACAATTTTAATGTGATATACATGCATAATATTATCTCAATATTCGAGTTATATCTTGTGTATACTACGTAGTCATTTGATATACGTAGATAAACGTGATGTAGCCATCGAAAATGATTCCTAGTACATGTATATCATAAGAGTACTGATTAGTTTTATTGGCGGTGCTTGTCATTTTAATGTAAAACACAAAGTGAATACTTGTATCAATTTTTTGCATTAATATGATATAATTCAGAACTAAGAAACAATAGTTACCATTTCATAGGGAGTTTTTTATAGAGGGACTTTGGTGCTCACAGCTGATTCAACGAAAATTCCGAATTAAGTTTAAATTTTATAACATTTCGTTAATTCAATTTGATTATTGTATTTTACATACATATACATCATAAATATATCGAATCAGAAGAAAATGAAATAAGGTAAACTAATTATCGTTATTGATGAACTTACATTTGCTGCGCTTGGTACTGATGCAAACACACTGGACTGACTATCTAGATGCAATTGAAATGTTTTTCCAATAGTCATTGCAACGTTTCCTTCCAACCAGAAATTTGCCTCAGGTGCTATCCTACTCAAAATAATAAAGCGTCATATAAGATAGTTTACGCAATGTATGCATTAGTATTAAGTAAGATGACAACAATTTATGTTAATAGTTTTTCAATGTTGCACAACTGCGATAGCCCTTTTCTACTGAATTTGACACGTTAGGTTAGAATGGTATATAATACAGAAATTTCAGTATCAAAGAAAACTGCGTAGATACGTCTAGACCGCAATGAAGTAAATGATGTCAGTGGTGCTTAATTGCAACTCGAGAGAGATATGAAGAATTAGTGGAATCTATGTTGAGAGACTAGCATGTAAACAATGAAAACTTTTATGTGTTGGATGAAAATGATGCAAAACTCTATTATCAGTATCTGATACTTATTTGTAATTTGTATTAAGTCTATCCACAAAAGCATGAACATACGTCGATGTATAAAAAAAATTAAGAAAGCAATATTGATTAAAACAATTGCTAGCATTCTCAATACATGTATATTTGTTTTTCACGAGACGTATTGTCTTGTGGTAGAGCACATTAGTTCCAAGACAGACGGACGTAAGGACAGACTAGTTTGACCCATTATCCTTACCAACAAGCACCTGTCAACAACACCTGAGTGCGTACGTACGTTCAGTTACAGTTCCTTCAGAAGTTTCGCTTTTAAGTAAGAAATCAAATAAGGGCGTCCAAAATATATTAACAATTATTTGATTCGTCTAAACATTTCCTTATCAAAATATTGTTTGAAGTACTTTCCGAGATGTTTTATGTTAGCAATATTTCATGTCGATAACGCGTTTAAGTGTTAACTAAAGTTACTGTCAAACCTACATTGAGGAACACTTACAACCTAGGATTTATTGGTCTTAAAGAAATAAAGCGACGATTTTCTGAAGTATCCATTGAAGAAAGATCACAAGTATTTACATTTTCTCATTATAGTACTCGTAAATTCACTTTCTAGGACTGAATAAGCCTTCTGTTTTTTTGGTGTTTTTTTTTTTCATATCAGTAACGTTAAGTACATGTACATGTTGGGCCATTGACGTAACCAAAATCAATAATTTATCTTAAGTAAGTAAAAGAGAATGATTCAAATTTATTGATGCACTTACTGATATTTGAACAATCTGTCACCATTCCACATTTGTACATCAGTTGAGTGAGATATTACGTTGATGTGTTTGAACAATGACAATCCTAGACCAACGGGACGAAACACTAGCCCATACTTAGTTTGAAGGTTATGAAATATGTCTATGCTATCAAGAAATTGCCTTGATTCTTCCGGGATCATAATAAATAAAGAACCACTTTTATCTTGACAAATATCGATCAGGATACAAAATGCATGGCTTTTTACTGGCTTTGGTAACAAAATGTCATTCCCGTATAAACTCATAGAAAAATTACCACCAAATTTCAAAACTGTGTATAAACGGTTGTCATAAACAGGTGCACCTTTGCATGCTGGGAAACGAGCCAAATCTTTTCCATATAGCAATTCGGTTCTTAAATCTTTGGCATTGAGATAATCTGAACCATGTGACGAAAATGTAAGCCAGTCAGGAAGATGATTTAATAAATTGTTAAAGAAAGTTTTCAGAAATGCTTGAGATTCTATCAATTCAACCACATCGCGTGGTGTTAAAGTAAATGAAACACATTTGTATGTCCTTTTTTCTCCGACTTCAGTCCCATGATCAGTTGACAGAGAAAGACTTCCAGTTATGAGATTAATCTCACCATTAGCGTTTGCTATCTGTATACCAGTCAATGAAATTGGTAGAGCTAATGAATTCAGTTCAACAAATATAATACCAAAAGAATATATAACGCTGTGATTAGAGTCAAGTCGATACCAGGGTGAAGTGGATGACATAAGAAAATCATCTGTTGATCCCTCTGTACATCTTGATAATAAAATCGTGAAACAGCCTCGTGGTAAAAGTTTTCTCATTAAGCCATAGCGAGTAAAAAAGCTGTCTTGTTCAGTACCATCTGCAAGGACAAACTATAGCTCATTGTTTGATAACATTTCCGATGTTTGCGATCAATGGGGAAAAACAAGAACAATATACAATTTTATGTGATAATAGTTAAAGGTTCCATTGATACAAATGCTAGAAATACTAATTTTGGTTTAAAAGTATATGCGACTTCTTGAGCGTTAGAAAGCTTTTAATTTCATTCGACTTAATTGCTTTGACATTTAACAAAAAACTGGTAGAAAAATGTCATTTTTATACACTAAGTAACGACCCTTTTCATCTAAAGAAGATGTTAATAATATTTCTCATTTTGAGACTTCTTATTGTAGGCCAGCTGTTAGTCATTGACGGAAGAGAACGGCTAATGACTGGTTAACAGATAAACCAGAGCTTTAACCTTTCCAGGAACAACGAGTAGGTTGACTGATAGGATCGCAAAACATAGTGTTGCTAAGGCGTTTAACTAAAAATATCTTTTGAATAATAATTTAAAAAAATAAACAATCTGGTTTGATCAACATTTTAAAAATACAAATAAAAGTGCATTTTAAATTTTATAGCACCATTAAGCTATTTGATTTTTTGTAATTCCTCCTTTAAGCGTTTAACTAAAAATATCTTTTGAATAATAATTTAAAAAAAAAAACAATCTGGTTTGATCAACATTTTAAAAATACAAATAAAAGTGCATTTTAAATTTAATAGCACCATTAAGCTATTTGATTTTTTGAAATTCCTCTTTTAGTAAAACAAACAACAAATATTAGATAAGATTGTCAGAAAAGTGTTCTTGACTTAGTAGGTTTTTTATCAAAAATCGGTTAAACACTTATTGAATAAAATTATGATTATGTAGTGGAGGGTGATTTGAACTCAACAAGTCTCTTATCTAATCATACCAGACATATTCATAAAATTAACCAAAATAAAGAGTATTTTCAGACACAAAAAACCGGCATACTTAAGGTAAAATTATGATATCACTAACCAGAACATGAAAAACCATTTGATGCCAGGGTCTGATTTTGATGACATGAACATGTAAACGATCCAACAGTATTTGTACAAATCTCTTCACAACCACCGTTAAGAAATCCATCACATTCGTCAATATCTGCAAAACAATAATTTCCCATTATATACTAGGACGAAAAAGAAACGCCGGGTAACCTATAATGATTGTTTTAAGGGATAAATTTCTCTTTGTATGAAATGTCATCTGTATGGAACCAGCTGTTGAAGTTTCAATCGATTTCCGATGCTGATTATGTGAAAAAATACCCCCTTTTAACGATGACCCTTCTTGTTTTGCGAAACACGGCCGGATATGTGTTGCATATTTTATGTACCCGGCGTTTCTTTTTCGTCCTAGTATAAATTCAGTCTCGTTAATTGTGAACTGTAATACATGTAGTTGCCCATGTTTTATTAGTTAAAAGAAAAGAACGTTTTATTGCAATACAAGAAATAGTTAAATATAATTTAAGCGGCTAGAGTAGCAGCCGGTGTAATAAAAAATAATCTTAATAAAATAAATATTCTTCAGCAAAACACAAATTAGTGTTCCTATTTGGGTTAAAACAAAAATAATTGTGCATTACGGTATAAAGACTAATTTAAATACGAATGTATATATCATATAACTAAATGTAATAGTAAAGATGTCATACAATATCGGTTAGAAAGGATTTTCATCTTTTAAATGTTCCATTGGGTCATCGCAAAAAGTATCTACTCCGTTAATTAGATAAAATCTGTTGATGCAAAATCTTACAATACTTTCAATTTGAGAGCAAAAAAGTATCGTAAACGAAACACGGGAACTACTTGTGCTTACCACAATCACTGCCTTTCCTGTATGCCGATATCAATATAAGGACATTCTTACCACGTTTTAAAAAATATAACGTTTTAAAAATTTGATTACATAACGCGTTATCTACAAAAAACCTGAAATGTGAATTTATATGGTAGGACAAAAAACGTACGAGCACACGATTGTGTTATTCCAATAAATTATATGGTAGTACAAACGGTTTGTAATCTTGGCCGATCATAATATAATTCATCAATATCATAAATAACATAAAGACTATTTAGGTGAGCCATAACAGACAATAAACAAAATTCATATCACCTGTTTAAATAATTACATGTTGATGAATATAGATAAAAATAATAGATTTACTAACCATTTTCACAATGAACGCCAGTAAAACCTCTCTCACACATGCAAACGTATGAATTTAAGTTGTCAATGCATGACCCACCATTCTTACAGTCCACTTCAATACAATCGTCAATATCTGTGTATAAAAATAACAGTTTTAATTTGTTCAATACATTATATTTGTGCATATTGACTACGCGGTATTTTTAAAAGTGGAAACCAATTCGGACAATATACATTATGATATCAAATTTTAAGCAGAATATTCCTGTTTATTGCAGTAATTTGTCTTTTTACAAAGAGAAGAATATATCAACATTATTACAATGTAGTAAGACAGTTTTACCTTTACAACTATATCCGTCAGATTGAATTTCATAACCAGCATCACACGAACATGTATATCCTCCTTGTTCATTGGCACAATGTTGACTACATTTATCTGTTTTGATATGGCATTCATCGATGTCTGGATAAAACAATCAATAAAAAGGGGCGATTAAAATGTGTTAATAAACAAATAATCAAACAGTGTTTGTTTCAATTAATAAGTACACGTAATAATGGTTTTGATCTTCGTCGATGAATATTATTGGTCTTACTTTGAGACTGCATTTTCTAATCATTTCTACAATATACTATGCCCGCAAGGCATTTACAACAACACGTAAGCAGAAATTAATAATAATTTGCTCTGTATTGTAAGACTTCATTTTTGCATGTAAATCGATTAATAATGTGATATCAGTGAATCTGCATAATAGCGTTCTGTTTGCTTTCGGTAATACCGGCTGTGCCGTTTTAAAGACGTGTATAGAACAATTTAGATTTTACATCGAACCTTATTTTATTCGTTTATATGCATGTCAACACATACTCTACAATAAATGAATAGACAAACACCCAACCACTTATATGAAAAACTTAAGTTGACCATGTGACCGACATATATCAGATGCATAAAGAGCAAAGTCAAAACATTAATTTCAAACGTGAAACCTAAAAAGAAATTGACGCAAACATGAAGCAGAAATAAAAGCTTTTTATTACCTCGGCAGGATTTTTCATCTGTATCCAATATGTAACCGTCGTTACAAGTACAATGGTAGGAGCCATCCTCATTTACACAATTATGTGAACAACCTCCATTGTTGATTGTACATTCATTAATATCTACAAGCAGTTTAAATGAGAATATTAATCACAGGACATTTTATGTCAATGGTCATTATGTGTTTTCATTGTGTTATTCCAAATAACGAATATTTGATTAAAATGTCTGAATTTGAAACCAAACTAACTAGTATCAGTATGAATACATGTAGTATAATCTTCAATCGCTAGCAGAGCCATCAATTCCAAATCTTGAATCACAAATATGAAGTGTTAATCGACATGAGCGATTGGGTGAGCGTTAGTTTGGGACAACGAATGTTAACAATCAATTAGAGTAATGTTCATTAGCATTAATCCAATAAATGAAAATAACAGAAAATGAGCGATTGATTTGAACACTGATTAAAAGCATTCGTGGTTATTTGCTTTTCCAGGTTTCATTACCTTAATACACTAAATAAAACTTAAAGTCTTACCAACACATTTTGTTTCGTCATAAAGAAGAAATCCTGGTTGACAACCACATGCATATGAACCTTGCAAGTTGATACATCGTGTTTCACACTTAGCCTCGCCAGTAACACATTCGTCGATGTCTGCAAAGTGTTATCAAAATGACAAATGCATGCCAGTCTTTACAATAACGAACTCAAGTCAGGGCGTTATCTGAATAACTTTTGTAGATAATACATCATAACATTTATGATAAAATGGTTGGAGGAAAGAATTTGAAGATTTCTCAAAATAATCGAAATAGGTTTGTCCTCTTTATAAACACAATTACTTAAATAATACGAAGGTACTCATTTAATCTACAGACCGCCTTGTAGATCTTCGATCTTTGGTCCTAAACGACAAGTACGAGGAATATGCTAATGTTATACATGGTAAAACAGAGGCGTATAACTGTTCTATTTGCACTGTGGATGTCGGAAAAATGACCAAGAAAGGAAATACCATGATAACACCAGCACATATATAAAACTGCTGCCCGGAAAATCCGAAAAGTCCATAACATTTATACGAAGTTCAACTTGAAATAAGGTTTGTAATAGTCTTTGACGGGATAATGACCGTATACATATTTATTACAAATAACAGGAAGGAAGGTAGACCAGATCGAAATTCGAGCTCACTACCCATGGGTTATTAGCCAGATACACTAATAACTGCGTTAATCAGATTGGTTTGCAACAATAAATTAACGTGCGTAAATTTTAACATCATAATGCAAAATGTTAATTTACCAGAACATGTAAATCCGTCACTGTCAAGTTGAAAACCAGCTCTACATGAACAAAGGAATGATCCACCTGTATTGAGACAATGGTGATTGCATTTGGCTATGCCTGTCGAGCATTCATTGATGTCTGAAAATAGAAGGAGAAAACACTGTAAAATATATATTTGACATGGTTAAAGAAACACAATACGAAATGCTTCCTGTGTTCAAATGTAAAAAAAACTTTGATAAATATAACAAGAAAAATATTATTGTACTGTACAATTGTGGGCAGAACAAACTCTTTGCCGTATTCAAACGTATGCGTAGACGCGCATCCTTCTCATGTATTTGGTCAACGCATTAATTGTTATGTCTAGAAAAATCACATTGAATGAAACAATTAAAAACAAACCTGAACAAGAATAACCATTTGATGAAAGTTCATATCCATTTCTACAAATACATGTAGCTTCTCCTCTATCTGTCAAACATGTATCTTCACAAGCGCCATTCTGCTCTTGGCATGAAAGTCGTCCTATAACAAAGTATCATACAATGCTGAATGTAAAACACAGGAATGTATTAGGATTAAACATGTATCAAGTGAGCATGGCCTTAAAGTAACGTGAATGACAAAACGCTAATTTTGTTTCGCCATTTCAACATACCTTTTTGATCGATATTTTGTATGCGATATGGTCCAGAGTTGTTCAAGATTTCTTAAAGCAGCGACTAAAAAACACATCTTAAGTCTAATTACCATATGAGAGGTTTACGAATTTCACATATCTGTGATGATTGCCATTGAGACCCGTACTCAAAATGTGGTTGCTCAGGAGTGTCAAAATTATAAATATTTTTCTACGCTTAGTTTACAAACGTTATAAACTTGTATAAAAGTATTTAATGATCTATTCATGACTTACTAACAAGATTGTTTACAGTTGTTGCACGTCGCAGAAAAAAATGGCAACATAATTCAAAGTTATTACATTGATTGAAGGAAATCGTAAGTAAGCGCGGGCACACATACGATCGCATTCGGATATTATTTTTCGTGTGTATTTTTAGGGATTGTATCAAAGTAAACTTACGGCATCCTTTTCCATATCCTGCTGGGGTGTATGGTAAGAAACAATCTGTGCATTTAATGTTATCAGGGCTTCCACCACAAGATTGTTTACCGCTTTTGCAATGTGCAATGCCAATATGACGGCAATCTAACAATAAAAGATACTAATATTACTTTAACTGTAACGAATATTTTCTTTCAATTTATTACATGTATATGTAAACACACAGGCTTGATAGTGTTTGAATGTGTGTGCACAGTGTCACTACAAAATGAAATGAATATGATTACTTATAATGCGTCCAATGTAAATAAATTCGTCATAAAATGAACATATTTTAATCATTTCTTTAATTCCATTTGACTAACATTTATGTCTTACATTTCCAAATGTTTTATTTAAATTACGTTGTTTTTTTAAGTTAAGCTTGATGAAATATCTATTGAAATAGTTCTTCTACCTTGACAACACTCGCCAGTTCTCCATGAATTACACTGACAACGTCCGCCATTATACTGCCCACCATGATAGCAAAACGTATTGCAACTTTCTGTCTGTGGTGTACTTGACCCCAATAGACATTTTCTTGTCCTTGTTCGAGTTCCACCGCCACACGCTTTTGTACATGTAGACCAGGATGACCAAGAAGACGGTATTATGCAAAGGCAAACTGTAAGAGATCAATACTTATATACATGTATATAATAACGACGATATCAATTTATTCCATTCTCCTGATCTTTTAATTAAACTCTACGCCAGCTATCAACATCAACAATTAGGTATAAGTTATATGATCTAAGTACTGACAGTACTGATGGGACGGTTCTACTGACATTGTCAAGCACTGATCATGATGTTGATAGGATGTCATTTATAAACTTGTCATAAATGAATTAATTTAAGGTCTTTATAAAAATGTTGTGTACATATTGCGCAGATATTTCGAATGAAAAGTAAAGGTACAAAATGCCCATGAACAACTGGTCAATCTCAATTTTAACATAAAAGAAAATGCGTATTAGTTTTATCGTAGAGTTAAACTTGCTCATTTTGCTGACATCATTAGACATAACATAAAAAAAAACATTGAATATGTGTCTACCAGCATTATCCACAACGTTACCATTAGGATTGCAACTTTACATATATGCCTTATCGTTGGAGTAAATCAACATCAAATTTAAAATTATTAGAATGCTATTATATGAATACCAAAAAATCAGATCTCCTAAATCGGAATTAGGAATGATACCCCCCTCCCTTCAGTAAAACATACAAGAATGGTACCATGAAATATTTGCAACCATCCAGTAAATCTTAACATTCTTGTATAATGGTACCACGCAATACTTGGACCTATCTGGTAAGTCTTAGCATACATGTTAATGACAATAAGTCCCAATATAGTGTATTGTCTATTTTTTCTCAACCGTCAACGTTTAAATAATTGTACGGTGATTGATTACACACTATCTCAATACCATAGGTGTAAAATAAAGAGCACGAAGTCACCGTGAAATTATTCATGTTTCAAAATAATAGTTGAGAAAAAAAGAACTATAATGGTATCATGCAATACTTGAACACAGCTGAAAAATCCTCACATAGTGTAATGGTATCATGCAATACTTGAACACAGCTGAAAATCCTTACATAGTGTAATGGTATCATGCAATACTTGAACACAGCTGAAAAATCCTCACATAGTGTAATGGTATCATGCAATACTTGGAACCTTTAATACTGTAGTGATTTTTCTATAACCCCCAAAATGGCAAGGAGGGACCTAAATGGGACAGGGCGCAGTGCAACGCAACTTAATTCTGAAGTATATCTGTATTAAATGACATTAGTAAACCAGTAAACTGGTGTATTTAGTACAATGATTTTTATATTTTTGTAGCTGGATGATCAACAATTTCTTACATTCTTCACTACTCACTTTAGCACATTGGCTGCTATCGAAAATATACATAGATAATATAATTTATTTGAGCAATGTTGTGAAACATGCTCTTGTGTCATATATTGTGACAATTTGCGACATTTTTTGCAACTGGTTACTAAGTGCAGAATTTGTACAACTTATGCCGCAACACCACAACTGCTGTATTATAGCTTGATTGCGAAGCAAGTATTTCAACCTCTAGCAAGTCACTTCCTTAACCTGGCCACCCAGTACTTTCAGGGTAAATGAAATGTCTTGCCTATACATGTAGATGAATTGTTCATTTTCCACACATACATTGTATATGACTGTTTGAAATATCAACTCGTTGGTAAAATAAAACAAATACACAGAATGTATTGAAAAACAACAAAATTATCAATTTAGACAAACAACTACGAATGAAAACTAATTGTAATCAGAAAAATTAGAGCTACATATGGCTAGTTTATTTTATTTTGAATTTTGCTTCGACATGCTTTTAATTTAGAGTCATCTCGTCATTGGCATTTTACTTAAAACCTACTTACAACTTTATATCCATACTTAAAATTACATTTTTGAACCTTTAGTGAAAGTATAATCGATGTAGAGAAAATTCTTAGTTTTTAACATACAGCACTTCTTCCCACTTTAATAGATTACAAATAAGGGGGTCTTTTTCTAAAATTTCACATAAATAACCGTCAAAACGTTTTATCTCTAAATTGGTTGATTGTGCATCATTCAATACTATACTGTATGAAAAAAATAGCCTGAACCATTACGATAACTTTCCGATTGTTCATCAATAATCATTTAATTGCAGCTGGGCTCGTTTGTAATGAATGTGTACGAGCGCTGATTATCGTCAACGTAACAGACTTCATTTCTTATTCAGTGTTTTTTATTATTTCAATTCTATGTATAATTTACATGTTGTAAATGATCAAAGGCATAGGTTTTGACGGATGATGTTATGTAAATTACAATATTTATATTTATTATTGATTTATAATATTAAAAATAAAAAAGTGTCACTATTGTCCCGAAAAGTATTGATCCACGGCGCTATATCCAAATAATAAAATTATTAAAATAAACTAATATGAACTAAGTGTATCTTACCTACAACTTCTAAGACGTAGAATATGATGATTAAATACAGTATGCTCTTCATTCTGAAACTCTAGAAAATATAAGTTTGAAGATTCTTTTATAACTATACGGCTCAGTTAAATTTCACACTTTACATAGTTGGTCGTAGACTGTGTGTCCTGTCTCATTCTTTGGACAAAAATGATGTTTTCCTTCTTCATTCGTTGGTATAAATAAAAGTTATAAACTTTGGGGGTTGCTATACAGCTAATGAGTATAAATAATGGCACACTTGCTTTTGACTAACAGCTCTTGACAAACAGGAAGACTTCTCTAATCAAACACATAATTCATATTCTTAATTTTACATGTTTTCAAAAGCCATAATTTTTGTATCAAATAGTCCTGCAATAAATTCAAAATTCTATTCATTCAACAAATCCAAATATTTATCGAGCACCTGGCGCACTATTTAAATAGACTTACGACTAAGGCACTTGACGCAGAAACCAACTGAGGTCTTAGTTCATGGTCTTCTTCATTCCCCCATTGACTATTGCAATGGTTAATTCGCCGAACTATCAACCTACTATATTCAAAAGGTACAGCGGGTTTAAAATGGCGCTGTTAAGGTGGTTCTGAAGTCGTCATTTGATCAACCATGTTCTGCACTCTTACAAAGTTTCCAAATGCTTCCAGTTAAAGCTAGAATCATGTTTAACGTCCTTGTGTGTGATCAAGGACACTGCATCAAGCTGTTTTAGAGGTTTATTCTTCCCTGTCAAACCTCGAGGTCGCTATAGACTTCGATTTCTACAGTGACAATGTGGCGAACAGTAACTCAGACGATCATTTTACGCAACTCAGTCAATTGATTTCAATCTTAGAGCTCAAAAAGTCAGAATCAGACTTAAAAGATTTTTTCTCGCTTTTCCCGACCAACTTTGTGATTCATTTATAAGCTTCTGGGTGGATATCAAGGGAAAAGAGATTGTACATTATACACCGGAGTCTATGCCTGGTTGAATACAACTGATTACACAGCAGTAATTGTAGATTAAGTTAGAGAAATCGAGAAAATAAATATGTTTACCTTTTCATCAGCGTTCGGTCCGCCATCTTGGTTGACTGCCCCGTACACTGCTACATGACACTGATGTCTTTCAATCGGGCAGATTATGATTAGTCACGTGATAATCATTTGCTCCGCAAAAATGTTTAGTTACTTGTGTGTTAATGACGAATCTTCGTGACTAAACTTGTACTTGTTCGATAAAAAATTAAATATAGTATTTTTCATACAACCAGTTCTAATGTTGTTTTTTTCCAGACGATTAAATAAATCTTCAACATTGTATGATGAACCTTCCTACAGCACTTTGCTTTTCTATGTTATAACATCCCAGAATGTTTGGCAGTAACTGATTTCTGGAAAGTCTCAACCATACTGGTGTCAACTGAACCAACTAACAATGGACAGTGCCATTTTGTACACAAATGGTCATCACCTTCTATAAATAGAATGGGACAGTGCTCTTCTACACATAACATCAACAGAACGCGTTTAATACTGCTTAACTTGGATAAGAAAAACAATGACTTTCATTTTCTGAACTCATTTTTTTCTTCATTTATTATACATGCACTCAAATACTCACACATATTTCCAGTGTTTTAACACGTTTTAGAATATTTTTGTCCTTTGCTTTTAGATCTGATTTTCAATGCTTTTACTTATTATGTTTTGAGACTAGTTATTTTATGTCAATAAAACTAAGTCTACCCGAGTAAACTGTTCTATTTAATGTCTCTTATTGTTGATCGTTTGTTTAGGTTTTATGGCACACTAACCCAACATGATTACATTGTGCCAAAAGCAATTGCCGATTGAATTAAATGTTAAAAAGTATTAACATATTTTAGATAATTAAGAATTGTTTGGTCTGGAATTGTTTGATAAGTTTTTTTGTGAAGTAATTTTAAATGTTTGTCAAGTATAGAGGTCCCGGGGTCAAACCACACTAGGGGTGCTGCTAATTTCCTTGAGCAAAAAAATTTCGAACAGTTGTTCCACTCCAGCCAGATGTTATAAAGTACTGTGACGGACCACTTGCCTGAAGGTGAATTAATGATCAGGGGTTATCATACAAGAATTTATAATTGGTCTAACGTGCACATGGAAGCCGACTTTAAACCACACTTCAAAGCATAAGATCGAGATCTTGACAATCAAAAAGAAAATATGTTTTACATTGTCTGCCACATCACATGGTATACATTTAGGAGCATCTTATTTAGAAAATACTCGTAAATGTGTTTATCTAGTATTGCCAATTCTGCATCTTGTTATTACTATTTGATCTTGCTCTTATGGCTAGCTCAGTTGGTAGCACACACATTTACTGGTCAAGGAGTCATGGGTTCGATTCTCAGATCGGGACATAATTTCTACAGCCATTCTACTGATTACCACTGATTCTAAATCATGTAGGACAGTTGCCTTCACTGATGGAAGTCTGCACCTAGAAATTGGTTAACAGCTAAATCCAGAGATTTAGCCTTTCCAGGAAACATGAGTAGGTTGACTAACCACAATGGTATGACCTATACAATAAGTTGCTATGACGTTAAATCCAACCAAAAAAGTATCTGATCTCACTGACGAGTGATTGCTGTTGAAGTTGTCTTATCGATTTTACACAATGTAAAATGTTATATAGCTGGGTCAAGGTTGGACAAAACTTCTGTGATACACAAAAAATACACCATGATTGATTTGAAATAGATATTTATTTTTCTTCAAATAATAGTTTATACATGTATATTAATATATAAAACAAATACAAATGTATATGAAATGACTACAACAGAGAAACACTTGATGAATGAATACAAGAATTTAATACACATACTGAATACTCAATGACAGCTTTCATTTTGTGGTAGCTGACCAAATTAAAAATATTATGAGTGGTATTTATAAAGCATTTTTAGTCAATCTTTTTATTTCACTGACAAAGTTATGGACCTATTAAAAACTATGCATGTATATCCTTGTCATTTGTATTCTAATTTTTCAAATATACAGAAATTGGATTTTTCCATCAATTATCAAAGAAAGTAATTTTCCTATCTGTCAATAATAATAATCAGCACTAAAGTTGACAAGTTCTTAGAATTAGACAAATGTAATTACATTTCATAGCAATATTTCGAATATTTTCAATTAATAAATAGTCATTTGTCAAGCCACAACAAGACAAACAAAGGTTTTGTCATGGACAAACTACATTATGTATACAATAATTTATAAAGGCAAGAACTATACAGAATATGCCCAATATTGACAGACTTCTTAATTATCATGGTTTTTATCCTAGCATCAATTAAGTACTGAAGGTAACTTTTAATCACTAGGAATCTATTAATACATGTATATACTCTACCTCTTGGAAACCAAGATTCATACTCTTTCTACCAGTTTGCCATGGGATACTTTTTTACAAGGACAACTAATAATAGTTTCAATGACTAGTTAAAAGTAAAACAACTGCTTTAAAAATGACATAAACTTAAGTTTGTTGTTATTCATAGGATTGATAAAATTTCTCAAATTTACTGATTTAATATTAAAATACATTAACAATGCATGCAATTACTTTTGAGTAAAAAAACAAGAAATGAAAACAATATTCCTAAAACAATGTGAACAAATGACACCAAGAAAAGACACACAACTGATCACTATGAAAGTGTGATTGAACTAATTGCACATAGGCAAATCTAGCAACATGGGTCAAGGGGGTTCGGACCCCCCAAGAATTTCCAAAATGTACCTGTCCATTAATGTATTTCTTGACTGAGTGTCATTTTAAGTAGCATGCAGCAATTTTTCTTGGTGCTTAACATATATCAATTAGTTTTGTAGTTTTTATTATGAATATGTTGCATTATTCTGCAACATTTGTATAATATGGTTGTGGTTTGGAAGTTTGGACCACCCCCTGGAAAAGTTCGACCCCCCCCCAGAAAAAATCCTGGATCCGCCCCTGTTGCAAGTACTTACAAAAATGAATGTTTACATGTCAAATGAATATAAATGGCAAATATATACTTATTTATTAAAGCTTGACATCACCATGCATTTATTACTTATTTATTAAAGCTTGATAACACCATGCATTTATTAAAATTTAAAACTCATGCAATTAAAATTTGAAATGACAGTTTTGTTTGTAACTTTATAACTACAAGTTACTTCTGACATAGAATAAGGGATGTTTTTATACAAATTGATGGGTTAGTGCAAAATGTGTCTACATCCTTTATTTACAAGTAGTTAAGACTAGTTCTGTGCTGACAAATCAAAATATTTTCTTAAAATCTAGATTCTAATTGGTCAACACATATGTGTACTATAAACTGAATGATCTGCATTTAAGAACACATAACACAATAAATAAGAGATTATCAATGCAGACAATAGCTGAGTGGATGAATGATTGAGTCTTATTATAAGATACATCATACTAATACATTCATTTAGAGTTATAAGTATTTAAATAGACAAGTTGTACAGCAATGTTCAGTTAAAACTTATTATGAATAGCACTTGTAGTTTTTAATTGACTTTTCTATTGGACAGGTATTAAAATTTTCAAATGAAAGTTCACTATGAGTATTCCATAATGCCATTTCAAAAGATAAAAAAGCCAATTTTATATATTTCATTTTTAGATTTAAAATAATTAAATTTATATTTCATTTTAAGTTTAAAATAGTTGAATTTATATGAATGTATTTAAGTGCATATCATATAAACATACAGAACAGAACATTAACAGTATCTTAACACAAAGTACATAGATAACACTATGAGAAAAAAAGTTCACGAAATCCACGTCACTTAAACGTCAATCAATGAACATCTTCATACGTCTCCTCCTCCTCCTCGCCAGCTCCACCCTCTCCTTCCTCCTGTACACCTGCTTTATCTTGTGCATTCCAATGTCTTTTGATTCAAAACACTCTTTAAGTTCCTATTACAACATATCAATGAAAAGCAATCAGTATCATTTTATGAGATGATCAAATTTAATTAATTATTATGTCAAAAAATATCAGAGCTAAAAAATGAACAATTTATGTCTAAATTGTACAATAATGCTTATACAGTGATTGTTCTGGCACACACAGACATCAATGAGACATGAAGTATAGACATGATGCATCAGTGGGATACAAGTTTTAATTTAACTATTTCTATAGTCCTTTTTTTTCTCAACTGTCAAAGTTTGAATAATTTCACAGTGATCGAATACACACTATCTCAATATCACCAGTATAAGACAAAGAACACGAAGTCACCATGAAATTATTTATGTTTTGACAGTTGAGAAAAAACCAACTATACAGATGGAGAAGCAATAAATGTAGGGGTGTCATCAAAAATCGCAATATCGATTTATCACCGATTCTTGACAGATGATCCAAAATCAAATAGTCATTCAGAATATAGATACAATCCAATTAGTCCGAGTTCAGTTACAAGGTTCTAGTCAAGGACTTTTTAAACTTGTGAGTTTCGTGTGAAGTATTAAAAAGAAAAAAATACAGTTTTACGTCTGAAATAACTTATCATGAGGGCATTATATAGTATATATATACCCAAGTTCTTGTGGCTTCTATTACACTACTTGTCTGGCTTGAAATATCAGTATATCACCCATACTTGCCTCTCGAAACATCAATATAATTTTTTTATCAATGACAGCCCTTAATAAATATCAGACAAGTCAGAAAATGGCAAAATCAGATATAAGACATATTTTAAATTTTGATAACAAAACTTCATTAGTATGGAAAATCACATACAGCATTTGTCAGACAGTTTCATAAGATGTAAAAAGAAAGAAAATGTAAGTACATGTAAATACTTACATCCGGTAAAGTTTCAAATACTTCTAAGGGATCAAGACCACCAGGTCCAAGTCTTTTCTGTCTTTCCTCCTATAATGATAGAAAATATTGAATTATTTGTTTTTTCCTAAACTAAACTTTACATTTTTATCAACTCTGACACATACCAGATTCCTTTTCACTCCATAACCTTTCACAAGAGGATACAAACATCTCTTTGAAGTAAAATTGACAAAAATGTCAAACTTTATTGACTATGTTTGATCAACCTTTCTTAATTTAAATATTATAAATTATACTTAATACCATGTTTCTTGGTTGATGCGTACATGGAAGATTATAAATCAAAACATAAATCCAATGTTGTAACCACTCAGCCATATCCACAACTACTCACCATCACCATGATGTAAATCAAGATCCACATATAATACACGACTAAACATTTCTCTCAGTTTTAAAATACCAAGTACTACATCATTAGAGTAACAAAATCCAGCTGCACTGTCCCTAAAACAATAACAAAAGTCATCTAAGAAAACCTTAATACACATACAAATGTAAAGAATTAAGAAAAGAACGTCCTATAGTTTTCCTAGATGAGACTGTCTGTAAAATATGTCTTCTTTTTTTTTAAATGTTCTTGAGCAACAGCCTGATCTATCATATAATATGGTAATAGGCAAAACAAACAACTGGCTCAACTATACAAAATACATAATTTCAGTAGCACAAGCCAAGATAAATTTTCACTGGATCTGGGCTTTGGGCTAATGGGTTAAGTCAATAACTGGTAATAAATATCAACGAAGAAGTACAAATAAACTAAGAGAACAGACATCATACCAGTCACCCACAAAGGGTGTTCTCCAAACTTTTGGTGGGAATTGTTCATATGAAATATGTTAGTATATTTACAACTAAATAATATTACTTGTCTATGGACATATGATATCGGTCGGAAAAATCGACTTGTTGTCTAACATAAAAGTACAAGTTGGACCAGATGGGCATAAGAATTTCTGAATTACCAAAAAAAGTCATTGGACAAAGTTGTCATAGTTAGTTGTATTTTAATTGACTGCCCTAACATAATTAAATAAATCTTACTTTCTCCCATGATGCCATCCACCAAACCAGTTGATAGCAACATCAGCGATGTTATTTATTAAATGTCCAGCTGCTTGAACAGTTGCACCAGTAATCAACCTCACATAATCATATACACCTGTATGTGCAGGACAGTCATAACCTGTAGTAAAATAATAACATCTGTAAAACTCTTACATTCCTGAAGTTCATTTTAACAGCTTTTACATACTTCAGGCAAAGATATACTTTCTCCGATACTATAAAATCCAACATTTAGGATTAGTTGTATACGTTTTTTACCCATGTAATTTAGAAACATTATCACTGCTTAAAAATCTGTAGGAAGAAAATAATTTAAAGTAATTTTAGGAAATCAAAATACACCTTCAAAAATTCCGAGTATCTATAAATACTCTATCGCTCTTGTGTCACAAGGGAAATTGTCTAAATAGTGAAACCCATTGTAGCTATCCTCTGGCAAAGTTTCTGGTCCATTTTGATATAAGTCTGAGAAGAACTGGTTGAGTTAGAGAACACGCACCCATCACAGACACCCACATACCCAACAAGCAAGACCTCTAGCTTCCTATAAAACAGTCATGGCCTTAAACCACAAGCCTGAAGTCTGGGGCTAGTAAAAATTGCTTTGGACAAGTGAAAGTCACTTATTTCATATGGTTGGACTAGTTGATAAGTATGCCCCATATAATACAACATACTAAATTGGGCCAGTGCCCAATAGAATTTAAGTCAATGACTGAAAGGTTTTTTACATAAAACAACATCATTTCATGAACAACAATTGCCATTTCATTTTCACATAAGATACAAAAACTAAATTAACTTACTCAGTCCATATAATTGTGATTCCTCCGAGTACTTTTCATCATCATCTTGGTTGTTAATAGATTTAAGGAACTCAAGGTATTCACCAGAGTGAAATATGTTCAACTCGTCAAATGTTGCTGGTCGAGGTTCTGTTACACTGTCAAATAAAACAAACGGTCATAAATATGAATCATAAATGAAGCAATAAATAAGGCAACTTATTTTCCTCATGAAGTATTTGCAATCCATTTAACAGACCAACAGTCATTACCTTAACCAACTATCCTGTAGTCCCAGACAAGTGAAAAATTGATTCTTATTAGTTTAAGTTATTTATTATAATACAGTAGGGGTAGTTGATTGTGTAAAATCTAAGGCGATGCCTAGATCAATGTTATCAGCAGTAACTAGTAATAGTAGGGATATCAACATGCATTTGAATGATGGCATACGTTCCTCTGCTATTAAAGTATACCTTTTGAAATGATCATTATTATTATTATATTTCCTTCTCATTACCTTAAGTATTTATGAAGTCCATAGGATTCAATAAGACCAGATACAAGACTTGCCTGAAATGTAGATTAATCATATGAAAATGGTTTATTGATTATTAGTAATTATAAGGCTGGTCAATACCAAAGCATACAGCTTAAGACAAATCCCTTAATACTGGACTAGATTAAACTGCAGCCAATGGAGGCTCAAAAGCTGCATCTCAAAATTTCTTCTTTTATGCAATAGCATTAACATTTTGTAATTTGAAAGCAATTCTTTACCTTTGTTTTGGGGCTAGTTTCTTGGTATCATATATGTTGACAGTATAAACTGGTCCCGATATACTCATCACCAGTTGCAACTTACACTAGATTCATTAGATTAATTTTGACAAGTCAGTAGTTGGACTATTTGACAGTTAAATAGTATCATGGACAAATTTATATTTAAACATACCCCCCAAAAAACCCTGCTACAAATGTTGGTAGGTATTTGAGCATTATAAGGCAGTGGCTACAGTTATGGTACCGGAACACGTCTAGTTAAGCAGACCCCGGAAGTAAATATACTATGCACAGCATGCTGTTTCTATGGGCAGATGCGCTTAAGTAAGTGTTGTTAATTTTCTGTTATCATGGGGGCTGCAACCCCAACACCCCGGCTGATATTAAAAATGAATAACAAAAAAGCATTTAAAATAGTTAATGAAATTAATTCATTTAAGAAATGAATAAAAATTGCATCAGTAAAAACAAATGGCACTAAAATTTGTAAACAACGAAATATCCAAGCATGCGCAATAGCTACAGAATGCAGCCAACATCAGGGCTCCTCTAAACTAGATTCTGTCCTATGGTACCATATCTCTAGCCTTGGAGTCTAGAATTACGGAAGTTGCATAATCCTAGAAAACTCAGCAAGGCGGTTTTTGGTGATAAAAGTTTTATAGCATTAATATTTTTCAACCAACAGCATCAATGTCCAAATGAAAAACATGTTACAGAGGGTCTAATAACTTATTAACTTGGGACTAATTACAACATACTCGATTTTCAACTTTGATCATTTTATTGGCCTCTTCTACCAACTCTCTGCTGTGCATATAAACCACTTTCCGAAGTCTTTGTCGAGTGTTTTCAGACTTAATGTCATTTTCTGACTTTTCTGTCACAAGCTTAGCATTTTCACTCTCAATACCAACACATGGTAAATTTTCCTTGACAGTAACATCATTGGCTTCATAACAATCGCTTCTTGACAACCTGTCAAATTTTGGTCGTTTTTCACTCGAGTTCATCTCATTATTTAAAGAAGAAATTCGTTTGAATGGTCTGATAGGAGAGTCTTCTTGCTCTCCAAAGTCATATTCTTGTGATAAAGACTCTGATCCCATGGCAACTGGACATTAAATCGTGTAAATTCTACTGCAACTTGTTCACCGACTTTCCCGCAACTATTTGTATTTCAATTTTTCTACCTCCAAGTATGAGAGCTCATTCGGAAAACCGCTCGGGTGATTCCGTAAACTGACGATCAACCCTCGGATATATTTGGTGGATGAATATGTCGAAAATCACAGCATTATTGTTCGGTTTTAAGCCTACGCTAAAAAGTAATCCCTACGGAGATGAACGAAGTTGCCGGAAAGTGTCGAACGCTATTAAAGATGGCTGACGAGAAGAAAAGAATGTCAACACATTTAAATTATCGAGAGATTTTGTGTAGTTGGGCTACTAGGTCGATTTGCTTTCGGTCTCAATTGATTTGAATATCATTGATGAAGTACTGCAGTGTGTTTAAAGTGTCCATATCTGCATGGCTTTATATGATAGCGGTAAGTCGAGTTTCTTTCATCTCGTGATTATATTTTAAAGTGAAACTGAAAGTTGAATTGATGCGTACCACCATCTGATTCACTGAAGCTTAAGAAAGTTTGTATAACGCTGGAATTGAGACGATCCGTCCGAAGTCACACTCGTCCTTAGGCCGTCCGTTTTGATAAGTGGACAATTTAGTCCACTTACAAGTTATATGCATGTTTGCAGCCCAATTGCAATGGCCATGCCCATGAGGAATAATTCGGCCTGGTGATAGCGATAGATTATATATGTGTTTTTTGTTCCATGCTAATTCCATTTAAAACATACAGAATTTACTGCTCAAAGTAAACAAATTTCATGTCATTAAAATTGACAAATGGAATGAAGAATATAATTGACCAGCTACCCTAATTGTTTGTTAGTTTGTTGGGTTTAAAGTCGTAGCAACAGAATGTATTGGTCATATAAAGGTGGTCAGTCAACCTACTCACTCCTCCTGGAAAGGCTAAATATCTGGATTTAGCTTTTAACCAACTACTAAGTGCATACTTTGGTCAGTGACTGACAACTGCCCAACGTAATTAAAAAATCAGTGGTAGGAGGGAGAATGGCTGAAGAAATAATTGCATGACCCAGCTTCACAAAAGTATGCCCCGCCCGGGAATCGAACCCACGACACCTCAATCAGTAGACTTGTGTGCTACCTACTGAGCTAGTCAGGTGGCTTTATACTAATTGATATGTTACAATGAAGGAGGACTGGCAAGGTCAACATACCCTGAGTAATGAATAAGAAAAAAGTAACATTCTTTTATTGTTTCAAACACAGGCAATCTGCATCTCTCATACTTATATATTAGTAGTCATGGCTAAAGGTTGCAAATGGACAGACAAATCCTGTATAAATAGAAAGGTCCATCTAGATCTGCAGGTAAACTCTCAGACTGTCCGCAAAAATTTGATCTCAAATGAAGGACCCCTGTTATTTCTAAGAGACCTGTTCATAAATTAATTGATTACCAAGTAATTATCAGCTTTTGTCTATTTTTTTTTTGCTTTGCAGATCTTTGGTTGAAGCTCTACCTTCATAAGGTATTTAACAAGAACCCATCAGATATGATCATATGAATATTTGAAAAGGGTTGTAAACATGTATACTCCAGTTCTAGTGGACAGTGACTGTTTCAAGTATTGTAATAAGGTATATGATTTTGTTTTATTACTGTACTTGGAGTAAAATAGACATATACAAAATGGGGACAGATTTCCATGTCTGAGAAATTTTAAATTTAGGTCTCATGTATGGTGCATGCATGGACCTGTATGATAAATCAAGTAATTGACACAATCTCATGGGTCTGATATATTTTTAGCAATACTTAGGCTAAGGGATTTGACTTAAATACAAGTAATTGTCTCTCCCTAAGGCTTGTAAATCACTTGATTTTGGAGTGGATGCTACCTAAGATCACTGACAGTTAGTTTTACTGACTGATCCATCCAGTCAGGCTGAATTGTTTAACTGCGATCATCCTTCATTCATTTTGAAGCAACTTTAGGAGTTGGCCTTCTTCTAAATGATCCTCAGACTGTCTGTGCAAAGTGCCATTGAAGGAGCAACGGTCAGGTATCAGACATATTTATGGAACCTGTGGCTTCCTTCTTGACTCATTGATATTCTTTTGGCAATACTTTTCATATTGTTTGTCGTAGAAGATTGGAGTGTATCCAAATATGTAGCCTTGTTTAGAGAAGATTACATTGTAATAGTGTTATTATTTTTCAGTGTTGTAAGCATTTGCTGTATTTCATGCTTAGATTATGTTTTAGGTCATAGAGAAAGTTACTAATGTAAATGAAAAATATGAAGAGTATTCAACTGATAATGGATAACAGTCAATGTAACACAGGGACAATCAGCAAAAAACTATTTCAAGATATTGGTGAAGGTAAATATGCTATACATGTATTATTTTCAATCTCCCATTAGACCTTATGCATCCTGGATTGTCAAGGTTGTGGTTTACTCGTAGAATGCAGGATTTCAAATTTGGATTGTTTTATTTATTCCTGGTCATGACTTGATACACCCTAAATGAAATAAAATATTTGTTGTACTTTGTGTAGAGGGAAGTTGTCACCTTGTGGCAGGAAAAAGGGAACCTGATAAATGAAAGAGTCAATAGTAACTGATAAGGGTAGCCGGCAGCCATATGTAACACAATAATTGGCATTTAAATAGTGTAAATCTATACCAAGGCAAATGTCTCACAATGAAACTAAATCATAACTGGTTGTATGAATAATATTTTATTAGATAATATGCTGAAGGTTTGAGCATTAAATATTCAATTCATGTAAATGCACTTATAGAAATTAAATAGTAAGTGATGAAAACTTACAAAGTTTAAATGAGTATTTGATATTTCAGATGGTGCCGCACAGTTCAGATGGCTGCTCTAAATACAATGAAATCTTAATTGGGTGCTGAAAAGTTGTTTTCTTAAATTCAGTTAATGAGTAAAACCAAGTAAGTATTTTGTAAAAACAAATCCAATATCTGTCTTCTTCATACTCATTTTTTATTTAATTTGAGGTAACAATCATTACCAAGAGTATTAAAACACTAATTAGTGAGAATGCCATGGTTAAAGTATAAATAATATGAGTTTTATGTTGCTTCAAAAATTGGCAAATCATTTGCCTGTGTTTTGGTGTGATTAGAATAAACTGTGGTATGTATTTATTGTGGCACTACCTGTCCACTGTCCACATACTAGCTCAGTATCTTAAAATCACCAACAATATAACAACAAACACACATCATAGTTTAATAACTTATTATTTATATAGGTTTTACTGGCTAACATATTTACAAATACACATCCGCTCTCCAGGTATCACGGAACTGGAAAGCAACTTTCGGAACTAACGCTGCAGGCCACCAGACGGTATCAATGATCACATGGTGATCAGTCACGCTCTCATTGGTCAAATAACCACTACCAAACTCTCTATTGTTCTGGCAGCGTGCCATTGTGTTACATTATTTGTGCATTTTTCACATTTTACTAACCGAAAGGCAAACTATCACACTTCAATGTTTGTTATAAAATGGCTTAATCTTGTCATTTCAAAATTTGTACACATTATGATGCATAATTTATAAAACATAATCTGATGTAGTTGATTTATATACTTTTTACATTTTCAGGCACTTGCATATTATAAGATCAACGAGAATATAGTCGATATGTTTTATTATACAAAAATTGCAGAGTTTACAAATATAAGATGTTCTCAAGATACTCACAAACTCATAACCAAGGAAGTCAAGGCAGTTCTTCTTTATTTTGTTCGGAAAGAAGATAGAAAAATCATGAGGAATCATCCAATTGGAAATTGATCAACAGGAGAATAAGACTGAACTAATATTAATATTATTAGTGTTCAAAGAACTGTATATTTTAAAGGACTAGAAATTAATATGCATGTTACAATTGAAATATAAAGTTTATAACTTATCAGCTATTCAGATGTGTTGGTAGACACTAGTTATCTCAAATTAACAATAAATGACAAAATAGGAAATTTTAGGTAGTACATGCTGAGAGAACAATCGAAATTAAATTAGGTATAAGATTTAAGTAGTTGCTTGATCCAGGAGGCTGCAAAAATGATCATATTATTTTGGTTTTCATTTTATTATTTGAAAAGAAAGAATATTGATGTGCTGATTAAGCTGTATGCTTTGGTTCAAATTGTATCTATACTTAAAATATTTCTAATTAAATTGATTTTTGTTCAAATTATGTACAATCTGTTAAATTATTGATCTATGTTTTATTTATTTGTTGTTAATTGTTCGTTTTTTCTAAACTGTCAAAGTTTGAATAATTTCACAGTGAATGATTACACGCTATCTCAATATTTGAGTGTCAGACAAAGAGCACAAAGTCACCGTGAAATTATTCATGTTTTGATAGTTGAGATCAAATGAACAATAACTACTCTTAATATTTGCCATAGTAACTATGTATTATAGTGCGAGAATATTATTATGAGCTTGAACTACCTTATTATAATAATTACACATTTCACTTACATAAAATAGTGAGATTACTCATGCCTGTATGGGATTATACATGTTGTAGCAACCTATGCTACTATAAATCAATTTTGTATAAGTGGTATGTTATTGTACTTTTAATTTTGGACACATTATCACTGTTTCAAAGTATTAATTCTTATGAAAAGAAAATGAATTGTTTAGTATGTGTATTTTGCTGAAAGCTTCTGATAAAGCGTAATTTACAAACAAAGACAAAAATAGACTGTAAATACCAAGTTTAATATGATCTTGCATAAAGGTCAAGCTCAGGTTAATATTGTCGAACTACACTGTATATCTTAGTGTTGATATATTTGTTATAAGGTTGCTTAAACAGAATGGCATTTATTTTGCTTGCTTTTGATCCAAACCTTTTCATAAATAATGAAAATGGAACTTTTTAATGATACAAATGAATTATTATCCAAACCCATTTACTTTGCTCATGGAATGATATTACTTCAAAACACTATTTTCTTTAGCTTTGACTGCTTGACTATGTTAACATCGGTATATGCAGCTGGTGAAATTTTGATTAAACAAAGTGTAAAATTTACGAAGTTCAATCAGACTTTCCTAATTGAATGATTGAAACTGTTTAAACAAGGCATGACTTTTATGCCAATTTATAAAATGTACATCTGAATAATGTTATAACTTGGATTATATTTGTACTTTACACCATTTCTCTATGCTTGTGATTGATAATTTTCTCACTATTCACGTGTACAAAATTATATTCATGAATAATTTTACAGTAAAATGTGTCCTTAACAGCTTTTTAAATTTAATAGACTTGACATGTTGCATTAAAGACTGCATTTTTGGCTATTGAAGCCCTTACATATTTTTTTACTGACAAAATGGGTTTCAATTCATTGTAACAGGTCTTTCAAAATAATTATAATTTTGTTTGAAATTTATTGCATGATTTTAAAATAATTTTCAGGAATAACTGTTCATAGTTACTAATTTATTTGTTAAATATTAACCAGTTGATGTTTTATTGTAGCAATAGAAAATGAGATTTTAGTTTTTTTATTAAAAAAATTTCATTTTTCCTGTATCTTTTTATTTATCATAATTACTGATCTAATTAAAGAAAATAGTATGAATAAAAATATTGTTGAGAAATATATTAATTTTCAAGACTTTTGTCTGAATCCCAATTTTGTAAAGTGCTAACAGAGATGTGTTTATGACTGGTAAAGCCATAAAAGTTAAGTGTTTGATTCTCATGCAGATTTTTTGAAGTAAATGGTGCATTGGGGCACATGATTTTTGTTTATTTTAGTGCAATGAAGAATTGTAGTTAACACCAGACAACAGGAAGATACATGGCTTTATACAATATTCAGATTTTTCATTAATGCTTACAAGTTACATCAATTTGGCAAGCAGTATATGTGTGCCTTAATATTCAGTTGTTTACAATCTGAGACACCAGAATGAATGAGATGCTTGTCAGGCTCAATAAAAGCTAGCTAGAAGTCGAGCACTCAAGGGCGACCATTTGCCATGTGACATATTCTTGTTGCAAGTACCAAAGAAGTTATATATAGTATCAACTGAGATCTGTTATCAGACTGATTTGGTTTTTTATAGTTCTGCATAAAACTGCTAGCATTATTGGTGTCATTAATTCTGATAGTAGTTTCAAGGATAAATCATTACTAGATCACTATCATTTGTTATCAAGTTTTCTTTCTTATATGTAGAGTTAAACTATGCTTTGGCTAAAGCTTGTCTCAAATTCACAACCCTCTTTGAGTGGTTTACATTGATTTGAATGTGGTTTAGAAAAAGGTGGTGTATATGTTTAACAGAAAATAGTTTAGTTATATTGCATCAGGGAATTGGATATTACTGATAGTTAGCTGTGTCTCTGATTGCAATGACTCATCAACCAAATCAATGTCCCTGAAGAGGCTTTATTAGATCTTGGCCTGGTAGCTTAATTCAATACTAACATATAACCATAGACCCTATTTTCACATTTAAATAGGGTCCTTGGTATAACCTTTACTTGTGGCCGACAGCTGTCCTGCTTGATAGGCAGAGTTATTATGGCCATAGAGGTCTTTTAGGAACAAACTTAAGCATATAGAACATACAAGGATTATGAACATTGTAATGGTTCATAAAATCCACTCAGTAAAGGAGTAGGTGTAGACATGCAAGGTTGATGATGTTGTAAAAGATAGAGAACAATCTTGTTGACATTCCCTCAGACAAGTTCTTACAGCGCAATGAAGCACGTACCCGAGGCCATCATAGGTTCTTCCACGAATGCATTAGAGAGAACAGATTTGCCAACGCATTCTTCCCCAGGACGGCTAAAGAATGGAACAACCTTCCATCATCAGTTGTTTCAGCGCCAACATTGGAAGCCTTCAGGTCTCTCCTACCAGAGTGATCTGACAAAAATATCAAATTGACTAGTGTAAAAAATTTCAAACTATAATTAAAACTTTTAACATTTTGGAGATGTTTGGCCATTGCGCATGCTCAGTCTGGCAGAGCTTAATACAATCTGTCAGATCCCAGCTCTTACAGGAAGAAGAAAGGTGTATGTCGCCGAGGTTATGATACAGCACCTGTACTCCCTTGCCTTCAAGCTAGCTTTTATGGCGACATGGGCGGGTGTCTGCTTATGACTCTTGATTTATTGGGTTTGACTATAAGGAAAATGGAATTTGCATGGGTTATAATAACAAAGAATGTAAACATAAATAAACAACAGAGATTGATATCAATTTTAACACAGTATTTATTCATATAATTAGATTCTATATTTAGATTTTTATATATATTTATTAAATCAAACTAGCAAATAATTTTATTATTCATCAAATTAAGTGTTCTTTTCTGAAGTATATATTTCATTGCAACTTGATTATAAAGCAACAGTTATTAAATCCACAAGTTGGTTTATTCTCCTAGTTGTGTCCGAAATTGCACTAATGACAGTTTATCCGAATATATTTCCACTTTGAAGATATTGACGAATAAGAAAATCCGACCGATTCTACAGTTAAAATTACATTGAATCAATAAAATAACATCGTTTTCCAACAAAAAATATCACTCCTTTCCGGAATAATCACGCTTTTCCCCTAATTTTTAACGAAGCATCAATATTCTTAACGAATTGTTTACAATCGCCGCCATTTTGTCGATCATGTGATACCGAAAGTAGTGCCATTACTTCAATGGCGGCCTCCTAGATATATCCGAGAGTATGTTACGCAGTAATATCCGAGGTAGTTCCGAATGTATGAGAGCTTACTAGGTTGTGGATATTCACCACGTTTCCGGATATCTTCGCTAACCGTCACCATTTCGGAATTTCCCAAAGGTGCCCACAAGTGTAACATCCCAAGTGCGATAATTCGCAAATGACTGCCTTTTGTACCGTCAAATAAATTCATTTCAAGACCACCTAGAACTACAAAAAGACCCCCAATCACTACAAGAATGGGCAACGAACTGGGGCATGCGATTTAATGAAACACAATGTTATATTATGTCAATTCATCGTAGCAAAGTACCATCAACATATATAACTGCATTATGAATAATCACGCACTGAAAGAAGTACCAAACAATAGACCAGTTTACGGATGACGTCACAAGCACCTGCTACCTATATTTTGGCTGATTTACTGGTTGGCAGAAAGAAACCATTGTTTACATACATTTGATAGCAGCAGAATTTTTAAATCACGATAACTTTTTTATTTGTTGGCCGATTCTTATGATATTTATATTGATAGAAAGCTTTTGAAATTCATATTTTTAAAATATAAGAAAATTGCCGAAATTTTGATTTTAAAAAAAATATACGAGGTGATTTAAACCAGTCATTTGAACTATCTTCTTGCCGGTTTGAAGCACTAGGTTTAAACACTCGCTTATAAATAACAATTCTTTTTTTTTACAAATAATTTTATATATTCAAAATATGAATTTCAAGACCTTTCTAGTAATATAAAATACTAAATTGTTTGATGAAAAATGACTTAGTAATTCCAATTTTAAAATTACTGTGTTTTCATTGTATTTACTCGCTATCATTTCTTGCCAACCAGCAAACGGTTACCTGTAGTTTTTATCATCTCCTTGTTACTATTTATAGACATCATAACAATAACAAAGAACTGGTCTATACATTGGAGTTCAAATAAGTGACGACCTGAAATGGTCTACACATATAAACAAGATCTGTGGGAGAGCAAATAGTATCTTAGGATTCATAAGAAATTTAAAACATAGTAATGGAAAATCCACTTAAATTGGACTGACGTCGATAAATGAAAGCGGCTGTAACGCATCAGTACAGAATTAGGAACAAAACAGACCATGAGACAAAACGGACCATGGCAAAACGGACCATACCTTTGTACAAAACGGATCATATTTTTTTGACAAAACGGACCATTGTCGGGACAAAACGGACCATTATAATATATGATTTATATTATTAGATAATAAAAAATGTGTTTTCAATATTTTCAATTCTTGGGTAATAGTCTTGTTGTTTGTTATTTCATTGACAACTTAAATTTTTAATCAACGCCAAACTGATGACAGTTTTTGATAATTAGTAGAGGCTAATTGAACGAGATTGTTATTTTTTTCATTAGTTCAACAGCGAGTATTAGAAATTACACCTGGAAGTACAAGTTTTTTTATCATAAATCCTTTCCCAGAGTTTTATGTGGCGGGCAGTATACAGAAAGGAACCAGTGCTTGACTATATAAGCAACTTCAATGTTAATCACTCTCAGACAAATTCTCCAGTACCAATCAGGGTGTTAGTTAGTTCAAGGAAACAACAAGGAGGACAGTGAATAGCATTCGATAGGACATTATTTGTTGTTGATTTTTACAAGTCCGTACATCAAATAACACAATTATCACATTTAATTTAGATGACAAACAACACACCAACAACATGCAAACACGACACCATCAGTAAAGTGCATGATTTCGAATAGGAGGATTGGTTGTTATACTTTAACCTAACAAATATTGTTGATTAACATCCAAATAAAAACAAATGTACGATTATCTAGGTCCTATAATGCAAATGTACTTAAGTCTATTAAAATATATGTTTTGTACATGTCAAGTTGTATATAGGTTATTCATACGTAAATGATATGACTAAAACATACAAACAAACGCTTAATTGATATGCCTACGTACTTTATATACATACTTGATATGCACTATATGTTGAACGAATGCAGCCTTTTTTTTTTAACCCAATTGAAATTTATGATGTAACATTTAAACAATTTTGAATAAATTCGCCATTAAGGCAATATACCGTATTTTTCAAACATACACTTGGACACCCTTCAAGCACCAAAAAGAAAATAGTGATGTAGCATCTTTAAATGGTAACATTAACGTCAAGTTATATACTTACATGTATATTAATCTTTAAATTAAATTAAACAAGAGCTCCGCTGGGCGGGGCATTATACGCCCGTGTGCAGTCCATGCTGTGTTCTATCTCATATGAAGTCCCTGTGACCTTGACCAATGACCCCAGGATCTCAGAATAGGTCCTATCCTTAACTGAAAGGCTATCCAAAGCAAAGATTTTGGGAACCTAGGTACAGCCATGGTTGAGTTATCACCCGCACAAAGTTTTCCCATACAAACTTCCAGTGACCTTGACCCTAGGGCCTCAGAACCAAAAGTTTTCACCCTTCACCCAAAGAGTATTGATACATAAAATTTGGTGATCTTAGATAAAGTTGGTTGTTGGACAAGGTTTTTCCTCATGATTTCCTTGTGACTTTGACCTTTAACCCAGGAGCCTAAAACCAAAGGGGCATATGCTAGACATTTAGGCTACCCTTAAATAAAAATTTGGTGAACCTAGGTACAATCATTATTGAGTTATTGTCCGGAAAATGTTTCAATATAAATAAAGTCCCAGTGACTTTGACTTTTGACCCTGGGGTCTCCAAATCAAAAGGGAACAACCTCTACCAAAGAGATTATCAACACATTACTCCTTGACAAATGGGCTGATCCACATAAAATTTGGTTAACCTAGGTACAATCATTGTTTAGTTATTGTCCGGGCAAGGTTTTTCCATATGATGCCCCTGTGACCTTGACCTTTGACCTTGGGGCCTCAAAACCTATAGGGAACATCCTTGACACATGGGTTACCATCAAATAAAATTTGGTGAACTAATTTCATGTTACTTATTACAAATAGCATTATTTCCATTGTTTGCCATTTTGACTTACTTAACATATTAATTAAACATTTGAAGTCACTGCTTGGTAATTTGATATCTACTGGTTGAAGGTTTAAATTTGACCCTGTTACCCTAAAACTGATATGGCACATCCTTGACACATGGGCTACTCTCACATGAAATTTGGTGAACTTAGGAACAGTCGTTGTTGAGTTATCATCCAGACAATGTTTTTCAATATGATGCCCCTGTGACCTTGACCTTTGACCCAGTGGCCCCAAAACCAATAGGAAATATTCTTGACACATGAGCTTCTCTAACATAATATTTGGCGAACCTAGGTGCATTGGTGGTTCAGTTATTGTCTGGACAAGTTTTTCATTGTTTGCCATTTTGACTTTATTAACATATTGATTGAACATTTGAAGTCACTGCTTATAATTTGATATCTTCTGGTTGAAGGTTTAAACTTGACCCAGGGGCCCAAAAACCAATAGGGAACATCCTTGACACATGGGCTACTCTAACATGACATTTGGTGAACTTAAGTACAGTCATTGTTGAGTTATTACCCGGACAATGTTTTTCAATATGATGCCCCTGTGACCTTGACCTTTGACCCAGGGGCCCCAAAACCTATAAGTCACATCCTTGACACGTGGGCTACTCTCATATTAAATTTGGTGAACCTATGTACATTGGTGATTCAGTTATTGTCTGGACAAAGTTTTTCCATATGATACCTCTGTGACATTGACCTTTAAAACTGGGGCCCCAAAAGGGTCCCTATAGGACACATCCTCGACACAAGGGCTACCCTCACAAAAAAATTTCTGAACCTAGGTATAGTCGTTGTTGAGTTATTGTCCGGACAAGGTTTTTCAATATGATGCCCCTGTGACCTTGACCTTTGACCCAGGGGCCCCAAAACCAATAGAACATATCCTTGACACATGGGCTACTCTCACATAAAATTTGGTGAGTCTAGGTACATTGGTGGTTCAGTTATTGTCCAGACAAGTTTTTCATTGTTTGCCATTATGACTTTATTAACATATTGATTGAACATTTGAAGTCACTGCTTGGTAATTTGATATCTTCTGGTTGAAGGTTTAAACTTGACCCTGTTTCCCCAAAACTGATAAGGCACATCCTTGACACATGGGCTACTCTCACATGAAATTTGGTGAACCTAGGTACAGTCATTGTTGAGTCATTACCCGGACAATATTTGTCAATATGATGCCCCTGTGACCTTGACCTTTGACCCAGGGGCCCCAAAAACCAATAAGGCATATCCTTGACACATGGGCTACTCTCACATAAAATTTGGTGAACCTAGATACATTGGTGGTTCAGTTATTGTCCAGACAAAGTTTTTCCATATGATGCCTCTGTGACCTTGACCTTTGAACCTGGGGGCCCAAAAACCTGTAGGGCACATCCTTGACACATGGGCTACCTTCACATAAAATTTTGTGAACCTAGGTACAGTCGTTGTTGAGTTATCGTCCGGACAATGTTTTTCAATATGATGCCCCTGTGACCTTGACCTTTGACCCAGTGGCCCCAAAACCAATAGGAAAGATCCTTGAGACATGGGCTACTCTCATATAAAATTTAGTGAACCTAGGTACAATCGTTGTTGAGTTATCGTCCGGACACGTTTTACTATTTTAAGTCCCAGTGACCTCGACCTTTGACCCTGGGGTCTCAAAATCAATAGGGAACCTCCTCCACCCAAGGGCTATCCACACATAAAATTTGAGGAACCTAGGTACATCCTGTCTTGGGTTATCATCCGGACAAGCAATTGTCCACGGACGGATGGACGGACGGACAACATCATAACATAATACGTCCGTTTTTTTCAAAACGGGCGTATAAAATTGACTGATAAACTACGGAGCCCCTAAAGCAACATATTTTGAAATACTGTTTATCTTCAAAATAAGTTTGTTTAACGCAATATCATTTTGATTGTACAGAATGTTGTATTAGTTTTAAGAAATAATATTTCTTTTTTAACAATTAATTCTGTTTTACAAAATACAGTATAATATTATTTCGGTCTTTTTTATTTGATATTCCGTAAATAAATATTACATGTACAAATGTTCATTAAATTGTATAAATTGTATTTCAAAATGTCACCTTAGGGGCCCCATAAGAGTCTTTCGTAATGCAGCTTTAATGATTTACTATTTAATCGCTATTATAAAAGCTCAACATCACAATTAACATAGATGACAGATGTTCTGCGAAAGACAAAAAGAAGCATGCTTACTAAGTTTATGACGTCATCTAATAAACACCATTTGCGTATATAACACGCTGCTGTTCTTGAGTGTTCAAAGAACATTACCAAATCAACAATGAAGCTCGTAGTCTGCGTTCTCTTAGCTTGTATCTTGACAACAACTGCCAATCCACTTGGAGATTCAACAACCAGTAGCACTGGTACAACACCAACATTGACTAGTTCATCACCGACAACAGAAAATGGGACTCCGAGTTCTACTACAAGTAGTTCAATAACCAGTAGCGTTAGAACAACACTTGCACCAACGACACAATCAGTGAAAATGGAAGACAATGTGAAAAGTAACAACAGGGTTTCAAATTGTAAGTCTTCTTCAATATTTCTTTTACGTTTTTCAGCATTTAAAGGCTCAAAACTTATTACTGTGAAATATTACAATGAATGCGATGTACTAACTTCATTAAGTATTGTTGTTTTTACTTCCAATATTTAGTTTATCATCACTTATCCAAATTAATGTTGAAAATTGAAATTTCACTAACAGTTCAGTCAACTTAAACAACCTTTTTATCGGTCCGCTGGAACGATTCATAAAATTTCAATGGACGTACTTTTGAATTAAATTTCAAGGAAAAGATGTTCAGTTATTTAAATCTAGTATAAACAATATCATGACATCAATTTTTCGCGCAATGTCATTCAGTGGGGCAGATGATGCGTAATAATTTACCTCAGTATACAAGACAGGAAATAAATAATTAGTCACGTGACCGACATTCGCGCCCGCAAAATGCTCAAAATGTATTACGCTTTTTAGTATATTAATGATGAATAGTTTGTGGCTTAACTTTAACTTTATGTCATGAACAGTTTCCAATTCAGAGCCATAACGTAAATTTCTGCTAGAAAGAATAACATATTCAGTATAATGTAATAAATGGAACATGGTCTTGCGTGGAAAGCAAGTTATTAGACTTGTTACGCGAACCTTGAATCCTTTATCGACCTCCGCGGCCCTTTGGTTTATATATCATGCTTGGTCCAACTGACAAATCCATAAACTCCCAGAAGGCTGTTTATTTGTTGATTACTTGACTAAACTTGAACACTTATGTTACCTTCTTTGTAAATCTTAGATGTATAGAAGTGAAATACGTTGTGCCATATATTACTAACCTATTTGTTAAATATTTTTGTATACCTACAGTTTTCTTATTATGTTACATTTTATGCTGAGAGTTACCAGGGATTTTATATTACAATCTCTGAAACTACCCAAATTTGTGTTTTACTTTCAATTATAGTAAATTGATAAAGTTCATCACATTTTGAGTTTTCAAATTTCAAATACAATGTATGTTATATTTTCCAAACAGCCAGTTCAAATGCTTTTTTCCCCTTCTCTTTCAGACAATTTAAGGGACATGCTTCTTTGTAGTATGATGATGAACAATCAAGCACATTGCCTTATGAGAATGTTATAACATCCCAGAATGTTTGACAATTACTGCTTTCTGGAATGTTTCTACCTTACTGATGTCAATTAAATTTGGACAGTTCTCGTCATCTCACATATCATCAACAGAACATCTATGATACAGCTTATTTTAGAATAAAAACAATTTTTTGTTCAAAACATTTCTTTAATATACCGAATGCTCACAGACATAATTCCACTGTTAATCTTTCTTTTTACAAAATTGTGTTATTTTAAAGTTTAAATGGTTAAAATTATGTTTTATCTACAGTGTTAAAGTTGCGAGATCTATAACATCAACTTATGAGTATACAAAGACTTGTTTTCCCTGATTATAGTCCACTTTATCTCAAATGTCAACGTTTGAATTCTTTCACGATGATAGATTACACACTTTCTTAATATCAGGAGTGTGAGATAAAGAACATGAAAGCACCGTGAAATTGTTCATGTTTTAACAGTTGAGAAAAACGAGCTATACTCTCTTTAGAAACATAATACATTATTGAGTGACATCAAATATCGCATAAAATAACTATACATAGCTATATATTTGTACTACCATTCTTTTCCCGAAAAAATCCATTTTATCCTGCAAGTTTTGATCGTCAGCTCAATATAGTTGGTCATGCGCAAATGTAATTTGTGAGAATGATTCAAAGTAAACAATTATTATTATTAAATAGTGGTGACATGTTATGATACGGTATGCCATTAAAGACATAAAGTCACACAGCAAATGACTGTCTTTAAAAAAAGATATATGATTATGTGCAGAGTTGCATAATTATCTACAGAAATTGTGTAATTAAGTAATGGAAATAACAACGATAATGTTCCCTTTCCAAACTATAAGCTTCTAGAACCTGAAAATTCATACAGAATCTAAAACCAAAAAAAAGTTATTACTCCAGTTAGGGAGTGATAGTCAGACTGCCTACCCACCGAGCTAACTTGTGAACTTGTTAAATTCAGGAAAAAATAAGTCTCTGATATCTATTCCATGGTATAAATGATAAATAATTTCAAAGTTACATACTTGAATAAAAACCGCTCAATTTGATTAAATTTACTTCAGCTGCCCCGGGAGAGATCATTTCGGAACCTCTAAGGTGATATTTTGGATTACTTTTCATATTGACAATTCTTTTGTTTAAACGCATTATCATTTTTATGAATATTTCAAAATGTCATTATTTCGGGTTTTTCATGTCAAAATAATATTATTTTGAAAAATACGAGTAGAAATAATGGTTTTATTTCGTTTAAACAAAATAACACTTCGTAAAAATCTGTATACGCTCAACAAAATAATGGTGAAGACGACAAGTATTTGAAATGTCACTTTAGGGATTCCGTAGATTATCAATCAAAATTTTGAATTGATTCAAAGGTAATTACATTGTATATGCATTAATTGAGACTAATGTTTCCATGTAAAGATTATACATCATTAAAATACCCTTTGGTGCTTGAAGTGTGTCCAAATGTAACTTTGAAAATACGCTTTGATAATAAAATATACTTCATTTTTTAATATCGCCGCTAAAATTTCACATTTTGTTGAAGGAATATTAAGGTTGCTATTAATCGAGTATAAAGTGCATATTGTTTAAGTATCAAGTGAATATCAATTAAGTGTTTTTGTGTTGTAGTCATATCATTAATCTGTTTTATATGAATAGCCTATATACAACATGTGTACACAAATATAATGCAATATTTGAAGAAAATGAATACATATACATTGTCTATTTTTAAACAAAAAAGAGTACTGATTATTAATCCTACATATTTTTTATTTGGATGTTATGTTATTTATCAACAATGGTTGTTAGATTTATGGTTAGCGGCCAACTCCTACCTAGCTTCCCTGGATACTTCTTATACTACAAGGGTATTTTACAACGACAACTTCTACGTAGGAAATCAACATTAATTAAATATAAAATTTTCATGGCAGGGTATAACTTGACGTGTCCAGGTTCGATCTCAGGACTTCCAGATTTGAAATCCTGCAACTCTACCAATGTGCTGCTGCCGCCGCCTGCTTTGTTTCGTCGACATCGATCCAGCTAAAGTGATGTTTATATCAAAGTTATTGGTAAAATTCAGTAAAATGATGCAGCTTTTCCCCTACTGAGTTGGCAAGTTCACTGATTACAGTACAAAACACACATTGTCATAAACAGGACATACACATGCAACATTATATAATATTAATTTACATGTATATCGCTAATGTAAAAACTTCATCAATCACATAAGTGAGAAATGATCTGCGAACGACAAAAGAAGAAGAAACATTTACTAGATTACTTCATGCTTACTAAGTGTACATGACGTCATCTAGTAAACACCATTTATGTACGTATATAACACGCTGCTGTTTTTGAGTGTTCAAAGAACATCACCAAATCAACAATGAAGCTCGTAGTCTGCGTTCTCTTAGCTTGTATCTTGACAACAACTGCCAATCCACTTGGAGATTCAACAACCAGTAGCACTGGTACAACACCAACATTGACTAGTTCATCACCGACAGCAGAAAATGGGACTCCGAGTTCTACTACAAGTAGTTCAATAACCAGTAGCGTTAGAACAACACTTGCACCAACGACACAATCAGTGAAAATGGAAGACAATGTGATAAGTAACAACAGGGTTTCAAATTGTAAGTATTCATCATTGATATTTCTTAAAGATTTTCTCGGCATTTTAAAGCTCAAAACTTATTTCTGTTAAATGTTACAATGAATACTCCGTACTAACATCATTTCAGTGATTTATTTGTTTGTTTGTTTTTTTTACTTCCAATAGTTAGTTTATAAACATTAATCACAATTAATGTTTAAATCGAAATTTCACTAAAAGCCACGAAAAGTTATTTTATTTATATACATGTCACGACCTTCCAATAGGTCTTAATGAGATATTATTTTGCTAGTAAATATGATGACAGTCAAGTGTACATGGCAATTCTGTATTTCAACAAATTTTGTTATCGACCAACTTGAATTAATAGTGCTCAGCCTCAGCTTTTCATTGGCATACTTAAAATTTTAATTTCGTTTCAATCTAGAGAAAACAATTTCATAACGTCATTTTTGCGCGAAATGTCGTTCAAAATGCTCAGTTACTAGTGTGTTAATGACGAATCATTCGTGACTAAACTTGTACTTGTTCCATAAAAATTAATATAGTATTTTTCATACAACCAGTTCTAATGTTTTTTTCCAGACGATTTAATGAACCTACAACACTGTATGATGAACCTTCCAACATCACTTTGCTTTTCTATGTTTTAACATCCCAGAATGTTTGGCAGTAACTGAGTTCTGGAAAGTCTCTACCATACTGGTGTCAACTAACCAGCTGAACCAACTAACAATGGACAGTGCCATTTTGTACACAAATGGTCATCACCTTCTATAAATAGAATGGGACAGTGCTCTTCTACACATAACATCAACAGAACGCGTTTAATACTGCTTAACTTGGATAAGAAAAACAATGACTTTCATTTTCTGAACTCATTTTTTTCTTCATTTATTATACATGCACTCAAATACTCACACATATTTCCAGTGTTTTAACACGTTTTAGAATATTTTTGTCCTTTGCTTTTAGATCTGATTTTCAATGCTTTTACTTATTATGTTTTGAGACTAGTTATTTTATGTCAATAAAACTAAGTCTACCCGAGTAAACTGTTCTATTTAATGTCTCTTATTGTTGATCGTTTGTTTAGGTTTTATGGCACACTAACCCAACATGATTACATTGTGCCAAAAGCAATTGCCGATTGAATTAAATGTTAAAAAGTATTAACATATTTTAGATAATTAAGAATTGTTTGGTCTGGAATTGTTTGATAAGTTTTTTTGTGAAGTAATTTTAAATGTTTGTCAAGTATAGAGGTCCCGGGGTCAAACCACACTAGGGGTGCTGCTAATTTCCTTGAGCAAAAAAATTTCGAACAGTTGTTCCACTCCAGCCAGATGTTATAAAGTACTGTGACGGACCACTTGCCTGAAGGTGAATTAATGATCAGGGGTTATCATACAAGAATTTATAATTGGTCTAACGTGCACATGGAAGCCGACTTTAAACCACACTTCAAAGCATAAGATCGAGATCTTGACAATCAAAAAGAAAATATGTTTTACATTGTCTGCCACATCACATGGTATACATTTAGGAGCATCTTATTTAGAAAATACTCGTAAATGTGTTTATCTAGTATTGCCAATTCTGCATCTTGTTATTACTATTTGATCTTGCTCTTATGGCTAGCTCAGTTGGTAGCACACACATTTACTGGTCAAGGAGTCATGGGTTCGATTCTCAGATCGGGACATAATTTCTACAGCCATTCTACTGATTACCACTGATTCTAAATCATGTAGGACAGTTGCCTTCACTGATGGAAGTCTGCACCTAGAAATTGGTTAACAGCTAAATCCAGAGATTTAGCCTTTCCAGGAAACATGAGTAGGTTGACTAACCACAATGGTATGACCTATACAATAAGTTGCTATGACGTTAAATCCAATCCAACCAAAAAAGTATCTGATCTCACTGACGAGTGATTGCTGTTGAAGTTGTCTTATCGATTTTACACAATGTAAAATGTTATATAGCTGGGTCAAGGTTGGACAAAACTTCTGTGATACACAAAAAATACACCATGATTGATTTGAAATAGATATTTATTTTTCTTCAAATAATAGTTTATACATGTATATTAATATATAAAACAAATACAAATGTATATGAAATGACTACAACAGAGAAACACTTGATGAATGAATACAAGAATTTAATACACATACTGAATACTCAATGACAGCTTTCATTTTGTGGTAGCTGACCAAATTAAAAATATTATGAGTGGTATTTATAAAGCATTTTTAGTCAATCTTTTTATTTCACTGACAAAGTTATGGACCTATTAAAAACTATGCATGTATATCCTTGTCATTTGTATTCTAATTTTTCGAATGAACACAAATTGGATTTTTCGATCAATTATCAAAGAAAGTAAGTTTTATTAAGTTATCTGTCTATAAAAATAATCAGCACTAAAGTTTACAAGTTCTTAGAATTAGACAAATGTAATTACATTTCATAGCAACAAATAATATCAAGTTGAATATTTTCAATTAATAAATAGTCATTTGTCAAGCCACACCAAGACAAACCAAGGTTTTGTCATGGACAAACTACATTATGTATACAGTAATTTATAAAGGCAAGAACTATACAGAATATGCCCAATATTGACCGATTTCTTAATTCTCATGGTTTTTATCCTAGCATCAATTAAGTACTGAAGGTAATTTTAAAACACTAGGAATCTATTAAATACATTAATATACTCTACCTCTTGGAAACAAGGATTCATACTCTTTCTACCAGTTTGCCATTGGACATTTTTGACAAGGACAATTAATTATAGTTTCAATGACTAGTTACAAGTAAAGCAACTGCTTTAAAAATGACATAAACTTAAGTTTGTTGATATTCATAGGATTTATAAAATTTCTCAAATTTACTCATTTAATATTAAAATACATTAACAATGCATGCAATTACTGTTTAGAAAAAGAACAATAAATGAAAAAACATACCTAAAACATTGTGAACAAATGACACCAAGAAAAGACACACAAGTGATCACTATGAAAGTATGATTGAACTAATTGCACATAGGCAAATCTAGCAGGGTGGGGAAGGGTAGGGCAAGGGGGTCCGGACCCTCCTAGAATTTCCAAAATGTACCTGTCCATTAATGTTTTTCTTGACTGTGTGTCATGTTCAAGTAGCATGAAGCATTTTTTCTTGGTGCTTAACATAGATTAATTGGTTTTGAAGTTTTTATTAAGAATATGTTGCATTATTCTGCAAAATTTGTATGACGTGGTTGTGGTTTGAAAGTTTGGAACCCCCCTAGAAAAAGTTCGGAGACCCCCTCCCCCTAGAAAAAATCCTGGATCCGCCCCTGTTGCAAGTACTTACAAAAATAAATGTTTACATGTCAAATGAATATAAATGGCAAATATATACTTATTTATTAAAGCTTGACATCACCATGCATTTATTACTTATTTATTAAAGCTTGATATCACCATGCATTTATTAAAATTTAAAACTCATGCAATTAAAATTTGAAATGACAGTTTTGTTTGTAACTTTATAAGTACAAGTTACTTCTGACATAGAATAAGTGACATTTTATACAAATTGATGGGTTAGTGCAAAATGTGTCTACATCCTTTATTTACAAGAAGTTAAACTAGTTCTGTGCTGACAAAGCAAAATATTTTCTTAAAATCTAGATTCTAGCAGAACATAATTGGTCAACACATATGTGTAATATAAACTGAATGATCTGCATATAAGAACACATAACACAATAAATAATAGATTATCAATGCAGACAATAGCTGAGTGAATGACTGATTGAGTCTTATTTTAGATACATCATACTTATACATTCATTTAGAGTTATATGTATTAAAACAGACAAGTTGTACAGCAATGTTCAGTTAAAGCTTATTATAAATAGCACTTGTAGTTTTTAATTGACTTTTCTATTGGACAGGTCTTAAAATTTTCAAATAAAGTTCACTATGAGTATTCCATAATGCCATTTCAAAAGATAAAAAAGCCAACTTTATATATTTCATGTTTAAGTTAAAATAATTAAATTCATATGATACATGATACAATGTATTTAAATACATATCATATAAACAATTAGAAACTGAACATTAACAGTGTCTTAACATACATAGTTAACACTATGAGAAACAAAGTTCATGAAATTCACTTCATTCACATCACTGAAACATCAATCAATGAACATCTTCATACGTCTCCTCCTCCTCCTCGCCAGCTCCGCCCTCTCCTTCCTCCTGTACACCTGCTTTATCTTGTGCATTAGGCACCCATAGTCCAGAATCAACACAACGTTTCATATGATATTCAGCATCTTCTTTAGACATTTTTAAGATCACATCTTGTAACTTTCCAATGTCTTTTGATTCAAAACACTCTTTAAGTTCCTATTTGAACATATCGATGAAAAGCAATCAGTATCATTTCATGAGATGATCAAATTAAATTAATTATTATGTAAAAAAATATCAGAGCTAAAAAATGAACAATTTATGACTAAATTATATTGGACTTTCCAAGTATAATAATGCCTATACAGTGATTGTTCTGGCACACACAAACATCAAGAAGACATGAAGTATAGACATGATGCATCAATGGGATACAAGTTTCAATTTAACTACATGTATTTCTGTATTCCATTTTTTCTCAACTGTCCAAGTTTGAATAATTTCATGGTGATTGAATACACACTATCTCAATATCACGAGTATGAGATAAAGAACACAAAGTCACCATGAAATAAGTTATGTTTTGACAGTTGAGAAAAAACAAACTATATAGATGGAGAAGCAATAAATGTAGGGATGTCATCAAAAATCACAATATCGATGTATCACCGATTCTTGACAGATGATCCAAAATCAAATTGCCATTTGGAATATAGATACAATCCATTTAGTCAGAGTTCAGTTACAACGTTCTAGTTGAGGACTTTTTAAAATAGTGAGTTTTGTGCGAAGTATTAAAAAGAAAAGAATACAGTTTTATGTCTGAAATAACTTATCATGAGGGCATTATATAGTGTATATATACCCAAGTTCTTGTGGCTTCTATTACACTACTTGTCTGGCTTGAAATATCAATATTTCACCCATACTTGCCTTTCCAAATATCAATATAATTTTTTTTATCAATGACAGCTCTTAATAAATGTCAGACAAGTCAGAAAATGGCAAGATCAAGCATCTAGCATTTAGATAAAAGACATATTTTAAATTTTGATAACAAAACTTCATTTGTATGGAAAATCACATACAGCATTTGTCAGAAAGTTTCATAAGATGTAAAAAGAAAGAAAATCTATGTAAATACTTACATCAGGTAAAGTTTCAAATACTTCTAAGGGATCTAGACCACCAGGTCCAAGTCTTTTCTGTCTTTCCTCCTGTAAAGATAGAAACTATTGAATTATTTGTTTTTTCCATAACTAAATTTTACATTTTTATAAACTCTGACTCATACCAGATTCCTTTTCACTCCATAACCTTTCACAAGAGTATCAAGAGGATGCAAACTTCTCTTTGAAGTAAAATTGACAAAAATGTCAAACTTTATTGACAATGTTTGATCAACCTTTCTTAATTTAAATATTATCAATTATACTTAATACCATGTTTCTTGGTTGATGCGTACATGGAAGATTATACATCAAAACATGGAACAGTTTCCACTAAAGCCATCATATCCAACAATATTACCACAGTATTGCGAAGTCTATCAAAGTAAAGTAGAAGTAGGAGCAAAGTAGGACGTGTTCTAAGGGATCAAGAGATTCCATGCTCGAACCCCACTAGAGGCACTGCTTATTAATTTCCTTAAGTAAGAAATTTACCTAGTTATTCCACTCCACCCAGGGTTCCCCTACCTGAAGGCGGTTTCAATGATCTGAGTTCATCGTACAAGCCTGTGAAGTCTGCTGAACATGTAAATGGAAACAGACTTTAAACTGCACTTTAACTTTTTTTTTAAATTGTAAAGAAAATTTCGAAGTATCCTGCAGATATTTATTCAATAAGTGATATCTCAGATAGCTAAAGAACTTTACCTCCTCATGTTCCTTGATTGCTTCTTCAATTTTCTGTTTAGCTCTTGTTTTAATTCTTTCTTTAAATCCACTTAATTCATCATTAAATGCATCTAAATATTCTTTCTGTGCCATTTTTATTCTAAAATATAAGATAATATTTTATATTTTAACATTAATTTACAACAAATTTACAACATAAAGGTTTGGTCAGGTGTTTGTGATACTTTGCATTACTCTTTCATCAAGTTTTCAGACATGGTGAGGCAATCAATTGACCTATCCACTGTCCAGGCTAAGGTTTAGATCTCTAGATCTCTGCTAGTGTCTAACCACTACATTACTTAAACAAAGCAGTAGGAGGTTAACTAGTCACAGAAAGCATTTGATAAGTATGAGGAAAATGTTAAACACAGGGGAGATAATACATACAAAATGAACTTGATAAGAATGAAGTGCTGAATTAGAGTTGCTTCCCTTTAAATGACCATCAATTCTAAGGGCACGTTCCGCAAGGAAATCGCTAGATAGCGCTTCGTCCTCTGGTACCTTTCTTGCACCAAAAGTATTTACTATGTGACACCAAATCGAGGGTACCAGGGGACGAAGCGCTAGCTAGCGATCGCCTTGCGGAACGTGCCCTAAGACTACATGGATGTACATAAACTTAAAATACAACTACACAGTACTTTGTATGGTCACAGTAATAATTGTATATATACATTCATGTATAGTATAATGCCTCAGTCCCATGAAAGCGTAGCTTGTTGCGGACCCGTACGTGCAGACAGCCATAGGCCGTGGGAAGCCTTGCGTATTAAGGTGACGGTACACACATGGCACAAAACAACACACCCGTACGAAGCCGTAGCTGGAAGATATGCAAGTTTAATTAATACTCGGCCACGATTGTATTCGCGATTTGACTTTGAAACTGATATGTGTATTTATGGCTCATCTCACGGACCCTGGTAAAAACGTAACAGCCTGTATGGGTACGCAAGAGTTTGTACGAGTCCTTGCAGAGCTTGATCGCACAGCGCCCCCGTACGGTGCCCTCACGGCTTTTTTTATGTTTATGGGACTGTAGTATAACACAACAGGTGACACAAGAGCAAGGCTTTCTATCACTCACTGCCCATCATTGCTTTTCTAAGGGTTACTATTGATAAATAATTTAGAAATTATAAGCGATATCATTTGAATTAAAATATATGGCCTAATTGAACACAATACATTTATTTATATCAATGCATGCTATTTTCATATAGTATGTTCTGGCACAACCACTTTAGATCGTATCTTAGTATTTGCTTTCAACCAAAACTGGCTATCTGATTATACTAAGTTTTGACAGTTTCGTACGCCTAAGAGCCAAATTCAGAGCCAAAGCAAATGAGTTGTTTATGACTGTACATGTATTATGGCACAACATCACAGCCCTTATGAAAAATCAATGGAACAAAATCTGCAAGGAAAAAATCTTCGGATCTACGGCAGCGGAAATGTAATGGAGCATTAAGTAGTTCAATTTTTTGGGTTGGTTTTACAGCAGTAGTAACACATTGTATATGTCATATCATAGCAGTCAGTCAACCCACTCAATGCTCAAGAAAAGGTTTAATCTCTGAATTTACCTGTTAACCAGTTACTAGGGGAATACTTCCCTCAGTGTCTGACAACTGCACTACATGATTTAGAATTAGTGGTTGGAGAGAAAATGTCTGTAGAAATTATTTCTTTTCCAAGCTCCAGAATAGTGTGCAAGGTCAAGAAATCAAACCTTTAACCAATCAGTGGATTTGTGATCAAGGGGTCATAATTTAATGAGATTAAGAAATAAGTATAAAATTACTACCTTGAAAAGAATGGTCTGACACTACTTCTAGGGTCCACTTTTAAATGATTAGCTAATTCCAATATAAACTGCATTACTATAGTTTGATGAGCAACTTGCTCCATAAGAGATGTTTTCTGAAATAAAAAAAACCCAGTTTAGATTATAATCATTAATATGACGACACTTGGCACCATAATTCAGTTGTTAAATACTTAAAGTACCAAATATCAGTATAATTAGTAAAACATGTTACAGTGTATTAAGATTGTCTCACTATTTATTGGATGACCCACATATTTTAAAATGCTGATGTTTTTAGGCTTGTGTGCCCTTTCTATTATGTTTGCTGTTACATGTATATGCAAATATTGTTAATTATTTGTACCATGTTATTACTTCAGGTCAACATGAGAGAGTGGATTTATCCAAATGTGTAGCCTCATTACATAAATCATTATATGCATAATAATTATAAATTACAATGCCTATTTCAATTGACATTTATAATTTCACAAAAAATGTTGATTTGTTGTTATTCGATTTTTTTCAAAGGTGGGTTGTGAATACCTGAAGTTAACATAACAATGAACATGAATGCTTAAAAGAGATGTTCCAGACTACAATATTTCTATTCAGACCACAACACTCTCATAGGGTTTTTGTCACAGTTTCTATATAAAATCATACTTTAAACAGAACAATTTAATCAACAGGACTCTCATTTATTCTACCTTGTCCAGTGGATCTTCAAGTAACTTCAAAGAGGTCATTGGTTTAATATCTGTTAAATAAACGAGAGAACCCAACACAGACTGGAAACCACAGCCATTTCTTTCATTAAGCCAGGTTATGTTTGTTTGTTTCTGTTTTACGGTGCACCAACACAAAAAGGTCATATTGCGCCGAAAACATTTGATGATACTATAAGCCAGGTTAACCTCGAACCCTCCATTACTAACTATCTCAAGATGCCCCCACTGACACTCTCACCTCAAGTATAAACAATGATCTATTTAGCTATAGTACCTACCTCCTCAATTTCCAGATCTATACACCACAGTACAAGATAATTAGCTGTTTCTTCGCAAACCAAAAATGGATTTTTTTCTAAGAACTCTTGTGTATCATCATATTTACTGAACATTCCATATTTCTTTACATCTGCTTTATGTTTCTTTATAAATTCTGCCTGGAAACACATGTAGCATAGATTAGAAAAGGGTTTAAACATTGATTGTTGGAAAAAATAACAGCCTGTCAAAAGGTTCAAGGATCACAACTCTGGCATACAGAAGTATTTAACATATTGAGTGCACAATACAGACTACGTGTGTAACATCCTTCTGTTTGCTACACCCATTCAGCCATGGGTGCTACATAATGTACTATGTCAAAGATTGACAATACATATTGAATATCAACTATGATTTAGTTATTCAACATAAATTAAATGCTAATATGTACCTATTCAGTATTTTAAGTTAAATGAAGTAATTGCAATTTTTAGTAAAAGATATATGCTATTGCACGCTCATGGACTTTAAAGCCAATACTCCTTGTCAATGGGCTGTGGGTATCTGTCGGTCTATCTATCTGTCTGTCTGTCTGTCTGTCTGTCTGTTTATCTGTATGTCTCCCAGAGGTTTACTACATTTGTTGTGCAGCACAAAAGAATTATACCTTTACACTTGCAGGTATCCATTTACACCTGGGCAAAGTGAAGAAACCACAGGTTAATTTCTTACTCAGGTATGAGCAGCGTCTCAGGCAGGATTTAGATCAAGGACTTCTCTATCCTTAAGCATGTCTTACAAGCAGACCACTACTCCTACATTTATTCTACTGACTTCTACAATGACAAACCTTACCTGTCTCTCAGCTTTCTCCTCTTCTGTTAAATCTTTGTCATCTTTCTTGGTTGATTTATTTATAATCTGAAAGAGAAATACCCGGTACATTGTATATGAACAAGAAAGATAATGTGGGAGCCACATTAAAGCCAGATTTTTCTGCATATGGGAACATTGAGAACAAGTTTACTTTGTTACAAAAGAAAGTCATTTGATATATTGCTTATTAGAAGGAATACAAAGGGCAATAATTAATCTTAAAGGAATAAAGAGTTTCATTAACTATATATATGTCCTATTGTATCTTTTCTGAGTATTTTGTTGGTATTTGACTAAGATGGCATAAGACATGAAAACTATGGATGAAAATAATGCAAAGCTAATGATATGAAATTGGCGAGAGAATTTTGTTAAAAAAAAACCTTGTATGGCAAATGGTGAAATTGTTGAAACAAAATGGCAGGAAAATATGACTGGAAAATGCCAGAATACTTGCTATTGGAGAGATCCAACATACTGAAAACTTTAACATAAAAAATACAAAGGGAAATAATCCATATTTAAGCCAAGTAGAGTTGCCGTTACTGTCTAATTCTTTCAACAGATGGTAAGTAATCATTGTATGAAATTTCATAATAATCTAACCATAAATGGCAGAGATACCCAACAATTTAAAAGCTTTAACACAAAAATAACAAAGGGAAATAATCCATTTTTAAGCCAGGTAGAGTTGTTGTTACTGTCTAATTCTTTTCAACAGATGGTAAGTAATCATTGTACGAAATTTCATAATAATCTAACCATAAATGGCAGAGATACCCAACAATTTAAAAGCTTTAACACAAAAATAACAAAGGGAAATAATCCATTTTTAAGCCAGGTAGAGTTGCAGTTACTGTCTAATTCTTTTCAACAGATGATATGTAATCATTGTATGAAACTTCGTAAACATCAAACCATAAATAACAGAGATATCCAACAATTTGAAAAATTTAACGCAAAAAAACAAAGGGAAATAATCCATTATTAAGTCAGATAGAGTTGTTGTTACTGTCTAATTCTTTTCAACAGAACACATGTAATCATTGTATGAAATTTCTTAAACATCTAACCATAAATGGCAGAGATATCCAACAATTTGAAAACTTCACCACAAAATAACAAAGGGAAATAATCCCTTATTAAGCCAGGTAGAGTTGCGGTTACTGTCTAATTCTTTTTTAACAGATGATATGTAATCATTGTATGAAACTTCGTAAACATCAAACCATAAACGGCAGAGATATCCAACAATTTGGAAAATTTAACGCAAAAAAACAAAGGGAAATAATCCATTATTAAGTCAGGTAGAGTTGTTGTTACTGTCTAATTCTTTTCAACATATCTTATGTAATCATAGAATGAAATTTCATAAACATCTAACCATAAATGGCAGAGATATCCAACAATTTGAAAACTTTAACACAAAAATAACAAAGGGAAATAATCCATTATTGAGCCAGGTATAAGTCGCGGTTACTGTCTAATTCTTTTCAACAGATGATATGTAATCATTGTATGAAACTTCGTAAACATCAAACCATAAATGGCAGAGATATCCAACAATTTGAAAACTTTAACGCAAAAAAACAAAGGGAAATAATCCATTTTTAAGCCAGGTAGAGTTGTGGTTACTGTCTTAATCTGTTCATCACAAGGTATGTTATCATTGTATGAAGTTTCATAAAAATCTAACAATAAATGGCAGAAATATATGCTAAATTAAAAACTTTAACGCAATTGTTAACGACACCAGACACCCGAAATTACAAAGGGCAATAATCCATAATTAAGCAAGGTAGAGTTGCGGTTACTGTCTAATTCTGTTCATCACATGGTATGTTATCATTGCATAAAGTTTCGTAGAGATCTGACTTTAAATGGCAGAAATACATGGTACATTAAAAACTTTAACGCAATTGTTAACGACACGGACGCCCGCCAGACCGCCCGCCCGCCCATCCGCCCGCCCTCCCGTGTTCGCCAAACTATTAGCCGAATTTTTTCGTTGAAAAATCCGGCTAAAAATGAAATTATACTTTTTACTTGTATTTTTCTATTTTCATACAAAAACTTTTTAAAACAACTAAATCTTGTAAGTACTTAACAGAGCTCAACAATAATAGTTGTTCCAGACAACCTATATTAAGGTTTGGGCAACTTGTTCATGCTAGGAAACATTCAATCTAGGCAAGTAAAATATATATCTGGTGGTCTAACTGGGCAACCTACTTTTAAAACTATTTTTAACCCAGCTAAATTTTTATTTTAAGGTCCTCCTAAATTTCTACATATTGAGGGTTGCCCACAAGACTGTAGTAAGTGCATTGCATTAAAGAGCGAGTTACTACAGTCTTGCAGGCAACCCTCGATATGTAAATAAGCATATTAACACCAAATTATTTTAAAAATTGAAATTTTTAAAAGATATTAGTCATGAATAACACTAGAAATGTAAGAATATTTAATCTAATGTCAAAATCTTAAGAAAATTCTTTTAAGAAAAAAATTTTGCTACTGTTGAATTTCAAAAAAATAGTTCAACTAGTAAAATCAATGAACAAGAATGTCTTTTATACAACATATTAATGGGTCAATGAAAAACTAATCTATCTTTTCTCCTTATTTACAAGTAGTTAGACTAGTTTTTCCCTGACTCATTGTTATACACTTACTGTTTTAGATTTTCCATCATGACAGATTGTATCGATATTTAGTGGAGTGAGCTGAAAATACACAATAATACAATAACAAAATGCTGTTAAAATATGCTGACAGGTTACACGTTTGGACTGGTAATCATTAGATAGTCAGATTGTCATGGCTTGATTCAAATCTTATACAGCCTGAATTGTTTCCTTAATGCCTCAGTCCCATAAAATCGTGGCTTGTTGCGGTCCCATACATGCAGACAGCCATAGGCCATGGGAAGCCTTGCGTATTAAGGTGACAGTACAACATGGCACAAAACAACACACCTATACAGAGCTCTAGCTGGAAGATAAGCAAGTTTAATCCATACTCAGCCATGATTGTGTTCACAATTTGACTTTGAGTTTGAAACTGATATATTGAATCCTTGGTTCATCTCACAGACCCTGGTAAAAACGTAACAGTCCGTACGGGTATGCAAGAGTTATGGCTAGTTTTATGTCTATGGGACTGTAGCATAAGCAAGACCCTTTTCTTGATTGCTTAGTACATGAGGCCAGGAAGACGACAACTAAAGTTGAAAACTAAGTAAGCTTGATTCAATATCAAGCTTAAAAAATTTGTATAATGAAAATAATAAATACCAAATTGAGTCAATTGACATTATTTACATTCTTTTAAGATTTAAAATCAATTGTGCAGTTTTTACAAAAAAAATCACTATTAAAACTTGATAATGGCAAGTTCATAAAAGCAGTTTGCAAAATTTGTAGTTATACTGGTTTTTTTTACTTTGAAAGCCATATTTTTACAAAGAAAAAAATTAACCCTTCAACAAGGCAGACTATTTCCACATATACCTTATTACTTTAGGGAAATCAACATTATTGTTAAATGTTCATGCTAGGATATTATCAGTCCAAGTAAAGGTCAAACCAGCAACCCCTTTGAGATATAGTTCTGTTTTACTAACCTGTCACAACTTAAATAATTACACGGTCACTGAATCTGTTATTTTTAACTCTTTTCGTTATTTCTCCGATATTCAAAATCGCGGCATATATAGTTGGATTATCAATAATTAATATGGATCCATGGCTCAATGGTTAAAAAGAAGTTGATTAAAAACACATTCAGTGACCGTGTAATTATTCAAGTTGTGACAGGATAATAAAATAGAACTATACTATATTCAAAACACTGTGTATAGCCTTCTACATCACAGACACTGACTAACACATTCACACTCTAACAGAATCCAACAATAAGTCAATCTTGATATGTTATATACTGAGAAAGAAGTAAGGGACTATTTTACTTACCCTTTCTTTCTTTATCAATTCTTCTTCTTTTCGTCTATATTCAGCTTCTTGTTTTTCTAGATCATGTAGTTCAGTTTTAAGTTTCTCTAAATCTATTCCTTCCTATAAATATGAATAAGAAAAAATTAAAACAAGAAATGTAATGTGGAAACCACATTAAAGCTGGTTTCTAATTCTGTTCATCACATGGTATGTTATCATTGTATGTAGTTTCATAAAGATCTGACAATTAATGGCAGAAATATATAGTAAAGAAAAACTTTAACACAATTGTTAACGACACCAGACGCTCGGCTAAAATTCATATCTCGTTTTTTTCTTCTACACGATTCCTACATTATTTCTTATTGAAAATCCTATCAAAAAATGACAATACTGTAAAGTTTTGCAAAGAAGATCACCTTGGTTATTTCAAAATCATGTGATTTTTGACAATTTTTGGTAAATCCTTAACTTGGGAAGAAAAAGGTCCCATCATTTAGATTCTAGTCACATAATATTATTATCTGTCCACAAGGAATGTTTTTATTGAATTAATAGGATGGAGTGAAATAGGGACTGGATAGAGTTGAGGTATAGTGCTTGCTGTTGAAATGATCTGGGCAACAACTTTCATATCCTAATTTCATAGAATGATATTACATGTATATACACAATGTTTAAATGAATTCAAAAAAGTAAGTGTAAAAAGGGGCAGTAATAAGATTTAAAGACTAATACAATGATCATTTATATTCCAGTGTGACTTGTCACACACCTCACCCACCTACATGTAATTAACCTAGCTGTCAAGTACTGACATATGATGAAGTCCTCATGTTTTAATACACAATGTAAGGTAATTAAAACATTAAGCATTGACAGGTGGACAATATATGATCTACATGATGATAAAGTATGAAATATCTCTAGGAAAATTCATTTTTGTACCGAGTCCACCAAAAGTTGGAAGATGGAGGAAATTCTCAGATCTAAATATTTTTTGTAGATATTGTGTGAAAAGTTTGACCCCGACCTGACTTTTATGCAAGAATATTCATTACATTGAATACCAATGTAAAATCAATGCTTGATTACACCATACCCCTGAGGATTATGTGTTGAAATAAAAATTTTACAACCGCTGCCGAAGTGCAGAATAGGCGTGCTACTGATTTTCATCAGGATATGTGTAGATGATTATTAGATGCAAATGTGAAAGGTCAGATCGGGTCAAACTTCACGCACTATACATTATTCTAAATATACACTACCATCCAAAATTACTTTATATTTTTCAGGCTTAGCCCAAAATGGTCGTAGCTCACTTTTTTTTAACTTGAGATATGATCGTTTTACGCTAAGCCCATGACTTGTAAAAAAGCTGTTTTTCATTAGCACAATCAAATTTTATTCAAAAGATGTCTTACAGTATTAAGATAGTCATAAAAGATTGTAACAATTGAATGGGAAGTAATGATTCTTTACAATTGTAATTGTTAAACATGTACATGTATCTAAAAATATGTTGGTAATTTCTCAAGAATAGGTAAAACAATTTTTACAATGAAAAAAAATACAAAAACAAATCACACATTTATAAAATTGTAAAGGTAATTGCGAACGGCACTGTATTTAGTATGGCTAGTGAAAAATTGAAACAAACTTTATCAATTCATCACATTTTATAAGATTCAGCATCTGAAAGCCTTCAAAACCATATTCAATATAATTTTTTCATAACACAATTTTTAAGCTACTTAATATGTAGTCTTCACTATAAAAAGATCCATAACAAAAAATAAAGCAAAACTAAAAGGAACTCGAAAAATTTACAGTTAACAAATTTTCAATAAACATCTTTAAGCTATTCAATAGGCCTACAAAACCTTAAGTGGGCACTGTATATACACATGGGCCTACTGTAATGTAATACACATGGTCTAGACTAAAGAACATTGTCAGTACATTTGTACATTAATTTTGAATATTACAACCATGGTTCATACAATGTCATCCTTGTACATTTATGTAAATCAGTAGTATTCAGAATGACCAGACAAGTGCATGAACTGAAGAGTGTAACAGGTTCGCAGTTGTCTGATAAAATATATCAAGTTTTGTCATCAATGCATTGAAGTCAGTCATTAGGATGAAACACTACTGAAGTAGTAATCAGTTCGGGGCCAAAATTATTATATTAACTCTAAGACTAATAGAGTATTGCGTATTCTTAAGAAGCCACTACATATTTCACAATTTGGCTCTATGAAATTGCACAACAATAATCCATTGAATTAAACCATACCTGATTTTCTGCTTCTCTTAATTTTTGTTTCATAGCTTGTAGTTTCTGTTGATTGCTGAAAAAATAATAATGAATGAAATAAATACCAATATGTGATCACTATATAACAGTTTTTAACATACAGTAATGATAAATGACCCTCAGCAGTCAGCAGCAAATAACCCTTTAGTCAAAGTTGTGAATTAATATTAAAAGTCAATATAAATTATAGATATGAATATGAAACAGAAAAATTAGATATTTTACATCTTGTTTAAGGCATATTTGTTTCAAAGTTTTTTTTTTCATCATCCTAGACATGGCCATTTTATTAAATGTATGTTAATTGTATTAAAATAGTGATAGTAAGGAGTCTAATGACAATTTGAGACCTTTACTAGCAAGAGACCAGTGGTTACATTTACAATGTATCTTTTGACCAAATTATCTCCAAGACCAGACCAGGAAACATAAATGATTCAATATTTTTCCTTTTGCATGTAATTCTAATAACTCTATTTTATGCAGAATGCTTTCAGAATTTCTTATAATTAACCTTTTACTGGTTGCATCAGGTTGGATCCCCAAGACATCTTTTGATTGGGGAGGCGTGCGAAAAAAAGGTTATTTTTTAGGACAAGTTTCCTAGTAATGTGGAATTCATTAAATCCAGTTAAAAACACAAATTTCAAGGCTGTGGTGGCCATGTTGATTGGGGGTCCAGGCACGTAAAAATGTGGGATTGACCAATTAAGGGTTAATTTAATAAAGTAGAATTATACCTACTGCCAATTTACAGTCATAATATACAGTATCTGTAAAACCATGATAAATTATAACAAACTTAATATTTCTCATTTACATGACATCATGTTTATCTTTTTGCATGGATTACTTTTTATGAAACAACATTTTCTCACAAAATTATTAATGACAACTTTTAATACGAGTGAGTTATTATCTCCCTTTCATATGAAATAAGAGGTTTTTTTTTATTTGTCCATACAAAATATTAGTCGATTTAAAAAGCTGATGCGGTGAAAACATTACACATACAGTATACATTTAGATATATTTTGTGGTCAATGGCATACTTTCATGTTGGAGGATTTGGGTTTTTTACAATATTTTTGATGGGGATAAACCAGCACACCATACAAGCAAAAAAAAGCAGAAATCTTAGTACTGATAGTACTATTAGAACAGCTCTACTGAGTTTTTAAAATACAACACACTCTTGCAAAACCTTCAAGAAACATAATTGTCAACTGCTAATAATATTTATAGCCATATACAGTCTAGTTTAGAAATCTTATCATGCTTAGTGCACTCATTTCTCTCATACTGTGGCTATAATATAATGATATCCCTAAAATAATCTGCATGAGATTTTGCAGTAAATGTATTCTGACTAGCACAATTTAGTTCATATGAGCCATGCCAATTGCTGAAAAAACTGATCGTTGACTTTTGTGTGGTGCCCAGGGAGAGTGGGCTGTCCAGTATACCAGTATATTGCAATATGCAGCTGCGGCAACATGTACCGCAACACAAATTTAACATACCAGTATTTAGCGATATTTTTTATATATTCATTGAAAAATTCTTTCTCTCGCCAAATGAAAGTAGCTAAATGTCAGTTTGCCATGGTTCATTCAACTAAGGCTTTAGTTCAAAGAATTTAACCGGTCTTGGCGCATTCAGAATTTTCCTTTAACTGTAAAAAAGCCCAGTTTTTCTCCATACACTTTCCCTACAAAATGGTATAACATACTTCAATATAGAACAGTTGAATGAGTTCTTTAAGACAGAAGTATTATGCAACCTGTCTTTTGTTTGCAATGCAATAAATTGTCATAGTATCGCTATAAGGTTCTAGTGCATGGCAATATATCGCGATAGGCTTTTGGCGTATCATGACAGCCCTAGTGAACATGGTCCAAAAATTGTAATCAAGTGATGGTAAATTCCAAAAAATAAATATTTAAATCATACATATTATATAAAAATTTACGTTTGTTTTTCCTTCTGTAGCTCATCTTTCTCTTTCTTCTGTTGTTCCATTTTCTCAACACGTGCCTGGTGGCGCCATCTAAACAAACTGGGTGTGTCAATGTTAGGATGTGTATCATCTTCATCATCAGAGATCTATAAATAGAACATAAATATTATTATAAAGTGAGAGACTTTATACTTTTAACAGGGCTTGACATTCAAGATTGTCCTATTGCCCCTGATGACCTTTATTTTGTGTTGGGCCAACTTGTAACTGCAAGTAAACATTTGATTCAGGAAAATGAAATAAATTCCAACTGGGCAACCTACTTTCAAAAATTAATGTTGAGCCCTTCTTTAACTGTAGTTAAAAATAACTTGTGACAGGTCCAGAGCTTGATTTAATTTAACTTAAATTATGGCAAATCACTTGCCTACCTCTGTATAAAATTATAGACAGTTACTAGCCACAGACAAAACATATGTATGTGCTAGGTACTATGTCAAAATCTTGTTCCAGAGAACTAGGCCAATTCAAGGAACCAGGAGTAGAACAAATGATCACATTGACTTGAAAATAGATGAAATGTGGCATTAAACATCATACATTAACACAAATTTCTGCCTTGAAATATATTCCCCTTAAAACACAAAAAATGTTGAATCACACTTAATCAAAGACTGCTTCTAACATAATGCCAACAATGTCTTAAGAGTGCCCTGCACCCAAATCAAACCCCAGCAGAAGAAAGGGCCACACATTTTTATTTAACTCAATTTTCCTTAAGTGAAATTTACGTAATGCAATTAAAACCACTAATTTGAAATTTGGTTAGTCATTTTGAAGAGGGGGGGAGGGGGGATAATGTAAAAGCACAGGATAGACCAGCAAAGGGTTAACAATATCTCTGTTGAATGACGATACATTTTATGAGGTAATAATCTTGTAGAATTTTATTGCTACATAAAAATGTATGTTGAAAAAAAATATTTCAGATAAACTTCACCCAGAGAAGTTTAGTGAAATAAAGCCCTATGGTCATATAAATAGGTTAGCATTACATTATTATAAAAAGAAATTACCAAATAGCAACACACACAGGTCTAGTGTTAGAGGAAGCTTCAAAAAAAAATTTCCCATTATAATATACATACAATAGTTTTTGTTTACTACATTTCCAGGGTCAAGATGCTCATAAATTTGAATTCCAGACTACATCAGATTTATCTAGTATTTACATGGTTTGTTTTAGAACAACCTAGTTCACACTTGTCTGTCATCTAGTATACAACAACAAAAAATATACCACAGCTATAAATCATAAACCATGGCTACTCTGTATCTAATAACTATCTTTCATGGACTTGTATTACTATAGGTGAAAACTTTGACAGATCAGTATTGTACATGACATAGTGGCCCAAATAAAAGAACAGTCAATACAACATCATTGACAGGTAAATTATCATTTTATAATTGTATTACAAGTACAATTATACTAAGACAGTCAAGTTATGATAAATGAATGAATATATTATCAGAATAAACCGAATCCAGTTATAACCAGTTTACTCTTGTGTTTCACCACTAACTTCACTCACTTGTCTAGTTGTGTCATGATCTAACTAGTCTCCACCTACCTGTCCTCAACATGACAACAATTGATTTATATTACGAATATATAATAACACTGTATATGTATGTCAACATAAATATCTTAATACGAAAAACAGACCTAAAAATAGTATACACAATTATAAAATTTCTATGTCTTGAAAAATGCAGTTCCAATCAGATTCTTAAAATCAGAGTTCCAATTATGTTCTTAAAACTGCATGATCTAAGTACAAGCACCATGTTTTTCCAAAAACTGAACAGAAATACAAAATAAAATCATTTAGAGACATGGTTCCAGTGAGTGTGCCTTAGAATCAAAATATAATAGATTTACACATGACTAACTGATCAGACTTAAAGTTCCAATATTTGTGATTTTCCTGCAAACATTAATAATTTGTTTCATCCCCAAATAAATCAATTAAAGAACATCACATTATTTTAAAGCCCCATTATTAAAAGTAACACTGTCCATGAACTGCAAAGACAGAAGACATTTATCTGTTTCAAACACCTTTAATGAACAAGAACTTGTTAGGAAATACAAAATATTGCTTTACTATGGATTAGTTATTTATTGCAATTCAAAGTGAAAGTAGATGGAAACCTAACATATCATTTTGGTTGTCAATACTTTAAACAATAGATTTGATCACAGTATGTTCAAGATGATTTCTTGAGATAGAAAAATACTTTCTCCAAATTACATGATTAAGCTCTAAAACTAAACATATGGATCATATATGGTCATTGTCACCAAAATATTAGTACAAAAATTAGTAATTATGCTTCTTTAAGAGGAATCACCTGTTTTAAGAAATGGGCATTTTTTAAAGTTCAATTTTGACATCAAAATGGTTTGACAAGTTTATTATTGTGTCTCCAATACAAGTTATATATTGATAACTTGACAGTTCCAGAACAGTTTTCATGTCTGCTGTAAATGAATATAGTAGTGGTGGCTTTAATTGTATTTGTTGGTGGATTTAAAGTTAAGGAACGATTTAACGGTGAGATTTTTTAAAGGTATTGGTCAGAGCTTCATAATCTTCTCTTGAATTCTCAAAATCCATGAAAAAACCCATTAGAAATAGAAATGATCAGGATTTCTTTGGCCTTTGTCCTTCCTATCTTGAGAAAATCTTGAACAGGGCATGCAACTTCCCCTGAGATTTTTATCTCATTTTTCATGCACATAAAATATAATTATGACTTTTCAGGATATAATTATTATGTACATCAAATGTACGTCTTCTATGTGTCACAATCCTGTTCATGAGCAAATAAGTCAAAATGACAAAGTTATCTAAATTGAGATGGCTGAATAATAAATCAGTCAAATAGACCTATTCTATTATTTTTTAAATATTTTACAACCCAGATCTCATGCACTCTGTCACCAGCACAATATAATACCTTATTATTATCTGTAACTTCAGTCAACATGCATCAGCATGAAACCTAGACAATAAAATATAATTATGTCATTATATTTAATTCAAAGTTTACAATTTTGACAAATGACATAACGATCACGTTTTCAGGAAAACAACTTAAAAGGAACAAAAAGCTTGACATTTTATACAGACATTACAAACTGAGGAAGTCTGAGAACCATGTAGGATACAATCATCCAAGTATTTATTTAGTTAACTTAATCATTAAAAAATCATATTAAAAAATTGCATTTTACAGTTTAAATTCAAGGCAATGCTAGTGCATGCTCAAAATTTAATACACCAGGAAATAGCCTTTTTGTACAGATTTTTCAGAGAAAAATAGCAGTCTACCTAGACCTACAAGCCCAAGGCCAGGGAATTGTAAAAATTGATTCAGACTAATTCCATATAAACAGTTTAATGATAATTTAGCTCTTTAATATACAGCATAATATGTAAGGCAATTGCTCAGGAAAATCTGAAGAAATGACTGAAATTAGCAATTGTAATGAAGATTTTTTTTTAAATTTGCTTCCCAAAATCTTTTGAGTTTAAGCATGCCTTATTGGCCCAATGAAAACAATTTAAGATAAAGCACTCTGAAACACCTAGCAGTTGGTATTACAATGTTAAAAAGACTTTTTACATTGCATTCAGCATGATATGACATTTGGTGTTGGTATGCCGTAAAACCCAACAAACAAACTAACAAATATACAGACTTTTGCCAAGACGTAAATATTTTGTCAAAAAATGAGAGCCATGACTATACACGTAACAGTCAGTCACGAAGTACTAATCAAACCCATTAATATAATACAATATAGTATGCCAAGACATCAGCCTAAACCGAGATTGAGTGAGGAAAAAACATGACTTATTTCAATGGATTGTGTTACTATGGGATTAGCTAGAAATTGTCAACAAAGTCTCATCAGTTAGGAATGAAAAAAACAAAAAACTTTTTGATAAATATATTCCTCCTACAGGGACAACCACAATACACCAGAAAATCCCACAATTCACGTCACTGATCTCAAAATGAGGTCAGACATAATCAAAGCTCATCACGTACAATAATAAATCATATCGATCAAAAACTAGGTAATAAAATATATAGAAGAAGGAAAAAATGTGCAATAATAAACACTTGTAGGTGATAAAGTTAGTACCTGACAATTAGGATAAGTTTTAATAATGTCCCCTCAGGGTAAACATGTCTCAAAAAGACAATTATATGTACAGAAATATGTTTATTAATAGCTCTACACCACAAATGACCTAAGTGAGCTTTCCTCGCTGAGCGAGTATATAAGACGCAACACCCACCAAGTTACTTCATGCATACTTGTGTCTCCGTCGTGGTAGCATCATTTTCTTCACTTCCTGCTTGTTGTGTGTAGTAAGATCTTTCAAAAATCCAAATATGAAGCTCGCAATCTGTCTTCTCTTAGCTTGTATTGTAGCATCCACATATGGTCAAGGACTTGCTAGTCTTCTTGCTGCTTCAGGATCTTCTGGCAGCAGTGCTGGAGCATCATCAGCAATGAGAGGAGGAGGCATGAACCAGATGCTTTATTTTGCCGCTTTAAATGGTAAGTCATCTTTACATACTTTGTTTTTATTGTTTTGTTTATTCAGTGGTCATTGCTAAGGTTAAAAAGTGGTTGTCTAAACAGGTCATTTTAGCAGCAAGCATCAATCTTATTTGTAAATTTTTGGTTGAATAATATTGAATAAATAAAATTTGCGTGCTCTAACTCAAAAAAGGTAACTTAATTTTGTTGATTGCCTTTTTTCTACAATTAGTAATTTTTTTTTCCTAATTTCTTGTCATTCAGATTACTGAAAATATGTTATTTTTCATAATATAGTCTTATATATCTTACGGTCATTTGTTTTTGAATTTCCTGGTTTGGACTACATTTTGCTATATTAACTTTGCTATATTAACTAAGTATTGACCAATACAGTAGGTTTACTTTTTTCATTTTTCAAATTCTGTATTCTAGACCTAAAACACTTTTTTGTATAACTTCTTGTTTTGTGGTAATTTCTATTTTGTATCACCATTTCACTCAACAATAATTTTGTTACATTTTCTGAATTGTCTTATCAAGTACAGCATGAAATTTACCATGCTAGATCAGATTATGGAATTCTCAATTTTCACCAAAAATATTTAACAAATTGATCAAGGAATTTTACTCTAGTAACAATACTCATCTTACAACTAAACATAAATTTAAAAAGTATCTTAAATTTTTCTAAACTTTCATACAATGTACTCATTCTGACAAAAGAATATATTTCTATTCACTAAATGGCTTTCAACATTAAAGGTACATTTTGTATTTTGTGACTTTTGTCTTAAAATCAGAATTTATTTTTTCTCACAGCATTTCTTCTCAAATACAATTAAACAATTATTTTCTTAAAAATTATTATTCATAATTATATTAATTTATGCAAACTGGTCACAGATGAAGAGTTAATTCATACTATTACTAACCTTAAACCAGACTAAACTGGATATTCCATTTTAAGTGCATAGAATGACAACCAGGTCTAGGACAATATTCATTACTGTCAGTTGACTTCTGATTTTTTTTGTTTTTAATAGGTACACTTTGTAAACTTCAAGAGTAACAAAACAAAGCAGTTGTGACATTTAATTGCATTATAATTTATTCAAGGCAAAAAAAATTCAGAAGATGACAGTGATTCACATTGAGCAAAAATGCTTAATTTTATTACAAAATTTTACATAAAAATACTTTTACACCAATTTAAAATTATTATTATTATAATAATATATTAATAGTAAAGACTTTATTTATAGAGTTTTTAAATTTCAACAAACAAATAAAAGTTATACGACATTTTTTAGCAAACAATAAAAGCAATATATGTCAACTACCAACTTTGAATTAATTTAAGATACATGAATATATAATTAGAAATGTATGTATTCACCAAACTACTATTTAACAAAATCCACTTTCTTCTATTTTTCAGGAAATGAAAATGCTCGCCTTATGCTCACATGTAGCATGATGAACATTCCAACATTTATTTGTTTAAGTAGAATGAGTTAAGAATGACTTTTAACACCTCAGAATTTGGGCTGGAACTGATTTCTGAAAATCCACTACCATATTGACATTGACTTACACGACCCTCATCATCATCTACACACGACTTCAGGAGAAGAATGATTATCAACATCATCATGTTTTTTTTATAAAGAAGTTAAACAACAAACCTAACTTATGAACTTTTCGACAAAAACTGATTTTTTTTCATAGTGTTTTCAACAAATTAAAGAACTTGGAAGATTTTTTTAAAATATTTTTTTTTAATTTTCAGTATTTTGAGATATTTTTTCATGTTAATTAACATTGTACTGTATTGTTATATTTATATACACATATTTATTTATAAATCAAAAATACTCTCAGAATAAAAAAATATGTTCAACAATTAGTTCTGTTGTATACATTACATGTTAAGTGATCTATAAATGGATCTAGTCTAGAACTCAAATTTATGGGTTTTCCCCTGTTGGTACAAACACATGATTTTACACATATTTTCCTGAAAAGAAATGCATATTTACACACAATACATCCCAGGGTTCGCGCTGCCGATCGCCAAATTCGCCAAATGCGATAAAATTTAATTTCTGGCGCCAATTTTGAAAAATTGGCGAATTTCGCGGCGACAAAAAAATCGGCCGGTATAAATTTTCTTTGATGTAAGTTTTGATATCGTAAGTGGCCAAGTTCATATTCGCAAGTGGTAAGATATTGATTTAATTGATAACGACAGACGGAGCGTTTGTGATGTTCGCCTTTTGATGTAATTGACACATCCGCTCAGCGGGAGGTGCTGTTAGTATACATGCTTCATAGGCCGATAATTAGTGTCTCGCTGTATATGATATCGATGTCCCCTGATGTTAAATGCTCAGCCATGCGTCAAACAATTATTGACAATTATGTATATTCAATTAATAGGCGGAGTTTAAGCTTAGTGATATGCATTATCAACCAATCGGCGTCCTCTAAAAATCAATAGTGTAACACGTCGGCTCGATAACATTGCTTACGTAATCAAACGGTTGCAATTAACAAACTTGTGACAAACTGTGATATTGCATTAATTTCAGTGGTTTAAACTGTTTAGAGAAGATAATTGCATTAAATTTGAGCGTGTTGTAAATAGGCGTAATTGGCAGGTTTTTAAGTCAATAAAAGGTGACAATAACAATAATCTCTGGTTGAATAATCAAAATTTTTAAATTCCATACGAAAATTATCGTAAAAACTTTTTTTGTTTTCACTTTTGATAACAAATATAGTAAATAATTATACTAAGTAATATTATTTCGTAAAAATGAAATCCCTTCAATCATCATGTCATTATGTCACGTATTTTCGCGACCGACGCTATCGCCAATTCGGGTGATTCATTGTTAAATCTACGTTTGTAATTTAATAATACTATTGTTTTGAGTAACAGTTCTTCATAATTTAGCAACAGTAAAAAAGAAATCCCCTCTATTTTTCTATGTTAAGAATAAACACAGGTTGGTTTCGACAAATTGAATTTGTGAAAATAATAATAAGTTTTAGACACATAATCAATTAAAGTCGTATAACAGACTCTAAAAATCAATATTAAGTATGCATTGCTACATGAAAAGTAATATTTAAGGAAAAAGTATGATAGCCAACCAATATGATAAAACATATTTTAACAAAGAAAGGTCAAAATTGAGGACATTGATATTTTCCAAGAAGATATACCTGCAATCATTTAGACTCAACCAGAAAGGAGACATTTTCTATTGAAATGACAAAAAGATTGTTTTAGGTTACAGTTTGATACAAAATCACAATGTTCTGAGGAATTTGTGTAAAGTAATTTAACTGAGTAACCAAACATTACGGGTGTATTAATCAATTTTTAATGTAAATTAAATGAATTCATTAGTTTACATTCAAATTCTAATTATTTTGAGTTTTGTTTTGTTGGAATTCTGAGTTATTCGACTTTAATTGTCAGTCATGATAAGATGATAGTGATTTATGACACAACTAATGGGTTTAATCAGAAGTGAAACATAAGAAATTCTACAATTGTGTGTGAAATAATTGGTGCTTCTGACATTCTATACGAATCTATTCTATCATTTCGGCATATGCATTTACGTGACATTGACTGCTCTTGCTTTATTTATGTAAAAAATGAAAAATCTGCAAATTAAAAAATAATACAATAATTAAGATACAAACAAGAGTTCAGGAGAGCTAGACTACAATGAAGGTGTGCTTGCTGTCTTCATACAACAATAATTTGCGTTGATGCTCTGATAAATTTGTCAAACCGTAACAAATTTTGTTGGCTCCAATGGCCCCAAAGTGGCGACAACTTTTTTCATTTGGCGAAAATGTTGGCGACAACTTCTTATGACCCAGCGCCAACCCTGCATCCTTATTAAGCAATTGTTGCTATTAAACATATTTTAATTGCAATGGTCAAAATGTGTTTGTACCTCATGGAAAAACCCAAACATTTGAGTTCTAGAAAAAGCCAAGTTACAAATGTTGAATTGATTGTTGGCTAATAGCCAGCCAAAAAATATGAATACTACTATTAATACTACAAGACAAACCAAAGAAATCTACATCAGTATTAGTAATTAAACCCATTGACCTTAAACATGTTTGCTAGCAAGAATGCTCAAGTGCATCAATGTTAACCAGAAGATAATGGGAAGATTCACAGAAACAATCAAAACTTATCAAAGTTTCAAATATTATAGAAAAATATACATGATAATAATAGCAAATACTTTATTAATGGAGGCACCACCACGGGTGACAAGATACAGAAACCATTCAATGCTCTAGCATAGCAGGAAACATGTGAAATATCACATGACTTGTATTTTGATGCAAACTAGAAAAATTGGATTCAGCATGAGAACATAATACAATGTTATTGTTTATATCCTCAATAAAACACATTTCTAATTAATTTCAACCTCAGACAACATCCTGTAATTGTAAATATTTGACACAGAAATGTCAAAATATAAACAAAAGGGAGTCAAAACAAAAACAAAGTTAAATGCGCAATTTCTAAATAGTTACATAATTATACATGCAAATTAAGTATGGTCATGAATATTCAACAGCTGAATTGGTGCATGAAAACAAAAACAAAGGAAAGATTATTTCCTTGTCAATTAGTAAAGTACTGCACTTAACCTATTATGTTGGCCTATAAAATCATGGCTCAAATCCCATTAAAATGTTAAAAACGTGTCTATCGAGTATAAAAATAGGCCAATGCAAAGTAGTATAGGCGCAAAATTGTACATAAACATTGCAGCCTAGAAAATGCAAGTTGTATCTGACAGAACAAAAAAATCTTCAAGACTGAACACAAACAAGAAGCCTTAGTACTCCCAGACCTGTCTTCTCAAATAGCAAATCATTTTTTAAACACATTAAAGGGACAAACAAAATATCCAGATGAAAAATTAACATCATCTCATAATATATGGCATTACTCTACAAGAGATTGTAAACTTACGCTGAACACACCCATGTGAGGTTACCGGACACATTCTAATACAGGACACTTCCACATGTGAGGTTGCTGGACACATGGCCAAACATGTGACCAAAACGATATAGAATATGGCAATATCATCACAATATTGTGAATGATGTCAATATTACATGTAAAACATCACAATTTATGTTTAATATGTCACAAGTAAGACATATAAATCATTTCTTTGAAACCAGTTAGTAGCAGTATTAAATCATACAGGTGTTTTTTCTTACAGTTATATTAAGAAATAATAATGACCTGTCACAAGGTTGAAAATGATTGATGTACAGTGTATTGACCTATGTCTGACATAAAAGGGTACTAATATAGATCTATATAATTAGTTCCTTCTTAATCCATCATTTAAACAGAATAAATTACTATTTAAATGAACAGTAGTCAGTATGTATTACAATATGCTAAGCATGGTGGCTTTTTATTAACCATCATATCAAATTGATTCATGTAGTATATTCTAAAGCATAAAACTTAACAAGAGCAGTCCACGGACAGCGTGCTCGACTATTCTGGTATTCTTGAAAACAACAACAAAATTGGTTTGCAAACCTGTTGAGATTAGTGAGATTTCAAGTGTATATTTACATTTAATAGTGAAAATGCTAGAATTAGCATGCAATACCTGACCCAGAAATTTTAAGTCTAAACAACAGCATTATCAAATGAAAGTCCATATAGCAATCATTGTATCTGTATTTGACATACAAATATATCTAGAAAGACAAGCATTCAGTAAAAATAACACTTGACTTCATAAGTCCTAATTCATCCTAGAGTTATGTAACTTGGCATTTGACCTCCAAAGGTAACCCCGTAAACATGTGTGAGGTTTCAAGTAAATCCCTTCAGTAGTTGCAAAGAAAAAATGTTGCACCTAAAAACTTAACCAAGAAATTTTTAAGTATATAAGGGCCATAATTCAGTCCAAATTCATCCTAGAGTCATGTTACTTGGTATTTGAACTTCAATGGTAACCCCTTAAACACAAATAAAGTTTTAAGTGAATCCCTCCAGTACTTGCAAAAATATAAAAGATACAAAAATGTTGCACCTAAAAAAAGAAGTGTTTTGCTGATGCCAACGCACAGCTAAGTAGGATAGCCCCACTATTCTCTGAACAGCCGAGCTAAAAACAGGGTGCTGACCACTGCTCTTTTCTCTCCTTCCAGACCTATTTTGCACCTCCCTATGCATAACTTGTAAAGTAATAGTATAGTCCAACAATATTAACCTGAGCTTGAACTACCTTATTTTAATAATTACACGCTTCACTTACATTAATCGTGAGTTTTCATATACGTGTTTATGACTATACACATGTTTATAACAACCTAGATGAATATAAATCAATTTTGCATATGAGGAACATGTAAATCCCCAATGCTGTGACAATGTTTAAAAGTATTTATTCATATGAAAACAAAATTAGTTGTTCAGATACTTGTATTTTGCTTAAAGCTTCCGATTTAGCGTAATTTACATACGAAGACTAAACTAGGCTATAAATACTGAGTTTAATATATTCTTTTATAAAGGTCAAGCTCATGTTAATTCTGTCCCACTATACTATAAAACATTAACTCTCTGATGCATCTTGATCTTTTTTCTGCCTCCTAGCCCTTTCGGGAGTTCTACTATATGTTCAACTTGGCACATCTAATATTAGAAATGCAACCCCTTCTTAATAGAATAAGATAGTTGGATTTACATTCATTTATGGACCTACTAGTCACTGATATTTTCAATGACAATCATTTATCAAGCTACTTGGAGTGTAATATTCATACAATGCCACTCTGTCAAGGCAGTTGAAATAGATGTAAATATTATTAACTAAGGGAGGTAACTGTGTTACTGTTGATTCACAAACACACAATAGTTGTCTTCAACTTTATACATACATTTAGTTTTTAGTAAAATTTTTTAGATAAACAGATCTAAATTATCTAAAAATACTAATTAAATTAAACTAAAATAAAACAAAAAGAGGGCTATCAACAAGGAAAGCCGACAAATCGGCCTATCAAAAAGAAACAAGCAATTAGTGCCACTAAGTATGAAGCATATCATTATTCTCATTTATGAAGAATTCACTTTAGTAGGTGAAGTGATAAAATACTTAATAAGGATTGAGTCTTATTTTATAATATGTATATTGAATAGGAAACATATTACATTAAAAATGTTTACAAGATAGAATACATGTATGAGGTGATAAACACAATAGTATAACTTATAATGACAGCAGTCCCAAAAATAAGATAATGTATTGATAATCATTTCAGGGGTCCATTCAAGTAAATGCACTAATGATGACTACAGACTAAGCAGATTGACTTTTCCATAAATTTCAAAGAAGTGATTGTGATATAGAAAATAGAGGATTTATATACAATCCAACAAGACCCTTGGTCAGGTTGTCCAGCCTTTTGGGAACAAACTTCAGTCAAGGATTTTTAAATCAAGTGTAGTATAATACTAAATAGAATCTTAAGCATTGCCTATTGTCTATTGACAGATAAAGATTTTGTAACTTGGCAAAGCCTCCAAGCCAGCCTGATGAAGCACTCTAAAGTATATATAAATATATATAAGACTGCTGAAGAAGATTATTCACTATAGAATTAGGAAATCAACTCATTCATGGATATCAGCATTCCTTAGTAACAGATAGTATTGATAGGAAGCTCTTTCTAATGCAGTCCTATGGTGAATTGGTCATCATAATTACTTTAAATTAGCAAAATCTGTTTTTTGTGTTTTCAATATTAAAAACCTAATCAAATTCTGAAAAAATGTACATTTCAGTTTTTAGGGTTACTATTGATTTTTTTCAGTAAAATTCATTTATTTACTGTGCTCTAATATTTTTATTACTCAGGGTTCTCACTAGGATTTCACAAGTAGGAGTCCAGGACTCCCTTCTGAGAAAAGTTGGAGTCCCAAAGCCAAAAGTTGGAGTCCCACTGCCAAAAGTTGGAGTCCCACATTTTTGCTCTTGATATATTATAACTTTTAATGTTACGCAATTATAGTATCTGTCATAATTGGCAAAAGACCCATGTGTAAATGCACTATGGCAATGCTTCTGTTTTTTGTTTTATATGTTGTCCAACTGACAGGCTGTCCAAACTCACAAAATGACTCAGATTTTCAAAATGATAAAACTTGCAATAATAGAAATTAATAGTATAAACAAACTATTCATGTAATTTACATTTGCAGTGTAAATGAATTTATACTTAGTTAAATGTTTTATTCAACATTCACAGAACATGGTGATTTTGTATCAAGTTGTAACCTAAAATTATATATTTTTCATTTCAATTGAGAAAAAATGTGTTAGTAGTATTTTATATTCAATATACTCACTCCAATTGACATAATTCCTTCCAGATTAGCCCTTTTGCTTGAAGGTATATGTTCATATGGGTTTAAATGCAGTAATGGCATTTTTGGAAAATCAATGTCCTCAATATTGACCTTTCTTTGTTTAAAAAAATTCTGTAAATTGATTCTGCTTTATACTATCAAATATTAATTTATTTTACATGTAGCAGTGCCTGCTTATTGTTGATTTAGAGTCTGAAACACGACTTCAGCTTATAGGTCGCATGACGACTTCTTATACAATTTTCTTAAAGTCAGTTTGAATCATTTGGTGTTAATTCTTGAAATCGAATACAAGAGGAAAATTTCCCGTTCCTTTTTGCAATATTAAGAATGCCAATAATCAAAATACTAAGGTAATAAAATGATAAAAGTAGATTTAACAACGTATCACTTGAATTGGCGATAGCGTCGGTCGCGAAAATATATGACAATAAAGCACAGGGATTGAAGGGTTTTAATTTTTACGATATGAAATGACTATTAATGAATAATAACTCCTTTTGATTATAAATGATGTCAAAATAAGTTGATGTACCATTCTTTTCTTTAGGAATTTTAAGATTTGTTCATTATCTAATCTGAGATTATTGTCACCTTTAATTGTCTTTAAAAAAATCAACCAATTACGTATTTTTAAACTGCTTCATAACAGGCTCATAATTTAATACAATTATCAGCTTAACGGCAAACATTACTAAAGTTTTATATACTCGAATCATTGCAATATCACAGCTTGACACGTCTTTGTTAATAGCAACTGTTTGATTATGTAAGCGATGTTATCGAGCCGACATGTAACTCCATTGATTTTTTAGTGGACGTCGATTGGCCGAGATGGCGTACGCTCCGCCTTTTTATTGAACATAAGATAATCTTTACACTTAATTTTCCATTATAGTTAAACGTTTGGCCGAAAATTTGACGCGTATCGGGACTCGTATCTGGCTCTGTTTGATTACGTAAGCGATGTTATCGAGCCGACATGTAACACTATTGATTTTATAGCGGACGCTGATTGGCCGAGATAGCGTACGCTCCGCCTTTTTATTGAACATAGATAAACTTTACACTTAATTTTCAATTATAGTTAAACGTTTGGCCGAAAATTTGACGCGTATCGGGACTCGTATCTGGCTTTTTTACGCGTCCAAATGGCCGAAGTACGCGTCCAGATACGCAGAATTAAGCGTTTCCGAGAACCCTGATTACTGATATGTAACATGCAGGTCTTTAAGTTTAACTTGTATTTTTTTTTAAAGCCACTATATGAAGATATTTTCATTAACAGTAGACTTGAAAACTGTTTAGTAACCATGAAGTTATTAAATTATAACATACATTTAAGACACAATTAACAGTTTAAACCGTTCTGCTTTCTAAATCTGAGTTTGACAAAATGTCAAATTCTTAAAAAATGGGGTACTTTTATAAGAGCACACTATATTCATTTATATGCTGATGTTGAATATACCTTATCCAAAATAGTTAAAAAGCATAATTATGTAATTATGAGTAAGTTTTTTTCTCTAATAAGACTTCATTTTTAAAATACTCTGATCAAAACAAATGTTTCAAGTATTGACAACCAAATTCTACTTTCGGTTTCGATCTACTTTCACTTTGAAATAAACAAATGACATGAACATATCTAAGCAATATTTGCATATATTAAAAAATTCTTGTTCATAAGAGGTGATTGAAATAGATAAATGTCTGTTTTCTTTGCAGTCAAAAAAACAGAGTTACTTTTGATATAGGGGCTTTAATTGAAATAGCGCATGTGGACGCAGACTTCAGTTATTTATGCGCACAACTTGTGATTTATAAGTAAAACCCTGATAGGCATAGACATATTATATGGAAATCAAATCCAGGGTATTACAACATTCATTGTACCATGACTCATTACCCTCACTTGAAAGAAGAAAATACATTGTGACACTCACTTAGAAGCTTAACCATGTCACAAGTTGCATTTTTACCATGCCTTTAGACTAGTTACAACCAAACAGTCATTTTGTTGACAGCATTTACTAAAAAAAAGTTGAAATTAGACAGCACCCACATTGCAAAGATTGGGGAACAATTGTTCAGAGAGGCTAAAGGAACTTCCTGAATATAATAACATGAAAATTAAGCTTTTTTAGAATTTTATTTTTATGTAAATTTATCTTTTTTTGTTGACAATGAATAATACACACATAACCTTGAATTGACAATCAAAATCTCCTTCAGTATAAATTTATTGCAAGTATCAAGATTTCTAAAACTGCTCGAGACACATTCTATGAGAAGCAATGGAATTTTATTGAATGTGTTTTTATTCAGTTTTGAATATCAATTTTGCCACACAAATAGCTTTATGGCAATAAAATAGGCTGTGTCCAATACAAAAATATCGCTTTTTTGTATGAAAATAACATAGATAATTGCCAATGGCATGGGGCATTGTGAAAAACAAATAAAAACAACATTTTCTAGAAATTTCTATCAGAACAAAAGTTATTTTTATGAGAACGAGACGATTGTTCAAGCTCAATCTAACAAAGAAATTAGAAAAACTTTAAGATACCTCAATATGATCCCACTTGCTGTAGTTAATGACGGACATTTTTTAATAAAATGCCAAAAATTAAGCTGCAGTACTGAAAAAAGTTTAGTTTCGATTATTACCGGAACCGGAAATGATTTCCGTTGACACTACGGGCCAAAAAAATCTGAATGCGGTTCAAAATATACTGACTAGTCTTTCTGGTCAACAAATTATTCATTATTAAAAGGGAAACAATAAAAACCGACAATATCAAAGTATGCCTATAATTGTAAAGGGAGAGAGCTTCAAACGTAACAGAATGATAATCAGTCCGGGATATTTTACAAGAGATTATTCTTATGTAACACCGTTACAAAATTTCAGGAACGCTTGTCAAGCGTCTGATTGATAGAAAATGGATGGGGAAACACAAAGTTCACAAATAATAGTTGAAGGAGAAGCATCAGAGTCAGACGAAGATGACAATGTTCAAGTATGTAACTTAGAGTCCAACTTAACCCAAGCTTTGGTCCTGTCACTCTGTCATCTTAGTTTGGTGCATTATTTTCAATGTTTTGTTTTTCATGTGACTATATTTTTGTCAATGTTTGTTTCCTGGAAACCTTTATACTGATGTCACTATGACTATGAGCAAAAACATCAAATCTTCTATTTAAGTGTCAAAAAATTGTATAATTAACTAATGAGACAAATGTTTAAGAGTTTTCTGTGATCCTTTTGTCTAAGAAAAAGTAAGTTGAGTGATCATTCAGATTCTTGACTTGAGGGGAGGGACATTATGACTGTTGATGTATAGTATTAGCGTGAGTAAAATACCAGACCTGCCAACTCTCCCGCATTTTCCAGGATACTCCCGGATTTAAGTCAACTTTTTCAACTCCCGCAATCATACTAGAACCTCCTGTATTACGTTTTTTTTTCAAAATTTTGAGATGAAGATCGAATTTTCTGTTGATTTTCGTTTGTTTCATGGTCATTTTGACCTTTCAAAAAACCAAATCGATCTGGTAAAAACTGGTTAAAACTGTATTTGCGTACTGTAGATTACGCATGCGCAAATACAAACTGTGTAACAAGCAGGGTTTATTTTATGGCGCAGGATACACATTAATATTTCGAATACCAGTCGCATTTTCGGGATATACACCCGAAAACCACCTGAATCTCTTTATCAGTCATGGATAAAATCGTAAAATCCACTCAAAAAATCATAAAAATATGTTTTTTTAACATCATTTTACAACAAATACTGTTATTATTCAGTTTATATCTATTCCGTGAAAACGAAACTCCTTCAATCATATAGACGCCAATGTCATATATTTTCACGACCCACGCTATCACAAATTGTCGTGAAATATATGTTAGTATTTTTGTTTAAGCTAAAATTTTATTCTTCTTAATATAGCAAGCAATGATTCTGGAAACAACAAATTTAAACAAATGTTCCCGTTTTCACGCATATAATATACGCAGTTAAAATAATTCCAATAATGACGGACATTTTCTTACTGACAGCAACATATGTACCGGTAAAATTTAAGCATGTGTGGGGATTCCTTTGTTTGAAATGTTTATGTTTGCCACTGGCATCCCTGTTGAGGGTGTATGATCAATTTAAGTAGGACCTTCAAAAATTCAGATTTAGATTATCACATTACTTTAAAAAAAGATGTTTTAAAATTGTACTGTTTATTGAACCTTCCATATGCGGCAAGTTCCAGCTATGTGGACTACATGTATTAAAAATGCAATTTTTATGTTACCTCTCGATTTTCAGAGGTATGGTCGTAAATTCCCCGGTTTATCGATTTCTGGAAACATTTTTGATTTTCTCTAAACACTGACCCAGCAATAAAATTGATAGAAAAATAACATCTCAATTTATCAAGTCACAGTTATCAACAATCATACATAGTGTTTGTAATACATAAATAAGTATAGACATTGTACATAGTACAAGTAAAATGATAAGTAGAAGTGACTTTTAGTAGTTGAAATATGAAAATTCTTTATGTCTTAAAAAGTATGTTGGAAAGGTAATGGCAAAATATGTGTCACGAATAGTAAAATATGTGTCGCGAATAGTGAAATATGTGTGGCGAATAGTGAAATGTTTGTCGCGAATAAATCTCCCTCATTGGGATTTGCAAAAGTTGGCAGGTCTGAAAATACCATCAACATTAATTATAACCTTCTATTTATTCAGTCTTTGAATTTAGCCAGTGGACTGAGTCTAAAATGGTCCATGTTGATGGTCCTGCATTTCATCATTTTTAGGACATAATTTTCACATTTTGCAAAACCTAAATCTTCAATTGGGAAAGTGCTACAGCATACATTTGTATTTTTTGTAATCTCATAAGGCAGTTCTAGGAGCTGACATTGTTGAGTAGGTGACATTGCATTGGTAAACGTTGGATAGCCCCAGCTTTTTATTCCAGTTGCTTCCAAAATTTACTTTTATATTAAAGTGGTCATTTTAATACAAATTAAGGTATCTGGATAAGTGATACGTTTTGAACCCTTGAGATCATCCTAAAGTCAACTTTACTTTTGATTTGTATTAACACAGTCACAGAGTTAAAAGAAATAAATGATGGATTTGTATTCAAAGCATTCTGATGGTATCAAATTAAGGCAAACATTTGAGTATTCATTTTAACCAAACTTAATTTGAGTGAAATTATGTTTCAGATTCAAGATGGCTGTGATGAAGTAACAGATGAGGTGAAAAATGATAAAAAAGAGATAAACGAAGGTGTTGTAGTCACTGGTGAAGCTCCTGAAAGTGATGATGAATTTGAAATAGTTACAAATGATGATAAGATTCTACCTTTAAATGGTTTGTGCATCCTTAGAGTTTCATTCTTAGTTATGTAACAGGGCTGTGTATAGAGATTATTTCAATATATTTTCTATTAACTTCATAACTTCAGAAGGTAAAACATCTGACTTCCAAGCAAGAGGTTGGTGTGTCTAGCCCCTCAACAGATACTTAACTTTTATTACATTTGGTATAATGAGTATGAGGCTAGTCTTTATGTCTTTGAACTAGCATAGAGCAAATACTAGGTTAGTAAAAAGAACCTAGACTCAGAGCTGTACAATTAGCTCAGTTGGGTTAATATCTAAGTTGAAAGCAGACAGTTGAAGTTTCTAACCCTGCATTTGTTTCCTAACTTTTCTCAGATTCCCTTTACAATTTCATTGAACTCTCTTGCCCTGTTGAAGTTTCATAACTTTTCTCAAGTTCCTTCTACAATTACATGATTGTAATCTGTTTATTATATGCTTTCCAGTGGAATGCTGGGATTTATCGCTTAAATAAAAATCAATATTCCACTGTTTTGAAACAATACATATTTGTTATTTTCACTGTTTGGATGCTCCATTCTGATGACATATCATACTTTAAATTTAAAAAAGCTAGTTGGAAGCATATAATAAACAGAAAATTGGTTTATTTCAGTGTATGATCTATTTATTTCACTTGTGAGCTAATGATATTATATTTTCACTTGTGGCTACACCACTTGTGAAAATATTGCATCCTTAGCTCACTTGTAAAATAAAAATCGATCTTACACCAAATTGAACAAATATCCTCTTTTTATTGAATTTCAGTCTTGAATTGTTATATTTCTATATATAAGGTTGAATGAAAACTTATTAACTTTGAAATTTGATAACAATTAGCTTGCTCACCAAACTAGTCTTCCTACTAGCTACATGGCATGAGTTTTATTTGCCTTTGAAAGATGTATATATTCAGATATCAGTTAGACCGGCCATTTGTTTGTATTGATAGTTTGTATTATATTATTTACAGTAAATCCATCACAAAGGGGAGATAATAAGGATGATGTAAGTGACTTACCACCTTCAGTGCCATTAAATTTAAAAGAAACAAAACCAAAGTATAACACGTGAGTAAATATTTTGTTTGAAGTTTTACTGTTTAGTTTAGTTCATACTTATTTATCCTAGCACAATTGTTAAACAAGTTCTTACAGATTAGTCACTTTCCTGGTCCCCAGTTCTGAGCTAGTAGGAGGAAGTTTCTAGCTCAAGGAAACAATGGTGTAGGTTTTGGATGAGATTCCAACCTATGCAGAGCTGGCTAACCAATGATTAACATGCCAATGTCGTAACTACTCGGCCCCACAGTTTCTGAATCATACAGTTGAAGGGTATGAATCTATGACTGTTAAATAATATCACATAAATTAAAATTGTTTATAAAACTTTTGGTCTCATATTCTAAGGACCAGACTATGATGATATGTGGTAGGGCTTTAACGAATGTCCGAACTCTCGAGTGTTAGTGAACCATGATTGAAATTCGGACACGAATATTCGCCTACCTAAAGTTCGGGTAGTTCGCGAATATCATATGCATTTCAAACAACAATTAATTGAATAAGTTGACTCACGAAAACAACTTGAACTTGCCTAAGTAGTCATATCAGTTGATCAAAGTTTCCTGTCCGAATTATTTCTATATTCGAACGTAGTGCATACTAACACCGGTTGCTGCGAAAATATCTCCATAAAAGTTATCTTCAAAATAAAGTAAATTATGAATGCAGGTTAGTTAAAATCAACTAGTATGCTCGCCAAGGCGAGTGTTCCTACCGGTTGGGCAAGAAAAGATTGCTTAAAACTTGTCCGATCGGGTGAGTAGGATTTTCAAATCCAATAGGATTATCATCTGTTTTAATAAGAATTAAAAAAATATCAAAATATGATGTCCTATCAATGACCGCTTTTCGAAAGGTATATTTCATATCAATTTTAAGTAGTACTTAATCGTGGACCATATTGAAAATTTGTTTAATGCTATCCGCATTAAATAAAGGCGTTATTATTATTATTACCTTGACTTATTACATCACAAAATGAAGAAAACGATATTGGTGATGGCAAGAATAAGATTTTCTTTGTTTAAATTTATTGATAATTATACCCCCGCTTCGAAGAAGAAGGGGGTATACTGTTTTCCCTTGTCCGTCCGTGCGTCCGTCCGTTACAAAATTTCCGTCGCAGTTTTCTCAGCAACTTTATTATGCAACAGCCTAATACTTTGCATATTGCTTCATCCCATAGTCCCATGTGGTGTAAAGCGATTTCATGCTCCTTGCTCATCTACTTCCTGTTTGTCGCATATTTTTAGATTTTGGCGGGGGTATCACTAGTGAGCATTAGCTCACAGATTTACTTGTTGTCATTGAAACCCGTCTATTTATCATTATATTTTTTTTAAAGTTTAAACTTTTAAAATTTGATTCTTACCATTGTCGATATCGTTTTTAAGCGCTAATTGTTTGTTAAACTTGTAGACATCAATTAAAGAACTAGGTCACGCTTGTTTAAAGAATACATTCTAACTTACAATTAAATTTCATTAGACTCCATAGTTATGCATTTTGACTTTGCATTATGACATTGTATGCTATCAAACATCAACTTAGTGTGAAAAAAATGCCGATGCACATATTTAAATTGTTTGCATCAAATTGTCCGTCATTAAACTAAGGGTTAATATTGATTTGTTTGCGAACAATACAGACTTTCCGGAGTACATGACAATTTGTGACGTAATAACTAATAAGCCAATATTACTTCTTGATATTAAAATGATATATACCTTATTTAAAGCAGTCAATGATAGGACATCGTATTCTGATATATTTTTTTTCGTATTAAAACAGATAATAATCCTATTGGATTTAAAAATTCTACTCGCCTGATGGGACAAGTTTTAAGCAATCTTAAATACCCTTCAAACACAGGGAATTAGGTATTATCTATGTCTCTGGCCAAACAGGTAGGAACACTCGCCATGGCGAGCGGGCGAGTTGTATTTCACACCCCTGGATCATGATCAAATTTTGAACACAAAACAATTCATTTTTAAAACTCAGTAAATTTACTCTTTTTATTGTTAATATTTCGCTTAAAAGGCTTTGTCAAAGTATTTAAAACACTTTTACTACATTTTTTCACATTGAAATTTGAAATGACGTAATAACATTTTTTCACATTGAAATTTGAAATGACGTAATAACATTTTTTCACATTGAAATTTTAAATGACATAATAACATTTTTTCACATTGAAATTTGAAATGACGTAATAACATTTTTTCACATTGAATTTTTAAATGACGTAATAACATTTTTTCACATTGAAATTTTAAATGATGTAATAACAGACTCATTTTTAGTTTCTATAAAAAATAATAGTGTTCTATAGGATAGTTTTGATAGATTTAGATATTCATGTTAAGATCGGGGATACATTAGGGAAATTAAGGTAAAGTATACACTAGCAAGTTAACATGCCTTAAATAGCAAAGGATCGCGAATCGATCTGTGTATTGCTTTGTTGTATCGCGAACCGGTTCGTCTCGCGACAGGGTCCACAAGCCCAAGCCCTAATATGTGATAAAAATATGCCTCTTTTTGAAGTTAAAGGGAAATTGTGCTCAGTTTAATATTAGTGGTTTAAGAGTTTATTTAGCATTGATAAGTGTTAAAAATTGATTTAGACTTTAGCACAACGTAAAATGTGTTCTTTTACTTTCAGATTATTAAACAAGAAATTACGTAAGTACATCTTTGTTTTCTCATTTACATAGGAGATCTACTCCCCTAGGACTCGACATTAATGGTTGTCTGATTTCCCCTGATGATCTATATTTGGGTTTGGATAACTTGTAACTGCTTGTAAACATTTGACTTGGCAAGTGATATGTATATATATAGCTGGTTGTCCAACCAGGCATCCTACTTGAGCCTTGGGGGATATACTCCTGTGAAGTATAAAATAAGACTTTTATGGTCTGTTTTCGTGGTTATACTAAAAATTGAAGGTTGAGTTGAAAAAATTATTTTGCATGTTGTGAAAAGCAGTAAATTGAGAAAGCTGCACAAAGATCCCATACTATTGTATGTCACATTAGGAAAACTGGACAGTTGAGAAAACCGGACAGTCAAGTCAGACTTGGCGCTGTGTGGTATCCTCAGCTTCTACTGTATATAAAAATACTTGCTTGAAAAATTGTATTCATTCATTGTACATTAAGTACTTGAGTACCTTTAAATGGATATTCATTGACATAGTGATAATTAAAAACAGGTATATTTTACTGCTTTACTTACTAAAAACATTTCAATAAATATGTTATCCACAACAACAAAATTGTTACATTAAAGCTCTTCTATTAAGACCATTAAAATAACGAAGTTAGCCTTTATAGAGGAACTTTTTTTGATATTTAATATAGCATCAGAGGAAAATTCGGACCTCATGCCAATGTTTAGTGTATTTCAAGATTTGAGATTTTACCATAATGATATGTTATTTTCAGGGGAGAGAAATGTTGCATTAAGACGTCATATAGTTGATACAATACATCAGAGTTATCTTATAGCTGCAAAGGATATAAAAAACCTCAATACACAACTACAGAAATCACATATAGCTATACAGGTTTGATCTTTTATTTCTAGTTTTTCCTGTCCCACTTGCCCCGAAACAGATTTTATTGTTAAATTTTATTCAACTATCAGTGATGCATACATTTACCTTTCTGATTTAAATATTTACAACAGTTTTTCTATACTCAGAATCAATAAAATTATATTAGATCCAAAGAGATCATGTATGTGCCACAGTAACAAATGGGCCATTGACAGTTGAATAAAATTGAATAGTAGGTCATTAATTTTATTCCATGAAATTTTATATTTCTTCATAGTTGGCTCCTTGGTGAAAGGAAAATTGGTCAGGTGAATCAACTTCTATATATAACTAATGAGAAGTGCTCATAAACAGCTTCAAATCAAAATTGAAAACTAACCCTCTTGGCTGATTTTTTTTACAAAATGACTGCATACTGAATTTAACTAAAAATGTCAATCAAGCTAATATTAAAAAAGTAAGCTAATATTAAAGTAAGGTTTTTTCAATTAGGCTATTCCTTAGTTACTCCGTAAGATTCTTTTATATAAGGTGTATGTTGTAGCAATAATACAAGTCAAGGTACAGCAGATCTGACCAAAAAAATTCAATGAAAATAAAATGGAATACACTGTATTTGTTTTTAGTTCTTGTCCTTTAATAAACAATTGACCAGGTATTTTGAACATGTTGCAAAGTAAATAAAAACGACATAAATTGTTATACTGTTCAGATTAACAATTTATATACATGTATGTTCCTCAAGGGGAGATAATACTGATTTTTTATGAAGAAAGAAGCATGGAATTTTGAGTCATGATTATAAGAGTAGTGTCCCTTTAATATGTGAATATTGCAATTTAATGTTGTTTTTAGGGTTGCAATATGATAAATGCAAAACAGTTTTAAAACATATCAGTTTTAGTGTGCGGACCTATTCGGACACAAATATCTTTTAGATATTCATTTCTGACTTTGAATATGAAGGGAGGAGGGCCAGCCTGAACTTATAAATTTAATATCTTGTATATTATGTTTCCCTTCTTTACAGGATGTATCACATCATATGAGGAATGTAAACAATGATTTATATCATTTAGAAGACAAGGTGGATATTGTACGTGGTTGTTTTATTCTACCAGATTTCAACTTTCCTTCTGATGAAACAACAACTACAACAACAAGTGATCAAAACTAACTATCAATTCCATGAAAGTTTTCTGGACTGATTCTGAACACTTAAGTTATTATTGAAAGGATTCTTATATTTGTAAAAACTTATGACATCATGAAAATTCAGGATTTTGAAAAGATTAGACTTTCATTCATGCAAGAACTTTTATATACTGAAATTATAGTTAGTTGGATTAAATCTATGGTCTCAATCGGGTACTTGAATGTGTGACCACCTACTATTGTGAATTAAAGTTATGAAAAGTTGGAAACATTTGTTTCTTTAATTTTTTATTAGCTAATACATGTAGTTTAGTACATGTATTACCTTTAATATTTATGATAATAGTAACTTTGTTAAATACCTGTATGAGACTAGCGATTATTGCTCTTTGTTAAATACCTGTATGAGACTAGTGATCATTGCTCTTTGTTAAATACCTGTATGAGACTAGTGATTATTGCTCTTTGTTAAATACCTGTATGAGACTAGTGATTATTGCTCTTTGTTTAATACCTGTATGAGACTAGTGATTATTGCTCTTTGTTAAATACCTGTATGAGACTAGTGATCATTGCTCTTTGTTTAATACCTGTATGAGACTAGTGATCATTGCTCTTTGTTAAATACCTGTATGAGACTAGTGATCATTGCTCTTTGTTAAATACCTGTATGAGACTAGTGATTATTGCTCTTTGTTAAATACCTGTATGAGACTTGTGATCATTGCTCTTTGTTAAATACCTGTATGAGACTAGTGATTATTGCTCTTTGTTAAGTACCTGTATGAGACTAGTGATCATTGCTCTTTTTTAAATACCTGTATGAGACTAGTGATCATTGCTTTATTATAACAGTACACATTCCTACACTAATTTATACATTATATTAAATATGAACACTTCTTGTCAGTCTGATTTACAATCTATGATATCTGTTATTGTGTATACTAGTAACTGTATGTTTTTACATTGTTGAGTTATTTTCATTGCTGTAGCAACTGGCATCAGAATCCTTAAATTAGTTAAAATATGCGCAAATATGCTGTTATGATATAAATTTTTCACTGAACACAAGTGAAAATGGCCCTGTACGCTTTATCCTGTACAAACAGTAAAAAACTTACTATTCTTTCATTATAAGTATATTAAAGGTAGTATACATATATATGAGAGACTATAATACATGTATATAGGAATGTGTTGTTTTATTATCACAACTTATGAACTCTGGTGCCAGAGGTTGTAGCCACTGATATTATCATTTAGAATTTGTTCGTTGATTAGTTTCTTCTTGCTGAAAGTGTCTGTTTCTGAATTATTATGTTGTTGTTTTAATAGAAAAATATTAAATGTGCAATTTAACTGTATAATGTGATTATGTCATACTTGACATAGGCGGCCAGCAAGGTCCAGGTCCCAAATCACTATATACACTGGGGTCCAAAAGTTTCTTTACACCTGTATTTTGTTTCATATTTTCCTTTTATCTTTTTATAGCAAAAATCAATGCAGACACACTTGATTAACATTTTATTGTATATTTATAATAAAAAAAATATATGATAGAACATAGTTGACAGTTAATGATAAACTGTATATTAGTTGTACGACTAATAACAACAAGTAAAGTTTGTTTAGATATATTCCAAAACATAAAAATTTAACAATTAGTAAAGAAACATTTGAACCCCAGTGTATATGTACATGTATATATAGTGATTTGGGACCGGGACTGTGCCAGCTGTCTGTGGTACGGTACTAAATGTATATTATTGTATTATTCATTGAGAAATAAATAAAAAATATTCAATTAATTTAAATCTTTGACTTTTCATTTTATTTGTTAGAACTATAATCTACAACCCAGTATAAATATTTTGTTGCAATTAAGGATGGCCATAATATCAAGCTAGATTGCCATGTTAAAAAAAATGGACAAATCCTGTTTTAGCATAAATCGATACAAATTTACTCATGAGAAAATGAATCATGTGACCATAATCTAAAATCAGCTATAATTTGTTTATCAACATAATTTTATTATTCAAACAGTGCTACATGTATAAGTTTTAATTATAGTAAAATTACTTGGGGTATGCATGAGAAGTTTTTCTAAAATTTTCATTTGTCCTAGACCTTTTTGGAGGGCACTGTATTGAGTCATAGAACTATGTACCAGCTTCAATTGTTACAGACATTACTTCTCCTATCCTTAAGAGTGTGGACAATTAAACATTATAAATATATTTTGAATCTTGCTTTTCTTGAAGTATTTAAAGCATGTTTTAAAGCCTTCATTCCCTATCTATCTCTTTAGTGACACACAGATCCTCTATGGAGCAGGTAAAGAGGAGGCAAAAATCATCAAATAAAAAAAAATACAAGGTTTTATATACAATTGGATGATGCAATGTATATAGTGATAAATAGTACTGGAGAACTAAATTAGTTTTCAAAAGACTCAATATTCTATAACTGCACAGTAATATTTTGGACTTATGTATACAAGTTTCCCTATAAAAGAATGAGTTCAAACTCGAAGATGTATACATGGTACATTTATTAAAGGCAAGCATTTACTCACAAATAAAGCTCATTTATAGTTTTTTAGAAAGTATGTATCATGTCATAACAAATGTACAGTATTGAAACTAGTTTGAAGATAAGTAACCTGGCCTAGTCATAGCACATGTGATCCACTCCCAGCCAATTATGGTAACAAGTTCAAAGACAGTGTTTGGTCATCTATTGTTGTTGCTATTTTTCTTGATGTATTCTGTTCCAGGCGCGTAGAAAGGATCTGAGTATTAGGGCAGTAGTTGCGGTAGGTACAGGAGGGATGTCCCCTCTGGCTGGTCAAAATTTTTTTTGAATGTAAGCCTCTGAAACTCAGCACTTCCTGTATCCCCTGTTGAAGAACAAATCTAAGTATTAGACCTTGAGATTTTCAATATGTGTCATGAAAATTAACTTGTGGTCCCATGCATTGCCGCTGCTAGCAAGAATATTGGGGCCGTGACCCTGTGGCCCCAGCTCCTATGCGCCTGTGTTCCCCTCATTACTGACAGGATTATCTGCAGGGCCTGAACAAGTAAAATGTAGAAAAAAATGAAATTCACTATATACGATTAAAAGCTCTCAATTTTAAGTCTTAATTTGTGAGGGATAATTTGAACAGGGGATAAACATATAAAAACGGATTTAAAGAGTTTGATTAAACACTGATTGAAAATTTGGTTTCAAACTAAGGCGGAGCTAAACCTTTGACCACGCCCACTCATCTCGGTCAGCTTAATTAAGAAATTCCAATATATAGCAACAGAGAATTGGTCAAATTCGTAGGTTTTTCTTGCATATTTCCAGTCGTCTCTATTTTATGTGAGTATATATGTCTTATGTTTACTTAAATTTCGTTTGCTTTTATTCTTGATGATCGTTTTGACAGTATAACTTAACATTTACTGCAACAATACGTTTATTTTCGTCTTACATACTTGCTCGAATTTCGGATATGGATTTTCGGACAAAAATTGAATGAATTTTACATTTATGCTTCTTGTTTGAACTTATTTTATGCATGTCAACGATTAACAATTATTATTTTGAAAATTGTAAGTTGTAATACACTGGTTGTTAGGCTCTTATTGTTAATCAATTTCTTTATTTAACAATGGTTTGTTTGTAATTATTTATTGAAGCTTCAGTGACTTACTACTACTCGACAGTCATAACATTTACGAACTAGCCTAATGTCTTGGGGCTAGTTCACTGTTGTTTTGGACTATCTAATTGCTCATTGTATACTGTTGGATTTGTATATATTTATCACTGAAAACGACAAAATTATAAACAAATCCAACTGTTCCAGAATCATCGACCATTACAAGTACATTTAATAATGTCTTGTTTGTCAAATGGCTTAGTGGTTTTATGATTGATCTTTTTCCTCGGTGTTTTGATGCCATTTTAACAAGTACTACTGTAGTAGGGTGATTTGGTATGTTGCTTTCCTGGTGGGTTTATTCTATAAGAAGGAGGGATTTCTTTCAAAGAACAGTACAGAATGTCTGAGGTCCTCTTTGTTTGTGTTATTGTTATGTGTACTTCTTCATTGTTATTGAATAACGATCTATATTATTATGATTAGGGATCCTTCATTAACTCTAGAGTGTTAAGATGTTCATTTGCATATGCTCCTCTTTGTTCTTATATGTATAACACTCTGTCTATAGATGTTGACCCTGTTCTGTTGGGTATTATTTTTTCAGGCTGTCTGGTCATAACTTCCCGTAACAATTAAAGTTTTGCCTTGAAGAAGTGTTTAAATACTATAGTAATTAAATTGATGTATTTACAGTAATAGCCTAGAGCTACCTATTGTTATATCAGATTTCAAATTAATTGGTTTCTTTTGTTTGCTTAATTATATAGAGTTGAATTTGTGAATGTAATCTAATGCATTATTATGTAATCTACTCAAGCATGTATTGTTACTACTGTATTGAATTGTACAATGTTCATTATCGTGGACCTTATTTAACTTAAGATCTGGGACTTCAAATTTATTTACTGATACAAATCTGCTTTCACAAGTATGGTAAATATTTGTTACCCTTAATAATTTAAGATCTTTTTTATGTATTAAGCTTGCTGCTTTATCACGGTTTTGAAATGAACTATGATAGCTTTGTGCAATTTTATCTGATAAAATCTTTGTTTTATATCAACTCTTTAGTTGTTACTTCCCTTTTATATTAAAATAGAGCAATTATTAATTGTCCATAAAACATATTTGAAATATGACTGGATAAAATGTTAAGAGATAAAATGTATTACACAAAAATAAATGTCTTATGCTACCAGCCTACCAATAACAAACAATTGTTAAGAGAAGCTTTGGACCTTATCTCTTGCCATACTGAAGAAGAACCAACAAAGCCATGTCAGCTGTACGGGAAAGGTCTCAAGGAGTTTATCAACCAATCAATTCACGCCGGTTAACGCGTCATGATTCATCCGGAAGTGAACAGTTTATCTCAATTGCTGCAAAATGTTAATACATGTATTGAAATCACCTTTAATTTCATGATAACTGTTTCAGATATAATGATTTTGAATAGTCAGTTATATAAAGAAATGTTTAATCTACAAATCGATACCGATATTTGCATCCAAATGTATTCCAAAAGGTAAAATTAATCTGTTAGACCGTACCTACTGTTAAAATGGTTCAATACCATGCGAATATTATAATGAAAGTATAGTTATAAGTCGTAAACGGTAATGTATAAGGGAGCGATTTTTATTTGTGTTTGTTGACAAAAAATTATATGTGTGCGTATTTAAAAAATATGAGGACTCTGGTGCCAGTGTTCTGTGTAGTGCTGTCAGGCTGCACTCTTTACAGGTAGCTGCTAGACTTTGCATTTTAAATTTAGATCCTCCTTGAATTGACAATGTAGTTTTAACTGTTATTGCCTTGACCAACAAGCCTGAGTTGATTCAGGATGGTGAAAATTATGCAGTATTTCAAAAAGTCAGGCTAGTTGGTTATTTAGCATTTTACACCATAACATAATAAATCGAGCTAGTCCTTGAGAAAATTTAAGATGATGACTGCAATGGACTGCTTTATATTTAAAACAAGACCAAGTTTAAAATGAAATTCTGCAGATTTTTTTCAGGGTCAAGTTACAAGATATTGATCTAAACACATGCTGAACTATAATTGTTTTATCAATCATGTGCAGTGTTCTTTTTTTTAAATACAGTACCCACCAAAAGTTTGGTGACATTTTCACTTTGTAGGCCTACTGAATGGCTTTTGTCGACATTTTGATAACCATTTATTTTAAAATGCTTTTAAGTATTTGCTTTATTTTTTGGTTGAGAATACAAAAATTGTATAAAAGCTATAGTATGTTATGGGAAAAAATTACAATAAACATGGTTTTGGAGGCTTAGGCTGTCAGATGCTGAATCTTATAAATGTGTTGCATTCATGAAGCTTGTTTTCATTTTATCACAAACTACATGTATACTTTGATGTATTAAAAATAATGAGTCTACAAAAATAATCATCCAAATTCAAGAACAGTAGTAAATTTCTTTTGTCTCCGAACTTTTGGTCGGTTCTGTACATGTATTATGAAATCAATGGAAGCCGGATATCACCTGCCTGTGTCACTGTGTGGTATCCACCTTCTGTTTTCATGTAATTATAATGGTTTATTTGATTATTGTTTTAAAATTGACTCATGCATATTGAGGCTTTCACTGAGGGAAGATTGAAAATGTATTACTAAGGCTTCTAATTGATTTGTGTACATTCTGCAGGCATGATGAAAAATACTAGGGGAGGGTATAAATGTATGAAGAAATTTTATCATTCTATTATGATCATGTATCTCTAACTTTTCATTCATGAAAATGTAAACTTAGATCCCTCTAAAGAAGAATAAATGCCAAACCGTTTCAGAATGATGTTCATGTAATCATTTACTGTTCAAGCAATTTATTAACTAAACACTTCTTAATCAAAATTCATGAACTTTGAAGAGTTCTTTAAACCTGTTCATGAAATGTATATAAATTTAACAGGCCTGGTTTCTTAATAAGTTCATGAACTTGAGTTATTCATGAGCCGTTGTGTAAGAACCAGTTCATTAGGTAATATTCTTTTGAACTTTTGATGAATTTGTGCCATTTTATCTTCATTAACATCCTATGATCGGATGAATTTGATCCATGAAACTCAATAAGTAATTCATGAACTATGCATGAACTGGAAGTGATCATCTCAGATTTATTTAAAATTACAGTTTTAATGTAGTATTATTTGAAAGCGTAATTAAGCAAGTACATGTATTGGCAAATGAAATATTCATGGATAGCAGGTTAGGTGGGGAAAAAGTGCATAACATCCTTAGTTATGAAAAAAAATTGGTCTGATAAAAAGTCTTAGTATTTAATGTGCTTCTTTAGAGATTTGTTTGCCAGTAATTGCCATAGATGTAAGATAGGGATTGAGTGTACAAGGATAAATTTTGTGAAATGTTTATACAATCACTATATATTCTTGAAATAATATCAACAGAAGGCATTCTATGTGTATAAGTTATTTTCAAGAAATAGAGATAGACGTATGTAGGTCACAGATTGTTTCTTGGAAAATATACTTTTTGGAGAGTGAAGTGCTGATGTTAGAGAGGTGAGTTGATCTTGTTTTATTTCTTTTATTCAATTTTATAAAAGTTATCATATTTAATTGCTGAAATGGTTCTTTTATATGATTTATGTTACATTTATTTTAATTGCTAAAATGGTTCTTTTTTACAATGCATGCAGTGTTCTCATTAGGAACTGGCTGCTGACCTAAGCAGCCGATTATGAAGACTAAAAGGCCTGTTAAGATTGGCAAAAAATAACATAAGAAAGAATTTGCTTATTGACTGCCCTAGAAAGCCTATTTCTATTCTATCTGAGCCTATTAAACAACTTTTCACTGAGAACACTGTGTATGATATTTTAATTGCTGACCTTATGACCTATGACTCTAGTGTTCTTATCATGTTTTCTAGGGATCCCGGGTTGATAGCGCAGTTGGTAGCGCGCCGGGATTTGGATACTCGTGCCCGAGGGGGTGCGGGTTCGAATCCCACCCGGGGAGGTTATACCCATCCATGAAAATTTGACAATAATGTCGATTTTCCTCCATTGGTTAGATAATATGGAGAAGTTTCCGGCCTTATGGAAGGGTAGGTGAGTACTGGTTATAGACAGTGGTCCAGGAAAGCTAGGCTAGGTGCGCTGGACGCTGTGAAATGACCTAAATTGTGTTGATACGGCGTTAAATCCAATAAATAAATAAATAAATGTTTTCTAGGATAATTATTCTCACTGTATTATATAATGATTATACATGTTTTTGTTTTTTTTTCAGTCAAAACATTTTTCTTTAAGAAATGATCATAAGATAACAATGATGATGATGATGACTGATAAGGAATACAGACCCCGGACATTTCTATTAATGTTGATACTTCTATACTCATCTACTACTGTACCTTGTAATGCTACAACTAGGAAATCATCTCCACCAACTTTTGTCAAGGAGATAAAACAATACCACCAAGTAAACATAAATGCTACTGTAAGGTTTGTCTGTAGGTTCAAAGGTTGGCCAAAGCCTAATATTTCCTGGTATCACTTTAATGAACCTTTGCAGAAAAATGAAAGAACAACTATTAAAAGGTATTCTGTAAAAATATCCCCGGTCAGAATGTCTGATTATGGGACATACTATTGCAAGGTGAAAAATGGATTTGGAGAAATTTGGGGAAATTTTACTGTTTCAGGTGTTGCCCAGAGGGAGAGTTTAAAGAAAGAAGCAAATGCTGTTGAAAATACTAAAATTGAAGCAAATAAAATAAAATCCCAACTAGAATTTGCAGATCAAACTATGGTTCATTATATTGCCCAGGCAGAATTATCTTCAGTTACATTGGATTGTTCCATTCAGTCTAATCAAGAAGCTATTATTACTTGGACGAAAGATAACAATATCAAAATAGCTAAACAATATAACAAATTTGTCATGGAAGGTTTTGTTCTTACAATTTTGTCATTATCAGTTGAAGATGAAGGAAATTACATGTGTACAGTGAGTAACTCTCATGGCAATATTAGTCATACTTGGACATTGGTTGTTCAGCAAAGAGTTCTTATTGCACCAATAATTGAAGCTATTGATAACCAAACTGTGTCTGTAGGAAACAATGTTACGTTTGAATGTAAAGTATTGATGTCTGAGTCAACTCCCTTAATTCAATGGTTAAGACATTATACTGTGAACGATTCATTTACTAATGAAAAAGGCGAACCTTATGTGACAATAATGAACCAATTTAATGGATCTGAGGATAATAAGAACTCCCTTGTATTATATAATATAACAGAAAGTGATAAAGGATGGTATAGTTGTGTAGCTGCTAATTCAGTTGGTATGAATTATATTAGTGCTTGGCTTGAAGTATTGAATGATACAGAAATACATGATCATTGTAGTCAAAGCAATGCAGTAAATGTAGGAATGATGTCTTCACCTACTTTTGTTGAGGAGATAAAACAACACCACCAAGTTAACATAAATGGTACTGTAAGGTTTGTCTGTAAGTTCAAAGGTTGGCCAAAACCTAATATTTCCTGGTATCACTTTAATGAACCTTTGCAGAAAAATGAAAGAACAACTATTAAAAGGTATTCTGTAAAAATATCCCCAGTCAGAATGTCTGATTATGGGACATACTATTGCAAGGTGAAAAATGGATTTGGAGAAATTTGGGGAAATTTTACTGTTTCAGGTGTTGCCCAGAGGGAGAGTTTAAAGAAAGAAGCAAATGCTGTTGAAAATACTAAAATTGAAGCAAATAAAATAAAATCCCAACTAGAATTTGCAGATCAAACTATGGTTTATTATATTGCGCGGGCAGAATTATCTTCAGTTACATTGGATTGTTCCATTCAGTCTAATCAAGAAGCTATTATTACTTGGACAAAAGATAACAATATCAAAATAGCTGAACAATATAACAAATTTGTCATGGAAGGTTTTGTTCTTACAATTTTGTCATTATCAGTTGAAGATGAAGGAAATTACATGTGTACAGTGAGTAACTCTCATGGCAATATTAGTCATACTTGGACATTGGTTGTTCAGCAAAGAGTTCTTATTGCACCAATAATTGAAGCTATTGATAACCAAACTGTGTCTGTAGGAAACAATGTTACGTTTGAATGTAAAGTATTGATGTCTGAGTCAACTCCCTTAATTCAATGGTTAAGACATTATACTGTGAACGATTCATTTACTAATGAAAAAGGCGAACCTTATGTGACAATAATGAACCAATTTAATGGATCTGAGGATAATAAGAACTCCCTTGTATTATATAATATAACAGAAAGTGATAAAGGATGGTATAGTTGTGTAGCTGCTAATACAGTTGGTATGAATTATAGGAGTGCTTGGCTTGAAGTATTAGAACTAATTGAAGTTGATTTAGACAACAAAAGAGCATGTTATTGACTGCTGTCACTTTGCAACATGAAAGTGGTTGTCCGAACATGTCATTTGGCTGCAAGCATTTCATAATTATTATTTGTAGTCAAAGTTGAAATTGGTTGCTGAAAAAATATTGATAGTTGGTTCAACTATAAAACAGCTGGACATGAAACAAATGGACATCGTCTAAATTTGTAAATATTTCCATCTTAAGTATTGATGGGATACTATGCCACTGAAGAGTGGTGTGCTTAGTGTAATGTTATATATGTATTTAATGTTATGTAGTTGGCTGTCTTGATTAAGCAGAAGTTTTATGCACCTGTCAGTTGTAACCTGCACCCTATCCACAGGGATTAGCTGAGATTTGTGTTTGAGTCTTGTGGACATCTGTTAAAATCTCAGTCCTGCAGTGAAAATAGTATGGTAAAATTGTTTTTCTTTAAATACTCCCATTCTTGTAGGTATGCCCCAGTCAATGCCTATTTCAAAGACTGGAAACATCATTGTTGACTATAGTTCTATATGATTATATTTGATCCTACTTAGGTCTTTCAACTGGGAAATACTTTGTTAAATCTCTACAGTGAAATCATTTGTAGTGTCCAGCTAAAATCACAGCTATAGTCTCGGTATCTTTTTGTACAAAAACATTTCCTTTACAGTTGCTGGGCTGTGTGGGGGATGCTAGATAGTTAAAACTTACTGCTCTTATTTCTTTAGCAAATATGGCAACTCTGTTGAATACTGAAAATACAGTGACGTCCCCTGATTACGAATGTCGGAGTCATATCTTGATATACCGTACTGGGCCACAATCCGAATTGCGGACCAACATATCAATATGTATCAATATATCACCGTAAAGTTTCATCCCTAGTTAATAGTAATTAATGTACATTGAAAATTGTATATGTTGATATGTCAATAAAGTATATTTAGAATAAATAAACTAATTAATTTGTTTGATATTTCTATTTCAATTATTGGTTAATATGGAACCAGCCATGTTTATAGTCACTTTGATTTCATAAATCACCTGTAAACCAGTTGATCATTTTCTCTAGCAATTTTTAATTTATTTATACCGGGTTAAACACTGTGTCAACACAATTTTTAGGTTATTCTAAATGCTTAAACAATCCTTAAATTGCTGTTATTGTCCATTTTTTCTCAACTATCAAAACATGAATAATTTCATGATGATGTTGTGCGTTAAATAAAATGTTAGTTGTCTGAAAGTCATGATATTGTGATAGCGTTTTAATCAGTCACCATGAAATTATTACAACTGAGACAGTTACGAAAAAATCGAACGATAGACACAGTCTTCTTATTTAACAAAAATATTTACAAATAAATAGACTATACCAGTATTGTATAGTTTTTACACTTGAGTAACAATTTAAGAAACTGAATAGCAATTCTCTGACGTTTTGCGGGGGTGGTTGCAATTTTGAAATAAAGGTTTCTCTTTCAACCAGTCATGTGATTTATAAATAGTGTTGAAATACTGCATGTTTAATTTGTGTGTCAGTAGTTGTAGAATGTTAGAATAATGGATATCTTTCTAATCAATCACATTTCACCCCACTAAATATTTCTCTAGATTTAAATGGATTTTATTAGGAAAAGGTATTTATGAGTAAATATAAATCTTTTCATTCATATGTATTAGTTTAAGTTTTTAATTGTTATCATTTAATATTTTACATGTAAGGGTTGATGTTATTTAACTTCCTTGCAGTAATATGTCAAAGTCTAATATCTAGTTTATTTTAAAAAAAGAAATTGTATTATATAGTCTAAGTTTCATGCTGATTGCACTTTCACCGCTTTTACAGCTATATCACAGGTCATCGGGCTTCTGGTGTTTTTAATATTTTTAGCTTGATTTAATTAGAGAGTTGTGGGGTGACTTAATTAGAGAGTTGTGGGGCTGTGCTCCTGTGTCAGTGTTTGGGACTGCATAACACTTCTCTGTAAAGTTTTTAGATGCAACATTTGAAAATCTTTAAAATTACCAATAGGAATTACTTGAATCTTTATTTGTCTATTGGGTTACTATTGAAGGTCAAATACCAAGTTGCTTAACTCAAGCAAGAAATTTAACTCAATTATGGCACCTTTCTTTTAGAAATTTCTTAGTTAAGGCTTTAAAAACACCATTGAAGGGAAATATAACATGACATAATTTCTTATCCAAGATTATTTATCCATTTAGAAGACATCAATTTGATGTTAAATTTTCATTAGAATGAACATACTAAATTTAACTTACCCGGGTCGATAGTGCAGTTGGTAGCGGGTCGATAGTGCAGTTGGTAGCGTGCCTGGGGAGGTTATACCCTTCCATGAAAATTAAACAATAATGTCATTTTCCTCCATTGATTAGATAATATGGAGAAGTTTCCAGCCTTGTGGAAGGGTAGGTGAGTACTGGTTATAGACAAAGGTCCAGGAAAGCTAGGTTATGAGTGCTGGATGCCATAAAATGATCTTAATTGTGTTGACACAGTGTTAAACCCAGTAAAAAATAATAAAATTTAACTAAAAATTGAAATGTATATATAATTATGAGGTATATAAAATGTAATTGCTGTTCTGTATTCCTTGATATCAAATACCTCAATATCAGCCTGTACATGTATTTAGTAACTGGATACTGTTATATGATGTTTGCATATTTATTTAAACAGACAATCTACTGATTTGATGCAGGTTTGCAGGGGTGGAAATTAGGTATGGTATTTTAAGTTCCCATTGCAACACCTTTCTTTTTTGTTTGGGGCTCAGCCTAAAAACGTATATACTGTAATTTCAGTCTGTACTCAGCAATTCAAACATGACAGTTGTCTGGATCCCAGTCGTACTTTGACAGGTAAAAGTATGTCAGGCACACCATGATCATGGCCGTGCCAGCACGATGTAATGAATTAGGTATTGGATAATTATGTTTTCAAATGATCATTTCTCACTACACAGGCTTAAATCAAAGGATCATTGTACAAGAATTATAGTGGATACTTCTTTTTAATTGTTCGGTTACATTTATGCTAAATAATGTATCCAAAATTCTAAAGAGACTTATCCACGTCCGAATAGACTATATCCGGAATTCAAATATTTGGGTTTTTCCATGTAGGTACAAACAAACTTTCACTGTTACAATGAAAACACGTGTACAAAGAACAATAGGATTTAATCCATATTTCGTGATTTTCATCAATAATGTGTAACAAACTTTGTTTGTACCTACATCGCACGGACGGAAAAACCCACAAATTTGAGTTCCGAATTAAGTCTATTGTGTTCACTTAAAACATGTTTTTGTTAATCCTTTGCTAAATATATGTGTAATCAGAAAAATCGAAATCGAATGACCTATATAGTACCAAACTACTACTAAAGTAACTATTGTCAGCAAATGATCATGCAAGATTAAGAAAACGTAATACCTGAATAATAACTGAGGAGGCCCCCATGATTACAGCTTGCCTGACCCAATAACAATACCTGATAGTGGTAAGGGGCAGGTAATCCTGACTAACATGACCGAAGCAATAATTACTTAACTCTTTACACACTTGAAAACTAAACTATTTCTCTTGTGGAGCCAATTGCTCATGCTAACCACTACACCACAGCCCCGGCTCTATCTGAACAATAAAAAACCCTGGTTTGGTTACTGGAGTTTTGTTTGTTATTTTATGCCAGCATACAACTATAGTAATTATAATAGTGGAGTAAATGTGCGTGAATGGTAACTTTCAGCCTTAAAGTCAATACAATGAACATCAGTAAAAAACAGGGTGTGTTGGAAAACCAGAAAAGTAACTATTATTAGGCCTAAGGTTGATGATATTTAACAAATCATATGGTGAAGCTAAGATTTACATCTCAGTCATTTGGCAAGAGCTATGTTTTGAATTATGATTTTCACATCGAAAAAATAATTTTCATTGTATAATTTTTCTTCTTGAGTGATTTCACATATTTCTGTACTGTGTGAATATTAGCTTACCTATGTAGCGTTACATTTTGTCATTAGTCATTCTTTTGAAATTCTGAGTTTATGTTATGATTTTTATACCCCTGAGTTCTCAAGTTAATATTGTTTGCTGAAACAGGCTATTTCTTGAAGATGTTGAAGCCTCATATTTAGCTATCATTTAGTCTTCTGTTATATGGCTACGATTATGACCCTTGCATATTTAATGAAAGCCTCTTTTTTTACTTCAAAATTTGCATAGAATGTTCTGTAAAAGTACAAAAATCTGATATTTTGGATTTGGAAAAGTTAGTTATAAATTATAATCCAATACAAATTTTTACATATATCCATTTGATAGTTATTGAGATATTTTATATTTTTAGAGGTTCACATTCAAAACAACTTAACCATAAATAAATAAGGAGATAAATTTCTATTCTGTATTACGTGTTCTATGTAATTGTTGTATGTTTTTATATTATTTATTAGATCAGTATCTCCAGTGTATAATGAACCAACAAAGCTGAAGCTTGTCAGTACATTGTAAATAATAAAACATGATAATTCAGGGGCAGATCCAGGATTTTTTCTAGGAGTGTTCCAAACTTTTGAACCACAACCACAATATACACTGTTTGCAGAATAACAAAGAATATTAAATAATAAAAAAATTTAGATTTATGTCAAACAAAGCCAATCCTAGAAAAATCGCTTCATGCTACTTAAAAATGTTTTATTGTTAAAAAAAATACACTCATGGACGGTAGATTTTGGAAATTTCTGGCGGGTCCTGAACCGCGCTAGATCTGCCTTTGTAATTATATGTATATAATGTTTTACTCAATAAGTTGAGAGTATGGTATTCAATATCCTTGAAGCAAATTCAAGTCTTTTTAACAGGTATTCTCTATCAATGTTGACATGAAACACTAAAAAATTGGTAGAACACAAACTTTTATGTTTTCCTGAATGATTGTTTTTTAAGCTGCAAACAATTTTTTGTATTTTTTCCGTAATCATAATATTAATTATTTTTTATCTAATATTTCCATGTATATAATCTTTCATTTAATAGACGACTGGAAACATTAAGTTCCCGCACAAATTCCTTTTTATACAGTATTAGTAATCGGTAGAACACTGCTAGGTTTATTGGTTAAATCTAACCACCCATAACTATAGCATATAAGGTAGATTATTGAACTATATGGACTGGATTCACATGGCGTAAATAAACCACAGGATTACTTGCACTTGACATTGTCTGCTAAATTTACAAACTATGTTTTATTATGGATATTGTTAAATGTTTATACAGGTATAGTTTATTTTTGTACGGTAGGTTATGTGATTGCATACATGTTATAGATACTATATAGTTAATATATGTTAAAGGGCAGTTTAAAGTCTGCTTCCATATACATGTTCAACCAACTGTACAATAACTTCTAATCATTGAAATCACCCTCTGGCAGGCGATTCCTCACATACCCATTTATGCCTGGGTGGAGTGGAACAATTGTAGGTAAATTTCTGCCTCAAGGAAATTAGCAGTGACCCTAGTGGGGATCGAACACAGAACCTCTCGACCCCTAAGCGCACATCCTACCACTGGACAACTGCTCTTACTATGTTAGGTTTGTTTTAATGGATGAGTATAAACTTTCATAATTAACTATATACTGGACAAAATAGGTCATATTTTCACTGGAGAATTCTTTCAATACTATTAGTTACACAGTCAGTTACTGACCGGATACGGTGTGATACCGGGTCAGTAAATTAATATTGGATGAGAGTGTAGCTCGAGCCCAATATTTATTCACTGACCCGGTATCACACCGTATCTGGTCAGTAACTGACTGTGTAATGAATTTATCTTACCGAGTACCCCCATCTGAGTAGAAAATAAGGTTTCGTCAGCGCTATCATTTATAAATTTTGTTACTGACTGGATATTAGAATCTACTGACCTAATATGGGATAATACATGGTCAGCACGTGACCGCTCTCGGCCAATGAAAAACAAGTATTCTGTACGAGGTAAGATAAAATAAAATATTTTTTTCTCAATTGTACAACAAGCATTGTAATATTTACCAACAGTCGGTCTAAAGTTTTAAACACAGGAATTATGATGTTAAGTTTTCAGTTTAGATTATAAAGACACTTGAATGAAGTACCTTTTTGATGTTAATTGATTATATTTGGAATTATAAAGCTGAATTATAGAATGCCATGTGGGTAAATTTACCTGATATCAAGTTTTGTCAGCCTTGTGGATGGGTAGGTGAGTACTGGTTATTGACAAGGGTCCAGGAAAACTATGTTAGGTGCTGAAGCAGAATACTGTAAAATAACCTCAAATCTGTGTTGACACAGTGTTAAACACAGTAAAAATAAATAAGATCTTTATCTGGATATAATAATAAACCATGTCCAGACTAAATATCCAGCTTAACAAGTATTGTATAGTAAATCTATACTGTATGTTTTTAATTCTAAAAATAGAACATGTTATATAGGTTATCATAGGTAACCCTGACATAGAAATGACATATACAATGTATATTATGTTCATGATATACTACATGTATAATCTGTCCTAATTGTACCTTATGAGATAAGTTTGTAATGGTAAATTGCTCTTTATTTTATACATTTAAAATACATGTTACCGGTATACTGTTTTATATTACAATGTGTGCTTAATGGCAGTGACATTTGTTCAAGGTAAATATTACTTTTAATTCTTTATGGATATTCCTATTAAAAGTCTTGTTATGGATAATTTAAATACTGTGTTTTGTGTTCAATCTGTTGCACTATTTTTAACTTGTGATTTTCTTGACAATTTTTCTGTTGCCCTGATAATTCTTCTGTTGCATGGACTATAGTCATGCTACTTGAACCACTTTCCAGATGCTTAAAATTTTTTCCTGTTGCCTGGTACTGTTGTCTTGTTGTCTTTGACAATTTCCTGTGTTTTCTTGTTCCATTTTAAATCTTACTACATTGAATCTTTTTTACAATATTAAGCTGTTTCTTATGATATTGAAGTTATATTGATAGCTTTGATATTAGAACCAGCTAGTATGTATCACAATACGTATCACGATAGTTTATATGCTATATGCCAAAAGATTGGATTTAGGAGATTAGAGCTAGCAAGCAACTTCTCAAAATAGTTTTATTATTGTAATAGTATTAACTGCACAACTTTGTCACAAATTCAGGATGAATGTGCTCTTTATCATAACATGTTTCTAGAGATATGACAGTTCTGTTAAAAAGACATGCATCACAAAAAGTGTATTCAGTCTTAATTTGAGTATGTTAACAAGTTACTATTGTCATGTATTGATAGTTTTAGGTACTATCACCATACACTATCATCATACTAATATCAAAATACATCAATGCATCGAGAATATTGCCCCAAATCTTATATGGGCAAGTTTAATATTTGAAGGCTCAGAATGATGCTGACCATTAAATAATCGTGAATGTAAAACTGACACCAATGACAAGATATACTGTATCTCATAACAACATTGGTTGCCATGACAATGATATAACAATATAATGAACAGTAAGGTCATAACAGCATTGTTGTTATCTAATAGTGTCATTTTTGTTCAGTTGTCATCTGAACTTGTGACTCTGACAGATTTTATACTGAGATATATTGAACACAATTATTAATATTATTGTTATTATACCCCCCCTTCGAAGAAGAGGGGGGTATACTATTTTACCCTTGTCCGTGCTTGCCTTTGTCCGTCCATTACAAAATTTCCGTCGCAGTTTTCTCAGCAACTATAACATGCAGCAGCCTAATACTTTGCATATTGCTTCATCCCATAGTCCCATGTGGTGTAAAGCGATTTCATGCTCCTTGCTCATCTACTTCCTGTTTGTCACATACTTTTAGATTTTGTTAAATGAAAGTTACATTATGATAGTCATATTTTTCACAGCGGGGGTATCACTAGTGAGCATTAATTAATTAATCTGGTATTTTATCAGTCATGTGACTCTGTGATGTCAAGTTGTACTACATTTTTAATGTTTGATGCTAGCCATTAGATTTCATTAATACTGATTCAAAGTTATTCAGTGATGTCAATATAACAGAACAATTAATGGATTCTAGAAGTTGAAATCAATTTGTTATTGATAATCTAATGTGAGTAAATTTACATAATAACCATGACTGTTCTAATAAATACAATTAAAGGCCATAGATCATGATTGTGTCCCAGTGCATAAAGGGAAGAAAAAATGTGTAGCCTAAATGCTTGGGTACTTCTTGTACATGGCTAATGTACCTTTCTTTAAAAGTGAGCAGATTTGATTATCATGGACATAAATACACTGTCGCAATTTTGTTTTTAAGTGGTTATAGTGTACTGCTGTTTCATCTATTACATTTTGTATATGTAACAGTGTGCAGATGATGTATTGTATGTAGCAAAAGCAATGACTTGGCATTGACTTTTGTTGTAAATTGTTGTCTTGTTAATTTGGTGAATTTTCCAACCTAAACTCTTGGTGATATTGACTTGTTGACATTGTTTATAATGTTGGTTAAAGTAAATCAATAGTAAAGGTATATAACTTTTATGTACTATGGCCGATATATGTTTCTGTGACCAATATATGCCTTGTTATGGTCTCTCCTTGACCTGCTCTACATGTATTCATTATTAATAACGGTTTATTTGAGACAATTATGAAACTACATGTATATATAAATCAATATCGGCTCTGCTCACTTATTATCCTGTAATAAGCAGTTGAGATAATTTCTTGGTCAAGGAAAGTACTGAGTGTGACTTAGAATGGATTTTATCCAATATGGAACTTACTTTTTAATGATTACCAGTTCTGTTCAATGATGACCTGTTTAACTTTATTATACTGCTAGATAATTTTGGAGAGTGTGACAGTGTTGTTTAGTAGAATTTTCATTGTACCATGGAAATGATGTTGTACAATATCAGAAACTTCTGTGACTGAATCATCATGTGAGAAAATCAAGTTTATTCTGTTTCTTTTTGGTTGGGTTTAAGGCTGTAGGTTTGTTTTTGTTTTCGTAGGGTGTAGAGCCATAGCAACATATTGTATAGGTTATATAATGGCAGTCAGTCAACATATTCACTGTTCCTGGGAATCAAACCCAAAACCCCTAGATCAGTAGACTTGCGTGCTACCAACTAGCCGGGTGGCTAATGCTGTAGGTACTCACTGTGAAGGTCATATCACGAAGGTCAATCATCCTACTCACAGTTCCTGAAAAAGCTAAACCTATAGTTTAACCTGTTAACCAGTTACTGAACACATACTTCTGTCAGTGTCTTACAACTGCCTTACATGATTTAGAAAGAATCAGTGGTAGGAGTTCGGGAAAAAGGTTGTAGAAATTATTTCATGACAAAACTGCATGAAAGTACGTCCTGCCTTGGAATGCATCCCATGACCCCTCGGTCAGTAGACTTGTGTGTTAGCCTGAGCTAGCAAAGGTTGGCTCAAGTTAATTAAAAACCTGCCTTATTTCTGAGCTGGCTGTGACAACATCCTAGGGCACGACAAAATGTATGCTCAACAGATTAGGGAGATATGACCTTCAATGTCATCAGTGACAAACATGTACAGTCAGTTACTTTGTTTTTTCTATTGTGAAAAGATTTGTTGTGACTTATTTATATAAGGAATTGATTTTGTTCTTGCTGATAGTTTTGAATCTTTGTCTATTTAATGTACTTCTGTAGATGGTACCTAGATGACTCTTGTATAGCATCAATATTGTTTTAAGGGAAATCTTAAATAATAATACAGATTAAAGGGTATAGTATAGGACTACAGTTGTGTTCTGATTTGTATGTGTTTATAACTTGAAATTTGAATATTTTCTGCTAGAAATTACACTTGTCCTGGAGGACGAGGACTAAGTCATTCTATTCGTAATTACGAGTGGACAAGTGGATTTGTCGAGCTCTGACTACTAAATTATTAGTATTATGGTTCGCTTCAAAATGTTTTATTTTTAAATGGATCAGGCTAAGTTTATAGTAGTAATGTTTACATGAAAGATCAATAGTATTAGTTGACCTTATACAGACTTTTCAATTGAACTCTTATTGTAGATATTATCTAGTGTAAGTTTACTTGGTATTCTATTATATTTCTTTAAATATTTTTTAAATTCAACTGTTTGTAATTTTTAGCTATGGACTTGTTTACAAACAAATATACACAATACAGGACAACATAGGTCGAATTTTTCACTTGCATTCAGCTGTTATTTAGTGGGTAATTTATATTGGAAAACAAGTTATGGAGATTACTTCCTTGCAACCTGTTGATGAGAGGTGACTATTGGTTTGAGGTGAGTGCTGTAGAAAGACGTCCCTTCTTGAAAGGTGGCTGTTTGTGAGATATGGCTATTGGTGTAAAGGGACTGATTGTAAGTGAGGATTGTCATTGAGAGGTTACTGTTGTTTAAAGTTGATTCTTATATGGAAGTGACTATTGGTGAAAGGTTTCTATTGGCAAGTGATGGTTGTTGTTGAAAGGTGACTATTGGTGTGAGATGATTGTTGTTGAAGTGTTGCACCGTTTGTGTGTGCTGATAGTTCATATAAAGTGGTCAGTTTGAAAGGTTTCACTGTACATATATTGGTAATGAATACAGGTATGTAAATTTATTTTTATATGAATAAATTGATATTTATTTACAACTCATTCATTCTTTCCATAGAATAGACAATGAGTTGATTCTCTTGATTCTAGGTCTCACAGTCTCTCTGTCTTCCATTAACTTAGTTTTCCAATATAATATTGATGTTTTTTATTCAAGGTCTATTTTCATTGATTCAGATGTTTATTGACTATGGCATATTTAAATGGTGAACCATGATGATTCTATTGATGTTGTTTACTGGTACTTGTTTATTATTTAGTAATTGTGGTGGAGTTAGTATTATATGTATATGTAATATTAGTTATATGTAATGTCAACAATTAATACAAGTGCATGAAGTATAAAGATAAAAGATTGGTGCTTTTAATTCTACTTGTTGAATAGGATGTATTACACTGTATGTTTCCAAAGAATTTTGATGGATTTTATTTTGTTTAATTGTGTCAACCATCAACAGCCGAATATGGGTATGTCAAGGTTATCACAGGCTATGGTTAAGGTACTGTGGCTGGAGTAACTCTAGCTTCTAGCTTCGGGGTTTAAAGTTTTGGAAGCTCTGTAATCCTAGACAACCTTTAAAGGTGAGGCTAGAGTTATCATTCTTGCTGTCAAAATGTGTCTCAAGTCTATGTTTACCTTACTACAAGATTTTTAGTTGTACTACTAGTCTACTATTATTATTATTATCAATGAGGTTTGAGCTACTTTTTGTCCTTTATATACAGTGACACCTTAGTGACTCAACCCCCTCATGTGTCTTTTTGTACTTGATTTTGACTGACACATAATCCAAGAAATTTTTTTATATTTTTTTTTAGAATTAATAAAATGGAAACTTGACCCTTTAATTTGACAGAATTATCATACGAGTTTCTTCATCATATTAGTAGCTAAATTACTATTTTAGACATTTAATCTATGGCACATCACGAAAGGGGCCATTTCAAAATGTTAGAATTTTTATTGCACTTGTATGACCCATTGATACCTCATTGACTGAGTCAGTACTCAGAATGATATTTTTGTGTTATGACCACCCTGATCCTATGTATAAATCATAAGTTGAATTCCTCTTCAAAAATTTCATAGATCCACCCCTGGGAGGTCTTTATGAAATATTAAGTATGCTACGCATACCTGTTAGCGTAGTAAATGCATACATTAGCCATGTATAGACAGTAATGTATGCTATGTCACATGGTTTAAGGTCAAATTGTTTTACTGGTATTGATTGGAGAGATTATACGACTCATTAATGTGATATGCTTATACTAGGATCACTGAAGGTTATTTTGAAATATTTGTTGCACTGATTGCGTAGATACATGGTACAACATATTACTGAAATAAACAATGATTTTTGTAGTTACATTATAAAATATATGATATGTTTAATGACTTGTATATTTGAATAGATTGAGAATAGTATTTATAGATTACTTGACTTGATTGTTAAATAGAATGCTGTAATTCAGCTAAAATGGTCTGCTTACCTGGTATATTTTTTCTGTCAAATTTTTATTGCGGCTATCATTTGGATAACAGGGCTTGTTGCAGAAAAAGCAGATGCTTAGTGGACTTTTACAATTCCCTGATGTCAAAATGGTTTAGTTAAAAAAAATTCTTTTTCTTTCATGCTTTCCAGTGAAATGCTGTGTTATCCGATGAAAATAAACGATGAAAATATCGGTTTATATTTTCACTACGGTGAAAATATAAAAAATGACGGACTACTTTTTTTCAAGGGAGACAGACTAGCTAGAGCTATTTCAAACATATTAGCGAGTTCAATGGTGACAAAATGCATAAGTTGAAGCTAAATCAGGAGATGATATAAACAAATCCAACATAACCTGTTGCTAACTAATTTTTAAAACGAAAGTCTACAAATTTAGTCGACACAGCTTCAGTCCAGATTATACACGGCAATCAAGCGACTGCACAATGGAGATTTTTTCTACATAATTGGGGTCAAATGCGAGAGTTTCGTGCTTTTAATGAATAGTAAAAAATAACTCATACAATAGTCTTATACAGGTTTTCATGAGAAAATTCATTACAAATCTTAGAATAACTTACGTCACCATTCAAATCCAGTGAGGGAAAACTCAAACATGTCTGAACGCTGACTGTATCAAAGGTGCATCGTGTGCATTGCCACTGGATTCCATTCGTTGGTTCATTTGACGAATATCCAGTCATTATATGGTTAATACAAAGGTTGGCTAGTATTAATCCAAGCCAATCTGTGCATAAATTAGATATAATGAACTGGCTTAAAATCATCGGCTTTCTTGAGTCTTCGCCATTTTGACAAATCAATGACACATCCCTTCAGCGCGTAGATCTATGTGTTTCCTTACATTATCTTTATATCCATATCATAATTGTGAAACATATACTTTCCAGTCCCTTGATAATATCGTTTAAATCCGAATTAACCGCGTAATATGACATCACAATAAAAACTGTATTGATTTAAAATTCGCGTAGTCCAACTCCAATGTAAACACATTTACCTTGACATTGACTGTTCATTTGCAATACACATTTGTCTCCTTCCGCGTTAGGAAACTGTTACACGATTTTCGAGTTTAAAATTGTTTTACCACATACTTCTTTACCGTAACGATCATGGATTAATTAAATTTGGATGGGTAGTGTCTTTAGAAATGAACAATTACATTACAATAAATTGTGCACACTGGAACTACTTATTTTCGCTCTATCACATTAATAATGAGTCATACGGTCTGTCCATGAACTGGCACAGGTAGAATCTAGATAGTCTTGCATCATTTTTCAGGTGAACAGCATGAAAGAAACAGAAAATTCGCTGATTTCGGTGTAAGATCGATTTATATTTCACCTTGTGAGCTCAGAAAATGACATTTTCACTCGTGGCTACGCCACTCGTGAAAATATGTTTTCTAAGCTCACTCGGTGAAATATAAATCGATCTTACACCAAAATTGGCGAATATCCTCTATTTCTTTAAAAAATTTGTCTGTGGTAAAGAAGTACAGTTGTATGTACCCTCAATATTGACTTGGGTTATGAATTAATATATACATGTAGTTTATTAGTTTATCAGGTCTGTATGTAGTATTGTTAAATTTTATTCAAATGTTAGTGCTACATACCTAACCCTACTGATTTGAATATTTATTGTAGTACTTTGGTACTTACTATAGACAGAATTAGATTTAAATCAGCAGAGTTGATCCACTGACAGTTGATATAATTGTACAAAACATGTTTTAAGCGTTTTTCGGTGATATTGGTAGCCCAAAAAGCTTGATAGCTGAGTATTCTGCGTGCAAGCAGGAGATCACTGTTTCACTAGTTCTAAGTCTCACATTGTTTAACTAATTTTTCCTCCTCCCCTTTCAGTTGTTCAATGTACTTAGAATTAACGTAGTAGTACACTAAAGTTAGTAGTTCATTTTTTCTCAGTACATGTATAATCATAGAAAAGTTGCTAGCATCTTGAGAAAAATAGAATTGGGCTAGTTCAGAATACTAGGGCTGTGGATCGTTGAGCAAGTGGCGATCCGATCCGAACCACGACGTACTCGATTTTCCGCTCGAGATCGCGAATATCCTAGTACACGGATACTTGTCGCAGCCCTACAGAATACAGTCATTATTAATTATTATTAGTACGCCTCAATCCACTAGCCCAAAACCTGTTACTAGTAAAATATAGTGAAACATTATAACATGAAAATCCAGACTAGTGCTTGAGAAAATTTAAAGAAATAACTGAAATGCATTCCTAGAAAACTGGTGCAGCCATCCATTTTTTATTAAAATGAAATAAAGGAGAAAATGTTAATCGACAAAATAAGTAATATGAAGCTAAAGAGCAAGTCTTTCATTCAGAACTATGAGGTGTTTATAATGTTGCTATCCTATATTTATATTGGATTTAATCAGATGTTTCATACCATGCTACTGTAAATATTTCAAAATTACTTCCCTATATTTGTTTAGGTTAATTTTTACAGGTGTCAATTGATAGATCTCATGGGAAAAACAAACCTATAGAAACTGAGTCACGATTTGAGGATTGTAATATGTTTTGTCTGTATATACAGCGTAGTTACGTCATAATGATGAATTCTGTATGCATTAAGGATATTAATTGTGAAAAATAACAATGTGGAAATTTTAAGATTTTGGTTGTTAACATTATTTGAATCAGTGCACAACTAAATGGAGTTTGTTACCAGTAAATGATCTGTTATTTCATACAGTAATTTTACAATTGTTGCCACACCTACTTCTGCCCATATGAGAAAATAGCTAAAGACATTAGTATTTGTATTGGGAAATGGTTAATACTAATTTTTTGTTTTATTTAAAAGTGTGTTTACATTTCGTGATCATGTTCCAATACACTGATTAGGGGTAGGGTGTATATTACCGATAGTTTGGTTTACTCATTTTAAACATGTAATTAGTTATCAAATGAGTTATCTAGGCAAGTTTATTATTAAAGTACACCTGCAGTCAGGAAGGAGAGGGCAGAGTCTGGTCTTGACCTTCAATCCAATGGAAGAATAAAACTCTTTCCTCCCCAATGGGAAAAAATAAATCCTTCCATAAACTTTATGGGGGAGTTGGACCTCCCTTGAAAAGTAAAATATTTGTAGCATATTTTGAGAAACTGTTTTCTCATTTATTTGTAATACTAGGTTAATCATCCTGATTACCCTATATTTGTTAATTATATAAAATGGACTAGTCCATAGACTCCATATTGCTATGACTACTAGATGGTTAATATCATATTAAGAACAAATGTATAATCAATATATATCTATTGTTGTTTTTTCTGTGATGTTTACTAACAAGTGACATGTTTTATTACTGAGAGTGGTTTATTTACTTTCAGATTCATGATTCTGTCTCATCATTTAATCATCATCAGTATTGGTAGTAGGTAATTGAAGTTAACAGATGTATAGACGAAAATCAATGACACTTGTTTACATTTATGGCTCTCGATGAACTGGTTTGGGTAGGTATGATTATGTGTTTTACTCAGTCAGGGACATTTATCAATTATTTCCCTTTGCTTACTCTACAAGCAGCAAATACTCTTTTTCTTTTCTCCAAAAATTCCAATTTATGATGTGAGTTTTGATCATAAGCACTGAATCCTCTCCACAAAAATTGAGTTGAGGCTAAGCTAGGTCATTTTTTAAAAATGAAATGTGCAGAATATACAGAGTAAACAATTACAACTCATAGGATAGTGTGTTCATTTTAGGACTATTATAAGTTTGTCATTCTGAAGATTATGTGACGACATACCCAGTTATTGATATTCGAATGTGCAACTGTTTTTATCGATATTAACTAAAATCTTAATCTTAATGTAATAGACATTAAAAATAAATCAGCAAAAAATATTGTATCTTCCACAGAATTTTCAGTGAATTTATGTCTGGAACTTTATCATCAAGTTCACACAGTGAGATTAGGGATCGTTGAGGTGCAATAAAATAATGTAGCGTGGACAAACCGGTTCTCAAACCTCTAAGGATTCAATGAGCCATTTTTAATCAATAAAACAATAGTTTTAGAAAAACACATTAAAAACACACCTTTTAACCTTTATTCCACTTTTCTATCATAATTCATATATTTGTTGATATTTTATTTTTAAAACAAATCCAAATCCTTCAAGAAAAAAACACAACCATTTTCTGAAAACTGTCATGGCGGCTAAAAATAGATGACCTAATTTCGAACCTCTTCCATATTTGGCTATTTGTGAGGTTATAATTAGCTGTCACATGACTGTCACGAGACTTTATGAGCAGAAGACAGGAATGGGTACCTGCCGTATGCTTTTTTTGTTACAACATACTTTAAAACAATATTTGATGGATTGTACTGATAGGGCGGAAAAAGGTAATAAGGATTTACATAAAAATATTCACCCTAACAAAATATTCATTCTAATTACCTGTTTCTTGCACATTGATCTCGTTTGACAGCTGTAGTTGCGTCTGTTGTTTACCAAACATTTGTGCACACAAGTTGATGTTGTCATACGCAATTACGTAGCAAAGTAAACAACTTTTTTTTGGAAGGTTCGAGATCAGGTGAGGTTCGAGAACAGGTGTTTATACGATACTAATGATAAGTTGAGTTTGTGTATATCAATAATATATAAATTTGATGGGTCAGACCTACACTAGTCTAACCATAATTGTAAAAAAGATGGATTTTGACTTGTTTTCTGCTTATTCATCAGGTATAATCATGACCTGGTTTACAGAGATAGGATATAAACATCATGATTTCTATTTATAAAGATGATAATACAATGTACCAGGTAGAATATATTAGTGTTTATAAATGATAGGGGAATTTTACAAATTATTATTCATTCTGTTTATATACCCATATAAGGAAGATGTTTCTGAATACAGCTTGAAGCAATTTTAATGATACTATGTTTATTAAGTGTACGCAAGTGACTTATTTGTACAAAATAACTAATTATTCATTTTTCATTCTTGGAATTGGTGTGAAAATATAACATTGTATGAAATAAATCTGCTATTTTGTTATAATGATTCATCGTTTTTATGTCATAATATCTATTGTAAAATAATGCCCAGCAGGTGTATGACTAAGATGCGTTTTATATCATAAACTTTGTAAGGATTTTCTCTTTGTATACTGGGTATATTTATTCTTTTTTCATTTAGGTAAGTTTAATGTATTTTAATCTAGATAGCTCAATTATTATTTAACAAAGTTTAACTTGCCCTTGATAAACTTAGCAGAGCTTTGCATATGGTTGTAAACAAATAAACCTAAAGGTATTTAGGGTTGTGGACTACATTTTACCTAGATTCCAAGTTAGTTGGTATTTTCATGCAGTACAATATAACTATAATAGAAACTATGTGTACAGAGAACATTATGTTAAATTTTGTATTGAACACATAATTTTGGGCTATTATACGAAAAAAAGTTGTACTTCGCAGGATGAAAGACCCAATTATTTAAATTTAAAAGTTCATCTATTTCTGGGCTTGACTTGCCTGATTCATACTTTTTAGCTAGACTTTTCGAAGAAAATGAGAGCTTATACTGTCACCCGGGCGTCGACTTTGCAAATCAAGGTTAAAGTTTTTACAAATTAAAATACATAACTTCAATACTGTCAAAGATATTCAACTCAAACTTGGAATACTTATTCATCATTACTACTTCCTCCTTACTATTAAAACCCATTCACTGATTAACTGAGAAAAGTCGAGCATGCTGTCTCCTCTGACAGCTCTTGTTTGACTGTGGACTTGGAATAAGCCTCATAGATTTTTGCTTTATTTTGCCTCACTCCTATGCCATTTACATTTTGAGTAGGTTTGGTTATCTTTAAATGGATAGTTTCATAGTGATCGTGTTCTTTCATTAAGCCTAGTTCATGGTTATTAATCTCTGGAAACATGGATGGTCAAGTAAGATTCAATGTATTGGTATTCTGATTGGTTTCTATGGCACAATTTGTTGATTATCCCTGAGCGAGGTGAGCACAGCACTTGTCATATACCACAGGTTGTTTGATAATTACATTTATGTGATAACTATGTGATAATCATGTGTGGAAGTATCCCTTTAAAACCATTAACTGAGCAGTATTAAAATTAGCTGTCCTCATGAAAGTAAAAAAGCAATCACTTGGTTATTTTGATTTGCATATTTACTGTGATAAAGATGTAATTGAGCTGGCATGTTTATTACTGACTGACAGTAGATTTTGTTAGGGTCTTTCCACATGAAATCTCATATGAAATAATCATTGTAAAAAGAAGTAAGACACATTTACATTATGATCATGTCTGCCTCGTCTGGTAAATTTCAAAGTGGTTTTAATGATTAAGAATACATGTATTACATACCATTAATATCATATCATTATTATCCTTTATTATTCTTCTTTCATCCCACTACAAAATTATAAAATTGCCTTAATATATTTTTTATCATACATGTAATTCTTTTGTGAAAAAGCTCTTGGGCAAAAGGACTGAATTTTTCATATTGTAAAATCTAAATTTTTGTTTTGGTATTTTTCAGGTTGGTGCTTTCTATATGAAGTATAATTATTGAAAACATCCTTGTATGATAGCTGGACATCAGATAAATAACTGACCATGGCCATGCAGAATAACTTTTCCTCTGAACTACAGTGGTCAGATGTCTCTAGTGTCACCAAAGTAAAATCAGAAGATTTTTTGGAATTTGGAAAGTCTGCACAATGTCTAGGCAGCTCCGATAATTCTTTTGACATGATGCTTACAAAATCTGACTCTGGAATACATGACATGAGTTTATTTAGTGGACAATCTATGACAAAAAATGAAGATAGCGATTGGAAATTGACCAGTAAATCACTTGCAGACTCACCTTCTGATTCACAACTGATGTACTCGGCGTCTGCTGTTGTAGATATAAAAATGGAGCCACCTTCAGACCATTGCTTTGAAATGATTAGCAACTGTAAAGCAGAGATGAATGAATGGACTACAGCAAGTTCTAATTCTGAGAGTTCGCCATCTAGCGGTCAAGAATGTGAAACACCATCTACATCAGAGTCGCCACCAAGAGATTGGAAACAAAATGCCTTAAGATATCCACCTTGTGCAGTTTGTACTGGAAAATCATCAGGACTTCATTATGGTTGTTACACGTGTGAAGCCTGTAAAAATTTCTTTCGGCGGTATTTATTACGTAATGGTGGCTTTCATTGTAAAAAGAACAATAATTGTGTCATCGGAAACCGTAGCCGAGGAAACTGTTCAGGGTGCCGATTGAAGAAATGTCTCTCTGTCGGCATGTCAAAAGAGAAATCCAAAATAGGGCGTTATACTCACTCTCAAAGAACAGAGACTATTAAAGAAGTAAATAAACTGGAAGGTAAAGCTTACCCTGACGAGGTTAATATCAAAGTTGAACCTGATTGTGGTTTCTCATTCACTGATCCATATGATCTCTCACAAGCTACTAGTACTACAAGTAGTGTTCCTAGTGAGTCTAACACTGTGGGTGATGAAACTGTTGAATTTACTGATGCTGAACAGCAACTTATAGATACTTTGTTATCAGAAATGCTTGGGATAAATCATTTTGGTGATAGAGGGGCAACACCTGAAGGTAGAGAGGAAATTATTAAGGAACATTATGATCAATATTTAGCTAAGGTTAGACTAATAGGTCCATTAAAAGCTATACCAAAAGAGGAATATTTCACTTTGTTGAAACTGTATAATATTGATTTAGATGGACGATGGAAATTATTCAAACAAGAAGCAAACAATTGTGCTCATATTGTGGAAAGATATTGTAAATTTGCATATAAAATTCCCGGTTTTCAAGAACTACCTCTAAAAGATCAGGAAATCTTACTGAAAATAGGTCACTGTGATTTTTTTATAATTCTGTTACATGAAGGGTATGACCCTGAGAGACAAGTATTTTTAGAAATGAATGGTGTTCCGGCACACGTTGAGGAGGCAGCTGATAAGATATTCTCTAGGGACTTAATTGAACTACAATGTAATATATTCAGTCGATGGCAAAAAGCTAACTTATTAGAGGATGAGAAAGCATTGTTATGTGCTATGGCATTGTTGTGTTCTGATCGTGTTGATCTTGAAAATCCAAAGGCTGTTGAAGACATTCATATGGAACTGACCTCTTTGTTGATGAAAGTTTTACAGAAACACTATGGGAGAGAATCCAGGAAAAGATTTTCCAAATTTATTGATATTTTAACATTCTGTCGTCAAGCATCTGACCTGTATTTTAAAGAATATCAAGAAATGAGTCAATTCGACATGGTACAAGAAGTTGCGCCTGCATTTCCTGCTCTCTGCCCAGAAAAATTCTGATCTCCTTGAACTGTGGATTTTTCTTGCCATTTTCATGATGTAGTTTACTTAAGGCTGAATTGTATCAAATGTTTTATAAGGACACATCAAATTGGTGATATATTCTATGGATTCGCTCGCACCTTAATTTTGACGGTTTTTACACAAAAATATTTTTATTTCCTCGCTCGCTCATAAAAATTTGTTCAAACCACTATATAGAGCAACTGAATTCAGATTTTTTCTTCGCTCGCTCGACCCATTATTTTCCAGAAAAATCCATAGAACACATCATCAATTTGTTGTGGCCTGAAAGTATAATAATATTGTACAGTTACTATTGAAAAGTCAATTACATGATTTTTGATAATACAGACTCTTGATCATTTATAGAAATGTGCCTTTTTTTTAATCTGCATTAACTATTAATTACAATGGCCTCATATTTTCAGTTCACCTGAGCATGAACCATGGATGAGTTTCTCTGCATGGCTTCCAAGCTTCTGCTGAATTCAATGGACTAAGAACATCCATGATTTTTCGGCAAATAAATTTTTTATTACTTTTTATTAGATGATATCAACTTTGTAATACAATGTACATGTATTTGCTTTGACATGTGAAACATACCAATATTAACAAATGAGCTACAAAAATGTATATGCATAAAATAAAGATTTTTAAAAATTCTTTAAAAATGTTAAAAAGACCTAAGTGATTTTCATTAGAGGTTAACCTAATAAAGTGTTGATAAACCTTGTCAAACTGATAAAGAAAAAAGACCTTTTTAGCCAATTTCAAAATTCCATGTTCACAGCCAAGTATCTGGTGAACTACATAGGACCATCATTGTCTTCTTGTCAATTTAAATAGTCAATTTAATTGAATGCAGTTCAAAGGCATACTTTGACCAAAGTGAAAGAATATTTGTCAAAACTTGACACTGTGATTTATTAAATGCAGGAAGTTTTATATGGTCCACTAGTATGAAATTATGCCCCGGAGAGTCTAATTATTTTAGTAAATTGCATTTGCCTTGATTTAGGTCTAATGAAATGATTGTTATCAATGTACAAATTGTTATTTTTGTCAAATATTTTTAAATATAGCTTTATATATTTTATTGTACAGAAGGAAGTAAATATTATTAAGTGTCTTAAATTAATTATTACATTTTTGTTATTATTTTTGTTGATGTTATATTATTATATCAGGTACAATAATCAGTGCCTATATTATATACAGTAATTTTAAATATTTATACTTTCTATTGATCACAATCTTATTGAAATCAGATTTTATGTATGCTACCATAATTTAATATGATGGTGTTACTTTTGACTTTTGTGTTTTTTACTTGCTTGATCAGTGAGTCCTTTTCACCTGCCTGTATGTGATGTCCAATCACCCATCCTGTTTTATCATGTAGCTAACATTTCTACTGTAAAGCTTCATTATGAAGACCATCAAAATCGATGGTCTTAATAGCAAAATAGTTATAAAATAGGAACCTTTTTCTTATTTAGGATTTCAAAATTATGGAAAATTGCATGATTTTGCAAATTACCAACAAGGTGATCTTTATAAAGGAACTTAACTGTATTTTGAATATTGTTCCATGTAGGAAATGGATGACATCACTACAAATTTATATTAAAGGTACTCATTCACAGATTTCAACTTAAACATCAACTTTTTCTGAAATTATCAAAAAACATTTTTTAAGCAGAAAATTAGTGATTTGATAATGACAACTATAATGCAAATTGACATACAAGTACAAATGATGATGTTTTAAGTAGTAAAAATCTACCCCATATGTCATGGTATAGACAATTTTAGTGCATTTTTGTGATTTTTATTGTAAATTTCTTGCAATTTATAGGTCAGTTTGTCCTAAAATATCAAGACTTAATTTTTTGACTCAATTACAGACACTGAATGGTATTTTGAATATATTGAAAATCTTAACCAAATCTGTGAACTAGTACCTTTAAGATAAAAGAATGACATCAGGGCATGTAAATGAAAGTTCAACTGAACATGTTGGGTCAATGAAAATTATCTAATATACTGTAGCAGAAAACTAGTAGTTCATGATGATGTCTGGTTTTAATAAGATTGTTTGTGTACAGTTATTAACATTTGTTCTTTGTTGACAATCAATTTATTGGGTAATATTTCTGGATACTTAGTATTGTGATACTGTTGTACAGTATGTGTACATTATGTATATTAAACCATTCTTTGTTAATTACTGATATATCATTCCATTTTTTCTCAAATTTTATAAACGAATGAAAATCAGAAAACATAGAAACCATCTAAAGTCACAGTTTGCATCTTTCTCTTCTGAATTAAATAATCAAATTATGCAGTTTTCTCCATATCTGCAGTGACTGCTATCTACAATTAATTGTTTACATTTGTATATATTTATCACATATAGTTAATTGTTTGGTTGTCTATTTACATTATCCTTTTGAATTCTGAAATTTAGGAAATTGGAACAAGTGTACTAGATATTACTTGTCCATGGGCATCTGGAAAATATCAGGAATTTCTCAACCCTGCTTGAAACCTTCAAAAAATTATTGCGCTAAATCGATGTCTGTTCATGGTAATGTTACATTGTATTCACATTAAATCAATGGAAGAATGTCCAGAAATATTGGTTTTTATCTGACTGTGAATAAATTCCCTTGGACATGTCTGAGTGAGAGTTGACTTTTTTAAAGTCGTATGTCAAAATTTGCTCAAGATTATTCATACTGTAAAGTTTATATACATTGTATATAGTATTGCATTATTAGCTCACCTGAGCAATAAACTCAGGGTTAACTATTGTGACTGGTCTTTGTTCATATCCACATTTGTCATGTGCAATTTCTTGGAAATTCTTCTTCTTAGAAACTATTAGGCCTGGAGCTGCTTTATATCTGTCCCCATTAATTTATTTAAAATCCAATTGTTATGAAATGATGTCGCCACAGGATAGTTGACCTTGCTATTGCAAGATGAAACTTGATCTAATAGATTTGATTTCTTTGAGCTCTTTCTTTGGGGCGACACTCACAAAAGTCTTGGTGATAAATGGTCAAGCTTTAGATTATGTGTAGAAGCGGAGTTACAAAACGGCACTTGTACACCATTGCCTTCAATTTTGACCCCATGTTCATGTGTCATTGAAATTTCATTAAATTATTTTGGTTTCTAAGGTTATTCACTGATATGTATTTGGACAAATTGAATACTGTTTGACATTATGACTCTTTTACATAGAATTGCTTTCATAAAAAAAACCCACTTTTTTGTCCAGAATGAGGTTAGCAGTCTTGGGTCTACAAGTCCCCCTTTGTATATTAATATAATATTGTTACTGCATTATGTGACTTTGTTGTAATTATATATAAGTATATTATTATGTATATAAAATGATATTGTTAATTTCTTAATGAAGTTCCTATATTTATCATTGTTGCTGTTTTAATGTTTTTCTCATCATTATATTACTGATTTATTGTTGTGTCAGGGTTTGACTGTTTGACACTAACTGTTATATTAGAGATCTTAAAGGAATCCCTTGTAAGTATTTTACATGGGTATTCCTCCAAAAATTACAAAAACAAAAGCTTAGATACAGATTTGCACAAAATGTGATAAACAATTCATGGGAACTTAAATTTGTGTAAGATCAGGGCATTTTATAGAAATCCATCAGGAATCCCTAGCTTAGCATCACTGAGATTCCTCTCAAGATTTATGGATCCTTGGAATCCTGGGACACTGTTAGTGAAGAATCTTGTATGTGATATGATACTGTTTGTTGAAGACTAAACAAATAACTCATAACTCCAGTTGTCATAGTTTTTTCTGTTGTTTTTTTTTTAATTGTCGTATTCAACACATATTAAGGTCATATATACGACGGCCAGCTCTTCCTACTATAGGTTTCCTGGACAAATTTCTATTACAAGTACTAACTTACCCTACCACAAGGCCGACAACTCATGTATAGGGTATGACCTACCGTGACCAGGCTCGGAACCACGATCTCCAGATTCGAAGACAGACATGCTAACCACTACGCCACGGCCACGGCTTAAAAAGCTTAAATAATCTATTTTTTCTTAAGTTTTTCTGCAGAAATAGAAAGAAAATGTTGTGACTTGCACCTCGAGTGTAATGTTACTATACTTTTGTTCCTATTTATTTGCTATATGCATGTAGTTATAGTTGGTAAGTTTTGATAATAGTTTATTTGTACATGGTGCTGACTGTTGAGACAGACAGGCCTCACCCTTGCTAAATTTGTACATGGTACCGACTGTTGAGACAGACAGGCCTCACCCTTGCTAAAGGAATAATGAACAGCCTGTTCCAAACAAAACAGGATGATGATGATGATGATTTTCTATTTCTGAGGCCTAAAATGAAAAAAATACCAAAAAATCTGGTATACTCTGTAATGAGATGTTCATGTGTATTTACTAATGTGCCTTTCATGTTACATGTTTTCACAAGAGAGTGTTTGACACACAAGATATTCAGGTTTAGAATATTACAATAGTGTATGATTGTATTGATTTTAAGGCAGGCTCCCAATAATGCTTAGCTATGTTTCATGGCAGCTGAAAATTGAGAATGTGTCAATGATAAATGATTATAAATATAACATGATTCATTGTGGATAACATATTTGATAAAAATCAGTTTATACATGGTTACTAACTTAGAATGGGATTTACCTTAAGTTGGAATGCAGTAATGTCAATCACTTACAAATGTATATGTAACCCGGGTCGATAGCGCAGTTGGTACTGTGCCGGGATTTGGAATCTCGTGCCCGAGAGGGTGCGGGTTAGAATCCTACCCGGGGAGGTTATACCCTTCCATGAAAATTTGACAATAATGTTGATTTTCCTCCATTGATTAGATAATATGGACAGGGTTTTACGGGACGCAGGAATCCGCGTCCATATACGCATAAATCACCAAGTTGTACGCATAAAAATTGAAGGCTGCGTCCATGTGGACGCACAAAATGTGTCTGAATCATAGGTAGCGAAATCAGCTGTTCGGGTCGTACATTTTAAGGTCCGGCCGTACAAGTCATTTCATTCTTCATTTATTAAAAATGCTTTTACCTCTGAGTAACTTCGTGGCAATTATAGATATATGTACACAACGGTACAAATCGTCGAGCAGAGTTGTCATATATTCGGCGAGAACATAACGTTTTCGAATTAACGATAGTCGTCATTTTCTGTGTTAAAAATTTGGTGCTATATGCCATGCGTATTTGGGTGTATATAATATTAATTTCAATAAGAAATCTTGATTTATTACATTACAAATTGTTATGAACACCCAAGAAATTAATTCTTTAATTGTTTGCTGCAATTAAAATCAATATTAATCCATTGTTTGATGACAAACATAGGTAAGCAGTTTCGTACGGAATGTAACAATTTATGTTAAGATGTTTGTCGGAATTTTTCACACTTTGTCGATGTTTAATTATGTAACAATGTCATAATTGCTAAGACTCATTGTGAAAGCTTATAGTCCAATTTAATTAATTGTTATTTTGAATTAATTCTTAAATCAAGCGTGGCCTAGTATTTTAATTGTTGACTTTAGTTGTCAAGCATATAATAGCCGACGATCGCAGGAAATCGAATTTGCTTTGTTACAAAATTCCATGAAAATAAACGTCAAAGCAAACTGTTTTAACATCCTTTTACATTTGAACAATGTTTTTATTTAAAATTTAGACTAATTTTTCGTAAAAATGAATCCCTTTCATCATTGGGACAAATGTCATATATTTTCGCGACCCACGCTATCGCAAATTTGAAAGAAACATTCTTATATATACGTTAGTAATATAATTAGCTTATTATTTTGCAAATTGGATTGTCTTAATTTAGCATACAATGCCTCATGAAATGACAAATTCAAACACAAGAGCTCGTTTTCGCTCTTGCGTAGTTGTAACAAATAACCGATATTTTCTTTCTTTCCAACAATATTTGTTCTGGTAAAGTTAAAAGCATATAATGTCATATTCATAAATCTAAAACTTGATTGAATACTGAAAATGATATCATAACTTCGCATGTATCATTGACATGGTATCTTTCTTGTAATCAATGGCACACAGTTGAAAAACCAAACACCTAGATGAATGAAATTATTTCTGTCTAGTCACATGTTTCAAGTCATAGTTTATCTTAATTTGAATTACATTGACTATTTATTTGTATCTTTATATTGCTGCCATTTATATAAAGAAAAAAAATACACACTAAGTGTGAGCAAATCTGTTGGACTCCCAAATTTGCTCATTGGACTCCTATTTTCACAGGACCTGCGTCCATTGGACCCTTAAAAGTTGAGTGCAATGTAAAACCCTGATATGGAGGAGTTTCTGGCCTTGTGGAAGGGTAGATGAGTACTGGTTATATACAATAGTCCAGGAAAGCTAGGTTAGGTGCGCTGGACGCCGTAAAATGACCTAAATTGTGTTGACATGGCGTTAACTCCAGTAAATAAAATAAATAAAACAAATGTATATGTTTCATTTATTACATCATGTGTATCAGTTTGTGTGGATTAGTTTAATATAACATCATGCTAATACAAAATTATAGAATAAAAACCTTTAAGGAGAGTCTGCTAATACCTCCTTTTCATGTGTCAAAAAAAATAAGTGTTTGCACAACTTGAAAATCTGTCTGGGCATGGATCCTATGGGTCTTTGATCTGGGTGAATAGTTTTGAAATGCAATGCGAAATACATTTTGATGTGGTCATGAACAGTTTTGTTTTATAGTTTATCTACCCTGATATTATAAATACTTCTTATATTTGTACAAGACAATCATTTTAATGTTAAAGAGATTTATTATCCAAATATACAATGACTGTAACAATAATAGATTATATCCAGAATTCAAATATTTGGGTTTTCCCCTCCGGTACAAACAAACTCACCGTTACAATGAATACATGTGTACAAAGAACAATAGGATTTAATCCATAGTTCGTGCTATTTTGCAATAATGTGTTGAAAACTTTGTTTGTACCAGCTGTGCACGGACGGAAAAACCCATAAATTTGAATTCCGGATTAGGTCTATTATTGTTTTTCTGTGTGTTATTGTTTACTTTACAATTTCATTTGAGATGAATGTTTTGCTCTGTTATATTAATATTTAGAGCTATATTTTTAAGTTTTGATTATTTGTTTATTGTTTATCTGAACTTAGACTTTATTTATAAAATATAAGATTTTAACTTTTATAGATTTGCTCAAAGCAATTTGTTACTCCCCGGTTCATCAAATCAGTGATTATCAAAATTGTTTGTTTGTTAACCTGTGGTTCTTTTTACAAAAATTCTTACAAAAAATCTTCGTAAGTCAGTTTCATATAAGTAGTGCTTCAAAGTCAGACTGATGATAAGCATAAATATGATATGATATGATATTCAAAAGGTATACACAATTCTAAATAATTCTATAATATTAAGAATTCATAAGCCAAAAAATGACTGTATTATTAAGGTTTCTTGCTTTTGACTTTTTTGTACTATATGACTTTTGTAATTGTACAGTGCCATTCTAAAGTCCTTTGATAGTCTTGTTTTTATGATAAACCTTTTTACATTTACCCATTAAAAAATGAAACAAAAAGCCATCTGAGCATTTTCCAAAATCATCATTAGTTAATTTTTCAACATATGATTCAAACTATGTTACAGGAATTCTCGACACGCTTTTCTCAAAACTCTAAGAACTTTTGGAGGGCACGGTATAATGTTCTATTTATACTTGGTTATTATGTAGCTGACTTTTGTCTACCAATATATTTTATAGCTTTGATATGCACAAAATTATTATATACGATCATATTTAGCCTCTATTTTTTTTTTACTTCAAACCAAAATGTATTACTGTAGTCAAACACATCATATAGCATACTTTGTTTACACCCAAATTAAACTTCATTATATTGATGTGCTTTATATATTTGCAAATTTTGTTATTTTTGTGTGGGTATTATACATGTGTACCATGTATTTACGGGTGTTTGGTATACATGTACATCTATATATACATACATGTATATATGTGGTTAAATAGTACTTGCGGTCCCGAACTTATAAATTTCAATTGTAATTCAAATCTATTGTTTTTTCCTGTTGTATTATGATACTAGTTATGTTACAATTAGCTGTGTGTACAAGGGACAGTAGGATGAATTTTGGTTTGAGTGATCTTCAGCAATAATAGATAAAAGAACATTGTACCTCATCAGTGTGGGCGAAAAACCCCAATATTTTGAGTTTAAAGTGGCATTTATGAACTATCTAAGTACCCTGATTTCCATATTGTAGGATTTTTTATTTTTCAACATTTATGTCTGATCGATAATGGAAAGGTGTAAAAGACCATACTGTCGTCTGCTTGCATGGTTTTCATGCTATCATGTTATCAATGCAAAAACGGTTTTGTCATGTTAAATTTCGTTAATTGGTTTATACCCTACATTTTTCCAAGACACTAGTACCTCTTACTTTATTTTCAAGGAAAAGGTGCAGTAGTTTACTTTTTGCAGGCCCCTCCCCCCTCCCCCCCCCTCAGACTTAATTGTGATCACCTTACACCTCAGTATAAACATTACCAAACCAAATTGATGGGTCACCACAAAAGTAGTATTACTTCTTGAGTTACTTGTATTTACCTGTAGTTAAACTAATTATACAGTACCCACCAAAAGTTTGGAGACAAAAGTAATTTACAACAAATCTTTTATTTTGATGATAATTTTTGTAGAATCATTATTTTTAATATATTTAAGTATTTTTGGTAAAATGAAATCAAATTGCAAATTTATAATCATAAGATTTAGCATCTGACCTTGTAAAGCCTCCAGAACCATGTTTATTGTAATTATTTTCCATAACAAATGCTATTTTTGAAGGCTCAGTTATAATTATAATGATAACCAAAAAAATGAAGCAAAACTTAGAAGCATTAAAAAAACAGTTATCAAATTTTAGTTAAAAGCTATTCAGTTGGCTTAAAAAGTGAAAATGTCTCCAAACTTTTGGTGGATACTGTATACAGACCCATCTAAATAAATATTAGTATCAAGTAATAATTGCAGTGTTGACAATATTTGGCTGTTTTCACATATTATCAGTATGCAACAATTTGCAGTGTGATGAAATTTCATTGACCTTGCTGGTGATACATGTACATAGTCTTGTGACTACATTGATAAAATTAAACCATACTGTTACAGCTACTTGTTCACAGATTTTGGTTATTTTTGTTTGTATTTTTAAAATTATCTGTCAGTGTTGGTATTTGTAATTTTGTATAGCTCGTTTAGGATAACTTGAGACAAAATGTAATGATACAATTTTTATACACAGGTGGATTTAAGTTTAGATCACGTAATTATCGACTTTTATCAGTGTGTTTTTGATATATTAAATTTAGTACGAGAACACATGTTCCACATATTAGGACATGTTTAATACTTTCATTACACAAAATCAGCTGTCCTCCCTGTTGTATGTAATACCCGAGTCCCAAATATGTAAACAAACGGAGTTGTTTGTCTCAAGTTATCATAAATGAGCTATATAGCTTGTTGAGGATAACATAAGACATTGTTTATATAGAATATCGTTTAGATTTGTCTCAAGTTATATTAGAAAAATAACTTCTTATTATTTTAAAGCAAACTGACCTAGTTAATGGAAATTTAAAATGAATGTCACAAAAAATGTACTAAAGTCATCTATGCCACTACTAACTGGGTTTTTACTCATAAATTACTATTTATACAGTTGAATGTCAATTTGCACTAAAATTGTTGCTATCAGAGAACTGTACTACTGCTAACAAAACGTTATCTTACAATTTTGAGAATTTAAAAAAGTTGATATTGAAGTTGAAATTTGTGACCAAACAGCTTTAACGCTAATATGTAGGTCAAGGTTTTATACAAGGTCATCTATTGTCATATGTCTACTACTTAATACCTTAAATTATTCACGTTTATATAGATAAGACTCTAGAGTGTAGAGATTATCTATAGTGTACTTATTTCATGTCAACTCAGTCATTCTAGTTATCATGGCTAAATACATGAGGATAGTAAACTTCTATCCTTGTTTTCATTCTTGGCACTAACTATTTTTAATGCCACAGCAATTGTACATTGATTTGTACACTTGCCTTTGCAATCAGGGTTTATGAGTGGGGGATTATGGCTGCTAATTCAGATTGCATCCTCACAGATCCTATCCTTCAATGAAGTCACAAAAAATTATTTTTCCCCAAAAAAGTTGTTGTTTAGCAAGTCTTGGTTAAGATGAGACCAATTTAGTGAGCAAGTTGCTTAAATTACTGAAGAAATGTTGATAAAGGACACAGAATTTCTTATGAACAAACACACCATTGTGTTTCAAGTATATGTGTCAAAGGGAGATAACTGCATATAAGGCATGTTATCATAAACTTTATCAAGTTAGCTCCCTTTGCTGCATGTTTCATTAAGCTCAGTAAAATTGGTGTAATTTACTGTAAAGACATTCGAGTGACTTGATAAATTGTGATAGATGTACATATAATAAAGAATAAACAGTCTATGAACTAAGTGAGTTAAGTATAGATAAATATACTGTGTTATAACATAAGTACAATCATGCAAATCTTTACAATTTTCAAGTCCTGAATGCTTAATTTGAGAAGAAAATTGTCACTGCATTAAGATCATTCTGCTATTATTGGATTAAGACCATTGATTTTGATGGTCCTTTCAGTGGAACAGTGACATCTACTTTTTATAACTTTAATATACTCCATGTCCCAGTCTCATGTGAAAACATGGGTGGAGGATTGCAAACAATATGAAAATTTAAGACTTTTTTCTCTTAGTCTACTTTACCAATGTATCTATTATACCAGTATACACTGTGAGTGTTGGTATATATTTTCTATTGTATTTTTTTGATAATGCAATGCTACAGGTATTAGTTATATCATACATGTAAAGACATGATTACATTTTGTATAATTATTGATGATTATAAACATTGTTCATTTAGTGTTTACAGGCATTTTTTATTCAGTATTTTACTGACATTTTTCATTCAGTGTTACAGGCATTTTCACTCAGTGTTTACTGACATTTTTCATTCAGTGTTTACATACATTTTTCATTCAGTGTTTACAGGCATTTTTCAATCAGTGTTTACAGACATTTGTCATTCAGTGTTTATAGATATTTTTTGCCGGGCAAATAAAACCAATATTTGATACCATCTTTTCATTACTAGGTAAATTTACATCTGTAGCCATGCCAACAATAACCTGTATGTAGTGATCATTGTAGCTGTATAATTATTATATTTATATTTTTTGTGAAGTTTTGTTTTGTCAATTTTTTAATGTTTATGTACATGATGTAATACAATGTTGTTTTATGTTTAATAAACAATGGAAAATAACTCTGGTGTTAGAATTGTTGTTGTTTTATATTCCTGAATAAGTTACATTGGCGCCCAAAGTGGATATATCATGCTACTTAAAATAACTAACGCAACATTTGAGCTTATTCTAGTCTTCATAAAAAAGAATGATGTCTCATGGTATCAAGATGTTGAAATGAAGTAATGTTCAAACATCCAAACTGTATAATAATATCCAAAGAGAAAGAACTCAAAGAAAGAGCCCAAGTAACGAACTGGTCACCCTAGATCTATAGCAAATATCATACAGTCTAGATCTAAAGTTGAAATCATACAGTCTAGATCTAAAGGAGATCATACAGTCTAGATCTAAAGTAGAGATCATACAGTCTAGATCTAAAGTAGAGATCATACAGTCTAGATCTAAAGTAGAGATCATACAGTCTAGATCTAAAGGAGATCATACAGTCTAGATCTAAAGTAGAGATCATACAGTCTAGATCTGAAGTTAAAATCATACAGTCCAATTCTAAAGTAGAGATCATACAGTCTAGATCTAAAGTAGAGATCATACAGTCTAGATCTAAAGGAGATCATACAGTGTAGATCTAAAGTAGAGGTCATACAGTCTAGATCTAAAGGAGATCATACAGTGTAGATCTAAAGTAGAGGTCATACAGTCTAGATCTAAAGTAGAGGTCATACAGTCTAGATCTAAAGTAGAGGTCAAACAGTCTAGATCTAAAGTAGAGGCCATACAGTCTAGATCTAAAGTAGAGGTCACACAGTCTAGATCTAAAGTTGAAATCATACAGTCTAGATCTAAAGTAGAGATCATACAGTCTAGATCTTAGGTAGAGATCATACAGTCCAAATCTAGAGTAGAGATCACACAGTCTAGATCTAAAGTAGAGATCATACAGTCTAGATCTAAAGTAGAGATCACACAGTCTAGATCTAAAGTAGAGATCACACAGTCCATATCTAAAGTAGAGATCATACAGTCTAGATCTAAAGTAGAGATCATACAGTCTAGATCTAAAGTAGAGATCACACAGTCTAGATCTAAAGTATAGATCACACAGTCCATATCTAAAGTAGAGATCACACAGTCCATATCTAAAGTAGAGATCATACAGTCTAGATCTAAAGTAGAGATCATACTGTCTAGATCTAAAGTAGAGATCACACAGTCTAGATCTAAAGTAGAGATCACACAGTCTAGATCTAAAGTATAGATCACACAGTCCATATCTAAAGTAGAGATCACACAGTCCATATCTAAAGTAGAGATCATACAGTCTAGATCTAAAGTAGAGATCATACTGTCTAGATCTAAAGTAGAGATCACACAGTCTAGATCTAAAGTAGAGATCACACAGTCCATATTTAAAGTAGAGATTACACAGTCCATATCTAAAGTAGAGATCACACAGTCCATATCTGAAGTAGAGATCACACAGTCCATATCTAAAGTAGAGATCACACAGTCCATATCTGAAGTAGAGATCATACAGTCTAGATCTAAAGTAGAGATCACACAGTCCATATCTAAAGTAGAGATCATACAGTCTAGATCTTAGGTAGAGATCATACAGTCTAGATCTAAAGTAGAGATCATACATTCTAGTTTTAAAGTAGAGATAACACAGTCCATATCTAAAGTAGAGATTACACAGTCCATATCTAAAGTAGAGATTACACAGTCCATATCTAAAGTAGAGATTACACAGTCCATATCTAAAGTAGAGATCATACAGACTAGATCTAAAGTAGAGGTCATACAGTCTAGATCTAAAGTAGAGATCATACAGTCTAGATCTAAAGTAGAGATCACACAGTCCATATCTAAAGTAGAGATCAGACAGTCTAGATCTAAAGTAGATATCATACAGTCTAGATCTAAAATAGAGATCATACTGTCTAGATCTAAAGTAGAGATCATACAGTCTAGATCTAAAATAGAGGTCATACAGTCCATATCTAAAGTAGAGATTACACAGTCCATATCTAAAGTTGAGATTACACAGTCCATATCTAAAGTAGAGATCACACAGTCCATATCTTAAGTAGAGATCACACAAATATTCATATCTAAAGTAGAGATCATACAGACTAGATCTAAAGTAGAGATCACACAGTCCATATTTAAAGTAGAGATTACACAGTCCATATCTAAAGTAGAGATCACACAGTGCATATCTAAAGTAGAGATCACACAGTCCATATCTAAAGTAGAGATCATACAGTCTAGATCTAAAATAGAGATCATATTGTCTAGATCTAAAGTAGAGATCACACAGTCCATATCTAAAGTAGAGATTACACAGTCCATATCTAAAGTAGAGATCATACAGTCTAGATCTAAAATATAGATCATACTGTCTAGATCTAAAGTAGAGATCATACAGTCTAGATCTAAAATAGAGGTCATACAGTCCATATCTAAAGTAGAGATTACACAGTCCATATGTAAAGTAGAGATCACACAGTCCATATCTTAAGTAGAGATCACACAAATATTCATATCTAAAGTAGAGATCACACAGTCCATATCTAAAGTAGAGATCATACAGTCTAGATCTAAAGTAGAGATCATTCAGTCTAGATCTTCAGTAGCAATCATACAGTTTAGATTCTAAGTAGAAATCATACAGTCTAGTTTTAAAGTAGAGATCATACTGTCGAGATCTAAAGCAGAGATCACACAGTACATATCTAAAGTAGAGATCACACAGTCCATATCTAAAGTAGAGATCACACAGTCCATATCTAAAGCAGAGATCACACAGTCCATAGCTAAAGTAGAGATCACACAGTCCATATCTAAAGCAGAGATCACACAGTCCATATCTAAAGTAAAGATCATACAGTCGAGATCTGAATTTTGTAGAGATCACACAGTCCATATCTAAAGTAGAGATCATACAGTCTAGATCTTCAGTAGCAATCATACAGTCTAGATTCTAAGTAGAAATCATACAGTCTAGTTTTAAAGTAGAGATCATACTGTCGAGATCTAAAGCAGAGATCATCTCAAAGGAAAAAAACACAATAATATATAATCAACCCAAAGAGTCGATTAGCCTTCAAGTCTGCCCTGAGAAAAGGCTATCCATGTCTCTGGTTTCACAGCGTGCTTTTGATTTCATTTAAATATGTATAAAATTTTAATGTTAACATATTTTTTTAATGTGTGTGAGTAAATTTAGTGGTCTGACACCATATCAATTTTAGACCGCATACAGAATTTCTATCGTCGCAATTGGAACACAGCCCGTTGTCTGACCGAAAGACGTCACCACTCACTCAGCCTAGGAACACCAAATAAGACCTTCCAAAACATTGTTTTACTAGTAATTTCTCTACAGTAGAAACATAATATGATGTATTAAAGGTTGGTTTACTCTTATTTTATCTTTCTAAGACTATGCTCTGTTTCATTTTTGTGATTAACGCCTATTCTAATGAATCATCTTGTCGCCCGACTCAACCCGAAAGTTGGGGAAAACAGCCCGTGCTGATTTAGCACGTGGGCCATTTATGATTGCATAAAGTCAATTATTTTCCTACGGTGTCCATTTTTGTTTGAGTATTATTCAAAATTTATAAGAAAAGTGTCAATTATCATGGATATGTCAACAGCAAAGAATACCCTAGTAAATGACCTAGTGTGTCCTAGATACTGAACTGATTGTTTAGGATTGTTCTTAAAATCTTAAATACTCGGAAATACTATTCGTTTTAGTTACAATTTAACGCAGAAATTATATTTTTCACTTCTTTATTTTTGTTCTATCATAAAATGTATGATTCTATAAGGTGTCATTTAGTCTAAAATACTGAAATTTCAATAACATAGAAATAGTAACTTAAGTAAGCAATGAGTGTTGTGGTTACTAAATCTTCAAGTTGCTTAGAGAATGATTTTGTAAACAAACCTATGAAGAAGAATATTCCTGCAAAATACACAAACATACAATACAATGTACACAGAAGAAACTAAGTATTTCAAGAAGTAAGGGAAAACATACAAGAAAACTTTTCAAAGGAACCCAAATGTTAATTATAAGGACAAATGTGCTCAGATGGCAGGAATCAATCAATCATTGTTAGAAATTACTGCTATGAAATTGTTTCATGTTCAAACGAAAGATTCACTCGAATCAAGAGGTGTCAGCTTTTTAAAGTGATAGAAAGTGCTATAAAAATTACATAGAGACATACGGGTGCAATCAGCAGCAATTTTATTTAATGTGCCCCAGTTTAAATTACTTGCTATTGACTTTGGGCATCATAATTCATAAGTAGATAATATTGGTTTAATTCTAAATTTTACCTCCACCCATTTACCTAAACCCCTATCAAGAAATGCTATGGTGTTACATTATCTCTTGTAAGGTAATGAAGCTGAAGCTGTATTCTTTTTTTAAACTTGTTCATTTTAGCTCGATTGCAAAACAAGTTCTTAGAATTAAGATTAATCACTTTCAAGTCCGCTTCCAGGTCCCTGAGTACTGAGCTAGTAGGATAAAGTTTCTTGCTGCAGGAAACAAGAGGTTGGTTTTGAATTAGATTCGAACCAACACACAAGCTGGCTATCCTATGATTACTAGTCCAATGTCGCCACGCCTGCTCCTGAAAGTTGAAATTTTGTTATGATTCTATTGATAATTACTTTTATAACTTAGTATAAAAAATTTACTCTTTTTTCATCATTTCAGGTTCATGTAACCTTTCAAAGGAATGAAGAGATGGATCTTACTACAGGGACAATACAATCAGTCACCACTGTGACTGATACAACATATGATACAACATCAATATCTCTACCTAAAATATCTGGTACTACTTCTTGTATTGCTGAAGCGAATGACCAAGAAATAATTGTAGGACCACTCATTGCAATGGAGACTGAGTCAGATGTACCATCTCCAACTAGTCAAAGTATGTTTGACCCAGTTCATCAGTCAACAGCACTTCCAGTTATTGTCAAGCCATTACACAGTGATGATCCTATCAGGATTAGTGCCTTTGAGAAGGAAAACGATGAAAAGTCTGCTTATGAAATCGCAGCTGAAGCTTTATGCTTGATGAAACAATCAGGCAATTATATCTCATCTTCACCACTGATTAAATCTGAGTATATTGAAGAGTCAGTCGTCACAAATGGGTCAGCTGACCTGCCGGTGGAATCCGAAGTTATCATAGACTCTAGCGGAGATCAGAGTAATTACGTAAAACTATCTATGGAAGATTCTCATGATCTATCTGATATTTCTAACTCTCAGAAAAAAGTTGTGAAATATGTCCTGGTGCCTGAATCTGTACTTCTACAAGAACAGAATAATACTCCCAATGCTTCAAACATCACTAAGCCACTTGTATACATGGTTCCCAACAGTAACTCTGCATCACAAAAAGTGTACAAACTTTCAAGACCTCAACCTCGAGTGATCAAGCTTCAAAAGAAGATGGATTCTATGTCTGGAACTTCTATTTTACAATTACAATCTAATGAGAATATTATACAAAGATCTGACTTGAAACACATCAATGCTTACTCACTACAATCGCCACAAAGTAGTGTTGATGGAGATGATGTCTGCTCTGTTGGAAGCTTAGATACAAAAACTAAGTCTATCCGAGGTAAAAAGAACTCATCCAAGAAACATGACTCTTTGAAGTTTCCGCCTTGTGTTATTTGTGATGGTGAAGCATCTGGATTGCACTATGGGTGCAACACTTGCGAAGCTTGTAAGAATTTCTTTCGTCGCTGTCTATTAAGAAAATCGTCTACTCCATTTGTGTGTCATAGTGGAGGTAATTGTGAAATCTCATTTAAGAAAAACAAAAACAATTGTTCCGCTTGTAGGCTAAATAAATGTACTGAAGCTGGCATGGCGAAAGAAAAGTGTAAAATGGGACGATATACTGCACTTATGCGTACAGAAACTATAAAAAAAGTAAGAAAATTGGAAGGTAAAGATTCTGATGCTATGAATATATCGCAGGAGGATTTGACTGGTTCTAGTCTGGATAAGAATGAGTCTAACATGGACAAGACTGGTTCTGTTGATTCAATCAAGAATAGACAGAAATTTGATGCTGAGGTTATTGAGAATTCAATATCAGAAAATCTTGCTTGTGATAAAGGAAGAAAATTCAACCCTGTGGTTAAAGTTGATGACTGTGTGATAGAACATTTAATTAAATCTATGCACGAAATTAAACCATGGGGAGATGAGTTATGTAGCCCCGAGGCACGCAAGGAGGTCTGTAGACAGCATTATGAACGTTACAAAGAGAAAGAAAAGGTGTTTGGTAGCATGAAGGAGGTCTCTATGACGGAGTATCAAACTTTGTTAAAACAATTTGGTATTGATATTGATGGTCAGTGGGAATCATTTAAAGAGTTAAGTCCTCATTGGGAGGTAGCGATTGGAAAGTTTTGTGCCTTTATGAAGAATGTACCGAATTTCCGTGCCCTTAGTTACGAAGATCAAGCTTCATTGTTGAAAGCAACACATTGTGACTATTTTGTTGTGTTGATGTATGAATCATATTTTCATGAGTATGGTGTCTTTTTAGAAGTTAATGGAAGACCTTTTCATATCAATGAATCATCAGACAGATTTGTTACTAAGAGTTTAGTGTTATTGTCATGTGATATTGACTGCCAGATGCAAAATATGTGTCTGCTTGACTTCGAAAAAGCTCTTCTTTTGAGTATAGTTTGTATGTCGGCTGATAGATGTAAGTTAGATGATGCTGACCTTGTTGAATCAACTCAGCTGCAGTTAACAAACTTACTTATAAAACAGTTGAATGCAACATATGGTCCAGTGAAGGGACGGCAGAGGTTCACGTCATTTATTGACATACTTACTAAAATACGTGAACTGTCACATATGTACATGAAGGAGTACCGTTCTTTATGTAATGATGAAATGATTAAACAAGACTGTTCAAATATAGACATTGTTCTTCCTGAAGATGATTAGTTAAGATTGTTGTAGCCACAAGGCACAGTTCTTGAGTACATGATATCAATCCTGAGGTCCTGGGTTTGATTCCTGACTGTGGCAGGTAACAGGTTATGCCTTGCCATGAAAAATTAAATGTTTAATATAGATATTTGGCATATTACATGATACTTAGTGAAATTATTGTCTCCTCTTGGAGGGGTAGGCTAGAACTGGCAAATAAAATTGTTCAGGAAAGCTGGTAAAGTGAGTCGGCCTTCACACAGAGCATAGTGAAAATGTTGGTGTAAAACCAAATTTTTATTAAAGTTAATGATTGTTAAAGCTCTTGGTCAAACTCTTGCCTTGAATGTTTTCAATTCATATTTTGAAAGTTATGTTACAATCATTATAAATATTTTGGTCAAGACTTTCTCTATTACATTTATCTATCCTTTGGAATGTATTAATTTCAACATTTCTAAATGATTTCAATTTCAGTAAAATAGTGAGCGTAATGACCGAAAGAAATACCCTTTATAAAACAGTTCATAAGTGTCAAATTATATTTCAATTTTATATCATCTTTTATTTTATAACTGTATACATTGATGGGTCATGTGTTAAACTAGTGTAGCTTCATGTACAGTAAAACTAGGATATAACATACTCGGTTATAACATACTCGGTTATAACATACACTCGTTACAACATACCAATTTTTCTGGCCCGTTTTTATCCTTATATATAACATACTTAGTATTCTATATGGATATAACATACCTCGGTTATAACATACCTTATTTCTATGGCCCAGCGAGTATGTTATATCTGAGTTTTACTGTATGTATAATAAAGAAGGATGTAGACTAGTTCTTAACTGACTCGTCAATTTATTTGTTCAAACTCTTGCCTCTAATGTTTTATATTCATTGTATGAAAGTTATGTAGAAATCATGTTAGTATGAACTTTTCTCATATCTCTCCAGGTTTTTATATCATGAGACAATTAGAACAGTCACAGTTGCTAAAACTAAAATCAGTTTAACATCTGTTATTTGAATCAATTACATAATTGAATACTTGAAATCAATTAGATTTGGTCAATAACTCAATTGTCGGCTATTTTAATTCATACCTGCATATTTGGTTATAATGTCTGTATGTGATAATGGACTGTGATTTATTGTACTTGAAGGCCATAACACCCTTCTGTTTAGGGTTAAAACTGGGATTTTCCATTCTTGATAATGTTTATTGATATTTAGTTGGCAACCACTTGCTTTCAATCACAAACTTTTCAATTGATACTAGTTTCAATAGTATTTTATTTATAATTGCGAAATACATTGTGTACCTTTCCTTTTCAAACTCTCTATCGTGTGTTATTTAATATTTCAGTGTTATTACATATTGATTGTGAATTTTAGATTATTTAACTTCCTCCAAAGACTGCTGTACTATGTACATTTATTGTGTTTGGTTTTATTTTTTTGTTAAAAAAGTTGTATCATAGATAAGATGTTAGTCAATTTTTTGGTGTAAGACCAGCTTTTATTTCACTGTGTGAGCTCAGAAAACCTATCATAAAAGTGGCATTTTAACAAGTGAAAATATAATTTTTCTAGGTTCATACATTGAAATAAAAACATGCTTATTCATTAATTGCCAGATATTTTGTTTCTTTTACCGGTACATGAATGTATGTGAGGTTCTTTTGTAATCATATTGTCATAAATATTTAAGTCCACATTGAGAATCGGATGAATCCAAATGTGTAGTCTTGTTAAATAAAGTTGTTTATTGCATGGGCGGATCCAGCGGGGGGGGGGGGGGGGTCAGGGGGGTTCGGACCCCCCTAGAATTTGGAAAATGTACATGTCCATTAGTGTATTTCTTGCTTGTAAGTCATTTTTAAATAGTATGAAGCAATTTTTCTCGGTGCTTAACATAGATTTAATGGTTATGTAGTTTTTATTATCAATATGTTGCCTTTTTTCTGCAAAATGTGTATAATGTGGTCGTGGTTCGAGGTTCGGACCCTCCTAGAAAAGTTTGGATCCCCCCTAGAAAAAAAACCTGGATCCGCCCCTGTATTGTTATACTTTCATTGAAAAACACATTTCATCATAAGGATCATCAAATACATTCAGTTTATTTATTTGGTGTTCTGGTCCTCTGGCCTATCACCATTATACAACATAAATTAAAGCATATATAAGTATTGATGTATATACAGTGAGTGATACAATGTCTATGTTACATACTCATGGTGTTAAGTCTTCTGTAAGAAATAATAAACGCAATGCTGGTGTTAAGAGAGAAAAACCCCGGTTTATTTTAACATATTTTCTGGAGATAATGAAACATATGACTGACTGATAAACAAGACTAGACTCAAATCCACTCAATTGTTTCAAACTTCAATGTATGTGATTACTTCCTGGTTTTGATAACTTAGTGTACTGGTCGTATTCTAGGTCATGCATGTTTTTGTACTTTTAACAATGGACTTGCCAACTGAATAGGTGAAAAAGCTAATGCATGAACAGCATTTCACTGATTTAAACACACCTATTTGAAATTTATCATTTATTTTAAATAATGTTTATTGTGTTTTTAAATGATATGTTTATAAAATAAGTGTAAACTAACCAAGCTATAAAATTGTATTTATAAATCACCCCTAAATGTCGGTGTGTAATTCAACTTGCAATGTTTATATACGCAATGTTTACATGGACAACCTGTAGTGTGATTCTTTTTGAAAAGATAATATTGATACATAATGTAATATAATTATGCTCAGATGTTATATTTATTCACTTAAAGTAAATTGTTGTACTATCATGATGTCGAGTACAAGTTATTGGTGTGAAATGAACTCTCTATATTAGAAGATAAGTAAGTTTCATGATCGTAGCTAGAAATGTAATAGATCTATGTGGGTTTGATTTAGTAAAGGTTTGGCTCTTTAAAAAATATAACAAGTCTTCCGTACTATGTAAATGCATTCATCAATGAAAGTTTTCAGAACTGATCATGCAAGTGCTCTCTTTTTTCGTAAAAGCTGCTGCAATCATGTAACTTTCCAGAGTTTAAAATCTGCTGCAATCATGTAACTTTCAAGAGTTTAAAATCTGCTGCAATCATGTAATTTTCCAGAGTTTAAAATCTGCTGCAATCATGTAACTTTCAAGAGTTTAAAAGCTGCTGCAATCATGTAACTTTCCAGAGTTTAAAATCTGCTGCAATCATGTAACTTTCAAGAGTTTAAAATCTGCTGCAATCATGTAACTTTCAAGAGTTTAAAATCTGCTGCAATCATGTAACTTTCAAGAGTTTAAAATCTGATCTGCTGCGATCATCTAACTTTCAAGAGTTTAAAATCTGCTGCGATCATGTAACTTTCCGGAGTTCAAACTTTATCCAAGTACATTGTATGTGTATTTACTTTAATGTACACTTCAAGGAATCATATCTATTGTTGTACATTCAAAGTTATCAAAGCTAGTAAGCGAAGTTTCTTATTAGAGTGTGTAATCAAGACTAGTTGTTAAAGTTAGTTTCTGACTGGCTCACAAAGTGTGTCATTAAGACTGGTGATCAAAGTTAATTATCAAATAAAACTTAACGTTAAAGTTTGTTATTAAGGAAGTTATCTCCAATTTGGTCATCAAATGTTTTTAACAAGACTGGTTATCAGTTATCAAGGCTCTTTGTTCTTACACCGGCTTATTTTCCTTATTTGACTTTGAGTTTCATGTGTTAATCTATTTATAAATGTCAAATCAGGTCTCATGCTGGTCATTATACCAGTAACTGTTTCAGTCATCAAATTATAAATTGAATATTTATAATATTTATGATGTAATTAATTAACTGCTTTTAGTTTATGTGATCCGTCCAGCAACTTAACTCACCAATGTAGTAATAATTTTATTACAGTAAAGTTTCACTGTATGGACTATCAAAAACTAGAGGAACAGTCTTAGTGACAGTCTTAAAGCAGTTTATAAGGACCTTTTTGTTCTCAAATTAATCATTTGGGGCTTGTCAAAAATCACATTATTTCACTATAATCATGGGGCCCATATTATCAAGTGTCTTACAACCTATTATAGTCGTAAATCCTTCTATATTGTATTGTTAAATTATGGTAAGAGTTTTGATAATATGAATCATGGTCTTTTTATACCCCCGCTTCGAAGAAGAGGGGGGTATACTGTTTTTTTATCATGGAACTCTACTGTAGTGTATTTATGGCTATATGTTATGTATTCATGTGTGTTTTTCTGTATCATTTTATGAGTGAATTAAATTTATAAATTGTTTAAAGGTACTAGTTCACAGATATGGTTTATTTTTTCTATAATTTCAAAATAACATTCAGTGTCTGTAATTGTGTCAAAAAATCATTCCTATTATTTTAAGACAAACTGACCTATATGTAGCAAGAAATATACAATGAAAGTCACAAAATGCACTAAAAGTATCTATACCGTGACATAGGGGGTAGGTATTTACTACATGAAACACCATCATTTGTAATTATATGTCAAAAAAGGTTGATATTTAAGTTGAAATCTGTGAATGAGAACCTTTAAACTTTGATAGGGTCAGTGAGGCAGGTGAAAAGGATTAGAGGGAATGAATAAATGCTATGAGGCTGATAATGTAATGGCTGTAAGAAGCATTTTGCAACATCAACCACTGAGCTATTTTTTTGTGATGCAGGATAAAGGAAAGCTCTATGTCCTCACTGATTTTGTTTCTAGTATTAAAAGGATAAAAAAGCAAGGAGATTATTTAATGCCAAATTGCTGTCTCATGCTATTCTGGTTTATCACTAATATAATTACATTTCTATTATCAACTTTTAAAGTATTATGGGGATGTTAATGCTGGGAGATGGTACTGGTTCTTTTTGTATTCATTTATAACTATGTTTTAGTAGTTGGTACTATGTATTAGTTTTTACTGGTATTTTTGCATTTGTTTGTTTGTTATGACAGTGCTATACACAGGAATGTTCCACGCAATGCAGGACTCGAATTTAACAAAATTTTGGACTTGCAAATTTTTGCGAGTTGATTTTATTTCAACTCCCAAAATGAAAAAATCACTTGCATTTTTTTTCTCAAAATTTTAATAGCATACATAATTTCTATTTTTGTATGCTATATAAAAACAACATAGTACTTACATTTAACTGTAGATAGAACAAGGGCGTAATCGTTAGATAGACAAAAAATATATACTTTTTTTAGGATGAATCTTTTATAAATTCTGTCAATATATCTTGCCGTTTCAATGCTGAACAGAGCCTCATCAGTTTAGAGGGTAATATTTTGCATCGATTTTAACTTGTGAAAATTTGCAAGTTGAAATAAAAGTTACTCGCAATTTTCATAATCCACTCACATTTTGCGAGTATACGAGCTTAAATTCGAGCCCTAATGTTATGTATAAGTATGTAATAAATGAGGAATATTGCCTGTGAAGTTATGTGCTTATGGTTATGGACTTATTTTGTTAAAATGTTTTGTATTATTGTCTAGGAAAGATTTCTTGTCGTGATCTTTAGATGGTCTAAAATTTCAAGGCTTGTCTATTTTATAATTGTTATAACATGCATTTAAATAAAATATTTGTAATAAAATGAAAAGGTAGTGACCTTGTTACATAAACATTATGTAGTACAGTAAAGTTCCACTACTAGGATCATTAAAACAATCATTTCGACAGGAGAGTTTTCTTTATGATAACAATTAAATACCCTTTTCTTTCCAAAGTAAGCATTTGGTAATTAAAATATCCTCAAAAAACACATGATTCGGCAATAAGCAAGATGGTCACTACTGTGAAACTTTATTGTATAGTAAAAGTATGATACTGAATTTAATTCCTAATTGCACTGAATACTAAGTATATTCTTACAGATTTTTAAAACATTTGATAAAATTTCAGTATTTATACTGGATTCAGTGATATGAGAATAAATTACTCCAAGTAATTTATATGAAAGCTGTCTATATCAGCATTTTGCAAGTAGGTTTTTCAGTATTTTTAACTTCGACCATGTTAATCATAATGGAATTCGTTGTTAATTTTGATTTTGCCTTAAAGCTGTCTTTGTGTAACACTAACAGCAACTTGCAACATCATCATTAAGGTCTGTGTTATTGACTGTTACTGATCCTGATATGTTGTCAAATTGTCACACTGCCTTTTTTATATTAAAACAGTTTACCTGGTTTTATGGTCAGTTTCTGTATAAAAGTGAAATTAATATAAAAATGGGCTACAACATGTATAGTCCAACAGAATTAACCTTAGCTTGACCTTTATGCAAGAATATATTAAACTCAGTATTAACAGTCTATTTTTGTCTTCGTTTGTAAATCGCCCTTTATCGGAAGCTTTCGGCAAATACACGTGCTGAACAATTAATGTTGTTTTCATAAGAATAAATACTTTGAAACTGTGCCATAATGCTGCTGGCTTACTTGTTTACCCAAAAACTAATGTGTCCAAAATTAAAAGTACAATAACATGCCAATTTTTATAAATTGATTAATACTCACATCGGTTGTTATAAACACGTGTATAACCGTATACAAGCATACGGAAACTCACGATTTTATGTAAGTGAAGAGTGTATTTATTATAATTAGGTAGTTCAAGCTCAGGTTAATTCTGTTGGACTATAACTGAATCAACTAGTCAACTTTGTATACAGTGATCAAAATTTTATAGCTTATTAGTAACTGCAAAAAATGCAGCTTACAGTGTACTTGTATATCTAGAATTTATCTAGAACTCAAATTGATGATTTTTATCAGTAAACTCAAACATTTATTGTACTGTTTCGATCAATACTGTAACAGTATGATTAATTTTGTGCTATACCATGTTAAGCAATAATGTGAAAAATATGTTTGGTACCTGGCGAATGCAATTAAAAAATCATAAAATTAAAAAAAAAATCATAAAATTGAGTTCCATATTTAATGTATTGAGGGAGATTTTATAAGCCATTTGATGTCAGTTACATTTTGTTGCCTTTTGTCAATGGTATACGGATTTCTTAGAAACTTTTTTATTTGATTTTAGATTTATTGTCTGATTGTTGATGGATTGTTATTTCACCAGAACCCACTGCCTCTGGTGGATTCTTTTGCTATAAATCATAAAGCATAGTCATGAATTTTCCTTCGCTGTACATGGGCTTTTGGAGGATCTTTTGTCTGTATGTTTTCCTATAAACTTATTACAGGCACCTCTCACAAAAAATCTTACCATGAAAATCATTATAAGCCAAAAGCAATAAACATAATACAGTCATTTTTTGTTCAATCAGTTCCAAATATTATTGAATGATATAGAATATTGTATACATTTCGTTTATCATATCTTGGTTATGTTTTATTATCCTTCTGACTTTGAAATGCAAAGTTATGAAATTGACTTACGATAACTTGTTTTCGTGAGAATTTTTGTGAAAAGGTGCACATGTTTATAAATCTGATTTTGTTTACTTATTACCTAAGTGTTGCTTATTTGTTTTCTCTTAAAATTTCTTTGTTTGTAAAACATGTTGATTTAAGTATATAAAATATTAATAACCAAAAAGTGTTTGTTTTCTAATGCCTTGGTGTTGATGACATGATTAAGTCTAATTGCCTGAAATCTTCGAATTTATTAATTGGAGCATAAGAGAGAAAATGTATTATACCTATGATCACAGGTCTGAAGAAAGGGTCAATACCATATGATATTATAAATGAGGTTTGCATATTGAAACCAGTAGTCTGTTCAATTAACCTAAACGTTACAAAACGTTCTGTAACGATTCATTTGGAACTCCTCGGTCATTCGCTGATAATATACTCGGACATATTTAGACACTATTTTGAATTAAACTACTGGTGTTGAAGTAAACAAATATACGATCATTTAGACAATGAGTGATGTTTCGTTTTTAGTCCATAAATTTTGAAGCATTACTCATTGCCTTAACAATCGCATATTTGTTTATAAGATAAGATTATTCGCAGCGAATGGCCAAGGAGTTCCGAATGTATCGTTACGGAACGTTCTGTAACGTTTAGTGTAATTGAACAGACTACAGCTTTAGAGACAGAGATTTCGAAGCTATAAATGTAATCTCTTGGTAACAACTCGTCAATGTAGGCATAAATACAGTAAGTCTGTCTTGTTTTAGGTTTGCTGCCTTGTTTTAGGTTTGCTGCCTGCTGTGTTTAAATTAAAAATTGTTCAAGTGGTCATGAAAATTGAATGAACATTCAAAGGGAGGTAACTCTTCAACATATTCATTACGTGTAATCAGAGTTATCTCTTACAAAATACCATAGTATGATAAGAACGGTATGACTATGAGAATGCAAATATCTATGTATTTCTCAGCAGCAAAATAAATATTTCTATTGTAAGATTTTGTGTTTTCATATGTGTTATGCTGGATGTGGTATACTTTATTTTGCCCAGGAGAGCATGTTCTTATGGGTCCCCTCTGTGTATTGGATCTCTGGCTACAACAATGTAGACAAGTCTATAAATCTTGTTCTATTTATACATGAATATTGTTTTATTTATCATTTCAGAGATTTCTTTCAGTACAAACCCACCTGAAAATGCATAAAAAGGTAACAGAGTGTTTCATTGAGCAAGATACTCTATCCTGCTAGCTTAGTACTGGAGGACCAGGATTTGGGCTCGAAAGTGATTAATCTAAGTTGTAATAACCTGTTTCAAGATGAAGCAAAAATAAATCAGTATAAACCAGAGACATAGATATCACTTGTAAACTATCTTTAAACCCAAAAAGATAATGGAGACAATGTGACGTGCTGACGATGGTCTTTAAGGTATCCAATCCCTAATTCTACTTGCACTAGTAAACTGATTTTGAAAAGTATGGTACTTGCCATAAAATATGACATTTTCTTTCATAACAATATGTTCATCATTTAATGAATTTGATTGATCACTTAACATGCAATTGCAAAATTATTCGATGTTAACTGTCATCTTGTGTAAGTAATTACCTCCCTTTTATATAAAAAGAGCAATTTTGAATATGCCTATAAAAAGTAAGGATTATGGTAGATAAAAAATCTGACATGGTGATCGAAATTCTTAGAAATTGTACAATGTGCAAACAAATTTTAATTTCTAATTTACTGTCCTCAGTTAAGGATTGTTTACCTAAATATAGAGGATGAGAAAATGCATGTACCAATAGCGGACGAAAAAAGTAGCATAGTAATTCTTTCCATTGACTGCCACCCAAGATTAAGTACATACTGTCATATAGATGCAAGTGACCTGAGGATCATGTATAGATAAGAGCTATATAGGTCTACCCATGTTAACGTGCACCATTCTGACGCAATACTGGTCATATAAATCAAGGCAGTTGCTTATATTTTATAGTAGTATATTTTTGTGTTAATATATTTAATTATGCATTGAGTTAGCTCCCTTTTATCATGATAATGCTGAAAGTGACAAATTGGCATCTGAAACACGAAATACATTTATCTATATGTCGTGTTATATGGTCTCTTACGTTGTACATTCATGCATACAGTCAGGGATTTATACAACATATAAAATCCCTGATACAGTTTATAAACATGAATTACTAAAGAAATTATGTCATAACGTCGTATCATTGCCACTAATGATTCCAAAAGATGATACTATAGTTTGAACTACATGTATATGAATAAGAAATACGATGCATAAATATTGTATGGCTTTTCTTAATTGATTCAAATTTCTGACATTTTCCTCTAAACCGGGACGTCATTTTATTATATACATCAGAGACATAGATTATTAGATACCTAATTCCCTGTATGTATGAATATACATGTACTTGCATTCTCGCACCCAGAGGTTATCAAGATTCAAGAATCTTGATAGCCTCGGGGTACGAGAATGTATACATGTATTTAAAACATGTATATAAATGTCTCAACTATAAGTCACTGACTTTGATACATTATTATATACATGCATTGTCTTGGTCAATAATAAGTATATAATTATTTTGTTTGTTGTATAAATAAAGCACCGACAGTTCTATTTACTCTTGTATTAAATTATAATTAAATGATGGTTTGATGTTAACATTGTGTAGAATTCAAGGTTAAACGTTTAAAGGACAGTGAAATATTACAAATATAAAAATAGGCAGAAGCTGGCACCTAATCAAGTGATATAGCTATCTAGACAAATTTACATGCTATTTATATGATACCATTTTTGTGTTGCTCAAATTCTTATCTTTTAAATTCATACGTTGTCCACGTTTAGTTTATTTTTACTCTTGCATTATCAAAGATTACTGAAATAATCACCTTGTAAGGTTTAAAACTATGAACGTTATTCTCGTCCTTTAGCAAAAAAATCGCATTTTTATATTTAATCAATTGAAAGTATTTTTGCAGCGTATCTGCCATTCTGCTCGTTAATTTAATAACATTAACTCGAGTAAATGCTATAAAACATTTCTTAATTTACTCTTTTAGAAGAATAAATTTATACAGTATGTTTAGGCCTTTTAATCACTGTTTTTATTCTAGACATATTTCAACCTCGCATGTAACACCAAGAAAACTGTGAACGTCCAAGGGAGGTAAGTCATACTCGCACTTCCTTTCATTGAAGTCGACAACGATAAAAGAATTTTCACATTCGCTTATTGAATACGCAATTGGTAGCTTTTTACCATGACGTCACCTCTCCCATTTCTGTTTTGCCACTTTGTATACATGGACGGTTCTATTTGTAAATGGGTTTGTTATGCTAAAGTATTGTTTAATTTTAATGTCATCGATTAAAGCGTATATTTTGCATTTTTAGTTTTAAATTTAGTTTAATTTTGGGGACGCTTTTAACGTTCCAGTTTTTAATTGTCTCCGTGTTGCTGTTTTGACAGCTATTACTTAATTCATGTCAACCTGACACCCCCTTGACCTGATTATTTTTACCATGTCTATGTGACGTCACAGCTAATACTGCAACAACATGTCAAACAGAAAGCTTTCAGGTGCGTGATAAATTGAGTCTCAAAAAACCATGTCATCTCAGAACACGGTTGATAGAGATCTAGATACAACTTGGGAGAATCTAGAAGAAGGTGTTAAGCGAGCTGTCATTGCTCTAAAAGACTTCACTGCGCAACAAGAAAAGGATTTTCAGTACGTGATTTCATTGAGTGCGTCAGAGCTGGGAGTTTTTCTGAAAGATTTCTACACTTATTTAAAGAATCACTCTGAGGATGACGGTAACTCTGTAAGTAATTTACATCGAATCAGGTCTGATTTAAGTGAATATTTTAAGAAAGTTTCTGATGTTGACATTATGAAAGGCAGTGAGTTCAATGAGTGTAATGCATTACTTGACGAAAATGTATGCAAAGAGGTTGGGACTAAAACAACAATAATGAAAAAACATTCAAGACAACGAACTTTCACTTTTGAGACGAATGAATTACGACAGATCTATCTTAGTGATGCCATGAATTTAGATCAGCCGGAAACATTGCAGAATAAAGTTTTCTTCGATGTTTGTATGTACATTTGTAACCGAGGAAAAGATTTTCTGCGATTAATGACAAAAAATGATTTTGAGGTTTCCACCGATCAGACTGGACGTAGATACGTTTGGTTGAAATTTAATTCCAAGTTCAGTTTTAACGAAGTTGCTGGTGGGACAACGTCAGACTCTGTGAAAGGTTCACAAATTGGAGAAAGGATGTATGAAAGGCCAGGTAATTTTAGCTTTAACCATATTTCCATATTAAATTGTCTACTATTTAGATTTTCACTGATCAATGTTTATGGTTAGTAGCCCAGTTAGCTGATGCGTTATGTTTTAATACTTCAGAAATTTGATAAAAAAAATATAATTATTAAGCTGGTACAACTAATTTATTGGTAATGTTATTAGGTTATTGTCTTTCAGAAAATGTCTATTAATTGACTCCTGATCAGAGTTACCATTGCAACACTGAATCAGAGGAAAAGGGCTCCTTTTTACTCCAAATTTGCATTTCATTCAGTTTTATTTTCCCAAAATGAGTCTAAAGTGCCAGTTATGTACAGAGACTGAAAACCTGCTTTCTTGACCCCATTTGTGCCCTTAATAACTTGGTCAGTTGAGAAATGCTTGTAATAAATTAATTGCCCCTTAAATGACCTGGAGTTCTGAAACTGGAGACAAATTTCCAGTTGTGGCGGGATAGGTCACGGTACTTATCTATTCACATTAAGGGGAAAAGGATATGTAAGTGGCCAAAAAGCTTAGTCAGGAGAGCACACCCCTTGTAAGCCAGTGGTCCTGGGATTGGGTCCCGGTCAGGCTGGATATTTTTCTTGCCCAGTGACAAATAAATAAGGTGAAGCACTCTTGAAGGGGATCAATTGAATTATACCAGTAGTCCTTTGATGCGGGATAGTTACTGTTAAGTCTGTTGGTCCTGAAAGCTAGGTTATAACATACTGTTTGTAAATTGTTATACAGTAACTAAAGAAAGTGACTATATAACTGGGTGGTTTGTGTCTAGGTTTTGTTGATCAAAATACTTTCATAATTTTTGCCTTTTTTGAGTACACTTATATTTTAAATTTCTTAGCCATGAGCTATTTATAATGTCACTGATCAATAGAACACTATCTTTGTGTGTGCACCATATACTTTTTGCATACAAAAATTGATGCAAAATAATTTTAACCATAAAATACATGTAATTCAAAAAATTGTACAAAATATGTGCTCCTGTATATGTCTCATGTAGTGCTTACAAGTCATGAATAATTTTAACTCTGATGTGTAGTGCTTCAATATACATGTAGATCTATATATATATATATTAGCTCAATTATGAAGTTCATGGGCACATTTCATGTCGAAACTGATCAGTCACAGTGAGTCAGTGTTACCATGAAAAACAGATTTACAGACTTAAAATCTTACTTACTCTGTAGAAAATATCTAAATATCAACTAATTGTTAAATTTTGCAATTCAATTATTCTCACTCCCCATTGACTATTCTTACTTCTCATTTAAGGTTTACTATTGTCACTCTCCTAATTCTATTTTTTCAACCTCTGACCTTTTCTCCTTATCACCTCCTTTAACTATTATCTAACCCTTGATTATTTAATTTGTATGTTTTGTTTCTCTTGTGAAATAGTGACTTCATTTGTCCTTACTTATTTGGTTTTTTTTCTTAACTATTCCATACTTTAAGTTATATATTGATTGGTGTGATAACAGGACTTTTTGTCTGGGATTTTTTATTATCTTAAAAGGCCCAGAGAACCTTATTTTATATGGTTCTTTTTTTACTTGATTTTGAAGTTAAGGGAATGAAAAATACTAAGTTAACTCCAGATATGGGAATTAACTGCACAATGATGAAGAATACTTTTTTTTGTGGATGGGGGGAGCCTTAATACACTCCCGCCCCCTCCAAATTTTGTGATGTGAGAAAAAAACATGCTTATTTATGTATGTACTTTCTATTATGTCTTCATATATATGTTCTTATATACAATGTTTAAATGTTAATAGATCTACTCATTTCCTATCTTATCATCTGACTAGATTTATCATACTGATGTAGGCGGGAATGATTGTTATATTTAGAGTAGTGTTACTGAAATTATCACCAATTAGCAAGTTATATCGAGAGATTTTGACAAATATATAAATTACTGCTAATTTGAGTTTGTGTTTTTACATTTGCGAACTTATTGTAATTTACCAATATATTCCTTTTGGCTATTATGTGTCAGTTATTTAAATGAGTCAAAGTTTTATCAAAAATGTGGCCGGAAGGCGAATTTATTCACTTATTTGCTATATAAAGCCTCGTTGTTCTCCCATGCAGAAAACTGTCCATTCCAAATTGCTTAGTGCAGCAGACGGGGAAGCATACTTAGTTATATGATAAATCTTAGTTGTATTGTAAGAACTGTTTTTACACAGTTCGTACTCATTATGGTGCTAAGTTTTGAAATTCATTTAAAGTTTAGGAAACTTTGGAGCTGAGATATTTATTTTCTGTATAAATGCTGCTAAAATAATGAAATTCAGAATTTCAAATTTTGAAAAATATTCCCAGATTTTTGAGAATGGAAGGCATAGATTCTTGGACCTAAACTTTTAATCAGAACTCAAAGCATATTCAGTCATCAGTAGCGAACAATTGCTCTATTTGATTATGAAGGAATGGCAAATCATGGGTGTAGAAAGTAATTCATGATCAAGTTCCACAAAGCCTGAAAGGTATATAATAAGTTCTTGCCAAGAATACAACCCACAAGCCCCAGATTTGTAGTCAGATGAGCTGGTAAAAACAGCTTACAATGTTACTCACTGACCTAAGCTGACTAGTAACTGCACGGTTTATGTTTCTTACATAACAGGAATCGTTTACAGGCACCTTCGCCTTCTGAAATTTCTTTGAAATCATGCAGTTTTCCCCGAAATTGGAGTTTTTCCATCGATTTTTCCTTCCAAGAATTCCCCTACCAATGATTTTTTTTTTAAATTTTCTCCAAAATTTTTAATGTTCTATATGAAGTAAGGCTCCATCCCCACTACTGAAAATATGCCCAGAACTATATAATTAATGTAACGGCTGTCTATATTGTCAGGGTTAATATTGTTTGTACTGAAATCTTAATTTATACATTCCATATATAGAAACATGAGCCTGTTTTATCTTTAACTTATTATTATACAGTAAAAGCTCCACTATTAAGACCATCAAAATAAATGGTCAAGATGAAATGATCTTAATATAGGGACCTTTTTATTCTCAAAAAGGGCATATTGGACTTAAAAACATAAAATATAAATAATAATGCATGATTTTGCAAATTTGACATAGTCTTTATAGTTTACTTTATTAATAGGGTTGGGCAAATATTAACTTTTTTTAAAAGGTGCAAACCAAACGGGTGTTTTTTATGGCCAAATTATGTGCTGAGTCTGAATATCATAAATAAAATTTTCTACGATGACGTTTTAGGTTCACTTTTTGCGAAAATTCAAAATGGCCGATTTCGGTTCTGCGAGACAATATAATGTTGTCACTATAGCTTGTAATATATCATTTTATAGGTTTTTATGGTTGATAAACACGATTTTGAGGTTAAAATACCAAAAATAAGTAGTGGAAGCTTAATTTATTGATAATTTATACAATATTTTGGCAAGACAATACATATTTTCGATTATTCTGTAAGACAATTACAAAATATGCTACATGATCAAAGAGTTTGCTTTAAAACACTGTCTATATTAAGCAAAACATCATTTTCTAGTTTTATGTTTTTGGTTTAATTTGTTTTTAGGGAGTATTTCCATTTTGAGTTTACTGTCTTTTTTATGTGTCGCATTTGGTGTAAATGCGACACAGTTGTGGCTCTTAGATATCTTACTTCACATATCAATCGTTTTTCTGTTTGTGAATCCTTAGCGAATCAACTGATTTCAGTGTGAATGGACCAATATTAGTTTGTTCAAAATATAATTCAGCAGATAGATATCTTTCTTTTGTTTTTATCACTCCATCAAGTATGTGAGCATATAACATATCTTAATCATGTAAGCTTTTATAGTGATTGCCTCTCTTTGCAAGTTCGAAGGCTCTTGTGATGGACCGGTACTTTTTACATGTTACATATCAGCTCTCAATCAACTCAACAGATAACAAGCATATCTATAAGTCCATGCAGACAACAACAGGATCTTCAATATACAGGCTAGAAACTATCAAACTAAAACTAATCTCAACAACTTGATAGATGCTTAATGATATTTTAAATTGAATGACAACTTTAAACATGAAAATGAACCTTATTTAGAAGGAAAAAATTGTGTATAAAACTACACAACAATGTCTAAATGGACCTTATATAGCATGAAAGAAGGTGAACAATGCGCAATACCTTTGTGTTATTATGGCCAGATCACTTCAACTTAACCTTACATCACAAAGGAGTATCAGCTTTCACATAAGCAATTACATATCTAAAGACTTATAAAACATAGGCACTTGACACAGAAATCAATGGAAGGATTTGTGCATGGTCTTGTACACTCCACTCCCACATTGACTTTTGCATGGTTTAAACATTGTACTACCAGCCTACCAAATCAAAAGCTGCAATGGATTCAAAATTGTACTGATAGAGTGGTCTTGATAACTCCATTAGAGCAACCGGAACTGTGCTCCTAAAATCTCCATTGACTATCAATTAAAGTTAGAATCATGTCTGAAGTCCTTCTAATGACCTTGCATCATGTTACTTTAGAACCTTTTCGTCCAAGTGAGATCTCGAGGTAATTTTTAGCTTCGATATCAAAGTTATATATGCTAACTATGCTATTTTCACCTCTGTCATTATTAATTTCTAACATTTCCATTCATGGAAAAGGAATATATTTGTCTAAAGGTTCATAACTTTTTACACAACTATGAAATCAAGACTTCATATACATGTATAAATGTACAGATACAGCTAGTAAAAGCTTATTCGAGTAATCTTCAACTTAATAGAATAATTTCAAAATTAAATTTTTATGATTAAGGAAAACATTTACAATATCTGCAATGCATCAAAATCTATAAACAGTAAAGCATTTAAAACCAGTAGATGGTTTGTTTTTTAATTATTAATAACAGTTTAAAGTCATTATACAATAAAACAGAAAGAGCGGCATAGCTTAATGAATGCAATTTGGTTATTGCTATTAAAGCTAGTATGTGTATTCTTAATAAAGGTGATAAAAATTCATTCTTAGTAGCATTAATATAATCAAAAGTAGAGATAAGTATGACAATAGTAATATGCAAGCTGAAAGCCTATGAAAGATTTATAGGAAATTGATTTAATGCAAAAGTAGATATTATTCTACGAAATAGTGTGATTTTGGCTGAAATATTATATAAATTATCAATAAATATAGCTTCCCATACATATTTTGTTATTCTTAACCTCAAAAATGTGATTATCATCATTAAAAACCTACAAAATGATATATTACAAGCTATGGTGAAAATATAAAATAGTTGTACATAACCAAAATCGGCCATTTTGGCCGCCATTTTGAATTTTCGCAAAAAGTGAACCTAAAACGTCACCGGAGACAATTTTAAAGGTCATATTTGGATTCAGTGCATCATTTGGCCATAATAAACACCCGTTTCAAAAAAAAGTTGGTGATTTGCCCAACCCTATTATTAATGTACAGTGGAATTTCACATTATGCTCATCTCTCTACATCAGCCACCCTGATTACAAGGAGCACATCAAATATCCTCTCAAATGTTCTTAACATGACAAAGATTCTTCCTTATAATAACAGCTATTTCTGTACAACATCTACTATGACTTGTTCATGCTATAGAGATTATAGAGTCATGTTATATAGATGTATGACTGTATATATAATCTAGGATTATAACTGATGATGAGCTTAGGACTAGGGACTTAAGACTGATAATAATACCCTTATACTGTTAATTTGTGTCACTGATTACTTCAGCGGCTAAGTATTATATGATGTAGCTGTTCTTAATGTAATATGATTCTAACATAGTCATTGGTCAAAACATGACCATTGATTCTTCCCCTGTTGCTATGGAGACATTGTTTAATTATTATCACTTATCATATGGACGGTTCTCAGTGTCCTATTTTTTTGCACACCAATGTCATTTTTAATTGTAAAGTTATAATAGAGCTGCCAGTCTGCCACCTTGAGTATCTGCAGGTTGTGTTATTCATAACACCATGTATACTGTCAATAATAACACCACTATATAGGCATTATAGAAGAGTAATGCCTGACTTCAATGTTTTCCTACAAGGTATTTATAACTGTGAGGCCATGGTAAAGAAACTTGTGTCAACTCTGACAAAGTTTCTTTTGTTTTGCTATTTTTAATTGCTTTTTATGGACCTTTCCATGACCTCACCTTTTAGCATATTTAACGAAAGTTTACAGTTGTTGTATAATATTTTTTCCTTCATATAAAATGTTAACAATAGAGCATGTGCTTATGTTCAAATAAAAGTCGGGAATGGTCAATTAAGACCATTTAGCAATGTCCACAATGGTTGTAAAAAGTCAGTGTCAAAGATCAAGGGATTAAAGAATATTATATGTTGTGACTGACCGATTATTGAAGGTTAATTTCAAAATGTATAAATATTTATTGGTCTCAAACTATAATGACAAATATTGTAATAATGTGTCCTTGAGAATCAACACTCATTTGATCATGACATGTAGGTTGCCAATGCATTGTATCGAACATTGAAACAATGGTTAAAACACCCATATACTTTACTGTTGCATTAGGATTTTGCATTTTCTTAACAATTTGTATAACCCTCACCATGAGTTTAAGAGGTTAATCTTGAACCACAGAATCCCAACCAGATTTTATCAGCTGTTACAATCTGTTACATACTTGTTTGTTTCTGAACTTAGAGTTATGTTGACATGTAAATAATTATAATATGAATGATTTGATATTGAATGAACAATAACTCTAGTAGCCTGAGACATCTATCTATGATTTTCCTGGATATTTAAATTACAAAGACAACAGTCTTCAAATTTATGACTTTTAGAATGTGAGAGGTCCAACAATCCACCAACTTTTTACAGCAACCATTTTTCATATTTAATAAAAAAAATTAGTTATATTTTTTATATTTATATTATTTATTATGCTAAATCATTAAAATGGACTGCATTTTTTAACAAATCACTAGCATTTTTTTTTGGTCTTGTAAACTTTCATTTGGTATTAGTACGCCAAATTGTAACTGCAATTTTTGCGACGTCATGACGTCATAACGTTATTCATTATGTTATTTATTAATTGTAATCCACCTGAAGAAGACGTATATTAATGTCGAAAGGCTTTGTGGAATAAAACGATTTTAATTGGAGTTTGTCTTCCTTATTCAAACACTATTTGGTTCAGTATAAAATTCCATATTTTTTTCTTGACAGTTGTGACAGTCATAATAGTATTATGAATTATCAAATATAAAGTTGATTGAACAAAAATTGATGTTAGAAAATATACTTTGTGAAGTTGTCCTTGCTTAGTTTTATCAGAAAAATTATTTCAATACTTATAGTAAGTTGTTTAGTTATACTTCCTGGTTGGACTTGTTAGTTCGGAACACTTCTCTGATGTTGTTTAGAAGTTACTTCAAGGTACCCTCTTCTTCAGTTATGTCAAGCAGGGCTCAAATTTAAGCTCCATACTTGCAAAATGCGAGTGGATTTTGAAAATTATGAGAAACTTTAGTTTTAACTCGCAAATTTTCACAAGTTAAAACCACCGGGAAATTACAGTTCTTTCCTAACGAATGAGGCTCAAATCAGCATTGAAATGGCCAGATAGATCGATAGTATTAATTAAAGATTTGCATTAAAATTATGTTAAATGACTTTTGTCTATCCCACAAATGCCCTTGTTTTTTCTAAAGTTAAATATAGCTCTATGTTGTCTTTATATTGCATATATGAATGATTACGATGTATGCTATCAAATTTTAAGGAAAACGCGAGTGATTTTATCATTTTCCAATTTTTTGTTGAATTCGAACCCTGATTTCAAGGTATCGTTTTCTTATGAAAAATCTCATTTTTTTTATCATTATATACAGCTTTATACATTTTAACGTACACCATAGAAACAATGAATATTTTACCATATTTTGATAATTAATAGAAGTATTAATTTTTAACATAAAATCAATGTATAATATACATGGTAAATATGATAATTAATATAGACGCTGTAAATATCACCATAGTTACCGAGAGTATCTAATCACATAGTATAGCTTCGCAGCTCTATATACATGTACGATGATTTCATATATTACAAAAATTTTGAAAATTTAATAATCAATATTTTATTTTAGGATATGTTTATTATAAGTTATGGTACATGTTATTATAAACTGTTATAAATATCGCTAATCATGTAGACCAATACTCGCCAATATTTTGTCGACCAAAATTTAATTTTGCATTATCACGTGCAAAGCTTAGATCAGTGAAAAAATGCATGGATAGAATTTACCTTAATTTTTCTTTAATATTTGTATAACATAATTATACAATTTATGATTTTTAAGGGACGTATCCACTTTCTGGAACCACTCTGAGGTATATACTACCGATGTAAACAAGTTACATATCCTAACAATTTCATCATGAATATTATGATGAGAAAAGGTCACCTGAACGTGACCTTCATTTAAAAAAGGCCAGATCTAAATTAGCAAGTAGGCGAGCCGTAAATTTTAGATCGGGTTTTAATCAGATTGGCTTGTGGGTGAAATGGCTTTGACAAATGATATTCTATTGACCCTTGTAACTGTTGAATTGCACTGATGCACCCTACCCTCTCTGCTACCACTGTGTCAGGTCTGAGTTCAAAAGCAGTAATGCTATCCTTGTTAAAGTACAGTAAAATATTTAAGTAACAAATTTTCTTAATTTAGATCAAGGTTAATATAGCAAGGTATGTTTGTAGCTATTTGTTACTATTTTATCTTATCAGTGATACAGTAGTTTATTTATTGTCTATATTTAGATATAATGTATGTAGTATAAGGATAGTATGTCAGTTAAGTATGATGTCATTTATAGTAGGTTTATCTTTGCTTGTTATATATATAGATACGTCTGGATTGTAAGGTCATACAAATTGTGATAAGAGAGTTGTGGTGTGGGATACTGATACCTTGGCTTGTCATACAATCTTCATGCTCTGTTTGGAGTCCTCTATCAATGATAATACATTAGTTAAAAATCAATCTTTAATCTTTGCAGTCTTTGCTTTAATTTTTACAAACACTTGCTCTATTTATTATGTTCAATGGTAATTGAGCTAAATTATTAACTAACAAGAGTAATCACAATTGTCTAAATCAGTTTTTACTTGCTTGAAATTTCACAGTGGCCTAAATGAAGTTTCTCTATTCTTGATCTTCACTCTTCAGGCTGGACGGTTGACAACTTGTGACTGACAGTTGAAGCTATGCTCATTTGAACATGTTCCATTTTTGGTTCTTAGTGTGTTTATCTAGTTTTGTTCAATTCAACATTTGGGATTGCATATACCTTAAGTCATAGACAGCCAGCATGATTCTGAAACTGGAACACAATAATTATACATTATAACCCGGTATACACTCTGAAAATGGTCATTGCAAAATCATATACACTAATTAACACAAATTACCAAGTTCATTGATTTTTTAAAAAGGACATTATTTTCAAAAGGAGATATAAATACCTCACTTCTATTAAAAGTTTGCAACAGAATGTCATTTTATAAATCTAAGGCCACAACAAATTGATCATATGTTCTATGGATTCGCTCGCACCTTAATTTTAAGGGTTTTTACAAAAAAAATATTTTTATTTCCTCACTCGCTCATAAAAATTTGGTCAAACCGCTATATAAATCAAGACATTAGTGAATAAAGACTTTTTAAAATTTTTTTCTTCGCTCGCTCGCCCCATTTTTTCCCCTGAAAAATCCATAGAACATATCATCGACTTGTTGTGGCCTAATCCATGCTGTATGATTAATCAAATGTAATAAATGAAAAGTATTATGTTTTTTAATCCTTTTTCATGGTTTTCAAATATAATATTAAATTTAATGTCTGTAAATTGGTATTGTGGAACTTCTACTTAAAGGTTATCTGTCTGTAACTCACTAATAAGTTGCACTAATTAAAAAGAATATTATTTATTGGTCATGCATCCAAATGACCACCACATAAAGAAAATTTGTGAGAATATATGTTAGTGAATTATTACATATCCTTTTTAATGGTTTGCCTACCAAAAATTAATCTGATGTCCAAAGCAGAATTTGAAGATTATTTTGCACATGTTGAAACCAATGGTGGGTTTACTTCTAATCAACTTACACTGTCAATCTTTATTATTAATTGACAATTTGTAGGTAATGGAATATTTTATTTCAGAATCAGGATTTTGGGTAATTTCTTATAATTATTGTTTCGATTCAGATCTGCAAAATTATTTCTTAACAGGATATACATAATCTATGATAGTATCTTTGTCAATTTCTTTCAATTTCATTATTATATCATACTGTCATCATCATTGTAATTATTGTGGAGGCTCTGAGTCTCAGGGAGGACTGGGCTTGCCCAACTGAGTTGCCTCATTAAATAAAGTTATTATTATTATTATAATTATTATTATTATAATTATTATTATTATAATTATTATTATTATTATTATTATTATTATTATTATTATTATTATTATTATTATTATTATTATTATTATTATTATTATTATTATTATTATTATTATTATTATTATTATTATTATTATTATAATTATTATAATTATTATTATTATAATTATTATTATTATAATTATAATTATAATTATAATTATTATTATTATTATTATTATTATTATTATTATTAATTTGACTATAAAAATACTTAGATGGACACACTTTAAGTTGTACAAATTCAACTTTGATATTGTAAAATTTTATTAAACTGTCAGTGGCGCATACAATTACGCTGATGATTTAATTGCACAATATAATTATGCTCGATATTCCCTGTAAGTAGTAAAGGGAAAGGGGTAACTTTTTATTGATAGTAAGTACAGAAGTACTATAATAATCTGTATTTAAACCCCGCTGATTTAAATATTAATTTCCTTACTAGTGTTCTCATGTTTAATTTAAATCAATAAATGTATGCGCTACTGTCGGACAATTGAATTATTTTGTAACGATACCACCTACTATGTGAAGACTACAGGCATATTTACAGACTTGCTAGGTGTTTGGTAGTATTCATATTTAAGTAAGTCACAGGCCTACTGTTTGAAGTATTGATTTATTTGTGCACAAATAATAATATTATGAATAATGAATTAACTTTTAATTGATTTATTTTCATTCTTTTTTTTTTAAAGTTTTGTTTTCTTGAACTGTATGAATTAAGACATTCTGACCATTGATATTATTTTCATATATATACCAGTATATATTCACTGGCAATGGGTGTAAAAGAGCCCCCCCCCCCAAAAAAAAACAAAACTTTTTTAATGAAGTTATTATAATAAATAATTGAATTGATAACTGAGACAATATTTTTCATTTTGGGGAGACAATTTTATGCTGAATGCTTGAGGAGACATTCAACTTAAACTATGGTCAACCATTACTATGTAAAACAATTATGGTTGTGCTGAAGTGTGGTTATTATGATCAGGTATACTGTTCAATTTTTAGAATAGGTAGGTGAACCAATGATTTGTACCACAAGTTTCCATATACAGTATAACCTGCATTAACAGCCACCTGTAATAAGCGGTCACCTGCTGTAAGCAGCCAGTCTGGCTTCCTCCCAATGAAAATCACTCTATTTTGCACCTGTTATAAGCAGCCACCTGCTGTCTGTGGCCAGTGGTCACCCATTTCCTTAAAAATTGATCAATTTACCTGCATTAAGTGGTCACGGTCAATTAAATTTTAGAATTTAAGTGTCACCATCATTGTATAATGGTTCAGATGTGTGAAACACCACCTAGTTAAAGTCTTTAAACAGTCAAAATTTATCAACAAAGTGTCATCACATAAATTAAGACTTCCAATATACAATTGACATTGTCACTTGTGCCCTTTTTGAAAATCATTTAATAAGAAACTGCATAATTAATTATCTTAAATAAAATTGGACAAATCAAATACTGTATAGCGGGTTATTTCTGCGGGGCAAAAATTTCGCGTAAACAAGAGAGTTTTGTATTGGCGATGCTAAATATTGGCGGAAATTACTCTGAGCGCCAATTTTAAACCTCCCGGTGAAAGATGGTCAAAGGTACATAACTCTGTCTTTTCCAATAAAAAGGTCAATTTACCTGTATAAGCGGTCACTACCGACCGCGACTTTTCAAATTTTTGAATTATTTAAGTGTCACCAAAGTTGCATAATATGAGCGGACGTGTGAAAAACCAACGCTTACACAGCAGATTATCTATTTCTATGACGATGTATTGACGGGACAAGTTTAATCATGTGATAAGAATCGCCATTAAATGTGAATGTTTTTGTTACAAATATTACCTGGGTGCCGCTAAGTTTGATTGATCGTTCGACAAATTGCATAAGTAAGCCCAACTCGCGAGAGTCTTATAATAATAACAATTTGTTGTAATGAACAATCAAAATTTTCGCATGTTTGTTAATAGTCGGTGATAACGCCTTTGTCTTTGTTAAAAAATATCGGTATTAAAGTTTGCGGCCACACACTCCTTAAAAATCACCAATTTACCTGAATCCATTGGTCAAAGTCCAACAAATTTTAAAATTAACAGCTTGTCACAAACAATATATAATCAACGCACCTAGTTAAGTCTTTAAACAGACAAAATCAATTATAAGGCGTTGTCACGTGACGAAATTTGACAATAGTTTTCTTTTGAATATCAATAAATAATAAGCTACATAAACACTAACTCCGCTCTTTTTACTCAATTTGTTAAATTATGTGATGAGAAGTTTGTCTTCGGTTCGCTAGTGCTCAAGCACTTAAATCAATTGCAATACTAAAGATGACTTTGTTTTTCACGACAATCAAATAAGTGTTTGAGCTAAACTCGTGAAGATTCGGAAATGACCGACATACGGGTTTATAAAGTAAACAAAATGGCGGCAGCGTCGTCGAGTTTCGTAACCGCTTTTGATGGAACATGTCGTCTACTTGTTAGAACGACTGTGTTGTCTGTCTGTATTTTCGTTTGCTACATACATAACTTGAATCAATTCCTTTGTGTTATTCAAAATACTAAATTTTGTTCATTTATATAATAAATCTCACCAAATTCACTACATAATTTTTTATTTTAAGGGAGATAATACATGAAAATTTTATGAATACTAAATTTTTTAAGAGTAATGTCCCTTAGTAAACAATATGGCGGCGACTTAATACTGCGGAGGTTTGTATTCGCGGTGTTTATATTTGGCGCATTTTCATTTTCCGCCAATAAAGCCAAAATTAAACCCCCGCAGATAATACCCGCTATACAGTATATAATATATAGCTTATATCTAAATATTTGTTTAAATTTTTTTACAAATTTTGATTTAATTAAATTGTTGTTTTCTTAATTGAGATTATTTTGAATTAGTATTTACATAAATGTACCTAAAGCCAGTAAAAGTAATCACTCACTGCTGCTGGACTAGTCAAAGTATTTTTTTCTTAACCTGGATTAAGTGGTCACCTGCTGTAAGCAGCCAATATTGTCACTTCCCTTCACTGGCTGCTTAATGCAGGTTATACTGTATAGTAAAGGTTCAGAGTGTAACATGTCGTACTGTGTTAGAGTTAAAAAGTTCAAGTGCGGTTTAAAGTCTGCTTCCATATACATGTTCAGCCGACTTTACAATCTTGTACAATAACTTCTGATCATTGAAGTCACCCTCAGGCAGGCGATCCCTCACAGTGCCCATTTACACCTGCGTGGAGTGGAACAATTGAAGGTAAATTTCTTGCTCAAGGAAATTAGCAGTGCCCTTAGTGGGGATCGAACCTAGGACCTCTCAAACCCTAAGCGCATGTACTACCACTGGACCACTGCTCCTACTTTTACTGTGGTCTGTAAGTTCACATTTATCATTTACTAGCATTTTATTACTTACTTTAAACATATTTTATTGTCAAATAGTTTGCATTATAGTGTTTTATACTAAGATTATTAATTTATTGACACTGGAAGTTCATTATACGAACATAGATTATAATGAGATAAGCAATTGTAGGTAGTTTATTCAATTCCTGTGTGCATTGGTCATCAAAAATTTCTGAAAATAAAACAACAAAGCTTACAGTTACCAAATTTGGCATGTGGCATCACCTGAAGGTCCTTTTCAAAGATTGTTTAAATTGTACCCTGGGAACATTATTAACCCAGTTCTAGGAGTCAACAGATTTTAATAAAGACATCTTCAAAAATCTTTTCTAAAACTGTAAGGCCTAAAAGCTTCAATATTTGGTGGACAGCATCAATTCAAGGTTCTCTACAAAATTTGTTAAAGCTATAATGCTCCTTGGATTAAAATTCAGGTCCCGCTTGAGTGGTCACAGTTTTCATACAACTGAATATAAAAGTGTGAAAAGATTTTCTGTTAGATGTTATTAGAATCTAGTTCTTGGATGAGGGGTTCAGACTTCTCAGGACCCTCTTGTTATTATTAATGATATCATGAGATTGCACAATGATCATTCAAACTTTTGTCATTATTCTATTGAACTTAAAACCTGACAAATTATTTATATACGCTTTAGTTATTATGAGTATGCAGATACAAATCAATTTATTTTGCACATTTGTATTAAACGTTAATGCCAATTTTCATTTTAAGCTTCAATGCTATTCTAGACCCCCACTCAATAATTATTCTATTATGAAAAAATGAAATGCATTTTGACGCCTGTATTTTGTTTGCTCAATGTCTACGCCACGTCGTTAAATTGATTCTTCATTTAACCCAACTAGGTTGGATAGTTTTCTATATTTGTTTGAAAATTTCCAATAATTCTTTATCATTTTAATATATGGATTGTGAATTTTAAATATAAAATGTACACATTGTTTTGCAAAATTGTCGTTCGAACTATTATGTATGAACTGAACTGTATATGTTTACTATAACCATATAATATGCTTGTCATTATTTTATTGAGTTTCAACTTTAATGGTCTATTTTTAGTAACGTTTATGAAGGTATTCAAATATTTACTGCAGTTTGATATTATGAATTTAAGTGTTATAATATCAAAATTATGGTTTAAACTGACATCACACGATGTATACAAAGCGCAAAGCGTATGATCATGAAACTGCAAAAATGACTTGTCTACGTGACGTATCGTATCTTGTGCGATTGTTAAACACGTAATATTAACACTTAAAGCTTGGTCCAAAGGTGAAAAAGTAGTTGGTTATGTGTTTTTTGTTTAGATTGATAAACAAGCGTTTTAAAAAAAAGCACTTAGAGGAGTAGATGTATAGAATAATCAATTGTCAACACATAGCTTTTTTATCCTCTCTTACTCTCTGTTTACAAGACATTTGAAATGACCATAAATTGTGGACTTTGCGCTAAACGATCATAACTCAATTTAAATAAAGAGTAAGTTTCGACCGTTTTGCACCAAGCCTGCAAAATGTAGATGCCTTATGGTTGCTTGTGATCATATGACTTTAACATTTTGTTGATAGAGGGTTATCAGCTGATTGTTATTATAGATAATCATGTGACTTCTCTACTGCTTCATCTAGCATTGAACCACAGGTAAAAGTATTAATATAGGCCTGCAGCTTGCTCTGTTCCAGGTCAAAAATGATATAGACACTTGATATATTTCTGTACAGCTTAGAGATTTGGATGGATATACATGTATTTGTATTTATTTACTAGTGTAATATTTTAAGAATATCTTTGATTTTGAGCACATTTAACGACATTTTTAAGGAATAAAAAAATATGTAGGTCAGTTTACCTTAAAATTTTGGTAGACAATCTTTAATCTATGTATAAAAGTTAAATGTTCTGGTAACTTATTGTAGGACTGTCTGATGCCAGCCAAGTTAATCCTTAGCCAGTAAGAGATCAATAACTTTTGTGAACCTAATTATTATCCATAACTTAAACTTTATATGGACATTTATGAATATCTTAACCCTTTAACTAATAGTGCATGGGTGCAAGTTTTCAGGCATATGCCTGAAGTTCAGGTTTTTTCACAACAAATTAGACTATGTTTTGCTATTAAATTATGAAGAAAAATGGTTTCAAATTACAGTTTACAGGTTTTTCAAAATTTTCATCTTGCACCCATGATAGTGTGGTCTTCCAGATCTCTAGGGAAGTTAGCAAAAAGTATAAAACTGGCAAAACAAGCGCAGCAAAAAGTATACTCTTCTGCTTAACCTCACATAGGTATCGTTGAAATCTGACCAGAGTTAAAATACAGCTCATACAAACTCTGAGCTGAGGTGGATTTGTAACTGTTTTCTTCTTCAAACCTTAGCATTTGTGATGTCATAGTCACATGGTATTGCTGTCTACGAAATTAGAATTTGAAAGTGGTTGCCTTAACAGGTCATTTTAGCAGCTAGCACTGTATCTTGTTTGTAGAAATTTGGTTGCCCAAAAGAAAGTTTTGGTTGCCATAACTAGAAATTGGTTGGCATGGGCAACCAGACACCCACTAATTTTGTAGTCTGATATTTCTATGGTGAATACAGTCCTGAAAAATTTATACATGTAGTTAATTATCTGCATAGAAAATTTAATTAATTGATGAACAATGTTTCGACACCTACATACAGTTAATTTAATGCAGGTATTTTTAGGACATTAAACTTTTTCCCCATCAGTCTGTAATATAATAATGTTTACTTGTCTGTCAGTTATAATCATTTATATTTATGTTCACCATTGTTAGGCCACAACAAGTTGATCATATGTTCTACGGATTTTTCTGGAAAAAAAATGGGGCGAGCGAGCAAAGACAAAAAAATAAAAAAAAGTCTTTATTCACTTGCTTTATATAGTGGTTTGACCAAATTTTTATGAGCGAGCGAGGAAATAAAAATATTTTTTTTTGTAAAAACCGTCAAAATTAAGGTGCGAGCGAATCCATAGAACATATGATCAATTTGTTGTGGCCTTAGCAACAGTGTATTATTGACTTTGTCTGACAGTTGAATATAACACCATTGGTGCTTATAAAGTATTATATTTAATTAAGTATATAACAACCTATTACCCCCTACTGTCTGACTAACAACAGATAATAACTAATTCCTAGAATGTTGAAATTAAAACACCATTAGTGTTACAATTTATTTAGCTTACCTGAACAAATTCATCCTCGGTAACCCAGGGTTTTATTATTTGTCTATGATAGTAACATATGAGTACCGTGGGTTTCTGACAAGGGAGCATATTGTGATGGTGAGTTTTTGCAATACCACTTAGAGTTGTCAGACTTTTTTTCCTTATATAACAGGGGCTGTTTACAGGCGTCATCCCCTCCTGAAATTTCTTTAAAATTATGCAGTTTTTCCAAAATTTGGAGTTTAACTTGTTTTTATTTTTGTTCCCCTTTCGATGAAATTGTAATAAAATTTCACCAAATGTTCTATATAAAAAAAGCCCTAAGCCCCTTCCCAAAACACTGAAAAAAGCCATGGTTGTACAAGGAAGTTTTTATAATTTTTTTTGTCAGAATTAAGGCAAGCTGACTTGTGTTCTCATGGTTCTCTTGTTTTTAAGAGAACATTATAATATCAAGTTATCAACCATGTAGCAAAGTTTGTGTCTGACAAACAATATGGAATGATTTTTTCCATGTTTGAACTTCTAACTTTAAAGCAACAGGTTCTGACTAGACTGGCATGCTGATAGTTTACAAGTTATCAGTATTTGTTTTTGTTTTATATTGGGTTTAATGACTTGTCAACACATTTTTGTTTATTTTAAGGCATCCAGTGCACCTAACCTAGGTTTCCTGGACCATTGTCAATGTCTATAAGAGTACTCACGTACCCTTCTACGAGGATAGCAACTACTCCATATACTTATTAATTGGGTAAAAATTGACATGATTGTCAAATTTTTTATAAGGGTATAAATGCCCGGGTGGGATTTGAACCTGTACCCCCTTTTGAAAACTAGATTCGAAATCCCTGCTTGCTTCCAACTGCTCTACAGGCCTATATCAATATTTGTTATATTACCAGACTAAATGGAAGTAAGGTGCGCATACATCATGTGCATGTGTATAAATATTTCCTTGACCACCCTGTAGATGTGTCTAAGTCTGGAATAGTAGGTCCAGTAAATAAAGACAAGCTGAGAGGTTAAAAATCACCATTTGCCAAAGCATGGGAGTTGAGCAATTTCAGGATGTCTGGGCATTTTTTTCAGTATGTGTGGAAGGGGCCTGCATGGAGCCTTACTTTATATAGAACAATGTGGAAAAATTTATCCCAATATCATTGATAGGGGAATGAAAAATCAAAGGTAACCTCCAAATTTTGAGAAAATGCATGACTTTAAGGAAATTTCAGAAGCAGAGGCACCTTTTAACCATTCCTGTTTTATAAAGAAAAAAATCTATAGATTTTGAAAAAGTTTGAACTCCCATCGATGACAGTACTTGGCTTTAAATATTATGGTTATTATTAATTATGTTATTGTTATAATTTCAGGTGATCCCAAGTGTCCAGTGTTATCTTACACACAGTATGTCATACATCTACATCCAATGTCTGATGCTTTCTGGCAGCGACCAAAACGTAGTGTTCTACCTACAGACTTTGTTTGGTATGATAATCAATGCCTAGGAAACAGTACTCTAAACAAACTGATGAATCGTATTACCCAGTCAGCAGGTATATTTTTAGTTGTATGCTTATTATCAAAGCTAATTTATTTGGTTATTTAAGCCTAGGTTACCAGTGTTCTCATTTGTAACCGGCTGCCGACCTAAACAGTCGGTTAGAAAGACTATAAGGTCTGTTAAACTTGACAAAAAATAAACGAAGAAAGAAAGAAATTGCCCACAGACTGCCTTAGAAGGTCTGTATTACTTTTCTTTTTGAGCCTATTCAACTAAATCTTATTGAGAACACCGGGTTACTAGAGTGGAAGACTACTGATAGATGGATCATAGGTTCAATTCCTAGAGGGGGGAGTACTTTGGGAGTTTGTTCATGAAATAATTTCCAGAGCCATTCTTCCTCCGACCACTGTTTTTTAATCATGTGGGTGAGTTGTCAGTAACTGAAGTCAGCCTTTTCAGGAGTGGTGAGAAGGTAGTCTGACCAGTAGGTTGACTGACCACTGTTTGTGACCTATACAATGTGTTGCTAGGGCATTAAATACAACCGGGAAAAAAATGGTTATTCACTGAGAGCAGACACCTTTCTGTCTCTTACTTACCCTTTCATCAGGAGCCAACACATTCTAGAAACATGGAAGAAAATAAACATAAAGGTCCATTTTTTCATGTAAAAGTATGAACTGCCATGGTTGATGATTAAATGGAGATCACTGAATTCTCGATTGATCATTCACTGAATATTCATATGAATAACATAAACATTCAAGACCATTGGCTTAGGTTAGTTAAACTCATCTTGGCCATCTTTGGGGACAATGAAGAAGTTTGAAGGATGGCCTCATAATAAGCTTACCAATTTTACTCTGGGTAAACTTTACTTGAATGAAAGGTTTTCAGAACTCAGGGATCCTGATATCCAGGATATTTAGATTTTTAGAGAGTCTTCTTTCATTTTTAATTGCTGCTGAAATCATATTATTCAATAATTTCTGATTTTACCAAATTTGAACTTTCACCTTGTCCAGGGTTGCCCGCAAGACTGTAATAATTCACTCTTTCACGTAGTGCACTTACTACAGTCTTGTGGGCAACCCTCAGTCATATATTTTTGGAAATCCTGAATGAAAACCTTGAGTAAATGTTTCAATCATATAATCAATGATTGATCGAAAAGGGTTGTCCGTTTTTTCCAATGATCGATTATGATTTTTTTGTTATTTTAAAATATTAAAGAAAGACAATGTTAAATAAATTTTATCAGAATCTATGTTAAAATGGTCCTCTTTCTAAGAGTCAATATTGTAGAATACTCACATCATTGTTAGAATCTCAATTATCTCATTCATGACTGTACTGGTTTACTGACATCTACTAATAATGTTAAAAAAATATTTATTATCTTATATGGTGATTTTATATAATATTTTTGTCTCATTATTTTACTCACTGGTGATAAAAAATATCATATGTCATTATAATTACAAGTATTGGCTTAGGCCACAACAAATTGATCATATGTTCTATGGATTTGCTCGCACCTTAATTTTGACGGTTTTTACAAAAAATATATTTTTATTTCCTCGCTCGCTCATAAAAATTTGGTCAAACCGCTGTATAAAGCAAGTGAATAAAGTTTTTTTTCTTTTTTTTCTTCGCTCGCTCGCCCCATTTTTTTTCTAGAAAAATCCGTAGAACATATCATCAACTTGTTGTGGCCTTGTCTACAAATTGAAATACTGTGTAGTTTATGTTTTCACCTCAATCTTTCAGCAATTCTAGATGTAACTTACATTTTATATTACATGTACTTTAGTTTTTTGTTTGTTTTTGCTTGAGTTTTTATGCCATAGCAACACATTGTATACCCTGAGGTTCATCCCTGGTAGGTCATATTATTGTGATCAGTCCACCTTCTCACCTTTCCTGGAAGGAAGTCAGCTTTACATTAATTTACAAAATTATCAACTGGCCTAAGTGTATCATTGAATTAATTATTCCGAACTACCTAGGTGATCTTCTATGCAGATAAACCTTGGATATTGTTAGGTGAGAAAGTAGTTTCAACATGGATTTCAAAGAAAATGTGAATTTAATGGAATTTCTTGTCTGTGGTTACAACTTACATAGTCTGAATTACACAGAAATACCACATGTGAGACAATGTACTGGTGCAATGTTTTGATAAAATGTGTAAAATATATATTTTATTATTTAGTGTCGTTCACAAAATGACAGGTTGTCGTGTTTCAATGTATATGTAGATAATCCAAGGCCAAATTTGCTATAATTAAGACTTCTGAATGTTTTTTTTGTAGCTAATAAGCAGAATAGCAGGCAAACTGTCAGATATTACTTGTCCATGTTTAAACAATAATAGAATTACTGCTAATGAGTTATTTACCAGGACTTATAACTTAGTTGTATTCCTACTATGTCTTTCCAAAGTATATCTTCGTAGATAATCACCAAGGATGTTCCGAATGTGAATTAATGCAAAACAGGTCTACCTCTGTGTTTCAAAATTTTAGGTGGCCTTAAAAATGTACATTAAAAACCCAGATCTTTTTCAGTTGGAGCAAAATACCAATTGGTTCTTTTGGCCTTAAACATTTCAAACCTTTTCAAACTATTTATTTTTAGATGTGTATTATAGAAATATTTGTAAAGAAATGCAAATCAACAATAAAAAAAAAATGAGTAAGATCAGTGATGCATTAAGCCAACAAAATAAAATACTTAATTAATCACTAGCTGTATGTCACAATATAATCACATGGCATTTTCTTGGAAATACTACACACAAAATTTTGTATTCCTTCATTGTACAGAATGTCTATATATTTGTTTAGTTCATTTTTTCTCAACTGTCAAAACATGAATAATTTACAGTGAATTTGTATATAAAAACTTTTGTCATGATTCATTCATGATTTTCTGAAAGTGTGTATTATGATTGAGTAGAGCTGCTTATGTCGTATGGTAAGTTTTAGTCTTTATTTTTCCGTAACAATAAGGCTGCCAGTATAAAAATAATGCATTCGGTCCCCAGGAAATTATTCAAGTTTTGGCAGTTGAGAAAAAATGGACTACAGTACCCACCAAAAGTTTGGAGACATTTTCACTTTGTAAGCCTATTGGATAGGTTTTATCAATGATTTGATTGCCATTTATTTTGTAACGATTATTAGTTTAGCTTATTTCTTTTATTATGGCACTATTTGAAGTTGAGACAACCAATTCAGCTTTAAAGTATGTTGTAGAAAGGAATTACATTGAACTTGGTTTTGGAGGCCTTAGGATATTAGTTGCTGAATCTTATAATTTTGATGCATTCTCAAAACTTGTTTTCATTTTACTACCAACAATACTAAATGTATTAAAAATAATGGTTCTATCAAAAAGTATCTATGAAATTTAAGAATTTTATTGAATTTCCTTTGTCTCCAAACTTTTGGTGGGTACTGTTTACTGACAGCAGCATTATCACTGAAAACAATTTATTGAAAATGCTTTGTAAAAAACTAAAATTAACTCATAACCAATAACCACATTTTAAATATTTACAGGTTTACCCGACAGCTATGCCATCAATGCTATCAAATCATCATATATTCCTATTATTGAGTCCATCTGTCGGTCAGCATTATTTGGTAGTCAACAGTTCCGACGTATCCTACATATGAAACAACTACCACACGACATGCATTATGTCAGAAAGAGGCACTCGGAGGGTTCACTGTCGATTGCAAGTCAACTACGGGATAGTTCGTTATTCCGGCCAAGACATTCTGAACCTCAACTTCCTGTGTATTGTGGTCTTGGTAAACTTGATACAGACCATCTTACTAGAAGTAACTCATCAAGTCCAGTGACTAGGTAAGTTTGTTTTTATTTTATAAAGTTTAAATCAGATGTAGGAGTAGTCGTAGGATGCATGCTTAGGGATAAAGTGGTCTAGGGTATAACACCTCTCAGGGCACTGCTTATTTCCTTGAGCAAGAAATTTACCTATGGTTGTTCCTATTCACCTAGGAGTAAATGAGTACTATGAGGGATCACCTGTATGAGGGGGATTTTAATGATCTGTGGTTATTGTAGAAAGTTGGTAAATCGGCTAAACATTAATATGGAAGCAGACTTGAAACTGCTTTTTAACTTTAAAATCATAGATAGGTATAGTATTGTGGTTATTACACTGGACTTGAATCAAATAATCTTGGTCCAAACCTGGTGATCACTCTTCAAATTGCAGGCTCAACTGCAGGCTGTATCCTTCTGTGAAAACTTGTGTTGACTTTTTTTCCATTTAGGGAGAAATTAACTTATTTTTGGAGAAGAAATAGTGTGTATTGGAAAAGAGCCCAAAAACAGATGACATGGCTCTTGTAAAAATAATTGAAAAAATGTTGGATAAATGGAGTATATTGATAAGTTTACAAAAATATACTTTTGTCCTAAGTTTTTATTTTAATCATAACGATCCTTTTATTACCTGTTATTCAGCAATGCTCTATGTGGCCTCATAAGATTCCATCAAAATCTTACTATTTAGATACATTGTGGTAAAATAGTCTTTTAAGAATCTGCCTTTGTCCCATCTTAAATTTTCTTGATTACTAGCCTTATTTGTTATCTCTGTTGTGAAGGACGGAGTTATTAACCAGCTCAACTGTAAGAAATCAGTATTTTTTTCTAGCCCAAAGCTAGTGGGTTAAGTGATGACTGCTAGCCAGCCAGTCATAGTGAATATTTTGTTCTGGGCTGTAATAATTATAGGTTATTATACATTTTACTGTACAATACGGAAATATATTTGGACGAGAACACAGCGTGAAAAGTCATATTGGACGAGCTGATAGGCAAGTCCAATATGACTTTTCAAGCTTAGTACGAGTCCAAATATATTCCATATTGTAAGTAAAATGTATAATAACCTTTTTATTATTTATCTTTCGTGTAATTATTTGTACATATATCCATAATAAGACACATCAAATTTTGACGTTGTAAGTATTATGGCGCAGTTTTTAAGACGTCATTGACGTCAAATAACATTTAGTGCACATGTACCCAACCTTCCAATACGAAAATAATATATATTTTTTGGATCCAATACGGGAATATATTGGACGGTCATGTGGTACAAATGCTGATTGTGGATTGGTTGAATTTACTAGATATATAATAATATTCACTATCTATGTTGTTGTGTCCTTGAGCTACTAACTTATTCCTGATCGTTTAAACATGGTGGACACATAACAAGGAAGCTGCTTGATGATTTGTTCTAGTTTTAAGGTATTGTGTCTCATTCAGGTTAACATAAAACTGTATAGTTTAAACAAACCAGGGTCTAAAACATTTTATTATATGCTTTCCAGTGTAATACCGAGATTTATCGGTGATATAAAAAATTGTGTTAAAACTATGAAATAGGTTTTGAAGGCATATCAGAATTGAAAACGCTAGCTTGAAGCATATAATAAACAGGAAATTTGTTTATTTGGGTGTAAGATCTATTCATTTCACTTATGGGCTAAGGATATTATATTTTCACTCATAACTTTGCCACTCGTGAAAATATTGCATCCTTAGCTCACTCATGAAATAAAAATTACATGTATGAATAAACAAATATCCTCTATTTAGTTACATTTGAGACTAACTTGCAATTTTAGTATATTTTTACATGGTATATTACTTGTTTCATTTATGATTTTTAGCTCGACTTTACGAAGTAATGTAGAGCTCTCCTACTCGCCCCGGCGTCGGCGTCGGCGTCCGCGTCCGCGTCCACACTTCTGATTAAAGTTTTTGTGCAGTAAAATACTTTCTTCTATATCTTTGTTATTTCTTAAGATATTAACTTCAAACTTTAAATATATGTTCCTTACTATCAACCACATCTCATGTGACAAGGTCCATAACTCCAAACACATTTTTCCAAGAATTATCTCCCCTTGAACTGATTGAAGTTTTTGTGCACAGATTAAAGTTTTTGTGCAGTAAAATACTTTCTTCTGTATCTTTGTTATTTCTTAAGATATTAACTTCAAACTTTAAATATATGTTCCTTTCTATCAACCACATCTCATATGACATGGTCCATAACTCCGAATGCATTTTTTTCAGAATTATCTCCCCTTGAACTTAGAGTTTTCTTTAAAAAATGTTTGTTTTTACTGCAACTGTTTTATTTCTTTAGGTATTGATTTCAAACTTTAAATATATGTTCCTTATTATCAACCACATCTCATGTGACAAGGTTCATAACTCCAATTATATTTTTTTCAGAATTATCTCCCCTTGAAGTTAGAGTTTTCTTTAATAAATATTTGTTTTTACTGCAACTGTTTTATTTCTTTAGGTATTGACTTTAAATATATGTTCCTTATTATCAACCACATCTCATGTGACAAGGTTCATAACTCCAAATATATTTTTTTTTCATAATTATCTCCCCTTGAAATTAGAGTTTTCTTTAAAAAATGTTTGTTTTTACTGCAATTGTTTTATTTCTTCAGGTATTGACTTCAAACTTTAGATATATGTTCCTTATTATCAACCACATCTCATGTGACAAGATTCATAACTCCTAATACATTTTTTCAGAGTTATCCCCCTTGAACTTATAGTTTTCTATTTATTTCTTTTTTTTCTTTGAATTTGTTAAGGTTATATTTTCAAATTTTAAAATATGTATGTTCCTTATCATCAACCACATCTCCTGTGACAAACACTTACTAAGTCGAGCATGCTGTCTCCTCTGACAGCTCTTGTTTTCTTATATAAACAGAGGAAGTAGTTGGGACTCTGGTTCCCCTCATATGTACATGGGTAAAACACCTGAAAGAGTTGATGTATCACAAGAAGCTGGGTTCCAGCCATATAGGAACTGTGATTCTGATATACCGGGCTACAAACAGAATTTCAGGTAATTTTATATCTGTTCAGAGTACAGATTATGCTTTTATTGATTGGCTTGTATTGACTGAAGTTGCTGTCAGCCACTTGTCAGTCCTGGATAGACATGTGACACCTGTTTTGCATTAGACCTGCAATTTATCAATTTTTCTGTCCTTGCACAAGTGGTTCAAACAAAGTTTTCTACACATTATTGCTTAAACTCACAAAATATGGATTAAATCCTATTGTTCTTTGTACACATGTTTTCACTGTGACACATTGTTTAATTTGTCATACACATTGTGGTTTTTAGGGCTGTCAAGATACGCCAAAAGCATATCGCGATATATTGCAATACGCAAGCACCGTATCGCGATACATACCACGATATATTGTGGGTTTTTAGATTCGTTATGTCTCTGATGTATTTAACTGAAACATTGCAAATCTTACATGCAACTACTTATAGAATCTAGCTTCTTTAAATCTATATATATGGTCATTCAGGACTGTGTTATATGTTGTGCATATAAAAAGATGCTTAGGTTGAAAGAAACAATCACTCCTTTAGCTGCAGAACATTCCTAGAAATCAAGCTCCTGGACGTCATGCTTGTTTCACAACTTTCTCTCCTAAAGTATACGATTCAAGAACATGTTTTGCACAATTTCCATTCCACCAATCCAATTCAGTTAAAGTTCTTTGTAAATTAAGCTTAGCTTGGATGAACGATGGAAAAACTGAAGTATCGCAACTTTCATTTTGCGAAAAAGAAACATTTTGAAATGAAATAGAAAAATATCGCCGAATACCGGTACGTCAAATTCGTACCGTGGTATGTATTGCCACAACTGGGTGTTCAGGCCTTTTTTTTCCTTATATAACAGGGGCCGTTAACAGGCGCCTTCCCCAAGTACTGAAAAAAAGCTCTGGTGTTGCAATATACCAGTATATCGTGACAGCCCTAGTGGTTTTACTACGTACAAGTACCTCTAACCCAAACTTTTATCATAACTGGTAGAATACCTTCTTAACTTGTTGCCAGGCAACAATTAGTCATGCACAGCATAATACCTATAAAGAGAAATTATTATTTTCACTTTTGTAATAGCTAATGTGTCTTGCCAGTTTTTCTTTGTTTTTCAAGCTCCTGTCATTTCTTTGACGTAGATGATGCAGTTTATACTGATGGAAACTATTTTTGGGGAAGCAAACAATGGTCATATTTGGCTTGTTTATGTTGTACACAATTTGCCTCACTCAAATATCTTTGTTATGTAAAGTTCATACCTCCATATAGCTTATGGTGTTTGTTTTTCAATTTGGTTATAAAATATTTAAGACCAACGTGGTTGAAGTATTTGAGTGTATAGAAGGGAAAAAAACTGTTACCTCATATTTGAATGCATAGGTGGATCCAGCGGGTGGGGGAATCCGGACCCCCCCCCCTAGAATTTGGAAAATGTACCAGTCCATTGGTGTATTTCTTGCCTGTAAGTCATTTTTAAATAACATGAAGCAATTTTTCTCGGTGCTTAACATAGATTTAATGGTAATGTAGTTTTTTTTATCATTATGTTGCATTTTTTCTGCAAAATGTGTATAATGTGGTTGTGGTTCGAGGTTCCGACCCCCCATGAAAAGTTCGGACCCTCCCTAGAAAAGTTCAGACCCCCTAGAAAAAAATCCTGGATCCGCCCCTGGAATGATATGAAAAGCCTCTTGGTCTATTTCAAATGTCAACTGTCTGAAACATAATGCTGTACTTGAAATGTTCTTGGTAAAAGGCACACAGCTATGTAACAAGGAATATTGTGATGTAGTCTTTGTACAGAGTGAAACTCCTTCATAGACTGAGTGTTGACGTCTTATACAACATATATGAACATAACTGTAGTCAAAATACCAACTGTAAACACCAACAACCTAATTAGTCTACATCTTTGTTTGTTAACATATAGTTAGAATGATTTTGTGCTGAACGTTTATTATTTATTAGGGGTGTAACGGTTAACCGATATACCGGTTTATATTGCAATACGACTTCTGACGGTTTTTAACCGGTTCGTTTTTCTCTGAGCCGGTTTTTCTAGTTATGTTCTGTACTGATTGTTTATATCAGAGTCTGAAATTTAAGTGTTTGAATAAATGTTTAAATGTGTTCGGAAACTTGAAATATTTTTGGTTAATTAGAGAATAATAATCTTTGAAAGTCCATTCAAGACCTTTTTTCTAACTTATTCAAACATTTGCATAATACGTGTATATCATTCGAAAATACAAATATCTATGTACAATTTGATCAAATTAAGACGATGCATGTGCTTTAATTCATGCTATGCATGTATGCGCAAAGAATAATATGTATCGCAATATATTGCAATATATTGCAATACGGGTTTCGTGTATTGCAATATATTGCAATACGGTTTTTACCGTATTGTTACACCCCTATTATTTATGCTTTTGACAAGTACAGAAATACCTTCAACACAGCAGTACCTACATGTTATTACTGTATATAGAACCAGTGTTGATGTAGATATTGGTTGCCATGTATGATATAATATTATTCTAAATCTGTAGATGACATTATGTTGATGGCATGTTGATTAGGCTACCTAACATTTTGTCTTGTACATGTGTTTGACAGCTGAATCAAAGGCTTGACACAAAAAATCTGGTGACTCCCTTTTTTGAAGTATGATTTTTTATTACAATTTGCTTTAGGATTACCAAATAAAAGTGTCTAGAGTTAGAGAGTAGCAGTGGGGTAGATAACTGCAACAATCTTTCACTTGGTGATACAAGCACCAAATTAGGTACATACCGGTATGTTACCATTCTTAATTGGCAATAAAAAAGAATAAGAATTTCACACCAAGTTATTTATTCGTCCTATAGTATAGACATTTATTGAAAAATACTGAAAACATAATTAAATATTTATTTAAGAACTAGACCAAAAATCCTTAAAGGTGTCTGCCATCTTAAAATTAAAAAAAAATGGTGACCATCTTGGATTTGAATTATGCTCCTGAATGAACAATTAAGGAATTATGCATGAAACAGTAGTGATTTAAAAGTGATTATGATGACATTCTATACATGTAATGTACATGGTCATTGGTAGCATGCAAGTTTACTGATCGAGGAGTTGTGGGTTCGATTCCGGGGCGGGGCATACTTTCGTGGATTTAGCCTTTCCAGGAGGAGTGAGTAGGTTGACTGACCGCTGTGATATAACCTATACAATGTGTTGCTACAGCATTAAACCAAACAAACAACTGTTTGAATTAAGGTGAGGTTTCCTATGATGACAGTGAGTTGTACATGTACATGATAATTTGATATGGTGTTTATGATGAAATGTTGAAAATTATCAATTATCAGATTTCATCCAAGGATGAGCCACTCAGAACATTAGTGCGACAAATTTATCAACAGTTATTTCACTCCCTGTATCACTATTACATAAATACATTATAATGATCATAATTTGAAGAAGAATCCTTGTTGTATTGTAACAATCATGGTCCCATGCTCATGGTGCTGTTCTAGACTAGGGTGCATGTTTTTTTATTCTGCCAGTTTGATAGGTTCCAAGCCATTGCAGGTTGTACTCTTTCATGAATATTCACTATTCAATAATAATTTTCCTTCATAGAGGGATAAGTTGTCTGCTTCTTTCAAGTAAAGTTATGCAAGTTCTGGTAAAACAAAATGTGTTCAGGAAAGTTGGTTTGGTGAGCCAACCACTCGTCCTTTCCCATTCATAACTTATAATTGTGTTTATAAACAGCAGAAAGTTCAGTTTAAAAAAGTGTTAAATACATTAAAAGTGATTGGACAGATACTGAAGTTATGATTTTTTTAGACTTGGAAGAAAATGCCTTTTATTATGTAAAAGCTATTGAAATTATGAAAACAGGAATGATGAGCATTGCCTCACTGGACAATGCCCTTGGTTTAAATTGTGTTGTAAATATGATTACTATCCTTTATTTTAAATGGTACTGAAACTTTGTTAATATCAAGTGAAAATCAATAGTGAGTGCATAGACTTAGCATTTACCTTGTATATACATATATGAAAGAAATAGCGTATTTCTTTCTAAAGGAATGCTTTCACTCACACATGTTTATGATTTTGTTGTCAAACTGTGATTCTAGATAATACGTTGTGTGTTTTTTATGTTCTCGCCCTTGTCTGGGAATGACAGGATTGTACAAGCATATACATTGATCTGTGAACATGTTGACTGGTTAGAACTGTCAAACACCATTGCTATACAATGACCATACATTGAGTACAAAACACCATAGCAATAGTTTGTTTAGGGAGTGTTAATATTTTCATACTGACTTGCTGTTTGTTAGTTTTTGTGTACTTACTAGCACGACTTTTGAAGAAAATAGAGCTTTTGGTATCACTTTTGTGTTGGCATTGCTTTTGAGATTAAAGTTTTTCAAAAGTCTCAGTATTCTTATCAATGTGGCTATAACAACTACTGGTATTTGTGAAGGGACGTGACTTTAGATGAATTTATTTTAAAATTATGCCCCTTTTAAAAAAAATGTAAAATACGAGGTTAATTTTTAACCCAGATAAAGTATTTCCAGACTAATCTAAATATTTGAATGAAAGTTGGTATGCTAATTTGTTGGTACAACAACTGCAATAAGTAATATTGCTGATATGAAATGATTACACTAAATCTAACATTGGTATACAAATCATGATGAGGGAAGTACAAAACACTCAAATGTATTAATATTAATGGTATGATCAGTCTAGGCTACCCTATTTATCTTTAATGATTATCATTTGGTCACTATAATCAGTATGCCAGCTGGTAAACATTTTAGTGTTTATACTTGATTATTTTATGATACTCATATTTTTCCTTTTATGACATCATATATTTTGATTATGGTTATTTTCTAAAGGAGAATGTGACTGAGTAGTCAGGGTTTTTTTTCAGTATTTTGGGAAGGGGCCTGGGGCCTTTCTTTATATAGACATTTGGGGAAATTGTATCGCCATTTCAATGATAGGGGAACTAAAAATCCAAGGTACACTCCAAATTTGGGAAAACTGCATGATTTTAAAGAAATTTCCGGAGGGGAAGGCACCTGTAAACGGCCCCTGTTACATAAAGAAAAAAGGCCTGGTAGTAGATAAATTCGGTTGCATTAATGCAACAATTATACATCAATTGCTTTCGGCTCTTTGTAACCTTTCTATGTTGTTGTGCTGTAAAACCCAAACAAACAAACTGAGTGGTAGATAGAGGTTTGTGAAAGTATGTATGGGTCTGATGCATGAGGCTGTGTGAGAGTGTGTGGTGTTAATTGTTGTGTAACTGATTATATATGACTTCTATTTTATTTTCTTGTATTGGGGTACTCATGTATATCTTACTTGAATAAATTATCGGTTCTATTCTGTTCTGTTCTCTAACTTTGAATCTATGTATAATTACAGAGACACTGGTCAAGATGAAAGAGGTCAAGATTTACAGAATCATGTAAAAGTTGGAGCTCCTAGTTCAAGTATGGTAGAAGATGAAAGAAAAAGACCAGAAACAGGTAAAATAGTGATATCACCTAAGGCAGGGTTTTGTCAGTGTTAGGGAAAGGGTCTAGTTATATAAAAAATTGGAAAAATGTTATCGCAATTTCCTTGATAGGAGAACAAAAATTCCAAACTAAACTCCATATTTGGGAAAATGCATGATATCAATAAAATTCAGAAAAGGAAGGGGCTTGTAGTCAGTCCCTGTTATATAAGGAAAAAAGACCTGTTAGGCTGTACTAAATAAATTTTGCTCTAGGATTCATCAATTGTCAGAACTGCAGTAAAGCATTTAATTAGCATGAAAACTTAGATGGTTAGATAGGTTAGATATTCCAGCTGTTGGATGTCGCATTTTGCATTATAACAAGGTGTTTTTGTACAGAGATTATAAACTGTGTAATAAGCAACAGAGAGGAGGGGTTGCAGGGGACAAAAAGTGACACCATAGTGAGGATGGCATTATTGAAAGGTGGTATGAGAGGTCTAATTGTATTTCCTTCCGATTTGTTCATGAACGAATATCAGTTTTCAACTGTTAGTAAATGATGATTACAAGATAAAATGATGTCTATCATGGCAGATTTTTTGCTATCATATTCTTGTGAGAACTGTTTTTGTTGTCAAGGTTATACTCACTACCTATCAGTCCAAACAAATATATCTTCTGTAATTTCAAACCCCAACATACCATGGACACCTAATCTCAAGCAGTTTGTCAGTAGGTAAATAGCAATTCATACAGATCATTGACAGACCTGTGCAATAATTTCTAGACTTGTTATATACTCCTTAAAAATAGATTGTAGTTTGAATGAACATAGCTTATATGTGGCACAAAGTCATTGCACAAATTTTATTATACATTTAAACAATTTGATAATGATTTCTTCAAATTATTTTCTTTTCTGTTTGTTTATTAATAATAGAAACTCATCATTTTGTCAAATGACCAGCCCATTCTAAACTTTAAACAAAACTATACTGAAAAATATCTTGAAAAGAGAAGTTTCAATTATTGGTCAGAATCACAAACAGTTTAAAGATGGTATTTCCTACAGTAAAAATCCAAGTCAGAGTTGATGACTTCGTTTGGCATTCTAAAGAGTGGCATTTTGTTGTTGTTTTTTTACGCTGGTGTACTGGGGGAGTAGAATAAATGTGTATGAATGGTAACTCTGAACCTTCTTTTTCTATAATATTAGTTAAAATAATGAAATGATTCTGAAAATTTTAACTTTGACCCATGTATGCATGATGAATATGATTTCAGGAAGTATATTAGAAGCTAAATTGAAATGTTTAGATATTGTACATAGTCTTGAAGTACGGGATATCAAGTCATTTATAAACTGGATGAAAACATTTGAAGTTAAACATGAATCATCTGGTATGTACTCCATAGAATGTACTTGTTTTTACGTTGTGTGTAAACTCCTTTTTCCAGCCTGCCTTGATAATGCAGTTGATAGGGTACAAGTTTACTGATCAAGAGGTCAGGGGTTTGATATCTGGGCAGGGCATACATTGTGAAGTTCGGTTATGAAATAATTTCCATGACCTCCCTCCTACCACTGATACTAAATCATGTAGGGCAGTTGTCAGACACTGACAGAAGTATGACCTAGTTACTAGTTAACAGCTAAATCCAGATTAACCCTTTTCAGAAACGATGAGTAAGTTGATTGACTGCCATGATATTACTTAAACTATGTGTAAACACTGTTGCTATGGCATTACACCCTACAAAAAAAAACCAGCAAAAAAATCCATTTTTTACTTTTGTCTCTGTTTTATCACTGTTCTCCTATTGATTATTTTAATTTAGTTGAGAAACTAATTTATACAACTAAGGTCAATCAACCTAAAGTCCACTTCCTGGTCCACCAGTACGAGCTAAGCTACTGGAATAAAGTTTTTCAATCAAATTAACAGCAAGGTGTATTATAAATGGGTGCTGAACCAATGCTGAACTACCTATCCTATCTAACGATGTATTAGTATATGATTGCAGTCACGTCACTGATCAGTTTTATTTGATTGTTTTATACTAATTTATTTTAGCTCGATAGTGAAACAAGTTCTTATAACTTAGATTTATCACTTTCAAGTCCATTTCCTGGTCCCCCAGTACTGAGCTAGTAAGATAAATTTTCTTGCTCAAGGAAACAATGGGGTATGTTTTGGATGGGATTCGTACCAACGGGGAGCTGGTTAACAAATGATTACCAGTTCAGTGTCATAACCACTTGGTCATACCTGCTCCTTTGATTGATCAGCACAAAACTAGAGTCAAAATGGATGTAAATAAAAAGGATGTAGACCACATTTGCACTGACTCATTGATATACTATGTAGGTATCATGTAAATAAAGATGGATGTAGACTAACTTAGCTCTGATCCATTGATGTACTATGTAGGTATCATGTAAATAAAGATGGATGTAGACTAACTTAGCTCTGATCTATTGATATACTATGTAGGTATCATGTAAATAAAGATGGATGTAGACTAACTTAGCTCTGACTCATTGATATACTATGTAGGTATCATGTAAATAAAGATGGATGTAGACTAACTTAGCTCTGATCTATTGATATACTATGTAGGTATCATGTAAATAAAGATGGATGTAGACTAACTTAGCTCTGACCCATTGATGTACTATGTAGGTATCATGTAAATAAAAAAGGATGTAGACTAACTTAGCTCTGACCCATTGATATACTATGTAGGTATCATGTAAATAAAGATGGATGTAGACTAACTTAGCTCTGATCTATTGATATACTATGTAGGTATCATGTAAATAAAGATGGATGTAGACTAACTTAGCTCTGATCTATTGATATACTATGTAGGTATCATGTAAATAAAGATGGATGTAGACTAACTTAGCTCTGATCTATTGATGTACTATGTAGGTATCATGTAAATAAAGATGGATGTAGACTAACTTAGCTCTGATCTATTGATATACTATGTAGGTATCATGTAAATAAAGATGGATGTAGACTAACTTAGCTCTGATCCATTGATATACTATGTAGGTATCATGTAAATGAAAAGAATGTAGACTAACTTAGCTCTGATCTATTGATTTCCTCACCAAAGGTCAGGCATCTTCTTCACAGTCATGTTGGAAGTGTCACTTTAATTTGTCACAATTTTAAATCAACGTCTCTAATTGTGCGTGAAGTTACAATATGTGTAATATTACTGTTAGAAAGTTCTGAATTCTGACCATAGTATGAGTAAGGTGAATGTTCTAAGCCAAATATTACTTGATATTGGCCTGATTTTTAACCAAAAAATTTGGCTTATAGTTAGGGAAAACCCTGGCTGGCAGGTGGGTGGGCGGTGCGTTAACAATTGTGTTAAATGTTTTTCTTTACCATATATTTCAGCCATTTATTGTCAGATCTTTATGAAACTTCCAGTGATAACATACAATGTGATGAACAGAATTAAAAAGTAACCACAACTCTAACTGGCTTTATTATGGGTTATTTCCCTTTGTAATTATTGCATTAAAGTTGGATATCTCTGTCATTTATGGTCAGATCTTGGTGAAAATCAGGCTTTAATGTTGTTCCAACATTACATTTCTTGCTTTATGTTAAAGAATCATATGGTATCTCTTTAAATATTGTAGGATTGATGGTGACATGTCAACCAGTCAATGAGATGCAGCCTAAACAACAACAGATTGCTAGAACAGCCGAACATAATGGTATGAATGGATGTCTGGAGAATAGTAACAGAGATCCCGTACAGAGACGTAATAGTGGTTTAAATATCGTAAATGAACAAATATTTGAGGCTAAAGATCTCGATTTTGATTGTATAGGTGATACGTTTTGTTGTACGTCCGATATCTCACCGATGAAAATCACGATTCCTGCTCAGGATACATTAATTCTGACCGGACTGCAGCCAGACATGCAAGTTCTTGTACATCGTAATGTGAACGAGGAAAAACCTGCGCTAGAACAGAAGTACATTCCGATGCATCTCAGAGTATTTACGTCAAGTGATAAGTTCAGTCTACAAAATGTCAAGTCATTGAATACACGAAAGAACTTTACAGAACGTCAGAACTCAGAGAGTAACTCGTCGCAGGACAATGTTAGGACCAGTTTTAAGGAGGAAAAATCTATTCCTATGAAAAAACGTATAGTTATAGATCAGAGTGAACCAACTCACTCAAGTCCTATATCGGGCTCACCGCAGTCCTTTCCTATCTCACGATCACCCCCACAGTCATTCTCATCTCGTCATTCGTCACCCTTGACCTACATGTCTCCACAACAACAACAGCAACAACAACAACAATACAACCACACCGTTGGTCGGCCGTCGGGTCTTATCTCAGATCAGCATACAGCTTTATCCCAGGCTAATTCATTTGTTATGAACCAGGGACCGCCCATGTCGCACCCTCCTCCTAACTCTATGACTGTTTCACCTATACCCAAATATAGGGAAAGATTTCCTGATGGGTGGGGTTACATTCCTTTACAAAAAAGACAAAAATTTGGTCTCCATTCAAGTAGTCCAAAGAATGAAGGTCCACTTGATCTGATTAAACAATCATAAAAACAACATCATTTTTACATCATCTTAAAGGTCTACAACTTTCTACCCAGCTCACTGATCCAAAAAAGTTTTTGACTTGTTATGATAACGTTTCAAACATGGGAGTAAAAGTTTTTGTTCAATTTATTTGTGTAAAGCATTTTATTTGAATCAGAGTTTTGATATGTATTGTGACTTAAAATTTATTTGATAAAAACATTATTATCAGTAATCCATCCCCTCCCAGTTGTATGAAAATAGAGTTTGTAAAATTATTATAAGTTGGTGTTGACGAATTTTAAATATTCAATGTTTTAAAACGTTTAAGCTGCTCATTTGCAGATTTCAACTTGAATATCAATTTTTGTACCACTCTTATAAAGTTGTATTGAAACATTTTGGAGGCAGTAAAACAGTGTTCTGATTATGACATTTTTTGTGCAAATAGTGCAGCTTAGAGCTATGAAAGAGGGTGATTTTTGCACTAAAATTGTCATTATCAGAACACTACTTTCCTGCTTCCAAAAATATTTCCATACAATTTTATTTGATAGTTATAGAAAAAGTTGATATCAAAGTTGAAATCAATGAATGAGTACCATTAACTTAACAAAAGATCAGTTTTGAATTTCTGAAATGAGGAGTTTGTAGACTGTGCTGTGAAGCAACATTATAAGTCAACGGAGTATGTAGATATTAACTGCATTGCTGGTTCCATGTTTTCATATTTGTTGTTATGGTTTGTTTATTTTTCCTGGAAACAATGTTGTTATACTCAATGTTTTATGTATACATATTTTGAATGTTGTCACATATACTGTTTTTATATGTACTTTTGATGTTGTTTTTTTATTTTGAAATAATATTATGGCTTGAATTTTTATTTTATGATTCCTGTTTGGATATTTTTGTTTATATTTCTTATTGTATGCTTATTTTTTATCAAGCAGCCTTTGAAGTGAAGTTAGCTAGTTTAATTTTTGTCAAAATGTTTGTTTCAATTTTAGTATGGTTAATATGTACTTACTCCATTTTTCTTACAAAAATGGAAAAACCAAGGGAAGCATCTAATTGATCTAATTTCATATTGACTTGTTACTTGAAAAAACATTTTTGAGAAATTTAAGAATGAATGGAATTTTAAATTTGAGTGTTTAGATGCCATGCTAAGAAGATAAAAATATATAGATGTGTGTGATCATGGAAAAAATATTTATACTTGAACAAAATTACAAAGCAACAAAAGTTGTTGAAAATAATTTGTAGTATAAGCTGGTATTTGTTTGTTAATTTTGTGGTATTAACAGTGATAGATAACAACTTGCAGAATGACGTTTAAAACTTGTAGTTTTAACCTGGTTGTATTTCCAGTCAGTGCATCAAAGTAATTTTGGTGTAAAAATGACCTGATAACACGCCAGAAAAGTGACAAGCTCGAATATTTATAGTGATTATGTGACTTGATTGTACCAGAAAAAATAGCAAATAGATTATACTTACGTATTGTATATATTATTACACATTAACTACTATTTTTGATGTATTGTATATGTATTTTGTTGCGAGTTTTTGATGTAAATCTTTTATTATTATAAAAGCTTAATTGTTTTGAGTCAGATTTTTTGTAAAATTGTAAATATTGAAATACTTTTTTTGAATTGTACAAACATATTTTGTGCTATTGAATGTATATGTCTACAAAAACTCTAAAATTTGATTGCAGCTATTTTTTTTTCTTTTCATTTTTTATCTCGCCCCCATTTTGAAATCCTATTTCCGTACACATGAACATGTACTCTTGTATATTTTTCGTTAGAGATTAAAATTTTTCATTTTTTTTTGTTGAATGTGCTAGTTTTATTTTATAAAAGTGCTGTACTATTTGTTAGTATCTTATCCAGACTGTAAATAGTGTATTATATAATTATATTGTGTAATTTTTCTTTATTATTATCTGTAAATATTGTACTATATGTTGTGTAATTTTTGACATATATTTTGCAATTTGTCTTTCAAGTAATATGTTTTTTCTGCAAGTGATGTATTTGCACTGTTATGTTATTTTTTAACAAAATATTTATCCTGGTAGACGAGTGTTAACCTACCTTAACTAAGTTATTAAGTTTCATCATTTGATATTTTCCCTGACGTCAGTTTGTTTAGTGGGATGATATCAAGTTAGAATTTAGTCCTTTTTACATCCTTTCTAATTTGGCCCTTGAGAATATTTTTCTTAGCAGAAATGTTTTTATAGTGTTAAACTAAGTTTAGGCAAAATATAATAAAATTTTTAGTACCTAGTCAGGATTTCATCAGAATTCCCTAGATTTTATTTTGACTCTATTTTGTCCAAGTTCCCTGTTTTTCCTAGTAGCCCTATGTCTGATTTAACACTTTATGATGTTTACTATTGTGGGGGCCAGGCTTTATATGTGATTATTTTGATACTTAATGTATCAAAACTATATTATATATTTTTGTTTTTGCCATTAAAGTTTATCATCAAAAGATAATGTATAATGTACATAATGTTAGCTGGAAGTCAAAATATCATAACTAAAGGAGAGTTGGTAAAATAATTCAACATTTTGACTCCAAACTAATAATGTTCATGTTTAAAATGAAATCAAAATGTTCTTAGAAAGTTGAACAAAAACATTGTAGCATAGATTATAGTATTGTACTTAACCCATTGATCTATATTACTGATTGTACTGTAGTGATGAACTGGCTAGATTACTGAGTCACTGTTTATATTATTAACCTGTCTATATTACTGACCTGACTAGATTACTGAGTCACTGGTTATATTATCAAACTGGTTATCAACTGAACTGACTATAGTGATGAGTCACTGGCTATGTTACTAAATTGGTTACATTACAGAACTGGCAATATTACTAAACTGACAATGTTACTGAACTGACTATAGTGATGAACTGGCTATATGAGTAAACTGGCTATTTTACCAAACAGGTTATATAACTGAACTGGCAATATTTCTGAACTTATTTACTGAACTGGCTATAGTGATGAACTGGCTATATGAGTAAACTGGCTATTTAATTTAACATGTTATATAACTGAACTGGCAATATTTCTGAACTTATTTACTGAACTGGCTATAGTGATGAACTGGCTATATGAGTAAACTGGCTATTTAATTTAATATGTTATATAACTGAACTGGCAATATTTCTGAACTGACTTATTTACTGAACTGACTATAGTGATGAACTGACTTATTTACTGAACTGGCTATAGTGATGAACTGACTTATTTACTGAACTGGCTATAGTGATGAACTGGCTATTTTACTAACCAGGTAATATTACTGAACTGGCAATATTTCTGAACTAACTTATTTACTGAACTGGCTACAGTGATGAATTGACTTAATTATTGAACTGGCTATGATTATGAGCTGGCTACTTTGCTGAACTGGTTATATTACTGAACTCACTATATCATTGAACTGTACATTCAATAATACAGATCAATGGTTACCAGTACTCACAAAAAGGCTGTTATTAATTTCTGTGTTTGAGATGTGTACATTATTAGACCAGAAATTAGTATTTAAGATATCTTGTGACAAGAATTATCATAAACTGATTTGAAAATATTTGTAAAAGAGATTTTTAGTATCAAAAAAAGAATTGTTACAATCATGTTAAGTAGAGGATATATAAACCATTCTGTAGCTGCCGCTGCTGCCATGGTAGAGCTTAGATTTATATTATAAGTCTTAGGTTTGATTCCTGGCTTTGGTAGGTTATTCCATTTACATGGTTTTACAACTTATATTGGTTTTGCTCTGTTAAATGAGAAATCAACTTCATGTGTTTTAGTAAATATATGTCCAGGAAAGCTGGTTAGCTGTGAAGTTGCCATACATAACCTTATACATAAGTGTTGATAAACTATGAAAAATGAAATTCTTAACAACAAAGCACAAAAACACCATTTTGCCTCTAATAGAGAAAAGAATATGTGTTGAATATTTCTTTTATATTGTCTATTTTTGGTTTATGGTGAATTTTGTTATAAGAATTGTTTTGATTTGTGTTCTATGAAAAAAAGGTTATAAATATAACATAGAGATAAGTTAGTGCCAAATTTCATTATTTTTATCATGTTTTTAATCATTTTACATCATTCATATAGAAACATAATGTGCCTCAAATAGTTGTTAGAAATAAGCTAATAGATTACGATATGAATGTATAAAAATGTTCTTTTTCATTTAAATAAGTTGGTTACTTTTGGCAGGAAAATTGATAATATAAGGGAATGGTTGGCAAATAGAAACAAACATTTATTTTTTCATGTCATTTTTTTCTAATTAAAAAAACATTGAAGAACAATCTGAGATTAAAAATTTGTAATGCCAAAATATTTTTTTTCAAATAGTTAAGTTTAAATTTTTGAGATTTTGAAAATCTTTGTAACATTGTATCCTTTGTGTACAAAATTTGTGTTATTTTGTCTAATTATTATTTTTATGTAGATTAATATTTTGTTTTTGTGAAATAGTTTAACAATATTGATCTGATATATCTGACCTTGACCTTAGCCTCATTTTGATAACTCACTTTGATACAGCCAGTTTGATTGTCTTGAAAAACAATGGCTTTTGATATCAGTGAATAAATTGATATTGTTAACCATTTGCTGGGATACCCATTCATGGAATCTGATTTTAAACTTGATTGCTAGTGAGTTCTCCTGAACTGAAAAAAGAGCTAAGTGGGCAAAATGTGCTAGTGGGATGCAGGTTTTAGTGTTAAAAGATTCTGTAAGGTTTAGGAAAGAAAAAACGAGAAAGGTGCTCACCATGCTTTTCTGTTGCAAAACAATTACTTATTGTCTTGTTATTTGAATATAGGAAGAGACTCAGATTATCAGGTCAACATTGAAAGACTATATTTGAGAAAATAGCTTCATTTTACGAAGCATATATTGTTATATTGTCAAGAAATTTGTTATCATGACCTTTGTAGCTCTGTATTTGTAGAAATGATGTATGTATATAAGTCAAAACAATATATTCACACGTGCTAAGGATTGTCTCACATGTTGTCTGGTGTTACCATGGCAACCTGTCTTATATTTCATGTTGATTCATTAAACATCCATTTCCTGGTCATATTTTTACATTGTTTCATTTTAGATTGTTCTCAGGGGTTAAAATACCTGTTTGTTTTTAAGGGGGTAAATAATTATAATTATGTAATTAGTAATTGAATGAAGAGGTTGAATGTTTATAACATTAGGTCGAAGGAATATGCAGTGTACAAAATGTCGGTCATTTAATTTTTCTTGGATATTTTATTTTAAACTGTCTATTTTATGATAGTTATAAAATTACTTAGAAATTTTAGTTGGATGCTGGTTAAGTTTTAAGAATAAAGATGTAGTTTTGATCTTTTGAAATTAGTTTGTATGCAGTCAAATCAAGGCCCAATAATAAAACACTGGAATGCCATTCATATGGTTTTCAGTTATGAATCTTATCGTCAGGCTTCGTTATAGATTAGTTTATGGGTTCACTGACATTTTTTAGCCTTCATCAAGTTTAGTAAATGTTTATACATGTATGCACTCAAAAACACACTATCTGGGTGTGTTTATTTACAAGTTTTCAAATTGTTTTTTCTTATTTTTAGGTGTGTTTTCAAGTGTTAATTGTTAAGTATATAGAAATATAGAATGCTAACTAGGGAGTGTGGCAGGAGGGTTGGGTTATTGTTCATGCTCTTTTAATCATTGTAAACAAAGTGCCAGGTTTAGCTACATATTTGTATCATAAATTGTTTTCAAGATGGTCATTTTGTGATATTTTATAACTTTAAAACATAATTGTTATCATATTTAAAATCATTCAGTCCTCAGAATCGTGATAAAGGTAATAATTGATTGACCCATTTTGTTAATGTCAAGCCTAATCAATGGTCAAACCTCATGGTCAATGGTGTTGTTAACGTTGGCTTGCAGCAACTGACCATTGTGAGGTAAATGATTGATCGACCCTTGTTGTCAATGATGTGCTAAATCATTAATCAACCATTATTGTCAATTGTGTGGTAAATCATTGATAGACCCTCGATGTCCTTGATTTGGTAAATCATTGATCAACCCACATTGTCCATGATTTTGTTAATCATTTATTGACCCTCCTTGTCCATGATGTGGTAAATCATTGATCAACCCTCTTGATGTTAATCAATTTGTTCATCTTTTATAATGTGGAATATTCATTGTTTCATGTTAAATACTAGAGAAAGTTAAATGTTAGAGAGAAATCATGCCTTATTAGTCACATTATACATTACAATACTTGTGTCAATGTTTTTGTACAATTTAATGTGCACTGTTAGCTTTTTTACAGAAAATACCTCAACATATTTGTATCATTAATATTTTCTATCATGTTTTTTCACTGTTGTCAGCATGTTGGTTAGTTTATAATATTTGTATGTTGTCATCTTCGTTGTTAACACTCGAAAACAAGTATTTTTGTATTTTTGATACAAGTTTTTTTTTCCAATTTTTTGTGTAGAAATCAAGAATAAACATTTTTGTGCATTTTGGTTTTAATGTGTATCCTGGTGTAAACATTTTTTTTTTTGATAATGAATTTGATTTCATGATTATTTTCATGTCAGAATTGTAGGTCCGCAAATTACTTATAATCTATCTTTTCCCTTTGTCCAAAGTACATGTATAGTGATTTCATCTGTGGCATGGCAATGCTTTTAACCCTTAACTGGTCAATCCCGCATTTTTTTACCTGTCTGGACCCTCCTCTTCAAAATGGCGCCACAGCCTTGAAATTGGTGATTTTTATTGGATTTAGTCAATTTCACTTTAGGAAAGTTGTCCCCCCAATATGACCTTTTTTATGTGCCTCCCCCATCAAAACAAAAGATGTCCCAAGGAGTCCCAAAGGGGTTAAGGTGAAAAAATGGCTAATTTTCTCAAATGTCGCAACAAGTAAAGGGTTAAAAACTATTTTATCAAGGTCAAAACTGATGTTATTTACTCACTAATAAAATTGTGTTTTTAGCCAAAAATATGTTTGGTTGCAAAGCACCATTCTAAGTGTAGTATGAAGTTTGTACTATGATGATTTACTTACACATTTGTCAATAGGCCTTATTAATTTAACACACATGTTGGTTTTCTGGGTGGCTGGCTTCGGATATGTAAGTTGTCTTAGTCAACGAGTTTTCATCTGATCTTTAGAATGTTTTTCAACAGAATAGCTCAGTTGAGTGTAACATCCAGTCCATAACCTTTTAGAATATGGGTACATTTTAGTATTTGTAAAAGAAACAAGGTTGACTTTTATAATAAATTTGATAAATAGTCATTTTCAAAATCACAAAAATCATGTATTAAAGTTATGGTTTTATGATATTTTAAAGCACTAAAATCTATCTTCAGTTCCATTAATTCTTTAATATAGAAAATTCTGCTTGCATTTATGGTCCTTTTTACCTTTAGTAGAAAAATTTATTTAGAGTGAAGTTATTGCCCTTTGATCTTTGAAATAGTGATGATTATGACTTTATTGATAAATATCAATTTCACTTATTGTTATATCCAATATCTTAGACTGGTAGTGTTGTTTGTTTTTCATATTTCTTTTAAGTATTCATCAAATCATTGATTCATTTTTGTTTCATACAGAGTTACTGCCCTTGGTAGCAGAAACTTATATCAGAGTTCCTTCCCTTTATAGCAGAAACTTATATCAGAGTTTCTTCCCTTTTAGCAGAAACTTGTATCGGAGTTCCTTCCTTTTAGCAGAATCTTCAAAAAGTGTTACTACCCTATATTAGCAGAAACTACAACCAGAGTTAATGCCCTGAGAGAAAGAATTCCAATTAGTGTAACTGACTTTATAGCAGAAACTTGCATCAGAGTTTAATAATGTCCCTTATTATAAAAAACTTAAATTTTAAGAGAAGAAATTTGAATCAGAGTTACTCCCCTTTAATATCAAAAACTTTAATCAGAGTTACTGCCCTTGAATTGTAGAAACTTGACAAAGAATTAACTGCCCTTTTAAAGCAGGAACGTGCTATATCATTGATCATTTTGGTTCATGTTGACTCTTGTTGGATAGCTTTATTGTTTATCATTAAAACAATACATTGTGATTCTATAAAATTAATATTTTTATACTTGTATATAATATAGGATAAATTGTTGTTTTTTGTATATACAATGTTTTTCACAGTATTATATATATTCTTGTATACTCTATATAAACTATTCAGATTTTTTTGTATGGTTAACTGTTGTATTGTCTTGTGTATCATGGTTTGATGTATCGTGTGACCAAATTGAAGGCTTCTTATTGGGATAGTTTACAAATTTGGTCAATCCGAATTGAATTTGAGCCATAAAAAGTTTTTACTTCTGTCATATAATTTAAGCCATATTCAATAGTTAATTTGTCATGAAAACGTTAATTTTCAGTTAATGTCGAAAAATATTAGCTCTTACATAAAGCTTCTGGTCTTCATCAACAGAAGGCATGGTTTTCCAAAAATCAATATATTTGAATTTACTTAAAAACTAGCTCTTAGGAATGAAGTATTCATTGCTGTTTTGCTTAAGTTCTATAAAATTTTGCATTAAAATGGAACAACTGTTATTTGTTTTTTTGTTTTTTAATTGGCTGTAATTGATTCTATTATTTTGGAATTGTAGTATTTTGGTCATGTGACATGTCGAACCCTGTTTATGTTGCATTGTAAATACATTTTATTTTGCCACATTTTGTTTTTCGTTATTAAGTATACAAGTTAGAACTTTTGGTTCAAATCAAGGGCACTTCTAATATTTTTTCATTTAAACTTAATTTTGGTGGCTTTTAGTTTGAACTTGGTAGTAATATAATCCTTGATGATTTATCATACCTTTCTTTTACTGTAAGCTCTTAATTGTTCTATTTTCGAACTACTTTGTTAGTATACTAAGTGTATAGGAACTATAGAATCTATTACTTTTAAGTTTACATAACATTTTCAGATTTTTATGTAAACAATTTTAGTACATTTATATAATCTGGGACAGATAATGTATTTCTGGATTCTTCAACTATTTTTATTATTTAGAATCTGAATTGTTTGATAAATTCAAGCAGAATGACCTCTGTGACATCCTGCACAATGAACATTATTAAGTATTTGAACTGCTATGGACTAATGTATATTCTTGAAATCATGGCTTTTTTAAGGATTTATTGTGTTTCATAGGACTGATGTTGATAGAATTAATTGCTTCTGTCTCACAAATATTCAAATTTCTTTGCTTCAATAAAATATCAACAAAGACAAAGTAGTGCAATGCAAGCTAACGACTCATTTTACTACAGCCAAGTGACAAGTAACCTACCCGCTATCATTTATTTGTTATTTTGATATTTATATGCTTATGCTTGTTAAATACAAAGACAAGATTTCATTCGTTGGTTCATGAGACTAATTTAGCTTCTTGTGAAAGGGAGGTAACTCTTTGTAAATTTGTTACTTGAACATGTTATGAGTTATTTCCCTTTAAATGAATTCATGTTTATGGTGTAATTAAAACGTTTATTTTGAAATGAATTTCTTATATGTTAGATTCCAAGTAAGATTCATCATTTTCTGATTAGTGTGACAAATATTCTACAAATATTTTTGGTGTTGTTTTTTTTTAACATAATATTTTTAGCTCACCTGAGCACAAAGTGCTAAAGGTGAGGTGTTGTGGTGGGACTATCTGGTGTGCCTGCTTGTGCTAATTTGTGTGTCAGTCATCAACAATTTCTTTACAAATCTTCTTGTCAGAAGTAATAAGGCCTAGGACTTAAATATTTGTCTAATAGCACTACCTGAATGTTCTCTAAAAATAGTTCAAATTATGCATCTTGAGGTTAAAATTAGTCCAGCTTCAGGGGTCGGTCACAGTTTTCATACAGTTGAAAATGAAACTATTAAAAGTCTTGTGTCTGAATCCCTTAGTATCTAGATCTCTGGTGTGTGATTTAGGTTCCACAGGACACTCTTGTTCTTCTTTATTAAGGTGATATTACTCCCAACATTGTTTTATCTAGAAGATTGATCATTCTTTATTGTATTTTGGGGTTTTGTTTTTATTGAATGCCAAAACTTGAACAATTCATTGCTCAAATTCTTATATCAATAATAACATGGATAATTTGATTGATACATTAAAATAGTATCAGTTTTGCACACATTGGTGTATTTGTGACCTATAGATACAGTATGTAAGGTAGTCAAGATACAAGAAGATTAACTTAAGATTAGTTTCAAATACCACATGGTAAAATATTAGCTAATAAGTTATTTTCCAACTGTAAACAGAATCATCTATCATAAAGTTTTTATAATTAACAGAAAATAACAAAATTATAAATAATTGTAATTGTAAGTCAAATTTTACTGTATCTTGAAGCAGCAGACGACAAAAATTTCACAGAATCTTTTATACTTATCTTTTGTGTTTAAATTGATTTTGTGAAAGAATGATACATTTATTGAGCAGTTTAGTTAATCAGATTTGAAGTCCATTATTGGTTTTAAAATATATTTGCAATGAAACTGACCCCTCCTCATCTATTGAAAGTCTAATTTTTGTAAATTTTTCTCTAAATATTAAGTTGAAATCCTCATTTCTTATGAGTTATTTTTTTAAGTTAATCATAACAGATTTTCTTTGGATAAAGCAAAGTTATTTTTCTCAAATGATAAGTCTTGAATGCCTATCGAAATAACGTACATTTTTAGCAAAGTGAAATGCCATGAATGTGAATTTGCAATGAAAATTTCAAATAGAAGTTTCTTATCTTTGTATTTATAGGTCATTTATATAGCAGTGAAAAATTTTGTTATATGTTTTTAATGTAATATAGTTTTATTTCTCTAAGTGCTGTATAATCTATTATTGGATATTTTGTCTGAATTTTTAGTGAAATATTGTTTTAGTTTTTCATATATATATATATATATTTGTTAGATGTTTTTGTGTATTTCTTTGTTTAAAGATTTGAAATCCTGTGAAAAATTGCTTTGTAAATTATGTTATGAACAAATTTTTACTGAAGTACTGTTATAAGTTTGTAGTATATTGACATGTAAACATGTTTATCTGATTGTTTTACCTGGCTATTATACCAGCATAGGAAAACTTTACTGGCTGCTAAAGATTGTGGCTCTGGGGATTGAAATTTTAAGTTTTTGATGAATTATCAATTGCAGTGAATAACATGTTCTTTATTTTGCCAAAACTGATTAAGCCGTTTTGGGTAAATTTTTGGTTAAGTATGAATTCAGAATGTAGATTTACTTTAATATTTTCATTTTGAGAATTGAAATGAGAATGGATAATTTTCTATGAATTTATTTTTAGTACATTGATAAGTCTTATGAAGATGGCTTTTGTATAGATATAACATATAGTCTGCGAAATGTATCTCTGACTGCAGTGGGGAGTGTTGATATTTCACATTGAATTTGGTTAGATAATATTTGGTTGGTGTGCTAAAGGAAACAGTTAACACATGTTAATTTGCTAATTATGTTAAATTCTTGACCATCTGGTTATACATAAGGACATCTGTTACTGAATTATTTCACTTTGTTACATTGTGGCATTTTTAATTCTGTTAGAAAAACCATGATGGCTTGAAAACTCCTAATATTTTGTGTGATATAAAATTATTTTGAATTCTTTTTAGGAAGTGCAGACTCTAGTCTTATTCCTACTGCATGTGACTTATGTTGATTTGTCTAGATGCTTCTTTTAGAACGACTCTTGAAACATATCTAGTACTGTCTGTGAGCATTAACCAGTGATCTTGTTATAGAGTTAATTGATTAATTAAATTCGGTGTTTGATTTTCGGAGATCTATCACACTTTACTATAGCATCTTCATACAAAGTTTTGAGTCAGCTGCAATTTCTGAACAGTAAAGTTATCAAAATTAATGTTCTCATTTGGTAATGATCTTAATATAGGGTTCTTTCTCTTCTCAAATGAAGCATCTATGACTTACAAATGGTTAAAAATCACATGATTTTGAAATTACCAAAATGGTCTTTTTATCAGGACGTTACTGTACTTAATTTTTATGTCATTAAAAATACACAATACACAGTTAGTTTGGTGCATCACAGATTTATCAAGAATTGAGTTTACTTTTTGTTTGTTATCTTCTTTGAATTTTATAACCTGAGCATATTGTTCTTTTAAAAAAAGATGAAGGACCTTCTTGCAAACAACATAGCCACAATAACTTGTATAATTAATTTTCGTTCACATTGTGAAATATTTCTCAGTAATTTGCCTTATTTTTCTTTTCGCTGATGACTTTTTGCTGACTATTGGACTTTTTTGTGAAACAATTTTTTAAACTAAGCTGAAATTGTCTTTCCTTGTGAAGAGTAGATATTTGAAATAGTTGGTTGTTAACATGTTACCTAAAGTCACCTTAATGTGAACTCACTGGGACCTAGTTTTTGGAGACAGAAATATATCAAGTAATTTTGATTAAAAATCAACAAGAAAGACATTATGTTTTTAGATATAGTATTTAGTTTATGTAAACTTGTTGGTCAATATTTTTGTTGTTGTTTTTTTGGTATTTTAATTTAGTTCTTTGTTGGACATTGTGATACTCATTAACACTCTATATCGTTGTGTAACCCCAGTGAAATATATTTTTGGTGCCTTTGTTATGCATTGACATTAAATTTGTTGAAAATTTATTATGTTTGTTTTTGTTTTATATTTATTTACTTACCCTTTTTTTGGCACATTGATCAGCCTGATGACTAATCAATTTGTTAAATAGTAGACCGGTATGCTTAGAAAATAGAAGTACATACTGTATATAAAATAATGCTTTCTAAAGCAATGATCTTTAGAATTTAACCGTAGCCAGTCCAATGACTGGTTGAGAAATGTAGAGGGCTAATCAACATGCTGAATGAAGATCAGCGTCCAACACCTCCGAATAAATAAAGATCGGCATAGAAGATTGTTCTTCCGATGAAATGTCTTTTCTGGACACTTAAGTTTTACTTAAGTTTCTGACCAGGGTCTGCACATAATGTATCCTTAGAAGCAGACAGACCCTGGATAAAAAGCAAAAAATTTAAGTGAACATAAATAAAAAAGATAGACAAATAGATCTAAATAGGATACAAGATAGACAAAATTAATAAATAGGTAAGAAAATAAATAGAAGTTATGATGAAACTGTTGATCATTCTTCTATACATGTATCTAAAATCTCAAACATTTGTAGATATAATACCCTGACCCCCTGACCCCCCCCCCCCGCTGGATCCGCCCATGCAATTATACTCTTACTTGACGAGTGAAGTGACTGAGATGATGATATTGAATTGTGATTCTGCAGACGAATTTGCACGATAAGGGGAAGTAACTTTAGTATTTCATGACAATATTATTGTTGAGTTTTCTCCCTTTGTTTCTTTGAGTACTTTTCTGCTTGTTGAAAACTTCTAAAGAAGATTTTAACTGATGCATTAATCACTCCATTGAATAATGGAATTACATTGATACCTAATTGTAACAATGTATGGAAAGCGTTCTAAGAAACTTAAACTTGACTCTTGGCGTTTCTAAAAGAGACAATATATTTTTCATGTCAAATATAGATGGACAGTTACATTGATAATATATTTTTCTTTGTTAATATTTTTACAATAGTTAATAATATTTGTTGCTTAACTGGTTTAAAAATGCAAATATGTTATAATTTAATTAAGACTACAACAATACATGCCTGCCCTGTAATCAGTCATTTAAACCTTTCTATTCTGTAACTTTAGGTTAAGCCCAAATTATTTTGATATTTACGTAACTTTAATAATTTTTGAATAATTTATTGAGTGCACATTGTAATAACAACACAATTTAACAGCAATGCATTTTCTTTGTTTGAAAATAAATGCAAAAAATATCTGTCTGGCCCAACGCGATGCAATAATTTTGAAACGACCCCCACTAATTTGAAAAACGCGCACCTTGGTAAGATTTGCATATCAATATATCACGACGCATGCGCAGTACATTCCAAATACGATGGGAGGCCGTTGAAACGGTGTGAACTTACGACAAACCGACCTACGTGTTTACAGTATGATATCCTGAATGAGAATTATTTTATCGAATGGAAATTATCAATAAGTTTTCGTTTTAGTGACAGTTTTAAATTTTCAAGTTGGATTTATTTGTGTCAAAATGGTTAAACCGGAGGAGATTCGTGATCGTCAAAAGCTTGCAAACTTGATCACTCAGTGGAACTCGGAACATTACGATTTATTTGAATTAAGTCCACCAAATGAGGTATAAAATAGAGTTTTATTACTTATATTTATTCTTATATTTATTTATTTTATCCATTTAACTCGACGTGTATAAAATTAATTATCAAAATGATGTCACCTGTACAGGTAATCCAGGTGACAAAACTATCAACAAATTTTCAAAATGGCCGACGTGTACAGTTTTTGAGGTCAAGTGGGTAAACAATAGATTATTCAAGTCCTTTAGTGTAGATATTTACTTATATTTGGGATAAAATGGTAAAAAATCCGACCGTCAAACACCCAACAACGCTAGTTTACTGAAACCTCGTATTCTGAAATGATTGCTCTGTGTTGACATAGGTTATTTCCCTTGGCAAACACTTCCTGCTATTTTAATAGATTACCTATATGACTGTTTATATGACAAGGATTGGTCATTGATTGAATCATTACATTGTTTGATTGAAATGACCATATTTGACACCAACTGTACAAACATTCAATACCTATTTATTTCTCTGTATGAGTGTTTTAGAAATTCCAGCCTATAACTTGTTTGATCTAAAGTATGCACCATTGATCTTATATAGTAGGTAATTAAGAAAATTTTGAATGTGCTGTGAGGTCATTTAATGGTCCTCTTTGTTCCAGATATGAAACTTGTTTCCTGTTTGTCTGTATGTCTAGCTGGAGTAAACATTGATCCCTATATTTGTTTAGTTATTGAACTTATTCCCTTTTATGCCTCAAGTTCAAAAACAGGTTATGGATATATCCAAGACAGACATGTAACCTTATAAAAATTCATGGTGCAAACTGAGATTCGAACCAATGATCTCTTGAGTTATAAGGGGAAACTGTTCCATGTCATTAAAGCTGTAATATACCTTTGCTACATACACCCCCTCCCTAACAGAATTTGTCCTCAAATTCTTGGGAGCTTGAATGTCTTTGGGACAATCTTAAGAATGTAATCACACAATGCCCAGTGGGTTATTGATATTGGACACCAATGAAACCCTACAAAAATCCATTGTTGGATCTGAGATTTGAACTCACAACCTCTTGAGTTGTAAGCAGACTTTATACCACATTGCCATAAAAGCTAGCTTGAAGACAGGGTAGTTCAAGTGTTATATTATACTGCAGCTACTGACACCTAGGTATGTAGCTGGCTGGGTGTGTGACAGTCTGTAATGCCTTCTACCTCTAGGATGATAGAGGAGACGTTTATTTGATAAGTAAGCATTTACAAGAATACACACAATATCTCGTGCATAGGCCTATGTATTCTGGGATGCCTGAGTTATGGCCCTTAAAATGTTTTTTGACTATGCATTGTTAATGGTCATATTTTGCATAAATTATACTTTATCATGAATCTGGTTCAGAATATTGTGGTATTAAGCTGTCTATGACTCAACATAAACAACTTAGGGCAATTAAAGATTTCAAAATAAATTGTCTATGGAGTCTGAACTGCCTAATAAGACCATCTAAATAAAAGTAAAATGGATCATCTGATCCTAACCACTTTTAAGTGTCTAATGACTGCATGGACAAGCTTCAGACATCTACTGGAATAAGATATTATTAGTTATTGCCCTTGTCTGAAATTTTGACATCCTGATACCCTGTCCAATATCCAATTTTTTACATTTTTTAAATGAGCAGGTTATAATGACTATGAAAATTCCATGAATGTCTGTATCCCCCTCTACTCAGTCTACCAATGAATTAAAATCCTAATTTCAGTGACAACTTGTGATATCAAAACAATGGATGTGTCACACAATAAAACAAAATGTATTATGATATTTCCATTCGGTACTATTTACTACTAAGTAGTGATGAACTTGTAGATGTCTCAACTCGGAACTCATGATGCTTAATTGATAATTTGTCTAATACTATGACATAGGATGATTACTACTGAAGATAATTCCAATCGTAATAATATCTAATTTTTGCTTGAAAGAAATATCTTCCTATTTTTATGAGGCATTGAAAAATATTTCCCTTGGTAATGACTAAATGAGCACAGTGGGTATGTTTAGCACATGTTTTACCTATCAACAAATGTTATAGAGAGAGTAGTGAACAACATACCCCCTTATTGATTGATAGTTCTCGCTGATTTATACTCATTTCTACCTTTGTCTTTGTGATTCCTGATAACTTTCTGAGCTTATTGCGCATCCTACCTACACTAATCGACTCACTTGTTTCAAATTAAAGGAATATGTATCTAGATTTTCGTGAAGAATGTGTTATATTTGTGTAGATATAACAGTAGATATATTATATAATTGATGATGGCTGGTAGAGAATGGATTAAATAAGTTTCAGGAACATTTAGCTATGTATACATGATTCGTGGAAATTTATAGTTCTAAAATACTGCTGTGTATTTTGTGAATAAAGAGTCTGGATTTTATCAATTTAACCTATAGGCTACAGAGTGTTATGTTGTTAACTACAATCTTGTGCAGGGATGGGTCGAGTACTGGATTCCAGTACTCGAGTAGTACTTGAGTATTTCAAATTTTGTACTCGTACTTATGAGTAATGAGTACTGGTTTTTCTTCAGTACTTGAGTAGTACTCGAGTAGTACTTAAGTACTCATGAGTATTTTTGAGTACCAGATTGTTTTGCATGAGCATATAAAAGATTTTTAGTAGAAATAAAAGAGACGAATTTTATTTATCTATTCAATTAAACATCAAATCAAGCTTCAAATTTGATTTTAAACAAGACAGTCAAAATGTTGCTGCAAATATTTTATGCAACAGTGTTTATTTTTGGTCAGTTTTATTGCCGTCTAAGGGCTATATTCTCATTCTAAAATCGAATCTTTTTTTCCCACATTTCAGTTTCAGGACAACAACTTATCAAATAAGTAAAAACAAATGTAAGAATAAAGTCAAATCATGAACTAAGATTAAGATATGTCTTATAAACTTGATATATGAAAACTGAATGCATAATCACACTATATAAAATCATGCGAATGAATTTTATTTTATTCTGTGTTATTTTATATATTTATGGTGGAGGGTTTTTACTTACTTAGATTTTATAATTTATCTTTTGTATAACGCCATTGAATATGTAATATAGAAATAGGCGTTTAATCAAATGAACAAGTTTAAGATTAAGTTTAAATCCAAATTAAACTTAAACAAAAGATTTTTGAAAAAAGACAGCTGATAGTTTGTTTCAGCTTAAAATAATTGAGTTATCTTTTTTTAGTTAACTAACTAACTTAATGAAAAACAAAACTAAAATCTTTGTTGAATTAGCTATTGTTACAAATTTGCATGACATTTCATCTCAATTTATATCAAAACATTGTGCAGGGTTTTTTCACCACAAAAGTGACTGTTTCAGAGAATTTAATGTCTTGTCATTCACTTAAAAAATTCTTATGACTGATGCATATAACTAGCTGATGATTTTAATAATTTATAAGCTATGTGAGGAACAAACTGTGACAAACATTGTTTTCACAATTTATGAAGAGGTATAAACTGCAAAAAGGTGTCAGACATCCCATTGATATGCATAACAATAGCTACCTATAAAACTTGTTATCAGATAACCAATTACATGTATATGCATTATCATTTCTAAAGTAGTTTTAAAGAAAACTCAATCAAGAATGTAACTAGATAGAAATAAGATGGCCAGTACTCAGAAATACTCACGAGTATCGAGTACTGCTAGTTCAGTACTTGAGTAAGTACGAGTACGAGTACAATTTATTTTCCTGAGTACTGAGTACAGGCGAGTACTGGAAAAAGTGGTACTTGTACTCATAATACTCGAGTACAAGTACGAGTACCCCATCCCTGATCTTGTGTTTGAAATTCTACAAATTTTTGTAAAGATGGCGTATGATACATATAAATGGGTTTTAATTTATTCATAAGGCCATGTGTCAGTTTTGAATAACTTATAGGCTTTGAAATCTCAATATTCAGTGAAATAAAGAGATGAGTATCTACACCATTGAATAAAACTGTAGAAAATTGACAACAATAGTTTATTTTATAATATACAGCCTGTAGGTACTGTGGTACATTGTATGTGTATATACCTATATTGTTATTGTTGTTCCTAGGGATTTGATCTTCACTCAGACATGGTCTACAGTTATATTTATGTAAATGTCAATTAGAGCTGGCATATGAACTTTGTAGCTTGTCATTTATGATAAATCATGGCTGAGAGCACTCAGGGCAGGGGCACTTGTCAAATTAAATTGATTTTTAATAACTTTGAATTTGAAAACTTTGATCAAAACTTCAGTCAATATTGACTTAACACATGGTGTAAATTGCCTGAGGTGTTTATGATGTAACAACCATGTACCTAGTGTATACAAATTGACCCTCAGTGGTGCACCTTATAGTTATATACATACAAAGTAAAAACTCAAAATTGACCTACAAAATTGCAAAATAAACTCATAACTGACCTACTAAGTTGCATCGTGGATAAACATATTCAGATAGGTTAACTACAATGTTGATGAAATCTAAGATTCTATACTAGTGTTAATTAAGAGTAATTGTAGTGTATGATAAGCCTACTACATGAATGAACTTAGTATACTTGTACTATATAAACTATGAGTCTTCTTGGTTGTTTCGGCTTTCTCAAGTTCCGTCGTCATCCTTCAAGACGTCATGGGGCATACGTTGATGAGGTACTGAATAAAATCAGTCCCCTCCAATTTTTCCCCCTTTACCTTAGCTTTTCAGTCAATGCTTTTATGTTTTCTTGAGCACTCATCTGATTGTATTATGTTATATAGTAAGGATCAAAAATATTAATTAGCCCATTTATAAGCAATAAGTAATTTTCAATTGCCTTTAAAATCAATTTTTGCAAAATCAATAGCCCCTGACTTGGAGCTAGTGGGTTAAAGTGATGGCTGATGTTTCAGTTTGCTTCTTTATTCCTTCTGCATGCTTTAAGTTAAAACCTTTCTATGCTGAATGCAGAACTACAAACCCTTTTATTATCAGTCACTCAGTATTGAGCCAGGTCAGTCCACACAGTCAGAACTGGTTCTATACTCACAGCTTCATAATTCAGCATTTAAACTAGAACTCCCCTGAGTTGCCTAAAGACTGCTCCAAATATAAAACAGGATAAGTCCATTATTTAAAATTCAGCGAATCAAGATTTAATGCTAGATAACTTGATACTAAACCTCTACTCAGATATTGGTATAAAACTATGAAATGCTGCAAGGTATTGAATACTGTCACGTTTTTAAAGTATTGTTACTTGTTTAACTTCTGCATCTATTATTTTCAAGGTCTATACTTTATAATCATTTTGTTTATAAATAGTTATCCAAGTTATAAGTCTTCCAAGAGTACAATAATAGCTTTTTTAAGATTGAAGTCTACTATCTAATCCTAAAACTGTTACTACTTAGACATTAAGAGTTTCTCTATACTAGTATACATGTAGCAATATTTTATCTCTGCCTTATATAGTTATAGCTATTAGTGTAATTGCTTGATATATGTATGCCTTCATTTTGTTAATTATTCCCTTGATATGGAGAGGCTGCCGAGGCGAGTAAACAATTTCCATTTATGTATTACTTGACCTAAATGTAGAAGAATCATTTGATTATCTCTTGCCATTCTATCTTGACTGATAGAATTCAATACTGAGCACTTATATTGTAATGTATCTAGGATTTTCATCTTATCCCTTTTAGGACTTATGTTCACTTAACACTATTTGCTGATTATCTAGACTTGATGAATATAACTCACTGTAGACCAATTTGGCTGCCTCACACATTTCTGGAAAACTTTGTATCACTTTCATTCCCTAATTGCTGGCTTCTATTATTACATTTTATTACTAATTGCCAAGTTGCATACATTGTTTCATCATTTTAAGGTCTTAATTGCTTATTTGAATCATGCATCACATACCATGATGCATACAGACATTAAATGTTTATGACCAAAGATAAATTGCATGTTTTAAAAGCATTACTGAAAAGCGTCATTAGCTTGAATGCAATCTAATTGCAACTATCTCTGATTCATGGTCATATTGTAATTTATTCAATCTGAAGTAAATCAGTTTGTTAACAGCATTGTTTATTTGTTTACTTTTAATTAATTTCTTGTACACTGACCTTGTATATTTCAGTCACTGACAGTTTTTATCAAGACTGTACTGTCTATAATGTCACATTGACCCAGTGTTAGATTGTAGATAAATTCTATCAATTATTGTTATTGTAGGTAATTTGTTTGAACCTACATTTTGTAGAAGAACATTTTCTCATCATTCAGTGCTTTAATGTTTTATAACTGTTTTCAGTTATTTGCAATTTTGTTATTCTTTATTCTGGTGATAATTCTAAAGTAGAATATAGTCATTGCCTTGTATTTATTAAGCACTAGAGAAGTCATTATGTTTTCAGGTAACACAAAAATTATCAACTTACCAAGCTATTTAAAAGAGGTGATTTTCACTTGCCTGAAACAGCTTTTACTAGCCCAAGTTTAAGGCTAGTGTGTTAAGATGTTGACTGAGAAAAGCAGGAGGCTGCAGTTCAGCGGCTGCACTAAAAAAAGTCTTGTCTTACTCTCCTCCCTGCCCTTGTTTACTTTTCTTAATTATTATAAGATTCTTATTCAGAAATCTCAGTCTAAATCATGTTTAAACTAAGTCTACATTGCAAACAACAAAATTGACAACACTGCAGTCTCAACATACCTTTCTTTGTTATGTTATTTTGTACCAACACTTGAGTTATAACACTTGTATTTTCAGAGCCTAGAGTTCCATGGTGTTGTAAGATTTTATTTCCAAGATGACGATCATAATGTTGTTACTAAATGTATACGTGTGGCAAGTTCAGCAACGACACAGGAAGTGGTCTCTGTGCTGGTGGAGAAGTTTCGTCCAGATATGAGAATGTTGACAGCTAATAGATATAACTTGTTTGAAGTACATATCAATGGAGGTGAGTTATACTTTGTCTGTCTACAGAACTCCACATTAAAGATTGTCTGATTGCCCCTGAAGACCTATATATAGATTTGAGCAACTTGTTACTGCTAGTAAACATTTGGTTCAGGCAAGATTAGTGGTGCTTGTCCAATCAGGCAACCTAATCTATAAATGTCGTGCACTGTGTCTTATGGTTTGATGCAGGTTATCTGCTATTAAGTATGACTTGTCTATCAATATATGCACGGTCCAATGGTATAAAGCCTGATATTTGTAGCCTCTCATGGTTCACAACTATGCCAGGCTGTCAGCATTCTTTTAATAGTCGTCAAAAGGTTGTTGCTCTTTAAATAAAATTTGAATGTGACTTTTGACATTTTCTTTGGATATCCTTTTTACAAAAACATATTTCTGCCAGTCAGCTCTATACTGAACAAATCCTATAGTCAGTGTCTTGATACATCAAAGTAAGATAATCAACTTAATCTTTATAATTATGTTTCTCTTTTGTACATATTTTGAATATTTTTTAATAGGCCCATTTTGTAATAGTACACAGTTCAATGCTATTTAACTATTTAATTTCTTTCTTGGTTATACAGTTCTATAATAGTGAATGCTTATAATTAGTAAGCATAATTTTGACAGGTGTTTCCTTTATTGAATATTTATATACATAATTAGCAGTATGGTAGATTTTACACTTTAATATATAGAAAGATTTGCATGATTTGAATGGAATGTAAGTTTTGATACAATCTTTATAAAGTTTGGTATGTAATCGACCAAATCACTCAATGCATGACTTTCAACTTGTATGTGACATTATGAATAAAAAACATTCAGTTCAATTGTGACTGTCACATTTTTAAAATTAATTTAGTCTTTGAACTTGTATTACATAAAAAATGTTGGATTTCATATTTCAAAATTTAAAAAAAAATTCAAGCTTTCTGTATTAATAATTTTCTCATGCAAAAGATGTTTGTTATAAGTCATTAGTTTTGCTGAGGTGATATTTTTTTATATAAAATGTCAAAGATGTCTGACTGCAAATCTAGGGATTTTATGTGATGTGGGCAGGTGCTACATACCTTACACTGTGTAGATATTTCATAAATTACCCTCTTACACTCATTCTTCCTACTACTGTACAATTGAAATAGGCAGTTGTCAGTCACTGATTAAAGCATGTGTGTTGCGCTAGTAAAATAAGATAATCATGGTAAAATTCATTGTCGGAAACCAACAGTACTCATCATTGATGTAATACCCTAGGTTACCGAGGATGGGTAAAATTCAGAACTTGATAATCAGTGGCTGCAGTAAAATAAAACTTCAAAAATCTCTCGACAGTTATTGTCAAAAATGATAATAGTACCTGCATCTACCTGTGTGACTTGAAAATTAATTGTAATTGAAGCTTTCTTTGAATAGCTTGTAATATGGTTTGAAATGTACTGATCAATATCTGAGATTTGAGTCTTAATTACAACACTACCATACATCAATCTAACTTCATTATGTTGGTTCTTAGTCTACAATATTGCATGCTATTACATGGATATTGTTCAATGTTAAACTTCAATTATTCTTTGCTTGGGTTGGAGTTTTAAGTGGCTGGCTCTTTGTTATAGCATAAATAAATACTGATAAAAGAAGGTTCTAGAGGAGCTGGCTAGTTGAATTAGCCCTCTATTCACTTTTATAAAAGTGTTTGAAAACAGTGTAGTATCCATTTAAAAAGTCCCATGTACACTGTACTTGCACCTTGCAACCTATGGTGAATACATAGAACCTGTGAAATCAATTATCTGGCTTCCCTGAGTCTTAACATTAGCATCATTGTATCCCAGCTTGTTCTTTAATATATCATTGTTATATTGGTATGTTGGCTACTGTATTATATGTCCATATTGTTATTTTGTCTGTAAATATCATCAGTAAATACTGCTATTTCGCCCTGATCATGAAATGTTAGAATTGTTCATGTCAAGAGTTTGGGTAGGTGAAGCATGGTGTTGCAAATTTTCAAGTTTATTTGAATGGTTTTACCATGCATGCTCAGGTTAGCACGCATCTTAGTCAGGACTCGGGACAAACAGTTGAATTAGGACCCAATCACAAAGTTTGAGTATTAGTTGGGATTTTATCTACTTCTTCATACATAAATATGAAAATTTTAACAAAAATGTTCAATAATCAACAACAGTTACTATTTTAGTAATTCCTCATGTGGAGAAGTTATCAGCTGTTTGAGAAAAAACATGATAGTACTTAATAAGGGAAAGTTAGTAGATGAACCAGCCAATGATATGATGAGTATGATATAAGTTAAAGTGTATCGAAAGCATTAAAAACCTCAAGGAAATTATCTTTTCATAGATTATTGTATCTTGATCAATTTAAATCCAAGTACTTACTGCTTGTTTTGCATACCTTGCATGTAAAAGGCAGTAACAAAGTTTCTCCTTTTCAGTTTGTAGCAAGCTATGACATTGTACCCCTGCTGTGATTAAGACTTTTTATCTCTGTCTCTTCATTTTGGCACCATGTATGCATAGGTCTTCCTTGCTTTCTTTTGCTCTCTTTTATCTTCTATGTTGGTCTGTCTTCGACTCTCTAAGATAAAGCCATTAGATCTTCTATTAGGATGGCAAAACCAAATAATAATAATTATTGTAAATATATTCAACTTAATACAAGAAAATGATCAGTACATACTGTGAATCTTGTGATAGTACTATTTACTACCATTGAAAAATGTACAGGTATTATATAGGTATATATATATTTATATAAAGGTAGGTCATCTTGGAGCCCTATTAACTATAATTCTATTAACAATTTAATATTTTTTATAAACAGAGTCAATTCACCATACAAAATACTATAAAATAACTGACTAAGCTACTTTCATTCTTGTATTAGATTAATACTTATAGTTAGTTTTGTTAATTTTATCCAGTTTTATTTTAAGGCCGTGATAAATGAATTGTTTGTTGATAAATCCTGTCTGTTCCTATTCATTGTGCTGCCCTTTCCAATTTTATTTTCATTACTTTAGAAAATTATAAAATCAAAGTGGTGAAGCACTGAAGTTGTTATGGTCTTTTTTAATATAAAAGAATTGGCCTTTGTCTTTGATTGCTGTTAGTACAAAAGTGAAAGTTTTCATGACAGGTTCTTAAGCTCTGGAGTTTTAGGATTATTGAAGCATTTTGAAGTTTGGAACATTCACGGATGAAAGAAAGATAATCTAACCATGATTATATTGTGGCCTTAATATGGCCTTAAAACTATTGAAAAGAAATACTCCATTATGACTATATGTTTGTTAATTGCAGTATAGCATGATTTTGTTCCATTTAGACTAAGGTTACTTTAGTAAAGACGTTATTTAAATAATAAAAGTAGTGTTTCTGATTTTTAACATAGAAAATATCACTATTGTTAAATTACGAAAATTGTAAAAATGAAAAATTACTGCTGACCGGGTCAGTTTATCTTTTCTGTTATGTACAGGTTTACAGGTAATCTCAGTGAAGCCAAGACAAAAATGTTTAATTCATAAGTATCTCAGTTTGCATTTCCTGTGCATAATTATATTTTCTGAACCTGAAGTTTGAATTAATCTTCTATGGTGTTATATTACATTTAGCCCTGGCTTTAATTTATGTTACATGAATAAATTTCGAGAGGTTATTTTATCCTGTCAGAATATTTTTATAATCAGAAATTATTTTTTTATCAGGTCAACTCTGTCCCTTTAAGATTTATCTTGAATTCATCATCCCTTTCCTGTCCTGAAAATGTTAGGGATCCATCTCTTGAAATTCTTCTTGACCGGCCCCTTTTTAATTACTTGTACAAGTTCAATGAATGCATGTTCTGTTCTCTTCTGTTCTGTTCTGTTCATGAAGTGTTATTTTGTACAGTCTATACTGTATGTTTGGTTGTCTGAGTTGTTTAAAAAGTAAACAAAATGCATTTTTCTTCACAGTTGGAAGTTATGAAATTTTATGACATGTTTTATAGATCTCACTGATCAATTGATTTTACCATAAGCCTTGCATCTACTGTGAGTCTACCTTAGCTGTATGACACTTGATATATCTATGTAGCTTGTTGTTTAAAAATATTATTTTATCAAGTATGGTAGATGTGGACTAAACAAAACTATTTCAACAATTGTTTACATTTGTGTATGAATTTTGTTACATTTATTGTAAACATATACAATTAAGATCAAAAGCTAGTGTATTGAATAACAAAAGAAAAAAATGTTGAAAAATTTACGCCATGCCATGCTATAGGGAAACTTAAGTATCAGAGCCATTCAGTGAATTTATTTAAACATTTGACATCCCATTGTCACCAGACTTGTAATTTTACCTTCAGAAATGAAGATATTTTTATGATTGTGAAGATCCCAGGATTGTAATTGAGGGTTGCTCGCAAGACTGTAGTAAGTGCGTAGCATAAAAGATCGAGTTACTACAGTCTTGCAGGCAACCCTTGAGTAAGTTTTGTGTCAATTGTATATTGTATAGAAATTAGGACAAGTCTATTTCATGTTTGTATACTTTGTTCCTCCATTATATAGATTGCCAAGTATGTAAAATTTGTAAATAGACTTGTGAATTGTGTTTTGTTATAGAGAATGTTATAATGACAGACAGTTTGGTTTAAATCTTATAAAACATAATATTTATCTGTCTAAAGTAGGTATATATACACATACTGTACTCAATGCAAATGTTGTAAAATCTCAATGCCATACAAAGTTTGCTTAATGCATTAAGGATTTTACTCAGTTTGTCAAATTTTAGGAGGCTTAAAAACGGAACTTTTGATGCATTAAAACAAAACCTCCATTTCAGTTAGAGCAAATTGTCTATGACCCTAGAGTAATTTGGATTAGAGTAAGCAATGATTGTTAACTCTATTTATGATTTATTGACCTGGTTTGTTTATGGTTTTATTTATTTGCTCAAGCTCAAAAATGATGACTTAAGTATTTAGCTTCAAGATTTTTGAAATTCGTCAAAACTTACATAAGAAACAAGGATACTGATTAGTGCATTTTGACTGGCTTTTGATAATCTGTTAAGAACACTACATTCTTACTAACTTAAGCAAGTGCTTATCATTTTTTTATCAAATTAAACAGTTGGGAACTACAAATTGTCAAAAAGCACATGATTTTGCAATTACCATGGTGGTCTTAATTGCAGAACTTTACTGTACTCACATTTGCTCAGTCAGGGTAATTAGCAATAGTCAGGTTGCCTATGACCAACAGTTTGAAAATCACTGAGCTCTTAATTCTTTGTGGACAATTGGCAAGAAGTAATATGGAAGAAAATCTAAGAATATGTTGCTTGAAAAGAAAGTTAAGGCTAGCGTTCTTCAAATCTTAAATTCACCAACTATTGGTTTGTTATTTATGTAAAACCTGTTATTAGTTATCAATACTTAAATCGGCCACAACTATGATAATCTGCTGTGTTACAATATAATTACTGTGGAATTTTTGGCACATGCCTATGAATTGTTATTTCAACAATTTATTAATTACAATTTTATTTTTACTTTATACTTTCCGCCTTTACATAGCACAATAATAACCATACCTGTTTATGTATTTTACATATGAAATGAGAGGTACCATATTAGCTGAAATTTCTGTGAGGTCCAAAATTTGTGATATTTTTCTGAAATTTTGGGATGGGTTTATTTCTATGGAATGAGTATTGATGGTTTTAGAAACTTCTTAATATTGATGATTTGATGTCTAATGTTTGCATGGAGATAATTTTTGCATCACAACTAGGGACCATTGATGTAGCAAAAATAAAGTTCACTCAGAAAGTTTGTTGTATATGGTATATATATGACTACACAGGATTGTCATATTACAGTCTAAATATATGACATTTCTCAAATACCTTACCTATAAGGTAAACCAGGTCAACTATACTTTGGTGTAACATCGTATTGTTGACTAGCAGTTCAACCATTTAAACGTTAGAACTAACCATTTAAACGTTGAACGTAAACAAGTAAAGGGTTTGACTATGAAGATCAACTCTGTCTGCTTTTAGTCAATACAAGACGACTTGGGTATTTTGAAGTCAAATTTTTCTGAGACATGGAACTTAAAGTATTCTCATCACTGAACATTGCTTAGAAAGAGGTTTACACTATGAGTCAATGGTATTTAAATCATTCTGATGATATGTTGGTCCCCTGGTATCTACATGTAGGTATTATACTGGTGTATATGTATGACACAAGATGCCTCAAGTCATACTATAGCCATTAAATGTCATGATTTTATTACTTCTGTTTTTAAGTTCATTAACAACTGTAATTTTACAGTAGTTGGTTTCTTCGACATATTTTCATATTACCATAAATTGTTATGATTTTGTTTTGATTTGATTTATTTTTATTCCCATGTATTTAATGGGAATCTTAAATTAGAGAGGATGGCTGAGTAGTCGCTGAGTTTTAAGTTCTAGTTCTCTTTGGATCGCAAGTTTCCTATTGGCTAAATCCCATCTTGTTCCTTCCTTGAAAAAGAAACATTGTTTTCTTAGTATTGAGATACCAGGAAGTGAACTCAAGAATGATTGATATGAGTTGAAAAAAAACTTCAAGTTACTTGTTTTATATATAGTAAATTGAGCTTAACTGAATTTGTATCAGCTGATATTAAAATGTTACATATCTCCAAAGGACTTGGTTAAATATTTTGTGTCGATTAACTTGTTTGTTTTTGTGGTCATGAAATATTTCTCTGCTTAAATGTATGTTGTAGTAAATATGTTACAGTTTTTGCCATGAGTAAAATACTTGTCATATTTTATACATTAATTAGATGTATACTATTTTGATAGGATGATGAATTGATAACATTAATTTTCACACATGATTAGTCGGCCCTCCCCCCATACAATTTATTAAAAACCCATCAGTGATAATGGACTGTTTTAATAATTTTGGTACATTTTTGTTATGGCCTATTTAGATGACTTTTAAGATTACTCTCTTTTCTTTATTATTTATTTGATAATCTGACAATCTTAATAGATTGAAGTGAAGAAGTTAATAAATTCAGATATTTGTCTCAAATATTTATGGGCTTTGAAGTGACTATGAGTAGGTTTGATATGAGTTTGATACATGGTATGTCAAATCACTAAGATATTAAATGCTGTTTACATCTGATCCTTAGGCCACAAAAAATTGATCATATGTTCTATGGATTCGCTCGCACCTTAATTTTGACAGTTTTTACAAAAAAAATATTTTTATTTCCTCGCTCGCTCATAAAAATTTGGTCGAACCGCTATATAAAGCAAGTGAATAAAGACTTTTTTTTCTTCTTTCGCTCGCCCCATTTTTAAAAAAAAAATCCATAGAACACATGATCAACTTGTTGTGAACTTAGCTTTAAGATTTAATGGTAATGCACCCACCCCTATCTTCAAATATAAATTTATTGGTGTACAATATAATATATATAAATCTTTGTGTTGGTTGAATGTTTCCTTGTATTACATTTACTAGGCTTTCTGTAGCAAACAAAGCTATGAACAAATGCAATATTGCTATGTGGTTAAAGCTTCACATGCAATTACAATTTTTCCACAGCTCTGACCAGAAGCATTTAGATTTTCAATGAATGCCCCTCCTGTTCAGGGCATCGGGTCTTCCAGTTTTCTATTTTAGGGTTCTGAACCTTTTAGATGATCTATTTTTGTTGCAAAGTGATATTTGACTTAGGTTCATTCTAAAATTCTGCAGAATGGCAAGGATTGAAGGGAAGAGTGCATTACTGCAATACAGGGGTCAATGACTCTCAATTCTTTTTGGAATCTGTGTAAAAAGCTTGAGTTAGTTCTGTTTAAGAATTATCACTATTATTAATGTAGCCAATTAAAAATCAATTTATATGATATATTGTACTATAGGTATTTATGATATATTGTACTATAGGTATATTTTGTTGTATTTTCAGAGGAGAGGAAGTTAATGGATGATGAGAGAATATTATATGTACAATTAAACTGGGGTAAAGATGTACGAGAAGGAAGATTTCTTCTACGTAGAGAGGTGAGATAACTTGTTTCATGATGTATGATATACAGTGATCTATCCAGTGGGGTTAGGTTTAACAACATCTTTAGACCCGGGCTTATTACAGCCTACAATATTTAGTGACCAATCTTGTGTGGATTGGATGAACAATGCCTTAAGTCCTGGTAAAAAATGTTAGCCATTCACGTTAGGGGTCCAGGGGGTCCAGACACAAAAATTGTAATATTTAATTCTATTATAAAAGTCTGGGTGGGTCTGGGACTACTTTATCTAGCCAGATCTGGCCATGCTGTGTCACTTTGGTATGAAGCATGAAATATTGCCTCACATGTTGTAATATTTCATCATAGTTTCATTCATTTATTGTTCAGTTAGTAAGTTAACCTGCATATCTGTGTAATATCCAAATATATGCTCAGTGTAGAAACTCAGGTCAAGTACACAGCTCAAGCACACAGCTCAGGCGCACAGCTCAGGCATATTGCTCAAATACACAGCTCAGATACACAGCTCTGATACTCAGCTCAGGCATACAACTCAAGTACACAGCTCAGATACTCAGCTCAGGCATACAGCTTAGGTACACAGCTCAGATACTCAGCTCAGGCATACAGCTCAGATACACAGCTCAGGTACACAGCTCCAACACTCAGCTCAGGTACACAGCTCCGACACTTAGCTCAGGTACACAGCTGTTGTAATGAAATGTCTATTTACTAAACTTACCTACTTTCATGTTACACTAATTCTAATTAAACAAGTTACCTGTTACATTGTGGAATGCTCTTACTGTGTAATTTTCATGGTAGTGAGCATGAGTAGTTATGCAAATAAAAAAATATCATTATATTTTTACATGACTATTTTTCCTCAGTTCTTTTTGTTATATTTTTTGTTGTTTTACTCTCAGAATCTACTATTACTGATGTAATTATGTAATGAAGTCAATTATATAATAATTACTGTAACATCTTTATATATTTATATCACCTGTACTGTTCTGTACAGGTAAACCTGTGTTTTACAGCCAGACAGGGGTAAACTTATCATTACATCTGTGAAGACCAGTTAATTGCTTTGTACAGGTGTAAAATCTGAGAAAAAAATATTTGTGGAGATATTTTGTGTCATGATACTTGCCTTACACATTATAGGGAGAATGATATGTAAGTGGCTGGATAGTCAGGAGAACACTTGCTTTTTAAGTAAGAAGTCCTGGGCTTGAGTCTCGTTGGACTGCATATTTTTCTCACCTTGTGACACTTGTTTAGCCGTAAGGCCAGGATATTGTTTTATATCAGTGACCAGTGACTCAGGTTTGAGTGTGTCATCGTACCTGAAACTTTTTGATGTTATTGTTATTTTACATTATTTTGTATTTTTCTTCCAGGGGCAGCCTACTAGTGCCGAAAAAGAAAATCAACCAGGATTTAAACGAAAGTTGTCTAAACGTGAAAAGAAGGAGAAGAAGAAGGCAGACAAAGAAAGAAAAATGAACAAAGAAAATGTAGATAAAAATGGAGGTGTTGCCCAGCAACTATATACAGATGCACCAGAAACCAGCTTTACTCGGAGTATTTCTAACCCTGAAGCTGTCATGAGACGTAGAAGACAACAGAAACTGGAAAAGAAATTACAACAGTTCCATGGACAAAATGGACAAGGTTTGTCTTTATTTACCATTGATATAGATTTTTGTTTGGAGAAAACCAGACTGGCTACGTACAGCAGGTGACTGCTGATGGCAGGTGACTGTCTATGTCCATTATATTGCTTTATTGAACAAATTATATCATGATTTCATGTTAATATTGTTGATACTCAAAGTATTGTGACATCTGAAAGAACTCTTGAAACGATATTATATAACTCTGTGTTTTGTTGACTTGTAGAATGTAAGATAGTTCTTACTCATTCTTATTCATTAACTATTATACTGGTATTTGACTAGTCAATCAAAGAAACATTAATATGTTACACGACAAGGAATGTAGAAGTGTTATTTTGTCAGTTGTTATGGGAACTTGGTCTCTGTTGGTTTTGTTGATTCATATTCATGTCTAATATTTTTGTCATCTTTGCTTCAAATGACCCAAAATTAGGTATCGCCGTCCTTGTCATTACCTAAAGTGCTATGTACAAAAACTGTGATTTCATTTTGTGTTGTTCTGGAATGGTTATGTAGTTGATCATTTTCAGTGATCTTCAAATATGTATATCTTGACATCTAGTGTTATGATAGTAGTGGGTCATCATGTTTTATAATTTAAATTATTTCACAATTTATAATATCTTTGTATGAATTGCTTTATCAAGCTGTCATGAGTGACAATGTAAAATTTTATCATGCTAGATAAAAGAGCCACACCCAGTTTTAAACAGGTGTCTATTATAGTGAAATCTGTCTTAATTTTTCATTCTAGATGACTTTAGTTACTGAGTTATTCCAGTTTTAATATTGTTGTAGTTGACTCTCGATGGAATGTATGTCTTAGGATGTTGTAGAGTTGATTAAAGGAAGAACAAATATTTGCCTGATACTTAGGAAGCCATGTCACAACTGTGTTCATTTCTGGTCATTGAAGGTATGAATGTCTGACACTCTTGACATGATAATATGCTGCTATCATGCTCTGTGATATAAGTTTTGTTTTATTGGTATTGTTGGGTTGTGAACTTCCGTGGTTGAGAATTTCATGTGGCCATTTTTCTTGTCACAAATATGATTTTTTGTTGCAAATATTGAGCATACAACTGGATCTTTGTATCTTTTACTTGTTTGACCACTTAGAATGCCACTATGCATTGTTGAAGCACAAAACCTGGGAAGTTGGCCATTATATATACATGCACATACATGTGTAAGGATTAATGTGCATAAATGCTGAATTTATAAATGTAATTCTGGTATTCTTTGTAGCTGTTGTGTTTTGATAGGTAATCTTGATGAAAATCTTTAATTATTTGACACTCTAATCAAGAATAATGATCCATGCAGTTTTCACCTTAACCCACTAGCCTGAAGCTGGGGAAAAGTGAAAATTGACTTGGGCTAATGAAAATGACTTATTAATATAGCCAGGCTAGTTGATGAGTTTGCTCTTTGTTTAGTATTAATATAACATAATAAATAGGGTATGCACTCTAAAAAATTTAAGGTGAGAACTGGAACTTGCCATGTTGAACTCTCAATTTGATATTGTAGGATGTATCTAGATGTCAGCTTATTTGTTTAGTTACCAATGCATTTTGTCTCTTCCTTGCCGGAAGATTGTTTAGATAACAGGGTATGCGACCTTGTCTGGATGACCTAGATTTCTTGAGTGACTTAGTCTTCAGTTGATAGATAAACTTATATTTGTAAAGTGAACAAAACATTTGTCCTAGATAAGTAAGTTTGATATTTTATCATTGCAACTTGTTACAAGGAACATAAAAAGACTATAGTATTTAGTGTGAAGTTGTAATGTTGGGTGTATATCACTGAGTATACATCCAGAAAGAAGTTGTGATTATATAAGATGATAGTTTTTACGCCAGTCTTGTTGATCAATGCAATTATTTACCTTGTAATGTGGTGGTAATCACTATGCAACTAACAAAAACTGATTTTCAGATAAAATCAAACTTGATTGTTTTTTGTTCGTTTCTCACTTTGTTTTTCACTAGCATTAAAGTAAACTATATTTAATACATGCCAACCAGCCTGGTTATATGAATTGAATCAACATATTGTCACTTCCCTTAGTCAGTTTTCAGTAGTCTATGGCTAGTTGGGATTAGGGAGTTGTGATGAACTCAGTAAGTGGGGCGAATACAGTATAAATTTTCTATAAAAATAACAATTATTATAATAATAAGACTATTTTAAAGAGGCCACACATTCAAGGCTACAAATAAAATTTTCCATGTGCTAAATTAAGTGAGAAAAAAATTAGTCTGGAAAATGTTCATAGTCTATGTTGATATTTTTATGATGTGATTACTCTTTGATAAAATATTTTATTGTTGGTTGATTGATAATCAATATAATGTTTTATTACTGATAGTGATAATTTATACATTGTCATCAGACATATAATGCATTTGTACCTATAGATTTATGTTCCTAAATCATTGTTGATAAATGTAAAGTATATGCAGTCTACTGAAAACTTGTTGCTTTTTATCAGTGTTTCAAAATGATGCATAGCCAGTCTGAATCTCACTAGCTGCTACTATTTCTGTCAGTGCCTTCAATCACTAGCTCTAAGCATGGAACTTGTGAAATTGATTAAGGCTAGTTAAAATTATTTTATTTCTCTAGTCAAGCTAGTTGATCATTCTGCCCTTTACTATATAACATAGTGAATTGAGATCTTGAGTGTCCTAGTCCTTTAGAAAATTTAATGTGATGGCTGTTTTTTGGAGAATTTTCATACATACTGTCCATAAATCACCCTTACTTCTTTGCATTATGAAGTCTAAAGGTTTGATGATATGGAACTGATAATCAAAGGTTTTACTTATGTCAGTATTTGCAAAACTGCCCATTTTGATACTTTTTCCATAATTTGGCTGTTTTAGTGTTCCTTTGAAAATCTTGATGATTCCATGTCCCTAATTGTAATTTTGATACCTACAGTTTTCTATAGGTTAGCTTGGAGGTATAGAAATCTTTGATATAGAGCCTATTTGTATATAAGATTAAAGGTTATCTTGGCTACATTTTTAACAAATTATTTCTTAATATTTGGTCAATGTGTAAACACTTTAGATAAGTTTAGTTTATCTTCTCCTGGTTATTTGTAAAGAGAATGTAACCTTATGTGTGGCCCAATAACTTTACTTATGGGCGAGTGTGGTGGGTGGTGGGAGGTAACTTTACATGTGGCACAATTATTGTTTTTCATTGATTGATACTATTAAACATATGAGGTCATGTTTATTTATCCCCCCCTTTATGTCTGAAGAACACAATCTTATGTATTTGGTAGGAGGAACTTTAGATTTGCTATTTTGGTATATCTAATTATTCAGCTCTTGCTCTTTTTCTTTTGATGGTACTTAGATTTGTTTCTTTTTGCCATTTGGCATCCCCATTTTGCTTGAATCGCCCTTGTACCATTTAAGACTCTCAACGTACTAAATAGACCTAAGGTTTGCCAACTGAGTTTGCTACAATTTTGATGTTTTTTCTTACCTTGTTAAAAGGTGTAATTTGAATAAATAATCATTGTCCCAGTTCAATGTGAACAAGCTATAAATGATAATTCTTGTCTCAAGTCAATATGAAATAGCTATAATTTTAATGATGTTGGCATACAGCAACATTATTTCCTGAGACTTTAGCTGTTGTTTTTCTTGTACTATCATATTTATCTTAGAATCATGGTGGGCTAGCATTGTTTGGTCAGACAAATCAAAGTGTGTTTAGATAAAAAATGTTTCCTCTGGAATCCAAGATAGTAATGGGCTTGTTATTGTTTGACATTGTAGTCACCTGTGTTGTGTCAGCCAGACAGGGCTTATCAGACCTGTCAGGGACTTAGTGATAACAATTGGTGTTTACTAATTAATTTGTTAGTGGTTTGACTTTAACAAGACATATTTATAGTGGAGACTTGTCATTATACTATCTAAACACTGTAATTAATGTTTGATTGTAATTGGAGCATTTTCTTTAGTTAGAGTGCCATCCTATCCTTTATTGCTTGCAAGAATGTGATTTTGTTTTATGTCTGTGTTGTGACTCACAACAACAATGTGTGAGGGTGGAAACAAATTGTTTTTCTTGAATTTTGTAACACACTTGAAACATCTATTGCTACAGTCATCTTAAATTTACTCTAGCACCAACTTGATGTATTATGTTGTTTGGTAAAAACTAAATGAAATAAGGAATTTTCACAGTGAGTGGCCCAAATTAATTTTCTGACATCTGAGATAGAAAATGGCAGTTGAAGGTAATTCATGACCAATTTTCATGAATTTCTGGCATGTAATTTTTTCATTGTCCGGCAAGAATTAGTTGGTTCTTTGCTCTATTCAAATCTTGCTTTAGTGGATGAAAACTTGCTTTTTTCTCATGCTCAAGATGATGATGGTTGTTTTGACTAGAAATTAAGTTCTATCATGCATGAAGCTTTGCAGAGTTGCCAAGATTCTGTGAATGTTTTGATAGATTCCCATATCGCCATGTGTCATTTTATTTTCATAGATGATAATATTTGAATGTTGAGGTATGAACTTGTTGTCATTTATGTTTGTGTTTATTTATATTTGATAGTAGATTTAGTATCTCTAGGGTAACACAAGAAATAATGTTGTTATAAATTGATACAAGACATCTGAGAGAAATCTCTGTGAATTTCTCTTGAGATTGTCAATGTTGTTGATCATACAGTGTCAGGCCACAACAAAAATTATTCATAGGATTCCCCTTTTCTGAAAATCCAAAAATTGAACAAATGTTTTTGCTTTCTTGCTCTATTTTTTACTTGACAAAATCTGTAGAATACATGATTGTGATCACAAGGTAATGTCTAATGTGAACCTTTTTACCATCAATTGAAGATTAATAGACCATCTAGGTAGCTGGTAGAAATTATTTGGTCAAACTTTTGAGCTTGCAGACAATAGAAGCTTGAAAATGTGTGCTGAAGACTAGTAGCTGCTTTAATTACTGATTTCTGCTTTAAATATGGGTCTCTCAGTATTTTGCTCTTTGTTAGAATATTTTACTCATAGAAACATTTTAGATTGGTGTTGATTGGCTTTGTGACTTCTGAAACAACCATTTGATACAAAGTGAATGCAATTTTCCATGCACAATTTTGGTTTGGACCATAGACCCCCTTTACTTTTTTCTGGAGCATTTTTTGTTGAATTTTAATTCAGGCCATACTGAATAATAATAAAATAGGTTATTAGTTAAACCGTACTCATGTTCAATATGATAAGACCGGCATTGCGTTATTTACTATTGTATTATCTTTTATACTTGTAAAATATTTTAAGTTCAAAATATTGATAAAGATTTAAAGATAGGTCTAAATGATATATTACATAGATTATGATGGCTAGTTGGTTATTATTTGTTCTTTTTATTGATATCATTTAATTTATTTATCTTTTGATTGAAGTCTTATCTTTAGGGGTTAAATATCTCATAGTTTTAAAATGTTTATGTATTTTGCTCTTAGATTTGAATGATAAACTCTATATATTTATATTTCAAAGTTCAGAATTACTCTAGTGAGTTAATAAGTAGATTGACTATGATGTCTAATTGCACCTTGACTTGATTCAGAATTTTAAATAATGTTGCTGTGGATGTCTCTGATACAGGGGCAGGCAGCTAGGGGCTGGAGCGTCTTACTTATGCAGATGTCCAGTGGTAAGATGCAATGCATGCTGAGGGGTCAAGTGTTCTCAGGTCCATCTCTATCTCACTTTGTTGGCTCAATGAAGGTTATTTTAAGTTGCTAATTGTTGGGTCAGTGTAGTCATTTTAGGGTTTCTTGTGTATTTTTATATGTAATTAACTTGCTTAATTGTTTTGATTTACATTGAGTTAGGATGTTTGTGGGGTTTAGTCCAGTTTTGCATCAAATAAACCTTGTTGAATTCAATTACAATGAATTATATTATAGCGTATAATATATGAGTAAATGATAGTATTACTCATTGATGCAAACATTCCTTTGACTCTGTAAGGTATTTAACATACATGTCCTTGCATTAAATATCTAATTAACTATGTCTAGATTAGTTTGACATTCTGATATGGGCAGGTTTTTGTACCTTAGGGGTCAAAGTTTATCCCCTATTTTAAAAGTAATTTGGAGCACTGATCTCCAGGCCCCCTGACTGACCACTGGGTTATATAATTAGAAAACATAGAAAAGAGGGGTTCAAAACCATATTTGTTGTGCCCTGTCTAGACCCTAGAGTGGCTTGACCCTTGCAAAAACAAAAGAAAATGAAAATTATATTTTAGTGTTTAGCATGCACTTCCCTTTGAAAAAAATAAGACCTGCACCACATTGCTTGAAAGTTATGATGTAAAAACTTAGTTGTTTTATAAAAAAAACATTTATTTATAAAATATACCTATTATAATGTCTAATATCACTGATGTAGGTGTCATACTTAACATTTATTGTACAAGCTATAATAAACATTTTTCATTTTCGTAATTTTTTTCCATCCCTCAAACATTTTTTTTGATGATCCATCGATAAATTATGTGCAGATGTGTTATCACTACCATGTTTGTTATTTGAGGGCATATTCGTCATAATGTTTGTAAATATATCAGTTTATATCTTACGGTAAAGAAAAGTGATCGCTATCACCTTATATAGATTTTTATTTGGTTTTTGGTGAAATGTAGGTGAGTGGGTGGTTGCGTGTGTACGAAAACCTTAGTATTGACATAATAAAAGCATACAATGTTTATTCTTGTGTTTTTGTTTGAGATTTATTTATTATGCATTGATATAAATAAAATATGGCCAAATGGTTCATATTGGATTTAGTTTAGTCAGATACTTTTTTTTGGAATTGATGTTTTTGGGTTAAAGATGAAATTAAATACTAGGGTCTTTGCTTGAAGCATGAAAAGGGACCCTGAGTGATGTCGCTTTAATAGGGTCAGTAACTCAGTACAGGAGTGATGTTGCAGAATTTGATGGTGGTTATGAGAAATGTTTTATCTTATAAAAGACAAGGCTCTACTTTAGTTACTGTAGTTCTGTTGTTCTGTAACAGTTAGGTTTAGGGGTGTTAAATGAAGAAAAAACTAATTTCATTGTTTTAAGTTTTCCATGTATTGTATACATTGTATTGATGAATAGTTCATCATAGTTGTTCAAAGAATGTCATCATTTTTTGCTCTAATGACTTCAGACAATTCATCATGATAATATGTTGAATGTTGATATTTTTACCAAGATAAATCAATGGTTGATATTTGTATCATGTAATCAATGGACGATCTATTGATCAATTAATGATGATCTTATATTTACTATTACTCATTTTGTATGCATGACTTTACACTCCAATGGTAACCATTTTTTCATAGATTTATTACAATATTCCTCTGTCAGTAAGTTTCAGCATCTTATGATTTGATAACAGTATGGTTGAAACTTTTTGTATGTCTTCCTCAGTATAGTGACCAACAAATTCTAAGCCATCTAACTTTAACAAGCTCTTATTTTCCATTCAAAATATGTTGAAATACTTTTATAGGTATGAAGAAAATCACAATTTGAAGTTTAGTTTATATTATCCAAACTGTGATATATTCTGCCTTTAAAACTAAACTAAAAATGGGGCAATGCTGGGAGAAAAGCTAAAGACTAGGTGTTAGCCTTATACTTCGATGGGAAGTTAAAAGAATTTAGTAAGTCAGAGAGTAACTGGAATTTAAATCTGGATTGAAGCGAATGTCTAAAGTCTGAAGGAATGTGAGCTGTAGCAGCATTAATTTTATATAAACCACTTTGATAGTTTGAACTTCTGCTTGCTTATCATTGAACCATAGCAGCAGTGGTGACTACTGAACCATCTACCCAGTAATGACTTTGTTTGTTTGTAACAAAATTATCTTGGTAGGAAAATATAAACATGAATGGTTTCATATTGTAGTATCAATGATTTGTCTCGGATCAATGAAAGGATTCTCTTTTAGTTTTCCCTTGTGAGATTTAACATTGCATGACATACAGTAATTAGTATGGTTAGTTGTAATCATGGCTTGTATATATGCTGGTACTTGGTCTATTTACACCTTATATGACTGTGTGATGTATGTATTCCATTGTGAATCTACCAGTTGTTAAGGAGAGGTTGTCAGGTGAACAGTGGTGCTTTTCACGAAACATCTTTGTAAGTCAGTTTCATATAATTAGTACTTCAAAGTCAGACAGATAATAAGCATAACTATGATATGATATTCAAAAGGTATACACAATTCTACATAATTCTATAATATTAGAATTGATAAGCCCAAAAATGAGCGTATTATTAAGGTTTCTTGTTTTTGACTCATGAAGATTTTTTCGTAAGAATTTTAGTGAAAAGTACCACTGGCCAGTGATTTAAGTAGGAAACGAAATGGAAAGGTTTTTGAAACAAATAATCAGAATTTAAAATGTGACCAATGTTTTGGTTTTAATTCCCCGTTGAGGCTTTTCATGCTCTTCCATGAAAATTAAGAAATAAAGATGATTTTCCTTCAGATGTATAGAGAGAATTTGTTGGACCCTTATAGAAGGGTAAGCTAGTACTAGTCATAGAATTGTTCAAGAAACTTGGCATCTTGAATAGGTCACTTTACATAAATGTTGATGCTTGCAGTGCAAAAGATTAAGTTAAAAATATTTTAATGTGATAGTAAACTTCAGAACTTACTATTCTTGTTATTTGTTATGAAATGTAACTCTACCAAATTTAAGGTGACACCTACATACTATAGACCAGTAAAACTATGTTATCTATTTGTACTAATGACTATTTGACATGCAATGGTATTGTAATTTTGATCCCAGTTTGACATACCTTTACTTGAAAGTCCCAAAACATTTTTCAAAATGATTATCTGCATTTTTGTCTATGAGGAAAATGTAGGCTATTCCTAATTAACATTGTATGGGAAATAATCCAAGAAAGCCATTCACAATGACTCGGAAAATTTATAAAAGCAGTGTAAAATATAAAGCAATGAAGTATTAGTGGAATTAAACGTACTGGTATTTGGCGTTTTTTTTTATTTCATTGGAAAATGTGTCCCTTCACATAATGAAAGTAGCGAAGCATCAGTTTTTGCATCGTTCATTCAATCTAAGCTTAAGTTACAAGAATTTTAACTGAATGGGACTCGTTCGATTGGTTGGACAACATATATCACAGTCCTAAATGACAGTATAGACTTAAAGAAGCTAGATTCTATCAGTCGCTGCATGTAAGATTTGCAATGTTTCTGTTAAATTGCAGCAGAGGCATAACAAATCTGAATACCCACAATATACCGTGGTACATATTGCGATACAGTGCTAGCGTATTGCAATATATCGCGATACGCTTCTGGCGTATCGTGACAGCCCTAGTGGATATATCTAACAATGTCATATGGTAACTTAATGAAATATGCATTGTTGTTGATTTTCATATTATACCATTATTGGAGGGATGTAAACCAATTAGCTATATGGCTGTAGTTATCTAAGGAATGTATAATGTGAACAATGAATAAACACTGGTTAATATAATTATAGTAGAATCATAACTAGTATGTACAGGGTATTGTTGATAACAAAAACCTTTAAGTGGCTATTCTCTTTCATTGTAATAAGATAAGACTGAGACAGGGGCGGCGGGGTCATACTGGAAGATTTTCTCCAGAGCGGTGGTTTGACATGAAATTTTCTTAGGATAGGGGTGGTCTGAACAACTTCTCTATTTTGCTTTGGGTTCTCTACCTTAGTAATCATGACTAGAGTCATTTCAACACCACAAAAAATAAAATTTGTAAACTTCAATTTTTTTTAGATTTCTTAAATTTCAAGGTTGTATCCGCATATACCTTTAAGCCCCACCTCTCCACTCTAGGTCTGCCGTTACAAAAATCTCCAAAATGTCTTATGATATTTGTACAGTAACTTGAAGCCGGTACTTGACTTGTTTCTATATAGCTGATTTGTTTACTTTTAACTATCAATAATTGGTTAAATTGCTGATATGTGCACCACTTTCATTTGTATGAGTGAGTATTTATCCCCCCCCCCCTCTCCAAAAGAAGGTATTTAGAATTTTAGTGCCTTTATATGTAATTTTGTTTTGTATGTAGGCTTATAATGGCTTCAATAATTATTTTGAAGGTGAATTATACCCATACCCATATACCCATATGTATGTTTGATTTTGTTTGAACTAGGACAAACTGTGTGGCACTGTTATTAAACAGCCTTGATATACACTTCAAAAAACACAACTAGTGTGAATTACAGCCGGGTTTAAATTTGCAAATTATAGTCCTTGATATAATTTCTGGTTTATAAAGATTAGGTTTATATTTTATATTTGAAATTTAATATTATCAGGGGAAAGCACCTTGTTACTTGTTTTTCTGTGTAATTTTATAATGTTCTATCACTTCCTCTTTTAATTTATTGTAAATTTAAACAATGGCTATATTGTTCTTGTGATAAAAAAAACTGTTCAATTTTAACTCTTTATTATAAAACGTTTCGGCCATAGGCCTTCATCAGTTAATAAATTTTTGCTACTGCAAGTTTACATCTTTTAATCATGCATTTGAGCATGAGCATTTGAGCATGATTAAAAGATGTAAACTTACGGTAGCAAAATTTTTTAACTGATGAAGGCCTATGGCCAAAACGTTTTATAATAAAGAGTTAAAATTGAACAGTGATTAGTATTACTATCCCTTCATGGATAAAAGACAAGTAAATAAAAAAAACTATTTTGTATGATACCATGGTTCTGAAACACTGCTTTTAAATTAGTAAATACTTCTGACCCATAGTAAGTATAGTATTTCCAGTCGGGGTAGAGGCTAACTTGGATATTAAAATTGCACTTTGAAATAAAATTTTGTATGAATAATTTTTTGTCAGACCTCCATCTGCTAATCTATGTTTTATCCTCATATTTCACTTAACAAATTAGGCAAGGTTATGTTTTATAAGTGTCTTACATTGGCAAGAGACAGATCTGTATGCCGACAAGGATAAATTCTATATTTTCTATTATTTATAACTTGTACATTTATTTCCTTAATATTATTTAAGGTAACAGTTTCCATGACAACAGACACTGCTTTGTATAAAGAAAAGATTTTATTTCAAAAAGTTTTAATATTGAAATATATTGTAACTTGTACATATTATTTTGATAGACTCTTTGGTTTCATTATCCTCCCCCCTTCCTTGCTGTAATTTTATTTTGTATTATATAGGTGTGATGTTTTAAATCTTTACATTGACTGTCTCGACAACAGCATCAATAAAATAGTCATTAAATCAGTATTGTGTTTTAACTACACTAAAGTATACAGAGTAATTTACATAACAATGTATTTTGTTAACTATATATTGTACTGTTTTTGTCCTACTACATAATGGATGTATTTCAAGTATGGCAGTTGTCAGCCATTGACGTAAGTTTGTAACAGCTTTATAAAGAGACAACACAGTTGGACATGCCTAATTTTCCCTGTAAGTCTTCAGTTCTCAACAATATTCAAGCTGTATGAAGGGTTAGGCTTGTGCCCAGACCTGGTTAAAATTGGTATATTTAGAGATTTTAATCTCTAAGCACAGTAAGTAGGCCCTCTGACTGCTGTCGACAAACACCATAAATTACAAAATTAATTGATAAATTGTTGCATGTATATTTCATTGTCTCACTAATTATACCCCCGCAAACGAAGTTTTCGGGGGTATACTGGAATCACCCTGGTGGTTGGTTGGTTGGTTGGTTGGTTGGTTGGTTGGTTGGTTGGTTGGTTGGTTGGTTGGTTGGTTGGTTTGTTGGTTGGTTGGTTGGTTGGTTGGTTGGATATGTGGTCTGTCCCAAAAAATTAATACATTTGTAGTATGTTTATTTCTTAATGTATTAGAATAGAAGCTGTTATATAGTAATATACCATGATTTAATGGTGTATACAAAACTCATGTAACTATGGAAACATATCTCACTTGTTTAAAATATTTAATTGTGTTATATATTTTAAATCTAATTAGATAACTGTTTAGTTTGCTTTTTTTCTCAATTAATTTTTTTCTTATCTTATTTTATAGAATTTGCACAGGCGTTTACAGTTGATGTTTATATGCATGTTATATCAATTCCAATTCAAAATGGCCGACTTGCGGCCATCTTGAATTCTTTTTAATTTAGTTTAATTACTGTATGCTTATTTCTCAACAGATTTTTTCTTAACTAATTTAGATAGAATTTTGCACAGGCGTTCACAGTTGATGTGTACATACACTTTAACTCAATTCCAATTCAAAATGGCGGACTGGCTGTCATCCTTTTTTCAAAATTAATACAGTCTTATATTGACTTATTACCATACATATTTTGAAAAGAAATTGCATACAAGGTCTCACTGATACAGTTGATCAGTATGACTATTCTTCATCAATTTATATTCAATATGGCTGACTGGCAGCCATTTTGAATATTTATTTAAATTACTATATAGTACGTGCATGTGGTTTTTTTACTCAATTTTAGCCAAATTTCGCTCCAAAGTCTTTATTGATGTAGTTGACTCGTACATGGATTTACTCTGGATACAAATTCACTCAATTTTAGCCAAATTTCGCTCCAAAGTCTTTATTGATGTAGTTGACTCGTACATGGATTTACTCTGGATACAAATTCATTATGGCAGACTGGCAGCCATTTTGACTTTGTTTAAATAACTGTATAGTAAGCTTATTTCATTACCAATTTCTTCTTGCTGAAGTCAGATTGATTTATTGATTGATTAATTGGATTTTACGGCTTATTAATGCAAAAACTTAAAAATGTTTGTCACGGATGTATTTAAGATCCTGGCAGTCAAGGTGCTTTCTTTCTTTTGAGAAGGTATGAATGTGTTAATATAGTATGACCAATTCTACATCTCGTAGTATCATTTATCTCATTGATTAGCAAATATTATTGACGAAGATGAATCAAAGGTTTATGGCTTTATGTCATGTAACTTATTGAATATAGCATTATTCCACATTGTTTGCCATTTTGAATTGCTGAAGTCTATTATGTACTGCTATTTTTATCAAATTCTTATTTTTGAACTTTTTTTTGATGTATTGATATTTTATCAAATTCATAATGGCTGATTGGCAGCCATTCTGAGTTTTTCTTTTTAAAAAGCAAATGATTTAATAATTTTTGTACAGACTTTGAGAAAGTTAGCAATTGTTTCAGTTGATGTGCTTGGCATTTTCGTAAGTGGAATTCAAAATGGCTGACTGGCAGCCATGTTGAATTTTCTATTATCTTGTACAGCAAACATCTTTTTTTCTCACCTCATTTTGATAAAATTGTGCTGACAAATTCTTGTTTATGAAATTTTTATATGTATTATTTTTTTATGTATTTCAATGGACCAACTAATAGCCATCTTGATTTTTTCTGTAATGTTGAGAAGAAAACATCTTATTTTGTTATAGCTACATGAGATTTTAGATATTATTTTATCTTTTCTACTGTGAAAATAATGATCGGTAATTTAAGCTTTCTTATGGGGTATTTGTGAAATTCTTGATACAAGATATTGTAAATACTAATTGTTTGATTTATATTGTGTACATTGCTGACTACCATTTTTACAATTGCCTTATTTTTTACTTATTTATCAAAAAATTACAAACACATTCTACATTTTGCTCATCTGGTTACAACATACTCATGATGAGTTTAAATGTGATCACTCTTTGTCTGTTGTTCCACTTTACATTCATAATGACCAAATGCTGTTCATTTTCATGTAAAAAATCATTTGAAATATGACAACTCTGTTCATTTTGCTTTTTTATAAATCTATAGTGAATTACACTGTAATTTGCTGTTTATTTCCAATTTGATATTTGCATCCTATTCTTTTTATGGCTTTTATGCTTCTTACAACATTTACTCTTTTGGACTTCCACAATGTCGACTTGCTTTTTTCTTGAAATGTTGCTGTTGCGGGGGTATTTTCGCCACTGGTGGCAGTTCTAGTTAATTATAACAATGGTTTTGCATTAAAATAAATGTACAATGCAATGGAATGCTTGCATTTTGTGTATATATACAGTGTGTTGTTTATCTGCATTGCATTGTTCATTGTATCAAGTTTAATTTTACCATTGCTTGACATTTTCTGTTGAAAATTCAGCAAAGTTAAAAACATTCATTCTGTTGTGAAAAAATTAGCTTGTTTGGGTGAAGCAAAGGTACTGAATATATTTGAGGCAGTAGCTAGATTACGATTGCATCAATTAAAGTTTCTGATTGGTTGGAAAGTGCGTATACTAAGACAAGAATTGAAGCACAGTGGTTGGAGGGATCACTAAATTTACTCAACCAACTGTTAAGCAAATTCAATTAAATACAAAATAATCATTTATGCAGCATATTTTCACAAGCATATTAAGAATTACAAAACCTTAAAATTTGAATTGAAGTTATCAAGTTTTTCTATGGTTGAATGATAAAATTTGAATATTTTAATGTGTATAGTAATGTGATTTAACTCTTGTATGATGGCTATAAGATTGATAATACTGATATTACCCTATGTTGTTATCATGATGCTGTGATGATACGCTTCACTGAGTATGACTCAGACCTTTTTACTTAAGTATAAAATTTTGGTTTTTCTTAGTTTTATATACTAAGGACAAGTTTTCTAAGCATACCGCTAGCTAGCTCTTTCTGACCTGGTTACCCTTCTTACTACAAAAAGGAATAGGTATGTGATATCAAATTAAGGGTACCAGGGGGCAAAGGGCTAGCTAGCGATATGCTTAGGAAACTTGCTGTAGATGTTTTGTCCCTACATTAGGAACTTGCTGAATTTATTATGGACTCATCTTGTCTTAAATTTGGAGCAATCCATTACAACTGAAGGGAATTTTTAAGATCAAAATGCAAAGTTGAGTAATGCTTAGCAATGCCCACTTAGCTTGATCAATGTCAATTATGGATTTCATTTTGGAGCAAACCATTACTCCACTCAAGGAAGGTCTTAAATCATAATGATAAGTTTAGCAATGCCCTGGAGTTTGCCAGGGAAATTGTCAAACTTGCTTGATGAATGTTAATAATGGATCTGTATTAAGCCACCACTTGTATTTAGTCAGGCTAGGCTGTACATAAGTTTTCATGTACATTGTCATAATTATTGCCTCCCTCAGTACATCTGTATTAATACTGATATTCAACATACAAAATGTATTAAGTTTTATGTAAGAAACTATATACTCTGTATCATATAAAACTTGTGTGAGTTATGGAAATATATAAGTTTGTATTGACATAAATGGGTCTAATAATTTGTTAACAAATTCATTCTCCTTGTTTGGCTGTGTCCAATACTAGAGTGCAGTATGTTTAAATTGAAATAAAAGCGACATAAAAATATCACATAGATGGGTCAATTTTGCCCTCGGCTATTTTATGATAGACTGATTGATGGTTTAGATAGTTAAACTGATGGTCATAGCTGTCAGTTTCACACCTTGTTTACTTAGTGGACATGGTTATTGTTCCCATGGCGACACTTCTCCAACTTCCTATTTCCACCATGAAGAGTTTGTTTTAAAATTTTGCGATTCATGTTAATTTTAATCTGACAAGAAATTATAATGAGGGTCTCTTGTGATATTGTTAAGATTTTAGTCTGAATAAAGTTTTAATTAAGTTATGATAAAAATGAGTCATATTTATGAAAAAATTTCCTTGCCCCTGTTAGTGACTTTTATTTATGTGTTGTATAGTATTCTATTAACAAAGTTAATTGTGTAATTTGTGGTGCCTAAATCTACATAATTGATTCAGACTATGTTTTGGCATAGATTTTTTTTCGGGGGGGGGGGGGGGGCGGGGAGGGGGGGGCATGGCGTTGTGTTGCTTTGGATAAAGTATATAGTCCCTCATTTTGGATGCTGCATTAAGACACTTGTGCTACAGATTCATTATTTTTTATGCTTACACACCCAAACTTGTGCTTTTATTTTATTCCACAAAATAGCATGTTGTCAAATGTTATTTTATAACCACATTATGATGATGTCATGGAGGTGACATTTAACATATATGCAATTATATAGTTAGATGTGCCATTAAAGCTGATGATGTTTTAAATTTTGTTTTGAAGGTTACTTGAAAATATTTATTCAGATTTATGACATTTAAGCCAATTTTATATTACAATGATATCATATCATTGCAGTTGTTTCATAAAAGCTTTAAAGTTGAAAAGGCAAAAAAATGACGCAGAAATTGTATAACATTTGTTGCATAGACAGATCATATTTATTTCCTGTTAACTGTTTACTAGCTTACTAGCTTTCAAGGTATATTGTATATTATTTGTGATAATATACCTCAGTTAATATTATTATATTATATTTATGGTATAGGTTTATATATATATATATAGTATGGTTTTTTATATTTTATGAAATAATTTGATACATTATATCTAATGTAATGAAAACCTGTGTTAACCTATATAAATAAATATTTCAAAGTAGTTAAACCAATTGACAAGTCAATATGGAACAAGAGCAATGAAGAGAGAGAGAGAAAGAGAGAGAGGAGAGAGAGCTGTTAACTTGACAAGTATAAGGATGAGGGTTATTTAAAAGTGTCTGTATACTAAGACAGTATATAGTGGCGACATTATATTGTTATGAGAGATAGATAAAGGTGGTTACACATCACTGAGTTTAGCTGTCTTTTCATATAGATAGTCTTACTTCTTGTTTACCACTTACCTGTGAATCTCTATCAGGGGTTGTCTCAAAAGTATTTTAAAAAAAATTTATAAGGATGTTTGAGTGGTTTGTCTGTGAATGGTTGTGAGTTGCTTGATATGATGTGATGTCAGTGTTTGTGCTCTGTCTTTAATTGTCAGTATTTCTATCATGGGGATGAATAGTAAAAATATTTGCCCCAATTTAGCCGTTAATTGTCAGGATTTGCATTTTAAAGCATTTCATGGGTTTAGTGCAAAACTGTCGTAGCTCGGTATAAGAAAAGAGCTAGTTATGACCGTTTTGCACTAATCCCGCGATTTGTACTTTCTTGTTTTCACTTACTTTCTGTTGTTGTTCTTTGTAACTTTGATCTTAGTAATAAAATAGTGGATTTAAAAAAAGTTGATAAATGTTCCATTATTAAAATGTCATGTCAAGAGTCAGCTGATAAATGTTGATACAAATTACAATTGTTATAGTGTAATCTTTTAGTAGAAATATTTGTTTGGTTTTGTGTTGAATGTTTGTAAGTGGGTGTTTTTATTCACATTTGTGGTATTAGTCACCGATTAAGGTGTCTTGAGCTCTGGAGAACTGACAGTAAGAATTTATGCCTGTGCCTTCCAATACTCAATTATTGGTCATCTGTTACTTTTAATGTCGAGCCGTTGACCAACCATGCATTTTATTTTAATTTCTTATAAAACTGCTAAAAATAGTAATAACAACAAATTTTTTATCAATTGGATATCATACTAGATGTCAACTAATTATTAACATAGCCGCGGCCGTGGCGTAGTGGTTAGCATGCCTGACTTCGAATCTGGAGATCTTGGGTTCGAAACCTGGTCGTGGCAGTTCGTACCCTAAACATGAGTTGTCGGCCTCGTGGTAGGGTAAGTTAGTACTGGTGATAGAAAAAATGTCCAGGAAACCTATTGTAGGAAGAGCTGGCCATCTTATATATGACCTATATATGTGTTGAATACGATGTTAAAAAAAAAAATATATATATATATTAATATATATTAACATGGTTCTGTATTATTATTTTGTATTTAGTTTTACATTCTAAATATCTATATATATGTTTATACATACAATTTAGCAGTTAATTGTCAGGATTTGCATTTTTAAACCATTTGTACTTTCTTGTACTTTCTTTATACATGTATTATTGTATATATTGTATATTTTCTAGGTGGAACATTAAAGATCTATGGTGAAACATTAAAACCAGATGTACCATATAAGACATTATTATTATCTACTGCTGATACAGTTCAACATGTTATTAAAGAAGCTATGGAGAAATATGGTGTGGACACTGAGGATACGACGCAATTTATACTTGTTGAGGTACATTATACTCTATTGTTTTATGATACAGAATTGAGCTGAGCTGAGCTGAGCCCTGAGCTGAGCCCTGAGCTGAGCCCTGAGCTCTTAATATAACTTGGAACTAGCGACATGTGCTAGGACTCTAATGGAGTTTCTAACTACTAACTTGTTCTTGATAATTTTGCCCTTTACCATATAACATAATACACCAGGTTTGTGCTCAAGAACTTTAAATGGTAAACAAGTACATGTATAACTGTAATTTTTTATGATTTGTTTTTTGACAATTTCTGTTTCCTGAGTTTCATATCAATACAAGGGCACGTAATGATTTTTTTTTTCAAAACCAGAAAATTTAGGACATTTCTATTTAATTATTAAACAATGTAGGTCTGCACTACCATAAAAAGATGTAGACATATGGATTTAAGGTGATAACTGCTATTGATGTGAGAAACTGAACAAAACCCTAACATCATTCTGTCAGTTTCTGGGCAGCTTATTGTAAAATATTCTTGTAATTAACACAATCTCATATACACTGTAGTAATCTCACATACCTTGATATGCTTCATTTAAACTCTCTACATTAATTATTCATAAAATCCTAATTGTATAATTTATGCTTATAATATTGAACAAATATGTCAAATTTCTATATATTTTTGTAGTTAATTAAATATTGATAAGGAATTATAATTGCATGTGCCATACTGTCACAGCCATTGTTGTTAGAAATAAAGGTGATAATTTAATAACTATGTTACAATGTAGGAAGCTTATTTATTCCCATTTTGTTACTGTTTGTTTCTATGTGATGAAGTGATTCTAAGTTCCATTTTAATGACTACATTTTTAATTCAAAATCATGCCATTTTTGATGATTTTTAATTCCCAAATGTTTAATCTGGGAAGAAAAAGGTTCCTATACTAAGACAATTTTACTATTAAGACTATCAATTTGATAGTGGAACTTCACTGTACTGACTCATAAAACTCTAGTTTTATACTGACCTGGTTTTTTTTATCATATTGTTGATATGGATAGGCTCCAGATTTAAGTACAATTTAAAATTTGTTAACAGTTAAAACAAAGCATATCATTAATTTAGACACATGTTGTAAATGTATCATGATTTACTGGCAAACTTTGTTCCTATATTTGGTTACATGTATCAACACTTCAACAGTGTAGTATACAGAATATACATTACTGTAAAAAAAACATGCACTTTTTCTCTGAATGACTTGAAAAATTTACATAACCTTAATTTAAAAATAATTTTTAGCAGAGGTACAATACAGCACTTGTACTCCCTTGTTTCCTAGGTAGAGTTTCCCTTATGACTGAAGGTTGTTGGCTTGAACCCCATTCCAAACCATGACTTCAGAACACATTGTTTCTATTAGATAGTAGCTTTTGAGCTTGAAACATTCTTTGCCTCAATCCACTTGCCTAAAGCCTTAGACTAGTAAAATTGATTCTGCCTTATTGACCTACATTGCAAGAATAAAACACAACTATTGTATACCAGTTCTTGGTTTATTGAATATCTGGAATTTTAATATTTTTATTGTAGTATATTATGTACCTAGGGTAATCAAGCCAGTAATAACTTTCAGCTTAAAACACATCAAATGGGTCTAGTGTATAACTAGCCTAACTACATGTAAATATAGATGAATGTAGACCAGTGTTGCACTGACCCATTTACATACTAATATTAAGTCAAGGTTTACCCGCAAGACTGTAGTAACTCACTCATTTACTCAATGCACTTACTACAGTCTTGTGGACAACCCTTGAAATATTCAACCAATAATGTAACTTATTGATAAGTTTGTTTCTCACTGTTCTATTTAGTATTGGATTCCATATTCTCTTAATTTATTGGTAAAAGTTTCTTATAAATTCCTTTCTGCATGGTTTGAAATAATGTATAATTAATGTTGTTACATTGTTAAGATAATTATTGGATAGGTTTTTTTGCTTGAATAAATACAAGTTTATTTAAACATGGTGTTACATTTGTACTTTAGTTTATGTTAAAACTTGTCTGCGGCTTTATTATTATGTCTAGGACTTGCTTCATGCATACATTGACCCCATTGATTTAACTTACGTCAGTATTTTTGTACTCACTATTAATAATTGAGCATTTAAATCAGCAGGGTTAATGCATGTACTACTGACAGTTAAACAAAATTTACCAATACAGAGTTTTTATAGTTATGGACAAAGTCAGGCTAAGGATATTTGGAATATTTTAACTTAAAATTCATACAAAGCAATCATGATACAGTGATACAAAGAATTTTCTTCTGTTGTTTAATTATTTTATTGAAGGCTTTAAGAAACTAAATGGTTCACACAAAACTAGACTATCTAACTTTTTTTACATGATGTTAACTAGTTTTGCATTGACCAATCTGTATGCAGTATGTGGTTTACTTATTTTTAGATGTTCCCGTTGAAGAGCATTAATAAATAAGAGAGTTAATTTGTTATTCACTTATATTACATTTTAACTCCAGAACACTTTATTATTACATTTAACTTGCATGTGTATGATCCCTTAATTACCTAGACCCCTGTTCTCTGTTGATGAAACGAGATAAAGGGTTTGGTTCAATTGCTTTTGTTGTAAAACACATCTTGTTTGGAATGTCTGCAATCTTTGGTATTTTGTAAAATAAGACTAGCATAATAGTCTGTTTAGTTGTTAAACATGCTTAGAAATGGGCATTTAGTGCTTGATTGTGAAATAAGACATTAATTACTTTCATACTTATCTTGTTTATGTCTGTTTAATTACTTCATCAGTTTTTGTGCCATTTGTTGCTGGGTTGCTTAGATCACATATAAAGCATTTCTTAGATGCAGCAATCCTCATCTTAAGATGCTAAGCTCTTATAGGTGGGGCTTTACTTCTGTACAAATAAAAACATAAAATGATAATTGATAAATTAGATTCAGAACTTCTGAATTAAAACCAATAAATGTAACAACACTAATCTTCCTCTCTAGAAGAGACTTTTCTCCTAACAAGGGAGATAATGTTAGTTTATCTTCTAAGGGAGATAACCATTTATATTCCAGGGGAGGTAATTCCTTATATTTTCTCATTCAAAGGGAGACAATCACTATGGTATTATTGTATATTTCTAGGTATTGGTGCCACCAGGTGAGAGAGAATATCATGGTGGAACTATAGGTGAAGAAAGAATCATGGATGATGATGAATGTCCATTAGCTATAGCCATGCAACATCCACCTAGTAGAGGTAAGCAGGGTCAATACTTTGGATAGACATAGCCAGCTTAATAGGTTGGCAATATAATGAAATGATGCTACATGTAGTTAGATGAGCATGGGCGTAACACTTTGTTATATTAGCTCATTGAATGGCTGTAGGAACAGAGATCTAAGCTGTAGAATTGTTGATAAAAGGACTGTTGCTAAATGTTGGTTACTTCAAGTTTTACTCAAGTTATTAATTTTTCAAGTCAAATACTTAGAATACAAATTCTTAAGTGTAAGAACTGACCACAGGATTTTATTTGGTTACTTATGGCACCCAGTGATTATAACCTACAAGGAAGTGGAAAAGTCGTAACATTGCTCACTTTTTTTGTGTTATGATTTTATATATTGTCTCACTTTATTACTAAAAATTCTCATAGCCAAACAATTTTTGTATATAGTATTGTTTGTGCTTTTGGCCAGTGCTTTGTTTATCTTGAATAAACTTAGCTTTGTCTTGTCTTGTGTATTACCCTTACATTGCTCACTATTTCTTACTATTGTAGGTATGTTAATGTTTCAACTGAAAAGAAAGAATGCTGATATGATAAAACCCAAGTATAAAAGACAACGTGCTGTATCACATGAAGATTTGAGATCTACTAGAGAACCTAACACACAATCTACACCACCTAATAAACTACCATTCCTTGTGGAATTAAATCCAGGTTTGTATACACTTTAACAATTTAAAGTTAAAGGGTGCATTTCATTAAGTTCTATTGTCTGTTTTTTCTCAACTGCAAAAACATTAATTATTTCACAGTGACTTTGTGTTCTTTGTCTTACACTTGTGATATTGTGATTGTGTGTATTCAATCACCATGAAATTATTTAAACTTCAACAGTTGAGAAAAAATACTATAAATACTGAAGAGAAAATATTTCCTTCCCTAGTGTGGAATCTTTAATATCAATTAAACTCTGATAACTTGATCAGTGCTCAACATTAATTTTAAAAGTAGGTCACCCAATTGGACAACCTGCTTTAAACTTCACTTGCCTGAACCAAAATTAATGTTAACTAGCAGTAACAAGTTGCCCGAAACCCAAATATATGTTCGTCAGAGGCAATAGAACATTCTTTAATATAAGGCAACGTCGATACTACACTCTTAATATCTCAAGTAGTGTCACTTAATAATGTTCTAAAGTGAAGAATCACCTAAAATTGCTGTTTTCAGTTGCTAGATTAAAACAGTGTCAATGATTATAATGCTAGTTACAGCCAACTGAAAGCAACTCATTGACTAGACTAGCAAAATATATGCTGGAACAACAGTCATAGCTAGACCATTAGATGGATGGTTTTGTTGGAGCCTCCATGAATTCTGAATATAATATATGCGTGATTTGATAGTTAAAATTTTGTATTATATTACAGATGGCACAGAAAATTTGAAAGGTAAAGTACATAGATTACATCTAGATGTTACAGAAGTTGGTAGAGAGAAATCATTATCTACAAGTGGACAACATTTACAGGTAAATATAGACAATGCTCTTATACTGGTTTGAACCCCTCAAGATTATTGTTATTTGTTGATAGTTAAAAAATCTAAACAAAATTCCATTTTTGCCTTTTGTACAGTGGCATAGAGGTGACATGGAGATATATTTAATTTTTATGACGTAATAGCTACTGTGTGGCCACGTAAAGCTATTACGTGGCCACGTAAAAAATTAAATATATCTCCATGTCACCTCTATGCCACCATACTTTTGCCTGTCTTTGCTTTTGACTTTGTTGAAGTTCCTGATATGTTTGCTGACACCTTTTTATACTTCACACGTATATAAGACTTGCTTATCTAATTGATATTAATGAAAAAACTTATAACACTCCATTCTAATTCATTAGAAAAATGTTGATTTCTAATTGAGAATGTTTGAATTGCTTTCATTTGGTGAGCCATTTAAAAGGGTCTTCTTTATTTGATTAATATCCTGAATAACTCTTTCCAATTAAGTTTAAGCTTATCATAGTTATGTCCCTTTGATATAAAAAGTTTATCCTACTTATTTAGTTTTTTTAAGCTTTTTCATTACAAAACCAGGATAATCTACCTGAGTATCTAGTGATTTATGATCCTGTTTGACCTTTAACCGTACAAGTATTTTTTTAGACCTTTTGTCATCTTGTTATCTCCCCTTTCGAAGAAAATGCAAGATATATTGTTAGCTGTTACATGTATATATTATTGGCTTTGCTTGCTGTTTTTGTTTTGGCTATCTATACCTAATTTTCTGTTTTCTGACCATTGTTTCACCTATTGGTTAGATATTTATTATTTTCTCTGTTTATCATTCCAGTTATTTGGTCCTAACATACAACCAAGACATTGTGTAATAGCTCATGTAGAAGGTATCGTAACAGTAACACCTACTAGTAGAGAATCGGAGACCTATGTTAATAATCAGCGTGTACATGAGACTACGTTGTTACAACATGGTATGACTGTCAAGTTTGGAAAACAAAATGCTTTTAGATTCTTTGATCCTTCTCATGATGAGGTAGGTGTATGGTGTTTGTACTTGTTTCAATCATGTTTTGGGTCATCACTTTGAGATTTTTTTTTTCTCATGTGGGTTTGTCAAATTTTGGTTTAAATTGTTGTCACATGGCTATACACCGCTGCAGTATAATATATATTTAACTTGCCCTTGATTTAATCTCATCAAATAAACTCAATAAATAAACAAATTTTATGTATTAATCCAGTTTGAATTATAAACTTATGGTATAGTTTACAAAGTAAGCCTAGCATAGCATACAAAAGTAAGGGAATATGCATATATGGCATTTTCAATCTTGAAAAGAATATTGTTTATGTATTGTAGAAACAAAGGAAAGGTCAGATGCCACAAGAACTAGCAAAAAGACAAGGTGCTGGACCACCATTTCCTAATAGACCACAAGAAACCAACTTTGATATGGATGGACGTGTTGAGACCATGGCTGATGGTGTTAGACCACAACATCCACAAAGACAAGAAAGTAGACAAAGTGGACATAGTAGTTTAATGGACGATGTTCCTAGAGGGTATGTCTATGTTTTATCTCAGACTTCTGAGACTTGGATATTTTTGTTAAAGAAAATATATGGTGAGGAGCTGGTTGAATGACCGTAGGGTTCCTTATATTGTGTTCTGTCGTTGGATTTTGACCAAACCTGAATAATTGCATGATGACATGTATGTAAAATGTTCATTGTCTGACATAAAATTGTGATAATTTGTATTTAGTCACCTTGAAGTTGACTGCAACAGGGTAACTTCATTTTGATACAATAAATGGTCTGAATGTTTGTTTTTCACCAAAATAGTTCTTATGAGTTCTACAATAAGTCTGGCCCCAGTTTCACGAACAAACTTAAGTACAAACTCAACAACAGACTTAAGTAATATTGGTCTCAGAATAGCATGTAATTGAGTTTGGATGACTATTATTACAGGGCTCAAATTTAACAAAAAGTTATATTATCTATGTATTATATCATTTATATTCTATATAATTTTGTGATATTGTATTTATTATAGTTCACCTCGTGATGGGCGACCAGATGGTGGAAAGTTTGAAGATGCATTACCTGCAAGTTTGGAATTTAGAGATGACAGTGAGTTATTTCCCTTTGTTTTATAATTTACCTTTTATAAAGATGAGTTATTTCCCTTTGTTTTATAATTTACTTTTATTAAGTTCTATTCAACTGTCAATGGCACTTACATTAACTCTCATTAAATCTAATTTCATTTATACTGAGTAGTGAAGTACTGAAGTAAATATTAGCATCGACTGGATAATGTGTGTGTCACTGACAGTGGATTAAAACATAACCATAAAATACTCAGCAATCTTGTTATACTTCTTTATTTGGGGTTGACATTTGGTCATCATACTTAATTACTTAAAATGTGCTTATCTTGTGATACTTTTGATTAAAGGTGTTCTGTAACATTTTCATTCTTAAGAAACATAACTTTTGAATATATTAAGCTTATTTTCGTGACTTTTTACTTCATGTGACTTATTTGTGTATTTTTCAGAAGAGAATGATTTTCTCAGCACAGTGATATTAGATACGAATGCATCAGAGACACAATTCAAACTCTCACCTACATATACAATGTATTTAGCTGTAAGATATAGGTTATCAAGTGTCTATAGACCAGAGCTTAGTCCATCAGATAGAGCTCATAAATTAACTTCTGTTGTTAATAAAATAGCACAGATGATACCACAAGCTATTCAGGTTAGTTGACTCTAAAATTCAAAATCCCCATATTTGATATGTAAACAAGGAAAAAGTGTGGTACTTAAACTCTTACCTTTTCCATTGAGTAAAGCCACAATAAGCTTGTAATAACTAAGGGCTAATTAAGCCCATTCTTTTTTATTACTCGGTTAGTTTAGATGATAGGGCAGTTGTCACTGCTGGATAATAATTTAGTAGGGGTCCTGTGTTTGAGTCCCACTAAGGGTAATATACCAGTGATTAGCTAATAGTTTCATTATTGAATGAAGAAATTCCACTAGTGTGTTTGACTTGATGTCATTCAATGTAATGCTGCAATGTAAGACTTAATTTTCTTTATTTATCATAATTATTTTAATTCAGCCTATAGCAGGGTCATTTCAGCCATTTTAATTCTGTAAGCCAAGGTGCTGATAATAAACTTAAATCAACTTATGTATTACAGGATAATCGTGATAATCCAGCCACTCTAGCATTCTGGATGGCTAATGCTTCGGAGATATTACATTTCTTTAAATGTGACAATGATATACATCCATTCAGTCAAGAATCCCAGGAGATGTTAGCTGAGGCTGTACAGATGGCATTCCATCATTTAGTTAGATGTTTACAATATGATCTACAGAGAACACTACCAGCATTCCTTGATGAAAATGATGATGATGGTGAACTAGGTGGGTAATTGTATTGTTTTGTTTTTCATTCAAATTTGCTTATCTGTTTGAAGGGTTTTCTAAAAATTATTTACTCAAGCTAGGATGTTTGAAATAAAGGTTATCCAAGGGAGATAACTTTTTAAATTCATTAAATTCATTTTCTATTTTTTTGCACTTTGAAAATTCAATATGTATTGAAACCTCCTTGCTTATGTCATGATTGCTGATTACCGTATATACTCAGTTGTAAGACGCATTTTTGACCCTCCAGATTTCATTAAAAAGTAGGGGATGCGTCTTACAAGCAGGGTCTACAAGAATTCACAGAGGAAAAGCTGGAGCCGAGTCAAACGGCGGCCATTACGGTGCATAGTAAAAGCCCGACCCGTTTCAAAACCGTATTCCCGTTAGCACATAAAAATTATTTTGTAGTTTATTTAAAGTATTTTGTTTATATATGCATTTGTCAATAACAACAATAAAAAATTTGACAAGTAAAAATAGACAATTGTTTTGTACATTTGTATATCATAATATGCCCAAGTTAATTACTGTTTGTCATCACATTCAACCGCCTAAAATAACAAACAACCATGCTTATTGCACAGCATTGTTTTGTTATCAGTGTCAATTTAATCCTTGGCTGCACTCGCCCAAGGTCAGGTATATTGTTAAATTAAGCCACGCGTGTCAAAATTATTTGATTGACAATATGTATTGAAGTTTTGATTGGTTAAAACAAAAGTGGTCCAGTCAAAAGTTGGTCTAAATTACGTCAGAAAGTTTGAGTTATAACTGTTAAATTACAATAAAGATTAAATATTAATTCAAAACCTAAGAACTCAGACTTTAATTTATTATCTTAACTGATTAAAGCTCCGTTGTATTCCGAGTACAATGAAACATATTTGTTTTCAATTGATTTAACTTACCTTTCAATGATAAACATCCATTTTCAAAAAAGAAATATTTACTTAATTAAAATAATGAAATGCCGGACAATCACGGATTTTATTCTGAATAAATTAAATAATGAATTAAGAGTACAGTAAGTTGGCTGTCGGCCAAGATGACCCACGCTATTCTAGGATTTCTGTTATATTTCAACACGGTAACTTTCAAAGCAGAGGCCTTTTGTGAGGATAAACTTTGGAAATATTTCAACACAGTCGTTAAGTCTATACATCAAAGGCCGATATGCCGACAACCTAGTATAGATCATAGAAGACCGCCATACCACACACGGCAAATGCTATACCTTGTTGTGATAAGGGATGTAGCCTTGAATCGTAACACATGTGAAATTAAATACTTGCCGTAGTTTATAAAACGTAACGAATTTATAGACAAAACTTTTTATGGCGTGAAAGCTGAGTCCTATTTGTTACGCATGACCTGCTAAACAACTATCACATTATAATTATTATTTGAAATAGCTACGGACCCGAGTTATCAGATTAATTAATAATTAATTAAAATTGTATTAAAATCAATTTTATCATTGTCTTTGATTGTCTTTGCCCGTGATATATTGGGGTATGAGTAGCCATTTATTAATACAATTTCTTTCTTATCCTATGGTTTTTATGAAGTTTTAAATTATGAAAATAACTTTTGAATGTATTCACAATATTTTAGATGAAAACTATAAAAAATTGACAAATTTTCGGCGATTTTGCCGACAAAATCGATGAACTAGTATCAGCCGGTACGGCCAAAATTTGGACTCGTCTTATACGAGGGTCCACATAAAATTCCCCTGTGACCAGCCTCAAAGTTGGGGGAGCGTCTTACAGGCAAGAGCGCCTTACAACTGAGTATATACGGTATGTTTGATTGTAGTAGGAGCAGTAGTCCACTGGTAGAATGTGTGCTTATGTCCTTGAACAAGAAATTTACATACAATTGTTTTACTCCCCACCCCCTGCAAATTAGTACCTGTTAGGGTATTACAATTTTGTTGTTACAATTTTGTCAGATGCATTTAGCGGAGTAAAATACTCCTCAAGGAGATTAATAGATCGATAGATACTCCTAGCCTTATGACCAGAGGTGACAGCTGTAAAGCTGGTGAATGTGCATGAGCATGATATTTATTTATTACATATTACATCATTCTTAATTATATTACTATATTTCACAGATGACAGAAGTAGATATAACAGAAACAAAGCTACAATGATGGACATACTAGATACATTATCATCAGCCATGAATTTATTACGTCGTTGTCGTGTCAACGCTGCTCTTACCATACAACTTTTCTCACAACTATTTCATTTTATAAACATGTGGGTGTTTAACATACTTGTCACTGAGAAGAGATTGAACCTATGTACAAGGTTATGGGGTGCTCGACTAAAGAGAAGATTAGGTAGAGTTGAAGCATGGGCTGAGAAACAAGGGCTGGAACTAGCTGCTGATTGTCACTTGTGTAGAATCATTCAGGTTAGTAGACTTTGGCCATGCTGTTTAAAACTTGTGTGACTTTTAACTGAGAGAAATTTTCAGAGATCTTTTTTTTCTTCAATAATGTACACTATGTATTCAGATGATTAATTTTGTTTAAATCAATATAAATGTTACTATAAAAAAGGACAGTTTTTTCATGCTAATATGTGGGTGTTGTGACATATTATGGTTTTCACCTTCCTTTTTTTCAAGCACTGATTTATCAATTATTCTGTTTTATTTAATAACAGGACAATTTATTACCAATAATATAAAATGAAAAATGTAATTTTCACTAGCCAGAATCGATTTTCACTAGCTCAGGGCTTTGGGCTAGTGGGTTACGGTGAAGACTGGTTATAACTGTTCTGCCTTGGTACTATTAGTGGACCTTTAATGATGCTTTGTCTATTTCTGCTGTGTATTAACTTTTAATTTGCAGTCATTGTTTGTATTTAGTCCATATCTGCCATGAATTAACCTCTTATTTACTTTCATTATTTTTTCTCTCATCTAGGCTGCCCATCTTCTACAAGCACCAAAGAGTAGTCCAGATGACATTGCTAACATAAGTTCTACATGTTTCAAGTTGAACTCGCTACAATTACGTGAGCTTCTAGAACATTATATCCCCGAACCAACGGAGCCTCCCATACCACATAATCTTATAGATCGTGTTGTATCTGTGGCAGAGAATATGGCTGATGATTTAATACGTACGGACGGACGTCAAGTACAACTTGAAGAAGATCAAGATTTACAGTTACCATTCTTACTACCTGAGGATGGTTACTCTTGCGATACTATTAAAGGTAAAAACCCTGAGTGATTTCGGTTGTTTCATTTTTAGCTCGACTTTTCCAAGAAAATGAGAGCTTATACATTCACCTGAGCGTCAGCGTTGGCGTTGCAAATCAAGGTTTAAGTTTTTACAAATTTAAATACTTCAAAACTATCAAAGATATTCAATTCAAACTTGAAATACTTATTCATCATCACTTCTTCCACCTTACTATCAAGGCCCATAACCTTGGCTCCACTGTTTTATTTATATGACTATCAAAACCCATAACAACGATTCCTAAGAACTGAGAAAAGTTGAGCGCGCTGTCTTACAGACAGCTCTTGTTTCACATTATTTCAACTCAATATTACTATTACAGGTTCAAACCCTGGTTTATAGTGTTTGTTGATTGATAAAGCTTCATTTTCACATTATCATACCCCCGCTTCGAAGAAGAGGGGGGTATACTGTTTTACCCTTGTCCGTGCGTCCGTCCGTCTGTTACAAAATTTCCGTCGCAGTTTTCTCAGCAACTACAACATGCAGCAGCGTAATACTTTGCATATTGCTTCATCCCATAGTCCCATGTGGTGTAAAGCGATTTCATGCTCCTTGCTCATCTACTTCCTGTTTGTCGCATATTTTTAGATTTTTTTACTCATTAATTTAGCGCATTGTTTTCAATTAATTGTTGGATTCTTTTGAGAATGTCAGTTTTAACAATGGACAGTACAGACCAAGGTTTAGCAATTTATGGTTCAACATTTTTGTAAAAATGTGTTATTTTTATACAGGAACTAGCATCAAAGTTCCATACAGTGTGGCTATTGGAGACTGTCTCCGCTAGTTTACATTGTCTTTATGTAGATAGAACAACAAAAGTGTTTTATATTTGATATTATGTACTTGTCCTAAACACATCCTTAGTTAATTTTAGTCTGATTTTTCAATGAAAAAATTTGACTTGTTGTTTGGCAAAACGTGGGCAGGCGGGTGGGCTTCCAGTGTTGTTAACAATTGCATTTAAGTTTTCAGTTTAGCATATATTTCTGCCATTTATTTTCAGATCTTTACAAAACTTCATACAATGATAACATACTATGTGATGAACAAAATTAGAAAGTAACCGCAACTCTATCTGGCTTTATAATAGATTATTTTCCTTTGAAATTTTTGGGTTAAAGTTTTTAAATCTGGCTTTAATGTGGTTTCCACATTACATTTCTTGTCATAATTTATGTTAATATCTATCATACAGGTGTACCCAATGGTTTAGCTGATTTTATAGAACCATTAACTAGAGCAGGTTTATGTCGTATGGCACATCAACCACAAGCTAGTGGTCTGTGGACTGTACATATGACAGCTGATGACGAAGCTTCACAAATATTGGAGGTAAAATTTCCTAGTATTTACATATACTTAATATAATATATTGTTGTGCCAATGTAATAGACTATATCTGGAATTCAAATATTTGGGTTTTCCTCTCTGGTACAAACAAACTTTCACCGTTACAATGAAAAAATGGGTACAAATAACAATAGGATTTAATCCATAGTTCGTGCTATTTAGCAATAATGTGTAACTAACTTTGTTTGTACCGCCTGGGCATGGACGGATAAACCCATAAATTTGAATTCCGGACTAGGTCTATTACCTTGTCTTTAGTTATCTCCCTTTATGTGTAGAGTTGAATGTAGTAGATGTTATACTTGTAGAGTCAGGTAGAGTTATGTCAGTTTTTTCTGAGAAAATCAGTGCTTTCTTGAAGGTTAGAGCTAGGAGAGGATCTCTAGACACTTTGGTCTCCTTTTTTCTAAAATATTTGTTTTGTAATATATCAGTATGATTTTATTTCATTATACCCCCGCTTCGAAGAAGAGGGGGGAATACTGTTTTACCCTTGTCCGTGCGTGCGTGCGTGTGTGCGTCCGTCCGTCCGTCCATCCGTTACAAAATTTCCGTCACAGTTTTCTCAGCAACTATACCATGCAGCAGCCTGAAACTTTGCATATTGCTTCATCCTACAGTCCCATGTGGTGTAAAGCGATTTCATGCTCCTCGCTCATCTACTTCCTGTTTGTCGCATATTTTTAGATTTTGGCGGGGGTATCACTAGTGAGCATAAGCTCACAGATTTACTTGTTTATTATTGCTGTTTGTTCTGGTTAGTGTGGAAATTAAAGACAATACATTTGCTGAAGATTTCTGCTAATAATATTAATAAACATACTTTGACTTGACGATAAAAATTATTTCTAACAAGTTAAAAGTATTAGATCTTCATAAAGTTGATTGGATAGGCATTAGTTATGCTTAGCTTATTATTATAATTATATTGAGCTACCCTTTGACTTCTATACCTCCATTGGTCTGACTAACCTGTCTTTTAACTTGTATATAACCTATAGAGTCTTGTTTTGTTTGTTAATTGATGTTAAATGGTTTGATTTGTGTATCAAATTGTTTTAGTGTGAGATAGTTTTAGTGGTAAAAAAGACTTCAGTGTTTCATATTACATTCTTTTATGGCCGTATTACTATTAGACATTGATTAGTTAGTTATTCATTAGAGAATCTTGCTGTCTCATTATGTTGTCTGGTATCTAAGGTTACTATAATATATGATTTTAGAATGTATATGTAGGTAGTTAATTATATGTATTTCTTATACTGTAGGGCAATTGAAATTTAAATGTTAGGTTCTCATCAGTTTTATTTTTCAAAATGGGTGATGTGAATGTCTTATGCTTTTTGATTTTCTTTTTTGTTTTATTAAAAAAGGGGTAGGGACAATTTCATAGTAAAATTGACATTTTGACAGTCACCTTTTATATGTCATAAAGTGAAAACAGTCAATGTACAGACATTTACATATCATGTTTAGTTGCCATGGTTTCTTGATATTTTTGTCTTTCTGTTTTCCTTCCTAATTATCTCCTAGTCTAAAGGTATTTCTTAGAAGTGAATGTATTTTGTCTAACGCTATATATATATATAGATACTGTAGGAAATTTTATATTTGATATTTTCTAATGTAATGTATATATTCCGTTACATCTTTGGTTAGCATGGCAACTTCTAAATGTCACTGGAATTAACTCAATATGTCTGAGATGTGTTTGTTTCTAACTAGTCAAAAGGTGATATTTGATGGTATAACTTGTATGCATTACCACTGTTTGCAAGTTGAAGGATGAATTTTTTATTCTATTCGCGTTCAGCTTCTCCAAATTTACGCTATCATAGTCGGTCACCATCACCTTTACCATCACATTTTAAGGTAGGGCATCAACATTCAACTCTGCTATGTATAATGTATTGTGTCGCATTTATTGTTATGTTCAAGTGTGTTAAGATGTGATTGTTTGTGTCTGCGTGTAAGTGAATGTTTTAGTAGCAACTACATTGAAGTGTTAATGAATGTTGGATATTGTATTTGAATGGTTTCAATTTTCTCTGCTTGTGTGTGACATTATATTTGTAGTTTCATTGTTTCAGTAGTTATTTTAATTTGTATATTAGATTCATGATGAAAAAGGATTATTTTGAGTATTGTGGTCATTGAGTGGTCATACAGAATATTATTTTTTTAGTGCTTTTTGAAATATTGTATAAAAGTAAAGAAAATCATGTGATCTGTATGCAAGCAAATTAATTATTAGAGTTTTGTTCTATCTATTACGTAGTATAATAATTCTTTGAATAATTACTTGACAAAAATAGGTAAAAAGTTAATTTAAACAATATTTATTAGTCGGATTTTCAACGAAAAAAATTCGTATTGCTCAAAGTATTGCTCAAGCCCCGTAATAAAGAATCTGTTCTGTTCTATTCTGTTCTGTTTAATGTCTTAGGGTATGAGTTGATAATTTTACTCATCGATTTTAAATATTTATATTTCCGTTAAAAAACAATTATCATAGTTGTAATTGTAGGAATATAAATGTCAATAATAGAGAGGATTAATTATTTAAAGTTATATTATTGCATTTGTATTTTAATTGAATGGGCTTAATTTATACGAAGTTTGATCTCTCTAATAAATTCTTAAACATTCTGTTTCCAATAAAATGATTTGAGGCCAGATTGGTTTTTTTAGAATTTGAAATTAGATTTTTTTGTTTGTTGTTTTGAATAATGGACGTAGAAATTTTAGACATTGCATTGATAAAATGATGATTGTAATGAATAATTTATGTGATCAAAGTTAGGTAAAATTAATTTTTTGTTTTAAAAGTATATTTGAAGACAAGACTGTGAAAGGATAGCTCTGAGAGATTTTATGGATCTAAGGGACATGTTTTTAGGAATATATTTATAATATTGGTTCATTAATGATTCAACCTGGGTCTGTAGCGGACCAGGATTTTGAATCTAGTGTCCCGAGGGGGGGGGGGGGTACGGGTTGAAATCCTACCCGGGGAGGTTATACTCTTCCATGAAAATTGACAAGTATGTCAATTTTCCTTTGCTAATAGGGTATATGAAGAAGTTTCCAGCCTTGTGGAAGCTAGGTTAGGTGCGCTGGATGCTGTTATATGACCTATACAATGTGTTGCTATGGCATTAAAGCAAACAAATAAATAAATAACATTAATTGATTCAGTGTTATTTTATAGCATTTTATAGAAAACTGTTGAATTACTTAAAATCATTTAAGGCTGCTTTTATTTAGGTCTAGGCTTTTAATCAATTATTGAATCCATCTGTGTTTTATATGTAAAATGGACAGAAATTTCTCGTTTTTTTTTAATTAGAATATGGACTATGTTGAAGGTCTGAGGAGCTGTAGTCAATGTTAAGACTGATCCTTGAAATTATAAAAACATATATTATTTGCTATACTTAATACTGCTATAAGATACCATGATTGGTTTAATTATAATAATTACATTTTCATTACTATGACAACCATGATTATTAGCTAAATATTGTTGAAGATATTTTACTGTATCAGTTATACTTTATCAGGTTAACAAAGGTGAAATACATGGTATACTTTACTATCTAAGAAACGTTATACAGGGGCGTATCCAGGATTTTTTCCTAGGGGGGGGGGCAAACTTTTTCTGGGGGGGGGGGTGTCCAAACTTTTGAACCGCAACCTCATTATAATACACAATTTGCAAAAATAATGCAACATATTAATTATAAAAAGTACATAACCGATAAATCTATGTTAAGCACAGAGAAAAAATACTTCATGCTACTTAAAAATAACTTACAGTCATCAAAATACACTAATGGACAGGTACATTTTGGAATTCTAGGAAATTCTCCCCCTGACCCCCCCCCCCCACCCTGCTGGATCCACCTATGTTATATGTATAATTATCAATGTTGAATTACACATTATTGTTACCATAGTATTAGGCATTTGCTGTTTTATACATTTATATAAGTCAAAGCACTGTAGCTATGAAATTTGTTTGGATTAAAACATTGGCAATTTTTTAGGACTGGAATATTTTCTTTTTTTCAATTTTAACAATTGACCTTTGATTTTAATGGCTAGTTTCCTACAGTTAAAAGGGTCATCACTATTTTGGTGCAATTCCAATAACACTTTCATGGTATTTAATTGAAAAAATTGTTGAAAGTTGCCTTAAGCAAATAGAAAACACACGTTAAGGATGAGATGATAATGAAATGACATGAGGGAACTAAAGTGGGTGGGGTGATAATTGAGTTGTTTATAATATGAGATATTAATCAATAAAACATTTTTAGATTGGTATGGTTACCACAGAATGATAGAAATATCATTTAGATATATGATACTATAGATACATGTATAAAAAATAACTACAATATTGTTGAAGCTAGTCAATGTGATACTTATTTTGTTACCGTTTTGATGACACAGTAACTTTTGTGAATATATTGATACTTTCTGTGACTATCATTGGTGATATTATTCAGTATGATAATATCATAGATACGTTTATGATAGAACTATGTTCTTGTGAAACTAGTTGATATGATATATAACTTTGTGAAGGTTTTTATCACTTCGTAATGTATTAGTTTTAGTGAATGTAATAATGTGGGTTTTTTTTACATTGCATTGTGGTTGTATTCTGATGATAATTTGTAAGGATAATATGAATAAAAATAAAATATTTCCTAGTTTTTTTTAAATGTCATAAGGCCACAAGTTGATGATATGTTCTACGGATTTTTCTAGAAAAAAAATGGGGCGAGCTAGCGAAGAAAAAAAATTATAAAAAATCTTAATTCAGTTGCTTTATATAGCAGTTTGACCAAATTTTCATGAGCGAGAAATAAAAATATTTTTTTGTAAAAACCGTCAAAATTAAGGTGCGAGCGAATCGATAGAACATAATTATGATCAATTTGTTGTGGCCTAATGATAATAAAGACTTCATTCAACAAGGTTACACATTTGGATAAATCCAATCTTCCATGTGTGTGAATTATTGAGTAAGATTACGACTGGTTAATGATAATTATTTAAGGATAATAAAGATAATGTGTGTGTAAGTACAATTGTATTATTATATGCTTACCAGTGGAATACCGGGATTTATCAGTGAAATAAAAATCGATATTCCACTGTTTTGAAACAATGAAAATAAATTTGTTATTTTTCACTGTTTTGATGAGCTGTTCTGATGACATATCATTCTTAAACTTAAAAAGGCCTGTTTAACTTTAAAGCTTATAGTAAACAGAAAATTTGTTTATTTCGGTGTAAGATCTATTTATTTCACAAGTGAGCTAAGGATATTATATTTTTAATCGTGTCTATGCCACTCGTGAAAATATTGCATCCTTAGCTCACTCGTGAAATAAAAAACAATCTTACTCTGAAATAAACAAATGTCCTCTAAATATTTGGGACAAAAAAGAGCCTTATATTAAGACTGTTTGGCTTTTGAGACCATTAATTATTATTATAATGGTATTAATGGTAGAACTTTCCTGAACCTTCATTAATCTGCTGTGGTGCATTGATATGCTCGTAGAGAAATCATTTTTCACAAATTAATAATTTATAGAATTATTGATATTTTATTTGCTGTAATTATACAGCAAAGAAAACAAAGGTAAACATAATACGTATGAATATTTTATAAATGCTTTAATAATTACTGGAATGAATATTGAAGTTAAATGTCAGGCAGTTATTGGGTGAAATTGAAAGTATTTTATGATGGGATTTACTCTAGCTTAGGATACAAATCCAGTTAATTGTTATATCTGATCCTATAATAATATTCTCTTTAAACTAATGAATGTCATTAGTAAGTTATTTTAGTAAGTTATAAGTTAAGGATACTTGTATATTGATATGTAATTATATAGTATTTTTAATAATTGAAATTTTAAGAGTTTATGTTGAAGACATTGACTTTTGTGTACGGCAAACTTTAGGTGATTGTGGAGTATTTAAGAAAGCAAGTTGCAAGTGAAAGTCTATCATTTTTTTTGGAAGACAATTGTGTCATTAACAATTATCGATGCAAGATAGTGTATTTATTTTATCATGACTGTTTGGAAGGTCTGCAAATAAACTTGCAATGCTTTCTGCTTACTTAGTAATTAGTTTGTCAATTGATCTGAGTATACGGTTACATGTAAAAATAGGATTAATCCACTTAGACTTCAATTTTGTGAAATTTTGTATATAACTATGATACAAAATTAAAGTAAAGTTAAACTATAATTTTATAAAAATAAAAGATTATTTAGGCCTTAATGAAGCGTGAATATTAGATGAATATATAATATGTTTAAAAGTGCATATTTTTAAACAACGTTTAACAGAAGTAACTTACTATGAAGTTGTGTGTGCAGCGTAAGGACAAGTTTAATATTAGTTTAAGAGTGTGAAACTTGAATGAATTAAATGTCTAAGATATATATAAGGTATTTTAGACCCCAAAAAGGAACTGAGAAATTTGAAATATGTGTCTAAAGCTGGGTAATTTTTGACACTAACTATTGCTAGTAACTAATGTTAGTATGACGTCATGTGTGCAGCTCGTAGATTACGTGACAAGTTCAAGGTCAGTTTGAAGGACAAACCTAAAGAAGTACAACCTCAAGTTGTTAGAGTTGTCACTGAACATGTTGCTAATGTACTGAAGAAACAAGTAAGAAAATGAATTATATTGTTTGTGGTCTTCAATGTTGTTGCTTTCTGTTCTGCTGTTGTTTTTGAGACCAGTTATTAAATTTTCTTCTGTTTTTTTAGTTGACCTAGTTATTTAAAAATGACCTATATGTTTAAATAATGGTTTATAATTTTGTATAAGTTTGTATATTACCCTAGATATTTTAATGTTGTTTTATAATTTTCAATATTGACCTAGATACATGTATTAGACAGATGATTTTGTGTTGAGCTAGATAATGTGTATTGACCTAGTTATCTAGTGTATTTACCTAGATATTTGTATATTGACCTAGATGTATGTTTGTTGACCTAGATATATGTTTGTTGACCTAGATATATGTTTGTTGACCTAGATATTTGTTTGGTACAATATTCCTCATTGTACTGTCTGGTCACTATGTAATTAAAATTGAAGATTGTATCAAGTTTATATTTCTAATGCTTCCTTCCTGGTTTTAAATGTCATTCTCTGAAATAATGTTTACCTTAGAGAGGAGAGAACACATACAAGACAAGTATTGATTGTAGAATGTGATATGATTAGATTCCTATCATCTGCTATAGTGGAACCAGTGGTTGTTGAACCTAGATTGTTTGGTTAAGACTGATCTTTACGTTGTTAATGTAGTCGAGTATGTGTCATGATAGTAACAGTGTTAGTTTTTATGTTATTGTTGTGTTATTTATGTTCCTTCATTCTTATTTAATCAATGAATTATATTTAATGAATGCAGTAACATCTACAAGTACTTAGATGTAATTTGTTATACATAATGTATAAGTTTAAGGTAGTTTTACATTTGACATTCATTACATTATCTTTGCTTTCAAGTCAGAACCTGGTAACTTCAATTCCAAAAAGTGAAGTTACAAGGTTTTGACTTGACACCGACATTATGTGGGGATTCTTTATACCAAGTTGTAGCACTGGTTGAATTTAATCAGAACAAAGGTGTTTAGAACCAACTCATATTACCCTTGATTTAGCTATGTGGCAAGTTGTCTGGGTCTGTAGAATCGCAAGTTAAAGGTGGATAGAACTGGTTTTAAGTTTTAGAACGCTTGTGAAACCATGCAGGTGTTGTAACAGTTTCCTTAAACTGTGAAAGCTATATATGGTACAAGCATGAACTGCTTAACCAACATTTAATTAAAATCTTGAGAATTGATTTACTATAAAACCTATGACATTTATAATAATGGTGTTTATACTATAGATATAGCGTTAGTTTCTAATCAAGGAGGTAATTTGATACAGTTATAAAAGTTATGTCAATTTATTATTTTATGTCGCTAAGCAATACTTGTTGTTAATATTGCATTTATCATTGTAGCTGACATTTTTTACTTCATTGATCAGACTTCATGTGTACAGAATGATTTTCTCTCTTGTTAGAAATCTAATGGCTTATCGTAATTTTCAGGAATCATTACGTGAAAGAAAGGATCGTGCTCCTGATTCTCGTCTCCAAGGATCTCAGGCGTCACCACCCCAACCAGGTCAACCTCCTCTGTCTAAGGAACCAGAAGTGATCACTGTGACGTTTAATAAAGTGAAAGGAAGTATGGGATTGAGTATCGTGGCTGCTAAGGTGAGTTGATTGTTTCCATAGCAACATTTTATTCTAAGTTAAGGTATTTCACAAGTGGATTGGATGTTGGCGTGGTTGTTTTCATAGCAACCAATTATTATTGCTTCACTTGTGGATTGGATGGCAGGTTGAATTTTTACATGGCAACCCACACTTATTACGATCAGATATAACTATTTTACTAATGGTTATTTTCTGATAAGTGGATCTGATGGTTTTCCTTTATTGTTCAATTGAACTTTGATTTATAAGTCAGTGATTTCACTTTTTGAAATATTCCATATTAATATCCCTATTATGGAGCTTTGTCTAAAATGGCAGCATTCAGCCCCATGCTGATATCATTTCAGTGGTTCTGACTTCACTGAAGGCCAGAATGGTCTGGTATCACAATTCACTTGCAGATACACTGCCCTACTCCAGAGTGATAACAAGATCATGAGATCATATCGTGACAGTCTACGAAATTAGTGGGTGTCTGGTTGCTTGGAACAACCAATTTCTAGCTCAGGCAACCCAAAATTTTTTTTGGCAACCAAATTTCTACAAACAAGATATAGTGCTAGCTGTTAAAATGACCTGTTCGGGGAACCACTTTTATATCCTAATTTCATTGACTGTTGTGCTAGTGTATATAGGACCTGATTCTAGGACCTGAGATCGGTGTAAACTGTAGTTTCATTTTAAATAAATTTTCAAGTGGATTGAGTGGCAGGAACTACTGTATTGACTTTGAATATTTTAATAGTAAACCATGCCTTATGGTCTTTTGTGTGCCAAGTTCTTGATGTTGTTTATATAATTTGTATCTTATGTGTTTTCTCATGTTGACCCCTTCAGCTCTGATTTTGCATTTTATACCAAGGTTTTGGATATAAATAGTTTGTGTCTGTCTGTTAATTAACTAGACAACATTAATGGGTAGACAATATGGAAGTAGCAAGTTACTGTTTCCAGACTAATGTATTGATTGGTTATCCTTCATTGTATTCTAGACAGTAATTGTTTTATATTGCTGATGTATTTGTTAGATTTATTTTTTGTCGTGGGCTTGTGGCCGTTTTACTGGCTAGTGTTGTGTATGCTTTTTCATGTTGGGTATGTAGGAAACAGTCAGTGTCTGTGACAACATGAAGAGTAAATCAATTATAGGAGTGAATTTTACACTTGAATGTAATGATAATTAATATTTTATAAACCTGCTTCTGTGGTTCAAATTTAGGGTTTGAGAAGGGGCGCCGGACAACTGATCTCTATATTTTAGCTGTCACAGTTAATTATTTGGTTCACTGGTCTTAAAAATGGTAGTCCTGGACAAATACTTATTTTTCAGACTGGCACATTATGAGTCAGATGGGTTTTTCTAGATATTTTTTCTAGATATTTGGACAAATGCACAGCAGTGGTAGACAGTTGATTCTTAGATACTTTCCACTTCATTTACTATTATACAGTTATTTCATGTGTGATAGGGAACAGTCAAACTGTTGGCCCGAGGTGGAGGGAATAGTGTTTTGAACTGTTTCCCGAGGCCGTAGGCCGAGGGAAACAGTTTAAAGCACTATTCCTGACATCGAGGGACAACCGTTTGACTGTTCCCAAATCACACATAAAATAACTGGTTTATTACCTGATCAATAACTATTTTAACAGTACTTGACATGTTTAAAGCGGCTGGTAAAGTCTAAAATCCCGAAGCAGTTACTTCCCTTTACATAAGTACAGTAACAGTTCGTGACGTCAATACGTGACGTCATAACGTGACATCAGAGCACGCGCGGGAAACAGTCAAAACTATTGACCGGTCAACAGTTCACTCAGAAAACAGTTAAAAATATCGAATTACACTTATATAAGCAATCAGGTAATAATGTCATATAGAATGATTTCTTTCTCATACTTATAGTCTTCAATAGGTCTAAGTTTTTATTCAGAAGTACTTGTATGGAATACCCATCAAGTAGAATGTTATGTCATGTTTATATTCTCAATACATGACTGTTTACATTTTTAATGGAGATCTTCTTTATCACCCCCTGCCCACACTTTCCTTGCTACTATAAGGACAAGTATGAAAATAGCAAACCCAGCTGGAGGTTTTTTTTTGGGGGGGGGGAGTTTCCAGTTATTACTTAAAATTTCCAAAAAAAGCATACAAATGTTGCAAATAAGCTTCAATTTTATATTGATGGCGACCGAATCAAAACCCTTGAGAAGTAAGAAATCCTTGCTTGGACCCTTATTTAAAAAAACCCTTAAGAAATTGGAAATCCTTGCTAAACTTACCCTCAGTTAAACTATCTTAACTCCACCTTTGTATGATAAGATATGTTTGTATAACATTGTAATGATTTTTGTACCCCAAGAGTTCTCCTGATAGAATGTATGTCTTTGTAATGTTTGATCTAGTTATACAATGTAATGTTATAATGTTTTATTTGCTCTCAATCTACTATGTTATTTAATGGATCATTTCAATATTCTCATTATCATTGGTTCATCTTTGAATATTTTGTTTTTTCATGTCATTTCTTTTGTACAGTTTGTTTCCCATTAAGCCATTGGCATAATATGAGTTAAAATATTCTCTTTGGTTGTTATACCCCCGCTTCGAAGAAGAGGGGGGTATACTGTTTTTTATACCCCCGCTTCGAAGAAGAGGGGGGTATACTGTTTTACCCTTGTCCGTGCGTGTGTGCGTCCGTTACAAAATTTCCGTCGCAGTTTTCTCAGCAACTATAACATGCAGCAGCCTAATACTTTGCATATTGCTTCATCCCATAGTCCCATGTGGTGCAAAGCGATTTCATGCTCCTTGCTCATCTACTTCCTGTTTGTCGCATATTTTTAGATTTTGTTAAATGAAAGTTACATTATGATAGTCATATTTCTCACAGTGGGGGTATCACTAGTGAGCATTAGCTCACAGATTTACTTGTTTTTCCTCTGTTTTGATTGCAGAAGACACTTTTATTTGGTTTTTAGACTTTCAGCAATTTGGCCAAAAGGCTTAAGTTATACCACAAATGGAAAACTATTCTCGAAAATGCCTGACCAGTTTAACCTGCCAAGTAATACATGTGTCCCTGATTTACTACCCAGTTAATTTTTAGTTTTTCTAATTCCTGTGTCACACTGCGTCTGGATTGAACTGCAAGTTGTGATGTAATGAAACTCTTGTAGATGTTGTATCAATCATTCCTCAGCTTTTATACCTCAGCTTTTAGACCACTAGGACTAACAAAATTATGAACATTGATAGTAAAATTTGCAATTGTCTTTAGTTAAGCTCTAATGACAAATCATTTTTCATTCAGGCAATCAATACTAAGTCTGCTTTTTGATCCGATCTTTTACAAAATAAATATTAATAGCTCATAATTTAAAAAGGGCAGTTTTGAAGCAACCTCTTTCAAAGTTTAAGTAACAGCCAACAATCATGAAAATTAAATATTTCATATAATACCCCTGTTATACAGTACAGTAAAACACAATTATTGTTATATTTAAAGAAATAATAACCTATTGTCAACATTACATTATATTGTATGAATGGAAAGTAAATGATTTTTTTTTAAATATGGATAGTTTAGTTATACTAAATCTTTAACATTGCTAAATTACAGTTCTAAGGCATAGTTAGCTTTGTATACATTGATATCCAGTGGCAGGACTTGAAATGCTGTTAGTCGATAATGTCTGTATAGTGACCCTTACAAACCCCTGAATTTTTTCAAACTTTGTGTTCTAACAAAAATAATCGGATCCATATCATGGTTTAGATACAAGAACCCCCTACCTCCTCCTAGACAAATGTAGCTTTTATCCTCTCTGTCTAAGCTGGGTCTACCCCTGTAAACAAATAAACTGTCTAGATAGTTGCTCATATACTTTGCCTACAGTATAGTTTTATCAATTTTCTATATTGAATATTACTATTTGTTCAAACTGTTAGTTTTCATGAAAATTATAATAAATTACACAATGTATACTATGTTTTTGGCACCATATATAAATTAACTATATATAGAGTTGTATAGCCCAGCTCTATAATTGTCTATGTATGTTAAATTTGGAGAAACGTTTGGTTTTACGAGATTGTGGTCGTACATTGGGTCGTACGCTGGTTATTGATTAGTCGCTATACAAATTATTTATCTTATAACGGTGATTTAAATACAGTGCTTCAATGTACTTCAATTATGTTTGGACGATTTAAAATAATTGTATTTGAATTATATTTAAATAACCTCTGGATGTAATTTTGTTTTGAATGTAATAAAAAGTCAAAATTTTGAATGACATCGGTCAGTTTTTCAACTTGTGCAAAATTTTCCATTTCGAGTATCTGATAGATTTTTGCCACTTAGACAAATATGTTTTGAAATAATATTGGATTTTATTGTGACTTTTAAATTAAAAATGATCTTTATGATACAGGTGTCTAATATGAACCAATTAGCCTGGAACGTAAATTTTATTTTCAGACTTAAAAGTTTATGAAATGTTGAAATCAAAGTTAATTCTGTATGGAATTGGTTTCACTACCATAGTTATATAGGACCTATGTTGTGCTATATGTTGGTATAATATTATAATTCTGAAATTATATATCTGTGGTTACTTTGTTAATGAAGGGAAGTAATTAGTGATTTGTTATAATTTATTGGATTCTGTAATGAATATTGGAGTTTGGGTGGTGCCTTTCTTACAGTATTGAATATTGGAGTTTGGATGGTGCCTTTCTTACAGTATTGAATATTGGAGTTTGGATGGTGCCTTTCTTACAGTATTGAATATTGGAGTTTGGATGGTGCCTTTCTTACAGTATTGAATACTGGAGTTTGGATGGTGCCTTTCTTACAGTATTGAATATTGGAGTTTGGATGGTGCCTTTCTTACAGTATTGAATATTGGAGTTTGGATGGTGCCTTTCTTACAGTATTGAATATTGGAGTTTGGATGGTGCCTTTCTTACAGTATTGAATATTGGAGTTTGGATGGTGCCTTTCTTACAGTATTGAATATTGGAGTTTGGATGGTGCCTTTCTTACAGTTTATTGATTGATATTAGTTGGTGCTTGTGATTGTTTCCAGTTTGACTTTTATTGGATGTTTGTCTTTAGTTTTGTTTAAAAATACAAGTGTTGCTATATTCAGTTATGTTGTTTATTGTTAGTGGGTCTGAATTTTAATGTTGTTTTCCTGTTGTAGTTTTTATTTTGTTTTATACTTAAACTTAAACCATCGTATGCATGTCAACATTTTAATCTTTTATAAATGCCAACTGTCTTTCCATTAACATAGTATGCAAAGGTTACTCTCTGTTCCTTGATAGGTAAATGAATTTTTAATATGATTTTTATGCTAAAAGCAGGATCTAACTATGGACTTTTGGAGGGGTAATTTTTACTTGGATTTCCAAGCCTTTGAAAGGACTGTCTTTGACTTGTAGAAGACATAACCTGTTCTATCTTGATTTCAAGGACATTCCATGGTTTTAGTTGTACATTTCTATACATTGTACCCAGATGTTTGAAACTTTAAGCTTTAGTTACAGTTTACTTAAAATTTAAGTATAAATGTTATCAGCTCACAAAAAGAATTAACTTTTATTTGTATGTTTATTATACACTTATTCTGCCAAGATTTTACCTCCATTTTAGAGAGTATACTACTGGTTGCTGATAATATTGTGTTTTCATTGGCTTGTGTAAATATTAGCTAATCCATGTGAACAAAAGGTGGCGCTGTGCCTGCGATAAAAGTTAATGTTTGCGATTAGTTTTGATTTATTCTAATTTCTTGACCTGAGGTAACATTTCTCTTAATTTGATTGGCTGGGTTTGTACAAGTTGTTGAAAATACTTTCAGGCTTCTTGGAGTTTATGGAATCTGTAGCAATTACCCTTGTTTATTTATAGATTTTTAAAATTTGAAAATCAGATAAACATCTGTCTTGAAAGATTATCTTGATTGACGATCAAAATGTATCCAGCTCAATGTTGGTTTTTTTTGATAGTTATGAAAATTCAATTAGACTACCATCTTGCATATTCAGGTATTGTTACGTCACATGGGCATGCCTTAATCAACTGGCCCAAAGCCCAGGCTCGTGAAAATTGATTCAGGACAAATGAAAATTGATTCAGGACAAGTGAAAATTTATTTGGGCTAGTGAAAATTACTAGTTTTATATAGTCAGGCTAGTTGATAATATTTCTCTTAGTATTTAACTAAAACAGCCCGACTACGCATGAAAAAATTAAATGTGATGACTGAATTGGATTGCAAAGATCTTGAATGGTCAGTGCAAGTTTACAGAAGTTGCTTAAATGATAATTTGAAAATGTATTTGAAAGTGATACTTTTGTTTCACTTACCCATTGAAAGAAATTATGGATTGAACCCCTCCCCTTTGGAAAAAATTCTGTGTATGGTTAAGTTATCCTTGATGGCGTTTAAATGTCCTTGTAAAGGTATTGCTATTGTTCTACAGTGTTTAATTCATTAAATGGGCGTGTATTTCATTCTGATCTTCTGAAGATTTTAATTTTTGATAAAAAATAATGTTTAAAATTTTTTAACAAGGCGAGACAATCATGTATACATTGTTTATACATTTGTTTCAACAGAAAGGTCTGATATGTTAGTGGTGGTAGTGAAGGGGGGTAGGATCAGGGTTTTGGTATTTTGTATTCGTTCAATATAAATACTATTAAACGAACCAATTAATAAACTAATTATGATTACAATATGTATCTATTGTTTTAAAGTTGACAATATGTTAAAGATAGGATTACAAAATGTTGGCAATATTTCTATTGATTCTCAACGAAGATAAATTGGTACTTAATTGTTCAAGGGTATGATAAGAATTGGAGATAAGGGGCTTTGGTTTAATTGAAGATTTATTGTACAGCTTTAGTGTTCTATTTTATTTTTGATCTTTTATTTTCAAATATTTGAAGGTTAACCTAAATTTTAATGTAATTTATACTGTTTGGTCTAATTTTGATATGATTTACTTCTATTTTATTGCTATTATAATTGTACTACTGGCAGTTCTTTAAAGTAGTTCAGTAATTAATATAATGGTGATTTTGACCTTGTTTTGTGTAGAGCATTCTTTCATAATTGTTATCTGATGCAATTAAAAAATCCAATAAGTTAATGAAACTTTTAATAATCTCTATTTATATTATACACACTTGGTTCAGCTTCCTTGTCTCCCAGCACTAAGTAATTAGGATGATGATTCTCTCATAAGAAAATAGCAAAGTAGGTTTTACATGACTTTCAAACCAGCTGGGAACAAAGGTTTTAGTATATTCAAAACAGCCACAGTCATATTGTGAACATGTATTTAAGGTTTTTTTTTCAAACTAAAATTCCTCATTCTTTTATCTCACAAACAGCCTCTCATTTATTTGCTTGTTCAACCTTTTTACTTATACTTTTACCCACTTTTGAGTTATCTCCCTTAAATTTATTTCAAGCTAAGCCAATTAGACCCTTTTTCCAAATTATTGTATACTATTTAATAGATTGCCATCGTTTTCTGAAACAAGATGAATCATGTTTCATTATTTCCTAAATTTTAAAAAATTCTCACCTGTTACAGCCCTTTGTCATATTACATTGGCCCCTATCTTGTCTTGTCGTGCATTAAGATCTTTGATCCCTTAATTGATGATTAGATGATTGTTTTAGGGGGTTTTGTTGTATTGTATTAATTCTAGTTTGATGTCTATCTCAAATCACAGACTTAGCGCAAAATGGTTGTAACTCACTCTTTATTTAAATTGAGTTACAACCGATTGCGCTAAGCCCACAAAATGCCTTGTGTTAATGATCCCATATGCCTCCATTGTGGTCTTAGATTATAAACACAAATGTTCAAGTACTCATTGTGTGGAGGTCTGGTTTGGTGCATTAATTATGTGATGGAATTTCTTATATAAATCTTGGGAAATTTATTACAACAACAAAAATGCTTGTACAACTCTGGGTAAAGTAAAACTTTTTATGTATATCCATGTTTCTATAAAAAAATCTATTGTATAGCTAGGGAGTCATTGATATACAATTTTACGCATTTTTAATCCCTTGTTTTAGCAAACATGTTTGAATATATAGTATTGGTAAATTCAATTCTTGCTGTCTTGGTTGGTGCATTCGTTAACCTGGCTGATTTAAATACTTGATATTTGTTCTATAACCCTGTACATTAATATGAATGTTACAATGGTTATCAAAGAAATATTAAGTATTTAAATCAGCACAGTTATTTGTGTACCACTGACATCTGAAACTCTTTGAAGAAACTGTACAAATTCATGCAATGTATGAGGGTTTCATAAATGTTTTTCTTGGTGGAGTCAAGCAAAAACATCATGAGGGAAGTACTGTGGTCAATAATCACTTTTGTGTTTAATCAAGAGTAACTTAAGTATGTTTGTTTCTGTATGTTGGTTTCCTTAAAGGACATGGTTTTTGTCACTAATGATATTAAGACAAACAGACTGACTTCAGTTTTTATTGATCAATTATTGACCTTGTCTTCAATGCAGACACATGTTTTATGATATGGCAACTTTTACTTTAACTGTGGATATTGAGAAATGGATTTTTTGGACTTCTTTAGGTGCTTTTATGACTGACATGTATTTGGGTTTGTTTGGTGTTAAATTTGTTCTAAGATTGATAGTTTGGCATTGGTTTCTGATTAGATGGAAAGAGGAATGTTTAAATGTGTGGCTTTTCACAAATCTCTATTTTGGTTTTGATTTGGCATCTCCTTTGACTTTATTCTTGTATGCACTTGGCATCTAACATGACTGGAAGACACAGAAAGGTGTTGCAGTTCGGTCTATTCTGATCTTAAGTTGGCATGATCCACTGTGGTACTATTATTTTTGGCATCCTTATCCTTGAAGTAAGTGAGAGGTGTTGCTGTGAGCTGAGGCTATAAGCAGTGTCAGGTTAAGGTGTTTTTACAGCATCAAATATTCACTTTATTGTTGTTTACTTATATTACAATGTACTTAAAAAATTTCTTTCTTTCTCACTCAATTGTTTGAATATCAAATTGATTTGCTGTCAAGCTGGGTTTGCCTTAACCTTTCGATGATTGCAATTTGTTTTTTGCCATATATGGGTTTTTTATTGCACTTTTTTACAACAATGATAATTTATGTATTGGAAAATGTGTCATTATCAATTCATTGAACTACATTATGTTGATTTTGGCATTAAGACTGTTGAAGTGTACAGCTAAAAGGTTTGTAATGTAACAAGTTAGACTGTAAATATCATCTTTGTTAATTGAGATTGTTTCTTGATCTGCCATTTTCTAACCCCGCCCCCTTTCTCTCCACTTTTCGGCCTCGTAACTCACGGTGATATATTTATTATATTATCTTCTGTGTATAATTATATGAAGATGAAATGTATATATTTGTATAAGGTGTATTTTCACTGAACTCAGTTGAATATTAATCCTTGAGAATTGATGCTTGACTCGATCGTTTCCGGTGTATTATATAAATTGAGTGGGGTTTTTGATCGGCTAGTTTTTTTCTGTTTATTCAAATCAATATGAAAGTTTGAAGATAAGGCTTTGAGTAGAGGAGTTAAAACTGTCTACTGTAATAATGTAACCAAGTTTTATATCATTTGAGGGCGGTAATCTTTGATATTTATACATAGTGCAAATATTGCTACATTCTCTGTACTTGTTTGAGATTTTATCTTTTTATCGACAGTAGTTGAAATTTTTTACGGAACTATTTTGGCTGAAAGGTTTGTGATTTAAAATATTTGGGTATTTTTATTATTTTTGGTTGTATTTCTTAAGATGTACTTCAGTTTTGTTCATTAAGCATATGAATTTCTGAATAAAAAAATATGTCATTTATTTGAAATGGAATTGATGCATGAATGATGAGTGGTTTTTTGCTTTAAATTGGTGTTTTGCTGATGAAACTGTCTTGGCTATGAAGGGTTAGAGTCTTGAGTGAATGCCGTGCACTTATTAACTTTCTTGGTACACTGGCTTGGCGTTGTATGTCTGTTACTTTAGTACACATGAAGGCAGACAAAATAGAACTGTTTGAAGCATTACTGGATAATGATGAACAACTATTTGCAAGTCAATGGCTGAATTGAATCTTGTTGAATTAAATTAGTGTCACCTTGATCGTTTTATTATTTGAAGTTCAATGGAACTCTGTGGTTTGTGCTAAAAGTGTCTGAGGTAGAAGGTAGTTGATTACAGTGGATTCGTGCCTAGTACTGGTGTATCCCAGGAATGATGGTTTAGTGATCTGTATGTCTCATAGGACACTCTGACTGCTATGAGGCCACAACAAGTTGATCATGTGTTCTACAGATTTTCTGGAAAAAATTAGGCAAGCGAGCGAAGGAAAATAAAAAATCTTAATTCAGTTGCGTTATATAGCGGTTTGACCAAATTTTTATGGGCGAGCCAGGAAATAATTTATTTTTTTTGAAAAACGGTCAAAATTAAGGTGTGAGCCAATCCATAGAACATATGATCAACTTGTTGTGGCCTAAGGGAGCATAAATAAAAAATAAGCTAGAGCTGTATGAAAGGAGCTAAAATTAAAAACAAGTCAGAGCTGTATGACATTATATTATGCAGACTTGTGTCGTGAGATTTTTATGCGTAGGTTGTTATGTAATCTTAAACTGAAGGATTTTACTTTCAAACATATCAAAGTTTTGATTGATGTATATTAACCACAAGTTTTAACCATGACTCATGGTTTCTATACAAACTTCAGTTTACAGTTTAATTTTTTAATTACAAGGACAGATATGGCATGAAATTTGATGTTCAATACATGTTTACATTTCTAAGTGCATTTTCGTGAAAATACCCATTTATTAGGTAATACTTTGATTGTAACCCATGATTCATGTGTGAAAGAATCAACATTGGGACTTGTTTGATAAAGATTAGAGTATTTGAATATATAGTTTAAGATGAGCTGGGGTTTTTTTTGATGTTCATAGCTTTGAAATATAAGACTTGTCTTGTATTATGTATAAATGTTTTATCCATTATAAGATATTGGCAGAAAGTACAATTTTGATTTTATTATATTTTAATATTTATCAATAAAAATAGTTGTTGAAATTTTGAAATTTCATTTCATAGTCAATATAATTTATTAAATTTATGCCAGAAGTGAAGAAATCCTAATTTCACCTATATTGGTCTGCCGTGAAATCTAAAACCCACTTATCTAGTTTGTTAACAGACAGAATGTTTGGGTCGGGCAAGTCAAGAATAAAGTTTCCGTATGTCTGCTTGTATTATCTGTCAGCATCCTACAGTTTAAGGCTATGAAGTTGTGCATCATAATTATGTATATAGCAAGAAAAAAGTTTATAGGAGTTAAACTATGAGGGGACATCATAACATTGTCATGCCATATCTGCCCTTTGAATTTTTGTTAACTCATTTCCTTTTATTTATTCATGACATCCTATTGTGCAGTGTATTGTCTTCATTATGATTCAGCAGTTAATTATAGTTAAAATTTTGTTATGTTAATTAAGTCATTAAAATATTTTAAAATATGTTTGATTCATGAAGTATATTTTAAACTATGTGCTTGATCATATATGTATAATATTTTTGATGTTAAAAACCAGCTTTTTATCAATAAAAAAGGAGTTTTAAGTGAAACTTCTATGGAAGCTTATAGTTGAAATATCATTATATGGATTTATTATTACAAATAATTGGTAAGTAATTAAGGGAGTTTATTAGAGATGTTCTTTGTTCATTTGCCAAATGTTCTGATATGAGATAATTAATTTACTCAGTCATACAGTCTTGATGGTTCGAATTTTTTGATGAATCATTATTCATGTTATTGTATTCATATTGTGTTTTTCTGTTTGTTCTAAAAGTTGTCGCCATACAGAGACCGATAGAACTGTTAGAACCTTATACTTCCTATAATCTACTATATTTAGAGAACCTTACTCCCTATATTGTTCAATGCCATCCAATCCACTTATCCACTTTATTGGTTATTACATGCATGTATGTTTATATCTCGTTAAAATGTTCTTTACACTTTATTTGATGACAACAAAAAAGTAAAATCCTGATAAATTGGATGAAATTTAAACTTCTCTTTTGAATCCTATGACTAAGTAAATTATGCTTGTCGTTGTTGAGTCAAAACCTCATAACTTCAATTCCGAAAAGGTCTAGTTACAAGGTTTTGACTAGACAACAAAGTTGTGGTTCATACTTTTATGTTTGTTTCATATTTATATTAGTTTTATATTAATATTTATTAGCCGGATTTTTCAACTAAAAAATTTGGTTAATAGTTTGGGGAAACATGGGCGGGCGGTTGGGTGGTGGGGCATCCGGTGTCGTTAACAATTGTGTTAAAGTTTTTCTTTTCCATATATATCTGCCATTTATTGTCAGATCTTTATGAAACTTCGTACAATGATAACATACCATGTGATGAACATAATAAGAAAGTAACCACAACTCTACCTGCCTTTATTATGGATTATTTCCCTTTGTATTTTTTGCATTAAAGTTTTTAAATCCGGTTTTAATGTGGTTTCCACGTTACATTTCTTGTATTTGTTTATATTATATTTGTTATATATGTTTATATTTCCAGGGTGACGGACAAAGAGAACGTGGTATCTATATAAAATCTGTTGTATCTGAGGGAGCTGCTGCCATTGTAAGTTGATACTTTTTATACTTGTACAAAACATACTTCTTTGTCTGTTTATCACAGTTTATAGCACCTTTGACTGTCAAGTTGTCAACCCATGGGTCCTAGGTTCAATTCCTGGGCAGGACCTACTGGAGTTTGGTCTTGGAATACTTTGTACAGCCATTCTTTCACCTTCCAAATCCCTGGGCAGGACCTACTGGATTTTATGGTCTTGGAATACTTTGTACAGCCATTCTTTGACCTACCCAATTCCTGGGCAGGACCTACTGGTGATTGGTCTTGGAATACTTTGTACAGCCATTCTTTGACCTTCCCAATTCCTGGGATTCCTGGGACCTAACCCTGTATCAACTGATGTAGTTGATAGTCATTGATGAAGGTATGTGTTTAGTACTGATTCATAGCTTGGGTCTAGACTCTTGACATCTAAGAGCCTATTCAGGAACAATAAGTATGTTGACAGCTACAATATGACTAAAAAAACAGTACAACACCATTCATTACTGTACCTATTGTTCTTTCTATTTCATAATTAATAATATAAAGTCAAGAAAAATCTAATCCCAGAAATTTAAATGCATGTCTGACTATATATCTTATAGTAATAATTGATAAATACTTTGTCAAGATAGAATGTTTCTCACGGATGTCATAGTCAAACATCTCAGATATAGAATTGTACCAAGTGTTTGATATTCTACATGGGTGTTTGATCTAACATACTAATTATGTTAATATACTCATTTAAGTACTGTAATATTGATGTTTAATGTGAGGTCATACCGAGGCTGAAGTAATCATCTACACCTGTCTGGGTGATTAACTTTGATTGATTTATACAAGTTCAATACCTTGATATTTAATCCTTAGTGTGTTTTCCATTTATGTTGATTTTACATTTCCTTGGTGTTTTTATACCTTTGAAATGTCTCAGATCCATTTTCTTGAACAGTTTCAAAACTATGGTTAAGTTTCAAAATTATTGTCCTAACTAGATCAATTCCATCTAGAAGACACTGGTCAAAGTGGACATATGATAGTAATTCACTGGCATAGCGCAAAACGATTGTAACTCAATTTAAAAAAAAAGAGTGAGTTACAACTGCTTTGGGTTAAGCTTGCAGTATATGCTCATTTAATATATACTTGTTTTTCATATTTTTTTTATAACTGGGTTTAACGCCATGTCAACACAATTTAGGTCATTTTACGACGTCAAGCGCATCTAACCTGGCTTTCCTGGACCCTTGTCTATAACCAGTGCTCACCTACCCTTCCACAAGGCCGAAAACTTCTCCATATTATCTAATCAATGGAGGAAAATTGACATTATTGTAAAATTTTCATGGGAGGATATAACCTCCCAGGGTGGGATTTGAACCCGTACCCCCTTTGGAACACGAGATTCTGGATTCCGACGCGCTTCCAACTGCACTATTGATTCAGGTTATAAACTTGTTTCAATAGTGCATTTTGCATTCTTTCTGTTATTTATATTCTGTCAAAACTGGGTCATTTAAGCTATGGTCTCCTTACATGTAAATTGTGTATATATTAGGTTTCATGTCAACAAAGTGTCAATATAAAATTTATGTATTCAGAATGCCTCCCTGATCAAATAAATTAGATATTTCATATTGATAAATGTGCAGTTAATGCCTTCTGAACAATGTGTGCACTTAATTGGTTGTTTTACCGTATTTGGTAATAAATGGTATTTTTATTGCTGTTTTTGTTATGGGTTTGATACATATCAGAAATCTTTCAAGTGCAGTTATACATGCTTGTAATGTAATGTTTTTCATGATTATATATGGAAATACCTTACATGTAATATTTATATTGGTTTTAAAAATGTAAATGATTAAGGTTTTGACTCAGACTTGTCTTGTGAGTACCTTTGTTGTCCTTATAGTTCAAGGGACTAGAAACCAAGTATGGGGATGAAAGTTACTCCATTCCACCATCTGAGGTCATTTTCCCACCTACCACTGATTCTAAATCATGTAAGACAGTTGTCAGTCACTGACCAAATGATGCATCTACTAACTGGTTTACAGCCTAATCCAGAGATTATGCCTTTCCAGGAACAGTGAGTAGGTTGACTTGCCACTGTTAGATGACCTATACAAATTGGTGTTGCGACACCATTTAACCCTTCAAAAATCTCCCTAGCTGGTAGCTTGATTATTTGACCATTTGGCAGTTTAAGTTCTATATATATCGTAACAAAACAATTAAAAAGAAGAATAGAAACACTATTGTCAGGCTACTATGTATAATTATGTACACATTATATAAGATGTCTACAGTCCAGTTTTGTAACTTGGTGATTTAACAATGTGGTTTTAATTATATTGACATTTTCTTGAAACCTGTCAACTGTCACATGTCGTTAATAGTTTTTATATTTTAATAAAGCTATCTAATAATAAAAAGAAAGGAAGTATATATTTGTACACACCTAGCGATATTTTATGTATATTATGAAGGGCAGATGAAGACATCATTCATGTTTTACCTATAAAATCTATATTTTATTTACCTATAAAATTTCTTTACATTTGGTTATGACGTACATATAATGTCAGGTCCTGTTCAGAATGGAATGTTATGAAAAACATACAGTCTTGAAGACTTGATTGCCTGCCATTAGAAAAACATTTCCTCGTCAACATTGAATACATACATGAGAGTTTACTAAGTTAAATGTTATACTTCAAGCCATCCTAGGTCAAAGATAAACTTTATTTTCAAATTAACTACTGGCACAAGTATTTTTTATTAAACACAGAATAAAGGGCCAGGGTTTGAGACACAAACTCAAGACCCCTATGAGATCAGCACCCAGCAGTAAACTAGCTTTGATTTTGTTTCAAGTTTCATTATTTTATTCAATGTCACTAATAAAGTCATGGCCTTAATCCACTAACCTGAAGTCCAGTATTTGTGAAAACTGATTCAGGCCTGTGAAAATTATTACTGATATTTCTTTTTTTTGTTGTTGGGTTATAATGCCATAGCAATATTATATAGGTCATATAACAGTGGTCAGTCAACCTACTCACTGCTCCGGGAAAGGCAAAATCAGTGGATTTAGCTGTTAACCAACTAAGCACATATTTTTGTCAGTGACTGACGACTGCCCTAATAATTAAGAATGATTGGTAGGAGGGAGAATGGCCATAGAAATAATTTCATAACCAAGCTCCAAGAAAGTACACCCCACCCAGGAATTGAATCCACAACCCCTCGATCATTAGACTTGCTACCAACCGAGCTAGCCAGGCATAGTCTGGCTAGTTGATAATTTTGCCTATTGCTATCAGACATAAAATCAAGCTAGTTTTTTGGGGGAAACTTTAAAGCAATGGCTGCTAATAATTAGTAAGGAAGATTCCATTCATTGTTTGTGACAGTGTACTCAATAAATGGTGGAATTGAACATTTTAATCTAATATTAAACTGAAAATATTCTACATATTTGTGTTGATACATACACTTATATGGAAGTGTGACACATTCTTATGTTATGTATCTATATACAGTTGTCTATTTTTGTCCGTAATGTGACGGGAGGTATTCACTTTCTCTCAGATAGTGTGATAAAGTTTTATAAACTGTCCGAGACTGACCATTAGTGACTGATATTGGTAAGGTTGTCTTAAATAATGTATAAAAATGCTCTTTATGGAATTTACTGTTAAATTTGACTTGATTACCTTGCTGTATCATACTAACACTCAACATATTTTATTACCTAATGCTCTATATAAATGTCAATTTGCTATTTTTAACTGTTTTTCAACTATTGTGAGTGAAACCGGATTAAACCTGTTATGTTTTACTGCGCAACGCCACTGAGCATGAAACAGTTTTGACTGTTGCCCTCGCGTGCGAACTGTTGCCCTCACGTGCAAACTGTTTCATAGAGTGCAGTGCCTAGGGAAGTAACCGCATTAAAAAACTCCAAGCGTCCAATGAGCGAGATCATTGCAAGCGTCTTTAGAGCTACCAAACGAAAAGTAGAAAAAAAGTAAATTCTGTTGAAAATATCTACGATATGTCGCAGTTTGAAGACATTGAAGAGAGGGATCTCGAACTTTTGCTGAGAATCGGGACTCGCTAAGCACACGTATTGTCATCCGCTTCTGAAACTATCTTTATTGCCATGTTATATCTGTACTTGCATTAGGTAATAAAACACTTATTGCATGGGTGTTTGGGGAACAGTTAAAACTATTATCCCTCAGTATCAGGGACAACATTAAGAACTGTTGCCCGAGGCCTAACGGCCTCGGGCAACAGTTTTTAAGTTGTCCCTGATACCTCGGGAAAATAGTTTTGACTGTTCCCCAAACACCCATGAAATGAGTGTATACTGTCTACCAGTGGCACAGTTTTGCTACCCTCGGTTTATTGCTTTGTAAACAGAACAGAACATATCTTTTATTTTGTCACAGTTTACAAAGTAAATACATGTGAACAAGTTTTAACATAAATACATGAATACACCATGACGGTACAATTTCAAAAGTTAAGAGTAGATCTTTATAAATGTAAACATGATAAATGCAAGTTACAGGACTTGTGGGAATTTATTTCATTACCAAACTCAACGAAAGAATGCCCTGACCAGGAATTGAATCTGCCTTTTTTATTGACTGTTTAAAAGGACTGTAAACAAAAAAATATCTAATTGCTCCTGGAAATGATACTTTTGTTTACTGAGATCAAGTTGACATGTTGTTGTGTAATTTGATCTACCTTACTTTACTGTTTATTTCATATAATACAAAGTATCGTTGACCTAACCTTTAATCCAATCTTAAATTAATTAAATATTTTATGTCTTCTACCTAGCTACTTAAATGTGTCACACATTACATTTAATGTCTTATTTTGAATATTACCATAAAATCAACCCTGTGTTGAACGTTTAAAACTTATCAATAAACATTGTTGTGGACAAACAATTAATTTCTCATTTATTACATTCAGGATAATTCAACTGTTATGAAAGTTAACATTCAGACATTGTTGTTGATAAACTATGTGAGGATTGTTTGTCCAAAACTTTCAAGAATTTTCCTGTTTTTAAGATTTAGTCCGAGTTTTGTGTTCTTTTATGAAAGGTTACTTATGACTCTTCCTTAACATTTAAGTAATTTCATGAATGTGTCTTTGTGGTTTTTCTGTGGTGAAGAGTCTATTGTATTTTTGAAGGATTATTTTTAAAATAAGATAAATATTGACTCCATAATTTAGTCTTAATGTGAGGGGTGTAGTTTATTATAATTGATCAGGTACATAGGATCAGTGGACTTAGTGTAAGTTTGTTGGTAATTTTGTGATTAACTTTTTTTTGGATATATTCATCTTGTGCTCAATTTTGATCAATTAGTGAGTTGGATTTCTTCAGTTTTAATTTTTTGTTATAGGTGAGTTCTGTCACTTAGGATGCTTTATTTAATTGTTTCATTTGAATTATTATTTATGTGAGTGTAACAATTGTATTTTTGAATATTGTTGTTGGGTTCCATGAAAAATTTTGTTGTTGGTATTTTGCTAAAAAAATAAAATTCGTCCCAATGATTTAGTAACTTATTTAATTTATACCATAATATACCATGATATTATACTAACACTATTATTTATTGTAAGCTTATATTAAGAAGCTCAGTGCTGTATCATCTACTGATGAGAATATTAAAAAAAAAATATGATTTATAACTTCAGGATGGAAGACTACAAGCTGGTGATCAGTTATTAGAAGTTGATGGCAAAAGTTTAGTTGGTCTTACACAAGAAAAGTAGGTTTTTTATATTTTTATTTCTCTTATCTTTATTTCTCACATGTACTTTTTTTCTCGATTGTTAAATTTTGATGACTGAAAACACAAATGATTATTATGGATATAAATAGAAGAAAATCAATAACAATTATTCTAGATTACAGAGGATTATGGTTCAGATTTGATTTGTTGCTTTTACAACAGGTTGATAATTTGAAGTAAGTGACTCTGGTTGCAAAATTATTTTTTTCACATTGATGATCAGAGTTGTGCTTGTGACAATGCCAGCCTTCTTGATGCTGAAGATCTCAATCAATGGTCAGAGAGTTGTAAAGGGAATCCCTCATTTCTTACGTGACTAAGATTAAACTGCTGTCTCCTTTGAACTTTTATAATCACCATATTTAACAATGTATCTTATTGTCATCTTTTAGAGCTGCAGAACTTATGACAAGGACCGGTCATTCAGTAACATTAAAGGTTGCTAAACAAGGAGCTATATATCACGGTCTTGCTACACTTCTTAGTCAACCCTCACCAGTTATGCAGAGAGGTAAGATTGCATTTTTGTTTTTATTTGTGACTTGTGTTATGATAATGATAAATAGAATAACTGGTTCCATTGTTTGGCATCAAATCTTACAAATATATAAAAATTCATTGGAACTATTATTAGTTAGATATATTTGCTAAAGAAATTAGCTTGTTTTTCTTAACATGTGGATAAGTTGCCTCAATCTTGGAAAGAGTTGGTTAATGATGATTGCAGAATAGATAAAAAAAATGTGTAAAGGGAACTTGTCTCTTAGTTATCATAAAAGTTATTTTGAATTCAAGGTAAACATCAATTTCTTGGCATGGCGTAATTGGATTTTGGTCATTGAATAATTTCTACAGCCATTCTCCTTTCTACCACTGATTATATATCATACAGAACAGTTGTCAGTCACTGACAGAAGTATGGGATTAGTAACTGATTAACAGCTAAATCAAGAGATTTAGTCTTTTCAGGAATGGTGAATTGGTCGACTAACTGCTGTAATATGACCTATACAATGTGTTGTGATGGCATTAAACCCCACCCAAAAATAAAAACAAACACAGGAACATACCATTCGGAACAACCTCGGCGATCATCTACGAAGATATACCTCGGATATCAAACGTAGTAGGAATACAACCAAGTTATGAGGTCAGGCGATTAACCTCATAGGTTAAGTAGTGCCGATGTAAACAACCAACATGGCAGATCATTTTGCAGAAAGTATCGAGTACACAAAAAATGTTTAAGGATCAACTTTGATTTAAGTGAATATCAGTTACAGGCATTGAAGAGCTTTAACTGCCCATAATCTTCCGTCATTTTTGGTGTGTGCCAGCGTTCTATTGAGTAAACGTCGGGAACGAGGCTAGATTCTATGTTGGAACTACTTTCGCTCCTCGTGATATCCGAGGTGTATTTGCGTGGAAAATCGCCGAAGTAGTTCCGAATGGGAACATACATGATATGTATAAATGTTTCTGTGTTATATTTCAGCTTCCCCACAGAAAACACCAATGACACCTAGCAAACAAAGACCAGGTGAGGAAGGTCCTCCACCATATAATGGTATGCCAGAACATGATCATAGACCAGGTATGAAACCAGACACACGTTCATTACCTAGAGACATGAGAGGTCAAGGTTTACGTGGACCTGATAGTAGATCATCACCTGCATTAAACAGTATGTATAACTATATGGCATCTAGATTTTTAACCAATCAAAATGCACTGCACAATAGGAGAGCTATATTGCATGAAGAGCAACTTATGACTCATACTTATTTTAACGTCTGCTAGAAAAAAAATTGGCTGCTTGGAGATTTAAATCTGATTTAGAATTATCATTTTGCCAACTAGGTTAAATGAAATTTGATGGAATTTAATAATTTAGCTACATGATTTTGAATAAAAAAATAATCTTTTAGAAAATTATAAAGTCACAGTTGTTACTTGCAGTATAGCTCTATATAAGGTATCATTGAATATCTATTGCACTGTTGTATATTGTAACCATGTTGTTTTTTCTTGACTGTTGTTTTCAGTTCGTGACAAAACTCGGAACAGGAAGTCTTCAACTAAACGTCGTAGAAGAAACACATGGCATGATGGGATTGTCAATGACCTTGTTACCACAGCTGAAATACGTGACAAACGTGCTTGGGCCGAAAGTACATTTCCTGGTGTTCGTCTGGGTCGTAAACCGCAGCCAAATTTTCAATCCAGACTTGAAATTGAAAAATTAAAAACAATAGTGCCTCTAAAAGTATTAAAACAAAAAGTTGAAGACTTTGAATTAAGAGACTATCGAGCTAAGGCTGAGAAATTAACGCCCAAGGGAGAGTACTTTGGAATGAAAAACTTTCATCGGTCATTGTCTGTGGCTAGTTACTTTAGTTACGGTCTGTGGTACGGTTATCCTAAAAAAACTAAGTCTCCATCTTTACATGAACTTGTTATGTCTGAAGATGGAAGTGTTAACGACGATGAAGTGTTTGATGATTGTGGACTAAGCAGTAGTCGATCCGAAAAAGGATATAGTAGTTATAAACATCATACTAGAAGTAATTCTGATATAATTAGGCCAAAGTTGAAGGGTAATTTTGACAAAACACTGTGTGACAGAAAAATTGGATTTTAAATTGATGTTTTATTGTTTTAAATTGATGATTTCATAACTATTCGGCTTGATTGACCTTAGTCTATTTAATCAGAGACTTCATTGCTTTTATCAAAATTTTGTTAAAAAGAAATTATATATTTGAAAAATAAGAATTTGTCAGGTATATGCTGGACAACATCAAACATTTCTTGGACTTTTGAAATTTTGCTAAGGGATCATAAGGCAGTGATTAAAGTTGTGTGCAAGCATTTCTCTAGTCCGAAGTTTATAAGTTGTTAATGTTATAGCTGAACAGAAGCTTATGTATGTTAATAAGAACTAAAATAATTTAAATAAATCAAACCTAGTTGCCATTTGAATGATATTTCGTATGCGCTTCACTTGCTTGACAATGTTTTAATCTGCTTGTATATATTTGTTTTATAGGTGATCAACAACACATGTCTGCGGCAGAACGTCTGAGAGTTCCGTCTGCTGGTAACCTGAGAGATCCTTCGGGTCAATTCTCACATCCACAACAACAACATCAACAACAACCAAATCATCGACCCCAACATCATGGACCAATGGGTCGCCGTAGTGACAACCGTGATATGATGGACAAATCAAAATCTATTCCTAATCTACATATGGATAATTCATTTGACGCACGTCATGACCAAGGAATGATGAGACCAGCTCAGAGTGTCAGTGCCTTACAACGTAATCAGAACCCACATGCTGACTATTATAATCAGCCCCCTTCACAACCACATTCCTTGGACGACTCTCGTAGTCATGACTATGAAAATCAGCCACTTGATCCTCGTCTGAGAGTAGATCCAAACAGAGGTTATCCTAGCACTAGCTCTCCAGGTATGCACAACCGACCCCCGATGCAACAATCACCAGCTAGAGTAGCTCCTCAAAATTTCGAGAGACCACAGTCTCAGTATTTTAATCAACAAGAGCGACCTGAAATGATGAATGGTCGACCTAGATCAGAGGAGATCAACCCTGAACGTCTTAAAAACTTGCAGGATATGGATAGAAGTCATGGTTCCCCTCATGATAGCTTTGAGAACCGTACACCTAATTATAGCAATATACGACCACAGCCAAATTATGCAAACCAAGGGGAGATTAGAAAAATGGACATGGGAAATCAATCGAAACAACCAAACTTTTATGAAAATACATTACCACGGCAACAAGATCCTGCTCCACCATTCCAACAGCTCAGACGTCCAGAAGAGGATAAATCTAAGCCACCTACGGCCCCTAAACCATCTGTGGCACCCAAACCTAATGCACCTTTAGTTCAACCGGCAGAGATTCCTCGTTCTGATGTAGATAATAGACAGACACAGCCACACTTTTATAATCCACAATTACGTGACAGACCAGTGTATCCTCAGGCCTCACAAAGTTTTAATACATCACCAGGTGGTTCACAAAGTCATTATCAGAATACAAGCTTCCATGATGGTCGAGCTGATTTTAGAAATAAGTTATCTCCAGGTCATAATGATATGATAAAGAACCCTAATATGATAAATGACATTCCGCCAGAGTTACCTCCCCCACCTGCCATGGAAGACTTACAAGATGAAGATTTACCTCCCCTGCCTCCCCCACCCACTGTGGATTATAGACTTGATCAAAAGATTCGTGAAGAACAAAATAGAATGCTACAGCAACCATCTGATCCTAGCTACAGTAATCTCCCTCCACAGAATAGCAGGAACCAGCCATATATGAGACAAGGGAATCAGTCACTTCCTCCACAGTCTGCTGGGTACCAACCACCACACAGTGCTGCATACCAGCAGTCACTTTTATCGACTGGTTTCCAGCCTCAAAGTGTAAGTTACCAGTCACAGCAACAGCCACAGTCATTGCCAGTACAGTCATCAGCATATCAACCAAATCATGACTATCAGAACATTAGCTATCAAAATAGAAGTATGGAACATAGTCCGTCTGCTGGTCAAACCTCCCAGCAACCACAGAATCTGTACGAGTCATATGATCCACGCAAACAACAGTCTAATTTTAGACCTCCCATACAACCTCAGCAAATCAAAGACCAAAGAGAGACTATACTGTCACCATGGCAACGTGAGGAAAGAGAAAAACAAATGAAACAACAGGAAGAGGGTATTAATCGTATTCGTGAGATGGAAATAGTGGACTTAGAGTCACGACCTCACCGTACCCCACAGGAGGAAGAAAGGTTAAGAAAGTTGAGACTAGATGCTGAGTTTCAACGTCGATTACAAGAAGTACAAAATAAGGATGACGATGATGATGATTCTGATGATGAAAGATTTGTAAGTTGTTTTTAGTATTAAATATCTATAGTTCATCATTTCAGTCTTTGCATTAAATTTTTTAAAGCCATAGCTGAATTAATTATAATATAGTTAAGCGTAAATTAATCAACTAGCCTATAAAAAAATAAGTAATTTCCATTAACCCTAATTTTCTTTTGTCTCGGACTTCAGCATTTCACTTCTAAAATGCAACATGTACATGGCAGTTTGATTTTATGATTTTTGAATTTAAACCAATATGTAGCTGACCTGTATATGCACCTGCTTGTCTATGTCACCCTCGACATTAAAGGTTGTCCTATTGCTCTGACAACCTATATTTGGGTTAGAGCAACTTGTTTCTGCTAGTTAACTTATGATTCAGTCAATTAAAATAAATAGCTGGATGTCCAACTGGGCACCCTACTTTAAAAGTTAATGTCAAGCCCTGATATACATTTGTATATATTACAGTTAAGTGGTCGTGTTACTATACAAGGATTACAGGAAGATTTAGTTAAAAGTCGTATGAAGATGAATGAATTGGAACAAAAAAGACAATATGAAGATGCTGAGAAGGAGAAAGAAAGAATGCAGAGGTAACTATGGTTACTGTTTTGTTTGTGACTTAGATTTTAACTGTATTTACTAGATTTAGAACTTATGTATGGCATGATCTGATTTTAGTTTTTTAATAAATGTTGGTTTTTTATAATTGGAACATTTCAGATTATCCGATGTTGCAATTTATAGTGAGGGTGTATACTATGTATATACATGAAAAATTGACCTTTTGAGTTAAATTTTTTAGTCTTGACATGGTGTATTAATTTTGAACTAGAAAATGTTTAACAAAAAGTTGTTATAGGGCTTAAATCTCTAATTAATTAATAAATAGAATCAATAACTATTAAGATTATTGCTTTTCTTTTGTAAATAAAAAAATACTTGAACAATTATACTTCTTAATTTCTGGCTTGTTTTTTAACTAGACATTGTCTTATAATAATAATATATTTATTCAACCAGGCTTCATGTTTAGATATAATATATATCCCATCTTGCATGTGGACCTCAAGCAAGTTTGCTAAGATTTTTCCATTTCACTTAGAATAATGCTACTTATACATGTATATAGGGGTATATTGAAAAATAAACGATCCCAATCATCAAGTAGTTCTGTTAACGAGGAAGAAGTCTCTTCAATATCAGTGAAAAATGTTTCTTTAGGGTAATAAATACATTGTAAATTTGTTATCACAATGAGGGATGAATTTTGTGGTTGCATTTTCTTGTTTGTTAGCTGGATTGTAGATGGCACAAATGTTTCCATTCTGTAGTTTTGCACTTAGCTATGTTTGTTTGTATAGATGCTTGGAGTTTTATGTGAAAGAATTTTTTCTTCAATTTTTATTACATTTATAAAATGGTTTTACTGAGTATGGTATTAAATAATAAATGTTTTACTAGATGGAATTAAAACTAGGAACTTCATTTGCTATTGTTATAATTATAGATTTGATTTTATAGACTTAAAAAGTCACATTTTTAAAAACCTACATGTATATTCTAGTAGTAATTGCTTTGAACCAAAACTAATGGGAGTTTTTATTATAAAGTTCTACAAATTTCTTATGAAATAACAAGAAGCCTTTGAGATTCAATGACTTAAACAGATTCAGTATGATTCCTAACCACTTAGGACATTGCTGGAGGAATGTATTGCCATAGTTAGGAAATGTGCATCCTATGTGGAAAAGGTTGCATTTTAGTCATAGTTAGATCTTGCTTGTTATGTTTGTAGATTTTCATTGTGTGTGTAGGTGGTTGTTTAATTTTCTTTTTAATTCTTTAAAATCATTTGAAAACAAATTCATTTAAAGAATAGTGCTTTTTATTTCTTTGTCTGTCAGAGGTTTCAAGTATTGCAGATTTTTGCACAAAGCTTATACAGTTTTGTCTACTCAGTTATGTAGGTGATATTGTTCTTAGATTTTTGACTTTGAAATATTAACATAACAAAAGTCAATTCACTATAACTCTGGGAGTCTAACTTTAGATAAAACATCTGTTTGATTGGCATGTTTAAATCAAATAATTTGTATAATTTTTAAGCAATGTACACTCCAGGCTTTTTTCATACATGTAAGTCAAAAATATGATTTTTTGAGTTTCCTTAGTTTAGTTTCAACTGTCGGTGTTTACTTTGAAAGGTTACAAAAATCTAGTTGACTGGTTTTACAAAATATGTATGAAATAATTTTAACTAAGAATGTAAATACTGAAGCCATTTTTGTTAATTTTAGTTCGGTTGATTTTTCATATAGTTTTAACTTAGATTAGTAGCATTAGATGACATGGTATGTAGTTAATATGTAGTACAAGTGTTGTATATATTGATATTTCAGATTAGAGAGACGTATAGAAATGTTTGAAAGAGAGCGTGAAGATCAAAGAATAAGACAACAAAGACGGTTAGAAAAACAACAAAAAGAACAAGAGGAATATCTTAGAAAACAAAAGGTAGGAGTCATTAAAGTTTCAGATAAAAGTGCAGTTAAAGACTGCTTCTGTATATATGTTCAGCTGACTTTACATTTTTGTGTGATAACCCCTGAATGGCCCTGATCGTTTAAATCACCTTCAGGCAAGTGATCCTCACTGAAATTATTTACACCTGGGGGAAACAAATGTAGGTAAATTTCTTGCTCAAGGAAATTAACAGTGTCCTGGTACCTCTTGATCCCTAAAAGGGCATCCTACAAATGGACCACTACTATAGTAGTTATGTCTTGAATCGTTCTATATGTTAACTAATACAGTGAAATTCCACCGTTAGGATAATCAAAGTCTATGGTTTTAATAAATGGATGGTATTTTAGTTGTTTGACATATATGCATCATAGTTTTGATACAAGATGGTTATTGTTTTGTTATACTTGATTGTAAAGGATTCATATTACAATGCAGTTTGCTAATTTTCAGACTTAAAATCAATGCTTTGCCTATTTGTTTGAAGTAAAAATAGCAATTTTAGACTTTAAAACTGGAAATTCTCAAGTCTTGGCTTTTTCGGCTAAATGGGAGTAGGCTTGCACTTGCACTGATTAATAAATATTACGCAATAACTTATTGGTCTGTTGTGCCATCTATTATTATGCATTTTTGTCCTCTTACATTTATAAATGTTATGAAAATAAATAAACAATATATCTGTCTTTGAACACATATTGTTGTTGTTTTTCATGCGATACTTGATAATTAATACATATATTTTTATCTTGTCTTGGTACAACAGGAAGCCAGAGAACAACATAAGAGAGAAATAGAAGAAAATCTACGATTACAAAAACTTGAAGAAGAAAAATTACGAGAGAAGAAAAGATTGGAGGAGGAGAGAAGGAAGGAAATGGTACGTTTTTTTAACGTATAAATCCATGAATCTTGTGTCTGTAGACTTCTGGCCATTTTATGAGAAAGTCTAAAATTTTAAAAACTATTGAAAAGGCCTGACAAATTTAATTGGTGGCACAATATAAGTGCAGACAAGCACATGTTAATGTGTACACTGTAAACAATTTGTAAACCTACTCCATAAATATAATTTTTGTCCGTCAATGCTTCCTAAAAAATAGTTCTGGTTTATAGCTGTAGGTGTCAGAATATGGCAGGTGTGAAATTATTCAGGTGGTCAGAAAACATGGTTCTGTTGTTACATATTTTTGTCATGAATCATTTTCATTCATTAGTTTCATCCATGAAATATGTCGTTTCATTTGTTTGTTCTCAACTGACATTCAGCTATCCATCTTGTTTTACATTATATACACTGCCCTCCATAAATTCCTTCACACATTCACAGTTTGCATTGTACTTCAGTGCATTGTAAAATTTCAAAAAGTTGTGCAAGCAATTTATCATTAAATGACTTGGGTTTTTGCTTTTTGAAATTAGTACATCTTTCCTATGAATAAGAAATCACAACAAAAAAATCTCAAACTTGACTTTGGTTCATTGAGATACACAATGTGTACATTGATCATAGTTTCAGAGGCTGATAGATAACTTGAGCTGCAACTCAAAAAATTAAATGTACCAATAAAAAATTCCATTTCCATTGCATGAATAATTAATCAAATAGTCAATGACGTTATAAGTCTTCAAACTTGAACATAGAATTTGTTGCAATTAAATTAATTGTACTGTGAAGAAACTTTTGGAGGGCAGTGTATTATCAATGTATCTTGTTATTTTATGCATGATAAAACACATGGTCAATGTTTGAAGGTTTTTTTATACAATATATACTGTATATTCTCTATAAACACCTCGGGGTGTTGCATTAAGACTGTTAGATTATTAAGACAAATGATTTTGATGTTCTTAGTAGTAGAACTACACTGTATTAAGAAACAATTTTTTATGTAAATTGAAGAGTGTTTGATATCTTGTAGGAGAGACAAAGACAGAAGGAGATACAAGCTCAGAAAGAGGCTGAGGAAGCAAGAGCGAGGGAGGAGATCAGACGACAAGAAGAAGAATATCGCAGACAACAACTTGCTGAACAAGAACGTAGGCGTCGGGAAGAAGAACGTGAAATACGCGTAGCCGAGGAGAGGAAACGTCTTGAGGCAATGAATCAACAAAATTTATATTATCAACAATATGAGAACTTACCACCTCAAGGTTCACCTAAAAATATGATGTCTGATCCCCGTTATGGTCAGAACCAGATGGGACCACCACCACCTGACAGATCTGGGTATAACCAACGTAGAGAGGATATCACGGACAGATACAATGGTGGCTTTGGTATGAATCAATCATCACAATTCAGAGCAAGTCAGGAAAATATTCCCAAAAAATCTGTGTCTTTTAACCCACAAGTGAACTCAGAAGTTGGGCAACGTAGTCCTGGGCCCAATACTTCCTATCAACCATTTCAGAGAGCATACACCCCACCTGAACCACAAAATATGTCACGGACAAATTACTCACCATCACAGTCTGTGCCACCTGTTAGTTCAGTGTCATCACCTATTGTAAACAACAACAATGATGTAAAATATAGAACACAGGAAAATACACCAACTGTAATTGGGTCACAGGAAATTTATCGTGACCCAAGATCTAGAATCGAAGCCAAAATGGCAAATAAAAATAAACAATCAGCTGATAGGTTATCGTTTAGAGACAAAATGAAATTTTTTGCTCAAGAGGCAGGGGAGAATACTCCTAAAGAAAAACCGAAAGCTTCCACGAGTCAAAGACGTATTGAATCTCAGTTGTTATATAACGGACAGTGATTTTAAGAAATTACAGGAAAATGGTCTTTAATTAGAAAAGTAAGGAAGCTCTTCAGTGGAAAGTTAGCTTTTGGTTAACCGGTTACTGATAATATATAATAACTGAAGTATCAGCGCTATTAGTGCTCTCCCTTGTGTTCACGTGATGTGTAGATGTGGTGTAAGGTGGGTGTGGTTACTACAGGACACTCCCATTGAATATTCTCTCTTTGGGTGGTAATAAAGAACCCAAAAACTGATTTGGAGGTAAACAATGTTTGGAATTATACATTGTTGTATTGTTGCCATGGTGATGTTGGCAGACTTGTTGATAACGAATATATTCTTCACACAGATTGTCAGAAACGTCACAATCATTGATTTTACTAGTATTATGTGTAGGGATTTTTTTCGAAATTAGACGAAATCAATATGTGAATTTGTGATACGAGACGAAAGGATGGTTTAATTAAAAAAAGTGTGTGATTATACTAAGCAATAATATGCATCGAGACATTTTTATTAACACATTATTATATGAATATGGAGGTTGTACAACTGTATATTACATATGGCTAGCATTTATTATTGTACATAGATTTCTAAATACATATTAGATATATTATATATATTTTTCTTTACCTTTTAATCATTGTTGTTTTTTGTACAAGTACGTGTGACGATACAAAGTCAATGTTTATAGTATAACATGTATTTTTTTCACATTCCGTGTTAAGTTTAGTACAAAAAAGGAAATCATGTGATATTTCGTGAATTTGGTTGTTGAATCATTGATCATTTTTATCATTATATAAAAACATCAAATTTATATAAACTATGATTATTCATTTTACTATTTTTTTGTAATATGTTTTTTTTGTGTATTTTTGTGAAACTTAGTAGTTTATAACCAAGTTTATTTTCTGTACATAGGGTCTGGTGCAATACTGATAAGCACTGGGCCCCAGTAGAAATATTTAACCATGCTGAACTTAATCATTCTTGCTAATTGCTTCTAAGTCTCTGGCAGTTATTTTTTATTTCCGCAATTTAAGTTACATGTATTTTGGTAGATTTCTTAAAAATTAATGATTGGTTTTCAGTGATTCATATTGTTTAACATCAGCTTGTAGTATGTGATTTATTTATTAACTTTAATACACTATCCTAGATTCTTATTTAATTAATTAATTAAAAGTTATAGTAATAATACTGAGCTTTTTATTTATTAAAAATTAGTTGTAAAGTAGAAATTAATGAAAAAAATAAAAGGTAGAATTCACCAAACATGCTGATCTTGACTTTGTCCAATGTTATGCAAAATTGGCATTATTTGCATCTGCTAAGCTGTATGGCTTAATCACTTAATTATCTGAAAATGAGGTTATTTCAAAACCTATCGAACTTCAACAAAGAATGTGAAATGTTATTCAACATAATCCAACATTTAGTTCAACACCATAGGGATTCTACCTTAACTGATGTAGCATGTATTATGTGTTTATTCCACTATTTATAAACCTGTATGTTTAGAATAACTGTTAGTATTATGATGGTTGTGTCCATTCCAGAATTTTAACCCTTTACTGTAGCATTATATTTATCATTCATTGGTTGTTATATATTATTTATATCTTAACTGGTTGTGATTGCATTGAAAATGTTAATAATGAATAAAAACACCTTATGTATCCTATATGACTATATCATTGAAACTTTTGGATTTATAAATTATCATGTATTTTTGTAATTTTATTTTATTGAGACAAGTTATTTTAAAACATAGGTCCGGAGATCTTGGCATGTCAAAGATTGATTGAAAGCTGCAATATAACTGACAAGTTGTTGATTAAATGACTTCAAGCATCATAAATTACCTTTTTTAGTTTTGTGCAAATCAAATATTTCACTTTTTCTTCTGCATATTGATTTTCTCACAGGTATTTTTTTACACTTTTCAAGAATTGAAAATGCTTGAATGTTCATAAAAAATACTTATAGATTATTAAGTGAATGAAAATCCTTCTTATTTCTTCAAACAGTTCTTTGATTTTGTCTAGATTTTGACTGCATGATTAAGATATATTATACAAACTTTACAAAATTAATCTGTTTATTTTCTGACTACTGTTATATAACTATCTATATACAATTGTTTTTTACCAGTACTTGGAGCTGTGTACATCATATTACATGTTTGTTTTGTTAATCTGTATAGTTTTGGTATTCATTGAATTTTTACCACATTTTACTTAATTGTCATGTATTGTTATTTTGTTCTGTCTTTTGTATAAAAAATGTAAATGTTTATATACATAATAAATTCTATTTTTTATCATACTAAATATGAAAATCATATCATTTTTGTCTTGCATGGAAATATTAATTTGTTAGTTGTTATAATTTATGTACATATCACAAGATGAAAATATTTTTTACCAAGATACATGATATCATCATTCAAGTTTTTTTATCAAATTAAACATTACCCCACCCACCCTGTATTAATATATTACAGTTGGATGGGGTGTTGGGATCCATTTTGTGCTGAAGTCTTTGATACACACAACTTTTTGCACCTCTGCTTTTGTCTTTAGTCAATCTACTCTAGTTCTATAAGTACTTCATTTTAACAATTTTCTCCTATTGATGGAAATGCAGATTTAAAACTACATTTTTTAACATCAGATATTACCCTTGGTCAATCTTAGTAAATTGGTACAGTTAAACATAACATTAAAAAATTATTGATTTCAAAATAAGATCTATAGTCATGTACCATTAATTCAATGACCTAATTTTATGGTCTCACTGTTTTGTTAAATTTTGACTTTCATAAACATATTGATTACTATGTCCCTTCAAAGCTTGTATTAATTGCTATTAAACAAATTACTTACTGAATTCACATATTAAAGACCATCATCAGAGGCTGCTAGGGCTGATCTCTTGCCCAATTAACTGATTTAACTTGATCAAATTTTCATATACAATTTTTACAATAATAACATCATACTTTGGACATAATTTATTCAATCACCATTAATCAGTAATTCATAATATACAAGTTCATGACCAGTGCCTTATATTTTATGTTTATACACATATCAAACAGAATTGCCTTATGTTTGTTTAAGGTCATAGAAAATTAATTGTTCGATTCTAAAGTCAACAATTAACTTTTGTTGGCCTGAATTATCATTATTATTTTGGTACTTCATATTTTATATTAAATTTCACAGAAAATTATCAATCTAGATTCATGTTTATTATGAATACGTACACATTGTTTAATTGGTCTTAAAGTTAATTGGATTTTAATATTTAAACAGGTGTTGTAAAGATCAATATAATATTTTGTAACTATTACACATTGACCTGATAGTAAATACAATTTTAGTTTTTTACAAACATTAGGACAGCATATTATTAAAAACCTTTTGATTAATAAGCAATACAATGTAGAGGGATTTACAACTGAATTCGGTCCTAAGTCTTTTGATTATATGGGCTACAGGATTGCTATTTTTAGGCTTACATCATAATTCTGACATCTGAATGCACCTTGTGGTTCTCTGTACAGAACAAATATCGAGTCTGAGAAAATAATTACATGTATGTCAGATGGTAGGTCTATGATATTCATTAAAGACATTGTGTGGTTATTGAAATGTTCTATGTATTTTTGTATTTTTCTGAGGTCAGTATGAACCAGCTATGATATAAGTGGACATTATTTATGGACTATTAATAAAGTATACCTGTATTTAATTTTGGAGACCCATTTTAAATTTGTTATCAAATAATTTATTAATCTTACTTAAAAATTTTACTTAGAATGCCATTTATTTTCTAACTAACAAAACTTATATACAGGCTATTTATGTATTTATTAAATAAGAACTCGAGTATTATTTACATCTTTTATTTTTGTATGACAAATTTTGTTATTCTTTACGTCATCTTGACATGCACTTTCTTTTTGAAAAAGACATCTTCTCTTTTTATTTGTATAAACACCGTTATTTTTTCTCTCATATTTATCAGCATATTTCAAAGCTATTATCATATCATGTTTATGTTTACCCCATTCTTCCATCATAGCAAACATTGTTTTATGTTCTCTCATATTTCTACTTTGTACATTATGGATATAGGATACTAGAATCCAGCTTGCTGTTTATTTTTGTTTCTTCTCTCTATTCATTTAGAATGCTAGCAGATTATATGTAAGGGGAGACAACTCATCTTACATTCGTGCCAGATAAAAATAAAATTATTATATCAATGATACAAACTTGTTTTGTTTTTTCTCTTTATATTTATCTTGTAGTTTTAAGGCTCGAGTGTTTTCAAATGTTTGAATTCATTGTGAAATGAGTTCTCACAACACAGTAGCAGTAGTCAAGTGGTAGGACACTTGCTTTTAGGGATTTAGAGGTCCCAGGTTCAAACCCCACCAGAGGCACTGCAAAGTTCCTTGAGCAAGAAATTAGCCTGCAATTGCTTCATTTCACTCTGGTGTATATTGATACCTGCAAGGATGGTATAATTTCCTTGTGCCAATATGTCAGCTGCACAAAGCTGAGTAAAAGAGAGATCAATAGATATGTACTAGTAACCCAATGACCAGGGGTAATATCTAGTTGGTGAACGTTCTTAAGCATGAGACTAAGACAGTAAAATGCAATAACTAACAAAATATGTTTATAGCTCTTGTGGCTACATGGTCTCCCAGTATTAGATAAGTAGAATACAGTTTGTTATTCAAAGAAGGAAGGAGGGTTTTAGTAAGTATGAACCAGCACAGAGCCTGACTATATACATACAATTACCTGTACACTTTTCTAATGACCAGAAAATATAAAAAAAACATAGTGTGAGCTGTTATGATTAATCTTATTGCTTAAGAAAACAAGATGATTTGTGAAAAGGGTAATATATGCTGTATAAAATCTGGCTTTTCGTTCTTATACAAACATCAAAGGGAAGTAACTGCAATTTTTTTCTGGGTAAATTTAGTCAAATTTTCTCTTCGAGTTGTCACTCTTTAAAAACCTATATTACTTAGAATTACAGTATAACTTGCAAGATGGCCTGCACTAATCACGTTTCTTGCTCACCTGAACAAATTGAAAATATTTTTATAGTGAGGAAGAATCATATTCGAACCTACGTAGATTTGAATAGCACAAAATATTTCTGTAGTTTTTGAATGCTGGCATCAAAGACCGGGTCCTTGCTGGGATTAAGTAAAGTGAAAACCTACGGGTGCCACCCTGATATCCTACATATGAATATTATACATGTGTATACAGGGTGTCCCAAAAGAAAGGTAACACTTTCAATCATTGATTAATACATAATATTAAATTCTATCTGATACATTTCAAAATGTGTACATGTTCAGAAAAATAGTATAAAACAAATTTATGCAGAAGCAACTGCATGACATCCTAAAGTTAAATTCACGTTTTGTATAAACAAAACACTGAAAACACCTAATTCACACTTTGACGTCATTTTAGTAATGTATGACGTTTTCCAAGTGGCGGCCTTTCATTCCCTTCCCGGACTAGCACTATGACATTTTCAATGACACTGCTGCATGTTTCGTTGATGATTTTTTTTTTAAAAAAAAGGCTCTGCTTACACTAGATTTTTCAAATTGATACTCAAATTTCCTTTGTTCATCAGTAACACTTCATTGTCGTTATATATTCACCACAATAATATGCTGATCTGGCGTCAATCGCGCCATTTTGAAAAAAAAATGTTATCACAGAAATGTCGTCATGACGTAAAGACGTTACAGTTTAATGCCTTTTTTTCAAAGCATAAAAAACTTCATAGTTTAGCCTTTAAAATGATGTATTGCTCATCGAATATAAAGAAAAAATATTAAGAATTCAAAGCGTTACCTTTTTGGGGGACACCCTGTACATACTCGTATACATAGATGAAAGTTGAATGTTTTGAAAGTACTTAAATTCTACTTTAAAAATACCACGGACCCTATGTTCCTGTAGGGTCATTGAAAATACTGAAATAGATATATATAAATTACAGAGAGTAATTTATTTTCAAATTACTAAAACCTCTATTAGTACTGAAAACTTTCATCCATGCATATATAACATAATGAGTCTGCATTAGTAAAGACATACATGTACATGTATGTAAATGTCTATGTCTCTGGTTTCAGTTTAAATCACTTTAATTTTTATAACCAAATAAAATTGATTATTTGTGTGATTATCGATGTAGACCTCTGGTAAACATTTTCATTTATTTGGTTTTTAGCGTAAACTTTAGTGACATTTGGTATGCTATCTTGAATAGTCTAGCACATTCGAAATCAGCATAAATTTAGTGATGTCTAACCTCACTGATGTCACTTCCGGGGTAAACAAAATTTGCTTCAATTTGTCATTGGCGTTATTTACCGTACAAAAATTCAACTATACAGATTAAATAAGGTATATCTATAAATATATTGACATCTTTGTCTTATCTATCCGTCAATTCAGGTGAAAATGCCGCAGCTATATGTGTTTGGAAAAAAAATATGATGCATATTTCGGATAAATTCGATTTCGGATGATTTGTTTTCAATTTGTAATATTTTTATATATCATTATGTACTATGACTATGTCATACTATATGCACTTAACCTTGGACAGTAAGAATGATAGTCGGTGATGGTGATTCCGGCTCCTATCTCCACCGAAGCAGCAAAGCGGGCCAGAGTCCTTTGGTCCAAAGCCTAAGGCTGAGCCTAAAGGGTGAAATCTTATCCAGGATATGTTTGTCCCAGTTGTGTTTACTGTTAAATCCTCAGATCATCAAAGTTAATTTAATATTAATCATAGTATTCATATGATTTAAATAATAAATAATTCTAAAGCAAGGCTCGACTTTAAAAGACTTCCGGACTCTAAACTTAAACTTCTTCATTTGATTTGACGCCTATTTCAATATTACATATTCAATGATGTTGTACAAAAAGATAAATAATAACATTAATAAATAAGTAAAAACCCTCCACCATAAATATATAATGTATATACAAGTGCACAAAACAAAATAAAATTTATCACACATGATGTTATATAGTGTGTTTGTGTATTTTGTGTTGTTTTTTTTGTATTGGTTTTTATTGAGTTTTTATTTTTCAAGTTTATTGGACCTACATCTACCTGAACAGTATAATATGATGCTACTGTTTACCAAACTTGTCCTGAACAGTGTTACATAACGCCACTGTTAAGTTAGTGTTAACCAGACATTTCCCTATAGGTGTCGAAACATCACCTTTAAAGGGACTCTAAATACATGTACCTAACTTGAGGGTTACATCAACCAGTTTTTTGCAGCAAGTCATCCAATCAGGCTACCAGAATAAATTTAAACCTTTCTGCATTTCATTTAGCAATGACAGTAAAGATTATACTCCTGTAAATAGTTGCGACTTTCTGATGCTATCATAGTCATACCCATTCTGTTTGGCCCTTGAATCTTGAAGTGACTTCCATTACAAAAGCTGTATATATGTTTACTTTGAATTTGACTTTGACTAAAACTTTAATTGTTCTCCCTATAGGCTAATAGATTGCTGTACACCAAGTTTAAGAATGGCTGATCAAAACCCAAATGAGAAAACAGAAAGTTCTGTTAACGAGGATCTGAATGAAAACTCTCAAAGTTCAGATGATTCTCAGAGTAAAAAATTGAAAACAGATACACCTAGTCCAAAACATACACCTTTGATGGTACAACGTAAGTGATAATATAATTATATTCTTTTCTTTGTTCTTTTTTTTCAATATGTCTTTGAATAGGCTGTATTTGTGGTTCAAAATTACTTTTATTAAACTAACTCAGTTTGATTTTAAATTTATTGAGTGTTGTCCATGATGGCATCACACTGTAATTTCCCTTGTTTCTTGATAAAGATTCACAATTTTATTGTAACAGAGTCAAATTCTGTTAACTAGTTTTGTTTTTAATAAGGGAGGTAAATTGTCTCTACTCATTTAACCAATGTGGACAATATTTTTTACTCACCACCAATCGGTTACATTATTCTATTTAAGTTTTTAAACTTTGTATTTAATTGAGTTGCATGGAAAATTGTTGCTTTGAGAAACAGTGCTGTTTCATTAAAAGTTAAATGAAATGTTGAGAATGAATTTTTCATGTTGAACATTATGCTCATCTACAGAGAGACTAAGTATACTCAATAGTTGGATGCCTATTAAACAAGTAGTGGCATCTTGTATTTAAGACATTTTGTACAAATATAATGTATTTTGCAACTGTTTCCAGCCTCTCCACCCAAGTTTGTATCATTTGAAGATTTAATGGCTGCAGCTAAAGGTGTTAAGAATATGAGTATTGCCCATGAGATTGCTGTAGATGGTGATTTTAAATTAGAACATCTGGAACCTCCTACTAATAGGTTAGTGATTTTTCATGGTATGATAAATTATGGCATTAATGCCTTGTACTAATAGCCATAAACTACAGTTATTAAATTTCCAATGTTGTTCACTTGATACCATTATCATATATTACCTTCTGAAAGTTCTTGGACAAATGGAAAACTGATATATAACCCAAGTGATTTTACAATAGTTAATGCTTGTGTTATATAGTTTAAGTTCTTTGTTGATAAATTTATATATCAATGTTGATTTTGGACTTAGCTTAGATGACTATTTTTATACCCCCCGCTTCGAAGAAGAGGGGGGTATACTGTTTTACCCTTGTCCGTGCGAGCGTCTGGCCGTCCGTCCGTTACAAAATTTCCGTCGCTGTTTTCTCAGCAACTATAACATGCAGCAGCCTAATACTTTGCATATTGCTTCATCCCATAGTCCCATGTGGTGTAAAGAGATTTCATGCTCCTTGCTCATCTACTTCCTGTTTGTCGCATATTTTTAGATTTTGGCGGGGGTATCACTAGTGAGCATTAGCTCACAGATTTACTTGTTTTTCCATTTTTCCTGAGTAAAAGTGAATCTGTTTATCCTAAACCCAAGGACTTAATGGGCACTAAGAACTTAATGGGCACCAAGGACTCAATGGGCACCAAGGACTCAATGGGCACCAAGGACTAAATGGACACCAAGGACTTAATGGGAACTAAGGACTCAATGGGCACCAAGGACTTAATGGGCACCAAGGACTCAATGGGCACCAAGGACTAAATGGACACCAAGGACTTAATAGGCACCAAGGACTCAATTGGCACCCTTTGGACTTAATGGGCACCAAGGACTAAATGGGCACCAAGGACTTAATGGGCACCCTTTGGACTTAATGGGCACCCTTTGGACTTAATGGTCACCAAGGACTAAATGGGCACCAAGGACTTAATAGGCACCAAGGACTCAATTGGCATCCTTTGGACTTAATGGGCACCCTTTGGACTTAATGGGCACCAAGGACTTAATTGGCACCTTTTGGACTTAATGGGCACCCTTTGGACTAAATGGGCACACAAGGACTGTAAGTCAAGATTTATTTCTGGTTAACAATACATAGCGCAGGTGTTAGACTGTCATATAATTAAAAAAACATAATATGATTTATATACCTTCACATCAAAGATTATCCCCCAGAATGATAGCAGAAACAGCATTAAAAAATGTTTACATAATTTTTGTTGTAGATGAAACTTGTTGTATATCATGGAAATATATACAAATCTGTGGAATGTTTTATCAGTGGATAGAATGCTATTTGATAATTGATATGTTTGATTTGTTATACTTGACAGTATACAGAAACAAGTAAAAGAGATAATGCACAAAGCATTTTGGGATGCTTTTGAAGAGAAAATAAATGAAGATCCACCAGATTTTAGTCATGCTGTTGTTTTAATAAATGAAGTCAAAGAGGTAGGTCTTGTTATTTTAATATTATTTTATTTATGCCTGGAAAATATATTATTATTATGGATTTTGGTGTAAGGTCAATTTTATTTCACACTGAGTGTTTTATAATGTGTGAACTCTAATGGCATGCATCTGTCTTTGTCAAGCAGTTGTATTCCATGTCCTTTTCTTACCTAGTCGTAATGTTGGTCACAGACTGCAAGGAAGTATGAGTCATATCTTGCGGTCAATCAAACCATCCTACATAGGAACATTAATTAAAAGTGTATAACTCTCATCTGACTAACCGTACGATTGCATATGACATGTTGATATTTACACCTTATTATAAGAAATCAAAAAATCTAAAAACATTTACCTCTCTGCTTTTTGGCTGTATAATTGGTCTGTGTTATTTTTGACAGCCGCTGTTCCCTAATACGTTTGCTTACCCATCTCTGTATGTACATAAAATTTGTATCATTCCAGGGTCTACTGTCTATATTACTACCACAACATGATAGATTGAAATCACAAATAGAAGAAGTATTAGATGCAGATCTTATAAAACAAAAAATGGAGAATAACGCATTTGATATATATTATTATTCTGGATTTGTTGTAACTATAATGTCTAAACTTTGTGCTCCTGCTAGGGATGATCGTATTGCTAAACTAGGAGAGATCAAAGATGTGGTCCCATTGTTCAAGTAGGATTATAATTTATTTAAGTTTATTTTCTTATAATAATAACCACAACTTTATTTATTGTGGATAACATATTTGGTGTAAACCAATTTTCAATATGGTCCACACAGACATTTACAATGTACATACAAAATAACAATAATAGAGAAACAATATTATACATACTGAAATTAACATGCAAATTAGAGTTCAAATATATAAGCATACAAGAAAGGTAATTTAGTAGAGAAATTTCATGAACTATGTGAATTGATCATTTCATTTGAAATAATAATTATAACTAAGTACTTATTTGAAAATTGATGTATACCAATGTGGTGCACAAGTTAAGTATGGAGTGTAATTTAATTACATATATACAAACATATTTTAGTAATGATAAAACAAACAAACAAAACAACAACATATATTTACATAGCACTACCAGAGTTCTTCCACCTAAGATAGTTAGTCTTAAACTTACTAAGAGAGTCTGACTGTCGAACATTTCTAATTAAGATGATAAAGACTAATTGGACAGTCATTATCTGTTTCCCAATGAAAGGAGTGTATACTTGGACAAACATGGACGCATGTCTTTACACACTAAGGATTACTTTGTTAAACAAATTAATTAGCCACTTGTCTAAGGGTGTGGTTATAGTAACCTCAGGGTAATGTCAATTCTAATTAAAGTACAGTCCACCCCCTCCTAACGGCCACCCCTCTTAAGCGGTCACCCCCTGTAAGCGGCCAGCTCATGCCGCGACCGTCGGAAAACGCTCTATAATGCACCCCTATTAAGCGGTCACCCCCGTTCTCCAGCCAACGGCCAGCCATTTTGCATCCCAAACCAAATTTTTCCCCCGCTTAAGCGGCCACTTGCATGAGAGTCTGACCGTTATGTATATTGACAAAATTTATCAGAGCGTGTCATCTTTTGTCGTTATATATTATACACATGTCAACGTTATCGAATAAACTTTATCACGTTGCCGATGGCAACATAACTAAGCAGTCCCTTCATGATCGAGAGAGCCAATCATAGCAGTTAATTTAGACACACCTTTCGCGGTTTGCTAATCGATAATTACAGAACTTAAGAAAATGCACATATAAGTTAAAGGATAGTTAGATCTTGTGTATTTCGCACCTACGAATATTATCTATTACTAAGCGGTCACCGCGGTCAAGTACATTGGCATAATTGCAATGACCCGTGTCTTATGAATACAAAGGAAATCGCTTCGTTATTTTATCAATTAGTCGTGACAGGCTCTAAAAGTCAATAATTAGCTATCTTATAGCTGTTAGCGTGTATAATCAAATGAGTGACACGGATTATAATCTGATCATTATGTTTTACGTCGTAAACAATGAACAATTTAACCTATATCCGGTCTTGTTTAAAACCAATACCGACCGTTCAATCTTCTTAAGAGGGATGAATTATTGCCAAAACATTTTATGTGACGGAAAATAATTGTAGTGTGTATATAGAACATGTTTATTGCATGTGAAGATGTACTTTTGAAAAAGTACGATCATCCGAAACTATTTGTTCGTAAGGAAATAATTTTCATAATTAATATTTTTAAACAAAGAAAGGTCAAAATTGAGGACGTTAAAATGCATTTTCAGAAAATAGACCGCGTTCTACATTCGAATTATTTAAACGAGGCCAACAATGATACACCGTTTTCAAAGCACTAGTTATTAAATTATTTGTTGGTTAATAAGACTTTTATCACATTTCAGACATATAATTTGCGTAAATTTCACAGTTTCATTTTCGTATTTTTTAACTGTTACGGCATTTAGTCTGCAGGACTAAATTGACGATTTTTTCTCAACTTTGTCGTACATATATCAGCAAGTATTAAGTTTTTATCTATTCAACAGAAGTAAAGAATATTACACTGAATGAAAATAATTTACTCTCTATTGCGTGACCTTGTCTTGTAAAGCATTAAACAAGCATACAACTTCAATTAAAACAACTCTATTTCATTAAAACTTTATCTCCAGACCCCCCCTCTCTCAATGCCAAACCCCCTCTTAAGTGGTCACCCCGCTTAAGCAGCCAATTTGGCTGTTTCCCTTGGCTGGCTGCTTAAGAGGGGTTGGACTGTATGCAAGTTTTATTTACACTCAGCACAAAATACATGTGATAAGAGGAATAGATATACAAATACATATAAGATAAATATGGTTACCAGGCTGTATTTAGCATTATGCAGTTATATGCAGAACTGTAACAAATGCAGAGGTGAAAATTTCTTGTGTCTGACTCATAAAAGTGAAAATATCCACTCTATTGAGATACGGCCTTATAGTATTTATTAGCTGTAAATTTATTGACATAACATTATTATCTATTTATGAAATGCCTTTTATTGCAATTCTGTTTTTCAATTTTATGTAAACACATGATCTTTTAGGACAAGGGTGTATTGGATGTCTTTTCTGTAGTTTGAAATATGTTTTGGTTTAATACTTAGAATAATGAAACATTTGTCAAGTAACACTAAATGGTGGACGAGCAGTAATTTAGTATTCACTTTTCCATGGACATGTAGAAAAAACTTAGAATTCAATGCCCATGGAAAAATATATTTGATTCAAATAAACATCCACCATTATTGCTGTAATGATTGTTATTAAAAAACAACTTTATCATTTTTAAATGCTTTCAATTTCTGTCCCTTCTAACCAAACATCAATTTTTAAGATCATTCTATTTAACTAAATGTCCTCTTCAATTCAAAGACAATATATTACAACAAGGCTGGGGTTGTCTCCCTTGCACTTGGATTCAACTACTGATTAAAATTATATGTAAAAAATTTAATGTATTTTGAAGGAGCAGTGGTCCAGTGATAGGACATGCGCTTATTGATCCTAAGGGTTCTGGATTTTGAACCCCACTTGGGACACTGCTAATTTCCTTGAGCAAAAAATTTAGATGCAGTTGATCCACTTTATCCATGAATTTAATGATCAGGGGTTATAGACCAAAATTGTTAAGTTGGCCGAAGATGTATATGAAAGCAGACTTTAAACCACACTTTAACTTTTCACTATGTTATAACATTGATTTTTAGAGAGATATTTGAAGTGTTAGATCTTATGAAAATGGATATGGCAAATTTTACAATACAACAAATACGTCCCTACATACAACAGCAATCTGTGGAATATGAAAAAAAGAAGTTTGATGAGTTCTTGAAGAAACAACAAGGTATTTTTAGGATTGTGTTGTTTTTTTTAGTTGGCCTATATTTCATACAATACAAATTTAGGGCATGTTCGCAAGGCGATCGCTAGCTAGCACTTTGTCCCCTGGTACCCTTGATTTGGTGTCACATAGTAAATACTTTTGGTGTAAGAAGGTACCAGAGGACGAAGTGCTATCTAGCGATTTCCTTGCGGAACATGCCCTTAATGTTTTACACAATCTTACAATTCATTAGTCATTTTTAGTTCATTTTCTAGTCTTAGAGTACTTGGCAACAGAGCTAATTCGAAAATCTATTTTGTGGGGTTTTTGGTCTGCGCAGGTGGTACAAACAAAGTTTGTTAAACATTATTGCTGAAAAGCATGACAGATTAAATCCTATTGTTCTTTGTACATGCATTTTCATTGTGACAGTGAAAGTTTGTTTGTACCACAGGGAAGATCAAAATTAACCAATTTTTCAGAAGCGATCAATATCTTATTGGAGGCCTGATTTTTTAATTGAATGTTTGAAGTGAAAATACCACAATTGTTGTTTAACTTTGTTATTGGGTTTAACACCATGGTAACATTTTGTATAGGTCATATCATGGCGGTCAGTCAACATACTCTCCATTCCAGCAAGGCTAAATTTCTGGTTTTCGCTATTAACCAGTATTAGGTGCATACTTCTGTCAATTACTGACAACTACCTTACATGATTTTGAACCAGTGGTAGGAGGTAGAATGGTCGTAAAAATTATTTCATGACCAAATTCTAAGAAAGTCCCAGGAAATCCCCCACAACCCCTCGATCAGTAGACTTGTTTCCTAATTACTGAGCTAGCTAGGTGGGTTTGTTTAACTTTTATAATTAATTATATGTATTGATATTTCTATTAAAGAGGCTAATATTGATGGACTTGCTTTAACAAGAGATTGGTTATCACGTAGCTGTGAAAGATTAAAATCAGTGGTCAGTCCAACAGAGGGAGCTAGTTCTGATTCTAGTATAGTTACACCTGCTACTATACTGAATGGTGCTTACATGGAACTATTACAGTGGGATGTCACTAAACTATTTCCTGAGGTAATTTTTTATTCAAGAAAATAAGTTTTTACCCATCATGAATAAACGGTGGATAGATAATGGTTTTTAGAAGAGAAGTAGTGTGAACATGAAGGCTGTTGAAAAAACATTTGAAAATGCCCTTGTTTCTTTATACATGTATAAGTTAACTTACTGATAATGTAGTGACTGGTTATTTTCTTTAGTAATTTTTAGCTCGACTTTTCGAAGAAAATGAGAGCTATTGCTATCACTTTTGCATCGGCGTTGGCGTCGGTTTTCAGGTTAAAGTTTTTTGAAACACTTATAACTTCAACAATTCCAAGTTATATTATTGAAAGTTGGTATACTTATTTAGTGGGACTATATTAACCATTCTGTGAAAGGGGATAACTCTGGATGAATTATTTTATGAGTTATTGCCCTTTTATACTTAAAAAATTGCAAAATATGAGGTTAAAGTTTTTCCTATGTAGAATATCTTCAATACTGATCAAGATATTTGACTTAAAGTTTGTATACTTATTTGTCAGTACTATATTTACCCGACTATGAAGGGATGTAACTGTGGATGAATTATTTTTGTAGTAATTGCCCTTATATACTTAAGAAAAATGCAAAATATAATGTTAAAATTATTTCTTTATGTAATATCTTTAATACTAATCAAGATATTTGACTTTAAGTTTGTTTACTTAATTATGGGTACTATATCTACACAACTATAAAGGAATGTTACTTTGGATGAATTATTGTTGGAGTTATGCCCCTTTCTACTTTAACATTTAAGATTAAAATTTGTTCTAATGGGATATATTTTGAACTTATGAATATATTTGAATGAAAGTTGGAATGCTTATTCTTCAGTTCTTCATCTATGGGAATATAAAGGGACATAACTCTAGATGAATTACTTCTGAGTTATTCCCCTTTATACTTTGATATTTAAGGGTTATGTTTGCTCAAATTTAATATATTTTGTTTGATAGAATGTTAGTATACTTTTTCATCAGTACTACATCCATTCTGTACACAAACGGTCTGACTGACCTTTGTACGGAGACGCCGCGCATCACGGGTAAACTGTTTATTTACCTGAAAGCACGTGGCAATGTTTACATTCTAACAATTTCCCCCCTTTAAGTAATCTGAACAAATAGAGTATGAATGTTGTGTCTACTCAATAAAATTTGGCTATCCAACCTACTATCCTCATCAAATTAAACTTTTTAACTGGAAGTTAAACCTTCATCATAACGTGTTTACACCTGTCATTCTTTACACAATAATTTGAATTCGAAAGTAGAGTACACGGTTTAACTATGTACCTATACCTACAGAGGTTTAAAAGTACTTTGTATATATAGATTAATATTCCTGTAGCTACAAGCGGTCATTATTTTACATTTTAGTAGTTATATTTGGCGAAAAAATGCCAACGAAGTACTTCACAACAACGATTTTCTCAAACTCCCCACAGCGGTTATTTCCCTTTATTAAATCAATAACCACTGCCACCACAAGTAAATTCGTCCCTCAGAGAGCCGAATATGCTTTTTTCATCTTTTCAATCACAATTCAATATTTTCTACTAATTGAGTCTACTTGTAGTAAATTATGATGTTCAAAGTACATAAAGTTAAAAATAGTTTTAATTATTAATTTGTAGAAATAACAAAGTGTGACGTAAGCACTGTGAGAAGTTTGGACGTTCTATAAATAGTTGGTATTACTAGCGTCAGGTGATTTACGTGGTGGCAGTGATTAAGTAGCAAAGCATGACGCAATCACTGTGAGGAGTTTGCGATTTTCTTTGATATTTGTATTCATACGCGGAACTACTTGACGCGGAAGTAAATTGCGGATGATTGGAGATCGTTATGCGTCTTAGTATAGAGGTGATATCTTCACCGTCTATTTATAGAATGGCACTACATCTAGTCAAATACAATGGGACGTAATAATTGATGAATTATTGTTGGAGTTGTGACTCTTTTCAACTTTTTAATTTGGGAGAAAGTATTATGAAGTGAAATATTTTCAATACTTATGAAGATATTTAAATGACAATTAGTATGCTTATTCATTAGTACTACATCTACGCGACTACAAAGGGACATTACTCATGATTTTTTTTGAAGTTATGCCCCTTACTTTAATTTTGAATTTTGTTCAAATTGAAATACAATGTATTTATAGTTCTTCACATAGATATTTAAATGAAAGTAGGTATGCCTATTCGTTGATACTATGTCTACTTTACTCTGAAGGGGCGTTACTATGGATGAATGTTCTAGGAGTAATGCCCCTTTTATATTTTACAAATATGACTTGGTAATTATTGTTTGACTGAATTATATCCTTTCAAAAATTATGTCCTGTCTTGAAATTACTTTTGTTTAAAGATAAGCCTTGCCATGAACAAAACGCCCGAAAAGTCGAGCGCGCTGTCCTTGGACTGCTCTAGTTTAGTATTTTTACTGATTTCAGTATTTTGAGAATAAATTACTCTATATACTGTTGATACAAAATCTGTCAATTTCAGTTTTTTTAATGTTGTCTTTTAGTATTTTCAAACCATCAAATTCCACCCATGAAAATCACTGGCCCCAGAGTTCATAACTTATGATCATATAATAATATATACTCCCTTATATGTAATTCCCCGTGTATACATGTACACTACCTTATATATAATATACATGGTATTGAACATTTTCTACAGTGCCGCGCGTATGGTCCTGAATGTTTTTCTCCAATTCAACTTAAATCTGAAAAAAATACAGGTCTAGTACATATTCCTCTAATATCATGCTAAGGTATAAGGTTGCATTGAATACCGTTTTCATAAAATTTATGTTAATTTCAGTATCACTAGTTTAGCCTTAACCTGGTTCCCTGGACTAAAATATAACACTATGTATGTATATTTGTATTCTATATATTGAACATGAGACACATTTTACTGAGGCAATGTGTTCTGATTGGTTAAAATTTGACATGCTTAATGATAAGTTGTGGGAAAAGCCTTGTGGAGTTTATAAACCAATTGGTTTTCGTCAGTTTATGCGTCATGATTAAATCAGTAGTGAGCAGTGTGTGCCAGTCACAGCAATGTGATAATAATGAAATGATGATAAATATTATGATAACCATTACATAATGTAATTTTCCATATTTTCAGACATTGGTATTAGACCAGTATAGATTTTTAGATCTTGGTCTCCAGACTCAACGTCTTATATTAGTTACATCAGTTTTGTTGGTAACATATAATACTGTAGGTGACTCAATCTCGGGTGTACAACCACTTAAAACTAAGTTAAAAGATGAAGTTTGTACATTACTAGACTCTGAAGGGTAGGTATTGAAATATGAATCTCAGTCTTTGCCAGTCACCGCGAAACAGGACAGTTTTTTAATTTACCGGTTCAATACAGTATGTTATGTGAAGATCAAAATTTTACAGAACCAAACCAAGTCTTACAGGACTTGAGACAGTTTACATATTTTAATGAATTAAAAACTGTTTGGACGAGATCAAATATTTTGCTAGGCATTTAGTCCTGTAAACCTGCAGATCTAGACAGACCTTTTATTTTTTACTGGATTTTTCATTCAGTCCACCATGTTTCTTTGTGATTGGTCTACATCTGAACCTTTTTTGAAAATTATCCCTATATATTATGGTGTATAGTTTATATAATAAAGGCAAGAATATCAACTAGTGTGACAATATGTAATAAAATATTAGTGATTTTCACTAGCTTGAAGCAGTTTTCATTAGTCCTAGGTTTCGAGATGGTGAGTTAAGGTCATGAATAGAGATATTTGAACTCAAATTGGTTTGGGCTCATTACTTTAACTTTCATACTGCTTGAAGATTTTGCCCTCATCAACATTACTGATTTTTAGGCAATAATAATAATTTTATTTTGGTAACAATGACATGACACATGGCATACAAATGGTGAAATATCACAGTATGTACAATGCCATATGTCATGCACATCAATACCGGGATGACACAAAAAGAGATAAATCTCTTATTTCCATTGTGGTCTCCGCAATAAAACCATGAAGATGGATTGGCTTTCTTGGAAATACTGATGTTGCTGTTAATGATATATTTAACTGCTGCAACTGGCCATGAAAATAGTGATATAACATTGAAATATTGGTGAAAGATGGGCTAATGTAACAACCTATCACTTTATACAATACATTGCTTGATTGTGAGGTACAATTTGTATAGATTAATGAATCTCCTTCCTGATTCACATATTCTAAGGATATAGGGTCAAGTCTATTCCATTAGAAAATAACAATGTTGATTTTTAATGGGAATTTAACAAATATGAGACTTTTTATCAAAAGATAACCAAATTTAAGATAATGACATTATGATATTCTTGAAAAATGATCGGTTCTATATAAATTTAAATTGTGATATTTTAGAGAACTTGAGAAGAAGATGGAAAATATTGCTGAACAAGTAAACAAAAATGTTGAAGTATTTTTGATGGATCACGGATTTCAAGCCCGTGATGAAGGTCAACAGAAAACATTGAAAGGTCAAATTATAGGTCTTAAAGATAAAGACAATCCTGTTGTAGCTGTTATGAGTAAGTATTATATTAAGTAGGAGCAGTGGTCCAGTGGTAGGGTGGGCACTTAGGGATGGAGAGGTTGCGTGTTTGAACCCCACTATGGGCACTGTTAATTTCCTTGAACACTGCCACTGTAATAATAATAATAATAATAATAATAATAATAATAATAATAATAAAGACTTTATTTTAAGAGGCTACACATTTGGATAAATCCAATCTTCCATGTGGGCCTCTATCAAACATATTACACAGTATATACAATATTTACATAATGATGAATGCATATTAGACTTGAGAAAAACATGTTATATACATAAGAAAATCAAAATTAAGAGCTAAGTAACCTGAAAAAAGGAACAATAGGCATGAGATGAGTTTAAGGTGGACAAAGAACATTTCAATCTTTTTGCATTTTCCATTTAATGTACTGCTTTTTGAATGAGCTAAGGCTGTTAGCAAGACGGATGTTTAGGGGTATTTCATTCCAAATGACTGGTCCCGAGTATGTTATAGATTTTCTAAAGAATTCAAGTCTAGGTTTTGGGACATTCAGTTTTTGTGTAGAACTTGATCTTAATTGGTGATTATTACTAAAGACAAATCTGTTATTTAAATATTCAGGACTTGTGTTATTAAGAGATTTGTAGACAATAATAGCCTTTTTATAGTTAACACGGTCCGGAAATTTCATCCAATTTAGTTGTTTGAATAACTCCTCCGACGGGGCATCAAAAGGTTTGTTAAGAATTATTCTGGCGGCCCTTTTTTGAAATTTTACCATTGTGTTTGTTAATTGCTCATTACAAGACCCCCAGATAGTGCAACAGTAGTCAATATGTGGAAGGATGTATGCATTGAAAAACAGTTTTCTAGTATGCAGATTTAGGAATTGTTTTATTCTTAGGAGGAGATATAATAAAGAATTGCATTTCTTAAGAGTTGTCTCAACTTGCAGTTTCCAACTTAAGTTTTTGTCAATGACTACCCCCAATAATTTATGGTTTGGTACCTTTTCTAAAGGTTCATCGTTCAGTTTAAGTGGCTTGATGTTAATATTTTCCAACTTCTCATGCTGGTTGGAGGCTGTGATAAACATTGTTTTACTTTTAGAGGCATTTGGGGCCATTCCATTTAAGGAACACCAGGTCTCAAATGATTCTAGCTGAGTCTGAAGCAAACAACTGACATCAGATTTATTTTTTCCAAATGCTGATAGGGTTGTGTCATCAGCAAACATGTGGGCATTTTTAACAGATAAGGGTAAATCATTGATATAAATAAGGAAAAGTATTGGGCCTAGAACAGAACCTTGTGGTACACCAGCGTTTATCTCTTGGGATTCTGACAGTTTACCAGAAAAACATACTTTTTGGCGTCTATGACTCAAATAAGAGAGTGACCTTAACATTGCTTTGTCACTAAATTTATAACATTTCAATTTTTGTAAAAGAAGTTTATGGTTAATCAAGTCAAAGGCTTTAGATAGGTCAAGAAATACAGTACCAACAATGTTACTTTCATTTATTTCATTAATCCATTCATCCATATATTATTGATAACTTTTATTAAACTGTCAGTGGCACATACATTAACTCTGCTGATTAATCTGCTGAATAAAAGGTTATCTTAATTGTTTCTTACTGGAGTCCAGGTAGGGGACTTAAAAGTGATGGATATTAGATTTAAGCTTTTGTGGCAAATTTCCTTACCATATCACTAGCTAGTGCTTTGACCCCGGTACCCTCTGTTTGATATCACATTCTTATTTCTTTTAGTTTAAGAAGAATACCAGAGCACAAAGCACCTAGTAGGGATACATAAGGAAACTGGCCATTATTTTATAATCAAGCTTTCGAAGAATTAAATGCTCATTTGTATATAGAAATAATACCACATCAATATCATGGTTAATTTATTTTTCTATATTTTACAGGAAAAAGAGTGTTAGATTTTATACAACAAGTATTGTGTTCTAAACATAAAGATCCATTAAAAGTTCCAGCTGGTATGTCTGTGATGGACAAAGAACTGTCCGAGATTTGTGGATCATTTTTACGGCTTATATCACATAACAGATCCGTGTTTGGACATTACTATGCTGATATTATTGGTGCATTATTTAAACGCTTCCAAGATGAACAGTCTTCAACAACAAAGGATTCTTAAAGAATTTTTTTGTGATGATATTACATTGTTGTTCTGCTTGTTGTTAATTCACTAGTAGTGCGGCTCTGTGTTGTTAAGGTGTTGTTTTAATTTAAATTATGTATGTGTTTGGGTAACAAAATATTAGATTTGCACATTTTTGCAAGTTGATTTTATTTCAACACGCTAAAGTGAAGAAAACTGCTGGCATTTTTTCTCTAAATTTTAATGGCATGCATGGTAACTATTCATATATGCAATATAAAAAAACATATATTTAACTATAGATAGAACAAGGGCATTATTGTGGGATAGACAAAGAATATCAAACATGTTTGTAATGTGAACCTTGAATTAATACTCATCTATCTAACTGTTTAAATGCTAAATTTAGCCTCATTAATTTGGACAGAGATATTTTTTAAGCAATTTCATCTCGCGAAAATTTGTGAGTTAAAATAAAAGTACTCGCAATTTTCAAAATCCACTCGCATTTTGCGAGTATGCGAGCTTAAATTCGAGCCCTGGTTTGGGTGAAAATCTCCTGGACTGGTCTTGATGTTCAGGAATTGTTGGACTTGAGAAATCCCATGGGCATATATCCTGTAGGATATGTTGTTGGGGAAAAGATGATGTTATGAAATTTTAGGATTTTAAAAATTTTAATATTCTTCTATATAACTTTACTTATATGCGATCAGGTGAATCAAAGTCAATATACAATGTGAAATCATAACATAAAATTTGTTGAAAAGTGATGTCAAGCTAAAAATAACGTGCAATAGAAATTGACAATACGATTTGAACATCAGTTTGTGGATACTTGCATCAACAATAAGACTTACTACAGTGAATTATGATGATTGAAAAGTCTATAGACCTAATCTGGAACTCAAATTTATGGGTTTTTCTGACTGTGCACAGGTGGTGAAGACAAAGTTTGTTACATATTATTGCTGAAAAGCTCAAAATGTGGATTAAATCCTACTATTCTTTTTAAACATATTTCATTGTGACGGTGAAAGTTTGTTTGTACTGCAGGGGAAAACCCATATTTTTGAATTCCAGATAAAGCCTTTTCTAGACCATACAGTGATAGTCAGTGCTAGCATATTTAACATCAGGATTTAATGCAATAGACCACAAATATAGTGATAGTTTTTGTAAAAATTTACCACTGTCATAAACTGCTGATCTTATGCGGGTTTAAGCAATTTATGATGAACAATATTAAATAAGTTCAATGAGCGATGAGTGATTTAAAGGGATATACAGGCAAAAATTCAACTTTATATTTCCTGATTTTGAATTATATTTTTTTATAACTGTGAATGCAACAGGCACACTGTTATATAACTTGGCAAAATATTTCTTTATTTTCTCGTAATATTTGGGGTGTTTCCTAACTCGACCCACGTGGGTCAGGTTAGCTAAAAATAGATTAGTGTTAAAATATGCATTTACTGATGAGAAGATACTAGAGCTTGTTATTGTGGAAAATTAGTATAAGTCTATTAAAAACATATCCTAACCGCCTAAGAATGATGAAAAGATAAGAAGTGACCAATGAAAATGTTGAATTTCAGCTAGTACGACATATAACAAACCTATAAATAGCTTGGTGATTCCCTCAGTATCCTACTTTCATTTTCAACAATGTGTATGCCACATGTTTTAATTCGTTCAGTTGAATGTTATAAGTGACAAATGTTATTAGTAAGTGATTTCTTGTGTTCTTAATACTGTTTTAAAGACTAAACTTGGTTCTATACTTTTGGCACAGTCATTTGCCTGTATATCCCTTTAAATGGAGTGATGGAGGTCAATATAAGGTGATCTCAGTCATATTGTTGGTTAGTTAAAATAGGAGATGTCATGTTACAAGGACTGGAATGTTTGATGTGTATGATGATGTTTTATAACAAAATAGATTGTTACAGGTTTGTTTTTACGTCGTTCATGCATTCAGTCCCTTAGAAAAATATGTATTGTCCCATAAATAGGTCTCATTCGGAACTAAAATTTGTGGGTTTTTTGTCCATGTGCATGCGATACAAACAAAGTTTGTTACACATTATTGCTGAAAAGCACGATATATAGATTAAATCCTATTGTTTTTTGCACATAAATTTTCATTTTTTTGGTCCCCAGGGGAAAACCCAAATATTTGAATTCTCGATATCAATTACTGTGGGCATAAAATGTTTCCTTTGTTGTAATTCATGTACTGTGTATAGTTTCTATCGTTTCTATCGTTAAGGTTTCAAGGTTAAAAGCATGAGAACAAACTCATTCATATTCTTAATGACAGCCTCAATTTATTGTGTTTAGATATTTTTGCATTTTGATATTTAAATTATTTCTTTTTGACAAAAAATGCACTCAAAACTTGTCATGGCATTAATTATTCTTTATTTATTATCTTTCATTCTTTTTATCAAGTATATTTTTATCACAAACACGCTTTAAGTTTAAACAAGCATTTTATTGATATTATATATAGTATACAATAGTCATATTCATAAAACATAATATTCAAGATGTCAAAGGGGTCTGTCAACAAGTTCTCATAACTTTATTATTCTTTTAAATCTTTTCAGGACTATCCATACAATCATGTAGAAAATTTTTATCATTAAAAATTTAATAGTCTATCTCATATTCTTTAAAAGGATCCATTGAATGTTTATTTTTCTGAGTATGAAAATGAAATTAAACATATTACGAACAGTAACTCTAAAAAACTTTCCACCAAGCCAAAAATCATAGAAGAAGATGTTTTTTTAATTGTAAACTTTTGTTATAAAAATAGGCAATAAACAAATAATGGAAACAAGAGATTAAGGGGTGCCCGCCTAGGAAGGAACAGCGTCAAAACAATTGCTACTAGGGGTTGAAATGCCCCCTCTGTGGTTAAGATCATGGTCTAAGTATAAATATTAGTGTAACCTCTCACAGATAGAGGATCATATGTTTGAGCCCTTTCATCTACCATGTCTCTTTATGTGAGTTAACATTTGCTGACATAGGACAATGAGTCTAGTACTGGGATAATACATGATAAATGGTAAGTTGAACTGTATGTCACATAAAACTTTGACTGATGAAATGAGGCTTCGAACCAGTAAGCTATAGATTCATATGATGTACAAAATGTGTGTTTATTGGAGTTAATTTTCTTCAACTCAGAACGAATATTTATTAACTTTGAAATTTTCGGTGGCATCACGAAAATTTCACAGTAAATAAATATTTGCTCTGAGTTGAGGAAAATTAACTCCATGAACGATCCAGAGCAGAGAAACCTCTTTGGACGTATATGTTTATTATTATACTTTGCATTTTAAATTGTCTATAATGTCTGAATTAGGGAAAACAGAGATGTCATGATAATATTTTTTCTGGCTTGGTCTCACTGCTTACAAGATAAAATATAGTTTTGTATAATGTCTCTAGGTTATGGGTGTAGGAGAAATGAGGTGTATTTAGTCTTGTTACTTGCTCCTATCCAACATGTTTATACTGTTTTTTGTCAAGATTTGTTGTTATGGATTGTTGTTTTTTACTGTTATAATCTTTTTTATTGAAAACCATAATGTTTCCCTTTTTTGAAAGCAACTAGTCTTTTATAATCATGAGTTTACACAATATTGTACACTGCCTCCTAAAAGTTCTTGTAAAAACACATTGCTGATCATGCTTTCAACTAGTAATTTATAAGCTTATGTATGTTTTTTTGTTGTTGTTTTTTTAACGTCATATTCAACACATATTAAGGTCATATATAAGACGGCCAGCTCTTCCTACTATAGGTTTCCTGGACACTTTTCTATCACCAGTACTAACTTACCCTACCACGAGGCCGACAACTCATGTATAGGGTATGACCTACCGGGACTGGGCTCGAACCTGCAATCTCCGGATTCGAAGTCAGACATGCTAACCACTAGTTTATGTATGTAACTAGGTTTGAATTGTATGTTGATGAACTTAACGGTTCCTCTAATAAGTGTTGATTTTGGACTTTGCTTAGACAACTGTGGTGCTTTTAACAAAAATTCTTACGAAAAAAATCTTCGTAAGTCAAAAGCAAGAAACATCAATAATAAACTCATTTTTTGGCTTATCAATTCTGAATATTATACAAAATGTGTAGAAATGTGTATACCCTTTGAATATCATATCATGGTTATGCTTATTAACCCACTGACTTAGAAGAGCTAATTATATGAAACTGACTTACGAAGATTTTTATCGTAAGAATTTTTGTGAAAAGCACCACTGATTATTTTTCTTGGAATAATGTGAATAAGTATATTCTAAAACAGGATTTTGTCCAAGAACTTTCGAAGGGCACTTATATTGTTTTATTGTTCATGTTTTATTTATCTAGAAGCTGTGTTCATTCTAGAATCAATGAATTTAAAGTTTTCAAACCCGTCCTGCCACTCTAGTCTTTCCATATGATTTTATTCACTGGAATGAAAATATTGTGTATGAGGAGTTTTTGTTATTTCATGGGATTGAAATTGGAACTGTTTTGGATTTTTTACTTTTTATCAATAATATAAGTACTTCCATATTGTCCCAAGAATTTGAATAATTGATAATTTTTGGTAATACAATAAGCTGTATAAAGCTATAACTGTTGGATATTGTACAATAAATTTCATCATGTATTAAACTTTATTCGTCTCATGTTTTAAATTCTACAGTGTATATGAATTTTGTTTCATTATGTTTCATGTGATTTAATTACTTATAAAGTTTTTGCCATTATTGATATGACTTTGTATACAGACCTTTTTCATTAAATATGGTTGGTTGTTGACTAACCATTTTGTATCCATTCAATTTGCATTTGAAATAAAAAATAAATGTATTTATGGATTGTTCTTGATTTTATTTATTACTGATATGAATCTAGTATTTTAAATGAACATGTATGTGGTAAACTACCAGGGTGGAGAATCAAAACCAGTTCGTATCACTCAAAACGTAAACAAACGGACGCCATTTTGGAAAATTTCAGGTAATTTTTCTAATTTACTCTTTTATTCGTCCACTAATGAAAAAACGAAAATTACTATAACACGCTACTCATTTTTCCGCTTATAGTGATGTATATTACCTACAGATTCAATTAGAATTTCAACAAGTTATCCCGGACATTGGAATCGAAGTGAGCAAAAATTGGATCGTATTTGACGGATGCGAACTGGTTCAAATTCATACTTTAGCCTAGTTTATCACAAAAAAGCATTTATTCTCGTTTAAATTGCTATGTATAACCCACGGAACACGTATGTAGTCTTGTAGTAAAGTATCAACTCCTCCGGATATAGTTTGGACATAAAAATAGAATTTTTGAAGAATGATGCGAACCGGTTCAGATTAATACAATGATACGAACCGGTTCAGATTTATGATATTTTATACTTTTATACTTCATTTGCATACGTTCTTTGTCGACGTCTGTTTCACGGCATTAATATTAAAAACAAATCGTCATTCTGTACACAAACGGTCTGACTGACCTTTGTACGGAGACGCCGAGCATCATGGGTAAAACTGTTTATTTACCTAAAACACGTGGCAATGTTTACATTCTAGTAATTTCCCCCAACAAGTATACTCAACAAATAAGAGTATGTATTTTGTGTCTACTCAATAAAATTTTACTATCCAACCAGCTTTCCTCATTAAATGAAACTTTTTAACTAGTAATTAAATCTCCGTCGTAACGTGTTTACATCTGTCATTCTTTACACAGACATTTGAAATCGAAAGTAGAATACACAATTTAACTATGCATCTGTACCTTTCGATGTTTACATGTACTTTGAATACATGGATTTATATTCCTGTAGCTATAATTGATAATTTATTTTAAATTTTAACAATGATTTTGTCAAAAACCGAAAAAATCCAAAGATTTTGTCTTCATGCGCCGCACTATATTCTGTTGCGTACTAAAACGCTGAAATCTGGGAAGGTTGTGCGGGTTAGTATACGGGTGATATCTTCACCTTCTATTTATAGAATGCAATGTCGTTCATTTAAATGTCGAACAGTATTGTACCATAATTATTTTAGGACCAAAATTAAAAATACACATGTTTCCCTTTCTCGACGGACGACCAAAAAACCCGCCCACTCAAAAGTTTTTATTGCCGAAATCAGGATTTTTTTTCAATCCAATCTGGATGTAGGACTTTCAACAACGACTTTTTTCCGACCCGGCGTTCAAGCAGTGATTCATTTTGCCGTGCGCCCTGCGTTAGAGACGCAAACTTTGAACCGCGGACATGCGTCAATTGATAAATGATAACGTGTTGGCAGTTGATTTATATATAGAAGGTTAGGTGATAATTAGCACCGAGTAATTACTGTTTTAGTAAAATTTGTCGTGATTTTGACATTTTTTTTTATTTATGAATATCCATAAAATATCGTAATATTTACGGGCATATAATTTTTTTATCCGAGTAAGAACAAAGCTCTAATAATTACGTCATTAAAATCAATTTAATGTGAGTCGGCTCTGTGTCCCTTCGAACTTATTGTTAATGTATATCAACTTCTTTGATGATAACCGCCGACCTTAATTATATAATGATGGACGATATCTTTTTTATTGATTTGAGAGCTGTATGGTCGGTTGTAAGTGAATGAATTCATATTTATTGATAATTGATAGTATGATAATGGGCCGTTGCACCGTAACTTTAAGCCTGTTTCACCACAAAGAGTGAAATTATGCGATCCTAACAAATTCGATTTCGCCGTGAAAAAAAAACGGCCGTAAGCTATTTCTTTTCGATTTTGGCAAAGAAATCGGCCGCGAGATTTTGTCTTTTCGCCGAAAAATCGGCCGATCATCTCAATTTCGCCGGATAAATCGGCTGATTTATTTCAGATTTTGCTCAGATTTTTGGAACGATGCTAATTTAGCATCGTTCCAATGGTAACAAGAAAGTATAAGATTACTCTTTCACGCTTCAACAATTTTCAACATAGACAAAGAGGCGTAGTTCAAGCGTGAAACTCATTAACATCTCATTTAAATGTAATACAACGCTGGCTTGTGTTGTCGTTCTTGAAACTCTTCAGGAAAAGGGAGGTTACTCTCAGGACATATAAATTTGCAATGGAGACGGGACAACTCAACCCGTAGACAACTCAACCCGTGACAACTGCAATGATTACTTGTTGGAGTAAAAAGGGCCTACGATTTTTTTGACAATGCCTGTTATATGCGTAGCATAATTACATCATTGGATAGTAATAAACAATATTAAATGATCGTATTATATTAAGCAGTGGCTTGGGTTACGGTACCGTAACTCTAGACCAAGGTTCTAGAGTTACGGAAGGTCCGTAAATGTATACAACCCTGGTAGGGTTGGCTAGAGTTACGGAAGTCAAATAACATGCGAATGTTTCAACTTTTAAACGTCGAAAAACTTGTTTTAATTCATTATCACTCGAAATAAACAAATATTTACCGACGTGACCTTTCCAATTGTTATTATACCCGCCATTTTGGATATGACTATTACACTTACCGGATGTTTAATATACGGCGATATGACGTTGTCGTCTTCAAAGTGTCACATTAAAAGTTTACTTGAGCGATTTTAAGTTATAGAGTTTGATTATAATTTGGAATGAATATGTATAAGTGTGTTCGGAATTTTAAACAAGTATTTATAGGAAATGGACGATTCTTAGAGAAATTTTAATTGTGAATAAATTGCAAGTGCAAAACGTTAATTTGACTTAAAATTCGTGAACAAAAATGGGATGTAGCCTGATGCAAAAGAGCTTAGTACAAAAATGTACTTGGGGGAAAACCTTAAATGAATTGTTAGAAAGTCGATGTTTTTGTGAAAAAAATCACCTTGTCATTCCACACCAAATCTTAATATTAACGATCTCGTTAAAAAATACCCATTGATAACCAAAAATGAGAAGTTGTCAGCTCCTTTTGGTTAAAGAAAATAGTCCAGAATAATATTTGGTTTGGTGAGATCGCTGCTGTACATGACCTTAAAATGTGTTGATGAAAATTAATTCTTTGACTGGTTTATTTTGTTTGATAAAGAAAGATAAACCTTACCATGAGCAAACCACTTGAGAAGTCTAGTGCTGTCGTTTTGTTAAATTCTGTTAATTGATACTTAATACATTATTTTATAGATAATATACATAATAATATATTCTTTAATAAAAAAAATAAGTTCAGGACATCGTTCCTCCAGCACTCCAGTGCTTTGATTTTAATGCGCGTTATACCCGTAAAATTAAAGTAAACCTCAGCTGAAAACTACGTCCAAGCGATACAGCGTTCTGCAGTATGACATGAAAGGTTACTATCGAATATTACGAATTTTACAGTATGTTATAAATGTTTGTGGCTAATATTTTAATAGAAATTTAAACCCACATCATTTTATGATGATTTAGTAATATGTATATAATTGATCAAACCATTTACTTGACTATAAAAAGTAAATGGCATCGTGAAATTTAACTTATGTCCATAATAATTTTGTATACGTGGCCGATCGTAATAATTTGTACTGTGGTGTGTGAAAAAAAAATCAAAATTAATCCAAGTTAATTAATGTATTTAGAAATAAAAAATGTAATCATTTAGAAATAAACAAGCTAAATTGATAAATACTTCACAATGACAGATAATGACTCAGTCTGCAATTTATCATTAAATTATGTTTTAACATTACAAATGATTCACAAAACTTATTTACTAATGAAAATGAATGTGATAATATTAATATAAAATACACCAAGTCATTGAGACTACACAATAATATTGAATGAAAAATGATTGTTTAAAAATTATGCATTATTTAAAGGACATGCTTTAGCGACCAAAATCTCCAGATTCGTTGTTTTTTTGGGTGGGACTCATTGTTTCAAAATATGTCCCATGGACTAATGTTTTCCAGCTTCAAAATAAATCACTGCGCAAGTAAAAATGTGCTGTTGGTCAGTGTTTTGACGTCGGATATTTTGAGTTTTACAAAATGAATACAGACAGACAGTCTTAAGTAAAATTAACCCAGTGATAAACCAGATTTTGTGTTTGTGTAAGTGTAACCACTGTCTCCAGTCCCCAAACGTCGAAATTGATATATTTTCCAAAAAAGCCGACATACCTACCTACATATATGTTTTATTAATCATTTTTACGAAAGAGGAAACATAAATATTTTTATTGTGAAATTAAAATTTCGTCAGCTTGTCATGCACTTTTCGATTCGTACTTGAATCTATTAAGGAGTAATTTTAGTATGTATTTATAAGGTTTCAATGTGTACGAAAGTCTTTCAATACTTTGAATAGCGAATTGTGATCGTCATTTTGTCTCAATTTAACAACTTTCGCAAACGATTTGACTAATTCGGGATTTTTAGCTGAAAATGACTTTACACTTAACCGAACACCATCTCTATTTTTGATGATAAAAATGTCAACGTTCCATTCGCATTTACTTTTCTCCACCTGACCATACATATGTCCACAGTCATGTCTTCATAAACGTAACCGATGAGTTATATGGTAATATGAATTCATTTTCAGCTATAACTCCCGAAAAAATCAGATTGTTGTAAAAAGTTTTGAAATCGAGACGAAAACGAAATAAAATTGTATAAGTTTGGAAAAATAATGCCGTGAAACTCACATCGACAAAGAACGTATGCAAATAAAAATAAAATTGCAAAATACCATAAATCTGAACCGGTTCGTATCATTGTATAAACCTGAACCGGTTCGCATCATTCTCAAAAAATTCTATTTTTATGTAAAAACTAAGTCAGGAAGAGTTAATACTTTTCTACAAGACTACACACTTGCTCCGTGGGTTATACATGGCAAGTTTAACGAGAAAAAATGCTTTTTTGTGATAAACTAGGCAAAAGCATGAATTTGAACCAGTTCGCATCCGTCAAAAATGACCTAATTCTTGCTCACTTCGATTCCAATGTCCGGGATAACTTGTTGAAATTCTAATTGAATATGTATCTTATATACATCATTAGAAGCGGAAAAATGAGTAGCGTGTTATGGTAATTTTTGTTTTTTCATTGGTGGACGATTTAAGGAGAAAATTAAAAAAAAAACCTGAAATTTTCCAAAATGGCGTCCGTTTGTTTACATTTTATATGATACGAACTGGTTTTGATTCTCCACCCTGACTACGTAAGGCCTAGAATCCTATGACACTTGCTGGATTCATTGGTTGAATCCTACTGGAAACATATTTTGTGATTCTAGAACACTTGTCCCCCCCCCCCTGAACATCTATGTGGGGGCAAATATCTGATTGGTCATAAAAGAGGGGACAATGTCTAGCCAGCAAATGTCTATATCCTGCACAGCATAGGATGATCAATAGATTTGCTAACTACTGTCTGAGCTAACCATGTCAGCCTGAACACATAACAATTAAAATACAACGTATCAATATAAACCCCAAACCATTCTATCTCATATTAATTACATGGTGTACTAACTGTTCATATATAGCCTCAATCTGATTAAAACCCGATCTAAACTTTTCTGCTCGCCTACTCGCTATTTTAGATCTGGCCTATTTCAAACGAGGGTCACGTTCAGGTGACCTTTTCTCATCATAATATTAATGACGAAATTGTTATGATACGTAACTTGTTTACATCGTCTACGCCACGCAATTTGAAATGATACGACCAATGGCAGACTGTGAATAATACCCCTGTTAAATTAGTATGCAAAACTTGGTCTAAAAATAGAAATTACGAAATCAAAATGTGATTAATAGTGTTTTCGTCTAGATGAAAGCTACGCATTGATTGGTCGAAACGAAGTTCATCTCGACGTGACCTTCCACTGAGAAAGTAGAGATCCTGTACCACAACGCTCGAAGGATATCTGTTTACGGATATTGATATAGCTTTTGCTTTCTTACTGAAATGATGAAATGAGAACTGAATAGTAAACAATAATCAACATACAATTCAAACTCGTATCTAGTGAGTTTTGTTGATTCTGTGTTATGTACCTGCTGTCAAAATGTTGACAAATACCTCGATTTCTTCAAAACCTCCCAATGATCCCAGGAACAAAATCAGTCTCAGAGCTCATTGGATTTCAAGTGCTTTTAGTGTCTCTTATACTGCACTGTTTTTGTGTTGTTTTTTCTACCAACCTGCCATGTTTTATATTAAAAGTCACATGTTCACCCACAATGAAATACTCAGTGTATATAATTTAATATTCTTTCATATAGAAAGTCTGCCATTACTGTTGATGAATAATTAAAGCAATCACTTAAATGTAAGCATTTAATATTGGTATTGTTAATTGTATGTAAATATACAACAAACGATTTTCACAAATATGACCGCCAGAAAAAGATATAAAACCTTATTCTGTCTGCTTTAAAAAAAATTCCCAATGTCAGATGATTATTTTGTGATTGATCAACTAAATGGGTTCCAATTATAAAACACATTAAACCAGCAGTTAAGATATTGTGAATACTTGCAGCCTATCAAGCAATTAATGAATTATTTGTGAAAAACAGTATGACATCTAAAATATGTCAACATTCCAGGCATCACATCGAAGAGGATACATTCCAAATATGGTACTGTGTATTGTTTGTGAAATGTTTGAATATATTTTGTTTAAACATATTTTATTGTCCTATAAAATATAACAATAAATAAAAAGTTAGCAGAAACAGCAGAAGGATCGATCCTTCGGTTGTGTCTGCTAGCAGAAAGATTAAATTACAGCAGAAGATCCTTCTGCTGTTTCTGCTAACTTTTGATTCATAATAATATAACATTATACATAAAGGTTTTATACAAACAATTGTGAAATAACAAAAATTAGGATGACAAAAGGGTTTTGGTTACATGTTAGCTTATGTATAACATTTTCTCTTTATGACATCTTCATGATTACATTTACGGTATAAGTACATCAAACAAAAAAGTAATGATTGTTGATATTGAAATACATAAGACACAGAAACAATGAAGAAAACGTACATGAGTGGACGGACAGACTGGAAAACAGAGGGAAAAGTCTGACTGACTATAATTAGATCGGGATATCTTATATTTGTTATTTGAATCTGTTAGTTTGTTTATTTATCGGAGTTAACGCCGTATTAACACAATTTAGGTCATTTCACGGCGTCCAGCGCACCTAAACTAGCTTTCCTGGACCATTGTCTATAACCAGTACTCACCTACCCTTCCACAAGGCCGGAAACTTCTCCATATTATTTAATCAATGGAGGAAAATCGACATTATTGTCAAATTTTCATGGAAGGGTATAACCTCCGCTTGAATCTGTTAGATTGTTTTATAAAATACTGTATACAAAGAAACAACTGTGTATTGATATCATTGGAATGGTCGGGAGTACCAAATAGCAAGAAATTTAAATTCAATGGCTGAAGATGGTGTTGGTCACGAAGCAAATCTATTCTCTGTCGTGAATAGTTTTACTATGAAAAAAGTAATCACGTTTCCAAGCGTTCAAGGGAGCGTAGATCAAACGAATCTTGGCATTTCATTTGGTCAAATGTTTTCCCCAAATTATGCCAAAACAGCTGAATTTTTCAGGAAAACAATTACATCAACAATAATTTCTCGTAAGCAGGGTGTTCACGAGCGCATTCTTCAGAAAATACTGGTATGCCAAGTGGTAAGTTAAAAAAGCGAAAAACCTATCATAGTCGAGCGACACAATTTCCATATATGGTAAAAGATGTCCGAATGAAATCATGCGGGTTCCCCTGCGTGAATGTAATGTACGCAATGTAAAACCAGGAAATGGTATTACATTTATCCTGTGATACGTCAATTGTAACTCCTATTTGTATTATTAAATGATTCATATTTATATTTCCTTATTGACATCCGTAAACAAATATCCTATGGACAACTATCACAGTAAAATAAACAAGTTGGCCTACACGGAAGGGAACTTTATATAATGTTTTTATCAGATTGATTTGTTTGAAAAATATTATTTAGAATCAGAGTTCGAGATATTGTTGAGATACCCCATGTGGGTTTTTCATGTCACAGTTTAAAAAGAACAATTACAAACCGGGTTCAATGTATTATGGTCCCTATACCATCAATAAGCAATTGGTAAAATCAAAATCGACTGGCACAGTTTCAATTGAGTGTTTTTGGTGGATCAGAAACAAGCCAACCGCCCTCGGATAGAGCTGTCAGAATAAAAAATCTATATTCGCCTTGATAATCGTACTTTAATAAATATTTTGGCATCAATATATGATACAATAGATATTTAAATTCAGAGTTTTTATTATGTTTATATTTGTTCCCTTTTAAATCAAATTGGATTAATTGCCCTTCACTTGAACTCCAAAACAGCAAAATACAGTCAAACCTGTCTTTAGCGGTCACTTAAGGGACTGACTTATAGTGATCACTATATTATAAGGACAGTATCGTGTTCAGTTACCGCGAACGTTACAGAACGTTACATAACGATACATTCGGAACTCATCGGCCATTCTCTGCGAATAATCTAATCTATTTAATACACAAATATGCGATCGTTAAGGCAATGAGAGATGTTTCAAAATTTACAGACTAAAAACAAAACATCACTCAATGCCTAAACGATTGTATATTTGGTTACTTCAACACCGGTAGTTTCAAAATAGCGTCTAAATATGTCCGAGATTATTCGCAGCGAATGGCCGAGGAGTTCCGAATGTATCGTTATGTAACGTTCTGTAACGTTCGCGGTAACTGAACACGCCCCAGATGACCACTATATGCAAAGTCTCTTGATTTTTTATTTATACAGGAAATGTGTTTTATTTACTAACTGTAGAACATATGTAAGAAATGTTTTCTTCACATTGTTCATCTTGTGACAAAAATATGCCTCCATAGTTTTTGAATGATGCGCTAAATATATGCATAGGCCTAATTAAGTTAAGGACTCTGGTACCAAGTTTAACGTATTCAGGTATTTAGCGTTCATAAGTGTATCAACATTGACTTTGCAAATGACGGACTAGTAAACATGTCCGTCAGTTTTCCAGACGACGATCAAACTAACACAATAATGATATTGTTCTGTTATGTAATTATATCAACAAATTAAAAGTTCCATGTCTAAACGTCGTAAACAGGATTTAAGAATTATTTGAGTTCAATATTTTAACTGTACATGCCATTAACCCAGTAGCCTACTAATTGTTGGCGTATTATGTACATAAACGTACTTCAATTTTATCATTGTTCATACTATCCCTGTCATCGGAAAGATCAATTTTGTATAACAACGTGGACATACGAACGACTTACAAATTCTTGTTTTACAGCTCATCGGTTATAACTTTAGACCTGACTGTATACATTAAATATCTACAACAACATTACTGGTCAAATTAGATAAATAGTTTCACTGGTAAATGCTTTAAAGGATACATATATTTATAATAGAAGTTCGGAAGCACGATCTCAGGGATTTGTGGCAAAAAAGTTGATCGAATATGGTGTTCTACCCGTCTAAATCAGTAGCATTGTTGCCCTCTGTTTCTTACTAGTTTTCCAAGGGTTTAAACGTTGACTCTAAAAGAACATAAAACCTTTTCACATAAAATTTTTACGATAAAAGTTATCGTAAGACAATTTAATAAAGTTTTCACTTCAAGTCGGAAGGGTAATAAACTTTGATATAATATGATATTCAAACATATACACTATCCTACATAATTCAATGATAGTATAACTGATTGGCCCAAAAGATAATCGTTTTAGGAATATTTCCTGCTTTCGACTTACGATGATTTTTATCGTAAGAAATGTTGTGAAAAGGGCCGCTGAACAATAATTTCACTTAATTCGCATGTTACAGCATGTAACCAGAAACATACGATGTCTAATTCCCTGATGTAACAAAATGTGAAAAGTAACACAATGAATATTTTAAGAAAGAAACAAAGTGTAACATATTATACATATTTATATGAAATATTCATATCACAAAACATCGTACTAAATTACTAATTGGCTTAAAACCGTAGATAAAAAATCTAACTCTCCGTAATAGAACCAATTAAATGAAACTATTTATAACTTTGAACATAATGATCGTTATAATAACGCATAATGCGTTCTGTGACAATAAATGCACCAACCAAAGACAACAATGTTCAATGTTAATTAATAATTAAAAATTAATGAACTGTTCTGAAGCTATGTAGCCCGTGACTTTTTACTACACATAAAACAATGTAAATGTAAGTCATAAATTAAAGCTTGGCGTTCAAATGTTTCAACTTTATAATAAACTTTTCATAGAATCTAAAATTTGTATAGAAAACATAAGGAAGCAGTAAAGCAGCGTTCCGATAATGACAATTCTATTGAAATTGAACCTTTAACTGTGAAGTATACAGAAATTGTGTATGAAACCTACTTCGTTAGAATTGACTTCGATTTTAAATTTCACATAATTTGTGGACTGTTTTGTCTGAAAATATCAAAAATTTGATTTCTTACAAAAAATACAGTGCTCAGCCAATGACAAAAGAAATTTGAATATAAAATATAACAATATCAGCGAATCAGAAGCTAAAATAAAACAAGACGGTGACTAACAACTAATATAATTAAATAAATATATATTAATATTTATTGTTTGTACATTAATTAAAATACAAGAATATGCATGGTCTAATAAACGACCTGTTTGTCTCTAAATGAAGGCGTTTATTCTGTGTGTTTGGTAAGGGTCGTTCTTTAAAATCTGTCAATACTCATTCAGCAATTGTATTTGTGGTTGAAGTTTCCTTTACTATTTTTCTCCTTTAAACTGTTTTATTTAAAGAAAGCAATAGTGATGTCACCTTGGCAACATATGCATAACAACAATATGCCTTCAAAAAAATTCAAAAAATAATTTATAAGGTTAACAAGTGCTGAATTATTGATGGATCTTAAAACACATCAAGTTATTAAAGCTATTTATCCCATTACAAATAATATAAAATACATAGGACAGTACAATTAATGATTTGTGTAAAAATGCGTGTATTTATTCTTAGTTATAAATTTTGTTTTTGTTAATTTATAATTATAATAATATTTTTCATGTACGATACAATTAAGTTTCAATAAATTCCAAAGGCGGCAGGCATGGTTCTGATTCTTTAACACTGTCGCCTGTGGTAAATACGGCGTCTCTGAAATTATTCATATAATGGACACGATGTCGTATAAATAAAGACCGCGCAATTATTGGCGGAGACAATTAAGCAAAAACTGTGTAATAGCGGTATTTTAGATCAGCGTGAACTATCGATTCATTTCTGTTGGCAATTTCACGTCTTGATTCGCTACAAAACACATGGAAAGGAAATCAAATATAAACGAAGGTGATTAGAATAGAAACATTTTTGTTTGATCCAGAGTCATGAATGCTACTTAATCTTCTGAGAGCAAAAAAAGGAAAATAATGATAAACTTAGCCTGTTTATGTTTGTTTGTTTCTGTGACTGTAATTGATGGCACTGTTGATGTGACATTTGGATACGTACCTAATGAAGCATTGTGGAAACCAGTTGCGGTTTTGATTGAAACTAGTTTTATGACATGCTATAAAGCTTGTCTGGCCAGGAACCAATGTAACTCTATGGAATTAAATTTAAGAAATCATCTATGTAAACTTCATTCTAATGATACTGTGATAACAGGCGATTCTCTGGTGATGAGACCTGGTACTGTTTATTCAGAAAAAAGGAACTGGCTAACGGTAAGTTTTTTCTTGAAACAGATTTTATATATTTGTTTTGTACGAATTAAAATCATGCCATAGTTAATTTTTATACAATGTATGCACGGTTTTGCGTCCAGCATTTTCTTAGCTTTATGTATCATTAATTGTTAAATGTATTGTATCATGACCCATGATTGGTATTAAAATGTATTTTATTCAATTCATTTTGACTCTCTAAGTATCTGTATCTGAAATACAACTATAGTTGTTTACATATTTTTGGTATGAGACGCGGAGTATAACTACCACGGCTGTGAATCGGACTCGAACCATCGGATTCAAGTTGGCCACTACTCCCAAGCCGCGACTAATTTTCACTTACAATTATTAAACACCATATTATTTGAATTCAGAAGCAGTGGTCCAGTTGTAGGACGCTCTTAGGAATGGAGAGGTCCTTGGTTCGAATCCCACTAGGGACACTGCTAGAAATTTGTGATGAGTTTCTTTTCAGTCACCATTATTGAACGCTGCTTTCAAATGTATTTGCACACCCCTAATTCAATTTATTTTTGATGAAACTTGGTATGTGAATAGGTTTCGATGTGTAGATTATGCGCATCTTTGAATTTTCTTCTTGTAAACAAAAAATGCCGGGGTTGCTATAGATACAAAAATTGTCAACATTTCATTAAAATATTTGTATCTTGGGGTAACTTCAAAATCTATTATTATTATTACTATAACTACTACTATTATTACAATAATTATTATTATAATATACCATATTTGTAAAGCGCTCTGTTCATATTGAAAGTATGTTCAAATGCGCTTTACAATCAAATGCATAATTTATGAAATAATGATAAGATTAAAAAAAATAAAGACATTAGATAGATAGATTCTTTTATCCTTCACATCTATTTAGAAACTTGGTATGTGAATACGTTGCAATGTATAGTTTATGCACATCTTTTAATTTTCTAAACAAAATTGGTGTTGCTATGGTTTCATTTTTCAATATTTCATTAAAACATTTGTAAACTCCAAAATCTACCCAGAAACTTGATATGTAAACAGATTGCTATGCGTGATGTATGTCTGTTCTTCTTTTGGTCAAAGTTCAGGTTTACTCTAAGGTAACTTTAAATTCATTCTAACTAGCTTGATGAAATTGGTATCTTAATAGTCAGCAATGTAAAGTTTACGTGTGTCATATCCACTGTTCTCTTTATATGTTGTTGCGGCTATGGTGTTAAAAATAGTATCACCATAAAACATGATCAAAACAAAGAATCTTGAAAAAAAACCTAAAAAACAATCCAATCCATTCTTAAAGATACATGTTAGAAAAATACCAAGTAGGCGACAGTTTGTAGATGATTGATTTTCCTTCAAATTAAAATGGTTTAGTTACCATGGTAGCGAACTAAGTAGTAAAAACATGGCATCAAAATATAATTTGTGCAATTTATTTACTATTAGAGATTGAACATTGGACGAACTTCGGGGTATTAGTTATATGTATAATACTAAATAAAATCGCGTGAAAGTACAATTCGTACAACCCCCCCCCCCCCCCACTGTTTATATAAACAATACAATGAACTAATCCTCGACAGGAGACAATAAAATATATAAATATTTTAATGGAATAGTGGTTATGCGTTCTACCAATGTAAGCATGATTGACCAAAGGGTAGTGTTTTATCTGCTACACTAATTTTGTTAAAATGAACAATTATATATACAACTTTCATTTTCAATACGCTTACCTCTAGCATGGATTGGTTTATTTTTAATATTTACACAAACACGTTTTGTTATTTCGTACGAACTATAATTGTCTTTGTTGATAATTTGTTTCTGGGGTCAAGGTTTTGTCGCTGTTGCTAAACAGAAATATTGCATCAGTAAGGGGCTTCTGTTTTGTTTGAAATACTAACTGAGCCCAATATTTTTGTAAATAATACCGCTTTCCTAAATACTTATACGCTGCATAGCATAATTACACAGGTTTCCGGATTTCTCAGATATTTTGTAATTTGAATGTCCAACCTGAATTTTCATTTTTCCGGATAAATCTGGCTGCACTAGTTACTGTTTTAATAATCGGTCAATGGCGTTGCCCTTCACAATAATGATTTTTATTAAAATTATCAAAGCAAGCATATTGTTGACTTCTGACTTCCGGTAAAAATATAAAATACTTTTTCTACACACAAAGCTTCACTTTAAACGGAAGAAGTTACAATCGAGGACACAGTTTAAACAATTTTAAATTTTGAACAAATGATTGAAATGAAATAAGTCAAGTGAATCAATTGTTTATCAAATATTTATTTTAACCGAACTGATATCGATACGTTAAAACCTGGAGTTTGGAGTAAATAGAATATTTAACATTGATGCAGTATCGGTTCTTTTATTCCTTGTGAAGTTGCCCGGATGTTGACTCTTGAATTCATTTAATTATTGACCATGCGATATACAATGTACCACCAAAGCGCTGCTTGTTTATTACCGATGAATTCTATACCCTATCTGATGTGTGTATCTATCTAATCACTGTAAGTGAAGTGTAAATTATTCCAAACACCGATTTAATTGATTTAGTGTGAAGTTAATTTGTATCCATTTATTTATTATAGTCTCACATTGCATGTTACACAATATAATACAATTAAAACATATATACAGATAAAACTCTAACTAATAACAACATACAATCCTTTCTAAATAGAAATATGAGAGACTGTTATCAATTTAAACAATACAAATTAACAAATATTACATTATAATCAAAAGTAAAAATATATGCATAAGACAAATTTTATTATTAAGAATAGTAAAAATAAGAATTTAATAAAAATACTAAAAACATGGATTACTTACACAATAAGAAATTTCGAGATTTTTGAATATTAAAACAGGTTTTTGCACAAATCCTTATTAAATCTGGGTGGGTAAAAATTACTGTGAGCTGTTCGTTACATGTTAAGCTAGTAAAATCATTACATATATTAAAAACTTGTGATAAGAGATTAAAACGTATATCATCATATAGACAACAACATAACATTACATGATACTCGTCCTCCACTACCCCACAAGTCAAGCAAATTCTATCACAGACTGGCAAGCGTTCATGCCGACCGGTCTCAATACGAATGGGAGCAACTCCACATCTAAATTTACTAAAGGCAGATCGATGATTAAAAGGTATAATTATAGAACAATATTTTTCAACACTAAAATCATTTTTAAAAAGACTATATGTTCTTAACTTGTTCCCACCATTCCCACGTTTGCTCTCTTCAGTCTGGATAGAATTAAGCCATTCAAATTTGAAGTCTTGAAAAATATTATTTTCAATACAATTTTTAAGAGATAACTTGTTGATACAAATATTTATGTCAGAAAAATGATTAAGACCAAATTGAAACAATTTCTGTTTAACAATATAAAACCAATTTTTACATCTGGAACTACCAGATGCTGTGGCCCAGAGTGCAATCCGTTTATTTACTCTTGTATGATCTAGTGCACTAAGTTTACTCCATAGATTTGAGATAACTTTCCATTGTCGGACAATAGGAGGAACCCAACCCATATCACCAATGATAGCTGCGTTTGGTGTATACTTTCTAACACCAAGATAGAAACGCATTGCTCTATTATGAATTGCTTCAATACAAGAGTATGTTCTAAAACCCCAAATCGCAGCACCATATGAAATGACAGGCCACACAATAGAATCAAACAGTTTTGTATAAACATTATAAGGAACTCCTCCCAAAGATTTACATTTAGCTATACTAAACCTAAAGCACGGCTTGCACTCTGAGCTACAGTCTTTGTCATAATATCAAAATTTAGATGTTCAGTCAATACAAGACCAAGATACGTATATTTATCAACAATATTTAACACAGTATTGCCACATTTAAACATATAATCAGTTTTTGCATGAGATAAGGGCCTAAAATGGATAATTTTACTCTTATTACAATTTACAGACATATCATTTGTATTACACCAATCATTCAAAGCATCAATTAATATTTGTAAATCCTGGCTATTTTCAGCAATCAAAACAATATCATCAGCGTATAACAATATACACATACGAGTACCATCTATTTCAACACCAATATTTAAAGATTTAATATACAAAGCTAGGTCATTTATATATAGATTGAACATTAGAGGAGACAAGATACACCCTTGTCTTAAACCACATTTAATATCAAACCATTCAGTCATGTACTGATTTACTCTAACACATGATGAAACATTGGAATAAAGACTTTTAATTGCTCGAAGCATATTACCTTCAATACCTAGAGAAAAAAGTTTCGACCATAATTTATGTCTGTTAATATAATCATAGGCTTTACTGAAGTCGATAAAATCACAATACGTGTCTAGTTTACGTTTTTTACGTGTATCAATAATGCTAGTCAAAGAAGACAAATGGTCAATTGTACTACGATTTTTGCGGAAGCCGTTTTGTTCATCAACAATCAAGTTATTACTTTCGACCCATTTACCAAGTCTATCATTTAAAACATTGCAATACACTTTATAAATGGATGAAGCAAGAGAAATACCTCTATAAGACAGAGGATCTCTTAGATCATTTGTGGAAGATTTTGGGATGGGATTAATAATAGATTTTCCCCATATCGAGGGTACAATACCACTTGTAAAACAGACATTAAAAAGAGAGTGAAGATATATAACAGTAGTATCAGATTTTAAAACCTCACTAGGTATACCGTCAATACCACTGGCCTTTCCTAACTTGGCATTATTGATAGCTTTTTTGACTTCCAATACGGTAAAATTTTCATTAAATGATAAAGTTTCATTAACAGAGTCTACTACAGTTTCATCAATAGAATCATTGATATGTGTTTTATTAAAAAGAGAGCAGAAATCATCCCTCCATTTCTGTAAAACATCTGTCACAGACTCAGACACAGAACCATCAGCCATTCTTACTGACATTGGAATGGGCTTAGACCTTGAATTGCCTTTGCCATTTTTACCAAATGATTTCCAGAAAGTATTTGGGTCATTATCACAGCTGTGAGCTAGTTCACTTTGCTTCATATACCAGTAAAACGGCAATTCTCAATACGAAGGTCCATTTGGGAATGTGAATATGTGAAAAATCAACTTCAAATAAAATAGTTTTAAATGATTTTTTCATTATTATGCATGTATCAGGGATGTAAATCTAATTTTCTGGATGCATAACTATCTTATTGCCTGTGCTATGGCCATATAAAGAGGGTAAGGTGTAAAAATTTTACTATTCGCTTTTAACATCCGATTTTGTACCCTCATTGCAGACAGTAAAGGCGAACGCACAAATATCTTCTTCCGTGCAAAATAAAATGGTTTGGTTTTCAACAATTATACATGTCTTTGTCTAAAAATAAAATAATCGACTACAATGACTTCTTAATTAAGTCATTACATGCCACTGAACTTTAGGCACACTTTCAATGCTAAGGGTAAAATCAAGACTGTAATCATTGGTCACCATCCAATTGACCTTACGCCAGAATACCTAAGCTCCGCCCACCGATACACGTGGTACATTGTCCGACATTATCAGGGATTAATCTTTGTCCCAAACTATTATCTATGTGTTGAAAGTAACAGGTTCAAATGCATGCTATTTACTTACTTGTCATCCGATTTCGATAAACTTAATATTTTTGAAAAGGGCATTGTCACATCTATCAAACGGTACATTATTTATGAATATCCATTCATAAAAATTCAAATTAAATGTGAGTCCATTTGCTCCAACAAAAAAATATACGCACAAAGAATGAGCAAGTTGAAAGAAAACACTTAAATTTGAACGCTGATAATAGTTGTTTGGATGTACGGATTTTAAACAGTAAAACATGCAAAAAATATTACATAACGTTAGCTATCAAATGATTTAGAGTTAATTAAAATATGTCGAGAAATAAAAAAGTTAAGGGGTGGGTATTAGGGGCTATCTAGACGGAGTTGTGTTCAAAAACGTGCATATCATTTACGAGATATCATATTTGCAAAAGATTAATTTGTCTGAAAATGGCATTGTCATAACTTTCAAATGATTCCCTTTTTTATAATATCCATTGATATTATATTAAAAATAAAGGTAGGTTCATTTGCTCCAACAAAAAACATTATATACGCAAAAATTTCAAAGAACGCATCTCACATTGAACCTTTGTAGAAATCCTTCGTAAATCAGAAAACTGTTGGATACACACGAAAACAACTTTATATACATTCCTTAAAATGGTGTATAGGTGATAAAATATGCTGATAAATAAAAAGTAAAGGGTGGGTCCATAGATCTTTGTGGTACATTTTGCGGGTAAACATGCATGAAAATTTTAATTTTTAACCTGATTTATTACATACTTGTATTTATTGTCGTCAGATTATTATGTAGTTTATACTTTTATCACAGTATTTATAGACCCCTTGTGTACATATTTTGACCATTCTAATTTGTGTTATTATGTTTATTTTGTAACTTTCACTGAGAACCCTATATAACTGTACACAGGGTCCATGCTAACACATAAGAAATTCGATGTCCGTCATGACCAGATGTCGGACAAAATGGCGGCCGATTAGCCGCTTATCTTAGATAAGCATCAGAGTATCAAATGCCGGACGCTGATTGGCTAATAGGAGCTGTCAATCAAATTCTGGCGTAAGCATCCAATTGTTTTCTATTATTTGTGGACGTCACAATGCTAACCAGCTGTTTCTTATACTTCACTTTGATCATTGCCGATACAAAAAATGTACATATTACCTGTGATAAACCGCATACTTAAAAGGCACGTATATGTATAAAGAACATGTGCAATGGTAACGGAAATTTTATATTGATTATATAAGCCTTTAAACCCTAGTCAAACCCACCAAGTCTTTAACTGAACCAACAAATGCGTTACTTTATAGTTGCATTTTATTTCTAAGTCAAAAAGCTTACACAAATACAACATATTTTTTCATATCATATGTTCTATATACATAATCAAAAAAATACGACGAGAATAACAAACGCATTAATTATTTAAAAACTTGTATGCTTTTGTTCAAACAGATGACGTGGTTCAGTTGAAACATAAAACTAAGACACTGATTAAGAATGAGCGAGATCATAACTCGGTAAAACAACGCTTATCTGCAAAAACAACATAGTAACGGAAATTTTGTTCACAGAGATATCTGCCACCTGACATTATTTGATCTCTGCAATAATATTTAACAAAATGACGAGGACGTGATTTAAATATGTTCGTATCTTTTCCATTCAGTAAACTGATATACATGTATATATGATACAAAGAGGATATTGAGAGGGTCCCGAGGAGTCATGGCCACTAACATGAGAAATAGATTGTACATTTGATACATTTATTTGTATAAAAGTGTGTCTTTGAGTTGGCAATGCAAACAATAAAGCTCTAGGCCATACAATTTACGAATTTGTTTTCAATATTTCGTAATATAATTCCATGTTTAGCATTGAGTCCCTTTTAGCGGGCCAATATTCAAATATGTTGACCCCTGAGGCAGTGTCAATATTGTCATTGAACCCATGACAGGGGCTAAATTTGAAAAAAATGTGGTTGACCTTTATTAAATGCGTCGTGCAAAAGTTGATGACTGATGGCTTTAAATTTTGTCAATACAATTTTAAGAGACTTAGGACGGACGACGGACAAACATCAATCAGAATAGATCACATTGAACAGATCGTGCTCTGGCTCTGGTGAGCTATTATATAAAGATCTGCTTAACACTATTGTCTTATGGTACTTGGTCTACTTGTTCGAGACTAATTCGTGTATTTTATTAACCTTTGGTAAAAATAGTAATGACTTGAAATCATTTTCAAAGTTACAATGCTGTTTTATTACTGACAAAAATCGCAAAATATCCGTTACCACATAGTAACGGAAATTTGGTACACTTATAATCTCTGTCTGTCGTATTTTGATAATTTCTTGAAGTAAATCAATATTTGAATTTCAAGGCATATTTGTGCTCGTAGTTCATAATACACAACGTGTTATTTTCAGCTCAACATAGAACTTATATCGCAATTAATTAAAGAACTGTCGACCGTTAAAAACCTTCATAATTAAACTATTTCTTAATTTATCTAACAAACTCAAAAGTGTATTATTTTACCACGAGGCGTTCCTGAAGTCATAAGCGACATAAATATATGATGCAGTGACTGGCGCAATGTCCCCACGAAACGTATATGACTGATATTCCAAACATGGTAACGGAAATTTAAATCACGGAAATTTTAAATTCGTATTGAAATTACGTGGTTTGAGCTCTACAAAGTTACAAACGAAGAATTATTCGATCATCTATAAACAGTTATAGTCAATTGATGTATTTATCGTCATTATACCGTTTCAACATTGCTGGTATTTTCAGCAGCACCGGTAACGGAAATTTTGCTTATTTACTTTTTATTGACCCCTTTCGCATTTGTCTTTCATGTACTTTCATATATCATTCATACCAAAGGTTTTTGTTAATTTATTTAATAATCAATGAAACTAAGATAATTTTTAGGCGTTTTTTATAACTCTGTGTTGATATTTTGCTTTCTAATCTAGCTGTGGCAGACACGGTATCGGAAATTTTATAAAAAGTATAAAGTCTGGCGACATGCACTCTACATTAGATATTTCAAAAATGTCTGATATACTGTTTTACAGAGCCTTTTAAGTACAAATTTCAATTGTTTACCAATGCATCTGCATGCAAATTTAACTCTTTCAGTGGCCGTGTTCTCTGCAATTTTATTGCAAACAACACAGGGGTGGACTGGCGACAGTAACGGAAATTTAAAATAAGGGTCTAAAATGGCGGTTACGATTTTATCAACAGTCCGATTTTTGTAATTTTTTCACACAATCATTGGACATCTACTAGGTAATGGACGAAACACTAAAATTCATTTTCTTACTTACTAGCAGGGAGTTATGTAACATTTTGTCAAATGGACCTTCGTATTGAGAATAACCGAAAAGCGTTTAGAACGCTGCACCTCACGGTCAAACTGCTTTCTAATAGTTATATATAAAGATTTCAAATTTCTTTTTATGCTAGCATTTTTACAAGACAACCAGGACCTTTCTGCATCAACCAGTTTACTCCATAATACGGACAAATCATCATTCCACCATGGTTTACTAACCCTATGGCGTTTATTTTTGGTACCAATACTGATAACTTTATGTGGTATAACATATTATCCTTCAATAGTGTACACCATGATTCATAAGCCTTATCAATATTACTTTGTGATCTTAAACCTTGTTCAATGTGATCCACTTTTTCCAAAACTTTAGACAAAACAGAATCTATCCATGCATGAAATCAAGTACAAAACGCCATTAGAAATTATCACCTTAACGCTTGAACAAATACGAGTATAATGTCATGAAGCGTGGAATTTTGAAACCAGAAGTCTCGGGTTAGAATCAAAGAAGCGACAGCTTATATCCTATCTTTAAAGTCGTATTAATATATAGTTTCTTTCCTGGAGGGAATTGTCACCTCCTTCTGGAGTGGTTAACGAATTCTGCTGTAGAAAAGTGTCAAGGAAAGCTGTGTAAACGGCGCAAAACCTAAGAAAAAATAGAAATATCATAATATGTAAAAAAGAGCGATTTTGTTCTCGTCGGAATTCGAAACAATGAAATATAATTAGGTTATGTTTTAATGCAATCAAATCATTGATTTTAATTTACAAATGGGTAAAATTTTAACAGATTTCAGTTTACCGCCCCTTTACCTCTCTTCAATTAAATGTATTGCTCGGTGCTATTTAAATGCTTCAACAAACTTCATGCAAGTGCACAATTGCAACAATTACATTCTGTATTTCTATTTAACTATCAAATTGCTTCACTAAGTGCATATTGGTAAGTGTCTAAATGAAGGTTTTGTTTTTGATTACAATGTTTTTGACACAATTGTTTAACAGATCAATGAAAATAAACGTGTCATAATTTTATAAATGGAATTATATTATCTAAATAAATATTAAGAACAATAGCTGCTGGGTTATTTAATTCTTATTTTAAATTGGTTTTGCGCATTTTATCGACAATATTAGTTAAATATTCCAAACTTTTCCCAGCTTTTCGGTCTATAATCTTGATAGCCTCTGTGTACAAGAATGGTATTCGATATATTAGACGACAAAGTGGACACAATACTGGGCACGTTCCACAAGGCGATCGCTAGCTAGCGCTTTTTGAAAGCGATTTTGTAGCATTAGAGGTCTACTGAATGGTTTGCTTCAAACTAGCAAATCCCAGATGGCGACTTTCTCAAACAAAATGTTTATAATTGTAACAAATGAAAAATATTCAAATCAAATATCACCATGATTATTCTATTAAACCGCTTTGACGAAATAAATGCATTAAATGAAATATATAAGTATTCTTGAAAAAGAAACACTTTTCCACAGGGGGCAGCCATTTTGAAATAAGCAGAAGTGTTCCGAATGATACGGCTAGCAAGAAAAAACTTGCTACGTATCGCTAGCTAGCGATTCAATTTGCTCGATCGTCATTCTGTACACAAACGGTCTGACTGACCTTTGTACGGAGACGCCGCGCATCACGGATAAACTGTTTATTTACCTGAAAGCACGTGGCAATGTTTACATTCTAACAATTTCCCCCCTTCAAGTAATCTGAACAAATAGAGTATGAATTTTGTGTCTACTTCATAAAATTTGACTATCCAACCAACTATCCTCAGCAAATTAAACTTTTTAACTGGAAGTTAAACCTTCGTCATAACGTGTTTACATCTGTCATTCTTTACACAATAATTTGAAACGAAAGTAGAGTACACGGTTTCACTATGTACCTATACCTACAGAGGTTTAAAAGTACTTAGTATATATAGATTAATATTCCTGTAGCTATAAGCGGTCATTATTTTACATTTTAGTAGTCATATTTGGCGAAAAAATGCCAACAAAGTAATTCACAACTACGATTTTCTTTGATATTTGTATTCATACGCCGAACTACTTGACACGGAAGTAAATTGCGGATGATTGGAGATCGTTATGCGTCTTAGTATAGAGGTGATATCTTCACCGTCTATTTATAGAATGGCTCGATCGTAGCAAACCGTTCCGTAGGAAATCGCTATGTAGCGATATAAAGCACTCGCCTCAACGTGCCCTCAATTAGAATTAACAGTTTATCTATTTCTCTCAGCACAATTATGTAATATATGGCACAGTAGAACATTTAACAAATAATATAATATAATACCAGGCTACTTGGTGTAATACATAATACAGAACAGAACAGAATTGTATTTGAAAAACGTGTACATAGTACATACAGTGCACAGTTCGTACAAAAACAAAACCCTTTTTATGTAAACAACACAATGAACCAATCCGCCACAGGGAATACTCAGGATGAAAAGAACGTATTATAAAGTATTAATTGTAATATGCTTTTATGAGTGTCTTGTTAGGGTAATACGTAAGCGTTCTACAATTACGAGCATGATTGACTAAGGGGATGGTGGTTTATCCGCCTTACTAATAAACTATACAATCTTTATTTTCAATACTGGTCTACCTTTGGAAGGAATTGGCTTATTTTAATGTTTACACAAATACGTAATGTTGTTTTGTACGTATATGAAAAAATACATATATGTTTTTACAGATAAATTAAAAATAATAAAACTTGGGTTGTTTTAATATTTAACTGTTGACAAAGTTCACTGTTGACAAATGATAATAACAATGATAATAATTATTATTATATATCTAATAAATATAACAAATCAACAATCTGCATTTGTACCACGTGACCGTCCAATATATGCCTATTTTGAATAAAAAAAACATTTTATTTTCGTATTGGACGGTTGGGTACATGTGCACTAAACGATGATAGTCGGGTTTCCGATTTTAATTTTAAACGAATTAAAGATTATTTCAAAGTAAACGAAATATTTATTATAAAATGGTTATTATACATTTTACTGTACAATACAGAATATATTTAGACGTGTACACAACTTGAAAAGTCATATTGGACTCGCCTGACTTTTCAAGCTGTGCACTCGGCCAAATATATATTCCGTACTGTACAGTAAAATGTATAATAACCTATAACAATAACAACAACAATAACATCAACAACAATATAAATAACAACAACAATAACAATAACCATAATAATAACGACTTTATTTGATGTGGATAACATATTTGACTAAAACCAATTTTCAATATGGTCCACACATAGCATTAGTTATTATTACATGATACTATTCGGCTTTTATACTGTAAGATATGAAACCTCATAATCTATGTCACCATTGACACCTATGCATAAGTAATGAAGCATGAACCACTATTAGTAGAGCAGCAAAGTGTCAAAAAGTGGCTCCGTTAAGAAGTTACAGGACCACAAAAAGTCACAAAACGAGTCATACACCAAATTGTTCGGGATAGTCTGAAGTTTATCAGACTGCCGGCATAAATTAAAAAAATTTGGTGCGGGCCCGGAAATCCAAGATGGCGTCCAAAATGGCCGCCATTTCAGCCGGTAGTAAGCTTATAAGAAAAACGTTGTGTAGCATTTTTATCATTTTAGAAGAAGTCAAAGAAACATTAAAAACCTTTTGTACATGAAAAGTACCAAATAATTAATGTTAGTTGGATTTCATTCAAGGTCATTTTCAAGGTCAAATTCAAGGTCAAAGGTCAAATTTCTCGAACATTTTACCAATTTACCTCTTTACTTCTTTTATATTTACAAAACGGCATGCTATGGAATGTGATTTACAACATGAATTGTTTGTACAATGTATGCCCTTTACAAGTATATTCATTGTATGTAAAAATATTTGGTTGCCATGGAGATTTACAGGCAATTTTTAAATATCCAATATGGCCGCTGTTCTACTCTGTATCAGGCTTATTCTTAAGTTGTATGTTTATTAATGAAATAACTGCGAAAGAAACCTGGTACAGCTTTAGTAATTAAGAGTTTTTAATTTTTTCATTATTGGTTTGGTTTCATCCAAGGTCATTATCAAGGTAGAATAAAAGGTCAAGGTCAAAAGGACCAAAAATAACAAATTTTCCGCAGATTTTTTAATATTAATTCAAAACTGCATTATATCATATGAAATATGATTTACAACATACTTTTTTCTACAATGTATATCCTTTACAAATTTTTCATTTTATATCAAAATACCTGGTTGCCATGGAGATACAGAAACAATTCTAAAATATCAAATATGGCCGCTATTTTACTCTGTATCAGCTTATTTTAAAGTCATAGCATTGTATGTATATTATTGGAAAAACTGAGTAAGAAACCTTGTAAAACTTTAGTAAATGGGAGTTATCTATTTACCATTGTTGCTCGGGTTTCATTCAAGGTCATTATCAAGGTCAAATTCAAGGTCAAAAGGTCATGCGTATAAAAAATAACACATTTTACTCAAAATTGTCAATATTTATTCAAACTGTATGCTATGGAATGGGATTTACAATTTAAATTCTTTCTACACTTTATGCCCTTTACAAAATATTCATTTTATGTGAAATTCTAGTTGCCATGGAGATGTACAAACGATGCTAAAATATCACACACGGCTTCTATTTTATTCTGTACAAGGCGTATTCTTATTATTTGTTATAGCATTGTATGTATATTATTGAAATGACTGCTAAAGAAACTTGGTACAGCTTTAGTAACATAACATAACATAACTTTATTGCATAAAATGAATAAAAACATTTATAGCAATACAATTAATTGAATATAATATAAATATAAATACAATTTCATATATACAAAGACATGAAATATACAAAAGTTATCAAAGAAGCAGTGTAGCAGTGTGTGATTAATTTCTTAATTAAAATGAGAAATAGTTATTAGTAAATGCAAGGTACTTAATAAACCTTGTTAGTTTGGATTCATTCAAGGTCATAATAAAGGTCAAATTCAAGGTCATATCTATCTGTAAATATCACTACTTGATGATTTTTATAGTGAACATGTGAAACAAACACCTTTGCTCGATAGTTTAGTATCATGCTTTTTCACCTATGTTCTTTTTGAAATGTACAAACATTGCTTGAATAGGAATCTATTGACATAAGATATTACAAGGTATTTTATTTTTTAATAATATCATATATATAACTTCAAAGTGAAACAAGCCTTAAAATCATTGAATGTCGTTTATTTGGAAGTTTTAAATTATACGCATAAATCTATGCAAAAACACAACATCATTTATTTTCTTGACTTTATTTACAATCTAATTATAATGGCTATCGAAATAAATTAAAATATTATGTGTACAACTATTAAACGCACCAAAGAACAAATCATTGCACTTAGACAAAAGTTGTCCTTTATGTTTTGATATAGGTATCCTTACCAAGGCTTTTGAAAGTAGTTGTGTGGTCAAAGCAATTAAAATTTGATGTCATTCTTTTTATAAGGAGGAATACACTTCCTTATGCCAGTTTTTGCAGGTATTGTATATCTGTATTGTGATGCAGGTCATAAAGAATTGCTTTCAAATATTTTTGCTAGCAACACTGCAAAGCAGATTCTTGCTGGAAAAGATTTGGATATGGGTATTAGGGCATTCCTCATAATTGATGAAGTTTTAAACAATCTTCTCTTCTTTAGCATCAAATGCTGTGAGTCACAAAATTTTATTTTTACTCGGTATAATTTAAAGATACAAGGTGAAAACATGACAGAAGCTCTTCCTTTCTTAGATTCAAACACTTAAAGCAGATAGGTTGTAAACTTTCACGAACATTCAAGTTTTGGGATTATTAAATTGCTCAGGTTTCTCTACTTTTCAAGTTCTTATCTTAAGCTGTGGTGAATGGGGTGAAAGTAATATGTGTTATGTATTTTGTCTTAATGTCCTCGCACAAACGTACACATTAAATAACTGAAAATACAAATGACAACATTGTCAATATGTGACATAGCTTTCTTAAAGCATTACTACTGATAAAGGACCAACTATTGGTACATATTTATATTGTATGATAAAAATAATTAAATAATAAATAAATTATTAAAATAGTCAATATTCAAGAACAATAACTCTAGGACTAAAAATAAACTCTGTAGAAGCTTCAACAAAATTTAAGCTTTTACATTATAATAAACTCAACAAAAATATACTGGTATTATTCATAGCCTACACATGGAAGCTTTCGGTTAAGTCACTTTCGACAGAAATAACATAAAACTGAAACAGCATGGGGAGCGGCCATGTTAGGTTTTATTCAATACACAAAAATAAAGGTAATACAACCTAGACATGCTTACAAAACATTACACTAACAGATAAGGAGATAAATGTTGACATTATAAAACGATTAACTATGGAGGCTTTGAATAATTTGGATACGGGAGCCTTTGACTCCATGCAACTCTAATCATCATGTGCTTCTACTCACTCAAAATTGGTAAAATGGTGCTACAGTACAACCTCTCTTTAACAACACCCACTAGGAGGGACCAAAGTATGTTGCTGTTTAGAGGTTGTTTCTCTGCGGAGGATAATTCATTTAAAATTACTACTACAAAAAAATTATCAATATGAAAAGCTGTTGTTCTGCAGAGATTGTATTGTACTCCGTATGTTTTGTGATGCTAAAATTGTATACATAGTTTACTGTCAGAACGATGAACATAATAGTACCATTAAAATTGCAAATTCAACTTAGTTTGGTTAGATTATTGTCTTGAAGTGACAGAGAATAAATCCCTCAAGACAACTGGGTGTGTAGCATGTATTACCTGTCAAGATGAATCCTTGGGTAAATGGTTTCTGTCATGTCTTCTAACTGCGTTTCTGACATGTCTTCTAACTGCTTAATATCATAACACCTATGCTTTAAAAGGTTGAACTAATTCTTGAAAATCATGTCATGAACACCATACTTATAAAGCATCTTCCCAAAAGAGTGACAATGAAAGTGTTTAAAACTTGTAGCGAAGGTTTGAACAAGTATTTTACGACCCTTAAAGCATCACAGATCCACCAGAAATAATTATCTTTGCTAATGGAGTTTCTGTGTCTTATGAAGTAGATAACAGTTTGTTAAATTGTTTCACAAAGGAGTCTTTCTGCCTTGGCATGTTTGTCTAAGAGAGACTTCTAATAGCACCTGGTTAAGAGATTACTAACAGAAGTTTCTACGATGCAGTACCTAGAGCCAGTATCAACACAATGGCAAATAAGTTAAAAACTGTCAGATCTATATAAGTCTAAAGATGTACAAGTGAACAGTGAGGATATGTATTTACGAATTTTTGCTATAAGTTACAACCAAGTTCCCTTGCAAAAAATTATGAAATTGAAAATGCACCGGTCTCTCGCAGTCTGACAGGATGTCAATTATCAAAGCTGATTTTATGTCTAAACTAGAAAACTTAGTTAACAATTATGATGGTTCTTTTGTTTGCAATCCAGATTGTGTAATATATGATGGTATGGCAATTGTACAGAGTCTCGAGCTCTCAAATTAAAACAAATCATTGTACAGGGATACTGATAAAAAGTGCAACATGTCCCTAGATGTGTGACAGGTATTTAGAGCTAAGTGCAAAGTCTGAGACTCGAATAAAAAGCGGAGAAGTTCAATCAGAGAATAAGAGATTTGTTATCAAACCAAGCATATATGTTGTGGAATTAAAACGGACACTTGGTTACATCAGTTTTAAAACTGAAATTGTAAACTTTCAAACAATTTAACTAGCTGAAACTTGTGTTAAAATGCTCATTATGGGACAAACTGTTGTTGTTTGTGGTGGTCTTGGTGAGAAAACTTTGTGGTGGTCTTGGTGAGAAAACTATCTGCATATAATCTGATCATGTTTCATATGTACCCTAACTACAAATCAAGAGGAAGCTGACACAATGCTATTACTCCTTGCCAGTTAGGTTTCATACGATTGTTTTTCACAGGGGTTTTACTACTTCTATTACATCATTATTATGAAATTAGGATATTACATATTCCCTTCCAGACAGGTAGAAAGTCTAATTTGACCATATAATATATATGTTTCAATCATTGCACGTACATTATCTACCGAGCAGCTACATCTCCAGCTTAGAGATATAACTGAATTAACTTGCAGTCAGATTTCTTCATGTACTCAGTTTGTTGGTAAACGTTATAAAAACTAATCTCAATGTCTAACGGGCCGAAGAGTTGATTAAAAATACAAATGTAAAACCTCGTTGACTGCTCCAACAAATAATAGTTTTCTTGTTCTCTTACAAAGATGCCTATTTCAATTGCTCATTTTGAAAAAGCATTGATTGCCAGATACACCTTTCCATCTTTAACAACACTGGGTTACACTATGGATAATGACTTGTTGATAATTAAATTGTGTTTGTTTATCTTTCAACAACTATGTGACTGCATGGCAAGTGTTAAAATTGATATGAACTGTTGTAAAAGCATGTTCACTTTTTTCTATTGCAAATGATTATAAAAATGTACAATGTACGGTGGCATAGAGGTGACATGGAGATATATTTATTTTTTTTACGTGGCCACGCAGTAGCTATTACGTGAGCACGTAATAACGTTTACGTGGCCACGTAATAGCTTTACGTGGCCACGCAGTAGCTATTACGTGCGCACGCAATAACGTTTACGTGGCCACGTAATAGATTTACGTGGCCATGCAATAGCTATTACGTGTGCACACAATAACGTTTAAGTGGCCACGTAATAGCTTTACGTGCGCACGTATAAATTGACCAATGAGAGTTGTCGAAAATGGCTGCCAATTTCGACAACGTGGCCACGTAAACGTTATTGCGTGCTCACGTTACAAAAGCTTTATGTGGCCACGTAAAAAATTAAATATATCTCCATGTCACCTCTATGCCACCGTAACAATGTCATTATCAACAAATTTATAAATCAAACTTAATATTATGTTTTGAATATGTTGACCTTAACCTGACTAACAAGCAGATATAAGAAATTAAAATGTTGACAATTTGCAATTACCATAAACACCCTAATTGAGTATATAGTTCTCAGTAAATATGTCAACCAAATTTATTAGAGAATTGCTGATGAAGAGATAATCTGTGGTTAGTTTATTAAACATGAATGAGCAACCTTTAACTCTTGATGAATATCAAATAGAATAATTTGGTCGATAGATCTTATCATAAATATAAACGTTTCATAAATTTGTTTCACAATGTATTTACAAACAACATTTTTAACAATCATTCAAGTCCACATTAGCTTTCTGGATAAGGGATATATAATTGATGAGATTTTAATGTAAAGCAACAGAGCAGTAAGAAAATAATTATTACATGTTTCCAAAGCGTTATTGACTTATATTATATTGCATAAATCCTGACTTTGTCCCACATTCTATAAGGGACTTTAGTCAGTTATTTCCCTTTGTATATTCTTCAAATATGTAGGTCCAATTAGTTGGATTACTTCGATTTTACCCTTTTCAATATCAATTTGCCAAAATTTATCTTTAATAACTTTTTTGTGAATCATTTAATTTTTTTTTTAATTCAAACTAAGTATCTTTAAGGTAAAGAACTATCATCATTTCTGTTAGTATCTTCATTAACAAGAAAGATATTAGAAGAAATATTTTGTTATCCTTACATAGAAATTCAATGAAAAAATCTGAGGATTCTAACTGTAAAGACCTACTTTGATTGCTTCAGATTTTATCAGGGAAAGACAACTGACTAAAGTCTCTAATTGGTTACTATATAAATGTGCAAGTCACGTGATCTTCAGCAAGTGAATAAACTCTTATTTTTGGCAAATTCTCGCAGCAGCCAAAATATTTAAGGTAAATAAAATAAACTAATACACATACATTTCTTTGTCCAAAATTGCCCACATAAGCCAGGGAGTTCCAGTTTTTTACTCTGAACCATGTATACGCATTATTTTTGCACACAGTCATGTGAACCACTAGATTCATTTTTTTGCTGAGGATTTGAAGCATACGATAAAAAGCCACAGGGTCAGGGGTTTATAGGGGTGGGGGGGGGGGAGAGAGGGAAAGGGATTACTTGGATTGGAAGAGAAATCTACCAAAAATAAATTTTGTCTACCTTTAATATTAGTTGTTGCAGATCACGAAACTATTAACATTTTCATGAATTGACGTTGAAATAGAAATAATTTAAAGAAAACTTCTGACAGTTAAATTCCAATTTCTATTCGCATGTTTTTTTGTCTAACTTGTAATATTTATATATATACTTTATTTACAGAAATATACAACAAATATATAAGAAAGTCATTTCTAGTCGTACTTACAAGTATTTGATATGGTACGGGTATACTGTAGTCCCCTATTGTTCATTTCTTCATAAACATGATTGCAATATATAAATGTTTTAAATATTTGCAGACGACAATAAATCCGGAATGCTTAACCGCTTGCAACAACAAGCAAGCGTGTGAAGTTGATGGTGAAACAGTCACGTGTAGTTATAAAGGTACGTGTATATAATCACAAGAGGAGCTGTAGACCCAAAAGGTTATTGGCGTGAGACAAAGTCCTACCACGAGTATCAACTCCCAGGAATCATTCATACAATCCAAATATCAATTAACCCATTTAAAATACATGTCAATACAAAAAGAAAACATAACTATATTACTGGTATAGTATATATGTATTATAAACAGAAAACTGGTGTTGGGCCTAGGTCTAGAAGCAAACTACGTGACTATAGAACGCTGAACTTTTAACCGGTTACTTCTGTTTTGTCAATCTCTCATACAGAGTTGTCGATCCTTACAGTGATCTATATCTCTGTAAACGTCTCGGGTTTTACAAGATTCTTGTATAATTTAGATTTTGTATCGAAAGCGTAATTCGTCTTTTATATATATTATCTTAAAGTTTTACGTGAAATAGAATTTTATTATAGGCGAAATCCAATTTTTAAAGAGTTATATTTACAAGAACTATTTTCTTGTGAAACGTCTTCCTATTCTGAGTAATTTGGCTTTCTAACTCATCCGCTACAAATGTCAACAATAGATGATATTGCTAAAAAATTATGACAAAAATTTAGTGCTAAGGGACTGTCAACGACAAGCCTTTGAACATCTACAAGATAAGAAAGGTGATCTGTTAGTTAGTTTGTCTGTTGCGTGTGGAAAAAATTCAAAAATTGTCACATGATCGTTTTAAACGATCACGTGTTTGGGACTACTTCCGAGACGTTAACAGAGATAGAGATCACTGTAAGGATCGACAACTCTGTATGAGAGATTGCTGTTTTGTCAAAATGCGGTCTGTCAAACTCCCCGCAGCGGTTATCTCCCTTTATCAAATTAATAACGTTAAAGTAGCAACGCGTGACGTAACCGCTGTGAGTAGTTTGGCGGTCTGAGGCTAATTATTATAAATTGACAAATAATGAGTTGTCCAAGTTGCGGAGAAGTTGTCATCTTGACTATTGTCACAAGAGTAGTTTAGTACCACGTGATTATGATATTAACCAGGGACGAGAACGAGTTCCTCGTAGTAAGACGACATTGAACGAAATATTGCACAAAATATAAAAAGAAAACATGTTTCATTTACGCCTCCTTATGATAGCCATGAAAATTGAAAATTTGATTTCAACCTTGCGAACAAAACAATAACATTGGATTATTGATGGCTATTGAAGCAACAAAGTGTCATTGACTTTTTGTTGCATTATGAGTATAATAAACAAATGCAATGAAAATAGAGTCCGATTTGAAAAAAAATAATACAATGTATGAAATTCTGTTCTTTCAATCACCATAAGAGTGATTTCAAGGGTTCTGCTTTTAAGTTCAATGACTTTCTAAAATCTATTTACAAAAAACCAACACTGTCACAAGTATCTTTGCACGAGAGGAAATGACACGAATTTATAGGGTTTATTCTACAATGCCACTTATTTGCTTTTGGATTCGAAGGACATATTAATAAATATTTATACTCAATCTAGTTCAATAAAGATACTCGATTCTCCTTGAAAATAACAGAGAATACATAAGAGCCCTTGATAGAGAAAAGATGTTTATAAAGCCAATGTATTGTAAAAAACGGGTCTTCCTCTTTCAAAACCTACTTATCGCCTAAGAGCAGATATTTTCAGCCGTATTTAGGGTCAATTGTTTTACAAACATAACGATTTCCAATGGCTCAAATAGAAAAACATCTTGTCAGCGGAAAGGTAACCAACCATTTACGTCTTAGAGTCAAAACTTAGCAGTCTGAGATAAGATCATCATATCATTACAAAACTAGGTATATTACAAATTTTATCTTTAGGTATGGGTAAAAGGTCAGATTTTCAGCATGTAAAATAACACTTATTTTTCGTAGAATTCTTGCAGCCCTCAAAACGTAGAAACGTTTCAACTAGCGCATACATATAATAACGGTTACATTTAATTGATTGTAAATGTCCATATCAGCCTATGAATTTTAATTTTAATTCTGAATTTTCTGCTCAAAATACTTATACAAATTACAAATGTCGACTAAAAGCTATTCATAGCTTATGTCAATTGTTTTATGTAATACCGACTATAAATAAAAGTTAGTATCTTGTACCGCAGGGATTCCAAGCGATCAACCATTTATACCTATAATACATACTATAGGTATAAAATTTTGGATTTAAGACAGGCCCTCATGCCCAGACATTCTGGAGGAAGAAGTTGATATTGACGAAGAAATCAATTAAACTTGACAATTATATGGTCAATAGTTTTAAAAAATTAATCATGAAAGTTATTTAAATGATATTAAATGGTTGAAATACATTGTATCAGTCTTTTTCATTTACTGATAAGTCCTTATTACCCTGGAATGGTGTGTAAAATTTGGCAGCCAAAAGGGCTCATCAACAAAATCCCCCAAATATGGCAATAATTTGTATTGCATCAACTTGATAATTGCAGAACTATTTATTGACATATAACTCTAATAAAATATCCACATTCAATCACTAAGATCATTAAACCTGATTTAATACAGAGCCTTGAAACTTTAATCCTCATTTTCTCAAAACTTGAAAAAGTGCTGATAAGCCCTTTTGGCTATCAATGGACGAAATGGTTGATCGCTTGGAATTCCTGTGTCTTGTACCTAGTTTACCTCTCCACTCAGTTTTTGTGCGGAGGAATTAGAATTAACCATTAAAATTTACTAGACAAAAGGCTTATTGAAAAGAGAGGGGTAGAAGTTATTTCATGCAAGTGTTGATGTCATTAAAGTATGTATTTAGATAAAAAATCGGCGAAAACCAAGTGTGTATTTGATTATCAGTTATTGTTGTAGACCACGTGATTATAGATCATAATTATAGATCAAATTTGCAGCTTTGTTATGTAAGTAAATAACGGAGTTTTTCTTAAGCAGATCAGAGACATAGATATTATCTATGTCTCTGAGCAGATTCATGCAGGTTATAACTTTCAAAATTGTCTCCATAAAAAGTTCCAAGCCCCTATATCTTATGAGCGCGCTAACAAGACAAATTTTGCAGATACAACATTTTATGTGAGTTTTATCCTATTTATGTATGTTCGTGAAAATATCTGTCACAAAACAAGTCATGTATCAATATTTTTCAGAGTGTACTGAACCCCAGCCTTTGACTAGTGATAGTAATATACTTGGAAATATGAAATCTGTTAATGCAAAAATACTTCATGTGTGTAGCAGTGACGTAACCAATTTTGTGACGTCACAATGTCAAGCAGATGGACAATGGTCTCCAGCAACACTCCAGTGTACTATAGGTATGGTATTTTTAGCTCCATTGTGAAGTTAAATACGTTCAACGTATATTGAATGTGGTGACTTTAACTACTTCCGGTTCCGTCATATTGTCTTACGGTTTATGACAACGAACATAGGTAACATTCCTGAATGTGGGATAATTAAATGTTTCAACTATGTTATATAGGCCAATGCTCAATCAGGGATTTTATATAACATATAAAATCCCGGGCTCAATGCAGGGATGTGGACGCCCAAACTTTGTCAAATTTTCAATAAAAAATGAATTGAACTATCATAATGTAAAAAATGATAAAAACATCATTTTATATGAATATGGAATGTATTACACAACATGAACCCCACTTAACTCGATATACTATCTTTTTTTCATAAAAACATATCGATAGCTCATTAGTTTATAATATTACCTTTTATAGATTTTGATTTGAATAATCATTTTATCATCACTTTAAAACAGATATTAAATGGCAGTTGCCATTACATATAACTTCAGGATTCATAACTATGAAATTCTTTCATAAATGTAACACATGCAAATCATGAACAAATTCAATATTGTATAGATTGGCTGGTATGATAAACTATGAAAATGAATTTGTTCATTGGTAGAGCAGCTAAGTGTCATATTTTGAATTTTACAGAACCACAAAAAGTTACAAAACGAGTCATAAACCAAACAGTTCGGGACAGTCTGAAATTTATCAGACTGCCGGCATAAATTAAAAATATTTGGTGCGGACCAGGAAATCCTAGATGGCGTCCAAAAATGACCGCCACTTCAGCCTGTAGCAGGCTTATTAGAAAAAAACTTTGATAGGACAGAATTTGAAATCTATGAACTCCCATACAAAAAGAATGTCGATATGCTATTATGTTAAATAAAAGAGATTGTATGGTATTGTATTTTATAATTTCGTATGATTTTTCGCCATCTTGGACGCCATCTTGAATTATCGGAAATGCTCAAGGTACAGGGTTGCACCGCGTGTTTTTATATCTACTACATCCTAGCATTCAAAAACAACCAAAACATTTTCTATGTAATTCAAATCTAAGTTGAGCTAATTTCCCCCAAATTCTGCCGGACTATAGTAATTAGTGAGTAAAGTGAATTCCATGTTCCATGTTATATAGTGCAGTCCTTATTCAAATAATACGATGTTTGAACCATATTTTTTCAGATTGTGGTTCAACATTACCTAATGGTCAGTTAGTACTAGCATCACCACCAGTGACTACATCTGGTACAACAGTATCGTTCACATGTGACACAGGATTTTATCAAGATGGGTCATCAGTTACTTGTCAAGATTCAGGTCTTTGGGAAAATGGACGTTGTAAACAATTAGGTATTTCAGGGATTTTATATAACAGGGATTTGTCACGATAAGTAAATGTAATAGATTTTCATCAAATTTCACTGTCTTCGCTATTATTTTGGGCAGTGCGGAAAACAAGTATAACAAAATTAAATAAAGATATTCACATGAAATTTTGTACTAGTACCGTTCAAATTTACATAAATGTTAGGAAAAATGTGTTTCTAGATGATTTTAAGGTAAATTACGCTCACAGACTGTTTCACAAAATAATGCCATTTTTAGCCCCATTTTACATTACCTAAAGTCATATTTTCGGTCATAATTGCAACATTTTTTTGTCAAAAACTTCAGAAACATTCACAAGTTGCATGGAAGACATGTACAAAATCATAAAAAATTAATCAAGTTTTTAAACTTTGGAATAGTTTGTACAGCCTGCTTCAGCCAGTTATAGACAGTGACGACCGAGAAAATTAAAAAAAAGCACTTCGTCACAAATCCCTGTTTTATAGAATCCCTGGGTATTTACAGAAAATACGACAGATTATTTGAGTTTATTGTTTGTTTATTATTACATTTTACATATACACTCGTACATTATATACAGAACAACAAAAACGGACATGTAATATATGTACAACAAATCTATATTAGACTCATTAAGGCATGTCATAAATCTAACAAAATACTCTAAAAATACATTCAGTTCAAGTTATTACATGTTATACAATTGCATGTTCTATTTAAAGGGATTAGTGGGCAAAATTTTCAGTTCCAATTTTCCTGGTTCTGCATTATATTTTTGTTATTGTGATTCAAACAGACAAACTGACATTGTGATTAAAACTGACTTACTGATATATTACTTGGCAAAATATTAATATATATTCTCCTTATATTTGGGGTGTTTCCTAACTAGACCCACGAGGGTCAGGTTAGCTAAAATAGATTAGGGTTAAAATATGCATTTACTGATGATAAGATACTAGAGCTTGTCATTGTGCAACATTAGTATAATTCTATTAAAAAGATATCCCAACCGCCTAATAATGTTGAAAAGACAAGAAGCGACCAATGAAAATGTTTAACAAATCTATTGATAGCTTTGTGATTCCCTCAGTATCCTACTTTCGTTTTCAACAATGTGTATGCCACATGTTTTAATTCGTTCAGTTGAATGTTAGTGACAAATGTTATTAGTAAGTGATTTCTTACGTTCTTAATACTGTTTTAAAGATTAAACTTGGTTCTATACTTTTGACACAGTCATTTGCCTGTATATCCCTTTAATAGCTAAATCATTGGTATGAGATGAAATAAATAGCAAATGTTGTTTTGAAACAATAAATACGAGTATGTAATAAATAGGAATAAAAATATGATAACAACGAGAAATAATGGATAAATACAACAATGTAATACATAATAAATAACATATCAAGAGTGCAGAATCATGCATAACTAATTAGCTCAATTATTCACTATTGTCAGTATTGATTGTCTTGTAATGAAAAAACACTTTAATATTATACCAGGCTTTAGCACATTTACAAATCATACAATTATAAAAGTACACCACTTTTTTAAGAAATAGAAACTCTTTCAAACTTAAATTTAGAAAGCAGAATGGTTTGAATTGTTCATTGTGTCTCTAATACATGTTATATTTTGATGACTTCGTGGTAGTAAAATAGTTTTCAAGACTATTGTTAATGAATATATCTTCATATTGTGGCTATAATAATACCCCTCACCTCCAGAAAATGAAATCATTTAGGGCAGAACAATGATGCAAAAATGGTGACAAGATAACATATTTCTGGTTCTTAAGTACTAGCACTTAAGACCTCGAAATGCTTACTTAGGTCAGCTTATTAGCAAAATCTTACATTTTCCCCTTCTGGCCAACGCCAGCTATGTCCTGGTAGATCTAAGTGTGTTCGGCGTTTATTCGACATTTTCTGTAAGAATATTGTCCAAGTTATAAGTTGTTCAAGTTTCATATCTGTTGATCAATAATTTTTATTGTAAGCAATTAAATATTCTTGACATTCTTGAAATAGCACAACATGGCGTTGAGGCTATTAAACCATGTAGCTATAAGTAGATACAATACATATTTTTTAATTTTATTCGATTGTCATACTCCGCTAATTTAAATATTCACTTCAGTACTTCTTTCCACACGATTGATCAAAATGTATTTAAATCAAAGTAATTAATGCATGTGCCACTGACAAATAAATTAATTAATTGGATCATAGATCAATAAAATTGACCCGAGGAGTGTTTTTTAACACGAATCCGAATCTGGATTACCAATCATGATTGTGATTCAGTCTTTTTTTAAAATAGAATCATGAACATGTTCTTAAATCATACTAATCATTGTAATGAAGCTATAAGCTCGATTAAAATACATCAAGGACAGCGGATCTGACACTGACAGCATTCGGAACTGCAGGCCTCGGCAATCTTCTACGCAGGTAAACATATACATTTGTATCTTCATGGATGTTCGCCGAGGTTGTTCCAAATGCACTGACAGCAGAGCCTTCGCAAGTTGACACCATTAGGGTCCGTCGAAGAACCCCGAGGAACTTAAACTCCCTCATGTGTAGTAGGTTGAATAGAATGAAGATGAAATGTTGACTTTGAGCCAGAGAAACCATTTATTGTGATTCATTTTTCATGAAAATCATTTTCTTTAGGATGTTTCGACGGACCGGCGGATCCGCTCTTGAACTCAAGGAACTGCCAGGCACTCGCAATAAGTTTTTTTTCTGCCACAGAAATGTTAGTAGCCATATTTACACAATAAACCAAATCAAGATGTTTTAGTATCATCAATGTCATAATTAAGATTGTATACTTAATTAGAATAATGAATTCAGAAATAAAACAACCCTGTATGCTTTCATCATACATGTTTCTCTTTGTTCCATTCAGCAACAAACATTAATGGCCTAACGTATCGACTGGTTAATCAAGGTGATGGTAGATGGTGGCACTTTGATGGTTCTGTAGTACAAAAACATGTGACAACTCTATGGCAACCTACTGATAATTTCACAAAATTCCAATTTCAAGCAAGTAGTACAGGAGTTTATCGTATATTGGTAAGTTAAAGGACTTAAATTTCTTGTGTTGTCAAAATAAGCAAGCTGACTTGATATGAAACCATTTCGGCTCAGAAGATAGGGCTTCAAAATGAAGCACACCATAAATAATAAGGTTACAAAATCAAGCACAGTCAAAATGGTAGCGCTTTCAAAGAACATTGACTTAAATGGTTATGTTCAAAACGAAACAGTTAAAAATCATTATGTAGCAATACGAAAATAGCTACTATCTTGTTATTTTTGTTTTAGCATCTGTCTAGTTATCTCCTTTAGAGGTTTCCGTCTGCGACCAATAACAATTGTTCCTTGAAATTTAAGTACCATTCTTGCTGATATCCATTTATAAAGGATGAGGTTTGGCAATTATCTTCACATTTCATGGAAATTAGAAGTGTCCCTATTGAAACTCAGATTCACAACATACAAATTTACAAGTATCTTTGCTTAATCAAATGAAAAGTCAGAACATGATATGTTGAATTTTTAATTTATGTTTACCTGAAACTAAGTAATCTCAGCCCCCTCTTGTTTACGCATCCTTTGCTTTATCAATGACATAAATTATTTCTATGATAGAAGCCACATCTTTATATACCTGAAAATGATTTTGTATAACTATCTCATGTTACAGGCCATGGCAACAAACCAGTTGGTGTATCATATACGTTATATAACTATCTCATATTACAGGCTATGGCAACAAACCAGTTGGTGTATCATATACGTTATATAACTATCTCATATTACAGGCTATGGCAACAAACCAGTTGGTGTATCATATACATTATATAACTATCTCATATTACAGGCTATGGCAACAAACCAGTTGGTGTATCATATACATTATATAACTATCTCATATTACAGGCTATGGCAACAAACCAGTTGGTGTATCATATACATTATATAACTATCTCATATTACAGGCTATGGCAACAAACCAGTTGGTGTATCATATACGTTATATAACTATCTCATATTACAGGCCATGGCAACAAACCAGTTGGTGTATCATATACATTATATAAATATCTCATATTACAGGCCATGGCAACAAACCAGTTTGTGTATCATAAACATTATATAACTATCTCATATTACAGGCTATGGCAACAAACCAGTTTGTGTATCATAAACATTATATAACTATCTCATATTACAGGCTATGGCAACAAACAAGTTTGTGTATCATAAACATTATATAACTATCTCATATTACAATCCATGGCATCAAACCAGTCGGTGTATCATATACATTATATAACTATCTCATATTACAGGCCATGACAACAAACCAGTTGGTGTATCATATACATTATATAACTATCTCATATTACAGGCTATGGCAACAAACCAGTTAGTGTATCATATACATTATATAACTATCTCATATTACAGGCTATGGCAACAAACCAGTTGGTGTATCATATACATTATATAACTATCTCATATTACAGGCCATTGCAACAAACCAGTTGGTGTAGCATATACATTATATAACTATCTCATATTACAGGCCATGGCAACAAACCAGTTGGTGTAGCATATACATTATATAACTATCTCATATTACAGGCTATGGCAACAAACCAGTTGGTGTATCATATACGTTATATAACTATCTCATATTACAGGCCATTGCAACAAACCAGTTGGTGTAGCATATACATTATATAACTATCTCATATTACAGGCCATGGCAACAAACCAGTTGGTGTAGCATATACATTATATAACTATCTCATATTACAGGCCATGGCAACAAACCAGTTTGTGTATCATATACATTATATAACTATCTCATATTACAGGCCATGGCAACAAACCAGTTGGTGTAGCATATACATTATATAACTATCTCATATTACAGGCCATGGCAACAAACCTGTTGGTGTATCATAAACATTTGATAAGTATCTCATATTACAGGCCATGGCAACAAACCATTTGGTGTATCATAAACATTTGATAAGTGTCTCATATTACAGGCCATGGCAACAAACCTGTTTGTGTATCATATACATTATATAACTATCTCATATTACAGGCCATGACAACAAACCAGTTGGTGTATCGTATACATTATATTTCTATCTCATATTACAGGCCATGGCATCAAACCAGTTGGTGTATCGTATACATTATATAATTATCTCATATTACAGGCCATGGCAACAAACCAGTTGGTGTATCGTACACATTATATAATTATCTCATATTACAGGCCATGGCAACAACCAGTTGGTGTATCGTATACATAATATCACTATTTCATATTACAGGCCATGATAACAAACCAGTTGGTGTATCATATACATTATATAACTATCTCATATTACAGGCCATGGCAACAAACCAGTTGGTGTATCATATACATTATATATCTCATATTACAGGCCATGGCAACAAACCAGTTGGTGTATCATCTACATTATATAACTATCTCATATTACAGGCCATGGCAACAAACCAGTTGGTGTATCATACACATTATATAACTATCTCATATTACAGGCTATGGCAACAAACCAGTTGGTGTATCATATACATTATATAACTATCTCATATTACAGGCTATGGCAACAAACCAGTTTGTGTATCATAAACATTATATAACTATCTCATATTACAGGCTATGGCAACAAACCAGTTTGTGTATCATAAACATTATATAACTATCTCATATTACAGGCTATGGCAACAAACCAGTTGGTGTATCATATACATTATATAACTATCTCATGTTACAGGCTATGGCAACAAACCAGTTGGTGTATCATATACATTATATAACTATCTCATATTAATGGCCATGGCAACAAGCCAGTTGGTGTATCATATACATTATATAATTATCTCATATTACAGGACATGGCAACAAACCAGTTGGTGTATCATATACGTTATATAACTATCTCATATTACAGGCCATGGCAACAAGCCAGTTTGTGTATGATGGTGGAGCCTACTTGACCACTAACCCAAATGGGACACCTAACTCGGATCTATTTTTGGTGTATAAAGAGAGTGATGCAGACAATACTTACAGAATTGTTTCCGTTTCAAATGGTCAACATATGAGAGTTAATGATATTAAACGTGTCACTTCAGAAGCAGATATAAAAGACAACTTTTCTTTATTTTATTTTCAACCTGTGTAATTAAAGGAGTTGGTCTAAATTTGTTTCTTTTTTTCCAAAAAGAATGTGTTTGACGTAACGCACACTAATGACAGACATAGAAAAATTGCAGTTTTTACTTTTCTTTACATAATGATGGAATAGTTATTTGACAAAACCTGTGATGTTTAGTACCATAGGAATCAGTGAAATAAAGGCTTTCTGGTGTCATGGTTTTAATTCATATTTGAAGACATACATTCTTTAACAATATGAAAAATCAATGTAAAAATGTCATGTAAAAATGTAACACAAATCATTGGGTTTGTCCAATAAAAAGTATGCAGCAATCTAGTTATCATCTACATTTTGCGCTAAAACTGACTGAAAAAAAAACGATTGGATGAAATACCATTAAATAGAATTTTACTTTAACTTTTTCATTTCTAGATGTCCTTGGCTTAAAATCAGAGTAATTCCTTTTATGTACATCTGGATATATATTAGACATATAATTAAGAATATATTTTAATAATTTCTAACATTATCTTTGCACCGATTATTTATATTATCTTATTAATATTTATACTGTATGTTTTATTCATGTGTTATTAAATGTTTCATTTCAATAATCAATTTTTGTGTTAAAACTTGATTTTGATACTTTTTTGTTGGGTAGAATGCAGACGAAGCAATGCATTGTATAGGTCATATCACAGCAGTAAGTCAATCATCATTAGTGGAAAGGCTCAATCTCTGGATTGATTGTTCACCAGTTCCTAGGCACATGCATCTGTCAGTGACTGACAACTGCTCTACAAGATTAAAATGGGTCAAGGTTTCCTATATTATTGTATAATAGATGCAAGAACCCTTACTGATCAAATAAGTTAATAAATATTAACCTAAACTTCAAGGTCTACATTTTAAGTAAAAGACAAAGACATAATATTACATTTACATATTTATTACAATATCAAGTCAAAACTTCATTGTAGTAAATATTTTATTGAAAATTTAAAAATTGAACACATTAGTTGGTATGATAAGAAACAATCTTTCAACGATGATTTGATAATATGAGAAGCATCACACATATACATTTAACAATACGATGATTTAATAATATGAGAAGCATCACACATATACATTTAACAATACGATGATTTGATAATATGAGAAGCATCACACATATACATTTAACAATACGATGATTTAATAATATGAGAAGCATCACACATATACATTTAACAATACGATGATTTGATAATATGAGAAGCATCACACATATACATTTAACAATACGATGATTTGATAATATGAGAAGCATCACACATATACATTTAACAATACAATGATTTGATAATATGAGAAGCATCACACATATACATTTAACAATGATTTAAGAGTTAACACAAATAACACATACATAACAATTTGATTCATTTAACATATACAGTAGCAACAAAAAGTTTTGAGACATTTTCACTTCTTAATAGCTTTTATCTAAAATTTGATATCTGTTTATTTTCAAATGCTTTTTATTTTTTGCTTTATTTTTTGTTTATCATTATAAATAAAGCTACAAAAATAGCACAAAAATATGTTATGGAAATTAATTACTATAAACATGATTTTGGCAGCTTCATGATATCAGATGCTGAATCTTATGAATGTATTGCATTCAATAACTTTTTGGTCATTTTATGGCAAACCATAATTGCATACATAAAAATTAATAATTCTAAAAAAAATAATCATCAAAATGCAAGAATTGTAGTGAATTTCTTTTGTCTCCAAACTTTTGGTGGGTACTGTAGTTTGATTGATTACTTAGGAAAAATGACATAGTTGTCTATATTTCATAATGTGCCAATATTAAATAATAAGTGCTTATGTAAATTCATTAAGGCATCAAAATGAGTGCCCATGTTATATTCTATGATTAAACAATGAAAAACTGTTTGTTATTTTGATTGTAACGTAGTAAATAAATAATTTTATTACTGAATTAATAAACAAGGAGTAAATTCTAACAGCTGGGTATGTGTTCAATTTTAAAATATATATAATGCCACCCTAAATAAAGATGAGATTCAGAGACGAAAATGACTTCATACAAAATAATAGGACATTAAAAAAGTTAAAAGTTAAATGTGGTTTATAAACATATACTGAAAGGATAAAGAAACGCAGGGTAACATTTCTTCCGATATTTTGAAAACGCGTTCTCCAAATAAAGTGAACTTTTGTGGATTGAGTAATTAGGTCATATTACACCTTGCCATGTATCGAAATTTTAATCACGGTTCAGTGCGCAGTTCTGGTAAATGGAGGAAGGAAAAACAAAAATCTCATGCACCGTGTTGTTCTGGTCTCATGCAGCGTTGGTCAAGTCACTCTGTGTTAATCTTCATAAGGACCAACTGCTTTCTTAAAATTAATTGAGAATTTGATTCGTTTTAAGAATGGCGTTTTAAGAAGTTCAAAGGGGTCAGGCCATTCAGATGCTGATGCAAGGATAGCTACAAAATTAGGTTGCTAGGCAATTTGGTGTTAATGTTTCCACCATAGAATGTCTTGTAAGAAGTCTTCGGGAAACTGGCGATTGGCCAATCGACCTAGGTCAGGACGTCCACGCGTAACGTCACGATGTCAGGATCACTATATCGTCGTCTTTCATGTGTAATCGGCGCCTTACTGCCGTTGAGAGTGCACTAAATGTTCGTGAAAATCATGGGTGTCCTATAAGTTCAACAAGAGCTCCGCTGGGCGGGGCATTATACGCCCGTGTGCAGTCCATGCTGTGTTCTATCTCATATAAAGTCCCTGTGACCTTGACCAATGACCCCGGGATCTCAGAATAGGTCCCATTCTTAACAGGAGGGCTATCCAAAGCAAAGATTTTGAGAACCTAGGTACAGCCATGGTTGATTTATCACCGACACAAAGTTTTCCCATACAAACTTCAAGTGACCTTGACCCTGGGGCCTCAGAACCAAAAGTTCTCGCCCTTGACCCAAAGAGTATTGATACATAAAATTTGGTGATCTTAGGTAAAGTTGGTTGTTGGACAAGGTTTTTCCTCATGATTTTTCTTTTGACTTTAACCTCTAACTCAGGGACCTAAAACCAAAGGGGCATATGCTAGACATTAAGGCTACCCTTAAATAACATTTGGAAAACCTACAATGTAGGTACAATTATTATTGAGTTACTGTCCAAAAAATGTTTCAATATGAATTAAGTCCCTGTGACCTTGACTTTTGTCCCTGGGGTTTCCAAATCAAAAGAGAACATCAAATACCAAAGAGCTATCAACACATTACATCTTGACAAATGGGCTGATCCACATAAAATTTGGTTAACCTAGGTACAATCATTGTTTAGTTATTGTCCGGACAAGGATTGTCCATATGATGCCCCTGTGACCTAGATCTTTGACCCAGTTTTGACCCAAAACCAATTGGGAACATCCTTAACACATGGGCTACCCTCACATAAAATTTGGTGAACTAAATTCATTTTACTTATTAAATATAGCATTATTTCCATGGTTTGCCATTTTGACTTTGTTAACATATTGATTGAACATTTGAAGTCTCTGCTTGGTAATTTGATATCTTCTGGATGATGGTTTAAACTTGACCCAGGGGCCCCAAAATCAATAGGGAACATCCTTGACACATGGGCTACTCTCACATGAAATTTGGTGAACTTAAGTGCAGTCATTGTTGATTTACTACACGGACAATGTTTTTCAATATGATGCCCCTGTGACCTTGACCTTTGACCAAGGCGCCCTAAAACCAATAGGACATAACCATGACACATGGGCTACTCTCACAAAAAATTTAGTGAACCTAGGTACATTGGTTGTTCAGTTATTGTCTGGACAAGGTTTTTCCATATGATGCCTCTGTGACCTTGACCTTTGGGTCTGGGGCCCCAAAACCTATTGGGAACATCCTTGACACAAGGGCTACATTCACATAAAATTTTATGAACCTAGGTACAGTCCTTGTTGAGTTATTGTCCAAACAAGGTTTTTCAATATGATGCCTCTGTGACCTTGACCTTTGACCCAGGAGTCCCAAAACCAAAAGGGCATATCCTTGACACAAGGGCTACCCTCACATAGAATTTAATGAACCTAGGTAAATTTGTGGTTCAGTTATTGCCTGGACAAAAGTTTCATTGTTTGCCATTTTGACTTTATAAACATATTGATAGAACATATGAAGTCACTGCTTGGTAATTTGATATCTTCTGGTTGAAGGTTTATACTTGACCCTGTTTCCCCAAAACTGATAAGGCACATCCTTGACACATGGGCTACTGTCACATGAAATTTGGTGAACTTAGGTACAGTCATTGTTGAGTAATTACCCAGACAATGTTTTTCAATATGATGCCCCTGTGACCTTGACTTTTGACCAAGGCGCCCCAAAACCAATAGGGCATAACCTTGACACATGGGCTACTTTCACATAAAATTTAGTGAACCTAGGTACATTGGTTGTTCAGTTATTGTCTGGACAAGGTTTTTCCATATGATGCCTCTGTGACCTTGACCTTTGGGTCTGGGGCCCCAAAACCTATTGGGAACATCCTTGACAAAAGGGCTACCTTCACATAAAATTTTGTGAACCTAGGTACAGTAGTTGATGAGTTATTGTCCAAACAAGGATTTTCAATATGATGCCCCTGTGACCTTGACCTTTGACCCAGGAGCCCCAAAACCAGTAGGGCATAACCTTTACCCAAGGGCTACCCTCACATAGAATTTAATGAACCTAGGTACATTGGTGGTTCAGTTATTGTCTGGACAAGTGTTTCATTGTTTGCCGTTTTGACTTTATAAACATATTGATAGAACATTTGAAGTCACAGCTTGGTAATTTGATATCTTCTGGTTTAAGATTTAAACTTAACCCTGTTTTCCCAAAACTGATAAGGTACATCCTTGACACATGGGCTACTCTCACATGAAATTTGGTGAACCTAGGTACAGTCATTGTTGAGTTATTACCCGGACAATGTTTTTCAATATGATGCCACTGTGACCTTGAACTTTGACCCAGGGGCCCCAAAATCAATAGGGCATATTCTTGACACATGGGGTACTCTTACATAAAATTTGGTGAACCTAGGTACATTGGTGTTTTAGTTATTGTCTGGACAAAGTTTTTCCATATAATGCCCCTGTGACCTTGACCTTTGAACCTGGGGCCCCATAAACCTATAGGACACATCTTTGACACATGGGCTACTCTTACATAAAATTTGGTGAACCTAGGTACAGGCGTTGTTGAGTTATGGTCCGGACAAGGTTTTTCAATTTGATGTCCCAGTGACCTTGACCTTTGACCCAGGGGCCCCAAAACCAATTGGGAACATCCTTGACACATGGGCTTCTCTCACATAAAATTTGGTGAACTTAGGTACATTGGTGGTTCAGTTATTGTCCGGACAAGTTTTACCTATTTTAAGTCCCAGTGACCTTGACCTTTAACCCTGGGGTCTCAAAATCAATAGGGAACCTTCTTTACCCAAGGGCTATCCACACATAAAATTTTAGGAACCTAGGTATATCCTTTCTTGAGTTCTCATCCGGACAAGCAATTGTCCACGGACGGACAGACGGACGGACAACATCATAACATAATACGACCGTTTTTTCAAAACGGGCGTATAAAAACTGTAAGGAATCGATTACGAGAAGTTGGTGTAAGAGCACGTCGCCCCTACGTAGATCCACAACTTACCCCTACTCTACGTCAGCGTCGTAAGACCTGGGTCGCTGCACATCCTCCACGACGGTTTCCATTGAGGCAGATTTGCCAAGTCTTTCTGGCCAATAACAACATTCAACCACTAGATTGGCTGCCATATAGCCATGATCAAGCATCTTTGGGACCAGTTGGATAATCAGGTTCGAAAGCGCCAGCTCCCTCTGCTACTAAAAATCCTATGGGTCCTTTCAATTTAATCATCAATACCACTAAACCAATTGACAGATGCAATATACAGACTTTGGAAATTTTTAAGCATTAATTTATCTGTAAGTATACGAAATTTCGTTTTAAATAAAGCCTGATATCATACTTAATATCTGGTTTATATTTCACCCTGCGTTTCTTTATCCTTTCAGTATATATAAACATATATATAAAATGACAAAACATGAATACAAATAAAACATACAAACTTGTCATGTAACAATCTTTGGACAATAGCTTATTAGTAAGGCTGTCACGATATACCGGTATATCGGTATATTGCAATACGCAGCTGCAGCAATACATACTGCGGTAAGATTTTAACATACCGGTATTTGACGATTTATTTCATTGAAAAATTCATCCCTTTGCGAAATAAAAGTAGCGAAACGTCAGTTTTTCCATTGTTCATTCCATCTAACATTAAGTTACAAGAATTTAACCAATTGGGGCGCATCACAGTCCTAAATGACCGTGAATACTTAAAGAGGCTAGATTCTATCAGTAGCTGCATGTAAGATTTGCAATGTTTTTGGTAAATACAGAGGAGGCACTACGATCCTATAAGCCCACAATATATCATGGTACTAATCGCAATACAATGCCAGTGTATTGCAATATATCGCAATACGCTTCTGGCGTATCGTGACAGCCCTACTTATTAGTATCAACATCAAAGGTGGCTGGCACTGTTCTGAGACATGAACACCATACACACATACAAGGTATATTAGTCTGAAAATGGTAAGTTTATACTCTAAACCTGTGTTGATCATGATGCTTAAAATGGGCTTTAGAATTTATTATCCAATTATGTTGGAGCCAATCAAAATGATTGAATATTGAAATATAGGTTATAGAATAATTTAAAATGAAAAAATAGGCCACAAATTGAACTTGAATAAAAATTTACCATTTTGTATGTAATATACCTTATATTTATACAGGTTATTTTTACTAGACACCATGCAAGCTGCATTTGATCAATATATATAACAACGAATGTATACTTAACTATAATCATATTAGATAACAGAATTCTTACAGAATCAGTTAACCTTGTATCAAATTTACCAAACTTCTCAAAGTAAGATTGATCTTAATTAAATATTTAAGATGAACTTAGTTAAAACATGTCATAAACAAACATTATCACTAGCTACACACAGCTTGCGTTGATTCAGCAGTTTTTACTTCCAAGTGGTTCGTTTGCCTTTTAAGTGCATTGATATATGCTTTTGTGACATTTTAAAAATGTACAAGCACATGCATGACCTATTAAAATGACTGTAGCCAGCAAACTACACACAAATCAGTTTCAAAACTTTTTGGTTATATTTATATGTAAGGTTGCCATCCAGGAAAGATCCTGGCAAGATTTTTAAAGTTCCTAGCTTCCTGTATCAAATAGTGTACTTGTCCAGTAAGACTTAACTGTGCACCATCTTCAATACCTTGCAACTTCTGACGTAGTCTCAGTAATACACGTTCAGCAACTTTGTTTACATTCTCTTGTGTTTCACCTGAAAAACAAAACCATTATAATGGTGAATGACTACTGAAGATATTAAGATATATTGAGGGCTGAATGAAACACTATTGTAACTCCATTTGAAAATAAAGGGAGTTGCAATAATATTTTGTTCAGCCCTCAATTATGTAACCCAATAAAAATCTTTGGTCCTGACCGAGCTTTGAACCCACAACCTCTTGAGTTGTAAGCAGACACTCTACCACATCACCTATAAAACTAGCTTAAAGGCAAGGCTTCATGATCGAAATTGTGTGCAACGGTTTTCATCTAGAAACAAATATGTGGCATATTAATTTTGAGAATAATTGATCAAGCATATTGAAGTAATTTTACCATAAGGCCACAACAAGTTGATCATATGTTCTACGGATTTTTCTGGAAAAAAAATGGCGCAAGCGAAGACAAAAAAATAAAAAAAGTCTTATTCACTTGCTTTATATAGCGGTTTGACCAAATTTTTATGAGCGAGCGAGGAAATAAAATTATTTTTTTTTGGAAAACCGTCAAAATTAAGGTGCGAGCGAATCCATAGAACATAATTATGATTAATTTGTTGTGGCCTAATGCAAAATTATAAAGCAAAATTAAAGCTCATTCAGGTTACAAAGTTTGAATCATATAAACTGGCTAATGCTGATTTTGGAATATACTCTGATAAATTATTGTTTCTTTTTTATTCATAGGTATATGTCAATCTGAAAACCCTAAAAACAGGATTTTGTTATAGGACTCTTAGAAGGCACTGCATAGATACATTTTTTACCTTGGAATGTCAAAGGTTGGACAATTAGTTAATTGTTTATAACCGTTTTTCTCAATTTTGGAGAAGAAATGTGAAAATTCACTTAAAGAAATGCAGGGGTTCTTTTAAAAAAACTAAAAAATTGCTGCTTTTACTTGGTCTAGTAGATGTAGGTTGGATAATACAATTTGCTAATTGTCCAAATACTATAATTTCTAAATTTTGTAGATAAAGAGTGAAAATTCACTACATGAAATGCAGGTGTTCTTCTGAAAAAAGACTATAAAATCACAGCTACTCATACTTTGCCTAGTAGATGTGGTATTTTCTGTTATATCCATGATATCAGTGGTAGATTTCTCATTCATATCAACAGTATCATTACTATCTTCACGATCACGACGTTGTAAAGCATATACTTTAGCTGGTGATATTGTCCATACATGAAGTGGATCATATAATAATACTTCTAATATAGTTAATAATGCTTCTTGATTGTTCCTCATCACCTCCATCGTCTTCTCACAACATCTGAAGTTAAAGTTAAAACAAGGGTTTTTTGAAGTCTACAATTAGTATCACTATTCAGTCGACTCTTGACATTAACTTCCCCGATCATCGAGTCACACACCAACTGTTAACACACGGCGCAGATTGCAGCCACAGCATACAGTGCATGACCTTTACAGGTACCCATTTACACCTGGGTGGAGTGAAGCAATCACAGGTAAATTTCTTGCTCAAGGAAATTAGCAGTACCCCTAGTGGGATTCGAACCCAGAACCTCCTGATCCCTAAGCACGCGTCCCACCACTGGACTACTGCTCCATATATATATTGTCATGGATACAAAACTATAACAATAGAATTCCTAATATAAGTCTTGCCGACTGGAGATTTCATACAACAGACTTTTCTAACTCATAAATCCTTGCAGACAATTTACACTTTTTATTGTACCTGATTTTTAGCAATTTACATAATTAAATTAATTTGGATGATAAAATTATTCTAGTTTCAACAATTTGTAGATATTATATATAAATATACACATGACATCTGCATCTCATTGACACATGTTTTGTTGCTGTGGTTGCCCCCTTATCACTCAAAAGGTTCACACATGCTCAATTGGTATTGGCACCCTTCTATAACCTGCAAAAGGTTCAGACCACAATCAAATTGAAAATGTGTGATACCAGATGAGAAGAGGTATGGACACTATAATTTGTTACATGTCGAAACACATGCTTGTTAGAATCTACTTCAACGCTTCACCATTAGGGCTGTAACGATTCACCGATGCATTGTGAGATCGTATTCGCGACTGTCCGATAAGGGTGTATCGAATCGCGTCCTAAAAAATTGCGATTCAGAGGGCCTTTTAGTTTACAAGAAATCAGTAAAAAACAAAATATACTATTATATCTATAGCATTTAACTTGCAATCGCAATCTTTACTCAAATTTACTTATTATTCTCAATACTCATTAAACAAAGATAACATTTGTTTTGTTGATTTTATTTTGTGCCTAATTAGAGTAATAATTAACTTTCTTAATCTTATGATTGTTTGATAAAAATATCATAATTTGTCAAAGCATTCATACCAAATTTACAATTTACATCGTATCGCGATTAATATCGTAATCGCGAGGCATATATCGCGATACGTATTGTATCGCGACCTTGCCCAAGATACGCAGCCCTATTCACCATAAACTTTTTTACATCAATGAGATGCTGATGCCATGTTGAAATAGATGCTAAAAGAGGTCACATTTCTTATGGATTTTGTGTGACTTTGAGGGTAGACTCATTACAGATGCTGTTCTTATGACAAATTGTTACCACTTTAACTAAATAAAATTGGGAATAAAGTGTTAATTATAACAAACATAAACAACCTACCTTTTTTATAAAATGCATGATGTGATATGTTATGAGACTGCTTAAAGGTTTTGAGAAATGCATGTACTCCTTGTATGCAATAGATTTTCATTTTTTCTAATCTGCTTAACAATGCTTGCACTTTGTTCTCTGTGACAATGTGAACAAGCTATATAATGTAAACAAGTTATATTTACCTTCTGAATACACCTTCCACACCAGATGCTCCCATGGCATCTTCTATATCTCTAGTCAATCTAAATGGTACAGTCTCTGGTGTAGGTAATATCTTGCCTTGTTCAAAGGCTATACCTAAATCTATATGTACAAGTTCTGCTGTATTACAATCTATCAATATATTCTGTGGATGTCTATCACCCAGTCCAAGTATGTAACCAACTAGAATATAAGAAAATAAACAAGGATTTATCAATCATTTGATATAATCAATCCTTTTGAATATTGTGAAAAAATTAAACTCATAATAACCTCTATATAAATGTGTACAAAGTTTTGCTAGGTCCTTAGAACTTCCTTCAGACTCAAACAATGAAACAAAGAGATTTGCAGGTGATGTGTTAAAAAAACTAAAACATAGGACTTGGGTACTGTTTGGTAAGGGGGACATTTCAGTAACTTTCATGCTAGATGCAGTAGCTCAATACTGACTAATTTTAGTCAAAACCTTTTTGCAGTTTTTTCTATATGCGTAAAAGTAAATCATAAACATTGGATTGAATTGTATACAAAGACTATCAATGATAATGATATCTCTTCCATTCAATGTAGGAGAACCATATGAGACATTCGGAACACCTTGACCTTTCATGAATGAATAATCTCGGAAGGATTCGTGGGGGGTCTTCCCTGGATTTTTGGGATTTTACTACCTACGCGAGGTGAAGCACGTAACGGTTACGCAAAATAGTTATTGTAGTTTACACACAGATCTTTGTCTAAACATATTTATTTGTTATAAATTAAACCAAATATTGTTCATCGATATCATTGACCTGTGTAATTTCAAATTTACAGACTAAAAACGAAACTTCAGTCATCGCCAAAACGATCGTGTATTTGTTTACCTCAACACCGGTTTTTCCAAATGGCGTCTAAATATGTCCGAGGTTATTCGTAGCGAATGGCCGAGGAGTTCCGAATGCCATATGAGATATACCAATTATCAGAAGCTGATTTAAATCTCTCTGACCTCTCACTGATAGAAGGTCAAGTACAGACAGAGTCCATCTACAATCCATGGATCTTTCAGTGAGAAAAGTAAACAGTAACTAGAGCTGGGTCTAGCACTGGTGTATCAAACAAAAGTCAACTATCTGCCGCATTAGCCAATAGCCAGCATTAGCCAGTCCCATACCTGGTTGAGAAATGGAGATCATCACCTCGTAAGATCCTGTAGTTTAGATCACAGCCTAGCCGAAATAAAGTTTCTTCTACACACAGAATGGCTCCTAGACTTGTGTGAGTCAAGTTCAAGCCAGGGTTTACACATAATGCATTCATATGGAGTGGACAGACAATGATGAAAAACTAAACAACAGTCATATGACTCTGTGTTGAAAAGGGAGTTAAACCCCACTCATCTTACCTATAGAATTTGTTGCTACACTTCTAGTATATGCTAATCTTCTTTCAAACCATACAGGAGGTGAGAAGAAATTCTCCAAGAAAAAATGTCTGAATACAGGTTGAAATTTATCACAAATTTCATGATAAACTTTATATTTCTCATCAGTGGTAGTAGCACTCTACAATAATCAAATACACATGTACATCCAAGTTATAATTTACACAAAAATTAACAAAATGGAATGTTGAGACAGATGAATAGCAGAGTATATATATAACATGAAGGACTGATAATTCAACTATCACAAACTATCAATACATAATACTACCAACCAAGTATCCTTATATTTTAAATTGTATAGGCATATCCTCATGTACAATACCTTCCAGCATTCAAAAATGTATCCACAGAAACTGTATGTATATGATAGAACCATTGCCTAGCAACTACAGACTTTTGGTACTAAAATAAGATTATCTGAATCCTAATATATATATATATATATATATATATATTTTGTCACATGGCATACTCAAGGTGGTTCTTTTTATAATTGAATAATCAATGTATATTTATTTTGGTTGGGTTTAATATCATAAGCAACACATTGTATTGTGCCTACTTCAGTAAGAGACTAAAAACTATGCAACATGATTTAGAATCAGTAGTAGGAAATGATTTCATGACCAAGCTCCATTAATTAAAGTAAGCCCTATCAGTAGACTTGTGCCAAGTAAGACCTATAAATTGACCTACTTACAGCTACATATACATGACCTATAACTCTAGGTATATACTTACAGTCAGTCTATTTCTACATTCAAATGATGTCAGATCTTTAGGTCTATATCTCACATGTGCACCATTTTTACCTATAAGATATTCACCAATAGGTTGTGTACCCTCACACCATTCTAATAATCCACTACGTTGTGATAGAGGAATAACCTGAAAAAGGCAATGATACCAATTATACTTTTATGGATATTGATATTTTTACTTGGACAGCGGTCAGTCATTGCCTTAACCCACTTGCTCAATGCGCAGGACAAGTAAAAATTATTTTGGGAAAGTAAAAAATTTATTTGATACTTTATATAGATTGGGTTACTTGATAATATTGCCCTATACAATATATTATAACATAAAAATTCAGCCAAGAAATTGAAAATTTTAAGGTAGAGACTTTGATTGTCACATTTTTTTTCCATATAAACCTTTTTTAGTTTCTGAAACTAAAGCTAAAAAATCAGCATTGAAATAATACAAATAACAGGCAATTTTAGCTTATCGGCTCATTTAACATTCATGCCAGAAATTATATAAAACTTTTACCATGTATTTTCTAATTTGTAGTTTTCTTTTCCTAGTCTCCGAGTCTTTCAATAAAAGATTATTCACCATTTCAAATACTTGTTGCATCACGGCATCTTGACGTAAATCATCTTTACCCTAAATATATAAAATAATGTAAACAGACTAGCAAAGCTCGCCACTAGGGCTGTCATGATATACCGGCAGCTGCCACAATACCTACCACAGAACGACTTTAACAAACCAGTATTTAGTGATTTTATTATTTCATTGGAAAATTCTTCCTTTCGTGAAATAAAAGTAGTGAAATTTTCTGTTGTTCCATTGTTCATTCCATCTAACCTTATATTACAAGAATTTAACCGATTTGGACGCATCATAGGCCTAAATGACCGTAAATACTTAAAGAGACTAGATTCTATCAGTAGCTGCATGTAAGATTTGCAATGTTTCTGTTAAATACAGTGGGGCCACAACAAATAAAAAAGCCCACAATGTACCGTGGTAACTAAAGGGATACGATGCCAGTGTATTGCAGTATAACACTTCTGGCGTATCGTGACAGCCCTACTTGCTACTATGGTCTAGCTTGCTTAAATGCTTTACAAGCGAAGACATTAAGTAAGTCACATTTTTATACTCCAAGGTCAGAGTGTTTTACTGTTACTGTTCCTGATATGTTTGCTTACAACTTTTCTTAGAGACTTTAACAAAATGTCATGGATTTTTTTTGGAAACAGATATTAAATATCTTTTATTAAATAACTATATGTTATTTGTCCAATAAAAAAGCACCTGCCTCGTTCAATAACACGGTGGCCTGCCTTATAACAAGGCCAATATCTATATCACTTTTTTGGCCCCGGGCCGAAAAGTGATATAGATATAAAGCCCGCATTTGAAGTATTTTGATTGGCTAATAAAGCAGGGCCAAAAATGATATAGATTTCTGCAATTTAAACTGGTAAATGGCAGCCATTTTGTTTTAACTCGGTCTATGTATAGACGCCGACAGGTTGCATAAATGAAAGGAAATATTCTCAGTTTCAAAACATTCATGTCATGATTTAGTAGTGTTTAACCGATTATGTTAAAAATTTACGACGTGTAGATTTCACGAAACACAAACAAACATTTACCGACTTAGATCAATGAATTGCTAAGTCGTCTGCGACTGGGAGACAACAGAAAATGTCGAGAGAATCGTCGCGCGGCGAAGAAATATTTTAATTAAATGTTGTTATTTAATAAAATTGTCAATAAATAAGTGATTTGATATTGGCCCTGTTATTTGTCCTCGGGTCAGTTGTATTGGCCCTCGGCCTTTGGCCTTGGGCCAATACGACTTCCCTCAGACAAATAACAGGGCCAATATCAAATCACTTATTTATCAACATATAATACATATAGTCTTATTTAAACTTGCTTAATTGGTCCAGTGAACTTGGATCATTAGCTCCACATCGTCCAAGCCAAACTTGAGTCAAATGGTAAACTAGGAAATTAGCAAAAATAATTCGTGCAGGGGATACAATGTGAACAATAACAATTCACATGCTAACATGGGAATTTTCATACAAAGAAAGGCAATAGTTATTTTATGCACTATTTAAATCTTTTGTGTTTGCTGCTGCAAAAATTTGACATAAAACATGAATTTGTTTACAGTCTGAAGATCAATGTGACTATGTACCCCATTTATTATAAAAAATATTATAAAAACAGTGTACCTTAACAAGTTGTCTACTTTTACTGCCATCAGATCCTATACATGTTATAATCTTAGGTAGATTTATACCACCAGCTAATTTAAATGTTGAATCAAATTTTAATATATATGATATATTGCTGTAGTCACAACTTGGACTGACCTGAAATATTTAATATATATGATATATTACTGTAGTCACAACTTGGACTGACCTGAAATATTTAATATATACAATATATTACTGTAGTCACAACTTGGACTGACCTGAAATATTTAATATATATGATATATTACTGTAGTCACAACTTGGACTGACCTGAAATATTTAATATATATGATATATTACTGTAGTCACAACTTGGACTGACCTGAAATATTTAATATATATGATATATTACTGTAGTCACAACTTGGACTGACCTGAAATATTTAATATATATGATATATTACTGTAGTCACAACTTGGACTGACCTGAAATATTTAATATATATGATATATTACTGTAGTCACAACTTGGACTGACCTGCAATATTTAATATATACAATATATAACTGTAGTCACAACTTGGACTGACCTGAAATATTTAATATATATGATATATTACTGTAGTCACAACTTGGACTGACCTGAAATATTTAATATATATGATATATTACTGTAGTCACAACTTGGACTGACCTGTAATATAAGTAGAGCTAAAAATCAAATCATATATTTATTATAGATTTAGGGTCACTAGCCCCTGACATATTGTTACAGAAGAGATCTAGTAGTTTTAAAATACTTATTGAACAGAATAATTTTGCATTAGTTTCCAAATAAATATTCATTAGTGATGATACATTTTACAACTCAATTATACAATGCATCAAAAATTACCATCTCATTGTAAAAAAATGTTGTTTTTTTGCTTCAATTCTTATAAGTTTATTTATTGTGTATCTATGCATTAGAATAGTTATACTAGATTATAACATTTGAAGTCTTGGAGTAATGATACTGCAAGCTACAATATGCAAATGGTTACCAGCAAAGTACTGTAAAAAAGTTCAAACAAACTTTTACAAATTAGCCAACTTCTGTAGTCAGTTTCATTTCCTACATTTGGTGCCTTCATGTGGTGCAACATAATGGCGTTAAAAATGTCAAAATTAATACTTTGAAATTCAAATGGAGAAACATAACATACCTTAATTTCTTTAGTAGGAACTGGTACATTTTTCAAGTCTTTAACTTTAGTTAACCATAATTGAGCTGGTAGCTGAATGGCTTCTAAAATATAAACCAAAACCTTTATAATTTATATCATGATTATCTATAACTAAAATGTAATATTAAATTTACATGTATTAGGTACCCTCAAAGATCCACTAATAATGCCTCAAAACCATTGCAAAATATTGTCATATTTTTGGAAATCCTGAATGAAAACACTGAGCTAGTTTTGATTATATAATCGATGATTGATTGAAAAGGGTTGTTAAATTATTTCCAATTATTGATTGTTTTTTTTCAATATTGAAACCCTCCAGACTTCACTCATTCAATTCTAAAAAAATTATTTCTTGGTAAAACAAGTTACTACAGCATTTTAATCACACCAATGTTCAATACAGGCTGCAAGTACAAAGCAAGTACCTTTCTTATGCTCAAAGAATAAACATGATAAGTTCTGATTGGGATTTGAACAGAAATGAAGTATACTCTCCAATAATTTTCTGCCAAAAGTTTAGTTGTTCAGCCTACACACTCCAACTTAAATACCTTAAAGCGAAACAAAGCAATGTTTATAATTGGCAATTACATCAAATTACCAGTCTTAGGTAACTTATGATGACTTATCTTGATAAATATAAATTCATGTTCTAACTTACTTGTTTGTGTTTTATATTCCTGTACATTCCAATTAGCTAATTGTATATAAGCATCACATAATGTTTGCATATCTTTAACTATTTTACCAACAGTTGTGTCATTCTGTAATTTCTCTATCATATTTTTAGCTGCAACTACTCTACCCTGTAATCGTACATTTACATAAACACTAGTAATTATCAATAAGGCAATTATTTTACTATGAGATATCCCAGGGAATTTGGGAGTTTTATCATTTTTCTTTATGTAGAAGCAGTGGTCCAGTGAGTGGTAGGATGCACAGTTAGAGATTAAGAGGCCCTGGGTTCAAACCCCACTTAGGACACTGAATATTTCCCTGAGCAAGAAATTTGCCTACAGTTGTTCCATTCCACTCAAATGTAAATGGGTACTGTGAGGGTCACCTGCTTTAAGGTGATTCCAATGGGTTATCATACAAAACAGTAATGTTGGCTGAACATGTAAATGGAAGCAGACTTTAAACTGCACTTTAACTACTGGGTATAAACATCTGTATCAATTAGACAATCATGGTACCATGAGATATCACTGTTAATTTGTAAGCTTTATCATGTTTTTCATTATGCTGTGGAAATTCATTGTGATTAGTTTGCATTACAAGTTGTACAAAGCCAAATTCTATCATTTTCAAAGGAATAAGCAACTTATTACTAACATAGCAATACTTAATGATATTGATGGCTTAGTGCTTCAATCATTCAGCTGTTAACTTTTCTATAATTAATTATCTAATATTACATATAATGTACTTTATATCTTAGTTCCAAATATTTCATTTTGAATTTCTAACTTTTGGAAAAGTGTATTTTGATACCAAACAAGTTGATTTTTAGATTTTACTAGTCCATGGACAAGTAGAAAAAACTTGAACCCACAGCACTGATAAGTTTATGTATAATATTACCTCATCCACAGGGGTCTCAGGTTGTGATTTACTTTGTTTGGTTCCCCTTTTACTTGATTTAGCTTGCTGTAACAACTCTGTATCTCTGTTAGCATTTGCTAGAGCCAGAACACAGAATAATGTATGATGAGGATGGGATACTGCTGTATCATAGATTAACTGAAATATAATACACAAGATATTTGTCAATTTTATAATACAGTCATTTTGATTGGTCAATGCAAAACTAGTCTTCTTTTTTTTATTTACATGTAGTTATATAAATACTAGTTTTGCACGGACCTATCACTTCATTTCACAAAATTAGAGCTACTAAAACATACATTATTGTGAGGAATATCCATGTACATTAATTTGAAGATATACCAACTTGTCAGTTGATAATGAGTCAACATGTCTTAAAATATGCCCATTGAATTTTATTTAATGAGTCTTGGACTGGGGAACAAAAATTCAGGTAAAAACATAAATAAAACTAAGGGCAGGGCTAATTAAAAAGTTACTTAATCAAGCAAATATATAACTGAAGTGGTATCTCTTTATGTCATTGAATGACTAAAAACACTATAATAAACTATAAGTACCATACCTTATTCAGAGTATCCAGGAATTCTATAGGTATATCTTTATGAGGTTTAACATCCATTCTAGCAGCTAATTGATACATCAACGGTAACCATTTATATGTTTGCATCTCATTCACAGCAATCTGTAAAAATATTCATAAAAATAATTTTATAGTAGTTATGATGTATTAAAGTAAAATAGTGAAATCAAATGATAAAATATAACCAATAGGTCAAAATGTTACAAAAAAACATGTATGCTCATCACTCAATTCAAGGGTGGGGTGGAACTTTCAATTCTCAGACCATAGCTTAGGGTGTTCATCAGTAAATAGTTTATACTCTGAACTCAAACTTATACAGCTTTTTTCAACAGAATAAGGTTTGTTTGTATGCGATGCATTTGTGAACCAGTTACTAGGAGCATACGCTCCCTTACATGGTAACGTAAAGTATGCCCTGCCGGGAATCCAAACCCACAACCTCCCTATTGGTAGACTTGTTGGATACTAACTGAGCTAGCTGGACAGCTCCACTTTATACAAAAAGTAGAAAACAAACAAACACAAACCTTCATCATAATATTGACATCTTCATTACTAACATTATTAAACCAAAGTGAAGTAAGTCTGAACACACGTAAATTATGTGTATCTCCACTACGTAGACATTGTATATAATTCTTTACTGCTTTCAGCAAGAATAATGATCTATCTTCCTCCATACATTCTAACTCATGTTTATCTATAGCCGTCTGCTTCTCTAATGTTCTAAGGTAACGACTGAAAATAGGAAATATACATTGATAAAGCTATAATAGCATAACAATCTCTAGCAAGTCCCAAACCCAGTTGAGAAATGGTGAGGGCAAACACTGACGGCCATAAATTGTCACAAACCTGGTTGGGAAACGGTGACGGACACACTAATTGGAAACATACCGAAGACCACCTGAGGAAGAAATTCTTGCAACAATTACAAATCAATGTCTCTTCTAAAAATTTACTTCAAGTTTGAAGTGAAGTTCTGGTCAAGGTCTACAAATAATGCATCCTTAGGAGCGGCCTGACCCAGGTTAAAAACTAAACATCAAACAGAAGAAGACAGGCAAAACTATGGTTTAGATTCTACTATTCAAACAAATCATAAAACATGTTAGAAAATAAGAATTCAATATCAAAAAAGAATATCTAAGTATTATTTTAGTGAAGAAAAAGCACATACAATGAAGATAGCAGAGCTTTTCTGGTACAAGAGGTGATTCACCAGTATTTTCTCTAGGAAACCAAACTTTGAATGTAAGTCACCAAGGTGGGAATCATGCATAAATAGTTAGTTTTTGTCACTGCCATGAGAAACCTGATCTTTGTATGACTACAGTATAAGTTTTTATATCAAAATTTAGTGGTCAAAATTTAAACAAGAAAAAAATTGTGTTAAAGGGAGCTTACTTCAAATACAAAGTTTTTCTGTGTTTTCCCGTGAATACCAGATGCGATTAGAATATCTCTTAATGATAAAAACATCATTTATCATTCAAAGAATAATCTAAGGCTGGGAATTAAAACAAAGTTTGACTAAATTTGTGCAACATCTACCACCAAAACTGCCAATATAGTATGGGTGCCAATATTAAGATGTGTACACTACAATGTATACTGAACCAAAAAAGAAACTTTTGCAAAGTTTGATTGTAGATAAGTTAGTATAGTTTTAATTATTTTGGCTGAAAGCTTACATTTTTGTAAAATAATGTATTGTGGTTCTTTTAAAATCGTCATTTTGGAGGAAAGGATCAGATTGATTGCTGAATTTTAAATTAAAATAAGGTAGGGGTCGTTTCTAAAGTTAACAATCAGTAGCGTGTGTGACCGCCGTGGGCGATGCTGACTGTCTGACAGCAACGTCGCACAAGTTTGTTAATGTCAGCCTGTGGAATATTATTCCATTCTTCAAGTAATGCAGCTCGAAGGTCGTTGATGTTGTTTGGAGGGTTCGGACGTCGACGTATGCGTCTACCCAGATTATCCCAAAGATGTTCAATATTGGGTTCAAATCCAGACTTCTTGAGGGCCAGTCGTCGATGAAATCAACGTTATGATTTTGTAAATACTGTATTATTGACACGAGCAACAGTTTTACAAGTTACTACATGTATATATGTGTGTACATCTAAGTGGTACCCTTGAACAACTGGCACATACTTTGCGAAAGTTTCTTTTTTGGTTCAGTATATATAAAATATACTTACTCAGCAGAAGAACTAGTAACTTGTCTTAATCTATCAGCTTCTATCATGGCTTTATTCATTAAAGATTGTTTAGCTTCAAATGTACTCGAGTTCATATAGTTAACAATACTTTGATATTGTGTATCAGCATAACGTCCCAATGATAGATAGGCATCCATAGATCTAGTCTCATCTTCTCCAAGATTCTCAAACATGTTGATAGCCTATAAATACATAACAGTTTAAAAAGCACTTCAGTAAAAACAACACTATTTTAAAATCAGGATTGTTTTTGCTCTAAGCCTACTGAAATCAAACATTATGATGTCAATATTGCTATATCATGTTCTTTTTTTTTAAATTTTGGGTTTAACGCCGTATCAACACATTTTAGGTCATTTTACAGCGTCCAGCGCACCTAACCTAGCTTTCCTGGACCCTTGTCTATAACCAGTACTCACCTACCCTTTCACAAGGCTGGAAACCTTTCCATATACCATATTAATGGAGGAAAATTGACATAATTGCCAAATTTCCATGGAAGGGTATAACCTCCCCAGGTGGGATTCAAACCCGTACCCACTTCGGGACACAAGATTCCAAATCCCTGCACGCTACCAACGGCACAGTCGACCCTGGTTATATATATATCATATTCAAATGTCTGATTTAAATACTCCATAAGTTTTTATAAAGAAAGATAGATGTAACTGTATTAGACATTAAACAGAAACTTGATTTGTATTTGCTGCCACACACAGATCATGATTTTTAAAGATCATATAACTTCGTAATAACAACTTTTATTTTGTTAAAAACAAGTAAATCTGTGAGCTAATGCTCACTAGTGATACCCCCGCCAAAATCTAAAAATATGCGACAAACAGGAAGTAGATGAGCGAGGAGCATGAAATCGCTTTACACCACATGGGACTATAGGATGAAGCAATATGCAAAGTTTCAGGCTGCTGCATGGTATAGTTGCTGAGAAAACTGTGACGGAAATTTTGTAACGGACGGACGGACGGACGGACGCACACACGCACGGACAAGGGTAAAACAGTATACCCCCCTCTTCTTCGAAGCGGGGGTATAAAAATCCCATTTTATGTGATGCAATGTAATGAAGGCAGACTTTAATCAATAATTTAAATTTGAAAGAACATATCACAAGGACTAGGCAAGTCAAATACCATTGCTTTGTTTTCAAATAACATGGGCTGAATTATAATTTTATCACATGATTGGACAAGTTTATTTTATAAGTACAAGAACATCTATGACTCATAAAAAGAAGTATACCTTCTCCATATAATTTTCCATGATAATATTTGGATTCTCTGATCTAGTCTCGGCTAACCAGTTACCATACAAACTTAGAGTCTGAGCATAAAATCTGGCAGCATTTCCATCAGTGGATCGTAGCTGAAACAAATACCAAACATAACTAAAACAAGAGCAATCCATGCAGAGGGGGCTCAATTATTTGGCACGAGGACAATGCGCTTGACTATTTCATATCAACAAAATCAGACATTGATATATAATCCCATTGACATAAGTGAAAGTTATAGTAGAGACTTATTGGTTAAAGTTTTAAAGTTTGCTTGCAAAACTTCTAACTTGGAACTTCTATGTATATAAGGGCTACATCAAACCTTAATTCAGGCTACATTAATGCAACTTAGTATTTGTAGATCAAAAGTAAAATCAAAGACACATGAGAAGTTTTACGTGAATTCCTTCAGAGGTTTCAAAAATGTTGCACTTAAAACTCAACCAAAAATGTTTTACACAGTTGTTGCCACACTAATAGATCCATTATTCTCTAAAAACTGAACTAAGAAATTGTAATGAAAGTTAATTTGAAGTTATTTTCTAGTGTTACGTTCAATTTCTGTCAGTTTTCAAATCATATCACTCTTTTAAATGATTGAGCTCATAACTGGGTTGCTGTCAACAAAATCCCATTGGTAGTTAATGAAAGTTTTGCGAAAAATATCATTCAACAATTTATCAATGTAGACTAAACACTTACCTTTCTAACTTTTTCTAATGTAGTTTTCAGTAAATGTTTAGCAACAGTATGTTCCCCACGTGACCAATATAATTTAGCTTCTTCTATCTGTACAGGTATATATTGTTTTATATCTGTTATATTTAATCCTTTTAATCTGGCTATAGCTCTCTCAGATTCCTAGAAAATTACAATGTGTAAAGATGATATCATACATAATCCAATTGTCCATATTATACATGTACAGTCAAAATTGTTTATAAAAAGTACAGTCAAATAGGGCTGTCACAATATAACAGTATACGGGTATATTGCAATACGCAGCTGCGGCAATAAGTAACACGGTACGATTTTAATGTATCGGTTTTTGGCAATATTTTTTAATTCATTGGAGAATTCCCTTCGCGAAATGAAAGTTGTGAAATGTCAGTTTTTCCATTGTTCATTTAATTTGATCTTAAGTTACAAAAATTTAATGGATTTGGGCATGTCACAGTCCTAAATGACCATAAATACTTAATGAGGTTAGATTCTATCAGTAGCTGCATGTAAATTTTGCATTGTTTCTGTTAAATACAGCAGAGGCACAACAAATCTTAAAGCCCACAATATATTGTGGTATGTATCGCGATATGGTGCCAGCGTATTGCAGTATATCGCCATACGCTTATGGCGTACCGTGACAGCCCTACAGTCAAATTTTTTTATAAGATATACAGTCCAAATTGTCAGAAATATATACATTTAAAATGGATAAAATTCTTGCAGTCAATGTTTGCTGAAATTATTATTATTATAATTATATACCGCATTTGTATTGGCTCTTTTCATATTGAATATAAGTTCAAAAGCGCTTCACAATCATATGCATAATTAGGAAATACGAGTTTAAATAAAAACAAAAATGATTAAGAGATGATAAAATATAAAAACATAAACAGAAAAATAATATAAAACTAAGAATTTGCGATTAATAAAGTGCTCATAGTAGTTTATAAACGACAACAACAACAAAACAAGTGAATCTTTAACTGTAAAAAAAAATGGTGAATGAGAGATAATGGATTGTTGGTAGAACGGCAGCCAAATGGTCGATGGGGAATCAGGCTAAAATGTGATCAATATGCATGCCAGTCAACAAATCAAAAGTCATCTGCTGAACCACTATGTGAAACCAAATTTTTGGGTAAACTGTTAATAAATTTAACAACATGAACCAAGGGTAGTATTTATGGACTTATGCACAACACTTGGATGCAAACTTGGTTTTATTCTGATAAAAAACTGCAAAAACCAAACAAACTACCTCTAAGTTATTTATATTGCATGATTGAGAAAAATTTTATGTCCATTTTCAAAATGAACTTGGAGAACTAGCAGCTAAGCCTAATTCAGTATCAAGGGGCAGTCTTCACAACCAACTTTCATTAGCATTGGACTGACAGTGATTTTGGTAGACTTGGTTGACCAACTAAATTCAAAGACTGCAGGGGTATTAGATAAAGATTACCTGATGTCTCACAGCTTCCCTAGCAACCATGGCTAACTGTTGTAAACTATCAACATATACATTAAATATATCAGTTGTCTGTGTTTTCTCCCATAGTAATTGTACAGCAGAACATTTCATATGTAATGTTGGTAAAATAAACTCTATATCTGTATCAGTATCCACTTGCAGATTAAATATATCTGTGTCAGTATAACCTGACTGCCTGAAATAGAAAAAGAACAATGATCAGGCAGTGTGGTTGATAAGTCCTTTGACCTTGTAAGGTCAACAATCATAAACCTGCACCTATGAATACAATTGGCTAATGTGGATGAATGGTAATTATTGCACAAAGACCAGTATAATTTAAACTGCAATCTAATAACTGATAAAATTATTCAAGTAACATATACATCTTCTGTTATGATAAAACATGACCATGACATAGGCAGATAAACAAAAAATGATGAAATGCCTTGAAATTACGAAGTATTTAATTTCAAGGACAACTTCTTTTTGGGCGTGCTCAATTGGAAATTCAGACTGTTAGAACTGGGAGAACTCCAATCGAGTGCCTCAGAACTGTGTTCTGGCAGCGTTCTACCCATTCCATCGAAATAGATGGTGTGAACGGAATCGGTCGCGGTTTATTCATACCCAAGATGGCGGCGGCATCACTGCAAACATGTGAGTTTGGTGTTTGAAAGCGAATGTTGTTAAAATTATACTTTTGAACGATTGTTTACGATAACAATTTAACTATTTTCTATAAATAAAGTAAGAACCGAGTATATTTCCTACGGATTTTGCCTTTTGATTCAGTTCCGACATCCAATTTCACTCGTTCGGCAGATTCTTAGGAAGAGTCGGAATTTGATTCTGGCACAGTTCTGACAGCCCAATCCAGCACGCCCTTTGATTCAGGAAACTAAATATTCTGCTATGGACAACTTTTTGTAACGTAATCATACAGAAGTAGCGTTAAAAGACGATTTCTGTTTTTTACATTTTAATTTAAAAAATTACAGAATTTGGGGCTGATACAATCTAACAAAGAACCTCTAACTCACCTGTTGAGATATAAAGCAGTATTGTTTGCTAAATTAACACATTTAAGATCAGCTAAGACAGGATATAATCTTCTAGCACTGTCTAAACATCCATCTTTAAGTCTTGTTATAGCTGATAACCTATTTATAATTGAAAACATAATGATAAATGGAAAACATTTCAAGGCAGAAAACTATCAAGGAATTTGAAATTTTAATTGTAAGTTTTTTTGGGGTAGGGTTTAATCTGTAGCAACTCATTGTATAGGTCATATCACCGCCATCAGTCAACCTACTTACTGTTCCTCTCTTGTTGGAAAAACTAAATCACTGGATTTAGCTGTTAATTAGTTACTAGGTGAATACTTCTGTCAATAACTGACAGCTGCCCTACATGATTTAAAACCAGTGGTATGAATGAGAATGGCCACAGAAATTATTTCAAGACCAAGCTCCACCAAAGTATGTCCATCTGGTAATCAAACCCATACCTACTAGTTGGTAAGTTATTTATGCAAACAAACTCTGATTCCATATTAACTGATGCCTATTTTTACACATATTCAGTTTATTTCCATTATGCATCTCAAAATTTTGTAACTAAAACAAAGAAACAACATCTATGCAAATTGACCATTTCTTGACTTTACCAATTAACGTATTTAACAAGAAATGTAATGTGGAAACCACATTAAAGCCAGATTCAAAAACTTTCAGGCAAAAATTACCAAGGAAAATAATCCATAATAAAGGCCGGTAGAGTTGTTTCATAAAGATCTGACAATAAATGGCAGTGATATATGCTAAATTGAAAACTTTAACTCAATTGTTAACGACACTGGACGCCCGACCATCACCCCCGACCACTCACCTGCCCACCTGTGTTTCCCAAACTATTAGCCGATTTTGTTTCGTTGAAAAATCCGGCTAACAAAGGTTTACAGATATATTATGTTCCACAAACCAGGTTTTAACAAAAAACTTTTGTAGGAAAATGTATTGTCATAAAAAATAAGGAATGTTCAATAGAATACTACAGAACAAGATAACAATTTAGAACAAATACCTGGCTGATTCTAATGCAGTAAAAGCAAGGGTGAGATGATCTTCCTTCATGGCTTTCATACCTTTATATAAACTTTCATGAAATCTAGTACCAGTCTCCAATCTGTATAAATATATAAAAGTACACAATACAATATATCATACAAAATTGTAAAGTTGGCTGAACATGTATATGGAAACAGACTGTAAACCACACTTGAACTTTTTTTAAAGTTTTACTATAATCAATCAATATGCAAAATGATACATTTTTACCTTTTCATGCATTTAGGCCATTAAGAATTTGACATCATTGTTTTCAATGACTTAAGTACAGTTCTTTAATGCAGCCTTGCCACAGAACGCCCAAGTCTACAGATTGAGGGGTTGTGGGTTCGATTTCTGGGTGGGGCATACTTTCGTGAAGCTTGGTCATGAAATTATTTCTACAGCCATTCTCCCTCCTACCAATGATTCCAATTATGAAGGGCAGTTGTCAGTCACTGAAGAAAGTATGTGCTAAGTAGTTGGTTAACAGCTAAATCAAGAGAGATAGCCTTTCCAGGAACAGTGAGTAGGTTGACTGATCGCCGTTATATGACCTATACAATGTGTTGTTACAGCATTAAACCCAACAAATGCAAAAACAAATTAATGCAGCCAAGAACTGTGTCCTTGCAACAATAGCCATAAAAAGGGACAGGACTCGTAAATTAACAACCCTAACAACTAGGGCTCTACACTGGTATACGATATATATCGAATACCGGTATTGTAGGTTCGATAGATATATCGGATCGAACGTTTCCATATCGAACAAAATATCAATCAATGAAGTCATACAAATAAAATCCATGGTCTGCAAATTATTTGATATTTTGTATCGCCAAATAAACATTCTACTGCTTCCAATTCGGTATGTAATGATATGTGAACGAACAATATCATAATTTGACATTCCTTTAGCAAATGTCTTACACCGGATCCAAACGTGATGTTATGGCCTTTTTCAATCAAAGGGAGGTAACTGGTGCGGTTAGAATATCCATAATTTGTCCTTTCATTTTCAATTAGTCTGGGAACCCTTAAAACTATCAGTATTTTAAATATATATCAATTTTAGGAGCCAGAATGCTCTTGGATTTGTTCAGGTAAATCCGCAATGTACAGAGAACTTGATTGATCAGAAGCGATATTTTTGTTAATAGCTGAAGTTCTGAAGAAGTATGCTTTTCCTTTTGCCCATCTCTGTTTAGTGTCACGTAAATATGAAATATTGGATATAATCTAACTAAAACCAAACATCAACAAAATGATTTCATTTTACGTAAATCCAGCACACAAGTACATTTAAACGATCGATTATCGAAGGCACTCAGTCAATGTTGATGTTAATACACAGATGTTTTGTGTCTGAGAATATGCCGCCTCCGAAAAATAAAGTTTGGGATTATCATATTGCACAAAGAATAGACGGACCGGAGTGTACTATAATGCTGCAAAAATGTTGTAATCAAAGGAGGCAATACAACAAACTTGGCCATTCACGTTACCCTGTCAGTAGACAGTTCATGTCTAGACACAGACTCACTCATTCTCAGACCCAGGGCCAGAGACAATCTTGATTCTCGAGTGAGATCGAGATGATAACCTCTGGGTACGAGAATGAGACTTACTAGGTGTAATATTTCGTAAAAAATGCAAACGACATGAAGACTTTAACATTTAAGATATTAATAAGACAGTGCATCTAGTAGTAAGGTGTTACAACAATTAAAATTAATGAATATCATATACATGTAACTGTTTTGCAGTTTTATATACAATCTATTTATTACTAAAATATCATATGATATATCGAATATCGATCATTTTGTATCGATACGAATATCGTATCGATCATTCTGACTGATATAGAGCCCTACTAACAACTAAGTGACTAACACTGAAGAAGCAAAGCCCTTTAAGACTAATTACGCTGAGAAGCATAAACTATAGCCTATATTAGTTGTTTAACTAATCCTTATATCTAACTAGTCTTTTCACCACAGAGAATGATTGTAGTAGACACTATTTTTTCATAAAACATGTAAGTCCAAAATTTTCAAAATCTTAATCTTTAAATCTTAATATTTCAGGACTTTAAATTTTTATGTTCCCATAAACCTTTACTTCAGAACTAGTCATGAAAACTGTCACCCATAACTTTTTATAAATAAGGCCATTTATGAAAATGACAATTAACTGACACTGCCCTACATAATTTAGAATCAGTGGTAAGAGGAAGAATGGCCATGACCAAGCTTCATGAAAAATATGCCTAGCCTAAGAATGGAACCTGAAACCTGTCAAAAAGAAGACTTATGCTCTATTGACTGAACTAGCAGGATGGTTCCTTGGCTTTATTAAAAACAGACTACAGAAATCATAACTGTGAACAGTAAAGAAGCAGGTGGGACTTGAAATAAGAAAATACTGACATTAAAACACTTACTTATTAGATGTGTCAATGTTCCATTGTCCCATTTTCCAAGCAGCTTCATACTGAAGCTCTTTAATATCAGAAGATAAATTTGTTGTATCATCTGTACCCATCATTCCTTGTAAATATGTATTAAATACATGACTAGCACCAAAATGTTGTAGTGCCTACAATACAATACATTTATGTATCAAACTTATACAAACACTCATCTACAATGTAAGCTCTATAAATAGATACAACATCATGTGTGGCCAGTTTCCTAAGGAAATTGCTACACAGCACTTTGTTCTCTTATACCCTTGTTACACAAAAAGTACAAAGAATGATATATCTAATCAAGTGTAACAGGGGGCAAAGCAATAGCTAGAGGTATGTTTGAAAAACTGGCCAGTGTTTACACAACAAAAATAAGATCTGTTGTTGTTTTATTGTTGTTGTTTTATACTGTATGTATATTGTACATTTTCTGTGTGAACCATATTGAAAATTGGTTTTAGCCAAATATGTTATCCACTTTAAATATAGATGTTATTATTATTATTAAGCCCATGTCTACTGAAGCAGATACTACCAGGTCATCATAATATAATCACTTTGAAGGCAAGAAGTACAAATGTTGAATTTTACATCTGTTACAAACCCTCTGTATGAGAGTTTTTCTGGACTTTGCAAACCCTATAAGCAGACACTCTCCAAGGTCAAAGTTAGCCTGAAGGCAGAGGAGCACAAGAGCTTTTATATACCTTTTCTACTTTCACACCTCCTTGCCAGAATTTGAAGGATACAGTCAGAGAGCATTGAGAAACATGGCTAAAACTCAGTAAAAAGATATTGATAATTAATTAAAGTACATTTATGGAAAGAAAACCACTCACATGTAAGAGACCATATTGGTAGTCACATCCTGATTGGCTAACTTGTATGTCACATGACACAACAGCCTTATCCCATTGGTTCTCTTGTTGATAGGTACATATTCTAAAATAGAAATAAGATTTACATTTAAAGTAAACTTCCACTCTTAGGACCATCAAAAGTGATGTTCTTAATAGCAGAAAAGTCTTTATACAGAGACATGTTTCTTCTCAAATTAAGCATTCGGGACTCATAATTTTGCAATTACCCAAGGTGGTTTTTCAAGTTGAACTTTCCAGTATAAAGTTCATGATGAAAACATACTTTTTAACAGTGCTTTAATTAAATTAACCCTCTGGAAGGTCGTATTTAATAACATGTATACAAAATATTGAAAATTATTTTTATTTATTGCTAATTTTTCAAAATTAACTGATAGTGTACAGATGATCTCAGAGACACTAAAAGTCAGTTAATATTGACAAAAATAAAATAATCCAAGCAGACAAATAACAGAATTTGTTATTTCTTCATATAAATTATCACAAAGTCTCACCTTGAAGATACATCAGCTTTTCTACCAGCCCCACAACCATAAACCCCATCTGGATCCCCAATCCAACTATGAGCATCCAATAACAGATCTTGTACTGACACACCTGACTGTATAGTAGAGGCCTCACTAAGGGTATCAATTCTTGTATCTTGACTTAAACTTTGTGAAGACCTCTGTGAAGACTGGCTACTACGACCAAATGAAATCTTTTCCCTATAACATTAAGTCAAGCATTTCTTTTCATCTGCATTTGACATGGTTCATATTAATCAAAAGACTTCAAAACAACTTGGTTATTTCAGACTAAGAAACACTTGCCATGTAAAACAAGGTTCACAATTTCAGAACAGACCTACAATGCAACCACCTTATTTTTCTAACCTCCAATGGAAGAGAAGACCCGATGAAAGAAACATGACTAATACATATGACAAATGAGATTACCACAGATAAATTAATATAGACATACACAGTGACTTTTGATCTTACAATAACAGATTTCCTTATTCCCGATTTATTCTATATTCCATCAAATACTTCAAGCAGCAATTTTGATTTCACACAAATCATAGAACGTTTTATAAGTCAACTATAATAATATTATGTAAGAAACTCAATGAAAACTAACAGTGATCTTATGTCAGCCACCTTAACTACTTGAGAACAGTAACAGTCTACAAAATAATGATATGAAAGTGGTTGTCTGAACATTCAAGTAACAAGGGCTATATCTAATTCATAGGTTTTTGGTTGCCAAACAGAAATCATTGGTTGTCCGAATGAAAAAGAAGTTGTCCCAAGTCACTGGACACCCACTTTTTGCATATACTGCAGTAAACAACAATTTTAAATAAATCACAAAATAAGAACAAGAAGGTAAAGATAAATGATACAATACCTTTGTATATCACACCATATCTCAGCATACAGTAATGCAGTAAAATGTGCAGAACAATATTTAGCTGCCATAGCAACTTGTAAATAATCTATATCTAACCAAAAATTGTTATCCCAAGAAGTCATTACAACACGGCTGAAAAATAATACACACAAGTTATAAAACAGTGTACATAGCAGAAAGGGGCATAACTTTTAACAAGAAAATCAAGGTATTATTAAGAAGGGATGCTAAACTAGAATGCTTTTAAACCAGCCATACTCGGTTCCAAGCCTGGTTGTGAAATGGTGAGGGCAACACTAACTTGAAACTGACTGAAAACCAGCAGAGAAAAAAATTCCAGCGGAAGATGAAATTCTTTCAATGAACATGTCAACTGTAGACACTTAACTTAAAGTTTAGAGTTAAGTTCTAGCAGGGGTCAGCACTTAGTACATCCTTAGAAGCTCTCTCTGTTCATCATTTAATGCGGACAAACGTGACACTGACTATTTTATAGCAAATTCAAAGTTTAGGTAATTATAGGAAAATGTTTTTGTTAAAAGACTTTCTTCCACTATAGAAATAATCAGACAAATTACCAAAAAAATAATTAAAAATAACCAATCTAAAACATAAGCTTATCTAGAACTTGTAGCAAATACATACCCAGATTTAGGTCTTTGTTGTTGTCGAAGATATTGTACAATATTTAACATTGTTCGTACTGAATCTATATTCATACATATCATCTCAGTGGATTCTGAAACATTAAAACACATAATGTATATGTAACATAATATAATATACACAATACTAGAATAATTGGCATAACCTAAGTCTACAAAATTAGCAGTTGTCAGGTTGCCTAGGACTACCACATTTCCAGAGGAACAGTCAGTCGGTGAAACTATAGCATTCATATGGTTGAACAAGACCACCACTTTATTTAACTACATAGTAAGCTTAGGATAGAAATAAATTATTAAGAAAATCAAGTTGCTATGTAAATGACTGAAAGATAAAATAATCAAATAAATAAATTCTATACATACCAGTATGTATATTAGCCGATGAACATCTACTGACCAGTCCAGATGTAGACTGACCACAATGTGAAGAGAAGAAATTATTAACATGTCTAGATATTATCTCTTTGTGCTCATCTCTACCATTCAGTAATATATCATGTATTATATAGGGTAATACTAACTCACAAAACTCTCCCTGTAAATAATAAATATAATATGTGACTTCAAATTTATTTAGAATTTCTCTGATAATATAATCAGCCTTGGTCTTAAGTCCATTTCAGATAAGTCTAATAGACCTAATCCGGAATACAAATTTATGAGTTTTTCCCTCCGTGCACCGGCGGTACAAACTAAGTTTTCTACACATTATTGCTAAACAGCACAAACTATGGATTAAATCCTATTGTTCTTTGTACACGTGTTTTCATTGTAACGGTGAAAGTTAGTTTGTACCAGAGGGGAAACCCAAATATTTGAATTCTAGATATAGTCTATTTTCTAAAATCTGAGCAATGTTGCAAACACAGCGTCACCTAAAAATGGCATGACATAAGACCCCTTATGTCACTCTTCAACAGAAACCCAAATAGTTCATATGTAATTGTTGACAAATAATACCCTGGTTTACTGAGGAAATTCTTCACTAAGAGATATAACTATGAATATAGCTGTATGTGCCCCTAGACCTTCAATGTAGGTCCCTTGTATATAGTTTATCATTAATCTAAAAACTTTGGTCAACATCAAATGTATTATATAAATTTAAGCTCAATAAAAATGTATTACACATTAGACTATGGTAAGAAACAAGTTGACTGGCAAACAGCAAAATGATCAAAGAAGTTCTTCTGAGTTTTCACATTTCAATAAAATGTTACATCAAAACAATTTGTTATTCTTTGTTCTTGAACCTTTTATGACAAGTGTGAGGTTGGAGCATCCTAATACCAGGTTTAGACTCCAAGTTGCAATTACATTGTCACCATCCATTCCAAGGCAGAAGCCCTAATATTCTTGTTTTTTGTTATTGTTTGTGGTGTTCCTTTATAACAAGTTTAAAAGCTAAAAAATCTTCCATTTTGATTCTGGCAAGTCTGTATATATTTACTGTTACTGTTCCTAATATGTAGGCTTACATCTTTTTATCATGATGAAAACATGGACTCACCTTTATACAACAAACAGGTTCCAGTAGTTGTAACAATTCATCTCTGACAGCACCACTGTTTAACAATGTTGTAGTCAAGGTAACAATCCAATTATGATGGTTGTTATGTTGAGGATTCCATAATGTTACTTCATCTACACTAGACACAAATAAGTTCATTTCTACTTTAGGTAGAACAATCTGTACTTGCTGTAATAGAAACAAATTATCATGTTACCATGTGGTTACCTGCTGGTTTTAATTTTTATAACCATATTTAATTAAACATTTTTCCACATTTTGTATTATTTTTAGTTTCCGCATGCATTATTTTACCCTTAGCTTTATATTTATCTTATGTTTATGTGCTTTATATGCAATTTTAGTTCCTTTGCTTGTATAATGTCTGCATGTACTGCATGTTTTAATATAAATTTAAACACCTGTATATGTATCTTTGCTGTTAAATTTAAAGTCTTATATTTGCATTGTATGGAAATATAACTACAAACAATCAATGATATCATCGTAGAGGGGAAATGATGTCATATCACCAGTATATCTCTGTAAAATATCTCAAATAAAAACACAGAACAAGAAATGTAATGTGGAAACCACATTAAAGCCGGACTTAAAAACTTAAACGCAAAAATTTCAAAGGGGAATTATCCATAATAAAGCCAGATAGAGTTGTGGTTCCTTTCTAATTCTGTGCATCACATGGTGCATGTTGCTTAAGCATATCGCTAGGTATCGCTACATAGCAAAATCATAGTAAACGACTTGCTACAAGATAATGCTTCATTTCGCCACACAGCGAAAGCTAGCGTAAAAAATCTTCGCTACCAGAGAGTGCTGTTACAAATCAAAATGGCTGCCTCCGCAGTAATGTGAGTTCCTGTTTGCAGACAATTTGTCTTTTATGTTTGACTGACTATAGATGAATTGAAATTTATTAATATTTGTAATTGTTCATATAAACATATGTTTTTGCAATGATTCTATACTTTTTAAAGACTTAATTGGTTTGAAATCGCCCTGAAAATATGCAATTGCAATAAGTGCTTTGTGTATATCAGCACAGGCTGCCATCTTGGCTTGTGACGTTAATAGCAAGCCATATCCTATGAAGAAGAGCTTCAAGAAAGCGCTTTTTCATAGCGATTTGTAGCAAAAGCATTAGGTAACGGGCCGATGATATGTTATTATTATATGAAGTTTCATAAAAATCTGACAATAAATGGCAGAAATATATGCTAAATTGGAAACTTTAACACAATTGTTTTCGACACCTGACATTTGCCTGCCTGCCCATGTTTCACGTAACTATTAGCCAAATTTTTTCGTTGAAAAATCCGGCTAAAGGATGAAAGAAACAATGCTTGTCAGTTTGGGAATAATTTCTTTTACTTTAACTCATGAGCTAAGGAAATGACACTATCACTCATGGCTACGCCACTATTGAAAAAAAAAGTACTCTGTGATATAAAATTTGAATTTAATACAGAAATAATAAATATTGTCAACATATTTACCTTCTTTTTTGGAGCTCTAAATGGATGTAAATAATGAAATAGATATTCATTATCACCAAGCTGATTCTTATATCCATTAGAAAACTCTATCCCTTTCTTACTAGCCAGTAAATTCTTTAATACTTTACTTGTACATTGTACCAGTTCAATACTGAAACATAAAAACAAACTTAATCAAATTATCTAATACAATAAAACCTATCATGACATTATATTGTCTGAAACACTAGCCTGATTTATTTTGTAATATAGTAGAGGACAATATTAACTAATTATCAACCTATGTGAAATCAGTGATTTTCACTGGCTCAAATGAATTTTTACTAATACTGAGCTGTTTTTTTGCAACACAGAACTAGGTTGTGACCTGGGGGTTGGTTTCACAGATATTCATACCAGCAATATTTAAGGTAGGAGCTGAGAATGAACCGTCAATCTTCTACTAGAAAAAAATTGAAATGAACATATACAACTATTCATTTGATTTCATTATATTAAGACAAGAACAATGATTCTTGGCATAAAGTATTTATACAGTGAAGTCCAACTATTAGCACAATGAAAATAGGATGGTCATTATAGTGGAATGGTTGTTATATAAGGAACCTTTTTTTCTTAAATTTAGCTTTGGACTTGAAAAATTGTCAAAATTCACATAATTTTGCAACAACAAAGGTCACTGAGGTCTTTAAAGAGGAACTTTATTGTACAAAGGTCTATAGATCAACCTAAGGAGAACTTACCTTTGATCAGTCAAGTATTGATTTAAAAGATGAAATATTCTACAATATTTATGTACATCTGGTACTTCCTGGAAAAAAAACATAAGTGAAAATACAATCATTTTACATTCTCATAAAATAATCAATAGATTAATTGATATAAGAATATAATTTGGTACTTTATCATGCTTTACATCACTTTTTCTACAACTTTTCACCCATACTGTGGAGGTCAGTCAGTCAGTCAGTCAACAGGCTCAATGTCCTAGATCTCTGGATCTAACGGTCTATTTTGTACATAGCACAAACCCTAACAAATGGTTCACAACAGCCTTACTTGATACAACAAAAGGAGAAAGAACTCAAATTAGTGAAGTTCCCACATGAGATTCATACCTATGTTCCATGATTCATAGTCAGATTCACTATCAACTGAACTGACTGAGGGAGGATAGCCTCAGCTCCTGACATTGCTTGTCTGATGTGAAAGTTATTTGGAATTGAAGAACAGTGGAGCCTGAGCTACCAAACCAACCAACCGGAGCAACCACCGGGCAACAATGACCACCTTTAAACCCCCCCCCCTCCAAATTACCAAATAATGACACAGAGCAGAGTGACAACCTGTCTGCCAAGACCAACAACTGCCGTTTCCTTGCCAATTTACCTCAAAACATTAAAAAGCTATGATAAATTTTACCTCAAAACATTGAAGAGCTATGATAAGTTTTACCTCAAAACATTGAAGAGCTATCTGTAATCCAGTATTCTCTATAGGTGAAGGTAATGATATAGTCATTAAGTTTATAGGTCCCATAATACCAAGACATTGACCAGTTGATAACATAACATCTTTGTTACATGATTTACTTAGCTCTACCAGTTCACATACAAACTTACATAATGTCTCATCTGAAAGTAATACAGATAAAATACATCAACATGGCAAGGGTAAGGAAAATATACCTTTTTCTGCTTGTGGAATCTAAAAATCAACTTGTCTCAGATAAAAATGCACTTGTCCAGAAGTTCAAAATTTAAATATACCAATTTCATAATATTAACATAGACTAATTTGTTCACAAAATACTGAAATATATATTGCCATCCATGCATCTATACTGTTTGCTGCTTTTCCCTTAACTAACAAGTAACTTGACCACTATAAATCAGTCAATAAGATGTTTACAGTTTACTTTATACCTTTTTCACTCTGCTACAGAAACTCACAACAATATTAAGTCATTATTTGCAAGTATTTAAGGGACTACTGAAGTAAATATTTAAACTCAAACCTTTAGCTAGAGGCAGAATATGTTGCTGATGTTGTTTAAGTAGTTGATATAAAAACTTCAATGCTTCAATCTTCTGTTCTGGACATATAACATGGTTTCTACTGGATACAAGGAAATGTTCTATCTCCTGAAAACACAAATATGTCAGGTCATACAAATAGTGAATACCAAAGTTTGAGTTAATTTAGACAAAGACTAACTTTTCTGGACTATTCTTCCTCCTACCACTGATTCTGAATCATGTAGGACAGTTGTCCGTCACTGAAGGAAATAGGAGTTCATCAACTGGTCAACAGCTAAATCCAGAGACTAAGCTAGACCAGGATCAGTGAGTAGGATAATATGATCTGTACGATGTTTTGCTTTGAGGTTAATCACAACCAAAACACATTGAATTAGGAGTTGACAACTTCCCCATTTATAGAAGGAAAACTTATATCATTGTTGAATTTTCCAGGGATGGTATAACATATATAATTTGTAATAAGACCAGAGATGCTGGATTAGTCATCCTTTTCACGTCAGTCAGGGTAATAAGGCTTTTTCAACACCAGGTGTTCTATAAAGGCATATTCATATTCATTAAACCTAAAATATAACATACCTGTTTCAAACTGTATGTAGTATTAGAATATTTAATCTTATGATGAATTGTTCTACAATCTTTAAATACAGGTCTATCAGGAAAATTCTCTAATGTTGCTATAGCAACCTGTAAATCACTAGCTTTCTCTAATATCAAATACTTCAGAAGACCCAAGGACTGAAATAAAACCACATTATATTTATTATATTGTGGCCTAATTCTTCAGGGCAAACAGTTCTCACATCATAATTGTCATCCTGAATCCCATTTTTGTCATTTTTACATCTGCAGACATAAATCTAGAAATTTCCAAGGTATTCTGGACTCTTCCACCTACTGGAAACGCCTAGGTAACAGATAACCAACAATTACATAGCAAATTACTCTTAAGCTGGATTTCCACATCTAGTTTACAAAATGGGTACCAGTAAAATGCACTAAAATAAATCAGTTTTGTTTGTTTTTCAAAAGTATATAACATATCCTCTTATAATTAAAGTACCTATCTCACAATAGTACTCTTAAACTAAAAATAAATTTCAGAATCAATTAGAAAAAAGTTAAACACAACCCCATACTTACCAGTTTTCCAACATCACCATTAGTTTCAGACATTGAGACAAGATTACTTGTAATAAATGGTAAATATTTCATCAACTCCTGAAAATATAAGTATAGAAAGATATACAATAATAAAATTTGTAAATAAATGGACCAATAATTTATAATAACCCAACCCTAAGGGTATTTCTGGTAATTATAAGTTTCAGAATGATTTTGTGTTTAATTTTAACAATCACAGTCATTATACATGTATAAGAAATAGTACATACCACTGAGGGCCTCCTGGGGTAATAGTGATGGACCAGTCAGCCCTATAACATAAACAAGAGCTCCGCTGGGCGGGGCATTATACGCCCGTGTGCAGTCCATGCTGTGTTCTATCTCATATGAAGTCCCTGTGACCTTGATCAATGACCCGGGGATCTCAGAATAGGTCCCATCCTTAACTGGAAGGCTATCCAAAGCAAAGATTTTGAAACCTAGGTACAGCCATGGTTGAGTTATCACCGACACAAAGTTTTCCCATACTAACTTCCAGTGACCTTGACCCTGGGGCCTCAGAACCAAAAATACCAAAGGGCTATCAACACATTACATCTTGACAAATGGGCTGATTCACATAAAATTTGGTTAACCTAGGTACAATCATTGTTTAGTTATTGTTCGGACAAGGGTTTTCCATATGATGCCCCTGTGACCTTGACCTTTGACCCAGTTTTGACCCAAAACCAATTGGGAACATCCTTGACACATGGGCTACCCTCACATAAAATTTGGTGAACTAAATTCATGTTACTTATTAAATATAGCATTATTTCCATTGTTTGCCATTTTGACTTTATTAACATATTTATTGAACATTTGAAGTCACTGCTTGGTAATTTGATATCTTCTGGATGATGGTTTAAACTTGACCCAGGGGCCCCAAAACCAATAGGGAACATCCTTGACCCATGGGCTACTCTCACATGAAATTTGGTGAACCTAGGCGCAGTCATTGTTGAGTTACTACACGGACAATGTTTTTCAATATGATGCCCCTGTGACCTTGACCTTTGACCCAGGGGCCCCAAAACCTATAGGAGATAACCTTGACACTTGGGCTACTCTCACATAAAAATTTGTGAACCTAGGTACATTGGTGGTTCAGTTATTGTCTGGACTAGGTTTTTCGATATGATGCCTCTGTGACCTTGACCTTTGGGCCTGGTGCACCAAAACCTATTGGGAACATCCTTGACACAAGGGCTACATTCACATAAAATTTTGTGAACCTAGGTACAGTCGTTGATGAGTTATTGTCCGAACAAGGTTTTTCAATATGATGCCCCTGTGACCTTGACCTTTGACCTAGGAGCCCCAAAACCAATAGGGCATATCCTTAACACAAGGGCTACCCTCACATAAAATTTGGTGAACCTAGGTACATTGGTGGTTCAGTTATTGCCTGGACAAGTGTTTCATTGTTTGCCATTTTGACTTTATTAACATATTGATTGAACATTTGAAGTCACAGCTTGGTAAATTGATATCTTCTGGTTGAAGGTTTAAACTTGACCTGTTTCCTCAAAACTGATAAGGTATATCCTTGACACATGGGCTACTCTCACATGAAATTTGGTGAACCTAGGTACACTCATTGTTGAGTTATTACCCGGACAATGTTTTTCAATATGATGCCACTGTGACCTTGACCTTTGACCCAGGGGCCCAAAAATAAATAGGGCATATCCTTGACACATGGGCTACTCTCAGATAAAATTTGGTGAACCTAGGTACATTGGTGGTTCAGTTATTGTCCAGACAAAGTTTTTCCATATTATGCCACTGTGACCTTGACCTTTGAACCTGGGGCCCCAAAAACCTATAGGGCACATCCTTGACACATGGGCTACCTTCACATGAAATTTGGTGAACCTAGGTACAGTCGTTGATGAGTCATTGTCCGAACAAGGTTTTTCAATATGATGCCCCTGTGACCTTGACCTTTGACCTAGGAGCCCCAAAACCAATAGGGCATACCCTTAACACAAGGGCTACCCTCACATAAAATTTGGTGAACCTAGGTACATTGGTGGTTCAGTTATTGCCTGGACAAGTGTTTCATTGTTTGCCATTTTGACTTTATCAACATATTGATTGAACATTTGAAGTCACAGCTTGGTAATTTGATATCTTCTGGTTGAAGGTTTAATCTCAACCTGTTTCCTCAAAACTGATAAGGTATATCCCTGACACATGGGCTACTCTCACATGAAATTTGGTGAACCTAGGTACACTCATTGCTGAGTTATTACCCGGACAATGTTTTTCAATATGATGCCACTGTGACCTTGACCTTTGACCCAGGGGCCCCAAAATCGATAGGGCATATCCTTGACACATGGGCTACTCTCAGATAAAATTTGGTGAACCTAGGTACATTGGTGGTTCAGTTATTGCCCGGACAAAGTTTTTCCATATTATGCCACTGTGACCTTGACCTTTGAACCTGGGGCCCCATAAACCTATAGGGCACATCCTTGACACATGGGCTACCTTCACATAAAATTTGGTGAACCTAGGTACAGTCGTTGTTGAGTTATGGTCCGGACAAGGTTTTTCAATATGATGTCCCTGTGACCTTGACCTTTGACCCAGGGGCCCCAAAACCGATCGGGGACATCCTTGACACATGGGCTACTCTCACATAAAATTTGGTGAATCTAGGTAGACTGGTTGTTAAGTTATTGTCAGGACAAGTTTTTTTCACATATGATGCCACTGTGACCTTGACCTTTGACCCAGGGGCCCCAAAACCAATAGGGAACATCTTTGACACATGGGCTACTTTTACATAAAATTTGGTGAACCTAGGTACATTGGTGGTTCAGTTATTGTCCGGACAAGTTTTACCTATTTTAAGTCCCAGTGACCTTGACCTTTAACCCTGGGGTCTCAAAATCAATAGGGAACCTCCTCCACCCAAGGGCTATCCACACATAAAATTTGAGGAACCTAGGTATATCCTTTCTTAAGTTATCATCCGGACAAGCAATTGTCCACGGACGGACAGACGGACAGACGGACAACAGCATAACATAATACGACCGTTTTTTCAAAACGGGCGTATAAAAATATGGTGGACAAAAGCCCAAGGCCAAGGTCTACTGTATGTAAATGGGCTGACTGGAAGGTTTCTAATAAACCAGCAGGCCCTCAGTTGTGTGTACTATTTCTTATATCATACCACACATTTTCTAACACGTGAATTTTTTAGCAAAAGCAAAAGAATAAACATATTTAAACATTTAATAGGTCAAAACTAATAGCATAAACTTTATTAATGAAATCTTTCTTACACCTATAGTTCAATCTTACAAATTTGTTTACAGTACAAACCTTAGAACATGTTTCCAAGGCAACCTGACAAACTTCTCTTAATAATTCAATACCAATACAAGCTATATTTCTTCTGTAATGATTATCCGTACAAGAGTTGTTCTCATCATTCATCCTGTTGAATTATAAACAAATAATAGTTAGAAATATCAAAAACCTCATGTGAACTCTGACCCTCCAAAAGTGACCTTGACCTTGGAGATAGAAAATGCGTAATTCTAAATGTAACAAAATGAGATGACTTTTAAGAAAATCAAATAAGCTTCTCTAGGGTACATACTTGGGTAAACTCATTCTTTTTATGAGTCAAAACCTGAGAGGGACTTTTTACGTTTAGGCATAACAAAACAATCCACAACTATTTGAAAATCAGTTAAAACTTTCAAATGAGCAGTAAAGCTAAATTTAAGTTAATGAATGAATTCTTAGTTCTTTCCTGGGAAACATACTCACCTGGAGTTTGGTCAATTGAAAGTTTTGATAATATTTTAAAACAAGAAATGTAATGTGGAAACCACATTAAAGCCAGATTTTAAAAACTTTAACCCAAAAATTACAAAGGGAAATAATCCATAATATAGCCAGGTAGAGTTGTGGTTACTGTCTAATTCTGTTCATCACATGGTATGTTATCATTGTATGAAGTTTCATAATGATCTGACAATAAATGGCAGAGATATATGCTTAATAATAAATTAAAAATTTTAACGCAATTCTTAATGACACCAGATGCCCGACCGACCAACTGCCTGCCCATTTGTGGACCACCCGCCCGTGTTTCGCCAAACTATTAGATGAATTTTTTCGTTGAAAAATCTGGCTAAAAATCAATAAATATTTATAAAGATAGATTTCATATAAATTACATAGAACAATTTATACTTGAAATACTGAAATCAATATTAATAATGAAATCTTTCCAGAATAAAATTACTTTTGCATTTCATCAGTTAAGATATTTAAGTTGCAATTAACCCATTCCATAATTAGGGACTTTAGTCAGTTATCTTTCCCTGATAAGATCTGAAGCAATCCAATTGGTAAGTAGGTCCTTACAGTTGGAATCCTCATATTTAATCATTGAATTCCTATGTAAGGATAACAAAATATTTCATCTTTCTTGTTAGTGAAGATATTAACAGAAGTGATGAAATTTTAATAGTTCTTTACCTTAAAAATACTTAGTTTAAATTTCAAACAAATAAAGTGATTTACAAAAAGTTATTTTAGATTAATTTTGGCAAATTGACATTGAAAAGTAAGGGTAAAATACCAGTAATCCAACTAATTGGACCTACCTATTTGAAGAGTATACAAGGGGAAATAACTGACTAGAGTCTCTTATTATTTCTGTAATTAAAGACAAACACTTACTCAGTAGATTTGGTCATGTCTTTAATGATATAAACAACTCTATATATAACATCTCTAAGAACAAAAGCCCATGTATCACCAAGTCTTGTATGGAATTGTTTTAGTAACAATCTAGTAAACAATCTATACATTATAAGTATACGTCTCTTCTCTGGTAACCTATGGCAACAACATAAACTTGATGATAATTGTAACAATATCTTCTGTATGCTGTCCTGTAAATACAAATAATATACACAATTTTATAGGTACATTAAAGTTCCACAGTCAAGGACATCTAAATCAATGGTTCTTATAAGTGGAATGGTCTTAATCAATCTGATTAAAACCCGATCTAAAATTTTCCGCTCGCCTACTCGCTAATTTAGATCTGGCCTTTTTCAAACGAAGGTCACGTTCAGGTGACCTTTTCTCATCATAATATTCATGATGAAATTGTTATGATACGTAATTTGTTTACATCGTCTACGTCACGCAACCTGAAAAGAGCCGTCCAATCGCAAACTGTGAATAATACCGCTATTAAATTAGCTTGCAAATCTTGGTCTAAAAATAGAAATTACGAAATCAAAATCTTATTAATAGTGTTTCGTCTAGATGAAAGCTACGCATAGATTGGTCGACACAAAGTTCATCTTGACGGACCTTCCACAGGGGCAGTAGAGTTCCTGTGCGACAATGCTCTACAGGATATCTGTTTACCGAGATTGGGTCTTAATATACATTTTGTTCTCATATTAAATCTAGGACCAAAATATTTCATGAATTAGCAATAAACAAGGTAGCCATGTAGCCTTTACAGAGGAACATTATTTCTATTACATTTCATGACCTACTTTTCACACTCACAAACATTCTAGCCCCCCCCCACCTTCCCGGTCATAAAGATTTAGGTGCCAATGGTCTTAGTTACCTAAAAAATTTTTACTCAATAAAATATGCAGTCAACAAATGGCCCGAAGATGAAGTTATACCATCCCGGCAGATACTCATTTACAACATAAGATTTAATTTAGTATTATTTTTACTGTCAGCAATATCTTACAAAATAGATGAAAATTTCAAGGAATGGATAGTTATGCCTCAGTCCCATAAAATCGTGGCTTCTTACGGACCCGTACGTGCAGACAGTTGTAAGCCATGGGAAGCCTTGCATATTAAGGTGATGGTACGCACATGGTACTAAACAACACATCCGAACAGGGCCGTAGCTGAAAGATATGCATGTTTAATCCATACTCGGCCACGAATTTATTCACGACTTGACTCTGAAACTGATACGTGTATCCTGGGCTCATATTAAGGACCCCGGTAAAAATGTAACAGTCTGTACGGACACGCAAGAGTTCGTACGAGTCCTTTTGGAGCTTTATCGCACGGCGCCTGTACGTTGCCCTCACGCTTATTTTTATGTTTATGGGACTGTAGCATTATGTAAACTCTCAGCTATCAAGGAAAAAGAAAACGAAAACCTACCATGGACTACCTTGACATGGAATAACAATATATTATAATAAACTGAAAGTAGTAAGAATACGATCACATTCCATATTTTACTTACTGGAGTTTTTGATAATATTTCAACCAAAGTTTTATCACTACCAGAGAAACTATTAGTAATATATTCTAATGTCCATGTAATAACTTCACAATCATAGAATGGTTGATTTGGTTCAGCATTACTGTTACTGAAATAAAAAAGTCATATATAACAAGTAAATCTGTGAGCTAATGCTCACTAGTGATACCCCCGCCAAAATCTAAAAATATGCGACAAACAGGAAGTAGATGAGCAAGGAGGATGAAATCGCTTTACACCACATGGGACTATGGGATGAAGCAATATGCAAAGTATTAGGCTGCTGCATGATATAGTTGCTGAGAAAACTGCGACGGAAATTTCGTAACGGACGGACGCACGGACGCGGGTAAAACAGTATACCCCCCTCTTCTTCGAAGCGGGGGTATAATAAGACAACATTATATTGCCACAATTACATATTTGTTTAGTGTACATGTATACAGAAGTTAAACGAAAAAATTGATGTTTAAACTGTATGTGTTCAGGTAGTGCTGGTTTGGTGAGCTTGTTTTCATAAATAACTAAAATAAAGTACCAATAAATAAATAAAATATATTGTATATTTGCATTCATACAAAACATGTTAACTCGAAATTACGAGATCTCTCTAAGTCATATGAAAGTTATAAACAAAAATTAAAATTATGCAAACATGTGAATCATCTTGTAATTGTTAGTACGCTGTTACTTTAGCAGTAGGGCATATGCTATGTTACCCAGACCTCCTGAAATACAGTAATTAAAGTAACATAAACCTTCCATTCATACTATACCTACCTGATGACAGTGTCCTCAGTCTGGCTATCATATAAACACATTAATAAATTAGATACAATCTCATCTAAACTTGTAACAGTCTGTTTATTAACAACCTGAAATAATTACATTAGGTTTGTTAGTGAAGGCTTTTTGTGATAAACTCTAAACAAGAGCAGTCCACAGACAGCGTGCTCAACTATTCCAGGTATTCATGTAAACAACAGCAACAACCAATCAAAACTCATGCTGAAGTTATGCAACTTGGTATTCGACCTTCATTCCTAACCCCGTTAACATGTGTGAAGTTTCAAGAAAATCCCTTCAGTAGTTTCAAAAATAAAATGTTGCAACAAAAAGAAATCACCAAAACAATTCTAATATTAGAGGGCCATAATCCAGTCAAAATTCATGCTAGAATTATGCAACTTGGTATTTGACGTCAATTAGTAACCCCATACACATGTGTGAAGTTTCAAGTGAATCCCTTCAGTAGTTGCGAAGATAAAATGTTGCACCAAAAAACTTAACCAAGAAACTGTCTAAGTATAAAAGGGCCATAATTCAGTCCAAATTCATCCAAGAGTTATGTAACTTGGTATTTGAACTCCAATGATAACCCCGTAAACACAAATAAAGTTTCAAGTGAATCCCTCCAGTACTTGCAAAGATATAAAAAACAAAAATGTTGCACCCTAAAAACTTAACCAAGAAGTGTTATGCCAACGCCGCCGCTGAGCTGAGTAGGATAGCCCCACTATTCTTCAAATAGTGGAGCTAAAAATGAGTTTTTTCAGGTTTCATCTCACGTAAAAATTGTAGGGTAGGTAGGTAAGCAAATATTTTTTGGGGTAAAATATTATGACTTTTAGGAGTCCAAGTCCAGTTTTTGCCAATATACTGTTATTTCTAAAGTTTGATAGTTCTTAGTCATTTTGACTTTTTTAATAAAAATATGGTTGAAACTTAAAACATTATTGCTTAGTACTAGGGGATCAAGAAATGGACTCAACAATAATGAATCTAAGTTCTAAGAAACTGTTTTACTATTGAGCTAAAAAGTAAACTGGTATAATATAATAAATGGCTTAGCAAGGGGGATAGGCATAGTCATATTAGGGCTTGATAATTTTGCCCTTCACTGTTTAAAAATTAATCGGCCAAATGCTCTATTCAATTAATAGAAAAGACTGCATAAAGGGAAAATTGTAAACTGTATCAATAAAACTAACAACACGGTCAAGAGCAGATTTTAACTGAAATTGTAGTCCCCAACATTTTTTTATACCAATACATACCTCCTCAGTTAGATCCTTACATAACAATTTATAAATATTGGTTGCCTTAGTAACTTTCTTCTTCATTCCAGTGTCATTAGTAGATTTTTTACTAGCAGCAAATATAGGTAATATATAGGTTACACTTCTAGTTATACTATTCTGTAATAGATCTTTGACTTGGATATCTACTGCTGAGGATATAATTTCAATACCAGTCATGTTCAGATTGGATACTAAGATTGGTACAATTATGTCTTTGTACTTCCTGTAAATATAGGAACCAGGTAAATACAATGTATTATTATACCTCACTGGAATTTCCCTATGCTAAAGCTGTATACCGGATTGGGTGTTATTTTGTTCGATCACATTGTTATATTACCCGCTATCTAAGGGAGACCACTTATTAACAATAAGTAGCCATGATTTACAAGTTACTTCCCTTAGTTTTATCTAAATGTGATAAAAGTTGAATTCACAGTGACAATTTGAATGTGATATAATTCAGTTTCTTTTATTGTACTGATAGTTGTCTTTACTGTGTTGTTATTTGTTGTTCAATAAATATTTACATGTTACAGTTTTGTTCAGTATATTAAAACAAATAACACATGGCAGTGAGGGTGACGGTACATCAACCTCTGCTAGCGCCTCGGTTGATATTATTTTCCTCGGGTTGATAATCTGTACCGTAGCCCTCACTGCCAAGTGTTATTTATATACTATAAATAAAACAATTTCATCACTATCATAACGTCACCATCATCATATTATCATCATCAGCAGAAGCATTATATCAGCAACATAACATCACTATCATAAACATCATCCTGTTTAGATTATCAAAGTCTTACTTCATTCCTTTTGACAAGGATAGGGGCTGATTGTCCGGTCAAAGATTTCCTATTCATGCCAAGCAGTCATGACATAATTATTGTTTGTACTTAAAGTGAATTGAAAATGCTTAGTGAACATTACAATGAACCCTTTATGCCTTATTTGGCTGCATGTAAGAGTAATACTAAGTTCTAGGGCTGCTGCAAGTATCCGAGTACTCGGATATTCACAATCCCTACCTGAAAATCAAATACAAATATTTGTCACATCTTAAATCATCAGATCGAAATCTATTTTTGGAAATAATGAAAGAACATTTTCAGCTTAACTATCACTGAAAACAAGCCACACTGCTAAAGAAAATTTTGATTTAATTCAAAATTTCGATTGATACACATATACACAAAAATGCTATCACTAAAAAAATGCCCATAAAATGCCTGGTAATAGAAATGTTTGGAGTACATGGTTTTCCATTTAGTTAAAGCCTCTGTAATCAGGGCTTTTTCAGCCTATCTCACGGGGCCGAATATGGGCCCCATTCCCAATGCCAAATAATGACCATTTTTCCCAATTTCAAGAAAAAAATTCCCAATCTTGCTAAATAATTCCCTTTGAACAGGATGTTTTTTGCCTTCATAAAAGAAACAATGAGATTTCATGTAACAAAATAATAAAAACAAGAGAATTTGAATTGATTGTCTCACTGAACTGTCAGAACAAACTCTTTAAGAGCACTGCAACACTTTCAGAGACACCAAAGCAAAGCATGTAAAGATTTAATGCAGAAAAATTAATAATGAAATTTCCCAATTGGCTTGATTTGTTGGTATTTTTTCCCAAGTCGGACTATTTACAGTGTTAAAAATTCCCAATTTGGGCAGGGGCCTTTTTCCCAAAACCCCCTGAAAAAGCCCTGGTAATTCTTCACTTATTTTTGTTATTCCATGAATTCCTATTTGTTTCTCCATTAACTAGTGAATCGTGGTTCGATTTGTGAATTGCTACACATGAATCGTGGTTCGGATGGGATTGCCACTTGCTCAATGATCCACAGCCCTACTAAGTTCATATTGTAAAATATGCATTTATATTGTTGAATACCATTTCAATAAGCAACAATATTTTTAGTAATAACTCCAGACAATGAAAGAAACTACAGACCATCACCATACCAATGGACACTGATTAGTGTCCTTGCTGTAGATTTCCTTTTTTTCAATTACAAGTTCTTTTGGAAAAAAATATGATAATTTATTACTTTGTAAATAGTATCAAAGCTGAACTAAAACAAGAGTGGGAGTTGAAAGGACAACAAGGGTGAATAAAAAACAGTTACTTGCAAGTACATACATGTAATTTATTTCAGCCATGAAAAAATACATGAATAAAATTACTTGAAAAATAAATAATATAAATGATTAGTCCTACTCACATATAGAACTGGTTTGTATTAGAACATTCTAGAAGTTTTACAGGAAAATCTTCCATAGATGATGTAACTAACCATTGATGTATAAGATAGGATAAATTTGATTCTAAATAACTTGTACAATCTTTGTAACCAAGGTAACTAGATACTTTCTTTAATATCTGAAAAAAGACATCAAAGACTCAAATTACTAAGTGATTCATGGGACATAACTCCTATACATGTGTCAATGAGTAGCTTTATTGTTGAACTCATCTAATACATCATTGCAAACAACATTCTGACGAGATTTGAGTTAAGCAAACTGTCTGACTTAGAGCCATTACATTCCAGACAAAAGCAGCCATCTAGCCGGCCACCCATCTTGAGTATTCACAATATCACTTAATGAGACCCCTCATCAACAGAAACAGCAAATGAAATTCTGTCCTTCACTTGTATTACTCAGGCATTTAATTCTATGTAGAAGCCAACAATTTGGAACAGACAGCTGCCTACCTATACACTGGAAGCAATTACACCCTAGTAAAATTTAAATCTAGATCTAGCTGATCCTTGACAAGTATGTTTAACCACAGGGCTAAAAATTACCTGTTGTATGATTGCCCTGAGACAACCTATATTTGTGTCTCACTATTCCTTGTTCCTTATATTTGGGTTTGAACAACTTGTTAATGCTAGTACACAAATGGTTCAGGCAAGTGTAATATACAGATACTGGTCAAACTAGAAAACCTACTTGAAAAATGAATATAGAGCCCTGAAAGGGGAGATAAATAATGTTTACAAGTGAGATAAATCATACTATACCTTAAGAACATTATCAACAGGTACATTTCTATCTTGTATAAACTTGATCAAAGTAAATACAGCTTGTTTCTCACATATAGTACTTGTACATATTATAGTACCTAGTGTCACTAACATACTACATCTTCTTGTTTGTCTCTCATCTTCTAAACGTTCAGGTTGTAATTTAACCTGGAAATAAAGACAATACTGTAACATTCTATATTCAACTGTCAGTGGCGCATACATAAACCCTGCTGATTTTAATACTCACTTCATTACATCTGTACTCATGATTGATAAAATAGTTACCTAGTAATTGTGCACAACATTATGCATCACTGACAGTTATATTAAAATTTAACAATATAGAATGTCAGATTTTTGTTTTATGCCTACTTTATAGAGCCATTACAGACATATAAGATAGACAGTTCACATACCTATTCATTGTTCCACTGACACACTAGTACAAGTCACCTATGCTCTTTACAATGACTCAGCCATCATAATCGTAACTGATAATGGCTTTGCTTTGTCAACCAATTAGAGCGTAGAAATTTATTGAACCAGTTCAATAAATGTTATTGGCCCTTAAACAGATTTCCGCTCGGATTTTAGTTTTTATTAAACAGGTTTTGCAGTATTGTGCATTGAATTTGCCAGTTTACAGTGAAAAGAAACAAATAGTTATTTAATAGCAATCAACAACAAACTCTCCTCAAGGAGCCAATTCTGTAGAAAATTAGTGGGAGAATCCATAGAAGTGAACAAGTGATACTGTACTATACCTGTATATCTAGAGAGTCAGATAATGTATTAACAATTATATCTAAATGTTCTTTCTGTGATTTCTGTGATAATGGTGGGTGTCCTTCTACATTCATATTGTTAAATAATCTGAAATAATATATTTAAAACAAAATAGATCATAATAATTTGATTAAGACAAGACTGGACATAGTTTTTTAAGTAAGTTGTCTGATTGGACAACCAGCTTTGAATTCACTTGCCCAAACCAAATGTTTACTAGCATTAACAAATTTTCAAAACCCAAATAAAAAACAAGGTGTTAAAACACATAGGTCACACAAACAAGGACTGTAACTCTTGAGTGTACTAGTTTATTCACTAAGTAATCCAATAAATTTATTTTTGTAACAAAATACCTCACTGATTTTGTTGAATATTGGATGAAAACTGTTTGACAAGGAGAGGGACATTATAAATGCCTTCATGCCCAGCAAGCCCTACAGTCAACCAGACAACAATAACAAGTTTTTAACTTTTCACATATAATGACCAATCTTAGATGAGTGAAAAGACTACTGGCTAGCTCAGTTAGAAGTAATCAAGTCTACTGATATAGGAGTTGTAAGTTTGATTCCTGTGTTGCCATACCTTTGAAGAGCTTGGTCATGAAACAATTTCTACGACTATTCTCCCTCCTACCACTGATTTTAAATCAAGTAGGGCAGTTGTCAATCACTGACATTAGTATGCATCAAATAATGTGTTGGTACTGCACTTAACCCCAAAAAATAATTAAGATAGGTGAATAAACAACAAACTTACTTGTACATAGCAGAAGCAACTTGTATTCTAACATAATGACTACCATCACTTAAACAATCAATAAATCTACTGATAGGTGTTGGACCTTTATCTTCATCTTGTGTTAGACTATCATCATTGTCATTAACTGTAGGAAAACTAGACCATACACAGTCTGGGTCATACTGAAATATATATATTGCAATTGTTTTGCGATGTGTCCTCGGTGCTTGCCCAGCTTGACCATTGCCTTAATGATGTTATTACATGGATGACAACTTATAAACTTAAAATGAATGAATCAAAAACTGAAATAATATTGTATGGAACCAAACAGCAATTGAAAAAATTAAATATAGAGAGTATTAATGTTGGTGGATTTAATGTGAAGTGTGTCGATCAAGCCAGAGACCTTGGGATAACCATGACTAATACTTTGAGCCTTGACAAACATATTCAGAAAAAATGTCAAATAGCCAATATTCAGCTACGCAATCTAAGAACACTACGAAAATATCTTACCAAAGAATCTACTGAAACCTTGGTACATGGATTAGTGCACTCTCACATAGATTTTTGTAACAGTCTCTACTCTGACATTCCAGCATACCAGATTAACAAACTACAGCGAGTGCAAAACCATGCTGCAAGGGTTGTGTTTAATGTGTCATACCACCATCCCAGTGCTGAACTATTGAAACAACTTCACTGGCTCCCAGTTAAAGCCAGAGTTATGTTTAAAATCCTGATTATGGTCTTTCGTGTCATCACAGGAACAGCTCCAATGTATATAAAGGAAATGTTTAATGAGATTAAAATTTCGTTATAGATTGCGATCACAAAGCGATATCAACTTCTCTATTCCCAGACGACGAACAAAACTTGCAGACCGGTCATTAGCTGTAGTTGGTGCAAAGTTATGGAATGATCTTCCAAGTTCTCTCAAAAACATTCAATGTGAAGCATTATTTAGAGCTCAACTCAAAACACACCTGTTCCACCAGTTCCATAATTGATCTGTTAATTTTGACATTCCAAGTCTCACCGTGTTTAGATACTGTATTTTTTTAACTCTGTACATAGTGCTGTGTTTTAATACTATTTGACATTGGAAGGACTTTTGTAAAGCACAATAGAATATGTCTACATAATTTTTGCGCTATATAAATGCATTATTCATTCATTCATTTTAAAGGAATCAATTTAAATGGAATTGCTAGCCAGTCATATCAAACAGGATTGTTCTAGCTCCCCAAAAACATTCCACACTCTTCTGCTTCCTCTCACTGCTTGGTAATTTGATATCTACTGGTTGAAGGTTTAAAGATTCTTTAGCTAAAATGTCTGCTTTTTCATTTCCATGTACGCCATTATGACTTGGTATCCAGCAGAGATGTTCTATTTTAGATTTCTGCAGTTGTTGAGTTATTGTCCGGACAAGGATTTTCAATATGATGCCCCTGTAGTCTTGACCTTTGACCCAGGGGCCAAAAAACCAATAGGACATATCCTTGACACATGGGCTACCTTCACATAAAATTTTGTGAACCTAGGTACAGTCGTTGTTGAGTATTGTCTGGACAAGGTTTTCTAATATGATGCCCCTGTGACCTTTGACCCAGGAGCCCGAAAACGAATAAGGAACATTCTTGACACATGGGCTACTCTCACATAAAATTTGGTGAACCTAGGTACATTGGTTGTTCAGTTATTGTCCGAACAAGTTTTTTTCCCCATATGATGCCCCAGTGACCTTGACCTTTGACCCAGGGGCCCCAAAACCAATAGGGAACATCCTTGACACATAAGCTACTCTTACATAAAATTTGGTTAACCTAGGTACAGTCGTTGAGTTATCGTCCGGACAAGGTTTTCATATTTTAAGTCCCAGTGACCTTGACCTTTGACCCTGGGGTCTCAAAATCAATAGGGAACCTCCTCTACTAAAGGGCTATCCACACATAAAATTTGAGGAACCTAGGTACATCCTTTCTTGAGTTATCATCCGGACAAGCAATTGTCCACGGACATACAGACGGACAGCATAATATAATATGTCCGTTTTTTCAAAACGGGCATATAAAAACTTAACCCTACTAACCCCAAGTACTGGGGGTTTATTGGGAAGAGATTAACTTGAAAGTGATTTATATAAATAGTAACAACAGTCAAGATAAAATAAATAAGTCTGAATTTAACTAACAAACTAACTTAGACTGATATAAACATCTTTGTAAAAATATTGTAAGAACAAAGCACATCGAAATATACCTGAACTAGATGTTCTAATACTGAGGCCATTCTAGCTCTTACACCTGTCATGTACACATCTTCTTGTAACTTCCTGAAGTTAAAGAAAAACAATAAGAAACACACAAATCTATTAGTCAGGCTTAAGGAAGTCCTGGGTAAGAATGGCACCAAAGACACTTCCAATTCTTCTGAGCAACACAAAATTGTTCTGCTTTGTTCACATGTAAATGGAGGAAAATAAAAAAAAGATTGTTAGTTCTTTGAAGCAACTAGGGGCATAAGCTATAAAGTCAGGTAGTTCAATTAAATTCAGTATATACAATGGAAAATGGTGTGGGCATCCACCAAAAGGATATATAATATCAACATTTTATTTGCAGATTTTTCTAAAGTAAACATGTAAAAACATTTCTTACAATACAAAGTATACCCTAGATAACTTACCAGAAAGCATTGACTAGTCGTAAAACAATGTCCCTAGAATCTTGTATAGCACTATTAGACATACTATTATCAGTAGCTAGATGAGGTACTAACATAACTAGTAATTCTAATATACTTTCACATACTTCTTGATCTCTTTTGTGATGTTTAACACACACTCTGAAACACATGAGACAAAATAGGGGAATTATATATACTCTAATAAAATAAAACATTTTCAACTACCATAAAAACAAAACTGCAAGTAGAGTAAAGAATGATACAAAAATGCAGATGAAATAGAGAGTAATTAATCCTATGTTTTATGTTGATAAAAAAGCTTTCTTTTACTCTGGTGAAATCATTGCATACTTGGGCAGGTTATCTATTCAAAATTGTCAGACTTAATAAAAAATACTTATTTACACATACAACTAGCTATGTCTGGGTAAGCAGTAAGGAAATTTTTTTACTCAATAGAAATCACAAGTTGGGTTTCCGATAGGTTTCTAATCAAGACAAAGCTAGCTAGCCATCCAAAGATTACCAATACAATGTCTTAGTCATCAGCAATATTTGCTCCTATATAAATTATAATAACAACAATAGTAATAAAAACTTAATTGATACAACGTTATAGAAACACTGATAGGCAAAGCCTAAATTTCAGTGATTTAAGTGTTGTCCCTTTATGACAACAAATCAAATCCAAGTAAGACAAGCATGTAATCAGAATAAAATTAAAAGAAACAGAGCTAATGTTCAACAAACCTTATAGCATCAACTAAGACTGTTAGATGTTTCTCAGATAATGTTTGATGTCTGCTGGTGAATGATTTAACAATAAGAATCATCTGAAATAAAACCAAATATTGCATTGAGTAATATTTGCCCTTTATTTTAGATTTCATATGTCAAGTTACAAATTCTCCTAACCTCATTCATGTGTTTGGTTCTAAATATAGATATCACATGATATCTTGACCTCTGATTGTTAATGTTGCGCTATAAATAACTCACAGACTTCCCATCAGGCATCTGCCTGGAACTTCCTCTTCCAACTGTCTGCCATCAAGAAAAGACACATAATAAAATAAAGGGGCTTTTTCAGTTTAAGAAGGGGTCCATGGCCTAATTTCAAAATGTAAAACTTGAGAATCTTAATACTATCTCTAATTGAGGAAAATTCAAAGCCTTAACTCCAGATTTGGGTAAAACAGCATTGTTTTTAAATGAAAACAGAATTAGTTTGGATACATGTTTTTAAGCAACAAAGTGTTTGCATCTCAACAGAGCTTGTGGAAAAACACAAATCGGGATAATAAATGTTATAAGACATAAATAAAAAGTACTATTTTGCCAATAAGAGATGCATTTTCTACATAGTTTTGATAAAGAAATTCTAAAGAAAGCAATTATCAAGATTATACAGAAAATTAATGTACTACATACCATTTGGACATCAATATTTCTAGCTGGATCAAAGTTGTCTTCATCTAATAGTTTTACTATCTTATTTTTGATATATTTAATGTCCACCATATTTGTATCAGATATAATACTATCATATCTACATATCTCACATAATATAAACAGAGACTCTAATCTTAATATCTGATTCTCAGATAAACTGTTCCTTGATATCACACTTTGATACACTGAAATATAATAACAATGCTTTTAGAAAACTTCCAAAATGATTTATTTTCAAACATACTTCATAAATGCTGAACAATTTTCATATTTTTGTAGAACTAAAAAAAAATCAACCAAAATTATAGCTCGAAGTATAATCCATCTTTGAAACAAAATACAGAACTAAACAAGTAAATCTGTGAGCTAATGCTCACTAGTGATACCCCCGCCAAAATCTAAAAATATGCGACAAACAGGAAGTAGATGAGCCAGGAGCATGAAATCGCTTTACACCACATGGGACTATGGGATGAAGCAATATGCAGAGTATTAGACTGCTGCATGATAAAGTTGCTGAGAAAACTGCGACGGAAATTTCGTAACGGACGCACGCACACACACACGCATGGGCAAGGGTAAAACAGTATACCCCCCCCCTTCTTCGAAGCGGGGGTATAAAAACGTGGATTATCTGGGCCCCAGGTAACAAACCCGATTTCCAAGTCTGTGCTCAAATCTAAGTTTCAATTATATCTATTCTACCATGAATAAGTTCTAAGTGAAGTGCGATTAAAGCATAGAGTTTTTCTTAAAACCTCAGTTCCTGCTGATGTATTCCCTCTAATAAGACTTAAGCCAAAGAAAATGCAAGCAAAATTACGAGGAAAAAAGCTAAGTATAAATATAGCAAAAAAATACACATCTAACCTTTATCAGTTGAAGTATTCTCATCACTTTCCTGACTATCAGCAGCCACATCAAAGTCAAGGTCATCTGTTTCCATAGCAACATTATTATTGTTAAAATTATCATCAAATTCTAGATCTAATGGATCATCTATATCATCTAGTATTCTACTTGTACCTCTAGAGAACCTTGAACCATTCATACTTGTATCTGTACTCGTAGTACTAGTGTGTCTACTTGGGCTATGCTGAAATGAATACGTGGAAATTTAGATTAGACTATGTAGTAGAATGACATGGTATATACACTGCTTTTTTTGTATTTTTTATTTATTTTTATTTGTTGGAGTTAATGCCGTGTCAACACAATTTAGGTCATTTTACGGCGTCAAGCGCACCTAATCTAGCTTTCCTGGACCATTGTCTATAACCAGTACTCACCTACCCTTCCACAAGGCCAGAAACATCTCCATATTATCTAATCAATGGAGGAAAATCAACATTATTGTCAAATTTTCATGGAAGAGTATAACCTCCCCGGGTAGGATTCGAACCCGCACCTCCTCGGGCACGAGATTCCAAACCCCAGCGCGCAACCAACTGTGCTATCGACCCGAGTTTTGTATATACACAATATAAAATGAGACCTAAGACATATTTTATAATTTGAGCATATATGATGACAATAAAATCTATTATTGTTGGGATAATCATGCCACTTCTTATGGCCTCTACAAATAATGACAATATCAGCTTTATTCATTTCTGACAATTGTGGCATATCATTCCTTAAAACAAATTTCATAAAGCTGGATGAATTGGGTTGAATTATTTGTTCATAATATATGGCGTCTGTTCCATAACATTGTGCTTGAGTCAACAAAAATGAGGTTCACAGGGAAGATTTGACTTTGCCTGGCAGCAGACTCCAGAATAAAGTTTTAATTATTACCATTAATATAAGAAAAACGGTGACAAAATTAAAATTCTACCTTATCATTAATAATGTCTAACAATAGATCAATCAATCTTGAAGGTGTGGCTAATCTTTGTACAGAAGCCATTAACTTAATACATTCTTGGTTAACCTTATCAGGAATTGTTTCTAAATCATACATGAGTGTAAGTTCATTCAAAATTATTCCAATCCCAGAGTAGCCATCTTTCTTTACTACATCTTGGAGAGAAGTAGAAATCTTCTTCAATAAGGAGACCAGACTAGTATACAAACTAGACTGGGTCACAATCTCTTGTGATAGAATATTGTTTTCTATCAGAAGTTGGAGAATATTTGATACCAGTCTTGTGAAAACTACTATTTCCTTAATGTCTGTCATCTAAAAATAAAAAAAAATATTACTAAGAGCATGTCAGGAACAAAAACAGTAAAATACACCGACCTTCAACAAGGACAAATAAACAAAAAAGATTTTTTCAAACTTTTTTTTGAAAATGAAGCAACAAACCACATGATATATGTAAGACAGTTTATTTACAGATATGGTAAAACTAATCAAGATAAATTGTTACTCAGCTCATTGCCATGAGTCAGGATATTATTTGTCAAACATAAATGGTAAAAAATGGATATTTAAATAAGTAAAATGTATAGTCTGGACTCCATTAGGAATGGTGAAATCTAAGTATTACATCAAACCTAATTAATGATCATATGATATTTGAATTATAAGGAATGTCACAATTAAACATAAACAATCATAATCTTCATTAAGGACAGGTCCGACAGGAATCCATAGCTGGATTGTAAGTAAGTTCATTATCTATACTATTAAATTTGCAAGTTTCCTGTTTTGTGGAAGAAACGGCGCAGCTTTGAATAAATCTTTTGTTTGTCGCTGGAGCACCTATGTACCGGCATATCAAGTTGACAATTCTTTTTTTACAAAGCCTCTTGATATTTGCAAAAACTGCCAAAAATCAACAAAAAAATGGGGTTTTTTGTGTCTAAAAATAGTTCTAGATAAAACTAAAAATAGACCAAACTCCCCGCAGCGGTTATTTCCCTTTATTAAATCAAGAGAACTGTCATTACCTAAAGCCCGTGCTTGCACGGGCTCCGATCTAGTCTATATGAAGTGTATACTTTCCACCCTTCAGGATACATGTAGATTTATACAAAATTAGATATGCAAATAACACACGCAAACAGGAAAGTTTCCACCTTCATTTGGTACCATTACATATTGTACTATACAATTACCTGTTCTACAAGTTTTCCACAATGATATTGTACTTCAGATTTAATTTTGTGTTCTAGATGATGTAGCATTGTAGGTATATGTACTGCACCAGATGTAACATTTCCATTTAAATTTGAAGCCAATTTCTTTTCTATTTCCATTGGCTGCTCCAAATCTAGCTCCAGACATTGTCTTTCCAGTGTAGAGAGTTTCTCTTGTCCGTCTGCTCCAACATCACGTTTTTCCCTAACAGCAGACGTATCCCTCAATGTCAACGCTACAAGAACAAGAGCTGTCCAATCAGGAGCAATCTTACAATGTTTTGTAGGTATCTCACAGTCTTCCTCATTGGATGGCATCAGCCAATCAATGAGCTGCTTTCTTAGAGGATATTTCAAATCACCCTGAGCACTAGGGGCAGCAATGGTAAGGTCAGGTACATAGTTTTCAAGGAAGTCACAATTCATAAGAAGATTATGTAGAAATGTAACAGACTCAGTGATTGGCTGTGTCAATGATGGTATAAATAAAGACCATATGTCCTTTCTTGGTGACACAAGTTTTTGTTTGACTAAAGCTGATAATAAACTGTAACCATCTGGCTCAGCACTATGTAGCCTCACAAACCTAAAAATATCAAATTGAAAGTTTAAGTTTTAAAAATGTTTTCAAAAAGTGGGAAAATTCCAAATTCAAAGAAAAATTTAAAAAATCAGAGAAATTTAAACCATCATTCAACTTTCAATGATACAATATGTACAAAAATAACATTCAGTATAGCATTGACCCTACAATAACAACATAAACTTATGGATATGTGCACAACACATTATCTATTCTGTCATTCATTCATCTTAATCCAAACTTATAATTCAGAATAATATTAAGGCAAACTAGAATAAACTTAAATAAAAAAATACATCAATCAGTTCATGCACTTACAGTTTGAAAAGTGGTTATAGAATAGGGTTCTAATAGCTGCCAAATATTGTACTACTTTCGTTGCCAAAGTAAAACGTTCAGTTGTCTAAAACTTAAAGGGTTGCCCAAGACAACAGCTGATTTCCGACTGAGTCACTCAGGAGTACTATGATACTTTTAACTATGGTTTATTACTACATGCATATTCAACACATATATCATACCTTAAAGTAACAATCCAAACTTGTGTCCAGATATTACTAGTTTGTTCATGTAAATACTCAGATCTACAAGATATCTTAGTCCAGTTACATACAAATGATTTAATACAAGACATTACATACTTCATTAGATCTGTCCTGAAAATAGAAACACTATGTACTTGTGACTACTGTCCGAACTTTGAATTCACATAAAGTTGATGACAGATAAAGTTGACAAATAAAATGAAGCTCATACAGTCAGATCTAGATACAACATCGTTCGTTTCCAGGAAAAGTGTAGTTATAATGCATATGTCAGTGTCATGAATACTTCTGACAATGTACATGTAGGTATCAGTTCCCATAAAATATGTCAGTATAACGAGAATGTCGTTGTAATGGATGTTGTTGTATCGAGATCTGACTGTATTTGCAAAGAGCACAGTCTTGACTATGTTTCAACATTTTTGAACTTATCAAATCTAACCACTTAACCAAATGAAAGACAAATTCAGCTTTTCATAAATTGAGCAGTACTATATATGTACATGTATGCAATGAGAATTCTTACTTATAAGAATTCTACCATAAAAAAATAATCCAAATTCTGATTTCCTGGTTTAAAGGTTGTTTTCAATAGCAAAATAAAAAAAACATCTACACTGCCCTTTATCTCTCCCCTCATCTAAATTCTTTGAATTGTTCATAATGTTACATCTAGCCATCAAATTCAAGGTTATAGAACACATACTTAACTTATTTTTTTATGGACTGGTGCCAATGTTGACTGGTAATCAGTGGAGAGATAGCTCTGCAATGGTTCGAATCCCATCTAAAACCTACCCTACTGCTTCTTTGAGCAAGAAATTTTATCCTACTAGTTCAGCACTGGAGGACCAGGAAGCTGACTCAAAGCGATTGATCGTATGCCTCATTCCCATAAAATCGTGGCTTGTTGCGGACCCGTACGTGCAGACAGTCGTAGATCGTGGGAAGCCTTGCGTATTAAGGCGACGGTACGCACATGACACAAAACAAAACACACGTACAGAAACGTAGCTGGAAGATATGCAAGTTTAATTCATACTCGGTCACGATTTGTTCACGATTTGACTTTGAAACCGATACGTGTATCCTGGACTCATCTCACGGACTCTGGCAAAAACGTAACAGTCCGTACGGGTACGCAAGTGTTCGTACGGGTCCTTGCGAAGTATGATCGCACGGTGCCCTCACGGCTATTTTTATGTTTATGGGACTGTAGCTTTAGTTGTAAGAACCAGTTTAACTATCAAGCTAAATATATTAGTATTTATACGCTAAAGTTACCTTTTACAATCAACAAGGACATGAGACAGACATGTTAGATATGGGAACACTTCATCAGTAGGTATACTACATGGATATTTTGATACATGACCAGTAACTAGTTGTAACCTGTAAATACAAATATCATGGTACATCATTGTATGTATCTAATAACTCGTACTTACAAACACCTAGCCTTGTAAGTTAAAATCAATTAAATTTTTAGCATATTCATTTAACAATTTACTTTTTCATCTTATCATTTTTAGCAATTCTGAAACAAGATGAAGCAACTGGTTAATCAGTCTCTTCATTAACATTTGTCCTGCATTACTATGCAATTTGGATGATATTTCTTTCACAAGGAAGCAAATAAGTGGACTCTTGATCGACCTCAAACAAACCTTGAAATAGCTGAAGAAATGATTCAACAAAGTAAATGTTTTGCCACTCTGACACCAACATGTAGTTGATCAAATAAAGAAAATGACAATGCTTTAAACACCCTGAATACTTAATTCAGGAATTGATTAAGGGTCTGTGATTACTTACAAGATAAACGACTGTCAGCACTAGAAAAATTTTCATTCACTGAACAAATTAGAAAATTGTATGTTTAACACATGATAAGAAATTGGCAAATTCTAAATATTAAAATAATTCTAACAACTACAAACCATGGGACCATCTTAACACTCTGGCCAGCAGAAGATATAAAATTTCTAATTTCTTCCCAGCCAGACTCTAATCTTCTTTTCTTGGCTCCCGGTCCAGTATGACTAGAGGTACCAGTCATTGATAACTGAGTCACTTCAATAATATGTGAACTCTCTGAAAACAGCTGTAATAAAAGTTACAAAAAACCTTAATTTTTGGCATTAAGAACTAAAATCTATGAGTGACAATAAGTATCTTATGTATACCCACACTGACAGCATACAGAAATAGCTCCATGTTAAGCCAAGTTTTTACACCTTAAGTAAATCATTTTCAAGTTTCACTTTTCAGTTCTCTAGTATTTGACAAATTTTATTAATTGTCCTCCTCAAATGACACCAGGACACATACAGTACCCACCAAAAGTTTGGGGAGATTTTCACTTTCTTAGCCTACTGAATAGCTTTTATCTAATATTTGATAATTCTATATTTTATAATACCTTTTAGTTTTGCTTTGTTTTTTGGTTATCAGAATAACTATAACCGAGACTACAAAAATAGCATAAAAGCTATGGTATGGAAAATAAATATAATAAACATGGTTTTGGAAGCTTTAGGGTGTCAGATGCTGAATCTTATAGATGTGTTGCATTCATGAAATTAGTTTTCATTTTATGACAAACCATACTTATACATATTAAAAATAATGATTCTACATATATAATCATCAAAATTCAAGAATTGTAGTAAATTTCTTTTGTCTCCAAACTTTTGGTGGGTACTGTATTTGGGTGGTACAATATCCAAGACTGGGTGGGAGACTATCAGTTCATCTTTGTATCGACTCCAAGGAGTTTAACTTCTGGAACCTAATGTAATGCATTACTGCAAAATTTCTACAAATAAAATGAGGTACCTACCTGTTGACAAACATCCACAGACAAATCAACAAATTTATCTTGTAGATAAAAACTTTTACCCCTATAACAAAGAGAAATTACAAATTAGCAAGTACATAGAATAGCTAGTTCATTATAACACTAGGAAACAACATACCTCAGTGTACCAGAAAAAACTTACACTATTTAAATACAAGATGCTAACAACAGTGCTGGTGATCAGCCAAGTGATGCAGTTTGTGTATATATACAGTATCTTTTAAAAGTACTTTGACAAATCCTGTTTTTATGATTAACTGAATCATATGTACCCATAAGCAAAGAAACACAGAGTCATCACAGCCAATTCCAAAATCAGCATTGATCAATAGTATTAAGCTGCAACATTATTTAATGGGAAAGTATTATTATTATTATTATTATATACCACATTTGTATAGCACTCTTTTCATAATGAATATATGTTCAAAAGTGCTTCACAATTATATGCATAATTAGGAAATACGAGTTTAAATGAAAACGAAAATGAAAATGATCAAGAGATGATAAAATATAAAAACAAAAACTGACTAAGAATTTGTGATCAATAAAGTGCTCATAGTAGTTTAAAAACAACAACAACAACAAGTACTTAATATATATATGTAACAGTTGAAATCAATCAATACAGTTTATATTATACATACCTATTTCTTGTCTGTAAATGCTGTATTTCTGAGTATAATAACTCATACAATTTTCTTAAATTACTCTGAAAATAATTGATGGAAAATACACTAATCTCTGATACACTTCATGAGTATATATCTTTAACTCACAAATTAAGTCACATAAATTTTATTAAGTACAAATATTTATTGGCCATGCATCAAAATGACAACAGCACACACATTTTTGTGAAAGTATATGTTAATTCCTATATTGATATTATTATTAATTCTACATTGCATTTCTTTATTGGAATGATTATCCATAGTTTTTTACATCTCAAAAGGTTTGCAATTTTGCAAGATCGTCAGACTGAGGCCAATTTAGCCTGTTATCCATGATAGGGGATCCTGACATTTAGAAAATTATAAGATTTAAAACCAGCGTGTTAGTGAATCAGGTAATAGTTTTAGAACTAAGATAAAAGCAAAAAACAACAAACACTGACTTTATGCAACCAGATAAAGGGAAGTTCTAATTTATCTTCATATGGTACCATACACAGAAAAATGTAATGCTCAAGAAAGAGAAAATAATCAAAATGGATTTCTCTCATACTCTATAATTATCACAACATCAACTGTGTAATATAAAAGTCAAGTTATACTAACCATCCATTTATCCCAATCTAAAGCATATGAACCAGGATTATCTCTTTTAACACCAGCAGGATGATGACATGACATCTGGGTCTGTAAGAACTCTAATATATGATCCTGTAATGTACAGAAACTATATACAGGATACATGCAAGTTTTAGTTTAAGATAGAGCTGTCACTGATTGGGTCGGAAGTGTATCAACAATATCGATAAATAAATATTGACAATACACTGATTTATATCAATTCCTTCACTGCAGTACTATGCAGACCATTTTCGTAGTCATAAACTCATGGTTTATGAATAACATGAATGTTATACCTTCCATGGACTAGAGCTATTTCCTCAATGGTGCCCTCAATGTTTTAGACCTATCAGTTCATATTATGACAGCGCACCTGTTTCCACTTTTAATAATTTACCTATATAAGCTATATTATTTATATTTCAAAATACATATCAATTATTGATCAGAAAATGAATATCGACAATTTAGCAATATTGTTGAAATCAATGACAGCTCTAGTATAAGAACATCATCGTTTTCAATTTCACAGAGTGAGTTAATAAAACATATTTTCAAAGCGTCAAAAGAGTCAAAGCGGTGAGTGAAAATAATATCTTAAGGACTAACAGGGTTCAACATAAATTTTTTAATAAGTTTGCCAAAATGAACAACCAGCTATACAGTTAACTTCACTTTTCTGAACCAAATGATTACTAGCAATAACAAGTTGCCCAAACCTAAATTTAGGTAGTTAGAAGCAATACCTTTAATGTTAAGCCCTGTGTTAATAAAAAAGTTCAACTTCAGTAAGACCAAGCAAAAAAAAATACCTTGAGTTCATCAGAAGCAATGTTACTCCATACATATAGTATGCTAGGTATAATGTCCTCTCCTAGTTTACATATTTGTATTCTAGATGTTGATCCTAATGATTTTATAAATACATTCATACCACATAACATATGTTGTACTAATAATGGTGACTTGTGACCCCTGGAAAATAAATATGTTGGAAAAAAATGCCAATACATGCATTGAAAATTTTAATGAAATATTTCATCTAAAATTAAATGCCAACCAATGCTTTAGAATTCAATAACAAGATCAGTGCAAGGAAAGCGCACTTGACTTTAGCATGCTTTCTTCATGGTAAAGCTGATAAGCCCCCCCCCCCTGAATCAAAATTACATAACTTTTCCAGATTAAAAAATGCATTTTCATTAATTTTCAGATCTATATGAACCCTGGGAATATAATCAATTTTTTTGGTTGGTTGGGTTTAACACTGGAGCAACACATTGTGGAGGTCATATTTCAGTGGTCAGTAAACTCACTCGCCATTCCTGGAAAAGCTAAATCTCAACCGATAACCATTTACTAGATCCATACTTTCGTCAGTAACTGACAACTGCCCAACCTGATCAGTGGATAGAGGGAGAATAGCCATAGAAATTATTTATAGCCCAAGCTTCACATAAGTATGCCCCCCTGAACAAGCAATAATCAATATCATGTTCTTACTTGGCTTTCAAGAAGAAGTCATTGAAGAATGAGAAGACTTTTTTAGGTCTAATATCACATTGTACTTTCATACAACACATCATGGAATGTATGATTCTAGCCAGTATTAGTTTGTCTATCTTAGTATCTGGACCATTAAATATGTTGAAAAACATGGTGAGAAATTCTGAAAGTAAAAATAAACAATAATATAATGTGAATAAAATGTCACATGTTGTGATGGCCACAATTTAAGTTATTATCAAAATTCAGTAGGTTTTAATTTTCTATTGTGATTCCATATTGGCAAATAACCTAATAGAACTAAGTTGGCTCTGGGTTTGTGATGTTTTGATTTGTGAAAATAAGAACATGTTATATTTCTGGTCTGCATAAATTGTTGTTGTTTTTTCAAAATTGTTTTTAAGTCTCATTTTGTGAACTTATATTACACACAAATACAATCATGTAAATGTACGAGGGGTGTCCCAGTAAATCGTGGACTCTGTTTATGGCGGAAAAATTACGCGCATCTTTAGCACCAACTTTTAACTGCCATTAAATGCATGTGCTGTGAGTAAGTATACTAAATTTTTAGACAGTTAATTGAAAAAAAAAGTTTTGCTTCAATTTATAAGACACTAGGTATGACAACGGGGCGCAAGCAAACGTCATATTAAGACGTCAGGTCTATGAAATCATTTTTATTCACTCTCCAAGTTCGTCTTGTTGTGAACAGTGACAAATACTGGCAATGTATTTACTTCATATTTACTTTAACAAATTTGTTTTTGTCTTACTTTTGTTACAAATTTGTGACATCAGTCTCAAAATATTAGTATGGTCAGTGATATAATGGTTCACGGGTTAAGTATCCAACTTAAATTTGAATAACACTTTTCAGCAGTTTTTGGTACAATAAATTCAGTGGATATGTTGCTCAATGAATAACTACTCTACCATATGTAGCATGCACAATGTATACTTAATGATTCATTTTGTCTGTCTATGTGCTTAAGTTTAAATTTATACCCATCCATGTTGTGCCAGGCCGATTATGAAACTGAGTTGCAATTACATAGACTCAATCTTGTCCTGACGTCACCTTATCTCGTTGATGTCACAATTTTTGTGTGTCGGTGCAAACGCGTATGGCACTATTGTATACGTATTTCATGATCTGAGATTTGGTGTGATAATATATAGATAATTTCTGTGAATGTCTATGTAAAAATAAAATGCAATTAAAAAGTTTAAGTTTAAATTTTGCTGCACACTTGATCTCAGTATAAACGAATATACAAGTGTAAAAGTGGTTGCGCCGCATGCACATACCTTGTATTAGCTAAACATTAAAATGACGCCTTTAATGCGAATACTTATTGGTCAAATGCCTACTTAGTATAAAAATAAGGCTAAAAAACAGTCTTGTAAATTATGATCATCATGTGACGTAAGGAAAGAAAGTTATGGACAAAGTACACGATTTACTGGGACACCCCTCGTACATGTACAGGCAAGTCTAGATGCGACAAAACAGTTTAACATAAGGACATTCAAAATCTCTTAATAGCAGAATGGTCTAAACATATTAAGTTCATCCTATTTTGTTTAACCTACAAATTTGTAGGTTTGTTCAATATTTATGAATCTTCAGATACATGCCACGGAATAGTTTATTTTCAGGGTAAAAACAATAATAAATACACCATTATCAACTCTTGAGTAAATGCTATAACTCAATAGTTCATTGAGCCACAACAACTTGATGATGTGTTCTATTGATTTGCTCGCACCTTAATTTTGACTGTTTTTACAAAATAAGTATTTTTATTTTCTCGCTTGCTCATAAAAATTTGTTCAAATTACTATATAAAGCAACTGAATTAAGACTTTTTAAAAAAAAATCTTCGCTCACTCGCCCATTTTTTCCAGAAAAGTCCGCTGAACAAATCATCAATTTGTTATGGCCTTGGAACATAATAAGCTAGATTGCCAATTAAGCAAGAAATGTCTAAGTATGAAACTAAGACTATAAAATGAAGTTTATATCAACTCACTATGCCATTCTTTAGCTGTTAGTTCTACGACATACTTCTTCATAGATAAAACATTTTTTAAGAAGATATTACAATAATCTTGACCATAGGAATCATATGTGTAGGAATCCTGTAACACTTGACGTATGTGTTCAAATAATACTGATCCCTTTAACTTTGGATAACCTGAAAATATAAAACATTGAATGCATGAAATTTGAAAATAGGATATATACAGAATAAGAAAATACTAAATGCTCAGCAAAATCTTAACAGAAAGAGTAGCACGTTGACATGATTTATTCAGGGTAAAATAACAGTTTCTTCCAACTTGGAAAATCTCCATGAAAAACTTATTTCAATAGATCAACATTTTATAATAACATTAACAGGGAATTGATCACATTTACACAATCAGATACTAGAAAATAACCTCACAAAATCAGCTTTTGTGGTCAGACTGCTACCCATCTTGGCTGCAAAGCATAATCAAATCACTGTTAGAACATGATGGGTAAATTTTATTTCCTTAAAAACACTTACAGGGCCCAATACTCAAGGTCGTCAGATTGCTGACGGCCTATATTCGGGTCCAGGCAACTTGATACAAATAGTAAAAATTTGGTTGGGCAAGTAAAACATAAAGCTTGTTGTCCAAGAAAGCAACCTAGCTTAATAATAAATGTTGTGTCCTGCATTCACCTTTATCTGCCTGTTTTATAACAGATTTCACTAGACTACTGACTTCTTGTTTTCTGGTCTCTCTATGAGATAATGTTATACGTGAGACATCTTGATTTGCTTTCTGTAAATCTTCTGTCTCCATGGAGAGATATAAACATGTTGCCTAGAAACAAACATACATATGATATATAGGTGAAAACAGAAATAATTTTCTGATGTATAAGAAATGTAAAAAAATCAAAGCTTTATTTCTCCCTTCACTCAGAAGGGATCTTAGGGTTCTTAGCTTGTTGATTTTAAGAAAAATTATCGCTAAAACTGATTATATAGAACAAGTAAATCTGTGAGCTAATGCTCACTAGTGATACCCCCGCAAAAATAAAAAAATATGCGACAAACAGGAAGTAGATGAGCAAGGAGCATGAAATCGCTTTACACCACATGGGACTATGAGATGAAGCAATATGCAAAGTATTAGGCTGCTGCATGTTATAGTTGCTGAGAAAACTGTGACGGAAATTTTGTAACGGATGGACGGCCGCACGCACGCACGCACGCACGGACAAGGGTAAAACAGTATGCCCCCCTCTTCTTCGAAGCGGGGGTATAAAAATGGTGTAATTTTATCTTTTTGGGAAAACTACAAGATTTTGCATTTACTTTGATTAAACAAAAGGAGATACATAGACAATAATTTACACATTTAAATTTTGTTGCTATCTCAACAGAATATATGCTGAAAAAATTAGTCATCTACAAATTAAGTTATTAAGACAACCCTTAAGTAACCACTGGAGATCTGAATCCTTTATTCTGGAATGTTCTCTAGGTTAAATGCTCTTCAAAATTACAAAATACAAATCAAGTGTGAAATAATATGTTAAACAAACATGGTAAAAAATAGAAAACGGTATCAATTTTAATATTCTCAAGCACTAATCCAATTTATTAAATTCAAAGTAATCAGCAATAGTCAATTTGCCTGATTTTTTATAATCACATGCATTTTTATTAGTCTAAATCAATTTTTATGTTTGTCCAGGTTTTTGGCTTATGTGTTAAGGCCAAAACTGAGAAAAACATCTCAACTAATAGAACAAACAAGAAATGTTATGTGGAAACCACATTAAAGCCGGATTTAAAAACTTTAACACAAAAATTACAAAGGGAAAGAATCCATAATAAAGGCAGGTAGAGTTGTGGTTTCTGATTCTGTTCGTCACATGGTATGTTATCACTGTATGAAGTTTAATAAAGATCGGACAATAAATGGCAGAAATAAATGAGATATATGCAAAATTGAAAACTTAAACGCAATTGTTAATGTCACCGGATGCCCGCCGTATTTTTCATGGAACATTTTCAAACTCACCCTAAATACATTGTCCCAGGTGAAAACACGTCCAGCATTCTTATTGGCTAACTTATATTCATGGTTCTTATCTAAAGCTTTTCTGTATGAGTTCTGACAGATGTAAGTTTTTAATTTTGCAGCAGCTCCCTGAAAAAAAGATATTTCAAATAAGTAGAGCTGATAAAAATAAAATACTAAGGCCAAAATTTGTATATCAAATGAAATTAGATAATATCTGCTTGTAGCTACAATTTTTTAGCAATTTCAAAAGGATGGGCATAAAAGGCATCAAAATACGTGAAAATATTGTTAAGCTCTCTTAGTATGTACAGAAATGTTAGTCAGACTTGGCACAATGTATAAGAAGTCATCCAACTTCTTATTTTCATTTCTACAAAAAGACAAAACTATAGCTTAACTAGTAAACTCTGTCAATAAAAGGTCAGTAATCAAAAATAGGTAATGAAAGGGTCAAAGGGGAATGTTTGAAAGAACATCAATGCTAGCTAATAATAAAAGCCACTATAACTTAAACATTATACCTGGTAATGATTTAACCTAGACTAACTTTAAAGATGATATTACCTTTCTCTCTTTAGCTTTCTCAGAATTTAAATCTCTGCAAACATTGATTAGGTAGGATATTTGTCTGTCATCCATCTTTATATCCCTGGTTTGTCTGAAATATATACCATACATTATAATTGTGAAGCTAATCATTGGTAGAGAATAAAGGATGATTTGGTTTGTTGAGTTTTACAGCGCACCAACTCAAATAGGTCATATCCCGCCGAAGAGATTAAATGGATGATCGATTATAATAATAATAATATAATAACGACTTTATTTAATGTGGATAACATATTTGGCTAAAACCAATTTTCAATATGGTCCACAATTATAATTGATAACAGATCGTTTCATTAGAAGTGGGAGACAATCGATTAAGTTTTAATAATCGATTATCACTTATGTCAGTAATTCATTTTTATTGGCACTGAAACATTCAAGTTTTTATCAATTAATATTACTAAAGAAAAAATATTTCATTGAAATAAAACTCTTTGTAATTAAAACATGATGGCTGCATTTTTACAACTATTTTATTATTGTAAACCCTTGAGATTGGTGTTGATATTTTTGGTTGGCAACATGAAATTTGCCATTATTGAACAATATATAGCACCTTTTCTATACTGTATGGGTACTGAAAATGTCTGAAAATTGATTTTATTATTTAACAACAACTAAACCACCAATTAAAGGTTTATTATGCATAATTTAATATTCTATTATATGAAACAAAAATCACTTTAACAATTGCAACATATTGTCATATATTTTCGGAAATTCCGAATGAAATCCCTGAGTAACCGTTTCGATTATATAATCAATGATTGATCGAAAAGGGTTGTCCGATTATTTCCTATGATCGATTATGATTTTTTCCGATTTTGAAACCCTAATAATTGGAAACTATTTTATTGTAAAAATCAGAATTTACTGAATTTCTTCAGTTATAACAATGGAAAAATGCAGATCCTAAAAACCTGACTTAGGGCTAGTTCTAAACACATAAACCCATGAAGTATCAAAACATAATTTTTTCAGTGGTATGGAATGATTTTTTTAACTATTATCTTGATAGCGAGCTCGAAGAGCGAGCTTTACGGTAACACGAATATGTTTCTATACAGTATCGTATTTTGACAATGTACCGGAAGTTGATTTTTGAACCCGCCCTGCGCATCCGGAAGAGAGTCAACGCGGTACCGTTAAGTTACGGAAACGTGCTGGTTTTATCATAAACGTCTCTTAGCGACGTCATAAACGGTGTTTATGATAAAACCAGCACGTTTCCGTAACTTAATGGTACCGGGCATTGTTTAAATAAAAAATATATCTATCTTAAAAATGAATGTTTTATTGCGTTTTTTCATCTATTCAAAAGATAAATAATAATGTACAATACATTTCTTTCAGAATTGAAATATGATTCTGACATAAAAGAATGAGATGTTGTCAGATTTTTCTGAATACAATAAATTACGCAGTTATCTCCCCTAGCTTATTCAATTAATAGGCCCTCGAATAAATATATCACTGAAGCAGCTACAATAAGGCCATGTTTACAAGCGTGGATCTGCAAGTTCATAAAAAGTGACATTTTTAAAAGTACCAAAAAAACCCAATAGAAACAGTCAAAATAGTTGGTTACGTCTCCGCATATAAGTTTGAATTCGTCGAGCTCGCTTTGAGGCTTTGCCTTAGTCATATTAGATTGATTTCACATAATTCAGTATCATTTTCCAAATATCTTCATTTCGCCTTATAACCCAATATAATTCACTCAATTACTGAATAATTTTTTTTTCTCATTTATTTAAAAAGATTCATTTTATATAAAACATTTCATATCATACATTCAAAAGGAAACCACAAATATTTGTACAATTACAAATTATACATGTTAACATAATGTCTTTCATAAATCTTACTAACTAAAATACAATTTTGTATGTATGATAGGAATTGTCAAAACACACTCACTAACTCATTCATTCACTTACTAACTCATTCACTCACTCTCTATTTCACTCACTCACTCACTCACTCACTCACTCACTCACTCACTCACTCACTCACTCACTCACTCACTCACTCACTCACTCACTCACTCACTCATCCACTCACTCATCCACTCACTCATCCACTCCACTCACTCAATTAAATCGATCATTCACTCGCTAACACTCTCCTTATCAAAAAATACCCCATGATAAGGATTGAGGCCCCCCAACCTATCTGACCTTTGTTGAGTATTTATTTTAATAAAGTTTTAAAATCTTTCCATTTTTCTTCATAGCTTTCAGTTTTGTCTTTAATGATAGAACTTTCTCCTTCAATGTGAACTTGATGTTTGAAAAAATTAATAAAGTTTTGAAAAGTAGGAATTGAGTTTTTGCATTTTGTTTTAAAGATATAGTATTTCATCAGCATTATAATGTAATTGAGTAAAATGTAGGGATGGGTATCGCCGGAAATTTCGTATTGCGATATATTGCGATATCAAACAGCGTATTGCAATACGTATTGCGATATATTGGGAGTTCATAACATAAGCTTTTTTCAGCACCCATGCTTGTATTTGAATGACAATATGAAGATTCAACACAATTATACATTGTGAAAGCTTTATTTATCCCAATGCACCATTTAAGACTCAACTTTTGTTTGTAAAATAAGCATTATTACAAATCTTACTTTCAATCGAAAGTCCATTTGCGACACATTGCTGATAGACTGATAGTGTCAGCATGCCAATTGTTATTTACATATTAAGCATTAACTCATTGCCATATAGAGCTTCCTCTGATTTGCCTACTGCCAAAAAATAGGTAAAGCATCCACTGTAGTATACTGTATGCATGGATGTGGACTGGGAAGTGTGCACGTGTTGCAACAAACTTGATCCCTACTTAGTTTCTTAGTGGTTAGAATGATTTGTAGCTATTTATTTATGATACAATAAGGACAAAAGATGTAGGATACGAAATTTCCTATTTCGTCATATATTTCTTATACAACTTATTGAAACAGTTAATACATTTTAAATGATGTGTTAAAGACATTGCAGAATTTCAAAGGATGTGTTAAAGACATTGCAGAATTTCAAAGATTCTAATAGCTGGCATTAGTTTAAGAGACTATAAGTGCCACTATTTTCATTTATTGTCATATAATAAAGTTAAGCTCTAATGCATGTTTAAATAGATGGACGTCACTGATAAGTCCAAAAGGCAGACGCGTAAGCCAGACGATATAATATTACCACTAAATAAAATCCTTCTTTGTTGTATATAAAAAGTCTCATTTTCAATGTCAAATTAGAGTATGACCCAGGGATGTTAGATACCCCAAACCATATATAGGCTGAAAGATCTACCTATCCCCTCAAACTTATCAGTATTAGAAAAAAAGTTACTTTACTAATAAGAAAATAAATTTCGATTGAAAGTTCCCAACCATGAAAATGTCCTGTTTTTTAACTCTTCACCAGCCGTACAGAGTCATCTCCCCTATTAACCAGTTTTCACGACTAAACAAACCAGATCCATTGATTATTTGCATACTTTCATAGGAAAAGCATAGTCAAAGACATGCATACTATTCAATATTAAAAAGCACCACAAATGAGGTACCCATGCACTCTCAAAAATAAATAAGCATTAAACATTTGTCACACTTTCTATTTCCGGTAAATGCTCGCTTTCGGTTACCATTTAGTGGTATGTAACCTTTATGGTCATTCGGAACACCTCGATCATTCATTGAAAATTAATCCTTAGTTAATGTGTGAATCGCCGAGTAATTCCGAAAGTTGTTCAGTTGTATCTAACAAAGGGTACGGAAATACCCGATGTTTTATGCTTGCCCATATTTGACTTACGATAGTTTTTATCTTAAGCTCGCAACTGGATAGTCCAGCTAGCATATTAAACAGAAAACCAGATAGGCCTAGGTTGATTCCCTTACCAAGTATATTGAAAAATGTTACACCAATAGCAAAGTTACAAAGATGTAAGCCAAATCTTTCTTAAAATTACACCAAAGGGGCAAATACTTCCCTGACTGGAATAGTAAATGAATTCTGATAAGCCTAAGAGCTATTGTGGTGTTATTTGGCTATAATTTTAAAGATGAATAAACTTCGTAAAAACATCAACGGGTACATTTAAACAACGAAACTAACTGCCTTAAAACTCTCGAATCGCAAAAAACTAATGATTTTACAATAATTTCATCTTAATTATTCAGATAAGTTTATAAGTATACTAAAATCATATATTATTTGAAGACATTAATCTAATCTATTGAAAATATTTAATGATTTAAACTTGTTTGTGCCCGTTTTAATCGTTATCAACATTTCTATAGCGCGTCTTCTTTCAATTTCGGTTTTGTATAAAAACCTGACAAATCGGAACGGAACGGATGAATGTACGCAATATAAAGAGCTTGGATTTATTTCAATAAAATTCAAAAACCACAGATGTAAATTTATTTTTTTATAAGGTATGTATTATCTAAAGTTTATTGAAAAAACGGGAATAATAGACGATTTCAATAACATGTTTGAGTTGAACCATCTTTTGTTGGGCTGTATTTTGAAAAGCGATATGTAGTTGAACGACTATACAGTGATTTTTTCTCTTTTTTATTTCTTTGTGTAAAAGTAGTTTAAGCATTTGAATACATCTAGGCTCATGTGAAAAGAAATTTATTTCAAGTTTGCGTAAATGATAATATAAAGATTTTTTATAAAAGATAGCAAACTCTGTTTTCAATATTTCGGCCGAAGCCTTTATCAAGAAATTATTTCATGAATCACATTACATTTTGAACATAGACTGCATACATTTTCTGTAGAACACCAAATGCAACATCCTTCTCCGTATGTCCCAACAATCCAAAATACGCATTTATAGGTCGATCTTTCTTAAGTCTTACGTCCCTTAGATGTTCCGTCATTACAATTCCAATTACATTGGACAAAAGATAATATAAAGATTTTCGTTTATATTTCAAAAAGGTTTAGATCCAATCAGGGACCGCGCCAATGATGAAAAAAATAGATTAACCTGTTATAAAGCCAAAAAGTATGACCGTTCTTTTTTAACTCAGAGATTCGTTGTTTTAAATATATTGCCGTCTAAAAGCTCGTTGTCAAATTGAAATTCATTTTAAACTAGAGCCCGTTCCTCAATGCGTGTTTTTCGTATCGCTTCGTGGCAATTTCCTATGAAGCGGTCTGCTACGAAGTACTAAATTGAATCGCTAGCTAGCGATACGTAGCAATTTTTCTTCTTGCTCGTCTTTTAAAATGGCTGCACACCATAGTGAACAGGTTTCTTTTTCAATAAGTCTATTTCATTTAATGCACATATTTTGTCGGAGCAGTTAAAGTTGATAAACGTGGTCACAGATTGATGATTATATTTTTCATTTGTTACAATTTAGAACTTTTGTTTGTGAAAGTTACCAACTTGAATTTGATAGCTTTACTTGAACCCCTTTGCGCCTTGTGTAGAACTTGTGTACACGCTACGAAAAGCGCATTTCAAAAAGCGTTACGTAGCGACTTTCTTTAGGAACGGGCACCTAGTTCGACAAAGCGCAGTATGAGACTGCCCAGACTAAATGAACGTACTTGCTTATTATTAAAACGCCGAAGTGATCCAAGTACGAGAAAACAATTCGAATCTACGCACAAAGTTATGACGTAACCAATAATTGTACCCAATTATTCGACTCAGAGTCAATTATATTTTATAACTTTTGTACAACAAGGCCATACTTAATTTATTCTTTGTTTTGCGATTGGTCAAAATGTTTTAACAGTGTAACCAAGCAAAAGAAAACAACAAAAAGTGAGTGAAAAACAAAACATAACAAAACATGACATAACTAACAAATTAATTTTGTAATTATCTATATACGTAATAAGGGACCATAGTCAGTTATTTCCCCTTGCATACTCTTCAAATATGTAGGTCCAATTAGTTTGATTACTCAGATTTTACCCTTACTTTGCAATGTCAATCTGCCAGAATTAATCTTAAATAACTTTTTTTTTGTAAATCATTTAATTTGTTTGAAATTCAAGTTAAGTTTTTTAAGGGTAAAGAACTATCTAAATTTCATCACTTTTGTTAATATCGCATTCAACAAGAAAGATATTGGACAAAATATTTTGTTATCCTTACATAGGAATTCAATGATAAAATCCGAGGATTCCAACTGTAAGGACCTACTTACCAATTCGATTGCTTCAGATTTTATCAGGGAAAGATAACTGACTAAAGTCCCTAATTAACTTATTAGTTATGTTATAAGCTCTTGGCAGAATTGTTCTACAAGCAAAATATAAAAATAAATTCTATATAGCCTAAATGTTCAAGTCATATTTTAAATGATAACCCTTTAAATTCAATTTACAATAATGCAATTCAAATGTCTTCTTTTGTCCCAGAGTGTTTGGAGATGTTAAGCTTTATAGGAACGCTTTGAAAAATCGCAAAAGGTTTAGAAAATGTTCAGGCGACATCAAAAGACAACAATAAAGCGTTTATTTATTCGGGAACTCGATTATGTATGTCCCATTGATCTAATATTTTGAGAACATTTTTCTATTAATTCAGATATGAATTTATCTATGATGCCCTTTCTCTATTGTGCATTAGATATAGAGGGAAAATGCGGACAACAATTTAAAGGATAAGAGTAAAAATGCGGACGCGTACAAAATAAGAAAAGGTTAAGATTGAAATAAAATATTAATGATGCCAACTAAACTTTACGAAAACATTTATTCTTTTCGTCAAATGTCAAATAATAAAAATATTCACCAGTTCCAACACCTCTTCTTAATGTTAAACTAAAGTCGTCTCAGGTAGATATGTGATATGTCAATACTTTATTCTAGTACTTTATGCTAAAATAGATTAAAGGAAAACCAGAAATGTAATAGATTCTGGTCAAATTCGGCCACAAATCATGCAAAACAGGTTCGAGTATGCAATTTTAGTCTATTAGATTAAGATAAAAATATCGCGATATATTGCGGGACCGTACCGGTACGTATTGTGCTTGAGACGTATTGCGATAACAACAGTTTCATCGGAGGGGGGGGGGGGAATTAGCCAGGGGGAAAGATTGGCCGAGATATACAATAAAGAAGCATTTAAACAACAGTTTCTTCAGCGGGGAGGAAAAATTAGCCAGGGGGGAAAGATTGGCCGAGATATACAATAAAATAGCATTTAAGCAACAGTTTCATCAGCGGGGGGGGGGGGGGGGGAAATTAGCCAGGGGGGAAAGATTGGCCAAGATGTACAATAAAGAAGCATTTAAACATCATGCAGTTTCATCAGCGGGGGGAAAAATTAGCCAGGGGGGAAAGATTGGCCAAGATGTACAATAAAATAGCATAGAAACAACAGTTTCATCAGCGGGGGGAAAAATTAGCCAGGGGGGAAAGATTGGCCGAGATATACAATAAAGAAGCATTTAAAAAACATGCAGTTTCATCAGCGGGGGAAAAATTAGCCAGGGGGGAAAGATTGGCCGAGATATACAATAAAGAAGCATTTAAACAACAGTTTCATCAGCGGGGGAAAAATTAGCCAGGGGGGAAAGATTGGCCGAGATGTACAATAAAATAGCATAGAAACAACAGTTTCATCAGGGGGGGAATTAGCCAGGGGGGAAAGATTGGCCTCGATATACAAAAAAATAGCATTTAAACAACAGTTTCATCAGCGGGGGAAAAATTAGCCAGGGGGGAAAGATTGGCCGAGATATACAATAAAATAGCATAGAAACAACAGTTTCATCAGTGGGGGAAAATTAGCCAGGGGGGAAAGATTGGCCGAGATGTACAAAAAAACAGCCTAGAAACAACAGTTTATTAGCGGGGAAAAGATTGGCCGAGATGTACTATGAAAGAGCATAATAACATCGGTTCCAATAATGGGGGAAAAATTAGCCAGGGGGGAAAGATTGGCCAAGATATACAATAAAAAGCATCATAATAACAGTTTCATCAAGGGGGGAAAAATTTGCCCAGGGGGGGAAAAAATTACCTAGGCCTTTTTTTCCCCGGGGAAAGATTTGCCCAGGCCTTTTTTTCCCCGGGGAAAAAAAGGCCTGGGGGGAAAAATTGGCCTGTTACACCGGTATTATCGCGCATCCCTAGTAAAATGTTCTTTTTATTATTATTTATTTCTCGCCCTAGGAGCACATCTATTTTATTTATTGTTATGTTGAAAGAATTATTGTTTAGTAGGTTAGAAAGATTACACCACAGCGCTTGACTAGTTTGACATTCCCAGAATAAGTGTTCAATAGTTTCAGAATTACATTGACATAAGTCACAGAGACTAGATTGTTTGATTTTACAAGTGTGAAGGTGTTTATTTGTGGGAATTATCCTCATCAAGCATTTGTATTGAAAACATCGTAGGGATACATCTATAGTAGTTTGAAAAGGTATCATGTATATTGCTTCCCATTTAATGTTAATATCATTGCCTAAATATTGGTTCCACTTTTGCTCTACTTTACGATCAATATGGGTATCAACTTGCATTATGTACAAATATTTATTTAACTGTTTTGTTTGTTTTATCTTTTCTAATAAAATATGATTTTCATAGTTTTGATTGATATTGTAGGATTGAAGTTTTGTTTTATACTTTTCTGGTATACATTTAATGAGAGTATGAAATTTTAAAAAGTCAGATTTTTCTATTTCATACAAAAACTGTATTTGCTCAAAAGTATAATAATTTTTTGTTCTAAAATCAAAAATTTGTTCGAGGTATTTAATGCCTTTGTTAAACCATTGTGAATAAAATAATATTTTACCGTTTTGCTTTATGTTTGAATTATTCCATAATATTTCTTTTCCAATATTTGTTTCTTTTTTGTCTCTATATATTTGGTTTATTTCTGTCCAACACATTATAACATCATGAAGAAACATATTACTTTGGGCAATGTTTTTAACATCTTTAGTTGAAATATTACATTCAAACAATAATTTGTCGCCGAACCTTTTTAGTTTATTTTTATATATATATTTCCATTTCCCTTTATTGTTGACATCTAAGTATCGCCTAACCCAACATGATTTAAGTGATTTTATAAATAGGTTTATATCCGGTAATTTTAATCCACCGTTATTGTAAGTTTGTGTAAGGCGTGAGCGTTTAATTTTATCAGGTTTTCCGTCCCATACAAAGTCAAATATAGCCTTATTTATTTTTTGGATCACGTCAGATGTTGGATTTGGTAAAACATTTAGAGGGTATATTAACTTTGGTAGAGCAAAAGTCTTCACCACAATTACCTTTCCCATGAGCGTTAATTTTCGATGTTGCCATTGTTTTAATGTTTGAAAGAATTCTTTAAGTTTAAGTTCTAAGTTATATTTTACATTTAATTCTTTATTATTACTAAAATGTATGCCTAATGTTTTTGCTGATGTAGATGTCCAGATGAATGGTTGCTCATTACAAAATTTTACGTTTGAATTTGCTAATGTTCCTACTCTAAGGATAATTGATTTTGATGTGTTTAGGTTCAGACCTGAAATTTTACTAAATTTTGATAAGGTTGCTATCAGTGCCATCAATAAAGAATGTACCATCATCAGCAAAATATGTTTGTTTAATTTCTTGACCTTCAATTTTAATGCCAGTTTTGTTATTATTGATGAAGTTGGATAAAAATTCTAAACATATTATGAATAAGGACGTTGAGAGTGGACAACCTTGTCGGACACCTTTGTTGATTAAAAAGGATTCAGTTAAATGTCCATTATTAATTATTACACTTGATATATCAGTATAAAATAATCTTATCCATTGTATTAGATCCGAACCAAAATTAAATTTTTCTAAACATTTAAACATGAATCGATGGTTTAAACTATCAAAAGCTTTTTCAAAGTCTGCGAAAAATAGAAGTCCGGGCATTTTTTTTTCATTTAGATAATCAATGATTTCAAATATAGTTCTTACATTTTCACCTATATATCTATTTTTCATGAATCCTGTTTGATCATAGCTAATGATGCTTGGAAGAACCTTCTTAATTCTGTTTGAAATAGTTTTAGTTGCAATTTTGTAATCAACATTTAGTAAAGTAATAGGTCTCCAATTTGATAGATAGTCAAGATTTTTACCTTGATTTGGAATTAAAGAAATAACACCTTGTTTTTGAAGTTGAGTTAAACTACCATTTATGTATGAGAAATTTAATGATTTTATCAAATAACTTTTTAAATGATTCCAAAATATTTTGTAGAATTCTACGTTTAGACCATCTGATCCTGGACTTTTATTATTCATCATACTTTTTAATGCTATACCGCATTCATGCTCGTTTATTACACCTTCGCAGGATATACTATCATTTTCATTAAGATTTTTAATATTATCGTTTAGAAAGGCGTTATTAGTGTATTCAATATCATCATGATTATTCGTTTCGCTATAAAGTTTTTTGTAGTAGTCATATTCCGCTTTCAACACGTCATGTTTTCCATTTATGTATTGTTCACCTATTTTTAGCTAATGTATTGTTTTTTGTTCTGCTTTACGTTTTTCCATATTAGCAAAATAAGACGAATTTTTCTCGTTGTTTTCTACATGAATCGCTTTGGAGCGCATAAGTATACCATTTATTTTTTTATCTATAATTTTATCTAGGTCTTGCTTTTTATTTAAAATGTTTAAGTCTTATTTCATTTGTGTTATTTGTAGTCTGATCCTGTAATTTAATTTCCAGCTCGGATATTTCTTTATACAATTTTGATTCTTCAAGTTTCATCTCTTTATTTTTATGAGTAGTATATTTAATTGTTTCGTTTCTAATGGTACCTTTGATGATTTCCCATAGAGTATTTGGATTACATTCTGTATTTATTTCAGTAACTTCATTTATGCTTTGTATTATTTTTGCTTGGTAGTCCTTATCCAATAAGATGGAATTATTGATTTTAAAGTATCCTGGCCCTTTTTCCATAAGAATTTCATCGATTGTAATCATTATCATAGAATGGTCAGTTTTATAGCCGTGGCAGATTTTGCATTTTTTTATAATGTTACTTAGTGAATTAGATATTAAAAAGTAATCCAGCCTGCAGTGTATAGGTGGATTTGTGTTCCAGTGCCAAGTAAATTGTAATTTATCCTTGTTCTTGTTACGCCATATATCATTCAGATCGCAATTTTCAATAAGTTCGTTTATTTTGGTTCTACATTTTTTATGTGTATCTTTATTTCCATTTTTTTGGTCTAATTTTGTATCAATTATAGTGTTAAAATCTCCACCAATGACAAAATGTTTGTCATTATTTTGTAAAATATAAGTTTCAAGAGCATTGAAAATGTTAATGTCGTCTTTATTAGGACCATATATATTTATAAGCGTTACATGTTTGTTTTGAATGGTTATATCACATGCTATTAATCTTCCTTTTACTATTTCGGTTTTATTTTCAATTTCTATTTTTTTATTTGGATGAATTAAAATGCCAACGCCTTCACTATTGGTTTTATCACCGCTAAAAAAGTAATTGCCTTTCCATTCATGTTTCCATTTTTCAATTAAGCTATTAGTAGAATGAGTTTCTTGTAACATGTATATTGATGCATTTGCATGTTTTAACCATTCGAATACTTGCAACCGTTTTTGTTTGTTACCTAAACCTCTAACGTTCATAGATACTATTGACGTTTCCATTTAATTGTTTTATACGCATTAAAACTCTCAACAAAGGTCAGATTGATGTTAAAAGGAGATATTTTGTACATAATTAGGGAGTGATTTATGTCACACACGTATCTACTGACATTTTATTTGATATAATTCTAGAACAACTTTAGAATTTTAAAAGGAGCTTAATAGATTACAATGTTTGAACAGATGAAAGAATAGAAGTGTGTGAATATTTTTTTTTGCAAAAGATGGGAAAAAGATAATCAATTCAAGGTTAAAGAAAAAAGTATTACAATGTATACATTTAATGAACTCAAAGAGCACATAATTATAGTAGTCCTAAATATAAGACCCTTCATAACTATTTTATCATACGGACGTTCTTCTGTTATGCAGGGTCTTAACGGATAGTCCTAAATATAAGACCCTTCATAACTATTTTATCATACGGACGTTCTTCTGTTATGCAGGGTCTTAACGGATTGCTTCAAAAACGCATAGCAAAATATTTTTTTCAAAAAGTAAATGAATGTGGGTCAAATTAGCACCAATCGATAGATAAAAGTTTAATTTTATTCTTTCCATAAAGCAAAAGATAAAAATCAGTTTTTTCCCATATGAAAACACCAATTACTTTTCCTGCTATCCAGGATTGTCGCCGCTTGCCTCCATTTTGAACTGAATTCGTGTCGGTAAATAAAGTTTCGAATCGCTTACAGTTTACTTAAACGAATTTTAATCTCTCAAGAGTAGTCGTTCTTACTGTCAACAGTCACAAGTATGCACGGAACGGTCCGGATACTGGCTTTTATACTGTACCTAATATATTCGTTCAAAATCATTTCTTACAAATGGCGTGACCAAATTTAAATTCGGATTGCTTTGGCTATTATTGCACGATTATTGTGACAAACTGAAAGTACTCGTTAATAAAGGATTTTAAATGGATTTTTCGACTGTCTAAGGTTAGCATTTGAAATTATTTTACTTTCATCATGTGTATTTTTCGTTTATCTTTCTATTGGTGTATCGTTTTATTGCAAATTTTTCGAATTAAAACGAGTAGAACGTTCAGACCTGATTCGATGTCTGTACACTAAAATTTTTGCTATGCGTTTTTGAAGCTATCCGTTAAGACCCTACGTAACAGAGAAATGTCAAAATGATAAAAAAGTTACGTAGGGTCTTATATTTAGGACTACTTAACGGATTGCTTCAAAAACGCATAGCAAAATATTTTTTTCAAAAAGTAAATGAATGTGGGTCAAATTAGCACCAATCGATAGATAAAAGTTTACTTTTATTCTTTCCATAAAGCAAAAGATAAAAATCAGTTTTTTCCCATATGAAAACACCAATTACTTTTCCTGCTATCCAGGATTGTCGCCGCTTGCCTCCATTTTGAACTGAATTCGTGTCGGTAAATAAAGTTTCGAATCGCTTACAGTTTACTTAAACGAATTTTAATATCTCAAGAGTAGTCGTTCTTACTGTCAACAGTCACAAGTATGCACGGAACGGTCCGGATACTGGCTTTTATACTGTACCTAATATATTCGTTCAAAATCATTTCTTACAAATGGCGTGACCAAATTTAAATTCGGATTGCTTTGGCTATTATTGCACGATTATTGTGACAAACTGAAAGTACTCGTTAATAAAGGATTTTAAATGGATTTTTCGACTGTCTAAGGTTAGCATTTGAAATTATTTTACTTTCATCATGTGTATTTTTCGTTTATCTTTCTATTGGTGTATCGTTTTATTGCAAATTTTTCGAATTAAAACGAGTAGAACGTTCAGACCTGATTCGATGTCTGTACACTAAAATTTTTGCTATGCGTTTTTGAAGCTATCCGTTAAGACCCTACGTAACAGAGAAATGTCAAAATGATAAAAAAGTTACGTAGGGTCTTATATTTAGGACTAATAATTATAGTAGTTTTCGTTACTAAAAAACCATTTTCCCAATTTGCCGCTGTGAATAATGACGTGCTCGTAAATCGACAATCACACACATGCCATGCTCTCGTCTAGATAAGTGTCAATAACGCCCGGGGTCATAGATGTCAACGCTCTGGGTCATTATTTCAGTGACGAACTAAGTAGGGGCCGAATTAACCGGATATTTAAATTGATGAAATCTTCGTTAAGTTCTAAAAGTCATGCTTCACAAATCTAGCTAATTGTTCTGTTTTAACTAAATAGATCACTGCAACCAAAACAGATTACCTACGCAAATTTTTCAGCGTTTTAGTCGTTTTACAATGGCATGCGCCAAAATTTTCGACAAATCGACGACTACTTTCATTTTGGATTGGCGGAACACGTTCACTCACGCGCAACACGTGAATTGTTAGTTTGCGCATGCGTTGTGTATCTAGCAACTCGACAGGTGCGTGTAACTCGTCCAAAACATTCCGTGTGTAATCTTGTTCAGACGACATATTTTGCTCATACAACGACATAGAGTATCTTCAAAAATCACCATGACTGCATACAAAGTAAGTTCATATTATTTTTATTTCATATGATCCATATTTTTTCTTGATGGTGACTTGCTAACGATGCGGAGACAATATTTCTATCAGAGTTTTGACATTTCGGATACGTTATTTTTCGGACAAATAGCAAAAATAAGTAAAATGTAATATGTTACTTTCTTCTTTTATGAAATTGACTAAATAATAGCAGTGAGTGCATGTAACAGTTCAGTTGATATGATATGAAAAGAATCGATTATGTCCACACAAGTGCACTTGAATGGTCTTTTTGTTTAGGTTCATAAAACTTATATTTTAAAATTTTATTTTGCTTTGTGTCTAAGACTAATATCAGTAGCTGCAGTCTGTTACCTACTTTAGAGCTTTAGAAAAGGCATTTTGCCCTTTTTTGATATCTCCTTATTTAGTTACTTTTATATTGTAACAAAAATGTAAATGCATGTACATTGTTTTGCAGGGTAATGATTCTAAAAGAGAGGAATTCAGAAAATACTTGGAAAAGGCTGGGGTACTTGATGCATTAACTAAAGGTAGGAAAAACTGATTTAATACTTAAGTTTTTTTTTATTATCTGTCTACTGGTTTAAACGAAAAGTTGGCTTTAAAGGTAAATTTGCTCATTAATCTTAAATGTGTTATAAAACATTAATTCATGATGATAAAACATAAAAAGTGTCTTTGTGTATATATTCACTGTCTTTGTGTGTCTTTTGATGTCTTTTGATGTCTGTGGCAGTATTTAGTATCACCGCATTAATCTTTCCATCAAACTTGACCACTATACTACAATTGAACTAGTGATAAAAAGACAATTGAAAAAGAGGATAACACTTATAGAAAATAGTAAGCTGATAATTTACCATTTGGATAACCACACTATTTGCTAGATACTCCAGCATCTTAGATGTACATGTACATCTATACTGTTTCATAAATATAAATAAAAAATCATTAAATATTATTTTCAAATTTGTTTATTAATGTTCATGTTCAAACTGATTACTTATTTTGATTTATTTTATTTCAGTTCTTGTTGGTTTATATGAGGAGCCAGAGAAACCAAACAATGCATTAGAGTATCCTTTCTATTATATTTAAACTTAAACTTAAACTTTTTCATTTGATTAAACGCCTATTTCTACATAACATATTCAATGGCGTTGTACAAAAATATAGATTATAAAAAATTAATAAGTAAAAACCCTCCACCATAAATACATAATGTATATACAATAACACAAAACAAAATAAAATTTATCACACATGATGTAATATAGTGTGCAAGTGTACATGTTTTATTATATCTACATCATTCAAAGTTCATGATCCTACTTAATTTTACATTTTTATCACTAATTTTACATTTTTTTATTTTTTTATTTCATATTAAAAGTTGGTGTCCTGAACAGTATTACATGATGCTACTGTTAACCGGACATGTCCTGAACAGTGTAACATAACGCCACTGTTAACCAGACATTTCCCTAAAGGTGTCGAAACATCACCTTTAAAGGGCCCTTAATACATCCCCAAAGGTGTCGAAACATCACCTTTAAAGGGTATTTAAGGCAGTCCCTGGCATGCAGCTCAAAATATTAATGTACAGTCATCTTGACAGCGATACATCAAGTCTTATATCTAATTGATTTTCACATTATTTTTTGTTAGGGCAAGTTAACTAAACATATTTCAATTTAGACATTATTTTTCAAAATTCCCTTTTCAATAATAGGAGATACCTGTTCCAGTAATTTATTTACAACTCATTAGTTCAAACCTTTAGTATGCCAAATTTTGATGTATCAAAGATCATTTCTATTTGTCATGTAGCCTAGGATTACTGTTAGTCTGATAGCTTGGAGAATACATGCTTATACAATTTTTATTGTGTAAGTAAATTTATTATTGTTTTTCTTTAACCAATATTAGCTTTTTGAAACAACACTTAGGAGCCTCAGGACCAGACACTGCTGATGTTGAAGCTCTTAAACTAGAAGTATCTGAACTCAGACAAAAATGTGAACAGCTTACAGAACAAAACAATGATTTAAAGGCAAAGGTAAAACTATATACATGAATATTTTGTCAATCTAGTCTAATCAATTATACTCATGGTTAATATCACTTTGTTTAAGTGCATTGCTTGCTAGTCAACATTAGCATGGATGACTAAATTATAATACAGTTTATTTTTGTAGTATGCAGATTACTGTAATGATATATTACTGAATAAGTAATTTGTGTGTAATGTGTTTACCAGAACCTATTTATAAAAGCTGTTAGATATTACACTGCTCAGAATTTTAATTACCTCTGTTTTTGTGTGTTTTGTCCATTAACAAATAAAATACTTAGAGTGAGTTTATGTGTGTTTTAGTCTACTGACTAAAGAGTAGTTTGATAATTGTTAGCTTTTTGACAATTAATACAATTTAAGATATTTGAAGGGAGCATTTCTAAATTTTAATCTTAGATCTCCGGGTTTGTTTTTGGCTATAGTGGTTGTGGATTTTGAATACATTAATTTTGGTATAGGGACTCGCTGATCAATGCATGATATGACTGCCCCTTTTTTAATAGGATTACATATTTCACTTATCTGTATCAATTTTTATGTATAATAGAGATCAGTGTAAACTACCTCTCTGTCATACATATAGCCTTCTTTGATTATATTTTATACAGAGAAGTATTTTCTTATCTTCAGTGGCTTTTTAGGTTGAATTTTTGTTTAATTCTCATGTAAGCATTGATAGTTATGAAGAAATTTCCTCAGAATGATAAAGCTTTGTTTAAGTTAGTTTCTATCAAGTTTGGTAGTTTTTGTGTGTGTACAAATATACTCACCACCATATAATAAGTGTTTACTATAGTTGCATAAACATATATACTATTTTAGATGAATTGCTAGTTTATATAATACTAGATTTAGATATTGTGAAATACATATATAGTTACAGGCTCGTCATACTGAACCAAAGAAAGTAAGCTAAAAAGTAAAATGTAGATAAAAACAAAGTCTGTGTGATCCTACCTTATTTTTTCATATTAACAGATACATTGCATTCCTGAATCCTGACTTAGTTCTCTCTACTCTATCTTCTCTAATATTTTGTTTTGTCCTTACACAGTTTCTAAGACTATCATTTCAGAAGCAAAATTCCTCAATTCCATTTTAGTTTCCTTTAGTTCATTTTCAAACCCCTAAATTGTTTTGGGCTTGCTCATGATGAACACATATTTTCCTTATGTGGGCCAGCCATATAAATTTAAATTTGATTGTTTGCATTCAAATAAGGCCATTCTATCTATTGTATATAAGCTATGTTATTAGTAAGAAATACACAAGGTATTTTATCTGTTAAGTTTAAGTCAAGTTTACTTTTACTTATAAATAAAATTATCTGTTTTCTTATTGTTTGTATACATTATAATTTTACTTAAAATTAATACTAATGAATAATTGTCATTCAAATGAAACAATTCTTTATATTTAGTTTGGAGATTGTATTCTATTGTGTTAATTTTTAAAATTTATACTTAGTATACATTTTCTTACTATTATTTATCTAATTGTATTACAATAATACTAGGGTTATGGATAATTAATAGTAAGAACTTATAACCCTGTATATAATACTGTATGTTAACTATCTCTTCTTATTTAAAATACATTTATTATGTAATTCTACTGTAATTATTTGGTGGTTGGAAGAACCATTCTTTCTATTATTTCATGTTCTTACTCTGTATTAGTACAATAATATTCTACATTTCTTACTTTGTCCCTTGTGGTTTATTTGTATTTTCATAATACCTGTTACCATGGTTCAAAGATATAAACTTGGCATTCAGATTTCATATACATGTACCCCAACTTGTTAGTAAAATATATATTAATTCTTTTATCTATAATGTTGAACCATCAGTGTGCAGCAGTCTACCAAATTAATGGGTGACAGATTGCCCAAGATAGCTTTTTTACTTATGGCAACCAAAAAGTTTCTTATAGGCAAACAATCAATAAACAAGATATGTATACTGCTTACTACAAAATATGACCTGTTAGGACAACCATATTCATGTCTTAATTGCGTAGATGTAATGTTTGATGCAAAGATTGGTTTTATCTTCTTACTGGATATAGGTTTCCCATTATTTAATATTATTTTAAATAATCAAAGGAGAAACTCTTATCAATATCAGAGTGAGATGTGTGACTTAATGGTGTTACGAGCAGTATGATCATTACTTCTTTCAGATCTGGTGTGCATTTTTGTTTTCCTGAAATTTTTATTTACATGTTTTAAAGTTTTGGTTTGTTTATTTAAATCTTCCAACAAAAATTCTCTTATTGCACAATCATAGCTTTACCATGCTGTTTTTGGCATGGTCAAATTTTCAGTTAAATTGATTTAAAACTTTGACCTGATGCTTACAAGTTTATGATTTGATCTGTTGAGCGTCTTTTTGTTTGTGAACTGGTCAACTAGACCTTTTTTCAAAATTTGTCTTGTTTTGTTAAGAACTTGATGTACTTGCTATGTCTTGGATAAGAATGATGTCATTGTATTAAGTTACACATTTATAAAATTTATAATACATTAATATGATTTTATATCTGTCTTTCTCATTGGTTAGTTCAGGTGATAACACAGATCTGGGGAGTGTGGGTTTGATTCCTGGGTGCTTACTTCATACCATATAATTTGGTCATAAAACATTATATTCTCAACTGAAATTCTTTCTTAAGCATAGGTTCAGAGGGCTTTTATTTTCTCTGTGTACAATAATAGGTCAACTAACTATCACAAACAATAAATTATTATAGATAAATTCTTAGATAAATTTTACTGACTGTATATTCATGTACAGTATAATACACAGTATACTGATGTGTCTATGTCTATGACTTAGTACATTTTTATCGCAGATTGTCAACATGTTTTAAATTTCTTAAATGTATCTTTTTCTGTTTTCAGTTACAGACTTATGAACCATCCACTGAAGAACAGGCACCAGATTCATAATTACAATAGATTCTGTATTATCTTTGGAGTATGTGTTATCTCTGGAGATATCATCAACATTTTAATATCATTCCATAATTTTTGTCAGTGTTAAGAATGGATAAATATCCATGTTATCTCTTTATAGTGTTGTTATAATAATTCTATGACATTTAATGGCTGAAGACATTGGCCCTTTTTAATTTTAACCATGATTTTTGAAAGTCGCATAAAAGCTGTGTATAAAATTTATACATTTGCTTGCATTACAAAAACACAGACATTTTTTCATATAGAACTTAAGTATTGAAATACATGCATTTTTGTACTGAGGCTTAAATAAATATTGAATGCCTCATAAGTGTTCTTGAAATTTGAAGTTAGGCCTATGCATAGGAGAAAGATAAGCAAGTTGTATTTTCCCTTATCATATCTATTTTCACTTTTATTATACATGCCGAAAGTTCCAATAAATGTTTGGGTCATTGTTGTGATATTGTCTATGTAAAAGTATTCAGGGGATACTCATACATTATTGTTGTTTTTGCTGTTGTTGTTATTCATCAAACATTTCACCCAGCAATGTTAAGGTTTTACTTGTGCTGGCAGGATTGGTTTACATCTAATTATGATAATTTTTCCCTTACATTATATAAAACAGAAAGTATCTGTACTTATTGCAAGCAGAGACAATTCAAAGAAAAGTTAAATGAAATCGTTTTATTTTGTTGTTAAAAGAAGTTATCTAAGTTATATATGACACAAACATATATCTATTTATTTTAACTGCTGTACATTAATGTAAAAATGTTTGGTCCATTATTCTTATGTGAATAAAACAAAATGCTCTTATGTATGTGTTCATTTTATTTATTTTTATAGAAAAAATGAAGAAATTCTTCCCTTTGTAAACCAAGGTGGAAAATATTATTGAAATGATACTTTTCCAACAATTACCTACAGATGTTAAGTATGCAGATTGATTGTACAGTTAAGTTCCAATGTTAAGACCACCGAAGTTAATGTAAAATCATGGAATTTCTCATGTGTTTTTGTAAAAGACCATTCTGCTAGTAATACTGTCAATTTTGATGATCATAATAGTGAAACTTTACTGTACATGTATATAAATCTACCTGTAGGATAGAACGAAATACTATCTGCATGGTGTTGTATCGTAAATTATCATATTGTCTGCTTTCGTATATATCGTATTATGTGATGACCCTGATGACCGTATCTTCTCATCCCTAATGAAATCCCACATGTATTAATGTGGAGAAGTTTATACAGCAAAATAATCTTCAGTTCTATAATAACTACAGCACTCATTGATCTAGTCAGATCACTATTAAACAAGCTTTTCCACAAGCTACTGTTACAGATCCATGGATACACACAGTGTATAGCAATATTAACTAGAAAAGCAAGATTATATCAGCCAATCAATCATACTGCTTTGACTATAGAGGCTGTCAGTACATTTCATAGAAACATTTTAAAACAGTCTGTCAATGGATTATAATGCCTCTTCCACTATGATAAATAAACCATTTGAATGATTGTTGCCGACTGATTGAGTCATTTTTTACTAACAGTTACACAATTATGTTAAACAATAAAATAATTAAGTAGGAAATTACTGGAAGTTTTCAATGAAACATGCTCAAAAGTTGTTTATTGTTTGCTACACATGTTACATAATTGACAGCCATGGCCTATTGTAAACTGATACAGTTTGGAAGAATTTCTTATTGCTATGGAAACATAATGTTCACATATGTAAAGCATCCTGTACTTGGTTCACTCGGCTGTATGGTGGAGGCTGGTCACTGTAAAATTCACCTGAGAAAAAAAAAGATAATATCAATTGTAATATTATTTTAATGGAAACAAGAAATGTCTTTAAAAAAGACAAACGGCGTCGATTTAAAAACAAGAGGGCCAAGGGCCCTGGGTGCTCACCTGAGGAAAAGGTCAAAGGTCACAGAAGAGCCATTTACATAGGACCACTAATGTTAAAACCTATTTTTTGACGTGGTGATGGATTGCCAGATTCCGATAGTATTTGCTCATACAAGTTGTCACCACGCATCATCACTTCATCAACAACATTTGCAGACCAGTTTCGCAGACTTGGCACATGATTGCCTACCGTAAACAATATGACAGCCAATGCAATTGCCGTACACTGATAACCACAGGGATTTGTCAAGTTACCTCCCTTTGATTTTTCCAACATACCTTTAATATACTTATATACAAGGGGTACAACTGCGTTTACTAGACCGATTCATCTAGATTTCTTATTTTGTGGCTCACAAAAAATACTGATACCCTAGTAGCACTTTAACCGCACGATTAAATTGATTAAACATAACTCTTCGAGCTATGAATATTAAATGTTTCATAGGGCAGATCATTAAAACACTCGCCAACAAAAAACAATTCTTTTTGACAAATAATTTTTAGATATTCAAAATATGAATTTCAAGACCTTTCTAGTGATATAAAATGCAAAATTGTTTGATGAAAAATGACTTAGTAATTGCAATTTTAAAATTACTGTGTTTTCATTGTATTTACTCGCTATCATTTCTTGCCAACCAGCGAACGGTTACCTGTAGTCTTTATCAGCTCCTTGTTACTATTTATAGACATCATAACAATAACAATGAACTGGGGTATATGTGGAGCTGTGACTCTCAAAGTGTAAACCCCGGAAACTAGACGTAGTGAGGCTAATTTAATAATTATTGGGTAATATGTCAGACTTTTTACTAGAAACCGGTTCACATCTGGAGACGTAATTCATTTTACCCATAAAATATTGTGTTTGACACGTAACTTTTTATTGTTACAAAATAAAAAAACACTTAGAAAGCAATAGAAGTCTACCCAAAAAAAATAATCTACGAACGAAGCAAAATTTCGTAAAACACTGCATTACAAAAGTGTGGCCTTTATTTTTCGCGCGTGTCAGGGCCATCCAATCGAAGAGGGGGTTTTCTCTGTTTCCCCCGTACGTCATTCTCAGTGCTTATAAAATCATCCAATAGAACGGCGGATTTCCGAAATTCCCAGACATACGTCATTATACAGAAATGTAGGTCAAAATCCAGCTTAGACAGCTACGCCGAAAAAACTCAAGTTTATACATGTACAATGACCCTATAGGTTCCTTGGTTTATATCAACAGTGCAGCAACTAACTTTTGAAGTCACATTCTGTTGACTGTCTAACAACATATGTACATGGGTGAAAGTTTTTAGTTTTGATAATTACATTAAAAAAGAGTTTAATTTTGTTTTGGTAAAAAAAAAAATGTCCTCTTAAGTATTGTAGGAACAGTGTCCAGTGATAGGACATGCGCTCAGGGATTAAGATGTTCAGGGTTCAAACTCTACATGGACCAATGCTAATGTCCCTCAACAATAAATTACAGTTGTTCCACTGGACCCGGGTGTAAATGGTACTGTAAGGGGTCACCTGCTTGAAAGTGACGTCAATCATTAGGGATTATCATACAAACATCGTAGTCAGCAGACATTTAACAGCACTTTTAATCTTCATTATTTGTTTTTGGTAGGTTTAACGCCGTAGCATCACATTGTATAGGTCATGTAACAGCGATCAGTCAACCTACTGGCTGTTTCTGGAAAGGCTAAATCTTTGGATTTAGTTGTTATAACCAAATACTGAGTAAATAATTTCGTCAGTGACTGACAACTGATCTACATAATATGGAATTATAGGAAGGAGGGAGAATGGACGTAGAAAAAATAATTTCATGACCAAGCTCCAGGAAAGTATGCCCCACCCAGGAATTGAACCCACAACCCCTCGATCAGTAGACTTGCACCCTACCAACTGAGCTAGCCCCGGGGGCTGACCTACCTGTGTGAGGTTGAAATGGTATTATATTACCTGGTAGAACTTGATTCATTTGATATACCGGAGGCTGAATACCCATCTGTTGAGGGTGTTGCTGGTTATGTGGATACTGTTGTTGATGAGGAACAGAAAATCAATAGGGCTGTTGTTGTTGATGTTGCTGTTGAGGGTATGTCATATTTTGATGGGGCTGATCCCATGCCGCTGTGGCACCAGTATTTACAGTGGGGTGAGCTCCTTGACCTTGGGGTTCTGTCCCTTTAAAACATGTAAATTGAAATGATAAAAAGAATCCACATTACAACATGTTTTTTATACCATTTATAACCGTTAAAAGATATTATTGTATAAAGAAATGAGTTGAAACTAAGGGTCAACATCATTAAGGTACTGGGTATGAAAGAAATATTTTATTTGAAAAATGATGAAATCGGCTTAATTTATACAAACTAATAATGTTTTAGGGGCGGATCCAGGAATTTTTTTAAATGGGGGGGTCCAAACTTTTTCTAGGGAGGGTCTAAACTTTCGAACCACTACCACATTATACATTGTTTGCAGAATAATGCAACATATTAATAATTAAAACTATATAACATAGGCCGCTAGCTCGATGATACTCTAGTTCATATATGAATTAGAGAATCATCAAGCAAACGGCCTCCCAGCCAGCATGACCATATCGGGCCGATATACAATAAATGTCGGCATATCGGCAAAATGTGGGGATGCGTTTTTTCGTAAACAGTTTACCCAAGTTGAATGGTAAAGAGTTGGTGTATAACAGCATGAGAGGTTTTATTATAATTTTTCGCAGGGAAATATAACTTAAATTATAAAATGAAGGGTTTAAACCCGGAAATGTTTATTGTCAAAAAAAAATTTATCCTCAAAAATAGAACTATTTAATGTCCTTTGGCTTCGTGAACACCCACAAGAAATCAATACGCCACATCAAAAGGTTACGGTTTAGCGCTACCAAGTACGCTTCTATATTAATCACCTTTTGAGAATTATTGTTCCTTTTTTACTGAAATCGATTAAAAAGGCCCTTGAAAGGCTTTGGAATCTTACGATCAGATGTTGTTTTGTTCCGTGAGAACTTACTTTATTCATGTACGAATACATTTACGAATTCTACCAAAATATTAGATTTTATACAGGCTTAAAATTTTAATGCCGTCGTAGGCCTATCTTATGCAATTTTCGTTCACGTTTGTAAAGATATTTTGTCCACAAAAAAAACTTTATACGTTTTTTTACTCTCTATAGATTTTACCTTATATGGTTCGTTTTTGGAATTCTGTAAAAAATTGTAGGCCCTAAAGTAGGCCTATATCTTACACTTCGTCATTAAGGGTTCTGATTCCTCATTTTTCATGAACAGACTTCTTTTTTTGGTACCTGTCTTCCATACAAATCATTTAAGGGCCATAAAGACATTGAACTCAAAAGACCTACAGTTTTTTGTCAACTGGAAACACTTAATGCATGAACACAAACTCTTTGCAGATTTAACCTTAGAGTGTACGTTTTTTGCAATTTCAGTTGGAATTTATAAAGAGTTTTTTTTATACATATTCATAAGGTTTCTAAGCACATTGTTTTAGAACCCATGTCCCAAACACATAATTTAAGGCCCAGAAAGACATTAAACTCAAGGATCTAAAGTTTTTTGTCCACTGAAAAGACATGAACACAAACTCTTTACAGATTTAACCTAAGAGTGTTCGTTTTTTGCAATTTCAGTTGAAGAGAGTTTTTTAAAAAATCTGTATGAGGGTTTTAAGTAAAATTCTTAAGGTACCCGTGAAGCCCAGTGAAAAACACTTTAAACATGAACACAAACTCTTTGTAAATTTTAACTTTAAGCGGTCGTTTTTTGCAAATTCAGTTGAAATTCGTAAATAGTTTTTTATACATTTGCATTAGGTTTCTAAGCACAATTTGTTAGTACCCGTGTCCCAAACATATAATTCAAGGCACAGAATGGCTAATCTCAAGGATCTAAAGTTTTTGTCTACTGAAAAGACATGAACAAAAACTCTTTACATTTCTAACCTTAAATCGGTACTTTGTTACCATTCCAGTGTTAATTTACAAAGAGTTTTTTTAACATCTTCATGATGTTCCTAAGTACAATGTTTTAAGTAGTCGTGTCCCAAACATATCATTTTAGTTCATGAAAGACATTAAAGTCAAAAGATTAATAGTTTTTTGCCCACTGAAAAACTCTTTATACATGAATAAGAACTCTTTGTAGATTTTACCTTTAAGCAGTATTTTTTTGCATTTTAAGTTGAAATTCGCAAAGAATTTTTTAATACATCCTCATAAGTTTCTAAGCACAATTTTTTGTACCCATGTCCCAAATACTTAATTTAGGGCCATGAATGACATTAAACTCAATGGTCTAAAGTTTTTTGTCCACTGAAAAGACATGAACACAAACTCTTTACAGATTTAACCTTAAATCGGTACTTTGTTACCATTCCAGTGTTAATTTACAAAGAGTTTTTTTAACATCTTCATGATGTTCCTAAGTACAATGTTTTAAGTAGTCGTGTCCCAAACACACCATTTTAGGCCCAGAAAGACATTCAACTCGAAAGAATTAAAGTTTTTTGCCCACTGAAAAACACTTTTAAATAAAATACATTAATAAAAACTCTTTGTAGATTTTACCTTAAAGCGGTCGTTTTTTGAAATTTCCGTTGAAATTTGTAAAGAGATTTTTATACATCTTCATTTGTTCTGATTTTTATGTAAAAACCTCTTTCTTGAGTGCCCATGTCTAAAACATATAATTTAAGGCCCGCAAGGACGAAGTTTTTGTCCACTGAAATAACTATATAGACATGAACAAAAACTCTTTGTAGATTTAACCTTAAAGCGGTCGTTTTTTGCAATTTCAGTTGAAATTGGTAAAGAGTTTTTTATACATCTTCATAAGGTTTCAAAGTTCAGATTTTTATGAACAAACCATTTTTAGTGCCCGTGTTCCATACATTTAACTAAAAAAATGTCCACTAAAAACTTTATACACAAACAAGAACTCTTTAAGATTTAACCTTGAAAGGGGTTGCAATTTTTGTTGAATTTTGAATTTGATTTATGCACACATCTAGTTTGGTTTCTTATTTTATATAGATATTCATCTAGAAAGTTTTTCTTTTAGTACCTGGGTTCCATAATTATTTCATTTTATGCCATTCGAAAACTCTTTACCGATTTTACTAGAAATATTGCAGATTTGCAATTTTCCGTTCAAGTTTGCAAAGAGTTTTTGTATACACTTTATTCAAGCTTATTATTCTAATATTTATCGTTTTTTAGAACCTGAGTCCCATAATTATATTATTTTTGCCAAACGAAAACTCTTTACCAATTTTACTAAAATATTGCAGATTTGCAATTTTCCTTTCAATTAAGTTCGTAAAGAGTTTCTGTATACACTGCATTCGGGGTCTTTATTCTGATTTTTATACTTAAAACTTTATTCAATACCTGTGTACCATTCATATCAATTTTTTTCGACCCAGAAAGACTTAAAACTCCAACGATTGAAAATATTTTGTTAGATATTGATTTTTTAAACAGTTCTTTCAAACACAATGTCTGTACGATTTTGTATCGAGCTTTTGCATGCGTTTCATATTTGCTCACGAAACAAAACAGATTTTGATTTAGTTGTTGGGTCCTCTGAGTCCCTTGATATTAGAAGACCACATAAATAGGGGCCCGCCGCGGCTTTAACTGAATGACCACCCGAATACACGTTTTATCATTTTGCTATGTCTGTCTATATCATGTAGAGTTCATGCATGTTTGAAAAAAAGTAGACAGATTGTAGGCGGAGCTTAATGCCGGACTACTTGCATTTCAAAAACTCTCTACCAGTCAACTTGGGTAAACTGTTTACGAAAAAACGCATCCCCAAAATGTGCCGACTTGGGGCCGACATCGGACCGCTGCAGTGCCGACATACTCAATATTTTGAAAAATTATAAATGCAATTGAATTGCTTACTTAATTATGTTAATAAATAGTCCTGTGTATGATTTTAATTACTAGGAGCACACTAACCCCATTTCATGTTACATCAAAAAAAGTATATCGGGTCTGCGTCGGGCCTACATGATCAATTAATGTAACTATTTTGTATATCGGATTGACATCGGTACGATAGTGCGTTTTCTGCTACACCTCCATATACTGTTAAATCGTTAAAATATTATGAAATAAATTAATTCTAATGAAACACCTTTGTTATCAACTTATTATATTTACGTACTGTCATACCGGCAAAATGTGCCTATTTTGGGACCGACATCGGACCGCTGCAGTGCCGACATACTCAATATTTTGGAAAATGCTAACTGCAATTGTATTGTTCACTTAATTATGATAAATAGTCCTGTGTATGATTTCAATTTCTAGAACCACACTAACCCTATTTCATGTAACGTCAAAAAACGTATATCGGGTCTGTGTCGGGCCTACATGGTAATGAACGCAACTATTTTGTACATCGGATTGACAACGGTACGATATTGCGTTTTCTTGTTTACCATGCAGCAAATAATTGTACATTTTGGTATGAATTTTAAAATAATTTTAGCTGTGTTTTGAAATGAAATGTTGTTTTTAATTGAAATCAATATTTTTTAAGTACATAAAAACCACTCTTATGTAATAATATTATTTTAAATGAAGAACTGGCAAATATTCACTGCATTCCTTCTTTCAACTGAATAAGCGCCAAAAACAAAGGAAGGTAATGAAGGTGAAGTTTATTTTCTTTTAAAAGTAGATCTAATGATGATTTAACAAATGTGTAAACACTGTTAATTACTTCATTTTAACCATTTGAGCGATTGAAAAATACAAAATTTATCTGTTTGTCTTATTTTAAAGTAACATTATGGTTGAAAATATTTGTAACATAATTTCGCGACATGCATTAACAAGGCCGTGATTATCATTTGCTCTTTATAGTTAGAATATACTAAATATTCACTTTTATAATCTTTTTTGTAACAAATCCGTTTGTTTTTTGCATACTGGCTGTTTATTTTCACTCCACGGTTTATTAATGTACATGTACACCGCTATTGTTTTGATGTTAGCCCGATGTAGGTAAGAAATATCGGGCCGATATTGTTTAGACATCGGCCCGATATTGTTCTATAGATGTCGGGTCGACATCATTCCTATTTGCAGCCGAGGTTAAATCCGACGTTGGGCCGTCATAGAAAACCATAAAGGTTTGCTATCGAACCGATATAGAATAATTTCTACTGTTGACTGATATCACACCGCTATTGTTTTGATGTCGGCCCGATGTAGGCAAGAAATATCGGACCGATATTGTGTAGACATCGGCCCGATATTGTATTACCGATGTCGGGTCGACATCATTCCTATTTGCAGCCGAGGTTAAATCCGACGTTGGGCCGTCATAGAAAACCATATAGGTTTGCTGTCGGACCGATATAGAATAATTTCTACTGTTGACTGACATCACGCCGCTATTGTTTTGATGTCGGCCCGATGTAGGCAAGAAATATCGGACCGATATTGTGTAGACATCGGCCCGATATTGTACTACCGATGTCGGGTCGACATCATTCCTATTTGCAGCCGAGATTAAATCCGACGTCGGGCCGTCATAGAAAACCATATAGGTTTGATGTCGGGCCGATATAGAATGTTGGCTGGGCTGTGCTATATAACCAATAGATCTATGTTAAGCACAAGAAGCGAACAAAGCGAGCCCAAGAAAAATTGCTTTATGCTACATAAAATGGCTTACAGTTAAAAATGCACTCACTGACGGGTACATTTTGGAAATTTCAGGGGGGAGGGTCCGGATCCCCCTACCCCCCCCCCCCCCCTGCTGGATCCACCTAAGTGTTTCATGATTGTATGAACAAATACATCCATGTAATTCACTCTTCAATTAGATAAACTGATCTGGAAATGGGTTCCTGTTTTCTGATTTTAAGTCTCAGCTGCTAGAGCGGAAAGACACTCAGGCTCATGTGTTCACTTAACTCATCATAACAATCAAATTATTGGAAGACAAAACTCCTCATTTTGGTAAGCTAAGTATAGATCATTGAGTATACATGTACATCTATTTGAAGAAGTATGATTGTGCTGCTAAAGATATGCAAACATACAAAAATAATTGTACTCATACAGGTGCTATAACAATAATTGAATAAATCTTCTCTGGAGAGCCATATCATTCCATATATACCTACCAGAACACTTCTACAATGGGCCCAGTGTCAAGATTCTTAGCAAACTTTAATGTTTGCATCTAGTAAGGGTTAGGGTTAGCTGTCAGCACTGTCAGCCTGGGACCTCGCTCGTTCTCTTGTAACTTAACCCTATAGGTATCTGATCCAGAAACTTATGTTTCGTATTCAACACACTTAAAACTAAGAGAACCTGGAGATGGTATACAACATATATAAGGTAGTGTACATGTATGTATGCATAGGGATCTATGTATATAGGGACGTACGCATTATTTTATGATCATAAGATATGGAACCTGATGCCAGTGCTACAGAAATAAAAAAAAAGTTCAGTAAAATATATTTTACTGCACAAAAACTTTTATCAGAAATATGGACGCGGACGCTGACACTAGGGCGAGTAGGAGAGCTCTCCATTTCTTCCACAAGTCGAGCTAAAAACTATTGTGCCCTGGAATGGGGGTCAATATTGTCCCTAAGGGGCATAACTTGGACAGTCTTTGTAGTGGACGTCGAGATCATGTCTTGTGATGAGTATGGACGCTGTAGGCCTTATGGTTTTAGATTGTTTCATACAAGAAAATTTCTACTTCGTATCTATCGCTGTTTCAGAAAGGCGATAGAAACAAACTTGAGAGAAATATTTGAAATTTACAACTTTTCACGTTTTTCGTAAAACATTCCGTCAGGTTAGGAATATAGGAGTCAAGCACTATTTTCATTTTAGTGATTCTTGGTTGACTATCACAGTTTAGATCTCAAAACTGTTCCTTTTAGTCATCCATAGAAAATATCAGAGGAAGTTGAGCTGGCATTAAACCTGACCCAGCTATGTTTTCTACTGATTGTCGTTTTTGCACAAACAGTTTGACACCAGAGTTAGTAATGTTGGCATATTTTGTGCCTTAGCTTTCAAATAATGCTGATTATTGTATCATTTATTTTATAATTAGATAATGATAATATTAAAAACAAGAAAAGTACAACGATTTTGTCTTCATATACTGCACTATGTACTACTGAATACTAAATTGCCGAATACTGCGATGGGTTGTGCATCTTAGTATTGAGGTATTGAAAAAGACATACCGATAATACTTGAACGCATAGAGCGGAAAAGTCGTACAGACAACTTTTCTCAAATTCTGCTGTATAAAAGTCTATACAATGCTTTAAATCATATCAAAATTAAGCTTTCTAGCTACAACCTGATATATTTGTACATTTGTTGCAGATTTGTGCATTGACATTCAAGTTACAATACGCCCGCATATTGTACGACTTGTATATTTGCTTGGATATGGTATTGAATTCATAATAAAATTTGAACTTAATTCTTTGAAACAGCTAATTAGGTGCAATGGAAAACAACTGGAGCCTATTATGAGTGGTTCAGTTTGCATCCACGTATGTCCATTTACAAGCTCGGATTAAAGCACTACTAAACCCGAAAAACTCTGCAAACTGGTAACCTAGATAAAATAATTGAACTTAGGTACATGTACTTATATGGTTTATTGATATAAACACAACAAAAGCAATTCCATACAGACAATAATATGTCAATAAATTTTTTCTGCATAACATTTAGAAATATCACAGAAATAACACGTACTAATGATGAGACGTTTATATAATCAAGATAATCAGATCACTATTATTAAAACAAGCTTTTACACAAGCTACTGTTTTCGAAGTCATGGATTTACTTGGTGTTAAGCAATATTAACAAAACAAAAACAAGATATCAGTCAATCAATCAAACTGCCTTGACAATAGAAGCTGTCAATACATTTCATAGAAACATTTTAGAACACTTCTATGTTTTTTTCAATGGATTGTGATACCTCATCCACACCATATTACATGTATTATACCTTATGTATGATTGGTGTCGACAGAATAAACCAATATTCACTAACAGTTACATAATGTTGATTAATTGAAATAGAATAGTTAAGTTGGCAATTAGTTTTTTCAACGAAACGTGCACAGAATTTGTTTATTGTTTAATAAACTCAATTGACAGTCACGCAGGACCTATTCTACAGGGATACAGCTGTGGAGACTTCCTCTATGCCTTGGAAACATTATGATCACATATGTTTAGCATCCTGTACTTGGTTCACTGGGCTATATGGTGGAGGCTGGTCATTGTACGATTGACCTGAGAAAAGAATATATGATAAAAATTACTGTAATGTAATATAAGTTAAAAACAAACATCAATATAAATAAATTGTGCTGCAATTAATATTTGACATCATTCATGATCATATATGCCTTTTTGACAGTCTAAAGTCATATGTTACATACAGTCAATGAATGCTAATAATCATTGTTGTTTTAAGTGTTTTTCATGCATCACCAAGACAAGGACTGAGTCTAATTACTATAATATGACTGAGCTCAAAGCTATGAAGACTTAACAAGCTAACACTAATTAAGTATTTCAAGTAATAAAAATATGGCGTTATTAATACATAGGATTGCAAGTTCCACTTTAAAAGCTACAATTTAACATCTTTTAAAAAGTTAATTTTCATTTTCAAATATATCATACTAAAGAAAATGTACTCTTTCAAATTTAAGAACAGTCAATTTCATTTCGTAAAAAAATGTACTCTTAATGTAAAAGAGCAGTTGTTTTTATTTTCGTGCAAAAGAAGATATACGCTTTTAAGATTATGAACAGATAGTTTCATGTCGTACAAAAATATACTCTTTATGCGAAAGAGCTGCTTATTTCGTTTTCGTACAAAAGAAAATGTACTCTTTTAAGATTATGAACAGATAGTTTCATTTCGTACAAAAATGTACTCTTTATGCGAAAGAGCTGCTTATTTCGTTTTCGCACAAAAGAAAATGTACTCTTTTAAGGATAAAAACAGTCAAATTAATTTCGTACAAAAAGGTTATCTTTAACAGTTGAATTATTACCTGTTTGAGCTTGACCAGGTGTTGTATTGGTAGGTACACCTTGGCTCTCTTGGTATGCCGGAGGTTGTATACCTAGCTGTTGAGGGTGTTGTGGATATTGTGGTTGATGAGGATCAGCATAGAAATATGGCTGTTGTTGTTGTTGATGTTGCTGTTGCTGGTGAGGATATGGCATATATTGCTGAGGTTGACCCCACGTTGCTGTGCCCCCGTAACCTCCTGTGGGATGTGATCCTGGACCTTGAGATATAACTCTCCCTTTAAAAGATATAATTGTACTATGGATTGACTAGTCAATAATAGTCGACATCATTAAAGTACCATGTGTATAAATGAGAAATTATTGGAAAAAAATGGCATCAGCTTAAACTATAACTATAAGAAATCATGATGTTTCTATGTGTACATATAGCTAGCTCAGCATTTTAAAAATCGATTGTTTAAGGAGCAATTCTTATACAGCATTCTATGCTTTAGTTGAATACTGGTATATTGTTTGTACCGGATGCGTCCGTACAGAACGAAGTCATTTAACAGTTATTGCTGAAAAGTACGCAGTACATATATAATCCTACTATTCTGTGTACATGCACACACTTTTATTCCAACTTTGTTCCATTCGGGTACAGCCAGTACAAACACTTTTCAGCCGGAGAACTCATCAACTTGAGTTCTAAATCAAATTTATGGGCTTGTGTTTTCTGATAGCATGTCACAGCTGCAACAGAGCAAATGCACACTAACCCATTTGTGTACTTCTCTTATTGTATATCTACAATAACGTTATAGTAACTTGGAAAGCTTCCTTCTTCGAAGTACATTGAGTACACATGTACTTGTACATGGACTTGTATTTGATAAAGCATGATCGAGTTACATGTATTTATATCATTTGACCAATCAAACGTTTGGTATACAATTATTCATAGGCATGCTGTTTATGATAAAGACAGAATAACATTGTCAGAATACAATCAATTCATACCTTGCTCAACGTATCTAACACTTCTTCTTAAGAACATATTTTTTCTTCTTTCCTCGTTCAACTTATTAGATTCTTTCACTAAACATGGCATCCTACAACCATCTACCAGCCAGCCTACACCACACAGACCAAATGTGAAGAAATACAAAACACCCCAACCAGGCCGTCTGAGATAGAAATGGTAAGCACCAGTAATACCTGAAATTAAAAATTGATAATGAAATTAAAACATTAATTAAAGACTCATTAAAGATTCATGTTTTACTATGAGGTCGATTGGTAAATTTGTGATTTCATCACGATTTGACAGACTTCGATAATGCCCAATGTTAGGACATCAATTTATAGAAGAGACGTGTATATATGTACTAACGTATCATTTATATTATTAAGTTAATTAGTGTACATGTGAATATAACCATTTCCTCTGAAATACTCAATCTTTGACCCAAACTCCTTTCACTATATAAATGTCCATGTGCAATATTTTGAAAATTTACTTGATTGAAAACTACATGTAGATTCTCATTACCTATATCAACCTTTCTCGAGTCCATTTCTCGGTACCTCAGAACATGGCAATCATAGGATCAAGTTCTTCCTATGATTTGTAATTGATGGGATTTGACGCGAACTAAAGCAGGCTTTTCAAAGATTACCAGTCCATGATTTTAATCTCTTAGACTTGTAGTAAAGATTAAATAGTTATCTTACCAAGAGGAAACCAAAATAAGTAAGCATCATCCAGAAACCTTTCACCATCGTCACCAACTGCAATATGTTTGTTAGCTCTCTTTACCAATACTGGTATTCTGAACCAATCAACTATCCAGCCAACTCCGAGAAGTCCAAATGTAAAGAAGTATAATAATCCAAAAACTGGTCTATTCAGATAAAAGTGATGAATGCCAAGAATGCCAAATGGAGATAGGCCAAGAGCATATGCCGTACACACGTTCTTTTCCTGAAATAAATGAATTAAGCATAATTAGTCCGCGATGACTTGTTTTAGCTAGAGCTTTCTGGTGAAAGATGGAATCGGCCATTAGGTTGTCAGGATCAAGAAACGGCATTTGTGTGTCATAGACCAATGTATTCAAGGAAAAACCAATCGTTGGCCAAAGATATACGTACAATATGAATGATGTGGGGTTTCTGGTATGCAGACTTAATGCAACAATTAAATCGTTCAAAATTATTATTTACATAGCAGGACACGGTTTACTTAATAGAAAAATAGATGAAACTATTATTCAAAGTGTAAGAACTCTGAACACTATGTCTATATCATTACAAACGAATAATTCCTTAAAAAAGATTTATAAAGTACACCTGAGTATTATTCTATTGCAAATTTGTTAATGCGTACTTTGAATTCCCTAGTTGTTCCAAGCTTTTATAAGTTGACAAAAACTTCACTCATAACATTTTTCGCTAAAATACAAACCTTATTATCCTGTTGTTCATTCGCTTCTTTCACTAAATATGGTATTCTAAATAAATCTACAAGCCAACCAATACCAAACAATCCAAGTGTAAAAAAGTATAGAATTCCAAAACCAGGCTTGTTTAGATAAAAATGATGAAAACCTGAAATATATTAAAACATGTTTAAGTACAAAGAACCAGGAAATATTACTGAGATATACGACTGAGAGAAACAGGAATTACAACATTTTTAAATTCTTAATAAGTTAAATAGTATCAAAAACAATTAGTGATTTCGACCTACGATATCTCTATCTAAAGAGACCGAGACGTAGCAGTGACAGTAGTTGTTGGCTATTTATTCTGTGTATTATGGGTGACTCACATATGCTAATAGCTTATACATTCGTCGTTCCTGGTGTTATGACTGCTCACTCAGCGAATATGACTAATTATACTGATTTTTTAAACAAAATGAAACCTGTATAGCGACGAATATCTCTTTTAAGTTTTTTTCTTGTTCACCAGTGAGACTTACCCAAGATTCCAAAAGGAAACCATAATGTATAAGCATCACTAATATTCTTCTCATTGACAGTGGTCAGATCATTATTCCTTTTGTTAGCCTCTTTTACAAGATATGGTAATCTAAATAAATCTACAAACCATCCCCAGCCGGCCAAACCAAATGTGAAAATGTACAAGGCTCCCCATCCTGGTCGCTGAAGTACAGAAAACATACATAGATATCATTGTTTACAAAAAAGTGAATCTTAATTTTTTTTATCAGCATTCTGTTCTTTTGCACTAAACATTATAAAGTTTACTTACTCCACTAGAAAGCATATAATAAAGCCTCCGCTGAATTTAACAGAAACATTGCAAATCTTACATGCAGCTACTGATAGAATCTAGCCTTTTAAGAATTTACAGTCATTTAGGACTGTGACGCGCCCTAATCGGTTAAATTCTTGTAACTTAAGGTTAGATGGAATGAACAATGCAAAGGCAGATCCAGCGGGGGGGGGGAGGGTCAGGGGGTCCGGGGTCCATTAGTGTATATCTTGCATGTAAGTCATTTTAAGAACAAAATCTAGCATGAAGCAATTTTTCTCGGTACTTAACATAGATTTAATGGTTCTGTAGTTTTTATTATCAATAAGTTGTATTTTTTCTGCAAAATGTGTAGAATGTGGTTGCGTTAGTAAAGTTCAGACCCCCTCCCCCTAGAAAAGTTCAGACCCCCCTTCCATAGAGAAGTTCGGACCCCCCTAGAAAAATCTCATGGATCCGCCCCTGAAATAGAAAAAACTGACGTTTCGCTACTTTTATTTCGCGAAGGGAAGAATTTTCCAATGAAATAAAAACTATCGCAAAATACCGGTACGTTAAAATCGTACCGCGTACGTATTGCTGCAGCTGCGTATTGCAATATACCGGTATATCGTGACAGTCCTATAATACATGTAGATTGCGTAATATAATAACATAAATAGACAATCAAACATACCCAGCCTAATAAGGCTTATCTTATCACCTAAAACGTTCATAAGACATTCCTTTGTAACAAAACCAGTAGCCTGTTCAATTACCCTAAACGTTCCAAAACGTTCTGTAACGTAACATTCGGAACTCCTCGGCCATTCGCTGTGAATAACCTCGCACATATTTAGACGCTATTTTGAAACTACCGGTGTTGAAGTAATCAAATATACGATCGTTTAGGCAATGAGTGATGTTTCGTTTTTAGTCCACAAATTTCGTACATTTGTTTATTAGATTAGATTATTCGCAGCGAATGACCGAGGAGTTCCTAATGTAACGTTACGGAACGTTTTGGAACGTTTAGGTAATTGAACAGGCTACAGAAATAGAAACACCAACAACTAAAATGATATTAAATCAGTAGATGTGAAAGTTATGGAATCAAATTAGTATTGTTTCGATATATTACAAAGAGTAAAGTATAGGAGCTATATACACGTACATGTACTAATCAACTAACCTTTGCACTTAAGACTTTCCGTGATATATAGACTTAAGAAGCACTGTCACGGTTACTCATTTACTCCTTGTTATGTTCTAAATTCTTAAACTTAACTACCAAATCATTTATGCTTCTATGTTAGAATCGAAATAACATAATTTATGTAGAATGAATAAAAGCACACGTTTTAATGAACTTATTAAGTAATTTGTGCTAAAGCCCTCGTTATTTGATTTTGACACACCAAAGTCTGTTTTATTCTTCTACAAAATATATAAATTTGTGTGTTATTTATTTATTAATTTTCAATTACCTATAAGAATATGTAATAATGTAAATAACTTACCCTGAGATAAAAATGATGAGCGCCAATTAACCCAAGAATCAAAAATAAGATATAAGCTTCTACTATTGATTTCTTTTGTTGGATATTAGCCACAAACTCTCCTTGTCCACCGTACATCTGAGGTTCTGCTGGAACTGTCATTATACATGTAGGTGCCGGCTGTTGACCCGTGTATGATGAGCCTTGTGATCCATGGTTCGAGCCTTGCTGAGCCACGGTCGGCCTAGTTCTCTGTTGAATCGCTTCTTGTTCTTTTGACATTTTTTAACTGAGAAAATGCGTTAATTGTAAGAATATAATCTGTTTTGTAGATTATTATTAAATTAATAAATCCTGAAATTTCAGTAAAACTTTAATCACGTACCACACGAGCCCTACATTTCAAAACTTAAGATCTGTGGGTCGGTAAAGGTTTACGGTAGTTTATATATGAAGTGGCTATAAACAAATATAACACATCGTCATATGACTTAAAAGATAAATAATCTCACGTGGTTTATATTTGTATTCATATAATACGGTATAGCACAAGGTATATACAGGTCGTATTCTAGGTCATGCGTGTTTTTGCACTTTAGACAATGGGCTTGTCCATTGAGAAGGTGAATAAACTGATCTATGAACAGCATTTTATGGATTTAAACATACAACTTTGATATTTAACATTTGTTTTAAATATTGTATTTGCACATTTCAATTTTATATAATGGTATGTTTATAAAATAAGTGTCAAATAACTAAACTATAAAACTGAAAAAAAATACACCCCTGAATATTTGTGTGTAATGAAACTGGCTATGTTTACATACGCAATGTTTACGTGGACGACCTGTATATACACTGGGGTCCAAAAGTTTCTATACCGTAACAGATTGAAATTTGATGTTTTGAAGTTTATTTTGATATACTTTACTTATAGTTTTTAGTTTCACAACTTGTACATGTATATACAGTTGGACATAAACCATCAATTATATTTGTATATATTCTTAGTATAGAATTACTAAACAGAATATTTCTGCAATATTTTTTCAATACAAAATCAGAAAAAAATGAAAAAACTACATGTGTGAAGATTTTTTTGATTCCAGTGTATAGTAATAAATGTACCTTGTATACACTGGGATCCAAAAGTTTCTTTACACATGTTATTTTTTAATAATAATTTCTCTTATTTTTATTGAATAATTATCTATGAAACATTTTGTTTAGTACATGACATATTTATAATAAAGAACATAGTTGATTGTTTTTATTTTTTTTAATTTATTTATTTATTGGAGTTAACGCCGTATCAACACAATTTAGGTCATTTCACCGCATCCAGCGCACCTAACCTAGCTTTCCTGGACCATTGTCTATAACCAGTACTCACCTACCCTTCCACAAGGCCGGAAACTTCTCCATATTATCTAATCAATGGAGGAAAATCGACATTATTGTCAAATTTTCATGGAAGGATATAACCTCCCCAGGTGAGATTCAAACCCGCACCCCCTCGGGCACGAGTATCCAAAATTCTGGCGCGCTACCAACTGCGCTATCGACCCGGGTTAACATAGTTGATTGTATATGTTAAACTGTATATTAGTTGTAAAACTTAAGACTACATGTAAAGTATATCAAAGTATACTTTAAAGCATCAAAATTTAATATGTGTAAAGAAACTTTTGGACCCCAGTGTAGCTAGATTTCAAAATTACATTTTAAAACTCTTTTCGCATTGTTTGGTTGTAATGAAAGAGAACCACTGTATTGCGATTAGTTTCATAAGTGAAATAAAATTTCCGTTTTGACTTCGCATAACTTATTTTATTTATTTCCTTATATATGTATAACGTCAAGACTTTCAAATGTCGATTTTTGAGGGTGGGGTGTATTGTGACATCGCATGGTAAATTCTAAAAAAATATGATCTGACAGTTTTTATTTTTAAAAAATACACACAAATGCATGACATTATAAACATACTGTTTAAATAATGAGTCATAAATTATTCATACTTATCAAGGTAAACTTAATTTTGAGGTCAAGAAATAGAGAAAGTCCGGGACAATAGCAGATTCGAATGATCTATTTTATCATAAACGGGAAAATAATATACAAGACGGTATATCAACATAAATGTTATTTATTTTAATGAGTCATTGCAATAACTTTATAATTAATTAGGATAACAAAATACAATTAGATGTACAAAGTGATAAATACTGATATGCTACCACAAAATTGTATTTAAAGGTACTTATTCACAGATTTCAACTTAAACATCAACTTTTTCTGAAACTATCAAAATTGTTTGGAAACATTTTTAAGCAGAACATTTGTGATTTGATAATGACAATTTTAGTACAAATGGACATACCCGTACTAATGATGGTGTTTAATGTATCAAAAATCTACCCCATATGTCACGGTATAGACACTACTAGTGCATTTTTGTGACTTTTATTTTATATTTCTGGCAACCTATAGGTTAGTTTGTCTTAAGACTCAATTTTTGACACAATTACAGACACTGAATGGTATTTTGAAAATTTTGAAAAAATCTTAATCAAATCTGTGAATTGGTACCTTTAATTGGTAATTAGATAAGGCACATAACGTGAGTAAGTAATATCTAAAAATAACTTATAAAATTACAGGGGCTCATCGACAATCTTTCTCGAGAGGGGGTGTCCTATCTGTATTTTCCAGGGTGTGCTAAGAAAATACAATAAACCACCAGAATCACAGAACTTACAGGCAATAATTGTTATACAGTATACACAGGCGAATAATAATCTAGGAACTATTTATGTATACGTTAAACGTGAAATATATATTTGGTCTATGTATGACCACACTTATTTCAAATGAATCGTCAACGCCCTGTTTAAGCAAAATAATTTGATTTTAATTAATGAACGCACCTTTAAAACTGAAACAAAATTGGTGCTTTAAAAACAAATCTAAAAACATCAATAGCAAACTAAAATAATGCTATGACTAACTTTAATAGATTAATTACGTTTTGTGCCAAGGGGTCAACAACACTGGTGAATATATCTGACCATTTATTTAACGTTCAACAAATCCAAACCTTATTTTGACGATGATTAAAGCTTCTTAATTTTTCCACGGATACGGAATTATCCGATATTTTTACGATTTACTTGACGGAAAATTAGCCACCAGTTGTGACCGTATGTGACTTTTAATACAAGCTAATCATCGGTTTAATCAAACATATCCCACTAAATATGAGTGTGATGTTAAAAGGTTCAATTAAGGGACAGATTGGGGTCTGATCGCGATGTTTTCAAACACATTGTTCAACAGTATGGTGAACATTTCCCGCCTTTAATGTTTGATAAAGTTAACAGATCATTTAAATCAACAGCCAATCTGTTTGTAAATGTTAGTGAATTGTTGCGGGAAAAAAATGACATCTATGAAGCTCATGGCTATTACAAGAATTGAAGCTGGACTTTTGTTTCACGAACTCTCTATGTGAGCATAGCGACCGACTATTGCATTAAATAGAATAGTTTGGAACCAACTGCCTAGTCTGATTTTAACCAAATCAAACATTCTGCGCTCGCGTATTCGCTTTTATTACAGCGATCTATAGGATATATGCATTCGGAACACCTCGACCTTTCATGAATAAGTTTATAGCGAATGGCTGAAGAGTTCAGAATGAGGATATTTACGAAGATTGTCAACTGTCTTATTGATGTGAGTATGGCAGGGGCAGTTAAGTTACAGAACATGAGCTAGTGGTCTGTTTTACAACGAGTATTTAACTACATGTATAAGGTGCACCAGCAAGCACACGACAACATGGAGCCCACGTTTGTCTCATACAAGTGCAAATATTTTTACATGATAGAATAGACGTTAAAAAACATTTCTAGTCTTTAAGTACTCAATAAAATATAGATTTGAAATCAGTTACATAGCTTAGAATTCCTGAAAAAAAGTTACAAGTGAATATAATTTATGTACAACGACTTATTCAGAATTTAATATAGTGCAAAACTAATGAAATAAACAAATTAACAATAAACTTGAATTTTGCATTCAAGAATATTTATATGTAGATTATTAGTGAAAATCACAATTGGTTCTGGTAAAAACTTGTAGTCTTCTTTTTTATACCAATTAAACGCCGTGTCAACACAATTTTTTATGTTATTTTACGGCGTTCAGCGCACTTAACTATGCTTTCTTGGCCAGAAACTTCTCCATATACCTTATTAATGGAGGAAAAATGACATTATTGTCAAATTTTCATGGAAGGGTATAACCTCCCCGGGTGGGATTCGAACCCGTTTGTAGTCTTCCCTACAGTTGCCTTAAATACAGAATTTTGGCCATAATCAGGATACATGCTGTATGAGGATTACCAATCACAGATTAAAGTAACTCAGATTTAAGAAGGAACTTTTAAAATCAATGAACTACAAAATGAACCAATTATCCTGTACAACAATACATTATTCAGTCGTCCGTGATTTAATCAATGATGTTCACTAAATATTAAACAGAAGTCAACTAAAGAGGTCTTAAAATTTTAAAGTACTTGTAATTGACTTCATAATTAGCAGGGAGTTATCATGCTAAATTGATTTTGACACTTTCACGAAGAAAAATCTGTCAATAAGATGCTTGCGGTGTAAACATATTTTCCCTCGACTGTTTAATTAGCCGTTCGTCTATTGTCCACCAGTGATGCCGTGTGTGCTAATTGGCGACTTTTGTCCTCATGCAGAGGCTTTATTCATAGACTAGCGTGCATCTCCGCCCCGGGAAAAAGAATGCACACTCACCAGTCCCGACACCCTATTTATGGTCGAAACATACTTGCAATGCCAGTTAAACCGTTCGTCATTTTCAAAGTTTGAATCATACTGACTGTTGAACTGTTGTGATTAAATCAGTGATATATAACAACAAAACTGAAAATTAACTTTTGAGTACGCATTAAAATATTCGATGAACTGGTAGATTCGATTGCACCATGGAACTGGATAACCGAATTCAAGAAAGTGCGGTTTTTGATGATGACGTGGAGATATCTGTGTGTGACGAAAGTGATTTTGGTGACAGCGAAGATGACCATAGTTTTCATGCCATTAAATCTACGATCTTAAATGTTGCTGATGGAAGCGTGACGTCACACTCTGAGAACTGTGCTAAAGCTGCAAATACTTACAATGGTTTAGGAAATGAGACGCACGATAGCAACAACGACAGTGAAATCAAAAACGGAAGTTCGTCAGGTTTAAATAACAAAAGTTCTAAAGAGCAACGTGCCAAAATAAACTTACGAGAAAGAAAGAGAATGCATGATTTGAATACGGCAATGGAAAACTTGAGGGAGGTTATGCCTTATGGGTGTGGGCCAACAGCGAGGAAATTGTCTAAAATTGCAACACTTTCGTTGGCAAGGAACTGTATTCTAATGTTGAATCGAACAGTGTCCGAGTTAAAACAAAAACTGGACCAAGTGTACAGAACGCAGTGTTCTGAACAGAATGTGTATCGTCGGAAATCGACTGTCATGCATCCATATTTGTCCCCACGTGACTCTAGTAACAGTCTGCCACACCCGATAGTAAAATTGGACCACGATATGTATAACATGGGAACTCCCCGAAGTCAACTAGGATTCGAGTTGTTGGCACCATACACTGGTGATAGATCAATATATCCAGAAAACTGTGCTGTAAAATGTCAGTGTTGTTTAAATTCAAGAAATGTCTCAAGTGCAGGATGGTTTAATACTAGTAGTAACAGCATACCGAGTAACATTGGAGCTAGAGACTCAAACCAGTGTCATTTTAGAAAATGAATTGATGAAATGTGTGTGTGAAGTGAGGTAGAAATCCTTTAATCATGCTTTGCACACAAACTTGTGTCATTTTGTTGTCACTAAGTTAACTGCATAGAAGGACGCTTACATTCTTAAAGACAAAAACATCATTAACTTTATAAAGTTAAATTACATTTGAATACCATTTTTGAAGACGGTTCGTGTCATTATATAATTGTATAAACAGAACTATTTGCTTGAATAGTATAAATGTATGAATTTTATTTTGAAACTAAAATTACACAGTGGTCTACGAGGGTAACATAAATGTTTTTTTTCATTAATTAATCATTTAATATATTTAGTACTCCGATAATTTGATGTTTTTATTCCAAGTTTGAATGTAATAATCATTGTGTATTTATGTTTTTTTATTTATCTTAAAACTGTTCCAGACATGAACAGCTGTTAAGTCTCGTACATGTATTGTCATATTTTTTTATTTGAATTAAAGATCATATAAAATTTCAACATCATTGTTTAGAGTGGTTATTTTACTTGAACTCTTACTACTAATGATATCAAAATGTTTGAACAAGTAACAATCTCAGCTTTAAAAACAAATTGAGTAAAGAGTCAATGATTTATTTTGATATATTTAAACATTTATATAATGATCCAGTCATGTGTACCCCCCAACCCCATCCCAGCATTCTCGTACCCCGAGGTTGTCAAGATTCTCAATCTAATGAGAATCCTACTAGACTCTGGGTACAAGAATGCATCCCAGGGGAATAGCTTGGACTTTAATTTTGAGCCCAGCCGACCCTTGGGAAATTCCTGCCCAGCAGAGACAAACAAATGGTAATTTCATCCATAATACTCCAGTATTATAAATTTCAACTGACTAGCTATAGTTTCCTCTATTTTTGGAACAAAAAACCATTTCCCTGCAGACACCCAGCAATGCCTGGAGAGCAGGGTGTGGTTTATAAATGACTGATGAATATATGGAAATAAAGTGACTCCAAGAGTTTGGAGGTAATTTCTCAAATAACTGCACAACTGATGACCTCTGGGTTAAGGTCAATTTTGTGATGCTTTTGGTTCTCTGGGATTCTAGTCCTTAAATTGTGAAAACTATACAGAATAAAATGATCAAACAAAATTTGAAATCAAGATCATAAAATAACCATCTCACAATTTATCCCACTCTATCTCATTTGTAAAGGTCAAGAAAGGACTTTAATATAATTGAAAAGAGAAAATGGGACAATTTTATCTTTGTTGACAATAATAATTTAAAAAATAAAATAAAAAATAATTTAAGGGCTCAGGTGCCAATGTCAGTGAAATCACAATATTCATTCAACCTACTCGCTGTTCCTGGATAGGCCTATATTTCTGGACTAAATTTTTAACCAGTTATAAGCACATATCTTTGCTAATGAATGACAACTACCCTTCTTAATACAGAGTTAGGAGATGGAATGGACGTAGAAATTATTCTATAACCAGACTGCAAAAATGGTGTAAGTCCTGCCAGGGCATCAAACCTAAGATTTGAAGTGAGGCATGCAACAGACTGAGCAACTTAAGTGGAAGTGATTTTTTTTGTAGGGATTAAGGCCGTAGCAACACATTGTATAGGTTATATCATGGCAGTCAGTCCACCAACTCACTGTTCCTGGAAAGGCTAAATCTCTTGCTTTAGCTTTTAACCAACTACTAGGTGCATACGTTCGTCAGTGATTGACTACTGTCCTACATAATTTAGAATCAGCAGTAGAAGGGAGAATGGCCGTAGAAAATAAAAAAACAAAACAACAAGACCAAAGTATATAACAACATGAAAGTTTTAATGAATATGTTTTAATAAATACAGTAGTAGTTTATAAAACTATAAATACTCACAGTTTTCAACATAATCCTCGAAAAATGTTTAGGTAAGTATCAAACTGTAACAATGTAAAAATCTAGATAATGAACAAAGTTTTATACAGTGTGAAAGGTTTTAACAAAATACAAAACAGAACATCGACAGATTCAACTTTCATACATACATGCAATCATAAAACTTGCTTTTATAAATTCATACACCAGATTTGCCACAAACCAATTAGAATGTACACATATTGCTTGTTAATGCTTACCAGAGATAGATCAATACAAAATATGCTTTAAATCAACTTGTTCACAAAGTTGGTTAATTTATCTTAATATTTTATTTTCTGTCAGTGTCTGCTGAAGTGTTAGAAATGAATTCTTAATATTTAGTGTAAACTTAAGCAAGATACAATAAAAGTCATAATGCACACTAAATTCATCTACAAGTATAGTCCAACAATATTAACCTGAGCTTGACTTTTATGCACGAATATATTAAACTCATTATTCACAGTCTATTTTTGTCTTCGTTGGTAAATCATGCTTTATCCAGAGCTGTCGGCTAAATACTCTAACTGAACAATTAATGTTGTTTTCAAAAGAATAAATACTTTGATAGTGAGCCACAATATCACAGACTTAGGAGTTTTCCTTACAATGGTGTTGTCCAAAATTAAAAGTTCAATAAAATACAAAATTGATTTATAGTCACATAGGTTGTTATAAAGACACGCATGACCGTTTACACACATACAGAAACTGACAATTTAATGTAAGTGAAGTGTGTAATTATTAAAATTAGGAAGTTCAAGCTCAGGTTAATATTGTCACACTATATACTGTTACTAACAGAGTCGATTTCATACATAAAATCACCACATTTTACACTTGTATGTCAATTCACACTAAAATTGTCATTATCAGAACATTGCTTTACTGCTTCCAAGATGTTTCTGTATAATTAGAGTTTAAGTTGAAATCTGTGAACAAGCTGCTTTATCAGTTTGATCTCAAAATGCCTGAATCTTACAAATGTACATAATACTTATGTATAAGTAATGTAAGATGAAGCCATAAGGTAAACTCAAAACATTAGCAAAGTTAAATTTGTTCCAACCAGCATCTGTTAACTTAGCACATAAATTGGCACAAAATGTCAGAGGACAAAAAATGAAACATTTAAAGTATCATCATCATAGTAAGACAGTACAAGAGACATTACAAAAGCATAAAAACACTACTGGTAAGTTAACATCACTCTGGAGAGAATGAGAGGACAGACCCTGTGAAAAAAACAGCCATGGACATTTTATCAGTCTACAAAATTAGAATATGAAAGTGGTTGCCCGAACATATCATTTTAAGAGCAAGCACTATATCTCATTTGCAGAATTTTGGTTGCCCAAAAAGAATTTCTTGGTTGCCTAAACTAAAAAATGGTTGTCATGGGCAACCAGACACCCATTCATTTCATAGACTGTGTTATAATTATACTTTGCTTGGATTGCTCCAATAACAAAAATAAAACACAAAATGGAAAAAAATGGAAGTAAGAAGTTTTAGAGTAAACAAACAGAAATGAACTTTGAATTTTCTTAACAATAAAAAATTAAAAAGTCTACAAAAAAGTCACATTTAAAGGGAGGTAACTTCATGAGTAAAAATAGTCAACTTATTGAGTTAACTCCCTTTGATGTATTTGAAATTGAAATTATTTTTCACTTTTTTACTGAAAAAATAACAGGACAGAAATTTCCTGGAAGTTAACTTGATCCTCAAAAGTACTGATCTTTCTATTAACATTGAAAGGCATTAAAACTAGACTGTGAGCAAATAAAATCAAAACAAATGTTTACGTACAAGTCAGTAACAAAAATAATGAAACATAGAAAATGCATTTTGTGTACAAATATGTTTTCATAGTTACTGTCAAATAAAGTAACAAAACTATACCTACCACAAACATATGCATAATAAGGAGTAGTTTTTATTTGGACAAAAAGTGTGAGTGTACATATCCTCACCTTTATGAAACACTGCATTACTTCACAGGTGCCAGGCACAATTTTTCCTTCTTATGGAAGTATTGAACCTGTGATCTTACTCATTTAAAAATAATTGTATTTTTTATAAATAATTCTATGAAATAAATCCAAAAATAAAAAGTTTTGATCAGATTTGGAATTTTAGGAGCCAAATGGCATTTTGCCCAAACTGAAAATGAGGTTTCATTTTGATACAACATTCAGGTTTTGGGCCTTCAGAAAAGTTTTGAAAACTGAGTAAGAGCATTGTTGCATTAAACCAATGATAAGTATACTTCATTCTTTTCACACAATCAACTGACTGATAAACAACAGAAAGAGAAGTCCATAATCTCTAATATGATCAAGTCTGTCACTGACCACATACCTTCAGGTCAGAAAGAAGTCTTCATCAAGTCTAAAGGTGTTAATGTCACAATACACAATAAAGATCCTAAGTGGATTCTAAAGTCTGAAATCAGGCTATAATGTATGCCAGGAAAAAGCATGTCTTTATCACTCTAAGACTTTCTCAAACTATCAAAATTCCACATGTAATCTCCAGCATGATTCAGATCTGTGCAATATCACTATCTTCTACAGTATGAAATGTTTATATGATGAACATAATGGTCATACAATGTATGAGGAACTTTCTATTGCCAAAGATCTTCTGTACGACCAAACTTGAATATAATTGAACTGAAATATAGAATAGATGGATAATGATTACTTCTATTTAAAAACAGTACAAGAGCTCAGAGAGTTTCAATACTTAATCTGATGGCATAGTACTGTTAAATTTTATTCAGTTGTCAGTGGTGCATGCATTAACCTAGCTGATTTAATATTCACAACCATTATTCTGAACTCATGACCAATAAAATTAGACTTAAACCAGCAGAGTCAATGTAAGTGCCAACGACAGTTAAATATTCCGGGTAATTGAACAAAATAAAAATTAAATTTGACACAAGATTTGTTCTAAATATGAAAGTGTGAGATAGTTTAAACAATTTCATGAATAGAATAAACACAGAACTTATTCATGAATTCCAGTAATATGTTGGGTGCCAAGTGTAACCCAATAAATATCCATAGTCCAAACTGAGATTGGAACCCACAACCTCTTGAGTCATAAGTGGACACTCTACCACATTGCAGTTAAAAGCTAACTTGAAGGCAAGGGAGTAGAAGTGCTATATTATACCTCAGCTACATGGAGATAACAAAGCTACTTGTGAGTGAATGTTATGTTTATTCTTATTCTAAAATTAGTCATCTCTACACTAAAAATCTTAATTAAATTGTCAAATGTCATTCGAGTTGATGTAATGTTTGTTTTTTATGCAAGTATAGGCATGTATGAGGTTTGACAAAACATTAGTATTTAATTAAAACAACTAAAATCAATATCCTGGCAATAAAGTTAAGTCAATGAAAATTTAAAAAAAAATAGGTTAAAATGGTCTCAACAAATGAAAATTGTCATAACCCTAAATTCACAGAATACCTATGTGATAATGTATACAGCTGAATCGGTCATATTTTGCTACCTAAAGCTAATCACATTTTCAGCAGACATGTACATGTACATAATCATATAAGTTGCAATGTAGCTAACAAAAGGAACATTATATTTTGTTCAAAATAAGAACAAACAACCTGAAAGCAACACTTTTTCAGCCTACAAACTTAATAACAAAAGAAATACGAGATGGATAAGGTGAATGGTCCATGGTAAGGAGTAATTTGTGATGTGCATGACTGGTAAATTTGATTACTAAACAAGCTATAACAGGTGATGAACAATATAACAATCTATTTACAATGTATACTTTACGGGTGGCAATACCATGTGACTATGACATCACATATGCTACACACTCAAGAATAAAACATTAAAAATTCGCATCGACTCAGAGTTTTAAAGAGCTTACAGCCTACAGCACAATAATGTAAATTCTCACTTCTAATTTTCTTATGCATGTTATATACAGAGATCCAGGGTTCAACATTAATTGTTGTTCTATTGCCCTTGATGACCATCCGCTTTGGTTGACTTGTTATGCTAGAAAACATTTGACATGGGCAAGTAAAATATGTAAATATGTACATGAAGCTGGCTGTTCAACCGGAAAACCAACTTTAAACATTAATGTCAAGTCCTGAGGTCCACTTGGAAGATCAAATTTACCAAAATGTGTAGCTTCTTCAAATAAAGCTGTTGTTGTTATTATGATTATTATCATTATAAACATTATACACAGGAGTGTTCTATACTTGCAAGATTACTGTTAGTGTTTCACAGAACATTGTGACTCATTGATAAAAATATATGCAGAGATAAAAGATTCCAGTATCCCCCCCTCCTGTGAGTGATGGAAATGATGGTTGCTCTTGGAAACAAAGAGGTAAGAGTTGTGGAGTGCATGATTGGTAATGTTGAATACTTAACAAGTTGAACAAGTTGTAACAAGTGAAGAACAATATATAACAAATCTATATAAATTAAACAAACCCTACTATGATACATTTCACTATTCATAGGTAAATATTTTATTCAGATACAAAAAATGATTTCCTCTAAGGGTTAAGATAATATTTTAATGAAAATCAAGCCATTGTATAAAATAAAATGAAATATGAAAAGCAGAATTACACAAAATTCCAATTCAAAAGCAAACAAAAATTATTATTGACCTTTCATACTTTTCTATTTCACATTCAAGTCATACCCTCGTAAATTAAACCAAAAAAGTTCAATTTAAGCTTTGTTAAAAACTAAAAACAAACAAAACACAAACCATTTAAACAATAGTATGTGAAATAAATACAAGGAATATTATAAATAATGGTGCAACACAATTTTACAATAGATACATGCATGGAAAATAAAGTAAACATTTATACTATCAATGATTTAAGATTACATGAAGAAAGACTGTTAGAAGACTAAACTATTATTCCCATAGATCTTCTGCTCGTCCAAATTTAAACACCATAGCACTGTAAAAACATACATAGTCAACAATCATCACAATAGACTGTGAGTTAGCACTTTTTAATTTGATCTGGACAACCAGTTATTATTAAAGTTTTGAATATCTAAAATACAGTATACAATATTTTACCAATTATATACAGTGGTGTAAAATGCTGCATTGGGAAACAGTTTTTACCCTTTATTCACAGACTCTAAAGAGAAGGTCAATTTTATTGATCTGCACCCATTTAAGGTACTCATTCACAGATTTCAACTTAAATATCAACTTTTTCTAAAACTATCAAAATTGTACTAAAATATTTTTGGAAGCAGAAGTAGTGTTCTCATAATGACAATATTAGTGCAAATTGACATACAACTACAAATGATGGTGTTTCATGAAGTAAATATCTACCCCATATGTAACGGTATAGACAATTTAAGTGCATTTTTGTGACTTTTATTGTACATTTCTTGCAACATATAGGTCAGTTTGTCTTAAAATAAGAAGAACTATTTTTTTTGTCACAATTACAGACACTGAATGGTATTTTGAAATTATAAAAAAATATCTGTGAACTAGTACCTTTAAGTAGAATTTACAAGTGTAAACAGATAAGCTTTCTCGTGTTATAGAAAAAATGTCAATTTTGCACTGTAATTTGATTTTGTTATAAATATTGTAATATGTCAAAGTTACAGTTATTCATATGATGAGATTATCAATGTCTACAGATACTAAACCATGTTGCCATAAAAGCTAGCTAGAAGGGCCCTATTATACCTAGAATACACAAATAAAGTAAGAAATTTTTTACCAGATAAATATTGTATTACTATTCCAAGAAATAAGTCAAATAATGATGAGTAAAGTTTTATTAGGCCATCTTTGAAAAGTATTTGCTTGCTGTTTTCCAACACACCCAAGAAATTGCTTAGACTCACGTTTTCTAATGGCAAAGCCAAATTATTTTAATTACTAATGTCATTACTTGCAAGACATACAAAATAAACTCCAACATACCAACTCTAAAAATTCTAAGTCAGGAAACAGCAAACAAAGGCTTCTTCATAGATGGCCTGACCACTATACATGTATGTTAATTTCCAAACACACAAAGAATAATATATTGTTAGAAAACTACACAGTTAAATAGATTATTTCCAAGTTGGTACAAACATGTATAAGGTAAGTAAAATTTCTACTATTTATAATACTAAAAAGTTGAATATTTACCTAAAGAAAATCAAAGCATTTTGAAGAAATGTTGCAATGCCTGGCCACTCTGGTTTATCTCCTAAAATAAAACATAATATAATTTCAAAATTGACAGTAAAATAACGAAATAAAGAAGCTTTATTTAGCCTCGTATTTAATCTACAAATAATATTAGCTATAAAGCTATCATGAAACAAACAAGGTATGCACAAACAGATATTTGTCTGCTTTACTTTATCTTATAGCTCTATCCTATCAATGCTAAATGCAGAGCAATGCCAAGCAAATGACTTTGTACCAGTTTTGAAGTTGGAGTTTTGAAGCTGTGACCTCCAGTACCTGAAGCGGATGCTGTATCACTAGGCTACCAGTGCAGAAGTTATTGTCTCTTATTGAATCACAAATAGAGCTAAGTACTAATAAAACTTTAATAGTTTGTTCTCATTAATATATGCAACTTTATCATGTCTCCATATGATACGAATTAAAAGTTGCCAGTCTGAAATGTGTAAAATTTACAATTAAGCCATAAATAACCCATTAAATACAAAAGAACCAAATGACCAAGTCTTAATGTCTATGGGAACAATAGAACATAAAGTTAGAGCAAATAATTAGATTTATATTAAGAAATGAAATTAGTTCATACTAATCCATTAAAACTTCTGAAACACAATAATACATTTTTTTATAAGTTTTTTAAAACTAAGATTCATCTCTGTTGAGTCTGCTTCTTGGCCCTAAGACAAAGTACAGTGTCAGTGGGATGAAGTTTCTTGCTCAAGGAAACAACAGTGTAGGTTTCAGATGTGATTTAAGTCTGCGCAGAGGTGACTATTTAATGATTATCAGTCCAATGTCATAACTTCCCTGCCATCAATTGAAATATGAAAGTGAGATAAAAAATTACCTGGTACAACATAAACACCAAACAAAATCCATGAAGCAGCAATCAATGCACCAAATCCAAGTAAAAATCCAATAAACAACCATACTCTTGCTCCTGTTTAATACATAGATTCGAAGATGTACAGTTTATATAAATAAGTTATAATAGTTATAGAAGTCTGTTGCTACAGAAACATTCAGTACTTCACATGATTAGTATTTACACAATACTCTTTCAACATCAACACTTTGAATTTACAAAAACTGTTGAAGGCATTTTTCCATTGTTTGCAGGGGAACTTTTTCTTGATTTCGAGAAAATATACCACTATGACTATGGAGAGTAATTAGTTGTTGCATTTCTGAAGAAGGGCCTTTTATTTTCTAATGATTTAGGGCTTAAAGCCCCATTATCAAACGTAATACTGTCCATGCATTGCAAAGAAATTAAACCTATAAATCTATTTCAAACACCTCCAACAAGAAAGCTTTTATATAAATACTATTATTGCTTATGTATGTTTATGTTATTTATTGTATTTCAAAGTGAAAGTAGACCAAAACCGAAAGTAGAATTTGGTTTTCAAAACCTAAAACAATAGATTTTATCACAATATGTTTTAGAAAAAGACTTGTGACAGATAAAACAACTTTCTTTAAAAAACCTACCATAGCTCGAAAATGATTTTGGATCATATATTTCCAATATAATATTATAAAGCAAAAACGAATATAATGTGCTCTTATAAAAGTACCCCACACTTTTAAGAAATTGGCTCTTTGTCAAACTTAAACTAATGAACTAAAATGTTTTAAGCTGTTATTGTGTCTCGAATGAATGCTGTATTTCGATAACTTCATGGTTGTAAGACAGTATTTATGTTTGTTGTAAATAAATACATCTTTAAATATTGGCTTTAAGAAAAAAGCCCTAATTGATTTAACAAATTAAGTAGTGCATAGAAATTGCCCCTTGAGTTTTGGGATCAAAGTAAATGATTTCAACTCACAAGCCTTTTTGTGGGCATTTTTGGGATAAGGAATGTGATAGTTATTTCATGCACTATTTTACTTTTTTCTATGTTTTTGGTTGCCACAAGAATTTGATGAAAAAACAATAGTTTATATACATTCTGAATATCATGCATACATGTAGATAAAAAAATTCTAACAAAATTATTACCAACCTGTTTGCCCCAAACATCCGTTACTATAAGAATCTCCTCGTATTTGTCCACTAGATACAGAATTTATTCTGAAATAAACAAGTTTTTACACATGTACTGTCAAATCCTTTGTCAAAGAAGAGGCTTCAATAAAAGCAAATCTTTCCAAGCAATAAATAATCTAAATTTGTATCAGGCTTTCAAAACTTTATAACATTTTGTTTATCATCTGACATTGTCATTAACAATATCATGAGTACAGGCCTCCTAGCAGGCCAAAACAAAAATAAAGGTTTTTATAAAGGCCCCAATGTATGAAAATAAAGGCCTTTTAGTGTAAAATAAGAAAAAATAAAGAGTAAATAAAGGCTATTTTCGTCGAAGTTCTCATTTCTTTATTAAACCCACAGTCATACCAAAGTCATTTTTTGATGTTATATACTCTTAAATTATGCAATATAATACATACCTTATTTAACGTGTATACCTATTTTCTCTGCATATTTATATCATACATAGCTCCTGTTTTACAGTGTAGGGAAAATGCAGAACAAAATCCATTACTTGCTTTAAGCTAGCACGGCAACCAGTCAGAGCAAATATAAAGGTTTTGAGTGAGAATTACAGGCTATTTGGCGTTTTAATGGTTTTCTGGGGAAATGTAAAGGTTTTAAAGGTTTGCTCTGAAATTAAAGGTTTTAAAGGTTTCACTAGGAGGCCTGTGAGTATAGACAGGGGTTCCATGAAGATCTTAAGCTACTGCAATGGCCGTACAATACAGTCTATACAATCGGTTTTAAAATAGTTCAAATCATGAATCCAACTTTGAGATATTTTTTGATGTACCAAATCATGAATCCAACTTTAAGATATTTTTTGATGTACCAAATCATGAATCCAACTTTGAGATATTTTTTGATGTACCAAATCATGAATCCAACTTTGAGATATTTTTTGATGAACCAAATCATGAATCCAACTTTGAGATATTTTTTGATGTACCAAATCATGAATCCAACTTTGAGATATTTTTTGATGTACCAAATCATGAATCCAACTTTGAGATATTTTTTGATGTACCAAATCATGAATCCAACTTTGAGATATTTTTTGATGTACCAAATCATGAATCCAACTTTGAGATATTTTTTGATGTACCAAATCATGAATCCAACTTTGAGATATTTTTTGATGTACCAAATCATGAATCCAACTTTGAGATATTTTTTGATGTACCAAATCATGAATCCAACTTTGAGATATTTTTTGATGTACCAAATCATGAATCCAACTTTGAGATATTTTTTGATGTACCAAATCATGAATCCAACTTTGAGATATTTTTTGATGTACCAAATCATGAATCCAACTTTGAGATATTTTTTGATGTACCAAATCATGAATCCAACTTTTGAAATATTTTTTGATGTACCAAATCATGAATCCAACTTTAAGATATTTTTTGATGTACCAAATCATGAATCCAACTTTGAGATATTTTTTGTTGTACCAAATCATGAATCCAACTTTGAGATATTTTTTGATGAACCAAATCATGAATCCAACTTTGAGATATTTTTTGATGTACCTAATCATGAATCCAACTTTGAGATATTTTTTGATGTACCAAATCATGAATCCAACTTTGAGATATTTTTTGATGTACCAAATCATGAATCCAACTTTGAGATATTTTTTGATGTACCAAATCATGAATCCAACTTTTGAGATATTTTTTGATGTACCAAATCATGAATCCAACTTTGAGATATTTTTTGATGTACCAAATCATGAATCCAACTTTGAGATATTTTTTGATGTACCAAATCATGAATCCAACTTTGAGATATTTTTTGATGAACCAAATCATGAATCCAACTTTGAGATATTTTTTGATGTACCAAATCATGAATCCAACTTTGAGATATTTTTTGATGTACCAAATCATGAATCCAACTTTGAGATATTTTTTGATGTACCGAAGTATGCATTATGAGAAATGTCAAAAAGATAAGAAAAATGCATCATCATATTTATTGGACTAGTTTTAAAAGTAAACAAGTTGCCACGATGATGAAAGGCACAGCCAAAAAAACTCAATGATAAAAACAACCTACAGAAAAAATGCCACCGTTCCTATTGCACCACATGTATGACATGCATGATGAAAGTCACTTTGATCCGGGTACATAACTGCTGCATCAATTATAATCCACCAACCACTGAAAAACTGCAATATAACATAGACAACCATTTAATATGAGAAAATAATAGCTACAGCAACCATAGCCACCACCCACCTTGCTTCATGTTATATAGACAAAAAGAAATAAGCATAGTAAGTAAGTGTATCAGATTCTGATAAATAAAATAAATAGACCTAATCCGGAATTCAAATTTATGGGTTTTTCTGTCCGTGCACAGGCGGTACAAACAAAATTTTCTACACTTTATTGCTAAACAGCACGAACTATGAGTTAAATCATTTTGTTCTTATTACACGTGTTTTCATTGTAACAGTGAAAGTTTGTTTGTACCCGAGGGGAAAACCCAAATATTTTAATTCCGGATATAGTCTATTGGGGGGGGGGGGGTTAAAAATATCATTTAGAATAGCTATCTGCATGCAGCTTTATTCAGGGACTCTACACCCAAACTCTGATTAATTTGCATTTGTCATTCATAGCCTATTATTGTACCAACAGGTCATTACTCATCTACTATAGTCTGTTTCTTCTCATTAATATTTTGACAGGCCAAAAAATCATCAGAATTAAAAAATAGTTGTCCTAGAGATTTCCTTATTTAAAACACTGAAAACTAGAATCTGATGTAAATTAAAACAATACTTACAAGAATGCCAGAGATAACTGAGGCTACAAAGTTTCTTCTATCTCCAAGTTCAATACATTCACAACTTGGCAAGTTACAATTATCTAAAAATCCAGACATCTTGACTAAAATGAGAAATGGATAGTTGTGGTCAATTCTAACCCATTAACTGTTAATTGGAATTCTTATAAAATTCCTTTGAAATGATGATCATTATTTTTTTTATGCAATAGATGGTGAATTTTAATATCAATTCTAAAACATTTAATTGACAGACGAATGTCTCTTCCACTGGAAGGTACTGCATGAGTTCTGACGGATTAATTTCTGTATACTGTCCAAACTCCCTGAATTGACTGTTGATGTTTCAGATTTCTAGTTATCTCCCTTTGGTTATTTTATAAATGAAGAAAAAGGGAGATAATGTACCCTCATTTTTTCAAACTAAGTTTGCATGTTTGGAACGCTTTTAGTTCCTGTACATACCACTCATGAAATGGAAAAATTTGGGCACCTTTGTTAATATTTGTACCATGGCTACATCTCAATTTACCACAACTGTCATAAGCAAAAACATGTTTACTTTCTTGGGAAAATTGTAAAAATATCACCAAAGTTTCAGAATTTTCTAGTTCTGTTATTAGTGAACATTTCCAACAATGTACTGATACAAATTGTAACACAAAAGATATGATATATTGAACTACATGTGAAAAATGTTCAAAACATTGTGTTGTCAAAACGTTTCTAAGTGCATGAATGGCTATAGATATGATGTTTGTAACTTTACTGGTCCTGCACTTTCTACATTAGTTGCTTCACACTTTAATGAACCATTCCAAAATACGGATTTTTCATTTATGCCTATCATGTTGTAAGAAATAGTATAAATCGTCTTTGTAAAGAAACATACTGGATACATAAACTTAAAACATTACATCCACATGGCATGAATTCAAAAAATATTTTTTATGTCAAAGAATAACCTTGTTATGTAAAATGACATAAAATATACAACCCATTTATTTTTTTCAGTGTAGCTGTCAATGTTTCTAAGTATTCAAGTGTGAAGTGGCTGGTGTGGGGGATGGGGATCTGTGCATGAGGTTACAAATATCATATCTATGACATAAACTTAAAACATTGGGTGTATTCAGGAATATCCTAGCTGGTACCAAGTAGAATTACCAAGGGTTACCGTATGTTACCGAACATACCATTGGAATCCAATAAATTCTGAACTGACTTTGGTAATATTGGTAATAAATCATAGTATATGGTAGCATATAGTAGAGCTGTCACGATACCCCAGAAGCTTATCGCAACATATTGCAATACGCTAGCACTGTATTGCGATACATACCACGATATATTGTGGGTTTATAGATTGGTTGTGTCTATGCTGTATTCAACAGAAACATTGTAAATCTTACATGCAACTACTTGAATCTAGTCTAACTAAGTCTATACTGTCATTTAGGACTGTGATATATTATGTTTTGCATGTAAGAAAGATGCTTCGTTGGAAGAAACGATCACCCCCTTAGCTGCAAAGATCATAACAATCAAGCCCCTGGACACCATGCTTGTTTAACAAGAACATTTTGTGCAAGTTCCGTGTAACCAAACGAATGTTAATTCTAGTAAGTTAAGCTTAAATTAAATGAACGATGGAAAAACTGACATTTTGCTACTTTTATTTTCCAAAGGGAAGATTTTTTTCAATGACATAAAAAATATCGCCAAATACCAGTACATTAAATTCGTACTGCGTTACGTATTGCCACAGCTGCGTATTGCAATATACCGGTATATCGTGACAGCCCTAGCATATAGCTGCCAATTGTAACCAACGGAACAAACCTAACATGGTGGATGAACGCAAAAAAACATGCTATAGCTACTGTTGAAGTATTGCAACACTAAAGGCTAACACTTGCATCTAAAATAGCCTCCACTATGTACATTAGTCATGATGAACTGCTTTTTAGACAGAAAAGAGAAATAAAGCATTACTATGACTGAATAATTCCACTGTATTCAGGCTCACTATTTAGGCTCACTAGGGGTTCCTTCCAGACACTTCTCCTGTTATTTGAGAAATCTCCAAGTTATAATCAAGGCCAGTATGTGAATACAGAAAAGTGATGCTTATGTTGTTGTGGTACCTTGGTATATAAATAAATGAAATTCTTAGTGTTACTGCCATCATGACTTGAATCAAAATGAGGCTACCAAAGCTACCTCACTTATAGGGTTGCGGGAGAATTGGTTACCAATTACCTAGATCTTGCCTTCAGTATACCAATTGTTACTGATGGTTACCAAAGATACCAACAGGTACCAATGGTATAACTCTGAATGCACCCATCACATCCACATACAATATAAACAAATTTATATAGGACTTTCTGGTCTTGTTCTATTACTTCTTATGATCAATGTATAGCCAATGTTATGTCTTTATTTCAGATCCGGAAAGTCCATGTTCTATTACTGTTCGTGATCGGAGATCCAAATAAATCTCTCAAATTATTATAGATACGTATCAAAGTTGTTAAAGTATCATTGCTATGACTTTTTTAAAAATTCATTAAACAAGTAAATTTCAGTCTAAAATTTTAAGACTAAAAGCAATTTAATTAGCTACGATACGAATTGATATAGGACTTTCCAGTCTTGCTCTATTACTGTTCGTGATCGGAGATAAAAAAAAACGCTAGTAATATTCTAGTAACGTATAAAAGATGTATCATTGATATGACGTTTTTAACTCATAAAAACAAGTAATTTTCAGTTTAAATGCAATTTAACTAGCTATGAAACAAATTTATATAGGACTTTCTGGCCTTGCTCTATTACTGTTCGTGATCAGAGATCGAAAAAATGCTTGTATTATTATACTAACATATCAAAATTGTTAAAGTATCATTGATATGATGTTTTCAACTCATAAAAACAAGTAATTTTCAGTCTAAACGCAATTTAAGTAACACTAAACAAATTTTTTAGGACTTTCCGGACTTCCCTGTAAATACATGGACCGCATCCACTTGGTATGATTAAGTCCTACATATAAGACCCTCCATAACTCATTTCACATTGGGACATTATTCTGTTACGGCAGGTACATAACAGAAGCAATGTCCAAATGAAAAATAAGTTACGGAGGGTTTTTTATATAGGACTAGGTATGATTATGAATTCAAAGCTATTTTTCATGTCAAAGAATAACCTAGTAGTTGTGTCAGTGTGTAGCTTTCGTTATTTTCTATCTTGTAAAATGTACAAAACTCCCAAGACTAACTCAGTGACCATCAGCAATGCTGTTAGTGTGATTCTGATAGTCACAGAATTAATCACTGACTCAGAGTCAGACATCAGTGAAGTAGACCAAACCATAAATGCAAAGCAGACACTCTAGTCTATACGGACAAAACAACGGTTTTCAGAAATCAAACACATTCATGTGTTGTTACTCTTACCTTGTCTGTTTCCCTTTTAACGACAGAAAAGTAATAAATATGAATGAATTAAAATATATTCATGATCTTGACTCACAAATAGAACTGTCAAAATCTACTTCCTGTTTATCTCTGTAAACACTTACGACTAGGAATGCGTATCGTTGTCGTCAACTCGTCTGCTATTTATAAATATTGGCATATTACTTTTGTGTTTTCTTAACCATTTCACTCTACGAATGGCTGATAAAACGTGTCAAAATGCGTCCAGACTAGATCTAGTTGTATTTCTTAGTGCATTCAGTTATCATATTAAAACCAAAACTTAATGCACTGACTTTTAACCTAACCCATTCATGAACTGACCGTCATAGAATTTATGAAATATATGCTAACAGAAGACAAAGGACTTATTGTAGTTGAAACGTTTTGGTGACTATATATCGGTTATCCAAACCTTGAAAGATTTAAGTTATAATATATGTTTATATAATGTAATGGCATTGACCCCAATAAAAAAACACTGGATCCGCCCTCGAGTTCCTTTGGATTGTTGAGCGGTTCTGGAGAGTTCCCACCGTATCATCATGTAATCGCTTTGTCAAAATGCAACAAATGACCAAAATATTACCAATATATGAGACAATTTACAGGATTACTAAGAATTTCGAAACGTTCAAATAATAATTTCTTGTTACCATTCCAAACAAAGTCGCCTTAGAATTCTGCATTATTAGCTTAAATACTAGCCTTTTAACAAGTCTCATTTCAAAGCCTGACTTTAGTCAATTTGTTTGAGAGCAAGAGGGGATGTTCACAAAGCGTTAAAGGCACCATTTTGTAGTATTGTCCTTACCAATTTGCTTGGGCGTAGCTGGTGAGTGGGGTGACGATCGGATATTATTCGCAAAAAACATAGATCCCCATGGATACTTTTAAAACTGATTGCAAAATATGATTGCAATTTTATGGGTCGAAATTAACAAAGAATCGTCTAAAAAGATAATCTGCAATTTGAGATATTTATGAATTACTAAACCCAAGATAACAAAGGGAGACAAATATCGTGTTACTATTTTTGTTTGCGAAGTCGCCATTTTAAACCAAAACGAGGCTCTACGGAACAGCTCGAATGCAAGTGGGTCAGCCTACAATTTTGGTATTTTTCTATCATAATTGTTGACTCCCTGCTTCTGCATTCTAACGTTAGGTTCTATCTACCATCGTGCTTGATATTGGTTCGGGTAAAATTGCTAACCACTGAGGGTATCTGGACTTCAAAGCGAAAGTAGATCGTGTTGTGTTTTGCACGCGGGGAAGACGCTTTAAAGGTAAGTACATGCGTTATTTCGGCTTGTTTATGTGAATGAATCATGGAACTTAATTGCTTTTATTTAATCACAAGTAATGCAATGCTATGACAAGTATGAAAACAATTGATGAACTTTGTTGGGCGCGAAATTCATTAAATATTTCAACATTGAAAAACGGTGCTATGGTATATTTAACATCGTGTGATATGTCCTACCCGTTTAAGTTGACTTTTACCTTCTACTTCTGTGGTGGTGTATTTGTAGCTGTCAAAAATAATATTTCAACTGTTGCTACCCCAGTCTGCCCAGAATTAGAAACCAAATGTGAAATAGTGTGGTGCAAGCTGGACATATTTGGTCAAATCTCTTGATGCAGGGATTGACATTAAAGGTCTACATATTCCCCCCAAGGCCCCAAGCCTTAGCCAAGGGCATTCTAAGCAATCTCCAACCATTTATACCGATTATATATATATATATATATATGTGTTTTATCGAACCAATCCATAATTGAGCCGGTATTTCGCGGAAAACACAGTTTTTAAAGGGGCAAGACCCATGTCGGACAAAGCTTTTTTCTTGGTTTTATGAGAAACTAGCTTGATTATGGTTAAAAGTTGTTAAAGGTCAAATTCATCGAAGGACACAAAAAACGATTAAACATCAAAATATTACGTATTTCTATTGTATCTAAGCATACACCCACGTTTAACGCATGTAAAGAATGTATACATACTGCCCTGCCTCCTCACAAACAATTTTTTACTATCTATCAGTAGTGTTCCTTATTATTCATATATTGATCTATATTAGTGTTCCTTATAGTCCATATATTGATCTAAAAGTGGTTGTAGTAAGGACTGCCTTACCACCTCACGTTTTCCATATACTTATACTCGATAAAAATAGGAATCAAGTACCCTCTGGCTTGCATTGTTTGTCCAATGTCTTTTGATCTTGTTTTTCTGTCTCGGCATTAAGCAAAAATATCCTTCCAGTTTATAAAAGTATTTATGTAACTTGTTCTGTCTTATATGATCAGTATTGGATGTGGTTGGGACTGCCCTGCCTTCCATCTCAGTCTGATTAGCTTCTTATATCTTAATTAATCTTAAGTCTCATAATTTGTTCTCCCAACCCTCAGGTCTGCCCTAAATTTCTTTTTTTCTAACTTATTAAATTGATTTCATAAATAAATACATCTGTATCATAAGTATAGCTAAACTGTTCAGATTATAATACATACATAGTATTATATTTTATTCAAGAATTGATATTCACCAAGCAATATAAGTATTTCCAGTAAAATTATAAATATCAGCCGATAGTAGGGACTGCCCTGTCTCACAAATATAAATTTATGTAACTAAACTCAGTTTATAGCTATTACATTCAAACTAATTCATGTCAAGTCAGGTATTAAAAAAAGCAAGGAAGTTCCTAGAGAGACCTGCCCCTTCCTGGCCAACCTATAATATCATAAACATCTACTCTGATAGCAAAGGGAATTATCTGAAACCTGAATCCTCTGATTGCAATACTATTATCAACTTTTACACAAAGAGTGGAGCTAGAACAGAGGAGGGTCTGAATTTCTACAAAAGGCATTGTACTCATCCAACAGAACCAGATACTTTGAACCTACTATGGTATGGTACATGTGATATCACCAGAAAAGTAGGCAATTTCATCTATCCTAGATACAGTAGCACTGAGGAATTAACTAATTACATTGGTGATCTCTTCAACCAATTATCACTCTTTGCAACAGAGAAAAAACAAAACATAGGTTTAATTGAAATTCCCCCAATCTTTACTAAAGTTTGGAATAAGAACAGAAACTATCCACATTGGCAGGAAGTGGATGATACAGTCATTAACGAACAGGTTCAACTTATCAATAACCTCATTCAAGACTTCAACAGTAAACACAATTTTACATCTCCAAAATTGTACCAGGACTTTGTCAAAACTAGAAGGGATAGAAGGAAGGGTAGATCAGCACCCCGTACTAGATACACTTTAGACCCCAGCCTATCCGTTGATGGTATTCACCCAGAAGGAGTAACAGCTAAGAAGTGGCTGAAAAAAATAAGTGAGAGTAAAAATACACAAAGGCCATCTTAGATTGTACAATAATTTAATATAAAACACTATTTGATACATTTTTAAGCATACAACCATAGTTGTTTTTTTTACAGATGTGTAGGGACTGCCCTGCCATCAACTAACAGTAAATTATAGAATATAGTATTGTTGCTTAGCCCACCGGCTTTTCAATACGAATTATTGTTTCTTAACATGTACTGATGTTGTGAGGACTGCCTTACCTTCATTACACATTTTGTAACACAGTATATATATCTACTTCCCTTTCACTTTAATAATATAAGAACGGACATAATGGCAACCAGTACCCCAAAAATAAATAGACCCTTGGTCAATGTTGCACGTAGGTTAGAACCGGCTTTAAAAAGAAACCTTCAAACAAGAAGCCCAGATCAAGGGGACCTATGTACTAACTGCAAGAATAATGTCGATCTACTTAATAAAATCCAATGTAGTGGCTGTAAACTGTATTTTTGCAAAAATTGTACTGAATTATCTTCTAGAACTCTTGAATTGGTGGAAAGTGGTGAACTCGATGAATTTAAATGGAGATGTAAATGTTGTAAAGCAACTGCCCCGTCTTTGGAATACATCAGCTCTACCCTACAGGACCTCAGTGAAAAACAAGAGGCAAGATTATCTGCCCTTGAATCTAGAATGGATTCCTTAGAAATTGACACTAAATGCCATATAAAGTCTGAAATGAATAATTTTAAGAAGGAATATGATGAGAAAATTGAAAATAGAATGCTTCAACTTATCAGGGAAGAGACTAAAGAATTAGAAGATAAAAGGAAAAGAGAGATGAATTTGATCTTTTTCAATGTTAAAGAAGGTAATAGTTCCATTGGGTTAGATAACAAAGAACATGATATAATGATGTTAAAAAAATTAGCAGACTCAATTGGGGTTCAAGATCTTCAAATAAACACCTGCATTAGATTTGGGAGAAAAACAAAAAACATGGCCAAACCTAGAATTCTTAAAGCAGTCTTGTCTAATATCTCGCACAAAAAACAAATACTTAATAATGCTAAAAAAATAAGGTTATTAGGAGATCCTGATCTAAAAGTAATAGCTATCTCTAAGGATTTGACCAACGTACAAAGATTGGAAAGAAGAGGCAATCTAAGGAGAAGCAATGACAAACCATCTAGTGAAAGCGATACCACCATAGTAAGCTTAAATACAAGTGACAAAAAGATAGCTGGCAGCGAAATGACTACCAAACAAAGTATCAATTCTTCACTCAATGAGTATAGATTTAGTCAAGAATTTTTAGATGAAACTGTACCTATGGACACCACCTTACCTGGAGGTTTCAATATCAATAAGACTATAATCAATGATGTAAGTGAACCTAGTTCACCAGAAATTAATCGTCTACAATAGGACAAGGATTTTAGCTTGAATAGAAACTCAGGCAATCACTCTAAAGTGAACATTTTTTATAATAATTCATCACCTTTTAACTGTGAGAGTAACTCTGTTTTTAATGATAAATATTGTTTTAATATTGTAAATAACCTTAGTGTTCTGTATACTAATGCAGACACATTGACTAAAGTGAAAAAAACTGAACTGTATAGTCTTATCAATGATAAGAGTCCTGACGTTATTGCTATAACTGAAGTGTTCCCAAAAAATTCAACTTTTGGTAATATTAAGGAAGTATACAATATTGAAAATTATGACATGTTTATTTCTGACTTGACAAGAGGCAGAGGAGTCTGTATTTATGTAAAACAATCCTTTAAAGCATCTAATATAGACATCAGTCATGATTATGAAGAATTCACCGCTTGTGAAGTTTGCTTACAAAAAAAAGACAAATTGTTAATTCTGTGTATTTACAAAAGTCCTAACTGTGATATTGTGAATGTTCAAAAGCTAATTGAATTGTTAACTATTTTCTATGTTAAAAATTACTCTCACTTTCTAGTGCTTGGTGACTTTAATCTACCTAGTATAGATTGGACTAATGAATGTTCATATAACAGCTCTAATCATCAAAGTAACGTGTTTCTAGATGGAATAAAAGACCTGTTTCTCTATCAACATGTCAAGAAACCAACAAGATTTAGAAATAAACAAACTCCTTCAATGTTAGATCTAATCTTTACAAATGAAGAAAACATGATAGACGAAATTGATTATTTGCCCAGCTTAGACAGCAGTGATCATGTTGTACTTTTCTTTAAATTTTCCTGTTATATACCAGCAAGTAGAAATAAACAAAAAAAATTCAACTACTTCAAAGGCAACTATGATGGCATAAGGGAAGAACTTGAGAACGTCAACTGGGAAGAGAAAATTGTGGGTGACATTGAGAATATGTGGGAAAGGTTCAATGAAATAATTATCAAGTGTGTAGAACTTTATGTACCTATCAGTAAGGACCCTACTGCTAATTTCAAGAACCCCATAATAGATCATCAAGCTTCTCTCGCAATTAAGAAAAAGCGACAAAAATGGATCAAATATCTCAACAACAAAAACCATAAAACCTTTGAGGAATACAAAGCAGCAAGGAACAAGGTCAATTATGAACTCAGAAGATCTAAGTATAATTATGAACAAGATATAGCCGCAAATATTAAAAGTAATAACAAAAAATTCTGGAAATACATCAGAAAAAACACCAAAACAACAGCTTCTATTTGTAACCTTGTTAAAAAAGATGGAAACATAACCATTGATGATAAAGAAATTGCTGACACACTCAATGGTCACTTTACATCTGTCTTCACTGAAGAAGATACTAGTAATATACCTGTTTTCAACCCTGTGTCACAAAATCTGGAGATAATAAGATCTATAACTATTACTGAAGACACTATAGAAAAAGTGATTAATGAACTGAACCCGTCCAAGGCCCAAGGTCCAGACAACATACACCCAAAAATTTTGATAGAATGTTCCAATCAGTTGTTAAAACCCTTAAAAATACTATTTAACAATTCTCTTCATAATGGGAAACTTTCTAAAAAGTGGAAAGAGGCCAATGTAACTGCTATTTTCAAAGCCGGAAATAAAAAACTACCTGAAAATTACAGACCAATATCAATTACACCAATATGCTGTAGAGTCTTAGAAAAAATCATCAGAAATGCCATTGTTGAACATTTAGAGACTAACAACATCATAATTGATGAACAACATGGGTTTAGAAAAGGAAGGTCGTGTAACACTCAATTGCTGGAAATAGTAGAAGATTGGTCAAGGGAAATCGATGAAGGTCATAGTATTGATGTCATTTATTTAGATTTCAAAGCGGCTTTTGATAAAGTACCACATCAAAGACTCTTATCAAAAATTTGGGGTTATGGAATACAGGGAGATATATATAAATGGATAGAAAATTTTTTGGAAAATAGGGTACAAAGAGTGTCAATTAACGGCACAGTATCATCTTGGTCTAAAGTCACTAGTGGTGTGCCCCAAGGAAGTGTTCTGGGTCCTATTCTATTCTCAATATACATAAATGATCTTCCTAACTCTTTAACTTGTTCTACCAGACTGTTTGCTGATGACACGAAACTTTATAGGTGCATAAAAAGCGACAATGATTCACAAATGTTGCAAGATGATGTATTTGAAGCATGCAATTGGGCCAATAAATGGCAAATGATATTCAATGTAAAAAAATGCAAAGTAATGCATATAGGTAAAGGTGAATATAATGAATATTTTATGAAAAATCAAAATGATGTAGTTGAAAAAATTCAGATGGTAGAGGAAGAAAAAGACCTGGGAGTGATCTTTGACAACAAACTGACCTTCAGAAACCATATTCATAGTAAGGTCAAATTGGCCAATAGAAACATAGGAATCATTACAAAAAATTTTACTTATTTATCTAAAGACATGTTTTTAAGTCTTTACAAGACCCTTATTCGTCCCCATTTAGAATATGCTGCTTCAGTCTGGTCACCTAGGCTAAAAAAGGACAAAAGAGAAATCGAGCAAGTGCAAAGAAGAGCAACCAGATTAATTAAAGGTTTAGAAGGTCTTAATTACAGTGAAAGGTTAAAAAAATTAGGATTACCTAGTTTGGAGTACAGACGCTCTAGGGCAGACCTTATCCAAGTTTACCGTATTAAAAATGGCCATGATAAATTAAATCACAACTATTTCTTTCCTGAACAAGAAAATGATCCCATGCATAACATAAGAGGAAATTCACATAAAATATTTAAGAATAGATCCAAAACTGATTTTAGATCCAATGTATTCAGCCAGAGGGTAGTTAATAACTGGAACTCACTATCTAATGAGATCGTTACAGCCCCCTCAATTAATGCATTTAAAAATAGACTGAACAAGAAATGGTCTGGAGTCATTGATAAATTTCACCCCACCTGTCTTAGTTAATACAATAAAAAGTTATTGCATCTTGTTTGTACTTTACTTCAAAAAAATTTTTTTTTAACAAATATCTTCTAAGTAGTATAGTAAATTGTTTTGTTCAACAAATAACTTTTTTCATGCTTTTTACCTAAGTATAGTACATTGTTCTGGTAATTAAAAATTGGGTCCAGCGTCACTCATTTCTCATGTTCTTGAAATAAGTTTAGTGCATTTTGGGTGAGGGACTAGTTATTCCTTACACACCTCAAGGGTTTTATTGGGCAATGGATAATTCTGGATGGTTCATATTCATATCAATCGAACTTTCATTGTGGACATGGATTGTTACTTTAAAAAGTGCATAAGTGATGTTTTTACTGTAAATAGTTTTAAATCTCAGTGACGGTCAACATTGTGTGACATTAATCAATGTGTTATGTTGCATAGGAGGAATATTCGTGTATTTAATGTGACTTATTCTGTGATGTGAAGTATCAAATATGTGAACCGGAAGTCAGTCAAGTTAAACTCATGTATCATGAGAATCAGTAATTGGTATAACTATGAAGAGCCTAACAAACCCTTGTGTTTATGTGTTTTACACATCCGGCTCGGAACTTTTGTGAACTTTTGTGAACTATATATCGAGATATTTAACTCTGATTTAAACCTGTATCAATTTAGCCGATAGTACAGCGTCGCTTATCTACCGCGTGTGACGTCATCGTAGTCCTATCGATTAAATTGTGTTATAACAGTCAATGGATTGTAATATATACACGTCTGTCAATTAATCAGTCGCAAAAACATTTTGAAATTAAATATATGCATTTTTTATTTATTATTACATTTTCCACATAACTTTTTAATTTTATATAAAATAGTATAAAATAACTCGGCTATATTAATATAAAGCGCTTTTTATATCTGATTGCATTCATCTCACAAATCCAACATATTAAGTACAAAGTTGTGTGCAATAAATATTAGTTTGAAAATAAGTATGAATATTAATCTAGACTTTGTTGTGTCTAAAAATCATGGAAATATAAATTGATCGAATGTCTTTATAACGCTGGTTGTGCGATTATATTAAATAATGAGACCGGAATTCTAAACCTCGCTATTTGCACACAAAAATATTTAATGCATAATTTGACCTTGTTCGCCTGAACGGTCATCTGCAAAACATTTACCTTATCTCCAATATATCGCCTAACAGATGTCAGCAGATTAAAAAATTATTTCGAATTCACAGCATGACGGCTGTGAGACAATGTTGAAATTGATTGAGGGTGTGGTACGTACTTTGTATATTAATGTCAACGCAAGAGTGACAGCCAACATGTGTTAGGATGTGAGAGTCTGTGTCCATGGAAACATGCGCAATAATATCAATGATTTGGTGTCACACAAGAGTAATTGATAGGATATTTTTATGTACCTTTAAATATGTTGATTTAGTTTGTGAGGTTCCCCACGGGGAACGATAAATTCGGACAAGATGACAAAAATCCCGCGTTGAACCTCTATTTATTGGATTAAGAAAGTGAGCCTTAATATAGGTCGACTAAGATCGCACCGCCAGCAAATTGCATTAGTTACACATGACCTGTCAATAGCTTATCGCCAATTATATACTTGTTAATTATAGTTAATATTGGTCTGAATAATGATGTAAGAAAATAATCAATTGAATCGGAGTTGATATTGTTTTTCCCGGAAGTCATTTGGCGACGCTAATATCTGTATGTTTTACTAGTTTTTAAGACAAATATATAACCAGTTGAATTTACCGAAGATAAATAATATATTATGTGATTTTATTGAAACTTAAATTCTCAAAGGGAAATACGAAAAAGCATATAACAAAGGGAATTATTACGAACTATACAAAACATACGATATGAAATTATTTACTTCGTCGCCAAGTTGTAGTCATTTGGAACAAGTTATCTTAATCTATTTGAAACCAAAGTGAGTGCAGTCCCTCGAACGAAGATGAAATTCTTATAAACCATTATAATAAAATTTTTTAAAACATAAGTTGCATGGGAATTGATGCTTAAACATTCTGTGATAATCAGAACTGGTACTGAAGAAATCTGAAACCACTTGATCAACTGTAAGTAATAAATTCTCATTTTCATAGGAATATGGGCTCCGAACTAATACTTCATATTTACTTAAATTGATATCATGAAAGTATTATAGAAGAGCCGTCAGAAAAAAAACAGTCATTAATAAACAGTAAATACAAAATACAAACTAAGTTGTAAATAGCAATTCTTTAATTAGCATTTATTTCTAATTACAAGCGCAAGACACAAATTTTCCATACTATAATATATAGAAAAAAGGTCTCAAACACCTTTTTAACGGTCACAGATTTTTAATCATCACCACATTCACAAATAATGCGCGATCGTCAAAATTCTTTCGCTATTCAATCTAGAAAGGATTATTCTACATAAAATACTTTTTATTTGAAAAAAAAATCGATTTTTATCTTCTCTATATATGCTATAACAAGGAAACTTTGTATCTTTCACCTGTGTTTCTAATAGCCGCTATCGGGATGTAGGACTACGATGACGTCATACCGATTCCGGTCACGAACGATAACTCATGCATATCTTTATGCAGGTGTGTTACGCCCAAGTATCAAAATTCGTATTGCGCCGTTATTTGATGACCAAATTTCGCGAAAGTTGGAATTATATATTTTATTATTATCTATATTTTTGGAAAATTAAAGAATTACAACCAGAAAATTTGAACTTTAATTTGCTGTAAAAAACTTGTGCTTTTTGGATAGATAAATGTTTTCTGTATTGAAACTTGAAGACCTGATGAGAATATTCGAAAAAAATATCTTACTGTGATGTAAAGGTTAATTTTAATTATTTTGATGTTGGACCCCTTGTATATTATAGGTATTAATGGTTGGTAAAATGGTAATTGCTTGGAATCCCTGTGATTCCCCCCGCAACCTAAATATGGGTTTGGGCAACTTATAACTGCTACTGTACACAGTCTTCACGAATGAATTTTCAAAGCACAAGACATTCGGTCTGGTAAAGGCCAAAATTTTACCAGACCGAATAGACTTTTACCGGACCGAAAGCTAACCAATCAAAATTTTTTACATGGTATTTCAAACTGTACCGCTTATGTTTCTACATCATAGATGCTATTTTTATGTAATAAACTGCAGAGGAACAGATTAGGTTTGGGGTGTATAGGGTATTTACTCCTAGTTTTCCAGACAATTAAGTAATGCCATTTCCAATTCTAATGACTTATAATGACAACATGTCCTCTTTAGAGAATCCAAAAGAGACTGTTGAATCCTATTGCTTGAAACAGTTCACATGGAATTCATAATGCTGAAAACCCTTTCAACGGTGGCTGTTTTGTTTGGAAGAATTTTGATTTGACCAATCAGACAGAACATTGCAGGAAAATGTTTCAAATATTTCGCTAGAATTTAGTTCACAGGAGTGGAAAAATCTACAAAATAATGACTCAATTTGAAAATAACTTTTCTGTATCAAATAACAGCTTGTCAGTTATTTGAAATGCTGATTAATCAACAAACTGTTTTATTCAACTTACTTTTTGGTTTATCTAACTCTTTGTCATCAATTACCATAATTACATATTGATAATGATAAACACAATATAGTTATGATAGCATCTTCAGTATTTTAATTCAATTTAAAAAAAGACATATAATTATGCTTCATTTTTAAAATTACACTGAAACAAATGTTAGCAAGTAATAAGAATGTCTTGCATTTTGACATTTGTTTTATCATCGAACACCAGAAAACGGGAACGTAAGTAATGGTCGGTTCCTGGGGCACTGTTAGCTAAATTAAGAAAAACAAATGAAAAATAATAAGTTAATTACATTCAATATCAAGATTTAAGAATGTTTTACTTAATTTGCGATAGCATGGGTCGCGAAAATGTATGACAATCAGTCATCATGATTGAAGGGATTTTATTTTTACGAAATGCAGTACTAAATTACATAGTGTAAAAAAAAATTGTAGTAAAATAATACAAAACGCTATTTATAAAACTTAATTACATAAGACATTTTATTTAGTGGCAATTATCGTAATTCTAACAAAGAAAAAATGACTTCCTGGGATTGCCGAAATCGTTTTTATAAAGTTTTATTTATAATACAATTTAACAAATTAGGTCACGCTAGTTTAAGAATACATTTTTCGTGACGATTAATTAATATTAGACTCCATGATAACATAATGAGACATTGCAATTATGTCATTGTTATGCTATCTAACATCGACAAAGTAAGTGTGAAAAAATGCCGACTAATATCTTAAATTGTTAACCATAATTTCTGCTCAAACTGCAAACACATATTTGTCCTCAACAAAGGATTAATATTGATTTAATTGCTGCAAACAATTAAATTGTATATATGCGCTATTTCCAATGTACTCTGGCGTGTATATGTAAAGGTATAATTATACAGATGTTATCGAGCGTGTAATCACAAAACGACGACTTTATTATCCATTCTGTGACTTCCTTGTGCATTCATATGTCGGCAAGTTAAACTCCCAGCGTGTGAACGACAATTTGGTTTTAATGAAATGTAAGTTTCATTTTTCGCATCTCTTTTCTGGCCAGTTTCGATTTTTTATTTACGTTCGATACGCGGCAATTTCGAGACTTTATGAGTAAAGGAGTTTTTAATTGGGTTATGATACGAAAATTGTTCATTCTTATAGAGTTTTTGAGATTTTTAATTGCGTATTTACGCAGATACGCAGCTTATCTGTTCCTCTGTCAGTTATGTCATCTTTAATTGTCTTAAAAACCCAACTAAATATGTCTATTTAAACTGCTACACAATACGCTAATAATTTATTGAAATTATCAGCTTATCGGCAAACATAATTTAGTTATCTTCTTCAATAAATGTACATAACAGTTTGTCACGAGTTTGTTAATTGCAATTGTTTGATTACGTAATCAATATTATGCAGCCAACATATGTAGCACTATTGATTTTTTAGAGGACGCCTATCAATTAAACACACGTTTGCTTTACACAAAAGCCTTAATTGTCAATAATTGTTAAAGAAATTTAATGCGTATCACGGACTCTCGGCTGGATTTTTAGCGTCCAAATACATGGATGATGTCGTCGTCGTTAGGTAAAACATGAATTGTAGAGAATACGGCGTTATTATTAAATACGAGAATAAATTGCTAGTAACTGCTTGAACTATTTTGATGTTCAATTATCATTTTCAGTAATATTGCTATTGAAATTTCTACCGGACAGTCGGTCTTGTGATCCGAATTTTTTTACCGGACCGTCGGCGGTTTATACGGACTCGGTCTTCGGTCCGGTGGCTAAATTCGAAGACTGCTGTACATTTGGTGTAGACAAGTTATGCATCTCATATATCTGCTTGTCTGTAGGAGAATTATAATACGGTATTGTACTCCATTGCCTTCAAGCTAGCTTTAATGGCTATGTGGTAGAGTGTGTGCTTACAACTCAAGAGGTCGTGGGTTGGAATCTCCGGACCATGGATTTTTATCGGCTTACATGTCCATTAGAGCAACCTATTTTAAAGATTAATTTCAAGCCCAGGTATTGTAATGTGCACATAGTAATGTCTGTGGTCACCTAACCAACTACTAACCTGGTAGTCTGTTGCATAACTATAGTACATGTCAAACATTCTAAATTATTAAAAAATGATTCTTGTGTTTCAGTTTGTACAATATGGATCAGATGGAGACAGAAGACAGTGTGGCACCAGCTGACTGTAAGTATCTTATCCGGTTCAGTTATCTAATGATTTAGTCTTTGACCTAGTTTACATATTTATACCTCAATAATAAGAGTGTGAGAAAAAAGTATATATTTTATTAATAGTTGCACAGATCTGCCCTTTTAGGTGATAGCTTTTGATTTTCTCTGCAACATTGGCTGCCCAAACAGAATTTGTATTTGCTGCATGATGGACAAAAAAGTTTATGTGAAAAGTTTGTTTAAACAGGGCTCGAATTAACAAAAAAATCGACTTGCACATTTTTGCTAGTTGATTTTATTTCAACTTGCAAAAATGAAGAAAATTGCTCAAATTTTGTTCTCCAAATTTTAATGGCAAAAATAGTTATTATCATAAATCAATCTCCGTAAACAGAGATCCTGTAGAGCGTTGTCGTACTAGATCTCTACTTAGTCAATGCAAGGTCACGTCGAGATGAACTTTGTGTCGACCAATTAATGCGTAGCTTTCATCTAGACGAAAACACTATTAATCCCATTTTGATTTTCTTAATTTCTATTTTTAGACCTATGTTTGCATGCTAATTTAACAGCGATATTATTCACAGTCTGCGATTGGGCGGCTCATTTCAAATTTCTTGACGTAGACGATGTAAACAAGTTACGTATCATAACAATTTCGCCATGAATATTATGATGAGAAAAGGTCACCTGAACGTGACCTTCGTTTGGAAAAGGCCAGATCTACATTAGCGAGTATGCGAGCGGTAAAATTGTAGATCGGGTTTTAATCAGATTGATCATAAATGAACTTAAAACAACATAGTACTATATTTAACTGTAGATAGAACAAGGGTGTTATTGTGGGATATGCAAAGAATATCGAACATGTTTGTAATGTGAATCTTTACTATTTGCTGTCTATATATCTGACTGTTTTAATGCTGATTTGAGTCTTATAAGTTTAGCCAGTAATATTTTGCAGCGATTTCAACTTGTGAAAATTTGCGAGTTAAAATAAAATTTACTCACAATTTTCAAAATCCACTCATTTTGCGAGTATGCAAGTTTAAATTCGAACCCTGTTTAAAGTCTGCTTCCATTTATACATTTTTAGTCGACTTAACAAATTTGTAAGACAACTCCTGACCTGATCTCTAAAATCACCTGTAGGGAGGTGATTCCTCACATAACCAATTTGCACCTGGGTGGTGGTGAACAGCTGCTGTAGGTAAATGTCTAGCTCAAAGAATTAGCTTAGAATTTTCACTCGTCCTGTACTTCACTAAAGGAAAATGCAATTAATTGTGAAGTTTGTATGAAGCAGAAACAAACATGCTATTTGTTTATATGTCGGCTATTTCTAGGAATGAAAAGCAATCTAATCATAGTTTTCAGATTTCAAGTAATGAAATTTGCTTAATTTGTTGCATTTTTGGTATGGCTATGTATTTAAAACTGATAATTTGATTATTTTGGCTAAAAATTTCACTCATCCTCCAAGACGTGCACTGCCAAAAGTCAACATTCTACTCGTAGTTACGAGCAGACAAGTATATTTGTTTAGCCTGGACTGATAGTATCTACTTAAATAAACAAATTGAGAACCTAAAATTTCAGCATTTTTATTAAATTTGACTCTTTTTGTAGGCAAGGAAGATATAAATGGTGATGTTGATGACACTGGACAATCTGGTGAACCTAATGATAGTAATAAACTAGCTAGTATTGATAACAAGTCTGATGAAGCTATGGAAGTTGATGAAGGAATAGAAAATGTTCCAGAAACAAATGATCCAAGTGATGTTAAAGATAAAGATGCAGCTGTGTCTAATGTTGATGATGACAATAGTGTCAGTATTGATAATGAAGTGGAACCATCAGTTACTAGAGATCCCTCTACATCACAGGAAAAATCTGCTGTTGAATCAGCTGAGATGCAAGAAGGTGATATAGAGTATACAGAACAAGATTTAGCTGTTGAAAAGAAAGAATATCAACCAGAAGTGAGTGCTGAGCCTGAAGCAGTGGAGAGTGTTGAAGATGAAGTTTATGATAGTGAAAGCAACAAGAATGTGCAAGAAGACAATGACTTTGGAACAGTAAATGGTGTTAAAGAATCTACTAATGAACTTGATGCTGATATTCAGACTTCGAATGTTGATGAAAATGTTAATGACGATGATTTACTTAATGATGATAATGTTAATGATGTTGTTGATGATAATAACGATAATGATGATGATGAAATTCTAAAAGACAATGAAGATGCAGAAAATGTTGGTGATGCTAATGATGATGATCAAACACAAAATGTTGGTGATGCTAATGATGATAGTCAAATAGAAAATGTTGGTGATGCTAATGATGAAAGTCAAATAGAAAATGTTGGTGAGGCTAATGATGAAAGTCAAATAGAAAATGTTGGTGATACTAAAGATGATAGTCAAATAGAAAATGTTGGTGATACTAATGATGAAGGCCAAACAGAAAAAGTTGATGATGCTAATGATGAAGGTCAAACAGACAATGTTGATGATGCTAATGATGAAGGTCAAACAGACAATGTTGATGATGTTACTCCTGATTCAGGTATTCTAGAATAACAAAGTTTTTTTTGTAATGTTTGTTAATCTGTCAAAAGCCATAGGAAAGTTGTAAAAATATTGTAATTTCAAAGTCAGTGGGGGGGAACTTGCAGTTCTGATAAAACTATAGAGGCAATTAAAATGAATTTATTTTCTACAGTTAATTTCATATTGTTTTCAGGAGTTTTGCTGATAAATATTTGATATTTTTAAGTATATGGTTTACTTGGCAGTAGTATTTCAATTTAGAAATATTAGAATTTGATTCATTACAAGACTGCCCTTTGCATTTACGTGTAAATTTTATTCAGCTGTCAGTGGGGGATTCAGTAAACTCATTGAAAAAATAAGCTGTAAGTGGGTCATTCAGTTAACCCTCTGATTTAAATACTCACTACATAATTTTTATGATCAGTGTGTTGAAATGAGTATTCAAATCAGTAGGATCAATGGAAGTGCCACTGGCAGTTAAATTAGATTCACCAATACTAATTTAGTATCTTACTGTTAGAGTCACTTTGTTTAGGTAAATAATATTGTTATTTTCTTTGCAGAAACAAAAGAATCAAGTTTAGAAAAGGAAGAAACTCTAGAAGACAAAAATCAACCAATGGATACTGAAGCAGATGATGAACTTCAAGAAGCAAGCAGTGATGTTAAACAAGATATAAGAGGTGAGGAGAGTGGCAATGCTGATGATACTGATGTAAATACTGAATCAGCAGAGAATACAATGCCTGAGACTGGTGATCTTATTACCGACAATGTTAATGAAAGTGAAGAGAAAGAAGAAAACTTTGATGATTTAGCTGAAATGAATATAACAGAGAATATTGATTCTGAAGAAAATGATTGTGAGAACTCGACAATAGACTCTAATGAGGGTGTGGATTGTGTTAAAGATCAGGGTATGACAGAAAGTGGTAACACTGAAAATATAGCTGACACTAATGAAATGAATAAAGACCTTACTAGTGAGGGAGATGAGAAAAATACTGAAACAGAGAATGTTGAAAGTACTAATGAAGATGGTGGTGATGAAAGTCTTCTTGATGCCAAGTCTGACAAGGGAGGTAACTCTGAAGAAAGCATGGAAGTAGATGCAGGGTTAAAGATTGATTCTGTTGAATCTATCAAAGAAAGTATTGATGAATCTAAATCTGAACAAGTGACATCTGATATTACTGATGATACAAATAAAGATCAGAACAAAGATGATGAGGTAATTTATATTCAACTTTTTCAATTTACTAATGTATTAAAATGCTGTTTAAAGTCTGCTTCCATGTACATGTTTTTTCAACATTGCAATACACTTACCACTAAATCATTGAAATCACCTTCAGGCATGTGACCCTCACAGTTCCCGTTTACACATATGTGGAGTGGAACAACTGTTAGTGAATTCCTTGAGCGCTCAAGGAAGATAGGAGTGCCCTTAGTGAGATTTGAACCTGGGACTTCTAGATCTCTATGTGCACATCCTACTACTGGACCACTACTCCTGCATAAGTTACTGACTGTCAAAGATGTATAATAGTCACAGCTTGGTAATTAATCATGTTTGTAGTTGAGATGTCCTTTGATGGTTTATACTAAATATGATTCAATGGTATTCAATCTATTCTATGTTATGATTTTTTTCAGTGGTATGAATGTGTGATAACATAATTTTGGGAATTTCTTACAGGAAATGTGAATGTCTATTTTCATTTAGAGAAAAGTTATGGGATATGGGTCTGTCATTTTGCTCTTCATGTTTTTTTTTAATTTTAATTCAATCAGCTTTTTTTCTAGGCATCAAGTGTAAAAGAAACTTCCACTGAAGTTGAAGACAAAGAAACTGAATCAGAAAGTGTTACCAAGGATACTGAGATGGACACGAGCGATAAGTCTGAAGGTGTGTCTGAAGGATCTGTTAGTAGGAAGAGTGTTTCACCAACGGAGTCAGATGTTATGGCTGGTGTACATATTAAAGAAGAAAGACTGAGTAGCACTGATGATGGTAAGCAAGGGGGTGTATATTTATTTAGAAACTCTAAACATTGTGGCTTGTGCTATTTGGTTAAGTTGCTAACTGGTATTATCTCAATTTGGTAGCTCAGCAAAATTAATATGCTAGCTGTTGTTTATTAAGCAATGTGGGAAATTTGACTGTGGTACTTGACTATTATTAGATTTTCTGGAAAAATGTTATTCTATATTAATTTTACAATGGTGGATTCTACACTTGATCTGTTCTGTTTCTTAAGTAAATGGGTTGTCTGAAAATGCATGTAAATTACATCATGTGTCATATTGAGTAAGTGTGTATTATTACATATCGCAACACAAGTTCAGCATTCTGAAAGTCCATATATTCTTTATTGTAGCTTCAAGAAATATGAGTGCATTATACCCTGGCCCATTCTGTAAAGAAATTGATTTGACGTCTGATCACATATTAGACAATAAAATATGTCCATTGCCAGAAGGCTGTTTGAAGAATGGACTTGCTCTTGAGTTGAAAAGTTTTGCTTACAAAAATAACAAAACCCATGAAACATTAGTAAAATGGCTTTATATGCTCCAGCCACAATCGGATCTTTCTTGTAGTGCTGCGATTAGCAGGATAGCTGCCGTTGATAAAAAAGCCAAGCTTTTAGGACATAAGAAAAAAGTGAAAGGATATAAATCTGGGAAAGAGTTTAGGACAGCCACACTTAACGTAATGAAAGGTATCAAGAAATCTAAGAGAATAAAAAGTATGAACAGTGACTATGATGAAATTAGCTCTCAAATTTGCAGTGATGAGAACTTGGAAAATAAATACGCACTGAAAGAGTTTTATGCTGAGAATTGTCATATACTGCCTGAAAGCATCACGAAAGGTAGATAACTTCAATAAATCAATGAAAAATGGCCTCAGAAGTAAATATTAAGTAAGAGATGTCATTAAGTGAAATAAGGCATTAAATAATTTCTTTAAGGATGGCAATCTCTCCAAATATTTTAGTGTGTCATACAATAAATAGAGGATATTTGTCAGCAATGTTGGTGTAAGGTTGACTTTTTTTCACAGAGTGAGTAGAAAAACATATTTTCATGAGTGGCATAGCCACAAGTGAAAATGTCATTTTCTGAGTTCACGAGTTGAAATGAAAAAAATCATCATGCATGGACTGAATATGAAAGCTTTATTAATTTGTGTATAACTAATGATTTGACCACAATTTTTCTAAAATATACATATATGAAGTTGAGTGATGGTCAATTAATAATCAATTTTTGATTCCTCTTTTCAGAAGCCACTGCTATGGACGACTGTAAAATAAATGATCATTTTGATCCTTTGTAGAATATATTTGCCTTTTCAGGGAGTATGGAAAAGATATCTCATCACTCTGGTTTGACAAAAAAGTTGTTGTTATGTTGTGTTGAAGTGCTGTGTTTAGAAAATCCTCAGGATAGTATCTGAAATGAAAAAAAAACTTGACCTTTATTTGTAACTTTTATTTTCCAGTGAGTGAGTCAGAAGGAAGCAGTGTAAGTAATTTGAAGATTGTTGGAGTTGCTTCATCTGTTAGTTCTGAAAATGTTGATGGCAAGGGAGATAAATCACTTAAAGTATGTTGAATAACCTTAATAGATTTTATTTGTTTTTCCAGCTGAAAAAGTTTATACCAGATGTACCCTGTGGAACAAAGTTGAAACACTCATGTGTGCACAGAAAAATAGCATTTATTATGTGTTGCATACTGTGTATTATGTGTTTCAGCTGTAATATGTAAAATAATTTTGCTCTTCACTTATGCATCTGGTACAAACAGACCTTATTCAAATGGAAAAAAACATGAATTTGAGCTTAGAATATGAACTGTTGATATTTTATCTTCGTCATCATTCTTTAGTGTTTTATTGTGAATAAATTAACATAAAAAACAAACTGATGGAGTGCATTAATATTAGGTAGTTGAAGTTTGCTAGCCCTCACTTAAACCTAAACAAATTAAGATGTTTAAATGAGATTGAAAGACTGTTGGTGTAGTTTAAAGCAAATGGTTAAAATTTGATTTTTCAACTGCTAAGCTTTGATGTTGAAAGGGTTGTTTGCTTATGTCCTATCATCAATGTTGATAAATTTTGAATTTTTATGATCTAATTGTGAGTGTTAAATTTGTCAAACATTGGATCAATTACTTTTTAAACTGAGTCAGAAGTTTAGTTTATAATGTCTCATGTCTTTGAACTTGCTGACTGTAAGCTAATAACTGCAATATAATCTATATACTAATGTCTTGGCTTGTTAAGTGAAAGGCATTTGTGCATTGTGCCATGTGACAGTCATCTTTGAGTATTACTAGTAGTTAGTTCTTTTGTTTAGTTAATACAGGCTGTCAACCAATTCCTATATTCCTATATAACTCCTATATTTTGGGTCAGAATCCTATATTTTGAAAAACCTCCTATTTTTCCTATATTCTCCTATATTTTAAAAAATATTCCTATATTATTTTTTAAAAAAATTGTCGCCAAAAATGATAAGAGTTAATATTGCTTTGATACTTTGATAGTTCAAAGTTAATGGTTTCGTTCATCTGTAGAGTAGACACTTTACGCTCGATGTCAATGAAATGGGCATTTAGGATTTGACAATTGATAAAAAAGAAGTAACAGTTTTAACATATTTTATCATTATAATCTTTAACATTAACCTATTTGGAGTAGAAAATACGCATGGGAGATTTATTAAGGACTATGCTGAAAGTTGTCATTGTTTAACGAAAGGTAGTATAAATGTAAAGTAAGATACGTTAAACTTTTTAAAAAAAATTTCTAGAACAGATGGACAATAGCAAATCTTATCAATAATTATTAAAAGGAAAGTCTTTTAATAAAGTAAGTATTATTAAAAGGTATTTCATAGCATGATGGTAAACTACATGACAACTATTAATATACTTCTTACGGAATGAAGTTCAATTTGTCCTTGATTTAACAATAAACACAATATTTAATTTTTAATTTTATTTGAATGTGTTTCTAAATCAATTCGTTTTATTCAGGTAATACTCACGTTAATAAAACAATACAACCAGAGCACAAAAGTCAATGTAAGAACACACTAAAACCCAGTTCAAATGCTGCTAATATGTTTCTAGTGTAAGGTTTAATCACTTAATTTGTACAAGGTAAATTATAATGTATCTTACTAAAAAAGTATTGACATATATTAAGGGTAAATGTAATCAAAAAGCAAAAAATATGCAATCATTTGCTTACAAACATTTCAAAAGGATAATTCAAAATTAAACTTAGTTTGTTTAGACAACAATCAAACGTTCACATATGTAAACCTAAAATGGTAACGTATGTTACTTTTTCAATTCACATAAGTTCCACTGCCTTTTATTTTAAAAGACATACTCCTTTAGGCACAATTTATGTTTCAAAGCAAAACAATGCTTGCTCTTTTGCTTCAAATATGTTTATCTGTCAGAAAAAGACATATTTATTTGATTTTTCTGTAGACATTTATTTTGTATTTGTTAACGTATCTTACTCATTTATCAAAAGCAGTTCATGACTTATGAGTTCAAAATATCTGGTCCATTTTCATGTAACTTTACATATTATCTAGTTCTGTAGAAAGCTGCTGTCAGTTTTATTGCAACAAAATAGTCGATTTGTTTTGCAATGAGGTAGAGGCTCTACTATTTGTTTTAAAAGTCTCACTATCTAAATATTTTTTCAGCTTGTCCTTTCGGCTGGTGTACTGTTTTGGACTGTGGCGTTGTTGTTTGTAATTAAACTTTTTCGATTACATTATTTGCATAGTGTTTCTTGAGTTTCTCTGGTAATATGTCAGGAACTATACATGCATCATTAAGTTTTAATTTGGTTTTAGATCCTGGTGTGCTGGACGATGTTTTGTTTTCATTAGTTTTAGTCGTATGGTAATTCCTTACAATCTGAATTCATGTTAAGACTTTTGTTTATTTTTCTTTTTGTAAAAAGGTTTATAATTTTGTTTTAGTGCTTTCACCTGATCATTTCAAGACCAACTTTTGTATGCCGCTGACCTTGGTCTTAAATCTACAAGGTGGCCCTTTGTTTTCCTAGGTCACAAATAGGCATTTAAAAAAAACAATCTTGTTTTGTCTATTTGTCGTGTGCATTGGTTTGATGTGCTTGCTCAAACTCCATTCAGTACTTTTTCAATATTGAATTTACCTGATACCTTATCTTTTTTCTCATGTAAACATGTAGATAGTACTAGGTGTGTAAAAGCCTCATTTGTAATGCATTCTTCTGTTGTTTTTTCTAAATCATTTGGAATATTTGCAGATAAATTTTCTTTTGTTGAACTACTCATTGACAGTTTATTGTTACTTTGGTTGTTATAGCATGTGCTCCATATTCAGGAGGAATGTTTGATCATTTGTCATTTTTCATTTCTCGTATCCTTGCTGGTGACATTTGTAGCAAAAAAGTATACTATCTCAAAACTATATTGTAGTTAAAACAAATACCCTATGCAGGGACAACACAAAATCAACTGTTTTTGTCCCTTTGGATTAAAGTTTTCATCAAAAAGTATGTTCAATGAGGGACAAAACTTTTGTTTGAGGTACATATAAGTTGGATACATCATCTAATGAGAAAAAATCTCAGCTACCTTCTGTTTTTAAAAAATGTGGGCCAAAGGACAGTGAAAATTTGAAAATGCCCACTTAGCTGACATTGAGTGTTTAATCATTGACTATTGTAAAATACAGTAAGTGAAAGGTAGTTATTGTAATATTAATTATATGTATATATAGTAGCAGAAAATGATACTATTTTAAGTTGGAAACTCCTATATTTTGCCTCTAAAAATGTCCAAAACCTCCTATATTTCTTGCAAAAATGTTCCTATATTCCTCCTATATTTTGGAGATGATCTGGTTGACAGCCTGTTAATACAAAAATATGTTAGCTTAATTGTATAACAAGTTCTTACAACTTATATTAATAAATCTTAAGTCCAAGTTCTGAGCTTTTATGATGAAGTTTGCCACTGAGAAAACAATAACATAAATTTTGGATGTCAATTGATCCAACATAGAGCTTGCTATCCAATGATAACCAGTTCAACATTGTAACCACTCAGCCTTACTTGCTTTGTTAACCATATGTTTGGTTTGTTTGTTGTTTCAGTCTGAAGGCACTACAGAGAACAGTGACACCCAACAAGACAAGAAACCAGTTTTATCTAAAGCTAAAGGTAATTTTGAGTATTTTGTTATGAGAAACATATATAAATTGACCCATGTGAATGTCAAAATTATAGCTAAAAAAGCAAGATAATGTTAGGGCCTGAAAAATCAGACAGTACCTTTCACTTAAGAATACCTTTGAAATCTGTGGTCTTGATAATAACTTAGTATGCTACTGTCAATTAATTATGAAGATAATCAGAATAAGTTGATAACAAGTTAATGTGCCATTTGCTTAAGCATGGGCAAAATATGGTCAAATTTCACTTTAGAAACCAGATGATTTTTGTTTGCCAACCATTTGTAAAAATACATTGACTGATAGAACTAATTCTCAAACATGTATCTTTGCAAATTTTTATTTGTTCTGTGATCATTTGGATGCATGAATAATAAATAATTATACTTTTTGAAATGTATGTGAGTTAATCTGTGAGTTATAGATGTATACCCTCATCATATATTATTACCTAATGCTCTATATAAATGTCAATTTGCTATTTTTAACTGTTTTTCAACTATTTTGAGTGAAACCGGATTAAACCTATTATGTTATACTGCGCAACACCACTGCGCATGAAACAGTTTTGACTGTTGCCCTCGCGAGCGAACTGTTGCCCTCACGTGCGAACTGTTTCATAGAGTGCAGTGCCAAGGGAAGTAACCGCATTAAAAAAAAGAAGCGTCCAATGAGCGAGATCATTGCAAGCGTCTTTAGAGTTACCAAACAAAAAGTAGAAAAAAGTTAATTCTGTTGAAAATATCTAGGATATGTCACGGTTTGAAGACATTGAAGAGAGGGATCTCGAACTTTTGCTGAGAATCGGGACTCACTAAGCACACGTAATGTCATCAGCTTCTGAAACTGTCTTTATTGCCATGTTATATCTGTACTTGCATTAGGTAATAAAACACTTATTGCATGGGTGTTTGGGGAACAGTCAAAACTATTATTCCTCGGTATCCAGGGCTCATCCTGGGGTGAAATTTTAGGGAGAAGTGACTTCTCCCTCCAGCTGAGTTAGGGAGAAGTGGTCCCGTTTATGGGAGAAGTTCTTACGCGCGTCTAATACCAAAAGTAATAGTCTATATCAGTAATGAGTAGTTTTGGTCTTCTAGAAGAACAAGTTTTGATGATTGTTTTATCATTATTCTCTATCTTTGTTCTCCAACAATACTTAGTCAAGATGATGTTTATTGTGTGACCCAGTGATTACAATAGCTTTGCTGTTGTAGTTTTTTCTACAAGATTACCAATTTGCACTGACTTATGACCCAGTGATCTATCTCATTCTCAATATATTCATACTTTGTTCTGCAAAGGTACCATGCCTCATGTGTGAAAAGAATCCTACTCTACAGTGAAAACAACAAATAATTTATAAGTAATAATAGTTCCAATTTTATTTTTGCTTTGATATCAACATAATAACAAAATAAATAAGCAATAATACTAAGGATATAAAAAAATAGCATGTTCTGTCATGATGAACATTAATAGCAAGCAGTACAAGTTGCTCTATATATATCAATGAGTTTTTTAATACATCATAATGGCCTATATAGCAACTTTTATAACATGACACATGGTCAAATAATAAAGAGCAAACACTACTAATTTTCTTTCAACATTAGCAACTATTATTAAGAGCACACATTATAATTTTTTCTTTCAAAAAATATGCACAGCACATAATCAAGCAAAGCACACTGCAGTACTAATCAAATATATAAATAAATCATAATCATGCACATGATAATAATATATGTTCATTGGTGGAAGTTGAATTTGAAAGTCATGACAATATTTAAATCTGCATTCAAAATACTGAAAAAGACAGTTTGCATTTAAATAACATAGATTCATTTTTTTCCCAAAATACTGTTATCATTTTTATGCTGAAAACATTCACTAGCAATATATACCATCAGGTAATAAAGGACACATGTCTACATTTTAAATAAAATTCTTTTCTTCTCAAGCTTCCACTTCTGTAAGGCTCTATTAAAGTTAAAAGCGTTCATTGCTGGACCATCTTCCGATATTCTCATTAAATCATCAAGTGTTTTATTATTCATAGATGTTCTCAAGCGTGTCATGATACGGTTCTGGGTTGAAAACCCTCTCTCACACTTAACACTGTTCATAGGTAATACAGTGACACACTTCAAAATTGTTACCATATTTGGAAATTCATCATTGTATTTTTCAGTGAATATTTTGCAGATACTGACTAGGGATTCATTTCTGTAAGAACACTTAATAAGATTTTTGTAGTGTCTGTACTCTGATATACATTCATTCTCACTGCCTAGGTGTTGCTTGTACTGGTTCACAATGGTGAGGAATTCTTCATTGCCATACTTGGCAACAGATTCAGTGTTGGTTATGTTTTGAGGAACTAGCACACTCATGGATGAAATGATTTCTGAGTCCTGAAACCTGGCTTCTAAGTTCTCTATTATTTTATTCACATATGCAGGAGCCACTTTTTCTAGAATATTTCTTTGTTGGACATAGTATTTCAGTTCTGGTGCAAATCCATGGTCATTCTCATCTTCATCATCAGAATCAGACTCACTTCCACCAAATCCTTCAAACACAACATTCTCCGATATTCCGAACTTAACTGTAGCACTTTCTGCTTCCTTTACTGGTCTTGTGTATGTTATACTATCATCACTTTTCACAATAAACTCATCAAGTTTACTTACAAAGACACCGTCAACCTCTAAAAGGTCTCTCAAACTGTCACAAGTACTAAGGACGCGCGACTGAACACCACTAAAGTCTAATGTGTCATTCTGAAAATGCTTTGAGAGCCTTATCACATATGGAAGTACATCCATTAGGAGATGAGTGAATGCTATGAAGCGGAACTGGCTGACCTCAGTGTAGAGTCCCTTAGCTGTGTCATCGAGTGTTGCTTCCCTTTCAAGGCACATAACCAAAGCTGGGTAGGACCTGTAGATGGCTTTCACAGCGGACTCCATACTTAACCATCTTACAGAGTGGACCTCAGAGAACTTAAGCTCTGGCAGGTTAAGAATCATTTGAATGTCATGAAGTCGGTTTGATCTTAGGGCAGAATTGCTGAAGTATCTGAATATACTGGACACTGTTCTAGAGTAGCTGTTGATCTCTGGGATGTCTCTTGCTGCCTGAGATGTGGCTAGGGCTGTTCTGTGAGCAGCGCAGTGGACCCCAACAAGACTAGGAGAGTGCTTCCGTAGTAGAGTCACCACACCCCCTGTCCTACCAGTCATGACACTCGCCCCATCTGTGCTGATGCCTACCATGTTGGAAATGTCAATATTCTTCTGCTTAAGTTCATTAATGACCATGTCCACAATGTTCACAGCACTAGCAGATCCAGTTTTAATTTGTTTGTTTGACAATAACACATAATCCAGTCCATCATCACCAACACATTGTGCATACATTAACAGTCTTTTCTTGTTAGCATTGTCTGTACTCTCATCTAAAATAAGTGAGTATACTCCAGATTTCAGAATAGCATTAACTTTATCTTCCAGAATTACTGAACTTATAGCAGACTGAAGTTGTGACACACTTTTATTGCTGCAGTAACTCACTTTGGTATCTTCTGATAGTAATGTCCCATAGTCAGCTCCAACAGAGCTGGCAAACTCAAGATGGTGGCGGAATTCTTCTTTCGGCAACTCACGCTTTCCAATGTGGTAGTTTGATCCCCAGCTCGTCGTCTTTGTCAAGTTTGGCTTCTACCATCTTCTGGAGCGCCTTCTGTGGTTGGAGGGTAGACCTTGCAATAGCATCAAGGTGCTTCTGGGCTGAAAATATAAAAATGCAACAAAATTAGTTTTTGCAATTGTATTCTGTTGTTATATTACATACATATCGTTAAAATAAAACCATTTATTTGTTAAATTGTATTTCTTTTCATAAAATATGACCTGCTCAGTATGCTTTTTCAGCTCTGTTTCTCTCAAATCAAGATAATAATGTCTTTATATAGACAAAGCAGTTTAGATTTTTCCAGAATTTTCTTTAAACCAAACTAACACAGCAAACACATTAACAATTAGAAACGTTTAGATTGTTCCAGAAAGTTCAATGTCTTATAAACAGCATACTTACAAGTAGCATGACGATCATGATTGGTAGTTTTCGCGGGTACGTCGTGCCCGCGAGCATAAGCACTGTCAAACTTAGCATTTCTACAGAAAGAGCAATGCCAAATGCCCTCACTGTCAACAATATACCAATCGTAAGATTTCTGTGAATTTGACTTTTTGAACTTTTTTTGCGGTGTGCTAACAGACTCAGTTATATCATCAACTTTACGTTTACTACTACTTTTGGGCACTTCGCCCTTTAACCACGACGTGAGCGACATTTCAATATCAACTTAACTTAGATGTTTAAAGATTAAAATCTATCAACAAAGTGATATATTTTTCATTAAAAATATTGTTCTTTATCAAAAATAATGACAATTTTAATTGACTTACATTGTTTTCGGGACCTGTGAAAAACACGCTAACACATTTCTTTACTCTCGCTTAGACCGACTGCACGCTGTATTGTTAAAATAAAGGGGTACTAATTATCAAAGTCAATCATGTTTATTTAATCCTCGCGTACGTGTCATAAACACATGATTTGCTTGATAAAGTCGTAAAATTGCCAAGGGCAACGTTCAACTCGAGACTGCTAGATGAATGTATACACTCTCATTGCGTAACGCGTCCTGATTGGCTAATGGGTTTTCTCTGTGGCGATAACGACGCTCTGATATACTAAAGGTGACATGTGGGCGGAGCGAATTCGATTATTGACGTCGGCACGCTTGTGCGGCTGATTTTATTGATCGCCGAGATCTGAAATTCTCGGCGAAGTGAACTTCGCTTTGATGTTCTGATAAGGCGAAATGGGAATACGCAAGGCGACATTATCGCCCGAATCGCCCTCGCGGCCGAGCCCTGGTATCAGGGACAACATTAAGAACTGTTGCTCTCGGCCTAACGGCCTCGGGCAACAGTTCTTAAGTTGTCCCTGATACCTCGGGAAAATAGTTTTGACTGTTCCCCAAACACCCATGAAATAAGTGTATATTGATGTATTCTTGTTCTAGGTGACGAAGATAATGATGTCATAGCTGTAAAAGAAGAGAAAAAACCTGTACCAAAGAAATCATCTAAAATACAAACATGTATTGTTTGTCATAAGGTAATGTAGTTGTAATGTTAAGTCTGTTCAACTGTTAGTGGCACATACATTAATCCCACTGATTTAAATGCACTAAATCATATTATGATAATTCCTGTTCATAGATAAGGATAACTGTTTTATTGATAATGATTACTGATGTACTGTAGTGAGTATTTAAATCAGTGGGTTTATGTATGTTCCACTGAAGACAAATAAAATTTAAGAATGTAAATTTGCGTAGATATTCAAACTTATTTATCTCTTATTTTATGATGATCTTAGCACACTTCAGCTAGACTATGCTTTTTCACATATTCATTATAGTTAGAATCTGTCATAGTGGTTTTAATATGTTTTCTGTATCTTAATAAAGAGTAGTTTTATCAGTTTTTAGCATATTGATATTGCATTTTTTAAGCTATTTAAACTGCTGGTATCATTTTGTATGATTATTGTTATTTGATTCTTTGTACTACATTAAAGATTTTTTCTCATGTGGTTGTTGTCTGATAGGAATTTAAAACTTTCTTCGATTATAGTCATGACCTTAAATTTCTTGTCTGATTCAATTTATTATTTAGTAAGGGCAAAATTGTCTGTCTTGCCTACCTGAAATAAGTAATTTTCATTAGTCTGAATCAATTTTCACTTGTCCCAGTAAATTTTCACTAGCCCCAGAGCTTTGGGATATTTGGTTTAAGCTGATTACTGTTATTACTGACCATTGATAAGTTTAGTTGATTTTTCAGGGAATTAAGTTTACCAACATTAAGTCTATATACATTTTGTAGATTTGTATTGATAAAATATAAATATTCTCTACTACACAGGTTGTGAAATGTAAATACAATATTGTAAGAAATGGTGATGTCAAACATTTGTGTGATGATAATTGTTTTAAATGTTTCCGTGCCGACCCTACTACATATCTTAAACAAGCTGAAACAAAGCCTACTGATAAGCCTACAGCAGTGTCAGAGAGTCAAACCAAGGAAAGTAAACAACCAGAAATAGCACCAAAACCAGTTGAAATACAACCACCTACTCCTGCAGCTAACCAGGTATGTTGTACGGAGACATGTAGAATTTCGTGGATTTAGCGGAAAAGAGTCGTAACTCAGTAAAAGGAAAGAGTGACTTAAGACCGTTTTCTGCTAAACCCTCAATTTGTCTAACATTTGTTATAGACTATATCAGGAATTCAATTATTTAGGGGTTTTCCTCTGGCACAACCAAACTTTCACTGCAATAAAATTTTGTGTACAAAGAACATTAATTGAGAATTTAATCAGTGTTATCAAGCTTTTCAGCAATAATGTGTAAAAACTTTGTACTACGTGTGCACAGACGAAAAAAATCCATAAATTGGTGTTTCTAATTGGGTCTACTGAGATCATTTACAAAAAAAATAGTTGACTTACATAGTCTGCCTTGTATTACATTGGTGCATACATATTTGCAAGCACAGGCCATCAGGCGTTATAGTATATACTGCAGGTCTTAAGGCTACTGATGTATAGCTTAAGTGGATGTATTCTCATTTGAAAGCACAGGCTGTCGGCGTACATATTGCTGAGCTTAAGGCTATTGATATATTGCTGTCAAAATCTTCTTCTCCAATCTTTACTCCTCTTGTTTTGAATTGAATAGATGGCAACTTGGCAATTATCCACCCTTGCAGATTTTCATTTACAGTTTGGTTAAATGAAACAATCACGAGATAATCAAGGACATTGGCAATAGGTCTGAGTTGTCAGGAATCAAACTGGAATCACCTTATCTCAAAGAATGCATAATATCATATGATTACTGATCAATGAGAATCCTGTGTGCAAATGAGTTAGATAATGTACCAGTGTATTTGTCCAGTCATTGCCTTTAATTTTATCAAGAACTAGCTGGATTTATCATGCTGTATAGTAAAGGGCAAACTTATCAACTGGCTTGACTATATGAAATATTATAAGGAAATTTCACAAGCCCAAATCAATTTTCACTCGCCCCAGGCTTTGGGCTAGTGGGTTAAGGCAGACTGTCTAGACTAAGGATTTAACATTTTAAGAAGTTGTCACCTAAAACTGCAAAGGCATGATATGATTGGGTTTTTTTTGGGGGGGGGGGGGGTTAACACTAGCAACACATTGTATAGGTCATATAATATAATCAGTCAACCTGATCGGGCGGCAAATGGTTGATTAATTCACAAGAAATGTTTCATTATATTTATTGTATTTGAATTTATAGTTCATACCAATAAAGCACCTTGGACACAGTAAAAGAACTTTAAGAACTAGAGGTTTCAAAAGTGTCACAGTCCTTGACATAAAAAAGGTTTTAATTTGTTAAAGAAAATGTTTGTTTTGAAATTTGGTTTTGTGTTACTTTAATGCTTATTTCTCAACCTGCTCTGTTAGTTATATATAAACGTTATTGTTTCAAATTCATATTGTTTTGTTTTATTAACTTGTCACAACTTAAATAATTACACAGATACTAAATGTGTTATTATACCCCCACTGTTTTACCCTTGTCCATGCGTGTGAACGTGCGTGCGTCCGTTACAAAATTTCCGTCGCAGTTTTCTCAGCAACTATATCATGCATCAGCCTGATACTTTGCATATTGCTTCATCCCATAGTCCCATGTGGTGTAAAGCGATTTCATGCTCCTTGCTCATCTACTTCCTGTTTGTCGCATATTTTTAGATTTTGGCGGGGGTATCACTAGTGAGCATTAGCTCACAGATTTACTTGTTTTTTTGTTTTTTTCTAAGTTGGTATTTAATTGATATTTAAAATTGACTCATGATTATACAGTTTATCATTGAAGTCAGGGGAATGAGAAAAAGAAGAAGATCATTGAAGTCAAAAATAACACATTCAGTGATGGTGTAATTATTTATGACAGGTTTAAAAACAAAACATTACTTCATTAAAGTTATTAACTATTTTATGCATGTTTTGCAATGTTAATTAGGGTCTGTCAGCACTTGAACTTGGTTAAAAAACCACCCCTTTTAAGTAAAATACCTTATAAGTATTTATAGTACCCACCAAAAGTTTGGAGACAAAAGAAATTTTCTACAATTCTTGAATTTTGATGACATGTTTTTGCTGAATCATTAATTTTAATATATCTTAGCTTGGTTTCTGATAAAATGAAAACAAATTGCATGAATGCAACACATTTATAAGATTCAGCAACTGACATCCTGAAGCCTCCAAAACCATGTTTATCGTAATTATTTTCCTTAACATAATTATTATGCTAGTTTTGCAGTCTTCACTATAATAATAATAATCACCAAAATATAATGCAAAACTTCAAAGCATTTCAAAATAAACAGTTATCAAATTGTAGATAAAAGCTATTCAGCAGGCATAGAATTTGAAAATGTCTCTAGACTTTTGGTGGGTACTGTATAGTGTTTTTGATAAAACTTGCTCTTAAAATCTCATGATTGTTGTATGAATAACATGTCTAAATGCAAAATGTAACTGAAATAATTTAAGTTCTGATGGCCAGCAGTTATTGTACAAAATTGTAAAGTTGGCTTAACATGTCAGGGCTCGAATTTAACAAAAATTGGACTTGCATTTTTTGCAAGTTGATTTTTTTCAACTCGCAAAAATGAAGGAAATCGCTCACATTTTTTTTCCACCAATTCCTAAAAGCATACATAGTAACTATTCATATATGCAATATAAAAACAACATAGTACTATATGTTTAACTATAGATAGAACAAGAACGTTATTGTTGGATAGACAAAGAATATGAAACATGTTTGTACTGTGAATCTTTAGTTAAAGCTATCAATCTATCTGACTGTTTCAATGCTGATATGAGCCTCATTAGTTTGGACAGAAATATTTTTGCAGCGAATTCAACTTGCGAAAATGTGCGAGTTAAAATACAAGTTACTCGCAATTTTCAAAATCAACTCAAAAACCCAACAATATCTGTTTTTTGTATATTACAGCAGACCCAAGTATACAAGACATGTACTGTATGTCAGCTGATGAATGTTCGTACATCAAAACCATTCCTAAATTGGCAAGGTCTAGATTTCTGTGGAGAAGAATGCCTTGGAAAGTTCCAGTATGGACTGGGTAGTAACTGTAGCTACTGTTCTGGTCCTATCTTCCCAAATAATAAAACCAGATTTTGTTGTCGTGTTGGAAATGATGTGAAACATTTTTGTTCATCAAACTGTCAGTCTGACTTCATCAAGAGAATGAAACTGTGTGCATTTTGTAATAAAGATCTCACTCAAGTTAAGGATTCCTTTATGGCCCCAGTTGGTAACCAGGGGACATTTAAGGATTTCTGTAGCCAGTCCTGTTTGCAGAAATTTGAGGAGAGAAATAATAAGGATAAAGCATCAGAGCAAGCAGGACATAAAACAGCTGTGGCCCCTGTAGGGGATTTTACTTGTGCAGTTTGTAGTAAAGTGGGCCCAGTGAAGCATGAGTTTAAGCTAGATTCTAAGTTAAATAGGCTATGTAGTGATCCCTGTTTCTCAGCGTTCCAGTATGCAAATAAGTTGACATTGAATACATGTGACAACTGTAGCACTAACTTGAACTCTGAGATGCAAGCTCCACAGTATGTGCAATTTGAAGGACAACAGAAAAGATTCTGTAGTTTTATGTGTGTAAACTCTTTTATAAATAGTAATAAAAAGACTGTGCTTTGTGCTTGGTGTTCTACAAAGAAAAGTAATTTTGACATGATAGAACGTGTAGATGCTAACAGTAAATATCAACTCTTCTGTTCACTGAATTGTCTATCATTGTACAGAGTCAATCTACAGGCTAGTTCAAATCAGGTAGGTTTTTAATCATTCATTTTTGTTTAACTTTTGTTTTGTAAGGTTTAAAGCCTTAGCAACACATTGTGTAGGTCATAGCACAGTGGTCAGTCAACCCTTCACCATTACTAGAAAGGCTAAATCTCGGCATTTAGCTGTTAACCAGTTACTAGGCTTATACATGTGTACTTCAGTCAGTGACTGACAACTGTCCTACATGATTAAGAATCAGTGGTAGGAGGGAGAATGGCTGGAGAATTCATTTCATGACTGAACTCCACTAAAAGAATTTCCGGTCTGGGAATCAAACCCACAACCCCTTGATTAGTAGCCGACTTGCATGCTACCTACTGAGCTAGCTTGGGGGCTTTGTTTAACTTTAAGTTTATTTGCACTTATAATAATCATAGGTCTGTACACTGGACTTTCTTCCTGGTTGATAACTGAGAAAGAAAAACTGTTAGGAAACAACACGTCTTTCACCAGGAGTTTTTCAAAAATTTTATTGTATCCACTAGTTTCAGCGTTATTGCCTTATTTAGAATTAAAATATACAACAATTTTTTTTTTTAACCGAAGTATTAAAAAAAAATCAACCCTGTCGTGATGTCATAGTTGTAAAATATGGTTGGTAATGTTGAACTACTGACTGTGGCAGGTTATACTCTAGTATGAAATTGCAAGAAATTAATTTTTTTTCTCCACATGTGTAACAGATGTCAGCTCCTTGTTAATTGAAGGTTAGTTATGGTTAGATTACGGTCAAAAGCGAAGTAAATCTAGTGAGGTGGACCTATCATTTGGTTTGTTGAAAGTCATGTAAAAAAGGGAAAGACATTAAAATTTGAAGTAGCAATAAAGATATGGTCAACATGTTGTATGATGATAATGTCATCAGTCCCAACATTTTTTAGAATCAATGGTGATATGAATTTATCTTATAATTGTTGAAGGCAGTTTTTATTAGTACTTATATGAGACAATGTGAAGTGCATTTTCTCTCCATAATCCAAGGTAATGTTGTTTACCTAGCAGTGCTCTAATTCATCATGCACTCATGTATTCTCTAATATTGTAATGTACAATTTAAGTTAAATTAAGTTCTGGTCTGCAAAAGCTTAGGTGATAATTATAAGTGTTAATACTGATTTCAGCATTTTGAGAGAAAAATTCTCTTATGTGATTTATATAAAATCTGTCTATTTCAGTATTTTAAAAGTTGTTTTTCAATATTTTCAGAACTCTCAACTCCCCCCCCCTCCCCGTGTTCTGTCATTAAGTTATGTAGTCAAATATTTTAATACTGATTTCAGTATATCTTTACATAAATCATGTAAAATCTGTCAGTATTTCAGCATTTTTCATTTTGAAAATTGGTTTTCAGAACTCTCAACTCCCCCCCACCTCCCCATGTTCTGTCAATAATCTATGTATTCAAATATTTCAGTCTGTAGTTTGTGATCAATGTAGGAAGTATGTTCCAGCACAATATCATTTAACAATGAGTGATGCTTCCGTGAGAAACTTTTGTTCTTATGGTTGTGTCATGCAATTTCAACAACAATTCCAACTTCCAGCAAAACAGGTAATTTATTTCGTTATTTTGCTTTGTTTGAATTTGTACTTGTATGTATTGCTGTCCCTAGTTGCAGGAAAAAAACTCAACTTAGTGCAAGTGTGGCCAAGCGGTTTTGATGTTGAACTGATAATCATTGGATAGCCAGCTCCACATTGGTTTAAATTCCATCCAAAACCTACCCCTTTGTTCCCTTGAGCAAGAAACTCTTAACTTAAATCTAGCTCAGTACTGGGTGACCAGGAAGAAGACTCAAGAGAGATTAATCTAAGTTGTAAGAACTTGTTTCACAATTGAGCTAAAATAAGTTAGTATAAACTAAGCTATTTGTAAATGTTGAATTTAGAGATATTTTCAAATAATAGGAACTATTAAATGACTTTAAGGTTTAAAATCAGGCTTTGATGTTTCATATGATTACAGTTTAACAAGCATATTTATTTAGAAACTCGTAAAACTACTTTAATCAAATGCCTAATAGCTTTTTTAATACCTTGGACTAGGCTATTGTATGTTAGTAGACAATAAAGTCAGTGTACAAATGGTTGAATTTCTTTATATGGTAGGAGCAGTGGTCCAGTGGTAGGACGATCTTTAAGGATTGAGACAAGGGGCACTTCTAATTTCTTTGTGCAGAAGTTTACGTACAATTGTTTAACTCCCATTTAGATGTAAATGGGTATTGTGAGGGATCACCTGCCTGAAGGTGATTTCAATGATCAGGAGTTATTGTGCATAAATGTAAGTCGCCTGAATAAAAGCAGACTTTAAACCACACTTTAACTTCAACTATATCATTGTAAATTGTGAATCTTTCATTATCATATATTTATAATTTGTTATTTTTACATTAAAGAATTCATCTCAACCAAAGACTGTATCACAGTTAATATTACAACAAAAACAACAACAGACAACAACTACCAGGTCTGGACGTGTTGTTACTAAAGGTAGGTTGTATGGTGGACACACCGGTTCTCGAACCTCTAAGGACTCAATGAGCCATTTTTAATTAATACAACAATATTTTTAGAAAAATATGTTAAAAACACACCTTTTAACTTATGTTCCACTTTTCTATAATGTATTAGTTGATATTTTATTTAATACAAATCCAAATCATTCCAGAAAAAACACAACCATTTTCTGAAAACTGTCATAGTGGCTAAATATAGATGACCAAATTTCGAACCTCTACCGTATTTGGCTCTTTGTGAGGTCATAATCAGCTGTCACGTGACTTTATGAGCAAGGGCTACCTGCCATGTGCTTTTTTTTGTTATAACATACTTTTAAACACTATTTGATGGATTGTACTGACAGGGCGGAAAAAGGTATTAGGGATTTACTTGAAAATATTCACCATTACAAAATATTCATTCTAATTACCTGTTTCTTGCGCATTGTTCTCGTTTGACAGCTGTAGTTGCGTCTGTTGTTTACCAAACATTTTTGCACACGAGTTGATGACATCATACGCAATTACGTAGCAAAGTAAACAACTTTTTTATGAAAGGTTCAAGATCAGGTGAGGTTCAAGAACAGGTGTTTATACGATAAATTTTATTTGAGTATGAAAATGTCCTGAATATTTCCATAATTATAGTCCAACAATATTAACCTGAGCTTGATCTACCTAATTACAATAATTACTCACTTCACTTACATTATATGGCGAGTTTTGGTATGTGTGTGTACATTTATACACATGTTTATAACAATATATGTGACAGTAAATCAATCTAATAAACATGACATGTTTATTGTACTTTAAATTTTGAAACTCATTAGTCAATAAAGAAACAGTCCGAGATATTGTGGCACAATTTCTAAGTATTTATTCCAATAAAAACAAAATTGATTGTTCAGCATGTGTATTTTGCCGAAAGCTTCCAATAAAGCTCACTTTACAAACGAAGACAAAAATAGACAGTAAATACTGAGTTTAATATATTCTTGCATAAAGGTCAAGCTCGGGTTAATATTGTCGGACTATAACAGATTTGAATTCTCAATCACTGACACTTAACTTGTTTGTCCAAAATATAGAAATGTAGGAATAACTTGTTTACCACATTATTATTGTTCCTGGCCAACTATCAACAAATTTAATTTTAGCCGGGTTTTTCAAAAGGCTTCCGGTGTCTTTAACAATTGCGTTAAAGTTTTCAATTTAGCGTTTTCCTTTGTAAATTTTGCGTTAAAGTTTTTAAATCTGGCTTTCATGTGGTTTCCTCATTTCATTTCTTGTTCTAATGAAAACTACTAACTCTAAAACTATAAATCACTTGCAAAATTTATTTACTTGGCTAATGTACAAAGAGAAAAATAAAATTATTTCAACTTGTTTACTATGATCTATTTCAATCACTTTTCTCCTTTATTTAACATATACATGTGTTTTTCCTTTCTTCTCTTTCTCTCTTTTTTCCCTTTATTATGTATGTTTGTTTGTTAGTTTCTTTTTATACCCCCGCTTCGAAGAAGAGGGGGGTATACTGTTTTACCCTTGTCCGAGCGTGCGTCCGTGTGTCCATGCGTCCGTCCATTACAAAATTTCCGTCGCAGTTTTCTCAGCAACTATAACATGCAGCAGCCTAATACTTTGCATATTGCTTCATCCCATAGTCCCATGTGGTGTAAAGCGATTTCATGCTCCTTGCTCATCTACTTCCTGTTTGTCGCATATTTTTAGATTTTGGCGGGGGTATCACTAGTGAGCATTAGCTCACAGATTTACTTGTTGTTTTTTTTTTTTCAAATTGTATGTATTGTTTGTTTGTTTTTGTTGGGTTTAACGCCATAGCAACACATTGTATAGATAATATAACCGCGGTCAGTCCACCTACTCACTTCTCCTGGAAAGGCTAAAGCTCTGGATTTAGCTGTTAACCAACTACTAAGAACATATTCTCGTCAGTGACTGACAACTGCCCTTCATAATTAAAAATCATCGGTAGAAGGGAGAATGGCCGTAGAAATAATTTCATGACCAAGCTTCACAAAAGTATGCCCCAGCCAGGAATAAAACCCAGGACTCTTGATCAGTGGACTTGTGTGCTACCAACTTAGCTAGCCGGGCGACTTTTGTATGTATTGTATAGGCAAAAAACTATTATGTTTGTGCTTAAATAAGATATTGAACAAGAACTTGATATAGTATATAATGTAATGTAAACCTATTAAGAACTCAACATTGTTTGATTGCAGGTGCTAAAGTTGTTGCTAATGAACAACAACAACAGAAACCAGGTAAAAAAGATGGTGAAACATTCCCTGTTATATCCAATGTGAGATCATTAGCTCCTCCAGGTGGGTATTTATATTGTTTATATATCCCAAGCTTAGCACAAAACGGTCGTTACTCAAGTTAAAAAAGAGTGAGTTATGACTGTTTTGCGCTTAGCTTGCAATATGTACATGGCTCGACACTAAGGTCATCCGATTGGCCCTGGTGACCTATATTTGGGTTCGGTAACTTGTTACTTCAGATAAACATTTGATTTGGGCAAGCAAAACTAACATGTAGTTGTTTGTCCAAGTTGACGACGTAGTTTAAAAAATTAATGTTGATCCCTGATTATCTATGTTATAGGGCTTTACCTATTGATATAAATAGCCTTGACTGTGGTCTAGTGGTAAATATGCTGGATCTTTAAACTGGCAATATATAGAGGATATTCATCAACCTAGTGGGTAGGTCTATTTTATTTCACTGTGTATGCTCAGAAAATGTATTTTAACGAGTGGCAATGAGTTGCAAAGCCAGATGTAAAAATGAAATTTTTTACTAGTTGAAATAAAAAGACCTTATTACAAAATTGACAAGTATTCTGTTTCTTGCATGCTTTTATCTGCTTTCTGTTAGAGATATCTTAACAGAAATAATAAACAATTATTTACCCCGTAAATACATTGAATTTATTTTCCGCTTTGTTTACATTCGTCGTCGGAAGTACTAAAAAAGGTCACCGAGTGACCTTTCCATGCGTATATAAGAGCTACTCACGCCACGTCGGCACATTTATGCTTTGTCACTTGACGGTTAAACATCACTCTGTTCAACAATTAGGAAGATAAATAGGCATGGAAGATGTGGAGGCCACATAAAGAGCAGCTAACGTAAAGGAAGTTTTCTAGACGTATAGATAGTAAGGAGAAGCCGTAGGCTCGGCTTGGATAATTATACATGGCTGTACAAGAAATTATGGGTGAGAATATTTTACCTGTCGTTATTTTTCAACAATTCAATGTAATAAAGACTTTGCTCAACCTAAAAATCGAGGGTGTGGTGTAGAAACTAAGGAATAACACGATTTTCTAAGCGAAACTTTGCAGTACAGTCCCAATGTTGCCGCGCCATTTTATTGTATTTACATTCCGGGTCTAGATAAATCCCGGTCCGTTCCGGATACCGGACGACCGCTTTTCAGCATGCACACGTAGCCACGTGTATAGTTGTAAGGGGGAATGCGTCAGTTAACTTATTATAATTAATGATAATTATACGCTGGACAGATACCTTTATCATTTAAGCATATATAGTTGCCTACAAACTTTTGTGACACTTTCTCGTGCAGACCCACTGAAGAGCTTTATATAATATTCGATAAATAAGATAAGATAAGATAAGATAAATTTTATTTTAAGTCGGCAAGTATAAATAACAATAAACATAAGCTTAATCAAGCTTTTACAACCGACTGTAACATATTAATATACACAAAATAAATACAAGTTAAAACAATTTTAAATATGGATGAATAAAAAGGCACGATACAATTATTTTAAACTAAAATTGATTGAGGATCACTTACAACAAATGATATAGGTATAAAATATTAAACGTAATGAATAAATATATAAATACATAGACAAATCAAATGATATATAACAAATAATATAATAAAATATATGATGAAATAAAATATATGATGAGGCTGCTGATCCTGACCTGTTGCTGGCCTATAAAATAAATGTTTATTTAGTGTTGCTTTATCTATCAAACTTTACTGCACACGCTCATATCTGAGCATTATAGCAGGATGTAGAGGGGGCATTTAACTTGATCAAGCGCTTATAAAAATTAACATTTTTTAAAATTAAGTGTAAAATAAATATATGAATAATCAAGTAGCAAAGCCACATTTGTAGAATTTTTTTGCAAAATTGTTGGTCTCCTTTTTGTTCAGTAATCTATACTGAAAAACAAAGAACATAAAAGTTGTTTTACAGAAAACAATTGCAGTGTACATTGTTTTATAGGCTTTAGTATGTCAGATGCTTTATAGGGCCTACCCAGAGACTAAATATCTTATTCACTGCCATATTTGCACATAATTAAATATATTTAAAAAGAATAAAAATAATCATCAAAATTCAAGAATCATAGCAAATTTTCTTCATCTCAGACTCTTGGCGGTACGGTAACTATGTAGAAAAGGCAATGAAATTATTCAATACATGTAACTTGCACACAGACAGGGATTGTGCAATAAGTCTGGGGTTGGCATGAGTAGCTTATGACAAGCAGTTGAGACTCGGGCAACCTCATTACTGTTCAGGATAGTGATCAGAAATAAACATACATCTATATATGATTGTCTGTGGTGCAAATATTTAATGCAAAACATTAATGACAGTTCCAAAGGGAGCTAACCTGTGAGGATTTCAATAGGGCAGAACTGCAAGTACTCACATTCTAGTTATTATTGTGGTAAACTTAAGGCCAGCAAATGCCTTGCTTTTTCAAAAAGGAATGTTATTGAATCAATAAGGAAAAAAATTTAACCCTGACTTTAAAAAAGCATAATTTTCCTACTAAAAGGGGAAGAGGTAACACCAAATATGTCTAACAATTATTTAAATAATGATCACACTAGATGTACTAATGATAAAAACTGCTATTAAACCTTATGATAAAATAAAGCAGAATTATTAGAAAATGGGCACGGCTTAACTAAGGTATAGAACCCCTAATGAAATCTATGTATATGGTAGCTGAATAATTCTAACAATAGTCTTGTATGTACATTGTATTCATAAACTTTTATAGAGTAAAATATTTTATAATGATATCAACATAGCCTTTTTTAAACTAATTCAAAATTATTCTATTTTAATATACAAGGAAGGTAATTACTAAGTAATCTTAAATGTTTTCATCTTAATCTTCGAAATTGGAAGTTTTGCAAAAATCTAATCCAGGCAAAAGTATTTACATATTGTAATGAAAAAAAATTATCATTTTGTAAGCCGTAATCATACTACAGGATAATATAAGTTTTACTGTAAGTCTTTAGGGACATTATACCTTAACAAAAGGGCGTACCTCTATAATTAACAGATGGAGCAACACACTTCAAAAAGTATTACATGTATTGTATTTCATTCATGCATTCAAATGAACACTTAAATTTAAAATTTGTAAAAACATAGCTCTTGTTTAGATACAAACAGTTGATCATGGTACCTTGTTTTATGTTTACAAACAAAAAACTAATATGATTTCAGCGCGGACAATTAGTAATTTTATCGACATGCTTTTGCTCTGTAAATAGCCACAAAAAATAATTGAATCTGATAATTATTCACATGGTTACTGTGTAAGCTGTGATAAAATGAATGAAAAGTTCTTGTTTATAAATGGAATGATTTTTTTTTCCTCTTGTCAAGCTCGGCCGTATTTGGACAAGTTTTTGACTCTAAGTTGAAAAAGGTATATTTTATGTCAAAACCAGAGAATCAAGTGCACTTTTTAAATTTTAATTTTACAATTAAGTCTGAATGATTGATTTTAAATTGATTCACATACAATATACAAAGCAATAGTAATTTTGTAATTAATCGCCTAAAAATTTATGCATAGACTCGGACTCTGGTAAGACCTGCGTCAAAAAGAGATGCAAATATCTAAAATCAGACTACCAATTCCATGGATTCAGGCGTATTCATCTCATGTAGTAGCCAAAAGGGGAACCAATGTATGATCACTAAGACCCAACATTACGCCAGTCCAGTACACTATTTTCACCACGACTATTATACATGTTGAAAGGTGTATGTAGACAAATGACTGAGTCAAATTATACAATTAAGTTTAGTAGTTAAAGCAGTATTTAAATTATAAGAAATAACTCTGCAATTAACTTTGTCACCAATTACGGTATACATACCTAATCAGATTCAAACACGTGTATAGGCATTTTAAGAATCACAAGTAGGATACCGAGGGAACCACTAAATTATTTAGAGATTCGTTACACACTTAACATACCGACATTTAACATGTCCATCAGTCGCATTTTTGTTTCTATAACAACCAGAGAAAGTTAGATTTGTGGCATAGCCGTTCATTGAGGTGCTTTAACAAGAACATGTATTCTTTCACCTTTAAAATTATTTTAACACATATTTTGCCCAGTAATAGATCAGTTTGTCAGTTTCAACCTCAATAATTATAATAGAATGCAAAATCAGGAAAAGAGGTAGCGAAAGTTTGCCATGCAATTATCTTAAATGGATATTAAAAGAGCCTCCAGAATTGGGCCAATAAACCCCGTTGACTTTCAATTATGAGGTAGGCTATATCAAAACAAATACTCTTACGGGGAAACCTTGCAGCAAAGGACTGCTACGTGTAAAGCAGTCACGAGAACTGTTATGAACTTATGATCATGCATGTAAGATCTTAATGTGATCAAACCATTGTTACAACAAACGCCTAGTATTATTCAATAACCACTGTATTTTTAATCCTGGTGAATTAATAAGTTCCAGGAACAACGTTTCAGACCTGTTTATCTATAAGATGGCTAATTAATTCGTAATATTTTGCATCATTAAGAATATGAAACTGTCTGAATGAAACTTGTCTTACATGTATAATGAATATGCTAGCTGATAAATACAGTCATTTCGTGCTGGATGGTTGATAAGTAAATTCATGAATTACTATCATACGCACAACCCCATATGTTTAAAATTAGTACTATGTAGTTCGACAACAGCTTACCATAGGTCACATATCTGTGAACAAATACATTTTTCACGGTAATACAATTAAGTTAAAGCTGTAAATTAGAGATTTGTATTATTTGAAAATGGCAAATAGGAAAATTTGCCAAGCAGTTCTTATGCACATAAGAGAAGCAATGAGACTCATGATTTAGTACATGGTGCAATATCATAAGCATTATTTTGCTGAGCAATCCCTCAGTCGTATATATGGCAAATTTAACTGCAATATAACAAAACAAATGACGCTAGGCACAGCAAACATTTAAGAATTTATAGATCAACCTTTGGGTATTACTCCATTGGTTAAAACTGGTCAGGCCTTTCAGTCAATAGTTTTCTATATATGGTACTAACATAAGACTTTCAGGCGAAAGTCTACAAAAACAATAAGCCAAAGGACCGTACTGGTGTTTATATCATCTGAAAATCAATAAATCTATCATGGTAGATATAAGCTTGTAGGATAGAATTAAAATGCTTGGTTTCTTCAAAAAAGACAACTAATGATTTTGTAGGACATGGGCATTGCCTAATATATTCTGAATCTCATACAAACAGTAGCAAAGTTTTTTCAACACATAAGTGCAAAATTTATGATACCAAAGCAATAGTATTTAACATAGACTAAATATACAACCACAACAACTATTGATGTTGTCATTCTTATTTGTTTATACTTCTAAGGGGCGCTTAAATTGAAATAATCCGTAGCCCCTCCTCCCGATAATTTTGGGGTAAAATGCTTGGCATTTAGTGGCGGCAAATTCTCCGTCGGATAGGCACACGGCTGATCTCGTCACATCAAAGCTGGTCTTTACTGTGGGACCATGCCTGATCAGTCGCACCATATGCTGGTCCATACTGTTTGACCATTTGGATGGTCATGTCGCATCATTCTTATTGTACCATGGCTGGTCATATTCGGCCATGGCTGGCCATGTTAAATTATACCTCATTCTTTATGTTTGATCATGGTTGGTCATATGCCTGGTATTCGGAGACTACACTATCAACGGCTCAAGCCTAAATGCAATTGTTAATAATCTTTTAAAAATGTGTGCCTGTCCATGGGGAACAAGACATTCATTGAAACTTCCCTTGGTGTCTGTAAGCCGCTGCTCATTGCGCCACTTTAACATACATACTTGACAGCAAGTCTGTCTCAAATTAAACATGTTATAAACCATACTTTGTTGTTATGATTTATTGGTCTTAATGTTTTATCCAGTTTAAGCTTCACCTCAAAGCTGGAAAAATAATAAACAATTATTTACCCCGTAAATACATTGAATTTATTTTCCGCCTTGTTTACATTCGTCGTCGGAAGTACTAAAAAAGGTCACCGAGTGACCTTTCCATGCGTATATAAGAGCTACTCACGCCACGTCGGCACATTTATGCTTTGTCACTTGACGGTTAAACATCACTTCCCACCCACCCACCCTCGTTCTTAGAATTTTGTTGAACAGTGGAGCACTCTTGATTTAAGGCATTAAGTCAACCACTAAATAAATCTCACTGCTGCTTGGCCAGGGAATACCACCCTTGGCAACTCTCCTTTGTTAAGCTGGAAACTGAATGCAGTTATATAGCATTTACCAATTATTCATTAACCAAGTAGCAACAAGCACAGTAACTATATTATGCATACCAAATTTCAGAGTTAAAACTATGTTATATGTTTGGAGACATATATTTTATATTGTATAAGTTGCATTTTGCTTAATTTTGTTCAGGCAATAAATACTAGGAGCAAACTGTACATCCTAGATATTTAACAGGTATTAGTCTTGTTAAAATGTCATGCCTGACCCTGTTGAGACAAAACAGTATGAATATACTAAGTGCAAATAGATCACAATATAACCAAAAGAGATTTGTACATATCTCAGGTCAAAAGCACCTTCTGGTTTGAAATTCCAAGGACAAATGTAGCACACTGCGCTTCTGTATTATTTAGGAGCCCTAAAGTATTTTACAAAATACTGCCGAAAGAGTTTACAATTTCAGGTTGAGGAACACGATACACAGCTGTATGAATGAAGCATGAAGTCGAATGGATCTTGGATAATTGCATCTGAAGTTAAACATTGGAGATGAAGTTTAGAAATATTGTTTTAAGAACAAAACAAAAACCAGAAGCATAGACTCAAACATCAAGAGTTAGCCAATATTCTACATTAATAGTAACAACCTTATAAAGAAGTACCATCATTTGTACATTTAAAGGAAGTCTATGTTTTACCACCTAGAGCCTTAAGTTCTACAATGCACGTAGAACATTTACGCCAACAAACATGATTTATTATATCAGAATAACTTTGTTATATTAAAGGGGAACTATCAAAGCCTGATTCTAGCCAAACATTTAATCAAAGACTAAGTGAAGTGAGTGTGAAAATACAGTTCTTACTATCTTAGTGCCATTAGAAGTCTACTAACAGTTATACTTGAATATTGTGTTTATAACCACATGGTTTATAGTAAAAACTTTTAGATATGTGTATACGTATCGTTCATATAAACTTTGTCCCAGCAGAAGCCTACAAACTTAATAGTCCGTTTTTTCGCAGCTGTCATTTTGAATGGTATCATGGTGTTTTAGTGCTCACCATCACATTATCACCAGTGTTAGTCAGGGACCGCAGGGTTGCAGAGAGGTTGTTCATGTTTGACAGTTGGGAATAAACGAACTATTATGTGCGAATATATTGTTTCTTAACACAGTCATTATCATTTGAATGTTTATTAGAACCCCATCCAAAGAGCTGTATTGGAAGTCTTATACCTCAAGGTTTGGGGTGGATTAATTCCATATAAATATACTTTACAACAAGCAACCATTTATAGTAGGCTATTATAATTTGGTTTATAAACCAAACAGCTCATTGGAAGGAGTTCACATAAAGGTAGTGGCTTACACCATGAACAGGCTATTTTAGGCTGCATATATATTCGAAGAGGCAACCAAACTTCAAAGGTATTAGCATAAAATACTTAACATGTAATTGGTTAGAAATACTTAAAAATAGGCAAAGCTCATTTGAATACAGTGGTCTCAGATAAATACCAAAACTTATTAGAGGGAAATATTTAGACCATGGCTGGCTAATGCAAGCATGACCATTAACTGGTTAAAAGTTCATAATTTAACCGTAGTTAATTAGGTAGGGACACATAGAGTAATAAGTCCAGATTATATCTATCAGCATATGGAGTCTGGTTAGTAAATTACTACTCAGGTACTAGGTTGAATGTATCATTTAGACCATTACAATGGCTGTTTTCAGTTATTTGTCTACAATGTATCAATCAAACTAAAAAAAAATAATAATAAAGTGAATGCAAAACCATGGTTGGTCATTCAACTACGGGTGAGCTTTACTTTATTAATTCAACAACTAATGTAACTGCAAGGCACACGGCTGATCACGTCACATCAAAGCTGGTCTTTACTGTGGGACCATGCCTGATCAGTCGCACCATATGCTGGTCCATACTGTTTGACCATTTGGATGGTCATGTCGCATCATTCTTATTGTACCATGGCTGGTCATATTCGGCCATGGCTGGCCATGTTAAATTATACCTCATTCTTTATGTTTGATCATGGTTGGTCATATGCCTGGTATTCGGAGACTACACTATCAACGGCTCAAGCCTAAATGCAATTGTTAATAATCTTTTAAAAATGTGTGCCTGTCCATGGGGAACAAGACATTCATTGAAACTTCCCTTGGTGTCTGTAAGCCGCTGCTCATTGCGCCACTTTAACATACATACTTGACAGCAAGTCTGTCTCAAATTAAACATGTTATAAACCATACTTTGTTGTTATGATTTATTGGTCTTAATGTTTTATCCAGTTTAAGCTTCACCTCAAAGCTGGAAAAATAAAACTGCACAGCATTAATTTTCTCTTATAAAAATGACATCATCCATTGTTCATATTTTTGACAAAAACACTATATTTTACTCTAAAGCGTAGAAGAAGAATTATATCTTTATTCAATGTCATGGCAGTTGCTTGTTACAGCATTGATGTTCAGGTTTTTTGGAACTTGAGAAAGAGTTATTTTTTTTTTAAAAAGGCTGCCAAAACTATGGAACTCAATATTTTTTACCCAAGTTACTGTTGTGGGACAGATTAATGAAACAAACTCACTTGGTGGTACAAACACCTAATTCAGTTTTGATGATTACCAGTGTCTACAAATGTATATTGTGACTTTAAAAATCCTAGATGACCTGTTATTTCCTAGGCGATCTTCATTGCAAGTGATTGCACACTGTTTTAAAGGTACATTTTGATGAGATAGTACAAGTTAGTTGCAAAACAATTAGATGATTTCATTATTAATTCTCTATAAATACATGTATAATCCCTGCTAAATGTAAGCATATAATGCAGGGCTCGAATTTAAGCTCGCATACTCTCAAAATGCGAGTGGATTTTGAAAATTGCGAGTAACTTTTATTTTAACTTGAAAATTTTTGCGAGTTGAAATCACTGCAAAAATATTTTTGTCTAAATTAATGAGGCTCTATTTAGCATTGAAACAGTCAGAGGCAAGAAAGAGCACATGCTTATATTTGTGGGTAAATGTATTGTTATTCAAATAAAAAGGTCACACTCGGAAAGGTCCATTTAGCATTGAAACAGTCAGAAAGATCAATAGCATTAATTAAAGAATCGCAGTACAAACATGTTCTACATTCTTTGTCTTTCCCACAATAACAGACTACAACGGCATTGTTCTATCCATAGTTTAATATAGTACTATGTTGTTTTATATTGCATATATGAATAGTTACCATGTATGCCATTAAAATTTGGAGAAAAAATGCAAGCAATCTTTTTCATTTTTGCTAGTCGAAATAAAAACAACTTGCAAAAATTTGCAAGTTCAATATTTTGTTAAATTCGAGCCCTGTATAATGTATGTTAGACAGATGTTATCTATATATATTTATGTTATTTTTCTATAGTGCCTGCAGCAAGAACCAATGTTAACCAGTCAGTTGGTACTACTCAAATACCAACTCCAAAGGTGAGTCAGAAGGCATTATTACATTATTGAGTATGGTATTACTGTCTTTCAATTACCCAGTGGATAGAGTCCACCAAAATAGCCTCAATTTATGCAGTAAAAATTTCCATTTCACTGGACTGATTGTCCTGTGATGATGAAAGTTTGTCGTGAAGACTGGTATAAGCTTTAATGTTGGTAAATTTGCATGATTATGAAATTTAAACTTAAAAATACAACTTTTTATGTACTTTTTAGCCAGATTTAGAAAAAATTCAGCTAATAGTTTGGCGAAACACAGGAGGGGGGCGTTCGGGTGTCTGGTGTCGTTAACAATTGCATTAAATTTTTCAATTTAGCATGTATTTCTGCCATTAATTGTCAGATCTTATGAAACTTCATACAATGATAACGTACCATGTGATGAACAGAATTAGAAAGTTATCACAACTCTACCTGGCTTTATTATGGATTATTTCCCTTTGAAATGTTTGCGTTAAAGATTTTAAATTCAGCTTTAATGTAATTTCCACATTACATTTCTTGTTTAAAATTTTTTAAGTCTGATATGTCTACTGTGTGTTTTCTGCTATAGGTAGAGTGATACAATATCTTTGACATTTTGTTAAATGCATTTCTCAGATAATATTTTATTACTGTTTTACTAATCTTTTGATAGGATCATCAGAATTGATACAGGTCCGCACCACAGTGAAAGCAAACAAAATGTTGTTCTATCTTCTTGTGTTGTTATATTTTAGCCATCTTTTGCAAATATTGTATTTATGTAATTCAGGTTTCAGTAACAAGCCCAAACATGCAACAGAAGGTTATCATTCAACCACCACCACCGAAATCAATGAAAAATAAATCCTTATTATGTAAACCTATCACACAAACTAAGGCTACATCGTGTCGACCACATACACAGATGAAAGAAGTACAAACAGGTTAGTTACTTTGTACATGTTTAGTGTGAATGTATAAAACTTCTTGAATATAGTGTTATGTGGAAATGACCAGTTGCCTTTGATAGAGTGAAGTTCCATTACTTTAATTACATGCTGTTAGTTTTGCACTAACTCATTGATATGAAATGGCAGCAATCTTGTAGCTCAGATGTCAGTCACTGAGGGAAGGTATGTGCCTAGCAACCGATAACAGCTATTTCCATTGATTAAGCCTTTCTAGGAATGGTGTTGACCGACAGCTGTTATATGACCTATTAAATTTGTTGCTACAGCATTAAACCCAAGCAAGTAATAAAAATAAAATAAAGTGGTAGTATTCAACTCATAGATTATTACAGCTCACCTGATTCTTTTGACATCACTTACAACTAAGTAAAAACAACTTTAGTAATTGTACAGAGGCCATCAGATTGTATTGCTGTAAGTTTTTTTTATCTGATTTAAATGTGATGTAGGTCAGAATTAATCAGATTGAAAAAACATATAATCTCATGGACACTGATACTCGAAATATGGTCACTTGACAATCGAATGTCAGTCAATCTATTCTTCTGCTAACTACCTCAGTTTATGACTGCAGCTAGTTGAAAAATAAAATCCCGGATTTGATTGATTGATTTGATAATTATACGCTTAGTATCAATTCTGTTGTTTTGTTTATAACAGAGGGTAAACCTGAGCCAGACAAGTTACCAGTGCCGGTTCCCGTACCTATCTACTGTCCTACACCATTAGCTATGTATTCATTACCTACACCAATACTGATACCTGTACCGGTTCCCATTCCTGTACCTATATTTATACCAACTACAAAGAAGAGTGCTAATAGTATTCTTAAGCAAATCAAGGTAAGTAAATTTTTTTAGTAAACTTGTTGGTGATAATGTGTTATCACTTTTAGCTCGACTTTTGTGAGAATAGTGTGGCTATCTTACTCAGCTGTGTGTCGGTGTAACACTTCTTCAATGGTTATGTTTTAAGTTGCAACAGGGTTCAATTCCTAACTGTTTTACCAGGGATACCAAAGGAATTCATAGTCAGTATTTCAGAAATTCCTCTTTAGCATTAGAAGAAAAAAAATAGTTTGCAGTTGTATGTTGTGATAAACAATTCATTTTAACTCGAATTCATATAAGCACAATGCATTTTGGGGGATTCTGATGGAATCCTATGCTAAGATCACAGGGGTTTATTTCAAGTTTTGGGATCCTTAGAATTCCGTAATACTGTTAGTGTCAAACTCTGTGTCATACTTCTATATCTTTTATATCTCAGAAAACACTGCAAGGATTCACTTGAAACTTGATGCATGTTTATGGGGTTACCATCAATCCAAGTTACCATACTGTAACATGAATTTTGAATGAATTTTGAATGAATTATGATTTGTAGTTAGACGTTTTGCTTGCAAATAGTACAACTTCAACAAATAAAACTAAAAGTATCCATTTTATTTGCATACTCAATGTGAAAAAAGATGCATGGAGCAAATGGAAAATTAATCAATGTTTTGATTAAAACAATATGTTACCTTTTGTTAGGAAATAAGAGAGAGGATACCAGCTGATCCATTAGAAGCAGAATTATTAATGATGGCTGAAGCTGTGGCAGGTAAAGATGAAGATTCCAGCAGTAGTAGTGAGGAGGAGGAAACTCCAGGTTAGTGGTATAGATCACTATTATCATATTTAGATCTTTTGAATCCTTTAATTTTAGATGTTAAGTTAGTAGAGTCTTTAACAGACCTGTTTAATTTCAAAATTTATCTGGAATTCAATTGCCATTTTAATGACTTTAATGTGCACAATGATCATTTAAATTTGATTGGTATTTATTTCAACTCTGTGCATGAAAAAAAACATTTGAGTTTAGAATTACATTCAGAATTTGAAATTTTCCCTTGCGTGTATGATAATTAAATTCTAATTATAGTCTGTGTATCAACATGTCAGTGGTCACCCAAGTTGGTTGTCAGACCACGCAGTTTTAGCAGCAATCACTTTATAGCATTGGTAATTTTTTGGTTGCCCAAAGTAAGAGGTTGTCCTGCACACCTGCTTCTTTTATATATATGTCAGTTTTAATGTCTTCAGTACAAATTTTGCGTGGTAGTTTTAAATTGTCCATGATTTGCTTTGATTGGCTTGCTGTATTTTATTGATTTTTTTTCTGTGAAATTGTTATTATTATACTATATATTTTATACAGTACCAGAAGTAAAAGAGACACCAGCAGTGTCGGCACCAAGTGGTGGTGGTTCTGAATTAGGTGAAGATATGTTACAGATGGCTTTAAGATTGGCTTCACAGATGTCTGATGAACCTGTCATGGATCTAGAATCATCATTAGAACCTGTAGCTGTTAATACAGGTAAGAAAAGTTATTTGTTTGAATGTTGATAGACAGACAGCCAGACAGACCTACCCACCAACTTACTGAAAAAGAGGATAACACCAAAAAGTACAGACTATGGCTTATTTCTATGGTGGTTCTCATATTACAAAAAATTTAGATAAACACATTTAAAAAACAAATAGATGTTTGATGGAATATTTAAATGTTTGTTTGAATGTTGTTATACAATTGCTGTGGTCATTTTTTTTAGGAAAATATAAGTTAAGCTTTATAAATATCATCTGCAATCTCTGTATTTAAGATTGGAATGGGTAAAAGATTTTCAGTATTAATACTGATTTCAGTATTTTGAGAATAAATTACTGCATGAAACTTTTATGAAATCCGTCTATTTCGATATTTTTCAAACTTTAAATTTTCACTTGTGGATTAGAAAAAAATGCTCTAAATTAACTATTTAGGCAACCTGCTGCATGGTTTCTGTTTGAAATTGTGTTTATTACGCAGAAAGAGAGTTGCTCCAAGCTACTAAGCAACATACAATTTTGTTGACATAGTCTGTAAATGGCTATTATTAAATATCATCTCTTAACACTTTGTTTTGTTGAATCATTTTAGTCATTGATATGTTGATATAGTATTTCTTTGTGAAGGATATTTAAATATTTGTTGTTATTTTAGATCCTCCACCCCAGCCCAAGCCAGATCTTACACCAGAGCCAGAAGAAGAGGAAGAGTACATTCCATCAGCTAGAACCAGACGTTCTAGAGGTAGCAATAAGAGACAAAGCAGATCTAACACTAGTAGTAGACGTAATCCTAAAAGACAGAAAATTGAAATGCCTCAAGTATACAGAGAGCCTACGCCATCCCCTCCCCCTCCGGCTGCACCCCCACCGGATGCTAACTTCCATCTTAAATATACTTATGGTGTTAATGCATTTAAACATTGGGTTATACAGAAGAATACACTAATAGAACAATCTAGAGCTGGCTATGGAAAATCTGTAAAAACATTTAAATCTGATATATTGCAATCCACTGCTGATGAATTGAACTATGCTCTATGTTTGTTTGTTAAAGAAGTAAGAAAACCTAATGGAGAGGAATATGCTGTTGATAGTATTTACTATCTTTGCTTAGGTAAGACTAAACTTTTCATTATGAATTGATATGATTTCTAGGCCTGTAATGACTCAATTTGATGCATCATAATTTGATTGCGAGGGTGTTGATTTGATTTTTATTGGAAACCCGTGATTTGCGATTTGATACTAGCCTTTAAATGTGTCTATAAAAGTCATAGGATTTACGACTTTTAGGTCCAATCATAAACTAGTGATTCATAAATCAGTCTGAAAATTCTTTGCTTTATTAAGTTCTAAAATAAATGTTAAAAATTTAAGTGACAATTTTATTTTATCAATGTAAGTTTGTTTTAAGCTGAAATAATTGAATTACTTAACAGTTTGAATAAAATTTACTTTTAAATGAATCAAATCGAAAAAATATTGAATAAAAAGGAAAAGATCAAATCGCATTAAATCGACATTCAAGTGAATCGTTGCAGTCCTAATGATGTCATAGTATATTCATGAAATAAATTTATCTTGATAATATACCCTCCCAGTGGTGTAAATAAATGGTTCTTCTAGTTATCAGAAATGAATTATTTTTTAATTATTATAATACAGTACAACCTCTCTTGAACAATACTCATTGGGAGGGGCTAATGTTTGTTGCTGTTCAGATGTTGTTGCTCTGCAGAGGTTAAATTTAATTTAATTACAGTTATGGGAAATATCAAAAGCTGTTGTTGTGCAAAGGATTTGTTTTGAAGAGGGCTGCTCGGCGGAGGTTATGTTGTACTTTGGATATTAGAGGATCATTTTGAAAATATTAAAAATTAAAAAACTTTAGTTTTGAGAATTCTCATTATCATAGAAAAAAATATTCAGACATACACATGTATTGGAAGGAATATGTCAAAAGATAACAATGGTGATATTAAACTTCACTAAATGTTAAATTTACAGGAATTCAGCAATATTTGTTTGAGAATGGTCGTATTGATAATATCTTCACAGACTTTTATTATGAGAAGTTTACTGAAGCTTTGAATGAAATACTTACAAGATATGAGCCTAAACTTAATCATGCAGGTATGATATCTCTCTTGATATAGAGTAAAGTAATTGCATTTTATTGTCTAAGTTTCATGCTAATGCACATTTACCGACTTAACAGCTATTACCCCTGGTCATTGGGCTATTGGTATCTATCTATCAATCTCCCTGGGGAGTCTTTTTACTCCGCCTAGTGCAGCCGACACATTGGGGCAACAGAATTATACCACCCTTGCAAGTACCCATTTACATCTTGGTGATGTGAAGCAACCAGAGGTAAATTTCTTGCTCAAGGAAATTAGCCGTGCCCTTAGTGGAATTTGAACCCAGGTACTCTCAATCCCTAAGTGCGCATCCTACCACTGGACTACTGCTCCTATGTCCACATTCACCACACGTCTTACTGAACTCACTTATATATTATTCAATATATAGGTCCAATAGGACTAATATTGGTTTTTCCTTTAATGAAAAAATTGTATGAGTAATAAAAGCCTGTGTACTGTATATTAGAAGCATCTTAGGTAAGTCGGGATGTTGTTTCAGGTTAAAATATGTCCATGTCTGGTGTCGGCACTTCATCTGTTATGCAATTAAGTCTATTTAATTTTCAAATGGTTCAAACAGTCTGTCAGAATTGCCAGCTCATTCAAACTCATGAATTCATTACATCCCATTTGATATGTTTTTGTTAACCCTTTATAAAAAATGCACAAAAAACAATGAAGGGGTACAAAAAGCTGGTGGGAAGTGTGTCTTTAACTAATGTGAGTAGACTATTTAGTTATCAAACTGTACAAAATGTTATGAAAGAAATTTTCAGAAATAATTGAGTTTCAGTGGTATAAAAATGTAAGGAAAATGTATGTTAATTAGAGAGATGTTTTGTATTTTTGATCCTTGAATTACATGTATTCAAATCAATAAACCATATTCAGGACTTAACATAAGTTTTTGAAATAGGTTGCCCATTAAGACTACCAACTATTGATATTACCTGCTTGAACCAAAGGTGTACTAGCCCAAATAATGGTACTTATAATAGTTATAAATATCTTATGATTGCCCGATGAGATGACTTGTTGTTGAAACTTGTTTCCGGTACCCTAAGTTAGGTCATTACACACAATGGGGTGACAATGGACCTTTCCATGACTTTACCTATTAGCATATTTAACAAAGGTTTACAGTTACATTTTGTCGCACAAACAAGGTGTTAACAAAAGAGCACAAGGTTATATTTGCGGGTAAATGTATTGTTATTGAAATAAAAAGGTCGCACTCGGAATAGTCAATTAATGTTGAGTCCTGCATATTTCACAAAAACTAATGTAACTTATCTCCTGTATAATTTCAGGTCAATTAGTGTGTAGAATTGAGGAGGAACATCTATGGGAATCAAAACAACTAGGAGCACACTCACCACACGTCTTACTGAACTCACTTGTATATTTCAATACCAAATATTTCATGTTAAAAACTTCAGATGATCATTTAAAATTATCATTTACTCATATCATGAAACATTGGAAGAAGACAGCATCAGGTAGAGGATCTGGGACAGGACCTAATGCTGGACGTAGTGTATATCTTAGATATTACTGTCCAACACCTCAAGGCAAAGGTAGGAGAACTTTGGATATGATAAATAGAATGTTATAGCCTGTTTTCTAAGCATATTGCAATCTAGCGCTTTGCCCTTCTGGTACCCTCGCTTTGATATCACATAGTTATTATTTTTGGTGTATGAAGGGTTTCTGAGGAGAAAGCACCAGGTAGCTAGTTTGGTATTTGACTTTTTGTGTATCAATATCGCAAGAAACAAGCGAAAGTTTCCAGAGATTTAAATTGTAGTTTTAATGACAATACTGTGTTGTAATGCTCAAGTATAGGTACCTATCGGAAACAATATTCACCTGTAACCTGTTAAAGCAAACACAGTACCAGTACCAAGAAATAGTACATAGCCCTCTTCATATTCCATGGGTGTGGAAATCCTATGCCCAACTTGTCTGACTCTACATCAATCCTACTTGTCAACAGGACAAGTACATTGTACGATGCATGTTTTACTTGTCTGAGAACAAGTGGAAAAAACTAGGAATTCCACACCCCTGTATTCATTACCTTGGATTAATACCAAGGGAGACAAATCTTGTGAATTTAATGAATAGTTAAAAAATTGAACGAAATTGTCTCCCTTGTATTGAATTGGTTTTTTTTCACATTGACATAATTGTTCTTGTTATTTATTGTATTATTTTTAACTTGTAGTTGATAATCAAAAGAAAAAGAAGGAAGAGATGCCAGTTTATGAACAAACAGAAAATTTAGAAAATCCACTTAGATGCCCTGTCAAACTATATGAATTCTATCTTTCCAAATGGTGAGAAATTTTAGATGACTCTTTTAATAATGCTTATTGATCTTGGTGATATTTATCATACTAAGCTTTGCCATTGGTGTTTAATATCAAAATCTGGATAGCTCAAGAGTCTAAGATTCTCTTTATGTAAATATGTTGTCTTTGAAGTCAACAACAATTAACTAAAAACTATTATGAAATTAAAGTCTTTAAAGTTGTAGTCAATTTGCAAGGATCTGCATTTAAATCCCTGCTTCAGCACTCATACTCTTGCATGAATTTTTTTTATCCTTATAGGGTAGTTTTAGGCTCGACGTGAAAGGATAAGTTTTTCTCCTTTCTTAATTATCATTTTCATGTATATTTAAAATAATAAACGGAATCAATTTGTTGGCTTGATATTGACTTCAAATTTACATATGTGATACAGTTACAACCTCTCTTGAACAACACCTACTGGGAGGAACAAACATGTGTTGCCATTCAGAGGTTGTTGCTCTGCAGAGGTTAAATACAATTAAAATGAAACCAAAGGGAAATATCAAAAGCTGTTGTAATGCAGAGGGTCACTCTGCAGAGGTTATACTGTATTGTGAAATGAGATGTCTACAACAAACTGTAGAGTACTTGGGAAAAGTTTCATGTTGATTTTAGTCATTGTTTTTACCAACTTGCCTCAAGTCTGGTGCTAGTGAAAATTGATCTAAGCCAGTGAATTTACTTATTTTGTGTAGTTGGGCTAGTTATCAGGCTGGTGCCCTGAGGCAATGAATGTTGATTTAACTCATTCATTCTATCAAATAATAAACATACTTGTATATTTGTAACCTCTCTGTAATATTCTGACTTAAAAATCTCAGTGATCTATGTAAATTTTCTATTCGTTTCTATCTGTTATTTCAGCCCAGAGAGCATAAAGAGTCGTAATGACACATTCTACCTCCAGGCTGAGAGATCCAGTGTTCCTGACAGCCCAGTCTGGTATTCCAACATTTCTGTCGATGGAAACCATTTAGCAAAACTGTTGAACAGAATTAGACTAGTCAGGGAAATCCAAGAGGCTCATTTACACACTCAACCAGTCTATATTTGAAGTTCCAGCCTATATTTGAATAAAACCTGTAAATTCTGCAGCCAACCTTAAAAGTAGAGTTGTGGATGTTAAGATGATGTGACCAAGTTGATACTATCACTGTTGAATATGATATTACTGTTGAATATATCATAACAGTAATTGTTGTTTATAATCAACAACAATGATGAGACAATGGTGTAATTATTCATTGATCAAATAGTAATTAAAGGATATTGATAGCAGCTAAATTTGTGTACATGAGGGTTATTGTATATAGATATATATTCTTAGCATTATTTAGTCTTAACTATACATCATTATATTCATTATTACATTTCATTTTATAATTGTATATAGCCATATATATGCAGAGTATAAATGTTTAGGTTGTTGCTGAATTATAAAATGATAACCAGAAGACATCTTATATGAGTGGATAACATTTTCAATGTCAAGGTCATAATATCCATAATGTCATAATGTCCATGTATTGCTCATTTTCACGCATAAATTCTTAGTTCAGATCTATTTGCTATGAGATTTTAATCAAATTGAAAATCTCTTGTAATGTAGTTATATTAGGGAATATTTTTATGTTGTTTTTATTTAACTGATGCCTGAATTCATTACATGAATGCTTGTAAACTTCGAGGGTTGCCTGTAGTACAGTTGTAAGTGCATTGCTTTAAAGACCCAGTTCCTACAGTCTTGCAGGCAACTCTCGTGACATTCAAACTCATGACTATAAGTTAAAGCATTTACACTGTTGTTGCCATGGTTACCAAGTGAAGGTCATTCATACATGTATGTATTTTTGTATAATTATAATATCATTATGTAAACATAACATAGCTCAGATTATATTTTAAAATAGAGGTGTTATAAAATATTTGTATGTTGTTTCAGCTACTTAATGGATATTTGACTTGATTAGATGTTTTGTTAAAGAGACATAGTACTTGATCATCATTTACAGAGTTAATTTATTTGATTGTTATATTCTGAGTGAATTTATCAATTGAATTTACTTAATTATTGTACTTGGAGTGGATTTACTGATTAACTTAACTATTAATTGCATGCTGAGTGAATCCTAATCACTGTATATTTGTAGTGAATTTACTGATACAATTTACTTGATCATCATTTACTGAGTGAATTTACTTTATCATTGCTTTCTGAGTGAATACACTTGAATTCATGTGAGTAAATTTACTTGGCCATCTTATGCTGAGCTATTTAGTTGATACAATGTATCTATGTAGAAGATATGTTTGTGTAAAAATGGATTAATGTTTTGTATATTTCATTGTTTATTCTTCTGTGTGTCTTAGAAAATTGTAAGAAATTAGATTAGAGGCTGAATTGTTTTTATTTTACTTTTGCTTATATGCAATTGCTATGTATATATGTACTGTTTTAGATGTTTAAAGATAAATGATTTTTATTATGTAGATTTAGAGTAGAATGTGGTAGGCATGAACTTATTGTTCTCTGGGTGAGACCAGTCTTTATCTGTCCTACATCAATGATTTCTTACTATATGTTGAAAAAAGGGTATACATGTACTTCTACTTCCATATTGGGCATGTTGCTACCCCTACATTTTTAATCTTGTGTTGGACTCAAGCAAGCATATAAAGTTGTGGGAATTTTTTTCTTAATTAATCAAAAGGGAGTCCATTTTTATAGGATATAATAGTTCAAGCCTTCTAGAGTATTGCAAGACTGTCTTTTGTTTGTCATCTTTCCATCATGCATTAGAAATATTTTTAGCTATTTTTTGTTTTCTAATGTTCTATGTGCTTGAAAGTATTGTCTTGTTCTCATACTTATTACAAGTTAACGAAAATGATCTCGGCTTTATGCTGTTGTAATCTACTTGCTTAAAACTTACATATTTCCCTGTGCTTGACAAGGGCAGATATCATAAATTCAAAATTTTCTATTGTGCAAATTATTAATAAAGCATGTTTCTCCTTCTGGAATCATTTTTAATTGGAATATATTTATACACTCTAGTTATATAAGGTCTTATATGTTTTTTGCCTGTATAATTATGACCTTATAGGACTGGTGTGTTGATTATTTTGGTTCCGTACTAGTTTATCATCTATTTACTTTATCATGTTCCAAATTTAATTAGTTGTTTCTGTTTTGACCAAATGTTACTGAATACTGTAAGATTTAGCCAACCTTGATTCATAGAATGTGCCCCTTGTTGTTCTATTAGTATATTCAAGTTTAATAAGTTTTTTTTCAGAACTGCCAGGTTCAATTTATGTAGGCTATGTATGTTTAACTCTACACATTTAATGTAGGTACCTTCAGGTATAAATATTTTTTTAATATATCAACACATTGATTGCTTCTTTAACTTTACTTTCAAGCTGGGATGCTTGCTAGTAGTGCCATGAGTCAGTGAACTATATTTTCCTTGTTGTTGGCTTGACAAACAAAATGTTAATGCATTACCAGCCTTATAAACTAACCTGTGGCTGAATAAGTTAATTACAAGTAAACGCAGCATTCAAGACGGCATGTATGAAATTCGCCTTTAGAAATCAGATTAATTTTTTTGGTTAGCCAACTATTAAAAAGAATATTCAATAATGGTGATAACATATTTGTATTAATATTCAAACATGTATTTTCACAAATTTCCTGTGTACTGTGCTCATTTGGATGCATGACCAAATTGGTAATTATACTTGATAAAATCTCTTAAACTTAAGCTGTAAGATTTTATAGGTCCCAGACTTTGCGTATTCAAATTACTATGTATACGTTCTTATTGCTTTTGCATAATATACAGTACCCTCCAAAAGTTTGGAGACATTTTCACTTTGTTAGCCTACTGCATAAGTTTAATGAAAAATTGATTACCACTAATTTTGAAATGCTTTTTTGTTTCGCATTTTTTTTGCTATGGTACTTTTTGTAATTGAGACTACCAAAGTAGCTGAAAATCTATGTTATAGAAACTAATTGCATTGAATTTGGTTTTCGAGGCTTTGGAATGTCAGATGCATAACGTTATAAATATGATGCATTGAAGAAAATTGTTTTTATTTAATCATCAACCCTATTAAATATATTAAAAATGATGGTTGTACCAAAAACAATGAAATTATTTGTTTATTAATTTTCCTTTGCCGCCAAACTTATGGTGGGTACTTTATATACAAGTATTACAGAACACATTCAATCTTATTTATCACAGAGACAACTTAGGAATTTACCATACTAAAAATAGGAATGTTATAATTGGTTGTATTTGTACTTGGACACAAAACAGCTTCATGAAACATTTCTTTATTATAAAATTTTCTAAAACAATGGCACTGGTATATATTACTTATTAACTTTTTTTATGCAAGATGTTGGGTCAATTAAACCAATTTTGATTCAACAAAATGTGAACATAATTTTGAAAATTTGTTATCAATTTATAATTTTATGGCTTTAAATATTGTTCATCATCGTTGTTGTACAGCATCTACAGTTAATCATGCTTTTATATTATCATCATTATTTTTCACATGTTTATTTCAAGTAATTATGAAATAAAAAGATGGTGGCATTTATGAACTGTTGCATTGTTTGTTATGTTTTAATGATGCAGTGAACACAAACTAGTACTCGGACAATGGTGATATATCCATTAGATTTACATGTATAGCTTGTTTATATTGACTAGAAACAGAAAAATATGTTACATGCCTCAAGAAGGGTGAGTTGGTTGACTAATTGTCATTTTATAAACTGCAAGGTATGTTGCTACAGTGGTAAACCCAACCAGAGACAGTATAATATATCACATGCTTCTGTAACTATTCTTCACCTAAATAGTGAATTTTAGATATATTAATATTGTATTCTTCATTTGTTGTGTACAAGCTTGTTTGTAGAAATTTGGTTGCCCAAAATAAATTTTTGGTTTCCGAACTAGAAATTGGTTGTCCCAGGCAACCAGACACCCACTAATTGTAGGCTGAGTTAATGGTTGACCTAGGCTGTCACTGAATATTATGAACATGCAAGTACATTGTATGTTGATTAATAAGTTCCATACAAGATGTTCAAGTCAAGTTGGCACAAATTCTCCATATTAAATGAGCATAGAGAGGAAATACATCACTTATATAAAGTAAACTATCCTCTAATCTCTCTCTTGTTGATGTCTTATCTGAAACTTCCATTCCTTCAATCTTGTCTTTAGTCAAACATGATTCACAAGCTTTCAATAAATAATAACTATTACAAAATTTGTTTGTATCCAGAGTTGTCTTGTGTTGTGCACATTGCTTCAAATCATCCGAGTATTTCTTAATAGCCACGATTAAAATATCAACTAGCTTCTGTTGCATAGACTTACATTGTCCAAACATTGATAACATTTCAATACAGTTTTCTTGACTCTGCAATGTAAAAGAAATAAAGTTATTAAGTCCTGTATGACTGTGATGAAATATGGTTAGAAATTAGGCAACATTAAACAAAATTTGAAGATTTTTTCAGACATGAAAATAGCTTAACATCCAAAACATATTCTAGCTTATTTCATCTTAAGTAGACAAGTCAATCATTTATTGAATTCAAAATGTGCATTCTGGTCTCCTAGTACTTTATCAAAGGAAATCAAAGTTCTTGTGAAAGGATAGAAGGTAGGTTCTGGATGAGGCAACTTGCAGTCCAGCATTATCAAGTTCAACATTTAAACTACATGAGCATGTGTGACAATTGTTACACAAAATCTTCAGCTGAAAGTTATGTTTTAAAAAAATGCATGTTTGTCGTCATAATAAAAGATCAATGACAACTGTAAAGTGGAGCAATTTTCTGAAAGAACAGGAAAAACAAAGTTAAAGGAAGATAACCATGAGTTTACCTTGAAAGTGTTGTCCTTTGTGGACATGAGAGTCTGTATTATATTTCTACACAGATCAATAACTTTGTCTTTTAATTCAATTTGTAAAGATGCCTCAGTCATCTTAGTAAGATTAACAATGCTCTCAATACAATTTTTTTGTAAGGACCAAGATAGGGTGTTCTTTCCTAAGTGGTCCTGGAGCACTCTGAGACTATTGAATACACTTTCCTGAGCAATCACTTGAAGATTTTTATCTACAGTTGCTTTGTCAGAGTATTTCATGATATTCATCACATGATGTAAAAATTCTGTGTTTTGTTTAAGAGTTGATTGGACGTCTTCACTGAATTTCATTCTCTTAGGCTGGTTTATACTCCCAGAACTTGGTGGGGTTGGAAACAATTTTTGACTTGATTCTGCTTGCATTTCTGAAAAAAATAGGCAAAATGATCATATTTTAGCTTTTATTTGATGATAGAAGACCTTTGAATAAATTTTCAATACATATAACTGCATTTAAATGTAAATACATTAGCATATCCAGTCTATGAAATTAGTGGGTGTCCGGTTGCACTGGACAACTACTACATAATTTTGGCAGCCAAAAATTTCTTTTGGGCAACCAAAAATCTACAAACAAGATATAGTGCTAGCTACTTATATGACCTGTTCAGGCAACCACTTCCATTACCTAATTTCATAGACTGCATATCAAATTATCAATTCAGTCACCGCGAAACTCAACAGTTTATTACTAGACAGTATAGCTAGGTCTTGTGAAGATCAAAATTTTACAGGACCAAACCAAGTTTTACAGGACCTGAGACATTTAATGTATTTTGATGAATTGAAAACTGTGTGGTTAAGATAAATTTTTTAGCCAGACAGTCGGTCCTGTCAACTGGCACATCTAGACACCCCTTCTATGTCCATACAGAATTTGTCCAACTGTCACAGTCTGCCATATTTTGTAGTGACTGTCAATTTATGAACATTAAAATGACAAAACAAAAGCCCAAATGAAATATTGATAATATGCAAATGTGAAGTCATCATAAATATATAGAGACTCATTAAGTTATGTCATTTATAAATACTAATATAATTTGCTTTAAAAAAACTTTGATGATATTCAATACGCCAACACTTTATGTAAATTTACTTCAATAAATAATGAGTAATATTACCAGGAATTTCAATTCCTGCTTGATTCACATTTCTGGTTGTATTTAGTATGTGCAATTTCTGCTTCAAGTGAAGAATTTCATTTTCTGCACGTTCATACTGTATTTTCCATTTAAGCTCTGTATTTTTGTACTTCTCAGCTAGTTGTCTTGTAAATTCTTCACCAGAAATCCCTTTTGGTTTACTTCGCAATAAAGCAATGGCAACTGCAACTTTAGCTCTTTCCATGACCAATGCCTTAAAAAGTTAAAATTAATAATTCAATATAACTTAAAACATTACTTAGGAGAAAATAATGATCAAAGACAAAGGACACAGTTATTTCAGTTTTCATCTTACAACACTTTATTCTTTTACATCAGAAAAGCCCAAGCTGGTAGAGAGTCTGTATATGGATTCAAGGTTGTAGATATCTACTAGGTGCAGGGGCAGATCCAGGATTTTTTTCTAGGGGGGTCTGAACTGTTCTAGACTAGGGGGGTCCAAACTTTCTAGGGGGGCCGGAACCTCGAACCTCAACCACATTTACACATTTTGCAGAAAAAATGCAACATACTGATAATAAAAACTACATAACCATTAAATATATGTTAAGCACCGAGAAAAATTGCTTCATGCTACTTAAAAATAACTTACAGGCAAAAAATACACTAATCCACAGGTACATTTTATCTAACCAATTTAGGCACTGACGCTGATGGATGTTCTGGAGGGATCCTTGGATTGGAATCCGACTTTGCACCTTGCAATCATGGATTTTTCAAGGCATCTGGCTGGATTCCCTATTGGTCGGTGGCTGCCTTTTCTCATACTCTAATCATAACTATAATCACTTTTACTTTATCACTATACAATGTATGGTTGGGAGACGTGCGGCGCTGATGCTGATGGATGTTTGGGTGGTAGCCTTGGAGAAGAATCCAACTTTGCACCTTGCAATCATGGATTTTCGGGGCATTTGGCCTGATTCCTCATCGACTACGTAGCTGCCGTTCTACCAACAATCCATTACCTCTCTTTCACTATTTTTAAAATTGAAAATTCACTTGTTTTGTTGTTGTTGTTGTTGTTTTTAAACTACTATGAGCACTTTATTGATCACAAATTTTAGTTTATTATTATTTTTCAGTTTATGTTTTTATATCTTTATCATTTTCGTTTTTATTTTAGCTCATTTAACCTAATTATGCATATGATTGTGAAGCGCTTTTGAACATATATTCAATATGAAAAGAGCGCTATACAAATACGGTATATAATAATAATAATACATTTTCCAAATTCTAGGGGGGGGGGGGGGTCCGGACCCCCCTGCTGGTTCCGCCTATGAGGAGGATATTGCCAAGTTCTACTAATAAAGTTAAACATATTAATAAAAAAGGAGCTTCATTACTCAAATTACTGAATTTGATTTGAACATTTTCAAAAGCAAGCATACTGGCTTAGTCGTCAGGGATTATAAAGGTTAAGGGGCACGAATTTACGAGAAGAGAGCATAAGACATATACATAAATAGCACCATATAAATAATCACATGATATAATTCAATCTTAAAATTTGTAAAACGACAAATAAGAAATCGCTTCATACAAATAAAATTAATAATCATGTACCTGCCTTGACCCGTCACTGAAATATAAAGAGCGCCTGTTGAAATTGATCGTTTTCAGCAGTTTCGCCCGCCCTTTTTATGAAAAATAGTGAACGTGAGAAATGTCCATTGACTTTAAACTATGCCTTGATAGTTTAACTGTTTTTTGACATTTTAAAATTAGTCTAAATAATTTAACTGAGTGTATAGAACAAATACTGCAAGTCTTGAAAAATAATTCTTCCCATGGAGTGATCATCACGCAATGCAAATTTTACGACACCGCTTGAATTTTGCAGACGGACGGAACACGCGTTTGAGAATGTTCAACTGACCATAAGAAACTCCGTGCGTTGTGTAAGTAGTGTTTAGAAGATTACTGCTGTCTCATTTGAATGGTAAAATGTGTAATCTATTGAAAAATGTTGTTTACTTTCTTCATGTCATATACATGTACTTTTAATAGAGTAAAATTCTTGCTTGTTAAACAAGTTGTTTACATGTAATGTATTCAATTTCATGTCAATTTTAGAAATTATGAGCGTCAAACTCAAAGCATGAATTAAATTTTTGATTCAATTTGATTTCAATGGGCTGATTACAGGATACTTCTTTGAGAGCTTGTTCAATAATTTGTGTTTTTTTCTTTACCAGGAAAAAAGAGGGTTATTTACTTTGAGATGAGTAGATTACTTAGTTAAATAAGTGATAAAGTGTGGATTGTTTTCATTTTGATAGGTAAGTAAATTATTAACCTTATCATTAACCTGCAACACTTTGAAGTTTATTGTGTAATTTATAGTTTCCTGAAATAAAGTCCTGACCCCCTCCTGCTGGATCCGCCTATATAGTTATCTCATCTGGCTAAATAGTTGTAAAGATGCCCTGCATGGGTGAAAGTTTTCTGGACAGCTCCGGAATTTCCGGATTTTCGATGTCTTCAGGGATCCATTGAGATTTCAGGGGAGGGGAGGGTATAGGCCTACCTCTCCTCTGACTTTGACTTAAATTGTTGAAACGAAAAGTTCGGAAAACGTAAGTAAATTCCAGCCACACGATCCGTTTTTGCGATTTATTTTTCAGTGATTCATTTTGCCGTGCGTCAGAGACTCAAGCTGTTTGCCGCTGACACAATAAACTTTATAATAAAAAGTATGTGCGTCCTCGGACGCAAAAATTTCTGGTACATCTGGTTTCCCCTTTTAAAATGAAAACTTAATTTATGAAAAAGTAAAGCAAAATGCTTATTTTTTGAATAGATAAATCTTTTTCAACAAAAATCGGCCTATTCAACATACTGAACTTGAATTGAGCAATTACTCATTTTACTTGATATGAGCACGTTAGATGATGTGTGAAAAAAACATTCCGCGAACAAAAGAATTAAAAATTTTAATATACAAACTTGACAAGTGTCAATTGTTAAATCCTTTTGAAAGAATTACGTGTTACAAAACGTTCCGTAACGATACATTCAGAACTCCTCGGCCATTTGCTGCGAATAATCTCGGACATATTTAGACTCTATTTTGAAACTACCGGTGTTAAAGTAAACAAGTATATGATCGTTTAGGCATTTAAAGATGTTTTGTTTTTTAGTCCATAAATTTTGAAACATCACTCATTGTCTTAACGAGCTCCGAATGTATCGTTATGTAACGTTCTGTAACGTTTTGTGTAATTGAACATATTATACAGTTATAGAGACTAAAAATAGCTCTAGATAGTTTTCTTTATCCACTTACAGAGATTTATTGTAATGCTAAATTGAAATTTTTTCTTAACTATTATTCATTCTGATTTATTTCCTTGTTAGGATCATGAATTACATGTACTGTCCTTCAGTTCTATGTGTCATTTTAATAGCAAGTTATTTTCATATTTTACTATGTATCAATAATGTATCTTTCACCCTCAAAAATGGCTCCTGATGTCAGAAACATATGACTTTTATTTCCATGGATTCCAGAGGATAATAGTGGCAGGAAAAGCTGCTCTGATTAAAATACTTGCAGTAAAGCTGTTAATGCTACAGTCCCATAAACATAGAAAAGCCGTAAGGGCACCATACGCCATGACGGGTGCCGTGCGATCAAGCTCCGCAAGGACTATTGCGTACCAGTACAGACTGTTACGTTTTTACCAAGGTCTGTGAGATGAGCCATGGATACACGTAACCGCGGCGTGTAATTGTGGACAGTCGTGGCCGAGTATGGATTAAACTTGCATATATTCCAGCTATGTCTCAGTACCAGTGTGTTGTTTTGTGCCATATGCGTACCATCACCTTTATATACAAGGCTACCCATGAGCTACGGCTGTCTGCCCCTATGGGTACGCAACAAGCCACGATTTTATGGGACTGAGACATAAGTTGCTGAGAGTTGCCTGTTGATGATCTTGCACTAAGTGAGGAAATAGTGTGCATGGCCAAAACACTCTTCTTTGAAGAAGCCGAATATCAGCCTCTTCCCCAACCAAACTACTGTTTTTTCCCCCAGTTTGGCCCTCAAAGTTCCCCAGTCCCATAAAAATTTCCCAAAGAATGTTGAGCTATAATTCACATAGAAAGGGGAAAATGTTCAAGATTTCTTCACCACTGTAAACATAAAATGCAAAAAAAGTTTGAAATGGGCGAAAAATGGTATAAAAAAAATTCAAGCAAGCCTAAATTAAATTCCCTAATTGGCCGCTGATTGTTAATCCAGATAAGAGTTGTGAAAAATTAGACTGCCTGCGGCGATTACATGCCAATTACATATCAAATAAACTTTTTTGTCAGTCACATGCTGGGAGATTAACTCGCGGACCACAGTGTGCACAGGGATGTGTAAATCCATAAAAGTGTTGCCTAGTTATGTTACACGCTTGATTACGTTCGCATATACCTATGTCTGGTACCTATACACTTCTGACAGTAAATTTGTGTTAGCGAAACGAAGAAAGAACAAGTAAATTTATTTTCAGACGTTTGAGCGATGTCTGGGCACTTGTTTTATTAGCATGTGTGCGAAAGATAAGTTTAACTACATATAGTGTCGTTCCCAGTAGCATCATTTGTTAAATTAAGATGGAGACATCTAATCACAAGAATGTTTCATATGAAATTGCAATTAGGGAGGGTCGCGAAAATATATGACAATACGTCGTAATGGTTGAAGCGATTTCATTCCATATAAAACAATGTTTAATCATGCATAATTAAGCTTTTATAGCTCTAGACAAGCTGTAACACTATTGTTTGTTTTGAAGTGCATTAAAGAAAAAGTTTGTCTTCATTAAAATGGGGAAAATTGTTGTTCACAGGTGAATCCCAGAATTTTCTCAATAACAATTTTACTTACAATAAATGGAAAATCATGTCTATGAAATGCCCAAAGATAATTTCTTGTTTTTCACTCACAAGTCTTAGAAATGATTTAATGATAAATCAAACATAGATCTATGTTGGTCATAATTACAGATCTAGAGTTGTTAAAATATTTAAGTAAACCTTTTATGATGAGATGACTCTTAGTTGAAAACGTGTCAGAGCAAAAAGAAAATATTTTAAAACAAAATTAAATTAAGCTATAGCTATAACTATTGGTCGCTTGTATTTTATACCTATAAATAGATGACCTGAAAGCTGGGAAAATCCGAAAATCTATTTACAATGTACATGTATAACAGCAATTACGTAATTTAAAACATTAAATAAAACTCAAAATAAAATTTATAATCATTTCGACAGATACATACATATGTCAAATCGAGTTTCAATGTGGAAGCAGTCATTGTTGTTTTTTTATTTATCACATAATTTACTGGATTATCTAATTGATTTTGTAACACCTATAATTTACTGAATTTATTCCTTTTTTCCTGGCAATAAAATAAGTCCATTTTCCCCAAATAAATGAAAACCGCGCTAATTTTCCCCAAGAAAAAGGCTGAGGCCCCTTCCCCAAAAATGGTGTTTTGGCCCTGGTGTTACATCCTCATGGTAATGCTTGATCCAGTAGAGCAAAGTGACCCTAGTTCTGCCTCTTCTGTAGAGAAGTCTTGTTGGTGATTTTATCACACTTGTGATGCTGTTCTGGTATGAGCAGTCAGACTTGACTTCTTGGCAGGGGAGGAATGTTGCCCACATGGTCAATCATAGGGAATGGAAGATGAAAACAATATGTTTGACAATTTGTTCACTTATGTATTATTCACCTATTATGTCATAAAATGAACTTTATTGAATAAATACTGTGTTTTTAATTTGTTCAGTATCTTAAACTTGGGTCTTCATAAAATAATTCCTATACACATCTGTGTTCTAAATGTATATTTTGCTGTCTTTTCAGAGATTGAACAAGCAACAATGGAAACCAAATGTGATGAAAATATTGAAAAGTTAATTGTAGATGGAAAATCTATGAATGTTGAAGATAATAAATGTGGTACACAAATTATAACTGAAACAGGTGAATCAAATGGTGAAAATCATGAGAGTTCTGAAACAAGTCAAGTAAATGGTGAAAATCATGAGAGTTCTGAAGCAGGTCAAGTAAATGATGAGAGTTCTGAAGCAGGTCAAGTAACTGGAGAAAATAATGAGAGTTCTGAAGCAGATCAAGGAAATGATATAAATTATGAGAGTTCTAAAAGAGGTCAAGAAAATGGTGAAAATCATGAGAGTTTTGAAGCAGGTCAAGTAACTTGCGAAAATCAGGAGAGTTCTGAAGCAAGTCAAGTAAACGGTGAAAATCATGAGAGTTCTAAAGCAGGTCAAGTAAATGGTGAAAATCATGAGAGTTCTGAAGCAGATCTTGGTAATGGTGTAAATCATGAGAGTTCTGAAACTGGTCAAGAAAATGGTGAAAATCATGAGAGTTCTGAAGCAGATCAAGTAAATGGTGAAAATCATGAGAGTTCTGAAGCAGGTCAAGTAAATGATGAGAGTTCTGAAGCAGGTCAAGTAACTGGTGAAAATAATGAGAGTTCTGAAGCAGATCAAGGAAATGATATAAATTATGAGAGTTCTGAAGCAGGTCAAGTAAATGGTGAAAATAATGAGAGTTCTGAAGCAGATCTTGGTAATGGTGTAAATCATGAGAGTTCTGAAACTGGTCAAGAAACTGGTGTAAATCATGAGAGTTCTGAAGCAGGTCAAGTAAATTGTGAAAATCATGAGAGTTCTGAAGCAGGTCAAGTAAATGGTGAAAAGCTTGAGACTCCTGAAGCAGTTCAAGTAAAAAGTGAAAATCATGAGACTTTTGAAGCAGGTCAAGTAAATGGTGTAAATCATGAGAGTTCTGAAACTGGTCAAGTAACTGGAGTAAATCATGAGGGTTCTGATAAAGGTCAAGTAACTGGTGTAAATCATGAGAGATTGAAAGTAGGTCAAATTAAAGTTGAAAATTGTGAGAGTTCTGAAAATATACAAAATAGTGCTAGCAAAAGTAGTTCTTTGACACAGTCTGTTGGTAATGCAGCAATGAAGATTACTGAAGATGAATCTGTCAATACTGAAGAGCCTGAAAGTTTTGGTGGAAATGATTCTGAAGGTTTTGTCTCTGACTCTAGTTTAACACCACGGAAAAGAAGCTGGTTGATGGCTAGTAATAAATTGGTTGTGAACAACAAGAAATATTATAGTTTTGAGGAAGGGGAGATCACTCCAACTTTTCTGAATGTAGCTGATGATTCTGAATTAACAATTAATGATAGTGATAGAAAAGCTAGATTTGATTATTCTAGTTACATTGATACTACAAGAGAAGAAGGTGAACTGTCCGCAACTTATGATGATGTAAGTGAAGATTCTAGTTTGAACATTACTGCTATTGAAGTTAAAGGAAACACTACAAAATTAGACAAATCTAAAGATAAGACTATAAGTGGTATGGTTGATATAAAATCTAAAGAAGATTATACTAAATGCATTGTGGAGGAATTTGTTGCAATTGATCGCATTGATGACATTACTGATGATAAGACTGGTAAAACTCTAGTCGGAATAGACAAAACTCACAGTAAAACGGACAAAACAGACTCTACCAAGAGCTCTGTAGATGACTTTGTGACTATAGATTGCATTGATGAAACTAATGATAAGATAGGAAAAACTGCATTCCAGATGAAGAAAACTGACTTTACTAGATTTTCTGTAGACACATTTGTGACTATAGATCGCATTGATGACATTACTAATGATAAAACAGAAAACACTGTACTACGAATGGACAAAACTGACAGTCAAATGGACAAAACAGACTCTACTAAGAGTTCTGTTGATGAATTTGTGACTATCGATTGCATTGATGATGTTACTGCTAGTAAGACCGGAAAAATCCTTCACAAGATGAAGAAAACAGCCCCTGAAATGGGCAAATTTGACCCTAACTCAGACAAAGCATCCTCTAAGCTTGTGAAACCTGCCCCTGAAATGAACAAAATTGTATCCAAGATTGACATAATTGACTCTGATATAACCCATGAAATTGAAGGCTGTGATACTAATACAGAAGAGCTTACTCTGCTTAAAAAAAGAAAATTATCTACCTCAGACAGGATGAATGAAAGAACACCAAAAAGACGTTACTTGTGTATACCAGAAGGTTGTGGAGAGACTTTGTCTCCTATTGTAAATGATAAAAGATCGAGTGACCAGGATGATACTACCATTGACCAAGTTACACCTTTTTTAGAGTTCAAATTTCAACATCAGAATGATGATATTTGTAGCAGTACTCCACTTCCAAAATCTCAATTCGATTTTGCAACCTGTAGAAATATTATTACACCAGACAGTAAGCGAAATGATCTGACTAAAATAGATGGAACTAAAGGTGATACTAAGCAAAGTTTTTTCTCTGGGGTTGACAAAAACTATGACCTAGAGGAGATTGGTGAATTGATTACAGTTGATGAGTTAATAGCTGATATTACTCAGAAGATAGGTGAAAAAGGTAATTCATCTACTGTAGTAGCTGAAGACTCAGAAGAGGAAAACGTTGTTACTGAACAAGTTGAGTCCCATAGTAAGGACAGTATAAAAAAATCAGATGAAGACCACATTAAAGAAAAACCAACTGCTGCTGACCAAGGAGGTGATTCAATGGAAAAGGAAAGTGAGAAAAGTTTAACTTTAGTTGAAATGGCTAATGATGAAGATGAAATGGTTAATGATGAATATGAAATGGTAAATGATGAAGACAATGCTACTATTGTAGCAATTGATGATGAGGAATTAGTACCAAAGGGTGGTAATGTTGATTTTACTTCTAAAAAGTTAAATGGTACAAAAGGAATTGAAACTAATGAAACCCAATCTGTGACAGAGCATGACTCTTCAGGAAGATTTAAAGATATGTCTCTATATATGTCAAGGATAGGCAATGTTGGTGATGCTTCTACAAATAGGATGACAACTACATCTGTTTATAATGATAGTGATAATAGTGATGCTGAAGATGATGTTGATATCTTGTGTTTAGATACAAATTATGATGACTTTGATGGTGGATTTATTGATCAGTCTATGTTAGAAAAAAGTCATATGGTGGATGGTTTAAAAGATGCTGTGAAAGAAGACTCTGTAAATGCTGAAGTGGTGGACAAAGATGCTCGTGAAAAGCTTGATAAAGAATTGACCGATATTGATACTGAAAAAGTTAAAATAGAAAGAGATGCCACTGTTAAGATGGAAAGTGATGTGCCTGGTGCAAGTTCTGATCTTGATAAAATAAAAGTTAAAAATGATGATAATGATAATGAATTAGAGACAATTGACATTAAACCATTAGAGGATATGAGTTGTAAAACTGAAGAAATAGCACCTGCTGGCTTTGTAGCAAGAGATATTATTGGTGAATGGGAAAAGAGCTCTATACCACCCTCAACTTCATCCGCTTCAACTGCATTGGTTTCAACTAGATTGGAACATGATGAACGTGTTTCTAAAGACTTTGATGCTAGTTTATATGATTGTGATCAATTCAGAAGGAGAATTTCTTCATATGTTGAAAGTGAGTCATGTAAACGCTGGGGCACAACACACAAAGGAGTACCTTATGGGGATGTCAATCTCACATTGGCAACCACTTACCATAATAATAGACTCTTGGCTGGTGAAAAACCAAAAGTTGGATTTCTTGAACGTGGTAGAATTGTGGGTACATACCTTTATAAAGATGACATAACTTGTAAACTGAATGAATTCAATCGTCCCATAATTGATGAGAGATACATGAATAAAAATTTCATCTTAAAGAGACTTGAATGTCAGAAACAACTGTTGTTAAACATCAGAAACATGAAACTTGAACAATTGAAAATAGAACTTGAGAGTGAGAAGGCTGACTTGAAACGGAACCATTACTTAGATTACAATTGTTTACAAAATAAGTATGCACACTATTTATACTATACTTAACACTCTATCTTAACATCATTTTTCACATTTTAATTCATTTATTTCATCATATTTTTAGACTGCTGTCTCACCAAACTAGCTTACTAAGTACCAAATACTTGCTTAGCTTTCCACAAGAAAGCAACAGTATCTTTGACATTTCTCCTTATATGGAAGAAAATTTTCTGAATTTTCATGGAAAGGGTAATGACTTGCTGCACCAAGGAATCAAACTTTATTGTCAAATTTGTACCAGAGTGTTCTCACTTTTAAAATGTATTCTTATTTTACATATTTTTTAACGTTTATTGACATGTAGTTGGAAAAGATTTGCCGACATTAGAATTTATGACATAACCTATTAGTTATTTTTGAATAATTATTTGGGAAACTGTAACCTTTAATTTGATATTAATTTAATTTAAAGCACAATGTATGTTTATTGGTAACTGTTGGCTACTAATCATAATAATAGTATATGGACAGATATTGCTAGGTGTATACTCAAATGTGAACATCTTTTTGCTTGGTCAAACCATGTGATAAATTTTGCCAGTACTGTATTTGTTGGTTTGATTATTTCTATATTTTACAGCTGTTATCATTTCAGAAGTGTAGCTAAAAGGGAGAGATAGAGGTGCTTGAAGATAGGGGCTTTTACATTTGTTTTTAAAACATCTGGTTCTAAACAATTGCTAATGCCATGGTTTCATAGCCACTCCATTTTTTTCAATAAAGACAAAGAACAGAATTTTGTATAAGATTTTGGATAAGAGGCATTGATAAAATTTAAGACCAATATGCTATGCCCGAGCCGAGATTTGAACCAAACTCCATTGATTTGTTATCCAACTCTTATTGCTACACTACCCTGTAACATTCTAGTGGTTTGTGCAGATAAATTTGCTGTATACTATTTATGATATTAAAATTAGTTATATTTATGACACTTGCAAATGAACTATGAACCAAATGCAATGATTAAAATAAAAACTCTATTAGTGCCTATACATTGTCAACCCCATTTTGTTAATTAAATGAAATTGCTGGTTTAAATCGATCAATGATAAGGATAATACTTTTGGCTTAGGGAATGGAAATAATTGTATCTGAGTAAGTGTGAAATTACTGCTTCATTAGCCTTATTTTTTACTTTACAATCCAGTGGTGCTGTTCACAAAACAGCTTAAAATTTGTTTTTATTGTAAGTCAATTTCATCAATTGAGCAGTTCAATGTCAGAAAGTTATTAAACATAAGAATTATATGATATTCAAAAGGTAAATAATACTCTACATAATTCAATAATATTTTGAATTGATTGACCAAAATATGACCATTTTGCGGCTGCTTCTTGCTTTTGAAGTATGATAATTTTCATCATAAGAATTTTTGTGAAAAGCACCACTGGTTATGATCACATTACCTTGCTAACTATTTTCTTTATTGAAATACGTGTGTACATTATATATCTATTTCTAATTTTCAGTCAAGCTTTTGAGGTAGATAATACGATGGAAGAAGTTAGGAATTATACTAATCTTGGAAAAATTCAGACGACTATACGAAAGATGTATGCCAGATTTGAAAAAGAAAGAAATGATCTACGTAACAAATATAACCACAAGTTTCGCTTACTAAATGATGAAGGGAGAAAACTCTACATGAGAACTGTTACTCGGCATACTCAACAATTCCATTGCATTAATGACATAATGAATCAAATAAACTGCTATCGTGGAAATTTTAATGAAATTTTACCGTATGGTCCGCCTGTTAATATTCGTGTTAGAAAAGGACCATGTATAGAGACAAGATGGAAACATTCTTTGGTTGAGGTTAATAATCTACCTGCTGCGGTTGCCCGGGCTCTCATACTAGAAGATGATCTGTATGATTATCACTATAGATATTGATAATGTGCTAACTTGTCTGATTGTGGGCATGATTTTTCTATAACTGAAATGTAGGATGCTGAAATCTTGCCCCTTTTTCTTTGCCTATATTTGTGCATCCTTGTGCATGATATAGTTTACTTACATGTGTATAGTAGTATGAAATTTGCAAACCATTTGTGCTCTTCCTCTCTTTGCTCTTTTTTGTGTTTTAAGGTCCTGCCCAAATATGCATAGTTCTAAACCTGTATCCCATAATCCCATTGATGCTACCTTATCATCATTATGTATTATTATGTAGTTTTCTATTTCTCTCAATTTTTTATGGTTTATTTTTTCAATTAAATATTAAAACATGGGTGAAAGTTTTCAGGACTGATCCTGAAGTTCAGGATTTTTGGAACAGAGAAAGGGTTCATTCCATATGGTAATGTGGCCTTAAAAACATGAAATTCGGAAATTTCAGGATTTTGAAAATGTTGAACTTTCACCCATGTATTAAAATTGGTATTTAAGATTGGCTACCCACATTGACCAGCAACTTTTCCGTTTTAATAGAAGGGTGGATGTCATGAAGGATTGGCAAGACGTTAAATTAGCTATTGACGTTAAATTTATAGTAGAGATGCTTTTGAATAGGTTGTTATTACTAGATTTTTTTGTTTTGAGATGATCATCCTAGGTCGTCACACAGTTTAATTTTATTTTGCTTGAATTAATAATGTATGTTTTAAAATTGACTGTGAAGATACTTTGTGTGTAGCTTGGAAAATTGTTTTATGTTACAAAGTAATTTCCATGTCTATTTCAAGTATGAAATTAATGTTTGTAATCATGATATGTATATTAAATGATATTAAAGCATAGGGGCGTAACAATATGGTAAAAACTGTATTGCAATATATTGCAATACGCAAAAGCCGTATTGCAATATGTGTATTTTTAAATGATCTCTTACACTTATGTTTGAATGATTTGTATAAAATGGACTCTGTGTTAGAAAATGTTTGAAACAGATTTTTGAAGAGAATTACACATTAAAAACAATCGGCATGACCACAGGTAACCGCATAACCAGTTCAAGGAAAGTTGAACCTGTTAAAAACTTTCAGAATTCGTATTGTAATATTGAATGGTATAGCTGTTAACTGTTACACCCCTATTAAAGCATGTATAATCTAGTCTTAAGATTATATAAATGTTTATTTTACAATCATGTACCTAACTCATAAACTGTAATTATATTCTGTTATGCTGATTCTCACTTTTTTTTATACTTTTTGTAATTTTGTGAATATACATATACATACTTGCAGTGGAATTCCCATATTATGAGGATTTGTTTATGACCGAAAGAAATCTCTTAGAAAACTTTTGTTTAAAAAGTCAAAGATTTTTATTTTTTTCACCTCATAACTCTTAAATAAAACTGACTTATTTCGTTTGGGCAAATTTAAAATTGCTCTATTTTTATATCAAAGGGAGATAATAATTTACTTTCATTCAAAGTTTTGATCGGGGTTTTTGAAACAGAATGTTGTTTTATAAATTTTGTCCATGCAAAATGATTGAAATGATGTAGTATAGCTCGTTTAGGATAACTTGAGACAAAATACAACGATACCATTATTATACACAGATGGATTTAAGTTTAGTACACGTAATTATCGACTTTTATCAGTGTTTCTTAATATGTACGAGAACGATATGTACGTTTATTTAGTACGTGAACACACGTTCCACGCATTAAGACATGTTTAATACTTTTATTACACAAAATCTGCTGTCATCCCTGTTTTATGTAATACCTGAGTCCCAAATATGTAAACACAATGAGTCGTTTTTTCTCAAGTTATCCTAAACGAGCTATAAATAAAAATATGTTTATAGTCATTTATCATGTTTTTTAAGTATATTTTTTACTGTAAATTGGCATTGGGGTTATTCTCCTTTGATTAGAGAAGTCATACATGATTGATGATGATTTGGAAATTCTCTAATTTGATACCACATTTGTTAAAGAGTTCTTAAAAGGTTGGATTGGCCAATAAGCATATTTGGTGTCTGGAACTACCGGTACTCATGGCTTATCTACTCAGATGTCTGGATTATGGTTGCTAAGATTTCAATACATTGTATAACCAAACCTTAGAATTGTGTTATTCATAAAGAAATACTGTTTTCCTCACCTGTTTAGTACATAAATGCCTTATATTTTGCAATTTTTTTAACTATGTTGGTTTGATAACTGTAATTCTTGCATGATTATTACATATTTTATAAAAGATTTAATTTTTGAAATATTTAGGTTTTGGATTGCTCTACATTTGGAAGTCAAGATAACATTGCATTCAGTGAATTTTTAAACTGTTTGTTTACCTTATTATTACTTTTGTATTTCAATGTTTTGAGTTTTTTTACGTTTAAAATTATGCATAAACACATGTTAACTGCAACAATTTTTGGCAAATCTTTTGATTGGTACGTAATTTTAGCTTTGTATACTTGATGTACATGTATGTTATAATACATTGTAACTGAGAATAGTTATAAATCAATAAACTAGTTTTGATGATTTGTTTTTTGTATGATTTTTATACCCTTTCAATTATGGCTTTATTATATGCCACATTTGGAACTTGAATACATTGTTTTTATAAGGATTACCTTAATATAATATACTAATGGACAAAAGTCTTGTCCGGTCTACAAAAACCATAACATCTTTTTTAGCTCGACTTTTCGAAGAAAATGAGAGCTATTGCTATCACGTCGGCGTCGGCGTTGGCGTTGGTTTTCAGGTTAAAGTTTTTTGAAACACTTATAACTTCAACACTATCCAAGTTATTTTATTGAAAGTTGGTATACTTATTAAGTGGGACTATATTAACCATTCTGTGAAAGGGGATAACTCTGGATGAATTATTTTATGAGTTATTGCCCTTTTATAATTAAATAATTGCAAAATATGAAGTTAAAGTTTTTCCTATGTAGAATATCTTCAATACTGATCAATTCATTTGACTTAAAGTTTGTATACTTATTTGTCAGTACAATATCTACACGACTGTGAAGGCACGTAACTGTGGATGAATTATTTTTAGAGTAATTGCCCTTTTGTACTTAAGAAATTGCAAAATATGAGGTTAAAGTTTTTCCTATGTAGAATATATTCAATACTGATCAAGGTATTTGACTTAAAGTTTGTATACTTATTTGTCGGTGCTATATCTACCCGACTATGAAGGGATGTAACTGTGGATGAATTATTTTTGGAGTAATTGCCCTTTTATACTTAAGAAAAATGCAAAATATAATGTTAAAATCATTTCTATATGTAATATCTTTAATACTAATCAAGATATTTGACTTTAAGTTTGTATACTTAGTTATGGGTACTATATCTACGCTACTATAAAGGGATGTTACTTTGGATGAATTATTGTTGGAGTTATGCCCCTTTATACTTAAACATTTAAGATTAAAATTTGTTCTCATGGGATATATTTAGAACTTATAAATTTATTTGAATGAAAGTTGGAATGCTTATTAGTCAGTTCTTCATCTATCGGACTATAAAGGGACATAACTCTAGATGAATTACTTCAGAGTTATTCCCCTTTATACTTTGATATTTAAGGGTTATGTTTGCTCAAATTTAATATATTTTGTTTGATAGAAGGTTAGTATACTTTTTCATCAGTACTACATCTAGTCGAATACAATGGGACGTAATAATTGATGAATTATTGTTGGAGTTGTGACCCTTTTCAACTTTTTAATTCAGGAGAAAGTATTATGAAGTGAAATACTTTCAATACTTAAGAAGATATTTAAATGACAATTAGTATGCTTATTCATCAGTACTACATCTACGCGACTACAAAGGGACATAACTCATGATGTTATTTTTTGAAGTTATGCCCCTTACTTTAATTTTGAATTTTGTTCAAATGGAAATACAATGTATTTATAGTTCTTCATATAGATATTTAAATGAAAGTAGGTATGCTTATTCATTGATACTATGTCTACTTTACTCTGAAGGGATGTTACTATGGGTGAATGTTCTAGGAGTAATGCCCCTTTTATATTTTACAAATATGAATTGGTAATTATTGTTTGACTGAATTATATACTTTCAAAAATTATGTCCTGTCTTGATATTACTTTTGTTTAAAGATAAGCCTTGCCATGAACAAAACACCCGAAAAGTCGAGCGCGCTGTCCTTGGACTGCTCTTGTTGTTTGTTATTGCACACTCATACATTTGGTATCGTTAGAAAGAGGATGATATTATGCATTAAATAAAAAAAAAGAATTGTGAAATTTGTGTCAGTTATGTTGGTACAGTAATGTTTTGAGAATTGACATTGAGGATTTGCAAGTTACAAATGATTGCATTGTGTCAGTTTAAAATGAAACATTTTTTTTCAATAGTATGGGTGACCTCCAATAACCCAAGTGAGTTTTCTGGTCTTCCGACTAGATTCCTTTGCAAACTTGTAGCATCGATGTGTAAAAGGATCCCCGAACTCATTCGGGTTAATTGTGGTCGCACACACTATTGAAAAAAAATTTTCATTTAAAACTGACAAAACGCAATCATTTGTAACTTGCAAATCCTCAATGTCAATTTTCAAAACATTACTGTACCGACATAACTGACTCAAATTTCACAATTTTTTTTTATTCAATGCATAATATCATCCTCTTTCTAACGATACCAAATGTATGAGTGTGCAATAACAAACAAAAAAGATATTATGGTTTTTGTAGACCGAACAAAACTTTTGTCCATTAGTATACATACAAATTTTCAATAGCAAAATATGGGGCAATAGAGCAATGTGATAAACTTTGTTGCATTTTTTCTGCAGAGAAAATGTAAAATAAGTATTGATTGTACTTACATTGGAAAAAAAATCATTGTTGAATTTTATTCAACTATCAGTGGCTCATAGATTAACTCTGCTGATTTTAATATTCATTACAGGAGATCAATAAAAATATATTTAGATCAGCAGTGTTAATCTATGTGCCAATGGCAGTTGAATAAAATTTAACAATGCCTTGAGTGCTGGTAGGGTTATAAAAATTGAAAATGGTTCCGTGCTCAAACTCCACTGTGCTACATTTGTAACTATCAGTCAGTCTGTATTTTTAACGGTATGATATCATAAAATAATTCACGGCAGTAAATTATTTTTTTTTAAATAAATTATTACAATGTATTCCAGTGCCAAACTTGATGGCTTTTATCATGAAATCCCTAAGGGAAATAAATTATCATTTCAAATGCATATATTTAACACTCTGAATATTAAAGTACATTTATGAAAAAATAAACATGACAAAGTAATGATGCTTGAAATTCAATTAGTGTGTTCTCTGATTCATATGCTATAATAAAGTCGCCAGACAATACCAAATCAAATGCATTCATTTAGATTGTGCAGAAGGGACATGAAACTGTTTTGAACTTATCATTTCATTTACTAAATTTATAAATATTACAGTACATGTACATCTACATGTATAACCTCTGCAGAGTGGCCCTCTACAGAACAAAGCATCTGCTAATAACAGCTTTTGATATTTCCCTTTGGCGTCATTTTAGCTGAGTTTAGCCTCTGCAGAGCAACAACCTCTAAAGAGCAACATTTTAGTCCCTGGCAGTAGGTGTTGTTCAAAAGAGGTCATCAAAACTCATGTTGATTGAAAAGTTGAATCAACTACTGAACCATTTTTGAATGCTCTTCACAATTGATTGTACTGATTCTCATCATAACTTGTACACTTATTTGACATCTCTTTTTAATTATAGAACTGGCTTAATGTTTGTGAAGACAGCAGTAACATCAGTATACCAGTACACCAGAAAATTCTATTAGTAAGGGCTTACTGGTGTACTGATGAAAATTCTATCAGTAAGGTCTTACTGGTGTACTGATGAAAATTCTATCAGTAAGGTCTTACTGGTGTACTGATGAAAATTCTATCAGTAAGGTCTTACTGGTGTACTGATGAAAATTCTATCAGTAAGGTCTTACTGGTGTACTGATGAAAATTCTATCAGTAAGGTCTTACTGGTGTACTGATGAAAATTCTATCAGTAAGGTCTTACTGGTGTACTGATGTTACTGCTGTCTTCACGTACATAAATGGCTTATGGATTCGTCATTGATTAATTTAGTATATACTCATACATTGTACTTGTGGCTTAATTCATTGTAAACAAGTTCTTAAAACTTAGATTAATCCCTTTCAAGTCTGATTCCTAGTTCGCCACTACTGAGCTTTATGATTAAGTTACTTGCTGATGGAAACAAGGTAAGTTTTAGATGTGATTTGAATGAACGTGAAGCAGGCTATCCAATGATTACCATTCCAGCGTTGACAACACTTGACCACGCACACTCGACCACACATAATTGATTCTTGTATATATATTGATAAAATATGATTATTCACATTGTATAAAATGTGACAAATATCTGCTGTCGCATACGAAAAACAACAGTGGTGCTTTTCACAAAAATTCTTACGAAAAAAGTCTTTGTAAGTCAAAAGCAAGCAGTAGTAATAATACGCTCATTTTTTGGCTTATCAATTCTAAATATTATACAAATTGTGTAGATTTGTGTATACCATTTGAATATGATATCATAGTTATGTTTATTATCCGTCTTGGAAGTGCTAATTATATGAAACTGACATACGAAGATTTTTTTCGTAAGAACTTTTGTGAAAAGCACCACTGGTTTCTTAAGTCTAATTATGTCCAGAGTTACTATAATTGTACAAGTATGAAACTGTTAATTGTTCTATTGTAAGTGAAGATTGCACACTAGTTGTTAATACTTTATATTGTTTATCAATTGAGTTTAACAACATGTCAAATTAATAATGGCCATTCTACCGACGCAAGCACACCTATCTAGCTTTCCTAGACTTTTGTCTATAATAATGCACTAATCAACCCTTCTACAAGGTCAACAACTCATCCACGTATGTTATTAATGGAGGAAAATTGATATTATTGTCAAATTTTCATGTAAGGGTACAACAAATGGCACTGTCCAACTTGAGACAGTAATAATGTGCAATTGGAAATACAATTTGCGCGTAAAATGCTAATTGATCAGTGCTAAATCTGTTATATAACTTGCATTTTGATCACTTATACTTGTCAGCTCATAAGACATTCTCGTACCCAGAGGGTATCAGGATTCTCGATACTAGCCACAATCTTGATAACCTCTGGAAACGAGTATGGTCATCAGGTAGTTTATCCATGTGTCTATGAATTGAATGGGAAAAAATTACTTCATCTTCCTCCCCAGATATTCTATACTAGATGTTATGTGATGCTCATGCTTTCAGTCTATATTTCTGTCAAGTATAGTACACCTGTATAGCTATTTTTGTTCCTAAAACAGTCAAGTTATAGATCTCTAACAAATTCATTTTATACTTTTATTTATTTAGCTATTATGCAGTTTAACTGTTTTATTTAATGTGCAAATTAGAAATTCAGGAATATGTCACGTAAAACCGTTCATTTTTATAGATTCTAGTGGCCATACGTGCGTCAAACATGGATACCTGTAATGTGTTTGGTTTAGGGTTATACATTTTATTAACTAAGCTTTTCACTGGATTTATCAAAATCAAATTGTATTTGTATTGCATGTAGTTACTTCAACTAGATCTGAATATTATATTATTCTAGAGTTAAATAATTGTTATGTCAATCATAGATATGATTAAAGTGTAATTTAACACCATGTGTAAAGCATTGTTAAATAAACAGCAAAAACATTTTGTTGCGTATTTGTAAACGTTTTCATATTTCTACTTGAACAAAATGAAAATTTGTCTGAGTTAGACTTAGAGAGAAAAGTTCTTACATTTAGAAAACTTAACATCTCCAGGAACTGTGAAAAGATCAACTCACTGCGTAAAATTCTGAAACAAAATGATGACAAAAGGTACCATATATTACATTTGTTCTGCATCATTGACACCTGAGTCTTTAAATTGATAAAAATACACTCACAAATACTTTAATAATAATACACTGTCTATCAACACAAATAAAAACGACTCCGTATATACAATCGCATCGGAGGAGTGACTATATGTACAATGTCTATCAAAAGTTTAAAGACAAAAGGAAATTTACTCAAATATTAGAATTTTGTTGAACCATTATTTTTCAGTATATTTCGTATGACAGGTTATAATTTGAAGACGAATTATGGAGTGAAATTTTTAAGATTCAGCATCAAATATCTTAAGTAAATATCTTTAATTTTTGTGTACAAAAATTAATGAAGAAGAACTTTTTAATGAATGATTTATTTGTTTACGTCATTTGCTGCATTTAAAAATGAAAGTAGATCAAAATTAGAATTTGATTGTCACTAATTAAAAAAGTCTAAAATAGCCTGTCACAATATAAGCTCTAGCAATATCCTATCACAATCTAAGCCCTCGCAAAACACTGTCACAATCTTAGCCCTAGCAAAACCTTGTCTCTATATGAGCTCTAGCAATACCCTGTCACAATATAAGCTCTAGCAATACCCTGTCACTATATAAGCTCTAGAAATACCCTGTCACAATATAAGCTCTAGCAATACCTTGTCACAATATAAGCTCTAGCAATACCGTCACTATATAAGCTCTAGCAATACCTTGTCACAATATAAGCTCAAGCAATACCGTCACTATATAAGCTCTAGCAATACCTTGTCACTATATAAGCTCTAGCAATACCCTGTCACAATATAAGCTCTAGCAATACCTTGTCACTATATGAGCTCTAGCAATACCCTGTCACAATATAAGCTCTAGCAATACCCTGTCACAATATGAGCTCTAGCAATACCCTGTCACAATATAAGCTCTAGCAATACCTTGTCACTATATAAGCTCTAGAAATACCCTGTCACAATATAAGCTCTAGCAATACCCTGTCACTATATAAGCTCTAGAAATACCCTGTCACAATATAAGCTCTAGAAATACCCTGTCACTATATAAGCTCTAGAAATACCCTGTCACAATATAAGCTCTACACATACCTTGTCTCAATCATAGCTCTAGCAAGTCTGTTACTGTGTAAGCTCTACAGCCTGCAGTTTTACCTTTCCACAATGATTTCAGCTCCTTGTGCTAGGGTGAGCGAGTACTTGAGAGAGTATGTGTCCAGGGTAACTGGTAAGAGTTTCCGTATATAACATACTTCGAATACGTATTGATAGATGTCGTCAAATCTAAATAAGAAACAACCTGCTTCTACCATGACAGTAAAAAACTAATTGAATATTGACTTTGTGTTGTTTTTTATAATTAATTTATTAAACTTTGAGAATTACAATAACATGCATCATTTCAAATAAATTAACAATGTTAACAATTTAACAAAAATAAGTAAAAAACAACGGAATTATAAATCTATACAATGTTATATTGACAAACACTATCACATCAGCAAAGTAATAAAGTAATATTTTATTAAAAATAAAGTATTTTAAAAATGATGTATGGGAGAGTGATAGCGTGGTTTAATTGAATAAAATATGTAATACATAATTATACATTGTATAATTATACATACATGAAATATATGTAAACCAGAATTTTAAAGTGTAAGCATAGCTGAACATTAATTGCCTCAAAATAATCGGTGAAAAGGTCAAGTTTTGTATTTATTTTTTGTTTGTTTTGAGTACAAGGAACTATGATCCCGCACATGTTTCGCTATTGTCTTTAAGTCAGACAGAATCATAGCCCAGATGGGAACAATCACCGTTGTTATAGCACACAATCCAATAACCATGGCAACTGTACGTGTATCATTAGCTGACGTCACACTGCGTCTATATAATGACGTATTCTTTGGATGAATCGAAGTCATACTTACTGTATAATTAAACCATGATGAGTTAGATTGTGTTTTATCTACGATAGAAGCAGACATCTGTGGTGAAATGGTACTTGACACTAAGGTTTGAGAGGAGAGAACACTTGTTGCTCCACTTGCACACAACGTTGACGTAATATTTATGTACCTCGTTTCGTATACCGTTGACGTCGACGAGCTCGTTTCGACGCTTGTAGACGTACTCGTTTCATAAACTGTTGATGTGGTTAAACTCGTTTCCACATCTGTGGACGTGATATCTATGTAGTTCTTTTCATATACCGTTGACGTCGTTGTACTCGTTTCCAAGTCTAGGGACGTACTCGTTTCGTATATTGTTGACGTCGTCGATCTAGTTTCATATACTGTTGATGTAGTTGAACAAAGTTGTCTTGGGGTCACTGGGTTTCCTGTGACAGGTGTCGTTGTTGGAGCTGATGTGGTACTAGGGACTTGAAAAGAAACAAGACCCGTGTAATAATTATGCTATAATATACATGTACATTATATAAATGACTTTTATAGTATATAGTCAATTTGCATTATCTCGACAACTCTTGAGTCGACATTTCGTTGTCTCGATTGAAAATCGAAAGTCCCGATTTTTTCCCTTCTTTATCTATATGAAAAATGCATGTTTATCTCGATTTTTTTCTCTCGACTTTTTCCATATCTCGATCATAAATTTATACGCTACACTACAGAGTGCTGTCCTTGTGGTTTATTTATTTAAAATAACATACCGTAAAACCATCACCATATTAATCACGTATTTTGGTAATCTTAACACCAAGAGTTTTTGTCAACTGTAGTATCAGAATGAATCAAAGAACTGAAGGGACGGTGCTACTGTGGTAAAAAGGTGATCAAAATGACACACACCATTAAAATCTTCAAAATAACTTAAACTGTGTGTGTTTTATTGGAGTGTGTAAAGGGTGCAACCCTTATTGCCAACCGCTGATTGTAGATTTATGTCTGCAAGTCTGTTTTTAGAAACATAATCACGTTGGGGGTGCTCACTTATTCGGACTGCGGTACAGATTTAGTAATCCGCATAAGATTTTATAGTATTTAGAATCAGACCGACTCAGTTTTGTTAATACGAGTCATTGCTAAGTTTTGAAACTTCTAATTGTTTACTCTAAATGTCGCAACCAACAATTAACGTCGAAATTGCCGTGGCGTTAAAAGACGAAACGCTGACGCTGAACGTCGCACTTGGAGGAAAGGTCTAGTAGCGTTAAAAAACAACACACAATTATTTCTTCGGACATATGTGACTTCAAAGCAATTCATTATGTATTCGAAACACTTTGACATTTGTGCCGATCGCAATCTGTGTTTGCTAGCTTCATGCAAAACCGTTTATCACCAGGTCTGTTGCGGCGTTTAGTTTTGGTTGCTACATTTAACGTTAGAGTTGCGACGTTTAGCGGCGGTACCGTGACAGGGCACACTCGGAAAATGTATGTATTAGTATTACCTGTGCATGAAGGAGGAGTTTCTACGTATGCTATACCATTTGATGGGGACGGTGGAGAAAATTGAGTTTCGTTAAAAATAACTGAAAAAAAAGAATAATATAAACGTCAATAATTAAATGTAGGGTCTTATCACTGTTTTAAATACATAAAGTACAATCGTCGATTTCGGTATGAGACCAATTAATATTTCACCAGGTGAGCTCAGAAATAAATATATTTGCATGAGTGGCGTACTTTAAATATCACTCGATCTTACACTGATATCGACAAAGTTTCTGTTTCTTTCATGCAAAACGTGAATAAAAATGCAATACATACCCTTGTTTATATATATATATTATATGGATTGACAAAATTAGGGCCTAACATATGGATGAATGTAACAGAGTAAAAATTCCTGTTTAAAAAATTTCATTGTAACAGAGTCACTTACAAATGATACTATTATTTCCAAATCTAATTAATTAATGTTTGTGAAAATATTTAAATACCACAGCTTGCTGACGCGCAGGGATACATATGGTCATCGTAGTGAAAATATAAAATCGTATATTTTCAATATAAAACGCCATATATTACCGTGAAGCAATATATAAATAGATAATGCACCATACCATACTCACAAGCTTTTACCTTAAGCTAACTTCATGAAGGTCCATTCTTCATTTTTGTTAAAATTTGTATTGGTTTGAATTCATTTTAGGCATAATATTGACTGGATTTATATAATCGACATAACGCTGTTGTGTAGTCAAAACCTGGTAACTTTACCTAGCTTATTTGAATGGAAGGTACGAGGTTTTGACTAGATAACAACGATAAATGAACTTAACAACTGCATATCGTCGTTATTGTCATTCCCTCTGATTTTCTTGTAAATAAATGTTGTAATTCATACATCTAGATGTAAATCATTAACTAGGTAAAATAGGTCACGCGAAGGTCACATGACATCCCTGCAGTCAAACAGATTTAAATTAAAAATTTATTATAAACGTGACTTCGTTCTATGCAATTTTTGAAACTGCGAAGAAAAACAACAATGTGCTACACGAGAAATCCCAACAATGTGGATTATGGAATTCTCTGAATTTGAACGACTTTCTAAGCCCTAAGAGACACTGAAACACAAAATGACCTTGAGAAATCCGCTAACCTGTTATATATGAATACTTAATTCGGTCTCAAAGGTGTAGCGCTTTTCTGATCAATTTGCATGAATATAATAAATTTACCCTGAAACGTTCTTGGACATTGTTTAGTTGATATATTCATTGATGATGACCCGTATCCATTGACTACAGCATTTATACAAAGTGATGACGTAGTAATTGCAGCCCAACATGTGACGTCATTGTAACACATGTCTAGACAGTCATCCTGGCTTCCGTTATATCTGTTGATGTCCGTTTCTACGTCTACAGATATATTGCATGCATTATCCTCTGCAAAAATAAATTTATAAATAATGATTTTATCATTAGAGAGGCACGGCCTCGAACCAACACATATTGCCTTTAGTTTGAGACCGTGAGGGCCGCCTTTAGCATTTACTCCCCAACTTTGTGCTAAACAAGTTCAACGCTTTTACATCGTGTTCCTTTGTCATTGAGCAGCTAACAATGGCGTCAAGGAGCTCGCCTCATAAGTACCTGATCACGCCTGGATAAACAGTGGCTATATTAGATACATTTCTTGCTCAATGAAAATGTTTTCGAACTTAGAACCTCATGAACCCTTAGCACGCGTCCTGCAATTCAAATCCTTCTCATTTAGTTAAATAATTTAGTTGCCTTCAGTCCAACACCGACGTCTGACTCAGACCTTTGAGCAAGCATGTCCGAATTATATCCAAAGAAATATGATTTGTTGGTCTGTTTATTACGTTTTTACAAATTATTGTTTAAGAAAGTACATCAGTGTTCAATTTTCTTGCTTCCTTCATGAAGATGAATAATGAAAATACAAATGTAATATCTGCATTGAAACCTTTTTTTAAAATACATGTAATTTAATTCAAATGATAAAATGTTTATACTAATATATTTAGCTCGATTTTGAAACAAGTTCTTACAACTTAGATTTATCTCTTTCGAGACCGCTTCCCGGTTCCCTAGTACTGAGTCAGTAGGATAAAGTTTCTTGCTCAAGGAAACAACGGTGTATATTTTGGATGGGATTCGAAAAAACGTGGGGCTGGCTGTCCCATGATTACCAGTCCAATTTCGTAACCGCTCGGCCACGCCCGCACTAAAATGAAATAAACAATCCAACTCACTGGCTTTTGTTTCACATAAGAAAGGACCTTCAGCAGTATTACAGTCTGTCTGATGATAATGATCATAATGTACTTCTAAACATCCAGGTTGAGCTGAAGAATCGCTGACTGTGTATAGACTGTTGGTCGTACTTATGCAGTCTGTTATCCATAGAACTTCACCATCGTTACTGGTGGGTTTAACCGCACTTGTGAAAAAATGGTTGCTCTCTCTAGATAGAAATGTTGACTAATTTGATAATGATAAAAGTATCATTGATGATGTAAATAATGATGATGATTATAGTGTTCTTGTTGATGGTGTATTTGATGATATTGATGATAAGGATCATAAAACTAACGAGAATGATGGCAAATATGAGACTTATATTGCTCATGATGGTAATGTTGATGATGGTGATGAGAAAGATGATAAAACTGGTGAGAATGATGGCAAATATGAGACTTATATTGCTCATGATGGTAATGTTGATGATGGTGATGAGAAAGATGATGAAACTGATGAGAAAGATGGCAAATATGAGACACATGTTGCTCATGATGGTAATGTTGATGATGATGATGGTGAAGGTGATGATCATGTCAATGCATATTCTGCTACTGGTGATGATGACAATAATGCTGATAAATACATGCGTGTTCACTGATCATATTGGTTTCTATGGCGACGATTTAAACATACGCGATTGCCATTATTGCTAAAACAATGCTTAAATTTTGTTACAATATTTAGTAACAAGTGCATGAAAACTACGATATTGTACATATTGCTGTTAACTTATTTTTTCATGTCTTACAACAAAGTCATCGTAAATCAAAAGATAAAAGAACACATTTAAAATGTATAATTATACATCATACATCTGTTTCAACTCCAAATTGATTTAAAAATGCAGAATATAACATTTCTTCTTAAAACAGTGGCTAAACCCTTCCTTGTTCATTGTCAGACCTTCCACATCCAATTTCTGAAAAGAACGTTCGATGATATTTTGTCGTAAGATTTTGTTAGTGAATTATGACTTACAAAAATTTTCCAGCGTCCTCATTCACACTCTGAATGGCTTTGATATAGTGTGTCGTATTTTGTATTGTAGCTAAATCTCCTCCGATACTTTCACACACTGCTCTAGCCTCATACCAGGTTAGTTTTTGTTTAAAGACTGTATATGTCGGGTAATTTCCACGTAGACGCTCTAAGATAGAAATCAGAACAACACAAAAATCAGACAATATAGTGATCTGATTTAAAATAGTTTTTTGTTGGGTTTAACGCCGAAGCAACTCATTGTATAGGTTATCTGACGGCGTTTCTGGAAAGACAAAATCTCTGGATTTGTCTGTTACCTGTTACTAGGTGCATACTTCCGTCAGTGATTGACAATTGACCTACATGATTTAGAATCAGTGGTAGGAAGGAGAATAGTCGCAGTAATTATTTCATGACCAAGTTCCACGAAAGTATGCCCCGCTTGGGAATCGAACCTATGACCCCTCGATCAGTAGACTTGTTTACATGTATTAACAGCAATCATATGACTATTGAGAAACGCAAAAAGCAGCAATATACATGCGCATGTTATTGTAAATGTCACTATAGCTTCAACAGTGTCAATTCATCAGCGTAAATGTCTTTCACAATTATATCATAACGGCTTCATCAAATGTTGTCGCAACTCGACCTATGGTCAGCCCTTTATATGTCGATTTTTAATTATTCATATTTATTCAACATCAATAATAATATTCCTCCAGGATCAAATTCTCAGTTTTAGTTTTAAATTTTCGAAATAACTTTAATATCGGAAATATTATCACTACATTTATGCGAGGTCAGATTATGATATCAAATTAATAATTCACGTGTTGACACCAGCTCCATTCATAGCTTCAGTCAAGACGTACGAACATTTCATTAGGACCCCTTCGGTCATACATTTAGAATAAATCAATGAATGGTCGAGGTGTTAAAAATGATGAACATTTATGACGTTAAAGTAGAAGTTGAATTTCTCACATTTCAGCCATTTCAATGAACATGTACTCGATTCAGATCACCTATGTGATTTTCTACGCAATTTTACCTTTGACATCAAGATAGATAGTAGGTCTAACATGGATGTTGAAGTAAATTAAAACTCTGCTTGTAATTTCTGTTGAAATGAAGTCAGAACTATTTACCTTAAACAAGTTGCAATACCATCACTTCTGATGTTCGAGGCATATCTTCGTGGAAGATCGCCTTAATTTCATTGGTGTTCCGAGAGCATATAGGCCCTACCCATTTCAATTCAAATACAATGTATATGTATTCTGCACACAGCCGTGAAATGACCAAAATTTGTGTTGACACGGTATCAAACCCAAATAAAAAGATATACATTTTTGTACTGTTATATCTTAATACTATCCTCAGAATATATTTTGTACAATGTAGGTATAATTTGCCTACGCAAAAACTATAAATGGAGTTATGTAGTTTGTTTAAATTTCTCCTTATGTAAAGCGATTAAAAATCCATGGTCCGAACTAAGATTCGAACCCACGACCTCTCGAGGACGTAGCGGACATTCTGTCGCAACATCATAAAAGCTAGCTTGAAAGCAAGGGAGTACAAGTGTTGTATTATACCATTTTGTTACTCTAAAACTTTTTATTTTTGTATCAAATACGATTGTATGTGCACTAAAAGGAAAAAAAATAGTACAAGTTAATTGTTTATTTAATTGACGTTTTGGCAGCTGCTCCATAAGTTTCGATATTATTTTCTAAATTATTTTTCAACTAATATTTATAAACATGCTATAATTTTATACATACCTAAATCAGTAGAATAATATAAAATATCATTTGATTCCACAAACATGACAATAAATGCATTCCAAAACACATACTCCAATACTGTGAACGTCACCATTCTTTAACTAAAACTTTAAGCATCGGAATGCATACCGAAGTCTATTATAACCATCATTTCAATATCAGATTTTAATATGCATCTATGCAAGCGACATATGATCTATTTTTGCTTTGATTATCCTCATTTAACTGTAAAACATCGGGTATTGCCGTTTATTAAATCGTAAAACATTGGATATTTCCGTATTCTTAATCGTAAAACATCGGGTATTTCCGTATCTTAAATCGTAAAACATCGGGTATTACCGTATTCTCAATCGTAAAACATCGGGTATTACCGTATTCTCAATCGTAAAACATCGGGTATTACCGTATTCTCAATCGTAAAACATCGGGTATTACCGTATCTTAAATCGCAAAACATCGGGTATTTCCGTATTCTCAATAAATAATTCCTCGATATATGGGATTAACAATTTCATTCTACAGATATAAACTATTATATAATACCCACGTTCATTGATGGGTATATTTATCTATTAATGCCCACACGTACTGTTTGATTGTCATTGGTTTTCATATTTTTGTCAATAGATTTTAAAACAATAAAAGTTAAGCTCTAAGCGGCAGGGGAATATTTTTGCACTTAAAAACTTCAATATTTCATAATTTAAATCAAACCTGAAGTTTGTTCAATAATTTTATTATACAGCACGTATTGACTTTTATGGGCACGGGAAAGACTGTATTTACTTTTTATACTAACAGCAACGTTTCCATTGTCAGATGCCTTCGTTATAAGGTTTATTACAAAATGGTTGAGTATTTACTCACGTTCATTTCGTTGCCAGTTTTCCCATAATTAGTTATTCAATTACCATGGTGGAAAGTTGAAGTTATTGAAAATACTGAAAACCTACTTTCAAAATACTGAAATAGACAGATTTCATACTGATTACTTAGAGTAATTTATTCTCAAAATACTGGAATCAGTATTAATACCGAAAACTTTCACACATGGATTACACAGATTTACTCGTGTATGTATAGCATATATTTATCATAAAAACATTGTGCTGATTAAAAATATAATTGTCATGAATTTTCAACTGTCATGATTCTATCTACCCAAGATCAAAATAAATAACATACATAAATGTATCTATACTAGCCTATCTAATCATTAAATAACATTGAATATAAAAAGAAGAATAACATATAATTACAGTTCGTACAAAAAATAAAACGCTGTAATTGTAAACAGAACAATGAACTAGTCCATGGCAGCACTGGAACCAGAGTCATTAAAATTGTTAAATACGCACACATATACTTAAATGCACATATATATAGGTATACATACACATATTTATGTTTATATGTGCGTGTATATGTATCTATGTGTATGTGAAGAGCAGATATGTATTTGTATGTATATCATATATAGACACATAAAACAGGTTGCCATTACTTGCTGATACCTTACACATTCACATTCAATTGTATCATTATTTGGAATTTACTTGTATATAAATGAAAATGTATTATGGGCCGGTGGCCTTTTTGTTCTAATAAACAGTTATAGTTATAGATATATAGATCTATTCACGAACTCAATTAAAATCGGTCCCGTATACATTATCGTATACAAGTAAAGTTATTATATTTAAGGTAGTGCACATGTGTTCACGGGGGACTACACATAGGGACGTACGGAATACTTTATGATCATAAGTTACGGACTCTGGTGTCAATGCATGACAGAGGATGCTCAGAATGACAATTAAATATTATATAGAATTAACTTTGATAGTGTCTTTTTGACGTTATGATAAAGCGTTCTACTACATGTATCACGAGCGTGATTAACAAAAGGTGTGGTTTATCTGTTTATCTGCCGTACTAATAAACTATACAACCTGTAGTCCTATTTCTAAAAGATTGGTTCATTTCATTGTCATTGGCGTTTCGAGCGGGAGGGGGGTCAGGGGGTCAGGGGGGTCCGGATCCCCTAAAAATTTCGAAATGTACCCGTTCATGAGTGTATTTTTTTTACTGAAGCCATTTTTCAGTAGAATGAAGCTTCACTCGCCCTTGTGTTGGGTTAAGCAATATTTATTTGTGTAAGGACAAACATTTATACATATATACAGTAATAGTCGAATGTTGCTACAGAGAGGATTGAGAAGATAGCTTTAAAAGCTAATTTTGTTATCTCTCTCCTCAAATTACAAAAACAAACCAAATTATTACAAAATACATACATCACCGTGTTAAACATAGATCAAATGGTTATGTGGTTTTTATAATAAATTTGTTGTGTTATTCTGCAAACAGTGTATAATGTGGTTTTGGTTCGAAGTTTGGACCCCCTAGAAAAATTTTGGACCCCCCCCCCTTAGAAAAAATCCTGGATCCGCCCCTGAATGTTTACTCAAACACGTAATGTTATTTTGTACGAACAATACAATACCTTATATCAATTATTGGCGGCTCTAAATCAAATGTCTACATGCACCAAGACCATTGTTTTAAGTAGATTTAATAATTTTTAAATGCATTGCATTTTTTATATGCACATTGACAAGAGTGACAATTCCTTGACACATATTTTCAATGTACTGACATATATTATTTGTACTATGTCTGTGTGATATTTCGATGAAATGTATGTTATTTAGGAGCATTAGGCCTGTTTGAAAAAAAATGTTATAGTATGGTTTAGTCTAATTTGCACTACATGTACTTCAAAAATAAATTGAGTGAAGTAGACTTAGCCCCCAGGTCCTACTAACCTGACACATTCTAGTTTCAAATAATGAATCCCCTTATTTCATATTATAAATTGAACTATGATCACGGATATGTTGTATTACTTGCCTCAGATCAGCTATTATTAATACCCATAATGGTATGAACACCATTGTAATACATGTTACACTAATTACAGCGACAGTTTTCCTATCGTCTGGTGCTGACGTCATACTACGTCTGTATGCTGACGTGTCTTTAGGATTGATAGAGTTTACTACATGAACAGAGGATTCTGTCACAGTGTATGAAGTAATTGAAGAAAACACAGATGACGAGGATGTTCCTTCTACACTTGAAATTGTTTCCGTCGGAACAACAACGCTACATCGTGTTGACGTCACAAACGCCGTCACTAAAACTGTTGACGTCATCGTTATTGAAGTGCGAACTATATTAGACGTTTGTGTCGGTGTTGGCACAACTATTGTTGGTGTGATAACTGTTGTTGTCGATTCTGTGGCTGAAATTAATAGTTTTTTCTTTACATAAGTTTAGTTATAGCTCAATTTTGAAACGCTTTCTATGTGGGTACGACAAACCATTCAATAAAATGCACAAAAATGGAACAAGTTTGCTGAGGGTTTGTGGCGCTTTTAAAAAAATCTTTCGATAAAAATCATCGCAAGTCAAAAGCAGGAAAGCTTTAATAACACGGCTATTCTTTGGACAACCAATTCCAAATATGTTATTGAATAATGTAAAGTACTTTACACCATTTGAATACCACATCATAGACAAGTTTATTATCCTTCTAACTTTGAAATGCAAAATGTATGAGATTGTCTAACAATGACTTTTTGTAACAATTTTGTGAAACGTGAATTGGAACCTGGAAACCTGTGGATTTTTCAACGCTTGCAAAACGTTATAACGTCCCGGGAAACGAATATGACATTTTCGGCCACTGAAAGGCATATCTTTATATTTTTGTGTCATTACTAGTAGTAGCTTTGCTTTCAATACATTATTATATAGACTTGAATTAAGTTTCCTTCACTTTTTTAAACAATTTAATTGTCTACAAGAAGGGAGATAAATCAGTATGTAAAATATTGTCATATTCAGAGTTGTATTCCTTCTATTTGTCGTGTTGTCATTAGAGACCGCTTCTTGCCAATGTCACCATTGTAACACACGACATATAAACCTATCATAACATATACACGTTTGGAAATTAGGTTATTTATAGTATGCACCAGTGATTTGTAACATCTAGCCCGACCCCCGAGACAGTGCATGTCTTGGCGAGAAAAGCCATGTAGTGTTTTTTTTTTACCTTCCATTTCCCTCACACTTCCGAGTGGTTGATGAGTATTTTTTTTCGTGGTAAGTTATGTATGCATATACTTATGGTTAAAGCCGGATACTACAAGTGGTGTTTTTACAGTGGTTAGAGCAGGTTTTAGTCAAGCATATCCCCGAGTTGAAAAAGTTACGTTGATCTTATAGGACATGTGAAACTATTGATAAGTCCACTCTTTGAAATAGGAATTTGTTTGAATGCAACAACAAGTTGGTGGTATTCATCGGATGTTTTCAAGGCTCAAAGTTCTAACTATTTACCAGAGATGGGCGCGTGTACTCGTATGTTACAAATGATAAGTGCATCTATGTTAGGTCTGATGCTTTTATATCTGTACATGTATCAAATTAAATTTAAAAAATATAAATATTTACGGTTTAAAACACTAAGTATGCTCGGGATAAAAGCCACAGTCCACTTGAATTATATTTATAACAAACCATTTATTCTGTCCAGCTGGTGGCTTTGAGTTTTTAATCATTGATTTGAACAAGAGAACAACAATAATTAAAATTTCAGTTAAAATACCTGTACAACTAGGCGGTTCATGTTGTGGGTTTTCAGTGACAAAATCTTTTGGTAGTGGAAAAATAGTATCGTTTACATAAGCTGCAATTAGAATTTGAAAAAAAATATGTTCTGTAATTCAAATTAGAATACCTTAAAGTTTAAGTCTAAAAAGACAAAAACTTCAATGCGCATTTTAATTCACCTATAAATGGACCCTTACTTTAAACAGCTTTATGCATTTGGAGATAGACTTGATTTGTTATACAGGATATTGTGAAGAAGGGCAGGGCAGTGCTTTTCAACTACACGGGCCATGGTAACAATTTAACACTGAATAATGGCCCGGCTAGGACTTGCACTCACTACTTAAGACGTCAATGCTTAGGCTATATCATTAATGTTCATTCAGTTTTTACAGGATTTAGACGAAAACTCTGAACCGTAAGTTTTTTAATTACTTGTATGAATTTGTATCTTTTTGTAATTTTCCTATGTTTTAATCGTAAAATTTTTATGTGAAATGCTCAGTGGCGAATACGATCGTCAAAAGTTCGTCTGAATTTTGTTCTTAAACATACACATAACAAATAAATTTTATAATAACATTTTACATGTGGTAGACTATGACTTTCGATAAAAAAAACTGTCAAGGGGACAATGTGTCCGTATTAACAAAAGTCTGACAGTCGATTTTGTCATAAATATAATTTTATCATATAACAAACAATCTCAATTTTTACCATATATCACAAAGTTAACACCAAATGCTCGAAGACCTCGAAGACCGTGGTAGCATGCGATTGTTATGAAAAAATGCTTCAAAACTAAATACCTTAATTTTATTCAACTGTCAATGACGCATACATTATCTCCGCTGATTTAAGTCTAAATTTATCGATCTATAGAAAAATCAGCGAGGTTAATGTATGTGCCACTGAGAGTTGAAAAATGCCAACAATACTACCTTCAAATACTGTAGGACACGTCTTTACTGAAATATTCAACGATGATGAACCGAATCCCGGAATCATGGCTTTTATACACTGTGTGGAAGTGCTAATTGCCGCCCAACACGCACTATCCCGGTCACATGATAGCTTGCAATCATTTTCACTCATTGCCTCATTAATAATTATGTCGGCCTGCAAATCTTGTGAACAATTACACTTATAATCTGAAAATATATATCTTTAAATGATAGTTTAGCTGACTGAAACATTTATATATCAAAATTCTTCGAGTTATTTGTGCCACGTCATAGTCAAGGAGGAATAGGCTAATTAAATAACTACGAAAATATGTAAGTCTTACAATGTTAACTTGAGCTTTACCTCAATGCATGAATATAGATGTACATTTGTATTATACATTGAGACATTGGGGGGGAGGTTAACGCCTCGCCATGTTTTGTACGAAGGTCGGCGCATCTAACCTTACTTTCTTGTACCATTGTATACAACTAGTACTCAACTACCTTTCCACAAGGCTAGCAATCTCTCTATATACCTTATTAATGAGAGAAAATTGACTTTTTGTCGCATATCATGGAAGAGTGTAATGGTACCAAGTTTCATTCATACCCATATCCCCATCGGGAAAATATATTTGAAATCCCGTTGCACTACTAAATGTGCTACGAAGTCGAGTTCTGTTCTACAAAGTGATGACAGCTTCTTATTTTATTGTCAAATTTCCATAGAAGGTAATGACATACATGCATTGACTCCGGCGAAATCAAATACTGCCAGCCAGATTAGAAACTCTTGAAAATGAACAAAAACAATTTAACACATGGTCGTGGCTAAAAGAAGTTTAAACCGTACTTACTTGATTTATTTTCGCACACAAAATCACCAATATCATCTTTACAACTAGTTACACTATGGAAGTGATCACCGTGTGCTTCTAAACACTCTGGCAGTGAACCTGCCCCAGCTGTCACAGAATATATACTAGTGTTTACATATCTACAAGCTGATAGAAATAATATCTCATCTGCTGTTTGTCTTACAGCACTTGAATAATAATGCTTCGTTGACCTGTGAAGATAAAATAAAGAAGGATATACCAATTATGTCTGGTTCCCAGTTGTACTTTGACGAGTAAAAGTACCATTAACGACATAGGTAAAGGGCAGGTCACAATCCAAACTAATACCAAATGTCATTCGGAACAACTTCGACGATCATCTACGAAAATATATATAGTTTATCTGCGTACAAGATCGCCTAGGTAGTTCCGAATGACCAAATACGGTAGACATAGTCCTAATCCGACATACTATTTAATTATATGAGGTATATAGACACTATATAATCTTGCGTTCACTCATTAAGATATTTTATAAGTTGGACAAAAATGTTTTTCTGCTATAAGTGATTTTCAGAATCTATCAATCCGGTCCCGCAATCGTAACAACTCTTTTGGCTATGCGACCCGGATTATTTTATACGAGTCTGTTGGTATTTATAATCAAGTGTCTCTCAACCAATGAGTGTTCATGTTTAGGTAATATGTAATTTTCAGCCTATCAATGGCTCTTATTTTGTTTTCTTTGTTTTAATGAAGCAGATTTCTCGAGATCTTTTTTCTCTACATTTTCATAACCACAAACTTCATTTCGTCTTCCGTGATGGTTAAAATACCATATCCTAGGATACAGTGTTTACAACTTCTTCGACATTTTTATCTCAATTCTAATCTCTTACGCCAGTTCATTTATGATTTAAAAAAATGTAAACCACGTACAGGAAGTCACCAGCAGCCCTGTCTATATCTTTTATGGTATTAACATCTTCAGTGTTGACAATATCAGCTAGATCTCCTCCTAGACTTCGACATACAACCCTTGCATCGTACCAGGAGCGATCATACTTGAATATGTTATAGATTTTATGTTGACCAATCAAATCCGCTGAAAATATAAACAAATAATAATTAATAATTTACTAAATCATTAAAACTTTAATTAAAAAAAAACCAACAAAATACATAACTGTATAACACTCAAGTTGTGTTTAGAAATACTTACATATTTCAGTTGGAAAATCCACTTTGTATTTAACAGATTCCACAGAAATGGCAAGAAATAAATGACATAATATATAATCCCAAAATAACATTTTTATTTTCTTATAATTTCCTGTAATTCTGAATTCTAAAAACTGTTTTCTTAGAAAATGTTCTTTCTCCAAAATGAGTTTATCAAAAGTGTCTGCTTTGTTAAAAAATACTCCTTGGAAAATGTCTTCTATTCAAATGGTATTACTTCGAAAATGTCTCTTATATAAATGAAATCTCTTGACTTTAAACAATTATCTTAAATATTAAAGTGTCTTTTATCATCCATTTTATAAGAATTGACATAACCATCAGTACATATCACAAAACTTCGACAAGTAATGTTAACCCTTTTATTAGTTCAATGTGAGAACAAACACTGTCAGACAGAGACCATGGCATTCATGAAAATACCATTTTAAGTCATTTTAATTGACTACAAATCTATAGACCAGCGTTTTGTTGACTTATTGGATCATTCGTGAACCCATGACCATTTAAAACATGATTTTGCCCTTTGTCCCGACATTTCCTGAGCATTTATATAACATGTGAACTGTTTGGCGTCACGCCTTATGTTTCCTGATAAAAGTATCTTTCTTGCTATATAACCGATATTTCCTGGACATTTATATAATCACTATGGTCACCTCTTCCATCATGCTTTGTTTTGTATAAAAGTCAATGTTCAGGACATTTCTATTGGTTTTTATTTGCATATTTCTAAATGTTTATTAATAAAAGTACGTACATTTAAGTATCTTTTTTTTAGGGTAACCAATTTGATTTCTTCCACTTCATTCCATGGTCTGTCAGTAACTTTCTCTTTTTTTCGGTTGGGTTTAACGCCGTGGCAACACATTGTATAGTTCATATCACGGCGGTCAGTAAACCTAATCACCGTTCCTGGGAAGACTAAATCTCTGGATGTAGCTGTTAATTAGTTTCTAGGCACAAGCTTTCGTTACTGATTGACAATCTGTCTACATTAATAAGAATCTGTGGTAGGAGGGAGAAGGTCAGTACCATGTAATGAGTCTACAATGATAAACAACAAGAATCAACCCATAAACCACCACGCAATGATTATCTACAAAATATACACGATAAAAAGGTATACGAACATGAGTTTTGCATCTAAGGTCCAAGACCTTCCGGTGTTTATATTGATAAAGTTGTAAAACTGTAACTGTTTTATTTCATTGCACACGAAACAACCCATTAAGTGAAAAGCAGCTGGTTACTGACGCTGGTATCTATCAAAAATGATAAATTTAATTTCTTTAACATTTAAACACCCTGTCCTCTCAATCACGGTCAGGTACGAATAAAAAGACAACGTAACAACACAAACATATGTAATTTATCAAGAAATGTTACAATGAAACATGATGTCATTATGACTTCTCGGTACAAAACACATTGTAATAATAATAAAAAACCATTTGATGAATAACATTCAAAGGTCATTTCTTACAGTACAATTTACCAGAGACACGGTGACAATATCACGTGACTATGACATCACAATGGCTACGGTTTGAAGAAGAAATTAGTAAGATAAGTAAGATAGATCTCATTATTTGTATTTTATTTGTTAGTTTCCAGCCAATAAATGAACTTGGTGAAAAATCATTATTTAGTAATTATAGTATACTAGCTTAAGGTCTTCAGAGAACCCGTGTGTATACTGGTGGTGCGTGTTCAGTAACTACTGTTAGCGAACGTTACGGGTACGGGACAACTCAACCCGAAGACAACTCAACCCGTGGATAACTCGACCCAGAGTTTGGACAACTCAACACGTTAGTAGGGGATTGGGTTGTCTTGGGTTGAGTTGTCTTTGGGTTAAGTTTTTCTGACCCTAACGTTACGGAACGTTTTGGAACGTTCGGGGTAATTGAACAGGCTACTGTTAATGAACGCATCTGATGAAAATCAAAATCTAAAAAAGCGGCTTATACAGTTTTGGAAGCCAGAACTACTAATATACATGTGCCATATATTTATATATAGTGTTTTTGTCTCGAAACCGTGCCGTTTCAAACATGTTTTTATAGGCCGCCTCTACAAGCTTTTGTGACGAGCCCCATTGCTTTGTGTACTTTTAAGCGCGCCATTACATTTCACATTCAGATGATGTGTTCCTATAAGTATTTCTATTAGGACATTAACTAGAATATTTGCTAGATCTTTCCGACAACCATTACAGTATTTCGCTTTTTGAAACCAGCCCCAGAGCCAATTAGCTAGCTCAGTCGTCAGAAGTCTACAGAAGAAGCTGAAGGCTCTATTCCCGGGCGGGACTGCCCGTCTGGGGCAGTCTCTCGTAGAGTTACGCCATGAAATTATTTTTACGGCCATTTTCTCTCCAGCACTGATTTTAAATCATGTAACTTAAGACAGTTGCCATGCAGTCACTGACGGAAGTGTGCTTCTAGTATTAAACTGGTTAACAACTCAATCCAGCGATTTAGCCTTTCCAGAAACGGGAAGTAGGTTAAAAATGACCGACAGTCGTTATACAACATACTCAATATGAGTTGCTACAGCGTTAAATTGCCAAAAAAGAGACAATTTGTTATGACTATTTAACAGGGCGACGCAAGTCAACGTAGTTAATGGAAATAAGTACTTAATACCTCATTTTGTAACATTATTGTATGACAGATGAAAACACCATCAACATCGTTGCACCAGCCCACATACTTGTATTACTTATGCTTTAAACTTGACATATTAATGTGGTTTTAAACATTGGTACTTTGACCCTGGCATTGATAAAGTAATAATAATAAAATATATCATTTGTCACGTGCAAATACCCAATTGTCAGTGTAACAAAACATCAGTTTTATATAAATATAAAGTTCAAACTAGTACAAAAGTACAAAAGATATATGACATACATAAACGAACTGTACATGGTACCACTGACAAGTTCTTTTTGTAAGTCGCGTGTGTTTGAGTTCTTTCATGAAAGTATAAAAGATCATTCGCCAAAGTAATTTATATCTATACCTTTTAAACGAACTATTAGAACTACATGTACATATTGTTCTTTCTAAACGCCTATTTCAATATTTTCGGCGCATCTGTCTAGGCAATTTTTTACCTATATTTTAAACCAATACAATTTGCTTGACCACACCTGTTTGTCCAGATAAATTCTTTTGCCGGTATAGAGAAATGAATTAAAGATATGATACCATTGGTTATGTGTGATAAATAGGTACATAGCACTGACAATAGTTGCTGACTATGTACTCGTACGTTCCTGGTGGTATGACAGAACAGCGAATACAAATGTATGAATATTTATTCTTCAAACAAAATGAACCCTGCATAGCGTCGAATTCTATTTTTAAGATATTTCTTGTTAATTGATATCGTTGAATATCCGTAGATTCAAATCTCTTATTATCTTATTCTTAATCGTTGCTTTTTTAGCAAGAAGCTTTATCTTCATTGCTGGTCATTATTGCATTGACATCTCTCTGTTAGTTTGATACCCGTCCAAAAGAAACAAACTCTTAATGCCATGATTAAGGAAAAATCCTAATCGCCTGATACTGTGGGGTTAAGGAGTCTTAGGACTCGAAAGGGATTAGTCTTAATTATAAGTTTTATGAAGTTGTTTCCACATCTAGCTAAATTAATAAATGTATGTATGAACATATTAAAGTAATTTCTGCACATTCAAGGTGATATTCATACATTAATTATGATCTGAAATGAGGACATTGTAACACCATGTGTCAACATATGCACTATTTATTTGACAAGCTAATTATCGCAGACATTGACATTCATTGATGTAACACTTATCATCTCATTAACTTGACGCTTTTCAATTGCTATTCAACGTTTATTAAAAGATAGATAAAAGAATATACATGTATGCATTATTTCTTTTAAGTTCACATACAGCACTGGCATATTTTTTTCTTACGCTACAACAAGTTGATAATATGTTCTATGGATTCGCTCACACCCATTCTCGTACCCCGAGGTTACCAAGATTCTCAATCTACGCTAGTATTGAGCATCCTACTAGACTCTGGAAACGAGAATGGCTCGCACCTTAATTTTGACGGTTTTTACAAAAAATATTTTTATTTCCTCGTTCATAAAAATTTGGTCAAACCGCTATATAAAGCAACTGAATTAAGATTTTTTTTCTTCGTTCGCTCGCCCCACTTTTTTTTTCAAGAAAAATCCGTAGAACAAATGATCAACTTGTTGGGCTTTATTTAAAAATATAAAAAGCACTAAATCCTAAGGCATGTAGCTTTAACAAGATTAGAACTACTTTCAAATGCATACGTATTAGATAAACTAGGAGGAACTACTGATTTGTTTGATTTAGAACACCTGCTCATTTACTTTTGTATTCATTCATAATGCACTCGGTTATGTACTTTGATACAAGACTTTTTTTTTAAACCATAACCAAAATTTTACATTCACTTGTTATTCAGTATATTCATTTAAGTACAAGCACAAGCACACTTAAAAATGTGCCTCTTATAAGGTCAAAAAGTCCGACTTTTAGACCGTTGATTTTGTACTTTGAATTATATTGACTTCCATTTTTGACAAACACAGTTCTTGTAATTATCTTCCAATAATAAACATTTCAAGAGCATTTTAGGTAAGCATACACTCTATTTAGTTGAGTTGGTAAACACTGTTAAAACCCTATAATTTGTAAACCTAATTAACCTAGGACACTTTAAACCTACTCTTCTAAATAGTATAAATATGACGTCATAGACTGTAAAAAACGGAAACTGAAAATGATTGTAATTTTTCCATTTTGGATTTTTTATTGTTTAATACCAATTTACGTAAATACTTAAAACAATATACGTGAATATCTATTTATTCACGAATGTATCGAGAATGAGTGATTTACTTTAACCCTGGCGTTCTGATAGTGACCTAGTAACTTCGATTCTGGACGGAAGTCATTTATGTCCGTTGGTTCCATCGTATAGAAAAGTAAAAAAAGACAAATATTAACTCTAATAGCCCTGTTAATTGCTAATTGGCGGGTTTTGATATTTTAGGTTTGATATTCTCGATAGCGGATGTACTTTGTTCATTTTAATGAAACTGTATTGAAACTCGAATTTCTCGTGCGTAATGCAGCCTTTTTCTATGAGCCTCTTACGTCATTTTGAATTTTGAATGATGGAAACATAGTTATATGAGCCAACGTTAATTTAAATGTCACATGATATGCTAATAAGATGAAAACTTAAACTTAAAAATACTTTTAACTATTGAAGAAATATTCATGAATCATAATTTTAGAAGCAATACCATGCATGCAAGTTTTTACAGATGGAATAAAGGTTTATGATGATCAAATTATGGCTCGACTGAATTTTGTTTTCTTTGTACAATTAGAACATGCAGTAAAGTGATGAAGACGTAAAATTGGACAATGGGTCAGTTAGGAAATTTGACGTAATACGTTCGATTTGTGAAACTACAAAATGACGTAAAATGTTCAGTTTTTAAAATTACAATTGACGTTTGTTTGTGTAGTTGCACATTTTGTTTAAAGGTGCCGCGGCCGTGGCGTAGTGGTTAGCATGTCTGACTTAGAATCTGGAGATCGCAGGTTCGAGCCCGGTCGCGGTACGTCATACCCTATACATGAGTTGTCGGCCTTGTGGTAGTGTAAGTTAGTACTGGTGATAGAAAGTGTGCAAGAAACCTATAGGCCTTAGTAAAAAGAGCTGGCCGTCATACATATGTCCTAAATATGTGTTGAATACGACGTTAAACCCCATTAAAAACTAAAACATTTTGTTCAATGTTGAAGGAATAAATCGTCAAATTAACATAAAATGGTCCAACTGAATTGTAACCATACCAAATAAAGTAAAAAATTCTCATTGTAAACAACGGAAATGACGTAAGGCGCGTTGTTTATCTATTGTGACGTTCGAAAGTTATACTTATTTCAAGAAAAAGGGTTAATCAAATATATCATTTGATTTATGAAACAAATAAACATGTTTTATGGCTTAAATTAGCCATTTTTGATGTCAACTATATAGCTTTGGTAAACGTCGAATATTACGTTTTATTATAAATAGACCCTGGATTATGACATACATATACGTAGCATGAATAAAACACAATCAAAATGTCGATACGATCATTAATATGCGCATCTTTTTATTTCTTTCATATTTGACCAAAATACATCACGATACGTACTTATTAGGCTGACAAGACAGCGCTCCGCAGTTTGATATTACGCCATCTTTGGTGTATGCGTTATTTTAACGTTGACGTGACAGTCGCTCTAGTTTTTTTTTGTTAGATTCGCGTCAGAACGTCTTTGTGAATAAAACGGATTCTTTCGTTGATTTTGTTTAATGTGTTAACTCTGGATAATTTGTCAACAACAAAAAATGAAGTGGATATACTTAATGTGCCTAGTGATAGTAACAGGTAGGCACATTTTTCTTTAAATTTTTATTTCCATTTATTTATAATGAAAAATCGCGAAATGAAATTACACAAGTTTTAGGCTTTTTTATGATAGGATTATTAATGCTAACTTTGAGTGAAAACTTCTTTGGGTGTCATACAATTTTAAGTAGTGATACTTATAATGAAAATTTCAATTTTGTTGATGTTAAATTTTTCTAACAACTAATAAGGGAAGTTTGAAAGTCTATATCAGGCGTTAGAATAAGCGTAACTTTCTTCCGTTGAATTGCATTTCTACGAGTAATATAAAGGAATAAAACGACTGAATATAAATTGTCTTTCAGCTTAACTGAATCCTTTTTCTTCTTCTATTTGATAAACTGGAATTTATGTGAGGATGATATAAAACGATATACAAATTTGTCTGTAGAAATTTGCCAAATAAAATTTGACTCACTTGATCGTGATTTTTCTTCATGCTTTAAAATGATATTTCTGACAAGTCTCTACACTTTTTGTGAAATATATATATTTTACGAAAAAGGCGCACACTAAATGATTTTCATACGTACATTGTCATGTCGCGTCCATTAGTGAAATCACGATTATTGACTTCTTACAAATTTGAGTTTGTCGAGTGGTCATACGATCGTGATCGTGCGCATTCGTTTGTTCTCGTTAGGTCCCGAGACAAAACACATGGTATGATTAAATCTGCATACAAATTTACCGACTGATTAAGTATTTCGGGCATATCTATGGAGAAATATAACATGACCTGTGATTTACGAAAATTGTCAATTAGTTACTACGATAAGTCACGGAAAGAATCGAAATTTGCAGATTATTTGCCAATGTACTGCGATAAGTCACGGAAAGAAGCGAGACTTGTCGATTAGTTGCCAATGTACTATGTAAAGTCACGGAAAAAAGCGAAATTTGCCGATTTCATTTTGCACAAGATTACATGAATTAGTGAATAGTCTTTAAATTGGTAAATGGAATGAATTATGTTAACGATTATGACGATGACAATATTCCAAATGGTGTTAATGACAATTACTGTAATGGCAATTTGGTAATGCTGAACATTAACTGGGTTAGTGATGATGACTGTAATTAGGATGATGTAAGCCACAGCAATGCTGATGATAATGATAATACGTAAAATACATATACACTACTAATGATAAATACCCATTTAAACTTAATGTGTTAAAGACGACAATTCAGAACCATTAGCTGCTAAGTAACGGTGAAATATCAACAAAATGAGCATAACAACAACAGTGTCACCATTAACAGAACGTTTGAATATTAACATATTTAATAGCAAAATCATTATTATTAATACATGCTGTACATTTACAAGGTCATTTGAAGTTGATATATATAATTTACTTGTATTAAAAATTGTCTTAATGTTTTCTTTATTAAATACAAAATTATGTCATCATCATTATCATCACCACCACCACCATCATCATCATCATCATAATCATGATCATTAGTATCATCATCTTCAAAAAAAGCAACGACAATTTAAACATAATTCGCCATTGAATATTACTTCACAACTGTGACACAATAGAGTTACGAGTATCTGACATATACAATTAAATTATCAATCGTAACTTTTGGGCAATTTCCATAACTGAATGTTTTCTTTTTGCATTGAAAAACCCCGATCGAATTCAGATCGTTTGAGTACATGCATAATTGTAGATCGGGTGTTTTCTAATAAGCCGAGTTATAACGATTGCTATACTCTGCACCACTCTTAACTAAATATTTTCATACGAGGTATATTTTCAATTTTCACGGAAATCGCCGAATAGCTACGATTGACTCTGCACTTAGTTACATATCAACAAAAACTACCATATACATCAAAAGGATGATACAATAATGACATTATATATCTACATGAATAAATGACACGATTTTTTGAGGTTTTTCATATTAACTGTAGAATATTATATTTGAAGTTTTATGATGTTTATAGTCAGTACATGTAATAGTTGACAGTTTTTATGTGACTTCACTATGATATCATGTGATACAAAAAACTCATTGTTTTACTACGTGATGTTTATATTGGTTTTACTCATGAATGCGAGTGAGTAATTTAGTCATGAGGTTAATGTTTGCGGACTCTCTTTTTTAATGCAGTTTGAAAATAAATGTAATTAATTGCGATTAAGATCGATACCATTCGTGTTTTTGAGATGATAAAAGTTGTGAAAAACTGTCCTAAAAGTCTTTTAAAGTGAAAAAAATGCAGTTTAAAATCTGCTTCCATACGCATGTTCAGCTGACTTACATTCAAGCAGGTGATCCCTCACAGTACCCATTTACAAATTCTTCTTCAAGGAAAAGCCCTTAGTGGGGTTCATACCCGGGATCTCTTGATCCCTAGGGGCGCGTCCTGCCACTGGACCATTGTTCCTCGTACGTAGGTATGCTCACAAAATTAAGCGAACATTTGTCTTATGTTATAAAGTATAGGTATACATGTATCATGTGACCAAGAGTTGTTGCCGAGTCCTTATATGGATTCTAACAGACAAAATACTATTCAATATGTATTGTGTAAACTAAAAAGGCAATCCATAATCATATCCATTAACATTCATGGTAAACTTTCTAATGTTCTAAAGGAACGAATAAGTTTGTTGCATTAGAAACTCAGTAGGTCAGTGGTGATTGAACAGTGAACACACGTGAATATTTTGGGTTACATTTTACATACATTTAGTTCAGTGATGAGATAACTTTATAGTAGGTGTTATGTGTCCAGTTTAATGTAAGCATGCATGTTAATGTATGTCAGGCATAAACACAATACAAACATGTACATGATGTACATACATATATGTTGACAAATGACGGTAGTCAAACTCTATCAGAAGCTACGTTTAAACAATTTGCAACAAGCACACATTGACACGAGTATAAGAGCATTTTATTGTATTATAGCAAAATGACAGTTATACTAAATAAGTTTTTATATTCGTATTGTAGCTAAACATTATAGTTCAGAAATATTAAAAATACCCGAGTAAAGAAATTGCTTTTACCAAAGGAGCGTATTGCTTAGCATTCTTTACGCACTATCTTCAATTATATATCGATACGAACACGTCCGGACAGCTCAATTGGTGACTACGAACGCTAAGATTTTGGTTTCGATTCTCAGATGGGACTTTCATTCCTTTATGAAATTTCTCATGAAACATTTTATGGCAATTTTTCTGCCTATCTCTGTATTAAGAAGGACTGTTGTAGACTTTTGGCGTGGGTATGTGCTTACAACTGTGTTAAATGTTCAGGGCCAGAGATCTAGGCCCATCTAGGAACCATGAGTAGGACGAAAGACCGCCACAACATGATTAAATACATCGAAACTCGACGGAAAACGCATAATATTACATTACATTACGTTTTACATTAGATCCCGATTATAAAATATAATCTTGTGCAGCAAAGCCCTGATGGACATTTCCATGACTTTACTAATTAGCATAATAAAAAAAGGTTTGCAGTTACATTTTGTCTCTCAAATAAGGTGTTTACTGTAAATAAAAGAGCCCATGGTTTTGCTTGTGGTCAATTTTTTTGTTATTTAAATTAAAAAGGCCACATCGCAACTGATTAATTAAAGGGTACACTTAGCTTATCATACGCTCCCCTCGTATCTTTGTGAATATATTACAGCTATTTCACAAGAAAATATTGATGCAAAGCATCAAAGAGAGCAAAAATTAATAACATGAAAGTACTGCTTAAGCTTGTAATTCTCTGTAAGTGAGACATCAATTTATTTTTTTAAATATTGCTTATTAACCGCTAATTAAAGCAATTAAGTATGATTACTAAAGCATAAACACCTATATAAATGTTCAAAATATATAATAGGATTATAATGAGTGATGGTCTAATAATCCTTCTTTGTTTATGGTGTCAGCGTTTTCGCCAGCGGTTTGGACCGTCCCCCAAAATGATTTATACGAGCGTGCTTTCTATGAATAGACGTCGAAGACCGCGACAGTCGAGTATACGTTTTAGTTTAAACCACAGTTTAGAAGAGAAGCTATTAAATACTTGGAGAAATTCCTATTAAAGATAACTAATTAATGCTAAACAAAACAAATAAAATGTTTACAAATCACGTCAGATAAATAAATTCATTAACTTAAAATTTCTCGTCTAGCTGTCTTGCCACATAAACGCTTTTTAGTCTAACCTTTGCTGAATTCAATGGCGGCCCCCATGAGAAAAGCGTTGCGCTGAACAAAGTAAACGAGTGTTACTTTCGAGCGATGCAGAGAGAGTTAGCTTGCCATTATTTACGTGGTGTCTTTTATTGAATGGATATATGTTATTAATCAAATTAGTGACATTTTATTGTAATTTTTTTCTATCATACTGATGCAGTTGTCTAGTATTTTGACAATAGAAACAATTAACGTATATTACATAGTGACAACTTTAATGTGATGTAATGTACACTAACCTGATTTATTGAATATAATATTTGACAGCTTTGGAGACTAGATGACGTGCATGTGCATGTATACTTGTTATAGAAGCGGGTGGCGACGAAGCGGTAATTGCCAATTCTGCGTTGGTTCAAATACCATCAAAGGCAACCTCATTGTTACTTAGAGAGTGAAACTTTATAATGACTGCTTTACAATGGGGGACAAGATAACGGTATTGAGGGTAATTGATCTTAGTGATAATAAAGCGGTCTACAATGAAGCAAAATAAGATACTAAACAGTATAACGTCCGCATACGAGATAAATCTAGCATGTTTTTACATCATATCATGCGACCATCGAGTTTTAAATCTGAAAATAATATTTTTTAACACTATAATTCTCTGTAAATATAAGGAAATTTACAAATGTTCTTACAAAATGAAATTATAGACCCTGAACACAACTGGTTTAGGAATAAAAGGTCAAATCAAACGACTATCGGATAACTGATCTATCAACTTAACTGAGTCGTGAGAAGTCCAATATCTTTTCTGTTTACAAAATATTCCACAAACGTTTACCCATAACATTATATTATGCAGTGAACCGTAATGTATAAACAATAACCGGGAATTGAACTGAGCCAAACAAGATACCTCTGTTACAACCCGTTTTGTAATAATAACCCGAAATGTAATAAATTATTACAAAGTGGGTTACGATGTCAAATATTGTAACATTTCGACACAACCCGTTTTGTGGTAATAACCCGAATTGTGGTAAATTATTACAAAGTGAGTTACGATGTCAAATAATGTAACATTTCGACACAACCCGTTTTGTGGTAATAACCCAAATTGTGGTAAATGATTTTAAAAAGAATTTAATCACAAACTTGAACGAAGAAAATAAAAGAAATCATGTTTATATAGTTATTATGAGGTAAACCAAGTTTTCAGGCTAAGGAATTGGAATTTTCAGCGAAAATGGTGAATTCTAACAAGAGTGTGAAAAGACAAACTCTTCACTTAAAAAGCAAAATATATAAGTGTTGACTATGTAGCTCTGAGAGGTTAGGGAATGACATATGTAAGTGACAAATGACTTTTTCAACGATGTAAAATTTTGTAACATTTCGACACAAACCGTTTTGTGGTAAGAACCCGAATTGTAATAAATTATTACAAAGTGGGTTACGATGTCAAATATTGTAACATTTCGACCCAACCCGTTTTGTGGTAAGAACCCGAATTGTGGTAAATTATTACAAAGTGAGTTACGATGTCAAATAATGTAACATTTCGACACAACCCGTTTTGTGGTAAGAACCCGAATTGTAATAAATTATTACAAAGTGGGTTACGATGTAAAATTTTGTAACATTTCGACACAACCCGTTTTGTGGTAAGAACCCGAATTGTAATAAATGATTTTAAATTGAATTCAATCAACCACTTGAACAAAGAAAATAAAAAGAAATCATGTAAATATAGTTATTTTGTGGTAAATTAAGTTTTCAGGCTAAGGAACTGGAATTTTCAGGGAAAATTGTAAATTCAATGAAAAGTGTAAAGAGACAAAAAGCTTCACATTGAAGAAATATTATTGTCTTTAGTGTTAACTATTAAGCTTCGAGAGGTTAGGGAATGACACATGTAAGTGACAAATGACTATTTCAACTTGTTCTAAAGAATTCCTCAAAATGTGATAAATTATTACAAAGTGGGTTGCGATGTAAAATTTTGTAACATTTCGACACAACCCGTTTTGTGGTAAGAACCCGAATTGTAATAAATTGTTACAAAGTGGGTTACGATGTAAAATTTTGTAACATTTCGACACAACCCGTTTTGTGGTAAGAACCCGAATTGTAATAAATGATTTTAAATTGAATTCAATCAACAACTTGAACAAAGAAAATAAAAATAAATCATGTAAATATAGTTATTTTGAGGAAAATTAAGTTTTCAGGCTAAGGAACTGGAATATTCAACGAAAATGGTAAATTCAATGAAAAAGTGTAAAGAGACAAATCTCTTCACATTGAAGAAATATTATTTTCTTATGTGTTGACTATTTAGCTTCGAGAGGTTAGGAAAGACATATGTAAATGACAAATGACTATTTCAACTTGTTCTAAAGAATTGCTCAAAATGTAATAAATTATTACAAAGTGGGTTGCGATGTAAAATTTTGTAACATACCTCTTCACCGACAGGATTTGAACCAGAGACATTTCGACCCTGAGGCACATGTCTTACCTCTTACCATAGCTGTTTAGCTTACATATATAAGATAGTGTAATTAAACCCTATAAGACATTTCCTGTGTCTAATCTTCACCTGCGTACGACGACATCATAAAAACATATAATATTAATTAATTAACTATATATTTATATAAGTACCGGTTCATAAAGTCAACAGTCATACGTACAGTTAGGTATATGGCTAAACGGAAAACTGTCGTAACTCACATTTATTACAAAAATGAATATTTGTTATGTTTAGTTTTAGAAAGTTATATGAATTATGAAACTCATAAATATAAAAGTATATATCTACTCATTGCAAAAGTATCAAAACTAAGAGAAAACATGAACATTTCATTTTTTCTTTCTTTTCAAATATGCATGGCATTTGTTATACTTTGCTTTAAAAATGCCTAATAAATATATATGTACCTTCCAAATGTTTTCGACAATATACTATTTATAACAGAATGATATCTATATACAGTAGAGTTCCGCTATTAAGACCAGCAAAATCGATGGTCTTAATAGCGAAACGGTCTTATTATATAGTGACCCTTTTGTTCACAAATTAAGCATTTGGGTTTTAATTATTGTCAAAAATCGCATGATTTGAAATAATAAAAGTGGTCTTGATAGCGGGACTTTACTGTATATCTACGAAAGTGGCTGAGTGGGAACGACCAGCAATGATTTGATAGTCAGCTCCCTGTTGGTTCAAATTACATCCAAAACCCCACGTCGTTGATTCATCGAGCATACTTGTTTAATACAGAATGACATGACTTCAGAGTGATATATCTATGTTGTAACAACTTGTTTCATAATCGAGTCAAAATGAATTAGTATAAACCATGTATATTCTCAGTGCAAAAGAATTAACATTGCGAGGAAATATAGACATATTTTAACTGTCCATGAAACATTGTGAAAAGTGAGTTACTACAGTTTTCCGCCAAGTCCTCAACTATTCTATTTGATTTTTTGCTACAGTACTCGTGAACGTTACTACGAGGTCGAATTCTATTATTGTGAACATTAAATCATTTGTGTCAACTACAACATAACAAATAAATGAATCATTTTATAGTAGGAAGCAAAAAAAACACATGGTAGACAACAATGGGTTAATGTTAAAAACATCTCAGCACGTAGATACATCATTGTAATTGATTCATTTATAATTATATTTGCCATTTATACATATTTAGGCATTGTTTTTACTAACTTCAGTTATTCTTTTGAAATAAAGTTTAATTGGTATGATAATTGATTATGAAAACCTGTTGTTTTTACCCACTAATTTTTCTTCCATAAAAAAGGTAGGAGAAGTTTCCGGTCTTGTGGAAGGGTAGGTGAGTACTGGTTATAAACAAGGATCCAGGAAAGCTAGGTTAGGTGGGCTGGACGCCGTTATATAACCTATACGATGTGTTGCTACGGCAACAAAATAAATAAACAAATAAGCAATGCATGATATAACCGCTGTGATAAGTTAGATTAATTAAACTTACCGGTATATTTATAAAATCATTTGACAAAATATTACCTCCCTTTAATATAATTATAATAAGAATAATAATGACAATAATAATAACAATAATAATAATAATAATAATAACGACTTTATTTAATGTGGATAACATCCATTTTAGCTCCTTGAAAATATTAACCTTCTTATTTGCTCATTCAACTATACAATAACATGATATTAAAATCTGACGTAGTTGAAAGTTAAGAAATACGGTAGACCCCGAAGTATAGTTACCCCTAGAGCATTTCAGATGCCATTAATAGTTTTGTAATATTAGAAATGTATTTTAGCTATACTTTAACTTGACTTTAATCGTTGTTGTTTTGCCACCATGACAACGGTATTGTACAATTTTACAAACATGAAGTAACTTAAATTGTTAATTACTTCTGCATCAATTCATACAAATACGGAAACAATTACTTTTATTATTACTTACTTTACTTGCCTAATTCTCTTCGCACCTTGTGGAGCACAAGGCCTTCACCACATCGCGCCATCTGCTACGGTCCATGGTCATTGTCATGCCTTCTCCCCATGACAACCATGTATTTCGAAGCTCTAGGTCTAAGGATGAGCCAGATGTTTGTGGGCCTTCCTCTTCTCCTCATACCTTTAGGATTCCAATCCAACGTTTGTCTGGCTATATTTGGTTGTTGTCTTCTCAGGGTATGTCCAATCCATCTCCACTTCTTTTGTACGATGGAGTCTGTGACTGGTTGTTGTCCTGTCATTTCCCATAGCTCTCGATTGGAGATCCTATCTGGCCACCATATCCGCAAGATCTGCCTCAAACATGTGTTGACTAAGACCTACATGCGTTGGTCCGGGCGTTTGGACCTTCTCCATGTTTCTGCGCCGTACAAGAGAATAGTCTTTACTTTGCTTTTGAAGAGTCTCATCTTGGTTTGCAGGCGGAAGTTGTGATTCTTCCACAATGGCCTCAAAGTTGCAAAAGCATGGTGGGCTTTTCCTGTACTTTAAGCAAATTGACCTGAGCTAGATAAATACATTATAATCTTTGGTAACTCAATTATTTTCAACTGGTTTAATGTGTGCAAATGTAATTCAAATGACATTTTTGTCTGAGGTCAATTTCTACAAGCTAAGTCATTGTGCTAAAAATACATTCTCATTAATAGTGTTTGACACCTTACAAGTTCAAGGTATTCGTCAAATTGGATTCATGTTTTAAGTAATGTGTGAAGCTATAAAATATATGTGTTCACGTAGGCGATATGTAATGGTATAATAAACATAAAACATGCATATTAACAAGTATATTTATTAGTTGTAATGTCATTATGCCGACATATGTATCAAGTCTCCTGTGATATTTACACGATAGATTGACACGACGTCATGAATATTGACGTTTGACAGGGCTGATATTTAAGTGGCTGCTTGATTTTAATGATTGACCGTCCGCTCCATGAGTATGCATTATGTGCAAATGTATTCAAGTGACAATTTTGTCTACTCCTATGCAGTGTTACAGCAATCGCTTGTCCCATATGGATACTTGTTAGCGTGGATACTATAGTAAATTTAATCAATTTCAAGGACTGTGTTCAAACCCTCTAAAGACAGTTATTAGTTCAGCTGACCTCCAAAGTATGGCTGAAAATTGTTGAACTTAAACTATGCTAAATGACGAAAGTGGAACTATTTACAATAAAACATGGACAGTCGTGCATGGTAGACAGTAATACCACGCGAAAAATAAAACATGTATAATCACATACAATCTGATTAAAACCCGATCTAAAATTTTCCGCTCGCCTACTCGCTAATTTACAGGATATCTGTTTACGGAGATTGAATCACATATCACATTCGATCGAACTATTTTTAACAGAAGATACCTGTACACTCCATCAATAAAAAGAGAAAGGCATTAGAAATTGTAGATTCGTTGAAAACTGTGAGTATATATACTCACAGGGATGTCTGTTACTGATCGAAACCAGTGGTGACAAATTGTCTCATGATAGAATAAATTCAGTATCAATTATAGTGTTACATTTAATAGCAATTATAGTGTTACATCATCTGTCGTAATATAATGACTATCAAAATGACTGATAAATTTGTCCTTCCGGTGTATAATTTTTATAGTCAAATGATTGACAGTTCAGCGTACATGTAAATGACAGGCAACGATAAAATTATGTAGAACGGTCGCGGTAATGTCTTACATGGACAAGAAACATCAACAAATCTCTCGAAAGACCATTTAGTTTGGTTCCAATGTTGATTGATGTGTCAAGGTCTAATTTTATCATAAATTATATTTTGTACGGTAGTGTTTCCATGCCAACCAGTAAACAGGCTGTCGTCGGACGAATAAGTTTAAATTTACAGAAATAAGATCAGCAGATAGCACTTTGTTGTTCGCAGACCTTGAACGACGTTTATATGCTCAAATGTAATTTTTCTCAGCTTTTGCTTGTATTGCCAAGGATTGCTTTTTTGAAAAAATTTGGGGTTTATTTTACACCACATGACTATATTTTTTGATATAAGGGCCATTAAGTTCCAAAAACCGCCAGGGTTTATACTAAAGCAACGTCTCAAGTAATGAACTATTTCATTACTTGAGACGTTGCTTTAGTATAAACCCTGGCGGTCCCAAATCAATAACACTATGTATATATAGTGTATTTGCTTCGGGACAGTGCCGGCCGCCTGTGGTATAAACGCTTTCTCAGACACTTATTAATGTTACCTTTTTACATACAATGCCCATAAAAGCCTGTGGATAAAATCCTGTTTTAAGGAAAACCTAATTACATTGTCTATAAGAAGAAATGATATATGATTTGAGAAAATTTCAAATTTAGGATTTATGTATTTATCAACATATGATTCGAACTATGTTACATGAATAATATTTAAATAAGGTAAAGTTACTTGATATGCATGATAGGTTTTTCTCCAAATTTCATTTCTCCTATTGTTTCTGCTGTAGTTATTGAGATTGACGTAGAGTTAAACATTTGCCAAACTGTTTGTTGAGTGCAAACAGTCTGGCACATTTAGATCTACAAGTAGAAAAAATGTTGTTTTAGTAAGTACTTTAGGTGCTTAACAAAATGGCCTAATTTTCGTTCTAATGCATTTTGTTTACATTTTCATCGGCTGTAAAATTGCAGTTTATATTTAGATGTAATTTATTCAACGTTAATATAATACACTCCTACACAGTTTATTTGTACTCAAAATACAAACAAATTGAAACTATCGTTTTAAACCTTTAGAACACTTGTGTTGAGTATAAACATCATTATAACCATGTAACCAGATGTACCCACGTAAACGCTTAAGAATCATTAGGCTTAAAATGTTTCAGTTTGTATTTGTTTTATTACAATACTTCCACATTATTCTGAATTACTGTTATCTTTTAATTGCTTTTAACGTCGTATTCAACACATATTTAGGTTATATATACGACGGCCAGCTCTTCCTTCTATATGTTTCTTGGACACTTATCTATCACCAGTACTAACTTACCCTACCACGAGGCCGACAACTCATGTATAGGGTATGACCTACCGCGAACAGGCTCGATCCCACGATCTCCGGATTTGAAGTCAAATTATGCCAACCACTACGCCACGACCGCGGTTGAATTATTGTTACAGATTGACTAGCTCACCTAACCTGGCTTACATATCACATATCGTATTCGTATCACACTATCGCACTCGCATACTCACTCTATTATTTATCATTTTCATACACATTCAATCTTAAAATCAAATACACTCAAACTTTAACCCCTTCGCAATTTCCCTTTCAATCCTAATACCCATTAATTCAATGCATTGATTTTCTTTCTATTTCAGTTAGTTTTTCTGTTAGATCACAACCAAGACAAGGAAGAAAGCCACCTGGTTTACCACCCACAGCCACAAGGCGTGGACAACGTCCAGCGAATGCACCACCACCGAGAGTTAAAAAGAACCCATGGATACCACCGCCACCTGGGTCACCAAATAATCGAAATACTAACCAATGGGGCCCTGGATATGGTCCACGTCAGAACCAACAATGGCAAAATTCACAATTTGGACCAGCGCCACAATACAACCAATTTGTTCGACGTAACAGTCATTTAGTAAATGGACCAAAAAATGATCCAACTTTGAACAATGATATGTATCTAACAATTGACAAACATCCGCCTGTTCTAACAAGAGCAAACTCAATTCCAGGCGGAGGTAGAAAAATAACTTCCTCTAAACAAAGGCCTAAACCAAAACCAAAAGCAACTCCACCGCCAACAGACCCTACCGCCCCTACCACATATTCAACTGATTGGATTGACTATACAACCATTATAACATATCCAGCATCGAGCACAGAAGAAGCCACCACTACAACAACTACGATGCGTCCAACAACAACAACGACCAAGGCAACTACTACGATAAGAACAACAACAACAACAAAGGCTACAACACCACAACCAACAACCGCCGCAAAACGAAAGCCTCCACCCTTTGCAAAACCTGATTCGCCAGGAATACCAAGACCCCCACCTCTGGCATCAGTTTCAAACACAGTTTCTGTCACAAGTAATACTAACAATGGCAGAACAACACTCAATAATCAATTTGGCAATAATGCATTCGAACCAACTCCATGGAATCAAGAAAAAACACAAGGAGGATCAGTTAATCAAGGATTAAATGATGTTAACACTAACAATCGCCAGGTATCTGTTGATTTCTCAGCACAATCAGGTCAAACTATCTCTACACAATCACAAGTTCAACAGGAGAAACCTCGTGAATCCAAGACATGGCTTACTGGTGGAAGCACATTCAAATCATCGTCAAATGTACAACGTCCAGTTATGACACCAAACACTGATACACTCCGGCCAATCAAATCTAGAGTCGCTGGAGACGCTACTCTCCAAGATGTAAATAAAAAATCGGTAATTGATATTTCTCTTGAATATGGCAGTCAAGCAGTTGATCCCGTAAAACCAACAAAATCAACATCCGCTGTTGGAACCAGAGAAACTATATATACACAAAATCAGTCATATGATAATGGTCAGAGTTTGAACAACATGAAGACATCAAGAGGTGGAGGGTCAAGGTACAGTGCTGATGTATTAGGAGGGAACACTTTCTCTGAGAGAAAATACGCTGAACCAACTGCCACTTCTTTTAATAGACAAGCAGGGCCAATTGAAAGAAATAATTTCATGTCAAATGAGCAAGTTAAACCAACACGTAGTCAGCCAGAGATGGGTGTGGTTGATGAGTTTTCGAGAACAGCACACAGCCAGTCATTTTCAGGTCAGTCAAATATGAACAACCGAATGCAAATGAATGGTGATTCCATGAATACTATGCATTCAACACGTCAGCAACAATTCAGTGATAATGGTCAGAGTCAACCATCTTTATCAAAGCAAGCTGACAGGACAAGCCAAGGTTTTCAAACAAATTTGTACAACGAGCCATCAACCAACCAGAATTCGTATAATAGACAAGGAGCCAACCAAAATACAAACTTCGAGTACTTTGAGCAATCAAAATCTCAAGTAGCACCCCAGTTCCAATCAAGTCAACAGAGCCAAATGACACCAGACTTAACCATTGGAAGAGACAATAGAGCATTTAGCAGCAACACGAATATGAACAACGAGTTCCGTAATATCGAACAAGGTTCCCAGTTGCGTCAAAACCCCTCATCTAGTTTTGACATTGGTTCTGCTTCTAGTAAAACATATTCTGTCGATGCCTCAAATGGACCGTCTTTATCCATGAATGCAGACACGAGAGCATTTGGTGGCATACCTAGTATTAACAATGATCGTGGGTCACAACAAAGGTCATATCCTTCAGACAATACTCAAGCTATGCCAACGTCTGGTCGATCATCTTCTTTTGAAATGTCCAGTGGAACTTCATTTGATATATCGTATGAAAGAGGATCAAATAATGGAGCTCAAAGTTCATTCAATAACCAAAATACTCAAAGAAACAATTTCGGACCTTCCAATGATAAATCTTACTTAACAAGTCTTCAACAGAGTGATAGTACCTTCCAACTTAGCAGACAAAATGAACCAACAGGACCAAGTTCCAGTAATTTTATGGCTGCACAAAGTAGCAGCGTGCAAGAACAAACTGGTAGAAGGTCGTCTCAGATAAATGATGTACCTGATAACATTAGTTCTTTCGTAAAACCTTCGTCAGTAACTTTCTCTGAGTCCAGTAGAGGTCATCAGACTGCATTCAAACCTTCTGACACGCTTGATACAAATGGTTATGACTCTTCTGCTTCAAGCACGATGCACGCCGACAATAAACCATCAAATCTTGATAGCGCTAGCATGACAGAGCTTAAGTTTAGAGTGCAACTTGAGAAATTGATTCGTAAACGATTGACCAATACATTAACAGTAGCTGACAAAATTCAGCTCGAAAAATTGAAAGGCGAGTATCAAGTCTGGAAACAGCAACAGGCCGTCCAGAGCAAAGCAGCAAATAATTACCAACAAGACACGATGCAAGAACAGATAAGTCGAAGCCAACTATCTCGAGATGAAGTAATCAGTGAACCAAATGACATAAAACTCCAGCAAAATATGGTTATGACAAAACCAACTTCACTTCCACAACGTCAAGAATTTATTCCCCAATCCTCTCAATCAGGAAAAACAAACGGATTTGATAATGGCAATACTAGAGAGAGCAGTGTTGCAAGAATTTCACTAAAACAACTACAAAAGCAAGAAAATAGCAACTACCAACAACAAAACACAAATGGTGATAGCTTAAGAGGTCAAACCCAACTAGAGCCTTCGTTCGGACAAGATAATGGACAATCTAAGGACAGTGCCAAAGTTTCTCCAGTTGATAAAATTGACAATGGTATCAATATTGCTCAGCTTCCTTTACCTAATATTATAAAAGAACGATACATGCAAGGTCTTGACAAAATAAAACAATTTTTGACAAAATCACAAGGAGTTCAACAACAAGCTACAAATACCGAAACATCAATGTTTAAAAACACTAATGAAGGTAAAAAATCACAAGTGTTGTTAAATAACCAACAAGGGCAAGGCGGTGCAAGCATGCAACAAACTAAAGGATTGAATCAACCACAAGAAGAACAAAGAAATAACCAGCACCTTTCATCCTACGATCATGAACAGCAACAAAACAGTAAAAACACAATGGCCTCAAGTATAGAACGGGCGAGCTATGACAACTCTGGGATTATTACTCCAGAACAAATTGGTTACGATAAAGCACAACAAACTAAACCAGACGGCCAGTCAATATCACAACAATATAATCAAAATAAAAACAACCAGTATAAAAATAATGATGAACAATCGGTTAATATAAACACTGTTCAAAGTGATAATGGCGTTCTTTCACTTGGTGAACACAGAGGCAGCAGTCCAAATGTAGTTGCACAGTCATATGAAAGAACGTCAAGTAACGACAACGGACATGCTGGAGGTAATCAATGGAGCAGTAACAGCTATGGAAAACAGAATATCAATACTAACCCTGGATCACAAAATGTTGACGATCTAAGGAGTACTGCTAACTTTGAGTCACAATCATTTGGTGAACATAGCTCACTCAAAAACTATGTGTCACAATCCATGGGTGGACAAAACACCGGAAATAATTATGATACACTGGCCATGAAAGCACAGAGGGATAGTAATAACTATGACTCACAATCCATGGGTGATCAGAGGGGCGGCAATAATTTTGTCCCACAATCAGTGGATGATCCTAGGGGCATAAATAATTTTGGCCCACAATCATTGGGTGAACAGAGGGGCGGCAATAATTTTGTCCCACAATCAGTGGATGATCCTAGGGGAATAAATAATTTTGGCCCACAATCTGGAGGTGATCAGAGGGGCAGCAATAACTTTGGCCCACAATCCGCGGATGAACAGAGGGGCAGCAATATCTTTGGCCCACAATCTGCGGGTGAACAGCGGGGCGGCAATAATTTTGGCCCACAGTCAATTGATGATCAGAGGGGCAGCAATAACTTTGGCCCACAACCTCCCGGTGAACAGAGGGGTGGCAATAACTTTGATAATAATGATGCTCATTCTGCTGGTAGTACTAGTTATGGCGCACAAGTTGTTAAGAGACAGAGAGCTCTTGGGTCACAGTCAGGAAGCCAGTCGGACAGTACAAATTTTGGTAAACAGGCATATGATGATCAGACAGGTAGTTTTAATTATGAGCCTCAATCTGCTGGTAACCAGAGAAGCAATACTGGTACCCAGTCAGTAGGAAGCCAAACTGTTGAAACAAACTTTGGTTCCCATTCCTCAAGTCAGCAGTGGGGCAGCAATCAGAATACACATGGTCCATCTAGTCAATTTAATATACAGTCAGGCGGTAGTGAAAATAATAATATGCCATCATTTACAGCAAAACTCACCAATACGAATACTAATGAACAATGGTCAACAAGTCAGGCTGGTCACATTAACACTGGACCTAAGTCATTTGGTGAGAATTCGGGCAGATCAGACAATGGCGGTCGAAACAGTGGTTTACAAAATTTTGGCGGACAAGGTGGTCAGCAAAACTATAACGGTCAAAGTGGTCAGCAAAATTATGGCGGACAAGGTGGACAGCAAAATTTTGGCGGACAAGGTGGTCAGCAAAACTATAACGGACAAGGTGGTCAGCAAAACTATAACGGACAAGGTGGTCAGCAAAAGTATAATGGTCAAGGTGGTCAGCAAAACAATGGCGGACAAGGTGGTCAGCAAAACTTTGGCGGACAAAACAGAAATACTAACACAGCGGCATGGTCTTCCAATGATCAGAATACTAATACAGGCTATCAAGGTTCTTCTTCGTTTACCGGACAAAGAAGTGACAAAAGCGGTAGCTCTCAATCATATAATGGACAAACAAATAATGATGCTAATTCTCAAGCATATGGTGGCAACAATGGATATAATAACAACAATAACCAGGGTGGCGTTAGGTCAGGTAGTTATAACAACGTTGCTTCAAGTTATGTTCAAACAACAGCGGCGGCACCATCAAAGAAAAAGTGTTCTATAACACCAGTGTGTGGTACTGATGGATACACTTATATGTCGGATTGCTTTATATGGCCGTAAGTAGACATTCTTTCTTGTTTTTCTTGTTTTTTGTTTTTGTTTTTGTTTAACTCTTGTACAAATTCATAAGCGACCAGCACAGTTCCAAACTCAAAACCTACTTTATTTTATATCTTTTTATCCTATGACTTATTTACTCTAATATTTTTAGCATTTGTATCGTAGTTACTTATACGATCCAGCATTTGTGTTGTTCGCGCGCTACATGGCCAATACGTGTCGATGCACCTTAAAACAACAAATAAATTAACAAACCAAATTCAAAACACTAAATATACGTATAAGTTAGATTACTCAAACAGTGATAGATTTTTTACCCAATTTCGATCAGGGACCATTTTCTCTAAATATATCTTTTTTTCGTGTGCTGACCGCTTTAGGTACAAATTGTGATAGGCCTATTTCTGATCGGTTGTGATACTAAATCAATCACTGTTAAGCTTGCTGTTCTTGAACATTTTATTCTGAGTTTCCAGTAACATTTTCTTAAGCTTCCATTTAAAGTTACACATGCTCCTCTTGGTTGCAACGTCTCAGCCAAAAGCGTTGTGTACATTACGTTTGCGCATGTGGTAAAGAAATTCCAATCCGTTGGTGTAGTTTTACATATTTAGCTCACGGATTTTAATAACAATAGAATTGTATTTCAGCTCAGTTGTTCAAGTTTGATGAATCACTCATGGATTGGCTCTTCTTTAGCATTCCCTTGTTGAGTCTTGAGTAATATTTTATGATTCCACTTAAACGTAACATGCAATTCTTAGTTCATACTTCTTTAAGTTAGCTATGAAGGCAGCCGGCAAGATTCCGAGACAAAAAATTAGATATACATAGTGCCTCGCAATCAGGCCGGACGCCTAAAGTTAGTTCCAAGCATAGTGTACATTGTGTCTTAAATTAAGGGCAAAAGGTTATCGCCCTAAATCTGTTGGATTTAATTTTTAACATTCATTCCTTTTCAAAATTAAATAAATTAAGGTTCGAATAAATTATGGATAGAAAATAAAGCTATAATGTCCGATCTTGAAGGTATTTAATTAATGGTACTATCAGTCATGATCAACTAGATGAGAAAACGTTTACAATAAATTTAATGACTTAACATGGTATAAATTATCCCAAACTATGTTTATTTTGACTTACATACTTTAAATTTTATGCATGCTGTCAGGACTTACGAGGAATTAAATGTTAATACTAAATGCTATAAACTAAACAACGATAAGTTACTTAAAGTAAGATTGTGAGTTACAATTTCATACTTATTTGCATAATTTACATACGTTTACCTAATTACATGTTAAATTAAAACCGCTTGTGGTAATGATAAAAAGTACTTTTTCACCAACATCGTCAAACATGCAATATCTTGTAAAATGCTTCGCGGGAACTTTTTTCGATAAGTATAGTTACATGCATAAAGCAACAGCAAATTAATTTCTAATTCTCATACCCGCCCGCGCCCGTAAAAAAATGCTCCGCCCGAACGTGTTTACTTATTTTGAAAATAAAATGCTGATAAGAACTATTTACGTTTAATTTTTATAGATTCTGAATTCGAAAACTTACAGTACGAAAAACAATATCTTTTAAAATTTAATTTATGTACATATAATCCTTTAACTCGGTAATTGCTTATCCAACAACATATTTTATCTCTCCTCAAACTGAGCTTGAAAATTAAAACAATGAATTCAGCAACCACACTTTTTTTTTCTAAAAGAAACGGCAAACTAGTTATTTAATTTCTATAACCTAATATGAAGCTTCCCAGTATGATATTTATGAGAGGTGTCAATTCCCTTATGAAAATAGCTTTTATGATGGAGTAGGTCATTCCATTAAGTTAATAAATTGATCATTTCCAATTTATTAAATAAATAAAACGAGCGACACATATTTTATATTAAATAATATTATTAATGTTGTTTACTAAAACATTCGACTTGAACCACTATACGTTTTGTGTAAATGAATGAAAATATGATATTTTTTAAATGGGATTTAACGCCGTTTCAACGCATTTTAGGTCATTTTACGGCGTCCAGCGCACCTAAACTAGCGTTCCTGGACCCTTGTCTATAACCAGTACTAACCTACCCTTCCACAAGACCGGAAACTTCTCTATATCATCTAATCAATGGAGGAAAATTGACATTATAGTATAATTTTCATGGAAGGGTATAACCTCTCCGGGTGGGATTCGAACCCGTACCCCCTTCGGGACACGATATTCCGAATCCTGACGCGCTACCAACTGCGCTATCGTCCCGGGTTAAAAAAGATATGATAATACGAGTTAAGGGAGGCCTACTAACAAATTTTATCCTACCCCAAAGTGATCTTTTAGAAGGAAAACCTATTGACCAAATAAACCTATCTTTATTCGGCAGCGTTGCTTTATTCGGCAGTCACGTGACTACGCATTGACGGACTACTTTTCTACATAATCATAACATTGGGCCTCAAAAGCGGCTGCGTTTCATTCTTTTAACGACAACTTAACAAATACATTTTACACAAAATAATCAAATACGGGCTTTTACAAACAATTTCAATGTAAATCTTTAATTAAATCACTTACTTCATCATTCAAATTTTACAAAAACTCAATCGTTGACGCTGTACAGTGCCAAACTCCAAAATTTGCAATGAATTCCTTTCTGTGTATATTTTGACGAATATCCAGCCATTATACAGTAAATACATAGGTTGACTATTGTTTTACCAAAGCCAAGCCACGCATAAATTAAATATAATGAAACTGGCTTCAAAAATCATCATCGTCATCCACGACACAGGCCGTCCTGGCTATTTTCTGAAAATGGTTGACATCTTTCAGCGTCGCTGGCTCGCTGCGAGTGTATTTCCCTTAATAATCCTTTCATCCATATATCCTATCGTCTATTTAAAGTTTGAATAACAAATTATCCTGATAATATTGGTTTAATCCATGATAAATAATAGTAAACGCGTCAAATGACGAATCCTACAAACACTCCAATACGACCGCCATGTTGACAACAAACTTCGCTTACATGACGTCATAAAAACTGATTCGTCCTCGGAAAATACGCAAGTGATTTATTCGTCCAAAAATGATTTTTTCCTTGTTTATTTCTAAACTGAGTTTATTTAGTATTTTCGCTTCTTTCATTTAAAATATTACCTTTACTAATATATTATGATGGAGTCAATCATCGGAATTATTTCTTGACGCGCAAACAGTTAAAAGACCGTTTTACACAATTACTGCGCTTTGAACAATTCGGCCATGATCTGAATTTAAAGCATGTTAAACGCAGAATTTTCGGATTTTAAATTAGTCATTCAAGCAAATGCGAGTAGGATAAATAGAATATTAGGTTAGTGTCAATCTGTACTTAGTTTATCCGGCTCGTCTCCAAAAGGTTTATTCGACTCGGCAAGCCTCGCCGAATAAACCTTTCTCCAACTTGCCGGATAAACTAGATACAGATTGGCACTAACCTAATATTCTCTATATATTATTCGAATACCAAACTCTACATATTGTTTAGATGTCAGGGAGAAGGTCGCCAAGACATATACTTACATAGTTTTGTTTACTGATTACTATTTGCAAGTATAATTATACTGTCATATTTTTGTCTTAATAAACTAGCTAAACAACATCACTCAGATGACAAAAACAGAAAATATACATATCAAGTCTATGTAAATAACATTTTTATACACCTTAATGTACGTTTGTTTATATACGACTTTACCATTCTAAGGTTAACATAGGTATAGTCAAACCCCTATGTTTAGTCCAATCTCCATAAACAGATATCCTGCAAAGCATTGTCGTACAGGATCTCTAAGATCTCAATGGAGGGTCTCGTGGAGATGACCTTTATGTCGACCAATCAATGCGTAGCTTTCATCTAGACGAAACACTATTAATAACATTTTGATTTCGTAATTTCTATTTTTTAGACTAAGGTTTGCAAGCTAATTTAACAGCGGTATTATTCACAGTCTGCACTTTAACGGTTCATTTCAAATTGCATGACGTAGACGATGTAAACAAGTTACGTTTCATAACAATTTCGTCATCAATATTATGAAGAAAAAAGGTCACCAGAACGCGACCCTCGTTTGAGAAAGGCCAGATCTAAATTAGCGAGTAGGCGAGCGGAAAATTTTAGATCGGGTTATAATCAGATTGTGTTTGGTCCAGTTATGAATCAACTTGACGTGGTCGTAAAGTTAAAAGTTTAAGTGCTATTTTAAGTCCTCTTCCAGATAAATTTTGTAATATAAACTACTATCTATGAAATCATCTTCAGGCAGGTGATCCCTCACAGTACCCAGTTACACCTGGGTTGAGTGGAACAACTGTAGGTATATTTCTAACCCGCGACTTCTAGATTTCTAAGCTGGCATCCTTCCACTGGATCTCTGCTCCTACATACTCGTACATTGTCGTATTCGCGGGATTGCGGCATCCTAAATCAAGCATTCATATAGTTGTTAATGTGAACAATAGGCCTACATTGCAATGTACTTTACTTGAATTAAAAATAGATACATTCTAGAAAGTGCTTGTTTAGAGATAAGATACTTATAAATGAAATACTTCCGAGGAATCGAGTTAGAAAACAAGCATCGTGAACTGAAAGCATACTCGACTTATAAGTGCATATTTCGGGATTGCCTGGGCTGATAGACATTTGATAAGACAGGCCAATAGTCTTTAGAGTGAGTCACTGTACTATAAAATACATTCTCGTACCTCGAGGTTATCAAGATTCTCGATCTAAGTATCTAACTAGTATACTCTGGGTACGGGAATTTATAAAATATAACATAATCGCATTGGTGGTTTCAAAATTATATTTTCTAAGATAATTAATGACATGCATATGGTAGGTGGACGGAAGGTTGTTAAAACGTTGCAGATCTTCTGCTAGAGTAATTAACAATAAAATTAAAATAGAAATTTACCAACATTACACTTAATTACAAAAAGGGAGATGCGCATCATGAATGTGACATATTCACATACATAAGGTTTGTTTATCGCTTTCTTTATTTTTTTTAAGTAAAGTATGCACGTAATACATACATTCTCCTCATCCCGGTAACGTCACACTTTGCGACTCAAACATGGGAAGTAACTGCTGTTGACAGTTTGTTACTATGCTAGAACTGTGACACCATAACTGCATTGGGGAAATTTGGTACTAGTTTTATGTCACTTTACAAAACGACAAAATGCAGTGTAATTGAACATTTTATTTATGAGAATATATCCGCGTAATATTTTACGAAGAAATATGTTTAAACCTAAGATTTGAAAATCTTGAGCTTCAATATTAGTTACTTAGAGCAAACATTTTTTTCCCAAAATATGTCGTACAACAGATCACTGACGAACAGTTTTTAACGATTTATCGTTCCAGTTTACTCAGCAAAAAAATTACAATAATAACTTTTTTTAACTTCAAGTTTTGTTATGCATCAAATCTCTTCCTAACTAAACGACATTAAGATGAATATATCGACAACTTCCATTTATTGAAGTAGAGAGCCACGACATATCTCACATTTCTCCGTCTAAAAAAAACGCTCTCAATATTACATCTTGAAAAAATATCCAGTCTGTACATTTTTCGCAAAATTTGCTTGCATGAATGAGCGAAAATCGCAAGAATTGCGATATATTTTGTAAACTTAATATTCGTAACATATCTACATTAACTAACAAGGAAATATAACCTATACTAAGTACGTTTATCATGTTTATTAAAATAAGTGATATGACGTACTAACAGTACTCCTAATTATAACAAATTCCGGCATTATGAATAAATTGCATCTTATACATATATTTTATAATATTGTATTTATAAATCACGTGTAATGATGCTACGCTATAATTAGTTAAAACTAAGACATTGCTTTGATGTAAATAATGCTGTTTTAACCTTCAAGTTACATACGTAGACCTGTATGTACAGACAACTCCCAGAACATACTTTAAGTTAAAAAGGTACCGCAGTAACGGATTTTTGCCCGGATTTCTCAAGTATTGCTTTCTTATTTCATTCAGAATTCTGGTGATTCTGGATTTATTTTGGTTTCAAATTTCACGGACTTAATAAGGAGATGAATGTCAAGTTGTGTTAATTTGTCCTTTATTTACTATATTATGAAGTACGTATATACCTGCTGTTTTTATTTAACACTCAACATGTGATAACAATGAAAGTGATTATGTATTAAAGAATTTATCCATGCATATATCCATTGCGTTTGAAAATGGAATGCCATCTCTTATGTTGTACTGTATACTCTTATGTTGTAACACAATTAGAGTTAATAAAGTTTTGTTATGTTAAATAATTCACAGCAAGTATGATAATCAAACATGCATTTGGTAAAAAGCAAGTTGATTGTTATAATTGTTACATTGTACATATATACCTACATAATTTTCATATGAGCATACAACATACAAAGTATATGTCAAAACGTAGGCTGGATTCTATTTGTACTGTAAAAAATAAACCGTTACAGAATATTTTACAACCATATTATTAGATAATGCTTCCACAACAAATTAACAAATGAAGCGATATGTCGTAATATTAAGATATGAAATTTATCATACGTGATATAATTGTTAATTACAAGCTATATCCTAATTTGACGTTACATAACTCTTATCAAAATTAGACGCACGATTCACACGTTCTCGTTATCTAGCTCAAGGCTATTTCGATAGATTAAAGATTTTTAAAATGCATTTTCATTCACTACTCTCTCAATATAGATGTAGATATATAAACTCGATCTAGTGAACTGATCACGTCTAGTTACCTATTACCTTTTGTGCACACACTGCAACTAATTTACTCATAACCATTAAAGCTCCCATTCTATTTAGCGCTCACATACTATCAAGTGCTTCTTTGCCAAATAACTAGTGCATCCATCCTCTCTACATGTAGTGCACCATTTCATCTAGGGTAACTATTCCATCACGTGAAGTGCCCTATCACATTTCGTGTCCTCATCATTCTAGTGATCCCCTTCCCATCTAGTGACCTCATCCCATCTAGTGAACCCACCTAATCTAGTAACCTCGTCACATCTCGTGCCCCATCCCATTTAGTGACCCCATCCCTCTAATGACCCCATTAAATCTTGAGATCCCATTACATCTCGTGCCCCCATCCAGTCTCGTGCCCTGATCCCATTTAGTGCCCCAATCCCTCTTACGACCACATCCCTCTAGTGACCCATCAAATCTTCTGATCCCATCCCATCCCATCCCATCCAGTGCACCATCCAATCTAGTGACCTCATTTCACATTGCGCACTAATCCTATATTGTGCACCATCTCGTGTCCCGAAGGGAGTACGGGTTCGAATCCCACCCGGGGAGGTCATACTCTTCCATGAAAATTTGACAATAATGTCAATTTTCCTCCATTGATTAGATAATATTGAGAAGTTTCTGGTCTTGTGGAAGGGTAGGTGAGTACTGGTTAGAGACCAGGATCGTTAAACCCAGTAAAATACAAAAAAAACCCCACAACAACAACAAAAAACTCCATCTAGACTAATTCACACATATCATTTAGTTTACACGGTTGCTGTAGAAGTGTAGAAGGGAAGGGTGCACTATATTATGATATATATTTGTATCTTTATTTCACAATAAATATGTCAAATTCTGTCTAGCCTTACTTTGAGTGTCGCTTTCAGTTTATGTTAAATCGAAAAACAAATTTATGAAATGCAAAGACACATATCTTTATTACCTTGTACAACATTATTTAAAATATATTTTGTTTTAAGACAATTACGATATACTGGCTTTGTCACAGTATTAACAAATGTAAAATAAGAATTGTAGTGAAGTTTGTAAGATTTATGTTAGGAGCAAATTTCGTAAGTCTGACAAAATTTTAATATTTTATTAATTTGAAGAAAATCATTTCTTATACTCACTAACTTCGGTCACGTTTAATAAGTGTATTTAAAAAGCTATTTGTTTGTCGTTTTGGTAAATAAAAGCTATTTAGTTTTCGGGTTTTTTTTGGTTTACATCAAAACAGGTTGCGACACTTAAAGATTCAATGGCTGAGTTTAGATATAGCCAATTGTTGACGTATGTGCTAAATGTTGGTTTAAAATTTGAATATTGAAATTAGGCCTCTTCGTAGACAGGGAATAGGTTGATGTTTAGCCGCAAAATGACTGGAAACATTTTCTAAAGCGGCGTAAAACACAAAGATAGCCATACTTGTATGATATAAACCACTGAAGTATGCCGCACTACTTCGATCAGCGACTGGTCCCATTCTAATTGGTTCTATTCACTTAGTACTTCAGATAATTTCAAATACTTTTATTTAAAGATTTGTATGTCCCTAGTATGAAGTTTCATTGTAAGTGATATAATACACTACTGAAGTCAGACTTTAAGTTGATGTTGTTTCAATTAGTGTTGATTTTTTGGTGTTATTTAATGGTGTTGTTTTATTTATGTTTTATTGGAGTTCTTTATTGGTGTTGTTTTTGTTGTTTTATGATTAGTATGGTTTTTATTGGTGTTGAATTTATTGATATTTTATTGGTACTTTTGAAGGTGATCTTTTATTTGTGTTGTCTTTATATTTGTGTTGTTTACATTGGCGTTTGTTTTGTAATGTTTAACGTAAACACAAAACTTCTGTATTAAAATTTGAATTCAAACAATTATCGATGCAAAAGAAATGACAAGTACAGTGTATATTCTTGCTATGTAGTGACTTATCTGGCATTTTATGACAGATTTACGAAGCACATAGTTATGATATTCGTTTGACATTGACCGGGCGTCGTGCAATTTTACATTCACTGGAAGAATTATTATTTGTTTAACTAATTGTCAGTGCTGCACGAATCCAGACGATTATGAACAAAAATAGTAGTTATTTCCATTTATAAATATTAAAATCAACGGGTGTGACGAGAACGTTTTATGAATGCAATTATTGTTTCATTTGAGTCAGGGAATGCGCAAACCACTTACTTCTTAAGGCTAGAAAACATTGCACATGCATATCTTCGTCTTTAGTGTGGTTAATTAGTTGACTGAAAAAAAACGACGCTAAAATAACATGTACCACATTTTTGGCCGAAATCTTCTTTCGTTGTAGTTTTCTTTAGAACGAAAATGACTGACCTCTCTTTGGGCGTGTTGCCTAACGATTTCGCTACGAATCGCTATGAAAAAGCGTTTTCTTGTAGCTCTTCTTCATAGGAAACGGCCTTCTATTTACGTCACAAACCAAGATGGCGGCCTGTGCCGATATACACGTTTGCGCTAATTGCAATTGCTTGTTTTCGGGGCGATTTCAAACTAAATAAGTCTTTAAAAAGTATAAAATCATTGCAAAAATATATGTTTATATGACGGCTAAGCCAAGATAAATGGGACCTTTTGATTTTTCCAATGTTACATTGAAATATTCAGAAAAGTTCATTTTAAATTAAATGAAGAGTATTTTTTTCCAACACGTTATCTTGAGAGCTTTCTGATGATGTATAGTTTTATATATGTTCTATTGCCATTTTTTCAATTATTTAGGATTATATTCCCTAAAAACCCTGTTTTTACACTGTTTTTGAGTCTCACTGAGGTTTTGTTCTTTTTTCATCAGTTGTTTTGAAAAGTGTTTGTTGGTTACAGTTACTTTGATGTGTTTTCTATCTCTGACTGACATACAGGTATACGGTGTTATTTACGAAATTTATTTATAATCAATATTTAAGAAAATATTCATGAAATAGTAAACATGTACCCTTGTAACGCAAGTTAGAGTTTTACGTTACCATCTTTGATAGACTTTAAAACAATGTTACTGCTTTATTTCACTTGTATCACCTTTTTACTATTACAGTTTATAATTATTTTTATCTAACCCAAATGAAGTTTTTCAGAGCATATGCATTTTCTTTTTGGAAAATAACTACTGAACATTGTAAATTTTATGTAGAGTCCGTAGCCCCTGTTTTAAACTGTGTGCTGACTTAATATAAAGAAACATAGCTGCTGTTTTATAACGTTTTCTGTTTTTGGTTGTGCCATGTAGGTAATGCAGGAAAGGAATTAAATCAGAAGAAGAACAAAAAAAAATCTAAAGACAAATAAGTGCTGTCCGTAGCCCTGTAGAGTCCGTAGCCCCTGATATATTTATATCTTTTTTCACGCAGGAAAATTATAAAACTTTTTTAATTTTCTTAGTTTCGTACTTGTGCTGACTAGCTATGCATCTAAATACTGTATGTCTTGACAATCTTCATTCTGTTGAAAATAATGTTAAATTTGATGTAATTTATAAATTTTCTGATAGATTTCTTTAATGGTCAAACTGATACAGTAGACATTTCAGAAGATACTTAAATATATATTTGTAGTGTTTGTAAGTTGAAGTTTATTGTTTTTTAAAGGATAATTACACTTAAAACCAAACAAACAGCTTTAAATATGTGATAGAAACAGATACTGGAGTGGTGTAGAGTCCGTAGCCCCATGTTAATTTTCACATATTCATTCTTTTGTATTTTTTGCTCCCAAACTTATACACATGTATATGTATAGAGATAACTTATTTGATAGATTTTTGTCGTTGAAATATACATAGAAACAGGTAGAAATTCAGGAATTTGTTTTGTTTTGACATTTTATATAATATTAAGAAACATACATTTTTCGTGTTTTCTCAAGTAAAGTAAAGGAATTGTTTCTTCATATTATTGCTCGTTTTTTCAAAAGTCAGAAAATTAATACTGTATCAAAAGAATATTATTCCACAGGTCAATTTACATCAAACTACTTTCTTCAATCTACTAAATACAATAAAGTCAGTATGTAGAGTCCGTAGCCCCTGATATCCATTTTAGGGGTGTAACGGTTAACCGATATATCGGTTAATATTGCAATACGACTTCTGACGGTTTTAACCGTTCGTTTTTCTCAGAACCGGTTTTTCTAGTTATGTACCATACTGATTGTTTTTATCAGAGTCTGAATTTTAATGATCGAATTAATGTTAAAATGTGTTCGAAAACTTGAAATATTTTTCGTAAAGTGAGAAAATAATTATCTTTGAAAGTCCATTCAAAACCTTTTTTCTAACTTATAAAAACACTTGCGTAATACGTGTAGATCATTTGAAAATACAAATATCTATGTACAATGTTGTTAAAATTAAGACGATGCACATGCATTAATTTAGGTTATGCATGCATGCGCAAAGAACAATATGTATTGCAATATATTACAATATATTGCAATACGGGTTTCGTGTATTGCAATATATTGCAATACAGTTTTTACCGTATTGCTACAACCCTATCCATTTTATGATTTTCTTTATTTGGTCAAGGAACATATGATTATTCATATCAAACTTGTTCTTTATATGTTGTGTACATCTTCGAATACTTTCAAATATAAAACAAACTTCAGTTTTGTTTCTTTTTTCTCATTTAGATTTTAATTGAAATTTTACATTCCCTGTGTATTTTGGGTATTTGCGCTGTTGATCCTGGTAAATGTTGCAAACAATGAGAGTCAGTGTAGATTCATTTCCAAATTGATAAAAACATAAATATAAAACTTATTTATAAATCATTTATAAGGAATATACATCTTTCTAAATTTTCTAGTGGTGATATAAATTACCGTGTAGAGTCCGTAGCCCTGGTTTCCAATTATATAATTTTCTTTTTAGGGCCAGCAAAGCTATATTATTCATATCAAACATGTTCTAAATGTGTTGTCTACATCTTCGAATACTTTCAAATATAAAAAATCAGTTTTGTTTCTTTTTTCTCATCTATATGCAAATTGAAACTTAACATTTCCTGTGTATTTTGGGGTATTTGCACTTTTGACCTCGGTAAATGTTGCAGACAAGGAGAGAGTGGGTGTGGATTCTCTTCAAAATTTTAAAGTACATGTTTATAAAACTAAATAACAATTTTTTATAAGAAATATACATCTTTCTAATTTTTCGTGAGGTAATATAAATTACCATGTAGAGTCCGTAGGCCCATTGGGTACATCTATTCAACCGTTCTTAACGTTTTTGTTCTACATGTTCCATCCAAGATCTTTTGGAAATTAGTGCCTAATAGACATGTCTGTATATTACTATAAAAGAATCTGCACTCTGATGGGGTCTGAAAATTGGCCTATGTGAGACTGAAGAGGTACCCTTTATCTTGGCTTAGCCGATGAACAATAACTAATATTTATTAATTTCAATTCATCTATAGTCTGTCAACCATAAAAAAACCAAATTGTCGGCAATCAGGAAGTCACATTACTGCGGAGGCTGCTATTTGATTTGTAACAGCGCTCTCGGGTAGCGAAGATTATTTACGCTAGCTTTCGCTATGTATAGCGAAATGAAGCGATTTCTTGAAGCAAGTCGTTTTCATGATTTTGCTACGTAGCGATACCTAACGAAATGCTTAGGCAACGCGCCCTTTGATAATTTTAATAGATTTATATAGATTTAGGGTCGAATTGAACATTGGTATTATTTTTAATGATTTGTGGACCAAGAAATTGAATTTAGAACCTTGATATTGGCTGTGTCTAGTTCACAAGAGTCATTGCAATGATGAGTAGTTTTCTAGTCATTTGCTTGCAAGTAAGGCTTCCGATATACAGGTTAAGATGCCATTCAGAACTCCTCGGCAATTCGCTACGAATAACCTCGGACATATTTAGGCGCCATTTTGAAACTACCGGTGTTGAAGTAAACAAATACACGATCTTTTAAGCGATGAGTGAGGTTTCGTTTTTAGTCCTTAAATTTGAAATAACACAGTTCAATGATATCGCTGAATTATATGCTTCAATATATAACAAAGAAATATGTTTTGACAAAGATCTGTGTGTATACCACAAGAACTATTTTGCATCCACTGGCACCAGAGTCCATATCTTATGGTTATAGTGCGTACGTCCCTATATATAGTTCTCTGTACATACATATATAATATTATAATGATTGTATAGATCTAGTCCTAACTCGTACACGGTGATGAATACGGGAGCGATTTTTAATTGTGTGCGTTGACAAAATATTATATGTGCGTGCATTTTAAAGAATGTGAGGACTCTAGTGCCAGTGTTTGCATCATTCTCGTTCCCAGAGTCTAGTAGGATTCTCAATGAGAATCCTACTAGACACTGGGAACGAGAATGATTTTGCATAACCGTTACGTGCTTCGCCTGTGCTCAGCCTCGCGTAAGTAGTAAAAACTCAAGCCGCAAGGGTAGACTCCCAAGAATGCTTCCGAGATTATTTAGCCATGAAAGGTCGAGGTGTTCCGAATGATAAAGATGTTAGTCTCCGAGTTATTTAGAACATTGTAAACCTCTTGTGATAAAGCTGAGTGCTTTATATTCACACAAATAAATCACCCCAATTTCAATTTTATTACACTCAAATATCGGTGTATGTTAATATCAAATGTAATGATTATGACCTATTAATGTAGCTGATGATTGTCACGGTATCTCACAAATTTTGTCAGTGTAAAAATGACGAAAACATTTATTGCAAAATGAAATTATGTCCGTATTATGCAATGTAACATATTTGCTAATGTAATAAACTCGTAATTAATATGAAACCTGATGAAATACTAGTATTTGTAGAGACTTTTATGATGAAGCCACGATTATTCACGGGCTTGGCGCAAAACGGTCGTAATTCAAATTAAAAAAAGAGTGAGTTACGACCGTTTTGCGCTAAGCCCGCGATTAGCTGATTGTCAATGAATGTTTGTACGTTCCTGACATTTTTCACGTATTTTCGATACTTTCTATTGTTACAATTTGATAAGTTAATATGACAATTTAATTGAAATAATACGATAATGTCTCTTGACATTCCAAATTACGAAAATGCTGAGGCATTGAACAAATGTCAAAAGGCCCATGAGAATAGATTTACTAATTCATAGATTAGATTTTATTTTATTACAAATTTCACACATAGAACAACACAGTTTGACCTTTGCTAAAAAGCAATTTGTCAAACACAAAATTACAGACGTATAATGATGACATACAGTGTTACAAAACATACATAGATATTCAAAGTACAAATACTAACATAACATACATACAGAAGAAACAAAAAAGAAGAGAAAACACAAAGATAAATTCATATGAACTTTGGAATTTTGATGTGTCTACTGGACGTAGTTTAACGTAATTGGTCTTGGTTAAGATAATTATCCAGTTGATACATTTATGATAGTTTCTATAGCTTTAAACAGGGAGTTGTATCCCTTGAAAATTGCGAAAATGGAGCATCTGTTTAACAGGAGTAGTTGTGTCCCTTCAAATTGCAACAAACGTCACAACAGAGGGACTCTTTTCTTAACGGAACAACAAGATAAATAAAGTCGTTGACTCCCTTGTAAATGGATCAAAACTCAGAACCGGTAATTTCTTCCTTGTAAATAGAAAATGTTTGAAAATGGAGCAAAAGTTGGATACAGACTACAATGATTTGTTTTCTTTGAATGAGAGCTTAAAAAACTGTCTTTCTTGTAAACGGAGCAAATGTTTAAATAATGTATTCATTTTAACATTGTTACTTAATTTTTCCTTTTATTTTCAAGGGAGGTAAATCAAATGTTTAAACTTAGACTGTTCTTTTATTTTCAATGGAAGTAAATCAGATGTTTTAACTTATGTTCTTTTATTACACGGGAAACATGCCCTAGACGTTTTCTTTTCATATATTTCTATTCATGAATTCATTTCTGACAGTTTCTATTCACTTTTTATACCATTGCACTAGCACACATAAGTACGCGTACTTACTTACCATTTTAACATCCGGGACTTTTTCCTATGAACTCATTGTCAACTGTGACTAAGATTTAAATGTAGTGACACGTTAACTGACAGACTAGCAGGCTAACTTCTACTGTGACAGTTGAAAAGTTTTCCTTGTTCAGTAAGTGATCTCATTACAATAACATTTGTATTATATATGCATGCGTGTACATTTGTACATACGTTTAAAAAGAATTCAAAGGGGTCTGTGTCAGATATTCACAGGACGGATTTGGTTTAAGTACGAGTGTGTTCATAAGCGAGGAAGTAATCTCTCAGCAGAAATAATAAATTGAAATGATATGGTAGGCTTATGGTAACATTGTTTCGACATTTAAATGTGTTGTAAATTTGTCATTCTGGAAATCATTTTGCTTAGTTCAGTTCTTCTTCACAGAAAAAATGCTTACAAATACACGTACGTTAAAAAACCACAATACACAGGCATGATAAGGACAAGGAATGAGTGTCTTTCATTAGTTTTTGATTGCTTATCTAATAAGATATGCCAGAAACTGTTATAACTTAAGGCAGCCGGCATAATCCCGATATATATGACACTATATGAAATAGTACACAAACGGTTATAAAACTCGTCATATAATATAATTGTTAATGTTCTTGTATCTGAATTCTTGGTTTCGTGAGTCAGCATTATTGGCTTGTACTCATATCAAACCAACCAAACACTATATCATTATTAAACAAGTAGATAATACTATGAAATGGAACATCTATCTTAGCCAGAACCCTGTGACCAGTTGTCCGAAGAAATCGCTACTTAGCGCTTTGTCCTCTGATAGCATTACAATATTTTAAATTTTTGTTGAGTCGATGAAAGACAAAAAACAGGGTCAGATCCAGGATTTTTTCGAGGGGGGTACACACTTTTTCTAAGGAGGGGGTCCGAACCACAACCACATTGTACACTGTTTGCAGAATAACGCAACATATTCAAAATAAAAAACTACATAACCATTTGATCGTTGTTAACCACAAAGCTGAGCGAAGCGAGCCCGAGAAAAATTGCTTCATGTTACTTTAAAATGGCTTACAGTTAAAAATACAAATATGGACAGGTCAATTTTGGAAATTTCGGGTGGGGGGGGGGGGGTCCGGACCACTCTATCTCCCCGCTAGATCCGCCTATGACAAATATACCTAAAATTATAAGTATTTATGAATGACTTGCATACATGTACGTATGATGACTAAATAGTGAAATAGATGTCAAATATTCAATATATATGTCATAGACCACGTGACTAATGTATATATAAATACAGACTATAATGATCAATCAATACTAATTATAAATATGTCAATTATTGACGTATTTGATTAACAAACACACCAAATGTATCCGTATTGACTTATCTACGACCTATGAATTTCATTGAGCACTATATATACTATACATCATGTATGTATGCTATTACAAGCATATAGGAAACAGTCGCACCTTGAATTACTAAATTAGTCACTTCAGTATCATTAGTGTGTGCCGAGTCGACATTAATTGCATTTTTACGCTAGCATTTCAAATAAAAACTAACCAAAAAAATCTGCATGTGTGTATGTATACGCAATGTACAAAAAATAGTCATTGATGAAAATTATTTACTTTATTACATTCTCGCCACATGACCACGTGACATAAAGTGGCGTCATCATACTATCAAATTATATATGACTATGACTATGATTCTTGGAAATGTGTTTTTACGTCAAAAACTAGAATTATACTATATTTCACGATTGCTTGGTTTCAAGTTTGGAAGATTGACATGGAGGTCATGAAATTTAGACTCGATGGCAGCGATATTTTTAGAAATGAATTCAATGGGTCCGACAGGACTCACATGTTTTAAAACAATGGGTCCATGACGGAAACAATGGGTCCCTGTATATACAATCAAACATCAAGCTACATGTCTTTATGAACTTTCACTTTTAATAACAGTGTAAACTCAATAAATCATGTATCACTTTCAAAACTGCAGGAAAGCAAAACAATAAATTGAAATTAAGATTTCCATGTTTTATTGACTCAGACTCAGTCTGTACCAAAGACTTCAAACTATCAGTTAAACAGGCATATATGGTCAGACTTTCTGTCTGCCCAAATAATCAGTTGACAGATGGAATAATTATGTAAAAATTGAAAAGTTGCTGAAATGTTTATATCATACACCAAACAAACTATGTTTATTTTAGGATGCAACCTAAGTCTTGTGATTTTTTAAATTTCTTTGGGTAAGAAATCACTAGAATTATCCAACATGTGTCTCTAACTCAGGCTTTCAAAGTTAATAGTCAATGACTCATAGGGCAAACTTTTAAAAAATTAGAAATATTTTTCAAGCAAGAGTCCAAAATGTTGTATAAATGATGGTGGAAATCAGTCCATAATAATAGATATTATTGATAATGCATTTAGTTGATATACATTGTATTTCACAACTCCTTAGATGCCTTTGTATACAACCATCAACAGGCATTTTATTTACCCTGAATGCATCTTTCAGTAATTCTGATGGTTTTTCATAAGAAAACTTGAATATTACAATTATTTGATAACACAATTCACAAAATAAGTAATTTATTTACAGTTTAAGTCTGATTAAATATGTATTCTTATCAATTTATTTAACCGTATAAATGTCCATTCAGTTGACATATTTTTCAAGTTAATCAAGTTGATCAAAAATTGTCAAATGAAAATTTTTAAAATCTTTCTTTTTTTTTAAATGTTCATAACGTATCGAGTACGAACATTATTGAGGACGAATGTTTCACGGCGCAGATCGTCATCATGTTAAAACAATGATACAGGATGGATTCAACGATCATATAATTGAGAAACTATCATGAAGTGAGCTAGTTATGGTCAGCTTTTATGCTTATTGACTTCAAGTTCATTAACAAATTGTAACCGTCGTAATAATAGATTAGGCATAATAAAAGTTAGGACCTTAATTGTCTGAAATAGAACTTATACCATTCCTCACTGTGTATGACAGAGATTTGGTCGTAAATTTTAAATCAAAGTGTTTAACTAATGACCTCTTAGCGTTGCAATTTAAAAAGATTTATAACTAGCATCTCTAATGTACGAAACACTTGTTATATACAAGAAGAAACTGAACACCAGTATTTAACTAGAAAGCGAGGTGAAGACTCCTAAATTACGCTATCAATAAAGCCTGTTGATATCAACAACCGAGTACAATATAAAAGTCGGTTTGATTGGTCACTGATAATACAGAACCAATGAAATATGTCGTAATACTAGAACATATGACGTTTAACGGTGTAAAGTTGTTAATTACAGCTATTAATAACGCAAAACTCTGAGCAGAGTTGTCATTTGTTCCAGTCCGCTGATTTTTATTTTACTCGTCTACTTGCCACTTCCACGGCGTTATGCGTCCAGCTGGACGCACATGTCAAGAAGCAATGGGTTTTTAGCTAAAATTGTGCGTCAGGGACGCGGGACGCAGAGGTAAAAATATCGCTGGATGGTTTTCAATCTAACCACAATATAGTATTCACTGGTCCATTGATTGACACTAAACATCTTGTGTTGTGATCTGAAAACATAAGTTATACCACAACAATGTGAAACAACAAAAACAATAAAAACAATTAAGTAATTGCACCAATAAGACAAGTTGTAAGGTTACGACCTTGTCTGAAGAAAAACCACACGAAATTATTGTGGTCGGACTCTATACGACTTGTCAAAGTAACTTTTGAATCTCTATTGTTAAGTGAGAGATTTCTACATGAGATTAAGCTGTAGCAACACAAAAATGACATTAGCCTTTTTAACTTATTTTATTGTGAAACGAGATTATCTAGTTCGATTCAACAGGTCATTCAACATCAGCATACAACTTTCTGGTTCGGTTTATACACATGTACACATACATAATATATAATACAATATCACAATCAAGGTCAGTGCCATTCTTCGTACACTTAATATTTGCATACATTATAAAAATGACCATGATCAATGACTATGATTTAAGTATCATTTACATACACTAAATCAGTTATCTGTACTGAGTGTTCAGAGTTTTATTCAATTTAAAGTAGATAATAATATAAGGATTATGTACAAGTATAAGGTCAGAAATGACCCATTAGCATAGTATTAATACAATTAATAGCATAATTATTTCAATGGTGCCTGTAATGTATTTACCCAAGAGTATAATGAGTTAATCTGTTTCCAGTTAAGTTGCACAAATTAAGCAGAAAGTCGTAAAATGATCTGTTCTCGTTTGTTAATAAGTGTATGGTAATTATTATATTGTTAAATAACTTCAGTGTCCTATGTTAAATAACTTCATTGTCCTATATTCCTACCATATGTAGACATATATCAAAGTATGCATGAGCTACATAGATTAATGGTAATTTTTTATTATATGTCATACCGAACAAAGCTGCATTGTTATACCAATTATTATGGGGCGGGTTTAGAATATTTCTAGGGTTGGCTCTACAAGTAATAGTTTTTATGAGAATTGGGTAGTATAGGTTTCGTTTTAAAAATCGTTAACATGTACATTCTTTCTTTCTTTCTAAAGTTTTTGCTTTGGTCTTCTCAAACAGTTAACTTTATACATATACTTTTGAAAAATTAACAACACTTTTGCATTGAGTATTTTTACGTGGTTAATAAATTTAATATAGGGATAGTACATTTGTATTGGAAGGCACTTGTATTTTGTATTACTTCTAAGCCAACCATACATTTATCCATTTTCACTTACATTAATATAACTACATTTTAGCACATCCGCCCGGCTAGCTCAGTTTATAGCACGCAAGTCTACTGATCGAGGGGTCGTGGATTCGATTCCCGGGCGGGGCATACTTTCGGGGAGCTTGGCCATGAACTTATTTCTTCGGCCATGCTCCCTCCTACCAATGATTCTTAATTATGTAGGACAGTTGTCAGTAACTGACTATAGTATGCGCTTAGTAGTTGGTTAACAGCTAAATCCTGAGATTTAGCCTTTCCAGGAGGAGTGTGTAGGTTGACAGACCGCCGTTATATGACCTATATAATGTGTTGTTACGGCGTTAAACCCAACATAAACAAACAAAAACAAACATTTTAGCACTGAGTATGTAGTACGTTAGTCCTTTCAAGTTAATTAAAATAATATTTACAAAGTAGACGTCAATTTTTTGATAAAAAATAAGTTTTCGACACACCCTCGATGAATTAAAAATTCCGGAACAAGCCGAATTTCATTCACCTTTGCATTTTAAAATTTCATATCCTGTAATCAATGAAGTATGTTATAAAAGCGTATGATACAAATTAATTGTCAGGAGGCATGGTTGACGGAATTATAAGATTTTGAAGACTTTGTTTGACCTTGTTCATCAAAGTCACACATATTAACTGAGATATCTAGACAGGTTAAGCACGATTTAATCTATTTCTACTTAATTTTATTTAAAATCTAATTAAATTAAAACCGAAAAATAATTAATTTTAATTAATTAATAAATTTTCACTAATTTTAAATATGGAGCGGAATTTCATAATGTTTGTGGCATAGATATGTTATTATAAAAAATAAATCTGTTAATTTATGACGACGTTTCTATGACGTTTTATGTAAAAACGATGATGCGATGATAATGGTGCTACAGAAAGATCAAAGGGTCTCCGAATATTTATTATGGCTTTGACTTTATGTTGTCGTAAATCTTTTCTCAAGACAAAGGCCAGGTTTGGAAATAGACTTTCCGCAACTTATTGCCGGACCACGTGCAAAATTGTCATTACAATATTGCTATTATGTAGGCGTTTTAAATGTGTTTTTTTGTTTTTACAAATGTGTGTAACTAATGAAGTAAAATATGTAAAATTATGATTAAACTTAATGCAAAACTATTCTATTTATTACTAAACTATTTCAAGTAAATATTTGAATACATTTATACTGTAAAGGAATTTTAACTTAAATAATTTTGCTTTGGGTTTATTTGCCTAATGAGAAAACATTTCAGTTAATTAGTGTTCATAATTCCACAAAATAAAGTATATATATCTAAGCAATGCATACATTATTCGAGACTCTCTCTTACAAATATTACTTAATCAGTTTGCTCAGTCGGTAGCGTGTATGACAACGAATCCAGTCACATGGGTTCTATTTCCGGGCCATTCTCGTACCCAGAGGTTATCAAGTTTCTCGATCTAGTATCGAGAATCGTGCTAGCCTCTTGGTACGAGAATGTTCCCGGGCAGGACCTGCTTACCTCCGTGGATTTTTTCATGGGTTATTTTTTCCACGACCATTCTCTGTTCTAACTTCTGGTCAAGTATGACATTTGTCAGTCACTGATGATGGTATGCGCTTAGTACAAGGTTAGAAGCTTGGGTTCAGAGATCTAGGCTTGTCCGACCATAAACCATGAGTACAACGTAGGACGACTCACAGCCATTATATTATCAAAAACATGTTTATATACGACGTAAAGCATCAAACATAATACCAGTACACTACAATAACCATTGTATTCATTGTCTATTTCAGAGGAGGAGCGAAGGCGTGTGATGGTTTTTGTCCTTGTACCACCGCAAAGAAAGAAGTAGGAGCTGCTTCAAGTAGCGTCGCCAAACTAGAAATACCGAAGTCAATACCACCATTAAGGAGTTCTGTATCAAGAACGGAACCGAAAATGAAATACGTAAGCCCAACAGATTTACCAATGCCAGCAGGTACAACACCGCCGGCCCCTACTCCACATCAACCAGTAATGGTACCTACAACCGCAAGTCCAGCCCCTGTATGTAATTGTCCTAAATTATACAGACCAGTTTGTGGAATTAAAGGAAATACTTATACAAATGATTGTATACGTCGATGCAAGTAAGTATATCTATCGCTTAAAATGATATTTTTGTCCAAATCATTCTTATCAGCATCTATTAGAGCACATTCACGTTCAGGAGAGGCTATCAAGATTTTCTATCTAATTAGCCTCTGGGTACGAGAATGGTAAGAGCTCGACGTCTTAGGTATAATTTGGGGGTAGGAATTGTAAATTGTAAATTGTAACTCACTTTTACTGGCAGTAGTCTTTTCTACAGACCCACAGATGAGATTACGGAAGTTTACTCTTCTAAATCTAAAACACGTCAAACAACAATGTCTAAAGTCAGTTGAACGTTACATGAAAGAGTTACAAAAACACAAATATATAAACTTGTATTACTTTTTTATCATAATTATTTTCTAAATTATGGCACTAATTATGCACAGTCTTTTTAATATTGAATACAAAAATAATGAATAAGCAGAGAATAAAACATGCATTGCTAAAGACTTCAAGTTGCAGAATACAGTGTAATACTTACCACTTATCATCTACTGCCTGGCTTTGAAATACTTATGTAAGCTTCATAACATTTACTCTAATGTAATGACTGTTATTATTAGCCGAACGCTTATTTACTTATGATAAAAGCGTAAATACGCCAATACGAAAGCAATTAATTTTGCTTCGTTGCATAATGGACTAATGAAACTAATTTAGTGGGGGAAGCAAAATAACAAATACATCAAGCTTTTTCGATTGTGTTTGGTGCCAATAACCCTGTCTTATCGAGTTTTATCTCAAGACTTTCAGACACTTCCAGACTTACTCAATTTAATAGGCGACAAAAGGAAAGTAAACAGCCTACCTGCTTTAATCTTAATGCTCATTCATATTAACACAATTAATGGGGCTTACATATTTTACCCATTACTAATAGCATGTAACAAATTAGAGGAACGGCAGATGCTGAAATCCATTTTGCACGTTTCATCTTAAGGTTACTCTGTATTAAAACGGTGCACATTAAGATATACCAATCAAGTAGGACGCAGAGTTATCAATTAAAAAGCAATATGTTCTGTTTAATATTTCATAATAAGTCTTGCCTAACTTAACCGATTTAGCTGAAGTAATAAATGAGAAAGTGATGCAGGTTATTTTAAACTCGGATATCGCATACATTCGGTTAAAACTTAACATAGTTATGTATCTTGTTTGTGATTATGACAGAACGGTCAATACAGTTTCTCATTGTATTTATTTATAAATGAGATGACAAAAGACAAAAAATCCTTTTTACCACAGCAGGCAATGTTTTTAGTTCATATAAATGACAAAATTAGTACAAACAAAACAATGCTACATTTTATCCTGTAGCCATTAAATGAAGCGAACATCAGATGTTACCGATTTATGCGTATGGCAAAAAAGTCCCTAGATAGTGAAGCAACTTGTTTTGTTACAAGCAGTGACAGCTGTACAAGATATGTTATATATGTAGATATATGAGACATACATGATGTATGTATGTCCTTGAGAACATTATATCCATTATCATACTTGGCCAGCCGGTCAACATCAAAGTGGTTTTGTATGTAGTTTAGATTGTACTTCGTGGTAGGTTTGTACCATTTGCACGAGTACAGAATTCTTGGTTACCGTTCAGAATGTTGTATGCTAGTATACTTAATCTGTTTGGCGTATATTTTTTGAACAGGATCCTTCCGATCCTAAGAATGCATTATGTGCAGACCCTGGCCAGAAACTTAAACAAAACTTCTTCCATCTTCTGGTCTTCCTAAAGTCTCAGCAGTGCTGATCGTACTTTTCATTTCTAAACCGGGCTTTGGGCCGATTACGGCTGGATTGTCGCAAGCTATAACATAAGTATAAACCTAACTACAATGAACTGTAATATATAGTGCGTACAAAATAACAAAACGTGTTTTGGTAAACATTAAAAATGAGACTTCCATTTCAGGGGTAGGCAATATTGAAAATAAAATATGTGTAATTCATTTTTACAAAATTAGCAATGCGGATACACCACCACTACTTGGTAAATCATGCTTGTACTGGTAGAACGCTCGTCCATTACACCAACAACTAAGACACAAGTAAAAAAGTTATTTAAGATTAATTTTTGGCAAAGTGATATTGAAAAGGAAGGGTAAAATCCGAATAATCCAACTAAATGGACCTACCTATTTGAAGAGTATACAAGGGGAAATAACTGACTAAGGTCCCTTATTGTGACATTTAATACAATTTTACGATAAAAAATTAATTATTATTCATTATATATAGCATCAAATTTCCAAGAAGCTTGATTTAAGGAAGTACTGAATTCAGTTTTAAAGCAAATTTTATTCACAATTATACTGTTTCAAAACGCTCGTGCATTTCGCATAAACTTAACTTTCAAAGTAGCCATCAGTGACATATTCATGAATAAATTACCGCTAACTAGGCTGTACAGTAATAGTTAACAAATTTATTTCACCATAAATCTCCATGTAAAATGTTGTAACTCGTTATGAATAAAACCATTATAACTGTCATACTTGCGGAAGTATTAAGTCATATGTCAGCCTGTAGTTTTATACATTAAACTTAATCGTTATTAAACGTATTTAATTTAAATTGATTAACACGTCGAGCACTTAAGTTGTTAAATTAGTCTCCGAGCAAAAGTGAAGTAAGTCCATTATCAATTATTCTTAATTTAGGTTAATATGCTGTCAACATTAAAATTTTGTATTACTTGCTCATCTGAATCATAAAATATGTCAAAATGTTGTAAACACTAATTTTATTCACCGATCGATCAGTTTTGTCAATAATTATTTTTAAAAAGTCAAAATTTTAATTTATCACAATTTAGATGTCATTAAAAATAATATTACTCAAGGTAATTAGTACAACGAAGACCAGACTCATGTGAAGTGAATGGATTGATGGTACATTTTATATGTAGATTATTTCTGTTCTATGTCAGTTTAATCAAAGAAGTTTTATTAATTTAGTACTACTTAAAGATTTTTACTCATTATAAATTCACTTATGTTGGAAACATAATATTTTACTTATTTAGCAAATGACAAAATATTTCAAACTTCGAAAGTTACAACCATCATAAACTACCATCTTTCAATAGCAGCCAGCCAACAGTAATGATGCATTTTCACAAGTTAATTTTCATCACGAAGTATAACTTCTAAATACAGTTTCTAATGTAAATGACGCCTCGACCTACAACACTCGCCCCTCTATAACAGTCAATTAATTAGTCCTGCCGCTTGTTGTTGTGGAAAGTTGTCACTGTGTATGACACGTTAATGCAAAAACTACAACGTACAGAATTAATGAATTAAGTTTATTGAACTCCGATATTATATTGAATAGTAGGTTCCATAGATGTACATTAAAATATATGTATATAGAATTCAGAAAAAAAACCGTCCATTTAGATTTTGGCGAATTTTCTAATTGACTTAGGTTGATACAATACTACAAGTAAGTCCATGAAGTAGACTACTCATAGATTACAGTTTTATATTCTTCTTAGAATGAAAGCTAGAAACTGGAAGCCTCCCAAACGAATAAATACTTATTTTCTGACAATTCAAGCGATTTTACTTTGATGTCTAAAGTCCCACTATAAAGCGTAACCTAAAACGTGTTAAAGATTCGTCAAGCTTATAAATGTACAAGGTCGACAGACAATGAAAATTTTAAAATTAGACAATTATTGCATTGTTATTGTTTTCTTAATTCCATAAACACTTTTGTTATTATCATAACCATGGCAACCATTTCCTGTTTAACATCCTCCGTGTAAATAGTTTGTAGCAAAATATGCAAAACGGCAACTTTTAAATGAGAATATACGGAGATAGTTGACAAGTGTCTTACATTCCAAGACAAAAATAAACATGGACTTCTAACATGAACAACTAGGACATTATTTTCTGAATGTTCGCTTGATTGCCTTCGTCCTAAACAAATAAAACATGAATTAAAGTATGAAACCGTGCATTGTGAAGTTTTCATAATGATTATTATTATGTCCTCTGTAAATGTTAAATATGATTCAGTTATATTTATATACAATGTACGAGGGTTGATAAAAAATTCGTCGACAGTTGCTATCAAATAAATGTTCAGCTCTACAAGGTACTCGTACGCATTAAAACTGCATATATTTTTCAAGTTTGGTGGTTTCTGTTGAAGGGGTTTGTTATTAAGACATGGCTGGTATTGATTGTCGGCAGGTCATGAGAGGTGACTTTACTTCAAGTCTTGATAAGTGACTGTTATTGAAATATGACTGTTATTGAGAGATGACTCTTAGAGGTGGTTGCTAGTGAAATATAACTATTATTGAAAGAGGACTATTATTGAGAGGTGACTGTTATTGAGAGGTGACTCATAGTAATAGGTGACTGTTATTAAGAGGAAGTTGATATTGAAAGGTTACGGCTATTAAAAACGTGGTTGCTATTAAAAGATGACTGTCAATGAAATTTGGCTGCTATTAAAATGTTTCTGTTATTGAGATGTGGCTGTTATTAGGATATGGTCATCGTGACAAGTTTCACTATATATCATAAAATATGAATAAATGATTCCCAAACAAAATAGTTTTTATGTAAACTTAGATATATGATACAATATTAGAGATAACAATTATCATGCAGATCTTCACAGGTGTTTTGATGTAACTAAAATATTAGACTTTATATTGAAAAACTTACCATAGCGTATCAAAAACATCTTGTCATATGCAACAGTATGATGTAAATATTTTTTATTACTGTATACTTTTTTGACATAGGTAAACAATGAATTACAGATGGAATTAAATAAACCCAAGTTTCATTATAAACACAAAAGAATGCTAAGTTCCGACTTGTTTAATTCTTAAGATACATTCGTACATTCGAGTTTATACAAGTTTTATAACAAACCAAGATGTTTGAAACACGCCTTGCAACTATTTAACAAATATAAAGAGCTTACAGATACTTTCTTCCATGGAAGGTGAAAATTTATGGGAAATCATTTATAAAACATGTAAGCAAGTTAGCTGAATTTCATGCAAACACGTCAGTATTGCAGAGATAGGTATATATAGGCCTTTTAAAAAAATAATATATTTTCAAATCCGGGATATTCAATTACTTGTACCTATATATTGTGAAACCGAAATGCACAATTATTTTATTTATTTGATGTTATCGAGTCCATTCGCATAATTTATCCGTGTTTCTTTATTGAAAAAAATGTTCCTCATACCTACTCACGTCATTTTTCTCACACGAAATATTTGATAATTCACTTCCTCCGCATATTTTAATAATGATTTCATTTACAACTTAATCCCTTATAGCCTAATAATGTGTTTTATTGTAGATGTTGTTGTTATTTGTCGTAGTAATAACATGAAATAGCATGTAATAACATATAAATAACCAGAGATAACATATTTGTATGTACGTCTAACAATCTAACTTAAATAAAAACAGAGACTTTGCATTTAACATTAATTTTAGCATGCTTGAATAGAGAGTTAACATACACAAGTGTTGATTTGTATGGAAATGCACAATTCGAAATAAATGTAATTTATATGACAAAAAGGTTTCCGGCCTTGTGGAAATGTATTTGAGTACTGGTTATAGACAAATGTCCAGGAGAGGTAGGTTAGATGCTCTAGCCGTGATACCATAAATATGTAAAGAGGCATTAAACCCAGTTAGTAGATATTTAGTATACAGAGAAGGGGGGGGGGCAATGTAAAGAATCTAATTGCAAGACTCAAAAACGTCTCTTATTAATTATAATAATAATCTTATCACATTTTTCTCGAAGTTGCATTTACATACAACACTAACTGTTTTGTTTATTATAATGCTAATCGTTTCTAACAAGGTTAGAGCTTGTGCAAATTTACCTGAGTCAAACATTTCGATTTTAATAAGATTTAATTTCTCCAAAACAATATCAATTCCATAATAAACCCATCTCAGGTCACTATGCATAAGCTATTTATATTTAGGTAAGAAAGATGATATCTGAGCTGTGACTTTATTTGTAGTAATTGAAATTTTCTACTAAAAAGAGTGACAGGTGTAAAATGTACTTGTTTAATCGTTGATAGTTACTTTCTTGTACAATTTATCTCAAAGATTGAGTGGTCAATATTTTATAAGAAAATAAAATGCTTTGAAGCAGGCATCATTGTATTTAGCCTTGCTTAAAATTGTGTATATGCATACAAATGGTTTCACCCAAATATTACGGCTCAGATGTCAGATTTCTAGAATAGCAGACTTAAATTGTGTGTGTATTTTAATCATAGCTATGAAGGATTTAAATGTCATGGACGATGCCCATGTGGAACAGACAGTGCTAAACACCAACCTGCTGGAAGACCGGATATAGATAATAATGCCAAAGGTCAAGTATCACCGGAACAACAGACAGCGCATGCGCCAAATCTCAATGAAATCCGACCGGACATCATTAGCGCTGCCACTGCTGAAGCTGACAAAATGTTAAGTAACGAAGCATTAGCATCAAACCAACAAGCTTCGAAGCAACAGAACAATTTGAAAGCTCCCACGAATGATAACTCACAAGGGTCACTGACCCAGGAATCTAGTTATTTAATAACTAACAAAAGCAACCAGCCAAACTCAAAAACTGCTGATAAAAATAAACAAATAAAGAGACCGACTGTTTTAAAATCTTTATCTCATAATCAATGGGAACGATCTCAGACTTCGAACACGGAAGGTAATGCAAATAGTCAAGGTAAATTACAGCCTTTAAATAACAGTGGTAACTCTGTCAGAAATTTATCCAGACCAAACAATGGTCAAAATAATAGAGGTTCGCCTGAAGCTGAAGTAGAAGCAGTGGAACGCGAAGTACCACTCGACAATAGAAGACCAGTATTCCAGCAAGGTGCACAGACATCACGTGACCAAGGGCAAACCAATCAAAACGCTAGAAATGATTATAATAGTCCACAAAGATCGTCAAGTGTGGATAACTCTGGAAAACTCAATGGGCCGTCTTCAGTAAATCGTAACAATGGTTACACTTCTAATAACAATGGGTCTAATTCAGCAGTTAACCAAAACAATGATTACATTAGTAACAGTAGGCAAACTTCTGCTGTAAACCGGAACATTGGTAACAATGCTAATAGTGGGCCATCTCCGATTGTAAACCAGAACAGTGACAACACTGTCAATAGATGGCCAAATTCAGCAAGTAACCGAAACTATACCAACACTGGCAACAGCTGGTCAAATTCAGCAGTTAGCAGGAACGATGTTTTCACTGGTAACAACGGGGAAAATTCAGCAGTAAACAGAAACAATGGTAACAATGCTAATAGCGGGCCACCCTCGACAGTGAGCCAGAGCAGTGGCAACAGTTTCAACAGAAGGCCTTATTCAGCGATAAAACGGAACAATGGCAACATTGCAAACAGAAGGCAATCTGCAGGAGTGAACGGTAACAATCCTGCTTACAGGAGGAAATCTTTAGCAGTAAATCGTAACAAAGGCAACAATGCCAATTGGAGGCAATCTTCGGCACAAAAACAAAACAATGGCTATTCTGCAAACAGCGGATCAAATGCAGCAGTAAATCGTAACACTGGCTATTCTGCAAACAGCGGAACAAATTCAGCAGTAAACCGTAACACTGGCTATTCTGTAAACAGCGGGTCAAATTCAGCAGTAAACCGTAACAACGGTAATGTTGCTAATAGAGGTACATCTTCAACAGTCAACCAGAACAATGGTGGTACCGGTAATTCAAAGGTCACCAGTACACCAGCTTGCTACTGTAGTGAGGTTTATGCTCCTGTATGCGGGTCAGATGGTGTGACTTACACAAACCCATGTCGACTATCATGCTCGTAAGTTAAATGATATTTTGTATTATTTTTACAATACTTGTTATCATTGACACTAAAAATATACACCTAAGATAGCATGAAACTACTATGAAATTATCTTACTGTATTTGAATTGAATTTACCCAGTTAGATCAATCGGTAGCCTGTTTGACGAATCCATGGACCGTTAGTTCGAGTCCAAACAGACCATCATACATTTATAAAGTTAGGTATCTGAATCCTGCCTGTTCGGGAAGTGGCAAGCTACTACAAGTGTATGTACATTATGTTAGTTAAGTTCTTGTGTCCAAAAATCGGAATTAACTTACCGCCGCAATGTGACTATTACCGCAATTATCTTTTTGCATCGATTGCTGATGCATGTTAAATTGTTGTTAAGTTGTAAAATACCTGATAGATTCCCGGTGGCTAGTTTTTTTTATCAGTTTTATTATATAAAAGGACTATTTTATGCTCATCTAGCTGAGTACTACACTATTCTTCTAAATCAAACGGATTGAAACTTTTCCAATATTGGTATCGCTGCGCAATTCATCCCTTTCCAAACAAGAAGATAGGATTTGACTTCACTATAATGTTCATACAATGTACTATAAATAGTAAATAAAACTTTTCATTACTGTTAAAATATTTAGAGAGGTAATGTTTAATGTAAATTATTTCATCTTAGTGCTGGTGTGGAGACATCTTGTACCGGAGAATGTCCTTGTAGAAACTATGAAGCACAACAACAACAGTCAAGATGTGAAGATTTCTGTGAAATAGCTTATCAACCTGTTTGTTCTGTGACAGGACGTACATTCGGAAATGATTGTTTAAGACAATGCAGGTATAGAGTTTACGTTTAAACAATGCCAGCTGTCAATGACTTTTATCCAATTTGACCCCAACAAAATAAAATATGCGCTTAGTCCTCGCAGTTACAAAGGTATCGCACTTTAGTCAAATTAGTTTGCACAGCTATGAAATATTTGTTGTTGATGTTGCAAGGCTTTTACGGTGTTTGGCGATTGATGACAATTATTTAAAATGTTTTTAATTTGCAATTTGCTCAGCGCTTTAAGAAGTAGGCTTTTAAGATAAGGGCCCCGTTACACCAAACTAGTTCCCAGAACGTTCGACCCCGTCCTTAAAATATCGCGAAACTGGTTGTGAACGAGCTAGGACGTGCCGTTTAAGTCGGAAAATGTCAGCTTTACGATCATAGTTCGTTCAGAACCAGTTCCCAATACGTGCATTTCGTTTTTATCCCGTCTGTAGTCCGTTTGTACCGGGATCAGATCGGGTAAAATTGCTCGTTCTCGTCACAAGACACCGTCTCCAACTAGTCCGAACCGTTTGTAGTCCGTTTGTACCCGTTCATAACTAGTTCTTCTAAGCTCCTTTACTATTGACCATCCCGTTTAAGACAGTTCAACTCGTTCTAAGAACGTTCCCATCTCGTTCTTAGAGAGTTCTAAACGTAATGACATCACGTTCTGATCCGATTGCTATGAATATCCAGGACGTTTCTATCCGTTGGCATTCTTGTTCTGCGGTATAAGCTGTGAGGACACAATTTGTCAAGCATCACTGTGACCACCATGCCTCGAAAAAGGAGCAGAGCCAGACAGGCGGCGCGTGTTAAGACAATCGCGTCCAAAAATCACCTGCTTAGATGAAGCTTTTGAAGACCAGCCTCTAGTTAAGCCTAAGAATTCTGAGCCTCCTGAGCCAGTCAATGAAAATGAGGGGGTTGTATCTCCTGCTTCTTCTAATGACTCAGACAGCCAGGTTTCGGGAGAAGATTTAGGGCAGAGTCAGAAGCCAGAAAAAAGAAGAAAACTAAGACATACACCAATATCTTGGTGAGAAATGGTCAGTATTTATACCAAACCTTGCCAGATCGTACTGTAGACGTTATTGTGTAGTACGAACTGCATAGGAACGCAATAAACTTATTAAAAACGGGTATAACGTACCGAAAACCTACTGCGAACTTTAAGAACTGCGTTGTTAACGTGTTGCAAACTGGTTCAGAACTTTATAATTTGTTTTTATACATTTAGACGGGATAACAACGCACTATGGACGTATTCCAAACGAGTTAAGTCTGTGTGCAAACGGAATGAACCGAGTTACAAACGGAACAGGTCGGTGTGTAAACGTACTGAAAATTGATGCCCGATCGAACTATGACAAGTCACGTCCCGAGTACGATGCTAGTATGGCAATTTCGCTCGCAGTACGTCCATCCCGTTGCCAGTACGTTGTTACTCAGTCTAGTTGCAGAACGGGGTGGCCGCAGAAAATTTTTGAGTCGACTCAAAGTTCTGAAACCCCATTCTTGTTCAACCCCGTCCGAGCTCGTTCATCACGTTCGTACACAGACTTTAGCAAGTTGCTACTACGTCCATTCTGTTTTCACACAGTTGGAACTCGTTCGGTCCAATTTTTCCGGAACGTAGTGAGAACGAGTTTGGTGTAACGGGGGTATAAGTGTTTCAGTTCTTGTTAACTTGTTTTACTGACATTGGATAATGGTTACATGTTAGAAAATGACAAAATGTGACAAATGAGGGTTCTTTGAACTTGAAGCTAGAGTTGAATTAATTGCTTAGCGCTCTTGTGCGTTCCACGAATCTTTAGTTTGTCATATATTGTCACAGTTTTATTTGTAAGAGACTTTTCATACTTATATCAGAACGCCATGTGTAATAATATTACGTTTGACTTTCAGCATGGAGACGAAGGAATGTAATGGCGAATGTCCATGCAGCCATGTTGTGAAAACGAGGCTGAGACCGGAAATTCCAGTCATGTATAATCCGCCGACGAATTATGCACCAACATCGTCATCGTCATCTGGAGGCTCTGTGGACCCTCAGAATTTCAACATTGAGCCTAGTAACCAACCACTAAGTACTTGTGAATGTCGACCAGGTGATATAGATCCTGTATGTACCACTAGTGGAGAGACTTTGTGGTATGGCTGTGAAGCTATTTGTCTGTATGTACAACTTTTACTTTAACTTTGGTTACGTTTTATTAAAGTGGCCGAGTATTTACAGCGATGGACTGGTAATTATTGGATAGCCAGCTGTACATTGGTTCGAATCCCATGCAAAATGCACCCAATTGTTATTTGGGCAAGAAACTTTAACTTACTAGCTCAGTACTGGAGGTCAGGAAGCGGATTCGAACGTGATTTATCTAAGTTGTTAGAACTTGTTTCACACTCGAGCTAAATTCATAAGTATAGACTAAACTCAAAATGTATGCTTTCTATGAAAATCCGTTACAATTGATAAAAAAGAGGGTTATGCATGTCGCGTTGTTGAATCTTATGCACGATTCTTTGAAAAAGTGTATGCAATAAGGGCGTAACTCATTTGATTTACAGGGCATCAAAATACATTAAAATACTGTACTAACAGAAGCAAGTGTACAAGCCCCCCTCCTTAATGGGGTTTATAACATATTAACTAAGTTATACATATGTTTACTATATTAAATATACAAAAATAGTGCTATAAGACAAACCATGCGTTATGTACATTCATATAAATATATGAATGTGTAACCACATAGATATATGATTCAGATACATGTGTGAAGTTATTGAAATCAAACTAGTCTCTGTTTTAAGTTTTACAAAATGTGTTGCATGTAAACAACTATTATAAGCATTTGTCTTTTTTATTTCAGGGGAATTCCCATAGCTTGCTCATCAGAGTGTCCGTGTTGAAAGAACAAAGAAATGTTACCTATGTTATACTGATAGAGATTGAACAATTTGATATTATATTTGTTTGTTATTAATAACATGTTATTATTGTTGTCCCTCATGTCAGACTCAAGCTTTCGCGTTCGTTTCTATCAGAGAAATCGAATGAAATCATTAATATTTCAACAGAACCATGGTTTGGAGAAGTTGATGCTGTTTCTTATCTGACTTCATTTGAAGCTTGGTGGTTATTGTGTTTTTATTCGGAGATTATACAATTTGATAAAATTGTTGTTTTGCATAATTTATGTTTATGATATGTATATCGAATGTCTTTGATTTAAAATCAAAACGAAAATGAGGTAAATAAAATATGTACTTGTGTGAGGTTTTGAGTTTATTATTTTTCAAACTGTCTTTATTTTTTGTTCTGACCGTAGCTTTTAACATAATTATAAGTATCAATGTATACAATGATGCTATGAAATGTATTGATTATAACCTCAATGTTATTAAATGTCTTATCGTATTACTTCGGTAGCTGAAATGTAGTGGAGTGATGAATATATTAAATTTTGTAAGATTTGTTTTCTCAATACGTTGAAATCTATGTTAGTATAACATAAATAGATGCGTAGGCATTAGTAAGTGTTTGGGTTTGTATAAAAAATATGTTTATAAACAGACGTAAGAGGATCCGATAAAAACACAGCAAATGCAAAATAGCGTACTGCGCATGCGCGAAAGATGAATAGCGAGTAAAATAAGAAAAGGAAACATTTCTCTACTGTTCTTAAGAGAACCACCGAACTAATGTATGAAAAAAGAGAAAAAACAGACTAACACACAATGAAAATTTGACATCCCATAAAAACCATAATATACAATACACACATAAATGAATATACTGAATTAAAAGTGTTAAAATGAATTTAAAAAAGTGAATTATTCATCTGAAAAGAAAGTGTGAGGGATAAACTTGGCTTACTCGCTTTTGGGAAAGGAATCTCAACAACTAAATGACAAGCATTTTCAAGAGGACTAAACTTATCAAAAAGTAACTGTAACTACTCTTGGAGTGTCAATAACATGAATTAAAAACCCTCATTCTACAAAGGGGATTGAGAAAACATTTCAGGAAAAGCAACAGTAAACACACACACCTGCAACAAAGACTAAAGGCAAAGTGAGAAATGGCTATATGACCATTATCTGGAAAACAACTCGTGGTCTTATTGTAGAGTATGGGACTTTGAACAAATGAAGACATGTTACAATCTGGTTCACGGTGTTTTAAAACGGCCAGGTACATAGTTCTATCTTAATCGCTCTATGTAATTATATAAAGAAAATGTGTTTTTGTTTCTTTATTTTATGTATGTTTTCTTTCTAAATTGTTATCTAAGAACGCACTTGTAGATTACTAACAAGAAATTTAAAATCTAATTAGAAATGGAATGGTTGTTTTATAATGTAGAATATAGATTTAATCATTATGTCTAATAATTAATGAAATAGTGATCTAAAACTGTAGCACTAATAACATATGTACTTTGTATGGCTGCATGGGACTGTTTGAAACTACCATCGTTTAAATGTATCAAAGAGTTTTCAGTTGATTTGAAAATATTATTTGTTTTGGGGTTGGTGTTAACATTGGTGAAAATGGTGTCCTGCTTTGGACATAATTTGAGAAAACCTTGTGTCCATTATCTTTTTTTTTAGCTTGATGTTGAATTATTCTTTTTTCCCCTTTATTTCAGCAATGAACTAAAAGGTTGTAATGGCGAGTGTCCGTGTGGTGATAGAGTAAAAACAAGATTTTCCAAAAAATAAAAATATAAAAGTCAACAACTTCTAAAGAGTTTTAGAGAAACCATGTATGTCCGTGTATGCTTGTAAGATGCAGCATTATGGAGAAAGAAGTTCCGACGGTTGGCCCTGTCACGACGATATATGGCCCGGTGGATTATTATACACTCGACTGATACATTTCTTCAACTGCTGTCAACTTTAACAAACCGTTCAACCGTTCTTGAATGTCAATGATTCGTCGTTTGTTGTATTAAAACACCAAGTGAAATGTACATAAGGTGCTATAACATACAGAAATACACTAATACGTGTATCTTAAAATTTTAGTATACCAAAGAAGGATTACAGTTATATTTAACCAATATCTCATTTGATATTAAAAGTTGGTATGGTATTCATATAACCGTATGTTATTGATACGCAACATTTTTATTATATATTTAAGGAAAATGACAAAAACAGTCAACACGTGACTAACATGTATAAAGTGAACTATATACAAAGTAGGCCTATCATTGGCATTGAATTAGTCGGTCGGACGGTTTGTTCTTTGGTATCAAAATAAAATATATGTTCCAATTAATTATCAAATGTTTAAACGACTGTATTGAATACTGAATTTGTACATACATAAAAAACATGAATTCCATTTCAAGCGATTTGAACTAAATACAAATCACTTGTTTTGCACTGTGTACATAAATAACCTTCATAAAATACTATACTTGTATACATTGTAGTAATATTTGATATATTGTATTGTAATTATTGTTGTCTTTGTAAATACAAAGGAATTTGTTAGAATTTCAGTGTTGGATTATTTTGGCGCCATTTTGTTGATGGCGGAAGAATTCTAATCCTTTCGAATCACCCGGATGAAAGGATAACTGCAACTGAGTTTCTAAGTATTTTTTTTGCCTTTGAAGAATTTATGGGTTTGTGCTTATTTTTAGCACTTAGTGTTTAGTATTTTATAAATAAGCCTATACACGAATGTTAAACTTTCTACTCAAATAATAAAACAAATATTGAACTCAGTTGTGTTTATTTTCAAAAATATTTTATTATCTTTGAACACTATAGCAGCCTATATGTGCGTTGAATGCCAAAAACTTTGATAAGCATTATCTTTTTGTGAAGTTTACATAGGAATGCAAGGGAACTTAGAACTTTCCTAAAAATAGTTTCATTGACCCTGAACAAATTATTATGTATTTCAATATTCAGTTTATATACAATAATACACGTTGCAGACAAAATTAAATGCTTTTCTACTACTACTACTACTGCTACGTGGAGCTACGCCTTTTTGTACCTCTCCGCTCTTCCATCTTCTGAAGAGATAATTGCAAATATATCTTTTAAAACTTGAAATGACTAATAAGCCAAACACTGGCACAATTTTTTGCATTCTTTTTCTTTTTGCGTAATCAAAACAAATGCGATATGCTTTATCCATAAACCTGACCCAGCAGTCGCCTTTAAGCTTTACGAAGAGATACTGCCGGTAAGCCTAGTCATATTAAAAAAAACTGAGAAAGCCTGGTTAAAATTAAACACATTCATAACTAAACAAAAAAAATTCTACTAGAGAACCATGCTTTGATCATTCATAGATAAAAGGGGCGGATCCAGATTTTTTTCTAGGGGGGGGGGTCCAAATTTTCAAGAGGGGTCCGAACTGTTCTAGGGGGACCAAACCTCGAACCACAACCACATTATACACGTTTTGCAGAAAAAAGCAACATATTGGTAATAAAAACTACATGACCATAAAAACTATGTTAAGCACCGAGAAAAATTGCTTCATACTACTTAAAAATGATTTACAGACAAGAAATACACTAATGCACATGTACATTTTCCAAATTCTAGGGGGTCTGACCCCCCGCTGGATCCGCCCATAGATAATACTAAGCAACTAAGCAACATCCTAGTAATCTCAGTTTCACGAAAAATTCGACATTTTCAATACATTAACAAAGTTAATTAAACATATGTTTTCAATATTCTATCTACTGATGCCGATAAAAAAGACAACAACCGATTGGCAAGTACAGTTTACTCTTAATACATCAAATCTAGTGGGAACATATTTACATCACACATAAATTAAAGTTATGTTTTATTCTTTGCTTTGGATTTCACAACAAACATAGTCAGCTTTCGTTAGCTCTTCTCTGTCAGTGCTTATTTGAGAAGCCATCTATATGTTACCTATCTATAGGAGAATCGGTATTCTTATGGAAGGTTTTGTTTTGTTGGGTTTATCGCCGTAGCAATACATTGTATAGGTCATACAACGGCGGTCAGTCAACCTACTCACTGTTCCAGAAAAGGCTAAATCACTGGATTTAGCTGTTAACCAACTACTAAGCGCATACTTTCGTCAGTGACTGACAACTGCCCTACATAACTAAAAATCATTGGAAGAAGGGAGAATGGCCGTAGAAATAATTTCATGACCAAGCTCCATGAAAGTACGACCCGCCTGGAATCGAATCCACGACTCCTCGATCAGTAGGTGGGACTTGCGTGCTACCAATTTAGCTAGCCGGGCGGCTAGTTCTTATGGAAGGGATTGTGCCCCTTTAGAAACTAGTCCGAGTGTATAAAGGTTACATACCACTAAATGGTAACCGGAAGTGAGCATTTACCGGAAGTAGAAAGTGTGACATGGTCCTTATTTATTTTTTGAGAGTGCATGGATACCTCATTTGTGGTGCTTTTTAATATTGAAGAGTATGTATGTCTTTGACAATGCTTTTCCTATGAAAGTATGCAAAAATTCAATGGATCTGGTTTGTTTAGTCGCGAAAACTGGTTAAAAGGGGAGATGACTCTGTACGGCTGGTGAAGAGTTAAAAACCAGGACATTTTTAGGTTAGGAACTTTCAATCGAAATCTATTTTCTTATAAGTAACGTAACTTTTTTTCTAATACTGATCATTTTGAGGGGAATAGATAGATCTTTCAGCCTATATATGGTTTGGGGTATCTTACGTACCTTGGTCATAGTGTAATTTGTCATTGAAAATGAGACTTTTTATATACAACAAAGAAGGATTTTATTTAGTGGTATGTAACCTAAAACTGTTCCTTTCTTTTTAGTAGAGCTGAGAACGAAGACAAAATTTTGATGTTCGAATATTCGCTTTTTATATTCGAATATATTCGAATATACGTTTTTATAAAGCTAAAAAACTAAGAATGTCAATGCCTCATAGTACGATTTTCGTGTCTGAATTTGTTTATCTGAATACTAGGTTACTTCGGTTTAATGACACTATGTGGAGTTTCATTGAAAAATTATGAATACATTTTGATTAGCCATTTCTTCTGAATCGAGTCTGGTGTTCAGATTTACTTTTCGTCATGATCGGAAACAATAATTTAAAGCGCCGACTACGACATTACACGATCAAAGTATTAAAATTACACTTAATGTGCAAAATTTGAAGAAAAGTACCATCTATACCCAAAGTTCTGACAGTTAATTAGGGGTCATAAATAAATTGACATGTGTTATACAACACTTTAGCTGTACATGTATACTGTAAAGGACGGTTCCTCCTATCTATAAACACGGTCTGGACAGCTAATTGGTGTCATAACCGTAACTTAATTATCAATTGCAATCTTTAAACAATTAAAAAACTCATTTTTATCCTGAGAATTTCAAATATTCGTATTCGTTTTTCAATATTCGAATATTCGGTGACGATCCGAATATTCGAATATTTTTTCTGGTCCTGATTTATAGAGCACATTATGTTTATACAGGATATCAAGAGATCATCTCTGAAAATAGCAGGAGCTGCATGGGCGGATCCAGCGGGGGGTCAGGGGGGTCCGGACCCCCCTAGAATTTGGAAAATGTACATGTCCATTAGTGTATTTCTTGCCTGTAAGTATTTTTTTCAAATAGTATGAAGCAATATTTCTCGGTGCTTAACATAGATTTAATGGTTATGTATTTTTTATTATCAATATGTTGCATTTCTTATCTGCAAAATGTGTATGATGTGGTTGTGGTTCGAGGTTCTGACACCCCCTATAAAAGTTCGGACCCCCATTAAAAGTTCGGAACCCCCGTCCTTGAAAAAAATCCTGGATCCACCCCTGAGCTGTGTATGTTCTCTCAAATTATAGTGTTATAAAACGCACGGTTCTGAGTTCATTGTATAAATTTAAAAAAAGCTTATGCATGTTTTATCAGTTTTATTATTTAATTTGCTTATCAAACTAAATTAATTTTATAAAACCACAAACCCACGAACTAAAATTAACCTGATATATGATTTCATCGTTTTAGAATTATGTCTTCTTCGGGAAATACATTAAATAAAACAAGAAATGTCTTTAAAAAGACAAGCGGCGTAGAATTAGGAAAATCATGATATGTCAAAGTGAATTAATTATCTGCATCATGTGCAATTACTTATTGCATTTCACAGAAAGTTTGTTTAAGTAAGCAATTCAGAAGATTATTTACTATAGCTCATTTGGGATAACATGATACATTGTTTGCATAAAAATTTGTTTGTAATTGTCTCTTGAAGATACCCTGAATGACAAGTAGTAACCAATTTGCATTTCCGTTTTTTTCCTTTGATATGCCCTTAATTGAATGGCACAGCATGGTTGTCATATATCTTTCCCCGTTTGATTGAGTATAGTCTTTATCGACAGCAATATTATTTACACTGAATTTTAATTGTAATGCTAAGCATAATAGATCGTACTCAATATTAACTACGCATTATATAAGCGAATACAAAAACACTGCTTTTAAACTAAATTCAAAATAAATGGTCTAAAAGAATTAACACTAAATAATTGTTGATGATTAAAAACATATTACAATTTCAAACATGTCCAAGATACTAGAAATTTTACAAAAACTCTTAATTCTATCAAAGAGAGATAATTTGTATGCTCACGTATACTGATTAAAAATGGAATTGTTTCAACGCGATGTCGCATACGAAGGGGAAACTACTCTCAACAAAGTCATTTATCAACGCCGCTAGTTTCACATAAAGGTCAGTCATAAAATTCTTGCGGTATGTGAAAATATATTAACTATAACCTGACTCACGTTCATTAAATTTATCAATAAAAATATCCAATGTTCGAATAAATAACCTTGGTGGTGCATTTCTTCATTTGTAACGCTTACGAAAACACCACCGATTGCTTTTAAGTGACTTAATCTTACGAACACGGAGAAACGCTCTTTTCAGTTCTTGATGCCTATTTTGCTATTATTAACCGATATTAGGATGGTTTTCTCCTACGTTGCTATAGAAAATTTTGCAATTGTCCAATAGGATGCGATTTTATAAATATAAATTCGGTATTCCGAAAGCCAGCTTAGACAGCTACGCCGAAAAAACACTTTGGAAAGCAATAGAAGTCTACCAAAAAAAATAATCTACGAACGAAGCAAAATTTCGTAAAACACTGCATTACAATAGTGTGGCCTTTATTTTTTCGCGCGTGTCAGGGCCATCCAATCGAAGAGGGGATTTTCTCTGTTTCCCCCGTACGTCATTTTCAGTGCTTATAAAATCATCCAATAGAACGGCGGATTTCCGAAATTCCCAGACATACGTCATTATACAGAAATGTAGGTCAAAATCCAGCTTAGACAGCTACGCCGAAAAACGACAACAAATTAACAACAAATTACATATAGAAACTTAATCGCATTTATTCTCACAAAATAAGCGTAAACTTTTGACCTTATTTTTGACTCATTCATTATTTTATGTATTCCATCTACCAATCAATCCCACTATTTTTCACTAATGTTCAGCATACAGTTGCAATAAAATCTTTATTGGCCAGGTTATTTGCTACTAATTTGAAGATGGTGATTTATGACATATCAATCAAGCGTAGTGTGCGAGCGTGCAGAGGTACTAAGAGGGTGCGCAAGCGTACGTGTGTGTGTACGTTATGATCCGTTTATGGGCGTGTGTTATTACAATGCTTAATTTGCTGATATGAAAATGTTTATATTGAGACATTTTGTAATTACTCCCGTATGGGACTAATGCTGGTTTTTGCACATAGTACTACATAGTGCACTAGATTTCGGATTCTGAAGATTAAACCTTCTTAATTACAAAAAACGAAATTACAATATTTTTATTACAACGTTTTAATGTTGTTATCAAATTGTAATAAACATTTCTTTAACTTGTTTTAACAAAATAAATCAAGAAGCAGAACAGAGTAGAACATTACTTTAACATACCAAACTTCATATAATAAGCGTTCGTTTATATAACATATAAAAGTCGAGTTCTGAAAAACAACATTTGTTTTTGTAATTGATGCCATGTGCTTATTCTAAGTTTATTTAGTAAAAGTATAGTTCATAATACTCGAGTATTAGCCATTAAATCATTCACTTGATACTCTGATTTATTTTGGCGAGCTAACAAATAAAACAGAAAACCTCTGGAAAAATGGTAATTCTTACTCAGAGGGAGTCAGTTGAAAAGTAACATAAATACATGAAAAAAAAATCTAGCAAAATAATATACGTACATATATACTTTTGATATGTTAGGTAAAATACTTGAACACTGAATAAAATGATAAATTCACATTATTTGTCACAAACCCGTAGATGGATAACCTAAAATTGAATATGATGATACATAATTGCATAAAAATGATTAACCAAATGTCACAGTCATGTTGATGAAATAAATCTCGACCAGTCGGATATTGCCTGAAGCAAAACTTTATAAACAGGTCTGAACGGAGCCTTCATAAACCAATGAGTAGTGTTTCGCTCGCGGTAACTAGATATAGTATTAACGTAAAATTAGTAAATTAGTGGCAAATTTCATTCAGGATTGTACAGGCGAAATAGGTTTACATATTCTGAAGGTGTTTTACGTAATTAACACGTTATGGTGGTTTGGTTTTATTACTCTTGGTAGATAATACTGGATAATCTAGAAAGTATATGTTTTTTCTCAATTAGTTTGAGTTATACCAGGATTATCGTCGAAATGATAAATGTTAATGAGGTATCTTGAAATATTATTAACATGACACACACCGACGTGTTAAAAATATAGTAAATTTGTGAAAGGCGGATATATACATTTGATAGACTTAAATATGAGTGTTAAAAATTTGAGAACAACAATCATGCGGTCAGAAAATACTCTTCAAACGGTGTTTGGAATATTTCTAGTGATTTCATTAACTTGTCTATCAGTGAGTAAGTGTGATACCATTATGACAATAAAAAATCTGACACAAAACGTAAATGATACTATAGATCTTCCTATTTTTGATGACTCATTTTATTTATTCGAAAATGAACGTGAAATCTCGTTTCATATTGACTCGACGGAATGTATGGATATTAATACGTGTCACAGAAATGAATCGTCATATTCAAAACAGAAAACGTGTTCTTGTGATGAATTGTGTGGGATATTTAATGACTGTTGTCCGGATATAGAAGCTGTACCTACAGTCCAACTTTCCCCTGATCAATTTTCGTGTAAACATTTATCGGACATAGGTCGAATCATGCTGGTATCGAAATGCCCGGCTAATTGGCCAAACGATCAGACAAGGACACTTTGTGAAAAAAGTACACAGAGTGAAGACATTATGTCCCAAGTTATTGTATCTGATAAGGCAATTGAAGGATTTTCCTTAAAAAAATATGCATTGTGCAATGTGTAATAATGTATACGACTATACTTTTTGGAAAGCTATTTTAGAGTGTCCGGATATACCTGAAATAATTACTAACTCTAGTGATACCATTAGCGCTGAAGTAGACCTTTCATTATGCGAGTTGTCACTTGACAAACCTAATGAGATGTACAAAACACGAGATTGCGTTCTACAGTCTGAATATATAATATCACAATGCCCTGACTCTAGTGACACTGATATTGCGGGAAAATGTGAACACGGAAGTACGCTCTTAGTCTATGATAATTCTTTGAAATTCAAAAACAAATATTGTGCCATATGTAATGGACACCATGAGTCTATGCTTTCTTGTTTTCAAGAACAATTCCCCTTTCTCACATCAGCTATAGACGAGAGAATTAAAAACTTTTATTCATTCCGAATATTGGTTGACTTTAACAACAAAAATAGTGTGAAAAAAGACTTATATGGTGGTGATAATGGGGAAGAACTGTCGACATTTCAAAAATGTGGGGATAGCCAAATGTTTGATCCTATTGCTAGAGAATGTAGGGACATACTGTGTCCTGTTAAAACACGACCACTTGAAGGTAAATGTATACCTGTAAAACCACCAGATAATATAGTCAATAAAAATGTCAGTGAAACTGTTAATTCCTCATCAACAGAACATTGTGTTTATAGTAGACTAAATTCAAATGAAGTTGAATATCGGAATGAAACAAATCAAATCTTTTTTCGACAGAAAGTTTACAATGAAAGTGAATACATTAGAAATGGTAGTGATATTTTCTTGTGTATTAATACAAGTGTACAATCTTATAACGGACATTATTTACAAGCAAGGGATGAACTTGAAGGATACTTTTCATTTATTGGACTTATAATTTCTATAATATCATTATTAATTACTATAATCATTTATATCATTTTCACAGAACTTCTAAATATTCCTGGTAAAAATCTTGTATCTTTATGTACGTCATTGTTACTTGCGCAAATTTTATTTTTGTTCTCACCAAAACTTTCAAGTGTTGTACTTGCATGCCAGGTGTTTGCTATTTTAATGCATTATTTCTTTTTAGCTGCATTTTCATGGATGAATGTTATTGCATTTGATCTATTAATGACATTTTCAAACACTATTGGTATCGATCATCGAGCCCGATCCCCGAAAAAGAAATTTATTATGTATAGCATATATAGTTGGATTGTTCCACTCATAGTTGTGTTTTCAGCTATTATTGTTGATTACGTAATTGATAGTGACAGTATTCAAGAGTTTAAACCACGGTATGGACAGGTTGGATGTTGGATATCATCCAATCATGCCTTGTTGTTGTTCTTTGTCGGACCTTTGGCAGTGTTAAAATTATTTGATTTTATTGCATTTGGATTTATAGTTTTCTACATTACAAAAGCAAAGAGACAAGGGGCAATGGCAAGAAATGAAAATAATTCATGTACATTTTTCATTCACTTGAAATTATCTTTGGTAATGGGGTTAACATGGGTGTTTGCGTTTGTGGCTAATTTTGGTGGAAGTTCTGTGCTATGGTACTTGTATATTATATTCAATACGTTACAAGGTTTGTTTATTGCTATTAGTTTTGTTTGTACAAGGAGAGTGTTCCGGCTAATAAAGTCTAAATACAGTCTGGCGACATCAAAAATAAGTTTACGTACAACGTCAACGCAAGGTACGTCTTTATCGTCAAAACCTTAGGAAGTATTTTTGTAGCAAACTTTTATCGGAAATTATTATTTTTTAGAGCATCTCTCTGACATAATGTGAATATGGCTGCGAGCATAGTTTTGTGTTCAGGTCATTTGTGTTTTGCTCAGGTGCGAAATATTACAATGTCAATCTTATGGTCGATTTGAGTACACAAAATGTAAGTCGCGTTTAAGTCCAACATATTTAACGTAATTGTAGACCAATAATACAAACATTTGTATATAATTTTCACACATATGGTCGTTTTAAATGCGTTTTTTACATAATTTCGCGACCAAAATGCAACAAAAGGAGGTAACAAAAAAACTGCCTCGATATTGATAAGAATAACTTAAGATTTAGCAATTACATTGTAAAGAAATTTTGTAACACAAAAATATAATTCGTGTGTTTTAAACGATAAATATAAAATGTGTCGAAATTTTACCCTTGTTGACATTTTAACGTAATCGTTATTTTTTATTCTAAATATATATTTATCCATATAAATTATTCAGTACATGTGTACTAACATGTATAACTTGAAAGTATATCATCATTGAACTATTGCTTAAATAAGGAGTGTTTTTATTCGTTTTATTGAATTTTTCACTTTTTTAGATAATTCAATGTCACGATTGGAGTTTTCAACGAGCCGAACGTCTTGAATATTATTGAAAATATTTGTTTTACCATATCAACCAAATAATATTAATTTCTGTATTTATTTGCCATACTTGGAAGTTTAAGAAAATTTTGCACTTAGTAGAATTTGAACCTCGATAACGGATTTAAACTTGACCGTTTCTAAGGAAACATTGTCTACGCGGGTAAAACCTTCCCTATAAGATAGACTGAGTTGAGAAGATGCCGAATTCTATCGAGAATTTGATTTGTACTGGTTTAGGTAGTGTCCAGACAAAATGATAAAGTATCCCAGTTTCAATAAAATGTCCGAGCAGTTTGTTTGTTGCGTTTAACACCATAGCACATGGTAACACATTGTATAGGTCATATAACGACGGTCAGTCAACCTACTCACTCCGCCTGGAAAGGCTCAATCTCTGGATTTAGCTGTTAACCAACTACTAAGACTACTTAGCGCATGCTTACATCAGTGACTAACAACTGCCCTACATAACTCCAATTGTATAATAATTGAAAATTATTTTGTAATTGTCTGTGTTCATGAAAACATGTTTCTATATTGATTGTTTTAGCATATATTTACAGTAGTTTTGTATCGTTGAAATATCACGTAAATGTGCAATATGTTGTTTACATACAAAGTGTGTTATGAATAAAATAAATGTTTTATAAATATCATATCTTTTGTATCATTTTGATGCCAATATCTTGACTTTTAAAAATTACAATCAAGGTTGATGTCTTGCCTCAGCATGCAGGTTTTAACCATTCAATGAAAAATTAATGTAACAATAAAAACAAATTTTACGGCCTATTGTCTAATAGTTAGCCGCGTTCACTGGCAGGAGAAAGTTATCTAGAATAGTTGGTATGGTAATTATCCTAGTAACTTTGGTCTAAAACATTTAATTCAATTAAGAAAGACTTATAGATTTACAACGATGGTAATATTTGCTATTTTATATTGGTTAAACACAACAATACGAGTATCGTTCCCGAATATCATAATAAGATCTATTGATGTTCATTTAGAAAGCCAAAATTAGTATACAGTCTTTAGTTTATTTGTTTTTAATAGAGTTTAGGGCCGTGTCAACACAATCTAGGTCATTTTACGACGTCCAGCGCACCTAACCTAGCTTTCCTGGACCCTTGTCTATAACCAGTACTCACCTCCCCTTTCACAAGGCCGGAAACTTCTCCATATTATCAATGGTGGAAAATTGACATTATTGTCAAATTTACATGGAAGGGTACAACTTCCCCGGGTGGGATTCGAATCCGTACCCCATAGTTTATCAATCTTCTGATATGAAGTTAATTGGTCTGCTGTTATAGAACCAAAGGCTTAAGTGGAGATAAGCCGATGATTCTGACTGTCAATTTTAAAATATAAAAGAATCAATTGTTAAAGGCTCGGTTTCAAATGCTGTTGTAACTATCTATCTAGCTGGTATTCAGACAGACTGGTTTTGCTTCATCTATCCAATATAGCTTTATATTGTAAGATCATAACATATCAAGTGTGCACATGGCATAAGAAAGTGAGCTTATGTAAATAGTAATTGTTTTAGAAATAACTTACAGTCGTCTGTGTTTTACCGATTTTTAAAATATAGGCACGAGCATTGATGCACGTATGATTAAATTACGAATGCTTTAGCACGAGTGATTTAATCAGCGCATCAAAGCCATTTAATTAGCGCATAGACAACTGTAAGTTATTTCGATTCTAACATCGCAAAATACGTCACTAGAAAAGATATATTTTTAGATCTATTTTAACCGTGAGAAACGCCGTGATGTGAAATCCACCCCCTGTGCAAAGGTCGAAAATAGCATTTATTTACACAATTCTCATAGATAAGTGTTTCTAAATACAAAAAACCTAAAAAACTAACAAGAAATATCTTTAAAAAAGATATTCGGCGCTCTGCTGGGTTTATTTTCAACGGTTTGAAGTATAAATGTTGGTCATGTACGTTGTACATGTATTTACTATAGGTCAAATGTAATTTGTCCGAAAATGCAATTCAGTCTCAACTGACAATTTTTGTCCGAACATATTGCCAATTTGCTGATTTGTCAATTATGAAAATCTGTCCGATTCTAAAATATAAAATATCTTTGATAACAATGCCATGATTTTCGATAAAAATCACCTTTTTCCAGAATGACCAAACGATTTATATGTTATTTTCTGGCAAACATAAAAAAATGATAAAAATGCTCAATTGCGGCCAACATATGACAAAATGAAAACCCATTCCGAGCGTGCGCTGAGTCAAACATATATTCGCAGTTTAGTTATACCGCAAGGGGCGTACCTAGACGAATGTATGATCAATGAGCATAGTGAGTCACTCATAATACACATAGTAAATAGTCAGCAGCTACTGCACGTGCTACGCACCTGTTTATGACGAATAGCCAATGGTGTCATGTGTTTTATCCATTTCTGTATACCGTAAAAGAATTTCATTGGACAAACAGCTATGGTATAGCAAATTGTATTGGTTAAAATATAGGTCAAAAGTTGGCTTAGACAGCTGCGCCGAAAAACGAATTGTCATAATTTTATTTGTTTGTTTGACATCAGTCTAGAAAATAAGCCTCGCGAAATAAACAAATATTCAACCTTGCTCTTAGTGTGTGAAAGTTTATTTACACATGATGATGTAGCATAATTTTAAACTTCGATGTTTTCGACGGAATATTGCAAATACAGCTTGATTGGATGTTAACTGGATAGTAGTGTGTTATTAGACAATTTAATTGAGAATTTGTCGAAAGGGTTGGATATAAATTGGATTGCGTGTCAAGGAAGAATGGAATTTTCAGAAAATTAGCGCTGCTCGTGTCGACTTGGATATATAACTTGAAAGATTACACGTAGCCAGTTCCATTATATTATGCTATGCACAGTTTGGCTTTAATTAAATAGTCAATCTTTGTATTTTTGTATAATGGCGGTCATGATCGTCGGATTAACAACAGAATAAAGTGAGACAGCAGAACCGGGAATTGCTGGGACTTATAAACGTCTTGAACAAGTTGAAGTAGGTCATTTTATGCTAGAATCGTTTTAACTCAATTAAGACCATTTTCCTTCAAGTGATAAGAGTAGTACATATTTTACATTTACTGACATGTTTATTACGGACATCCGAGGTCCTGTTAAAGTCATTCCCTTTTAAACTCGGGCACTTTTTTCGGTTTTGCCCATTTAAAATTATAACAGCCGTCACAATATATTTTGTTGATTATTAGAGCATAGATGACGTCACATTAGATAGTGAAAGCGCTTATACTTCGATTCTCTCACAATATTCAATAACACTGCCGGTAATCACGTGGTTTTGTTATGATAGCAAGTACTATAAAATGGCGAACTGGGTCACCGGCTCAGGTAGGTTTTTTTAGAATCTTATACAGAAAACAGTTATACCTTATAAAATCATTACGACCAAAGTACCCACGCTTACGTCCGATTTATTTCAATACTTATTTTATTTTCCTACGTCCACTAATAAAAAAGTTATTGAGAGTATTTTATCTGAAATTTGTTTGTTCGCCGTGATACACTGTACTATATTGATATGATTTTTGTCTATAAACCCTAAATAAATCGTCTAACTATCGCTACTACCAACAAGAAAACCTATAACATTGTTTTTTGGTTCTTGGTAGGTTTTATTTACAAAAACAAGGTCTTAATTTTGAATTTTAGACGAAACATAAAAATGATACACTGTACTATTGCAATTTTGATGATAAAGTGTACTATAAAATTCAGGTACTAACTGACGATGATGTTAGATCATTTATTTAAAGCTCTGTTTCGTTTTTTTATAAACATTTAAGAGATAATTTAAAAAACATATCTTAATTATCATTAAGAGTGGGCGAAGTGTATGTATAAAATATGTATCTTCATGTATTGATAAGACATTTCTTTTCCAGATTTCCAGATTTTGTCATTATATGTAATGACACAGTTTTACAAGAAAAGCATAAAAGTAATGTGTAAGGCAAGTTTGATATATGCTTATTTTGGTTAATCTCATAAATTATTAAGTACATAACCGGTTGTTTTTATCAAACCTTCGACTTTTCGTCTTACTGATATATCAAATAAAAACTTAAAATGTTTAATATGGAATCTATCGAGCTTGAGATTTAGTTTTTGTAAGTAAATCAATAGAATCTTCAGTCACTTGCTTACGTGTTTCAGGGCCGAGTTACGTTTTGTTTTTATTTCAACGTTTCCAAATTTTCATTATATTGAGGCGAAATGTGTACGTATGCATGATCATATTTCTGCATGTATCGATAGTCATTTCTTTTCCAGATTTCCAGATTTTGTCAGTGTACAATGTGACAGTCTTCCAAGAAAAAGTATATAAGGTAATTTCAAGGTATGGTTTTGTCCTTCCTTATGTTTAGTCACATAAGTAACCGACTTGACTTCATCACACCTGAAAATTAAAATGTATAATGTTGAACCGTCCGAGCTCTAGACATTTTTTGTAAAATAACATAATTGAGACATCAATCACTTGCTTCAGTGTCGAGAAACATTTGTTTAAGACTAGATCGTTTGAATAAATAGAATATCACTTGATTAATAGTAAATCATAAAAAGCAAGATGCCGATAAATACTTGGGAGTGAACTGTTCGAAATTAATGAAGCCATTTATCTACCTTTTCAGCATATGGGATAATTACTTCAATTTTTATGGAAATACTTGTTATATTAAATAGAAACAAATAAAAACGTTCCTCCTTTATGCAACCTCATTAATGAGTCGGTTGATTGTTTACCCAGTTATATTGTCCCCTTGAAAGTACCATTTATACAAAGTGGCATTTAATTTAGTTTATTCATTACAGCAAATGTGTTGATATATCATAACGGACATTAACCCTGATCATACCTAGTTAAAATATATTAGACTTTCATTACCTTAAGAAGCAATTTTATATTAAGTATAATTAACATGATAAACATTAATATTTTGTCAAGTATTTATTGTCATGAACATAAAGGCTAATATTTTCTTAAGCCGTATTGTATCAAGCATTCCAATAAAGTAAAATTGTAACATTCTTTGCATGTTTTAAACTAAATCATCGTCTTTCTAAAATTATTGTTTGGCTGATTAATTATTATTTAAAAATGTGTATTTATAAATTGTTTCCAATATGACTCATCATTTCTTTATCAGGAACCATGGTTTTGATTCAATCGAACGAGGTCGTCGTGTTGGTAGGAAAAAGATGGATATTGTGGCGACATTGAGAGCTGCTCTTCAACGATGTTCACCAGATGTCCAATGGAAAAGGCCAGAAGAAACGAAAAAAAGGCTTCATTCTGATAAAATGAGCGTAACATAATTAACTTCAAGTTTGTTTGAATCAAAGAGACAATATAAGAACATTATTAGTAATATTGAAATATTTGTGGCATTATCCAAATAGAATTTGAGCAATCATATGTTGTATGTTTTTTTGTTTATTAACCAATTGTTAGCATTGATGTATGGTGTAATGCACAATTTAAGCTATTGTGAAATATAGCACCAAAGTGTCAAAATTATAAGAAGTATACAACCATTTAATTGTTCTTAAAGATCTGTCGATGTTCATATATTATTTCGTGAAATAATCACCACTTTAGAAACGTGGCCAAAACAAATACAAAACTTTCATAAACAAGTTTAATCAAGTGAAATTATAACAGATTTATAGACAGCATTACAAATGTCGCAGATACTGTTGAAGAAAGATGTCTGATAGTAGATTCAGGTCGAGAATGTTGACAGCAGGTGCAGTATAAACCTGCAAATATATGCAATGGACGATTAATAATGAATATTAAGTAATATTCAGTAGGAGATTAGTAAGAAAAAATAATAAATTTACAATAAGGATAAGAATAATGATCTATTATAGATATATCTGAACACTCATACATAAGATACACACATCAATCAGAAATGGTGACTAATGGCCCGTTGACACAATATAATTTTAATTCTTATAAAAGTAAATCACATAAATTATTTATTCACAACTGTGGTTATTATATTAAACAAGTTAACAAAAAACATTACATGCGTGTTATATTTCTATTTGCACATGAAATAGATAATGAACACAAAATAATAATCATGCTAAAAAAGTAAAGAAAAACATATAATGAATTGTTTTTTTATGAAAGAATACAACAATTGCACCACGATGCAACTACACAAATCTGCCATGTAGACTTATAGAATATAGTATATTGGCAATTCGAACTAAACATTGTTGCTGCCGAGTAAGTATTTTATTTTATCATTTGAAATTTTAGGCATGATTTACACTAAATAAATGAAAAAATCTTAAAAACTACATTAGCCTATTTATCTATAACATAATCAATTCGAATTATGCAACAAAAATATTTAAACAAATATTTTATCGTCTCTTCTTTCGAAATAGGTTCGAGGCCACTTTGACGCCAAGCTATCGCCAGTAGGGAATGCTTCCCGTTCGGGAAACAAGGGAATTTCCCTCAGTGATTCCCGATCGGGCAGCAAATGTCAAAATTCTTCCCGATAGGAAAGGATTTTGGCCTTTTTGACGTATCTTTCCAAAATGTCCGCTGCTTGAAAGTATTTAACCTACAATATAATCCGAATTAGATATTCAGAAAAAATATGACTTCAAAGAAGAAAGTTGTTTCTTGTTCTTGAAACATTGCTGATAGGGAAGCAATTTTTCCAGAATGGGAAACAATTTTTTTTGAAATCATATTGTTTTCTGAATTTCAAATTCAGATTATTTAAATTGTAAGCATTTTAAAAGAAAACGACTCGGTAAGATTTTAGATATATCTCTCCTGTATCAGATGATACTTTTCATATTTTTTAGGTTAAATACTATTATGCAGCAGCCATTTTTGGTAAGGTGTGTCAAAAAAGGCCAAAATCCTTCCCGATCGGGAAGGATTTTGACATTTGCTTCCCGATCGGGAAGCACTGAAGGGGAATCCCCTTGTTTCCCGAACGGGAAGTATTCCTTACTGCTCTCTATCGAATTACGTAAAGTATAAATTGTATGACAATGAAAAAAAACTGAACACTTACATTACCAAAGATATGAAGCGTGCAAAATTACTGATATATTGTCATTTCGGTATTATAAATATCAGAAATATGATACCATTACAATGAAAATATGATCGAGCACATAAGACAAAATGGAGGACCGTTTTTTTCGTATTAAAAATTAGAAGTATTTTCTATCAAAATTGCAGTAATTATCCCATACGATACAAGGTAAATAAATGGCTTCATTAATTTTGAACAGTTCACTCCCAAGCATTTATCGGCATCTTGCTCTATATGGTTTACTATTACTCCAGTGATATTCTATTTATTCAAACGATCAAGTCATAAACAAATGTTTCTCGACACTGAAGCAAGTGAATGAAGTCTCCATTATGTTATTTACAAAAAATGTCTAGAGCTCGGTCGCATCAACATTATACATTTTAATTTTCAATTGATATATCAATAAGATACAACTTTGGCAAGTGTGATAAAATCAAGTCGGTCACTTATGTACTTATTTGTGACTAAACATAAAGAAAGCACAAAAACATACCTTGAAATTACCTTATATACTTTTCTTGGTAGTCTGTTGCATTGTACACTGACACAATCTAGAAATCAGGAAAAGAAATGACTATCGATACATGCAGAAATATTATCATGCATACGAACACATTTCGCCCCAATCTAAATGAAAATTTGGAAACGTTGAAATAAAAAAACGAAACGTAAATCGGCCCTGAAACACGTAAGCAAGTGACTGAAGATTCTATTGATTTATTTACAAAAACTAAATCTCAAGCTCGGTAGATTCCATATTAAACATTTTAAGTTTTTATTTGATATATCAGTAAGATGAAAAGTCGCAGGTTTGATGAAAATCAACCGGTTATGTACTTAATAATTTATGAGATTAATCAAAATAAGCATATATATCAAACTTGCCTTACACGTTACTTTTATGCTTTTCTTGTAAAACTGTGTCATTACATACAATGACAAAATCTTGAAAATCTGGAAAAGAAATGTCTTATTAATACATAAAGATACATATTTTTATACACACACGTCGCCCCATTCTTAAAGAAAATTAAGACATGTTTTTAAATTATCTCTTCAAAGTTTATAAAAACGAAACAGAGCCTTAAAAATTTGGTTTAACATCATCGTCAGTTAGTACCTGAATTTTATAGTACACTTTATCATCAAAATTGCAATAGTACAGTGTATCATTTTTATGTTTCGTCTAAAATTCAAAATTAAGACCTTGTTTTTGTAAATAAAACCTATCAAGAACCAAAAAACAATGTTATAGATTTTCTTGTTGGTAGTAGCGATAGTTAGACGATTTATTTAGGGTTTATAGACAAAAATCATATCAATATAGTACAGTGTATCACGGCGAACAAACAAATTTCAGATAAAATACTCTCAATAACTTTTTTATTAGTGGACGTAGGAAAATAAAAAAAGTATTGAAATAAATCGGACGTAAGCGTGGGTACTTTGGTCGTAATGATTTTACAAGGTTTAACTGTTTTCTGTATAAGATTCTAAAAAAACCTACCTGAGCCGGTGACCCAGTTCGCCATTTTATAGTACTTGCTATCATAACAAAACCACGTGATTACCGGCAGTGAATAATGCTTCAATGAAACCGTCATATACTGGGATTTTGGATCTGATCGCAACATAAATCAGCATAGCTTTCGTTTTAACACTCTATAAATAAAACACATAACTAAGATTTGTATCATTTGAATAAATATCAACAAGTGCTAATTATGGTTTAACATCTGTAGCGAATTTCAATACAGATTAAACTTTGGATATACTTTTTTATTATTGTTGGCCTTTCGCTTTGTTAAGTATCATCATGGTGAACAAACGACATTTAAGATCATACAAAATAGTTTGATAAAAGACAGATAAAAACATGATGGGGAATCAATTAAAACAAATATGAAAAACACTAAACATGTAAATTAATCTCAATTTCACAAAAAATGAAATGATACATCAATGGGAAATTTGGAACCGTTAACATAATTTTTTTTAAACAATTTACACATGGCAGATGCATGTCATAACGCGAGTTTTCAAGTGCAAGACAATAGTAATTCTTTGAAATTCTATCCCTCACTTTTTATGCAAATGAGCATACAAAACATGCAATCATTTCGTACATCTACAAACACAGTTAACCATTACAATTTTAACAAGTGTATGTATTATGTTTCTCTCTCTGATGACAGCATATGGCTGATCGTTTTCTGATCACCACTATCAAATACCAATAAAGATTACATCTGTACTAAACAGCTTGAAACATCCTTACTGTACAGTATGTCAGTATGTATAATATATTCTACGAGTATTTTTAGCTTGTTTGATTGTTTGTTGGGTTTAACGCCGTAGCAACACATTGTATAGGTCATATAACGGCGGTCAGTCAACCTACTCACTGTCTTGGAAAGGCTAAATCTCTGGATTTAGCTGTAAACTAACTACTAGGCGCATATTTTCGTCAGTGATTGACAACTGCCCTATATGATTAAAAATCATTGGTAGGAGGAAGAATGTCCTTAAAAATAACTTCATGACCAAGCTCTACGAAAGTATGCCCCGCCTAGGAATCGAACCTACGACCCCTCGATCAGTAGACTTGCGTGCTACCAACTGAGTTAGCCGGGAGGTTTAGCATTTAAGCTTACTTGTATAATGGTCAAGCTAAAACACTGTCTAGATCGTGAAACGGTGGCGATTTTCCGTGTCGCGGCGTAGCCACATCAAAATGGCGGAAAAACAACCATCCAAAAGGTACGTGTCGTTTTTTGCATGATATTTTGAGAAATATTCGGGCACAAACGCGTTAAATGGTTTTATTTGATCCGTAAATGTATAAACTAAAGGGCGGGTATACTCACCTGACATGTCACAAATGATTTGTGTGAATTTAAGTCACCAAAGTTGACGAATGACCGTCTTTCAAATTTAAACCGAGAGAATGTATGACTTTTGATAAAATCGCCGTTGGTACGGTACTTACCGTGTTATAATTACGATTGTTGGATAATGTATATGCATGCAATTATACCTTAAAATTGTACAAGTTCTAATTTATTTTGTTTAGTCAAAACATGCCTACTTTCGGTATTGTCTAAGCAACGGTTGAGATATTAGCTCCGGTGAAGATTTTCCGTAAGAAATGACTCGGTGATGCCATAAAAGGTGGTCACGGTATACACTTGCGTGAAAGAGAACACGATTCGGACACCCATTCAAACGCTAAACACAACCATATCATTTGAAGTAAACCACATTGGCACTATCCTTCGTATTTTGCTATACAGAAAAGCCAAATGTGTTCAATAAGTAAATCTTGGCAGAAGCAACGCCTAATTATGAATCAGTTAGTATTATTTTATTCCCACTCTTCCAGATCGTCACCTTTCGTATTGATACGTAAATAAATAATGTAGTATAGAAATACGAAACTGATACTTATAAAGGCACTTTTGTGATAAGACTAAATTTTTTGTTTCATTATTTTGTTTTTCCAGTGTCAAAATGGAAAAAGGCTATAAATGCTCCCAGCCTACTACTGTAAGTTTTCGAAATCTGATCTCCTAGCATGCATTAATCTTTCAGTAGAAAAGCACGCCAAATTGCAGCTAAAATGACGCATGAGATTAGAGCTGTGGATCGTTACATGTAAGAAAGTTGCGATTCAAACCACGATTTATGTGTAGCGATTCACGAATCGAACTACGAATCACTTGTTTATGGAGACGCATACTGGAATTCATGTTATAACAAAAAGGAGAAAAATTACAAAAGCTTTTACTACGAGTATATATAGAAAACCATATACTTTAAACATTTTTATTAACAGCCATCTTATGGGCATTTTCAGTGATAACATTTTGATCAGATGTGTATCAAACGAATTTTTGACACAAAATAATTAGGTTCTTACATAAATTAAAGTTTTAATAAATAGTGTGACTCGTTTTCAGTGGTTATTAAGCTGAAAATGTTTTTTCACAAATAGATCGCGATCCGACGATTTCGGACGTGACGAATATTCGTTCTCGATTTTATGGTCGGGGTCGCGAATAACCGAGTACTTGGATACTCGCCGCAGCCCTAGATGAGATGGTTTAAAAAGTATCAACCGGCCGATATGGCCTTCTGACGAAAGACTACATACTAATACCAAATTTAGAACTGCGAACTGGAAAGTAATCAAAGTGAATATGTACATCCTTTCTAGAAATTAAGAAGTGTCCTGATGTTAAGAACCTAGAAAGTATACAAGAATCTAAACAAGATATTTCTGTTGATATTGATTCAATTACTTCCCAGTCCAGATTTTAAAAACGGACAAAACGTCTAAACCAATGAAAGCACTCGGCAGTGTAACTTCAGCAGGTCCCTCTCAGCAAACATTACTTCCATGGACGTTGAATATGATGAACAGTTAGAAGATTTAAATTTGGCTACAATTTGACGAAACCCGTATCTGTTTTTTAACAATACTAGATCGTTTTGTCTTGCCTACATTTCGACCGTATTCCAAATAGTCTGGTCGCATTTCAAGCGTTTGAATGGGTGTCATAACCGTGTTCTCTTTCACGCAAATGTATACACCGTGTCCACTTTTATAGCATCACCGAGTCATTTCTTACGGAAAATCTTCACCGGAGCTTAACCGTTGCTTAGACAATACCGAAAGTAGGCATGTTTTGACATAACAAAATAAATTAGAACTTGTACAATTTTAAGGTATAATTGCATGCATATACATTATCCAACAATCGTATTTACTACGCGGTAAGTGCCGTACTAACGGCGATTTTATCAAAAGTCATACATTCTCTCGGTTCAAATTTGAAAGACGGTCATTCGTCAACTTTGGTGACTTTAATTCACACAAATCCTTTGTGACATGTCAGATGAGAATACCCGCCCTTTAGTTTATTCATTTACGGATCAAATAAAACTATTTAACGAGTTTGTGCCCGAATATTTCTCAAAATATCATGCAAAAACCGACACGTACCTTTTGGATGGTTGTTTTTCCGCCATTTTGATGTGGCTACGCCGTGACACGGAAAATCGCCACCGTTTCACGATCTAAACAGTGAAAAAACTTGTACTTTCTCATACACGAGTCAATTAAATTTGTATAAGCTTTGTTGTACAATATCAGTAAAGTTGAAATCATTACATTATGTTTCAACGTCAACGTTAAAAACAGTATCAAGTTTCGGGTTATTATAATAATTTAGGTTGTAACGAAATGATATGAATGTTTGACATCGTAACCCGTTTAAAATAAAGTATTACATGTCGGGTCTTTATAACAATGAATGTTTGACATTGACATTTTTAATAAAGTATTACATTGTCGGTTATTATTTCTCTCCAGGTTGTTATAAAGTTAAACTTTGTGTTATAGAGGACATGTGTTATTTTTAAAAATATGTTTAGCCGACATATGTGTGCATATTTATGTTTCTGTACGTTATAGTTGCGTAAAATACTTTTAACAATTCATTGAACATGACAATTAACGCAAAATACGTCCAGTAAACAAATGAACGACGCATTGAAAATTTAAAAGAAGTAATATTGACAATGAAGAGTCAGTTAAATTGTAATGAGAGTACACGAATAATTGAAAAAGTTATCGAAACAAGTATACTAACAAATAATTGATGAAAATGTGTTATAACAAAGTATGATACTATAGTTCGAAACATAATTGATAACTCAGCCAAACGATGAATAATTCACATCATTTATCACCAGCTAGTAGTTTGTTACAAATAAATTGAATATAACCATACATAATTGCATAAAAACGATTTACCAAATGTCACATTAATGTTGATGAAAAATAGCTCCACGAGTCTTTAATTGCTTAGAGCTTTATATGATAATATGTCGATATGGATAGTTTATTCACTAATGAGTTATGTCCCGTTTGCAGACACCACTAGATACAACATTAACGTAAAATTGGTACATAACCAATGAATTCAATGCAGGATATAAAAGGCGAAACAATGATAATATACACTGAACATTATTTTTATGTGATACTAAAGGCAGATGGCGATTAGGTTTTATATCTGTAGGGGATAACACTGGATACTTTAGAAAAAATGTGTATTAGCTTAGATGATTTTAGTAATTATAGAACGAGTGTTTGAATACTAAACGTAAACAAATACTTAAAATATATCTAACATTACACGTACTAAAGTTTAAGGATTTTAAGTTATTTTGTCAAAGATAGATTAATAAATTTCATAGGTTCACAAATAAGAATAAAACGCTGCAACCAACAATCATGCGGTCAGAAAGGCTGCTTCAAAAGATGTTTGAAATATTACTATTTTTTATGATAATCTTCCTACCAGTAAGTAAATGCAATAATATATTAACAATAAAAAATCGGACAGAAAACGCGAACGACTCTCTACAACTTCTATTCTATGATAAATCGTTTGAATATTTTAATGATGAACTTGAAATGTTGTATCATATCGATTCGACGTATTGTATGGACATTAACACGTGTAACAGACGTGAATTGTTGTATCCAAGACAGAAAACGTGTTCTTGTGATAAATTGTGTGGGAGTTTTAATGATTGTTGTCCGGACATAGAAACTGTGCCTATAATTCAACTTTCCCCTGATCAATTTTCATGTGAACATTTATCAAATGTAGGTCAAGTTATGTTGGTGACAAAATGTCCCGCTAATTGGCCAGACGATCAGACAAGAACGCTTTGTGAAAACAGTACACAAAATAACGACATGATGTCCAAAATAGTTGTATCCGACAAAACAATTGAAGGACTTGTCTTTAGAAATATGCATTGTGCAATATGTAATAATGTGTTTGACTATATATTTTGGGAAGCCGTTTATAAATGTCGGAGAATATATACAAATCAAACAAATACGGTAGATATTTCATCGTGCAACTTGTCCTATAACAAACCTAATGAGGGGTACAAAACACGAGATTGTGTTCTACAGTCTCAAAATATAAGGTCACAATGTTCTGAAGTAAATGACACTGATATTGTGGAAAAATGTGAAAAAGGACGTACACTCTTAGTAATCTATGATAATATATGGAAATTCAAAAACAAATATTGCGCTATATGCAATGGATACAATGAGTCTATGCTTTCTTGTTTTGAACAACAACAAGACATTGCATTCGCATATGGACCGAGCTACCCTGACGTCCCTGATTCATATCGAATATTGGTTGACTTTAACAGCAGAAAAAGTGTTTCAAAAGGATATATATTCGGTTTTGGTTATGGTGAAGAGCAGTCGACATTTCTCGAATGTAAAGATGACCAAATGTTTGACCCTATTGCTAAAAATTGCAGGGACATCGTATGTCCTGTTCGAACACGCTCATTTGAAGGCAAGTGTATACCTATTAAACCACGGAATGATATTATTAATAACAACAGTAGTGAAACTTTAAATTCCACGTCCAAAGGCCTTTGTGTCTATAGCAGAGTGAAATCACACGACGTTGAATATCGAAATGAAACAAATCAAATACTTTTTCGACAAAAATTTTACAATGAAAGTGAATTCATTAGAAATGGTAGCGATGTTTTCTTGTGTATTAATACAAGTGTACCATCTTATGACGGACATTATTCTCAAGCAAGAATAATTGAGGGATATTTGTCATTTATTGGACTAATTATGTCTATAATTTCATTATTAATTACTATACTCATTTATGTAAAATTCTCTGAACTTTTAAATACCCCAGGCAAAAATCTTGTATCATTATGTACGTCATTGTTACTTGCGCAAATTTTATTTTTGTTCTCACCAAAATTTTCACATATTATAATTGCATGCCAGGTGTTCGCTATTTTGATGCATTATTTCTTTTTAGCTGCATTTTCATGGATGAATGTAATTGCATTTGATTTAATTATGACATTTTCAAACACTATTGGTATTGATCATCGAGCCCGATCCTCGAAAAAGAAATTTATTATGTATAGTTTATATAGTTGGATTGTCCCACTTATAGTTGTGTTTTCAGCTATTATTGTTGACTATGTAATTGAAAGTGATACTATACAAGAGTTTAAACCACGGTATGGACAGGTTGGATGTTGGATATCATCCAATAATGCCTTGTTATTGTTCTTTGTAGGACCTTTGGCATTGTTAAAATTATTTGACTTTATTGCATTTGGATTTATAGTTTTCTACATTACCAAAGCAAAGAGACAAGGGGCAAGGGCCAGAAATAAAAATAATTCATGTACATTTTTCATTCACTTGAAATTATCTTTGGTAATGGGATTAACATGGGTGTTCGCGTTTGTGGCTAATTTTGGTGGAAGTTCTGTGCTATGGTACTTGTATATTATATTCAATACGTTACAAGGTTTTTTTATTGCTATTAGTTTTGTTTGTACAAGGAGAGTGTTCAGGCTAATAAAGTCTAAATACAGTCTGCCGACATCAAAAATAAGTTTAAGTACAACGCCAACGCAAGGTATGCCTTTATCGTCAAAACCTTATGAGTCGCAGAGTTAACATCGTAAACAATGCCCATCAAATTTATTTAGGATTAACATATTAATTTTCCTTCGCAATGTTTTGAACAAATTCCAAGATCAACATTCATTACTTTGATATGGTTGGAAAACAAAACCATACATTAGATAAAAGTATTTGTGTTTTTATATATTTCTAACACAATTATACATTGAAATTACGCCTTACTTACTCATTCACAGACAATAAATACTAACATCCCGTTGGCCTTGCCTTCTATTAATTTTAGTCGCTCAGCCAACAATCAAATTCACATTTTACTCTTAATACTAACATTTAATATCTTATTCACAAACATTTAGTATATGTGTGTCAACAGTCACTAGTCTCATACAGGTATATGTAGGTTTGAGTTCTTTGGCAAATTATTTAAGTAATCAAGACTCTTGGTTTGTGTAGGGTGCTTGTGAGTGTGTGCTCACAGCGTGCGAGTGTTTGTATGTGTATAAGATATTATGTGTATTTGGTGAGTTTCAGGTGTTTTTAAGGCGCTTTATCAATATATTTATTTGTAAGTATCAGGTAAACGTTGCAGAAAACAAAAACAAACAATGGTAGAACGCGAATTTATTAGCAAATAATAGAAAAAAAAGTTTTTTATCAAAACATTATGAACATAATTGAACAAACTAAGTCGACAATATTTTTAATTAACATGATTTAGACAAACCCGTAACTGTAGCATGAATGATATTAAAATAATTATCAAAATTTCATATTCAAGCTGATGAAATATATCTCAACCCGTCGATTTTATTTTACGGAGCTCTTATAAACCAATATTCTAACATAGGCACGTGCGTTTTTGTTCTATATATAACGTGACGTCATCTATGCTTTATTATTCAACAAAATATAGCTCGTGACGGCTGTTGAAATTTTACTCCCCACGTTAAATGCGCAAAGCCGAAAATGGCGCCCGAGTTTATAAAGGTTGACTTTTACAATTTGTTTTCTATTCTATTATTAAGATTTTAATATTTTTTGTTCGGAATAAGAAACACCTATCCGTGAGAATTGTGTAAATAAATGCTATTTTCGGTCTTTGCACTGGGGTGGATTTCAACAGCATGACGTTTCTGACAGTTAAAAATAGTTCTATAAATATATCTTTTTCTACGGATGTATTTTACGATGTTAGAATCGAAATAACTTACAGTTGTCTATATTTTGTTGTCTAATAAAATACAGGCACTCGTTTGATGCGCTTATTAAATCACTCGTGCTAAAGCACTCGTGATTTAATCATACGCGCATCACAACTCGTGCCTATATTTTATTAGACAACAAAATATAGACAACTGTAAGTTATTTCTTAATTAATACGTTTGTTACTATATATAGTAACAAATGTGACAAGTCTACACGGACATTACGCGACTTTTTCCCGTATTATGCGATTTTGGCCGCCTGCAACTCGCCCATTATGCATAATAGGCGCCGAATGCTTGCACGCGCATTGTTTACGTCATCAAGCAGCAGTTTCTTCAAACATAGCGGCCGAAAGAATTCTTGAGTCTTTGACTTTGTCAAATAGAATTTTAGATTTTGACGCACATATTCAACAAAACTATAATGCATAAAAAGTCTCATTTGTAATTTTACAAATAATTTCATTATAAATCACTTACTTCACCATTCAAATTCAGCGGACACAACCGTTGTCGTTGACGCTGTAAAATACCAAACTCCGAAATTTGCACTCAATTCCTTTCCGTGTTTAATTTGACGAATATCCAGCCATTACAAAGTATATGCGTAGGTTGACTATTGTTTTACCAAAGTCAAGCCATGCATAAATTAAATACAATGGAACTGGCTTCTAAAATCATCATGAACGTCAATGCCATTTTCGGTAAATCAATAAATGACTCCTCCCGCTGAATGTATGTGTTTCCATACATAATCCTTATCTCCATATCCTCAATTTCAAGTTTGAAAAACACGTATACTAGTTCCAGTCTCCTGATAATATCGTTTTAATCCATGATAAATGAAAGTAAAGTGGTTACAAACGTTTAAAAACACGACCGCCATTTGACAACAAAGTTTACATTATATTCTACGTCATTGTTACATTACGTCATCAAAGTACTGATTCGTCCTCGGAAAATTCGCTAGTGATCTATTCGTCCCAAAATAATTGTTCTTGGTTTACTTAAAATTCGAGACCGGACTCTGAACAAACGTATTAACCTCTAAATAACGTTCTACTGGCGGTCACATGATACGGCAATATAATAATGGTATATATAACGTTAAACTGAAATTAAGTGGCACTTTCATTGCACCCAGTGAAGGCAAAATCAGTTTCACATACACTGAACATTTTTCAATGATGAATATATAGGTGGGTGGATTTTGTTATAATTTATTCCTGGAGGTATATTGAAATAATAAACATGCAATTGTGTTAAAATTCTTTGACATTACACGTGCCGAAGTGCATTTGATTTAATGATGACATTCTCACACACTATTTGTATCGAAAAATATTGTAAAAGAGGAAATTTATCATGTATAGTCTATACAGTTGGATTATTCCACTTATAGTGGTGTGTCCAGCATTTATAATTGATTATGTAATTGATAGTGATACTATACAAGAGTTTAAACCACGATATGGACAAGTTGGATGTTGGATATCATCCAATCATGCCCTGTTGTTGTTCTTTGTAGGACCATTGGCATTGTTAAAATTATTTGACTTTATTGCATTTGGATTTATAGTTTTCTACATTACAAAAGCAAAGAGACAAGGGGCAAGGGCAAGAAATGAAAATAATTCATGTACATTTATCATTCACTTGAAATTATCTTTGGTAATGGGATTAACATGGGTGTTTGCATTCGTGGCTAATTATGGTGGAAATCCAGTGCTATGGTTTTTGTATATTATATTTAATACGATACAAGGTTTGTTTATTGCTATTAGTTTTGTTTGTACTAGGCGAGTGTTCCGGCTAATAAAGTCTAAATACAGTCTGACGACATCAAAAATAAGTTTACGTTCCACGTCAACGCAAGGAACATCTTTATCGTCAAACCCAAAGGAAATATTATAACATAATGTACATGTTGTAGAAAATTGTTTTAGTGATATATTATTACACATGTTTCTGACATAAACTGAAAATGACTGGGTTTATAGTTCTGTGGCTATATCATTTTGCTTATGCTCAGTTTCATAAGGTTACATTGTTCACTGAGAATTTACTACATATGAAGCAAAGCTGCCGATATTATCGGGAGGTATTTATAATAAGTAGAAGAGGTTTCCAGGAAAACTTGTTAAGTCATCCTGACTCCATTATATATGATAACAGTTGAGGAAATTTCTACTGTAGTATAAGACTATCTAAAAATCATGTATGAGTATGTATGATCAAGCTTCTATATAGAATGTTTCAATATGATTTTATAAGCTTGTTACGAGACATTGTCATTTACATTCTCAATATATTGCATCTTGTTTTGACAAATATTTGTTATTTTTAAGTATAATATACATGTAATTTTAGCTTATCACTTGTATTTGCATGATGAGAGGTGAATGACATTAAAATTTACGATCCAGGTGGATTCCCTGTGATATCAGATTATATTTCTGTCAAAATTCAAAAAAATAATACCTAGTTTTCTTTACATTGAAAAGTTGTCGGCTCGTTGCGAGGGAATGCGATTTATGGTTAAGCTGGTTAGGGAACTGTCTAAACAAGTTTGGTTTAAAAGATGTGTCAAGTAAAGCAAGATTTGAAGGTTGACAAAGATGGTAATATTTTCTATTCTACCTCGATACAGCACAATAGTATATTTGTCTCTATTTAAATAGATAGATATCAAAACACGTGTTTCATTGTGTAAATTCAGTAATTCGTACTAACAAAATGTATCAACCTCTTGTTTTGAATTAACTGCATAGTTTTTGATTAGAACTCTGCGAGTCATGTGTGTCCCCTGACAATAGCATACCAAGTTTAATACCACAACACATAGTGATAGGGGCTAATGGTAGTCGCTTTGTCCGTCCGTTCGTCCCGAATCTTGTCCTGGCTTCATCATGGATTGATGTATTTTAATTTTAATGTTTACTGTAATGAGACAAAGACCAAAAGTCAAATATTGTCGAAAATTGGTTTGTCTGGGAGATATCGTGGGTCGATAAGTGTCATTTTTCACGACAATCTTTCACTTTGTGATACAAGCAACAAATTTGGTACAGTTGCTGTACATAGTATGTAGTTTACAAAATGCACAAATTCCACCTCCAAATTCAAGATGGCCAACATTAATTTTCAAGATGGCCGCCGATGATAGGGATTTTTGTCCAGTTCATATACAATAGCTTTTTTATTTTTTTTATTGTCGTATTTATCAATATAATTTCTATATTTTATGACAAATAAACAATTCTGTAGAGAAGAAGTTGTTTTCACGCATCTCAATTTTTTGGTACTAGTTCACACAATTTTATATTTCTAACAAGTTTCCTTAGCTCTTAAAATCATTTTTAGAGTGAAAAGATATATTTTTGGAGAATGTCACAGAATATTCAAATAAGTCTGCATGGCTTACCTCCCCCAAGAATTGAGCAACTTGGTTTATTGTTCTTGGAACTCTTCAAAAAGAAGAAAAAGGGAGGTTACTCTAAGGGCATACAAACTGTAAATATCTGCAGTGATTACTTCCACTTGTTGGTATGAGTAAAGGGGCTTCGATATTTTAACAATATATGATATAGGCGTAGCATATTTAAATCATAATAGTAACAAAAAATATTGAATGATCGTATATATGTTACTTATATCAATATATTCAAACTACTTTTGTTTCTATATCAGAACATAATGATGTGTTTTAGATTTTAGATAACTGTAAGCTTGAATTTCTTGTTATACACATGAAAATCTAAGATTAGGTAGTAAAAGCGCTTTTGAACATGTATTTAATATTGAAAGAGCGCTATTCAATGCGGTATATAATAATAATAATAATAATTATAATAATAATAATAATGTAATAGCTTAACCTTTAGACATTCATGTTCATGTCATATTACTCGGTAGTTTATATTTAATTATTGATTATTTTTTTCTTTTATAGATAGGAGTACGAATAATAAGTAGTCTTTGCATTCATTATGGCCATTTATTTTTGTTTTAACATTTATGGTTTAAGCCATCGAAAAACATTATCTTCGTTTTTATTTTAATTTCCGACATATCTTATAAAGACACTGTATAAATTAATGAAAATAAAAAGGATTCACGTGACTAATTTTACTTTTGACTGAGTTCCAACTTGTGTCGGAAGCACGTTCGTTTTTACCAAATGCTTGAAGAATATACATGTATTCGTTTTAAAGAAGATAATATTCTCGAACGAATGACAAAATAATCCAACATTTTTGTAACAATATTTTGTAAACACGGTAAAACACATACAATTGATTGTTTCCATAATGATACTGCGCACAATTTTAAAATTTAACGCTTTCAAATTTCAATTAAAAGATTGGGGAATAGATAAAAAAACTTCGTTATGATTGGAAACTAACTTTTTGAGAAACTATCAAAATCCGCCTTTTTCTAAGCTGTCAACAAAGCAAGGCGAGGAAAACAACAGCCTAAACTATTGCGTAATATGTCATGGACCCAAACTGGCAATAGGAATTCGCGAATGTCATAAAGAGCAATATTACGCCCCGGGACTATTACAATCATGCTGCTAACTACATCAGTATTTTTAACACTAGTCTAGTTTATTAATGCATTATCAACAAAAAAATGGTAAATCGCCGATTTTACAAATGGTAATGAATGTTAAATGACTTAGTTCAACAGTTTTGATGAAATGCACGCAAATATTGTGTCCAGTGCAGTTAAAACAATCGGAAAATTAAAAAAATAACTTAATTACTTGCGGACAGCGACAGTTTTTGTTGTTGTTGAGAATTTGTTATTTATTTTTTACAATTAGATCTATTCAGTTATGAAGTTACCAGTTGATATCTTCTATACTTTAGGAGATATGTCCTGCACTAGCAAAAATATCAAAATTACAGAGGGCAATAACTCCAAAACTATGCTAAAGACTATGTCAGGCGATCCAAGAAGGACATTAACTCCAAACATAGGTAAGGCACTGTTACAGTTCTTGTGTATTGCACTTCTGGTTGATAAGATTTATCTACATACAAAGTTCAACGACACTATACCTCTTGCAGTGTCAGAGTTATATCCCAGACAAAGTTAAAAGTATAAAAGATAAAAAAGGGACAATAACTACATATACAGTTATTATGAGACACAGTTCTTATGCACTGCACTTTTACTTGGTGAGAGCTATCGTCACAATCCGGGGTCTGCACATAAATGAATGCATCCACATGGATTTTTGTTTTGTTTTGGTTTAACGCCGTTGCAACACATTCTATAGGTCATATAACGGCGGTCAGTCAACCTACTCACTCCTCCTAGAAAGGCTAAATCTCTGGATCTAGCTGTTTATCCACTACTAAGCGCATACCCTCGTCAGTAACGGACAACTGTGTTAAAAAAACATTGGTAGGAGGGAGAATAACCGTAGAAATAATTTCATGACCAAGCTTTACGAAAGTATGCCTCACCCGGTAATCCAATTCACGACCCCTCGATCAGTAGACTTGCATGCTACCAACTGAGCTAGCCGGGCGTCTTCATCCATATAGCTCCACATGGAGCGGAGGGACCCTCATAAAAAAACCTACAAAACAAAACATTTATGTTGGGGCATATCAATTAAAAACCGGAAATGCAATGTGGTAATTATTTAATAGTTTTCTAAAGTGCTTACATAAACAAACTTTACGTGAAATGCAATAATTTATTGCAGATGATGCAAATATTTCGTTAATTTACTCAGACCGCACACATGCATAACAAAAACGAATACAACGCAATTATGTAAACATGAACTATTAAGAACATTAAAAACAGGTATTTAAACAACAGAGGACCATGATGGTCCTTTATTGTTCGCCTGAGAATCCAAGATGACCCATGTTCGAACTTATCCAAGCAATTACCTAGACGAGCATCCTGACCAAGTTTGATGACAAATGAGTAAAAATTATGACAACTACAGTGTTCACAGGTTTTTTTTCCATATTTGGGCTGAGTGGCCTGGTTTTTTTTATCCAAGGAGACCCATATTCAAAATTGACCTAGAAATCATCAAATAAATCTTTGAGATAAATTTCCATGATATTTTGATCAAAACAGTAACTACATTTGTAATACAGTGTAAACATGGTGTCTTCCTATTTTTAGCTCGAGTGACTTATTTTTTTTTATTTGAGATGACCCATGTTGGAACTCATCCAAGCAATTACATAGACAAACGTCTTGTGTAGAATTCCGATAATGCACATATCAAGAAATAAGCTTTTTGTTACTTTTATCACCAGAATTTTAACGACGTCGACGAAAACTGCTCACGAAATTTGTGGACATGACCCGATATCGCCCGAATTTTGACAGCAGCTATTATGAAAATTCTACCTTTAGCGGGTAATTGTATATATGATTATAGAATTAGTTGAATATTTTGGTTGCTGATAGAACAACGAAAATTATCATTATCACAGTAAAATGTAGTACCCATATAACTATGCATGTATACATATCATTAGTGGTCTTTTTTAAAGAACAGTATGACGTAACGTCATTTTATTTATTTTGACATAATAATGATAAATACCATGGATCACTGTAGCGTCAATAGTTATATTTCCGAAAACGGTTTTCGAATTAAAAAACTACATTCTTTTTTCTATATGAAAATGCAAAAACATAAAAAAATCGAATTTTTTGTCATTAATGCAGTTTTTTCCATGACGCGACTCATATATATTCTAAACATTCTGATTTAGTTTAATGACAATTGAGTAAAATATGTGACCACTAGAGTGGTCACAAGGTTTTTTTTTCCATATTTGGGCTGTGTGACCTTGTTTTGACCCCTGTTGACCCCAGTTCGAACTCATCCGAGCAATCAACTAGATAAGCATCCTCACAAAGTTCGAAATGAATTGAGCTTAAATTGTTACCACTTGAGTGTTCACAAACAATCTTGGACGGACGACGGACGACGGACGTGCAACGATCCTAAACGCTCACCCTTAACAATAGCTCAGGTGAGCTAAAAAGTGGATCATGATGGTCCTTTATATCTCACCTGAGTTCTTTTGATGTATTCACGAATCAGAGTAAAATCAATTTACAGGATATTAGGATATATTAAAAGCCACTAGAGTATTATCAAGCTTTTTTATTTGGTCGGGACGTCAGTCCTGAACAAATATATATATCGTATTTCAGACCCTTTTCCACTTTGAAAATGTATCGAATCCAGAAGTAACCCCTCAGTATATAAGTATGGAGCAATTTGAAATGATCGTCTGCTATGACAGGCGCAAGAATTCCTGAAATACACTTGTTAATAGGTTTATACTGAAGCGCATGTATTATAGCGTATGAGTTAAGCGTCTCAGTTGAGCTCTTTACGTCGTATTTTGTAATAGAACTATTCAGTCACGACCCGTCGTTTGTGACAGTTGTCAGTAGAGATGTTACATCATCTTATGTTATAGAATGGTTCTATAGGAAAAGTTAAACGATCGTAGTAAATGACTTTGAATGATGTCTGAATAGTGGACTTCATTTATTTTACATACAGATACAGTAAAATAAATGTGCATGAATGATAACTTATAAGCGGCAGTTATTGAATTGCTTTAAGAATGACCCATTTGACTTGTGGTGATTGTGTGAAAAAAATAAGTAGTGTGTTCGCCTTTCCGATTTACCTGTTGTATTTATAGGTCGATTGTATAAAGTGTTTTGAACCGGAACAGTGCTGGTCTACCTATCAAATTAATATCACTGAACTTTTCTTTGTGAACGAATGTTTTGTTGGAGCCGGAAATTGAATTCCACTTTTCAAACCCGAACAAAGTCAGTCCCTTCAGGGCTTTGATTATGTTAAGCTCTTGTATCATCTAAGATGACCCACGTTCGAACTCCTTTAAGCAAATACCTAGAAAAATATATTCCGAACAAAGTTAGGTGGCAATTGAGTAAAAATGTGACCATTAGAGTGTTAAGGGGTTTCCACATCTGGGCTGTTTGACATAGTTATGGCACTATGTAACCGATATTGTACTTGACCTAGAATTAATCAAAATAACTGTTCTGATCAATTTCTATGATATTTTTATCAAAACAGTAGACACCAGAGTGTTAACAGGATATTATTTTCTTAGCTCCTTTAATCTAGATTTTATCAGTAATTATCCAAACGATCACCTAGACAAGCATCCCCACAAAGTTTGATGATAATTGAGGCAAAAATGTGACTACAATAGTGCTCAAAAAATGTAGACGTACGACACACGACGGGCGCTGGACATCTACCGATTCTTAAACCCACCATGTGCTAGCTAAGGTGAGCTACAAATCAGCGTAAATCATAAATAACCGGTATTTAATACAAACTTAAAATTTAAAATAGTCATGGCAGGAGACATATCCAACTTGCATCTTTCAATATTGATTGTATCGTCAGAATCAAGACATTGATTAACTCTTTCATTATAACACTTTTGATGATTGCACATGATAATGTTTGTAAAAAACACAGTCTGTCAGAAAAATAAACAAGCAGGGGCGGATCCAGGATTTTTTCGGGTGGGGGGGGGGTCCGAGATTTTTCTTGGGGTCCAAACTTTCGAACCACTACCACATTATACATATTTTGCAGAATATTGCAATATATTTATAATAAAAACTACATAACCATTAAATCTATGTTAAGCACCGAGAAAAATTGCTTCATGCTACTTAAAAATGACTTTCAGTCAAGAAATACACTAATGGTTAGGTTAATTTTTTTAAATTCAAGGGGAGGGGTACGGACCCCCCTGACTCCCCCCCGCTAGATCCGCCTATGATAAGTGAAAATAAAACATAACACTTTTTAGTGTGACTATAGAATCATACGATTCGGGTCTGTTTTTCTCCGACAAGAGGGTTGTAACCATGCGTAATTGTAAGAATAGTGCATTTTATTCACTGTATAAAGCAGACAATCGCAATGGCATTGAGTAATTGATTTAAAACATTCAAAGGGTTTTAGGTGGAATTCTATAGCTGTATAACAAATAATTCTACCTAATTCATTTTTGACAATAAAATGATTGTTTTCATGGAATGTCGTTAATTGTGCTGTCTAAACAACAATGAATCTGATAGAGTCTAAATTTTCATGATGAAATATTTATTCTGTACGAATAATTAGTTCCCACTGTTTGAATTTTGATTATTAAATGGTTTAGAATTACGTTGTTTAATAAAAGGTTTACAATATTATGTTCATCAAATATTCATAACATTAAAAGTTGGCAAAACAAAAGCCATAGTTTTTTCAAATTTACATAAAAAACATATTGCATTAATTTTTCATTCACTTGCGCATTGAGCTATTATCAAAATGTCCCTTTGCGTAGCTTAATTATGTTCAATTGTGACTATATTTAAAACGCAAATACAGTGCCCTCCAAGTGTTTTTTGGATAAACAGATTCATTTATTTATTCTAAATTAGAAAAGACACACACAGACTATGAACAAATTCCAAAAAATCAGCATTCATTAGTTTAATGACGTTAGTAAAACAAATCCATACACTGAAAAATGTCAGAAAAAATATATAAAAAACTACATTTTTCAGTAAGATGACGTTTAAACAACAACAACAACACTTACAGTTCTTTAAGTATTATAATTTCGTCATGGACGCGTTTCAGAGATGTTTTTATAATTATTGTTCAGTAAGCAAATTCGACAAAATAACATAATTTTACACAAAACCGTAGCTGTTTTATAAATGAAATTAAAATTCATGAAAACAGAACTAGATAAAATGATCGATCAAATTTCACATTGAAGTTGATGAAATATAATTCGACCTGTTGTTTTTATTACGTGGAGCTCTTATAAACCAATGATTACGTTTTACTTGCGGTCACGTGATGCAGTATTATAATTATAGTATACTTGTATATAAGGTAAAATTGAAATTTAGTGGTAATTTTATTGCACCCAGTGAAGGAAGGACTAGGTTCACATACACTGATCATTATTAAATGCTGAATACATCGGTGAGTAAATTTTGTGAAAGTTTATTATTGGAGGAATATTGAAATGATAAACTTGAAATTGGTCGTTTAAAATACTTTGACATTGCACGCGCTGAAGTGAAACAATCAATTAGTTTGGTTATATCTATAATTCTCTTTAATCTGAGAGCTACAACGTCTAAACAAACAATAATGGGATCAGAGAGGACAATGCAATTGACATTTGGAACATTTCTGTCGTTTTTATTGCCTTGTCTATCAGTGAGTGGGTACAATACTACGATAACAACAACAACAACGGATCTGACACCATACGAGAATGATACCTTTGAAGTAATTACACAGGTAATCGAATCGTCGGATCTTACGTATCATGTTGATTCAATAGAATGTTTACGAGACATTTATAGATGTAACAGCAAAATGATGTTTGGTATAGAACAGAAAAGATGTTCTTGTGATCAACTATGTGGAATATTTAATGATTGCTGCCCGGAAATGGAACCACCTGTACCTACAATCCAACTTTCCCCTGATCAATTTTTGTGTACTATTTTATCGGATGACGAAAATATGTTTGCTATGTTGGTAACAAAATGTCCGGCTAATTGGCCAGACGATCAGACAAGAACACTTTGTGAAAACAGTACACACAATGACGACATAATGTCTAAAGTTGTTGTCTCCGACTTAACAATTACAGGACTTGCTTTTAGAAATTTATATTGTGCAATGTGTAATGATGTGTATGACTATATATTTTGGAAACCCATATTAATATGCCCGGAGATTAATGCGATCACAAATACTAATAGTAACTCTATACGCACTGGGATAGATATTTCATCCTGTAAATTGTCCTTTGATAAAACCGAAGAGATGAATCAAACACGAGATTGTGATCTAGAATCGGACGATGTAATATCAATATGTTCTGATTTTAATGACACTGATGTTGTAGAAAAGTGTGAACATGGAAAGACACTATTAGTCGAAATCCTAGATGTTGGTACAACATATAAAAACAAATATTGTGCTATTTGTAATGGGCACCATACACATTCGCTAACTTGTTTGAAAACATTTCAAAAGGAGACCATGCCGAAAGCAGACGGTACCATTTATTCATTCCGAATATTGGTTGACTTTAACAGCAAAACAAGTTTAAGAGAAGACATATTGGGTGAAGGTTTTAGTGATGAACAGTCATTTCTGGAATGTGAAGATAACCAAATATTTGATCCCATTATTGGAATATGTAGGAACTTCATATGCCCGGTAAGAACACAGCCATTTGAAGGTAAATGTATACCTGTAGAACCACCGCATGCTATAATTGATCAAAATGGTAGTACAACTTTCAATTTCACGTCAACTGACCGTTGTGCCTATAGTAGGGTAGACCCACAAGAGGTTGAATATCTGAATGGAACTAATCAAATCCTTTTTCGACAGAAAATTTATAACAAAAGGGAATATATTAAAAATAGTAGTGATTTTTTCTTGTGTATTAATACAAGTGTACCATTTCATATCGGACATTATTTACAAGCAAGTGATGATCTTGAAGGATACTTCTCTTTAATTGGACTTATAATTTCTATAATATCATTATTAATTACTATACTCATTTATGTAAAATTCTCTGAACTTCTTAATACCCCAGGTAAAAATCTTGTATCATTATGTACGTCATTGTTACTAGCGCAAATTTTATTTTTGTTATCTCCAAAATTTTCACATATCGTAATTGCATGCCAGGTGTTCGCTATTTTGATGCATTATTTCTTTTTAGCTGCATTTTCATGGATGAATGTAATTGCATTTGATTTAATGATGACATTTTCAAACACTATTGGTATCGATCATCGAGCCCGATCCCCAAAAAAGAAATTTATTATGTATAGTTTATATAGTTGGATTGTCCCACTCATACTTGTGTTTTCAGCAATTATTGTTGATTATGTAATTGATAGTGATACTTCACAAGAGTTTAAACCACAGTATGGACAAGTTGGATGTTGGATATCATCCAATCATGCCTTGTTATTGTTCTTTGTGGGGCCTTTGGCATTGTTGAAATTATTTGATTTTATTGCATTTGGATTTATAGTTTTCTTCATTACGAAAGCAAAGAGACAAGGAGCAAGGGCGAGAAATGAGAATAATTCATGTACATTTTTTATTCACTTGAAATTATCTTTGGTAATGGGATTAACATGGGTGTTTGCGTTTGTGGCTAATTTTGGTGGAAGTTCTGTGCTATGGTATTTGTTTATTATATTCAATACGTTACAAGGTTTGTTTATTGCTATTAGTTTTGTTTGTACAAGGAGAGTGTTCCGGCTAATAAAGTCTAAATACAGTCTGACGACATCAAAAAATAGTTTACGTTCAATGTCAACGCAAGGTACATCTTTAAGGCTTACGCAATTGAAAATATCTTAAAAGAATGCTATTTTGTTTAAGGTGTGTCATTGTTTTAAAGCCCCATTAGGCCGTGCCATACCGGAATTTTGTTAAGCGTCCGCGTGCGCGTAGGTTTTAAAGTCCTAAATCCTAAAAAACAAACAAAATTGTTGGTGAATTTCTGAAATAACCCAGTTGTTCCAAGACTCAATAGCTAATTTTTCTCAGGAAATACTGATCGGTCTTTGTTTCTGTGTATTTGATTAATGAAAATGTACATGTGTATGTTGTATATACTTTTTATAGAATTACTTTAATCTCACATTATTGTCATAAACATTCATGTACTACCAAGTACCTATTTAGGTGAATACTAGCTAGAATTGACTTGTGTTTTCGTTTTTGATTTGTGTGTGTTTCGTGAATAGGTACCTAGGTTTGTCAAACTTGAGTTGACGCTTATTAAAATTCAAATTTGGCATGGCCTTATCAGAAGAAACACTGCTAAGAAAAAAGACATTTATATATTTCAAACACCTATTATGAACAAGAGTTACTCAATTAATGCAAATATTGCTACATTATGTTTATTGCATTTCAAAGTGAAAGTAGATTGAATCCGAAAGTAGAATTTGGTTGTCAATACTTGAAACAATTGTTTTGATCACAGTATTGTTACGATGAAATCTTGATATGGGAAAAAACTTACTTCGAATTACATAATTAAGCTTTAAAACTATTGTGGATCAGGTATATTGAACATTGGAGTATAAATGAATAAAGTGTTCTCTAATAAAGGTACAGCACTTAAGAAACGGACACTTGGTCAAACTAAATTTAGAAAGCAGAACGATTTGAACAGTTTATTGTGACTCTAAAACAAAATATATTTTGATAACTTCGTGGTTGTAAAAGAGATTTCAAGTCTACTGTTAATGAATATATCATCATATAGTGGATATAACATGTTCCTGTCATAAACTGAAAATAACTTCGGTCATGTTCAGTTGTTTGTTCATTTGGCATTTGCTTAGATGCGTGCATATGTCGAGAAGATGTCGACTTTTAGTGGGAGATATAGAGGATATTCATCGATATCGGTGTTTGATCGATTTATACTTCACGGAGTGAGATAGATAACTTTTTTTCACGAGTGGCGTATCAACGAGTAAAGATGACATTTTCTGAGCTCACGAGTTGAAATATAAATCGATCTTACACCGATATCGGTGAATATTCTATTTCATTCATGCTTTTCACATGAACAATAATGCAATCATGACATTACCTGTGCCAGTTCATGGACTGACTGAACAACACACTATAAAAGTGACAGAGCGAAAAATAAGTAGTTCTAGTGTATCCAATTTAAAAGAACGGTAAAGTACGAAACTATCGCTTTTGATCCCAATTATGTATAAAAAATCTCCGTCATGTGCAATCGCGTGATTGACGTATAAACTTAAGATGTGTCGACTGGACTTGTAGGTTTTTCCTTTAAAAATCAGTTAGCAAAAGGATCGCTTTGTTGAAATTATCTTCTAGGGGTGTAACAATTCGGTAAAAACCGTATTGCAATATATTGCTATACACGACATCCGTATTGCAATATATTTCAATACCTATTGTTCTTTGCGCATACATGCATAGCATGTATTAATGCACGTGCATCGTCTTAATTTGATTAACATTGTACAGAGATATTTGTATTTTCAAATGATCTACACGTATTATGCAAATGTTTGAATAAGTTAGAAAAATGATTTTGAATGGACTTTCCAAGATAATTATTTTCTCACTGAACGAGAATATTTCAAGTTTCTGAACACATTTTAACATTTATTAAAACATTTAAATTCCAGACTCTGATAAAAACAATCAGTATCACAATATCATAACTAAAAACCGGTTCAGAGAAAAACAAACCGATTAAAACCCGCCAGAAGTCACATTGCAATATAAACCGGTATATGGGTTAACCGTTGCATCCCTTTTATCTCCTGGTTAGCATCAACCTTTTTGTTACCCTTGAACTTGCATACATGATGTTGTAAATAGCTGTAGCTTGTCTGTTTCCTTGAAAAAAGTTCGTCATTTTTTTGTATTTTCACCGTAGTGAAATTATAAACCGATGTTTTCATCGTATATTTTTATCGAATAACTCAGCATTTCACCGTAAAGCATGAAAGAAAAATAAGAATAAGTTAAAATGCGTCTACTAGTAGAAAAAAGTATTCCAGTCTCCATTATATCTCCTAGTTAGTGTAGAAAATTCTAGTCTAGGACGAGACTGTTTGTTTGTTTGTTTGTTTGTTTTTGTCGGGTTTAACACCATAGCAACACATTGTATAGGTCATATAACAGCGGTCAGTCAACCCACTCACTGTTCCTGGAAAAGCTAAATCTCAGGATTTAGCTGTTAACCAACTACCAAGCACATACTGTCGTCAGTGACTGACTACTGTCCAACATAATTAAGAATCAATGGCCTTATACATAATTTCATAAACATGCTCTACGAAAGTATGCCCCGCCCAGGAATGTTTTTAGAAAGTTTTTTCTTTAAATTGTTTTTACTTATTTTTATAATTTTGTAACAATGCAATGTCATTTAAATGTACTGTACATTGTGTCTTCTCTTAATAAAACATTTGTTATTAAATTGCTTTTATTTTTATATATCTAGTATCTGTGTGATGAAAGTAGCTTGACGTTGAAATTGCCATTCCAGGTGGATTCAACGTGGTAGCAGAACCTATGTAAATGTAAAAGGCAAGTATTAAATAGTAAATACGTTCTGTAAAATGTCTAAAAAAGTATGCATTTTATAATTTGCCTGGCCACTTAAGGAGTTCTTCAAAATGTCCAAAACTTCAAGACATTTAACAAAATGCTTATGCAATTAACTTGATATTGCACAAATTGCTTGAATGTACTCGTACTTCATTGTCATGAAATATAAGAATCCACTACTTTGATGCCCATATTGCATTAATAAAATAATTTGACAGTTTGTTACTTTACTGAACAAATTTCAGCAGATAATGTCATACAAAGCCAAAGGCTCAAAAGCATTTAATAAGAACGTAAACAGGCAATGTTCTGATAATTTTACATTTACAACACATTTTTATTCCATCTGCTTAAGAATTTTAGACTTGACAAAATGTACGGCAATTTTGACGATGAGTATTGCGTCTACTTTAATTCCCAGGAAAAAGTATTACCAATTGAATAAGATTTATTTCATAAAACAGGTCCTGCTGATTGCTATACTTTACCAATACTACCAATATTAGATATTGGGCTTATGTGTTTGATAAATCTGTTGCCTGTTAGAGACAGGTTCAAATGCTTTAAAACTTTATAAATACTCTCGCTTTGAAGTAATAAATTTCAAAGGAAGTACTGTTGATGCTAAATTCGTTTTTGCATCAAAACAGAACATTACGAGATCATAAAGTATTTATTTATTTAAGTCTCATCTATGTACAACATGCATATAAAACATATATATTATACAATATAAAACATGTACATAGGCACTATTAATAGAGATATAAAAGACTATACGCATTTTAAGTAACTAAAACTATCACACATTTATCAACAATATAGTTATTTTCAACAAACATATTATAAAACAGGTTAAAAATAAAAAGTAGCTAATCAATGCTATTCGCAAGTTAAATGTATATTAAAAAAGACTTAGAACTTGACAATAAGTAATTTGGTGCACTAATGCGCAGGATAAAAAATGGTTTTGAAAATCGATTATCATTTCTGATCAGATCAGAGATGATTAGAATAGCATTTATTATCTACATTATATTGCAAAAGCTTCATAGTACAGTTTAATAAATATCACATAAAGAAATATCTAAGAATCTGATTGAAGGAACTGAAAAGAAATAATCAGGTGCACTTATTTTATTTATTTAAAATACACTGCCTTTTATTTAAAATATTGAAACAGGTTTTGGCACAAATTCTTATAATAGACTTATTATGTGCTGTCTGATGTTTGTTTGTTTCTTTTGTTTATTGCATTATATATATGGTATTGGATAAGAACTCTAATGTTTATGCTTAAATAAAAATGTTGAAGTTAAATTTGTTGCCCGAAAGATAGATATAGTATTGACCCTGGACTTACGAACTTACGTTTATTACGATTGTTAAGCTATACTGATCACGGACATTTATTAATTGACATCTAAAACTATGTGTTGCTATTTAATACATCATTAAAATTAGTGTTTGTAACAATGCAACACGTACCTGAAGCGGTTTAGCCACAAGAAATTATCGTCTGTTGTTTAAAACTATATAAAATTTGTACAGGAATTCTAGTGAGATGATTATCTAAATAAATGACACGGCGTTAAACCCAGTAAAAATAAACTAAAGTACATTAAACACTGACCTAAAAGTCAATATAATAATTACAATTAATAATAATTACAAAAGATTTAAGTTGATAACTGAACTAATTAAAACCAAACAACTATTCCTTGATTCACAGTATTACAAGTTGTTGAATGGTATTATTGCAGCGAGTCCATATTGAATCAATATTGATTAGCCGATTAAGCTTGTATCAATGAATCATTGTAATGCAATAGTGCAAAGTATCAGAAAACTTTCTTCATCAAATGATGACTATTTGCAAATTTGAATATGCTAGAAAACGAGCAGCCTAGCAGATTAGTCCTTCGAAGCCCCTAAAACTGAAATTAGCAAACTCTACACAGGTCAGAATATCAGCTGGCCAATACTTTTCAGACTGCGGTCATAATCCCTGACTATCAGCCTATTTCCGATGCAATTATTATTTATAGAATCTTGCTCGTATATTATTTTTCTTAGAAAGCATTAAGAGTCTTTGGATAATATGCTTTTAAAGATTTAATTCAATAGGTGCATGCGCGTGCCTCGAAATATAACAGTACGTACATATGTAATTAGTTTCGATGTTTACGAGTGTCATTTAGATGCAAAGGTGTGCGCCATAGAGCAGCAATCAAAAAAAGTTACGACCAAATTTGCAGAAAATTGAACGTGGTAGTGACAACAAGACCGAACTACATTGGGTTCTGATCCGACAACAAACTTACCATGTGTTTTTGTAATGTTGTTTTTGTGACAACAGGTGAGATTGCACTATCAAATTCACCCATTAGTTTTTACAATAAAATGAATCTTTGTATTCACAAAGAACCATGTTCAAGCCACTTTATACTATAGAGCAACAGGTAAAGCTTTGTTATACTAACGCACGTGTGACTGATTTGAAATCAACGTGTTTGTATCACTTAAACTGTGCAGATTTTATAAACCATTTATTGAGTTTGGTATTCGCCAACCTTTCACCGTTAAAAAGTTGTCATCAGTTAACCAAATGTGGTGACAAGAGGGAATGTCATCAGCGATGCAAATGCTATCGAGTCAGTATTAAATTAACTCGTTTATGTGTTTGCATGCGCGAATAATGAAATCATCACTCAGACTAAACCATCTAATGTTTGCATTCATATAATTATCACAACAATATTTGAACTATCTATACGATATTGACCTTAAATTGTTGACTTCTAGACATGTGTGCATCACACATTATTGTTGAAACGTTAGGTTTTATGAAGGATTATGTGAATCCTTGCTTCATTTTCTTAAAAGGTGTTACATTTAAGATAAAATCACTTTATACATATACCTTCTCATTTGCCATTGACCTTTGACCTACACAACATGTGGACAATATTAAGCATAAACATAGTAAACTCTTGATGAAGCAATCGAATATGTTTTCATATTTCAAATAATAGTTTCAGATCAACTAATTGTTTGATTTTTATTAGTATTAACGGGGTAGGCCTATAAACCTTCTCATTTGATCAAGGTCAAGGTCACGGCAAATGTCATTTACGCATAGAGGTTTGTCAAGGATTCCATCAAGTTAATTTGAATAATAAAGAATTAATAATTGTATCTCAAATCCAAAATGATCATTCAAATAATTCAAAATGTTTGAAACAACTTTCTCATGTATGTTACCTTTACCATGACATTGACCTTGATTTTGGAGGTATATCACATGATGTAAATCAATGTCTTAACATGGTTAACATTTTAGCATGGAAAAACACTATAGTGTATCATCCTATAAGACATCAAAAGCGGTAAAAAAGTTGATTCGATTTGAGAGTCTGACTCCCAGGTGCATGCGCAGAAACGACGGCCATCAGGAATTTCGAAGTGGAAATCGTGCTTTTTGTGAATGGTAGACCATGCAAGCCATCTGTGCCAAATTTGGTGCTTGTATCACCAATTGAAAGATTGTTGCATTTATCGACCCCACTGCAATGGATTCTAAAATAAAGAGCGTAGCCAATTAATGAGGTCAAGGGTCAAATTTTGTCGAAAATTTGATTGTCCGTGGAATTACTTCACCACAGATTGACAGAATTAAACATTACACGATTTACCTAGTTAAGATAATGTGTCGCCAGTTACAATCGGGTCGATACTTCAAAGGACGTGGCCAATTAATTGGGTCAAATGTCATTTCCCTTCGACATAGTGCCAGTTGGGGATATAAACCACTTTTGTGATAGTTGTAGAGTTTAGTTATGAAGTTTTGGGAATCTTCAGGGACTAGGGTAATACCTCATACAAGTAAAATAGCACATTGCCTTTTTAGTTGTGCAGCAAACAAGAATTTGGAATTACAAAGGGCAATTACTCCAAAATTATGCAAAGGACAGTAATGGCTTTGGTATTTGCATTTTTCCCCAATGAGATCTATTCGGCAATGAAGTTTCAAACTGTTAGTTTCAATACCTTGAGTGTTATGCCCAGACAAAAATTAAGTATGAACATACAAATGGAAAACCTCCAAAATTATGCACAAGAGGGTTATGCTTTTTGGGCACTGCGCCTCCTTACAATGAGATCTATTCAGTTATGAAGTAACCAGTTGATATCTACTATACTTGAAGAGATGTCCTGCACTTGCATAATTACAGAGGGCAATAACTCCAAAACTATGCTAAAGACTATGTCAGGCGATCCAAAAAGGACATTAACTCCTAACACAGGCAAGACACAGTTACAGTTCTTGTGTACTGCACTTCTACTTGATGAAATCTATCTACATACAAAGTTTCACCTCAATATACCTCTTGCAGTGTCAGAGTTATATCCCGGACAAAGTTAAAAGTATAAAAAATAAAAAGGGGCAATAAATCTAAAGTCAGGCAAGGCAGATATACAGTTCGTATGCACTGCACTTTTACTTGGTGAGATCTAAGTTCACAATCCGGGGTCTGCACATAAATAAATGCATCCACATGGAGCGGACGGACCCTCATTAAAACCTATCAAAACAAAACATAAATTTTGAGGCATAGCAATGGAAAGCGGAAATGCAGTGTAGTAATTGTTTAATGATTTTCCAAATTGCTTAAATAAACAAACCTTCCTTGAAATGCAATAATTAATTGCTCATGATGCAGATATTTCATTAATTCACTTAGACCACACACATGCAAAGAAAAACGAATACATAGCGATAAAATTATATAAACATAAACATATTTATTAAGAACATTAAAAAACAACTGGTATTTAAAACAAGAGGACCATGATGGCCCTTTATCGTTCACCTGAGTATCCAAGATGACCCATGTTCGAACTCATCCAAACAATTACCTAGACGAGCATCCTGACCAAGTTTGATGACAAATGAGTAAAATTTGTCTTAACTAGAGTGTTCAAAGGGTTTTTCTATATTTGGACTGAGTGGCCTGGTTTTTTTACCCCAGGTAACCCATATTCAAACTTGACCTAGAAATCATCAAAAAATCTTATTTCCAGATTATTTGGTCAAAACAGTAGCTACTACAGTGTAAACATGTTTTTTTCTATTTTAAGCTCCACTGACCTAGTTTTATTTGAGATAACCCATGTTCGAACTCATCCGAGGAATTACACAGAAAAACATCCTGACCAAGTTTAATGACAACTGAGTAAAATATGTGACCACTAGAGTGTTCACAAGGTTGTGCTATATATTTGGGCTGTGTGACCTAGTTTTCAACCCCTGGTGACCCATGTTTAAACTCATCCGAACAGTCACAAAGACAAGCATCCTCACAATGTTTGAAAAGAATTGAGCTTAAAATGTAACCACTTGAGTGTTCACAAACAATTGTTTACGGACGACGGACGCCAGCCATTCAACAATCCTAAAAGCTCCTGAACAATAGCTCAGATGAGCTAAAAAGCGCCAAAAATGGTCCTTTATATCTCACCTGAGTTCTTTTGATGTTTTCACGAATCAGAGTAAAATCAATTTACAGGATATCAGGATATATTAGAAGCCACTAGAGTATTATCAAGCTTTTTTATGTTTAGCTCTTGTGACCAAATGTTTCATCGAAGATGACCCATGTTCGAGCTCCTTTGAGCAAATACCTAGAAAAATATATTGCGAACAAAGTTAGGTGGCAATTGAGTAAAAAATGTGACCACTAGTGTTAAGGGTTTTCCATATCTGGGCTGTTTGACATAGTTATGGCACTATATGACCTATATTGTACTTGACCTAGAATTAACCAAAACAACCTTTCTGATCGATTTCTATGATATTTTGATCAAAGCAGTAGACACCAGAGTGTTAACAGGATATTAGTATTTTTAGCTACTATAACCTAGATTTTCATCAGTAATTATCCAAACGATCACCTAGACAAGCATCCCAACAAAGTTTGATAATAATTGAGGCAAAATTTTGACTACAATAGTGCTAAAAAATGTAGACGTACGACACACGACAGGCACTGGACATCCACCGATTCATAAACCCACCATGTGCTAGCTATGGTGAGCTATAAATCAGCGTAAATCATAAATAACCGGTATTTAATACAAACTAAAAATTTAAAATAGTCTTGGCATAAGACATATCCAACTTTGCATCTTTCAATATTGAATCGTCAGAATCACGACATTGATTAACTCTTTTATTAAAACAATTTTGATGATTGCACACAATAATGTATGTAAAAAAAACACAGTCTGTCAGAAAAATAAACAAGCAGGGGATCCAGGATTTTTTTTCTGGGGGGTCCGAGCTTTTCTGGGGGGTCCAATCTTTCGAACTACTACCACATTATACATATTTTAAAGAATATTGCAATATTTATAATAAAAACTGCATAATCATTAAATCTATGTTAAGCACCGGGAAAAATGCTTCATGCTACTTAAAAATGACTTTCAGTCAAGAAATACACCAATGGTTAGGTGAATTTTGTAAATTCAAGGGGGAGGGATACGAACCCCCCTGACCCCCCCGTTAGATCCGCCTATGACAAGTAAAAATAAAACATAACACTTTTTAGTGTGACTATAGAATCATACGATACGGGTCTATTTTTCTCCGACAAGAGGGTTGTAACCATGCGTAATTGTAATAATACGGTAAAGTTCCGTTATTAAGACCAGCAAAATAGATGGTCTTAATAGCGAAACGGTCTTATTATAGAGACCCTTTTGTTCACAAATTAAGCATTTGGGTCACAATAATTGTCAAAAATCGCATGATTTGGAAATAACAAAAGTGGTCTTAATAGCGGAACTTTACTGTAGTGCATTTTATTCTCTGTATAAAGCAGACAATCGCAATGGCATTGAGTAATGGATTTAAAACATTCAGAGGGTTTTAGGTGGAATTCTTTAGCTGTATAACGAATAATTCTACTTAATTCATTTTTGACAATGAAATGATTGTTTTCATGGAATGTCGTTAATTGTGCTGTCTAAACAATGAAGCTGATAGAGTCAAAATTTTCATGATGAAATATTTATTCTGTACGAATAATTAGTTCCCACTGTTTGAATTTTGATTATTAAATGGTTTAGAATTACGTTGTTTAATAAAAGGTTTACAATATTATGTTCATCAAATATTCATAACATCTAAAGTTGGCAAAACAAAAGCCACAGTTTTTCAAATTTACATAAAGAACATATTTCATTAATTTTTCATTCACTTGCGCATTGAGCAATTATCAGAATGTCCCTTTGCGTCGCATAATTATGTTCAATTGTGACTATATTTTCAGAGATATTTTTATAATTATTGTTCAGTAAGCAAATTCGACAACTAACATAATTTTACACAAAATCGTAGCTGTTTTATAAATGAAATTAAATTCATGAAAACAAAACTTTATAAAATGATCGATCAAATTTCACATTGAAGTTGATGAAATATATCTCGACCAGTTGTTTTTATGATGTGGAGCTCTTATACTCTTATACTCGTAAACCAATGATAACGTTTTAATTGCGGTCACGTGATGCAGTATTATAATTATGGTATACTTGTATATAAGGTAAAATTGAAATTTAGTGGTAATTTTATTGCACCCAGTGAAGGCAAGAATAGTTTCACTTACACTAAACATTTTAAATGCTAAATACATTGATAGGGAAATTTTGTGATAGTTTATTACTGGAGGAATATTGAAATAATAAACTTGAAATTGGTCAATTAAAATACTTTGACATTACACGCACTGAAGTGAAATCAGTTAGTTTGGGTATATTTATACTTATTTTTAATCTAAGAGCTAAAACGTCTAAACAAACAATAATGGGATCAGAGAGGACACTGCAATTGACATTTGGAACATTTCTGTCGTTTTTGTTGCCGTGTCTATCAGTGAGCGAGTACAATACTACGATTACAACTACAACGGATCTGACACAATACGAGAATGATTCTTTTGAAGTAATTACACATGTAATCGAATTAATTACTCTTCCATATCCTCCGTATCATATTGATTCAACGGAATGTTTACAAGACATTTATACATGTAACAGCATTAAGTCGTTTAATATAAAACAAAAAAGTTGTTCTTGTGATAAACTATGTGGAATTTTCAATGATTGCTGCCCAGACATGGAACCTGTACCTACAATCCAACTTTCGTCTAATCAATTTTCGTGTACTTCTTTATCGGACGTAGATATTATGTTGGTGACAAAATGTCCGGCTAATTGGGCAGACGATCAGACGAGAACACTTTGTGAAAACAGTACACACAATGACGACATAATGTCTAAAGTTATTGTATCCGACAAAACAATTGAAGAGCTTGCCTTTAGAAATATGCATTGTGCAATGTGTAATAATGTGTATGACTTTATATTTTGGATACCCATATTAACCTGTCCGGAGCACACAAATACTAATAGTAGCTCTATACGCACTGGGATAGATATTTCATCATGTAAATTGTCCTTTGATACAACTGAAGAGATATATCAAACACGAGATTGTGTTCTACAATCTAGCCATGTAATATCAAAATGTTCTGATTTTAATGACACTGATGTTGTAGAAAAGTGTGAACATGGGAAGACACTATTAGTCCGCATCCTATTTGTTGATGCTACATATAAAAATAAATACTGTGCTATTTGTAATCGGCACCATACACATTGGCTTACTTGTTTTAAACTAGAAATCATAGCTCCTCCCACTTTGCCTTTGTGTAGGTTTTGCACCGCAGGTCCTATCGCGACCATTTATTCATTCCGAATATTGGTTGACTTTAACAGCAAAACAAGTATAAGAGAAGACCTATTGGGTGATGGTTTAAGTGACAAACAGTCATTTCTGAAATGTGAACATAACCAAATATTTGATCCCATTACTGGAGAGTGTAGGAACTTCATTTGCCCGGTAAGAACACGGCAATTTGAAGGTAAATGTATACCTGTAGAACCACCGCATGCTATAATCGATCAAAATGGTAGTACAACTTTCAATTTCACGTCAACTGACCGTTGTGCCTATAGTAGGGTAGACCCACAAGAGGTTGAATATCTGAATGAAACAAATCAAATCCTTTTTCGACAGAAAATTTATAACAAAAGGGAATATATTAAAAATGGTAGCGATTTTTTCTTGTGTATTAATACAAGTGTACCATTTCATAACGGACACTTTTTACAAGCAAGTGATGAACTTGAAAGATATTTGTCATTTATTGGACTAATTATGTCTATATTTTCATTAATTACTACTATACTCATTTATGTAAAATTCTCTGAACTTTTAAATACCCCAGGCAAAAATCTTGTATCATTATGTACGTCATTGTTTCTAGCGCAAATTTTATTTTTGTTATCACCAAAATTTTCACATATCGTAATTGCATGCCAGGTGTTCGCTATTTTGATGCATTATTTCTTTTTAGCTGCATTTTCATGGATGAATGTAATTGCATTTGATTTAATGATGACATTTTCAAACACTATTGGTATCGATCATCGAGCCCGATCCCCAAAAAAGAAATTTATTATGTATAGTTTATATAGTTGGATTGTCCCACTCATACTTGTGTTTTCAGCTATAATTGTTGATTATGTAATTGATAGTGATACTATACAAGAGTTTAAACCACGGTATGGACAGGTTGGATGTTGGATATCATCCAATCATGCCTTGTTACTGTTCTTTGTAGGACCTTTGGCGCTGTTAAAATTATTTGATTTTATTGCATTTGGATTTATAGTTTTCTTCATTACGAAAGCAAAGAGACAAGGAGCAAGGGCAAGAAATGAAAATAATTCATGTACATTTTTCATTCACTTGAAATTATCTTTGGTAATGGGATTAACATGGGTGTTTGCGTTTGTGGCTAATTTTGGTGGGAGTTCTGTGCTATGGTACTTGTATATTATATTCAATACGTTACAAGGTTTGTTTATTGCTATTAGTTTTGTTTGTACAAGGAGAGTTTTCCGGCTAATAAAGTCTAAATACAGTCTGACGACATCAAAAATAAGTTTACGTTCAACGTCAACGCAAGGTACATCTTTAAGGCTTACGCAATTGAAAATATCTTAAAAGAATGCTATTTTGTTTAAGGTGTGTCATTGTTTTAAAGCCCCATTAGGCCATGCCATACCGGAATTTTGTTAAGCGTCCGCGTGCGCGTAGGTTTTAAAGTTCTAAATCCAAAAAACAAACAAAATTGTTGGTGATTTATATTTCACCGAGTGAGATAAATAACATTTTTTTCACGAGTGGCGTATCCACGAGTAAAGATGACATTTTCTGAGCTCACGAGTTGAAATATAAATCGATCTTACACCGATATCGGTGAATATTCTATTTCTTTCATGCTTTTCACATGAACAATAATGCAATCATGACATTACCTGTGCCAGTTCATGGACTGACTGAACAACAAACTATAAAAGTGACAGAGCGAAAAAAAAGTAGTTCTAGTGTATCCAATTTAGCAGAACGGTAAAGTACGAAACTATCGCTTTTGATCCCAATTATGTATAAAAAATCTCCTTCATGTGCAATCGCGTGATTGCCGTATAAACTTAAGTTGTGTGTCGGCTGGACTTGTAGGTTTTCCCTTTAAAAATCAGTTAGCAAAAGGATCGCTTTGTTGACATTATCTTGAACTAGGGGTGTTACAATTCGGTAAAAACCATATTGCAATTTACAATGTATTGCAATACATGACACCTGTATTGCAATATATTGCAATACATATTGTTCTTTGTGCATACATGCATAGCATGTATTAATGCACGTGCATCGTTTTAATTTGATAAACATTGTACAGAGATATCTGTATTTTCAAATGATCTACACGTATTATGCAAATGTTTGAATAAGTTAGAAAAATGATTTTGAATGGACTTTCCAAGATAGTTATTTTCTCACTGAACGAAAATATTTCAAGTTTCTGAACACATTTTTACATTTATTCAAACATTTAAATTCCAGTCTCTGATAAAAACAATCAGTATCACAATATCATAACTAAAAACCGGTTCAGAGAAAAACGAACCGGTTAAAACCCGTCAGAAGTCACATTGCAATGTAAACCGTTGTATGGGTTAACCGTTACATCCCTTTTATCTCCTGGTTAGCATCAACCTTTTTGTCACCATTGAACTTGCATACATGATGTTGTAAATAGCTGTAGCTTGTCTGTTTCCTTGAAAAAAGTAGTCTGTCATTTTTTTGTATTTTCACCCTACTACTACTGAAATTATAAACCGATGTTTCCATCGTATATTTTTATCGAATAACTCAGCATTTCACCGTAAAGCATAAAAGAAAAATAAGAATAAGTTAAAATGCGTCTTCTAGTCGACAAAAAAGTATTCCAGTCTCCATTATATCTCCTAGTTAGTGTAGAAAATTCTAGGCTAGAACGAGACTGTTTGTTTCTTTGTTTTTGTTGGGTTTAACACCATAGCAACGCATTGAATAGGACATATAACAGCGGTCAGTCAACCCACTCACTATTCCTGGAAAAGCTAAATTTTTGGATTTAGCTTTTAACCAACTACTTAGCACATACTTTCATCAGTGACTGACTACTGCCCAACATAATTAAGAATCAATGGTAGGAGGGAAAATGGCCGTAGACATAATTTCATAACCATGCTCTACGAAAGTATGCCCTGCCTAGGAATGTTTTTAGAAAGTTTTTCCTTTAAATTGTTTTTACATATTTTTATAATTTTGTAACAATGCAATGTCATTTAAATGTACTGTATATTGTGTCTTGTCTTAATAAAACATTTGTTATAAAATTGCTTTTATTTTTATATACCTAGTATCTGTGTGATGAAAGGCGCTTGACGTTGAAATTGCCATTCCAGGTGGATTCCACGTGGTAGCAGAACCCATGTAAATGTAACAGGCAAGTATTAAATAGTTAATACGTTCTGTAAAATGTCTAAAAAGTATGGATTTTATGATTTGCCTGGCCACTTAGGGAATTCTTCAAAATGACCAAAACTTTTAATGTATTTAACAAAATGCTTATGCAATTAACTTGATATTGCACAAATTGCCTAAATGTTGTTCATTGTCATAAAATATGAGAATCCACTAATTTGATGCCCATATTGCGTTAATAAAATAATTTGACAGTTTGTTACTTTTACAGCAGATAATGTCATACAAAGCCAAAGGCTCGAAATCATTTAATAGAACGTAAACGGGCAATGTTCTGATAATTTTACATTTACAGCACATTTTGATTCTATCTGCTTAAGAATTTAAGACTTGTCAAAATGAGATATAAAAGACTAAACGCATTTTAAGTAACTAAATCTATCACACATTTATCAACAATATAGTTATTTTCAACAAACATATTATAAAACAGGTTAAAAATAAAAAGTAGCTAATCAATGCTATTCGCAAGTTAAATATATATTTATTAAAAAAGACTTAAAACTTGACAATAAATAATTTGGTGCATTAATGAGCAGGATAAAAAATGGTTTAGAAAATCGATCATTATCTCTGATCAGATCATAGATGATTAGAATAGCATCGATTACCTACATTATATTGTAAAAGCTTCAGTGTACAGTTTAAAAAATATCATATAAAGAAATAGCTAAGACAATGAGACAACATCTGATTAAAGGAACTAAAAAGAAATAATCAGGAGGGCTAATTTTATTTAGTTAAAAGACACTGCCTTTTATTTGAAATATTCAAACAGGTTTTGGCACAAATTCTTATAATAGACTTTAATTTGTGTTGTCTGTTGTTTGTTTGTTTCTTTTGTTTATTTACATTATATATGTGGTATTGGATAAGAACTCTAATGTTTATGTTAAAATAAAATTGTTGAACTTAAATTTGTTGCCCGAAAGGTAGATATAGTATTGACACTGGACTTATGAACTTACGTTTTATTACGATTGTTAAGCTATACTGATAACGTACATTTATTAAATGACATCTAAAACTATGTGTTGCTATTAAATACATCATTAAAATTAGTGTTTGTAACAAGGCAACACGTATCTCAAGCAGTTTTGCCACAAGAAATTATCGGCTGTTGTTAAACTACAGTACTGTACTAAGTTGTACAGGAAATCTAGTGAGATGATTATCTAAATAAGTGAGGTCTGAAAGTTTATTAGGTCTTAGTCAAGCAGGACTTGAGGGTTGTAAAAGATGGTGGTATTTCTATCATACCTCGATACACCACCACAGTGGACATCATGGTTATCATACTGGGATACATGTAAAGTACACGAATACTTGAATGTTTATTTGTGTATATCTTCAAAGCATTTGTACAAATAAAATGTACATTCATTTTGTGTTTCGAATATAAGACATGAGGCGCGTTGCCTAAGCATATCGCTGGGTATCGCTACGTAGCAAAATAATAGGAAACGACTTGCTACAAGATATCGCTTCATTTCGATACGTAGAGAGCAAGCGTAAAAAATCTTCGCTACCCAAGACCGATGTTACAAATCAAAATGGCTGCCTCCGCAGTATTGTGACTTCCTGTTTTCAGACAATTTGTTTTTTATGTTTGACTGTCCAAAGATGAATTGAAATTAATAAATGTTTGTAATTGGTAATATAAACATATATTTTGCAATGATTCTATAATTTTTAAAGACTTGTTTTGTTGGAAATCGCCCTGAAAACATGCAATTGCAATAAGCGCTTTGTGTATATCAGCACAGGCCGCCATCTTGGTTTGTGACGTAAATAGCAAGCCGTTTCTTATGAAGAAGAGCTGCAAGAAAGCGCTTTTTCATAGTGATTCAGAGCGAAATCGTTAGGCAACGGGCACCATATTTCACTGATATTTATACAATTTTCCTCCATTGATATATTGAGAAGTTTCCGGCTTTGTGGAAGGGTGAGTGAGTACTGGTTGTAGACAAGGGTCTAGGAAAGCTAGGTTAGGTGCGCTGGACGCCGTAAAATGACCTAAATTGTGTTGACACGGCGATAAACGCAGTAAAAATAAATAAATAGATAGAAAGATAGATAGATACTTTATTCAATAAACATAAGGCATGACGCCCATCAGTTTACAAGTTATGCAAGTATTTCAACAATAAATACAATACAAAAGTGAATTTACATATGGTATGAAAACGTTAAATTTTATAAATCGGCAATGGCGTATAAACATAAATACAAATACAGTTATGGGGAGAAAAGTGCAAAACACAATCAAGCAATAATCAGTTAAAGAAGAATATTGGAACATATTCAAACACATACAACACTGTCTGGTATTTTAAACTTTTGTAAATATAAACAGCTAAATTTTGAATAGTATTAGAATCGATAGATGAAAGTAGTTGTATAAATTTCGGTATATTTGGACGTTTGCAGAGGTAACAATCTATATATTTTTTCTAAGACTTAAATACAATGAACATTCTAATATAAAATGAAATCTTCTAAAATTCCACAAAGTTTAAATTTACGTTTGTCTCGATGTACTTTATTCCAACACCCTACTTAATTCTAATCTATGGCTTGACAATAATAATCTAGTAAAGGAAAATCTATATTTTTGTATGTTAATAAAAAACCCATTTAACAATGATTTAAAAGTCAATATAATTATGACTACAGGACAAAAATACGCAAAAGAAAACTTTTCAATATTATTTCGAATCAATTATATTTATGTAATGTAAATTCAGTTATCGTACAATTATAGTTCTATTGCATTAACCTGTCACAACTTAAATAATTACACGGTCACTGAATCTATTTTTTCAACCCCTTTCGAACGTGTTATTTCCCCGATATTCAAAATCGTCGCATATATAGTTAGATTAACAATAATTAATATGGATTGGTGGCTCAATGGTTAAAAAGAGGTTAAATAATAACACATTCAGTGACCGTGTAATTATTCAAGTTGTGACAGGTTAATATAATAGAACTATACTGTAATCGAACAACAGCATGAAAATTTCAACTTCAAACTAATACAAAACGGTATGGGTAAGCAACTTAAAAAATGCACCAATGAGCACTTTTAAGTTTTACAGTTATTTCAAAGACAGTGGTGGTGGTAGGTATGTACCTTTTCTTTAAATAGTACTCAAACAATTAAAATTGTGAGGAACGCAAGTAGTTTTACTAAAATTAATGATCATTCGATCATTTACTATAGCTAGTATCAGAATGTTAATGAATTAATTATTGATGATTTGCAATGTCCTAAGATAAATGTATCTTAAATCCAAAGGTAAATGTGGGTCTTTATAAGTTTATATCTTAAAACACGATGACATCCAAAGATATTTGGGAACTGTAAAGTTGCCTTCTAATTACAAACATTTTATGTTGATAACTGAACTCATTAACACCAAACAACTAAAAAACATGATTTTGTTTTATCAAATATTCCATGCCGCATTTGTTGCAACTTTAGAATTGCCACTTTAGAGAAATAAAAAAAACTTTACAAACTTGCTGCAATAACACCATTCAACAACTTGTAATACTGTGAATCAAGTTGTTGAATGGTGTTATTGCAGCGAGTTTGTAAAGTGTTTTTATTTCTCTGAAGTGGCAATTCTAAAGTTGCAACAAATGCGGCATGGAATATTTGATAAAACAAAATCAGGTTTTATGTTCAAAAGTTTTTATTTTGTGTATGGAAATATTGATGAATATTAACAGTTCTCCGAAAGAGATGATTATTACGGTACCACATTTGAACATTTTCAAATTAAAATGTGTTCACAATTATAATATTATGTATATTTCATGAATAATGATAAAAAAATGTTATATATACTATTTCAAAGAAAATACAAAAGTAATAGAATAAAAAATGATGAAAACTTAACATCTGTGATAGACAACATTGGCAATAGATTACCATTGAGAATTTTACACACAATTTTGTATTACATGATTACGTAAAAATAAAATATAATTATAATTTTAGTAACAACATTTTTCGTGCACGGTAAATGTAACAACAATCCCCGTATATAAAGTTCTGACTTTTTCCATGTCAACAAAAAGAATAGTGTCATGAAATTTGATGTACTATAGAGCTTTCGAATATAAGAATATACATGGCACATATAAAAACAAAATGTAACGCGTCTGCGATTCAATTTGTAGATCAATGTAAAAACAATGTAAATTTCCTATGCTTTTCGTTATAAAAAAACATCGAACATCTTTAAGATGCTGTAGACTAGATCAATATTATAGTCATGATTATATCTAAATCTACGTTAATACAGAATGTCAATATACATGTTTATTATATGCTTTTCAGTGGAATATAGGAATGTGTCGGTGAAATAAAAATCGATATTTCACTGTTTTGAAACAATGTAAATATATTTGTTATTTTTCACTGTTTGGAGCCACGCGCCGTACATCTAATGACGGACTACTTTTTTCAACTGTAAATCGATAACCATACAAATATTGACAATCATACATCAAAATTCAGTGAATGTGCATTATATGAAAACTGCCCATCTAGGCTAATTAGTACTAGCATGTTAAATAACATAATTGAACTAAGTGATAGATAATTATTAGTACATGTATTACTCACAGTCACATAAGCACATTTTTTCCGTTAGTGTTAAAGCCGAGTAGGAAGGTCCAAATCCATAATTATTCTCGGATATGAAGAATGCTGGCTACAGGCAGTTCAGAACAACCTAAGATATAACTAGTCAGTGATTTAAAGCACACTCACAAGCTATATCATAGATAAATAACGACCACATCTGGTTCCAAAATATCTGTTATTTTCATTTTTCTCTGAGCCTTCAAGTCAAACAATCGCCGTGATGATCAACAAAAACATAATCAAAAGAGTCAGAATAATGTCCGACAATGAGTGTGACTAAGCAAAACAAAAACTTGATAAAATTCGATTTGACTTCAAATAAATTCCTTATTATAGAACTCTCTACAATCACGTTTGGACGCGCATCAGTTTCAATGTAATATTTTTTGTTCATACTAGTGACGTAATGAAACCTCGTATGACGTCACTGATAGCGTGGCTTCACTTAATTTCATACACGATATTTTTTGTATTATAGGTTTTAAACATTAATTGTGGTTTTATTTAGTCAAACTGTAAATAAATTGTCAAATATTTACCTATTTTCATTTTTTCAACGTACTTAATGATTAAAAAAAGTAACAGATGAATGGGCCTTTTCTTATAGCGTACACTTATTGTAATGCGACGTTGAGGCACCCGACTGAGAGGAGGCGCCATAGAGGGAATGCATAACATACTTAAGCAATAAATAACACAAGTTTGAAGCATATAATAAACAGAAAAATTGTTTAATTTGGTGTAAGCTCGATTTTTATTTCACTTTTGTGTTAAGGATAGTATATTTTCACTCGTGGTTATGCCACTCGTGAAATATTGCATTTGTAGCTTACTCGTGAAATAACACTCGATCTCACACCGAAATAAACAAATATCCTCTAAATGTTTATTAATCACATAATAATTTTTATACATTTATACATTTAAAGAGTTGATTATAATTATACTTTACTGTACCTTTCTTGGAAAATTGTATCTTTCAGACTTTTAGGAAAAGTATTTAAAAATAAAAGCTCATACATAATAATATAAAATACATTGTAAATTTTTTACGACGAGCATCGTTCGTACGAGCATATATAATACGGGTCCAAAGTAATGCAGAACGAAAATGCCAACAGCAAAATTTTACTGTTATAGTTTATTACATAATGTATTGATTAATCGAGCGAGCATACATGAAACGTAAATTACAAGTTAAATGTTTAAATATTTCTTGTAAGCTTAAACGAACATTTTGTTAAATCGCACAAAGCATCATCTCTTTCCATGTACACGTTTAGTTTAAACATTTTGCTAATAATCAAAACCACACACATATAAAAATAACAAATACAATGCACTAAAATCTAAAGGAAAGAAAGCAAATCTATAAAATACCAAATAATCCACAAACAATTCCTCTTAGATCATTCTTAATCATAAATCCAAGATTATCGTCTGAACCATATCCCCGGCGTTCAAAGTCTACCAGTTCTAGGAAAAATAATATTAATCGCTAGTTTACATGTAATTCTTTCATGGCATACCTATTTGTGGAATGAGATCGATTTTCTGAATTTGGCGTTGCCATGTTACATTTTTTCCTGATAAGTCTGAATAACCTTTTAGTACAGATAAAACTGACCGCAATAAACAAGCCTTGTAAAATATTAAATATGATAAACAAATACCATAGAATTGGGCTTCCTCCAAAATTAGCGATAAACGCAAATACCCATGTTAAGCCCATCACCACAGACAATTTTACGTGAATAAGAAAACTACATGAGTTTGATTTATTTCGAGCCATTGCTCCTTGTCTCATTGATTTTGTTATATGGAATACAATGAAGCCAAAAGCTATAATATCAAATATTTTAAACAATGCCAAAGGTCCTACAAAGAACAAGAGCAGGCCATAATTTGATGAAATCCAACATCCATCCTGTCCATAAAGAGGTTTAAACTCTTCAATAATATCGCTATCAATCACAAAGTCGACAATGACCGCAGATAACACAATCATGAGTGGGACAATCCAACTATATAAACTGTAAATAAGAAATCTGTTTTGTGCTGATCTAGATCGGTTACCTATGCTAAGGCCTTGAGAAAATGTCCTATAGAAGTCTAAGGCAATGACATTCATCCATGTAAATGCAGCTAAGAAAAAATAATGTGAAAGTACCGCAAACACCTTACATGCAATAACAATATGAGAAACATTTGGCGACAACAAAAATAAAAGTTGTGCAAATGATAAGGATATGCATAAAGAAACAAGATTTTTACCAGGTAAATTTAAAAGTTCAGGAAAAATAATATATATGATAATTGTAATTGTTAATGATATAATAGAAATTATAAGTCCAATAAAAGACAAAATCGGCGCGATATGACCTTTCGGTGCGCCGTAAAACCCAAACAAACAAACAAAAGACAAATATCCTTCAAGTCCATCACTTGCTTTTAAATAATGTCCGTTATAAGAAGGTACACTTGTATTTATACACAAGAAAATATAACTACCATTTCTAATGTATTTACTTTCATTGTAAACTTTCTGTCGAAAAACGATTTGATTTGTTTCATTCCGATATTCGACTTCATCTGACTTCACTTTTGTTAAAGCGCAATTATCTGTCGACGTGAAATTAAAAGTTGCACTTCTATTTTGCGATGACGACGTGAAATTAACGATATCGCTAGAGTTAGGGCTTTGCTTAATTAAATCTTTCTGCGATTGAAGAAGTATACATTTTCCTTTAACTGGTTGGCTATTTATTGGGCATTTTATATCTCTGCATTGGTTAGCGAATGGATCAAATATTTGATTATCTTCACAAGACTGTTGGGTTTCCTTATTAAAGTCCACAATCATACGAAATGAAAAATGTTTAGGACTGTAATGTAGCTCGGATTGAGTCATGTTCTTTGCACACATTAGCTCGGACTCTTCGTAACCATTGCATATTGCGCAATATTTGTTTTCAAATTTTAAGTAGTCCTTGTAGAAGACTAAAAAAGTTTGTCCATCTTTGCATCTTTCAACATTATCTGTATCGTCAGAATTAAGACATTGATTAACTCTTTTATTATAGCACTTTCGATATTGTCCATGATAATGTTTGTAAGAAAGAAAGCACTTTGCTGGTTCTTTGATAACTGTTTCTGTAGTAGTAGAATCTTCGGATGAAGAATAGTCATAATCCTTGGATGTTGATGGATTGTTCTCCTTGCAATGTATATCAGCCATCCAAAACTGATAATCGTACACATAATTACACAAAGCACAGTGCATATTTTTAAATAAGCGCCCTTCCATTGCAATATCCGAAACTATTAGTTCGGCCATCATATCTCGATTTTGTCTCTCAATTTCACAAAGTGCTCGTGTCCGATCGTCCGACCAATCAGCGGAACATTTTGTCACCACTGTCATGTATCCTTTTCCAATAACATATTGACAGGAAAATTGGTCACCAGCTAATTGCAATTTATTTGAAGAAATGTAATCAGGACAACAATCATTTAACAGTTCACACAGATCATCATTGATACAATCTAATCCGTCTTGAATATGACGATACTCAAAATTCTCCACATATAAGTCAGACAGCTCTTGACAGCGATCAGAGTTAATGTCTGTTTCAACAGTCCATTCCAGCCACTCACGTGGTTCCATCCAATTGGCAGGCTCAGTATCATGGGCTTTAGCACCATACAAACAAACAAATACAAATTCTAGTAAATATATCAAACGATGTGCCTGTATTGAATTCATGGTCAATCTCGTTTTTATTTGCTTGATGTAAGCAAATGAAACGCTTATGATCAATGAATCATACGCTAAATTATTGAAAATATAATTCTGATAGTTAATGATCAAATATCGAAAAACTATTGCAACTTCAGAAAAAATGATAAAACTTCAAAAATTTTAAAAAGTCTGTCCTCTAACACATTTTAATTATCAATTAAATTTGTTTTGTTCGTTAGTAATCGTCAAACATTTAAAACACGTACCGTATACTGATGTGAACAGCACTGACTAATTCTATAAATATATGTTAGCATAACAGTTTCCAAGATCTTAACCCATTGATTTAACCACGTTTGAATATTTCTGTATTAATTATATACCATATTTGTCGTTGGGATAAAAATCATTGTATTGGAATAACTTACCCAGGAGTGGTTCTATAAAAAATGTATGAACGCATTTAAATATTTTAGAATGCCAAATGTATTTAAAAGCAAATATTTCATATTAGAATATTTTGATTGTATCAACATGACAACGCGAGCTTACAAAATATAATTAAGCGCTGTCAAGTACGATCAAATAGTGTTTTGTATATAAATGGATAACAAATGTTGATTTCATTAAAAAAATATTGGAATCTCCTATACACAAAGAATGCCATTTTCAATCAACTAACTCCTTTGCTACTCATTATCAGCTGGCTAGTAATTAAAGGTACTCATTCACAGATTTCAACTTAAAAATCAACATTTTCTGAAACTATCAAATTTGTTTGAAAACATTTTTTAGCAGAAAAGTAGTGATAAATAATGACAGTTTTGCTGCAAATTGACATACAAGTACAAATGATTGTGTTTCAAGTAGTAAAATTCTGCCCCGTATGTCACGGTATAGACAATTTTGGTGCATTTTTGTAATTTTGTTGCATATTTTTTGCAATCTTATAGGTCAATTTGTCCTAAAATATTAAGACTTGGAGTGTCTAATATTTTGACACAATTACAGACGCTGAATGGTATTTTGAAAATATTGAAAAATCTTAACCAAATCAGTGAACTAGTACCTTCAATCTTAGAGAATCTAGCCATATTACGTCATTTATTTATTAATTACATTGAATCCTATAGTCAACTAGATTTAGACACTTTGGATATAATACGGACTATGCACAATTACTGTTACAGCTTAGCAGTTTTGTAAAACATTACACTTTCTGGTCTGAAGTATTTCAGTATATAAGACTATATTTTCATAATAAAGGGTTAACTTACAGTATTTATAGTATGGAGAATGTTTTCAATTCTTCATTATATTAACGAAATGCAAAATTACCATGTAGATGAGATGAAGCTTAACGTGAATTCCTAGCCGACTGGTAGAAATAATTTAATTTAGTTGAACAATTCATATTTTATACCTTAATCGTTTCATTAACTTAGTTAGCAATAATAAATTATTCACAGATGGCATTGATGGTGCAAGGAATTTACTCACTCAAATGTTTACTATTAATGATTAGTTTGTACGCTTTAAGATTACCGGTGAGTGCTGTAATTATGTTAGCCGCCCAGCTAGCTCAGTTGTTAGCCGCAAGTCTACTGATCTAGGGTTCGTGGGTTCCATTTCCGAGCGGGGTATACTTTCGCGGAACTTGGTGATGAAATTATTTCTACGGCCATTTTCCCTTCTACCAATGATTCTTAATTACGTAGGGGAGTTGTCAGTCACCGACGTAAGTTAGCGCTTAGTAGTTGGTTAACAGCTAAATCCAGAGATTTAGCCTTTCCAGAAGTGAGTAGGTTGACTGACGGCTGTTATACAATATGTTGCTATTGCGTGAAACGGAAATAACAAACAAACAAGCTGTAATTATGTTAAAAATAAATTCTTAGTATTAAAGGCAAAATAAGATACTAATTGTGAGAAGTGTAAAACAGAAGTAAGAAAAGTCACTTAAATTGTCTATTTAAGTTAATAGATAAATATATATAAAATCAACATCTTTCAATCAACATTTGTATGTAAAATTTTCAGTAAAATTGTCATCAACTTGTACACTGCTGGACTGCTTTAAAATGTTTTACAAATTTGAGCATTTTAGAACAGTTGATATTTAAGGTGGGTCGGTACCTTACTCGGAGGGAAAACGAAAAAAATATTATGTTCACCGATTATGATAAAAGTTACAAGCAGATACCTCCATGCTTCTTGTTTGTTTTCTTGGTAACTTTAGCGACGTTGTCGTTTATTTCACGACGTCACGGACGTCACAATAGTTCGCGCTAAAAACAGGCATGCAAGTACACTAAACCCATATATTGAAAGTATTGAATGCCTGAGGACAAATATAATTATACCAAATGTTTCTGAAATGTTGTTGAATACAAATATTTTGTTCCGATTATCTAAATATCACGTCAATCGTAAAGATTGTACATTTCATCACTGAATTTAGGGTTTTCACGTCTAATAGGTTTCACCAATTGCCAAGTTATAACGTTTATTTTCAAATTAATGCAGAACGGTGGTCAAATTCGTATTGCGATTTTTGAAAATTACACACTTTTTGTGTCATTTTAATGAATAGCGTCGTTGTAATGAAGGTAATTTTATTTTGAAAGCGATATTGTGAAAAAACTGGGAACGTTCACTTTACTTTTTTATTTCATTAAAATGACCACAAAACGTGCGTAGATTTCAAAAATCGCGATAAGAATTTGACCACCGTTTTGATTTAATCTGAAATTAATCATGATAACTCAGCAATTGGTGACTTTTTGAAAATCCTAAATTCAGTAAAATATAAATGTACATTCTTTACGACTGACGTGGTTTTTTGATAATAGGAACAAAATGATTGTAGGCAACAACATTTCAGAAACATTTTGGTATAATAATCATTGATCTCGGACGTTCAATATCTCAAATACTTGGGTTAAATGAACTTACATGCCTGTTTTTAGCGCGAACCATTGTGACGTCCACGACGTCGTGAAAAAAACGACAACATTGCTAAGGTTACCAAGAAAACAAACATGAAGCTTGAAGGTATCTGCCTGTCAACTTTTATCATAATTGATGAACAAAATATTTTTTTCGTTTCTCCTTCCGAGTAAAGTACAGACACTCCTTAAGCAGTAAACAAACAGCATTAATATAAATGAAATGAAATGAACCTACTCTCGCCGTTTAATATGAATTATTCATTTTGTTTGAAGGATTGCTCTACTGATAGTAAATTATTTTTTTATTTGTTGGCGTCGTATTCAGTCTCCATGGTTGAAAATTTATCTCAATGCTAAGTTTATCAAATATTTAAAACATCGAGAGTATTCGAACAAAAGCCATTCTTTATTCAAATTTATTTTAAGAATTTGACATGAATTTTTCTTACAACTTGTCGCATTGCGCATTTTATCAAAATGTCCTTTAACAACAGAAAAACAATGTTAGACCTAAACTAAAAATACTTTGTTAGCTCTTTACCGACCTTAATTTATGTTGAGTTGGTAGGTAGAATTATCCCTCAATTAGGTAGATTAGGCAAAACAACTTGTTTGTTTATTTATAAATTATCTTTATCTGATATTCTATGATTTCAAGTTTTTAACATGTTCTTAGAATTATCATAAAGAAACTACCGGAAAGAAGTATGATGAACGATCGTGACCAATTAAAAAACACAACAGATATTTTTCAAATATTTTTATTTGAGTTGGTGGCATTTTGGAGGGGGTTCGGTCAGTAAAGGCAGTCAGTAAAAGGCAACAAACTTAATTTTAATACACGCCTTAATTGTGACTACTTTAAATATCATATTCTGTGCAACCAAAAGTCATTAGACAGAAACATAATTAATTTCATTTACCCATAAAAAACCAATCAACCATCTAAATCAATTTAGAAATCAGCTATTTATTAAAACATATGTATAATTTACATGTATAACTTTAAATAATTCAAAGAAAAAGATACAGTAGTATCACAAGTATTCAGGTTCAATAGTTATGTATAATTGTCATAATACATGTAATACACAAAATTAATCTTAATCATTAAGTTTCTCAAGTCCTTTCTCGTAATTTAAATGCCTCAAATATATATTTTGAGGTAGAAAATATAATATCACTGTATTGATTGGTCATTATAGAAATTAATAATTGATCTGTAATGGTACAATTTAACAATTTAACCAGTCATCTTTGAAATAGCGCTGTCTTAGTTCGTTGTACAAGGGGCAGACAATCAAAAATGTATTTCATTTTCTATAGTATATATGTTTCGTTTTAAACATATTGGACAAAATCTTAAGTCTCTATCAATTTTAACATGTCTACACTTTTCAATCATTAGGTGATGACTAGAACATCTAAAGTTAAATAAAGCATGCTTTAATTGGTAATTTAAAGGTTCAGATGAATATTTTTCTGGTTCTTATACACTTTTAAACAGTTTATTTCACGGCGTCTCAACGCCGTGATATTGTGGTGGGTAGATTTTGATAGCAATGGGCAAAAGTCACGTGATAAAAAATGATAAAAATCCTTTCGATTTCCACTGCCGACAAATTTATTGTTTTTAATGCAGTCATAGTACAGCCCATTTCCGTCAAAAGTTAAATAGAAAAATCATTTTTGGGGGAATCCATATAAACAATTTTTCTTGCAACAATGCAACACACGAAAAATCAGCGTTTTATATCAACACATTTCCGCAAATCCTTTCGAATCACACGAAAAGGGGTAGGTATAAATCGCGAACCAACCGGACCAGGAGACCAGTTTAGTATACGGATACAGTTTAACAAATATGCGTATCATAATGTGTGTATAGTACATATATTATTGATATTTGCCAATATTTTATTTGAAAAGATAAGACACCAATATCGAAATTATATTTTAAGAAATAACTTTGCAGACTTTAACTATTGAAATAATCGTCGATTGCTTCATCACATATTGTTGTAAATATTATATATTTCAACTGTTAGAGCATTTATCATTTGAAAACTAATTTGATATGATTCATATATTTTAATAATATACCTTTTTTTCTTATTAGCCGACTGCATAAATAAAGAAGCGTAATCGTGTAACATTGACTCTTAATTCTTACTCTTACTGAGCTCTATTGGCGATCTTTTCTAACTATGATTAAGTGCAGCGGACCAGTTAATTTTAAGAGCATAAGAGTTACGGACCAGGGTTGAGTTCAGTAACTGCGAACGTTATAGAACGTTCCGCAACGATACATTCGGAAGTCCTCGTCCATTTGCTGCGAATAATCTCGGACATATTTGGACGCTATTTTGAAATGTCCGGCGTTAAAGTAAACAAATGTATGACCGAGGAGTTCCGAATGCATCGTTATGTAACGTACTGTAGCGTTTTGTGTAATTGAACTTGCTTCTGGTTATAGATCGAGCAGATGTAAGATTATTTTTGCTGACTTTTTTTAATTATGAAAATGTTGGTACTATATTGACGGACTATTGACCAGACGGACCAGGTAATTTTAAGAGCGTTAAAATGACGGACATTTACACCTAGGTGAAAAGCTCGCCAGTTTTTAATTTGTTCGAATGGAGTATGTTTTCTCGAGTCCGAGTGAATTCATTATTAAGAATCAAAGCACTGGAGTGCTGGAGGAACGATGTCCTGAACTTATTTTTTGATTAAAGAATATATAATTTTGTCAAATATGTAAATATTATTTCAACGTTGATGTCGTGTTTTAGATATGCACAGAACGGTGCGCACAAAAACTACCAAAATCGTCCTTAATGTATTGGCATAAGATAATCCCAGAAATTTAGTTCGACAAAGTTATCTCCCCTGACTACTCTTCAAATCCGCCATTAAGGTACTGAAAAAAATCGATATGAAATGCAGACGTAAATAAGTATATTGTTGATAATTATCACTAAGGGTCCCTAAATAGGACTCCTAGTGTTATACTGATGTATTAACAGATAAGATCATACAGATCCGACAGACAGTGGATTAACTTATTACATAACATTACATAATTGACCATCACAGAATATGACACCATATACAATATAGTTAATTATGTACAATCATGTTACTTTAACTAATTAACTTCAAAGTACTAGTTGTAAAAACATAGTCTGCTTAATTAGCGATGTAGGACTTGTTTGTGACCTGATCTTATATACATTCAAAACTGAATATTTGTATGACAATATTTTCCGTCGGATCCTAAATACATCAGGTATCTAATTAAAACGAAAATAGATGAGACTTAAACGTAAGTTTGACGATTTTTAATTGCGGAGGATTTTTCTTAATAAATTTATTGACTAAGACATAATTGTAGTTAAAATAGAACTTAAAATAATGTACAGGTTAATATGAAGAAAAAGAAACTCAACGAGAATTAATTTCAAAATGCTCAACATACTTTGCGCATCTGTCAACTACATAATATTTTGCCATGGATTGTAAAAGAGATATCTGGTTGAATTCTTATGAAATTTTATATCCTCAAAAAATTGTGACTTTATGAACACAGTCAGCTTTAAATAGCTTTTCAGTTTTAACTTATGATTTCGTAAAAAATGTTTTTTGTCGATGTGCTGGTTTGATTTAGTAAAAAATTAATACATAGCTTTTGGAGCGACATTTAGCTATTTATCAAATTAGCTTTTTGAGAGATGAGACAAATATCGCGGGTATTTTTTTGTTTGAGCTAATATTAAACTCTTTTGAAAAATGTTATTACGATTCTGATGTTATTTCACTGAAATAAATTAGGTTCTGCCAAAATTTAGATCAGTTTGGAAAATAGCAATTTTAAGCAGGAGGTCGGACATTACAAATTTTTTCTTTTTTGCTATTTTTCATCTAAATTTATCTATTTTTATGTTTTGGTTAATTTACTCTATTGTCACATAAATTCATTGATTAATATGCCTAGGTTTTATATTTTTCGAATTAATAGCAATTTTAGGAGGCGGGGACGGACTTTTTCCGACTTACTTATTTTTTTTTAAATTAGGAAATAACAAATTTTACATTATTTCAATACCTCAAGAATTCATGAAAAACTTGTGTTATCATTCATTTACACAAATCTTATGTTTTTATCATGAAAAATTTAGTAACAAAAATACACGTTTTTCTTTTATTAATAAAACCGTTACATACGCACAATTTTCATTTCCTTTAAATTAAAAAGAATACAACAAATTGTTATAGGCAATGTTTTAAACTTCGAACTTATAAAAAATGTTGATATAAGATTTTAATTAAAGTTTAATTGCTCCCATAAACAGCATTTTAAATAGGTTTAAACTAATTCTTACGCATAACACTCAAAAATGGCCATTTTTCGACACTAAAAAAATAACATAACTCTTAAACCTCTTGTGATATTGGGACATTTTTTTTTTGCTCACACAGGTCTGTAACATTAAGTCGTTATAATACAAAATATATTTTCACCATTTCAGTTTTTATTTTTCAATTTATGCCGTAAAAAAGGGACAAATACTGTGCAATAGACCTTATCTTTTATAGCTGACGGACGGATCACGTGACCACAAAAATGGCGGCGGTCTAATTTTCATTTCTGGGATTGTCTATAATACGATCATTTAATAGACCAGTTCACGGATGACGTCACAAGCACCTGCTACGAATATTTTAGCTGATTTACTGGTTGGCAGAAAGAAACCAATGTTTACATACAAAGTCATTTGATAGCAGCATAATCTTTAAATAATGATAACTTTTTTCTTTGTCGGCCGATTATTTTTATATTTATATTGATAGAAAGCTTTTGAAATTCGTATTTTTAAAATATATGGAGATAATCAAAATTTTGATTTGAAAATGAAATATAAGGAGATTTAAACCTGTCTTTTTAACAATCTACTTGCCGGTTTGAAGCAATAGGTTTAAACACTCGCCTATAAAACGATTCTGTTATGACAAATAATTTTTAAATATTCAAAATATTAATTTCAACGCCTTTCTAGTGATATAAGATACAAAATTGTCTGATTAAAAATGACTCAGTAATTGCAATTTTAAAATTACTGTGTTTTCATCGTACCTACTCGCTATCATTTCTTGCCAACCAGCGAACGGTTAAGTGTATTTTTTATCAGCAACTTGTTACTATTTATAGACTTCATAACAATAACAATGAACTGGTCTATATTGTTTATTACTATCGAATGATGTAATCATGCTACGCATATAACATGCATTGTCAAAAATATCGTAGGCCCTTTTTACTCCAACAAGTAATCATTGCAGTCGTCACGGGTTGAGTTGTCTACGGGTTGAGTTGTCCCGTCTCCATTGCAAGATTTGTATGTCCTGAGAGTAACCTCCCTTTTCTTGAAGACAACACAACCCAGCGTTGTATTACATTTAAATGAGATGTTAATGAGTTTCACGCTTGAACTACGCCTCTTTGTCTATGTTGAAAATTGTTGAAACGTGAAAAGAGTAATCTTATACTTTCTTGTTACCATTGGAACGATGTCTTAGGACATCGTTCCAAAAATGATTTCTATTCGAAATAGCTTGCCTTTTGTATTTAAGTGCATCTTTTCGGAATTAAAATACATGTTAAATCCTTTCGTGCATTGGCAACAAAATTCTTCCGTAACAAGTAAAGGTATGACTACTCTCTAATACACTGGTTTGAAAGATTCACTCGCTGACTCTCTACCTCTGCTTAAATACTATGCGCAAACTGATATTTCTATTTCAAGGCAAAGACACACACATTTAGATTGCATGACTGTCTCGTGATTAAAAAATAAATGCAATAAATGCAACAAATGTTCACGCCTGTAAAATCAAAATGTCGAAATTCAAAGATGCTGGCCAGTTATGCATTTGTTAGATGATTGGTTACACGGATTGGTAAGAACAGATCCGCAATGTGAGGAGCACTTGACTAAACAGAAGCGATAAGTCATGTAAATAGCTTCTGTTCTGAAGAACTATGTTTTCCCTTCTGCCGATCTTTTTAAGCGTCATGCAAATATGAATTACTGGAAATAAATTCAACTAAAACCAAACATCCTGTCGGCATAAAGATGGTGTCTAGATCCAGACCATTCGCGTACTCCAAATTTGTCAAGATTCTCAATCTAACTAGTATCGAGAATCTTACTAGGCTTTTGGAACGAGATTGTTACATTTGAACAGAAAAACGTTTTTGACAAGTTACCTTTTAATTACTGAAAAACCTTAACATGACAATTCAATATAATGCTCTTTTGAGTTACCTTTAGATTATACTTAATCATTCTTTTTTGTTTGCCGTGACAATCCCTTTGCTGCATTTAGCAGCAATTTTTTACTTGTAAACTTTTTGACGAGGTATTTATATCTCCGAGTAGTTTTTGTTTATAGCAGTCTGTAAGTATCTAATTATTTTCAAGAATACCTGCAAATCACCAACTTGTCCAGCAATCCAAGCTGTATTGAAAAAGTAAACGTTTAATATATGTTTCCCATGTTGTTCGTCCATGTTCATCCAATCGCCTTAACATTAAATAACACTGTTTGGGATATATCGTTGGTGTCATCTCAGTAATTTCAGCCAGTCCTTATGCATCGTTCAATATATGAGACTTTTAAAGGTAGGCGACCATACTCACTTAATGCTAAGGCATTTGTAACATTTGATTTAAACAAGCTATTTTCTTGCAGAAATAAATTTGAACCTTTTCAACTGCATAACAATATTGACATGTAAAAAGTTGCTGCGAACTGGGCTGTACAGTGATTACATAAAACCAATAAATTGTCGGCAGTAGAAATCGAAAGGATTTTTGTCACGTGACTTTTGCCCATTGCTACCGAAATCTACCCATCACAATATCACGGCGTTGAGACGCCGTGAAATAACCCCATATTTCCGATGAGTACACGACTATGGATTTCACAATTGCGTCAAATGATTTAAATGCTTCATGATATTGAAAATGTCCAAATTTGCGTTGATAACGTAATTACTCAGGTGTGTGAGTGAAATAATTGTGCAAAATGTGATAAAAGCACCAAAATTGGCATGGAGGTACTATGAGTCATACTGATCAATATTAGCCCAGGAGACAATCATGAGGGGCCTTGTATCGTGCCTAAATTGGGCCCCGAAAGGGGCACATAAATAGGCACATAGTTTTAAAATAATCACCTCTATAAAAATTTAAGATGGTTATTAAAATACATGTATTATGATTTTATATGCGTAAGAAAGTATATTGTACACTCAAAAATAGCTTTTTGTCAGTTTATTTGCAGTTGAGGCCCGGCATCTGCTTTGAACTTGTCATAAGGCCCTAAATTATGCATAATGTAATAATAAAATTGAATAAATGGTAAATATTTTATTTGTAATCATACAAATACATCATACTTTCTCAAAATAAGCCTTCAATAATTAATTTATGTAGATACACCAGAATCAGCATGCGGTACCATTGTATGAAACACATGAGGCCCCGAATGGGTTTATGTTTGAACTCGAAATAGATTAATACCAAGTAAGCCAATATACACTTTATTCAATTTAAACTGATAAATAAACTTACTTTTTAAGATACGTACATTCAAAATGACGATTTTAAATAATAATACTTATTTCTAAATGTTGAGGCCCTTACTGGGGTAATTTCATTACGTGAAGCTTAGATAATTATAAAAAAAGGTCTAACATTTTTTATTATTGAAACTTATGCTGTCATTACAAGTGTGTTACATTTCAACAGTTCATATAACAATTTGGTAAGGTTAAACAGTACCCAATTAATCATAATTGAACATGGATGATTATTATATTCATTACCGTTTTAGGCCTGTATTACGAGAGACTATACGACCTGTTTTCGTCCTAAATTTAACAAAATCATATTTCTGTTATGTATGGAGAGTTTTGATAATATAACATCCTATAAGCACCCACGCCTTAGATACATTTCAAGTTCTAAAACAGTATGTGATCATGTTTTAATACAAGTCTAATATCACCATTTTACAAAATAAAATAGTCCTGTAAGAGACTATGCATTACACCGACATCATACCCTTGAAGCTCGGAGTAAAAATGAAACAAATATGTACATTTGTATACTGTCTTTGAATTACAAACTACATGTAATTTTTAACAGACTTTATCATTGATTAATATCTTACAATAAAACAATTAGTATATTAGATATTATAGAGAGAACAATTTGAGAGGCCCTTCTTATATACATGTATCAAATATAACCATCCCCAAAAGCACGACATTTCTTCATAAAGATTGGTAAAATTGATTTGACTATTCAACTAAACATGGTAAAAATTATAGCATTTTGTAGTCTAGATCCCATCTTTTCAAATGCTCACTGACTGGCTATTATCCCTAATCATAGGTACTAGTACACTTTTCTGTATTTATCAATGTACTTGACGAAACTTTCACTTCATTTGGTAGGAAGTCAATGTGGCAAAGGGAATGACATAACCAGGAAAGGTGCCGTTTTACAGCTGAGTAGATTGAAGAAAAGCAGACACATGACTTGCATAAAGAAATAAACTTTGACTCTGAATGGGTTACAATCTTAGAGTTTTCTTTCTCTCAGCGAGTGTAGAGAGATTAAGAGCATTATGTGAAATCATGTAAAGCGAACTTACCGTACATTTATTTTTGTAAACCTTATAGAATAAAAGAAATATTCAAAGGTTTTATCATTGCTCAAAAATATCTTTAGTAGAATAATTACATCTAGGATTACATCTCCCGGCATAAAAACGGGAGTATAACTTCATTTGAAGACGAGTTTTAAAATATTTTAATTTTATTTATTGTAATACTGTTATGGAAATGTCTGTCATAGTCAAATTTCATGATCACTGCCACATCTAAATTGTCAGTCGACTTTTATACATTCATACATAACATACGTCTACAATAAATGGTTCTATTAAAAGTATGATAATGTGGAGTACGTCCATACACTGTTCACCTTGTCTATCAAGCGGGTTATACATTATATAGCTTACATAGACCGTCAAGCTTGTCAAAAATCCATAAAATGAATAACCCCAGTGAAATTAACAATATGAATTGCAAGAATAGTGAACATGTGTTCAAGATCCATCGGAAACTTTTTTATGTGTACTTTTCTCTACTGAGTTAAGTTACTTAGTAACACTGGTGGTTTATCTAGTCTATAAGTTTCTTAAATCTCAGTCATTAGCATTTGTCACATGGTATGTCCAACTTGAGTAATACTACATGGTATATATTATCAAATTATGGTTGTTTGTTATCGCCTTTGCAACATATATTATTACATTATAAAACATGCATGACTTGGTTTGATAGATGCTAAAATTAGTTTTTGGAAACTGTGGTTGCGTTCATAATAACAGAGCAAAAGGTGAAAAAATCAAACGAAACTGATTAACATCAAAATAAGGGCCTTTTAGAAGATTTTCCTTTAACCCTTTACAAGGAAAGATAAGCTCAAAAAGTGGCAAATTTCCACCTCAGAGATAGGGCTATTTCAATATACGATTTTCATGATTAATTGACGGACAGCAATGCAACTTGGCCAATTTATTTCTTACTTGGTTGTCTGAAATTAGAAGCCAAAATTCGATTCAGGAGTAACTGGGTTGGTCAGTAAAATGTTAAAGGCCTTATCATTTTTACCAAGTTGATAAATTATATTATATATATTTCAAATATAACTAAAACTAAAGTTAAACTCCATTAATTCCATAGCAGAACAATATACATGTATGTTATGTATCATACATGTTTCACTGTTGTAAGTACGTTAGCTCAAGTGGGACCACTTCTATTTTCTCCGTGCAGGGTCTCTTTGTTCATCGTTGCAAGTAATTGATGCTTTTGCTTAGTAATTAGATTTAAAATGTGATTGGATTTTGTTTTTTATTTTTGGACATGGTTTTTTCATTTTTTATATTCAAATTTTCCAAGAGAGGCCTCTCAATAGATTAATACAAACATGCTTGATAGATCTCATTAATTTTTTGAAGAAGCAAAATGAAATAAACAAATAAAAACTTAATTATCGTATTATAATGTGCTTTATTTGATGAATGTTACTGATGTTTAGATAAATCTTTGTCTCCAGTCCTATTAACACTAGAATCCTTTATAACCAATACAGAAAATTATATACACGTATTCAAAATTTATATAAATTCTCCTTTGTTTGGCCTCATGAGATCATACTTTGTTTTGTGAATCATTTTTTAAAAAAAGAACATGATAGCTAACCACACAAAATTACCCATTCAAAATACTTTAAGTAATAAATTAAAACAAAACGAGAACAGTAATTTCACTGGTCATTTATAGTTTTTTTGTGTTTTGTTTTCTTAAAAACCCTTACCTGGACCTCAATTACAATTCATTGTATCATGTTAAATTTGAAAAAAGTTTCTGACATGATTGTACTCATCATGAGTGAAGAAAATTTATTTTATTTATTTGATAGATATATATTAACACTAAACTATGCACTGCTTATACTTGTAATGGGTGACCCCTTTCATGGCCCCACAATTTTGTTAGTAGGGCCTCTCATGGTTGTCTCCTTGGAGTTTTCTGAGGTGCATCACTCAAAATGATATGAAGAATAAAAAAGTTTCATCATTATGTTATTTGAACTGTGCATTATAGATTAAATGTTACTGATACATTTTCTGAGTTCTATGTAATCAGTACAGCAAATTAGATATTCAATATTGTTTCATAAGTTTCCCCTTGTTTTGGCCTCTTTTGATCATACTTGGTTTTCGATTTATTTAAATGAAAAGACACCACATCTAGCCACACAAAATTACCCATTCAAAATGCTTTAAAAAAGTGAAAAATAAAAACTGTACTGGTTGTTAGTGGTCTTTTTCTATTTGTTGACCATAAAATCCCTTTATGGGGCCTCATTTACGATTATAGTTATCATGCTAAATATTCAAAAACATCAACTGACATAATATTAATACTATTTGTTCTCATCTTGAGCAAAAGAAATTTAATACATTTAGTTGATATATAAATTAAGGATTTTTACACAGTACTATGCAATAATATCAATTGTTACGGGTAACCCCCTTTAGGGCCCCATATTTTTGTTCAAAGGGCCTCTCATGGTTGTCTCCTGGCTTTTTTCTGAAGTTCACACCTTAAAGTTGATTTTCTGAAAGTTTGGTGCTTTTATCACAATTTGCACAATTCGACCATATTTTGTCCCTTACACACCTGAGTAAATATCATTGCAGTAGCCTTTGCTGCTTGCATAGCTAATGTATTTATTGTCTAAGTCCATGTTAATTTAGGTGTAAAAAACGAACCTAGATATTTGTAGAAGGAGACCACTTCAATTAGCTCCCGTTTGTACTACCAGTTTTCATTTGACCGTGATAAATGTTCACAATTTTACGAAAACATCCAAAGTTTTAAGGAAATATTTTTTTCACGGATATTGCCGGTATTTTTTTCGATTTTTTTTCAGAAATTCAATAAGTTTTGCCGAAGCTTCCGATTTTTACGAAACTTGTCAATCTTCCACGGAAAGCCCCGCTGTTTTACAGATATACTCGGTATTTTCAGGAAATGTTTTTACGGGAGTGGAGTTTTTTTGTATGCTATCATTCATCCGATTCAAGGTAATAATCCAATGAAACATTAAACAATGCCGCTAATGAGCCTCTATTATCAATAATAAAACAAAACAATAGTACATGTTCAGGTCGTCCACGTAAACATTGCGTATATAAACATGGCCAGTTTCATTACACCCTAATATTTATACAATTTTATAGTTTGGTTAGTTTACTCTTGTTTTATAAACACATATTTATCAAATATTTACAAAGAAGATATACATTATTTAAAAAATGTTGAATATCAAAGTGGTGTGTTTAAATCAGCTGTTCATGCATCAGCTATATCATACTTCACCTATTTAGTGGGCAAGTTCATTGTTTAAAGTACAATAACACGCATGACCTAGAATACGACCTGTACGTAATTATACCTATCAAATCAATCTATGTTTATTCATGAATGAAGATTCGCCGACGCGGTTTATTATTTATCCTGATATTTATCAGCGTCAAAAACTTATTTAGACAACAAGTATTTTATGAACATAGCTAGTTTCATTACACACAAATATTAAGGGGTGTTTTATTTTTCAGTTTCATAGTAAAGTTATTTGACACTTATTTTATAAACTTATATTTATATATATATATATTTATATTTATTGGAGGTAATTTCACGGCGTCCAGAGCACCTAACCTAGCTTTCCTAGCTTATTTACCTATTCAGAAGACAAGTCCATTGTTTAAAGTACAAAACACGCATGACCTAGAATACGACTTGTATAGTGCGTACAAAAAAACAAAACACTGTTTATAATAACAATAGAATAAACTAATCCACTACGAGGGATGCTCAGGATGACAATTACATAAACATGTGATATGATTTACGATTGTCTTAGTTGTTAGTGTAATGGAAAAGATTTTTACAACACAAGCACGATTTACCAACAAATGGTGGTATCCATCATGCTAATTTTGTTACAATGAAGAACACACATTTTATTTTCATTACTGCCTACCCCAGAAATTGATTGTCTCATTTCTAATGTTTACCAAAACACGTTTTGTTTTTTTGTACGCACTATAGTTCATTGTATTGTTTACATAAACAGTGTTTTTATTTTTGTACGCACTTTGTATAGTGCGTACAAAAAAAAACACTGTTTATAATAACAATACAGTGAACTAACCCTCGACGCGGGGATGCCCAGGATGACTTAAAAATTAACAACTGTGATATGTTTTTCTTGTGTCTTAGTTGTTGGTGTAATAGAAAGCGTTCTACCATAACAAGCATGATTTACAGTGGTGGTGGTTTATCAACCATGCTAATTTAGTTATTTAAAATGAATTACACAAATTTTATTTTCAATACTGCCGACCCCTGAAATGAATTGTCTCAATTTCGATGTTTACCAAAACACGTTTTGTTTTTGTACGCACTATATGTTCTACAATATAAACATGAAATGAATTTGTACTGTGTGCTGATACATGTTGTTGTTGCTCTTGCAGACAATTTCACGGCTTCTTTAGGTGGTTATATTAACCCGGGTCGATAGCGCAGTTGGTAGTGCGCCGGGATTTGGATACTCGTGTCGATACGAGGGGATGCGGGTTCAAATCCCACCCGGGGAGGTCATACCCTTCCTTGAAAATTTGACAATAATGTCGATTTTCCTCCATTGATTAGATAATATCGAGAAGCTTCTGGTCTTAAAAAGGGTAGGTAAGTACTGGTTATAGACAATGGTCCAGGAAAGCTAGGTTAGGTGCGCTGGACGCCATGAAATGAACTAAATTGTGTAGATACGGCGTTAACTCCAATAAATAAATAAATTAATTGGTGGTTATCAAAAGCACTATTTTTATAGCGGACAGTATGCTATAGGAGTAGTGGTTGGATGCGTGCTTAGAGATCGAGAGGTCCCGGGTTCGATCCCCACTAGGGGCACTGCTAATTTCCTTGAGCACGAAATTTACTTACAATTGTTTCATTCCACCAAGGTGTAAATGTTTAATGTGGCGGATCGCCTGCCTGAGGGTGATCTCAGTAATATGTAGCATGTTCAATTACACAAAAAGTTACAGAACGTAACATAACGATACATTTGGAACTCCTCGGCAATTCGCTGCGAATATCCTATAATACACAAATATGAGATCGTTAAGGCAATGAGTGATGTTTCAATATTTACGGACTAAAAACGAAACATCACTCAACGCTAAACGATCATATATTTGTTTACTTTAACACCGGTAGTTTCAAAATAGCGTCTAAATATGTCCGAGATTATTCGCAGCGAATGGCCGAGGAGTTCCGAATGTATCGTTACGAAACGTTTTGTAACGTTCGCGGTAACTGACCGCAGGGCTGGAGTTATCGTACAAGATTGTAAAGTCGGCTAAACATTTTTATGGATGCAGACTTTAAATCGCACTTAAACTTTTTTTACTATTCCATCTATTTTGGAATACATAAGTACTAGCCTCTTATTTTTTATAAGATAAAACACCTATCATGTTAGTCAGTAAGTTGAATCACTCCAATGATAATTCTGTTCATATGTTTGGTGACAACTATTTGCATTCATCTACCTTAAACCTTGTTTCAAATATCTAGGTAACTTCAATTGTTGTGAGATATCAACCATTTGATAAACTTAATAAGACACACATAAAATCAACAAAACTCTTACAGAATTTTATTTAGAACTACTATAAATTGAAAATGTACATACATTTGACATTACAATATTTAAACATTCTTCAAATAGCTTAAACATATAAATCTTATCCAACTTTAATTGACGCACACATTAACTCCGCTGATTTAAATCTAATTACATTGATCGCGTGTATATATAGAAGTAGTGTAGTTCATATTTAAATCAGCGGGGTTAATGTTTGCGCCACTGTTAATGAATAAAAATAGACAATACCAATCTAATTATACTGTGTCTAAGTATATCACGGCTTTTCACTCACATTACAAATTTCTTCACTGATATGAGAAACACTTTTGAACCACTAAAAGAATTACAAACTTGTTCCAGATACCTCTATCAGTAGATTTTATATACTAGTACGTCAAGTACACCTATGGCTTTAAAGTGTATAAATCCATATCTTATGTTATATTGCTGGCATAATAAGCATTCATATACAGATATAAATTTCTAGTCAATAGGTCAAAATCGTTACAAGCATATTTCCTAATTCATAAGTACTGAGGAAGTAAAACAACGTTTATTGCACAAGGAAACAACGGGGAGGGTTTTGGATGGGTCTTGAAACAACGTGGATCTGGCTCCAATGATTACCACCATAAATTCTTAACCACTCGACTACATCCGCTCCCATTTGTGCACATCTCCCAGTACGTTGTTTACAAGACTGTATTTTCTGTATACTGAGTTGTACGGCTTGTCATTGATGTAATAAGACAGTACCTTGACTTTATTAGCCTCAACACTCTCCTTGTACAAACAAAACTAATAGCAATAAACAAACCCTGTAACGTATTGAATATAATATACAAATACCATAGCACAGAACTTCCACCAAAATTAGCCACAAACGCAAACACCCATGTTAATCCCATTACCAAAGATAATTTCAAGTGAATAAAAAATGTACATGAATTATTTTCATTTCTTGCCATTGCCCCTTGTCTCTTTGCCTTCATTATGTAGAATACTATAAATCCAAATGCAATAAAGTCAAATAATTTTAACAATGCCAAAGGTCCTACAAAAAACAGCAACAGGGCATAATTGGATGATATCCAACATCCAACTTTTCCGTAAAGAGGCTTAAACTCTTGAATACTGTCACTATCAATAACATAATCAAAAATAATTGCTGGAAACACAACTATGAGTGGAACAATCCAACTATATATGCTATACATGATAAATTTCTTTTTGGGGGATCGGGCTCGATGGTCGATACCAATAGTGTTTGAAAATGTCATTAATAGATCAAATGCAATTACATTCATCCATGAAAATGCAGCTAAAAAGAGATAATGCATCGAAATAGCAAACACCTGGCAGACAATAACTTTGCTGGAAACTTTTGGTGACAGTAAAAATAAAAGTTGCGCTATAAACAAAGATGAACATAAGGATACAAGATTTTTACCTGGCAAGTTTAAAAGTTCAGAGAAAATGATATAAATGATTACAGTAATTAATAATGATACTATAGAAATTATAAGTCCAGCAAATGACAAATATCCTTCAAGTTCATCACTTGCTTGTAAAAAATGTCTGTTATGAGATGGTGCACTTGTGTTTATACACAAGAAAATATCACTGCCATTTCTAATATATTCACTTTCATTGAATAAGTTTTGCCGGAAAAGGATTTGATTTGTTTCATTTTTATATTGAAATTCATGAGATTGTATTTTACTATAAGCACATTGTTCTGTAGGCGACGAAAATGGCATAATTTGGTCTTGCGACTTAGCATAACATTTACCTTTAAAGGGTCGAGTGTTATTCGGACACATGACGAGTCTACATTGTTTAATGATAGGATCATATATTTGGTCTTCATCACATTCGAATGATATCATTTGAAAGTCATTTTTATTTCCCATGTAATCTTGCGTCTCTGCTTTATTTTGATTAAAGTCCACTAACACTCGAAATGAAAAAAAATCTTCCTGATTGGGGTTTTCAAAACCATCGAGTATCAGTTTCATACATTCAAGTTGAAACTCATCATACCCATTGCATATAGCGCAATATTTGTTTTTAAATTGCAGAAAGTTTATAAAAGAGACCAACAAAGTAGTTCCTCTTTCACATTTTTCGACAACTATGGAATCATTGCGCAGTGAACAATGTTCTATTGTATCTGTATATACAGAACACTCGCGATAGTGCACATTAGGTTCGTCAAAAGATATTGCACACTGTGACAGGTCGACTTGAGTTATTGATGTAGTATTCATTATATAAGATGGACAATTTATGGCTACCTTCCAAAATGTATAGTCATACACATCATTACACATTGCACAATGCATATTTCTAAAGACAAGTCCTTCAATTGCCTTATCAGATACAATAACTTTGGACATAATGTCTTCACTCTGTGTACTGTTTTCACATAGTGTTCTTGTGTGATCGTTTGGCCAATTTGTCGGACATTTTGTCACTAATGAAATTGTACCCATTCCTTTAACATATTCGCAAGATATTTGATCGTTTAAGACTTGTGGCTGTTGTTTCGAAACAAAATCGGGACAGCAATCATTGAAAATACCACACAATTCATCACAGTGACAAACTTGTTGGTTACTCCGACGTTCTATACTAGAGCTGCAGTTTTGTAGATCTTGACAGTATGATGAACCTATGTATTCACTCTCCGACAAATCAGTCAGCATTAGTACCAATGTGATTTCAATCAACATGATGCTACCCATCTTGACAAGACTTATGACTTATGAGTTGTTCTTTTTTTTCAAAACAGATTTGCTCATACATTGATTAATAAACAAAATGTTTACGAGATTTTACTATAGTTTATGTTAAGCCTCTTTTTACATCATTCCACCATCATTCGTCTTCTACATATTTTCTCTAAACAGGCTTCTTTGTTCAGCTTTTTTACTTTCTGATATTCTATCAACTTTTCTCACCTGACAATATAAAAAACAGTGAAAATTAAGGTGCAGTTGATTATACATGTATATATGGGCACGTTCCTTAAGGCGATCGCTAGCTAGCGATTTGTAGCGATTTCCTACGGAACGGTTTGCTACGATCGAGCAAGTTGAATCGCTAGCTAGCGAAACGTAGCAAGTTTTTTTCTTGCTAGCTGTATCATTCGGAACACTTCTGCTTTTTTCAAACTGGCTGCCCCCTGTTGGAACGTGTTTTTTTCAAGAATTCTGATATATATTTCATTTAATGCACAAATTTCGTCAAAATGGTGAAAAAGAATATTCATGTGGATACTTTATGGAAATATTTTTCATTTGTTACAATTTTGAACATTTTGTTTGAGGAAGTCGCCATTTTGTTTTGCTAGCTTGAAGCAAACCGTTCCGTAGACCTCTTATGCTACAAGAAATCGCTTTCAAAAAAGCGACAGCTAGCGATCGCTTTGCGGAACGTTCCCTATATTCAGGGTATGTAGTCACGTGATCTACAACAACAACTACATTCGGAACGACCTTGGCGATCATCTACGAAGATACACCTCGGATATCAATCGTAGTAGAAATACAACAAAGTTATGAGGTCAGGCGATTAACCTCAAAGGTTAAGTAGTGCCGATGTAAACAATCTACATGGCAGATCATTTTGCAGAAAGTATCGAGTACACAAAAATGTTTGAGGATCAACTTTGACTTGAGTGAATATCAGTTACAGGCATTGAAGAGATTTAACTGCCCATAATCGTCCGTCATTTTTGGTGTGTGCCAGCGTTCCAAACGTCGGGAACAAGGCTAGATTCTATGATGGAATTATTTTCGCTCCTCGTGATATCCGAGGTGTATTTGCGTGGAAAATCGCCGAAGTAGTTCCGAATGCAACAACTAATCAGGTTAACATGCGTATGTATTTTGCTAATTTTTCTTTCTAGAAGGAGAATAAAATGTCCTAGAAATAACGCAAAAATAACTTTCAGTATTTTGTTTGTTCGTGCGTTCGTTTGTCCGTTCGTTTCTTTGTCGCCGTAGTAACGCAGTGTATAGGTCATATAACGGCGGTCAGTCAATCTACAAGCTCCTCTTTATAACTTAATAACTTGGTTACCTCTGAATATTTCAAAACCTGTGTAAACCACAGATATATAACAATATTTTTGGGGCAGTCTTAACTTCATTAATGTATATACTGCCATTAATGCACCATTGTTCTTGTTGTTCATGCTCACGTCAGTTACATGTACTATAATAACTAGGGGTGTCGCAATACGGTAAATTGCAATACAAATTGTTCTTTGCGCAAACATGCATAGAATAAATTAAAGCACGTGCATCGTCTTCATTTTATCAACATTGTACATAGATATTTGTATTTTCAAATGATCTAAACGTATTACTCAGATGTTTGAATAAGTTAGAAAAAAGGTTTTGAGTGGACTTTCAAAGATATCTGTTCTCTCACTTTACGAGAAAAATTTTAATTTTTCGAACACATTTTCACATTAATTGAAACATTTAAATTTCATACTCTGATAAAAACAATCAGTATAAAACATAACTTGAAAAACCGGTTCAAAGAAAAACGAACCGGTTAAAAACCGTCAGAAGTCGCATTGCAATATTAACCGGTATATCGGTTAACCGTTACACCCCTAATAGTAACCCTATATACTTAGGAATTTAAACTTCCATTTTTTTAATACTTTGACCTAGTTTCGGGGGCTGGTCATGACATACTCAACACTAGGAGGTGTTAGCCCTGTGGCCAGCCCCTAATAAAAGTCCCCCTTCCTTATTACTTTTTTATTCATTATAAACGAATTACTTATGTTTTCTTTTAACATCTAAGGGCCTTTGGTTCAATGTATGACGAGAACATAACATAGTAATAACATAATATACCACCATAGCAAACTTAACCGAATAGCTAGTGTCCTCTTTGTTGTATCTAAGTGATTAATGTTACAATAGATAGCTGACGCCACTGGACATCTGGTTTAGATAATTTGCTAATGAGACTCATTTGAATCTATGAATCTAACACTAAGCAATATATCTTATATCTGTTCGTGTGTTCTGCGCGGTGGAATTTGCTGGTGTTAACAGCTTCACACGGTCATTGCGTAATACAGATAGGAACCACAATATGACCTACTTAAACCTAAACTTAAACTTTGGAGATGACCTAGTTTTCCACTCTCCGACTCGAGAACTGCTGAGCCCCCCCAACATTGACCCATTGACCCAGTTAGATCTCCAATACAAAATCTTAGGTTGTAGTCAACCGTCAGGTCGCCCTGTTCGGCAAAACTCCCTTATTTTTTTTATAATCCTGTTATTTTATTAGTTAGAATTATTTTATATCATATTCTAAGTGGCCCTGCAAGTGTGACGTTGCACTGTTGGAATTTAATACATATTATAACTACATAATGGAAATATTCGTTTTATACCTCTCTTTCAAAACTCTTTCTTACCTGCCGAACAGGGACCCCCCTGACCTATAGTTAAGAATTAGTCGAACATCTCTAAATGAAGTATCAACGGCTGACAATTAAAGTTAATATTTGAATAAAATAGTATAGATCATTCATAATATTGCAATTTTTTGTCTTACAATAGAAATTTAATTTAAAATTTTAGATTCAGTATTATATTCCTAATATGGTTATTTATGAAATTGTTGCTTGTATATATTAGAATTTTTCTAAAAATATTTTTCAATATAGAGTACATTCTTATACAGTGGACATTAAGGCATAGTAAATACTCGCCCAAAGCCATAACGGCGAAAGGGCGAATATAAAGAAACACTATCAGTCATTACTCACTCCACCTTGAAAGGCTAAATCTGGATTTAGCTGTTAACCAACTACTAAGCCCATGCTTTCGTCAGTGACTGACAACTGCCCCACATAAGTGAAAATCATTGGTAGGAGAGAGAATGACCGTAGAAATAATTTCATGACCAAGCTCCAGGAAAGTATACCCCGCTTGGGAATCGAACCCACGACACCTCGATCAGTAATCTTGCGTGCCATCAACTAAGCTAGTCGGGCGGCTTAAGCTTCTGTAAGAATTTGATTAAAACATGAGTAACATCAGGGCTTAAATTTAACAAAAAAGACGCAAATTTTAGCGAGTTTATTTTATGTTAAGTAATACTATCGATCTAGCTATTTCAATGATAATTTGAGCCTCATTAGTTAGGACATATAAATATTTTTGCAGCGATTTGAACTCCCGTAAGTTTGAGAGTTCCTAAAAGTTACTCGCAATTTTCAAAATCCACTCGCATTTTGCGAGTATGCGAGATTAAATTCGAGCCCTGCCTAACGTGGACTTTAGGTTTGTCAGTTATAACATTTCTATTCTATAATAGTCCGGAGAACTAAGTGGTTCTGTATAAAGCGGTACGCAGCGAGTACTGGTAAAAAAGAATCTCAAAGAGCTGGTTAGATTAATTTGTCGCTATAGATAGCGGAAGAGATATTTATAGGCAAGTAGAAAGAAGACAGAACGTAATTACGTTGTTATCCTAACATAACCTATACAAGTCTACTCGATATTTTACGCATTCAATTATTAAACAAATCCTCAAACAACTTTAAGCTGTGTTGAAATTTCTCCATATAACGCCTTCAGCTCACTGACAAAAGCTGACTACAAAATCATTTAATTACATTTGAAAACCACACAATAGAATATAACATTTTTGACTTTGTCATGTCAGCTACCAGACAAAGTTAAAGATCAATAGTTTTAACATTTTGAATAAGCACTCATGAATAGATAAAAAATTCAAAATTCTACAGTTTTTATGGATTACTTGGGCGATTTCATCATTATCGCAGACCTAGATAAAAGCCGACGTATTGAATGTGAAAAGGTCGATTGACTGTAGCGATATAATTGACAGGTAATATAACTATTGAAATGTTTGGTAAGCAATCTGCGGATTACCTGTGAGCCTACTTATATAACAAGTCTTATGACATACATGAGCCGCCCGGTTAGCTCAGCTGGTAGCCCCAAGTCTACTGATCGAGGCGTCGTTGGTTCGATTCCAGGGCGAAGCACACTTTCCTGGAGTTTGGTCATGAAATTATTTCTACGGCCATTTTCCCTCCTACCAATGTTTTAAGGATGTAGGGCAGTTGTCAGTCACTGACGAAAGTATGCTTAGCAGTTGGTTAACAGCTAAATCCAGAGATTTAGCCCTTCCAGGAGGAGTGTGTAAGTTGACTGACCGCCGTTATATGACCTATACAATGTGTTGCTACGGCGTAAAACCCAACAAAAACAAACACAGACAAACATATTGCAAGCCAGATGCATTTAAATTTTAAATACATGTACAACATGTATATCAAAACCAGGGGTGTTCTTGCGATTTCATACTGCGCTATATTTCTAATGCAGAATGGCGTACACCTTTATTGAATATATCGAATACATACTCACTTAAACAACACTTGAGCACTTTAATATGAAACTCAATCAAGTCCACGGACACGATCAAAATGATCTAAAATCAAACCACTTGTAAAGTATTTTTGAAATCCACTATCACAAACGATTCTGTGTCAAAATATCCATGTCTTATGAATCCTTTGTTTAACCTAATTTTTAGCACACTTTCATAATTACTATAAGTAAGTAATGTAATTTACCTAATTTAAATACACTGGGGCTTCATGTTTATTTAAACAATAAGTAAAAACTCACTTTGAATTCCGCATGGCGACTAATTACTCTGAGTTGAATTCATATTGACATTTTATTAATCCGTGATTTACTGATTTTTGTGATTAAATCTCAATTGTATATATTTAACTTCTTAAAAAACAGACTCAATCGCCTGATAGGCTTGTGATTGATCAAGGTCAATAACTAAAGCCACCCATCCACACACAATTTATTATTGTCAATGATATGGAAAATATTGACTTTTGACAATAATATTGAACGTTAGTGGGTGAAATTGAAGGTCTCATCAATATATTGATGAACATTTGAGAGCTCAAATAATTATTGATGTATTGACAATGTTATTGATGAGTACTTTTCGCCCATCAATAAAATTGATGTCAATATTTATAGTTGTCCAAATCTTTGAGGTGTCTACATGGCAAAATCAAGAAAAGACAAAGAAAGAAAAATCGTTTTGGAATTAACTGACGTATAAAGAGAGTCTCCTACACTGTGGAAAATTTCAAGTGATGACTATAGTAATTGCAGGAAAAAGGAGGCTACCTATGATACTCTTTTAGAAAAGTCTTTGGAGCGATATCCAGACGCGTAATTCATCCAACAGATTTACATGACGAAACTGCTGCTTTAGCTGAAACCACCGATTAGTCCAATTTTTCCTCTGTTTTTTGTTTTCCTTTATCCAATGCTAGTGCAATGCCGATAATAACAACAGGATCCATGCTTATACTTTGGCATCCGAAGTACAAATGAACTAGATATTTATCAATATTTTTGTACAGTTGGCGGCAACAAATAATCCTTCAATATTATTGAGTCAATATTATTGACAATGATATTGTGTGTGGATGGGGGGGCTTTAGGCATAGTTTTAATAAAAAACTTCTCGTTCACATATTTCGATTAAATTGTGCAACCTCTCAGTCTCTGTAATTATGTTAAAAGATAATATTACAATAGGAACTGCAGCGTGTTCAATTACCCCAAACGTTCCGAAACGTTCCGTAACGTTAGGGTCGGGACAACTCAACCCAAAGACAACTCAACCCGAGACAACTTAATCCCCAACTAACGGGTTGAGTTGTCCAAACTTTGAGTTGATTCATCCACGAGTTGAGTTGTCTACGAGTTGAGTTGTCCAATACCCGTAAGGTTCGATCGCTAACAGTTGCTACTGAACACACAACAGGCCTACATAATGCGACAAATGAGATAAAAAGAAAGTTTCAGAAACGCGATAAAACCATCTATACTAATCTATAATAAGGTAGAATTTTATGCATGAAAGGTACTAGTTCACAGATTTGGTTTTTTTCCTATTATTTCAAATTACCATTCAGTGTCTGTTATTGTGTCAAAAAATAATTCTTATTATTCTTAGACAAAGTGACCGATATGTTGCAAAAAATATACAATAAAAGTCACAAAAAGGCACTTAAATTTTCTATACCGCTACATACGGGGTAGATATTTACTACATGAAACACCATAATTTGTAGTTGTATGTCAATTTGCACTAAAATAGTCATTATCAGATCACTACTTTCCTGCTTCCAAAACTATTTCCATACAATTTTGATAGTTTTAGAATAAGTTGATATTTAAGTTGGAATCTGTGATAGGGTACTTTTAAGTTATCATGTCAATATGCGGTGAAATTGTCACATTTCGAACACTGCTTAACTTTTTTTCAAAATCTTTCTTTACAATTTTGAGTTATAGAAAAGTTGTTATTTAAAATGAAATATGTGAATGGGCAGCCTTACATTTGTCATTCAGAATAACTCATTCCACCGTACAGTTCGTTTATATCCACAATGCGCTTATAAAATATGGCAGGTTCACTAAATATTTGGGGTTCAAGTTAAAGTGCCGTTTAAAGTCTGCTTCTATAGACATGTTCTCCTACCCGACTTAACCATTTTGTTGGATCCCGATCAATGACATCACTTTCAAGCAGGTGACCCTCCCAGTACCCATTTACATCTGGATGGATTGGACATCTGTTGGTATATTTTTTTCTTGTCAAATTTAGGGAAAATACTGGTCAGTGTCCCTAATGGGGTTTCGGACCTCGGACCTCTTGATCCATAGGCATGCATCCTACATTGTTCTGTTGTTCATATTCGCCTGATTTAATAAGGCAATTTTCTATGTATAGATTCTGATAAATAAAGAACTTTTGTATTGTATTACATTGTACACTTTATTGTACCCCCTGCTTGAATAAAACAGTGCAGTAAAATGAGACAACCAACGATAGTCACATACGGGCATTTCTAGATTGTACCACTATCAACCACTACCCAACTGTCCACTTACTTGTATTATAGAGAGACTTATTCTTCCACTGAATCAAGTTATTATAAATACATTTCCCTTAAGAACCGTCACCTTCGATAAGGCATTCCTTGCATAATGAACAACAAACAAAAATATTTAATGTTTGCATGGTTATGGAAAAAGTAATTTTCGTCTAATTGCGTCACATTACAGGTAAAATAGACTAAGAATCATTGTTAATAATATTGTATAAGGATTCTGTCAGTGACTGACAACTACCCTTCATAATCTAGAAACAGTGGTAGGAGGCGAATAGCCGCAGAAATGATTTCATGGCCATACTTTTTTTTTTATTGGGTTTAACGCCGTATCAACACAATTTAGGTCATTTCACGGCGTCCAGCGCACCTAACCTAGCTTTCCTGGACCATTGTCTATAACCAGTACTCACCTACCCTTCCACAAGGCCGGAAACTTCTCCATATTATCTAATCAATGGAGGAAAATCGACATTATTGTCAAATTTTCATGGAAGGGTATAACCTCCCCGGTTGGGATTCGAACCCGCACCCCCTCGGGCACGAGTATCCAAATCCCGGCGCTTTACCAACTGCGCTATCGACCCGGGTTTTCATGGCCATACTATACCAGCAACTACAATTCCTTAGTAGATTAGTGCTCTACCGACCGATCCGTCAGGGCGGCATTACAGTCATAGATGAATTAGAGAATCGTCTATTTAGTATGGTGGTTGTTTATCTTCGTCCCGCGGGGTGTGAGACGAAAATACAAAGATACGACAAAATTAAGGCAAAAACATGAAACGAAAATGTGTCGTAACTTTGTCAAAGTTTTGTCGTATAAATATGTTTTTGCTTTGCTCTTCCTCAGGCAAAAGCACGACAAATGATTAAAATGTCGTATGATTGAGTTTTTGCAAGGCGCCCCGTGGGACAAAGATACGACAAAAAGACAATTATTTTATCGTACTTTCGTGTTTTATGTGGCGCCCCGTGGGACAACAATGCTCGCACATGGCATAAATCAGCCACCACAATTTAGCGACCTTGGTACACATACATTTAAAGTAAGTATAACCACATAATAATATATTATAAGAGTAACAATTTTGAGTAGAACAACTGTATGTAAGATTTTTTGCTCAAGGAAATAAGCAGTGCCGCTAGCGGGGTTCGAACCTGGGACCTCTAAATCCATAAGCGCATGTCCTACCACTGGACTACTGCTCCTATTCAAATATTTAAGAAATAAATAAGTCGTGCTTCGGCATACTAAACTGTACAAAAAGGACCAACAATTGGATATCGTGTGAACAATCTTTATTCTTATAAGCGATGAGCGTAACTCTTTGTCGTTTAGGATAACTTAAGACAAAACTGAACGATATTCTATGTGTATGTTATATGCTTAACCTTAAGTACTTATACTGATATGATAGTTTATCTTACCTCGTACAGAATACTCGTTTTTCATTGGCCGAGAGCGGTCACGTGCTGACCATGTATTATCCCATATTAGGTCAGTAGATTCTAATATCCAGTCAGTAACAAAATTTATAAATGATAGCGCTGACGAATCCTTATTTTTCTACTCAGATGGGGATACTCGGTAAGATAAATTCGTTACACAGTCAGTTACTGACCGGATACGGTGTGATACCGGGTCAGTGAATAAATATTGGGCTCGAGCTACGCTCTCACCCAATATTAATTTACTGACCCAGTATCACACCGTATCCGGTCAGTAACTGACTGTGTAACTAATATTAATAAATTGTAAACTATGTCTCATGTTATCATAGACAAGTATTGAATCATCAGATATAGATGTATACTTGCAATTGTATAAATAACATAGAAACAAGACGAACATATGAAAAAATTCTCGACCATTTGGGAGCATCGAAACATAAACTCGAGTTATGGAAAATTCGAAATAAACGATTCCAAACAGCGTCCAAGTGATCAAGTGACCTGGTGCACTTTTCCCGATAGATTAATGAATTTATAAGCTTAAATGATTTATTACGAAGAGTTAAGATAAGCATGGTTGACAGAACGAGCTAGGACTGTACAATTAAAAGTCGAAGAATTAAGTACAAAACACATTTTCTCAAAAGTATCGTTTTAAACTCTGCTTAGGTTGTCTCATGCATTTCAAAGTTCTGCTTTCAGTTCTCATTGTATTTCTTGTAAAAGGTTATATAGTGATAGGGGTTCCATAGGAAATTTGTTGCACATTTCTTCCTCGCAAAAGAAAACTTTATCCCACTAATTTTAAGACAACACTTTTGAGAGAATGTGTTTTGCCGATAAAGTAGATTTAATTTGAATTAATTAAACACACGTTTGTAGTCATTCCATTCGTAATTTTATTTCGCAGTCCTTGTGCAAAGTTAAGTTGAGTTTGGTATAGGAACATTAAGTTGTATTTGTAAAGAACACACTATCAATAAAATGTGAATCAAAGATGTAAGTCAGTAGATTATATATGTTGTTCATCATTAGATCTGTTTCTGCCACAACCCACGTCCCACTATTCCAATAAAACCTATAACAATAGCACGAGTTATCCCACCTTGATCTCTGAAATAAATAACATACATTTATTAATATCTAAATTGTCTTCAATCTATAGTGAGTTAAATAAAACTAGAAAGTACATTCCCCCAGACTGAAACAGAATCTTACATCCAAGCATAGCAAGGAATCGAGATGAAAAACATCGCGATTTCCTTACATACACATTTGACTCCCAGAAAATACTACACGTAGTTTTTATTCAGGTTTGCCTTTAAAATTCATATGTAGATACAAATTTAGCAAAATACTTTTCCATTCATAGCTGATTCAATTTTAAAAAAAAAATGCTTATTAATAAAATGCACATAGGTGACCGGCAAGCTTCCTGATCGAAAACACTTAATATACAGTGTACAAGTATGTATAGTGTTTTCGATCCGGAAGTGCAATGTTCGCCGATGAGTATACATACTGGTATAAAAATTTGGTTAGATTAAATATGAATGTGGAGATATATTCTCATACATTCTTTATACTCTAACATAATCCTATTATAACCTTGAAATATAAAAAAACTTATCTAAATATGTGAGTGAATGGCTTTTAAATAATTAATAAAAAAGTGATTGATTATGTTTTATGAAAAATTGATATTAATATTAAGTGATCTAACGTCCGTTTATTATATAATCAACTATAACATGAGTTCAATATTAACAAAAACAATAATGTATGTATCAATCACCATTTTCCACCAATTCATAAATAATGCATGTAAAGTTGATTACCAATTCCCAGTTTGAGTCTGAAAAGTAATTTTAGAACCGAACGCTTTAATTTAAAACTGGCTATGAGATCCTAGCTTAATATTTGCAGCAAAAGCCATACCCGTCGAATCAAAATCTAAGTTTTTACTTTACACTTATGGCAATGTACATGTTTACAAAATTTCGAACCTTTCTGCCTTAATGTAACAAAATTAGTCAGGAAACGGGTAAGTAGTCTGGATTATCAGTGCCGTACCATTATCGTTATCGGATCAGGCAAACGACAATAATGGCTGCCCCTCAGTTATTATTCAGGTAACAAAGTTTTCGTTTACGTTTTCTTAATCTTGCATGATCATTTGCTTACGATATTAACTTAAGTAAGAGTTCGGTACTAAATAGGTCATTCGATTTCGGTTTTCTGATTGCAGGTATATTTAGCGAACGATTAACAAAAACATGTCTTGAAGTGAACACAATTCGGACGTGGATTAGTCTCGTTAGAATTTCGGATACTTTATTTGGCATAAATGTAACCGAACAACTAAAAAAATGTATCCACAGTAATTCTTGTACAATGATCCTTTGCTTTAAACCTGTGTAGTGAGAAATGTTCATTTGAAATCATAATTATTCAATACCTAATTATCATGCTTTACCTGGCGTACTTTTACCTGTCAAAATACGACTGGGAGCCAGACAAACGGGTAAGCTGAGCTGGTAGCTGTAATCAACTAAGTAAGTGTTGATAAATCAAATAAGATTTCAAATAAAAAAATAAGAGAAGGTATATTTACAGAAAAACTTGATATCCTGGAACCATAGCTGTCATTTTGTTTGTTCTATAACCGTCCTGAAATTGAGGAATAATGGTAAAATTAGTCAAGTGCATGTACTGGTATTACATGTACAGAGTGTTCATCTTGCCCTAAGACAAGGAATACAGGTTTAAACATAATAGCTAGTTCACATTGATCTGTTGCATGGAATATAAGTCAAATATCATTTATATCCTGTTCACATTGACCCTAGGTAAAATAAATCAATTTCAATATCAGTTATAACTAGTTCACATTGGCTCTAGTAAAAAACAATATCAAAATCATTTACAGGTTTTCACCTTAACCCGAGGTCGGTAATACAATTTAAACATCACAATGCAGTAACCGTCTTACTTAATTTATTCACGACTCAAAGCTTAAAAAGCAGTTCAAAATGTTGACATCTCAAGATCTGTCATTTGTAAGAAAGAACAAGTCCTTCAGTCGTATTGATTCTATAACAATAATAACATAATAAACATCTATAATAATAATAAACATCTCTCTAAGACGTCTCGTGAACATTCAAATATAAATTTACAAATAAAATGACAAAGCATTACTTTTTTGTTTGGATTTAACGCTGTAGAAACACATTGAATAATTATATCATATCACGGCGGTTAGTCTATCTACTCACAAATCTTAGAAAGGCTACATTTATGGGTTTAGCTGTTAATCAGGTACTAGGCGCACAGTTACGCCAGTGGCTCACAACTGTCCCATGATTTTAAAATCAGTGGTAGGGAGAAGAATGGTCGTAAATATATTTCATGACCAAGCTTCAAGAAAGATAGTCCCGTGTGGAAATCGTACCCATGACCCCTCGATCAACAGACTTGCGTTCGGACAAATAAGCTAGCCGGACAGACAAAGCATTTCTTAAACGAACACTACGGCCTTACAAATTTGCACAAACTCAATAGAAACTCAAGTTTTCATAAAGGAAACTATAAACAAGTACTCACATCAATACGTCGTGTTCTTGTTGAGTCCTCTATCTTTCCTAATCTATTGTTTCGGCTATCCTCACTGTAAAAACGATCTCTTCTATTCAGCTTTTGTAATCCACTATATATAGATCTCACATCACTCATTTCTGGTAATTTCTGGATCCTTGAATCTTCTCGTCTTCTATTATTTTGATAGTCTCGTCTTCTCTCATCGTCATGATTGCTTTGATTGTCATTTTGTCGGCGTCTGGTGTGTTCGTTATCCCGGCGTAATGTCAAAACTCGCCGTTCGTCAAATACTCTTGTCCTCCGTTCTCTTGTCTGTTCGCGCCTATTAGTGTCTTTACCATTGTTGTTTGCATGTCTGAATTGTAATCCCCGCGTTAGAGTGTCTCGCATTTTGATCATTTCACGACGTTTATCATTTTTACGTTGTTCTAGTCTTTGAGATATTCGCGCATCAGTTGTGTCCTTTTCCATTGTTCTGCGATTTTCGTTGTTTCCGAGAGTTCGTTCTGATCGCCTTCGTTCTGAATTAAAGTCATGATCTATATTTCTTGGCATTCTTACTTGATCTCTTTCTCGGCGATTTCTAGCTTGATTATCAACCGTGCGTTCAGTTTCTGATGAGCGGCTACGAGAGCGTTCTGACGATCTCTTAATGTCTTTTTCACGATAGGAGTCTTTTCTCTCAAAACGACTTTGTACAACAGTGTCCACTGAATCTGAAGTTTTGCGATTTTCTAAATCAGTAAAACGTCTTACGAATGTATCACGTCTATTCAGCTCAGTGGATCTTTGGCGAGCTGATAAGCTTTCCTGACGCCTTGTTGCTTTATCTTCATTTGATCGTACGTCCATTTCTCTGCGTTGAATAGTATTGCTCCGAATTTCATTTTCCTCGCGGACTCGAAGAGTTTCGCGTTTTGTGAACCTATGAACAATTTGTCTTTCAGACAACAGGTTGTTTCTATCGTTACGCGTAGAACGTTCATTACGCCGAGTGTCCTGACTACGTCTAATGTCTGTAGACCTTACAATACTTTGGTCTCTTGTGGCAATTCTATTATCCCTCCGTCTATCATTTCTTTGGTCTTCACGCACTCTGCGTTCTAAAATTTCATTTCTAACCCGTTCCCGTCGTCTGTTTGAATCAACTGAATGTACTCTTTTCCTTCTCTCCAGTCTCCTTGTATTTTCAGTTTCAATGGTACGTCTAACGTTTGTATCTGTTGTACTTCTTTCCCTATTCTCGATTCTTCTTGTATTTTCTGCCGCCATGACCTGTAAAACATTGGTATCTGATGCACGTCTGTCATCTTGCGTTCGAATACTTGTATAAACATTTCGACTTTTTTCTCGCCTTGTACTCTCGGTACGCCTTCTTAAAGGTTCGTCACGACGAAATTGCACAACATCCACCAGTTTCCTTACTTTGAGAGGAAAATATCGAACATCTGATTTATCAACCGGTTCTAAGAAATTCTGGTGCCAAGACAATATATCACACTCCATGTGTTTAGCCGGTAGATCTGACAATGGATTATCGCCTGGTGCATGCTCGCAAGTGTTGATTACTTGTGTATAATTTTCCGACTGATGCATGCTGGTTTGAAAAAAGCCTTCAACATCAGAACGCGCACATTTCAAAAGAAGAAATGTGACACACGTAATGACGTGAAGATGAACAGTTTTGCGCATGTTGCTGCAAAAGAAAGGAAAAATATTTAAATCTAATATGAAAAAGTTTTTAAAAGTGTTCTAATTGACACTAATTGACCTGCCTAGGTGTGTGACCGGTACGAATAACCTAAAAAGGGTGTTGAAAAAAATATGCATTGGCTTAAAACGCTAAAAAGGTTATATTGAGAATTGAAAAATATGAGTAAAAAAAGTATCTTGAAATACATCACTTTTAAGCATTATGGAAATCAATATCAGTCGAAGAAAAAAAGGACAAATGCAGTGAAACACAGTAAACCCACTCGTAAAAATGGTAAAATAGTTAAAAGCAAAACAAACTTTAAAGTTACTTTAAAAACAAAATAAAAAAAGACTGTAAGTATAAAATTAAAGACTTAGAAAACATAACAATACTGTGAACAAAAACGTATAGAAAATACATACATTAGCATATAATGAAAATACCAACATTACGTACCTTAGTGTATTGAGAACTCAGAGTCTGAAAGAAGGTTAGGGGGTATTCTGGAAGAATGTTGTTTTGGCTGAGGTTTATATCATACTTGGTCATATCAGTTTTGTTAGCATGAATGAACACAAGAAATTACTTTTATAATTCTATCTATCACAGTCTCTATATTTACGGTGATATGAATATTGTCATAATAGTTTGATTAATTCTATCATTTATCATAGATTGAATCTTTCATTCTCAATAATGGACTTTTATATTTAATTATGATATAGTCATATAGTTTCTGATTGGCGAAATGTCTAAGACGACGTCGATTTTCTATATATTTGTTATGTACCAGCCAGCGTGAGTGTATTGGTTGCTTGCGATATTTCGCATTTCTGTTCATCACTGTATTTTCTGGGCACAGATCGGGAAAATGGTGAAATGATAAAAACAGTCATGGAAGAAAAACGTACCTATTTATTCATTTATCGGCAACTTCTCAAAATTATCTAATCAATGGAGGAAAATCGACATTATTGTCAAATTTTCATGGAAGGGTATAACCCGCATCCCTCGGGCACGAGATTCTAAATCCCGGCGCGCTACCAACTGCGCTATCGACCCGGGTTGAAAAAAAAATAACGTACCTTGTATAGATGCGTTGGATGATAGTCCCAAACAAATGAAAAATGAATGATCTATAGTAAATGATAATAAAATTTATTAATTTAAAACGTACAATACATAACGACTGCAAAAATACAAATAAATGTTCATACGAGTATTTCTTTCATATGATTGAGGACTGAGCGAAACACTATTGTAACTCTTTTTGTTTTCAAATGGATTAACGACGTGTTTCATTCAGCACTCGCTTTTTGACAATATTCAATATGATAAGTTTATACAATATTCACTCAATTTAACGTAAATATACATTTAACAAGTATTTAATAGTATTTAAAAGTATTTAATCAATCTGATGATAAAGGAAATATCCAATATTCTAATATAAATCTTTTCACTTTACAATACTAATTAAAAGTTAAAACAATCATACATGTTCATGAAATTGGCAATTATAATAATATGTTATAAAATATGGGCTCTGTCCAATTATCAAAAATGCCAGCTTCAATACGTGGATTTATGTTTGCCATTATGTAACATACTTCAAACATACCTCATATCATAAACATTCGTTATGCAACATGGTTCAAAAATAAAACCCGATGTTAATTCGTCTTTTGGTGTGAGTTTTTTTTTTATTTATTTCATGCAAGCTTTACTTTATACCTACACCACGAGTATTACACTACATGTACTATTGTATGCGTTTCAATACCAATATCAAGTACAACAAGTAACGGAGCAATCACCTTGTTTCTATTGTGGTCCATACCATCTAAAACATGTCACAGAAACCCAAGTCATTTTGTGAACAAGCACCTTAATAAAGTTTAGTATACACTTTTTTAAATTTTGAAAATTTCTAACATGTCATTTGTAAAGAAATGTGCAAAAAAGTGTTTGTTTTAAAATTATCATTTTGTAATTGAATGGCCAGGTGTATGAGTTAATAATAGCTAGACCGGCTAACAATACAATGTACAATCTCCAAAACATTACAGGCGATATTTATAAGCAGTGTTAAGTTGTTACCTTAATGGAATGATAGTAAAATAAAAACAGACTTCTTGGGAATTACATTGTAAAGAAACTAGAGTCTGAAATCGCGTAAATCTGTATAAATGTAAACTTTAATCCTTTACCAGAATCAATACGTATATTTTACAAATTGATTTTAACATATGATCGCAAAGTTCGAAGTTAACAAACACGTAAGTGATACACAGTGTTGATTTGGATCTAGGTGTTACGAGTAGATTCATTATTTAATGTTGATTGGATGGGTACATTCTGATTGAATTTCGACAATAGAAGCCAATATACCTTCTTTGTACAAAGAAAACTGATTGCGATGAACAAGCCTTGTAAAGAATTGAATATTATGAACAAATACCAAAGTATATTGTTACCGTTGAAGTTAGCAATAAATGCAAACAACCATGTTAAACCCATAACACATGATAATTTAATATGTATGAAGAATGTACATCGATTTGCGCCACTTCTAACTGTTGAACACTGTCTCACTGCTCTTGTAATAAAGAACACGATAAGTACAAAAGCAATCAAATCAAATAACTTAAATAGCGCTAAAGGTCCTACAAAGAAAATCAAAAGTCCCTTTTGTGTATTAATCCAGCAAACGTTTTGTCCGTAATTTGGTTGAAACTCATTTAATGTTTCATCATGAAAGCAAAAGTCGAAAACAACAGCGACACAGACTATGAAAAGAGGCATTATCCATGCGTACAAACAATTCAAATAAAAACTTTTCGAATTGGTCTTATTTACATTTCTGACTTTGGTAATGTATGAAAATGTTTTTAAAAGATCAAATGCAATTACATTCATCCAAGAGAAAGCTGCCAAGAAAAAGTAATGTAAAAGAACTGCAACCAGTGGACAAATAATAGGTTTTACTGCGTATGGTAAAATTAAAAATAATAGCTGTGCAATCAGTAAAGAAATACATAAACTTATAAGCCTCTTACCGGGAAGGTTCAACAACTCTGGAAAACTACAATATATAATGATAGTCGTTACCATTGATACAATAGAAATTGATAGACCAACAATTGACAAATAGCTCTCAAACACATCAATCGCTTGTAAAACTCTACCCTGTGGAAAAATATCTAGTGCAAAAGCGCACAAAAATATATCCGATCCATTTTTTACATATTCCGTTTTATTGTACACTCTCTGTCGGAATATTATTTGATCAGATGCATTTAGATATTCAAACTCTTCGTTTACTAACTTTATCATAGCACATTGAAATGACTCTGGAGATTTAACGTTAAGATTAAGACCAATGGTCTCTTCAGGAACACATATACCATTAATTGGCTTGGTTCCAATTGGACACATCAGCTCTATACATTGTCCCGTAAGTTTATTGAAAATGGCATCATTGTCACAATCTTTTAAGCTAGCAAGTTTCTCTTCAATGTTTTCACCTATATTCAAGTCTACCAATATCTTAAAACTGGGCAGGTCCTTTACTACTCTTCCAGGTCCATAACTAGATGAACATGCGATACCGTTTGTATAGTGATTGCACTCAGCACAATGAATATTCCTAAATAGTTTATCAGTATCGTAGAGATGAACTAAGCGAGTACTTTCATGTTTACATTTTCTTACAGTTTCAGTGTTATTGTAATCATGCTTGCATTCAGATATGATATACTTTGAATGCAAACTACAATCGCGGAAAGCAAATCCGTCTGGTACATTAAAATGCAAGTCACAGTCTGTATAAACATGAACAATATCTGCCGTTTCACAAGTAAATTCAGCGATCCAAAAATAGTAATTTTGAACATAATTGCATTCGGCACAGTACATGTTTTTGAATGCTAATCCTTCAATATTCATATCGGACACGATGACCCTTGATAAAGTATCATTGATTAGTGGCTTATTCTCACAAAGAACTTTAGTGGTTACATTGTGCCAACTGTCAGCACATTTTGTAGTAAGCAGAACTTCTTCTCCTTCTTCACCAGATCTATCGATGCAAGAAAATTGGTCGTATGTAAAGTTCATATACGTTACATTTCTTGCATTAAAACAGCAATCGTTTAACACACTGCAAAGAATGTCACACGAACAACCATCTACCGAATAATTTTCATCACAGTTACTTTTTTCAAGACATACCTGAGAATTGTTTGAAATTTCGTTAAGGTCTACAAAGTTTCCTGGATATACTTGAAAAATAGGAAGTGTCATTTCCGTTACGTTATCGAAAATTATTGATGCATTTGTTCCAAAACTTGTGATGACAAATATTAATAAGCACTGTATTGTCAACTTTTTCTTATACAAAACTCTCATTTTTAAATATTGTTTATTAAAAGCTTAACACCTAAATACCCCCTTCAATTTTGACCAAACTCTTGCAAATAGAAGTTATAACGCCAATTAACGGGGAATTCTATTGTTATTTCTTTTATATGCGTTAGTTACATCTATTAGCATTTTATGACTACTAATTTTGAAATGATTGTTTGTTCTTAATCAATTAATTGATGATAAATTAACAAAATAGTATGGGGATTGTAGAAAGCACAATAAAAATATATGTGATCGTGGTATAAATTAGCATTTAATATTCTATTAGGGCAAGATTAACATACAAATGAACCAGTCACTAAGTGGAAATGTAAAACGACTTTACCAAATAAATATTGACTTGGGCTTATACCTGATGTCTGGAGATGATAATTAAAAAACTATTAGTACAAAGGCACATTTACATAATGTGAAATAATTTGAATTTAGCTTTGACAGAACCACCTATTTACAAATATTACCAGCCCACGTTAAAAATAAGAATAAAACCTAAAAAATGAAAAAAATATGACAACCACCATTAGTATGAAATTGTTACATTTAATCTCAATTATTTACTTGTGTTCGGTTATTACTTATTAATTTCAGCTTGATTGAAAAAAGTTCTAACATTGTAGAATCATCACTCCTGAGTTTTCTTGTCTGTCGTAATGACCGAGTAAGCATATTACCACTCTTCAGTTTAACAGTAACATGTGTGTTAATATCTGGCAAGTTATATATCTCACCATCACAAATAGGACAATTATCCTGAGTAAATCGCTAACTAGCGCTTTGTGCACTGGTATCCTTCTTACATCAAACGATTTTATTCATATTATCCGATGATTTGTTATGTCGTTAAGTCATTAATGAGTTGATGTCGATTGCATCTAATCAGTGCCAATTCAAATTTTTATTGTATTGGTCGTAATAAACAATGGCTTGACTGTTCCGAGTGGTTTCTAATGGTTGTCTTTACATAGACATTTGTTGGTGATGGTCATTATTTTGACGATGATCATATTTGTGACAATAACTGCAACATGCTGACCTCATGCATTCCATGTAAAAACAAATGTCAAGAGATTTGACATCATACAATGAGCATAAAAGTACAATTGGAAATTATATCAGTTTCGAGGCTTTGGAGGAACATAGAAAGTTTAATATTTGAATTTACTTGATCATTCCACATTTGAATGTATGTAACCCGGTTCGATGGCGCAGTTGGTAGCGCGCCGGGATTTGGAATCTCGTGCCCGAGAGAGTGCGGGTTCGAATCCCACCCAGGGAGGTTATACCCTTCCATGAAAATTTGACAATAATGTCGATTTTGCTTAATTGATTAGATAATATGGAGAAGTTTCCGGCCTTTTGGAAGGTAAGTGAGTACTGGTTATAGACAAGGGTCCAGGAAAGCTAGATAAGGTGCGCTGGGTGCCGTAAAAGGGCCTAAATTGTGTTGACACGGCGTTAAATCCAATAAAATAAATAAATAAATATGTAATATTATGTATGCTGATTCATATGCTGATGGCCTAATATCTTGAAAATAAACATTTCATACTTCAAAATGTTGTCATGCCAGACGAGTTGTCAACAGACCTATGAGGGCCTGATTTCTTTTTGTGATAGACTGTCATCAATTTGTATACTCTCTTTGTGAACAGAAAACTGAGAGCGATGAACAAGCCTTGTAAAGTATTGAATATTATAAACAAATACCAAAGTACATTGCTACCACTAAAATTAGCAATAAATGCAAACAACCATGTTAAACCCATAACACTTGATAATTTAAGATGTATCAAAAATGTGCATGAATTTGCGCTACTTCTTGCTTTTGAACCCTGCCTTTTAGCTTTTGTTATAAAGAAAATGATTACGATAAAAGCTATATAATCAAATAATTTAAATATTGCCAAAGGGCCCATGAAGAACAACCATAAACCTTTCCGTGAAGATATCCAACAAACGGCTTTACCATAGTTTGCCTTAAAACCATTAAATGTTTCATTCACAAAACCAAAATCTAGAATTATAGCAACACATACAATAGCAAGAGGCGTTAACCAAGCATACATACTATATATATAAAATGTTTTAGATTTTGTATCGCCAAGATTTCTAACTTTAGTTGTGCAAGCAAATGTCATTAAAAGGTCGAATGCAATAACATTCATCCAAGTGAAAACAGTTAAAAACATAAAGTGCATGAGGATTGCCAACAGTGGACATAGTATAACATTTTCGTCAGCACTTGGCGAAACTAGAAATAATGATTGTGCAATCATTATAGATAAACATAAACATACAAGATTCTTACCAGGAATGTTTAAAAGTTCTTTAAAAGTAAGATAAACAATTACTGTGAATATTAAAGACACAATTGATATCACAAGTCCAGTGAGAGACAAGTATTTCTCTAACTGATTGCTTGCTTGTAAGTGTCTCTCGTGATGATACGAGACGTGCGCAGGTAAACATATGAAGATGTCTGAACCATTTCTTATATATTCGGTATCATTGTAAAGCCTCTGTCTAAACATAACTTGATTTGTTTCATTAAGAAAATCAAATTCTTGTTGCTGTAATTTAGTTAAAGCACAATGCTGTAACGAATGTGTAGCATTTTCTACACTGAAATTGTTCGAATTTGGAACACATGTACCGTATAATGGCTGTGCATGATGCGGGCATATAATATCCCTGCATATGTCAGATATAGGGTCGTACATCTGATTGCTGAAACATTCACCGAAAAACTTCACTGTAGCAGAAAGTTTAGAGTTATCTTCGTGTACTATTTTATTCTCATTAAAATCTACCAATAATCTGAATGAATAAATTGGTATTACATGTAGTACTTCTTTTGAGAGCCAGACTGAAGATTTACATGAAAGTCTTTCTGTATATCCATTGCATTGGGCACAATAGATGTTCTTGAATGTTTTATAATAATCACCGGCGTAAATCAGGCGAGTATTTTCGTGTTCACATTTGTCAATTGTTTCATTATCACTGAACTTTGTATTACAATCAGAAATAATTCCTTGATGATGTAATTTACAATCACGATAAACGATGTCATCTGAGACATCAAAACGTAATGCACAATTAGTATTAACTGCAATACTTTCATTTCTATTGTTACAACTAAAAGCGGCTATCCAGAATTTATAATTGTAAATATAATTACAAAGAGCACAATGCATGTTTTTAAATGTTAGACCTTTAACATCCATAGCTGATACAATGACTCTCGATATAGTATCGTTGATATATGGTTTACTCTCACAAAGAGATTTAGTTATCGGGTCATCCCAATCATCAGCACACTGTGTTACCAGCATAACCGAACCAACATTAGGCAAATAAGTACAAGAGAATTGATGAATTAAAATATCTTGGTATAAGGGGACTGCAGCATTTGGACAACAATCATTTAACATTGGACAAATTCCATCACAAGAACATCCTGAAACATTTGAACTGAAATTACAATCACTTATCTCCGGACATATTTGGGAATCATTATAAATTTGTTCAATTTTTATGTAATTCCCATTTTGTTCTATTGTGTTACCGTCGCTGTCAATTGATGTTTTAGAATTAACATCAATCGCTATAAAACCCAACACTAAGAACTCCACCAACACAAATTTGAACCCACTATGATGAAACATTGCTACTTTTTGCACGTGATTCCACTAGCATCAAACTTCAACTTATTAGCTCATCTCTACTTTTTGCACGTGATTCCACTATCATCAAAGTTCAACAAATTAGCTTATTGCTATTTTTTCACGTGATACCACCAGCATCAAACTTCAACTTATTAGCTTATTGAAAAGCTTGATTTCTTATATGTTGTCGTCTTAAATGCCATATAACCGTCTATTTAAAGTCGGAAACAAATCCAATGTATTAACTGGATTCCGCCTATAATCGTAATGCCTTTCTGATTGGTTGATTCTAAGTAGTTCAATTACTCTGAATTATAAAAACTAATATTCAACTTAATGACTTCCAAGATGCAATAAACAGATTGGACAGACAAGTCCCATTAGTTTTCTTTGTTTATATAGAGATATAATCGACCAATGAGTATAGTTTTAATGACCATAGATATGTTATGTTGATATTGAGTGTCGTATTTTATGAATAGATAAATTAGAATCTACGATTATATTTTGATATGATGATTTATTTGCTTGTCATCTTTCAAATAAAATATTTAGGGTTTGCAAATAGATATAAAATTATGTAGTTTATGCAAAATATGATTTGTCATAAACTAACTTCACATTCTCGTACCCCGAGGTTATCGAGATTCTCGATCTAACTAGAATCGAGAATCCTACTAGACTCTGGGTACGAGAATGCTAAGTTCATTGCTAAGAATAGTTTTGGTGGTATTTAACAAAAAAAGCATGATATTTTATACCATTGGAAATTTTCAAGAAAAGCATACACAATAAATACACATGGCAGAATCGAACTGAACAAAACAATTATGAGACATGATACCTGAGCAACTCAAATTAACAAAGTGTTAATAAATAAAAAGAAGAATTCAAAAAAATGTATACAAACGGGCATTAAACAGGGTGTGGAGAGAGAAAGAAAGGAAGAAGAGGCCAGAGAAAAGCATTGTCGGTTATCCCACGATACATAACTTCCCTATGCTGCGTATGGAACCTAACGAATGAAAGTACACGGGTTGCCGACGATGAAGAAAAAAATACATTTTATTGTCAAGTGTAAATTTGTTGAGTCAATTTCAAAAACTTATATTAGAATCTGATGTATTGTTGCTGGGGCATTGTGGTAATGCGAATACATGTAGTTTGCTATCTTTATATGAGTTTGACATTTATCTTTAACGGAACATATCTTTTATTCAGTCACAGTTTACAGAGTAAAAACATGTGAACAAATCGAGGTTTGCCCGCAAGACTGTAGTAAGTGCAATTGTGTTAAAGAGCGAGTTACTACAGTCTTGCGGGCAACCCTCGAAATTCAGTATAAATTCAACATGACGGTACAATTTTAAAAGTCAAGAATAGCAGTCAAATTTGCAGTTAAGAAGCTGGTGTCACTGTCATTAATTTCATAAAATATTGTGAAAAAATCACGGCATTTTGTATATTTTAAAAACATATTAAGTGTGTTACAGTGTTATCATCGCAATATGACACATTCGGAACTCCTCGGCTATTCGCTGCGAATAACCTAAATTATTCATGCATGAAATGCCGAGGTGTTCCGAATGACTTTGACAGTATGCTATAAATTTTAACAAAAAACATTGCAAGTTACAGGATTGAATACATTGAATTATGACGGCTACATTCTGATACCCTGGTGTCATTTGTACTATAAAATCGATTAATATGTTTGATTGTTATATTAATTTCAATATAAAATACCTTAAATGATAATATTTCTTGACATGAATAAATTATTGGTATTGAAATTAATACTTACAATAAGGTATATTGTTAACTTTTAAGTCTGCTATTTGAACTATAATAAATCAAGTTATTTTCACCTATATTCACGATATGACAAGATTTTGTAAACATTCACAACTTGTAGGAGTGAAATAATATTATGCGATTGTGTTTCTCGAAAAGTTCAAGTTGCTCCTGATAAATGAATGTAAACGATGATTGTAATAAGCTGAGATTTAATATTCTACAATATATCTTTCCAAGTGTACGTTCAAATAGACAGCATATGACATTGTTCAGGTACTTAAAGGAATTGTAAGGCAAAAGTTCGACTTCATATTTCCTGATTTTGAATTACATTTTTTATAATTGTGAATGCAACAGACACACTGTTATATATTGCTTGGCAAAATATTTCTTTATTTTCTCGTAATATTTTGGGTGCTTCCTAACTAGACCCACGTGGGTCAGGTTAGCTAAAAATATATTAGTGTTAAAATATGCATTTACTGATGAGAAGATACTAGAGCTTGTAATTGTGCAACATTAGTATGTACAATTCTATTAAAAATATATCCTAGCCGCCTAAGAATGTTGATCGATTAGACAGGAAGCGACCTATGAAAATGTTTCATTTCAGCAAGTTCGACATAAAACGAATTTATAAATAGCTTGGTGGTTCCCTCAGTATCCTACTTTCGTTTTCAACAATGTATGCCACATGTTTTAATTCATTCAGTTAAATGTTATAAGTGACAAATGTTATTAGTAAGTGATTTCTTACGTTCTTAGTACTGTTTTAAAGACTAAACTTGGTTCTATACTTTTGGCACAGTCATTTGCCTGTATATCCCTTTAAATTACATATTTTAATACAATTGCTGTGGTAAATCTGAAAGCATATATATAAATGCAAAGCTATGCATAGTTAAAATGATAAGAAATTTTGATTAATATAATAGTTTTTACATTGTATCGAGCTCAGTAGCAAATGACAACAATGTGGCTCATATTTCTCTTTTTTTAATCGTAGTAAAGAATTGACATTGTCTTTGTCACTAAGAAAAGCTATCGATAAGCATTTTGTTATCATTCTCGTACCCAGAGCCTATCAAGATTCTCGAGCTTGATCGAGGATCTTGATAGACTCTGGCTACGAGAATGCTTTATTGTGCGCAGTAAAATCGGGGTGAACAATTGTAATAATGATTATTGTTACCAATATCGCCTGTCCAGGGAAGTTCTTCATTATCAGTGAATACATAAATTTTAATATGATGAAGTATATATGTATATTGGTGAACTTGATTATAATTAATGGTGCAATTTCCGCCATTCCATTTAATCCATATTTTCATATGGAACTTTTATCATTTGCCAACACGTAATATTATGACCATCTTGAACTATAATAGTATTTTTCATTGTCGAAAATATGCAATACTTAATAGAATTGGTGATTTTATTCAAAAGAAAGGACAGATGTTATATTAGGCACGTTTAGTTTTTCCCGATGAACTCATCAGTAACCCTTCAATAACCAAATAAAACTTGCTGTCGCCGGTTTGCGGAAAAATGAACGATCGCTGACAGCATCCAGTCTATGAACGATAAATCGCACAATTGCCGCTTAGTCAGAAATTATCTATTTTCTTTTCGCCAATCGTGCTTCTTTGCGCTGTCTAGTATGTCTGCCCGGGAAAGCACGGAATTTTACGGGTTTTAGCAGTACTTTTTGACAAAATGGCGGACAAGCGTAAATTAAAGAAATAGAGTTAGATAGTTGTTAAAAATTGCACATTTCTACCATCTAATTTGGTGAATATTGATTTTGGTGAGTTGGTTCAATTAAACAATGTATGATAGTATGTTTGAATTTAACAATTTGATTCAAATTTCCTTGATTATAGCTCACTCAGCTGCTGTTTACAAATATTATTTGCCTGGCTAAAAACATAAATGCCGGTTCAGTGCATGTGCAAAGAGGAAGAATATCTTATTCAGCATAATAGTACTCTAACAAACAGTCCTTGCAAAGGAAATATGACTAACGCAAAGCCTCAAAGCGAGCTCGACAATGCATGTGTATATCTTATCAAGGTCCTATCACAGGGACGTTTTAAATAAGCTTGGGGAGATCACTGCTTAATTGATTGCATTTAAAATAACATCTCATTAATCCAAGGGTAAGGACGGATGTGACAGGGGACGGATCGTCTGACATTAAGATGTGTTCAATTTAATGAGATTGGCGAATATAAAAAAATAATATTAATTTCAAAAATGTTTCTTTTAGTTTCTTATTTGTGTTGGTGAATATGAATAAAATAAAATTAGTTTCAAAATGTTTGTTTTATTTTCATATTTGTTATCACATTTTAGCAATTTTGATATAGATCTATGTCACGTCCTCTTCGATGAATACTTACTTCAAACATGCAGGATTGTACTAAAATAAAACATCAGTTGGCCAAATCTAATCAAAAGATGAATATTTGTACTAAACTCTGATATTTTGGGGACGGATCGTCCAAGGCCGAATGTGACTGGGGAAGGATCGTCTAGTGGGAGAATAGTCTTGGGGACGGATCGCCTGTATACCATTTATTTTTTACTTTAAACAATGCCCGGTATGATAACGTGACCGAAACATACCGGTTTTATCATGAACTTAGCGGCGTCATCAGAACAGACGGTGCGTTGGTAAGTTTTTCCAATGAAGAAAAAATTACAATAAACATGTAAATGCGGATAATAGCGAGAAAAACAGCCAAATATTTATTATAAAATACAATCTAAGGATAAGTTAAGTAAAATATCGCGTTTGCACATTTTCGCAGGTTTAAAAGATAGCATGATGCCATGAATGCAGTGAATCTTTTTAGCCAATAGAAATATGCCAACCTCTTCAGTCCATAAAAGCACTTCCGATTATGCGCAGTTTGGTTTTAAATATCAACTTTCGGCATCCACTAAAGTCAACTTCCACTATTTTATTGAAATTCAGTGGTAAAGCACAGAAACCTATTCGCGTTACCCTAAAGCTCGCTATAATTTTAAGGTGTTTTAAGTCATTTGAAAGGCTAAAATCATGGGAGTTTAAGGGGGCTTTGTCCCCTGTGAACCCCACCAAAGCGTTGCCCTGGACCCACAAAGGGGGCCTAACGCACCCCCCTTGACCCCTGGCGTTGTCCCCTAAAAAACCCTTTTCCCGGGAAACACTTCCCCTGAGTAGCATTACATCAAAATCTAAAATCGTCCATCTATATATAATCCCGTCTTTCTCCCAAGGGACTTGTGTCCATTGCTAAATTTGTGCATTTTAAGAGTGTCCAAGCCCCATTTTCTGGTAGCATGTTGTCCCCCAAAGAAACCTGAGAAACACCTCCGCCTTCTTTTTAATAATAATTAGTTTTCCAATTGACTGTAAGTTACTCTAGCCACTGCCTATTTGTTATACTGGTAATGTTTTGTGAGCTTTCAATGTAATTATGTAAATTATATCAGGCTTTTCTCTGTATTATTTTAGTTTTTACTGTAAAATAAATTTGGTTGCATCTTGCTGTAAAAATTATAATACTGCCTTTTTTTCTTTATAGTTTGCATAAGGAATAAGAAGAATGCCACCTACTGAAGGTCATGTTCCCATGCCCCAAGGGCACATGGGAATGGGTGTGGGTACAATATCACTGGCTACCCTTATTGACTTTATTGTACAACGGACTTATCATGAACTTATTGTTCTGTCAGAAATGTAAGTATATGTATGTGTTCTAGTTGCAGGGTTCGTACAGTCTTGAAATGATCCTAAATTTTGATGGTTATATTGGATAGGGCCTAAATTGCATGGCTGGCCCTGAAAGCCCCTAAATTCGCTCTGTCTGGTCCTAAATTACTATTTTGAAGGCCCTTAATTAGTTAGGAAACTGTTTGGTTGATTAATAATTGGAATCTAAATGATTAAAAAGGCAATGGAGCACCAAATGAATAATCCTTTTTAATAACATACATTTCTGTGTTTAGGGCCTATTGACTCAAGGGCGAATCACTTGTTGAAGGTCACTAGAGTACTCTTTAACCTTAAAGGAGTTAACTGTTGCATGATTAACAAAGAATTACAAATCAGGCGCTTGTTAATGTCATGAAAATTAAGCCCTAAATTTTGTAAAAAAAAAGCCTTGAAATAGCCTTAAATAGGTCCTAAATTTATGTATGAGAAGTCTGTATGAACCATGATTTGAAAAATTGCATGTTGAAAGTATTTAATTAAAAATTCTTTTGGGTTTTATTAATCTTGTGTTATTTAAAATAGTGTTGTCACAAACAGCAGTGGTGGATTATTGGTTTTCTTTTCCAAAATTATTAAAGTGTTGAAAACACAGCCTTACATTTTCTTGTTCTACATTAGATATATTAATCATTGGTTGTCTGAAATTTGCATTAAGTTTTTTATTTTATTTTGAAAAAGAGTAATTCACAATTACATTTTAAAACTTTTTTTATTAGTAAGGTTTTAAAAATTACTGAGCTAACCTAGTTCTTTTTTATTCATCTTTGAAAATTTGACTCATAAAGGAAAGTGTTGATGGCAACATTTTCTGTCAGGTATTTGTTTCATGTGTTCTGTTTCATTTTTTTTATTCTTTTTTATTATAGATTGCCAAGAAAAACAGACATGGAAAGGTAAGATTATGTTCATAAAAATTAAGAAATTTTGTTTTGCTTACTATTTAACATTGTCTGAAATGAAAGATTTCCTTTTTAGCTCGACTTTACGAAGTAATGTAGAGCTCTCCTACTCGCCCCGGCGTCGGCGTCCGCGTCCACACTTCTGATTAAAGTTTTTGTGCAGTAAAATACTTTCTTCTATATCTTTGTTATTTCTTAAGATATTAACTTCAAACTTTAAATATATGTTCCTTACTATCAACCACATCTCATGTGACAAGGTCCATAACTCCAAACACATTTTTTCAAGAATTATCTCCCCTTGAACTGATTGAAGTTTTTGTGCACAGATTAAAGTTTTTGTGCAGTAAAATACTTTCTTCTGTATCTTTGTTATTTCTTATGATATTAACTTCAAACTTTAAATATATGTTCCTTTCTATCAACCACATCTCATGTGACATGGTCCATAACTCCGAATGCATTTTTTTCAGAATTATACCCCTTGAACTTAGAGTTTTCTTTAAAAAATGTTTGTTTTTACTGCAACTGTTTTATTTCTTTAGGTATTGATTTCAAACTTTAAATATATGTTCCTTATTATCAACCACATCTCATGTGACAAGGTTCATAACTCTGTATACATTATTTTCAAAGTTATCCCCCTTGAACTTATAGTTTTCTTTAATAAATATTTGTTTTTACTGCAACTGTTTTATTTCTTTAGGTATTGACTTTAAATATATGTTCCTTATTATCAACCACATCTCATGTGACAAGGTTCAAAACTCCAAATATATTTTTTTCAGAATTATCTCCCCTTGAAATTAGAGTTTTCTTTAAAAAATGTTTGTTTTTAATGCAACTGTTTTATTTCTTCAGGTATTGACTTCAAACTTTAGATATATGTTCCTTATTATCAACCACGTCTCATGTGACAAGATTCATAACTCCTTATACATCTTTTCAGAGTTATCCCCCTTGAACTTATAGTTTTCTATTTATTTCTTTTTTTTTCTTTGAATTTGTTAAGGTTATATTTTCAAATTTTAAAATATGTATGTTCCTTATCATCAACCACATCTCCTGTGACAAACACTTACTAAGTCGAGCATGCTGTCTCCTCTGACAGCTCTTGTTAAAATATATGTTAAGTTGATGAGAGGAAAAACAACAAAAAACTTTCTTTCGTAAATATAGTAATTAGTACAAATGAGTTTAGAATGTTATTAATAAAAATAGATTGATGTTATTTTTGTTTTGTTTTCTTCCAATGACTTACACAAAATAAAACAATTTTATTCTGTTTTCCATAATATACATGAATACTGCCTATATATGTGTGCATTTATATTTCAGAAAAATTGAGATTGTTCAGTATGCAAGTCGTACTAGACAGCTATTTATTCGTCTGTTAGCTCTTGTTAAATGGGCAAATAGTGCTAGCAAGGTGGATAAATGTGTGGTAGGTTCAATAATAATTATTACAAATTTACTGTATTCTTAACCGGTATAATTTGTTTTTTCTCATCTGTCAAAACATGAATAATTTCACGGTGACTTTGTGCTCTTTGTCTAACACTCGTGATATTAAGATTGTTTGTATTCAATCACCGTGAAATTATTCAAACTTTGACAGTTGAGAAAAATGAACTATATACGTATGAAATCACATAAGTTATAGCTGTAACCTAGAGAAGAAAATTACATTATTTTGTACTTGTTTGTCTCAAGTTTAAGTTTTATTGTATTTTAGTGCCCTAATTTATTACCAATTCTATAAAAGTATGAATAAATTTAACTTGAAAAGCTTAATTAAACATATGTACCACTATTTTATATCTTACAACACCAGGAAAAACCCTTTGTATTCATAGCATGTTCTACCATTAATTTATGTGAATGAATGCAGTTCCATGCAGTGAATAGTAGGATGGATTAATGCAACCCAATAGAATCTCATGATCTCATCTTGGGTTGAACTTGCATTCTTCTGGGTCCTAAGTAGACACTACCATGTTGCCATTAAAAGGTAGATTGAAGGAACATATTACATTACATTACAGCACCTCTGTTACATTATAGGATTACTCATTTAGTAAATACATAATTTTTGTAAGGGCATTGATTCACTGATTGTTATGCTTCATTTTGACTTAGTACTCAATGTATGATGATGTGTACTCTATTTATAAGACATAAGTAACTAATATAAACTTAAATAACTTTTATGAATAATATTTCAGGAAATATGTAACTTTCTAGAACAGCAATCAATGTGGTTTGTTGAAACAGCAGATTCCATGGCCAAGATGGCCAGAGAAACACTAGTGTGTGCTAGGTAAACCTAATTCTAAGCTAAGTTAATTCTCTCTTTTTCATTTATATTTTAGGACAATTGAGTATTTTGTGTTGTCTTCATTGTTGATTCTGTAGTGTTAGTTATAATTCTAAGATTTATATAGTGCTTATTCCACTTCTTAGATGAACAAATTTAGCTGTTCTACCACTTTAATAAGCAGTTTCACTAACACACTGACTCATGGGTGAAAGTTTTCATTTATAATACCAGTTTCTGTATTTTGAGAATAAGTTATCCTTTGTAAGTTATACAAAGTCTGTCTATTTCAGTATTTTTCAAAACTTTCAACTTCTATGCATGAACTGTTCATTCTTTGTGTCATGGGTTTTGGTTATGATGTATATAACTGATTATTTTATTAATATGATTTCAGACTACCTAATTTTTCACTACCTTGTGCCATTGATGTTCTCACACTAGGAACATATCCAAGACTACCAACATGTATCAGAGTAAGTTTGTATTCTTTGTTTTCTTTGCTCCTTTTATTATTAAATGTAAGTCTTAGAGGTGTGTCTCTTTGCTCCTTTTATTGCTAAATGTAAGTCTTTGATGTGAACACTAGTTTGTCTAAAAAAACCCAACTAATTAAGGTGAAATGATAGCTAATTGAGCAGTAGGTTTCAAATGATACTTACTTTTCAAAATGAATTTCCATGCTTATTTTGTAATGGTGATTATGCTAGAATCCAGAAAAGCATTGAGGCAGTGTTTCATAGAAACTATTTCTGGGTATGGAGGAGCAAGTAAAGGGCTGTGTGTAGTGCCTTTCTATTCGGCTTGAGAGTAATCATGATGTAGTTATTAGCATGGAAAAGAGAGTAAAATGCATGAAATTAGAAGTGGTTATGTACCTACTGACTGTTGGTAGAAAATTAGACAAAGTTGCTACCAGTGAAAATTGTTGATAAAATGCATTAAGGTATGTTTTTCATTCATCTTGTTACAATCATTTATTTTAAAGGAGAAGATAGTCCCTCCTGATCCCATCACCAGTAATGAAAAGAAACAAGTTTTATCTAGGTTGACTCAAGTCATACAGTATAGACTGGTGTCCTGTGAACTACCTCAACAAATGAGAAATCTAAAAATTGGTAAGATATAATCTACTTCACAACCATGCTAGAGTCACAATAACTCTTCTCTGTATACTAGCCACAGTATCAGTGTAGTGGTAGATTGCAGAATTTCAAACCTGGAAGTCCTAGGTTCAATTAATAGTGGCAGTAGATTATTTACCCTTTCATGAAATTCCAATATTTAATGCTGATTCTCCTCCATATGTTGATAAGTTGTCATCTCTTTGTAGAAGAGTAGGGCAGTAGTGGTGAAGGAATCCAAATATACGGAAAGAATCCATATAGCTGGTTAGGCAAGCAGTCAATTATAGTCCAACAGAATAAACCTGAGCTTGAGCTACCTAATTATAACAATTACACACTTCACTTACATAAAATCGTGAGTTTCCGTATGCTTGTATACGGTTATACACCTGTTTATAACAATAGATGTGAGTATAAATCAGTTTATTAAAAGTGGCATGTTATTATACTTTTAACTTTGAACAAGTTAGTTTTGGGTAAAAAGTAAGTCAGCAGTATTATGGCACAGTTTCAAAGTATTTATTCTTATGAAAACAACATTGATTGTTCAGTACATGTATTTTGACAAAAGCTTTCGATATATTGCCATTTACAAACAAAGACAAAAATAGACTGTAAATACTGAGTTTGATATATTCTTGCATAAAGGTCAAGCTCAGGTTAATTCTGTTGGACTATAACATTATCTGACATACAGTGTTGAAAATTGTGAAAACTCTATTTAAAATAATCTATACTACATTTGTAGATGGGCCACATTTTTCAAAAATCAATAACAAATTTTAACTCATATTATTTAATTGTAATTATTTGGCTAGTGAGTGTGTTAATAACACATTAAAAAACTGTAACATGAAAACTCTTCTTCAAAAAATAATATTTACTGCTTTTGTTCAATTAATTTATTAGGCCTGATTAATTCTGTGGAGACTTATAAATCTAATACAGTGTTTATTCCTTCACTCTGTTTTTTAATTATACAGTTAATATAGGTTCCATGTTCGAACCCCACTTGTGGCACTGCTAATTTCCTTGAGCATGATGTGTACCTGTAGTTGTTTCACTTCATCCATTTGTAAATTGGTACTGTGAGGGTCACATGCTTGAAGGTAATTTCAATGATCATACAATATTATATTGTCAGCTTAGCATGTATATGAAAGTGGACTTTAAACCCCAATTGAACTTTTTAAACTGCACTTTACAGAAAATGGCCGTGTGAAGTTTTTGGTAGAGAATGAATTCCAGGTGACATTAACATTGATGGAAGACAGTCCAGTTATACCATGGAGACTTCTGGGTATTGATATATTGGTTGAAGACCATGAAACTGGAGGTATGTATACTTCATATAACATACTGTGCCCTCCAAAAGTTTGGATACATTTCAATCTGATTAAAACCCGATCTAAAATTTTCTGCTCGCATGCTTGCTAAGTTAGATCTGGCCTTTTTCAATTGAAGGTCACGTTCAGGCGACCTTTTCTCATCATAATATTCATGACTAAATTGTTATGATTAGTAACTTGTTTTCATCGTCTACGTCACGCAATTTGAAATGAGCCGTCCAATCGCAGACTGAAAGATACCGCTGTTAAATTAGCATGCAAAACTTTGTCTAAGAATAGAAATTACAAAATCAAAATGTGATTAATAGTGTTTTCGTCTAGATGAAAGCTACGCATTGATTGGTCAAAACAAAGTTCATTTCGACGTGACCTTCCTCGGAGAAAGTAGAGATCCTGTACGACAACGCTCTACAGGATATCTGTTTACGGAGATTGGATACATTTTCACTTTGAAGGCTCACTGAATAGTATTAATTGAAGACTTGATAAATGTTAAATGGATTTTAGTTTTGCTTTTTTCATGGTATGGTTCTATTTATAATTAAGACGAAAAACCATGTTACGGAAAATAATTATAACATTGAACATAAATTTTGAAGTTTTGGGATGTCAGACTCTAGTGATTTTTCTAGAACTCAGAAAAGGACAGGGAGGCAGAAAAAAGGGGCAGGATGTAAAAGAGGTTTGATGTTTCAAAGTAATATATCTGTATATGGAAGAGCCAAAATGGGCAGGGTGGAGAGAAAAATGGCAGGGTGCAGCACCCTGCTATTTTTATTTAGAATAATCACTACAGATGCTAAACCTATATTTTTATAATAGATATTATTTTAAATGATTTTATATATTGTTTTTATTTTTAGATGGTAAAGCCCTAGTACATACATTACAGATTGGATATATACATCGTTTAGCACAATCTAGATTACTGGATAATGATAAACCATTACATGACTTGTATAGAGTATTACGTATCCTTTTATCTAGTCTAGAAATATTACTTCCTTGTTTTATGGTGAAATGTGGGGTTTTTGATGAAAATATATCATGGAAATATAAAATCTGATATTTTCATTGATGTAAAATTGTCGCTTGTGAAAATAAGTTTTCTCGGCTCACTCATTGAGGTAACAATTGATCTCAGACCAAAGTCAATGAATATCCTTGGTTTACAAAGGTTAAGTTCTTGAAAAAATATAGCATTGTCTGCAAGACTGTAGTAACTTGTTCTTAAAGCAATGCACTTACTACAGTTTTACCGGAAACCCTCGAAATGTGAGTTATCTTTTTATCTACTTAGTCAAGATAAAAGGTTGTTTTTTCTTAGAGTCCGTTCTATTTAAGATATTTATCCAAAGGATTCTCATAATTTAATGGGTCAGCACTGAAATAGTCGACATTCATCTTTGTTAACAAAAATTAAGACTAGTTTAATCTTCTTATCTGAGCCATATACTCATGGTCATCTTGTTCTTTGAATGTTCCAATTAGCACTTTTGTTACTATTGAACTTAACAATTTATCAGATTCATTTTGCCAGTCACTACAGTTAGAAGTTCTCAATTCTCAGGTAAACATTACTTCGTTATCTTCATCTTATTTTTTTTACTGGCACTAGCCAGATGTATTATGTTTTGATACTAAGTTATGGTAAGAAGCCAAATTATTATCTTTCTAAACTAGATGAAATATTAAATTGTCACTCGCCTGAATCAATTTTCAAAAATCTCTGGCTTCAGGTGAGTAGATTAAGGCAAGGATTGAAGTTGTAAAATTGTTTTGATGCGGGACCTGATATTAATTATTTAGCGGATTGCCCTATTTGACAACCAGTTCTATATATTACTTGTCTAGCAATTACAAGTAACTCAAATATGTCCAGGGTAATAAGACAACCTTTAATGTCTACCCTTGTTAAAATACACTGGGGTCCAAAAGTTTCTTAACACATTTTAAACTTTTATGTTATTGGGAAATACTCTGATATACTTAAAATGTTGCTAATAGTTTCACAACTGTGCAGTTTACCATGAATTGTCAATTCTGGTTTTTAATGCATTAAAATTATTTAAATATACAGTGAACATATAAAACAAAATGTGTCAGCAATATTTTTGCAATAAAACAAATAGAATGAAAAGATGAAAAAAATGCATGTGTAAAGAAACTTTTGGATCCCAGTGTATTTGAAGATTCTTCATCATTTTGTATAAATTACCAACTAGCTACCTATCATAGCCATGTTGTTTAACTGTATAAACAATATTAAGTTAAAAAGTGATATTTTGTTTGTAATTAGCCTATAGCCTATCATGAGATATGGATATTGTTCCTGGCTTTAAAATAAATATTGTTATTATTATATACCGCATTTGTATAGCACTCTTTTCATATTGAATATATGTTCAAAAGCACTTCACAATCATATGCATAATTAGGAAATACAAATTAACAAGTTTAAATGAAAACAAAAATGAGAATGATTAAAGATGATAAAATAAAAAAACATAAACTGAAGAATAATATAAAACTAAGAATTTGTGATCAATAAAGTGCTCATAGTAGTTTAAAAACGACAACAACAATAAAACAAGTGAATTTTTAACTGTAAAAAAAAATTAGTGAATAAGGGATAATGGATTGTTGGTAGAACGGCAGCCAAATGGTCGATAGGGAATCAGGCTAAATGCCCCGAAAATCCATGATTGCAAGGTGCAAAGTTGGATTCTAATCCAAGGCTCCCGCCCGAACTTTCATCAGCATCAGTGCCCGCGCGTTCCCCAACTATGCATTAGATAGTGGTCAGATAAAGTAAAAGTGATAAAAGTTATCATTAGATTATGAATAAAGGCAGCCAAAATAAATATGTCATGAAATGTAGCCTTTGGTGAGAGACTGGTTTAAGAAAATGAGAAATCTGTTATAAATGACCTTGAGTGATTAATGAATTAATGTACATTTTTTGTAGGTTTAATTTTGTAGGTAGTAAGTTTTATTAAACATTTTAGGAGACATTTGGTCTATATAAATTAATGTATAATGTAATCATGCTGTTTGTTCTTCATAGTACTTGATGGCACTTGATTTTAGAGTTATCATAATAATTGTTACTGAGCTATACATTCATGTTTGTTTTTGTAGACTCATAAATTGATAAGAGAAAGACTTGGTGATTCTCTAAGTATTGATGAATATGTGATTGGAAAATGTCTGTCAGTGTCCTATTGGAAGTAAGTTATTTGGGGTTTTTTTCTCTGTACATTCTCAACTAGACATGATAATTAGTTTGACAAATATTTGCATGTGACTATGCTATAATTGTTATTTATATATATGTTTAAAGTCCTCACCTATAATATCCTATAGCACTAGTCTGATATAATATATTATTGAGCACGGTGCAAAATTATCAACTATCCTGACTGCATTAGATAAGTACTTTTCACCAGCCTGAATCAGTTTACACTAGTCCTGCATTTTTGGGCTAGTGGGTTAAGGCGATACTGCATTTAGAAGTTTATTGATAGTGGTAGTTTTAAAGCAAAGTAGCAATATGTTGTGCCTTTATTGTTATTTCCTTCCTGCCCAAATTTTCTTTGTCCTTAGCAGAAAAAAACTACCTTGAAACGTTCATTTCATTGATGCTTGATGCGCCCTATCTCTCTTTTATGTCTGTTTCTAAGCTATTTTCTGAGTTGTAGATCAATTAAATGGTGTGTTAAATATTTTTTTCAGAGATCAAACAAAGAAGGAAAAAGAAAAATCTCAAGATGCCATCAGTATGTATTTTTATAGCTTGAAAAATATACAATGCATATTTGTGTTTTTTGAAAATTAAAATTGTCTTGTTTAAGTAATTTCAGCTGGGTATCTTCATGGTTGAAATGTGTAAACTAAACGTTATATTCTCCTTGCATGTTTTTTTATGGTAAGGATTCTATAATGTAAACATGTCGTGCAAAAATACAGGCTATGGTATATTGTTTAAGATATTTATACGGCATCTAGCTGGACCTTTGTCTATAACCAGTACTCACCTACCCTTCCACAAGGCTGGAAACTGCTCCATATTATCTAATCAATGGAGGAAAATTGACATTATTGTCTAATTTTCATGTAAGAGTATAACCTCCCCGGATGGGATTCGAACCTGTACCCCCCTCGGGACACAAGTTTCCCAATCCCAGAACGTTAAACAGTACTATTTTGATTTAATTTTGATTAATCACAGCTAAAATGTTACTGGACTGGTCTGTAATTCAGGATTTGTAGGTCTTGAGAAAGATTTTGTTTTTATGCAGCTAAAATCCTGAAATTTAAGAATTACAGAATTTTGATAATATTAACTGTCAACCAATGATAATTATAATAATGATGAGGAGGAGGATTGTGATGATAAAGATGATAATGATTAAGACTTTATTTAGTTGGGCTACACATTTGGATATATGTGGGCCTTAACTATTGAAAAAAATATTTGATAAATGAAAACTCACTCATTTTTTTTAATTGAGTTACAACCTTTTTGCACTAAGCCTGTAGCATTTAAATATGATAAATGAAACATAGACAATGTAATATTGTTGTAGGATACAAGTTATCTGTACACGTAAATGATGAAGATGATGCTAAACAATTATGTGTGTCACATGTACCTTCAATGTTACCTGATGAATGTAGACAAATTGGTCTAACTATACATAGTGAACATATCTCTATAGAGAAATTATTGATGCAAACTATCGAAGTTAGAACTAGGGCCAAGCTGAAGGTAATGTATTATTTTTGGTTGGGGTTAACCCTGTAGCAACACATTGTATTAGTCATATTATAGTAGTCAGTCATTCTACTCGCAGTAATTCGGAAGACTAAATCTCTGTAAACCAGTTAATAGGTGTATTCTTTCATCAGTGACTGACAACTGCCCTACTTGATTTAGAATCAGTGGTAGAAGGGAGAATGGCGGTAGAAATTATCTAATGTCAAAGCTGTGAGAAAGTATGTCCTACAATATTCCATTTCAAACAGTCATAATTTTAAAAGTGACTCTGCTAGTTGTTATTCAAAAACAGATTTACCCTAAAATAAAAATAACAGCAAAAATACCAGCAGGCTCTATGTTCAGTTTCATATCAATAATAATGCTGATCAATTTCTTATTTAATTATTTCAGGATTTATCTTTTGGTATTCAAAGATACATTGAAGGAAAATGTAAGTAAATTTATATTTTGTTAATCATTGGTATTCAGTAGTTATACAATTAAGCAATTCAATGTCTGCCCACTTAAAGCTTTGTAAATTGCACAAGTTACACATAAGAAATTGAGTATGAAACATGATGAATAGATGAGAGTACTATGCCTTTTTTTGTGATCATTCCTAAATCTTGCAGTATTAATTTCATAGTAAGCTCACCTGAGCTAGCTCAGGGTGAGCTTTTAGGATCGTTGAATGTCTGTCGTCCGGCGTCCGTTCACAATTGTTTGTGAACACTCTAGTGATTACATCTTAGGCTCAATGCTTTTCAAACTTTGTGAGGATGTTTTTCTTTGTGATTGCTCAGATGAGTTCGAACATGGGTAATCTCGGATGAAAAACTAGGTCACAGGAGCTAAAAATAGAAAAACCTTGTTAACACTGTCTTGGCTACTGTTTTGATAGAAATATCCTGGAAATTGGTCTGAAAGATTGTTTTGATAATTTCTAGGTCTAGTATGAATATGGGTCACCTGGGGTCAAAAACTAGGTCACTCAGCCCAAATATGGTAAAACCCTGCGAACACTTTAGTGGTTACATTTTAGGCTCAATTCTTTTCAAACTTGGTCAGGATGCTCGTCTAGGTAATTGCTTGAATGAGTTCCAACATTGGTCATCTTGGATGAAAAACTACTTCACAGGAGCTTAAGGTTACATACCTCTAAAAACATTTGTTTCATGTTCATGTATGCACCAATGGTACTCAGGTGAGTGATACAGGACCATCATGGCCCTCTTATCTAGATATACCAATCAGTTAAAAACTTTCTCAAAGTTATGTTTATGACTAAAAGAAAGTACTGGGCTTGACATTAAGTTTAAACTAGATTGTCCAGTTGGACAAATAGCTATGTGTTTTACTTGGCTTAACCAAATGTTTACATGCAGTTACTGGTTGCCTGAACATAAATATAAGTCATCAGTGGTAATAAGGTGACCTTTAAAGTCAAGCCCTAATTAGTAATTCCTGCTGGTTTCAATTACTTAACAACTCAACTTGTGATATTGTTTGTTATATTTTAGGTGAGATTAGAGATTTACCTTTAGCATTACATGTACCTGTATTATATCCATGTACATCATCAGAACAACTACGTATAACCATTGATGCACAACGTGGAATGATGCTGGCATCTTTACCTTCTTTAGGTACATATAACGTTCTGTAATATTTGTTGTTGTAGGCAATATTCTATAGCAGAACAGCAGGGCACAGCATCCTGCCCATTCTCTCTCCTCCCTGTGCCTTTTGCTCTTCACTATACACTTGAAAATTACGCGCTGGCTCAAAGTATTGATTTTTGAAAATTTTCGCACCTTTCACAGCCAGGTATCATTATCTGATGAATAGCCTTTTGTTTGACGTGTCACTCGCCATTGAAAACTTATCAAATTAAATCAAACTGTGATAATGTAGAAGCCAAGATCTGTTTAATCTTGTTTAATTTAAAAGTGTCATTACTTGTAATTAACTGAATTTTACATCTTACCTACCTGTACTGGTACAGCATATTAAATCGAACCTTATGACAGTACCTCGTACATCGAGAAATGTTAGTTAAATAAGAGCAAGATTGAACAAAATGTGTATTTTTTATATTTTAATTCCAGATAAAATTACACATTCTTCACAAAAAATCGCGTATATATAAGTAAAGTTTTATTCACAACAAGGACGATAGCAAAAACAAAATGAGTTTCAAGGTGCAGGTATATGCATTCTACATAAAACAAAGAAAGGTTAAAATTGAGGACATTGACATCATCAAGTTTAACAAAATGAACAATTTTATGTTTTGTTAAATGCACTTAACAAGAACATATTTAAAATTAGGAAAAATAACACCATAGAATTATTACATGTCTTTTATTCAAACTCAAATCTACATCAACATCTAATATTGTGACAGCGTGAGACGACGCCATTCGGAACAACCTCGGCGATCATCTACAAAGATATACCTCGGAAATCAGACGTAGAAGGATTACAACCAAGTTATAAGGTCCGGCGATAGTCACTTTTATGTCAACATTTTATAATAACATTGTTTCACGCTTTATCACATCGTTTCATTCGTACAATATCTCACGAGTCGTATTTCTGTGTAGTTCAGACTATATTATCGCAGAAACCAAAATTCCTAGATCTACTTTTTTCACCTTATGTTATTCGAGGATTATATGGGTAGAAGATCGCCGAGGTTGTTCCAAATGAGACGACGCCTTTGTGAATATCACGATGTGGAAAAATTACACAAAAAAAACAAGATGGCGGATCTGTTATACGTTAACTCGAGATCGCGTTCGCTCGAGCATTTTTTGAAGTCCCGTTCGAGCGAACGCGAATGGACTGTATTTGTGATGGAGTGCCTGGTTACTTTAGAATCAACTGTGATAATTTTATGCCTGTTTTCAGTGACCAAAAAAGTATATTTTATCATGAGGATTGTAAACCTGAAGCATACATGTACATTGTTTGAAAGGCTGTGCAAATGTTTTGTTTATGTAGGAAACCATTTATTATGTATTGTTTAGAGGCCCATTTGGTATATTGGACCTTGTATATTTGTGTTCCCCCCCCCCCATAAGTCCCATTTCGATTTGTTATAAATATTATGTTCTATTTTGTAATAAGCTGCACAATCTTTTATAGAATTACCTGTATTACAAGACCTTGAAGAATCATTGAATGGTGACAGAAAAAATATACAAAAACATCTCGTTGCTTTAAGGTAACATTACATTTTAAATATTTGCTAAACTCTTTTTATGTTTACTTTAATAATCTGTTAGTGTAGCAAGGCTGTATATGTTTAAGTTATTTTTGTGTTATATTCATCTGCCTGATTAGCTGAGGAGATAAAGCATCTGACTTGCGAGGAGGAGGTTGTGTGTCAGAGCCCTGTGTTTGGGTATTTAACTTTCCTTCCTACTGTTACAGTCTCTAGGTCTCTACATTAACGTATCAGAAATATCATACATCACTTGTACTCCCTTGCTTTCTAGACAGATTTTATGTTGCTTTTGACTCTGACGGTTTGGAGTTTGTCCCATAGATTTTTGCTAGGTTACAAATGGTGCCCTGTTCAAATTTCTCACAAAGAATCATGTGATTGCATCCTTAGGTTGACCCACAAGCTCCAAGAATTTTGGAATAAATTTCGATAAAAATGGGGTCTATGTAGCTGAGGTATTACACTTAGCTTGACCTCCTTAGCCTTCAATCTAGCTTTTATTTAAATATTGTAGAGTGTTTGTTTTTGACTTGAAAGGTTGTTGGTTCAATCCCAGCTAAGATAAATTATTCGGGTTGCATTTATATGTGACCTAAACTATATTTTCTCAAATTCACTCTAATGTATTCTAACTCCATTTTGCCATGTAGGCTCTATGTAAATTATTATGTTCAAAAAGTGATGTGTTTGAAATCCTGGTTGTGACCTGATTTTAAACTTACTCCTCCTTATTCAAATAAATGTAAATGTACAGAACTTAACAATTTTCTGCAATTTTTTGTGCTTTGTTAAACTTAATTAAAACCCTTTATTTACCATAGTAAAGTGAAACTGTTAGATGATATATTTTCAGATTACAATTGACATTATTGAGATGTGAGAGATCAGTAAATTGTTTGTATACACACTCTTGTCGTAACTTACCTATAATCAATGAATCAGAACATGGTCTAGATGAATTATCTAAACATAGATTGTATGTACCTGTACCTAAACAAACAAATCATTACGTGGTAAGTTACTGTCAATTTAATCTCATTGAAATTAGCATATTCAAGGTTTGATATGGGTCATTCCATCTCAAATCAACCAATTTTTGGAAATTTTCCCAGGTCACCCTCTCAGATCTGCTTGAAACTTTCAACATGTATTTGTACATCTAATTCATGGACAAAAATGAAATATTGAGTCAGTATCTTCAGTACTTTGGAAAAAATTGGCTTTTTAAGTAAAGGGGGATAATTTTGCAATTTCTGAAATTCGTCCTGAGGCCATGTTTAGACACTTATATCTCTTCAAATAATATTTCTATACTTCTGAAATTACTTAGTTAAATATGAATTGTATTTTCTAATAGAAACATCTACTAGCAGACTTAAGTAGAAGGGAAAAAGGTACTAAATATCTACTACATGTACTTATATGCTTAAAGTTAATAACGTAAACTGTTTTAATTCTAGAAAGAAGCTTCTATGGCAATAAAAATTTAATCATTCAAACACCTAAGCTATACTAAAAAAATATGGGCCCTGAGACATTCAGTTTAATACAGTCACCAATGACGACTTGAGCACCGAGGTAACCAACAAAATAATTATTTAAAGTGAAAGTAAAATTAAATTTTTTTGAACTATTGATATATGATGCAAATTAATGTTCAAATGTTAACATACATAATATGAGGACTTTTAAGTCTATTCCAAACATATACAGTCACACCCCAGGACATAACCAACATCAAAATATACCGTAATAGCCCCTGAGAACTGAAAATTCAATACCTCTTAAATTACGTCAAACTCCACGGAGAAGCTCATTAACATAACAAATTTTTGATATAGTCATCTTTACATGTGGTAGAATTCATGTACAAAATTTGAAAATGATTGGGAACTCTTGACATGGCCATTTTGGTGTTCTAACATAGGCAATTTTCATAAAATTTTGAGACGTCGCTTGATTTAAACACAGATTGTGAATTCTGGAAATGAGATTTTCTATTCAAATTTGCTTTAAAATAATCTTCTCACAAGTTGTAACTAAATGTAAAATGAATTTGAGTTCCAAATATGTAATGGTTTTGAAAGAAATAATGTTCAAATTTGGCAAATTTTATGACAAATTTAAGATTTTTCGATTTTTGGAGGTTCATAGACAAAAAAGTAACAATTTTACACTTGATTAAACCCCATTTTTGTACTCTACATGTAAAAGTACATAACATATTTCACTTTCAGAAGTATAGAAATATTATTTGAAGAGATATAAGTGTCTAAACATGGCCTCAGGACGAATTTCAGAAATTGCAAAATTATCCCCCTTTACTTAAAAAGCCAATTTTTGCCAAAGTACTGAAGATACTGACTAAATATTTCATTTTTATCCATGAATTGGATGTACAAATACATGTTGAAAGTTTCAAGCAGATCTGAGAGGGTGACCTGGGAAGCATTGGTTGATTTGAGATGGAATGACCCATATTCCTCTTAAGTTTCCAGATTATTGTATTTTTAGTAGAATGGTTAGATTCTTGTCTCAGTCAAGAAAGAGTTGCTTTCCTGTTTTCATTTGCATCGGTTTAAATTATAGATTACTCGCCTGCAAGAAGTTATCCCGGCTAGCTCAGTCAGTGACACACAAGTCTTCTAATATAGGCGTCATGGGTTTGAGTCCTTAGTGGGACATACTTTCATGAAGTTTTGTTATGAAATACTTTTGCAGCCATTCTCCCACGTACCACTGATTCTAACAAATGTAGGGCAGTTGTCAGACGCTGATGGAAGTATGCGTCTAGTAATTGTGTAACAGCTAAGCCCAGAGATTTAGCCCTAAATCAAGAGATATAGCCTTTTCAAATGGCTGATTAGGTTGACTGACTGTGGTGATCTGAGCTTTTTCAACAATGTGAAAAACACATAAGTAAGAATGATTAAACATGCAAAATTTAGATGGAGAACTAGTATACTGTACTGGTATGTTACTTTGTTATTTCAGGTTGTAGTTGTTGATGATAGTCCACCTAGATCAGTAGATCTAACCTACTATCTACTAGAGACTACACCATGTCTAGGTGAAGGTATAGAAGCAGAACTTGGTGAAGAATCGAATGTTAAATCATTTCTTAAAGCAGTAAAAATGGAACCATTAGATACATTTGCATTTACTAATGGTCCTTATACCAAAATATTCAGTAAGTTGAACTTTTTTTCTCTTTGACTAGAGCATGTTCAATATTGACCTGAGGCAAGGAATAAAAATACAAATTTATTTTTACAAGTTGTTACATGTCCACCTCTTTGTCCCCCAGTTCTTAGCTAGCTGAATAGTTTCTTGCTCAAGGAAACAGCAGGTTGCACTTTTTACTTGAATCAAGCTAGCTGAATAGTTTCTTGCTCAAGGAAACAGCAGGTTGCACTTTTTACTTTAATCAAGCTAGCTGAATAGTTTCTTGCTCAAGGAAACAGCAGGTTGCACTTTTTACTTGAATCAAACTTAATCTGAGATGGCTGTCTAATAATTACTAGCCAAATAGGGTATACACTTCTACTTGCCTGCTCCTGACAGCAATGTGTCTTGACCAATTTTTGCATTTGAAAAGAAAAGTAAACTACCTGTCATGTGATTTTCTTAAAATAGCAAGGAATAAGGGATGCCAGTCTGACTAGTCATATTTATTATTTTTGTGAAAACAACATTTTCAAAATTATACATAGTAATAAGAAAAAACACCGTTTTCAGTGTTTCACAGGGAAAAGTATGAAAAAATTCCCTGACTCAACATTTTGGCAGTAAGAAATCACTGTAATAACGTCATACTGAAGCAAAAAAAATTGAAATCAAGGTCAAAACAAAAATGGCGTCATAATTAAGATAGCTGAAATAAAGTGCTGGAGCATACATATCTGTCAAAAGATGTGGTACATGTACAAATTACAATCATAATTATAGTTAAACATTGGAATGAGTAAGCTTATAACATGTTTGTATCACTATTGTAGTACCTATAAGAAAGTTTGTCTTTTTTTCAGAAGAGACAGAAGAAAGTGAGATTGATAGTTTTCATAGGAAAAGAAAGGTAAATTATTACTATACTAGGCTGAATAACATGAATAATGTATAACTGATTGGTGGGAAAATTGTAAGTGAGGGGATTAGCTTTAAAAGGCAATACATTTAACTATGTTTTGATTGTGTTGTATTGTTATAGGACCATATTGTCACAATTTTGGGAGTTAAATAACAAAAAAACTTATTGGTATCTGAAAAAGAGCTGTTTTCCTTTTTATAGCTTCAGAAATATTTAAGTTCCAAAATTTCCTGAATTTTAACATCTTTAAGTTCTATTCATAGTAAAATATAATAATATTATATGATATTATCATGTTAAATGTTTTATATCTTATATGTTGCAGTTACTACTTGGGGAGTATATGGAACCAGTTGGAAAGAAACAAAAAATGTCACCATATTTTGTTACTGATCTTGTACATGTTGTGGCTGCTTGTGAAGAAAAATTACCTTTTGTATTCCTAGGTGAAGAGGTATTAGAACTTAATATTATAATCTTAACATTTCATTTATCATTACAATGACTGGTTGTTAGTTTATGCTAATTTATTTTATCTTGATTGTAAAACTAGTTCTTACAGCTTAGATTAATAACTTACAAGTCCACATCCTGGTTCCCGAATGCTGAGCTAGTAGAATTTCTTGCGCAAGGAAACAATGGAGTAGGTTTTGGATGGTATTAAAACCAATGCATAGTTAGCTGATTGTTGATGTCTATCTTGGAGTAATTCTTCCTTCCAAGTCAGTGATTAAACTGCTAATAGATACATGGATATTTATCGAGAAATTTATCTCTGTAAGTATGTGAAAGAAAAGTTTCTTTTGACAAAAAAATGTATTAGTTTGTATTAATATATAAATTGAAATTAATAGTTACTATTAGTACAAAATTTGTTATTGTTACATGGGCTATAGAACAATTTTAAGGTTGTTTTATGATATTGTTATTTTGTTTTATCATGTTATTTTATAGTTAAATGAGTTGGGAATATTACATACTAATATACAAGTAGACAAAGAAGCTATGGGATTTGTGATGGACATCATTCAGTAAGTACATGTTGAACTTACCAGTGCTTGCTGGTTTTTGTTTACAGTAAATTTTAATTTCTCAGTAAATCTGTTTGGATAACAACAACTTTGTTATATTTTTTCTCTAATAGACATCTTAATATTAGCAATGTATTATAAACTATTATATGGCTATGTATTGTATTTAATTAGCCAGATTGATAAAAGAAAATGTTTTACTTATAGTTAATGAAATCTTGGTAGGCGTAGGTGTGTTTTACATTGTGACAATTTGACTTCTTGTACATATTTTGGTAACTGTATATGTGTATATATTTGTAGTTTTCCTGATGTACCTGGTGTAAGTAAAGAAGATAATGATTCATTTAGAAGAATAATGTTATCATGTAAAGTTAGAATAGTTACTAGACCAGCCAAATGGCAGATTGAGGTATGAGGTATAATATTACATCAATGTTGTACAAATTCTCAGAGCTATTTATTTTTGCACATGACCTTTAATACCACTCAATTAAATTTTTGTGCAGAGGATTTGAAGCTAACAATCTTATTTTAGTAGTTTAGTTTAGTAATATTTATTGCATATAAGTACATGTACATGTATATACATTTATTACAATAATATAAAATTACTAATAGTATTTATATACATATGATATACAAATGGGTCAGACCAAAAAGTTTTAACAACATTATCTGGGGTCCTTCCATTCTAAAATAGGTTGGTGTACAAAAAGAGGGTCCTTCCCAAAGAAATAAACATAATGGTCATTATGCTTTATGTTTTAAATTAGCTAAGTAGTATAATTATCAAACTTTCAAAGAACCGAAAGATAATTTAAGCCAACAATCAAAACACAAGGGGTCAATGTTCATTTTCCTTTCAATTTTTTGTCTGAAAAGAGAAACTCGTGAAACAATATCTTAGTTCACTTCATTAGTTGTAATTATAAATCTTGTGACTATAGACCATGTAATGCCTCGGTCCCATAAAATCGTGGCTTGTTGTGGACCCTTAGGTGCTGACAGCCGTAGGCCGTGGGAAGTCTTGTGTCTTAAGGCAACGGTACGTGCATAGCACATAACAACACACCCATATGGAGCCATAACTGGAAGAAATGCAAGTTTAATCCATACTAGGCCACGATTTTGTTCACGATTTGACTTTGAAATTAATACATGTATCCACTGCTCATCTCTTGGACCCTGTAAAGACGAAACAGTCCACATGGGTACGCAAGAGTTTGTATGAGTCCATGGGCAGCTTGGTCGCACGGCTATTTTTATGTTTTTGGGACTGTAGCATAAACCTGCTATCATGCATGTTAATGAAATATGTATACAATATATTTCAGTTCATATTTAATAGAGATTTATTACAAATACCCAATCAACCTGATATGGGACCTACACAGAGAGTGTTCTCATCATTTGATCAAACATCAGATTGTCAGAAAACAGTCAAAGATTTATGGGATGAATGGATGGCTATGTGTAACTTATTTACTATAGTTAAACCTTTCTCTCAAATGTATTATGGTAGGTAACTAAAAGCCCCATTATCAAAAGTAACACTGTTTTTAACTGCAAAGAAAATAGACATTTCAAACACCTCTAATGAACAATTTTTTTTAACTAAATGCAAATATTGCTTAAATATGTTTTTGTTATCTAATGCTTTTCAAAGTGAAAGTAGATCAAAACTGAATGTAGACTTTGGTTTTTAAGTCTACTTTTAATGATTATATCTTCATATAGTGACTTACTAAATAAACGTCTTTGAGTAATTAAGTTCCTCAGACTTCTTATAAAATTTAATTTTATGATTTTTACGACAAGACATGTTCCACTTTTTTAAGGCATGTTTATTACTTTCATTTCACAAAATCAGCTGACCTCCCTATTTTATGTAATACCAAAATATGTAAGTCCAAAACATGTAAATAAACCAAGTCATTTGTATCAAGTTATCCTAAATGAGCTATACAATGTTTTTGTTTTACAAATTATTTACAGATTCTCAAACAGGACTTCAATCCTTGGCTGAAGTAAAATCATATAATTATAAGACATTGAGTCTACTGTATGGAAGTGGCAACACAAGTTTGGTGAGTTAATTAATAATAATATGTCTGATTTTATGTAATTTTTCTAAGATTGTTTAGTCCAATTGATCAAAATGTACATGTTTATATTGTCATGGAGTAAAGTTTAACTAGCTTTGATATACCTAATAGTTATATTGAGTATTGCTTTATTTAAAACTGAGTTTGTGAAGATAGGTATTGAAGGATTATTGCAAAACTTGTCTTAACGTATGTAAATAAAGAAGGATGTAGACTAGAGCGGGTGAAAAATGAATGATTGTGAATTTGTTGAAGTGATTGTTATTACATTTTTGTCAATATTCACTTTAAAACTTTGATCATGATGATATAAAATATTTTCTATTACTAGGTACATGTACAATGGAGATGTAATGTTAAACAGTTTACATTATTATTTGGTCGTCAAGGACCTTCTAGTCCTATGAATCCTCATGTTGTCATGACAACACAACTTCAACATGATTTAAATACAACCAAGTCTCTAGCTTATCTCACACAGGTTGGTATCAGTTATTATATTTACAAAAATAATGTTGGAAAGCTTATATATTTACGTTTTAGATTGTTAACTTCTTGCAGAAAGTATGAATAAAATAAATTATTTGTTTCAGCATACTTTTCTCAATAAAGAAATTTTTAATGATAACTAGCTAATTATTTATTTTATTGGTAAAATGTAGAAAATTGTGACTTTTGTACTTGCCCTTATTAACAGCTAGAGTTTTATTTTGTTCTGATTTTTAGTGAATTCCAGCTTTTTTAATCTGTTCAGTTTTTAAGAGAGAACAGATGTAGTTTAGCTTATACTATGGCTCATCTATCCCACTTACCTTGTTTTTAGTACAAACTATATTTATTTATTTATTTCCATTTTTATCTATTCTAGGTTTTACATGATACATGGGCGCCTATGAATTCTCTTCATAAATTATCATCAGCTGTTATACTAGGTGTTGGAACAGTAAGTAGAGATTACATGATGTATGTATTGTATAAGAATAATTGCTGTCTGGTTAGCTCAGTCTGTAGTGCACTAGCCTTATGATCAAGGGAGTTGTAGGTTCAATTCCTAGACAGGACATTATTTCGTGGATTTTGGTCATGAAATTATTTCTTTGTCCATTCTCACTCCTACCACTAATTCTAAATCATGTAGAGCAGTTGTCAGTCACTGACAGAAGAAATAACTAGTAACAGGCTTGTATGACTTTGCATCATATTACTTACCTATCTATTTATTTTTCACTGTGTAAATATTGTAAATAACTTGAACATGTTTTCTTGAGGTCTACAATGAAGATTGGATTTATCCAAATGTGTAGCCTCGTTTAATAAAGTCTTTATAACTGGTTAACAGCTAAATCTCTGGTAATAGCTAAACCCAGAGATTTTACCTTTCAAGGAATGGTGGGAAGGTTGACTGAACTCCATGTTATGACCTATACAATGTGTTGCTACCACCTCAAACCAAACCAAAAGAAAAAAGTACAAGATTAATGAGCTCTTTGTTTGATATAATGTTTTAACTTTGATGTGGTTAATCACAAAAAGATAACATTCCATATTTTCACTGTTACTTTATTGTCTTTGTTTTGGGAGCTGGAATTCAGGAAATTGTGTGAAACCTTGGGGACCTTTGTTAATAAAATTATTTCTACTTTGACTTAGGTTTATTCTTGAGCATAACATTCCCTCCATCACCGTAAGCACAGGGCACTGTGCTGGTAGCAGGCCCAATAGATTATAAATGTTCAGGCAGGAAGGATTTGTTTTTGATTTTCAGTATCACATATTCTTACATTAAAAACACTGAAATCTGTGATAAGTTTAAATACCTTCTACTTTTCAGCTTGTTTTTATTAAGCTAAGCCATATTAATGTTAATCAAGATGTGTATTATGTTATTTTTTTCAGTCACCTAAACAATCAGTACAAACATTTACTGTTTTACCACAGTCATCAACTCATGTTAGAATAGCTTACAGAAACAAGTATCCTTTGATTTAACAATGTAGGACCTGTGCTCTAGTGGTAGGATGTTGGCTTAGGGATTTAGAGGTCTCTGGTTTGAATCCAACAAGGAGCACTGCTAATTTCATTGAGCAAGAAATAAACCTGCAGATGTTCCACACCACCCTGGTGTATAATGGGTATGTGAGGGTCATCTGCTTGAAGGTGATTTCAATTTGCAAATTAAATTGCCTGGCTAGCTCAGTGGGTAGAGCAAAAATTTACTAAATGAGTGGTCATAGGTTCGATTCCCAGTGGCGCATACTTTCATTGAGCTTGGTCCTGAAATAATTTCTACTGCCATTTTCCCTCCTACTTCTGATACTAAATCATGTAAGGCAGTAGTCAGTCATTGATGGAAGTATGTGCCTAGTAGTTGGTTAGCAGTTAAATCCCAAGATTTAGCCTTTCCAGGAACAGTGAGTAGGAGGACTGACCTCTGTTATAACCTATACAATGTGTTGCTATGGCAATAAACCCAACAAACAAACAAAGAAACAATCAGTTAGCAAATAAGCACAAGGCCCTCCCCAATCAAGAAGGTAAGACCCTTATGAATGGTGGCAGAGAGGGCCATAATCATACTTACACAACCACACACAGACTAGAATAATGTTATTATAAATCTTAACTCAATTTGTAGTTATTGTTTAGATATACATTTCCGTACAAACAAAGCTGTAGCAGTTAGAGATGGTGCATATAGTTTATTTGATACAAGTAAAGCTACTGAAGGATTTACACCTATACCAATGTTTAAGGTAAAATATCATTTAAAACTTGAAATATATATATTTAGGTCACTCTGAGCTCATCATTTTAGGAAACTAAGAGCTTACCCTTTCTTTTTTGCCTGGGCATTTGCATTATTTGTGTTAAAAAGTTTTTTTATGTCTTATATATTCAACTCATCCAAGATATTTTATTGAAGATGGTAAACTTATTTGTTGGGACTATATCAACCATAGAGACATACTGTAAAGGGTCATGATTGTGGATGAATTATTTTTGGCCTAGGATTTCTTTTTGGAAGTTTGTTGGCCATCCCTTAATGAAAAGCTATTGGCTACCCTAAATGAAAAGCTAGTGGTCCCAGACATAAAAACTGCTAATTTTGCATACCCAAGTTATTATGCTGTATTTGTGTATTCCTAAATACAAAAGCTAAGAATTGATGAACGAGGTTCCATCTAAAACCAAACTTGTCGTTTTCCTTGAACAAGAAACTACTAGCTCAGTAATGGTGGACCAGGAGGTGAACTAGAAAGTGATTATCTAAGTTGTAAATACTTGTTTCACAATCAAGCTAAAATAAATAAGTACATGTATAAATTAAACTTGGAAACTGCTTATTTGTATACACTTTACTTGTGTCATCTTAAAATTCAGTGCTTTCAATTCAAAAACAATATGTCACACATATTTCTATTTTGTTGTATATATTTCAGGCATTTTTAAGTATGTTTGTAGATGAGTACATAGTTTTGTTGTATATATTTCAGGCATTTTTAACTATGTTTGTAGATGAGTACATAGTTTTGTTGTATATATTTCAGGCATTTTTAACTATGTTTGTAGATGAGTACATAGTTTTGTTGTATATATTTCAGGAATTTTTAAGTATGTTTGTAGATGAGTACATAGTTTTGTTGTATATATTTCAGGCATTTTTAAGTATGTTTGTAGATGAGTACATAGTTTTGTTGTATATATTTCAGGCATTTTTAAGTATGTTTGTAGATGAGTACATAGTTTTGTTGTATATATTTCAGGCATTTTTAAGTATGTTTGTTGATGAGTACATAGTTTTGTTGTATATATTTCAGGCATTTTTAAGTATGTTTGTAGATGAGTACATAGTTTTGTTGTATATATTTCAGGCATTTTTAAGTATGTTTGTTGATGAGTCAGTGACTGGTAGTAATGTACATCGTAGATCTGCTACAGAAGATGACAACCCACCATCACCTATTGTACCTATAGATAACATGGATGTATTTAGTATGTCACAGTCACATCAATCTACTGGTTCACCTGGTTCTAGGACTAGAACTGATGTAAGCATGTTGTTATATAAGAAAAAACAACCTATCATCCCTTGATAAAGTAGACTTTTGTGCTTAACATATTATGTTTAGCACCCAAGTCTACTTATCAAGGGGTGATAGGTTGTTTTTCTTGGGGTTCGGTATACTTTCTTGTTGGAGCTTCGTCTTGAAATAATTCCTACAGCCATTCTCCTTCTCGCCACTCATTCTGAACCCCTTTATCTCTCCTGGACCTATCTATGACTACTAAGAACCATTTTTACTTTCATAATAAGATTTGAATCTAAATTTCGAATATAAGACATTTGTAGATGATTGTCTGTAGAGATTTTTCAATAATTTTTGACACAAATTTGGCTTAAAGTTTGGCCAAACTTCAGAAGGTAGGTGGCTGTTTGTGCGGATGTCCGATGTTTTTTTATAAAGTTTATAAGTTTATTTCAATAGATAGCGGAAAGCCGTAAGCCCAAATGGCAAATATAATATACAAATTGACATGTGACAAATGATAATATGCATGATAAACACTATTATAGAGTGTTACGATCAATAAGTTAGTTTATAACATATTTATTTATTTAATGTATATTTTATCATTTTAGTGTGCTATATTTTCTATACATGTATTTATATCTTCAGATTGCACCATCACCATCTACATTTATTGGTACCCCGTCACCAGGTAACATATTGGCTGGTTCCCCTGGTAACCCACAGTTACATGTACCTTCTCCGGGATCATTTGTACCGGCACCATCACCTAGTTCACTTGGTATACCAATGCAATCACCTGCTAGCTCTTTTATAAGTCCACAAGGTGAGTACTCCTTAAACTTGTATATCATTTGATCTAGTCAAAAAAGTTAAAGTGTGGTTTAAAGTCTGCTTCAAAACTCTTGTTCAGTTGACTTCACAATTTTGTATGATAAGACCTGATCAATGAAATCATGTTCAGGCAGGTGATCCCTCACAGTACCCATCTGCATCTGGTTGGAGTGGATCAACTAGGTAAATTACTTGCTAATGGAAATAAGCAGTGTCTCATTGGGGTATCAAACCCAGGTATCCTACCACTGGACCACTGCTCCTAGAATCTAAGAATGTTAAAGTTATGAAACAAGTTTAAAAAAACTTTGTATTACTTACATTCATATTTCTAAATAATCGATTTGATTTGGAATTTAAGTTGATGGGTGTTTCCACCCGTAAACACTTTGTTGAATTGGATCCTAAGCTAAACATTATTAAGCATGTTTGCTGAAAACAACTTTATGCCCCTTATATTTCTTGCATTAATCATTGTGATTATATAATGACTAGTGCCAATTGTTCTGTAGAGATTTGATTCATTGATAAAACTAATTTGTAATACCCTTACCTTGAAAATTTAATCAAGATGTTATATTTATACTATCACCAACAACAAAGACTGACAGAGTAGTTCTCAATCTAATGGCTTTCCGGATGATAGCTCTGTAACACGACCATGAACTGACATATTTTTCCTTGGCAAGTATAAGAATTTGAATGTGAAGGACTAGTCTTGAGGTTCATGAATTTTGGTGTTACGTATTTACTTTTGTAAAAGCTTAGCTCATGAGTCAGGAAACTTTGATCTTTCATCCATGCTGCTGTTTAAATCACATCTTTCTACAAAATTAATGAGTGTCCAGTTGCCAGGCAACTACTATTTAGATATTTGGGCAATCAAAAATCTACAAAAAGATATTGTGCTTGCTACTAAATGAACTGTTTGGGCAACCACTTTCTTATCCTAATATCATAGACTGTCACATACCATTGAACTTTGACCCAGCCCACTTTCTTATTCTAATTTTGTAGACTGTCACATTAAGCTGAACTTTGAATTTTGGTCACATTGGCTCAAAAACTTTTTCACTGTGACCACCATACATGTTGTATATGTGCGGAATATGTTTATGACTAGGGCTGTCACAATATACTGGTATACCAGTATATTGCTATACGCAGCTGCAGCAATATGTACCGCGGTACGATTTTAATGTACAAGTATTTGGCGATATTTTTTATTTAATTAATAAGTTCTTCCTTTCGCAAAAATAAAAGAAGCGAAACCTCAGTTTTTCCTTTGTTCATTCCATCTAACCTGAAGTTGCAAGAATTTAACCGATTGGGGCCCATCTATATACTTAAAGCCACTATATGAAGATATGTTCACAAACAGTAAGCTTGGAAACTGTTCTACAACCATTTAGTTATCATAATAAAACATGCATTATAGACACAATTAACAGTTCAAACCACTCTGCTTTCTAAATTTGAGTTTGACAAAGTGTCCAATTCTTAAAAAAGTAGGGTACTTTTATAAGAGCACACTTTATTCATTTACGCGCTGATGTTTATTATATACCTGATCCAACATAGTTTAAAAGCTTAATTATGTAATTTGGATTTTTTTCTCTAATAAAACTTCATCTTTAACATACTGTGGTCAAAAATGTTGTATTAAGTATTGACAACAGAATTCTACTTTCGGTTTCGATCTTCTTTGAAATACAATAAATATAATAAACATGTCTTATCAATCTTTGCATTTATTAAAAAAATCTTGTTTATTAGAGGTGTTTGAAATAGATAAATGTCTATTTTCTTTGCAGTCAAAAAACAGTGTTACTTTTGATATAGGGGCTTGTAAGAGGCTAGATTCTATCAGTAGCTGCATATAAGATTTGCATTTTTTCTAATAAATACAGCGAAAGAACAAAGAATCTAAAAGCCCACAATATATTGTGGTACGTATCGCGATACGATGACAGCGTATTGCAATATATCGCGGTATATCATGATGGCCCTATTTATGACCTTAATTGATAACATGTAGTTGGTTTTATAATGTTACAGGTATGGGAGACAGTGGATCGCCATATCCAAACACTAGTTTAGCCATGCCTTCACCAGGACAAAGAAACTGGCCCAACTCTCCATCATTACAAGGACCATCACCTGTATCACGTCATGGTATGGCTGCTTCACCTGGTCATCCAACATTACATTCACCATTGACACAAGTAAAAGATGACCATGCTAAATCATCAGGTAAAAAATTTATTGGCAACTTCTAATTTATTGTTCTGTAGGGGTGTCTCATTGAGCCTCACCTGGAACGTGTGGAGGTTCTTTTCTTATGAAATCATGCTATTATATGATTTTGAAAGTTTTGATCTTACTCACATGGATCAAAATTTCTTTGAACCTTGTTATGTTACTTTTTGAACTTTCACACATGGATCATCTTATCTTGTCCTCTGTTATGCTTGTATTAGACATTTTACTTTTCTCAGTCCAAGTCTGTGTCACAGTAGGTTACTCACAGGATTTCTAGTCAGTCTTATCTAGTCACTGGTGCCCTGAATTGGTTGCTAGGTCTAGTCTCATCGGGGTAGGTATAACCCTACCTTGAAAATTCAACAATAGTAACAATTTTTTTGTCCATCAGTAAAGTATATGATATGTAGAGAAGTTTTGACCTTGTTGGAGGGTAGGTTTGCCCTGATTATAGACAATGGTCCAGGAATGCTGTTAGGTGAGCTGGCAGCCATAAAATTATATTAATTTGTGTCGACACGGCTTTAAACACAATGAAAAGAAATATATCAGTCAGTGAGTGGTTGTTTAAAGTTGGTCTTATATATATATATATATATATATATATATATATATGTATAAATATTAGTGATATATGTATTATTCTCTGTCTTACAGTTATGAGTCCACCATCCCGTACATTACCACAGAGAGCCTGGGCTGCCTCTACACCTACCCTACTCTCGCATGAAGCATTTGATAATTTATTGAAACCAACAACTTTACAACAACTACCCATGCATGTGACTCTCTCACCATTAGAAAGATTCCTAGGATGTAACTTTATTAGACGTCATATTGTGAGATCATTTGGACAAGAAAAACATGTAGGTTATCTTTGTATTATCTATACTTTAATTGTTGTTTATCAGTTAGTATGTAAACTATGACCCTAATTAAGGCTTGACTTAAATGCTTAGTTTTGTGTATGAAAACTATGCTTAAAGTACTCAATGTGATGATATATTCTTCACAAATGGAAGTTTTTACAACTTTTATCTAATAGAATGCATAATTATTATCATTTAACACCAATTTAAGGTTTATTTAGTCACACCAGGGACATTGAGTATCCTCAGCTATTCACAACAAAAAGCCTGTCAAATTTTTCAGTGCCATTTTGGAACTACCTTTTTGTCACACACAAAACAAAAAGCTTTCACTGGCTTTGAAGTAAACTAACCCACAATCATTTAGGCCATGATCGATATTATCTTTTTAGTCCATAACTTAAAAAAAAACAAGATTCAATGTTACAATATATAGTCACATATATAACTTACATATAAAAAATGTTTTTTCAAAGCCTTGTGTGTTTACATCAAGAACTATTTTGCATAAACCCTTGCCACATGTATGTAGCATACACTCCATTATCCCACTAATTCTCTAGACATTATTCATTCATTCATTGAATTTCAATGAATGGTCAATGTGTTCTGTACGGGACACTGAGCAGGTGAACTTACCTACTCAAGACAATAATTAATACTAAACAATGTCTATAAGCGGCTTCTGTTCAAAGCACTATAAATTATCCATTTTTAAAGATACATTTTCATTAGATTATGAAAACTGTTAAATTAGCCAGATTTTTCAACGAAAAATTGGGCTTATAGTTTGGTGAAACTCAAACCCACAGGTGGTCGGGAGGGCTTCCGGTGTTGTTAACAATTGCGTCAAAGTTTGCGTTAAAATTTTCAATTTAGCAAATATCTCTGCCATTTATTTCAGATCTTTATGAAACTTCATACAACGATAACATACTCTGTGATGAACAGAATTAGACTGTAACCACAACTCTACCTGGCTTTATTATGGAATATTTCCCTTTGTAATTTTTGCGTTTAAGTTTTTAAATCCGGTTTTAATGTAGTTTTCACATTACATTTATTTTCATTTTCTGTTAAAGATACATTTTCAATAGATTATGAAAACTGTTTAATTTTATTATTATTACAGTTAACCAACATACAAGCTAATGAACCTGGTGTTAATGTATTTAAAGCAGAGACATTACAGTTTAGAGTATCATTAAATACTGCAACATTACAATCATTACATATGAAGATACAACCTTTACCAGGTAATGTGTTTTATATGATATTCAGTGGTGAATATATTAAACCAGCTGAGCTAAATAGTTACTACTGAACCTCTGTACTCACAAAAATATAGGAGCATGCATGGCCGAGCTGTTATGGCGTTGGACTGGTACATGTAATCATTGGATAGCCAACTCTGCCTTGGTTCAAATCCTATCCAAAACCTAAGTAACTCATTGTTTCCTTGTCTTGAGGAAGAAACTTTATCCTACTTGTTCAATACTGGAAGACCTAGAAGCGGACTGGAAAGTGATTAATCTAAGTTGTAAAACTTGTTTCATAGTCTAGCTTAAATAAATAAGTATATACCAATAAAAATATATTAAATTCAGGGGAGTTAATGCATGCGTTACTGACAGTTGAATAAGATTTAACAATAGATAAGTGGAATTATGTTACTTTTCCATAAATCATTGAAAAATAAATATATACTTGTCGGCAATATAATGTCACTAGTCTGAAGTGTCAGTATGCAAATTTAGCTCATGCTTAATTTGCCGAAAATAAAATTCTATCGTCAAAGGCAATTATAAATCTCATTCTTCTATATATTTATTGCTCAAAAATTTAAAATGCTCCTTGTCTACGGACAAGTGGCTTACAATTTTTTAAATGTTTGAAGTCGAAAATTCCAGACAACAAATTCTACTCTCATGATAAAAGATTTTTATTTAATCTTCAGATTTCATTGTTGTTGCTTTTTGTTTGTTTGTTTGGTTGAACACCCTAGCAACACATTGTATAGGTCATATAACAGTGGTCAGTCAACCTACTCACTTCTTCTGGAAAGGCTAAATCTCTGGATTTAGCTGTTAAGCAACTGCTAAGGGCATACTTTTGTCATGGAATGACAACTGCCCTACATAATTAAAAATTATTGGTAGGAGGGAGAATGGCCATAGAAATAAATTCATGACCAAGCTCCACGAAGGTATGCCCTGCCCAGGAATCAAGCCCACGACTGCTCGATCAGTAGACTTGCGTGCTACCAACTGAGCTACCCTGGCGGCTTTGTTGCTTTTTGAAAATCTTTGTTAAAGATGTTTACATGTACAGTATTGATAAATTTGCTATTTAACATGTGTTTTGATTTTACTTTCGCTTTTAAAGTGTAAACTAAAATTGCTCATAGAAGACAGGCATGCTTTTTGCAAGACGGGAGTCTTTGGTCTCTGTGATTATATAATGTTTTATTTTTGTTTTAGAATGTAAAGATCAATGGTCCCAAGAAGAGATACAAATCTTTGAAAGATATTTTGATCTCAAGGTAATTGCATTGTATTATGTTACATAATACACCTCGGATATCACGAGGAGCGAAAATAGTTCCATCATAGAATCTAGCCTCGTTCCCGACGTTAGGAACGGTGGCACACACCAAAAATGACGGACGATTATGGGCAGTTAAAACTCTTCAATGCTTGTAACTGATATTCACTCAAATCAAAGTTGATCCTCAAACATTTTTGTGTAATTGATACTTCCTGCAAAATGATCTGCCATGTTGATTGTTTACATCGGCACTACTTAACCTATGAGGTTAATTGCCTGACCTCATAACTTTTTTGTATTTCTACTACGATTGATATCCGAGGTGTATCTTCGTAGATGATCGCCGAGGTCGTTCAAATTTGTGATAATGTCATTTAATAATAATAAGTTTATATTCTTATTTATTTTATGACTCCGAAGGGCTATAATAGATCTCTTACCCCTGACCCTCTGCAAAGTGAAGGCCTAGCAGTGTAGTAACAACGTTCTGATTTTGCTGAAGTAGGAGTGGCTGTGAGTTTGAGTCACATCTGGCTGGGCCTTCAGATTTATAAAAAGCTATTTACGAAAAAAAGTACAGGCGCTGCTACACACTGGATCTCATTTTAGTGAATAGTAAAACTGAAGACTATCAATTATTAAAAGCTTGACTGTGAACAAATGTTCATACACCATATACAGTTCAATCCAAAATTATCTTTACATTTGTAAAAGTGTGTTTTTATTTATGCAGTAAATTTGATATCAAATGCATTAACAAATAAGGACAGTTATGATTGATTGTAACATTTGCAAAATGAGTAATGATACTTTATATCACTGTAATGGTTATTCATGAACATGCATTTAAATATACATTTGTATGTTTGTTTGTTTTAATTTCTTAAGTATTGGTAACAATTTAAAACAAATCAAACATTTACATAAGTGTAAAGGTAATTACAGATGGCACTGTATTTATCACTTCAATATAATATGTGCATGTGTGTTATAGATACACAATTATCAACTACATGTTTACAATATTTATAATCTTTACATTTTTGTTTCTAGGTTGCTTGTCCGCCGTACAAATCTAATTCATTGACAGCATTTGCTAGATTACTTAAAGCACAACCTAGAATTCTAAAAGATGTTATACAGATCATGAGATTAGAACTTGTAAGTTTATATTGAATGATAAAATGATACAGATCTTAAAAAAATATGTTAAAAAGCCATGATATATACACTGGGGTCCAAAAGTTTCTTTACACATGTAATGTTTTCATATTTTACTGAAAACTTGAACTTTTGTGTGGAATTTAATAATTATGAATCAATGTAATTTTTCATTAAAAACTACATTTTGACAAAAAGTGAGGATAAAAGAACATAATTGAGTGTTCATGTTCAAATGTACATTAGTTGTGAACTAACAACAACAACATGTGAACTATATTTACATATAGTGTAATATATCAAAAGGGAACATGTGTAACCTGTGTACATGTAATACTAGCTACACTAATACACTATAAAATACAGAAAAATGAAGTTAAATGTTAAGTAACAAAAGCACATGGAGTATTCTACATTGACTCCCAGATATGTCTTTATCCATGTGTATTATTCAATTTAATTCAACTGTCGGCTGCGTATACATTCATTCTGCTGATTTAAATACTTTCTACAGTAAAGTCAATATCTTCTTAACTGTCAAAGTTTGATTAATTTCATAGTGACTGAGTACATGCTATCAATATCATGACTATTAAGGCTATGAACAATTTAACACACTAAGCCAGTGTGAAATTATTGGTGTTTTGACAGTTGAGAACAATTGACCATACTTTTGTACTCACATTCCATAAACATAGGTATCTATATTTACCTACAGAGATTATAGAAACAAATGTCAAGTATTTAAATCAGCATCAGTATTTTAATGTATGCTTAACTGACAGTTGAATAAAATTTTGTAATAGCATGTGCAAATTTATGTGTGACAAGTAATGCAGATCAAATACTATTTGCTATAAGTAAGCCTTTCTGTAGTTCTTAAGCATGTTACTTATAAACTTGTTTCTGATCAGTTTTAACAAACTATGCAAATGTCAGTGAAATGTCCATATAATGATAGACATTTAGTGTCATGTTTATGTATATTTTATTCTTAATTAAATCTTCATTGATTAATTTGACCATCAGTATATCAATATACATGTAATGTATTCAAAATTTAAGCTTATGCGTTTTTTACATGCAGTACAAACAAAACTACTAAAACAATGAAATTTATGCATATTTTTGTAATTTATGATTTTCAGCAATCTGTCAAAAATCTGTATGTGTTCATTGTTAGTATGGATGAAAATCCAATATTTTTGTGTTCTGCAAATCATTTACTATCATTCCTTATGTTGTATTTTCTATTTCCAGATGCCAAATCAAGACAGAAATTTAAAATGGTCTGTACAATTATTATTGACAGTACCTCCAGCCTATGCTCATATGGCACCAGCTGGTACCCCAGCTATTGTGGTTGTACAAAAAATGATCCTAATGGTAGGTTAAATCTTATTATAACATATTTTTGTTTCTTATACTGGGTTTAATGCCATGTCAACACAATTGTAGGTTTTTTTACAACATTTTTACAACATGGAACATTGTCTGTAAGGGGTACACATCTACCTTCCACAAAGCTAGAAACTTTTCCATTTACCTTTTTAATGGAGGAAAATTGACATTATTGTCAATTTATTAAATGGAAGAGGCAATGGTCCTGATGGGATTCAAACCCGTACCAAACTTCTTTTGGGAAACAAGATTAGAAATGCCAGTGCGCTTCCAACTGTGTTACAGACCTGGCTATGATAAAACATCTGTTTTCTATGACTAGTTCTTACTAAGTTCATACAGAGTGATTGTTAGAGTAGTTTTCACAATTTGCACTACAGAAAAGTTGAACTTGTATGTGTGAAAACCACTCATTAGATTATGATTAGATTATTCACTTCCTCTTGGGGCACACCTTTGTGTGATGTATTTCATTGTCTAGATATTGTATTTTCACATTAATGTTGACATGTCAATATTGCAAATATTTGCCTCTTTTATTTGGGGCCTTCCGATAGTAATTAGGAACTTTAGTCAGTTATCTTTCCCTTATAAAATCTGAAGCAATCCAATTGGTATGTAGGTCCTTACAGTTGGAATCCTTTGATGTTACCATTGACATCCTATGTAAGGATAACAAAATATTTCACTTAATATCTTTCTTGCTAGTGAAGATATTTATAGAAGTGATGACATTTAGATAGTTCTTTGCCCTAAAAATACTTAGCTTGAATTTCAAACAAATTAAATGATTTACAAAAAAGTTACTTAAGATTAATTTTGGCAAATTGACATTGAAAAGGAGTGTAAAAATCTGAGTAATCCAACTATTTGAACCTACCTATTATAGTATTTGAAGAGTATACAAGGGGAAATAACTGACTAAGGTCCCTCATTTGAATAAACTTCAAAACTGCTATCTTTATATTAATTTCAGTTACAACTTACTAGAATCAATGTACAGTTACCACAAGGTACTCCAGGACAACCACCACCACCCCCAGTTCCTGATCAAACTATTACCATACCGTTACTATATAACATTCTGGAGAATACTATAACATTAGTAGAGAAAGGACCTACTTTACCTAATGCTAATCTACAACATGTATCTCAACAGTTGAAACGATTCATGGAACGATTTCATTCTAACGCTGATTGTGCAATATATCCGGCTGTTAGAGAATTACTCACAAATCTTGTGTTACCATCATGAAGAATTTGTGTGTAAGGAGCAGGGCTGCAATCTTCAGCTGAGGTGCTGGACTTAGCTTCTCAAGACAGTCAGCTAATAGGTTTTATTTCTGGAAGGATTTAATCAACTTAGATAATTTACTTTGAAATGTTACATGTACCTGACTGAAAATTTGGTTTATTGGTGTTAAACAGTTAATGAATGCCATGTGGAGAACATAGCAAAAATGCACCTTTGAGTCTTGTTGATTCTTAATCTATTTAAATCACAGGCAAATGTCATGTGACCTCCTTTGATTTTCAAACATACCATATATATATAAATATATATATACATGTATGCATACAAGGGATACAACTCTATTTGGTAGACCATTTCATGTAGATTTATTTATATGTGACACACTTAAAAATACTGATACCCTGGTGACACTTTAACCACACCATTAAATAGATTGAATAATTTTATACAAGTCTTCAATCTATGAAGTTTCATAGTTTCAAAGTGCAGACTTAAGTATGAATTATTTATCAAAAGTATCAAACACAGTACAAAAATTTCTACTCAGACAAGTTTGAATACTGTGGATGTGTTGCTTTCAGGACAATATCAAACCCTGTTATACAGGTGTAGGTGAAAGTTTTCAGTATGAATACTGATTTCAGTAGTTAGAGAAAACATGACTCTTATGTAATTTATAGGAAAGATTTCTGTATTGTGAAAGTGGGTTTTCAATATTTTCAAAACTTTCCACTTCCACCAATGGTTATATATTGACTTGTAGCTGCCTTATTATTAAATAAGATCTATGAGGGATCACATTAAATTGAGCTATTTGAATGTGACATTTCGAACAAAAGAGATATACAAGTTTTATATGTAGAGTCTTGTATTGACTTGATTTTAGAGATGAGTTTTTTACTCACCTAAATAGTGGCAAAACTCTACTCAAATCATATTTTTCTGGATTTTGATTATTGATCTGTTTCTTTTTGTACCAAATTTGTTCACATTGAAATAATTCCATGCTTAGAAGTTGATTAGAAGAATCACTTTGTATAAAAATTATCATGTATTATGTGTTTACTGTCTGACAAAAATCATGTAAATAATAATTGTCTCAATAAATGTTTAAATACAACCTTTTATCTCATATTTCTTACTGCCGAGTTGTGGTAGAAGGGAATTGACTAGCCATAACTGGTAATCAAATACAGCTAGCCTTAGTCAGAGTATGACTTGCTCATCACCAAATGATAAAATCAAAGACAACAGCAGTCGGTAGCACACATGTCTACTGATCTAAAGATAGTAGATTCATAGAGTGTGGTCATTCAATAATTTCTACTGTCATTCTTCCATCTACCACTGATACATAGCCGTGTAGGACAGTTGTCAGTCACTGACGAAAGTATGTGCCTAGTAACTGGTTAACAGCTAAATCCAGAGTAGACGAGTTGGTAACTGTTGTGATATGACCTATAGTATAGGCTATACCATGTAAAGCTAAGGCGTTTAACCTAACCAAAGTATTAAAGTACTAGTTACAGATCATGTATGATGAGAAGAAATATGGACATATCTTATTAGAGCATTAGCAATATGCTTGATACCTCAAACTAAGAATTATTAATACCAGAAACATGAAATGTAGTGACTTATAACAGCGATTTTCACTTCACTGATGTTTAAAACTTTACAATGAATAGTTAACAATCACTTATAGTCACTTGTCCTTGAAGCACTCATGTTATCAACACTGAATGATAGGCAAAATATAGTCATATACAATGTATACAGTGTAAATACATGTACATTGTCACTATAACTTTGACTAAACAGCTCATATGAATGAAACGTTTAATCATAATCACCCAGTTATGAGTAATATCATAATTCATGGAAAAGTAGGTCTAATCTAAGACAATCATTAAGTTGAAAAAATCTATTTGTCTTGTTTATTGAATTACAAATATTGTATGAATGGAAATTTTAGTCACTAGCAGACGACACGTGTAAATTTTTCTCAATGGTTATTTAGCATTACATCCGGAACACCATCGACCTTTCATGAAGGAAAAAGTTATTCGTAGCGAATGTCCGAGGATGTTCCGAATGTTAGCATTACAATGTAATATAAATAGATTTGGGATTCCAGTTTTTTATGTTTACAAAAGAACTCGATATTTACATAATGTACCACTTAAATCTAAAATAATCTCGAATTTTCTGGTTTTAAGTATATAAATATATATAAACTGAATCATTTAACAATTTTTGATTATTCATACGATACGATTGATAGCTGTTACTAGTGCCAGGTAAGTGATTCATTTTATGATTCAAGCAAAGACATGTATATTATGGAAAATTTATTTAGCTTATTTGTATATGTGCAAATATGGAAAATATCAATACACGTGTTAGGAATGTTTTTAGAAATTATTTATAGATCATTTTGTAATGTATATAAATTTAGCAATGTCTGGGGTGTATATAAGCTTTCAAATGATACAATACTTACAGTTTTATAATAAAAATAACTTAATATACGTACTGCTTATAATAATAATTTTTGGATACGTTTTTATAGTTGAATAATTATCAAAGGCATTTCTAATATATTAAGTAAGTAAGTAAGTAAGTAGTGTTTTGATATTATTTAATACAGTCATGTTCACAGGTGACCATCGTCTGTGGCTCTTATATATACATGTATATAAATACAGAGTCGCAGACGAAAATCGCCTGTGGTAAATTTTCGATCAATTTTGTCAATGGAACAAATTACAACAATTATATGAAACTAGGTATCACTTAACTATTAATTCTACTCAACTACTCATTATAATAGATTATTGAAACTCAGACTTAAATCAGACTTGAAGGTGTGGTTGGTTCTCTAAATTCGTTTTTGAGTGCTGTATTTTAACCAGTATTAGGTGCTTACTTTTCTGTAAGACAGCAATTTATCAAAATTTGGACAAACAGAACATTGTCGTTTTTACACAAGTTTTAATTTTTTCCCCTTCATGTTGTATATATATTGAAAATACAATAAGAAGGAAAATTTTCATCGAGCCCCTGTGACAAAAACTAAAAGTGGAAACATGTGTTGACAGTGTTGTGTTAAAATTTTATTTTGACTTTTTGGAAATATTTTTTGTGACTCTCCACAAGACATTGTTAATTGTTACAAAGACATCTTATATCAACATTTGGATTAATAAAAAGGTAGTTTAATAATGTGTTTGGGCTTACAACAGAAAGGCTATTTCAAGGTTAGCAAAATGTTTTCATTTCATTCTAAATGCGCATTTTGTTTAGTGTTTCATATTTTCCACAATCATGTCAATACACTAGATGCATCTCTTACAAAATGTACCAAATATATGAAAAAAATATCAGAAATTATTGTAATTTACATATATTTAGTTACCCCACCCACCTGATAGTTATTGTCAATTTCAACAATTGATGAACCCATAAATGGTATAACTTTATAACCGATTCTTTTGCCACAGGTTCATCTGAATTTAAGATTCAACATTTACTTGAATTTCTGCTTGATAAATCTTCAACCGAACCAAGAAGACAAACGTATCCAGGAAACCACGTGAATAATCTTCTATTGAATACTAAGAGAACAAACAATCTTTACTGATATGGCGTCTTCAACTATCACAGGTACATGTATCCTTATATTAGATAACATTTCTAGATACAGTAAAGTTCCGTTATTAAGACCACTTTTGTTATTTCAAAATCATGCGATTTTTGACAATTATTAAGACCCAAATGCTTAATCTGTGAACAAAAGGCTCTCTTTAATGTGACCATTTCGCTATTAAGACAATCGAATTTTGATGGTCTTAATAGCGGAACTTTACTGTATATTGTTTAACAATGTTTCCCATTATCGATTTTAAAACATATTAAAATATTTAACGGTTCAGTTACTACGCCAATTTTAACTCATTAAACCAGTGTTGGCAAATAATTGACCGGGCGGTTTTAACCAGCATTCTAAACCGGTTTAACCGCCGTAGTCAATACTTCCGAAAGTGGCAAATACTGGTTAATTTAGAGGTCGACATGGACAATGTTTCTGTTTTCCAATATGTCTGTATCTTTAAAACATCAAAAATTGATTGTTGCACTACTTATAAGCAATTGAAATAGCATGAGCAGTAATTTGATATGTACTGTATAAAGTTACAGCAAGTTATTTAATCAAAGCAACTTTAAGATGCACACGTATAATGACTGGTCATTTAGTGATCGGTAGGCATATAAATGGTTGATTTAGTTTATACAGATTGGCCAGTGCATAGTTAATTGGATTCCAAATGGTTTATTCATTAACGAACTGGTCATATTAAAGTGGTTAATTTGACTTCAAGTGGTGGAGTCATTTTACACCGACTGATCGATTGAACTTTACTTCAAGAGAAAACACAATGACTTATTTAAAACAAATTTCTGTAATTTTTATGTATTTACTACAAATCTAGAACATTAAATACATAAATTATTCATGCTGCATGTGTATAAATATTGAAAGTGTGCACAACAGTATCAAACCTAATTTGGATTCATCTATAGTTTCTATGCCCTCAAAACGAATTAGTTTAAACGCATTCGGAACTCCTCGGCCAATTACTAGAAATAACTCATGGAATTATTCATTTAATAAAAGGATGAAGTGTTCCGAATGAGTTAATATGATAAATATGATAGATATCTCTTTTTGTAATAGATGACATCAATTTTATAACATCTTTACATAGCATTTTTAGTTTAACTTTCCTAGGGGATTGATGACCTGCCCATAATACTGACTTGAATTTTAAGACGTCAATTAAAATCCTTTAAAAAAATACGTACCCTTTAAATAAAAAAATATTATAAGTACATGTATATATCATAACATGCTCCGTCAACAACCAGTAAGGTTGACAAGCTATTTATATTCCAGTAGTTCTGGATATGAACATATTTACTAGCCATGCACGAATGACTAGAAAATAAATACATACATGTATATAACTATAGGTTATTATACATTTAACTGTACAATACGGAAATTTATTTGGACGAGTATACAATGTACAGCTTGAAAAGTCATATAGGCGAGTCCAATATGACTTTTCAAGCTGTGTATGAGTCCAAATATATTCCGTGTTGTACAGAAAAATGTAATTTTCTATTATATATCTTTCATTTCCTTTGAAAAAATCGTCATCACCATCGTCCTCAACAAAGCGACCACAGTGTCGTTTAGTGCACATGTCCCCAACCGTCCAATACGGAAATAATATATATATATTGGATCCAATACGGGAATATATTGGACGGTCACGTGGTACAAAGGCAGATTGTCGATTGGTTAGATTTATTAGATATATAATAATAATACATATATTTTGGTGTTGACGCGTTCTGTTATATCTTATTAGAATATTATTTTATGTTTCAGGCAATATTCTTTCGGTTGAAAACGAACCACATCAGGATAAGGGTGCGTGCAAGATTTGCAATGATCACGATGCAAATATTTTATATTTGCCATGCGGTCACATGGTTTCCTGTGTCGAATGTGCGCATGCACTGAGTACTTGTGCTGTTTGCTCGAAGTTGATAAGAAGTAGGATAAGAACATACCTTGGTTGAAAATACAGAGTATTTCTACAAGTGTGAATGAAATGTTGACAAACTTGTCAGAGATATAAGATGATCTTTCACCTATTATAGCTCTATCTTAGTATTCCTATAGGTGTATGTTTGGAATATATTTCTATAAAGGAAGAGAATTGGCGAGTACATTAGACTTAAAACGTGATTTTGGTTATAGATGAATGACTTTTTACAGTAATTTAGTCAGTTTATCCAAGATGGTGTCCAGTTAAAACCCATAGGTTTCCTCCTGATCTTGGACATTATAATGTAATTGACAAAATCTAACGAAAGTCCTGAAAGGTGTTGGGTTGTATGTATGAAATGTAATAAAAATGGATAGTTTGTTTCATGGTAAAACAACCGTCGTGTTCTATTATTATTCATTTCTATTTTATTTATATACATGAAGTCTTATTTGATTTATGATAAGCTCATCCGTCAGTATTCTTTTGAAATCGGCAAAAGTGATATTTGTTCCATTTTTACATGTACATGTATTTGTATTTTAATATTTATTTATTTTATTTATTTATTCATTTGTTTTCTCCGAAAAGTTCGTTCTGAACTAAAATTTTGCTAAAACAAGAAATAATCGAGCATTAGCTCATTCAGGGATTCTTTATGATGATGTAGATACTTGTATATACATTATGCAAAATAATAAACTTACTGTTTAGTCTTTGGTGTTGTTGAATTTATCAGTTACAGCATTTTGTTTTTACAATATGTTGTTATATATAACCTCTGCAGAGTGGACCTCAACAGAACAAATCCTCTGCTTGACTACATGCTTTTGATATTTCTCTTATACGAATTTTTAATTAAATTTAACTAGCGACAAACTTTGTACAGCAGCACTCTTAAGTCCCTCCCAGTGGGTGTTGTTTTGTAGGAGAGATTGTACTGTATATACTTGTAAACTAACTACTTATATACAATATACATGTAAGTACATGTAAGTACATGTATATACCTAACTACTTGTATATCAATAATGCATTTACCTAACGGTAACGACTTCTCTTCCGTTATCTTAATATTCATGTATGTATATACTAGTACATGTATCATAACTTTGACTCAGAACTGTGCCGACTGCCAGCATGTGATTTTAGCAGTACGTAATAAATCCAATAACTACATAACAGGAGAATGGTAACATTGTCGCTACAAAGATCACCTTTATCATTGCAATACCATACGATTTTTAAGTTACAAATGCTTATTTGAGAATGAAAAGCAAGATTACTTCATTTAGACATTCTCGTACCCCGAGATTATAAAGATTCGCGATCTATCAAGAGTATCGAGAATCTTGATAGCCTTTGGGAACGTGAATGATATTTAGACCACTCGGCTTAAAACCTGACTTTTACTTTTATTCCTCCATATATGAAGAGTACAAATTGCCTTTGATGATACACCACTAGGAAGGAAGTGTTCTGTACTACCACAAATACCGTATTGTTTATATAAAATTTATTTATCATTATAAATATGATTAAAATTATTGACAAATAGATTAGATTGTTCATTACATACAATTCGTATCACAGGTATTCGTACAAAACTTTCAAACAAAAAGGCCCCTTATGGTGTGATTATCAAATATTATACATATTAACAATATAGCAGTATACCCGTTTTACTGCCGAAAGCGGAGAGTAAAAAACATGTACACAATCATCAACATTATACATTAATTAAACTTACATAACATGTATTGACATATATACATATTTACAAAGTATTGAAAGTACATGAACGTAAAACGTTGAGTTTTATTCAACAGTCGGCGATGCATACACTAATTTAAATCATTTCAAAACAGTACGGAAATCATGCACAGTGCTTATGCACTCATGGAAAATAAAAATAAATTTATGAATGGTTTGTGTGGAGTTAATGTATGCACTAGAGTCTGCGGAACATAACTGAACAAAATAATTTAAACGTAATGATAACTGTCACAGTTTATATAAATACAACTTATTACATTTGTATTGAGTAAATCGTTGCAAGTAGTAAATAAATGTTTGTTGAGCGACAGATATACTGTCAACGTCCACACTATGACCAGTAATAACTAAGTTCCACTATGCAGGGATTTTATATAACAGGGATTTGTAACGATAGGTAAATGTAATCTATCATCAAATTTCACTGTCGTCGCTATTATTTCGGCCAATACGGAAAACAAGTATTTATAACAAGTTTAAATAAAGATATTCACATGAAATTTTGTGCCAGTACCATTCAAATTGACATAAATGTTAGGACAAATGTATTTTAGATGATTTTGAGGTAAATTACGCTCACAGACTGTTTCTAAAAATAATGCATTTTCCCGCTGATCTGCCATTTTGAGACTCACTTTACATCACCTTAAGTCATATTTTCGGTCATAATTGCAACAATTTTGTCAAAAGCTTCAGAAACATTCACAAATTGCATGGAAGTCATGTACAAAAACATAAATCAAGTTTTTAAACTCTGGAATAGTTTGTACAGCCTGCTTCAGCCAGTTATAGACAGTGACGACCGAGAAAATTAAAAAAAAAACCACTTCGTTACAAATTCATGTTATATAGAATCCCTGGTTCGGCCGACGACTTTTTCCTTTTAAGATAGTATAGCATAATTAGACTGACGCAGGACAATTCATAGCTGTGACTCAAACTAATCAATGGTTCAGATTTGCGTTTCAAATTTGCTCTCCTCTCTTAGGCAAGACTTATAATCATTCTTCATTTTAACAAATTATATTATTTTAAAAATTAAAGAGTTGATCATAAGCACGTTTTCTTCTCTAGTTTACTTCCACTAATGTATAACTTTTTATGGTTATGACAATTTTGTGGTTACGCTGATCTTGAAGCCAATCGTTAGTATTGGTATTACCATATAAAAATTTGTTAATGTTTTACGGGAAGTAAACTTTCATTATACTATTAACAGCTCTACGGCATACTGGACACCTCCCGTTTAATTGGGGAAAACATGTTTCGCATACACACACATGTTTACATGGTAGAAGGACACATGGATCGCAGCTCAGACAAGTAATGCAATAACGCGGTTGTTGCAGGTTCTCGATTACTGTATTGGCTGCATTTAGGTGTCTTCTTAGGTCGTTATTTACTGTATTAGCTGCATTTAGTTGTTGTCTTTCCAGTTCGCTAATTTCATTTAGTTGTTGTCTTATCCATTCGCTAAGTTCAGTATAAATAGCATCAAGTCGTCTTGTAAGTTCGTCACACGCTGTTAGTAATTCTGAACTAACTGAAATAGATGAATACATGAACTGTCTTCATACAGGTTACTTATCAGAAGGAGCGAGCACTCAACGTTATATCATCGAAATATAGTGAAATATATCAAGGTATGGAAGATAAACCTTACTTGGGGTTGCGTTTTAAAACATTTAATTACTCAATCTTTACCCGAGTAAGAAATCTATGTCATTATATATATAACATTTCCCCAAGAAATTCATGATTACTTACCTCTTTCTGGCGGTGTCGCCATGGATTCTCTAATTTCTTGTTCCATCCTGGCCATTATTCTATTAGTCATTTGACTAGAAAAAGCCGGATCATGTACTAGTCTATATAGATTCGGCATTGGTAAATCCAAATCTAAAACTGAACAAAAAAATATCAAAAACTCGAAAACACTTCATTTAACAGGATCCACAATCATTTAAATATTCTGAAATTCAACATAAGAAGAAACCCATGTAGCCGAAAGTTTTACAACTTTTCATAAATACTAATGCACTTGATAAGCTATTTTAGGTGTTGAAACAAAGAAAACCTACAACACAATTTAATGAGAATTTGAAAGTAATAGAAGAATTGATTTGATCTCCTTATTTGTTATCATTATTTAGTTTCTTACGTCGGAGTCCGATGTTAAGATTTACAAATAAGTTAAAACATTAATGAAGTTCATGGAACATTTTTTTGCATGTAAATTCACAGGATCTTGAAATTCTGTATTGTAGTATGATAAAATTCCTTGCTCTTTATACTACCAACTATTTTATTATAAGAAGGAAGGGTTTTAAAGTACGATAAAGAATGTCAAGCTCCTATGGTTTATTCGGATTTCAATAGTAGCAGCTCCGTGTTACCACCATACAAAATGTATCAACTTAATTCTATAATTCTTACTCTCTTCCCTGTCTGCCATGTCAATGTCTTGTGATCACTGAGTCTGAAATGAGAATTAGGTGATGTTACCAGGAGCAGTAGTCAAGTGGTGTGACTAATGCTCAGGAATCGACAGGTCCTAGGTTAGAATCATATAGGGGCACTTCTAATTTCCTTGAACAAAAAATAACTGCGATTGCTTCACTCCATTCAGAGGTAAATAGGTACCTGCGAAGGAGGTATAATTCCGTTGCGCCAATTTGTCGGTTGCATTAATAAGCAGAGTAAAAACTTCCTAGGGAGATAGATACCAGAAGCCCGAGGACTAAGGGTAATAACTGTAAAGTCGTTGAACACCCATAAGTATGAAACTAAATCTCCGGAAATTCTTCCAAACTCAAATTTTTAAATGTCGCATTTAAGAAACCATGCCTTCATAACGAGCGTAGCACAAATGCTCGCGACAATATAGGTGTTTTTTCATTAAATTGCTGTTTGCCTTTGAAAATGGGTGTGATCAAGTGTGCAAGTTACGCTTACATTTCTTGTTACTTCTATATTTATTGAGGGAAAGTCTTACGAAACCCCTGTGTACCGAAACGACTATTCTCCGTAACAAGTATTTAACATACAATATGATATAATTCATAGAAGATACAAACAGTTATTATTTTCGATATTCTTCTTATGATCTTTTGAGCATGTTAAAAGCAAAATACGCCGTAGCACGAACAGTTACTATACGTGTGTGTAAGGAAAACAAATGTAAGTGCAGGTACAGGATGAAGAAAAAGTCTGAAATCTGTGTGAAAGATGACTTTTTTATTTTAAATTTTATAATTAATCTTACATCCATTGACATATTTCTTAAAGTGGAAAGAAAAAATGTATATGTGTCTTTTATTGAGAATGAAAATTAATTTCGTTACGGAGCATAGAGAACTTGTTACAGAACATAAATTGAAATGATATCGATTAACGTGATCACTGAATTAAATTGAATCCATATCACATTATTACAGAGGTTTTAATATGTAAACAGACTGACTAAACGTTTTCCAGTCTTATATGATGAAAATTGATGAAAATTGTTGCTTCCGTGGAGATTTACATATTTGACACACCTATATAAATGTGTTTCAAGTCCATAACAGAACAACGCTTGTGTAACCAATTAATGCAAAATCATGGTTATAACAACACTAAAGAATATTTAACTGATTGGCAATGTCTAAATCGACCTTACAGTGGTTCTTACAAATTAAAACAATTATCTACGAAACCAGTATGTCTAAAGATTTGAGGTTGTTAATACCATTCAACAGTTCCATTTTATCTTGTGTGTTATTATTACCCCCCGCTAGATCCGCCTATGTCATTTATTTATTAACAACTAAGATTATTATGCATTTTGTTTGTGGCGGAAGAATTGGAAAACTTTAGTTTTGTGTCATGTGTGTGTATAAATCAAACTTATAAACATCGCATTTTTTTTGTTCTTATATCTTTGGACTCGTTAACACGTAAGTCACGATATTTTATTACATTTTCAAAGTATTTGTTCTTTATAAAAACAAAATAACTTGTTCAGTAAGTATTTATGACTAAGTAGATCAGACTGTAGACATCATGCTCACTTGTTTTATATTTTATATATACTTATAGAATGTTTCTGAATATATTTCTCCCCATTTTTTAAACGCCATTCATTTTATACAAGTATATTTATTATATGTGTACCACTTGGTATGCTAAACTAAACTTCTCCAATTTCTTCCGCCACAAACAAAGGGCACAATAATCTAAGACGTTAATAAATAAATGACAAAGGCGGATCTAGCGAGGGGGGCGCCCCCCTAGAATTTCCAAAAGTACCTGTCCATAAGTGTATTTTTTGACTGTAAATCAATTAGTCCGGTATATAAACTACAAAAATCGACTGAACCGTGCATGATAGGATGTAGAAAATGTTTTTGCATTTTCTTGAAGCTAAGACACTGTTGTTTCCGAAACTGGATGATGCCACTTCGGCACTCTTGGGCAACTCCCAAAATTCAAGATGGCGGACAAAATGGCGGATGAGAACTGATGAATCTATAATAAATCCATCTTTATCACAGTCTGATCATTTAAAGAGCTAAAATTAGTCTAACATTATTTCATACAATTTTGGTACCCTTCGTGTATTCTCCAATCCAAGATGGCGAACAAAATGGCGTATAAAGGCCACATCTGTCATGTATGTCAACCACAATGAGTCAAATCGTACACAGAGGCATATAAAAAAATAATGCATTTTTGTAGTTACTGTATACCTGAGTTTATATAACTGGTTGATGCCACACTGGCATCATTGGGCATTTCCCAAAATCCAAGATGGCGGCTAGAATGGCGTAAATAACTAGCTGTCGGGTATATATCAATCTCAGTGAGTTAAGTCATAGAGTGGGGTATACCAAATAAGTTCAATGCATTTTTTATTGTCGTTAATCCACTTCTATTAATGCAACCGATTGATACCATATTGGTATTCTTTGATAATTTCAAGAATTCAAGATGGTGGTCAAAATGAATGATAAGAGCTGGAAAATTAAGTCACATAAATAGACATGACTCCACACTAATGAGTATACAGCGACATGTTTAGGTTTTTATATTCCTTGGTCTTGCGAAAATTAAATAATGATACTAGCTAGTTGACTCTAGAAGCAAATTGTTTCTAACATGGCAATTTAGAGACACTATTCTGATAATATTTAATTCATTGCACAACATAAGTTGTGATACGAAATTTTAATTACTTTTCCATATATGTTTGCCACTTCAATAATAATCAATATGTACTAAAAGGAGGTTATAAACAAGGAAAAATACAAATGATATTGAAAGTATTGTGTGCAAGTTTAATTATCTTTCAAGGTATTCTAAGAGTATATTGATGCCAAAGCAATTGAAAGAAATTCTGTTGACATTGTAACACATTTTGATAGTAATTAAGGGAAATTGCAATAGGATTTCAAGTTCGATCTTGATATCAGATATCACAATTGGATCATGAGTGTTCTTTATTTAATTGTAAATACTCTATCCATTGATCAAAAAGGAGAAATATCAAACGCACATTTCCATCAAAGTTTGTAGTATAATTTGTTTTGTTATTTACATGTACAAGGATAGAAAGAAATTAAATGTCAATTCTATAAGCGTATACACTGCTATTTGAACCCATTGTCTAGCTCATGATTTAGCAAATAGTGTTACCCTGTGCAAGATGGTGGCTTTAAGGGATTCATCAATTACAAAAATATGGCAAAGTAGAACATTTAGAAGTGTCTTATTTCACTTGCAATGCACTCGTGCCTGCATTCTAGCAGTATTGTCAACATTATTCATTTAAAAAATGTTAACATGATCTATACAATTACTCGCAATGTGTATTGCGGTTTTATAAAATTATACAAAACATATTTGCATACTCGCCATACGAAATATGAGACTATGCGATTGTTATTATATAATTTCAATTGAATGAAAAGCAACACGGAAGTAAAATTTCGAAATAATCGACCAATAAACGCTAAGATAACAAACTTATTCATTGTCAGGAGGGTGTCTACGGAGCCCCTAAAAGGACATTTTGAAATACTTTTTTATTTTAAATATTATTTCGTTTATTCGAAATATTATTTCGATTAAACGAAATAATATTACGTTTAAACGAAATAATTATTTCGTTTTTTCGAAATAATATTATTTCGTTTTTAACGAAATAATTATTTCGTTTTTTCGAAATAATTATTTCGTTTTTTTCGAAATATTATTTCGTTTAAACGTAATATTATTTCGTTTTAACGAAATATTATTTCGTTTAATCGAAATAATTATTTCGTTTTTTCGAAATAATATTATTACGTTTTTTCGAAATAATTATTTCGTTTTTTCGAAATATTATTTCGATTTAACGAAACAATATTTCGTTTTTTCGAAATAATTATTTCGATTTAACGAAATAATTATTTCGATTTAACGAAATATTTTTCGATTTAACAAAATAATATTACGTTTAAACGAAATAATATTTCGAAAAAAACGAAATAATTATTTCGAAAAAACGAAATAATTATTTCGAAAAAACGAAATAATATTATTTCGAAAAAACGAAATAATTGTTTCGTTTAAACGTAATATTATTTCGTTTAATCGAAATAATATTTCGAATAAACGAAATAATATTTCGTTAAAACGAAATAATATTACGTTTAAACGAAATAGTTGTGAAAATAAAAAAAAAGTATTTCAAAATGTCCTTTTAGGGGCTCCGTAGGTGTCTGCAAACTTTTAAGTAGAAATATAGTTATGTAATATTAGACTGAAGCAAACTTGAACATTTAAGCACATTATTCTAATTTAGTCTAGTTTAGTCAAGTCAGACTGTATATTTGTTTGTGTAATGATAATAATAGAGCTCAATTAGTTTCTTCCACATTTTTTGGCACATGCTTATTTTGCTATTTATATGTTTCAGATTATTTATAATAAATTGTCTACTGTTAACTGTATATTAATCCAATTTTATTTTCCCGTTTTTCTTTATTTAAATGGCTTACATTTTGGAAATAAAATTAGTTTGTCCATTCCAATTATTTATCAAATTTTCATTTCATTAAATCCAGTAAATAAGTAACATTATTAATAAACTGTATGATATTGGACTTAAAATTCAGGGCTGATATAGCGTTCACTACGGCATTATAACCAAATAATCGGCCAATATGGGAAAACACGGCCTTTGATAAATGCCTAGGCTATTATGAGATTCAGGCATTTTGATTGGTTCCGAATCTCATATTAAATGGCCGAGTTTTCTCATGAAGGCCATATTTTTCTCAGGGAATTGTCAAGTTACCTCCCTTGAATTTTTCAAACATACTTTTTATATACATATATAGTAAAGGTATGTTTGAAAAATCCAAGGGAGGTAACTTGACAATTCCCTGTGGTATTTTTTTCTTCCACAAAAAGCCACCATTTTGAATGTTTGTACAATCTGAGTGTTTTCATAGGGTCCCTATCTGCGACGATGGTGACTTAAGTGTTTTCATAAAGGCCTGGGGCAACTTTCACAAAAAATCTTAAGTTTTTTCATAAGTCAAGACTTAAGCTTGGACTTAAGTTAAAAGTTGTGGTGAACTTAAGTTTTTACCAAGTCAGTTTCTCGAAAAAACTTGAGACAATCTTATCTGTTCCTGACTTAAGTCTGGTCTTAAGTTTTGTCTATATCAATGTTTCATAGCTACGCTGTTAAATCTGTCAATTTTAAACCGGTAACGTGTAAATCGTCAATAGTTTGATGTAATACATATACAATCTTTTAGCAATGACTTATATACACATCACACAAACACATTTAATATCAATACACGATGTCCTCGTGTTATCCTTGTACAAACGGGGAACGAAAGTAAAACAAAAAGAGGTTGATGTAATATATATATATGTACAGTTTGAAAAACAAAACAAAGTAACTCTGCAGGCAAAGCTTTCATGGGTAATTAGAAAGCAGCCAAATTATTGGATTATTAAGGCTATCACTGAAAAGGTAAATCAATATTTTCTTAGTTAAATTCTGCATTTAGTTGCTTCTTAACATTCACTGGTGCATTATTTAATTTGTTTGCTTACATTTTGCATTTAAACCTCAATTTTGTTGTCGGGTAGCTTTAATCGTCATTACACGCATTTTTATTTGTTCGTTTCTTCAACGAAATAGTGGTACATATATGTATTTGAATGCCATTTATTCTATGAGTCATGTAATTTGAATTATGTTATAATTGCCAGTAGCATCTAGAACTTTAATGGAACAAGAATTGTCATTTAAACTGACAAACTATGTGACCTGCTAGTAGGTACCTTGCTGTTCTGGGATATCCTGTACATATTTATTAAGTATTGGTCGTCAAACACTTCTATTGAGTAAAATATATTCTAATTATTCGCGGTCTACTTCAATGACATCTCCGAATTAAAACATTGGGCGCAGCCATATTGAAATTTCTGACTTAAGTCACCTGTTTTAGACTAAAGTCACCTCCCTAGGTGACTTTAGTTTTGTCTTAAGTTTATCTACATCTACATCTACATTATTACATTGAGCTGTCACAGATTGACATTTCTTCAATGGGGCGCAAGAAGAAAGTTGGAAAGGATAGTGAAAGAGAGAAAATAGACCCACACAGATGAATGTATGCAATGTTATAGAAAAAGGAAGAAATAATAGAAAAGATGCTCCAATCACGTTTCGTCCATCAGGGTGAGACCAATTCATTGGGGCTCAAGGCCTACTGAAAATCGACTTAAGTTTTTTTGTGAAACAGTGATAAGATAAAAACTAGACTTAAGCAAGAACTTAAGTTTAAAAATGAACTTAAGTTGTTTTGTGAAAGTGGCCCCTGTTATTTATTATCAAGTAGATAAGTAACATTATAAATTAACTGTATGATATTGGACTTAAAACTCAGGGCTGATATGGCGTTCACTACGGCATTACAACCAAATAACAAGGCCATTATGAAAACACTTCATTATTTACATTACATTATTGCTAAAAAAATAGAACTGGTTGAATTCACAGGGAATTGTCAAGTTACCTCCACCTTGAATCTTGAGTTGCTAATAGATAATCAGATGGGATTAACTAGTTTTACGAACTGGAGAAAGATTTAAAAGCAAAAAGAAAACAACATTGAAACTTAAACCCACACATGTTTGTTTCCGTCCATGTATGTATATTATATATACTGAACTATAAGATCACATCCGCCATTTAAGCCACCATTTTGGATTTATAATTGTTTATTATAACTTAAAACTTAGTTAAATCAATCGGTTTCTTTAATTACATGAACTATTCTTTAAGTAAATAAATTTCTACACCACTCAGCCTCTTTCTGCCAGTTTGTTCTTTATATACTAAGCTAATTGCCCTTTATCCGCCATTTTGACCGCCATTTTGAATTTAAAGACTTGTATATGAATAACAAAATTTAGCCAACTGGATCTGCAGATGTTGAAATCACTTTTGTCCTTCACTTTAAGAACATACTGTGTAAAAATACATTTTGCATGTATTATTTAGCCTCTAGCCGCCATCTTAGTCGCCATCTTGGATTCTGGGAGTTGCTTAAGGATGAAAAGTGGCATCAACCGGATTTGGAATCAATAAGACCATGTCTATCAATAAATTGAATATTATTTTCTACATCAGGATTCCTTTCGTGCAAGGTCGTCCTTGGTGTTGGCCGGACTAAATTTTAAGTAGCATGAAGCATTTTTTTAATGAATAGATGCATTTATTTAATGGTTATGTAGCTATTCTTCTTAATATGTTGCATTATTTTGCAAAATTTGTATAAAGTGCATAATGTGGTTGTGGTTCGAAAGTTTGGACCCCCCTAGGAAAAGTTCGGACCCCCATAAAAAAAATCCGGACCCCCTCTAGAAAAAAATTCTGGATCAGCCCCTGTTCAATACTTTTCGACTTTAAAAGGATTCCGATTGTAATAAGTATTAGTTTACTATGTTGAGCGTGCCCTTGGGTAAGTTGCGTTTCGGTTATTGGATAAACTCGCCATCTTTTTATTTATTTGGTTTAAATAAAAAAACTTAGTACTTGGTTTACAAAGTTAGTCAAGCTAAGCATACACGATTGTAAACGAATATTCATCGAATGCAATATCAATCTCATTTAGGGACGGATCCAGGATTTTTTCTAGGGGGGGGGTCCAAACTTTCAAACCACAACCATTTTATACACTTTTAGCAGAATAATGCAATGTATTAATAATAAAACTACATAACCATCGAATCTGTGTTCAGCACCGAGATTTGCCCCATGCTAGTTAAAAAGGACCAACAGTAAAGAAATACACATGTATGGACAGGTACATTTTGAAAATTCCAGGGGGGCGGGTCCGGACGCCTTTTACTATTTTAAAGCTCGTTGCAAAAAAGTATTGTATATCACATCTGAAATACTTCGTATGTGAAGAGTACCTTAACAAGGTATAAGATCGTTATGTTTTGATGTACACATGTATAAGGTTTAACATTTCAGATTAATTAAGGAGAATGTTAGTCTAATTTTAAACAAGTGGGCTCGCCAATAGCTAGGTCCTACAGGAATATGAAACTTTAACTCTTCTATATACTAAAGTCTTTGAAAACATTGTGGGGTATAGAAAAATATTAAACTTAATTTTCATCTGAATATGATGCTACAAACATGCAATATACGGTAGCTCTAAGCTGAATGCATGGCTAATATGAAGACCATTTTTTGATAAATCCCTAGTGTTTCTCTAAATCAAACATGAAGCCACGAGAGAGTGGAGAAATTTAGTTCATGGACTTAATTCAACAATCTTTGTTGAGGATTTTAAGGTGATGCTATATATATGCTAAGTCGTTCGGAACAACCGAAGATATACCTCGAATAACAGAAGAAGTTGGAATACGACGAGTTATATATAACTGTTACTCGACTCTGTTATACATGTATCATAGAACGCAGCAGTAACCATCTCTTCTACTCGGTCATACAACAGTTAAAGGATCGAACTCGACACATCAACCGAGTCATAGAGTACACTCATAGTACATTTGTACTTAATTTTAGGGGATATGCCAGGTGCAAACAAACTACCGATCCGACTGTAGTCTTTGACTGATGCATTTGGTTCGAGCCTTTGACCTCTGCAGGATCAAGTGCAAGGGATGGTTACTTCCCTAGATTCAAACTCAATGTGAGCCTTGTTTCATGTTCTCAAACTCCTCGCCAAAACAGACCATGCTAATAAATGTGGTTTCAAAAGTGCCGTTACCATCATTTATCCATATCGTCGCTTCAATGGAACAATGCTCTAACTACCAAATTTTTATTTTTGGGAAATCGACTGGTTAGAAAGTTTGACTGGTTATATCATCGTTGTTTCAGTCTGTATAGGCATGAGACTTAGTAGGCACATAAACAATGTTATTCAACACATACATGAGGAATAACATTGAAATAATATAGATAATAATGCTGAAAATTGCAAAAATGAGTTTGTAGATAGATCAAAATTCGCTTATTTTGGTTGATGCATGTCGTTCTAACATTGCGCTATCTCAAAGAAGACAATATAATGGTATTTGTGCACATTTTCTATAATTTTAAGTTTGTAACACTGCCTATGTTGCAGCATACATATTTATTTTGGTATACACCGAAAATATGATGTCACTGGAGAGCAAAAACACAATTGTGTAAAAAAGGTGTGTACTCCGACTAGACGAAAGGAGATATAGCAATGTTCGAACGAGCTTCTATAGACTTAGAGCATTGTTAGTGTCAATTATGACATAAAACGAGTGACAAAGATTTCATTTTGATCGGAAAACAGTATTTATAGCCCAAACATTGATCTATGTCCTGGAAATAGAGCAATGTTTAAGCTGTGAGCAGAGAAAATGAGTGGAGATAGGATAATGTACGATTGGCGGATTGGTCTGTTTGACACGATCGAGTCTATAAAGGTTTTTAGAAGAGAGAACAAGGTCATGCAAGTCGCTTGGAATATTCATCTTAATGTTTAAAAAAATGGAGATAGGACATTGTTAGATTGAGGCGACGATATTTATTCAAAACTTTCTGTACTCCCATTTACAATCGACCAATCACGCATTAAGTATGTACAAAGTAGAAATTTGTGAGCAAGCAATGAGATAGTGATCTTGGAAAGCGTTTTTATCAGTCTTTTTATGAATGAAACCCGGCAGAGTACATTATAGTTGTGTAATAAAATAACTCTCAGTTAAGGATGTCGGACCATATACTCGTACATTAGTATTTTTATAGAATGATAATTATCTCCCAGTTGAAGAAGATACATAATCATACAATGATACAAGCTATATAAAAAGACAACAAACAGAACGTTTTCTTAAGATACAAATAATTTATATATAACAAGTAAAAAATTGCTGCGAAATGCAGCAAAGGGATTGTCACGGCAAACAAAAAAAAGAATTACATGTATAAAGTATAATCTATAGGAAACTCAAAAAGCATTATATTGAATTGTCATGTTAAGGTTTTTCAGTAATAAAATAGTAACTTGTTATAAAAAGTTTTCCTGTTCATATTTATTATTTTCGTTCCACGAGATTTTAGTAAGATTCTCGGTACTAGTTAGATCGAGAATCTTAATAACTTTGGGGTACGAGAATGGTCTGGATCTAGACACCATCTTTATTCCGACAAAATGTTTGGTTTCAGTTGGATTAATTTTCCAGTAATTCATTCTTACATGACGCTTAAAAAGATCGACAAAAGGGAAAAAGCGTATTTTTCCAGAACAGAAGCAATTTACATAACTTATCGCTTCTGTTCAGTCAAGTGCTCCTTACATTGCGGATCTGTTCTTACCAATCCGTTTGACAATTGGTTCCCAAAAGTGATCTGTATAATAAGGGACGATCGTTGGTCTCATGGCAAAATGAAAATCAAAGTACATAAAAAGAGGCCCTTTTACCGCAACAGCTACTTCCTATATCAACTTCAATGAGTTAGGTCATAGAGTGGGGTATACCAAATAATTTCAATGCATTTTATTTTGTCGTTAATGCACTTTTATTAAATTTAATGCAACCGATTGATGGCATCCTGGTATTCTTTGATAAGAATTTAAGATTGTGGTCAAAATGAATGATAAGAGCTGGAAAATTAAGTTGCATGAATAGACATAACTCAACACTAAAGAGTACAAGTAAAAAATTGCTGCTAAATGCAGCAAAGGGATTGTCACGGCAAACAAAAGAGAATGATTAAGTATAATCTAAAGGTAACTCAAAAGAGCATTATATTGAATTGTCATGTTAAGGTTTTTCAGTAATTAAAAGGTAACTTGTCATAAAACGTTTTTCTGTTCAAATGTAACAATCTCGTTCCAAAAGCCTAGTAAGATTCTCGATACTAGTTAGATTGAGAATCTTGACAAATTTGGAGTACGCGAATGGTCTGGATCTAGACACCATCTTTATGCCGACAGGATGTTTGGTTTTAGTTGTATTTATTTCCAGTAATTCATATTTGCATGACGCTTAAAAAGATCGGCCGAAGGGAAAACGTAGTTCTTCAGAACAGAAGCTATTTACATGACCTATCGCTTCTGTTTAGTCAAGTGCTCCTCACATTGCGGATCTGTTCTTACCAATCCGTGTAACCAATCATCTAACTAATGCATAACTGTCCAGCATCTTTGAATTTCGACATTTTGATTTTACAGGCGTGAACATTTGTTGCATTTATTGCGTTTATTTTTTAATCACGAGACAGTCATGCAATCTAAATGTGTGTGTCTTTGCCTTGAAATAGAAATATCAGTTTGCGCATAGTATTTAAGCAGAGGTAGAGAGTCAGCGAGTGAATCTTTCAAACCAGTGTATTATAGAGTAGTCATACCTTTACTTGTTACGGAAGAATTTTGTTGCCGGATACACGAAAGGATTTAACATGTATTTTAATTCCGAAAAGATGCACTTAAATACAAAAGGCAAGCTATTTCGAATAGAAATCATTTTTCTTAATAATGAATTCACTCGAACTCGAGAAAACATACTCAATTCGAACAAATTAAAAACTGGCGAGCTTTTCACCTAGGTGAAAATGTCCGTCATTTTAACTCTCTTAAAATTATCTGGTCCGTCTGGTCAATAGTCCGTCAATATAGTACCAAACTTTTCATAATTAAAAAAAGTCTGCAAAAATAATCTTACATCTGCTCGATCTATAACCAGAAGCAAGTTCAATTACACAAAACGCTACAGTACGTTACATAACGATGCATTCGGAACTCCTCGGTCATACATTTGTTTACTTTAACGCCGTACATTTCAAAATAGCGTCCAAATATGTCCGAGATTATTCGCAGCAAATGGACGAGGACTTCCGAATGTATCGTTGCGGAACGTTCTATAACGTTCGCAGTTACTGAACTCAACCCTGGTCCGTAACTCTTATGCTCTTAAAATTAACTGGTCCGCTGCACTTAATCATAGTTAGAAAAGATCGCCAATAGAGCTCAGTAAGAGTAAGAATTAAGAGTCAATGTTACACGATTACGCTTCTTTATTTATACTGTCGGCTAATAAGAAAAAAAGGTATATTATTAAAATATATGAATCATATCAAATTAGTTTTCAAATGATAAATGCTCTAACAGTTGAAATATATAATATTTACAACAATATGTGATGAAGCAATCGACGATTCTTTTAAAAGTTAAAGTCTGCAAAGTTATTTCTTAAAATATAATTTCGATATTGGTGTCTTATCTTTTCAAATAAAATATTGGCAAATATCAATAATATATGTACTATACACACATTATGATACGCATATTTGTTAAACTGTAACCGTATACTAAACTGGTCTCCTGGTCCGGTTGGTTCGCGATTTATACCTACCCCTTTTCGTGTGATTCGAAAGGATTTGCGGAAATGTGTTGATATAAAACGCTGATTTTTCATGTGTTGCATTGTTGCAAGAAAAATTGTTTATATGGATTCCCCCAAAAATGATTTTTCTATTTAACTTTTAACGGAAATGGGCTGTACTATGACTGCATTAAAACAATAAATTTGTCGGCAGTGGAAATCGAAAGGATTTTTATCATTTTTTATCACGTGACTTTTGCCCATTGCTATCAAAATCTACCCACCACAATATCACGGCGTTGAGACGCCGTGAAATAAAGCGACATGTTTAGGTTTTTATATTTCTTGGTCTTGTGAATAATTAATAATGATACTAGCTTGTCAGTTGACTCTAGAAGCAAATTGTTTCTAAGATGGCAATTTAAATACACTATTCTGATAATATTTAATTCATTGAACAACATTAGTTGTGATACGAAATTTTAATATACAATGTACTTAGAATAACGACAACTTTTCCATATATGTTTGCCACTTCAATAATAATCAATATGTACTAAAATGAGGTTATAAACAAAGAAAAAGACAAATGATATTGAAAGTATTGTGTGCAAGTTCAATTATCTTTCAAGGTAGGTATTCTAAGAGTACATTAATGCCAAAGCAATTGAAAGAAATTCTGTTGGCATTGTAACACATTTTGATAGAAATTAAGGGATATTGCAATAGGATTTCAAGTTCGATCTTGATATCAGATATCACAACTGGATTATGTGTGTTCTTTATTTCATTGTTAACACTCTATCAATTGATCAAAAAGGAGAAATATCAAACGCACATTTCCATCAAAGTTTGTAGTATAATTTGATTTGTTATTTACATGTACTAGGATAGAGAGAAATCAGATGTCAATTCTATGACCGTATACACTGCTATTTAAACCCATTGTCTAGCTCATGATTTAGCAAATAGTGTTACCCTGTGCAAGATGGTGGCTTTAAGGGAGTAATCAATTAAAAAAATATATGGCAAAGTAGAACATTTAGAAGTGTTTTGTTTCACTTGCAATGCACTCGTGCCTGCATTCTAGCATTATTGTCAACATTATTCATTAAAAAGTTAACATGATCTATACAATTACTTGCAATGTGTATTGCGGTTTTATAAAACTTATACAAAGCATATATTTGCATACTCGCCAGACGAAGTATGGGACTATGTGATCGATATTATATAATTTCAATTGAATGAAAAGCAACACGGAAGTAAAATTTCGAAATAATCGACCAATAAACGCTAAGATAACAAACTTATTCATTGTTAGGAGGGTGTATGCAATCTTTTAAGTAGAAATATAAGTTTTGAATAGCCTTACAAATAAAGACCACGTGATAATGAGGGTTATTCGATTGAAACACAGACGTGTTATATTTTTTGTAAGAATGGATTTTAAACAAAAACTATTTTGAAGCAATATCATATTACCACACGGTTTTTACGAATAATAACTCTGGGCTTGGTTATAACGATCAAATTTCTTTAAGTAGTAAAATTATTGTGAATGCAACAACAGTTTGAATTATCATCTGGCTAGAGTGCCTCTGGTAAATGCTATTAGCTATAAGAAATTAGATTCTATATGAAACATATGTGACAGCAACTCGTCATTTTGTCCTTGTTTATTTACATTACGGCGTCCAGTGCGCCTAACCTAGCTTTCCTAGACCCTTGTCTATAACCAGTACTCAACTACCCTTCAACAACTCGGGTGTCACAACAATTACTAATAAAATAAACCAGCACAATGATGCTCTTTGCCGATATCTCTTGCCTGACAAATATTTGAATGACATCACGCGGTGCATAAAACAATCACCTTTTTCTTTTCCCAAAAATTCCCTAGCTTCATTCGTAGCGTTGAATCTTTCGCACAAAATTTTAATCGAACGATAAACAAGGTATTTTTTTTTTCAAAAATAATTTGTGCACAGGACTCACAATTCATGTGCTTATGATTTAGCAAACAGTGTTACCCTGTGTAAGATGGTGGCTTTAAGGGATTCATCAATCACAAAAATATGGCAAAGTAGAAAATTTAGAAGTGTCTTGTTTCACTTAAGTCTAAATATCTTGAAAGAACACATTACATATCTGATGCATCAGTTTCAAAAGTTTAAACAAGCCTTGTATTTAAACACATTTGGAGTATATTCACTACCAACTGGAAAAACTCTCCCAAAAAAGAATGGTACACTGAGATAACTTGTCGATCTCGTTCGTAATATTCAAATATGTTCCATTCCAAACATTGTATAGACGATGAATTGCAAGAAATGGTGATTCCTCATGTTTTCGGTAACATTACATACATGTTTAATAGCATTAACCTTTGATACTTGATACGAGAAGCACAGACTACAAAATTGTACAATAAATTATAACTGTTGCTGCAATTCGCTGAGTACCAAGAATATCTGACTACATTGGTGTGCTGATACTCATTTTGGAATATCTATCTTGTAACACTATAACAATAGGTTCCACTGCCATTCGTCTAAAATGTAATGTTACACGTCAGTCAGTTATTGACAGCATAAAGAAAGTACACTATTAACATGTGTGTAAAATATGCTTTTAAATCTGGTTCACCTATCCTACATCAAAAGGTAAGACAGTTATGATATCTTTTGGCCATAAGGTAGTATCCATTTGGATACTTTCTTAAGACAATAAGCATTAATATGTAAAATTTACCATTGCTTGTTGAGCGCAAAATACTATGTAAATAGTAATTTGTGTCGTCACTTGAACATGTTGTTATCAACATACAAAAAACGACCAGAGAAATTGTGCTATCGTTATGTAATATTAGTCTGAAGCAAACTTGAACATTTAAGCACATATTCTAATTTAGTCTAGTTTAGTCAAGTCAGACTGCATACTCGTTTGTGTAATGATGATAATAGAGCTCAATTAGTTTCTTCCACATTCTTTTGGCACATGCTTTTTTGCTATTTATATGTTTCAGATTATTTATGATAAATTGTCTACTGTTAACTGTATATCAATCCAATTTTGTTTTCTTGTTTTTCTTTATTTAAATGGCTTACATTTTGGAAATTAAATTAGTTTGTCCATTCCAATCATTTATCAAATTTTCATTTCATTAAATCCAGTAAATAAGTAACATTATTAATAAACTGTATGATATTGGACTACAAATTCAGGGCTGATGTGGCGTTCACTACGGCATTATAACCGAATAATCTGCCAGTATGGAAAACACGGCCTTTAATAAATGCCTCGGCTATTATGAGATTCAGGCATTTTATTGGTTCCTAATCTCATAATGGCCGAGGTTTTCTCATGAAGGCCGTATTTTTTTCTTCCACAAAAATACCACCATTTTGAATGATGGTACAATCTGAGTGTTTTCATAGGGTCCCTATCTGCGACGATGGTGACTTAAGTGTTTTCATAATGGCCTGTTATTTATTATCCAGTAAATAAGTAACATTAATTGTATGATATTGGACTTCAAACTCAGGGCTGATATGGCGTTCACTACGGCATTATAACAAAAAAACAAGGCCATTATGAAAAAACTTCATTATTTACATTACATTATTGCTAAAAAAATAAAACTGGTTGAATTTGCTTCGTAACCGCAATCTTGGACTCCACCTTGAACTTGAGTTGCTAATAGATTATCAGGAGGGATTAACTAGTTTTACGAACTGGAGAAAGATTCAAAAGCAAGAAGAACAACATTAAAACTTAAACCCACACGTGTTTGTTTCCGTCCATGTATGTATATTATATACATTTGTATACTGAACTATAAGATCATGTCCGCCATTTAAGCCGCCATTTTGGAATTATAATTGTTTATTATAACTTAAAACTTAGTTAAATCAATCGGTTTCTTTAATTACATGAACTATTCTTTAAGTTAATAAATTTCTACACCACCTAGTCTCTTTCTGCCAGTTTGTTCTTTATATACTGGAATAATTCGCCTTTTGGACCGCCATTTTGAATTTAAAGATCTGTATATGAATAACAAAATTTAGCCAACTGGATCCGCATATGTTGAAATCACTTTTGTCCTTCATTTTAAGAACATAATGTGTAAAAATACGTTTTGCATGTTTTATTTAGCCTCTATCTCCCATCTTGGTCGCTATCTTGGATTCTGGGAGTTGCCCAATGATGACAAAGTGGCATCAACCGGATTTGGAATCAGTAAGACCATGTTACCAATAAACTAAATAACATTTTCTACATCCTTTCGTGCAAGGTCATCCTTGGTGTTGGCTGGACTAATAGCACATGACGTACTTATGACTAACTTTGATTTAACGGATACACCAATACTGAGAAAAGGCGGACTATAAATAATTCAAATGAGTGTCGTAAAATAGAACATTTATGATATCAACATGCTCAATTTATATATTTATCTTGACCCAAATGCTTAAAAATGCGCACATTAAAGTTGATTGTAGCAAATTTAATATAAAATGGTTGCAATGTACAGTTATTATTTTATTGACATATATTAATGACTTATTTGTAAGACCGAATGTTAAGTTAAAGTTCGTTTTTAAGTCTGATTCCATATACAATGTACATGTTTAGCTGGCTTACTCGTGGTCATTGAAATCACCTTTAAAATACCCATTTACACCAGGGCGGAGTGGAACAACTGCAAGTGAAGGTCTTAGTTCAGGATATCAGAAGTGCTTTAATTGGATGTACTAATTGAATTTTTCTGAAAAGCAACAAATAAGGGGCATGATAAACTAACTTCTAGTACAACTCACTTCAAATCAATGAGTAAATATAATTTGTTCAGATTATTCAACGTGACAGCAAGTAAAATAAAACAAGTAGTAGAAAATCTAAATTACAAAACTGCTAACACAGATGACAGATCTCTCCTGTAACTTCTTTGACTTAAAGATAAGCTATTAACAGAAATTATGAAACATACGTGTTTTAAGGTTGAAGTAACCAAAGATCAAACTTGCAACAAAAACATAAACCTGTACAATCTCCTGATCTGTCTGCAATGAGATCAAAACTGGCTGACCGTTACAAAAATGCACTGCAATTGTCAATTGTGCTTACAATTGATGATTGTTCCAAGTCGTGTAGTCGAATGGTTTATGACGATTGTCAACATTTGTCCGATGACAATTCAATTCTCCGCCGATTATTTGTAATACCTAGTCATTTAATGCACTATTTGAATTTTCTCTATTTTTGGCTGCTACAAGAATTTGACGGAAAACAAGAGTTTATTTTCGTTCTGACGATCACGTGATTTCATGTCCATCCGTAATTCATCAAACTATCATTAAATGTAAAGAAATGGCTAACATGAATGTGGACGTATATAGTTTATTCATTCATCAATTATAGTGAAAATCAGCTTTATTTACTTCAAAGTAATAACGAACTATCAGTAATCATAAATTCAAAGATTGTTTTAATAATAATAATGATAACTAAGCATACCAAGTGATACGCATATAATAAATATAAAAAAATAGGGAGGAATATATTCAGAAACATTCTATAAGTATATATAAAACAAGTGAGTATGATGTCTACAGTCTGATCTACTAAGTCATAAATACTTACTGAACAAGTTATTTTATTTTTATAAGAACACATACTTTGAAAATGTAATACAAAATCGTGACTTACGTGTTAACTAGTCCAAGGATATAAGGACAAAAACATGCGATGTTTTATAAGTTTGATTTATACACACACATGACACAAAACTAAACTTCTCCAACTTCTTCCGCCCCTTTCAAGTAAACAAAAAGCATTATAATCACATAGATAAGGTTGAAATATTATAGTCGAAATATATTGTTCAACTGAAACTCAATGCATGTTTCGAATATTGCGTGTATATCTATATTTAAAACTGAAACTACGCTATAAGAATATCTATCTATCTGCAAAACATATAAATGTCTAAACCAATAGCATGGTAATCTTAATCATTCACGAAAATCCCCTATGACAAGGTTGATTAAATCTAAACAAGAATATCTTAAATCAAAGTGCCGAAAATAACCAGTCATTAATTTAAATATAAATCAAAACTGAAGATTAAGAGCTTTTTTTAGAAAGCCTGGCATACATGTAAGTTAAGGCAGAATGATTTTATGACGTGTACTGGTCATATGTTACTCTAGTAACTGACTGATTAAAGGACTCGTATAATTACTACTTGATGAAGAGCTGTGAGAAGTGTTACCCATATTCGTATTTTCACGGCGACAAGTATACTGAACAGCAGATCTGATTTGTCTCGTTCCCAGTCGTACTTTGACAGTTAAAAGTACGTCAGGCAAACCATGATCATGGCCGCGCCTGATGTAATGAATTAGGTATTGGATAATTATGCTTTCAAATGATCATTTCTCACTACTCAGGCTTAAATCAAAGGATCATTGTACAAGAATTACAGTGGATACTTTTTTTCGTTGTTCGGTTACATTTATGCTAAATAAAGTAGCCGAAACTAATCCACGTCCGAATTGTGTTCACTTGAAACATGTTTTTGTTAATCCTTCGCTAAATAGACGTGTAATCAGAAAATCGAAAACGCATGACTTATATAGTGCCGAACTCCTACTAAAGTAACTATCGTCAACACATGATCAAATGCAATGCAATGCAAACGCAAATGCTATGCAAATAAAATGTAAATGCAATGCAAATGCAAATACATTGCAAATGCAAATACAATGCAAATGCCATTGCAATGCAATGCAATGGTAATGGCAACGGCAAATGCAGCGGTATTATGCATTATGCAAATGCAAATACAATGCAAAATGCAAATACAATGCAAAGGCAAATTCATTGCAAATGAAAAATACACTGCAAAAGCCTTTGCAATGCAATTGCAACTGCAAATGCAACGGCAAAGCAACGGTAAATGAAATGCAAATACATGGCAAATGAAATGCAACAATGCAAATATGACTGTAAATGCACCGAAAAAATACAACTGCAAATGCTAATAAATGCAATGCAAATTGGATGCAAATGCGATGTAAATGCGATGCAAATGCATTGCAAATGCATTTCAATGCAAAGGCAATTGCAACGGCAAATGAAATCCTAAAATCATGCTAATCAATGCAATGCTAATCAATACAATGCGAATGCAATGCAATGCAATGCAAATGAAATACAATGCAAATGCAATACAATGCAAATGCAATGCAATCCAAATGCAAATGCACTGGCAATGACAATGGTAAATGTAACGGCAATTGCAAATGCAATGAAAAATGAAATTCATGTGCAAATGCTACGCAAATGCAAATGCAAATGAAATACAAAGGAAAATCAATGCAATGCAAATGAAACGCGAGTCAATGCAATGCCATTTAATACAATGCATTGCAAAAGCAAATCAATGCAAATGCAAACACAATGCAAATGCCTTTGCAACGCAATGATAATGGCAACGGCAAATGCAACGGCAAATGCTACGCAAATGCAATGTAACGCAAATACAAATGCAAATGCAACGCAAATACCAATGCAAATGCAATTCAATGCAATGCAGATGCAATGCAATTGCAATGCAAATGTAAACGCAATGGCAACGGCAAATGCAATCGCAATAACAAACGCTTAATTAGGGCAATGCTGTCCAATACAATGCGAATGCAATTCAATGCAATGTTATGCAAATAAAATGCAATACAAGGCATTGTGAATGCCATGGCATGCAATACAATGGTAATTGCAAATGAAATAACGATAATTTCAAATGCTAATCAATGTAATGCAATGCAAATGCAATGCAGTGTAATGCAAATGCAATGCAAATGAAACGCAAATCAATGCAATGCAATGCAAACGCTTATACAATGCAAATAAATGCAAAAGCCATTGCGATGCAATGGCAATGGCGATGGCAACTGAAAATGCAACGGCAAATCCAACAGCAAATGAAATGCAACGCAAATATAAATGCAAATGCAACGCAAATACAAATACAAAAGCTAATTAATACAATGCAAATGCGATGTAAATGTATTGCAAATGCAAATACAATGGCAACAGCTAATGCAATCCCCAAAACAAATGCTAACCAATGCAATGTTAATCAATGCAATGCGAATGCAAAGCAATGCGAATACAATGTAATACAAATGTAATGCAAAACAAACGCAAAACAAATGCAAAACTAATACAATACAAACCCTAATTCATATGCAATGCCAATGCAATTGCACCGGCAATGGCAACGGTTAATGCAATGCAATTTCAAAATGCAAAATCAAATGCTTATCAAAACAATGCAACGCAAATGCAAATCAATGCAATGCAATGCAATACGAACAATGCTATGCAAATGCGAATGCAAATCAATGTAACGCAATGCAAATGCAATTAAATGGAATGTAAATCAAGTCAATGCAATGCAAATGTTATGCAATGCAAATCAATGCAATCCAAATGCAATACAAATCAATCAATGCAATGCAAATCAATGCATTGTAATGCAATTCAATGCAAATCAATGCATTGTAATGCAATGGAATACAAATCAATGCACTGCAAGGCAAGTCAATGCAAATGCATTGTCAAACCAATGCAAAGTAATGCAGTGCAATGCAAATGCAAATCAATTTAATGTAATAATCACGTAATGAAATGCAATTCAAATACAAATCAATGCAATACAATGCAGTGCAAATGCATTACTATGCAAATGCAATACTAAGGCCTAGCCAATGCAACTACCATGCCATGCAATGATATTGAAATTGAAAATGCAAATACAAAGCAATGTAATGTAAAAATGCACTGTCAATGCCAATGCAAAGGCCAAGGCAATGCGATGCCACCTTGAATATATGGTGGCCATCTTGAATTTGGAAGTGAAAATCGTGCTTTTGTAAACTGCATGATATGAACAACAACTGTACCAATTTTGATGCTTGTGCCACAAAGATGAAGATTGTCGTGAAAAATGACACTTATCGAAACCACTAGATAGCATTATGAGTATTTTAAAGTCAATCGACCGCGCCAATCTCTTTTTTATCCGCCATTTATTTCTATTTTTTACGATCACGTGGTACTTTTCCACGGTCATGTGATCATGTGATTCCTTTCAGGAATATACAAAATTGCACAAAAAACAGGATTCATTGTCCAAATTGAGGGTTGATAAAAAATAAACCGGATTTTTACTCTCAAATAATAAGTATTACTTCAAATGAACATTTCTATACATCAATAAAAATTTCAATTTATATACAACATGTTGATTTAAAATTTCTATAATAAAGCTTAAATTTTTCTTCAAAATTACGTTTCCAAAAACCATGTTAACGCTGCCACGGCGCATCAATTTTTTTAATGTTTTATTAATTGTTAAAAGATGCTTTGTGTTGTTTACAAAAATGCAGCGTACATAAAAATCTGGGAAAACGTCGCGTCTTCATTTATTGACGTATTTGCAAAACTTGACGTCATTTGATCAGCGCATATTATAACAACCTCAGTTTGAATAACGTTGGCACAATAAAACCTAACGTAAAGCTTAAGGTTCAAACAATCCGGTTTATTTTTTATCAACCCTCGTATCGTAAATAAATTGGTATGATATATACATTATGTTTGTCATTGTTTACCTCAACCTCAGTGGAAGATTAGGAATACCGTTGTGTACACAAACGTTCCTACTGACTTTTGTACGGAGACGCTAAGCATCATTGGTAAAATTGTTTATTTACTGAAAACACGTGGCAATGTCTACATTCTAATAATTTTTCACATTCAACTGTACTGAACAAATAAAGTATGTTTCTTGCGTCTACTAAATTAATATTAACTATCTATGGTGGCATATTTCTGCCACCAGATAACCACATAAATAACACGTTAATTAAGTGGTCAACTAGTTACGTAACTAGTTATTTTTTAAATAAATGAAAGATCAAATAAAAGATTATTTGATGATGATGGTAGTTTTGATTTGTTGTTGCTGTTGTTCATAATAATGATGTTTTTTTTATTTGTTGTTTGTGCTGTTTATAATGATGATGATGGTAGTTTAGATTTGTTGTTGGTGTTGTTTATAATGATGACGATGGTAGTTTAGATTTGTTGTCGGCGTTGTTTATAATGATGACGATGGTAGTTTTTTTGTTGCTGGTGTTGTTTATAATGATCACGATAGTAGTTTTTTATTTGTTGTTGGTGTTGTTTATAATGATGATGATGGAAGCTTTGAATTGTTAATAGTGTTGTTCAAATGGTGATAATGGTAGTTTTTATTTGTTGTTGATGTTGTTAATAATGATGGAGATAACATTTTCTATGTCTCTGACAAAATTAAGAATGTTTGGAGAAATGAACCAGACAATGGTGAAATGGAGATTTAATGGCTTAAATATTTAGGCTCTACGACCCACTATAACTACATCATGCATGACCTTTCCATCATTAGGCCGTGTCTAGTATTATACTATTGATGACCTGTCCATACTATTGACTTTAATTATAAGAGGTCAATAAAAACTTTAAAAAAAACACGTACCCTTAGAATAAAAAAATATCACTATCACAACATGCTCTGTCAACAGACAGTATGTTTGACAAGCTATTTAGATTCCAGTAGTAATGGATATAAACATATTTACTAGTCATGCGAATATGAGTCGAGAATTAACATATATAATTATAATAACCAATACATATTTTTGGTGTTGACGCATTCTGTTATATCATATTAAAATATTATTTTATGTTTCAGGCAATATTCCTTAGGTTGAAAACGAACCTCATCAGGATAAGAGTACGTGCAAAATTTGCAATGATCACGATGAAAATATTTTATATTTGCCATGTGGTCACATGGTTTCCTGTGTCGAATGTGCGCATGCGCTGAGTACCTGTGCAGTTTGCTCGAAGTTGATAAGAAGTAGGATAAGAACATACCTTGGTTGAAAATACAGACTATTTCTACAAGTGTGAATGAAATGTTGACAAACTTGTCAGATGATCTATCACCAATTGTAGCTCTATCTTAGTATTCCTAAAGGTGTATGTTTGGAATATATTTCTATAAAGGAAGAAAATTGGCGCGTACATTAGACTTAAAACGTGATTTTGGTTACAGTAATTTAGTCAGTTTATCCAAGATGGTGTCCAGTTAAAACCCATAGGTTTCCTCCTGATCTTGGACATTATAATGTAATTGACAAAATCTTACGAAAGTCCTGAAAGGTGTTGGGTTGTATGTATGAAATGTAATAAGAATGGATAGTTTGTTTCATGGTAAAACAACCGTCGTGTTCTATTATTATTCATTTCTATTTTATTTATATACATAAAGTCTTATTTGATTTATGATAAGCTCATCCGTCAGTATTCTTTTGAAATCGGCAAAAGTGATATTTGTTCCATTTTTACATGTACATGTATTTGTATTTTAATATTTATTCATTTTATTTATTTATTCATTTTTTTCTCCGAAAAGTTTGTTCTGAAGTAAAATTTTGCTAAAACAAGAAATAATCGAGCATTAGCTCATTCAGGGATTCTTTATAATGATGTAGATACTTGTTTATACATTATGCAAAATAATACTTACTGTTTAGTCTTTGGTGTTGTTGAATTTATCAGTTACAACATTTTGTTGTTATAACAAACCTCTGCAGAGCGGACCTCTACAGAACAAATCCTCTGCTTGACTACGTGCTTTTGATATTTCTCTTAGACGAAATTTTAATTGAATTTAACTAGCGACAAACTCTGTACAGCAGCACGCTTAAGTCCCTCCCAGTGGGTGTTGTTCTGTAGGAGAGATTGTACTGTATATACTTGTAAACTAACTACTTATATACAATAAACATGTAAGTACATGTATATACCTAACTACTTGTATATCAATAATGCACTTACCTTACGGTAACGACTTCTCTTCCGTTATCTTAATATACATGTATCATTACTTTGACTCAGAACTGTGCCGACTGCCAGCCTATGATTTTAGCAGTACGCAATAAATCTAATAACTACATAACAGGAGAATGGTAACATTGTCGCTATTAAGATCACCTTTATCATTGCAATACCATACGATTTTTAAGTTACAAATGCTTATTTGAGAATGAAAAGCAAGATTACTTCATTTAGACATTCTCGTACCCCGAGATTATAAAGATTCGCGATCTATCAAGAGTATCGAGAATCTTGATAGCCTTTGGGAACGTGAATGATATTTAGACCACTCGGCTTAAAACCAATTGCCTTTGATGATATCCTACACCACTAGGAAGGAAGTGTTCTGTACTACCACAAATACCGTATTGTTTATATAAATTTTATTTATCATCATAAATATGATTAAAATTATTAACAAATAGATTAGATTTGGCATTACATACAATTTGTATAACAGGTATTCGTACAAAAAGGCCACTTATGGTGTGACTATCAAATACACTGGGATCCAAAAGTTTCTTTACACATGCATTTTTTTCATATTTTCATTCTATTTTTTTATTGCAAAAATATTGCTAACACATTTTGTTTTATATGTTTACTGTATATTTAAATAATTTTAATGCATTAAAAACAGAATTGACAATTCATGGTAAACTGCACATAAGTTGTGAAACTATTAGCAACATTTTAAGTATATCAGAGTACTTCCCAATAACATAAAAGTTTAAAATGTGTAAAGAACCTTTTGGATCCCAGTGTATTTTATATACATGTATTAACAATGTAGCAGTATACCCTTTTTACTCCCGAAAGCGGAGAGTAAAAAACATGTACACAATCATCAACATTATACATTAATTAATCTTACATAACATGTATTGACATATATATATATTTACAAAGTATTGAAGGTACACGAACGTATTGTTGTGTTTTATTCAACTGTCATTGATGCTTACACTAATTTCAATGATTTTAAACAACAATACTGGAATCATGCACAGTACTTATGCCCTCATGGACAATAAAAATAAATTTATGAATGGTTTGTGCGGAGTTAGTGTATGCACCAACATAAGTGAACAAAATAATTTCAACATAATGATTACTGTCACAGTTTATATAAATACAACCATTTACATTTGTATTTAGCTTGTAAATCGCTGCAAGTAGTAAATAAATGTTTGTTGAGCGATGGATATACTGTCAACGTCCACACTATGACCAGTAAAAATTAAGTTCCACTATGCAGGGATTTTATATAACAGGGATTTGTAACGATAAGTAAATGTAATAGATCTTCATCAAATTTCACTGTCGTCGATATTATTTCGGCCAATACGGAAAACAAGTATAACAAGTTTAAATAAAGATATTCACATGAAATTTTGTACCAGTACCATTCAAATTGACATAAATGTTAGGAATAATGTGTTTTAGATGACTTTGAGGTAAATTACGCCCACAGACTGTTTCTTAAAATGATGCATTTCCCACTGATCTGCCATCTGACTTTGAGGTAAATTACGCCCACAGACTGTTTCTTAAAATGATGCATTTCCCACTGATCTGCCATTTTTAGACCCACTTTACATCACCTTAAGTCATATTTTCGGTCATAATTGCAACAATTTTGTCAAAAACTTCAGAAACATTCACAATTTGCATGGAAGTTACAAAAACATTAATCAAGTTTTCAAACTCTGGAATAGTTTGTACAGCCTGCTTCAGCCAGTTATAGACAGTGACGATCGAGAAAATTAAAAAAACACACTTTGTTACAAATCCCTGTTATATAGAATCCCTGATTCAGCCGACTACAATCTTGCTCGTCGACTGCTAAATCATAGAAATCACCTTCTGGCAGGCGATCCCTCACAGTACCCATTTACACCTGGGTGGAGTGGAACCATTGTAGGTCAATTTCTTGCTCAATGAAATTAGCAGTGCCTTTATTGTGGATCAAACCTCGGACCTCTCGAACCGTAAGCTTCCTACAACTGGACTTCTGCTCCTACTTACTAGTAATTCCCGATCAGTCAAATTTGTTGATACTGAAAAAATGTGTTCATGTATTCTTTTTTCCAATAGATATATTAGATAATAGATATTCAAATGTGCTCCCCTCCCTCACGCAAGACTCATAATCATCTTCATTTTTTAAAACAATGAAAGAGTTGATCATAAGCACTTTTCTTTCTAGCTTACTTTGATGATTTATACCAGACGGTTTTGTGGTTACGCTGAATTGAGGCCAATCTTAAGAATAATTTTGTAATGTTTCACGGGAAGTAAACATTTAAAATACTGTTTACTACTCCACGGCAGACCGGGCACTTCCCGTTTAATTGGGCGAAACATGTTTCGCACACGCAAACATGTTTACATGGAAGAAGCACACCTCGCTCGCCGGTCAGACAAATAATACAACAACGCTGTTGTTGCAGGTTCTCAATTTCTGCATTAGCTGCACTAAGTTGTCTTCTTAGGTCGCTAATTTCTGTATTACTATTACTTAATTGTGTTGTCAATTCCTCAACCAGTGTGCGTAATTCTGAATTCCCTGAAATAGATGAATGCATGAGCTGTTTTCATACAGGTTACTTATCAGGAGCGAGCACTCAACGTTGTACATATCATTTAAATATAGTGTAATATATTAAGGTATGGAAGATAAACCTTACTTGGGGTGCGTTTTAAAAACATTTAATTACACAATCTTTACCCGAGTAAGAAATCTATGTCATTATATATAACATTTTCCCAGGAAATTCATGATTACTTACCTCTTTCTGGCGGTGTCTCTGTTGCTGTCGCCATGGATTGTCTCATTTCTTGTTCCATCCTGGCCAATATTCTATTAGTCAATTGACTAGAAAAAGCCGGATCATGTACTAGTCTATATAGATTCGGCATTGGTAAATCCAAATCTAAAACAGAACAAAAAATATCAAAAACTCGAAAACACTTCATTTAACAGGATCCACAATCATTTAAATATTCTGAAATTCAATATAAGAAGAAACCCATGTAGCCGAAAGTTTTACAACTTTTAATAAATACTAATGCACTTGATAAACTATTTTAGGTGTTGAAACAAAGAAAAACAACAACACAATTTAATGAGAATTTGAAAGTAATAGGAGAATTGATTTGATCTCCTTAATTGTTATCATTATTTAGTTTCTTACGTCGGAGTCCGATGTTAACATTTACAAATAAGTTAAAACATTAATGAAGTTCATGTAGCATTTTTTTGCATGTAAATTCACAGGAGCTTGAAATTCTGTATTGTAGTATGAAAAAAAACCCTGCTCCTTATAATAACAACTATTTTATTATAAGACGGAAGGATTTTCAAGTACGGTACAGAATGTCAAGCTCCTGTGGTTAATTCGGAATTTCAATGGTAGCAGCTCCGTGTGTGACCACCATACAAAATGTATCAACTTAATTCTATAATTCTTACCCTCTTCACTGTCATCCATCTTAATGTCTTGTGATCACTGAGTCTGAAATGAGAATTAAGTGATGTTACCAGGAGCAGTAGTCAAGTGGTGTGACGTATGCTCAGGAATCGACAGGTCCTAGGTTCGAATCATGTGGGGGCACTGCCAATTCTTTGAGCAAAAAATTAACAGCGATTGATTCACTCCATCCAGGTGTAAAATGGGTACCTGCGAGGGTGGTATAATTACGTTGCGCCAATTTGTCGGTTGCATTAAAAAGCGGAGTAAAAACTTCCTAAGGAGATATACAATGTAGATACCAGTAGCCCGATGACCAAGGGTAATAACTGTAAAGTCGGTGAACATCCATAAGTATGAAACTAAATCTCCGGAAAATTTTAGATTTAGATTGGTGTGTAGTTTTCAAAAATCGCGATAAGAATTTGACCACCGTTCTGCATTAATTTGAAAATAAACGTTATAACTCGGCAATTGGTGAAACCTTTTAGACGTGAAAACCCTAATTCAGTGATGAAATGTACAATCTTTACGATTGACGTGACATTTAGATAATCAGAACAAAATATTTGTATGCAACAACATTTCAGAAACATTTTGGTATAATTATCTTTGTCCTCGGACATTCAATACTTTAACAAGTAAATCTGTGAGCTAATGCTCACTAGTGATACCCCCGCCAAAATCTAAAAATATGCGACAAACAGGAAGTAGATGAGCAAGGAGCATGAAATCGCTTTACACCACATGGGACTATAGGATGAAGCAATATGCAAAGTTTTAGGCTGCTGCATGTTATAGTTGCTGAGAAAACTGCGACGGAAATTTTGTAACGGACGGACGCACGGACGCACGCACGGACAAGGGTAAAACAGTATACCCCCTTCTTCTTCGAAGCGGGGGTATAAATATATGGGTTTAATGTACTTGCATGCCTGTATTTAGCGCGAACCATTGTGACGTCCATGACGTCGTAAAAAAACGACAACGTCGCTAAGGTTACCAAGAAACCAAACAAGAAGCATGAAGGTATCTGCCTGCCAACTTTTATCATAATCGGTGAACATAATATTTTTTTCGTTTTTCCCTCCGAGTAAGGTACCGGACCCACCTTAACTCCAAACTCAATTTTTAATGTCGCATTAAAGAAACCATGCTTCCATAACGAGCGTAGCACAGTTGCTCGCGACAATATAGGTGTTTTTACATCTAATTGTTGTTTGCTATTGTACACTGGTGTGATCAAGTGCAAGTTACGCGTACATTTATTGTTACTTCTATATCTATTGAGGGAAACTCTTACGAAACCCCTGTGTTCCGAAACGACTATTCTCCGTAACAAGTATTTGACATACAATATGATATAATTCATAGAAGATACAAACAGTTATTATTTTCGATATTCTTCTTTTGATCTTTTGAGCATGTTAAAAGCAAAATACGCCGTAGCACGAACAGTTACTATACGTGTGTGTAAGGAAAACAAATTTAATTGCAGGTACAGGATGAAGAAAAAATCTGAAATCTGTTTGATAGATGACTTTTATATTTTAAATTTTAGAATTAATCTTACATCCATTGACATATTTCTTAAAGTGGAAAGAAAAAATGTATATGTCTCTTTTATTGAGAATGAAAATTCATTTCGTTACGGAGCATAGAGAACTTGTTACAAAACATAAATTGAAATAATATCAATTTACGTGATCACTGAATTAAATTGAATCCATATCACATTATCACAGAGGTTTTATTATGTAAACAGACTGACTAAACGTTTTCCAGTCTTATATGATGAAAATTGATGAAAATTGTTGCTTCCGTGGAGATTTACATATTTGACACACATAAATGTGTTTCAAGTTCATAACATAACAATGCTTGTGTAACCAATTAATGCAAAATCATGGTTATAACCACACTAAAGAATATTTAACTGATTGGCAATGTCTAAATCGACCTTACAGTGGTTCTTACAAATTAAAACAATGACCTACGAAACCAGTATGTCTAAAGATTTGAGGTTGTTAATATCATTCAAAAGTTCCATTTTTTCTTGTGTGCAATTATTACCCCCCGCTAGATCCGCCTATGTCAGTTATTTATTAACATCTAAGATTATTGTACATTTTGTTTGTGGTGGAGGAAATTGGAGAAGTTTAGTCTTGTGTCATGTGTGTGTATAAATAAAACTTATAAACATCGCATGTTTTTGTCCTTATATCTTTGGACTCGTTAACACGTACAAGTCACGATATTGTATTACATTTTCAAAGTATTTGTTCTTATAAAAATAAAATAACTTGTTCAGTAAGTATTTTTGACTAAGTAGATCAGACTGTAGACATCATGCTCACTTGTTTTATATTTTATATATACTTATAGAATGTTTCTGAATATATTTCTCCCCATTTTTTAAACGCCATTCATTTTATACAAGTATATTTATTATATGTGTATCACTTGGTATGCTAAACTAAACTTCTCCAATTTCTTCCGCCACAAACAAAAGGCACAATAATCTTAGATGTTAATAAATGAATGACAAAGGTGGATCTAGCGAGGGGGGGGGGCGCCCCCCCCCCCTAGAATTTCCAAAAGTGCCTGTCCATAAGTGTATTTCTTGACTGTAAATCAATTAGTCCGGTATATAAACTACAAAAATCGACTGAACCGTGCATGAAAGGATGTAGAAAATGTTTTTGCATTTTCTTGAAGCTAACCCAGCCAACATTCTATATCGGCCCGACATCAAACCTATATGGTTTTCTATGACGGCCCGACGTCGGATTTAATCTCGGCTGCAAATAGGAATGATGTCGACCCGACATCGGTAGTACAATATCGGGCCGATGTCTACACAATATCGGCCCGATATTTCTTGCCTACATCGGGCCGACATCAAAACAATAGCGGTGTGATGTCAGTCATCAGTAGAAATTATTCTATATCGGTCCGACAGCAAACCTATATGGTTTCCTATGACGGCCCAACGTCGGATTTAACCTCGGCTGCAAATAGGAATGATGTCGACCCGACATCGGTAATACAATATCGGGCCGATGTCTACACAATATCGGTCCGATATTTCTTGCCTACATCGGGCCGACATCAAAACAATAGCGGTGTGATGTCAGTCAACAGTAGAAATTGTTCTATATCTGTTCGACATCAAACCTATATGGTTTTCTATGACTGCCCAACGTCGGATTTAACCTCGGCTGCAAATAGGAATGATGTCGACCCGACATCGGTAGTACAATATCGGGCCGATGTCTAAACAATATCGGCCCGATATTTCTTGCCTATATAGGACTAACATCAAAACAATAGCGGTGTACATGTACAATAATAAATCATGGAGTGAAAATAAACAGCTAGTATGCAAAAAACAAACGGATTTGTTACAAAAAAGATTATAAAAGCGAATATTTAGTATATTCTAACTATAAAGGGCAAATGATAATCACGGCCTTGTTAATGCATGTCGCGAAATTATGTTACAAATATTTTCAACCATAATTTTACTTTAAAATAAGACAAACAGATAAATTTTGTATTTTTCAATCGCTCAAATGGTTAAAATGAAGTAATTAACAGTGTTTACACATTTGTTAAATCATCTACTTTTAAAAGAAAATAAACTTCACCTTCATCACCTTCCTTTGACTTTTAGTTTTTTTGGCGCTTATTCAGTTGAAAGAAGGAATGCAGTGAATATTTGCCAGTTCTTCATTTAAAATAATATTATTATATAAGAGTGGTTTTTATGTACTTAAAAATATTGATTTCAATTACAAACAACATTTCATTTCAAAACACAGCTAAAATTATTTTAAAATTTATACCAAAATGTACAAATATTTGCTGCATGGTAAACAAGAAAACGCAATATCGTACCGTTGTCAATCCGATATACAAAATAGTTGCGTTCATTACCATGTAGGCACGACGCAGACCCGATATACGTTTTTTGACGTTACATGAAATAGGGTTAGTGTGGTTCTAGAAATTGAAATCATACACAGGACTATTTTTTAACATAATTAAGTGAACAATACAATTGCAGTTAGCATTTTCCAAAATATTGAGTATGTCGGCACTGCAGCAGTCCGATGTCGGTCCCAAAATAGGCACATTTTGCCGGTATGACAGTACGTAAATATAATAAGTAGATAACAATGGTGTTTCATTAGAATTAATTTATTTCATAATATTTTAACGATTTAACAATATATGGAGGTGTAGCAGAAAACGCACTATCGTACCGATGTCAATCCGATATACAAAATAGTTACATTAATTGATCATGTAGGCCCGACGCAGACCCGATATACTTTTTTGGTGTAACATGAAATGGGGTTTGTGTGCTTCTAGTAATTAAAATCATACACAGGACTATTTATTAACATAATTAAGTAAGCAATTCAATTGCATTTATAATTTTTCAAAATATTGAGTATGTCGGCACTGCAGCGGTCCGATGTCGGCCCCAAGTCGGCACATTTTGCCAACATGCCGACATTAATTGTATATCGGCCCGATATGGTCATGCTGGCTGGGAAGACACTGTTGTTTCCGAAACTAGATGATGCCACTTCGGCACTCTTGGGCAACTCCCAAAATTCAAGATGGCGGACAAAATGGCGGATGAGAACTGATGAATCTATAATAAATCCATCTTTATCACAGTCTGATCATTTAAAGAGATAAAATTAGTCTAACATTATTTGCAATATTATTTCATACAATTTCAAATTACAAAGTCAAATCGTACTCAGAGGCATATAAAAATAATGCATTTTTGTAGTTACTCTATACCTGAGTTTATATAACTGGTTGATGCCACACTGGCATCATTGGGCAATTCCCAAAATCCAAGATGGCGGCTAGAATGGCGTAAATGACTAGCTGTCGGGTATATATCAACCTCAGTGAGTTAAGTCATAGAGTGGGGTATACCAAATAATTTCAATGCATTTTTTATTGTCGTTAATCCACTTTTATTAATGCAACTGATTGATGCCATATTGGTATTCTTTGATAATTTCAAGAATTCAAGACGGTGGTCAAAATGAATGATAAGAGCTGGAAAATTAAGTCACATAAATAGACATGACTCCACACTAATGAGTAAACAGCGACATGTTTAGGTTTTTATATTTCTTGGTCTTGCGAAAATTAAATAATGATACTAGCTAGTTGACTCTAGAAGCAAATTGTTTCTAACATGGCATTTTAGAGACACTATTCTGATAATATTTAATTCATTGCACAACATAAGTTGTGATACGAAATTTTAATATTAGTATGTCGGCCCAAGGCTAAAAAAAGTGGTTCGCTGTACTCATCGGTATATCAGCAATATTTTGATGTTTTGTTATAGAAAAAAGTGTGCTCTTTACGAATCTGCCAGGTGATTTTTCAAATTTTGGGGCAGGAAGATGCTATTGGCTAAAAACCGATGACGTCACTAATTTCTAAAAAATCGTCTTTAAACTTAAAAAAACGCATTGCGCGCTTATTTGTCATGTTTCAAACAAATAATTTTGGTTCTAAATTATGATATGCTTCGACTATGAGATTTTGTAAATGTTTTGAAAATAATCGGGTGCAGGAAGCACTGATCATCGAAACAAGTGATTACGTCACATTTACCATTTTCCGAGATATAAGTTTCAAACGTCATTTATTCTATGTTCTAAATTATTTTTTTAAAAATCGAATGCACGGAAGTTTTGCCAATACCCTGAAGATAAAAATATAAATTAGAAAAATACTTGATGAAAAAACATTAGCTAATACCAGCTCCCTAACCAACCCTTACCAGTCACAGTTTTGTCTATAGCCCTCCAGTAAAATTCCATATTCAAGGTGAACACTGTACTTGAGTCCCCATAAAGTAATTTTGCAGTTTATATGTCGTTGAACGGTGCTGAATGAGAATCCGAGTAATGACACCCTATATTACTTGAACAATTTGCATAATATGCAAATTAAGTCCGCCATTATCGAAATTCCGTTTTCCTTAATAACACAATAACCAACTTGGATAGACATTTAAAATAAGCCTCCATACCCATGTTTTCATGGTCTATCTATCATATGGTACTAATTTTAGCTTGATCAGATCATTTAAATATGCAAATTTATGCAAATTAGGTATTTTACTGAATACAATATTTGGGTTATCTATACATTAAAAAGTCCTTTGTTTTTGTTTGCATATTTTGAGTAACATTTGGTTATGTAATGTTATTTTTGTACGTTTTGCTTCCAGCACCCAATTATTTTCAAAACATTAACAAAATCTTATAGTCGAAGCGTATCATAATTGAAAACCAAATTTATTTGTTCGAAACATGAAAAATAAGCGCGCAATGCGTTTTTAAAGTTTAAAGACGATTTTTTAGAAATTAGTGACGTCATCGGTTTTTAGCCAATGGCATCTTCCTGCCCCAAAATTTGAAAAATCTCCTAACAGATTCGTAAAGAGCACACTTTTTTCTATAAAAAACCATCAAAATATTGCTGATATACCTATGAGTAAAGCGAACCACTTTTTAGACGCTTTTCTCAACTGGGCCGACATACTATATACTTTTCCATATATGTTTGCCACTTCAATAATAATCAATATGTACTAAAAGGAGGTTATAAACAAAGAAAAATACAAATGATATTGAAAGTATAGTGTGCAAGTTTAATTATCTTTCAAGGTATTCTAAGAGTATATTGATGCCAAAGCAATTGAAAGAAATTCTGTTGACATTGTAACACATTTTGATAGTAATTAAGGGAAATTGCAATAGGATTTCAAATTCGATCTTGATATCAGATATCACAACTGGATCATGAGTGTTCTTTATTCAATTGTAAATACTCTATCCATTGATCAAAAAGGAGAAATATTAAACGCACATTTCCATCAAAGTTTGTAGTATAATTTGTTTTGTTATTTACATGTACAAGGATAGAAAGAAATTAAATGTCAATTTTATAAGCGTATACACTGCTATTTAAACCCATTGTCTAGCTCATGATTTAGCAAATAGTGTTACCCTGTGCAAGATGGTGGCTTTAAGGGAATCGTCAATTACAAAAATATGGCAAAGTAGAACATTTAGAAGTGTATTGTTTCACTTGCAATGCACACGTGCCTGCATTCTAGCAGTATTGTCAACATTATTCATTTAAAAAATGTTAACATGATCTATACAATTACTCGCAATGTGTATTGCGGTTTTATAAAACTTATACAAAACATATTTGCATACTCGCCAGACGAAGTATGAGACTATGCGATTGTTATTATATAATTTCAATTGAATGAAAAGCAACACGGAAGTAAAATTTCGAAATAATCGACCAATAAACGCTAAGATAACAAACTTATTCATTGTCAGGAGGGTGTCTGCAAACTTTTAAGTAGAAATATAGTTATGTAATATTAGACTGAAGCAAACTTGAACATTTAAGCAAATTATTCTAATTTAGTCTAGTTTAGTCAAGTCAGACTGTATATTTGTTTGTGTAATGATAATAATAGAGCTCAATTAGTTTCTTCCACATTTTTTGGCACATGTATTATGCGCTAAAAGTTTAGTGAATTTTATGTCTTACTTTTATATACAAAATTTGTTATTTTCATATGAATGACATATGTTTTAAGTAAGGATTTCATTATTATTTAAATGTATTGTTTAAAGTATTATCATATATATTTTGCACATAATTTTACACTAGTTTTTACAATATTCATAATCAATTTAATCAGTGATAACAAAGGAACTAACCACATGTTTATTTTGCTCCTTATCTTGATTTTCATCACATATTTTATGTCGCTGTTTTATACAAGATGCATTGTTAATCTTTATTATAATTTTTGTTTCCTTCTTATGTTTTCGCATTTTAGCCATGTGGCAGTTGATAATCTTTCCTGTGACAAGTGTCACATTTGCATTGAATACATATCTTTTATATATTTCCTAGTCTGGTCACAGTTAAAGGTGTCGACTAAAGAGATCAAGACGCTAGATTACATAATGTTTGTAGTTTTGAATAAATATACTAATTAATGCCAACATCTGTTAATTTCCTACTATGATTAGGGACTGCTTATATATAGCAAACTATTTTCTATGTATAACAATCATATAAAAAACAATATAAACATATAATTAAGAAGAAGAACTTGTACGATACTTTGTGAAATCTACACTTCGTGATATGTACTTTTTACCTATCATTATTTTTGTGGACTTTGTGTATAACATTTATTAAATAATTACCTCTGTGTCAACTTAGTGGAATCTTGTAATTGGATAATTTGTGGACTAAATAAATTGTTATAGATTTTCAAATCTTTGTGTTTTGTTTAAATAGAAAGTGACTCTCGTCACACCGGCTACTTGACGATACGTCTTGAGATCAGTTCATCTCTGGCGTATTACATGCTTATTTTGCTATTTATATGTTTCAGATTATTTATAACAAATTGTCTACTGTTAACTGTATATTAATCCAACTTTATTTTCCCGTTTTTCTTTATTTAAATGGCTTACATTTTGGAAATAAAATTAGTTTGTCCATTCCAATTATTTATCAAATTTTCATTTTATTAAATCCAGTAAATAAGTAACATTATTAATAAACTGTATGATATTGGACTTCAACTTCAGGGCTGATATAGCGTTCACTACGGCATTATAACCAAATAATCGGCCAAAGTGGAAAAACACGGCCTTTGATAAATGCCTAGGCTATTATGAGATTCAGGCATTTTGATTGGTTCCGAATCTCATATTAAATGGCCGAGTTTTCTCATGAAGGTCGTATTTTTTTCTTCCACAAAAAGCCACCATTGTGAATGTTGGTACAATCTGAGTGTTTTCATAGGGTCCCTATCTGCGACGATGGTGACTTAAGTGTTTTCATAATGACCTGTTATTTATTATCAAGTAGATAAGTAACATTATTAATTAACTGTATGATATTGGGCTTAAAACTCGGGGCTGATATGGCGTTCACTACGGCATTACAACCAATTAACAAGGCCATTGTAAAAACACTTCATTATTTACATTACATTATTGCTAAAAAATAGAACTGGTTGAATTTGCTTCGTAACCGTAATCTTGGACTCCACCTTGAATCTTGAGTTGCTAATAGATAATCAGATGGGATTAACTAGTTTTACGAACTGGAAAAAGATTTAAAAGCAAAAAAACCAACATTGAAACTTAAAATCACACATGTTTGTTTCCGTCCATGTATGTATATTATATATACTGAACTATAAGATCACATCCGCCATTTAAGCCACCATTTTGGATTTATAATTGTTTATTATAACTTAAAACTTAGTTAAATCAATCGGTTTCTTTAATTACATGAACTATTCTTTAAGTAAATAAATTTCTACACCACTCAGTCTCTTTCTGCCACTTTGTTCTTTATAATAGGCTAATTGCCCTTTATCCGCCATTTTGACCGCCATTTTGAATTTAAAGACTTGTATGTGAATAACAAAATTTAGCCAACTGGATCTGCAGATGTTGAAATCACTTTTGTCCTTCACTTTAAGAACATAATGTGTAAAAATACATTTTGCATGTATTATTTAGCCTCTAGCCGCCATCTTAGTCGCCATCTTGGATTCTGGGAGTTGCCGAAGGATTACAAAGTGGCATCAACCGGATTTGGAATCAGTAAGACCATGTCTACCAATAAATTGAATATTGTTTTCTACATCCTTTCGTGCAAGGTCATCCTTGGTGTTGGCCGGACTAAATTTTAAGTGGAATGAAGCATGAAGCAATTTTTTAATGAATAGATGCATTTATTTAATGGTTATGTAGTTATTCTTCTTAATATGTTGCATTATTCTGCAAAATTTGTATAAAGTGTATAATGTGGTTGTGGTTCGAAAGTTTGGACCCCCCTAGGAAAAGTTCGGACCCCCATAAAAAAATCCGGACCCCCTCAAGAAAAAAATTCTGGATCCGCCTCTGTTCAATACTTTTCGACTTTAAAATGATTCCGATTGTATTAAGTATTAGTTTACTATGTTGAGCGTGCCCTTGGGTAAGTTGCGTTTCGGTTATCGGATAAACTCGCCATTTTTTATTTATTTGGTTTAAATAAAAAAACTTAGTACTTGGTTTACAAAGTTAGTCAAGCTAAGCATACACGATTGTAAACGAATATTCATCGAGTGCAATATCAATCTCATTCAGGGGCGGATCCAGGATTTTTTTCTAGGGGGGGGGGTCCGAACTTTTTCTAGGGAGGGGGGGTCCAAACTTTCAAACCACAACCATTTTATACACTTTTAGCAGAATAATGCAATGTATTAATAATAAAACTACATAACCATCAAATCTGTGTTAAGCACCGAGATTTGCCCCATGCTAGTTTAAAAGGACCAACAGTCAAGAAATACACATGTATGGACAGATACATTTTGAAAAATTCAGGGGGGGGGGTCCGGACGCCTTTTACTATTTTAAATCTCGTTGCAAAAAGTATTGTATATCACATCTGAAATACTTCGTATGTGAAGAGTATCTTATCAAGATTTCTAACATAGGCACGTGCTTTTTCACTCTTTATTTAATGTGACGTCATCTATGCTTTATTATTCAACAAAATATAGCGCGTGACGGCTGTTGAAATTTTACTCCCCACGTTAAATGCGCAAAGCCGAAAATGGCGCCCGAGTTTATAAGGGTTGACTTTTACAATTTGGTTTCTATTCTATAATTAAGATTTTAATATTTTTTGTTCGGAATAAGAAACACGTATCTGTGAGAATTGTGTAAATAAATGCTATTTTCGGCCTTTGCACTGGGGTGGATTTCAACAGCATGACGTTTCTGACAGTCAAAAATAGTTCTATAAATATATCTTTTCTACGGATGTATTTTACGATGTTAGAATCGAAATAACTTACAGTTGTCTATATTTTGTTGTCTAATAAAATATAGGCACTCGTTTGATGCGCTTATTAAATCACTCGTGCTAAAGCACTCGTGATTTAATCATACGCGCATCACAACTCGTGCCTATATTTTATTAGACAACAAAATATAGACAACTGTAAGTTATTTCTTAAATAAGATCGTTATGTTTTGATGTACACATGTATAAGGTATAACTTTTCAGATTATTTAAAGAGAATGTTAGTCTAATTTTAAACAAGTGGGCTCGCCTATAGCTAGGTCCTACAGGAATATGAAACTTTAACTCTTCTATATACTAAAGTCTTTGAAAACATTGCGGGGTATAGACAAATATTAAACTTAATTTTCATCTGAATATGATGCTACAAACATGCAATATACGGTAGCTCTAAGCTGAATGCATGCTTTATATGAAGACCATTTTTTTAAACATCCCCTGTATTTCTCTAAACAAAACATGAAGCCACAAGAGCGTGGAAAATTTAAGTCCATGGACTTAATTCAACAATCTTTGTCGAGGATTTTAAGGTGATGCTATATGCTATGTCGTTCGGAACAACCGAAGATATACCTCGAATATCAGAAGAAGTTGAAATACAACGGAATACAACGAGTTATACAACTGTTACTTGACTGATATACATGTATCATAGAACGCAGCAGTAACCATCCTTTCTTCTCGGTCATACAGCAGTTAAAGGGTCGAACTAGACGCATCAGCCGAGTCATAGAGTACACTCATAGTTCATAGTTTTAGGGGATATGCCAGGTGCAAACAAGCTACCGATCCGACAGTAGTCTCTGACTGATGCATCTGGTTCGAGCCTTTGACCGTTGCAGGATCGAGTGCAAGGGGTGGTTACTTCCCCTAGATTCAAACCCAATGTGAGCATTGTTTCATGTTCTCAAACTCCTCGCTAAAACTGGCCATGATCATAAAAGTGGCTTCAAACGTGCCGTTACCAAATTGTGTGTAACAACGTTACAACAGTCTTTCATTTATCCATATTTATTCATAACTTTCTGAATTCCCATTTACAATCGACCAATCACGCTTTAATTACACAAATCAGAAACTTGTACAAAAGCAAGTAATGAGATAGTGTTAGTCTTTAAATAAGAAGCATTCTAATTATATGCAACATAATGAAAATTTTCTCCCAGTTGAAGAAGATACATGATCATACCATGATACAAGCTATATAAAAGAACAAACAAAACACTTCCATAAGATACAAATAATTTATATAGAATAATTATCTATTTAATAAAGCATATTTCACAAGCAGAAAACATATTTTACATCAACCTATTACATGAATGTAAACAAATGTACATAGGCTAATATATTACACATATACTTATTTAATATAATCAAATACATATATTCACATATTCACTAACATTTAAATCACAAATATCTAAATCAGTTATCAATTATGTAAGCCAATCACTAACTTGAACAACTTAAAACAAATATCAATTTTAATGATCAAAGATTCACAATTGACTATTTGGATCAAATTTCTCTATCTATAAGTTTCATTTTCTATGGGGTTTAAAGTCAAAATAATGAAACATATTGCAATATTTTTATAAATATATATATAGAGATAGGTTTCCATTTACATTTGTATATATAATAATCTTATAGGTCTAAAAATCAGGATAAACTAAACACATATTTACATCTGATTTCACACTACATGTAAACAAAACAAAACAGAACATACATTTAATTTGCTCACACCAAGATACATAGTACAAATGAATACAATAAAGAAAAAGAACAAATATTTACATAGATAACATGACATAAAGGCAAAATTACAAAAGCAAAATACATACATACATCTCCCTTACGCACTCACTCTTGACCTGAATCTTATACGTATGGCGACTAAATTATTTCTGGGAATTACAGAAGATACAGCACACAGTCAGATTGTCACAAATGGCCATACGTTTTGTCAAGGGTAACATTTGAAGCAGATGGAGCCAAAATGTACTGTTTATGTAAAAAAACACATAATTTTGCATGTCACCCTTCTTATTTTTGATGATTTCGATGCTGTTAAATAACTATGTTATTGTCTGCTGAACGTACATTGTAGTCCGGAATACAATAAACAATCATTTTGATGTAAACAATGGAATAAATGACGTTATTCAAACACTATGTTGATCCTAACTTAAGAAATGCAATTCTCAAATCTCATGACCATAAACTTTATTTAGGCAATTTGTAAAATTGTAAAACACTGAGCTTATTTTTCAGGCATTTTGTAAAATGCCTAGGAATTTTAGTCAATTTACAAAATGCCTAAAATGACCAGCCAATTTACAAAATGCCTAAATATTTCAGGCATTTTACAAATTGCCTAATTTTAAAGATTGTCTTTAACATAAATATAAAATATAGGTTTCATTGATATTTCATACATTTCGAGTGCACATTTTATATACATAGCATTTAATAGAAGCATAAACATTTAACAAACTGAACTGATATCCAACTTACTATATTGCCTTTCTCAATATCAAGTCACATTTTAAGGACCCAATACAATTTTTTGATATCAAAATTATGATAAAAAATTTTGATGTAAAATGTCCATATACGATTCAATGTTTTTTCCATAAGAATCATTATTGTCAAAAACTTCGACATGGACGCAGCAGTGGACGTCGCACTTGTGTTCGCTTTAGTCAATGAACCGCAACAATGTTGACGAAAATGGTCGAAGGGCTGGTTTTTAACCTATACACACATCAAAACTTTGACGACTCTTTAAAAAACATCAAAGTGATTTGATATGTCAAAATTTTGTATCAAAATTTTGACATCAAATTTTTGACATCAAAACACCCTACACACGATCAAATTTTCTTAAGATTTGTAAATTGAGCACATGTGTTTAACCGAATAAGATATTCAATTACAAATGGAATAGGTCGATAAAAATGTCGGTTGATATTGATCAGTAAATACTAAATTATGTACATTTATGTCTAACCTTTATACAGATTTAACCTTGCTTTACCTACTTTATTCAAAGACTTCAATCGATATACACCCATACTGAGAAAAGGCGGACTATAAATAACTTTATTTAGAGTCGTAAAATAGAACATTTATGAAAGGATCATGTACTATTTATATATTTATCATGACCACAATGCTTAAAAATGTAAACAATAAAGTTGATTTTAGCAGTTTAAATGTGATTGCAGTGTTAGCAGTTTTAATGAGTTTTTTTATTGATATACACATTTAAATGACTTGTTTGTAGTGCGGTTTCAAGTCTGATTTCCATATTATACAATGTACAAGTTCAGTCGAATTTTTCAATTTGTTCGATAACTCCTGGACATTGAAATTACCTTCAAAATGCCAATTTACGCCTTGGTGCAGTGGAAAAACTGTAAGTAATGAAGTGCCTCTAGAAGCACTAATTGATTTTATTTGACTAAGCAACATATCAGTGGCACAATTAACTCATTGTACAACACACTACAACTCAATTACAAAATCTAATTTAATTTTAGTAGTTTGTTCACCAAATTCAACGCAACAGCAATCTTAACTGATTGCAAAGTCCAACTCGAGAATTTGTAGAAATGAATCAGGACGAACAAGAATAAATGAACAATTTACCTTAATTGATTAATAAGCATATGCCTAAGTACACATGGAAACGTTATGTTTGGTCAGTCAGGAAATGCACTGAAACAAACCAATGATGTCAAAGTATGGCATAAATAAACCAAAAAAGGCTGAAGAGGTGGGGAATATTTTAGCAATCTCTTACAGTATAAGACTGTAGCGGTAAGATAGTGATGGTAATATAAGTGAGAAGGCTAAAATCTGATTTCTGAAATTGACAAATAGTTCATTTATATTTGTAGGCCTACAGTCAAACTGACAAATGCAATTTTATTTTATAAATGTAAAGACACTATAGAATCAGTTCCAACACAATCTCATGTTACAAAACTTAATAATTATAAAATTAATTTGACTTACAAATATCACATTTTATAATCCACAACATCGAATATAAAAGAATGAATACATTACATATATAACAAACCAGGGATGATGTATAAAATCCCTGAACAAATTTAAAAAAAAGAATAATGTAGTTAAAAATAAGGAACATGTACACACACTTAGTTCACAATTAAATGAGTATTATGAAAATAGAGTTTAACATTTCGCAGTAACAGTACGCTTTTCACGGTGAGACATAAAAACATTTTTTCGATAGAATGTTCATTCACAATTCATGTTTAAATTCCTTTTAGTTTACTAAACTGTAGCGCACACTTATGTCAATAATTTCATATGAGTAACAGTGTAAACTTACTGCAAAAAATTGTTTAATAAACCAGCAAATCTTTGCATCAGAAAAGCATGGAGGAAACATAAACCGGAAATGAATATCGGAGACGGCACTTGTGTTTATAAATGCATTACTTTTGTAAATCTTAACACTCAGACTCACAATTATTAATTAAGTGAATGTATTATAACCGTAAAAATAATTTTCATATAACTTTTAAAAAAATATTCAGACTGTATCACCAACGTTTGCTTTTGCAAAGCTGTATCAACTAAGAAAACAGTATACCATTTCTAGGAAGTGACGTGAAGGTCCTATAGAATGATCTGGAACATGTTTCACATCTATAACAATTAAAGGGAGAAAACTACATTAAATATCTCATTTATGCGTAGATAGTTTGAAGCCCTTGAAACAAATTATTACTCGATCAAGACAAAGACGCACCAGCACCACACATGGCAGAATCTAGCGATTTGGTACGCAACTGAATATAGTGCGGCGCATGAAGACAAAATCGTTGAATAACTTCGTTTATTGATAAAATCATTATTAAATTGTAAAAAAAATACTCATTTATAACTACAGGAATATCAGTCTATTGATATAAAGTATGTTTAAGCCTCAATGAGTACAGATATGTAGTCAAACTATGTATTCTACTAATGACAACTGTACACTTCTTATGACAAATGTAAACATGATATTCATATGTATCAAAAATTAACTCCAACACTCCATAAAAAAGTTTGGGAAGCCGTTCGTAAAATTTATGGTAAACACAAAAAAGTTCCTACTGCCCATTTGAAACGTTAAGACTCGAGCATCACAAAAACAACTAAAGATAAAGCCAACACACTGGCTGACACCTTTGAACGCATTTCTCTGAAGAGTTTAAACAAGTTTAATCAAACTCCGAAAAACATAATATCAATTTTCGAAGAAGAGTATAACACCCTCTTTATGAGTGACGATCTAACCGATTCTATAAAGCATGCAAAAGACACTGCTGCTGGCCCAGATGAAATTTATTAACTTTTAAACAAATATTGCTTGATATTTTATATGATATATGGATATCTGGTTAAATTCCAGATTCCTGGAAGGAAGCTTTAATTATACCAATACCGAAACCGTGTCAAGACAATACTGACCCCCTTAACTATCGACCAATATCTCTTACAAGTTGTATCTACAAAAATTTTGAACGTATGATTAATAAACGGCTTATTTGGTATTTTGAATCGAACGGTATTGTAATTAATTTCATAAGGTTTTTGAAAACAGCGAAGTACGAATGATCATTTAGTTCGTATTGAAACCTTTATAAGGGAGGCTTTTGTCATTAAACAACACGTAGTTTCAACTTTTTCGACCTTGAGAAAGCTTACGAAACAACATGTAAATATGGTATTCTCAAAGATTTAAAAGATGCCGGTCTTAACGGTAGACTGCCAATGTTTATTTTTAGTTTTCTGTCTGACAGAAATTTCAAAGTTAAAGTAGGATCAACCTTATCAGAGAACAACGCGTGCCGCCAGGCAGTATCTTCTCTGTTACACTTTTTGGACTAAAATAATCATATAGCCAAGGTAATAAATCCTGGTACAGATTGCTCATTATATTGAAGATCTTTTAATCTGTTACAGATCTAAAAATATTCGAAGTATCGAACGCCAAATACAACAGAACTTGGATAAAATTCAAAAGTATGCAACAGAAAATGGTTTTTAATTTTTCCTATTCAAAAACACAATGTGTACATTTTTGTCGATTAAGAAAACACCATAATGATCCCGAACCTTACATTAATATTTCTGGCTAAAAAATCCCTGTAGTAAATGAAGCTAATTCTTTCGGCGTTACATTTGATAAAAACAACTCTCTTTTATACCACACTTAAAGTCGCTAAAAACAAAATGAATCTACTCAAAGTACTTTCACACGCTGATTGGGGATCTGAAAACTTTACTAAAATTATACAGATTATACAGATCATCACTAGATTATGGGTCAATAGTGTACGGATCAGCACGTAAATCGTACTTGCAAATGCTTGATACAATACATAACCAGGGCTTACGTATTGCCCTTGGTGCCTTTAAAACTTCACCTGTTGAAAGTCTTTATGTTGAAGCTAACGAACCATCATTAAAATTACGTCGACAAAAGCTTTCAATACAATACGCAACTCGAATCAAAAGTAACCCGGCGCGAAAAGTTGTTTTTAAACCTAATTTCACCAGGAAATTCAAAAATAAACCAAACGAAATTCAACCATCTGGCCTACGCATTAAAAACGACTTAGAAATGCTTAATATCAACACTTCTTCCGTTTTACAGAACTAAGATGAAAATGTCCCTCTGTTGAACTACAACATACCAGACGTTAATATCGACTTATCAAACTTTCGTAAATCTTGTACCAGCTCAGAAGCTTTCAAGTCCGAATTCGTAAACATCTTAGAAAAAATAAAGATTATACATATTTATTTACCGACGGCTCAAAAGATGGTAACAAAGTTAGTTGCGCTGCATATGGAAATTCTTTAGTTGCGAGAATAAGACTGCCTGACCAGGAATCCATATTTATAGCCGAAGTCAAAGTAATAGATCTTGCTTTAACGTACATATCAAGTAGAATTAATAACAATTTTATCATTTTCTCAGATTCTCTATCTGTATTACTGGCCATAAAAATCGTAGGTCAGACAATATACTAATTAAAAATATTGAATTAAGATTACATGAAATTTTGAAATCTAAAATAGTACACCTCTGCTGGATACCAAGTCATATTGATATACATGGAAATGAAAAAGTAGACATTTTAGCTAAAGAATCTCTAAACCTTCAACCAGTAGATATCAAATTACCAAGCAGTGACTTCAAATGTTCAATCAAAACGTTAATTAAGTCAAAATGGCAAACACTGTGGAATAATGCTATATTTAATCAGTTACATGACATAAAGCCCACCCTTGATTCATCTTCGTCAATAATATTTGCTAATCAACGAGATTAAATAGTGATTACGCGATGTAGAATTGGTCATAACAGATTAACACATTCATACCTTCTCAGAAGAGAAGAAGTACCTAAATGTATACCATGTGACAAGCATTTCAAAGTCAAACACGTTTTCCTTGACTGTCAAGATCTTAAATACATCATGACAAACATTTTAAGGATAACTCACTTAGAGAACTTTTTGAGTCGGTACCATCATATGCGATACTTAACTATTTAAAGGAAAGAAATATATATTATAAAATATAGGACTTTAGATCATTATTATCGATTGTATTAATACTTTCATCAATTGCTTTCGGCGCGATATGACCTTTTTGTGTTGATGTGCCGTAAAACCCAAACAAACAAACAAGACAAATGTAAATACGTTAGGATGGAGGTTAAACTACCTGTTAAAAGTTTAATTTAATATGCATAGTTGGTTGGATAGTGAAAATTTTATTGAGTAGGCACAAAAATAGACTTGTTCAGTACAGTTGAACGGGGAAGTTACTTAAATGAACACATTGCCACGTGTTTTCAGGTAAATAACAGTTTCACCCATGATGCTCAGCGTCTCTGAACAACGGTCAGTAAGACTGTTTGTGTACAAACAATTGAATCAAAGAACAACAGAGACGACAGAAACAGCAGTAAGGTCAATTGATGTTACTGATGTTACTGCCAGCAGTAATATTAATTATTTGTTGTTGGTGTTGTTTATAATGATGATGATCGTAGTTTCGATTTGTTGTTGGTGTTGTTTATAATGATGATGATAGTTGTTTTGATTTGTTGTTGTTGGTGTTGTTTTTAATGATGATGATAGTTGTTTTGATTTGTTGTTGGTGTTGTTTATAATGATGATGGTTGTAGTTTTGATTTGTTGTTGGTGTTGTTTATAATGATGACAGTAGTTTGATTTGTTGTTGGTGTTGTTTATAATGATGATGATCGTAGTTTCGATTTGTTGTTGGTGTTGTTTATAATGATGATGATCGTAGTTTCGATTTGTTGTTGGTGTTGTTTATAATGATGATGATAGTTGTTTTGATTTGTTGTTGTTGGTGTTGTTTTTAATGATGATGATGGTAGTTTTGTATTGTTGTTGGTGTTGTTTATAATGATGATGATGGTAGTTTTGATTTGTTGTCGGCGTTGTTTATAATGATGATGGTTGTAGTTTTGATTTGTTGTTGGTGTTGTTTATAATGATGATGATGGTTGTTTTGATTTGTTGTCGGCGTTGTTTATAATGATGATGATGGTAGTTTTGATTTGTTGTCGGCGTTGTTTTTAATGATGAGGATGGTAGTTTTGATTTGTTGTCGGCGTTGTTTATAATGATGATGATGGTAGTTTTGATTTGTTGTCGGCGTTGTTTATAATGATGATGATAGTAGTTTTGATTTGTTGTCGGCGTTGTTTATAATGATGATGATGGTAGTTTTGATTTGTTGTCGGCGTTGTTTATAATGATGAGGATGGTAGTTTTGATTTGTTGTCGGCGTTGTTTATAATGATGAGGATGGTAGTTTTGATTTGTTGTCGGCGTTGTTTATAATGATGAGGATGGTAGTTTTGATTTGTTGTTGGTGTTGTTTATAATGATTGTAGCTTTGATTTTTGGAAGGAATTTCTTTTTCAAAACATCCTTTCTATGGCAGCGCTCTTCGAAATTTGAAAAAGAACGAACAACACATAACTGAATTCAGTTGCGACGCAGAAAATAGTGCAACAGAAAAATGCGTATACATTGTACTATCAATCGCAGATGAAATGAAAAAAACTGATTTAAACAAATACTTAGAATTATGATATTCAAGGTTTTTTTACATTTTTAATCAAACATTATTCTGTGTACGGAGAAAAGTTATTTTGTATTATTGCCCATTTCTGTCTGTCACACACTTGTATATGTATGTACACATTTAGCAGAACTTATTTTAGCCGCTGACGTGGCCTAGTGGATAGCATGTCTGACTATGAAGACGGAGATCGCGGGTTCTAAACCTGGTCGCCGTAGGTCATACCCTATACATATTTATTTTTTTGGTTTAGGCTACAAGAATTTGATCATATGGTCGTCAGATTTACCGCACTTAAAATTCAGAAAATGATTTTTTTTGCTCTAGTTAATATTTACTTATAAAATGAATTCATCAATTATAAATGCAATGCACGTTTGTCATAAACTTTATATTAACACATGATCATCAGTTGAACAATGACGTAAACTTGATGTCTGCATCAACTCTACACAGTTCTTGATATGTGACGTCATATGTTCTCCCCTGCTGTGTAAAAATAATGCAAAGTATCACTGGTGACAAGCAGGTAAGACAGGGTAGAATATTTAACATTATAATTGTAAATGCCCCAAAATACTCAACTGACTTATTTTGAAATAAAGTTGTATTTTGCATAACGTACCCCAAGACTATATTTATATACCAAAAATTTTAGTCAATTTTTAATTTAGAAGGGTGCTGATTCTAATTGTTTTCTTCCACATAATCTAGGTATATTTACATGTTGCAGCTGTTTCTTGTTTAGTCTATAGCATAGTTTGCATAAATGACAAGCCTGTATTTATTCACTTAAAAGTTAACCAGTTTAGTCCATTTTTATTTTATAGGGATGCTGACTCTAAAATCCTCATACATGTTGACTTGAGTACTCTGAGTAGTTGTTTGTTGATGAGTCATTCCCATATTATACAAATAATATAACTTTATTTATACTAAAAAAGTCAAAGGACCCGTTCGTTTATATTTTACAGGGTGCTCAGCTGGTACTCATTCTGGATTACTTAATTATATTGAGCAGTTGTATGTTGTTGAGTCCATCTCTTACTTACCCAATAACATTATTAAGACTTTACTTAAAGACCAAAAGCAACAGGTTTGTTCCATTATGATGTTAGCCCAGCTGATTCTAAATTATACAGAAATATTGGAAGTGTTTAATTGAAGGTTGATATTGAATAAATTCACTTAATGGACTAACTTGTCCCCCCCCCAAAAAAAAACCGTGTCCAAAATTAAAAGTACAAGGACATGCCACTTTTGATAATTTGATTTAAAGTCACATAGATTGTTATAAACATGTGTAACGTTATACACGCACACGGAAACTCACAATTTAATGTAAGTGAAGTGTGTAATTATTTATAATTAGGTAGTTCAAGCTCAGGTTAATATCACAGGGATTCCTAACGATAACCATTTATACCTATAATATCGTTAGGGATCCCTGTGGTTAATATTGTCGCACTTTACTATATTCCGGGAATAAATCAATTAAATGAGTGATTTAATCGGCGCATCAAACAAATTTCAACGTTACATTATATGATCGTGAGTACAGAGGATCCTTAGTGAATGTTTATATAAGCGACAGTTGAATAAATTTGACAATACAAGAGATTGATATTGGCAGAATTTTTCAATAACTTTAGGATAAAATAGATGCTGTTGAATACCTTGCCCATGCAGTTCATCATTTTGACAATTTGAATAAATTTTGCCCGAACAGAGAATTGATTGGTCAACTATAAATTAAGTAAGGCTTGCGTAGATATTACGGAAAGACGTTAAGGCATCTCGTGAGTTTTTGACGGAATAATTTCTGTTTACTGTCCAAACTGAATTGAGTGTCAATGTTTGTAGTTTTCTTGTTACCTCCCTTTGGTCCTCCTATAATTCAACTAAAAGGGAGATAACATACATTCTTTTTTCCCGTTCGGAACTCCTCGGTCATTCACTAGGAATAATTAATCATTCAATGAATGGTCGGGGTGTTCCGGATACATTTTTGGATCTAAATTTGCATGTTTGGAAAGCTTCTGGTTCCTTTGCTTACCACTCGTTGCATTGTGGGAGGGTTTGACTAAAACACACAATCAGAGACGTAGATAGCACATCTGTGTCTCTGACACAATATAGGCTCTACGACCCACTAACTTCATCTCCCATTAGTATGTCGGCCCAAGGCTAAAAAAAGTGGTTCGCTGTACTCATCGGTATATCAGCAATATTTTGATGGTTTTTTATAAAAAAAATTGTGCTCTTTACGAATCTGCCAGATGATTTTTCAAATTTTGGGGCAGGAAGATGTTATTGGCCAAAAACCGATGACGTCACTAATTTCTGAAAAATCGCCTTTAAACTTTAAAAACGCATTGCGTGCTTATTTGTCATGTTTCGAACAAATAATTTTGGTTCTAAATAATGATATGCTTCGACTGTAAGATTTTGTAAATGTTTTGAAAATTATCGGGTGCTGGAAGCACTGATCATCAAAACAAGTGATTACGTCACATTTTTAACAATTTCCGAGATATAACTTTCAAACGTCATTAATTCTATGTTCTAAATTATTTTTTAAAAAAATGAATGTACGGAAGAATTTACCATACCATGAAGATGAAAAATATATATTAGAACTATACTTGATGAAAAAACATTAGCTAATATCAGCTCCCTAACCAACCCTTACCAGTCACAGTTTTGTATATAGTCCTGCAGTAAAATGCCATATTCAAGGTGAACCCTGTACTTGAGTCCACACAAATATATTTTGCAGTTTATATGTCTTTGAATGGTGCTGAATGAGAATCCGAGTAATGACACCCTATGTTACTTGAATAATTTGCATAATATGCAAATTAAGTCCGCCATTGTCGAATTCCGTTTTCCCTAAAAACACAATAACCAACTTAGATAGGAATTTAAAATAAGCCTCCATACCCATGTTTTCATGGTCTATCTATCATATGGTACCAATTTCAGCTTGATCAGATCATTTAAATATGCAAATTTATGCAAATGAGGTATTTTACTGAATACAATATTCGGGTTTTCTATACATTAAAAAGTCCTTTGTTTTTGCTTGCATATTTTGAGTAACATTTGGTTATGCAATGTTATTTTTGTACGTTTTAGACACAAATATGTCAAATGATTATATTTAACCAGTAAATGATGACTTTATGATATGCAAAATATTCAAATTACATTTTAAGTTGAAGGAGTTGCACTATTTGTTCTCTTGCATGGTGTCACGTATATTTTTGCCATTTTCTATCATACTGTTGAGGCTTGGAAAATTTTGATGCAGTTTATTTAACTTTGAACAAAGCTGATTAAGAAACTAAGTGATGCAAACATGTCATCCTTATAATATGCAAATTTAGTCCGCCAATACCGAAATTCAATTTTCGCTTATAACACAATAACCAATTACATGTATGATAAAATTTCAAAATCTGTGTCTGCACCTATGTTTTGGTGTCTAGCTATCATATGATACCACATTTAAAATAATCAGATGATTTATATATGCAAATGTATGCAAATTAGTTATTTCAAGTGTACTGATTTTCGAGTTAATGATTTACATTCAAATTTAAGTACTTCAACATATGATTTTTTGCCTAACATACACTAGTAATTTTGTAATGCTTAACTTTTGTGTATCATTGTTGTCAAACAAATGATTATAATATGCCAATCTGCCTTGTTGACTCAAAGTCATTTTGTATGACACATAAATAAATTGAATTAAAATGAATAAATGCTCTTATATGATGGAAATAAGGTAATGTCTTACATTTTCTCTTTATTCCACCATGAATTGTAAAACAAAATTTACTATTAAATGCTATCATGCTTTCCGCTTGTAATCATGTATATATTATACAGATTCAATTTGAATTTCAACTAGTTATCCATGCCAATTAACTGAACCGAGCAATCTGTCAATTGCGACTGAATTTTTGCTCAGATGGATTTCAATATTTGGAATGTCCACCTAGATCATGGGACCAGTCATATACCAATCATAATCAATGTAATAATATTAAATGAATGTTTAACTTACTCCCGTATAGCCTGCTATTACCATTATATGCAACATATGCGAATGATATACAACTGTAAATGTTTAAAGTGTTGGAGTTTTATTAAGAATTTTTCGTTTGCACACACTGTTGTATGAATTTTGATTTGGTGAGCCGTTAAGCCAAAATCAAGTAATGAAAGTACATGAATTAATTTTACAGTACATCTTCAGTTGCTCGAAAAATTGAAGCCACTGAATTCAAAACCATTAATTTTATCATTATGAAGAACATCCTGTCATTGACACAATTTGATCGATATTTTTTATTGTAATAGTAGAGGCTGGAAAGTTTTACATATTTGTGTGCATATTTGACTTCTCAACTAAGTGGAATGTAATACATGAAACTACGTGTGTTATCATATGCTATACATAATCATTGCTGCTCCATTTTGTCCTTGTATGACTTAATTAGCGACTTTAATTTTGACTTATACCTATTATGCATAGTATGTAATTTCAATCAGTTAAATGCATCCTTACATTGTTTCCTTGCAAAATCAGAAAGTTGTTTGTGGGACTTATTTTCATTAAGGCAACTTAGAAATTACGGAAACTATAATTGACAATCTATTTACAGTAAAGAACATGAATATATTGTATACATAAGAAGCATTAACTGACCATAGTTTCTTTTATAGAATTTTGTTTTTCTATACAAGAACTTTAACTTATAAAGAGATGAGAGATGAAAATAAACTTTATGCACCTATAATAGTCATGATAAAATAAGATCATCAATATAGGTTCACCAATAAAACGAATCACACATACATGTAATGGACGCATAGGCAAAATGCATAATGTTAATGTTTGTCATGAATGATCATTGAGATGCATATATCATGGAAATTCTTCAAGAGTTTTGAAACTAAATACATACTGTCTAAATGCTTTGTCTTTAATTATTTGTAAATTGTCGTAAAACTTTTCATGCTGCAAATCGTAATCTGATAGAGGTCTTTAATTAGTATTAAAATATACCCTCATCCTTATAATTATAATTCATTATTTGCGTATTCAAATCACCTGATCATGCTGAAGGTGGTATCATATGTTAACTAGACCCTACAAACATGGGCGCTGACACAATTTTTTTTATCATAATTGGTTATTATGTTATTATCAAAAAACGGAATTTTGGTGATGGGGAGAGGATAAATTTGCATATTATGCAAATTTTCATACGGAGGTCAGAATTTTCTCACTTGGTTTCTTAATCAGCATTGTTAGAAGATACAAAACCTGAATAAAATAATCCTGGCAAAAAAGAATAAAAGAAAATGGCATAACTGTTTGTGCAATCTTGAAATGTATAAAGTCCTACAACAAATATAACTGTATTGTGTAATTCAAATATTTTGCATAGCTTAAAATCATCATTCACTGATTAAGTACATGTACATGTAATTCCATTTGATAAATTTGTGTCTAAAACGTACAAAAATAACATTACATAACCAAATGTTACTCAAAATATGCAAGCAAAAACAAAGGACTTTTTAATGTATAGAAAACCCGAATATTGTATTCAGTAAAATACCTCATTTGCATAAATTTGCATATTTAAATGATCTGATCAAGCTGAAATTGGTACCATATGATAGATAGACCATGAAAACATGGGTATGAAGGCTTATTTCAAATTCCTATCTAAGTTGGTTATTGTGTTTTAGGGAAAACGGAATTCGATAATGGCGGACTTAATTTGCATATTATGCAAATTATTCAAGTAACATAGGGTGTCATTACTCGGATTCTCATTCAGCACCATTCAAAGACATATAAACTGCAAAATATATTTGTGTGGACTCAAGTACAGGGTTCACCTTGAATATGGCATTTTACTGCAGGACTATATACAAAACTGTGACTGGTAAGGGTTGGTTAGGGAGCTGATATTTGCTAATGTTTTTTCATCAAGTATAGTTCTAATATATATTTTTCATCTTCATGGTATGGTAAATTCTTCCGTACCTTTTTTTTTTTTAAAAAATAATTTAGAACATAGAATTAATGACGTTTGAAAGTTATATCTCGGAAATTGTTAAAAATGTGACGTAATCACTTGTTTTAATGATCAGTGCTTCCAGCACCCGATAATTTTCAAAACATTTACAAAATCTTACAGTCGAAGCATATCATTATTTAGAACCAAAATTATTTGTTCGAAACATGACAAATAAGCGCGCAATGCGTTTTTAAAATTTAAAGGCGAATTTTCAGAAATTAGTGACGTCATCGGTTTTTGGCCAATAACATCTTCCTGCCCCAAAATTTGAAAAATCACCTGGCAGATTCGTAAAGAGCACAATTTTTTCTATTAAAAACCATCAGAATATTGCTGATATACCGATGAGTACAGCGAACCACATTTTTAGACACTTTTCTCAACTGGGCCAACATACTACATGTCTTTCCATCAATAGGCCGTGTCTATAATTATATTCATCAATTTAAGTTTTGTAAGTACTGTTGCAATGTTGGAAGGAATTTTCTAACTAACAAATTCCAATGTATACATATACAATGCCCCCCCTAGGACAAAGGAGGACATACGACTATCATTTGGCATATGTCAACATAATAAGATCACTTCAGTTTCCTGGTAAAATAACCTAGCTTTCCTGGACCTTTAACTATAACCAGTACTCATCCTTCCACAAGGCTGACGACTTTATATATTCCTTATAAAAACCCGGGTCGATAGCGCAGTTGGTAGCGCATCGGGATTTGGATACTCGTGCCCGATGGGGTGGGGGTTCGAATCCCGCCTGGGGAGGTTATACCCTTCCATGATAATTTGACAATAATGTTGATTTTCCTCCATTGATTAGATAATATGGAGAAGTTTCCGGCCTTGTGGAAGGGTAGGTGAGTACTGGTTATAGACAATGGTCCAGGAAAGCTAGGTTAGGTGCGCTGGACGCCGTGAAATGACCTAAATTGTGTTGATATGGCGTTAAATCAAATAAATAAATAAATAAATAAAATATTCCTAATAAATGAAGAAAAATCAACATGTGTCCAATTATCACAGTGAGTATACATATAACAAACCCAGGTGAGCAATCCCTTTAGGCAAATTCCAGTGCACAGCTTACTACCCAACAAATAGGAGTGATAAATTTATCAAATAACACATGTACAAATGAAGAACAAAACAAATCAGAACAAGTAAATCAAAAGTTGAATAAGGAGAATTTTATTCATTGTTATATACATGTAGCATGAACCATTCTACAAAACAAAGTACATTTGTGTACATAACACATTGTATACATTGAATCATTTCAAGATAAACATACCTTCCTTTTTGTATTATAATTCACATAAATAATCACTCTTTACATTAAATAAAAATTAAAAACTATTAAAGTATGAGTAGAAAGACATCTAGAGCTAATTGCGTAAGGATATCGCTACCCAGCCCTACACACAGGCTGTGGCCACAGGGACGGGTCAAGGTTTTTTTCTAGGGGTGGGGGGTCCGAACTATTTCTAGGGGAGGTCCAAACTTTGGAACCACAACCACATTCAACCCTTTCTGCAAAATAATGCAATATATTGATAATAAAAACTACATAACCATTAAATCTATGTTAAAAAACTGAGAAAAACTGCTTCATGCTACTTAAAATGACTTAAAGTCAAGAAATACACTTATAGACAGGTACATTTTGGAAATTCTAGGGGGGGGGGGGTCCGGACCCCCTATGACCCCCCTAGATCCACCTTTGGGCCATAAAACAGCCCCCAAAATAAATATTGAATATATTCCCACAATATTTTTGGGGGGGCGAGGGATACCATGAATCAAACCCCATGTACAGCATTTGACTAACACAAAGTTTTTTTGAAAACACTATGTAAAGACTTCTTTACACAATCAACCCCAGTTGTTTATTAACATTAAAAATTAAAAAAAAAAAAAACAGATGAGAAATCTAATAAATGCACACATAACAAAATAGACATACTTAAAACTCATTAAAATCATAAAAAAATTGGTCAGACAATAACAAAATAATACATTAAAACAAATCTAAAATAGTCACATAACAATCCGCTATCATCTCTTAACAAGTTTATTGAACCATGGCACATTATCATAAATGCAATCAATGTCTAGTAGCAGCACCTTTATGGTTAAGAGAACTTAATAAATCCAGGCTTGACACTAAAGGTTGTTCTATTGCCCCTGACGACCTATATTTAGGTAAAGGTAACCCATTGTTGGTTGGGTTTAACACCATAGCAACACACTGTTAAGGTCATACAACGGCGGTGTTAGGGCAACTTACTGCTATTAAGGATATGATTCAGGCAAGTTAAAAATATAGCTGGCTGCAAATTCCATAAACCTAGTTTAAAAGTTAGAGTCACCCCCAGTTTAAAAATTAGTGTCAAGCCCTGTAAATGCATTAAAATTAAGTTATAAACACATAAAACATTTATTTATGCAGTGTAGCCAGAGAAACCCAGAATCCTTTGAGTTCCTAAGTATTTTGGTCCCATTTTGGATATCAAACGCAAAAACATGTGAATAATCCAAAACCCTGTAGAATCCGAACTCTTTGTATGGTCCTAAAGGTATGAATAGATCTCGAACTACACTGTAGAAACAAACTTTTGAACTTCCATAACCAATATGCTATAACCTAGACCAGTTATCAATGTTTTACCACCTAGTCAATCATTGGCTATATTTTTCACTATGTGGAGCGCATGATGTGAAACTTAAACCACATTCAACCAGACTAGACCTAGCTATTGTCATAGTATTATACATATCAAAGTCATTGAAATAGAGACAGAAGTCTTGTGATAGATTATGTACTCAGAGAATGAGATGTCCCAGGTTCATTTCTTGTCAGAGGCACTGCTAGTTTCCTTGTACAAGAAATCAACCAATAAATGCTCCACTTAACTGGTGTTATGGTGGCCACCATGGGTGTTCTGATTCCAGTTGAGTTTGTCCAATTTGTAGACTACATGATAATAGAGTATAAGTCTCTCCAAGGAGAGTGGTAGATAAATAGAGTAGATACATGTATAAATAGCTTGATGACAAAGTGTAATAGCTATAAAGCTGGTAAATGAGTATCAGCATGAAACTATGAGCATTAAGTACAAATATACTTAAATCATAAGACACTAACACAAAAAAGATTGTACACCAATTGACACAGAACAAAAAATATAGAAATAAAAATACTGATAATTAGGATCGGAATGACAAAATTGAAGAATGGTAAAATCTTGTGGATTTCTAATAAATTGATTATCTTGTTTTTATGTAAGTTCAAAAGATGAACAAATATTAAGTTAGGTTAATAAACACAAGTAAAACCACTAGCATCAGAGTCCATATTTTATGACATTAAAATAGCAGGCTCCTATAAACGTATAGTCCCCCTAATGCATGTACACAACCTTATATGATTATAATAAAAATATAGTAACAATTCATACATAATTCTGTATGTGATACCGATTTTCAGTTGTATTCATTGACAAAATATTTCTATTACAACGTATTTGTGCTTATCAAAACAAATTTAAGGACTCTTAGTCTAGTATTATTTGACAACATTAAACATGCACTGTATGCATAGTTGTGAATTTCCGTATAAAAGTTCCGTAAATACACGAATGTATTGCTTTAAGTTTTAGTAATAGAAGTCAAAGATGCATCTGAGGACTTGGTGTAGTGGTAAAACGTACCGCCTCACAATTCAGAGGTTACAGGTTCGACCCCACATCAAACCTTATTTTTTGCAATTTAAACATAATCAGTACATGCTTCACAAATACTTGTTAACACAGCAGCGCGCAGATTCCATGATTTTTTAAAAAAAACTGAGCGATTACTATTATTACACACATAATGGGCGTTTTCATGTATGAAAGTTATTCAGTCTTTAACCATGTCACAAATTTATTATAAAATATAAATAAAGAAAATTGTATGATAATAAAGGGACAAAAATGTCGTTAAATGATATATAATTAGTATTCAGTCAATTGGTAAAAGTAAGAAGTATGTCATAGTGTTTCTACTATGTTACTAGTGTTTGCGAATTTACAAAAAAATCAACCTGTGCGGGAATCGAACCCGGGGTATTTCGATTATCAAGGCAGTACTTTACCTCTGCACCACAAACCGTTTGATATATTACAATCGTTACTTTTTCATCCATATTTTGTATTGTCCCTTATTAAAGCAACGAAACTTGACGAATGTACACTAACTATGCCGTAAATCGATACAGAAACTAATGAGGTGCATGTTTAATGTTGTCAAATAATACCAGTGGGTAAAACTAACATACAAAACATAGGAGATATGTAATCAATTTCATGTACAAATATATTTTTGTGTGAACTAGTACATTGTAATACTCTTCTTTAAACAAATTCTGTCATTGTCTATACACCCTAGTACGAAGCCCGACATGACAGAAAGTTTATTTGTGGTAGTGAAATTAACTTCCTATGATTTCATATCTTGTCCTTTATGATATAACAATAAATTGGGCTAGTGCTCAAGACATTTTAAGGCAAAGGCAATGATCTAAGAACTCTAAGTCTAAGCAAAAATATTTTAAATAATTTCATATATTAATATCACATTTTAATTTATGATATTAGATAACAAGAGCTGTCCGTAAGCCAATTGCTCGACTATTCAAATAATGCTAGAAGAAAGCAATGTGATAGGCAGTAAGAATCTGTCACCTGTGAAAGAGAATTTTGAAACTGATATCTGAATTAGTTTTGGAGATAAGGGCTTGCATGCATACTTTAACCAAAGTTTCTAAGTGGAAAAGGGGCATAACTCTGAAATTACTGTTGACATACTTATGTAACTTGTCAGGGATATGCCCTGTGTCACAGTTAGTAAGTATGTGAGGTTTGAAGCAAATATCTTTGACGGTATACAAGATAATAGCCTTTTTAAAAAACTTTAACCAATGCCGACGCCGGGGTGAGTAGGATAGCTCTTACTATTCTTTGAATAGTCGAGCTAAAAACAATCAAGTTTGTAGGCACTATTTATCACTAATTTCAATGTCTTATAGTCCTCAGGCAACTAGAGGCACCTAAGAACTAAAGTTATATTGAATTAAAGATATTAAAAAATCTTTGAGATATACCAATTTAGATCTTTACAAGTGTATGATGAATTACATAACGAAAATATATTAAAGTTTGTGCAAATTTGGTTGGTGCATAAAAACACTGAACTAAGTATACACGCATTAGGCCACAACAAATTGATCATATGTTCTACGGATTGGTTCGCACCTTAATTTTGACAGTTTTTACAAAAAAATATTTTTATTTCCTCGCTCGCTCATAAAAATTTGGTCAAACCGCTATATAAAGCAACTGAATTAAGATTTTTTTTATTTTTTTTCTACGCTCGCTCGCCCCATTTTTTTTCTAGAAAAATCCATAGAACATATCATCAACTTGTTGTGGCCTTATCACTGTCTTAAATTAACAGTATCATTGAATATAATTTTTCATACTGCTATATGTAGTAGCTGGAAATTGTAGAATTGACTTGGTGTCATAAAATGTATGTTAATTACTAACAGGGTAAATATAGAGGAGTTTTAAAATAAGACACAAGTAGATGATCTGGAATGGTTATTTTATCATTTCTTCTGTTGACTGTCGTATGTTTGATCTTTCTGTATTTGTTGTCTACATAGAGTTAAAGAAAATATTGAAATTCATGAAGGCATTTATTTGACCCTTAATATGGGACTTTAGTCAGTTATTTCTCCTTGTGTGCTCTTCAAAAAGGTCGGTCCAATTAGTTGGATTACTCGGATTTTACCCTTACTTTTCAATGCCAATTTACCAAAATAATATTTAATAACATATTTGTTAAGCATTTAATTTGTTTGAAATTCAAGCTGAGTATTTTTAGGGTTAAGAACTATCTAAATTTCATCACTTCTGTTAATATCTACATTAACAAGAAAGATATTAGATGAAATATTTTGTTATCTTTAAATAGGAATTCAAAGATAAAATCCGAGGATTCCAACTGTAAGGACCTACTTACCAATTGGATTGCTTCAGATTTTATCAGGGAAAGATAACTGACTAAAGTCCTTAATTGCTGTATTCTTATTTACTGATAAGCTCAGCCCACTGCTGAATTAATTTAGCTGTTATTGATCAGAGGTCAAGTCTAGGTCATGCTAAACAGTGAGAAGACAATTAGATCGGTGTGATCCCTTATGGCTCTTAGCATTATAAGAGTTAATGTCAAAAATTCAAAACAGAAACAAGTCATACTATGTACAGGTACAGAACAGTACAGTACAGAACAAATACGGATCAAGAGGCATCAGTTTCAAATCTTCCTAGGAAAACATGGATGCATAAACCACTTAATTGAAGCTTTATTGAGAAAAGGTTTTTTTACAATTTATAAACTTCTAATTACTATTAAAGTAGCTTCCTGATTCCGCAGTACTACTGGTAAGTGATAACGATAAAGTTCTTTCCTCAAAAAATCAATGAGAGGGATAACAGCTAAGCTTCTAACCAACACACAGCTGACAATCCAACATGAACCAATTAAACAACTTAACCACATAGCAACAACCTCTCTTATATTTTTACCATTTTATATGATTTCCAAAACCAGGGTCGGAAGCGCAGTAAGTAGCTCGCCTGGATATCAAATTTAGTATTCTGAAGGGGATTTGGGTTCGAATTCCATCCGGGCAGTTTATACCCTTTGAAGAAAATTTGACAATAATATCAATTTTCCTCCATTAATAAGGTAAGAAGAGGTTTCAGGCCTTACGAAAGGGTAGGTGAGTACTGGTTATAGACAAGGGTCCAGGAAATCTAGGTTAGGTGCGCTGGATGCTATAAAATTACCAAAAAATTGTGTTGACATGCCATTAAACCAAGTATAAATAAATCAATTTCTATTTCTAAACAAAACATTATAAAAAAATCCTTGAAAAAGGCATCCATCAGCCGAAACGGATAACAACAATAAACATTTCAGCAGTGTTAGAATATATACCCAGCATATTTCTGCATATAGGCCAGTATGTAGTTCTGGCTTCCAAAACTTTATAAGCCGCTTTTTTAACATTTTGATTTTCGTCAGATGCGGCATTACCCGTTCATTGACAGTATAAACACGGGTTCGCTGAAAACCTTAAGCTAGCAAGTATGATAATATTAAATTGTTATACACAGGAAAGGATACATTGATGTGCTCAAACCATGAAGCTGAAAAAAACAGAACAATGATTACACACATAAAATAATATATTAAAAACTTCTAACTATGAACAACCAATTTTTATAGATATAGAGATAAAGCCTGAATTTATAAAAATCTAATTCAATAAGTCACATGGTTTATGGTATTATACAGACTGATCAACTAGAAGACAAAATTTACTATCAACCCAACCTGATTTAAACCAGATCTAAAATTCTCAGCTTGCAAACTCACTTATTTTAGATCTAACAACTTTGCAATACAGGTCATGTTCAGTTGTCCTTTGTTTCTACAATATTCATGACACAATCATTGTGCTCAGAGACTAGATGTAAACAACATGACAAAATCCACAATGCGTCGCCTATCAAAGCCTGTGAATAACACACTATAAAATTAGTTCTCTTAACTAGGTCTTAAAATGGAAATAACAATGCTATTGATAGTTTTTCATGTAAACTTAATGTAAATATTGTATTGATTAATTAATGAGATTACCTTGTCAATCATTTTAGTGATGTTGTCATAATTTCTAGCTCTACCCTCTTCTGAAGCCATTCTAAAATATACCATAAACAAGAAATGAAAATAAGAGCTTTCTTCCATTGGGTATTATACCCCTCAAGAGATCAGCCTTGTCCTACAGGCTTTCCACAAACCTAACATATGGTGACATTAGGTACAAGCATTGTCAGGTTATCATCCAGACAAAGTTTTCAATTATTAGTTTTATTTAACTTGACTTTTGACCCAAGGGCATATAATTCAATAAGCATATAAAAATGAAAAAAATAGATTTAAAAAGAACAGCATTTAATTTTATTATAGAAGTTATAGTGATACATCCATAATATAAATGGAGAAATATTTTTAAGACTTCAAACTGCAAGTTTATTCAAGGAAACACTATAAATGCATACTTAAATAATGTGTCCTATTTGAAAATATGGTTTAAATAATTTCAGGGCAGTATCATGGCTTTGTTTAGCCAAAAGCATACGAAAATTTAAGTTCTATTTTAGATGACATTCAATATTATACCTTCTCATATCTTGTTGTAAATCAAGCTCAAAATGTAATTGTGCAAGTTGTTCTTGCTTTCCCCGAATTTCATTCATTTTTTCAAACATATTGGTTCCACCTAAAATAAAGGAAACTTTCATTAAAATGTATGTAAATCATCAACTCATTTTATCAACGATGCTAAACAAAGTTAACATGGTAATATAGATATTGAAAGTTAACAAAATTTCTGAAGCTGCGTTGTAGATAAGCTGCGTATCGGCGTAATTTACGCTTTAGAAATTACGAGATACGCTTAAAGTATCATTTCTGTGCATACATTTGACCCAAACCCTTTGTACAGGTCATATTCTAGGTCATGTGTGTTGTTGTACTTTAAACAATGGACTTGCCCACTAAATAGGTGAATACGCTAATGCATGAACAGCATTTTAATGATTTAAACATACCACTTTGATATTAACTCTTATTTTAGAAAGTGTTTATGCACATCATAAATTTTATATAATGATATGTTTAAAAAATTGGTGTAAACTGACTAAACTATAAATTTGTACAAATAAATCACACCTAAATTTTAGTGTGTAATGGAACCGGCAATGTTAATATATGCAATGTTTACGTGGACGACCTGTAACTAACCCAATCTTCGAAAATCTTTAGCATACAACTCATAAAAAAACCAGAAACAGACGTTGCCTAAATTCGTATTTGTCAGCGTTTTATCTTTCCAAACAATTTAAAAAGGGCAAATCTGATTGGTTGTTTACGTGTGAAGATATTATTACAATGTAATTTAAATATACTAGAATTGTTTTGACCTTAGAAAGGACAATTTATGTTCCATAAGCAAAACCAAAGCTTCATATTGATTCTAAATAATTCATCTAAATATTTTGTATCAAAGAACCTATGATGCAAATGTTATCATGCAGAACAGTATCAGAGTGTGAATGCTGAAAATGGAAGAATATGTGAACACCATTTGCATTATCTCATCATGTCAAAACATATAGATTTGATCATCCATACCAAATGCCTGCAGTTTCCCAGAATGAAAATCTTCCAAGAGTTGAAGTAGGCCTTGTTCCATTACCCTGACATCTGCCACATCAGTTAAAAATGAATGCTCTTTACATGGTCTCTGGGAAACACTTGGGTGTGATTGTGAACCACCTGAAATAAATGCGAAAGATAGAAATAACTTAAGCTAAAAAATACATAAATTTTATCACAAATTAAGACATTTCACTAAATTCATCTTCTAGCAGAGCTTTTTTCATTACTTGGGGAAGGGGCCTATATAGAACATTTGGGGAAGTTTTAACACACCATCAAAAAAAAGGGGAACAAAATATCCAAGGTAAACTCCAAACTTGGGAAAAACTGCATGATTTTAAAGAAATTTCAAGAGGGGAAGGCACCTGTTAACGGCCCCTGTTATAAAAGGAAAAAAAGGCCAGCTTTAGATATAAGTGTGCTAAAGATTGTTAGTTAAAAGCTTAAAATTTGATTGTTTAAGTTTAAGTAAGTTAACATGTCAAACAATGTCAGCTCCCTCAGAAACAGCTAGGAAAACATACCATTAGAATTTCAAATACTTTCATTATACAGAGATTAGATGGTTAACTCCGATTGTCTTATTTTGACTAATATTTTCTTCGTCTCCAAATTAAGCGTGACTAAGTAAATATTTCAAAAACTACACCAAAGCCTCTCCATTTATAATCAAGCACTTTTTACATCATCTCAGAATAGAATGTGATGCAAATCGCAAAAAATGTCCCAACACTCAGATTCACAGCTAGAGAATAAAATCCATTGTCAAACATGGGTAAAAGTTCAAAATTTTCAAAATTCTGACATCTCTGATTTTAATGATTTCAGCGTAAGAAAATGTGCTTTCTCAGACTCAGTGCCAAAAAATCCTGAACTTCAGAATAAATCCTGAAGACTTTACCTATGGTCAAGTTAGCTTGCAAAAGTCATGCTAAAAATAGAAATATTTTACAAAATGCAGATACATGTACTTATAATAGTGTTTCTTCTGGATAAAGACTATGTATAGCTATTGATTGGTTGACACAAAGTTTAACTGAACTTCACCCCTTGTACAATGTCAGGAGATCCAATAACAGCGGTCCATATGGCATCTGTTTGCAGAAGTTTCTCATGTGTCATATGATCCAATTGATCGTAAAAACTTTTAATACAATAACTGTTACTTTGATCTCCTATGTTGCCTTTTAAATGCCTCCAGGTTTGGATTTGTGGTAAATTGCTGTGGCCTCTGGTTTCACAGGCATTTAAATCTACATATATCTATGTACTGCCGGTATCTGGAGACTTCGGTAAATGACTATATCGGTAAATTGATTTTATATAGAAACTCGTTTGGAGAGATCGGTAAATTGATATTGAATAGTGTAAATTAAGTAGGTGTGAATAACAGTATAAGTGCTTGTGGCTAATGATTAAATAAAAATGAATTAATTAAAATGTACTTACATTAAACAAAATATCTATAATTTAAGTTGTCCTATTTGACCATTTATATTTTGAAATTAAGAGGTTTTATTTATGATTTATTATTGTAAAAATTACAATTACACGCTGTTGTTGTTTTTCATTTTTGGCAGCGACAGGAAAAAAGTATAATAATAATATCATTTATTTATCGTTGTTTGTTCGCTTTTGAAGATGTTCATATATAAAGTAAAAGATTGGATGGAAATGTTTAAGAATGTGTTTTGTCTGATCTTATATTCTCTTTTCTATGCATCTATTATTCATTGTATTAAAATAATTTCACGTTTGATAAAGTAAAGAAAGTGTATCATTGTGAATGTGTATTAACTTAGATGAAATAGTAAATAAAATTTATAAAGCAATTTTATTGTTGAGTTTTTTATCAATTTAATGACTGATATGAAATAAAGATCGATCATCGAGGTACAACAAATATTGTGCTAATTATGCGCACGCCTGATTGATTTGTGACCAAACTTTTAAAGTTTAAACAAATATAAACAATTATGATTGTTTTAAACGCAGCGGTATTTCATTAGCTAATTGGCAGTCATCAATGGTAATTTATCTTCTGAGTGAACATAGTTTTTTTCGACTCAAGTTTTTTTTTACTGTTTTATGTTTCAGGCTCGATTCTGTGGATATATTGCATTTTATAACAAATACATACGATGTATTTTTTTCATCACATGGCTTTGATAAATATATTTCTAAAAATGCTGTATTATCTTTTACTTTTGATTCGGTTTTAAGGCTCGATTCCCGTGGATTAATTGAAAAATTCATTAAAATGTATTTTGGCTTCATTTATATTTAATAAAGAATTTTATTTTATTTACCTTTTTATCGTCATTTTTTCAGGCATTGTTTGATTTCCGTCGATATACTTCAACAATTTTTTAATTGATACATGTGTATACAATGTTCTTGTTATAACGACTTGAGTTAATGTATATTAGATGTATTATTTTATACTTTGATCTAAACTTGTTTCGTTTATTTCAGTTCTGGTAAGATTCCCGTCGAAAATATTGGAAAAAATTATTTATCTATACATGTATAATGTAATCTTTTAATAATTAATTGTTTCAAGAAGTGCTATCAACTGTTATCTAATTTTTTTGTAAATATGACATATTAGTGCAAGGTGTATTTGAATAAAACAGATGAATGCATGTTTGTTGTTTATTTTTCTTATATCTTTTTCTTTAAATATGCAATTTGATCTGAACTCCATGACTTGTATGAATCACTCGTATATATCAAGAAAAATAAAAGATTATTCAATATTGAGAAATTATGATTCTATCAAAATATAACAATATTTAACAAACAATTTCAAACAATAATATACAAACAAATCATAATGAACTTTGATTATCACACATTCAGAATAATTATACTATACAATATCAATTTACCGATCTCTCCAAAGGAGTTACTATATAAAATCAATTTACCGATATAGTCATTTACCGAAGTCTCCGTAATCCGTACTGCCCAGGGCATAAGCATCACGGGCAAGTGGCATATCACTAAAAGTTCTGTTATATGAGAGTACAGCATTTTCTATCAGAACTGACTTCCTGATCAAATGTTATAGAACTATTTTTCAGAACTGTCATTGATGATTGACAGTTGATTTTATAAGAGCTTTTAAAAATATTTTTACCCTTCTCCTGTTTATCACCTCGACTCCTCTTCTCCATACTTAAGCTAAGTGTTGAAAAACTTCTAATGATTCATATTCTGAGGAGAACAGTCTTTTAAGAAAAAAAATCTAATACAAAATAAAAATCAATAAAATTTATTTAATGCAAATGGCGTTTTGTAAACAAAGGGAAATAATTCCTACAATTGAAACATTCCGGTCTTTTCCAAAGGAAAGTATGTAAAGGGACATAATTTCGTCGGAAGCGGAAATCTTTATAGTCTGACTAAAATATAAAAAACAGGTTTATAACAAAATAAATCGAAAAATGTTTAATTATTTGTGATCATTAGAACCAATTATGTATTCTTAAACGTAATATCTATATTTAATAAAAATAGATTATCTTTTCAATACCGCTATTTCGCAAAATTTTGCCAAAAATCTTCATTTCGTATTTTAGGTTCAACCGGAAATCTTTTTACTGCGCCTGCGTCAATCTCGATAGCATTTTTGTTTAACAGGGCAACAGACTTATAATGAAATTAGGTAAGGCTTATGTTTTTGTCAATGAAACTTATGGTCTAAGGTCTCTATTTAATGTGAAATTAATGGGTTATGAACAATTCCAAGACAATGAAATCGCACTGATTACAATATAGTCCCGGAAAATCAAGAATTCAGAAATGTCAAGTACGGTCAACCTGAAAATGAAAGACTAAGTCAGTGACAGTCAGCTGTGAGCTGTCATTATTACTTTATATTTGTGTACCATTAAAATAATATGTATTTTGTTGATTTGAAACGTGCAGTGTATTGCCCTGTTGTTCATGTTGTGTATGCAATAATCAAATTTACTTTTCCTTCTCTTTTCTTGTAAGGAACCGAATGCCAATGGCAATATTGTCATTGTTAGTCTCAACCAGTATGCTCTCTTCTCGTTAGTTTGTGCCCCTTAACCTTTATTTTTGCGCATGCGCGGTAGATGGATAAGGAAATTGGGTCACAAATATAAATAAGTTGTGTACCAACATCTAAATCAACTATTTGAACAAAAAACTTGAATAACTTTAACCTAAACTTTTGAAATAGAGTAGAACCGGGTATCATCGGACATGCAGGGTTCTCCGAACACAAACTTGAATTGCTCACAATTCAAAAAATTGTTGAATATTATAGACGATAACGATTAGATTCGGAAGAACATTGGGCCGACTTGATTTGCCCGGGCGGCTCATAAACCGGCGTAAGCGGCTCGCCGATCGGCTCGCCTCGGTGTGACATATGAATCAAGCGATCCGGCTAACTACTTACTGTTGCAGACGTTCTCATTTCAAGCAGTGTAGTAAATAAACCCATATCAGTAGTTAAAATTTTAAATTCGTGTCTGGCGAGTAAAATGTGTACTTGTAATATAACTCTAACACAAATGACGTGTAAGAGAGGTTTATTGAACACATCAATTAGTATTTTGTCCATAATCGTTGTAAATTTTATAATAATGGTTTCACCTGTATCTATTTTTAGACATATACGTCACATGCTCGCCGCTAGCCGCTCTAACGAAACCGGCGCATTCGGCGTGCGCCGGTTGTTGACCCGGCTCAATCTCGGAGCAAATAAAGTGAATCGCCGGTAGCTGTTTCTGAATCGGCGTACGCCGGTTTGAGCCGCCCGGGCAAATCAAGTCGGCCCATTAACCCAAGCCTTCTATTCTGACGTCATCAAAATACTGCAAGCATTTTTATAACAAAGTTTTTGATTGGATGTTTGGGGTGCAACATACAGTGCTCTCTTTTCAGTATACAATAGAGAAGGAGCGGGTAATATCGGACACTCTTGGTGTTGTTTGTTCCCAGCGTGCGTATCGGTTATATAACTATATAATTCGTGGCATACAGGTTACTGCCTTGTTACATTAGATCTAATTGTTGTATGAGTAATAATTTTTTTTTAAAACAACATAACAGTTTGATGAACCCCAATGATCCATTTTGTGTCCGATACAAGCCCTCAGGAATGTCCGATTGATTGCAATGTAAAAACAGACCATTTCAATGCATTACTGTCGTAGAAAATGAATATTTTGTAGCTGGTCTCCAGTTCAGTTTGTACAGTAACCTGAATGCCGTTAATTATATAGATACCACAAGTGATAAGCAAATCAGGAACAAACAATTTTTTAACTGAGTGTCCGATATTACCCGGTTCTACTCTAGATTAGTGTTGAAGGCTTAAAGCCATTGTATATCTAGAAATAACTTCGTTTCAACGGTGCTTAGAGCAGACTTTAATGTTTAAAACCTATAACTAGAGAAAATATTAATAACATTTTTTCACTTTAACTAGAATGTAGACAATCACCGGTATATTTGTAACTATGTATAACTATTTTTATAACGTAAATTCTAGAACTAAAATATATTGAGAAGACTAAAAACAGTCAACAATAAACATGGAAATTAATGGACTTTTAATAAAGCCACAAAATTGTTTGGATTATCCGTTGCTGATTAATAAGTTAAATTAGACTTAATTAACACCAACGTTAACCGCTAATTGAATTGCACACATAAAAACAATGGCCACCATGTGTAACAGAAATTTTAGTACAAGTATTTCAGGCTAGATTTAGCATCAAATTAGCAAAATATGGTTATTGTATATCAATTTTCGGCAAAATAGTGTTGAGAACATATTGATTTTTGTTCATCAAGCAATAATACATGTTAGTTCTGAATATTTTTCAGTAAACTGATTGAGCAGGTTGAACGCTACAAACTTGCATAGAATTCGGACACGTGCGATCTACGTGCGTGTTGCTATACCGTTTTTACTAAGGCACGAATCGAATGAGAAGGCACAGAGTAATGAGAAAGAGGCATACAGGTCTAAGACAAGAAAATTACCTTTTGGGAAAAAACCTTTTTCAAGTTCTATATGGTTTATTCACAGCTCTAAAATGAGCTTTGTTATTGTAACTCAATAAAAATCCATGGTCCAAACTGAGATTCGAACCCACAACCACTTGAAACGTAAGCAGACACTCTACCACGTCGCCATGAAAGCTAGCTTGAAGGCAAGGGTGTACAAGTGCGGTAATATACCTCTGCTACATACACCTGCTCCTTAACAGAATTCGTCCTCAAATTCTTGGAGCTTGATTGTCTGTGGGACTATCTAAGGGTGCAATTACACAATTCCTAGTGGGTTATTTACGATGGGCGCCAAATGTAAACCAATAAAAATCCATGGTTCAAACTGAGATTCCAACCCATGACCTCACGAGTCGTAGGCAGACACTACCAGGTTGCCATGAAAGCTAGCTTTGGCAAAGGTGTAAGTGCGGTATTATACCTCTGCTACATAATGTCAATTGTTCATGCAGTTAATGCATATTACTGGTTTAAGTCAATTGATTTCAAGACCAAGATGTCGAACGTCAATGCTCATCACCCCAGATGTTGATTGATAGGTAGGCTTTAGCAACCATTCCCTGTTAGTGTATTTCTCACTGAAGATTGTCAGGGTCACTGAAAGCTGAAGGTTGCTGTCAAAGGCTTACAGACCTGTCAAGGGTGGCAAGAGTTAAAGCGTGAGAAGTGGCTTCTAAGGGGCAGTTGTCCCTTGTAGGGAAAGCCCCCACCCCAGAAGACAATGTTGTATTTTTGATAATTTTCGTGACTGCAAACATGCATATTTCTTACATTACATTTATGGTTTCAGTTAAGCTGCACCCTCGCAGTGAGGGACGTCACGCAAGCAGTTGGGCTAGATTTGTCATGTCAGCAATAATGTAATTATAGATCTAACCATAACAGTGTAGATTAAAAAAGTATTTTAGAATAATTACGAATTTGCGTGAACTTGAATTCTGTGCATGAGAGTGTGATATCTGTTCTAAATGTGTAAGTCTCACCCTGAATGCAGTAGACTGGAAAGGTATGGGTTTGTGGTTCTAGCCCATTTAGACCAGATATAATTTCTGTTCTAAATGTGTAAGTCTCACCCTGAATGCAGTAGACTGGAAAGGTATGGGTTTGTGGTTCTAGTCCATTTAGACCAGATATAATTTCTGTTCTAAATGTGTAAGTCTCACCCTGAATGCAGTAGACTGGAAAGGTATGGGTTTGTGGTTCTAGCCCATTTAGACCAGATATAATTTCTGTTCTAAATGTGTAAGTCTCACCCTGAATGCAGTAGACTGGAAAGGTATGGGTTTGTGGTTCTAGCCCATTTAGACCAGATATAATTTCTGTTCTAAATGTGTAAGTCTCACTCTGAATGCAGTAGACTGGAAAGGTATGGGTTTGTGGTTCTAGCCCATTTAGACCAGATATAATTTCTGTTCTAAATGTGTAAGTCTCACTCTGAATGCAGTAGACTGGAAAGGTATGGGTTTGTGGTTCTAGTCCATTTAGACCAGATATAATTTCTGTTCTAAATGTGTAAGTCTCACTCTGAATGCAGTAGACTGGAAAGGTATGGGTTTGTGGTTCTAGTCCATTTAGACCAGATATAATTTCTGTTCTAAATGTGTAAGTCTCACCCTGAATGCAGTAGACTGGAAAGGTATGGGTTTGTGGTTCTAGCCCATTTAGACCAGATATAATTTCTGTTCTAAATGTGTAAGTCTCACCCTGAATGCAGTAGACTGGAAAGGTATGGGTTTGTGGTTCTAGTCCATTTAGACCAGATATGTCTTTGCCAGTGTACATGGAACAACCAAGACTATGATTATTTCGTACCAGTACCATAAATGGATTGCTGATTATTATACCCCCGCTTCGAAGAAGAGGGGGGTATACTGTGTTACCTTTGTCCGTACATCCGTCCGTCCGTTACAAAATTTCCGTCGCAGTTTTCTCAGCAACTATAACATGCAGCAGCCTAATACTTTGCATATTGCTTCATCCCATAGTCCCATGTGGTGTAAAGCGATTTCATGCTCCTTGCTCATATACTTCCTGTTTGTAGTCATATTTCTCACAGCGGGGTTATCACTAGTGAGCATTAGCTCACAGATTTACTTGTTACTTTATGTTTATTAGTTAATAAATTAAAATACCTGTCAGTGAAATATTGTAAGATCGTCCTCATATATGTAGATGCAATAAAGATTTAAACAAATTAGCAACTTGACTGTATCTTGATTTCAGGAAGTATGTTGGTGTATGTTATTTTGAATACAGTTTGATTTAGATAGAAATGGAACCTCAACCACCCAGAAAGCCTAAAGAAAATCGTCCATTTTATGCCCCTCCTGAAGATAAGCCTATAGCTGTACAGATTATCAACGAAGCTAGATCATCATTAAAAGATTTAAAAACAAAAAGACCTTTCACACCCAGAGATGACAAGAGAACATTATTTGGTCCTCGGACTGTGAATACATCTGACAACAGACCTCCCAGTGCTTTCAGGTATGTTTCTTTGAGTTGTAATATGTAATGTTCCATTAATCTTTTCACTTCTTGAAGTCTTCTCTATAGTATTAAGCTCATCATCCATTCTGTAAAAAATGCAAACTTTCTCTTTCCTTAAGTAGTTGTTTGACTTAGTGTTTGAACCAGATGAAATGAAGAAAATGCTTCAGATGAAAGATTTTTTAGTATTCACCACAAATTTTAACAAGCACTATAAAGCCACTAACCCATTTATTACATTTTATAGTTATTTTTCAAATCATCAACTATGAAATAAGTAATTATCTCTAGCCCAAATGAAGTTTCACTAGCTTCAGGAATCAGGCTAGTGGAATGAAGCTAAGATTGTTTTTTTATAAGACTGCATATTTTGTTGATGAAGTGTTAAAAGTATTTCCCTGTTGTGAATTTATAATATATATCATAATATAATCTTTGATTTTTTTCAGTCTTGATTCTCGTCACTTTGATCCAGATTCTAGACCAGTGTCAGGAACAAGACTAAGTCCTTTAGATCATGTAAGTAGTTTATCAATAGATGTGAAGTCACTTGTAAGTTTTTACATTTGTGTGGCCTGTTTTACTATCTTGGCTTATTTCTCTTACAAAACAGGGTCATTTTACTGGCCCTACAGGTTGCTTCTGAAGTTTCTTTGAAGCTGTACATATTTTAATGAAATTTTGAGTTAACAACATATTAATGAAATTTTGATAAAATCTTCTCCAAATGTTATATACACTAAACAAAAGTTCTAACCGATCACTTTTCAAATTTTGATTATTTTATAACAGGCCAATGGATCCTTATTAAATTTTGCAGAGGTGATTTTTGTGTCATTTTCTACCGATTTGTGGGAAAAAAATAATTTGACACGGTCCGATGCACTCAATCGGCACAAAGGATGTGGTTTACACATTTTGACAGGAAATGTTCGTGCAGAGAGTGGTGAGTATCAAATTTGTGCCGATTGAGTGCATCGGACCATATTAAATTGATTTTTTTCCACAAATCGGTAGAAAATGACACAAAAATCACCTCTGCAAAATTTAATAAGGATCTATTGGCCCGTTATAAAATAGTCAAAATTTGAAAAGTGATCGGTTAGAACTTTTGTTCAGTGTATGAGCTTTATTTAGGTTCCTTGCCTCTTTCCTAAATTCTAAAAAAATCCTGATGGTAATACTACTTTTATAGAATGTAATGTGTATTGGTTGACTTTTTTTTCTTGCTTGGGTTAATCATGATTATGTGGGTTTCTTGTCGAGTTCAGTATTAATATTCCACAGGTTTCATAAGTAAAATTGACATGCTGTTGCAATTACAGTCTTTGGATGTTTTTGGAATTATAAGTATTTTATTCTTTAAGCAAGTCCTAGTGTAGGGGTGTCTACTTGCAAGTTCAGATGACTCAAATGTAACATCAATGTATTTATTTTAAACTTTCCTACTCACATTTAGCTTATGTATTCAGTTTTAATACCACCTGCCTGAAACTCTGCTTAAATAGATTTGTTGCTTGGGAAAATAGTTAATTATCATCTCATCTTGTGTATACTATACAATGCAATCTTTTATGTTTCCATTTAAGAATTTTTATGTATATATTTTTTATTTTCTTATGTAGCTTTTACACTTTTGACTAAATAATTAACTGAATCCTCGCAAATATTCTAGCAATCTTCTGTACAAAACATATCTCTACATGCTGATTAAATCTATAGTTAATTCAATTTGATGGATATGTTAATCATTAGTGTCAGTCTGTAGATACACATAATTCAATTAATTACCTAGGTTCCTAGCTATTTCAATATTATCTAACATACTCAACTACTTTTAAAATTAGGAGCAGTCCTACTCAGTTGTTGCTTAACCCTTTACTGGTTGTGACATTTGTGAAAAGTAGCCATTTTTTCACCATTACATGCTAGGGCTATTTCAAGATGCTCTAATTTCATTACTAATTAATATAAAGATATGCAACTTGGCCAAGTTATTCCCTGGGTGAATGTCTTCAGAAAAACCAAGTTGAGGCACGATCCCAGATACCATGGCAATGCTAGGGTGGAGCAAAAACGGCAAAAAATGCAATTTTCGCTCTTTTTCCACCCCACATTTGCATTTCAAACAGTAATATTTTCCAAAATTGAGGTCTAAAGTGCCAGGTCTTTTCAGAGTATAGAAATTTGTTTTCTTATCAGCATTTGGCGCCATTTTTCTGCACTCAATGACCCCGATTTTTTTTCTGACAATGGGGGCGCTGCGCCCCCTTCAAACCCCAGAAACCATCTCCCCTTCGGAACCCCTCTGAGACATCTTTTGATAGGGGAGGCGCGCAAAAAACATGTTCATTTTTTGGGGACAACTATCCTTTAATGAAATTCACTAAATCTAGTTAAAAAACACCATTTTCAAGGCTGTGGCGGCCATTTTGGAATGGGGGGTCTAGACACTTAAAAATGCGGGATTGAGCGGTTAAGGGTTAAAATTGACAGGGCACATCTTGGTTGAGGTCTTGTGGACATTAATTGAATCTTTACACATATCTAGTGGGTTATTTAATTTGATGTTAGATATAAACTACTTAATATTCTACTCAATGTCTGGTTTTAGTCTCTGTCGGTCCGGTGGATGGGTATATGAGTATTAATTATTGACAAAGGTCCTGAAAAGCTAGTTTGGTGAGCTTGCTTTGTAGTTTGGCCATAATTTACAAGTGTTAGCACGGTGTTATTTTGCATCTTGAACACTAAAATAATCTAATTTTCAATTTCTACATGCAAACTGTAGCAATTTACCAATGAAAGTATTCACTTGAAATTTCACTTATGTCAATAGGCTTACCAATCTATATTTCCATGGAATCATTAAGTGTGCTGTCCATGGACTTCTCTTGCTATAAATGAGTTTTTTGTTTGCTGAACATAATCCTGTAAAAGTTTATGGATGGTGATAGGTAACTTCAAAAGGCACACAGCCACCCGTTAGGAAAAGCTCATAATAAAAGGCAAATAGCTACCCGTTAGGAAAAGCTCATAATAAAAGGTACAAAGCTACCTGTTAGAAAAAGTTTATAACTGAAGGTGTACAGCTACCTGTTAGGAATAGTTCATACTTTAGGATTGTATATTACCAATATAGAACTTATATATTTATAGAAATAGTGATTATTCTAAAGCAGAATAGTGAGACACTGGCGCATTCCACCCTACCCCTTTTCTCTCCCCTAGGCCATTTTTGGCTCTCCCAATGCAGAAATAGTAAATTTAAAATATCAACCCTCTGATTCTCCCTCCTGTGTCCCTTATATCTGGCCCCCTGCCCTTTTCGGAGTTCTGGAATAATCACTTATAGAAAGTATGTTTATTTTTCACCTTTCAGAAACCATCCATATCAACCCTTCCAGAAGATGTAAGATAATTTGTACAATAACTAACTTTCCTAACAGTCTTGTGTTATGTTGTAATTGTATTACTTTTAGTTACCTTTTAGTCCTTATTATTTCTTGTCTATAAATGACCGACATTGTCAGGTTTCCTATTTATTTTACAATGCTTGCTTGAATCTGCATTTCATGCCATCTTTCCTATAGTTTCTTTGCCAAATTATGGTTGTCCAAGCAGGAATTTTAGTTGCTTAGTTTTTCATGGGCAACCAGAAAACTACTCATTTTGCAAACTGTTTAGGTGTCAGCTGGACTGCATTAGTTGCTTAACATGACTGTACTTCTAATTTAATTACTATGAGATGAGGGCTATGGCTTTTGGTGGGCTTTGAATTCAGGAAGTATGTAGGCTCTTAATTCTGTATATAAGTAGTATGGGGGTCATGGTGCAGTGAAAGCACTCTACTGATTAAGAAATTAAAAAAATTCTGAATTTTTAAAATTCTGAACTCTCACCCCTGTGTCTTGCTTACTCAGTAACTTGTCTTTCTGATTTGGTGTTGTTAACTCTCTTGTTGTGTTAAATGTTGTATCATGGGGGTAGAATTTATTTCTTGGACAAGTTTAGTAGTTACTTAATTAGTCATAGCAGACAGATGTAGAAATAGTATGATCTTAAGTTGCTTGTAGACAAAGAGTCTTGATTAAAGCTTTTTCCATTCAGTGTAATGTTTCAATTTGTTGTACAAACAAAAAATGTATTTAATGCTTTAATTGAAACTTCCTTCTCTTCAATTTGGTTGGGTTTCTTGTCAAAATTGAGAAAATAATATATAGTAGGGTACTGGATATGTTTTTTATTGAAAGTTTGCTGTACATACAGGGGTTTTTCAGCCTATCTCACGGGGCCCAATATGGGCCCCATTCCCAATGCCAAATAATGACCATTTTTCCAATTTCAAGAAAAAAAATCCCAATATTGTTGAATAATTCCATTTGAACAGGATGTCTTTTGGCTTTACAAAAGAAACCACAAGAATTCATGTAAAAATAACAAATACATGAGAATTTGCATTGAATGCCTCATTGAACTGTCAGAACAAACTCTTTAAGAGCACTGCAACACTTGCAGAGACACCAAAGCAAAGCATATAAAGATTTAATGCAGAAAAATTAATAATGGAATTGATTTGTCGATATTTTTCCCAAATTGGACTATTTACAGGGTTAAATTTCCCAATTTGGACAGGGGCTTTTTTCCCAAAACCCCCTGAAAAAGCCCCGACATGCTTAAATACTCTTATATATTGCTGATTTTGCATGTTTATGTATTTTCACTGCTTAATGGGTTAAATTTTGGAAATGCCATAAATAGAGCTGTCATCGATTCCAAGGATGTTGCATCAATATTTTTATTCTTAGAACCCATCAATGACATAAACATTATCATTTTGACAGGAACTAAACTTCTATTGTACCGGTGGTTATCTTGAAGACCCTGATATATCCACCGAAATTTCAAAAGTTTACTGTGACCCAATAAAAATCCATTGTCAGGGCTGGAATTGAATCAGTCTAGCACGTAGGCAGGGGAGTACTTGTGTCATATCATGCCTCTGCTATAATTATAATAATCAATATTTTTCTGAAATCTTAATATTGTTTCCATAGAAATAAAACCATGTCTCAGTTTTAGAAATGCAAAATTTGACCTCACCAGTCTTCACAACAAACTTTCATTAGCACTGGACCTTCTGTCCAGCAAAATGGCATTTTACACTTGACTGAAAGAAAGTTTCAACCTGGGTCGATAGCGCAGTTGGTAGCGGGTCGGGATTTGGATACTTGTGCCCGAGGGGGTGCGGGTTCGCATCCCACCCGGGGAGGTTATACCCTTCCATGAAAATTTGACAATAATGTCGATTTTCCTCCATTGATTAGATAATATGGAGAAGTTTCCGGCCTTGTGGAAGGGTAGGTGAGTACTGGTTATAGACAATGGTCCAGGAAAGCTAGGTTAGGTGCGCTGGAGGCCGTAAAATGACCTAAATTGTGTTGACACGGCGTTAACTCCAATAAATAAATAAAAAAAAAAAAAAGTTTACTAGACCAGAAAAATCTTCAAATATGCTGGCCATTTTAATGATTTCTTATCAAATTATATTGTAAAATTTATGAAACAATATAGTGAATATACATGCGAAATTTCTTTTTAATTATATGATTTTTGATGAATTAGGACATTGGTTGCTGTGAAACCTTGGTGGATCATCGGACCACTCACATTCTAAAAGTCGCTGGCCCGAGGGCGATTTTGATGGACTCGGACCACAGTCCAATGGCTAAATTTGAAGACTCACCCCCACAGAATTTTCATATTGTACAGTTTAAAATATACAGACATACATTTATTGTCGGTATATTCATGTAAAATCTATGATTGCATGTTCCTACACTTGATGGTTGATGATTCTGCAGATAACAAGACTTATTGTATTGATAAAAGATTATTTGTTCCTGATAACTTTCATGCTAAGCTCTAGTGGTAGTTTTGATACTACTAGATGTAGATGGTAGATAGTGCTTGTTAGTGAATGTTAATTTAGTTCATTGTATTTAGAGCATGCAAAACAGTACTGTTTACTTGTCATTGACTTGTCCCAAAGATCAGGTTTTTTTGTGACCCTAGTAAGGGTTTTTTCTTATGTAAATTACAGAGGTACTTGGTAATCACAAACCATATATAATATATTATGGTTGGTGATTGCTTAGAACCCAAGGATGTGAAAGTAAGATTTTGAATTTTTTTGGTTTTCATCTGTGTTTAATAATAATATTTGTGCCACAATGGAGACAAAATTGTTTTGTTTTACTTCAAAATTATAGCAATTATCACGATAAGGATACCATTGTAGTAAAATTACTCAAAATTACTTAGTTTCAGCTATGGTGATTATATTAAGCTGAGATGATAATGCTGATATATACTGGGTTGGGGAGTTCTTGGGCTCAAATTAAATTTTATTACTTAAAAAACTTAGAAAACAAGACTGTTTTAAGTAATCTTTTTGGAGAAAAACTAAAACAAAAATTAAAGACATAGAAAATTCCAGTCAGAAAGTGTTACTTTAACATTGTCTCAGTAAATAAAAAAGAACAAATTTTTTAGCCAGGTCTTCTCCTTTAGTTTTGATGAGAAGATGAAGGGTAATATCTACTACATTTTAAGTTTGATTGAATATTCTATACATTCAGATATATTTGTATATTTCAGGTTGCTAAGATACCATCAGAATCTGAAGTAGAAAGTTTATTATTACCGCCACGACCACCCAGTGATTCCAATAAACCAAGTAGAAAGTCTGGACGTACGAGAGCTCAACAATCTAATGGTGTAGAAAGTAAATCCAATGTCTTGCCAGGTAAAATACTGATAATTTAGTGACACAGCATTCACTCATCTGAATAGATTATAATTGTTTCTTAGTGGCTCTATACAAATAATTCTATGAATTGTTATATGAGGATCATTTCAGCTCAAATTAACCACATGTTGGTACAGTTTTTTTTGCCAAGACAATTTGTTATTGTTTGTTATTGAACCTATTGGGGCAAGTGTAAGGTTGGTGCACCCTACAACTTAGTTAAAACCTCAAGTGGCATTTATTTTGCTACTGTCCATTCCAAGGAGGAAACCCGTAGGTTATTGTTTAGTTATATGCCAGTGGCAAGATTTTAAAAATCTAAAAAAAATAAATCTACCTCTTTTTTTGCCGAGTGATGTTTGTGTTTTTTTTACCGTTGCTAATCCTGATATGTTGACCTTTCTATTTATAGACTCATCAAGTAGTGAATGTATAGATAAAGTAATAGATGAATCACAGGAATATAATACAGATGATATATTAGAAGAGAGAGGTGAAGGAGATGGCAAGGAAGCCCCACCGTATAGAGCTCCTAGTGTAGCTCATACACCTACTGTTTCAAGGTACTTAATTTCTATAATCTTAGTTTTGATGTAAGTTATGGCAAGGAAGCCCCACCATGTAGAATAACATATGTATATTAATTATTTGAACTGTGACCATAGTTCTGTGAATTGTACATTGAACTTCAAAATGAGTGATCTAGATTAGATTCCAGATCCTGGCAGGGACCCTGGTCCAACTTGATATATCAAACAGTTTATTACCGTTCTGTGAAAATATCATTTTGTGGCTCTGTTAAATCCCAGGATGAATAGGTTGAAATTTATTTTTATTTAAAAGTTAATGCATAGGTTAATAGTAAATTAAAAAGATGAACTATTTGACACTCAGTTTATTTCTTATCTTAATCAAATGTCTTCTAGCAGTAACAGGTTGCTAGAAACTTAATATAGGTTGTTTGGGGCAATAGGAAAACCTATAATGTCTAGCTTTGCAAAAGGGTTCTTTTTCCTGTGAAAATCATTAAGTCAAGAATTGACAGATTTTAAAAATGTCTAGTTTTCACGGTATTATTAATATTATCACAGTAAACGATCAGATGTAGAAGAAAGGTTAGGTAGCGGTGGTTCTAGACGTCATACAGAAGATGGTGGCGAATCAAGATCTAAATATACAGGAAGTGACAGTGAATCACGTGTTAGTAGTGGTGGTACTAAGAGAACTTCTAGTGCTAGTAGTAGAGGAGGTAGGGTGTTTTTTATAATCATTTAGTACACATATTACTTTTGTTGTACCCCCCCAACCCCCCAAAAATGGATGATTATATAGGAGTCAGGGTTTATATAGGAGTCAGCTTGTCGGTTGGTTGGTCTGTTGCTTTTTCTCTGCTCAATTTCTCAGCACCTATTTTACAGATTTGATTCAAACTTCACACACATATACCAGGTATCAGGCAGACAAGTGTGAATCTCATTTTTTGGTTATGGTCCATTGAATTTTTGCAGAGTTATAGACCTTTGATGAAAAATCTTGTCTGCTCATTTTCTCAGCACCCAATTTCTTGACATACACCCGTTGGGGGTATTCAGTGATAGGTCAAAATATGATATGATAAAAAAAATGTGTACTAAGTTTAGTTTTGATTTGTGAAACTGGGGCCTGCTTTTGGGGGTCATCCTATCAATATAATTTTATATGTTGTATTTAATGGTTGTTACAGGTAGTGCCGGTAAAAGAGAAGATGATAGTCAAGAAGAATTAGAATTCTTTACAAGGAATATTTCACCATTATTAGAATCCATGTTAGAATATAGTCAAAGTATGTACCTACTTTATGTTATAATACATGAAAGTTTTAGAGTTTTTTCTATTTTTGCTGTTTTTTTTCTCCAGTTTTTGCCAGTGGTTAGGAAAGAACATGTTTCCATCGCTGACTTTACAATTTTGTATGATAACCTCTAATCATTGAAAAATGCTTCAGACAGAAGATCCCTCAGAATACTCATCTATGTGAGTGGAGTGGAAGAACTGAGGGTAAATTTATTGCTCAAGGGAATAAACAGAGCCCCTAGTGGGGTTTACACCCTGGATCTCTTGATCTCCGTGTGCACATCCTACCACTGGACCACTGCACCTACATTTATGTCAAATAGTTATCATAAAACATTATGTAATATGTAATTATGATAATTGTATACTTACAGGAAAAGATGTACAGCATCTAATTATGTTATCTGATGATTTGTATGAACTTTTATTGAAGAATAATTTATTAACCAAAAATTATAAACAAAGATCAAGAATACTGAAAGCAATATTTAAAATGTTAGATTTAGAAGAACCAAAGTTGTTACTTCAATTAGCAAGGTTGATTTTAGCAGTAAGTATTGCACTCTTCCAATCTCTTTTTTACAAATTCACTGAATTCAGAACTTTAATTTATGGGTTTTTCCATCTGTGCACAGGTGGTACTAGCTAAGATTTTTAGACATTATTGCTGAAAAGCTTGAGACACATATTATATAATTTTGTTTTTTCGTACACATATTTTTAATTAGAATGATTACATTCTTCCATGAAAAATTGACAATATTGTAAGTTATCTTCCATTAGTAAGTTATATGGAGAAGTTGTTGGCCTTGTTGAAGGGTATTTGAGTAGCGACCGAAACGGGTTACGGACTTTTGACCGCGCCTTCTGATTCAACGTGTTGACGAAGATGAAACATCGGCGATTTATTCATATTTCAAGGTGAGTTGAACATTGCATTTTTATTCATACTTGATGTTAAATAAATTATCTAACTTATATGAAAATTTGATATTAATATCTGTAATTTTGACTTGGCAATCGTCATTTGTTTCACTGACCTACTTCTGCGATTATGCATGTCGTCCGCCATTTTTGTCTATCACATGGTTGACAATGACGCTATCATGTGACCTATGACATGAAATGGGAAGGTGGCGACTACGTAATTTTAGCAAACGCTTTCATTGCGCATATAACGGCACCAAAACTTTAATATTCAACGACAGAATAAAAATTTTGTACTTGCAAATAAGAAGAAGGGTGGGGAAAAATTACATTTTACGAGCGGCGGTTGCGTCCGTGAGTCTGTTTTCACCGAGTTTACGAAGAATAAACATTTTTCTTCAAAGTAAACCTATTGACGTTCGTGCGCTCTGCAGCGCTCAACGATTTTGAGATACATTTGAACTTACGTAGGTTTACGTTGTGAACCGGAAGTGTATCCGAATTATCCGAAATTACGTACACTTTATGTAAAAAAAAATACGATTTCTTGCTCATCAGGGAATTAGATACATGTTATCTATGTCTCTGGTAAAATTATGATAATCTTACATTGATGTAGTAAAATATTTGTAGTTTACTATTAATGGGAGAGTTCATACCATGTTTCTACAAGTTAGATATTTATTTATAAGTCGCATATATATAACAAATAACATAAGCTCTGTTGAACTACAGGCCTTAATGTAATTTTAGTTTTACTTAAACACAAAAATATAGCATGTTGCCAATTTGGATAATGTTTAAGATTCTGAGTTAATATTTCATTAAACTACTTTTATAGGTATGCATAAGTAAAAAATGTTCTTCACTGTATTGTTGTGGGTCTAATGGTATGGAAACTTTACATTCTTTCAATTGCTAATGTAAATATCTACTAATAGAATTTTAGCTTTGACGACATGATGAGGAACTGTCTTTGATTATTATTGTACATATCAGCAAAATGAAGCATTCACTTTGTTTGAATTTAACAAGTCTTCACTGTCGATGTGTTCTTTCAACTTATCAGTTTGTGGTTGTCAGTTGTGTTTTTTTCTCGACCATATTGGCATAGTGTTTTAAGGCTCAAGCCAATCATGACAGAATGATTATAGTATACTTAATTAAGCTAAAACCTTATCGAATAATATATGTTTGTTCAACTTTTAACATCAGCATAAAAATTAAATCTAAATGTTTTTATCTGCTATAATCCCTATCATTATTATATTAGCAATTACATTGAATTTTGCCAACCACTATTTTAAATTTAGGTATAAAGTTATTAGCTATTTAACATATGGTGCTAAGCTCATATCGATATCATTAATAATGCTTAAGCAGCTAGTCTACTGTTCTTCAGCATACATATTCACAAGCTGTAGCTCATACAATACATTTTGTATGGTTACAGTATTGTACAATTTTAGCGAAAGACCTAATGAAAGTTTATTATATTATGTTATTGTTACATGCCTTAAAAAATTTCAACACATTTAGGCTAGGCTGTTAAGACCGAGATTTCTTAACAGAGAAATCCAAAAATTTAAAGGCAATATTTATGTGTATTTCAGGTGCCTGGTTTTCCAGATTGGTTTAATTTAGTATTCAAGAAGGATGATGCTATGCACACTGCAAAGTTGTCGACATCAATGCATGCCAGGGATATTATTGTGAAAACAAATTAACACTATTAGTTTGCAATCGCTACTATTTGTGTCCTTTAAGGAAGTTAGTGCAATATATACTAAGAAATAGTCTGAAGTTGTTTTGTGTTCTTTATTTAAGTGTTACTTACATTTGTGATAAATTTGTGTTGTTTAAAGCCTTTCTGCGATTTCGCAGAAAGGCTTAAGTTTAACCACAAAGCGGAAACTATTGACACTGAAAATGCCTGACCAGTTTAACCAGCAGATTGCAATTCATGTGTCTTTGCTTTACAACACAGTTGATTTATAGCCAATAAAAGTTGTACAGTCAATCAACTGACACATATTTGTTTCGATGGTCATTGATAGGTGTTTACCTATATTGGTGCACATTTGAAGCGGCAGAGGCAAATCTCGTTAATACACTTAGCAGAAGTGTTTGCTAGTAATTCAGGGTAGAATAAACATTTCACCCTCATTTTTACCTTGCTTGATTTGTACTTGAATTTAATGTGTAAAGAATAATCATTAGTTTAGATTTGTAAGGTTTCACGGTGCACAAAAGTCTTTCTGTATTCCCTTACTTTGAATGTTGAATAGCATGAACATTGTTAGTAATATAACCATTTTATTACAACATTTTAGTAATTATTATTGTAACTTTGGTGTATGAAATGCCCTTATATGTCAAGTTTATGGCTTTTAACATCAATATCTAATGATAAGCTACATATTCAATGACTTTCTATGAAATAATTATCTCAGTTGCCGTGGTGACACAAACAGAAAAATTTTGGCAGAAAAAAGGAAAAAAGTCAAAATTTCAAAGGGCCATAACTTTTGTTTCAGTGGACGGATTTAAAAAATTATTTCATTTCTGTGTTTCTCTCAACAAGACCTTTCATTTGATATATAACAACAATATATCCAAAATAATTTTGAAAATGGGTTTCAGTTGCTAATTTGAGTACTGGTTGTTAACAATGGTCCAGGAAAACAAAGGGCACGTTCTACAAGGCGATCGCTAGCTAGCGCTGTGTAGCGATTTCTTATGGAACGGTTTGCTACAATCGAGCAAATTGAATCGCTAGCTAGCGATACGTAGCAAGTTTTTTTCTTGCTAGCCGTATCATTCGGAACACTTCTGCTTATTTCAAGGTGGCTGCCCCCTGTGGAAACGTGTTTCTTTTTCAAGAATACTGATGTATTTTATTTAATGCATATATTTCGTCTAAGTGGTAAAATAAAATAATCATGATGACAATCTATTTAAATATTTTTCATTTGTTACAATTCTGAACTTTTTGTTTGAGAAAGTTGCCATCTTGGAAGTTGCTAGCTTGAAGCAAACCAGTCCACAGACCTCTTATGTTACAAAAAATCGCTTTCAAAAAGCGCTAGCTAGCGATCGCCTCGTGGAACGGCAATAGGTTTGGTGCTCTTGAAATAACGGAATTTGTGTAGACAAAAAACTAAACCCAGTACATGTATATAAAAGGACTATGGTTAGAAATCTTCTATTAACTAATTGATTTCTATTTCAGTTCCGTGTTGGTGGAAATAATTTATTAAATGTTTGTAAACTTGTGTTCAAAGTTAGCAGGAATGAGAAAAATGATCCTGCGTTTCTGGATGGCAATATTTTAGGTGAGTTATCAGACTTTGTACAAGTAAAAAGTAAAGTGTTATAAAATGATTTCTTTACCCATGGTGTTAGAAAATGCTGAAGCTTGTATGTTTTATTAGCCGGATTTTTCAACAACAAAAATTTGGCTTATAGTTTGGCGAATCCTGGGTGCACGGGTGGTAGGGTGGACAGGTGGGTGGGCAGGCAGTTTGGCGAGGGTCCGGTGTTGTTAACTATTGTTATTGTCAGATCTTTATGAAACTTCATACAATGGTAATATACCACGTGATGAAGAGAATTAGAAAGTAACCACAACTCTACCTGGCTTTATTATCGATTATTTGCCTTTGTAATTTTTGCATCAAAGTTTTTAAAATCAGGATTCCACATTACATTTCTTGTTGTAAAATTTTATTATAAAATGACACAGTATTGAATTGAAGTATGGGCTTTATCTAAAAAGTCATACATGCAAATTAAGCTATAAAGTTCTAAAGTAGAATGTGAAAAAAGCAACATATCATCGGGGGGTTAAAAGCTCTATGGTCAAGTTTGCCCCCTGACCAGACTATAAGTACTTAAATAAATCTTATTTGAATAGTTTTCTACAAATTGAGAAAATTCATAGATAAAAAAAAGTTGTTTTTTTAAATAATAGAATTTGGATTTCAACGTTTCTTAGAAAAAAATATGGAATTTTATAAATTAGTCATAGATATCCATTGAAAATATATTTCAAAGCATTAGAACAAAATGTCAGTAGAATAAATGCAAAACCTTGTTAAAGTTTTTTGTTAGTGTTTAAAAAACACATACAGTTGTCCTCTGGTACAAACATGTTGCTATCTTTTATAAAATTCATTTTTTATGATCATACAATTCTATTTTAGTATGTGCTATTGTCATTGTTGTCCTTTTGTAGATAGCAAAGTTCTATACAAACATTCAAGCTTAAAATGTCATTGAAATTTAAAAAAAAATATCATAGAAAAATCAGGGAATTTAGGTTCAAAGAGTTTTGTTGTACAAACCCTTGTCTATACTTGTTATATATTTTATTTACAGACTTACTGTTGGAGACAGTTTATTGTATAGATGTTGTAGCGTCACATGAAGCTTTAATATATTGTATTGGTTCATTTAAATTTCTTACTGGTAATGCTACAATAGCTAAACAATTAGTACAGAAACAATGTATAGAGAAACTATCTGGTCTACTGGATAATATAAATAAACTGGTAAGATTTTCTGGTTTCTATTTTCATTGTTGGGTTTAGAGCTGTAGCAACACATTATGTAGTGTCACAACAGTCGGTCAAACTACTTACCGTTCCTGGTAAGGCTAATTCTCTTGATTTAGCAGTTATTAGTTTCTAGTTACATATTTCTGTCAGTGACTGACAACTGCCTTACATGATTAAGACATAGTGGCTGGAGGGAGAATGTTCCTTGAAAATATTTCATGACCAAGCTCTAGGAAAGTATGCTTGGCCTGGATATTGAACCCAAGACCCTTCCATCAGTAAACTCAAACTCAAGACCCTTCTTTCTGTAGACTCTTTTTTAGCTCGACTTTACGAAGTAATGTAGAGCTCTCCTACTCGCCCCGGCGTCGGCGTCCGCGTCCACATTTCTGATTAAAGTTTTTGTGCAGTAAAATACTTTCTTCTATATCTTTGTTATTTCTTAAGATATTAACTTCAAACTTTAAATATATGTTCCTTACTATCAACCACATCTCATGTGACAAGGTCCATAACTCCAAACACATTTTTTAAGAATTATCTCCCCTTGAACTGATTGAAGTTTTTGTGCACAGATTAAAGTTTTTGTGCAGTAAAATACTTTTATCTGTATCTTTGTTATTTCTTAAGATATTAACTTCAAACTTTAAATATATGTTCCTTTCTATCAACCACATCTCATGTGACATGGTCCATAACTCCGAATGCATTTTTTTCAGAATTATCTCCCCTTGAACTTAGAGTTTTCTTTAAAAAATGTTTGTTTTTACTGCAACTGTTTTATTTCTTTAGGTATTGATTTCAAACTTGAATATATGTTCCTTATTATCAACCACATCTCATGTGACAAGGTTCATAACTCCGTATACATTATTTTCAAAGTTATTTACCTTGAACTTATAGTTTTCTTTAATAAATATTGGTTTTTACTGCAACTGTTTTATTTCTTTAGGTATTGACTTTAAATATATGTTCCTCATTATCAACCACATCTCATGTGACAAGGTTCATAACTCCAAATATATTTTTTCAGAATTATTCAGAAAAATGTTTGTTTTTACTGCAATTGTTTTATTTCTTCAGGTATTGACTTCAAACTTTAGATATATGTTCCTTATTAAAAACCACATCTCATGTGACAAGATTCATAACTCCTTATACATTTTTTCAGAGTTATCCCCCTTGAACTTATAGTTTTCTATTTTTTTCTATTTTTTTCTTTGAATTTGTTAAGGTTATATTTTCAAATTTTAAAATATGTATGTTCCTTATCATCAACCACATCTCCTGTGACAAATACTTACTAACTCGAGCATGCTGTCTCCTCTGACAGATCTTGTTTGTCCTACTGTTTAGAATGATGTGAAAATATGAAAAAGTTATTTGATTCTACATTCTTGACTCATACTGTTGACATTCATTTATATTATTGCTATTACTTTTGTTCATTTGAATTATGGTATTTATTTATTAGTCTCATCTAACAGTCTCATCTAACAGTTGGTTACTACTTTTGATGTGCAATCAGCAAAAAAGTGCTGGTTGACATGTCTGGTCTCTAAATTAATTGTTAGCGTCTTCACCAGAACATAAGTAAATAGAATAAACCATTCTACAGGGTAGATGTCTACAGATACTCCTTCTTTCCATAAGCTATAGTATTGTGGAACAGCCTCAAGCAAGAAAAAATTACTCTAGCTCTATCAAGGTCTTTAAGTCAACATTGCATGGCACACCATAGATGAAAATTGAAAGCCCATTTTTATCCTGGTTTTTTTTTACCTTCGCTGAATTGTTTTTGTTAGTAATTTTAAACTTTTTTTGCACTCCTCTGATTGACCTATGTAAATAAACCTGTGCAATGATGCCCCAGAGGAGAATTTGTACAATACTTGGAGAAAACTTGGTCAGAATGTATTAGCTTTGGACAGTTTGGATTAGCGGATCTGCCATTTGAGTTCTCCCCATGATTTCAGCTTATAGGACCATTGTATTATAGCATTCATAACTTCTTGACCTTTTGTTAAATGAATCGTGTTTTTTAAATTCATGGACCTCAGTTTTAAACTTTTTAACACATTTGTATATTCTATATTTTCAGTCTACAGAACCTGGTCATAATACAGAACAATTAGGGCATATATTAGTACAGCTAACTGCAGCATTACGTAATTTAGCAGATGCTAGTTCTAGTCGTGATAAAATATTAGATTGTCGATTGCTGGATAGTCTGACTGTGGCTTCTAATAACTATTCTTCTGATAGTGAAATTGTTTTAAATGTTTCCAGAATATTTAGGTAAGTGTGCTTATGTATTTAGGTCTTGGAAATAAACAATTGTTTTAATGTCTGAGCTTAACATTAATTTTTAAGCAGGTTTCCCCGATTGGACAATTTACTATATATTTCACTTGCCCAAGCTGCATGTTTCTCAGTAGGTAACTAGTATCAAGTTGCCCCAACCCAAATATAGGTTGTCAGAGGTAATTGAACACCTTTAATGTTGAGCCCTGCCACTTTATAGTTATTTGGCTGCAAAACATTTATAAGGACAGCTAAGATAATATAAGGAAATTCAAAGAAATTTGGAAAATTGTCCAAAATTGCTGTTTCTACCTATTTTAATTTTTCAAATAAGTTGCCGGGTTGGAAACCAACTCTATATTTTACTTTCCTGAGCCAAATGATCACTGGCAGTAACAAGTTGTCCCAACCCAAATATGAATAGTCAGTGGCAATCAGACAACTATGATTTCGAGCTCATGTGTAGTATTACTTTTGTCACTGTAATTGTAATAGTTTCTGTTTGTACTTCATAGTATATACTTTCATTTACATTCCACCTTATAATGAAATGAAGTACCATTTTGAATAGTAACCACATAATCTTACTTTACTCTACTGGTCTATGATCAGTTTGTACAATGTTCTGATATATTATATATTTCAGTAAAGTAACATTACATACTGATTGTTGTATGACACTGTCTGAGAATGTTTTATCTTATAAAGTGTTCTTACATTTATTAAAGAAACATCTCAAACGTCAGGTAGGCTTGTAGCTATTTTTCACTGTTGACATTTTTATTTTTAAGTGTATTGTTATCATGTGTGACTAGTTTGCTAAGGATATCTCTATATAGCACTTAGTCGTCTGGTACCCTTCTTACACCAAAAGAAATAATTATGTGATATCAAATTAGAGGAACCAGTGCTTGAAGTGTAATCAAGGTATTTGCTTAGGAAACTAGCCAGTGTAATGTGACAAGAAGACATTTGTCCTAGCTTGTATTAAGTACACAATGGTCCAAATTGTAAGTGGCCCTCTACCACTTCACTATAAAAGCTAGCTTGTAGACAAGGAAGGTTAAGTGGATTTCAGTAGGTTACACATGTACACAAGTTTTCAGGATAATGTAGGAGTCTCAGGGTTCAAAATACTTGGTGTTTGTCTATTAATTCATACAAAAATATGTATAAAAATAAATTTCTGGATTTTCAATAATTGTGTTAGTTTTCATCAAAGCCATGTGAAACTATCTTTAAACTAATCTGCTTCTGTATCTCTATGAAGAGCCATTACTTTGGATTGATTATTTCAGTGAAGCTACTTTTCCTGAAATTTCTCTAGTTTTTTAAATAAAACAATATACACTTGTTTTTCAACTAGGCCTAGTTATGAATGAATGTTTGAAAAACTTTTGTGGCCACCTTTATACTGTTCATGTGTATGTTATGTTGAAACATGTCGAGCAGTGGTAGGACGCATGCTTACGGATCCAGAGGTCCCAGTATCGAACCACACTTGAATCATAGCTAAATTCCTTGAACTGAACATCAATTTTACCCGCATTTGTTCCACTCCTCCCAGTTGTAAATGGGTCGAGGGATCGCCTGCTTGAAGGTAATTTCAATGATCAGGAGTTATTGTACAAAATTTGCCAAGTCAGCTGAACTTGTGTATGGAAACATACTTTAAATCGCACTTTAACTTCATGTGTTACAGGATATTGTTGTGAGAGTATGTTTTATCTTGGGTAATATGACAGCAAAGAATGATGATGCACGTACATTGCTCTTTCAACAACCTAAATCATTAGATGTTTTACTGTCAGTATTGAAAACACATCTTGAGCTTGATTACAAGGTAAAATTTTAAAGTTACCTAGACCCAGAATTTTGCCCTGAAAATTTTCATTGACATACTCGCTGTTATTCATAGGATTTCGTCATAGTTCTTTAACTTACATTATCTGCAATATGTTTACAGATCTTGGTAGTATAACTTCAATTTCAGTAATGGCATAAACTTTTCTCAAGAAATAGCTTGATTTATGTTATATTGTTGAAGGGCAAAAACATCGAACAGCCCAACTATATGACATTAGTAATTTTCACAAGCCTGCATCAATTATTTATTAGATGACCAACCTTGCATCCATTAGGAACCTTTTGATCTGTCTTGTAAATAACACCAAGGTTGGATATCTGACACCCATCAACAATCAAAGTTAGGGTTTGGGCAACAAGATTTTGCCACAAGATGTCTTATGAAATGACCAGAATATTTCATAACCCTCAACATTCTTTGGATATGCCATTTTATTGGAGCAAGTCAACATTTTGTTCTAACAAGCAAGTAAATTTATAGATTATCTTCCAACTGGGCAACCTACTTCAAAAAATATTATCAAGCCTCGATACAAATCTGAATGTTTTCCTTGTAGTCTAAAGGTAAAGAAAAGAAAGACAAAGTGAAAGGAGATGGTATGGATGATATGAAACATGAAGATGTATTAGTAAAAGTGGTCAGAGTTATAGCTAATATATCTATCAATGAAGATGTTGGACCATTAGTGGCTAGTAATAATGTTTGTGTTGAATTATTGGTGAAAATATTAGGTAAGCTGAGTTTTTTAGTTTCTACTGGGTTTAACGCTGTGTCAAGAAACTTATGTTATTTTACTGGGGTCAGCATACCGAACATATCTTTCCTGGATGCTTTCCTTGTCTATAACCAGTGCTGAAGGCTAACAATTTCTCCATATACCTTATTGATGGAGGACAATTGACAATATTGGTTTGAACCTGTACCCTTTCACGATTCAGAATCAGGCTCCAGTTTCACGAAAAAACTCAACTTTGTACTAAAACTCAATCTTATGTTTTAATCATTATTTTACATATCTAATCAATGTTACAACAAATGTAGTGTCATTAAAAACCCCAATAGTGATTAAAAAGCCATATTATACAAAATTAAACTGACTAATATGTTTTGATAATGTTTAATTTAGTTGTATTGATTTGAGTCTGATAATGTACAGTTGAGTTTAGTCCCAAGTGAAATCTGTGTGCTTTAAGTTTAGAATAAAACCCACACTATTTTATGTTGAAACATTTGATATATTTTCAATGTAAAGATTATCTAACAACAGCCATTTCAACTACATCGACATGCTATTTAGTGACCAAAATCACTTGAGTCTGTTATTGAGTTCGTACTAAAATTCGTTTGTGAAACTGGAACCTGGTGTGCTACCAACTATGCTACAGACTTGGGAAGAAATATTTGTATGTGTAATCATATTTTATTCATATAATGATTTTCAATTATAACTTGGTGACATTCTTTCTTTCATGACGAAATACTTGTATTTGTGTTTTTGTTTGTCTAAATATTTGTTTGTACTTTGATATATTACAGATTACAAAGATATTGAAACAAGTGAAGAGTTAGTATTGAATACTGTTGCATGTATCAATAATTTGTCTTACTTTAACTGTAAGACTAGTGCTATTACTGCAAATCAGATTAGAGTTGTTGATTGTAAGTATACAGACTGTTCTTAATTATGTTTACATCCCTCTCTCTCTCTCTCTCTCTCTCTCTCATATCAAGTTGAGGCTACTTGCTTTAGAATGACTTACCAGATATATAAAATAAACTGTAAGACAAAATTTCAATTGATGCTGTAAATTTATTTATGATCATGGCATGGGGATTAACGAATTCAAGTTTTCCCATGTGAGTTTTTAATCATTTATAGGGATACAGATTCCCTATTCTCAGTCAAGAGCCACTTGGACCCTGAGAGGTAGATTTAAGGGGCCCTGCTTTGAAGTTTGCAGCCCTCTTTGAACTTAAGTATAAAAATATAACACAACCCTGCTCGAAATTCTAACTTTAGTAGCTGATTTCAAACAGCTATAACCTTTTACAGAAAAAACTAACTTACTAAGGATCAAGGCAGTTAAGTATTTTGAGTGTACTTGCCACCTGGAACCATCAAATGTTATTTCCACTCACACAAGTGAAATTTCGCTAGCATTTGGTGACTGGGCATTTGTATCCCTGATTGAATGTATCCAATGTGCAGCTTTGTATTTTTTTACTGAAGTTTAGGACTGGTACATTGTATATGCTTTTGTTAGGTTGGCTAGTATTAAGCCATCAGTAAATGTAGATACCTAGTATCAAATATTTTCTAATAAGATGGAAATACTTTGACTCCAGTGAGCAGACTTAAGAGTTTGAACTCTAACATCTAAGAAATGTATTAAATTAGTATTAACTTATGTTGATGTTTTATTAAAGGTTTAATGAAGTTATTACTAGCAGAAAGTATGATGAAGTCCATAGTTGAAGTATCACGGGTATTTGGTAATTTAACCAGACAAAAACAAGTCAGGGATTATTTACATAAAGAAAAAGGTAAGTACTGAAATTCATAATTAAGGGAATTCATTTAGGCTATGTACTTACGTCATGACTGTTTTCAACTTCACATGTATTTTTGAGTTCATGCCTCTTCTTTGATATGCTTAGACTGTGGAAAGACTAGAAATTTAGTTTGGTGTTTCTCTTAGTAATGCTAATTAATCATATCAATAAGCATTCAGTTGAAATTACTGTCCATTATTAGTTCATTATCAGAAATCCAAGCCAAACTAGTGAATTACAATGGTTTTGATTGTTATAATTGACATAGTGAAAAATTGACATTTTATTCTAAGTATACTAACTTTACATCTTGAATTCTTGGTCATCAAGCTACTGGCAACTATCTAACATCTCCCTTCTTGGGGTCATTCATTCCACTTGTTTCAACCTACAAAGAAGCCATGAAAACATACTGCCTTCTCAAGTAACTATCCATATATTGGTGAATTAAAGCTGCAGGGTATCAAAGAAATTAGAAGTGAATTTGATGGTAAAATTCCATAACACAAAAGAAAACTTACATATTTTCCAATGCTTGGACCGTATCTCACAGTCTTCAACACTTTTGTAATAACAGATCAGTTGTTATCACATGACTGAATTAAATTGACGATGACAGAAGTAAGAAATTAGAAGTAGTTCTGGTAGGATTTCAAACCGTTGACCTCTTGATCTCTAAGTGTGTGTTCTACCTGGAATAATCATGGCTCCTAGAAATATTCTTCTATATAAATTTAATGCATTTCAGTTGATCAATTGTTGATAACCTTACTTGATTCTGGCGATAAAGAAGTTGTATATATAGCATGTGGTGTACTCATCAATTTTATGGTTGATGAAGAGAAAAGATCCGTGTTAAAGGATGAAAATGGAATTACAAAGTAGGTCCTTTTTTTACATGAATATTTTGTTGAACCTTATATTTAAGATCAACAGAATAAAATTAGTGCCGATCATGGTCCTTGGTTATGTTTAGATATCTGGACCTAGATCTTTAACCTAGAACTTAGCATATTTCTTGCCAGTGGTTCACAACTGTCCTACTGAGTGTACCATTTTTCTAGATAATAAAAGTGCTGATAAGCCCTAAGCTGGGGTTGCTAATACACTGTTTATTTTTACATACTTCTGGAATAAAATTGTCTAGTTTTTAAGTAATTCATCTGAATATATACGGTCAAAATGTGCTAACATTAAATTGCTTGCCTCTTACATCAGGTTCATGGGACAGGTTTACATAATGTGTACACACTTTTTAAAAATTGGACTATATGCTTATAAATGCTTACATTAAAATTATTTATATTTCAGGCTTGTTGAAGTGTTAAGAGATTTTGGGCGTGGAGATTGGGAGCTAGCTGGTATGGTATGTCAAACAGTATGGAATTATAGTGGAAAAATAACTAGTAGTAATGCTTGTTTTGGTGTAATAGAATCACAACAGTTGTCTGAGATTCTGATTGATTTCATGGGTATGGTTATTTTACTTGTTTATTGGTACTTAAGCTTCTATAATTTGTATGACTATGCCTTATATTGTTAAGTCTTATTGAACTTCCAGTGGCGCATACATTAAGTCATCTGATTTAATTGCCTACTAAAATAAATGCTTCTGTACTCACAATTGAAAAAATAGAAATCTGTAATTATTTAAATCAGCAGATTTTATGCACCACTGACAGTTGAATAGAATTTACAAATAGCTTTGTTTTTAGTTGTGAGTAGTCTTGCTTAACGAAGCTCTGTTTTGACTTTCAGTAAATTACCTAGACTAGTTGAGGAACAACTCTATGGGTGGAAGTTTCAGGACTAGTCTTGAAGTTCAGTATCATTGAAACATGAGAAAAGGTTCTTTTTCTAGTATGTTAAAGCTGACAACTATTATAAAATCAGAAAGATTTTTGATTGAACTTTGATTCAAGTATGTATACATGTATATGTGTATCTTATTTCAGATAAAGACAATATTTATGCTGATTTAACAGACATGGATGAAGATTATCAAGAATTTATTCTAGATTCCTGGAAATGTCAATTTTGTCCTGTGGCAGAACAATTATTACATAGAATAGAAACTCATGGTTCTAACTTTGATCCTTTGCCTGGAAATACAAGCTAACATCATCCTTAGTGTGATCTTTGTGATATCTTCCTACATTCCATGGATATACCATTCATTTATTGTGTTTTTATACAAGCTCAGCTTAAATTGTGCAGTGAAACTTCTCTGCAGTGAAATCTCTTCACAGTGAAATTTCCTACTGTGAAAAATTCCCCTGTGGACACTCAACAGTGATGCTTATCTGCAGTGAAAAATATATGCAGTGAAACTTAGTAACTGTGAAATTGGTTTACAGTAATACTTCCCTTCAGTGAAGCTTCTCTACAGTGAAACCTCTCTACAGTTAAATGTCTCTACAGTGGAATCTTCCTAAAGTAAAATTTCTCCACGGTGAAACCTTTTTACAGTGAAACTTCCCTACAGTGAAACCTCTTTACAGTGAAACTTCTCTACAGTGAAACCTCTTTACAGTGAAACTTCTCTACAGTGAAACCTCTTTACAGTGAAACTTCTCTACAGTAAAACCTCTTTACAGTGAAACTTCTCTACAGTAAAACCTCTTTACAGTGAAACTTCTCTACAGTGAAACCTCTTTACAGTGAAACTTCTCTACAGTGAAACCTCTTTACAGTGAAACTTCTCTACAGTGAAACCTCTTTACAGTGAAACTTCTCTACAGTGAAACTTCCCTACAGTGAAACCTCTTTACAGTGAAACTTCTCTACAGTGAAACTTCTATGGCAGCCAGTTCATGGAGCAGCTCTATGGTAATTGGAGAAATGAAATTTGTTTAAAAAGTGATTGCTAATCAACAAATGGTTGCTGGATAATATCAATTTTACCATTAAAGAGAGGTGATTGTTGTAGTGAAGTTCAGATTCATTGGAAATAACCTTACAATGTTGAGATGGTCTTTGATGGGAGGGGATTTTTGTTGAGGTGGTGATAAAACGTTGTATTTTGAACTACATATCATGTGCCGTTATTTTGTTGTAAGTGTGGCTACAATAGCTTACTTTTTTACATGTTTTTGCGATATGACCTTGGTGTCTGGGGGTTAAAGTATTCAGGACTGGTCTTGACGTTACTTGATTATGTAAAAGCTGAGAAATCACGTAATTCAGAAATGTTTTGGAACTTTCACCCATGCATTTCTGTTTGATAAATGATTAGATGGATTAAAGGGATATATTAAATCTGCTCACTTTGAGAAGAGAGTGAAGGGAAAAGTTAAAGCTGCTGCTGGTGTATTTATTCTGATAAGTAAGGGTATGATACTTTAGATGTGTTTGTTTTGGTAAGAATGAAACTAGAGTGTTATGTTTCTCAATGAAAGAATTAACCAAACTTAAAAATCAACTTAAGAGTGGACCAAAAACACCAGTATCAATTGTGACTAGTTATTGAACAATGAATCTTACAATATTAGTTCTTAAGAAAATTGAACTAACTTGGTATAGGTACAGTTTGATATTGTATTTATTGTTTGTATTATATTGTAAGTAAGTGTATAAGGCTATAGCTGACTGATTATCTGAGTACATAGGTTTCATGAAAAAAGAGCCGTACATTTATTATTATTAAATTGTATCTGTCTCCTTTTAAATCTTTGAATTGATTCTTTTGTCATCATGTAAATACATATTTCTAGGGCTGTCATTGATAGAAAATTTTGTATCAATATAACAAAAGGCAAGTATCGGTGATATATCAAGTCAGACAAGGAGTGTTATAGAAGTCACTAGAACTCCAGCATATATGTTCTATATAATGCCCTCATGATGTTATGCAAGTTGTTTCAACATACAATAATGTATCTTGTTTTAATATAATTTATCAGAAGATATGTATCTGGCCAAATGCATGCATGATGAAATCAATGTGGCAGCTGCTGTAACAGCCTGTTTCATACATGCAGGTGAAAAAAAGATGAATACAATGCAAGGATGTTAAATTAAAAGCGGCTTCATTTATTTTATAGCTTTATAAAATCCTAGTATGTATTGATATTACAAACTGCAAATCCATATCAGATTGTCTATAAAGAAGCGGTGATACATTGATATCGGGATTTCCAATGACGGCCCTACATATTTATGTTATATATTATACTATCAGGTATAGCTTTATACGTTTCAGCTTTTTTATTATACCCCCGCAAACGAAGTTTTCGGGGGTATACTGGAATCACCCTGGTGGTTGGTTGGTTGGTTGGTTGGTTGGTTGGTTGGTTGGTTGGTTTGTTGGTTGGTTGGTTGGTTGGTTGGTTGGTTGGATATGTGGTCTGTCCCAAAAAATTAATACATTTGTAGTATGTTTATTTCTTAATGTATTTTAATAGAAGCTGTTATATACCATGACTTAATGGTGTATACAAAACTCATGTAGCTATGGAAACATATCTCACTTGTTTAAAATATTTAATGGTGTTATATATTTTAAATCTAATTTGATAACTGTATAGTATGCTTTTTTCTAAAAAGATTTTTTTCTTGTCTTATTTTATTTTATAGAATTTGCACAGGCGTTTACAGTTGATGTTATATGCATGTTATATCAATTCCAATTCAAAATGGCCGACTTGCGGCCATCTTGATTTTTTTAATTTAATTTAATAACTGCATGCTTATTTCTGAACAGATTTTTTATTTTTTTATTTTATAGAATTTTGCACAGGCGTTTACATTTGATGTGTACATACACTTTATATCAATTCCAAATTCAAAATGGCCAACTTGCGGCCATCTTGAATTCTTTTTAATTTCGTTTAATTACTGTATGCTTATTTCTCAACTAATTTAGATAGAATTTTGCACAGGCGTTCACAGTTGATGTGTACATACACTTTAACTCAATTCCAATTCAAAATGGCGGACTGGCTGTTGTCCTTTTTCTAAATTTATACAGTCTTATTTTGACTTATTACCATACATATTTTGAAAAGAAATTGCATACAAGGTCTCACTAATACAGTTGATCAGGATGACCATTCTTCATCAATTTATATTCAATATGGCTGACTGGCAGCCATCTTGAATTTTTATTTAAATTACTGTATAGTACATGTATGTGTTTTTTTACTTAATTTTGTCCAAATTTCGCTCCAAAGTCTTTATTGATGTAGTTGACTTGTACATGGATTTACTTAGGATACAAATTCATTATGGCAGACTGGCAGCCATTTTGACTTTGTTTAAATAACTGTATAGTAAGCTTATTTCATCACCAAATTCTTCTTGCTGAAGTCTGATTGATTTATTGATTGATTTATTGGATTTTACGGCTTATTAATGCAAAAAGGTCATATTACGCCGAAAACAATTGATGATACTATTACTTCAATAGATAATGAAGATTGTACGTCCTATATTTTATGATAAACATTTATTTCTGTCAAGTATTGTTTGGTTTTATTTTGGTTTTACGGTGCACCAACACAAAAAGGTCATATCGCGTCGAAAGCAATCAATGATACTATTTATTAAATCAATATTAATGATGTAAAGCTCTGTATCTTATTATATACATTTATTTCCTTCAAAAAGTTAAGTATCGCATATGATGGTACAGACTCAAAAAGTTCTTTAAGTGAGTTAACTTTAAAATGTTTGTCACGGATGTATTTAAGATCCTTGCAGTCAAGGAGAACGTATTTGACATTGAAATGCTCATCACATGGTATACATTTAGGTGCTTTCTTTCCTTTGAGAAGGTATGAATGTGTTAATATAGTATGACCAATTCTACATCTCATAGTAACTATTTATCTCATTGATTAGCAAAAATTATTGACGAAGATGAATCAAGGGTTTATGGCTTTATGTCATGTAACTTATTAAATATAGCATTATTCCACATTGTTTGCCATTTTGACTTGCTGAAGTCTATTATGTACTGCTATTTTTATCAAATTCTTATTGTTGAACTTTTTTTTTTTTGATGTATTGATATTTTATCAAATTCATAATGGCTGATTGGCGTTATAGCTACATGAGATTTTAGATATTATTTTAACTTTACTTCTGTGAAAATAATGATCGGTAATTTAAGCTTTCTTATGGGGTATTTGTGAAATTCTTGATACAAGATATTGTAAATACTAATTGTTTGATTTAAATTGTGCATTTTTGTAATTGCCTTATTTTTTACTTATTTATCAAAAATTACAAACACATTCTACATTTTGCTCTTCTGGTTACAACATACACATGATGAGTTTAAATGTGATCACTCTTTGTCTGTTGTCCCACTTTACATTCATAATGACCAAATGATGTTCATTTTCATGTAAAAAATCATTTGACATATGACAACTCTGTTCATTTTGCTTTTTCATAAATCTATAGTGAATTACACTGTAATTTGCTGTTTATTTCCAATTTGATTTTTGCATCCTATTCTTTTCTTGGTTTTTATGCTTCTTACAACATTTACCCTTTTGGACTTCCACAATGTTGACTTGCTTTTATCTTGAAATGTTGCTGTTGCGGGGGTATTTTCGCCACTGGTGGCAGTTCTAGTTTTAGTCTGTGTTGAACATTGGCCAAATTGTGATTGACAAATTTTGGATACTATTAGGTAGATTATTGTGATGTAGCATGGCCTAGTAATTTATATATTTACATATCATATAGATATTTTGTCCAATAATTGTATCCGTCCATAATTTATTATACATATATTTATATTGTCTGACTTATTCGACCTCATTATTTTGCTTTTGAATCATAACTTTTGATTGTTGTTGTAGAACTAAGCTCAGAGGTTGTCATGGTAGTGTTGTGGTGTCATTATTAAAGATGGTCTGGCATTACGAAAGGAGGGAGAACCACAAAATTTTCATTTTTTGTAAAAATTTCACAAATTTCTAAGAATTTTCTGTTTAAATTATTGATCTTATACCATTCTAGAAACATATGCATTTAGATTTATAGTCATTCTTGAATAAGCTATTGATCTGATCTGATGTGCATTTTATGTACATTATATTAAATCTTATTCAACTGTCCATGGGGCATTAGTCTGCTGGTTTAAATACTAAATCATTCATATTGTGAGACCAAAAATACTGTACATAGTGAGTATTAGAATCAGGTGGGTTAATGTTTCCGCCGCTGACAAATGAATAAAATTGATCAGTAATGAATTGCCATTAAAGTAAACAAATTCATGCATATTTTATCATAATAAAAGCCTAACATATCATACCAGATGGTTGAATGTGTTCATTCACTAAGCATACAGCCAATGTATAATTTATAGTTACACATGTACATATAAAGAACATATAAACTCATTATTATATAGTTGAAATCTGTAACTGATTGAGTGTGTCACATCAATTTTAAAAATTTATCATTCATGTATGGTTATACATTTAAATAACAACAGTGTAAAGAGTAACAGTCATTTCAAGTTGTAAAGTTTTAAAGGCTTTTAAAATTTATTTATTTGAGTTCATGCATTCATTTTTTGTCAGTCTTGATTGTACAATTACAGTAAAACCTGTCATATGCGACTTTCTGGCGGAACATCCAAACACGGTCACATATGACAGTGGGTCTTTAAATCCAGGTTCAAGTCAATATAATAGCGTGTCACCAATATTTCACATTTCAGGCAAATGAGTGAAACCCCCATACTAAGTTGGGACATTAAACAGTTAAAAACATGATATTACATAGCATAATTCTCCCGATATTCTATCAAATTTAAATTTGTGCCCTCGAAGAGTAATAAAAAATTCTTAGACACTTTTTAATTTTATTACTCAATTTGATTAAAATTAATTAATTTAAAAATAGTCTTTATTCATATGTATTTATACATGTATATTGGTGTACCGCCAAAATTGTTGTAATGGCGACGAACATCAATGTGTTCTGCAAATAAAATGTTCTGTTCTGTTCTGTTCTGTTCTTTGGTTTGATAATGGGCAATTCATATCAATTTCAATATTAAAAATAAATTTGTTTTACACATAAACAATGACATATGTTTGAGAACGAAACTCGCATGCAAGTTCCTTTGATGACGAAAATACCGATAATAACCGAAATACGGCTTTTAGCGATGCAAACAAAAATGGCCGATTGTTTTGCAATCACATTCGAATCGATTCATTCGCCAAATTTAAGTAATAACTGTCTATAAAAGCTATTTAATAATGTTTAAACAAACAATCAGTTGTGCTATGCCTTTTGTTTATCTGCATTGTCTGCAGCATGTTTACAACGCTATTTTTTGTATCACGCGTGTCGATTGATGGACCAATTATACAATTCAATGGTAATTATCGATGTGTGAAAAACATCTTTGGGTCAATTGAGGCCTGAAAAGTCGCTTAATTAAACCTAATTATCGGTATTGGACTGATAAAATAAGGTCGCTAGTCGCGTCAGACAGTGTGTCGCTTAATACAGGGACTTTATATAGGCATTTATGTTGGGCGGTCTCAAATACGGTCACATAAGACAGTGAGTCGTTTAATTCAGTGGGTCGCTAAGGCAGTTTTTACTGTATGCATATCCTTTATCATAAATAATGTAAACCATACTTTCATGCAAATTTGAGTTACCTCCCTTCCACACTTGACCAAAATACGCAGTGCATTGATGATTAACCATTTAGAATAAAATTCACACTTTTTTATATGCTAAATCCCTCTGAAAAAATAATTTCTTGTTGCAGTTAGCAACTTCATCCAAGAACATTTAGTAGAAAAATATTCATTGGACATTCAACTAATCTGTAGGCTTTTAATTCAATAGGCATTTTGTCAATCATAAAAAGTTAAAACTCAATGGGTTAACATTTATAATGTACTAACCCCTATTTGTACATGTACAGTGTCTTGGGGTTCAAGTCTGATTTAGGCCATGGATTGTTTATTTTCTTACAATCTATAAAATTTGTCCAGTTGTTAGAAAAACCAAAAACACAAACAAGTATATTTCAGTAATGTTACTAAAATTGTACTTATGGAGAACCGCTTTTAAAAATTTACTAATTTCGTAGATTTCAATGTAATGTTTTACATTTATTTGTTTCTTGTTAAATGTGTTCTTTCACCAATATAGTGTTTATGTATAGCCCATGTGTGATGTTGTTTTGTATCATTTTATTTTTTGTTGTTTTGTTAGATTTCTATTATTTTCACTTGATTGGAAAAAATGTTAATTTATTACTTTGTTTGTGAGTCCAGATTTTTTAGTTGTAGTATGCACATATTGTTTGACAAAAAAACACCAATAAAAACAGCTATTCTACAAATGTTTATATTTATAAGTATTTTTCATGATTTTATCATTGTTAATAACATTTGGTATCGTTCCATTTTTTTAATTGTCCTGTGGGGCATTCATTAACTTCACTAATTCAAATATAATGATAGAAATTGACCTTTGGTCAGGGCAAGAATTTAAGCTCACATACTTGCAAGATGGGAGTGGATTTTAAAAAAAATTGCGATTGACTTATGTTTTAACTCGCAAATTTTCTCAAGTTGAAATCACCGCAAAAATATTACTATATAAACTAATGAGGCTAAAATCGGCGTTGATTAACCAGATAGATCGATGATATAATATAATTAAATTTTCACTGCGAAACATGTTTGATATTCTTTGCCTATCCCACAATAACGCACTTGTCTATCTTTAGTTAAGTATAGCACTAGGTTGTTTTTACATTGCATATATGAATAGTCACTACGTATGCTACTAAAATATAAAGAAAAAAGGCGAGTGATGTTTTCATTTTGCGTGTTAAAAAAATCCACTCGCAAATATTTGCAAGTCTAAGTTTTTGTTAAATTGGAGCACTGCCTTTAGTACAGATGTACTGTTGTAAGTAATTAAATTAGTGAATTTAATGTATGTGTCCCTGACTGTTGAGTACAGTTTATCTATAGTATTTAAATATTGGTATCTTGCCATCTTTGTATTCTACATAAAACTTCAGGAATGTAGACATTTGTTTACTATTTCATAATTACATGATTAAGAATTGTTTAGACTTAGCATCATATTGCCAAAATATTGGTTTTATGGTACAGGCTTTTCATTTTATAAACTTAATATATTAAAAAAAACCTGTTAATTGTGTATTTTTTACTTTAATTTATTTGTATGAACACAAATTATAGAATTGTTATGAAATTTCTGCGATGTTTTGATAAACATACATCAATGTAAGTTGGTTTGACCTTGAGGTAATATGATTATTTTTTCTGTCACTGCTGTCTAGTTAGTTTCATATAATTATACTTAGTCACATTGGACAAACACATGTCTGTGGCTGTATATACATGGACACTGTATATGATATCTAATAAACTTTTACTGACTAACTAGTGCGTAGTAGATTCTTTATAGGAAAGTATTGATAGAAAACTGATGTAACTAAATTTCTTCCAAAAAAATGACCTTTTTCTTTTTGACATTTTTGGCTTTGGTAATATCCTATGTCAATGATTGTTCCTACAACATATTACATTTATCATACAAATGTACTCAAAATAAAACTTTAGTTACTAAATACTTACCCAATAAAAATGGACTAATAATTGCATCTTTTAAAAAATTTGGAGTTACCACAGTTTTGCATTCAACCCAAAATATAACAAAGTTATTAGAGTTAATTATCTTACTCATAATTACTGGACCACTGTATAGTTCACGTGAATTATCACCAAAGGATTATAAACAGATACAATAATTCAGACACACTGTTATATATTATATTTTATTGGCATGTCTCGGCTAGACCTGTCATGTACAGTCAGTATTGTGTATTTATATAGTACACTCTGTCATAAACAGGATTTTATGGCTCTGGTAGTACACTAAGTATAGCTGGTACTAATGTATGTCAAATTTGTGAGTCTAATGGTGTGTTGTGTATTTTTTGTTTGGTTGGGTTAAACTCTGTAGCAACTTATAAGTCATTATTGTGGCAGTTAGTTAACGGGCGCGTTGCCTAACGATATCACTATGAAAAAGCGCTTTCTTGTAGCGCTTCTTCTTAGGAAACGGCTTGCTATTAATGTCACAAACCAAGATGGCGGCCTGTGCCGATAAACACTTTTGTGCTTATTGCAGTTGCATGTTTTCAGGGCGATTTCAAACTAAATGAGTCTTTAAAAAGTATAAAATCATTGCAAAAACATATGCTTAAATGAACATTTACAAATATTTATTGATTTCAATTCATCTTTAGTCAGTCAAACATAAAAACCAAAATGTCAGCAAACTGGAAGTTACATTACTGCGGAGGCAGCCATTTTGATTTGTTAAAGCGCTCTCGGGTAGAGAAGAATTTTTTCGCTATGTAGCGAAATGAAGAGATATCTTGTAGCAAGTCGTTTCCTATGATTTGCTACGAAGCGATACCTAGCGAAATGCTTAGGCAACGCGCCCAACCTACTCATTGTTACTGGAAAGGGTATAAAGCTACTACTGATGGGCAGATACTGTTATATGAATTTCAAACTAAACAAAATTATATTTCTCTGCCATTTATTTGAGATCAGTATATGGCAATTTAGTAAAAGTCTTTGCAATTAGAACTCACAACTGATCCTAAAAAGAATTTGATAATTTTTGAAATTAAAATGAATAGTCAAGTATTGGAATGCAATTTACATTTTGGGATGTCTGAAATTTTGCTGTTCACCCCACACCCTCTTTTAAGCCACATGATGGGCATATTCTATGACATAATGACAGCTTGTAAAAGTTATATAACATCATACCCATTATATAAACTAACTCTGGATTAATTAAGGAAATAAAGTATGTTTCATAAGCCTTGCTTTTACATAAGAACAGATATTTTTAGTAATGATATCAAAACAGACCAGAAGGAAAATTAAACATGTTTTTATTAGGATTAGGGCATGACTCAGTCAAACACAACTTTAAATATACTTATTTTCAGGATCAATTACAAAATAATTGAAAACTTATATAAAACTTCACATCGGCAATTAATTATAATATAATATCAATTATAATCTAGAAAAGACAAATAACTTTATTTTGTACTTATTAATTATCAATCATAATTTCCTGACACAAATATATTGCCAGAAAATGCATATATAGATAATACTTCTACATAAATATTGACATAACATTTGAAAACATCATATAAACAAGCAATTGAACTAAATTAATCAATTAACTATATACAATCAATGGGTGGGAGGGGGTGGCAAAGAAAAAATGATGTTTACTCAATGTCATGCAACAAAACTGTGAAGAATTAAAGCCCGGGAATTATCATGAAAATAAGTCCCCATATGACTGCAATAATTCAGCCGGACCGTGAAGTAAGCAAAACGTAAAATACTCTAGATGCATGATGTTTTGATTTACAAATTTTATGTAACAACTTACTAATTCTTTATTTAAAGTATGACCTAATGATTGTAAATAAATCTGTGAATGGCAGGCTGTACTACTTTAATTTCAAAATGTTCTAAACTTAATTGGCCTCGCATTGTAATGAGAATATCTTAAAGCAATTTGGTAAAACCTGTCTCTGCTATTTAATTTACAATGTTGAATATGATTTTTGTTTGTTTTTGTTGGGTTTAATGCCGTAGCAACACATAGTATAGGTCATATAACAGCGGCCAGTCAACCTACTCACTCCTCCTGGAAAGGCTAAATCTCTGGATTTAGCTGTTAACCAACTACTAAGCGCATACTTTGGTCAGTGACTGACAACTTTGAATACGATTTAAAAATCAAATTCTGCTTTAAATTATTTCTACCCTTTATCATTTTCTATCATTTATGATTGGTTAATTAGCATAAAAGATGCTATTCTGTTTAACATGCTGGTGCATTTAAGTCAAAATGTATACACATTTGTATTAACATAATGTAGTGGCCTTGATTTAGGCATTTGAAAGCTGCCTGGCTGGCTCTGTTGGTAGCTCAAAAGTTGAGTTTGATTCCAAGGTGGAGCATACTTTTGAGGAGCATGGTCATGAATTTATTTCTTTGGCCATTCTCCCTCCCACCAATGATTCTTAATTATGGGCAGTTGTCAGTCACTGACAAAAGTATGCACTTAGTTGTTGGTTAACAGCTAAATCCAGAGATTTAGCCTTTCCAGGAACAGTCAGTAGGTTGACTGACCGCCTTTATATGACCTATATAATGTGTTGCTACGGCATTGAACCCAACAAAAAAAAAAAAAATTAGGCATTTGAAATGTTTCATTTTATTTTAAAATTAGTTATTAGTTAAGTAATACATAGTAAGGTGTAACTCGTACACTATAAAAAAGGACTTTGTTGACACAATAAGACTTTTGTTCTTGATGTAAATGTTACATAATCAAGTATACATGCACTATTGCACACCCAACATCATTAAAATGTTTTGTTAATTGTAGTACTATATTTCATTGAGTAAAAAAAATTCTGACAATTGCATCGTTACTATACTATCCAATGAGCGTAAAGCTTTTACTTGTTATTTTATTTATACTTTCAATATACAATAATAATAATAAAATTGTTTCATAACTTGCTTGAATGAACTGACGTCACAAAGATATAGGTCTGTTGTGTATTATTAAGTTTGCAAGTCTACTCTAAGTAATGGCTCTTAATTAGATATTGCTTCTAAGGTGTGAAAGAGATTGTTTGGCTGACATGATGCCTATACATTTGATTTCAAAGATTGCCGTAATATTGGTAATAGTACTTCTCAATTTAATACTTAGTTAATGAAGCCTTGATTGCAATAAAACACCTTGAGTTAATTGATGTATTGTCAGTTGTTGGATAAAGCTTGGAGTTATTGAAATATGTAGTAGCAGGAAGGTGATAGAATGCTTGTTTGTTCATAATGTTGATTTCTGTTTTGTTTTAATTTTTTATATAAGATTGGGATTTAATGATTGCTTTCACTAATAAGGGAAGAATCTGAAAACAAATTGTGTGGATGTGTCCTCAGTCTATGCTCTTTGGAATACTTGGTGCATAGTATTCAAGGCTTTTTAATAGGGGCATGTCCTTTCTGACGCCCTTCTGGTTGGATCTGCCATTATTCATGATAAATTTCCATAATAGGTTTATGTTTACAATGTATATTTAAGCTATTTACTTGTGTTAAAAGTGTACACCTAGCTGTATGATTGCTAAAGGTTGATTGGATGCTAGTGTCTAGTTCTTGTTTTTAAACAATCAGTTCCTGGTCGCTGACCCAATGTGTGAATCCAGCTAAGTGGTCATGATCTAGCTCTGTTTGTAAGTCTCTGTAAAATTTTACTATAAAATATTGAACATGTATATTCTAATGTACTAAAAATACTTTACAGTATAACCCCTGCAGAGCAGCTCTCTACAGAACATATCCTCTGCACAAATACAGCTTTGATATTTCCCTTATGTGTAAATTTAATTGAATTTAACCTCTTCATAGCAACAACCCCTTAACAGCAGCACACTTAGTTCCTACTGGTGGAATTGTACTATATAATACATTTATTTAATTGTATGATGTGAGATGTGCATAGATAATTTTCAGATTCAGAAAAAAATCTACTCATTTAAAAGACGTCCTCTTGTTTAACTTAGCTAGTAGCACTTCTGACTACAATATCTGGGGTCATTGTTTAGTTTCTTGGCCAGACCCTCATACCTTTGTAAACTTTGGTCATGAAATACATTTAACAGCCATCTTACTTCTTAACCTTGTTTCATGTTGGACATTCATCAATCACTGCCAAATGTATATTCTTAGTATTGTTTAAAAGATAAGCTACAGAGATCTTAGCTTTTCTTGAGACAGTGAGTAGGATGACTTAAGCTGCCACAGTATGACTGAAACATTTTCCAAATGCAGTTTTAACTTATTTCATTCTTTGACCTGATCAGATAAGGTACTCAGGGAGATTTATATGGAACTGATAAGTGATTTCAGTTGTTAGAATCGAGTCCATCTTTAAACACCATAACTTTACAAGTAATGAAGAATAAGCCGTAAAAGGAAAAAAATTTTTTGAAGAAAATGAAATTTAAAATTGTAAAAACAAAACTTAAACCATTCCAAAGTTATTTATAATGTATAAACTTGGAGTAAGGGGACAACTGATCTTTTGTTGAACTTTTGACCATCCATACTTGATAAGTGTGCTAATTATAGAAAAAAGCATTTTAAGTATACATACAAATATTATGTTTTATTGACATAGGCAATTATATTGGTCTCTGAATCTGACATCATCTTGTTTTGTTTATGATTGTTTATCATACTAATCCAAAATAATAGTTTGAGATAAATACAGAAAAGCCCCACTTTAAGGACCATCACAATCAGTGTCCTTAATAGCAAAATGATCCTAATAGAGGGACCTTTTTCTTTTTAGATTAAGCATTTAGGACCTGACTGTTGTGAGTCTGTACCATCACATGCGATACTTAACTTTTTGAAGGAAATAAATGTATATAATAAGATATAGAGCTTCACATTATTAATACCGTTTGAATTAATAGTATCGTTGATTGCTTTCGGCGCGATATGACCTTTTTGTGTTGGTGCGCCGTAAAACCCAAACAAACAAACAAACAAACCTGACTGTTGTCAAATGTTGCATGATTTTGCAATAAACAAGGTGGTCTATACAGCAGAATTCTTCTGTATCTATATGAACAATAATTAACATCATACATGTACCAGCTTATTCAATTACAAACCACTTCATAAACTGTTAAGCCATAGCTATCTTTCAATTAAATGTATAGATTAACTTAGTTATACTGTAATTTTTATTGTAATATAGTACTAGACTATTTATTATTGTATTAACTTCAGGTGTAATGATTAAAACATGGCCTAGTGTTATAAAAGTTAAGAACAAACTCCATGCTCAAATCTCAGATTTTGTTTTTAGTGGTTTTCTTCAGAAATGATTTGAATTTGTTTGTGTTATGATACTTGCCAGTTAGGATTAAAAAAGCCTTAGAAACTAAAAATCTAAAAAAAACAGCTTTTAAGCTCTGTGGTAGGTCTGCACTGTTGATATTTCTGATATGTTTGCTTACTGTACATCTTCTTTTAAAACATTACTTAGTTTTAAGCATGTAGTTTGATCTCCACTAATATAAACTCAGGCTTAGTTCTTGTACCAGTGTTAATTTACAATATTGATCCGTCCAATTTAATTTATTTGTTTTGTTTTTATTTTTTGTGCTGATATTAAAATATTGTCTTGTAATTTTGAATTTGCCTTGATGAGTAAAATTATCCATTGTAACAGGCTTATTATACTTAACAAATACAGTTTAGTTCCATTGAGTCTGTTAAAGACCATCAAAATTAATAGTCTTAATATGCAGTAGAATGGTTTTATTTTAGGGATCTGTTCAAATTAAGCATTTGGGACTCAGTCAAATATTTTATGATTTTTTGCATTAGCCCAATTGTCTTTACAGTGGATCTTAACTGTAACTTATACTTGTATTTGTTATGTTTTGTTGTGAATTTAAATTGGCACAAGTTTAGATTTTTTAGCATCAAATCTGAAGTGCATATTGCATATCATGAGTTACATGATTTTGTTAAATTTTTTTAACTGTAGTGGTGTATACAATAACCTTTCTGACTTAAATACTCACTTCACTTTTTCTGTGCTTGACTTCTATAAGAATAGATATGCATATTTATTTATGTGGGTTATAGAACAAATATTGTGTATTTAAATCAACAGGGTTAATTGATGTGCAACTGACAGCTGAATAGAATTTAACAATACGTACCTCTAAATGAGTGATGACATTTTATTCTGTCAAATAATTTATACATAATTATATTCGGCTAGCCTGTATTTTGACTATCTGGCTATGTATGACTTAATTTATTTTTCTTGCACAGTGTGTTGCAAAAGCACTTGTCTGTGTTTGAATTCAATAAGTAGGCAAGTTGACTGCTAGTAGACTAGAAATTGTGTTGTTTTATACAAAATCATAATAATTTTATTTGCTTATACATGGAAATGTATTATGTTTAAGTATTATCTTTTTATACTATTTATGTATTATTTAGTTATTTAAGTTATAGATTTTTGCTTTATGTTGTTTGTTGTATGTATGAAAATTGCCCAAAAACTTAATGTTTCTTAAAGATTGTATTATGTTGAATCAGTATAGAGAATTTGTCATTGAATGACTTAATAATTTATGTGCAACACTAATTTTATACTTCAGAATTTCATAGTTAAGAATTTCTAATGAATAAAGGAGAAAATACAAAAATCTGTTTGTGCAAAACTAGTCTAACTACAAAGTAATTAAAGACTAGGGGCCCGTATTATCAAATGTCTTACGATTGATTTCAGTTGTATATCCTATATATTGTTAAATTATCGTAAGATTTTTTATAATATGCTGACCAGATGTTGATCAGCATTGTTCTGACTCATTGATGTGATCTTTAGAAAAAAGGAACTTGATTTCTTGTGTTTATACACAATTAATCTATATTTGAGTTGATATCAGTATGTTTACATGAAGTAGTAGTGGATTGATGGAGTTATAATTTTTTTCATGGGTTAAACTCAAAGGACTATTAAAATTTAATGTCTCCAATAATAGTGGAAAAAACCAGATATAGTGAGTTTTGGATTATGTCCATAGCACTACTCTTCTATTGTTATGTATATATATTGAAATCAAACTGAACCAGTCTTCACTACAAATTTTCATCAGTACTGGACATTCAGTCCAGCAAAATGGACTTTTCACGGGACCAAAGTAGAGTTTACTCGACCAAAAACAGTTTATTTATATGTTTTAATATGCAGTCCATTTTAATTATCCTAGAATTAAATAAACAATACATTTACAAGTAATGTTTTTTATCCACCATGGGAATAGATGGCTATAAGAAGGACCTCTCACATTCTAAAGCCACTGGATCGATGGTCATTTTGTTGGACTTGGTCCATCAGGGTGCAAACAAACTGGAAAAATCATGGAAAATGAGATTTTTCTGGAAAAATCATGGAATTATGATTTTAAGGAAAATATCATGGAAAAGTCATGGAAACTTAGAAAACATCATGCAAAATGTTTAATGTGTCATGGAAAAACTATTATATGTCTATTTTATTTCAACCCATAAAAATGAATGGAAAAAAATGAAATCAAACATAAATCTCAACTTTAAATTTTGGGTGAGAATTGCACTCTTGGGTACGAAAATGAGAGTTTCATTACTACACCATTTCAAAAATTTAATTGTACTTGTTTTGGGTTCTGTGTTTCTGTTGTATCATGGAAAACTGAGAGGAGTCATGGAAAAATCATGGAAAAGTCATGGAATTTTGGTATTCAAGATCTGTATGAACCCTGTCCATGGTCCACTGGCAAAATTCGAAGACTGAACTGGAAAATTTGTTTTATTTCTTGCAGTATACACACATTCTTTAACTTGTATGTATCACATTTTTTTCATGCTATTATCCATATTATCATGAACTATATTTAAATGTTTTGTCTTGTCTTGTTGTATTTTTATATAAAAAACTATTTTGACTGTTTTTGAATGAGATGCTGTTTATTAAAACATAATTTTAAGACTTAAATGATGTTGTTGTCTGTATTTATTATTGTGCACTAAGCCCCAGAGATTGTTTTTGTACTAGGGGTGTAACAATATGGTAAAAACCGTATTGCAATATATTGCAATATGCAGAACCCGTATTGCAATATGTACCGGTTTTTCCCTTAGACTTGCAAAGCATTAATTAATGCATGTACCTCGTCCTAATTGGATCAGCATAGCACGCATATGGGTATTTTCAAATGATCTCTTATCCAAATGTTTGAATTACAAATGTAAAATGGTCTGTATGTTAGAAAAATGTGTGGTTTGAAACAGACTCTTGAAGATATTTTTCTTTCAATTGACTAAGTGTTTAACCTTTAAAAGCACAGTAAGAGTATTTCAAGTATTCAATTCATTTGAACATTTGTTTAAACATTTAACTATCAGATTCTGATAAAAACAAGCAGTATGACACTTAACTACAAAAACCGGTTCAAGGAAAAACGAACCGGTTAAAAACCGTTAGAACTCATATTGCAATATTAACCGGTATGTTGGTTAACCCTTAGTCTGTTACACCCCTATTTTGTACAGTATAGAAAGAAAGTGATTATGGCTCACTTACCCTGACATTGGTCCTTGGGCTGAAGCCATGAGATCAATACCTAAGCAAGTGTGCCAATATCTATCTTAAGTGACAAGTAATTAGATGTCATTAAACAAGAAAGTGTCACACTAATTACTTGCCAATTTACAGCATGATTAACCTCTGTTTCTGCCTTTTTTTCTCTAAAGTACACTGATGAGATGCTATATTGGCTGAAGTAATCAAAACATTTTGCCACAAAAAACATGTACTCTTCAACTGAGAACATGATTGTTGTTTTTTTTTCAGAAGTTTCTATATCTAGATCAAGATGTTCTAGATAGCATCACGTTGTTAATCACATGTGGTCACCAAGGACTTCACGATTTAGAAAACGTTTTCTTTGATCTACATTCTTGATCAAACAATGCTTTTCATTTAAACCTCAGAAAAAAAACAATTCCATCAACAACAGTAATGCTGCTATTGACATCTGGTAATTGTTGTTATATGTTGTTGGCAAGCTTGGTGTTATTTTTGTGTGAATGTTGAATTGACACAATAATTACCATGTAATAATTTTATTTGTTGAGTCTCTATAATTGTATGTGGGTGTCAGAGAATGTAATAATTGTGTGCATTCTTAGAACCGTAGACTTTCGTACAGGGTGGTTTACCGACAGATGTTGTATAGACGATGGCAGGCTTTAGCTACCAGCTGGTCTTACGATCATGTTCTCAAAAGAAGTACCAGTGTAACCAAACTAATGGATTGTTGCAGATAAACCAGGGATGGCCATGAATGGAATAGATGAAAGTTTGCAAAGATCATCCATAGACATCATGTATACTCAACAAAATTTCCTACTCCACATTTTTTAATACCTACTATTTCTTTACGTTTAGTCGTAATTCATTAAAACAAATCTTGAATTACTGTACGCTACTCAGAAACTGCTCCTAAAATTGATTGTGACACACTAGTTGGCAAGGTTCATGACTCACACGCCTTTCATGATTTTTGGTCTGCCAATCGCTACCAACAAGTAGAATGCATACTTAACTACACATACTTAGTTTTTAAGTACAGCTTCACTTTAAAACTCGAAGCTATATTTATGGTGAGGATGTCAATAGATGATAGATAGCGAGCTGTTGGCACAAGGTGGACACACCTGCCATTAAATTAGAAGTTGCAGTCATCACACCATGACAGGAAACCTATTACTAATGCATGCAGTGCATTCTAATGGATCTACGATAAAAAGGCAGTAAAAATAAAGAATGTTTTAATACTTCAGTGTATTGTAGAAATATAAACCGATAAGTGATTGTGGAGTTAACCCGGGTCGATAGCGCAGTTGGTAGTGCGCCAGGATTTGGAATCTCGTGCCCGAGGGGGTGTTGGTTGGAATCCCACCCTTGGGAGGTAATACCCTTCCATGAAAATTTGGCAATAATGTCGATTTTCCTCCATTGATTAGATAATATGGAGAAGTTTCCGGCCTTTTGGAAGGGTAGGTGAGTACTGGTTATAGACAATGGTCCAGGAAAGCTATGTTAGATGCGCTGGACGCCGTAAAATGACCTAAATTGTGTTGAAACGGCGTTAACTCCAATAAATAAATAAGATTGTGGAGTTAAAAAAATTGTTAAGTATATACGACCAGGGCATTAGTATAGAACTAGGCAGTGAAGATCTTTGAGAAAAAAAGATGATTTTTTATACCAATATTGATTCCATAGTCGACGGAATTTCCGAGAGCGTGTCAAGATACTGTTAAATGGCTATTAAATAGTATTCCCATTATATTGCACCATAAAGTATAGATAAGTACCATTCTTATAGCCATAGGTTATCAAGGTTCTCCATCAAGGAAATGGTTATATTAGTTCTTGATGTGTTGAGAAATTCATTACAAATTCAATCTACATGTATATTTTATTAAAATCCGCGTAATTGTATCATTGCGCGTCTTCACTCGATGTTAACTGTTAATATTATGCCTCAGTCCAATAAAATCGTGGCTTGTTACGGACCCGTACGTGCAGACAATCAAAGGCCTCGGGAAGCCTTGCGTATCAAGGTGACGGTACGCACATTGTACAAAACAACACACCCGTACCGAGCCGTAGCTGGAAGATATGCATGTTTAATCCATACTCGGCCACGATTTTATTCACGATTTGACTCTGAAACTGATACGTGTATCCTGGGCTCATCTCACGGACCCTGGTAAAAACGTAACATTCTGTACGGGTACGCTAGACTTCGTGCGGGTCCTTGCGGAGCTTGATCGCACGGCGCCCGTACGTTGCCCTCACGGCTATTTTTATGTTTATGGGCTGTAGCTTAAAAGGATGCACTTTGAAATCAAGTATTTCCATCATGTTCCCGTCTATTCAAACAAACTTGATTTTATCATTAGTTCATTACAATACTAGTTCACCAATCTTAACTTTGGACAGAAGCAATGCAATCACAACTGTGATATTTGTAATTAATCCTCGACTAGGCCAATCATATACACTTATACGAGTTCTTGATAATTACAGTTGCTAATAATCTGATCGTTGTACATCATCGACAAACACGAAGGTTTCTTTCGTCTCACTGCATTTCATATTTTGTATTTCATATTTTGTATTTCGTATATCGTATTTCATATTTCTTATTATATTTTGTATTTCATACTTTGTAGTTCTTATTGATTGTAATCTCAATTTGAGAAGTTTTAGGACACCGAACCGTTGTAATTAAAGTGGCTATAACAATAACACTTTTATGTTAATAAAGGAATATTGGAATAGTAGTTTTCTTGTAGCGCAGACACTTTGGGATTCAAAGCCCACCAAAAACGGTCTTTTTCTCGGGATATGAAAGTGCTTAATTCCACCAAAGAATTAGTTAAACTTTTCCAAAGCGGTGAAATTTTCTGTTGCGCAATTCGTCCGCTTTACAATAAACAGAGTGCAACACTATTCAACAAAATCACACCGCTAGACAGTCAGGTCGCCACATTGCATTTAAAACTAATTAACAGTTATCGTCTACTACATGACAATATGCTATAAGCTTTGAAGTTTATTCTAATAGTTTTAAGCTTGATTGTGAAGCAAGTTTCGTACAACATAGATTCTTCACTTTCAAGCCCGCTTCCTCGAACACAATACTGAGTTTGTAGGATAAAGTTTCTTGCCCGCGGAAACTACGGGGTATGTTTTGGATTGGATTCGAACCAACGCGGACCTGGCTATCCAATGATTATCAGTCCAACATCGTAATCAATCGACCGCTGCATACAGTATATTACTGAGCTTAGACTACGGTCAAACTTGATATATGAAACAGTTTTTAAACATAAATCCTATTGACGAAACAAAGCTGAATACTTGAAAAAATTCAAGAATGATAAGAAGAGGCGATTTTCCAAACGGTACCGTTAAACTCTAAAAATTATTCATTTGGTCAATAACTTTATAAATGAGAATATAATTACAACTAGTGGCCAATTGAATGAACTACGGCTTTCCATACTCTTCAGGGAAATTAGTACCTGCTTCTTAATGGTCTTAGATCAAATAAGATAAAATGTACTTCAGTAAATATGATAATGGTGTTACTCGGCATGCGTCGATATCATTTATAATTAATACGGATGAGAAATATAAATAAAATTGATAGCATGCTTAGAAAACGTGTTACATATACGAATAATGGTGAGGTTTTTACAGAATTTCGATATTAGTCCCCGGATGTTTGGTTTTATGATTAACCTCAAACGTAAAAAATAATAAACTGAAGTATTATAGGTATGAACTTGTTCGGATTAAAGTATTTCTCTTTGAGTAATTTACACAAGCAACTGTATTTGAAATATCAGAATTTTTTTATACTCGTAGACTTTTATTACATGAACTATGTGTTCCAAAACATTTGTGGCAATAATCAATTCTATGGGATAAACAAAATGTTAGGCAAATTTAATTTATAAATAGAATAGCTGGATGTACTACAGATGCAGCACTTGATGCCAGTTGTCATCACACCAGTGCATTTCTTTTACATAAAAAATACAAAAAGGTTATCGTAAGTGATTTTCATAAATTTGCTTTTTAAAGTCAGAAGGATTATACACCTAACAATGATATGATACTAAAAAAGTATTCAATATTCTACATAATTCAATAATATTTGGAATTGATTTGTCGAAAAATGACCGTATTATTAAAGTTTCTTGCTTTTGACTTACGATGATTTCCATCGTAAGATTTTTTGTGAAATGCGCCACAGGAAAATCTCGTTCCATGAGTTTACATAAACTGCCGTAGGCGTACATTTTACATAACTGTATAAATTACATCACTCTTGTACCAGGATTAATTAATCTCGCTTGGAAGAAGAAATGCACTTAAATTCTGTCCAGATTAGTTATTATTGTTATTCTCGAGTGGAATTTATATTGTCGCCAGCGTACACGTAATGATATTTATAGTGGTTATTCAATGAACAGCCCATTTTAATGCAGGCATTGTTTTGTCATTATGAACATCTTGCTGCAACATACCATCATCAACAATCTCCATAGCTTCGGGTACAATAAAGACAATTAACTTTAAAAACAACTCAATTTACAATGAATGTAGAATGTTCTGGAATCTTCGAGAAGAAAAGTCACATGGTTGAAACTGATGTCTACACTGAACAAACAAGATCTTGTACATTAACTGGAATCAGTGATTGGTGACTTACTGGATGTTGAAGATTACGTCAACTTAACTGACATATAAATACCTTGGTCTTCAATACTTATTGGAAATATCACATCAGGAAACCATATCTCTGTGACTCTATAAGGTGAGTTCTCTTCATTAATTCATAAACAGTTGTTGGTCTTTTATAGTAATAATTATAATATATTACAACGAATTGATGTTTTTTTAATTTGAATATTTTACAGTTTGTTTTTGTTAATTATTTTAATATTTTACATGGATTTACATACTGAAGCAAACCTATTGTTTCATGTTAATGTATAAATCGATGCAGATGTAACTGACTGATTTGTTTTCATTATTATAACATAGATTTATATACAAGTTCATAATCATATGCTCGGAAGCACACCTTATTTCCATGTTATTATTATTATTATTATGATGATGATTATTATTGTTATTATTATTATTACATACCACATTTGTACAGCGCTTTTTCATATTGAAATAAATTCAAAAGCGCTTTATAATCATACGCATACTTCATGAATGAATGATAAAAAAATGGTTAAGAGACAGATTTAAGAAATACAAAACATAATTTGTTTTTATATAATTGCGTAACTGCTTAAAATAAGGGGTCACTTTAAAGGTGATGTTTCGACACCTTTGGGGATGTATTAAGGGTCCTTTAGAGGTGATGTTTCGACACCTTTGGGGAATTGTCTGGTTAACTGTGGCGTTATGTTACACTATTCAGGACAAGTCCGGTTAACAGTAGCATCATGTTATACTGTTCAGGACAACAATTTTAAATATCAAATTAATAAAAACAAATGTAAAAATAAAGTCAAATCATGAACTAAGATTAGTATAGGTCTTATAAACTTGATATATGAAAACCAAATGCATAATCACACTATATAACATCATGCGTAATGATTTTTTTTGTTCTGTGTTATTTTATATATTTATGGTGGAGGGTTTTTACTTATTTAGTTTTTATCATTTATCTTTTGTACAACGCCATTGAATATGTAATATAGAAATAGGCGTTTAATCAAATGAAGAAGTTTAGTTTAGTTTAAGTAATAGAATAAATACTGAGGAAAACTAAGCTTCTGTGATCGATTTAGTAAGCATAGTGGTTAATAATCAAGTATATATTTTACAAGTATTTATAGACTGGGCACACTTGAGTGTTCCCGGAAGTGCATTTCACAGGTTTGGCGCCACGTGACTAAAACTACGATTGCCAAACGTAACTGTTCTAGACCGCGGCACTGTAATAAATAGTGCATTGCTAGAACGGGGAACTCTATTGGGTTTGTAAATAGTTTGTATGTTAGGCTGCATAAAGCTGTCACTGGTAGATTTTGCCACACATATTTTTTATCATGTATACATGTTTATTGGTTTCTAACTTTAATGATCAAATGTGAGTAAAGAATGTTTATGAAAATCTCTCAATGCACTTTTAACACACAAGTAAACAATGACTATTACTGTAACATAATCATATGAGTCCATGAGCATTTTACTACGTCGCTGAAGTTATGGCACCTGGTTTTAGGACTAAATTAATATTTTACTTTTCGCTATAAAAAAATTGCTAGCCAAAATAGCAACTTGTGGCCACGATTGCTAGCAAAGATTTTTTGCTAATTTCAGCGACGTCATTTAACTTACTATTTATTTATACAACTTATACAGTAACTAACGCCTAAACAACCAGCCATGGAGGTAGCGCCCCACTCAGATTTAGTAGTGTGTTGTAACATAAAATAAAGACACTTGTTTTGTTGTGCATATTTAATAACTCGTGCCATTTGAAGCACTCAATATTCAATTATGGTACTTCAAAACTTGTGCCTCTGTTTTATTCAACAACAAAATATAAACGACTGTATGTTATTGTTTTAATTTATGCATATTTTCTTAGCAAATACATTGCATGTTTCATGGTTTAATTCTAATGCGCACTCTGGAATTTAGAACAATTTGACGACAAAAGATAAATATTTTATTATCTAAGTGTTTGCCGTGATATAGAATTTTCTAATAATCCATAAAATTGTAGCCATAGTTATTTCTGAATACGTCAAAATATACCGAAATTTGTGGAACTATTTGCATTTATTGATTCGAATATTATACAAAACCCATGGGTCTATATTTACATAAGATTTAAGTTACCAGTCCTGCGTTCAGTTACCGCGAACGTTACAAAACGTTCCGATACATTCGGAACTCATCGGCCATTCGCTGCGAATAATCTCGGACATATTTAGACGCTATTTTGAAACTACCGGTGTTTAAGTAAACACATATATGATCGTTTAGGCATTGAGTGATGTTTCGTTTTTAGTCCGTAAATTTTAAAACATCACTCATTGCCTTAACGATCGCATATTTGTGTATTAGATTAGATTATTCGCAGTGAATGGCCGAGGAGTTCCGAATGTATCGTTATGTAACGTTCTGTAACTTTTAGTGTAATTGAACACGCTACAGATATAGTGCGTACAAAAAAATAAAACACTGTTTATAAAAACAATAGAATGAACTGATCCACTATAGTCCGATTTTATTCGATGAGCCGTGACAGGTTGGAAGAATCCAATCATATCCATGACGATAGGTATAACCGTAAATACTACACTGAAAATCAATACAAACTATAATATAATATCTCAAGTATAAAGACACACGATAGAGTGGCGCAACAAAATTGTCCGATATAGCGCAGTCGGTAACCAGTCGATTACATATGCCTCGTGCTTTAATTTTACACCAGTGGTTCGAACCTCGCCGCTTCCGTATTTTTTTGTATTTTTTATTAAATCGGGCTTAGTTGTATCATTTAATATACTTAGTGTCATAATTTTTTTTTTCATTACTTTTTATTCTATTTTATAATTTCTTTATTTTTGTATCCAGCAATTTACCTAATAGTAGTGATACATGTATATTAAATATTCGGCTTTACTTGCAGTGGCTGTATTGAAAATAGGCAAGGATCCTATCTAACGAGAGTGCCGAAGTTATCTACATCCCATTCTGCTTTTCTTTGTTATTAAATGCATGTACAGTTTACACAATTGCTTCGGAATCATTTTGATAAGCAACACTTGACAGCTTAGTGTACAACATCGCAGCAATAACTACGCACAAACTCGGACTAAAGTGTTTATTCAATATTCTATATGTATGTGGCTTCATGCTGCACAGAGATTTCGAGTTGTACGTTTCCATGATGTCAAAAATAAAAACAAAAAATAAAAATAAACGAAACCAAGCAGAATTCGAACCCGGGGTAACAAAAGCCATGTATTTCAACCCAAGTGTTATACCGTCACGACCACGGAGACATCTTAATCGAAACAGCATAATTGTAATTAAGACAGTAATCACATGGTAGGCTAAATAAGCTGTACTACCTTTTTGTAGGAATGTTCCAAAAATCTATAGATACAAAAGTGCAGTCACGGCTCACCGAATAAAATCAGACTATACAGGGGATGCTCAGGGTAACAATAACATGATACAATTTTAACATATTTTATGAGTGTCGTGTTGGTGTAATGGTATGGCGTTCTACCGTTACAAACATGATTGACCAAGGGGTGGTGGTTTATCCACCATTCTTATTTTTACAACTTTTATTTTTTAATACTGCCTACCTCTGGAATGGATTGTTTCAATTTTGATGTTAACCCAAACACGTTTTGTTTTTTGTACGCTCTATGTTTACATATGCAAACATTCATTTTTATTCTTCGTCGGATTATTGTTACTTCAAGTTCTGCACTTTCTCATCATAATTGTATACATACGCGCGTGTATTTATGCGCCATTGCCTATATAAAAATTCATGTTTTTTATAACAAATATAAAATGTTTTATTTTCTTGTTTACATCTATATTAACATGAAAACTGTTGGCTACATGCTTCGTGTTTTTTTTAAATATCTACCTATCTATAAAGATGCAAAAATTTTTTAATCACATTGCATGTTACATAGTAAAGCTTTATATACCCACATAAAAAGCGTTATAATCGTAGGTATGTTTTAAATATCTTTGAATTATAAATGATGTTTAAGACGTCTGAATATAATTTGGCATCCTTACTGGTGCATTCCTTATGCATTAGTCTGAGGTGAAATAATTAAAAAGTATATCATATCCCATACATAACTACCTCAATGAATAACAACTCCTTTGAACAAATTATAAAAACACAATTCGTTCAGAGATTGAGACTCTACGCAAATGTTTGAAATCTAAACTTTGTAAAGAATGTAATCATTATGGAACTACAGTAAACTTCCGCTATAAAGACCACCATGGTTACGGCAAAATCACGCAATTTTTCTAAACTGTCCCAAAATATTTGATATAAGAAGAAATCCTCATAGACTGTTCCACTATCAAGAACAATGATTTTAATGGTCATTATGGTAGAGTTTTACTGTAATGTAGTGATTTTATAGACAACCAATAGCAACGGTAAATGATATGATGCTACGGAAACTAAGACCAGTCTGTTAACAAAATTATGTAATTATCTATTTTTTCTTAAGTGCATAAAGCTATAACCGACGGTACTCAATCAAGTCATTGTTTCAACAGTATTTCATGAGCATTTTACTTACGAACTTATTTTACAAGGATACACTTAATATCTCTATATATATCACTGGAGATGTGATGCGCAATAATCAACAGTTTTCTGTTTAGTCTCGCGTAGGTATAATTGAAATCTGTGATTTCATAGTCACGTGGTATTTCCACCGTGTATGTGGTCGGAGACAAAGGAGACACTCGGTATATAAGCAGTAGCAATTTTCTATTGCGAAGATATTAATTTTAATATCCTTATGAGTCTTGTGTTATCGTTTAAACAGATTTTAACAAAACGTTCTTACTCTGCGGTGATACGTAATCTTGAACATGAAGACAATGCCAATATTTTGTTTTGTATATTTAGTTAATGTAGCTACAGGCATGATCTGTTAATTATATCTTAATACACCTGAAATAAGCAATAGTTTTTTTCCTAATAAACTCACAGAAGTATGTTTAATGTCTTTATTTGCGAGAACTTTTTAACAGTCTTTCCCTTTAAATCATCTATATCTGCCAAGTCAATTATACATATGATGTTTCCCACCATTGATTGTCATAGTTCGGAAGAAATATCCCATTGTTTGTTGACTAGTTATATTCCCTTGTTACTGAAATATGACAACAAAAATACTCAATACGTCAACCCAATGTTCAATCCATTTCTAAGTGCAGGCGAACTAATCACACCTTCCTGCATCACGTAGAGAGAGTTTCCAAGCAGATACGGTATCTCGAGTATTAAAGGTACTTGTTCACAGGTTTAGATTATTTTTTCAATAATTTCAAAATACCATTCAGTGTCTGAAATTGTGTCACAAAATTAATTCTTATTATTTTAGGACAGACAGACCTATATGTTGCAAGAATTATACAATAAAAGTCACAAAAATGCATCATTTGTAGTTGTATGTCAATTTGCACTAAATTGTCATTATCAGAACACTACTTTCCTGCTTTCAAAAATATTTCCATACAATTTTAAAAGTTTTAGAAAAAAAGTTGATATTTAAGTTGAAATCTGTGGATGAGTACCTTTAAAGTTTACAATACAATTATATGTCACCAAATGTAAAAGCCTTCCAGTCTGACATAATCATGATCAAATAGCACAGAATAGCACAGAAAATATTATGTTCACCGATTATGATAAAAGTTGGCAGGCAGATACCTTCATGCCTCTTGTTTGTTTTTCTGGTAACCTTAGCGACGTTGTCGTTTTATTCTCGACGTCATGGACGTCACAATGGTTCGCGCTATAAACAGGTATGCAAGTACCATAAACCCACATATTTAGAGTATTGAATGTCCAAGGCTAATGATAATTATACCAAACTGTTTCTGAAATGTTTTTAGCGTACTATTGTTTTGTTCCGATTATCTAAATATCACGTCACTCGTAAAGATTGTACATTTCATCACTAAATTCAGGGTTTTCACGTCTAAAAGTTTTCACCAATTGCCGAGTTATAACGTTTATTTTCATATTAACGCAGAACGGTGGACAAATTCTTACCGCGTCAGCGCAACGTAATATTAACGTCGTTGTTATGAAGATAATTTTACTTTGAACGCGAAATTGTGAAAAACTGAGAACGCTCACTTTCCTTTTTTACTTCATTAAAATGACATAAAAAGTGTGTACTTTTCAAAAATCGCGGTCAGAATATGTCCAAGATGGCGTAACTAATTGAAACGAGTAGCAACACATTTTGCATGGTTCGAATGAATTGATATAAAAGTGTTGAAAAATAAATAAAATAAGCTGGATATATTCCGAGCACGAAGTATAATTCTTCAAAAATGGCTTTTACGTTTTAGTTGCTAAGTTGAGATTTAAAAGTCCTGTTTTACTGTTATTTCCAAGTCAACATGCATACTTGACTATGGTAATACAAACTTTGCCATCAAATTGTACAATGTGCTATGAAGATGTTCTGACAATGTTCATTCAAAGTACTCGCCATAATTCTGGGAGTCCAGTTCTTTGATTATTCTTATACGTCCAACGTGGCCTGACAAAATCCTTTAATCGGTGTGATTTATTAAGAATTTGTCAATATCGTGTGCTATATCCTGGTGCTTGTTTAACAATTGAAATTCACACGTAGAGATCTTCTTAGAACAAGGCTATTCATATCACTAAATAAATATTTGTAGTTTCATGTCAATATAGTGTAGCTTGTGGTCTTATTTCCGCAATACACGTAGAACTCTAAAAGAGTACTTATGTCTTGGTGACCAGGTCGTTACTTGGACTCTTTAACTATAAACGTGTCAATATCAGATTATAATAGTGTTTAATGCCATAATCTCATATTAACAAATGGTCATTCCTGACCACTTCGAAAGTGTCTGTAGAAATCAGTAAAATTCTACAGTTAATCCGCAATAATCAGTGATTGTGGCTTCATGCAGCTTTTTGTGAACCTTTAATAGATGGATAAGGACAGCCGCAATTCCGACCCCATTCGTGCAATGTTCATACGTATCTACCTGGTAATGTTCATACGTATCTACCTGGTAATCTCATCCGTGAATATGAGACAACGACATTATATTGTTTAGCTTTAATGAAATATACAATTGAGTTTAGCATTGGAGGTACCAATAGCAGTAAAATCAATTGCAGTTATACTGTAGTAATATGTCTGATACATGTACATGTACTAGAAGTAGTATTCCAGCATTCTTTACACATATCCTATTTCTTTTCAGAAACAGAGACAGCGACTTCGACCACCAGCATTCTAAACACATATTCTATTTCTTTTCAGAAAAAGAGACAACGACTTCTTCCAGACATTACTTTATTGACAATACAGCTAACACTATGAGTGAGATAGAAGCAGAACACTTAAACGTGATGTTTAATCCCACATTAGCTGTACCAATATTTGGTTATACATTACCTCCATTGGCTGTGTGTGTTTTAGTTATTAATGTTTTAATGGTGTGGATTCTTCTACAGAAACAAATGAGATCACCAGTCAATGTATTACTTGTCTGTATTGCCGTTTCTGACACTCTTGCCATCACACTACCGGCGATTCCATTTACGTATTTCTACACACTTGGGTACTACGAAGAATTTGTGCCATTTGCTTGGTGTCGAGTATTCTTCTACTGTGTTCACGTATTTCCTCTTCTGTGCAACATGTCTTCACTATGGGCAACTGTAGCACTTGCCACAATGAGATGCTACTGTGTATGGCGACCACTTCATGCTAAGTCTAAAATCACCACATGTCGTACTTACTTTATCATCATCTTCGTGTATGTACTTTCTACGCTGGCTTATGCTCCATTGATGTTTGAATATACGTACACACCACTCACAGCCTCCTCTGCGTACGGACAAAATTCAACCGTACTTTCTTGCCATATGCAGAAAGCCCAGACGCATACTTCCGTCGTATTCTGTAAGTTTCATACGTGGGTTCAGATCATAATGACGTCATTGTTGCCATGGTTTCTGATAACATTTCCTGATTTTGGCCTCCTCTACAAACTGAAGAAATCAGACGACGAAAGGAACGCTCTGAGTGGCAACGAAGATGATGTCGGCGAGAAAGGAAAATCGGTGTCACTTACATCTAAGTCTAGAAACCACGCGGTTGGCAGACGTAGGACCACTTTGATGGTATTTTGTGTCGTCAGTATGATATGGTTAGTTGAAATTCCTTTTGCTATCAACTTTACGATGTATATGTCCCACACTGATGGAAATCTAATGCGCTCACGAGTGAACGACAACGTCGTCATCGTCTTTTTGCTGAAGTACATCACGTATCCAATTGTATTCCTTATCTACTGTTTCATGAGTAAAAAGTTCAGAGATACTTTCTGCAATAATTTTTATTGTACAAAAAAGGGAGGATACTCTCCATCATCATCTCGGAGATCGTACTCACATTCAAAAGAGAGTTACCGCAGCTCATGTAAGAGTGCGGTTACAGAATCAGCCTGATAGGGTTGTAATAAGAGCTACAGACTTGTGCATAAATTTTGTTCATTGAAAAAGTTTATCAGTGAACTCCTTCGTGTCTGATGGACGAAAGACCAAAGACTGCTTACAGGCAATATAAAGAAAACAACCGAAGCATCAAAGATAATTCGAAGATTCCATTCCGTATTATTTATAAGCTGAGACAGGTTGGGAATATTTGTCAACTACATTTACTATATCTTAATGTACTATTGAGTGCTCAAACGTTGTTATGAGATAGACTGTCACTTGATAGAGTTGAACTTACAAACTGGCTTGTTCAGTCATCACGAAAACAATTTATATATGTGTGTTGTTTAGATTTCTATGTTTTATGTTGTTATTTGTGAACTGAAATAATATCAACATTTTTGGACAAAACCTGACTTATAAGGGGGATGTAAAAAGGTTTATTTACTATGTTATAATAATAATAATGAAAATCAAGAATTTATTTTTAAGAGGCTACACATTTGGATAAATCCAATCTCCAAGATATGCTGTTCACGAATTGCACACAGGCCTTTATTCGTGATGAACAATGTCACAAAAAAACCCTTAAACCCGAGACGATAGCGCAGTTGGTAGCGTGCTGGGATTTGGAGTCTCGTGTCCCGAAGGGGTACGGGTTCGAATCCCACCCGGGGAGGTTATACCCTTCCATGAAAATTTAACAATAGTCATTTTTCCTCCATTGATTAGATAATATGGAGAAGTTTCCGGCCTTGTGGAAGGGTAGGTGATTACTGGTTATAGGCAAGGGTCCAGGAAAGCTATGTTAGATGCGCTCGACGCCGTAAAATGACCTAAATTGTGTCGACACGGCGTTAAACCCAGTAAAAACCCCCCAAAAAAACCCCAAAACAGCTCTGAATTTTTGGTGTTAACATAACCAAATTAAGGGTCCTCTTTGATAAAAGCTACCTATAGTCAAAGTGGGTTATTCTTAAGGCAATGACTACATGTATAAATGTCTCTATCCATTTATCCATTTACAAGTTACAACTATTGAAATAGTTCACTGCAAACATCAAACCATATATGATAATTAACCTGCAATTTACACACAGTTACATGTATAGTGATGTATCTTTATAAATATGATTACATTTGGAGTGATAACAAGTGCTAGAAACCTTGATAATTCTTCGAATATTAATGTAAAATTAACGGTAAATGTAGGCCTTAATTGGCGCTATAGTCATAGATCACTGTTAAAACTGACCAACCAGCGTCATGTTGATGTTTGACCGAGTTTATTACTGTGAAACTTATATCAGGATAATTAAATTACAGCCTCTGTAATAAGAGTGATATTTATAAGGCGGTAATCGTACGATAATTGACTTTTAATATGTTTCTGATACATCATGTAGATGTCATATTTTTGTATTTTTGTCATGGCAATCATTTGCGATACATTGCCACAAGAGAGTTAACTTACAGAAAGGCGTCTTAAAACATAACGTGAACAGCACCCGTAAAAAAGGATAAACTTTCCACGTGGCCAAAAATCAATGAGGGAGAGAGATGTTTATTTTTTATACACTTTTTGCAGAATAATGCAATATATTAATAATAAAAACTACATAACCATAAAATCAATGTTAAGCACCGAGAAAATATTCTTCATGCTACTTAAAAATGACTTACAGTCAAGAAATACACATATGGACAGGTACATTTTGGAAATTCCAGGGGGGGGGGGGCGTCCGGACCCTCTAACCCCCGCTAGACCCGCCTATGCGAGTACTGGTAAGGACGTGTCCACTGTCCAAGAATACTGGTAACGGCATTCGTTGTAAATAACCAATTGTAAAAGAGTTTATTAGATTCATTTATTCATATAACGATTAAGCGATCATGAGTTTAACGTGTCGACGCGTGTAACTATGTTTTTTGTTTTTGATTGTTTATTATGTAAATAAAACACTTAATAATTTATGTCATATTGTAAACTATGTTGTGGTCCAAATTTTGTAATGAATTAAAAGATGAAGAAACTTTATTTTTAGTTTTGTGACAACAATCTGCAGGGTTTCTTAGTGACGTAGTCACCAAACTGCCACGCCCACCTAAGTAGATCAGTCAATAGCGCCTCTCAATGTCAATAAAAGAGCTGCATCAATTGAGAGAGATGTTAGCCGCGCACGAAAGCATGTGTTTAGTACTCATTGAAAGTCATATATATCTTGGATGGGTTTAACGCCGTAGCAACACATTGTATAGGTGATATTACGGCGGCCAGTCAATCTACTCATTGTTCCTGGAACAGCTAAATCTCTGGATTTAGTTGTTGATCCATCACAAGGCACATACTTCCATCAGCGGCTGACAACTGTCCTACATGATTTAGAATCAGTGGTCGGAGGGCAAATGGTCGTAGAAAATATTTAATGAACAAGCTTCACGTATGCCCCACCTGGGAATCGAATTTTCGACAACTCGATCAGTAGACTTGTGCGCCAGAGATGTATGCCTCCCATGTACATGTATCAGTGCGTGTTGACAGACTGACTTTCGGAATATAATTGAAAACTTATCCAAGAGTGGTGCAAGACACCTTAGCATTAAGATGAAATTAAAGTAATCAATGCACAACAAATTCTTTTTTATAAATGATATATAGAAAACAAGAAGTATAAAGCAACAGTAAACTTTACCAAATCATCATTTCCTCAGTATAAAGAGAAGTTGTTGGCTCTAGTGTGAGGGTGTGTAAGTTCTAGAAAGAGAATTCTGGTATGGTGAAGCGGCTGCCAAAAATACATGCAAAGCTGCAAAGCTGCGAAACCATTTAGTAAAATGTGAAACTAGCTTCCAAGGTTGATATTTGCAACAAAAGCATACCCCTGTCCAATCGAAAACTGATGAAAGTTTGTTTCTAGTTGTAATCTACGAGTAGTGTAAACTTGGAAACTGGCATCAAACTTCTGGACCACCTAATATATAAACAGATTTAAACACAAATACATTACTTGACCCATTCCCTTCAACAATAGAAACAACAAAAGTTTGTCCAAGCCTCAGTTTCACAAAGAAAACTTACAATGAGATAAACCATAAATAATTTTTAAATAAGTCATAATTTCAATGTAGTTAATTAACTATTATTTTCGTTGGTACGAGAGCTTATATGTCTTATACAGTCACTGTCGTGAAATCATATTTCGTATTTCTATTTTTAAGTGTAATTTGAGAAAAAAATCTCAATTTAAGAAGTTTTGTGACACCGGACCATGGTAACATGACTATAACAATACCGGTAACAATGTCTGTTATAAAGAAATGTTGAAATACTAGTTCTCTTGTAGGGCAGACACCTTGGGATTCAAAACCCACCAAAGAAGCTGCTTTTTCGAGCTATAAAAGTGCCTTATTTCACCAAATGGTTAGTTAAAACTTGAAAGTGGTGAAATTTTCTGTTGTGTAATTGGTTCGCTTTATATTAAACAGAGTGCAATTCGTCCGCTGTTTAATAAAACAGAGTGCAACACTATCTAACAAAACCACACAGCTAGACAGTCAGGTGGCCACGTTGCATTTAAAATCATGAAAACAACAAATTTACAATTATTGTCGACTACATGACTATATGCTATAACTTTGAAGTTTATACTTATTGTTTTAAACTTGGTTGTGAAGCAAGTTCTTGCAACTTAGATGAATCACTTTCTAGGTTCGCTTCCTCCACAGTACTTCAGCTAGTAGGATTAAGTATTTTGCTCAAGGATACAACGAGGTAGGTTTTGGATGGAATATAAACCAACGTGGATCTGGTTATTCAATGATTACCTGTCCAGCATTGAAACCACTCGGCCTCAATCGCTTATATAACCAATGACGTACTGTTACACATTTATAATGATAATCTACGTGCAACTTAATATAAAGGAAACACCATATCATTTGAATTTCGAATTCACCATGTAACCTGGAATTCACTATATCGTAGGAGGTCCTAATTTCGTCACTGACCTAATTTCGTCACCCCACCTTAAATACTTAAAGCATTGAGCAATACTAAAATTTAAGTAATCTTTTTTATAAACTCACTAAAATAAGCTTAGATTACCGTTTTTAGCTCGAAATCTTAACGTAGGGCGGAGCGACGTTGTAGGCGGAGCCAAACCTGCACTGATTGTGATTTACACTACCGGTAAACATGTCAATATTTAAAATGGTGGAATTTCGATTTTTTTGTCATAAAATTGTTGAAGAAACAACACATATTGGAGGTAAAAGATCTAATTATTTAATATAAATAAATAAACGGAGATTTGCTTCACAAAAATGAAGAAAAAACTTATTTGTATTTTGCAGTGTTGATTTTTGGACCTGCTCAAACAGTCGTCTGCATTTATACCCAGTCTTATAAGATCGTGTTTACTAACGTAATTTGACAAATAAACCCGAGAAAAGTTGATGGAATAAAAGCTTTATGATTCATTTACATATTTTAAAAATAAAAAGTCAGTTTAAAATTACAAATTTAACATTGTATTCATTCATTTCCTTAAGGTGACGAAATATGGCCACCCCAGGATATTTACTGTATAATATCCATTGCTAAACATTAAATGCTTTATATCCAGAGTTCATTAGAGGCACTAGTTCACAGATTTGGTTAAGATTTTTCAATATTTTCAAAATACCATTCAGTGTCTGTAATCGTGTCAAAAAAATAAGTCTTAATATTTTAGGACAAACTGACCAATAAATTGCAAGAAATATACAATAAAAGCCACAAAAATGCACTAAATTGTCTATACCGTGACATACGGGGTAGATTTTTACTACTTGAAACATCATCATTTGTACTTGTATGTCAATTTGCACTAAAACTGTCATTATCAAATAACAAATTTTCTGCTTAAAAATGTTTCCATACAACTTAGGTAGTTTCAGAAAAAGTTGATGTTTAAGTTGAAATCTGTGAATGATTACCTTAAAGATTCGTGGTCTCCGATTTTCACATTTTGTTTATATGGCACATGAACAAAACTCACATTCAGAATTTATTAAATTTGTTGTTGATAATTAACGACTATAGTGAATTTAGTTCATGCGTGGCGTGGCATAAACTTTAATGTTGGGATAGTTTCATAGACTTAAAATCCGGTTGATAGATAGACTGATGCCTGTGAATCAATGCCTGTATAATATAAAGTGATGAAAAAACATGTCCAATTTAAAACGTAGTAATAGTAATATAACTTATAAACTGTTGATATGTTATTTAATTGCACAAAAGAGTTGTACAGTAAGTAAAGTGAATTCTGTGTGATATGATACATTCCTCATTCAATTATTTTGATTCTTGTTTATCCAATCATCATCATGACATAAATAATACTTGTCAAAATGTATTTTTTCATATAATTCTAAATAAGCTGTCATGTTAATAACTCTGATACAGACTATATCTCCGAATTACGAAACAAAAATCATGTTTTAAATGTCATAGAAATGTCATAGTACTTGTACATATTTTCTGTAAATTAGTTAAGATATCACAAATTCACTGACATCCAAAATTACCCTTACAGTTGTACGAGTTGGGTTTTCATTAATGCAACTAAATTGAAGGCTTTAATGTAAAAGGGTACCTATGTCCATTTTTTGTCAAAATTCAGATAGGATCATTTTCATATAAGAAATTGAATTCTTCATTTGATAACCCCTTCTAGACAAGAATAATGAGTTATTTTGTAATGAAAGAAATTGGTATCTAAAAATATGTTAAAGGTCCTATCTCCACGGCTGGATGTAGGACCTTTTTGCATAACAATAGGAGATGCTGTAATGTAGTTGGTTAACAGCTTAATCCCGAGATTTAGCCATTCCTGGAGGAGTGAGTAGTTTGACTGACCGCCGTTATATGACCTATACAATGTGTTCCTAGGGCGTTAACCCCCCCCAAAAAAAAACCCCATAAAAACAACAACAACAGAAAACCAACAACATATGCTGAGAGTACCAAATAAACTGTAAACAAAAGATGATAGGTTTGGAAGCAATGTTTTATCGTGTGGTTAGTTAGCAGGACTTTGTATCAATGTTCTTGCGTGTAACAAATGCACGAATAATCAGTAAAAAGCTGCACATTGTTTGGTAACTTTACTTGAAGTAATCTTGAACTTAAACATGTTAAGTAGGGTTCCACTATTACGACCGTTAAACGGTTATTCTCATTAGATAGGTCCATCTGGGTTTGTGAAAATGTGAAAAATCAACTTCAAACAAATCAGTTGCAAATGTTTTGTTCGTTATTATGCATGTATCAGGGATGTTAATCTAAGTTTCTGGATGCATAACTATCTTATTTCCAGTGCTATGACCATATGAAGAGGATAGGGTGTAAAAATTTGACTATTCGTTTTTGATATCTGATGCTGCACCCTCATTGAACACAATAAATGTGTATTCACAAATATGTACTTTTGTACCAAATAACTGATTTGGTTTTCAACAAGTATACATATCTCTGTCTAGAAATCAAAAATACGACTTGAAAGGCTTATTTGTTAAGCCATAACTCTACACTAAACTTTGGGAACACTTTTCAATACTAATGATGAAATCAACAGTGTAATAATTGTTGACAATCCATTTGTTTTCTATTATTTGTGGGTGTCATAATGATAACTTGCTGTTTCTTATACTTGACTTTGATAATTGTCAATACAAAAAATGTTCATATTACCTGTGTTAAGCTGCATACTTAGACGGCATGTACATGTAAATGAACAAGTGCAACGGTAACGGAAATTTTAGACTGATTATGTAGGTTTAAAATAGCGTCAAATCCTTCAAGACATAAATTGAACCAACAAATGTGTTACTTTTAAGTTGCATTTTATTGCTTAGTCACGCAGCTAACATGAATAAAGCGTTATCTTTTTTATATCATTTGTTCTACATAGGAAAACTGCTTTATTACTAATATAACAAACAAGTAATAAATTTGAAAACTGTAATGAGTTTGATGAATAGATGACGACGTTCAGTTGAAACATTAGAAATTAAGACTTTAATTAAGCATAGGGAAGATTATAACTCAGTAAAAAGCGCTTATCCGCAAAAAAACAACAACATAGTAACGGAAATTTTGTTCACGAAGATTTCTGCCTCCTGATATTGTTTGATCTCTGCAACAATATTTAACCAAAATGACGTTTATTTTAATTCAATAAGCTGATGTTTTTTACATATTTGTATATTTATATTGAAATATAAAAAGGGTATAGAGGAGGTTCTACGGTGCCTGGATCGCTCACGAGAGCACCAGATTCTAAAGGCATCTGACTCGCAATCTTTTAACACATTCATATTTAGCTGTAAAAAATTGTGACCTTGAGTTCACAATGCAAAAAAATAAAGCACTGGGCCATACAGTTAAAGAAATTATTCTAAATATTTCTTAACATAACTTCATGTTTATCCTTGTTACCTCTGGGTAGGGCCAATATTTAATCTGATGACCCCTGGGGAGGCGTCAATATTGACCCCAGTGGCAAAATCTTTGTCGATGACCTTTATGAGTTGCTTGGCGCAGAAGTTGGTAACTATCAGCTTTAAATATTTGGCAATTCTATTTTTTACATTACATTACATATTTTTATTATAATTTTTAAGAAATTGTTGACAGTAGACGGACACACACCGATCAGAATAGCTAACCTATAGCAGTTCGTGCTCCGATGAGCTAAAACGTAAAAATTCTGCCATAAGCTATTGTCTAATGGTATTTGGTGAACTTGTTTCAGACTTCTACGAGTCTGTTATTAACCTTTGGTAAAAATAGTATTGACTTGAATCCATTTTCAAACTTACCACGCTGTTTTATTACTTACAAAAAAAGATAAATATCCGTTACCACATAGTAACGGAAATTTTTTAAACTTATAATCTCTGAAAGTCGTATTTTTATCATTTCTTGGCGTTAATCAATATTTCAATTTAAAGGCATGTGTCTGCTCGTAGGTAATAATTAATAATAAGTACACTATTTTCAGCCAAACATATAACTAACATCGCAATTAGTAAAAGTACAGTAGACTTGAAAAAAGTCTTCATAATTAAGCTATTTCTCCACCATTTTACACACTTTATGATGTATTATTTAACCACGAGGCATTTTGAAGTCATAAATGACGTAAATATATGATGTACTGATTGGTGCTGCGTCCCTGCGAAAAGAAATATGATTTATACACTAAACGTGGTAACGGAAATTTAAATAACGGAAATTTTAAATTCGTATTGAATTTACGTCGTTTGAGCTCTACCGTGTTATAAACGATGAATTATTCGATCATCTATAAACAGTTATAGTCAATTGATGTATCAATAGCCATTATACCGTTTCGATGTAACTGGTATTTTCAATAATACCGGTAACGGAAATTTGCTTATTTACTTTTTATTGACCCCTTTCACTTTTGTCATTCAAATTGTTTTTTTATTTCATATATACCACAGGTTTTTGTCAATTTGTTTAAGAATCAATGGAACTAAGATAACTTTTACACGTTCCTTTTTATTCTGTGTTGATATTTTGCCTTCCAATCAAGCTGTAGTAGATACGGTATCGGAAATTTTATGAAAAGTATAAAGTCTGGCGACATGCACTCTGCATTAGATATTTAAAAAATGTCTGACTAACTGTTTTATGGAGCCTTTTAAATACAAATTTCAATCGATTACCAATGTATATGCATGCAAATTTAACTCTTTCAGTGACCGTGTTCTCTGCAATTTTATTGCAAACAACACAAGGGTGGACTGGCGACAGTAACGGAAATTTAAAATAAGGGTCTAAAATGGTGGTTACGATTTTATTAATAGTCCGATTTTTGTCATTTTTATGCACAATCATTGGACATCTATTAGGCAATGGACGAAATACTTAAAAGTATTTTCTTACTTACTAACATTGAGTTATGTATTGTTTTGTCCGATGGACCTATCTATTGAGAATGACCGTAAAATTGGATTGTCTTACATGTAACAAGCATTTGGAACTTAAAAATTTGCAAAATTAGCACGAGGCCACAACAAGTAGATCATTATTGTTATATGGGTTCGCTCGCACCGTAACTTTGACGGTTTTTTTACAAAAAAATCCTCGCTCATAAAAATTTTGTCAAACCGTTATATAAAGCCATTGAATTAAGACTTTTTTCTTCGCTCGATTTCCCCTTTTTTCCAGAAAAATCCATAGAACACATTATCAACTTGTGGTGGCCTGATTCTATGATAAAACTATGTGGCATTTATAAAAGCACTTTGCTGTAATGGAAGAGTATAATTTTTGATAAACGATTTATTTAAAACTGGGAAGCAACATAACCGATTGGTTTTGTTTGATAGCACGGTAATTTATTTCTCTCTATTATTTCAGTCGTATTGCTCCTTGGGCTTGGGTTTCCAAAATGAAACTTTTACAAATACAAATTAAACGTTTTCGCCACGTTTGATGAGTTCAAAACTCTGTAAATTCTTATTAATATACTATTGTATCCTAGAGCCAAGCAACCAAAGAATGAACCGTTCGCTATACGTTACAAAACATGTACTGTAAAATTTGTCCTAAAATTGTTGAATTTAAGCCTAATATTTATCAAGTACACTTGGACTACATATCCGTACTGACATTTTGTTTTACTCCAGAAAAGTATGCTCTTAACACGTGGATTTGTCAGGGCAAGCTTTGGCTACATTCGTCTTCTATTACGTATTGTTAGCTTAGTTTACTGGCGATCCAACGAATGGCAAATATAAAAGTGCCAATCTTGAACAACAACCACGTATTCATTTACCGATTCTAATACATACGGCTATAATTTAAACTTTCCCTACAGTTTATTGCCGACAGTATAGATATGTTCTAGACATAATCTTAATTAACAATCCAATTATTTAGATGACACATACTCAATAAAAATCACACAAGACTCGGCAATGTCACGTTTCTGAAAATGTGCTACTTTAAGGTAGAATTCCCCTGTTACCAAACCACGTTTTGTGGTTTTGTGGCCATTAGTACAAACTAATCTCGTACCCAGAGTCTAGTAGGATTCTCAATGCTAGATCGAGAATCTTGATAACCTCGAGTTACGAGAATGGTACATACATGCATTCATACATTTTTATTTGTCAAACAAACAACATTACATATGCTTTTGCTATGAACCAATGATCGAATGATAATGGTCTAAAATCAGTTGGTTAAGGCTTCGATTGTAAGTTATCCAATGGCGAAAACCTAGATTTATTTGCTGTTAGATCCGAATTTCTGATTATAAGTAAATTTAGTTAAATAAGAACATCCATTGACACAATTATACATACTAAAGAGAAGCATACTATTTTAATGAGGATGAAAAAAACTTATTATTAAATTATTAATTTTTTTCTTCTACATAGGCTAATTTGATATACTTATATAATTTAATAAATGTATTTTCATTTTCGCTATTTAATAATTAAATAAAATGTATACTTAATAGGGCTGTAACTTATAAAAATAAATATCAATGTAGGATCGTCTTATGTCATTAAGGCATGGACAACGTAATCCAAAATTAGATTCATCGTCTTAATCATTTAAATCACAAAAACACCTATAAGATTTAGAATTTCCGTTTGTCTATTACTAATGGCCACCTGAAATTCTGCTGTTGGTTTCTCATTGTAAAAATGCATTTCTAAACATGACTTAGAGTCAGAATTTTATAGAAAGACATTCTGCCATGCCAATTGCAATTAGCGAAATGACAATTGCTAAAGATTATTATAAAACGAAATTTGCAAAAAAAATGTAAACCTGCAATTTAAGGCATCCGTTTCGAATTTTTAAAGCTTACAAAACATCAACCACTATTTCCAATAATTCAAATATTAAATCTAAAATTATTTACATTGCCTAATATGCATACAGAATCCACATTCATTGAAATTTAAATTAACTACAGAATCCATGCAGGTTTACATATTTTGCAAATTGCATTTCGCGATAATCATTAGCAAATCTCATTTCGCAAATGGTGATTGGCATGACAGAATACCTTTCCATAGATAATGTAGTAAATTTAAATTTCACTGAATGTGAATTCTGACTTAGGTCTCAGATAGCAGGTTTACATTTTTCTCAAATTTCATTTTACAATAATCATTAGCAGATGTCATTTCGCAAATGGCAATAGGAATGGCAGAATGGAATAGAATTTAAAATTATGTTCAAACTGTCTTTTTATGGAGACAAAAATGTAATTATTAATTTCATTTCATTTCTTGAAATTTTTATCAAATAGCTTTGAAAGTGTGTAAGACATTACGTTAAGAAAATATCCATGTTTTATAAGCAAATATCATAACTCTAAGAATACCAGCTGATAATGGACAATCTACCTTAACTTTGAATCAAGTCGGATTGCCCTGTTTTATTTGACGTCATTATCAATCTATATGACGTAAAAGAATACGCAAAATGTTTTATAGTTTGTTTAATATATTATGTTGAACTAAATGTAATTATAATGTTGTAATAGGTATTATGCTTCAGGGATTTAAATCAGTTATCGCTGACATTTTAGTAATTGAGTTTAAAGAGATATAGATAAAAGCTTCCTAGCGTATGTCTCAAAAGTCAATGATTATATTTTATATATGTTTTGTAATCATTCATGAACGAGTCTATATCCATGATTTATATATAGACGCGGATTAAAACAAAATATAATTTATCAGTAGAGATATCTCGGGCATTCTCCTCTATGTTAATGAAGATGTTCTGCTTAAACCTAATCGGCAAGTCTTATGTACTCTATCCAAGATATGAAGGCACGTGGTTTATGATCCACAATGAACGTCGCTGAAGTTAGCAAACATTTTTTGCTAGCCAAAGTTAGCGACGTCAACATATCAAGGTAGACACACACAGTCTACTTTTGTCTATCCTATTTTGACAAATGATTTAATGACATCAAATAGCGCATGGAATAGCTACTACTTTTCTCTGCCCGAAACTTCCAATTCTCGCGGTGAATTATGATTGCTAACTCAAAATCTTCAGCACTAAAATTCAAGTTTTGGACGGCTTTTAGAGTAAAAAATCAAACAATTTATGTGTGCATTTTCGGAATGATAAAAGTATCTCAGTCATTTTATGTGTAATTAGATTCTTCTCTTTTTGGTAGATATAAGAAATCAACGGAAAACACGTGTTTGTTGACCATCTGAAGATAAAGTTACTACATGTATATATTTAGCTATGAATTTGTTCGATAAAAACATGAGGTAATGGAAATAGCCGAGTAGTTTCGATTATCAAGAAGATGTCTAACCGGCGCACTATTTCTAGGAAATATTTTCACGTACAAAACAGAGGTTTTCCGACTGTGAGACGGTAGTAATGTAACATTTCAAAATGACAGTTGAGGTTAAATACGTGTATCCTTTATCCTTTACCAAACATAATTATTTACATTCCACTTTTTTTCAAATAAAATCGTGCGCTATGGGACTATAGTTAAACATTTGTCATTCTTATTTCAGCATGAAACATTTTTGATTCCCCGAAATCTCATATCCTTACACTTTCACTTCAGGTTTTCAAATATTTCGTAATCAACAATGTTCATGGATAATAGAGCTGAGTACCGCCAGGATATTTATACCACGGTGAACCGCGGATTTTTACTAAATACCACGGTATATACAACGGTTCACGGTATACCACAAAGTAAGCATTTACTATGTAGGGCTATTAAATAAAAATATACTTTTAAGAAGATCATTTATTAACTTTTGAAAACACGACAGTCCTTATTTAAGGGTAATAGCTATAACAACTTGATAATTCTTGATTTTTTAAGTTTTTCCCCAAATTTATCGAAAACGTTTGATATTATTTCATAATCAAATAATTTAATGTACTACTCGGACGACCGTTGATTTCACCACCCCTGCTGACATATGTAACGTGTAAAACCAATATCACGGATATTACTTGTTCACGGATACTGCGTGCTTACCAGAAAGGAAGTTAAGTTATTCAATACCGGTATTCCCCAAAATACCACCCACCTCTAATGGAGAATGCCCAGCACTTGTATATTTGTCGCATATTAATCATGAAAGAATAAACTTAAAACGCTCGAAAATGATTTATTTTGGCAAGTAAACAAGGATTTCGAGTCAAGTTTCCAGAATGGAGTATGTATGTTCTCAAATCCAACCTGTGGCGTTTATACAGTATCCGTTTTTATATAATTATCTTATATAATTTTGATTAGATTTTACGACTCTCCACTAAATGTTCGCCTCCGTATAGCGGGATTTAAATTTAAAATTGTTAAAACGTGATGATAATATTTATGAGGGTGTGTAAAATATGTTGGGACAAGTCGATCTGATTAAAATAACTCATAAAACTATCCCCGAAATGAATTTTCTACAGATATTGTTTTTCCTTCAAACATTCGTACTGATCTGTGTTCACTGCTAAGAAGGGAGCGTGGTCGAGTGGTTACGACGTTGCAGTTGTAATAATTAGATAGCCAGCTCTGCTTTGGTTTGAATCTCATCCAAATCCTTAAGCACGAAACTTTATTCCACTTGCTGAGTACTGTAGGGGTAGGAAAAGTGCACGGGAGTGATTAATCAAAGATGTGAGAACTTGTTCCACTACGGAGTTAAACAAAATTAGTACAAACTATCCCACTTGTTAAATACGTCAGTAGTAGATGCACACGTGCCCACTACATACATATGCAACTAACGCAACACACATATTTGTCAAGATTGTGATATTTGTAAATTAAATACAGCAAAACTTATACCTTAGTGACCATTTATCAACAACACCATAATTTAACGAAAGTCACATCAAAGTCACCGTTTGGTGTAATTTGTCTATTTATACAACAGTACACTCTCTATTTCAGCAAATATAACATGTTGATTGTCAGTGCAAAACTAGTCTATCTGTAATGCAAGACTAAGGTCCTCCGGAAATACGCATGCAGTACAGAAATACTTAGTTAGCTTAGGTTATACATGCATACACAACAAGGGCTTACGTATATCACTAAGCTTTAACTACGTACAAAATATTCGGAACTCCTCGGTCATTCACTACGAGTGAATAGTCGAAGTGTTCCGACTGCAGTCAACTTGATATACAAAAATGTACATGTATTACTATCAGTAATAGTATGTCGACTAGTTTTGTACTACCCCTCTCCACAATTCTGCAACTGGCCGTTTTTATAAAGGGTTCACTGTAAATTAATTAAGTAAATGCAGTTTATTAGTCGTTAAGATATCTCAAGGCATTGTTATCGCTTATATTACTTAAGTGCGACCATTTATTTACTATCCCATTCTAATGAATCACAAATGATGTAATTTAAAGTTATATCGATATGATGTTTGCCAAGAGAGTTTTACGTAAGAAATGATACAAAATTACGTAATTAGAAAAACTAAAAGTACAAATACTTTTTGGAATTTTTAAGAAGGCCAATAATATGCCTATGTTAAAAAGTTGGGATATGCGTTGCATGCATCCGTATAGGCACATAGTCCCACCCACTATGTGAAAAGTATAAGTGCAATTTGATTAAAAAACTTTAATAAGTGTATAAGTGGGAAAACCACGTGGATTTTATCAGGCGTATTTGATGATTTTCCCTGAGCAAACTGGTTTTAACTATTTAAAATGTAATTTTAACAGACCAAATACAAAGCCTTTTTGTTCATCAGCCAAGAAGGCGTGTGAACAATGCTCAGCGACTGACCACAAACATTCAAACACGAATGCAATTAATCTTAAGCACTCTTAAACAACAAAATAAAAAACAAAATACTTGAAAAAAACTCATTGTAGACCAAATCAAGCGTAGCCGCGATGAAGAAATTATTTTCATTTGTAAGCAGTTTTCACGAAAAACTTTCATTAGAAATTGACATCGGTCTATCTAAATGGATTATTTCACTGAACCGAATGAAAAATCACTGAACTAAAGCAATCAAAATGATGTGATAAAAATGCAGACCATTTAATTGATTTGCATAATGCAATTACATTGTATACACTAAAATCAAATCAACAGTATAGCTACAAGTAGTTTTCTTTTAAAAGTGGGATATGGCGGCTGTTTTACATTAAATTGGACAGTGGGGCCATATTCAAAACAGTCACTGGATCGACAACAATTTCAGTGGACGCGGTCGAAGACTGCTTGCAAGCTGCAAGTGTTTTTATGAGGCCACAACAAATTGACCATATGTCCTATGGAAATTGGAGCGAGCGCGCGATTTTTTCCCCATTTTTTGGCATTTTGAGAAGCGAGCGAAAGGCGAAGAATAAATTTGTACTATTTTCATGAACATTTATGTACCAAAAGTAAAAATGCATGCTAAATATGGAGTTTTTTTTACAGAAAACATTATAATGTGTAATTCAGAAAAAATCTTTATCTAAAGTTAATTTAAAAATTGCTTCATTTGCTATTCCTGTAAAATAGTTACTTTATGTGTAAAACATCATTAGTCTGTTTTATTTTACTGAGAAAGATTTGGAGATTATGATTTTTGATTTGGTGAAAATAATATTACGTCAATGTTTGTTAATCAACTAGTATACCATACATTTCAACCTTTGTGGTGTTTTTGTACAACAATATACTAAATATAGACCACATCATCCTTGAGGTATTTTTGTGATATCATTATGGTAAGCCCATTGATTTTCTTGACGATAAATGTATTTTATAATTTATGCATGTATGAACACGACAAACCTTTTTGCCGTATTTAATATTTATATCTTTTCAATCGTTTTCTACGCTCGGAGCTGTATGTTTCATACGCATCATTTCGTATGAACTTTGAAATAAAGTAGTAATGTCTGGTTTCACGTTCTTCAGTCATCTTTGATAAGTTCTTTGATCAGTTATATAAAGACAACAATTGACATTTTTTGTCAAGTCAGACAGTCTGAGGTAATAGCATGCTATAGCAGGACAGATCACACCGGATGACAGTAGTGCGATTCTGAGTTAGCCGCCCAGCCAGCTCAGTAGGTAGCACGCAAATCTACTGATCGAGGGATCGTGGGTTTGATTGGTCATGAAATTATTTCTACGGCCATGCTTCTCCCTACTGCCAATGATTCTTAATTATGTATGGCAGTTGCCAGTCACTGACGAAAGTATGCGCTTAGTAGTTGGTTAACAGCTAAATCCAGAGATTAAGTCTTTCCAGGAACAGTGAGTAGGTTGACCGACCGCCGTTAAATGATCTATACAATGTGGTGCTACGGCGTTAAATCCAACAAAATAAAAAAACCCAAGCAAATTATAGTGTTGTCTACAATTGCTCTCCGTGTATTCTAAATAAAAACTTTACATGCTAGTATCGAATCTGAAAGCTTGGCTCTTGAATCGAGATCGAGTCGACATCCCCCGCGTTTGACAAAAAGTGAATGAAATATTGTAGCTCTAGTTCCAACTATTTATTGAACGTGAAAAAGTATTACGGTTTTGTCTAGAAACTTATTGTAATTACATAAATATACATTTTTGTAATTGTAAAGACGTGATCTTCTTATTTATTTCTTTTCTTCGTGAAATTGTAGACGTATGTTCAGTTACTTGCGGCAACAATTTTTTCCATATTACATGTAATAGTTCTGATTTTCTCACACTAGTACTCACTCACCCGTTCCAAAATGAAGCGACAATTTCTTCATACACGAGGAAAATCGACATGATTATAAAATATTTCTGAAAGGATATTAACTGCCTCGCCCAGATATCGAATCCGGATCACAGGATTCAAAATACAGTTTATCAACCATTTGTCTACATAAGTTGATACGTTTGCATCTACCGTGTGCTCCCATTGATACGTCAAAATGTGGCAAACTTGACCACGAAAAGCTAATCATAATTTCTCTTGGCCTACGTTCATGAGATATATTTTGTTTTACATTAAATAGTTGTCATCTATTGGTACAAAAATTGTTATACAGTTTGACGAAAATGTGAGTCATGCGTGTAGTGAAACATGCTATATATTCAGGTGACAGACGGCAGATAACCAAAATATACAATTAATATACCATGGAGAAGTTTGGTTTATCGTTAGCTGTTCTTCTAGCAATCCAACTAAACTCATGTATCGGTCAGTCCGATCCAACGATGATATCGGTGAATACTGGGTTAAGCGGAGGGTTTTGGGGACGAACAGAGTTTTGTCCCGATGGAATGTATGCAGTGGGGTTCGAACAAAAGGTACTTTAATTTATTCAATCATTATATATAATCTGATAACACCATATTATTTGATTTTGTAATGCATCATTTTTAATTGACATACTCGTATCTTTAACATTGAATTCATTGTACTCACTACACAAAATCTTTTGTTCAACATAGATCTAATACTTATAGATTTTACATTATTTCAAATGACTCGTAACCGAAAAATATTTTCAAAGGTATTTAGACTTCGGTAATTTTATGCATTTGCATTTTAAAGTGAATGTACATGTAGATCGAAACCGCAAGTAGAATTCGAATGTCAAAAGAAACTGAAGTGAATAAACCGTACTTAAGACTAATTTTGACTTCATTAGTTTTTGAGCAAATAATATTCAACAAAACACTACCAATCATAAAGAAACTTTGAGAAAGCGATTAAACAAATCTTTTACGCTATTCACAAAAAATCGTAAGATATTATTCAAAGTTGAAAGCAGCACACAGCCATAATACGGTCACTTTATTTTGGCCTTTCATTTCCAAATATTATTCAAGTATGTAGAATATTGTTTACCATCTGAACATCATACCATAATTATTCTTATTATCTTCATGACTTTGTACGGCAAATTTCTGAAATTGACTTACGATCATTTTTTAGACATTCTCGTACCCAGAGGTTATAAAGATTCTCGATCTTACTAGTATCGAGAATCTTGATGGCCCCTGGGAAGGAGAATTTTTTAGACAGCTAAGTGATATTTTTGCATTTGTTTTCATGGTTTAGGTTGAAGCTTTTAGCTCTCATACAGACAACAGTGCATTAAATGGTATCAAACTTATTTGTCGTAATAATACTCAAGGATTATCATGTTCTGATAAAACTATTACGTCATTGGTCGGTCGCCATGGTGATTGGAAGGAACAATCATACTGTCCACCTGGGTCATTGATGACACAATTCTTTGTACAAGTTCAGTCAACTCCCTATATTGTAAGTTTCTTTTCATAGTTTATTGTTGTAGTTTAATAAACCGGTTTGAGGAATTTGGTTTAGCTTATACTAATTGATTCAACTCGATTGTGATAACAAGTTCCTACAACTTATATTGATCACATTCTAATCCTCTTCCCAGTTCTGAGCTTGTAGTATAGTTTCTTTCTCAAGGAAATAACGGGGCATGTTTGGATGGGATTCGAACCAACGCAGATCTGACTATCCAATGAGTTCTAGCCCAGCGTCGAAACCACTCGACCATGCCAGTTTTGTCATTATCGACAAATGTGTATTTAGTGGAATTGCTGCCATCATGAAATGTAGTTTAAACCATCTGGAGTAATAGTGTCGGTCCAAATTGTGAAAAATAAATGGTCCATGTCATAGTCAACATTAAAGAGCTCACTACATTTTCATACTTTGGCATCGAGCTTTTATGGCAAGTTTCATTTAGTTTGTGAAAAGTTGACATTAGATAAGTTAACAAGCAGATGAATTCAAATGACACTTTGTTGAAGTACTACGTTGCGACTTCATTGCACAATTGGCTTATAATTTGAAACAATGCAGAAAGCGGCGTAAATAACCAAACACTCATTTTATAGACACTGTAAGGGATGTCATAATGTATAAACGACAGACCAGAACTTGTGATACAAATTATATATGACATTATTAATTTCTGTTTCATAGTGGGGAAGAAGTGACCATACAGCAGTACAGAACATCTATTTCAGGTGTCAAAATGAATCTGATGCTAATAAATCTTCAATCCTGATACAGTACCCTGGTTATTGGGGACAAAATGTACATAACACACACCATAGTAGCAAATGTCCCCCTGAAAAATATATTTGTGGTATTAAAACTAGAGTACAATTGATTTACCAATCTGGAAAAGACAACACAGGATTAAATGATGTTATCATGTTTTGTTGTTAGTTAAAGTCCAAGCAAGAGTCACCGGACGAGCTGAATCTGCTTTAATAACCAAAGAAAAAATGATTAAGTTATCCTCAAGACGTTTCGTGTGATATCAAACGTATAAAATCTGTGAAATTCCGATTTTAATAATACTATGCAAGATCTATATCTAATCTTTCGTCATATAGAAAATCAATATAGATCGTACTTTGGTAGCAGATGTCTAACGGTAGGACGCGCTAAATATGAAGAAGTCATAGTTTCAAATCTAAAAATTGGCACTTCTAACTACCGTAAGCAAGAAATTTTATTTACGATTGCTTAACACAATCAATGAGTTAATGGGGACTGAAAGAAGTCAATGTCAGTGATCAGGGGTGATCTAGACAAAGTTGAGCGAAGATGTATATAGAAGCAGACTTTAACATCAAATTGACTTTTTATTCGTTGTTTTTGCAAAAGATCTACCTTTAATGACAATGCCATATTCTTGAAGTGCCTATCTTTCCACAACGTTATTTCCCTTCATTAAACGAAATGTTCAAATAGTAACATGCGATAAAACCGCAGTGAGGATTTGCTTCAATGCATCCAACGACGAATGCCGGGAGCCAGATTGGTTATTTGCTTTTCAACTGAATCCAAAAAAAAACAACAAGTAAAAATCGAAGCTGTTAACTTCTACAGGAAGGTTTTGTGAGAACTGATAAAAAGCAATGCTCTAAATGGAAATCCAATTATTATATCATATATTTATTATATTTATGCACCTTTTTTCAGTACATGTTGTTACTATGTATTATTTACTATTGTAAGCTGGGATAAGCAAATGTGATTATAATGATTTCATTAAAAAGTTAAGTTGTAAAAGGAATAAATTTGCTTATCCCAGCATTGTAAATACTTATGTTATATATTGTTTATCATTGTTTATTACATGCGTCATTTATTAATTATGTATAATAAATGACAAAATCATTCATACAATTTGGTCTTTGTCAAGTTCTTTATTCCATGTACTATTCAGAACAAGCTGCGTCAACGAGCAGTAAGGTTGACAACCTGGTTTGATTCCAGTAGTTGTGAATATAAATTATATTTATGATGTTTATACTCAAATATTTATATACAATGCAATAAACTACAAGTATAAAACAGAATAAAAGTCGAGAACTGTATAAATGTATGAAGTAATGGTATTTCATACTACATTTATGTGTAACGGGTTGATATTTAGGTGTGTTTGACCTTTTTTCTATATTTTTGTGAGACCTCAAATTATTAAAGTAATGTGAGACCGTCAACTGAGTTGATGTTTCTGATTATCAAACAAATATTTAACGGATTGTTAACCCTATACTGGTCGTGACATGGGCGAAATTATGACATTTTTCACATTAATGCGATAGGGCTATTCCGAGATGCTCTTATTTCATTACTAATTGTCTGACATATATGGCCAAGATATTCCCTGGGGGCATTGTCTTTCCAAAAATGCCAGTTGAATCCCGATCGCAGTTACCATGCGACGCTGGGGTGGAGAAAATAGGCCATGAGTGCAATTTTGGTCTTTCCAACCATTAATTTGCATTTCATTCAGTTAAATTTTCCATTTATTTATTCGAGTTAACGCCGTATCAACACAATTTAGGTCATTTCACGGCGTCCAGCGCACCTAACCTATAGCTTTCCTGGACCATGGTCTATAACCAGTACTCACCTACCCTTCCACAAGGCCGGAAACTTCTCCATATTATCTAATCAATGGAGGAAAATCGACATTATTGTCAAATTTTCATGGAACGGTATAACCTCCCCTGGTTGGATTCGAACCCGTACCCCCTCGGGCACGAGTATCTAAATCCCGGCGCGCTACCAACTGCGCTATCGACCCGGGTTTAAAATTTTCCAAAATGAGGTTAAAAGTGCCCTAACTTTTCAGAGACCGGAAACTTGTTTTCTTGTCGCTACTTTGTGTCATGTTTCTGCATTCCGAATGACCTGATTTTTCTGAGGCGAAAAAATATTTTAGATAGCGTTCATTTAAGTGTAATTCACTAAATGCGGCTAAAGACGCTAATTTTCATGCCTGTGGCGGCCATTTTGAGTGGGAGTCAAGCCACGTAAAAATGTGGGATTGAGCTGTTAAGGGTTAAAATGTGTAGTTTTTGATAAAGGCTTCGACCAAAATATTGATGACGACAGAGTTTTCTATTTTTTTATACTATTGTCAATTCTAGCTTTCTTTACTGCCCCTATGCCATAAAATACCTCGACTAAAAAGCCAATTTCAAACGGAGTTTCTTTTCATAATTTATTAGCAACAAAACTATCCACTGCACCATAAGTAGAAATTAACGAAGCGATGCAGATATAAATACACATTTGTGATAACATAGTGTTATATTTTAACAGAGGAAGAGTACTTACTTTCCCGAAATAATGGGGTATTGTTTCGAATCCAAACCGCGGTGGGTTTATCTTTTCTTGAAAATTTAACAATAATGCAAATTTTAATATGATATCTGGGTATATGCTGAGCTTGACCTTTATGCTTTATAAGAATATATCAAACTCAGTATTTACTCCTATTTTAGTCTTTAATTGTAATTTGTGCTTTATCGAAAGCTTTCGGTCAAACAAAATTACTGATAAATTAATTTCGTTTTTATAAGAATAAATACTTTGAAAATGTGGCACATTATTGCAGACTTAAGTGTTTTCTCATGTTTTCTCACAAGGTAATGAGTAAAACATTATAAACACAATAGCATTCAATGTTTAAGAATTTGATTAATAGTCACATAGGTTGATACATGTGTATTATTGTATATATACATACGGAAACTCACGATTTAATGTAAGTGAAGCGTATAATTATTATAATAAGGTAGTTCGAGCTGAGGTGAATATTGTTGGACAATACACAAAACTAGTTATATATACCTAAATGTACTTCAAAGGAATTGTAACCAATTTCAGGATGTTCACAACAGATCAGTAGTTAATACAGATGTTCCAGTTCAACCATATAAATGTTTACCATACAAGAAAAATCAGCAAGATACATGTTCGTATTCACTTAGATGAAAAGTCCCACAGTTAATAAGTTATCTGGAATGCATGTACCTAAAAACAAATGTCTTCAAGAGAACATAACAATATAGACAACAATTAACATTAGTACCTGTGCAAAACTAAACATTTGTTCCATAGATATAACCTTTCATCACCAAGCTTGAGGTAGAATTTCATTAATATGTAGCATTTTTCTTAGAAAACCAATTTAACACGGTATTTCTTACATTTTTATTATGATGATTATTATGAATTTATAACTATATTGGCCATTTTCAAATATCTAAGGGAGATAATAAAAAAATGATAAACTTGATTTAATGACTGAAGGCTATGTTTGATATCAATTAGGCCTTGCCAAATTGGAATTCTGTTAAGCGTCAACTCAAATTTGACAAACCTAGGTACCTATTCACAAAAACACAAACCGAAAACACAAATGTTTTTACGACAAAAACAATGCTGCTTTCGATGAACAACGTTGTTGCCAAACACAATTTTCTCTGAATTAAATTGTCGTATCGAATTCTAGAACATCGAAATTATTTAAGAAAACTTTACCAACAATTTTTTTTTTTTTTTTTTTGATTGAGGTCTCTAAATCCTACGCGCACGTGGACGCTTAACAAAATTCCGATATGGCATGGCCTTATCTATAAATGGTTGTAAATTGACATTATAGGGATTCTACCTCAAATTGATTATGACTTCACTTGAAGCATTACAGCACATATTCAAATGAACTTAAGTCTTACATTTGATGAGACAATAATTGAAAACTTGAGTGATTTTAAAATGGCCAGGTGATTTCATTTGAAAACGACACACTGGAGGAAATATACATATATTGGTTTAATTTCATGTGGTTGCTCCCCTTTTGTCCAGACTGGCAACTGGCTTAAACCTACTGGAACTTCAGCCATTATCTCATTAAGAATGTCTGTTGATTTTTTAAAAAGCCTAAACCTAGAAATGACAAGGCAATAACTTCTATGAGTAATACAAATATATACGAGGAATGATCCAAAATAACGTGGACTTTTAATACTGCTCTTACAATTTTAACAATATTTTTTTAAACTTATAAGGCTGTAAATCGGAACATTAAATGAATTAAACAAGGCAATGAAATTACAAATATTTATAATCATATGTCCGCACCATGCGTTTTTATAACCAAGGTAACGCCGATGCGGTGCGCGCAATATATATTGTATTGATTCTCAGAGAATAATGAAACAAATAGCGCGAAACTTCAACAACTGACGTGTAGGTGTATACATGACGTCATGTACAAATTTGTCTTCATTTGACCAAGGCGTTATGGAGAAAACAACATTCATAACACGATCTCACCAACGCAAGGAATGTTAAACTATTTTCACCTGAATGGATGGAAGTATGTTGCATTATAAAATTTTGTCATAATCTCAAAAAATGCCAACCCAGACGCTTAAGTTGATTGAAAACTCTAAACCAAAAAATCCAGTCGGTAGAATTTTAATTTTTAAGTCATACCAAAAGTTTGGGAAGGGTGGAGAAAGCTTCGAAGAAAGACAGGGTGGATGAAGAAGCAGAAAATACGGAGCGACGGCGGAGAAATCAATTTGGGAAGCGCTGAATACAGACCGAGGTCTAACCATTCGCGATTTGGCAGATAAGCTTGAAATGAGTTACCGCACAATCGAGCGCATTTTTACCGGCAAACTGCATATGTCAAATGTAAATCGATTTTCAAATCTATTTGCCGATATTTGACATTTCAAGTACTACATGCTGTGTTAGTGACGATGCCATTAATATTACGAAGACGTCATTGACCCGCGCCGGGTCACTGATAATGATAGTTTTCTAATGATCATAACTTTTTACAGAGTCAGTATTTTCTTCTGATATTATGTAATAATATGTAGGACATATACCTTTTTATGTTGATGTATTTTGTTTTCTGATTGTACCTAACAAACGTTAACTGTAGCAAAAGTCCATGTTATTTTGGATCATCCCTCGTACATGTGCATAAAATAATCAGTTTGAAAATACTCTACCAGTCAATTATAAAAGATTTATTCTTAAAATAATTCTTTTCATTGCATTAAAAATTATTGTACCAACTATCAGATATAGGTTTAGACCTTTTACATAGTTCAAGGTAGGGTTACCCACAAGCAGACTATTAACCAATTAAGATTTATTCATGATGTAACAATAAAGAACTTTAAGGTATCCAAAGTGTCTAATTATTTAAAAAATGTTTTTACTCTGTATGTTTTTATTTGAACATCAATGTTTTCAATACTATGCAAGGATTTTCTCTTTTAACAAAATGAATTAAGTACTAGATTGTTTTAGAAGTCAGAATTACAGTGTGCAGACTAACATGAAATGTGATTAATCATAAAGAGACATAAAAATGTAACCCTATTGAAAAACAAAACACATTAATTGGTTGACAGACTGCAAAAACCATTTAGACATTCACATGATGGGTGGGTGCTTGTACCTAAGCTTAACCATGTGAACCAACGTGCTGGCACGAACCTTCCAGCTGGGCAGTCTGAAAGCAGACATTTAAATATAACCAACAGCTTATATAAAGCTGCATACATGTGGCCTCCATCCTACCCCTTTATAGCCACCCTTCACCTCCTTGTATAATTTAACCAGTTTTGGATACGAACAAAGATTAATCACAATAACTATACTTGAACATTTGTTCAAGATAGTTAACTTCATCAGTTGTTTCTCCACGTAGTAAACAAGTAACTCAGCTCCATCATTGTTGTTGCAGCATCTGAAATAAAGACAAAAAGGAATTACAATAACAAACCAAAATGAGATTAAAAACAAAGTACATTGTGAGCACAAAAGTATCACTTACACAAGAATAAAAAATATTTTAATTTAAGTAATAACTCAAAAAAGGAAAAATGACTTTAATGAAAGAAGCCCTACACACATTATGTTAATTTAAGGAAACAAAAAACATGATGAATTGGTTTAATTTAAATGAAAAGAAGAAAAAATACATGTATAATGTGTCTTGTTTCTGCTGTAAATAAGAAAAGGGATAATTAATAACTGACCCAACTGTAAATGATAATTTAAAACTTGCATTGCAGTATCTTGCATAAAATTCGAAAAATATATTAGTAAACAATTCTGTTCGTGCCTAAAATCTAGAAAAAATCACATTAGTAAATAATTCTGCCTGCACCAAAAAACCTAAAAAAACCACATAAGTAAACAATTCTGTCTGTGCCTAAAATCTAAAAAACATAAGTAAACAATTCTGTCTGTGCCTAAAATCTAAAAACATAAGTACACAATTCTGTCTGTGCCTAAAATCTAAAAAACAAACACATAAGTAAACAATTCTGTCCCTGCCTAAAATAAAGAAACAATCACATTAGTTTATAATTCTGCCTGTGCCTTAAAACTAAAAAAAACATTTGTTAATAATTCTGCCTGTGAAAAAGATGGAAACTTATGAATACTGTTTTTAAAACTGTTAATCTAGCGAAAAAATGAATAATTGCATCAGCTGTACATAAAAAGTTTAAGGTTAATCTTGCACAGGCTGTCAAGTTGCTCCTACTTTTCCTACTATTTGAATTGTTCCTACTTTTTTCCTACTTTCTCCTACTTTTTTTGGTTCAGTTCCTACTTTTCATGTTCCAGGCACTTGTTATTATTAAATCTACAAATTTTTCAATGAGATTATAGAATATTTGCAGCTTAATTTAAATATGTCTATGTTATATCATTTATCAAGACCGATTTAAGTGTATGTGGTATGGGCAATACCAGTCCACTCAATAGGGACGGATGGAGAGCTGGTGTTAGACGTTCAAGCCGCCTGCTGTCAACCTCAGTATCTGGGACACCCGCAGCAGATGACAAATAAACTCAGGATATGTATGTATGTAAGAATGTATGTATAGGTGTAATACTGTAGAAATAGCATTAATTTGATTGAAGTCTTCCCATGCTGGCTGTCTCAACCAAACTCTTTGGGTGGATTTTGACAGTCAGATCGGTGTGTGAGCCTTTATCAGATGAAAGGCACATTTCACATTTATGCTATTCAGATATATGGACTAAGGTAGTCTTTGTTACATAGAATCATGATTTTCTTTTGAAAATTGTGAGTATAAAACATAATAGCATAAATGAGGTGATACAGGTTCAGGGTCAATCTCCGTAAACAGAGATCCTGTTCTACTCGCGTTGTCGTACTGGATCTCTACTTAGTCAATGCAAGGTCACGTAGAGATGAACTTTGTGTCGACCAATCTATGCGTAGCTTTCATCTAGACGAAAACACTATTATTCACATTTTGATTTCGTAATTTCTATTTTTAGACCAAGGTTTGCATGCAAATTTAACAGCGTTATTATTCACAGTCTGCGATTGGATTGCTCATTTCAAATTGCGTGACGTAGACGATGTAAACAAGTTACGTATCATAACAACTTCGTCATGAATATTATGATGAGAAAAGGTTACCTGAACGTGACCCTCGTTTGGAAAAGGCCAGATCTTAATTAGCGAGTAGGCCAGCGGAAAATTTTAGATCGGGTTTTAATCAGATTGGTACAGGGTAATCCAATTATTATGATGGCATAAATTACATTATATAGTGAGCTTTTGATATTAACCTCTGCTTTAATTAGATTACGTAATAGTCATTGAAACATTCAGGTACAAATTGTTTCTAAAACTAAGTATTACTGCTTACCCTTTCTTTAAAAGATGTTCTATATGTTCACCTTGTTTTCTAGCAATTAAGTTGATGCAATGAAAATTTCAAATTGTGTCTTTTTAAGTTATAACTTCGATGTTTCTATACTCGATTTTATGGAAATCAGTCAACTGTCCAATATTGTATATAACAATTTCAAAACTCTGTTGACAGAATAAGGAGCTGCACCTGCTTCCAGTTGAAATCATAATTTATGAAATCGTCTTCTTACTTTAAGTTGTGGAATAAATTGCTTTACTTTCAATTTCATATGTCCAAGATAACTATTGCAATTTCACCATTTTCTTCATAAAACAATGGTCTGAGCAAACGATGTGCGCTGATGGCTGCCCCTATTGTCAATTTTTTTATCACACAATGCAGACTTTTCTGTGCTCCTGTATTACGATATCCCACTTGTCCATCTTGTGACTTTGCTGGCAAATATGTAGATTTTCCAATTGGGTTTTTACAAGGGCAAGTGAACTTTGAAAAATAATTTCATATGTCTGATTGTTCCATTTTAAATGGCAAACATTTAAAACCTTGCAGAATCTGTGATTACTATGTGTAATTGGCATCTCACAAGACTCTATATGTACATTTCATTTAAGATATAGGTAATGTAAAACTAATGAAGAAGTGTTGGTTAAAATAAGATGAAACAATTTTTGCTTACTTTTCTCTTAATTCTGGCAAGTTGACTTAGGTTGCGGACAAATAGAAATTTCATTTTTACTTGTCTGTTGGCAAGTGGAAACAACCCTGAATTCCACCCCCTGATTAACTGATCTATTAAGATAAAAATGATATTCATCACTAAAGCAAATTAATGTCTTCAACTATGTTATTATGCTAATTGGTCAAATGACCAAATGTTTATCTTGATCCCACGTCTGTATCTTTCAGATGTTGCATGACACAAAATATGGATATTGTTTGAAATTATATTTTCAACTTCTTCTTTCTGATCCAAAAACTAGAATTACCTTGCTCACTTGGTTATGTCTTTCCTTACAGTTCTAATAGATTTCTGTAGTGTTTTCTCTATAATGTATTTGACCTTGTTAATGACCTCTTCCTTACACAACAGTAGGGTACTGCCTTTGTCAAACTTTCTATTCTGGACAGTACCAGTTGCTTTAAATTTGCCTACTAACCTTCTTCTATAGTGTTTTGATGGTGTACTATTCTCTGCGTAAAATTTATGTAATCTTTAAACTAAATTAACTAATGAAGGGCAGCGTTTCCCAATTTGTTGTATAATGTAAATGTTATTTTTTTATATACTAAATAGAATGCCATCTTACGGGCTGTCCCATTGATGTTCATGACAGCATTAAATGATTCTATCATTATTTGTAAAAATTACCTTTCTAACGAGTAGTCAACTGTCTATCTACTTTAACATTTGACGAAGTTATTCAAGTTCCGTAAGCTATCATAATCGTTGGATCACCCTGTATATGTTCCTACTTTTTTAGTAAATTCTCCTACTATTTCCTACTTTTTTCCTACTTTTTGGCAAAAAAGTTCCTACTTTTTCCCTACATTTTGATGAGAGGCCACTTGACAGCCTGCTTGCATTGCTGTGGATATAAGAAAAAGTTCATTGACATTAGTATCAGCCTGGTAGACATCCTAACCCAATTCGTACGTGTACCAGCCAACTCTTTACGCACCCTCACTTCGGCGTACATCCATTGCGGTAGACTGTGGACTATTCCTGTTCGAGGGCGAGGTCATATGGTGCTATCCATCCTAAGTTCTTGTCAATGAGCCGATGATACCCACAACACATCTTTCTGCTGCTGCTTAAAAACTTAAAATTTTACATAAGTACATACATCCTCATGTAATTGTGATAAAATTTATAATTAATACTATTTTTCTGTTTTTCCTGTGAATATAAGTAATATAATTAATAATTGGGCCAGTTGTAAATACAAAGTAAGTCAGATGTCAAAGTTGTACTGGTGTAAGTTATATAAATTCATGTATTTGGTTTTAAAGTTGTAGTGTTTAGCTTATTTGGAGAATGATGATTTAAAGGTCACATATGCATTAGAAAGAACTAAGTAATAATAAGAATGATAAGTACATTAATCTATCAATGGTTTGATGATCTTGTGTTGATCTATTGATGGTTTGATGATCTTGTGTTGATCTATCGATGGTTGGATGTTCTTGTGTTGATCTATCGATGGTTGGATGTTCATTGATGGTTAGGTCCTCTTGTATTGATTTACTGATGGTTTGATGCTCTTGTATTGATGTGTTGATGTTGTGATGCTCTTGTTGTACTGATTACACTTCTTTAAAACTGTAAAGTTAACAAAAATGCTAATTAAAAAACTTTTATAATCGCTCAACACTGAAAAATACATATTTCCCAAATCATGCCAAATCACATACTACCCTATTCTTAACAGACATAAAGGTAGACACACTCAAAAGATATAATTATAAACTATTACTTCCTTATGAGATCCTTTAATCTGTTGCACAATTAAAAAAATTAAACATCATCAATAAGTTCCTAAATTACTTATTATTGTATTAATTGTATGTAAAATATTTTCTTAGCATAACATAAAACACCCAGATTAAAAATGATACTTGTTTAAATATGATACAAAAATATTGCATTCTAAAATGATTCAAAACTATCAAATGTTCAGAGATGTTACAAAAATATTGCATTTTAATATGATAAAAAAAATGTTTTTAATATGATACAAAAAGGAATAAGTAATGTGTTTAATACATTTCAAAATAATCTTTTAATATGACACAAAATATGAATGCTTTTAACCTGATATGAAAACAAAAATTGTATCCTGGGTGACTCACTTAATAGCTAAATTCTAAGGGCATCTGACAGACAATCTATGAACACTAACATATTTAACTGTATGAAAACTGTGACCTTGAGGTATTTCAAAAATAGTCGGTATTCTAATACCTTATTCAGCATAAATGTATGTCTACCAAGATGGCTGCCAACAGGTTTCTGATCAGTTACTATGACATCATATGGGATATATGTATAAAAGAATCATAATTAATACAATACAATACAATACAAAATAATGAAAACACAATACATGTAAATATAATTCCTACCAGGTATCTTATATCACAGTATCTTGCAACCTTAGAGAGGAAATAAGAGGGACAGAAAACAGAACAAAAAGTCCATTAGATAGATATTCAAAAATGCCAAAGCCCTCCCCCCAGCCACTCAGTACAACCCATGCTCAGGCCAACCCAAGCATGTCCCATAACAAATACCCAGTGGACTCGAACATCAATGCGGTATATACAGGTCAGTTATATATAAGTTTCCTTTGAGTTGTATGCTGGAGTTCACAATGACACCATCCCGCATCACGGTTGTCAGCATCTTTCCGTATTCAATAAAGTTTGGGGGATGCAGTTTGTAATGTTTGAAATGCAATGCAGGGGGGGGGGGGCTAAAAGAAAAACAGACGGTAATACAGACAAAGAGTGATCACAATTATAAAGCTCACATGAGCATTATGCTCATGTGAGCTGGGGGGTGCACTAAATTCTTTCAGAGGAAAATTAGGTTCACAGAACTCTCATCATACTCTAACTGAGTACAGGTATATTGTCCACACCTGAACAAACGTATCCATTCATTCTCCATAACTTGTAACAAAATTGAAAACTACCATGTAAACTGTGACAAATCTTATATTGGCTGCTGACATCACCATGTAGTTTTAGAAAAATTACATTGATACCATTAGGCATTTTATCTCACAGATAAGTCTGTTAGCACAATGACATGACCATACATTGACTGATGACAATGAACTGCATTTATCAAGTATCATACATTGAAATATTTGCTAGTTGTCTTCAATTTAACTCTGTATAGAACAAGGAAATTGATTGATTCACCAACAAAAATTATTAATGAAACATAACAGTGGATTGTAATATTTCTTTGGCAAGTAAGGTGAACGTAAGTTTGGCTTTTACAATACAATTGATATTGACATCACAACAATTGAAATACTACTGCTATTATACTGGTAACTCTGTATTACTAAAGTAATCTATGCAAAATATATACAACACAAGTGACTTGTTTTTTATCTCTTGTATTCCATGTGTTATCACTCAAAATGAGTTCCTAGTAGTTGAAAATTTTTCATTAATATCAATATATCAATATTATAACAAAAGTTATAAATTTACTGGTAATTTTTCCACTCTACTGATCTTCAGAGTTGAGATGTACTACTCAATGCTCAAAAACACAAAATGGTTGATGGTATTTTATCAAAATAAACATAAAACAGTAATTTTGTGTGTAGTATTATGCCTATTTTTTACTTTTAAAGTTAGCTAGTTCAATTACATGTAATTTACCCATGTACATGTATATAATGGATTTGAATGAACAAAAAAAACCATATAACTCCTTACTTATGTATAAAGGTATAATATGTCAAAGTTTATTTTTCATTCAAGTATATTAAATATTCATTCAATATTTCTGTTTACAGATGTTATTCATACAATTTTTCCGACTTCAAAATCTAGAGAGACTATGTAAATCATTGGTTTGTTTTGGTTTTACAGCGCACCAACACAGAAAGGTCATATCGCGCGATGTCATGATTAATGTGAAATCTCTAATCATTGGTCACTTACACATTTATAGAAGTATTGTAATTCTCTGCATTAAGATCTTATCATCCTCTGGTATTCAAATAAGCAAAGCACCTATTTTTCATGATATGTAGTTTTATATATAATAGGTCAAAACAATGTATCATGTGATTTTCAAATTATAGATATAAGAGCAGTTGATGAAAAAATGACAAATTTAGGTAATATTAATATTTCTACATAATATTGAAATGTCCAGTAACCATCTTATTATCTAATACAAGCATCTTAGCAAATTACAATACAGAGTAATTGAACTGATCCAGTCCTTATCTCAGTTTCTACAGATTTAATTGATCTTTAAATTAAATAACAGTTCAATTTAGTTGACAGTTCCTCAGTTCCTGAGTTGATTTTTTTACCTATCAGTTGGTCTATAATTTATGATATAAGCCAAGATTAACAAATCTATCTTACTTTAGACTAAAGATGGAACCAGTCTATACTAATGCTATAGATATTTTAGGATTTATAAATGTTTTGTTTACTTATAACTTAAGATGTTTAGAATCATTTTAATTAACTAATTAAGTCTAAATGATTGAGTACTGTTAGTAGTTAATGTAGAGAATAAACACAGGATAAATTATAAATAATATGTATAATCTAATGATTCAAGTTTATCAAATAATAATTATAAAAGTCATTGTAACATATTTCTGCCATGATTTTGGGAATAATCTTTGTAACAACTACTTCTATGTAACAACTTCAGGTAAAAATTAGGAAAAAAAACTTTAGTAAACCAAGTATTAACAATTTCAATATAAAAGTTCACCAACTTTTTTTTAGCTTACAGATCTTTTCTTTTCAAAAATATATATCAAAGAAACATTTAATTACATCATTAAAGTCATATACATACTAATCATCAGTCATAATTCTTTACACAAGTTATCAACCCTTATCATTCTGTAGCACACTAAGTCATAAGCAAATGTAAAATTCACTTTCACATAATAAATATTGCTATATTGATAGTTAAAGAATAACATTCAATACCCCAACCTTTCTGCAAAATAACAAAATAAGTTACCACACAGCATTTATAATAGAAAAATATCTGAAGGTTTCAAATGATCTTATTTCTGTTGAATTTTTGTGTACTTCAATGCAGTACTGTATATAATATATGTAAATGCACCTTAGCTAGATTCCCTTACTATACCCGACTACTGTACATTGTACAATTATACACATTTCACTTCAATCAAGCAATCTTAGACAGTATAACCACCACAATCATGGTTAATACTGTTAAGTCTGCATGAAGTATTCCTGATATATCTTTAGATCTATCATTGTTATATTTTTCTCATTCTTTTATTTCCATATATGTCTATCATACTTTCATTGCCTTTCATCTTTCTTATTTGTCTCTTTGTTTTCTTTTCTTTTCTCAATGTAATTTAGCCATAGTAGATCACTACCTAGCATCGTTAGTGACAACTACATATATTTTAAAATATCTTTTTAATAAAGTGATTTGAATTGAAAAAATATTTAATGATGTTAAGCAACTACATCTTGTTAGATTCATTAAGTGAAGGTATGAATATCATTCTATTAATATGTAGCATTATATATATGAACAATGATTTTACACTGCAAGAATCAGCGTACTCTTTTTATAATAGGTTGAACTATGTACTTGTTTGAATGATTTGACTGAATGACATAGAAGTGAAGACTTTACTTGATATAATTAATGTTTCTAAGAGTGATCTTCTCTGGAAAAGAGAAGTTCTAATGGAACTCCACTATATAAGTGATACACCTACAGTATGTGAATATAATAATTTACTTTTTAGCATCAATAACACATTTTACATAAATGTTACACCATGCAGACAAGGAATTCAAATTTAATTTTGATATGAAGTAAACATGAAGGGTTGAACATTATTTGGCATCTATATGTTACAATGAACTTTTACAAGTATTATCTATTCATTTTCAGATGTTATTTAATGCCATTGTAATGAAAACTGATGGATTTTTTTGTTAAATACTTTTATCAGATGTTATATGTATTAATTGGAATTTAAGATTATGTTTTAGACTTAAAATAATATTTTGTAAGGAAGAGATGTTAACTTGGCAATTTCAAACTGAGGTTTTGAAGCTTTATACTTTATGTGATGATATTACTTAACTACAGCTCTTTTATGTAAACAATATGTTTATAAAGATGACCTGAAAATGATGTAAAACTGAATAATTACCAGACAAAACTTAGCCTAGATCTCAACACAACTTATCAACTAACAAGGATTTCTCATTAGCATACAGATTATATCAATATTAAACTAAATTAGTTGAATCAAAGGTATTTGTTCTGATGTCAACAAAATGATGTAATTCTCTGTTGATTAGTAAATAACCATTGTAAATTGGTTATATACTAACAATAAAAGAAATACTATCAACATATTGGTCTATGAACATACTCATCCTGATGATTAAATTACTCTCTTGCGCAGTGAAAAAAATTTGATCATCAGAAAAAATATATTCAAAGTCCAGTATGCTGATATGCTACCACCATATTGGTCAACGAACATACTTATCTCAATAATTGAATTACTCTGTTGCGCAGTAAAGTAATTCAATCATTGAAACAAATATATTCAAAGTCCAGTATGCTGATATGCTACCACCATATTGGTCAACGAACATACTTATTTCAATAATTGAATTACTCTGTTGCGCAGTAAAGTAATTCAATCATTGAGACAAATATATTCAAAGTCCAGTATGCTGATATGCTACCACCATATTGGTCAACGAACATACTTATTTCAATAATTGAATTACTCTGTTGCGCAGTAAAATAATTCAATCATTGACACAAATATATTCTAAGTCCAGTATGCTGATATGCTACCACCATATTGGTCAACGAACATACTTATCTCAATAATTAAATTACTTTGTTGCGCAGTGAAAGTAATTTAATCATCAACACAAATATATTCAAAGACCAGTATGCTGATAGCAATATTTCCTTATTGATGAGTATATAACCAATACAAAATGGGTTACACACCAATATTTAGATTTTTTTTCCACAACTTAGATGTAAATTAATTTAATCATACTAGGTTTGTTTATTTATTGACATTGATAAAAAATTGTCACTTAAAGCCAGAAAATGCTGATAGTTGTTACATAAATTAATATTTTAGGGTAATTCAATAGTTCATGCTCAATCAGTCACTTGCTGTGAGCTGATAGTTGTTACATAAATTAATATTTTAGGGTAATTCAATAGTTCATGCTCAATCGGTCACTTGCTGTGAGCTAGATCTCAAAAGATGTCCTTGTAGTCTTTAATATGTTAAGTATTATGTATAGTTATAAAATTACCAAAACTGACCATTTTCAAACCAATCGTACATATACTTAGATTAGAAGATCACATGTTACATTCTTAAAACCAATTATATATGAAACGTCATTTTATGAAAAATAGCTACTAATCTTTTTTAGAGAAACAAAGGATGACAAACGCTAAAAACATAAAATTGCGATATTTACATAAATGTTTAGATTGACCAATGATCATTGATTATTAAATTTACTACATTTCTTCACAATTCAGATATTATATCGTTAATCTAATCTATCATGATTATCAGTAGCAATCTTAGTCTATAAAACGTGTTGTTACCATAAGATAGTCTCTTCTATATATCATTATATGAAAGGTTTATAGTTAAATTGATCATTAAATCCATTAAGTTAGTACAGGATGACAGAAACTGGCATGGAACTTAAACTTCTTTATGTTTTACTAATTACAGTCTTGACAAAAAAGCTATCTCAGAAATTTAGACCTTATAAAACACTATGTAGTACAACTCGACACTAAGTTCATACTTGAATCAAGGTTTTAAAGATAATTATAATACTTGGATGGTACAAAGTCAAGTATATATATAATAGCACAACAATTATCAACAATAGCAATAATAAAGCAATAGTAGTTTTGACAATATCAATTGTATTGTTATAGCCAATTTCCATATCTGACATGAATGGTTGATGCAGTTATCACATCCACTGTTTCCAATAAATAATTAACAAAATTAGAGCTTAACTTCCTTGGGTGATAGTATAAATGGTTTCTTATAAATAATTATTCTTAAATCTAAATTCCAGAGGACAGATGTAATGAACTAAGAACATGAATTAATTGCATAATTATAAATCATTTGTAGTTGTGGCTAGACACTGTATTCTAACTTGACAACAAAATACTTAATTAAAGCCTGTACACATATGCAACTCTAAAAATATTGACTGTTTATTAAAGTGGAAAAAGAAATTACATTCTAACTTGACAAAAAACAAACATGGATCTCATAGAGATGACTTGTCAATTTAAAATCTAACTTCAATAATAATGATGTGAATAATTATCAGAACTTAATCAATTATACAGGTGTCATCAATATTACTTGGAATTTAATATAAATAATAGAATCATAACTAGCTGTGTATATGGCAGTGCTGGCAGACAAAGCTATATACCTAATTAAAACCTGTAATATATACTAAACTCTAATGCAACATTAACTGTTGAAAAATGAAAAGAAATTACAATCTAACTTGACAAAAACAAACATGGATCTCAAAGAGACGACTTGTCAATTTAAAATCTAACTTCAATAATGAACAGGCTTCAGTTGTTATCAGGAAAGTTACTTGGAAGTCAAGAAGATAAGTTGTCAATTTAAAATACAATTTCCATGGCAAAAGTATAAATGTTTCATAAACATTAACATTTTGTCAACAAAATAATGTTCTTATTTCAAAACTGTAATGACAAGATAATAGATTTAAACATAACTTACAAAATAAGACCATTCTACCCTGAAGATAATTTTTTATCAAAGCAGACGACATTCTACTCTACTACAGAAATGTTTGATTTCATTCTACATAAAAAATGATATCATTTATATCTAAAAATTGATGACACATCTAGCTGTTACAAATTTACCTGAGTTAATAATGGTAAAATTACTCATTTTTATGTTTCAGTATGTAAAGTTTATCTATTTATAGGAGATATCAATCAGTTACTTGTTCACAAGAGTACAATGTATGAGTGAGATGGTCAGCTGCACTGGGTTTAATACTAGTTGGCACAAATTGAGGTCATTTTACGGAGGCCAGCGGGCCTAACTTGGTTTTCCTGGACCTTTGTCTATGACCAGTACTTACCTACTCTTCCACAAGACTGGCATCTTCTCCATTTACCTTAATAATGGAGGAAAATAGACATTATTGTCAAATTTTCATGGAAGGGTATAACCAACCTAGGTATGATTTGAATCTGTTTACCATTGGAAAACAAGATACCAAACCTCTGCACGCTAACAACTGCGCAACAGACCCAGGTCCCAATTTAGTCGCCTCTTACGACATGCAAGGGGATACAGTGGTCTTATTCTTTTAACGCCCTGAAACCACACGGGGATACGGTGACCTTTACACTCTGGCCACAACCACCTGAGTATCATATTCATTCAACATACAGAGTATTAGTTGTACACTGACTAAATTTGTGCCTTGAAATCAGATCTTAAATACATCTAGTATTAAGGGAGATAAATCAGTCATTCAATCATCAAAGTACAATGTATGAGTTATCCACCATGCATTAACAGACAAATACAATTCATTAGATGTTAAATGGAAAAAAAATCAACATTTGATAATACAGTTGTTGACCCAAAATATTTTACAGTAGTTTTAAAGTGTTTTTCTTTCAAATAATTGTCTTATCAACATGTGATTCAGCATCAGATCTTAACTCAATCTCATCCATTCTAAATAGAATGCAATAACCCAAACTCAGAATGTCAGCTAATGTTCAAAAATCAAAGTGCTGATTAGTCACAGTTCACATTTTCATATTCAATAAGTCACAGTTCACAACTTCATATTCAATTAGTCTAGTCACAATTCACAACCTTGTATTCAATGATTCAGTTCTTAATTTCATGTTCAAGAATGTAAATACAAAACTCAATTCAACACTTGTGCACACTTACATAAGCACAGTCCTCCAAATTATGTTTGTTCAGCATTTTTAGGACCAAATATTGCTTTTTCCATACTGATTAGAGACCCTTTCTAAAACCTTCAATTTTTTTTTCATGTCTAGAAATAAATGACAACTAGAATATGCCAGTGACAAAAAATGACATTTTTCTCCTGTCATGAAGGCATTTCATTGCTGAGGTTTATGAGAGAGTGATCTAGTTCTGAGCTCTTGAGCAGTTCTTACTTGCTAGAAATGTACACATTGTTTTAGAAACATGTAAACTAGATTACCCTTAGACTACTAAGTGACAATTTTTCACACAAAACATGAGAAAAAATTATATAATGATACATAGAATTGTCAATTTTATAGCAAAAACATTCTAAATATGTCCTATTTAGGGTCTCTAACCAGATGGAAGATCCACTTTTTCTAACCATACCAGCTAAATATCTAGCAAACTCAATCTTTGCTAAGAATTCATTGATATTGTGATGGAATACAAGTCAAAGTTATAAATGAACCTAATTATCCTCTGAATGATTTTACTGCACCCCCTAACTGTTGCCACTGGTAGTAAAATGAAACTGGCAGCACTAATGGGACAAGAAGAAGAGACAGTGCGTGCAAAATCAAAGTACATGACAGGGCTGAACATTCAAGGTTGTCTGATTGCCAATGGTGACACATATGTGGCATCAGTTAGCCTGTTACTGCTAGCTAACATTTGGTTTTGGCAAGCTAAACTAAAGCTGCTTCGGCAACCTTGTTTGAAATTTAACATCAAGCCCTGTATGAAATTATAGACTCTTATTATTAAATGTTTTGTATTGGCTGATAGTATTAATAGGCATAAATGCTTTCATCGGTTGATAGTGTAAATAGTCTAATACTGGAAAGATTCATTTTAGAATCTAAATTCAAGGGTACAGGCGTGATGAGCTAAGTACATGAATTAATTGCAAAAATGCTATTATATATGAAACATACCTAATAATGGCAAGATATTAAATTCTAACTTGACAAAAACACACAAACATCCCTAGGAGATGACTAGTCAATTTAAAATCTAATTTCAATGGTAAAAGTGTGAATGTTTCATAGACATTTACATTTTGTCAACAAATTCACGTTCTTATCACAAAACTGTAATGGCAAGACAGAAGATTCTAATCTGATTCAAACTGATTAGACTATAAGATTCAGAAAGAAAAACTAATCAAAATAAATTAGCACCAACTTGAACCAAAGGGAGACAGCTCAGATATTTACTAGTACAATTGCAAGCACTGTTACCCCCCCCCCCCTGAGTGCCCCCCATTTAGTCGCCTCTTACGACATGCAAGGGGGAGACAGTGGTTCTATTCTTTTGATCTTACAGCTCCCGAAACCACACAGGGCTTAGGTATCCTTTACACATTAGATAACTTTAGAATACCATTTAAAATGCCAAAAATATTTGCATGTAGACTCAATTTGTGTTATTTGTCATTTTATTGTCACACATCCATGAGCATTTTACTAAGTTTAATAACTAACATATGTTACAAGCAACCAACACCCAGCTAAGTAGTGTCCCAATAAGTGTACACTGCCGAGTGTCTCTCTTTTGAGTGTACTGGTACAACTATCCTGTCTAGCTTGTGAAACTTAACTGGCCAATAATCAAAATAGATGGTTTTTGTATTAATTGTCTCCACAGACCATAGATAAGGGTGTACTATGTGTATTATGTAGTATGTGATATAATGTTATATCACAAAATCTGCATCTTGACATATAAAACAAGATTAGGAAAATCATGTCCAGTTTCAGCATTTTTACTACCAGGGCAACAGTTAACTATTTTTAATCAAATTTACTTCAATTTGCATTATTAACATGCAAAACAAAGTACTACAACAGTACCAATGACCACAGTCCCTGGTAGTGACAGCACACAAAACATGTGTGACCAAAGATCTTACACAATGGCACAAATGCCCCAAGTACACACCCATTATTCAGACTAATGTGTACAATTGTCTTGACAATTTCTCAAAAAGTGGACTTCTTCTGATCAGTTCTATATTTTTTGCTAATTAACCTCTTGGAAATCTATTTCAATTGTAAATGGTATAAAGGTGGTTTACCATTTAATCATCAATTTTGAACTTTATATTGAGGTATTCATAACACTAATTCATTCAATAGATCCAAATTTGAAATTGAATGCCAGTATTTTCATAAAGGTCGTGTTTTACTATAACACTTGATTGATAAATGGTAATAAAACAAAAGTAAACCTACTTAGATCAGAATACGGCTATTTCTCATACATCAGGTGTACTTTGTCTTTTAATCAACATTTCTAACACTATTTTGCATACACTGGGCGATATAACCTTTTAGTGTTGATGCCCCGTTAAACCCAAACAAACCATTTTCGCTTGCACTATGCAATGTATTGAGATATGCTAAATTCCCAAGAGCTAAGTCTAGAGCTGACCAGAAGTAGGCCTAAGTTACAGTAACTGTAACTGACTTCAAGGATAAGGCCTGTTTTCCATGTGCATGTTGTCTGTCTCAGTTAACATTCCAACAGTACAATGTACAACTGTAGCGCTCAAATAATCTTACAAATTGTGTTATTGTGCACTACATGACCAATAAGTGTCCATGCGCCTTAAAACAACATAAAATTAAATAAATAGCTCAAATAATTGATATGAGACATAATTTGCTTGTAGTAGCATTTAGCTTTGTCACTCAAGTAATTTTAAACAACCTATACCAGGTATAGTATGCTGAATGTAGTCCAAAAATACATTCTTTTTTAACATGAGAATCTGTGTTTAAACTTGGTACTAATTAATATCAACTTAATTTTGATGTTTTTGTCTAAAGTCACATTTTTATGCCAGTAATAGATGTGAAATACTTGATATTTGCTTCAAAACTCACAAAATTTATGTTTATCAAATAGTATTTTTCATAGCACAAACCAAAACTTCACTTATGTTTAGTCTTCTGTTATTGAAAGTCTTATTTAAAACATATACTCCAAGTAAAATTGAGTTCTATTGTGATATCCTAAGATTAATTGATACTAAAGCTTATCAAATGTTTTGACTTATAATGGATCAAAATGTACATCCTTCCACCAAGGAAGCCAGTGCTTCCAAACTAAACTTGTGATGTATTATTTGTAGTTTGTACACAAATTCCACATGTTACTAAACTGATAGGTAGTCTATCCTGCCCCTTATTTTTTCACAGAGATGTCTGATAAATTGACAGACAACATGCACATGGAATATATAGCCATACATGGCCATTGACACATACAACAGTACATGACTGGGACATAGTCCAGGTTCTTAACCTGTCAAAATATGTAATGTCACAGACTGTCCAGTCCAACAATATTGACCTGAGCTTGACCCTAACGCATGAACATTGAATTCATTTCCTATGTTTTGCTTCAGTGTGGGAACACGATTACTCAGACCCTGATTAAACCATTGACCATAATGCCTCTATGACCAAATATTTGTTCAAAAGCATAAGAATATTGCAATATACATCCCTCTTGATCATTTCAGAATAGTGCAATTTCTGACGATTATCAAGTCTTAAATGCTAAATATGTACAGCAAAAGGTCCCTTCTTATAGACAGTGTTGAAAATCATTAATTGTGATGATTGTTAAAGTGGAGCTTTACAGTTCCTTCACAAAAGTTTATGGTCCAGTAAATCAGCGTTGTGTATTGCTACATGACATTCTATCAGAATTCGAGTCATCTAATAACCCTAATACCTCTATGACTGATAATTATTTCAGTATAATCAGTATAGTCTGGTATACATTATACAATGTAACAACCTAATTGGTGCAGAGGTTTGGTCTTGCTTTTTGCTTCAAACATTTCTAGTTCCTATTCCACTTGTAAAACTCTGAGTGTGCTCATTGGTCCTTTAACATGGCAGTAAAAAAACTAAGTTAGGTACTGCTACTCATAACATGAGAAACCAACAACCAGGCTCCACTGCCAGGTCACTGGTCTCATTGTGAGATAAATTATCCATTGGATAACACTAAATGTATACAGTTTGCCTAATATTATACACACTCAAACAGAAACTTGAGGGAAAATTGTATTTCCCATGATAAGGTAGTTCAAGCTCAGGTTAATATTGTTGGACTATATACAATCTAAAGTATGTATGGACAGCTACACAACAAATCAGTAAAGACAACAGTATGCCTTCCACACATTTAATGTGTATAGAATACAATCTATTTGCTCACCCACAATAGTGGGATCTCCCCGCCTTGCTTCCACATATTGACTGCCCATAGAATGTCAAATATTTGCTCAATGATATCTTCTTTCAATCATCATTGTTTGAGTTCAACATAAGGGGTGTTCAAAAAAGTTTGTATCGCATCATGTAATTACTTTATAAACATGAAATTCAATGGCTTATGCTTCATACTTGAAGCCACTCTTCAAAGCTTAGAAAAGATGCATGATGCTACAGTATCTTAAATCATCACTCAACATTTTAATAATTATATATTGCCTTAACACTGTAATTAAGAGGCTCGCAGACATGATGGGGCTTTGTCTGTGTTGCCTCTACAAATAGTTTCACTGAACACAATTTTCCATTTGCATTTTATAGAATATCTTAAGCACATAAACTATGTGCATGAAGTACTTGAAGGTAAAGAAACAATAAATAATATCCAGAACTCTAAATATCAGGTTTTTCACCTGCACTGACAATGAACTCATTGTTGTTGAAAATCATGAAATACAAAAATAATCCCATGGTTCTTTGTACACATAATTTTCAACGCAATAGTACATACTTGCACTGCAAGTTAAAATTCATAAATTTGAGCATGAAATGAAGTCTTTTCTGAACACCCCTAATGCAAAAATGCAAAACATCATCTGCTTTGCCTATCTTTCGGTTTAGTGAGTTCACCTACAACTCCCTTGTGGTGATCCAGCAGCATCACTACTATCTCTTGTAAAGACCCCACTGTTGTCTCTAATTATTTTGACAGGTTAAAAACCTGGACTATACCCTAACAAATACACACAAAGGGGATCTGCATCTCAAACATTACAAACTGAAGGGGAAAAGAATGACTTCATGATTCCATCACCAGATAATGTCAGGAGGCACTCTCCCAACAAGGAGATGGACCCACTCAGCCTAAATATTAGGCCCACATGGTGTCCGGAGACACTCTCCCCCCTTACAGAAAAATTCTGTACAATGTGAACACCTAATGTGAACTATAAGTGAACAATATGTGAACATTCCGCGAACAAACCAATGCACAGTAGAAATTGTTCGCGGATAGTTCACATTATGTTCACTTTTCGAATGCAAATTAGGTTTGCCGCGAACACCAAGTGAACATTCCGCGAACAAAAAATGTGAACATTGGGCGAACAACAAGATGTGAACTATTCGCGAACAATAAATGTGAACATTCCGCCAACATCAAAATGTGAACATTCGGCGAACAATAAATGTGAACATTCCGCGAACACCAAAATGTGAACATTCCGCGAACAACAACATGTGAACTATTCGCGAACAATAAATGTGAACATTCCGCGAACAATAATTGTGAACATTCCGCGAACAGCAAAATGTGAATAATCCGCAAATTATTAATGTGAAAATTCTATGAATAATAAAAGTGAACAAAAAAGTTTAACTTTGTGCGACAATCCTTAATATGTTTTATTGTAAAATAATATTAACAATAGGCAAACAAAAATACTAACAAGATGAATGCTTTAAATGTAATAGTGAGATTATGTTGACTTAGCAAATTTGGAAAGTTTATATTTAAATCAGTATGGGTTAAAATAAACTTAATGAAAGCTTAGTTCTAAAATTTAAGCTTGAACATACAAGAAAATAATGAATAAAATTGAATGAATAGGCATAAAAAATATGCTCCTAACATCTATATGAAAGTCTTCAGATCTACTTCACTTGAAAATTCTTAAATTTTACAGAGATGTCACTACTTTAGCACCACTAAAGTACACTGATACAAATGTCTGTTGTAAATAAAATGTCTGAGTCTTTGCAAATTTCCTTGTATTGTAACACTACAAATAAACTATATATAACTGTCTATATTTATATAATCCATATGGCTTGATAAAATCTTGCTTTTTTACACAAATCACTACTAGCAGATGTACATGTATATGTTGCGGTTCTCATTGATGAATCCTGAATAAAATAAAACAACGACTTTGAATTAATTCGTGGAAATGATAATATTGTTCATGTACAAAGTGTACTAAGTAGCTAAAACTCAAATTTACTTGTAAATATATTAATGTCATGAAATTATACAACAGGAATCGTGGCATTTAATTCTCTTGGTGAAGAAAAATAAATACAAGAAAATTTCACCTCACATCCCTAGGTCATGTTATACTGATAAGCCTTTTAGACTGGCTACAGAAATTGAAATTATTTTTCTACAATACAATCTGGTACTCTAATAACATGTATGTACAACTAAGCATTGTTTCAATTTGTAATTTGCAAAAACAGGATATATTGAGTATTAGAGATTAAGTATAATATATTAGATCATTTACCTTTCTGAAACAGGCGATGATTCATCTCTTTAAGTCTTCATGAAACATTTTGATGAAAATTTAATTTATTAGCTGATAAATCCATTTCTGAAAAAGAAAACAGTAAGAACAAAACAATAAGTATGATTGTACAACACTACATTTTTATAATATTATTATAAACTATCCTCCAAATACATTTAGCTTGACAGTTAAATGTATGCATTCAGAGCAATATTAAGACAAAAACACATTATATACATGTACATATGTATATCATAAGAAAACAAAAGGCAGATACTTCAATACTTAAATTAAGTTAATGAAAAACATGTAAAGTGATGTACAAAATGCAATAGAATCTTTAAAGGAGAGATATATAAAAACAAATTACTCACCACAATATATAGAGTTCTATGTCCCGAAGTTCCACTTCATGCAGTTTCAGAACATAAATTAAATCCTTGTCTTTCCACTTAAATGTTTTCTCAATGAAACAGATGCCATGATAATTAACTAATGGACCATTCCAACTTCTCCATTATTCCCATTTTTAAATTCTGACTCCTATGTATCATTTTATAATTAACAAAATATCGCTTCTCCACTCTTATTCCTATTTCATGAACTTGGTTTAAAAATTGCGCCAAAACTTTGAGGTAGGATTGGTTTATCAGCATTAAAATACCATCTGCTGAATGTTCATTCTCTACTGACCACAAGTTCTCACAGTATATTGATAGTAAATTTAGACTAGCTGTATAGCCTAAAATGTCTAACATTGAATTTATGAATGTTACAATTATTCAAAGAGGTGACTAATCCAGATCTTATTTATTTAAACATTTCGTGCAAATATGTGTCATTTTAAAGCAAACTTTTGTGCAATCTCCGTAAACAGATATCCTGTAGAGCGTTGTAGTACAGGATCTCTACTTTCTCCGTGGAAGGTCACGTCGAGATGAACTTTGTTTCGACCAATCAATGCGTAGCTTTCATCTAGACGAAAACACTATTAATCACATTTTGATTTCGTAATTTCTATATTTAGACCAAGTTTTGCATGCTAATTTAACAGCGGTATTATTCACAGTCTGTGATTGGGCGGCTCATTTCAAATTGCGTGACGTAGACGATGTAAACAAGTTACGTATCATAACAATTTCGTCATGAGTATTATGATGAGAAAAGGTTGCCTGAACGTGACCTTCGTTTGAAAAAGGGCAGATCTAAATTAGCGAGTATGCAAGTGGAAAATTTTAGATCGGGTTTTAATCAGATTGACTTTTGTGCCAAATCATACTGTCAGATTTGTTTTATTTACTGTTCCCAATAAATACATGGTTGTAAACTATAGTTTGATGTCATACATTGTGTTTGCATAAGAATAATTGTATAATATTTCCAAGTTATATTATATTTTAAAACAAGTGTGTTGTTTGTATCATTCCGAGTATTTTGATACCCATTATGAGGGGTGTATGCAGAATATACCTGGACCAGGCATAATTTGTAATATTTTCAAACCTTTTGGACTTAGACAGTTTAAATCAGAAATCTAAAAATATGTTCAAAAATTACAAGTATTTGAAGTGAATATTCGGCGAACAAAATGAAGATTTCAAATTTTATAAGTATTAAAGGTGAACATAATGTGAAGTGTTTGGATTTACAAGCATTAGATGTGAATATTCGGTGAACATTTTGTTTAATGTGAACTATAAGTGAAGCTATTCACTTTATATTCACAATAAGACAAAATAATTGTGAATATAGGGTGAACAATAAATGTGAACAACTGTATTCACATTATATTCACATATAGTTCACATTATATTCACATCTTTTAGCATTTTCTGTAAGGGAAGCTGGGCCCACCCTGGCCTAAGTATAAGGGCAACATGGTGTCAGAAGACATTCACCCAGCAAAACCCTAGGTCTACCAGTCCTAAATATAAGGGCCAGGTGGTGTCAGGAGTCACACTCTGAACAATGGGCTAGGACTACCCTGACCTGAAAACCATTAGAGCGAGATTATGGCCAGAGGTTTTTTCCTATCAATATACTTAGACTACCCTGACCTAAAATATTTTGGACAAATTGTTGAAGGTGATACCCTTCCCAAATATTGCCTAGAACCATCCTTATATATCATGGTCTTATTGTGTCTACAGAAACTTTCCCTAAGTTTTTATTCTTCTGTATAGGTTTTATCAGTCATTGCCATAATGCCATAAATGAAAATACCTTCTGCCAGTGATTATTGCTTCTACTTTTAGTCAGACCAGTTGATACCCTTCTAACATAACAAAATATATCAGACTAAAGCTTGAGAATTTTAAGATAATGACTAGGTTATGGTCTTTTGTACCCCTAGAACTAATAGAACTGAATAGAACTACACCAGATAACTGTCAGAAATTCATTATGGAATTTTAAATTGATAAACAAAACAAAAACTAAGAGCATAATTTCAGAAACTGGGATTTAAAGTAAAAATTATGAAATGATATAATAAAAAAAATTTCCTAATAAAAACCTAACTAAGTTAAATATTAGCAACAAACCAAAAAAGAGTCCTATAATAGCAAAATGGATGTTCACAGTAAATTCTACTGCTAGGCAAAAAACTTACTACGTACACAACCTGGGGTAATGTGACCAAATACCCAATTTAGTCGCCTCATACAAAATGCAAGGCTGGACTATATTAATGAGAGCGACAGGAATTTCTGACAGTCACTTAATGGTTCACGTACATTATTTCATAAACGAAATATTAAATCAATGTCATGACCTTAACCTCAAATATATTAAGACACATTCACAATCATTGCGCAGTCATGGCCATAATTCACTAGCCAGAAGAATGTGAAAATTACATATTTTATATGGTCTTGACATACTTAATAAATCAGGACAGAGCTGTATTAAATTAAGGCAATGACAATTCATACACAGAATAACCAAAAACACTATGATGATATTTGCTGAATACATATAACATTTGTATTTGTATCCATCAATAGAAATGTTCAAACATGATGACATTTGTAATCACAATATGGGGCAAACAAGGGCCCCCATATTCAGGGTATGAAATAAGTTACCCAAGGAACCCAACATTTAGGACACCATACAACATTGGCGGAATGTAAGAACTCATGGAGCCCAACATTTAGGGCATGATGCGTAACTTAGGCCAAATGATTGAACCCTGGGAACCCAACATTTAGGGCACCATACATAACATAGGCTAATTGTTGGAACCCTGGGAACCCAACATTTAGAGCACCATACATAATGTCAGCTTATTATTAGAGTGCACTCGATTTTTGTCATTTTTAGATATAAATTAAGCAGTATAAAATTCTTTAAAAATTTTCAGCTCAAGAGCTTTCATTAATAAATTTGAGATGAAAGTAAGATGCTCACATTATGCATTATTATTCTAACAAAATAGAATGGTAACACAAGATGAGAGTATCTTACTTTTCATCTTAAAATTACTGATGAAAGCTCTTGAGCCAGAAATTTTTATAAAGAGTTTTATACAACATATATTAGATATAGAATGGTCTAACTACCAAAACACATCACCAGAAATGATGGTGAAAATGTACAATCAACACTGTACAAAAGAAAATCATGTTCTTTGGTATAACAAGTGTTTCAGAGACATATATACACAGCATAGGAAGAACTACTGGCAATTATTGGTCTTTATGAACAATGCCATCAAGCTGAAGCTCTCAGAGCTTTATTCACAATTGCCATCAAGCCATCATCTGCAGTGCATAAGCCTAGAAACAAACACGGCCAGTATTTAAAGCGATGACTGGTATCATGGAGAATCCATTTAGCCAGTTTTTAACTCACATGTTATACTTGATCTTTTGATTAATGATCTTCCTTAATAGCATATAACATGTACAATGCCCTGGATGGGGAACGGTTTCAATTACAATTTAGAAAATAGCACTTTAAACAAAAACAAAAACTGCAAATGCCTTAAGTTCACAGGATGTAACTTAATCATAAATCACCAGTAATAATTTAAAAACTTGCACTTTTGAAAAATACTAAGACTTACTGAAATGCTTGAATATCTCCCTTTAATAATTATGAAACTAAAGTATTTTGTCTATACAGAATAACTTTATATATGATTTCAAAACCTGGCTTGGTAAAGCATTAGAAATACATGTACCCATCTAAAGTTTTGAGACTAAAGAAATATATGACAAATTTTGAATTTTGATGATTATTATTGCTGAATCATTATTTCTAATATATATAAATATGGTTTTTGATCGATAAATCTGACATCCATAAGACTCCCAAACCCTGTTTATTGTTATCATATGCCATAACTAAGTATTTCGGTATGCTATTTTTTCAGTCTCATTTATAATACCAAAAATTAATGCTATGTTACAAAGCATTTCAAAAGCGATTACCAAATTTTAGAAAAAGCAATACAGTAGGCCTACAATCTGAAAATGTCTCAAAACTTTTGGTGGGTACTGTACAATAAGATAGTAGTTTTTTGAAAAAAAAATTCTATCGTCAAAAATATCGTTTTAGAATTTACCTTAAGTAACAAAATCACTTTTTTGCTATATTTAAAAAAATGTAAATAGTAACAGTTTTATTTCCTAATAGAAATGCCTTGCCATATTCTAAGATATTCCTACGCTAGAATTTTCCTATTCGAACATAAGTTTGGCGTGACATGACATCCTTTTCCACTTGTCCATAGAAAAACATCATATTTTAAGCAGCATTTGAATGAATTACATATTACAAATCAAATTAAAAAGATGACATAGACATTCCACAGCTGATTTGCAGATTTAAACATTCATTTGTCCATGGAAAAGTGGAAAAAAATTGAATTCATGTCTACATATTTTGTCTTTTTCGGCAATAGGCCCAACAACATACAGATAAGATACATCACAAAAATGCTATCAATACGGCATGTCAGTTTTACTGTGATCAAACTTGACCACAATAAGACAGAAACTTGCCGTCCAGTAAAATGACAAATATGGAGAAAGTGCACTCTAACTTGAAGCCAACAATGAGATAACTCCTCACAAAGGAACACCCCACAAAGGAAACACCCCACAAAGGGAACACCCCACAAAGGGAACACCCCACAAAGGGAACACCCCACAAAGGCAACTCCCCACAAATAGAACACCCCACAAAGGGAACCCTAACAAATGGAAATCCCCACAAAGGGAACCCTAACAAAAGACCCAGTGATGAAATCATGAAATCATTTCTTATCTAGCTCACTGTACACAGCTCAACAGAATTCAATCAATCTCATCAAATCAGATCACTTACACCTAGATCTCACCAACATGCACAGCCAAACCCTCACCAACATGCACGGCCAAAACCTCACCAACATGGAAGGCCAAAACCTCGCCAACATGCAAGGCCAAAACCTCCCTCACATGCAAACAACTTTGCAACAACAAAAATCCCTACTCTCAGGAAATATCAGTATGGCTACCACGGTACACCGTAGGGTTCAGTTTCAACTTCAGTATGTGTGCTGCGGTTTCATTTATTATGCTTTCCAGAGGAATACTGGGATTTATCAGTGAAATAAAACTCAATATTCCATCGTTTGGAAACAATGAAAATAAACCACCAAATTTATTCATTTTGGTTTAAGATCTATTTATTTCACATTTGAGCTAAGGATATAATATTTTCACAAGTAGCCACTCTTCAAATATTGCATCCTTAAATTATTTCACTTGTAAAATAAAAAATTGATTTTAAACTGAAATAAACACATATCCTCTATATACTACATTATACTCGAGTTATAATTGGCAACACAATAAATAAAATCTTTTAAATATTCATGAGATGCCTAAAACTTTATTAACACTAAAATTTAATGTCCAAATTAATGCATTAAAATCGCTAAACATCCTATTTTTTGAAATAATGATTTTAAAATATGAAATAATCAAAATATCAAATATTTGCAACATCTAATAATTAAAGATAATCAAACATAGGCATCATCCAAAAATGAAATAATATCAAATATTTGAATTGTCTAAAAATCAATTTTATCAAATATCGGAATTGTCTAAAAATAAAAATGTTATCAAAAATTGGAATTGTCTCAAAATAGAATATTATGGAATATCGGAATTGTCTCAAAATAGAATATTATGGAATATCGGAACTGTCTCAAAATAGAATATTATGGAATATCGGAATTGTCTCAAAAAGGAATATTATGGAATATCGGAATTGTCTCAAAATAGAATATTATGGAATATCGGAATTGTCTCAAAATGAAATATTATTAAATATTGGAATTGTCTCAAAATGAAATATTATCAAATATTGGAATTGTCTCAAAATGAAATATTATCAAATATTGGAATTGTCTCAAAATAGAATATTATGGAATATCGGAACTGTCTCAAAATAGAATATTATGGAATATCGGAATTGTCTCAAAATAGAATATTATGGAATATCAAAATTGTCTCAAAATAGAATATTATGGAATATCGGAATTGTCTCAAAATGAAATATTATCAAATATTGGAATTGTCTCAAAATGAAATATTATCAAATATTGGAATTGTCTCAAAATAAAATATTATCAAATATCGGAATAGTCTCAAAATGAAATATTATGGAATATCGGAATTGTCTCAAAATAGAATATTATGGAATATCGGAATTGTCTCAAAATAGAATATTATGGAATATCGGAATTGTCTCAAAATAGAATATTATGGAATATCGGAATAGTCTAAAAATGAAATATTATCAAATATCGGAATTGTCTAAAAATAAAAATGTTATCAAATATTGGAATAGTCCCAAAATGAAATATTATCAAATATCGGAATAGTCTCAAAATGAAATACTTTAGAATATCAGCATCATCTTTTAGATACATGTAATCAGTATTTAAGCAAATCAATCAAATGATTAATTTCCTTAATAAGACCATGTTCACAGGACATGTATACTGTATATGCTTTATATTCTAGCTTGAAATATTAAGTTATGCCTAACTCTTGATCAATCAATCCAAATATGGATGAGGCCACCTTATTTCACACAACTTACATCCTTCTTATTGCATGTTCTTATTAGTTATGTAGTACCGGTAGATTATTTCAGTCATCCATCATACTGATTATATCCAAACTGTTAAGTTTGAATGGTTCCGACCATTGTTTGCCAATGTCTGAACTAGGGATGAGACGATATGGCTATATATTTCATTACAACATCAATATGTCAGTTTCAAGATGCATATTGTGACCTAGCATGATTTATCACGATACAACTTACGATACGACAAAAACAACCTTTATTGTATCGTAAATGATCATATTGTCTCCTTTCATATCGATAAGTATCATTGATGACTATATCCTCTCATCCCTAATCTAAATAGTGACCCAAATCAGGAGCACTAAACTGCAGCATACCATCCTAAGGTGTACCGTGGCAGCCCTTTTTCCTGACAAATATTTATCAAGCATAGATCAAAATCACATCCCAGAAACATCTAGGCAATCTCTCCTTTAGGTTTCCAATCAATGGAACTTAATTTCCATAACCAATTAGGCCCTAACTTTAAATTTCTCAGATTTTCATAACAATCCCATGGCCAATTTGGCTTCAACCAAAATTTTTTAACTTTACATGAAAATCTTGTAGCGATGTGGCCCCCAAACCATACTTTTCTTAATTTCCAAGGCAATCTAGTGGCAACATGGCCCCAACCACTTTGATGTTTCACTGTCACTGGTCAGAGATCAAAGTAACCAATGAAGCTTTGTGATGTCACTATCATTTAGTAGCAGCAATGTCAATTTACATAACTGCAACTGATATAGACCTCCAGTAGTTCAAATTCAGTGACTGCAACTTTAACTTGCCAAGACATTGCCCTGGCAAAGATTCTACAATCCCTACACAGTAGAATAATTTCATCACAACATCTTGGAGACTTATCAGTAAGATCTCTACAAATGCAGAGGCATCTCAGTAACATGGGGAGACCATAGGAGGCTACATAATGGGCCTCGTGGCATTCCAACAACATAGGCATTCCCACAACAGAGTCACATTCCCACAACAGAGTGGCAATCCCACACCACAATACTGCCACAACGGGACAGAGAAGACGTTTGCAACCACCACACAATGGTAGTTGCAGTCAGTAAGATTCAAGCATGTAAGTGATCTGATTTTAATGAGATTGGTATTCAACTGGTGGACTATGACAGTGAGCCAGATCCCCTGTACACCCCCAAACAGAACTGAACAAGAAAAAACACTGACAAAAGTGTTGTGAAATAATGCCATTGCTTATCCAACATCAAACTTGCCGGAATCTTATATATAACTGACTAGTCAGCTGATCCATCAATGCTACTGCCACCAGGATTTACTTCATCATGGGACTGGGCATACCTCGCAGCAAAAATTTTGATTTTGAAATCTACCAAACTTTCTTAAGTCTGTTTTCTGGGAATGCAAGAGACTGGAACCAAATAAGAGATGAAAACCAAACAAGTATTTATGATAGATTGATCAAGGCAAGATCGCGTTGGCAATCGTGCGTTGATCATTCTAAATTACGGAAGCCAACAGACAATTAAGGAAGCCAACAGACACCTAACAGAAAGAATGAATTTCCCCTATTGAGGTTACAAGATACCGTGATATAAAATAAATGAATGCAGCAAATACAATGAAAAGAAAACAACATAAATCTCCAAGTCAAATACTGTCATTTACATAATGATAAATGTGTATCTAAAAGTTTGGTAGTTGGCTTAATAACTAATGTTAAACATCATGAAAAATGATATGTAATTCTAATGAATTGCTAATCCTCTTTCATGACTTCGACTACAGTACTGTTAAAAAAAGAGAGTACCTCAATGATATCTTAAAAATTGTTATATAGAATAAATAGTGAAGTATAGAATAATTAAAAAGAGTAACTCAAACATCGAAATGTTTATCTTTTAATTTCAATACCCTCTAAAAGTACGTAACCTTATGTAGTCTCAATTTAAAGCGTATAAATCTTCACCAGGAGAAAATATAAACTCTCTTGCATGTTGATTATTTAGCAGTAACTTAATGAGAATAATTTATTAGTAAACTAAAGATTGAATAAATCTAATAAAATTTAATTTTGACTGTGTGAATTGAAGTGTAATGAAATTTTTACAAAATTTGTGTGGCAATAATAGAAATAAGAAACCAATAAAATCTTAGACTTTTTGATGTTAGAAGAATTTATCTGTGAGACATGGAAGATTTATACACTTACAATACTGTAGCCAGAGTTAGTTTTCTAGAACTCATACCTGAATACCAGCTTCTCATCTTACCGAGTCTTGTAGAAGATACACAAAATGGCACAAGTGCCTGATTGGTAGAGTGATAACATATTTGGTCCCTCCATCAAATATTCTAGGTATCTCTGATTTCTCATGTATTATCACCTTAATACATTGTACAAGGTCGAGTGGTTCATAATATAATAAGTTGAATTGCATACAGACTGTAGATTGTTTTATCTCAAATGTCAAAATTAAATAATTTCACTGTGACTGAATGTGATATAATTTTAACACACAGAGTCACAGAGCAAGTATTCATGTCATTGAAATTTGAAACAAACAAGCAATACAAAGTTTGTTCATAGATAGAATGTAGACAGAAGAGAAATTTGAAATTTGAAAAGAAATAAAAAAACTTAAGTGACAAGTATATCAAACTTAAACAGACATACATCATAGAACCTATCAATCTAAACATTTAAGAAAATGAAAATATTCAATAACTTATGCATCTACTTTAAACTTAATTTCCTATCATCCAAAGTGTTGAAAATAATGCAAAATGTCTTAAAGGCTAGAGTCATATAGAGTAAATAATTAAATTTATTTATCTGATCTTACACATGTATTAAACAATAAATGAATATGCTTATCTGGACTTAGAACAGAAGAATATATGATAGATAGAATTATGTATAAGTAGAAGATTGAATAGTTAGTGCGATTAGTTGAACCTAAACATTTCATACAGTAAACTGTCTTAAAATCTAATGTACAAAATTGAATTCTCATTTCTCTCAAATATTATACTTAAAAAACCCAGCTATTCTAAAGAGTCATTTTTTGAAAATAATTTTAAGTTATGACAGTTTTCCTATATGCCCTTAACATGTTGGTTAATTTTGTTAGACAAGATTGTACTACAATCTAAGACTCCATACCCAAAACATTAATTCACTTTAATGGCCTAATATAAAATGATTTGTCATATATCTAAAAGTCTATTTAACTGTAATTCTTTGTAAACAAATTAATACACAAAACTTTTCTACAGGAAAGATTCATAAATAAATCAAGTATTATACTAATAAAGCAGCATTCACAAAATCCTTTTGTCACTGTATATGTTTATTGGGTAAGGAGTTGTAGACCTTTAGGGTGTGGAAATTTGAAAATCCCAATATATTCTGTATGTCCAAGATTATGAAAAATTAACACCTCTTGCTTCAAAGTTCATTATCTAATGAATGATTAACAGCTGTCAAAATAATGTCTGAGATTAAATAATTGCTATGTACATGAACAAAATTTTAATTTATCCCCAATCAAATTAGAAGCAAAATTACGTTTTCAAAGCAAACAGCATGACAGTTATACAAATTGTACAATACCATTCCACATCCCTTCCTTAAATACATCATACTTTTCCTCCAATTTTTGTGAATACAGCTTGTTCATAGTGACTAAAGACAAATGAATACAATGAACATTTTAGTAACAACACTAAGACTAACTTATCTACTGACTATATAGTAAGTGGTAGTAAAAGTGTAAACCTAGTCTCTGGTCAACATGAGTGAGCTATATATGATAAAAGTCCTGATAAAAATGTAATTTTGGTAACTTCTAAATTTAAATGTAAAGAGCCAAATCGGAGCTCATCATAAATTATCAAGACAAACTTATAACAATCTAATTTCTTCAATGAAAATTATATTATGAAGCACAACATTAAAGGTCATCCGATCACCCCAGACAACCTACTTAAAAATTAATGTCTAGAAGCATGAACTAAAGCAATGTCGATAAATAAAGCACTTTCTGATCACGAAGCAATTATAAGAAAATCAAAATCTAGGTGAATAAAAAACTACAATGAAGTAAATGCTTAATAGAGGAAAAGTAGATCATCTAAATATAGACTTTTTCTCTTTCTATTCCATAATTACCAAATAACTAAGAATCTTATACATAAAGTGGCATGATATACAATAGTAAAATGAGGAGACATTTTACTTCTTCTCAATTATAGTGATAAACTATACTATGAAAATTACTGAAGTTTGGACAATAGGAAATTAATAGAGAAAAAGTCTCAGGTTAATCTATAACTAACTAGCCAAATACCAGACTTCAATAAAAATGAATGCTTGCCAGTTTTACACCAAACCATGAAAACTTGCGACATTAACAGGTACTCTCGTGCCATTACCTTAAACTATACATTTGCATATAGACTTACATGAGTAGACAACAACTCCAGTTCCAGTTAACCCCAAAGTTTCCATATAGTGGATTGGTAAAAAATGGCAAACAGATATTCGAATGAAGTCAAATTTGTTGGAAAAATGATCACTTTAGATATCCAAACGATTCTTCGAATATAGTAAAGCAACCATTTTGAGAAAGGGGTCAACAAATATCCGTATATAAAGACAGTATTGACTTGGCAAAAAAACTAGAAGTAATGTAAAGATCTTAGCATGTTTTCTTCTCTGTCACTGTGTACATTCAAGCCATTTGATCTTCCTGTTACTTCCTTCAAATTGTATAATGAATAGCTCCATTGATTTGACATCATTTTGTTAAATCCTGAAAACAAAGAAGTAACAAAGATAAGAAATTACAGTGACTAATTTTTAAAAAAGAATGTATGCTAGCTTTACAATTGCTTAAGTTAAATGCTTTCCAAATCATCACTTCATAGCTATATAGAGTAGTCAATAATGAATGAATGGATCAGCTAAAAAATACACTAAATATGTGTGTATTAACATACGATTAGACCAGATTTGCACTAACCAATCAGTATCCATTAAGTATTTTTAATTTGGTTTTCAATTGTCAGTGAAGTCAGACAAAAAGCAAACTAAACTGTTTTAAATTTAAATCTCCCTGTACCATGCTTATCATGACAGAAATACGTAAAATGCATATCCTTATGCATAATGGCCACAGTGTTCCTTTGTACAAAAATATAAATAATCCATTTTAGTATATTTCATCAGCATAGGAAAAAGTTTAAAATATTTTGTAAAACAAGTCACACTGGCCAGTAAACAAATGATAAAAGTTACTCTTTCATATGAACTTACACTTACCACAAATTCTTGGTCTATACATTGAAGAAAGAAAGCATCAGAATCATACATGTATGTCTGAAAACAAAATAAAAATCTCAAATGTTCTTTCCAAATAAGAAGAAAATATTTGTTCCTAGTAAAGTGTAACTTGATCAGTACATACAAGAGGATGAAAAGAGGACTTGCTAGCTTTATAGGTGATAACTGACCATAATGTTAATAAATCAAGTATTTAACACTAAATTGTCTATGCCAACACATTTCCTAAATAAAAAAATTATACCCGGTATCCGTAAAATAAAACAATTCATATTAAACTAGTTTCGATTTTCGGCAATTAAAAAATCCACCTGGATTAGAATTAATGAAATGTTCATCTACCGAAAATCTCTTTAGGCACTATTTAACAACAATATGGCTGACGTCAATGTATAACATTTATAACCAACTAATATGAATCCAGCTTCTTAAAGAATTTCGCTTAAGTGCTGGATTTGCATCTATGTCTTATTTCGTTGTAAAGGCTAAATATCAACAATATACGTTCATATATGTAAATATACATTCCCCACTATCAGTTAACACTACACAGCATAGCATACAAGGACAACCTAAGTAGACACAGTTTCACTGCTGGTCGACAGTCTTGGAAGTGGAGGCACGGAATGCTCAGAACTATGTGTAGGTACGTTCAGACATACTTCAGGCTTGGACTTAATAAACGTAGTTGGTGGAAAAACTTTTATTGGAATGCTAGGTGGCATGTAAGCTGGATTTGTTATATCTATTCATAAACATAACTGCATCGCTAAACACTCTTTCTGACGGGACAGAAGTTGACGGAATAACAAAGACTCTCTTGCCATCAGAGACAACTTCGGAAACCTCGTTGCTACTTTATAACCAATAACAAGTGCCAGGATGTAGAAGTAATAACTCTTTCATGATTAATAACAGCGAGTACCCAGGTACCTGCGGGTAATACGGCCTCGTGTACCCGGGTACAAATTTTCTACCCGTCCCAGCCCTAAACAAAACACCACTTTGGCAAGGAGTATCTTTTTACCTAATGATCTATTCTGGCATGCTTAATTGTTTGTATTAAATTGCAAAAAAAAAATATTTGTAAAATACTAGCAAGAGAAAAACTGCATTATATCATTAACAACTAAATTATAGTTGATTGAAAAAGACAGGCATAATTCTATTTTATTCAACTGTCAGAGGTGGCTAAAATTAATACAACTGCAGTACATAAAGACAACTATCTTAAGTAGACTACATTCATTGATCATGTAAACAAAATTACTGTAACAAGTATTTAAATCACTAAGGTAAATGCATGGGTCACTAACAGTTGATTAAATTATTCATATCAAATACCAGTATATCAACAATATAGTTAGCAAACTTCTCACAGGGGTTACGTCACACGTTTCTACTTTGTTATTGATTTGATAAAGGGAGATAACACCTCCAGGGAGTTTGCATAGTTAGTTTTTAGATTATCTCCCTTTGTATGTGACTAAATTTGTTTGTTTTATGTCCATAGTAAACATAAGAGAGACAATTCATCTAATCATCATTTCCTGGGAAGAACCAGTACTAGATAATCATCCTCAGTAACTAACCAGGGGCGGATCCAGGAAGTTTTTTCTAGGGGGGGGGGGGGAGTCCAAACTTTTCTGGGGGGGGGTCCGACCCCCCTGACCCCCCCTGGATCTGCCCATGCTTACTGTCTTCTTCCTAAAATCTATCGGCTAGTCTTAAGAATATATATATATATGATGAATGAAAAATGTATCAAAATGCTCACCATATTTTTTTCTTGTTAAGAATCACAGTCAAAATCTGAGTTCAGTCGACAATGTATAATATAAAAATTTCTAGTCAGTAATAATATGTACATGTCTATCATGATCACCATTTATTTAAACTCATCCAGAATGGCTGACTATCTTCATCAACATCTGAAAAGATGAATAAATTATTACAAAACATGTCATACAATTATGTAATAATAATATGTAGGGTCTTTGGTCAGGGCTAGTAAAATATAGGTCAAGGCTAGTAGATTTGGGCATTTACTAGACCGACCGGGCTAAGTAGGGAAAAAAATTAATGTAGAGGCCTGACTGCAGACATTTAGTGTATATCAGATGTGAAACTAATAACAACAAGTTAAAGCCACTAAACGAAGACAACTTCTTTATCATTAATTTAAAAACAAGTAAAACTATCAAAAAGACAATAGAATATAACCGCCTTCGGATTATAATAACTCTCCGTAGCGGGCTCCCTTTTAGGGGTCAAGTTATTCAAAATATTAATTTCTTATAAAGTAGGATACTTTTATAACATGCAAATTAGATTACGGAGATACCCTCTCAGCCAATCAAGTTGCTTAAAAGGTGTTCGGTAAAACTTACACAAAATTGTAAAGTGATGGATATGTCATATCGTTTTTCCTGTGGTTTACTCCAGAAATCAGTGCGTGCAAATTTTGAGTACGCAAACATTTAAACTGATGCTACAAAGAAACGCCTCATTTCAACTAGGTACACAATCTTTGTGATTCAGAAAAATATAAGGAAACATTAATGTTTTCACCCTGAAAGAAGTCCTTGGTGACATGCTCAACGTAAGGTCTGTCGTTACTATGCTGAAAGATACAGTCATGACGTTGCCAAAATATAGAGACACTCACTGAGCATAAAAGCTGGTCTTTGTGTATGTCCACAAGATTACCCTTGAAAACAATGAGTTGTGACTCGTTTTGAAACTGAGGGCGTTACATTAGCTGAAACACGAATCCTCACTGAACTCTACACTCTCCCAACACCATGATCGCGAAGATATGAGCGGAGAGATAGACGTTGATGATGGTGGCATAACTTTAGAACCGTTTACACCAAACAGAAGATTTCACACTTATTTGGCATGAACGGTCACCCTTTCACCACACATGACGTTAAAGTGTTCGTTTCTTTTTCCCGTCAGTATATTTTTATGTAAAACTATTTACATGATTTCGTGAGTTTTAATTGGCTTTCGCACGAAATTCACCATACAAAAGTGTATTTATCAAAGAAGAAAGTTTTGTTTCTTCCGATTTGAAGTTGTGGTTATTTTTAGCAACAACGGGATGTTCTAATCTCGTTCGTTGAGTTCTGTGATTTTCCGTAGAGTCATTACTTTGGGTTTTATGGCTAATTTTAAAATAGTATTAGTATAAATTCTGGAGAAAATACTTGAGTTTTTTTGTACCTTGGGTGCGTTTTATATATTCAATAATTGTTTGCATGAGTTTTAAGCAAAAACGTGATACTTGACAATTATCAGCGTTCTATTTAAAGATATATAAGTGACGAAATTAAAGAAAATTAATTTTGCAAAAAAACATTATTGACATATTGTATTTATACTTAAATAGTTTTTGACATGTTAAAAAAAATTAAAAAGTATCCGCCTCTTGATTTAATTCAATTATGAAATTTCATAAATATTTTAAGACATGCCATGTCCTAAAAGATTTAAAATCCGCGCCGAAAATTACCGATCGTTTCCGTAAGTCACGTGACTCGCATATTTAAAGACACAACTTATAAATCTTGGACATCAAAGGAAAATTGTAGTATAGTGGTTATATTATAATAGTCGTGAAAATTTCAAGTATTTCAAGTATAACACTTTCTCGTGTTTGCTGGCAGGTGAAATAAATTGAGGCCCGTTCATAGGTAAATTTTGAATTTGGTTGTTTGGTAAATATAAATTATACATGTTTATGCAAACTATACATTTTTTATGAAATAATCATTGCTCTTGTATAAATTCATTTTATCCTACTATAAAACAAAATACAGTCAAGTAAAATGGCTAGAAGAAGGATAGTTATGTTTGTCACAAATGATCAACATGAAGTACATGAAGGTCTTTCATTCGTGACAGAAATTGGGATGTTGTTATTGAAGTTGTAAAACTTCCTCCACCACCTAGAACACAGCATTTTCAGGGGTTTATTGATTGTCCTGAATGATTCTGTTCACCATGTATAACAAATGAGCACTTAGGACTGGTGGCCTAAAGGGAATAAAGATAGACATATCTTGTATTCAAGATAAAGAAAATGCCTCTAAGTGTGTTTCTTGGCTATGTTATGCAATCGGAGAGTTTGGAGGGATCCAAGATACATAGACAGGAGGGCATTTGCGAGACTGGCACGAGGCAACCCCAGATTTCATCAGCGTGAGCTGATACCTGAGTGCGTACTTGCACAGTGCAAAACTTGGCTACCAAACCCTCTAAACCGTCCATATATGGGTCACAAATGGCGATAAAACAAGTCGGGAAAACATAATTGTTTATCCACTGTGGTATCAGCACTCGATTGCTTGTTTTTTGGGGGTTTAACGCCGTTGCACACATTATATAAGTTATATCACGGTGGTCAGTCAACCGGCTCACTACTCCAGCTAAATCTCTAGATTTAGCTTTTAACCACCTACTAAGCGCATACTTTCGTCAGGGACTGACAACTGCGCTACATTATTAAAAATAATTGGTAGTAAGGAGAATGGCCGTAGAAGTAATTTCATAACCAAGCTCCACGAGAGTATGCCCCGCTCTAAAATGAAACCAACGACCCCTCAATCAGTAGACTTGCGAGCTACCAACTTAGCTAATCGGGCGGCTGTACCCGATTGCTCGCCGTTTGTATTGACAGATTTAAATCACTTCAGTTGCATCAAAGATTTTAACTCAAACCCAAAACAGCAAATATGATTGCCAATTATGAATATTTTTCAAGTGTGTGATGAAACGATCATTATCAACACTGCATTTGAACTAGGTTCATGTAGTCATTGCAGGGCCTCAGAAAGTATGTTCATTAATCGTAACATACTGAAATACTACCGTTATATCTAGCCCGAAAAAAGCGTGCAACACAGATGTCAAAATTTGCGATAAGTTGTGTCTTTAATGAGGTAAACCAAAGTATGTGCCGCATATTTCAAGCTTTGACATTTATCATGATTACGTTTTTTTTACCGGAACACCGTTTAATATGCAAATTAGCAACTGTCGTAATTTTCCGATGACGTACGAGTCTTATCGGCCATTTCCGTGAAATGGCCTCTGAAAGGAAAATTGAGTTATTTCATCCGTCGTCATCTGTGTGATGGATGGTAATCGCTGCATTTTTAATTCATAGTTAGTAATTTTAATGACCAAAGATCTCTATTATGCATTTTTTTTTTGCTTTATTTGATATCATGATGGTTCTTATTTCTCGTCACTTTTATGACTTTAAAGGGGATTTAACTACGCAACATATATGCTCAAATAACATCATAATTCAACATGCCTAAAGAAACTTTTGGATCTAAGTGTATACAGGGCGGATCAATATTTTTTTCTAGGGGGGGGGGGTCCAAACTTTTTCTAGGGGGGGGGGGGGGTTCAAGCTTTTGAACCATACCCACAATCATACACAATTTGCAGAATAATGCAACATATTAATAACAAGTAAATCTGTGAGCTAATGCTCACTAGTGATACCCCCGCAAAAATCTAAAAATATGCGACAAACAGGAAGTAGATGAGCAAGGAGCATGAAATCGCTTTACACCACATGGGACTATGGGATGAAGCAATATGCAAAGTATTAGGCTACTGCATGTTATAATTGCTGAGAAAACTGCGACGGAAATTTTGTAACGGACGGACGGACAAGGGTAAAACAGTATACCCCCCTCTTCTTCGAAGCGGGGGTATAATAAAAACTACATAACCATTAAATCTATGTTATCACTGAGGAAAATTGTTTCATTGTACTTAAAAAAGACTTACAGTCAAGAAAAACACTAATGGACAGGTACATTTAGGAAATTCTAGGGGGCCTGGAGCCCAGACCCCCCCCCGCTAGATCAGCCTAAGGTATACTACATGATGTCATAGCTCTACATTAAATAAGATTACAGGTCCTTGATATGATGTACCATAAAAATACAAGTCAATTTTAAAATTACAATCAATAACAATCAATTGGTTAAAACAATAGATACTCACATAAGACCTGTCTTGCTGTTTAACCTTTATAGATACTATTACACATAAGTTAACATCTATCATTTCTTATTTAGTTGATATTCATGCATAGATATATGTATAACTATCTGACCTGAAAGAATAAAAACACATCGCCATTATACATTTTTAAAATTCATTAATTTAATTTATTGAACAAAGATGTTGACAGCCTTTGTCTTGATTAAACACCAGCCAGTTTCAATTTAAGTTCTAGGCAACATTATCAACAAGCTCAACTTATATGAAACAAGACTTAGTCACTAATCCAAATCAATTATCAGACATTTTGAGCCATTGGGTTAATGTGGTTCGAGGGTTGGACCCCCCCTAAAACGTTCGGACCCCCCTAAAAAGTTCGGGACCCCCCCCCCCCTAGAAAAAAACTCACGGATCCGCCCCTGGTATGTATACATACTTTAAACATGTGTTTTACTTTATAGTAAATAGTAACTAAGTTTAAACATAGTTTCTGTAAATTTGAATCCAGCTAGTGTTTGATGGGTTTCATTCTGTAAGAAACCCCGCTTGTAGCAAGAGAAATTTACTCGTGCATCCATGCTTGCACGTGAGTCTGCAATGAGCTATATCTAGCATCAAGCACCGATCTATATCAACAAATACAAAGCTTAACACACAATTAAGGGATCCATCGAACAACGGTAATCTGGTCACAATGATTATTACGGGAACGTCGACACCAAGACAAGTTTGAGCATCTTTTATTCAACGTATGAGAATAGGAGCATGAAATATGGCATAAATTACAAAAATATTCATTAAAATATAAAATAAATTTACCCGAAACAAAAATCTATCCTTCCAAACAGCTAGAATATCAACTAAAATGGCGATTTCGCGCGTTGATATTTCCACCCATGAAATGAGCAATCATGTGGTACATTGAGTAATCGCCTGGGGCAAATGGTCACTGTATACATACCATAATATCTGAGTTAATTCTGTCAGTGTAGTAAGTTCATTCAATTCACGAGAATCAAGACAAATTTTTGTAAAGAAAATATTTTGTATAATAGTCAAGACAAACTCCCTAAAGTAGTTATTTCCTTTTATAGCAAAGCGTGACGTAAGCACTGTTGGGAGTTTGTTAAAAAGTGTACACGACGTAACTATTCAGCCGTTCTCCAGAAATCGTTACCATTTTGAAAAGTGAAATGTCGAAAAATGAACTTACTGTTAACATTTATTTTTTAACATAATTGCAAAATTCAAACCTTCGTGGTCTCGAAACAAAAATATAACGCACACCATTCTAAGACTGAGAAAGATATACGAGTTCAAAAAGTATACGTCATCTCCTACGTTACGGAGCATAGAATCTCTATACCTAGTTTTTAAATGCAAACTACTTCGCAATATATACATGATTGTCAGAATAGCACATGTAGAAGTCATCATCATTTTCGTTGTAAAGATAAGATAACGTAACACAATTATGTCAACATGTGTATTTGTCACATAGAGACATGTGGACCATTCTTTTCCAAATTGATGAAAACTACAACATATAAGGCACAAAATAAAATGTAAATTAGTTTGAAACATGACACTGTATGCTCATACATAATGACATATTTGATGTGCCATGGAGTTACGGAACATAGTAAAAATTAGAAAGTCTTGCCAACTCGAACAAAACTGCATTTTAATATCGATTAAACAATACAAAGGTATGATTTATTACCAGCACAGAGCAATTCCTTATGTTTTTAACAAAATTTAAGTTTAAGTGTTGCCATATTACAAAATTACAATAATACTGAGCTTTGAATATAACAAATGAGACATATGAAGTAATAAGATGGTATTAACCTAATAAAATGCACTTTTACTGATATGTTCTATTTTTCATCATACGTAACAAATGTACAACGTCTAATTCGAATACCGTTATAAAACCATTGTTGAACACTTTATTCATTGTCTAAAACTTTTGGTCCATGTTTTTTTTCTAGTTTTTTAATTTCCCGAAACAAAACATACATCATATACGTGTAGTATCAGCGGTTTATATTTTCTGTAAATAAGGCCATCAGTCAAAACTTTTTGAAAAGAAAGAGCTAGTGAAACAAGAATACTGAGTTGCTTGATAACAGGAACATTTGCTCCCCAGACATTTGATCCCTTTTCTGACAAGGCGGACATTTTCCCATTAATTACTGATCCAAACAGTATCTGCACATATTCAACCTTTCAGGATAATGGAAAATGTATAATATTCCAATGGAAGCTTTGTCTCCTCCTAGCATACAATGTGTAGACAATTCAATGACTTCTATTGTACGTATAGACAATTCTATATTTCTTCCTTTACAAGTGACGACTTGGATCAGAAAATTAGGTACACAGCTCAGTGAATAAACAACTGTTACATGACGAGAGTGAAATATTTGGCCATGGGGAAAGAGAGTAACTAGTGATGTGGACATTTCAACTTACCGTTTCAAAATTATTAAGTGAATTATTCAAGTCGCCCAATTTAAATCATCAAGGGAAGTAACTGAGTTTTACAATCTTTAAACTATATAGGGTTCTTTCCCTTTGTATGGTACATGGTGACACGTACAATCACACTAAAGTTTTCTTCACTACCAATGTTTTAACTTCTGTTTTTTTAATCATTGTCAAAAGTATATCACAAAGTAATAACATGCAAACTCCATTAAACGAGTATATAAGTAATTTTAATTGTTAAAATCAGTTTAAATCTCTTCTACATTTTGAAAAGGACGGGGTTCTTGATTTTGATAAAAAACCTAACTTACAAGTGAGGCTGATAGGAATGATTGGCATTCCAATTAAGGAGTATTTGTTTTTACATAAATAGTAAACACTCATCAATATTTGTCGTTTTTTTGTTGTAGGGGGTCAACAAATATTTTTTGTCAGGCTATACATTGTCAGATAAGAATAAATTATCCCTAGAGTTTCTTTAACTTCTAATATTCAAGTTGTACAACTTACCACAACAGTAATTATTGTTTAGAGCTACATAATATTAATGTGCTTCAATATAAACCCCAGGGTGAAATTCCCATAGATCTTCAATATGATTAAAATGAATATCACACTTACACGAGTCTTACATATATACAAAAAAACTTAATGTTAAAAAAGTAAAAGGTTTTTGAAGTCTACAATAAGTATCAATATTAAGTAGACTATTGACAATAACTTCCTCGATCACCATTTAACTCACCAACTGTTAACTTACGGGGCAGATTGCAGCCACAGCATACAATGCATGACCCTAAAAGGTACCCATTTACACCTGGGAGGAGTAAAGCAATCACAGGCATATTTCTTGCTCAAGAAAATTAGTAGTGCCCCTAGTGGGATTCTAACCCAGGACATCTTGATCCCTAAGTGAGCATCCAACCACTGGACTTCTGCTCTTGTTATAATGGTAGGTTTAAATAATCATGATAAACACTACACTCAAAAGTAAAACAAGAGTTGTGAATTTCTACAGTTTATTAATATTTGAAACAAAAAAAAACTTTATGTAATACATTCTTTAAGACATAATTACATTACAAAATAATACATAGATATAATATTGCACCCAAACATGTTGTTGTTGTATCAACCCTCGACAATAATCAGAATAACATGAAATGATGGACAGTTCACCCATGTCTCATTCTTACATAAACAACTGCCTTTTTCCTAACATGAAACTTCATCTTTTTACCTTATCTGAAAATGACTTAAAGCAATACATATCCTTTTTTATTCCAACTTAAGAGTCACTGTCATTAGTTGGGCTCAAAAACCTAATACCCTCTATCAGTAAAAGGTAACATTAGTGTTAACTCAGCTCTCTTAACCACTTGACCATGGATGTGGGTCATCTATAACATCATTCGGAACACCTTGACCTTTCATGAATGAATAATCTCGGAAGGATTCGTGGGGGGATACCCTGAAGGCTTGGGATTTTACTACCTATGCGAGGCAAAGCATAGGCGAAGCATGCAACGGTTATGCAAAATAGTTCTTGTAGTATACACACAGATCTTTGTCAAAATATATTTCTATGTTATATTTTGAACGAAATATTGTTCAGCGATATCATTGAACTGTGTAATTTCAAATTTACAGACTAAAAACGAAACATCACTCACTGCCAAAACGATAGTGTATTTGTTTACTTAAACACCGATAGTTTCAAAATGGCGCCTAAATATGTCCAAGGTTATTCGTAGCGAATGGCCGAGGAGTTCCGAATGCTATAACATTTAACATACTACATACTACAAACTGAGAGTCTGAGACATAGACTATATCAGTGATCATGCATGAATCGCCCTTCATGCAGAATTTTAACTGACAGGATTTTCCAAAATAAATTATCATTCATTCAAAACTTTACAACTAAAGATTACATAAAGATATTGAGACATAACAGTATAATATGGATGGACTGTATCATAATATCATACATCTTTGTTTAACAAGAATGTAATGTGGAATTAAAGACGGATTTAAAAACTTTAATGCAAAAATTACAAAGGGAAATAATCCATAATAAGGCAAGTAGAGTTGTGGTTACTTTCTAATTCTATTCATCACATGGTATGTTATTATTGTATGAAGATTCATAAAGATCTGACAATAAATGGCAGAAATACATGGAAATGAAAAACTTTAATGCAATTGTTAACAACACCGGTCGCGCCCGCCCGCCCACCCAACCGTGTTTCGCCAAACTATTAGCCGAATTTTTTCGTTGAAAAATCCGGCTAAAAAAGGTATAATTGTAGAATAACATCTAATTTTAAGTTAGTGTAATACCACTATATTGGTAATGTCAACTTCATACTTTCATTCACATACACACATATTTTATTATATCTATATTATATGAAATAATACAAAACCTCAACTTTCATATAATAGATCTACATGTTTAATAGTCATCTACTTTGCCAATTTGCCTAAAGCCCAGAACTAGTAAAAATTGTTGGAGTTAATTTTCTTTATCTCAGAGCAAATATTTATTTACCTTGAAATTTTCGGTGACATCACGTCACCTTCTTCAGCTGACAGATTTTGATCACATGACCGGTGAGGGGTCACGTGATACGAGGAGACTGTTGTATACCAATGGTAGCTCCAGTCCCTCATGCCAGTTCAGAGATGGCCTGCATTGTTTGATTTCAAGGTAAATAGATATTCGCTCTGAGTTAAAGAAAATTAACTCCATGAACAATCAAGAGCAGAGAAACCTGTTTGGACGTAGTAAAAATTGATTCTGACTAAAGAAAATACTTAGTATAGTCTGGGTAGTTAATAATTTTGCCCTTCACTATAACAAACACCACAAATGAAAAAAAAATAATATATTATTTAGTGGAATTCAACTTTGTAACAATTTTAGGACAATCATACTTTCCGCTTTGTCCAAATTGTAATATTTAGTATAGAAGAGAACAGAACATACATAATTATATTTACTTAAACAACATGTGTATCATAACAGCATATACAAATACATACATTTAGACACAAATACAATACAAACATATAATACAAAAATAAAGTACAAGTTAACAAATGTATGTAACGTAATATTAGGATTAGCATTACAGTCCTATATATATAATTCTAGTCACACATTTAAGTACCCACATGAGAATACTGATGGTTGTCATCTAAAAGTATATGTATAGTACCATTATGAGTATCACCCTGTATTGCAATGTAAATATTGACCAGCAAATTAAAACAACAAGTTTATTAACTACATGTATTTACAAAACAATGTATATACGAAGTCATAGGGCAGTTTTCAGTCATTGGTAAGGGTATGTGCTATGAACTAGGTTTTGTTTTGTTTTTTGTTTGGTTTAACGCCGTAGCAACACATTGTATAGGTCATATAATGGTGGTCAGTCAACCTATACTCACTGTTCCTGAAAAGGCTAAATCTCTGGATTTAGCTGTTAACCAACTACTAAGTGCATACTTTTGTCAGTGACTGACAACTGCCCTGCATAATTAAAAATCATTGGTAGGAGGGAGAATGGCTGTAGAAACAATTTCATGACCAATAATGAAAACTTTCACCCATGTTGATGTTTTGAATTGGACACAATTCTTGTAGAAAACTGCAAATAAAATGTATGAGAAGTTTTGTAAAATAGATCCAAGAGATACCTGTACCATGATACTCAATGATTAATACAAGTACATTCTCCCATAAACTCAAACAAGTATTTCATCTTACATACATTTACTTTTCAATAGAGTACAAATCTGTACAATGACACCAAATACTAAATAGCAGAACATAGGGGCCTGTTTATACTCAAGTCAAGCATATTGCACTTACAAACCATAAAACTTGCATGATTTTGCAATAACCAAAGTGAAATACATAGTCTAAACATAAACAACTTTTCATGTTTGCATTGGATCAAAGCAAAGTTGAATTTACTGTAAAAAATTGGATTTTCAATATTAATTAAAGCTTGGATGTTCAGTGGATCTATTGACTAATGCTAGTCCTATAAACATAAAAATAGCCATGAAAGCACTGTACGGGCGCCGTGCGATCAAGCTCTGCAAGGACCCGTACAAACTCTTGAGTACCCGCACGGACTGTTACGTTTTTACCAGGGTCCGTGAGATAAGCCCAGGATACACATATCATTTTCAAAGTCAAATGGAGAACAAAATCGTGGCCAAGTATGGATTAAACTTGCATATCTTCCAGCTACGGCTCCGTACGGGTGTGTTGTTTTGTGCCATGTGCGTACCTTCACCTTGATACGCAAGGCTTCCCACGGCCTATGGCTGTCTGCACGTACAGGTCTGCAACAAGCCACAATTTTATGGGACTGAGGCATAAAGCAACATAGTTATAAATACATCGTACATGTACAAGAATAGTCCAAACAATATGGATCAATGATTTTAGCGGACATAAAATGTAAAAAGCTATTTCTGATAATATATTACTTGACAAAATAATTATTTGTGTAATAACAAGAATTATTTCATGTTCTATGTACTTTGACAATCTTACAGTTACACAAAAATTAAAACAAGCGAAACATTTCAATAAACTGAACATTCTATTCATAAGATTTTTAGGGGATATAATCTATGCATTTGGAACTACTTAGCCATTCACTCGGAATGACCTTGAACAAATTTAGACGCCATTTTGAAAATACCTTAATATATAGTTTCATATACATTGCATGACATACAAAAATATATTTACAGAGCCAAACGCCCTGGGCAAGGTCGTTTGCACAGTACAACTTATGCTTATGACCGCTATATATGGTTGTAAGTGTTACAGAACCGAAGAGGCACTGCTACACGGTTCCAAACAAAGTTCCAGCTGGCTACAGGACAGCGAGTATCTACCCAAACCATCTGCAATAGACTCTACAATGACACTACGAATGACCTCTAACATATTTAGACACCATTTTGAAAATACCTTAATATATAGTTTCATTTACATTGCATGGCATACAAAAAAGGTATGGATAAAGCCTTATGTTATTATAACAAGAACTATTCTGCAAAACTGTAAACCATTATATGCTTTGTCTGGTATCTTGGTGCATCCCCTAGGAAACCTCCTGAAATTATTCATTCAAAATATAGTGGTGGTATTTCAGAATGAGAGGCAATGAATATAAGAAAATTACTATCAAATAATACTTTGTTTTAAAATTATGCTCAAATGTGTGTATAATATTTCAGACACATATATTTACAGTTCCTTTACTGTGGTCCCAAGAAAGTGAAACCAATAAGATTGTATTTATTTTGCTATGTTTGTGAGAAATCTTTCAGGTGCAGCTTAAAGCACTTTAAACCAATATTTGTATCACAATGTAGTTTATATATACAATTATATCACATAGTACAACTTGATATTTCTAGGGTTCAACATCAACACTTTGTTTTAATATATCACAATTCTTCGACAGTATTTTCAAATGGAACAAAATATCTTGGACCATTTTCCTGAAATATAAAATAATATGAAACAAGAAATATCTTTAAAAAAGATATTCGGCGCTCTGCTGGGTTCATTTTCAACGGTTTGAAGTATAAATGTTGGTCATGCACCGTGTACATGTATTAACTATAGGTCAAATGTAGTTTGTCCGAAATTGCAATTAAGCCTCAACTGACAATTTTTGTCCGAATATATTGCCACTTCGCTGATTTGTCAATTTGGAAAATCTGTCCGATTCTAAAATTAAAAACATCTTTAATAACAATGCCATGGATTTTTTCGATTAAAAATCGCTTCTTTCCAGAATGACCAAACGATTTATGTTACTTTTCTGGTGAACATAAAACGATTTGATAGAAATGGTCAATGGCGGCCTACATATGACAAAATGAAAACCCATTCTGAGTGTGCGCTGCGTCATATTCGCAGTTTAGTTACACCGCAAGGGGCGTACCACGACGAATATGTGATCAATTAGCATAGTGAGTCACTCATTATACACAGAGTACATAGTCAGCAGCTACTGTACGTGCTACACACCAGTTTATCACAAATAGCCAATGGTGTCATTTATTTTATCCCTTTCTTTATACTGTAAAGGATTTTCACTGGACAAACAGCTATGGTAGAGCAAATTGTATTGATTGAAATATAGGTCAAAAGTTGGCTTAGACGGCTGCGCTGAAAAACTTAGAAGCATTTCAGAGCGTAAGTTTTATGTTGAAGCATGTTCAATACAACTACAATAGACGCTGAGAATAGCACACATCACTAGGACTGACAATATTGTCCGGTTTTCTCAAATGGGCAGTTTTCTCAGCTTTCCACTTTTCACAGTGTGCAAAATTCTCAGTTTCTACTGAACATCTTTTTCCCTTGTCATTGTGCTACTGGTATGTGTGTGTATGATAGTGTCAGTCTGTCAGTCCGTCTGTCCATCTATCTATCAACATCCTTGTGGAATCTGTTACTATTTTTTATGTGCAGCAAACATTTTTGCAATAAAGTTATACCACCCTAACAGGTATTAGCAGCCCTATTGTGAGGTTCAAACCCAGAACTGCTGAAATACTGCTCATTTATATAATATAAAGATTATAAGTCCTAGTTTCAGCAAGTCAAGCTCAACCTAGTCAATTCTACCAAATTTCTCACTCTTTTACTAATTTCTTTTAACTTAAAAAAGTTTCGTTAGTACTGTCAAAAATAGTCTCAAACCAGGTAGCCAAATTGTCCAATGGTCTAGTGGAAGTATGTGCACAGGGATCAAGAGGTCCGAAGTTAGAGCCCAACTAAGGACATTGCCAATTTCCTTGAGCAAGAAATTCACCTACAGTTGATTCACTCTACCCAGGTGTAAATGGGTACTGCAAGGGATCATCCATCTAAATGATTTCATACATGGTAGCAGACTCTAAACAACACTTAAACTTTTTTAACTTTCATTCAATGATAACTGAAATCAAATGATGAAAATGGCATCAAAAACCATAAATGTTATAAATCATTATAAAAAAATAATTAATGAATGTACCTGTATATCATAGTCTAACACAAATGGTGGGATATCTATTTGATCTGGATTAATTTTAGCATATAAAAATTGTACACCTTTCAATGACTGAACTTTCTGTTTTATATCTGATGCTGTGAATGTTGTGAAAAACCATGTAGCAAACTGAAATAATAACATTTATAGCATAATAGTACAGTGATATAAAATATTTTTGAAATTACCATTTGTATAATGTCAATATTTTGTATGGTGCTTTTTGCTTGCTCCGAAATTTTCAGTCATATCGTGGCAATATCTAACCATTATCAAAGGCTTAGATCCCCCTGGAACCAGTATTAAGCACATACTTCATCTTTGGCTAACAATTGCCATATTAGATACAACAGATTGGTGGAAAAAATGGTATAGAAAATATTCAAGCCTCAAACTCAACTAAGACACAATAAATAAGCCTGAAAATCAAACCAAAGAACCATAGCTACATAGCCAGAGGTGCTACTGATGCTAGTACCATAAAACTCACTAATACATTGTGATTGGCTCTGTTAATCACACAACAAATATTATCAAATATTATCACAATACAATGACAATATTTTACTAGTAGGCCAAATATAGTGAGATGAAAAGAGTATATTACAATTGCAATTCACTTAAGTTGAGATTTTTTGCAAGTTAATTACTTTTTATTCAAACATGTGATAAATGGTACATTATACATATATGTCAATGATTTAAAACCAGTCATTAGTAAATTAACACAGATCAATATATTCAAAGAAGACAACCCCCACTGCCATTCATTCTATATACAAATGTAAGATACATCCTATTTTAACATCAGTTTTAATCCTGAACAAGTTTAAATTAATCTGAACCAAGATGTTTACTAATGATATGCTACACTAATTCAATATTAAAGCATAATTAATCCTCTAGGAATGTAAAAAAGCATAAAAAAGTAAGACAATGTTGGTTACAGTGCAAGTAACTTTACTGATAAGTCAAGTACTGTGAAAGTTTAATGGCTCGAACTCAGCTAGCTAGAACTACTCAAATGGGTCAAAATTTTACGTCACACCAATCCATTCCCTAAGTTTATCTGCGTAAAAAGTCTTGCTCTAACACCTGAACTTTTGGTCAAGAACTTTCATGTTGAAGCTTTCAACCTTCTATTTTACTGCCACAACATAGCCAATGGCATAGGTAAATTATCAATCAATCAATCAATCAATCAAATCCTGATATATTTGTCATCAGCCGCAGGCATCTCACAAACTGGTAGGCAGTAGCCGGCTAGATTGTCTGATATCAGATCTCCACTGAACTCTGTTTACAGGATCATTGTTCTTGAAGTTGTAAGCCTTAAAATTGGCCTTTACACATTCTGGCCATGTCTTTCTTGGACACCGATGTTTTCCCGTAGATGGGAAGCTCATACTGATGATTGTTTTGATGCAGGCCAAAGAAAGCATCACATGATCATACCATTTACAACGTCTGGTCAGAAACATTAATGAATAAGAAACGATGACCATTGAGTGAAAATTTAACAATGCATATCATGTCCTAAGAATTAACATGATCGTTTGAATTTTAAATTTACAACATGTTACTACTGGTACATACCTTTGACCACCATGTTGGATGAATGATATAAAATGTTTTTAAATTCTTCTTATATCTAAAATACAAATAAAATGGCTTAAATAATATCAAAGTGTACGAAGCTAAATCTGATGAAAGCTTAAAATCATGTTAAAATGACTAAATATAGACAACCTCAAAACAAGACTGTGTATGCTACCATGATACTTTTTAATGGTCTCGAGTGTTAATTTTTACTCAACTGAAAGGGACATTAGAATCACTTGAAGTTTGATAATCTCAGAAATCAATAAAAAAATGTTCAATCATGTAATTGTATTATGTGTGTATGATCTGATGTAATGTTATATGTGCGTATTTGTGTAATATTAATGTAACAGTATTATGTATGTTTGATTTTATTTCTATTCAATGTTGATGTTTCTTTTTTTGCAATTTGTACAACGAAATTTCTTTTTCATGTATGTTTTTCTTCTTCATTTATTTATGTTTAAATTGTATTATATACTTATATATATATTTTGTGTCAAAGACATGTAAATTTCAATAATTCACAATAAGCTGAAACTGAATCTACAAAATGCAATTTCATATATGGGTTAATATAAAGATATCACTTTAACTCAACATGAAACATCAACAATAACAAGACTACTTTTCCGATTGACTGCAACTAAACTATATAGGAGTCCTAAGAGCCCTGAGTTTATTTAGACAGAGTTGTGGTTGAATAATGAGTTGCTAAATGATCACCAGCCCCTACATTGTGCTTCCTAGACAAAAACACAGCATGCAAACAACAAGTATTAAAATAAACAAAGTCCAGGGCATGTATTATTAGTTACACAGTCAGTTACTGACCGGATACGGTGTGATACTGGGTCAGTAAATTAATATTGGGTGAGAGCGTAGCTCGAGCCCAATATTTATTCACTGACCCGGTATCACACCGTATCCGGTCAGTAACTGACTGTGTAACGAATTTATCTTACCGAGTACCCCCATCTGAGTAGAAACATAAGGTTTCGTCAGCGCTATCATTTATAAATTTTGTTACTGACTGGATATTAGAATCTACTGACCTATTCTAATATGGGATAATACATGGTTAGCACGTGACCGCTCTCAGCCAATGAAAAACGAGTATTCTGTACGAGGTAAGATAATGTCATTGACAAAGCTTCGCAAAAGAAAGTTTTATGAATACCAAGTCATCGTCTGAATTCTTAAGAGCACGAGCCTAATTCAGTATGTTTTATAGTGAGGCCTAAACTAAAAAATACTGACCCTAGAAAAATTTACTGACCCTGAAGTTTTTGGTTAGGTCAGTAGGTAGGAAAAATATTATTTTTTTCATGAATTATCCCTAAATTAGATAGATCCGGCAAAACAACTTATTTGTTCATGTATGTACATGTATATAAATACATGTAATATCTGTCTAATATTCTATGATTCAACATGATTCTATAACCAGTAAATACATAAAGGGACATAGCAAGGTTTATTATTTGTACTTATATATGTTGTACCATGTGCTTTGATCAGCAAACACTGATATAATGATTTACACATTGAACCTTATGCAGAATTATAAGCGTAAAGAAACTTACTACGGGAAAGTAATATGATGAACAGTTATGACCAATAAAAAAATCACCACAGATATTTTCCAAATATTTGTTTTTTAGTTGGCAGCAATTTTTCGGGCCTGACTATATGGTAAATTTCACTAGCCCAAATCAATATTCACATGTCCCAGGTTTTGGGCTAGTAGGTTAAAGTAATAACTGAATACCAGTATGAACTTAACAATTTTCCATTATAGCTAAGGAGATTGTTTAACCTACGACAAAATATTCCTAAAGAACTTAGTGTATATGGACACAGAATGGTGAATAATACTTACTTATGATCTAATATACTGTATACATCTTTAAGAAAGTTCATTGGAGGTAAATTATTGTTAGTTGTATTGGTATGAAAATAAACAACCACATAATCTCTGTCTACAATAGGATCTAGTAAATGTATCATATATAATAAAGCCTGAAAAATAAACAATACAGATAGTTGTAGGGTTTTTTTTGTGGGTTAGATTCTAGGGTGGGGCATACTTTCATGAAATTATTGCTTGGTCATAAAATTATTTCTATGGTCATTCTTCATCCTACCAATGTTTCTTAATCATGTAGGGCAGATGTCAGTCACTGATCAAAGTATCAGCCTAGTAGTTGTTAACCACCATTAAATGACCTATACAATGTGTTGCTATGACATTAACCCCCCCCCAAAGAAATATACAAATTTAAAGATTTTATACAACAGAGGCAAGCCAGTAGATGCAAAGCTGATACAAACACAAAATAGACACACATTTTGAGGTGTACATGTATATATAGTAGAGGAAAACCAATCAAACATGGGTCCAGTTAACAATTTGTTATTTTATCTAAACAAAGCATTTAGAAATAAGGGTACTAACTTGTAATACCTAAGACACATAGACATAGTGTCTGCATAGCAATGTATAACTTGTACTAGCTTCAAATGTAGCTTTTATGGCCATGTGGTCAAGAGTCTCAAATTAGCCATAATGTGATGTTAAAAAGAATAATACATGTACAAATCCTTGTTAATTTATATATAGATATGATTCAGCACTCTATCGTTAAATGAGTTATTACAACTTCATTGAATCAAAGCACCTGTTAAATTTCTTGTCAACTTTGGTGTAAGATCAATTTTTATTTTACCGAGTGAGCTCAGAAAACATATTTTTATAAGAGGCATAGGTCGCATAGCCACAAGTGAAAATATCATTTTCTGGGCTTTCAAGTTGAAATAATAAGATCTTACCACATTTTGCAAATAAATCATGAAAGAAACTTCATTGTTACCTTATTGAGATCAATAGTACTTGCAGGAAACTTTTTACCAACAAATACTATAACAGGTCTACCAAATCTATCCTGTCCTGTACGATATAAACATCTTAATGCTGATATATCAGTAAAATCTTCTGTACGAGCTCTCTTTAATAATCTCTCATACCTATAACATGTACAAATATTGAGTTAGAACAGAATTTAACAAAACAGAACATGGCAGCATATTATCAACATTCTTATAATATGTACAACAATACAATACTGAAGTATTTACTACTGAAATTGGTCGTAAGACGCTTGAAAATACAAGCTCCAAAGCTTTATACATGTATCACTCAGGTTGGATATAACAACATATGAGTATACCGGTAATAAAGTTTATACGTAATAAATCAATGTTTACATGGCATGTAGGGTTGAAAAAAAGAACTGAAGGAAACATCTACATATGTATACACAAAATTAGATAATTAGTTTTCTAAAAAGTGAAATTTATAACTTCTATTCTATTGCTGAAAGGGAAGCAACCCTTGTCCAGTCATAAATGAAAGGTCTTTAATTAGAGAGCATAAATGGTATAAATAAAAGATGGCTGCATGGTTATGCCGTCTTGGCCTTAATTTTTCACAAGAGAAATTGATTGCCTTACATGTTATGAAATCCTACCTAGCACAACTTAGTGGCTCTGCTTTTATTTGTTGTGTGTGTATATGTTTTCTAATACAATCCTACTTTGTCCTTTTTGGGCCATGACAAGTTATACCTTACTATGAAAACTTAGCAATAATGTCATATATTCTTTGTATAAGGAGAAATTGATGTCTATTGGTTAAAGGGTTAACAAATACTGTTAAACTATTGTCAAGTAAAGCTATTAACGTTAATTGACCGATTTATGTAACCTTACTAGAGGTAAATAAATAAGAGCTGATAAAGAGCATAATCTTTATATAGATTAAAAGAATGCACCGGTATACCTTTTCTTTTGTTCTATATGCCTTATTTCAGACACAGGACGAGATGTTTGATGAGACATTCTTTTTTTTCTTTCATCGGGATCTTCTTCCATTGAAGCAAAAGGATGTTGACCAACAGTACCATTTATTGAACGTCCAAATTCAGCATTTAAATCTACTGTCTTCTCAAACTCATTTTCTTCATCCGAGCCACCTGATTTAAATAAGGCCATGCCAAATTGGAATTTTGTTAAGCATCAACTTAAGTTTGACAAACCAAGGTACCTATACACAAAAACACACAAACCGAAAACGAAAACAACAGAATTACGTACGAAAATTAAACCATTTGTTATTTGGATTGAGGACTCTAAAACCTATGTGCATGCGGACGCTTAACAAATTTCCAGTATTGCATGGCCTAAGTAAAAGTAAACAATTGCAGATTAGATATTTTGTGCTGCATAAAAACAGACCTGATGCGGAAACCGGGCACAGGACAAAGCTATTAGATAAGAAACTCAAAGCGTTCGTCAACAGCTGTCTACAGCCAGACAAAATTTCCAACCATAACATCTGGGCAGAAACCAAGCAACAATTCATTGTCAACACCATTGCAAAGAAAAAGTGGACATGGATTGGTCACACTTTGCAAAGACAGGAACCAAAGGAGACCAATGAACTCCTGGGCTGGACCCTTGTCACTGAGCTGCGCAAGAGCAAGATGTCTTGGGGAGAGGTCAAAGCCCTGGCAACAGACTGAAACAGATGGAGGACTGTGGTAGAGGCCCTATGCTCCAACTTTGAGCGAAGATCAGTAAGTAAGTAAGTAAGTAACAAACAGACTTGTCATGAATTATTAAACTCTGGCAGAATGCTTAATACTGGTTTAATACTACAATTATTTTCATATCATTTCATGAATGTCACAATTTGTGCAACAATGAAAAATAAATAGTGTTCTTATTAGATAGCCAGAAGTTTTATGCTAATGCACATTCAATGACTTAACAGCTACTAGACATAGGATAACAGTCTTCTAGTATTGATCTATCAATCTCCCTGGGAAGTTTTTAACTCTGCCTTTTAGCACATCTAAACATTGATGAAACAACATTACACCACAATTATAACTCTATAGCTGGATGGAGTTAAGCAATCAGTATAAAGATAATAATGAATGCTTTTGCTAAAATTTTTTTTATCTAATTTCTAGGGCCATTCTTCCTCCTACCACTGATTTTAACCATGTATGGAATTTGTCAGTCACTGATGGACGTATGTGCCTAGTAACTGGTTAACAGCTAAATCCATCCAGAGATTGAGCATTTCCAGGAACAGTAAGTAGGTTGATTGACTGCAATTATAAGATCTACACAGTATGTTGGTATGGCATTAAACCCAACCCCCCAAAAAAACCCTTTATCAAGATATTACCTCCAGTGGTAAATGTAGGTTTATCCATTATTCTGATTTGTCTCTCAGGTATGACTGGTTCACCCATTTCATTTCCTATATCTTTTGGTAATTTGTCCACATTCTCTTTCTCTTCTTTAGGATTTCTTGGAAAATATAAAGGTAAAATAGACTGGTACACAGACTGAAATAAACAATAGAAGAACCTAAAGAATGCTAAATAACACAAAAGAGGGGGAAAATTTAAAAAAATGATACAATAGACCGGTACACAGGCTGAAATGAACTACAGAACCTAAAGTATATGAGTAAAGTGAAGCAAATTACAGATACACTCAACAACTTTAAAGTATAGATGTCTTGCTAGGGATAATTAACAACAATGCTGCAGAGGTTTCAGCTGGTAGTGTTAGACCTGAGACCTTTACATCCTAAAGTGTTTATCTTGCCGTCTTATACCCAACAGTCTGACATTTTATAATTTTGGGAAAAAGTGACTTTTTTATAATATATTAGTGGGACTGATGCCCTTTTGAAAAATCATAATTTGACAGTAAATGTACTTACATATGTATCCTCAGTACAGACAAACACGATAGTATCTACTTCATTGCCATATTTCTCTAAAAATCTTCTAACAGTTCCTGAAAATATTAAAGTAGTATATCTTTAGACTGTTACATTTGTACTGTAATAATTTAAGCAATAAATTTCAGTCACATCATTGTGCTTTAATCTACTAGGACTCTAGCACTTACATTATCTAACAAAAAACATGAGTGGGCTTTAGATCTCATTCCCATAAAATCGTGGCTTGTTACGGACCCGTACGTGCAGACAGTCGTAGGTGGTAGGAAGCCTTGCATAACAAGGTGACGGTACGCACATTGTACAAAACAACACACCCGTACAGAGCCGTAACTGGAAGATATGCATGTTTAATCCATACTCGGCTTATATTTTGTAAACGATTTGACTCTGAAACTGATAAATTTATCCTTGGCTCATCTCACGGACCCTGGTAAAAACGTAACAGTCTGTAGGGGTACACAAGAGTTCGTACGGACCTTGCGAAGTTTTATCGCACGGTGCCCTCACGGCTATTTTTATGTTTATGGGACTGTAACTTTAGGTACTTCAGGCTGCAAGTCATCTGAGAAGATTCAATACAATATGCATAGTATGGAAGCCGGATCAAAACCACTCCCACTGTAATCTACTGACTCCGTAGTGAGCTCAGTTTGTAGGGTACCTGACAACTTATCCCATGATCATTGGTTTTGATACCTAGGAGGAAAACATTCAAACCATCATTCATTACTTCACATTAAATTACATTTGAATTTCCCCTAGTGGAAAATGTAGTGTGGTTTATATATGTTTAATTAAATTATCTCAAGCCTTCAATTTAAATTCATTGAGTCTGTTGACAATTATGCATCAAGTAAAAAAATATTAGAGTTCATTTACAATACTTTAAACCCCAGTTTTTGGCACAAAGGCTATATGCAATATTTTGAATCTAGCGTATTGAAAGGGGTAGATACTTTGAGTACCCCCTTCCATGAAAATTCAGCAATGCAAATGTTCCTCCATTAATAAGGTATATCGAGAAGTAATCAGCCTTGTTAAAAGGTAGGGGCTTATTGTTCATAGACAAAGGTCATAATAAGTTCAGAGTAAAACAGAGAGATACTTACTGATAGCAATATGAGCACCTTCTTGTGGAGGATAACCTCTTTTATTGGAATGTATACAACATAGACCTAGTGACCTCACAGAGTTCTCTCTATGAAATAATACAACAATAATATAGAATAATATAATAAATTAATGTCATCTTATAGGTTCTTTACTAGAGCTGGGTACATCCAGGAAATTTATACCACGGTAAACTGCGGTTTTTTACTAAATACCACGGTATATACCACGGTATACCACAAAGTAAGCATTTACTATGTGCAGTAGGGCTATTAAATAAAAATATACTTTTAAGAAGATCATTTATTAATTTTTGAAAACACGACAGCCCACATTAAACGGTAATAGCTATAACAACTTAATAATTCTTGATTTTTTAAGTTTTCCCCCAAAATTATCGAAACAATTCGACGGTATTTCATAATCAAAATAACTTAATGTACGACTCGGACGACCGTTGATTTTGCCCTGCTGACATATGTAACGTGTAAAACCAGTATCACGGATACTGCTCGCTAGCCAGAAAGGAAGTTAAGTGATTCAATACCGGTATTTCCAAAAATACCACGGTATTGTACCATGAGATAAAAAACCACAGTTACGGTTTACCAGTAATACCGCGCACCTCTTTTCTTTACTATCACTCACTTACCCTAGCATAAGAAGCCAACAACTCCTACCTACAAAGAAGAGAATTGATGTTAAAGTCAAATTTCTATAGAAGGGCATACCAAGCCACAGCTAGGAATTAAACCTGGCTGCACACTAAGTAATCAACAATCAAGTCTCTTCTCATTAGTGTACAAACAAAATGAGGGCTTGCGGGAAGTTGCCCCGCTAGCTCTCGTGGGTGGCGCTACTCGTAGAGGGGTTGTACATGTAGGTTTTGTTTCCCAGGCATAGCATACTTGGGTTGAAGATAGGTTAATGCCATTTGTAGAATAACACATAACAAGAACCATCTCAGAAGTTTAAAGGCTGTATAAAATACTAAAACGTACCTAGCAAGTTGTAGAACATTTCTATAACTACTAAATAAAGCCCCTTCAGCAGCTGTAATGTATTTTACATTATATCTTGGACCAACTGTATGTATTACATAACGACATAATAAATCAAAACCTTCACTTATCTTGGCTTCACCTGTTTTACAAACTGAAAGTAATACAAACAAAGACATGTTACATGAAAACATAACTCAACTTAATAAAAGAGCCAAGAAGAAACACTTTTCGCAAACATTTTTATGGAAGTTGTGTTTCAAGGTTAAAATGCAAGTTAAAGTTTGTTTCCATATACATATTCAGCCGATTTTACAATTTTGTTTGATAACCTCTGATCATTGAAATCTTCCTTAAGCAGATGAACCCTCACAGTACCCATTTACACCTGGGTGGGATGGAACAACTGTTAAGGTAAAGGTAAATATCTTGCTCAAGGAAATTAGCAGCGCTCCCAGTAGAGTCTGAACCCGGGATTATCAGTCCCTAAGCATGTATCCTACCATTGGACCACTGCTCCTACATAGTAGTAGAGAAAGGTGAGAAAGATGGAGACATAGGATGAACCAACATGGAAGATGTCACAAATTTTTGGGCACTAGATTCATTACAAGATGAAGTTGATTACAAATGTATTCTTTATAAAAACTTAAAATATTCATATATTGTCCAATATAATTCCAAAGGGAATTTAGAAATATTTTTTATAAAGATAGCAAACTCTGTTTTCAATATTTCTGCCGAAGCCTTTATCAAGAAATTATTTCATGAATCGCATTACATTTTGAACATAGACGCCATATTGTTTATTTGATAATGACATGACATCGCGACATCAATGACGATATAATAATTTCTTGATAAAGGCTTCGGCCGAAATATTGAAAACAGAGTTTGCTATCTTTATTAAAATATTCATTTTAAAGTATGAAACGGGGCATTACTCCTATATATCAATTGATCCAGAATTTGGTCTACCAGTATTAACTTCTTATAAACAAGCATACAAACTTGATATTGATTCATCTTGATATGTAGTGATATTTCTTTTACTTGGAACTATTTCAAACAAATAAAAGATGATTAGAAACATACCTCTTATATTACTTCTGACATCAGCCTCAAATTTAGGTCCAGCTTTTGTAAATAACTTTTGTGTAGCAAGTGATTTATCACTAAGTTTTTCATTAGTTGAATGTACAATAGCATGAACACTTAACTCTGTAATATCTCCTTTCCTGTTAATAAAAATTGTAAGAATTAAATAGCACCACTTCATTTAATATTACTTCGCATGAAACAAAGATTGAATACCAAGATGGCTGTTACTTATAATTGGTATTCAGACAATTTGTTGCAGTTTAAACCAGTTGTAGCTTCTAACTCTTGAGAAAATTGATTCAGCTAGTAAAAGTTACTGATTTCATAAAGTGGACTAGTTGATAATTTTTCCCATTTACTACATAAATAGGACAAACCATCAAAACAGGAATGTCTACTACCACCTTTATCAATTCACTAAGTCTAACATTTTGGAGGTATTTAACTTCTGACTTGGAAAAAATATACACAGTCAAAGAAATTTTATCTTTGCATTTGTGCCATAAAAAAGTTATTTAGTACAACATTACCACAAAACAATTTTATTGTTGAGATCATTTCTCCAAGGAAATGGTGAAACTTTCTTTTCCTCTTCTTGACTTCCATCATCATTTTCATCATCATCTTCTGAAACCAATGGTAGCTGTGTAAGATTCCATCGAGTTAAATGTTCAACTTGTACCACACTATCTCTAAGTCCTAGTGGATCGACTGTATCATCTCCACCTGTGGGACTCCAACGATTCTGCTTGTTGTTACTTTCTAGAGTTGAGCTAGCCATTACTTAATTAAATCATTAATATCTGTCTCACTTTATCAATTATATGATAAAATCATATCTGGAAATAAATGGAATGTTGAAAATGATTATCAATTATAAAGCAAATATATTAAGATTCAATAAGTCTTAAATGAAAAGCAACTGGAAATCGTTTCCAGCAGAGACACTGTCATGCTGAACAACTTAGAGAAGTAACCTGAATTTAGTAGCCATACATTTAGCTAAAATCCCATATTCAAATGTAAAGTATGAAGGTTGTATTTAATGCAACCAAGGGCCCGCTGCCAAACAATTCGCTATAAAAAAGCGCTTCCTTGTAGCTATTCTTTATTAGGAAACTGCTTGCTATTTATGTCACAGACCAAAATGGCCGTCTGTGATGATGTGCAGAAAGTGCCTATTGCAATTGCATGTTTTTATGGCGAGTTTTCAAACCAAATAAGTCTATTCAAAGTGCAAAATTATTGCAAACCCATATGGAGGGTTGCCCGCAAGACTATGGTATTGGTATCTTACTTTTTAACACAATGCTCTTACTACAGTCTTGCTCGCAACCCTTGATACGCTTATATGAACAATTACATCAATCAATTAAAATCAATTTATTCATAGTCAGCTTGCCATTAAAAAAAATGTTGGCAAAAAGGAAGGCAGCTATTTTTAATCGTAACACTGCTCTCCATTCAGAACTACCTTGGCGATCTTCTAGGCAGATAAAAATCTTTGTAGATGATCACCAAAATAGATCTTGTATCAAGTCCTTTCCTAGGATTTTGCTCGTAGCAATACCTAGCGATATGCTAAGGCAACAGGCCCCAACTATTTTTAGATATGAGCAACATGTTTATTTCCAAAAAATACTCTATTTGATAACCTGAAATCATGAATGATGGTATGAGACAAAACATTATCTATGGAATAGATGATTGGTACAGCAGTGAGTTTAGTCTCTGTTGATTAAGCATTAGTTTGCCTTCGCAAATTCAGTCTTCACCAATGAATTTTCAAAGCGCACCTTCGGTCTGGTAAACGCCAAAATTTTACCAGACCGAAAAGACTTTTACCTGACCGAAGGCTTACCAATCATATTTTGTTAATATGTTATTTTAGACTGTACTGCTTATGTTTCTACCTCACATATGATATTATCATATAATAAACATTGAATAAAGAATTGCTCGACTTACCGCAAATGCAAGTTTTATGTTCGATTATGCATTTTTAGTTATATTGCTATTGAAATTTCCACCAGACAGTCGGTCTTGTGATCCATATATCTTAACCGGACTGTCAGTGTTTTAGACGGACTCGGCCTTCGGTCAGGTGGCTAAATTTGAAGACTGCTTTGTAAATAAGAGATCACTAACTCTCTTCTTTAGTTTTTAGCAAAATTTAAATTTTGCCAGCGCCTGTACATAATCCTCAAAGTAATGAGGGAGTGCAGTATTCTCTTAGAAGTAGAAGAAGTTCGCATTTGCTCAGCCTTTCGTTTAGGAAGTCAAGTTGGGTTTTTTTAATTGGTGGAATTGTTTCCTTAAAACGAAAGTAGCTAATTTCGCAACTCAAAGACAGTCGGCGTCTCAATAATTAAATGAACATTGGTTGAAAAAGATTAAAATATTTAGAATTTGTGCTCTAGGTAAACAACCGAAAACAGAATAAATTGTAAAAATAATTTTTAAAAATAATCCCAAGTTACCGTGTAGGCGGCCATTTTGAAATCATGTGATCTTAAAAAAGTACTCTCTGACGAATGAAATTGGGAAATCGTTGTCATCTATACGATACTGTGTGATTCTTAGATAAGGAAGGCAACCCAATTCAATACGACAGAGCTTATTGAGTATATCCTTATCATATCTAAATCAATTTACGAAATAAAATAGCTATAACAGTCGTCATTTTAAGTATTTTTTACATCTTTAATTAAGGCCCCTTTATAACATTTATATAGGGTTCTTGCTAAAATAATCTAAAGGTGCTGTAATATCATGCAAATCTAAGCACTTATAGTTTGATCTATTATATGTTATAAGCATGATGTTACTGTCATGTGGTTAATAACTCAGTGTTCGCTCTTGCTGTGTGGGCTGGTGCGCCATCTATTTTAACAACCAAATAGCTATTCCTTGCTGTTTTATCATTAGCCCGCCAGTTTTTTTGATGTGTGGGTCGTAATACTGTCCACAGTGACCATGTGCAATTTTGATTAGCACCAGTCACGATTTCCACGTGCATTTAATGGATTTCATCGATTCACGGTTTAACGCACCGGGTATATAACTTTTGAAAAAGTTATTCTGCAGTTATAATTGATATATAGTCAATAGCAGATGTACAAAATTTCGTTAAAAAATATTGGTTCAATAAAAAGTCATACGCAATTAAAATATGTATACTTATAAGTTTTGTTAAGTGTATATACCTCTGGATTGATGGATCCATCATCGATAACCCATGAAAATTATTCGGGACACAAATGTCGACCTGGACTTGTTTTAGGCCTAAAATAGGATTATTTTTCGCGAAAAAAAAATCATAAATCTATTTACAAATAAATTGTTTTCATTAAGATCGGCTGTACGAGAAACAATTGATCATTATATTTATATTATAAGTGTAACCATTACTTAAAGGTACTCATTCACAGATTTCAACTTAAATATCAACTTTTTCTAAAACTATCAAAATTGTATGTAAACAATTTTGGAAGCAGAAAAGTAGTGTTCTGATAACGACAATTTTAGTGCAAATTGACATACAACAACAAATGATGATGCTTCATGTATTAAAAATCTACCCCGTAGGCCTATGTCACGGTATAGACAATTTTAGTGCATTTCCGTCACTTTTATTGTATATTTCTTTCAAACTATTGGTCAGTTTTGTCTTAAAATATTAGGAAATATTTATTGACTCAATTACAGACGCTGAATGGTTTTTTGAAAAAGTGGAAAAAATGTCAAAATCTGTGAACTAGTACTTTTAAAGAGCTATAGGCAACATAACAAAATGTTGATCAAATGCCTTTAAATCAAATCCATATTTAGTAATAATAATATTTAATATTTCATTATATTGACCAAATATACAATGGGACAAAACCAACATCTTTAATTCATATATCTGGCGCTAAATGAATTGAAGGGAGATAACTCTTTATCCAATATCGATAAAGAAAGGGAGATAATTTCATTCATTAATACTTTAAATACCAATTGTATATTTAAATCTCTGTATTAAGATTGATTCAATATTATCACCATTTAGTTTAAAACTAATCAATGACTTACTATATATGTTCCATTCAACTTTAAAATTCTTAATAAAATCAGTCGGAACAATCTATGACCCCACGTGACCTTTTATCACACTTGTCTGATTGGTCAGTGAAAATTGACAGGTATTTAATACCGTATAATCTACAAGTGGAATACGGTATTACTGTTTTTAGTCTACAGTGATAAATAATTAATCAATATAGTTTTTTATTATAAAATAATGGGGATTAACTTTTAATCTTATTGTACAATGATTTTTTGCAATGGATTTATTGTTATCAAGATTTTTGATTATGTTTAGTTAATACTTATTGATCACTATGTGGAATATAATATGCATACTATAATCTTGGATTATGGAGTACTGCCTAAAGAACGCAAAAATCGAGCTTAAAATTTGTTCTACAGTTTGATTGCCACGTTAAGTGATTTCGGAGTAGTTTTATAAATAATTAATATTTTCTAATTAGCGCTGTGTTATGATTAATGAGGCGCATGATAGTGTTGGAGTTTTGTTTCATTGAAGTGTTTGATTTAAATAACCAAGTTTGTTTAAAACAATTGGAGCATAAGACAAAGGCATAGTAATGATAAACTATTATAACATATAACATATACATGTATATAACATTGTCATAACAAATATATACAATTGCATACGGACTTGTATTTCATGAATACATTGAAGTTCATTCATTTGTAAGATATTTTATTCTATACAGGATATTAAAGAACCAACCTCACGTGTGACCCATACATGTTGGTAGGACTTAAAATGAACTTAAATTAGAGACTGCATGGTGGTGCTAGGTTTGGGATCGTGTTATGTGCTATACTACATTAGTTAAGGGCTTGAGTATTGAATAAAAATGACAACCGTTGAACTGCAGGGGTCACCTGATCCCGGTTTACCTAGTTTAGCCCGGAATGGTAAAAGTAAGAAAATTAAAGGGTCAACCCCACCACCAGCCCTAAACACTGAGGATATACCATGGAGGGGTCACGGGGGACGAGCCCCTTCTATGAGTAGTGTAGAGTTTGACAGACAATTAGACAAAATAGCTGTGTGGTTAGAAAACTGGAATCATGACCAGGTAGGTGTGTTATACATGTCTCATTTATCATTCCGAGAACCACTCAAAATATTCCGTCAACAGACGTTCGCTGTGTTTCCATTTAGCCCACCAAACGTTCTTGTTGAAAAGAAACAAAAAACTCACGTAACCGGTATGACGAGTAATCTAGGCGTACGGCATAAAATATCATTGAACCGCATATGAATGGCCCTCAAAACGATTCATTAAAGTATAAATTGTTCTAGTATATATGCGAGCCAGCTGTATTAATAATTTTACATACATTTTGCAGTTATATAACCCACTTAAGGTGATCAATTGAAGTGACTTGTATTGGAATGATATACAATTTGTTTTCTGGAGGAGGGTCCCGCTCTATAAATATCATTATTTATCATGTAAATTGATAACGACTTTCATTATAGTTAGTATTTAAGATGTTTCAGTGGATTGGTGGTACGGGCTTTTGACCATTTTCATTGTAAAAAAGGGTTTTATCTGACACCATATATCAAATACTTGAGAACGCTCAGATAACTTTATATACATACGCGGGTCCTCAAAAGTTCCGTTAAATAGTGAAAAATTAATATAGTATAAACGTCTACAATGAATTGTATTTGTGAAACAATTTATCAATGAAAATGTTTTTGAGACTGACAAACCATGCTAGACCTGACACAATGTGTCTGTGATCTTATATGTGAGAAAACACACTATGACACATTAGTAGATTATAAACTACATTTATCATAATGTTCAATGACATATTCACGCTTAAACTGATTGAAATAAGACGTACGCTTTAGCAGTTTTTTGTGATCAATTTTCAAAACTCAATTATTGCAAAAAGACATTAATTTAAAATGCTTCTTTTTTCAATATATGAATACGCTCAGTCTATTATTTATGTCAGAAAGCAAGCAACGAGCATAAACTCGCCGATTGAATAATCAATTGAAGAAATCAATGGCATTAAACGATGTACTTTTGATTTAAATGTAAGATGGTTTCATATATCCTAATAAGTACACAAACATAAATAACCAGTTAATGTAGATATCATTTGACATCAATATATCAAAATATTACAATACAAGTATGTTTACTCTAGTACGTTGTAATATTATGCAAAATTTGGCGAGTCCTTAATAAATAGGTATGTTCGTCTATAGAAAAAGCTTAGCCAAATAATTGGATCGAGAGAATTGAATGAAGAATAAAGTAGATCAAATTGTTGATTAAACTTTGATTGGATTTTGCAAAGTTGGTATACAGAACCGGGACATTGACAGCTAAGTGTTTATGGCCTGAAAACGTAGTTGTAATTTAGACATACTTAATTTAAATTGGCATTCGGTACTCCTCGGTCATTCACTAAAAATTATTCATTCAGTGGATGGTTGAGGTGTACCATTTGTGGTAATTGTTTTAGTTTTATTTTCATTCCAACATGAAAGTGATTGTTATCGATAGTTGGCTGCTTTAATGAGTTTTTAATTAGAAAGGAGATGGCAAGGGTAGCTTTAAGGTGACCATTGTTGAGAAGCGATTGTTATTTGGAGGTGGCCTTTTATAGAGGTTTCACGGTGACTAACCTTATATTTTATCTGACTTAAATTGTGTGAAAACAAAGTATAAATGTCATCTTTTTCAAGCTCTTCTCTGACTACCTAACTTCTTCTACAGTTCTCTTTCGATGCTATTATATTAAAAGAGTGAAGCTCCTCTATAAAAACTACATTGGGTTATTACACATTAATGCGTTTGTTGGCGATTTTTATGTCCCAAAATGCGTAATCTGAAAGCGAAGAAGTCCCGATAGACAATTACGATATGTAGACCATCGACATAGATGAATACACCAGTAGAAGTTTACCATACAATATTAATTATGCTACAGTGCAGTTACCATTTGGTGCCTGACTGGTTGAGCACAATGAAAACAAGGATTTCACATTTTTCCTTTTGTGACATCTTTAAAGATGAAAATATGACCTTGTACAATGAATGAACAATACTTGTTATTTATGTAAAATTATCGTATTAAACATTCTTGTGCTATGTATTTATTTCCATTTATGAAATAAATTCTAAATTCTGCCTTAATCAATTTTCATTTGAGTACCTTCCGTCCTAGACAAAAACGTTGTTTGTACCACGGAAGTTACATTTTATCCAAACCATGATAATCAATTTACTATAAGATCAAACATAAACTCATTGTAAATATTTTATCTAGAGACGATCATTCAAATATTGGAGTAATTTACAATGTATTTGAGCATTATGTTTTGATCATTTTGACAAGCGTTTGTTGAAACGGATATATACATACAGTAAACCTTTGTTTTAGTGACCAGCTAGGCAAGTGAGGCTCTTGTACGATAAGGTGTCATTGAGTTCAGAGACTATTTCATATTTTATGTAAAGAATGAAATATGGCTGCTAATTACGGATGTAGATCATAGCAAATTCAAGATGGCTAACCTATTTCGTGGCTACTTATGTCAAGATAAATACATCCACAAATGATCTTTTACTCAGGCGTGAATGTAATCACATTTGGCCGACCGTACTTGCGATCGTTTAGAGTAGCTTGATGAAAAGTAAGGTGACAATAAATTGTATATTACAAATCCTTCTGTCTACAGTGAATAACATAAATCATATAGCAATAAATGGGTACACTAAGACAGTTTGTCCATTTCATACACACGCGCACAACTGTAGCACACAATTTAGCGCCACTTTCCACGCGAAAAATGATAGAAAAGGGTAGCAAATGTATTTAATTAATAACCGCTCCTGTCTTAGCAGAGGGCATTCGGATCTCCTCGGTGGTTTTCAACGGAAATATGCTCTTCAAATGGCTCATGGTCATCAAACTCGTATAATTTCAATATATCATGTCCTTCAGGCCAGCAGTAAATAACGGAATCATTGCAAATCGTAGGTAAATCGCCATGTATAACACAATTTGAAATAGGAAAACACACTCTTGTTTGAGTTGTAGACCTACAATATTCGTACTGCAATCGTATCATTATAATTATTATATCTCTGTCATTCACCATGAATTCTGTGATATTACTTATAAACTGTATATTACGACGTCTCTCTGTCAACAATTCTGTCAATTAAAGCAGTTCTGGACAGTGATTAAAGTTTTGTAGGTGGTGACCGGGTCATTAATTTAGTTTATACTAATTTGAATGAACTCAACTTTGAAGCAACCCTTATAACATTCATGCTTATTACATTACTGTCTTCCCGTTAGTAGATCCACAAAACGGTTAGGGTTTAACTTACAGCGCAATGAAACACCAAAGTGGGTTATTGGTAATAAAAGGAATTCGTACCAGTGACTGGTCATCGATTAGCAATTCAAAGTCCTAATCGTTCAATATCCCCCTCCCAGTAGGTAACTTCCATTCACAATACACAAACCAGGTGAAAAAATGAGCTGGTTCTGTTAAAGACTGGATGCTCATTATTTTTACATAAAGATAACATCATTAAGTTAGATATAAGTTGAGTAATTCTTTTCTATGGGGAATCTACAATTCTAATGAGAACATTTAGTTAATAGTTAGTTTCTATAAAAAGAAATGAAAAGTGATATTATATATATATATATATAATATATATATATATGTTACAGCGCTAGACTTGCATCTAAATCCACGTGCAACTATACGTTTTTATCCCCCCCAAAAAAACAACAACATAGGACAAATATGCCATACTAGTATTTTCCCGGATGCATACTTTCAGTACTGTACAAAGTATAATTTGCAAAACGTATGTTTTTATACGGGGTTTAACGCAGTGTCAACACATTTTTTAGGTTATTTTGCGGAGTTCAGCGCACTGAACTTAGATTTCTTGGACCCTTGTCTATATTCGAGTACTCACTTACTCATCCACAAGACCGGAAAATTCTCCATATACCTTATAAATGGAGGAAAATTGACAATATTGTCAAATTTTCATGGAAGGGTATAACCTCCCCGTGTGGGATTCGAACTCATTCCCCCTTCTGGACACAAGATTCCAAATCCCGGCGCGCTACCAACTGCGCTATCAACCCGGGTTATATATATTTTTATTAACACTCAAAGTATTAAGTTAAAATAAGTGGACATTGTATATATACATAACTTGAAAAAAATAGTTCCTGATTCTATCATTCTCAATTCTCAATCTAACGAGAATGCTACCCTATTTGATTTCACTTATTTATATTTTATAATAATGTAACACTGTTGAACTATTATATGTTCTTCTATCCTTATCATGTGCCTCGTAAAAATATATATTTCTATTTATGTACCTCATTTATTCATGTCTGTATGAAATGAGAGAATAAAAGAAATTGTATTGTATTGTAAATAAATTAAACAGATTAAAACTTGTTGCCAACACCTTGACTCTCATCGTGCTTAAATTTTCTGTTGTTGTTATGTAATAAAAATGTCCTTGTATAGTTTTGCTTTTAATCTTAACCTTGTCGACCTTAATATTATAAGTGGAGATTATCCGATTAACTCATGTAATGTCGGCATTTAACCAGATGAATATTCAATGGTGTGAACATAACCATCTAGAAACATAAAATATCTTTGTGTGACCGCAGTAAAATATAAATCAAGTGAAGGGCAGCCGTCCACTTCTTGTACATGTATTAAAAATCAAAGCGCTAATAGCAATGTCGGGCATGGGACTTTGATAGATAAACACGAGATTATATAAGACATGGAAGCGATTTAAAGGAACTTTCCCTTAAATAAGCCGGATTTGATATACTTCAATTGCACAAACAGCATATCGTCTGCTTGTTTACGCGTAATACAAACTACATATATATTATTTGAAGTAGTAATTAACCTTTGAATTGCGCAAGCACGGCCTAATGTAATCGTCCGCGACAAATTTATTTAGGATTTGGAAAAGTCCGCTACTAAACATGGGGAAACCCCATGTAAAATGTACACGCAATATGATTGCTGAAGTTTTCCCCTACATAGCTCTATGAAAACATTGCTATGTAATACTGAATTGTTTCTAAGATTCTATCAATTATGAACGCTGTGGAATATCTCATCTGTTGTTCAAGGCGAACACTGCTGTGAAATAAGGCCTTGCCATACCGGAATTTTGTTAAGCGTCCGCGTGCGCGTAGGTTTCAGAGTCCCCAATCCAAAAAAATATTGGTGAAATTTTCTTAAATATTTTTCTTGTCCCGGGATTCGATAACTGATTTTTCTCAGGAAATAATAATAGTTTCTTGTTTCTGCGTATTTGATTAATGAAAATGTGCATGTGTATGTTTATATACTTTTTAAAGAATAACTTTAATCTCACATTAATGTCCTAAACATTTACAGTCAGATCTCGATACAGCGACATCGTTCGTTTCCAGGAAAAGTGTCGTTATAATGCATAGGTCAGTGTAATGAATACTTCCGACAATGTACATGTTAGTTTTGGTTCCCATAATATATGTCAGTATAACGAGAATGTCGTTGTAACGGATGTCGTTGTATCAAGATCTGACTGTATGTACTACTAAGTACTTATTTGTGTAAATACTAGCTAGAATGAGCATGTGTTTTCGTTTTCGGTTTGTGTGTTTTTGTGAATAGGTACATAGGTTTGTCAAACTTGAGTTGACGCTTAACAAAATTCCAATTTGGCATGACCTAACTAAATATATTGGTTAAGGTGACTGCCATGGCTGATAAAGGATCGTGGGTTCGAGCCTATCTACCGGCAATGTTTTTTAATTTTTTAGAAAGAATAAAACATTTCCTTTTATTTTATATTGTATTGGGCTCTAGTTATGTCTAATGTGTTTCAGGAATGATAGTTAGATGTACGTCACAGTAGACTGTGAATAGTAACCTAAAACTAAAGTAATCCAAACCAAGAACCCTCTGTATGTGGCAGATGTGTAAAGAAAGACACTGACCAACCCAAACTTCTTTTGGTTTGGTTTAACGCCGTAGCAATACATTGTATGGGTCATATCTAGGGCTGCTGCGAGTATCCGAGTACTCGGATATTTGCGATCTCGACCAGAAAATTTAGTACGAATATTCGTCACGTCCGAAATCGTCGGATCGCGATCTATGAAAAATGAAAGAACATTTTCAGCTTAATAACCACTGAAAACAAGCCGCACTACTAATGAAAACGTTAACTTATGTAGGGACCGTAATATCTTGTGTCTAAATTTCGATTGAAACACATTTAAACAAAAATGTTATCACTAAAATTTCCATAAAAAGGTCTGGTAATAGAAATGTTTAGAGTACATGGTTTTCCATATAGTAAAAGCATCTAAAATTACAAAGTATTCGCTTATTTTTGTTATTACAAGAATTCCTGTATTCTTCTCCATTAACAATAGATTCGTGATTTGATTCATGAATCGCTACACACGAATCGAGGTTCGGATCGGATCGCCACTAGCTCGACGATCCACAGCCCTAGTCATATCACAGCTGCCGGTTATCCTACTCACCGTTCCTGGAAATGCTAAATATTTGGATTAAGCTGTTTGCCAACCCAATCTAAATGAATATAGAAAAAGCAAAGCATATACTTCAACTAAGACTTGACTTTTATGATAAACATAGTAACCATTTACTTCAATGTATGACACAGCTTATAATTGCAATTCACCAGTATACGTTACTTGATTAATAGAGTCAACATTATTTGAAACTATTCAATATGTACACAATTATTACAATAATAATTTCATGTCATATTTACATATTATTATCCATTGTACAAATATGCTCGTATAATTATTTTTTGAAAACTCATTGTAGATATAACAAAGTGTTTTTTGACCTATCATATCCCAAATTCTTTTTTCACACAAACTATTCTGTTTGATCAGTCTTATATGATTATTTATTGATAAGAGCTTTTTAACAATAGAATAAAGAATGGATTAAATTGTTCTTTTCATTTCTATATAAATATTTACTGAACAAGGTACCAATAGTTTTCACCTAGTATATATACTTATACAAATATATATGTTCTATAATCCAGGATTAAAACTTTATGATAAGTAAAATAAGTAAGATTGCAACGATCATTGGGTCTATTGTAATATGATATCATTTTAACGTACGTATCCATGGCAAAATGTTTAACTTAAGGAGGTCACAGGTTTGAATCTCTGACCAGCTCTTTAGACAAAGTAGTGGAACATATGTTTTGTACATTTATAACTTTGGTTTACTACAGTCAGGAATAAATCCTTTGCCTTTTTATCTCTATCAATCTCATGTAAATATTTAAAAAAGTTAAAGGTACTAGTAAACAGATTTGGTTTTTTTTCTATAATTTCATAATACCATTCAGTGTCTGTAATTCCGTCCAAAAAATGTTATTATTTTAAGACAAACTGACCAATATGTGACAAGAAATATACAATAAAAGTCACAAATTGCGCTATAAGTGTCTATACCGTGACATACGGGGTAGATATTTACTACATGAAACGCCATCATTTGTAGTTGTAAGTCATTTTGCACTAAAATTGTCATTATCAGAACACTATTTTCCTGCTTCTAAAACATGTCCATGCAATTTTGATAGTTTCAGAAAAAGTAGATATTTTAGTTAAAATCTGTGAATGAGTACCTTTAAAGTGCTTTTTAAAGTCTGTTTCCAAATATAATTATGTTCATCCGACTTTACAATTTTGTACGATGACCCTTTATTATTTTCAGACAGGTGTACTCATTAACACAGTCCTGGGAAGAATGGAACATCTATATGTAAATTTCTTGCTCAAAGAAATTAACAGCAATCCTAGAAGGGTTCAATCTCGGGACCTCTCGATTCATAGGCGTAGATCCTTCCACTGGACCACTGCTCCTAAACATTGGCGCATATGTCGATATCATAGTACATGATATCTTAATTATACATGAAATGCCATTCTGTGACATAGTTGTCATTTATTGTTCCTTGCACAAGTTGGCTTACTCAAAACGATAACGTTCTATCGTCAGTCAGTAGTGTTCAATATCAACATAGTCATAATTTCTTAATGATGTTATTGCCATACATATTAAGAAACCACTTAGATCGTTCATACGTACTATCATGTTCATACACTGTGAAAGCAGTGGTCCAGTGGAATGAAGCGAGCTTAGGGGATCAAGCGATCTCAACATGACTCTGTTAATTTCATTGAGAAAAAGTTTACCCACGATTGCTTCACTCCACTGAGGTGTGGATGGATACTTGCGTGGATCATATACCACTGTTGCGCTAATGTTTTGGCTGCAAATAAATAGAGTGAAAAATGAAATTTTTGTCGTTTGAAAGGTTGAATCAGACGAGAATTACTTTTCCTTGGTTTTAAAGCTCCGATAGGTGGCGTAAGTGTAGCACGAATTTTTGCGCTAAACCGATAAAGCGGATAAATTATTCAGCCTTGGGAAACATTATTTGTATGTTTAATATACGGTAGCAGGTCGTTGGTCCAAAAGGCTTGTAACCAAATAACAAATAGCTTTGTTTGTTGTTTATTGTGGAAGCAATGACCTATCGGAGGTGATTGTTATTGAGGGAAGACTCCTTAGGCAGATGGGTAGATAGATTCCGGTAACCCAATTACATTGGGTAGTAAGTTCCAAGTCAACAAACGTGTATCAGCGTGAAAATCAGACTATAAAATGCAATTACGTAGCTTTTTTACTCTGTTCATGACATTCGCTCTGCAATAACAATACATTAAAGTCACCTGAAATCGCATACCATGAATTGCATAGTAAATACAGTTGAATTAAATTTTAATTGAAATTTGATCTACAATATGTTTTCATAATATTTTTACATTGAAATATGATCTATACCACGAAGTGCAGAAATAGGCGTTTGATGAATAAATTGAAGTGATTAAAATATCAATTAAGAACTTTGTTTGAAAACATATATTTAAGTAGGGCTCTTACTCTCTCCAAAAATCAATATATGGAGCACTTGATCATATTTGAAGTGATTTTGAATTTACTTTTGAATTGTAAGGTAAATGAGACAAATTCATACTGCATGCGTAAATGCAATTGAAAATTATATATTTGTATAATGGTTGCTTTGATTGTGTTAACGTAGGGGGGTGATTTTATTTAGATGTAGAAAGTGTGGTACGCATCTCCTTCTCTAAAATTAAAAAAAACCGAATAAAGATCAAATAAGTTGACATGCTGACTCGAGGGTTCTATGAATGCAACTTGATATGTTTATATACACATTTTACATATGGATGGCTTAGCGCAAAACGGTCGTAACTCATTCTTTATTAAATTGAGTTACGACCTTTTCGCGCTAAGCCCGCGATGTGCATAGATTTCGGTGGATTATGCTTTAATTATATGGTTGGCTTTCATTTGAATGGATATTTCCTTCATCATATTTATATCGAATCTCAATTATCTCTCTTAAACGCTTGATATCAGAGTGATTTTACTGTAAATAACTTTTAACTGTTTGTATATGACAATAAGACCCTATTTAAATGAAATGAAGAATGTAACAATGGCGTCCATCAATTGGAGACAGCCGAGGAAATACTGTGAACCACTATTGTATTAAAATATTGACTGTTCCTTACTTTAAGTATTGACAGTTTATATAAGTTTTTAATTTTCTCTAAGAAGGGTGAGAAGGAATCCTTTAGTATTCAATCCTCAACACTTAATGCAATATCAGTCTGTTAAAAGCTCATGCAATACTGTAGTAACTACGCTTTTTTACGAAATAGACTTTTTTTTTTATTTTTTATACTTATTTTCATGTTTTACTTCACTGGAAAGAAAAGTTTGGCAACTTCTCCCTAAAAATGATTTATATTAAGTTGTGACTGGTAACTGAATAAAAAGTTCCAGCAATATTGAACAGTTTTTGCCTCTCCTATAAAATTTAAAAATACAGTCTTGCGGACAACCCTCGATATTTGATAAAAATTTACATAGGGAACAGCGAGACCTCGAATGTCACATAAAACCTGTCGGAAAATTTGGCCATTATTACTACAAAACCAGCGAAGCGACTAACGGATTCGATTAACTAAATCTGGCTACTTTATGATGGATTACATGTAGATTTGATTAAAACCAAATCCATGTTTTTAATGAGAAAACAATGTTTTTCTGCCATGTCATTTTGATTATGAGCTCAATTAGCTTAATAAGCAAAATACTTGAACTAGTCTCATACCAACCTAGCGATAAGGATCGTACATGTAACGTGTACATGTACCATATAACCTGTACACTGCTGCGACCATTCGGGGGAAAACGAAAAGTAGTTTTTAATGACAAATGGTCTTAGTTCACATGTTGCATGTATACACAAAATACATACTCTCATTGTGACAGTAATTAAAGATTATTTTTTTACATATGGTTTTATCTTTATATAGTTCCCCCCTAAAAGTCAACCGTGACAAGTTAAGTTTTGATATTTTAATTATAAAAAGTTTAGACTTAACATTGCCGAGATAAATAATATGGAACCAATGCTTTTATAGTGGAACTTAAATAATGACTGGATGCAAAGGGAGAAATTGAACCGCTAATTTAAGGTCCCAGTACTCGCACTTTTTCTTGCTGAACACGCGTAGATGTGAAATTATGCACAGTCTTTGTAAATAGGTGTTTTGTCGCCTAGGAGACAAAATGTATGGTTGTTGATCGTTGCCATTCTAGTTCCCAGAGGCTATCAAGATGTTCGATACAAACTCGACAATCTTGATACCTTGGGGTAAGAGAATGATATTAGGGACCACAATGGAAATAAGGGCTTGCCCTTTTTTGTGTTATCCCTGGTGTTGGTGTGCAAGACATAGTTACTACATCATGATGTCTGTGATATTTGTGTTTGTATGTTTTTACTATGTGTACACTATGCCAAATAAATATTATTATTATTACTATGATCGTTGCAGACAGGTGGTTGTTAGTCTTAGTATTTTCTTGTTTATATATATGTTTGATTATGTTTTCCCCTTGTACTATGTTAATATTTGAGTGAATAAAACGTTATAGTAGTAATGTAATAGTAGTTGCTTAGATTCATAATACAATAAGTTCAATTCGAGAAGTCAAAAGTGGTCGTTTTTGAAGGTTATCGCTCTAGTAGGGTTATCGTTAGCACAGGTTATCGCTCTAGAGGGGTGGTCGTTGGCGTAGGTTATCGCTCTAGAGGGGTGGTCGTTGGCGTAGGTTATCGCTCTAGAGGGGTGGTCATTGGCGTAGGTTATCGCTCTAGAGGGGTGGTCGTTGGCGCAGGTTATCGCTCTAGAGGGGTGGTCATTGGCGTAGGTTATCGCTCTAGAGGGGTGGTCATTGGCGCAGGTTATCGCTCTAGAGGGGTGGTCGTTGGCGCAGGTTATCGCTCTAGAGGGGTGGTCGTTAGCACAGGTTATCGCTCTAGAGGGGTGGTCGTTGGCGCAGGTTATCGCTCTAGAGGGGTGGTCGTTGGCGCAGGTTATCGCTCTAGAGGGGTGGTCGTTGGCGCAGGTTATCGCTCTGGAAGGTTGGTCGTTAGCGCAGGTTCCACTAGATTAATCTTTCAACACATTCAATCACCTTTATAATCACGATAGAAAATGTTCACAAATTAAACATAAAAATCGCCTATATTTAAAATTCCTTAGCCATTATATCAAATGGAACAAACTTGTTTCACTAGATTAGTTAAGTCTATATAGGGAGATTTATATATTAAATAACATTATCAGGCAATGTTTGAAAATCAATTTGAACCCTGTTTTAGATTACTTTAATGTTATCTTATATAGCAACACAGTAATGCTTCAGTAACACTCCAAGTTAAATGACAAATTAATTGTTTGTTCCTTAGTGTAGTACAATAAAATTATACGGTTTACATCATTGAATTTTAATGTGTGAATTTCTTTTACACAGTGTCCATGTTGACTTTTCCTTTAAATTTGGAAGAATTAACTGTTTTAGAAGCAACCCACACGCTTAAATGGTCACAGTATTTAGAATATGTTGTAGTCGTATAATTATGCCAAAAGAATATTACATTTAAGTAATACATGTATTTTTAAACAAACCGTATGGAATAGATATAATAAACTAATATGAACTAATTGGATTTTTCACAACTTAATATCTGATCATTACATAGATTTGTGTTGTAAATAAATTTTAGATGTTGCTTGGCACCACTGGCACTAGAGTCCTCACATTCTTTAAAATGCACGCACATATAATATTTTGTCAACAAACACAATTAAAAATCGCTCCCGTATTCATCACCGTGTACGAGTTATGACTAGATCTATACAATCATTATAATATGTATGTACAGAGAACTATATATAGGGACGTACGCATTATAATCATAAGATATGGACTCTGGTGCCAGTGCTTGGCACCTAAGCTTTGCTTGTGTGAATCTGGTTGAAAATTTTAAGTAGTTTAATTATTAACTAGTATAATGACGACATAAAACTTGAGTAATACTGCGCTTTTCTTGATTCAATGAAAAATCAATCGAAGTGAAACCAAAACTGTTGTTATATTGGCCTATTAATTTCAAGTTTGTTTGCAACGTTGTGCCAAAAAACTGAAATCTACTTACAGCTAGTGGAATAAATTGTGCCAACAATTATACTGTTACTATTTACTGATATTGCAATATTGACTATGTTCTTAACATTTGATGTAGTAACAAATAATTTATCATACAACACTTAAAATAGTTTGTTTTTTTCAAATCCAATTTGAGTAAAATATAACAAATACAATAAAATCTATTTGTAGCTTAAAGCTTATGGTTTTATATACAGGGTTTAATATGGTTATCAATGAGAAATTGAACACATTTCGTATAGTGCAGAACTGAACCGCACTTTTTCATAGAACATAGTTCGTAATATCATACACATGTGCACTGAATACTCCTACAATGCAAAGGTTTCTATCTAAAATCGGTAATAGATCAATATTTTAGGTAGTTAATATATATGAATATGTATGAACAAATATCAATAATTATCAATTGTTGGAAAATAATCTGAAATACATGTATATCACAGCAAAATTCCACGATACGGACCATCAACATCAGGTTGTCTTCATAGCGGTATGATCGTAATATAGGGTCATTTTACTGATCAAATTAACCATTTTGGATTTAAAATCGCATCAATTGGAAAAACTTAAGATGATTTTTATAGCAGAGTATTTTGTACATACTGATCTTAGAGAGTGGGTGTACAAATGAAGATATTTCATTCAATTACGCGAATACAGAAATTTATTGCATATACATATACCATACTCTCAGTAGAGTGATATGGCATACAGCTAAATCCCAATTCCATGCTATCAATTTTGTGCTTATAAGTAAACAGTAATAAGTAAAAAATCAGGAAAAAATAATGGTATTCATTATTTTGTATTATAGAAATGCGCAGGTGTTGGATGCAATATAAAATCATTAATTTGTTCTGTTTCTATTTTGTCTTAATTGTACACTGTACGTTGATATCAATTTATCTTTAAGCATTTAAAATACCTGCCAAAGATTGGTTTGGGTAAAGACAGTCTGATTGATTTTGTCAAAGTGATTAATCAAACGCTATTATCATTTTAATTATTGTTTTGTCAAGCATTGATTTCAATTATGATAAATGTGATTGCACGCTATATGGTTATATAACTTGTTTCATATTTGATGACGTATGTATACATTACAAAATGTGCATTATATCAACTAAGTTAACGGTAGTACTCAAAACCGTTTCAAATTTTTCTTCAAAAAAATCAAGGTGGGCTCAAAATTGGGCCATACTTTTTATTATTTTTAGTCTTACCAGATATGTTTTATTGAAAAAATGAGTACGCAATAAAAAAAAATATGTCAATTATAATGGAATTTCAAACCCATTTTGTACAAGTTCTGAGTGCAATTGATATTTATCTTAGAAATTCACTGACATTTTCTCAAACTGTGTAATAATTGACACATTGAGCTTATTCTTACTTGGATGGGTCCGTTTTTTTTCTTTTTTGGTGCAAAAATAAGTATGATGGCAAATAAAAATCAATGGTCAGAATTTTTTTTCAATTTCTGAAAAATTAGGGTCGGGATTTTTGAAAGACGAAAAATATAAAAGGTGATGTCTTATGGTATTTTAAATACGCGAATCAACACATAATTATGACGCCAATCATAATAACTTGTTGTTTCCAAGGTAAAGTTACCACACTAGTGTTTCATCTATTACATTGTTTTCATGTATCATTAAAAGTTCTCCAATGATTTATTAGAAATTCTTTTGTCTTTGCTTTTAATAAACCATGAATAGGATAAGCTTGAAGTAGTATTATGATCAATGTTTTAACTTTACAATGCACACACAATTCTTGAAAATAGGATAAAAATATTCTAGAATCCAATACCCTCGAAACTAAGCTCTGCTCCTTCTTCCTTAAAAAACCCATTGATTCACCCTCTAATTAAGGCTTATAACTTTCTTAAAGCCTTACGTAGTCTGATGACTTCACTTATGGCAGTAACCAGTTTAAAATGACATCTTCGGACTTGAATTGAATGTGTTTGTTGGTACAGTAAAGTTCCGTTAAAAAATCAATGACAAAACCACGCAAGTTTTGACGATATCTATGTGCCAAATGCTTTAATTGTGAAAACAAAGTCCCCATATTAAAACTTCTGCTATTAACAACGAACTTGATGGTCATAACAGTGGAACTATATGTTGGAACAATAAACTAGTATTTGTACATTTGTTTTGTTTCAGAGATGTTCAATTGTTGAGGGTATTCTAAGAAGAAGTAATTTCAACCAGTTTCAATTTCTAACAACGACATTACAACCTATACTTCACAGAGATTTTATGTATACAGCTAAATCACAATTCCCAGCTATCAACTTTGTACCTATAAGTACACATATTAGTAGGAAATTGAAGGTATGTGATTTAATTTGTAATTCCATAAAAAGATCACAGGCGGTCAGCTCGGTTCCTTTTATAGTGGTTTTGACGGTGAACCGTGCCTATTGTCTGTGAAAAAAGATGGTACTAAATGCGATTTGACGGTTTATTCCGTTTGGTAATCTATTTTGACATTGATCAGCACGTCATGTTACAGTCCCGTTCTTTATGAATAAAACATTGACTTGTCTTACAGTATTTAACTGTTAACCTTTGTTCGTGATGCAGTACATGTAGGTTTTGTATAGGATTGCAAATCTGGTGTTCTCAAAGGATGTTAAGTTCGAATATCACACGAGGTAGTTATACCCTTCCATGAAAGTGCAACAAAAAAGTTGATTTTCCTCCATAAGTAAGGTGTATGGAGTAGTTGTGGAAGGGTATGTGAGATATGGTGATAAGCAACAGTCCGGGGAAGCTAGATAGGTCGACATGGTCGCCGTAAAAATGACCATAGTTGGTGATAATACGGCGTTCTTTTTTGTTGGGTTTAACGCCGTAGCAACACATTGTATAGGTCATATAACAACGGTCAGTCAACCTACTCACTCCTCCTGGAAAGGCTAAATCTCTGGATTTAGCTGTTAACCAACTACTAAGCGCATACTTTCGTCAGACTGACAACTGCCCTACATAATTAAAAATCATTGGTAAGAGGGAGAATGGCCGTAGAAATAATTTCATGACCAAGCTCCACGAAAGTATGCTCCACCCGGGAATCAAACCCACGATCCCTCGATTAGTAACCCCAACTGAGCTAGCCGGCTAGTATGGGATGACGAAAGCAAAGACATTCAATGTAGCAAATATTCATCTGTTTCAGGAAAAGTTAATATTCACACGGCAGGATAATTATCATCGTATTGGTAGTGCACATCTTAGAGAGGATGATGATGCCAAACAACATGTTAAAGAAGATATTAAATTACCACAACTCACGATAACAAATGGGTAAGTTAAACGTAGGAATGCAGACTCCTGTAGTCATGTTATGGCGATAACATTGATAGCTTAATTACAGTTTGGGCCAATGAGGGCGTGCCCGATCAATACGTGATCATGTTACGGTTTTGTAACCCGGAGGAGAGTCAAATGAGATGAGAATGGTATTTAGCTATGTAAAAAGTAGACTTAGGTTATTTGTGATGTAACATGGTTAAAAACGTTTAATAATACGTTGTTTAACTATAACAATTTCTTTACTTTACAAAATGCTTCTGTGTCAAATATTATTTCATCAGTCTATTGTCTAACATAAATTACAATGTTCGATCAAACGAGGGATGTTCAATGACAATTGATCAAAACAAAATGATATTTATTTTTATTTTATACAATGTGGTTTTTACTTATATGCTTCTATATGGATTTGTTGCATTGTACCATGAGGTATGTTCACAATGTGCATGTCTACTGAATTGATATTTTCTCTCTCGATTTATTCGCTCTTCCTATTTTAATGTTAAGTCTTTCAATCTCGTGTACCTTCTGATTGACAAATAGCTGTAATATTCACAAGCGTAGAAATTAAACCAACCTTACATTGTATATTGACATCGATTACATTGGGTTAATTGCTCATTTTATCTCAAAATAGAAAAAAACATCATAAAAAACATCGATTACGATATAACAACCTACTTGCTCTCCAATCCCAAGAAATCATTAATCACTAAATGTTCACATTATTAAGGTACTTGAATAACTCATTGATATTTGAGCTCTCTAAAAAGCTGATACAACGAAATGAGAACAAAGTTTTTATTATTGGTTAGTTACGATGTACTTTTTATGTAGAACAATTGTTCAAGTATCAATAATGTAAGAGCTTCAAACATGACAGGAAATTATAGTAATTGTTCCATAATTATGACCATAAATCAGGTTAAATTTAGATATTGTCTCTAAATAGAGAAATAAAAAGGCAGATTTAGTAAAGATTATAGAATACCGTGTTACTCATTATATGCTAGTTTCCATTTTCATGTCGGCAAAAAACAACTAATATGTACATAATTGCTTCAATAAAGAGCTTAGTATTTGACCAGTTAGTTAATGACAACACTAAATATAGCTAAACGTGAACATTCCATTTTCTAAATTGCTAAAACATATTGGTAACGTTTCTTTTTGTCCTTAGAATATGTGTCACTAAGTCACGAACTTCGTTCTCTAGTCTAAATTGATATCTGAAATGATAATTTTATGATAACTTTTTACCCTGTCAATATCTTATTGGCAAAAAATTAAAGAGTGATACGAAATATTTCATGTTCGCTCAGTATGCTAATTCCTTTTTTTAAAGCAAAACATGTATTTTGAGCATACTAACGCATAATTTTGTGGCTAATTTGAACGATAGTGAGGGGAACTTTCTGCCATACAGTTCTCATACAACTGCAAAAATAAAACCAAAACAAAATCTATATAAACCATATGAGCGTTATTAAAGTATGTGTCCATATTGTAACATGTACAATGCTTTCAGGAACGAAGCACCCGAAGCAAAACGATGGGCACAAATTTGGAGTGTGACACCGAGGAAAAAGCCAAGAAAACACACTGAAAGTGAATCTCACCCTGTAGATAAATGGGTAGGAGATGGAAATCCGTTGTATGCAAGTCAACCAAATATTAGGTAAAATTTTTCAAAGATTTTACTGTGGGTAACAACTATAAGAATTCAGATTAAGATATAAGGCCAGCTTATCGTCCTTTTCATCTCCGATATGCATAACCATGTTGGAATTTATTTGGAACTCTTTGATTTAATCTGCTCCCTTTGTTTCCTATAGTTAATGCTTTTCTAGTAATATATATTCACTCAAATAGGTTAATGTGCCGCAAAAAATGAAAGAAATACTGTCCATTAAGTCAAAAGATAAAAAAGACACATACCATGGTTTTACTCATTCACGAGAGTTCAACCAAGTCTGTGCTTAAAGTGTTCTTTGGTCAATACATAAATGCATGTATAGTTTTGTAAGTTTAAAATTCCATATGAACACATTGAAAATAATAATAAGTTTAGTTTGTTAATCGATTGTGAATGAAATTAAGGTTAAAATGTAGAAACATTTTAGATTCGCAATATGCTCTTTTATAATTTATTAAATATCTTGCAACCATGTTTCCTGTGTTAATTTTTCTAAACACTTTGTCAATGGAAATTTTCCATATTCACTCATGTCTGAAGTTACCTAACCATTCAAGAGATAGTAATAAAAAAACTTTGATCAGAATATCAATTTTAAAGTGTAACTCTGATCAATTTGTTTTGTTTTACAAGCCGCAGCATAGCAAAATTTCCATAGTTGGATCAATGTATTCCATTAGTGAAGTTATATTTAATTCATTACGTTACATTCTTCGAGCTAGAAACTCTCAGAATTCTGTTAAGATTTGATTTTGAATGGACAAACTCTATGGCAATGTTAAAGTTATGTTCCATTTACGGCCATGCTTTCATGCTTGCAACTCTCTGAAACATATTGAAATCTAAATGAGCGCAAAATACTTAGAAAATATATGCTTAATGTATTACATACTTTTAATTTTACATTTGCAGTGTATTTTGTACTCCAAGGTTTGTCATTTGTTTAGATGCATGTCTTATATGTTTTTTATTGCATGTACCTTAACGTTTGTATAATTATCAACAAATAATGAACACGTGCTACGCTAAGTTGGTTTTTACTATGTATCATATCGCGTCAAAAACTCACAGCTCATTTGAATATAGTAAAATGTGTTACATGATTGTACGTTTAGCCTTTGATTTGCATTGCTTACTTTGTGCTTCTGGAAGCTAAAAACTTAAGCATAATGGATCATTAGATATCTACGAAATTCATCTTTAATTAAAAAACACGTATATAGAATTGCATAAAACTTTGAGCTCATATCCATAGACTACCGACACGATCCGCGACAAAAACACTGTGATTCATATACGCATATATTATTGTACCGGAACCATGCCGGTCGCCTGTGTTCATAGCATAAAACTTTAAAAGACTATACCACATGGAAAGAATTTTAATATTTAAAACTAATGGGCTGTATATAAATACATCGGTAATTTTTAGATTCCGGATTTCTAGAACATAATTTTGTTACCTCTAGTGCATGAAGAATCTTTCAGCTATAGATAATGGTGTTTGTATTTTCTGTTGATAATTATTCATGCTTAGTTTTTATGATTTAACAATAGTTTAAATGTTATTTATTAAATTAATAGTGGTTCCTAACCTATTTCGTTTAGATTGGAATAGTTTTGATGCATGCCTTAAACGTGTTTGTATATTTTCCTTTGATTTAACAAGTTCATTTTAACCAGTTTTATAGTATTGTTGTTTTGTGGTGCTTTTCATAAAAATTCTTACGAAAAAATCTTCATAAGTCAAAAGCAAGAAACATTAATAATATGCTTATTTTTTGGCTCGTCAATTCCAAATATTATAGAATTGTGTAGAATATTGTATACCTTTTGAATATCATATCAAAGTTATGCTTATTATCCATCAGACTTTGAACTGCTAATTATATGAAATTGACTCACGATCACTTTTTAAGTAAGAATTTTTGTGAAAAGGATCACTGGTTATTTGACAAATTTGTCTTCGTCGTGAAAATAATACTTACATTTTGACTACGGTCACATGGTCAGCATTAAATCATCATCATGTCGCTCTAGTCGTGTTATATTGTCGTATCTTATACATAACGTTTGTTAAATAGTTATGTCATAGGCGGCGTGTTCGGTTCTGATTAAAAAATTGTGTGAATAAATAAAAGGTACATCACTAAAAATGGTAGATTTTTTTACCCAGTTTTAATTAGCCTTAACTATTTCTAGTAAATCTGTGAAATAAAATAAGTTATAATGGAGAAACTGGCCACTAGTTGGGTAAAAATTCTATCATATTTTAGAAATATACATTATATGTACATACATGTGTATATATAGTGTTTGTAGCTCAGAATCTTACTGACCGTCTATTATTTATGTTATAATCTTTTAACAATGCATAATCAAAATCAACTGTTGCTTATATAATGAAGGATTATTCATTTGAGTTCCTTTTTATGACTTGTAACCGGGTCGATAGCGCAGTTGGTAGCGCGCCGGGATTTAGAATCTCGTGCCCGAGGGGGAGCAGGTTCGAATCCCACCCGGGGAGGTTATACCCTTCCATGAAAATTTGACAATAATGTCCATTTTCCTCCATTGATTAGATAATATGGAGAAGTTTCCGGCCTTGTGGAAGGGTAGGTGAGTACTGGTTATAGACAATGGTCCAGGAAAGCTAGGTTAGGTGCGCTGGACGCCGTGAAATGACCTAAATTGTGTTGATACGGCGTTAACGCCAATAAATAAATAAATATGACTTGTACTGTAATATGTTTTGGCCTGTGTATGCTACAGTCCTATAAACATTAATTCATCGTAACGTTGCCAAACAGGGACTTAAGATTATGTTCTGCAAAAGTTCTAGTGCGCGCAGTGGTTGTACAAGACTGTACGTGACCAAAGACTATGTGCACGTTCTCTTTCAAATAACAAGCCAGTATTTTATGTGGCTGAGCCACATATATGTTATGCCTCAGTTCCATAAAATCGTGGCTTGTTACGGACCCGTACGTGCAGACAGTCGTATGCCGTGGGGAGCCTTCCGTATCAAGGTGACGGTACGCATATGGTACAAAACAACACACACGTACGGAGCCGTAGTTGGAAGATATGCATGTTTAATCCATACTCGGCCACGATTGTGTTCATGATTTGTATTTCAAACTGATACGTGTATCCTCACTATCCTGGCTCATCTCACGGACCCTGGTAAAAACGTAACAGTCCGTACGGGTACGCAAGAGTTCGTACGGGTCCTTGCGGAACTTGATCGCACGTCGCCCGTATGTTGCCCTCACGGCTTTTTTATGTTTATGGGACTGTAGCTTTATGGTTTGATTATCAAATTGAACACTAAGTTTACTATATGCTTATTATATAATCATCATAAAGTTTTAGATGTTTACTTTTTATTCTAAAAGTGGCATAGTCGTTGTATATTTATATGTTTATATATAGATTGTTTCAGTCAAAATATCGAACAATCAACTTATATTCCATTTTTAGAATGGATTTGTATTCTAAATCTCAAGATAGTTAAAGATTTATTTGACGTCCTATGGATATTATATAATGGAACAAACACCGTATATAAGGAACGTTAATTGCTTTTATATTTCTGTATATGGGTTTGTCTAAAATGCGTTTACATGAATAAACATCAGAATTGACATACTATGATGAATCTTTAATGTAAGTAATAAATCGTTACTCTACATTATAGATAATCAATGCCTGTTTGTCAAAGTTGTTTTAAATTTTTGTTGTAGTGATATTAAAATCAGTTTGATTTCCGAAGGCAATCACGTACAATGTCTTTTAAAATTTTAATGTCTTTCGATCGATATTAATTGCGCAAAATTCATAATAGTGTCGTATTTTAATGTCCATAGATGAATTTTAATCGCACAAACGTATATTGTGACTTTTAATTTCCTGACCATTTTTCATTTCACTCTTTACAAATGAAATACAGCTATTGAACGCTTTTATCAAGTTAAGCATTTTGTACGTATTTAATAAAATCTCAATAATTAAGTTTTTACTGTCATAATATTACATGGATACACAGTCCTCCAAAAGTTATTTTACACTCTCATAATTTACTTTGTACCGAATAAAATTTCAAGTTTTAAAAGCAGTTGTTTTAAGTGATTCCTAACGTTGCTTTTTTAAAATCATTGGATTTTTTATTGATATGAAATTACTAAAATATCTCAAACTTATGGTGGCTGATTTATGCCTTGTCGTATTTTCGATTCTTCACCGCGAAGAAACGAAGAAACGAAAACACGAAGACACGACAAATCCATAGTTTGTCGTATCTTCGTCTTTTCGTTTCTTCGTTTCTTCGCCACGAAGAAACGAACACACGACAAAATAAATACAACAATACGATAGATAAAATGTGTCGTGTTTTCGCCTTACATCTGTCGTATCTTCGTCTTTTCGTTTCTTCGTTTCTTCGCCACAAAGAAACGAACACACGACAAAATAAATACAACAATACGACAGATAAAATGTGTCGTGTTTTCGCCTTACATCTGTCGTATCTTCGTCTTTTCGTTTCTTCGTTTCTTTGTGGCGTATCTGTCGTATTGTTGTATTATTTTGTCGTGTGTTCGTTTCTTCGTGGCGAAGAAACGAAGAAACGAAAAGACGAAGATACGACAAACTATGGATTTGTCGTGTCTTCGTGGTTTCGTTTCTTCGTTTCTTTGCGGCGAAGAAACGAAAATACGACATGGCATAAATTAGCCACCATACAAACTATATATTGGTCTATTGAGATACATTGCCGTAGTTTTGGAGGCTGGTTAACATTTTTATGTATCTCAAAGAATAAATATACCAATTAAATAAGTTTACATTACATGAATAATGAATAATGAATAAAATATAAAATGATATAATAATTCTTCAAACTCAAACTTGGAAGTTGTCGCAATTCAATTATCTGTACTATAAAGCAACTTTTAGAGAGCAGTGTAAATTCTCGTACCTGATATGATTTGCTGTAAATAGAGAGCTGTATTAACTTGTTTTTTGTACTATTTTATTTATTTATTGTAAATTTATTTAATGCTTGAATGTTGAATCATATTTTAGATGACAAATGGATTTGATTTTAACATGTTAAAAGCTATGTTTTTGTTGAAATATGAGCCTTACATTTCTTTATATAGAGTTTATAAATGTTGGCATAAAGATGGATAGAATTATTTCTAAATGTAATAAATATCTATCATTTGGTAAAGCGTGTATAAATTTATAAATTACTTATCTCGGGCGTGGCTTGATAAATCGTACAATTCAAGTATAGCACGTGATTTGCATAGGCTTAATATTGCATTTATGCATGTATATATATTTACCTTTGTCCGTTGTTTATATATACTTGTTAACACGTTAATGCCGAAAGTGTTACTGACAATGTAGCTGTTACTATTTGACTTCATAAATTATCATCGTCATAATCATTACTATCATTTGTGTCATCATCATCGCGACCACCTCTAACATCATCACCGTCATCATTATCATCATCATCATCTTCGTTACTGTCATCAATATTACTACATGTCATATTATCACCTTTATACATGTAGAAACAAAATTTATCAATATACATTTTTTGTATTTGCTAAATCTGTTAGATTGGTTTTGGAAGCATCATTTGATAAACCATGTTCTCCGCTCTTGAAAAGTCTAAGTAACTGGCTTCCAGTAAAAGCTAAAATCATATTTTTTTGTGCACCAAGCTGTTCGAAAGATTTTGTTTGTTCCGAATAGGATCTCGAGGTCAATAAAGACTTCAATCACAAAGTGACAAATATTTTGTTATTCCCATGCCTCGAACATAACTTGCAAATACATCTCCAGCTGTTGTTGCTCAAGTGTGGTGGTACGATTCACCTAGGCACTTTAAACATTGACAATGAGGCCTGGTATAGATCAAAACCTAGACACATTTACTTAGTTTATTTTATAAATGTTAAATGAATGAACAGTGTTTGTAAAGCGCAATAGAATGTTTTACGATGTTTTTTGCGCTATACATGTATAGGGAAATGTCTTTGTATTTACAGTGAATCTTGCACAAGCGACCACGTCTCCTAAACGACCGTTTGCACTAAGCGGCCACTCTGAGTTCCCACCAACTAGTTTTACTACTTAAATCTTTGTCTTAAGCGACTTTTGTCTAACGCGACCAGCGACCGCTCATTTTGGTCGAAACTGACTGACTTATTTGTGTTAAACGACCGGGTCAAATAAATCTAATTTGGCAAAAATCGTTAAAAATCGGTAATCAAAAATATACGTCGCCTCAATGTCTATCACCTAAACTCGTATGTCAGGCTCTAAAAATCAATAATTAACAGTCATAAATACTGTAAGATAAGGGGGTAGTGGGAACAATCAACAAAGTGACACTAATACTATCCAATTATAATGTAATTACATAATACACACCGAACAATTAGTCCCGTATCGGGGTCAATTAAAACATCCGTTCTGACCGTTCTATCACCGTAGAGAGTAATCATTTCCCAAAACATTTCTAGAGACTGCTAATTTGACTTTTTATACGTGCATAGAACGTGTAAAATAATATTTATTTAAAAATACGAACACAGAAACAATTTGTTCATTTAAACAAAGAAAGGTCAATATTGAGGACATTATAAACACGTTTTCCGAAAATAGCGTCACGTTCTACTTTCAATTTTAAAAAGGCCAACATTTTTACGCATGAATATTGCAGCGCTTGTTAGAACAAAGAAGTAGCTTATGTGTTGACGATTATCACTACTAATTATCATTAATTGTTTAAATTTCACTGTTTCAAATTTAACAGCCTTAACTCTGATGACCTAAATATATTGATTGTTATAATGGCGAAAATTCCGGAAAATGCCCGGATTTTAACATGTACGTAAACAAAAACAACTGTTTCGCAGTTTTACTTAATTAAATATATAATTGCAATTTGAACCTGAATTTAGGATGTAAAGAAGAAAGAAAATCTATATTCCAATCATTTGTATGTATTTGACGACATTTGAATGAAAATCTATCAGTCAAAATCGTCCCGTTGACAGATTAATGTTCTACGAAAATGACTAATTTTAGAATGTCAGGACGGTTTCAACGTCGTAATCAACATTTGTCTTAAGAGACCATTGTCTTAAACGACCACTTTTTGTCTCTCCCTTGGATGGTCGCTTAACACAAGATCCACTGTATTTGTATCATATATTTTCAGATACATTGATATGCCGGTTCGTCGTCATATACAGAATGAGAAAAGTCCAAGATTACATTCTAATGTGACGTCAGCTAATACCACATTGTTGTCATCAAAATCAAAGTCTAACTCTAGAATGTCTAGTATTAATACTTTACACAAATCTACTAGTACATTAACTGAATCTAAGAATAAAAACAATTTGAAAAATAAGGTAAGTACTGAGGGATTTTTTTAACTTGGTGCGTCGATTCACAAAAGAATAGTCTATCTGTTCAAAGTAGGGAGGGACGAATATATTCAGAAATATTTTTTATTATCTATATAAAAGACGTAATAAATATCTACACTCTTATTCATAGAGTCATACGTACAGAATTATAATTTTTGTTTTTACTGGAATAAATACTTTGAAATTGCTACACAATAGGATGAATCCAAAATTAAAAGTACAATAACATGTTTTGAATTTATTTATTGGAGTTAACGCCGTGTGAACACAATTTTAGGTCATTTTACGGCGTCCAGCGCACCTAACCTAGCTTTCCTGGACCATTGTCTATAACCAGTACTCACCTACCCTTCCACAAGGCCGGAAACTTCTCCATATTATCTAATCAATGGAGGAAAATCGACATTATTGTCATATTTTCATGGAAGGGTATAACCTCCCCGGGTGGGATTCGAACCCGCACCCCCTTGGGCACGAGTATCCAAATCCAAGCGCGCTACCAACTGCGCTATCGACCGGGTTTACATGTTTTGTAAATTGTTTTGTATGTACACATAGTCTATATCCCTTTTTGTTATTTCAGACATATCATTATGACATATTAACAGCAATGTTCAGGGAAATTTTCTTTACATATAAATAAATAAATTTATTAGCGAAATATTTTCAGAGGAGTAATAGATTTTGTATCAAGGCAAAATTCCAACGATACAAAGTTATGTTTATGATGACAGAAACTTTCTCAGAAAACTAATATTTTATTGTACTTTGTAATTGTAAAGTTTCTTAGAGTTGCATCCTTGCAGTCACATCTTCACACATGAGCCACTGCTCTATTGAAAGTTGATAAGTTTAAAATAACAAACTTACTGAAAGATTGATGAAATTTAGGCTCTTGTTAAAGATACTAGTTCACAGATTTGTTTTTTAATTATTTTAAGACAAACTGACCTATATGTTGCAAGAAACATACAATAAAAGTCACAAAAATGCACTTAAAGTGTCTATAGTGTGACATACGGGGTAAATATTTACTACATGAAACACCATCACTTGAAGTTGTATGTTAAATTGCCCTAAAATTGTCATTATCAGAACACTACCTTCCTGCTTCCAAAAATATTTCCATTTAATTTTGATAGATTTAGAAAAAGTTGTGAATGAGTACCTTTAATTATATCTCATTTGTACCTATTCCTTATTATGATCATGGTAGTTTTAATAGTCGTCCATTGATAAATTTATGGTTAATTTATTATATACATGACTTTGTGAACAATAGAAATATATATATTATCTGACCTTTCATGTAAGTAAGCTTCTACAGGTCATTGTATTCTAGAGAGAATAGATCCCATTGAATAGACGAATCAAGTTTCGTTTGACTTTATAAAATAATACATATAAATGATTTATTTACATTCATTAGTGAAACCATTTCTCGTTAGTACTTATTGTTACGCATTTTTGTAATACAAATACATTTATTTTTTTACTTTTTGTGCCAGAATCAATATCATAATACTTTTAGTTTACTGACGATAAAGTAATTCATTATGATGAAAATTATTTGTTTATACTTATATTGACTATGCCGGATTACTAAGCACTTGTCGCTACACAAAATCACCACAATACCCAAAACAATAAATAATTGATTTTTTAAACAAAAGAATAGTCTAACGGTCAAAATAGGGATGGATGAATGTATTCAGAAACATTCTTCTATCATCTATATAATACAAGTGAGTAATGTCTGCACTCTTATTTACTGAGCCACACGTACTGAATCATCATTATCTTCATCATCTCATCATCATCATCATCATCAACACCATCATCATTATTATCAAAATTATCGTGATAATCATCATCATCATCATCATCATCATCATCATCATCATCAACACCACCACCACCACCACCATCATCATCATCATCATCATCATCATCATCAACACCACCACCACCACCAGCATCATCATCATCATCATCATCACCATCATCACTATTATCACTTTCATCACTATTATCATTATTATAATTATTATTATTATTATTAATATTATTATTATCATTATTATTATTATTATTATTATTACAGTCAGAAAGTAAATTATCACTTGATCTCAAAGAAAATCTACCTGATGAAGCCACAGTTTTGTTTTATTGGTACACCAAAAACTGGAGTGGTAAGTCAAAGTTTTCAATATTTATATGACGTGATTATCATTACTCTGCATTTGTGAAGTCACAAAAGATCCTTTATGTGAAATTCAATGTTTGTGACAATAAGCAAAATGTACCAGCTTTGTACAGTGATTTCTGTCATGCTCGGGAAAACAACGAGTGTTTACGAAGCTTCATTATGTTTGATCTCAATACTTAATACTGTGATCTTTTTTTAAACGAAACCTGACGTCTAGATTCTTGGACGTTTTTTCTGTACTATCGTTTAATATACAAACGCTATTATGATGTTGATCTGTTTTTAACTTTATCATTTAATCATAAACTGGCTTGACAATAAATCAAACACAGACTTATTGTATTTACATGAGGTTATAGCGATGTCATAGACATTTATAAAACATTTTTGGACAACCTTTCAAGAACATTTTAGTCGACCCTTTTTTCAAATTTAAGTTTATATTCTATAATCCTAAAATATCAACTCATAATAACTAAGTCTCAAAATATACATGATACGGCGTCATAGGATTACGTTTCTTGTTTTAACTGACTTTTCATATCCTTAATTCAATATTTTATCTCTATTCTTGAATTTGTTTAAAGATTTAAACATGATAAAATCCTATACGACCCCTGACCTAACTACTCAATGATCGTCATTCGATTTCGAGATCACTGGGGTATTATCTAGGATCATTTTTCCATTTTGTATATACTACTACATGTTTTATTCATTTAAAAGGCTTATGGTTGATCAAAATACATACTTATACAATACAAGTGGTTCCTATGGGCATGCTAACTTGCTAAGCATGTCTTATGAAGGTGCGTCATTTTTGACATTAAATGTTGGAATCACTGGTTTATATATAATTGAAAAAGGCCATGAATGACAGCAAACATTTATTAAATGATCATACATAAGTTATCATTGTAACGTTTAAGCCACATCTGGCCGACACGATCCCGAATTTAACGCATAATACAGAGCTCTTTGATTAGGGACCATGCCGACCGCCTGTGGTTTAGGCCTTTTCATGAGTGCAATGTCCTTAACAGTTAATAATCAATCTACAATTGTGTTTGTAGTTCATTTAATATTATATTTTAATCATTGGTGGTAATTTTCAAGTTTCAATGTCACAAATTCTTCGACTAAAATAGCTGGCCAAAAATGGAACCGCGCAAATATTCGAACGTAGGAAAATTCTATTTACTCTGTATTTTAACGTTTATCATTACTATTTTCAGATGTTAAAAGAAATGAATTTCTTCACAAGTTTGTACTCAAGTTAGATCCAAGACAACATTACTTTATATCAAGTTTTCTGGCAGTAAGTTAAAATATTTCCTGCTTACCATTTTTTGAGATTGTAAATGTATTTAGAACAGGGACGTGGTTAGCTGGTTGTTACAGAGAATGACTTTTTTAGAAACGTCAAAAACTGTCAAAACATGAATAATTTCACGGTGAATGCGTTTGTTAATTTTTTTGTTGTAATACGCCCATGAGTTTCCGAAAGTGTGTATTATGAACGAGTATAGCTTCTTAGGCCGTATTATAAGTTTTAGTCAAGATATTTTTAATGCAAACTAGGCCGCCAGTACAAAAAACAATGCATTCAGTCACCGTGAAATTATTCAAGCTTTGACAGTTGAGAAAAAACGGACAATACCTTTCATTTGATAATGATTGACTTGTAAGGATTTAGTGACTGTTATTTTAAAAAGAGTAATTTGGGGTCCTTGATCTAAATGTGCACAATTTTATATTTGTATGGACGTCTGGCAAATGTCAGTGATGATGAACGTATTTGTTATTATTTTCAGTCACGGAAAAATAAAGATTTTATTAGTCAGTTACCAAAGAAAATTGCTCTGAAGATTTTAAACATGTTACCAGTTGAAGATTTGCTCAAATGTTGCATGGTATGTGATGTAAAATTTATTTCAAGAATTTGTATGCGTTATTATAATGCCTTAAAATATAAATTTAATTAATATATAAACTTATAAATTTCTGTCAATTTATGTAGATTGTCATGCTAATTAATCCATATACCAAAATTTACAGAAAAGATAGTTTATCAACTTTTATAAAACCTACGAGTATATGTACAGTGTTTCATTCAACTACAATATTTCATGACCTTTACAGCGTATCTCTTAGCCTGTAATGCCTCAGTCCCATAAAATCGTGGCTTGTTGCGGACCCGTACGTGCAGACAGTCGTAGGCCGTGGGATGCCTTGCGTATTAAGGTGATGGTAAGCACATGGTACAAAACAACACACCCCTACAGAGCCATAGCTGGAAGATATGCGTGTTTAATCCATACTCGGCCACGATTTTGTTCACGATTTGACTCTTCAACTGATACGTGTATCCTGGGCTCATCTCAGGGACCCTGGTAAAACGTAACAGTCCGTACGGGTACGCAAGAGTTCGTACGGGTCCTTGCAGAGCTTGATTGCACGGCGCCCGTACGGTGCCTTCACGGCTATTTTTATGTTTATAGGACTTTAATAAAAAATCAGGGGAAGACTCATTTTGTCTACACTCTTTGTTTTCCTTACTTATTTATCTGCGTTTTCGTTGTAATAAATTTATACCTATAAATGAATACTTCGTACGGTGGCTGTCTTGTTCAAATTCACACGGGCGTAGTATATTCCAGATGTGAATCTCTGTCCCGGAAGATTAAGGTGAATTTAGTAATCCGCTGCCTTTGGTATAATAGAAGACAATAAAACAATGGGACTTAAAATTATAAAATCAAGTGACCAAACTCCCATTAGAAAACCCCATTATGTAGATCAAACATTACAAAAATCTACCATTTTTTCACACTTACCCTTGCATGAAAATTTGACAATAAAGTCAGTTTTCCTCCATTAATAAGGTATATAGAGAAGTTTCCGACTTCGTGGAAGGTTATGTGAGTACTGGTTATAGCCAAGTGTCCAGAAAAGCTAGGTAAGGTGCGCTGGACGCCGTAAAATAACCTAAAAAAATATGTTGGCACGGCGTTAAACCCAGTCATACTATTGACATTTATCAATACACTGTATAGACAATACCCATGACTCATAATACATGTACTTATCATTTCAAGTAGTCTAGATTTTTTGAACTCTATAAATAAATCATATATGAAGGGTACTCAAGTAGCGTGATGAGAGGAATTTCAACTACAAGTAGATGTATATATAGATCTATAGTACATCTAGATGGATTAACTTGATCTACAACACCCCTTTCTTTCAGATAAACAAATAATATAACCATACAATGTATGATACTTGATTGTTCTAAAATACACGCCTATCTCACGTCATTTATCAGCATACACCATCTGTATAGGTCTTAAGTTTGTTTGTTCGTCTGATTTTCAAGTGCAATTCAATTTCAATCTTTGCTAAGTACATGTTTTTTTGACATTAAATACATGCCGGGTTTTCTTATCGTTCTCGGAAGAAACTCACGTCATCGTTGCAACTATAATGTCTTATAATTTTAAAATGTCAAGTAATTTGTTTTTCAAGTGCATTTCAATTTTATTTTTTTCATGCACGGTTTGATTGTCTTTACATTACATATTTTTTATATGTCATATGTTTATATGTCAACTTTTACCAAGCAAGTCAGACGATTCCAAATCCCGGCGTGCTACCAACTGCGCCACCGACTCGGGTTAATCCACAGGGATACGACTTCTATAGTTATGTAGAGCTTAAAAATCCAAACACAAACTTATACTTTCAATGGCGCATACATTACCTCCATCGTCTTATATCTAATTTTATCAATCCTGAGTACAGAAGTACTGTAGAGAATATTCAAATCAGCAGGGTAAATGTTCGCGCCATTGACAGTTGAATAAAATTGAACAAAAGCATCTTATATCTAGTGCTGAAATTTCTGAAAAAGGTTCCTGAATAACGATACACTTAAAATGATGAAAATATGTACCGTGTTCAATTACCCTAAACGTTCCAAAACGTTCCGTAACGATACATTCGGAACTCCTCGGCCATTCGCTGCGTATATTCTCGGACATATTAAGACGCTATTTTGAAACTACCGGTGTTGAAGTAAACAAATATACGATCGTTTAAGCAATGAGTGGTGTTTCGTTTTTAGTCCGTAAATTTTGAAGCATCACCCATAGCCTTTTCGATCGAATATTTGTTTATTAGATTCAATTATTCGCAGCAAATGGCCAATGAATTCCGAATGTATCGTAACGGAACGTTTTGGAACGTTTAGGGTAATTGAACACGCTACTGTTCGCGTTCGACACACGTCTTACATACGTGTCTGTCATACTTTATGGACATGGACATAAGGATATACAGGACTACATTTGTGTGCCATTTAGTGTATGTATGGTTATAGCATGGATAAGTAACAGTTTGAATATAATTGAGTTGATGGTCTACTTTCTCTACAACATTTGATACCCTCTTATCCTGTCTACTTCAGTGTTAATATATCAATGTAATATTGACGACTTAGAGGGTTGACAAGCACCCTACATCATGCATTTAGTGTTTTAATTTTTTATACAAATGTTTATAAATATGTCGATGATAAAATATACTGACACGCAAAAAAAAACTATTCACTCGGTAAAAGACAACTTTAAATTACAAAGTTATATATTAAGTTATATTCAATGTAGGTATCATTCTTTAGCAAAATCTATTTGCCACATATCTATGTAAACTTCATTAAATTTCAGTTAATATCTTAAGCATAATTAACGAAAAGTCAAAGTTACAAACGTTCTTTGTTTGTATTAACTTAGGAACATAGCTTAATTTATTTTTAAATATTTAATAGTTTTATTTATTATTTCACAAATAAAACCAACTAGGAAGACTTCCGTTGCTGATCTTTTCACTGGTTCACCTGTTCGGATAGTTCTGTCTGTATTGTATCTGACTATGATTCCAGAAGTTGTGGGTTCGACTTCCGGGGGGACATTCATATTTTCGTGGAATTATAATTTTTTACGGTCTTTCTCCTACCTACTTATCCTTGTATATACAGTACCCACCAAAAGTTTGGAGACAAAATAAATTTACTACAATTCTTGAAGTTTGATGATTATTTTTGTAGAATCACTATTTTTAATATATTTAAGTATGGTTTGTGATATAATGGAATCAAATTTCATGAACGCAACATATTTAAAAGATTCAACACCTGACATCCTAGAGCACCTAAAACAATGTTAATAGTAATTATTTCCCATAACATAGTTTTTATGCCTATTTTGATGTCTTAGTTATATTTATATTGATAACCAAAAAATAATTTAAAATAATAACTAATAAGCATTTAAAAGTAGACAGTTATCAAATTTTAGATAAAAGCTATTCAATAGGCACACAAAGTGAAAATGTCTCCAAACTTTTGGTGGGTACTGTATATATAGGCTACTAGCGATGGTAAGTGCTAAGTAATTGGTTTAAAGCTAAGGTCAAGATATCTAGACATATTCAAGGACTATGAGTAAGACTACTGACCGTCGCAAAATAACTCACAAAAATTAATTACGGCGTAAAGCAGTAAACATTATATTATACTTTTTTCTGTCTTTGCTACATAAAGCTAACTGTTTAATGACAAATATAATTACACTTTTAGAAGGCGAGAATTTTCACCATTGCAAAAACATTAATTCCTTTTCTAGAAGAAACGCCATATTTTAGTACGTAGGAGACGCCTTCAAGATTTGGAACAATAGCACACGAACACCACGGTAAATGGCACCATCAACACCCTAAGGTCATGTTAAATTGGAATTTTGTTAAGCGTCAACTTAAGTTTGACAAACCTATGTACCTATTCACAAAAACACACAAACCGAAAACGAAAATACATGTCCATTCTAGCTAGTATTCACACAAGTACTTGATACTACATGAATGTTTATGTCATTAATGTGAGATTAAAGTAATTCTATTAAAGTATATACAACATACACATGTACGTTTTCATAAATCAAATACACAGAAACAATGATTTATCAGTATTTCCTGAGAAAAATCAGTTATCGAATCCCAGAACAACATAATTATTTAAGAAAATTTCACCAACATTTGTTTTTGGATTTAGGACTTTAAAATCTACGCGCACGCGAACGCTTAACAAAATTTCGGTATAACATGGCCTACTTGGAAGTTTTGAAATGTCCAATATGCAGAAATATAATGCTCAATGGTCGCAATCAAGTAGTCCAAAAAGTAACACATCTTTTTATACTGGGTTTACCGCCGTATTAACGCAAGAACGTTATTTTACTGTGGCCAGCGTGTCAAACTTAGTTTTCCTTCCCCATAACCAGTACTCACCCACCACTCCAAAAGACCTGCGATTTCTCCGTATATACGTTTTCTATTTAGGAAAATAAACATTGTGTCAAGTTTTCATGGAAAGGTATATCCGCCCTGGGAGGGTTTCGAACCCATACCCCTTTCGAGAAACTAGATTCGAAATCCCAACTACGTTACAGACCCTGGTCCACACTTACATTACATATGCATTGTTTTTTTATTAAAGGTATGTAAGTCATGGAATGTACTAGCTAACAATAATGATCTATGGAAGAATAAATGTCAACTAGTAAAGTTAGAAGTTCCCGTAGGTGGTAATCCTGAATGGAAGAAACTTTATAAAGATAATAAATTCCTCAGAGTAAACTGGCATGATGGTAAATGTCGAATGACTGATCTGAAGGGTCATACTGATAGGTGAGTTAAGGTTTTATGTTTTGTGACCATTTAAGTAGCAAAGTTTATCAGAGGCAGTCTGGCTATCATTCTCGTACTGGTCTAGTAGGATTCTCGATACTTGCGAGAATCTTGATAACCTCGGGGTACGAAAATGTCTGACTATCTTACCATTGTTTCTTAGATACATCAGTTCTTGACATCTATTCATCGTATGTAATTCTCTCGACTTTCTTATATAAAGGGTCATAGACTGAACTGAATTCTGCGACCCTATACTAGTATCAATGAGAGATTATTGTGATTTGAAAGCAACGATGTCCAACATTTGGTCCCAGAGGTTGATCTGGTAGAAAACAAGATGAAGCACACTTTAATCTTTACTAATCCATACCAGCCTAGTAGTCTCTCTTAATTAAAGACCACACTTATTAAATCGAAAAGAAATAGAGAGAAAATAAATGTGAAATGGAATCAATGACTAATTCATTAGCACTATAACAATCATGCCCTGCATTTTGGTGTCACTTTCATGTTGCAATCACAAAATTATCCCATAATGTTTCTTAAACATTGTCATGACATTAATTTAAAACAATTGTTTATTTGTCACTGTGTTTAAATCTGGTTTTCCCTATCATACAACGGTCGCATAGGAAAAACTTATGTTTATTAGCAGCATTGTATTACGATAGTCTATGAAAAAGTGGCTATGATTTTAGCATTTCACCTGGATTGGCTATACATTATACTCGGATATGTTTTTCTTTTTTCAGTGTTATTTGTGTGATATTTGATCATTATCGTGTTGCAAGTGGAGGCTTAGATAAGAACATACGGGTTTGGGACATGAAGACTGGTAAATGTCTACATGTATTAAAGGGACATGTTAAAGGTGTTTGGTGTCTCAACTTCTTTACACAGAATCTACTTGTAAGTGGATCGTATGATGGCACCATTAGGGTAAGAACAGTTTTAGTTTATTTCTGTTTTAAACATCCATTAATGCCATAGCTTCAGTTATTTAAACATTCGTTTTGATGTATATTGAGATGGTGCCAAGTGCTGAGGGTGTTTTTCAACTATACCCAATAAGTCCGCAGTTAAGTATGCTCGCACATGTATTTTGGAAGACTCAGTTCATAATTGGATTGATTCACAACCAAACTATGATCAGAGTCAGATATAAAATGGATCAATATCATTTTTATTTGGTTAAATTATATTTGTAAAAACGAACGAAACAAAGTAATTTGGTTTTGTTCTGACCATTGGAATAAAACCAATTTGATTTCATTCATATCTTCTGAGGGACTAATTTGATGCACTGTATTATATCCACCCGCATAGCTCAATAGGTAGCACGCAAATCTACTGGTCGAGAGGTCGTTGTTTGGTTCACTGATGGAAGTATGCGCCTAGTAACTGGTTTACAGGATCTTGACATAAATTTCTGATTTTCTAATTCTTCATTATTTCTACAGGTATGGAATTTAAGAACAGGAAAATGTAATAAAACAATATTTGCCCATGATGGACCTATCTGGGCTATAACAAGACATAATGAAGTTCTTGTTAGTGTTTCACAAGATAAAACAGTAAGTAGTAATGTTCTTTCGTCAATCCTACGAAAATAATGGATTGTTATCTTGTTTTTATAAAATTAGGGTTGCACTTCATTAAAGCATAATATTGGGCTTGTGAAAAAAAATAGATAATTAATTCAAATGCAAATAGGCAATGTAAGATATAGTAAAAAAGTGCTTAAGGTACCTGAACACTTTCATCACGCTGTACACAATCCACAGAACACAAAATGTTGTAAAAACGTCGAGTAGTTTTCTTATTAGACCCTATTTTGTCTAAAACACACGAAAATTGACGTGTAAAATTTTCATGTAAAAACGTCACATTTTAGCCTATAGCTCAAAATCGAGTTCGGTAAGGGTATCATTTTATTTAATATTTTGACTGTAAATTATAAAAGAAATGATATTTTGAAATAAATGGTAAAGTGCGCTTTAAAGTCTGCTTTCCATGTACATGTTCAGCCGACTTTTACAATTTTGTCAAAACATGTATAACGATGAATTAATCAAAGCACCGATAGCGCTGTCAGACATGGGATTTTGGTAGAGTGTATGGCTGTATACAACTAATGGAAGCGATACAAGGGACCTTTACCTTACATAAATCAGATAAGATATACACGTGCTTCTTATTGTCTGCTTGTTAACGCGTAATGCGGACTATATTAATTGCAGTAGTAATTATCCCTTTATTTGCGCGCGCACAACCGAATGTAATCGTCCGCCACAAATTTTGATGTGGATTTGCCGCGGTCTACTACTAAACATGGAGAAACCCGAAACCCCATGTAAAAATGATGGTGCTAGTAACATAATATACTGTTTGTGCTGTTTGCAGGCTAAAGTATGGGATATCAGTAGATGTTTACAAATGAATAGTTTACTTGGTCACACTGCTGCTATCTTTGCTGTTGATATGAGTGAAGATGGTAAACTTGTTATAACTGGGTCAGCTGACAAGGTGAGTACATAAGAAGTTATGGTCATCTGATATTACATCATGCAACACAAAGAACATGTGCATATATACGGTACCCACCAAAAGTTTGGAGACAAAAGAAATTAACTACAATTCTTGAATTTTGATGATTATTTTTGTTGAATCATTGTTTTTGATATATTTAAGTATGCTTTGTGATAAAATGAAAACAATTTTCATGAATGCAACACATCTATAATATTCAGCATCTGATATCATAAAGTCTCCAAAACCTTGTTTATTGTAACTATTTTCCATAAAATAGCTTATATGCTATTTTGTATTCTAAGTTATAAGTATAATGATAACAAAAAATCAAGACTAAAAGGCATTTCAAAATAAACAGTTATCAAATTTAGATAAAAGCTATTCAGCTTGCCTATACAAAGTGAAAATGTCTCCACACGTTTGGTGCATATATAGATACAGTTAACCATTTCATTTAATTAAACATTTGTAATACCTTTGTTTTGGGTGTATTACTAAATTCTGCTGATAGAACTTTTAAAATTTTTATTGAGCATTCGGCTCGGTCACACCTTTTTGTTGGTGGTAAAGATGTGTTGGGCTTTGTACCAAAATGTATGCTGATAGAACCTGAAAAACTAACGATTTAATATCATACAACAAATAGAATAATTATGTTCGCATGTAACGATGCAGTTAACCATTTAATTGAACGTTTGTAATACCTTTTCGGTGTATTACAAGAACCTGCTAGCAGAGCTTTTTTAATTATATTGAGCATTGGGCTCGGCACCCATTTTTGTTGGTGATAAAGATGTATTGTGCTTTGTATCAAAATATATGCTGGTGATTCATAAAAGATCTTCATCTTCTTAAAGCATGATGAATCAAAGGAACTATGATAGTTGGAGCTATTTTAAATAATATTTTGATTCGAGTAAGACATTCAGTTGATAAATTATGAGTCTAATTTTGAAAATTGAATTCCAATTATGATTTTATTTCCACAGAGTGTAAAAATCTGGAATATAGACACAGGGAAATGTCTAAGATGGATCAGTGTGAGTCAGACAACATCTGTTATGTCAGTGAGTTACAGTAAAGGTCATTTAGCTTGTTCCTATGGTGAAACCATATGTATATATAAAGTAGATGGACCAACACAACTACTGAGAAAATATCAAGATATTATCAACGAACATAGTAAAAGGTAAAATGATTGTTTCATTTTTATATTGGTTTCTAATTTATATATATTTATGGTTAAAGTTTATATTGATTACTTGTTTCATACTGGTACTTTGGGGCGTTGTTTAATATTCAATTTATTAAATTAGAAACGTGAATATCAAACAAAGGTTTAAATCTATGATTTTGAAATATTTGTATAATAGCTATCATGTTTGTTTCTGTTAATGCCATTAATATTCATAAGATAATACATGTACTCAATGATGTTGATTTAAAGAGAACCTTTGCATCTGTAATTCTAGTGAGGTTCAATCAATATTAGGGCTGTGGATCGATGAGCAAGTGGCGATCCGATCCGAACCACGATCCATGTAAAGCGATTCACAAATCGAACCACGAATCACTTGTTAATGGAGAAGCAAACAGAATTTCTCGTAATAACAACAATTAGCAATGAATTACATTAGCTTTTACTAAATGGAAAACCATGTACTCCAAACATTACTATTACCAGATGTTAAATGGGCATTTTCAGTGAAATCATTTTTGTTTAAATGCGAATCAATCAAATGTCCGAGTTTACATTAGTAATGCGGCTCGTTTTCAGTGGAAGTAAGCTAATTTTCTTTCAAAAAATTAGATCGCGATCCGACGATTTTGGACGTGGCGAATACTCGTACTTGATTTTCTGGTCTGGATCGCGAGTATACTCGCAGCAGCCCTAATCAATATATCAAGATTATATCCCGATTGTTATCAACTTTACATTGTAGGTCATATTAGACTAGTCTGACATCTTTACAGGAATTAAAGTAAAATGGTTAAGGCATAAATTTATTGTGTTTTTATATCATTATCGTATCAAACAAATTCATTTTGTATGAACCAATTTCGATCTGCGTAATTAGAAGTGACAATCGCTTTCCTTCAATAAAGGACTTTAGTCAGTTATTTCCCTTTGCATACTCTTCAAATAGCTAGGTACAATCAGTTGGACTACTCGGATTTTACCCTCATTTGTATTTGTCATTTGACACAATCAATCAAAAATAACTTTTTTTTGTAAATCATTTAAGGTAGTATGGTACTTCTGGCTTTTTTACATAATTTTTGATACCGTTGTAAACTTGAAGATATTTCCGATTCGGATCTACACTTTATTTGAAACAAAACACCGATGCGATTAATGCATGTTTATGCAATGTCTATTTATTATCCGATGAGTACTTCTAAAGGTCTAATTGTCTTCTGTTGCCCTTCTTGAGTGTCACGAAAGTGTCATACTATATCGCGACCATTGTCCAGTGATCTCATCAATTTATTTTTTCCAAATTCATATTTTAAAAAACTTAGATATGCCATTTATATACTTTTAGCTATGAAATTGTAAATGCGAGGTAAAGAAATACAAGCTTATATATAATAACGTATATTTAACTATATTATGATCACAAACTATGTAGAACATAATTTTTTAGATGTATTAAGTCTCTATTTTCACTGCTTATCATTTATGTATATGCCATAACTTGTATATATCTCACTAAACAATCTTTACAATTCTATTCACATTAAACAATGATGACCAACACATATGTATGATACTATTTATTCATTCATATACAACTTCGCTTTTTTCAAAGCTGACCAATTGAATTTATTATTATAAGCATCTAACAATCTACCATTTCTTATATTAATTTTGTACTTGGATGTAAAAAGCTGTGATATTCCTTTATTCAAGTTAAATGTATAGAATTCTATTATAACATATTTCATTTACGATCAAACATTACAACTTACTATTTACTCGTACGATATACGTAAGTACATTTATATATAGAAGAAAACTAGATATTTCCGTAATTGCTTGGTTATTGTATTCAATGTTCCATGCATTGTAAAGCCAGTGTTTCGAAGGAAAGTGGGTATTGCCAGACAGGAGATGTTAAATTTTTTCTTGACACAATTAGAAGTGTATTTGAATATGATTTCTAACAATATGATGGAACAGGTTTGACGAAAGAATATAAATACCCCCATTATGCTTTCAAATGATTTTCCGTCATAAAGTTTGATGCCTGCATATTTGGTTGAAAATAATTAATCCATATTTCCCATGTATTTGAAGACTAAACCCGGGTCGATAGCGCAGTTGGTAGCGCGCCGAGATTTGGTTCGCTGGACGCCGTTATATGACTTATACAATGTGTTGATACGTCGAAAACCCCACAAAAACATACAAAACAAACAAACAAACGAAGATAGCTTCATAAGCTTATTTTGCTGATTTTCATACTAATCAATTCAAATATTTTTTCTTGAATATACTGTAACTTTTAATATTTTATATATATACATTTTATCTTTGACAATTTTTAGTTTTAAAAAAGTAAAAAAAAATAACCAATGAATTTATTTATCTTTTAGTTCCATTTCATTACAGTTAAATGTAGATAGCAATAAATTGAAATTTCGAAAACCAAGGGGAGTAAATCTGAGTTGTTTAAATGCTGTACGACTATGCTCCCTTTGTTTGTTACAAGTATTTATATATCTGAAACAAATCGTATAACGGAGTGAATTCGGACAATAGAGAAATGAATTTATATTTTATCCTTTCATCATTAGTTTTTGTAATTTTGATGATAATTTTAGGGTGACAAATATTGACTTAACTTCATTTATTTATGCAATTACAAATGATATAACGATATAAAAGAGTTTTACAGTTACATATGCGTGTATTCAAAATCATTTTCCTTGTTCGAGATTAGAATGTACTATGATCTGTTTGCGTGGAAAAAACATAGTGAATTTAATGTCAACTTACGCGCAAGAAGTCGAATCTCTGATGAACAAAAAATTCTTATAAGCTGGAAGGTCAAAGCTGTTTACTCATGATTATAACATCATTCACTTTTTTCTTCAGAATTGAATGTTTAAAGTTAGATATATCAAACAGAGAAAACAGTGAAGGAATGGTCGTAAGTGCAGGTAAAGATGGTACAGTTAAATATTGGGATATTACAAAGTAAGTTCTATATTACATATAATTAGTGAATCTTCCTACTTGTGATGATATGCGTTTTAATGAAATAATTGTTTATTGAATACAAAGCTTTCAATTAATTATTGACTATTTTAAAATTGAAATTCTCACAATGTACATTTCTTTCTATTTGTAATCCTATAAATGCATGTTTGACCGTTTCTGCATAGTTTGAGATGAATTGCATAATTTATCTATGTGTATCTACTAACTCCTTAGTTAAATAAGAATTGCACGGTGTTGTCGTATATATACATTCAGATTTATTGCAGAAAACACCCTGGGAATCTTTTTGCCTCTGTCTGTTCCAAAGCAAAAATCCATTTCTTGTTCTTTGTAGTGTCCTTACTATATTAAATCTTTACAAAACCTGAATATATCTCCCTCTTTGCATTTTGGCTGTGCTGGGAGCTTTTTTTGTTTTTGGTTATTACATGTATATACCAAATTTGTATAGCGCTTTTGTCATATTGAATATATGTTCAAAAGCACTTTCCTTTTAACTGTTGCTGTTCCTAAAAATATGTTTTCTTACTCATTTTTACGTTATTCATTCAAATAAAACTCATGATACCATAAAAGCTCTGATACCATATTTGTGTTTTCCCTTGATATTCATATAGAAGATTAAATAATGAGTTTGAAATTCCTTCTACAATGATTACAAGTATCGCTTATATCAGTCAATTTGTTTTGAAGGACATTCTAATTAACCAGAGTAGCAGAAGTAATTTGAATGATAAATTTTCAAGGCATTTATCTAATGTATTTAGCACCAGTTAATAGTAATCACGTGATATATTGTACTTCAGGGACAAAAGTGTTCAGACTTTCAATGGACATCGTGGAAGAGAAGTAAATGCCATCTATTTTGATGAATTGAGAATAGCGAGTGCTGCTGATGACTTTAAGATACGAATTTGGGATTTTAATATATAAATCCTAGTACCATCAATCATAGTCTATAGTGTGTACACATAATTGACTTTATCGCTATTCTATCACAAGTATCTTGTAGTTAACAAATGACACAATAATTTCATGTCACAATGGATTTAAAATAAACACACATTAACGTCAAACACGTTCATGAGTCTAAATATAAATTTCTTCTGAGATTCAGATATTCGAGAAATAGTTTCAGATGAATAGTTGCTATTTAGAGGACTCGGTAAAAAGTTAGATTGTGGTGCAATGACTAGTGCACCGGATGTCAAATCATGCGATGCTGACTTGCTTCCATGTGACGACGCGTCCATGACAATTTGTGCCTGCTCGGCTAGCTCTGTCGGTAGCGCACAAGTCTACTGATCGAAGGGACGAAGGTTCGGTTCCCGGGCGAGGCATACTTTCGTAGAGCTTGGTCATGAAGTAATTTTCTACGGCCATTCTACCTCCTGCCATAGATTCTAAATCATGTAGGGCTGTAGTCATTCACTGACGGAAGTATGCTCCTAGTAGTTGGTTAACAGCTAAATCCAGAGATTTAGCCTTTCCAGAAAAAGTGAGTAGGTGGACTGACCGCCGTGATATAAAATATACAATGTGTTGCTACGACGTTTAACCCGCTCCCCCCAAAAAATGATCATTTATACTGTGCATTAATTTTTTATGTATGCATATGTTTTTTTTTCTCTGTGGAAACTAATTCTGGCAAAAGGAAAGTACTTTCAGAAGGCGGGGTAAGTGGGACGACTGCAGTAAATTATTGAAAACTATCGAGTAAAGGCGTAAGCTATGACTAGTAAAACACTCATTAGTATCTTTTTTCACTTTGCGATACGAATGAACTTATCATACAAGACATTCTATATTCATCTTAGTTTTTTTTATATACGTTATTTCTTGGATATGCATCGGATATAATAAAATTATAATGATTTACTACTTTAATAATTATAATAAAGAACTGAATTTCTTATTTTAAAGTTATAAACTTGTTCAAAAATGCTACTTGCGTAGTGCAATTATGTAATTTGTAAGGATCGACCAAATCGTTATTATCTTTTTTTAAATGTCACTAGAAAACTTTCGCCAACTTTACATGTGAAAGTATGGAAGTTCACTTTTTAAATATTTATACAAATGTTCTCAGTACAATATTTTAACAAACATAGGAAATCTTGATCTGATGCTATCAAACACATTCCTAGTTCACACCTTAAACAATTAGCCTGAGAGAAATATGATACACGAGTTTACATATTCATTAACTATAACATGAAATCGTCACATAGATTCTGAAACTAAATTTAGATAATGTGTCATTTGCACGACATATCTTGTTAAGGAATGTTCATTCTTTGTTTTTCATATTAAAGACGAGTGAAAACAAACTTTAGGCATAATTGTTTCTAGCAGAAATTGACCTAAATCAAATTTCCATTTTCCAATGTAATTATATTTTTTCTTTTAAACAACGATATCCGTCAGGAAAATGTCAACCTTACAACAAGATACGGTGTAATGTTTTGTAAACTTTCTATTTGTATCTAATTAAACATCTTTGGAATGTAAGGCTTGCCAATCTTATAATGAATATGTTCATCAGCACAGCTGCAGATAATAGTCTGTGGTGTGCTATTAATTTATACAAAATGATTATGTGATAATGATTTTGAAATTAGTTACAATAAAAAGTATATTTGACATTGTATCACATATTGTAACAAATCATATTTATGGTTTATGAACCTTATGGTGTTAATTAGCGGAAAACTTATTCTAGAATGTTCACGTTTGCATTAGAAACGTGTATATTAACTTGTATATATTACTTAAAGAACGTGATTCGGGAAGAATCAATTGTTTTCAATGCAGAGATAAGCAGAGCCGAATAGAACAGAACAGAAAATAGCTTTGTTCAATGTTTACATACATGATAAAAATGTTTGAAAAGATAGGGGTTAGAACACTTTGGTTTTAAAGCGACGATATTGTAAGATCAATAAATTTGAAATTGTAGAAAATGATATCAGATTTGTGTTTTAGACTTTACATTATTTTTTACAGAAAAGGTCAGTCTGGAATAAAGACTTATGATCAGAATGTTCATCAGAATAATAAATTATTATCAGAATAATTGAGAGTAATTATAAAGCCCTTGAATATAAACAATGTGACAATGTTATCTTAGTCGTCGATCAAAACCAGTATGCTACATTTCTGTCGTTTAAACATTCTTCATAAGAATTTCTATCATTGACCGAACATTTTTATTCATCACTGAGTATGACCATGTAAATAATAGTACCACATGTATATTGGCTAGACATATATCACTAAAACAATGCACACCAATATGATGAACCATATTTGCATCATTCTGCTGCAGTCTGGAATTCTAAACATCTCTAAAAAGCCGCCTCAGTTGGTAGCACGCAAGTTTACTGATCGAGGGGTCTTGGGTTCGATTCCCGGGCGGTGCATACTTTCGTGAAGTTTGGTCGTGAAATTATTTCTACGGACATTTTCCCTCCTACCAATGACTCTAAATTATGTAGGGCAGTTGTCAGTCACTGACGAAAGTATGTTCTAAGTAGTTGGTTAACTGCTAAATCCAGAGAGTTTGCATTTCCAAAAACAGTGAGTAGTTGGCTGACGGTCGTTATATGACCTATACAATGTGTTGTTATGGCGTAAACAAGAAGCTCTAATACTCTTGGAATGGCCAAAATTATTTCACACTTATTTTACACTGTAAAGAAAATTATAACTATGAAGAGCTATACTTAGATCAGATATCAAAACTGTCTATTAATTGTTGTTCATGTGTTGCTATTTTTTACTGTTTAATAGATATTAGTATGTTGATAAATATATTTGTTTGTATGTAATATAGATTATTTTTTTACATGCTCATATTTATATTGATTATTCTTGTTGAACGTTATTACATTATTTATATTTTTATTGGCTATGTTGATTATCTTAAATTATTGAATTTTCATTGTTAATAAAACTTCTTATACTCCACATTGTGTTATCATGTTTATTGTTAATATTTTCTGGTTAGTTTTTTGTTCAGATCAGTTTCATAGATTTGAATATCATACACATATAGTATCATTTTTGTACCCAGAGTCTAGTAGGATTCTCAATACTTGTCAGTTCGGAAATCTTGATTACCTCGGGGTACGAGAATGATATAATATATGAACAGAACAGATGTTTTATTAAAGATTTGTACGACAAAGGTACATCATCTTACAAAACATTCAAATACTAATATAATACAGATTAATGTTAAGCCATATTTAAAAGGGAAAAAAACCAATGCATACATGTCCATACAAATAGGGTCTGACATACAGAATTGAGCACAATTATTGCAAATACAAAATGCTATAACATTTATGCTGGTTAGTTTAACAATAGGTTAATTACTTTTTGGAGAATGAAGTCTATCACAACTACGATCGCAAATATTTGTCAAAGAGTTAAATGAGACATCTAGATGAAACTAATTACGATTACAGTATTAAAATCCATATTTTACAAGTTACAAGTAATTGAAACTACTTTTGTGTTTTTCAATGTCAAATGACAATTTTTAGAATATGTGATATCATATATTCCGGGAAAGCACCTGCATTTGTTGTACATGAACGTCTAAAATTAAACAAATAATACTATTTTCAGAGAGATTAATTTGTCAAGCAATCAGAATATACAATTACTATTTTAAGTCAAACAAATTAAGAAATGATAAAACTCAATTGCTATACTTTATGTTCTGTTAGGAGTGTATCAAATTGTAACACATTCTATATGCGTTTAATGAGATGTAACTTTTGAGCTAAAATTAACTAAATAGCTTTACCACTACGTGAAATGACTATTTGTTCCAATTCAGAGTGTGTCTTCCGTGCCATTTAGGATAATGTTAACTAAAACTTGTTATATATTATATAATATGATCAATCGTTTTTATTCAAATTATTCCCATTGTTTACAATGTGTTAAAAGAGGAAAATTAATATGAAAGAGTGTCGTTTAATACATAAAATGTTGCGTTACTGCAAAATGTTTGCCATTTTGACTTAACCATTTTTACAATTTTACACATTATAGAATTCAAATACGTTGAGCAAGATAGAAAGTATATAAAATACAAATGAATACAGAAAAGTAAACTCTGCGTCTAAAAAGATACTTCATTGCATACTCCACTTTTGTTTCATATATTTGTTTTTAAAATTTAACGAAATCTGTATTGTTCCTCACTTTTAAAACGGAAAGTATGTCTGCTTGAATTTGGGAGAATAAATTTTTGCAACACTTTTTTTAAAATTTACAAACTAGTTTCACAGTAAAAGTTCGTAAGTAATAACTCAAAAGTTCGTATCAAATCATTCAAGCCAACTTAATAATTTGACTCATCAGAATTCGTTATGTTTACTGCCCTTTGTTTCTTATTAGTTTTCTAATTAGTTTTCAACTTTTTACAAAAAAGATATGTAAAAAAGGTTCATGCCAGGTAAAATGTTCGACCTATCCGGATATTTCAAGCTAGCTGAGATCGAGTCTTCAAACTGTTACTGCATTAACATTCGTATCAATTTAACACAGTAAAACATAAGAAGTAGAAAAACTATTCAAGTTGATGGAAATTATACTAAGAAATAACATTGGTGATTGCGATTGAATGTAGAAGGCATTTGTTATTTGATTGGTTGACAATCACACATAGGCACACAACGATCACTTCATTAATTTACATAAATATCTTGTATCATGTAAAAGGTTATGGAGTAAATGGTTCAGTCAATACTAAAGTATAATTTGTATTCAAAATGCATAAAACTCAATAATGAACATGGCGTGCTCATTCAGCTATCATTAAGAAATAAATAACTCTTTGAGAAGTTTATCGTGTAGTTGACATTACACTATTAGGAATATTTGCACTCGGGTTATTTTTAAAATCATTTATGTCATGGAATACAAATGAACAAAACGTGTGATAATATTAAACATACAAAGTATTTAATGGTACATGGTAAATGTGGTAAAAAGACCACTCATTGCCACGTTGATTGGAGCTCTCATTTTATTATTTTACAAAACTATTAAGAAGGATTTAGACAAATGAGATGTGCTGAAGTCAGCAAATGCTTTAGTAAATTACAAAAATTGTAATGGATAAAGATATTTTATCATTATCTAGTCACATACGATATTCTTTAAATCATATTGTACCGTGTTTTTTTGTATCAATTTAATACAAATTCATGAATTTAGAGAAGTCCTATGTCCAACATTAGATGTAAATTTAGCCATAAAACAAATTTTCGTAAACACCTTAAAGCAGATTTTGTGTCATGTGTGGGCAATGATTCAATAAAATGTGATGAGCTGTAAAAGGTCATTAATTGTTCTACATTGGGATAAGAATATCGTCATTTAAATTCTGTCAATTCTTTTTGTATATCATTTTAATATTCAATTGATGTTTAATTTTTATAACTAATGTTATCATTCACAAAATAACAACCAGCGCCACATTTCGCCTTTCCATTTTATCACCATCAAACATGCAGTGCTTATTAACATTCAGACACTAAACCGAATCATGGAAACTATATAATAAAAAAATAAGAGTCTAAATGATGTACAATATTAGTGTCAATGTATTGTAAATACTTCTACATTAATCGCCTATCAAAATTAAAAACAATTTATTTATTAATTTGTTGGGTTTAACGCCGTAGCAACACATTGTATAGGTTATATAACGGCGTCTAGCATACATAACTTAGCTTTTCTGGACCCTTGTTTATAACCAGTACTCAACTACCCTTTCACAAAGGCCGGACACTTGTCCTTATACCTTATTAATGGAGGAAAATTCCCATTATTGGCAAATTTTCATGGAAGAGTATAACCTCCCCGTACTCCCTTCGGGTCACTATAGATTCGAAATCCAGGCGCGCTACCAACTGCGCTACTGACCGAATTTTGAAATGTATTTAGTTACATGTACTCATGGACGTAAAATTCCGATTTTGTAAGAGTATTGATGAGTATTGTTGACTTTGACATTACCTGTTTTGCGTAAACTAATAAATAATCCTTATATTCAAAACTCATTGTTAGAACGTCTTCGACGTAAAGTGAATAATTAAAAAACTCAAGGTTTAAAATGATAGTAAAAAATTAGCATGAGTGTGGTTTGAAAGCGTAAAATAAACAACGACAAAACAGGACAGCATGACATGCTCAAATCTCGCTCAAGATATCTAGATCTATAAAATAATGAGTACTTACTAGACATGTACGTATTTGCAAGCAAGCAAGCCAAGTGTTATGACTTGATTCACTATATCCCGCCAATATTCACAAATCAGACAAAGTGCGTTGATATTTCTTTAAGAAATTCGGAACAACCTCGGCGATCTTCTACGCAGATAAACCTCGGATATCATAAGGTGAAAAGTAGATTTAGGAATTTGGTTTCTGTGGCAATATAGTCTGAACTACACAGAAATACGACGTGTGAGACATTGTACTGATGGAATGATGTGATAAAGCGCGTAACAATGTCATTATTAAATGTTGACATAAAATGACATTCACCGGACCTTATAAACTGGTTGTATTCCGTCTACGTCTGATTTCCGAGGTATATTTTTGTAGATGATCGCCGAGGTTGTTTCAAATGAAATTCATGCCTGCTGTTAGTTACGATATTTCTTTCAAACGTGTGTTTATTTACATATCTTTATTAAACATGTTTATAAAGAAATATGTTAGGATAGTTGATTGACCTACTACATTTAAATTAGATCGCTCAAAAACTAAATAAACGTACTTTAGAACGTTTTATTTGTTTGCCATTCATGTTTATTGAAAACGTTTCGCTTTGGTATTAATCGTTACTTTGACATGGTTGGCATTAACTTTATTAACTCGTCTCTGATGACAATGTTAGCAGAATTTGTATTAACTTGAACTGTAAGCATCTTTTACAGATAACTATCGCGTGTGTGTTTATTATCGACAATGCTGCACTTTATATCAAACAAGCATTGCAGAAGTCATTTGAGCTGATTGGTAAACATATTTAATGACATCTATGCCATCTTTGATTGTATTTTATGGTTATTAGTATGATTTTAGAACATGTTGATAATTCTATTAAAAGAACGACTGTATCACAATCATGATCGGTAATCCAGATTCGGATACATGTTAATAAAACACCCCCAGGAAGGTCAACGTGTTAAATTTTGAAGTACATAAGATAAGAGTACGAACTATTAAGCAGAAAGTCGTGTATCACAATTGATGATGCAACTAACAGCTTTCAAAGTATAAGTAACGAGTTATTGACTCGAAGTGTTTATGTAACCGCTGAATATGTTCCCAGTACTTTTAAAGCGTTAGACGGACGACTCTGGAATATTGCAGTGTACTTGTTTCTTTTAAATTTTTTAACTGGTAGTAATTGTAACATGGAACCACAATAATTCACCAATGTAGGGGATAACCAATAGTTGGTTTCTCCGAACATATAATCTCAGCTGTGAGTGCGAGACGATGATAGTGTTCCATTTTCATACATATCCAGGTCATTTTGTTTGCAATTGAGGGTTTGGTAACAACAGTGTTCAAAAAGTTTGCAGGTATACAGGGGAGGGTCATTTTGTGTAGACACCACACCTTAATGTTGATATTAAACAATGACATTGCCTTTACCCCCCCCCCCCAACTGATTGTGAAATATATATGCAAATAATTGTGTACGGTCATTCTCCCTCCTATCACTGATTCTAAATCATGTAGGGAAGTAGTCAGTCATTGACAGAAGTTAGCGCCTAGTAGTTCGTTAACAGCTTAATTCAGAGATTTAGAATTTCCAGGAACAGTGAGTAGGTGGGCTGACCGCCGTGATATAACCTATATGTATACAATGTGTTGCTACGGGAATAAACCAAACAAACAAACAAATGAATCTCAAACTGTTTTGAGTTAAATCCTGTTTTTCATATCCGTAGTTCATAACACTACGTGTATAAAAATGCATCCCTGATCTTATTTTTAATTTAATTAAAATGCATTATCTATCGTTTAATTGATTTAAAACAACATTTTACAAATTAACACATTTCAATTATTATTTGGTAATAAACAAAACACTAATGATATTTCATTTAGAGTATACAAATTAATTAAAAACTATATAATTCATGTAATATACTGTTTTGTTATAAAAACGAACATCTTTTTTTTTTAAATTTCAGCGGAACCATTTGTATTTGAAGGCTTAATTTTTAAATATTTTACAAAACAAATAATGCAACGTTCTTTGTTTGAGTTACGAATATCTTACTCGATTTCCAGGCGATCGTTTACCCTTTTTAACTTTTAAAGGTACAGAAGGGTGTACATATAAACAGTGATAACTTATAACATGCAAGCATATTTGTCGATAATTCAGCTATAACTTAAAGCGTAGAGCAATGCCATCAAATCGATACTCTCATTGAGCATGATTAACACGTAGTGTTGGTGAGTTCATTACTAGCTTTTTCATTGGGTTCATGTTTTATTATGTACATAGTTTTCGATAGAAAGTTCATATTTACAGTAATATTTATGTAATGTTTAAATGTAATTAGCCACGGATAGTTCAGACATACGAGTATCGCCTGATAAACAGATATTAAAGACAATAGTGATTTGTTTGTGGACAATTAGAGGCAATCACTCTTTTACTTAGACAAACGCTATAATAATTTTAGTTTCAATCTAATATCACCAAAGTCTGTTTTGCAGTATACTATAGCCGTACTATGTTTAACATTATAAACATCATTTAAGAGTACAACATGATTGACTTAATGGGTAAACTACCTTGTAAAACCAAACAAAAGCAATACGTCTTGTTGATTTTATCAGACCAATTTGTTTCACTAAAATGAAATCTATTACGGCATTTGATGAGAAAAACAATGTATTCCTATTGAAAGCAGTACTACAAACGAAAATTCACTAGATCAAGTTTTAAAAATCAAGACACTAGATTTTAGTCATTGTATGTTATATGAAGTCAACGTTAAATCACAGACATCCCAAATCAGATTGTTAAACCATTTTATGATATAAGATAAAAATTATCATATTGTATATTATGCATTTTTGGTCGGATGCCTTTAATTACATCTAAAGAAAGTGTATTGTTTTGGATTATTGTACACTACATTTGAATTGATTTTGTGTATTCGATATCATTTTTGGGGACTATCACCATATGAAAGCACATTCCCTGACCATCAATATCTAAATGATAAAAAAGACGAAACAAAATAACAGTTCCTGATGTCTGAATTTGTACCGAAACCAAAAACAGATAATGCGACTATATATTTAGCCTCTTTTTTGTCTGTCGTTAAAAAGGTAATGAAACCATTATATAATGTCCTAAACGTTGAAACGGTCACTTATAAAGACAAGTTCATCACATTGTGCCGTCATGCAGAGAAACTATTTCATTTTCTGTCTCGAATCACATGGTGTTTATTTGACATTTCATTTGTCTAAATCATGGCCAAAAGTATCGGTTTCTTTTCAAATTTGACGACTAAGTAATCCATCGGGATATGCAGCAACATAATTCAATTTTTTCAATACATTCGTTGATGATTTTTTAAAATTAATTTGTATTTAAATGCTCTTTCACAATTGTAATGTCATTGCTTGAAAGTGCTCATTCTAGCTGACTGATACTTTTATTTTAAGTTAAGACTAAACAATTAAGTTTCTTTGCATGTCCCTCGTCAAATAATTAATGGAAATCTTCTCTCAAGATAGCAATTTGGGAGGTACCTACATGCAGACAGATGCCTTCAAAATGGTTGTGAATTCTAATGTGTATTTTAGAATACTTCATTTCACATTTGCTGCTTCCTGTACAACTTCTTGCAAATATGATATCTCGACTGTCTGAACACAAAACCTCATCAATTAATCAATCAATGTTATCTATATAATGCAATATAATGCAATTGCTCAAATATGCAACACTTATCCTTTAATATGTACACTATCAATGTATTTGAATTCTGACATTCCATATCAAGAATATATTTTAACTTTGAGTCCAAATCAGTATTACTGTATTATAGGAATGTTTAACCTAGCACATAATAGATGTCCTATGAGAATGCAGAGAGATTGACATAAAAGATGATAAGACAAGACACTGTAGTGCCAAGCAAATATAATTCATCATTTTAATTTTATCAGACAAAATCTTTGTCTGGAAATTAATTCCATTAGACGCTGATAAGTATTACTATTGGAAATGATACTTAACATTTACATGATTTTATACGGAGAAAATAGTTTTTATTCTAACATGGTGACACATGCTTTCACACTTTATATATTTATATAGATATATCAAACAGAGAAAACAGTGAGGGAATGGTCGTAAGTGCAGGTAAAAGTGGTACAGTTAAATATTGGGATATTACAAAGTAAGATCTATATTACTTCATGCAGGGCAGTTGTTTATTCTAACTCATTTTAGCTCGATTGTGAAACAAGTTCTTACCACCAAGATTAATCACTTTCGAGTCCGCTTCCTGATCCCTCAGTACTGAGCTAGCATATATATAGGATAAAGTTTATTGCTCAAGGCAACAACATAGTAGGTTTTAAATGGGATTCGAACAAACACAGAGCTGGCTATTCATTTATTACCAGTGCAACGTCGTAACCGGTCGGCCACGCCCGCTCCTCAATTAATTAGTTAATTTGCAATTATTCTCCCTTCTATCGCTGACTCTAAAAAGATTAGGGCAGTTGTCAATCACTGACAAAAGTATGTGCATAGTAACTGGTTAAGAGCCAAATGTAGAGATTTAGCATTTCCAGGAACATTAAGAAGGTTGACCGACAGCCGTGATATGACCTCATTAATATGTTTCTACGGCGTCAACAAAATGTTTATACGTCTCTTCTGTTTAATTAGTTTTTATTATTATTACAGTGCTTTGTAAAGCGCTCTTTTAATATTGAACATATGTTCAAAAGCGCTTCACAATCATATGCATAATAAGAAAAACGAGTTTAAAAAGAAAACAAAAATGAAAAAAGAAAAAGGAAAACAAGAAAAAAGAAAAAGATTAAGAGATGATAAAATAAAAAAAACCATAAACTAAAGACTAATATAAAACTAAGAATTAGTGATCAATAAAGTGCTCATAGTAGTTTAAAAAAACAACAACAACACAACAAGTAAGTGCATAGTAACTGGTTAAGAGCAAAATCTAGAGATTAAGCATTTCCAGGAACATTGAGTAGGTTGACTGACCGCCGTGATATGGCCTATTCAATATGTTTCTACGGCGTCAACAAAATGTTTATATATCTCTTATGTTTAATTACTTTTAATGGTATGAATTAATTCCAAACTAACTTTAACACATGCTAGGAATCTTCCTACTTGTGATGATATGCGTTTTAATGAAATGATTGTATATTGCATACAAAGCTTTCAATTGATTATTGACTATTTTTAAATCGAAAACTGTACAATGTACATTTATTTCTGTTTTTGATCCTATCAATGCATGTTTTGACTGTTTCTGCATAGTTTGAGATGAATTGCATTATTTCTCTATGTGTATCTACTAATTCCCAAGTAAGGTAAGAATTGCACGGTGTAGTAGTATATATACATTTAGATTTATTGCAGAAAACACCCTGGGAATCTTTTTGCCGCTGTCTGTTCCAAAGCAAAAATCCCTTTCTTGTTCTTTGTAGTGTTCTTTATATATCAAAAAGTTAAAACAGTATCTCCCTCTTTGCTTTTTGGCTGCATGTCTCGGCCTTTTTGATCTGATATACCAAATTTGCATAGCACTCTTTTTATATTGAATACATTTTCAAAAGCGCTTTCCTTTTAACTGTTGCTGTTCCTAAAAATATGTTTTCTTACTCATTTTCACGTTATTCATTCAAGTAAAACTCATGATACCATAAAAGCACTAATACCATATTTGTGTTTTCCCTTGATATTCATTTAGAAGATTAAATAATGAGTTTGAAATTTCTTCTACAATGATTACAAGTATCGCTCATATCAGTCAATTTGTTTTGAAGGACATTCTAATTAACCTGAGTAGCAGAGGTAATTTGAATGATAAATTTTGTAGGCATTTATCTAATAGTAATCACGTGATATATTGTACATGTACTTCAGGGACAAAATGTTCAGACTTTCAATGGACATCGTGGAAGAGAAGTAAATGCCATCTATTTTGATGAATTGAAAATTAGCGAGTGCTGCTGATGACTTTAAGATACGAATTTGGGATTTTAATATATAAATCCTAGTACTATCAATCATGGTCTATAGTGTGTACACATAATTGACTTCATCGCTCTTCTATCACAAGTATCTTATAGTTAACAAATGACACAATAATTTCATGTCACAATGATTTTGAAAGAAACACACTTCAACGTCAAACACGTTCATGTGTCTAAATATAAATTTCTTCTGAGATTCAGATATCCCAGAAATAATTTCAGATGAATATTTGCTATCTAGAGGACTCGGCAAAAAGTTAGATTGCGATGCAGTGACTAGTGCACCGGATGTCAAATCATTCGGTGCTGACTTGCGTCCATGTGACGACGCGTCCATGAGATTTGGTGCCTTCCTGGCTAGCTCAGTCGGTAGAGCACAAGTCTACTGATCGAGGGATCGTAGGTTCTATTTCCGGGCAGGGCATACTATTGTGGAGCTTGGTCATAAAATATTTTAACGGCCATTCTTTCTCCTATCACTAATTCTAAGTCATGTAGGGCAGTGGTCAATCACTGACGGAAGTATGCGCCAAGTAGTTGGTTAACAGCTACATCCAGAGATTTAGCCTTTTCAGTAAAGGTGAGAAGGTCGACTGACCGCCGTGATATATGATATACAATGTGTTGCTACGGGGTTAAATCCCCCCAAAAAAATTGTCATTTATACTGTGCAGTAATTTTTTGTCTATGGATATGTTTTTTTCTCTGTGGAAATTTAAACTATTTCTGGCAAAAGGAAAGTATTTTCAGAAGGAGGGATAAGTAGGACGACTGCAGTCAATTATTGAAAACTATCGTGTAAAGGCGTAAGATATGACTAGTAAAACAATCCATTATTAACTTTTTTCACTTTGCGATACGAATGAACTTATCATACAAGACATTCTATATTAATCTTAGTTTTTTGATATACAATATTTCTTGGATATGCATTGGATATTATAAAATTATTATGATTTACTACATTAATAACTATGATAATAAACTGAATTTCTTATTCTAAAGTTATAAACTTGTTCAAAAATGCTAATTGTGTGGTGCAATCATGTAATTTGTAAGGATCGACCAAATCGTTATTATCTTCTTTTAAATGTCACTAGAAAACTTTCGCCAACTTTACATGTGAAGGTATGAAAGTTCACTTTTTAAATATTTATACAAATCTTCTACGTACAATATTCCAACAAACATGAGAAATCTTGATCTCGATCTGATGCTATCAAACACATTCCTAGTTCACACCTTAACAATTAGCCTGAGAGAAATAATACAGGAGTTTACATATTCATTAACTATAACATGAAATCGTCACATAGATTCTGAAACTAAATTTAGATAATGTGTCATCTGCACGACATTTCTTGTTAAGGAATGTTCATTCTTTGTTTTTCATATTAAAGACGAGTGAAAACAAACTTTGGGAATAATTGTTTCTAGCAGAAATTGACCTAAATCAAATTTTAATTTTCAAATGTTATTATATTTTTTCTTTAAAACTGTGATATCCGTTAGGAAAATGTCAACCTTACACAAGATACGGTGTAATGTTTTGTAAACTTTCTATTTGTATCTAATTAAACATCTTTGGAACTGTAAGGCTTGCTAATCTTGTAATGAATATGTTCATCAGCACAGCTGCAGATAATAGTCTGTGGTGTGCTATTAATTTATACAAAATGATTATGTAATAATGATTTTGAAATTAGTTACAATAAAAAGTATATTTGACATTGTATCACATATTCTAACAAATCATATTAATGGTTTATGAACCTTATGGTGTTAATTAGCGGTAAACTTATTCCAGAATGTTCACGTTTGCATAAGAAACGTGTATATTAACTTGTATATATTACTTAAAGAACGTGATTAGGAAAGTATTAATTGTTTTCAATGCAGAGATAAGCAGAGCCGAACAGAACAGAAAATAGCTTTATTCAATGTTTACATACATGATAAAAATGTTTGAAAAGATAAGGGATAAAACACTTTGGTTTTAATGCGACGATATTGTAAGATCTATAAATTTGAAATTGTAGAAAATGATATCAGATTTGTGTTTTAGAAAAGAGATTTTACATTATTTTTTACAGAAAAAGTCAGTCTGGAATAAAGACTTATGATCAGAATGTTCATCAAAATAATAAATTATTATCAGAGTAATTATAAAGCCCTTGAATATAGACAATGTGACAATGTTAACCTGTATGCTACATTTCTGTCGTTTTAACATTCTTCATAAGAATTTCTATCATTGACAGAACATATTTATCCATCACTGAGTATGACCATGTAAGTAATAGTACTACATGTATATTGGCTAGGCATATATCACTAAAACAATGCACACCAATATGATTTACCATCTTTGCATCATTCTGCTGCAGTCTGGAATTCTAAACATCTCTAAAAAGCCGCCTCAGTTGGTAGCACGCAAGTTTACTGATCGAGGGGTCGTGGGTTCGATTCCCGGGCGGTGCATACTTTCGTGAAGTTTGGCCGTGAAATTATTTCTACGGATATTTTCCCTCCTACCAATGACTCTAAATTATGTAGGGCAGTTGTCAGTCACTGACGAAAATATGTGCTAAGTAGTTGGTTAACTGCTAAATCCAGAGAGTTTGCATTTCCCAAAACAGTGAGTAGGTTGGCTGACCGTCGTTATATGACCTATACAATGTGTTGCTATGGCGTAAACAAGAAGGTCTAATACTCTTGGAATGGCCAAAATTATTTCACACTTATTTTATACTGTAAAGAAAATTATAACTATGAAGAGCTCTACTTAGATCAGATATCAAAACTGTCTATTCATTGTTGTTCATGTGTTGCTATTTTTTACTGTTTAATAGATATTAGTATGTTGATAAATATATTTGTTTGTTTGTAATGTAGATTATTTTTTTTACATGCTCATATTTATATTGATGATTCTTGTTGAACGTTATTACATTATTCATATTTTTATTTGCTATGTTGATTATCTTAAATTATTGAATTTTTATTGTTAATAAAATTTCTTATACTCCACATTGTGTTATCATGTTCATTGTTAATATTTTCTGGTTATTATTTTGTTCAGATCAGTTTCATAGATATGAATATCATATCCATATAGTATCATTCTCGTACCAGAGTCTAGTAGGATTCTCAATACTTGTTAAATCAGAAATCTTGATAACTTCGGGGTACGAGAATGCTATAATATATGAACAGAACAGATTAAAGATTTGTACGACAAAGGTACATCATCTTACAAAACATTCAAAAAACAAATATAATACAGATCAATAATTAGACAAATTTAAAAGGAAAACACAATACATACATGTCCATATATATAGGGCCTGACATACAGAATTGAGTACAATTATTACAAATAAAAGTGCTATAACATTAATACCGGTTAGTTTAACAAATGGTAAATTTCGTTTGGGAGAATAAAGTCTATCACAACTGCAATCGCAAATATTTGCCAAAGAGTAAAATGAGTCATGTACGAAACTAATTACGATTACAGTTTTAAAATCAATATTTTACAAGTTACAAGTAATGCAAACTACTCATGTGTTTCTCAATGTCAAATGACAATTCTTAGAATATGTGATATCATATATTCCGGGAAAGCACCTGCCTTTGTAGTACATGAACGTCTAAAATTAAACAACTAATACTATTTTCAGAGAGATTAATTTGTCAAGCAATCAGAATATACAAATACTATTTTAAGTCAAACAAATTAAGAAATGATAAAACTCAATTGCTATACTTTATGTTCTGTTGGGAGTGTATCAAATTGTAACAGACATTCCTTATGCGTTTAATGAGATGTAACTTATGAGCTAAAATTAACTATATACAGTATGCTTTACCACTACGTGAAATGACTATATGTTCCTATTCAGAATGTGTAATCCATGCCATTTAGGATAATGTTGACTGAAACTTGCAATATATAGTATACTTTAGTCAATCGTTTTAATATTCGTTTTGTTCCTGCTGTTTACAATGTGTTAAAAGAGGAAATACGAGTGTCGTTTAATATATAAAATGTTGCGTTACTCCGAAATGTTTGCCATTTTGACTTAACCTTTTTTACAATATTACACATTATAAGATTTAAACACGTTGCGCAAGATAGAAAGTATATAAAATTTAAATGCATATAGAAAAGTAGATACTGTGTTTAAGAGGATACTTCATTGCATACGCCACTTTTGTTTCATATATTTACGTCATTTGTTTTTTAAATCTAACGAAATCTGTGATGTCCCTCATTTTTGGACCGGCAAATTTCTCTTTAAATTTACTAACTAGTTACAGTAAAAGTTTGTAAGTTGGAACCTCGAAGGTTCGTATCAAATCATTCAAGCAAACCTAATATTTGACTCATCCGAATTCATTATGCTAACTGTCCTTTTTATAGGTTGGTGTCACGTAAAATGCTCGACCAATCCGGGTAGTTTGAGCTGGTCGAGATCGAATCTTCAAACTTTTACAGTATAAACATTGGTGTCGATTAAATACAGTAGAACATGTGAATAAGAACCATTGTTCTAGTATAAAATTATACTTGGAAACAACATTGTTGATTGTGCTTAAATGTGGAAGATAATTTAATTGTTGAGAATTTGTTGACAAACAAACATTGGCACACTGTGATTACTCTTTCTGATATTTAACTTAATGACTTGATGCATGAAAAAGGTTATTGAGTAAAAGGACACAGTCAGTATTAATGTATAATTTGTATTCCAATTGCATAAAATCTATGATGAACACGGCGTGCTCATTCAGCTTTCATTAAGAAATAAATAACTCTTTGAGAAGTTTGTCGTGTAGTTGACATTACACTATTAGGAATATTTGCATCACTCAGATTAGTTTTAAAATAATTTATGTCATGGAATACAAATAAACACTATGTGTGATATTATTAAACATACAAAGCATTTAATGGTACATGGTAAATGTGGTATAAAGACCACTCCTTGCCACGCTAAATGGATTTTTCATTTATTATTCTCCAAGGCTATCAAGCTAATATTTAGATGAATAAAATGTGCAGAATTTAGCACTTGATTGGATAACAGAATTTATTATCAAAGGACGAAGACACACTGCTATTAATCTTATATTTACGTAATCCTTTTCTTATATTGTACTGTTTTTGCGTTTTGTACACAAACGGTCTAACTGACCTTTGTACGAAGACGCTAAGCATCATGGGTAAAACTATATATTTACCTGAAAACACATAGCAATGTCTACATTCTAGTAATTTCCCCGTTCAACTATACTGAACAAATAGAATATGTTTTTGTGTCTAATCAAATAAAATTTAACTATCCAACCAACTATTCACTTGAAATTAAACTTTTTAACCGGTGTTTAAACCTCCATCCTAACGTGACTACATCTGTTATTATTTAAACAGTAATTTGAAATCGAAAGTAGAACACGCGGTTTAACTATGCATCTATACTTTATGAGGTTTAAAAATACTTTGTATCTATTTGTATTATTATTTGATAATGATTGTGTAACAAAAACGAAATTATATCCAACGATTTCTTCATGCGCCGCACTATGTTATGTTGCGTATTAAAACGTCGAATATTGCATATGGTTGTGCGTCTTAGTATAGAGGTGATTTTTCACATGCATTTATAGGATGCAGTTTTTGTGTTAATGTAATAATAATTCTAACATATTAAGAAAGCCTATACCTTACAGTTAATTTATATAACTTTTGTCAATTATTTTCGTATATCTTTTTAATATTCAATTAATGTTCAACTTTATAACTAATGTTATCATTTACTCTGACCTCCAGCGTCACATTTTAAATGATCGTCTTTTTCTTTTTATTACGATCAACAACATGCAGTTCTTGTTTACATTCAGACACTAAGGCTTTTGTATTAAATCAATCATGGAAAGTATATAATTCCAAATAAGAGTCTAAACCATGTACAATATTAGTGACAATGTATTGTAAATACTTCTTTATTAATTCCTCTATCAAAATTTTATCAATAATATTTAATTAATTCATTTTGTCGGATTTAACGCCGTAGCAACATAGGTTATATAACGGCGACCAATGCTCCTAACCTAGATTCCCAGGACCTTTTGCCTATAACCAGTACTCACCTACGTTTCCACAAGGGCGGGAACTTCTTCATGTACCTTATTAATGGAGGAAAATTGACACTACTGTAAACATTTTCATGAAAGAATATAACCCTGCCGGATGGGATTCGAGCCCATACCCCCTTCGGGACACTAGATTCGAAATCTAGGCGCGCTACCAACTGCGCTACCGACCCGGGTTTTCAATAACAAATTGAAATGTATTTAAGTTACATGTATCCATGGACGTTAAATTCCGATTGGTAAGAGCATTGATGAGTATTGCTGACTTTGACATTACCTGTTTTGTGTTATCTAATAAATATACCTAATATTCAAAAACTCATTGTTAGAACGTCTTCGAAGTAAAGTAATTAAATCAAATGGAAACAACTCAAGGTTCAAAATGATCGTAAAATTGTTAGCATGAGTGTGGTAGTAAAGCGTTAGCAATGAGCAACGATAATGCAGGACAGCATGACATGTCACGCTATCGTCTTTGATAGCTAGATACATTTACGAGTAATTAGATGGGTATTTGAAAGCAAGACTAAGTGTAATAACTTATTGTATTTCGCCAAATGAAAATAAAATGCGTTGATATTCCTTTAAGAAAGTCATGCCTGCTGTTAATTAAGATATTGTTTTCAAACGTGTGTTTATTTACAGAACTACATTGAACAATTTTATAAAGAAATATGTAAGGATAGTTGCTTGACCAAGTACATTTAAATAATCGTACTTTAAAACGTTTTATTTGTTTGCCATTCATGTTCATTGAAAACGTTTCGCTTTGGTATTAATCGTTGCTTTGACATGGCTGGTTATGACTTCATTAACTTTATTAACTTGTCCCTGATGACAATGTTAGCAGAATTTGTATTAACTGGAACCTTAAGCATCTTTTACAGATTACTATCGCGTGTGTGTTTATTATCGACAATGTTGCACCTTATATTAAACAAGCATTGCAGAAGTTATTTGAGCTGATTGGTAAACATATTTAATGACTTCTTATATGTTGTATCATGCACATTTGACATTTACTCGTCAAAATTTCCATCGAAGAAAGGTTAATGCTAGAGTATTTGTTTTAAAAAAATGTCGCTATTGTTTTTTATAAACGAATGAACCATTAAGTCAATCTGGTATGATATTTGCAGCACGTATGACATTTAGGTAAAAATAAAACAGTAAACTGTATGAAAATGCAACTGAGTGATACGTGCTATCCATTTTGAACAATTGAAATGTCAGTTTTTATCAGTTTCAATCTCCTTTGAAAGTTTAAGAGTCTTTCGACATTTTTAAGTATAATTTATTAAGTTTTTGTACAAACACTTACATGTCTGTATGGCCTGTAAGCGTGCTATTTTCATACATATCCAGGTCATCGTGTTTGCGATTGAGGGCTTGGTAACAACTGTGTTCAAAATCTTTGCAGGTATACAAGGGAGGGTCATTTTGTTGTAGACACCAAACCTTAATGCTGATATCAAGCAATGGCATTGCGACCTTAAATCCCCCCCCCCAAGTGATTGTGAAAGCTACATGTAATGGATGTCAAAATACTTAAATCCTTGTTTCCACATTCGTAGTTTACAACACTTTCGACCTAATGTATATATTTAATACTTTTTTAACTTAGTTAAAATGCATTATCTATCGTTTAATTGATTTAAAACAACATTTACAAATTAACGCATATCAATGATTATTTGTTATAGTTCTATTTTATTAACCTGTCACTATCTTTATGTTATTCAAAATCTATTTAAATGAAATTAAATAATAACACTATCGGTAACCGTGTAAATAACCAAGTTGTGACAAGTTAATAAACCAAGATTATAATAAAACATAACACTGATGATAGTTAATTTAAAGTATACAACTTAATTAAAAACTTTATAATTCTAAGTATTATGTGTTATAAAAACTAACATCTTCTATTTAAAAAAAAATAGCAAAAGCAACTGTATTGAAGGCTTACTTTTAAAATATTTGGCAAAACAAACAATGCAATGTCCATTGTTTAAATTATGGTTATCGTACTCGATTTCCAATCAAACTCGATCGCGTACACTTTCTGACTTTAAAACCACTAATTGATGTACAGTTAAGCATTTTAACGTATGATAAGCAAAGTATCCGCCGATAATTCAGCCATGTGACATCAAGTGAAGAAAAATATCATCCATTTGGATCTCTCAGTGAGCACGATTTACACGTAGTGTTGGTGAGTTCATTAAAGTATTTTCATTGCACTTATTCTTTTTTAATGTACATGGTTTCGATTGAAAGTCCATGTGAACGGATGTAATGTTTAAATAACGTAATTGGCCACGGATAGTTCATACATACAAGTATCACATGATAAACAGTAATTAAAGACAATAGTGATTTGTTCGTAGCTAATCATAAAGACAATTACTCTTTTGCTTAGATAAACGTTATCTCGTATTTTATATTCAATCTAATATTATCCATGTCTGTTTTTCAGCATACCAAAGTTGTAAGATGTTAAACGTTGCTAATATCATTTAAAAGTAAAACATAATTCTCTTATGAGGTAAACTACCTTGAATACCAAACAAAAGCAATACGTCTTGTTGATTTTATCAGACCCATTTGTTTCACTAAAAATAAATCATTAACGGCATTTGATGAGAAGAACACTGTATTCTTATTGAAAACAGTACTACAAACGAATATTCACTTGATCAAGTTTTACAGATCAAGACACCGTTTTAAGTCAATGCATTATAATTATATTATGTCAACGTTGAATAACATACATCCCAAATCACAAGTCAGATAGTTAAACAATCATTGTATTTTATGTTATCTATTTTGTTTCGGATGCCTTTATTTACAAACAATTGTATTGTATTGTATTGTATTGTATTGTAGTGTATTGTAGTGTAGTGTAGTGTAGTGTAGTGTAGTGTAGTGTAGTGTAGTGTAGTGTAGTGTAGTGTAGTGTAGTGTAGTGTAGTGTAGTGTAGTGTAGTGTAGTGTAGTGTAGTGTAGTGTAGTGTAGTGTAGTGTAGTGTAGTGTAGTGTAGTGTAGTGTAGTGTAGTGTAGTGTAGTGTAGTGTAGTGTAGTGTAGTGTAGTGTAGTGTAGTGTAGTGTAGTGTAGTGTAGTGTAGTGTAGTGTAGTGTAGTGTAGTGTAGTGTAGTGTAGTGTAGTGTAGTGTAGTGTAGTGTAGTGTAGTGTAGTGTAGTGTAGTGTAGTGTAGTGTAGTGTAGTGTAGTGTAGTGTAGTGCATTATAAACTACATTTGAATTGATTTTGTGTATTTGGTATCATATTCGAGGCCTGTCACCATATGAAAGCACATTTGTCTACCCATCAATATCAAGATGATCAAAAAGACGAAACAAAATAACAGTTTCTGATGTCTGAATTTGTATTGAAACAAAAAAAATTAAGTGACAATCTGAATCTATTTAGTCTCTTTTTGTTTAACGTTAAAAAGTTAATGAAACCATTACACAATGTCATAAAACTAGATGTCCTAAATATTAAAACTGGTCACTTGTAAAGACAAGTTCATCTCAATGTGCTGTCATGCAGAGATACTATTTTATTTTCTGTCTCGAATCACATGGTGATTTTTGGCATTTCATTTGTCTAAATCATGGCAAAAAAGTACCAGTTTCTTTTCGCAATTTGACACCTCAGTAGTCCGTTGGGATTATTTTAACTTTCTTTAATACAATCGTTGATTAAGTTCTTTAGATTAAATTATATGTCAATGCCCTTTGCAATGGTTATCCTATTGCTTGAAAATGCTCATTCTAGCAGGCTATTATAATTTTATCTGAGAAAAGATTTACATTTATTTTGCATGTCCCTCGTCAAAATATATGCATGAAAATCTTAGAAAGTGTCGAAAGACAGATATTTGGGTATCTGGGTGCAGACAAATGCCCCAAAATGGTTGTCCCTTTGAACCAATATGTATCCTAGAATACTTCATTCCACTTTTTTGTTACACCCTGTACAACTTCTTGTACATACGATATCTCGACTGTCTGAACGCAAAACCTTATCAATTAATCAATCAATGTTATCTATATAATGTAATATAATGCAATTGATCAATTATGCAACACTTATCTTTAAATATGTACACTATCAATGTATTTGAATTCTGACATTCCATATCAAGAATTTATTTCGACTTTGAGTCCAAATCAGTATTATTGTATTATAGGAATGTTTAACCTAGCACATAATAGATGTCCTATGAGAATGCAGAGAGATTGACATAAAAGATGATAAGACAAGACACTGTAGTGCCAAGCAAATATAATTCATCATTTTAATTTTATCAGACAAAATCTTTGTCTGGAAATTAATTCCATCAGACGCTGATAAGTATTACTATTGGAAATGATACTTAACATTTACATGATTTAATACGGAGAAAATAGTTTTTTATTCTAACATGGTGACACATGCTTTCACACTTTATGTACTTAGCATCTATTTCTATACATTATCTCACAGTTCTATAATTGGATGTTACCGTATCCTCAGGTTGTTCTTTACAAATTTTACATCATACACCGTATGAATTTTACCAGAACTGTTGTATGATTTGACTGAAAATGAAACTATTGTCTTAGTGGCACATTCAATCAGTCAATATGGTGTTAATATATATGTTTTATCGTCGCACGGTTCACCACTTCAGCTCTGGTGTGCATCCTATACCAAGGTTTAGGATATAAATAAAGTTATGGTCAAGACAATTAGCAAATCTTTATACAATTTTCAGTATAAACACATTATAGTACAATAATTAGCTTGTTTAATCCTTTAAGATCACCACTAAAGGAAGGGGGAAAATATCGACAAATTCCAGTCCAACACATAAATGTAACTTGATGTAACATTCAATTATTTTTCTGGCAAATCAATGCTTCGAACGGATATCACCACTATATCACGAAATTAACAATAACACAATCTGTGTTGATCATTATGTTAATACCATGACTTCTTTTAAGGTTAATATTAGTTCGTTGTCTTACCATCGTTTCCACAATACTACAATAAACGGCATTTCATCGGCTTAGGTTAAAATCATGTAATTGATTAGCAATTGGATGATTCTGAAATTACATTACATGTACCTTTTATAATACTTCAAGCCTTAGTTTATTTTGAAGATATTTAAAACAAGTATCACGAAATTATGTCAACAACAACAATTTAGTGAAATGAAACGTTGTTTCAAGAGAGTTTAATATTGCTAGTTTGGATGATAGTGATTTCTAGTGTTTGCTAAACCAATTATTATAAAAAGCAAACATAAAGTAAGTTATCATTTATTCATACTTTAATTTATTTGAAATAGTTACCCAAATCAGAAAGTAAAACTATTAATTTTTAATGTTGAAATTATATGTATTACAGAGACTATTTGAAACAAGCAAGTGAAATCGAGTGACTATTAATGACAAGTTAATTACAAACGTGTCGTTATTCATTGCTACTACTTAGTTATCTGTATCTAATAGTTTATGATACTTTTTGACAAGTCATTTCTTGAAACATAATCTTTTTTCTTACAACGTTCCAAGTTAGGATAATTTAGAAAGCGAAAATAACATAGAGACTTAAATTTGGTTTTAGTAAAGCATTATGCCCACTTTTATCCTAATTTTAGTTCATTTCAAAACATGCATTACAAAGCAAGCTGCTAACGCAATATTAATTTTATCAATTATCTAAACTTTATGTATTTGCTTGTTTTAAGATGTCAAAAATGAATTTACAGTGAATTCAGCATTGCTTTTTTAAATTTTAAGTCGTTACTGGTAATGGCCATCACATTTTATGCAAATCGTTTAACTATATAACGAAAAATTAGAGAAAAAGAAGCAGGTTGAAAATTAGCTAAAATACATTGACTTTAGAATGACATAAGTTGATGGTAATTAGACTTATTCTGAACGGCTAAAACTCGTTAATAGTAATGACTTCATATGGCGTCAGTTACCCATTTAATTGGCTGTCCTATGCATTCGTTAAGAATAAGAAAACAGACAACTGATCATTGCGCTTTATTAAACCGTTTTGCATATAACACAAAATGCAAAGACGAACCTGTTATGGAAAGTAAAAGTAGCGTAGTAGCAAAATTAACTCCTTTTGGTAAATGAAGATGGGAAGGTGTGAACAATTATTCCATAAATATAGGAAATTACGGATATAAAGAGTTTAACAAGAAAAGATTAATGCAACGCATTAAATACCGCCGGATAGTGGTAACATGTGTACATACATCAAAAGAGAAAACAAAGATATATGCGGCAAAAAGAGTACAAAATTATGTATTCTGAGGTATAATACAGAACATGTAAAGTGTTCCATGATTAAATGGCACAGTTTATGGATCTACAATATCAATATATCATTTCTTTTTATAAACTTACATAAAAACATTGCTTCTTGGCCACTAATTACAGCAATATATTTATATTTGTTAAAATATATGCACCTATTATAATAATTATTAAATTATATTAGACCGTTATTCTATAAAGAGGCTAACGGACCGTTTGTGTTTAATAGGTACTCGAATGTCTACGTGTTTTAGTCTAAACCAGTGTTTAGAAGAGAAGATAATTATTAACTTCTTGGAAAAACTCCTTTTAAACATGATAAATAAATGCTTTAAAGAATAAATGAAACGTATACAAAAACACTCCGGATTTAACAACTCAGTAATCTAATACTTCTTGTCTAGCTGTATTGTCAAACCTATTTTGCCCTAATGGCGTCCCCCATGAGAAAGTGAGTTAGTAATTACGCAGTAACAGCCGAAAAGTTCAGCATGCAGACACAGTATCAAAACTTACTAAAGACAAGTACAAATAATTAACTTTTACATCATGCATTTTGTGCTTCGTATACGATAAACCCGATCTAAAAGTCTTAGCTAGAGTACTCGCTTATTAACCGCGAGTCTGCAGCAAATCTGTTTACGGAGACGTGCGTGAAATATGTCGGTACGTGTGGTTTTAAGCCTGAACCTCAATTTAGGGGAGCATATATTTTACAATGTATTAAGATATAAATTAAGGATAACATGCTCTTAAAAATGCCCCCCCCCCCCAAAAGAAGAAAATTTATTGCAGTACTATAAAACTAAAAATTATTACAATTTAGCACTGTCAACATTTGTAAATAAAAAAGGAGGACAAAAATAAAAGAAATCATGAACTGCTCCTACCATGGTCTCCAGATTCTGGCGACTCAAATATACCACCGGCCTTCAGGCCGACGGTAAATAATGTGATTATACATCAATATCCGTTGTGTCCATCAGGCCTATAAGCAATCGTAAACGCATAGACCTGTCGTAACGTCTAATGACGCCGATAGGATGATTAAACTATTTTCCTAAGTTAATACAAAAAAGAAACACAAAGAACGCCTTCACCTTTTTCTTTTCGTCCCTTTCTCTTTCAACATTAATTATGCTTAGATTTTAACTGAAATTTAATGAAATTTACATAGATATGTGGCAAATAGATTTTGCTAAAGAATGATACCAAACGTACCTACATTGAGTTTAATTTAGTATGTGAATTTTGTCTTTTACTGAATGTATTTTTTGCGTGTCAGTATACATGTATGACAAAGGGTGCAGTTACATGTTCTGAATACCTAAATAGCTATCATCATTTTCCCTATGTAAATCACTTCATTTGTATGTTAAAATACGTTATCGCAAACAAATATTCTGCAAAAACATTCACAAAGAACTGAAAATGTTTAAAAAGACTTGACCGTCTTATAGAATACTTAAAACCACTCTGGTATTACTTAAAGTGAAAACCAAGCAGTGATTAGCCACAGTTACCGTTTGTGTAAAAATCTTCATAGTGAATTTAGGTAATATTTTTGTGAATTTTATCATGATATTTTCTAATCTTAGAGGGCAGGAATTTGGCCCCAGTTTGGGAAAAAAACATTTTGCGGTATAACAAGTATTTGCACATTAAAATTTTATCCTCATTATCAAAGTTAACGACCTGAAGATCATCTGTTCAAGAAAAACAAAAGTCAATATCGTCTTGATTTTAATGTAAGTAATTTGATATAACATTTAATTATTTTCTAACATGAGAATGTGATGTACGGAGATCATTGCAATGCGGAACTAACAATCTAAGTTGTTACCATTATTTCTATCGGCACGCTTTAAAGAAAACTTTTTAAACAAAACTTCACTTTGTTTGAATGTTAAACTATACAAACATGACACAACAACGATGATAAGATCGATATTACAAATGTACGAATGTACAAGATCTTGATTTTGATTCTTGTTAACAATTTGATGATATTGTTAGTTTTTATCAAATTTTTTTAGCTTGATTGTAAAAAAGTTATTTCAGCTAAGATTAATGACTTCGAGTCCGCTTCTTAGTCTCCCAGTCCTAAGCTAGCGGAATAAATTGTATTTCTCAATAAAACAACGGGGTAGGTTTTTATTTGTTTGGCTCGTCAAACCAAACAAATCATGGTAGCGAAATTTCAGACCCTAATGCTGTTAATTGCAAATGCCGAAAGTAGTCCGCTTCAGCTTTTTTGAAGTTACTTCCCTTTACATGGATATTAACGCCGAAAAGTCAGGGGAGATCACTGCGTGAAGATTGTCAAATGGACTGGTGTCCTGCAAACCATAATAGGACAGGGAACCAGATTAATTGTCAAATAACAGGCGCATTAATTTTCAAACCTGCTCAGGGAAGAAAATATAGTTCCCGATTGGTCGAAGATTTCTAATATTGTGCAATTCTGTAACATTTCCGCAAATTACTGGTAATATATTTAAATATTTTTGATTAAACGCACGTCTATTTTAAACTCTTTAATTAAAAGACGTTCGTCTATGGGTTAGTTTATATAACAAAATCAATTTTTCACGTGATCAAACCACACGCTGAAGAGCCAAGAGAACAATCCACGGAGAAGAAAGAAGGTTTGTAAATAAAATTTGATGCAAAATTTATTATACATTATCGTTTGTTGGTATTACATATGTATTTATGAACAAGAAATATATGTAAAGTTGATTTCAAATAACAAACCAGTTTGTGACAGTGATAATATTACTTATTTAAACTTAAAAATCATGTTGACCATATTATATAAATATACTGTTATACTTGTTGTAAGGTATGTTGGATATAATAATGTTATTTTCTTTGCATGTTTAGATATAGGATACTTTTTTGTATGTTAAGATCAGTTTTAATATATTGAAATGTTACATTATTTTCAGTTCATTAAAATATAAATTTATAACCCTGTGTCATTGTTTCTTGAATTTATAGCATCTATACATGTATTACATTTATATCTCATTGTTTCCACACAATCTTCACCTTCCTGATATTCCGAGACCCAAACAAATTCAGCGCCTTCTGTGCTTTGATTATGATGGATTCGAGCAAACACGGAGCTGGCTATCCAATGATTGCCTGTAACATATATTGTTAGCACAAAACGGAAACGCTTTCATATGACGACAGTCCCTTACACGCTAAAAGCATCACGATATGATATTAATTGTCAATTCTCACTTCTCACTTTCAAATCAAACTTTAGAAATAATAAGTGCAATGTCAAATTAAAGAGAACAATGACAAATTGCTTAGTTTAAAATGTGCGTAAGCGGTGTGAATGAAAACGAGAAGGTGCAAGTGATTTTAAACACGACTTTTTAAAATCGTTTCACTGATTTACACCGTGAGTTGCCAACCTGCTAAAAACATAAAAATCTATGACATATTTAACAAACCGTGCGGAGTTTTTAAAACAACATCACAACTTTCTTGTCTTAATTCACACTTCATGTATCAAACTTTGAAACTCACGTTTTTAAACATGCTGTTGCTTATGTCTAGTTAAAAAAACAAAGTCGGATATATTAAAAAAATTTCAATCCCAGAAAAGTTTCGCTTTCCGCGTGAATGCAAGCACGCAAGACAAATACATGAACAATATTAAGAACTGACATTTAGATCCCACAGTTTGATCGCACGTCTATTTCTGTCATATTATCACAGCTAAAAGTATTGCATGACCAACCCGGTAATTCAGTTGACAGCCCAGTTGACTACAAATCCAGGGATCAGGTATGGCAGTTTGAAACTGGTAAAATATTGCTTAATACTGGTTTTAAGCTTGAATCAAGAGATCTAAGCCTATCCAGTGACAATGGGTAGAACAAATCGACGCCGTGTTATGACTAGAATATGCTGAAATGCGAAGTCAATCACCATTAACAGGATTTACATATGAACTAGTTAAACTTCTCTGCTCTCAATACATATGTTAAGGTGTGATACATTGTGAATAATTGTAATTGTTATGTCAGCTATTGCAGTTGGTAAATAAGGCAAGATATGACACCTAATAACTTGAATAGTTTAGATGCCATCAGTCTATTTGAGGACATGAATTTAGACAAGCAATCAAGTGTAACATTTAATGTTATATATGTACAATTAAATAGTATTCAGTTTGATATAGATGTGTAGAAAAGTATTTGATCTTTTTATATATCTGACCAGAGTTCTACCAGATTGACTTAAAATTGCATTCAGCAAGATATGTTTAACAAAGTATTGACAATTCATTTGCCATTTAAGATTTATCAGACAAAAAACTGTCTGCGAATTAAATCTATCAAATATTGATAAGGATTTCTGTAAGAAAAACGGATAATCAGTCATGTTGACACAGGAATTACGAGTGTAATAGGGCCGTAAAGTATCCAATATTGTCATGTCAATATGCATGTGTTTAATAAATTTGAAAAATTAGAAATATGCACCAGTTATCTTGTAATAATACATTGAAGCACTGTAAGGACAAAAAATAGTATAAAATATTCTTATCACTTCATCATTCTTGTTGTGTTATTTATTTAACTAGAACAGGAAATTATACGCCTATTGAGACATTACGCGCGAATGCAGAACATTTTACTCTCGAGTGTGAATGGACATATTATCAAATGAATTTAGATTTATTTACGGAGCACTAATTGGCTTCCAGGTGATATTTCTGTTTTGTTTCATTAAATCTAGAGGCTGGTTTATGATGCAAATGTGTACTCCTTGGAATATTTTCAGGTATTATGTACGAAGCATACAACTGTAATGTAAACAGGCATTATCCATATTGTCAGAACTAATCATTTAAAGTGCATGGAAACTAATAAGAGTACACACAACGCTACAGTGCAAAGATCATCTGGAAGTCATTTGATACAACTTCCATTATCTTTTGACAGAATAATGTAATGTCCGGAATTAAAACCACTTCTTGAAATAAATCATAGTCCTGGTTAATCGCCGTGGTATGAGTAGGAAATATTAAAATGCGAACGCAATGACACTTAACAAGATTTACAAATGAAATAGTTCCGATGTTGTTATATGACCTATACAATGTGTTGCTACGGCGTTAAACCCAACAAAAACAAAACAAATGAAATATTTATACAGCTCCGCTCTAGATATGTTTGTTAAGGTTTAGTACATAGTGAATTATTGTAATTGTTATGTCAGCTATTGCAGTTGGTAAATTAAGCAAGATATGACACCTAATAATTTGTATAGTTTAGATGCCATCAGTCTATTTGAGGACATGGATTAAGACAAGCAATCAAGTGTTACATTTAATGCTATAACGTATATATGTACAATTTAATAGTATTCAGTTTGATATAGATGTGTAAAAAAGTATCTGACCTTTATATATATCTTACCAGAGTTCTACCAGATTGACTTAAAATTGCATTCAGCAAGATATGTTTAACAAAGTATTGACAATTCATTTGCCATTTAAGTTTTATCAGACAAAAACTGTCTGCGAATTAAATCTATCAAATATTGATAAGGATTTCTGTAAGAAAAACGGATAATCAGTCATGTTGACACAGGAATTACGAGTGTAATAGGGCCGTAAAGTATCCAATATTGTCATGTCAATATGCATGTGTTTAATAAATTTGAAAAATTAGAAATATGCACCAGTTATCTTGTAATATACTTATACATTGAAGCAATATATTGACAAATAATTGTATAAATCATTTCTTATCACTATGATCATTCTTGTTGTGTTATTTATTTAAATAGAACAGGAAATTATACGCCTATTACGACATTGCTCTCACGTGCAGAACATTTTACTCTCCAGTGTGAATGGACAAAATTACCAAATGAATTCAGATTTATTTACCGAGGACTAATTGGCTTCCAGGAGGTATTTCTGTTTTTGTCATTCAATCTAGAGACTGGGTTATAATGCAGTTCCCCTTGGAATATTTTCAGGTATGATGAATGGAGCATACAACTGTAATGTAACGGCCTGGTTTAATCTCTCATGTCGATATTGTTACACAGAACATTTTGTTATTATCATCAAAACTCAAAAGCTATGATACATATAAGTCACTGATTCGTGAAAGTAAACTTAAATATGATAGATATCAAACCAAAAACCTCACAAGTGCCAGATATAAAAATGCAAAATTATATTGGAACATGCTTAAAAATGTGCTGACATTAATAAGTCTAATATTCCACTATCAGTATTTGAACAATATTTTAAGTCTGTCAATAACCCTAGCAGTGCATTTTTTACACCTGATGCAATCTCCGTTAACAGAGATCCTGTAGAGCGTTGTCGTACTGGATCTCTACTTAGTCAATGCAAGGTCACGTCGAGATGAACTTTGTGTCGACCAATCAATGCGTAGCTTTCATCTAGACGAAAACACTATTAATCACATTTTGATTTCGTAATTTCTATTTTTATACCAAGGTTTACATGCAAATTTAACATCGGTATTATTCACAGTCTGCGATTGGGCGGCTCATTTCAAATTTCGTGACGTAGACGATGTAAACAAGTTACGTATCATAACAATTTCGTCATGAATATTATGATGAGAAAAGGTCACCTGAACGTGACCTTCGTTTGGAAAAGGCCAGATCTACATTAGCGAGTATGCGAGTGGTAAAATTGTAGATCGGGTTTTAATCAGATTGCACCTGATGATGACATTTTACATTTTATGGACATGTATGAAAATAATGAGTTTGACGTTATGTTCTAAGAATTAAATATATTTATATCTATTGTAATGAAATTAAAAAAGTTATTAAGGAAGAGTGGCGGTGCAGATTTATACTTAAATGGATTTTTATACATGGTAAAGATGTTCTTGTACCCCCATTTATTTAAATTATTCAATAATATATTTGATATGGAATATTTTCCAGACAGCTGGTAAGAAGAATATGTAATATCACTTCATAAAGAGGGTCAATCAATGATGAAAATAATTATAGAGATATCACACGTTTAAGTAAATTGTGCAAGCTATTTTCAAGAATTTTAAACAATAGACTCGTTAAACAATCGGACTGAAAATTATTCTGTTTATATAGAAGCAGCACAGGCTAGATTTAGAACTTATATGGGTATAGTAGATAACATTTTTGTTTTACACGGGTTAATTAGTCATATTTTAAATCAGGGGAAACAGCTGTATTGTGCTTTCATAGATTAAGCAAAAGCTTTTGATTATATCGTAAGGGATAATCTTTAGACAAAACTAGTAAAATTTGGTTTAATTGGGAAAATCTAGAATATAGTTATGTCAATGTATGAAAATGTAAAATCAAGAGTTAAATATTGTAATCAATTAAGTGAAAATTATGATTTTTTTCTAGGTGTAAGACAAGATGAATGTTTATCACCATTTTTATTTTCAATGTTTTTAAATGATATAGAAAACATTTATATTGAAAAAGGTTTACCAGGTTTTAATTTAGACATGTTTATATACGGAGAATTAGGTCGAGTCAATTTTAAATGTATGCGACATTATAATATAATTAAATATTGGGTTAAACTCTTACATACCTATGAAAATAAATTTAATAAGAAAGTTTATCTAACCCTTAAATCAGATAGTGAACAATACCCGACTAAGGTTAATTGGTGCACCTTGTTGGTCCAGTTATTAGGAAATGTAGGTTTTTATGAAGTCTGGCTTTTTCAAGAAGTAGGACATGTTAAATTATTAAAAAAAATGTTAAAATAAGACTTAATGATCTTTTTATTCAAGGATGGAATGGCAGAATACATGAGTCCAGTAGAGCCTCATTTTATAAACATATTGCTAATTTTAGTTTTCAAATCCCATACCTATGTCTGATAGAAAATGTAATATTTGTAATGTAGTAGAAGATGAGTACCATTGTGTTTTAGAATGTAGCTCAAACAATGATCTAAGAAATATGTATATACAATGCTACAACAGAGTTAGACCTAGCATGTATAAACTGATAGACCTTTTTGAATCTGATAATCCGGTTAGTATGCGGTTACTATGAGAAAATTGAGTACTTATATTTACAAAGCATTTGAACACAGGTTATCAAATAATAAAAGGTATTAGAATATTACAAATTATATATAAACTTTATATGAATTATTAAGTAATGTTTATATAATTTGTAAATTTTTTTGAACAACTTATTTATCATATGAAATTTGCTTTTTTGTACAACAATCTGATATATATTTGATGTATATTGTGTTTATACATGTATTCTGTAATCTATGAATTGGCCACAAGGGTCCAAGACCTTCCGGTTTTCTTTGTTAAATAAACTTGTAAACACTTGTGAACATCACGAGAAGTTCCATATGATGGATGGCCCTGAGCATCTATATAAAAACACCATCGGCTGTCGTAAATGCTTTTTCGGCGCGATATGACCTTTCTGTGTTGGTGCGCCGTAAAACCAAAACAAACAAACAATCGTAAAAGCTTAATAAATTGTTTAAATTATCATGTGTTAAACAAAACGCGGAAAATACTATTATCCATATTGTCTGAACTAATCATCGAAAGTAAGAAGAGTACACACAACGTAACCGTGCTCAAGGCAATCTGTGATTCATTTGATGCAATGTTCATTATCTTTTTGGCAGAAGAATGTAATGTCCGGAATCAATACCACATCTTGATAAAATTGCCATGGACTTAGTCAATCGTAAAACAAAGTAATGAAGTTGTTCATGTTATGTTAAAGCAATTCTGTATATAAACAAAACATTTTATAGTTCGTACAAAATAACAAAACGTGTTTGTGTAAACATCAAAAATTAAACAATACATTTTATAGTTAGGCAGTATTGAAAATAAAGATGTATAATTAGTTTTAACAAAATTAGTGCGAACGGATTAACCAACACCCTTGGTTAATCATACTTGTAACGGTAGACCGCTAAACCATAACACCAACAATTTACTCATGAAACATATTAAGATTATATATTTTATTGTCATCTTGTGCACCCCCTGTCGTGGATTAGTTGATTGTTTTGTTTTTGTACTAACTATAGAGGTATAGTTGTGTACAGTCTAGAAAGATTGGATTTAAAAGACGATGTTTCCTTTACGCATGAATAAGACAATCTGTTCGCCATTGGTTTATAGCATAATTTAGTTATGATCACTAATCAGCCGCACAGTTAGCTCTAGCAATCAGGTCTTCTAATACAGCACGTTTGAAACATCGTGATTTCATCTGTTTACATATTAAGCAACGTGTTAAACTTTTAAACAACACTTGGAAACAACATTTTATCTACGTCATTGACAATAATTGATACTGACACCGATGTTGAAACTGTTATTTTTATTATAGTTATTATTGTAAATGAAAAGAAATGTGTTAATTAATTTCTCCTGTTAGCATAAAAATTGGTGTTTAATTTATCATTTTATTTTGTCACATAAGAAAGAGCAGCTGATGTGATGGCAATTCACGGTCATCAATATTATTCATCCCTAATGTGTCGCCATCTAGTTGTATTAATTTTCTGTTTCGAATCACATAGTGATTTTTTTGACATCTCATTTGTCAAAATATTGGCTCCATAACTAATATCATTTTTAAAAGAAGATAATTTAGAATTCTTCAGAGGCATACTACGGACTGGTTTTGAATATCAATGACTTCCAGAACCATTTAAATACATTGTCTTTATTTTTGCCAATCAATCACTGTATAGTTGTATTTCATGCACGACAAGAGATACATCGATCCTTTATAATATTTTTATCAATTGCACAATAATTCCCTTCTAGACACATTAGCTACTTTATTCAGAAGGAATTTCCTCATTATCTTACTATCATCCTACACTTCTGCCTCTCTTTTATTGATCTCAAGTCATCATTTTTGTCATAAATACATACATTTTTTATTTAGCAAAAATAAGCGGCATTGATATAATGCCTTTGGCCTTTTACAAGACTTATGGCAAATACCACACATTCATGACAATATACATAACAAATACATGTACAAAATTATTTAACATTATAAACCAGTAGCGTGTTTAATTACACAAAACGTTACAGAACGTTACATAACGATACATTTGGAACTCTTCGGCCATTCGCTGCGAATAACCTAATCTAATACACAAATATGAGATCGTTAAGGCATTGAGTGATGTTTCAAAATTTACGGACTAAAAACGAAACATCACTCAATGCCTAAACGATCATATATTTGTTTACTTTAACACCGGTAGTTTCAAAATAGCGTCTAAATATGTCCGAGATTATTCGCAGCGAATGGTCGAGGAGTTTCGAATGTATCGTTACGGAACGTTTAGTAACGTTCGCGGTAACTGAACGCAGGGCAATAAATCAATATTGTAATAAAACAAAACATAGTTCATGTATAGTTATTAAATGTTCAGACAACAATTTCTGATGGATATATATTTTTATAAATTTGGCGAAATTAATTGATGTGCTTTTTAGTCTTAAATTTCATAAAATTAATATATTTGTCAACAGTAAGCCAGGAACAGTTACCTAAGTATTTTGATCTAATAAGGAAATGTTTACTACAACAGAATAAAATTTAATACTATGTATTACTACCTATTTTGTTTCTTTATTTGATTTGTTTGTATGTGCACCGTATTATTTATTAGAAGTTAATATATCATAAATGTTTTATTCTTGTTTACGTGACAATATAAGCTTTATCAGGTTCTGTATATTTGTTTGTTCATTTATGTAAGTTATACATAATTTGTAGTATTATAGATTAGATTAAATTTTATTACAAATTTCACAAATAGAACAACACAGTTTGACCTTTGCTAAAAAGCAATTTGTCAAACACAAAATTACAAACATATAATATACCATGTCGCTTTAATAAATACACTACATGTACATATTTCTTTATGGTTTTCTTGCAATGTTTTTGTTAAAATTTTATTTAATACAGTCAAACTTGCAATGTTTTTTATTAAAATTTGTAACATACAAATGGCCGTGTTTTTTTCTCTCAACATTTCAAGAAACATATGATGGTGAATGACAGCTACATCATTGCAAATTTGACAGTTAATTCTTGACTATTGAAAAATAGTACTGTCATGTTGTATTTATAATTAATTTATTCACATGTCTTAACAATGCAAATTGTGACAAAATAAAAAGATAGATGTTATATATGTTCAATGTATGTATGCAGACAGAATTTACTCTTAGATGTACTGCAACACCTTACATGCAATGTTGATTTTGGAATCTCTTGTCCCGAAGGGGGTGTGGGTTCGTATCACATCCGGAGAGGTTATACCTTTCCATGAAAATTTGACAGTAATGTCAATTTTCCTCCATTCCTCCATAGATAATATAGAGAAGTTTCGGGCCTTGTGGAAGGGTAGGTGAGTACTGGTTATAGACAATGGTCCAGGAAAGCTAGGTTATGTGCGTTGGACGCCGTAAAATGACCTAAATTGTGTTGACACGGCGTTAAACCCAGTTAAAATGTAATGTTGACTCTATCGAGTGTGATTGTTTAGTGACAGAAACGTCTAATATGTATGGTACCAGGGTCAATCAAATCATTCACTTGATTTCAAGCAACGGCTATCAACCGTATGATGTATTTACGGTCGTATAAACATGTTCTGTGTTGAACTCTGCACTATAAACATGTAATTGTGTAATAAGAAGGTCAAGCGTCCTAAACGATGTTTGATTCAGCTAAACGATAAATTGTGGAAGAATTATTTTATTCCTCAATTTTGATGCTTAATTCTTAGAGATCAATTCCACTGATATGTAACAATGTCAAGTCTATTTGTTTTGGTGCTTTGCGTCCTTCTCAGTTCTATTTTCTCAGCTTGTAACTAGAAAAAGAATTTTGTTTTCGCAAGAGGTTGACATTTGTCTAACTTGATTTCTTGGTTGCGAGGGAAAATAAACTTAGAACGTACTTTTATTTAGCTCTACGTAAATATGTAGATCGCGCACGGGAATGAAATATGCTTCAGTTGAATTAGGAGTCAGATGTTCTATGACTCATAATGAGTAGTAGTATTGAAACTATGATCATAGTTAAAGTTCTCATACATGTATTAAAATGAGGTGATTGTCCCAGAGTTTGTTCAATCTTGGGAAAGAAATACTACATGATATGTAGCCTATCATTAGTAAAACGTGTTGAGTCACTTAATTAGTAAATGAAAATACAAAACATCGAAATAAAATTATAGATATGCGTTCAATTCGTATGGGCTATTGCCACGGTGGCAATTCCATGTGCTTATGACATCACAAATGCTACGGTTTCAGAAGAAACAGTAAAACATCTACTTGGCTCAGAGTTTTAAAGAGCTGTAAGTCCTCTAATTCTTGTCAGATGTTAATGATACCTACTCGAGTCTACGCAGGGAAGTAAATACTATTTGCTGCGGATCACATCAGCAACGCCAGTTTTATACTTTTTGCAAACACCCTGAAAACCTACCAACGTTTTTCCCCCTATTTTTTCCTATTTAAAAATGGACGACGACTTGTCACAGTAGCACGCTGAAAAGAAATACATTTCTTTCATGCTTTACGATGAAACGTCGCGTTATTCGATGAAAATAAACGATGAAAATACGATGAAAATATAAATTTTATATTTTCATCATAGTGAAAATATAAGCTTATATTTTCATCGTTCATGACGTCATATTAGAAGATAAATGACGTCATCTTGGAGTAAAAATGACGTCACGTTATAATTTGTGTAAAATACATCAAATAAAACACAAAACTAAGCATGAAAGAAACAGAATATTCGTCAACTTTGGTGTAAGATCTTTTTTATTTCAACTCGTGAACTCAGAAAAATACATTTTCACTCGTGGCTATGCCACTCGTGAAAATATGTTTTCTGAGCTCACTCGGTGAAATAAAAATCGATCTTGCACCAAAGTTGACGAATATCCTCTATGTAGTTCTCGTTGGTTTTATTTTTCATTCTATTTTGCTTAACTAATGACACTGTTTGCTTGATCTATCGTGATCTCGTTATCCCAGATATATGGTTATAAGTAAAGTACCAGGATCAATCAAGAAATTATTTCATACGATGGCTACCAATCGTATGATGTTATTACAGACGTACAAACATGTTCATTGTATTTACATATAACAATAACAAGGAGGTCAAGAATCATCTTACAGTTCGTACAAAAAACACTGTTTATGTAAACAATACAATGAACTAATCCACGACAGGGAATGCTCAGGATGACAATAAAATATATATTATCCTACCCCAAAGTGATCTTTTAGAAGGAAAACCTATTGACCAAATAAACCTATCTTTATTCGGCACCGTTGCTTTATTCGGCAGTCACGTGACTACGCATTGACGGACTACTTTACTGCATAATCATAACATTAGGCATCAAAAGCGGCTGCGTTTCATTCTTTTAACGACAACCTTACAGATATATTTTACAAAAATAATCTTATAAGGGATTTTACAAACAATTTCATTTTAAGTGTAAATTAAAAGTCACTTACTTCATAATTCAAATTAAACAAAAACTCAATCGTCGAAGTCCTCTGTACAGTGCCTAACTCCTAAATTTGCGTTTAAATCCTTTCTGTGTAAAAGTTGACGAATATCCAGCCATTATACAGTAAATACATAGGTTGACTATTGTTTTACCAAAGCCAAGCCACGCATAAAATAAATATAATGAAACTGGCTTCAAAAAATCATCATCGTCATTCACGACACAAACCGTCCTGGCCATTTTCTGAAAATTGTTGACATCTTTCACAGGGTTCCCACAAAAATGAGACATCAAAATTCCCTGACTTTTCCCTGATTTTCCCCTGACTGAAATCATTTTTCCCTGACCGGTAACAGTGTCAAATTTGCACAATCTTTGAGCACTAAATGTATAGTTCAATGCTAATATCCTTCCACATATTGATTACAGTTGTATTATTTGGGAATCGAGCAATATGGAATTATCCAATGCCATTCTAAAATCTGACACTTCATCTGGCTGAATAGTCATACAGTTAAAGTGCAGTGCTATGAAACACCTTTTTTCAAAGAAGTGCGAGTTTGAATCTAAGTCCTTTTTTTGTTCTTTGTATTGTAAGATTTTTTTTGGATATTTGTTGTAGATCTATTTTATTCAGTAATTTTTGGAAAAACAAATATATTTTTTTTAAACAAAGAATGTCAAAATCATTCAGTTTTACAGGCAGTGTTGGTTGAACTATTGTCATCATCACTTAAAGAGATGCCATCAACTCTATGACAAAGGCTTTTACAAGTTTCATGATGCACTGGGGCAATGTGTTTTACGCAATCCAACCATGATTAAAACAAGAAAAAGAGATAAAAATAAGTTCCTTTCGGTATTCGAACCAACGATTAAAAGATATGTAGACTGACCGTCTCACCACTCGGCCACTCAAACTATGATAAATATTGCCAATAAGATATGAATACAAAAGTGTTATGGGCTAACAATGCTTACTTGAACTACCGAAATTAACAGAGCATTAAATATATCGTGTTATGTGACGTTTTAATTTTTGCAATCGGACAGTTCAATATAATCGTACAATAGTACATTCTTAAACATACATTAGAGGATTGACTAAAACAAGCACATATTTTACTTGAATATAATTACATTAGTAATCAATGGTAAACTAAAATTGACCAAAAACAATAAGACAGGTAATGTAAGCGCTACCAAAAAAGCAAAATGCAGTAAGGCAAAGGACACTTAAACCCCTTCCAGCTTCTCCCTGAATATCTTAGTAACTGTATCCAAAATCTTCAGACATAAGCATATTTTTAGAGTAAGATGTTAACAGGAATAATAAAGATACTCATAATAATAACTATAAATAAAATACCCAAAACAATGGAAGAAACTGCCTTAGCTTTTACTTATTTTTCTTCCTACAGGTTGACCAACATTCTTCTCTTACTAAATTCCCTGACTTTTCCCTGACTTTTGCTTATTTTTCAAATTTCCCTGACTAATTTCAGAATTCCCTGACTTTTCACTGACCTTGAAAAAAATTCATTTCTCCCTGACTTTTCCCTGACCGTGGGAACCCTGTTTCAGCGTCGCTGGCTCGCTGCGAGTGTATTTCCCTTTAATCCATTCATCCAAATATCCTATCGTCTATTGGAAGTTTGAATAACAAATTATCCTGATAATGTTGGTTAAATCCATGATAAATAATAGTAAACGCGTCAAAAGACAAATCCTACAAACGCTCCTAAAATACGACCGCCATGTTGACAACAAACTTTGCTTACATGACGTCATAAAAACTGATTCGTCCTCGGAAAATTCGCAAGTGATTTATTCGTCCAAAAATGAATTTTTCATTGTTTATTTATAAAACGAGTTTATTTTAGTGTTTTCTCTTCTTTTTTCATTTAAAATATTGCCTTTAATAATATATAATGGCGTCAATCATCGGGATTATTTCTTGACGCGCAAAGTTGAAACAGTTAAAAGACCGTTTAACACAATTACGGCGCTTTGACAATCGGCCATCTGAATTTAAAGCATGTTAAACGCAGAATTTTCGGATTTTAAATTAGTAATTCAAGCAGATGCGAGTAGGATAAATAGAATATTAGGTTAGTGTCAATCTGTACTTAGTTTATCCGGCTCGTCTCCAAATAGGCCGTGAGCCAGATACACTTTTGCTCCCCCCCCAGGGGGAATTTTCAAGACCCATATTTTTTTATTCCCCTATCTATCCTGAGTACAACAGTACAAAGTTTGCAAGTTTCCAGTGGGGCATTGTTGAGAAAATCAACTTTTAATTGTATAGGTATATAGCAATTTTTGTTCTATTTTTATCGATTTATTTTTGCAAAAACCATTAAATCATGTTTGCAACACCAAGTTCTCTTGATATTGTTTGTCAATTAAGAAGGAAATGTGTCTTTTGTGTTTTATAAAGGAAATTGTTGTTGATACTGAGCTCATAAGTACCTTAAAATGTAAGATACGTTACTGTGCCTTTGCGCGCAGACTATGAAACATAGCCACATAAAGTAGTCATAATACACTTGCTTTTTAAGATATAAAATCTTGTTGTATGTAAGAATATGATTTTTATCTTGTTCCTCAGAAATATTAACTTACACTAAGCTCATAAACTTTGTCGCCAAGAGTGTTGAAACATACATAACCATAAAAAAATCCATTTTTTTTTCAAATTAGAAAAGATTTCATACTTGTAAAATATTTTAAAACATAAGATCAGATATGAATATATATGAAATAAAAACGATTGTCATTAAGTATTCAATGACATTTCATTAAATTTCAAACTTCAAATTTTCGGGTAGACATTTAAACATGAAACATACGTGACCATGGTTTTTCAACTAATGTGCAATATCTTAGTTGACTTCACGTTTACTAATTAGTCTCTCTAATGAACTCTTCATTTATGATTACTACTTTTGCCATTCCTCAGGATTGTCTAGAGATAATGCTGTATAAAGTATCAAATATAACATACGTGATGTAACATACGTTACCGTTAAAATGATATACCGATCTTACAGTGCGGAGAAGGGTTAAACGATTACATATTAAAAATTGGTTTACACCAAAAATGTTATCCACAATGAATGAAGTCGTTATTATCTCATTGAAAAATAAATGACATCTTCAACCAGACTAAAAAAACATGAAACTGTGTGCATCTCAATGGCTTTGATAAATTAAACTATGAAGATTTTTTAACCATTGCATGCAATATAAGCATAGAATCCTTCATAGCAATACTCAAATCGATATTTTTGCAATTCATTTGTTACTTCAATTCTTACTAGATGTAACTAAATCTCAAATGTAACCAAAGCGTCCTTTGTTCGCTTCTTATTCAATAAAACATGGTTTTATGAATTGTAACATACGTTACGTTTGGTTACGTATGTTTCATATGAAATGTATCATAGTTGATGCTTGTTTGTTTGCTTGTTTCCCTATGTTTCGCTTTTTTGGAAACTTGAAACGTTTAAGCTCTGAATGTTTCTTTTATACCATGTCTTTAGTGTAAAGGAACACAAATGTCTGTTGAATTTAACAGCAGCGAAATAATGTAGTTGGACTTTTATAAACACACGTAACCACAAGTTGTTGTAATTCCTTGCAACAAAAAACAGCACAATTTATGTCCGAATTTATTTTTTGTCGTAGATGAACTTTAATACATCGCGGATGATTTTGTTGCAGAAATATTTAAGGGAACATGGTACATAAGCATGGTACAACAAATTGATAACGATAAGGAAGCAAACACATCGTTCATGCAACAACGCCGATCTCTTATCTAATGGCAAACCCTTGAGGATGTAATTTTGGGTGACAAATGACTTTTTATAAGAAATAAGTGTGCCAATACCTAGTGGAATAATATAGGAGAACGTTTTGATTTTTTGCTTCTAAGTGATTACTACATGAACTTTGAACACAATTGATCTGTTACGCTTTTCTGAGACTAATTTGTAACCTTTTAAACTCTTAATTTTAACATGTTTCCCTTAATTTTGAAGGCAATCCTTATTGATGTAATTAACAGTATTTAGATATGACATAGTACATAGAAAATAGTTTGTGCTACAATTAATTTATTTAAACTGTTGTACTGGGAGTGACTGATAAAATTGGGATGCGATATTTTAAACAGTGTTGTTGTAACATACGTTACTACCTATTTCTTTCTTAAGGCGTTCATAATTATGAACTTTTCGGTGAGTTAAGTATATAAACTTTTAAAATGTATTCATTGATTATGATTGTTCACGGCTATGGTACTTAAGTTTCTTTCGATTTTTCCAAGTTTGAAAGTCATTGTTTCAAGGTTTATAAATGTATTTCTGTAATTTTCCTTAAGTTGATCTAAAATTTAAGTCATATTTGAGCGAAGGGGCGTCCTGAATTTATTATTTTGTGGTAAATGTATTTCCAGTATCAACCATTTGCCTTCCTAAAGTGCTAAAATCATAGACAAACATACAAATAAAGAAGAAAAAATAAAGTTTTATTAGTGTGGTCGGTATAGAAACATACGTTACCATAAAAAATAGGTGCTTTTATTCAAATATGTGTAAAATTTATTTAGTCTGACTAACGAATGACCTTTCCCGTAAATACTTTATTCATTTGTCCATCTTGTAAAACTTTTATTAATAACTGAAAGTTATCATTAAAATCAAGAAATAAAAATATGTAAAGTGGAGATTTCCTATATGGCTGACATAAGAGAACAGAGAAACGATGCACTTGATTTGTTTCTATTTTTAGTCTTGCCAACACGAAAGTACTCTACCTGTCAAGTGACTCTCTAGAAATAGCAAGAAATAAGGAACGCCAATCTGTCTGTTTTATTTATTGTTTTAGAAAAAATGGCATGTTCAAAACTAAACTAAGAACGTAATAGGAAAAAGCACCATTTTTGTGTTGAAAAGAGGTATGAAAAGAGTCCCTCAACATCCCTGCCTCCTCACATATTGGTGTTAAGAAATCACCACACTGCTTAGTATCGGAAATGCACAGGAATGACGTTACAGGGTAACCCAAAATCCAAATCGTTGTCAAAAACAAAATGGCTTCGTAATTAAGATGTGTCGAAATAGAATACCGGAGGACAGTAATAAGAACATTTTGGCATAGAAAATGGCCATAGGGGTTCATGAAGTTCAAAGTCCCAGAACTCTGTAAAGCCCCTACAAAACTTTGCAAACTTTTATAAGTGAATTGCAACTACCATGTGGGTTAAATTATTATACCATAGATAATTACTTCCATGAGGAGCGATGTCATATACTGGCTTTAAAAGCACTTATGGTTTTACCGGAAAATGAGAATGAGCGATATTTCAAAGTCCCATAAATCTGTAAAGCCCCAACAGAACATTGCAAAGATTTTATCAGTGAACTGTTACTTTCATGTGGGTTTAAAAAATATACCATAGATAATTATTCCCAGAAAGGAGCAATGTCTTAAACTTGCTTTAAAAGCACTTATGGTTTAAACCAAAAATGAGAATTGGCGATATTTCAAAGTCACATAACTCTGTAAGGCCTAAACAGAACTTAATAAACTTTTATCAATGAATGACTACCACGTTAATGGGTTAAGCAAATCATACATTTGAAAATTCCCATGTGGGGAGCAATTTTATAAACTGGTCATGGTCAATTAATATTTGACCAGAAAATGAGAATGGGCGATATTCCAAAGTCCCATAACTCTGTAAAGCCCGAGCACAACTTTGTAAACTTACATCAGTGAATGCCTAACATTATATGGGTTAAGAAAATCATAACCTTAAAAATTCTCCATGTGGGGAGCAATGTCATATACTGGCTCATGGTCTATTATGGATTTGACTGGAAAATGAGAATGAGCGATATTTCAAAGTCCCATAACTCTGTATTGCCCCAACAGAACTTCGTTAACTTTTATCAGTGAATGCCTACCACTACATTGGTTAAGAAAATCATATCCTTAAAAATTCCCCATGCGGGAGCAATGTCATAAACTGGCTCAAAAATATGATGAATTTGACCGGAAAATGAGAATGGGCGATATTTCAAAGTCCCATAACTCTGTAAAGCCCCAACAGATCTTTGTAAACTTTGATCAGTGAATGCCTACCACTATATGGGTTAAGAAAATCCTACCCATGAAAATTCCCCGCGTGGGTATATACTGGCTCAAGGTCTGTCATGGATTTGACCAGAAAATGAGAATGGGTGATATTTCAAAGTCCCATAACTCTGTAAAGCCCCAACAGAACTTTGCAAACTTTCATCAGTGAATGCCTACCACCATATGGGTTAAGAAAATCATACCCTTGAAAATTCCCCCTGGGGGGGGGGAGCAATGTCATATACTGGCTCAAGGTCTAAAAAGGTTTATTCGACTCGGCAAGCCTCGCCGAATAAACCTTTCTCCAACTTGCCGGATAAACTAGATACAGATTGGCACTAACCTAATATTCTCTATATATGTTTTATGAATGTCTTGTTGGTGTAATGCTAAAACATTCTACTATTACTAGCATGATTGACTAAGGGTAGGTGGTTATTCGCAACACAAGTTGTGTTATTATGAACAAAAAAACTTCGTTTTTCAATACTGCCTTCCTCCAGAATATATTGATTCATTTCTATGTTCACACAAACACGTTATGTTATTTTATTCAAACTATAGTTAATTTGTGGCCATTCTCCTGCCTACCGCTGATTTTAGAATATCTAAGAAAGTTGTCATTCATCGCCTGGATATGACATATGTGTTGAGCCGGCGCAACCCTCACCCCTTTCAAGAAAAACATATTCCACTAAATAATAATAATCAAGTGAAATGGCATACGCAACATTGCTATAAATGGTTGAATTCCAATGTCACTGAACGCCGCTCTTTCTAAATGTTTTCTAGCCATGTCGCGGTGGTCATTCCACTTTTTCATTGTCCTTGGGGCTGAAATTACCACGTAACATAATTATATTTCACACTTGCAATCAATAGCTATATTTCACACTTGCAATCTTGTTTTTCAGGTTCATGCGCTAATTCAAAGACATATGCTGAGAAATTATTAGCACTCAATGCAAACAAAGTTAACATTGGTGCCACACCACGTCTTTGACATTACACCTGTGCGACAATCCTTCAGATAGGGATGTTGCGCCGTATCTGGAAGAAGAAGAAAAGTGCAAATTAATCAGCTTTAATAAAACCCTTGGGTTATTGCTACATCGCCCTGTATTGATAAATTTCCCATCTCTGTTTAAAATAGATATAGGCCTATTACAATGTTGTTTGTTGAATACCATGTAATTAATGCTTACATAAAAAAGAAATTAAATAAAGCAACTATTGTTATATCATCGACTAAAACAAACAAAACGTTCATAAATCATATACACAAATAAATGTTTAAGTCGTTTTTGGCTCAATCCCTGACATAAAATATTTATGGGCTTTATTGTGTATCGCCATCAACCTATTTTATTCTCACCAATTAGATGCTTCAAACGTGCTATGTAATGTTTGATTTGGCCGTTTAACACCATATTATTTAAATATGGAATGTATCTATATAGGTAATTCACTTTACTCACTATATTCATTTTGTTCAACAGATTAGACTATAACACGGGTGGATAGCGCAGTTGGTAGCGCGCCGGGATTTGGAATCTCGTATCACGAAGGGGGGTACGGGTTTGAATCTCACCCGGGGAGGTTATACCCTTTCATGAAAATTTGACAATTATGTCAATTTTCCTCCATTAATAGATATATGGACAAGTTTCTGGCCTCGGAAGGGTAGGTTAATGCTGGTTATGGACATGGGTCCAGGAAAGCTAGGTTAAGAGCGCTGGACGCCATGATATGATCTATACAATGTGTTGCTATGACGTTAAACCCAACAACAACAAAAAACAACAAATATTAGATTAATTGTAGCCTCTTCGTACATGGAAGTTATTGTAGTTTTCAAGTGTTTTATCCTTAATGAAGTTGCTCTCACACCTGTGATAAATTAAGTCTCATATTTATAACGTTTAAAGAGGCTACGGTGTTGTTACGTCTTTACATTCTAGTTTGCGGATTTGTGAGTTTCAGGACATACTTTCGTGAAGTACCACTGATTATAAATGGCGTAGAACAGTAGCCAGTTACTGACGGAAGTATGCGCCTAGAAACTGGTTAATAATTAAATGCAGATATTTAAACTTTACAGAAACGGTGAGTAGGCTAATTTACCGCCGTGATATGACCTTTACAGTTTTGTGCCAGATTCTAATATCGATCCTTATTCATAAGCTTCCGAATATTTTATACAGCCCGTTGTTTGGTCGTAAAATTGTTATTTTGTATGGTGTCGTACGCCACTTTCTGATATTATTTCTTCAAATAAAATCGAAGTATACATCTTTATATAATGACATGACCAAAAACATTTTCCTTCTAAAATTTTAATCAGTCAAGAATTACAATCTTACGTTAGATACCTTTTAAATGTCACCAACATTCATATGAAAGAAAATTGATATTTAGGGTCGTTCGCTTGCCTACAAGCTAACATTTATTATATTTTGTTCTCTTATAACTCTGAATATTTAGGCCAACACGATTGAAAGCGACGCCTTCCTGAACCCCCGATACTTATACCTAAGTTAACGAGTTTTAAAAAATGAATACAAAATATAGTTGGGATAAAAGGTTATAGCATAAAACGTAACTTCATGTTCAATTTTTGAGTTTGTGTATTTTCACCAGAAAATAATAAAATGAAAGCGGGCTGCTATCGCAATCAAGACGCAAGAGGTTCATACCCAAATTACCCAAGACTTTGTTTAGAAGAAAATTATCCTTATATTAAAACACAATTAAAACCATCGATTTTGATCGTCCTAACAGTGATAGTCTAGAGTAAATACCGATTTTGTAGATGGATTTACATAGGATTCGATCCCGGTGCTTTTGATTTCGCTTTCTCACTGCGAAACCACAGGCTGTCGGCATAAAACAGACCCCACAAAAAGTATTGTATACACACACATATATAAATAGTAAAGGTATGTAACTCATCAACTCAGAAACCACGAAAAAAATGACCTATCTTATTCAACGAGCTCCTGTGTTTTTATTTCTGGGTCGATTTTCAAGAACTTGGTTTTATTTTTCATAGAAATGGTTAATCTATCTATTGCATATAATATCTTATTGATGAAAAGTCAGTGAGGAAAGTTATGTGACGTTAAACAGGAAGCAATATCAGGTCGGACCAGATGTTACCGACCAAAAAACAGTTTCCTTCCCGAACGTAAGTCATAGATGTGTACGTGGAACTCCAATAAAATTAAACTAAAAACAGAGAAAATAATATTTTAAGTTACTAGCCCTTCTCACAGTCGTCTAAAACAAATCATTTGATCACTATCATAAAATTTCCGTGACTTGACGTGTATATTATCGTTGGCCTCCATTTTGAGAAAGAAGTCTAGGATAAAACCGAATTTATACCGTTTTACGGATGGTTCAGCTCCACTATTTTCAGATTCCTGTATCATTTATCAATCCTCTTTTTAACAAGGTCACCAGAATCTCACCTTATTAAAGTCGTGTTACACCTGTCTTACCTATATAATCAATTACTGTATTCAGTTTCCTATTACTTGTTTTTAAAGTCGTGACAATTATTTTATAGAAGTGATGTTTCACATGATTTGTTGAAATTAAAGTTTACAGTTTATTTGATACTCTCAGCACATGTTAATATGTGAAAAGAGGTTATAAACATAATAATATAATGTATAACATTTAACAACAAAATATACAAGGCTCTGGGTGAAAAAACTACTAAATTACATATTATTATATAATAGCATAATTACATAAAAGTATTTATACAAATTATCAAAGAAAAGAGAAAAGTTGGTTAATTTGTTAAAAAAAGTTTTATTTTGTTTGTTTTTGTTGGGTTTAACGCCGTAGCAACACATATAAGGTCATATAACGGCGGTCAATCCACCTACTCACTCCTCCCGGAAAGGCTAAATCTCTGGATTTAGCTATTAACCGACTACTAAGCGCATATTTTCGTCAGTGACTGACAACTGCCCTACATAATTAAAAATCATTGAGAGGAGGGAGAATGGCCGTAGAAATAATTCTATGACCAAGCTCCACGAAAATATGCCCCGCCCGGGAATCGAACCCACGACCCCTCGATCAGTAGACTTGCGTGCTACCAACTGACATAGCCGGCGGCTTTGAAAAAGTTTAAAGACGATTACGAATTCTTAGCCAGATAGTGGTCGGAAACCTGCGTAAGTACTTTATTGATAAATTTGTCTAGTTTGTATTTTTGTTTTTTTGTAGTATTCATAATATCATCTGAAAAGTGTACATATTTGGTTTGGCAAAAATATGAAGGATTGTTTTTCTATCTTGTGTAAAATGTAGACATTTAAATAAATAATGAAACTCACCACCAATTTCGTTATTATTACATAAATGGCATATCCTATTTAAAAAGTCCTGATTCGACCATCGTCCCTTTTAAGTAGGTAAATTATCGTTACAGTTTAAAGTTTATGACCGATTTTAATAATTTACCATGAAGTACATGTATAAAGTACCTTCCTAAACCTGTTCGACCTAGTAAAGTCTGTAATTAAAGCATTTATTTGAAATGTTAACATCTGAACTCCATTTTTGCAAAATTTGGGCAGACAAAATATTTTCTATTGTTGACTGTAAATGTGTGTTGGTACCATTGTAATTTTGAGTTAGCCAAATATAATGTAGTCCGCATTGATCAAGAATTGATTTAACAAAAATGCATACGTTTTGCATTTTTATGTCAACAAACACATACATTCTGTTTAAAGACTGTCAAAACGGACACACTTAACCCACATTTAAATAGTCAAAATTTGAAAAGTGATCGGTTAGAATTTTTGTTCAGTGTATCTTTATTGCCTCCATTTTTTTAGATTAACATAGTAATTACAAACATATATGAAATGAATAAATAGAATATTAGAGAAAAGTACATGTAAGTAAAAAAAACAGTAAATGCTATGTACAATAAATTAAAAATGTATCCAACTTTTATTGCAAAATGTTATATGCCCAAACTGAGTAACTTTCCTAAGTTAAGCAGTTGCAATCATTTTGAGTGGACACCAATATAATGCATTATGCTCTTCTACATGTATGGGTTGTCCGAATAGTGCAATCAGAATAGCGCAAGGAAAAGTTCTAGTGATAAATCATACTCTAAATAAATGAATGTGGTTCATGAGTCAATGAGGGGATATGGTAATGTATGATCATTGCTCTTTGATATGAGATAATTACTATACAGGGAGCAATCAGATTGTTTGTGTTTAATATTTTACCTTTTGGGCATGAATGGGTGTCTTTGTTGATGCATTGCATCATTATCTTTCACTCATTATTGAGTCATGTTATATTCACAATTTTACACAATACCAATTGAATACATTGCGCAAATGCAATGCGAGAATGAGTTCAAGCACTCGAAAGCTTATACTTTTAAGTCGATGTTGTACTGCTTTTGTACTAATTTATGATAGGATTTTAGTCATAATGGAGTTTAATGTTGTGACTAAATGAACATGTGTCACCAAAATTTTCAACTGTAAATAATTCCAGTGCTCTTAAATTCTGATTTTAAAGGTAAAATCGTATAAATAATTTTGTTAAACATATGTTTTTGTGATTTAATACATACAGTTGATCATGACAGGGAAAATGTAGTACCGTACTTAACAGACACTTGGCAATGAAGTATGTAATAATGACATAAAATAAGCTACATTTTAAAGATCGTCGTGAGGTTGGTCATGAACTTTCTACGGCCATTCTCCCTTCCACCAATAATTCATAATCATGTGAAGCAGTTGTCAGTCACTGACGTAAATATACGCCTAGTATACTAGTTTAACAGCTAAATTTGAGGTTTACTTTCCAGGAGTAGGTTGTCTGACCGCCGTTATATGACATATACAATGTATTGCTACGGCGTTAAACTTAGCATTAAAAATTACTTCATCAGCTCACACTAATATACATGGTTCATGAGAATAAAAAATATATGATCAGAAATTTGTTTTGTAAACAAACCGATAACAGCTGAAATAGTAATTAAATTAAAACCGAGACTAGAACTTATGTATACTAAAGCAATGTCCTCTCTTAATCGAATGTAGATTGATTATAGGAAGAACTAGAAACGTTTCAAGGTACAAATGTTCCAGATGACCAGCAATATAACTAATTATATAATTTAAGCGTAATTTCCTGGATGGCTTCATGTATGACTGCAGGCTGTATAAGATTTTCTAGTTGATCAATGTGATATATTGTCTATCAAAATCTAATAAACTAATGTATCACTTCTATTAGTCTTGGTAAAACTACTTACGGAAACCTAGAACGAAGTTCATTAGGTTGGCTCAATACCTAATGAAAGCCAATTAAAGTCAACTATGCGACTATTTGGTAATCATCGGCTATTCTTGGCCAATTCCGACGAGATTCAGGTCAGAGACTTAAACAAAGATGTAATCAGGAATATCAAAATATTTGCTGTTTCCAGCTCCCCCCACCCCCACTCTCACGAGGTACAAGCAATTGTTTAACACATAATCTTAGAAGTCACGTGTTACAAAATTTAATAAATTGTTTTCTGTACGGAAATGTTTCATTGCAACTTAAATATTTGTTTTTACTCCTTGAAACATTCACACAATTTGAAATCTCTTTAATGTTGTTTGTGTTAACTTGCAAGACAAAGTAACTATTAAAGCAAATTTGAGCGAATCGATAAGTTTATTGAAATCAAGCCAGTGAAGCGATTTGCAAAATAAACTGACTGTGCGATTGCAAGAGTTGGCATTAAACACTACTGTGTGCCTGGCAAATGCAACTGTATATATAACTTTCATGGTCCCTCTCTAAACAAAATGTCATAATATGAGTAAATATACAATCATCAATTATGAATGATTGACGGTTCTATGATGAGTTGTTTTAGAAATGTTCAAATAATTTAATAATTTAAAATGAACATAAAGACGGAAATTAGAGAACGCCCACAAAAATGCCAAAGATAGTTCTCTAACATACATGTATTAAAATCTTAGACTGCAAACACGTATGTTAACATACATTATTTAATTATTCCAGTGTAAAACCGGAAATTATCGGTGAATAATATAAAAATCGATAATCCACTGTTTTGAAACAATGAACATTTTGTTATTTTCACTGTTTGGATGCGCTGCTCTGAAGGCATAAACAATGAATAACGCCAGTTTGAAGCATATAATAAACAGAAAATTTGTTAATTTCGGTGTAAAGTCTATTGTTTTCACTCGTGACATAAAGATATTACATTTTCACTCGTGCCTATTCCACTCGTAAAAAAATTGTATATCGTAGCACCCTCGTGAAATAAAAATCGATCTTTCACCGAAATAAACAAATATTCTCCATATAGAAAATCATAAAGCGTTAAAATAATAAAACAGACTATCAACAAAAATACGCGAACAAAATGTATACGATTCGACAGTAAAAGCTTATACGGAAATTGTTAAAATACTTTTTTGACCCCAAAGCGTTTTAATCAATTAGTTTTATATCAACTGTAAAACACAGTTAAGCAATATTTTACAAACCTATCTTCTCTGCCTTTGAATTGTCGTTTTTACGTCATTTGTTTCGATTAGAGATTGAACTAGTTCCAGTTTCTCTAATAGTGTGCCTATGGCATTTTGTTCTATATATAACTATGTCTTGAGTACACTTCCACTAAATAACATGCTGATATCATTCTTACATAAAAGTAAATATTGATATATACTGCCCTCCAAAAGTTTCTTCACATACTCACAATTTATATTGTACTAAATAGAATTTCAAAAGGATGTAAAAGCAGTTTATTGTTAATGTTAAACGATTTTCAATTTTGCTTTTTCTGAACGGTCCATTTAAATATGATTATGAAATAACAAAAAAATCAAATTTGATTTTGGTTCATTGACATTTTTTGACCATACTTTCGGAGGCTGATAAATATTTTTAGCTGCAACTCAAAAAATAAAATGTACCTATAGAAATTCCATTTCCATTGCATTTCTAAATAATGAATGAAAAAAAAACAATAGTACAATTTTGTGTATATTAATTATTAAATTTTGAACTCAGAAATAGTAGTAATTGAATCAATTGTACATGTACTGTGAAAAAACTTTTGGAGGGCAGTGTATAGTCTTGTCTTTGAGGGCTTCTGTATGCAAAAATCAAGATGACTAATTCCGCATTGATTCGAATTTCTAAAGTCAAACTATCTTCTTCCAATAAGAAACGCCATATACTAATAAATTGGTTCAGGGGAAGTTATAGTTGTCTCGAGAATGATTAGCAAATTAATACAAAATCAAGTTAATTAGTTGAAAAATGTATACCTCGTTTAGGATAATATGAGACATAGGTTGTAAAAGGTATCTTTAGTTTCCTCTCAAGTTTCCTTAGATGACCTTTGTGAATTTACATGTAGTTAGAATAGACCAATAACCTGCCTACGCTAGAATAGAAAACAATACCTGGCATATATCTGAATGTAGCATCATGATGCATCATTGACAATGTAAGATAATGATATTTATTGTTGCAAACAAATGCAGATTTACTTCATATTTTATTCCGGTTCATTGCATGCATCATGTAGTTACAGAAATACATTTAGTAAAGTATAGAAAACAGAAAAACTCATAATGACAACATATTGATCAACTACTCAGCGTAACGATATAAAACTAACGGTACGTTAAAACTTACAAAGAACTTACGTACGCACTTTTTTAGTAAAACGGTTTTACGAAAAAAAATATTGCGTACGTTAAAACCTACGAAAATCTTAGGGGTAGGTATGTTAGTGAAACGCTATCCAGATCTTTGTCCCTACAAAATAAAAAACACAGTTTAAGCGTTGTATAATATCATTATACCACGAAGTTGAGACGAACATGAAGTTATGTAATGAAATTCGTATGCAAAGACATACATGTATAGTTCTTTGTTTTGTTGTTACCCTAATACATTGTATAAGTGTAAATATTTGCTTTGTTTTTGTTGGGTTTAACGCCGGAGCAACACATTATATAGGTCAGATAACGGCGTCCAGCGCTACTCACCTTCCCTTCCACAAGACCAAAAACATCTCCATATACTTTATTAATGGAGGAAAATTGACATTATTGTCAAATTTTCATGGAAGGGTACATGGATAAACTCCCCGGGTGGGATTCGATCCCGTATCCCCTTCGGGACACGAGATTTCAAATCCCGGCGCGCTACCAACTGCGCTATCGACCCAGGTTAGTGCCATTCTGTTAAAATGATAAAACTTATCAATAAGTGGAATTAAACCAAGTATAGCACGTTTACACTGAAACTTTGTTATCCAATTAAAAGCATTTTTCTATTGAAATAACCAACGACCGTGTACAATAAAACAAGAATTACACATAAATAAATAACATTGAAATAAAATTCACAAGTAAAAGGCGTTTGAATAACATGAGTCACTTCCTCCATAATGTATCTTTAAGTATTGTCTCAAGTAACATTATATGACCTTTGTGAGCTTACATGTAGCTACAATAGACCAATAACCTGCCTTAGCTAAAAAAAGAATAAAAACTTAACGTAAATCTGAATGTAGCATCATGATGCATCATCATTGACAATGTGAGATAATGATATCTATTGTTGCTAACACATGCAGATTTACTGCATATTTTATTCCGGTTCATTGCATGTCTCATGAACATACAGAAATACATTTAGAAAAGTATAGAAATAAAAAAACACATAATGACAACATCTTGATTAACTTCTCAGCGTAACGATATAAAACTAATGGATCTCGAAATAATTAAAGAGATATTTGATTCATTATGGGATATATTGTCATTATTCAATCAATCTATGATTTATAATATTGTTTTCAAACATTCCATATAAACAATCAAGCAATAAGTGTCGATATTAATCTTATACATAATCCTCAAATGATTCAAGTGTTTTTGTCACTACATTAACAAAGAACACACTTTATGCGTTTTATAATAACATTACACCACAAACGTAATACAATGTGATGAGGTTCGTACGCCACGACAGTAATAACTTTGCTTTGTTGTTACCATAATATTAGTGGCTGTGTTAAGATCAGAATACTATTATACTAATGATGATATATAAGGATTATTAGGTAAGTGCAATTCTGTAATATAATAACAAGAGGGCCATGATGGCCTTTATCGCTCACCTGAGCATCCAAGATGACCCATGTTCGAACTTATCCAAGCAACTACCTAGACAAGCTTCCTGACCAAGTTTGATGACAAATGAGTAAAATTGTGACAACTAGCTTTTGACCCCAGGTGACTCATATTCATACTTGACCAAGAAATCATCAAAACAATCTTTCAGACCAATTTTCAGGATATTTCGATTAAAACAGAAGGCACTACATTATTAACAAGGTTTTTCTAATTTTTGCTCCTGTGACCTAGTTTTAAATCCGAGATGACCCATGTTCAAACTCATTCAAGCAATTACCTAGACAAGCATCCTCACAAAGTTTGAAAAGAAAAGAGCCTAAAATGTCACTACTAGTCAGAGTGTTCACAGGGTAATTCTAAATTTGGACTAAGCGACCTAATTTTTTACCCCAGGTCACCCATATTCATAGTTGACCTAGAAATCATCAAAACAATCTTTCAGACACATTTCCAGAATATTTTAACGAATATTTCAAAACAGAAGCCACTGCAGTGTTTACAAGGTTTTTCTATTTTCAGCTCCTGTGACCTAGTTTCTCATCCAAGATAACCCATGTTCGAACTCATCCGAGCAATCACCTAGACAAACATTCTGACCATGTTTGATGACAATTGAGTTAAAAAAAAGGGCCACTAGAGTGTTCACAGGGTAACTCTAAATTTGGACTAAGTGACCAAGTTTTTGACCCCAGCTTCTGTGACCTAGTTTCTCATTCGAGATTACCCATATTCGAACTCTTCCGAGCAATTACCTAGACAAGCAACCTCACAAAGTTTGAAAAGAAGTGAGCCAAAAATGTAACCACTAGAGTGTTCACAAACAATTGTTGACGGACAAGGGACGCCAGACATTCAACGATCATAAAAGCTCACCCTGAGCTACCGCTCAGGTGAACTAAAACAACAAATAAAAAAGTGGAATTTAATCAAGTATAGCTCGATTGAATTGAAACTAATTATTTAAATATACATGCCTATTTTATCAAATATTCAATCGTGTTGATAAAACAAAGCTATGTTGAACCTCATTTTTCACAACCCGTGTTTTTCAAAACGTGTGAAAAACGCGCACGCAATTTTCACAACTTGTGATAAACACGTTAGTAACTTACACAAGTTGTGAAAATTGCGTACGCGTTTTTCACAAATGAGCAATGTGAAAATTACGTTAGACATTTTTTCGATTTTTAGTCCTTACGCAATTTTCACAACATTGGTCAATATCATAGTATATTTTCAAGTATATAATAAACAAAATTAATGTTTCATTTTTTTCAAATATTTTATTTAAATGGTTTACATCGCAACATGAGTGCAAGATGTCCCAACTACCCTAAGGTGTTCAACAAGCCAGTATTGTACCTTATTTTACTACCTTTACGTACAAGCAACCACTTTAGAACATAGAGAAGCCACCTTAAGGTACATAGTAAGCACATACATCTCATGGTACTGTTATAATGTCTGTATTCACAAGGTTTGTATCAGCTGCCCGAGCACAGCACGAATATCCATGGTAACATTTATGTCCATAGCAACTTCTGTCGTGCCTTGGTCGTTTAAGTGGAGGAGAGGGATTCAAACTAGCGACTCCTTGGGGGACGAAGCATGAAGCACACAACCCACTGTACGCCCTGACACTAATATTCATTTATTATGCATCGATGGCAACATGAAAAGTCTACAGTATTTCATATTTTGGTGAGATATACATGTAACTTTGGTAAAAAAGCTTAATGTTGGGAAGATGCATGCATATTAAACTTAAATAAATATGATTACAGCATAGATAATTGATATATAAAAGTAAAGGTCATTGTCTCTTTATTATGCAAACATTTGATATTAGTGAGTTATATCTTGTGAATTGTAACACAGTGGTCAATTTCAGAGGTACAGATTTCATTGTCAGATTTTTTATTTTCGCTTAATACTGGAATTTATATTTTGCATGGATAGTAACAAAAATGCTGTGAAAGTGTGCCGATAAAACCTCGAGGCGGTCAATATATTCCATTATTGCATATGTTACTATAAAAAGTAACAAAATCGACGAGAAACTGCGCCAATATAGTCTCAATGTAGGCAATACATTCCAGTATTGAGCAAGTGTGCGATATTGAGGCAACTTCTGGTCAATACGCACCTGCAGTTTAACAACGACAGACTTTCCGCACGTTAAATTCGTACGTAATTAGCAACAAGAAGCTATTCAATTTTACGACGTGTGTTGTTTCAAATAAAAAATGAATGAGATAATCAACAACCAGAATTGCGTTTTATAACAAGCGTTCATTAGATTTCAACGTTTCGGCGTTGAAAAAACAAAACATGTGACGTAACGTCAACGTGCAAAATAGCGCGTTACACCGAGAAAAAGCTAGTGTAGATCTACTTTTGTTGTAGAAAAATCGTCATTACATGCATTGATCAACATATGCAATAAAAAGGTTATGAAACAGGGCAAGTGTGCCTTAAGTCGATATCGGCACTCTTTCCTCGGCATTAGCCATCGGGCCAATACCTAAGCAAGTGTGCCGATATCTTCCGGCACGATTGCCCTGTTAAATAACCTCTACATATTTAACGATCTGTACAAAACGATATTTTGAACGTATAAAAGATAGAATAATAATCACATTTATGTTGTAACGAGCGCTTATGGTGCTCATTACTATTATTATTGTAAAAATGACGTCATTGGGGTCTACAACAAAACATTGACCACAACTAGAGTATCATTCGGAACAACCTCGTCGATCATCCACGAAGATGTACCTCGGAAATCAGACGTAGTAGAAATACAACCAGGTTATAAGGTCCGGCGATTAACTCCCTGGCAAGTAGTACTATTATTGTTTATACATCGACGTGTAAAATCAATATTATCTAAAAAAATTGTATGCTACAGGTCGTCCACGTAAACATTGCGTATATAAGTATGGCCAGTTTATTTACACACCAATAATTAGGGGTGAATTATTTATACAATTTTATAGTTTCAAATTGGTTTGTTTACACTTGTTTTAATACACATGTTTATAAAACATTTACAAAGAAGATATACAATATTTAAAATAAACATTGAATATCAAAGTGGTGTGTTTAAATCAGCAAAATGCAGTTCATGCATCAACGTATTCAACTATATAGTAGAAAAGTCCATTATTTAAAGTACAATAACACGCATGACCTAGAATACGACCTGTTGTTTATTAATTAGCTAAAAAACAACATTCAGAAGTCATAGAAAAAGGCCACAGACTGTTTCTTTATACATAGAAACACGCCCATTTGTCATTTTCATGTCAACATTTAATAATAACCTTGTTACACGTTTATCTCATCATCACATCTGAACAACGTCTCACACGTAGTATTTCTGTGCAGTTCAGATTACATTACTACAGAAACTAACTTCGTAGATCTACTTTTTCACCTTATGATATCCGAGATTTATCTGCATAGAAGATCGCCGAGGTAAGTCCGATGGTAAAGTTATAACTTCCTCGATCGACCTCCCTCAAAATGCCAATATTTTTGCGACAAAACTATTTTAATGGTTTCATATTGTTTGCATATTTTAAATATGAGAAGCAATGCATTACACTGAAGTGACCCAGGTGCATAGAAATTCATTTTATGTATTTTTGAATTTATTTTTGTTTATCATAATACTACATTTTGACCATGGCACTCTTCCTGTCTTCGATTATAGGAGGTTGGATTTAAAACATTATGAATTTTTCGAAAGGGTAATAAGTACAGAATTGTATGAAATGGACATAGCAAATTAATCCATTTTAAAGTGTACATGTATTCATTAATATTTTTTTCAAGATGAAAGAAATATTAAATCGTTTTCAATATAGTTATTTCATTAAATATAGGGTGGCGAGACAGGATAGAGCGCCATGATCGTGCGACCACATACACGACTCATGCAGGTTGTTTCGTCATCTCACGATGACGAACGCAGAAAACAAAGCGTTTGACCAAGTACTAGCAAAACATCAACAGCTCTGGTAACCATGCCAAATTTCCCTTCTCTAAGAAAAAGGAATGACTTGGTGTTTGGGAACGACCAGAGCCAGTAAAATGCTTCGCCAAAAAACGCTTGACAAAGTGAACAGGCAAAACTGTTCTGTTTCTTACAAGAACGTCTATGGGTCTATATACAAAATATTAATTACAAGGTTTTCAGTTAAATAATAGCGCTGTGCATAAAATTATTAGTATGTCAAATAAATCGTACATGGGATTATTTTACTTGAAATTTCATAACTATCATTAATGCGTTTTTTACCAATCACAATTTAATTGCTTTTTTTGAATTTGATAGTGCAGTTTATTTGTATTTGATAACAACTCACTAAATTTAGGATTCATCTTTCAAAATTATCTTCCCCATATTTAATGTCCTTTTTACAGTATTTAACGATTGTTACATGCTCTGTTTTTAGGACCCAAATAGCTCAGTCGGCTAAAGGGAAGGATAGGAAATAAGCATATGACATGAAAAGTTCAAGAGGTGGCTGGTTCGAAACCTAGCAAATGCATAAATTTTTATTTTTATATTTTATTTTTTATTATATATCTATATTTTATAATATACATATTTACGTATTAAGAGGTAGCATTGACATATTGAAATATATAATCTTATGAATATTGTAAAATGAATAGTGTTATGTTTACGTTTATTATGGTTACTTTAAGCTGTACATGTATTAGACCGTACATTACTTTATAACGAAATTTTTATGGAAATATAACTTTAAACCATCAATACTTGGATTTTACCAATGGCTGAACGATGCCTAATTTTATGCTGTAGTAGGCGGAATAAAGATCGCAGAAAATTTTAGTTCATAAAACATGAAAGGTACATAATTACATTAAAGTATATCATATAAAAGGTGGGTTGCTCTCAAGACTGTAGTAACTCGCTCTTTAATCCAAAGCTCTTACTTCAGTCTTGCGGGCAACTCAGGAAATAAACCTACAATCATACTGATAAAGAGGACATTTTTTATATAAACGTAAGATATGACGTAATGAGCAGACGTAAATATCTATTCCGTAATTAACAACAGTTTATGTTAATCACTCTATTACGATTTCCCAGACAGAAAGTAATACGTTGCTTACAAATATGGAAGTTGCACTCGAGCTGTTAGATCATATGTAAACATGACTTAGCTAAATGATGTACTATTTCAATTATTGTTAATCATGATATACATCTTATAAATTAATGCATTCATTATCACTGATGAGCATCATATCTCTTGTGAGATTCGGTTCATCAGTGGAACCCTATATAAACCATGTTAAGCGGGTCATTAGGAGGTCATTGTTAGGTAGTCACTATGAGAAGTTATTGTTAGGAGAGAGTAACGTTAGGGCTGTGCGAGCGCCCTTGCGGGCTGCTCGCACCATAGTTATTATTATTATTTGTACAATCATTTCTTAGTTAACACTGGACTTATAAAATTATACTTATTATTATGTGTACAACTTTACGATCACGGACCTATATTAAATGTCACTATCCAAAGACGTTGTGTTGTTATTATTATATCCCGAAGTGTTAGTGACAATGTACATCGCGTTCAAGTATTACGTTACAAGTATTTAAGTGGAACCGGGACAACTACGTTACACACTTTGTTTAGTAATTACGTTACAAAGATATCTTTATAACATTGTAGATCTACATTATAAATATAATGATAAAACAATAATGATAAAAAGTCATTCTTTTTCATTTAATATATTCCTTATTTCCACAGAATATAATTCAACCTATTTTCTCACAATTCGTAGGAACTCAGGTAAAACAATATTAGTTGAGTAGCCAAAACTGCATTGTTTGGACAGTGAACAACAATGGATAACAAGTCATGTCTCTGAAATAGACAAGCGCCCCTAAATAGCTAGCCCAAGCCTTTGTACGGCTATTCTCCCTCCTACCAATGATTTTTAATTATGTAGGGCAGTTGTCAGTTTCTGACGATGTGTGTACTTAGAAGTTGGTTAAAAGCTAAATCCAGAGATTTAACCTTTCCAGGAGGAGTGAGTAGGTTGACTGACCGTCGTCATATGACCTATACAATGTGTTGCCACGGCGTTAAAACCAACAAACAATCAAACAAACAAGCATGATATATTAAAAAGTATTATTATAAACTATAATAAGATGTTGGTTTCTGTTAGAACATGGAACCGTGAATACGAAATAAAATACAATACCACATGTTAACCGAACAGAGTAACTGAAAACGACCGATAATATTTGAAATTTTTGACTAAGTTATCATTTGGAACAACCTCGGCGATCATCTACGAAGATATACCTCGGAAATCAGACGTTATAGAAATACTACCAGTCTATAAGGTCCGACGAATAACTGCCTGGCAAGTTGTTTATACATCGACGTGTAAAATCAATATTATTAAAAATGTGTATGCTAGATTACTAATTAGCTATACAAACAACATTCAGAAGTCATAGCAAATGGCCCTGGACTGTCTCTATATACATAGAAACACGTCCAATTGTCATTTGCATGTCAGCATTTAATAATAAACTTGTTACACGTTTATCTCATCATCACATCAGAACAACGTCTCACACGTCGTATTTCTGTGCAGTTCAGACTACATTACTACAGAAACTAACTTCGTAGATCTACTTTTTCACCTTATGATATCCGAGATTTATCTGCATAAAAGATCGCCGAGGTAAGTCCGATGGTAAAGTTATAACTTCCTCGATCGACCTCTCTCAAAATGCCAATATTTTTCCGACAAAACTATTTTAATGGTTTCGTATAGTTTGCATATTTTAAATATGAGAAGCAATGCATTACACTGACGTGACCCGGGTGCGTAGAAATTCATTTTATGTAATTTTGAATATATTTTTGTTTATCATAATACTGCATTTTGACCATGACACCCTTCCTGTCTTCGATTATAGGGGGTTGGATTTAAAACATTATGAATTTTTCGAAAGGGTAATAAGTACAGAATTGTATGAAATGGACATAGCAAATTAATCCATTTTAAAGTGTACATGTATTCATTAATATTTTTTTCAAGATGAAAGAAATATTAAATCGTTTTCAATATAGTTATTTCATTGAATATAGGGTGGCGAGACAGGATAGAGCGCCATGATCGTGCGACCACATACACGACTCATGCAGGTTGTTTCGTCATCTCACGATGACGAACGCAGAAAACAAAGCGTTTGACCAAGTACTAGCAAAACATCAACAGCTCTGGTAACCATGCCAAATTTCCCTTCTCTAAGAAAAAGAAATGACTTGGTGTTTGGGAACGACCAGAGCCAGTAAAATGCTTCGCCAAAAAACGCTTGACAAAGTGAACAGGCAAAACTGTTCTGTTTCTTACAAGAACGTCTATGGGTCTATATACAAAATATTAATTACAAGGTTTTCAGTTAAATAATAGCACTGTGCATAATTAATTAGTATGTCAAATAAATCGTACAAGGGATTATTTTACTTGAAATTTCATAACTATCATTAATACGGTTTTTACTAATCACAATTTAATTGCTTTTTTGAATTTGATAGTGCAGTTTATTTGTATTTGATAACAACTCACTAAATTTAGGATTCATCTTTCAAAATTATCTTCCCCATATTTAATGTCCTTTTTACAGTATTTAACGATTGTTACAGGCTCTGACCTTTTTATCTGTATATATTATTAAGTACATAACTTTATTTGTTCTTGTGTTTTACAATGTTGTATTTTATAGTGGCCCTGATAAGTAGGTCGTCCAAAGTCGGAATATACACGCGTTTGAAAATATCTCTTACACTTATTTTTAAAATTTTTAGCTTTTAATTCTAATTGCTGAGTGGGTCGTGTACGTAATAGCATTGTCATCTAAGACTAAGTCTATGAAATTATTATTACTATTAGTTTTATTATATACATGTATTAGATTATTGTAACACAGTTGACACCCCCTTTTACCCCCATATGTGCAATAAAGTGATCTGAATTAAGTTAAATTTTTAAACATAGATTAGATTTTACAATGATATATAGTTTATATAGGCAAATTTTATAAGTGCATAACAGCCCTTTTTAGGGCTACTCACGCCAGAGAAGCTTATGACCGGCCCCTTCCAGGGCCTCATATTTGCCATTTAATAAAGTAAAAATTTTTAAACATAGATTATCTTTTTAATATAGTTGATAATGGTAAAAGTTATAAGTGCATAACAGCCCTTTTTAGGGCTTCTCACACTGGAGAAGCTTATGCACGGACCCTTCTAGGGCCACATATTTACCATTTTTATTTTTTAAGATAGTGTATATATATATATTTTTAAAACAGAGCAATTCTTTTAACTCCAAGTTAAATAAGCGCTATTATGTGTATAACAGCCCTTTTCAGGGCTTCTCAAGTTGAGAAGATTATACACTGCGCTTTTTAACTCGCCCTACCCCCCTTTTTGTTCCCCCCTCTTCTCTTAATATAGTCAAATCACTTAATATAAGCGAGTAGTGTTGGTTTGGCCCTTTTCAGGGCCCTCAATTTATAGAGAAAACCAACACAGCCCTTTTCAGGGCTACTCGTCCAACTTTTAAATTAGTAGGCAGAAAATAGTAAATACTCGCCTGAAGCCTATGGCATATAGGCGAGTCAAAAGAAATACTTCACTACTGACCTTTAGGACCCAAATAGCTCAGTCGGCTAAAGGGAAGGAACGGAAATAAGCATATGACATGAAAAGTTCAAGAGGTGGCTGGTTCGAAACCTAGCAAATGCATAAATTTTTATTTTTATATTTTATTATATATCTATATTTTATAATATACATATTTACGTATTAAGAGGTAGCATTGACATATTGAGATATATAATCTTATGAATATTTTAAAATGAATAGTGTTATGTTTACGTTTATTATGGTTACTTTAAGCTGTACATGTATTAGACCGTACATTACTTTATAACGAAATTTTTATGGAGATATAACTTTAAACCATCAATACTTGGATTCTACCAATGGCTGAATGAAGCCTAATTTTATGTTGTAGTAGGCGGAATAAAGATCGTAGAAAAGTTTAGTTCATAAAACATGAAAGGTACATAATTACATTGAAGTATGTCATATAAAAGGAGGGTTGCTCTCAAGACTGTAGTAACTCGCTCTTTAATCCAAATATCTTACTTCAGTCTTGCGGGCAACTCTGGAAATAAATAGATTATATGTTCTGTATTGTTGTTATGATCATAATTTTGTATAAATCAGTTTCACAAGTATTGTTTTGTTATGAATTTGAAACACATTCAGGTGTGTCAAATATGTAAATCTTCACGGACCCAACAATTTTCATCAATTTTCATCATACATGAATAAGCCTGGAAAACGTTCAGTTAGTCTGTTTATGTAGTAAAAGTATTGTGATAATGTGAAATGCATTCAAATTAATTCAATGATTACGTAAATCGTTATTATTTCAATTTATGTTCCGTAACAAGCTCACTATGCTACGTAACGAAATGAATTTTCATTCTTAATGAAAGAGACATCAACATTTTTCTTTCCACTTAAATAAATGAGTCAATGGAAGTAAGATTAATTGTAAAATTGAAAATCTGAAAGTCATCCATCACAAATTTTTCAGATTTATGCTTCATCCTGTACCTGCACTAAAATATGTTTTTCTTACACACATACCGTAACTGTTAGTGCTAAGGCCTAATTTTGCTTTTAACATGCTCAAGCGATCAAAAGAGGAATATCGAAAACAAAAACAGTTTGTTTCTTCCATAAATTATATCATATAGCATGTGAAATACTTGTTACGCAAAATAGCCGTTACGGAGCACAGGGGTTTCGTAAGAGTTTCCCTCAATAAATATAGAAGTAACAATAAATGTGGGCGTAACTTGCACTTGATCACACCAATGTACAGTGGCAAACAACAATTCGATGTAAAAACACCTATATTGTCGCTAGCAACTGCCCTATGCTCGTTATGGAAGCATTGTTGAACCTCATTTTTCACAACCCGTGTTTTTCACAACTTGTGAAACTTGCTAAAGCCCTCGGGCCAATACCTAAGCAAGTGTGCCGATATCTTCCTTAAGGCGCACTTGCCCTGTTTAATAACCTATACATATTGAGCAAAGTTGCCATTTTGAACCTCGTTTTTCACAAACCGTGTTTTTCACAACCTGTAAAAATTACGATCGTGGTTTTTTTCCACGTTTATTACAATCTGTTTTGTTATAAAAACCCTAATTATATTAAAGATTTATTATTAACGGGTTGGTAAGTTGAGCCAATTTTGTAATAACTCGTTTGCAATAAAATATGACAACTTGTTTTTCTGTCGAAATCTTCAAATTAACATGGCAAAATGTAAGTATTTTGTCTATTTGAGAATTAATGTTTGCTCGTTTAGCATTATTTTCTTTTTTTACTATTAATTTAAAGTATTAAACTATATTTTATAATCAAACTAATACAACTAGAAACTTTATCACATTTTGGGTTTTATACAAAATGCGTCTGTATGTTTGTAATAACCCGTTATGTAATAATTATTACAATTCGGGTTATTATTACAAAACGGGTTGTAACAAACTTTGAACCTCATTTAAAAAAAAACTACTACAAAAAAATACATGTGTGAAAAATGCGTTAATACCAAAAAACTCAAGTTTTTCAATCACTTTTTTCGTCACATTTGAAGTAGTGAAAAAAGCGTTTCTATGCTTGTATGAATTTTGTATGCTAACGTGTTTTTCACACAAGTTGTGAAAAAATGCGTACGTGTTTATCACAAGTTGTGAAAAACACGGGTTGTGAAAAATGAGGTTCAACAAAACTAATTAACTGTGAAATAGCATTTACAAGTAATTGGCGTTAAGGACAGCAAGATCAACTGGTTGTACAATTATTGTTTATTTTTGTCTCCAAGTTTTAAAACGACGTAAGTGAACTTACATGTAGTTAGAATAGAACAATAGCATTTCTTGCTTAGAATAGAATAAATATCAAACATTAATCTGAATGAAGCACCATGATGCATCATCATTGGCATTGTGAGGTAATGATATTTATTGTTGCAACAAATGCAAATTTTCTACATTTTATTCCGGTTCATTGCATGCATCAACTACGTACTTAGAAAAAAATACATTTAGTAAAGTATCATAATGAGAATATCTTGATTTAACTCCTCAGTGTAACGATGTAAAAACTAATGGATCTCAAAGGGAAAACTGAGAAATAATTAAAGAGATACTTGATTCATTATGCGATATATTGTCATTATTCAATCAATCTATGATTTATAAATAATATTGTTTTCAAACATTCCATTTTAACAAATCAAGCAATAAGTGTCGATATTCATCTTATACATAATCCTCAAATGATTCAAGTTTATGCGTTTCGTAATAACATTACACCACGAATGTATATAGCATCACGTGATTAGGTTCATGCGCTTTCAATAAACTGGTCTTTTTACCCAGTAAATAGATTTTTATTGAAGTTCTAAAATATCGGCTGGCGTTAGGACAAACTTATGTCTTTTTGCAATATTGTGTATACGATACCCGGTGTATACTAGTTTAAAAATTATAAGCGTGCAGCGTGTTACTCCGAACGTTCCGAAACGTTCCAAAACGTTAGGGTCAGGACAACTCAACCAAAAGACAACTCAATCCAAGAAAAATCAGAAAAGTCAATACCTTACTAACGGTTTGAGTTATCCAAACTTTGGGTTGAGTTATCTATAGGTTGAGTTGTCTACGGGTTGAGTTGCCCCGTACCGTTAACGTTTGCTAACAGTCGTTACTGAACACGCTGCAGGTCCAAATATTCTTCTTCTTCTCCTTTTTTTTTAACGTCGCATTCAACGCATATATAGGTCATATACACGACACCAGTACTAACTTACCCTACCACGAGGCCGACAACTCATGTATAGGGTATGACCTGCCGCGACCGGGTTTCAAACCCGTGATCTCCGGATTCGAAGTCAGACATGCTAACCACTACGCCACTGCCCCAAATATTCTTCAAACATGTTAAATTTTGATGTTTTTAAATGAACTTTGATATAATATATATGTCGCTATTAATTTCACAACTAATATACAGTTTATTATAAACCGTCAATGTTCTTATATTTATTACAAATAAACAATAGAAATAGTTACTAAGACGTGTCTTCAATGTTTTTTCTATGAAAGATATCAGACAAAATGCAAATTTATTTTAGATAATTTTCGACATATCGCATAAACACCATCTCAAAATTTCCAGAAAACTTGTATTTTTACTAGAATTTATTCTTCAGCTGCTCGTGCATGTGTGACCCAGGCTTTGATATAATTCTCAAGAAAGATGCATTGTTTTCTAGCGCATATCTTAAATGAATTATAATATTTTTCCATGTCTTTTGTTATAATCTGTACATAAATACTAAATAATTTACTAGGTATGTATTATATGTTTTGTGTCAGAAGCCGGTGACCTATATCTCAATATACGAATGTTTATTTGTGCTGTTATTTAGACGAACCAGGAAATACCTAGAAGGCCATGTTCACATCTGAGGGCTTATTTAAGATTTGAGGTACTTAAGTACAGTGTACTTTATTCTGTAATAATCGGACTCTGGGTTGCTTTACATTGGCGATTTCTGTAAAAGAGTTTTTGTGTTAAGGCAGTTTCATCACCTCTCTAAGGGCGGTGTTTGATACAGAATAATGCACAAATGTGAAGTGTGAATGTTTGGGCGTACGAGGCACGTGACAGCTAGTATGACTAGTCGTATTTCATTGTTCAGGCATGATATTTCAGTTTAGCTTATATAGATTTGCTAATGCAATATACTTGTATACAATCATTTGGAACTCCTTGGCCATTCGCTACAAATAACCTCGGACATATTTAGGCGCCATTTTGAAACTACCGGTGTTGAAGTAAACAAATACACGATCGTTTAGACGATGAGTGATGTTTCGTTTTAGTCAGTAAATTTGAAATAACACAGTTCATGATATCGCTGAACAATATTTGGTTCAATATATAGCATAGAAATATGTTTTGACAAAGATCTGTGTGTATACTTCAAGAACTATTTTGCATAACCGTTACGTGCTTCGCTTGTGATTCGTCTCGCGTAGGCAGTAAAAACCCAAGCCGAAAACAATTAAACAAAACCACGTATACACGTTCGTGATATCATAACTTGACCGCTTTATCTCCAGGTAGCTTTTATAAAAATGAAAACGTCATAGCAAAGATGACATGCGTAATAAAATGAGAACGGCAAAGAAAATATTACTTGCGTTATAAAAATTTAATGAGAACGGCTTAACAAATATTACATGCGTAATAAAATGAGAACGGCTTAGCAAAGATTGCATACGTAATATATGAGAACAGCTTAGCAAAGATTACATACGTAATATATGAGAACGGCTTAGCAAAGATATATGCGTAATAAAATGAAAACGGCATAGCAAAGACGACCCTCGAAACGTAAGGTATACAGTCAATCATCTGTATCAACAAGACAAGTTTCAAAACAATTAGCTCGAGTAAAAGGAGTGACTTTGTTCGAAAGGTTATTACGCTGAAGCGGTGATAATTAGTTTTGCATTAGTTTGGATCCCATCCTTTTGTTTAATATACTAGCAAGAAACTGTATCTAAAACTCAATTGTTTGATACCAGTATACGGACAAGTGGGGTGTTTATAAAATAAACTATCGTAACTAGTTCATAGATTAGCTAAAAGACTACAGTAGTAAATAAATTGAACTAATTTTAGAAATTCAACACCAGACTAATGATCGAAAGTCTAATCTCATAGAATGTCATAAGATATTTTTCTCGTAAAACCTAATTGATATTTTGTCTTAAAGTGAAGCATATTGTCTGTTACAAGTGTATTCATACATGACCTGTTTTATGTTATTCCAGATTTATTTCATCATCATGTGTCATGTTTATATTTCCACGTGGCGTGATGATAACGTAACCCCACTTCTGTTTAATCGAGATAAAATGGTGACAAACTTTGGCGTGTCAGCAGCTATTTTAGCTGTTAATTGCTACAATAGCTAGTACTAATATTTCAATATAGTATCGACTAAATCAAGTACATTCTGTTTATATAGGCAAGACCTTGAAAAAGGAAAAGTGCTTATTATGTGTACCTAATGACTCACATACAATAGCTGCATTAAGTAGATGTCTCTGTTTCCCTCATTAACTTGTGATAGAAGTATGAAGGTAAAATATATGTATGTGTAGAAATTGTGATTCAGAATATTTTTTGTACAAAATAAAAAAAATCAGTATAAATTGTTCATCACATTATTTTTGTTCCTGGCCAACATGAACTCCCAATAAATCTATTTTTTCAATGAAAACTACCAATTCCAATTCCAAAACAAACAAAAAGTACTTGCAACTATTTTTAAGTTGATTAACTTATAGGAGAAAAATGAAATTGTGATTAATTTACAAAGGGTATCCATGACAAGCACTTTTTGTATTAATTTATAATTTAACCGTTAAAATTATGCCCTACCCTGAGCGATACATAACAATGATCTTAATCACGTGTTTGTCATAACCAGTCAGAGATATTGCGATCACTAAACGAGTGAAGCAGTACATAACGTTAAGTACTGACAACGACGACAAGCATTTCATATTTAATGGATGTAAGTGTTACACAATTTGTCCCTATGTGACTATCAAGGTAATGCATTTCTGTTGTTGTTAGATACACAACTAGTATTCTCAGGGTGAAAACGCGGACACCATTCTCATAAATTTTCGATGATAATTGATGTTAACTTGTTGTGATCACCAAGTCAATCCTATGGTACTATCATTTATGTCTATTTCCTATAATGGATGTACCTGTTATATGATATAATTGATAAATTCAGTCTGTTTGGCTAATTTCAAACGGCGTTGGTAATGTATACGTCATGTACTATGGCTACTATGAGGTAGTCATGCTAATTTTGTAATTCTGCTGTTGAACTATGATGTCAAGCTCCTTGAAGTCATTAATCTCACAACAAGTGTCTGACTGAATTGTTCTAGAATTATTAGATTAACAGAGAACTTCAAGAACAGTAAACTGCTTTGGTTTTTAAGATAGAATACAGAATATATTTTTTTATGATACAATACATTGATAAGCTAAATCTCCATTTAAGCTAAGACATATAAGGGGAGGTCTTCACCTCTAACTCAAAGTACTGCTTTGTTATGTTCTATTTTCATGTACTTTCTATTCTGTTCTATTCCAAACACTATATTTTGTTCTGTCCTGTTCAAAATCATGATTCAAGTCCAAATGTCGTACTTTTTTATCATTTAAATGATCAGTCAAATACTGGATTCCAAGCACATGTTAATACTTTCTTTGTTCTAAACAAACATCTACCTGTAACAAGATTCTATACATTGATTTCACTAGATGGAGTGTTTAGAAAAAGACATTATATCTTAGACATCTCTCTTTTCTTCTGGTCAAGCCGCCCGGCTAGCTCAGTGTAATACGCAAGTGCACTGATCGAGGGATCGTGGATTCGATTCCCGGGCTACATGTAGGCATACTTTCGTGGAGCTTGATCATGAAATTATTTCTACGGCCATTTTCCTCCTACCAATGATTTTTAATTATGTAGGGGAGTTGTCAGTCACTGACAAAATAATGCGCTTAGTAGTTGGTTAACAGATAAATCCAGAGATTTATCCTTTCCAGGAGGAGTGAGTAAGTTGACTGACCGCCGTTATACGACCTGTACAATGTATACAATGTGTTGCTACGGCGTTAAACCCAACAAAAACAAATAAACATCTTGGTCAATTGAAGCTCAATCCTGGTAAACCTAACATTGCTCTGTAGCAAAATTGTGCATAGAATCTATGTGTTGAAATAAACGAGAATTCCCACCATGTGCTTATACTCAAAACAGACAATGACACAACCAGAACCGAGGACCCTTACATTACTTCCAAATACAATTCCTTCTATAATACATTTATTAGGCTGTATATAGCATTGTCAAAGTATCGTAACAATGTAGATTCCAAGCAAAGGCATGTGCTTACTCGTATTTATAGACATGCTCATGACTGTACAAGGGATAAACATGGTGTTTCTTATTTCATGTAAATGCATATCATTTCCAAGCAAATCTTCTGATTTTTTAAGTAAAACCAGTTTTCTATAAGTTATAATAGCATAATTATTTCCAAGCACGAGCATGTGCTTGTACTACATACCGACAACCAAAAAATCAGTACCAGGGAATCTAACATTCTAAGTACAATTTCAAATTGTCTATTTCTCAATTTTTCTTTTTGGTATATTCAGTTGAAATTAACAATTGTAAACCTGCAGTACAGGCATGTCCTTGTTCGTACATTTAAACATGCACTACACTGTACAGGGGATCGCTTTGTTATATTTAAATGAACCTGCATTTCTTCAAATGTTCCGTAAAGTTCCGTTCAGTGTTATAAAATGTATTACAACGCTTTCGATTTTCTAAACTTTTACTACCAACACGGGTATGTGCGTATTCTGAACATACAGATATCTATATAAGGGGTAAAATGTTGGTGATTAATTATCGTGTAATTTCTATATCTGGCCAATTGACGTAATCGACATTACTTATTACTTAGTTTTTCACTTAGAATATCCTTCCGTCGTCCACGATCCTCCTGTTTTTGTCTGCAAGTCTTCAAATTTCCAATTAATTCCAGTTCAGCTATATATTGTATGTTCTGATCACAATCACATGTATAACACCTAAAACAGACATGTGCTTTTACTAAATTGATACAAGAACTCAACTGCACCAGGAGTCATACAGCAACATATTGTCTTCTTTACTTCCATTTATTGGTATTATTATAAGTACACACATGTTCCGTTCCTTTGTGTAGAAGATGAGTGCACTGTTTTTAATCAGATTGAAACAAAGATATAATAGAATGGTTTTATGATAAAAAAATGGAATGATAATATTGTATTATATTGCAAAAAAGTCGGTTTTGATTATTGCAGCGTTGTGTAAGTAAACTGTGATGGGACACACTTTACAAAACAAATAATTTAATAATATCATTAAACAGAGGTTTATTCTGATGTAATATTCAACCATGTGATTTAAATCGGTAAAAACCTTAAAACCTTAAACTTTTTCATTTGATGAAACGCCTATTTCTATATTACATATTCAATGGCGTTGTACAAAAAGATAAATTATGAAAAATAAATGAGTAAAAACTCTCCACCATAAATACATAGTGTATTTACAATAACATAATGTAAATGCAAAACAGTATACATAGCTCTTTTTCGATGGTCGTATTGATGTTAAACCAATAAAAAATATTCATGATTTAAAACTTTAATGGCATTTAAACAGACAAGTTAGATCATACGTCAAAGTTTCATACAAGAAATGTTAGGTTTACCAACTTTTATTTAATCACGATGCAGACGAATCGTTTCATGACATGTACTTCAGGCAGATCGTGTCTTGCTGCACTGGTATAGGAAAGGTTTTGCTATAAGGCAAGCACATAACCGTGTCAGGTTCCAGAATGACCACCTAGCTTATTAGAGATCTTTTTGTCACTCAAAGACCTAACATTCATATTGAAACTTAACCTCTAGCAACTACATGTGCAAGTAGAAACTTGATACTAACACCAGGCAATACATGGTGTCGTGATTGCATTGTTGTCCTTGTAGGTACTTACGTGGTAGCAGAATCAAAGTGACTCCTAACACAGACAAGTGTCTGTTCTCAGGTAATCAAAGCCAGTGAATGTGCTATATTGCTACATATCAAAGTCATGTAGTCAGGTGATACATAGGTTTGTAATTTTATTATTAGCGATCTATGTAGGAGCAGTAAACCAGTGGTGGGACGCGTGCTTCAGGATCTAGTGGTCCTGGGTTCAAATCCCACTGGGGTCACTGCTAATTTCCTAGAGCAAGAAATTTACCTGCGATTGTTTCACTCCACTCAGGTGTTATAGGGTACCTGCCGTGGTGGTATAATTTCGTTGCGCCAATTTGTCGGCTTTACTAAGAGGAGTAAAACACTCCCCAAGGAGATTGATAGATAGATACCAGTAGCCGGATGACCAGGGGTATTAGCTGTAAAGTCGGCTAACGAGCAAAAACATGAAACTTAGACCATTTTTTAAACTTTACTACTTTATCTGTATCAAAGAATCCTAAGTGAAAGCTAAAGCAACTCATAGACAGATAATCTTATCACCATATTGCTTATTTGCCTTGATTGTTATCCATTTAAAAACACGGGTCAAAGGAAACTTGACTCCGGGCACAAACATGTGTTTGTAATTTTACAACTAACCCATAACAGTGTGCAGAATGGTGTGATGCTGATGTTGGTGCCATATTGTTTTCTATAATTAATCCATTTCAAAGCTTATGAGGTCAACGCAGTTTGTTTCAACGCTGTCATTTGCTGAAACAAATAAAAAACTAGTCAATATCTGTTAAGATGTTCTTCAGCTACAACTAATTGTGCTAATGTATGCTTTACTTGCTTGCAATTTTAAAAGTTCCAATGGTTAACTGCAGCATGACCCACAGTGCAGACATGTGGTGATATAGATATAATACTAGTCCATTGGTTTTGAAGCCTTCATATTGAAGCATCTACAAACGACATTTCTTGAACATTTAAATCCTTTTTGTCTTAAGGTATAAGGTATCATATTACCACATGTTCATAATCTTACTTCAATTGCTTGCTCCATGTTTACAGGCATTATACTTGTAGTTTAATACAATATAATTCCTAGCATATGCATGACCCAAAACACTTATTCTCACCAAATGTTCCTGGATTTTCTTTTCGTGTTACCTAACAGAATATCCCAAATTTACGCAATATTGACTCCCAGTACAGACATGTGCTTGTCCTATATGACAACAAGCTCAAAACTGTACAAGGAACAACTGTTGTTGTTGTTGTTGATTATGTTAACATGACTTCATGTTTCATTTTGATGCTTGCACTCCAACACAAGGTTACTGTTACAGTAGTTAAGGCAATATGCTAGGCATGTGCTAGTACTGATAGAAAACTAGCCCATAATTGTATCAGGTGTCCTATTGTTGCATATTAAAGTCATAAGTTCTTGCTGATCTTTCTTGTTCTTCATGTTTGTTCTCCATTTTCAAGTTTTTTGCAGTCCCAATTAGGACTCCCAACACGGACATTTGCTTGTAATAATTGACAACAAGTTTTATTGTACCAAATGTCATATTTCGACATGTTTAAAAAACGCCCGGCTAGCTAAGTTGGTAGCACGCAAGGCTATTGATCGAGGGGTCGTGGATTCGATTCCCGGGCGGGGCATACTTTCGTGGAGCTTGGTCATGAAATTATTTCTACGACCAATCTCCCTCCTACCAATGATTTTTAGTTATGCAGGGTAGTTGTCAGTCACTGACGAAAGAAGTCGCTTAGGAGTTGGTTAACAGCTAATTTCAGAGATTTATCCTTTCCAGGAGGAGTGAGTAGATTGACTGACCGCCGTTACATGACCTATACAATGTGTTGCTACGGCGTTAGACCCTGCAAACAAAAAATCTCCATGTTTAAATGATTTTTCTGTTTGTCTGGCTTGTACTTCCTTCTTAAGCTTTTGAGGACCGAAGCTCTATATTTTTGTTGCTTGCCCCTCCCCCCCCCCGTATAAAGACATTGCTTTTAACAGCAACATAATTCCCTACATAGGTATGTGGTCGATCTCGTACTTTATATCATAACTATACCAGGTCTAATATTGCCATATATTTTAGTCATTTTTCCTTTCTCTCGTATTCCTTTCAGTGTTCATTCAGATGATACAACATTAAATCTCAGTACAGACATGTGTTTGTACTTATTGATTTCACTTCCTTTCCAAGTTAGATGCAGACAGCAACATCACTCTCAGTACAGACATGTGCTAGTACTTATAGAAAACTAGTCCATAACTGTACCAGGTGTCATATTGTCGAACGTTTAAATCCTATTTCTTGCTGTTCTTGCTTGCTTTTCATTTTTAAGTTGTTTTAGGCAATATGAATCCCAGCACAGACATGTGCTAGTACAGATAGAAAACTAGTCCATAACTGTACCAGGTGTCATATTGTCGCACGTTCAAATCCTATTTCTTGCTTTTCTTGCTTGCTCTTCATTTTAAGTTGTTTTAGGCAATATGAATCCCAGTACAGACATGTGCTAGTACAGATAGAAAACTAGCCCATAATTGTACCAGGTGTCATATTGTTGTACGTTCAAATCATATTTCTTGTTTGCACTTCATTTTTCAGTTGTTTTATGCAGTATGACTCCTAGTACAGACATGTGCTAGTACCGATATAAAACTAGCCCATAATTGTACCAGGTGTCATAATGCTACACATCTAAGTGATTTTGCTTTTCTTCGTGATAGTAGTTCCTTTATAAGTTTGAAGTTTGCCACTTGACTGACAGCTCAGGTTTGTGCTAGTTCTGTATATCAACAGTTCAATAACTGTAAAATGTATCACTTTTATGATATCATTGATATGTATGTCACTTTAATTGTCCTTGTAATTATGATTCCCAGCCCATGCATGTGCTTGTATTTATCAAAGAACAAGCTCATTACTGTACCAGGTAGTATACAGCTTGATATTTCTTTTATAAGGCTTTTTTTCTAAATTACCCCCATTTAAAAAACTGTTATAAATAGCAACCTGAATGCCAGCAAATGCATAATCTAACCCATAACTCTACCAAGTGACTTATTTGATATTTAAGTCAATTTTCTTATCCCTCAGGTCTATTTCAGCGTACGTTTTATGATACAATATTGACTCCCAGTACAGACATGTGCTTGTGCTTATTGAAAACAAGCCCATTACTGTACCAGGAATCATAATTGTGATGATTTCTATTGTATTGTGTCTTCTATTCTTTGCACTTGTAAGTGTCTTAAGCGAAGGCAACATAACTCACGGACATGTGCTAGTACTGATTGAAAACTAGAGCATAATTGTACCAGGTATTATATTGCTACACGTTCACGTCGCATTATTGCTTGTACTCCTTTCTGAAACTTCATTTTCAAATTATTGTTGCCGACAGCAATATAACTACCATCACAGCAGGTCTGTGCTAATACTGATAGACAACTACATGTAGTACATTTCTGTACCAGGTGTCATGATGCGACATGTTAAAGTGATGTTTCTACGTTTCATGCTTGTAGTTCCGATATAAGTCTTTAATATGCAACTTGACTGGCAACTCAGGCATGTGCTAGTTCTATTTACCAACTAGAAAATAAATGTTCTAGGTATCAACCTGTCAATATCCATGTCAAATTGATTGCTTCAACTATTGTAATTATTAATGTGCTAGTAAATATCGTAATTTGCCAATAGCTGTCACTATTTTCCTATTGCTTATGATACATAGGCTTCAGATAGTTCTGTCATGTGGTCGCTAAGCATGATTGTAATTCTATTTAAAAAATCCCTCTGTTGTTAACAGCAAAATAGTTACCTTGCAGAGGCATGTGCTTGTATTCATAGCCAAACCTCCAATAACTGTGCCTGGTAACATGGTGCTTGATATTCTAAGCTAAGTCTTGCTATTCTTGTTAACTTTCTGTTTATACACACTGTTGTTAACAGCAACATGATTCCCAGCTAAGACATGTGTTGGTCCCGCATACATATTTATTTGTTTTTTTGACAACGAGGCCATAATTTTGATTATCATGTCTCAGTCTAGCCCATAATTCAACCAGATGTCATATTACCAGATGCTTCATCTCTGAACCGCTCAACAATATCTTGATGTAACGAAATATAGACTCCCCCATAGATAAGTATTTGTTTTACTTGACAACAAGCCAATAATTTTGATAATCATGTTATCATGTTACATTATCTTGTTACATTATGTTACTTCTTATCCAATCTTATTGTAGTATAAAGCAATATAAATCCCAGCACAGACAAGTGCTTGTACTGATAGAAAACTAGCCCACAATTGTACCAGGTGTCATATTTCTATATGTTAGAATGATGTTCCCGTTCTGTCTTGTTTGTACTTTCTTTATAAGTATTTGAGGTTCGAGGCTGTATATTGTTTTCCTTGCTTGCCTTCCGTTTAAAAGACACTGTTGGTAACAGCAAGATGATTCCCAGCTGGGACATGTGCTAGAACTCATAATCCAGCCCATTCCACAAACCAGGTGTCATATTGCCAGATACGCCAAACCAATTTAAATCTATGAACCGTTCCAGAATATCTTGATTTTACGAAATATTGACGAGGCCATAATTTTGATTATCATGTCATCATTTTCTTTTATTTTGCTAGACTTCTAATCCAATGTCCCTGTAGTATAAAGCAATATAAATCCCAGTACAGACATGTGCTAGTACTGATAGAAACTAGCCCATAATTGTACCAGGTGTCATATTGCTACATGTTTGAATCTCCTTGCTTGCTTTGATGCTTGCACTCATTTCTTGTATTCCATTTTCAAGTTATTGTTGCAGTCAGCAATATAAATCCCAGTACAGACATGTGCTAGTACCGATAGAAAACTAGCCCATAATTGTACCAGGTGTCATATTGCTACACATTCAAGTCTTATTGATGCTTGTACTTCTTTCCTTCTTTCTTGTACTCCATTTTCAATTTATTGTTGCAGTCAGCAATATGACTCCCAGTACAGGCATGTGCTAGTACTTATATAAAACTAGCCCATAATTGTACCAGGTGTCATATTGCTACATGTTTAAATCTCTTTGCTTGCTTTGTTGCTTGTACTCAATTCTTGTACTCCATTTTCAAGTTTAATTGCAGACAGCAATATGATATAATGTTGTAATGATATTTCTGTTTTGAATTGTTTGTACTATCCTGATAAGTCACTAATGTTTGAGGCTGAATATTGTTTTCCATGCTCTGCTTTCGTTGAAATACACTGTTGTTAACAGCCACATGATTCCCAGCAAAGACATGTGCTAGAGCTTATACTCAAGCCCATAACTCTACTAGGTGTCATATCGCCAGATATTCTAGTCGATTTTTCACATCTCTGATTCATTCCAGAATGCCTGTAGTTGACACAACATTAATTCCCAGCACAGGCATGTGCTAGTGCTACTTGCCAACTAGCCCATCACTGTACCAAGAATCTTTATGGTGATATTTCTGTATGTTGTTTTTCTTCTCTTTCTTGTGCAAGTTTCTGTACTGAATGCAAAATAACTCCCAACACAGTGCCAAGTAACAAACTTTTACCGGATGCCTCGGCCAAAGCTCTTGATTATTCTGCAATTCTCTGTATTTGTCTTACTCGAAGTCTTTTTAAAGCTTTGTGATTAAAACAACATGACTCCCAGAACAGACATGTGCTAGTAAGAATAAAACACTAGCCCATAACTGTGCCAGGCATCATATTGCCTGATGTTCTTGTCATATAGCTTCATTTCCCTTCTTCTTTGTGGTTAAATACAATATGACTCCCAGTACAGGCATGTGCTAGTACACAAAAATCAAACTAGCCCAAAACTGTACAAGGTGTCATGTTGATAATAATTCTGGCTTGTAAGTCCTTTACGTTTTCAAGTATTAAGTGGTAATAGCCAATATGATTCCCAGCACAGGCATGTGCTTGTATAAAATAGCAACAAGCCCATAACAGTACTAGGTGTCATATTGCTACATATTTCAATCATACAATTGGTTTTCTTTGCATCTTGTGCTCTAAGGTTAAGAGTAATATGGCTCCCAGTACAGACATGTGCTAGTGCTGTAATCAAACTAGCCCATAACTGTACCAGGTAACATATTTCTGCTTCGTTTTTCGCTTTACTGTTTACATTTTGTCTTTAAGATGCATTATTCATTCACTATTGTAAAAAAGCATCGTAGTGCATATAATAGAGAAATGTGCTAGTAAAATATTTAATTATTACCTCGCTATCCAGCCAACGGCTAAATAAGTTGTGATGTATGTTCCAGTAACAAGTCTTAGTAGTTTTCCTTGTTTCGTTGCTTCAAATGTCCCGTGGTAAAAGCAAAAAAAAAATCCTAACAAAGACATGTGCTATTTATTACAAAACTATAGCATAATACAACCAGGAATCAGATCGCTCAGTGTGTTCCATGATTCATATAGCTTGATCGTGTTTATTTTTTGTGTTCCTTCCATGACAAGTCATTGAAGTTTCAAGCAATACACTCCCAGTACAGACATGTGCTAGTACTGATAGAAAACTAGCCCATAATTGTATCAGGTGTCATATTGCTACATGTTTAAATCTCTTTGCTTGCTTTAATGCTTGTACTCAATTCTTGCATTCTATTTTCAAGTTTTGATGCAGTCAGCAATATGACTCCCAGCACAAACATGTGCTAGTACTGATAGAAAACTAGCCCATTATTGTATCAGGTGTCATATTGCTATATGTTTAAATCTTATTGATGCTTGTTCTTCTTTGTTGTACTCCATTTTCAAGTTTTTATTGCAGATAGCAATATGATATAATGTTTAAATGATGTTTCTGTTTTGTATTGCTTGTACTGTCCTTATAAGTCATTAAGGTTTGAGGTTGAATATTGTTTTCCTTGCTTGGCTTCTGTTGAAATACACTGTTGTTAACAGCAACACGATTCCCAGCAAAGATATGTGCTAGAGCTTATACTCAAGCCCATAACTCTACTAGGTGTCATATCGCCAGATATTCTAGTCGATTTTCCACTTCTCTGATTCATTCCAGAATGCCTGTAGTTGACACAACATTAACTCCCAGCACAGGCATGTGCTAGTGCTAATTGTCAACTAGCCCATCACTGTACCAGGAATCTATATTGTGATTTCTATGTTTATTGTTTTTCTTCTCTTTCTTGTACTCAAGGCAAAATAACTACCAACACAGTGCCAAGTAACGAACTTTTGCCTGATGCCTCGTCCAAAGCTCTTGATTATTCTGCAATTCTTTGTATTTGTCTTACTCGTAGTCTTTTAAAGCTTCTGTGGTTAAAACCACATGACTGCCAGAACAGGCATGTGCTAGTAAGAATAAAACACTAGCCCATAACTGTGCCAGGCATCATATTGCCTGATGTTCTTTGTCATACAGCTTCATGTCTCTTCTTCTTTGTGGTTAAAAATAATATGACTCCCAGTACAGGCATGTGCTAGTACACAAATACAAACTAGCCCACAACTGTACTAGGTGTTATATTGATTAAGGTTCTGGCTTGTAAGTCCTTCACATTTCCATATATTTAGTGGTAATAGCCAATATGATTCCCAGCACAGGCATGTGCTTGTATAAAATAGCAACAAGCCCATAACTGTACCAGGTAACATATTGCTGCTTCGTTTTCCGCTTAACTGTTTACATTTTGTCTTTAAGGTGCATTATTCATTAACTATAGTTAAAAAGCAACATAGGGCAAATAGCAAAGAAATATGCTAGTAAAATATTTAAATCTTTCCTCGCTATCCAGCCAACGGCTAAATAAGTTGTGATGTATGTTCCAGTAACAAGTCTTAGTAGTTTTCCTTGTTTCGTTGCTTCAAATGTCCCGTGGTTAAACCTCCCATAGACATGTGCTTGTTATTACAAAACTGGCCCATAATACAACCAGGAATCAGATCGCTCAGTATGTTCCATGATTCATAAAGCTTGATCGTGTTGTTTATTTCTTGTATTCCTTTCATGCCAAATCATTGTAGTTTCAAGCAATATGACTCCCAGCACAGGCATGTGCTAGTACTGATAGAAAACTAGCCCATAATTGTACCAGGTGTCATAATGCTACATTATTAAATCTCTTTGCTTTCTTTGATGCTTGTTCTCATTTCTTTTATTCCTTTTTTAAGTTTTGATGCAGTCAGCAATATAAATCCCAGCACAGACATGTGCTAGTACTGATAGAAAACTAGCCCATAATTGTACCAGGTGTCATATTGTTGAACGTTCAAGTCTTATTGATGCTTGTTCTTCTTTTTTGTACTCCATTTTCAAGTCATTGTTTATGTCAGCAACATAACTCCCAGCACAGACATGTGCTAGTACTGATAGAAAACTAGCCCATAATTGTACCAGGTGTCATAATGCTACATGTTTGAATCTCTTTGCTTGCTTTGTTGCTTGTACACAATTCTTGTACTCCATTTTCAAGTTTTTATTCCTGGCAGCAATATGATATAATGTTTTTATGATGTTTCTGTTTTGTAGTGCTTGTGCTAAATATTGTTTTCCTTGCTTGGCTTCTGTTGAAATACACTGTTGTTAACAGCAACACGATTCCCAGCAAAGATATGTGCTAGAGCTTATACTCAAGCCCATAACTCTACTAGGTGTCATATAGCCAGATAATCTAGTCGATTTTCCACTTCTCTGATTCATTCAAGAATGCCTGTAGTTGACACAACATTAATTCCCAGCACAGGCATGTGCTAGTGCTTATTGTCAACTAGCCCATCACTGTACCAGGAATCTTTATTGTGATATTTCTTATGTTGTTTTTCTTCTTTATTTTGTGCAAGTTTCTGTACTCAAGGCAAAATAACTCCCAACACAGTGCCAAGTAACGATTTTTTGCCTGATGTCTCGACTAAACTCATGATTATTCTGCAATTCTCTGTATTTGTCTTTCTCGTAGTTTTTTTGAAAGCTTCTGTGGTTAAAACAACATGACTCCCAGAACAGGCATGTGCTAGTAAGAATAAAACACTAGCCCATAACTGTGCCAGGCATCATATTGTCTGATGTTCTTGTCATACAGCTTCATGTCCCTTCTTCTTTGTGGTTAAATACAATATGACTCCCAGTACAGGCATGTGCTAGTACACAAATACAAACTAGCCCACAACTGCACTAGGTGTCATATTGATTAAGGTTCTGGTTTGTAAGTCCTTCACAATTCCAAGTATTTAGTGGTAATGGCCAATATGATTCCTAGCACAGGCATGTGCTTGTATAAAATAGCAACAAGCCCATAACAGTACCAGGTGTCATATTGCTACATATTTCAATCATACATTTGGTTTTCCTTGCTTCTTGTGCTCTTAGGTTAAGAATAATATGGCTCCCAGTACAGACATGTGCTAGTGCTGTAATCAAACTAGCCCATAACTGTACCAGGTAACATAGTGCTGCTTGGTTTTCCGCTTTACTGTTTATATTTTGTCTTTAATGTGCATTATTCAATCACTATTGTTAAAAAGCAATATAGTGCATATAACAGAGAAATGTGCTAGTAAAATATTTAAATATTTTCTCGCTATCCAGCCAACTGCTAAATAAGATGTGATGAATGTTCCTGTATAAAGTCTTAGTAGTTTTCCTTGTTTCGTTGCTTCAAATGTCCCGTGATTAATGCAAAAAACTCCTAGCATAGACATGTGCTAGTTATTACAAAACTGGCCCATAATACAACCAGGAATCAGATTGCTCAGTATGTTCCATGATTCATACAACTTGATTTTGTTTATTTATTGTATTCCTTCCATGACAAATCATTGTAGTTTCAAGCAATATAACTCCCAGTACAGACATGTGCTAGTACTGATTGAAAACTAGCCCATAATTGAACCAGGTGTCATATTGTTACACGTTCAAATCTTATTATGCTTGTACTTCTTTCCCTTTTTCTTGTACTCCATTTTAAAGTTTTAGTAGCAGTCAGCAATATAAATCCCAGCACAGACATGTGCTAGTACTGATAGAAAACTAGCCCGTAATTGTACCAGGTGTCATATTGCTACACGTTCAAGTCTTATTGATGCTTGTACTTCATTGTTGTACTTCACTTTCAAGTTATTATTGCAGTCAGCAACATAACTCCCAGTACAGGCATGTGCTAGTACTGATAGAAAACTAGCCCATAATTGTACCAGGTGTCATATTGCTACACGTTCAAGTCTTATTGATGCTTGTACTTAGTTCTTGTATTCTATTTTCAAGTTATTGTTGCAGTCAGCAATATAAATCCTAGCACAGACATTTGCTATTACTGATAGAAAACTAGCCCATAATTGTACCAGGTGTCATATTGTTGAACGTTCAAGTCTTATTGATGCTTGTTCTTCTTTTTTGTACTCCATTTTCAAGTCATTGTTTATGTCAGCAACATAACTCCCAGCACAGACATGTGCTAGTACTGATAGAAAACTAGCCCATAATTGTACCAGGTGTCATAATGCTACATGTTTAAATCTCTTTGCTTGCTTTGTTGCTTGTACTCATTTCTTGTACTCCATTTTCAAGTTTTTATTGCTGACTGCAATATGATATAATGTTTTTATGATGTTTCTGTTTTGTATTGCTTGTACTGTCCTTATAAGTCATTAAGGCTTGGCTTCCGTTGAAATACACTGTTGTTTACAGCAACACGATTCCCAGCAAAGATATGTGCTAGAGCTTATACTCAAGCCCATAACTCTACTAGGTGTCATATCGCCAGAAATTCTTGTCGATTTCCACTTTTCTGATTCATTCCAGAATGCCTGTAGTTGACACAACATTAATTCCCAGCACAGGCATGTGCTAGTGCTAATTTCAACTAGCCCATCACTGTACCAGGAATCTTTATTGTGATATTTCTGTATGTTGTTTTTCTTCTCTTTCTTGTGCAAGTTTCTGTACTCAAGGCAAAATAACTCCTAACACAGTGCCAAGTAACGAACTTTTGACTGATGTCTCGGCCAAAGCTCTTGATTATTCTGCAATTCTTTGTATTTGTCTTACTCGTAGTCTTTTGTAAAGCTTCTGTGGTTAAAACAACATGACTCCCAGAACAGGCATGTGCTAGTAAGAATAAAACACTAGCCCATAACTGTGCCAGGCATCATATTGTCTGATGTTCTTGTCATACAGCTTTATGTCCCTTCTTCTTTGTGGTTAAATACAATATGACTCCCAGTACAGGCATGTGCTAGTACACAAATACAAACTAACCCACAACTGCACTAGGTGTCATATTGATTAAGGTTCTGGCTTGTAAGTCCTTCACAATTCCAAGTATTTAGTGGTAATGGCCAATATGATTCCTAGCACAGGCATGTGCTAGTACACTAATACAAACTAGCCCACAACTGTACTAGGTGTCATGTTGATTAAGTTTCTGGTTTGTACGTCCTTCACATTTCCAAGTATTAAGTGGTAATGGCCATTATGATTCCCAGCACAGGCATGTGCTTGTATAAAATAGCAACAAGCCCATAACAGTACCAGGTGTCATATTACTACATCTTTCAAGCATACACTTTGGTTTCCTTGCTCCTTGCACTCGTAGGTTTATAGTCATAAGACTCCCAGTGCAGACATGTGCTAGTGCAGTCATAAAACTAACCAAAACTGTAACAGGTGCCATATTACTTTTTGTTTCGCCCTATTGATTATATTTCGTGCATTAGGGGTGTAACGGTTAACCGATATACCGGTTAATATTGCAATACGACTTCTGACGGTTTTTAACCGGTTCGTTTTTCTCTGAACCGGTTTTTCTAGTTATGTTCCATGGCATACTTATTGTTTTTATCAGAGTCTGAAATTTAAATGTTTGAATAAATGTTAAAATGTGTTCGGAAACTTGAAATATTTTTCGTTAAAAGTGAAAAAACAATTATCTTTGAAAGTCCATTCAAAACCTTGTTGTCTAACTTATTCAAACATTTGCATAATACGTGTAGATCATTTGAAATACAAATTTCTATGTACAATGTTGATCAAATTAAGACGATGCACGAGCATTAATTCATGCAATGCATGTATGCGCAAAGAACAATAATTATGTACCGCAATATATTGCAATACGGTTTTTACTGTATTGTTACACCCCTATCGTGCATGGTGTGCATAATAAATTCACTATGGTTAAAAACATATAACTTCTAGCATAGAAATTTGCTAGTAAAATATTTAAAGAAACTAGCCCATACCAGTGCCAGGTTTACATTTAGTAAGATAATTTAGCTATTTCGTTTGCTTATCCAGCCTATAGCTAATTAAGAAGTGGTGTGTGTTACAGTAGTAAGTCTTGATAGTTTTTTCTTCTTTCATTGCTTCAAATGTCCCGTGGTTTAAAGCAATATAACTACTAGCATAGACATGTGCTAGTTATTACAAAACTGGGCCATAAGTATACCAGGAATCAGATCGCTCAATATGTTCTATTCATATCTTGATTGTTTTCATTTCTTGTATTCCTTCCAAATCATTGTAGTTTTAAGCAACATAACTCCCAGTACAGACATGTGCTAGTAATGATTGAAAACTAGCCTATAATTGTACCAGGTATCATATTGCTACAAAACGGAACCTATATCTTGCTGTTCTTGCTTGTACTTCATTTTAAGTTGTTTCGGGCAGTATCACTCCCAGCACAGACATGTGCTAGTACTGATAGAAAACTAGCCCATAATTGTACCAGGTATCATATTGCTACACATTCAAGTCTTGTTGATGCTTGTACTTCTTTGTTGTACTTCATTTTCAAGTAATTGTTGCAGTCAGCAATATAACTCCCAGCACAGACATGTGCTAGTAATGATTGAAAACTAGCATATAATTGTACCAGGTATCATATTGCTACAAAACGGAACCTATATCTTGCTGTTCTTGCTTGTACTTCATTTTAAGTTGTTTCGGGCAGTATCACTCCCAGCACAGACATGTGCTAGTACTGATAGAAAACTAGCCCATAATTGTACCAGGTATCATATTGCTACACATTCAAGTCTTGTTGATGCTTGTACTTCTTTGTTGTACTTCATTTTCAAGTAATTGTTGCAGTCAGCAATATAAATCCCAGTACAGACATGTGCTAGTACTGATAGAAAACTAGCATATAATTGTACCAGGTGTCATATTGCTACACGTTCAAGTGGGGTTTTTTTGTTCTTGCTTGTACATGTACTTCATTAATAAGTCTTTGAGGATCGCAACCTGACTCGCAGCACAGACATGTGCTATGATTATTCCAAAAAACTAGTCCATTACTGTACCAGGTATCATGTTGCTTCATGTTTAAGTAATGTTGCTTTCTTATCTTGCTTGCACTCAATATAATTATGTACTCAATATTTAAGTTCCTATTGCAGACATCATTGTAACTTCCAGAACAGACATGTGGCAGTACAGATAGAAAACTAGCTCATAAATGTACCAGGTGTCATATTGCTACAAATTTAAATCCGATGACTTGCTGTTTTTGCTTGCTCTTCATTTTAAAGTTGTTTTATGCAGTATGACTCCCAGCACAGACATGTGCTAGTACTAATAGAAAACTAGCCCATAATTGTACCAGGTGTCATACTGCTACATGTTAAAGTCTTATTTCTTGCTGTTCTTGTTTGTACTTCATTTTTGTCCTTCATTTTCAAGTTTCAGTAGCAGACAGCAGTATGAATCCCAGTACAGACATGTGCTAGTACTTTTAGAAAACTAGCCCATATTTGTATCAGGTGTCATATTGCTACATGTCCAATTCCTATTTCGATCTTTCTGTTCTTGCTTGTACTTTACTTTTATGTTTCTGTTGTTGAAGGCAGTATAAATCCCAGCACAGACATGTGCTAGTACTGATATAAAACTAGCCCATAATTGTACCAGGTGTCATATTGCTACACGTTTAAGTTATTTTTGCCGTTCTTTCTTCTTTCCATTTTTTGTCCCACATTTTACAGTTTCAGTAGCAGACAGCAGTATGACTCCCAGCACAGAAATGTGCTAGTACTGATAGAAAACTAGCCCATAACTGTGCCAGGTGTCATATTGCTGAACGTTCAAGTCATATTGATGCTTGTACTTCTTTGTTGTTCTTCATTTTCAAGTTTTTGTTGCAGTCAGCAATATAAATCCCAGCACAGACATGTGCTAGTACTGATAGAAAACTAGCCCATAATTGTACCAGGTGTCATACAGCTACACGTCCAATTCCTATTTCGATCTTTCTGTTCTTGCTTGTACTTTACTTTTATGTTTTTGTTGTTGAAGGCAGTATGAATCCCAGCACAGACATGTGCTAGCACATATAAAAGACTAACCCATTTCTGTACTAGGAGTCATTGTGCTATTTTTTGTAGCTTGTTTTCTTACTGATTTGTAAAAAACATTATAGTAAATTCCCAGCACGAGCATGTGCGTGTGTCTTATTTTACAACAAGCACAAAACCGTACCAGGCGTCTCTATACTGTCTGAGTTTTATATAAATTGTTCATACTTTCTTGCTATTTGATCTGTTCGGTGTTGGTGATAGTTCCTACCTAATATTGCAAGCGCAACATATGGCTAAAAACGATCATGCAGTCTTTTTCCTATTCCATAGAGTGCCTTTAACACCATAATGTCTGTGCGGATAATATTCAACCAAAATCATTCAGAATCACTATCAGTTGGTTAGAGTATTCATTAAGTTAGTTTTTATGCCATTTGGCTGATCACATATCACCTAATGAAAATGTCTAAAATTGGAAATAAGAACTTGCTGGAGTCGACTGTCTGCTCTGTTGATAACAGTATACCACACACTACACCTAAATAATCGCTAGTTATTACATTTTTGTTGAAAGTACGATCTGCCCTCACCAAATTTCAGGCCTAGACCATTTTCTGTTCAGTTCACGTTCAAGAAAGCTTCTCAAACATAACCGTTTCACACAAGGTTATAAAAATACTTGTATAATGCAATATACCTGTCACAGAGAATTTTACAAATTTACAACATTTTGAAAATAAAATGCATTCTATGATTGCACCCAGGTGCATCGTTTTAGAGATTAAGTGCGTCATAACCGCTAAACTATTAGAACTGTAATGAATGTCTAAGAATGTTTAAAAGATCAAACCCCTTGTAGGGAAATTAAACTGAGTTAACAAATCAAAAAATCCCATCTAATTCTCAAGTACTAAATTACAACGAGAATGTTATGTCTGGTTCTATAACAAATATTAGACAATGGTTTCTCCATGTATACGGAAATGATGACAGCTCATTTTGGAACAGTTGAATAAGTAATCATAAATAGTCGAGTACAGTTGGTTAGTTCTGTCGATAGTCTATCACATAGGCGCCCGGCACGGTTCCAAGACAAAATCATTATATACAGTATATCTATATTTTAATGTACAGTATTTTTACTCGGAACAGTAGTCTTTAATACGTAGTAAGGCTACAACAAGTTGATCAAAATTATGCTCTATGGATTCGCTCGCACCTTAATTTTGACGGGTTGTACAAAACATATTTTAATTTCCTCGCTGGCTCATAAAAATTTGGTCAAACCACTATATAAAGCAACAGAATTTAATGGGTTTTTTTTCTTCGCTCGCTTGCCCCATTTTTTCCAGAAAATCCGTAGAACATATGATCAACTTGTAGTGGCCTAATGCACAGACTGACAAAGAGTATCAAATAAAAAATAACAATGAAATATGAAATATAAATACATATTTATAAGTAATAGATATTTAACTAAACATACTTGTTGCTGAATTCTTGTAAGCGTTCTGTGTTAACATCTTGAAAGCCGATGAGGTTCTATGCCTAATTTGGATTTTTCCTAGGTTTATATACAAATTTTGTTTCCTGTCCCCTAATTTACACCTTTCTCAATTTCCTACATGTCAACTTGTAAAGTGGAGTCCAGTTCCTTTTTTCTGCTTAATTATCTACACTTATATCAGTTGTAAGTTAATTATAATACATGCACAACATTTTAATTATTCTAGTTAATTACTAATTTTAAACTATTATTTAACTATGTATACTAGTAGATAATTAGTCATGTTTTCTTGTATGTAATCATAATTATGCAAATGATAAGAAAGGTGCGATTTGTTTCCGATTTGTAATTATTGATTAAATTATGTTGTTTGTGTTTGTACAAAATAACTCGAATAAATTATGCATATAATTCTTTTCGGTTCATCTTTAGATTTTTCATTGGTAATTTTTAGACACGAAGTATTTGTTTTTAAGTACAGAAACTAATTTTTTCCAATTGAACAGAGTGAAAAATTTTGATTTATGTAATAATTATCAATTAGATGATATAAAATATTTTCAAAACACGTTCCCCACAAAGAGAAATACACATGAAATAAATATTATTTATGAATATTAATAATATTTAAATGAACACTTTATTTAGTTGTTAATAAAAACTGAAAACGACCGAAAATAATGCTTAAAAAAGAAATATTTGTTAAATCGCATTACTGTTATTTATTATAATATGGTGAGCATAATGTACATGTGTGGCAAAATAATTTTTTTATAATTTTACCTAATATTCAAAAAATGCATTTGAATGACTCAACTGTTTACTGCATTCGGAAGTACTCGGCCATTCGCTATGAATATCATTCATTCATGAAAGATCGAGGTGTTCCGAATGTTGTATACTGCTTTAATATATACATATTATATATGACATAAATTTTATTTAACGAACAGTGGTGCATAATTCCCTCGCTGATTTAAATAAGTGAGTACAGAAGTACTGTAGTGTGTATTAAATGTATGGGCCACTGACAGCTGAATAGAATTTAGTAATACTTATATTAGTACGTACTTTTATTAATTTTATTATTTAAGAAGGGATTCATTGCTTTGACAATAAATTGATTTGCAATTGAACAATGTTTCAATTATTAAACTTACAGATTGTTGTTCACACGTCATACTTACGTGCTTTGGTTTTAAAACTGGAAACTTCTACCTTTCTAAGCTTTTTTGTCGTGGTTTAGTGATAAAAAGTTAAAGTTTAAGTGCGGTTTAAAGTCTGCTTCCATATACGTGTTCAGCCGACTTTACAGAACAGAAGATACATTTATTTTACTTATACAACAAGTACATCGTTACAACATATACAAATACACACATACATATAGACACAAATACAATTCAAACAAATAATACAAGTATAAAAACAAACAATTGACACTTTTAACATATTCAAAAGAAACATACTATAATATTGATGAGGATGAAAATAAACCTCATTACCGACTTTCTTTACCGAATTTCTTCTACATAGGCTAATTTGATATACTTACATAATTTAATCAAGGTTTTTTTTAAAATTATTTTCACTATTTAATAATTGGATAAATTTAAACATACGAGGGCTGTTATAAAATAAGTATCAATATAGGATTGTCTTATAGCATTGAAACATGGACAACGTAAAATAAAATGAAATTATTACAATCTTGTACGATAACCCCTGATCATTAAAACCAACTTCAGGCAGGCGATTCCTCAGAGTACCTATATTTACACCTGGATGGAGTGAAACAACTGTATGTTATTTTTTTGCTGAAGGAAATTAGCAGTGCCCCTAGTGGGGATCGAGTGCAGGACCTCACGATCCCTAAGCGCTTGTCCTACCACTGGATCACTGCTCCTACAATATAGAAGAACCCGTAGTGATATGACCTTGATAAATGTACCACGTGACCTCTTTTATCAATGTGGGTTAAAATATCAAACAAATATCTTCGTGGCGAAGAAATGAAGAAACGAAAAAACGAAGATACGACAAACTATGGATTTGTTTTGTTTTCGTTACTTCGTTTCTTCGCGGCGAAGAAACAAAAATACGGCATGGCATAAATCAGCCACCATAGTAGGTCATAATTAAATATGATTAGTGTATTCCTACGAGAATACATTACTCTGAAATACTGCTATTAAGATCATTGTCTTTAAACGCTCTCTTCGAGCTTCGCGATTATAACTTCCGGTAGCGCATCGCCTTAAGATATCAGAATTTATCTCATCCGCAAAAACTCGTAACGACTGCACATTCAGTTTATTTAAACTTTCGCGGGTGGCCATAGTTTCATGTAAACAAAACAGTACATGTACACAAACCGTCGCCAACGTCAACATCCACTCGGGAGTGTCTATGCGCATGCGCTGATTTTATCATGAAAAGGTTCATTAATGTGCGACGGAGTTCATTTGATTTCGCTTAAATTTATTTCAATTTAGAATATCTTTAGTGTTATCAGAAATTAGGATAAAACAAAGATTACTGTTAAAAATAAAGTTAAGTGAAGTTGATTTCCCAGCAGAGTTAAAGAGTCCATTAAATTCTAATTACAATGAATTATTATCACACCAGCTTTCAAATCATGAAAATGTTTTACGTCAAGTTGCCATATGACACTGGTTTATCTTTTATTGTTATTACAGATGAGTTTTAAAATTTGTCACAACATTTCTTCATTAAGTATTTGTGAGTTTTCACACGCAACAGGTCAACTCGGTCTCAAGCATGTTTGATTACGAACCCAGTGGTCATGGGTTCCAGAGGCGGATCCAGGATCTTTTTCTAGGGGGGGGGGGGGGTCCGAACTTTTCTTGGGGGGGTCCATACTTTTCTAGGGGGTCTGAACCTCGAACCACAACCATATTATACACATTTTGCAGAAAAAATGCAACATATTGATAATAAAAGCTACATAACCGTTAAATCTATGTTAAGCATCGAGAAAAATTGCTTCATACAACTTAAAAATGACTTACAAGCAAGAAATACACTAATGGACATGTACATTTTCCAAATTCTAGGGGTCCGGACCCCCCTGACCCCCCCCCCCCCCTCCGCTGGATCCGCCCATGGGTTCGATTCACGGGCTGACCACTTTCGATGAATGTTTCATTTATAAATATAGTTAAAACTAGCCGTTATAATGGCGATCCTTCAGAACAGAGACTGTGTTTGTTCTGTGATAAAATAGTGTGGAAAAAGAGACACATTCCTTTTTAAATTGTAACTGTTATGACAACATAAGAGAAGAAATGTCGTCAAAAATATCACAATATATAATGTCTTTTTTTAGAACTTAACGATAAAAATAAATATCTACATTTAAACCATCCGCTTAAAGTCGCAAACTATCTAGTGAAATCATACGCAAAGAGACAGAGACTTACTTATAGAGAATTCCATTATAATTATTATATTGTTTTTATACATATTTTCTATAACTAGTCTTTGAATTTCTATATAAAGGTAACGACCGACTACATCAAATATTTATTTCTTGTTTAAAAAAGCAATGAAATACAGAAAGATATATACTTATACAACATGACGAATATTATATAGCCATTTAGCATCAAGAAGTGAGGTTAAAGTCATAGTCATCTCGCTAATTGGACCAACCTATTTGAAGAGCATGTCTGAGTAAATAAATGGCTGGTGTCCCTAATAAAGAGATTTTTGTTATTTTTAAAGATCATAAAAAACTTTTTTTTCTAAATATATACAAGCTTGAATGCCATATATGGATAAAAAACATTTCTCTAGTAGAAAAGTGCGCGTTTAACCAGACAGATATATCCTACAGGTTATAGTAATAAACGTATTTCCTCTCTCTCTACTAATGTAGATAAAAATGTTCTCATAGACGCTCATTAAAATTATAACCATGTGCAATAAACATTAAATGACTGACACGTAATTGCCTACAACAGTATGCGACAAACAGTTTAATACCAAGTCCAAATTTGGAATCACGATTCTTACGATAGCTGTAGCTATATCGTGTTATGTTTTTGTATTGTTGAGTTATAAGTTTAAAAGAGCATCTAAAATAGATCTAATTATTTCTGTTATTTCTTAAAACACAAAAGTATTCTCAGGTGAAAAGCGAGAACGTAAGAACTTTTCCTTTTATCTTAAAATGTCATACTGACATTGGCCTTTTGATTACAAATCAACACATACGTTAATTGTCAAGACAACACGATTGACCAATGGTTATTCAAGTATTGCGTCTTGTAACATCATTAAAATTACCACAGATGTCGCTTATGTATCAACTCTAACCTTTATACGATTTCTAAGAAAACAAACGATTGCTTCAATCTATAGCAGTGATAAAAATCTTTATAAATTAGAACATAGTAAATAATTTGATTAATTGTTTAGATTGTATTCATTACCGTGACACGCGAGTGATTTATATCGCTGTTAAACGTACTAATTGTTTGTTTTTCTATTCACGGAGTGTACAAATATACGAAGCGTACAGTTTACAAGAACGCACATTTCTATATTTACATAGAGAACACGTAATTTGTTACCCTGTTTCCTAGGTCAGGATGGTTTTTTATTTGTTCCTCCTATAGACTTGCACTCTGAAATCAATTAAGTGTAAATAACGAGCAGCTTCGAGCAGGAAAAAATCTCATTTTCATGTTTCAGGTAATTGGTGATTCGATTGTGTCGTTGGTTGTTTGCCGTTCTCTAATGTCAGCGGTGTATCATTAATTATTCAACTAAATGTTGTATCAAATTCATTGACAGAAATTCAATATTTTGATTACGTAATTCTAGTTTAAGAAATAGTCAAACAGAAATGTGAAACTTTGTATAATTATCACTGGCACCAGAGTCCATATCTTATGATTATAATACGTACGTCACTATATACTCGTATAGTTCTCTGTACATATATATATAATAAACATGGTATTGAACGTTTTCTACCGTGCATACGGCCCAAACCGTTTTTCTTCAATTCGACTTGTATCTGAAAAAAAATGTCGGTCTCAATTTAAAGATTAAACATTACTCTAACATCATGCAAAGTTACAAGTTTGTATCTGATACCGTTTTCATGAAATTTATATTAATTTCAGAATCACTAGTTTGCAGCGATTCAACGTCACTACTGACTTCCGGTTTAACTTAACCTGGTTCCCTGGATATTAATGATTACGTACACAGACGCAGCATATATCATTGATTACGTGTATATTCTATTTATAGAATTTGGGACACGTAAATGTTTACCTAGGCAGTGCGCTCCGATTGGGTTTAAATTTGGCGCGCTTCATTGACAAGGTACGGGAAAAGTCTCGAGGAGTTTATCAACCAATCAGTTTACGCCAGTAAACGCGTCATGATTAAACCGGAAGTGAACAGTGACTCTCAATCGCTGCAAAATGATAGTATTGAAATTACGATTAATTTCATAATAACCGTTTAAGATATAAAGTTTTTGAATAGTCAGTTTTGTAAGGAAATGTTTAATCTACAAAACGAGACCGATATTTGCATCCAAATATATTGGTAAAGGTAAAATAAATCTGTCAGACCGTACCTACTGTCAAAATGGTTCAATACCATGTGAATATTATAATGATAGTCATAACTCGTACACGGTGATGAATACGGGAGCGATTTTTAATTGTGTTTGTTGACAAAATATTATATGTGCGTGCATTTTAAAGAATGTGAGGACTCCAGTGCCAGTGATAATTATGTCAATTGTCAAATGTTTTGCAGGGAATCGGGAAAGGGGATCGTGATCGACTAGATACTCAGATTCTGAAATTATCGCTGATGTCTAAAGCATTTCTCCATAGAAGACCTTTGAGATGATCATGGGTAGAATAAAAAGTCTGGACGTGGTTTTTATCGTATTTTGAACAACAAAAACGGCATACAACTCGCTGGTTCGCCCATCCCTGGAGTATGCCTCAACTTGTCTGGGGCTTACGTGCCTACGTCTGTATTATGTCATTCTCTATTTGGTCACGTTTATCTGGCTGTTTTGTTACGAGGGTCACGTTCAGGCGACCTTTTCTCATTTTAATATTCATGACGCAATCATTATGTTTAGTAACTTGTTTACATAGTCTACGTCACGCAATTTGACAAGAGACGTTCAATCACAGCCTGTAAATAACATCACCGTCAAATTAGCTCGCAAACCTCGATTTAAAAAATAATAACAAAACAAAGGCGCTATTTATAGTGTTTCGTCTGAATGAAATCTACGCATTGATTGGTCGACACAAAGGTCATCTAGACGTGACCCTCCGAGCAACCCTCAGAGATTCTTTACGACAGCGGTCTTTAGGATATCTGTTTACCGAGATAGCTGATCATTATACATCATAGAGTAATCAGACGTCAGGTATCATATTAATCATATTCTCTGTTGATTCATGGTCCAATTAATTCCATCTTCAGAGACCTATCAAATGTCAAAGAACGGAGTAGTTGTCACAATAAAAGTCATGATCTTTCACAAGGGATTAACACGTTATCATGCTGATTACAGTTAAGTGATTTCAAATCGCGCCTTGTGAATTACCCTGTGTCATAGTTGGCAATTAAAACTCTAAAAAGTAACGATTTCTAAATGACATCAATTAAATGTTCTTACGGTCATTTTATTAGAACCGTGTGTGAAATTAAACGTTATTTTTTAGTAACTGGTTGAGTATTTGATTTTAACCTCCAATAGATTTACTATGAAATCTGGTGTTGTATTAATTAAGTCTGTTGTTACAAAGAGGCATGATCGTGTGGATACGACGAGGGATTATAGTACTTATTTGATAGCCAGCTCCGCATTGGTTTGATTACCATCCAAAAACTATCCCTTTGTTTCCTTGAGCAGGAATTTTTAATTAACTTGCCCAATACAAGGGACCATAAAGTGGGCTCAAAAGTGGATAATATAAGTTGTAAGAGCTTGTTTCACAATCGAGCTAATATGAAGTATAAAAAAATAAATACATCATTTAACTACAGAGACCTCAACTTCGATGTTGATTTTATATTTCCTGATTTTTAACGGCTGAAGAAACATGTATTTATTTAGTGAATACGAATACTGTTCTATTCTAAATACATGTATGGGATAACGCATTATCTACTTATAAAATTTGTGATGTTTGCGAGCTTTTTACTCCTCTTATTAGTGCAGTCGACACAATGGCGCAACGGAATTATATTGTCCTCGCAAGTACCCATTTGCACCAGGGTGGAGTGAAGCAATCGCAGGTAAATTTCTTGCTCAAGGAAATTAGCAGTGTCCCTAGTGGGATTCGAACACAGGACCTCTAAGCGCGCGTCCTACCACTGAACTACGATTGTATAAATAATACAATATTTCAAATTTGAAGAAAATTAATCTGTGGTTAAGTGTATGAAACTCTATTACCATTTACTGGTCAGAACATGGTCATTACCAATTTACCGACAGATATTTCACTTGACCAAATTAATCCGTGAGTGATTGTTTTTCAGAAAAAGCTTTCTGAACTCCTATTACAGTTACAATGGTAACGCTGGAGCTTGGGAAAGGGGCTAAAAGAAGGAGCATGCATAATATACATGCATCTCTTTCGGGAGCAACTTTATTCTTTTTTATATGGACACGAACCCATTATATTAATAATTATGTCAGAAAGAGGCGGCAGTGATTTAAAACCAACAACTAATTTAATCATGGAGGCGTACTCACGTGAAGACTATATGAGACATGTTACTGAGGTAATCATTAGGTTATCAATGTGTTTATTAAGTATATTTCTAGTTATATACGTACAGAAATAAATCTAATTAAGATATGAACAAAGTTATATAATTATTTTGGTTGTTATTTCTGTCGCCTTTGTCTCATTTTTTTATATAACTCTATAACTTTTTCTTATATAACTATAAGTCTTAGTATTGTCAATTGATGACATAGTAGCAGCTTGTATTATTTAATTTCTTTTAACCATTAACATCTTCACTTTTATTATACAAATGAAATGTGCTTCCGTGTGTAAGGCGTAAGAGAATGGCCTGCGCTCTTACTAATCCATGAGATAGTATGATTTTATTGCCATTGATTTTGTCACTGCACCTCTTATTGTAATCACTAATTGTTGCACTATGAAAAAATTATACTCTCTGTATACATTTATCTTGTCCTTAATTATCTTAATTCAACATTAATTATTTAACACTGTTCATAGAGCAATAATAATTAAAGTTCCCGATTAAAATTTTTATTTAATTTGTGTGGGAGGGGGCGTGTCACTCTGCTCACCTGCTTCAGTATACAGTTGCCATTTTTTTATTGATATCTTTTATAAGTCTGAAAATTGAACATAACGTAATTTGTTTCTTTTTATTAGCTAAGCTCCAATAACTTAGCACAACATTCGACGTTCGATATTCGATATTCAATATCGAATATCGAACCAGTTCGACGTTCGACATTTGCATAATGTGCCAATATCGAACAGAAGTTGAATATCGAACCAGCTCGACGTTCGACATTCATTAATAATAGTCCGAATGTAGTTCTGAGGTTGAATATCGAACCAGCTCGACGTTCGACATTCATTAATAATACTAATGGGAATGTAGTTCTGAGGTTGAATATCGAACCAGTTCGACGTTCGACATTCATTAATAATAGTCCGAATGTAGTTTTGAGATTGAATATCGAACCAGTTCGACGTTCGACATTCATTAATAATAGTCCGAATGTAGTTATAAGGTTGAATATCGAACCAGTTCGACGTTCGACATTCATTAATAATAGTCCGAATGTAGTTCTAAGGTTGAATATCGAACCAGTTCGACGTTCGACATTCATTAATGATAATGATGCGAATGTAGTTCTGAGATTGAATATCGAACCAGCTCGACGTTCGACATTCAAAAAAGATAGTCCGAATGTAGTTCTGAGGTTGAATATCGAACCAGTTCGACGTTCGACATTCATTACTAAGAGTCCGAATGTAGTTCTGAGGTTGAATATCGAACAAGCTCGACGTTCGACATTCATTAATAAAAGTCTGAATGTAGTTCTGAAGTTGAATATCGAACCAGCTCGACGTTCGACATTCATTAATAATAGTCCGAATGTAGTTCTGAGGTTGAATATCGAACCAGCTCGACGTTCGACATTCATTAATAATACTAATGCGAATGTAGTTCTGAGGTTGAATATCGAACCAGTTCGACGTTCGACATTCATTAATAATAGTCCGAAAGTAGTTTTGAGGTTGAATATCGAACCAGTTCGACGTTCGACATTCATTAATAATAGTCCGAATGTAGTTCTAAGGTTGAATATCGAACCAGTTCGACGTTCGACATTCATTAATAATAGTCCGAATGTAGTTCTAAGGTTATATATCGAACCAGTTCGACGTTCGACATTCATTAATGATAATGATGCGAATGTAGTTCGAGATTGAATATCGAACCAGCTCGACGTTCGACATTCATAAAAGATAGTCCGAATGTAGTTCTGAGGTTGAATATCGAACCAGTTCGACGTTCGACATTCATTAATAATAGTCCGAATGTAGTTCTGAGGTTGAATATCGAACCAGCTCGACGTTCGACATTCATTAATAAAAGTCTGAATGTAGTTCTGAAGTTGAATATCGAACCAGCTCGACGTTCGACATTCATTAATAATAGTCCGAATGTAGTTCTGATGTTGAATATCGAACCAGTTCGACGTTCGACATTCATTAATAATAGTCCGAATGTAGTTTTGAGGTTGAATATCGAACCAGCTCGACGTTCGACATTCATTAATAATAGTCCGAATGTAGTTCTAAGGTTGAATATCGAACCAGTTCGACGTTCGACATTCATTAATGATTTTGATGCGAATGTAGTTCTGAGATTAAATATCGAACCAGCTCGACGTTCGACATTCATTAATAATAGTCCGAATGTAGTTCTGAGGTTGAATATCGAACCAGCTCGACGTTCGACATTCATTAATAATAGTCCGAATGTAGTTCTGTGGTTGAATATCGAACCAGTCTGGCGTTCGGACGACTTGTTTCAGCGGGGATACCTCGATTGGGCCCTTGGCCGCGCTTGAATCAGCGGAGCACGGCCTGTTTCTGCGGGGAAAACCTCGGCTTGGCCCTGGGCGGCGTTCGAATCAGCGGCATGCGGCTTGGATCAGCGGGGGAACATCGGCTGGGCACTCGGACGGGGCTTCAGCTGGCTCTGTGGGCCTTCTACCGGGGTCTACGCGGCCTGCCGCTAATACCTGCCTGGTTGGCTTGATTTTAGCGGAGGCAAGCAAGGGACACCGGGGTTTACCTCGGCTGCAAGCCAGGCGCGCTTGTATCAGCGGCGGACGGCTTGATTCGGCGGGGAAACATCGGCTGGGCCCTTGGTCGCACTTGAATCAGCGGAGCACGGCTTAAGCGGGGAATGCCCGGCTAGACCTTCGGCCGCGCTTGAATCAGCGGCGGACGGCTTGTTTCAGCGGGGAAACCTCGGCTGGATCCTTGGCCGCGCTTGAATCAGCGGAGCACGGCCTGTTTCAGCGGGGGAACCTCGGCTGGGCCCTGGGCGGCGGTGGAATCAGCGGCAGGCGGCTTGGATCAGCGGGGAATCTCGGCTGGGCTCTGCTCGACGTTGATGCGAATGTAGTTCTGAAGTTGAATATCGAACCAGCTCGACGTTCGACATTCATTAATAATAGTCCGAATGTAGTTTTGAGGTTGAATATCGAACCAGTTCGACGTTCGACATTCATTAATAATAGTCCGAATGTAGTTCTAAGGTTGAATATCGAACGAGTTCGACGTTCGACATTCATTTATTATAATGATGCGAATGTAGTTCTGAGATTGAATATCGAACCAGCTCGACGTTCGACATTCATAAAAGATAGTCCGAATGTAGTTCTGAGTTAAATATCGAACCAGTTCGACGTTCGACATTCATTAATAATAGTCCGAATGTAGTTCTGAGGTTGAATATCGAACCAGCTCGACGTTCGACATTCATTAATAAAAGTCTGAATGTAGTTCTGAAGTTGAATATCGAACCAGCTCGACGTTCGACATTCATTAATAATAGTCCGAATGTAGTTCTGATGTTGAATATCGAACCAGCTCGACGTTCGACATTCATTAATAATACAAATGCGAATGTAGTTCTGAGGTTGAATATCGAACCAGCTCGACGTTCGACATTCATTAATAAAAGTCCGAATGTAGTTTTGAGTTTGAATATCGAACTAGCTCGACGTTCGACATTCATTAATAATAGTCCGAATGTAGTTCTAAGGTTGAATATCGAACCAGTTCGACGTTCGACATTCATTAATGATAATGATGCGAATGTAGTTCTGAGATTGATTATCGAACCAGCTCGACGTTCGACATTCATTAATAATAGTCCGAATGTAGCTCTGAGGTTGAATATCGAACCAGCTCGACGTTCGACATTCATTAATAATAGTCCGAATGTAGTTCTGATGTTGAATATCGAACCAGCTCTAAGTTCGACATTCATTAGCAATAATGATGCGAATGTAGTTCTAAAATTGAATATCGAACCAGTTCGACGTTCGACATTCATTAAAAATAGTCTGAATGTAGTTCTGAGGTTGAATATCGAACCAGCTCGACGTTCGACATTCATTAATAATAGTCAGAATGTAGTTCTCTGGTTGAATATCGAACCAGTCCGACGTTCGGACGACTTGTTTCAGCGGGGATACCTCGATTGGGCCCTTGGCCGCGCTTGAATCAGTAGAGCACGGCCTGTTTATGCGGGGAAAACCTCGGCTTGGCCCTGGGCGGCGCTCGAATCAGCGGCATGCAGCTTGGATCAGCGGGGGAACCTCGGCTGGGCACTCGGACGGGGCTTCAGCTGGCTTTGTGGGCCTTCTACCGGGGTCTACGCGGCCTGCCGCTAATACCTGCCTGGTTGGCTTGATTTTAGCGGAGGCAAGCAAGGGACACCGGGGTTTACCTCGGCTGCAAGCCAGGCGCGCTTGTATCAGCGGCGGACGGCTTGATTCGGCGGGGAAACATCGGCTGGGCCCTTGGTCGCACTTGAATCAGCGGAGCACGGCTTGTTTCAGCGGGGAATGCCCGGCTAGACCTTCGGCCGCGCTTGAATCAGCGGCGGACGGCTTGTTTCAGCGGGGAAACCTAGGCTGGACCCTTGGCCGCGCTTGAATCAGCGGAGCACGGCCTGTTTCAGCGGGGGAACCTCGGCTGAGCCCTGGGCGGCGGTGGAATCAGCGGCAGGCGGTTTGGATCAGCGGGGAATCTCGGCTGGGCTCTGCTCGACGTTGATGCGAATGTAGTTCTGAAGTTGAATATCGAACCAGCTCGACGTTCGACATTCATTAATAATAGTCCGAATGTAGTTTTGAGGTTGAATATCGAACCAGTTCGACGTTCGACATTCATTAATAATAGTCCGAATGTAGTTCTAAGGTTGAATATCGAACCAGTTCGACGTTCGACATTCATTAATTATAATGATGCGAATGTAGTTCTGAGATTGAATATCGAACCAGCTCGACGTTCGACATTCATAAAAGATAGTCCGAATGTAGTTCTGAGTTAAATATCGAACCAGTTCGACGTTCGACATTCATTAATAATAGTCCGAATGTAGTTCTGAGTTTGAATATCGAACCAGCTCGACGTTCGACATTCATTAATAAAAGTCTGAATGTAGTTCTGAAGTTGAATATCGAACCAGCTCGACGTTCGACATTCATTAATAATAATACGAATGTAGTTCTGATGTTGAATATCGAACCAGCTCGACGTTCGACATTCATTAATAAAAGTCCGAATGTAGTTTTGAGTTTGAATATCGAACTAGCTCGACGTTCGACATTCATTAATAATAGTCCGAATGTAGTTCTAAGGTTGAATATCGAACCAGTTCGACGTTCGACATTCATTAATGATAATGATGCGAATGTAGTTCTGAGATTGATTATCGAACCAGCTCGACGTTCGACATTCATTAATAATAGTCCGAATGTAGCTCTGAGGTTGAATATCGAACCAGCTCGACGTTCGACATTCATTAATAATAGTCCGAATGTAGCTCTGAGGTTGAATATCGAACCAGCTCGACGTTCGACATTCATTAATAATAGTCCGAATGTAGTTCTGATGTTGAATATCGAACCAGCTCTAAGTTCGACATTCATTAGCAGTAATGATGCGAATGTAGTTCTAAAATTGAATATCGAACCAGTTCGACGTTCGACATTCATTAAAAATAGTCTGAATGTAGTTCTGAGGTTGAATATCGAACCAGCTCGACGTTCGACATTCATTAATAATAGTCCGAATGTAGTTCTCTGGTTGAATATCGAACCAGTCCGACGTTCGGACGACTTCTTTCAGCGGGGATACCTCGATTGGGCCCTTGGCCGCGCTTGAATCAGTGGAGCACGGCCTGTTTCTGCGGGGAAAACCTCGGCTTGGCCCTGGGCGGCGCTCGAATCAGCGGCATGCGGCTTGGATCAGCGGGGAAACCTCGGCTGGGCACTCGGACGGGGCTTCAGCTGACTTTGTGGGCCTTCTACCGGGGTCTACGCGGCCTGCCGCTAATACCTGCCTGGTTGGCTTGATTTTAGCGGAGGCAAGCAAGGGACACCGGGGTTTACCTCGGCTGCAAGCCAGGCGCGCTTGTATCAGCGGCGGACGGCTTGATTCGGCGGGGAAACATCGGCTGGGCCCTTGGTCGCACTTGAATCAGCGGAGCACGGCTTGTTTCAGCGGGGAATGCCCGGCTAGACCTTCGGCCGCGCTTGAATCAGCGGCGGACGGCTTGTTTCAGCGGGGAAACCTCGGCTGGATCCTTGGCCGCGCTTGAATCAGCGGGGCACGGCCTGTTTCAGCGGGGGAACCTCGGCTGGGCCCTGGGCGGCGCTGGAATCAGCGGCAGGCGGCTTGGATCAGCGGGGAATCTCGGCTGGGCTCTGCTCGACGTTGATGCGAATGTAGTTCTGAAGTTGAATATCGAACCAGCTCGACGTTCGACATTCATTAATAATAGTCCGAATGTAGTTCTGAGGTTGAATATCGAACCAGCTCGACATGTGGCATTCATTAATAATAGTCCAAATGTAGTTCTGAGGTTGAATATCGAACCAGCTCGACGTTCGACATTCATTCATTATAGTCCGAATGTAGTTCTGAAGTTGAATATCGAACCAGCTCGACGTTCGACATTCATTAATAATAGTCCAAATCTAGTTTTGAGGTTGAATATCGAACCAGCTCGACGTTCGACATTCATTAATAATAGTCCGAATGTAGTTCTGAAGTTGAATATCGAACCAGCTCGACGTTCGACATTCATTAATAATAATCCGATTGTAGTTCTGAGATTGAATATCGAACCAGCTCGACGTTCGGCATTCATTAATAATAGTCCGAATTTAGTTCTGAAGTTGAATATCGAACCAGCTCGACGTTCGACATTCATTAATAATAGTCCGAATGTAGTTCTGAAGTTGAATATCGAACCAGCTCGACGTTTGACCTTCATTAATAATAATACTGAGAATGTAGTTCTGAGGTTGAATATCGAACCAGTTCGACGTTCGACATTCATTCATGATAGTCCGAATGTAGTTCTAAGGTTCAATATCGAACCAGCTCGATATTTGACATTCGTTAATAATATTAGACGTATGTATTATTTTCAATATTTAGCACATTGGTTGTTGACTTAATTTCTTTGGATCGAAGTACTTTTATTCATGCAATATTTGTTTTTAATATTTTTGTTGACACAATATTAAGACATCTAGCTAACAAATTATATAGTCAATCACATGAATAGACTATATCCGGAATTCAAATTTTTGGGGTTTTATTGTCCGTTTTTTCTCAACTGTCAAAGCTTGAATAATTTCACGGTGACTGAATGCATTGTTTTTGTACTGGCGGCCTAATTGTTATTAAAAATATCTCGACTAAAACATATCATACGGCATAAACAGCTTAACTTGATCATAATACACGCTTTCGGAAACTCATGGATGTTTTACAACAATGATTTTAATAAACGCATTCACCGTGAAATTATTCATGTTCTGACAGTTGAGAAAAAACGAACAATACTTGTGGTACAAACAAATTTTTGTGTTAGTTGCGTGTTTGTTTTGTTGGATTAAACGCCGCAGCAACACATTGTATAGGTCATATCATGGCAGTCAGTCAACCTACTCACCGTTCCTGGAAAGCCTAAATCTCTGGATTTAGCTGTTAACCAGTTACTAGGCGCTACTTCCGTCAGTGACTGACAACTGCCGTACATGATTTTGAATCAGTGGTAGAAGGGAGAATGACAATAGAAATTATTTCATGACCAAGCTTCACGACAGTATGCCCCGCCCATGAATCGAACTCACGACACCTCGATCAGAAGACTTGTTCGCTACCGACTGAGCTAGCCGGGCGGGCGAACTAACTTTTATCGTTACAATGAAAGTATGTACAGAGAACAATTGGATTTATTCCGATTTTGTACCGCCTGTGCACGAAACCCATAATTTGGAGTTCCGAAAAAAGCCTATTTATATGAAGCGTCGCTGTGCTGCACGAGAGCGATCATCAATCGTGCATCAATGGTGTAAATAAAAGAACAATGAATAATTAACTGCACTTTTTTAGTCGCCGAAACGGGTTGCGACCAACAGAGGAGGTATATTCGGTGTCCCGTGCTTAACCCCGCTTAAATCAAGCGAGCCAGGCCGATATCAGCGACAATCCGCGTAGACCCCAGTAACGGACCCGCAAAGCCCGATGAAGCCCCGGCCGAGTACCCAGCCGATGTTCCCCCGTTGATCCAAGCCGCCTGCCGCTGGTTCAAGCGCGGCCAAGGGCCCAGCCGAGGTTTACCCGCTGAAAGAGGCCGTGCTCCGCTGATTCAAGCGCGGCCAAGGGCCCAGCCGATGTTTCCCCGTTGAAACAAGCCGTCTGATGCTGATTCAAGCGCCCCTGGCTTGCAGCCGAGGTAAACCCTGGTGTCCCGTCCTTGCCTCCGCTGAAATCAAACGCGCCAGACCGATATCGGTAGCAGGCCGCATAGACCCTCGTTAAAGGCCCGCGGAGCCCGATAAAGCCCCGGCAGAGTGCCCAGCCGAGGTTTCCCCGCTGATCGAAGCCGCCTGCCTTTGATTTAAGCACGGCCAAAGGCCCATCCGAGGTTTCCCCGCTGGAATAAGCCGTCCGCCGCGGATTCAAGAGCGCCTGGCGCTGATTCAACGCGGCCAAGGGCCCAGCCGAGGTTTCCCCGCTGATCCAAGCCGTCCGCCGCTGATTCAAGCGCTGCCAAGGGACAAGCTGGGCTTTCCCCGCTGAAACAAGCCGTGCTACGCTGATTCAAGCGCGGCCAAGGATCCAGCCGAGGTATCCCCGCTGAATCAAGCCGTCCGCCGCTGATTCAAGCGCGGCCGAATGCCCAGCCGGGCTTTCCCCGCTGAAACAAGCCGTGCTCCGCTGATTCAAGCGCGACCAAGGCCCCAGCCGATGTTTCCCCGCCAAATCAAGCCGTCCGCCGCTGATTCAAGCGCGCCTGGCTTGCAGCCGAGGTAAACCCCGGTGTCCCTTGCTTACCTCTGCTGAAATCAAGCCAGACAGGCGCGTATCATCGGCAGGCCGCGTAGACCCCGGTAGAAGCCCGCAGAGCCCGCTGAAGCCCCGACCAGGTTCCCAGCCGAGGTTCCCCCGCTTATCCAGGCCGCCTGCCGCTGATTCTAGCGCCGCCCAGGGCACAGCCGAGGTTTCCTCGCTGAAACAAGCCGTGCTCCGCTGATTCATGCACGGCCTAATGCCCAGTATAGGCTTCGCATCATTATTGTTAATGAATGTCGAACGTCGAACTGGTTCGATATTCAACCTCAGAACTATATTCGGACTACAATTAATGAATGTCGAACATCAAGCTGGTTCGATATTGAACTTCAGAACTACTTTCTGACTATTATTAATGAATGTCGAACGTCGACATGGTTCGATATTCAACCGCAGAACAAAATTCGGATTATTATCAATGAATATCGAACGTCGAGCTGATTCGATATTCAACATCAGAACTACATTCGGACTATTATTAATGAATGTCGAACGTCGAACTAGTTCGATATTCAACCTCAGAACTGCATTCGCATTATTATCATGAATGAATGTCGAACGTCGAACTGGTTCGATATTCAGCCTCAGAATTACATTCGGACTATTATCAATGAATGTCGAACGTCGAGCTGGTTCGATATTCAACTTCAGAACTACATTCGGACTATTATTAATGAATGTCGAACGTCGAGCTGGTTCGATATTCAACTTCAGAACTACATTCAGACTTTTATTAATGAATGTCGAACGTCGACATGGTTCGATATTCAACCTCAGAACTACATTCGGACTATTATTAATGAATGTCGAACGTCGAGCTGGTTCGATATTCAAACTCAAAACTACATTCGGACTATCTTTTATGAATGTCGAACGTCGAGCTGGTTCGATATTCAATCTCAGAACTACATTCGCATCATTATCATTAATGAATGTCGAACGTCGAACTGGTTCGATATTCAACCTTAGAACTACATTCGGACTATTATTAATGAATGTCTAACGTCGAACTGGTTCGATATTCAACCTCAAAACTACATTCGGACTATTATTAATGAATGTCGAACGTCGAACTGGTTCGATATTCAACCTCAGAACTACATTCGCATTAGTATTATTAATGAATGTCGAACGTCGAGCTGGTTCGATATTCAACCTCAAAACTACATTCGGACTATTATTAATGAATGTCGAACGTCGAGCTGATTCGATATTCAACTTCAGAACTACATTCGCATCAACGTCGAGCAGAGCCCAGCCGAGATTCCCCGCTGATCCAAGCCGCCTGCCGCTGATTCCAGCGCCGCCCAGGGCCCAGCCGAGGTTTCCCCGCTGAAACAGGCCGTGCTCCGCTGATTCAAGCGCGGCCAAGGATCCAGCCGAGGTTTCCCCGCTGAAACAAGCCGTCCGCCGCTGATTCAAGCGCGGCCGAAGGTCTAGCCGGGCTTTCCCCGCTGAAACAAGCCGTGCTCCGCTGATTCAAGTGCGACCAAAGGCCCAGCCGATGTTTCCCCGCCGAATCAAGCCGTCCGCCGCTGATACAAGCGCGCCTGGCTTGCAGCCGAGGTAAACCCCGGTGTCCCTTGCTTGCCTCCGCTACAATCAAGCCAACCAGGCAGGTATTAGCGGCAGGCCGCGTAGACCCCGGTAGAAGGCCCACAGAGCCCACAGAGCCAGCTGAAGCCCCGTCCGAGTGCCCAGCCGAGGTTCCCCCGCTGATCCAAGCCGCATTACGCTGATTCCAGCGCCACCCAGGGCCAAGCCGAGGTTTCCCCCGCAGAAACAGGCCGTGCTCCACTGATTCAAGCGCGGCCAAGGGCCCAATCGAGGTATCCCCGCTGAAACAAGTCGTCCGAACGTCAAACTGGTTCGATATTCAACCACAGAACTACATTCGGACTATTATTAATGAATGTCGAACGTCGAGTTGGTTCGATATTCAACCTCAGAACTACATTCGGAATATTATTAATGAATGTCGAACTTAGAGCTGGTTCGATATTCAACCACAAAACTACATTCGGGCTATTATTAATGAATGTCGAACGTCGAGCTGGTTCGATATTCAACCACAGAACTACATTCGGACTATTATTAATGAATGTCGAACGTCGAGCTGGTTCGATATTCAACCTCAGAACTACATTTGGACTATTATGAATGAATGTCGAACGTCGAGCTGGTTCGATATTCAACCTCAGAACTACATTCGGACTATTATTAATGAATGTCGAACGTCGAGCTGGTTCGATATTCAACCACAAAACTACATTCGTGCTATTATTAATGAATGTCGAACGTCGAGCTGGTTCGATATTCAACCACAGAACTACATTCGGGCTATTATTAATGAATGTCGAACGTCGAACTGGTTCGATATTCAACCACAGAACTACATTCGGGCTATTATTTATGAATGTCGAACGTCGAGCTGGTTCGATATTCAACCTCAGAACTACATTCGGGCTATTATAAATGAATGTCGAACGTCGAGCTGGTTCGATATTAAACCACAGAACTACATTCGGGCTATTATTTATGAATGTCGAACGTCGAGCTGGTTCGATATTCAACCTCAGTCCTACATTCGGGCTATTATGAATGAATGTCGAACGTCGAGCTGGTTCGATATTCAACCTCAGAACTACATTCGGACTATTATTAATGAATGTCGAACGTCGAGCTGGTTCGATATTCAACCTCAGAACTACATTCGGGCCAATGAATGTCGAACGTCGAGCTGGTTCGATATTCAACCACAGAACTACATTCGGGGTATTATTAATGAATGTCGAACGTCGAGCTGGTTCGATATTCAACCACAGAACTACATTCGGGCTATTATTAATGAATGTCGAACGTCGAGCTGGTTCGATATTCAACCTCAGAACTACATTCGGGCTATTATGAATGAATGTCGAACGTCGATCTGGTTCGATATTCAACCACAGAACTACATTCGCATTATTGTTATTAATGAATGTCGAACGTCGAGCTGGTTCGATATTCAAACACAGAACTACATTCGGGCTATTATTAATGAATGTCGAACGTCGAGCTGGTTCGATATTCAACCTCAGAACTACATTCAGACTATTATTAATGAATGTCGAACGTCGAGCTGGTTCGATATTCAACCACAGAACGACATTCGCATTATTGTTAATAATGAATGTCGAACGTCGAGCTGGTTCGATATTCAACCTCAGTACTACATTCGGGCTATTATAAATGAATGTCGAACGTCGAACTGGTTCGATATTCCATTTCATTTCGATATTCGAATGTCGAACGTCGAGCTGGTTCGATATTCAACCTCAGAACTACATTCGGGCTATTATAAATAAATGTCGAACGTCGAACTGGTTCGATATTCCATTTCATTTCGATATTCGAATGTCGAACGTCGAGCTGGTTCGATATTCAATCTCAGTTCGATATTTGGATAATTTTGGCGAATGTCGAACGTCGAGCTGGTTCGATATTCAATTTCAGTTCGATATTCGCACATTATGCTAATGTCGAACGTCGAACTGGTTCGATGTTCGATATTGAATATCGAATATCGAACATCGAATGTTGTGCCAAGTTATTGGACCTTTAGTTAAACAGGACATTTAATAGATTACGATATTAATTTATCATTGAACAAAGAAATACCTAATGCTGTTATAATTTATCATTAGATTATTAGAACTATCAATGTTTATTTGCAAATACCATTACGAATAGTACATAAGTGTAAATATTAAAAATTCAAACAATACTGTTGATGGTTTAATTAATTTATAATTAAATTAATGAAACAAATCATTTAAAAAATCATTAAAATAATGCTTTACATGATGCCCATATGTAAACATGTAAACATCATGGTCTCAACAATTATAATAATCTTTGGAAGCATTTACATTAGAGTGCGTCTTAATGTATTTCGATTCTTATGAATTTCTTGTGAAAAAAAACAACAGTTTTAATCCGGTAGTAATTCGTCCTGTCTTAAAAAAGAGAAATCTACAACGTATAGACATATTTGAATTTCGTCAAAGCTGTTTATTGTGCTTGAATACGTAGCATTTGATAAAGAGGTATATCCACCCTCTTTAATACAGTAAAGTTCCAGTGGAACGATCATCTAACTTAAAGTCAATGGTCTTAATAGCGAAAATATCTTCATAAAAAGACATTTTGCTTCTCATATTAAGCATTCGGGACTTAAAGATACTAGTTTACAGATTCGGTTAAGATTTTCCTATAGTGTCAAAATACCATTCAGTTTCTTAAATTATGTACAAAACTAATTCTTAATATTTTCGGACAAACTGACCTATAGATTGCAAGAAATATACAATTAAAGTCACAAAAAATGCACTAAACTTGTCTATACCGTGACATATGGGGTAGATTTTTTACTACTAAAACTCCATCATTTGTTGTTGTATGTCAATTTGCACTAGAATTGTCATTATCAAAACACTAATTTCCTGCTTAGAAAATGTTTCCAAGCAATTTTTATAGTTTCAGAAAATGTTTTAAGTTGATTTTTAAGTTGAAATCTGTCAATGAGAACCTTTAGCAATCATCAAAAATCAAACAATTTTGTGAACAAAACAGAACATATTTTTGTGGTTGAACATCTATGTAATGTTTGTTATTGTTTGTGTTGTCTAGAAAATGAGTTTTTATACTAAATATTAAGATTTAGCAGTAATATGTATTGACATCTCAGCCACCACATAGCCGCCCGGCTAGCTCAGTTGGTAGCACGCAAGTCTACTGATCGAGGCAGGGCATAATTTCGTGGTCATGAAATTTTTTCTACGGCCATTCTCCCTCCTACCAATGGTTTTTAATTATGTAGGACAGTTGTCAGTCACTGACAAAGTATGCGCTTTGTAGTTGGTTTACAGCTAAATTCAGAGATTTAGACTTTCCAGGTGGAGTGAGTAGGTTGACTGACCGCCGTTATATGACTTTTACAATGTGTTGCTACGGCGTTAAAACCCAACAAAAACAAACACATCAGCCACCATATAGAAGTATGTTTGACGTTAATAAATTCAATATAATGATGAGATATAGTTCATGAAGCTTTACTAATTTGACGATCAAAAGTGATGTTCTTAAGCACATAAATAGTGCATTAACAAGTAACAAGGGATTGTGTTTATCTATCATGAAAATGAAATGTTTTATGACATTAAACTCATAATTATACACGATCGAGCAGTAATCAGATATCAAATACTTCATATTTACAGTCGACTAATAGATCTTTATTTCTCTTAAGATACCTTTTTAATGACAAAGGCTAGATTTTTGTCACAATAAAATATATTTTTGTTGACACGCTTATAAACAAAAAGTGAACTGAAATTGACCCTAGTTAAACAACTTTATGTCACGATTAGCAAAGATGTCTACTTAAATTTAAAAGAAACAATCAAATGTTCATAAGTTAATGTTTTCGGAGCAGTGGGTGAAATAATAGGTTATATCATATACTTAACAGCTTTTCTAACCTTTTGGAAATATTTCAATGATGAACTGGTGTATTAAAACATTTTTTTACATTTACTGCCTGATTTATCTAATTAGTTAACAATCATTGTAAACCTATTAAAATGCACTTCATACAATTGTAATATATTTATATCATGGTGTGACGTCTTCAACTTCTAATTTTAATGGCTGGTTTGTCCACGTTGTGCCAACAGCACACTCTCTATCTTCTACTGACATCATCGACATAACTATAGGTTTGGGGTTTAAAGTGAAGTGTTTTTCGAACGTATCTATGTATACAAACTAGATTCTTGTAATTTTTTCTATGTTTAAATATATTACGACTTAACGTAAAAGAACAGCGGGTATTTAAAAATATGGAGTAATAAGTTGCTGAGTACATTGAATTTAATTGTTAATCGATTAAAATTCTAAATTCGGAACATAAATAACATTTCTCAATGAACAATACAAACCATTGGATACATAATTATGAGTAAAGCTAACTAAGTAAGAATAAAATGTATACTTTATTGAATGCATGCTGTAATTAACGAGCATTTGTCCATGTGCACCTTTGTTCATCACATGCGTATGCTCACTCAGTTCGACGCATGCGGAAACCCTTTCATGTAAAAGTCGTCCGCTTTGTGTTATGCCTCAGTCCCATAAAATCGTGGCTTGTTGCGGCCCCGTACGTGCAGACAGTCGTAGACCGTGGGACGCCTTGCGTATTAAGGTGACGGTACGCACTTGGTACAAAACAACACATCCGTCCGGAGCAGTAGCTGGAAGACATGCATGTTTAATCCAAACTCGGCCACGATTTTGTTCACGATTTGACTTTGAAACTGACACGTGTATCCTGGGCTCATCTCACAGAACCTGGTAAAAACGTAACAGTACGTACGGGTACGCTAGAGTTCGTACGGGTCCTTGCGGAGGTTGATCGCACGTAGCCCGTACGGTGCCCTCACGGCTACTTCTATGTTTATGTGACTGTAGCATTACTTGGTTGCTTCAGACGAATAAAAATAATTTGAATATTCATTTCGCAATAACATTGCAAACCATTAACGGATTGCATTTGTAGATTCAAATCAAAGAAAACAAAGTTAAGTTGTATGTACAGCTTTGCCAAAATGGCATTCCTGCATGTTGATCAAAAGCTTCAAGTCCAGTGTTAGCGCATCGATGCACATTGTCCACGTGTTAACTTTGATAGTCTTATTGCAAAAGGCGATAGAGTTATCAAGTATTTTCCTCACCGATTGAATGTTTTTTGCATACATAGAAATCATTACGTTGAGGTTTAATAAGAATATAAACAGATGCAGTAGCCAGTAGACTACGTCCAGGATTTTGGATCTAGTGTCCAGAAGGGGATGTTTGTTCGATCCTTACCTGGACTGGTAACGTCTTTCCATGAAAGTTGGCGTCCTTGTGGTGGGCGCTGGTTATAAACAAAGGTCCAGAAAAGCTAAGTTATGTGATTTGGGGGCCGAAAATTTACTATTTTTTGTGTATTGACTCGGCGATACCCCCAATACATTTGATACATTTGTGCATCTTAAATAGCAAACTTGATGATTATGGTTTGTTATTATTTGTAATCAATGAAGTTTGAACAACAAAGTAAATAGAAAAATTGGAAATTATCACTTTGTTTAAGTTAATCAATTAAGGTTTTACTATATATGTGTTATATTTTTTCTACTTAAAGAAAGGTCATCAATGTGTACTTTGTCACTGGAATAGTGTTACGAAATAAAAGCATTAAAAGCCATTACTCACGGTTTGTTTGGAATAGTCTGAATGAAATACTTAATAACGTTTGGCTCATTATCATACATCATGGGGCAAATATAGAATCCTTCATATTCAGTGTTGATTGATGGTCCAATTATTTCACTCATCAGAGACCTATCAAATGTCAAAGACTGGAATTGTTGTCACAATTAAAACTATTCTCTTTCATAAGGGATTAGCAAGTTTTCACACAAATAAAAGTGAAGTGAAGTAAATCTATCCATAGTGAAGCACTCTGTGTCATTGAAAGCAAATAAATCTACAAAAATGACAAAGTCTATGAATGGTTTCAATTAAATGTTAATACGTTCAATTAATTGGAACAGTGGGTGTGAGTTCTTAAACATAGTTACCGGCTGAGTACTTGATTGTAACATCTAGTAGTAGGCCTACAAATAATTCCCTGATATGTCATTAATTAAGTACATGCTCTCAAAGATGGCTACAATGTCGACATTTTAGTCCACTAGTATGGTTGGCAATGGTTAGAGAAAAGATTTTATATAACGTAATGCAAATACGAGAACTTGTAGATTGTGCGATGACGAAACTATTGTTAGTCAGTTTCTTGGTTAGATTCTAAGTTTACAAAAGTCATTTAATGTTAGTCATTTTAATAGTGACTGAAATAAATAAGTTCTACATTTGTTTGCAATATTAGCAACAGTATTCTTCTATCTGTTTGTATTTTGTAACCACAAACAAGACATATTGATTAAATGAAAACTCGCTGGTAGCATTAATAATTTGGTACATTATTTGCCGTTACACAGTTGGTAGCGCGCCGGGATTTTGTAATCTCATTTCCAGAGAGGAACGGGTTCGAATCCCATCCTGGGAGATTAAATCCTTCCATGAAAATTTGACAATTATGTCAATTTTCCTCAATCAATAAGGTATACAGATAAGTTTCGAGCCTTGTGAAAGAGTAGATGAGTACTGGTTATACATGTATACAAGGGTCCAGGAAAGCTAGGATAGGTGCGCTGGATGCCGTAAAATGACCGAAAATCGTGACACGGCGTTAAACCCAATAAAAGAAATAAATAAACAAATTGTAGGAGTCGCAATTAAGACCGACTCGATATTATGACCACTTTTTGTCAGACCGCAAGGTGGTCTCATAGGGGAAATTTACTGTGCTCGTAGTACAGACATATACTTTATCCAAAAAACATAAGACATAACGTCCTGTAGTTTACAGTCTCTACATATAAATAGACGTAGAAACAATCCACAAGTTATTCTTGTACTATATAATATGATTTGAAATCACAAAATGTTACATTGGTAATGTCGCGCAAATATATTATTCAGTTTTTATGAGGAAAAGGGTAATACACATAGTAATAAAAGCTGGATAAGACACCGGATATTGGAGCATATATTTAAACATGTGCAAAAGAATTTCGTAACTGTTAACGTACGTTAACTGTTAACTTTTGTAAATACAATAATAAGACCACTTTTTGAAAGAACGGTTGGTTGTCTTAATAAAGGGATTCCAGTGTATAAACAATCATGCTTGGATAATATTCGAATATATTGATGAAATAGTTATATAAATTTAGTTGCACTTAGACGTTTCCAGAAATTACAATTAATATATTGTTTATAGCTCAAATACTATATACATCTTTATACAAAACGAATTCGGCACATCTAAAACGTCATTCTCATAAATATACATAAAAGAAACATGATACATGAAATTGGCATTTATAAAATCTCATTTTTCTTCCAACTCATTTGCAAGTTAAACAATACTTTCATCTGTGACACAGTTTACTTGATGAAATAAAATCCCGATCTTACTCAGAAACTGACGACGATCTCTTTTGAATCACACTTGTATGACGCTTCATTAAAGCCTGTGTCGTATGTTTCGCGCCCTACTCACCTTAAACAATAAAGTAGTGTCAAGGACAAAACGTTCCTAATTACTCTTGTTGACGCAGTTGTCGCTATATATCAACACTTTATCAAACAACATCAACAAGATGCTATTTTTAATCGATTGAAAACCATTTTGTTTGATTATCAATAAAAAAATCCACATTTGGTTAAGATGTTCAACATCTGATATAGTCCGGCCAACATCAAGGATGACCTTGCACGAAATGATGTAGAAAATGTTATTCAATTTATTGGTAGACATGGTCTTACTGATTCCAAATCCGATTGATGCCTCTTTGTCATCCTTGGGCAACTCCCAGAATCCAAGATGGCGACCAAGATGGCGGCTAGAGTCTAAATTATACATGCAAAATGTATTTTTACACATTATGGTCTTAAAATGAAGGACAAAAGTGATTTCAACATTTACATATCGAGTTGGTTAAATTTTGTTATTCTTATACAAACTTTTAAATTCAAAATGGCGGTCAAAATGGCGGGTAAAGGCTATTTTCCCAGTATCTAAAGAACAAACTGGCAGAAAGAGACTGAGTGCTGTAGAAATTTATTTACTTATAGAATAGTTCATGTTATTAAAGAAACCGATTGATTTCACTTAGTTATAATTCATTATTAACAATTATAAATCCAAAATGGCGGCTAAAATGGCCGATATGATCTAATAGTTCAGTATATAATATACGAGTACATGCATGGACGGAAACAAACACATTTGGGTTTAAGTTTCAAAGTTTGTTATATGATTTTTTAATCTTTATGAACTCTCAAGTTTGTAAAACTAGTTAATCCCACCTGATAATCTATTAGCAACTCAAGATTCAAGGTGGGGTCAAAGATTACGTCTACGAAGCAAATTCAACCACTTCTATTTTTTAGCAATAATGTATTGTAAATAATGAAGTGTTTTCACCATGGCCTAGTTTTTTGGCTGAAAACAGTCATATTAGCCTAGATTGTATCAACATTCAAAATGGCGGCATTTTTGTGGAAGAAAAAAACACGGCCTTCATGAGAAAACTCGGTCACTATGAGATTCGGAATCAATCAAAATGTCTGAATCTCATAAAAGCCGAGCTTTAAATAAAATGAAAATTTGATAAATAATTCGAGGGTTGCCTGCAAGATACTAGCTCTTCAACGCAATGTACTTATTACTCGAATTGTGATGGACAAACTAATTTAATTTCAAAAATATAAGCCACTTAAATAAAGAAAAACGGGAAAATAAAATTGGGTTGATATACAATTTACAGTAGACAATTTAATTTAGGATTATTATGAAGTGCTATCATTTTGTTTAAGATTGCAATATGTGTAGATATTTGAAAAGCTTATAATCCTTTTAGTTGAAATATTTCGATGCAGTGAAAATAAACTGAAACATGTCAATAGCAAAAAAAGCATGTGCCAAAATATGAGGAAGGAACTAATTGACTGAGCTCTATCAATATCATTACACAAACAAGATAGATACCTCAAAAGAGTATCAGCACACCAATGACGTACGGTATTTTTGGTGCTCAGCAAATTGCAGCAAGATGATCATTTGTTGTACAATTTTGTTGTCTGTGCTTCTCGTACCAAGTCTTAAAGATTTATGCGATTAAACATATATGTAATGTTACCGAAAAAATGAAGAATCACCATATCTTGCAATGCATCGTCTAAAATGTTTGGAGTGGAACATATTTAAATGTTACATACGAGATTGACAAGTTGTCTCAACGTACCATCCTTCTTTGGGGGAGTCCTGGCAGTTGATGGTGAATATACTCCAAATGTGATTAATATTCAGACATGTTTAAACTTTTGGCACTGATGCATCAGATTTGTTATGTGTTCTTTCAAGATATTTAGTGTTAAGTGAAACAATACATTTTTAAATTTTCTACTGGGCCATGTTTTGTAATTAATGAATCCCTTAAAACCACCCTCTTGCACAGTGTAACACTATTTGCTAAATCATGAGCTAGACACTGGGTTCAAATAGCAGTGTATACGCTTATAATAAGAATTGGCATCTACGCCACGTAATTTCTCTCAATCCTTGTAAATAAAACCAAATTCTATTACACACTTTTGATGGAAATGTGCTTTTGTTAGTTTTCCATTTTTTATCAATGGCCAGAGTTATTTACAATGAAATAAAGAACATTCATGATTCAGTTGTGATATCTGATGTCTAGATCGGACTTGAAATGATCCTAATTGCAAATTCTCTTATTTACTATAAAAATGTGTTACAATGTCAACAGAATTTCTATCAATTGCTTTGGCATAAATATACTCTTGAAAGATAATAGAACATGCACACAATACTTACAATGTCATTAGCTTTTTCTTTTTTATAACCTCCTTTAAATACATATTGATTATTATTGAAGTTGCAATTATATTGGGAAAGTGGTCGCTATTTTAAGGATATCACAACATACGTTTTTCAATGAATTAAATATTATCAGAATAGTGTCTCTAAATTGCGATCTTAGAAACAATTTGCTTCAAGAGTCAACTGGCAAGCTAACAAGTGTCAACGATTTGATATTCGCAAGACCAAGAGATATAAAAACCTAAACATAATGCTGGATACCCATTTGTTAGGAGTTATGTCTTTCAATGTGAATTGAAATTAATTTTCTAATCATACATTTTGACCTCCATCTTAAATTCTTGAAGTTATCCAAAAATACCAATATGGCATCAATCGGTTACATAAACAAAAAAGGATTAACTACGAAATAAAATGCATTGAAACCATTTTGTATACCCCAGTCTATGACTTAGCTCATTGTAGTTGATATATACCCGACAGCTAGTTTTTTACGCCATTATAGCCGCCATCTTGGATTTTGGAAATTGCCAAATGATGCCAGTGTGGCATCAACTAGTTTTATGAACTAAACTAAAGAGTAATTCCTACAAAAATGCATTAAAACTTTTTTGAAATGCCTCTATGTACGATCCTGCTCATTGTGGTTGATATACCCGACAAGTGTAGTTTTTATCCGCCATTTTGTCCACCATCTTGGATTGGGTAATAAACAAGGGGTACCAAAATTGCAAAAAAATACAATTGCAGATAATGTTAGACTAATTTCAGCTATTTGAAATTAGACTGTGATAAGGATGGATTTATTATACATTAATCAGCTTTCATCTGCCATTTTGTCCGCCATCTTGAATTTTGGGAGTTTCCCAAGAGTGCCGAAGTGACACCAGCCATTTTCGTAAACTACGATGTCTTAGCTTCAAGAAAATTGCAAAAACATTTTTACATCTTTCCATGCACTGTTCAATTGATTTGTGTAGTTTATATACCGGACTAATATATACCAGACAGTTAGTTATATACACCATTATAGCCGCCTTCTTGGATTTTGGAAATTGCCAAATAATGCCAGTGTGGCATCAACTAGTTTTATGAACTAAACTAAAGAGTAATTCCTACAAAAATGCATTAAAACTTTTTTGAAATGCCTCTATGTACGATCCTGCTCATTGTGGTTGATATACCCGACAAGTGTAGTTTTTATCCGCCATTTTGTCCACCATCTTGGATTGGGTAATAAACAAGGGGTACCAAAATTGCAAAAAAATACAATTGCAGATAATGTTAGACTAATTTCAGCTATTTGAAATTAGACTGTGATAAGGATGGATTTATTATACATTAATCAGCTTTCATCTGCCATTTTGTCCGCCATCTTGAATTTTGGGAGTTGCCCAAGAGTGCCGAAGTGACACCAGCCATTTTCGTAAACTACGATGTCTTAGCTTCAAGAAAATTGCAAAAACATTTTTACATCTTTCCATGCACTGTTCAATTGATTTGTGTAGTTTATATACCGGACTAATATATACCCGACAGCTAGTTATATACGCAATTATAGCCGCCATCTTGGATTTTGGAAATTGCCAAATAATGCCAGTGTGGCATCAACTAGTTTTATGAACTAAACTAAAGAGTAATTCCTACAAAAATGCATTAAAACTTTTTTGAAATGCCTCTATGTACGATCCTGCTCATTGTGGTTGATATACCCGACAAGTGTAGTTTTTATCCGCCATTTTGTCCACCATCTTGGATTGGGTAATAAACAAGGGGTACCAAAATTGCAAAAAAATACAATTGCAGATAATGTTAGACTAATTTCAGCTATTTGAAATTAGACTGTGATAAGGATGGATTTATTATACATTAATCAGCTTTCATCTGCCATTTTGTCAGCCATCTTGAATTTTGGGAGTTGCCCAAGAGTGCCGAAGTGACATCCTCCATTTTCGTAAACTACGATGTCTTAGCTTCAAGAAAATTGCAAAAACATTTTTACATCTTTCCATGCACTGTTCAATTGATTTGTGTAGTTTATATACCGGACTAATATATACCAGACAGTTAGTTATATACGCCATTATAGCCGCCATCTTGGATTTTGGAAATTGCCAAATGATGCCAGTGTGGCATCAACTAGTTTTATGAACTAAACTAAAGAGTAATTCCTACAAAAATGCATTAAAACTTTTTTGAAATGCCTCTATGTACGATCCTGTTCAATGTAGTTGATATACCCGACAAGTGTAGCTTTTATCCGTCATTTTGTCCGCCATCTTGGATTGTATAATAAACGAAGGGTACCAAAATTGCATGGAATAAAATTGCAGATAATGTTAGACTAATTTCAGCTATTTATATGATCAGACTGTGGTAAAGATGGATTTATTATACAATAATCAGCTTTCATCCGCCATTTTGTCCGCCATCTCGAATTTTGGGAGTTGCCCAAGGGTGCCGAAGTGGCATCATCTAGTTTCGTAAACTACAATGTCTTAGCTTCAAGAAAATGCAAAAACATTTTCTACATCATTCCATGCACGGTTCAGTCGATTTTTGTAGTTTATATACCGGACTACTAGGTCCATGAAGCCCGTGCAATTCACGTTATTTGTCTTGAAATTGCTACCAACGTGTAGAATATTTACAAAACTACACTTATCTAGTCTGTGAGTATAGATATGTAAGAAAAACACTTCATTTTAACACCCAAAGCTATAGTTATGGCGAAGATGTCAGAAGAAGATAGAGGGCGTGCTGTTGGCACAAGGTGGACACACACGCTATCAAGTTTGAAGTTGCGGACATCACGCCATGGTCATGATATCAATTACAAATGCATAAAGTACACTCAAATAGAATAACAATGATTGTCAACTAATTAAATAAATCAGACAGTAAATGTTAAAAAAATCTTTTTAATACTTCAGTGCATCATACAAATATTACCCGAAAAATGACAGTGGATTTAAAAAGTTGTTAAGTATACCTTCAACTGACATGCATACTAAGTTTGTCATGTTTGAAAAAACTTGAAAAATGCACAAATGAAAAATTACTGTAAAGAAAAATTTATAAGAATATTCATTGATTTAATTTAAATAGAAATATTACCAAGGCACGTAGTATTTGTTTTCAAGCAATCATCGACAATAATCAGAGATTGTATGAGAGTGGTCCGCCCGGCTAGCTCAATTGGTAGCACGCAAGTCTACTGATCGAGGGGTCAAGGGTTCGATTTCCGGGCGGGGCATACTTTCGTGGAGCTTGGTCATGAAATTATTTCTACGGCCATTCTCCCTCCTACCAATGATTTTTAATTGTGTAGGGCAGTTGTCAGTCACTGACGAAAGTGTGCGCTTAGTAGTTAGTTAACAGCTAAATTCAGAGATTTAGCCTTTCCAGGAGGAGTGAGTAGGTTGACTGACCGCCGTTACATGACCTATAAAATGTGTTGCTACGGCGTTAAACCCAACAAAAACAAAAACATATATGAGAGTGACAGTTGACCTTATCATCGTTGTTAATATTGCTGAATATATAAAATATTCATTACCTATCGGAAATTGTTTTCTTAAACATTTTATAACTGTTTCTTCAATTTATTCATAGTCTGATTGCAATACTGATTATTGAATAAATGTTTTTAATAATTAATATTGTATTTGTTATATATTTTTGTCATGAGAGTTTGGTCTTTGTCATGAATATTGTAAATGACCAAAGGCATAGGTAATGCCGTTGTTTCAAAACATGAAGATGGTTTATTGTTGATGGGAAGACCAAGTACAGTGTACTATGTCATTGTTATTTACCAACAACTACTTTCTATGAAAACTGAACTGTCATGTTTTGATGTCGAACTACCCTGAGATGGGGCAATATAACCTTCCTGTGTTGATGCGCCGTAAAACCAAAACAAACAAACAAACAATGAACTACCCTAAGAGTTATGTATTTAACCAGCAATCTATTTAGCCATGGAGGTGGGGATCACGTGATTGTTTTTAGACAAGATACAGGGGCGATCAAAGTAATTGTTAAATCTATTTCTGATAATCTACGTGAAGAAATAAGGACAAGATGTTATTATTCAACCACAAATTGTATAGGTGTTTTCCCGCCCTCAGTATTTTATACATAAAGAGAAGACTTAATCAAATAACTCTTAGAAAAAGCTATATATACATTTTCAAATGATGGCATAATAGCGACGTGTGTCATTCTAAACATAATTAAGAATAAATTAAGCAATATTAACAAATTGTGTCGCTCAAAATACCTTCGCCTCATTGTGTAAGCTGAGTATAACCTCAGAAATGAATCAACACTCCTACTTGTTTCTTTGACTAAGCTGTCTCTTAGGCAATAAGTTGCTTATAATTACTTGAATGTTTTACAAGTTTCCAATAAAGAGCTAAAAAATTATGACCACTAATTTTATCAAGTATTCAATATAATACATTTATATCGTCTTCAATAACTTAATTCCACATTAATTATTCAATTTATTTATTGAGTAAAGTTAATTAAAGATCTAAATAAAGAATGTTTTCACAAAGTGTAGGAAGGGGCGTTGTATAGTGAATGTATGTCGCAATGTGTTATTGACACTTTCTTATTGAATAGTTTTCATCAGTTTTGAGTAAGAAAAGAACTTAATTTGATTTCTGATTTTTGCATTTGGTAATTAAACGGTCATAGAATTTACTACTCATTAGGATATTTAAGTCCGGCGTCCAGTTGTGGAAAACATGCTTAGAGATCGAGAGGGGCCGTTTTTCTGTCCCAGATATACTGCTAATTTCCTTGATTAAAGAATCGCTTTGTTTAACCTATGTTCCAATCGGTGCCTGTATTGGAGGGGTATGTTTGTTGTTCCAATGATCTGATGCAAATAAAAATGATGAAACACCAGAGTAATTGTCGACAAGACATTATGATAACATTGCAAATTTTACCATCTTACCAATATATATGTACTCAGTTATGTTCCAGTCGGAATATAAAATGAAATGGTGTATCCACAGAGATATAACATGTGGATATGTCCAAGTTGAAATATTTGTACCATGTTTGATACTTTTGATAAATAATTCATATATATATGGTCTGCGCTTTAAAACTATGAAACTTCGTAGATTTAGGAGTTTTATTCATTAATAATAAATTTATTGGTGTGGTAAAATGTCATCAGGGTATCAGACTTTTTGTGTGTCACATAATAATAAATCTACATGACGTGGACTACTAAACGCGGCTGTTCTCCTTATATGTATTTTATATACAGTATGTTTGAAAATCAAAGGAAGGTCACACGACATATCCCTTTGGTTGTTTCATATCATAAAGAAGCAGGAGCAGTAGTCAAGTGGTAGGACGCGCGCTTAGGGATCGAGAGGTATTGGGTTCAAATCCCTTTAGGGGCACTGCTTATTTCCTTAAACAATAAATTTATCTGCGATTGCTTCACTCCACCCAGGTGTACATCGGTACCTGCGAGGGTGGCATAATTTTGTGACGCCATTGTGTCGACTGCACTAATAGGCCGAGTAAAAGACTTCCCAGGGAGATTGATAGATCGATACTAATAGTCCGATGGCCAGGGTTAATAGCTGTAAAGTGAGTGAACGTGCGTAAGCATGAAACTTAGACTATAAAATGCCACTACATTTTATATTAAATTATCAAAATTGATAATGAAATATACCAGTAATGCACTTGAAATTGTTCTTAATGGCATGACTCAAAATTTGTAGCAGATGTAACCAAATAATACTATATCAGCCCATAATACTATATTGTATGATAGTTGTACAAAAACAGAACCCATAATGTTTTTAGAATTCCGTATTAATGTTTTTCTTACAATAAGGGATTAGTAGCTTTAGGATCAATACGTATGAGAGGAGCATTAACAGCAATGACGCATTAACACTTAAAATTACTCAGGTAATTAAATTTTCTTTCGTGTTTAGTTAATGAATTATTAATTTGTCAGCTCTGTTTTGATGTTACGTGTTTCGAGGCAACGTGACATAACTTGAATTCTATTTAGGTAAAAAGAATAACAAAAACATCACGCAATCCTATTCACACAAAAATGCATAAAATTAAAGGTACTCATTCACAGATTTCAACTTAAACATCAAATTTTTTCTGAAACTATCAAAATGTTTGAAAACATTTTTTAAGCAGAAAATTAGTGATTTGATAATGACAATTTTAGTGCAAATTGACATACAAGTACAAATAATGGTGTTTCAAGTAGTAAAACACTACCCCGTACGTCAAGGTATAGATAATTTCAGTGCATTTTTGTGACTTTAATGGTACATTTAGGTCAGTGTGTCCTAAAATTATTAAGACTTAATTTTTGACACAATTACAGACACTGAATGTTTTTTTTTTTAAATTTTGAAAAATCTTAACCAAATCTGTGAATTAGTACCTTTAAGAATAATCCACGTCACAAATGTTCGATGGTACTATACATTGATCATTTTATGAATGCCTACTTATTTCATATGTTTTGTTAGACATTAACTCATTCATACCTTCTGTAAAGAGATGAAGCACCTAAATATATACCATGTAACGAGCATTTCAATGTAAAACACTTTCTCATTGACTGTCAGGATCTTAAATATATCCGTGACAAACATTTTAATGTTATCTCACTTAGAGAGCTTTCTTGATCGGTTCTATTATATGCACTACAAAACTATCTGAAGGAAATAAATATTTATCACAAATATAGGACCTAAACCATAATGATTCGGTTGCATTAATTGTTATTATCAATTGCTTTCGGCGCGATATGGCCTTTCTGTGTTGTTGCGCAGTTACACTAACCAACCAACCTTGGTTAGACATTTTGTGAAAAGATCACATAGCTGCCAGTAATAATTATTAAAAAAGAACAGTGAGTAGGTTGACTGATCGCAGTGATCTATACAATGTGTTTCTGCGGCGTAAATCCATTTAAAATGACAAAAATATGTGCAAAATACATACAATTAAGAATTCAAGAAATTAATTGATTCAGGTACGGTGGCATAATTACGCCATGTCGTATTGTCATCCCACGGGGCGCCAAATGAAAACAGGAATATACGACAAAATGGTAAAGCCCGCGGGACGACATTGCGACATAGTATAATACAGCCATCATAAATTCAGAACATTACTCAAGATGTCTCCAATTACATGAAAGTTTTAATCATATGTAAATGACGATGTAGGGCGATCAGCATCAATTAATTAATATTCTGTCGATATGTTTACAACACTGTGACAACATTTCCATGAATTATTGAAGAAAAATTCTCACAAAATGTTATACCTTGTTTACTTAGAATAGTCTGTTTACTTAAACCAAGCTGTATAAATAATTTGGGCGTATATCAATGAGTAATTTATTTAGTAGAATTGACCTAACGTATTTACTTTATAGCGGGCGATATATCGACAAACATTGATGTCGAGTTGTCTTGATGTCTTTCTCTCAAGTCTCAATTCGAAGTAGACATCGTATGGTATCTTAGGTTAATCATGTTTGTCATCCATCAGTATTCAGTATAAATGTTTATGGAACTTCATATACAAGTGAGATATATATTGCAAGATAAGGTTTCGATTATTTGTGGGGTGCTCTGGTCTTGGAAAATCTTCTTTTTGGGGGGTTTAACGCCGTAGCAACACATTGCATAGGTTATACCACGGCGTTCAGTCAACCCACTCACTCCTTCTGGAAAGGCCAAATCTCTGAATTCAGCTGTTCACCAACTACCAGGCGCATACTTCTTTCAGTGACTGACTAGTGCTCTACATGATTTAGAATGTGTGCTAGGAGGGAGAATCAGAAATATCAAAGAAATCCCAAGGCAAACATAAAATCACTTATTATTATATAATTTGTTTAGCGCTTTTTTCGTAATAAATAAATGTTCAAAAGCGCTTCACAATCATATGCATAATTAGAAAGAAATTAAATGAAAATGATAATGGTTAATAGATAATAAAATGTAAAATAATAAAACACTTGAAAGACTATGGTTGATTGAGTTGTTTTTCTCCATAAAAATCATTTCATTAAAAAATCCGCTCAAATTTTTGCAATCGTGAAAAAGAATAGGAGACATCGGGGTATTAAGGGTTTATCATTTGAAAAAAATCTATCAAGTGGGGTAACTAATTATATCAAAATATCCATAAATTCCAAATAATTTTGATATATTTTGTAAGTGATGCATTAAGTGTATAGATGTGACAGTAAAAATATAAAAAAAAACTCAACAAAAAAGACATTTAGAAAGAAATGAAAACATTTATCCTAACCTTGAAATGGTCTACCGAACGTCAGTTCAAACACATAAAAATTGTGTTGGAATTTATGGATATTTTAATATGTTTAGTAACCACACCCACTTCATATATTTTTTTTTCAATTTCAAATCCTGATACACACTTAAAGTAGCCTGCCTAATACAATCATGTTTGATTTTAATATCATGTTAGTAATTCGTTGTAGCAGATGACAAACATATATGATTCTTCTTAGAATTTGACTTATACACTATCATTTTCGATTCCAATACAAGTAAATCTTAAAATTACACTTATTTGGTATTTAAAAAGGTAATAATGTCGAGAAAATCTTCCTTAAACAATGGCAAGAAGATCTTTAGTTGTATTTTATATTTTTTAAAAGACGCAATGCAATTACATTATCCTTAAGTTTGATTAAAACCAAAACATTGAAAAGGTCATAATTATAAAGGTCACAATTATCAAATGGAATTTGAATTGATTTGAGGTTGCAATCATCAAAATGTATTTAGAATTTGCAACTATGAGGTTTGGGTTGGTATGGTGTTTTTAATAACCGTTTGCGACAGCCAGACTCCAATGAGGCGGATAGTTTACCATTGGTACTGGAATGGAAAAATGGAAGAATATTATGTGAAGCAATGCCTACATCAACAGTCATGATCGATACACTTGTCTCAAACCCACTACATTCATTCTATTAGAGGTTTGAGAGACATGAAGTCTACCATGTGGGACTAGCATGGCAGAAGCTATTGAATATATTTTTGGGTGTCTTTCAATGTTATCCTGAATGTCAGTTACCGTTGTCATTAAGAACTCCTCGGCCATTCACTACGATTAACCTCGGGCATATTTAGGCGCCATTTTAAAACTACCGATGTTGAAGTAAACAATGTTTGGTTCAAAATATAACATAGAAATATGATTTGACAAAACTATGTGTGTATACTGCAAGAAATATTTTGCATAACCTTTACGTGCTTCGCCGAGCGTAGGTAGTAAAAATCCAAGCCGCCAGGGTAGACCCCCGACAAATCCTTCCGAGATAATTAATTCATGAAAGGTCGAGGTGTTTCGAATGTTACCGTTGTGTGACATAGTTAAGTTCATAGTCTTTGCCTTTAGTAAAATTTGTAACTTGAATTATTTTAAACCATGTATAGCGTACTGTGAATCATTTCATGTATATTGATACGTGGTTATTTATACCAAGCTCATAATCTTCAGCTCTAATGTTAAGACCGTCCTCCTGTACGGTGTGGAAACCTGCACAGGACAAAACTACTAGACAAGAAACTCCAAGTGTTTGTCAACAACTGTTTACGCTAGATACTACCCATCCGATGGCCAAACAAAATTTTCAACCAAGACCCCTGGGCAAGAACCAAGCAACAGTCCATCATAAACAACATTGCAAAGGAAAGTGGAGATGGATTGGCCACATGTTGCGACCACAGCAACCAAACATTGCCAGACAAGCCTTGGATTTGAATCCACAGGACCAAAGGATAAGAGGTTGACCCATGAACTCCTGGCGCAGGACTCTAGACATTGAGTTGCGCAAGAGCAAGATGTCATGGGCAGAGGTCATAGCCCAGAAAACAGACCGGAACAGATGAAGGACTGTGGTAGATGCCCTATGCTCCAACATGGAGTGAAGAGGATTAAGTAAGTAAGAAAGTAATTTATACGGATGGTACCAAGCTCTAGTATTAGCATCCCATGCATTGCACCATTCAATTGCAAATATATACAATGTTTTTGATAATTGACTATTCATCGTAACGTAGCAGATAATTCCAATCAATTAATGCTTTCTGTGTTGTTGTTACTGTTAAGTTTTAAGGTTTCTTTTTAGGCGCCTCGTAATTCAGAACTTATTTGAACGAAGTGGTGAAAATGAACATAGTTTCTGAATGGTTTTGTTTTATTATGCTTCACGTCTATACCTTTCTGACAGTTATTCGGCAATTAAGCCACCTTCTTTTAGCCTACTATCTGTCCCTGGAGACGCCTAGATCTTATCTATTACCTATAAAACATGTGTATTCATCAGCAAATGTTATCTGTCCCCCAGGATACAATGTTAGGTGTGAAAAAGCTAGTAGGAAGTGTTATATGGCTAAACTGCACGATTGTCAACTCGCCTTCGGTGATTGTCTTGTCTTGTTGAAACTTGTTGATCATCCAGCTGCAAACTAAATGTTATTGAATACAGATGCACTTCAGAATTAAGTTGAGTGGCGCGCTGCATCCAGCCCCATTCTGCCCTTTCCTGTCCTTTTGGGGTTTAAGTTTGTTATTTGTTTGAAGTCTTAATTGACTTGAAATTTTATTAGTAATTTATCTTTCTAAATTCTTAAATTAATCGTAATTACTTTGTATTTTGTTTTCATACAATATTGTCATATCGTGTGAAACATCTTAATTTGCTTGCCTCATAAAAGTACGTTCATTTAATATTGAGTACTGTTTTAGTTTATCATTGAAATCTTTACTACGCGCTCTGCAATTTAAAGACAATATTGAATGAAATATTTCTCTTTTATTTTACAATCATTTAAAATGGATCTAAAATTATTGATAAGAATGATAGTCATTTATCACGTAAACAAAAGTAGAGGCAGTAGGTCTAAAAGTTGTACACACACAGCAAAGGCACAAGGGTTTCTGACAATCAGCTCGCCAGTTATAATAATGCTACCAATGGTTTTAGCGAATTCGAAACAGATCAATTGTGTTCTAAGTTTGCAGTATACGTCCATGGTAGCACGCAAGTCTACTGATCGAGGTGTCGTGGGTTCGATTCCCGGGCGGGGCATACTTTCGTGGAGCTTGGTCATGAAATTATTTCCACAGCCATTCTCCCTCCTACCAATGATTTTTAATTATGTAGGGCAGTTGTCAGTCACTGATGAAATTATGTGCTAAGTAGTCGGTTAACAGTTTAGTCCAGAGATTTAGCCTTTCCTGGAGGAGTGAGTAGGTTGACTGACCGCCGTTATATGACCTATACAATGTGTTGCAACAGCGTTAAACCCAACAAAAACAATCAGTTTTTGTCTCATGTTATTATTATTAATATTATTAGCATTATCATTATAATTATTATTATCATTATCATTGTCATTATTATTATTATTATTATACATTGTATACCACATTTGTGTAGCGCTCTTTTCATATTGAATATATTATGTTCAAAGGCACTTCACAATATATGCCAATCTGCTTAAAACCTGATCTAAAATTTTCCGCTCGCCTACTCGCTAAAACGTTTTAAAACCTTTTCTAATCATAATAGTATTGACGAAATTGTTATGATACGTAACTTGTTTATATCGTCTAGGTCACGCAATTTGAAATGAGCCGTCCAATCACCGACTGTGAATAATACCGCTGTTAAATTAGCTTGCAAACCTTGGTCCAAAAATAGAAATTACGAAATAAAAATGTTATTAATAGTGTTTCGTCTAGATGAAAGCTACGTATTGATTGGTCGACACAAAGTTCATCTCGACGTGACCTTCCACGGAGACAGTAGAGATCCTGTACGACAATGCTCTACAGGATATCTGTTTACGGAGATTGCAATATATGCATAATTATGAATAAATGTAATTGTTACAATTGTAATGTTTGGCTAAATATTTATCAACTCTCTAACAAAGTAACAATGACACGTTTTGTTGTTAGTGATGACTTTAAACCGTACAAGAAAGGTTTCATCAGTCATGTGACCACAATACCCGGTAGGAAAATGTGTGTTTCTTTTTTATTGACATTTTATGTGGATAACCAGTCACAAAATCTGGTATCACGTCTGATCTTTTAATGGTTTAAATAAATAATGATGTTTAAACTTGCTTTGCTTAACACAACATCTATTCATATCTATTTAATTATCAATTTTTGTCGCCAGAAGTAGATTACTGGTTAGTTTAACTTTCGTTGTTTTTTTGCAAACAATTAAACGTACACTTTCTGAACGGTAGTTATTCCTAAATCCTTGTATGGCTGCGAACTGTGCCATGGAATTCATTGTCTAGTACGGATGTTGTAAAACTTGAACGTTCTCATCGTTTTTGTAATAAACACATACAAGGCCTGAAGCAAACACCAGTACAGACTTTTCTCTTTCAATGTCAGATATGAATCCGGTAGAAACTATCATAAACTATCGGAAATTGCCATTTTTTGGTCAGCTGTGTCGTCTGCCATACAAGTATTTAGCAATACATGTTTTATCAAAGACTAGTTATATATAGTAAAGGTACCGACTATTACCAAGGTTTTGTACTTGATGTATGTAGGTTGTTAAACAAGTATGACTTATCCAGTTTTATTGACCTCTATTTGTCTTCTGGGTCATTTCCTTCGAAAAATTCCTGGAAAACCCTTCCATATAAAAAGGTACCAGGACGCCGGTCCAGATTGCAATCTGTCTGTATCCTAGTACCTGCTGTAGATCTGCAAACAGTACTTGTAGCCGGTAAACCATGCAATATCTGGGCATTATCACGTCGTTTTAATGAACTACCCATTATATGTGGTCAATTTATGTGCATTCTAGGTAAATTTTTCTCTCGTCCATATGTAGAACAGTGTACTCTTTGTGGTGATCTAGTCATAACATTGTCCAACATCAGTTATAGTTTTGTCTTTCTAACAACCGCATTAGAGATAAGTTTATTACTATTGTCTCAGCTGGACACTTTGATATATGTAAATTCACCTCTGTTCATACATTGTGCTCACATATCTTCTTTCTAGCTCTAGGAAGGTCAGAGCCTAACCTTGTGCTCATTAAGATTATTAACTCTTTGTGTGACATTTAGCTATTTTTGGTTGTATTTGATATTGTTTTAACTCTTCATTAACAGTTCATTTAGCCCATCTCACCCGCCTTTCGCTTTCGCCCCGAGTAAGATGGGTTTGGTCGTAAACATATTTATTTTGTATTCGATCTATTCTTGTAATATCTTGTAAAGGATAGATAATACTTTTACTTATAGCAATTACATGATCTACTTTAATTATCTGTTTGTATCTGTATATTATCTTTGCTTTGTCGTGTATATGTATGTATGATTGTTAACATTATTTATGCTCTTCAGTAATTGGAAGAAATAAAAGTATAATAATGTCGCTAGAAGTAGATTACTGGTTAGTTTAAACTTTCGTTGTTTTTGCAAACAATTAAATGTACACTTTCTGAACGGTTCAATAAATGCATTGCCTATATCTGTTAGACATTTACGCACATTACGTTTCAAACTTTTAGAGGATTTGTAGCTTTGATACAACACCTTCATGTTCCGGACATCCGCATGGCGTCATTCTAAATAGTGATTTAACATTAAGTTATACAATGTTGCTGATAGGTAGTGGAAAGTCAGGTCTGGCGTGATTAAAATAACTTATATCTTGGTTAGAAATCTTAACGTGGTGTACAGAAAGTGATTAACTTTTGCGATTTATCCATTCGACTTAAATTTCATTTAAAACACGAAAAACCTCATTGAACCAACTAAATGACTTCAAGGCTTTGTATTTATTGAATACTGGTTAAGCCCATTTTATATTTCTATTGGTTGAGTGTTTCCTTTAACGCTTATCGTTGTGTTGCTTGATTTAACAATTACGTCTATCTTTCCTATATTTCTTAAATGTCATAACAACCGCCCCATGTTTCTTTATGAGCTATTACTCAAATTAGTTAAGAACGATGTAAGAGTCAAATACGTTATTACGATTCGGTGCAACGAATTCATGATTGAATATAATTATTTTTGCTGGGTTTTACGCCGTAGCAACAAATTGTATAGGTTATATCACGGCGGTCAGTCCACCTACTCATTGTTCTTTGAAAGGCTAAACCTCTGGGTTTAGCTGTTAACTAACTACTAGGCGCATACAGTAGTCAGTCACTGACTACTGCCCTACATGATTCAGAATCAGTGGTAGGAGGGAGAATGGCCATATAATACAATTACACTAAATTACATACTTACGAAGAGTAAAACTATGTTTCAGCTATGAGTATGGCTACACTTTGTAGCTGTTTCCAAGAGCGGTATCAGTGCTCCTATTCAGGTACTTGAAAACTGTTAATCTACATAATTATACATTTTTTAAGAATGTAAACGATATGTCTTTTTTAGAGAACAGTTAAAACTAATCGCGATGTCAATTGTGCGAAGGCCAGACAATATTTGAACACCTCTCTCTAGCAGGATTTGTTTAATAAAAAGTTTAGATCACACTTTATGTGACGATGTCATTTAATACAAGAGTTATTCCGAGGAATAAGATGAGAATTAAAACAATCATCGTTAGACTTTCAACGCAGACAAAAGAATCTGACGCATGAAAGTTAGAAAGTTTCAAGTGACGATTTTACCATGAGAGTGAAAATATGTGAAACCTTTGGCAAGCGGCACGGTTGCGAGACAAAACACTATTCACAGCCAATTGACTATGGGTCCATTGTTAATATAGAAATATCGAGAGGTATTAAGTTTATATATAAAACATAATACTGAATATGGAATGGATCATATAACATGGAATTTATTATACTCACTTTACAATCTCTTTTATTCAAATTAAAAGCTAACGATATGTTATAAGCTATGATGTTTTTTCTAGATTTTTATAAATCTCACATTCATTTTACAAACTCTTAAACACAGGTATTGCCGGAACATTTCAATTTATGTGTCACAACTATGAAATTCAAGCTTAGATCCAGTTCGTGCATCGCATGAATTATTGTTTCTGTTGACCAATACCCGGTGAAGTAAGCAAAAAATGTGAATTTTGTTCATGTCCAGTATAGATAAAATTAAGAATTTCTATACGAATGAACTGTTGATACGATGTTAAATTGAATAAAACATATTGTACAGATTGTATTGTGAATTCCATGTTATCTTATATAATAATAAATAACTATATGTTATTTGCCCTGAAAAGTACAAAATTCACTGCGCAATACTGCAAATCCTGTTTAATTAAACTGAAAACAGGGTCGACATCTGTTATAGGGCCAGTAACACTTATTGGCCCTGGTCCATTAACAAATTTTTGTTCTCTGATTGGCTGACAAAACAGGGCAAACATCAAAATCTGGTCTAGAAGTAGTTGTTTAATAAAAATGTCATTAAATAAGTGATTTGATAAGGGCCCTGTTTTGTTCCTAAGGACAGATGAATTGGCCCTCGACCTTCGGCCAATACGACTGCCCTTAGAAAAATAACATGGCCTATATCAAATCACATTTTTAATAATTATAGGTTATTATACATTTCACTGTACAATACGGAAATATATTTGGACGAGTACACAGATTGGAAAGTCATATTGGACGAGCCAATAGGCGAGTCCAATATGATTTTTCAAGCTGAGTCCAAATATATGCCGTATTGTACAGAAAAATGTATAATAAACCTTTTTATTATATATCTTTTGTTTATATTGAAATAATCATCATCGCTTACCTCCCCAATTAAGCAATCACAGCCATTCTTATCACATCGTTTAGTGCACATGTACCCAACCGTCCAATATGAAAATAGCATATATTTTTTGGATCCAATACGGGAATATATTGGACGGTCACGTGGTACAAATGTAGATTGTTGATTGGTTAGATTTATTAGATATATAATAACATATAATATTGACTCCAATGCGGTAAAAATTTGTTAAACTACTTCGATCATTACGAGAAAAAAACTCTACAAATGATACATTGATAGTTAGGATAGTTTTTTATCCAATATCAATTCCACGTAGAATAATCATTGGTACAACTAAATTACAAATAAATGACTAGAATATAAACTGAAAGGTTTAAAAGTTGACTCAAAAGGTTACCATCGATTGGACATGAACAATAATTAATTGGAACGAACTTAATTACGTTAAGTATATAATCTATCTAACGCAGTATTAAATAAACCATCCATTCAATTTCTTATATTAACCTTTTTCTATTGTTGTTCAGTTGATTCAAAGAACCAGATCACCGAAGGCAATTTTCACAATTCACAAAACAACATTAGTTGTATTAGGTCTGTCGTTTGATCATACTCATAGACAATTCTTATGATGACAAGATATCAATTTCTAGTTCTTATTGTCTTCATTGGACCAGAAACTTTCGATTGTTGTTACAAGTGGTATCAATTTTACAAATCCGATTAAAACGCCGTCTACCATGACAAGTGGATACGGTATTGGAAGACGAGTTCCTAGGAAATGATACAATAAGCAGATAAAAGGCCATCACGTAGATATTAAAAGAAACTATAGAAAACATCGATGATGCGTTTAGGGCAATATGTCACAAAAACAGTGGGTGTTTAAACACACAACGTCGTCGGGGTCGAAGGAAAAAAATCAAGTTTATATATATTGTGCATTACTTTTTTCTGGGTTTTTTTTAAATATGTATTACACTAGACACTGTATTCTTCTGAACAATATTTTGTAAAACTATTTTGGATCTTGGGACTTTTGCAAAATCAATGCATGAAGCTGTCTTACAAAGTAAGTGTATCTAAAAGAGAAATTTTCGTGTATTAATATAGTGTATAATATGAATTTCCGCTATAAAATCCACATTGTTTATTAAAATCATGCGATTTTATATCTCAAAAACTTAATTTCAGAATAAAATGTTCCTTTATTAAACCCATTTCGTTATTAAGATTCCAAGTCGGTAGCGCAGTTGATAGCGCGCCTGGATTTCGAATTTAGTGTCCCAAAGGTGGTACGAGGTCCCAAAGTTCGAATCCCATCCGGCAAAGTTATACCCTTCCATGAAAATCTGACAATAATGTCAGTTTTTCTCCATCAATAAGGTATATAGAGAAAATTCCAGTTTTGTGGAAGGGTAGGTGAGTACTGGTTATAGACAAGGGTCCAGGAAAGCTATGTTAGGTGTGGTCAATGCCGTAAAATAACCTAATATGTGTTGACACCCAGTATAAATAAATAAATAAATCGCTATTAAGATATCAATTTTGATGATTCTTTTAGTGAGACTTTTCAATACTGCTTCCATAGTGTTATGCATGCGTATTATGTTACTACAGAAAACCCTTCACTGTTTAACACTTTGTTAGCCTTAAAATCAATTGATCGTTAAAACACATTAATGTTAAAGACGTAATTACCATAAAGCTACATAAATAATTTACGTAAACTTAATGTCTTCGTTTATTTTTAATTTTAGAAGGCGTGGATTTTTACTGTTTCTATTACTATTTTGTAAATAAAAACATAATTATGTAAACTATTTGTTTTCGCACTTGCACTGTATTTAGAATGTGAAACGTTGCATAAATATTTGTTTCGCACCTATGATGTTAAAAACAACTACATTTTTTATATATAGTAGGTGTAATTAAACCACAGACGTAAAGAAAACTTATACAACAGATACTGGTGTCACTTGACTCCCTGTTTCATAACTCATACATCTGTACAATTCCCTACATGGTCACACACCTTTTTTACAAACAGCTACTAGTATGCCCATTACTGATACAGTTTGTTATTGGCGTTGATCGTGCTACCTATCCTTTGGTATAGTAGATGACGATTTTGTATCGCTTTCATTTGTTCAATTTTCTGCGGGGGCTTAATATATCCACTCAGTGTTCTGTTCAAAGTGATCAATATCGTGACGCGTATTAACTTTATTTTGTACGTGGACTGAATATATATAAAACTTCCAATCGGTTGCCACATTTCATTTATTTTGTGATTCACAAACTTGCGAGAAGTATTAGAACTTTAAGAACTTTTTAATCAACTTTTTTTCTTTGTGGAGTAGACTTAAACAAATTATTTGGAAATTTGGAGATAAATACCAATAGCGTTTGGAACTGATTTGAAAGTTTTATTCAAATTTTATCATAAATTCTTTATTTTTATACATTAGTGTAGGGAGGTTTTTATTTAAATCAAACAAAATGCAGACATCAACGTACGCTTTTATCGCATTTTCAGCATGCGTATATATTTCTTGTACATTCACCACAGTTTATGGTAAGTCAAGATTTTATTCAACTTTTGTTAAAATATCTAATATTTATACGTGTTTCCTGTTTCAAAGTATTAATGTTCCATGTAGAACGTTTCTCATTTTTTCTTGATTTTACGTACAGTATTTACTTGTTTAGAATATAATTGCTTTTGAAAAAAACAACAAAGTGAATATGCGATGAAATGGAAACATTTACAAAAGTTAGAAACTATTTTGCAATGTGATATTTGTATCATAACTTACTTATACAATGTAATGATGAATTATTCTACCTGCTATGGAAGAGGCAATGAATATTGTAAAGTTTTACATGCTCGTTGATGAAATAATAATTAGCTAGCTGTTGCTAGAATTAACAAAAATAAGTAGTTCCTAGAAAATTGTGTACATTAATATTAATTTGCTAAGAATATTTTTGTAAAAGTATAAAACATTAATGACGCCACATCAAGTTTAAATAGATACTTCATTTCTAATAATCGCATTAAGTTTTTGTATTTCTCCTTAAAATTGGCTTATTTATTGATTTTATATTAAAAATAAGATTAGTGATTTGAATAATGAGTACATGAATGATAAAGCTAATTATTTGTACTTTAAAACCTTAATTTCCTGATGTGCTGATTTTTGTCAACTTTTCAATGTTGTTTTTATAAGGAAATTTAATTGCATTTCTAAAATTTGATGACAGAAAATGAAAGAAAAAAAGAATGAATGAATACGCTTCGATAATTGTAAATATTGAGTTTAAATTATGATTGTCTGGTCCATATAACAATTATAAGAAGAGTAAGAAGTCTAAACGTGATTTTAAAGGATAAGTTAGCTCGCTACGGGAAATGCTTATTTTTAATTTATAACTACTCGTACATTTCACGTCGTCTCAGTCTCACTTGACTATTACGCGACGGTTTGTTACAGGTAAATTAGTAAGAAAACGTAAAGAGTTTAGGAACGTAAGAAGAGCTTGATACATAAAAGATAGAGTTACGTTGAACCGTTTGACCAGCTATGTTGTGTCGCTATACAGGAAAAAGTTAACAAAGTTAATTATTGGAAGTTGTTTAATAATTAGCTGAATCTATTTGACTATAGTATGTAGTTGTTTACCTGATAATGTATGCTTTGTTTAAAAACGAACCAAAATTATTATCCTTCGACTTTGCGGTAATCTTAAGTTCACTAAGGCTGCAGCTCAGACAATAGCTCAACACAATGTTGAGTCATGGTCATAATTTTGATTCCTGGGCGACATCTGCATGTCATTGTAGAGTTTGTTCAACAAATTCTTTGTACGTACTGTAATTTTGCACGACAGGTATATCGCTCGTCGGGTAGTCGTTTGTAATTGACGAATGCGTGGTAATAGTACTGGTTAAATACTTATGTCTAAAGATTCAAGCTCCTACAAGGACTGTTGACACGATAGGCAAAGTGCCGGAATATAACCAAGTTGTCGAAGATCGACTCAAAGCTGCATTAAATCAAAACCAAATTTTCTTAGCATTAGTTTTAATTTTAACGGTATACGAGGCTTTTATTGACAGGAAATCCTTATATATCAATAAATTTTATTGTAAGGAAACAATTTACTGAATAGTGTATTTTATGCTCAATTAACACATTAGTTGCTGATACTTGGTATGGTACCATTTGCATCAACCCGTATTGCTATACTAGGCAAAGAGGCACTAAAACATGTTTGTAACGCTTTCATCAAAAGAAGTGCAACACAATTATATTACAAAGATAACTGGTACGTACGATAATGCCGAAATGACCATTATGTTCAATGACTAACACCAGTAGGATGAACTGATGTTCGAACAAATATACAATATAAATTTATTTATTCTGTCAAACAATAAATTGATTGTCTAGCATGAGAATTCATATAACAGTTATATTTTACAACATTCCAAGTCATACTTCATAACTAATAAAGATGAACTGTTAAAAAGTATTGGCAAACATTGTTAAATAATGTAAGTCTCTATCGTGATGATTATAATTATCATATTTCACAACGTGGCATGTTATTGTACTTTTAATTTTTGGATTCATCCATTTATGGGGGAAATATGAGTCCACAATTTTCTGTAACAGTTTCAAAGTATTTATTCTTGTCAAAACAAAATTAATTTTATGTAGGTGCGACTCAGGGAATAAGAGTGCAGATATTCATCACTTGTTTTATATAGATAATAAAAGAACATTCCTGAATATATTCATCTATCCCTATTTTTGACAGATTATTCTTTTGTTAGGTCGAAGCCCCAAGTTAAAAAGTGCACTTAAACAGCTATGTTAACAAAAGTAATTCGTGGTGTACTTGTAAAAACTATTGACTTCGTATCTCTGTTACATTTCATTGTTAGTGTCAATGATTTGAAACCAGCTACAGACTCTTACTATGAGAAATGGCGCATAACTATAGAAGATTGGTCTAAAGTACGTGCAGATGTCTTGCGAAATGGTACTCTCCGTGCGTCATAAAACACTGAATGGTAAAAGAGTACATTGGACAAACCTAACCAATGAAAATCGTAGAGATGCAAGTTTCGAATACTTTTTGATGATTTTCACTTGACGTTAAATTTAAATTCAAGTTTTGTCCTCTACAGACATATTGGCATCAGAATTATGTTTGTACAATGTTTTGTTGTAAATCAAAAAAGATAATGTAATTGCATTGCGTCATTCAAAATTACAAAACACAACTAAAGATCTACTTGCCATTGTTTAAGGAAGATTTTCTCGACATTATTAACTTTTAGATATTAAATCAATGTGAAATTGGATTTTCTTTGTATTGGAATTGATAATTACAAGGAAGATGTCAAACAAAGAACAAATCACGTAATTTTTATAAGATGCAACAAGGAAATGTTTAACATTGGTAAGCAATTTGATAAACAAAAATAATGATTTAATGTTTGAAGCGTGCTGCTTTATTACCACGACTAGAATTGTACTTCATTAAATTCACACGACTGTTGAATGATTGTCTTGTCTAAAATGGAATATATTACTTATATGAAATCCAAAGCAAACTGTGCATTTAAAAATTCACATGTCCACGACGTTAATGCTCTTGAATAGCGTTGTACTAATATTAACTAATATCTTAAGGACATGCTAAGGTCAAATATTAAATACAAAATATAGACAGCAATTATTCCAAGAAATATTTATACGACACGAACAGGTTTCTTAAAACTGTAGCCTTTTAATCGCTATAGACGTCAAAGTGACAGTTTTAACGTCTGAATTGCTTTTTGATAAAACTAACATTTACTTTATCGTCGAAAGGCTAGACTATTCCTGCTGTGATTTCGCTTCATCACGAGAATTATGATAGTTAGTTATGGTACATTTTTTAAAATTCATTTCCTGTAATAAAGGACTTGTCCAGTCTTCCAATTTATGAGGATTGCCACCTTGGAACTTACTTTTGTAGTGGCCTTATGTTGTTTAAAAGTCTAGATAGTGACATATAGGTAAGAGACAGGTTTACGAGCCCGTTTACCTCAGTTTGTATTGCTTATAACTTCGAAATCACGAAAAATATATAGGATTCGTACCTTTGTTAAGTTATTTCATGGAACTATTTTACGGCCAATTTCTTGTCATTTCTGTATCAAGTATGTCACTGGTGAGAATATGTGTTGAATACAAGGTTTAACGCTTGGGTCTAGAGAACAAGGCCTGGTTTGGTACGTAGGTTGACAAACTTACCGCAGCGATGTGACATGCTGCAATGCAAAGCAAGCAACATAAATTACTAGTCCGGTTAAAGCAAGTCGAATCTTCTTTGTATATTACGTATTTTTGAACGAGCCAGATAACCACTACCATATCTTGGGATTGCTTGCAATTATTAATTTTAAAAGCAAAACATGTTCTTACATCCTGTTTAAATTTTAAGCATGAATGAATAACATGACTATAAATTAACCCAATTCTACACACAATATAATTATGCTTTAAAAATCATGTTCCGTTCAAGTAATACAGTCTGATATTCTTCTGGAGCTTTTACTTTCAATGTGTATTTATAATCATCAATAGCAATAGTTTCATTACAGATGTTTTCAAATAGTAAATGAATTTTATTGTATTCTGATTTAAGTATTTCTGAAATCAAGTCAACAACTGCATTAATATTACGTAATCGTAAAGGAGCGAACTGCAAACTATTATATAGAATTCAAACCAATCAAGAACACCAATGTTAATTCACTTGGTAATTGAGTAATTGATATGTCTTTTCTAAGAGTATTAAATAGACTCAATGAATATTAATAATTGCATCTGAGATCTACTGATAATATTTCAATTATGTTTTAGATGCGAAGATAAAGTTTTCAGGAAATTATTTCCACAACTCGGAAATAATTTTAACTATTTAACTATCATTCAATCTGGGTTCAGTCTTTTTTGTATTGTTATGTTATTTAGTGGCTGGGCCATATACAGGATCTGAGGTTGGTAATGACGGTCAATTAACACGATTAAGTTTCGCAATGAGTCGCGTAATGTTCCTTAAAAAATAGTTTCTTCCATTTTTGTATTTTCAAAAGTTGAAAATAGCATAATATCGACAGGTTTGTCATTAATGAGTTTTCTTACTTTATTAGAGTGCTAATAATAACTACTTTGAGCAAGAGTGTGTCGGTTGACTCACAAGAGGAGGTGTTACTTGATATGGAAACCCTTGAGGGTCAATTACAGCTTGATGCGAACTCATTTATACTCATAATCGTGTGCCATGAACATGCAAAAGATATTTGTAGTGGTGGTTTTAGCAATTTGTCGTCTTGAGTATTGCAATTCAACCTGACATGATTAAAAAAAGTTGGCCCTGATTTGGAATGATAAATATCTTCTTAGCGTGTAAAATATCTGTTCTTGTTTGAAAGACTCGTTTTTTGACGAGAAAATAACAATATCATTAATTTCATATGAGATCATAAGAAACTATCAATTTCATTTTTGTAGATTCTGTATATGATCATTTCTTTAGTTATATTGTTTTCTTCATAATCTGAGTTCATCTAACATTGACATGAAAACATTAAAGGTACTTTGATGGTCTAAAATTGTTTAAGCATTGACTGATCCTATCGCAAATAAACCTTATTTAAAATGATCGATATTCTATCTTTATGAATCGAACATTGAAGAACTGCTTCCAACGTGCAGAATATTTACATAAGGTATCAGAGGGTACAGACTTTTTTCCTGAATGCATTTTTGAACAATTAAAGAGAGTTTAATGTTAGCTTTTTGCAATTCTACTCTCCTTATCATTCATATTTATTTGAAAGTCCTCGGCTCTTTTCTCTTAAACATATTTGCAGTTTGATATATTCGTTCATTTTTCATATTTTGTTTCTTTGATTATCTTAAAGATTTGGTATGAAGAAGTATTGAGCTTATGTAAATGTTACCTTGATGACTTTGTCGTTAGGTTTTTATGAAACGTTTTGTCGAAATATGTTTTATTTAAACAATTGTTGATGAAGTTACATTTTGTACAAATATGAAACATAGTTTTCTTCCTTGTTTTACACATTTCACACATACAATGATCAAACGCAGTATTGTGTCAATCATAAAATGTAAGACTTGCAGATTCAGAGCGTTCAATCTTAACACAAATACACGTTATACCGTATCAGATCCATATTTCTTCAACAATCTTGGAAACTATTTAACATTATTCATCTAAGAAGTACAGTCGATAACTCAAAAATAACGGTGAATAAAAAAACCAGAAAAAATAGCAACAATCTCAGCTAAACGTCCTTCTTTCACAATTGTTGCCAAGTCTAAAATGTGGTGACAAACAGTTTTACGTAAAACAAATGTAAGGCAAAGATGTCAAGCGCAGGTGCCTTGATATTAATATTTTCATTATGAGCAGACTAACACTTGATTGTCATTATCAACAATCCTAATTTTATTAATTATCAGTCTTAATAAAAAAAACCCAGATATCACACAGATATAATTAAAACACCTACTTCCTCTAATTTATTGAAATAATTTAGTCATCAATGTGCTGTGTGGTATTTCTTATTTAGCCACACAAGTGACTTCTAATAGAAAACGGATAAGTGAAACATCTTGATACAAAGATTAGCAATTGAACTTCATTGTACGTTCAACGTGGGCATTTCAACAATAGCACCATTTATCTTTTCTTATCCTTTTATCAATGTATATCTTATTGTTTTGAGATGTTTATTAAAGAATTTATTCTAAGCCTATGACAGAACGAACAATTAGTGATGTTTAATTAAGTATAATGACAATGCTAAGAACATAACAAAAAGGCAATGTTGACACTATAGTGGGTGGCTTGAAAACTTTGTCAAATACATAATTAGTTATAAAATGTCTTAAACCTTTGCTTGGAGAATATAGATCAAGAACGTGTCTACAAAAATCACTTTAATATACGAGGATGCAGATGCAGAGTTGTCTTTTAGTAATGTCAAAATATCATTATTGAAATAGCTGTCAAGCAAATTAATTGATATTATCAATATAGTGGCTGAGATTTTCTTTTTTATCACCAGTTAATATCATTACGTCTTCTGTTTGCGATTAAATGTCGTTATGTATATCCGTTTAAAAGTTCAATAACATAGTTAATTTTCTTATTCGTATAGTTTCTGATAATAATGTAGGGTATTTAGTGTTACCCCAAATTCCTCAAAAATGCTAATGCCATCAAAACACCAAGACCGAATATGCTTTAACAAAAGAGCAGAATAGCAATCAAATGAGACCGTAGATTAATTCACACAACTATTTTAAATGCATTAAGGTACATCTGATAAATGCCAAATGAAAGCAAAAATGTATAGGAAATTTACTGATATCGTATTTTACTTACCACAAAATATAGAAATTTCGTAAGATAATTTCTATGCAATTTAATACGTAATCGAATATAATTTCAAAATATGGTATTGCCAAAAAGAATTTTTCTACTGCTCGTAACTGATCATGAATTGAAAGCGAAATCCGGGTCGATAGCGCAGTTGGTAGCGCGCCGGGATTTGGAGTCTCGTTTCCAAAAGGGGGTACAGGTTCGAATCCCACACGGGGAAGTTATACCCTTTCATGAAAATCTGACAATAATGTAAATTTTCCCTTATTGATTAGATAATATGGAGAAAATTCCAGGAAAGCTAGGATAGGTGCCCTGAACGCCGTAAAATGACCTAATTTGTGTTGACACGGCGTTAAATCAAGTAAAAAAATTGAAAGCGTGACTTTGATGATTATAATTTATTAGTATCGATTTAGCTTAAGTTTTGATTGATTAATATCATTAAAATAAATGAATCATTAAGTCAAATAATGGATCGTCAGATATAAACATTTAACATTCTTAAGTAGTTTGATTGATTTTAATATTGTGTTGCATTTTCCGGTCATGAAAAGGGATTTTCATCAAAGAAATAACCTAAACTTGATAGTTCAATTTGTTTAAACATAATTTGAAATTTGAATAGACGATCAATGTATTTGATGTGGCAATTAATTAAATGAATAGGAAGAAGAGTTGGTCTCACTATGCAATATAAAAGCAATGTCAATATTACCAACAAAACTGATCGACCGTAAGTGCAATGGTCTGAGAAGATGAAAGCTGGTTTTGTTGACCGTAAGGTGTCTAACCATTGTATTTTTGCGCTCTTGAAATTGCAATGCGGGTGCAGTTTGTAAACTTTTTTGTTATATAAGGATTTATTGATAATTTTTGTTACTTTGAAGAAGACAAATAAAGCAATATTTTTAAAGCAATACCTTTTGTTTAGACTACAATCAGTGTAAATATAACTGATATTTTAGCAATTGTTACATGAAAGAGTAGGTTTAACCAACTGTATATTTAGATAACCAGCTCAGCGTTTGTTGCCTCGAATGACATCCAAAACCCATTATGTTGTTTCCTAAAGAAAGAATGCCCGGTCTAGTTGTTCAAAACTAGGTAATTTATCAAATGATTTGTATAATCTAAAAGAAATTATACACTCAAAGATACCAAAAGAAACTGAAAAGTTCCAATAGTTTAATATTATCTAAAACATAAAGTAAGCTATAAAAGCATTCAGTTAATACAGTACTAAAAGCACTAATAGATTTCATGGCACGACACAATGTCTGCAACTTTGAATTTTGATAGGGTGTGTGTCCAGCTTGTGCTAACAGCACGCCCTCTCTTCTACTAACATCCTCGCCATAACTATAGCTTCGGGTTTTAAAGTGAAGTACTTTCCGAGCGTTTCTATACATACAGACTAGACATTTGTAGTTTTGTATGTATTCTACTCGTTGCTATAAATTGATAGGCAAAAAACATGAAATGCACATGGCTTTATATACCTAACAAACCACGTGTTTCAATCATTTTTAAATTGGGGTTTAATTTCTTTACCAACACCACAATCATTTTTACACAAAATTTCTTTATGGCTAAAAAAATAAGTTGAAAGTTTTCTATGTTTTCTTTTTACGGCTCTAATGTAAATGAATAGTAAGTATTTTAAACGTGGCGTTAGAAAAGTTTTTGAGTGTACATGAACATGAATATTTCTATGCTTTATGAAATTGCTATTTTACATGTCTTTTATTCATTCAGACTTGTATTTGTAATTATTTTCATTTAAGCTCTACTTCATTTTGCGATTGTATCTCTTATCAAGTGTTCATGTTTTTTTTGTTTTGTTAAAATAGAAACCATTAATTTCTGGTAATTCACGAAACTGTCAAAAGCTGTGTGTTCACGCCATGCGTATTCATTGGACAGAAACACATGTTTTGGACAAGTAATTAAGAGATAAAATGTTATGGGACTGTTGATAATGTCAAGTTCCAGTATTCCATGCAAAAGCCATTTGCAAAACAAAATAGCAATATGAAAAAAATCTTGATTTTCAATCTCACATTTTTAAACTATTGAAATCAAATTATTCTAAGATTGAAATCTTGACTGCACTGTTTTTATGCAAAGATTATTTTTTGACAAATATAACATTATTTCGGTAACCTTTGAAATCATGTTCCTAAGATAGCATAAAAACGGCATTGAAATATGATCACAACAATCGTTTATTAGTACGCATTTACGAGTTAAAGTTCATTCCAACACGGAAAAAATGTATAAATGACTAAAACGGACATACCACGAACCAAATGCAAAAAACCCAAGTGAAAGAGTAACTGCTTTCTTGATTTTCTATTTTCATTCATTTAAGTAGTTGTCAGGATCAATAAAAAATTTGCGAAGTCGTAACCATTAGTAAAGTAGCTTTCCAAACATACTAGCAAACATTGAGTTATCTGATTGCTGCACTTACAAGCCTGTGCGTCGACGTCAATGCGATGCAAGTTGACGAATTATTAGCAAAGCTTACTCATTGCCCTGAATATGTATCTACGTTTCATGACAATGGTACAAACTATTAAACTGCTGATTTGCTACGATATTCAATAAAATTTACTTCAATATGAGGTAGTTGGTCACTCATTAAGTCAACTTTGAGTGGGGTTTAAATAACGGCATAATTTTAAGTAAAAAATTTCTAAGACGTGTGGAATTCATTTGAAAAAAACATTCTATAGCGCACAGTGTGTTATATAATGCCACATTATGTGCAACATAACACTGCTAAGTGTAAATATCAACCCGTATGTGGTTTATTTGACGCTAAGTGAACTTGATTTTGTTCTAAAATAAGTGTTAAGTTGTCACGCAGAGACCTTTCTGAATAGCGTTCTAAATTAAGTGATCACGAAATATTGTTGGATGAGTCATACATAGTTTTATCAAATGAAGCGACTTATGTAACAAACCTGTGATATAAGCATAATAAAGCCTCGTGATGTAACGTATTCATGATGTATAAACCCGGGTCGTCAGCGCAGTTGGAAGCACCTGGGTTTCGAATCTAGTGTCCCAAAGGGGGGTACGGGTTCGAATCCCATCCGGGGAGATTATACTCTTCAGTAAAACTTTGGCAATAATGTCACTTTTTCTACATTAATAATGGAAGTTTCCGGCTTTGTGGAAAGGTAGCTTAGAACTGGTTATAGACAAGATTCCAGGAAAGCTAGGTTAGGTGTAAAATAACCAAACAAATTGTGTTGACACGGCGTTTAACCCAGCATAAATAAATAAACAAGATGTTTGGTTATTATGTATGTCATTTAAATACAACATCTTTATCAATAATTAATAGCTGCTGTTCTAACGTACAAAATATAACTAATTAGCCAAATGTTATGAAGGTTTTGTTAAAAGAAAAAACTAACACTAGTAGTCCCCTATATATTTAATCGTTTCATATAGTTTAGCCATTCTCTTCGATGCTGGCGTTAGGAATAAAACCGCGAGTGATGTGATAAACGCACCCAAATGAATATTGTTATTTCATTCAAAGACAAACATGGACATTAGTATTAAGTTATTGATATAGTAGGACCTGTAAATATAATTGGGATATTTTATTTTACTGATTTACTGTCCAGTATTGAAGCAGTCATATTTTACTATATGATAGCATACCATTTTCTATAACAAACGTGGGTGACTATGTTAAAAGTAATAAAAATAATCAAGCAAAAGTAAAACCATGTTTAGAACAATATTAATCTACATAACAATCTCAGTGAGAGAAAGGTCAAGATTTCCCTACGCTATATCTAAGTATCAAGTGTCAAGAATTCCCAAAGCCAGTGTTCTATGTAATATAGAACAGTATAAATTGTTAATTAAAGCACACAGACATCGTGAAGAAATCAGTAATGAATCATTGACGCAAACCCTAAAGATAAAAGTCAACAAATCCCACGTACAGTGAACATTTTCTACAGATGGTCAATAGTCACCATATACATGTACTCTATCTAATTGACCATTGTATAGAACAATGTTTAATTGTACACTGGACATCAGCTGTTGTATGGACTGCAATATAATTATGTCGATAAATTACCTTTATTTAACGCTACCGTAGACTTTAGGTTCTCGCACTTTCTCTTGGTCATCGATGTTCTAACTTTAACATTTATTATCCTGTTTGCTTCTTTGTGGTATTATACAAGTAAGAAATAACTAGAAAAAGCTGTTGTATTATTAATTAATCTCAATCATCTACTTACAAGTCATGAGTTTTTAATTACACTCTTTTAGCAGTTTAGCCCAAAATAATATATAATCTGTTATTTTTGTACAGTTGACCTCCTAAATTATATACATTATGAAGTTTACAGTAAGGCCCACGTATTACTTGAATATTTTTGAGTATAACGTAAGTACATTTATATCGTAAGTATATCGTAAGTATATCGTACTTACGTATCGCATCGTATAAGCCAAGTGCACATCGTTCGTATATCGCATCACAACTCCTAAGTCAAAATCATTATCAAATTTAATCTGCTATTCTATTTTATTTCTTTAAACACATTTTTTCATTATGCCATTTATTTGTTTGTTCACGACATAGTATTTTAAAGTATTGTGTATTATGTTGTAATGACTATGTACATACATGTTTACGCCAATAAAATCTAACTATCATCTATTTTCGTACTAAAAGTTTCCTAGTGGTGGTCAGTTAAGTCAAATTGCGAACTTCTCAAACAAAAGTTAGCAGCATGCGCACTCTTTAAATTATGCTGGTTATATATTGCATAAGTTATGACTAAAATTGCCGGTGGCGGTCCATGGAGACACAATGCAGACTTTAAAACAGAAGTTATCATGCATGCAGATTTTCTGAATCATGCTGGTGGTATATTGCGAAACACTTAACTGAAATTGCTTGTGATGGTCAATATAGACATATTTCATACTTAAAAACGAGATGCACACAGTGAAATGCATTAATGTAATTTGGACATCAGTTTGCGAATTCTTTGTACTTTTACAACAGAACAGACTATCGTGTTTGTTTGTATACTTACGTAACGTTTTCATGATGTGTTGTAGGTGTGTTTGATCTTAATGAATTGGACAATGAAATAGTTTGTTGACATGCAAGAAAACATCTTGTTTCTTGTAGGTTAACAAAGAACACACTGATAATGCACTTAGAATATCTCATTCTTAAATGCAAAACAACAACACTATTTTGTTGCACGAAATCATTTTATTGCTTGTATTAAAATCCATGAGGTTACGTAAACATACAAACAAAGCGGCAATTTTTAATTTAGTATGGTAGAACATTTCTAGAAAACTAAATATGTTCTGATAACTGTAAGAGACCTATGTTAATGGTGCATTGTTTTACTTTATCAGTTGTATTGTTTTTTTCTATTTTCAGCTAAATGCTCAGGAAAATGGGCGATACATGCTTGTTATGGAGGTAAGCCTTATGATTATTTTATTTGTTAGAACTGTTCCTTTGTTTTCTCTATGGACGTTTGTAACATTTCATATGGCCATGGAGTAATTTCTACAGTTCTACGTTTTCCAGTTTCTATATCAAGCTGAACAGTTATTAGCAACTGAAAAGGGTGTGTGTACATGTATTGTACACTGGTGATCAAATTAAGTTGTAATGCAAGACAGCTTAGTCATTGTTAATAATATATAAAGTTAGAGAACAGCGTAAAATTCAACTAAACAAACAATAAATAAATACAATAGCGTGTGAACAACAGCATTTAACCTTTACTTATACGGGTCGGTAACGCAGTTGGTAGCGCGACTGGATTTCGAATCTAGTGACCTGAAAGGGGTATGGGTTCGAATCTCACCGGGGGGAGGTTATACCCTTTCAATGAAATTTGACAATAATGTCGATTTTCCTCCATTACCAATGTATATGGAGAAGTTTCAGGCCTTTTGGAATGGTATTTTAGTACTGGTTATAGAAAGTGTGCATGAAAGTTAGGTGAGGTGCGCTGGACGCCGTAAAATAACCTTAAAAACTGTGTTGACGCGGCGTTAAACCCATTATAAATAAATTGAACCTTTACTTTTGATGTCGTAATCATCAATACATATTACTCCAGCGGTTCTTACAATAATACGGACTAGACTGGACCATTATTGGAATCGTATAAAATATATACACCCTAGGTAATGTTATATTGCTTATCTCAAATCTAACTTCACTAATAGGAAGATAAAATGATTTTCCTACAATTCCATCAAACCATTCATAACTCAAATTTGTTATGATCAAATTTGACAGCCATGAATAACCATCAAATATAACTCAATGATGCTTTTGTCTGGAAGTCACAATCTTTCTAGAAGTCTGACTTGAATGACTTTTGTTTCTGGGAATTGGTGATACGAACAAATCAAAGAGTGTGGTTTTATGAATATTAGTCTGTGCTATGGTGTAAACTTTGTTGATGAGAGACAGGGAGTGAAAGACTATGTTTTATTAGACTATAAATCTATTTACCACTCTATGTTATGGTCCATCACTTCAAGATGTCGATGCTCTTCGATTATATTAAATGCATTTGAACTAACCGAATCTTTTTCATTTTTGTTTACATAATTGTACTTTCTGTTTTTCACTTAACTTGTGCACGTCCCACGTGACCAAATGCGACTGTAACAATTACATGTAAACAAAACACATCGATTAAACTATTCAGTCTTTGTTCAGTTATGTTTGGTTGTCTGTGGTGCATACACTAGTACCACAGCCGCTCATTTATACGTCATTTTTTGTCCATGAATACAAAAGTAGTGTAAATTGGGTATTTTTATTTGAAACTTGGAACTAATGTGAGCATTGCAGACAGTTGAATAAAATTCAACAATACTTTCTTTTACTTTCTTCATTTTGTAATTTGTATATATGCCATTGTATGTTATGTCAATGTATATAATGTATATGATTTGTATGTACATGCTCTTTGCTCTCGGGTTCGTTTTTTACTGGATTTAACGCCGTGTCAACACAATTTAAGGTCATTTTACGACGTCCAGCGCACCTAACCTAGCTTTTCTGGACTCCGGTTCTTGAGGTAATAAAAGTAAATACATTAATAAAGGACTCAGATAATTGAATTACCTTTACGATAATAATTTGAATAATAAAACGGGTATATTGTGCTTTTAGTGTGATTTTCGATCTCTACTGCTGGTAAGTTTTATAAAAAACATTTAACTTATCAAGTACGTACGAAAATGGATTAAGCCCTTGTAGCACACTGTCAAGAGAAACGTTGAACTCATATTTTGGAGAAGTTAAACATTTGAGGTAATGGATATTACCTATGTAGAAAACTTACTATTTTCTTTGTATAACTATGTACAAATATATAAGTTTGTCTCATGTCAATTGATAAAGAAATAAAGTAGTTCAGTCATTGTCTGATTTCACGTGATTTTAGCCTACGACCAAACACGTGGTGAGTCCATCCTAGATATAGGATCATAATAATAAGTCCGTAACAAGTCATATTATACACCTACCGTTAGGAAACTAGTACAACCACGTGATGTTCCATACATGTGTTCGTTACAGTTGACAAATTCTATATTTTGATTCCAGGGTTCAGGCGCCAAAACATAATTTTCTGTAAGTGCCTGTCTCACACATTCATTCTGCGATTAACAAGGCGATATTATTAGCGCACGATACACCCTGCTCGCCTTGTCGATATTCTCGTACGTTTTATTGCCATATTAAGTGGAATCTTGCACGCGGCCGACAAGTAAAGTAAGGTATATACATTATCGATGTTACACTTGGTCATATTGCACAACGTATATTTGAGTACATGTTTTCGTTATTTTGACAAGTAACAACTAGTCCATTGGCATGCATGTGTTCCAAGAACCATATTTATACAAAATGTGATCATATTTATACAATAGTGACTGAAAATATGAAATTGTTATGGCAAAGTCATCGCAAATTAATGAGTTTTTGTCCATTTTTATATTGATGATCTATATTCTTCTATTTCTTGCGCTATTCTTTACCGCTATATTTCATACATACATGTACATCTTATTAGGTAAAAAACGTGTTTGCAACTTAACAAAACATAATTATGTTAGTAGTAAGAGTTAATACATATTTATACGAGTGGTAAACTCTCATAAAAGTAACTAAATGCCATTTTCACTTACCATTGATATCTTATATGCACCTAGTAAACAATAAAGCAGCCATTTATATTACCTGTTAATACAAAATAGACATCTAGACAACAACCCGCTGGGGCATTAATTATCGTATGTCTTACGATCGATCTCCGACGTAAATTCTACTTTATTGTATGACTATATAATCGTAAGAGTTTTGATAATATGGTCCCCTAGGTGATTATCTATATTGCTTAATGGTAATAAAGAAATAGAATTTAGTATACTTTCGGTTGCATTCAAAAAGTTTGGTTTTATGTCTGCTTATCCGTATACAGCGGATTTCAATGATAATCGAAAGACCGTTTAAGCAGGAGATCCTCAATGAACCAATTGATAAATTGGGTAAAGTGAAACAATTTAAAGTAAAGTTAATAAGCTGCCTAATTCAAATTATCGGCCCCTATAGCGAGCGCCATACCTTTGGAATACGAAAAATGCTCCTTCTAGTATGTATATATAACATTGTCTTCCGTGTTTCAGGACTATTACGAAAGCCTTTGGTTGTAATCAAATAATGACTTGCATGTACCTAATGGCATTTTAGTTTTACGGTGATGCAATTATCATTGCCGAAAGGTCTTATCCCGAAAAAATATTTATTACTGTTTACTTCTTTTCCAATGAATGGAAATTTTGCTTATATATTTGAGAATTTCGAAACGACCACTTTGCTTTATAATTTACGAAAGCTAAAGGGCACTCCTATGATAAATTTGACAAATAATGTCTGATTTATGATCTATAAATATCGACAGTTGTATGATATACGTCTGAGGAATCATTCCACGAAAGACAAGCTTTCTGACGAGGATGAAATTCTCAAGTCAATAATTGTATTTTATTGGAAACTTCAGGCTCTGATGGCGTCACTATTTTGGCGGATAGGATGCACTAGACGTGATTATTGTTCACCTTAAATATTTGTTTATATATATTTTTTGATGGATTAAATCCCACAGAGAGCTGATTATTGACCTCTTCGTCTCACTACTGGTTTTACTTGTTGTCACTTAACGTCGCAGGGTATATTTGCTCGGACCTTTGAATTTCCCCATGGTGTACCACAGAAAGCGATGCTAACATTGTATACCAGTAACAGTATGAAGTACTCCATTACTTGACGAACTATTGGGTCTTCGAAGATAATAACGCTATGTTCAATATACAGTTTCACTCGCCTTTTCATGTGTTTGTTTTGAAACCATTCAATAATAAGATGAGCATAAGATACTTTTTCTCGTTTTGAAATAAATCATTCCGAGCTAATATTTACCTTTATGTCGACATAAATTCAGCCCGGATTACTTGCATGTGCTATTTTGTTTTAAAAGCAATTGCTTGCGACAGTTGATTCTACGCTTAAAGTTAAACAGTCAAAATTGTCCATAAACAAAAGCTAACTTTTTAAATCCAATATATTCAACCATGATCTATTTTTACAGTCAAAATCCTAAATCCACCCGCACATGATGATGTTGCAATTCAGTCTTATAAATAGTTATACATTAGAACCATATTTCAAAATGACTAAGATAATGAATTGGTGTTATATAAAGCAGGCAACCCGGGTCGATAGCGCTGTTGGTAGCGCGCCGGGATTTGGATACTCGTGCCCGAGGGGGTGCGGGTTCGAATCCCACCCGTGGAGGTTATACCCTTCCATGTAAATTTGACAATAATGTCGTTTTTAATCCATTGATTAGATAATATGGAGAAGTTTCCGGCCTTGTGGAAGGGTAGGTGAGTACTGGTCATAGACAATGGTCCAGGAAAGCTAGGTTAGGTGCGCTGGACGTCGTAAAATGACCTAAAATTGTGTTGACACGGCGTTAAATCTAGTAAAAAATGACTTAAAACAATGAATTGGTGTTATATAAAGCAAGTCTATCTGAGAGAACAGAATACCTTTGTTTGCACTGAAGTCTTTGCTCGTAAACAAGGGTTGGTATTGCCATTTAATGTTCAGGAGTTATCGTACAATTTTGTAAAGTCTGCATGCTGTACATGACTTGTATATGGAAGCAGACTTTAAAGCCGCTTTAAAGTGTTTAACATTTTAATGTTAACGAATTGAGCAAGAGCATTTCGAAGACAAACGACGCATCATATAATAATGCTTTCCCTGACAAATTCTATCATTATATGGCATGTTTTTGGCTGATGGAGAATAAAAAAAGCTCTCAAATGGTAGCAAAACTGAGTTTGTATTAAGTGATTCCGAACGTGTTAAGCAATACGTGAAATATTAAGATTATTGACCAACTTATTGCAATAGCTTTTTTTTCATTTCACTTGCTGTCGTCATTTAAGAAATGACTCTTTTCAGCAACTTACTTGGTCTAAAAAATGCGTAAGTTCATGCATAAGTTTCTTTTTCAATATTTTATTACTTCACGCCTATGTTGAATTTGTCCCTAAAGATTTCCTTTCGGGGATCATTAGGTTATCACTTATGTTGCTTTACAATAAAGTTTTGTGCCTTTTTTATGATTTTTATTTTTATTATCCTAATAATGTTTATATTAATATATTACTCTTACGACTTTCATCTAGGACTACACTGATCTCACGTTTGCTGCTGGGGCACTGTTAATTTTGCTGGAGTTATGTTTTATTGTAATAATTCAATACAGTACGAGAAAACAAAACTAATTTACCCCCGCTTGTCATAAATTATATTGTTTTGTTTCGTCATAACCGAGTCTCAAAGCAACACCACTTCTCAAATTTACAATTTGTACAACGCCATAACTTCATAATGATGAATAAAAGGTTTTTTTCGTCTAGGGCAACAAACAATATAATATACTATTTCATATCAGTAATGTAATATTATTTGTATGTATTATGCTAACAATTAATTAACTAACAATAAAAATGTTTATAATAATATATAAGAGTCGACATACAGTATCTTGCGCCTCTAGCGATAAATTATGAAATTACAAAGACTAATTTAGCGCTTGTGAAATTCAAGAAATGCCAATAAAGTCATGTTTACTGACTACAAACGGCGTGTTGATATGGCATTTTAACGCTATTTGCGCGTTTGCGATAGATCTTAGTTTTGCTGCGAAAAACGGGTTAATAAAATGTATGACATAGTTTGAGAAAAAATACACGATAATACAAAACTAAAAGGAAATAAACATTAAAAGAGAGAGGAATTACATAAAACCGTTAGAAATCTCATTGAGACACTATAATCCGGTGAGCTATTAAACAAATAAGAAACAAAACATACCTCATAGGAAACCATAGGTGACCGGCACGGTTCCGAATTTAAAAACTAGGGTCTATGTATGTTAGTGTAGTGCTTTTATCTCGGAGTTGTGCCGGCAGCCTGTGTGCGCAACTAGTGCACCAGAAATTAAGTTCACAGGAAATAATTAGAAAGGCGATAAAAAATATCATTTAGTTCTTTTATTAGAAATACAGTAGCTATTGTATATCAGCTTTACTCTTTGAATTCTATCGGTGGCTGGTCCTCCCTTATTATCAATGATTGAAATCGGATTCCTTATTCATTTTCATTCATATTTACACCACTTGGTATAAGATAGAAGTTTCGATCTCAATTCCAAAAATATCATAAACTGACAAGTGTGATTGAAAAGGTCTGTCTTTATTCACCTGAACATTAAAAATATCAATTATTTTGCAATTAGCAACCATAAAGTAGCCTGTATAATTGAGACGTATTGATTTTCCTCAATTAATTAAAATGAAATACCACGCTCAAAAGCTTTGAGCCATTGGGCTTTTCTAATAGTCATCTTTTCACCATAATTGATTTCACTGGTGTTTTGCATTTATCACAAACGTTTACGACACTGAAACATGTGGTTTAATTTATCGTAAACTAGTCTGTAATTGCTACTTTACGACAATCAATCACCTATATGGTAACATAATTGAATAAAAGAACATGGCTTTAAAGTACTAACTTTATATTGCTTGACTGGGTTTTAGAAATCTGTTAAGATTTAGTTTTTAAATTACAATAATTTCTATGCAGGGCATATTGATGGAAAAGACATGCAACTTAGTGAAGTAGTTAGTTGGCCATAGAGCCTATTTATTAAATTAATTAAGACTAAGCTCTTCATATACGCATGTGTACATATTATCGAACAACTAACTAAAGGATCTATTTTATACGGGACGACCACGGTGTGACTGCATTAAAATATCATGTGACAATACTTTTTAAGTTTGTAGAGATTGCCATTTGACGCATGGCTTCATTTTACAACAATTGGGGTTTATGTTTGGTTGACATTTGTTGAACGATGTGCCACACGGCATCTTTTTCAGCTGAAAGGGTTGCAACGTTCAATTTCAATCGGTCGTAAAAACCAACACTCAAAAATACAAAAAAGTGGTAAATGATAAAAAATTCATACAATACAATGCGTAATCAATTTCTAAAAATCAAGTGCTTTATATCAAAATATTGTTATAGGCATTGACAACTAGAATATTTAAATCGATCTTTTATTATGCCAAAAATATTTGTTTAAGCACCGCAAAAAACAATGAACAAAAATAATAAAAGTGCAAAACATCGGAATACATTTTCCGACCTTATAAAAAGACTAAAGCATGTACGTAATCTGGTTTCTTAAAACTTAATGTTTATCAACATTTATTCAGTCTGTCAGGTATTATACCTCTGTAAGACACTGTATAGCAAACAATCTATTTCCCTTTAAAGTGCCAGTAATTTGAAAGTCTATATTTGACAAATATACGTCGCTCATCGCTCTTAAACTAGAACAATGCCATCGTTTATACTTATATCATGGCATGTTGTCTTTATTTAAATGCGATGACTTATTACGTTTCGTTCTTGTTTTCCCATAGGCGTTTATGCTTATACATTTTTTGCCAACGTATTTTGATTTGAAATTTGTCTTTGATGGTTATATCGTTAAATGGGTCCTTATTATATGCTTTCCAGTGGAATACCGGGATTTATCGGTGAAATAAAAATCGATATTCCACTGTTTTGAAACAATGAATATAAATTATTTTTTCACTGTTTGGAATGCGCCGTTCTGATGACATATCACACTTAAACTTTAAAAAGCCAGTTTGAAGCATATAATAAACAGTAAATTTGTTTATTTTGGTGTAAAATCTATTTATTTCACTCGTGAGATTATGATATTATATTTTCACTCTTGGCTACGCCACTCATGAAAATATTGCATCCTTAGCTCACTCGTGTAGGAAATCGATCTTACACCTAAATAAACAAATATCCTCTATATATTATCAAAGTCTCGTGGTCATATTTCATACCTCCATTGGTATCATATTAATAAAGAATCTTTAGATCGCTACGGTCGCACGTGCGTTTTATCAGCATTCTCTATTTAATGTGACAGACGTTATTTGTCTGTTAATATCTGACACATACTCGGTTGTTATTATTTCTGAAACATAAAAGTCAAATTATTTATTGGTCTATATTAGAATCAGAATTAAATACAGATTTGCCATAATTCTGACGTAGAATAAATAATATATAGGCACATGTTGGAGCATTCGTCATTTGATTTTGGCACATTAAAGCTCGAGCCTATATTATTTATTTGTCACTAGATATAGACGATTGCATATTGTTCTTAAAGATGACATTTTTTTTAAATATGACCTCAAATTTGCCATTTTTCAATTTAAATAGTTTAATTGTTGATTAATAGTAGTCAAGAATTAATGGTTACACATGCTGTTCACTGTTATCAATCAAAACAACTCGACACTCCTTTACATATATTCATTTGATAGCATACCTTAGACACGACAATATAATAACAATAAATCGGTCGAATCGGTCGTAAGTTCATTGATAATACAGAACCATAGTGGACAGTGTGTGGTGTAAAACTGTCACATCGTAAAATAAAACTCTAATACGTGGAATTACGATCGAAAAGAAAAAGCAAAAGTTCATTGAATAGACACAGTGACTGTTACCTCCCCGATGTCCATCCTTGTTTATAATGCAGACATTAAACCTGTCTCTACTAGACATTGAGTACCTGACATTTATTGTATTTAAATGTGACCTTTCAGAAGTCTGGTCACAGAATTTAACCGATGTAAGACAAACTTGGTGTCCTGGGATTACGATGTTCTAAGTACAAAAAACGTCAGACATTTCAAATAAAAATACATCAAAACTTGACTGGCAGGTTCAGTCTGGACACAATTGGAAATTCTCAACTTTTTACGATGTTAACATATATGTTCCAATAGATTTCTTTAAAACTCCTACGACAAAATCATCGTAAATCAAAAGCATGAGTTATTAATGTGGTGTTCAATATCGTATCTTAAATATTGGCAATATCTTTCATTGCTTCCCAACATATTATCTAAGTTTTTTAGTAATTCAAATTGAATGACTAAAACTCGGATCCTGGTATTCAGCAAACTCCAGCGCAGTGGTCTCCCATCGCTTAAGCACCGATAGGTGATATCAAACGGGTCGATAGGTGATGTTTAGAGGGTGTCATTATGGATTGTCACTCAGTGACGTCATAATAGGCTACTTAGTGAACAAATCACGAGGTATAATAGAGTATCATGTAGCAGTCACTGACATAAATGACGATATTGAGGAGACCGTAATACTAGCAAATAAAAACATATTGAGTGATTTACATTGGCACGTGTCAGTCTTCTTGGGGGTGAGGGTGATATTTAGTAAATAAATAAGTCGATTTATATTCTGTCATTGATACCTACACTGATTTAACCGTATATTGGCTAGAACATTTAGTCAGAAATAATAGGTAGTCATTTGACATGTTGAAATGTATAAAGTAACAGTTTTTATGTCACGTATGTATTACTTTTGTTACCCTTTTGACCGAAGTTAGTAATAACTGTTCGTGGCACGAACAGTTTGGAATTAACTCAGGTGACCAGCTCAGTTCCGAGTAAAAAAACACTTTAGTGATTTTACTTCGTGGTTTTAAAATAATATGTATAAATTCTATTGTGGCATAACCTGTCCGTCTTTAAACTCATTATTAATGATTTTATGCCGTGCTGAGTTTAGTTGAAGACTTTATGGCAATTTCATATTCTGATAAAAAAAAACATGAGTACAGCACATAACTACTAAAAACGGTTCAAGGAAAATGAACCGGTTTAAAACCGCCAGAATTCGTATTGCAATATTAACCCGTATATCGGTTTACCGTTACACCCTAGTTTTTTTCTGTAACAATTCTCTGTGCGACAGAGTACGAAACCATATATATTTAACAATGTGGATTCATTTGTATAAAATGGATTCACGTATAAAAACATGTTATTTGGCAAACTTCTTCTTCATCTCCCGCTACTGAGCAAAATCCCCTCTGGGACATCATCGCAAAATGGAAAATATCTCATCACATTGAATTCATTGTACAAAATATACGCTATCTGTTATCCAACGTAATATCATATCGACAGTTCATTTTAATTCCAATACTTACAGTTTGTTCATACGGGGCATATACAAAATTCACTTTCATAGTTTATTATTCTAGCTATCAGTAAATTTAGATTCCATAGTAAATGTTGTTCATGATTCGCGTGATTTAAATTGAGAGTAATATTTAAAAATCATTAGTTCAATCGCAATTTGTGTTGACACAAGTTAGTTATAGACAGTAGTTATAAACATACAAAGTGACGTTATACGTTTGTTTGTTTTGTTGGGTTTAACGCCGTAGCAACACATTTTATAGGTAATATAACGACGGTCAGTCACCTACTCACTCCACCTGGTAAGGCTAAATCTGTAGATTTAGCTATTAACCAACTACTAAGCACATACTTTCGTCAGTGACTGACAACTGCCCTACATAATTAAAAATCATTGGTAGGAGGAAGAATGACCGTAGAAATAATTTCATGACCAAACTCCACGAAAGTATGCCCCGCCGAGAATCGAACCCACTACCCCTCGATCAGTAGACTTACGTGCTACCAACTGAGTAGCCGGGCGGCTACAACGTTATACGTAAATACCCCTATATGGAACTACATCCAAAATGCCAGTGCACCTTTCCACAAATATTCTTACGAAAAAAAATATCGTAAGTCAATTTCATAATTTTGGAGTTCGAAGTCAAATAGATAATAAAAAATAACTTTGACATGGTATTCAAAGGGTTTACAATATTTTATATAATTTAATGATATTTGGAATTGATTTCACAAAAATGACCGTGCTATTAATGTTTCTTGCTTTTGACTAACGATGATTTTTATCGTAAGAATTTTAGTGAAAAGCGCCACAGATTTTCAGCTGCAAAATGAAAACAGCTTTGTTGATTCTCGGTTTCTAAGTTAATTATGATCAGATCATTGCACTCCTTAATTGGTCGGCGAAAAAATCATGATGACTCAAGTCAGAGTCATCTGGTCGAATATCAGAACAGTTCCTCAGATTTTATAATTGCTAATTTTAATGAGACTATATGTTTGTATTGTATAATAATGATTTTTTATTTCAGGCAATGGTAAAAGATCAGGTCCACCATTAGCAGACACAGATTCATCATTAAAAGACAGACAATATATTTTACGACAATTGCTATTGTCCGATAGACAAGCGTCACCGGATATATCGTTAGATACAAAACTTACATCAGCACCGGTTTATGATGATATAGAATCATTTTATCCAGATGTGGCCTCTTATAACAAAGAAAAAGAAATAGAAAAAATCCAGTCATTACTTGGTAAATTGGTAAGTTGAACAATAGTATTACTTTAGTTGAAGATTATTATGAAATACAATGAACGCTTTATTTCTATGAGAGGCAATATCCTAAATCAGTCATGTATGAACAATTAGTAATTTATTTTTCAATTAATCAAAATTCATATGATGTTTTGTATTTTATAAAGTTAGTTAATTAGTTTTTATATAGAATACTTAATACTAAAGGAAGAAGATAATAAGTAGATATATGGGTGTTTAAATAAAGAATAAAGGAGAATGCTCAAACTTTCCTCACTTTTCCTGTTTTCATCGTCCAAATGAAATTGACAGAATATTAAAACATTGGAGCTTTTCATTTAAACAATGTCTTACAAATACTTCTTCAAGCGTCCGCTTAATAGTACATTGTATTTTTAAAAAATATTCCTATTACTGGATATGCAAAAGTATTTGAATGCATACGTACATACAAAAGCCGAAGATTGAAACATCAAAAATTCTGCTAAGTCGTTATTACGAGTAGATTATCTTGTTATGATGATATAACATATTATTTATTTTTATGAGACACTATTCAGCTATAGTACAAATATAATTCTAACCGGACATAGTTTACTGCACAAACTATAAGAATGCCATAATCGCTAAATGACGAATTTCAAAATATAATTTTAAACATATTGCTTGAGTTATTGTACCACAAATTTTCTAACAGTGGATTGATGATGTAATAAACTTGTAGTTCCATGGAGGATTATCCCTGAAAATACGATCATTTGTCAAAATATTCATCTCTCTCTTATATCAGAGAATGATTATGGAATTATAGAGAATAATAACGAACGTGCTTCATTTATAAGTTACTGTCATTTTCTAGGCATGTTAAATATGATACATATAACTACTCGTTGTATGTAGTAGAAATAAGCTGATGCAGACATTTTACAAGCATTGCTTGCAATTCCAAGGGGACACAACCCATCCATTGATATTTAAATTTGAATGAACAGTTAATTTACTGACTTCTCTTATCCCCTTCTCCTAAAACTGGGCATCCTTCAATAAACCACAAAGAAAAAGCCCATATCGATATAAAACACGTGTCACTTTTAATGACACCAAATGGATTTACCCAGTTGAGCCTATGTCCGGGCGGTGCTATCAGTGCCTTGATATATAATGTGCGTTAGTCACCATAAGTTTATCATGCTAAACAGAAAGTTTACAAGCCTAAACAATAGCTTTTAGGTTTTTGTTGTAGTAAGACAACTGCAGTAAGACAAGTTTATATAATTCCATGTCGACTTCGGAAGTATTTTATAATCATGGCATAATGTAGTAAGTTAAAATTGCAAAAGGTCCATCAATGAATGACATAGACGCGCTCCAAACAATATTTAGAAAAATTGTCTTAGAATCCATATTGTGACAACAATTGTAATGTCACGTGACCAAGAACACATCAATGACAAGCCGGATAAACTCTTGGAATTTGTTTTTCTCAAAGATGAATATTTGTTATATTTAGCTATAGAAATACTAACTGCACGTACCATTTTAATAAAATTAGAACACACTACCGTTTACAGAACTCGTAAAAAATATAACTCAGTGAAAACGAATTAAAAAGAGGAAATATGTCCGTGTTTCGCCTCTTCTGGAAATTGTTAAATATTTGAGTTACATCCGGTACAACCCTCTGAATGCATCAAAAGTTTATTAAACATTGTCGGATTTGTCTCTAACTTTTTTGTCAAAAAGTATATCAACGCAAAACAAGTATTTATTTAACTTATTAAGCCTTTACTTGCTGTTGTCAAAGTTGCTGTTGTTGTAAATCACGTATTTAAACACGAAAATTGTAATACTGTACCATTAGTTTAACCATTAGTTTAATACATAAATGTGATACCATTTTAACGACAAGTGTCACTCTAGTCTGACTAAATGCTCTTGTAATATTTTATTCGGGATTACTTAATTATACCGGTATATAAGCCAAGAATGGAAATATATTTAGCTGACAAGCTTAGAACGAAGGAAGCACCAACTAATAGACAAATCAAGATGGAAACTTTAGACAGAGACTTAGGGTATATGTCTCTGCTTCAGACGAGACTGTTGATACACTCATACATATAAAAATAAAAGCTCATTTTCATGCACCGGAGACAAAATGTTTTGTCATTGCCATAATATTCCAACCGAAAAGCAGCGTGAATGCCGACGGTGCACTATTGACAAATTGCAGTATTTTCCATCAAGAAGTTTATGATATATGTATTTGAAATAAACATAACCGAACATCTATTTCATTTCTCACTGAAAATTTACGATGAAAATATATAATGAAAATATAAAAACACCAAAGTGAGGTCACAAAAACACAGACAAACATACGAGAAACAAGATATTCGTCTCTTTTTCGAAATATGATTTTTTGATCCACTGCTACACAGCTATCTCGCTTCCCCCTTCCACGATCTCTTCAACTAAAATATTTCCACACATTGTTTGTTGATCAGTTACCACCAACGGACAACAATCTTATAGTCAGACAGATAAACAAACAACATAAATCATTGATGAAATCATGAGTTGTTTATACTAGCCTCTCTCAGAAATGTTCATTTCTATAGTGAATTGTTGACGTCATTCATCATTATGTCTATATATGTCACATTTATCATATCAAATATTATATTTGTCCAAGATTAGTATCAGGATTAAATGTCTAAAATGATAAATCTCCAAAATTTAATCAAAACAACATAAGTATACGTACGTACATGCTAATGGTCGTCAGTCCTTTCCGTCCGAAAGTAGTCCCTAACCATGTGGTTAGGTTTAAAAAGTAGGCCACCAACCACGTTGTTATGTTAAAAGTAGTTCCCAACCAAATGGTTTAGTTAAAAAGCAGACCTTAACCATGTGGTTAGTTTAAGAAAATAGTCCCCAACCACGCGGTAGCGTTTAAAGTGTTCATCCACATTTACTTCGGTACGCATCAGTTATGAAAAACTTGATTTAATACATAATGAATAAGACACTGTTTAATTACAATATGGAAACATAATAGCATTTCTCTAGTGTAAAATACGTGACAAGAAATGTATGAGTAAAAAATACTTTTATTTGTTAATAAACGTTTCAAATTCAAGCATCATCTCTTAGAAATATTGTAATAGAATGCTACCAGTCACAGACGCTTTCAGACGTTGTCTTTATGCTCATAGTGTGCTTCAAGAAGAGTTGCAGCAGACGACTTATCAGAGGACAATCATGAACAAACACATTGGTGTTTACAGTACATAAGTCTAGATATATGTATTCTAGGCAGAAATTAAAAGTGACAATCGGGAGTCACTCCAACAGGAAAATCAGAATGATTATTGGCATTTATAAATCTTTCAAATTAAATTCGTGCTTTAACATAAAATCTCTCGATTTTTTATTGCTCTGAAAACGTCTTTTACATGAACTATATAGATGTTTTAAATCAAGTGATCGGCTTAATTATTTATACTAGAACTTGCAGAGTTTGTCACGTGACTGGTTTTAACTAGTCAATTATTCAACATACAAATGCATTACATGTAAGTTTACAGATTGAGAATTACAACTAAAGAAGTTTGAAAATTTCGCAGTACAAATACGGAATCAGTATTAAATCTTTTTAAATTTGCACGGAGTAGGGGTAAACGCGTTTTGTAGTACAAACTATAGTATCAGAAAGTAGTATTTTGAAATTTGCGCGGAGCGGGGAGGGCGGGTAGGAGAAAATCTTTTACTCAGAAAAAAACCATGACATTTGCGGTTTTCTGTATCTTAAATTTGAATTTTCGTTTAAATTGGTTCGGTGTTGAGTAAATGAACTAACACCGCGGGATTAAACATAATTTATTACTATGTAGAAAAGATAATTTGGTCCTTCACATGCAATTTATGATTTTGTTTAATATTAACATCAACGAAGACGAGTAATATGTAGTTCCAAGAATTCGTGGTTTTTGTTCAATATTTTTTTAGCAATACTTGCAATTCCATCCGTTCACATGAAATCACATTCTGTTTGACATCATATTGAGCACTGCAAATATCATTCTTGTTTATAATAAGTCTTGTTTTGTTCAATATAAAATTGACAAAGATAAATATTTTTTCTTATGATTGATTCCACATTCTCCCAAGACACGCTGATAACATGTAAATATATTGACCAGGCGTAAGAATGTAATCTTTGTAACTGATAGATTAGAATGTCATGTCAAATATAATGTATTGGAATCAATTAGAAGACATAATCATAATTTTCAGTAGCAATACAATGAACAATATATAACACTATAACCGAGATATTACTTTAAGAAATATAAGTTGTATAATTGCATATGATATTATTGATAGTGACAAAATTGCTGTGAAAGTGAACCGATATAGCCTCAATGTGGGCAATATATTTCAGTATTGAGCAAGTGTGAAAAAAATCCATATCGAGACGATTTCCGGTCATCTCGCAGCAGCAGTCCAACAACGGCCGATATCTGCCTTAAGACACACTTTCCATTTTTAATGACCTCTAATTATTTTCTTGCTCTCTGACCGCTACAAAAATTGTGTTGTAAAAATCTGTCTTTGAAGATAATGCTCACAATTTCAGAATAAGTTAAATTAAATGTACAAATGGAACTACTGCAATGTAATGCCTATATAGTTGATAATCTTAGATTTAAACTCAGAGCAGTTTACAGCATCAGAGTACATATTGTGTTTTAAATCATGTTTATGTCAATTAAGGCCTTAAATTATTATATTATTGTTGTTATGTATAATATTCTTCTAACTAATAATCAAATATAGATATATACTTTTTAAATGATCACTTTATCATCTTCATTCGAAGCTAATGACATTTGCCTTCAAAACATTCTTCATAGAAAAATAAAAAACATAACGCTTTTTAAACAATACATCGCTTAGCCCAATATCAAATAATCATCTGAATATGAATTTCTATTTCCTAAATACTTGACAAGCCGTTTCCTAAATAGCACGCTATTATTTGATAATATTGCCTGCAAACAATAAGATACAACTAGATCATAAACATGTCCCTATATTCGTACGGAGAATGATTTAATGTTCAATATTTTGGATATTGCCTGTCGTAGTGGCGCCTTGTATAAAGATTAAACTATGATTGTTTTGCTTTGTTTATGCCATGTAAATGACATCTAATGTAATTTGACGACGTTTGGTAGTCTCTAACAGACTTTTAGAGGTATGGCAGCAATTAGTGTACTGACGAACACCATGTTATCCATAAACATTTCGATCAGCTAATAAATGAAAATATGACCCCGTCATATTGTCAAATTGATTTACAGCCTACATGTGTATGTATGAGATTAACGATCGATGTTGCAATATGCCAAATATTGGTGCCTTACACGTGCGCGGTCATGATGAACGCCACGTAGTGCAGTTTGTGTTGCATGTTTTATACATACTTGTTTAAATTTAGGTATTTGAAATGTTCCATATCGACGTACGGAAAATTAAAACATTTGAAAATAACATACCATCCTATATATCTTCATACTACGGTATCCTAATCGTGCTGTTCTAAAATGTCGTCGTTGCGACACAAGAAAATTTGAAAAGTGACATCCCGACAATGGGGTAATGCAAGCGCCATTGCCTAAACGACGTGCAATAATACTGAACGAAAAATAAATGAACTGTTGCCTAAAATACATAGCATTTACAAATTTTATTTGGCTTTGTCGTAAATCGTATTGCATTGCCATCCGTTGTATCGCATTGTCTCAATGTAACTTCGCATAGTGTTGATTTTATTTTGCATTATCGCAATGTTACTTCGCACTGTGGTGATTTTATTATCCATTGTCGCTATTAACTTCGCATTGTGGTGATTTTATTTTGCATTGCCGCAATTAACTTCGAATTGTGGTGATTTTATTTGCATTGTCCCAATTAACTTCGCATTGTAGTGGTTTAACCTTGCATTGTCGAACGTCGAGGTCTGTGTAGCTGAGACTCCACACTGCATCTGACACACGACGAATGCTAAGCGACATTTTCTCATTTAAACACTATTTAAATACATTCTGGTTTTCTACTTTCAGTTACTCAGTAAACAATACAGAGATTCAATGGATGATGGCTACGTATTGAAACGATAACTCCGATGTATAAAAAAAGACAAAAACTGCAGTATCCAAACAGAAGCTGTAGGGATTGTTTATCTAAAAAAGCCAATTTTTATGTACAATTGGAACACTTATAATTATATCTGCTATATTTTATTTTTGTCTATATTGATCATATTAATATATGATGGCAATACATGTAACTGTAAACATGTACAGAGAAAAGACTTATGAGATTTATGGTTTTTTGCCTTCATTATAAAAAGTTACTTTAAATATTAACAATGAGATTAGAATCGCGCTTATTTAGACATTTGATGTTCCTCAAAATTAATTCTACTAATTTCTATAGACTGTTATTAAGTAGCATGGAGAGTTTAAGTTTTTTATAGAAGATAAACAATTATAGCTGAAATCGCTCCAGCCAGAACTTCGACCAGCGTTCATGAAGATTTGAAAGAAAATTGTATACTCGCTGATGCTTCGCCAACCCAACAGGACTATGTTTTTTCTATAAATTATTATCAATCGCTAATTATGTTTTAAGTCAATTACATGAAGTAAGAAAAATGTCAAAAAGTCTTTAAAAAGTAATAAAACCAAATAAAGGTGATAAATCTTGTTTTGTATTTTACCTGCATGTACGGAGCCCCTAAAGTGAAATTTTAAAATACTTTTTGTCTTTTCACTATTATTTCGTTTTTACGAAATAATTATTGCGAAAAAACGAGAAAATATTATTTGGTTTAAACGTAATACTAATATTCGCTTAAGCTTGATGATTATTTCGTAAAAACGAAATACTACAACGTTTAATCGAAATAATGTGAAAATAAATTATTTTAAAATGTCACTTTATAGGCCCCCGTATACCTGTATCTTTACATATTACCTTTTTTAACTGTAAACATGTGTTGGAGACTGGCGTAGCTTGTTCATTAGGAGACCTGGGATTCCACTTCAGTGCTTCCCGATCAGCAAATGTCAAAAGCCTTCTCGATGCGCAATAAACTTATATGGATTTCATGACCAAAGTACAGGCAATGCCAAGAATCAAATATTCATGGCAGAGCAATACCAGTCCGAGCGGGTTTTAAACCAGTGAAATTTTGGCACTTAACTCGAACGTCTGCGCCTACTGCGTTACAGACCCGAGCAATATATTGTCAAGTCAAACACAACAATCAAACAAACAACACAATCGATTGTCATGTTAACTAATTTAGTGTAATAAAATGTTTTACCTTCAGAAGTCATTTAATCTATATTGTTTAATAAATATACATCATAAAAATGAACTTGAAATGAATGACCATGCATTGCATGACAGAACACTTCCTTCAGTTTGCTAATGCCCGTGTAACCAATTGAGATACAAAACCTCAGTAGTGTACTTTGTATGAGTACTGTAATTAACATATCTGTATTTCATGATCAGAGAACAGGCGATGCCGATAGACAATGCCGATGCCGTTTCTTCAAAAACTTCATTGACATCGTCGCAAATACCTCTTTTACAAAATATTTTCTAAATGACGCCTCTTTTGCTCTATCACCAAGTCAAGATGTACCGTTCCCTGAAATTTCTCATAACTGATGTGTATGAGGAATAAAGCAAATCTTTTACTCCGTAATGATATTTTATACAAAATGTTGGTTTTGCAGGACATAAAACTCTGCCAATGTCAGAAAATCCAGGATATAAATGAAATCAAGAATTAAATCATTAAGTGCAACATGCCAGTGCATGCTATTTACTAATATTGGCCTGCATGGATTATACTCAGTAATATGCAGCTAAGTTATGTTTTTCTTAAAACTTGACTTGTGAACAGGAAAAAGACGTCGAACAATAAAACAAATAATCTAATCAGTAAGAGTTAACATGACTAATAAATGACCATTGACTCAGCTGTAATAAAATATTTAGGTACTCGGTTTTAAAGAATTATTTTTCTAAAGGGAGACTTTTCCTACTCTTTAATTAAATACATTGCACTACTCGCACAACACTTTTCTTTTGAGTTCTTTTACAATATTAATGATCTCCGGGAGTTTTAGCTGAGACAGTCATCAACAGCATAAACTCTATATACATGTTTACATAGGGTCCCGTCTATATTAACTTCTGGATATATTTTATATGCAGGATGGCTGAGCACGTGACCAAGAAACATGGTAAATGTTTGGCTCGACTAAACCCACATAGTCAAGTAGTTATTACATTTGTTACACATACCATATGCTATCATTACTTTGGTATAACATATATACGTTCCGACGTATTTTGATTTACTAACTTGGTGATTTATGTCATAGATTCGAAGTTACAAAGTAATAATTGTTACAAAGCTATCATTAAAAAAATATCGTAAATACAAAATATCAATTCGAAGCCTCTACTAACACCATGTTCCGAGCAATCCGGCGTTACCACTACAGCGTTACTGTCCTTGCGCTCGGGACAGCCTTATGTGTTTAAGATTACCTCACATTTTCCAGAATCAGGCCTAAACATGAACCTATATTCGGAATTTATTAGTAGTACGAAACTTTCCAACAATATTTGTCTTACCAGGAATGGAAATTGATGGGCCACTCTACTACATAGGTCAGTGGAACATCCTGAAGGTTTGTTCCTCACGCGAGTTCAGATCAATCTATGTCGCATAAAAAGTGGTTTACTTCGGGCAAGATATTATTGGCACTTATTTGTAATACATAGGCCTGAAAATTATGAAAAGAATAGCGTAATATAAGCTACTAATGCCAGAAATCAGAGGTAAATTATTAAGGGCATATTTAATCAATGAACGTTGAATAAATTCCAAGTATGGACTCTGTAGTTAAAGGATGAGTTTTTAAAGTAATGTGATAAATATCATGAACAGCAACAATGAAAGAAAAATCAGACCCCCACACAGCCAGAAAGCAAAGATGGAAACTGTTATTTTGCAGCAAACCCTACCAATAAGTAAGATTAATGGGATACATAGATTAATTTACTTCATATACTAATGGCAGTCAACAGTTTCCCTGGTGGTGATATACAAAGCTCTAATACTAATACACAATTCAGGTTCTTTGCCTCCAAGAATTAAATCTTAATATACTCACCAAAACGTAAAACACATCTCGGTTACAAATCTTCGCAAAGTTTATGGACCATCTATTTCTGCTGTGCTAAGACTGTGAAGTAAAGTATATAATGTGGAAATTAAAGAAACTTAAGTAATAGATTTGTTGCACAGATGTACTTGAAAAAGACACAAAGGAGCTCAGTCGTATACATGTGTTGATGGCCGACTGTCTAAATGCTTTAGCACGTTTCTAACATAAACGTCTACGTTAGAATTGCCATGTATTTTCAGTGCGAGCGTTTCATCTGATCATTACTTTGGTATTGACTTACATTTTGAACACGTGTTTACTTGGCGTCTATTACAGATAAAAGTTTAGAGACATAGGTGAGTAACGATTGTATGTCTCGTGAAATTTTGCAGATCATTTTATAATCAGTTAACTAGTTACGGGTACTGTTTGTTGTTGTTGTCTGGTTTAACGCCGTAGCAACACATTATAAAAGTTATATCACGGCGGTCAGTTCGCCTACTCAATGTTCCTGGAAAGGCTAAATCTCTGGATTTAGCTGTTAACCATTCACTAGGTGCATACTTTCGTCAGTGACTGACTACTGCCCTTCATGATTTAGAATCAGAGATAAGAGGAAAAATGGCTTTAGAAAATTATTTCACGACCAAGCTCCGCGAAAGTATGCCCCGCCGGGAATGGAACCTACGACTCTTCGATCAGCAGACTTGTGTGCTACCGACTGAGCTAGCCGGGCTGGCCGAATACTATTTGTCATGTGGATAAACACTTAAATTGTGTGAAACTTTGGCTAAAATTTAGAACAAAATTATGTTCATATATGTACAGTACCAATCAAAAGTTTGGAGACATTTTATCTTTGTAAGCCTGCTACGTAGATTTTATCAAATTTTGATTACCACATAATTTAATAATTACGCTTCTTAAGTTTTGCTTATTCTTTTGTTATGGTACTATTTCTAGTTGAGACTACTAAAGTAGCTTAAATCTATATTATAGAAGAAAAAAACTGCATTGAATATGGTGTTGGAGGCCTTCTGATATAAGATGCTGAATCTTATAAAATGTGATGCAATCAAGAAACTTGTTTTCTTTGTATCATCAACCATATTAGATATATTAAAAATAATTGATGTTCCAAAAACAATATTCTATTAAATGTCTCTTAACTTTTGATTGGGACTGTTTGTGTCGCCTTTATTCGATACTATGACCAGTGCATACAGAAACGGCGCCAATGTATTCATCATATTGAAGTTACTACTTGACATTGTATCAATACTATTTTGGCTATAAAAATCAGCTGCTGAACCTTGTAAATATAACTTCCTTGAGTGATCTTTCAACGTCATACCGCCGCTTGTATTTTTTTATTACAATCGTTTGTTGAAAGTTTCCTGAACACTGTTTTGTGCAATAGCTCAAGGAAACGTCAATTATAGCCTTTTCAAAATACGATATAAATCACATTAAAACATTTTGACAGGTGCTTTCATTTAATCTGTTTGTGTCGACCCATGCCACGTAATGAATGGTAAAACAAAACGTAATGAAATATAAGTAGTTAAAAAAAATACTCAATAAATCTGTATTTCGTGTGTTGCATTGTTTCAATCATTCAAATATCCAATATGTCTTCTGCAAGCAAACAAATACTATAAGTAAATATTGTTTAAAAGTATGGATAGGACATTGTCGCTGTTATAAACGGCGTGCTTGATTGGACTGTCGAAACTGTGCCAGAATCAAATTCCGACTCTTCCACAGAATCTCCCAAAAAGTGAAATTGGATGCCGGAACTGAATCAAAAGACAATAACCGTAGCAAATATACGATACTCGCTTCTTACTTTATTTATAGCAATTAGTTAAATTGTTATCGGGCAAAAGTATAATTTTACCAACATTTGCTTTAAAATTACCAAACTCATATGTTTGCAGTAATGCCACTGCCATCTTGGGTATGAATAAACCGCGACCGATTCCGTTCACACCACCTATTTCGATGGAATGGGTAGAACGCTGTCAGAACTCAGTTCCGACTCACTCGATTGGAGTTCTCTCAGTTCTAACAGTGGGAATTTCCAATCGAGCACACTCAAGCTGTCAGATAATCCCATACACCTGGTTACGATACACTACACAAGTAGGACATAAATACTTATTCTGACGCATTTTACATAAGACGCGTCTTGCAGTTGCAACACTAATGTAACAATGTCAAAACAATACATCAAATGTATACTCGGCTTATGAATTGAAAAAATACTTTAAAGCGCAGACAAACATACCAACCAGTTAGATAAAGTGAGTAAAGTCTCTGACCTAGTTGTTTACTAACAATTACTAATATTCTTCTCGTGAATTGTTTCAAGGTTCATTTAATAAACTTACTGTAAAAGTGTAAAATATCATTAGTAAGTTTTTACTTTGCGTGGTAACATTACCTTAACTATATCAACACAATTAAACCAACTATGTTTGATTGTATATGTATGTTAGTGTCCTATTGATTATCATGTATATTTTACTTGTTATCGATATATCTAAAGAGTTGTGGATAAATAACAAGTTAATTAAGTGTTTGACCTCATTTTATGTATTTTCCAAATCAGAAATAACCCGATATGACATTGAGCAAACATAAAACCAACTTTTACTAACATTTATTTACTTAATAATTTCTATGGAAGTGTCACATCGTATTACAACTTTGTATGATTGTGTTTATAAAAAATGATCTATAAAACAAATAATATGAATAATATTGATACTGTGTACTATTATTTATACTGTTCGTCATGTCTATTGGAGATTCATATTCTGTTATGGATGTTAAGTTTGAATACATGAACTAAGATTTAGATACACTGATGGTTACTAACTTATTGAACCTAGACAATCACCAACATGAGTATGTTACAGTACTATTACATAATTGATAATTAGCAATGTGTCAGTGATGTTTCTGATGAGTGACACAAAAAAAACAAATCTGAGATCTTTTTTTAATAAGTTTATCAAATTACTATTGAAAAAATATTCATAATTGACCAACACTGTCAGGACTATGGCTTCCCTGACTCATTATATGTAATTTTTGTATTACTAAAAAAATAAACTTACATTACGTGTATTTGAACTTTCTACAACATGAGATTTTTGTCGCTTTTTCGAAGACCATTCATACTAACATGTGACTTTATTTTGAAATAGGCATGATAATGATACAAGGCATACCTCATTGCAAAACAATAATTGCTTTAACTGTATTGGTCAACTCATAAAACAGTTAGAATTACAAAACTATGATAAAGGATGTTTTTTCTTGAGATGAACAATTCATGACAAGTACTTAATAATTGACATATATTAAGTATATTTTGTGACAAAAATTATGTAATATTTATAAAACCAGAACATAACTTACCAACCAGTCAACAAAATTTGGCAAGTGCATCAATGTGTAGATTTGTTAATAGTAAAATTAAATGATAATTTAGTCGCGGCCGTGGCATAGTGGTTAGCATGTCTGACTTCGTATCGAGAGATAGCGGTTTCGAGCCCTGTCGCGGTAGGCCATATCCTATACATAATATGTCGGCCTCGTGGTAGGGTAAGTCAGTGCTGGTGATAGAAAATTGTCCAGGAAACCTATAGTAGGAAGAGCTGACCGTCGTATGTATGACCTAAATATGTGTTGAATACGACGTTAAATCCAATTAAAGGAACATTAATGATAATTATGCGAACTGTTATACATGGTAATGGTAATTGTATTCAAATTTGTCTTAAAGTCTATATGCAAAAAATATGTAAACTTGCTTTATCATACTTTGAAACTGCGAGAATCTATATCGAATCAACGGACATATCAATGATGTCATTTTACTCTTATATTTGATCAAATCAACAAATATCTACATCTTTTTGAAGAAAGAAAAAGGGAATGATGAAACAGAAATTACTACAAATAATTTTAGAATCATTCGTTACGACTATGGAGTAATTAAGGCGGTATAAGAGTCGTTAACGTTTTTATCTGTTTAGACATGAAATTAAAACATCTATTATCGTATGTAGTGTCCGCAATGATGAATTTATTAAGTTATTTAGTATACAGTACACTTTCAACAAATAGTTCCTATAGTTATGCATTTGTCATAGAAATGCAGATTAGAATACGTGAATTACTTTGTTAATCAAACGCATCGCGAATCGTGTATTTTTTCTTTGACTCAATATTTCATAGAAATAATGTCTCAAAGTGTAATAAATGTTCTTAAATCTATTCATATATTATTTTAGTGAGCAAGATTCGATTATGCATGCATATAACAAAGAAAAGATTGTGCTTTGTATTTGTGAAGATATCCTAATTCATTAGATGTATTGATGCAAGAAACCAAATAATTTATCCAGTTTTTATTCGGATGAATGGTATGTTATCTAGCTCAACAAACATCATAACCAACAATTAGTAAATTAAAAATTAATGCAAAAAACGTAAAGAGTTCAAGTGAATTATTTATGAAATAGTGTATCAAGCTAGATAGTTCAAGCCTATTTACGTTTATATAACCGTATGTTATACACATTATACGAATGCCTTTCTATATCTCTTTCTCATTATTAACTCATGGACATAAAGATTATTCAGTGTAATAAAATGAGTACTTTTGCTAATAATAAAATAAATATAGAAATAATAGTATTAGAAACTATATCTATTTTTAGATGTGCATCTTGTTAACTTAGCTATAATGTTATTATTGTAAATATCAATAATTACTAATATAATTTTTATAACCAGTACGTGATCCCCACACTTAAACTTAAAAAAATCTTCCCATTGCCATTTCAAATTGCGTACTTAAATGCGACGAAACGCTTTAGTCACCGGCATTTATGTTATTTTAGGAGACGTTGGATAATATTTTGACACAGCAATCTACTTTCTGCGGAAGTGGCAATGACACAGCGTAGCTTTGACAGTGGTGATATTATTAATTTATATATCAGGTAAGCGTTTGGCCTAGATAGATTTATCAAATTCTTCTGCGAAATAATAACCATCTAAAATACAAAACTTCTGCCACAATACGTTAATGAGAACGATAAATATTCGTCATAACTCGTTTTCACATGAAAATGGTATAAGTGTTGCATTTAGTACAATTCTTTATACCGATTGCTTTACAGAACGTTAACACGTAACATAACAAATTATTTCTTGATAAAATATCAACGCTGAGCACCGAAAGTACTCCAACTACTTTTCAAATATAAAGGTTTCTGTCATTTTTAATTTTCTTTGTTTCTTACATTATTAAACACTTTATTCGGAGAAGGAATTTGAATCTTATCCATTATTGTGATGTTCTTGTTTAAACAAATGACAATAAACAGCATGTGATTTTCATTAAATTCTCCCTATTGCCATACTAGAATACAGTATTTTTAAGCTAATACTATTTAGGTGCAAATAGTTATCAAATTATATACCTAACAGTTAATAATTCAGTTCAGTATATGTTTTCCAGTGGAATACCGGGATTAATTGGTGCAATAAAAATCGATATTCCACTGTTTTGAAACAATGAAAATAAATTATTTTTTTCACTATTTTGGATGCCCCGTTCTGGAGGCACGTCGGACTTAAACATTACATTAAATACCGCCAGTTTTAAGCATATAATAAACAAAAACATTGTTTATTTTGGAGTAAGATCTTTATTTCACTCGTGAGCTAAGGATATTACATATAATACATATATATAAAATATTTATATAACTGTTAAAATGTAACAGATTTTTTGTAAATTTGAAAAATTACAATATTAGTTTACAAATTATTAAAATTATCTTCTCGGAATTTTAAGATTTATCGAATTTGGAGAAGACCAAGGTGATGAAATAAAACTATTAACAGAGTTCATATTTTTTATAAAGCCAAACTGGAATGCTAAAACAATATTTGTATTATTTAATGGAAATCTATGACTGTTAAAATATATACAATTAAACATTTATGTAATTATTTCAAGCCAATATAAAAATTAACGGTACGTTTGTACTCCATGAATGAGTGAGTCTCATGTTGTTTATTTAATAAGATTTCTCTCGAATATTGCTGTTTGGAATACATCGTTGTCTGTATTGGAGAAAATATACAAAATTGAAATTTTGGACTAATATAAACCAATGTAAGGTCATTTAGTTTTTCAAATTCAGTGACAAATTCGGAAGATTCCTGGTGCAATTTCCAGATGTCATTATGTTTCTGTGTAACAAACTTTATCATTAATTATTTTTGAAAATATTTATTAGTTGCTTCTCTTTGCAAGGAAAAAAAGGTTTTATTACTACCTAAACTACAGCCAATTTTTGGTAAACGATATTATATGTATATAAGCTTTGAAATTTAATATAATGACAGTCCTGCAGATACACTTTAAATATCGGTTTACAAAATAGCATGTCAACTCATGTCGTTAACATGTTTAGTATAACGCAAGATATTTTGTATAAGGTGTGCAAACGTCATACAAATTTTGCAAGAAAGAGACAATTTGTTGCTTTGCTCTTTATGTTTTAAAATTCAGTCAGTCGGTGAATTAAATATGGTGCCTAGTTGATCATGTTACACGAACCAATGTTGTGATATGATTGTGACGTGTAAAATTTCTGGACAAAATATATTATGATTTCAGAGAAATTCGCAAGAAAACTAAGAAGTTACTAGCGATTATAACCACGACAAATAAACGGAACATTTAACTGTCAGAAGCCATAACACAGCACAAACTCACGTCCATGAGCATTTACATATGCAAAACATGGCGTGTTCTAGTGAAACGTTAGTGAAAGAAATCGTGCCGCAAATGCGTTGATGCATTTTGTATATGAAATATTTAGCCCGCTGTCCAAAGTACATTGAAAACAATAGCCATGTGTTTCTTGTGAGAAATACAACGTGTCTAATCAGTAGGTTTAAACAATAACTAAATGGAATTACAGATATTGCATGCCAAAGTAGATCGTTAATTAGTAACGCCTCGGACAAACACAATGTTGCATCAAACGCAATGATCATTGTACCAATAATTGTACTTGATGATATATCCAAACATTGTGCCATGTTATAGTGAAATGGTAATTTTAATATTAGATGAATTTCGATACAAGTATTATTCCAACATTTAATGCAACCACGTTATTGTGTCATTCTAAAAGACATTGTATGAACCATTGCCTGTTTCCACGACAAACGAGATACAAACATGTGTAGACGTAACAAAATGTTTAAAACTGAACAACTATTATTGATATTGTCACTCTATTTTCTACTATGAATAATTGACATTATACTCCAAGGACAAAGGCCGTAGACGGCCGAGGACACATGTGGATATATCTAACACTATGATAGATAAAAATGTCTGTGTTTTACTATCTAGAAAACAATAATGGTATCTCATGTCTCTTACCAAACGATTTTTGTTATCATCATGGTATTTAAGATTGTTCCGCCAGTATACTTAGAATCTGGAATAGTAAATAGTGTTTGTCTGTGCATTATTAATTACCATTACAATAGCAAATAAAATATATAGCTTAACAGTTTCATCGTGCCTCCATGAAATTATTACTGTTGTATAAAAATCTCATCATAAACTAAACCTAAAAGAACAACATTGACCATATTTGATGAATTTAAGAAGGAAAACATTCAGATAAAAAGTTATAATCTCTTTGCCACTCAAATAGTTTTAAATACACATGTACAAGTGTAATCGTCTAAAAGTTTTGTTCTCATAAAACGGAGTTTATGTTTTAAATATATATATATTAGATATATCAAAATATCTTGGATAGTAGACAAAAATGGCAAAATAAGTAAATCGTTATTTCTCTGTAATATATTTCTTTAAAGAGACATTCACAAGTAATTAAATTGTAAATGTATGATACTTATGTGTAAATCGAATCAGGGCATTAACTATAATATAATATTGAAGAAGTGAAAGGCTTATGGTTGAATTTGTTCATGTTAATTCAATTTTAGATATAAATATGTATGTTTATAGGGGCTTATGTTATAATGTATTGAGTTATTGTAACAGAAGTAACTTGAAACTAATTGAATTCATCATGCATCACTCTTAAAATATACTAAACGTTATGCAATAGAAAAAAAATCATGTCCGTTCTCGAATAGATAATATATTTTGTTTGAAAGTCCTTTCAATAATAAGCCCTTTCGTTAATAAGTTTATAAAATATAAAGTAACTATCTATAACTCTAGTGTATTACAGTTTGTCTATATAGTGTGTTGCTTGCTGGCATTCGGCATTATCAAAAACATCGTTTAACACATGTTTATCATTTCAATAATTTCTTCCCCATATGACAGAATTATGATAGAATAAGCATGAAGAAGACATTTACTTCAAAGATGATATCTAAACATATTTAATTCTTCATGTATTTGGAATTTTATTTAAAGTGCTTTCTGAAAATAGGTTTTAGTAGGAGCTTGCATTGACCAGGTTAGCATCTATAAAGCAATGCAATTGGATGACATTGATTATGTTTCTTACTTTCATGTGTATAAAAGTGTTCTATATTATGGTAACATGTAAACAATTAAACCCTGCCATAAAAATGTTGCCATTCAGGGTTGTGATAGTATAGAGAACTATAGAAAAGGATCTCTTTGTTTTTATCATGATAAACTAATACTTTAAAAGTAAAATCACAAGCACTTTTTAAATCACTTCGTATCAAAACGACTTCCTGCAATCTTTTAAAGACACAAGACCGAAAATGGCGCCCGAGTTTATAAGGGTTGACTTTTACAATTTGGTTTCTATTCTATAATTAAGATTTTATTATTTTTTGTTCGGAATAAGAAACACCCATCTGTGAGAATTGTGTAAATAAATGCTATTTTCGGCCTTTGCACTGGGGTGGATTTCAACAGCATTACGTTTCTGACAGATAAAAATAGTTCTATAAATATATCTTTTCTTACGGATGTATTTTACGATGTTAGAATCGAAATAACTTACAGTTGTCTATATTTTGTTGTCTAATAAAATATAGGCACTCGTTTGATGCGCTTATTAAATCACTCGTGCTAAAGCACTCGTGATTTAATCATACGCGCATCACAACTCGTGCCTATATTTTATTAGACAACAAAATATAGACAACTGTAAGTTATTTCTTAAGTCTAACAAGTTGACTCTTCCATAATGAAAACAAGACATCTTGCAATTGAACCAATTTCTGTACAGTGTATTCATGCTATAGCAAAGTAAAATACATTTAATTTACACTCATTTAATCATTTGGACATATAATTTAAAGCGCATACAAACTTACCAACCTTAACACTTAGATATAATGAGTAAAGTAAATGACTTTGTTGTTAATAATGATCACCAATATTCTTCTAGTAAATTGTTGCCGAGGTTCATTTGATAATAAACTAATTGAGGACAGAATATTATTTTCAAGTATTTACGTTAAAGAATGATAACATTATCCTAACTATATTGACAAAATCTTTCCAACTGTGTTAGATTACATTTGCATGATAGTGTCCTATTGATTATCAATAATAATTTATCTACAAAATTGTAATACAATGTCACATTTCCATGTAAAGTATAAGTTAATAATAATCAGTAAAAGTTGGGTTTATGTTTGCTCAATTTCATATCAGGTTATTTCTGATTTTGGAAAATATATACATGTAAAACAAGGTCACAAACTTAATTTACTTGTTATTTATCTACGACTCTTTAGATATATTGATAGCTAGAAGCATCTACATAGTATTAATACAATGTTGTAGATTAACATTGTGTATATATAAATCTTTCATTAAACAAATAATACAGATAACAATTATAACGCGTTCTTATTATTTTTTATATTGCTCGTTATATTGTCCCCGAGATTCATATCCTGTTATGACTGTTCAGTGTTAATGCGTATAAAAAAAGAAATATTTCTTTAATTGGTGTCTTATAAGAAAAGTCTTATATATTCTTCATATATATATGTATCTGATGGTTATTAACTGGAAAATCTAGGCAATCACCAATAGGAGTATGTTACATTACTATTACATAATTGATAATTAGCAATGTTCCAGTGATGTTTCTAATGGCTTACACAATAAATACAAAAACAAAGATCTTTTTCACAACAATTAGTTTATCAAAATTACTCTTGAAAAATATTCTTAATTGACCAACACTGTCAGGACTATGGCTTCTCTGACTAATTATCTGTTAAACTTTGTGTAACTAAAGAAAATTACATTACGCATAGCTGTACTCATCCTTTCCAAAACATTAGATTTTAGTCGCTTTTTCGAGGACCATTCATACTAACATGTGACTTTATTTTATATACTTATTAATTACACATACAAGAATTATTTTTAATTACTGTATTGGTCAACTCATAGAACAGTTTAACTTACTAACTATAATAGATGATGTTTTGATGAAAACAATTACTTTCTGATTGTTAATATTAAGTTAGTTTCTTACCTAAAATTTATAATCTATTAATGTATAATAAAACCAACATATTTACTAACCAAATAATTAGAAATGATGCTTGTTTTGTTTTTAACGTCGTAATTAACACATATTTAGGTCATATATACTACGGCCAGCTCTTCCTACCATAGGTTTCCTGGACCCTTTTTTATCACTAATACTAACTTATCCTACCATGAGGCCGACAAACTCATGTATAGGATATGACCTACCGCGACTGGGCTCGAACCCACGATCTCCGGATTCGAAGTCAGACATGTTAACCACTATGCAACGGCCGCAGCTTCAGAAGTGATGCAATTGTATCAATGTGCTGGTTTGTTATTTAAAACAGGTAAATAATAGTACTAATGCTAATTAATATACATATACATATGGTAATTGTACTCAAATATGTCATAAAGACTATGCAAATTAGTTGTAAACTTGCTATTTTATCCCGAAAACTGCGAGAATCTATATAGTATCAATAGACATGTCAATGATGTCATTTTACTCTTATGTCAAATCAACAAATATCTACATCTTTATAAAGTAAAAATAAAAATAAATGATCAAACAGTAATCGGTACAAACGATTTTAAAATCATTAATCACACTATAAAGTAATTAAGGTTGCATAAGAATCGCTAATTTTTTATCTGTTTAGACATGAAATTAAAACATCTATTATCGTATGTGGTGACCGCTATGATGAATTTATTAAGTTCTTTAGTATATACCTTAACCACTTTCTACGAATAGTATTAGCAATAATTAATTTGTCATAGAAAGGCAGTTTATAATACCTGAATAACATAGTTAAACAAACCCATAGAGAATCATGTATTTTTGCTTCGTCTCAATATTTCATAACAAATATGTCTAAAAGTGTAATAAACGAGCTACATCCCATTTGCACCGTGTTTTAATGATTCTATTATGCATGCAAATAACAAAGAATAAAGAGTGCTTTTTATTAGTTTAATGATATTCTATTTTTTATATTTATGGATGCAATCAACCAAACAATTTATCCCTTTTTCGGATGAATGGTTAGTTATCTAGCACAACAAACATAATAAAAAGGTAAGTATTAATACTAAAGTACACACCTCAGAGTTAAAGTTAATCATTTATGTACATGTAATAGTTTATCAAGCTAAATAGTTCAAGCATATCTACGTTTACATAAACGTATGTTATACACATGGCTCCAATACTCTACGTATGCCTGTCTATATCTCTTTCTCATTATTAACTAATAAACATGATCATTAAGTGTAATAAAATGAGTTCTTTTGCTAATAATAAAATCAACATCATTGTCTGTTACAGTACTAAGTTGGACAAATAGCACCAAGGGTATTTTCTCAGCTATAATTAAAATGTAATTAATCTTAATAGAGTATCAGACAAGGTCAAAAGGTAACCACTCGGAGTTGATATTGACAACAAATTATATTTTTGTTGTATTTGACGCCATAGCAACACATTGTATAGGTAATATCACGGCAGTCAGTCAACCTACAAATCGTTTCTGGAAAAGCTAAATCTCTGGAATAAGCTGTTAACAAGTTACTATGCACATACTACAAATAACGCAATCTGAAAAACCGACCCCCCCCCCCCAAATAGATGATACATGTTAAATATCTTGTAACAGAGAAGTATAGATAGAAAATCTGTTATAAAAATGTAATAAAAGAATAAATATACTTTTATTCTAAGTAGATTTACATCTGCTTAGTGTTTAATTATTGAAAGAGACACAAACTTCATCAAGTCAGTATTTGATTTGACACAAAATATAAAAATGTGTCGTCGACTAGTTTCTAGAATGGATAACAAGAACTCTTCAACTATAAGAACAATTCACAAAATTTAATTTTGGTCCTTTTCCTAATGGTTAGTCTTTTACGATTCCGCATGGCCCCTCAATGTTTCCCACTGGCCTCAACCAAATTGTTTTGTTTCCAACTGGCTTAGGGGTAAATGTATGTTTGTATCTGTTTGCGTCAACATTTGTAAGTCGAGCATGTTAGAAAAATTAATATAAGATTTACATTCAATACACAGCGTACAAAAGTTCAAATGTTTAATTTGTTCTATTAAATCTATTGTTACGCTATGTGTAAAATGAACATAAATTGTCTAGGATATCGTCATGCAAACAAATACTACTGTAAGTGATTAACAATTACTGCAAATATGTACTGTACCAATATTGTTGTGAATAAATTGTATTGATTAACGTTAGTGTCATTTTTGGATTCAATAGTTTGTATTGGTAAAATCTTTGTATAATCGTTATATATCATTTTTGAATAAATTTTATTAGAGTGTCTACTTACGTCAGTAAAGCAAAAACTGCTATAGAATCATTATGAAATACAGTTAGAATAATCGTTATGTTTATTCTGACATATTAAGAAAAGTATTAAATTTCCACTGAAAACAAAGAGTATGCTTCATATTCATATATGCGTTTATCTTTTATTATACAAATACCTTCACTTCAATTGAATTGCAACTCTTATATTTACGCAGACAAATGGTTAAGTTTGGTTATTTCTAAATTACCATTTAATCAAATTGACTGACACAGCAATAAGTTGTGGGAAAATATATTCCTGATATCAACATAAACTATAAGTAAAAAGTCTTCCAGCTTGTTATCATTTATTATTGTCAATGTTGCAATCGAGTATAAAATTAACATCTGCATGCCTAATAATCTGTTTAACCAGACGCGAACGAAACTCTTGAATACATTGCAACAACCTCGAACAAATTGTACAAGCAGTAAAACTCACACAATATCTAATCAAAACTATATATGTTTTTAGATGTGTATCTTATAAACTTAGCTATAATGTTACAATGACAATAATAATGATAATAATAATAATGATAATAATGATAATAATAATAATAATATGAGATAAAAACAGCAAAAATTATTTTTTGTTGGGTTTAACGCCGTAGCAACACATTAAATAAGTTATATCACGGCGGTCAGTCAACCAACTTACTCCTCTTGGAAAGGCTAAATCTCTGGATTTAGCTGTAAACCAACTACTAAGCGCATTTCGTCAGTGACTAACAACTGCCCAACATAATTAAAAATCATTGGTATGAGGAAGAATGGCCGTAGAATTAATTTCATGACCAAGCTCCACGAAAGTATGCCCCGCCTGGGAATCGAACCCACGACCCCTCGATCAGTAAACTTGCGTGCTACCAACTGAGCTAGCCGGGCGGCTCATGCTTTATTTACAAAGATGTAGCGCTCACTCTTTAGATATTCTTCATCTTGCTATTTCCAATTGCATAGTTTAGAGCGATAAAATGCGTCCGTCATCGGTATTTTGTAATGTTTAAGATACTTTTACTATTATTTTAACACAGCTGACTACTTTTAATAAAAATGCAACGACAAAACCTAGCTTCGACTGTGCTAAAAGACTGATATTATTAATTCAATTATCAGTAAAGCGTTAGCCTATGTAGATTGATCAAAATTATATGAGAATGTTATAACAATCTTAAATACAAAAGGTCTGCCAAAATACGTTGCTGTGGTAGAAAGATATTCGTCAAAGCTGGTTTTCCAAATGACACTAACTTAAGTGTTGCATTTAGTACAATTCCTAATATATTTTTTTTTACCGAACGTTACCTTCTACAATAACAAACTATTTCTTGATAAAATGTCAAGGTTAAGTACCTAAAGTACTACTACTACTTTTCAAATATAAAGATTTCTGTATATCCACTCATTTTCAATTTTCTCTGTTCCTAAGATTATTGAGCATTTAATTCGAAGAAGGAATTTGAATCTTATTCGATAATGTAATGTTTTGTTGGAACTATTGACAAGAAGCAGCATGGGGCTTTCATTAAATGCTTCCTATTGTCAGTATTCGTATACAGTATTTACAAAAATATACCATACGAGGTGCAAAACTCATCTAACTATTACCCAACAGTTAATCATTCAGTATCTTGAAAATATATATAACACAACTGTTTTAGAACTTGACATATTTTTTGTACATTTGAAAAATTATAATTTGTGTTAAGGAATTATTAAAATTATTTCCTCAGAATTTGAACATTTATCGAATTTGTTATCAAAATAAGACAAAATGAAATAAAACTATTAACATAGTTCATATTTTTAAGAAACCAAACTTAACTGCTAAAACAATATTCGTATTATCTAATAGAAACCTTCGACAATCACAATGCATACAATTAAACATTTATGTAATTATTTCAAGCTAATATAATAATTAACAGTAGATGTATTACGCTTATACTCCATAGTTGAGTGAGTCTCTTTTCATTTATTTAATAAGATTTCTCTTTCTTATTGCTGTTTGGAATACATCGTTGTCTGTACTGAAGAAAATATAGAAAATTGAAATTTTGGACTAGTATAAACCAATGCAAGGTTATTTAGTTTTTCAAATTTAGTGATGAATTCGGTAGAGTCCTAGGGCAATATCTAGAAAATGTAATTCTTTTCACAGTATATAAATATCACATACTACAGAGGGTGATAGAATGGAATGTTCACCCGAGACAAGTAATGTCAACCTCGGCTAAAGCCTTGGGTAAACAAGGGTAAACATTCTGTTCTATCACTATTTGTAAGATGTGATATTTATTTTATTATACCGAACAACAAAAATCAAAATTGTTGACAATTTAATAGGCACAAACCGCTTAATTTTATGTTTTATTTGCATCTGAACTTAAAGACATTTTTACACCATTAAGTTTGTTGTTTCGTAAAAAGCAAGCGTCTGCGCAAAGGAGATAACTTAAATATAATGGCTCAAAACTAGGACCCGGGTATTGGCAAACTCGAACGCAGTAGTCTTTCATAGCTTTAAGCGTGCCGACAAATGATGTCAAGCGGGCCGATAGGTGATGTCCAGAGGGTAACATTACAGATTGTCACCCGGTGACGTCACATTAGGCTATAAAGTGAACACATCACATGAGGTATAATAAAATTTATTGTTTGCTTCAATTTTGCAAGGGAATGAAGGTTATATAGCTATCTATACTACAACCAATAATTGGATAAACGATATCATCTGTAAATCAACTTTGAAATTTCATATGATACATGTAACAGTCTTGTAGATACACTTCAAATATCGGTTTACAAAATAAGATGTCAAGTCATATAGCTAACGTGTTTAGTATGAAAATCTATATAATAACAGTCTTGCAGATATTCTTCAAATATAGGTTTACATTTTGAATCATGTGTGCTCGTACAAACGTCATAAAAATGTTGCTAGAAGGAAACAATTTGTTACTTTGTTCGTCATGCTTTCAGCCAGTCGAGGCATTTAAGATGGTGCCTAATTGATCATCAAACACATACCAATGTTGTGATATGAGTGTCACGTGTAAAATTGCTAAAGAAAAGATATTGGATTTCAGAGAAATTCGCAAGAAATCTAACAACTGAGTAACTAGCAATTATTACAACGACAAACAAACGGATCATTTAAATGTCAGAAGTCAAATGACACACAAACTCTCGTCTTAATAAATTTCTTTTTCAAATAATTCCTATTAACATGAAGTAATTACTTAGTCTAGTAATATATCATTAGATACAACTTTATACACTTCATGCCGGTTGTCTATTTTAGTAAGGAAGGGATGTCAGCATTTACACTACAATCATATCATGTCCAATGCATCTATACTTTCAGTTTTGCATAATTTAAATTGTTTTACGACCTGTTTTACTCTTGTATGTAATAATTTGATTTTAAGGATAGAAATCGTGCCGCAAATTCGTTGATGTATTTCGTTTATGAAATATATATTTAGCCCGTTGTCCAAAGTACGTTAAAACAATATCCTAGTATTGTTTTGTGTCAAATACGATACATTGGGTTCTATCAGATGGTTTAAACAAGAACTAAATGATATTTCAGAAATTAAGTGCCAAAAGAGATAGACGGTTAGTAACGCATCGGACAAACATCATATGCATCATATGCTTGCTCATTATGGTTCAATTTAATCTGAGCCAACCAGCATGCTGAATAGTACATCCAAGCCTTGTGCAATATTATCGTGTAACGGTACTTTTGATATAAGTTATTTTAGAATTTGATATACGTATCGTTCAAACATTTAACACAATTACATCATTATGTCATTCTAAAGGTCATTGTATGTTTCATAAACCTTTGCGCGATACAAACATGTTTAGACGTAACAAAATGTTTAAAACCAAACTATTATTGATATTGTCACTGAAATATTTGAAGGTTTTGAATAATTTACATAATACCCCATGGATAAAGGCCATAGACGGACGCGGACACATGGGAATATATCTAACACAATGATAGATGAAATTGTCTAGCATCAAAGTCTGTGTTTTACTATCTAGCGAACAATAATGGTATCTCACGGCTCTTACCAAATCATTTCTTTAATCATCATGGTATTTGATATTGTACCGCCAGTATACTAAGAAACTGGAATAGTAAATAGTGTTTCTTTATGCATTATTAATTACCATTGCAATAGCAAATAAAATATATAGCTTAACAATGACATTTTACTTTCATGAAAAATGTACTGTTGTATAAAAATCTCATTATAGACACAAAAGAGCAAAATTGATGTTGAATTTAATAAGTGAAATATGCTTTTAACATATAGATAAAAATGATCATTTTGACACTTAAACAGTTTTCAAAGCAAGTGCAATTGTCAAAACTTGTAATGACTTGAGCTCAAATTAATTATTAACGTACTGTGTATTTTTTACCTTTAGAGAAAATACCAAAAGCCATCGCAAAATATTACGTTTTTGTTCTTAGAGAAAACGAAGTTTAAATTTTAAGTATAATTTATGTATTAGCTATATCGAAATCTCTTGGATTGTAGACAAAAAGTGTATAGTAAGGTTTTTTTAATTGTGAGTTCTCTGTCATATATATTTTAAAAGAGACATCCACAAGTAATGAGATTGTGAGTTTATGCTAATCATATGTAACACCGAATCAGGACATTAACTCTGATACAAAATTAAAGAAGTGAAACGTTTATAATTAAATTTGTACAAGTTAACTCAATTTTAGATATAAATATGAATGTTTATTATGGTTATGTCGTCATTTATCGAATTTTTGTATAAAAAATAACCCGAAACTAGTTGTGCAGTCATCGTATCTTAACATATACTAAACGTTTAGCAATTGACAAATTTATGTTAATCAATCATCAAAAAACTGTCCTCGCATATTGCCTTATTCACGTTAAACAATATTAGCTTCTTTGTTTACAAAACACTCCAATACTATTGTTGTTATGTTTGTTTATATAAAAAATTACGCATATCTTGAGTGCATCCGGGTTTGTCTACAATGAGTTGCTTTGAGGTACTCGGCATTATAGAATACAAATGATTGTTTAACACCTGTTTATCATATTTTTAATTATTTTATGCAGGTAAATAACTATGACAGAATTAGCGTCAACAAAAACTAGCCTCAAAGATAATATTTAAAGATATTTAATTCCATATGTATTTGGGACCTAATTTAAAGTGATTTCACTTTCCAACAGTAGGTTTTTGTAGAAACTTGCATTGACCAGGTTAGCATATATAAAGCATTGCAATTGGCTGACAATGATCATGTTTCTTACTTTCATGTGCATAATAGTGTTCTATATTATGGTAACATGTAAACAATTTAATCATGTCATATAACATTGCCCTTGAGGTATGTGATTGAATAGAGGCATATTGAGAAAACTGTATTTGCCTTAATCATGTTGAACAAATATTGCCGAAGTAAAACTATAAGTACTTTATTGAAAATGTTTGTATCAAAACAACTTCCTGCAACCTGTAATTTTGTATAAACATAATACTGTAGTTTAAATTTTGAAAATTTGTAAGTATTGGAAACTTCCTATCATTGGTTTTGTTGTCTAACATAGAATTCAAGCTACCAATGGCTAGCAGATCAGATAAGTATTTGTTAACTCAATTATGTACACTTTTAATTATGTCTAGTCTGTTCACCAGACAATTGCATTTATCATGCAGATAAAGATTTGTTAAAATCATTATTGTTTAAACCTATTATTGATGCCCTGTTCAAATTAACGATATTTCAAATCCATCGAGTAAGTACTTAGCAAGGTCTGATAGATGATACAAATAAGATTCTACGGACAGTTCAGTAGTTGCAGGCGTGATATTATACAAAAGACATTACATACTAAACTACTTATTCCACATGGGAAATATAAAGTCTTGTCTGTATTACAAGCTATCTCTGGTGGACAAATGTGATGGAAGTTTTAACAATAGGGCTGAGTAAATGAATAACTTAGAATGATTATTGCCATTCGTAAATTAAATAAGTAAAATACTTCTATCTTAAAGGATTTATTTAGTAATTTTTAGAGATATTTTATAACGGATCATCTGATAGGCAATCAATTTCAAAAATTACACATCGTCGAATAGTTTCTCTGTTTGGCCACAATACTTAAGTATATATTGTTTCATTGATATTTGCATGACTGTATACCAGGAAGATGTCGGAGAAGAAGTCCTATATTCTATATAATTCCTATATACTACTTTCTAGAGACAAATTAATAAATTTCATACTACCCTTAAGGTCTAGGAAACTAAGAAATTGAGAACTAAGGTTAAACTTACCCATCCACATTTATCACAGTCTAGTAAATTAATCCATATCCAATTTAACATATCATTAGAAATTGATGATCGTAAGTCAACCTTTTAGTTAGTGAATGAACCATTATAAATAAAATAATTATAGGATGTCCTATTTAAGCAATATGTCTTTTTTAATTTATCAAATAACGACAAGGTCGTTGATCTGAAAATGTGCGAATTCAACGCTTTAACCCTTGTGGGTGCCTTTGGATTGTAAATATAAAAACGTAACAGTCCGTACGGGTACGCAAGAGTTTGTACGGGTCCTTGCGAAGCTTGATCGCACGGCGCCCGTACGGTGTCCTCACGGCTATTTTTATGTTTATGGGACTCTGACTTTATGAAGTAAGCCAATTGAATTTAAAATTAATATAAAAGACTTTTACTATACAATAATTTGGTTAAACATTTGCAGACAAATGTCACATTGAGTTGTGATTTTAAGATATTGTATGCTAACACTATCTAACGATTGAAACCTAATTTTATATCTGTAATATTTTAGAAAATGTTCCAATCTTGCCATCCTTGGTAATGTTTTACTTCAAAATACACCATATATGATTTTGTCACTTTTATAGGTTTAATTATACTATTACGCAACAAATCAACAACAACATGTTTATTTGTATCAGGCCTCCAGCCCATAACAAGTACAACAAGTTATAAAGTGAACATAATGTACATGGTAAACAACAATGGCAGATGACAATGATATGAATTATAGTATGAAAGTTTGCAAACTAGCAATTTATATAATATACATAATAACGCGTACATGTATATATGTAGGTTTATATATACATACATAGTTACATGCATACTCGTTTTTATAGTAAAATAATGATATTGGTATCAAAGTTATAGCCTTAGAACCATCATTTTTCTTGCAGTTGCATGACATATATAAAAGGCAAGGTTTCTTATAATGGTCTGGTTTTTACTAGATAATAGGATGTTCAGTTTGTTTATTGATGGATTAATATAAAATTTTGAAGGAATGAATAGCTGCCGGATATCAGAATATACAGGGCAAATTAATATAAAATGTAACTCATCTTCGATTCGGTTTGTCGAACATATCATGCAAATACAAGATTCTCTAGGCTTTTTATAGTATTTACCTCTTACAACTTCAAGATGCGGTAAACCAGATCTAAGTTGTGCATAACAATGTCTGAATTTACGTATATACAGAATGTCAATATATGTTTCTTTATCAAATGATGGTTTTATTTGTTTATTACGCACTGACTTAATGAATGATACTCTCATATTTGTATTTAATAACTGCCAACCGAAACGCTGATTCCCACAGGTATTTATTTCGTTATTTCTTTGTGGCGTCCTTTTTATCTATTTTTTAAAAGGTTTAACGCCGTGTCAACACAATTTAGGTCACTAACGGCGTCCAGCTCACCTAATCTAGTTTTCCTGGACCCTTGTCTATAACCAGTACTCACCTACAAGGCCGGAAACTTCTCAATCTATCTTATCAATGGAGGAAAATTGACATAATTGTCAAATTTTCCTGGAAGGGTATAACAAATCAATTTATAACAAACAGACACCTATACCAATCTCACTTTTTGTGTTTTGTGTATGTTATATGTATGTTATGCACTTTACACTGCATTAAATACAGGGTTATGTTTGTTTGTTAGTTGGTTTTAACGCCGTAGCAACACATTGTATAGGTAATATATCGGCGGTCAGTCGACCTACTCACTCCTCCTGGAAAGACTAAATATCTGGATTTAGCTGTTAACCAACTACTAAGCGCATACTTTCTTCATTGACTGACAACTGCCCTACATAATTAAGAATCATTGGTAGGAGGGAGAATAGCCGTAGAAATAATTTCATGATCAAGCTCCACAAAAGTATGCCCCGCCCGGGAATCGAACCCTCGATCAGTAGACTTGCGTGCTACCAACTGAGCTAGCCGGGCGGCTTACACAGGGTTATGATATATATATATATATATATATAATGCAGGACTGGCTCGGACAAGCTCGAAATTGTACCGGTCTTATTTGGATTGCTGAAATATAAGTTTTCCCTTAGGTAATGTCGTTTCTATTACTTGAGTATTTCTCATAAATACATAGATATTTTAACAAACGCACCACATTGCGACAAAATCTATTTGAGAGGCTTGGCTGATAATCAAGAAATTGTTTATCGAAGTGTATAACTGATTCGATAAAATAAGAAACACGCCTTAAGAAATATGTATATGTTTGAAGACGTTTTGAATGAACAATTCGAAATATGTATACTACCAGTACCAACACATAAAAACTTAACTCAAGTGTTGTTTATTTATAACAACATTTTGCCAACCTTTAGGCTTGTTTAGGGAATAAATAATCCGTAATAAGTTATTTGTCAGATGGTAGATTGTTCCTAAATACTTTTAATAAGCCGTAAATGCATACACGTCGGTATCAATTTATATTTCGGCACTATCAAGTGACTACCAACATCTTAATATTCAATTAAGTCTGAGCTTACTTTACTTGATATTTTAATCTTTTTTACGCAGAAAATCCCCACTCCCCCACCAAAAAAAAAACCACAAGAGTGTCTGGGTACTAGATCTAATACATCTCTTTGAAGCGATAAATCAAGATGCTCTATATATATATCATATCAAAAATCCATCGACATTAGCTAAGTAATTTGACTGCTAATGGGTATCTCTTTTCTAACTGTTTGAACATCATTATTACAAATATGGATTGATGCACTGATTAAGTACCCAATAAAATTTATCAGACGTTCATATATCAGAAGTTATATCAAGTTCTGCGATGGTTTTGATGCAAACTTTTATACGTTATGATTTACTATTGGATACTTGCCTTATATTAAGTTATTTTGTTTTTAGTATAAGGTTCATGATTGCTGCGATATATCCAAAAAGAAATTAACTTATTTGAATAGTCGTTAAACTGCTTATGTATAATACTAACAACGATTTTATATTTTGGGAATGCTTTTTAAGAGTTTGACTTTTTGGAAGCAAGTATTTGAAGTTACAACGTTCGAAAAGTTTAGTAAGACGATGAATGAAGAAATGTTTTGATGTTCAAAATAAAACTTAAAGATGTAAATCAACAGAGCTATCAGTTCCATTAATGCTAATATTAAATGCATTGTAAGAATTATATTATCGTTCATAATTTTAATATATATCATTTATGTAGCTAGATTCTACTGGTTAGGTCTCAATATCTAACTCCTATTTTTACAACAGTATTAATGTAAGTTCTTTTTTATATATTTACTGTATGCAATGATAACACGATGTCAGCTAAACATACAGCAAGTTATTGGTCATCATTAGCTTGGTAATAGTATCTGACTTCTCTGACTAAGAAAAGTCTTACATTCTATATGATGGTTTGTATATATAAATCCCTAATTAATCAAATAATGTTTAACAATTATTTTACATTAAAGGATTTAGTCTTATAGAAGTGTAGTTGGCAATAATGAACTATATATAATCGTCTAATAAACTTAATACACTAACTAAATAGTTCAATAGCCAGATTCCCTGCGTAAACTTCTATAATATCGAGTTTTTTTTTGTATCAGTTACTTTGCATCTATGTGAAGAGATATATAGTGAGACAAATTACAATATTTTAAGATAGAGTATAATACAGATGAAGTTATTAAATGTGATCAGAGATTCGTTAACTGTTTATCTGTTTTGGCATGGAATCAAACTATCTATCATTCTTTTTTCCAATATTATTAGATAGATATGAGAAAGCATTCAGCTAGATCTATCAACTTAACAAGTAATCAAAACCCATATTTATATGATGAAAACGTAATTCTTTTTTTGCTTTTTACTCTTAATGAAAACATAATATTTTTTGAAATGTGAAGTTCAACAACATTTAGTTCTTCATTTCTTAACCTATTTAGATCAAGTTATATGTCTACTTTAAGGTACTCTAACACAGACATTTAAAATACTTTAATATTTTATCATTCAATACATTTGTTAATTAAGCGTTGTGCTCTCCTCATCTTGTTATTTTAAGACCCAGAATAAAATGTGTCGGGGCATCTAAATGTAGAATCTATGAATTAGGTTGTGTTTCATATTCTCGTCAATTGTCTTTATACATTCTATTTATCATTACGTATCTAGAGACATAATGATATAAACTATATGAAATATTTAAGTTGCCGTAATTGATATAATCAATACTTATTGTCTAAATCAAATTTGATAGTGCATCACGCATAGAGTATTTTTATGTGTCCTTAAGTAGAATAAAAGAAAGGAATACGTGTATGTTAGTTTTTTCCTCAGGCATTATTTTCCCTGAGATGAATCTAAAAATCTTTGCAAATTATCGTACCGATAATTAATTAGGCAGAAAGTCAGTTACTTATTATAATTATTCGGGTACCATACAATAGCAAACTAATCAGCATAATATTTAAGAGATGGTACACCTTATATGATCTGGTTGAATTAGTCTAACTAGCTTGCTAAATACATATCTATCTATCTGTTTTTTTCGGGGATTTAGATACTGGCAAGTTAAGATCCATTTCTTCATTTGTTGAATGCAGAAAATTCAATGACATTACCAAATATAACTTATTAAGAGAGAATTAAAATGCACCTGGATTTCGAATATGTTATGATATGTTATTTTATGTACCGTTGTGTAAACAAATAATTAAGTATTGGTTGTTAACGATTTCTTAAGACAAATTAAAGTGATACTATCTATAAACATTGTCTTATGTTATTCTTTATAAGCTTTAAAAAGCGTTTATATTTCTATTTATCGCTACAAGAATTTCATTACATATCTCTGACCACTATATCTGCTAGCCACTGATTAAACAAATCGTAACGAAAAGCTTTTTGTTAGATACTTATATCATAAAATCAACCAAAAACAAAAATATTTTGCGGCATGTTTCAGTCTACAGTGAATACTTGAAATTCAAAGAAAACGAGTAAATTATAAAAAAAAAATGCTTAATTTTGTTCTAAATGTTTACTCTGGGGACCGTATTAGCACAAACTATTTAATGGGGTTACCTTATATTATGTAAAACATTAAAAATCGTATCCACAATCTCCCTTGATACATTATTTAAGTTAGGTCTACCAACATATTTGTACATAATAATTAAGTTGGCAATTATACTCAGTGTTGAGTATCACCCATCTTAAAAATACTGATTTAACCCTGAACATTTCAAAACTAAGTAACAAGTCTCTTCGGTTTCCATAAATTTAAGGTGCAATTTACACATGGTTAGTTTAATTCACAAATATGTATTTCAGCCACTAAAGTAGCGAAGTTTTATAGTATGATGTTTTGTTTTAGTAAAGTGCATGAAATGCTTAGCACCATACCGTTTTGCTAAACTTCATACATTCACGGTGTATAAACGACTGTACGACATCAGTGATTGCGATTGGTAGTGAATTTATACAGAAATACATTTTATTAGTTTTTATGGGATAACAAATCTTCTGGTACATAGACAGATTTTCAAAATAAACCCTAGCTCGTAATAAACTATTTGCAGCAGTTTTGATGATTCCATATCATTCTTTTATAGTAAAAACGTTAACAATCACTTCCAAATCACGAACTATTTTGCTTTGTTGACATCTATAGCTTGCCTTGTAAACTCGATTTCGAGAAAACAAATCACATTCATGTTATTGTATGAAGACATTTGTGGTATAAAATAAATTATTTATTGTATTATATCAATAATTTATCAGAATGTTGAATGCAACTATGTGTAAACTTGACGTTTATGTCGTGTGCATTCGCCGACATACTGTACGACTTCAACAAATGATTGTGTACGACTACTAACGATTTAATGTAAAAGTATTGTACGACTTCGTTTGATTTAATTGTGTGATTTAATATGATATTATTGCGTTTTAAGTGTTTAGTCATGTACTATCTTAAGCAATGCATAATTTATATAACAGGTTATATTTAACTTAATTGTACTTTCGTACCCTTTGTTTGTGCCCACCTAATTAAAGTATACAGTGTCTAAAACTAATTTTACAGACAAAATATGACCATACATCAGTTTTTCTGCATGGGAAGGCCGAAACATTACATTTTAAGAAGGGAGATAACTGTCCATTAAAAGAGTGTATTAAATTAAAAAAATAAAAGGGTAATTTCCTTAAAGTACAATGGAGGTCGTTTTAAAACGTTAATTTCCTGTTAATTTGATATATAAAGATTCATTTGCGCGACTTTTTACATTCTTGAACAAAACAATTCACATTAAATCGCAGGTTAAAAGTCATTATTCTTCTGCGTTATCTAGTATGGTCATCTGACTTATCTCCCTTGGCATTTATTCCGCTCGGTATAAAACCCGTCGATCCGGGCCGAATCACGGAATTGTTATATACATGTGTTGTGTTATATATCGGAAGAAAAAGACTATGCTATTATGTGTGCATAATCATTGATAAAGGTTAAACATATAAGTTTTTTATAATCACAGCAAACACCGGTGTTTATTTAATCCTTTGTTAGAATACAACCTAACATACAAACAAATTAAAGTGTCATCATCGATGTAATTATCAGCATTTATTGATCTGTTATAAAAAACTGACACTTGTGGACAATTTGTAATAATCCCTTAATTAATACGTTGTTGGCTCTTGATTTCACTGCTACACTGCTTCTCTGATAACTTTTGTATATTTCAATGTCTTTGTATAATGTAATTGTATCTATATTTATATTATTATTTTCAATTGATTGTATTGCTATAAATGTTTTTTCATTTTATGCAATAAAGTTATGTTATGTTATGTTATGTTATGTTATGTTATGTTATGTTATGTTATGTTATGTTATGTTATGTTATGTTATGTTATGTTATGTTATGTTATGTTATGTTATGTTATGTTATGTTATGTTATGTTATGTTATGTTATGTTATGTTATGTTATGTTATGTTATGTTATGTTATGTTATGTTATGTTATGTTATGTTATGTTATGTTATGTTATGTTATGTTATGTTATGTTATGTTATGTTATGTTATGTTATGTTATGTTATGTTATGTTATGTTATGTTATGTTATGTTATGTTATGTTATGTTATGTTATGTTATGTTATGTTATGTTATGTTATGTTATGTTATGTTATGTTATGTTATGTTATGTTATGTTATGTTATGTTATGTTATGTTATGTTATGTTATGTTATGTTATGTTATGTTATGTTATGTTATGTTATGTTATGTTATGTTATGTTATGATAAAGTGATATCAATTATCAGTTGTTTTTTTTAACTAAATTCACCAGCCGTTTAGATAACAATTAGAAACCATTCATCCGTGTTTTATTCTTGACGAATATATTGAGAAAAATTCAATTTTCAGTAAATTAAAATTAACTATTATAAAAAAGGAATGCTACAAGTTGACAACCAGTCTTAATTTACTGTCATATTTGCTCATTATTAATTTGATATGTGACAAATTCTTTTATAAGTAAGCTCGGGGTCACAACCAAGTATTTGATTTCTTGTTAGCATCACATCAAAGACCCGATTTCCGGAAACGATAACAGATTAAACTACGCCGACACAGACGCGACGCGACACGACGTATTAATATTATCTCCTATGGAATTCAGTTTTGTTAAACAAAACACATGTCACCATAATACATTTGAGGTATCCCAAAGGGACAATATGGTTGCTGGACCATAAAATATCCCGTATTAAACCTCAATTTTAGTGATTTTGAAAAATAAATGTTTGTACCACGGTAAATAGACCGAGTAAGTAACTATCACGATATAGAACAGAACTTTTTATTAGCATAACACATTGGTGTTGGTCGCAATTAAAATAATTTGGCGCTACACCCATATACATGTATAATTACATATAAACAAAAAAGAGTGATTATAATCATTTTCATGAGATATGGATCTATCTGTATGATGAGGCCATGAAATAATAAATAGTTATTGCATTGAAACAATTTTCCAAAAAACGGCATATACAACACATCGTTAGAAAAACTCAATTGTATTCAATGCATTTTTAACAAAAAGCTTTCCTTTTACAATGTTATTGTTGTAGAAAGGAAAACAGTGTCGGAAGTTTAAGGCTTCAAAATTCAATTTTGATTTTTTCTTGTTGAGAAAAAACGGTTCGTTTGTTTGCTTATAATGATTGATATCAAATATTTAAGATGAGATGTACCTATTTTCGGTTATTTGTCACACATTTTCAATGTTTGAGTAATTCATGCAAGTGTAATGATAACACAAATTTTGTTTTTATTGTTTCGTAATATTTTTCAGTCTTAACCTAGTTTGTCTTGTTTGTATGATATAAGTAACAAATTTTCAAAATAAAAATCAGTGTCATAAATCGCAAGTAATTAAGTTTATTTTTTTTTAATTGTCCGATTGTTTTAATTGAAACAACAAAAAATGTTTATCGCCGATTTTACAAATAGTTATGTATGTTAAATGTCTTAATTCCATAGAGAATGCAATTTATTAATTTTTGCGTGTGCATTTTATCAAACTTTTGAATTAAGACATTTAACATTAATAACTATTTAATAACTATTTGTAAAATCGGCGATTAACATTTTTTGTTGTTGATAATGCATTAACTAAAAATACCGTTAAAAATGTTAAAAATACCGGTGTTGTCGGCAGCATGATAGTGATAGTCGCGGGGCGTAATATTGCCCTTTATGATATACATTCGCGACTTCCTATTACCAGTTTGGGTCCATGACATTTTACGCAATAGTCTAGGCTATGGTATTCTTCGTCTTGAATTGTTTACAGCTGAGAAAAAGGCGGAGCTTGATAATTTCACAAAAAAGTTTCATCCAATTAAAACGAATTTTTTTTATCTATTCCCTAATCTTTTAATTAGAATTCGAAATCGTCAAATTTTATAAATGTGCACAGTTACACTATGGAAACAACAATTAATGTGCTTTATCGTTTTTGTTTTTCAAAATATTTTTATAACAAATGTTTTTATTCACTCGAGAATATGATTTTCTTTAAAATGGATATATTTTCAAGGATTTGCTTAAAAGATACTTAATGTGCTTCCGACATTAAGTTGGAAATGTGTCAGGTAAATCTTTTTATTTTTATTAATTTATACAGCATTTGTATAAGATCCTTATGTCGAAAAAAACCCCGAAAATAATGTATTTCGATGGTTTATACTATTAATACTAAAACAAAGATAAGTGGCCAGATTGAAAGCAAAGACTACTAATTATTCGTACTCTATCTATTTAAGGAAATAATATAATCAAAAATTAAATATAAACTACCGAGTAATATGACATAAACAGAAATTTCTGAAGTTTAATCTATTAGCATTATTATTATTATTATGTTTATTATATACTGCATTTTAATAGCGCTCTTCCCATATTAAATATATGTTCAAAAGCCCAATTCTAAGATTTTATGTTTATAACAAGAAATTCAAGCAATTAGAAGTTTAAAATATTAAACACATCATTATGTTCTGATACAGACACAAAAATAGCTTAAATATATTGATTTAAGTCACATACATATGATCATTCAATATTATTTCTTACTATTGTGATTAAAATATGCTACGTATATAACATACATTGTTCAAAATATCGTAGGCCCTTTACACATTAAAACAAGGGGAAGTAATCATTACAGATATTTAAAGTTTGTATGCCCTAAGGGTAACCTCCCTTTTCCTCCTTTTTTGAAGAGTTTCAAGAACAATAACCCAAAATGACCGATCCCTGGGGGAGGTAAGCCATGCGGAATTATTTGAATATTTTTTAACATTTTCCAAAATTGTGACTTTTCACTCTAAATATGATGTTAAGAGCTAAGGGAACTTGTTTGAAATATAAAATTGTGTAAACTAGTACCAAAATATTGAGATGTGTGAAAAGTACCTCTATTCTACTTTAAGGTACACAATTTCATAGGTTAGAAGGAATTGTTTTTCAGTATTCTGCTATGAGGGGGGGGGGGATTAAAATTTTGTTTACTTTAGGTATTCATCAAATGAATGAAATGCCTTAAAATAATGGTATGAGCAGCAATTCACTTTTGCTGACACTTATTTTCAAGAAGAAAAGTGATAATGTGACTAACAATTGAACAGAGGGTTGAGTGTGCGGCCAAGTTCCAGCAAAGGGAGCTTGTTGCCAAGTTTGCCGAAGAAAGGGAGTTACAAGGTGAAGTTTTGCTTAGAATTTTCTTTCTTCTTTCACTTTCATTGTTGCTTTGACCTTAAAAAATCTTCGTAAACAGATATCCAGTAGGGCGTTGTTGTACTGGATTAGCGAGTATGCAAGCGGAAAATTTGATTGGGTTATTATCAGATTGAACCTGAAACTAAGTGCATTACACTTTTGCCTATTTGACCCAAGTAAAACATTTTTTCTATTGCAGAGTGAAAGTGTACCAGACCATAAGGCATCATCAGCAGACCAACAGCTATGACGACCGGCCTAGATCGGGTCAACCAAGGGTGTCTTGTTCTGAGGACGATCGGCATTTAGCACGGTTAAGCATCCAGAACCGTCGAGAGTACATTTTTGCTATGGTGGCTGCTTGACAGGAGCATGGAGTTCAGACCAACAATTCCAATGTTTGACGGCGTTTGAAATGTGTTCGTCTCAATGGCAGAAGAGCAGTGAAGAAACCACTCCTGACAGCTGTTCATCGCGCAAAACGGATGGAATTTGCCAACAATCATGCAGACTGGACCAGGGTAGACTGAAGTGATGTTCTGTGTACAGATGAGTCAAGATTCACTCTCTTCCAGAATGATGGTGGTGTTTACGTTCGCAGGAGAATGAATGAACCAATGAACAGAAAGAGAATAATGACATCATGGAACTGATATGTTGGCCCCACAGAGCCCAGACTTAAACCCTATTGAACATTTGTGGTTTAAGTTGAAAACAGCTGTGCGACAATATTGCTCACGTAACCTTACAGAGCTGGAGGCTAATCTTAAAACGGACTAGTCCAGAACCACTGTGGAGAAGTACGAGAGGCTGGTTAGAGGTATGCCACGCAGGATTGTTGTAGGGGGTTACACCAAATACTGACTGTGTTTAAGTGTTATTTGTATTGCCGTCGTGGACAGGCCTTAAAGGACCTCTCCTGTAATTTTGATTGAAATTTGATAATTCAAGTACATGTATATTGAATTTGTTGTTATTGTATTGAAATATAAATAAATGTTTTGCATGTTTTTTCCTCTATGTAAAATAAAATTACAAAAGCAAAAGTAAAGATCATAAATACTATATAATGCAGAAAAAAATAAAATTTAATAGACTGTATACTTTCTTTTTGTGGTCAGTGTATGAAAATTTTTGTGTATCTACTGCTCTCAAGCTTACAATTGTTATTGTACAAAATTGAAGTGAAATATCTCCCTTATCTAAAATTCTACCAGAGGTTATATTCTTTATGCACATCTTCACAACATGGTCTACTTCTTTACTTCGGTGGCGAAAATGATAAAGAAACAAGTATATTATCATAAATTAATATCAATAGACATCGTACAGAATGTAACAAATCAACAATTTGCATCAACAGTAGTTGGACAAACACATCAACGGACGTCGTACACATCATTTTACATCACATCAACAGACATCGTACTGAATTTAATCTTATTTTACTTCAGTTTTCAGTGTTTAGGTTGGGTATAGAGTAAAATCATAAAATACAGATCAACTGCGATCGTACAGTTTCGTTTTCGTTTATACACCGTGACATTGACATTCTTACATATTTGAATAAACATGATAAGTAATTCATTTGTAAGCAACTATCCGATTAGCTAAGTTGTAATTGGTAGCGCGTCTCATTACAAACCCAAGGGTCGTAAGTGCATATCCTTGGCGAGACCAATATGAAACAGTTTGGGGTCATACTCCTACCTACCATTTTGTCATGTACATACTGTCGAATGCATTGATAATGTTATATATAACGACAGCAAAACGCCTCCCTACGTTACCAATTCTTAAACAGTTGTATAAGGTTAATCTATAATTTTTTCTTGAAGTGTTCACGTTGAAACCGCACACGCTCTAAATTTATACCATTATTAATTTGTTTTATTATCCAATTAAAAATGGTATTTATGAGTGTTGCAGATAGTAATAAAATACGAATGATTGGAATTGCAAGTAATTCATTATAAAATGCTTCACCTAGTCCAATACTGTTTAACAAGATTGTTAATTGTACAGTAACATAATCAAAATGTATTTTTTTAAGTTTACGTCCAATGTACCTATGTTATAGCAAAAAACTACACTTAAATCGTTTAACGAAAATGTTTCTTGTACAATTACATGAAAGCCACATGCACTTTTTTATCAGAACTTGCGAAAGTATCTAGTTGTACAGTTTGTTATAAAAGTAACTATTTTGTCATGGAACATATTAACGACAATGTAATAGCAAGTGAATGTCATTAAACTTACTATATTTTTATTAGTTTATCAAACACTGTCTTAACATCTCAGTGCGATCGAATTAATTGTTTATTATTGTTTCGAAACAAATATTTCAAAAGAGTACAATAAGTACTGTTGAAAAACGTAACAGATTAAACCATTGCATAACCTATGTATAATTTATTACAATTCATAATTACAGAAGAATAATATTAACCACAAGATCAATATCCATTTTGGTTCCTTTAATCGCCACCTTTACTTGATTAATGTAGACATGATATTTCCATATTTATGCAAATTGATAGTTTTCCTGAAATGTGTTTAATCGTCTCTTGTACCAAGGATAACATTTAAAGAGACTAAAATCATTCTACCACTATATCATTGCATAAAGGTATTAGTCCTTACTTACTAAATATAATTTAATTCTTTTAAAATAGAGCTTGTTCTTTATGGAGAGTTTTTTTTAATTTTTCTCAGGCAGTGTCTAAATAATTGTTTAACAACTAATGTGAAAATCTCTAGGCCTATGAATATAAAGGTAATATCGTTTATCATTTGACTAATTATTTATATCAATCATTAATAATTCTACAACAGCAAAAACATTGTACATCAAAATACCTTAAATAATCCCCTTCTGGCAAAGACACCAATGGATTAGCATTTCTCTATCAAACGTAATTTGATTGACGTTTATGAATAATAAGACGTCATACATCGTTTGTTGTATGTTAAAGTTTGAATATACTCACGATTCATTCATAGGACGGGAGTTTAATGTTAGTGTAACATTGATCAAACAACAATCTATACTGATTAGCCATGTCCGTTGGTTTACACAAATAAGATCTCGCAGTTGGTCCCAGCCATAGTATCATCCTGCATTGTTGCTAACTTTTATTATTTCGAAATAATAATTCTTCATCTAATACACATTAAATTTCTTTATGAACCCATAACTCTATATCTCTTCATGTGGAATGTCTTTATTAAAGTGTAGAAAATGGATTGAAGAGGACAGAAAAATTACAAACATCGACTATCTGATGCAAACACCATCTCCAAATACCTTACAGTAGCCTTGAAATCAGAGAACACAAGTGTGTTAACACCAGTATTAATGTCTCCTTTTACAGCCAAGGCAAGGGCATAATGGTCAACGCATGTGGTTTATATCACGTTATTACAACTGACAGTAAATGTTTGAAATAAGATCATATCCTCAAATAACTCGTTAAACAAAGCTTAATGTATATTGACAGTTAACTGAAATAAACTTCATGAAGGACATTATATATAATACACCTAATAGTTTTTACATGCATATACTTAACTAGAATTCTTTGTTTTTTTCTTAGTCTTTGCATTTACAGGATTTCATACAATGAGAAATGAAGCAAAACTATTACCTTTAAAACTGTTCTGAGAGTAAATTTCGGTAAAAGAAATGAGAAATGAGAAATTTAGAAACTTTATACACATCCATTTTGATGACTAGTATAATCAAGAACCCGATTATTGTAATGAATAACATACTTGAACTAAACAACACAACTTTGTTTTTATATTTATTTTATAATTATAATTTCAAATAAACAGATCATTGCCCTCATATATTTTAGTTCGATAAATATGAGGTTAAGTCTTTCCATCATGTAAGTAATGAACTCTCTTATCAGATACAGTATTTGAATGCAATGCAACCTTCAACATGCACATTTTTTAAACATATCTCCATTTATTTATATAGTTTCTTTTTCTTTTACTTTTAGAATATGAATCTTTATAATGAATATTTAAATGTTATTTGAATGCATTTCGATAATGACAAACAAGCCCCTTTAGTATGAATATAAAATCTGATAATTTATGATTTATTACCACTTTAGATTAGTTCATAAATTCTCCAAATATTTGCATTATTGTATCTAGGTATTTAGTTACATTTATTGACATTCCTTCTTAATTCATTTGACACTTCACTTTGGTATGTAGTATGATAAGTATTTTATATATATACCAACGCTAAACTGTATTTTATTTTAGGCTCTGTTTAAATGCTGATAAAGGTATTTTCGCCACTTTTTAACCGGTAGTTAAAACTCTATCATAACGTGTTACACTGTTTGCATCTGTCATTCTTACACAGATATTTGAAATCGAAAGTAGAATACACTGTTTAACTATGCATCTGTATCTTTAGAGGTTTAAAAGTACTTTGTATCTATGAATTTATATTCATGTAGTTATAAGTGATCATTTATTCTACATTTTAACAATGATTTTGTAAAAAAGCGAAACAATCCAACGATTTTGTCTCCATGCGCCGCACTATATTTTGTTGCGTACCCTATCGCCGAATTCTGGGAAGCGTTGTGTGTCTTAGTATAGAGGTGATAGCTTCACCTTCTATATATAGAATGGTCATACCCTATAAATGAGTTGTCGGCCTCGTAATAGGGTAAGTTAGTACTGGTGATAGAAAAGTGTCCAGGAAAACTGTAGTAGGAAGAGCTGACCGTCGTGTATAACCTTAATATGTGTTAAATACGACTTTAAAACCAATTTAAAAAAAAGGTATTTTCAATTTTTATCAATTTACATAATATAGGTAATACTTATCATTATGTGTATGTGATAGTTGTATTTGTACTGAAACGATTTGACTGGTAGTAGTGTTTATATTTATTAAATTACGAGACAAATTAATGAAAGTCACACGCTGTGTTTTTATCTTTATTAACAATAATATTGGCTTTTATATGACTTGCGTTCTGAATACCAATAAAGAGCGTGAAGATAACGAAATTTGTGTGCGTTTCGCGTTTCACTTTATGCCAGATGAATGGCATAAAATCGTTTTGTATCTTTTAACGAAATATAGGTTGGACATTTTGAAAAGGTATTTTGTTTTAGTAAAATGTCTCTATCTATCAATTGGTCTCATGTAAAATTCATCAATCCTTTATAAGCAACATGATAGCTTAAGTAGTCTTAAAATTATATGTTACCATATAAATACAATTAGATACAATAACAGCCCGCTCGGCAAGCTCAGTCGGTAGCGCACAAGTCCACTGATCGAAGGGTCGTAGGTTCGATTCTCGGGCGGGGCATACTTTCGTGGAGCTTGGTCATGAAATATATTTTCGGCCATTCTTCCAACTACCACTGATTCTAAATCAAGTAGAACAGTAGTCAGCCACGAGATTTAGTCTTTCTAGAAACAGTGAGTAGGTGGACTGACCGCCGTGATATAACCTTACAAAATGAAAAAGACAATTATATAGAATGTACTATTACCAATACCATTCATTTTATCACAGTTTATGATCATGACTCGATAATGGAGGGTTCCGTAAACGACAATTACAAATTACATGAGAAATGAGTGAATGTTTATTCCGATATAGAAGAATATGTTGCAATAATATACCAGTTGTGTTCAACTACGTGATAAATATTCAGAGAATACGGATAGTTATAACGGATGGAGAAGGGCAGAAGAAAACTACACGAAATGTAATACTTTTATTGATATGTAGACTTTTTTGTGAACCTGTTCGATATTAATATTTTTTGTCTCAATGAAATGACAACTTAATAAAGATTAAATAGAAATACATTGTATACACACAAACAATGTTGTCATATTTTACAAATTCCACATACGTAATTGATATTTGTTTATCCAAATGTTTCTTGATTCAGCGGATATATCAATTCAAAAAGATATTAGATATAGATATTGACTGAGATTTTTTATTGGTCGATACATTTACAAGGGTGAAGCTTACAAAGATTATTTCATAACGAATGTTCATGGTTATATTTAACCCAAGGGAAATAATGTAAATTGTCAATTTGTCCGTAACAAACGTTTGAAAAATGAGCTTATGAATTCGATAATTCTCTGAAAATCCCTGTGCACCTTTATCCTGATATTTATAATAGTGTTTGTAGCAGAACGTGTTTCAGGTGTCCAAAAATGGTTTGACAATGTGTTGCACGGTGATTGATAGCCTTAATTCTATCAATGTTACATGTGGGACCTCAACTAATTGTAATTGGATGTGCTTAATGTCTAATAGAGTTAAAACATAATTATGAATAATGTTCTTATAAATTGAAAAGTACATGGCAATAAAGAAAGTTTGAGCAGCGCAAAGCGATATTATGCATTGTCTTTCGATTGTTCGTAATACGTGTTTAATTTTGTTACACCGTCGAATATTAACTTGGTAAAATTTTAAGTATAATATCGAGTATCTGCAGTCTGATATCCGATACCAGACTATCCAGTATCTACAGTCTGATATCCAATACCAGACTTATTTTTTTATGTTTAACGGGAAACGGGAACCATTTTATTCTTATAAATAAAACGCATATACTAACCAACTAACCTTGGGTTATCTCTAAAATAAGGACTAGTTCTGAAATAATTGTTGTCATTGAAATACCTCTCTTAAAGATTATGATAGCTCACAAATTTTCACAACTGAATAATTTCAATTAATCTTTAATTGAGCATACGTCGATTTGCAATATAAATTCTACGTTGCTTAGCGACTGTTTGTTAATCTATATAGTAATGATTCATCAATCATAATTTTCATTGACACAGTACCATAAGACGATCATAGATAGTTCCAAAATGACAAGTGCCACTTGATAAGTGTTTCTATTTAGACGTAAATTCGACATATCAGACATACGAGAAGTAATTATTCATAGTTGAATTTATGAGAGATTTATATTATACACATAAATCATCTACAAGTATAAGTATGATACAATGTGAGTCTATCATAACAGATTCTATGACCAAGTTTATTATGGTCAATAAATTGATGATATGTTTGGTCAATATTCTGGTTTTACTGCTTACAGTTAATACAAGAAATAAGATCTTCCTCACAATAACCCATGAAATGTATTATTTTGATGGTTTTGGATATTGATAATTGTCTGGACTAATTTATATGGGGCAAACATAGGGGCAAAAATATCATTTTTAGAAGAAACATGACTAGAAATCTGAACGTCTGAGCCATGTGGTTGGCTAATAATAAAACATTGTCATTTTCATGAAACGTACTTTTGTTGTGCGGTTATCATATACAAGCATACCCTTCAATATGGAATGATATAATAACGTTAAGATTAGTTAGTCACTCGAATTATTAAAACAGTTGCCTCGTAAATCAGTATACGTGTAGATAAAACATGCAAACATTTAACATCAGATTGATCCTAATGCAGAGAGAAATTCTAAAATGTTTGTTTGGTTTGTTTGTTTGGGTTTTACGGCGCACCAACACAAAAAGGTCATATCGCGCCGAATTTTTAAAATGTAATATAAAGGTTACACCAAGTTTTGTAAAAGAGGAAATACTTTTTGGACAATTTATTGATTTATTGGTTAATTTATTGACAATTATCAGCGTTCAAAATGTGTTGTTGCATTTAGATAGCGTCATGTTACTAAAATGTATTGCTAGTGTGGGTGGCCTTTTGGTTATTAAGTCTCTGTTACACAATTAAAACTTTTATCTTCCACACTTAATCAACAAGCAAACCAACAAGCTATGATGTTCTTTTACTTAAAATATATAATGAGAATCAAATGATTACCTAAATGCCCCATGATTCAAATTAATTATATTTTAAAATTATCATATTACTAAATAATTGATGAGTTAAAAAGTACTGTAGTTTACTAGTGACTTATTACTGAGAAATATTTCGGTTGTCAGATATTGTATAACATGCAAAGGGAGATCAAAGTAATTTACATAATTAAAAATAATCTCAATAATTTATCTGTGCTAATATGGTCACAGAGAAAGTGTACCAAGTACTAAATTAAGATGAGTAATACTATTATCTAAACCACTGATGAAGACACTGACACCATAAAAAAGAAGGATTATCAGCCCATCACTGATTATATAGTTATATATGATTTAGTAATCATACTTTATTGTTTTAATAAGCGGGTAATAAGCATTATTTTTTAAGAATTTAAATGTCTTACTTACAGAGAATCACAGGTTTAAGCAGTACTTTCATGTTATTTATTGTTTGTGCTCTTTAACGCTTTGCATCAATATTTCATGTTTACTGTTTGTGTTTGGTTTCTCCTTGTAGTAAAATGTATGTGCGGTTTCCAAATGTTCTTGAACTCAGCAACAAAGTCATTAGAATATGACATAAATAAGAGCGGTTTCATCCCAAAAACGTGATTGAAACTGAAATATTAAGTGTTTCAACGAAAACATATCATTATATTTCTAGACATAATGATTATAAAATGTCTTGTATAAACCGCCCAAAGTGATTTCATAATAGGATAATTGTTCATGGAAGTGTATTATTGATTTAGATAAATTTATAGTCAGACAGATTTAGAAACAAGCCTCGGGAACTTCATCTATAAATTGCAACAAATCTTGTAAGCCTATAAAAACATATATATTACATTTATTGAAGACGTAACTGTACAACAACGAGGTCGAATTGTTGATATAATGAAATAAGTGCTAAGATTATTGATACGATGTCCATTATATAGTACTTGCATAATCAGTCTACGATTTTAGTCCATGGATCATAGACCGAATCCATAATCTCATGTCTGTCCAATTACTATTAGAAAGTAAGTGGTGTTCTGACGGTTAACTAACTTTTTTACGGCCACAATTTCCTTATTCATTACAAATCTCACAATTATTAGGAAATTTCAGGCATATATTAAAAGTAGCATAATAATTCGTTCAAAACTGTGAATATTAGATGTTTTAACAATTCTTTTAAAATTGTTTCGGCCCAGTAAACTTTTATTCGGTGCAGTATTATATTATAATTGATGCGCCTTATGGCCAGTGCTAATGAAAGTTTGTCTTGAAGACTGAATAATGTAATCTCAAGTAAATACCTGTTCATAATTCATCTTACAAATTATTGATTTTAGATCTTAAGGCCATCTTCCAAAAACTAATAACGGGTTGTGGTCAGGACAAATACCAGTTACGTTTTGAGTTAGACCGTATTCAATGTTCCCTTTCAATAGCTTTGTAGAGAATACTGAAATATTTGGCTTATAGTTTGGGACTTTGTTTATCAGAGTTTGCTATTATTTTAATAAATTATTATTCAAGAATGACACTAAAATTCCCATGTGTAATTAGCCTAATCATGCGTAATGCCTTTGGTATATATCACGTCTGGAAATCCTAAACCGTCCTTAGGATCTGAATTGTATCATCGATTAGAATTAGATTTACTCGGTGGTTTTGTCACATTATTTATTTGTATTTGACATTTATTGCAAGTTTGCAAGTTTACATTTTACCAGTTATCGAGTCACTAATCATTCAACTGCATGAAAAATGTAAATGCCTGAAAACAGATTAGCATACTCGCAAGAAGATGGTAGCCTTGTAAACTCTGGATGAATTATTCTTACTAGCCTTTCTTAATACATATAAACGTGTCTTGTCTTCCGGGGGTTAGAAATAGGCAGGTTAAGTTCCATTTGTTGAATGCATGCAAGCTGGATTTTGATTATGTTATGTTACGTTGTTTAAACAAATAATTAGTATTGGCTGTTAACGATTACCTTAGACAAATTAAAGCGATTTTATATGTAAACAGTGTCTTATTTTATCCTTTAAATACTATAAAAAGCGTTTATATTTCTATTTATCACCGTTTGTGATACCAATATGTAACACCAAACAAAAACAAAAATATTGTTTGTGGCAAGTTTTAGTCTATAGCGAATACTTGAAATTCAAAAGAAACTGGTAAAATATAAAAATGCTTAATTTTGTACTAAATGTTTACTCTGGGGACCGTATCAGCACAATCTATTTAATAGGTTTACCTTATATTATGTAAAACATTAAATACCGTATCCACAATCTCCCTTGATACATTATTTAAGTTAGGTCTACCAACATACATGTATTTGTACATAATAATTAAGTTGGCAATTATAATCAGTTTTGTGTATCACCCATCAGATAAGAAATTAGTTTTATTCTAAACATCTCAAACTAAGTACATGTCAAATTCATTCTTTTTTATTTCCATTATTTTAAATGCAATTACACATACTAGTTTTATTCACGAATCAAGTCACTAAAGTAGCGGAGTTTACGATAATGATATTTTGTTTAACAAGAAATGCTTAACATCAAACGTTTTGTTGAACTTCAAACATTGGCATACTTACATTTTTGAATAAACATAATGGGTAATTCTTTTGTAAGTAACCATCCTATTAGCTAAGTTGGAATTGGTAGCGCGTCTGTCTACAAACCCAACGGTTGTAGGTTCGAATCCTTGGCGAGACCAATATGAATCATTTTTAGGGTCATACTTCTACCTACCATTTTGTCATGTAAGTATTGTCGAAAACAATGATACTGTTATATTTAAAGACAGGAAAACGCCTCTCTGCTTTACCAATTGTTAAACAGTTGTTTTAGGGTTTTCTTTAATTTGTTTTTGAAGTGTTCTCGTTAAAACCACACACGCTCTAAATCTATACCTTTATTAAGTTGTTGTATTATCCTACAAACAATGGTATATACTCGTATGAGTGTTGCAGATATTAATAAAATACGAATGAATAGAATTGCAAGGTATTACAATAAAATGCTTCAACTTGTGCATTACTGTTTAACAAGATTGTTTATTGTTTAATCAAAATGTATTTTTACTGTATTTAAGTTAACATCCAATGTACGTACGTAGTAAAAAAACTACACTTAAATTGTTTTACAAAAATGTTTCTTGTACAATAACATTAAAGTCACATGCACTGTTTATATCAGAACTTGCGAATGTATCTATTTGTACAGTTTGTAATAAAAGTAACTATTTTGTCATGGAACATATTAACGACAATGTAATAGCAAGTGGATGTCATTAAACTTCCTATATTTGTATATGTTTTATCAAACACTGTCATAACATCTCAGTGCGATCGCATTAATTGTTCATAAGTGTTTCGAAACAAATTAAAAAAAAATAATAAGTACTTATGAAAAACGTAACAGATTAAACCTATACATAACCTATGAATAACTTAGTAAAATTCATAATTAAAGGAATATTCGGATATCAATCTTTAGATCAGCGTCTATTTTAGTTCCTTTAATCGCCATCTTTACTTGATTAATGTAGACATGATATTTCCTTATCTTTTGAAAATTGATACTTTTTTGAGATTGGTGTAATCGTCTCTTGTACCAAGGATGACATTTGAAGAGACTAAATTTAGTTTACCACTGCATTGCATAAAGTTATTAGTCCTTACGAACTAAATATAATTTAATTCTTCTAAAATGAGCGTGTTCCTTATGGAGAGAAAGTTTTAATTGTTCTTAGACAAGTGTCCAAAAATTGTCTTCCAACAATTGAAAATTACTATGGATAGACAGGTGATTTGTACTGATCTGTACTGATTAGTTGCTTTACACAAATTAGATCAAGCAGTTGGTTCCGGTCATAGTATCACCCTGCATAGTTTTTAACTTAAATAAATTCGAAATAATAAATCTTAAATAAATACACAGTAAATGTCTTAATGATACCATAAAGCTACATCTATTCGTAAGGAATGTTATTTATCAAAGTTTCGATTAGGACAGAACAAACGTATCAATTGCAAACACCATCTCCAAATACCTAACATTAGCCTTAAAATCTAAAAACACATGTATGTTAACACCAGTAAAATATGTTTCCATTTACAGCTAAGTCAAGAACATAATGGTCAATGAACTTTATTGTACGCATGTGGTTTATACAACGTTAATACAACTAACAGTAAATATATGAAACAAGTAAAGAATTGCTGCGAAATGCAGCAAAGTGATTGTCACGGCAAACAAAAAAAGAATTATTAAGTATAATCGAAAGGTAACTCAAAAAAGCATTATATTGAATTGTCATGTTAATATTTTTCAGTAATAAATAGGTAACTTGTTATAAAACGTTTTCCTGTTCAAATGTATCATTCTCATTCCCAGAGCCTAGTAAGATTCTCGATACTAGTAGTTAGATCGAGAATCTTGATAACCTTGGAGTACGAGAATGCTCTGGATCTAGACATCATCTTTATACCGACAGGATGTTTGGTTTCAGTTGGATTTATTTCCAGTAATTCATATTTGCATGACAAATTATACAAAAGCATAACTGTCATTGATAGATATTTTGTTCGATACGGAAACGATCGATCCGATATATCTATAGAACCTACAATACCAGTATTCCATATATATCGTATACTTGGGTAATTCCTTTCGCTCTCCTCGCAGCTCAGTGAACACACTACATTCATTCGCTGCTTTAAAACGTGTTGAATTACAAGTATAAGCATTTTCAAAAATGCTTGAACCGCCGTTTAGCCGTGTATACTCCATAGAGTAAAAACATTCAAGCAATATGCGCTAGCGTATTATACCGTCTCAAGTATATTTATTTTAGAATACAATAATTAACGTTCCCAGTAGCGTGTTCAGTTATCTTGAACATTCTGTAACGGTAGAATCGGAAAAACGTAACAAATTGACAGCTCAACCCGAAACAACTCAATATCATGCTAACGGACTGAGTTGCCCCAAATTTGTGTTGAGTATTCCACAGGTTGAGTTGGCTTCGAGTTGAGTTCTCCCGTATCCTTAACGTTAGCTAACAGTAGTTACTGAACACGGGGCTGGAAAAGATATGTAAAACCAGTGATTCTATTTATAGAATACCAGGAATTAGCGCGTCCTATGTAAAACTATTGATTTAGATTCGCCCCGAAGTAAGGAAGTTAGGTTTGCAATTTTTCAACAAATGCGAGTTTTAGAAAGAATAAAACATGTTACAAAAAGTTAAGCATTTTTTCTTGGTTTTATATTGCAACTGTCAATTAACTGGCACACGTTTAGATATTGATATAGGTATTTTCGGTAATTAATTCAAGCAAGTAACCCAACAAAACATGGCTTCGACGAGCCCATTCACGCACCCCTAATTTGACTTTGTCCAATTTTTCATAATGTGACCTCAAATGCATCGTTTTGATTGGCTTTAAGCAACCGGTGTTGACTACAAATTGCTCAAATCTTGACAAGTGTCTATATCGCCGGTCGTTAGACCGGCGATAATGATATTTGACCTTTACTATGAACATTTAATCAGCCAATGAACATTTACCAAATTCCAATACAGTTGCAAAAACTTTATACGCATTTGTTGAGCGTGTAAACAATGCCTTATATGATATTATCCTACTAGTGACGAATGCAACCTTGTATTACATCATATATCGTGGCTAAACTTTGTATTCAAGTTCAATAAATTGCTCTATGTTTAAAGGTGAAGGTCTTGAGATGCACGTTCTAAAAATCAATGGTTACCTTCTTTTTTGTTAATTTTCCGATATTGGTATTTATATATTTACATTTGAGTTATTTCCGAAAACTCTATCAATCTTATCTTTTCAAATAAAATATTGGCAAATCTCAATTAAATATCTACTATAAACACATTATGATACGCATATTTGTTATACTGTATCCGTATACTAAACTGGTCCGCTTGTCCGGTTGGTCCGCAAATTATACCTACCCCTTTTCATGTGAGTCGAAAGAATTTGCAGGAATGTGTTGATAAAAAACGCTGATTTTTCGTGTTTTGCATTGTTGATAGAAATAGTGTTTATATGGTTTCCCCTAAAAATGCTTTTTCTATGAAACCTATAACGGAAATGGGCTGTACTATGACTGCATTAAAAAACAATAAATTTGTCGGCAGTGGAAATCGAAAGGATTTATGTCACGTGACTTTTGCCCATTGCTATCAAAATCTACCCACCACAATATCACGGCGTTGAGACGCCGTGAAATAATATCATTCTTTCAAATAACACGTTATACAAAGCTTTAGGTATATTTACAGTTTACTGGAATAAACTAAATGAAGGACATTATATATAATACACAAAATAGTTTTATATGTACTTATATAGAATGCATTGGCTTTCCAATGTCTTTGCGTTTGAAGCTTTTCATACAATGAAGGTTGAAGCAACACCTATTACTAGTTACAGAAGCGAAGGTTTGTTTTCACACGATAGATAGTACGCGGACGGAAGATAATTTTATTTTAGCAAAGTATCTTTTAAATGTACACAGTCGAATGTGTCATACGTTAGCTGCGTTGTTTTTGAGTTATCATTGAAACTGTTCTGTTCTGAAAGTAAATTTGATAATAAAATGAGAAATCAAGAAACTTTATGTACATTCATTATGATAATTAATATGACTAAGAACTCGATTATTGTAGTGTATATTATACTTGAACTGAACAACACGACTTCGTCTTAAAATCTCACTAGAATTTCAAATAAACAGATCCTTGACCTCGTAAATATAACTTTGATAAATATTATTTTAAAGTATTTCCATCATTTTAGTAATGAACTCTGTTATCAGGTTCAACATTTAAATGCAACACAACCTTCAACATGCACATTTTTATACATATCTCAATTTATTTATAAAGTTTCTTTCTCCTTTACTTTTAAAATATGGATCTTTGTATTGAATATTAATATGCTATTTGAGTGGATTTAAAGATAATGGATAACAGGCTTCTATAGTATGAATATTAAACCTGATAATTTCATTACATGATTTATTACCACTAAGATTAGTTCATAAATTCTCCAAATACTGGCATTATTGTCTCTAGTTATTTAGCTAAATTTATTGACATTCCTTCATAATTCATATGAAACTTCAACTGGTAAGTGGTACGATAAGTATTTTATATATATACCAAGGCTAAACTGTAATTATATTAGGCTCTGTTTAAATGCTGATATAGGTATTTTTAATTTTCTTAATTTATTTGATATAGGTAATACTTACCTGTGGATGTGATAGATTTATTTGTACTGAAACGGTTTGTCTGGTCGTTGCTTATATATTAAATGAATTACGAGACAATAAAATGAAAGTCGCACGTTGTGCTTTTATCTTTTGTTTTAACAATGATATTGGTTTTTGTGTGACGCTCTGAATACCAATAAAAGGAGTGCTTATTACAAAATGTGTTTGCTTTTCGCGTTTCATTTTATGTCAGATGAATGGCATAAAATCGTTTTGTATTTTTAAAACGAAATAAAGGTTGGAAATTTCGAAACGGTCTTCTAGTAAAATTTCTCTATCTTTCAATTGGTATTATGTAAAATATCATAAATTCTACATGAATAGCTTAATATCACACCTACATTAATAATACGCTTGCTTAAGAAGTCTTACAATGGCATGTAACCCTATAAATACAATTAAAGACAATAACACCCCGCTCGGCTAGCTCAGTAGATAGCGCACTAGTCTACGGATCGAAGGGTCGTAGGTTCCATTCCCGGGCGGGGCATTCTTTTGTGAAGCTTGATCATGAAATTTTTTTACAGCCATTCTCCCTCCTAACACTGATTCTAAATCAAATAGGGCAATAGTAAGTCACTTACGGAAGTATGCGCCGAATAGTTGGTAAACAGCTAAATTAAGAGATTTAGCCTTTCCAGAAACAGTGAGTAGGTGGACTGATCGCCGTTATATAACCTGTACAATGTGTTGCTACGACGTTAAACCCAAGAACAAAATGAAAAAGACAATTACATAGATTTTACTATTACCAATACCATCCATTTTATCACAGTTTATGATCATGACTCGATAAAGAAGAGTTCCATGACAATTACAATTCACATGAGAGATGAATGTAGGTTTATTCTGATATAGAAGTATATGTTGTAATAATATACCAGTTGTGTTCAACTTCTAGATACATATACAGAGAATACTCGGTTATAACAGATGAAGGAGAGGAAGTACGCAAAATGTAATACTTTTATTGATATGTAGACTTTTTGTAACGACCTGTTCTTTATTAATAATTTTTGTCTCAATGAAATGACAACTTAATAAAGATTAAAAAGAAATACATTGTATACATACAAAACAATGTTGTCATATTTTACATATAACTCCACATCAGTAATTGGTATTTGTTTATCTAATTGTTTCTTGATTAAGCGGATATATCAATTCAAAAGGATATTAGATAGATAATGACCAAGACTTTTACTGGTAACTTCATTTACGATGAAGGGTGCAACTTACAAATAGTATTTCTTAACGAATGTTCATATTTATCCAAAGGGAAATGCTGTGAATTGTCAATTTGTCTGTAGCAAATGTATAAAAAATAAGCTAATGAATACGTAAATCCCGGTGTATCTTTATCCTGTTATTAATAATAGTGTTTGTTGCAGAACGTATTTCAGGTGTCCAAAAATGCATGATAATGTGTTGCACGGTGATTGATAGCCATAATTCTATCATTGTTACATGTGGGACCCTCAAATAATTGTCAAGGGATGTGCTTAATGTCTAATAGAGCTAAAACATAATTATAAGTAATGTAATTATAAATTGAAAAGTACATGACAATCAAGAAAGCTAGAGCAGTACGAAGAGATATTAGGCATTATCTGTCGATTGTTCGGAATACGTGTTTAATTTTGCTAAACCGATGAAATTCTAATATCCAGTATTTGCAGTCTGATATTCAATACCAGACTTAAAAACTATTTATCTTTAACGGGAAACGGAAACCATTTTATTTAAAAAACCGCATATACTAACCAACTATTTCTCCAAAATAAGGACTAGTTCTGAAATTATTGTTGTCAATGATATAAAAATTAACTAATATTAAACAATACCTTTCTAAAAGATTTTGACAGTTCACAAATTTACAACTGAATAATTTCAATTAATCTTTAATATGTCGACTTGCGATATAAATTCTACGTTGCTTAGCGACTGTTTGTTAATCTATATAGTAATGATTCATCAATCATAATTTTCATTGACACAGTACCATAAGACGATCATAGATAGTTCCAAAATGACAAGTGCCACTTGATAAGTGTTTCTATTCTGACGTAAATTCGACATATCAGACATACAAGAAGTAATTATTCATAGTTGAATTTATGAGAGATTTATATTATACACATAAATCTTCTACAAGTATAAGTATGATACAATGTGAGTCTATCATAACAGTTTCTATAACCAAGTTTATTATGGTCAATAAATTGATGATATGTTTGGTCAATATTCTGGTTTTACTGCTTACAGTTAATACAAGAAATAAGATCTTCCTCACAATAACCCATGAAATGTATTATTTTGATGGTTTTGGATATTGATAATTGTCTGGACTAATTTATATGGGGCAAACATAGGGGCAAAAATATCATTTTTAGAAGAAACATGACTAGAAATCTGAACGTCTGAGCCATGTGGTTGGCTAATAATAAAACATTGTCATTTTCATGAAACGTACTTTTGTTGTGCGGTTATCATATACAAGCATACCCTTCGATATGGAATGATATAATAACGTTAAGATTAGTAAGTCACTCGAATTATTAAAACAGTTGCCTCGTAAATCAGTATACGTGTAGATAAAACATGCAAACATTCAACATCAGATTGATCCTAATGCAGAGAGAAATTTTAAAATGTTTGTTTGGTTTGTTTGTTTGGGTTTTACGGCGCACCAACACAAAAAGGTCATATCCCGCCGAATTTTTAAAATGTAATATAAAGGTTACACCAAGGTTTGTAAAAGAGGAAAGACTTTTTGGACAATTTATTGATTTATTGGTTAATTTATTGACAATTACCAGCGTTCAAAATGTGTTGTTGCATTTAGATAGCGTCATGTTACTAAAATGTATTGCTAGTGTGGGTGGCCTTTTGGTTATTAAGTCTCTGTTACACAATTAAAACTTTTATCTTCCACACTTAATCAACAAGCAAACCAACAAGCTATGATGTTCTTTTACTTAAAATATATAATGAGAATCAAATGATTACCTAAATGCCCCATGATTCAAATTAATTATATTTTAAAATTATCATATTACTAAATAATTGATGAGTTAAAAAGTACTGTAGTTTACTAGTGACTTATTACTGACAAATAATTCGGTTGTCAGAAATTGTATAACATGCAAAGGGAGATCAAAGTAATTTACATAATTAAAAATAAACTCAATAATTTATCTGTGCTAATATGGTCACAGAGAAAGTGTACCAAGTACTAAATTAAGATGAGTAATACTGTTATCTAAACCACTGATGAAGACACTGACACCATAAAATAGAAGGATTATCAGCCCATCACTGATTATATAGTTATATATGATTTAGTAATCATACTTTATTGTTTTAATAAGCGGGTAATAAGCATAATTTTTTAAGAATTTTAATGTCTTACTTACAGAGAATCACAGGTTTAAGCAGTACGTTCATGTTATTTATTGTTTGCGCTCTTTAACGCTTTGCATCAATATTTCATGTTTACTGTTTGTGTTTGGTTTCTCCTTGTAGTAAAATGTATGTGCGGTTTCCAAATGTTCTTGAACTCAGCAACAAAGTCATTAGAATATGACATCAATAAGAGCTGTTTCATCCCAAAAAACGTGATTTAAACTGAAATATTAAGTGTTTCAACGTAAACATATCATTATATTTCTAGACATAATGATTTTAAAATGTCTTGTATAAACCGCCCAAAGTGATTTCATAATAAGATAATTGTTCATGGAAGTGTATTATTGATTTAGATAAATTTATAGTCAGACAGATTTAGAAACAAGCCTTGGGAACTTCATCTATAAATTACGACAAATCTTGTTAGTCTATAAAAACATATATATAACAGTTATTGAAGATGTAACTGTACAACAACGAGGTCGAATTGTTGATATGATGAAATAAGTGCTGAAATGATTAATACGATGTCCATTATATAGAACATGTACTTGCATAATCAGTCTACGATTTTAGTCCGTGGATCATAGACCGAATCTAATATCTCATGTCTGTCCAATTACTATTAGAAATTCTAACATAGGCACGTGCGTGTTCACTCTTTATTTAATGTGACGTCATCTATGCTTTATTATTCAACAAAATATAGCTCGTGACGGCCGTTGAAATTTTACTCCCCACGTTAAATGCACAAAGCCGAAAATGGCGCCCGAGTTTATAAGGGTTGACTTTTACAATTTGGTTTCTATTCTATAATTAAGATTTTAATATTTTTTGTTCGGAATAAGAAACTCCTATCCGTGAGAATTGTGTAAATAAATGCTATTTTCGGCCTTTGCACTGGGGTGGATTTCAACAGCATGACGTTTCTGACAGTTAAAAATAGTTCTATAAATATATCTTTTCTACGGATGTATTTTACGATGTTAGAATCGAAATAACTTACAATTGTCTATATTATGTTGTCTTATAAAATATAGGCACTCGTTTGATGCGCTAATTAAATCACTCGTGCTAAAGCACTCGTGATTTAATCATACGCGCATCACAACTCGTGCCTATATTTTATTAGACAACAAAATATAGACAACTGTAAGTTATTTCTTAATTAATATGTACTGATTAGTCATGTCAGTTGGTTTACACAAATGAGATCTCGCTGTTGGTTCCGGCCATGGTATCATCCTGCATAGTTGCTAACTTTAATTATTTCGAAATAATAAATGTTAAATTAATACACAATAAATGACTTAATGAACCCATAACTCTACATCACTTCATGTGGAATGGTTTTTTTTATCAAAGTGTAGAAAATGGATCGAAGAGGACAGAAAAATCACAAATATTGACTATCAGATGCAAACACCATCTCTAAATACCTTACAGTAGCCTTGAAATCTGAGAACGCATTTATGTTAACACTAGTATAAATGTCTCCTATTACAGCCAAGGCAAGGGCATAATGACCAACGCATGTGGTTTATATCACGTTTTTACAACTAACAGTAAATATTTGAAATAAGATCATACCCTCAAATAACTCGTAAAACAAAGCTTAAGGTATATTGATAGTTAACTTAAATAAACTAAATGATGGACATTATATTATAATACACCAAATAGTTTTATATATATATACTTAACTAGATTTTTTGTTTTTTCTTGGTCTTTGCATTTTACAGCATTTCATACAATGAAAGTTGAAGCAAAATCTAATATTATTGAAAGAAGCGACGGTTTGTTGTCAAACGAATGATACGAAAGATAATTCTACTTTCGCAAAGTATCTTTTAAATGTATACAGTCGTTAATACCATACGTTAGCTGTGTTTTTTTCTATTACCTTTGAAACTGTTTTAGAGTAAATTTGGATAAAATAAATGAGAAATCTAGAAACTTTATACACATTCATTATGATGGTTAGTATAATAAAGAACCCGATTATTGTAATGAATAACATACTTGAACTGAACAACACAACTTTGTTTTAAATCTCATTATAATTTCAAAAATAACAACAGATCATTGCCCTCAGATATTTAAGTTTGATAAATATTAAGTTAAAGTCTTTCCATCATTTAGTAATAAAATCTCTTATCAGGTACAACATTTAAATGCTAGGCAACCTTCAACATGCACATTTTTGAAACATATCTCACAACATATCTTATTGGTATCATGTAAAATATCACGCCTACATTAATAAAGCGCACTAGTCTACGGATCGAAGGGTCGTAGGTTCGATACTTTTGTAAAACTTGGTCATGAAATACTTTTACAGCCATTCTCCCTCCTAATACTGATTCTAAATCAAATAGGGCAAAAGTAAGTCACTGACGGAAGTATGCGCCTAATAGTTAATAAACAGCTAAATTAGGAGATTTAGCTTTTCCATAAACAGTGAGTAGGTGGACTGACCGCCGATATAACCTGTACAATGTGTTGCTACGGCGTTAAACCCAAAAACAAAATGAAAAAGACAATTACATAGATTTTACTATTACCAATACCATCCATTTTATCACAGTTTATGCTCATGACTCAATAAAGGAGAGTTCCATTAATGACAATTACAATTCACATGAGAAATGAGTGTATGTTTATTCTGATATAGAAGTATATTTTGTCATAATAAAACAGTTGTGTTTAACTTCTAGATACATATACAGAGAATACTCGGTTATAATAGATAAAGGAGAGGAAGGAAAACTACGCAAAATGTAATACTTTTATTGATAATTTGAGACTTTTTTGTTACAACCTGTTCTTTATTAATAATTTTTGTCTCAATGAAATAGCAACCTAATAAAGATTAAAAAGGAACATACACACAAATAATTATGTCACATTTTACATATAATTCCACATCAGTAATTGATATTTGTTTATCTAATTGTTTCTTGATTAAGCGGGTGTATCAATTCAAAAGGATATTAGATATATAATGGCCGAGGTTTTTACTGGTCACTACATTCACGATTAAGAGTGTCAACTTACAGAGTATTTCATAACGAATGTTATGGTTATATTTATAATATGAATTGTCAATTTGTCCGTAACAAGTGTATAAAAATTAACTTATGACTTCGACAATTCTCTGTAAATCCTGTGTTGCTTCATCCTGATATTAATAATAGTATTTGTAGCAGAACGTGTTTCAGGTGTCTAAAAATGCCTTGAAAATGTGTTGCCCGGTGATGAATAGCCTTAATTCTATCAATGTTACATGTGGGACCCTCAAATACTTGTCATTGGGTGAGCTTAATTTCTAATAGAGTTAAAACATAATTATGAGTAATGTATTTATAAATTGAAAATTACATGACAATGAAGAAAGCTAGAGCAGAACAAAGCGATATTCTGCATTGTCTGTCGACTTGGGTTATCTCCATAAAAAGGACTAGTTATGAAATTATTGTTGCCATTGATATAAAAAATAACTAATATTAAACAAAACATTTCTAAAATATTATGATAGTTCACCAATTTTTACAACTGAATAATTTCAATTAATCTTTAATTGAGCATACGTCGATTTGCAATTTAAATTCTACGTTGCCTAACGAATGTTTGTTAATCTATATAGTAATGATTCATCAATCATGATTTTCATTGACACAGTACCATAAGACGATCATAGATAGTTCCAAAATGACAAGTGCCACTTGATAAGTGTTTCTATTCTGACGTAAATTCGACAAATCAGACATACGAGAAGTAATTATTCATAGTTGAATTTATGAGAGATTTATATTATACACATAAATCATCTACAAGTATAAGTATGATACAATGTGAGTCTATCATAACAGTTTCTATAACCAAGTTTATCATGGTCAATAAATTGATGATATGTTTGGTCAATATCATGATATTACTGCTTGCAGTAAGTACAAGAAATAAGATCTTCCTCACAATAAAATCGATAGTTGCCTACAAGACTGTAGTAACTTGCTCTTTAATGCAATGCACTTACTACAGTCATGCGGAAAACCCATGAAATGTATTATTTTGATGGTTTTGGATATTGATAATTGTCTGGACTAATTTATATGGGGCAAACATAGGGGCAACAAATATCCTTTTTAGAAGAAACATGACTAGAAATCTGAACGTCTGAGCCATGTGGTTGGCTCATAATAAAACATTGTCATTTTCATAAAACGTACTTTTGTTGTGCAGTTATCATATACAAGCATACCCTTTGATATGGAATGATATAATAACGTTTAGATAAGTTAGTCACTCAAAATATTTAAAAAAGAGTTGCCTCGTAAATCAGTATATGAGTAGATCAAACATGCAAACATTTAATATCAGGTTGATCCTAATGCAGAGAGAAATTTTAAAATGTAATATACAAATTACACAAAGTTTGTTAAAGAGGAAAGACTTTCTGAACAATTGATTTATTGGTTAATTTATTGACAAAAATCAGCATTCAAAATGTGTTGTTGCATTTAGATAGCGTCATGTTACTAAAATGTATTGCTAGTGTGGATGGCCTTTTGGTTATTAAATCTCTGTTACACAATTAAAACTTTTATCTGCCACACTTAATCAACAAGAAACCAACAAGTCATGATGTTCTTTTACTTAAAATATATAATGAGAATCAAATGATTACCTAAATGCCCCATGATTCAAATTAATTATATTTTAAAATTATCATATTACCAAATTATTGATGATTTAAAAAGTACTGTAGTTTACTAATGACTTATTACTGACAAATATTTCGGTGGTCAGAAATTGTATAACATGCAAAGGGAGATCAAAGTAATTTACATAATTAAAAATAAACTCAATAATTTATCTGTGCTAATATGGTCACAGAGAAAATGTACCAAGTACTAAATTAAGATGAGTAATACTATTATCTAAAACACTGATGAAGACACTGACACCATAAAAAAGAAGGATTATCAGCCCATCACTGATTATATAGTTATATATGATTTAGTAATCATACTTTATTGTTTTAATTAGCGGTTAATAAGCAGTATCTTTGAAGAATTTTAATGTCTTACTTACAGAGAATCACAGGTTTAAGCAGTACGTTCATGTTATTTATTGTTTGCGCTCTTTAACGCTTTGCATCAATATTTTATTGTTACTGTTTGTGTTTGGTTTCTTCTTGTAGTAAAATGTATGTGCGGTTTCCAAATGTTCTTGAACTCAGCAACAAAGTCATTAGAATATGACATAAATAAGAGCGGTTTCATCCCAAAAACGTGATTGAAACTGAAATATGAAGTGTTTCAACGAAAACATATCATTATATTTCTAGACATAATGATTATAAAATGTCTTGTATAAACCGCCCAAAGTGATTTCATAATAAGATAATTGTTCATGGAAGTGTATTATTGATTTAGATAAATTTATAGTCAGACAGATTTAGAAACAAGCCTTGGGAACTTCATCTATAAATTACGACAAATCTTGTTAGTCTATAAAAACATATATATAACAGTTATTGAAGATGTAACTGTACAACAACGAGGTCGAATTGTTGATATGATGAAATCAGTGCTGAAATTATTAATACGATGTCCAATATATAGTACTTGCATAATCAGTCTACGATTTTAGTCCGTGGATCATAGACCGAATCCATAATCTCATATCTGTCCAATTACTATTAGAAAGTAAGTGGTGTTCTGACGGTTAACAAACTTTTTTACGGCCACCATTTTCCTAATTCAGCACAAATCTCACAATTATTAGGAAATTTCAGGCATATATTAAAAGTAGCATAATAATTCGTTCAAAACTGTGAATATTAGATATTTTAACATTTTTTTTAAAATCGTTTCGGTCCAGTAAACTTTTATTCGGTGCAGAATATTATTATAATTGATGCGCCTTATGGCCAGTGCTAGTGAAAGTTTGTCTTGAAGACTGAATAATGTAATCTCAAGTTAATACCTGTCCACAATTCAACTTACAAATTATTGATTGTAGATCTTAAGGCCATCTTCCAAAAACAAATAACAGGTTGTGGTCAGGAAAAATACCATTTACTTTTTGAGTTGGATCGTATTCCATTTTCCCTTTCAATAGCATTGTACAGAAAACTGAACTATTTGGCTAATAGTTTTGGACTATGTTTATCAGAGTTTGGTATTATTTAAATAAACTATTATTCAAGAATGACACTAAAATTCCCATGTGAACTTAGCCTAATCATGCGTAATGCCTTTGGTATATATCACGTCTGGAAATCCAAAACCGTCCTTAGAATCTGATTTGTATCATCGACTAGAATTAGATTTACTCGGTGGTTTTGACACGTTATTTATTTGTTTTCGATATTTATTGCAAGTTTGCAAGTTTACATTTTACAAGTTATCGAGTCACTAATCATTCAACTGCATGAAACATGTAAATGCCTGAAAACAGATTAGCACAATCTCTAGAAGATGGTAGCCTTGTTAAATCTGGATGAATTATTCTTAGTAGCCCTACTTAATACATATAAACGTATCTTGTCTTCCGAAGGTTTAGAAATAGGCAGGTTAAGTTCCATTTGTTGAATGCATGCAAGCTGGATTTTGATTATGTTATGTTACGTTGTTTAAACAAATACTTAGTATTGGTTGTTAACGATTACCTAAGACAAATGAAAGAGAAATTATATGTAAACAGTGTCTTATTTTATCCTTAAAATGCTATAAAAAGCGTTCATATTTCTATTTATCAGCGTAACAATTTCATTACAAATCTCAGATCACTATGTCTGCTAGCCACTAGTTTGTGATACCCATATGTAACACTAAACAAAAACAAAAAATGTTTGTGGCAAGTTTTAGTCTACAGCAAATACTTGGAATTCAAAAGAAACTGGTAAAATATTAAAATGCTTAATTTTGTACTAAATGTTTACTCTGGGGACCGTATTAGCACAAACTATTTAATGGGTTTACCTTATATTATGTAAAACATTAAAAATCGTATCCACAATCTCCCTTGACACATTATTTAAGTTAGGTCTACCAACATATTTGTACATAATAATTAAGTTGGTAATTATGATCAGTGTTGTGTATCACCCTTCTGATAAGAAATTGGTTTTATTCTAAACATCTCAAACTAAGTACATGTCAAATTCATTCATGCAATTACACATAGTTTTATTCAGGAATTAAGTCGATAAAGTAGCGAAGTTTACGATAATGATATTTGTTTAACAAGACATGCTTTACATCAAACGTTTTGCTGAACTTCAAACATTGGCATTATTACATATTTTAATAAACATGATAAGTACTTCATTCGTAAGTAACCATCCGATTAGCTACGTTGTAATTGGTAGCGCGTCTGACTACAACCCCAAAGGTTGTAAATTCGAATTCTTGGCGAGATCAATATGAAATGTTTTAGGACCATAATCCTACCTTCCTTTTGTCATGTAAACTTGTATTGTCGAAAGCAATGATAATGTTATATATAAAGACATCAAAATGACTCCCTACTTTACCAATTTGAAACCGCCTGGCTAGCTCAGTCGGTTGCACGCAAGTCTACTGATCAAGGGGTCGTAGGTTCGATTCCCGGGCGGGGCAACTTTCGTGAAGCTTGATCATGAAATTATTTCTCCCTCCTACCAATGATTTTTAATTATGTAGGACAGTTGTCAGTCCGGGCGAAAGTATGCGATTAGTAGTTGGTTAACAGCTAAATTATGAGATTTAGCCTTTCCAGGAGGAGTGAGTAGATTGACTGACCGCCGAACATCGAACCGAACGTTACCAATTTTTAAACAGTTGTATTAGGTCTATCTTTAAATTTTTCTTGATGTGTTCTCGTTTAAACGGCACACGCGCTAAATATATACCATTATTTAGTTGTTATATTATCTTAATAACAATGGTATACATGAGTGTTGCAGATAGTAATAAAATACGAATGATTAGAATTGCAAGTTATTCATAATAAAATGCTTCACATAGTGCAATATCGTTTTACAAGATTGTTTATTGCAAAATAACCGAACGGTATTGTTATTGCATTTATGTTAACATCCAATGCACGTATGTGATAGTATAAAACTACATTTAAATTGTTTAACGAAAATGTTTCTTGTACAATTACATGAAAGTCACATGCACTGTTTTTATCAGAACTTGCGAAAGTACCTATTTGTACAGTTTGTAATAAAAGTAACTATTTTGTCATTGAACATTAACGACAATGTAATAGCAAGTGAATGTCATTAAACTTCCTATATTTGTATATGTTTATCAAACACTGTCTTAACATCTCAGTGCGATCGCATTAATTGTTTATTAGTGTTTCGAAACAAATAATTAAAAAAAGTTTAATAAGTACTGATGAAAAACGTAACAGATTAAACCTGTACATAACCTATGAATAACTTAGTAAAATTCATAATTAAAGAAATATTCGGATATCAATCTTCAGATCAGGGCCTATTTTAGTTCCTTTAATCGTCATCTTTACTTGATTAATGTAGACATGATATTTCCTTATCTCTTGAAATTTGATACTTTTTTCTGAGATTGGTGTAATCGTCTCTTGTACCAAGGATGACATTTGAAGAGACTAAAATTAGTTTACCACTATATCATTGCATAAAGTTATTAGTTCTTACGTACTAAATATAATTTAATTCATCTAAAATGAGCGTGTTCCTTATGGAGAGAAAGTTTTAAAGCCACTAAACGATGACAAATTCTTTATCAGTAATTCAAAAATAAGTAAAACTATCAAAAAGACAATAGAATATAACTGCCTTCGGATTATAATAACTCTCTGTAGCGGGCTCCCTTTTAGGGGTCAAGTTATTCAAAATATCAATTTCTTATAAAAGTAGGGTACTTTTATAACATGCAAATTAGATTACGGAGATACCCTCTCAGCCAATCAAGTTGCTTAAAAGGTGTTTGGTCAAACTTACACAAAATTGTAAAGTGATGGATATGTCATATCGTTTTTCCTGTGGTTTACTCGAGAAATCAGTGCGTGCAAATTTTGAGTACGCAAACATTTAAACTGGTGCTAAAAAGAAACGCCTTATTTCAACTAGGTACACAATCTTTGTGATTCAGAATGATATAAGGAAACATTAATGTTTTCACCCTGAAAGAAGCCCTTGGTGACATGCTCAACGTAAGGTCTGTCGTTACTATGCTGATAGATACAGTCATGACGTTGCCAAAATATAGTGACACTCACCGAGCATAAAAGCTGGTCTATGTGTATGTCCACGAGATTACCTTTGCAAACAACGAGTTGTGACTCGTTTTGAAACATTGATTAATCTGAGGGCGTTACATTAGCCGAAACACGAATCCTCACTGAACTCTACGCTATCCCAACTCCATGATCGCGATGATGCAATTGGAGAGAGATAGTCGCTGGTGACGGTGGCATAACTTAAGAACCGTTTACACCAAACAAGAAGATTTCACACTTATTTGGCATGAACGGTCACCCTTTCACCACACATGACGTTAATTGGTTCGTTTCTTTTTCCCGTCAGTATATTTTTATGTATATAACTATTTACATGATTTCGTGAGTTTAAATTGGCTTTCGCACGAAATTCACCATACAAAAGTATATTTATCAAAGAAGAAAATTTGGTTTCTTCCGATTTGAAGTTTTGGTTATTTTTAGCGACGACGGGATGTTCCGATCTCGTTCGTTGCGTTCCGTGATTTTCCGTAGAGTCATTACTTTGGGTTTTATCGCTAATTTTAAAATAGTATTAGTATAAACTCTGGAGAAAATATATGAGTTTTTTGTGCCTTGTGTGCGTTTTATATATTCATTTAACCTTTGCATGAGTTTTAAGCAAAAACGTGATACTTGACAGTTATCAGCGTTCTATTTAGTATAGGGGCTTTAATTGTTCTTAGACGACAAGTGTCTAAAATTGTCTTCCAACAAGTGAAAATCACTATGGATAGACAGGTGATTTGTACTGATCTGTACTGATTAGTTGCTTTACACAAATTAGATCAAGCAGTTGGTTCCGGCCATAGTATCACCCTGCATAGTTTTTAACTTAAATTAATTCGAAATAATAAATCTTAAATAAATACACAGTAAATGTCTTAATGATATCATAAAGCTACATCTGTTATTTATCAAAGTTTCGATAAGGACAGAACCAACGTTGACTATCAATTGCAAACACCATCTCCAAATACCTGACATTAGCCTTAAAATCTGAGAACACATGTATGTTAACACCAGTAAAATATGTTTCCATTTACAGCCAAGTCAAGAACATAATGGTCAATGAACTTTATTGTACGCATGTGGTTTATACAACGTTAATACAACTAACAGTAAATATATGAAATAATATCATTCTCTCAAATAACTCGTTATACAAAGCTTTAGGTATATTTACAGATTAGTGGAATAAACTAAATGAAGGACATTATATCTAATACACAAAATAGTTTTATATGTACTTATATAGAATGCATTGGCTTTCCAATGTCTTTGCGTTTGCAGTTTTGCATACAATGAAGGTTGAAGCAACTCCTATTACTAGTTACAGAAGCGAAGGTTTGTTTTCACACGATAGATAGTACGTGGACGGAAGATAATTTTATTTTCGCAAAGTATCTTTTAAATGTACGCAGTCGAATGTGTCATACGTTAGCTGCGTTGTTTTTGAGCTATCATTGAAACTGTTCTGAGAGTAAATTTGATAAAAAATGAGAAATCAAGAAACTTTATGTACATTCATTATGATAATTAATATGACTAAGAACTCGATTATTGTAGTGTATATTATACTTGAACTGAACAACACGACTTCGTCTTTAAATCTCACTAGAATTTCAAATAAACAGATCCTTGACCTCGTAAATATAACTTTGATAAATATTATTTTAAGTATTTCCATCATTTTAGCAATGAACTCTGTTATCAGGTTCAACATTTAAATGCAACACAACCTTCAATACGCACATTTTTATACATATCTCAATTTATTTATAAAGTTTCTTTCTCCTTTACTTTTAAAATATGGATCTTTGTATTGAATATTAATATGCTATTTGAGTGGATTTAAAGATAATGGATAACAGGCTTCTATAGTATGAATATTAAACCTGATAATTTCATTACAAGATTTATTACCACTAAGATTAGTTCATAAATTCTCCAAATATTGGCATTATTGTCTCTAGTTATTTAGCTAAATTTATTGACATTCCTTCATAATTCATATGAAACTTCAACTGGTTAGTGGTACGATAAGTATTTCATATATATACCAAGGCTAAACTGTAATTTATTTTAGGTTCTGTTTAAATGCTGATATAGGTATTTTTAATTTTCCTTAATTTATTTGATATAGGTAATACTTACCTGTGGATGTGATAGATTTATTTGTACTGAAACGGTTTGTCTGGTCGTTGCTTATATATTAAATGAATTACGAGACAATAAAATGAAAGTCGCACGTTGTGCTTTTATCTTTTGTTTTAACAATGATATTGGTTTTTGTGTGACGCTCTGAATACCAATAAAAGGAGTGCTTATTACAAAATGTGTTTGCTTTTCGCGTTTCATTTTATGTCAGATGAATGGCATAAAATCGTTTTGTATTTTTAAAACGAAATAAAGGTTGGAAATTTCGAAACGGTCTTTTAGTAAAATTTCTCTATCTATCAATTGGTATTATGTAAAATATCATAAATTCTACATGAATAGCTTAATTGCTTAAGAAGTCTTACAATGGCATGTAACCCTATAAATACAATTAAAGACAATAACACCCCGCCCGGCTAGCTCAGTACATAGCGCACTAGTCTACGGATCGAAGGGTCGTAGGTTCCATTCCCGGGCGGGGCATTCTTTTGTGAAGCTTGATCATGATTGTTTTACAGCCATTCTCCCTCCTAACACTGATTCTAAATCAAATAGGGCAATAGTAAGTCACTTACGGAAGTATGCGCCGAATAGTTGGTAAACAGCTAAATTAAGAGATTTAGCCTTTCCAGAAACAGTGAGTAGGTGGACTGATCGCCGTTATATAACCTGTACAATGTGTTGCTACGACGTTAAACCCAAGAACAAAATGAAAAAGACAATTACATAGATTTTACTATTACCAATACCATCCATTTTATCACAGTTTATGATCATGACTCGATAAAGAAGAGTTCCATTACTGACAATTACAATTCACATGAGAAATGAATGTAGGTTTATTCTGATATAGAAGTATATGTTGTAATAATATACCAGTTGTGTTCAACTTCTAGATACATATACAGAGAATACTCGGTTATAACAGATGAAGGAGAGGAAGTACGCAAAATGTAATACTTTTATTGATATGTAGACTTTTTGTAACGACCTGTTCTTCATTAATAATTTTTGTCTCAATGAAATGACAACTTAATAAAGATTAAAAAGAAATACATTGTATACACACAAAACAATGTTGTCATATTTTACATATAACTCCACATCAGTAATTGGTATTTGTTTATCTAATTGTTTCTTGATTAAGCGGATATATCAATTCAAAAGGATATTAGATAGATAATGACCAAGACTTACTGGTAACTTCATTTACGATGAAGGGTGCAACTTACAAATAGTATTTCTTAACGAATGTTCATATTTATCCAAAGGGAAATGCTGTGAATTGTCAATTTGTCTGTAGCAAATGTATAAAAAATAAGCTAATGAATACGTGAATCCCGGTGTATCTTTATCCTGTTATTAATAATAGTGTTTGTTGCAGAACGTATTTCAGGTGTCCAAAAATGCATGATAATGTGTTGCACGGTGATTGATAGCCATAATTCTATCATTGTTACATGTGGAACCCTCAAATAATTGTCAAGGGATGTGCTTAATGTCTAATAGAGCTAAAACATAATTATAAGTAATGTAATTATAAATTGAAAAGTACATGACAATCAAGAAAGCTAGAGCAGTACGAAGAGATATTCGGCATTATCTGTCGATTGTTCGGAATACGTGTTTAATTTTGCTAAACCGATGAAATTCTAATATCCAGTATTTGCAGTCTGATATTCAATACCAGACTTAAAAAACTATTTATCTTTAACGGGAAACGGAAACCATTTTATTTAAAAAACCGCATATACTAACCAACTATTTCTCCAAAATAAGGACTAGTTCTGAAATTATTGTTGTCAATGATATAAAAATTAACTAATATTAAACAATACCTTTTTAAAAGATTTTGACAGCTCACAAATTTACGACTGAATAATTTCAATTAATCTTTAATCGACTTGCGATATAAATTCTACGTTGCTTAACGACTGTTTGTTAATCTATATAGTAATGATTCATCAATCATGATTTTCATTGACACAGTGCCATAAAACAACCATAAATAGTTCCAAAATGGCAATTGCCACTTGATTAGTGTTTCTATTCAGACGTAAACTTATTTGACATATCAGACTTACGAGAAGTAAATTTTCATTGTTGAATTTATATTATACACATAAATCATCTACGAGTAAAAGTATGATACAGTGTGAGTCTATCATAACTATAAACAAGTTTATCATGGTCAATAAATTGATGAAATGTTGGTCAATATCCTGTTTTTACTGCTTGCAGTAAATACAAGAAATAAGATCTTCCTCACAATAAAATGTATTATTTTGATGGTTTTGGACATTGATAATTGACTGGACTAATCTATATAGATGATACATAGGGGCAACAAATATCTTTTTTAGTAGAAATATGACTGGATATCTGACTGTCTAAGCCATGGGAATGGCTCATAACAAAACATCGTCATTTTCATGAAACGTACTTTTGTTGTGCGTTTATTATATATACTAGGACGAAAAAGAAACGCCGGGTACATAAAATATGCAACACATGTCCGGCCGTGTTTCGCAAAACAAGAAGGGTCATCGTTAAAAGGGGGTATTTTTTCACATAATCAGCATCGGTAATCGATTGAAACTTCAACAGCTGGTTCCATACAGATGACATTTCATACAAAAATAAATATAATAATCCATAATACAATTTATCCCTTATTAGTTAAAACAATCATTATAAGTTACCCGGCGTTTCTTTTTCGTCCTAGTATATAAGCATACCTTTCGATATGGAATGATATGATAACTTTAAGATTAGTTAGTGACTCAAAATATTGAAGACGTTGTCTCGTAAATGAGTAAACGTGTAGATCAATATATTTTAAAGCACGAAAATGCAAACTTTTAACATAAAATTGATCCTGATGCAGAAAAACTTTAAAATGTTATATAAAAATTAAACAAAGTTCTGCTAAAGACGAAATACGTCCGGGACAATTTATTGAATAGTACAATTATCACAATCGAAATGTGTTGTTTCATTTCAATAGCGTCATAATACTAAAAGGTAATGCTAGTGTGGGTGGCCTTTTGGTCAATATTTCTTTGTTATACGAGCAAAATTTAATCTGCCAAACTTAAATTAACACGCAAACCAACAAGCTATGATGTTGTTTTACTTAAAATATACAATGATAATCAAATGATTTTTCAAATGCTAAATGATTCAAATTAATCATATTTTACAATTATCATATCACCAACTGATTGATGGTAGTTTAATACTGGTATATAACATTCAAATATTTAAGTTGTCAGAAATTGAATAATATGCCAAGGGAGATTAAAGTAATTTACATAATTAAAGATAAACTCAATAAATTATTTGTGCTAATATGGTCCCAGAGAAAGTGTACCAAGTACTAAATTAAGATGAGTAATACTATTATGTAATTTGATTTATCTCATTCTTGATAGATCGTAGTATGAAGAGATTGAATGTATGTTTAAACCAACAGAGATAAACAGACAAATAATATTGTTTTGATTTTATATTCTGTCAGAAATGTAGTTGATAATGTAACAAATGTGTATTGAACTCCAATATACGTGTGTAAAAATAAGAATATGACATCATCAAAAGCTGTTTCACCTCCAAAAACGTGATTGAAACTGAATATTAAGTGTTTCAACGTAAACACGTTATGATATTTCTAGACAAAATGACTATAAAATGTCTTAAATTAACCACCCCAAGTGTGTTTTTATAATAGCATAATTGTTCATGGAAGTGTATAATTGATTTAGATAAATTTATAATCAGACAGATTTAGAAACAAACCTTGGGAACTTCATCTATAAAACTTTTAAGTCTATAGAAACATATATATTAGAGATATTGAAGACGTAACTGCGCCACAGGTTGAATTGTCAATATGCTGAAATACGTGCTGAAATGATTAATATGTAATTCATATAGTACTTACATAATCAATTTTTGGTTTTAGTCAGTGGATCGTGGACCGAATATTATCAAACATTATTGTCGGTCCAGTATTTGTAAGAAAAATTGTGGTCCGACGGTCAACCAACTTTTTACGGCCACCATTTTCCTAATTAATTACATATCTTTTAATTAATGGGAAATTTCATGTATAAATTAAAAGCATCATAATAATACGTTCCAAAATGTTAATATCAGATATTCTAACAATTCACTTATAATTGTTTCGGTCCGGTAAACTTTTATTCGGTGCAGTAAATTATTATATTTTGCTTGACCTAGAGGCCAGTGCTAATGAAAGTTTGTCGTGTAGCCTGAATTATCATAATGTATCTCAAGTAACTAACTGTCTATAATTCAACTTACAAATTGTTGATGGTAAATCTAAGTGCCATCTTCCCACAACTCATTATGGGGTATGCTCAGTACATATGCTTATCATTTTTTTAGTTGGATCGTTTTTCAATTTTCCTTTCCGTTTTGCACACTCGGTATCATATTGTACAGAAAACTGAACTATTTGGCTAATAGTTTTGGACATTGTTTATCAGAGTTTATCCGAGTTTGGTATTATTTAAATAAACTATTATTCAAGAATGACACTAAAATTCCCATGTGTAATTAGCCTAATCATGCGTAATGCCTTTGCTATATATCGCGTCTGGAAATCCAAAACCGCCTTTAGAATCTGAATTGTATCATCGATTAGAATTAGATTTACTCGGTGGTTTCGACACGTTATTTATTTGCATTGGACATTTATTGCAAGTTTGCAAGTTTACATTTTACAAGTTATCGAGTCACCAATCCTTCAACTGCATACAAAAAGTGAATGCCCGAGTGCAGATTTACGGAGCCCCTAAAAGGACATTTTGAAATACTTTTTTTATTTTCACAACTATTTCGTTTAAACGTAATATTATTTCGTTTAAACGAAATATTATTTCGTTTATTCGAAATATTATTTCGATTAAACGAAAAAATATAACGTTTAAACGAAATAATTAATTCGTTTTTTTCGAAATAAAATTATTTCGTTTTTTTCGAAATAATTATTTCGTTTTTTCGAAATATTATTTCGTTTAAACGTAATATTATTTCGTTTTAATGAAATATTATTTCATTTAATCGAAATAGTTATTTCGTTTTTTCGAAATAATTATTTCGTTTTTTCGAAATAATTATTTCGTTTTTTCGAAATAATATTATTACGTTTTTTCGAAATAATTATTTCGTTTTTTCGAAATAGTTATTTCGATTTAACGAAATAATTATATCGATTTAACGAAATAATATTACGTTTAAACGAAATAATATTTCGTATAAACGAATTAATATTTCGAAAAAACGAAATAATTATTTGGAAAAAACGAAATAATTATTTCGAAAAAACGAAATAATATTTTTTCGAAAAAACGAAATATTATTTCGAAAAAACAAAACAATTATTTCGAAAAAACGAAATAATTATTTCGAAAAAAACGAAATAATATTATTTCGAAAAAACGAAATAATTATTTGTTTAAACGTTATATCATTTCGTCTAATCGAAATAATATTTCGAATAAACGAAATAATATTTCGTTTAAACGAAATAATATTACATTTAAACGAAATAGTTGTGAAAATAAAAAAAGTATTTCAAAATGTCCTTTTAGGGGCTCCGTACAGATTAGTAAAAAAATTGCATCACACATCTGTTGAATGAGTATCCAAACTCCCACAATGTGGTATAATTCATTCAGTATTGAAGTGCATTAGTGACTATTTCAAAGGCTCGAGATCTTACAAAGTAAAACAGATTTTCTATTTCTGGCTATGGTGGTTAGTTTATATTCAATATCCTCTTTCATACTCATGCTTAAAATGTTATAATGCATTTTCCCACAAAAAAATCCAGGTTTTAAGGTCTGATCATCAGAATGAATCAAAGTGGTCTATGACTTTCAGATGGCTGTTCTTTGTTTGCCTTCCATAGCGCTGTATGGCGGTTAAAGAGAATAACGCCAAAAAGTTACAGGCACAGATTTTCATATAGGGAAATAATTAAGTTAATACAACCGAGTATGATATACTTGTTCATTCAATTATAGTATCTATATGTTAAATCACCTTAACTAAGTATCTATCTTTCTCTTTGTACTGTCTACCGCTCAAACGAGGGTTATAGACAGGGTTGCGCGTCATGATGTTGATAAAGATATAAAAGAATAAGAAAAAAGAGGTTAGATGTGTAAGTATGTAGGTTAAATAAAGTTGAGTAAAATATCTCTGTTAGATAATTTTCAAATTTTCATGGGAATAACTATCTTGAAATAGTTTTCCGTATATAATAATACTATATCGATGGAAAAAATTGTGAACAGTATTTATAGATAATTATTTCCGCGTCAGCTAGTACACTTTTTCAATTTGTAAAAGTTGATTTTAGCGATAATTGATTGGAATTAAAAGTCTGAAGTTATGAGTTACTATTACCGTAGGATCTAAACAAGGGTTATGATTAATATGCCGGATTTTCATAATACCTTGCTACGTGGTCTGCGTCCGTGTCCGCGTCCTTGTCCTTGTTCGCGTCATTTCGCTCCTCGAGCAAAATTTCACGTACACGCATAGTTTGCGTATATATATTGTACAGAAAACGTGACTCAAATGAGGACGACAAGTTAATTGCCTAAGATGTTTGAGAAAAAGTTATTGAGACTGTTAGGGAAATGAAATTCAGCAGCAAAATCACTGGAGACAAACGAAGTTGTCTATTTCGTTAAGCAATCGCAGTTCCTAACATTAGCCAGTGGTAAAATGTCACATTAACTTTAGCATGAATCTTTAACAACTGCAGAAAGTACACTTAATTGGGTTTTTAACATAATACACGAACGACTTAAACGACAATATGGAATACCCCTCACGGACGTAAACATACAGAGACGGAAACGTATATGGACGCGGACGAAGGAACACGGAACTATGGAATGCTAGCCTTGTCATGCTTATAATGTTTGATAAATGAATACCTAGTACAACAATCATAAAGTAATTGAAGTATACTTAATAAGGGACGTTAGTCAGTTATTTCCCCTTGTATACTCTTCAAATAGGTAGGTCCAATTAGTTGGTTAACTCGGATTTTACCCTTACTTTTCAATGTCAATTCGCCAAATTTAATCTTAAATAACGTTTTCTGTAAATCATTTAATTGGTTTGAAATTCAATCTAAGTATATTTAAGGTAAAGAACTATCCAAATTTCCTCACTTCTGTAAATATCTTCATTAACAAGAAAATATTAGATGAAATGTTATGTTATCATTACATAGGAATTCAATGATAGAATCCGAGGATTCCAACTGTAAGGACCTACTTACCAATTGGATTGCTACAGATTTTATCAGAGAAAGATAGCTGACTTAAGTCCCTTATTTAGAAAACAGGACAATAAAGTGTATGGTTGAGAAGTTGAGATTTTAAAATTATTATTAAGAGTAAATAAGAATAACAAATTCTCAGCTTGTGCGTGAAGAAACTTCGAAAACATGCGAAAGGAGTTGCTAATAGCAACATGTCAATGATTACGCCTTCATGGCAGCTTATCGCGGATGAATTTTAAATTAACTAATAAGTAACTCTATGATGAAGAAATGGGGTACAGTTCAACGGACGTGGGGTTAAATACTATTTAATACCAATGTAGAAAAATAACTTGTCTTTTGTATAAATACACACATATATGATAATTGTATTATTCCAACATGAACGATGAGAAATACACTAGCTAGAGAGGGATAGTAATACTCTCTAGTTAATTAGTTATATTAAATGGGATTTGTTCAGATAAAAATGATAAACTATTAGCTTTGCATAGAATGTAGGGTGATTTTAATAATTACAAAGTTTAACCGACTTTATCTGATATTATTTACACCAGTTCGCTGTGCAAAACTATAGTAAGAATACGTCATAACCTCACTTGTGATTTTAAGGGAAGGTGTGGATGAGTACAATAGAATGAAAGAAATGACCGCTTTATAGTTCGTTTTTCTCAGCTGTCAAAACATGAATAATTTCACGGTGGCTTCGTGCTCTTTGTCTTACACTCGTGATATGGAGATAGTGTATAATAATTCACAGTGAAATTATTCAAACTTTTTGACAGTTGAAAAAATGGTCTATACTAACTGCTAAGGTCAATATAACGATACCCAACTGTAAAAAACATGTTTTTTGTTCACATGCAGTTGAAAACATTTAAACCATGTATATTATATATAAGGCAATCTAAAGGGTTTGGGGAGTGTTTTTGTGATATTGACATGTTTTTATTATTATATCATATTGAACTTTTTCATCAATTATGAACTTAAGTGTCAGTGTATAGGCTAAACCCCCTAACATATCATAAAGATGGTGCACGAGTAGGGGATGGACCGTGAGTCAGTACTATTATTATTTTGGTAGGGAGTGAGTCAACGCCATACTTAAGATCGGGTGATTATGACAGTAATAATGACGTCTTCAGAACCACTCAATGCACAATTTTGAACCCTTTGTAGCTTTTGAATTTGTATGATTATATATCAAACACCTCAAGGCAACAAACGTCAGACAAATTAGAATATGTTAGAGTTACCTTAAGTTATCTGATTGTAGTATCGTACGTTTTTATAAAAATGAATCAATGTTTCATGAAGAGGAAACAGGAAGCACGTGAATCAGGTACTATAGGTGTAAATGTATCTTAAAACTTTTCAGAAGCCCAAAACACTTCAAATTTCATTTCTGATAATGCACTCAAGTATATCTAACATTCAAGGTTGTATGTTAACTTGCACGTTTGTTCATCAATTAACTGCATTATGATTTTTTTCTTGATTTTTTTGTGACTTCTTGCACTTATCAACAGCATTATAAACATATAAATAATCATTTTACAGAAATTATACAAATACGATTAATTATGATTCCCCTATGTAAACAGATATTTAGTATCTAGAATTAATTTTATTTGTATAATTTTGTTTTGAAGTATATTGGCTCTTGAAGATTTTACATTAATGTTAATTCTAGGTGATTCTATATCATTACCATTACTTACAAAATTTGCATATATTCACAGTTGGATAAGATGTATGCATTTAACTTTATACAACAAAATATATTCAGATGTTTAAACATGCTGTTTACTGTTCTACATGTCGTTCACGTAAACATTGCGTACATGAACATTGTTATAGTTCTGTTTTATTAACCTGTCTCAACTTAAATAATTACACGGTCACTGAATCTGTTATTATTTAACTTCTTTTTAACTATTGAGTCACTGATCCATATTAAGTATTGATGATATAAATATATATGCGGCGATTTTGAATATCAGGAAAATAACAAGTTTGAAAGGAGTTAAAAAATAACAGATTCAGTGACCGTGTATTTTTTTAAGTTGTTACATGTTAATAAAACAAAACTATACGTCACTTATTAACTACTATCTTTGCAAGTTAATTATGTGGTTAACTATTTTCATAACTACAGTAAAACTCGGATATAACATACTCGGTTATAACATACACTCGGTTACAACATACCATTTTTTCTGGCCCGTTTTTATCCTTATATATAACATACTTAGTATGCTATATGGATATAACATACCTCGGTTATAACATACCTTATTTCTATGACCCAGCGAGTATGTTATATCCAAGTTTTATTGTAGTTGTTTTAAATAAGTTAATAATCATAACAGGTAATAAATGCAAGTTAGTACCTAGAACTACCATTTTTGTATTATTTCGCCGGTTTAATGTAAATTGGTTAACTAGTTACCGTAACAATTTGACCAATTAATTAACTTGCTAAAATATGTAGTTATTTTGTGGCAGAAATATGCCACCATAAATACTCTATAATTTATACAGAAATACACATATCCAGCGTTCAGTTATATCATGTATTACTCGTAAATTCCTTATTTACAAGTACGTTGCTGCAGTTACTAAGGCACATTTAGTAAACATGGAAATTAGTATTTGACCTTCCGAGAATTAACTTATTAGACACTGAAAAAAAATGTAAAACATAAAAATTAGTTTAATTAAGCAGACGAAAATGATAATATTGAAAACTTCATATTCATTATGATACCAGTATATATTTAACACGGTTATTGTAAGTTGTAAATTGATAGTTGTAATTATTACATGTTGTTTATATGGAGACAAAACAATTCTGAATATAGTTAAAGTCGATGTATTACATGGAATTTTACTTTTGAATATGTATTGATTAGATTCATTGTGAAGTAATCGATTAGACATGCTAATCAGTGACATGATTCATGTTATTAAAATGGTATGAGACAAATGATCGGACGTTCATTTTTTAAAAACCTCAATTGATAAAATAACAATATCCATTGAATTTATAGTCGCAATGTGATCAACTCACGTTTTCTTAGTTCACTAACCAAGACATTATGCCAAAAGATAATATAAATTGATGCTTCTTGATTTGCCTGTGCTGGTTTCGTTCCGACATGAGCCAAGCATATTTTTTTAATCAAATGTTTCCCAAAACAGACATCATTGCAACACAAGTCTTTATCAAGTAACGGAAAAGTGTTTATCCATACGACTATTAATATGTGTTTCACGTAAACTAGCCACAAAATGTTTTGACAACTGTCATATTCATTCGGCATTATTAGGCAAAAGTCTTTTAAAATTATCGTAGGTGTATCTAAACCGGCTCCTACAATGGTGTAATAAAACGCTATGTCGTGGGGTTTTTATAACCCGTGAACCTCGTTTTGCAAATCAATTCCAACCAATAGCGTTCAGGGGTGTGGAAATCCAAGTTTTTTTCCAATTGTCCACGTACGAGTGAAATCTAAAGATCAACTTGCCAAAATGCACTTGCCCAGACGTTCAGTACTCAAAACTAAACATTGAATACTGTGATATAAAATACATACCGTAAGTAATGATAAACTATTGACGCAGAGATAATTCATCGAAGCCTTGAGAAATTCACATTATTTAATTTAGCTATTATACATTTACAATGTAGTATTTTTTAGAAAACAATTATTACTTGTCCACCTACATGTGGAATGGAATTACTGACTTGTCCGCAAGCATAAATGTACGAGTCGGACACGCCGGGCATATGAATTTCAGACCCCTGGCATTGCCCTTTTAAACTAAAGACATTAATATAAGTCTTTAGTCCCTGGCCCAAGGATTCATGGAAGTAATGCCTCAAGGGATATTAGCTTTTTTCTTTAGATTTGAAATTCCATAGATTTTGATTTCCAGACAATTGCATCTATCATTATGTCAGTTATATTTGTTTGTGTCTATGTATGTCTATGGTCTTTGTCCTTTGAGATATCAACTCAATTACTTTTAGTCCCTAGAAACTTTAAGTGCCAAAATGACAATAATAATTATCATTCAGTATAGAACCTCAAATGCTTAAGTGACAGAAATAGTCATCATTCAGTTAAACAGTTCATCTATACCTAAATGTCTACATGTATGTATTGCAAAATATGGAATTTATTGCCTTTATAAGGCTGCAATACTAATATTGTAAGATAAGCATTATTTAAGGAATTGTGAGCTTTATTGTTAAGAAATTACAAGTATTGAAGTAAGCAATAATGTTGTAGATTTGCCTATTGAAAAACATAAACATGTACGTAATCTAAAAAAAACATAGGGTACATAATCGCTATCAATATTCAAAATACAGTATGACTACATGTATATATAGATACGAAATTCATGTGTGACAGATTGACATGCTGGTTATGTAACTATAGTAAATCACTTCTTTAACTAGTTAATATCTGGTTATCTGAAGGTAGAAATATGCAACAATAGCTTGCTAGATCTTAAATGTCAATGTGTCTGTCTTCGGTAAGAACAACTTATAAACCCCATCTGATCGTTAGTTTCGACAGAGAGCATAAGAACGTACTTTTATGTGAAATAAAGATGTTTTAATTCACACCAAACTTATCATCGCATTTTAAAGAGCATTAAGCTATAAAAATTAAAAGAGTACAAGTAAAGCTAATGCATTTGTTTAATTATTACCTTTGTTTTTTTGTTATGTACTCATATTTACCTTACCATTACACGCAGTGGCGAAATGCCATACTTGTCATTGTGAAAGACTTATTTATGCTTTCATAAACATATTTCGGTTCCACCAATTTAAACTTTTTATAAAGGTATAAACTCAGATTACTGTACATATCTTTCTTTGAAATGTGTTTCTCTTTTATCATATGTTATATCTTTTATTACCATGTGCTTCATATTCAAATACCAATCATGACAAGTGACATCTGTCCTTACAAAAGATGCAGTTTTGGCATGTTCTGATGTGACATAATAATAAAAATTATTATTATTATTTGACATAGTGTACACATAGTTAGAACATACAAACACAAATATCACAGACATCATGATGTAGTAACTATGTATTGCACACCCACCAACACCAGAGATAACTAAAAAATGACAAGCCCTTATTTCCATTGTGGTCCCTCATCAATACTAAGAGTGAAACTGTATATCTAAACAATTACAAAAAGGGTAAAACACTAAGTCTTGTAGACGAACTAACCATTACATAAATCAAATGAAAGTTTTCTTGTCACAAGAAGAAACAATGAGTTGTTTAAGGCATCAGACGAAACAAATACAACATTATTTGTCTCAGTCTCTATTGTCCTATATTATATGAACTCTGTCAGTCGTCCCTACAAGTTAATACAACAATTATTAATTTACGTCATTATGCTTCACCATATTATGTTTATTACAATTACAACGTGTAGAAACTCATCATCATTAGGTATTAAGATCAAAGTCTCTACTATTACAGTGAGTAGGTCGACTGACCATCGCAGCAAAAAAAGTCTTTGTTTTGCTTGAATTCAAGGGTCCTTCCGCTCCATCAGGATATATTATGTGCAGACGATTGAAGAGTGGTGTAGAACTACATATACATGTTTATACATACATGATACCATATTGTTTTATCTTACTTGTAGGGACGGTACATGACTACTTTATTGTCAAGATTTTATACATAGTTGATAACCTGAATTAACTAGCTGATAAGATAAAGTTGACATAAGTTCAAAACAGTTTATATATCGAGTTGTACTCCTGCTATTGATTCTTTTTTAAGGTAACAAGTTTAAATGATGGCAGAAGGTGGAAGAAATGTTCCACTGTGTGATATATGTTGCAAGGACAATACTCAAGCTATAAAATATTGTAAGATTTGTATACAAAGATTGTGTAAGGATTGTTCTGTTGTTCATGGTAGAGGAAGATTAACCACGTCTCATAATCTTTTGGATATAAAAGGAAAGTCATTCAGTAATGAGGTACTAGACAACATATGGAAGTTATATGAGTGTCCAAAGCATCCTGGGAGAAGTGTTGAATACATATGTAAGTTCCATGATGAAGTTTGTTGCTCTGAATGTGCAATCTCGACTCACTCTAACTGTGAAGGTTTTAGTCTTCTATCTGACGAATGCACCAATAGAGATGATGACAGTTCAACATTAAGTGAACTTACTGAATTTGATGTACAAAGAAAATCTTTATTTTCAAGTGAAGAAGAAAACGAAGTTGTTCTGTCTAAATCCAAGCAATGCATCGAACAAGAATTGGATGAAATTCAAATAAAATTTCAAAAAGCCGTCAAAGAGCTAAAATTACGAGTACGGAAAAATTTGTCTGTAAAATATGACAGCCAATCGGAAAGCCGTTTGTTAAGTGTTAGTAATATAACTAAACTAGATGGGAAGATTACGACTTTAAAGAATGAAGCACAATGTATGGTTGATAAAGAAGATCCTGTATTGTGTTACCTCTATGACCGACAACATCGCAGATCAAAGACACTTGGCTCATTTCGTAGTAACCTCTCAGAAGTCTCTGACAATGTGAAATATCGCGATTTAAAGTTAGCAAATCTACAGTCCGTTGATGAAATTTGTGATTCGATTAGACGTTGTTTAGAAGTAAAAGAAATCATTGAAACGAAGTATTTTGAATTTGGCCAGTCATCGGGATCAGATTCCGATGACTTTGGTGTGTCGATGAGAGCTGTTAAATCGAACTTCAGTTTTGAAATTGGAGACGCAAATTATGTTGCATGTGTTTGGGTTAGTGACTTCATTGTAACTGCCAGTAATGTAAAGAATGAGTTGATTATGTTAGATCCGCTGAAACAAACTATATTACATACCATGAATTGTGGAAAGCATCCTTCGTCGATGGTAGCTAATGATAAATCGAATATTGCGGTTTGTTATGATACTAAAGAAATTGACTTATTTAGGATTCAAGATAAACAATTAAAGCATGACAGAAAGATAGAATTGGATATTAACGTTTTAGCTGTCACTGCCGATAAAAGCAACAAAAGATTGATATGTTTATCACCAAAAGCCAAACAGATTGCTTTTGTACCTTTACGCAAAGCGTCGGACAGTGTCAATTCAGTAGTCAAGGTGGAACTTGGTGAACTTGATGATTCGTATGACATAGAATTCGACGAAAAGGTGAATAAAATATTCGTGGCAAGTCCTTTTCATCATGAAGTATTATCATTTGTCGTTACTGGTGCGGATTCAACTAAGATTTCAGTGTCATCAAAAGTTACCGTGAACTCTCCTGTCGCCATTACGGTGGACAAAAAGGGTTCAGTATATGTTGTAAATACAGAGGGACACTGTATACAACAATACAATAGAAATTTGGTGCTTATTAATAACATTCTTACAGAAACTTTAAAATCCTCTGACCCATGTTGTTTGGCTTTCAATGAAGATGGGACAAGGTTTGTGGTAATAGAACGTGGAGCTAAAACTTTGGTCAAAGTTTACAGTTTTAAATAACTGCTGGATCATCTATCAGTATACATAGTGATCAAGATAATTATATTCTATATATTTTTTAGTATATTCTGTAATTTTATCTGTAACACAGTCCGGAATACGTTTGCGAATCCGGAAATCTTGCAAACTTACTTTTTTTATTTTTCATCCGATTAATTTCAAATTTTCAATAAATGTAGATCTACACATGGGCATAACACCAGTAAACTTTCATCCAGATATCTTTACTAGAAATATGTTTAATTTCAAGTCAAAAGTAAAAATTCCCATGGGAATCAGCAAATTCCCATGGGAGAATGGCTCTCCCATGGGAATCCCATTTAGAATGTGGGAATTTTCTCCCATGGGAGAATTCTCCCATTTCTATTTCCATTAATAAAGGTCACAACAAGGTAAAAAATACAGATTTGGCATCATACTGATGTTCTAAACAAGAATGTGAAAAAAATATTAAAAAAGTCCAAAAATAATAAATTCCCATTTTTTAGAATGGGAGAATTCTCCCGTGGGAGAAATCCCATATTTCAGAATGGGAGAATTCTCCCGTGGGAGAAATCCCATATCGCATGTGGGAGAATTCTCCCGTGGGAGAAATCCCATTTTCAAAATGGGAGAATTCTCTCGTGGGAGAAATCCAATTTTTCAATGGTAGAATATTCGCAATGAAAAACTATTGCAAAGATATAAGGGAAACTTGATATTGGGCTGAAGTTTCAAAAGACGGCTTGTATTTTTTTTAATGATTTCAAAGTCTAAAATAGTAAATGCTTACAGTTGATTCTTTTTCATTTCTTAAATGAAGTTTTCATTTAAAAAATACAATACTTAATGATTTTTTGGTTGTAAATATATTACATAAATGTAAATTTGTTAACCTGCTTCTATGAATACATTTTGTAGATGAGCATAATGCGATAACTTGAATACAGACTTCCCTAGATTTTAAATTTCATAAAAAATAAGGAGTAGATAACACTATTATTCTATCACTTATACCACTCATCAACTTAACCCACTAGCCTGACTTCAGGACTAGCATACATTGATACAGGCTTGTAAAATCTACTTGATGAATACAATTTGGATAGCTGATAATTTTGCCTTGAACTTCATAACATTTAAAATACACCTAGTGTTCGAAAAAAAATTAAGTTGGCAGTCATCAACTTAACCCACAAGCCTGACCCCAGGACTAGCATACATAAATACTGGCTGGTAAAGTCTACTTGATTCATACAATAGGGTTAGCTAATAATTTTGCCTTAAACTTTATAACATTAATAATGGACCGTGTGCTCGAGAAATCAAAGATGGCAGTCATCAAACCAACTAGTCTGACCCCAGGACTAGCATACATAATGTGGATACATGCTTGTAAAATCTACTTGATAAATACAATTGGGCTAGCTGATAATTTTGCCTTGAACTTTAAAACATTAATTAAAGACCTAGTGCTTGAGAAAATTAAAAATGGCAGTCATCAACTTAACCCACTAGCCTGACCCCAGGACTAGCTTTCATAGATAAATTCTTGTGAAATCTACTTGATTCACACAATCAGGCTAGCTGAAAATTTTGCTTTGAACTTCATAACATAAATAATAGACCAAGCGCTTGAGAAAATTAAAAAGGGCAGTCATCAGCTTAATCCACTAGCCTGACCCCAGGACTAGGATACATAGATACAGGCTTGTGAAATCTACTTGATCATACAATCAATCTAGCTAATTATTTTGCCTTGAACTTCATAACATTAATAATTGATCTAGTGCTCAAGATAATTAAAGATAACAGTCATCAACTTAACCAACCAGCCTGACCTCAGAACTAGCATACATAGATACAGGCTTGTTAAATCTACTTGATCATACAATCAAGCTAGCTAATAATTTTGCCTTGAACTTTATAACATTAATAATGGATCGAGTGCTCGAGAAAATTTAAGATGACAGTCATCTACTTTACCAACTAGTCTGACCCCAGGACAAGCTTACATACAGGCTTGTGAAATCTACTTTATTCATACAATCGGGCTAGCTAATAATTTTGCCTTGAACTTCATAACATAATCAATGGACCTGCTTGAGAAAATTTAAGATGGCAGTCATCAACTTAACCCACTAGCCTGACCCCAGGACTAGCATACATAGATACAGGCTTGGGAAATCTACTTGATTCATACGATCAAGCTAACTACCGCTAATAATTTTGCCTTGAACTTCATAACATTATTAATGGACCTAGTGCCAGAAAAAAATTAAGATGGCAGTCATCAACTTAACCCACTTGCCTAACCCCAGGACTAGCATACATAGATACAGGAATTATTGAAAACCAAATACATATTTTTTCTCAGGTAATTTTGCATAATAACTCCCTACAAGATTAGTCTTCACCTTAACTATAACTAGCCCACTAGTAGCATGATTATTCTGGCTAGTGCTTGAATTAACTTAAGGCAATGTTTGTAAATTTCTCCTTTAAATGTACTAGATAGATAGATTTATTTGTGATGCTTTTACAATTTTTACAGATGATACAAATATTTAATAATAACATAATAACAAGAATATGACATAAGATATCACAGCAATGAATGAAGATATTAGTACAAGTATAGATTGCATCACAGGATAGCCCATAAAGTCCTAGGACTTAATTCCAATGGGGTCCTTTGCCCTAAATCATGAAATATTAAAGTAGGAAAAATACACAAATATATCTACCTAGGTTATGGTAATAAAAATAGATTAAAAAACATCAACATAGTACATATATATATATAAAATCACTGACATAATTAAAAATAAATAAAATCTGATTTATCAACACTGAACATTTGTTCACTTAAGTAATTTTTAACTGCTACTTTAAATGATTTAGTATTTTTCATAATCTTAATTTCATATGGTAATTTGTTCCAATCTTTAATAGCATTATAAAAGAATGTTTTCTTGGTATAAGAATTGATATGGGGTATAAAATAATTATATTTATTTCTACTTTGATGGGTATGTAGTGTTGATGTTAATACAAAATTTTCTTTCATGTATGATGGACTATTATCATTAAAAATTTTATGAACATGGTTTAGTCTTAGAAATTTTACTCTGTTTTCAACATTTAGAAATCCATTATTTGTAAAATCTGTAACTTGTAAAGATGTTCTAAAAGTATATCCATTAATATATCTTATTACTTTATTTTGAACAATTTGTAATTTTTTCTTCATAGAAACAGTAAGATCTTCATACCATGATGAAGAAGCATAATCGAAATGACTTTGTATCAAAGAATTGCAAAGTAATAGTCTTGTTTTCTTATTTAAATAGTTATTGTGCCTGTATAAAAATTTAAGCCTGGAATTTGCCTTTTGTACAATGTTATTAAAAATAGTAATAGCAGAAAAATCATTTTCTAAAAAACTTCCAAGATATTTAACTGATTTTGATGATTTTATTAACTGATCGTCACATTGAATGCCAAAGTTTTCTGTATTAGAAACTTTTTTCTTTGGACCAAATAAAATACATTCCGTTTTCCCTAGATGCAATGATAACTTATTGTCGACAAGCCATTTGCTACAATTTTTCAGCTCAGTGCTTAATGTATTACTAATAACAGACGGATCTTTATGTGAAAAAAGTATGGCACTGTCATCAGCATATAGTATTAACTTACATTTATCACTTATGCTGGTACACATGTCATTAATATAACATAAAAACAGTAAAGGACCTAAGATACTTCCCTGAGGAACTCCACAGGTAATATCATTAAAATCAGACATGGTATTATTTATCATAACAGATTGTTTACGACCTTTTAAGTAGGATTTGAACCACTCCACCGATCCCACACCCATAGCTTGTAATTTTTTACATAAAATATCATGGTCGACTGTGTCGAATGCTTTTTGTAAGTCTAGCATAATCATTCCTGTGAACAAGCCTTTTGATGACTGAATTTTAATATGATCTGTTAAATGTATAAGGCACGAGTCAGTGGAATATTTAGACCTGAAACCACTCTGAAATTCATACAGTAGTCCTTGATAATTTAGATAAGATTCAAGTTGAGTATATACAGCTTTTTCTAAGATCTTGGAAACAATAGATAGAATACTAACAGGTCTATAGTTTGAGACATCTAATCTATTATTCTTTTTGAACAATGGTTTGACCTTAGCACTCTTTAACTCTACAGGTACTTCATTATTTGTTATGGAACTATTAATTAAAAATGTTATAGGAATCTTTAAAAAACATGCAGCATCTTTTAAAAACTTTGCAGGAATGCCATCTAGGCCCATACTTTTAGAACAATTTAGAGAGCACAATTGCTCGTAAACAAACTTTTCATTCACAGTCTTTAATCTAAATATATTACCATTTTGGTTTCTACTCATGTAAAACTGTTTAAAATATTGAGATACAGTGTCATACAAATGATAAGGAGATGGTAATTTTGAAACGAGAAAAGAAGCAACATTTGTAAAAAAATTATTAAAATGATTTGCTATATTTGTAGCCTCAAAACACTTCTGGCCATCTATATTCAGAATAATATTAGAAGATTTTTTGGTTTTATTTTTATAGCCAAGTTTGCTCAGCTCAGACCATAGTTTTTTTGAATCATTTTTGCTGTCTAAAAGCTTGCTGGAAACATATTCAGCTTTTGCATTTTTAACTTCTCTTTGAACAAGGTTACGATAAAAACAATATTTCGAATGTAAATCTTTGTCTTTGTGCTTTTTGAATTTTGCCAAAAATGAATCGCGCATTTTCATCAGACTTAAAATATGAGAGTTTATCCATGGTTCACTCCTTTGTTTTATTCTTACTTCTTTGATTGGAGCAACTTTATCTAAAACATTTAAAAACAGACTTTTAAAAATGTGCCATTGGTCTTCAACACTCTTGGCAAAAAACATAGGTGACCAATCACAAGATTTTAATTCATTGACAAAATATTCAGCTGAATAACGTTTCATTTATCGAACCTTAGCATAATTATGATCATTGAAAACAGTTTTTTGGGATTTTCTAGTACAAAAAACAGGTAAATGGTCACTAAGACCCACTGGTAAAGTGCCAGATTCAATAATTTTTTCAGGATGGTTTGAGATAATCAGATCTAATAAAGTAGATGAAGTATCAGAGATACGTGTAGGGGAGGTAATAATCTGCTTCAACCCAAAAAAATTCAAAATACTTACAAAACTTTTATATAATGCATGTTTCTTGTCCATGAGACAAATATTAAAATCACCAAAAATGTACCATTCATTTTCAGGCCTGAGCATTTTCAAGATAGGTTCAAATAATTCAAGAAAATTAGATTGAGTGGGAGGCCTATAACACGACCCAATAAGAATTGGCTTACTTCTAGGAAGAAATATCTCAACCCATACAGCTTCAACATTATCTTTTACAAGATCATTTCTTTCAGAAAATGCAAATTTATCATTGATGTATATACAAACGCCTCCACCATGCCTATTACGATCTTTTCGAACAATACTATATCCATCAATTAGTACTTCATTATCACTAACAGAAGAGTCTAACCAAGACTCTGTAATAGCAATGCAGGTAAAATTGTGTAACATTGCAAGATGCCTCAATTCAGATATTTTGGATGAAATAGATCTTGCATTAAAATGTATAAACTAGAAGCCTACTATTTACACAAGTAAGACAAACCTGATTTTGTTTGTAAAAAAATCAATTCAAATCAGTAGTTCACTATTGTGACTGTGGACACTTAATAAAACATAATCATGATAAATTTACAAAATATATTTAACAGAATTTAAGTTGAGGTAATGAAATAGTCAAATGATTCAATTATAAAATGTAATAAAAAAGATAAATGCTGTGGATTGTTGAGCTAGTGGCAATCTGACCCTAACCGTGATTCATGTGTACCAATTCACGAATTGAACTATTATTCAGTTGTTAATGGAGAAGCATACAGGAATTCATGTTATAAAAAAACAAGTGAAGAATTACAGAAGCTTTTACTGTATGGAAATCCATGTACTTCAAACGTTTCAATTACTAGGAGTGTCGGGGGCATTTCAGTGATAATATTTTAGTTTATAAGTGTATCAATCAAGTGCTTCTATTGTTTCAGACAAGAAAAAATGTTTTATTTAGTATATATTTGTAGAGAGGGCAATGCAGATAATATTTACACTCTACAGGTGACATTATCACTATAGTTCACTGAACAAATTCAATTTTATCTATATACATATCAGTATACATTTTACTTTATTCTAGTTTCATCAGAAAAAATAATTATACATAATAGCATAATATAATATTCTGCTAAGTTTGTGAGAGCAAGTTCTGTTTTTCATATACACATATTGGCTAACAGTCTAATCATCATAGGGTTTATCTAACAATAAGTTAAATAAATATAGTAGCTAAAATAAGACTAAACTATGGCTTTATCTTTAAATAAGATCTACTCTCTGACATTATATTACACAGTCTGTATATCTATACATTGTATTAAACAATTAGTCTTAATTGCTTATCTCATCTAAGATCTGTAGCTATATATAGACTGTTGAACCTGGGATATCAGCTGGTTGCCATAGTAACAATTTTGACAGCTTCTTCTTTCATTGGTTAATTGATTAGATTTATTATTAGTAATTTACAATTCTGTTCAATTTGATATACAGCATTTAAGATTTACACCAAACTTATTTTGAAAAAAAAAGCAAAAACATAATACTAGTTATTTTATGATAATGTGTATTTAATGGCGTATGTACTATGTAGTTGTAAAAAATATTCAATAGTGAAAAAAATGAGACAATGCAAAAAAGAAATTCAATTAATTCTCTACATCTACTGAAACTATAATAATAGTCATCTATGAGCAATCACTGAATTATAAATGAAAAAAGAAAATACATGAATATATATATTTCAATAATATTTCTAGTATTTTTAATCATTCTCAGATATCATAAGATATTTAAGTTGTCTGCTGTGTAACTCATATAAAATGCGAAAAATATATACAGTAATATTCTGTATTTTTGCTCATCAAATACATGTATTGAAAATAATAAGCATGTATATTATTCACATGAATGTATAATTTTCCTATTAGACTGGTAGATTTTTTAGCCTTAAAATGTATATGTATCATAATAAACACATTCTTACAAAACAACATCTCTTATCAGATCTTTTCTATGCTAGTCATATAGTCTGTATCTATATACATGTATATAGTCTATATCAAAGTTTAAATGATGCTTACTTTTCTATAATTTGGCACAGGTCCAAGTTATAAAAATCCATATATGGAGAGTAGTGGACTTTAACCACTGATATAAAATATTAGTTGGATAGTTGCTAAATTAACTGCAGATTTTCCAATACATTTGATTTAGTTGTAAGCCAGAAGATTATTTGACAATATACATACAAATTATTATCATTATTTGGTTCATAATGCTTTTGTTTATTTGTTTTGAATGCACTGATCATAAATCTAGTGATAATTTTAAAATGAGTTAATAATTAGGTACATTAGATCTACTTTTAATGCCTTAAATGAAATATAATAATTGTAGAATTGACATTGATTTACAAATACATGAGTGAAAGTTAAACGTTTTGAAAATACTGAAAACCTACTTTCAAAATACTGAAAGACAGATTTCATATAAATTTTATAGAGTAATTTATCTTAAAATACTGAAATCAGTATAAATATTGAAAACTTTCAACCATGCAAATATGTAATGTATTTTTTAAAGACTAAAACATTATTAAAAATAATATTTGAAATAGTGCCAAACTACTCCATAATTTATAAAGATTCTTTACGGACTCGGATATATACATTTTTAGGCCTCCATAATAAACTGCTCTATGAAAACATGTACATGTTATTTGTATTGTCAGAATTTTCCCTTGGATATCATAGTGTAACTATAGATCTCAGCCAATCAGCACCCAGTAAAAACTAACAGTGTATATAATATCTAACAAAACTGTCCCTTTCAATGCAGGACCCCTAGTGTGAATGTTATCTAGTCTGATAAGAGGGTTATATATGTGTAACAAGGTTTATACAAAAAATCAGACTTTTGGAAAACGATAAAATTAAATTAGGATCTATATAAATATGTCTTAACTTTTGGGATTTATATAAAAAATCTTAACTTTAAGTTTATTTCTTTACTAACTATATTTTATATATGCTTACTTAATAAAATTCAATTGTTTAAACATATTTACCTTATCAAGTCAATAGAAGATATCTTATCAATATAATCTTAGTTAAAAATACCATCTGGCTTTGTTAGACAAAATCTGTATTGAATGATACACAACAAGTAAACATTTACTACATGATTAATTGAAAACCCAAAGTATTATTCTTTCAAAATGATTAATTTCATTGGATAATTTTTATTGACATGCCCCAAATATATTTCTTATAAAATTAATTATACAATTACTGATTATAGAGAACACATAGATATGATACTTTGAAAGAGAGCAAACTATTAAAATTTTGGTGCTGTTTAAACTATACTAATTTGATTTTTATTACATGTTATATATGTAACTTGTTACAAACTATTGAAAAGAACTTTACAAATAATAAAAGCGAAAATACTGAAAAAAAGATAATCCATCAGAAATTATTGAACAACCCTTTTCGATCAATCATCGATTATATAATCGAAACATTTACTCATTTTCATTTGGGATTTCCCAAAATATATTATATGACCATACATTGCAATGGTTTAAGTGCTTTTGTTTCATATAATAAAATATTAAAATCATGCATAATAAACTTATAATTTTTGGTTCAGTGGCTGTTTATGTTTAATAATAAAATTAATTTTCGGACATTATCAGTACCAAAAACAGTGTAGAAAAGGAGCTATATATTGTCCAATACTGGCAAATATTCCATGTTGCTGACCAAGAATAATTATAAACACTTATCTCAATGATGTACAATAGTTTTAAGTAGTAGTAAAATGTATCCATCATGATTTAATTAAAAAGAGCTACATTCAACCTATATAATGTATATTGAGTGACACAAACATGTAACAATGTTATCACGAAATAAGATATTATATGTAAGATAATGCAGGCGCGTAGGAGCAGCGGGTCACCTGCATCCCCAATATTCTGGCAAGCAGGGCACAAGTTAATTTTTCATGATACATATAGGACATATTGAGGTATTTATTGATCTGAGGTGATGCCACCATCTTTCATTATGTTGTAAATGACAAAGCACAGAATACAAACATGTAAAGACAGGCTGCAAATATAAAGGACCATTCCTATGCATGCTCAATCCTCTGTGCCTGTCCCATATTAAACCAAAAGTACAGTGAACTCCACAGTTCTGGGTCAGTATTGAAACAAACAAGGCGTGTCTCTTTAAAACGAAAGTTGTGGGAATCAAACCTGCATAAATTGATAAACAAATACTTCAACGTTACCATGCTATAATAAATCAATAGTGTTTATTCGCTTGTAATTTTGTACAATTTTTGAAATTGCATGTTGCAAATTTTAAAGTCATTCAGAACGTCCTCAGCCGTTCGCTACAAATAACCTCGGACATATTTAGGCGCCATTTTGAAACTATGTAAACAAATACACGATCGTTTAGGCAATAAGTGAAGTTCCGTTTTTAATCTTAAATCGCTGTTTTTTTTTTAATGAACAAATGGACAAAACGTTCACATACTTTGGCATTGTTTGGGAAAGATGCTGCTTAGTGTTTCATGACAAAGACTTCCGGTAGAGAAAGGTTAACATGGAAAGTTTTGTAACAGTAGCCAAGTGGTTAGTGTACATGCCTTAACTATCATATAATCAATATATTGCATTATAAAGGAATCATCTGTACAATTATAAAAGTGACCCGGAAATGCTGATGGCCGGGAACTGTCGAGTTCACTGTATGTTCATCATGTTCATGACTGTTGATGAGTTTCAATGTAAATAATGCTCTCTTTTTAGACAAAATGACACATCCAGAATAGAATATATTGAAATAGTCAGACATAAAACTATTTAACTATTATAATTAATTTACCTTCATGGTCCCGTCAGGTTTCACTGTATCATATGTTAACTGTATCTTGTAACTGTAAGGCTTATTTCTATGTTAAACTTAGTCTATATAGTTTGTAGATAACATTGGCTTCACCCATAGATCTTGACAGGTGCACTAGGATAATAATTACAATGCATCATGTCTGGTCTATGAATTTCACCAAGATATTTCAGATCATTCCCTATTTCTCATGGCTTTTTTGTCAAACCGCCAGTCCGAAATTTGTCATTACTATCGTTCATGTAAACAACTGTTTGTATCCATTTTTTAACTTTGACAGTTGGTCACGCATATTATCTTCGATTTCAATCAGTACTATGTATGGTCATTCCCATTTCTGCCAAGTTTCAGTAATTTATTCCAATTATTTACTGTGATATTAACGATTTTCCAGCAAGAAATGTTACAAGTTGAACGACCATCACTTATTAAAAATAATACTGTTTCCGGTTCGTTGCTATTAACTACGCAGTTCTATTAGACGGATCTACATTTTAAATCTACGGACATTTTAGTATTTTACTGATTTCTTGAATCTACTGAATCGTTGTCGTCATGCAAGATGCAAAAAAGTAAAATTAATTTCTTTTATAATGTTTAAATAATAAGACAAACCCTTAAATTAACGTCAATAAAAGCACAAGAGGATCCAGGGGGACCGGACCCGGTGTATGCCAAGGTTTTTTCTATCGATCGTAAAATATGATATATAGCCTAGGGGCGACTCCTATGAATACATAGGGGGATCCAGGATTTCTGGTTTGAAGGGGCGGAAATTCTAGTTGGAGGGGCGTAAAATGAATAAGCAGAATGGGTTCCAAGGGGCCGTAAGTGCCGCGAATGGTCCAGGGGAAAACCCTGACCAGGGACCCGGTGACCGGCAGCCCCGGAAATTCCTTAGTTTTTTGGGTTATTTCTAAAGGATTCAGGCGCATATTCCGAGCTTCGACTATCCTTTTCCAAAGTATAGAATATAAATCATCTAGATAATTATTTCATGTAATCAGGAATAGTAGATCTATGATATTTTCTAAAAGCTGCTGAATCATGTTAAATTCTTACAATAATGAAAGGAATTGTTTTATAATGTATGCTATGTTGCACGCGTAGCGTGCGAAAAAAATCGACATGTACATATATATTTCTTATAAATATCATATTTAATGATAGAAAAAAACTTAGCTTGGGCAATTTTAGGGGGGCGTACGCCGGGTCCGCCCCCAGCCTGGATGGATCACCTATGGAATATTTAATTCACTGCATGATTTTGTAAACTCTACCTTTTTTTGAAAATATTATTTTTCTTGGTAAAGGGTTGGATTCAAGGGGGCGGAGTTGCGTTGTAGCAACACATTGTATAAGTCGCATCTTATCGGTCAGTCAACCCATATACTTATCTTTCCTGGATGATAAGAATTTCACTGTTGACATAAGCACATACTCAGTAACTGAGTCAGTGACTGACAACTAGCTGCCTGACATGGTTTAGAATCAGCTAGGAGAATAGTGGTAGAAATAATTTCTTGAACAAACTCTGCGCAAGTATGTATGCCCCATTCGAGAATCAGACGGAATGTTTAAAACACTGCTGAAAAAGTTTTTAGTAACTGATTCAACTAACTTTTTTCCAGTCAATTATCTAACACCAAAACAATACTTGTAAACATGCTCTTACTAAGAAAGTGCCAACTATAAATGAAAAAGAAAAGGCATCCATTTGTCGATTTCTAAATGTATCAAACACAGTTTTTGGGTAACGTAGGGTATTTTCAACTATCTATAACATAATCTAAAACAATGTTTTTTTTGCTATACATGTATTTGATTTTAATGGATCATTCTAGTTTATAAAAAGGCTGTAGAAGTCTTTTCAACTTTGCAGCGTAATTTAATCATAAAATGCAGTCAAATAATAAAAAAACGGCAATATCTAGTCATTAAATAACAGTTCCCTTATAATTCTTTATACAATATGCAAATTCTAATATAATAGGAAATCCCATTTTCAGTATGGGAGAATTCTCCCATGGGAGAAATCCCATTTATAAAATGGGAGAATTCTCCCATGGGAGAAATCCCATATTCAGAAATGGGAGAATTCTCCCATGGGAGAATTTTCCCATTTTTAATATGGGAGAATTCTTAAATGGTGTTTAAATGCTTTAAAAGTGACAAACTATTCATTTTTTCTTTAGAATCATGTTATGTACATATAGATCTATCCAATTCTATCTCTAAATGTTAGTTTGGATGAATTTGAAAAAAATGGGAATTTTCTCCCATATTTGTAAATGGGAGAAAATTCCCATTTTTCTCCCATAAAAATCCCATGGGAGAGTCATTCTCCCATGGGAATTTGTCGATTCCCATGGGAATTTTGACTTTTGACTTGAAATTTATCATATTTCTAGTAAAGATATCTGGATGAAAGTTTACTGGTGTTATGCCCATGCGTAGATCTACATTTATTAAAAATTTGAAATAAATCGGATGAAAAATAAAAAAAGTAAGTTTGCAAGATTTCTGGATTCGCAAACGTATTCCGGACTGTGTTCTGTACATATTAATGCTTTGATATGATTTAGGTTGGTGATACTCTGATTACGACAATATCCGTCTACACTTAGTTTGTTCACACTCTATCATACACATTTTTGCTCCGATTGTCACGACAAGTGGTCAGAACGTGTGTCCCAGTAATTACTCGGACGAGTTCGAATATTAGTTATCTGGGGTTAAAAACTAAGTCACAGTTACGAAAAACAGGAAAATCTTGTCCAGACAGTAAAATGTTATTGTTGGTGATACTCTGATTACGACAATATAGTTTGATACTTAATTTGAGTAATGTTTGTATAATCAAAGCACTGAAAGCTTCAAATATGTTGTAGTTCGATAGTTGTAGGGGAGTACTCGTGCTCGACGTGTATAGGACTGTTATAAATAAAATTCATGTATGTTATAGAAATCAATTTTCATAAATGTCTGTAATTGCAGACCTCAGACGTCTAAGCTTGATCTGCACAACTATGTGTTATCCATGAGGTCCCGTTTTCATGCAGTAATAAATGCTAATAAAAGATAATGAAAGACACATGAGTAATCAATGTGACGTCATTAGAAAATAAAAGTGAAGTCATTACTAACATTAAGATAGTTACACTGAACAGTTTTCATGTTGAAAAACAAATTGTGATAGACTTTTGTGTTTTTATTTGTTATTTTCTTTGTTACATTGTAAGTGGATTATAACTGGATGGAATTTGTGACTTATACTTTGACTCTTATTAAATAAATGTTGTGAAACAATCGTCTTTATTTTTGTTTTCCCTTTTTTTATATATAATTTTTAGATCACTTGAGCTTGGTCAGAGTGAGCTATTAGGATCGATGAAAGTCCGACCTCCGTCGTCCGTCCACCCTTAGTTTGTTAACACTCTAGCAGACACATTTTTGTTCCGATTGTCACGACAATTGGTCAGAACGTATGTCCCAGTAATTACTTGGACGAGTTTGAATATGGGTTATCTGAGGTTAAAAACTAGGTCACAGTTACGAAAACCCGAAAAATCTTGTCTAGACAGTAAAATGTTATTTGTAGTTGGACTTCAAAATTACTAGACACAAATGTTTACTATGAGAAGGCGATGTGTCACGTACCAAACCCAGGCCTGTTGTTCCAAGGTCAATGTTATTGTAACTAAAAATGGAATTTACTTGTCTAGGCTGTAAATTGGTTATTTCTAATTGGATTAAAAAATAACAATATTCAAAACATCAAGACTTTGGGTCGTTTACAATAGACATGCCTGTAGGTCCAAGATCAAGGTTACTGTAACTAAAATAGAATGTTTTCTGCTGCATAAGTCTCGCACGCATTTACCAGATCTGTAACAACTTTGTTAAAGCAGTTTTACTCAGGTGAGAAAAGAGGGTCATCATTGCCCTCTTGTTTAGATAGTAGTTGCAGTTGTCAGTAGTGAAATCAGCTTAAAATTCCACCATGTTGTAAAAACAATTGTTTTCTATTAATTTTGTTGTTGAATTTTACGCCGTAACAACACATTATAGATTTCAGGTGTTATATCACGGTGGTCAGTCAATCAGCTCACCGTTCTTGGGAAGGCTAAATCTCTAGAATTAGCTGTTAATCATCTATTAGGAACTTAATATGGTCACGGACGGACAACTACCCGACATGATTTAGAACCAGTAAAAAAGAGGAAAATGACCGTAGAAATTATTACATGACCAATGTAATGAATTGAACCCACGACTGCTTGATCAGCTAGCCAAGAGGCTCGAGTACAGGAGCAGTAGCTAAAGAACAACGCACTATAAAGAAGGACAGTTATTATTCTTATTTGTCAATTATTATACTTCAGTCAAAATATCTTCAGATATGTATAATATGAGAGACTTTCAAATGTTAATGATAAATTTGTCTATACACAAACACTCACCCTTCTAACAATCTTAGAAACTTACTCATATATAAATACATATATAGACTAAATTATATCTTACAACAGTCTAATTTCAGTATAAATATAATTATTTGAGCTACAATGTGGCCTTCTACTTAATGTGCAAACTAACATACAACATCTTGACCAAAAACGTTCCATGTAGCATCTTCTTAAAAGCATCGCTTCTTCTTTGGACTTGACTATAGCACCACAGCATGATAAAAAATGTACTATGGATAAACAACCATAATTATGATACACACGTGGGGAACACGTGGGGATCCTTTAGCAGAAAAAAACCACTTCCGAAATGCGGATAAGATTGGAATATCTACTATCATGCACGTTAGTTTAGAAGTACATGCACGTAATATACAGAATATATACATATTATTTACCCATGAAACCATGGACGAGCATGTATTAAAATGAAAACTGATTTAAATATCACAGATTAAGGGATATGATAAATTAATATTGCAAATCTATGTACAATATTTCACAACACTGGCATATGTTTATCAACTGTCAAAGAACTAATACTGCTAAATTCATATTAGTAATGTTTGGCAATCCATTGGAATAATAAGCTGACTTTTAATATCATTGAAACCTTATCTAGAGTTCATTTTAAACAGAAAACGAATCACCACGAAATTTCAAGTATCTTATATAACAAATTATACACTGATATAAAATAAACATCCTTGCATTGTTACCACATTTCTACAATGTTATTTAAAACCTTTTCAATCAATTTCCATTCAGAAACGCATATGTTCAAATATTCCCGTTGGATTCAGCAGATTATCTTTTTATTTAAATGTATCTACACATTTATTTAACATTGTACACTTTGATCCAGGTTTTAACTTTACGTCCTGCTACTATAAACCTAGTCCCATCTTCATTGAAAGCCATACAGCATGGATCAGTGGGGCTGCAATTTTCTGATACAAGTTTTTGAATAAACACTAAACTTCTATTGTACCGTTGTATACATGGTACCCCTTTACATGCAGTAACAACATATACTGAGCCCTTTTTGTCTACAGTAACTGCGAAAGGAGATTGTACGATAACCTTCGCACATAGTGAAATTTTAGTAAACCCCTCACCACCAACTTCAAATGACATTACCTTACCATGAAAATGATTTGCCACGTATATTTTATTCACTTTTTCGTCGTAATCTATATTATACGACTCATCAAGTTCATCGTGTGCCACCTTGACGACTGAATGGACACTATCCAGTGATTTGTCCAAAGGTACAAAAGCAATCTGTCTAGATGTTGGTGATAAACATATCAATATGTTGTGGCTTTTATCGACAGTGACGGCTAAAACTTTCAAATCCAAATGTATCTTTCTATCATGCTTCAAGTGTGTACCTTGAATCCTAAATATGTCAATTGTATTAGAGTAATAACAAACTGCAATGTTCATTTTATCAATAGCAACCATCGATGTAGGACGCATTTCACAATTAATGGTATGTATTATAGTTTGTTTCAGAGGGTCCAACATAATCAACTCATTTTTCACATTACTAGCAATTACTATGAATTCATTTGCCCAGACACATGAACAAACAACGTAGTCTGCGTCTCCAATTTCGAAACTGCAATTTGAGTCTACGAATCTCATCGACACGCCAAAGTCTTGGTCAGATTCTGATCCCGATAACTGACCAAATTCAAAGTACTTCGTTTCAACAAATTCTTGTACTTGCAAACTATCTCTAATCGAATCACAAATTTTATCTATAGACTGAAGATTGACAAGCTTTAAATCCCGACGTTTCACATTGTCAGACACTTCTGAGAGGTTACTACGAAACGAGCCAAGTGTCTTTGATCTGCGATGTTGTCGGTCATAGAGGTAACACAATACGGGATCTTCTTTATCAACCATACATTGTGCTTCATTCTTTAAAGTCGTAATCTTCCCATCTAGTTTAGTTATATTACTAACACTTAACAAACGGCTTTCCGATTGACTGTCATATTTCACAGATAACTCTTTCTGCACTCTTTGTTTTAGATCATTGATGGCGTACATAAATTCGATTTCAATTTCATTTAATTTCTGATCGATGAGATACTTTGATTTAGACAGAACATCTTGGTTTTCTTCTTCACTTGAAAATAAAGATTTTGTTTGTTCACCAAATTCAGTAAGTTTACTTAATGTTGAACTGTCATCATCTCTATTGGTGCATTCGTCAGATAGAAGACTAAGACCTTCACAGTGAGAGTGAGTCGAGATTGTGCAATCAGAACAACAAACTTCGTCATGGAACGTACATATGTATTTAACTCTTCTCCCAGGATGCTTTGGACACTCATATAACTTCCATATGTCATCAATTTCTTCCTTACTGAATGACTTTCCCTTTATATCCAAAAGATTATGAGACGTGGTAAATCTTCCTTTAGCATGGACAACAGAACACTCCTTACACAATCTTTGTATACAAATCTTACAATATTTTATAGCTTGAGTATTGTCCTTGCAACATATATCACACAGTGGAACATTTCTTCCACCTTCAGCCATTATTTAAACTTGTTGTACCTTAAAATGAAATAAAGAACAAATATAAATCACTACATATTAAATATTTCATTACATAATTACATGTACATCAAATTGTTCTTATCAGTTATTTGTTATCAACAATGTCCCAAATCAAGCTGTATTAATAGTCGGGCGTCATGTACCGTTGTTACGAATATGACAAAAATAATTTGTTTATTTATACAATATGGTATAATCATGTATGCTTTATATGTAAAGCTCTGCACCACGTTTCGATCTTTTCTAGAAATACTACAACAGTCAGACGACCAACTTAATCACTTCTCCTTGATCGGCCAACTCGTCAATACCAAAGCGTATAACCATTGAGTATCTAATATCATCGTAAATAGCAGCATATGTAGGTCCCAAAGATGGATTCGGAGTTAAACGTGATACCGACAATATTCACCAGTTGGACAGTCGATAACAGTAAAAAATAAATTGAACTATCAATTATTAACTCACCTTAATAACTGCAAATTTCCTTACGTTCGGCAAATGTAACACTGACTAGTTTCGTTTTCAAATCGAAACTAGAGTAAGTGTATACTTCGGTGTGTATCGATAAATTATCAAATTTAGTCAATAACTAGACTAATTGTTTAAGAAGAGTTTGATCCTGTGTGAATCAGTGTAAGAGTTTACATATAGCATTGATTCAATACAGTAGACATATTTCTATTATGGGCTTTCCATACACTTTTGGTAAGGTGTCCAACACCGGCTTTCACCTATGTTTTCTCAATTTATTTCCTCTTACACATGAAGAGTTCTAGTCACTATGACCTGCGATCCCTAACAGTACCCATTTACACCTAGGTGGATTGGAACAACTATAGGTAAATTCCTTACATATAGAAATGGCAGTGCTTCTAGTGGGGTTTAATCCAGGGACCTCTCGATCCCTAAGCGCTTCCTTCCATTTGACCGTCCCTCCTACTATTAATAAATAATTAATAAATTTTGGCTCAAAACCTTATCAAATGGCATTTAATAAAAAACAAGACACATATTAAAACAATATTTATTTATTTTCAAATTTCACATACATAGTTCATACCTTAATGTACTATATTTCAATGTAAAACCATGATATTAGAATATCATGTAAAATAACAATAATGATTAAAATATATTTTCACATGGCAATTGAAATAAATATATACAAAATTTCATGTAATAATACACCAATTGTAACTTATGGGTCGAAGGTAAAACACATTCAATCAAATACCAATAGTGACAATGGACAACATTTTTAAGGGTTTTTTTTTATTTAATAATAGGTCATGCTTATATAAATAACATATGATTACCAATCTACTACTCATATCATCAATAAAAAGTAATCTTAATAACGGTATACAAAAAATAAGATTTATTAATCAATTTTAGGCCAAAAAACTTTTGAGGCCTCAGTTGTTACTATATTTGTACCTAAAAATTGATTTACTGCTAAAACACTAACACTAAATACATCATCTTGATATTTTTTTATAAAAATATGATGTACGGGAACAATGGAGTTAACAGGGTATCAATAAATTTATATGTCAGGGAAACATACAATGTTCAATTCAAGATTCACTGCAAAAACATGTTTGATATTCTTTGTCAATCCCACTTTAATGCCATTGTTCTATACATAGTTATATATAGTGCTATTTAGTTTATTGCAAATATGAATAGTAAATATGTTTGCAATTAAAATTTAGAGAAAAAATGCGAGTGATTTTCTCATTTTGCAAGTTGAAATAAAATCAACTCACAAAAATTTGCAAGTCCAATTTTTTGTTAAATTCGAACCCTTGTTACACTACAATCAACATACATCACAAAAGGCAACTCAGGCAGTCCTGAAGCCAATATATAAATATACATTTTACAGTTAAGGTCCACTATAAAGACCATCTTTGTTACTGCATTATCATGCAATTTTTGATGATTCAAAATACCTAATTTAACAAGGAATAATATACATACTTAGACTCACTCTACGAAATTAGGTTATGAATGTGGTCGTCCAAAGAGACCATTTTAAGAGCAAGCACTATTTCTTATTTGCATAATTTTGGTTGCCCAAAAGAAATTGATTGTTGCCCGAACTAAAAAGTGGTTGTCTAGGGCAAACGAACACCGACTTATTTCATAGACTGCTGTTCAGCTAACAAAACAATCAATTTTGATAGTCCAAGAAGTGAACTTTAACTGTATTTTTGACTCAGGACTGTGTCATTCGCCTATGTACGGTACAAACACAACAAATTCTATATTATAAGGTCCATAAAAGTCTCGTTGATTAACCAAAAATAAATGCATAAAAAAATAGAACATTTAATACATACTCTTCCATCATCTACTTATTTCAACACAGTCACAATAACAATTATACAAAAATATCCTATAATAAGCTTTGCTAGTTTAAAAATAAACAATTATTGTTTTTCTAAAGAAAGTTTCAGTATATGACACAAGGGAAAATATATTTTAAATTAGCTGAATAATTAAAGAAATAATGTTCATTTAATTGCACTCATCTCTCTAATGACATCACAAAATATAAAATATCCCTAATCATTGAAAATGATCCCATTCACTGCTTTCATATGCAGTTTCATGGGATTGTATAGTCCAACAATATTAACCCAAGCTTGACATTTATGCAAGAATATATTAAACTCAGCAGTTACTGTCTATTTTAGTCTCCGTTAGTAAATCACACTTTATCGGAAGCTTTCAGCAAAATACACAGACAGAACAATTTTTTTTCAAGAAGAATAAATACTTTGAAACTGAGCCACAATATTCCGAACTAACGTGTTTTCCCCAAAACTGATGTGTCCAAAATTTTAAGTACAATAACATGCCATGGTTAATAAATTGAAACATTGTCACATAGGTTGTTATAAACATGAAGTGTGTAATTATTATAATAAGGTAGTTCAAGCTCATGTTAATATTGTCGCACTATACAGAAGTAGTTAAAAGGGTTGTATTTAACTTGTTTTGAACTTGACCTGTATTAAATCAATGTTGTCACAGAACACTATGTATATAATATATAAACAGCACATTGATTGCATACTTATAGAATAAGTCATTGACATAAATGAGATCCATTATATACATAGAAATAATAACAAGGAAATAAATATAAAAAACTTTCATACAACCTATCAAGTAGACCACAGGAAAAATTTGATGGTTGCAGGTTTGAACTGGACATTTTCAAACTGGGATTTTAACAAAATTATACAGGAGCAAGAGAGCAAATATGGAAAAGGTGAAGAGAAAGGGTACAATCATTAGATTAAAGTGGACCACAACAAAACAGGGTGGACTGTTCTTCTATCATGCCATAGAATACTCGGTACTACACATAAAACTTCTACAGTTCAAACTGTCTACTTTAATCATAATTGGAAAACATTACTTTTAACGACACCAGACAACGAACAATCCACCAAGCCACAATAGTTCATTCTGAGCAGTTCGTGATCGGATAAGCTAAAACAAAACAGTGTATATAAACAAGTTCACATGACTTTTTGTGCTCTAACTATTGGAAAACGTAAACTGCTTAAATCAGAATAGTAAGGTTTGGTTATCCATTGGATTAAAAGGCTAACTTGTGATATCAGTGAAACCTTAATTAATGTTCATTTTAAACACAAAATAGATGTATATGGAAACACCCGTACAGTGTAAAATTGTGTAATACGTGTAATTACTTGACGACTGAAATGACACTGCCCAATGACTTCTTTAAAGAAACAAAAGCTATCTGTCTATACATTGTACATGTTGTAGCTTTTGTCGACAGTGACAGCTAAATCTAACTCTATTCTTCTTCCATGCTTTAAATGTTGATCTTGATTCCTGGTTATGTCAATTATTTTAGTATCATAACAAACTGCGATAGGCATAGTTTCAATAGAAACCACCAATGAAGATTGCATTACACAATTCATAGTATATGACATAGATTGTTGCACAGGATCAAACATAATCAATTCATTCTTCACATTCGTCAAACCATGGATTGGTCAGACTCTGATCCCGACAACTGACCAAACTCAAAGTATTTCGTTTCAATGATTTCTTTTACTTGTAAACAATTTCTAATCGAATCACAAATTTCATCAATAGACTGTAAATTGACAAGCTTTAAATCTCGATATTTCACATTGTCACAGACTTCTGATAGAGTATTTCGAATCAAGCCAAGTGTCTTTGATCTGTGATGTCGTCGGTCATAAAGGTAACACAATACAGGATCTTCTTTATCAACCATACATTGTGCTTCGTTCTTAAATGTCGTTATCTTACCTTGAAGTTTAGTTATATTACTAACACTTAACAAACGGCTATCTGATTGACTGTCATATTTCACCGATAACTCTTTCTTTACCCTCAGTTTCAGTTCTTTTATTGCGTTTTGAAAGTTGATAAGCATTTTATTTAACTCTTGTTCGATGCGTTGCTTTGATTTTAACAGGACATTTTGGTTTACTTCTTCACTTGAAAGTAAAGATTTTGTTTGTTCATCAAATCGTTTTAGTTCAATTAACGTTGAACTGTAATCAGCTCTTCTGATACATTCCTCAGAAAGAAGACTGAAACCTTTACAGTGAGAGTGGGTCGAGACTACACATTCAGAGCAACATACTAAGTTATGGAACTTACATATGTATTCAACTCTTCTCCCACGATGCTTTTGACACTCGTATAACTTCCATATATTATCAATTACCTCCTTGCTGAATGACATTCCCTCTATATCACAAAGAGTATGAGACGTTGTTAATCTTCCTCTTTCATGAACAACAGAACAATCCTTACACAATCTTTGTATACAAATCTTACAATATCTTATAGCTTGAGTATTGTCCTTGCAACATGTATCACAATGTTGATCATTTGTCCCAACCTTAGCCATCCTTTAAACTTGTTTTACCTTTAAAATTAAATCAGAATTAAATATACATTACTACAGTACAATCTCCCTTGAGCAGCACCCACTGGTAGGGACTAAAATGTTGCTCTCCGGAGGTTATTGCCCATTTAAAAGCAATCCTGTTAGTAAGGGAAATATCGAAAGCTTTTGTTGTGCAGAGATTTTGTTCGGTAGACGGCCACTCTGTAGAGGTTATACTGTATATACAAAATATTTTGTTACTCAATTGCATTATCAGTTATGTTATTAAGGTTATCAACAATGTTCAAAATCAAGATAGAAGTATATTAATAATCTAGTACTGTTTATACGAATATTATAAAAATAATTTGTTGATTTATATCATATGGTATCGACATGATTGTTTACAAAATATATATAGCTCTACACCATGTGTCGACCATTCTCGAAATACTACAACGGTCAGTCGTCCAACTCAACGTGCCTGTAGATGCCTAGTTCTCCATACCTAAGGTTTCAAGTTCCATTCAGTTTCACATACCATCGTAAATAGCTGACAACTCTCCTACACGTTCTGCCAAGTAGTTATAAATTAAAGGGTGACTTCAGAAAGTATTTCACGACCAGGCTTGGCAAAAGTTTAGGTCCCCGTCATTGATTCGGACTTAAACACGCAACCAAAAAAGCGTACCAGTCGGACACCCTATAAAAGAACAATTTTAAACTGATCTAACCAACTTTTAACTCACCTTAATAGCTGAGAATATCCTAATCTTTGGCAAATGTAACCCTAGTTTCGTTTTCAAATCGAAACTTGTATACTTCGGTGTTTATCGATTAGTTATCAAATTTAGTCAATAGCTATTAGCTAGACTAGCTTAAGGTCTTCAGCGAACCCGTGTTTATACTGTTAATGAACGGGTACGCTGAAGATAAGTGTATGATAAAAGTCCACCAATAATGGCAGGGTCGGATCCAGGATTTTTTTCTAGGGGGGAGTCCAAACTTAAATAACCATTAAATCGAGAAAATTTGCTTCGTGCTACTTAAAAATTACTTACAGTCAAGAAATACTATATTGGACAGATACATTTATGAAATTCTAGGAGGGGGCCGGACCCCCCTAAACCCCCCCCCCCGCTGGATCCGCCTATGAATCGTGCCAGGAATTTGCCACGCTCGCATACATTCATCAAGTGTGCAATGAAGTAATCTGATAAATATCCCGATAAAAACAATGTCTTGTCTTTTACTTTGCCAACTTTCAATGTATAAAATACCCTTTCAGAACATAAAATACGTCAAAGTTTCCAATATGTCTAAAAATTCGGTACTCCACCGCCATCTTGGCAAAATGTTTGACCACGTGACGACGAGATCGATATTGAGGGTAATGAAAACAAAACCATGTGCTTCAAATAGTTTTGTTAAAAAAATTCATATAATGTTATAGTTTTCTTAAGTTTTATATAACGCTAACATCCGAGTATTTCGATTGATTCGAGATCTCACACAGCTTCAAAAGTCTGAATGACGATGAGAATGTATGTTTCACATAGTTCACTTAGATTACATAGAGTAAAAAAAATCACATATTTCCTAGCGAAATAGGCAATTTTATTTAATGCTTTGATATTTAATGACCGTTATGGTGTGAAAGGATGTTTAAATGATTGTTTTATTGAATAATTAATGCACACGATCTAATTACCAAATGGGTATTTGATAAATAAAACGGGGTTAAACGAATGGGTGCTATTCTGGTGAGGTTTCATAACGGGTATGGTCCGGTGGGGGGAATATCCCGGGAAACGGGACACGGTTTCCGGGATCGTATTAAATATATAGGGAAAACTACATTTGTATTGACTATTGTCATTAAAAGTGTTTAAAAGTTAACATTACTTTTAATATTGTATGTAATGATCGATTCGTTGATTAAAAAATAGATTTAAATATATATATATTATTCACTTGAAATGTAAAAAAAATACATTAAACGATATATATTTTGTATTTTTTTCTTCTTAACTATATAAATCAAACTTATTCAAAAAGCCAAACAAAAAATTTAAATAATAAAAATAAAAAGTTTAAACTTAATTTTTGCACGAATTGTAGTATCTAGTACGGGTGTTATTAATTGAGCATAAACCGATTTTACCGGCACCCTAATACCTAATCTCCACCAAAATCATTAAAATACAAAAAAACTATCATATCCATCAACTTTAAAAACACCATTTAAACTGTCAACATTTCAAACACAAGCATATCTTTAATAAAAGGCATGATATAATAAATAATTTATCCATGACACGAACAGCAAGTAGTCAATTTCTCGATTTACTGTATGTTTAATACGATCCCGGGTCCATGATTATCTGTAGGCGATCCCGGGATCCCCCCCCCAACCGTCTGAACTTTAATGCCGCATCTGACGAAAATCAAAATATTAAAAAAGCGGCTTATTAAGTTTTGGTAGCAAGAACTATAGATAGGCTAATTTTAAAGTATTATCAACAGCGAAATTAAGACTGAAACATGGTTTTAGATGGGTTTGATTCTGTTACAATCTGTGTCAGAGTTCACAGAAAGCATCGAGTCTATTTAAAAAAACAGACATACATCATGGCCTTTTCATAGGCATTTGGTAAGGTGTCCTACATCCTTCTGCTGCACAAAGTAAACCACTATGGCAACAGAAGAAATACAAACATTTGGATCCAAGAGTTAATGACAGATCGCACCCAAGAAGTTGGCATTGGTGGTCAAACATCAGGCCCAGTAGTTGTCGATTCTTGAATTCCTCAAGGCTCAGACCTTGGACCAAGCCTATTCTTGTACTATATCAATGATCTCCCAAAATGGCTTAACTCTACTGCTCTAATCTTTACTGATGATTTTTATACCTACATGGGTATTCCATTAAGGTTTGACTGTGAGAAACTGTAAACAAACATATTGACAACATCCCAACTACTTAAAGCTGTTCTCAAACTGACAAAAAACAGCTTATAAGACCATTATCATCATACTTTTGAATACTCAGGCACTGTCTCGGATTCATAGGAAAAACAATAAATAACTGGAAATGCGTTATCGCTTAAGTGTCAGGTATGTCTAACACATATACCATCAAAGATCCGAAGTTATGTCAATGATTTGAAACTTGAAATGGAAAAGCCTGCAACAACTTTGCAATGAATCACAACTGATAATGATTTACAAGATACATGTATCTAACAATAGTGCAGCCATGGATAAAGCCAGTTATCTGATGTCATCAATATCTAAATTCTCTACAGGTTTCATAGACAACAATATCTACAATCCTCATTTCTACAGACTTTAAAGGACTGGCACAATCTACCGAAGGTGACACATTGTGTCAGCCGACACAGTTGAAGCTTAAAGAGCCATTCTTGACAATATCTTTATCTGTACTCTTCTTCTGTTTTTAACCTCAGTGTACATACATACACCCGATTTCACCAATTATCTTTTTTTTCAATTTATTTCCTCTTACACCTAGGTGCATTGGAACAACTGTAGGTAAATTTCTTACATAAGGAAATGGCAGTGCCTCTAGTTGGGTTAAAACCAGGGACCTCTCGATCCCTAAGCGCTTCCTTCCATTTGACCGTCGCTCCTACTATTAATACATAATTAATAAATTTTGGCTCAAAACCATGTTAAATGACATTCAATAAAAAACAAGATTCATATTAAAACAATATTTATTTATTTTCAAATTTCACATACATAGTTCATACCTTAATGTACTATATTTCAATGTAAAACCATGATATAAGAATATCATGTAAAATAACAATAATGATTAAAATATATTTTCACATGGCAATTGAAATAAATATATACAAATATAATGTAACTACACAGTAATAGTAACTTTTGGGCCGAAGGTAAAACACATTCAATCAAATACTAATAGTGACAATGGACAACATTTTTAAGTTTTTTTATTTAATTTTAGGTCATGCTTATATAAATAACATATGATTACCAATTTACTACTCATATCATCAATAAAAAGTAATCTTAATAACGATATACAAAAAATAAGATTTATTATTAAATTTTAGGCCAAAAAAACTTTCGAGGCCTCAGTTGTTACTATATTTGTATCTAAAAATTGATTTACTGCTAAAACACTAACACAAGATACATCATGTTGATATTTTTTTATGAAAATATGATGTACGGGAACAATGGAGTTAACAGGGTATCAATAAATTTATATGTCAGGGAAACATACAATGTTCAATTAAAGATTCACCGCAAAAACATGTTTGATATCTCAATCCCACTTTAACGCCATTGTTCTATACATAGTTATATACATATAATATATATATTACATGTATAGTGCTATTTAGTTTATTGCAAATATGAATAGTAAATATGTTTGCAATTAAAATTCAGAGAAAAAATGCAATAGATTTTCTCATTTTGCAAGTTGAAATAAAATCAACTCACAAAAATTTGCAAGTCCAATTTTTTGTTAAATTCGAACCCTAGTTACACTTCAATCAATATACAAAACAAAAGGCAACTAAGACAGTCCTGAAGCCAACATATAAATATACATTTTACAGTTAAGGTCCACTATAAAGACCATTTTTGTTACTGCATTATCATGCGATTTTTGATGATTCAAAATACCTAATTTAACAAGGAATGATATACATGTACTTAGACTCAGTCTACGAAATTAGGTTATGAAAGTGGTCGTCCAAAGAGACCGTTTTAAGAGCAAGCACTATTTCTTATTTGCATAATTTTGGTTGCCCAAAAGAAATTGATTGTTGCCCGAACTAAAAAGTGGTTGTCTAGGGCAAACGAACACCCACTTATTTCATAGACTACTGTTCAGCTAACAAGCCCATTAATTTTGATAGTCCAAGAAATGAAACTTAACTGTATTTTTGACTCAGGACTGTGTCATTCACCTATGTACGGTACAAACACAACAAATTCTATATTTATAAGAGGTCCATAAAAGTCTCGTTGATTTACCAAAAATAAATGCATCAAAAAATAGAACATTTAATACATACTCTTCCATCATCTACTTATTTCAACACATTCACAATAACAATTATACAAAAATATCCTATAATAAGCTTTGCTAGTTTAAAAATAAACAATTATTGTTTTTCTAAAGGAAGTTTCAGTATATGACACAAGGGAAAATATATTTAAATTAGCTGAATAATTAAAGAAATAATGTTCATTTAATTGCACTCATCTCTTTATTTATTCTGATGTCATTACAAAAATAAAGTATCCCAAATCATTGAACATGTTTGATCCTGTTCACTGCTTTCACATGCAGTTTCATGCAATTGTATAATCCAACAATATTAACCTGAGCTTGACCTTCATGCAAGAATTTATTAAACTCAGTAGTTTCTGTCTATTTTTGTCTCCATTAGTAAATCGCACTTTATTGGAAGCTTTCGGCAAAATACACAAACAGAACAATTTTTTTCCAGAAGAATAAATACTTTGAAACTGAGCCACAATATTCCGAACTAACGTGTTTTCCTCAAAACTGATGTGTCCAAAATGATAAGTACAATAACACGCCATGGTTAATAAATTGAAACATAGTCACATAGGTTGTTATAAACACGTGTATAATCGCATACACGCATACAGAAACTCACAATTTATTGTAAGTGAAGCGTGTAATTATTATAATAAGGTAGTTCAAGCTCATGTTAATATTGTTGCACTATACAGAAGTAGTTAAAAGGGTTATAACATACAGTTCTATTTGTTTCAAACTTGACCTGTATCAAATCAAAGTTGTCACAGAACACTATGTATATAATATATAAACAGCACATTGATTGCATACTCATAGTGTAAGTCATTGACATAAATGAGATCCATTATATACATAGAAATAATAACAAGAAAATAAATATTTATATATAAACAAACTTTCATACAACCTATCAAGTAGACCACAGGAAAAATCAGATAGTTGCAAGTTTGAACTGGACATTTTCAAACTGGGATTTTAGCAAAATTATACAGGAGCAAGAGAGCAAACATGAAAAAAGTGAAGAGAAAGGGTACAAGCATTAGATTAAAGTGGACTGCAACAAAACAAGGTGAACTGGTCTTCTATCATGCCATAGAATACTCAGTACTACACATTAAAATTCTACAGTTCAAACTGTCTTTGTTATTCATAATTGGAAAACATTGTTTTTAACATATAATTTTCAATATTCATTGTAACACAAAATCCTTCAAAAATAATAAAACACTTTCAAGCATTCAACGATTCTAAATAGATATACTTCAAACCCAACAGATTACAAGTATAAAGTCAGTAAAGCAAATACTGATATAAGCATTAAAGAGGCAATGATAAAACCAGGAAATGCTCAAAGCTATGTTAACCAATGTCATAATGGATTAAGTCAAGTAAAACCAAATTTACATCATGATAATGGAAGAGATATAGTCAATTTAAAGTAATCATTTACAATAAATGACATTATCTAATACATAATACTCAGTAAGGTAAGCATTATTCATGATTTTTGTAACAAATAAAGATGCAGTTCAATGAATATGAATTCTAAAGCAAAGTACAACAAACAACATATAACTTTTTTCTGGAAGCAAAAATATAAAATTAAAAATTTAAATGAAATTTAAAGCAAAATGATTTTAACAAAATATAAATAAAAAATATGTTTGAATTAATTTTGATTAATGCTTCTTTAAATCTCAAACATATAAAAAATGGCTAAATATAAAAAAGGCAAATAATTTTGCATACTAAAATATTACAGAAATATGATTTCTGACCAAATAAGAAAATATATATAATGTGTCCCAACCAGTGCATTCAAACTGTAAACATACAGCACAGTTGATCTGGAAGGTGATTACATCAGCCAAGTATGAATAATGCCCTTAGAAAAAAATGCTCATACTTCAGACCTGATTAACAACCTTCCAGTCAACCTTATCTGTGCTATAATCTCTAAGTTAATGGGTAGGTTATAATAGACCTAATCCAGAATTCAAATTTATGGGTTTTCCGTCAGTGCACAGGCCTTACAAACAAAGTTGTCTACACATTCTTGCTAAAAAGCATTAACTATGGATTAAGTACTATGTTCTTTGTACACATGTTTTCATTGTAATGATGAAAGTTTGTTTGTACCGGAGGGGAAAACCCAAATATTTGAATTCTGGATATAGTCTATTGTGTTATACAATGTATCAACTTATCCCTAACATAACATGTACATTTGTATGACAAATATGGAATGTTTTCAGTTAACATTAACCTTGAAACAACGTTAATAAAGGGAAGATACAGTCACAGCTTTACCTCACATGATAGGACATCAAAAACTAAACACATAGTATAAGTAATTTCCTCCCTTTCAGTTCAAAGCTAAATTTGTTTTCATTAATGTTCCCTTCAAAAGTATGCCTTAAACTATGAATCAAGTCAAACTGATTATTGTTCAAGGGCATTTTTCATGAATTTAAACATAAAACTATGCCAGTTTCAAGTTAAATTCATGAAAAAATACAATAGAACAAAAACTAATAATATTACTTTCAATCAAAATATACTGGCAAAAGGTAAATAAAATATTCAACAAGCACATACTGGTATAGTGGTTCTCATTCATTGCAATGATCATTATTTCAATTATTTCATATACAGTGTAACCTGAGCCATCTGCACAATGCTTCAGTCCCATGAAATTGGGCTAGGTGCAGACACATACTTGCAGACAGCCGTAGGCCATGGGAAGCCTTGCGTATTAAGGTGAAGGTACACACATGGCACAAAACAACACACCCATACGGAGCCGTAGCTAGAAGATATCAAATTTTAGTCCATACTCAGCCACGATTGTGTTCACGATTTGACTTTGAAACTGATACATGTATCCATGGCTCATATCACAGACCCTGGTAAAACGTAACAGTCTGTACGAGAATGAAAAAGTTCGTAAGAGTACTTGCGGAGCTTGATTGCACAGCGCCCATATGGTGCCCTCACAGCTATTTTTAGGTTCATCGGACTTTGGCATAACTCTATAACCAAGAAAAACATTTGGATTGTAAAGTTTTCTTGAAAATCAGATTTTTTTGTTTTTAAAGTCCATAATGGAACAAACAAAACAAGTTAATCTGTGAGCTAATGCTCACTAGTGATACCCCCGCCAAAATCTAAAAATATGCGACAAACAGGAATTAGATGAGCAAGGAGCATGAAATCGCTTTACACCACATGGGACTATGGGATGAAGCAATATGCAAAGTATTAGGCTGCTGCATGTTATAGTTGCTGAGAAAACTGCGACGGAAATTTTGTGACGGACGGACGGACGGATGGACGGACGGACGCACGCACGGACAAGGGTAAAACAGTATACCCCCCCTCTTCTTCGAAGCGGGGGTATAATTATTATTCAGAATAGAGAAATTTCTAGATTTCTAAGAATATTTAGTTCTTACTGTTGCACTGTAATACAATAAAAATCTCACATGTTTTATTGTTGTTGACTATTTAATAATTCAAAGATAAAAACAACAAGTAAAAGGAACTACAAAAAGTCTAAAAACACTGTACATGTAACAAAAACTACTCACTAGTACTAAAATATAAGTTGAAAGTTCTGTGTGAATCAAAGTCTGAGTTTTTTCATTACATGAAGTTTTTCTTCATCAATTCTGCAAATTCTGGGACTTCAACCTTGGCAATATCAGACATTAAGTTTCCACAAAAATAACAACTTATACCATAATTAATACTGAATACCTTGGAATACAAAAATAATTTATTAAAATTGAGAAAAAATAATTTTCTATCAACAGTTGTATAATTAATCTCACTTAATCTCACTTCAAAATCAAATGCACCAAAATGATTAAACAAATATATTCTGTCTCTAAAATTGATTATTGAAGAAGCTGCAAGAATCATATGAGTGAAAACAAAATTTATAATATGCCTCTGACATATCAAGTTAGACATGAAATTTGGTAAATGGACAAACACATGGAAGAAAGTTCAACTTTTTTAAAATCCTGTAAGTCCATACTTTGATTTCCACAGCATAAAAACAATCCCATTTCTGGAAACTAAAACATACCCATGTATTTTCACTACTACCGGTACAATTAAATTTTAATTATATATTAACACATTAGGATTCAAGTAGTAATAATAGATTGTAACATTTGATAGGGGAGTAATTGTTTGTTTTTGTTGGGTATAACGCCATAGCAATACATTGTATGGGTCATATAGCGGTGGGCAGTCAACCTACTCACTCGCCCCGGAAAGGCTTAATCTCTGGATTTAACTGCCCTACATAATTGAAAATCATTGGTAGGAGGGAGAATGGCCTTAAAAATAATTCCATGACCAAGCTCCACGAAAGTATGCCCTGCCCGGGAAACGAACCCACCACCCCTCGATCAGTAGACTTGCGTGCTACCCGTGCTGCTTTAAAGGAGAGTAATGATACTTTGTACAATTGTAATAATTATATATGTACATATATCTAAAGATATGTTTTTAATTTCTCAAACATTGGTAAAAAATAAAAACAAATCAAACATTCACAAAAGAGTAAATGTAATAATGGATGACACTGTATAATAATCCTACAATAAATGTCAAACACGATGGCATAATTTAATATAAATGCATTTAATAAATTTTTATATTTTATACAACTATTGAGTATTTGCATAAATTAAATACATGCATAGCATGACTATACTCACAAAACATTCATCCATTCAACAATAAACAACTTTGATCTAATTAAAAAACTATTGACTTAATCAGTAACTTTATAATAAGTTTTTTTATACTTCAGGTTCTCTAAAATTTGTGGAATATTCATATTGTTCCAATCTATTGGTTTGTTAAAATCAAGTTAAAAATACAGGTCATACTATATATAGCAGTAGTCTAGTGGTAGGATGTGGGCTTATGGATCAAGAGGTCCTGAGTTCGAATCCCATTCCGGGCACTGCTAATTTCTATGAGCAATAAATTTACCTGCAATTGCTTCACTCCACCTAGGTGTAAATGGATACCTGTGAGGGTGGTATAATTCTATTGCGCCAATTTGTCAGCTGCTCTAATAAGCAGAGTAAAAATACTCTCAGGGAGATTGATAGATGCCAGTAGCCCAATGACCAGGGGTAATAGCTGTAAAATTGGTGAACATGCGTAAGCATGAAACTTAGGCTATAAAATGCAATTACTTTTACTTTTTCTACCCATAATCTAGGGAAATTCAAATATCTTAATTATTAGTACAAACTTGACCTTATTATCAATATATAAATGATAGAAGAGTTTGGCTATGCATAGCTTGGACATTCTTTGCATAAGATTGATATTTGTCATTGTGTATTTATTGTAATACATTAAATGTATAAGCACAAAAATTTATATAAACTCTGAAAAGTCCAAGAAAATAGAATTCAAAAGCCTATGAGATTTGTTTTGGCATAACAAAAATTACTTATCCTAATATTAAGAAGTCAAGGTTTTAAACTAAAACCTAGAATCAAATAAACATGTTAAAAAAATAATTAAAACATGCTTATTCATAGAATTTGCCATTCTTGTATCATGAGGTTGACAAGATTCTCAATATAACGAGTATCAAGAATCTGAATGTTGATAGCCTCTTGGAAAGATAATGAGAATTCACGTGCCTGAAAATCATTAATGAATATAATTATGAAACACGGTATAAAATATGAGGATGTAAATCCAATATTACATATTACACAACATAATTCTTTGTTAATCTAAGTATGTATAGTGAAACAATGTAAAAACATCTATTTTAAACATACATACTGAACAGAGAATGTTTATTTTTACACAAACTCATTAAATAAATTATCTATCATATAAAATTTCACATAATATATCATTTGATTCATCTTCAATTTGAAGAGTACATAAATCCATAGACCAATATTTCACCACATTTCTGTATCACTGTTTCGTAGGCCATAGCTTACATTATGATGAAATAAAGTCAATAAACAGAATCATTTGTAGCTTTTCAGCAATAATCTGCTTCAATATGAAATTAACTTTCACAAAATATATATCACCATAGTTTAACACACACCATTCTCATACCCAAGGTGCATCACTTTATAGATTCATACACGCATTGGTTCAATAATTCTGTACGAATCATACAGAAATGAGTAGATCCATCCGTTGTACATTGTTTGATTATGCTTTGCGTTGCGTCATTACATTGCTGCCACTTTCTTATAACTGAGTCTTCCATAATAGTTTATACAGCTACAACTTCAGTCATTTATAAAATCTATCAAACATAACCTAGCCGAGCTAAAGCCATTTGTTTTCTTAACCTGACAATTTCATAGAACACATCACGGTCTGAAAATATAAAGTTATTACTTGAAAAAATAGGAATAATTTAAACATATTTATTAATCAGAAAGTACATATCATTTTTTGTAGGGTTTTACACCATAGCAACACATTGTATTGGTCAAATGACATAGGTCAGTCAACCAACACTCTAATCCTGGAAAGACTTAATCTCTGGATAATGCTGATAACAAGGTATTAGGCACATACATAGACTGACAACTGACCTATATAATATAGAATCAGACAAAGGAGGGAGAATGGCCATAGAAATTATTCCATGACTGAACTCTAAGAAAGTATGCCCCAGCTGGGCATTGAACCCATCACCCCTAGATCAGTAAACTTGCAAGCTACCATATTCATACAAAATACATAATTGACGATCATTAAAACAGCTAACATTCTTTGAATAGGACTGGAACGATAAAATAGTTCTTCTCCAAAATATAAATAAAAGCAGTCATAACCTAAATACACTGGCCAAAAGCAAAGGATAAGTGATATTGATTTGTGGAAATTACTTTTTCGTAAGGTCAAGCTACAGAAAAAGTTATGAACTGGTACTCCATGGATATTCCCAAGTTTCAATCTAAATTTAGAACCCAAAACAACACTCACTAAGTAAATCATGTAAATATTTAAAAAGCAAGATGTAGGTCATCTTATATAAGCCTCAGGTGTAAATAAACTCGTTACTATTTCAAAGGGAAATTAATTGACTGCCAATTTAATACAGTTCAACAACAGCTGCTGATCAAGACATAATAAATATCTAAATTACTAAATACAATGTAGTTAAAATGATGACAATTGGTTTGATCAGTATATGTGATTCAACAGTTACGTAATAAAATCACATTTCATGGTAAAAATATCATTTTTACCCTTTAAAAAGACAGATAATTAGGTTCTAATACACGTCACAGGTAAGGTAGAAAATAAAACAGAGTTAAATGACCATCTCAAGCTTATGTTTAATTTTACACGTTATCACTAATGTGCATGGACAATTTTCTTCATTATCAAATTTCAATTTATCACATAAGAGATATTATTCACACTTAATCTCTAAACCCCAATCCATATCTGTCACATTTTAAATGAACAATAACCATTTTTATACCTTACTCGCAAAATTATCACTGCTTCGTCATCACCTATTGAAACAAAACTGGATATAACCTTGGAATACAATATACTGTTAATGAGTATATGTGTTTTTGATGGTTTGTTTTGAAATACTTGACACCTATTGAACACTAGATTTAAATGTCACCAAAGAATTACAAGGCAAAATCTGTCATGATATTCAACACTATAACTGATATTCTGCCACCATTCTGTTGCTCTCAGATTTAAAGTGTAACATATCTTACCTTCACTTTTAACAAGACCTTGTTGTATATATCTAACATAGGTGAAGAAATCGCACACCGCAGCTATCTATAATGACACAACAAATAAAATAAATGTTAAAATGTTCAAGTTTCATTTTGATGACATTAAACTTCAAACTGATAAACCTGAAGGCACAGTTTTTACATCCGATCACCCTAAATAGACTCTGTAGGAACAGTGGTCCAATTGTAGGACTAAAGGACTCTTAGGGACTAAAAGGTCCTTGGTTCAAATCATACCATGGGCACTGCTAATTTCCTAGAACAAAAAAATACCTATAGTTGTTTCACTCCACCCAGGGATAAATGGGTACTATGGGTGATTTCAATGATCCATTGAGGATTAGAGGTAATTGTTTTAAAATTGTCAAGTCGGCTAAACATATACAAGGAAGCAGACTTTAAATGGCACTTTTCTTTTTTAAGCTTGGTAGACTAATGACTAAGGTCACTGAATTAAAGTCTTAGTAACCAATCAATCATATTAGGTTGAGGGCTGGAATGTAGTTACAAACTACAACACAGCTAAGCTTTTGCTTCATTTTGATTAAGGCTGTCACGATATGCCAGAAGCGTATCGTGATATAATGCAGTATCCCGAAACGTACCACAATATTTTGTGGGCTTTTATATATGTCATGCCTCTGCCGTATTTCACAGAATTATTGCAAATCTTACATGCAGTGACTGATAGAATCTAGCTTCTTAAAGTCTATATGGTCATTTAGGTCTGTGAAATAGGTTGTACAAACAATTGAACGAGTCCCATTCAGTTAAAATTCTTGTAACTTAAGCTAAGATTGAATTAACGATGGAAAAACTGACGCTTCGCTACTTCCATTATGCCAAAGGACATATTTTCCAATGAATTAAAAAAATCACCAAAAAACCGAAATGTTAAATTCGTACCGGTACGTATTGCCGCAGCTGTGTATTGGAATATACCGGTATATCGGTATATGGTGACAGCCCTAGTTTTGATGAAAAATTATCAAAAGCTCTTATTCAAATATTGGTACAACATAAAATCAGTTGTGAAGAGGCAATTGGACCATATCTACTGTTTTATAGATGAACACAACAATTGTTAAAAATCTTGAATATTCTGATTTGCAGCTATTACATAAGAAAATGTCTCCTTTGGGTCCTGAAAATTCAGGCCCAATTTTAAAACCTTTCACTCAAGGTATTTCTTTTCAATCATCAACTTCAATGAAAATGCAACAACTATAAGGGCAAAAAGATAAAATAAAGTCATTAGGAAATAAAAAAACTACTTACTCTATTTCTACAATGCTGTGATATAGTGTACCACTCAGGATCTTCGCCAAGTTTAACCTTATAATTACATACTTTTAAGATCTGGGATAGTTGACACTTGCTGTAAAATGAACAAAAAAATAACAATAATTGTATTTTATTAACAAAGACCAAGTTACATAAATCTTTTTCAGTGGAGGAGGAAAAAATGTGAAATGCGAGGAGGACAAAAAGTTAACGTGTCTCAGAAATTTCTGTCACATGTCACCTCTAGAACCATGATTACGTTTTGTAGTTGAGCGAGATATAATTTGTGACGACAAAGATTTAAGAATCATGATCGGTTTTAATGTTGTTTTTTCACAGAGCAGTTGTTCTCATGGAAACGACTTAATCTCACAAGTGATATAAAAATTCACAAGACAGACTTTTATGTCATCAGTAATCACAAGTTACATTTTAGTCAAGGATAGCAATTAACTTTAATTTACACAACTAACAGTATGCACCTAGCATGAGACTAGGAGTGTTCACAGAACTTGTCAAATCCATTTGTTGCTATAATAACAGATTTTCTGACTTTTTTATATCAATCTTAAAAGATTTAAGAATGAAAACAAAAATCCAGATGTCAACAACATAGAAGGGTTATGACCTGCCATGACTGAGATTTAAGCATATAATAAAAGTTAAAGTTAATGTGAAGTTTAATGTCTACTTCCATATACATGTTCAGTGAACTTTACAATTTTGTATGATAACACCTAATCATTAAAATCACCTTCAAGCAGGTACCCCTCACAGTACCCTTTTACACCTAGATGGAGTGGAACAACTGTAGGTGATTATTTTTGTGGAAGGAAATTAACATCACCAATAGTGGGATTCAAACCCTGGACCCATTGAACCCTAAGCATACCCCCTACCACTGGAACACTAATCCTTTGCTTTCTCTGGACGCAAAATCATTGATTTTTAATATATTTAAGAATAGTTAGTGATAAGATGAAAACAGTTTTCATGAATGCAACAAATCTATATGATTAAGGGTCTGACTATATTAAGCTTCCAAATTCATGTCTAGTGTAATTATTTTCCATAACATATCTTTTATGCTATTTTTGTAGTCTCAGTTATAATTATAATGATAACCAAAAAGATAATGCAAAACTACAAAGCATTTCAAAATAAACAGTTACCAGTATTAAATTTTAGATAAAAGCTATTCAGTAGACTTTCAGAGTTTGAATGTCTTCAAACTTTTGGTGGGTACTGTATGCATTTATATAAAGTGTCATACACTTGTGAACTGGAACATGATCATGGTTAAAAACAAGAAAGTAACGAAGGCATACATAGTTAAACTTACTTTACATATATATGATCACCACCTACAGGCTCTATGGCCAGAGTATTATTTTCTACACAAGTTAATACTTTTTCTGCCAACTGAAATTATAAACGGAGAAAAACACATACAATTAAATCTCATTAACTTAAAATCAGTCTGAATCACTGAAACAATGTATATCATAATTATAAACTATTTCTCTAGTAATATTTCTTATTTTGAGGTATTGGGCAATTGGCCAATACACATGTAGATCTTCGTTTTTTATCTTACAATCTTTATCACTCCTCCAAAGCCTTTTCAAAGTTTTACTTAATAAAAGAATGTGGCTCCTTTTAACTAAGTACTATAAGACCAGGGAGCAATACAGGAAAGGAAAAGATTGATAATAAAATATTGTTTAAAACAATAGAACTACAGTAAAGTTCCACCATTAAAACCATCAAAAGTATCAGAAGTACTAATATGAAGAAATTGGTGGTCTTAATAACAGAAAGGCTTTAATATAGGGACCTTTTCCATTCTCAAATTAAATATTTGGGACATAAAAACCCATCTTGAACAGCATGAGTTTGCAATAACCAAGATGGACATTATAGCAGTTATTATAACATTATACTGTAGAATTGATGTGCACACCAGTCTATAATTATTCATAATAAAATTTTATACTTTTTCTAACCTTGATTATGTGACCAATTTATGTTATTTGTATTTCTTATACTGTAAATTGATGATGTAGTCTACTATGTACAAATCATAAATAAAATATATGTTCTGTTCTATAATACAGACAAAAGTCATAAAAGTATTAAGTTCAAAATTCATCATAAACTTTTATAAATACAAGTATATTCTAAAAAAAAATCCTCATTAAGCTACATTTGTATTTCATATCTATATAAAGATATCCCATCTAAATAGAGACAATCAGGGCTAAATTATTTATTTTTTATTAAAGTTTAAGTGCCCACATACGTACGCATACAACTAGCAATTACAATAAGCAATTAAATATAACAACCATGTCAGATCAAGCCAGAACTTTGATACAGAAGTAAGACTGATTTTATTAGATTAGGTAATTTCATTGTAAATATTTTAATTGAATAAAATGACATCATGTAATTTGGAGTAAGTTTTATTTTAAACAAGACTACATCTCATACACACTGTAATCAAAAGTATTGTTTGAGAACTAACAACCAATTCCACTTTTGGTTTCAGTCTACTTTCACTTTAAATGCAGTGAATAACATAAATATGTTTATGTGATACTTGTATTTCTTGTTCATTAGAGGTGTTTGAACTAGATTGCTTTGTAATCTATAGACAGTGTTACTTTAAATTAATAATGGGGCTTTAAAGAAACTGCTGCCTCCCATCCATGCAGTTTAACTAAGTCTGAGAGTCAATCATAACATTTTCAACGAAGACATAAATAAACTATAATTTAAATCCTTATTTCTTGGAAATAAAAGTATCAGCCTTAAGGCTTGCTATTCAGCGCTCTAAGTCAATTTCAAATGCAGAATAAAACACTACAAAGAACAAATTATCACAAAAAATTAATCAGAACAATAAATCTAATTTTTTTTTACCATAAGATTAGTACTTACACAATCCAGAAGTCAGTGACTCCATTATTTCAGTATAAATCATTATGACAGTATTTACTATCCTACATTACACCAACATCCTACTAGAAACTTTAATCTAATTTATTTAACAGCAGGAATATTTTCATCTCTGAGTAAACCCAAATTTGTTAATTATTTTACTACATTCATTGTTTTTATTGTACAGATAAACAAAACTGAAAACTCATTATTTTATATTTGTAATTTGTAAAACATTGTATTGTATAGTACTAGTAGGTGTATTGTATCTACTTGAAAGTTTATTGAGGACATTCATTTCTGATAGAGTCTATAGTGCAGGGAAGAAAGAATTATCAAAGTGCTGGAAGCACTGAAAGATTTATGTTACAATGCTAATGACTATCGCTTGAAAAAAATCATATAACTTAAGTTCAAATGTATTTCACTAGCTGGTGATAAACTTTGTAATTGACTAGGGCCGTCATCAGAAATCGCGATATCAATGTATCACTGATTCTTGACAGACAATTCAATATTGATTCAAATTTGGAATAGCAATACAATCTAGCATTTTATAAGGCTATAAACTAAATAAAGGTGAAATTTTATTTAACTTCACTTCGTTATATTTATCTTCTTTTCACCTGAATAGATCAAGAACTTTTTTATATTTCCAAGTTTTCATGTTTTCTGTTAAGTATAAAAACAAATGTGAACATGTCTGAAACAACTTTTACCATTATGAATAACATCATGAGAGCATTATATACTATAGTACATGATATATACTGGAGTTCTAGTGGCTTCTGTTACGCTCTTTGTCTGACTCGATATATTGATATATCACCGATACTTGCCTTTCAGTATATCAATACAATACTTTCTACCAATGACAGCCCTATAATTGCCAAGTTCAACAATTTATTCAATCAGCAAATCAGAGACCATTTAATCATTCAGCATGACAATGTAGCTGGACTTCTTCTATACATAGGAATTTTATATAAGTTTATCAGACACAAAAGATATGTTAGTCAGACCTCTGCAACTTTATCAGGCATTGGGTCTGATATAACAGTCAAATTTTTTGGACCTTAGTAAACTTTATCATCAAGGACCAGCACATAAACATGTGTGGCATAGATTGCAGAGTGAGAGACCAATGAGTTTCAAAATCTGAAACTTTCCATGATAGTTTCCCTAGAGTATGACTTACCAGATTGTTAGAGAAATTGAGGCATGTACATATATCTTCAGCAGCTATTCTTGCTATAAATGCACAATTTCTAGATAATGATGGATTTCTTCTCCAAGATTGAAACTCTTCAAAGCACACATCATCTATCTGTAAAATAGTAAATCATTATTAACATGACATTACTTGAAGTTTTGGCAATAGGAATTATAATCATCACAGACTGTTAAAGTCTCCATAATTTTTTTTTGTTTATATCATGGCTCGAATTTAACTTAAATTTGGACTTGCAAATTTTTGTGAGTTCATTTTATTTCAACTCGCACAATGAACACATCACTTGCATTCTTCTTCTCAAAATTTTAGTAGCATACGTAATTTCTATTCTTATATACAGTATACATGTACATAGTACTATATTTAACTGTAGGTAGAACAAGGGTGTTAAATTGTGGGATACATCAAGAAAATCGAACATTTTTATGGCGAATCTTTAATTAATAGTACCGATCTATCTGGCCGTTTCAATGCGGATTTGAGCCTGATTAGTTTAGACATTAATATTTTGCGTTGATTTCAACTCGTGAAAATTTGCGAGTTGAAATAAAAGTTACTCACAATTTTCAAAATCCACTCGCATTTTGCGAGTATGCGAGCTTAAATTCGAGCTCTGTATATATAGCATACATGTGTTTAAATAAAAATTTGGTGGAGACACTGATAGTCGGTGACAGGCGCTTATCAACCATTACGCACTTTACGCACGTGCGTAACATCATTTCCAGAAATCGAAAATCTAAAAGTACCAAAAACACAGAGAAATTAGATGCCTAACCCGCTTTAGGCATTATCTGACTCGAATGTGATAATTTTACTTCATGAAAATGTAATATAAAATAGGTAATATTGAGCAATACACTAAGGCCATGCCAAGTTGGAATTTTGTTAAGCGTCAACTCAAGTTTGACAAACCTAGGTACCTATTCACAAAAACACACAAACCGAAAACGAAAACACATGTCCATTTTAGCTAGTACTCACATAAATAAGTACTTGGTAGTACATGAATGTTTATGACATTAATGTGAGATTAAAGTAATTCTATAAAAAGTATATACAACATACACATGTACATTTTCATTAATCAAATACACAGAAACAATGAACTATCAGTATTTCCTCAGAAAATCAGTTATCGAATCCCAGAATTATATAATTATTTAAGAAAATTTCACCAACATTTTTTTTTTTTTATTGAGGACTATAAAATCTACGCTCATGCGGACGCTTAGCAAAATTCCGGTATGGCATGGCCTAATTAATCACTTTGTCTTTTTTATGCACAGCAAAACTTCTCTCAAAACTGATTGATTGAAAACGGAAAGCAACTGTATTGGTATAAGCAAGGGCAATTTGTTATTATTGACTTATAACTCAGTAGTGGCAGAGACATAGCATCTGGTGTTAACATTTATTAAATTTTACGCTTTAATATATTGCATTTTAACTTGATATAACAATGAATAAAGTTAGGGGAAACGCTGTCCAATTTTTTAATTAAGGAGGGGGTATCTCGGGAAAACTTGATGGTAATGTACCCTAAATAATAAGTAAAATGTATTGCAGTATAGTCCATTTGTTCTCAACTGTCAAAGTTGAACAATTTTATGGGGATTAAATGCAAACTATCAAAATAATAAGATCAACAACACGACGTCACGGTGAAGCTATTCATCTTTGACAGTTGAGAAACAACAAACTTGTTTAATAAGTCACTAACATGAAAACCTACATATTATTTGAATGCAGTTACATCTGCTTTTAAAGAACTACACTATATAATAGACTTTGATGTTTTAAACAGTATGCAATTATTCTACATTGAATTTATTTACTCGTCGGTTTTTTAAAGTTTTTTTAATCAAACTCAATGCACATTCTAAAAGATTTCCATTAATATCTAACAAACTTAATGTTCACCTTCTAAAAGTATCGCTGACATAATGAATAGTAAGGTATGTACATATACTGAAAAACACGACTCATGACTAGAACCAATTAAATGAACATTTACATTATTATATGAATAGGAATCAAGCATATTTATAATCCATACAAATGATTATTTTGGCATACAAATCCTCGATATTTACCAAAAGTTAAATATATTATATTGGATATTTATATGCTATTGACATCAAAACAACATAAGTAAGATTATGTCGTGTGAACATATGTCTTATTTTTACTACACATCATACCTTTTTATCTAATATAGATCTAAGACAAAAACAGTGAGCGAATGTATGAATGTTGAGTAGCATTTGACTGATTTCAACGTGTTGATTAAAACCATGATTACGATGTCATTCATCTGCATACACTTTCTCTAAGGTTATTATGTTTGATACAGTTTCTATTGTTTGTAAATGGGATCATGGTAACGTGTTGTTATATTAAATTCAAAATGTTCAATTTTTATTTGCCCGCTTGAAAATTGCAAATTTCATAAAAATAGGATGGAAAAAAGATAATTTCTGTTGTCTAATTAGCTTAGAAGCGGTCGCATAAGTATCACCAAAATGCATCTTAGCCAAAAAATATTTCCATGGAGGACATGCCCCGGACCCTTAACACTGTGCGTAACCTCAAAAATGGCCTAGATACGCGCCTGGTCGGTGATAATCATTACAATTATAACAAAACAATAGACAAACATAATAAAAAAGCAGGCATGGCCAAGTGGTTATGATGTTAGACTGTCAATCATTGGATAGCCAGCTTTGTGTTGGATCAAGTCCTATCAAAAACCTACCCTGTTGTTTCCTTGAGCAAAAACCTTTATCCTGCTATCTCAGTTATTAGGGACCAGAAAGTGGACTGGAAAATGATTAATCTAAATTGTATGAATTTGTTTCACAATTGAGTTTTTCCATCCATACAAATTCAACATAGTTGCTGCCAATTGTTGCTTACTATTTTTCATGAACTTTAAATGTAGATAAATAAGAGAAATTGATTGACGCAACATAGTATACAATGTTCGACCAATCAAGTGGTGCTTTTCACAAAAATTCTTACAAAAAATATCTTCCTAAGTCAAAAGCAAAAAAACATTAATAATACGCTCATATTTGGCTTATCAATTATAAATATTATAAAAATTTGTGTATAATTGTGTATAACTTTTAAATATCATATCACAGTTATGCTTATTATCCTTTTGACTTTGAAGAGCTAATTATATGAAACTGACTTACGAAGATTTCTTTCGTAAGAATTTTTGTGAAAAACACAACAGGTTGTTCAAACTAGCTAAGTTTGAGACTTAGAACTTTTACTGTATATAATTATGAACTAACCTCTTTACATCTATCAGTTAAAGCATTATGTTGAGCCTCAGCTTCTAATCTTTCTTCTTTAGTAAATTGATGATGACTTGTTGATCTGTAACATATATACAAATTATTAGGGCCGTCATCGGAAATTGCGATATCGATGTATCACCGATTCTTGGCAGACGATCTGATATCGATTTGTAATTTGGAATATGGACAATCTAGCATTTTATAAAGATATAAAAACTATATGAAGATGACGTTTAATTTAACATCCCTGCGTTGTATTTATCTTCTTTTAACCTGAATAGAAAACGGGCTGTCACAGACATGGTTTGTTTAAGCTTGCTTCATGACAAATAACTTTTAATATCATGCATAACATCATCAAGACATTATATATATATATATATATATATATATATATATATATATATATATATATATATATATTTCTATTGCACTCCTTGTCTGACGCGATATATCGATACAAAATTTTCTATCAATGACAGTACTACAAATTATCAATTATATAATTATTACCTTTGCTGTGTTATGTAATGAAGGACACTTTTTTCAATCATACTTCTTTGGCAAGGGGTCCTACTCATGATCCCAGTATGAATCTAGATCGTTGGATCCAAGATTTTACCAAGTTCTAAGTACATAACTTTGCTAATGACTAAATTTCCCTAATTGTTATAGAGGTGGGCAGGTAGGCAGATGTGCTATCAAATGAGTGAACTATGCAAGCAGGATGTTTATATTATGTAGTGATTATTGTAGAAAAAAACATGAATGCAGTAATTAAATGGAGATCGGGCACACTGGTACATGCACATGTAATACAGGTTTCTAAGTTACTACTTCAGTAAACTAAAGAATCATGATAGGATAGGAGAAGAGAAATCGACATGGTGGTGACTCTAGAGAGAAGAGTGTCACGGATGCAGTCCCTTCCAGTTAATCATTCACTATATAGGTGCCATGTCATGTGTGATGAATTTTATTTTGTTTTGTGTTATAGTGTATATTTCGTCACCTGAGTGGTAAAAGGTCGTAACTAACATTTTTGCCGAAAATGAGATTTTAACATTTCTGTGATACACATATCAATGTGCATGTTCTGTAAAAATATCTTTGCTATATTCCGTTTATTGACTTTGTTATTGATTAGAAATCAAAGGTCATAACTACTATTTTAGAATTTTAATGAGCGGTAAAAGGTCTTAAGTGAAACTAAATTAATGGTAAAAGGGCAGATTTGACAAATATGCCCATTTCATTCTCAACTTTTTTTGCAAAACGTATGCGAAAACTGAAGTAAAAGGTAGTATTTGCCAATTATGCCCTTTTGCTTCTAAGCAAAACTTTCAATATGAAACATATGCCCCCTTTATCTGAACTAATTAGCACTTTTATAGATTATGAAGGATACCATTTCAGCACAATTGTTTCTAATAACAAAAGAATTTCACTAATAACATAATTTTAAGAAAAAGAAATGAAGAAGAGTGGCAGTCATCTGTACGTAAAAGAAACAAACTGCAAGGAAAATCGTACAAATCAAAATCGGGTAAAACAGTGCAAGGAAAAGGAGTAAAACCAAGTGATAGCTCTAAATGCAGATTCAAATGTAACAGCAATTTCACAGAAACAGAGAGACAAAACATTTGAAATGTATTATGCACTTCCAACTTACGAGAGGCAACGTTGTTTTATATGCGATGTGGTATCGAAAAGCGATCCGGTCAGAAGCACAAAAAGTAAAAGAAAAGTATCTTTGAAATACAGTTTTTTCAAAGGAGACGAAAGCATCCGTGCTTGCCAGAAGTTCTTTCTTAAAACTCTCGATATTGGTGAGAAGCTGATACGGTACACTCTTAAAAGAAAAACGCATGGTACATTTCAAGGAACAGATTTGAGGGGTAGGCACACACCCAGTACAAAAATCAATGATGCAAGAGTGAAACTTGTGTACGAACATATAAAAAGTTTTCCTACAATGGAATCTCATTATGCCAGAAAAGGTTCTAAGAAACAATATTTAGCCCATGATTTGAGCATAAAGCGTATGTGGCAGCTCTACAAGGATTGGTGTAGTTCAAAAGGATATTTCCCAGTAAAAGAATCAAAATATAGACAGATATTCTGTGAGAATTTCAACATGTCGTTTTACAAGCCTAAGAAAGATCAATGTTTCATGTGCACTAAATACATTGGACATAAATCAGAAGATACATTAACAGATGATTTACAAAAGGAATACGAAATTCACCAGCATCTGAAAGTGAAGCCAGGGAGAAGGCAAAAGATAAAGAAAAAGCTAAGAGGGATCAAACTTACTTCGTGGCAACATTTGACCTTCAAGCCGTTCTTATGACTTCGTGCTCACTCGTCAGTGAGCTATATTATTCTCGTAAACTTTGTTGCTACAACCTTACAGTGTACAATCTTGCGGACAGACATGTTCTTTGCCACCTGTGGGATGAAACCCATGGCAAAAGGGGATCTTGCGAAATTGCAACTTGTTTGTTGAAAACAACAGAATCATATTGTTTATCGTGAGCTACTGAAGTTACATACTATCTAGACGCATGCGGTGGGCAAAATAGAAATAGATTTGTTGCTGCATCATATTTATACATGATTGCTAAACGACCCCAATTGAAAGCTATGAACCACAAAATTTTACAGTCAAATGGAATGTGATGCTGTCCATTCTACAATTGAACATGCGAAGAAGAAAACATCCATCTATGTCCCTAGTCAGTGGAGCACTGTGATAAATATGGCTAGAAAATCAAACCCTTACGTGACAGTTCCTTTGAAGTTTGGACACGTTCTTAATTTCAAAGCATTTGTTTCAAAGTACAAGCTGAACTTGCAAAAAAACATCTGATGGCAAACTTACCAAATGGCTAAACGTACGATGGATTAGAGTCACAAAACAGAATCCTACACAGATTTGGGTAAACTATACTTTCGATGAGAAGGAATTTCAGACGGTTGACTCAATGCAGGTGTCTACAAGAAACAAAGGCAGACCAAAAACATTTCCCCAAAATGACACAGAAATCGGAATGTGCTACAATTCCCGTCTTGAAGTTTTGGTGCAGAAAAGACTGATCTTGTAAATATTTTCACGAAAGACATTATTCCCGAAGAGTTCCACTCATATCATGCTAGCTTACCCACAAACAAAACCAACTAAGACTTCCTTCCTTAAAAATTTAGAGTATGAAGATGAAGAATATTGAAATTGGTGAACAATTTACAATAACTGCTATAATTGTAACAGACGAATAAAAAAGAATGTGTTCTATACCTAAAGTTGAAGTTTTTCATTTTTTTATTAATGTAAACATGTATACAAATTCAAGTGAAAATTAATCTCTGATTGATTTTGTGTTTAAAAGTTTGTATGTATTAGGATGACACAGACAATTGTGATTATGTGATGAAATTATGGCCGAACTGTGAAAATTTTTATTTTTGTTACCCCTGAAAACTTGTATGGATTTTACGCATTTATCATTTGATACTTTTAAACAGGTATATATTTTTATTCCATTGCTTACAGGACTGTTTATGCCATATTTTAGTAATTGTCACCCATTATTCCCACTACATACTTGAATAACAGTTATATTCAATGTATTTAAAAGGAATTATTGTATTAGTTTTATTGTGAATGTGCCGATTTTAGATAAAAGTAAGTGGTAAAAGGTCTGATGTGTCATATGCCACCCTTAGCATGTGTAAGTTTGGTCTATTTGATAAGAATGAAAGGGTAGTATTTGTCAAATACTACCTTATATGAATGAACAGTTATTTTATTAACTTGAAATCCCTTGGCGGCATAAGGTCATATTTACCATATGCGACCATTTCATTCTAATGTCTTTAGCAAAAAGTTTAGGAGAAAAAGGGCGTATGTACAGTATTGATGATATTGATTGATTGATTAGATATTTTGTATGTTTGTATATAAGAATATAAAGATGAGATAATAACATCTAATATAAGAAATATTTGTTTTCTCTGAATTCAAGTTTTGATTTTTTTAAACAGGTATAAACCTTTAAACTCTGTTCCTGAAAATTTTGAAAAATGCACTTACGACCTTTTACTTCTTAGGTGACGATTTATGGTGGAGGGTTTTTACTTATTTATTTTTTATAATTTATCTCTTTGTACAACGCCACTGAATATGTAATATAGAAATAGGCGTTTAATCAAATAAAGAAGTTTAAGTTTAAGTTTATCATGTACTACGTATCTACAAAGTATTAAAAAAAAAGAAATTACCTGCGATGAGTTTTCCAGAATGGTTTTAGATTTTTCTCTTTATCTTTTTTCTTCTCAGTATCAGCTATTTGTGGATTTAAATGTTTATTTGGTGAACTAGGTGTAGATGTTAACACTAATTGTTTTAATGCACTAACCTCAGCCTGTAATACCTCAACCTGAATATATAATAATGTTAGAAGTATACACAATTTAGAATCTGTTTTTGGATTCAGCTGCGAACAACTACTGGGTACATACTTCTGTCAGTGACTGACAAATGCCCTACATAATTTAGAATCAGTGATAGGAGGGAGAATGGCCGTAGAAATAATTTCATGACCAAGCTCCACAAAAATATGCCCCCTCCGGGAATCGAACCCACGACCCCTCGATCAGTAGACTTGCGTGCTACATGTACCAACTTAGCTAGCCAAGCGGTTTTCAATGAGTTTTATCACATTAATCTTAATATATAGAGTGAAAATAAGTTTGTGGGAAAATTATCATTCATTTCGAAAAAACTCATTTATAGACTAAGCTCAAGTTCGTTTCAAATCACAATCAAACCTATCATGCTGTTTCCATTAACAAGAAAAACTATCCTCACTGATTAGTACTGGGGAACTAGGAATTGGAACTAGGAGTGATTAATGTATTAAATCAAGTTGTAAGAACTTGTTTCACGATAAAGCTACAATAAATAAGTATTAAGTAAACTACTTTAACCCATAACCGCTCAATCCCGCACTTTAGACCTCAATTTTGAAAAATATTACTGTTTGAAGTGCAAATGTGGGGTGGAAAAAGAGCGAAAATTGCATTTTGAGCCATTTTTGCTCCGCCCCAGCATTGCCATGGTAACGGGGATCGGGGCTCAACTTGGTTTTTCTGAAAGACATTCACCTAGGTAATAACTTGGCCAAGTTGCATATCTGTATGATAATTAGTAATGAAATTAGAGCATCTTGAAATAGCCCTTGCGCGTAATGGTGAAAAAATGGCTACTTCTCACACATGTCGCAACCAGTAAAGGGTTAAATACTAATGTTACAATAAATAGTTTTGTTTAAAGAAGTCTATTCTCAATTTTTAAAACCTCAGGCCTTTGTTTTCCAACATCAAGATTTGAAAAGATTAATCAATATTAAAGCTTAAATCACTAATATGTCAGTGTTTGTAAAACATGGTTTTTTATATCTTTTATTGAACATACCTGTTGATTGGCCTCACCCAGCAGTTTCTCAGAGTGCATTCTTTTGATATTTGCATCTTGTACCATATTGTTTGCTTCCTGAAAATATGTTAATATGATTGAAATTCTAAATCATGACACTGATTGTGAAAATGAAAAAAACAAAGTTTGATATATTCAACACTTAATGCTGTTAAATTGACACATTTACCATAAACTTGATGTAACATTTGACAATGTAAATGTCAATAATGACTTTATAACAATAATAAAATACACCTATCACACATAAAGTGATGGTACATGAGACACTTTTTAAACCTGATAAATTTTAACCGTGACAAAGGTGGAAGTTGATACCGGTAGTTTTGTAAAAAACTGAAAATCTACTTTCAAAGTACTGAAATAGACCAAGACGTGAGTTTAACAAACAATAGAACATGCAAACTTTTACAAGTTGATTTCATTTCTGCCACTAGCCACAGACACCAGGTGGCTGCATATAACAGGTGCAAAATAGAGTGATTTTCATTGGGAGGAAGCCAGATTGACCACTTACAGCAGATGGCTGTTAATGCAGGTTATACTGTATATATATGATATTTCTAACAATTACCTCAAAAAGACTAGCAGTTAATTCTTCCAACTCTTCACCAATCTGATCACGAACCTTTAATAATTTCTCACATTCTTCATCTTTTAATTTGAGTTCCTGAAATATTAACAATAAATATCTTTTAAAAAAATTTGGCACTGTGCAGAGTTGGGTTAATTTTGTTTGAAGATAAAATTAGTAGACAGCGAATATGACTTCAAACTACTATAAAATTTCATTGGACAAACAGAAATGGTAGAGTAATTTGTATAGGTTAAAAATGTAGGTCTAAAGTTGACTTAGACAAAGGGTCATAACTCAGCAAAGAAACAATGGACCAAAACCAAAATGGGATATGCACATGTCTATATGATATCTAGTAAATGTGTGAAGTTTGAATACGTAACGTAAAATAGGTGCTGAGAAATTGAGCAGACAACAAAAAGCTACAGACCCTACGAGTGACTAACTGACAGAAGGGCCAACAAGCTGACACCTATACACCCTCAAATTTATTTTTTGAGGGGGCATAATAAAATCAAGGCCAAAAGACTTGATTTTTTACTATAAAATTAAATTAGTAAATTTACTAGTGTAGGAGTGAATGACAAAAATGTACACACCTTTCTACAATTAGGTGTAATATAATAAAATCAAGACCTGCTACAAGCTACAACTATAGTGAAATAATTATAAAAGGCGGGGTCAATAGTGTCCAAACAATAATAATACTAGACAAAGGTTAATGATCACATGTAACAATATGTCTATATATCTGGCATTTATATGACACATAGTTGTTATTGTCATCATATGTCATTAATTGATAGCTAATTGTAATTAATAATGATGTAAACAATCTATAAATAACTCTCGACTATACATATTTGATTGATTATTTGTTATTGTCAACAATGAACATCTACGAGAAAGTACTTGGACAAGGAAAAAAACATTTTGAGTGTCAAATATGAAAAACATGAGTTCCAAATAAATTATGAACTATCATGAAACATGTTTTTGAAACCTGAATAATTCACTATCAAAACTTCTTCCTGGGTCCCATGTACTTCACAGCTATGATCAAATTTCTTGCATGTAAGCCAACTCTTAGCTAAACTTAGTGAAATGCCCAATCAAAAAATTGAATATTTTAACTTCAATACTAGCTTTAAAAGGGAGGCAATCAAATTCTGTAAAATAGAATATATTTGTATCATTTGTCTCCCTTTCCAAATTCAAGTTTGGCAATATAAACTGAGACTTTTTATGGGGTTTTCCATCTGAGCATATGCTATACAAAAGAAGCTTGTTACATATTATTGCTGACAGCTCGGAACTCAAGATTAAATCCTACAGTTCTTTGAACACATATTTTTATGCTAACAGTGAGTTAGTTTGTACCACAAGGAAAAGCCAAAATATTTGAATTCTCCATATAGTCTATAATTATAAAGATTACTCATACTTACTGATTGTGCTATATTCAGCTCATCTTGTAATCTACCAAATGCATATTCTTTAGCTTCAGTCATTGTTTGATTTCTTTTCTTAGGATCTTCATTAGGTAAGACTTCAGAGAATGCATGACGTAATGGACCACGTCTAGATTTATCTCTTCTTCTTACAGGTATCTCCATCTCACCATCACTGGAAATATAATAAATAAAGAAAATAAAATACAAAAAAAGTTTCATTATAAAGCCCACTGTTTCTAAATCCTGCAGGGCTTGAAATTAATTTTTACACTAGGTCGCCCAGTTGGACAACCAACTATATGCTTAAGTTAACTTGCCTGAACCAAATGTTTACAAGCAGTTAGAAGTTGCCTAATATAGGTTGTCAAGGGCTATAGGACAATCTCTAATGTCAAGCCCAGATCTTGTAGGGAAGTTGTAAGTTACTGATGGAAGTATGCGCCTAGTAACAAGTTAACAGTTAAATCCAAAAATTTAGCTAAGAAAGTTCCAGGAATGGTGAGTAGGTTGATTGACCGCCATGACATGACCTATACTATTTGTTGCTATAGTGTTAAATCCAACCACAACAAAAATCAAACACTGGATTTTGAAGTCCCAAATGCTTAATTTGAGAAAGAAAAGGTACCTATTTTAAGATCATACCACTATGAAGATGATCCATTTTGATGGTCAACAGGTGAGCTCAGAAAATGGTGTTTTCACAAATACTGCACTTGACAATAAGTTTATTAAGTTTACTTGGTGAAATAAAAAATCATCTTTCAGCAAACTTGAGAAATCGAGAGTTTAGTGCAAAACAGTGGTAACTCACTCTTATTTATATTGAGTTATGACCATTGTGTGCTAAACCCACGTAGTTTTCTCTTTAAATTATATTTTTAATTCACTTATTTGCACTGACTGTGGTACCTAGACATCAAATGATTCAAGGCACATCTGTCTCTTTACACTTGACCAGCTCACTCATTATGTCTTAAATTTTCTCAAGCACTTACTTATATATTACTATTACGTTACATTGTCAAGGTGATATTTCTATTTAGGTATATTGATATTTCTAGAACTCAGTAAAGGGCAGGGAAGCAGAAAAAGGGGCAAAAACATGTTGTGGGTTAAGCACAAAACAGACGTAACTCACTATTTTCTTATATTGAGTTATGACCATTTTGCGCTAAACCCGCGATGTGTATCACAAATATGGCTGAACTTTCAAGCAGACAAACGAATCCAACTTAAAAGTAAATGTTAATGAACTGAAATTACATTTATTTACCATGAAAGATTTATACCTAAAGGTTCATCTCTTCAACATTTATCATATAATTTTCAATTACCAGTGTACTATAGAGCAATGAACCTAATTGTGAAAAGGCTAATGTTGAGCTACATTTTTATCAAAAACTTGACAAATATTTATGTTAGTTTTTTTTATAATTATTCCATAAGACATTAGATTAGGTAAGATTTTTTTGGAAACCTTTCAGTTAGAAAAGAGATATGACATCCTTGGACTGAAATAATTAAACAAGGGTAGTACTCAAAATCTTAGCAGAAATCTCCTACTCAATTAAAAATACATAAATTAGGAATATGAAAAAAATATTTTTAAGAGGTATTTTTTCCAGAATTTACAATATTATCCTTACAGTGACAGTTGACCAGCTCAATGTCTCCCAGGAGAGATTTTAATATCTTGACCTAATTAAGCTTTTTAAACCAATACAAGCACATACTGTTACCTTAGACTAAGTGGCAGACAACTCTGTCCTACCAGATGCTGCTGTAAAAGAGAGAATGGTGGACCACCATTTGTAGTTGTGGTTGTAGAAAGTATTCCACAGATAAACAAACCACTTCCTCATGTTATTTTATATAGTATACAATCTGAGATCAAGGTTTTATTTGTAAGGCCACCATTTTTTTATTGGAATCTTGTCCATTTTAGAACAAAAAAAGGATGCACACTGACATTGTTTTTATGTTTACCACAAAAAAGAATAAGTAGAAATACATATACCTCTAAATTAAAGAGAAATATCACTTCTTACAGTCATTATGCTATCTTTCAGCATAATGATTTAAAAGGCTAGTGTTGTTCAATTTCATTTAACTGTTAGTGACCAATGCAATAACCCCCTGTATTTAAATACTTACAAAAGAACTTCTGCACTCACTATAGATAAATAGTATCAATGTGAATTAGCTGACTTAACGTATGAATAAACGAAAGTTGAATAAAATTTGACAATATGAATGTTTAATACTTTTTGGCCAAAGTCAAACTATAATGTTATAGGGTGAGGCTTTTGACAATATGTGGTAGGAGATGAAAATCTAACAATAAAGTCCACTGGCCTTAAAGATCATATTAATACTTGTAGACTACTTTGAGACTTATGATTACATAAACAATTATCAATGAGAACTTTCAATATTTCCCAGCATTCCTTAGTGACTGTAAGTAGCACTTGATACTTGGTTTCCTTAGAATTGACCTCCATTAAACAGTTACATGTAAGGATTGGCCAAGGACATACTACAACCACATGTAAGTCCATCTGCTACAATTAGTTTACTTTATAATAAACTATGTTACTGTTAATAATTTGTTGTGAAATGAATTATAGACAGAAATTTGGATATCAAAGTCTTAAATCATAAGTAAGTGTGTAGCACCAGTGGTTTTAAAACAAAAATGTATTAAATGCATCTAAATAAGTCCCTATTCAGCACAGAATATAGACAAGTGCAAGTTATATTCATTTTAGCATAGGGTGACATTATCTCCAGCTTACAAGTTTAAATCATTTGACAGTTTCCCACCTTTCCCCCTAGAATTGTGTATTGTTTTTTGCTAATGACAAATAATGAAATGACTCATAAAGTTACAATAATAAGAAATCAATTTTAATCTGTTTAAATTAAATTATTTTTCTCTGAATTTTATTTTGAAATCATGCTCAACTGAGTGAAGGTACAGATATTTACAAATTGTGGGCTTAGGCCACTCCAAGTTGATCATATGTTCTACGGATTTTTCTGGGAAAAAAATGGGGCGAGCGAGCGAAGAAAATAAAATAAAAAAGTCTTTATTCATATGCTTTATATAGCGGTTTGACCAAATTTTTATGAGCGAGTGAGGAAATAAAAATATTTTTTTGTAAAAACCGTCAAAATTAAGGTGCGAGCGAATCCATAGAACATATGATCAATTTGTTGTGGCCTTAGCGCAAAAGAGTAGTAACTCAATTAAAAAAAAATGTGAGTTATGACAGCTTGCACTTAAAGCCTGCAAAATTATCTATAAGCTACAATGGAATATTAGAACAATGAAAGGTTTTTAACACTTAGAAATTTTGTTGGTATAAAAAGACAATTTATTGCTTTCATATGCTTTCATATACTTTAATAATGTTAAACCAACTAGAAAATACATAAAACATCCGCCAAAATAATAAACTTAAAATTATATGAAAATTGATGGTATGCATATTAGCAAACACAATGGGTAAAAAAAATTACCACAAACATTTTTATGAGAGTCATTAACTGATTCATAATAAAACATTAATTATCTACATATATACAAGTCATATGATATACAGTAGTCATCAAGTCATGTGCAATCTAAATAACTTGCCCCAGAGACAAGGAGAAATGAGCCAGAATAAAGACAAAGTAAAGTGACTTAGATTAACAAGATCTAGATTGGTACAGTGTTAAAGTCATCTTTCAATCACACCTTTGGCAATACATGATTATAACACTGTATACAGTACAACCTTGCATAAACCAGAGCCCAAAAAACACTCACCCAATATCACCCATTAAAATAAATTTTGTAATGGGTGGATAAGATTTAGAAGGACCAGTGGTCCAGTAGTAGCTTAGATGCGCGCTTGGGGATTGAGAGGTCCCGGGATGGATCCTCATTAGGGGCACTGCTAATTTCCTTGAGCAATAAATTAATCTACAATTGTTTCACTCCACCCACTGTGAAAATGGGTACTGGGAGGGATCACCTGCCTAAAGGAGATTTCAATGATCAGGAGTAATCGTACAAGATTGTAAAGTCAGCTAAACATGTATAAATTATGGAAGCAGACTTTAAACTGCACTCTAACTTTTTTAACTTAAAAGATTTAGAAATGATGGCCATTTAGTTTGGCAATGAAAAATGATACTATAATTAGCCAGTTTCCAATGAAAATTGCTACCTAGCGCTACATCCTCTGATACCCTACTCACATCAAAAGCAATAAGTATGTGATACCAAATTAAGGATACCATGAAACGAATCCCTAGCTATTGCTATGGTAAGGTGTTAAGGAAATTGTTCACATGATGAGTGGATGACACAAATTTATACTGAAGCTTGTTAGTTGGCTTAAGAATGAAGAGTCATGATTTGTACCAGAACCTATATGTGTTACCTACATCACACTCGGAACTTCTAGGCCATTTGCTGCGAATAACCACGGACATATTTAGATGCCATTTTGGAACTACTGGTATTGAAGTATACAAGTACACGATCGTTTGGGCAATTAGTGATGTTTCATCTTTAGTCCATAAATTTGAAATAACAAAGTTCAGTGTTTTCACTGAACAATATTTAGTTAAATATATAACATAGACATATGTTTTGACAAAGATCCCTGTTCATGATACTACAAGAACTATTTTGCATAACCGTTACGTGCTTCGCCACCCGGAGGTAGTAAAAACCCAAGCCACCTGAGGGTTAAGATCCCCCACGAATCCTTCCGAGATTATTCATTTATGAAAGGTCGAGGTGTTCTGAATGATCTACATCAGAGAGAAACAAGTAAATCTGTGAGCTAATGCTCACTAGTGATACCCCCGCAAAAATATAAAAATATGCGACAAACAGGAAGTAGATGAGCAAGGAGCAAGAAATCGCTTTACACCACATGGGACTATGGGATGAAACAATATGCAAAGTATTAGGCTGCTGCATGTTATAGTTGCTGAGAAAACTGCGACGGAAATTTTGTAACGGACAGACGCACGGACAAGGGTAAAACAGTATACCCCCCTCTTCTTCGATGTGGGGGTATAATAACAGTAAAATATTCTTAGTCAGCAACAGTTACTTAACTAAACCACTGAGCCATGTTTGTTTTAAATGACATCATTTCAAATAAATCCATACAAGATATACATAACTACCCCTAGTGAAAATTCTTTTTTCATTTAGCCCGAAAAGGGGATAATTGTTCACTTTTATACTATATAAAATTATAAATCGGACCAGTGATCAAAAAAATCAAAGGCTATGATTGTTTTTAATGGTGTGTAACTGTATTAACGGTACAAATAGACCAGTAGGTCAATCATATACAGGATAACCATCTTCATATTAACAACTTCAAAGAATAGATTTAATGCTTAATACCCCCTTAAAACATTGTCAACACCATAACTGAATAATAATGTCCAAACTTTTTTATCTAAGAAACTAATTTCCAGGAAACATACCTCATCTTTATTGAATATAAATTTGCTATTTGCTACATTTGAAAACAAATATTGTCATCTCTATTTAATTGTTTGTTTGGTGTTTTTTAACGTCGTATTCAACACATATATAGGTCATATATACGACGACCAGCTCTTCTTACTATAGGTTTCCTGGACACTTTTCTATCACCAGTACTAACTTACCCTACCACGAGGCCAACAACTCATGTATAGGATATGACCTGCCACGACCAGGTTTCGAACCTGCAATCTCCATATTCGAAGTCAGACATGCTAACCAATACGCCACGGCCGCGGCTCATCTCTATTTAAAGAAAACTTTGGCCTTTGCTACACTTACTGGAATTATGACCGGCTTAAGTACTTAGATCATGGAAACAGCTGAACTTTTGCAGACGACTTTGCAAACTGACTAAAACTACAGTAGTTAGCACCACAACACAGTCAGAAAAGGGAACCTGAGAGGTAGAAAAAGGTACAGGTTGTATCATTGCAGTGCAGCTTTCATGTAGCTATATCTGTATAGGGATGAAGTACAAGTGACAGGCCTAGGGAAGTGTATGTCATTCCCTTATATTCTGTTCTAGAATAATCACTTTCTGTATGTCAGTAAGAAAGTTTTGCAAGAATATTAAGAGAATTGAAACTGTTTAACTAAACAAGTTGATTCTACAGGTAGAATCCTGTAATGATCTATTTGTCAAAAAAAATCCATTTAACAGAAATACTATCATATTTTAGTTAGCATTTTCCAATGACAGTTACTATACAACTTGATCCAATATGATCCAATATGATGCAATAGCAAAAAGAAACACTATAAAAGGTTGCATCATATAACAGCAGTACATACAGCTGGGTGATTTAACAATGTCTAAAAGACAATTATTAAGTCAAACCAGTATAGTGACATTGTTATACTGTGAGACAAGTCTCTCACTTCCTATCAGTAATGTCACCAAAACAGTGATGCCATCATATTTGGTACAATTTTTACCACACCCATTAAACACATTGCACTAATGTCTAGCACATCCATTCATAAACCTAAAGACACACCCTCAGACACAGGAGGGTAAGGAAACTTACCCCACCCTGCCCCCTCCCCCCAAATCATTTTTTAATTAATTGCATTTACACTTAAGTAAGCTAACAAAATCACAGCTTTTTTCCTAAATGACAAATTCAAATCTGCCTAAAGAAAACATTTAGCCCCCTCACCATCTAAAAATGCTTACAATAGGACCGAAAGAACTACTCATATTATTTAAAGTATTTATTTTCAATTAATAGTCAGAAAAAAAGCATCTGCAATGAATAACCACAATAATATTATACTAGACACCTGTCACTTTGATACATACAAATTATTATTTAATTATGAACGAGAACCAATAAACAATAGATGTTTTTTTTTCAATAATGAATAATCACAATTTTTACAATAAAACATTAAACTGAACAACAACAACATATTTATTATAGTACATTTCTGTATATCCTACCTTAATCTGTTAATTGATTTTTAATAGTCACCAGTGAAAACTTAATATTTCATTATCATGACTTAATAATGTAGTGTACAGTCATACAAATACCTCTATCATGATACAAGCCCACGTTTAACATTTCAAGCTTCAAGCCCTTTAATATTTAAGCCCAAAAATGTACTATACAAAAGACAATTTATAATCAGTCATTTAAATCAAACTTAACTATGGGAGTAGCCTTGTAAGCCAACTTCAACCATTTAAATCAATTATCATTATATGAACTCATGTGCATCATAGTAAATGAAAATAAGTTTTACCAAACCAGTCACACATGCTTAACCCAATAGCCTGAAGCCTGAGACTGGTAAAATTTAACGGGCTAGTTAACTTTACTTATATCAAACATTACAAGGGCTGTCACGGCATTTATAAGAATTTTTTACCTAAAACAAAAAAGAAAATTGTTTCAGTGAAGCATACAATTTAAATAATTAAAATGAATATGAATTATAAAATACAAAACATATACATTTTCCTTTTACTGTTAAATTAGGCATAACATAATCACGCCTTTAACTCATTTAAAATTTAAAGTTAATCTTTGACCCTCCCATTTATTATCTTCAATTCTAAAGCTACAATTAACTTTTACAAACTATAACATGACAAAATTTATAAAACATATAATCTACTTCCTTAGATTTTTGTCAACAATCATTACTTCAAGAATGATGTATCATGAAGAATTACATCCTTGTTATATAATTGCTATAAAAACATTTACAACAAATTTTGTTTATAACAATCTTCACAACAACAAATTAATTATCATAAAAAATAACCACAAATTTTATACCAGGAAAATATCATTGATCAATTACAAGTTCTACTTAAATATTAATGAAATGAACAAAATAGCAATTAATTATACAAAATAATTAAGATTTAAACAATGACATTTAATGTCTAATTGATTGCATACCAGTGCGATTTTCTGCACAATCATGTACTTTGGTAGAATTTATTTTGTAGTCAAATTCTTAAGTCAATTTTATTATTTCTTTATTTAATGTACCCAGTACTTAGTACTATACAGTCTAATGGTCCCTAATTGACTTCAGTGCCACTGTTGGCTTCATGAATACCAATGTTGATCCCCATTTAAGGATATTATTGTTGATGTTACTGCATGCCAAGGAAAGGTTCAAAAGAACATGACCATTCCACAAAAACACTTATCATTATGGCCAATGACCATAATGATAAAAGAATTTCTCTTTTTTGTTTCATCCTTGGCATAGATATATGTGACATAGCACCATGGTATTCTTATTTTATTATTATATTCGGCTAAATATGCAATTAATAGCTAATGTTATCTGTTGTATAATTATATAACCCACTATAAATAAAAGTTTGTATCTTGTATCCACTAAGCAGTAAGCGAGTTTCTATAGGAAGTACTGAAACATTCTATTAAAAAAGAGACTTAGAATCAACTAGGTATCAAGATCGAAGTATTCCATTTCTACATCAGTTTCTACATAGTATTTTACAAGTTCACTACTATCAGAAATCGGATTAAAACCCAATTTCAGCTAGCCTACTCGCTAATTTAGATCTGGCTGTTTCATTATGAGGGTCACGTTCAGGTAACCTTTTCTCATTACAATATTCACGATGCAATCATTATGTTTAGTAACTTGTTTACATTGTCTATGTCACACAATTTGAAATGAGCTAGTCAAGCACAGCCTGTGGATCAACACCACTGTCAAATTAGCTAGCAAACCTCAAAATAGAAATTACTAAATCAAAATGCTATTAATAATGTTTTGTCTAGATGAAAGGTAGCATTTAAATTGGTTGATACAAAGGTCATCTTGATGTGATCCTCCTAAGCGAACCTTAGAGATCCTGTACGACAGTGCTCTACAGGATATCTGTTCAAGGAGATTGCACTATCAGCAAATTACATGTCAATTATATCATTCCCCTCCCCTTGCTCCAGTTTGACAAATTACATAACCCATGAATAGATAATAAGATATCTCAACTAGTATACACAGGTTTAATTGATTAGTGAAAAAACAAGTCAACAACGTATAATTATGAAATGATCTCAATTAGAACACAGTCTAACCAGGAACCAAGCTGTACCAGGTACCAGTAAAGTTTGCAGTGACCCTTTAATTCACTGAGGTCAAAACCATCTTTCCCACAGTACTGGTACTACCATCATATAATTAAATAACAATAACATCCGCACATAAAATAATTCCTTATATATGTCACCTTAAGTTACATGTAGATAGTCAGAGCGAAAATGATTTAAAGTAAAAATAGTAGATAAAACAACATACAACAGTTCTGCGCCAAGTTCTCCATCACTGTGACGATACTATTGTCAAACAAGATTGACAAGTAATGAAATAAACAGAGAAAAACAATCATCAAAGGAAAAACAACATCATTTTATGTATATAGTTTTATATCTTAAATTGTCCAAATGATTTGTGAATGGTGTTAGAAATTACAGTTTTAGTATCACTTTGACCCAATATTGTAAGATTTTATCACTTGTTTTTATATAACACTAGGTCAATCTAGGAGTGTTTTAACTATCAAAGTCTATGTATTATATTTATACTTTAGTTCATTCATACAACCATCAGTCACAACAATATGTGAGTACATGACCTTGACCTTGATAGAACATTGGGGTTAAATAAATTGTAAAAAGATACTGTGTTTGGCTGATAAAAATATATGCATTAAAAGAACATACACAAACCATTTAGTTTATATTTTGAAATGGTCTGCATTCAACTTTGAAGCAAGTTGCATTGATGTCAAAGTATCAAATTATTATAGTTGCGTAATTCAAGGGCCACAACTCCAAAGTCGCGAGTTTGACTTCCTTGCGAATAAGAATAAATTGCTTGACAAATTAAAAAGAGCTGATATATACTCAGTTTCAACATTTAGGGTAAACTTGGCATATAACATATGTATGATACAGTAATAAAACTCGTATAACAATTCAGTAATATAATATATGATTGTTTTAAATACTTCTACTGTAAAGTAACTATACACATGATATATATCATTATCATAAATTTTATACAACACCTACATAACACATACCAGTAAATGTTTATGTCAAATTTACAGTAGAACCACCAATGTGACCATATTAAGGAGCAATTTCTAAAGGGCCAAAACTTCCATTGTAAGAATAAAAAGAAACAAATGAATTATAAAAAATTAATGTAATCACCTGTAAGATTCCTCGTTAAGACGATAACGATGATGATTTTCTTCAAGAATCACACACAATGTTCCCAACATTGTCACCACTATCAATAATGACAGCACTTATAAAAGTCCAAATTATAGTGAATATAATGTCAACTTTTCGGCTATAAAAAATGAAATGTTCCAAAACAGATCTCAGAGCTTCAATATAAAGTTCAACTCTTCAAGTCAACATTTTCTTAAATTTGTTCTAACACCTTAGTCATATTTAGTATTCACTTAAATGATAGGTCAAACTTCACGGATATTTAAAATTTCAAATTCAAGACTTTCCTTAGTAATACTCACAACTGCACTGTCACCAGTCGTATAATCCTCAAATGTGACAAATTTATCATGTGTCCACTTTTAACTTCTATGAATAAATTAACAATTTCGTCCAGAGTTCATTAATAAACCCACGTCTTTACGTCACAAAATATTTGTAATTAATGAAGACAAAATTTATGTACAAAGTCCTACTAGTCAGCAAATTATCCAACACTTCATTAGGATTTAATAAGTCTTGGTTGTCCTTTTTCACAACTGAAGTCTATTAATTGAGTCAGCATGTGATTTAAGTAGGTCCAAACAAGGATATACTTGAGTAAATGGGTGGTTGTATATGTACTTTAAACCTTCTAATATAAATAAACACAAACATCAAATAAGAGTCATTATGAAAACCCACAGAAATCTAAGTATGCACTTAGGAAGTTATTTCTGTGATATAAAAGGAAACTGCAACCTAATGTTATCTTAAACTAAGCAAAAGGAGGTAACATTCGGTATGCCCTAGTTTAATAAAATTCCCCATTTGATTTCATATAATTTCCCAGTATGATGTCAAACCAAAAACCATTTATATTATTGAAAATTCCGTAATCAAATATCTATCTATTTATACTGTTATTACCTTCCTTGTAAAGAGAGCTATTCTTCATAATTTCAATAAGCGATAAAGGTATTTCAAATGAATAAAAAATGCATACAAAAATGTTTGAAATGTAAACAATTCATATAGCAATCATCAAGTACACATGAATACACGCATTTACTGCCTGATTTAATGCAAAATGTATGACTGCATAAGTTAAATAGTTTAAATCCTAGAACAGTTTTTTTATCTTAAAAGTTTACGTAACACTTTGATGAAGAGGTCGTTCTTTACATTTTTCATATGACACAGAAAATGACAACTGACTGTAAGGATACAATTATAAAAAAAAAGATAAAGTTTAAAATTCAATTAATTTCAATACTCCAAGTCCATGTGTCAGCACTAAACTAGTCTAACTTCATGTAGATAACAAAGGATGTAGACTAGTTTTGCGTCAACTCATCAAAATATTTTAATATTTTTAGTTCATTTATCACCTTAGTCTTATATATAATAATACACAAAGATGTATAAAACTATAGTATTATATTATTTAATTTATGTCTCTCCCTTCCATCAAAAATTATAAAATATCAGAAACATTTGACTTGTGAAGATCAAGATGAAACATACTGGTAGATGTACGCTCATCTAGCTATTTGAAACAATTAATGACACAAAAAATAAATAATAACTTCTATCTTACATTAGTTTACAGCAATGAACCATAACTTAAACATTTTTAATGTAGATTTAATTTTTTTACTTTAATTTTACACAATTTTACTCAACATTTTAAGGTAATGTGTGGCAGTTGCTCACCTAACTAGCTTTCTTTAAATATTGATTTTTTTCATCGATGGGTATTAAACTTGCCATGTCCGGGAAGTGAACCCAGGGCTTCTGAGTTGGACCCTTAAAAAATCCCTGCTTTACAGCCAAGGCAGATCAAATTTTGTTAAATCATACTTAAGACACCTACATTTGTATCACACATGTACCTAATGGTAAAATATAACATCAAAATTCAAGCGACAGTTTACAACATCAAAGATTGTCATACATATTTCATTAAGCTAAGACATGCATAACATTAAACTTTATATGACTTCATGAAATTCTAAACCTAAATCTATGTCTATTTTAAATCCTATTATAGAAATTAGCAAGGAAATACCTATGTCTCATTTTTGATATTTCATTGAAATGAATATAGTAATCTTTATTTTATCCTATGTATAGAATATAGGCAACATTATTAAACTAATTTTAAAAACCGAACACTACTTGCAATAATTCCAATCTGATTAAAACCCGATCTAAAATTTTCCGTTCACCCACTCGCTAATTTAGATCTGGCCTTTTTCAAACAAGGGTCACGTTCAAGTGACCTTTTCTCATCATAATATTAATGACGAAATCGTTATGATACGTAACTTGTTTACATCGTCTACGTCACACAATTTGAAACGAGCCGTAGATGAAAGCTGCGTATTGATTGGTTGACACAAAGTTCATCACGACGTGACCTTCCACGGAGACAGTAGAGATCCTGTATGACAGCGGTCTACAGGATATCTGTTTACGGAGATTGCAATAATTCCTGATCTTGTTAATTTCTAATGATTTATAAGTCTGGATACACCCTTAATCTTAATGCATAAGGATAATTATTTATGTATATAGCATTTATAATTACACAGCAATGATGAGAATTTTCCTTCATTTTTTTGTTTGTTCATTATTCATAAATATATTAAGTGCTAAATTAAAAGCTTCCTTCTAAACACACAAGATATTAATAACAAATAAGTAAGTTTATAACAGATAATTAAGTTCCTTAATTTATCATTTAAAATAAAATAAATTAAATAAACAGAGTATTATTAATGGTCCTTAATCCTAGTTACTTTTTTCAATTATAGTAACCTTAAGTCCAATATAAAAATCCTAGAATTATCAAAAACAAATATAAAACACACTATAAGTCCTCAAAATATCACCAATGCATCACAGTGCTTTATAGACAGACACATTCGATAAAGTAACAATAAGTATTTTATGTAACGATGTACTGTATATAACATTAAATGCTTACATAATAAAAATGTATATCAAAACAACATAGATATCAGATGTGAATTAATTAATAAACACCACACGCATTCCATAATGTCGACAGGTGATCCGTCATCATAATTAATATCACGTGACGTCATGACGACAGTCGCTTGTAAAAACACCATTTACAGGTAAATGTACAAAAATACGCAGAAATGTTTTTTGTCAGCAATTACAAGAACATTTATTACTCCTCCGCAACTTTGTTTGAATTTCTATTTCACTAATATCATAAAGTTTATGCTTAATAATTATACACAAAATATCAATGTTCTCATTAAGGTAAACAAGTAAAAATATTATAAAGTCTTGTACATCAACATAAAAAGGCACATAAACAAGCATACTAAACATGAAAAAAACAATGTCTTCTTTTTTTACTAAAAAATTGATACAGTCTAAGTTAACCACAAGTATGATGAAACCAGCTGAGCGTAAAATTCAGCCTGAGTTCATATAGTTAAAAACAATATCATATGACCAAATCAAGGGCTGAACAAAACACTATAGTATCTCCTTTTATTTTCAAATGGAGTTACAATAGTGTTACATTCAGCACACAAAGTAAAGTACATGTAAACTTATAGCGGTTGTCCTCAACAGTCATTCTATCCAGGTGATTGTCGTTTCATAACAAAAAACTTAGTAATTTCAGAAATTTGATTTTAAGTACCGGAACAATGTTATGTAAATTTATGCAAAATTTGTAACCAATACCAAATATCAAAGATATTTATTGTAACAACACCAAAATCTTATATCTTTACAACATCACAAACAACAGATAGTCCAATGGTCAGTGTGGTCAGTCCATATTACCCTGATAAGTCCAATGGTCAAAAGTATTACCAATATTATATACATTTGTATACAAATGTATATTAAACAGTTAAGTCCACTTAATTTTATAATGGTCAAGTTGAAAATGTTTGATGCTGTAATACTACGCCACAAATACAATGGTCAAGTGTCCTGCTGTTTCACATTCAATAAAAGTCCAAATGGTCAATAAGGTGACCACTAACTTCAACCACTAATTGACCTATTCAGATTCATATGTCAAAAAATGACAAGTATGTGGCTGAATGCACTTGGTATGTACCTAAACAACAAACATACAGTACCCACCAAAAGTTTGGAGACAGAAATGTTTAATTATTTTCCGTAACAAAGCTTTTATGCTATTTTTGTAGTCTCAATTATAATTATAATTATAACCAAAAAATAAAGTAAAACTAAAAGACACATCAAAATAAGCAGTTATCAAATATAGATAAAAGCTATACAGGAGTCCTACAAAGTGAAAATGTCTCCCAACTTTTGGTATGTGCTGTATATTATGTTACAAAAAGCATTAACATTCCAAAGCACCTACATCTTTTTATCAAATAAACACTAATAGAATATACATAGTAATTTCTATAACATATAGATTATATTGTCTTTTTATCTATTATGTAAGATAAATTGTTTGATAATGGTTTAAATACATTATCTAGCATCATATATCTAAGGTACATACCTTATAAAAGCCAAATAGTACATGTCCCCTTAAGGTATTACAAATACACTTTTTTACATAATCTTATTACAATTTATAAAGTACACTATTTTACTGTTAAATAATTTAATTACAAATTCTAAGCAGGAAATTAGGATAGGAGAGTAATGTACTGACAAGGAAATTTAGCAACTATATGTACAAATAATTTATTATAAGTATTTTTCTTGTTGTTTTTTATAATAGCTAAAACCATGGATAAGTATAGTTGGTTGCCTTAATAAATTTTCTTAATTCAAAAGTCTGATAAAAAGTACAATTAGTGCTTAAATGTAACTCAATTTTTAAATACATTGTGTATTAAACTTTATTATATGCTTTCCAGTGGAATACCAGGATTTATTGATGAAATAAAAATTCCACTGTTTTGAAACAATGAAAATAAATTTGTGTTTTTTTCACTGTTTGGATGTGCCGTTCTGATGACATATCTTTAAAAGTTACATAAACTTCAAAAATACCAGTTTAAAGCATATAATAAACAGTAAATTTGTTTATTTTGGTGTAAGATCTATTTATTTCACTCGTGAGCTTATGATATTATATTTTCACTCGTGGCTATGCCTCTAATGAAAATATCGAACCTTAGCTCACTCGTGAAATAAAAATCGATCTTACACCAAAAAAAAACAAATATCCTCTACATAAATAACTAGTAGATGAGATTGAAACTAATATCTATTAAGTCTTAGTATTCTAGTAGACTTCTGTACATTCTTCATTAAGTTCATAATTAAGTTAGTGAGTATATATTTACCACTAAGATAACAAATTTATGTCCAATTTTCAAGAAAAGATATTCCTACAGAAAGCAATATATAGCAAGTTTAAATAGCAACATATAAGAGATATTTAAAACATTAAATACATTTTTGTGAAGGTTCTGCTGTGACTATATTTTAAACAACATTTAAATCATGAAGTCATGTTTTTATTTAATAAATTGTTTACAATGTTTATCATTTACAACTTTGAGATGAGTCAAAATTGCCATAAAATAAATTCATTTCAAAACATCAGTTCTATATTTACGAGGCTGCAACATGATTTTAACATTTCAAAATTATTTTGCAATAAAATGGGACCAAACCAACAATATCCAACATACAGTTAACATAAATGAATGTATATCAAAGTTAAAACATGGTACACATCATTCTGTTTTACCATATTTTCCTGTGTGTTAGTCAAATCATTTTGTTGATGTTTGATAATTATTCAAACTTCATTATCCAACTTGAGCCTAGACTCATAATCTTTTCAGACATTGTATGTGTGAGATTTATAAAATATCTTGCAGCTAGACAGCCTTGCAATGGGTTTAAACTTCTAATTTTGAGTCAACAAACATGCTCCAAAATACGTTACAACATTAAAATATAAAACGTATATGTAATCTTGGTGCATACTCTAAGCCATCTACGAAGAGAATGGGGGTTAAATACCAAAGGAATGGGTCAAAATTTAATATTGACTTTATTATAGCTTATATATAATAACTGGATTGTGAGTCAGCTTCCTGGACCCTCTACATTTACATCAGATAAAATGTCTCACACAAGTGTTAGGCTCAAAATGTCAATTGACTATTAAGTACAATATTGTAATCCAATACAAGTTTAGATCAGCCAAAGATTATGATAAGGAAGTATTTAAAACCATGCTAATATGTAAATTATTCTACATCATTCAAAAACAATGTACATGTAATGTAAATTGAATAGACTGTGTTTAAAAAAAACATTCAGTTATAAAGTAGCAGTCACAATCCAGTTATTACAAATATCCTGGGTTCAAATCCCACTTGGGGCACTGCTAATTTCCTTGAGCAAGAAATTTACCTGCGATTGCTTCACTCCACCCAGGTGTAAATGGGTACCTGCGAGGGTGGTATAATTCTGTTGCGCCAATTTGTCGGCTGCACTAATAAGCGGAGTAAAAAGACTTCCCAGAGAGATTGATAGATAGGTACCAGTAGCCCAATGACTAGGGGTAATAGCTGTAAAGTCGGTGAACATGCATAAGAATGAAACTTAGACTATAAAATGCAATTACTTTACTTTACTTGTGCTACAGACAGTACTTACTGTTCCTGGACAGATCTGAAAGTCTAGACCAAAGCTTTAACCTATTACAAAGCATATACCTTCACAAGAGAATGACCACAACTGCCCTAACTGCTATTCAGAGGTATGAGAATGGCTAGAGAAAATGTTCTAATAAAAAACTCCATCATCATGATAAGAAGGCCAGCCCAAGAGTTTATCAACAAATGTTGGGTTTCTAGTCAGACCCAAGACCAACTGAGCAAACAAGGTTTAGTTTTTATCAATATATTATAGCTCAAGTGTGAAACAAAATTTAAACTTAAATTAACCACTTTCAAGTTCAAACCAATACTGAGCAGGCTATCCAATGATTACCAGTCAAACATCGTTACCACTCGTCCATGCCCTCTCCTGGTTTATATCATTTACATTATATCTATACTTAACTATAAATTTAATATACAAAATCTGTATACCTAGACAAGTTGTCAGATTGGTGTACAATATTGATGCTAATTAGATAACAAATCAATTAATGATCAGTATACTAAATATATATAGATATTATAGGTGAATATATACAATAATATTTCAATGATACATATCAATATATATTTATAGCCTTACAGTGACAAGTTCACACCATCAATGACATATTAGTATAGTAATTACTTTAGACATAATCATTTTTTTATTATATATAAAATTTCAACTGTGTAACCCTTCAAAAGTTCTTTGAGAAATGAAAATTTGGCGAACCCATGTGACTTCATCCGAGCATTTTTCACCATATTTGGAATCTAGGTTGCTTGCCTAAGGTAGGTTTTTTGCTCTTTTTAAGTAATTAAGTATTGTAATGCAGAAACAAAATGTTTCTTATAAGAAAGGAAAATAAAATACCACAGTTAAAGGTATATATGTAATTATGAACTATACTTCTATAAATGCTAAACTTCAGCTCCTTAAAGGAATATACAGGCAAATGACTATGCCAATGACTATAGAACCAAGTAATAGTCTTTAAAACAGTATTAAGAATGTAAGAAATCACTTACTATAAACATTTGTCACTTATAACATTCAACTGAACGAATTAAAACATGTGACATACACATTGTTGTAAAAGAAAGTAGGATACTGAGGGAATTACCAAGCTATTTATAGTTTTGTTATATGTCGTACTTGCTAAAATGAAACATTTTCATTGGTTGCTTCTTGTCTTTTCAACATTCTTAGGTGGTTAGGATATCTTTAAATAGAATTATACAAATGTTGCACAATAACAAGCTCTAGTATTTTCTCACCAGTAAATGTATATTTTAACACAAATCTATTTTTGGCTAACCTGACCCATGTGGGTCTAGTTAGGAAACACCCCAAATATTATGAGAAAATAAAGAAATATTTTGTCAAGTAATATGTAACAGTGTGACTGTTGCATTCACAGTTATAAAATGTAATTCAAAATCAGGAAATATGAAGTTGAGTTTTTGCATTTATACCCCTTTAATACTGTCAAAGTGTTTATTCAGTTATAAAAATTGCGAAAATAGATGATGTTGGGTCAGCTGAAAGGTACTGGGGGCATGTTAATGTCAGGTTTAACTTGCCCCGTGGGCAAATTGTTTGGAAAATTAAATCTAACACTGAAATCCTAATGTCCACTAAATGAAGAAACTTGTAAAAATCTCACTTAGTAATTATAAAGACATTAAGCATAAAAATATTTACTTCCTTGTGACAGCACTTAACCAATGAGAAATATTATATTCAATGAAACACCTAAGATCTATTTCTGACATAATCATACAAAGAAAAATGATTATCTAATAAAATAGATATTACGTTATATAAATAATATACTGTCATATTATATACATGACATTGTATAGTGATCTTATGAATACAATTAAAACTTCCTTAAATTAAATAATTCAATAGATGTAAGGTTTTATCAAAATTCACAAGGGAAGTAACAAATGCAAGAAACTTTATAAATGATATAGAGTTGTCTCCCTTTAAATCCATATTTTTTAATGATACAGTATAAATAGTCATATACAGTAAAAACTGCCTTAGCGACCCACTGAATTAAACGACTCACTGTCTTATGTGACTGTATTTGAGACCGCCCAACATAAATGCCTATATAAAGTCCCTGTATTAAGCGACACACTGTCTAATGCGACTAACGACCTTACTTAATCAGTCCAAAACCGATAATAAGGTTTAATTAAGCGACTTTTCAGGCCTCAATTGACCCAAAGATGTTTTTCACACCTCGACAATTACTTTTGAATGGTATAATTGGCCCATCAATCGACACGCGTGATACAAAAAAATTAGCTATGTAAACATGCTGCAGACAAATGCAGATTAACAAAAGGCACAGCACATCTGATTGTTTGTTTAAACATTATTAAATAGCTTTTATAGACAATTTTACTTTAATTTGGCGAATGAATCGATTCGAATGTGATTGCAAAACAATCGGCCATTTTTGTTTGCATCGCTAAAAGCCGTATTCCGGTCATAACTGGTATTTTTGTCATCAAAGGAACTTGCATGCGATTTTCGTTCTCATACATATGTCATCGATAATGTATAAAACAAATTTATTTTTAATATTGAAATTGATATAAATTGTCCATTATCAAACCATATACAATTTTTAAATTAACTAATTTAAATCAAATTGAGTAATAAAATTATTAAGTGTCTAAGATTTTTTTTATTACTCTTCGAGGGCACAAATTTAAAGTTAATAGAAAATCGGGAGAATTATGCTATGTAATACCATGTTTTTAACTGTTTAATGTCCCAACTCAGTGGGGGGGTTCACTTATTTGGCTGAAATGTGCAATATTGGTGACTCGCTATTATATTGACTTGAACCTGAATTTAAAGACCCACTGTCATATGTGACCGTGTTTGGATGTTCCGCCAGAAAGTCGCATATGACAGGTTATACTGTACTTTTAAACCACGACTGAATAATTGGATCATCTGAATTATCCATATAAGGAAAGCACACTATCATAGAAGAATAGAAAGATCAATCAAGCACCAACAAGATGAAACATAACTTGACAATAGGCATGTAGATCTACAATTGTTTTATAAAGGTGAACTTTAGGCCCAAACTAAAAATTACTTTGTTTGCCCTTTACCGACCCTAAATTTTTAGGTTGGGTCGGTAGGTAGGAAAAACATTTTATTTGTTTCCTAAAGCAGAGTTATTAGCTTAAAGAAACTACCGCGAAGTGATACGATGAATGGTCGTGACCACATATATTTTTCAAATAAAGTTTTTTGACTTGGCAGGATTTTTTTCAGGTGGGTCGGTAAATGGCAAATAAACTTAATTTATATTTAGGCCTCACAGCATCAGACATGGAGTAATGTATGTTGTTTGATTCTGCATTGCAACATCTTTTCATGCATTTTGCAGTGGTCAGTCAACCCACTCATGTCCCTGAATAGGCATATAACTCTGGACACAAACTTTTAACTAAGTTCTTAGTACATATCTTCATCAATGACTGACAAATACCCAAGGGGATACAGAGGTAGGTCAGAAAATTAAATATTACTTAACAAAACTCCACAAGTGAATATATGTCCCATTGGAAAAACAAACCCATTAGCCCTGGTATTATACAGTCTGACAAGCTACAATACATGCTAAGCTATCCAGGCAGGTCAAATAGACTCGATTAGATCATGAACTTTCTCTGACAAAAACAAATTGGCAATCTAGATACATGTAATTTCAATATAATTCTTCCTTTCAAGAAGAGAAATATCATGAATTGTCAACCAAATGAATTTCAGGGCTCGAATTTAAGCCCGCATACTTGCAAAATGCGAGTGGATTGTGAAAAGTAACTATAATTTTGACTCGCAAATTTTCTCAAGTTGAAAGCATCGCAGAATACATGTATTACTGTCTAAACTTATGAGGCTCAAATCAGCATTGAAACATACAGATAGATCGATGGTATTATATAAGTATAGATTCACAGCAAAAACATGTTTGATATTCTTTGCCTATTCCACATTAACGAACTTGTTCTATCTTCAGTTAAGTATAGTTATTTTTTAAGTACTAAGTTGCTTTTAAATTGCATATACGAATAGTTACTTAATGTATGCTATTAAAATTTGGAGAAAAAATGTGAGTAATTTTTTCATTTTTAAGTAGAAAAAAAAATCAACTCACAAAAAAATTGCAAATTTTTGTTAAATTTGAGCCCTGTGAATTTTAAATTGTTATTCATAATAGAAAGTCATGTTGAAAATAACAAAACAATTCATAACGAATTCAGTATTTTTGCTGCATTCATCATCCATCATTTGTAACAAAAAATATACACTGTTGCACAGGGAACATATAATGTATACTAAATGAAGACTAATCAATATACTAGAGATAACTGATCGGTAGAATAGTTAATTAAACAAGAAATAACAAGTAAATCTGTGAGCTAATGCTCACTAGTGATACCCCCGCAAAAATCTAAAAATATGCGACAAACAGGAAGTAGATGAGCAAGGAGCATGAAATCGCTTTACACCACATGGGACTATGGGACGAAGCAATATGCAAAGTATTAGGCTGCTGCATGTTATAGTTGCTGAGAAAACTGCGACGGAAATTTTGTAACGGACGGACGGATGCACGGACGGACGCACAGACAGACAAGGGTAAAACAGTATACCCCCCTCTTCTTCGAAGTTGGGGTATAATTACATTTATAATTTGAACATGTAACCCATATAATATATGGGTTACATGTTCAAATTATAAATGTAATTATTAGTTTTAACATTGAATGAAACTTAGCTGTAAGCCAATGACTAACTAGTTAAAATTAATAAGAGCTAGTAAGTTACAAAAATGATTCATACTGTCAGGCTACTTGATATTGTGCCCTTTACTATATAACAAAATGAATCGGGTAAGTTGGTAAATACTTTAGAAAATTTAAGACAATGACTAAGACAGACCATATTTCAATAATAAAAAAGTATCATTTTTACTAATAAATCACAGGGCATTTATGAGAAAATATCATTTTTACGAACACATAAATTTTGTAAACCACAGGACATTTTTCAGTATGTGGGGTCAAGGGGCCTACCCCCTTACTTTATAGAGAACAATGAGGGAAATATTATCACAATTTCAATGTCAGATAGGGAATGGAAAAATCAGTGGTAACTTCCAAGTTAAGTGAAAACTGCTTGATTTTAAAGAAATTACAGAAGGGGATGGAGCCTGTGAACAGCCCCTGTTATAATAAGGAAAAAAGGCTCTGAATCAAATTACTAACCTCACACATGTACTACTAGCAGACACTTGATCCTTGACACCATTAAAGTTAGGTAGTTCAGAATCACTAGTAGGTGACTGAGGAGTCTGGGTTGGCTTACTTTCCTCCATACTGATATACTGCTGTCAATGTAACACTCTGTATGTCTATATATAGAAATTATGTTTCACTTAAACTCCATGGTTGATGTTTGAAAGTACCATTCAGATAACTACGCCAACAGTTTACATGTAGATCACTTCAGATATCTTTGACCTTGAAAATAAAACAAGTACAAATTACCAGGATGACACATTACATGTACTTAAATAGAAGTTTTTATCTTATTTATGAATATCATCTAGTTAGAAATATTGATAACTAAATTTAAAAAAAACACTCAATTAGTTATCAACAGCCAAGCATATATCGGTCATTATATCAAGGGTTTAACTCACTCTTTTCTTGTATTGAGTTACAACTGTTTTGCGCTAAACCAGTGATATTCACATATTTTATTACTATAACTAATATAAGCAATAAGTTCCCATTTTTCTAAAACTTGTTAAAAGTAACAATTTGTGATCAAATATATGCCGTTCAAGTCACAACCTTGCGTTTTTAACAAGAAATTTAATGTGGAAACCACATTAAAGCTGCATTTAAAAACTTTAACACAAAAAATACAAAGGGAAATAATCAATAATAAAGCCAGATAGAGTTGTGGTTACTTTCTAATTCTGTTCATCACATGGTATGTGATTCATTGTATGAAGTTTCATAAAAATCTGACAATAAATGGCAGAAATATATGGTAAAGAAAATCTTTAACGCAATTGTTAAGTGTTAACAAAACCGGATGCTTGCTCGTTGAAAAATCCGACTAAAAAGTATTTTTGTGTAAAGCCAAGTAACATGAGTGGGCTTTAAAGTTGCAAAACCAAAATTGTGGCGTCCAGAAATTTCTCAGTGTTCAGAATAAAAGCAGCGAGCAAAAAAAACAACACATTTACTAATCAGCTCCACATTGAAGCAAGTTTTTGTATATGACAGTGCTATGTAACACAAGGTAGCTGCATCCTTACATAACTGGCTCCAAACAATCAATAGTAAACAAAATATACATCAAGAGTTATTCTTCTTTAAATCAAGACTATCATCAAAATTGTATCAAGATTTATGAATAAACACTTTACAATTAAATAGTTACATACAAAGCTTTAATACAAAACAACAATAATAATACATGTAGGTAACAATTAGCCAACACTTCCATTATATAACCTGAAAGCCGCTTGGCTAGCTCAGTTGGTAGCTCGCAAGTCTACTGATCGAGGGGTCGTGGGTTCGATTCCAGGGCAGGGCATACTTTCGTGGAGACTGGTCATGAAATTATTTCTACGGCTATTCTCCATTCTACCACTGATTCTAAATTATGAAGGGCAGTAGTCAGTCACTGACAGAAGTATGCGCCTAGTAGTTGGTTAGCAGCTAATTTCAGAGATTAAGCCTTCCCAGGAACAGTGAGTTGGTGGACTGACCGCCATGATATAACCTTCAATGTGTTGCTACTGCAATACACCAAAAAAAAACAAACAAACAAACATATTACCTGAATCTTAATAAACACAGAATTATCCTTAAGCACTACAAGTGTAGTCAAGACTTAAGAGTTATACATGTCCAATAAAGAACACTGAACTTTTAGAGATAAAAACAAAAAGGAGGAACAAAAGTAATTGAAGTCATCCCGATTTAAGGGGAATCTGAAACTACTGATTCAAACTTCCTTCTATAAAAAGCATATTGTTATTTTCCTTAACTAATCTTAAATTCATATGAAAGCCAGGTATATTTGACAATGACAGTATCATTGTACACATACATAGTGAAACCTCTAAATTGTAACCACTTTCCAATAGCCATCACTTCAAACTAATCCCGTATTTACTAATGAAAATGCCATTTTTACTGAGTACACTGTCCACTCTCAGTCCAGTTTCTTTAATCATTTATCTTTAATCATTTATTTCTAAAAACAGAGTCAGTTTGTCATTGACTGAAACTCTCCCACCAAGAGGTGCAAAAAGAAAAGGCATATGACAGTCTCAGCTCACTTTTAAAAATTAATAAAAAACACTGGCTCTATAATAATATCATTACTCAAGGAGTTTATTTCATATAGTCAAGCTAGTAGATAATTTTCCCTTTACTAGATCTAGTGACTTATCAGTCACGGCAAAACTGGGCGGACCGACAGACAAATTCTGTAAAAAAAAATAGAAGGTCCATCTAGATCTACAGGTTTACAGGACCAACTGTCAGGCAAAATATTTGATCTCATACACAGTTTTCAATTCATCAAAATATATATAATATGTCTTCGGTCTTGCAAGAATTGGTTATGTCCAATAAAATTTTGATCTTCACAGGACCAACTGTTCAGTAATAATAGACTGTTAAGTTTAGCAGAGACTGACTAGTAGGGGTGTAACGGTTAACCGATATACTGGTTAATATTGCAATACGAATTCTAACGGTTTTTAACCGGTTCAATTTTCCTTGAACTGATTTTTGCAGTTATGTGTCGTACTGTATGTTTTTATCATAATCTGAAAGCTAAATGTTAAAAAAATGTTAATATGTATTGAATACTTGAAATAATCCTACTGTGCTTTAAAAAGTTAAACATTAAGTCAAATGACAGAAAAAATGTTTTCGAAATTCGTTTTTAAAAAACAAGCATTTTTTCCAACATATAGATCATTAAATACACTAGTAATTCAAACATTTGAATAAGAGAGCATTATAAGTATCCATATGCATGTTATGCTGGTCAAATTAGAACGAAGTACATGCATTAATTCATGCTTTGCATGTCTAAGCAAAAACTAGTACATATTGCAATATATTGCAATACGGTTTTTACCATACAGTTACACCCCTACTGATGAGTATACATAATATGATAAATTGGGCTAATGCTCATGAAAGTTAAAGGCAATGACTGAAATGTAGAGCTGTTTCATTGAATAAATTGCTATCTTATATATCATTATCACAAAGGAAGTTAAACTAAAACAACCTGGTGCATACATACATACCACTTAAAAGTAGACAAAAAAGGTATAAACTTTATTTTGAAGACAAACAAAGTAGGACACATTCAGCATATAGATTGAATTTTTGTTCACTTATACATTTGTAATATACAATACAAAAACTATCTGCATATTTCAGAAATAAATTAAATGTAGGCAATGTTTGAACAGTCATAAAATTCATAGAGGGTTACAGGTAGACTTGCTTAAAATTTGAAATGACATATTAAACTGTGTATTAACAATGCTGTTACTTTTTTTCTTCAATTTTTCTGACAGAAGATAAATCACTTTAATTCATATTGTATTTTAATACTAATACATGAGTCAACAAGAATACATGATTATGTCAACATTATAATATCAAAATTGTGACATGTGGATTTAAAAGAATAATAGAAAACCAGCAAGAAAAAATTCTAGATAACCATCCCATCATTTATTGAAAAAACAAGTAAATCTGTGAGCTAATGCTCACTAGTGATACCCCCGCCAAAACTAAAATATGCGACAAACAGGAAGTAGATGAGCAAGGAGCATGAAATCGCTTTACACCATATGGGACTATGGGATGAAGCAATATGCAAAGTATTAGGCTGCTGCATGTTATAGTTGCTGAGAAAACTGCGACGGAAATTTCGTAACGGACGGACGGACGGACGGACGCACGCACGGACAAGGGTAAAATAGTATACCCCCCTCTTCTTCGAAGCGGGGGTATAATTAACAAAAATATTCTGACCACCCAAATACAATATTCTGACCAACGCAAATAGTTAAATAAACAATGGCGTTAGTCCATTTACGTTTTGTGGTATGTACTCAGTAATTATGTAATGTTTTAGGTATAACAATTTTTTATAATATAAAAATATATATCTTAAAAAGCTGTCATAATGTTAGAACAACCATAGCACAGGTCATTCTGACCAACCCCCCCCCCCCCCCCCCCCCCCAATATAACATAAACAATCATTAAGAAATTGTCCAATAAAACTATAAACGCTACAACAGTTAATATATCTTGATCATATTTCAACTAGACATGTTACATGACAGGTCAACAATACTATACATCAAACTATCAGTGATTAACTATGTTACTTAGTTTTTTACATATTTACATTTCAACACAAACAACCAATAATATCTAACAAGTTTATAATGAACCTATGATATGAAATGGGACTTTAGTCAGTTATCTTTCCCTTATAAAATCTGAAGCAATCCAATTGATAAATAGGTCCTTACAGTTGGAATCCTCAGATTTTATCATTGAATTCCTATGTAAGGATAACAAAATATTTCATCTAATATCTTTCTTGTTTATGAAGATATTTACAGAAGTGATGAAATTAAGATTTTTTACCCTTAAAATACTTAGCTTGAATTTCAAACAAATTATATGGTTTACAAAAAAGTTATTTGAGATTAATTATGGCAAAAAAGACATTGAAAAGTAAGGGTAAAATCTGAGTAATCCAACTAATTGGACCTACCTATTTGAAGAGTATACAAGGGGAAATAACTGACTTAAGTCCTTTATTCAGTTGGTACAATGTAAGTCTTCTGTTTGAAGGGCGTGGGTTCAATTCCAGGTCAGGGCAAACTTTCGTGGTGCTTGGTAATAAAATAATTTCTATGTCCATTCTTCCTCCTACCACCAATTACAAATCATGAAGAGCAGAAAACTGTCGTCAGTCACTGATGGAAGTATGTGCCTATTAACTGGTTAACAGCTAAATAATATTATAGTCAATATCCAGAATGATTGAATTTTGTGGCGAGACTTGACAGCATATTGACTGGTACAAAAACTTGCAATCTGTTTGATAGATTTCTCTAAAGTATATTATGCACTGAAATTAGAATTTGGACTGGTCTAACCTTTACTGGACATAAAGTTCATAAATGTGTACATAGGTCATAAATTTTTGTTGTCAAGTCATTCAAGTTTTCAAAATCATTCATGTGCTAATCATTCATAACATGTTATCATTTTTTTCACAGCTTTATTGTTCAATAACAAGCAAAAAAAGTGAAACTGACAGGCAGATCTATTTACCCTTTTGCAAACACGTGTATGTTATTTTATTGATTTAATAGTTATTTTTTGTTAGAATATATGTTGAAGTATTCAAAATAAGTGCTTAAAGCTTTAAATTCATTACTAAATTGGAAAATTTCAAATTTTTACTGTTTTTTACAACAAGATTTCACTACTAGAGTGGTTGAAATTCATTTAATGGACACAACAGTACATAAAAAATGATAAGAAATACAAATTATGGTAGTTTAAAGGATGTTGATTAGCAACAAAGCAAATTTTTTTGTAAATCATAACATGAAACCATGACAGAACGAAAATCCAAAAGAGCCCCCAAATTTCATAAAAATGTCACACTCCTGACACAAATAATATCCTGTCTTAAATCAAAATAAACAAGAGCTCCGCTGGGCGGGGCATTATACGCCCGTGTGCAGTCCATGCTGTGTTCTATCTCATATAAAGTCCCTGTGACCTTGACCAATGACCCCGGGATCTCAGAATAGGTCCCATTCTTAACAGGAGGGCTATCCAAAGCAAAGATTTTGAGAACCTAGGTACAGCCATGGTTGATTTATCACCGACACAAAGTTTTCCCATACAAACTTCCAGTGACCTTGACCCTGGGGCCTCAGAACCAAAAGTTCTCGCCCTTGACCCAAAGAGTATTGATACATAAAATTTGGTGATCTTAGGTAAAGTTGGTTGTTGGACAAGGTTTTTCCTCATGATTTTTCTTTTGACTTTAACCTTTAACCCAGGGACCTAAAACCAAAGGGGCATATGCTAGACATTAAGGCTACCCTTAAATAAGATTTGGAAAACCTAAAATGTAGGTACAATTATTATTGAGTTACTGTTCGGAAAATGTTTCAATATGAATTAAGTCCCTGTGACCTTGACTTTTGTCCCTGGGGTTTCCAAATCAAAAGAGAACATCAAATACCAAAGAGCTATCAACACATTACATCTTGACAAATGGGCTGATCCACATAAAATTTGGTTAACCTAGGTACAATCCTTGTTTAGTTATTGTCCGGACAAGGATTGTCCATATGATGCCCCTGTGACCTAGATCTTTGACCCAGTTTTGACCCAAAACCAATTGGGAACATCCTTAACACATGGGCTACCCTCACATAAAATTTGGTGAACTAAATTCATTTTACTTATTAAATATAGCATTATTTCCATGGTTTGCCATTTTGACTTTGTTAACATATTGATTGAACATTTGAAGTCTCTGCTTGGTAATTTGATATCTTCTGGATGATGGTTTAAACTTGACCCAGGGACCCCAAAATCAATAGGGAACATCCTTGACACATGGGCTACTCTCACATGAAATTTGGTGAACTTAAGTGCAGTCATTGTTGATTTACTACACGGACAATGTTTTTCAATATGATGCCCCTGTGACCTTGACCTTTGACCCAGGGGCCCTAAAACCAATAGGACATAACCATGACACATGGGCTACTCTCACAAAAATTTTAGTGAACCTAGGTACATTGGTTGTTCAGTTATTGTCTGGACAAGGTTTTTCCATATGATGCCTCTGTGACCTTGACCTTTGGGTCTGGGGCCCCAAAACCTATTGGGAACATCCTTGACACAAGGGCTACATTCATATAAAATTTTGTGAACCTAGGTACAGTAGTTAATGAGTTATTGTCCAAACAAGAATTTTCAATATGATGCCCCTGTGACCTTGACCTGTGACCCAGGAGCCCCAAAACCAATAGGGCATAACCTTTACCCAAGGGCTACCCTCACATAAAATTTGGAGAACCTAGGTACATTGGTGGTTCAGTTATTGTCTGGACAAGTGTTTCATTGTTTGCCGTTTTGACTTTATAAACATATTGATAGAACATTTCAAGTCACAGCTTGGTAATTTGATATCTTCTGGTTTAAGATTTAAACTTAACCCTGTTTTCCCAAAACTGATAAGGTACATCCATGACACATGGGCTACTGTCACATGAAATTTGGTGAACTTTGGTACAATCATTGTTGAGTAATTATCCGGACAATGTTTTTCAATATGATGGCCCTGTGACCTTGACCTTTGACCAAGGTGCCCTAAAACCAATAGGGCATAACCTTGACACATGGGCTACTTTCACGCCAAATTTAGTGAGCCTTGGTACATTGGTTCTTCAGTTATTGTCTGGACAAGGTTTTTCCATATGATGCCTCTGTGACCTTGACCTTTGGGTCTGGGGCCCCAAAACCTATTGGGAACATCCTTGACACACGGGCTACCTTCACATAAAATTTTGTGAACCTAGGTACAGTAGTTGATGAGTTATTGTCCAAACAAGGATTTTCAATATGATGCCCCTGTGACCTTGACCTTTGACCCAGGAGCCCCAAAACCAATATGGCATAACCTTTACCCAAGGGCTACCCTCACATAAAATTTGGAGAACCTAGGTACATTGGTGGTTCAGTTATTGTCTGGACAAGAGTTTCATTGTTTGCCGTTTTGACTTTATAAACATATTGATAGAACATTTCAAGTCACAGCTTGGTAATTTGATATCTTCTGGTTTAAGATTTAAACTTAACCCTGTTTTCCCAAAACTGATAAGGTACATCCTTGACACATGGGCTACTCTCACATGAAATTTAGTGAACCTAGGTACAGTCATTGTTGAGTTATTACCCGGACAATGTTTTTCAATATGATGCCACTGTGACCTTGAACTTTGACCCAGGGGCCCCAAAATCAATAGGGCATATTCTTGACACATGGGGTACTCTTACATAAAATTAAGTGAACCTAGGTACATTGGTGTTTCAGTTATTGTCTGGACAAAGTTTTTCCATATAATGCCCCTGTGACCTTGACCTTTGAACCTGGGGCCCCATAAACCTATAGGGCACATCTTTGACACATGGGCTACTCTTACATAAAATTTGGTGAACCTAGGTACAGGCGTTGTTGAGTTATGGTCCGGACAAGGTTTTTCAATTTGATGTCCCAGTGACCTTGACCTTTGACCCAGGGGCCCCAAAACCGATTGGGAACATCCTTGACACATGGGCTTCTCTCACAAAAAATTTGGTGAACCTAGGTAGATTGGTTGTTAAGTTATTGTCAGGACAAGTTTTTTCCCCATATGATGCCACTGTGACCTTGACCTTTCATGCAGGGGCCACAAAACCAATAGGGAACATCTTTGACACATGGGCTACCCTTACATTAAATTTGGTGAACTTAGGTACATTGGTGGTTCAGTTATTGTCCGGAAAAGTTTTACCTATTTTAAGTCCCAGTGACCTTGAACTTTAACCCTGGGGTCTCAAAATCAATAGGGAACTTCCTTTACCCAAGGGCTATCCACACATAAAATTTTAGGAACCTAGGTATATCCTTTCTTGAGTTATCATCCGGACAAGCAATTGTCCACGGACGGACAGACGGACAACATCATAACATAATACGACCGTTTTTTCAAAACGGGCGTATAAAAATGAATATTAATTATCAATCAAAATCAAATTAACAATCTGACAACTGTCAACAACATATAACACATCTTTAACAACTTTTTAACTTGTCTTCATAACAATATTATTGGCTATATTTACTTGGCACAATAAGGAATGGATTTTATTTATATCTGCTGTATCTTGACATAAAATTAACATGTTATAAGGTTTGCTTTAAGCATTTTCTTGAATTCTAAATCCAAATTCTCAATGTTTTTCCTATAAAAGTTCCAACTGGTAAAAACTAAGAAGCTATTCTGAATAAGTAGTAAGTGTCACACTCCTGACTTCACAATGAATGAGTAATATAAGCAATTCAGATGCAAGTTCCAACTGCTCTAGTAAAAATTTCATTTTCAGTCTGCAACCAGAAAGTTAGATAGGGGTGGATAACTTCCAAAGAATATCATTTTGAGACTGCCAGGATCTTTAAAATTGTCACTCTTTTATGTCACACTCCTGACATTTTTGGGCTTTCATTTTAGTAAAATTTTTAAACTGATGGTTCTGGATTATGATGAAACTTCACAAAACATTTGAAAACACTAATATATAGATGCATAATGTAGATTTAATGTATGTTTCTGGTATATATACCATATAAACCTGAACAGTAAGTTTTCAAGAAAATTTCAGAATAAACACTGCAGAAATTACTTAAATATCTTTATAATAGCATTACCTGTACCAATAAAATGTACTGAGAAAAAGAATGAATAATGAAACATGCTTTGTAAACAGAGTGAATAAGACACATGTCGAAATGATAAAATTTGTGTTTCACTCCTGACATCACTTTTTATCATATATGTAATGAATTCATGATACATGAGATAGAGATTCCTCTCACTTAACATCACTATTGGACATGCTTTCCAGAAAAATAAAACAAAAGGTTGTAATATGTATATTTATAATAAAGATGTTCCTTAAATGTTGATTGTTTCACTTCTGACATTTTTAGTCATTGCAAAGTCTAGTTTTTTTATTCATGCTATTATGATAGTTCTAATTGATTTTTCCATTTTAAAGAAGAGTACTACCTTTAAAACAATCATATGCACATAAAACAACATGTTTATAATGCATATGTCAGGAGTGCAACTTTTTTACTTAATAAATAGAACACAAGGGGATTATCTACTGCATATTTTATTGAGATGAGAGACAACTGAAACTTCTTGCTAGCACTTAATAGACATTAATTAGACATTAATAGACTGCTTAATTACATGAATTCATTTTACTTTCTGTTAATATTCTGCATCTTTAAGAAAAACTTTTTGGTAAGGGTTCAGAAATTCAAAAAGCAACATATTTTTGTACAAAACTGCTATCTTTTAAATGATAAAAAATAATATTTTGACCCATTCATCATTTTTTTTATTTAACAGACACATAACTTAAATACAAACCTTAAAGAAAACAACAGTGTTCACATTTAGGAAATTATCTTGTTTGGTTTTGAATGTGTATTTCTTTATTTTTTTCAGCCAAAAAGGTTAATTCAAATATCAATAATATGAAAGTAGCATCAATTACAAAAGGAAACAAATACAGATAAAAAATAGAAATCATAAGAGAAAGTTTCTGTTACAAAATTAAAGGAAACTGACTAGATTAAATTTTGACCCCAATGTCATGCTTTGGAGTCATTATTTTTGCTCCTATCCTCTTATAAATGCCTTATTAAATCTGTTTTTTCATTCCAATCATTATTTAAGCTCAAACAATCTCTAATGGTGTAGAAAAAATATTAATTCAATGGTGTTACTGTAAAACTGAAAATTGTGTCACACTCCTGACATTCACATATATGCCATGTGCTCATTAACAGTTCATTTGTGCCACTGATGATCATTACTCATGATCAAAACATGACATATGCTTCCAGGAAAAGACATAGTGGATTATACATGTATGATGAAATTGACAGCATTTTGCAATAAACACCAGATGTCACACTCCTGACCAAATTAAGTGACTTTCTTTCTACGGGTGTGGAAAAAAATGTATTCACAATAAAGATGATCTTTATGTTATTTCTGAGATAAATAACATAACACATAATAATAGCATTAAAGATTCCTTTAATAGCTAACTGTTTAAGGTTTCCATAAACCTTTTTAGAAAAAAAAAACATTTTCAGCCAGCTTTTTTTTGACGACCATGCATTAACTTTTTACATAAAACTCGATGAGTTTAAGCACTAGGTGCTAAATTTTAGCTTTTGTTGAATCCCTAGAGATACAGCTTTCACTGAAATAACATAACATTGTGCCAGTCATTCAGCATTTATAGAAAACATTGTCTGAATAAACAGGATCTTTAAAATTGTCACACTTTTTTGTCACACTCCTGACATTTTTGGCCCATTTTTTTAGAATATTTTTTAAACTGATGGTTCAATTTTGATGAAACTTTACAAAACATTAGCAAACACTTGTACACATCTCTGAAGAACAAAAAGAAGATCCTAAACTCTGTTGCATATGTTTTATTCATGAAAAACTGAAACTAGCCATTTTTTTTGAACTAGCCCTAAATGTCTTTGCTCTAAGAGGATGTGTTACCAATATGCTAACCAGCTTGAAGTTAGACTCCCTGCAAGATCGACACTCATACAACAGACTTGTCATGCTATACAAGATAGCCGGGGGTATTGTGCCAGCAGTGGATTTTAATGTTTACCTGACACAAAAACCAAAAGGAAGGGTAATAATAAAACCCAAAACCTTACTGATTGTATTTCTAAAAACATTATAAGAATCTCAAATAATTCTCATGCATTTAATGTTCCTAACTCACACACTGAACAATATAAAAATTCATTCTATGTGAAAACACTAGAGGAGTGGAACCATCTGGCAGATCAAACAGTGCGTGCTGATACAGTACAGGGCTTTAAATCTGCCCTTCAGAAGCTTGACTAGAGCGTCTCTATCCCCTCAGATTTATACCAGAAGTGGTCCTCTGACATATTACTACAGATACAGTTGAGTTGCCAATAATGGATCGTCGCCAGCAGCGGATCAACGTCTTTAAATTTATTATGTACAATCTTTATAAATAAAACATATGTCATTTAAGTATTACTGATGATTAAAGCTATCTTTTGCAGATATAAACACACTTAGTTTACTTTAGATTATGGTCTATTTACTCTCCCATCATGCTTCGTAAATAAGCAGGTACCCGACTTGTACACAATGGAGGCCATGATGTGCGAAACCAAGATTTTTGTTATAAATGTGTTTTGCCATATGTCAATTTGTAAGTTGGTTTAATTACAAAAACAGTTGTAATCAGTTGATATTGCCTGTTTTGAGAAATCCCTAAATTCAAATGTCATGTGACTCTTTACTCAAGAAGGTGATCCGCTATTGGGTAATCAGCAAAGGTTGAAAATAAAGCGAAAGGTATATCGACAGGAAGACTTTTTGGTTATTGTAGTACTTGTTAATTAGAGGTACTAACAGGGAATCAGATATGTCTCTGGCACTAATAACAATTCATAAACATAAAGAAATCCGTCTTTATTACGGAAGTGATCCGTTACTGGCGACTCAACTGTACATATACAGATCTCAGGTTCTTATCCGAAAATATATCAAGTTTATGTCATAGCATTGAGAAGTTACGATTACAATTTAAGGCGACACTAACACATGTAATTGATTGAATATTAATTAAGTCTCGCTTAAGTATGTTACAATCGCGTTTAACTACAAAATAAAGTACAAATATGATGGTTATAGTTAAAATTATTTACCTTTTTCGTTGTTATTGTAATTCTAATACGCTATCGAAGTAATTGATGTGCATCGTTGTCGTCACGATATGTACTATACATTGTATACAACCCCGCTTTCTTGTTTAACCCTTTCTAGATACTTTAATACTTCCGTAGGGTTTCAGAAAAAAATCTATAAAAAAAAGTAAAATATTAATACGAAAGCCGAACTTTCGTACTAAATAACATATTAATATTTAAACAGCTATTTTGTTAATCTTTAAGAAGGTATACAACTCGATCGTGCAACGTAGAATATTTTAGCTGGTATTACCTCCCTTTTCACGTAAGAAAAGTCGAAACTCCTGGCGGCTGTCGTTTTTTGCCAAATGAGCATATATTGGGTTACATCTAATTTGCATAGAAATATTGCCTACATTTTAAAACGTGATCGAATTTACCAATCAGATTGTATTATTTTTGTTAAGGTTAGAATTATCCAAGTATGTAAAAACAACAGAAATATACACAGTACTGAACTGTTCTAGGTATTGCATGCTCATTCAAGTGTTTCCTAATGTACCAAATTACAGATGCTTTGTTTTGTAAATAACTGACAAAACATTCTGTTCGTTTGATAGTAACACCCATTAATCACAATACAATATAGAATACAATCAAAGACTTGGCAGGTTTTATAGGCCTACTATTGTTTGATTTGTTTAACATAAACAGCGCTTTATTTAGTAACTATAGGTACCCTCTTGCATGTGATAAAAAACAAGTGCACTAGTTTTGTTTGTTGGTACATTGTATTGTGTTTAACTAATTTTCTACGTCTATGATAGTTCTGTACAAGGGGAGAGATAGGCTGTCTTGGGATGCACGAGATTCTTCTATACGTATAAACTTGCCATAATCAGGGTATAGGGTCATGTGATCTACAACAACAACTAATGACGTAAACAAATAATTGTTTAAGCTGGTGCTTTTCTATATGTTGGTAAACAATTGCATGACTCCAAACAATGTATGAAGTAATTACAAGCCCTGCATTTTTCTGCCCGAAATTTACCCATTGGTTATATATGAGAGTTCTTATCGTTAACAATAAATCCCCTGCACACAAATTGAATCGAGTCTTAAACTAGATAATTTGACAAAATGTGCTAAAGATTCAGGGCAAACAATAAAAAATTACTGACTGATGTGGACATTTTCGAAAAAAAACCATCAGCTGTTACGACCGTCATTTGATTATTTTACAGTTTTGAGTGTTACGAGAAATCGACGAAAGCATCCTGTTGACCTTCGGAGGATGACCTGACTACCCGAGTATATAGTGGGTCAATGCACGAGATAATTTTGAATTTTGATCGTAATACAATCACGCAGGATGACTATAAGAATGTCAATCAAGTAGTTTACCAAGTTAGTTTATTAAGAGACTTACATGTAGTCGGGTATTCAGACAATATTGGCTTTTTTATCACCCAATTGGAGAAATAACAATGACGATTCTGACGAATACATACAATTGAATTGTACATAGAATGCAACGTTTCACAATATACGATTTATTTTCTTAATTGTTCAGTGAATGTGTGAGAGGGGCACAGAGGAAAGGATGAAAGAGGGAGAGGGGGGAGACGAGGAAAATGATGGTGAGTATACTGAAGAGGAGGAAGAAACGGTGAAAACAGAAAGATGGGAAGTAGACGAGGACCGAACGAAAGAGGGGGTAAAGGGATATGGAACAGGTAGAGAAGGGAACGAAGGAAAGGGGAAAAGAAAGGGAGAAGAAAAGAAAATGAGCGGAGCAGTAATTAAGGGAGGAAGGGCGGAGGATATCAGACTTTTCCATTATTAACTGTTTCTGTACCAATTTTAAAACTGTACCTGATATTACCTGTATACTTTACCATGTTTTTATCAATATAAATAAACAAAGGCAAGAGTGTTGTCACTTAGGGAGTATTAACAAGTTAGTACAGCATGTAACACACGTTGAATATTAATTAGTTCTCTCTTAATAAATAAATACTGCTACGTTTTTACAATGTTTTCTGTACGCTTTTTTGCGGTGCATTCTCTCCTAAGAGACATAATTAAATAGTATTTTGTATACATAATTAGTAAGTAAACTGTAGCATGAAATATATTTATTTATACTGGGTTTATCACGTTGCTGAAGTTAGCAAAAATATTTTGCTAGCAAACGTGGCTACAAGTTGCTATTTTGGCTAGCAAATTTTATAGGGAATAGTAAAACATTAATTTAGTCCTAAAACAAGGAACCATAACGAGTTATTAAACATGGAAAGTCCATTTGTCGAGGCCATGTGTCAGGGCTGATATCTAGAGCTAAACCGATTTGGCAGGGTACTGGCGTATACCTCGCGAGAGGTTTGACCTAGGGCTATCACGTGATCATAGTGGCTACCCTGGGAAAATTCCTTAGGCTTGGGCCACATACCACTAGATGTCGGTATTTAGCTTTTTCCATAAAAATCAGTACTCTAATGGGTCATGTTCAGGGCTCGAATCTCGAGTTAAAGCTATTATATATTATAGCATCTAGCGATGTTATTTAGCTTTTTCCGTAAAAATCAGTACTCTAATGGGTCATGTTCAGGGCTCGAATCTCGAGTTAAAGCTATTATATATTATAGCATCTAGCGATGTTTCTATGTGAAACATAGATAGCGTCTAAGACGCTGTTGATATAGAGCAGAAACACGGATAGCGTACATGGCATCGTTGATTAAATAGTAATCGAAATAAATAATTCGTCTATTTATCGTGTTTGAAATTACTGCATGTGTTTGCGCCTCGATTCACCATTGTTAGAACTAATGGTTTATATATACTTAACGAAACTTCTAAGTACTCCGATTTCAGTATTGAGTGAAGTCTTATTTTCAAAATTAAGGTCTGATTGATGATGGAAATGTGTTTTGAACCATATTGACCATTGCTTTCATTATTTTTTTGTTGCGCATGCGTTGATATGGGAAGATTTTCTTATTGTTTTGATTGAACAGAAAGATTAACAATTGGAAGTCTTTTTCTGCAGTTGACACACCGTCTGACAAAACACCTATGGTAATTTCTCTTTCTTGAAGCAATATTGGGGAAATTTCTTGATTTTTCGTTGTGCTTATCAACACACTAATAATTTTCACTAAAACTGACAACGTGCAATTTTTGCACGATAAGCACGTGCACATTTCCGTTTTTCTGCGAATGCACGACAAATCCAATTTTGCATCATTTAAGAAGCATGAAAACCATGCAAGCAGACGGCAGTATAGCCCAGTAAATATTTCCATTAACGATCAGACATAAATGTTGAAAAATGAAAGTTTTTTTAACAACATTGAAATCGGTGTACTTAGAAGTTTCGTTAAGTATATTTGTTTTTCGATTTGCCCACAGAAATTTCGATTCCGATAGGGAATCGTAATAATTTGGGGACGAATTGAGACATTTTTATCATTTACATTAATTCCTAACCAACTTTTAATAGTCTGGATTACCTGCCCCTTACCACTATCGTTATCGGGTCAGGCAAACCGTAATAATGCCCCCCTTAGTCATTATTCAGGTAACAAAATTTTCGTTTACATTTTCTTAATCTTGCACGATCATTTGCTGACGATAGTAACTTTAATAGGAGTATATAGGTAATTCGATTTTGTTTGATTGCACGTACATATAGCGAACGATTAACCCAAAAAAACACGTCTCAAAGTGAACACAATTCGGACGAGGATTGGTCTCGTTAGAATTTCGGGTACTTTATTTAGCATAAATATAACCGAACAACACAAAAATATAGCCAGTATAATTCTTGAACAATGATCATTTGATTTAAACTTGTGTAGTTATGCTCACGTGAAAACAATTATCCAATACCTAATTAGTTTCGTACATAGGGCGCGGCCATTATCCTCGACTGGGAACAAGACAAACCAAATTTGGGTGCGAACAAATTGACGACAAATTGTGTGACGTTTTTGCTTGCACAAAATTGTACCCAAAGTAATTCGGCTGCGATAATTGAGAACGATTTGTGAAATTTTATAAGGGAACGTAATGTATGAGGACGAATTAATTCTAATCGTCCACAAAAATTGCGTACAAAATAAGGAGCTAAAAGTTTCGAGATCGAATGCTAATATTAAGATCCATCCCTCAGAAATTTCGTACCCAAATTAAAGAAAGGTTCCGTAGACAATTCAATATTTCGATTCACCCCACAAGAATTTCGTTTCAAATGAAGAAGTGAAAAGTTCTGAGGACGCAAAAGCAAATACCGATTCGCTCCTCAGAAAATTCGCACCCAAATAAATGAGCGAGAAGTTCCGAGGACGAACAAAATTTCAATTCGCTCCTTAGAAATTTCATACCCAAAAAAGAAGCGGCAGTTTCGAGAACAAATAAATATTTCGATTCGCCCCAATAAAAATTTCGTACCCACCAAAATTAAGGAGCGAAAACTTCAGAATAAATGAAATTCTGATTAGCCCTGCAGAAATTTTGTAGCCCAAATTGATTGGTTAAAAGTTTCCAAGACTAAAAGAAATTTCGATTCGTCCCACAGAAAATTCGTAACCAAATGAAGGAGCGAAAAAAAGACGAGAAAAAAATAAATTTTTACTACACATACTTCGTACCTAAAGAGATCAAAATTCCGTGAAAGAAATTTCAATTAGCCCTACAAGAAGTTCGCACCTAAATTAGAAAGCGAAAACTTAAAGGCTAAAAAGAAAATTATGATTCGCCCTATATAAATAAAGGGGTGAAAAAGGAAATTTCTATTCGCCCATACATTTTGTACCTTGGTGAAGCGAAATTCCCGAGGACAAACAAGGCTATTTTGATTCGCCCCATATGAAATTCGTACCCAAAATAAGGAGAGAAAAGTTCCGAGGACGAGAATGAATTTTTTTATTCGCCCCACAGAAATTTCGTACCCCACTAAAGGAGCCAAAATTCAACTTTAATTTGGATTCACTCCTCAGAAATTTCGTTCCCAAAGAAATATTCCGTGGTAGAAATGATATGATAAATTTCAATTCGCCCAACAAAACTTTCGTACCGAAATTAAGGAGCGAAAAGTTCAGAGGACGAAAATTGTACAGTAATTAAGAAACGAAATGTTTCAGAGGACAAAAAAGTTATTTCGATTATAGTTTTCGCTTCTTAATCTGGGTACGAAATTTATGGGGCGATTCCTCCTAAAAAAACCAAGAACGAAAATGAAATTTCGATTCGCACCACAGAAAATCCGTTCTTGGATTAAGGAACTAAAGTTCAGAGGACGATTGATTCGCCCCCACGGACAATTCGTACCCATAAGGGGGCTTTAAGACGAAAAAGGAAATTTCAATTACCCCCAAAAAAATTCGTACCCAATAAAGAGCGAAAATTCCAGAATCGAAATTTCCATTATCGTTCTCTGAACTTTTTGCTCCTTTATTTAGGTACGAAATTTGTAAAGCGATTCGAAATTTCTTACATCCTTGGGTACGAAATTCGGTCTCTATAATTTTCACTGCTTCAGCGATTTTGTAGGGCAAATCGAAATTTCCTTTCTCGTTCTTGGAACGTTTCGCTCCTTGAGGTACAAATTTCTGTGGTGCGAATTGAAATTTCTGTTCGTCCTCGGGATGTAAACGATAAAAATGTCTCAATTCGTCCCTAAAGTTCGTTTCCCTATAGAATGCAAAATTTCCCGGTGGGCAAATCGAAAATAAATATATTACTTCGTTCTATACAAGGATGAATCGAAGTGCAAACACATGCAGGACACAAATTTCAATTTGCTCCACAAAAAATCGAACCCAAATTAAGGAGCGAAAAGTTCAGAGGACGAAAATTGTACAGTAATTAAGAAACGAAATGTTTCAGAGGACAAAAAAGTTATTTCGATTATAGTTTTCGCTTCTTAATCTGGGTACGAAATTTATGGGGGCGATTCCTCCTAAAAAAACAAGAACGAAAATGAAATTTCGATTCGCACCACAGAAAATTCGTTCTTGGATTAAGGAACTAAAGTACAGAGGACGTTTGATTCGCCTCATGGACAATTCGTACCCATAAGGGAGCTTTAAGATGAAAAAGGAAATTTCGATTACCCCCCAAAAAAATCGTACCCAATAGAGCGAAAATTCCAGAATCGAAATTTCCATTATCGTTCTCTGAACTTTTTGCTCATTTATTTAGGTACGAAATTTGTAAAGCGATTCGAAATTTCTTACATCCTTGGGTACGAAATTCGGTCTCTATAATTTTCACTGCTTCAGCGATTTTGTAGGGCAAATCGAAATTTTCTTTCTCGTTCTTGGAACGTTTCGCTCCTTGAGGTACAAATATCTGTGGTGCGAATTGAAATTTCCGTTCGTCCTCTGGATGTGAACAATAAAAATGTCTCAATTCGTCCCTAAAGTTCGTTTCCCTATAGAATGCAAAATTTCCCGGTGGGCAAATCGAAAATAAATATATTACTACGTTCTATACATGGATGAATCAATGTGCAAGCACATGCAGTAATTTTGTACACAAATTTCAATTTGCTCCACAAAAAAATCGAACCCAAATTAAGGAGCGAAAAGTTCAGAGGACGAAAATTGTACAGTAATTAAGAAACGAAATGTTTCAGAGGACAAAAAAGTTATTCCTTTTCGCTTCTTCATCAGGGTACGAAATTTATTGGGCGATTCCTCCTAAAAAACCAAGAACGAAAATGAAATTTCGATTCGCACCACAGAAAATTCGTTCTTGGATTAAGGAACTAAAGTTCAGAGGACGTTTGATTCGCCTCACGGACAATTCGTACCCATAAGGGAGCTTTAAGACGAAAAAGGAAATTTCGATTACCCCCCACAAAAAATTCGTACCCAATAGAGCGAAAATTCCAGAATCGAAATTTCCATTATCGTTCTCCGAGCTTTTTGCTCATTTATTTAGGTACGAAATTTGTAAAGCGATTCGAAATTTCTTACATCCTTGGGTACGAAATTCGGTCTCTATAATTTTCGCTGCTTCAGCGATTTTGTAGGGCAAATCGATATTTCCTTTCTCGTTCTTGGAACGTTTCGCTCCTTGAGGTACAAATTTCTGTGGTGCGAATTGAAATTTCCGTTCGTCCTCGGGATGTGAACGATAAAAATGTCTCAATTCGTCCCTAAAGTTCGTTTCCCTATAGAATGCATAATTTCCCGGTGGGCATATCGAAAATAAATATATTACTTCGTTCTATACAAGGATGAATCGATGTGCAAACACATGCAGTAATTTTGTACACAAATTTCAATTTGCTCCACAAAAAATCGAACCCAAATTAAGGAGCGAAAAGTTCAGAGGACGAAAATTGTACAGTAATTAAGAAACGAAATGTTTCAGAGGACAAAAAAGTTATTCCGATTATAGTTTTCGCTTCTTAATCTGGGTACGAAATTTATGGGGCGATTCCTCCTAAAAAACCAAGAACGAAAATGAAATTTCGATTCGCACCACAGAAAATTCGTTCTTGGATTAAGGAACTCAAGTTCAGCGGACGTTTGATTCGCCCCACGGACAATTCGTACCCATAAGGGAGCTTTAAGACGAAATTTCCTTTTCGATTACCCCACAAAAAATTCGTACCCAATAAAGAGCGAAAATTCCAGAACCGAAATTTCCATTATCGTTCGTTGAACTTTTTGCTCCTTCATTTAGGTACGAAATCTGTATGGATTCGAAATATCTTACATCCTTGGGTACGAAATTCGGTCTCAATAATTTTTACTGCTTCAGCGATTTTGTAGAGCAAATCGAAATTTTCTTTCTCGTTCTTGGAACGTTTCGCTCCTCGAGGTACGAATTTTTGTGGAGCGATTTGAAATTTTCGTTCGTCCTCTGAATGTGAACGATAAAAATGTCTCAATTCGCCCCTAAAGTTCGTTTCCCTATAGAATGCGAAATTTCCAGGTGTGCAAATTGAAAAAAAATATACTACTTCTATCTAAACAAGGATGACTCGAGATGCTAACGTGCAGTAATTTTGAACACAAATTTCAATTTGCTCCACAAAAATTCGTACCTCAAGGAGCGAAACGTTCCAAGAACGAGAAAGAAAATTCGAACCCAAATTCTATTCGTTTGGATGCGAAAAAAGAGAAATAATGGTGATATTTCGATTTGCCCACCAATTCCATATCTAATTAATTGGTATAGGAAAACTGAAGAACGAATCAAAACATTTGGATTCACACCTAGAAATTTCGAACCCTTTTTAAGTGGGTACTATAAGTCCAATGCAAATCCAACATTTCCATTCGCCTTCAGATGTACCCATTTTAATAAATAAAAAACCCAGTCTTTCAAAACATGTAATGGGGCAACAAACATCTCAAGGACAAAATGTCCGAGACGACTTGTTAAAAGGGAGCAGGCCATAATTATATCATGTACAAGAAATTTGACATTCTGTTGATTCTTCAAGTTTTCTGTAAACACCAATGAAACCATGTAACATCGACTAGCTTGACTGTTAGATCATTTTGATGAATGTGTTAGTCCAATACAATCTGAAATGAGATGTAAGAATATTTCATGAAAATATAAAATGTCAGAATGTAAAACAGCAACAAAAAAACATGTAGAACATCTAGGAAATTTTAAGAACACATTTTTATTTGAACGTGTTGTCCAAAAAAAAGACCATTTTCTCTTATGGTAATTCTACTTTTGAAAACTCTGAAATTACTTGGTAAAAAAAAATTGCCATCTAATTTTAACATGATTTTAACAATACTTTTACTGTAACAACAAAATTTATATGAACACATTTAAACACGATCGAAATGAGTGGGTTACATCTTAACTATGGTGGCATATTATTGCCACCAGATAAGTGTATTATTAACAAATTAATTATGTTGTTAACTAGTTGTTACTAGTTTTTCCCAAATAAATTAATGATCATATTAAATAAATGCAAGTAATGCCTACAAATGCAGTTGTTGTATTAATTGACTAGCTTAATTTTAAGTAGTTAACTAATTACGTAACTAGTTAACCACTTAACTAACTAGTTATTTTAAGTAATTATCTACCTACTTATACCAGTAAGCAATATTTGGGGTTAAAGAAACGAAACAAGTAATTGCTTATTTATAAATAGCATTGTTTTGCTCTATTGTAACTGATAAACAGTCAGACAAGCCATCGAAGCAAAACGCAATTAATTTATAAGTGGTAACAGGTCAATTAGTTACGTTACTAGATAATTACTTTATTTACATGTATTTATTTATTGGAGTTAACGCCGTGTCAACACAATTTTAGGTCATTTTACGGCGTCCAGCGCACCTAACCTAGCTTTCCTGGACCATTGTCTATAACCAGTACTCACCTACCCTTCCACATGACCGGAAACTTCTCCATATTATCTAATCAATGGGGGAAAATCGACATAATTGTCAAATTTTCATTGAAGGGTATAACCTCCTCGGGCGGGATTCGAAACCGCACCCCCTGGGGCACGAGTATCCAAATCCCGACGCGCTACCAACTGCGCTATCAACGGGTTAAATTACTTAATTAATGTTATTTAAGAGGTTACGGTAACTAGTTAATCACTTAATACTTATCCGCAATATCACTAACTGGAATGCCTTTATCTAATAACGTAACTAGTTTGTCACTTAAGTAATATGTTTAGTAAGTGATACTATATAACTAGTTAACCAACTTCCATTGAGCCGATGAAAAAATACAAAAAAGGCAGTTGTAGGCACTAACTTGCATTTATCTCTTGTTATGATCACTATTTCATTGAAAAATCTAGTTAGATAGCTAGTTAACTTCTTGATTAACATGTTAATTATAAAGTTATCTAGTGGCAGAAATATGCTACCATATTTGACAAATTCAGAATTCATGATAAGACAAATGGTTTACTTACATTGATGTTAAAGTGATCTTGTAGTACTGGTTGCCATAGTTACGATTGATTAACTGAAAAGAAAAAGAAAATGGTGTAAAACAAACAAGTAATGCATAATCATATAATACAAAAATGGAAAAAATAGAATTACAATAATATATACAATACAAGTATAAGTATAAATATCAAAATAATTTATATAATAATAATATAAGAAAGAGAAAATTAAAAAAAAAACGAACATCAGGATAGATTTCAAAGTAATGCCAAAACCCTCCCCCCAGCCACGCCATATGACCAATGCCCCATTCGTAATGTTTCGGTGGTCTCGAATGTCAATGCAGTATAACCGGAAATATCCTGGCCAGTTATATATAAGTTTCCTTAAAGTTGTATGCTAGAGCTTTGAATGTAAAATCCAAATCTGTGTCAGTCTTATAGGAATTCAGTTAGGTTTGGAGGATGCAGTTTGAAATGTTTGAAATGCAGAAAAGGACTAACAAAAATAAGGGGTCTAACTGATGGACGGACAGACAAAAAGTGATCACAAATGAAGCTCACAGTGAGCATATTTCTTTTTGCGCAGTAAGTTCATTCAGAACAAGAAATTAAGTTCAACAATTTTTTTTATCTTAAGTCCCATATCCATGAAGGATATTCTGTATGCATAATATAACTAACTCTGTACAAACAAACAAGTATACATTAACTGGACTAGATATTATGACTAGCAAGATGACTAAAATTGAACAATGTACGGAAATTGAACTTTGTATAGATCAAAGCAGACGTATTGATTTCCTAATTTACTGATCAACATAGCAAGTAATAAATTAAAAATTCAGCATTTTATATGTATTACATGTATTGGTAAGAAGATCTCAAAAGTATAATTGTTTTTCCTGTAATTGGCAATTGAGACCATCAATCTTTTTGTATGGATTTGATTAATTACATAACTTGAGATTTCAAAAATATTTGATTAAACATGTTAACAGGATTACCTCCCTTGTATATGAAAGTAAACTAATTTTAAATATGTCCATTAACAGTCTGTGTATAAATTATTTAAATGTCTAACATGCTGGAAAGTTTATAAATGGTATGTGAAGACTAGTTTAACTATTTCAAGAAATTTACAGCGGCCATAAAAAACTTAAAACATTGTTTTGATTAGGGGTTGTTCACCTTGAAATTGACAACATGTATTATACTAGTAATGTTTGAAATCAATTAATGCTTTAAGCAAGGATGTTAAAAATGTCAACTTAATGAGCACAGTTTATAATAACTGTAGAGACTAAACACAGGATAATGGTTAATACATAATCATTCAATTTCTTTAATTTATAAAATTACCATTGAAAAAACCATTGTAACATTTGTGCCATGATTTTGTAAATAATCGTTCTTACAACTACTTTCTTTGTAACCTATTTAGTTAAAATTGGGAGGATGCATCATTTAAGCTATGTGACACATTAAAACAGAAAATGCCTCCAAATATTGGCACTTGACAACGAGGCCAGTTTTAGATCAATACTTATAGCTATTTTACTTGGTTTATTTTCATGAACACATGATGGTTAATTAATAAACTGTGTAAAGTGCAATAGAATATTTTATAAATTTTTTTTGCACTTTATAGGTAACATGCATTTGTATTAATTACAATCTCAAAAAATATAATAACTAAATTCATTGTTTTGAATTTAAAAGCTTAATACTTAAAAACTCAATTAAATCACAATAAAGTAATATATACTAACAAGTCATCCAGTCACAAACAGTTTTACCAGTTATTAACCTTTATCTAAAGTAAAAAATGTAGTAAACAAAGCCATGTGCATGTGTAACATCACTATCATATAATAAATAATGCTATATTGCTATATTCATGATTATTAACTATTTCCCAATATAGCCAATAAATCACATGACACTCAATACCCTGTACTGACTGTAAAACAGCTAAACAAGTTCATCTCACATTACCAGTAAAAATAAAATATTTGAATATGACTTCACCATGCAAATGATTATAATTATGGCGAGTGGTTGTTAAATTTCGTTAATTTGTACAAATATGTACAGTATATAATATATGTAAGAGCACCCTAGCCAGATTCATATGATATATTTCAGTACCACAGTAACTGTTCATTGAACAATTTTACATTCAACCTAGCAGTCTAAACAGTATAACCACCCTGGAAAACATGACCAAATACCGCTAGATTGCTTGGATCGAAACTCCTTTTATATCCAATTTTCTAGCATCATTAGTGACAACTACTATACATGTAGGAGCACCCTAGCCAGATTCACATGATATATTTCACTACTACAGTAACTGTTCATAGAACAATTTTACATTCAATCCAGCAGTCTAAACAGTATAACCATCATGGAAAACATGGTCAAATACCGCTAGATTGCTTGGATCGAAACTCCTGTTATATCCAATTTTCTAGCATCATTAGTGACAACTACATATATTTTAAAATGATCATAAACTAATTTTGCAATTAGTGTTGGTTTTTTTTAGTCAAAAGTTTCCAATCATTCTGGTGATTCTTTGTTAAATTTCATCAATATGTACCAATATGTACAGAATATAATATATATGTAGGAGCACCCTAGCCAGATTCACATGATATAATATATTTCACTACTACAGTAACTGTTCATTGAACAATTTTACATTCAATCCAGAAGGCTAAACAGTTTAACCATCATGGAAAACATGGTCAAATACCGCTAGATTGCCAATGGATCAATGCTCTTTATTATATCTCATATCTTAGCATCATTAGTGACAACTACATATATTTTAAAATTATCATAAACTAATTTTGCAATTAGTGTTGTTTTTTTAGTCAAAAGTTTCTAATAATTATGGTGAGTTTTTTGTTAAATTTCATCAATTTGTACCAAAATGTACAGAATATAATATATGTAAGAGCACCCTAGCCAGATTCACATGATATATTTCAGTACCACAGTAACTGTTCATTGAACAATTTTACATTCAATCTAGCAGTCTAAACAGTATAACCACCCTGGAAAACATGGTCATATACCTCTAGATTGCTTGGATCAAAACTCCTTTTATATCCAATTTTCTAGCATCATTAGTGACAACTACATATATCTTTTAAAATCACTTAATTAATTTTGCAATTGGTGTTTGTTTTAGTATCAAAAGTTCCGACAGGTAATGATGTACATGTATGACAACTTGTTTTGTAAGATACATTCAGTTTAGGTATGACAATCATGCATTTTAATATGCAGCATTATACATGAGCAATGATTTCACACAGCCAGGCTTAGATTACTAAAATTGTACTTTAAAATAAGGTTGAAATGATTTGGTACATACAGATTAATGCTCAGACTAGATGACATTGAAGTAATCACTTTACTTGATATGATTTCTATAATAACTCAAATAAGTTTGATCTTATCCGTCTACTGAATATGAATATAGCTAATTATTGCAATACAATCTCGCTTAAACAACACCCACTGGGAGATTTAAGAATGTTGCTATTAATGCCTTTGCATTGCAAAGGTTAAAATCAAATAAAAAATATGCCAAAGGGAAATGTCAAAAGCTGTTATTGTGCAGTGGATTTGTTCTGCGGAGATGATGCTTCAATAACCACTGATAACACACTTAGCAGTAATATTTTATTATAATGTTAAATTTGATAAGAATAAATATATGAAGGGTTGAACATAGTTGGCACTATATAATGGTTAAAATGGTTTTGCGCAATTCAAGTCCAGAAACTTAAATGTCAGATATTCTTCAGCAGTTTTTACAGATTAAAATGACAATTGTCTAGCAAAACATCATTTTATACGTCAAGATATATAAATTATTTATTTTATTTAAATTATCAATGTTTTTTCATTATTGTTCATCAACTATTCATATTTTATTCTTTACAAATGATCTTTATGATGTAATTAAGGGAAGTATTATCATTTACTTTGTAATTATTAATATTTTTTTCATTAGATTGTATAGAATATCAATTTTATAACCTCATGTTACTTAGATATTAAATTTTATTTGTTGTTTTTTAGTTGGGATTAATGCCGTAGCAACACATTGTATAGGTTAGTCCACCTACTCACGGTGGCTAAATCTCTTGGTTTAGCTGTCAATCAACTACTAGGAGCATACTCAATCAGTGACTGACTACTGGCCTACATGATTTAGAATCAGTAAATGATGATTTTAATAACATTCCCTTTATGCACAACTATACATCTTCAATGAGAGTTTCAGAGAGAACTTTAAGAAAATGGTTCAAGTAGTGAATGAAGAGTTATGTGCACAAGATATTATAGACAGATGAACAGACGAACGGAAGACCAGCACCATAGCATAATAGGACAGTTGTTTTTTAAACGGGCGTATCATAAAAAGCTTGTTTTATATCTGTCAGTGAAGGTTGATTATGTCTAATATACTCAAGATATTAAATCCCCAACTAAAAGCTATGTTAAAAGGCAGCTAAATAATTCTACAGATAGTTTTATTTGTTTCTACAAGTATTTCTAAACTTATAACCATGTTAGATATTTCAATAATGTCAACATAGACTTTTTATGGACACAATTTTAAAATATATCCTACTTTCATATGCAAGGAAGGTAATTACTAATAGTCTTGTTAAAAGTTTTTGTCAAAATTTATTTATTTGTAAACATTTGCCAAATCAAATGGTATAGAAAGATTTAAACTTATGTCCTACCAATAACAGACTATTTTATTCCTTTAAAACCAATTAATGCATTCAAACAAAGTAGTTAAGATAAAAACCTGTGGCTGTTTTCTAAAAAACTCATGTGATTCAAATCATTGAGTCTAAAGCAATTAGAAACATTCATAACACCATTATTTTCTGGTATGCCTAGTACAAGACTATCTATTCAAAATATTCTATTTATTTATTTTATTTATTTATTTATTGGAGTTAACGCTGTGTCAACACAATTTTATGTCATTTTACGGCGTCCAGTGCACCTAACCTAGCTTTCCTGTACCCTTGTCAATAACCAGTACTCACCTACCTTCCACAAGGCCGGAAACCTCTCCATATTATCCAATCAATGGAGGAAAATCGACATTATTGTCAAATTTTCATGGAAGGGTATAACCTCCCCAGGTGGGATTCGAACCCACACCCCTCAGGCACGAGTATCCAAATCCCTGCGCGCTACCAACTGCGCTATCGACCCGGGATCAAAATATTCTAAAATTATGAAGAATATAATTATTAATAAATATAATTCTGAACATCATGTTGTAATTGTGTTTTTATCATACTAACATCTTCAACTAAAATTACATACCAATGATAATATTATCATTATTATAATCATAATCTTTATCATTATTGTTATTGTTATCATTATCACCATTATAATAATTATTATCATCATTATCATTGTCATCAGTATCATTATTATTGTCATCATTATCATTATTATTATTAATATCATTATTATTGTTATTATTATAATTTTTACCATTATCATCATTATCATTATTATTAACATTATTATTATTATCATTATTATTGTTATCATAATTATTACATGTATCATTATCATTATCATAATTATCATTATTATCATTATTATATACCAAGCTTCTTACACACTTTTTAATGTACATTAACATGTTTAAAAGTACTGTACATTATAACAAAATAATGGTACATGTACAATATTTAAAAAAACTTTTTTAAAAACTCTTTAAAAAATGATAACAATATTGTAATGGTCACCAATTCACAGATGTTATTAAAATACTGTAGTTTTTTTCCAAGGAAGTTTTGTGAAAAAGCCAACTGGACTATGCCTTTTCTGGTTCCAAGTTGTACTATGAGAGGTAAAAGTATGTCAGGCAAAACATGATAATTGCTGCGTCCAATTTAATGAATTAGTTATTCGATGATTATGTTTTCAAATGAACATTTCTTACAACACAGGCTTAAATCAAAAGATCATTAAATTAAGTATCCCAAATTCTAACGATACTAATACAGGTCCGAATTGTGATCACTCTAAGACATGGTTTTCTGTTAATCATTCGCTAAATATATGTGCAATCAGAAAAATCGAAATCATTACCTATATACATGTAGAACCGAACTCCTACTTAGGCCATGCCATATCGGAATTATGTTAAGCGTCCGTGTGCGTGTAGGTTTTAGAGTCCTCAATCAAAATAAACAAGAGCACCGCTGGGTGGAGCATTATATGCCTGAAAGTGTTGTTTTTTTTAGTTAAGATGAAACATTTGTAAGACATGAGAATATTTCAGATGAATATCATATTATGAATAATTGTGGAAAACAAAGTAGAGAAAAAAGTTTTAAGGTAATAGTGACCTTGACCTTTGACCTTGTGACCCCAAAATCAATAGGGGTCTTTTACCCGATATGGACAATCATCCTATGAAGTTTGAATATTGTGGGCCAAATGGAACTTCAGTTACGCTCCATAAACTGTTTTTAGTTTTATGGTAATAGTGACCTTGACCTTTGACTTTCAAGTTTGTGACCCCAAAATCAATAGGGGTCTTCTACCTGATATGGACAATCATCCTATGAAGCTCGAATAGTGTGGGCCAAATGGAACTTAAGTTATGCTCCGGAAACCAAATTGCTAATGTACGGACGGACGGATAGACTGAAGGACGCCAGGGAGTAATACATAATATGTCCGAAATTCTTTCGGGCATATAAAAACAAAATTGTTGGTAACATTTCTTAAATAATTCCTATGTTACGGGTTCAATACGACAATTTAATTCAGGGAAAATTGAGTTCGGCAACGACGTTATTCATCTTTAACAATTTATCATAACCGCGACATTAATACAATATACATTTTACGTAAAAAAATCACTAGTCATTTTATATTAAGTTCAGACCATTGTTTCATATTACAATGATGTTATTCCATTGAAAAAAATAAGAATAATGCATTGTTTTTGTCATAAAAATATTTGTGTTTTCGTTATCTGCTTGTGTGTTTTTGTGAATAGGTACCTAGGTTTGTCAAATTTGAGTTGACGCTTAACAGAATTCCGATTTGGCATGGCCTTAAGTTCTATCGTCAGCAAACAATCATGCAAGATTAAGAAAGGTAAACAAAAATTTTGTTACCCAAATAATAACTAAGGGGGCAGCCATTATTACGGTTTGCCTGACCCGATAATGATAGTGGTAAGGGGCAGGTAATCCAGACTAGACTATGCCATCACATTCGGAACATCCTCGACCTTTTATGAATGAATAATCTTGGAAGGATTTGTGGGGGGTCTTCATTGGATTTTGGTGATTTTACTACCTACACGAGGCGAAGCACGAAACGGTTACGCAAAATAATTCTTATAGTATACACACAGATCTTTGTCTATACATAGTTATTTGTTTTAAATTGAAACAAATCTTGTTTATCGGTATCATTGAACTGTGTAATTTTAAATTTACGGATTAAAACAAACTTCAGTCATCGCCTCAACGATTGTGTATTTGTTTACATAGTTTCAAAATGGCGCCTAAGTATGCCCGAGGTTATTCGTAGCGAATGGCCGAGGATGTTCCGAATGTATGCCATCAATTTCATTCTGCATTACAGACATTTCAAACTGAAGGGGAAAAGAATGATTTCATGATTTCATCACCAGATTTTGTCTGGAGATATTCTCTACAGTGGCATATTTCTGCCACCATATAACTACATAATTAACATGTTATTTAAGTAGTTAACTACCAAATTAACAAGTTCGTCATATGGTAAACTAATTACATCACTAGTTTTTCTATTACATTAATGATCACAACTGGAAATAGATGTAAGTTACTACATACAACTGTCATTTTTGTATTATTTCATGAGCTTTATTTTAAGTGATTAAGTGGTTACATAACTAGTAAATCACAACTTATCTGTAAATAGAAATTGCCCAATATCTAAAATACGCATATTGCACCATTGTCATGCTTACTCATAGCTCTGTGACTTTATTTATTTATTTATTGGAGTTGACGCCGTATCAACACAATTTAGGTCATTTCAAGGCGTCTAGCGCACCTAACCTAGTAGCTTTCCTGGACCATTGTCTATAACCAGTACTCACCTACCCTTCCACAAGGCCAGAAACTTCTCCATATTATCTAATCAATGGAGGAAAATCGACATTTAATATTGTCAAATTTTCATGGAAGGGTATAACCTCCCCTTGTGGGATTCGAACCCGTAACCCCTCGGGCACGAGAATCCAAATCCCGGCGCACTACCAACTGCGCTATCCTCCCAGCTCTGTGACTGTATCAATACAATGTAGCAAAATCAATTTCGTTTAGAGAAAAGTGATAACAGGTTAACTATCTATGTAACTAGTTAAACACTTAACATTAAGCTTGTGAAATAATAAAAAATGGCAGTTACTTGCATTTATACTGATACAATCTTAAAAATGTATTGAAAAAAAAACCCTAGAAACATAACTACATGTAGTTAAGTCATAACAAGACTTGAATTCACAATTCAATTAACATGTCAATTATATAGTTCTCCTGTTATCCTGAGCTAGCTATAATCAATCTACGATTTAATATTACAGCCCTTGAAACAATCCTACATAAGTAGTCCAACAAAATAGAGCACAATCACAAGAATTAGTTCCTTACACAGGGAACACCTATGATGATATACATGAAATAGACCTGGTGATGATATCATGAAATCATAACTTATCTAGCTCACAGTATAATTTAACAGAATTTAACCAATCTCATTAAAGTCAGATTACATGCATCTCACTGGTCTGCGGCCTAGTTTGTAACTAAAAAACTTATCACAGTCCTACAATATCAACATAAGCTTGATCATTATAAATGAATACACATTTATCTAATACATTGAATTTTTGTCTAATTTTTAGTGTTGAAAGTTCGGGAATTTCAATCACAAAGACATACAGGCTGAACTTATAATCTACAATTGAGGCTAATCTTGTGTGTACCATCCTGAATAATAATAATGGCCACAATTACTATCATGCTTCTATAACAAGAAACTCAAAATTTGATGTAGTTAAAGCATATACAATGTAATTATCATAATACTGGTAGTTCAAGCTCTAGTTTACATTGTTGGACTATATCTCCATGCAGTCAGTCTCCATGAACATTAAGTTTTTATTAAAAAAGTTTAAGTGTGGTTTAAAGTCTGCATCCATATACATGTTCAGCCAACTTAACAATTTCATACTTTAACCCCTGATCATTGAAATCCTCTTCAAGCAGCTGATTCCACACAGTACCCATTTACACCTGAGTTGAACTTGAATGGAACAACTGTAGGTAAATGCCTTGCTCATACAAATTAACAGTAATCAATTTGGTCATTTCTGTGTCCTGATCAGATATTGTAGCTTGAACATGAATGTAATGAGATTGGTATTCAACTGGTAGGCTATAACTGTGAGCCAGATCCCCATACATCCCCCCCAAACAAAACTGAAATAAAGTTTTACCAACACAGATTGCAATAGTGAAGTAATTCTCCAACATGCAACTTGCCAGAATTTTATATATAACTGACTAGTCAACTGATCCATCAACACTACTGCCACCGAAACTTCCCACCCCCTTCCCCCCTATTGGTCATATATTGTAGCTACAAATTTTGAGTTTTGAAATCTATCCCAACTTTCTTAAAATACATAACTTATTTAGATAACTATATTAAAGACATAGAAATATAAAAATAGTAAACATATATAGTAAAACATATGTCCAAGTCAAATATTGTCTATTACATAAAGATAAATGTGTATCTAAAATGTTGGTAGTTGGCTTTTTAACTAATGTTAAATGTCATGAAGGGTTCTACAGAAAAAGCTGAGAATTTCACACATTGAAAAGGGGAAAGTTGAGAAACTGCACAAAATTATATTTGGTCCAGAAAATATTGCTTCTAAAGTTATATGTTGCATTGAGAATACAGGACTGTTAGGGAAAACGAAACAGTCTTGTCAGTCCCCAGGGCTGTGTGGTATTCTCAGCTTCTACTGAATGTAATTTACATGCATTACAAATCCCCTTTCATGATTTTTACTACAGTACTGTCCAGCTAATGTGACTATCTAAATGAAATGTTAAGAATTTTAACATATATAAATATTACAAGTAATAAACAACCCCAGTTGTAATAAAAACTTTTCAACAAGGCCATAAACTTCCCTATATACTGTATTAATGGAGTAAACTGACATTTTTGTTACATTTTCATGGAAAATAAACCTAACAAACAAACAAACAAACAAGAGCACTTTACATGAGATAGTCCCATTAGCAATTTATTAAGTGTATTAATCTTATAATGTATGCTGGCTGATTTATGCCAATTGTCATATTTTCATTTCTTTGCCGTGAAAATTAGAAAATCAGAAAAACCAAAGATACCTCAAATTAACAGATTGTTGTATATTCGTGTTTTCATTTTTTCTAATCTTTGCGGCAAAGAAACAAAAATACAACAATATATGCGACAATATGACTAATAAAATGTTTCATGGCGTAAATCAGCCACCATATATCTGATATATAGTATATATATTGCACATCATGTACAGTTTGGTACTTCACTAGTTCACAGTATCATATGAAAATTTACTCCAAATAGCCTGAATAAGTACAATAACTAATGAATGGATGCTGTAAAACATGACTTTAGGTTTTAAAATTTTATTTGAAATTGTTCACAAGCAATGATTCAGATATTATAGAATTTATTAAAATGCAAACAACTGTGTGTACTAAATTTCACTGAAAATTATTTTTTGTGTGACAAACATTAAGAATAGAAACAAATGCATATTTCATTTTGTTTTTATTTTAAAACAATTATCTGTCAGATCTTATAGATTTATACACTTAAAAGTACTGTAGCAAGAAACAGTGTTAGTATTCTACAACTTATACCTGAATATCAGCTTCTCATCTCTGTTCCAGAGGAAGATTCAAAGTAACATATCTAGTATGTAGCTTTTCACAAAAAATCTTATGACAAAAATCATTGTAAGTCAATTTAAGCAAGAAACATTCTTAATACGATAATTTTCTAGATAATCAATTCCAAATATTTTTGAATTAGGTAGAATATTGTATACATTGAGTATTATAAAAATATTATCATAGTTATGTTAATTATCCATCTGACTTTGAACAGCAAATTTGTGAAATTGACTTACAATAACATTTTTATAAGATTTTGTGTGAAAAGTTGCATCATTTTTGAACCTGGAAGTAATCAGATTCTGGATTCAGCATTTAGGAGAAACTTAATCACCTCTGGGATCAAAAATGATGTGAATGTACTCATTTAAACAGGTTAATATTAATAAACTTTATGTCAAGGGATTAACAGATAAATGTTATTAACTTTCACAAGTTTTTAGATTTTTCAAATTCTCTCAGATATTATACACATTTGCACGGTTAAAATACTAGCATTCATACTTGGTATTTCCATAGATATTTAAAAAAACTTTTTTTAAATATGAGAAAGAAATGTTTCCCATTAAGACCTTGACATATGTTTTCCTTGGATTAGATTGAATGAAAGTCTACAACTCCTTACCCAACATTTACTTTCACAGAAATGCTGTACCGATATCGATACATTGCATACCTAATAAAGAAAACAAGTTATCAACAAGCTGAACTATATTGAAGGAATAATTTTCACTAGCCTAAATATATTTTCAGACGCCGTATCAACACAATTTAGGTCATTTCACGGCGTCCAGCGCACCTAACCTAGCTTTCCTGGACCATTGTCTATAACCAGTACTCAACTACCCTTCCACAAGGCCAGAAACTTCTCCATATTATCTAATCAATGGAGGAAAATCGACATTATTGTCAAATAGGAATAACCTCCATTGGTGGGATTCGAACCCGCACCCACTCGGGCACGAGTATCCAAATCCCGGTGCGCTACCAACTGCGCCATCGACCCGGGTTAAGACTATAAATAGATAGGAATACTAAATATTATAGATTGTATGTACCTACATGTATACAAATAGGCTGTGTTAGGAGTGATAGACTTAAAATAAGAATGTGGAAACACTAATATATTCAAATAAGTCCATTTAAACAACAGAAATTTCCATTTGACAGCAGTCTAGCAGAGACTGATCAGAATTTCAATTTAAAATATAGTCCAACAGAATTAACCTGAGCTTGACCTTTATGCAAGAATATATTAAACTCAGTATTTACAGGCTATTATTGTCCACATTTGTAAATTGTACTTTATCGAAAGCTTTCGACAAATAAACGTGCTGAACAATTAATGTTGTTTTCATAAGAATAAATACATTTGTACTTTGAAACTGTGCCATAATATTGCTGACTTACTTGTTTCCCCAAAAACTTAAGTGTCCAAAATTAAATGAACAATAACATGCCACTTTTAATAAATTGATTTATTGTCACATCGGTTGTTAATGACACGTGTATAACCGTATACACGCATACAGAAACTCACGATTTAATGTAAGTGAAGTGTGTAATTACTATAATTAGGGAGTTCAAGCTCAGGTTAATTCTGTTGGACTATACTAACTTCATCATTGTCATCATTAATATCTACACCATTAAATAAAGGCATGGGAATACAGTGCCCACCAAAAGTTTGAAGACCTTTTCAATTTTTAAGCCTGTTACATAGTATCAAAATTTTATCACCGTTGGTTTTTAAAATACTTTTACTTTTGTTTACTTTTTCGCTGGTGTGATTTGTTGTTGAGACAAACAAAGTAGATAAAAAATCAATGTTATAGAAAAAATACATTAACTTGGTTTTTGAGGCTTTGGGATTTCAGATGCTGAATCTTTAAATGTGATGCATTCATGAAATTTGTTTTCATTTTATCACTAACCATATAAAATATATTTTTTTAAAATTTGGTTCAACCAAAAATTGAAATTTATGAATTTTAATTATTTTTATTCGTCCCCAAACTTTTGGTGGGTGCTGTATTTTCAAGTAAAGATTATACCTTATCCCAAAATTATCAGATGCAATATTGCATCAATTTGCAAGCAAACTGTGACAAAGTAAAGTTAAAAGTTAAAGTTAAAGATTTTTAAAGTCTATTTTATAGTATTTGGTGACTATTCAGTTGACTCTTGACATTAACTTCCCCGATCATTGAGTCACACACCAACTGTTTACATAGGGCACAGATTGCAGCCACAGCATACAGTGCATGACCCTAGCATGTATCTATTTACACCCGGGTGAAGTGAAGCAATGGCAGGTAAATTTTTTGCTCCAGGTAATTAGCAGGCCTCTAGTGGGATTCAAACCCAAGACCTCTCGATTCCTAGGCGCATGTCCTACCACTGGACTACTGCTCCTACATAAGAATGACAAGTTTAACATAGGTATTCCACACTAAAATTACATCTTTTCCTCCAATTTTTACAAATATATAGCTTGTTCATATTGACCAGAAACAAATGAATACAAATAATGTTTAGTATCAACTCTGTGACTAACTTATGTAACAAAAATAAATGAATGATATTGTAATTGTAAACCTAGTCTCGGGTCAATGTGAGTAAACTATTACAAGATTAAAGTTCCGACAAAAATAAATATTTTTTGTATATTCAATAAGCTTGAATGTAAAACAATGAGAGTTCATGACAGATTATTACAGAAAGCAACTAAAAAAAAAAAAAAACATTAGATTTCATTTGTACAATGAAAAAGATTCTTTTTAACTAAAAGCAAAACCGATGAAAAAATGTAAGCATGTGTTTTCGATAATTTAAAAAGTATTGGAAGCAAAATCAAAACCAGAGCCGCCGAAATGACTCGGAGTACAAAAACTACAATAATTAGGTTCATGAAACAGCTATGGAGGAAAAGATGTTTGCACGAAGGACTTTCTCTCTCTCTGTTAATTGTAAATACTGTTAGAATTTAGTCGACATTTAAAATTTTATAAATCATATAAGAGTGTATAAAGTACAGAGTAAAATGAAGAAACATTTTACTTATTTTAATTCAAATGTAAAGGCAATTATGGTATTTTTTATATGGAATACATGTTGTACATGATTGATTTTTGTTCCACATGCAATGAGTAGAGAAAAAGTCCAAACTATCTAACTATATTCTAAACTAATCTAGCCAACTACCAGACTTCAATAAAAAATGAAGGCTAGCCAGTTTTACACCAAACCATGAGAACTTGCAACATTAATGAGTACTCTTGTGCCATTACCTTAAACCTATACATTTGCATATAGATTTACATGAGTAGACAACAATTACAGTACCAATTAACCTGCAAGTGCACCATATATTGGATTGGTAAAAAATGGCTAACAAATATTTCAATGAAGTCATATTCATGGGAAAATGATCACTTTAGATATCCAAACTATTCTTTGGATCTGTAAAGTAAACATTTTGATATAAGGGGTCAACATATATCTCTACCTAATGACAGTATTGACTTGGCAGAAAAAAAGATTTAAGTAAATGTAAAGTTCTTAGCTTATTTTTCTACTGTCGATGTGCTGATCCAATTAAAGACTTGTCGTCTGATTTCTTTCTTCCAGTTGGTCATGACATTAGTTTATGTTGTCATCCTTAAAACAAATAATTTAAGATTTATCAAATGAAACCACTTACTAAATTAAATCATATACAAGCCACCCCACTATATATCAGTTGCTAGCATGCAAGTCTACTGATTGAGGAGTCGTGATTTCAATTCCCGTGCAGGACATACATGTACTTTCATGGAGTTTGGTCATAAAATATTTTCTCCTGACATTCTTCCTCCTACCACTGATTCTTAATCATGTAGGACAGTTGTAAGTCACTAATGGAAGTATGTGTTTAGCGAGTGGTTAACAGTTAATCTAGAGATTAAGCCTTTCCAGGTAAGTAGGTTGACTGACTGCCTTGAAATAACCAATGCAATGTGAGGCTATGTTGCTTACTCAACCAAACAAAAACACATGACAAGTACAATAAATCTGTGAGCTAATGCTCACTAGTGATACCCCCGCCAAAATCTAAAAATATGCGACAAACAGGAGGTAGATGAGCAAGGAGCATGAAATCGCTTTACACCACATGGAACTATGGGATGAAGCAATATGCAAAGTATTAGGCTGCTGCATGTTATAGTTGCTGAGAAAACTGCGACGGAAATTTTGTAACGGACGGACGGACGCACGCACGGACACACGCACGCACGGACAAGGGTAAAACAGTATACCCCCCTCTTCTTCGAAGCGGGGGTATAATGAATGAAAGCTTTTACCTCATCCTACATCAATAGTAAAGCTGGAAATTGTTCATCTAACATCTCTATTTCTTCAGCTTTAGCTTTTCTCTTCATTTTATTCTAAAATAATAGTTATCAATAATAATACACTGTAACTTAAAGCCACTATATGAAGATATATTTGTTATCAGTAGACTTGAAAACTCTTTTACAATCATGAAGTTATCAAACTATATCATGTTTTGGAGACACAATAAACAGTTCATACCATTCTGCTTTCTAAAGTTAAGTTTAACAAGGTGTCCATCTCTTAAAAAAAGTGGGGTACTGCTATAAGAGCACACCATATTCAATTATACGATAATGATCATTATTATCCCTCACTGGAATTTCCCTATGCTAAAGCCCTATACCGGAGCCGGTGATATTTTGTTCGATCACATGGAAATATTACCCTCTATCTAAGGGAGACTACTTATTAACGATTAGTAGCCGTAAATAGCCGCGACTGTGGCGTAGCATGTCTGACTTTGAATCCGGAGATCGCGGGTTCGAATCCCGATCGCGGCAGGGTATATTAGTGATATAATTCAGTTTTTTTTTATTTTACTAATAGTTTTCTTTACTGTCTTGTTATTTGTTGTTCAATAAATATTTACATGTTATTGTTTGTTTTTTCTCAACTGTCAAAACATGAATAATTTCACAGTGAATTCGTGCTCTTTGTCTAACACCCGTGATATTGAGATAGTGTGTTATCATTCAGCGTGAAATTATTCTAACTTTGACAGTTTAGAAAAAACGAACAATACAGTTTTGTTCGGTATAATAAAACAAATAACACATGGCAGTGAGGGTGACAGTACAGATTATCAACCCTTGAAAATTAATATCAACCTCGGCTAGCGCCTCGGGTTGATAATCTGTACTGTCACCCTCACTGCCATGTGTTATTTATATAATATACTTGATCCACAATAGTTTTGGAGCTCAATTATGTCATTGGGAGTAAGTTTTTCTATAATATGACTTCATCTTAAACATACTGTCAACAAAACTATTGTTTCAAGTTTTGACGACCAAATTCTACATTGGGTTTCATTCTACTTTCACTTTAAAATGCAATAAATAACATATACGAACAATGTATATATTTAAGCAATACTTGCATTTATTTAAAAAATCTTGATTATTTGAGGTGTTTGAAATAAATTAATGTCTATTTTCTTTGCAGTCTAAAGAAGTATAACTTTTGATAATGGGGCTTTAAGTTGACCACTAAGATAAGATTTATATTCAATTTGTTGCTTGTTTTGTAAAAAAAAATGTCGAATTGAATCACACTCCAGTCATTTCAATCTTTTGACATGGGATATTCAAGGGAGTTAACTCTATATTAAACTACCAGGTATACAGTGTCAAACAATCTATGTTGAGTTACATGTATCTCCTTCACAAATGATACACAAAAATTCTACACTTACAATTATATTGATTCTGTACAACAATTACATTGTCATCTTTTTCTATTGACTGACTATATTCTATTTCCTATGTAATCAGTTCACTGTTTTGACATACTGAAAATTAAAAACAAGTACAGTATTTGAAAAAAATTTATTATGATTTTTATCATGGAACATTAAAACCACAAGAATTATTAAAGGCTAATTTAAATAATAAAACTAAAAAGGTTTGTACAATTGTATGACTTAGTATCACAATATATCAACTTATATAATAAATTTCCAAATGACAAACCCATATCCAGTATATATTTACACAGTATTAAATAATTGTATAAGAAACAGTAACTTATCTTATAAATCTTGTTATCTTCCTTTAACAGGGATGGTTCCTGGATTACAAGTTGATTCCAAGATGAATTTTTGTAACTGAAAAAAAATACAGGTGAATTTTTAACATGGGGCATCAATCTAACAAGACACATTTAACTTTCAAAACAGGAAGGAATGAATATATTCAGAAATATCTATAATTACATGTATATCCATATGAAAACAATATCTATGCTCTAATTTTCTAGGCACTAAAATCACTCAACAACAATTAATTTAAATTTCATAAAATCAAATCAGGGATGGGGTACTCGTACTTGTACTCGAGTATTATGAGTACAAGTACCACTTTTTCCAGTACTCGCCTGTACTCAGTACTCAGGAAAATAAATTGTACTCGTACTCGTACTTACTCAAGTACTGAACTAGCAGTACTCGATACTCGTGAGTATTTCTGAGTACTGGCCATCTTATTTCTATCTAGTTACATTCTTGATTGAGTTTTCTTTAAAACTACTTTAGAAATGATAATGCATAGTACATGTAATTGGTTATCTGATTACACGTTTTATAGGTAGCTATTGTTATGGGATTATGCATATCAATGGGATGTCTGACACCTTTTTGCAGTTTATACCTCTTCATAAATTGTGAAAACAATGTTTGTCAGTTTGTTCTCATATAGCTTATAAATTATTAAAATCATCAGCTAGTTATATGCATCAGTCATAAGAATTTTTTAAGTGAATGAAGAGACATTACATTCTCTGAAACAGTCACTTTTGTGGTGAAAAAACCCTGCACAATGTTTTGATATAAATTGAGATGAAATGTCATGCAAATTTGTAACAATAGCTAATTCAACAAAGATTTTAATTTTGTTTTTCATCAAGTTAGTTAGTTAACTAAAAAAAGATAACTCAATTATTTTAAGCTGAAACATACTATCAGCTGTCTTTTTTTCAAAAATCTTTTGTTTAAGTTTAATTTGGATTTAAACTTAATCTTAAACTTCTTCATTTGATTAAACGCCTATTTCTAATTTTCTATATTACATATTCAATGGCGTTATACAAAAGATAAATTATAAAATCTAAGTAAGTAAAAACCCTCCACCATAAATATATAAAATAACACAGAATAAAATAAAATTCATTCGCATGATTTTATATAGTGTGATTATGCATTCAGTTTTCATATATCAAGTTTATAAGACATATATTAATCTTAGTTCATGATTTGACTTTATTCTTACATTTGTTTTTACTAATTTGATAAGTTGTTGTCCTGAAACTGAAATGTGGGAAAAAAGATTCGATTTTAGAATGAGAATATAGCCCTTAAACAGCAATAAAACTGACCAAAAATGAACACTGTTGCATAAAATATTTGCAGCAACATTTTGAATGTCTTGTTTAAAATTGAATTTGAAGCTTGATTTGATGTTTAATTGAATAGATAAATAAAATTCGTCTCTTTTATTTCTACTAAAAATCTTTTATATGCTCATGCAAAACAATCTGGTACTCAAAATACTCATGAGTACTTAAGTACTACTTGCGTACTACTTGAGTAATGAAGAAAACCCAGTACTCATTACTCATAAGTACAGATATCGGAACGTGCAAGTTGTCACACGGTACGGACGGTACACGCACGTTATACGAACACGGACTGCACGTTACACGATACACGAACACGATAGATAGCTTGATTTGCGGTAAAATACACGATTCCGAGTCTCGATACACGTTTAACACGATTGTTCGAAATCCTCGGCATTTTTCGCCCAGAGAAAAACGTTTCAACGACGACACGTTATACGATTAATGTGTCTCAAATGTAGATTGAAAACAAAAAATATTCTTCTGTTTCGTCGTAAATATGTAACTAAACAATATAAGTTTTGTTAAATTTATTGAAAATCGAGTTTACCTGCTCAAATTCTTAAAAACAAAATGTTACAAGTTGGCTTAAATCGAATTTAAATTCACGCACACGATTGTCAACTTCGAAATCACACGATAGACAAAGAAATAAAAATTTAAATATGTTACATTGGTTCATTACACAGTTAAGCTTGATTGTAAAATATAATATTGTATCAATAAATTTATTGAATATCGACATTTTAAGTAGAAATTAAGGTACACGATAGGCGGGCAGTCAATACACGATAGACAAAAAAGAACACGATTGATAATATTTTGTATAAAAATTGAATTAGTACACGGTGTACAACAAAAATACTAACTGCATAATAAAGAATATTATTACTGTCAAAATAATTTAATGTCATTCTTAGTAAGTTTGTTTTAATCGAATTAAAAACCACGAAAAGCCGATCAACTCACACGATTGATAAAAATACATGTTTAAAGTTTTTTTCCTTTGTTTTCTTCAAATCATTCATTGAGAAAAGATGTCATAATTGTATGTGTATATGTTTCAAAAGTTAAACACAGTCTTAGCTTGATTGTAAAAATATAAGCAAGTCATATAGTATAGATTATTTTATTGAATATCGACATTTTTAGTAGAAATAAAGGTACACGATCGGCGAGCAGTCATTACACGATAGACAAAGAAGAACACGATTGATATTTTTTTATCAAACAAATTATGTAAGTACTTGATGTATAACAAAAATACAAACTGCAGAATAAAGAATAACATTACTGTCAAAAATTGTTTACGTCATTCTTTTTAAGTTGGCTTTATTCAGATTTAAAACCACACACACCATAGCCGGCGAAACCCACACGATAGAAAAAGAAATACACGTTTCAAGTTTTTTCTGTTTTTATTTTCAAGCCATTCATGGTGAAAACTACTTTGAATTAGTATATTTTTTCAAAACACAGTCTACGCGTGATTAAAAAAATATAAGCATGTCATATTGTATAATGGTCGCCTTTTTAGTAGTATGTATACTAGATATGAACGTTTACATGCAGTGCTTGCGTGAAGACGCGGTTTTAAGACAGTACACACACCTCGTGTTAACTTACTATTTTATGTCGACTACAAAATCGATATTTAAATAAAAAGTTTTACATATAAATACGCAAATATGAGGGAATAATATGAAATAACTGTAAAAACTAAATAATTTAATTTACTTTAAGAATTAAAACAATGATGACTTTTTTAATCATATATATAGAGTCGTGATAAACGAGTTCTTGACCAAGTGAGATGTCAATTATAACAGTTTATTTACTAAACGCTTTAGCCACTGACAAACAAAGAAAATGTTTGATGATTAAGATAAATCAAAGCATGTGTTTACATTTTAAATATAATAATATTATAACGATTATTTTAATTTAGTAACAACATTTCGGTTGGGCCGCGATTTAATTGACCGCAGATTGGTCCGGAATGAGCCGCAGTTTATCGACGTACGGCATTTAAACAGGAATTTCCGGTTTAAACAAAGTCAACATTTAGTCTAAACTCAACTTAATGAATCGCGTTTTTTCTTTTTGTTTACGAATGATGATTAGTCGACAATGCATAAGTATTTAATACATTTATACGTATGGATTTGTCAATATCTCGGGCACACGATACACGGTAATAAAACGCAAAATCACAATATCTCGGACAGATTTTTACCGTGTATTTACACGATGAGCGGTCTACACGTTACACGATTGAAATACACGGTGAATTATACACGCACACGGTATGAATGATACATGCACGATACACGCAAATTTCGGAAACTTGCACGATCCGAGATCTGTACGAGTACAAAATTTGAAATACTCAAGTACTACTCGAGTACTGGAATCCAGTACTCGACCCATCCCTGAATCAAATACTTAACAAGAGCTCCGCTGGGCGGGGCATTATACGCCCGTGTGCAGTCCATGCTGTGTTCTATCTCATATGAAGTCCCTGTGACCTTGACCAATGATCCCGGAATAGGTCCTTAACTGGAGAGCTATCCAAAGCAAAGATTTTGAGAACCTAGGTACAGCCATGGTTGAGTAATCACCGGCACAAAGTTTTCCCATATAAACTTCCAGTGACCTATTTAGTCCCAGTGACTTTGACTTTTGACCCTGGGATCTCCAAATCAAAAAGGAACATCCTCTACAAAAGAGCTATCAGCACATTACTCCTTGACAAATGGGCTGATCCACATAAAATTTGTTAACCTAGGTACAATCATTGTTAAGTTATTGTCCGGACAAGGTTTTTCCATATGATGGCCCCTGTGACCTTCACCTTTGACCCAGGGGCCTCAACACCAACAGGGAACATCCTTGACACATGGGCTACCTTCACATAAAATTTGGTGAACTAATTTCATGTTACTTATTAAATATAGCATTGTTTCCATTGTTTGCCATTTTGACTTTATTAACATATTGATTGAACATTTGAAGTCACTGCTTGGTAATTTGATACCTTCTGGTTGAAGGTTAAAACTTGACCTAGGGGCCCCTAAACCAATAGAGAACATTCTTGACACATGGGCTACTCTCACATGAAATTTGGTGAACCTAGGTACAGTCCTTGTTAAGTTATTGTCCGGACAAGGTTTTTCAATATGATGCCCCTGTGACCTTGACCTTTGACCCAGGAGCCCCAAAACCAATAGGGCATATCCTTGACACAAGGGCTACTTTCACATAAAATTTGGTGAACCTAGATAAATTGGTAGTTCAGTTATTGTCCGGACAAGTTTTTCATTGCTTGCCATTTTGACTTTATTAACATATTAATTGAACATTTGAAGTCACTGCTTGGTATTTGATATCTTCTGTTTGAAGGTTTAAACTTAACCCTGTTTCCCCAAAACTGATAAGTCACATCCTTGACACATGGGCTACTCTCACATGAAATTTGGTGAACCTAGGTACAGTCATTATTTAGTTATTGACTGGACAAAGTTTTTCAATATGATGCCCCTGTGACCTTGAACTTTGACCCAGGGGTCCCAAAATCTTAAGAGCATATCCTTGACACATGGGGTACTCTCACATAAAATTTGGTGAACCTAGGTATATTGGTGGACCGTGGTTCAGTTATTGTCTGAACAAAGTTTTTCCATATGATGCCTCTGTGACCTTGACCTTTGAACCTGGGGCCCCAAAACCTATTGGGTGCATCCTTGACACATGGGCTACCTTCACATAAAATTTTGTGAACCTAGGTGCAGTTGTTGTTGAGTTATTGTCCGGACAAGGTTTTTCAATATGATGCCCCTGTGACCTTGACCTTTGACCCAGGAGCCCAAAAACCAATAGGGCATATCCTTGACACATGGGCTACCTTCACATAAAATTTTGTGAACCTAGGTGCAGTTGTTGTTGAGTTATTGTCCGGACAAAGTTTTTTCATATGATGCCTCTGTGACCTTGACCTTTGAACCTGGGGCCCCATAAACCTATAGGGCACATCCTTGACATGTGGGCTACCTTCACATAAAATTTTGTGAACCTAGGTACAGTGGTTGTCGAGTTATTGTCCGGACAAGGTTTTTCAATATGATGCCCTTGTGACCTTGACCTTTGACCCAGGGGCCCCAAAACCAATAGGAAACATCCTTGACACAAGGGCTACTCTCACCTAAAATTGGGTGAATCTAGGTAGATAGGTTGTTCAGTTATTGTCAGGACAAGTTTTTTTCCCATGTGAGGCCCGTGTGACCTTGACCTTAAACCCAGGGGCCCCAAAACCAATAGGGAACATCTTTGACACATGAGCTACTCTTACATAAAATTTTGTGAACCTAGGTACAGTCGTTGTTGAGTTATTGCCCGGACAAGTTTTACCTATTTTAAGTCCCAGTGACCTTGACCTTTGACCCTGGAGTCTCAAAATCAATAGGGAACCTCCTCCACCCAAGGGCTATCCACACATAAAATTTGAGGAACCTAGGTACATCCTTTCTTGAGTTATCATCCGGACAAGCAATTGTCCACGGACAGACTGAAAGACGGACAGACGGCCAGAGGGACAACATCATAACATAATACGTCCGTTTTTTCAAAACGGGCGTATAAAAACCACACTTCAATATTGTAGACTAACATGTATCTCCCATAAGCTGATGAGTCTAAAATCTAAATCTTGATTTCATTCAAGACTTGTGATCTATTCTAAAGAAATATTTTTTAGTTTCATCATGCTGGGTGTAGTGATTTTATCATAAAATGAAAGAGTAGAGTAAATAGGTTCATACTTTGGCCCTTTTGTTGTTGACCACAAACACATCTCATCCACCAATCTGCTACTGCATTAAGATACATTGGTCCGTACTGACTACTTTCATCAATGTGATTTCTTTCTTGTCAAAGCAGCTTGTAACCCAGAGAAGGGAGGCAATTCAGGTGCTGACCCTTGCCTAAGGGGAGCCTGGAGGCAACTGTGGTAAAGGGCAGCCTCACTTTCCCACATCCACATTGGGATGCCACAGATGGATGCAGTTTAAAGTCATACCCAGGACTAATAGATAACAATACAGAACTGCAAAAATATAAAAACACCAAATTAATTGTTTTTATTAATTTAATACAAGTAACTCCATAAAATAAATTTATATCATCACAATTCGCAAAATTTCATGGACAGGAATAACTACCTTGGGAGGGATTTTAACCCATTCCCTTTCTGGAAACCAGATTTGCAAGCCCAGCGCGTTACATGTACCAACTGCATTTCAGACCCAAGACAGTCATGGATGTCTGCTCGTAAATACTTGAGAATCATTTTTATAAAAAGAAAAGTAAAATTTATTTCACCATTTAAAACTCAAGTCTATAGCACAGTTGGTAGTGCACCGGGATTTGGAATCTTGTGTCCAAAAGGGGGTATGGGTACCCACCTGGGGAGGTTATACCCTTCCAAGAAAATTTGACAATAAAGGCAATTCTCCTCCATTGATTAGAAAATATGGAAGTTTCCGGCCTTATGGAAGGGTAGATGAGTACTGGTTATAGACAAGGGTCCCGGAAAGCTAGGTTAGGTGTGCTGGATGCTGTAAAATGACCTAAATTGTGTTGACACATGGTGTTAAACCCAGTAAAAAAATAAAAATAAAATTTTTTAAATTTAATACAGAACTCAATTTTATGGGTTTTTTGGTCCGTGTGCAGGAGGTACCAACAAAGTTTGTAACACATTATTGCTGAAAAGCATGAAATGCAGACAAATCCTTTTTGTTCTTTGTAAACATATTATTATTGTGACAATGGAAGTTTGTTTGTACTGCAGGAAATAAACGAACAATTTGATTTCAAGATATAGTCTATTGTCAATACTACAGTTAAAAAAAAATATTACAAAAATGGAAAATGGAAAAATACCACCGATATTTCCTGTGCTTACATTTGATAATCAAATAAATGAATAAAACTGTGATACAGTGATTAAATTAAACAGTAGATATGAATAGAGAAAGAAATCATTCATAATATTTATACAGTAAAACTCGGATATAACATACTCAGTTATAACATACACTCGGTTACAACATACCATTTTTTCTGGCCCGCTTTTCATCCTGATATATAATATACTTAGTATGCTATATGGATATAACATACCATGGTTATAACATACCTTTTTTCTATGGCCCAGTGAGTATGTTATATCCAAGTTTTACTGTAATGTGAATTAGAATTCTGAAACTAGTCCAAGTAAATAATAAAAAAAATCAAACAATGAAAGGGGCCAAACACCAGCTTGCGCCTCTCCTATGCACCACCATATTATAATAGTTGAACTGTTTATAAACAGAAGCAGGGTGAGTATCTGTCACCAGATAAGAAGTAAAGAGCCAGCTGCCATGGCTAAGATACAACTCTTGAGGTGTTCAGGGCTAGATCCTGGCTAGCTGTTGACCATCTAACTCTGAGAGTGGGAGGTGAATACAGCTAGATCCTGGCTAGCTGTTGAGCATGTATGAGAGTGAGAAGAGTACAGTGCTAGATCCTAGCTAGCTGTTGACTATCTAACTCTGAGAGTGAGAGGAGTACAGTGCTAGATCCTGGCTAGCTGTTGACTATCTAACTCTGAGAGTGAGAGGTGTATAGAGCTAGATCCTGGCTAGCTGTTGACTATCTAACTCTGAGAGTGGGAGGAGTACAGTGCTAGATCCTGGCAAGCTGTTGAGCATGTAAGAGAGTGAGAGGGGTACAGTGCTAGATCCTGGCTAGCTGTTGAGCATGTATGAGAGTGAGATGAGTACAGTTCTAGATCCTGGCTTAGTGTTGAGCACGTATGAGAGTGAGAGGAGTACAGTGCTAGATCCTGTTAAGCTGTTGAGCATGTAAGAGAGTGAGAGGGGTACAGTGCTAGATCCTGGCTAGCTGTTGAGCATGTATGAGAGTGAAAAGAGTACAGTGCTAGATCCTGGCTAGCTGTTGAGCATGTATGAGAGTGAAAAAGAGTACAGTGCTAGATCCTGGCTAGCTGTTGAGCATGTATGAGAGTGAGAGGAGTACAGTACTAGATCATGGCTAGCTGTTGAGCATGTATGAGAGTGAGAGAAGTACAGTACTAGATCATGGCTAGCTGTTGAGCATGTATGAGAGTGAGAGAAGTACGGTGCTAGATACTGGCTTAGTGTTGAGCATGTATGAGAGTGAGAGGAGTACAGTGCTAGATCCTGGCTAGCTGTTGAGCATGTATGAGAGTGAGAGAAGTACAGTGCTAGATACTGGCTAGCTGTTGAGCATGTATGAGAGTGAGAGAAGTACAGTGCTAGATACTGGCTTAGTGTTGAGCATGTATGAGAGTGAGAGAAGTACAGTGCTAGATACTGGCTAGCTGTTGAGCATGTATGAGAGTGAGAGAAGTACAGTGCTAGATACTGGCTTAGTGTTGAGCATGTATGAGAGTGAGAGAAGTACAGTGCTAGATACTGGCTTAGTGTTGAGCATGTATGAGAGTGAGAGGAGTACAGTGCTAGATCCTGGCTAGCTGTTGAGCATGTATGAGAGTGAGAGGAGTACAGTGCTAGATCCTGGCTAGCTGTTGAGCATGTATGAGAGTGAGAGGAGTACAGTGCTAGATCCTGGCTAGCTGTTGAGCATGTATGAGAGTGAGAGAAGTACAGTGCTAGATACTGGCTTAGTGTTGAGCATGTAACTCTGAGAGTGAGAGGTGAACTTAGCCAGATCCTGGCTGAGTTTAACTCTGAGAGGTGAACAGGGCTGGATCCTGGCTGACTAGTAAAATTGTTGTGCATATTATCATTCTTTATGGTTTTATGATAAAGATTGTTTGAAGATAAATGTTTGATAAAGACAAACAGATGCCATTGTTTAAAAGTTATTGTATGGCAATGTAAGTCTATAATCATGGAAGTTTTTGCTACAATGTATCAGGTATGAGATTTATTATGACCAGGGCGTTGTATGTTTATATAGTAATATACATTGACTTTGTAAGTTCAAGACACAACAGAGTTAACGGGCGTTAACTGTACAACATTGTTATACAGTAGGTAGAAAACTCTAAGCCATCGTATGACCAGCTTTACACCTCCAAGGAGGCATAAGACCTATTGTACACCCACTGAAATCATCCATTTGATGTGCTGGATCCCACAATTTTATTGATGTGGAAAGGTTACACTATTGATACCCTATACCAGTATCTGTAACCTTAAATGACATTCAAGTTAAAACAAAGTATTTGCTTCGCATAAACATACATGACTATTTCATTGCTTGGTGGTGATTAACTGAGTTAATAAAAATGGAAATTTAGACAATGCACATCAGGCAAACAAAGTCACTAAGTGTACAAAACAATGGATGGTGTCAATCACAAACAAAATCTTAGTATTACTATAAAAAAACAACAACATTTACACCAGAAATGATCAGTAACATGTGACTTTTCTTGTAAATTTATAGTTCAATTTTATCATAACTATATATTTGACCTGCTTGTATTTTTTTTCATATTGTTAAATGATATATTTTTATGTGCTTATGAGCCACAATAAATAGTCAAGCATATAATGTTATCAAGTAAATGGGTGTAATGTTTTATTATAAACCTGATACAAGGGAGATAACCCAAACTTAGTTAACCTAGTCATGTACTGGTAGATTGTTTCTAACTACTGCTGTATATAAATGTGTCTTGCAGAGTATCATACAAGAAATATTTCAGTAAGTGCCATGACATCAAGTTCCAGGCTGTATATAACCAAATTGAAAATGAAAGTTTTGCAACCTTGACTTTCAATAAAATATGTTGGATAGTGCTGAAGATATATAAAAGAATTTAACCTCGCAAGCAACACCAATGCCCATGCCAAAGATTATAAGCTCTCATTTTCTCATTGGGAGGAGTCAAGTTATATTTATAACAAGAAATGTAATGTGGAAACCACATTAAAGCCAGCCAAAGATTTCAAAGGGAAATAATCCATAATAAAGCCAGATAGAGTTGTGGTTACTGTCTAATTCTGTTCATCACTTAGTATGTAATCATTGTATGAAGTTACGTAAAGATCTGACAATCAATGGCAGAAATATATGCTATATTGAAAACTTTATTACAAGTGTTTACGACACAGGACGCCTGCCCAACCAACCACCCACCTGCCTGTATTTATAACTACTAGCCAAATTTTTTCGTTGAAAAATCCGACTAAAAATGCTACAGGTTCTAAATGTTTAAGTAGTCTGGTTAGATGAATAAAATTGTACACTCATTGATTTAGATATTTAGAAATGATTCTAATAAATATACAAATAATAATTTGTCAAATAAGATATCATTAGATGAAAGCTTGATACATGTTAAACATAGGATCACCCAGAATGAATAAGTATTTCAAAATTATATACACACATTTTAACAATCAAGGGGAGCTAACTCAATGTGAGCATCATTGTTTTATACTGGGTTTTTAAAGACATGTCCACACAATCTAAAAGATCATTATATGGCATCCAGGGAACCTAACCTAGCTTTCCTGGTCCCTTGTCTACAACCAGTTCTCACCTACTCTTTCACAAGGCCAAAAAATGTTCATATACCTAATTAATGGAGGAAAATGAAATTATTGTCAAATTTTCACGGAAGGGTATAACCTCCCGGGGCGGGATTCTAACCAGTACCCCCTTTGTGACACTAGATTGGAAATCCAGGCAGACTACCAACTGCACTGACATTGGTTGTGCACCTCTGTAAATTTCAAAACAGTAATGCAATAAGAAATCTTTACTTTTGACTACTACTATTTGGTTTCTCAATACTTATGCAAACAATTATGGCAATTTCAGATGAACAGTGTTTTATTGATTATATGTACCAAAGGTCTGATATATCAAATCAGTCCTAAAAATAAAAATGTTGGATAAATCAAATTGCTTACCATTTATCTTGTTTGCACTACAGTTGAAATTCTGTGGTAAGGCTGATTTTAAATAGAAAAACATCAAAAACCACACAACTAACAATATCTAGATGTCATACACTGGGTTATCATTCATTTTCTCCCAATTCAACTGACTAAATCTACATTAACATCTGAAAAGATGATAAAAGAATAACTATTAACATCAAACCCCATATTTGTTTTTAATTTGGACCCATTGTAACCAAATAAAATCCATTGTCTGATCAGATTTGAACCCACAACCTCTAGACTCTAGTCATAAGACCATACTCTACTATGTCACCATAAAATCTAGCTTAGTGGTAAGAGAGTATGAGTGCCATATCATACCTCTGCTACATACACCAAAGGCGTCATGTTTCTAGTAAAATATTTACCTTGGGCACCAATTGCAAATCCTTATAAATTCATTGTCCAAACTGAGATGCGAACACACAACCTCAATAGTCGTAAGCAGACACTACCATGTTGCTATATAAGTAGCATACCCAGCTGATTTTTTATTTTACCTTTATATTATTTTAATTAATGGCAGATTAAGGAGCTAGTTAAAACAAACTCAGAACACTTACTTTTTGCAAATATCTTAATTAGAAAAAAAGTTACAGCATTTTGAAGTTTCAATATAACGGTCAGTTTTAGGATCTATTTACATAGGAAGCACCGCGAATCGACGGCACCGATTTTTCTTCTTTTTTTCATTAAAGTGCTGTAACTTTGTTGATAGTTGAAATATTTCAACAAAATTTGGCCATCTTCTTTATTTTCACATGCAGAATTCATTTCTGTAGTCAATTTTATGATAAGAATAAATATAAACTAGTTATGCAGCTATTAGTGTATTTTATTATGAGATATTTTGTAATCGAATATTTAATACTTTCATGGTTTAATGTTTTCAATCACAAGAAAAGTATTAATCATAACAAATAACATAACATATAAGTCTCATGTAAGACATTACAATTAAAAAGTGTATGAATTCTCCTCATAACAGTTTATTTAAGCAGTTTATTGAACTCCAATTTCAGATGTTCACACAAATACATGCTATGCTGTACACTGGAGTCAAAATGTTTCTGTACACAAGCTATTTTTTTTAGATTATAAAATATACTTAGGTGTAATTTATAAGCTGTTACAAGTTTTTCATAATCACAACTAATATGTAGCTTATGATGAACTGTAAATAACATTATTTCTTGTATGATAGATATGCAATAAAAATATAAACAAAATGAGCCTGCAATTATTTTGGAAATGAAAAATATAAGAAAATACAATTTGGATCCCAATGTATGAAACAAACAGAAAAATTTGTCCGTCAGATATTTTCTTTTTCATTAGAATTATTCTCAAAATTTTCAGTTGAAATTGAATAAGAGTGTAAAAATGGCCTAACTAACGTTTTAATCTTACTTGGCAAAGATGCATTTGAGTTAATCTGAAACAATAAGAGGATTTGTATAAATGATAGAGTGTTAACAAAAAACGTATCCGAAATGAGGTTATCCGAAAATGTATCTACTTATACCTTGAATTAGGTCAACTAAGTACATTAAAAATCTATTTATACTGCGCATGGCTATTATTTCATTAGTAAATACCAAGCTTCGAGATTTGTTTTAAGTCATTAAAAGATGTCAATAGGTACTAAGAACGATCGGCGACGGACGAACGGAAACAGCCGATTTCCACATTGCTTGATTTGAAATTGAGGTCATTGTCCGTCGAATGTTCTTTTTTTGACAAATGCATTCATGAAAAATTGGAAATTTATGTACAAATAATAACTTTAAGTATATATATCATCAATAATTGCCTTTAAATGCTCGTGCAGTTATATAAACTTGTTTATCGATATTTCGCGGAGATAGCGTTATGTAAACAACATGGCGGCGATTGAAAATTTCTTACTCGGCGTACGATTCGCGGGACCTCTCGCTATTTGAACTAAAATGCAAAGCATGTTTTTCAAGGGATTTTAATAATTTATACATCAAATTAAAGGTGGTGAAATAAGGAATACGATGATACATGCCGCCTTTCGATATTTTGATGCATCTGGGCACCATTGATCCTTAACTTTGACCAATTATTACGGAATTATTTTTTTTCGTACAGTAAGGCGGCATGCATCATTAGAAAGCTCATTCTTTTCTCTCATTGATGCATTTATTTCCATTTGCATAAATTCAAAATCGGCGCTCGCATTTTAATTAGAAAACATGACCCGAAAAAAATGGCGTCCGTCTAGTTTACCCGTCAATTTTACCGAAAATTTCGATAAACCTCGAATTAATCGCTCATTAAATAAAATCAATATTTTGTAAAATCATAATTTTTACATCATTTGAAAGATAATTTTATAAGCTTTAAAAATATATTTGGTTAATTAAGATCATAGTGACATAAGTAACTTTAATGTGCAAAAAAACACAACTACCCAAGAAAATTGGTAAAATTCCAATAGGCTTATCAGCATATTCTGGGGTTGCTAATATAAGTTAGCTTGAACGGACAGACATGAATTAGGAATTAAGGAATTTTGTCAGCATCGTGGCTCAACCATGTGACTACCACGATTCTTTCATTGTCTCTCGCTTCAGAGGCAGATCCAGGATTTTTTTTCTGGTGGGGTCCAAACTGTTTCTAGAGGGGGGGGTCCAAACTTTCGAACCACAAACATGTTTTAATTTTACACATTTTGCAGAATAATGCAACTAGGGGCGTAGCAAGAGCTTTTTTATGTGTACACAGAACTCTAGGGGTCAAGGGCATCCCCCCCCCCCCGAATTTGTTTTTTCTGTAGATCATCTCAGGAGAAATTCGACAACTTTACGGAAAGAGTTAGTATAATTCATTCGGGCACAAACATAGGAAGACATTGGTACCAATTATAATTAATTTCCAACCAGCGTTAAAGAATTATAAAGACTGGAGTCAAATACAACTAATTTTAACTGTAAACTCAACTCACAAGTCCCATTGAAATGTAACTTGACGCAAGAGTATTAAAATATAACAAACAGCTTTGTTTTACACACAAGTTTTTACTGCATTTTTAGCGTTTGTAATTTTACGATTTCTCTGGATCAATATGTACGCAGCTGCATACTCTGCATACTGGTAGCTACACACCTGGCAACATATTGATAACAAGCAAATTCGTTGAATTTATATCCCCCGCCGAGTACTTGTTTTTAATAACACAACAACTGGAGACATAAGGCTTTATTATTAATATAAAAATCCATAAAACCATAATAGGGAACATACATAACTCCATGTTAATAAAAATTATCAGGACATGCCAATGAGATGCAAATTTCTTTTCTGTATTTATGGTTTCCATAAAATCTTTTTGAAATCAATCCAGCTGTTGCAAAGAAAAAGCAATATTTCTCTATATGAACATTGCACAATTAATCAAGGGCAATAACTCTGAGCTGAAAGGTCTGACCAGAACAAGGCGACGATATGCGCGTCTCCTCTAGATATTGATGATTCCCATAAGTTTCATTGAATTCCAGCCATTAGTTGCAGAGAAATAGTGCAGAAATTTTTTTTCCTCTATATGCATACTGCATAACTAATCAAGGGCCATAACTCTGAGTTAAAGGGTCTGACCGGAACAAGGCAATGACAGCCTATCTCCTCTTGGTATTGAAGATTCCCATAAAGTTTCGTTGAATTCCAGCCAGTAGTTGCAGAGAAGTAGCGCGGAAACGATTTTTACTCCATATGCATACTGCATAACTAATCAAGGGCGATAACTCGGAGTTAAAGTGTCTGACCGGAACAAGCTGACGATATGCGCATCTCCTCTTGGTTTTGAAGGTTCCCATAGTTTCGTTGAATTCCAGCCAGTAGTTGCAGAGAAGTAGTGCGGAAAGGACTTTTACTCTATATGCATACTACATAACTAATTAAGTGCCATAACTCTGAGTTAAAGGGTCTGATCTGAAAAAAGCTGACCACATGCGCATCTCCTCTTGATATTGATGATTCCCATAAAGTTTCGTTGAATTCCAGCCAGTAGTTGCAGAGAAGTAGTGCGGAAAGGACTTTTACTCTATATGCATACTACATAACTAATCAAGTGCCATAACTCTGAGTTAAAGGGTCTGATCCGAAAAAAGCTGACCACATGCGCATCTCCTCTTGATATTGATGATTCCCATAAAGTTTCGTTGAATTCCAGCCAGTAGTTGCAGAGAACTACTCCGGAAACGAAATTCGGACGGACGGATGGACGGACGGAAGGACGGACAACGCCAAAACTATATCCCCCTCCCGATTCCATCGGCGGGGGATAATAAAAGGCAGTGGCTAGAGTTATGGTACCGTAACTCTAGACCTAGGTTCTAAAGTTACGGAAGTTCCGTAACTGTAGACGACCCTGTCAGGGTTGTCTAGAGTTACGGAAGTCAAATAACATGCGTATGTTTCAACTTTTTAACATCGAAAAACTTGTTTATATTCAATATTACTCGAAATAAACAAATATTTACCAACGTAACTTATTCAATTGTTATTACACCCGCCATTTTGGATATGACTAATAAACTTACCGGATGTTTAATATACGGCGATATGACGTTGTCGTCTTCAAAGTGTCACATAATATGTTTACTTGAGCGATAAGTTATAGAGTGTGATTATAATTTGGACTGATTATGTATAATTTTGTATGGAGTTTAAAGGAAATATTTATAGGAAATATTCGATTCTAAGAGTAATTTTAATTGTGAATAATTTGCAAGTGTCTAGTAAGAAAGTCTGCGATTTTCGAAGGTTAAATTGATTTAAATTTCGTGAACAAAAATGGGAATTTAGCTTGATAAAAAGAGCTTAGTACTTGGGGAAAACGTTAAATGAATATTTAAAAAGTCGATGTTTTGTAAAAAAATCCAGTTTGTCATTCCTCACCAAATCTTTAAAATTTTAACAAAAATATAAACAATCTCGTTAAACAATACCCATTCATATTCATAACCAAAAGTCAGCAATTTTACTAAAAACTCGGCAGTTATCCAGTAGAAAAATCGGGTGGTTTTTTTATCTTTTCAATTAAATTCGCTAATTCCACAAAAAAAGCTCAGTATACTTATCGTACAATATACATGTAAGTAAAACGCCGTGATTCAGTTAGTATGCAAATCTTGGGGAAAATTATCGAGATTTTTAAATTCAATGAATTGGTCAATGTTTTAGGTAAAGATCGCCGCTTTTAAACGTGACAATGTAAAAATATTTCATTTATCAACATTTTTTTATCAAATTGAAGACATTTTGCTTTTGATTCTGTCCAAAAATATGGTCGATTTTGCATTCGAAAATCGCCGTTTTTTCTTTTAGGACAATTAAAAATTTTTAATGAAAAATACTAAAGAATCGTCAATTTAATAAAAAGATATTCATTCTGTCCAAATTAGACATATTCGATCCAAACTATAATCCAACTCTATATCGCTCTTGAAAAGTAAACTAAGTATGTGACACTTTGAAGACGACAACGTCATATTGCCGTATGTTAAACTTCCGGTAAGTTTATTAGTCATATCCAAAATGGCGGGTGTGACAACAATTGGATAAGTCACGTCTGTATTAATAGAATAGTTAGTAAAATATTTGTTTTTTTTCGAGTAATAATGAATATAAACAAGTTCTTCGATGTTAAAAAGTTGAAACATACGCATGTTATTTGACTTCCGTAACTCTAGACAACCCTGGCAAGGTTGTCTACAGTTACGGAACTTCCGTAACTCTAGAACCTGGGTCTAGATTTACGGTACCGTAACTCTAGCCACTGCCATAATAAAAACTATATAACCATTAAATATATGTTTAGCACCCAGAGGAATTGCTTCATGCTACTTAAAAATGACTTACTGTCAAGATATACTCTAATGGACTGGTAGTGGTATACTCGAACCCCATTGTATCGATCTATCCATTGTATCGTGCTATTTATTGATCTCGCGATATTTTGATTGCAACGCCACCTGCCGATTGTTTACACCGTTAACTAGGTCAAATTTACTGTTGCATGGCTTTTGATGGAATTTTACGATGGAAACATGCCTATAGTAGCATTTTTTGCATGACTTCTCCATTTATCCTTGTTTTTCTGCAAGTTTCTGAAAGTTTCTTGTGTAAGATCCTATAAAACCCACCTCTGATGTCTTAATCAGCTTCCCTTTAAATGATTAATAATATTTAAAAAAAGAGGGACTCTGTCAGTATGTCAACAGTTGTAAGCCCTAAAACAACTCTGGCCTTCCATATTTTGAACTGTTTTCCCACAATGCATCGATACAATGGCATGACGTAATATTTCCCTCAGACTTACCCCCCTTGTGTATATTGACAAGTTATTTACCGAATTTAAAACTTATTGAAGAAACTTTGATATAGTTGGATTAAATGGAAATTAAAGACTATTGAAATGCAGAAATAACAAGATAAATGGTTTAGTTTGTTTTGAAATTTGATGTTTACAATTAAGTAGATCGATACAATGGGGTTCCAGGCTACATTTTGGAAATTCCAGGGGGTCCGGACCCCCCCCCCTGATAGATCCGCCTATGCGCTTGATGGGTCTACGAGCATAACATTTACAATTCGTATACGTACATTGCATGGGATATGTTTTCATCAACTGAAAAAGTATGATGTCAAGCAACAGACCAGCAGTCCAGGCCTAGACAGGCACATGGCCTGGCATGGCTCTGGGCATCCTCATTTCTAAACATAGAATTCATCGAATATCAAATGACTCACAGCTTGAATAAAGAATACAAGTAAGTCAAATTACAAATTACTGCAATATTTGATAAATTAGGGTACAAAAACTTACCAAGAATCCATGAATTCGTCTAAATACAAGGAAAACAAATTGGGCTTGCCACGAGACTAATGGCGATGATGAACCGGCTAGGCCAACTTGAGAATTCTATTGGCTAAGATTCAGCCAATCAGAACGAGGCTTATATTCACATGTATCTCAAATTGTATCGGGAATGCACGGAAATAGCCGAGAAGTGACGCCTAGACTATAAGTAGCTCGATCGGAATGTTTCGACATTTTCCGCTGCGTGCCTTAAATTTTCACTTTTTTCAATTATCGATTAATAAATGCATTTGCCTCAAATGTCACTTTTATATAATTATTAAAATCCTTTTTTTGCAATTATACAAAAAATATCGAACAACTGCGTAATAAAACCGGTTTCGACTGATTTAATAAGGCCTTCAAATCTTCAGTACGCATAGAACGTTTTTCACGTGCAGAGCGCTTATTGCCTCGTTTTGGAATTAATTGTGTTTTGTATACTGCTTGGAAAAGTTATGCAACGCATCCGTTTTCTCATCCAGTAATTGCACTAGACATTTGCTATTTTCACATTTTTACTCTGGGTTTTACGCATGGTCAACACAATACGTCGACCAGTGCACCTAACCTATGGAGAAAAGTCACTGACACTGATTCCATTACTTTTGATCATAAAATAAAGCATACGACCCCATTTATAGTGTCTCGAATACATAAACACTGCCTTATATAACAATACTATGATAATAAAAGTATAGTTACATGTCGTACACGATAATTTATACGGGTCCGTCTTTAAATTGTGTCCGTTGATAAAGCATATCATTCGGAACTCCTCGGCCATTCGCTACGAATTACTCAATTATGAAAGGTCGAGGTGTTCCGAATAAAAGCATAAGTTGACGTAAAATCGGTTTTAAGGACTCTGGTGCCAGTGAAAAACTTGTCACAATTTCAAATTTTCATTTAAGGTTATAATCTGAACCGCCTGCAGGTAGAAATCAATCGAATTCGTCCCCCATCGGAAAACTAGAATCAAAATTCCCGGCGCGCTGCAAACTGTGCTACAGGCATTGGTTTACAAACAAATGTTAAGACCAATTTCGTGTATAATAGTGAAGTTATTTACCGTAGAAAGTCGTAATATCAAAATGCACTTTAATGACAAGATAATCAGACTGAAGATAAATATATGCAACACTATTGCGCAATTTACACTTTGTTGGATAGAAAGACCTGTGAAAGGTGTCGTACATTTTATGATAGGTACATACTTTTGACTTTGAATAGTATTTTTTCTTAACCAATTAAGATGACATGGCCCTGATCAAATTGTTAGTTCAAATACCTTTTACCTGTCGATCTGGTTTCAATTCCTAATCAAGACACGTTAAACAAATCATTACAATTTGACTCAAAAGTACATCGTAGATTTTATTTTTATTGCGCGTGCTAGTTAATAATGGTCAGTTTATACAAAAAAAACCTGCTCAGTTGAACTAGTCGCCAGAATTTTGCTGGAAATAATTATGAAAGCGACGGCAAATATCAGCAGCGCGTTCAATTACCTCGAATGTTCCGAAACGTTCCGTAACGTTAGATACAGGACAACTCAACCCAAAGACAACTCAACCCAAGAAAATTAAGAATCTCAATAACGGTTTGAGTTTTTCCCAACTTTGGGTTTTGTTATCCACGGGTTGAGATGTCTATGGGTTGAGTTGTCCCGTATCCGTAACATTAGCTAGCAGTCATTACTGAACATGCTGCTGATCCAAAACAAGAGCCAACAAAGAATCGTCTGCTAGATTTTCCATAACGCCTAAACTTTTTCATGAACAATATAATAATGATAATAGGGTGTGGTCAAGTCAGTGTGTATTCGTCCGTCTATAGACGAAGTTTCTTCACCGGAAAACTATTCGGGTAATTCCGTAAACGGACGCGTGTGTAGCGCAAATATCGCCGAGTATTGGCATCTATATAAGACCGATTGCATTATGTCTCATAGTTCAGGTGGAATCAAATTGAAACTTTGAGAATATCTACCAAAATTTAATCGATGAACTCGCCTGAATCAAGCAATCCTCATGTAAAATGCAATATTTTTCACCTATATATTATAGTACAGAAAGCCGCCTGACTAGCTCAGTTTGTAGCACACAAGTCTACTGATCGTGGGGTCGTTGTTTCGTTTCCCGGGCGAGAACCTTCTCCATATACCTTAAGCCTATTTCACATCACGCTTGCGGCAGCCGTACGACAACATTTTCTGAAAAATCGCAGAACTTCGTACGAACGCCACAAGACAGTCCTGCGTTTTTTCAGGTGATCGCATCGTCGTAGTCGTCGCAAGTCAAATTTTCAACATGTTTATTTTTCTTGCGATCTCTATGCGATTTTGGACCCCGCAAGACAGTCGTGTGGCTGCCGTGCGACAGCCGTACGTCGTTCTTGAGGCAGTCGCACGTCAGTTATAGAATCTTTTTCGTACGTTTGTCTTGCTAAGATCGTGCGACAGCCGTACGGGCATCTTGCGACTGTCTTGCGACGCCCTCATTTCCCTCAAGGTTTGTCGTGAGTCGGCTGCGAAACGTACGAAGAACGTAAAAACAACGTACGACAGTCTCACGGCTGCCTTGCGAAAAGTAAGAACCAACCCTGTCGAGTCTATAAATAGCATTCGTATTGTTCGCTCAAAAAACGTCATTCAGTTTTTTTATTACGAAGAGGAAGGTATTAATGAATAAGATTTTGTGATACGAGGACCAACACGAAGCAGTAGCTCAGCAAACATGTTGGAACTCATTCGGATGTGTCCGACGTAATCACCATGACATTCTCTTTCCAACTCTTGAAAGAGCGTGTAATATTGGCCGAATAAACGACGTCGCTCGAGCCATGGTTTCACCCACCAACGTCTTTGTCTGGATCTTTCTTGAAGACGTCTGTGGATCAGAAGAATTACAATTTCGACTTCCTGATCTTCAGCAGTAAGTGCCGCAATGTGCAATTTACTTGCCAAGTTAGCCATGACTCTGTCAAGACCTACTGTGAAATGAAACCTTTCCCCTGCAGACCCAGTATTTATACCAAAATTAAACAAGAGGAGATAACCCATTCTTTCGATCGCATGAACATCGTACGACTGTCGTACAAGTTTGCGTTTGTCGTGCGATTGACGTACGGGTGACGTACGAAACTTTTCGAAATCTTACGACGGTCTTACGACTGACGTGAGTGTTTTACGGCAGTCTTGCGATCATCGCACGGCAGTTGTACGAAAACTAGGGCGTGTGTTGTCGTGCGATGAACGAGCGAAAAACGTACGGTTCGTGAGAGCGTCGTACGACCGCCTTACGACCGCCGTACGACGATTGCACGGAAGTTTGAAGTATCTACGGCAGCTGCGATTCGTCTGCGATTTCGTTCGCAGGAAAATTCGTACGACAAAAAATCGTACGGCTGATGTGAACTAGGCTTTATTAATTAAGGAAAATTGACAATATTGTCAAATTTAAATGGAAGGGTATAACCTTTCCGAGTGGGATTTGAAATAATGAGTATGAAACTTAGCCTACTTAATCTTTACTCTGATTCGGGCATGGAAAAGAAAACAATATTGATATTGGTTACCAGGTATCCTAAAAATATCAAGGATATATAAGAACTCTAGATTTATTAGGCTCTGTGGTACAATCATACTTTTGGATAAAAACCCCGGTTAATTGGTTTGTTAACACACAACTATTTCAGATCACAAGTAAGCAACAATTTGAAATACTCTGTAAGAAAAAGAAATCATCTTAATGTTTTACTATTCCTTATGTCGATAGCGCAGTTGGGAGCGCGCCGGGATTTGGATACTCGTGCCCGAGGGGGTGCGGGTTCGAATACCACCAATGGAGGTTATACCCTTCCATGAAAATTTGACAATAATGTCGATTTTCCTCCATTGATTAGATAATATGGAGAAGTTTCCGGCCTTGTGGAAGGGTAGGTGAGCACTGGTTATAGACAATGGTCCAGGAAAGCTAGGTTAGGTGCGCTGGACGCCGTACAATGACCTAAATTGTGTTGATACGGCGTTAACTCCAATAAATAAAATAAATAAATAAAACTATTCCCTATACAAATTTCCTAGCCAAAATAGCAACTTGTAGCCACTTTTGCTAGCAAAATATTTTTGCTAACCAGCAACGTGATAAACCAAGTATAAATAAATATATTTCATGCTATATACTACTTGAATATACTCGTATATCATACAAACTATCATTACAAAGAACTAAAACATACACTTGTATTTATTATATAATTTATTATTTTATTTCAAATAAACAAGGAGACAGTATAATTTTATAACAGCTCGACATTATTAAAACAAAACAGTACGGGGATACATGATGAACTATGTATACCATTAAGCTAAGTTGCAATGAAAAAAGTGCAATGAATGGTCGAAGTCGAATGCAGTCATAAGCAGTATCTGTATAATCCATTGACGATTAAGCACGATTCTGAGTCAAAATCACAATATTGTGTTATTGTCTTGGAGCCAGGCTGGCCGCCAATGCACAAACACAAGCTTGTCAAATAATAATCAAATGACCAAGATCGGTCATCTTTCTAATTTATCATATACACATGAACGAAGGTAGCCTTTCTCATAGGCGGATACAGGATTTCCAGTTGGAGGGGCCGGAAAGTTCAAGTTTCAAGGGTGGGAGTGGAAAATGAACTAGCAGACTGAGAATTAAGGTGCCGTATTTAAGGGCCACCTTTAGATCCTGGACAAAGCCTGGGCCAGGGCTCCATGGGGACTGCGGCCCAAAGCTCATTTCTAAGGGATTCAGGCACATTTACAGAACCTAAACTATCCTTTACCAGTGTATACGATTAAAGCATCAAGATAAATATCATATAATTTTACAGCCGTTGGATCATGTTAAAATCGTACTAATAATCAGAAGGAATTGTCCTTGAATTATTGTACGTTATGCCAATGTATTAATTAGTGTGCTCTCAGTTTTGTTACTTGTTGCGAGTAGGGTGCGAAAATGTTTTGACACTGTATATTATATATATATATATATTTCTATATATATAATATTTTATGATAGAAAAAAACTGCTTGGGCAATTTTAGGGAGGAGGACGTACGCTTGGATTTGCCTATGGTTCTTATTACAATTAATCATTTTATTTTTGTTTTATTTCTTTAAATAGTACATTTATAAAGTGACAATCAGCTGAAAACGTGAAAGCGGACATGGTTGACTATTATCATTTGTTTTCTTCAAAGTTGCAGAGTCTTAATAGTGATATATTTATTACTCACTGTATATAAACGATGTAGTGACCTACTCAAACATGGCACGCGTTGACATGTTTGAAGTTTTACCTGTATCGTGTCTTAAAGGGATATATAGGCAAATGACTGTGCCAAAAGTATAGAACCAAGTTTAGTCTTTAAAACAGTATTAAGAACGTAAGAAATTACTTACTAATAACATTTGTCACTTATAACATTCAACTGAACGAATTAAAACATGTAGCATACACATTGTTGTAAACGAGAGTAGGATACTGAGGGAATCACCAAGCTATTTATAGATTTGTTATATGTCGTACTTGCTGAAATTAAACATTTTCATTGGTCGCTTCTTGTCTTTTCAACATTCTTAGGCGGTTAGGATATCTTTTTAAAAGAATTATGCTAATGTTGCACAATATCAAGCTCTAGTATCTTCTCATCAGTAAATGCATATTTTAACAATAATCTATTTTTAGCTAACCTGACCCACGTGGGTCTAGTTGGGAAACATCCCAAATATGACGAGAAAATAAAGAAATATATTGCCAAGTAGTATAACAGTGTGTCCGTTGCATTCACAGTTATAAAAATATAATTCAAATTTAGGAAATATGAAGTTGAACTTTTGCATGTATATCCCTTTAAGTATATATAAATTTTACAGTTAATGTTAAAGTGAATCTCTCTCTGCGTATAAATAATCTAAAAGAATGCATTAAAGTGATTCGATAAACAGTTTGATATAGTCACTTACATGTTTAGCAGTTTCACAACGGTCATTTTAGCACATTTGAACTGACTTAACATGACATTTTACGAGCGATGATCAAAAACGGGCATGGCAATCTATTTATCATTCAGTGTTTTTAGCGTTTTGATTGCTTTCCTTCGTTGTCTTGCTTTTTTCTTAGGGAGTAGAAAGTGTAAATTGGCCATGTATGACTACAATGTATTTCGTTTGGCTGCGCAACAAATTTGACATTTTATAACAGCGGTATAAAATCTGCAAGTATGCACATTGATTCTTACTTTTCAAGACAATGCAAATACATGTACATTATTGGCATGAACTACAGTTGCAAAAATAATAGTTTTGCACTTGCAAATTAGTTGTGCGTACGAATTGCACCGCTCATATTTTGTTAGAAATTTACGATTGACAAAACAAACAGAAGTGTTCGTATACAATAGAATGTGATGTATATCAGAACAGAATTTCCTGAATCTATGGCAACAATGTCAGGGTTTTTGCTTTATTATAACATAAAATTATGTGTGTTACCAACGTATCACTTGGTTCAAACATTAGTTTTTTATATCCTATAACTTGGCATTGGAAGACTATTATAGTCGTTGGTAATTAAGAAATGTGATGTTGAACGATGTGAGAACATGATAATATGTTGTAAGGAAAAGCTAACCACGGAAATATGTACTTTAAAAACTGGTCCCTTATGAAATCATAATGAAAAATGCTCCTTAACACTGAAGTAACAGTTACTATAATACAGCGACACCTCTCAAATACGACCGACTTAAGTTATACGAGTTACTTAAGCATATCACTAGCAAGGGCTTTGTGCGCTGGCACCTTTCTTAAATCAAAAGGAATACGTATGTGAGGTCAATAAAATATAACAGAGGGCAAAGCGCTAGCTAGCGATATGCTTAAGAAACTCGCCCTTGATCTTATATAGAAATCTGTGACACGTGGTATTTTTTTCAAATATTACATAATAGTTACTTATTAATTGAATGTATTGTTATGATAGTTAAAAACAATGGCTGTATAAGTGAGGTGATATTTAAATTTTGATGGTCGTATTGAGAGGTTCACGTGTAGTTATAATACTTTGCACCATGAGAAGTTATTGAGAACGCATATCAAAACGGCGCCCAATAGTTCAGTAACAAGCATTATTTGCTGAAATAATTAATGGAATGCATAGAGAATTCTCTTCTGAAGCAGATCTTCTTTATAAATCTGTCAGCTAATTGTATATAACGCCTTTCTTCTTCTTTGTAAAGGTGTGGTAGGACCCTCTGAATCTTTCATATCAGGAACATGCAACGCAGGGGGACAACTCACTCGATGCTGCAACTCAGAGCGTCTATGACCATTGGGTCGTCTAAAACGTTTAAATAAGTCTATAAATATTTTTTGAGCGCTGTCAGCCTCTTCCATCACGGAAATTTCACAGAAATCGGAACAGTTCATTTCTTGAGCTTTTTCCCGCCCTTCAGCGCTTGTTATCATCCTGTCACGTGACCTGTCCGTTTTGTTACCAACAAGCACTATGGGAACACATGAGTTTGAGTTCTGACTATTGTTTTTAGCACGTTTAGAGAATGAATTAATCAACACTTTAAGTCTACTACATTCATTGAAACTACATCTATCTGTGATTGAGTATACAAGGACATAAGCGTCTGCCCACTTGATGTTCGCCTCAAGCTTGTTGTTTTCTTCCTGAAATGATAAAATGGAAGTGTTGTTAAGAAGTGAAAGTGACTTTGATAAATATCTTACCGGATATTGATGAATCAATGTCCATTTGTTAATTGTTCACCAACAATAGCAAGTTTATATGTTTACATCCGAATGCATTGACAAATGTAATATACATGTACAATGTACATGTTTATATAATTGTGTTTGCACATTAAGTAAGTAAATTGTTTAATATAGTGACATGACATATTTACAATATTGAACATAATACATTATCAAATAAGACGTAGTTAAGAATGTACCCGCGATATTGAAAAAATAGGTAAAAAAGGTGACAGAACACCAAAAAGATGACAATTTATTACTAGTAGATAAAGATTTGTAGACTACCACATATGAATATGTTTTCCTAATTCACAATCATAAATTACACAAGCCTTTACATGCCCAATCCCGTTTTGTAATAGTAAAATAATTAAAGCAACGCACACTGTACTTTCTCGTGTAAAGCGTTGTGCCAAGAATCGGGGATCGAACCTTCCTCTATCCGTGAGAGGTTGCAGTAATTTTGTTTTGTTGAATGGTTGGTTGAGTTGGATGGGTGGGTTAAACGCGGTATAAAATTAAAAAGACAAGCAGTCAACCAACTCGCTGTTCCTAGAAAGACGAAATCTCTGGATTTAACTGTTAACCAGTTACTAGACGCATACTTACAAAAGTGAACTAACAACTCTTATCCTTAACCCATTGACCAAGGGAGCGGATTTTAGATTTGGTAACCGACCAAATCGACTACAGATGAGTGTGTAGTAATTAAAAGGCTATTATTTATACCACGCGACAAATAAGTATTACTGATTGGCGTTTATCATCATGATGAAAAACCGACATACGTCAGGTCAGAAAAGGTCAACAAAGGTTAAATCATGGTCATAAAAAGGGTGCTACCAAGAAGTAAATAAACTAAATGGCTCTCGTAGATAAACTTTGAAAAACGAATGTTATTTACACCCTGGTGTCTTTTTAACCACCGTCAAAATCTGGGTTCAACATGTCCGCTGTTATCTTATCCTGGCTGTCGTGTTACTAACAAGTGAATACCGTCATTAGTGTGAGTAAATGACGTCTTTCAAATAGTGTCCAACAATTATCAACTGTTCAAAAACTACTTATCAGGTTTACCAACAGAACGAAAACTACGTCCAGTGATTGGCTATTTAAGTTTATCTACAGTCTTAATGGGGTTAAGGTGGTCTTTTAAAAGAAGGTGAATATTTTGTAGATAGTTATTGATATAGTATTCTTTGTCTGCAACACTTTTCATTGGGTTATCAATTAGACCATTGGCAAGCTGTTGGTCAGTAAATAGAGATTCGGAGATAGTGGCATTTGCGTTGGCGTAAAGGTGAAAAGTGACTGATACAGTTTGGTTTTACGAAGTTTCGGTGTGCTACATGAAGTTACATCATGTGCAGACCCGATGTATCATTTATAATTATAAGGCAGCATTGACAAGCAAAACGTAGAGTTGATGATGTAGCCAAGATATTGTATGTTTGTCCCTTATAAAGGGAACTATACCAACAATTTTAGGATTATACTATATAATAGTAATTTACAAAATTATCATACTTCAAGGATTAATGAAGCCTTTATTACAGTGACTAATATCAAAATTGTTTTCTTAAATAGCAATTAGCTACACTAAATATCACCAGTCCTTACGATTCCACTGAAAGAAACAGATTGACTCTATCAGTAAAATTAGTATATGTATTATTGCTGATACTAGCGATTAGGGTATCAAGGGGTAAGGCTGCTTCCTAGAAATTTTATAATACTACTCTTGCTAAAAATGTTTATCAATACAGTGCTTAACGTCGTGTCAACACAATTGTTAGGTTATTTTACAGCATCCAGCGCACATAATCTAGCTTTCCTGAGCTTTCTAGCTAACCAGTACTCACCAACCTTTCCACAAGGCCGGAAACTTCTCCATATACCTGATAAATGGATAAACTGTTTAGTCACATCCAATACTTTTACCTCTCACCCCAATGGAAGTACATCAGGATCCACCCTAGTCTTTATTCTCAGTAGTACAATTAATTGTCAGATATAGTAGATTTAGTAGATATAGTAAATATTATAATATTACCTGAGCAGCTGTATCCCTGATCTCTAATGTTATATTTTCACCTTGTACATTCTTTGTATATGTATACGTGTTCTCTGAAAAAAGGAAATAAGAAATACAATTTACAATGCACCACATTGTTATGCTAGGTCTGTATGTGTCTCCAGATGTTCCTTTTTAGTTTTTGATACTTTGTCTAAAGTATAACCTCTACCGAGTGGCACTCTACAGAACAACTCCTCTGCATAACAAAAGCTTTTAATATTTCCCTTAGGCGTACTTTTAATTGAATTCAACCTTTGTAGAGCAACAACCTCTGATCAGCAACACACTTTAGTCCCTCCCAGTGGGTGGTGTACAAGAGAGGTTGTACTGTATATCTATTTATTCACTTTTCCTCTTTTTGTGCCTCATCATGTGCTTAGAAACTAATGTTCTTAGTGGTTAATTGTCCAGTATATAGTGGTTCGAAATTTTATCTACATGTATATTACCAAACACAAATCATACCGCTGTATAATTTGCAGTGTACCACGAAATGTCGTTTTTTTAGTCAAAATGTTTGTTCGTCACGGCAAGTAGAAAATGTTAATTACATTCCTATTTGCATTGACGAACAAACATTACGACACGGCAAACAGATATCTTTATCGAAATATGTGTGTTTAGATCGTATGCTTTGATGGGAATTATGTATTTTAGTTAGTGGTTTGTTAATTTGGTGCATGTTACTCATACCAACAGCTCTATACACATCGAAATATTCACCGTTGTAAAATGGCCAGTGAATCACTATTTAATGTATACATGTTTTGATGAAATCCTAATTAAAATTGTACATTACAATCAAAGATTCTTTATTATTTTTCTCTTTAGTAATTTAAATGTGCTTCTTTTGTTTCTCCTTTTGTTCAGGACGATGTTTGCACTTATTGTGTTATCTAATCATTATTTTACGTATGCGTTCTTTGTCTTCCGTTGTTTGTTAAGAACACCGTATACATTGCCTCCCCACAGCCATCAGTTAGTATATAACAGTAATTCTAGTTAATTTTCTACATCATTTCACTTGTAATTGTGTTGTACTAATCTACCTAGCAATATTAATACAAATTTATTAGTTATTAGTATATAAATGATGACTGACAACGTTAATTAGAGTCTGTTTTCATGATACATACTGTATGAACCTGATAGTATACAACTATGTAAAAGAGTACATTGTATGGCTATAATGAAACCTTATTTAACGACCAGTTTCCAATTCCCCCCCCATCTCCCAACAACAGCCGATTTAAATGAATTATTTGTTTTCAATAGAATATGACCATCTCTACAACAGTCAACTTTCGACAATCGGCAATTTAGCTGGGTCCTTACTGAGTACCCCGTAAAAACTAAACATTTGGCATTATGAACTCTTCTGGATTTCGATCACTCATTTGGATCAACTTTGGACATTTGAATACAAGAAATAAAAATTCACAAAGCATGAAATTCCACTTGTTCGTAAATTTATATGGAAGAAATTGTGTAAACAATATGCGATATATCAGCCACATTCCCAGTTTCAATTTTGCACGTCAGATTAAAGTTGGTGGGCACTTAATACCTGTACTACTACTGCTGATGCAGTATTAGCGGAAATTAAGAAATAGTAAAAATGTACTCTTGGTACAACACAGTGTCCTGATATGACCTCATGTTGTTGACTGATCAATGAACCTACTAACGACTATATGTACGTAATTAACGTAATACACTGATCTATTATTAAGTCATACACTATATGTATATATCACTAAATGATACCAATTTAATTACGAATGTTGGCTATGTTCAATGAAATGAAATGATCAACGTTTTCTTTCAGACAGGACACACTTTCGTTGAGATTGATTATGAAACGATTTCCGCGGCCATTCTCCCTCCTACGACTGATGGTTCTTAATCATGTAGGGCAGTTGTCAGTCACTGACGGGAGTATGCGTCTAGTAACTGGTCAACAGATAAACCCAGATATTTAGCATTTCCAGGAACAGTGAGTAGGTTGACTGACCCCGTAATAAGACCTGTACAATGTGTTGCTAGGGCCTTAAACTCCACCCCCAAAATACTCGCCATCTTGGACCCGTTTCTTTTCCAGTACTTGCTACTAATAATTCTGCATGACACCGACAAAATCTCGTACTGCATATACATATTTATTTTCAAATGTTAGACGCATTTTGTCCATTTAAGTCTTAATGTACTCCAATGATAAAATAATATATGACATCGTTCCGAATAATGAAGATGGAAACTAAGAATCATGAATAGATGCTTCCGTTGTTTTGCAATAGATTCTACAATGAATAGTGATGAATAACATTTCCTTGGATTACATTTCCCGTCTTGAACAATGCAGGAAACCCAACTGTACGATACTGAGAAGATTGCAATCACATCTTTGATTTCTTTTCTTGTTTTATTTCCAAACTATTTCGATGATGTTGTTTACATACAAATGTTATATTGCAAAGTTAGCGATAGAGTTTCAAGTATTCTGAAAATGCTGTTTGGAAACTTGAATTTTCTGTTATCTACTTTTAGTTATCGCTATGGTGATAGAAAACACTTTATCAACCGATATATCCACTAGACTGAGTAAATAATTGTTTGAAAACTCGAATTTTCTGCTATTTACTTATAGTTATATCTGTGGTGATGGATGACGATATATATCACCCTATACCTCTACTACACTAAAACCAAGTGAAAAAGATTTACTCAACAAGTGTGCAGATTATCTCCTGATAATTTCTACAATAATTCTAGACATCGCCCAATGTTCAACACCTATGATGAAGTAAAATATGAAATACACGTACATTGACGTCATACATGGAACAAAAACCCTGCCATGAGATTGATTGGATTGGCGACTATAGTAAATGGTATTTTTGACTCTACTTGATTTTGGTAGATTGTGAACAATACTTTGGTGCCATTACTTTGCAGATCCTTCCAAAATATCCCCCATAGTTGTGGTTTTTGGATACCGAATCAAGATAATTTTCTTTTCGAAATAATACTTTTCGGACACAGTCAGCTCACAACCCCCATTTTTACTATAGGTTTATGTCATGACTACGCGTTTGGTTTCAAAGAGTGATAAAATTAAAAAAGTTATTGTGCGGTTTAAATTCTGCTTCCATATTCCATGAATCGAATTTTGATTACATGGGGAATATAAAGGTTAAACCGCCACAACATATATGTTTTAATAATCATAATTAAATAATAATATTACATACCAAGATCTGGGTCATAATCACCAATAAATCTCTGTGTGAGGAACCGTACTGTTAGAGCTGAAAATAGAGGAAATCTTACTTTGAATTACTGATAAACCTTTTTTGATGCCAGACATACTTTCATCAGTCATCTCTATTTCATCATTATCTTGAATATTATCAGGCTGAATATCATCTTTAAAACCTTTCTCGTAGAATAAGTTCTATAAAAGTATATTTCCACATATATACATTTTCATTCGACTTACCATTTGTGCACAATATCCGATGATAATAAAATTCACCTTCAAGTTGTTAACTCTCAGAATATTCATTCACACTTAGAGCAGTGAAACAGTGGCCTGTATTTTTATTTCTTAAATATACTGACAATGCCCTATTCAGGGTTCGAGCCCGGAACGTCTCAAATCCTAAGTGCGCGCCCGATTCGATTACCGGTACTTAATCACTTCTCCTGCTCAACAAAGCTATTTTCTTTGACAGACATGTTAAACTAGTTTTTCTTGTAACTGTATGTTGTAAAGAGGCGTCTCTGTATCTAAAATGAGTGTCTACATAATTACAATGTTATCATATATTTCGATATTAAGAAAATATTCCTAACTGTGATTGAAACCACAAGTTCTAACACCTGGGTGTTCAATTTTATACCAAACTTCGATGTAAGATGATGGAATTCAGCATGCACAAATTGTCAGTAATATGTAAATATTTGCACAGTGGTATCATGAATCCTGTCGAAATAACGAGTTAATTACGTAACGCACACTGTTAGAATATGCTTACTTTGAAAATGATAAATATGTTGTACCAGAGGATAGTTAGTACAATGTGTGTGTTCTACTGATAGTATTGTTTAACCGTTGAGTGATAAATAACAGAAACATTATCGAAGCTGCATTCCATTAAGATTTTCATTTAATTACAATGACAATATCGATGCTGTATTCCAAATAGTTGATAATTTAGAGTTATAGCAATTGTGAGGACTTACTACAAATATTTGACAAATAAAAGCAATATCAGTATTGAGGCTTTATTCCACTAAGTTCTTAAAGAATGTACGGTCATTATGCTGTATCAGCCCCGTCTATACGTACATTGCATTTAGATATTTGTGTATGTTTATTGACAGTGAGGTGGGCAACTGACCGCCATGATATGTCTAAAATTATATGACCATTAGCTTATACCATTCCTATGCGTAGATACCTTGCATTTAGCCATATAATATATCGAGTGTTGAACGAAACACTATTGTAATACCAATTGAAAATAAAAGGAGTTTCAATAGTGTTTCGTTCAGCCCTCGATATGTGCTTTTACAATGAATAGGTCAGATGACCACCGTAATTCTGACTAAAAGATTGTCTAATAAGTGTCAAAAGTCGAGAAGCATCAAATGTTACATTGTCAAAACATCAAAATTACAAAATATATAGAAGTAAAACAACTCGATATAGTCATGTTCTACAGTACAAACAAGTTGGTTACAATATATGGGAGGTCGTTGACCTTACTATAACACCGTACATTTAGTTGATAGACAAAGACAATGGTTAAATCTAACAACACAACTCATCATTTTATTGTAATCATGTGATCATCAGGTTGTAGTTGGTGGTGAATCATTTACGTAGTAAATATATCAGTATACGATATATCAAGTCGATCAGCAATGTTTACACATCACTGCACATATCAGAGAATGTAGGCAGCAGTAAAAACACAAAATAACAGAAAAACAACAGCAACAGATTAGAAAACAGACAAGAGAAACAATAAAAAATAACAGAAAAAAGAATGCAACAAAAAACAGAACTACAAGGACGTATATTTCCAGAGAAAAGTCATGGTAAATGTGCATCGCAAATCAGGTACTAAGTGACATAACATATTACAATACATAAATACAGAGACTTTTGTGTTTATGGTACAAATCGTTTTTGTTCTATGTGCAATGTTAAAAGAAAACATAAACCCTTAGAACTATGGAATCTTCTAAATTCCGAAAAATGTATCAATTGATACATTTTTCGGAATTTAAAGATTCCATAGTTCTAAGGGTTTATTTTTTCTTTCTTTGCTAATACACTGTGAACAATTTGGAAACCTGTAAACGCCGCGTTTTTCAGTAAAGTTCCAAACGTGTTCGCATTTTTTGAGTACACTTTGCATGTTTATGGTAAGTATAAAATATTAATTCATTTTAGATTAATTTCTTTAGGTGCTTTATTTAAAACATGAATACTGTCAAAGGAGACCGTGAATTGTGGTTCTTCTAACGGGCCATTTGTATCGCCATTTATAAACTACCAGTTTGTGATTCCGATACTACACGGTACCTACGATACTGTTTGGTGACGATGTGTCTCTGAACAGTATGTTTCTAATAATTAAAAAAAATACTTAAAGTTAGTCTAAATTACTTTGATGTTAGCCTTTTGTCTATTTTGAAAAAGATACTTCAGCGTTTTTTTCAAAAGGTAATCAGTCAAAATACTTATAGCGCAACAAAATACAATGGAAAAACTATTCTTAATTGAGAGGAATTGAGTTTTTATTTCGCTGATGAAAGTTACTGCAGAAAAGTTTGATAATCTTTGCAGATGTCAATTACGGGTCTTAGTAATCGTGATTAAACGTATTTATTTTAGAAACACGATCGTAAAACTGAACGCAACAAAGATAAAAATACATTCACATTTTTTCCCACTATCAGATACGTAGTAAAAAACCTGATATTAAGAAGGTGTATCATTCTTTATTAGCTTAGAATGCACCTGTCAGTCGTAGGTAGACTAGCTTTGATTGAATGCAACAACAGATCTGTCTACGTCATTTATCCATCAATACAAGCAGATATTTCACACCCTAAGACAACAAATAAACTAAGTTTCCAAACAAAAAAACCCTAACTCTCATGCTTCACTGCATTAAGTATGAGATTTACGTCCGATTTCTTTCTGTTTGTTTGGGGGTGAGAGGTTAACACTGTAGTAATACATTATATAGGCAATATCATGGCGGTCAGTCAACCTACTCACCGTTCATGGAAAGGCTAAAATTCTGGATTCTGGTGTTTGCCAGTTGCTAGGCGTATATCCCCGTCAGTGAGCGACAACTGCCCTACATCATTTAGAATCAGTGGTAGGAGGACGAATGGCCGTAGAAAATACTCCATGACATAACTTCACGACAGTATGTCCCCCCGCCCTGGAATCAAACCTACCCCCTCGTTCAGTAGACTTGTGTCCAACCGTCTCATTTTAGTAGTTCTCTAACTAGTAAAGAGTAAGAAACGTATAGTGTTATACGCCTCATCTATATCAAGTCGCTCAGTTGTGTTAAAGTTCTACTCATTTGATCATGGAAAGACTTAGATCTCATTATACTGGTCTTGTACTAACAGCAAATGATTTCACGGTATGTACCGGCTAGTTTCTTATGAATGATAGCATAATGTTAATGTCCCAGTGAGGACATGGGGAATGCTTATTGAAGGAGGTTTTTCGTTTCCAATGTTTGGGTTATACGCATTTCATCAACACTTTTATTTTGTTTTTTACTGTGTTTTGCAAATCGAACCGACTTCCCTGGAAGCGGGATTGAATCCTCAATGGCTATTTTTTTACTGTCGGTGTTCCTGATATTTTTGCTTATATTTTTTTACTAGAACTCATTGGCATTTCCACGTGGAACCGACAACACGACAGTGGATATGATAAATCCTACATCGCAGTACAATGCCCTATCCTACCTCTCTCACTTTTCACGAGTAACTATTCAAGATTAGCCAAACAATCAAGAAGTATTGACATTGAACACCACTTGTTTCATCACAGAACTGTATTTTTATCATTCGCACAGTAGGACATTGTGTTAGATTGTTTCTTTAAGCAAATTTCATAATGACTTAAACTTCAAACATTTTACTTCATTGTTACAAGTATTCAGTAGAAAATGAAGTTTCAAAATAACGAGGTCGTTGATCTGTAGCCATTCATTAAACTATCAAATTTACAAATTTTCAGTTTTCTATTTTGAGTCAAATACAAAGTGACCTTACTTCAAATAAAATTTGATTGTTTACTTAACTAGGCAAGTTCTTTTTGACCACAATGTAATAATGTCATGATAATTGCTGAGTGTATTACACATCAAAGAAATTATCATACGCTAGCCCTAAGGTCGATCCAGTTTTTATCATTTTAAAAACATGGTAAAACTGACTGCTCTATAGGTCGACTATTGCCGGAATAGCCGGAATTTACCGATTTAGTTCTCGGAAATTGCCGATGTTTACAAAGTCGATTTAATAAGCCGATATTACATGCACATATTAGTTTTAAATCGATTCGAACACATCGTGTAGTGGTCTGTGCTGATCTATACAGTAGATTAAGTGTCACAGGTACAACCTGATCTTCGCCGATTGAGTTTAAGTCCCATATTTCTAGATGGAAATATCGAAACATCGCTCAAATGACCGAAGTGAACCGAATGAGGTTAAGTTCAATTTTTCATTAGTCTACGTTACCCTGTCAGCAAATAATTTTATTACTTATCGAGTATACATTGCCCGAATAAGTGTCTACATTTTGAGCGACAATAATGAAATGTTTACAAACAGAAAATTATTCATTTATGTCAGAAAAGATTGTAAATTGACCAATACGTCGTTTTATTACAATACTTGCTCATAAAATGTTATAGTCCGGTCAAAATGATTAGCAAGCTTTCTTAAATGCGAGGTGTGTTGATAATAAATAAACATTATTTGAAAACTAGCCGTGGCGGGTCCTAAGCCCGGTTGGGAAATGGTAAGGACAACCAATACTGCTGAGAACTCAAGAAAACCTGCTGATAAATAAGGTTCTTACAGTGGAAAGTCTTACTGGACACATAACTTGTGGGGAGAGTTAAGTTCTGAACGGGTTCTGTACATAATGCATACATACGGAGCGGATTGATTAAGGTGAAAAAAAACTAAACAACAAACAAAAGAAAACGTTATTATTTGACCTAAACTGTTGATCAGATGTAATATCGTATTTAGAAATCTGCGAAAACAAAGGAAGAAAAAGGTTTGGATCTAGTCATAGACTCTTTTAAAATGTTTGCTCGTTTTATTTAAATCCCTCATCGTTTACCTTGCCTGCATCTTTGCATGTCAAGAATAATTCCAAGACGTTGGCATATTTAAAATCATCTTTAGTAAACAGTGAATGCCTTGATTTTATTCACAGGTGACTGTATCAATAATACTGCTCTGGTTCAGAGTAACTAAACAATACTACTATACTGTACCCACCAAAAGTTTGGAGACATTTTCACTTTATTTTCACTGAATAGCTTTTATCTAAAATCTTAAAACTGACTATTTTGAAATGCTTGTAAGTTTTGCTTTATTGTTTGGTTATCTTTTTAATCATAACAGAGACTACAAAATAGCATAAAAGCTATGTTAAAGAAAACAATTACCATAAGCATTGTTTTGGAGGCTTCCAAAAATCAAATGCCGAGTCTTATAAATGTGCTGCATGCATAAAATTTGTTTTCATTTTTATCACAAACCATACTTAAATTTATCAAAAATAATGATATTACAAAACTAATCGTCAAAATTAAAAACAAATGTAGTATATTTCTTTTGTCACCAAACTTTTGGTGGGTACTGTATATATATATGGGTGAAAAGACTTGTATATTTGCCAAAGATTGCTGATCACACCTTTTTATCAATTCTGCATTAACAAATATCTATGATCTAAAATCATTTGTTTGCGTTTTATTAATGTAATAATAACTTCAATAGCGACTTACACTAGTGATACACGAATGTGGATTTAGTGGATTTCATGCTTTTCATGAGGTCTCTTATGTGAATATTAATTGATAATGTCAAAACAACCTTTGTGGAGTTTCAGCGTGGACTAATTGATAAATGTACAGTTTGTTCAGCATGTGAAACTGTACAGGTTCTACATGAATCGACCTAATTCGTATATCAATAAAACAAAGCAAACTAATGTCTGAATTATTTTTTTTCTTAGGAAGAAGCCGTGTCACACAATTTTTGCAGGAATATAACTTCTTATCCTTACAGTATTTATAATTAAAAATTGAACATATTATAATTTATTCTGTCACAGTAACTATTTACAACGTTTCAAGCGGTCTTGTTTATTGCCGTTTTTTTACATTAACCTGTGTACATAATGTCTGGAAATTCGCACATAATGTTGTTTCCTCCACGTGTCGTAAATATAGTTAGTTTTTTCTCTCTCAAGTATTCGGGGTAGTCTGTTTGTTGGAGAAATAAAATTTATGGTTTGTTATATAATAGTATACGGGGTAGAGTTCCAGGTATCGTTAACAAGATAATAAATTATGATGGTTATAATCGTCCTGTATTTGTTGCGAGAAACTTGGTAACATAACACAAAATGGCGGATCCCGCGGAGAGGCTTAGATGGCCAGGACTCCCTCGCTGGAAAATCTATATAATCGCAATAAACGGTATAACCGGATTTTGATGTGATATTTGTGATAGCTGCCAACCTCAGCATGGACCCAAAGAAAAGAAACGTAGTAACTTGAAACAAAAACCGATCACTTTTTTTTGAAGTGATATTAGAATGCTCTTCAGTAATGGAGAAAAAAATTAAATTGCTACTAAACCCAGCATGGACCCAAGGGAAAACATTATTTGATGATTTAAAACAAATAAGAGAACTTTTTGCATCAAGGAAACCATCTGAGTTAAGATTTTTCCAGATTTCTTATTTTTGATATAATACAAATTTGTATACTTTTCATTAACAAGTCCCCGCTGAAAAGCGAGGGATCTAGATTTTATTTTTAAAAAAATGCGTATTTAAGTTCACGCTATAAATATCTGCCATTAATGGATTTAAGTTTTAGATAAATCTATTTTTGTGCTGTCACCGACCCCCTGCTATTGTTTAATAAAGTTTTAAAATTTAATTTCGTGTTCCCTAAAACGTATGACGTAAATTAACCCTTTCACCCCCAAAACTCTGGTTTTAAACAAGCTAGTCAAATATAAATCCTAGTCCATATACCATAGTAACAATCAGAACCATATAAGGGTAAGGTCAATATGAACCATTGAACAGATTATGTCAAATTACTAACCTAATTAAACACCACTTCAAAACTATTTTAAGTAAATCATTTGTAAAGAGGTCTTATTATTTTAATACTATTCTGTGACTTAAATTATGAACATAATTATATACCCAGGTGTTCATTCATAACTATACACATGTAGTTAAAAAAGGATGAGGTGATCTATTATTACAGCCAAAGCACTGTTTATATCGAACAATCTCATAAAAAATCAAATTTTAGAAAAATAACCGTAGCCGTTTCCAAGCTTGGTTGAGAAATGGTGAGGGTGTCCACTGTTGTCAAAGTACCCAGCTGAAGAAAACAGATCTTCTCAAGATATGTCACTACTAGGGCAAGTTTTAACTAGGGTCTACACATAATGTATCTTTAGGAGCGAACGGAACCTGGTGAAAATCTAAACCCATTACACTACAACATCATATTTTAGATTTGATACCGCGATATAAGGTGTCATGGAGCATTTTAGTAGCCTGGTATCATTACTTTTTGAAGACTTACATTGAAAGTACGATTTGATAACTGATATGCAATTACTTATTCTATATCACTTTTGGTTGAAATACTTGCAATCGTATATGATCGAGTGATAAATGTTGTGTTCGTACATATGCCAATCCGATAGTTTTGTTATTGACTTTCTGTTTATAAACAAGGTTCAACTTATCATCGGTGAATAATTCACTGCATTAAAAGGTAATTTCAATTACAAAATGAAATTTTAGCTATAATGATAGGTGTTTAAGAAGGGACACATGTGAAATAACATTTTACTTTGCATGATCATTTAAATGTCATTCTAAGCATTTGTTCATGTATGTTGAAAATTTAGTTGATTTGTCCCTACTACCCTTTAAGTCAAATCCTAGCTGTTTGTATGTGTGGTCATACTGACTTACAAAACTCGATCATTCAGTTGCTTTTAGTAATACACATATGACAGAAATCCATTCTTAAATTTTTTGGTATATAGTCTGCTTTCATTTACATATTCAGCCGAATTTACTATGTGTGTATGATAACCCCTGATCATTGAAATGCACTTTATGTAGGTGATTCCTTACAGTACACATGTATTTTCACCTGGGAGGAGTGCAACAGCTGTAGGTAAGCTTCTTGCTCAATAAACAGTTCCTCCAGTGAGGTTCGAACCCGGTACCTCTCGATCCCTGTCTTAAGTGTTATGATATATCTAAATGCTGAAATAAATATTTCATAAGTGCATTGATTATAACTCACGATAACTTCGTTGTAGATAAGCCATATGCAATCCAATGAGGACTAAATGGCTTAGTTAATAATGAATCCTTAATACTTGGTAACATTGTATAATAATAAATAGCTCTATTCATGCTCTTATCTAAACATTTTTATATCAAATTACATTTAATATATGACACGCGTCTTGCATTCCTATCTAATGGATGTTGATATGTGCAGTATTATGCAATTTAACAATAAAAAATTAAATGCTATGCGCAATTACATATTTTTGCAGAATAAATAACTTTCTATTGCTGTATGGAACATCGGTACTGACATGTAACATGAGTAATATATTCTGTTAACCAGAGAACAGAAGACTTATTCCATGCTATGATAGAATCTTGGCACCCACAGACATTCAGTTTAGACTGACACTCTCATAAACTTTCCTAGTGATATATAAATTGTATATATTATTGCACAAAAGTTAATGGTTTAATCGTTTAATGTTTACTGTTTATATACAATATATTCACGAAAGAAACCTACGACCAAAATGGTCGTACGTGAGTAACAGAAAAAGGTGCTGAAATTGGCAATACTTTTTTCACAGACTTAAAACCTTTTGGCTTCGGATACACAAAAATATTATTTTAGTTCACACTATAAACTTAAGGTTCCCAGTCAAGAGATTTGAGCCTCCAACCATTTGCTTTTCACAAAAAAAATCTTAAATGGAAGTTTCATTCAAATTTGAGTTTCCACTCAAAACACGTGTATAGTTTTCTCAATATATAAAATACATCGTTTTTGTTTCAATTGATTAAAAATGGACATGAACTATGAATACTATTTCAGACTAAATTCTCGACATATTGCCGCAAACATAAATTGTGCTTGATCATCTACAATTCTGCGAGAAATTATGAAGTCAACCTACGATTGTTATTAGCGTACGATGTATTGTGGACTGGCCGACTAGTTAACTTTTTCTCGAATAATAATTGAAGGTACTTGCCTTGTACAATTATAATATATATATAGATGATAATGATACGCGATACAGTGGTCAAACTCAAAATAGACCGAACCGCTTGCACTCTGATGACTCCACAGTCAGATTCTCAAAAGGCGGAATTAACCGATATTTTTCGATTGATTCGGTAAAGGTATAGAATGACAGACACTGTCATTCGAATCTCATCATAAATTTCGTATATTTTTAAAATCTTCACCATAATTATAAAGCAGTTGGAATCAAGGAAGCAGACTTCATGGGGAGTGATTAATACAAATTCTAACAGTTTAGAACAGTTTTCAAAGCTCTAGCTATTATTTTATCAAAAGTGTATTTAGAACAAAAGCAAACGTAAAAAGTATTAATATATACTATACCTGATTTTCCAACTCCATTTTGACCAAGAATTACAATCCGGAATGGCCTATTAGAATATTTATGGGACAGGCGTCGAAATATTGGCGAAGACATAACGAATAAATATCTGAATCCTCGTTAGCACTTAAAATCCAATCTTATGCTTTCACTCATTATAAAAAATATCTCCAACGTAAGTATTTCACAAATATATATTTATGATTATTTCCAATTTAAACTTATAAAATAATATTAAATAATGAAGTTATTCTTAAACTGATATTAATTGCTATATATATATATCCTCAACGGAAACACCAGTTGAGCTTGTTTCAAGTGATTACAATCCTATTTTAATTAACTTCCTCATTTTCACAATTAATTACACACTCGTTCTTATTTCATCCTTTCATTATCTACTACTTGGTGTAGATTGATTCCTCTTTTTGGTTATCATCGGTTCTTTCTAGTAATTATCTATATATTTTAAGCGTCTTCGTGACAGAACAAAGGATTAAGAAATCACTGATGTAAAGCGTCTACTGCACGTTCTCGTCGAGTAACAGGTGATTTCGTCAAGTTCGTAGATAGAAAATAATGTAAAATTACTTTTCGTCTCGACTGGGCGATATATACAGTTGAAGCTTTTTGTATACTGTTTAATATTTATCTACGAATACTGTAAGTTGGCATAACTGAACTATTTGTCAATCGTGGTCATAAGACGGTGGTATGTCCTGATCATAATGACTTCTTTATTCAAATAATCAATACTCATTAAAAACGTCTATCTGAAATGGACAAAAAAATTAAATTATTTTCACAAATAGTTGTGTGATTGTAAAAAACTGAACAATTATGGTGACAGTAATTTATTAACATAAAATTCGACAATAATGGTTCAAGTCCAATAAATTCGAATACATACACAGTATTTCATTTTTATACAAATTCAAATTCACATTTTTGTCAAATTTTGACTTGAATTTTTATACGAAAATAATGTATATTCTAAATTTATGAATAAAGCATTTTGTTAAGGCGTAATTGATTTGAATTTCAAAAAAAGGAAAGTTTGATTTCACTCGAAAAAAGAAATACAAGTCATTCACAAAGCAATTACTGTAATAGTATAATTTTCTAAAACGGTTAAAGTCATAGACCCTGCTAATGTCTATGGTTCAACTTGTATAGTAATAGTGGTTTAACTTACAGCGAAAATTTCAAATAACTCAACGTGCGATTATGATAAATTTGACAACCGATGGGAGATTAAAGTCATATAAACTTCGTACAAATGCTAGACTGTTAATTCTTTATATTCACACAAAAAAACTACGTTTCAAACAATCTTTATCGCTTAAGACTGCTACCAGGTTTAAATCTGTAACCAATTAAATCTTATTTCGCAAAATTGAAAAAAAAATTGACGTAGAAACGAAATTTTCGCTGAATAATTGCAATGTTAACTGTCTGCTTACAGTTTAAAAGCAGTCATATTTTCGCTGCGTAATTGTAGTTTAGACTGTCGATTTTCAGTATGAAAGCAGTCAGTATCAATTACATAATGCACATTCTTCGAAATACAGTGTCATCCTTTATAAAAACTTCAAGCAGTTATGTATTTTAAGTTTGTTATCACCACAGGGGAACTATTTATAATTCACTTACATCTCATTTCACATGCAGATACCCACAGTTTAAAGTTAATTATCTGAATATTCAACCTACTTTATTGCAAAGACGTAGCTTGCTATACTTCACCACCCACGTGCGTTGGATAGAAAGAAACACTATGTACTTTGAAAAATTGCTTGGAAAATGAAGCCACAAAGATGGGGTGGTATTAAGGATGAACATGTACATTTTGTTAATTTAAAAAGATAAATACAAAAAATCCACTTTTATTTTTGTTTGATTATTTATAGGAATCGAAGTCATAAAGCTTATTTAAGCCTTACATGTTCAAATGTTTTTGAGTAAGACCCCCCTGTATTTACCGCTTATATAAAATTAATTGCTGTTCTTAACATTCAAAAAGCTCAAGCTACGCTAGTGATATGTATACAAAAGTACGCTGGTTTGATCACAGGATATGTTTCACAATAAATGATTGTACAATATAGAAAATACATTCATGAACAAAATATGTATACCTATATACAATGTACTACCGATAGCTCATGAATGGACTCAGTTGTGTTAGGAAGTGGCAACGTAGTCATTTTAAAACGCGCTTTTTGTGTAATCCAAGGGGGGCAAGTTGCTTAAGCATATCACTTTGTGCCCTTGTACCATTCTTACAACAATAGGAATAAGTGTGTGATATCAAATTAAGGAATACCGGGACACAAAGCGATAAGTAACGATATGCTTAGGCAACTCGTCCAAGTACTATGTAATAAGTTTCCTTCAAGATAGCAAACCAATACTGTGGCCTTCAAAAAAGGCAGAACTTATTCATGTAGCAAAAAAAACCTAGCTAGCGTTACAATGTAGCAAACCATTGCTCAGGAAATCGTTATGTAGCGCTAGGTAGCGACACTCTTACTTAACTGGCTTTCATAACTATTATACTTAAAACACTATTCGCTGGCACCCATGCTTAAAATGCAAGGGTCGTCACTGGAATTTATTCAAATTAACATGGCACCATTCTGTACAAAAAGTTCAATTGTATAACGTAACACTTTCAGATTTGTTATTAAAATACTGTCCTATTAAACAATATAAAAGATTGTTGGAAAATGGGTGCATAATTTAAAACTGCCAACACAGTTTGATTCCAAAGTAGGTTTGTAGCTCGCCAACGCACGGCTAATACTGTAAAGCATATTGTAGAAGAACTAATGATATGGAAATAAATCACCTACATATCTGATATTTCTACACGGTTAGTGATTTTACAAGTTCTTAGAAGTTTGATCATTTTAAACATCTTGCTAGATGCAAGATTTAACACAGAACACAATATATTACAGTGTTTTGTAACATTTACGGTAGGCCGGTACAGTCATTGCTTACTAAGCGCTTGCGAATGAAAGAATCTGACAATCGAAATTACAAAGTCACGAAAATACTGAGGCAAAACGAGAAAACTCGATAAGCATTTGTCAAAAACCCTCAAATACGATGCCAATAATCACGAAAGTATGTTGCCCAAAACGTGATAACATGAAATTCGAATCGCGATAATGTAATATCAAAACATGAAGATAAAATGTCACGTAGTATGATATCGAAAATGTGATAGTATGATAAAAAAAACCGCGATAATTAGTACGATGTCGAAAACACGAAAATAGGATGTCGAAATCTCAAATCCTGAGGATAATGAAGAAACAAACGTACGATAACAAAAACAAGATTTTTTGTTTGTTTCCTAACAGGATTTTAACAATTTATTGTGTGTGGTTTTTTTTTCATTTTCGGAAGTGTAAGTAGAATGTTTCACCAATAGGTGATTGAAAGAGAAAGTCCCTTACTGCAAACCATGTTTATTATATCCATAGATAACTAATCGTTTAATCCACTTACAACAGCGTGATAGAACTTACAAATGTCTATAAAATCATGGCATATCAACATAATCATATTTTTTCTCATGAAATATTATATTTCCAAATCGTACTTTCCATCAGAGAGGAAAAACAATATTTGATCGATCTACGTAAGAACATTAACCCCGTTAGAAATGATATAATGGTAACACCCTTAGTTTTCGAAGAAGAATAATGTTGATTTGTACTTGATAAATTCAAATTACATAACCATGTGACTTGGTCACGTGGGAATTTTCAAACATATCGAGCAAACACCTTATTGACACTCTCTAGATATAGTTTTGGCTACTCCATGTTTATGTTTTGTTAAAGAGGATGCAACCATTGTTACTCCTGGTCGAAAACTTCGCTGTTTGCATGTCCGATAATAAGTCAGTAGGTTCTTTGAATGGTTGTAGCGGTGAAGGAATTGTGTTCGTCGGTTTTCGTTCGCTGTTTAATTATACTATACGAATAACAAGATCATGGATTCTGCAATTGAATAATGCAAATTCGTTTTTCTTCATTCTTTTTCTAGTAACTGTTCACTGGCATCAATTGACTGAATATTTGGTCAAGTGGAACAAGATATAAGCCAGAAGCTGTATGTAGAATGGTGTATGCGTGCTGTTCGCCACCGAGTCTCTTAGGCTGCAGAGACAATCAATTCCTCTTTGTAAAATGCACCGATCTCGACATGGGATAAAATTGTAAAGAATGAAAAGCAAGTCATGCTAATACGCCAGCAGTATACGTTCATGAATTAAAAAAACAGGCTTCTTAGCACTCCACCTCATTTCCGCTAAGGTAGTGGTAGCGTGCATGAGCACAGGTGATCGTATCAAAATGTTTTATCTAGCTTCTCTTCTGTCTAATATTGCTAAATTTGATTTAACTGTCAGTGGCGCATGCATTAACCCCGCTGATTTAAATACTCGATACATGTTCGATAATCGCCTTACATAAATACCGACATACATTTTTATCGATAGTGAGTACAGAAGTACTGTAATGAGTATTAACGTATGAAGTTTCCGTGCAATGACATGCGCTCATGAGATCTGACATTAATCAGAAAGATTTAGTCTAAATTATATTATACAGAAATTAGTTTTTAAGTTCAATATAGGTTACTTTACAAATCATGATGAAAGCACCGAGAAATTAGCATTTAGAATTTTTGATAGCTTCTTTTAAATTTAGAAAGTTTATTTCCCCCGAAAGTAGCCAAATTAACCCACTTTCTCCACGGTTCATACAAATATCATGATACTCGCGGCAGTAATTGTGAACAAGAACAGAAAAAATATTACATTTATTTCTGAATATCCGGTAAATTAACCAGAAATGTTATTTCAATGGTATTTAAATCTCAATTTTCTATAATTAGCCTTATGATCTCCACACTATCACCCAAATACCAACAGTTTACATCATTTTGAAATACGATAATGGTTATGAATACTGAAAGTCAACACCCTCGCTTTTAAAGTTAAATGGTTAATTTCGCTGGCCTAATTAGAGATCTCGGTCTTTCTACCCACATAGAGTGGCTTTGATAGATTGAGACCGTGCTTATATGTATACCGCCTATGCTCACAACAATCGTTAATAGATGGCAATGGTATCTACCTAAGCTATCACCGGTTATTGCAAACGGAGATAAGCTCGAGTTTCTGCTAAGTCTCTTCGAAGATGGTTCTATTTTAAATAAATAACCTCTGACACGTATATACATTATACGGGCTAATTATGTTGTACAAATGTACGCCGCAAACGTCGCAGCTAAATAGTCCTACCAACATTTAGCATCAGTATTGCGACATTAATTGTCAATTGCGACTTTTAGCGTCAGTATTGCGACATTAATCGTTAATTGCGACATTTAGCGTCAGTATTGCGACATTAATCGTCAATTGCGACTTTTAGCGGCGTTGTGACGTTTAACGGCGCTACACCGACCACGTTAATTGTAGTATTGTGTTTAGTCAAAGTAATAAACTCTTATCAGAATTTGTTCAACTACTACGTACGTTGTTAATTAGACAACATAAAGGACTAACGCATTCGTATATCAGTTGTCTCTGTGGCGCAATCGGTTAGCGCGTTCGGCTGTTAACCGAAAGGTTGGTGGTTCAAGCCCACCCAGGGACGGTTCTTTTGCAACATTTGTAGTTTTTTCTTTGAGCGTCACTATAGTTTTTAAATTAAGTTTTTTTCTTATTTACCTTCTACGTAAAATGGAGAAATTAATAAATGTATACGCTCCTTTTCCAGATTGTTTTCTCTATTCATCTTTCCCTGACGACATAGAGACCCTCGAATTTCTAAATGACCATGCAAAATAATAACAACACATACGCACACATTCTCGAACCCCGCGGTTATCAAGACTCTCGATCTAACTAGTATCGAGAATCTTAATAACCTCTGTGAACGAGAAAGATGCGCATATAGCTCCCTGGTCTCTTCTGTCTTGCATGACCCTTAATTGTAGATAGCACAAATAGGAAAGAGTTAAACTAAAGTGTCGTTTTAAAACGTACATGGATTAGTCAGCGCGTAACCAATCATTTTGTTGGGTTTAACGCCGAAGTAACACATTGTAGAAGCCATATTACGGCGATCAGTCAAACTATTCACCGTTCCTGGAAAGGCTAAATCTCGGGATATAGCTGCCAACCAGCAACGAGGCGCATACCTTTGACAGTGGCAGACAAATGCCTTAAATCTGTCAGTGACTGACAACTTAAAAGTTCAACTGAGTACTGACACAGTGAATGACCTGAGCTGCCTAAAATACCTTGCTTAACCTTATACATTTTAACTATGTTACTAGCAGTGAAAGTACAAATAGCAACATTTAAAAGAAATAAACATGCAGTGATGATAGATAGGAACTAATACTTAGTAATCGATTATCATTCATTTTTCATCCTGACAAAACTAAATGCTTTATAAAATTGTTTTATTATGAACCATGCTTTGTGTAATAGTTTTGCCTGGAGAATTGAAACAAAAAAGCAACAAGAGGTATCAGTGCAAATGGGATTTGTAAAGAATACCATGGAGCTCTTAAGAAATGGGTTGTCTTTAAGATTAAAACTGATTAGATATATGCTAGTCTAAAATTATACTTATTATATTCGTTGTATTTTTTGAATAACACAGTTTAATTGATGAGAATGTCAGCAGCTATCTATCTAAATTATCAAAACAATTTCTTAGACGGAAAAAGTAAAACGCTTTCATACCTATTACACTAAAGTTCGATTTACAAATGTGCATACAGACGCACTTTAAAGAGATAAAACATTGTAGGTAATTCACCTGTTCGTCGGTGTTTTGAGAACAGCTTACAAGGTCATTTTAGTGAATGAAACATTTGTAAAGATGCAACAAAAACTAATCTAGATATGAACTTCTGTTTCATTAATACCTATGAATTTACTCATCCAATTAAAGTAAAAGATCCAAACTACACATTTCACAGACTCTCAACATTGGCTTTCATACAACTTTTCGAGCCATAGTCTCACCACTGTCATCAACTAATGCCTAGGTCACATTTAACCAGGCGCCCGGCCGGCGTTCCCGATTTTTAGGAATCGGCCGGCATGGTGAGATCGGAATCAGATCGGCCGGCAAAATTAAATCCTTCATACTAGAAAGGTACCCGTCAGATGCCCGTACGGGATCCGGAAGATGGCCGCACGGCAATCGTCCGATTTCATGATTTTCTAACCCCGATTTTCTAACAGATGCCCGTCCGATATCCGCACGATGTACTTACGACGCCCGTGCGATACTCGCCCGGGTATCACCCGATTCTTCCGAGTCACACAATGTTCGGACGGGCATCGAGGTAGCGCCGGTAGACTACATAACGAACATCGGCCGATGTCCGACCGGCGTGTGTCGCTTTTGATGGCAAGAGTAGCTTTGCACGCTATAGATTCATCACCGTCATTGTTGCTTGTGGAAGAAGGCTAACACTTGTGCAATTTTCTACGATAAAACAGCATCGCACCAGGGACGGCTGCAGGCGCGCAAATCACCCAATGCCGACAAGGCGAGGTAGTGACGAAAATAACTATACGGGACCCTTTCGAGGCCTCGTAATTGGAATGAGTACACACTAAATGCTTTAAGCAGGTTCTATTGGAGGGCAAGTCTGGTGCCAGCAGCTGCGATGATTCCAGCTCTAATAGTTCATATTAAAGTTTCTGCAATTAAAAAGCTGGTGGTTGGATCTCGGGTGCAGGCGGGCGGTACGCCTACAGCGGCGCTCGCTGCCCGTCCTGCCCTCCACGCTGGTACACCGTGCCGGGGTGCCGAGTCTCTCGTCCGGCCGGAATGTTTACATTGAAGAAATTTGAGTGCTCAAAGCAGGCCTAAACTACGCCTGGATAATGTTGCATGGTATACATGTAATGGAATAGGATATTTTGTTGGTTTCAGGAGCGCGAGCTAATGATCTGTAGAGACTGACGGGGGCATACGTATTACGGCGCTAGAGGTGAAATTCTTGGACCGTCGCAAGACGCACTACAACGAAAGCATTTGCCAAGCATGTTTTCATTAATCAAGAACAAAAGTCAGAGGTTTGAAGGGGATCAGATACTGTTGTAGTTCTGATCCTAAACGATGCCAACTCTCAATCAGCGATAGTTGCTTCAACTATGACCTCGCCGTTAGACCCCGGGAAACCAAAATCTTTTGTTTCCGGGCGCAGTATGGTTGCAAAGCTGAAACTTAAAGGAATTGACGGAAGGGCGCTTGTGCCTTAATTTGACTCAACACGGGAAACCTCACCCGGTCCGGACACCTTTTTGTGATAATTCAAGAAGTAAAGCGTTTTTCTTTGACTTATTTTTTTAGTCAGCTAATGTTATGTTGTAGAACATAGGATGATCCTCGAAAATTTAGGCTATCTCCTCTTCTTGTGGATCAGATAATTTTGATTTTATTTTATTTATTGGCGACTGAAGCAACACTCTCTTCTTCTTGAGCAGTCATAACTTGCTCTTGTTGGGTGGTGCTCTGTTTTTTCCCTTACAGACTTTTTTACATTTTACGTCTGCACGGCGCCCGGCCGGCGTCCGGTAAATATATGGATACACATAGCAGCCTATATTAATTCGCACCCGGAAGATGTGTCCGATGCTCGGCCGATGCCCGGTCGGATATCGGCCGAACGCCAGCCGATTCGTTTCAGATGACTTTCCGATGCCCGACGTCGGGAGTGATTTTAACTGCGAGTTAAAATGAACCCGGCGCCCGGCCGACGTCTAAAAATGTCAAAATTTTCTCCGGAGCCCGGCAGATGTCCGGCCGGTGCCCGGCCGATATTGTCTTCAAACACGTCGGAAACTAATCGGAAACACATCGGGGCTTAATTGTGACTGGGGTATTAACAAAATATGGAGTCTCGATTATAGCATGCAATTGGTCCCTATCGCCATTTGTCAAGATATGATTTGAAAATAAAGATCGATTACTTTTACATATAAAAATAGATTTTTTTTAAAGAAAGTAGCTAGTATACATGAGTAGGGGACCAGTGGTGCTTTTCACAAAAAAAAACAAGTAAATCTGTGAGCTAATGCTCACTAGTGATACCCCCGCCAAAATCTAAAAATATGCGACAAAGGAAGTAGATGAGCAAGGAGCATGAAATCGCTTTGCACCACATGGGACTATAGGATGAAGCAATATGCAAAGTTTTAGGTTGCTGCATGTTATAGTTGCTGAGAAAACTGCGACGGAAATTTTGTAACGGACGGACGCACGGACGCACGCACGGACAAGGATAAAACAGCATACCCCCCTCTTCTTCGAAGCGGGGGTATAATTACGAAAAAAATTCTTCGTAAGTCTAATGCAAGAAACCTTAATAATATGCTCATTTTGGGCTTATCAAGTCTTAATATTATAGAATTATGTAGAATTGTGTACACCTTTTGAATATCATATCATAGTTATGCTTATTATCCTTCTGACTTTGAAGTACCAAAATGTGAAACTGACTAACGAAGATTGTTTTCGTAAGAATTTTTCGGCGAAAAGCACCACAGTTTTGGAGAAGCAGTCACCTTCTCGATGACTTTTGTTGGTACTACTGAGAAGCATGATAGCTTAGATTAGATGAAATATTGTAAAACCTCGGGTATTCAGACCTCAATTGGGTTTGTCAAATGAAAACATTTTCAGGTCACGGAAATTGCCGACTAATTACGATGGTTGAGAAGAATCATAACCGAGAAGATCAGATGAAAATTCAGCTTCATATATTTTCAATCTACCACACGCAGTGAGCATATACGTACCTTGAAATTTCCAGAGATATTATTCACTGTGAAACTTTAAAACAAACCACCCTGTATTACCTTATAATTACAGACTGATTAACAAAAAAATCTTCACTTATCTTGAACATCCTTTGAATAGGTTGACGTGTGATTAGTTTATCTATAAAATCAAAGTTTTCTATATCTTCCAGGTCTGATTACAGCATCGTATCATTAGTTTCTGTCTAATTTAATAGGCAAAAAATGATTAAAACTTGAACACCAAGGTAGCATATTATTAATATTTGCGATGATTAACGAATTACGACTAAAATCTGTCGTAAGACGATTGATAATACGAGCCCCATATGATATAATTTGAATATGGTATGTATCATATAAATTGGAATTGATTTCAATATCCATTGCTAAACGTAATAGCACACCGATAATTCATTTGTTACAGTTTTTCATAGTTTGTCTATAAGGTATATGAACAAAATTCATAGTCATAATTCATCATATTAGTTATCAATAACAGACTATATGTAGTCTGTTTTAACGCGCCGTATGAACTAAATGCATGTATTGGACTGAATTCCATAGTTTTGAATTCTGTCGTAACAGTTTCTTAACAACTGTGATTCAATACCTGTGTTATTAAAACTGATGATAAAATGGACGTTCAATTTAAATATCTAGAGTAGTATAACAAATGAGCTGTCGATACCAGTTTTTATATACAAGAAAAAGGATATAGTGAATTCCAAGTTATATTATACATTCCGTATTATGAAATATGATGTTCATACAGATCCGGTATGCTGGAGTTTGCAATTGAATAAATAAACCACTTACTGATCCGGTTTGGTGAAGTTCGACTCCACAGATATCTGGGTTCGATTACCGATGGCGATAGGCTATAAGTACAGTTCCTTCGGCGTGAATACTGCACTACAAAGATTGATATTCTTCCGTAAAAGAAAGGAACTCTCCACTTCTCTTTGTGTAAATGTGACAATACTTGTAATCACTAGTTTGAACCGGTAAGGTGGTTAGGTGAACCAACCTCCAAAAATAACTGAACAAATTTTAACAAACGACGTAAAATCCAAGCAATCAAACAAAACAGACACAAAATCTAACATCAACTCATTGTATTCACAGACCTGTATAACAAAACTCAATGAAAACGTTGCATGTATTGTACCTCATTGACGTTAAAACTTGTTAATGTCAGTCACAATAAATTATAAATCGTCGCATATTGTTAAGATGTCAATTCGTCTAAAATATCCACTATAACTACATTAAGATAAAGCCGAAAATTGGTATAAAATGACTGTATCATTGTTCTAAGTATGGATGTCACTTATAAACTGTTGAGTATATTTTCCGCTGTACTTCCGAACGTATGTATCACAATGAATTGCAAGTATAACTGACAGTTCACACGTACTTACCGGTATTGAAGTTTATCACAATTCTCTACAACAGTTAGTTCAGTGTCAATATTATAATATTACACGTATGTTTAAAGAGAATCTGTGGTTTATAGATTCGGAAGTGTTGTGGTGATGCATGTTTTGTATTCATAAAATAAATTTACCTAGTCGCAAGATACTACATATGTGTTTTAATTGGCAGATTTCTACCCAGCAAGTCTCAACCTCACAGAACTCTAATAGAGGCATTCTTGGAACTAACTTTGCTGTATTGCTGTAAAAATACTCAACCACCAAACAAGCCCGTGGTGGCAAGTTCTATAAAGGTACCATGACTCTTCCTTAGTTATACACGTTTTTAAACATAATATACATTTCGTATTGAAAAATTCGTATTTTGCAGACTTTGATACTGCATTAGTTGTTCTTTCTGAGGTCCACTAGAGGACCTAGAAAATCATGCGATTGGTTTCTGATTTCACAAGTTTTACCGCAACGTCTGATTAATAATTTAAACACAATGTAATCTGGGAAACCAAACACCTTTATAACCAAGAAAAACACCGGATTTTACACGATTGCGCATCTTTTCATTATTTCGGCATTTGAATATATATGAAATGGGGCCAAGATAATTGCTCAGAACTTTTGTCATGTTTCAATCATCATGGTTTATACATCCAAGGTTTAAGGGGGGATACATTATTATTTTAATTCACTGTTTAACCTCTCTATCAGTGATCTTGTGCTGGTTTCATGATTCATGACCGAGTATGTAGCATAATTTTACGTTACAAAGGCCAGTCATGTTACATCTGAAAACTGACGTATAGAAAACACGTGTAAAACATGACAAGAACATACTTCTATCAAACTGTGTGAGAGACTGTTATCATGTTACTAAACAATAAAACAGAAAATTTGGTTGTGTTATAGTAAGACGTTAAACATGATAACATCTGGTTATAAAAACATATTGCAATGATCATATATCTTATTAAGACAATTGAACCTGTATTAGATGAAGTTTCGTAACATCAAGTTTCTTACATTCTTTTGATCTTTTTGTAGATAGTAACGTTTCGCCCCTGTCTCCCCTACCGGCACAGTCCCGAATCAAAATCACTATTATGTATACATTTTTCAGTATGATCATTCATACTACGCATTCATTTCTAAGAAATATTATATTTTTTATTTCTGTGGAAAATTAAGGTTTTACGTACTGGGCTGTACTACATTTTATCATATTGTTATTCTGCGCAATCTCGAGATATGATACAATTAACCAAAACTATTATTAAGGTAAATCCCATATTGCTCTGACACCAATTCTGGCCCTTCTAATGACACCATCAGATTTTGTAGCGAAGAATCTATGTTCAGGCAGCGATAACAGCGCTGTGATTAAAACAAGTGACTGGTTAAGAATTTGACTCTCTTCTTAATTTTCGTCGTTATGGAAAGCGGGGAGTGGAGATATTCATAAAAGGGATGTAACTCCATAGGGTAAAATACATTATAATGTACGAGTTATTTCTCTTTAATTTATACAACCTCGTTTAGATCACGCACACACTTAACGAGTGATCTAATGTCTGATTATAACATGTAAATGTTGATAATTATTAGCATCTTAGAGCATGCTAAGTATCTTATATTTATGTACCATCCTGTTCCAAAAACCCATCTTGCTAATACAGTATCATGATTAGTACGAACATTATTGGGAACAAATTTACATATGATGTCACGTGGCAGTCATGTGACTTATCTAGTACACATAATGTCGATATGTAAACATACGGAATGACTTAAAAACATTATGGACATTGTGTATTAAATGGCATTATGGACACGTTTGATGAGGTAAGTTGATTGGAATCATTTTATTACTATCTTATGCAACCGTGACCATTAAAATTCGATCTTTGGTCGGGACAGTTACATGTCCTCTTTAATTTTCATTTCATGGACTGTAGGCCTTCTTGTACATGTACATCGTAGATTTATTGGTGCTATTATTTAGAACAATGTATATTCACTAGAAATTGATGACCTATATTTTTAGAGATGGTTTCAGTCTTAGGTCTGGTGATACATTCCAATGATTTGTTTTAGGTCGACCGAAACCTAGGCCTATGGATTTTGTGTTATTTTCTTCCTTATCTAACTGTTGACATTCAATTACCTGTAATTATATATGGATGGTCAGGTGTTTCTTGAACTAAAAGCACATATCTACTGTTTGGATCATCTAGGCTGGAACTTAAGTAGTATCTTAAAGTAAAGAATGCCCAGGTATGATATAAGTCTTAGGGGAAGGGGCATTATATGAAACTATTATCTGTAATTTAAATTGACTTGCTACATTTACACTGTTAACTAAATTAGACCAAAGAAATCACGATTTTCCAATATATCTAAACATGACAAAATGTAGCAAATCAACTGAAATTGCTTTCTAACCTTTTGAACAATTATTGTGAAAATTAAAAGCAGAATCCATAGTTCTTAAACACCATAACATGAGAAATCTGGACCAGGAATTGTTCAATATTCTTAAAGTTACTTACTAAGTAAAGTCTCTATCCAAAGTCATAAAATTAAGTGTGTAATTTGATAAAAAATCCATGGTGAATACATGCAACCTTTTGATATAAGCAGACACTTTACCAGGTTGCCTTAAAGCTAGCTTGAAGGCCTTGTGAGTACAAGTGTTGTATTATACCTTTGCAAAATACATCCCCTCATTATCAAAAATCATCCTTGAATTCTTGGAACTTCAATGCCTGTTGGACAATCTAAGGATGCAATCACACAATTCCTAGTGGGTTATTTTCATTTGGCGCCAAATGAAATCCAATTAAGATCCATGGTTCGAACTGAGATTCAAACCCACAACCTCTCAAGTAAAAAGCAGAAACTATAGGCCTACTAGGTTGCCATTAAAGCTAGTTTGAAGGGAAGGGAGTACAATTGCCAAAAATATACCTCTGCTACAAGTGTTTACTGAGTTTCTATGTCTCTGCTTTTGATTAGGTTCCAATGGTTTTAAAACTGCACATGTTTGACTTACTAAGTCTGTTAGTGCACATGTAAATTATTTGAAGCTGGCTTTCATAGTCCCTTGTTGTTAGTTAGAATAGAGAGTTTACTGTATTGTGGATCTATATGCATATCAATATAAGTACTTGTACCATTACTATGTCTACATATAGCAGGTCTGTGACTGTAATTCAGAAAATGTACTGCATAAAAAAAGTTTTTAGGTTGTCTTTGTGTATTGTACAAGTAATAGTTATTAAACTAGTATATTTTAATCAGTCTTGTCAAGTAATGTTTATTTAGTTACTCTTATTCATTAAGATATAATCATTTGACACTGTACCAGGCAGCATATGTATGCAGGCAAATTTAATTGTCCTTATTGTTTTTGTTGTCCTCAGGCAAGTACAGACAAGTGGATTTATAAATAATTTTATTCTATAATGTTCATACAGTCACGTAACTTTTACCAGTCAGCCAGAGTGAACAAGGAAACTATTTTAAGATTTTGCCAACCCTTGTATGTGTTATCACTTACATATCATTCATAATATGATGCATACACAGTCTATCCATCCTTACATGAATATAATGATATGCTTGAACACTAGTCACTTTTTTATCACAAGGATGAATCCAGACACTAAGTGTTTGGAGGTCTAAATACCAAACATATTATCTTTAATTATGAATTCAAAATAATATAATATTAAACATTATGGGACTCTTCAAACATCAAAAAATAAACTAATTAAATCTTATCATCAGAGACAATCAAACTCAGCCAATAAATGGCTACTTCAAATATTGGTATTATTTTAATAGTAGCTTAAAGAATGATTTTGTCAATGTTACAGATCTCGTCATCAATATTTAATATAGGTTGCCTATGTGACTACCATGTATATATACATTTGTATATAATTATTTCACTTGCCCAAACCAAATGTATACTACTAAGCAGTAACAGTTAGCCCAACTTTTAACAGAAATATAGGTTTATGTCTGGAACTATAGCATTACCTTTAATGTTTTGCCCTGTAGCCTGTACAGTTCAATTACACTAAACGTTCCAAAACGTTCCGTAACATTACATTCGGAATGCCTCGGCCATTTGAAGCGAATAATCTTATCTAATAAACAAATATACGATCGTTAAGGCAATGAGTGATGTTTCAAAATTTATTGACTAAAAACGAAACATCACTCATTACCTCAACGATGGTATATTTGTTTACTTTAACACCGGTAGTTTCAAAATAGCGTCTAGATATGTTCGAGATTATACGCAGCGAATGGCCGAGGAGTTCCAAATGTCACATTACAGAAAGTTTTGGAACGTTCGGGATAATTGAACTGGCTACTTGTGTAAGTGCTATTGTGTGTACTTTTGGTTCCCACATGAGATTTTACATTGTAGTTGTACTTTATCAAATAAGGAAGTAATTTGAGATCATGTGATGCTGATAATTATAGTACATTGTTGTTGATAATATCAATATATACAATAGTATAATCATGTGATTATCAGGGTCAACTATTCACTTGTAAATATCATAGTTTTGATCATAAACTGTGTGTGTTTTTGATGAATGTAATGAATGTATTTTGTATGCAAGGTAAAGATACATGATCATTGGACATGCAAGTTTTTTGGAATTAAATTATGGCGACAATTTCAAACATCCAGGTAAAATGAGAGTTTATTTTTGAACATACATGTGTATTTGCATATTGAAATAAAAAGAGACACCAATTTCAAACATTCAAGATTAATTAGAAATTGTTCAGCTAAATATATTTGTTAGCTTAAAATGCATTTTTTTCTGTTTTATTAATAACACCAGTGATATAAAGTAAAGCTTGCTTAAACTAGCCCTACTCTCTAACTGTGGTTAAATATGCACAAAAGGGGCAAGGCCCTGAACATAGCCAGCATATAAATTTATTCATTAAGTTTTTGTATGATGTGAATTGGCATATTATATTATGTAAATTAGTCTTATATCTGTGGCTTAGATGTACTTAGTCTCTGATATGATGTATATGTTTATATGATTGATGCAATTATTCTGCTTTATCATGAACATTCATAAGTGTTAGAGTACATATTAGTTTCACTAATGTAAAAACTTTGAGTATTTTTAATCATATATGCTAGGATGCTCAGGGGAGATAATCAGTAGACATTTTTGTTTTTGTTATTTTCACCATGTATTTTGAAGAGTCAAATAAATCTCCCTTACAGCTATTCTAGATCCAAACTTAGACTTATGTTAACAATTTGAAGGGCTGGATGACTAGATTAAAGACACACAGTCCTTTAAAAAACTCTCACTTTATGTGGAAGATTCACAATGATTTGCTTACTTTACAATGTTCTAAATTATGTTTTATTTTTCACTAACATGCTCTTGATATATAGCTAGAAGGTTTGGTCCTCAGATTATGACATGATGATTATTATGGATGTCAAACTAATTGCCAATTGATGGTATGTAAGACATTTGACTTTAATCAAATTGACTATGATTTTAAGTGGAGAAAATATTATTCAGGAGAGTAACCTGATTTCTTAAATGCTAATAAGCTTAAGTGACATTTAGCCAGTTTTCTTTCTATAGTAACATAGCATCACTATACCTTTGTACTATATTTTTCAGCATAACACAGAAACCAGTTTTGGTGGGGAGGAGGCAGAGCCATTATTGGTAGATTCCGATGGTGAATCTCCCACGAAAATATCTGCAAAAAAGGCATGGAAGAAAACAAAGCCAAGACTGTCAACAGAGAGGTTACTGGTTGTTGGTAGTGTTTTAGTGACAGAATTATGTGAACGTATGACTTATTATAGTGTTATGGCTAATATGGTGTTGTATTGTACATCTATATTGAAATATTCTAGTGATGATGCTTCCTTGGTAGCTCTTATATTTGGAGGTATATATATCTTATATTTTTAACAAATTTTTTTTATCTAATAGCTGGATTAAATCTTAAGAAAAAGGTTTTTGGAAAATCCAAATTAAAGTGAACACACTATTGACAACAAATATAATGACCACAAATACTGGCTGAATAAGGCAATTACAATAGTTCAATTTCAAAATGGCTACTTTTGGTTGGCCAACCAGTAATAAGGATGTATACTCATAAATGCTCAACTATTTATTTTGGTTCCCAAACATGTACATGTACTTTTACCAATATTTGCGATTTGGTCATTTGGATGTACAACTAACAAAGAATTCAAAATATGCTTTTTGAAGTTGATGTGACTTAATCTATGATAATCTTATTCATGAAATGCAGAGGTACCAGACACAGTTTTCCTTCTTATTGTATGAAAAGAGAAGGAAAATTATGTTTGACTCCTGTGATGGTATGTTTTATACATTTATTAGTGTTATTTTGTTTTATTTGTAGGAACAGTCTATCTGATTCCTGTCATAGGGGGTTATATAGCTGATGCATTTGTTGGCAAATATAATACTATATTTGGTTCAGGTCTACTCTACCTACTGGGTGAGTACTATTGTCATTGTAGTGCTTTGGTCTTAAATATGGTACACACTCCGAAAACTAGGCATGTTTCTGATGAAATTATGAAAAGTTATTTATCATGTAAAATACCCTAGGAGCAGGTGTGGCCAAGTGGCTCCACGTTGGTTCAAATCCCATCCAAAACCTACCACACTGTTTCATTGAGTAAGAAACTTCATCATACTAGCTCAGTACTGGAGGACCAGAAAGTGGAATTGAAAGTTATATATCTAAGTTGTAAGAACCTGGTTGATAATCGAGCTAAAATGAATAAGTATACCATATCCAACAGAATTTGCCTGATTGGCATGAGTTTTAGTTCGACAGTGACATTCCACTATGGAGACTACCATGGCTACTACTTTGGCTATTGCAAAATTGTGAGAATTTTTACTGTTCTAGTCTTGAATACTTAGTTTGAGAAAAACAAAATTCTATTATTAAGGCTATTGATTTTGATTATAGAACTTAGCTGCAATAGGTAAAACCATGCCACAAACAAACAACAGAAACAAGTACCCAAGTAGTTTAGCCTTGTAAGGGACTGTGGCAAAACATTGTACTGGTGCGTAAGTCTAATATGATATTGTTAATGTGTTACCAGGTCTATTTCTTCTACCTGCCTCAGCCGTTGATTATCCTAAATGGTTTGGTAGTACTGGTGACCTAAGTATAGTAAGTAATACTTTTTATTACCCAATTATACTTAAACATACTAAAACATAATTATGTTAATAAAAGGGCATAAAATCCATTTAAAAAAGCAGTGGCTTAAGTTACTGAACTGTAATTGTTATAGTCAATACCATGGAACAAAATCCTGTGCTTTTCCATTGAGCAACATTCACAGCTATATATATTGTCCAAAGAGGCATAGCAATAAGAGAAAGACTTAATAGTATACAAAAGGAGAGGGTGTGGTCGAGTAGTTAAGATGTTGGACTGGTAATCATAGTTGGTTTGAATCCCAGCCAAAACCTACCCTGTTATTTCCTTGAGCAAGTAACTTTATCCTTTTAGCTTAGAACTGGGGGACCAGGAAGCAAACTCAAAAGTGATAAATCTAAGTCGTAAGAACTTGTTTCACAATCCAGCTGAAATAAATTAGTTTAAGCTACTAGTATAGTCCAACAGAATTAACCTGAGCTTAAACTACCTAATTATAATAATTACACACTTCACTTAAATAAAAGCGTGAGTTTCCGTATGGGTGTATATGGTTATACACGTGTTTATAACAACCGATGTGAGTATAAATTAATTTATTAAAAGTGGCATGTTATTGTACTTTTAATTTGGGACACATTAGTTTTTGTGTAAACAAGTATTATGGGACAGTTTCAAAGTGATTATTCTTATGAAAACAACATTAATTGTTTAGTACGTGTATTTTGCTGAAAACTTCCGATATAGTGCGATTTACAAAGGAAGACAAAAATAGACTGTAAATACTGAGATTAACATATTCTTGCATAAAGGTCAAGCTCAGGTTAATTCTGTTGGACTATATACAATAATAAAATGATAAGTGTGTACACTGAACAAAAGTGCTAACCGATAACTCTTCAAATTTTAATTATTTTATAAAGGGCCAATGGATCCTTTTTAAATTTTGCAAAGGTGATTTTTGTGTCATTTTCTACCAATTTGTGGAAAAAAAATAATTTGATGCACTCAATCGGCACTATGGGTTGATTTTTACACATTTTGACACGAAATATTTGTGCAGAGAGTGGTCAGTATTAAATTTCACTTTGCATGAATCCTTGTTTACTTTATAAGCGAAAAAACATAAAACATTACACGAATGTCGATGCAGGATCGTGGCGTAGCCAATGGAATGTTGAATGCTGGAGCCTCTATCAAACAGGTGCGTGGCTGTTCATGGAAACATCTTTAAAAATATCGATAAAGTATTGTTGAAATAGATAAATGCTATAATTCTATTTTTCTCAAAGTGTGCATCCCTATTTAAAGTTGCATGACACTTTAATCGAGTCTTCTCGACGATTGCGACTTTGGACGATGTAGCAAGGGACCGAAATTGTTTCTAACTGACACCGAAGACCAAGAACAAAGGTTACAACTCGCCGACAGGATCGACATTCGTGCAATGTTTTATGTTTTTTCACTTATAAAGTTAACAAGGATTCATGCAAAGTAAAATTTAATACTCACCACTCTTACACGAACATTTCATGTCAAAATGTGTAAACCACACCCTGTGTGCTGATTGAGTGCATCGGACCATATCAAATTAATTTTTCCCACAAATCGGTAGAAAATGACACAAAAATCACCTATGCAAAATTTAATAAGGATTCATTGGCCCGTTATCAAATAGTCAAAATTTGAAAAGTGATCGGTTAGAACTTTAGTTCAGTGTACAGTTGTTTTTTTGCATGGGTTCAGTATTTGTAGGGTATATAGTATCCTTTGCTTAGTTTATATATATCTTGTTGCGTGAAACATTGCTACTTTATAATATCATGAATATATGTTAAACATTTTTTTGTATAATTCTATCCTATTTTATTTTTTGTACAGGTAGAAAGAGAAGGCTATTTCTTTACCGGTCTGCTTTTTATTGCCTTGGGAACTGGTGGTATTAAAGCTAATGTGGGGCCATTTGGGGCACAACAAGTTGATGATTTAGGGGCCGAAGCTGTTCAGTCATTTTTCAACTGGTAGCTACAATTGTTGTTTTGAATTTGTATGAAGTTAATATATGAATACTGGTTTTTATTAATTTATTTTTTATGGATTTGAATGAATAGTAGTGCACAAGATTATATACTGAGAAATTATTAATTGAAGGATATGTTAGAATATTTACTTAAATACACTGTGAGTCACATTCATGATGCAGTAGTACTTAAAATACAAATGTATGTCTCTTATATTGCACAAAAGATATTGTAAAGTATTCCAATGCAAATTGACCAACACTGATCACTGATTATCCTTGAAAAAAACTTAATGAATCTGTCTTATAATAAATTTGTCTTATTAATTTGGCTTATAAGTTTTGATCTAAAACTGGCCTCACCATCAATGATTTTGAGTCCCTAGCGATTGACCATTTACTTCAAATCCAGTAACACTGGTTCCATTCCCACCCATGACATATTGGGATACCAGTTTCATCACATTTTTATAGTGTGACAATATTAACTTGAGCTTAAACTACCTAATTTTAATAATTATACACTTCAGTTACATTAAATTGTGAGTTTTTGTAGGCATGTATAGACTTAAATATGTGTTTATAACAACCTATGTGGCTATGAATCATTTTTTTAAAAGTAGCATGTAATTGTATTTTTAATTTTGAACACATTAGTTTTTGGGGAAGCAAGTAAGTCAACAATATTATGGCACAGTTTCAAAGTATTTATTCTTATGAAAACAAAATTATTTGTTGAGTATGTGCATTTTGCTGAAAGCTTCTGATAAAGCGTGATTTACAAACGAAGACCAAAATAGACTGTAGACACTGAGTTAATATATTCTTGCATTAAGGTCAAGCTCAGGTTAATTCTGTCGGACTTATACAATATTTGTATTGCAGGTTTTATTGGTTTATAAATGCTGGTGCAGTTGTAGCATATTCTGGTGTAGCTTATGTTCAACAAGAGATAGGTTTTGATGTAGGATTTCTGATACCTTTAGGAAGTATGGTTGTATCACTGGTTATATTTGCTGCAGCTAAAAACAAATATATACATAAACCACCTGGAGGTACTTTTTTTTGTTTTTGTTTTTTTGTTTGTAGCTTTATATATAGAAATTTAATGTTGTTTACTAGCGCAATTCATTCCTGATCACTATAAATGCTACTGATCAAGGGATTGTGGTTCGATTCCAGGACAGGGCATACTTGACATAATGTTTATGGCCATTCTTCCTCCTACCTCTGAGTCTTAATCATCTAGGGCAATTGTCAGTCACTGGCTGAAGTATGTGACTAGTTACTGGTAAACAGCTAAGTCCAGAGACTCTCCAGGAACATTAAGTTGGATAACTGATTGCAATGACCTATTCAATGTGCTGATATAGGTTTACCCCCCCCCCCTGCCAATTTGTCAATTAAACAAAATGAAAGGATTTAAAAGAATAAGAATAATGCATCAAATTTCAATAAAGTTATGACTTTATTTTAACTGAATCAACATTTGAGTGAAATTTATACTTACAACAGATTCCATTTTATAACTTCTTTCTTTCCTTAATTAATATGATATCTGAATTACATTTGCATAGAAAATCATTGAGGAGTTCCAAATATATGCCACTAAAAGTATTTTCTGAACTAAATGTACAATGTGCTTATTTAATAGTGTAAATGCCCTGTTATGTTTACAGGTAGTATATTGTTTAAATCAATCAAAGTTTGTGGCGCTGCATGTAACAGATGTAAGAATCCATCATGGAATCGTGCTTCAAGACAAGGTTATAGTAAAGAGTTTATATTAGGTGTGAGAGCAGCTGTTGGTGTTATACCTATATTTATATTGATCATTGTTTATTGGGCTGTATATAATCAGGTATGTAAGGCCATCATTTCTTTACAGATTAGTCCTGCGTTTGTATGTGCCTTGAGTGCATTCCTTTAAAATGGCTGCCACAGGGCTTGAACCTAGTGTTAAATTGGACTTAATGAAAGTTTCCTTGAAAATGTATTTTTGTCCCCCTCCCCATAAGATGTCATATGACAGTCAAAGTGGGAGATTTCTACCCTCCTGTTGCTGAGGTTTGAAGGGGTGCTGCATTTTGCCACACATGGCCAATAAATACTAATATTACATGAGTACTAAATGAAGTTATGGCTCTCACTTTTAGTGTTAAATATGCCTTTGTAAAGATGTAGATAATAATGTTTTTGTATTTGCAATGGCATCATTAGCAGCTTGTTATTGATCATGTTATGCTATATTTAAAAAGGATAAGGTATGATAAAATGTTAAGTCAGTAGCCTCCTTTAACAGTTTTAGTTAGTTTGCTAAGTTAATTTATTTCCTGAACATAATCAATATTGAGCTTTTCTTTCCATTTCCTTGAATTGTGCAAAATCTAAACATGTAATGGGATAACAATTTTTTCAAGCTTTTTAAGGCTGATACCATCTGTGGCCTGCATGGTTTAAGCCCATATTAGAACTTTAATTTACTGGCCTCTGCACTCACAATCACAGCAAGAATCCCCTATGATGGACTGAATATTTCTATTTTTCAGATGAGCACTTCACTGTTTTTACAAAGTGAAAGAATGAACTTATATTTAGGTAGTGCAAAGATGCCAGCAGCCATATTAAATATATTTAATACTATCATCATTCTTATACTTATTCCAATTATGGATAGAGTTGTTTACCCCTGTCTTGCCAAATTTGGAAAAAGTCCAACACATCTTCAAAGAATAGGTGAGTCTTTCTTTAAGATATCTCTTTCTATTGATGGTTTAATAGGTGTTCAAATGAATGTATATTGTGAATTCTATAACAAGAAAAAAGTGCTGCCTCTCATTGTGTATTCTTGGTATTCCTATGGGATGTTTATGGTGATTTCCTTGCAATATTGTTCATGTTTGATCCCTTTTACAATACAACTCCTCTCCAGTGATCACTATACATATATTGTCTTATAACATCAAACTCTTTAAGACATGGCTTAGAGCTGCTATAGTCCGTGACAAAGTTTGTTCAGACCATGGCCATTGACTAATTAATCATGCTGTTAATATGAATAGAAAATGTATAATATGCATGGTACAGAATTATATACATGTAGTCTAAACACTAAAAAGCTTTATGGTGTCGAAATATATTGTTGTAGATAAAATAGATAGTCCTTTAAAATAGTTCTCATTTTTACGTAATTTAAGACAAAATATGATTACATTCAGTGATAAAACTACACTGAAATTCATTGATATGATGTGCTTGGTGTAAATATGGACAGCCTATAGAAATAATGTGAGAAAAAATCAAATACAAATTCTAAAACCCATGGCCGATGATACCTCTTAAGGACAGCTTTGTTTCCAACCATCACTGCACTACAGCATTGGCATTTTAATTCCAGGTATAGGAATGTTATTAGCAGCATGTGCCATGTTGTATTCTGGTATGATAGAAATAGTAAGAAAGAATGAACTTGCTAGGAATGGTGGATTTTCTCAGGAATTGGCAGGTTCTACTTTCAATGCTTCAAACATTTCTATGTTTGCCCAAATACCAGAATTTGCTTTTATTGGAGCTAGTGAAGTATTCACCAGTATATCAGGTAAGCTATCTGTATTTTAGGCTTTATTGTGAAGACATACTTCGACAATTACCCTGTCACTGTCTGTTCCAAAGCTGAAACTCCTTTGGTTCTTGTTGTTTGCTTTGTTTGGGACATTATTTTTATAACAAAAACAATAAAAAATCATCTCTATCTTTGCTTTTTGGTTGTGTTGACGATTTGTGTTTTTTACTGTTGCTGTTTTTAATGTCTTTATCATATGTCATATGCAGGTAATACTTAATATATCTGAAAATCAAGTAGACAAATACATTGTCTTCACTACCGTGGTTTTGAATGAGAATCAAAGTTGGAATTTTGAATGAAATATGACTTTAAAAAGTGGAAGTACATTATCATTCATTACAGCAAGAATGATACAATAATGAAAATTAATACAAACTATTGCTAATACAAATTTATTACTAACACAAAATGAACAATGAAATACTACAATGATTATCATCGTTTTATGACTGATGTACTTACATCTTTCAGGTTTAGAATTTGCCTACACTCAAGCTCCAGCATTTATGCAAGGTTTATTAATGGGTATGTTTCTAATGACATCAGGTCTGGGTGGTTACCTTGCCTCAGCTATTGTTGGTATAGTTAGCACTTGGAGAACTAGTGGTAGGTCTTTATACATGTACTTTTTTATGTCTTTGCATTGAAGGAGCAATTGTCCATCGGTTGGACAAGGATTGAGAGGCCTCAGGTTCAAACTCCACCAGGGGTTTTGCTAATTTTTGTGAGCAAGAAATATAACCTATTGTTGTTCCACTCCAACACGGTGTAAATGGATATTATGAGTGAACACAAGGTTTCCACACCCAAGTAAATATTATAATACTGCCGGTGTTGAACTGTATCTATATTAAAGGGAGACAACTGCGATAAAATATTTCTAAATGTGAAAGTACTGATAATGAAATGTGCACTAGGGATGTCACAATGTACTGGTTTATCATTAAATTGTTATTATTATACATTTAAATGTTCATACCTTTTAATAGTAAGATACTGAATACAGTTATTTGTGAAAAATAATGCAACACATAGTAGAAACAAGGCAATATACATGTACTTCAACGTACAAAATAGTACAATAGCACAATATAATTCACTATTTGTATTGCAATCATGACTAAAAATAATGATATTGCAATAAAGTTTCCCAGCACCATAGGACCCTTATCATAATTTTCATCATTGTTTTTTTTTTTTACTTCAGATGCTTCAGATTGGTATCCAAAGGAACCAAATCATGGACATTTAGAATATATTCTATTTTTGTTAGCAGGTCTAACAGTTGTTAACTTTTTCATATTTATAATAGTTGCTAAACAGTATAAGTATAAAAAACCAGATTTTGAAAATATAATCAGTGCACTTGATGATGAGGAAACAGTGGAAGCTACTGCACCTGAACTTGAACATAGTGAAACAAAAGTGAATGTTCATTTACCTGATGATTATAAGTCCAATGTGTAGCAGCTGTGATGGGGAAAATTTTCTGTAATATCAAAAATCAGGGCTGATAAAATTAGTTTACTTTCTTGACTTGCATGTGATACACTCTTCATCATCTGTATTGAAGGGCAAATGTAAAAGTAGTGTAACTATGTGTAAAAAAAAGAAGGATGTAGACTACTTTCGTTGGGTTGTACTATATACTAAGATGTAAGAAATGTTTTTAATAAAAGTTTGAGACTTCGCAATTTAACAGTTGCAATGTATTGCTACTCACCCAATAGTAATATTAAACAAAACATGTCTATTTAAAATATTCAATGTTTGTATTGTGGAGCAAGTTCACATTTATCATATCTACATTCCCATTAATATGTAATGAGATGAAAGATATGTTATCTTGTTAAGAGCCGGTGATTGTACATGTACTCTCATGATAACATTTGATTTTTCTGATATATTTTATTTGTATTAACATGAGTGAACACTTCAAGGACCTTTCTTGTACCTAGAGGTTATCAAGATTCTCAATAATTTCACTGTAGGAGCAGTAGTCCAGTGGTAGGATGCGCCCTTAAGGATTGAGAGGTGCCGGGTTCTGTAGTATCCTTGATCAAAACATTTACTTACAACTGTTCCACTCCACCCAGGTGTAAAAGGGTACTGTGAGGGATCACCTGCCTGAGGGTGATTTCAATGAGATCAGGAGTTATCGTACAACATTGTAAAGTTGGCTGAACATGTATGGAAGTAGACCTTAAACTGCACTTTAACTTCATAATAACCTCTAGGTTTGAGAATGTTTCAAGACCTGTGAAGTATTCTAAAACCATGAAATTCAGCAATTTTAGGATTCTATTTTTATCATTCCCCAAATTGTATTTATAAATGTTAATGATTTGAGTTCTGATTGGTAGACATTTTGATTTGGTTTGATTGTACAAAGTTTACTCAGCTACAAGTCTTTACAAAAGTATTTAATGTAATAAATTGTGTTTAAAAAATGTCTTAAACCATTGAACTTGTATTATATCATTGTCAGTTTTAATATGATTAGTTTTTGAAGCAAATTATTTTCAAAATTCTGAAGTATGCATAGACAACCACCATTCCTTTCTCTATATATATGAATCTATACAAATTATAACTAGTTACATGTAATGAATATTCATGATTAGGTGCCATACATTCCAGTTTCAAATATGTAAATTTTTTACTTCAACTTATATATTGCAGTCTACTAAAATTAGAATATGAAAGTGGTTTTAGCAGCTAGCACTATATTATCTTGTTTGTAGAAATTTGGTAGCCCAAAAAAAACAAGAAGATGGTTGTCCTTGGCAACCAGACACCCACTAATTTTGTAGACTGTATTATTGTATCTTATATTTTTGAATTCCATTAAGGTTGTGATAGAAATTTGTTACTGTTTTAAGATATTTACACATTTTACATTATGATTACTTATCATCTTTTTATGGTCTATTATCCTTAAATTGATAATATATTTTTACTGTACTTGGACACTTTTTGACTGCTGTTTTACAAACCAACTTTTTTGCTCTGTAATCGTCTGCAGCTAATTACTTGTCAGTTTTTCTCCCAGAATTCTACATCCTTAACCTAACCATTATTTCAGTATCTGTTTGATATGTCTAATGTTTAAATGTGAAGACAGATATTTCATTCAATGTTCCATTCATTTTAGGGCTGTGGATTGTTGAGCAAGTGGCGATCCAATTCGAACCATGATTCATGAGTCAAACCATGATTCACTAGTTAATGAAAAAGCATACAGGAAATTATATATTGTATGTGCACGATTTTCGAAATAATAGGGGTGTGCAAAGTACGTAAACTTATGTTTTCATTTGTAGCGCAGCTCATTTTTGGTGGTAATTTAGCTGAAAAGTTACTTTCATTTTTTGTAAAAATATATCACTATCCAACGATTTTGGAAGTACCGAATATTCATACTTGATTTTCTAGTCAGGATAGCAAATATGCAAAGGCTCGGATTATCACAACAGCCCTAATTGATTTGTAATAGAAGACAACTTAAGAGTTTTTCCATTAAAAGATAATGCCTTTACTAAGATAAGAACTTGTTAATCTTTGGTAGTAAATCACATACTATGCTGTTATATTACTATACAATATATATATCTTACATATTCAGTAGACTTTATTTTATATCATTTCATCATTAAATTAATTTTTATATGTATATTTATATAACCATTGTTTATGGCTAATTTTTACTTTGTGCTCAATGTCATTTTAAATGTTCATTATTTTATTATTATTGTTTTTAACTAATTATTTTAACCATACTTACAATGTACATGTAATTGGTAATTAATGTTGTGTCTTCTATTTTGTATTATCTGCATATTCAAGGTTAAGGTTATGGTCACTTAAATGGTTAGTGTTAAAACACTGTCCTCATGATTACTGAAAAACACCTTCGCCTTTTGACTTCTAACCTGGAATGGCATGTTAATAAAAAGATTTTCATCTTTCTGTAAATGGAATGGTGTAAATAAACCAATCAGAAACAGCACAGTAAAAAACACAGAAGGAGATATTTTTTTTTAATTTTCAAATTGCTTGGGTATAAAAGGTCACCTCAAAGAAAACACAAACTTACAGAAATCCTCCATCAAACTGACAGTGGCAAAAGAATTACCCTGGGGGGTTTAAACCAGACTCACACTTGCCCCCAGCAGGTTCAAGAACAAACAATAAATTGCCTTGAGGAAAAAAACTCACACTTGCCTCACTCAACAATGGTGCATGCAAAACACACAACACACAAAAATCAAAAAGCTAATTCCATTGCCAACATAAAAAAGCAAGTACAAACATTCATGACTGTCTCAGGCACCACAGTCTCGGGCAGTAATATCATACTATCATTTTCTTATTATTATGAGTATTTTATTTTTGCATAATACAGGGACATTTATGAAACATATCATTTTTGTATATAGAGCCTTGTTGATTATTTATTGTAACTGTTCATATACATAATAAAGCTAGTTCACAATGACCTGAGACTTATTTACATATTACTTTTTATAGTTACAACACTTTGGTTATTTGATGTTATAAATGTAAATGGTGTCTTAGGTTCATGTATGTATATTATAATTATACACATGTTATGATTATGATGTTAATTATACTTATAAATGTAAAAAAAGTATGAACTTTTTGTTTGTAATTGTCTATTTTATTTAATGTACAGTTCGTCCATGCCTATCTATCTATGAACAAGTGGGCCATGATGGCCCCTAATCTTTCACCTGAGTAACATGGATATATTCATGAATGGCTTTTTTACCCTCAGAGACCCATATTTGGACTTGACCTAGAAATAATCAAAATTAACTAACTTTTTGACCAATTTTGGGGTATTTGGGTCAAAACAGTAGCCACTAGAGTGTTAACAATATTTTTCTATTGTTAGCTCCTTTGACCTAGTTCTTCTCTGAGATGACCCATGTTTGAACTCTTTTGAGCAATTACCATAGGAAGTATCCTCACAAAGTTTGATGATAATTGAGCCAAAACTATGGTCACTAGAGTGTGCACAAACAAGTGTAGACGGACACTGGACATTCCATAATTCTTAAAAATCACCCTGAGCTAGCCCAGGCGAGCTAAAACCTTAAAAAGCACAAACCCTCCCTAGTGTCTGACAACTGCCTTTCTTTATACAGAAGTTGGCGGGAGAATGGCTGTAGAAAATATTTCATTACCTAAGTCCACAGTGGTATGTATATTCGTCCCAACTGGGAATGTAATCTACACTTTCAGCATTGGTAGTCATATGTGCTACCAGCTGAGTTGAAACACATATCAATAAAGTTGAGCTTGTGAGTTTTGGAAACATTTTCATTCTCATGGAGATGATTTGAGCCTTCCTTATAGAGGACTTTAAAGGGATATACAGGCAAAAGTTCAACTTCATTATCATATTTCCTGATTTTGAAATATATTTTTTTATAACTGTGAATGCAACAGATACAATGTTATGTTACTTGGCAAAATATTTCTTTATTTTTCTTGTAATATTTGGTATGTTTCCTACCTAGACCCACGTGGGTCAGGTTAGCTAAAATAGATTAGTGTTAAAATATGCATTTACTGATGAGAAGATACTAGAGCTTGTTATTGTGCAACATTAGTATAATTCTATTAAAAGATATCCTAACCGCCTTAGAATGTTGAAAAGACGAAGAAGGGACCAATGAAAATGATTAATTTCAGCAAGTGGCCTACGACATGTAACAAATATATAAGTAGCTTGGTGATTACCACAGTATCCTACTTTTGTTTTCAACAATGTGTATGCCACATGTTTTAATTCGTTCAGTTGAATGTTTTAAGTGACAAATGTTATAAGTAAGTGATTTCTTACGTTCTTAATACTGTTATAAGACTTAACTTGGTTCTATACTTTTGGCACAGCAATTTGCCTGTATATCCCTTTAATGTGAGCTATATGCCATTAATACAAGAGCTTAAGAAAATAAGCTATCAATATTACAAATTCTGACCCAATTATTCAGAGTTATGAATATATGTATTCATGTGTTATTTGTTAATGACAGACAGTTATTACCAAACTTACGTACTTGTGAGCCAAGAATCAAATCTCAACAACAGCCAGCAGTAAGATTATCCTAAATATGGTGTTATATTGAATTGGAAACTGTGTGATGTATTTACAGTGGAAATCCATGATAATGATGATTTTGATCTGATTGTTGATGAGAGGTTGATGCTTATTAGAGATGGTTTTACAAGGGGCAAGGTCAATGTATAATACGGTTTGTATAGTTTTTCCCCAGACCGACTTCTATTACACGAAGAGGATAACTTCATATAATAGTGAACACCAAGTAAAAATATGACCAGGTCCGGATTGACCGGTGCGAACAGGGGGCATGTGACCCCATTTGTCCCCAAGGATTGATATCATAGAGTTTAAATTTAGGTAGCATCTCCTTGATGTCCTGGTCTGTGTCAATGAATTTTGAGAATCTTGTCTCAGACGTCCTAAGAATCTAGTTCTAAGGTGAATGACAAATTGCCCCTCGAACCATCGTGTTATCGTTAAATTGCTGAAACAAATATCGTTTACTACATGTATATACTATTGATGAAGAAAAACTATATTCATTGATATTATGAAGTTCGCTACATTTAGTACTGACCAAGCCTTTAAATAAAACAGAAATTTACCTCGCTAAAAATAGAGACAAGATCATTAGGAAGCTATGTGTATTTCTATATATATATGTACATTAATCCAAAATGATCATTTATGGCGTGCTAAGTTTCTCTGTTATATGTCTGTTAAAGTTTAAACTTGCATTTTATGTACAAGTACATGCAATATAAAAACATATAAATACTAATAATATAATAGATATTACAGAAACTTATAAATTATATATGTGAGTATGTGTAGGCATACAATAAACACGGAAGAAAACTTCACTCATGTGATTTGTATTATATACATGTATGTTTTCATGTTTAAGAAATATCAGATGACTCGCCTCAAGATAGCATGTGATTTGATTTTCTAGAAATTTAAAATACGCAATAAGTGAATCATTGTTTTCTTGGTTATTATGTACAACGGTCATTATGTACAAATGTCGTGATGATAAGTGTTCGTTGAACTAGAGTGTTGCGATGCGCGTTTATATCAAGACGAGAATAAAGATAGATTTAGATAATTTTATTGTTTTTTTTTATAAATTTTGATTTAATATCATGGATGATACTGAGGTAAATAAGTTTATTTTTTGTTGATATTTAGATTTATTTATACATTAGACAAATACCAATTAGACACGCACTTAAATTACATTTCCTGTTTTACAAATACATGTATACTTTTATATCAAAGCCTCGTGAGTGTTAAATTGATTGAAACATTTAAACAAAGATATAGCTTCTAATTTAGTGATCCGGGTTCGATTCCTGAGTGCGGTTTATGTATGTCAGGCTTTCCTATATACATTTATGTAAACAGGGTTCTTCTCCCTCAGTACAAACATAATTTGTCGGCTGTTTTGACGAAGGGTAAATGCGTATTGGTAAAGAAAGGAGACATGCGCGTAAAATTACTAAATGTGAACTTTTAAAAATATAGTATTCCCATTCTTTATGAGGAAAAATATAAAGTTATTACACGTTTAGAGATCATGGTCAGTCATGGTCAGAGTTGATACTCGACATGCATTAATAGCATATCCTCCTCGTTGATTGGCATCTTGTCTGGTCGCATCTCAAATCTGTTGTGTGTAGGTGTCACTTGACCATACCAGGTTAAACGCCGTGGCAACCTAATCAAGGCTATTTTACTGCGTCAAGCGCACCTAACATAGCTGCCCTGTACAATTGTTTGTAACAATTACTCACATACCTTCCACATGGCTAGCATCAGTCTTTTCCATATACCTCAATAATGGAGGAAATTCGACACTATTGTCATTTTTTATGAAAGGGTATAACGACCCCGGGTGGAAATCGAACTAGTACCACTTTCAGGAAAGTAGATTCTAAATCCTGGCTCGCTTCCAACTGCGCTACGGATTCGGGTTTGGCAAGTTTTTAAATAAAAATAATACTAAAAATTTCAGCATCGTCAGGAAGATTACAACGATGGCGCATCGTCGGAAACGGCGCCGCTTGTCGATAGATCCAATGACCAGCCGTCGGCAGAAATATCAAACGAAAAAACAATGACCATTGGTCGATTGTTTGTGGTTGGTTGTATATTGGTGACAGAATTATGTGAAAGAATGACTTTTTATAGTGTTACAGCAAATATGGTATTGTTTTGTACATCAATATTGAAATTTGACAGTGAAAGTGCTTCATTGATCACTCAAATATTTGGAGGTAATTTTAACATTTAGTTTTTCATATTTTAGGAGTAAAGGTTAAATTACGGGAATATATTGACAGGGATTTGAACGACAGTGCATAATCAATTACCAGTTTCCAATGCCATTTTTGTCGATCGTTAAATAAAATTCCAGTTGCATGCATAATGCAGTTATAACTATCGTGTAGAGTTTTTAAAATAAAAACCTGCTAAACTGGGTCTCAAAATCTGACTATAGTCGAAATAAGATTAGAACCAAACAACGGTTGTTATACATAGTCCTGGCATGTTAAAACTTGAACGAAAACGTAACCACAACATAATGAATTTATAACAATATGTACAATGTAGATGTTACTTCCGTTGGCTTCACGTGTTCATGATAAGTGTGTGCATGTATAATATTATTCATTGATTTAGAACCGTAACGAAACGATTGCAACAGTTCATAAATACAATATCGATCTCGACTCACTTCGAGTCATAACCTGATTTAACAGTAGTCCCATTTCCATATATTCACAATACGTTCACCAATGAAAGGGTTAGCGTATACTTGGACACACATACACATGTATTTGAACGCAAGTGATTACCTCCTAAAAGAAATGAGCCACTTATCTAAGGGCTTGGTAAAAGTAGTTTCAGCGCAATGTCAACTAAGATGATTTTTTGTCTCTTGCATGTATATGATATAACATAGCTGATTTTAATGCACTTATTCATTCTTGCTTCAAGAAGTAGAATAAGACAAGCATTATTTGAACTTCTAAAAGCATTATTGTGATTGCAAGTGCATGGCACACGTGACAAGATAATGAAAATCATTGAGACAATATGTTCCATCACCCTTGTATACTCAATTGCAATTAACCTTCCTTGCTATAATTAATTTATGAACCAACACTGAGTGATATTATTCTCAATTTGTTTGTATATACATGTACTCACAGATAGGTATAATTTTGCGATGTCATCTTTATTTCTAGGTACAGTGGCGCTGTTTCCAGTTATAGGCGGCTATGTATCAGACGCATTCTTAGGTAAATTTAGAACAATTCTTGTAGCAGCCTTCATATACCTAATAGGTAAGAACTATTTAAGTAACTGATCATTTATGGGGCAAATTGTGCTGTTTTTTGGTCATGTTTATGATGATGCCATTGTAGTGAATATATGCTTTGAAATGTCTAAATCAAATTAATTTTATCCAGGCATATGTATAACTTTCTTTTGCACTTAGTCTAGATAATCCACAGTTAATAGCATTCACAATAAATGTCGCTTATGACATTATGAAAAGTGTTATGTGTAATAAGCTCTTTTATCCAACTGTCAGCGGCTCATACATTAACCCTGCTCATTACAGTATCTTCGTACTCACTATCGATAATCGAGTATCTAAATCAGCAAGGTTAATGCACGCGTCACTGACCGTTGCACAACATTCACCAACTGTCATGTATAATTAGGTAGCCACCTGTAACATTTAAGTGTAATTCAAAATCATTTAGTTTAAATAGATTTACCATCAAAGCAGACTAACGCAAATGCTCTTTTTTCAGGTCTAATCCTATTACCTGCATCCGCAATCGATTATCCGAAGTGGTTTAAAGCAGAGCATGATTTAGAAGTTGTAAGTATAAAAAGGCGATGTACATTAATAACTAAATTAAATACTTTATTTGTCAAGATCATTGTTCTGACATTCTAATAGTCTGATACTGGCGAGATCGTGAACTCGACGCAGTGTGTTTGACCATTGTCAAACGTTAACAATTTATCATATGCCATACATCAACGTATGGAAAAATCCTAAAACGCTTGCTTTTGTATTTTGCTTATGGAAAACGGCGAATCTCTAAACGATCCTCAATCGATGAAGAACACGCTTTTTAAATAATGATAATAAATTTCCAGGGGAGCTAACTCGTGACAGGCACGTAGGAAGCATTTTCAGATTGGGGGGGGGGGCTAATTTATTCAGATTTATTTTAAGGAAAAGAAAACCGTACTTTATGTTACAGTACTTATGTTTAAGTTTAATCTTACACTGCATTAGAGCATCTTGTTCCATGAAAAGTGTTTGTTATATTGATTTTGCCGAAAAAGCATGAACACATCAATCAATTGAGTGTGACAGATTGGATAAAGATCCTCAATCACTATAAATGCTGTAAATATTGGGGGGGGGGCTTAGCCCCCCTAGCCCCCTGTTCCTACGGGCCCGCGTGATTAGAGCAAACCAACTTATAGTTTTCTTGTGATTTCTAAAAAGTATAGTTTTAAGAAAGACAACTCAAATTCATATATTACTATATATGACCTAAAAGTGTCCATTCGGGACTCCTCGGCCATTCGCTACGATTATTCATTCATGAAAGGTCGAGGTGTTCCGAATGAAAAAGAGTCGTCCGCAGTTATCTCCCTTTGATAGTTTACAACTAGTTACAAATGTCTTTTTAGGAATGTAGCTTTCGTGAGTAATTAAAGAGTTTGAGCATGAACTATTTTCTACGTTCATTCACATGCCTACAAGGCTACTCCTGTATTAAGTAAGGTAGATATCAACCACTGGCGACGGTATGTGCTAAGTAATAGGATACAAGCTTGGATCTATAGATCTAGGTCTGTTTGGAACGATAAGTACCAAGACTGACCTAATCTATATGACTGAAACATGTTTAAATATATACTTACTTATCATATGGTTTCCAGTGGAATACCGGGATTTATCGGTGAAATAAAAATCGATATTCCACTGTTTTGAAACAATGAAAATAAATTTGTTAGTTTTCACTGTTTGGATGCGCCGTTCTGATGACATATCATACTTAAACTTTAAAAAGCCAGTTTGAAGCATATAATAAACAGAAAATTAGTTTATTTCGGTTTAAGATTTATTCATTTCACTCGTGAGCTAATGATATTACATTTCCACTAGTGGCTACGCCACTCGTGAAAATATTGCATCCTTAGCTCACTCGTGAAATAAAAATAGATCTTACACCGAAATGAACTAATGTCCTCTATTTGTTTGATATAAATTTATGATAAGATATATTGTATTCCTATTATATACACGAAACACTTGAAACGACTTACTTAACTACAATCCACTGTCACGTGTAATCACACAATCAGAACACTTAAGTTAAAATTTCCTTTAATTGAAAGATTCATGGGATTGATATTTGATTGACGCATTCGCGCGGAAATAACAATACTGTATCATATTTTAAATTGTTGCCTCGGGTTACATGTATGTGCTGCTTGTTAATGTTAACAGTTAAAATTTACTTAATGCTACCAAAATACACAATCTCACTAGATCCTCGTTTTAGATAGGAACTTGCGATACACTCTGGGTTACTCTCCTAGGCATCTGTCGTAAGTTTCACTTGTTTGCTGTGAAGTAACGGTATACTATTCACAGAGCTGCGAAGGGAGCGTTCCTCTGGGTAAGATAATAATACAACGGATTACCACGCGTTTTTACTTTTATTGTATGAATTATAAATTTATAAATTAAAATGTCTGTTATTTTTCCAGAAAGGAAGGAAGAGCCTGTTCTTTCTAGCTCTTGTACTTATAGCCATTGGTACTGGCGGAATAAAAGCTAATGTCGGACCGTTTGGTGCTCAACAAGTAGAGGACCTAGGACCAAAGGCTTTACAGTCTTTCTTTAATTGGTAAATAAAAGAGCTCACCTTATGTTATTCGTGTGTTGCTTTTGAAATGGGTTGTAGACAATGGCGGCTGGCATTGATTCGTTCAATTAAGACGCTATGAATGCCCATACTGGTATTTAGTGTCACTGTTGGCTCATGACCATGCCTGTCGACTATTGTTATATATTTCACAAATTTATTCTGTCATTAAGAAAGTGTTATTGCACTAAAGCTTGTGGAACAGTTAGTTGTTTACCTATAAGAGTATAACATGAACTGCAAGTCAAAACGAGTGCTTGAAAGGCTAGGCACAAACTAGCTTATAAAAATTCTCAAGCTGTTATTGATCAACAGATCGTACTGAATTTAATTATAGAAACAGGTTGGTATGCAATCAACGTGAGTACATAAACGAAAAAGAACACGTATTCCAAGACTTTCAGGATTAAAAAAAAACGGAATTCCTAAACTGCTTTCACTTTATACATTGGCCGACTATTTTTGTAAATACTCGGCGTAACTCTTCAACATTTTGATAATATCATATTCATATGTATTAGAAATGAAGATAAGCAGGTTAAAGTAATAAATAACAAAGATCAGGTCTGTATTACGATCGAAATAATCATAAGTCTTCCCTAACAGGCCTTAGTAGACTGGTGAATAAGCGACCGGCATCGTTCCAAGTCAAAACACTATATAATATATCCTGCGTTTTTGGATTTGGAACCGTGACGACTGGAGAAGAGATTTTGTTGTTTATGTTAAAGTAACACAAAGTTAAATACAAGTCTTGTTGTTAATGGTGTTTACTATTGTTTTTAGGTTCTATTGGTTCATCAACGCTGGTTCCATTATTGCTTTCTCTGCCGTGGCTTATGTACAACAAGAGAAGGGATTTGATGTTGGATTTGTTATACCTTTGTGTAGTATGGTTGTTGCTTTAATAATGTTTATAGTAGCAAGAAGAAAGTATGTTCAAATACCACCAAAAGGTAATACAATATAACCATAAAAATCCAAGCACCGGTGGGCTTGAACATGAGCATGATTCTAGTAGCTCAGCCGCCGTTGCTTTTGACATTCACCCGCAATCAATCTCAATACATTTAGGCAACAGTATGCAATAGATCTTAAATTTTAAGATTATGTTTCAACCATGGAACAAATAAATTTAGAAAGACCGGAAAGATGCGTTCTTTTTAGCCAGTACTCATTTTGGCAGCCATATTGAAAGGCACATACTCGTCTAGCGTTTTGTACACATACGGTCTTACTCTTCACCTTCTATGTTTAAAATGACTCATGTAGATCTAATGTAAACTAAGACCTAGGGGAGACAACTCACATAGGTGTTGTCTGAATGTATGCACACTATTATGTCCCCTGAATTGTTTGTATAGTTCAACTGTTTTGTATATTTGTGATGTTGGTTTGTTTGTTGGTTTTTACGCCATAGCAACACATTATATAGGTCATAATAACGGCGGTCAGTGAACATATTCACTCCTCCTGGAAAGGCTAAATCTATGGATTTAGCTGTTAACCAACTATTTAGCGCATACTTTCGTCAGTGACTGACAACTGCCCTACATAATTAAAATCATTGGTAGGAGGAATGTGATGTTGGTAAGTTTGTATTGAGTACATAATCCATTCCAGAATATATGTAGATCATTCAATAATATTCATGTAGCTCAAGGATTGAATATAAATTCAAGGGTTTTTTATGTGAAAAGTCTAACTTTATACATTTATAAAAAAGGTGTTTCACTGGATACAAAGCTATAGTCAGTGATGACTGTAGACCGTCATACTATTTACAGTACCCGCCAAAAGTTTGAAGGCAAAGTAAATTATATATCTTTTATTTAAATTTCATTTATTGTTTTTAGAAGAGCCATTATTTTTAATATATTAAATATGGTTGATGATTAAATGAAAACAAATTTCTTGAATGCATCATGTTTATAAGATACAGCATCTGATATCTCAAAGCCTCCAAAACCATATAAATTGTAACTCAAATCTATAACATAGATTTATTAGCTACTTAAGTCGTCTCAACTACAAATAGTATCATAACAATAAAAGATAAGCAAAACTAAAAATCATTTCAAAATAAACTTTATCAAAGGTTTGATTAAAGCTATGTAGCAGGCTTACACAATGAAGATGTCTCTAAGCATTTGGTGGATACCGTATTGTATTTGTAAATGTATACAATTTTTATGTTTTACCATGTTTTTTTATGATATCATTTAAGGTAGTGTACTATTTAAGTCTATAAATGTTTGCTGTAAAGCATGCCATAAGTGTAAGGACCCATCATGGGATCATGCCTTCAACAAAGGTTTTAGTGATGATTTTGTGTATGGAGTAAGGGCGGCAACTCGTGTTATACCAATATTCCTCATGATTATTGTTTACTGGGCCGTTTACACTCAAGTGAGTAGCGCATTCGGAACTCCTCGGCCATTCGCTACGAATAACTTCGGACATATTTAGACGCCATGTTGGAAAAACTGGTGTTGAAGTAAACAAATATACGATCGTTTAGGCGATGACTGAAGTTTCGTTTAAGTCCGTAAATTTAGAATTACACATTACAATGATTTTGATGAACAATATTTGGTTCAATTTAAAACAAATAAATATGTTTAGACAAAGATCTGTGTGTATACTACAAGAACTATTTTGCGTAACCGTTACATGCTTCGCCTCGCGTAGGTAGTAAAATCCCAAAAATCCAGTGAAGACCCCCCACGAATCCTTCCGAGATGATTCATTCTTGAAAGGTCGAGGTGTTCCGAATGGTGAGTAGCGATAAGAAGTAATAATAAACAACGACTTGGACTTTGGTATAAATCAATTTTGTAAACATGACATGTTTTTGTACTTTTAATTTTGAACCCATCCGTTTATGTGGAAAACATGTGCAAGTCCGCGGTATTGTGATGCAGTTTCAAAGTATTTTCTGATGAGACAAAATTAACTGCTTAGTATGTGTGGCTTAGAAGATTTGATTTTTGATATTACTCACTTGTTAATATGAATATACACATATGTGTATATTTGAAAATTTCTTTATATATTCATTATACCCGTTTTTGACCATAAGATGCTTCCTTTATTAGACTGACGCTGAAGTTGAAAAATCGCTAATACTCGTTTTCACGAAGTCCAAATCATAACAAACCCCAAACAAACAATCGTTGTATAAACGACAGTATACCACGAAATAAACTTGTATTATGAACATTATTACATACTTGTATGAGCCGAGTCGTTACTTACAGAAGAAACCATCAAATATTATATTGCTGTGTACTATGGCATCAATGTTTTACTACAAATGGTTTTAACTATAATACTCGAACGTCAGCCTGTTAACTATGCTGAATATTCTATTGCCAAGAAGAATAATGTAAGTATGTATATGAGACTCTTTACAAAGAGTAGTTGTTGCTGTTATATACATACAGCTAGAGACAAACCCGACATACATTTTTTTGAATTATCTCCCCATGATCCTCTTGTCCTAAATACTGAGCTGTGACAATAAATGACAATTTCTTTATCAGAATATTTGTTTTTGATTTTACAGATGAGTTCATCTTTATATTTACAAAGTGAAAGAATGAACTTATATGTTGATAACGCCAAGATGCCAGCAGCATTGTTATCTGTTTTTGATACTATAATCATTCTAATACTTATACCTATTATGGACATTGTTTATCGAAGACTAGAAAAATGTGGTAGGAATCCAACACATCTTCAAAGAATAGGTACGTTGTACTTGTTTGTTTGGAACTTACACCGTTCATCAATATTGGTGCAATTTATTACTGGGGTGTTCATTATTATCGGTGTACCAGTTACAGCGGTAAATGTCACACATTATTATACCATGTTATTAATTAACTGTACGATATTAGACTTCAAATTCAGTGCTAATATGGCGTTCACTACGGCATTAAAGCCAACAAATTATCGACCATTATGGAAAAACACGGCCTTCATTATATACCTCGGCTACTATGAGGTTCAAACAATTTGATCGGTTCCAGATCTCATAATGGCTAAGTTTTCTCACAAAGGCCGTGTTTTATTTCCTTTTTACAGAAAACATGCCGCCATTGGAACATTAGTACAATGTGATTTATAGATTGTTAACCTTTTAGTGATATCTATTGTACTTTTCACAATTTATACAGTGAATTAATTGTCAATAATGAAGGGTTTTCATAATGACATCGTTATTTGGGTTCAGGCAGTCAAATTAGCATTCGATGACCTCAGGCTAATATGACTGACTTCAGCAAAAACAAAAAACAACAACAAGGCTTTTATGAAAACACTTAATTATTGTACCATGTTTTTATCATGAAATACTGTTATTGAATCCGGTCTTTTTTTGTTACAATGACCGGCAGTCAAAATGTTGTTTTAATTTGGCGTCTATAAACATGTTCAACCGACTTTACAAATATGTACAATAACCTCTGATCATTGAAATTATCATTACAAGGCAAGTGATCCCTCACAGTACCCATTTAAACCTGGTTGGAGTGGACCAGCTGTATGTAATTGTTTTGGAAATACGCAGTGCCTCTAGTTGGGTAAGAACCCGGGTCTTCTCGATACTTAAGTGCGGATCCTATCGCTGGACCGCTGATCCTATTCCATTGCCCTTTATTAAACAGTACAATGTACTTGCTTAGGACGCACGCTTAGGGATCGAGAGGTTCTGGGTTAGAATACCACTGGGAGCGCTGCCAACTTTCTTGAGCAAGAAGTTTACCGCGATTGCTTCACTCCATCCAGGTGTAAATGGGTATCTGCGAGGGTTGTTCCAATTTGTCGGCTGCACTATTAAGCGGAGTAAAAAGACTCCCCAGGGAGATTGGTAGATAGATACCAAGCGTAAGCATGAAACTTACACTTTAAATTGCCATTACATTTTTTCACATACATGTATATGCAATGAATGTTTCATTTTTCCATAGGAATCGGGATGGTGTTTGCAGTTGGTGCAATGATAGTGTCCGGTATAATAGAAATCGTGCGAAAAAATGACATAGAAAAACATGGCGGATTTCCACAAGAACTGGGAGGATCCACATTCAATGCCTCAAATATAAGTGTATTCGCACAAGCACCAGAATTTGTGCTCATAGGAGCAAGTGAAGTATTCACAAGTATATCAGGTAAATATCAGAAGTACCCAGATTTGAATTGCCACCAATTGTGTAATGTTTACCTAACTGTATAATGAATTATGTTACTGACATTGGTGTGGTTGACATATACCACTGTATATACACTGTCTAAAGTTGCATTTGATATTTCATTTGTCTTTAATACTGAGATCAACTTTGCCAATTTTAGCTCGGTTGTTATACAATTTTTACACTAATGCAAGTTTATCCGCTTCTTGGTTAGACAATACTGAACTCGGGATAATTATTTTCAGAAGAAATCCACGAGATTAGCTTAGTGTGTGATTCGAAGCCATACGTATCAAATTATGATTAAACCAACGCCGTTATGAATTGAAAATACCAGCTACTATGGACATTCACATTTTTTTCTTTCAGGTTTAGAATTTGCCTACACTCAAGCCCCAGCATTTATGCAAGGTTTACTTATGGGTATGTTCCTATTTACATCAGGTCTTGGAGGATATGTAGCTTCTATCATTGTTGTCGTAGTAGGATCGTGGAGAACAAGTGGTAAGTGGTTTGTATTTTCCATACAAATTTAACATGGAAATTAAAACACCTGCGCCTGAAGTTCCGAATTTATCAGGTTCGTTGGCATTTGACTTTCCAAGTTAAAACAAAACTAGAAAGTTCTAATTTCAGAGTACAGTCACCTCTTAGCTTCATCCCACATTAAATTTTGTATTATATGTTCCTTTGGTTTACGATTAGAACCACTCATAGCATAGTGTTTACTGATATAGAATGAAATAAATAATTTTTACTGTACATAATGCCTATTCAGTCGTTGATATCTGCTCTTTGAACAGCAATAGTAGAATGAAGACATTACCTGGTAAAGTGCAAGTTTTTAAAGGAAAGTACATTCAAAGAACTCATGCAACGGCTTAAATTCCATATGCGATTGCTGATGTTAATGGTAAATTGAACCAGAGGAGTACGCCGCAAACTTCTGAACGGCAGTACACTTACATAAATTGAATGTTGACCTTTATTTCAGATGCTTCGGATTGGTATCCAAAGGAACCAAATAATGGTCATCTAGAATATTTCTTGTTTTTATTGGCTGTTTTAACAGCTATAAACCTGGGCGTATTCATCATCGTTGCTAAGAGATACAAATATAACAGCTCGGAGACTGGGCAAGCTAGTGGTGACAATGATGATGATAATGGTAATCATGCTGCTGGTGGTGCTAATATCATTATAATAGAAGCTACGTGTAGTGGTGACAATACTAAACACGTTGATCATGAATCAACTGAAATTAAACCTACTGATCATGATAATTATGGTACATTTGGTGACAATGGCAAAACAATGTTACTGTGACTTAGTACTAAGTGTTAAATGATTTAAACATCAATTATAGTATTTTGACATCACTACGAGTCAGCTTAACTTCTTGATAAGTAGAATTTGATAGTTATCAATAACTAAAAACTTACAAAAATTTCGTGACAGATGTGGAAGTAAAGTTCCGCCAATCGTTGGCACAATGAAACTACATTTTGTAGTAATATGTACATTGATAAAAGCAATTGTATATGAATAGTTAACGTGCATTGGTGACGTCAGTGATGTCAGTGCTATGTCTGGGTAGGGGATAAATGACAACTAATCTTATGCAACACATACTATACGAACAGTTTTTCTTGTTGTCGAATGTTATACTTTATTACTTTATAAAATGAAAAAAAAATGAAACAAAACATAAATTGACTTTTATATCAAAATATTGTTGACCTTTCGTAAATGAACGCCCTCGACAAAAGCTGTTCAGCCTCTTATTATGCTTAAACAATGGCATGCGCTTTAAATGTTATTCCGATGTACATGTACTCACAGAGGCTATCTGAACGGCTTGGAAATGACATTGTATCACAAGCGCATACTTTATTGTTATAATTGTATGCATGTATATCATTCTGTACACAAACGGTCTGACTGACCTCTGTACGGAGACGCCGCGCATCACGGGTAAACTGTTTATTTACATGAAAGCACGTGGCAATGTTTACATTCTTACAATTCCCCCCTTCAAGTAAACTGAACAAATAGAGTATGAATTTTGTGTCTACTCAATAAAATTTGACTATCCAACCAACTATCCTCATCAAATTAAACTTTTTAACTGGAAGTTAAACCTTCACCATAACGTGTTTACATGTGTCATTCTTTACACAATAATTTGAAATCGAAAGTAGAGTACACGGTTTAACTATGTACCTATACTTACAGAGGTTTAAAAGTACTTAGTATAAGCAGATTAATATTCCTGAAGCTATAAGCGGTCAATATTTTACATTTTGATAGTTACATTTGGCGAAAAAAATGACAACAAAGTAATTCACAACAACTTCTTTGATATGTCTTGTATTCATACGCGGAACTACTTGACGCGGAAGTAAATTGCGGATGGTTGGGGGGTCGTTATGCGTCTTAGTATAGAGGTGATATCTTCACCGTCTATTTATAGAATGGCATGTATAAAGCTATGATAAGATTTTACATCAATTGAAAAATATTTAAGTTTGTTTTATTTTGTTTAAATTGCGCGCTAATTTACCATACAAGTCGACGATAACCTTCTCACATTTCAAGAAGGAAAAACTAACAGTCAGTATAAAATTTAAGAACATGAGAAGAACCTGATTGCCAATGACTAATAGTACTAAATATTAGGTCACCACAATTGTTCTAAAATATTATGAAACAGAAATAAATTATGATAGCTATGTTTCTGTAATAACATTTATAATCCTTGCTCAAAAATGTAAATACGCTTTTCCAGAAATAATGAAATTATCTTCTGTCTAAACGCGTTCAGTCACGTTCTCTAATAATGTTTCGCAATGTCCAATTGATTGCAGCAACCTTTTTTTAAATACAGCATTACGCTAGATCCTTCAAGCAAACGATCTGCCTGAGTTCATCACATTTTATATCATTCCATTTCCAAGCCCATTTTTGCCTTGCTACAACACAACCACAATAAACACTACTTAGTGGACAATATGGTTGTGACGAATGCCAGTTTTTATCTGATCCTAAAACATTTCCATTCTCCCATATCCAACCAATTCCAATATTTTTCAAGCCAATGTAGACATCACCAACAACTGTTGCATTCAACACCTTTTCAAGCATATCTATCTTAGCCTTTGTATCTAGTGATATAACTTGCGAACCCTTCACGTTACAATTTTCTTTCGCGTCATTGTAAGTTGAAAAGTATGGTGACAAATAAAAACAAATACCAAATTCGTAATTGTACACAAACCCCTCCTTCTCACTACAATCTCTATGTCCACATTTGTAATTGGTCCAACTTTTTTCGACAATGCCGTCAATTGTGCTTCGAAATCCCGTACTATAAAAACGGCACATCATTGTCAGACTATTGTAGCCGAATGAAATGCATTTGTAGTTATCCTGGCAAAGTCCTACACATTGAAGTTTTCTAAATATGTTAGATACCTCGTATAAAACATAACTGTCGTTAAATGTTATGTCCTCTAATGAATTGTCACGTTCACAAAAACGTTCTCTCGCACTAATGTTTGTTAACAACCTGATAAATATGAGCGCGAAAAAGTAACAGACTGACATTACAGAGGAGCTCTTAGGCCACATCTTGTGTATGCAATATTCACCAGCAAATAAAATGAAACGGAATACTTTTCAAAATTTATACAAAGCGACGAAACCGCTAATTCACATTTTGAATTATCATTCATTGGAAGCTTTCACAGCCTGTGTTCCGGTTTTGAGTAATGTAACTTTTTTCAACCTAACTTGCTTTTGTTAAACTGCTTAACTAATTCAAATTTCTGTTTAAACTTCAAATAAAATTTTAATTGCAGTTATGTTGTTTGCATTAGCACAAAAGTCGTAATATTTTATCAAACAAAGTATAGCTCACTTGCGAATCAGAATTGCGCAATTTCCTGATTTAACAAATCCATGATGGCGAAAATGTTTAAAATATCAAAATCAATTACTAACTATTTTAGTCTTTGATTTGCATTACAATTGCCGTTGTTGTCGCAGCCACCATGCAGCATACCAAATGTATTTCATATTTTGCTTAAAAATATATTTATTGACATAAACTTAGTTGTTTCTTTGTTTTATAACTGTGATCAAATATCTGTATTTATTTCATTCTAGAATGTTTATTTGCATAGGCACATTCTCTCAAAAAGTTGATTGAATGTATCCCCTCGTGCAGGAGGTACTCACACCACACTGAACTTCATTGTCTTATTTGGTGAAACAATAGAAAGTCTCGTATTTGCCGACAATGTGTTAAATGTAACAAACAATAAAACTAACTCTAGTTATACAGAACAATGCTCATGGTGTAATACTTGTTGAAATATGAGTTTTATATATCGCTTTCGCATTGCTTCACGTTCCAACTTGTACAATTTAAGCTATTGAAGGTTTTCGCAAGATTTGCTCTCGATTCTTTAATTTGAATCGTTTATTTAATATGTGAAACAGTTTGTAGATTATTTGTCCTCTGACATTTACATAGAGGTTAAGCGGGAGCAAAGAGAAGAAAATCAGTCACAATATGTAACACAATACTGCAAGCATGACAAACAGGAAGATTGATCTCGAAGTGTTACAAATGACCCAGTGAGTGAGTCATGATTTTAACTTACTTTCGAAATATTTACAATTCAACAGTTATGACATAATCAAGAATCATTAAGCAAACAAAACAAATTGGAACATATAACACGAGTTGATAGCAGTATAGTATTTACTATTTGGAAAACTGTTTAATTGTATTTGATGGCAATCGATTTTATTTCAAACTTTTTGATAAATTCAAAGATAAGAAATATTCAGCCATGTACTGGCTTAAAAAAGAACAATTAAAATTGGCCATTTTCAAAACTATATTCATACAGAACAGAACAGAACAGAACAGAACAGAACAGAACAGAACAGAACAGAAAAGAACAGAACAGAACAGAACAGAACAGAACAGAACAGAACAGAACAGAACAGAACAGAACAGAACATACACTTTATTTGCTCACACCAAGATACATGGTACATGAGAACATAGGCATACAACATATTACAATTATTAACAAAGATCACATGACATATAGACAAAATATATATACATACATCTCCCATACTCATTCATACTTACAACCAAATACACTTAGAAACTATGAAAAAAATGATATTTTCAATAAATAAAAAAAAAGAAAATATTTTTTTAATTGATCAAAAATTATTTTTATAAATTTACCGGTTGATCGATAAATATTTAAAGAGTCATTTGATAAAAGTTCATTGAATTTTAGTATATTTGGTCTACGATAAAAATATGGTTTTTAATATAGTTTTCTATAGAATTCAAAGAAAGGACAAATGAACGTCATGATATTGAATTAGCAAGAATAAATGCTAACATAAAACCAGAACTGAAAAAAATACTAGCAAATGAAAATGTCTTATCACTTTACATTGTAAAGTACATTTGAACTAACTTTGGTACACTTTACTACCAATAACGCCCAATCTAGATTTACCGACAAAAATCGCCATTTTAAAGAATACTTTTATAATTAATTTGTCGAAAGATACATAAGTTAGCAAAAGCGTTTTTTTCTTAATTTATATGTATGCTATCATTAACATTATATTATATAAGAAAACAAAATCCATGTGAATATTCATGCACATTTGTATGTATAATTAATTGCATTATAATATTAGAATGTGCCATTAGCGCGTTTCAAAGGCAATATCCTCTGGCAATGTATGTTGTATTGTATAACGATATTGACTATAAAAATGAAGGCATATTTTATTTAGAGTTTCATATAAAGCAGAGTCAAGTGTTGAGCAAGTGGTAAATAAAAAAATAATATATAAAATGAAGCGAGTGGCTATAATAGGTGCCGGTGCAAGCGGTTTGACTGCCATTAAATGTTGTCTAGATGAGGGTCTTGAACCAGTTTGTTATGAAAGAACAGAGTTTATAGGTGGTCTTTGGCACTATACGGAGAGTGTGGATGAGAAACGTGGATGTGTTATGAAATCTACAGTAATTAATACTTCAAAGGAGATGATGTGTTACAGCGATTTCCCTGTACCTGAGGACTACTTTCCATTTATGCATAATACGTATGTGCTGAAGTATTTTCACCTGTATGCTGACCACTTTGGTCTGAAGAAGTACATCCAGTTTAACACTGAGGTAATAATTTTTGTCATGATTGTTTATGAAAGACCAAGTCTTTGTACAAACTATTTTAGCACCTAAACAAGTGAGCATACTATGCACGCATAGATCCGTCTTATAATAAATAATTAATAATAAACTTTTAGGCTTCTGATAATACACATATATTGTTATATTTTATTAACTTTTCACTGACAGTTTTCAACTCCTTTAACCGTTGAGCCACCGATCCATATTAAATATCGATGATCTAACTAAAGATGCGGCGATTGTGATAACGGGGAAATAATTAGTTCGAAATGGTTCGAAACCATGTAATTATTTAAGTTGTGACATGTGAATAAAACAGAATTATATTTGTATTTTAACCAATTATTCATTTACATAAGCGCGAACAAAAATATGCCATTAATTGATAAATACTAAACACCGAGTCGTACTAATGTCACGTCTCCATACGTGATTGAAACTTTATTATTGGCATAAATGTGTAAAAAAATCAGTCAGTTTAATTCATAACATTAAAATACTAAACACAAAAATATTCCAGGTCAAATCAATTAAACTAGATAAGTCTTATTCTGAAAATGGGAAATGGCTTATAGAAACACAAACAGACGGAAAAGAACGCACAGGTGTCTTCGACTACGTGATGGTTTGTTCTGGGCACCATTCTGATAAGTATATACCAAGTTTTACAGGATTGGAACAATTTAAAGGCAGAGTGATACATACTCATGACTATAAGGACTACCATGGTTATGAAAACAAAAATGTCCTGATTATAGGCATTGGAAACTCTGGCGGAGAAGTTGCAAATGAACTCAGTAAAGTTTCTAAACAGGTTTGTTATCATGATCACCACTTTTTGATTTTACAATTAATTTGGGTTCAACCGGAGCAAGACATTGTAAATGTTATATAAAATGATATTATTGTCAATCAATTAAACAAATTACCGTTCCTGAAAAGGCTTAATCCCTGGATTCGAGCTGTTAACCAGTTGCATGTCACATACTTCCGTTGTGACTGACAATGACAACTGCCAAACATGATTTAGACTCAAACAAAGGTGGGAGAAAAACAGCAGAACTTATTTCATTACCAGTCTCCACAAAAGTATGCCCCATCCGAATCGAACCTGTTTAGTGAAATTAGTGATCAGATATTTTAAATGCAAATGTGTATTTTTTATTCGTATAGACCTCTACTTAAAACCAACATAAACAATCTTTGCAACAACGAAACCTAAGCACTTGTTTTATATCAGTGCCCCTAAAATTGAATATATATTGTTTCCAGAATTTACGGGAACGTTCATCAGAAGATTTTACTTGTTAAAGGTTATCATTTACAATTGCATTTAGATCAGAAGTAAACTCAGTAAATTAACTCTTTCAAAGTGCATCTCTTCCAAAACGTATTGACTGATTGGACGAAACCAAATAGTATTGTTAGATTTTGGGATCGTGATGCCCCGGGTTTGTTCCGCACAACGGATACTGTTAATTTCCTTCAGCAAGAAATTAATCTACAATTGTTCCATCTTACCCATGTCAAAATAGGTACTGTAATGGATAACCTGTAAAAGGTGATTTCAATAATCAGTGAGTTATCGCACTAGACTGTATTTCAGGTGTATCTGAGCACACGGTCTGGTGCTTGGATATTCAATCGTGTCGCTAAACATGGTCTACCTTGGGATATGACAGGTCATACTCGAATGCGGGTTGCTCTTGCCACCAAATTCCAGAAAATAGCGGCAAACAAAGTCAAGCAAACATTGAACGAAAGGTTTAACCATGCAGCATACAGTTTGCAACCAGAGCATGACCCTGCCGCATCACACCCAACAACGAACGACGAACTACCAAACCAAATAGTCTCTGGTCGCGTCATTGTTAAAGCCAACGTCAGGGAGTTTACAGAAACTGGTGCTGTGTTTGAAGACGGTTCTGCTCTAGACAATATTGATACAGTTGTTATGGCAACCGGTTATGTATTTGGTTTTCCATTCATTGACAGTAGTATATTAGATGTTAAAGACAACGACATAAATTTATATCAGAATATATTCCCTCCTGATCTAGATCAATCGACGCTTGCTGTTATCGGATGTATTCAACCTGTAAGCGCTATTCCGCCAGTAAGTGAAATGCAATGTAGACTAGCTACCCGAGTTTTTAAGGTACAGTTTCTGTTTTTGATATATACTCTCATCTTATTGACAGTCTTTATAATATATAGACGCTATTGCTTTGCCATTTATTAATAACAAGGTTGCAAGTATTTGACCATTTGCCACCAAAATACTTCTGATGCAACCCTTAAACTATAATTCAACTTCTTTGTAATGTTCTTCATTTGTTAAACAATTTGTGTAACTAATTCGGTTTCAGCATTTTTTTCTACCTTTATGCACAATAAGTGATTAAAACGACTTCTAATGCTAATAACATGGCTTGATTTCGGCCTAAAGATTATTGTTTATTTAAAATTCAGCTTAGTAAATATTAACACGCCATATTTAGTTTAGTTTAGACTGCAGTTGCATGCATTTGATTTGCATTAACATAGACGGACCGAGGATTTCCAGTCACGGGGTCAGAGAATTAAATTACGGTTTTTTAAATGAACAAGCTGAATGTGGGTTCAGGGACCGTATTCAAGCCCCCCCCCCCCCTATGGGCCCTAGACAAATCTCTGGCCAAGAGTGTTGAGGACGGCGGCGACTAAAGCTCATTTCTTTGGGATTCCGGTATATTCACAGAACTTAATTATTTCCCAGGATTATCAATAAAGCATTTATTTATACACTGTATATATATATGCCAGTAATGCCATGTACTTATCGTCTATTACGTGGTGGTTCGCTCACATCAATGTCAACTTTCCGATGACCTAATTAATAGGAAATTTTCAAGTCTCATTTTTCTGCTATACGGTGTTTGCACTTTCTAATATGCGAAACTTTTTTATACTATGACCAAAGAATTGCACAGTGCTGGAAATACTATATACTTTTTATTACAATGTTTTATTATTTACTTACATCCAGGGCATTTTTTCAATACAAGGTATTGCCATTAAGAAATGACCAAACACAATCTCCGTAAACAGATATCCTGTAGACCGCTGTTATTCAGGACCTCTGTCTCCGTGGAGGGTCATGTCGAGATAAATTTTGTGTCGACCAATCAATGCGTAGCTTTCATCCAGACGAAACACTATTAATAACATTTTGATTTCGTAATTACTATATTTTATACCAAGGTTTGCTTGCTAACTTAATAGCAGTATTATTCACAGCCTGCGATTGGACGGCTCATTTCAAATTGCATGACGTAGGTGATGTAAACAAGTTACGTACCATAACAATTTCGTCATGAATATTATGATGAGTAAAGGTCACCTAAACGTGACACTTAATTGAAAAAGGCCAAATCTAAATTAGAGAGTTGGCGAGCGTAAAATTTTGATCGGGTTTTCATCAAACATGCCATTTAATGTACGTAGTGATGCATGTTTGAAAAGATGTACTTATCAATATTTTACGATTCATTGTATCATGTATATTGTATGTTCGAAAAGTAAATTTTTGCCGATTCGTAAATAAATTACGTTATATATTTTAGGGACTCATAAATCTACCCAGTAAAGAAGAAATGTGGCAGCATATATTATAATATTACAATCGCAGTCTATGCGTAACAATTTATTATTTGGTAATATACCTGAGGCCCGTCATGGTGTACAGGAAAATACTGAGGAGATTTTGAGAACTTTTTTGATAGATAAAATGAAATTAGCCCAGGAGCTTGTGAAGGAGATCCAGTTTGAGAGGGTCCATAGAATGGGTCCAGTTTCCAATGATGGCAGAGGTCGTAAGATCGTCGCTAAATTTACCTTATTTAAGGAACGTGAACATGTCAGAAAACAGTGGAAAGCGCTTTCTGGAACACAATTCTATGTATCCGAACAATTCCCAAAGTCTGTTATTGAAAGAAGAAGAAAACTCTTGCCAAAACTTAAAGAAGCAAAAGCACAGAACAAACGTGCATGGTTGGCGTATGACACGCTTTATATTGATGGGAAAAGGGTACCGTGTAGTGACTAGGGGTGCGTAGAAGGTGAACTTAATGTGATATCATGGAACGTTAATGGATTAACTGACGAAAAGAAAGATTCGCCGGAATTTGTTGAACTTATAACATCAAATGACATAATATTCTTAACGGAAAGTTGGACCAATAAGCATAGTAAAATTGATATATCTGGTTATAGGAGTCATAATTTTTACCGGAAGTATCAAAATAGACGTGCTTTACGCAATAGTGGTGGTATTGTAGTGTATATTAAAGAGTCGATTTCGGATGGTGTTAAGATTGTACGATCTCATCATGACGCTATAATTTGGTTAAAATTAGACAAACAGTTTTTCCACTTTCATAATGATGTATATTTATGTGGTGTATATATTTGGTGTGAGAACTCACCTATTTATAATATTGTAAATATTGATTTATTTGATGTTCTCCAAAATGATATTTGTGATTTTGAGAGCCAAGGGTCAATATTTTTGATTGGTGACTGGAATAGTCGTATTGGTAATAAAAAAGATTATATATGTAATGATTCTACCAATGTTCATTTAGACGATGATGATTATTGTCCAGATTTGACCCTCGACAGGGCCTCTATTGATACAGTATGTAATACTCACGGTAGAAAATTAATTGAATTATGTAAGGCATCGTGTATACGTATCGCCAACGGTAGAATCGGTGATTCTAACTCTTACACATATATATCTAATAATGGGGCATCAACCATAGATTACTTATTAACACATGAGAACTATTTCACGTTAATTAAAGATTTCACGGTCTGTGCGCCTAATGAATGGAGTGACCATTGTCCGTTAATACTATCTTTATACTGTAATCACTATGAAAATAATTCACATGAAAACATCGATACTACATTTAAATGGGACAATTCTCGTTTACGTGATTTTCGAGCTGGAATTTTTGCCAGATTACCCGAGTTAAATTCTTTAGTCACTAGTATCGACATTTCGAGTAGGGATTCGATAAATAATGTTCTTAACGGGTTTACTGATATTATGCGAAATATTGCGGATCCTTTGTTTAGCAAAGAAATAAAGTTTTCGAACTCGTCACGTTTTATTGATTCATCAAGTATTAAGCACAAAGAATGGTTTGATTTTGAATGCGTTAATTCACGACTTGAGTACCTACGGTCATTACGTGTACTTAATCAATGTAACTCTTCTGAAAATAGACGTATTTTCTGTGACGCAAAATTATCTTATAAACAATTAATTCGTAAAAAGAAACGTCGATATTATAACGTAAAAATGAGAGAAATCGAAAATTTGAGAAATTCAAACCCTAAACAATTTTGGAAGTTCTTTAAAAATAAAAGATTAAACAATAACAATAATATTTCTTTGAATAGTTTTCGTGATTTCTTTGCTAATGTAAGTGAAGGTATAACACAATGCAATAATGCAGAAGCTGAGTCTTTCTGTCATGAGCATGATTTTAATGATACTGTTAATCCTAGATTTGAGGAACTTGACGAGCCGATATCATCGTTAGAAATTAAAAAAGCTGTGAACATTCTTAAAACAAACAAAGCGTTCGGCGCTGACTGCTTACTAAACGAATATTTTATCAATAGTTTCGATATTATTGGGTCTCATATATGTGATATTTTTAACGCAATTTTACAATCTGGAGTTTTCCCTGAGAAATGGACTGAGGGTATTATTATACCAATTCCTAAGAAATCGAATTCTAATGACGTAAATTGTTATAGGGGGGTCACATTGGTCAGTTGTTTTTCTAAGTTATTTACCACTGTCATACATAAACGAATAGAGTCATTTTGTGAAAAATATCATGTTTTATCGGATGCTCAATTTGGATTTCGTAAAAACTGTTCAACTGTGGATGCAATTTTTATTCTTACGTCTATTGTACAAACATATCTAAATCGTAACAAAAGATTATACGTAGCTTTTGTTGACTTATCCAAATGTTTTGATACAATATATAGGAATGCACTTTGGTTGAAATTGTATAAACAGGGCATCCAAGGTAAATTACTGCGTATTATGAAAGATATGTATGTAAAAGTTAAATCCTGTGTTAAATCATGTTCTGATTTTTCTGATTATTTTAATTATGCTGTTGGTTTACGCCAAGGTGAAGTTTTATCACCTATTTTATTTTCATTGTTTGTCAATGATCTGGAGTTATTTTTACAAAATGATAGTGAATCGGGGTTACATTTCAACGATATTGCCCTTATTATTCTTTTATTTGCAGACGACATGGCTCTTTTAGCTAAAACTCCACTGGAACTACAAAACCATTTAAACCTGTTAAATACTTACTGCAACACTTGGGGTCTTAAGGTGAATACATCCAAAACGAAAGTTATGGTTTTTAGGAAAAGGGGTAAATTATTAAAAGATGAATCTTGGACCTATGATGGGGAAACTTTAGATGTAGTAGACAGTTTTAATTATTTAGGTTCCGTGTTTAATTATACTGGTAATTTTAACTTAAATAAAGAACATTTATGTGGTAAAGCCTTAAAAGCATTACATACTTTTACTCATTATTGTAATAAATTTGATCTAAAGCCTTATATTTTATGTCAATTGTTTGATTCTTTTGTAGGATCCATTCTAAGCTATTCGTCTGAGATTTGGGGGTATTCAAAATCACATGAAATAGAACGTATTCATTTAAAGTTTTGTAAATCTATTTTGAAGGTCCCTAAAAGTACACCGAATATAGCTGTCTACGGTGAGCTAGGGAGATACCCACTATATATTAAACGTTATGTAAGAATAATAAAATATTGGTTAAAGGTAAAACATTCTGATAATATTATTTTAAAATCTATGTACGATGAAAATTTAAAAGATTGCAATAATGGCATGTCCAATTGGGTATCTGATGTAAAAACACTATTGAATAAATATGGTTTTTGTAATATTTTTAATAATGACACCTCTATAGATATAAAAATGTTTCCATATATATTTAAATCTAGAATAATAGATTCATTTAAACAAGAATGGTTTAATAAGCTAGAGCATTGCAATTTGTTAAAAAATTATTTTTATTGTAAAACATTGTTTCATTATGAAGAATATTTGAACGTTTTACCCAGAAAGTATAGATTCTATTTTTGTAGACTAAGACTTGCTGGTCATCAATTTCGTATTCATTCCGGACGATATTCTAACAATAACACTCCTCATAATTTAAGGCTCTGCAGATTTTGTTCTAAGAACGAAATTGAAGACGAATTTCATATTATATGTACGTGCCCTTTTTACTCTGATATACGAAAAAAATATATAAAACCATATTTTTACAAAAAACCTTCTATGTTTAAATTTATTAAATTATTAAATTGTCAAAATGTTTCAACGTTAATTAAAGTCTCAATTTTTGTTAAAGAAGCTATTAAAATGAAAACTCAACTAAATATTGTGTGATATCATAGGTTTAATTTCCAAATATTTATTTATATTTTGATTATGTGAGATACTACCTGTTTATATTTATATTTCCTAGTAAAATATGTTCATCTTCTTGTCAAAATTCAAATGTACTGTATGCATTACTATATTGATTATGTGTGTTATTATATTTTATGTATTTATGAATATGTACTTTGTACTCTTCTAAATAAAATTACTGTTCTGTTCTGTTCTGTTCATATAAAAGTAACGTAGTCAGAAACTTTGAAGAGATACAAGAAATCGTTACGCCACACAATACAAGTTGACTATATACCTTACATGGATGATCTAGCTAAAATAATTGGTTGTAAACCGAATTTCTGTAAGAATACTTTTACATTTGCTTTCTTTGTTTTCAAAATAAAATTCCAAGTGTGATTTCAATCGATATTGTAAAATGGCACTATTGTAGCTCACATTTTCATACTGTTGACAAATTATAAAGACTACGATCATGGTACTGAAGAATTTCGGTTGTGGCAACCCTTACCTTAGCATAAACAAATCGACTTTCTGTCATAAAGCGAATACTAAGTCATTTCATTGTTGATCTGTGTACTAAGGAAGTGTGATGTCTAGAAAAGTTAGTTAGGAACTTAGGATAGTCATATAACTAAATTATGGTACTAAATTGTTACGCTAGTGAATTAAAATCATATATTCGCATATTTCAGGGACGTTGATTCTTCAAGATCCTTATCTGGCTTACCAATGTTATTTTGGTCCATGTACACCATACCAATACAGATTAATGGGGCCTGGATCCTGGTCTAAGGCCAGAGAGGCTATATTGACTCAATGGGAGCGTACATTTAAGTCATTACGCACAAGACCTTGTAAGACAGACGCAACTGCTAATACAGCGACCTCTGTCATTTTGATGGCGACATTTTTTGCATCAATTTTCATTTTCATTTATTTGATGAAATAATTTGATATAATAGAGAAATTCAGTTGATATAGGGAGTGTAGCAATACGGTTAAAACTGTGTCACAATATATTGCAATATGGAAGACCGGTATTGCAATATATTGCAATATGCATCAGATTTTTAGTTGACGTACAAAGCATGAAGCAATGCACATGCATTGCATTCGTTACAAGTATTTCAAATAATCTCTTATTCAAATAGTTCAATGACTTGAGTAAATGGATTATGTTAGAAAATGGATATTGTGAAAAGGACTTTCGATGTATTTTTTTCTCTTATTTGACGAAATGTTTATCATATAAAAGCACAAGTAGATAGTTTCAACTTTTCAACACATTTATTCAAATCTTTAGATTTAGATTCTGATAAAACAATCAGTATGGCACACAATACAAAAACCCGGTTCCGGAAAAATGAACCGGTTAAAAACCGTCAGAATTCATATTGCAATATTAATCTTAATATCGGTTAACAGTTACACCCCCAGTTGATATATATATTCAAGCAATGTTCTGAATTTTTTATGAATTGACATTTGGTTAATGATTCTATGGTAATATTCATTTATGTTTGCTATGATAGATTTAGTCACTCGCGTTTGATGTTACCAGAATTCGTCACTTTCGTTTGTTTTTATAGATTTTTGTCTTTGCGTTTGTTACTAAAAAAATTGTAGCCAATCGAATTTGTTTAAAGATTTCCCTTCCATGGAAATTTGACAATAATGTCGATTTTCCTCCATTAATTAGATAATATGGAGAATTTCCGGCCTTGTAGAAGGGTAGGTGAGTACTGGTTATAGACAATGGTCCAGTAAAGCTAGGTTCGGTGCGCTGGACCCCGTAAATGACCTAAATTGTGTTGACACGGCATTAACTCCAATAAAAATAAATAGAAATAAATTAAAGATTTGTGTCTCTCGCGTTTGTTAATGTCACTCGCGATTGTTATTTTTAGGTTTTTAGTCACTCGCCATTGACGTTTATAGTTTTCTTCCATCGCGATTATTTTTTAGGGGTTTTCATTCACTCGCCTTTGTTATTTACAGATTTTTGTCACTCGCTTTTGTTGTTGATAAATTTATGCTTCTGTCAATTAACACAGTAAATGAACTCAATTGAAACATCTATATTTGTTTTTATAATAATGATGTTTTCGTTCTGGTTGATTTTCCAAGGCTCTCCAGAATCTTCTAAATAAAAACTAATCCTGTTATTAATGTCGCTCAGGCTGATAACAAGTATTTATAGAGTAAAGGACGGACGTTCTCTCGATAGGATATTAATAATTCAATGCATTCGAAAGTGGATGCCAGTGCTTAATTTAAGTGGGGTGATAAATATCAACTTATTACATCACTTAAAATCAATATACGAACATTTTCCTCGTTGGCAAGGATTGGTTTTTTCGGTAGCTGTCTAAACTGACTTTCGGAATACCCACGTCTATTACCCGAATCTCATTCTTTTGGCCAAATTAAAATTTTGTAAGGCAACGTGAAAATCCTCCGTATCGGTTAAAAATAGCAAACAAAGGTCACACGAACTTTAAAGAGCGTTCTCCGCGCTCGTCAGATTTTTAAAATTAAAAACAATCCGTTGTGTTTTCGTTTCAGTTAATAATGAAGTAAGGTTATTCTATTCGAACTATTCTTATCAATCAGTATACATGAGCATACATTTCTCTTTTGATAAAATTAATAGTTTTTAGTTAATATTTAAGTACACATGTATTCCGGACATGGTTTTGATTGTAATATGTTTCTAATGATTAAAAATCATATTGTGTAAATTCTTTTAGACAATATATTTTTGATTTAGATTATAAGCAGTGTTTTATGTATTTGCTTTTATAATGCATACGTAAAAGTGAGTAGGATCTATCTGAAATGATATTGATTTAGGACATAACAATGGCAAACCGGAAATGCAATGTGGTCATAAGTAAATATTTTTCTGAATTTCTTACTTAAACAAAATTTGTGCGAATGCAAAGTAATAAATTTCACATGGTGCAGATATTTGGTTAATTTACTTTGACATATCTTGTCTTCTAATTCTATGCCGTTTGTCTTTTTAAAGACATTTCTTGTTTTAAATAAAATTGACTTTTTCGACATAAAGATGTTTACCTTTTGTAAATGCTGGTCATCGACAAAATATGTTCAGCCTTTAATCATGTTTTAACAAGGGCTTGCATTTTAAAAGTTTTTTTTCGATATAAATGTATTCACAGAGGCATACAAAACTTAACGGTTTGAAAATGTCTTTGTAACACAAGCACATATTTTATTGTTATACTTGTATGCATATATAGAGCTCTACATAAATTGAAAAACAATAAGTTTGTTTTGTTGTAATTGTGCGTTTGTCCACCGTACAAGTAGTCTAAAGCCTAAACGCTTGCGGGTACGTTTTATAATTAAATTTCACAATGTCCAACTGTTTGCAGCTACCTGCTATAATACTGTGTTAAAATAGATCCTTTGCGCACACAATCTGCTTACTTTCATCACATCTTACATCATTCCATTTCCAAGCCCATGTTTGCTTTGCTACAACACAATCACAAAAACCAATACTTAGTGAACAATATGGTTGTAACCCATACCAATTTCTAACAAGTCCAAGAACATTTCCATTCTCTCATATCCAACCAAGTGCTAATTTTGTCAAGCCAATGTAGACATCACCAACAACTGTCGCACTAAGCTCGCCATTTAAGACTTCACCAAGCATATCTATCTTAGCATTTGTATCTAGAGATAGAACTTGCGAACCCTTCATGTTACAATGTTTTCTCCCCTCTTCGTAAGTTGACATTTCTGGGGACAAATGAAGACACATATCAAATCGGTAAATGTACACAAAATCATCCTTCTCATTACAATTTCTATGACCACAATTGTAATTAGTCCAACCTTTATCGACAATGCCGTCAACTGCGCTTCGACGAAGTCCCGTACTATAAAAACGGCACTTCTTTGTCAGACTATTGTAGCCGAATGAAATGCATTTGTGGTTGTCCTGGCAAAGTCCTACACACTTAAGTTTTCTAAAAATGTTAGGTGCCTCGTATAAGAAATAACTGTCGTTAAATGTTTTGTCCTCTAATGAATTGTCACGTTCACAAAAACGTTCTCTCGCAGTGGTGTTAGCTAACAATCTGAACAACAAAAGCGCAAAACAGTAATGGACGGACATAATAGATAATCTCTTAAGCCACATCTTGAGTGTAATATTCACCAGCAATTAAATTAAAATGGAATAATTTCCATAATTTATTCAGCGATGCGACATTTCCAATTCGAATTTAATCATCCATCATAGGTAGCTTCGACCGACTGTTCCGGCTTGTGTCATGTTTAGGTAACGTATTTCTCAACTTAATATTGCTTTTGTCAAACAGCTTAAATAGTTGAAATTTCAGTTAAATATTATATGTTGTTTGCACAAACACAAAAATCATAATTTTTTTAGCAAACAAATATTAGCTTACTAGCGAAGTAGAATTGTGCAATTTCCTGTTTTAACAATCCACGATGGCGAAAATATAAAAAAATAAAAATCAATAACTGACTAGTTTAGTATTGAACTTGCATCACATGTACCTTTATGTTACAGTTAATGTCACAGCCACCATGCTGCAAACCAAATGTATCTTTACTCTTACTTTTAAAATTATCTATTGACATAAACTTATTTGTTTCTTTGTTTTGAACTGTGATCAGCTATCCGTATTTGCATTGGCACATTCTCTAAATACTAGCTTAATGTATTGCCTCGTACATAAGGTACTAAGACCACAATGAGCTTCATTGTGTTAAAAGTGAAACAATAGAAAGTTTCGTGTTTGCCGACAAACAATGACACTAAATCTTGTTATAAGAGTACAAAGCCTATGTTATAATACTTGAAGTAAAACTAGAGTTTTTGTACATAATGTTTGCAAAGGTATTTTGTGACACATTCAGATTTGTACCATGTTTACGCAACATACGAGTAATGCTCGGTTGAACTTTTTCGAAAGCCTTTCACTCTTTTTAAGTGAATTGTTTGTTTTAATTTGTCAAACAGTTGAAAGGTCACTTGCACTCTATTAATATCTAATAGAGGTTAGGTGGGAACAAACAGAAATGTTTGGAAAAACTGCAAATATGCCAAACAGGAAGATTGACCTCAAACTCAAATTGTTACAATTGACCTAAGTAGTGGGAACGTCGATCATGATCATGAACTTATTTGCAAAATATTCGTAATGCACCAACAATTGCATAAGAATTACCAAGCAAACAAACAAGTCATACATAATGGTACAACTAGCACGAAGTTATGTCAATATAGCATTTACCATTTGGAGAGAAGTTTAATAGAATTTGACGACGATCAAACATTTTGATATATTAAAAGAATTCAGAAATGTTCCGCCATGTACATAATTTACATTGCCCATTTTAAAAACTATTACCATATAGATAAACTTCGTGATATTAAAGAAGTAAGAATAAATGCTAACATACTACCAGAACCAAATGTATAACTGTAATCCAGTACTAGCAAATGGAAATGTATTTTCACTTTACATTGTATGGTATATTTAGACAAGCAATGGTACACTGTTCTGACTAATATATTTCAATCTAGATTTACTAACAAACATTATTTGTATGTATGACTAATTTATTGCATTTAAAGGCAATAACCTCTGGCAATGTATATAGTATTGTATAAGGATTGAATATAAAATGAAGGCATATTTTATTTCGAGTTTTTTTAAAGCAAATACAAGTGTTTAGAGCTAGTGTTGTAATATATAAAATGAAGCGAGTAGTTATAATAGGTGCCGGTGCAAGCGGTTTGACTGCTATTAAATGTTGTCTTGATGAAGGTCTTGAACCAGTTTGTTATGAAAGGACGGAGTGTATCGGTGGACTATGGCACTATACGGAGAGTGTGGATGAGAAACGTGGATGTGTTATGAAATCTACAGTAATTAATACTTCAAAGGAGATGATGTGTTATAGTGACTTCCCTATACCTGAGGACTACTTTCCATTTATGCATAACACGTATGTGATGAAGTATTTTCATTTGTATGCTGACCACTTTGGTCTGAAGAAGTACATCCAGTTTAACACTGAGGTAATAATTTTTGTCATGATTGTTTATGAAAGACCAAGTCTTTGTACAAAATATTTCGCCTCGTGAACTAGAAATCAGCATACTATGTTCGCACAGGCCCGTTTTACGAAGAGTCGTGATATTAAATTATTTCAGGCTTCTGATAGATGATACACATGTATAGTTATATTTTATTACCTTGTCATAACTTGAATAATTACACGTTCACTGATTTTTTTTGTTGTTATATAATTCAACTTTTTTTCAAACCATTGAGCCACCGATCCGTGTTAAATATTGAAGATCCATCTAAAGATGTGGCGATTGTGAATATCAGTGACCATGCACTTTTGTAAAGTTGTGAGAGGTTGATAAAACAGGACTATACCTGACTTTTTGAGCAATTTTTATTTACAACAGTGTCATCAAAAACATGACATTAATTTATAGATACCAAGCATCCAAATTATCAACTCTTCATTCGTAATTAAAACTTAAGTTGTGGCATTGGCAATTAAACTTTTAGCACTGAACTACTAAACACAATGAAAATATTTTAGGTCAAATCAATAAAGCCAGACAGTTCTTATACTGAGAATGGGAAATGGATATTAGAAACACAAATAAACGGAGAAGTACGTACAGATGTCTTCGATCACGTAATGGTATGTTCTGGGCATCATTCTGATAAGTATATACCAAGTTTTAAAGGTTTGGAACAATTTAAAGGCAAAGTGATCCATACTCATGATTATAAGGACTATCATGGGTACGAAGACAAACGTGTCCTGATTATAGGCATAGGAAACTCTGGTGGAGATGTCGCTAATGAACTAAGTAAAGTTTCAGAACAGGTTTGTTATCATGATTACTACCATTTTATAATTTGTTTGGGTTCAACCGGAGCAAAGCATTGTATTACTATGCCCCTTCCGAAACGAACCTATTTAATTAAATTAATGAATTTGCATGCAAATGTAAATTTCTAAACTTATATTGATCTCCATTTAGAATTAACATTAACAATCGTTGAAACAATGTAGCCTATGCACTTATTTATTTTAGTGCCAAAAGTTTAATATCTCCTATATCTAGTATTTATTAAAACGTTTATCAGAAGATTTTATTTGTTTAAGATTATCATTTAAAATTGCATTTGAATCAGTAGGTAAATTAGCTCTCTTAAAGTGCAACTCTTTCAAAACGTATTGACTGATAGGAAGAAACAAAATCATTGTTAGATTTTGTTAACATGATTAGAAGTGGTCAAGTGGTAGGACGCCCGCTTTGGGATCGAGAGGTCCCGGGTTTGATCCTCACAAGGGGCCTGCTAATTTCCTTAAGCAAGAAAGTAACCAACAATTGTTCCATCCCACCCCGGTGTAAATGTATACTGTGATGAATCACCTGCCGGATGTTGATTTCAATAACCAGTGAGTTATAGCACAATATTGTTTTTCAGGTGTATTTGAGTACCAGGTCTGGTGCTTGGATATTCAGTCGTGTCGCTAAACATGGTCTACCTTGGGATATGACTGTTCATACTCGAATGCGGGTTGCTCTTGCTACTAAATTCCAGAAAATAGCGGCAAACATGGTCCAGCAAACATTGAACGACAAGTTTAATCATGCTGCATACAGTTTACAACCTGAGCATGATCCTGCCGCATCACACCCAACAACGAACGACGAACTACCAAACCAAATAGTCTCTGGTCGTGTAATTATTAAAGCCAACGTCAGGGAGTTTACAGAAACTGGTGCTGTGTTTGAAGACGGTTCTGCTCTAGACAATATTGATGCAGTTGTTATGGCAACCGGTTATGTATTTGGTTTTCCATTTATTGACAGTAATATATTAGATGTTAAAGACAACGACATAAATTTATATCAGAAAATCTTCCCTCCTGATCTAGATCATTCGACGCTTGCTGTTATCGGATGTTTTCAACCTGTAGGCGCTCTTTCGCCAATAAGTGAAATGCAATGTAGACTAGCTACCCGAGTTTTTAAGGTATAGATAGATAGATAGATACTTTATTCAATAAACATAAGGCATGACGCCCAACAGTTTACAAGTTATGCAAATATTACAACATAAATACAATACAGAAGTAAATAAAATATATGGTATAAATACGTTCAATTGTATAAATCGGTAATGGCGTATAAGTACAGATATAGTTATGATGAGGAAAGTGCGAAGCACGATTTAACAATGATCAAATAGAGAAGATTATTGAGAAATATTTAAACATATACCACACTGTCTCGTAATTTAAAACTTTTGTAAATACAAACAGCTAAATTTTGAATAGTATTAGAATCGGTTGATGTAAACAGTTGTATGAATTTTGGTATATTTGGACGTTTCCAGAAGTAACAATCTATATATTTTTTTCTTAAACTTAAATACAATGAACATTCTAATATAAAATGAAATTCGTCCTCTAAATTTCCACAAAATTTACATTTACGTTCGTCTCGAGGTACTTTATTCCAGCGTCCTACTTCTACTTCTAATCTATGGCTTGACAATAATAATCTAGTAAAGGAAAATCTATATTTCTAAATCTATATTGCTGTTATCGGATGTTTTCAACCTGTAGGCGCTCTTTCGCCAATAAGTGAAATGCAATGTAGACTAGCTACCCGAGTTTTTAAGGTATATTTACTTCCTTTGATTAATGTCACCCTTTAACCAATGATGAGACAAGCCCTATTATATATATATAGCCCGTAATACTTGCCTTTGTCTATTTAACTAATAAAAGGGTTACAAGTATTGACACCTATGTTACCATAATACTCTAGGTGTTATAGCTGAAAACTATAATTGTCATCTATCCTAATTGTAATACAATGTACATTTATGTATATAATTCGTTTTCGGCATATTGTTCTTCAAATATTCGCTTTGAGTGTTTTAATCGACATCTGTTTTACCAACACGCCGTGATTTATGCCTAAAGATTTTTGGTTAATTTATAATTTATAGCTTAGTCAATATTAACATGTTTTATTTTTATTTTAGTTTTGACAACTGTTTTGTGTATTTAGTTTACATATAAATCATATTGTGCATATTTTTTCCTTATAATATACTAAAACTTGCTGCATTTTTTATGAAATTGGCATGTTTGAAATATGATATGTTGGTTATTTAATGATAACTTGTAGGGTCTGTTTTATGAAGCTAATATTTTACTTTCTTATGCAATACCCTGAAGTTTTGCGCTTACATAAACATTGTTTCAATACTCAGGTCAGACAAATGAAATATCACGAGTGCTGGTCAATTACAAAATAAAAAACCGTTTTTTTTTCAAATATCATAAATACATAAAAACGAGGATTAAATATCAACGGTCATTTCGCATGTGATTGTTTTTACAGAATCACACTTTTTGCTTTAGTATGAGCTATTAATTTTTAAATCATCCGTCTGAAACTTTCGTCTACAAACATATGAAAATTGATAAAACGCAACATGAGTATATTTTATGAAGTCAGACCATTTGGTCTATAAACATACCTAATGTACTGTTAATTGCAGTAAATATGTACAAAAAGTGCACAACGGTTCTAGAGCATGTGTCTGCTGTACGGTTATATTTGCGTTTTATAGCTCCTCTATTTTACTGGGTTTAACGCTGTGTTAACACAATTTAGGTCATTTTACGGCGTCCAGCGCACATAACCTAGCTTTCCTGGACCCTTGTCTATAACTAGTACTCACCTACCCTTCCACATGGCCGGAAATTTCTCCAAATTATCCAATCAATGGAGTCAAATTGACATTATTGTCAAATTTTCACGAAAGGGTATAACCTTCCCGGGTGGGATTCAAACCCGTGCGGTTCGCTTACGTCAATGTCAAATTTCCAATGAGCTAATAAGTATGCAAGGTTTGTAAGACTCGTTCCTGTCTGCCTTATGATGTTTGCACTTTCTTAAACATTCCTCCGACGAGGGCCATTAAAGTGCACAGTGCTAGTAATAGGCCTACCATGTATTTTTTTCACAAGGTTTTAACATTTACTTAATCAAGTGCATTTTTCCGATGCAAGTTATTGAGAAATGACTGAGCATGTCAAGTAATGTACGTACTGATACATGTTTAAACGATGTACATATCAAAATTTCACGATGCATTGTATCATGTAGTTTGTATGTTCGGAAAGTAAGTATTTGCCGATTTGTAAATGAATTACGTTATATATTTTAGGGACTCATACATCTACCTAGCAAAGAAGCAATGGCGCAGCATATAAAAGTTACGAAGTCAGAAACTTTAAAGAGATACAAGAAATCTTTACGTCATACAATTCAGGTTGACTATATACCATATATGGATGAACTGGCTAAAATGATTGGTTGTAAACCAAATTTCTGTAAGAATACTTTTACATTTGTTTTGTAAAAAATAATCTTATTTATCTGCCGGTATGTATATTATGGATATACAATTGTAAATCGAGGTTGTCGATATACAATTTAGTAATACACTGTATCATGGTACTATTGGCTCAGTATAAAGATCACGATCGTGGTGCAGAAGTTACTCGGTGGTGGCAAGTGTTAGCGTTACATCAAAATTGACTTTATTTTGTTTAGGAGATCTTTGTCAATTTATCGTTGAAAGATGATCTTAGTAAAAACATTATTCAGAAAACAAAGTTAGGATAGTCAATCGCCGTTTATATAGCTAAACAGTTATGTTATTACACTTTTACATTTGTGAATTAAAATGCATACTTTTACATATTTCAGGGAAGCTGTTTCTTCAAGACCCTTACCTGGCTTACCAATGTTATTTTGGTCCATGTACACCATACCAATACAGATTAATGGGGCCTGGAACATGGTCAGGGGCCAGAGAGGCAATATTGACTCAATGGGAGCGTACATTTAAGCCATTGCGCACAAGACATTGCAAGACAGACGCAACAGCTTATACAGCGTCCTCTTTCATTTTGATGGCGACATTTTTTGTAACAATTTTGTCTTTAATATATTTGATAAAATAATCTGATCAGGAAAAAAAATCAGTAGGTATATATTCAAGCAAAGTTCACAATTTTTATGTATTGACATTTAGATAAGAATTAAATCATAATCGTCATTTGCGTTTGGTATCAAGAGATTTTAGTCACTCGCATTTCATTTAATATTTATAGATTTGTGTCTCCCACGTTTGTTATTGACATATTTATGCCCTCGCGCTTGGTTGTTTAAGGCTTTTGTCTTTCGCCTTTGTTTTTTTCATATTTAGATCAATTGGCTTTGTTTCATTATTGGGTTATTGTCTCTCTCTTTATTCAAATATTAAAGATTTTGTTGATAATAAATTTATGTTTCTGTCATTTGTTTAAGTTAATAAACTAAATTAAACATCTGTATTTGTTTTTATTATTATTATTATGTTTCCAATTTTGAAGTTTAATCAAGACTCTCCGGAGTCCTTCGGAATTAGCTCAACTTATCCTGTTTTAAATGTCACACAGAATGAAAGAAAAACCATTCTTTCGATAGGATATTGACAATTGAGTGCACCATGAATTATTTTTTAATTTGACAAGACTTTGAAAAATATTATTCGTTAAAGTGTGTATACCACACCACATGTGTGTATCCGCACAAGCGACAGCCAGACGAAAGGAGCCAAGAGACTTTATGTCCCTTACACCAACTACTCACTCTATAAGACATCATTCTTCCAAAGAACAATCCAGGACTGGAATCATCTTCCAACATCAATCACAGATATCCAATCATTAGAGGCCTTCAAGTTTGCACTCCATGCAAGGATCGCAGCCCTACCTCCCTCCCTTGCGTAGACAGTTCACGGGTGTAAATAGTTTTAATCTGTAAATACCATGCTAGTTTTAAATGTAAATATATACCTCGAGTGGTGACTGTCTTGTTCAACCTCCCGCGGGACTATTTACAAGTCAGATTGGATTCCTGTCCCTAACTAGGAAGATGATATGACTTGAATGACAGGCTTCCTGTACTGAACATAACAAAAACAAGAGTTATTACAAGTTATAAACTATCTAACAAACGAGTTATGTTTATGACTTCAAACCTATTATATCCATTGTATATAGATATGTAAGCATATTTAGACAATGTAGTTCTCGACAAACGTGCTGTGTCATCGGGTTGGTTGATTGATATATTTATTTAGTGACACATGTATGCTTTAAAACAACTTGATAGTGGAAATTGCAAAATATAAGAAATAAAATAACTCTTTCCGTTTAAACATTGTTTACGTTTTTGATGTTTATGATTTTAATGCAACGTAATGAAAATGAACCTTTGTCAAAATCATAATTTATTTACATAGACTTGCAAACATTGATTTGTTTCGGCTTTCTTTATTACGAGTATGACGTATTTGAGGTTTTTGGACATATGATCCTTAAAGAAAAATACAAATAAAAAAGACCAACAATGTAGCTGTCATACCATCGCGACAAGTTAGCTACATGCGAGAAACAAAATGTGCTTACTACTAAATTTCTAGAGATGACAAATCGAATAAATGAAATTTCAATTTACATTTTATTAGAAAGACAATTTTTGATTCAATTTCGTAGCAAATAAAGTCTCCAGTTTAGACACTGGTAAATGTATATGAACGTCTATTTCAAAGACCCCTCATAACATTAATTAAGTGCTTAGTAGTGCATATATAGCCCGTAGCAAGATAATTTCAGTTTGAGTTTAATATAGTCAGTTGCTGGTATAATAGATTCATATCCAACGATATCAACTGTAATCGTTCGCACCAATGACGGTCGACAATGTAAAAAAATACTGATTATTTGGTGAAAACAAACCTTGTATAGGCTTCCAAATATTAGTTATTCACTTATGTGGGTAGGTAATCGAGTAATCACTGGCCATCTGCCGCAAGTTATTATTGTACCAGATGATTACTGCTCTCGTAGCATTTAACGCATACTCTAGGGTACACCAAATTGCCATACATAGATACATGCATTTGATCACATAATCCAAGACCCTGGTAGCTGCATAGACTCTTTATAACACATACTTCCTTGCTGTGCAAGTCAGAGTCGGCGCACAATGTTGACTCACACAAGTTGATCAGTATAAATGTACAATGAATATTAGTAGAAGTTAACATGTTTGGGTTATATCATAGACAATTGGGCTAGTTAGCTTTACAAGTCCTCTCTAAATAAAAAGAGATACTTACATTATATCTGCATGTATATAAAAGTTTATGCAGGTCTGTGATACAGTTTTCACCAATTACATGAAAATAAACCTTAAAAGAATCAACCTCGGATAAAGGGCATATTCACTTGATAACGAGATCGCTATCATTGGTTAACATATAAATATTACTAAGGTGTTTGTCGAAAACCCGGAAGAATGAAAACGCCTATTATCAGCTTGCTTGACATCAATAAATCATACTACTCGAATACTTCGATCGTGTAAAATGCGGTACAAATAAAACAGGAGTATCCCATCCGTTGGTCGTTGTAGTAAAGTGCTTTGTTTAAGTGATGAATTCAACGTTCCAAGTTTTGTATGTATATAGTTTTGGAAAGTTCAATCAAGCACTTGAATATAATTTATGTGAATCATTATGAAATCACGATGTTTTTTCGAAATTTGTATTTTTGCTGAAACTGTTACAGACCAAATTCAAAATAGTTTAACCTACAGTGAAATAGACACATTCTGATTGTTTGTGCCGACAATTTGCATGAACCACATTAATGAGTTAAAGAAACACGGCAGGATAAAGCCTGCCTATGCCTGTTATCGAATTTAGAAACTTGATTCAACTCAAACTCTCTTTTGCTGGGCTACGATTTTTTAAAAAACTTATTATAATCGTTCTTATAAATAGTTAAGTTCCTTCAAAAAATGTTTCTAACTGTACATTTTACAAACAAGTTTTGTATGAATATATTAAGTTCGTTTACCCAGAGGTCAATCGAAAAAGTATAATTTAGATCAAATACTGTAATTTTGCTATCTAGGTAGCCGGTTGAACGCTTTTGCTTCGATATTAACATCGCTAAGTATGAACACTTGTTATAATACGTATGTTAATTGCATACAATAAATTATGTGTGATTATTATTTAAATACAGTGTACATAATTCAATGCAAGGTTATTTTGTGTATATGTAAATGGTATTCACTAAACTCTTATGGGTCAATTGTAATTTAATAAACGTACCATACATGATGATAACATAAGTTATATAAAATCACTTCTTTCCATGCAATTGAACATGATCTGTTTCATTGTTTAATTTGTTTACTGTATCATCATCAAGAAAAAAATGGTAAAAAACACGTGGGTTTTATAGCACATGCTTGATATCCTATTTAAATATATTGGCAACATCAGCGGGGCAAATTATCATCCATTAAAAGTTTGTATTTCAGGTGTCTTGCGTTTTTTAACGTTTTAAATATTTCCATGAGAAATGGAAACCGTGTCCAAAACAGTGCCTGATCAATAATTTACCACAATGCCATGTTGAAAGGTAAACGAGTCTGGATAAAAGAAATTAATCAAGAAAACTAAAGTGGCAGCCAACAACACAAACAAGTGGATGAATGGCGCAATAAATAAACAAACAAAATGGCGGTGAACATTTTTTATCTGTCGGATGTTTTACTTTGAATTTTACCAGTTCTATTATATAGAAAAATTAAGTGCTAAAATAGAGACTTTTACAATAAACATTACTAAAATAAAGACCGTAAGTTTACCCAAATGTGGGTTGCGCAACTTTTTGTTATTACAGTTGGAACTTTATTGCATTTAAATGGACAGTCCTAAAGTTACCCCTCCCCACTGCGGCCTCTTCAGATACGTTCCTGTAAACCCAATGGCCAAGGTGCGTTATCAGTACCTAGAATAAAGAAGGGGGATTTCATCTTAATATCTCATAACTTATCTAGTAAGATGTTATCAGAGCTCGGTATAAGTACTGAGAGAGCAGTCGAGTGTTGTTACTTGAACCTGCAATAGAAAATTAGTTATAATTATAACACAGTTGGATGTTACCATTCATCAAAATGTTAATAGTTCTTGTCATCAGTTTGCTTTTTAAATCTAGTAAGTAAGATTTTGTCTTTTAATTAAGAACATTTATTAGTTCTTTAAAATGTAAATATCAACGAATAAAACTTTTGGATAATTTGGATAATCGACATTTGAGCCAGATCGGTTCTTTCTTAAATATTTTATCCCCGAGAAACCTGGACACTTATGTAATATAACATCTGTCTCAATTTAGACTTTTAAATTCAATTGAATTCTTACGTCTGTTTGTTCATTTTGGGTTAACGACATACCCACCATCACTTCAAATCTTAACTCAAAAGTAAAGAGCATGCTAACTCAGAAACAATTGACAATGTACGTTCTGTTTCATACATTGCTTATCACTACACTTTGTATATTTTCATTTCAACTGAAACTGTACTTTAGAACAGTTTCAATTTTGCGATAGTTCTTTGATTTGTTTAATGTCAGCAACCATAAAATGACCATGACTTGTCCTAGTATTGCTTGCTTTAGCCCTTGATGCATAATATGATACATCGGCATTTGATACTTTCGTAATTTGTATACCACGATAAATAACGCGATTATCTTTAAATGGGATATATTTTGTTATATTATAGGTGCAGGTTTTTTGTTTGGGGAACCATTAATGCAACTCACTAACAGCAGCTCAGCCTGTTATGGACCCGGCACGCATGGCTTATTCCGACCTTCTTGTCCTAGCGGATCTTTTATAGCAATGGATCGTCTTATGATTGGAGCAAAACTGAAAAGTGATAACTGTCCAAGGGCTGTACAAAACGTAAGCAGTGTTCTTGTAGATGCTTTTAACAATAGTATTCCATTAAACTATGATTGTTGTTTTCCTGAAGTAAATAAGACGGGGAGTTGTATCTACGAATATAACTACTATAATACGTAAGTTTTATTTCTTTGTAATTCAAGTTATTTTTTATTACAAGCTATTCTGTGACTTGCTTCAGATTGTTCCGACTCATCAATTGTATTTGTGTGCAAAATTATTTCATTTTTTAGACAAAACGGTAAGATGACGACCTAAGTTGTTTCGACAAAATGTCTTGTTTAAACTTTAGACTACATATATATGCGTCATTCCAATTTGTAACATTCAAAAATAATTTTCATTAACATTAAAAGAACAGGATATGGTTTGTCTGAAAAGGAGATATGGTTGTGGAAATAATATTAGAAAGAGAAAGTCAATGTTTCTTTTACAGGTCTAAAGCAAATTATCTAAGTTTATGTTTAGGTAAACAATCATGTGATGCAGGTACAGAGGTATCTTGGGCACCTAGAGATAGTTCTTGTTCTAACACTCATATGGATGAATCAAATTACATGTATATGGAGTATGCATGTATCAACAGTAAGTATCTTATACAAATAAATCATATAAGTTGTTTAATTTTCTTTCAAATCCGGCCGTGGCTTAGTGGTTAGCATGTCTGACTTTGAATCCGGAGATCGCGGATTCGAGCCCGGTCGCGGTAGGTCATACCCTATACATGAGTTGTTGGATAAGTTAGTACTGGTGATAGAAAAAGAGTCCAGGAAATCTATAGTAGGAAGCGCTGACAGTCGTATACATGACCTAAATATGTGTTGAACACGACGTTAAATCTCTCAAATCATAACAGCTAAAATTCAAAATGAATCTTAGGATGCGAAGTATTTTTTGATATCAAACTGCAGGAATTTGAATTAACAATTCTTTTACATTTCTTAGATTTGATTCTTAATGGGGAAAATCTTTTTAAGCATATTTTTTCTTTAAGTAAAGGATGTTGCGAAAGACATCACATCTGTTTATATTTTTCAACATTTAACATAACATAATATAATAGTAACAATCGACACTCAATTCGTTTTTGCTATGGTTATACATGATGCTGAGAATAGTGGAGCATTACGGGAGCTGTCAAAATTCTAACAATTAATTTGCATGTAAATAAGTTATCTTCGAATTATTTTAACTACAATGCAATACTTTATTATACAGAGACCACGATCCATAATATTGGTTCCAACTTCACGAAATCAAACATTCCCGGAAAACCAATATATCTACAGTCCAATGGTTATCCAGACAGTAAAAATACAATATTTGACAATGGTGTCTGCCATGTGACATTTAACGCTTCAAGTCTTTTTATAACACTGATAGATGTGAGATTGAATGGAAGCCAAGTGTTGAATATCACCGGAGATAAGTCATTCATCTACACTGCAGCCAACTCTACTGGCTATAACAGAACTGTATTAGAACTTAAAACTGATTTTTACATCACTTTTACGAATAATGGTCCGGGAATTGGAGGCAATATTTGGATTGCACTTGGAGGTAAATGTCTCTATTGTTTTTCTTACGGTTGACGTCTGATATTATTTGCCTCATGTTATGGCACCAACACGCCTAACAACGTGCAAACGTATTCAGTAGACTTGATCAAACGGCAAACCTATGGTAGAACTTAGGTTCGAATTTACAGAAATTCTGTCTCATTCAACTTTTACAAGAAATTTGCAAATTTGTACATCCATCTAGTGTAGTTGTAGTCGAATAATGAAGAAGAGCCAACAGTAATTAATCTAACTTGCAAGAACTAAAACTAAAATATGACAATACAAATGCAAACTATGCTTCAGCTACTAATGCATAGTTTTTATGAAAGAAATAATTCTGAAACTTTTCATTAAGATGATGCATGTTATATAACATTTAAAATTATCATTTTGTTGTAATTATTAGTTAGATATTACAGTAAGAAGAGATATTATTTAACCGAAGGTATTTAATATCTATTTATTCAGCAAATGCCTCAAGCTACGTTATCAAGACGTCTTCCCAGGTCATAATGAAACCCGGAGTAACACTAATATCACCAGGTCCAGGAATAACAAGCACACCTTCCAACGGAGCGTCTTCAGTAAGCACACCAGCCAATGGACCGTCTTCAATAAGCACATCATTCAATGGACCGTCTTCAATAAGCACACCAGCCAATGGACCGTCTTCAATTAGTACACCATTCAATGGACCGTCTTCAATAAGCACACCATCCAATGGTTCAATATCGACATCATCAGCATTATCCTCTGCACATTTTTCAAATACAGCTAGGCCTTCAACAACAAGTGGTGCCAATGCCAAAAAGGATAGTCTACCAATCATTGGTTCAAGCTGTGATCCTCCATCTATTATACCAATTATTGTGCCTTTGATAATAATTATAATAATATTAATAATTATTATTATTATACTAATTGTATATATTCATACTGGATGGAAACCATGCGCGAGGGGTACAGGTACAGGTACCGGTACTGGAGATACTAATGGTAACTTGCATTGGCCAGGAAGGAATTTAGACCATGGAGGATCTGGCTCTGTTTGTTGCGGAAGTTCTCGTGGTATATGTTGTTGTGGTTCTAGTAGTGGGGCCAAAATGTGTAATGGTAGTTGTTGGGAATGTTATGCCGGAGACACAGAATCAAGCGCGTGTCTATGGTGGCTTAAATGGTTATGTTGTATATGCCTAAAATGTTGTCAAGCAAACCGAGTGGTAAGTTTATTTGAACTATTATATATACTATATATCTCACTAGGCTTTATGACTTTAGATTCAATAACAAATACTATCTTAGACATGTTTTAAGAACGTGTTGATAGGTTTTATATATAAACGTAGCTTTATATCCGCCCAAAGATGATCGAAGTCTGTTCAGAGATAACAAAATATTATGCAAGTACATTTGTATCTTTGGCAGCAATGTTCCGTATCTGTTATATAATTGGCAATGATACCTAGATATAACTGCTTACAACAAGTTATGCTTTTGGCAATTTTACACTGAAGTCGGATTTCAGATGCAAACAATGTCTTCCTAGCCTAATATTGCATCGTATCAAAGAACATATCCATGATCAACTAATCTCACAACAAGGTTATGGATATGCATTATAGTTAAAGCACAAATAGTACCGATTATGGAGTGATAAAGTAGCTAATACCAAATCAGTGTGCTGCCTACGGCTTTAATTTCACTCCGACTATGCCTTTATGTAAGGAAGGTAGCACCTTGAACGATAACATGGTAAATCGTTCATTGAGCATGACTAACCATTGAGGTATAAAAGGGGCATCAAACTCGATTATTATAATGACTACAGTTTGAATAATATCAGATAATTAATCAATCATCATCGTCTACATTTGGCCATACTTTATTATAGCATACTTTATATATATTTATAGCACACAATCAATACCAATTATAAAGATGTTAATGTAATATGCTTTTCAAATCTTAACATATTAAAGATGTTTGTTCGCTGTTTGCTTACAGCATCCACAGAGCACTGACGTACAGGTGGAGATAACCATAAATGCACCTCAAAGCAATGTTAGCAACAATAATGACAATAATGGTGAAGCTCAGATAAATGTTCGCAACAATAATGATGAAGACGCTCGGATGAATGTTCACATGAAAACTGGTGATGGTGATGGTAAACCAGCATTACATGTAGATATTGGGGCTGGCATTGAAACTGGAGTGAACATGTTATCTGATTTGTAAGTCGGCCACAGACTGAACGAGCAAATGATTCAGTGTAACACACGATGAATGTGTAGATTTGAATGCGTAATGAATGCGTAAAAATGGCATGTATTTGCATTGTATAACTTATACATATTTGTTTGAATTTTTGATAGATTGTGTGCCTCTGAAATACTTTTTTAGTACTTGTGTCAATGTCATCTTTTATTTATTGCTAATTTAAATGTATATCTATAAAGAAAATGTTCACCTTATCAACGATCTATATCTTGTTTAATGAACGAACATATCTTTTTTTTAGTGCAATCAGTTGCTCAATTGGTGGCAATTTAGTATATTTACGTTTCCTTATTTTTACCATTGGCAAACATTGTAATGGATGAAATATATGAAGAAACTTGTCTTTGCTTTTATTGTTCATTATACGCTATTCTAACTAATATTGAAAATCATATTAAACTTAAAAAGAAGATACAGACATACAAGCTGTACCTAATGGGACACAGCTTAAACTTAATGTGAAATGTTTTTGAATGATGCATAAAGGGGAATGGCTTCCTTATATTGGCTACATTAAGAAAGATTAGATTAAAGTTCATATTTTCACATGTGTTTTAGTAACGTCTTATCTCTAAAAAACAGTTGTGTATTTAGATGATAAAGTAGAATAATTATGTTGAATGAACCATCGTTTATCAATTTTTATTAATATTTTGTTTTTATAAACAGAAACAAAATTGGCATATGAATTCATATCTTGGGGCCATTGAAATGACATAAGATACGAGGAATACAAATATTTCAGTCGTTCACCCAACGGATATTGTATCTTTTTACTACCCTTTAATTTAATCCTCATATGTGTAATCACTGAATTGTCTCCCCTTTCTTATGCATGTAATAATCAAGCTATACTAGCTTCAAACTAATGAGCCAGAGATCGTATCCACTAAAACATATACATCTTCGACAACTTTATAAAACATACGAGCGCTGCTGATTGATATCAAGGGCACAGCAAGTGAGCTGTTTAAATCATTTCATCCGTGTTTGATTTGATGCGATGGATACTTTCCCTAGCAATGTACCAAGACGTAATATTGAGATGATCTAAATCACTGCCCATGTTCTTGGTAAGTAGACTGTAACTAATCTATTGCAATACTTTACCAAATACATGTATGAGCTATACTTTATAAGGACGCAAAGGACTTAAAGTGTAGTGAGCAAAAAAATGGCGTTCTAAAAGTTGAATTTGCTCAACCACACAGATACTGATATATCCTATACAATGCTCTCAGATAGGCGACTGGTTACATTTGCATAAATATAAAACACAAACAACTAAACACTAGATATATGTATGAAATGTCATTATACAATATGTATAGTGACGTTTAATTTATTCTGTATGTATCAACAGAATGTAAATATCTGAACATATTATGCAAAGGTGGGTGGAAAACCGCCACAGCAAACTGCAAAATTTTGCCCCCACCATCCAAAAGTTGAACTTTTCAATATATCAACGTATGAAACTATAAACATTTAAGTTCAGCATACTAACCATTGGACTACGGCGGTGGAAACTCACTTTAAAGTTGCTACATAAACGCTACAATGTAGCTGTATTTCTTTCTTATCATCTTAATGTTGTTCATTTTGGAATCTCTCAACTACACAACTGAACAAAAGGTTATAGGCAATCCGTCGAACCGTTTGAAGTTAGCTGTAAAAGGTTATTAAATTCTCTGGGACATCTAAACCCATTAAAGTATTCATATAGGACCATGTACATTTTTCTGTCCAAATTTGTTTCTTTAGTCATTATTGGCTTCACGTTTAGCAAGCTGATCTATAAAAACGATACTTTCATATTAACAAAATGTGTTAACATATCACCTTACCCGCCAACAGTATTACATAATTGTTTCTTCTGACCAATAGGTTTTAGAATCCCGATATTGCTAAACTGCTAGAAAGTGCTAACCAAGTTGATGTTAATTAACATAAACATACATCAACTAGCTTTATAACTGACGTCGTGACTAATCTAATAAAACTTGATAGTAGTTTGCCAATTCGTAATTGCTGTAGACTTATAAGCTCCTGCATATCGATGGGTCAGCCCACACAGTAGTCTTCATACAAGAATCTCACATTGAGTGTTTGCACATACTCAAATGATATCACTTAAACATAAGAAGGAAAAGTGCCAAAATTGATTGAATATTTTCATAAGCATACTTTTGTGAGTAACTAAAAGCAGTGACAATCCAATCTTCAGTATTTTTGTTGATACGGAGGTCAGGCCAACAATGGAAACCAAACTTCCTCAACGAGATTGTTCACTTATCTTTAGTAGTCTGTAAATAATTGGAAATGCAAAAATATAGTCATACGGTGTATAACATTCGTACGTACCTCTTGTCAAAGCAATAAAATATATCTATATACTAAATAAACAGCTTACATCATTACATTTAAATAATAATTTACGGAAGGGGAATTCCAACAGTTAATCATAGATAAGAATATAAATTTAAATGTTTAGAAAGACGTTGTTATCAGAGCCAAACACACGACAGATATTAAGATAACAAAATTGACGCTGTGTCGTGAGCATGTTAATGAAAATTTTTAATTATATAATGGATGTAACACTTTCGTAAAAAATGTCAAAAATATTTGTTTTCGTCATCGTGTCGCTTGTTACAGCTAGTAAGTTAGATTCTCTTTTTTTTTACTTAAAATAACATTTTTTGTATTATATTGACAGAATGGAAATACTATTGTGATAAGACAAATTCAGGATTAATGAAAGATAACTAGTATAGATTGATCTAAAAAATCCGAACCTTGAGAAATATGTAGTTTGTAAAATCTTCGAACAGCTTTTTAGTTCTATTTTATTTCTTTGCGTTTTTTATTGTTTGTTTGTTGGTTGGTTGGTTGGTTTAACGCCGTAGAAACACATTCTATAGGTCATATAACCGCGGTCAGTCAACCTACTCACTCATCCAGGAAAGGCTAAATCTCTGAATTAAGGTATTATCCAACTGCTAAGCGCATACTTTCGTCAGTGACTGACAACTGCCCTACATAATTAAACATCATTGGTATGAGGGAGAATGACCGTAGAAATAATTTCATGACCAAGCTCCACGAAAGAATGCCCCGCCCGGGAATCTAACCCACAACCCTTGATTAGTAGACGTGCGTTTTACCAACAGAGATAGCCGGGCGGCTAGTCTATCCTTTGGCCCGAAGGCCATTATGGACTCAAGGGTGATTATCGCATAATGGCGAGTAGCAACTAATCATTAACGTATTTAATACGTTTGTTCAGAACCCGGTTTCGAATTTTAAGTAAACTTAGAACAATTTATTTAGGGACCATGTCCAACTTTTAGACCCATACATAATCCCAAGTCGATATTCGGTTTTCAATAGAAAAGTATAGGGAAAATTCTTTGAACGGTCATAACTCTTTTAATTTTAAAGATATCAATTTTGTGCAAATGATGCAAAAAAGTTTAAACTTTCTTCTTTCATTTGATTGTTTTTTAATTTTTTGTAAAATTGTAAAGTTTTGGTCTCTTTTAAGGTTTTATTTGATTACTCACGTTACTATTAACAAAGAAGAGAAATAAATATCCATGCTGATATAAGTTGAAAAATAAAGCCTTTCCGGTTCTTTGATCAAATTTGTGCAAATGACATGAAAAAGCCGTATGTTTCTAGTTTTCGGAGCACTTTTTAAATTCAAAATATCTTAATTAAGTTTTGGTCCCATTTGCACTTTTTTCCAAAAGTCTTGCATTTTTTAAGTATTTTTTTCTTAAATTTATAGTGTGCGCTATCGGATTTATGGACCCCTGGTGTGATTGTATGATACACTGTGCATAGCAAGGCACAGCGGGTACACTTTTATGACAGGATTATCTTCCTGTCTCTGTTTTATTGATAACTATTTGTATATATACATGTAGTTGTATCTGTCAAATGATGTTGTAATAAAGGTTCGGAAATAATTATAATGAAAGTGTTAAGACTCTAGGCAAGTTAGAAAATACATACATGTAATTTATCTATTTATTCAAAGAATTATTGTTCGGGAAGAAATACTTGACTTTACGTATTACTGAAACAGTATCACAAATATATTACTTTATTCTTGCGGCATAAGGATAAATGAAATATATCAATTGTTTTTAGTTTACCTCTACCACTATATTTATAAAAAAGTTATTTCATTGAACTAGTAATTTAATAGTTTACAAATCATTGTAGAACGATTGTATTAAAAGGCGAAATATTGAAATAAATAAAACTGTTATACAAATTAAAGCATTGGGCATTTTAGTCCAAGTAAAATAAAGCGGCAGACGAAACAAAAGAATATTTATTGGCGGCTTAACGATAACGAGATTTGAATATTGTTTTTAAACTATTCAATTAAATTTAAAGCTTTTAAAACAATAAATATAAGGCATATCTAAATTAACGGATGGGCAATTAATAAATTCATATGGTAGGTGGGTACATAATTCTCATTTCTAACATAATTTGAACATCAAAAAATTATTTCAATCATCATTCTTGTTTTATCTGACTGTATTGTATACAAAATGTCCCCTTAAAAGTTGTGAAACATTTATCTGTTAATTTACACTTATAAAACAATATAAAACAAATGTCTACAACGGATTTAATTAATCCCCTGATATGACTTGAACTCGTGACCTATGATCCTTATCTTATCTCATCAATCACAACATGGGGTTACGGCTTGTAGATTATATCATCGCAAAACAGACGTATCTACAATTAGAGCTGTATGGCTGTATCATAAAGCGAAAATCTTGATGGGTCTTTAAGTTGGGTGTGGAATAAATCACTTGCGAAATTTCCATGGACGAATCACTTCTTTGATGAAGTTATGTGACAATGACGTAAATATATATTGTAAACTTTGTTGTCAAATGGCAGTCGTTTTAAGTGCGTTCGTAGGATTCGTCGTTTAACAAATTTACTTTTATTTGTCCTGGATCAAAACGATATTATCAGGGGACTGGAACGTACTAGTGTATATGTGTTATTCAAACTTTTAATTGACGATATGGATTTAAGAATTATGTCGGGAAACACACACATGCAGCGGCGCTGAAGGAATGTGTCATTGATTTCCCAAAAATGGCATGGTTGTTGATGATGATTTTTAGAAGCCAGTTCCATTATATTTAATTTATGCATGGCTTGGCTTTGGTAAAATAGTAGTCAACCTATGCATTTATGTACAATGGCTGGATATTCGTCAAATTAAACACAGAATGGAATTGAATTGAGTGAAAATTGAGTTTGGTATTTACAGCGTCAACGGTTGAGTTTCTGTTGAATTTGAAGGATGAAGTTAGTGATTCAAAGAATTATAATGAAATTATTTGTAAAATCTCGTATTAGGCTATTTTGTGTATCATATTTTTGTTGAATTTGTCTGTCTAAATCTAAAATTCTGTTTGACAAAGACTCAAGAATTCTTTCGGCCGTGATGTTTGAATCATCTGCCACTTAATGACGCAAACGATGCGCGTTCGCGCATTCATAATAGGCGAGTTGCATAATGCATAATAGGCGAGTTGTAGGCGGCCGAAATCGCATAATACGAGGAAAAGTCGCGTAATGGCTTTGTGGACCGGTCAAATCTGTTACTATTTATAGTAACAAACGTATCAATGCATTATTATTGCATAGGTTATGCGATTACTTGCTTATTCACATAACCTTTTTTATTGTTATTAAGCAGATAAGCCGTTTAATATATAAGTATATGTTATGATAATTTTTTTTTCAACACTTAAATAAAAGAAAATAAACATGTTTATGAGCATAACTTATCGATGAATGTCTTAATATAACTTTTGGTATTACTAAGTACAGTAGAGACAATACTTTGTATACGTAAATTGTTAGCGATGGGTTTTGGCGCAATTAGTACTTCTTTAATAATACTAAATTTATTTCTAACACATCAGTATCCGATTTTACCTTACATATACTCTTTGTGGTTAGGTCATTTTGAAACATACATAATTTTCATTACACTAATAATTATATTTTTATACAGAACATTTTTAACGCCTTTATTTTTCAACCATTTTTTTAACATACATATCTTTAAATATATATTATTGCAACGTTCGTCATGCCATATCGGACATAATACGAAAATATGTTTACTCTAATCGAGTCAAATCTATAAAATGTGACACTTTGTCATATTTTAGCCACTGCTTTATTGTTTGGTGAAGAACTGATGCCACTTACTAACAGCAGTTCAGCTTGTTACGGACCCGGCACACATGGCTTATTCCGACCTTCCTGTTCGGACGGCTCTGTGATGGCGATGGATCGTCTTATGATTGGAGCTAAACTGATAAGTAATAAATGTCCAAGGGCTGTACAAAACGACTTAAGCGGGGTTCTTGTAGATGCTTATAACAATAGTATTCCATTAAACTATGACTGTTGTTTTCCTGAAGTAAATAAGACGGATCTTGAGAGATGTACCTACGAATATAACTATTATAACACGTAAGTTTTATTTATTTCGTTTTTCCATGTTTATATAAGTAAATGCATAATAATGTGGTAGGTTCTTTCTAACAAAAACAAATGTTGCGATGGCAATCATCGTCTGTGTCTCTCATTTGTCATGGAATGCTCAATGGAGTCATTATACAGTGCTATTAGCACGAGTTAGAACTCGGAGTTCTGAGTTGGGTTTCCGGAATCTTAGGTTAAATAATTACATAAAAATCGGTATATATAATTTATATATTTTCCTTCTTTTAGAAAAACGTTTTAAAGGTAAGTCAGTTATATTTGGATAAAGAAAAAGGCCGTCCTATATAACCGAATAAAACGTGTTGATAAAACTTAAATTAATTGAAAAGGGAACGTTAGAATATCATACTAATTAATATTTCTTTATTAATTTTCTTTTCTTGATAGTCTTTGCCATAAAACATTTTAAAGGTCCTTGATGATATTATGTAGTAGTTGCTTTTAGAAGATGATAATATTATTTATAGATTATAATTTATTTACTGTTTTACTAGGTCAAATGCAGAGTATCTAAGGAAATGTTTAGGGAAAACAAAGTGTGATTCAGATATGCATGTATCCTGGGCTCCTAGACATCCAAGCTGTTCTAAAGACCATATGGACGACTCCAATTACATGTATATGGAATACTCTTGTATCAATAGTATGTTCAGATATACTTATAAAATATCTCTGCATATCCATTAAGGGTGTAATGATTTACCGATAAACTTGTTAATATTGCAATACGAATTCTGACGGTTGTTTTCGTTTTTTCCTACACCAGTTTTTTTTTTGGTTATTAGCCATATTGATTGCTTTTATCTGAATCTGATATTTAAATGTAGAAATGAGTGTTAAAGACTTATTGAAACTTGAAATAATCTTATCATTCTATACAAGATTCAACATTTGTTCAAATAAAATGGTATAATTTTTCGAAAGACTGTACCAAATAAGCATTGTCTAACATATATTCCATTTTACACCAATCGTTCAAATATTGGTATAAGAGATTATTTGAAAATACACATATGTGTGTGTAATGTTGATTTAGTTAATACAATGCATTGTTACACCCTTAATATATATCCTACTGTAGGCTGGTAATTTTTTATTTATACATGTTCTTTATCTCTAAATTTTAAAAGATCACGTTTTATGTAAACTATGATTTTATGTGTGGCATATGTGCTAACCCTAGTATGGCATTTACTCTATTTGCTTACATTTGAGTGAAATGATAAGTCATTAAAATCCAAATGTTTTTGTTTCAGTAATGTATGCTTCAAACTAAATGATCACAATAGCTTTATTAAATGCGATTTAATATCATTAGCTATATTTAATAAAACAATGTACAGCAGTTATATAATAGTGGCAGTGAACTTAAGTTTGACTTGTAGAACGTTATGACTTAGTTTATGCTTAAGCTTGCTTAAACAGTTGATATTGTTATAACGACTTTATACAAATAATAATACAGACATCGGCAATATTAAATGCAAAATAATTCTATGAAATAGCAGGTTTTATAACATGCTTTTCTCCAGTTATTATTCGTCATTTCTTTACAGAAACAACAATCGAGAATATTTGTTCCAACTTCACGAAATCAAACATACCAGGGAAACCAATATATCTACAGTCCAATGGATACCCAGCCAGTAAAATATCTATATATGTCCAATGTGTCTGTCATGTGACCTTTAACGTTCCTAGTTTGTTTATAACACTCATAGATGTTAGATTGAATGGAAGCCAAGAGTTGAATATCACCGGAGAGAATTTATCTATATTAGCATCCACCAACCAACCTGGCTATAACAGAACTTACTTGGAACTTAAGACTCCATTTTCAATTACTTTCAATAATGGTGGCATTGAAAATGAAGGTTACTTATGGATAGGTCTAGGAGGTAATGTCGATTAGCTTGTCTATCATTTTGTTAACTTATGCAGTTTTGTTTTGATCACTGTAACGTGGTAGATATTTGTTAATTATAAGATCACTGAAACATGACTTTTTTCATTACTCTTGCTCGAACAATTACGATGTTCAGCTGGTAAGTTCTAAGTGGTACACAATGAGTTGATTTCAAAAAGTAGAAAAACAATTGTGTTGTGATACAAACAATTTGCAAATGACTTTACTGTGTAGTTATGGAGTAAACAATAATTCTTCGTAATTATACAAATTAAACATGAAATAGGTAATAGGAACTAACTTAATTCAGCTGACTGATGCATACCTTTGACAAATAATTATTACATGTATTTATAATTAAAAGTGAGAATGCATATATCATATTGACTATTCAACGCTTGTTATAGTTAGTTCTTATGACTATCAATAATTAGACATCTAACCACAATACATTTTTTTCAGCAAATCTGTCAAACTACGGGATCAATACGTCTTGCGAGGCGATTTTTAAACCTGGTGTAACTCCTCCTAACACAACAACTGCTGCTCCACAAACCATTACAACTCCTGACCCAGGTACTGATGACAAACAAAACATTACAACTCCTGACCCAGGTACTGATGACAAACAAAACATTACAACTCCTGACCCAGGAACTGATGGCAAACAAAACATTACAACTCATGATCCGGGTACTGATGACAAACAAACCATTACAACACCTGATCCAGGTACTGATGGCAAACAAAACATTACAACCCCTGACCCTGGAATGGATGGCCAACAAAACATTACAACTTCTGACCCTGGAACGGATGACCAACAAACCATTACAACACCTAACACAACAACTGCTGCTCCACCAAACATTACAACTCCTAAAATAACAACTGTTGCCCCACAAACCTCAGAACCACCCAGTTATACAGGAACTCCTGAACGACAAACTAAGGATAAACCTGGTTCATCAATGGTACCAATTATTGTGCCTATAATAATAATAATAATAATTATCATAATTGTTATAATTATATGTGCTTGTACTGGATGGAAACCATGCACAGGAGGCAGTGGTTCGGGTAGCGACGAGGAAAAATGTAATGGTTCAAACGGAGCCGGCGGTTCAGGAGGTGGTGGGCCTGGAAGTAGCGGATGTTGTTGTGGTGGTTCTGGCAGTGGTTGTGGTATATGTTGCGGTGGGGCTGGAGGAGGTGGTGGTATATGTTGCGGTTGTGGCTCAGGAAGTGGAGGTTTTGGTATATGTTGCGGCGGAGCCGGAAGTGGTAGTGGTATATGTTGCAGTGGGACCGGAAGTTGTTGGAATATATGCTGTGGTGGTTCCGGAAGTAATTGTTTATGCTGTGCCGGATCAGAAGGTGTTGATCTATGTTGTGGATGTTCTGGTGGGGAGTCCTCAGGATGTCTATCTTGTGGCCGATGTTGTGATTGTTGTTGTGTAGATGGTGAAGATTCGGAATCAAAAACTTGTCTATGGTGGCTACGATGTTTATGTAATATCTTCAAAAGATGTTGTCAAGCTTTAAAAGTGGTAAGTTTACTTGACCAATGTGCCACTGTAAATAATGCATTTTAACATAAACAACAACTACAAAACAGAATGTGTGCAATTATTTTTGATTGAATTTATTTTGTAATCAGAATTGTAACTTTTACATTTTAAGCATTTCATAATTGTTAAGTTTCTCTCTAATTAAACTGTTATCAGAATTTTAATAAAACTTTAATAACCTTGAACCTAGGCATAAAAGTATTCCTATACTGCAAGTTAACAGTTTAGCAGAACACTCATCAAATTATACATTTCGAAAGTACTCCTGATATTTTATTAACCAGACGTGCGTTCCGTCAACAAACATATAACTTATACTAAAATACGATAATATTTATTTACAGCATCCAGATGAAGACACCGACTCGCAAGCAGAAATTAAATTGTCAGTATCTTCGAACAATGATGATAATGAGAGTCGTATCTATGACGATCCGCTAGCTCGAACAATGCCACGAGACATCACCTTTTCTTTGGTTGATACTAAGTCTGAACACGATCTACCTATCCCTCTGCCTTCGATAGGAGGTTACGGTCTCGATCTCGGTTTAAATATTGATCCTTTTGACGAAGAAGGAATTTCATTCGATATAAATCTAAGAAGAGAAAGGAAGAAAAAGAGAAATAAAGAAAAGAAACACAGACGAAGAGATCGTGAGAAAATAAATGGTGAAAGTAATACTGATAACAACGCTTCTGTCCATGCAGATAATGAAAATGGTGAAGCTGGGGTTGATGCAGATGAAATGGAGGCACAGAAGAAAACGAACAAGAAAGAAAAGAAACACAGAAGAAATAATAATGATAAACTAAGTTATGATAGTGGTATTGAGGATAATGCTCACATTAACGTACAAAATGAAAATGGTGAGAATGAGGCGGATGTTGAACTTACGAAACCAAAAAAGAAAAAGAAAGAAAAGAGACACAGACGAAAAGATCGTGAAGATGAAAAACATGGTGATGATAACAATACTGCTGTCAACATAGATAATGAAAATGGTGAAATTGAGGTCGACTTTGAACTAAAAAAAGCAAAGAAAAAAAAAGAAAGGAAACACCGACGGAAGGATCGTGAAGAAATCAATGATGATAGCAATGTTGATTACAACGCAGCTGTCGACAAAGGAAATGGAAATGGCGATGCTGAAATTGATGTGGAACTGCAAAGACAAAAACGTAAAAAGAAGCATAGACGGCACAAAGGGGACGATGCTGACGCTGCAACAGACGGAAGAACTGGCGATAATGACCGAGAACTTCATGGAGAAATAGCAAATGTTTCAAGGGAAGCGCACGACGAATCTAAAACGGAAGTGAATTTTGAATTTGAAATCGATACAGGGGATAGAAGCAACAGAAAATCGAAAAAGAAGAAATCTAAAAAGAGACGTCACAAGGAAGAAAATGAAGAGGATGAACATAATGGTAATCAAATAAAGATTGGAAATAAAGAGACATACGATGATAACGAAATGAATGAACAATCGTTCGCATAGACAAATTCAGTGTTTGTCACATAGTGCATACATATAAACAATGACTTGTACGATGTAATATGTAATATGGATTATGCTATGTTTATTGCATGATGTATAGAGACAGTCAGAAACATTTGATATTTCTGCCTGAAAGCGAAATTCCGGACACAGTTAAACTTTGAACTTTTGAAATTGATCGTAGACTGTGCAAATTTCAGAATGTGTTGTTAAATTGTAATTTTATATTTGAACATATGATCTGACTGTGATAGTACGCTAATTTTATGCTAGTCAGATTCATTATAAGTATGTATTCTATACATGTAACATCAACCCAGGTATACATGGCCGATAGACGATGTGTAGGATTTAAAATATAGTGTCGTCCCTAAATTAACAATATTCGAAACCCTAACGGACTTTTTTACCCTTCAATGAAAATGTTTATGGAAAAGTCGTTGGTCTTGGAAAAAGTTAATGAGTACTGGTCGTGGACAAATGTCCAGGAAAATTAGGTAAGGTGGGCTGACCGCCATTATATGTCCATACTTTGTGTTTTAACGGCGTTAAATTCAAAATCAAATCATACTATGAATAAAATCTATATATTGATACATATTCCCATATTGTCGCAATGTTTTCTGCCATTACGCACATTCAATGCATGTATATATTTTTTTAGTTTTCAATATATTGTTTCCTCGCAATAAAAAGCTGCTAAAATGCATTTTATGAACTTATATCTATCATCAAAGGTTAATTAAGTTAATGCAAAAAGAGCATACGATTTCATTATTTACTTGAAGGAATAAAAACAACGATAACATACATGTACACAGGAGAAGCTCTTGAGCTACTCGTTTTCAGATTTGGATATCCTCTGATATTTAAAATATATGGAGAAGTTTCCGGCCTTGTGAAATGGTAGGTGAGTACTGGTTATAGACAATGGTCCAGGAAAGCTAGGTTAGGTGCGCTGGACGCCGTAAAATGACCTAAATTGTGTTGACACGGCGTTAACTCCAATAAATAAATTTAAAAAATATTTAAAATATATTTTGTCAATGTCTCTAAATATGTCACAAATCTGAATTTTCTAAACCAAACTAACCTACAGTTTGTAAGAAAACGAAATAAAATGACAAGCGAGGTAGTTTTCTACACGTGAAATAATCATAGTCTGCAGTAACTGTTGTAGATCAATTTGCACTAAAAGTGTCATTATCAGAGAACTGCTTTACTGCCTTCAAAATGTTTCTTTAAATTTCAGAAGTTTTAGACAAGTCGATAATAAAGGTGAAATTTGAGAGCGAGTAACTTTAAGAAATTCTTCGTACAGCTTTCAAATTATCATTTAATTTAGCTTCAAACAATTGTTCCACAACCAATGTATTCGCTGACTAATTAGCTGGTTCTAGTTTTACTGCTTTTGTTGTAATTTCAACTGAGCACTCGAAACCTTCTGTTTGACAGTGCACGTTTTCACAAAAAAATCTTACGAAAAAGGTCAACGTAAGTCAATTGCATATATGTTGTAGTTCCAAGTCAGGAGGATAATAAATATAACTATAATATTCTATTCAAAAGATATACAATATTCTACATTATTCAATAATAGTTGGATTTGATACGCCAAACATGACCGCATTATTAATGTTTCTTGCTAGTGACATACGATGATATATATCGTAAGCTTTTTTTTGTGAAAACCGCCAATAGACGTAAATTACTCCTAAATAGGAATACTTAAACAGATTGCAATGAGACATTTTTTCATGCAATTTACTGGTAATCTACGACAGAAGCCATGCTTAACTAGTTCCTAGGACTAAGTGTATATCCGTTTACCCACAAACGGTTGCCCTTCAACCAAGAGCAATGAACCGTTCAATACACGGAGGAAAGTGAAACTCATTGTAAAATCTCCAGAGGATAGAACCTACTGCAACAGGTATCGCCGAAACCGAAAAAGACCCTGCCATCCGCAGCATCAAGACCACTATAAATAATATAAATTCAATCGAATTCATAGTTGGTCAGTTACACAATGAGCATAGACAAAATGATTAAATTGGTTTGGTTATTTCTACCGTTCAATTCATCACGTTCTTTATACGTGTACATGTACAATCCTTTCATTAAATTATTATATAAATCATCTACTGAACGTTTGTTATTGCACCAAGTAGATTTTGTATGAACATTGATAACAATGCACCGAGTATACCTAATATATCACAACTGAACTTGCACGTTCTCAGTACATGTAAGTTATAATTAAAAAAACCTGCCAGTAATAACAATCATTCACAATAGTTTATGACTTCGATCAAGTATATTCGTACTAAGCTGTGCTTTGTTATATGTAAGTATGATGTACTTGACTCAAATTGTCATGTCTTAGCAACCAATGGTGACAAAGCATAATTATATGTACATAGATAATAAGCTTTATGCTGATTGTTTAAGGACAAAAAACCCCCTTAAGTTTAAACTTTAAATATATCCAAATATATACCTACTAAAATGAAATTGTAAAAAGCATATTCAATTTTAAAGTCGAGCCGATATGATTTCCCCTCTTTATTGAAATCACCTTAAAGCAGTTGAGCATTGTAGTACCCATTAACAACTGGGTATAGTGAAACAATCGTCGGTAAATGTCTTGCTCGAGAAAATTAACAGTGCCCCTAGTGGGATTTGAACCTGGAACTACTTGATCCCAAAGTATGCGTCCTGCCAATAAATCACTGCGCCTACATATTGCATTAAATAAAAGTAGTAGGTTAATGTCTTATTATGATTACAGACAATTAAACTCTGGAAAGGGTATGACACAATATTTTTGCTTTTAGTTCACATGTGACATAGTCACAGGGTGAGATTTTGTGCTCGCCTTGTGTACGTCGTTCGTCCGTTCACATTTGTTTCTCTAGGGATCACATTTTTGTCTCAATTATCACCAAACTTGGTTAGGATGCTTTGTTTGTTTGTTTGTTTGGGTTTTACGGCGCACCAACACAGAAAGGTCATATCGCGCCGAAAGCAATTAATGATACTATTAATTCAAAAGAAATTGATGAAGTATCGCATATGATGGTACAGACTCAAAAAGTTCTTTAAGTGAGTTAACTTTAGAATGTTTGTCACGGATGTATTTAAGATCCTTACAGTCAAGAAGAACGTGCTTTACATTGAAATGCTCGTCACATGGTATACACTTAGGCACTTCCTCTTTTTTGAGAAGGTATGAATGTGTGAATCTGGTATGACCAATTCTACATCGCGTGATCACTATTTGGTCTCGGCGATTAGAAAATATTATTGACGAAGATCAGGATGCTTTTCTTGGTAATTGCTTGAATACAGTCGTAATGAGTCATCTTGGCTGAAAACTAAGTCACAGATGCTAAAAATAGAAAAATCTCATTAACAAACTTGAGGCAACTTTTCTTATCGAAATATATAAATTGATTCGAAAGTTGTTTGGGTGTTTTTTGTCATGTATGTGTCAATGGAATCAAAACCTAGTCAAATTGGTTTGAATGTTCACTCAAGTGAGCGATAAAGAGCCAACACGTCCCTTTTGTTTACATTTCATTTACATTCCCTGATAATATTATATAGTTTTTCAATCTTTGGAACCATCTAGTTAACATCTAATCAATAAACAAATAAACAATAGCATTATATTGAGACGAAGTATTTTGTATGAATCAAGACTGTGATTTTATGAAGTAGTTACCTTCAAATGAGACAAAATTACTTTCCAAAAGAAGGTGTAAGTAATTCGTCAGTCGGGTAATCACATTTTTCAGTCGCCCAGCTAGTGCAGTTGTTACATGTAGCACACAAATTTATGATTGCAAGGTCTTTGGTTCGAATCCCGGTATGGCACACAGGGCACAAAATCTATCCTACAGCTGATTTTAAATCATGTTGGGCAGTTGTAACTCACTGTCATTCACCTAGTAAGTTGTTAATAGCTAAATCCAGGACTTTAACCTTCGAATACCGTAGGTTGATGGGTTGACTGACCGCCATTATATGACCTCGTATACAATGTATTGTTCCATCGTTCAAAACAACACTAAAACAACTTCCACATTCACTTTTTTTACTTAGTCATAGAGTGAAAACTTGACTGCATTACTTCAAGATTGTTAAAACATGTTTGTGCAAATAATATAATTTAAGACAAAGACACTCCAAGCGGATTTTTAAATTGTCTCAAATATCATTTTTGTAACATCAAATTTACAGACCACTTGTTTAGAACGATGGTTATGTATTTAACACTTCTTTTGTAGAACTAGTATGCTAAATAGTTGATGTTTTGATCATTCGTACTCGAAGAAATGCATTTTGGAATTAAAGGTGTTTCGAATACCTCAATAGAGAAATCCGGTTTGCAACCACTTAAAGAGATAGTGCTAAGCACTAAGGTTTATACAAATGTATATAACTAGTTAGCTGAAGAATTGTTATTTGAACAATGACAGATGACCGATTTCTAAAAAGTAATGTAATGCAATATGTTACCGTAGTAATGCATTTTGGAGGTACTTTGCTTACCTCTATCAAGTATGGCGGTTGACAGCCACTCGGAGAGATAGCGCTTATATTATATAACACTCGGATAAAAGTTTTAGTCCATATTTTATGTTCAGGGACAGTGTGTAGGAGGACTGACCGCCGCGGTATGACATAACTGAAGCGCTGACTTGCCTTTATTCACAATATAAAACACAAGTTTGAAAAGATATTAGTGGGAACGTTTTATTCGCTGCATTTGAAAGGAATGGGTTTGCACATATAACATATCACATATGTTACATACAGTTTGTAACAAAAGAATGAAACAATGGAAGTATTATGTTGATCGTTATCATGACTACAACAGATACACGGATACGTCTGATTCACAAACAACTACTTCGCTCACTCATATCAAACATGCAAGTATAACGGTACCTTTTAAATTTGAAAAAATGTAAGCAAATATAATCAGGAACAGCATCAATAAAAAAGACATACCTTCCAGTCAGCCAAAAAGCAAAGAGGGAGAGAGAGAAAGGGGTTTATTGACACAACATTGGGGTCGACGTCACCATGATATTAATGAATATCACCATCTTCTTAGTATAACCAATACTTTTTCTGAACCATTTTACCACACACCATAACAGGATCAGGTACAGTTCAATTTTTAATGGAAAAGATACTTTAAGTGGATCACAAAGTACATGTATAATAACGTATTCAAACCATGTATTAGGTAGCATTATTTGATTGAATATAAAATATTATCAATATATAATATGTTTCTTATTGTTTACTTAAAGTTTTACGACGTTTCGCCATTCGCAGCTTCTTCGGGTTGTGTTAGCAGCATTATTTTGAAACGCATGGTTATTAAATTGGAATAAGTTACTTCCGCATTCACTGTTCAATACAGCTACACAATTACGTACTTGACCAAAATGTAAATTCTCCTTAAGATTTTCATAGGTTATATTACAACGGTGAAATTATGTGTTTGTACAAATGTAATATTAGTTGATATGTGATTATACATTTTAATGTACTTAAATGACACTTTATGTACTTTAATAGCATTTTAATTGCACCAGATTTATAGACTCTTGCAGTATAAAGTTCTGTTTTGAATCTACTATGGGCCAGATGTTTGATGGCTGTAAATCAAGACATAAATAAGGCGGCTATAGATTTTTAGGGCATGCACGTGCATTCTAGATAATGCATTGTGATTAGACATTAATGCGCATATTTGATTTTACAATATAAATTTTTATTACAATGTAAAGTATTTCATACGCATAGTAATGCGTTCTGATTTGGTATTAATGCGAATATTTGATTTTACAAGAAAACACAAAACACAGCTTTATGTTTACAAGAAAAATCAAGAACGTATTATTTACTGGGCAACTAATACTTACGATTAACTATGCTACAAAGAAAACGATTTCATTAATGCCTGCAGTCATAACAGATACGAATGTTCCAATAAACTCATAATATTTTAGTTTATATTTATACCCATTTAACCATAAATCGAACAGGCAATATGTATGAGTTGTTATCTTGAAATTTGCGATTAGCTGTCAATTGGGATGACGTCACAATAACATAAGGTGAGTGAGGACCATTGCTTTTGTCAACCAGATAAAGTATCTACAGTTCATAAATGTGAATAAATTGGTGAATTTGGCAAATTATACTTAAATGATGTGGCTATTTCAGTGTTCTCTTATTTCATTACTACTTGGCTGAGATGTAGCCTTACCAACGTATTTCCTGTGTGGCTGTCTTTTTAGCCACTTACATCTCCATGCCAGTTACCATTGTAACTGCAGCTGAACATATTGAACAAAATGCAACTTAATATGCTCTTTTTCATACTAAATATGCATCTCTTTCATATATTTTTTTTCAAATATGTAATATAAAGTGCTAGTACTTTATGGAGACTGAATATACCCATATGTTATCTCGTCAGCGTTGAACGGCATTTTCATAACTCAATGACTTTTATTTATTTCTGGCGCTGAGGGGCTCTTCAATCCTTACATGTAGCAAGAAAGGGGACAGTGGAATCTAAGGTGTCATTGTCGTGTTTTTATTCGAAAAATAATGTTCTTCTCTATGACAGACGCCCCTCTAAACGACAAAAATGTAGATCGGTCCTAGAACTGGCTTTTGAATACTGGATTCCGCTTCAATTAGAGTATTCGAATATCAAAGAAGCCTTTTAAAGAATACACCAGAAGCATGCACAATCTGAACTTATATTTTAGATATTTTGATTCATGAGGTAACTATGTGCACAATGTCTTTGGTATCTTTGATAGCTCCTAAAATCAATACATCTATGCCGATACTTCCTGATTGGGTTTATCAGTTTAATGTATAATACATTATTTTGTAGTCATAAATAAATAGATAAGTGTGGGTTGTATGGAGCCCCTAAAGTGACATTATCTATTCTATTTTCGCGGTTATTTTGTTTAAATGCAATATTATTATTTCGTTTTTACAACATATTACATGTCCTTGGTTTTCACACAATATGGCATGTAAATAATTATTTAGTTCAAACGAAACATTTTTTACGAAATATGATTACGTTTTTCGCAATATTTGTTCCGTTTATAATTATTTTGAGAAATAATATTACATTGTTATTATGAAAAATAAAAAAATCTCGTTAAAATGAAATATTATTTCGTTAAACGAAAAAAATATGACGGTTAAATGAAATGCTCGTAAAAAACGTACATGCATTTTACCATGTCGTGTCCTGGGCTCCGTAAGGTTGAGCACATGAGCAACTCGCTTATCTGGTCTCTTAAGTTATCAAATATATCTACACTTACTGATTTTTACTTGATTTGTGACATGTATACATATTTTAAGGACCAATACAAAGTAGCTGATAACAAAAAGGCATTAAGAATTAGTTCTTTTTATCATGGTCTATATTTCAAATAAAGGATATAATAATGGACATTTAGACCATTTTTATATTCATGACTATGTTAATGAGATAATCTAAAGTTATGCAAACGTTTCTAATGTACTTTAATGGAATTGTGATAATCAATAAATGGACATATTTCTATACAGAACGATCTTTTTAATTTAGATTAAATAGAAATTGGTTACAAAATGTGGGGCTTTAAATCCATCGTTACGTATTGAATGTTGATTACAGCATATTTTTGCAAGAATATTTGAGGCGGACTATATAAGAACGGTATGCATGTTTACAGAGTGACAACTGTTTTACTCGGATTGATGATATGTTGCCAGGCAACAGGTACGTTAAAAAGTTTCTTTATTGCTTTAAGTTTGTGAACATTCTTTTCACTTCATACCATCAATCTAGAATGGGCATTGGCGGGATAAAAGATATAATGGTCTCTACCCTGTACACTCAATTTGATTTCGCAGTCTCCATGAAACCATTTTTCGCGATGGCGGGCAAATATTCCAAAATTCAAGAGACGCGCAAACTACTTGAATGTCGTTAATTAGATTCTTTGTAGCGATTCGGCCTTCACTAGAACAATTTTCTAACCGGTAGTTTAAACAAAATATTAAAGCGGTTGCAAATATTTATATCGTTTACACAAGTGACTAAGCCCATTGTCTTATCAAAATTGTGATAACCTAAGCAACCAAAATGGCTGCCTCAAGTGCATGTTTGTTTTAATCAATAATATAAGACCAATGCATACATGTATATCAGTACATGATTTATCTATTGTTAATAGCAGTTAAAAGGTGCAATAAAAATATTTTTCAGTTTTACTCATTGTTACAATACATCTTGAAATGAAACATAATGTCGATAGTGTGTTTGATTTATTAGGGTTGTTTCTGATAAGATGTGTGAAGTGTATAATGATTTAATATCTATTTAAATGTTTACCTTAAGTACAGAGGTAGTCCGTTTAAATATATCTAATTCAAATATTTAAATTTGGACCGGACCGGTAAGTTCACTCAGAGGCGCGCTGATGGTCGCTCTGGTTGTGTCTGATTCGGTTTGATTCTGGAAGGAGTCACGTAAACCCGTTGTTCTATTGTGGAGTATAACTGTACTTTCTTAAGTCAAAGATCCTACCACTGTATTTAATATGGTTATTAAACTTCAACTTAAACTTAAAACTTAAACTTGTTTTATTTTCTTAAACGCCTATTTCTACGTTAAAAAACATATTCAATGGCGTTTTACAATTACAACACATTTTAAACATAGTTACAATGTATACATGATTAATTATTGACTATTAACTCTTTGAAATAAATGGTTTTTTAGTCTTTTTTTGAATACATCTATAGAACTACATTGTCTCAACCCGAGAGGTAGATCGTTCCAAAGCTGTGGACCTGCTGTCTGAAACCCTCTGTCATTAAATGTTTTCTACTGTTATGAGGAACTTCATAGCACCCTACTGACGATGCTGAGTTCCTTAGTGTTCGTGTGGAAGTCTTAGTGGACAGGAGTTCCATCAGATACCCAGGAGCGTTTCCAACTGAGCAGTTATACATATATGTCAATATTTTAAATTTAATTCTTTGTTTTACTGGTTATTGTTAGCTTCTGGTGAAGATATTTAGTACTAGCAACAAAATTATATCCACAAGCCTTTAATACCTATATAATGCGCTGTTACGCGTTAAACCCAACAAAAAGCATCTCTAGAGAGGGCAATATGGTCGATTGGTCACTGATATATACCTCAACAACTTTTTAAGAACAGCAGAATGCAAACATAAAATCAAACTAGATATTGAAGTAAATACAATCATGGGACGCTGAGATAAAATTAAAGTTAGCCTAAGATGCAAAGAGAATACCAGCAGGACTTTCGCGTTCAAAAAGAAACATCAAAATTCTGGAAAGAATCAGTGTCATTATAATCTGTAATTACAGTGTAAGTGCATACAAACATAGCTTAGTTGTCCGTACACTAGGTAATACCTTTTTACCCGGCATTACATTGTTTTCTTATGTTTTCCAGTACATGCTATATTGTTATTTTTCAGGTGATAAAATACCATTCCCAGAAGCAATAGAACGCGATGATCCAAGTAGCTTTTCTTGTTTTGGATGCAACAATAATTGGAGAACATCATGTGCGAACAAAGCGAACACAGTCATTGGTATTCAAGCTTTAAAGGTTGGGACTAAACCAAAAGATCTTGGTTGCCCGGAGTCAATACGCATTGATCATGATAACCAATGTGTAAATAAAACATGCTGTTCACCAGATGCCACTAATGACTGTATTAGTTACTATGAGTATACTGAGTAAGTTTTTATTTCTCTACAAAAATCTCTATGTATCTATAGAGGAAGCGACGAAATTTGACGACTTCTTTGTTAGGTCGAACTTAATTTCAATAATTAAGCTCAAAAACATATTTTATAGAGTGGCACAGCCATGAGTGTCATTTTCTGAGCTAACGAGTTTTTCTTAAATCTGACGTCGTTGTATTTTTTGTTCGCTATTACTTTAATTGCTGTAGGTCCGTATGTACATCTGATGTCTAGATTTTGTTCTTGGTATACATTTTCTGATTTTATACATATTAGAAGAAGAACTGTACATTTACACACTTAGTATAGATATATATTGTATATAGTGTGTTGGTCTTTGTTGTGCTTTGTCGTATTTAATGAGTTGAGAAAAGGCAACAGTCACTATGGTGTTACTTACTATGCTATAGTATTGTTGGGAACAGTCAAAATGTTGGCCCGTTGTGGGCAAGTGTTTTGAACTATTCCATTAGGTCGTATGCCGAGTACAACTGTTTAAACACTATTACCAACACTGAGTGAGTGACAACAGTTTGCCTGTTCCCAAACCAGATCTGAAATAACTTTTTCATTACCTGATCAATTAAAGTTTTAACATTACTTACAGAAGAATAACGAACAAGAAACTAGTTTTGCATACATAAATATATAAGTTTTTTTTAAACTAAATCAATATAACAATCGTTATACTATATGTACGTAACATTGTCAACTTTTTATATGTCTGTAGGTTTTCATATACAGTAATAGTTCAAGTAACACTGTGTGACGTAAAGGCATGAACAGAAAAAAGTCGAAACAGTTTGTGAACTACATATATAGTTTTTAGAATTTCAGAAAACAGTAATAGAAATACCGAATTACATTTGTATAAGGAATCGGGTCATAATATTGCTTAAACTGATGAATGCGACCTTACTTTGGCAGCACCGTCTTTCTTCATGTACCATACTAATAAACAAACACTTATAAAAAAACTGAATATACTCAGGTTTAAATACATGTATTTCAGTGCTCAAATAGACTATAGGTTCCACAAGACATGCTCTGGTAAACCTATATGTGATAATTCAATAGAAGTTGTTAGAGCATCGACTTCCCATACCTGCTCCTACACTACTTACACGAATTACACCAACTATTTCTTTATGGAATATGCATGTGTAGATAGTAAGTCACTTTTATTATATTTATGTTCACTATATGTAGCTATCAGCAATGGTTAGCCTTTGCCATCTAGAGTTCGTATAAACCTACAAAAACATTGTTCATATAAACAAAACAATGAACTAATCCACGACTGGAGACAATAAAATATATTAATATTAATACTAACACCTTCCAACAACATGTATATGGAACTGACTTATTGTGGCACATACATAAACCCCGCAGATTTAATTACTCGATATTTGTTTGATATTGTCCGTACATAGTTAACGAATAACTATTTTATCGATACTAAATAGTGAGTAATGAGGTAATGTATGTGTCGTTGTTTGGTGTCGCATGTTATCGTAAACGAGCAATGCAAATCTCGATAATAGTTTTTTTATTATGATTTCAGAATCAAGAATGTATGATATGTGTTTAAATACAACATACCAGAGTAACGACAAAACTTTATATTTACGAACCCCCAACTTTCCGAACAATGCAACCATAGAGCAAATAACCCAATGTACATGTACGCTATCAACTGATGACAACACTGAACTAGAAGCCTATCTGATAGAGACACATTTGTCAAGCTTAGAGATGACCATTAACAATGGTAGAGACATATCAACTATTATATATGACGAACACAATACACCACGATATAATATAACACTCATCAGCTTATGGAATAACTCTACTATATCGTTAGAAAATACATCCAGTACATTGACTGGCGAAGCTAAAGTATGGCTTGGAGTCAAAGGTAAGGTATGCTTAAATCTCAGTTTAATAACTACTAACTATCGTTTCAGTCTATGCCTTCTACTGTTACAGTTTTCTGCTGCGTTTCAGTTTTGGGGGTTCTGTTCAGATTTATCTTCATTTACATGCAGCTATGTCATAGTTTTGTTGTTCAAATAACCAGTAATTGCATTCCTATGTGTTGTTATCACATGAATGTATAACTACAGCAGTAACAACAGATACTGTGAAGCACTCTAGCTAGAAACCCCATTTCGGTCTTTATGGTAATATACAGAACAATGGTACATAGTTTCCTGCATCAGTTGCCAGGAAAAAATACTGTCCATTGAAATTCACTCACTGTTGTATGTACGGGTTGTCTCCCTTTAAATATATAAAACAAAGTATTCGCAGCAAGGCGGCATTGATACTATAAACAATATCTGAGACTGATAAATCCGTTGTGGAAGCCCTTAGCCACAAGGTATTGTTTGCTATTTTCTGGGAGCTTGGAAATTGCTCTCATAAGCATAAGAGTGTGTCCACAGACCAAAGAGCCTAAAATACTGCAAGTTTATGGTCATAACATCAAATACGTTACAGAGCTGTTGAAGGGGATTGAGTGATGGACACTGTATCATGGTGACATCTACATGGTCTTATTGTGAGGTTCAATGGTACTCATATCTCATTCGGCTAAAAATCTATATCTCATATATCTTCATGCATTGATTTTTCAATTCGTAATTTTTTAACTAATTTATCAAATTTCAAATAATTTCACCCATGATGATAAGCATTGAGGAAGTAGCTGCACATTATTAGATAAGCAAGATTAGACAACTTAGTTACTTATTAAGTGTTTGGTATTAGTCCCCAACGTCTTCAAAGCAGGAGACACTTTAAAATGTAAATACCAATAAATGTTTGTATTGTCATGTTATATACAAATATACAATTAATCAATATTTGATTAAAAATAACATATCGCGGGTTTAATAAGTTAATGCTCATCACAAGCCAATCATATACGTCAGTGTTTTAGGCTTAAAAATTTGCAATACTTGGACCAACGTGCTTTTGGTTTAAAAACACATTACCCAATATTTATATAGAACATGTTCGGGCTAAGCACTCATTTTCATACGTTCCTGTGTAAATAGATTTGTCATCTAACTGATATTCCAGTTTGTTTAAGATAGCCTCAGCTAGTGCGAATTTTCTGTCAAAAACACAAATTGAAAGATAAATGAAATTTTACTTTTGTCAAAGAAAGGGACATAACTACTTACTTTGGATGATTAAATGTCAAACAATATACAATTGCAAGTCAGGTAATGACAATAATGAATACAAACAGTTAAACATATTGAAAACACAATGTACATAATTAAGATGCAGGTATTCTCCAAAGAAAGGGGGGTAACAACTTACTCCAAATGAGTTAAATTATGAAATAAGTAGCTATGTGTAATGAACTGTAATGAATTGTAACACAATGAACATAATTACGATTGTACTACAAGTATTCTTTATGAAGTTAAGTACATTCGCTAGTGCGATTTTTTGTTTTAAGATCTAGACAGCAGGATCGAACAGAGCTTGAACTTGCTTAGTTAGCATGAATGTATGAATGTTGAGAGCTCATTAAAGATGGCTTATGCGCATCCAATATCAAAATAAACCTGATTTGCTTTTATTTCCCACGTATTAAGTATAACATAATGTAGCCGATCAAAATATAATGAGTGTCAACAGACCGCAGAAAGCCAAGTTACGAGCGACTGAAAATAGCGCATTTTGACTCCCCATCAAACTACCGACATTACCCGATGCTTAATATATGCATGTGACGAGAGGTCACGAGAGGTCGCCACGGGTACGTCACGCGGTAAGCGAGAATTTCATGACAAATAAACAAAACGTTGACGGAAGAGACGTTCACCTATCGATTCTTGATAGATTATGTAAGTATTAAAGTAAAGCTAATTATTTTATTGTGTTTTCGTGATATTTCGTTTATCATAACATAATTTGTTGTCTAGTGATTTAAGAAAACTTTTTGTCGTTAATTATGCTAAAGTAAGGTGTACAAAATCGAATAATAATGCCCTTGAAGTTGAATGGAACATATTAAATTTAGTTCTTTTGCAATGATCACAGTTGTGAACGAATAAACTTGTATCACATTATTATTGAGGTTTAACATAAGTGTATCTAGTAATTGGCTTCCTAGCTGTTATGTCTGTCTGTTGCATTTAGGGTTCGTAACGAACGCATTGTAGGCCAATACTTTGTAACACATGATGCAGTGGCATGGAGAATTTTTTAACTGCTGCACATGATAAACAAACATTCTAGAGCTACTTGGTAAAATGTTTTTTAAATCTTATTTGTGGTGACAGTAGCAATAACAGTTTATGCATATCAATTAGTCTCAACAATAGTGTTAGAAATAAGCACTTGGTGGATTCCCCCTGGGCAAATTGGTCAGTTAATAGTAATCTAACTCAGAAAGTTCTATTCAAGTGACAACTTAGAGGTATATTTTGACGGACTGAATTTTTTTAACACCCTATTCAACTCATATTCAGGTTATATATACATTGGATAGCTCATCCTACTATAGGTTTCTTGGACTATTTTCTATCACCAGTACTAATTACCCAACAACAAGGCCGACAACTCATGATGTGTACTACTGCAACTGGGACTCAAACCTGGGATCTCTGGATTCGAAATACGATATGCTAACCACTACGCCAAAGCCTTGGCTATCAGACTGAAATATAGAAATTGTCAAAATGCATTGTCATATTTACTGGACAATGATAAAGTATTGTTATTTAAATTCTAGGACATGGATTCTAGTTCCAAGTCGTCAAGTCTTGTGAGGCGTGCTAGTGTGAGCCCTGTTAGACGGTGTGGGAGAGAAAGGATGCTGTGGTAGTAATTGACGAAATATTTCTACTTGAAAAAGTGCTTTATCAAAAAGAACTACTACTGCCACTTGTGAAAAGAGTGTAGGGGCTAATGTTGAAGATAATTAAAATCTTATTAGGTAGATATACATTTGTAAACAGCTATGTATTTTTAAAAAACTTTGCTATTGTAAAACCAGTGTTGTTTATTGACTTTGTTAGCCACACACTCCCGGCATACAATAACTGACTGCGTAAGTTCTTATCATAGTTGTTAAGACTATGAATTGATGTTGTGTTAAATTGGAAACATAACAGTTTAAAACTATAAATTAGACAACTCAACATAAAGTTGGGACAACTCAACCTGTAAGTTGGGACCACTCAACCCGTGGACAACTCAACCCGTATTGTAAATATATAATAGTTATTCATTATACAAAATTAGTTTTAACAATTTAACATGATAATTACTGTATTTTATTGATAAAAATGTTTGTCTTTGTATTTAATGACAAATTTTCATTTTATTAAGCAAAATTTATGTGAACATCTGTTATCCAAAACATTCAATTATAGTGAATGTAGTACTTACTTAATACTTTATTTGCAATATATCTATAAAAGAATTGAGCAATGTTTATATTAATTGTAATAAATCATATATTCTCATTTTGAAAAAATATTAACATCTTAGAATTATTCATTTTATACATACTGTTATATCTTTAATAAACCATTTTTTTTTATTTAATTATCAAATTTAACTGTCACAGTACAATTTTTATGATTTATAACTTCACATATAAGAAACGGGTTGAGTTGTCCTCTGCTTGACATGTTTTTTCTTGCGGTTGAGTTGTCCCTACTTGCGGGTTGAGTTGTCTCAATCCCAATAAGATAACTGTAATCACATTTTATGCTGAGCTGTTTGAATATTCATTCAATATTTGTAGCACTTTGAGACTTATATTAGGCCTAAGTATGGTATTTAATTAATGACTTCACTTTGGATTTATAGTACATGTACTTAAATTTATAAACTGTTTTATTATTTCAGGCTGAGGTAGATGTTATGAACCATGATGAATGTAAAAGCATTTTATTCAAGATGGCTGAGGAGAAATGTCCACCACTGATTATTGAAGTAGACTAGCAGTGAGACTGCCTGGTTGTTTCCATCCAGAACATATAGATAACATAGTAATATAATCATGTATATTAATACTATTAATCTAATTGTGGTAGCAGTCTGCAAAGTATGATGTATTCTTAGACTTGAACCCATTAAATGGCTATAAAGGGTGAGAAAAGGGGTCTTAGGTCATGGAGTTTGAGAGGAATACTGTTTTCACTTTTTAAATCTGTATGCAGGATGTTATTTCTGTGCAAATAAAGAACACTACTTTTAATTATTTTATTTATTTGAAAAGCAGCATTCAATATCTTGTACATATGTACTGCAGTGAAACAATTCTTATAATCATATTTTAGAAAAATACTGCTTAAGAAGGAAACTTAGTTATAGGCATGAAGATTGTTCTCAAGCTTTATACTTTAGGGCCGAAAAAACCTTGTATCTTCTTTTGTTTGAAAATGTGATGTACTGCAATTAGAAAAACAATTACCAAGTGTTAGAGTGTTATAATGTACATATGTGTACACATTGAATTATGATTTTTGTTGTATTTGTTTAACTGTGCTAGCCTTATATTTCTCTTATAAGAATTGTGAAAAATATGAAATTGTTTTTGAAATTAGGCTGTAGATCTTTTGACTAACAATGCTAGATTTTTAGTGTTGTATAGAATGTTAATGGCCTGGTGTCATTTTGTATGAATGTCTAAGGACTGAATTTTCGTATTAAATGCTGCCATGGTTATATTTTTACTAATTATATACTTTGCATTGCATTGTGTCTTGACTAAATGTCTAGTACTGAAGATTTTTTTTAAAATGATGGTGACATAAAAACCTATAATATTCACATAAATAATTTTTGAACACATTAAGGCATTTCAACCCAAACTTGTTCATCAACATTTTGTGTCCCTTTCTTTATCATTTATGCTGCCTTTTCACCCTGTTTGCTATATATTTGATTGTAATGTTGTTTTTTTAAATTTCTAGTTATGTATTTTGAAATGCATTAGGAAGTGATAAAAAAAAATTTTACTTATATTTTATTCAATGTATAAGTTCTGCCTTTGGAATAAATATACAATGTTTTTATAATGTTGTATCATGTTGTTTAGAATGTGAAAAATGTAAGAAATTGAGATTTTGAAAATTCAATGTTTTTCTACTATGATTCTTTATATACATACATCATAAATATGCTCTGGTATCTTGAAGTACCTAATAATGAATCAGTTTTTTTCTCAAAATTTAATTTGTCCAAAATCTTTCAGAGGGTACTGTATAGATTTTTTTTAGCAATATTTATTTATATTTCATATATTGTTTACATACAAGTTGATTTAATAAAACTTGTTCAACTATGACTTATATTCATGTCACAGTTTGATTGATTTAACACAAGGCTGAAATATCATTTTTTTAAGCTCAACTATAAAAAAAATTCTGATTTAAGTTTCTGTGCAGTAAAATATATTTTGCTGTAACTTTTTTATTTCTTTTTTACTTTTTTATTCACTTGAAATACATGTTTGTCATAAGGAACCACATCTTATGTGACTAGGGTGATAAATAAAAAATACATAACTATTCTATCTTAGGTTTCAACTTCAAACTTAATATTTGCTTTTAATATCAACCATTATTTGTATGACAAGGTTCATAACTCCACTATTTTATACGCCCGTTTTGAAAAATGTTATGATGTTGTCCGTCTGTCTGTCCGTGGACAATTGCTTGTCCGGATGATAACTCAAGAAAGGATGTACCTAGGTTCCTCAAATTTTATGTGTAGACAGCCCTTGGGTGGAGGAGGTTCCCTATTGATTTGGAGACCCCAAGGTCGAAGGTCAAGGTCACTGGGACTTAAAGTAGGTAAAACTTGTCCGGACAATAACTGAACCACCAATGTACCTAGGTTCACCAAATTTTATGTGAGAGTAGCCCATGTGTCAAGGATATGCCCTATTGGTTTGGGGCCCCTGGGTCAAAGGTCAAGGTCACAGGGGCATCATATTGAAAAACCTTGTCCGGACGATAACTCAACAACCACTTTACCTAGGTTCACCAAATTTTATGTGAAGGTTGCCAATGTGTCAAGGATGTGCCCTATAGGTTTATGGGACCCCAGGTTCAAAGGTCAAGGTCACAGTGGCATAATATGGAAAAACTTTGTCCGGACAATATCTGAACCACCAATGTACCTAGGTTCACCAAATTTTATGTGAGAGTAGCCCATGTGTCAAGGATATGCCCTATTGGTTTTGGGGCCCCTGGATCAAAGGTCAAGGTCACAGGGGCATTATATTGAAAAACCTTGTGCGGACAATAACTTATAATTTTATAACTTAATAAAGTCAAAATGGTAAACAATGGAAATAATGCTATATTTAATAAGTAACTTGAAATAAGTTCACCAAATTTTATGTGAGGGTCGCCCATGTGTCAAGGATGTTCCCTATTGGTGTTGAGGCCCCTTGGTCAAAGGTGAAGGTCACAGGGGCCATCATATGGAAAATCCTTGTCCGGACAATAACTTAACAATGATTGTACCTTGGTTAACAAATTTTATGTGGAGCAGCCCATTTGTCAAGGAGTAATGTGCTGATAGCTCTTTTGTAGAGGATGTTCCCTTTTGATTTGGAGACCCCAGGGTCAAAAGTCAAAGTCACTGGGACTAAATTTGTATTGAAACATTTTCTGGACAATAACTCAATAATGATTGTACCTAGGTTCACAGAATTTTATTTAAGGGTAGCCTAAATGTCTAGCATATGCCCCTTTGGTTTTAGGCCCTTGGTCAAAGGTCAAAGTCACAAGGAAATCATGAGGAAAAACCTTGTCCAACATCCAACTTTATCTAAGATCACCAAATTTTATGTATCAATACACTTTGGGTCAAGGGTGAGAACTTTTGGTTCTGAGGCCCCAGGGTCAAGGTCACTGGAAGTTTGTATGGGAAAACTTTGTGCCGGTGATAACTCAACCATGGCTGTACCTAGGTTCTCAAAATCTTTGCTTTGGATACCCCTTCAGTTAAGGATGGGACCTATTCTGAGATCCCGGGGTCATTGGTCAAGGTCACAGGGACTTCATAAGAGATAGAACACAGCATGAACTGCACACGGGCGTATAATGCCCCGCCCAGCGGAGCTCTTGTTTTATTTATAATTGTTTTCCTTAATACTTAAACTGCCTTTCAGAAATATGAATTAATACTTCAACTTCTTTATTTCTTAAATAATGGTCTATCAACCACACCTAATGTAACAAGGTTCATAACTCAAAATTTTAATATTTATGATTATCTTCCCTTGAATGTTGATGTGATAATACATTTTTACAATAATTTCTTTATTAATTACATATTAAAAACCCTATAGTACTTTTACTCACTTTCAAATTTTCCCACCTATTTTTGTCTATTTACACATACATGTACTAGATTATTAATTGTAATGTATATTGTATATGTTCTCTTTATGTATGTGTGTATTATTTGTAATATATTTTGTACTTTATATATTTTATGTCCTGAACTTCATTGTGTTGTCTTTCGGAGAATATATACTTCGCATTCATGGTTTCATTGTAATGCACTATAAAAAATGCATGCATATGTTTATTTATTGTCATGTAATTTACAAATCTACTTTTTTGTTATTTTTGTAAATTTAACACTATTCTAATGTATGTAATGTATTTGTAAATCCTATCCAAAAAACGGAAATAAAATGTATATAACTCACACATACATCAGTTTTGTTTCTCATCTGCAAAAAATAAGTAGAGGATATTCGTCAAGTTTGGTGTAAGATTGATTTTTATTTCACCAAGTGAGCTCAGAAAACATATTTTCACGAGTGTCATAGCCACAAGTGAAAATGTCACTCTCTGAGTGCACGAGTTGAAATAAAAATCATACACAAAAGTTGACAAATATTCTGTTTCTTTCATGCTTAGTTTGTCGCTTTATTTGATGTATTTCACACAAATTATAATGTGACATCATTTCTACTCCAAGATGACGTATAAGGTTATATTTTCACTGCGATGAAAATATAAAATTTATATTTTCATCGTTTATTTTCATCGAATAACGTGATGTTTCATCGTAAAGCATGAAAGAAATTATTTGATTATATATTCATATTTGTTACATATATATCTTTTATACCCCAAGGGCTGTATTATCAAGGGACTTACGACTGATTTTAGTTGTTAACAATTCTATATAGTTATGCTAAATTGTAGTAAGATTTTTGATAATACTATGCCCAGGATTGTACACCAGAGTGAACTTAATTAGCAACATTTTAGCTAGTAGGGTGATAATGCAATTTTAAAAGTCTAACTGTAGTGTATATTTGCTGCTTTCCATATTTTTCAAGACCATTTGATGAGACAGATACTGTTATAGTATATTTTGTTATGATCTATTCAAGTCTATTTTACCCTTATGGGTTACTCAACAGAATCAAAAGGATGTAGCCATTTTTATCTCCAGCTGATTGAAATGTGGTAATGGTCTCACCTACGGTCTTGGCATTCATGAGTTTGACACAATCACTGACCATAGAAATTATGAACTTATGGAGGTTTTTTGGCATCATTGTCCAAGCTGACATATAGCTGAAGTTTCCATTTAAAATTCCATATAAAATGGCACAGACTGCACAGTGTGACAGTCTTTATTAGTAATACCTTTAGTGGCAAAGTCGGTATACAAGTACATTTTAAGCATCCTAAATAAAAAAGATATTCAGTACACTAAAATGCACTTATGAGTTTAACATATTGTGTGTGAAGTTTGACCCAAACCCAACCTTTATGCAAGAATATTCATTTTTTTAAATATGATTGTAGTATTAATGCTCGATTACACCGTGGCCGTGATGATTATGTGTTGAAATTTAACACATAAACCTACTTACATAATTTTACAACCGCTGCCGAAGTGAAGAATAGGTGTGGTACTGATTTTCATCGTAATATGTTTCATTGGATAATAATTAGATGCAAATGTGAAAGGTCGATTGGAGTCAAAATTGACACACAAAATTTCATTAGATTAGTTTCCATATCAATTGCAGAGGAATGGTTGTACCAAACACAAGTTCATTTTCAATGAAATATCACATGATATTTAGTAGGTAATTTTAATTTGCTAGAGATAAAAAAGATCACTTATATAATATTAATTTTATTTGCAAATAGTAATACCATAAAATTTTAAAAATCAAATACATATATGCTATTGTTCGCTTTTTCTCAACTGTCAAAACATGAATAATTTCACTGTGACTTCATGCTCTTTGTCCAACATTCGTGATATTTAGATAGTGTGCAATCATTCACCGTGATATTATTCAAACTTAGGCAGTTGGAAAAAAGGACTATATAATGCAAATAAAACATAATCACAAAATGTGAAACAATATGTATGTATGCCATAATGTATTTTATAGTTGATACCTCCTTCTGTATCAGAAGAGCATACTTAGCAAATTCTTCCGCTAGTGACTGACTACTGTCCTACAGGAATTAAAATCAGTGGTAGGAGGGAGAATGGCTGTTGAAATTATTTTGATGACAAAGCTTCACCAAAGTATGCCCAGCCCAGGAATCAAACCCACAGCCCCTCGATCAGTAAACTTGTTTGCTACCAATTGAACTAGCCTTGCATCTCAATAGAATTGAACAGCAAAAAAAATTGAATCTGACAAAGTTACTCTTTGCCGAAATCGTTTTTTAAAGCAACAAATTCCCAGTTCTCAATAATTACAAGCATGTTACTTCCAAAGGAGTTATACTTGCAAATGGATAAGAGTATTGATGTGAAATCGGATTATGTTACATGGTTGGCATATTGACGGCCAATTGAGCACTGGCTGGGCCAGCGGTCATTACTGGGTTAAACCAATACTGGTCAATTGAAAGTCAGTTAACAAATGGTCATTTACCAAACCAATGATAGTTTAATAGCTATATTTCCTTGTATCTAACTATAATTGCCTTTAAAGTTTTTATCATATCTATTCTTGATAGAAGTTTTTCATAAGATGTTTCTTCAAGTCATAATTTGCAATTTTTTAAGAATAAAAAAGCAATAACTAAAAAAAATTCATCCACAGTTATGTCCATTCATAATGGTGTTGATATAGTACCAACAATTAAGTATACAAACTTTAGTCAAATATCTTGATCAGTATTGAAGGTAATCTACATAGGAAAGACTTTAACCTCATATTTGCTTATTTCTAAGTATAAAGGAGCAATTACTCAAAAATAATTCATACACAGATATCCCCTTTCACAGTATGGTTAATATAGCCCACTAACTAAGTATACCAACTTCAAATAAAATAACTTGGATATGGTTGAAGATATAAGAGTCTCAAAAAAACTGAAAGCCAACGCGGACACATAAGTGATAGCAATAGCATTCAATTTCCTTGAAAAGTCGAGCTAATGAATGACTCCATGGAAACAGAACAAGTAAATTAATTCTGGATATGGGATTTTTTTCTGCTACAATACTTCAGAAACCAAATTAATGAAATTTGGTATGTAAGATGCTCTCTATACATTGACCATATTCAAATGATATTCTTCTCTATTATAATGTTTGATTGCTATAGTAACAGAGAATGAAAATATGATACTTTGAAATACAACCAACAAGATAATAAAAAAGGCTTTTTAACAATGCAGTGTTGGACTTAATATTAGCATATCAGAATACTTAGAATAGAGCATAATAATAATAACAACTTTATCTTACAAGGCTATACAATTGTATAAATCCAGTTTTCCATGGGGACCTCTGGTAAATCATGCACAATTTATTTACAAATATTTATAAAGTAAAATACCTAAAGAGTCCACCAAAAGTTAGAGACAAAAGAAATACTTAAATTTAAATGATCATTTTTGTAGAATTATAATTTTCAATACATTTAACATGGTTTGTGATAAAATCAAACCACATGTCAATGAAAGCAGCATATTTATAAGATTGAGCATCTGACATCTAAAACTATGTTTATTGTATTTATTTCCATTACTTAGTTTGTATGCTATTTTATGTAGACTCATTTATAAGTATAATGATAAAGAAAAAAGTAACAAAACTAAAACACATTTTTAAATAAACATTAATCAAACTTAAGATGAAGTTACTAAGTTATGAGGCGAATTTAACAAAAATCTATACACCTTTCATAAATGAACCTATTGTTGTTGAACAATCTATATTAATTCCTAGTACATAGGCAAAAGTAGTTAAATCTTTTGACTTGTCACTCCAATATTAATCAAACCATAAGAAAATGATTTCTTATTTAAAATCATTTGACTTGAAAACAATATCTAACTAATAGATCTTGCAGGAAGTCCCTTACTTCTAAGATTAGAAGTAATATTTTCCATGTAGCAGTTTCAAGAAATGTATATATATGGAGGTGGCGTTATTGTCAAACTGCTGTCATTTACTAGGAGATAAAAGTGCATATGAACTTTTATAAACTTTCATATTTGATTATTTGCAACAGAGCATTTTCCAACTCATTCTTGATGTGCATTCAATATTCCATATTCAAATTGCACAATCTCTGGGGCCTGAAAAATAAATCAAAATAAATCATAACCAATATGCAAGGCTACATATTTTATAAAGAAAGAACATTATCTATTTCATATAGTCAATTTGAAAAATATGCACAGTGAATTTATGTGATACCAATGGAATACAAAATAGAAATTAAGCTATTTATAACACCTCTAATGAAAAAGAAATATGTATGTGTTTCACTTATTTTATTCATTTTATGCATTGCAATTTAAAGGGAAAGTAGATTGCAATGGAAAGATGAATGTGGTTCCCATATTTAAAACAGTAGACTTGATAACATCATATATAAGATGTAGTCTTGTAGTGTATAAACTTACTCAAAATTACATAATCATAATTATTGGATAATACCAAGTCAATGATACATTGATATAATTACAATATATTTACATCTTCATACAAAGGCTTGTTAAATTAGTAACTAATACTTAAATGTAGTAAGAAATTATTGAAGTTCAGTGACTGAAGAAATATCATTAGCAATTATTCATGGACATTCATAGTATCTATAAACCTAATGTGTTTGCGACTACTTACACAAGATCATCCATTTAAATGTAAAGTATATAGGTTCAAAAAAAGTAGAAAGTCTAAAGCCTACCTTTAGAACCATCCTTATTCAACTTTATTTCTCTACTAACATTCATATTGTTATCTTATGAAGCCAGAACAATTCTCACCCTGTATATGATTGGTGAATATGCAAAGCTTATTTCACAATACATCACAAAATAATTTGTGAGACTTCCAATTCAGCAGTTCTTCTGCAATCAAAACAAAAATCTAAATTTTATACCCTTATTTGTTTTATTAATCACTCATATTGCACAATAGTGATGTGTCAATAATAATTTTACGGCAACAGTGACAAAATCATTTCCTACTAAATTAATCACAATAAACATTATGGAATCCAACTTCAGGTTAAATATCATATATGGATACCCATATTACTTAGATTTACCATTTATGTGATAAATGTTTACAAAATGTATGGTCCATACATTCATAATTAATCACTCACAAAAATAAAATATACAAATGGTTCAACATTAAAATTACATGTAGACCATTCATGATTGTTTTCTCACCTCAGCATGTTATTAAATTTTCATCAGAGCTCAGCAATATGCCCTATCCACAATAATGATTAGGTGAAACTAGAAACAGCTTTTACATGATTATAATCTGCACTAAGTTTTTCATGTGAATTCCCACAGACCTTGACCTATTAAAACAGAGCCACTAAATCAGTAAGCATTTCCTTGCCCCAAGCTACCCACAATTAATATTTCGGTGAACGGACATACAGGTATTGTTAAGTTATTGTTCAGACATGCAATTAATTATGAATAGGCAGGCAGGCAGAGGCAAGCAGAGGCAGGCAGGCAGGGGCAAGCAGACAGGCAGGCAGGCAGCCCTTTATTGAACAGCATATAAAAATTGTAGACCTACTTACTCAAAAGGATCAACAAATGATGATGACATCTTCTTCTACCCAGTCACTCTACCAAATTAAAAGACACTCTCACAGTTTCACTTTTTAGGTCTGAAAATGAAAATTTATTTCTTAGAATATTATTTTCATGACCAAACAAAAATGTTGACATTCCATCCACTGATATCCAAATTGTGCAGTACCCATACCTGATAACTTTTGAACATAAAATGTCATGTGGACCTTGCGGGGGGGACAGGGGGGGTGGACGCCCCTGAAATTTCCAAAATATGCTTGTTCATAAGTGTATTTAGAACCTGTAAGCAATTTTAAGTAGCATGATGCATTTTTTTCTCGGTCTCACTTCCCTGATAGAAAAAAATCTTTGCTTGGGCAATTATAGGGGGGGGCGTACGCAGGGTCCTCCCCCCCTTGGACCCGCCTATGTACTGTGTATAACATGGTTGTTTTTTCCAGTTTGGACCCCCTAGAAAAGTTCAGACACCCTAGAAAAAATTCCTGGGTCCACCCCTGAATGATACACCAACCCTAACCAATACATTTAAAAATATAATACAGGTAAAACTGGGTTAAACTTTAGCAAGTTTTGACAAGTTGACAGTAAACTGGTCAGTCAATGGTTGTTTGTGAATATTTAAATCCATGTTTATTTTTGTTTAATACTGCCATAAACATTTGTTAACCTTTAACATTTAGAAATATAACATTAAAAGAACACGTACTGCAACACATTAAAAGAGCTAAACGTATCAACAAAATTCTCTTAGAAGTAAACAATGACGGGGTCGAAATGTCATGGGACGAAGCGCCATGATTTAAACGATCTACAATGAAGCCGTTTTGTAAGCTTTACATTGTACATAGTAAATTATAAGAAGAACAAAAGTCAAAACTCATTATTATTATACAGAACAACTAACGACACAATGATGTTAACAGTTGATTGGCCAAATTCTTAGTTAAATTTCGATTCGACGGAGCCTTACCTCTCATTCTCGGATGCGACTAATTTCCATAGTTTTACCGTTTTTACCGACCATTGAGTAAAAATTGACCGACGATATTCCGAATGTATTTAGTGGCGTTTAACCATATAATGTTTCAGACACGACGCGAATCTGCGGCACTATACTTTGGAACGTCGTTTCTCGACAAAATGCAAACTGGCAGCAGAAAAAAAAACATTTACATTGTATTTATCTACATTATCGTCTGACACGAGCGCATTAATTAAAAATAAGTATATAGTGAGCATATACAATATATCTAACATTTCTAATAGTGAATCGAATTATGTGTATAGTAATCAGAAAGTAAGGATAGTTATGTTTAAAAAATGTGATGATTTGTTTTTCATTTTTCTCGACAAAATCTCTACTATATGGCCGCAGTCAATTACATCTATATAGCACTCAGAAGTTTGGAAGCTCTCATATCTTCTCTTATAATAGTAAAGTCCATGGAAACAACATTTATAAATACATACATAAATCATGTTTATCTTAAAAATGCTCCAAACGATCACTACTTTTACGAATCTCGACGAAATTTCTTCTATATGGCCGCATCAAAACTGTACTTGTGTTACACTCAGATCTTTGGAAGCTTTTTACGTCATTACTGTTGATAGTAAAGTTAATGGAAATGATATTTAAATGTATTAAGAGTATGTTAATCATAAGATTATAAAGCTTCGATGTATCATGATTTTTAAGTTTTTCTACAAAATCTGTACTATATGGCTGCGGTAAAATGCATTTATACAACACTCTTATGCAGAACTCTGGAAACTTTTCATATCATCAGTGTTGATATAAACCTCAATGGAAACAACCTAATGATAAACATAAATTATGTTTATCATAAGATTATAATTGGTTCAATAAATTACGATTTTTATGGTTTTTTTTCGACAAAATCTCTGCTATATGGCCGCAGGGTAATTGCATTTATATAGCACTCAGAACTATAAAAACTGTTAATATCATCAATGTTGATAGTAAAGTCATTGGAAACAGTCTTTAAATGAATATAAAAAATGTTTATCATAAGATTATAATTGATTCTATATATCACGATTTTTATGGGTTTTTTTCCCGACAAAATCACTACTATATGGCCGCAGCGTAATAATATGTATATAACACTCAGAACTCTAAAAACTGTTCATATCATCACCGAATATAGTAAAGTCAATGGAAACAACCTTTAAATGAATATAAATTAAGTTTATCATGAGATTATAATTGATTTAATACATACTAATTTTTCAAAAAAAAAATCGACAAAATTTCTACTATATGGCTGCGGTAAAATTGCATTTATGTAGCACTCAGAACTGTGGAAACTTTTCATATCATCAGTGTTGATATGAACCTGAATTGAAACAACCTTTTAATAAAAATGAATTATGTTATAAGATTTTATTTGGTTGAGTATACACGACTTTTAAGTTTTTCGACAATATCTCTACTATATGGCCGCAGCGATAAATTGCATTTATATAACACGCCGATCTTTGAAAACGGTTCATATCATCACCGATTATAGTAAAGTCAATGGAAACAACCTTAAATGAATATAAATTATGTTTATCATAAGATTAAAATTTGTTCAATAAATCACGATTTTTATGGGGTTTTTTTTTCGAAAAAAATCTCTACTATATGGCCGCAGCGTAATTACATTTATATAACACTCAGATCTTTGATTACTGTTCATATCATCACTGTAGATAGTAAAGTCATGGGAAACATTCTTTAAATGAATATAAATTATGTTTATTATGAGATTATAATTGCTTCAATATATATTAGTTTTCAGGTTTTTTTTTTCGACAAAATCTCTACTATATGGCCGCAGCATTATTGCATTTATATAGCACTCAGAACTATGAAAACTGCTCATATCATCACTGTTGATAGTAAAGTCATTGGAAACAGTCTTTAAATAAATATAAATTATGTTTATCATAAGATTAATATTGGTTTAATATATCACGATTTTTATGTTTTTTTCCGACAAAATCTCTACTATATGGCCGCAGCGTAATTACATGTATATAGCACTCAGAACTCTAAAAACTGTTCATATCATCACCGAATACAGTAAAGTCAATGGAAACAACCTTTAAATGAATATAAATTAAGTTTATCATAAGATTATAATTGATTAATACATACCAATTTTTCAAAAAAAATTTCGACAAAATTTCTACTATATGGCTGCGGTAAAATTGCATTTATGTAGCACTCAGAACTGTGGAAACTTTTCATATCATCAGTGTTGATATGAACCTCAATGGAAATAACCTTTTAATAAACATAAATTATGTTTATCATAAGATTTTATTTGGTTGAGTATACACGACTTTTAGGTTTTTCGACAAGATCTCTACTATATGGCCGCAGCGATATTGCATTTATATAACACGCCGATCTTTGAAAACGGTTCATATCATCACCGATTATAGTAAATTCAATGGAAACAACCTTAAATGAATATAAATTATATTTATCATAAGATTATAATTGGTTCAATAAATCAGGATTTTTATGTCTTTTTCGACAAAATTTCTACTATATGGCCGCAGCGTAATTGCATTTATATAGCACTCAGAAATATGAAAGCTGTTCATATCATCACTGTAGATAGTAAAGTCATTGGAAACATTCTTTAAATGAATATAAATTATGTTCATCATAAAATATTATCGTTAAAAAGAACTAAAGGGAATCCGCTTGCTTCCCGAACCTGAAGTATTCCCTTCTTTGGGAACCAGTTCGATTTACATCCGTTGGATCTGACACAACTAGAACAGTTTGCTAAGAATGATGATATGGATTTGAAGGTAACAATACTGATCAACACTGTATTTGAACACACAGCAAGAATCGAGCTCATCCATGCTCTATCGAAAGCTTGTTTCGCGTCAAGGAAACAGCCATTTGAAGGTGATCGCTGTTCAATATTATCAAAAATACACCTGCAAAGCATAAAGAACGACATAATGAAGCATAAATGTTTTAGACCCACCCTGTGCAGTATTTAATGTTTTTTAGTTATCTTAAATACATGATAAAAGTAATATTGAATTATTTTAGATAGGTACGTTGAACATAGAGAAATAGTTCTTTTGCTATTCGGGTTTGTTTGTTTATTATTTCCTCCATTGAAAAGAATCACTATGATGTCACGTTTTATCTCAGCTATTTTGTGTATTATGTTGTAAAGTTTTGATAGCAAATTGATCAGTAACTAACCAACATAATAAAACTATTTTCATAATACATTTTGTATATAATATTATATACCATCATCCCCAAAACTTTTACCCCATTTACAAGTTTCCGCATGTGGGTTAAATGTAAGAAGCTACATGTATTGATCTTGTATTAGATATGTTGGATAACTGATCATGGTTTTTTTTTCGAATTTAATGTGACGTATATGACTCAATCCCGTGGACATACGGGCATATTTATTTTTTTCCCATTTTTTTCATGTCATCAAATATGAGTTTTAAATCAATTACATGTATAGGCATTGTAGACATGTTCTGTACGTAGTATAAATCTTTTCTTATGGGCTAGTATACTTTTTTAGATATAGGCTGATGAAAGGTCACACCTAGCATTATTAAATGTGCTTATGAAAATCGAACATGTGCTGTAAATTTCACTTATTTGATAGTAGTAATGGTCAAGCTCTTGAGAAATTCAATACGGTTGCATTCTTTAAGGTATTATGTTTCGGAATATAAATGAAAAAGACAGAAGAGTATGCCAGATATTTTCAGAAAAACATAATTATTGAATACGCTACTTTCATTAGTTTTATTTGTTTTAAAAATACCATTCATATCTACTGTTCCAGAACGATACAAATAAGTTAAATATAGAATGAAACTGTTTAAAAGGGTACAGTCAACTCGTCAAACGTACGAATCGTCAAACTTAATTCAACGCACAATCATTAGACCAACTCTTCAAACTGATAATATAGAGCGAAAATGTGGGAAACTTAATTAAGTTATATACATCAAAGTTGATTGATTTTTAAAATACGATACTTTGATGAAAATGTTACTTTTATTAGACCAGTTACAATATTTTGATTTTAATTCGTTGTCTTAATTAAAATAAATATCATTTTGTAAAGAAATAAAGTGTGTTTATTATGTTAATTTATAACTTTTTGTGACTTACTATGTCTAAATGTAGCATTGACTTGTCTAAACAATGTCTTACTATGTTTAAATGTGGTGTTGACTTGTCCAAATGACATTTCGACAAGTCAACACCATATTTGGACATATTAAGACATCGTTTCGACAAGCTAACATCACATATTGACATAAAACACTACTATTTGACATAATAAGACATCGTTTTAGTCAGTATGTCTTTTAAACAAGTCAATACTACATGTGATCATAACAAAACTACCTTTTGACATAATAAGGCATCGTTTCGACAAGTCAGCACCATATTTGGACATAATAAGACAGAGTGTAGACATAATAAGACTTCAGACAGCTATGGCTTCTATAACGGGTTTTCATCGTAAAATAATGTTAAGTACGCGCTCTAAAGATCATACTTATAACTCACTTGAAAGCAGGGGCGGATCCGGGTTTTTTTTTCCAGCGGGTCCAAACTTTCTAACCACAACCACATTTTACACATGTTATAGAATGATGTAACATATTAATAATAAAAATACATAACCATTAAATATATGTAATGCTCCGAGAAAAGATGATTCATAATACTTAAAAATGACTTAAAGTCAAGAAATACACTTATGGACAGGTACACTTTGGAAATTCTAGGGTGGGTCCGGACCCTCTGACCCTCCGTTTGATCCGCCTATGGAAAGTGTTAAAATTATTTTTAAAACATACATTTATTGGGTACGTTTTTTAATCAACAGGAATATAAAATCTTCAGGTATTGCAATTGGCAACTATGTTAGCAATAGAGCATCAAAAGGCAACTGCGTTACCAAAGATTTATCTTTGCCTGAGATTTTCGTACATTCGAATCATTTGTTGACTTTAATGTTCCACTATAATCAAACTTTTATTTAAACATTTTCAGGGTCTACAATCACGTGATCTATAGCTTGAACTAATGAGATAAACTGACGCTGGTTGTTCGTCGATTTCTCTTTCGTGCATTTTCTTTTCCAAAAAATTTGAAGGATTCTGAAAAATTGAATCGAACAGTAAACTAGGATATAAGCAAAATATCTTTTGAGGAGAATTCAGCGTAGACATTTACAACTCAAAGGCTAAATGTTGTATTTTCGAAAAAAAAAGAAATAGTTACTTTATGCACTATTTGAATATTTCTATTATTTGTAAGAATTAAACAAAAACAAGCGTTTGTTTATAATGTGAAGATCATGTGACTATATGCCCTGACTTAATTAAATTATAAACATATATCACTTAAAATCAAAAAAGTGGAAAACACTGAATAGAGGATAGTTCGAAATGGAATGTAGTGGAATTCTAACGCTCTTGTAGTAATTTTGGTGCCACCTAGAACCACCAGAACTTAAACGATAATGTTTGTTACCATGTATCATATCATACTCAACTTTAACACAGGTGTTAAATATTCAAAATTAGTTTGTTCACATGGAAGGGTAAGGTTGTAGATGTGCTATAAATGTTGTACATTTGATTGACCAACAGGATGAACGTTACTCAAAGTAGTTTAAGGCATGCTACTATTCTTCGTTGATATTTTTCTCACCACTATACAATCGGATTCATTTCGTTTTCATTTTCTTTAAGCTGCAGTATAGTTCCATTGTAGCCCGATGGAGATAAAGACTACAAAGTGGTTGGTTTGTAGGTCTCTTTCAAGGGGTAGGTTTCCTCTGCGTTATGTTTTCAGACAACTATAAATAATATGGAACACAATAACAAGTCCGTCGTATGCAATTAATTATTTTACTATTACCAGTATTTTCACAAATTACATTTTTAAAAAAGAGAAGAGATTCACGGTTAACTGAAGAGAAATTGATTAAATTATTACTCTGATTATTAATATACCGTACTTAGCGTTTATAATAAGTAAAAGTTGAATCTGAGTCCACAACTTGTCACTATATAGTTAAACACGTATACATAACCTCGAAGTTATCCAAAAAACTACGACGAGCGGCGGTACTTTCTAAGTTCGTTATTCAAGAAACTCTCTAACTAACCAACTCGAAACAACAGCTAGAGACAACTGACTGAAACCTAGCAACATTAAGCAAATATACTATACTTTTAACAATAACCAGTTCGCCATGCGGACTCGCGCGGGTAGTCACTTGACCACTGAGCACGTCATTGATCCGAGTCTACAGCACTTGTATGATAATAAGTTTCGATTCTTTGGCGGGTGACTGGACCTAGTGTGAAACCATACGTGAGAGATGCACTGTTTATTGGATTGATTTTCCATTAGTAAGGTGGCCAAATGCAGAAGTTAACCGGTTGCAAAATGCCGTCAGCATTCATTCGTTTATTTACCTCAGCCGAAAGAAACATGCGCAGAAGACTATTGAAGATGTACGCATGTGTGAGCGGAAGGCGAAAGAGCGAAAATACAATTATACGACAGATCTAATCTGTCGTATCTTTGTCCCGCGAGGCGCCACACGAAAACACGATCATACGACAAATGTCTGTTTGTCGTATCATCGTCCCGCGGGTTGTGAGACGAAAACACAAAGATACGTCAAAATAAAGGCAATAACACGACACGAAAATGTGTCGTATCTTTGTAAAAGTTTTGTCGTAAAAATACATTGTTGCACTGTGCTTTCACAGGCGAAAACACGACAAATGATTAAAATGTCGTATGATTGTGTTTTTGCATGGCGCCTCGCGGGACGATGATACGACAAAAAGACCATTTTGTCGTACTTTCGTGTTTTCGTGTGGCGCCCCGCAGGACAACAATGCGACATGGCATAAATCAGCCACCATAGAAAAGTACATGTATACATCATGGCTTTATAACAATGGTGAAAAACCTTTCGTTTATTTATTTATTGGAGTTAATGCCGTGTCAACACGATATAGGTCATTTTCTATTTTACGACGTCCAGCGCACCTAACCTAGCTTTCCTGGACCATTGTCTGTAACCAGTACTCATCTTCCCTTCCGCAAGGCCGGAAACTTCTCGATATTATCTAATTAATGGAGGAAAATCGACATTATTGTCAAATTTTCATGGAAGGGTATAACCCCGGGTGGTATTCTAACCCGTACCCCCTCGGGCACGAAATTCCAAACCCAAGCGCGCTACCAACTGCGCTATTGACCCGGGTTAAACCTTTTGAAGTGTTATACATTTACATCGAAAGAAAAATCGTAACGCATTACATGTTGTTGTATTATGTAAATGTAGAATGTATCTTTTTAAACCAGATATAATGTGTCAGTTGTTTGACGCTTTTGTCGGTTCTGTTGTAAACAATTCTGCCCAAACCTTAGGGTTTTCGAAAGAAAACGTTATTGAAAGAATACACTTAAAAGTTTGTAAACGAATATTAAAAGTTCGAACAAGTACAGTTTCAGCTGGGGTTAATGGGGAATTATCATGATACCCTCATTATATTCAACATTATTCCAAGATAATAGAATATCGGATAAAAGAGATAAATTCAGACAATATCATACTTCAAAAGTTATATAACTTTAATCTTAATAATTGTCTGAAGGTAAAACTAACTGGGTCTCAAGAGTTCGTAAGTTGTTAGACGTCTTTGGGTTTTCTGATGTATTTTTAAATCCAGATTCACAATGCCAACAATGAAAAACACCATAGTTGTTTCATGTCGTCATGTTGTCGAGTAAATAATTGAAAATATTTAAAATGACAAACTAAATTCATTTCTCGAAAAGTATCTAAATAATTTTGTGTTTTTATCCTTATCATTTTACCTTTTCAATTTCATTGTTTTCACAAGAATAATGCAACAAAGAATGATTCAAAATAATTGGACATTCCAGCATTTTTATCGACTTTCTGGATCAGAAATCATCAACAATATGATCCATATACTCTTATGAGCCTTTTTAAAGACATTAGTTGTCTAATTCTATGTTAATGCACCGAGCAATCATGCTTAGAAAATGAATAACATTTTTTCAAAACCAAGACTTAAATAATGTTTTGATATCTGTTCTATTTATTTCCTGTTGAGTGTATATACCTGGTGTCTTAGAATACAATGTACTTGCATGTCTAACTAGGAATGTTGGAAAGGGGACATCTTTTCATTATGCTTTTTTCTGTATTGTTTTGTATCATAATATGCTCTCTAGATTGGAAGAAATAAAAGTAAAAAGAAAAGGAAAGGCAATTACAACAGTCATTTCATTCATAATTTACGCGCATTTATGCTATAAAGTTGAAGTTTAATTCATGATAATAGTTCTAGCAATTATTCTCCAAAAACATTAAAGCGTCCTTGGGTCTAGTGAGCGAAAAGAGATCGTTAATGAAAGTTGGCACTAGAATTATAATTGAGGCAAAAACTTTCACGAGAAATGTACAAAATGACTCTACCGAATTTTTTATGTGACTACATTTAAACCGTTCAAAACTGTTCGTTTTGAAAACATCATTCGCCGATGCCTGCACTCGGTTAGAGTACACACAAAAAATATTTGTGATGTCGTTATGAAAAGATCGTCAACCAAAGTAATGAAACCTAGAAACTCGGACGGTCAATTTACGCAACATTATCGATAGATTTAAATCTAAAATTTCAAATGATGTCAGAATCAGACTTAAATTCCCTTCACTTTTTGAAATAATACATCGACCAACCTTGGGATTCATTTCTAAGTTTCTGTGTAAATATCAAGGGAATGAGCATCCTCGTTCCCAGAGTCCAGTAGGATGCTCAATACTAGTACTGAGAATCCTATTAGACTCTGGGAAACGAAAATGGGGGATGAGGTCCTGTATGGAGTCTATGTCTGGTTGTATGCAACTGATTTTCAGCAATTCATGTGGATCTGTTTAATTGGCATCTGCTTTCTGTCCACATTCTTGCTTGACCAACCCGTATAGCCCTACATGGACAATGACACGCATAACACTGAGCTAGACTATTGAGTTTAAGGAAGAATTCTCATAATACACACATCAAGGACAAGATCTTTTTTACTTTTTTATCATCAAAATTACAATTTAGATTTGCGGCCAAAATTTTAAACTTTCTATCTCAAATAGTTTTTTTATATCAATTAATTGAAAATTAAGTTATGTGTAAGTTTTTTTTTAATTGGGTTTATCAACGTGTCAACACAATTTAGAATATTTTAAGGCTTCCAGTGCACATACCCTAGCTTTCCAGGAACCTTGTCTGTAACCAATACTCACCCACCCTTCCACTAGGTCGCAAACTTCTCCATATTATCTAGATAATTGTGGAAAATTGACATTATTGTCAATTTTTCATGGAAGGGTATAACCGGGTAGGATTCCAGCACGTACCCCCTTTGAGACATGAGATTCCAAATCCCAGCGCACAACCAACTGCGCTATTGACCCGTGTTAAATGTGTAAGAATCACACTATAAATTTATAGTGGTATATGTCTTCAAAATGTAAAAATGAGACCCATAATCAAGTTTTTTTCATGAATGTTGTTTATAAAAATTCACAATGCTCTATTGAACGTAAAAACAACAGCTTGCATAACTTAATCTGGATATTTCTAACTAAAATTAAACATTGGGAGACCCAACAGAAAAATTAGAAGGTTTTAATCGAAAGTTTATAAATCCAATTGAAATAATGTACACGAATTTATGCAATTTCTCCAATAATTTTGAGAAATTGATAACGTTTTAGTTAATATAAGAACGATATTAATAATTTTTTGAAAAAGGAATCATTTACACAAGTATATACGATCTTTACCAATTTTAACGCTGTGAAGATAAACGCCTGAAGTTTGATTGCAGCTTGTATGTATTATCAAAATACATATAGATATGCAGAAGTGTGAATTCTTCTTTTTATTACCTTAATACAGCTATTATGGGAATTCTACCATAAATGATAATACTTACAGAAATATGGCCAATCAACCCAGTCAAACTCTGTATTGCCACTTATTATTGACTTGCATTTTGCTGCGGTCATAGAGTAAATATTATATCGAGATATATGAAAAAATATACAAATAAGATGCCTAATTATCTTTTGATAAACATAATTTATATGCTTATAAATGTTGATTCTGAGCCCTTTAACATGTCTACTGATGATTTGCAAGCTTGCAAGATTCTGAGTACAATAGAAATGTAATTTTGTTGTGGCCATATAGTAGAAAACTATCTTAATCTATACAAATCATCAAAGCATGCCTTATCATCTTTTGATAAACATACTTTATATGATGATAAATGATGTTGTATGACCCTTAACATCTCCTTTGAATACATGCAAGCACGCAAAGTTCTGAGTACAATACAAATGTAATTATGATGCGGCCATAGAGCAGAGATTATATTGTGATATATGAAAAATCAACAATTTCGATGCTTAATTATCTAAGAATAAGCATTATTTATATGATTATAATCTTAGGATAAACATGATTAATATGCTTATAAATGTTGTTTCTGAGACATTAAAAGTCTCTATTGATGATTTGAAAGCTTGTAAAGTTCTGAGTACAATAGAAACGCAATTTTGCTGCCGCAATACCTTAGGATAAACATAAATTATATGATTATAAATGTTGTTTCTGTTACCTTTAACATCTCCTTTAAATACATACAAGCACGCAAATATCTGAGAACAATAAAAATGTAATTTTGCTGCGTCCATAGAGAAGAGATTTAATCGAGATATATGGAAAAAAATTGGATGCCTTATTACCTCGAGATAAACATAATTTAAATTATTATTGAAGATGCTGTGTCCATGCCCTTGAACATATCTACTGATAGTTTTGCAAGCTTTCAGAGTCCTCGGTACAATATAAATGGTATTTTGCTGCGGTCATAAAGGAGGAAAGTGTCGTGATCAGGGAAAATTATTAAAGTCTGATGCCTAAAAATCTTAGAATAAACATAAATTATTTGCTTATAGACGTTGTTTATATTACCTTGAACATCGCTATTGAATTTTTGTATGCTTGCAGCGTTCTGGGTAAAATGTAAATGTATTTTGCTGCGACCATAGACTAGGGATTTAATCGTGAAAGGTGAAAAATAAAAAATTTGAAAGCCTGGTTATCGTTAGATAAACATGTTTCAAATGCTTGTAAATGCTGTTTCTGTGATTTTGAACAACTCTTCTGATGGTTTACAAGCTTTCAAATTTCTTGATACAATAAAAGTGTAATTTTGCTGCGGCCTTAGAGAAGAAATTATATAGAGATATATGATAATTCGTCAATTTTGTGCCCAATTATGTTAGGATAAACATAATTTATATGCTAAAAATGATGTTTCTATGACGTTTTAAGTCGCCTTTGATGATTTAGAAGCTTGAAAAGTTTTGAGTACAGTCAAATGCAATTTTACTGCGGCCATAGAGTAGGAAATTCATCGTGATATTTAAAAAATCATCAATTTTGATGCCTATTTTTTTTTAGGATAAACATGATTTATATGCTTATTAATATTGTTTCCATGACCTTGAACATCTCTACAGATGGTAAGCAAGCTTTCAAAATTCATGGTACAATACAAATGTAGATTTGTCGCGGAGTAGGGGTTATATGGAGATATATGAAAAGTCAACAATTTGAATGCCTTATTATCTAAAGAAAAACATGATTTACGTGCTTATAAAAGTTGTTTCCATAAACTTGAACATATATACTGACGGTTTGCAAGCTTTCAAAGTTCTTGGTACAATAAACATGTAAATTTGCTGCGGCCATAGAGTAGATTTTCTATCTTTAGATATGAAAAAGCAACAATTTGAATGCCTAAATATCTTAAGATAAACATGATATATATTGTTGTAAATGTTGTTTCCATGACTTTGAACATTCCTACAGATGGAAAGCAAGCTTTCAAAAATTTCATTTCGATACAAATGTAATATTGTTGCGGCCATGGAGTAGGGATTTTACCGAAAAATATGAAAAATCATCAATTTGGATGTCTAATTTCCTTAAGATAAACATATACTATAGGCTTATTTATGTTGTTTTCTATGTAATTGAACATCATATCTGATATATTGCAAGCTTTTAATGTTCTGATTACAAAGCAAGTGCTAATTTGTTGTGGCCATAGAGTAGAGTTTTTATCGTGAAATATGAAAAAGCAACAATTTGGATCCCTTATTATCATAAGATAAACATGCTTTATAAGCTTAAAAATGTTGTTTCTGTGACCTTGAACAGATGGTTAGTAAGCCTTCAAATTTCTTGTTACAATAAAAAAGTAATTTTCCAGTGGCTAAAGAGTAGAGATTATATAGAGATATATGAAAATCGTCTATTGGATGCCTAATTATATTTTGATAGACATGATTTATATGCTAAAAATGATGTTTCTATGACATTTTTCATCGCTTTTGATGATTTACAAGCTTGCAAAGTTTTTAGAACAATATAAATGCAATTTTACTGCGGCCACAGAGTAGAAAAATTATCGTGATATTTAAAAAATCATCAATTTTGATGCCTAATGATCTTAGGATAAACATGATTTATATGCTTATAAATATTGTTTCCATAAACTTGAACATCTGTACAGATTGTTTGCAAGCTTTCAAAGTTCTCGGTACAATATAAATAAAATTTTGCTGCGGCCATAGAGTAGAGATAATAAAGAGATAAACAAAAATCGTCAAATAAAATGCCTAATTATCTTTTGATAACCATAATTTATATGCTCATTAATGTTGTGTCCATGACCTTGATCATCACTATTGGTGATTTGTTGTGAGTACAATGAAAATGTAATTTTGCTGCGGCCATAGAGTACAGATACTAAAGTGTTAAATGAAAAATTAACAATTGGATGGCTCATTATCTTAGGATAAACATAATTCATATGCTTATAAATGTTGTTTGCATGACCTTTAACATGTCTACCGATTATTTGCAAGTTTTCAAAGTTCTTGGTTAAATACTAATGTTATTTTGCTGCGGCCATAGAGTAGGGATAATATCGCAATTTATTACAAATACAACAATTTGCAAGCATGTCAAATAATCTTAGGATAAACATGATTTATATGATACTTTATATTGTTTACTGTGACCCTGAACATCGCATTAATGATTCGCAAGCTTCCAAAGTTCTTGGTACAATACAAATGTTGTTTTGCTGCGGCCATAGAGTAGAAATTTTATCAAGATAAATGAAAAAATCATCAATTTGGACGCCTTAATATCTTAGGATAAACATGATTTATATGCTTATAAATGTTGTTTGCATGACCTTAAACATGTCAATTGATTGTTTGCAAGGTTTCAAAGTTCTTGGTACAATACAAATGTAATTTTGTTGCGGCCATAGAGTAGGGATAATATCACGATATATTACAAATGAAACAATTTGCATGTCTAGTAATCTTAGGATAAACATGATCCATATGATTCTTTAGTTTGTTTACTGTGACCTTGAACATCGCTATTAATGATTTGCAAGCTTCCAAAGTTAAGGGTACAATACAAATGTTATTTTGCTGCGGCCATAGAGTAGAGTTTGTAATCGAAACTTGAAAAATCAACAATTTGGATGCCTTATTATTTTAGGATTAACATGATTTATATGCTTATAAATGTTGTTTGCATGACCTTAAACATGTCTACTGATTGTATGCACGTTTTCAAAGTTCTTGGTACAATACAAATGAAATTTTGTTGCGGCCATAGAGTAGGGATAATATGGCGATATATTACAAATTAAACAACTTGCATGTCTAATAACCTTAGGATAAACATGATTTATATGATCCTTTATGTTGTTTACTGTGCCCTTGAACATCGCTATTCATGATTTGCAAGCTTCAAAAGTTGTGGGCTCAATACAAATGTAATTTTGCTGCGGCCATAGAGACGAAATTTTATCAAGATATATGAAAAAAAATTCAACTTGGATGCCTTATTATCTAAGGATAAACATGATTTTTATGCATATATAAATGTTGTTTGCGTGACCTTAAACATGTCTTCTGATTATATACAAGTTTTCAAAGTTCTTGTTACAGTACAAATGTAATTTTGTTGCGGCCATTAAGTAGGGATAATATCGCGATTTATTTCAAATTAAGCAATTTGCATGTCTAATAATCTTAGGATAAACATGATTTATATGATCCTTTATGTTGTTTACTGTGACCTTGAACATCGCTATTCATGATTTGTAAGCTTCAGAAGTTGTGGGTTCAATGCAAATGTTATTTTGCTGCGGCCATAGAGAAGAAATTTTATCAAGATATATGAAAAAAATTTCAATTTGGATGCCTTATTATCTAAGGATAAACATGATTTTTATGCATATATAAATGTTGTTTGCGTGACCTTAAACATGTCTTCTGATTATATACAAGTTTTCAAAGTTCTTGTTACAGTGCAAATGTAATTTTTTGCGGCCATTAAGTAGGGATAATATCGCGATTTATTTCAAATTAAGCAATTTGCATGTCTAATAATCTTAGGATAAACATGATTTATATGATCCTTTAGGTTGTTTACTGTGACCTTGAACATCGCTATTAAAGATTTGCAAGCTTCCAAAGTTGAGGGTACAATACAGATGTTATTTTGCTGCGGCCATAGAGTAGAGATTGTAATCGAAATTTGAAAAAGCATCGATGTGGATGCCTTATTATTTTAGGATAAACATGATTTATATGCTTATAAATGTTGTTTGCATGACCTTAAACATGTCATCTGATTCTATGCAAGTTTTCAAAGTTCTTGGTACAATACAAATGAAATTTTGTTGCGGTCATATAGTAGGGATGATATTGCGATATATTACAAATTAAACAACTTGCATGTCTAATAATCTTAGGATAAACATGATTTATATGATCCTTTATATTGTTTACTGTGACCTTGAACATCGCTATTAATGATTTGCAAGCTTCCAAAGTTAAGGGTACAATACAAATGTTATTTTGCTGCAGCCATGTAGTTGAATTTTTATCAAGATTTATGAAAAAAATATCAATTTGGCTGCCTTATTATTTTAGGATAAACATAATTTATATGCTTATTAATGTTGTTTGCATGATCTTAAACATGTCTACTGGTTGTATGCAAGTTTTCAAAGTTCTTGGTACAATACAAATAAAATTTTGTTGCGGTCATAGAGTAGAGATGATATCGCGACATATTACAAATAAAACAGCTTGCATGTCTAAAAATCTTAGGATAAACATGATTTATATGATCCTTTAGGTTGTTTACTGTGACCTTGAACATCGCTATTAATGATTTGCAAGCTTCCAAAGTTGAGGGTACAATACAGATGTTATTTTGCTGCGGCCATAGAGTAGAGATTGTAATCGAAATTTGAAAAAGCATCGATGTGGATGCCTTATTATCTTAGGATAAACATGATTTATATGCTCATAAATGTTGTTTGCATGACCTTAAACATGTCAACTGATTGTTTGCAAGGTTTCAAAGTTCTTGGTACAATACAAATGTAATTTTGTTGCGGCCATAGAGTAGGGATAATATCGCAATATATTACAAATTAAACAACTTGCATGTCAAATAATCTTAGGATAAACATGATTTATATGATCCTTTATGTTGTTTACTGTGACCTTGAACATCGCTTTTAATGATTTGCAAGCTTCCAAAGTTTAGGGTACAATACAAATGTAATTTTGCTGCGGCCATAGAGTAGAAATTTTATAAAGATATATGAAAAAATCATCAATTTGGACGCCTTAGTATCTTAGAATAAACATGATTTATATGCTTATAAATGTTGTTTTTATGACCTTGAACATCTCAACTGATTGTTTGCAAGTTTTCAAAGTTCTTGGTACAATACAAATGAAATTTTGTTGCGGCCATAGAGTAGGGATAATATTGCGATATATTACAAATTAAACAACTTGCATGTCTAATAATCTTAGGATAAACATGATTTATATGATCCTTTATGTTGTTTACTGTGACCTTGAACATCGCTATTAAAGATTTGAAAGCTTCCAAAGTTGAGGGTACAATACAAATGTTATTTTGCTGCGGCCATAGAGTAGAGATTGTAATCAAAACTTGAAAAAGCATCGATGTGGATGCCTTTTTATCTTAGGATAAACATGATTTATATGCTTATAAATGTTGTTTGCATGACCTTGAACATGTCGTCTGATTGTATGCAAGTTTTCAAAGTTCTTGGTACAATACAAATGAAATTTTGTTGCGGTCATATAGTAGGGATGATATTGCGATATATTACAAATTAAACAACTTGCATGTCTAATAATCTTAGGATAAACATGATTTATATGATCCTTTATGTTGTTTACTGTGACCTTGAACATCGCTATTAATGATTTGCAAGCTTCCAAAGTTAAGGGTACAATACAAATGTTATTTTGCTGCGGCCATGTAGTTGAAATTTTATCAAGATATATGGAAAAAAACATCAATTTGGATGCCTTATTATTTTAGGATAAACATGATTTATATGCTTAAAAATTTTGTTTGCATGACCTTAAACATGTCTACTGGTTGTATGCAAGTTTTCAAAGTTCTTGGTACAATACAAATAAAATTTTGTTGCGGTCATAAAGTAGAGATGATATCGCGATATATTACAAATAAAACAACTTGCATGTCTAATAATCTTAGGATAAACATGATTTATATGATCCTTTAGGTTGTTTACTGTGACCTTGAACATCGCTATTAATGATTTGCAAGCTTCCAAAGTTTAGGGTACAATACAAATGTAATTTTGCTGCGGCCATAGAGTAGAAATTTTATCAAGATAAATGAAAAAATCATCAATTTGGACGCCTTAATATCTTAGGATAAACATGATTTATATGCTTATAAATGTTGTTTGCATGACCTTAAACATGTATATTGATTGTTTGCAAGGTTTCAAAGTTCTTGGTACAATACAAATGTAATTTTGTTGCGGCCATAGAGTAGGGATACTATCGCGATATATTGCAAATGAAACAATTTGCATGTGTAATTATCTTAGGATAAACATGATTTATATGATCCTTTATGTAGTTTACTGTGACCTTGAATATCGCTATTAAGGATTTGCAAGCTTCAAAAGTTTAGGGTACAATACAAATGTGACTTTGCTGCAGCCATAGAGTAGAGATTGTAATCGAAATTTGAAAAATCAAAAATTTGGAAGCCTAATTATCTTAGGATAAACATGATTTATTTGCTTATAAATGTTGTTTGCATGACCTTAAACATGTCTACTGATTGTTTGCAAGTTTTCAAAGTTCTTGGTACACTACAAATGTAATTTTGTTGCGGCCATAGAGTAGGGATAATATCGCGATATATTACAAATGAAACAATTTGCATGTCAAATAATCTTAGGATAAACATGATTTATATGATCCTTTATGTTGTTTTCTGTAATCTTGAACATTGCTATTAATGATTTGCAAGCTTCCAAAGTTTAGGGTACAATACAAATGTAATTTTGCTGCGGCCATAGAGAAGAATTTTATCAAGATATAAGAAAAAAAATCAATTCGGATGCCTAATTATTTAAGGATAAACGTGATTAATATGCTTATTAATGCTGTTTTTATGATCTCAACTGATTGTTTCCACGTTTTCAAAGTTCTTGGTACAATAAAAATTTAATTTTGCTGAGGCCACAGAGTAGAGATTATATCGTTTTACACATAAGAAATTTACAGTTTGGATTTATAATTTTCTTAGGATAAACATTAACTATATGCTTATTTATCTTGTTTTCTCTGCCCTTGGTCATCACTATTGATTATTAACAAGCTTTCAAAGTTTTGAGTACAATCCAATGCTATTTTGCTGCGGCCATGGAGTGGAGATTTTATCGTGAAATATGAAATATCAACAATTTGGATGCCTAATTATCTTAGGATAAACATGATTTTTATGCTTATAAATGTTGTTTCCATGACCTTGAACATCCCTTCTGATTGTTAGCAAGCTTTCGAAGTTCTTGGTGCAATACAAGTGTGATTTTGCTGCGGCCATAGAGTTGAGGTTATATCGAGATATTTGAAAAATCAACAATTTGGATGCCTAATTATCTTAGGATACATATGATTTATTTGCTTATACGTAATGTTTCCAGGACGTGGAACATCTTAACTGATGGTTTCTTGTTCTATATACATTACTACAATGCCGCAGATTGGTGTCGTATGCTATACATTTTTTATGGTAAAACACCACTAAATACATTCGGAATACCGTCGGTCAATTTTAACTCTATAACCGGACGAAAATGGCAAAACTATGGAAATTAGTCGCATCCCTCATTCTCGAGTCAAGCAACGATTTTGTTAGATTTCATCCGTCTTCAAGGCCATAGACAGCTACAACTCATGTTATCTCACGCATTCCTCTCATATATGCACTCTTCAAGACCCGAAGTTTATATTGCATATTTATTTTCGTCGCTTAAATGTCGCAAGTTCCGTTTCTTTTGACTGACGCTCTCTTTACTTTCTCTATCGATTTCCACCATTTTGTAAACACAGGTAAATTATGCGTGTCACGAAAGGTCACGGAGATATCGCCTGTCCTCGTTTCGCTCCGTATACACTCGGATATCTCCGGTCGGCTTAAAAAAACTGGCAGTTTTTTTAAGAAAATAAAATTTAAAACCGTTTTATTTATAGGACAGCGTTGGTAAAGGGAAGTTGATTGTAGCTCAATGATGTTTGTTTGGGATGTTTTATAAAGCTATAATGTCGATTTTAGCTTACGGGATGCGTAGAAATGTGCAAAATATGCGCATAACCCATCTTTAAAAGACCGCTAAATTGTCATATTTTAAACAAAGCAAATAATGATGAGAAAGGCCATAGCACAACGGTACAATCTAGAATTTTGAAGTCGGGTGTCCCGGGTTCGATTCCCTACCGTAGCATGTTATACCTTCTTATTAAAATGTGATAGCATTTATATAACTGTTCTATTAAGATGAATAAGCTGTAACACGACCCTAAAATAGTAAAAAGATGCGGTTTTCTCGCAGTTACTTCTTATATTAACACTAAAGATATTACTATTACAGGTAAAGCTGGAGGTGACTTTACTATTTCATGTTGGGGACCATCTGAAGTTGAAGATGACGAACCCAGCAGACCTATTCCAATACCATCACGTAGCACAGCACCAGGTAAACATCTTCTATCATTGACACACGGACTGGTACGCTAATATACCTAGAATATAATATACCTTAGCATTTGTACATGGTCATTCGAAACTCAACGACGATGTACGCTAATATACCTAGAATATAATATACCTTAGCATTTGTACATGGTCATTCGAAACTCAACGACGATGTACGCTAATACACCTAAACCATGATGTATCTTTGCATCTGGTCGTGGTGCATGTATATCGGTTCTGACTAGCACCTCATAGTTTCATAAGCATATTAAATATTTAAAAGAATACGTTTGTGTGGAAACATATGTAAATAATGCTGTTATTGCACATTCTTGCAACTGAAGATTTGTAAGTCCCAGATGCTAAATTTGAGATGGAAAACTGTCCCTAAATTTAAACCTTTCCACTTTTCAGATTGTTGATTCTAGTGGTCGGAAAGTAGAACTTTACTGTATTACGTCATCTTTTATTATTACACTATATTTCAGGTTTATCATTAGGACTTATACTTGGCATTATTGGTGGACTTCTCTTCTTACTGTTAGTCTTCTGTTGCGTGTATCATTTCTTCAAGAAAAAAAAGAAAAGAGACAAGAGAGCTGTAAGAGTTTCTATTTCCTATTCATGTACATTTGTCTCAATATGTATTGTATTGTATTGTACTGTATTGTACTGTACTGTACTGTACTGTACTGTACTGTACTGTACTGTACTGTACTGTACTGTACTGTACTGTACTGTACTGTACTGTACTGTACTGTACTGTACTGTACTGTACTGTACTGTACTGTACTGTACTGTACTGTACTGTACTGTACTGTACTGTACTGTACTGTACTGTACTGTACTGTACTGTACTGTACTGTACTGTACTGTACTGTACTGTACTGTACTGTACTGTACTGTACTGTACTGTACTGTACTGTACTGTACTGTACTGTACTGTACTGTACTGTACTGTACTGTACTGTACTGTACTGTACTGTACTGTACTGTACTGTACTGTACTGTACTGTACTGTACTGTACTGTGTATTGTATTTATCATGTAAGACAGTTGTCAGTCACTAGTAAGTGTATAAGCTTAGTACTATAGATTATAAGTTGTGTCCGTAAGTATCAAATATTACATGTTGCATAGAGCACCATTCAATGAATTACATTGCAACAAACTCGCTGAGTTTTATGATGATATATTGAACCCGGGTCGGTAGCGCAGTTGGTAGCGCGCATGGATTTCGAATATAGTGTCCCGAGGGGAGTACGGGTTCGAGTCCAACCCAAGGAGGTTATTCCCTTCCGTGAAAATTTGACAATAATATCAATAAGGTATATGGAGAAGTTTTCGGCCTTGTGGAAGGGTAAGTGAGTACTGGTTATAAACAAGGACCCAGGAAAACTATAGGTTAGGTGCGCTGGACGCCTTTATATTACCTATACAATGTGTTGCTAAGGCGTTGAACCTAACAAACAAACACATTTATGATAATATATAATCATAGAGCCGTATAAATCAGAGCAGAACATAACAAAACGATACTTACTGATTTGATACTTTAGTTTAATAGTCAAAAGTGTCGAAATATTTAAGTCAGTCCACCAACTGCTTCCATTAATAATTATTACCATTTACGGCTGTTCGTTTCATGAAGTCGAGACATCAACGTTATATCTTTCTCAGTTATCAGTTATTTCTGAAAATGATTCATCTAAATACTGTCAAACTATGATATACAAGACTTTATATTCATACAATTTTGTTATAATGCTTAATATACATTCTCCTTTTATTATAGTTTATCGACATGGACATTGATATGGAGAATAATGATGAAAATACCATCCCCAAGACGATATACGCTGGTAGAATTGAAGCAGAGACTAAATCAGGACTTACCAACTACGGAAACTTTCACGCAGCTCCAGGTTACGATGAAAATACCATCCCCAAGACGATATACGCTAGTAGAATTGAAGCAGAGACTAAATCAGGACTTACCAACTACGGAAACGTTCACGCAGCTCCAGGTTACGATGAAAATACTGTCCCAAAGACTGTGTACACTAGCAGTACTAATACAAAGCCGATATCAATCCTTTCAAAAAACACTAAATTTAAATCTGCCGCTATTTCGAAAGCCAAGGTTGCCCCAACACCTTTCATAGAAGAGCATAGCGGCATTGGAGGTAGTGCCCTACCTAATTCAAACGGAACCGTAGCTCCTGTGGCCACTAACAAATCAAAGGTAGGTTCAACGAACTTAAAACCAGTCCAACCGCCGACGTTTCAGGCTGTTGAAAATGAAGAAAACGAAGAAAATCTTGAAGAAAAGCCTAAAAAGAGAAAGAAGAAAAAGAAGCGACTGCATAGAGAGCTAGATGGCGATGACACTTTGAACATAGAACCTAGGAATGATGATGAAGACGGCGACAGAAAAACAAAAAAGAAGAAAAAGAAGAAAAAAAGACATCGAGAGTATGACGAAGGCGGTGATTTTGAAATGGAAGACACTATGGACAATGAACCTAAGATTGATGATGATGATGACGAGGGAAAGACGAAAAAGAAGAAAAAGAAGAAGCGAATACATCGAGAGCTAGAAGAAGATGATGATTTTGATAATTAATATCCAGAGGACTTTGATAATGAATGATGTGTGATTTGTTCATAAATGAAAGTGTTTTTAAATTCTACATGCTAAATTATTTGACAATGGACTTGTGTGTTAGAATAAACTATTTATGTTTGATTTGAAAGTGATTGAAATACTTGCGTAGAAAATGATATACATGTGAAATATAGCTGAATAATTATGAATACACTGCCCTCCACTTTCACAAGTTATATTATACTGAATAGAATTTCAAAAAGTTGAAAAAGCAGTTTATTGTTAAATTATTTCATTTTTTTCTTTTTTCTAATCAGTCCATTTGTCATATGGTCATGCAATAACAAAAATATATCAACTTTGATATTGGTTCATTGGATACATTGACCATAGTTTCGGAGGCTGATAAACATTTTAGCTGCAACTCAAAAAGTAAATTGTGCCTCTAGAAATTCCATTTCCATTGCATGAATAAGGAACTAAACAATTCCTTATTCGTGCAATGGATGAATTGCAATAATAAGAAAATTCTTTTAATTTGAACTAAAAAACTTGTAGTATTTTAATTAATTATATTGTGAAGAAACTTTTGGTGGGCAGTGTATGCTGTTTGACTTTCTTAATTGGCGAGAAATTGAATGAAAATATCTATAATATAGAAATGTGTGGTTATTATTAACTGATAGCTAATAAACACATATTATTTCGTAAATACATACATGTAACATTGTGTTTACTATATATTATGTATACTTATCTAATAAGTGCCTGATGTCATTACTATATCATAATGTCTTGATTTAAATCAGGATTTCCTAAAAAGCCAACTAACATTTGACAATGATAGAAGGACTAGTATATAAAGGCTTGTAGTAATGCTATAAGTTAAACCTGTGCCAAAATGTGATCATGTATGTTTTATCTTGTTTCAAAAAATTGATTTAACAGTCTTTTTTATTAGAACGTATATTTAACCACGAAAACTGTACAGTTTCTAGTGTTTTCAAAATATTATTAATATAGTTTTCATTTAATCCCAGTGAATAACTATATTAGATTAGATTCCGTGGTAGGTAATATGATTGTATCTAAATAAATGTTTAATCTTTCTCTTTGATACATTTGAAATACAAGAAGCATGTAAGTTGTGTAAAATAGTATTCTATATTATATATTGCCGGGTTCGAAACGTCTTATTTTTACGTTTTATTATGCAGTTTATGGTTGTCTGCTCATTTAAATGCATTTGTTGATACTTTTCTTTCATTATTATCAGAAGACCTAAATTACTAAACATATTCTACGAATTAAAGTCATAAAAGTCATCGTGTGAGCAGTGTTAATATTTGTGTCATGCCCAATATTTGTGTATTAAATAACAAAGTCATACTTAACATAATTTCTTTACGCACTTATCTTTAGAATCAACTAAGCTTTATTACTTTCATGTCTGTTCATGGTATATTCTACCAACTATGATTTATTACTCGTTAAATAACAACACATAATGGTAGAGTATCAGCTTTAAGTATGGGAGAGGGCATGGTCGAATGGTAAAGATTTTAAATTGGTAATGATATATGAAAGCCAGCTCCGCATTGGTTCGTAATTCAATACAAAACCTACAATGAGTTTTCGTTAGGCTTGAAAATCTCTTTTGACTGATCGAGCTAATATAGATTTCATTCAATTTCGCATATATTGACCTAGCTAATTTATATATACGCTCTCAAAAAAGTTCTACAAAAAATGTCGATTTTCCTCCATTGACAATGTATATACATGTAGATAAGCCGTTGACCTATTTGAAGGGTATGTGCTCGTTATAGGGTTCAGAAAACTTAGGTTAGGTAAACTGACCGTCGTAAAATGATTATAATTGTGTTGACATGGCGTTATACCTAATATAAATATTTTATTCACTATATTCCGATATATAGCTGTAATCTTATATGTATAGTTCGAACAAAAAAAAGCACAGTGTATAAGAACAATACAATAAACTAATGCACGACAAGGGACGCACAGGATGACAATAACATAAACATGTGATATGTTTTACGATTGTCTTAGTTGTTGGTGAAATGGAAAAGGTTTTTACCATTATAACAAGCATGATTTACCAAGAAATGGTAGTCCATCATGCTAATTTTGTTAAAATAGATTACACACATTTTATTTTCAATACTGCCTACCCCTGAATTGGATTGTCTCATTTTTAATGTTTACCTAAACAAGTTTTTTTATACGCACTATATGTATATTGTTTTTATTTGGTTAAAGAGTGTTGCTCAAGCATGTGATAAAATATCTGTTCTGTGATATTTTTTTCAAAATAAATAAATAAGTGTTTTACTGTTTGTGTTTGACTTTACACACAGTGTACTTGTAACAAGACTGAACCCGGGTCGGTAGCACAGTTGGTAGCACGCCTGGATTTTGAATCTAGTGTCTCGAATGTGGTGCGGGTTTGAATCTCAACTTGGGAGATTATACCCTTCCACGAAAATTTAACAATGTTGTCAAATTACTTCCGCTAATAAGGTGTATGTAAAAGTTTCTGGCCATGTGGAATGGTAGGTGAGTACTGGTTATAGACAAAGGGTTTGGGAAAGCTAGGTTATGTGCACTGAACGCCATAAAATAACCTAGAAACTGTGTTGACACGGCGTTAAACCCAGTATAAATGTAACAAGGCTGGTTGTACCCTTCCATGATGGGTCCATAATGATGTCAAATTGCTCCATTTGTAAGGTATATAGAAAAGTCGTCGCCTTAATTGAAAGTAAGAACTGGATATGAGGTTAAGGGAATCTAAGTTAAGTGAACTGACCGCCGTAAAATGGTCACAACTTTTGTTGACACGGCTTTAAACTCAATCGAAAGTATTTATAGTCCATTTTGTAACTGTCAAAGTTTGAATCATTTTACGCTTATTTATAACACACTATGACAATATCACGAGTGTAAGTCAAAGAACACGAAGCCATCGTGAAATTATTTATGTTTTGACAGTTGAGAAAAAAAACTAGCTTTACATGATTTGTGTTGTTCAAAATGGAAGAGATATCGGTCGTAAACATAAAACCATTGAACTAACACACCAGAGTTGAACATAAACACACGGGACTGAGGCGATTCTAAACCGGTTTTGAAAATCGTTGAAGCAATGATAGGGCTATTTTCTACCACGCCGTGTTGATGTAAAGTGTATTGAATTCAGTTAATAAGATATTGGACTGTCTGGAATATTCTCTTTCAAAACTAAAACGTTTCTTTAACCCCTGGATAGTTTTAATTAATTTATTTAATTAATTCCACTGCGTTAAGTGACTGTGGACCAAATTAAAGAACATGTAAATGTTTAATAATGTTAAAAGTACGCGTGTGGATTGTTGGATATCGTTTTATTACTATGGTAACGTGGAACTTGGATGTGAATGCCAAAGACTGGTGAGTGAGTGTCTACATTTTTAGCTCACATGAGCACGAATTGTTCAAAGTGAGCTATTGTAGGGGTCAGGCCATATGTGCGTGCGTGCACGTACACCATTTGGCCTACAGTTACCGAATTTTGCATGTAGCAGCACCTAAAGGATCTTTACAAAAATCCCCCTGTGGTCAAAATTTGCCTCAGGGTCAGGTGCTGAAAAACGAGATATATTCTGATATTTTCTACTCAAATGGTGCATGAGACAAGGTTAAAGTATACTTTATTTCACATTTCGGCAATCCATTTGACCATTAAGAGCCGTTTAGATGGTGAACAATAAGCTCAATTTAATCGCTCTACAATACCTTACAGTACATTGTCACGTACGAACTTTGACCCCTGACTATTCTAATTCAAATCAACACAAATCTAATATCCAATCAAAAACCACCGGAACAAATAACCGCCATCTTTGAATTCAAACCGTGTTATGATTGCAAGCAAGTAAATATAGGAAAAAATGTTACATATGGGATTTAATTGGATTGTTTAAGGTATTCTTTATTTTATTTTGTTCCGTATAGCTTACTTAACAGTATTGCTAAGTTTCGTAACGTTATATCGTTAGATTAATTAATTGTACCAAGATTGCTCGAGCTTAGAAAGTCAAGAAGCTTAGTTTTATGTTGTTTGTCGTACACTGACTTTGAAGGTTCAATTTTTAACCCTGATCGCCATAATGCTGATATTTACCTATCAAATATATACAATATTCTGTTATTGGCACTGAAGTCAGCAAGAAAGTCCATATCACCAAAATAGCTATTTTGAGTGTACGAGCACGATTCAAATCTAGTATCCCCCGAGTCGTTTGTTCGAAACCCATTAAAATATGACAAATGACCAGTGACATGAGCTGGGGACCTTTTTTACTCTTACATGATTTTATATATACAACAAAATCTACCGTGGTATTATATCTTTAAAAAAACCTGAAATTGAAATATTTCCATTGTAAGGTTCATACGTCCCGATAAAAAGTTGTTTGTTTTTGTTTAACATCTGTGTAAAGATCAGACATATGTTGTTATGAATACAGTTCATTATACAGCGGTCGGTCATTTTGATGATTGTTATATTCCACTCTGACCCAGGGCCTTCATGAAAAGTCCAACGCAGCTCACTTTCGACCGTTATTTAATGGACAATATACAATTTTTTTCTATTACTGAAACTCATTATATTTTATTTCAATATTTTGTTTACCATCTACAGGTTAGCCAACATAAATTCTGAAGTGCCTATTAGCGATGGAAACTTAAATAAGTGTTGCTATATACTACTGATGTTAAATGGTTAGCATTTACCTCCGGATTAAACGTAAGTTTTTTTATTACTATCATTGCTTGTTAAAAATAACCCGAGACGAAAACGACAATTGAAATATTATTTATATACAATATATCAGTCACCTGTTGTGTAGTAACTAAAACGTGAAACGTATGAGAATGTCTCAAGTCAATTTGCTTGAACTATTTTAGTATTTTTTTTCAACTATCAGTGGCACGTACATTTACCCCACTGATTTAAATAAACTACAGTACTTCTGTACTCACGGTCGATATAAAATAAGTATCTGTACATGTAACATGTACGTATGTTAGGGGAATTTCGAACAAATATCGAATATTTAAATCAGTGGGGTGAATGTATAGGTGTATTTTTGTTTATATACATGTATATAATATATGTACACATGTCTGACACGATTAAACCATGTTGAAACTGTGCTGCCATAATGAGTAACATTTCACGACTGGGTTAAGTGGTGAAGCTTTCAGAGGTAAATGTCCCTGTATAGGAAATAAACAGTGCACCAGAAGGGATTTAACCAGGGACATCCCGATCTCTGAACATGTGTTCTTCCATTGTACTGTATACATCAAATTATATAGACCACAAAAATATTTGGTATTTATATAGCGAAATGATCTTAATACTCGTATAGGGGCATTGCTCTACTAAAAGTGGGCATTTGGGACATAAAACAATTCAAAATTAGTATGATTTTGCATTAACCAAAGTTGCCTTTGTAGAGGAACCTTCCTGCATTACTACCCCTGCTTATATCATGTGTATATGTTGACTAGGTCTTGTTTTTCAGATTGTATGATTTCATCGAGTGGATCAAAGTAGTGGAAGTACTGTTGTTACAGAATTTACTGTTTGTGTATAGATTGGTTCAATGACATTAATCAACTGCTTTTATCAAGGAAGTATATTTCAAACATGTTCAAATATATTTGTATTTTGGTTTCAATCTGTTCTATTTATACACATCAAGTCCACTTAGCAGTCATGTATGTATAGCAATGTTTGATTGCCCCTGTCGATCAAATTCACCATCATGTTTGTGACACTCGCAGTACATATGGATAGAGTGACTCTAGAAGTTTTGCTCTAGAAAAATACAGTAGTGCCACTCGTGGGATTCGAACCAAATACCTTCCAATCAAACTCTTAAAACGTGGACTACCCCCTGTCTTTAATAAGTTACTGGTAACTACCCAGTAAGTTTCCGTACGTTTGATATATTCAAGAAACCATGTACTATTTCCTACATATTAAACAATCTAGCGGTTCAAAATATTTGTCCTAGTATGCTCAATACGTTGCAATACTAACTTCGAATCCCTAGTCTCTTGCTGCTCTAAAACATCGTGGTTATTGGTAATTAATAAGTATGTATGTTTTGTTGTTGTCGCAAAATGACGGCAAAAAAAGCACATCTGTGTTTAATTGCTTGAATAAAAATATTTATTATTTATTGAATTCTAATGGTAATAGAACATCTTCGACGGAATCATCCTTTCTTGTACTGTACAGTTGTCAGCCACTGACTAGGTACACGTGTGCTTGGTACTGACAGAAATAGGTCCAGAAATATATGCCTGTCGAGGAGCGGTGATAGTTCTTTACATGTATTTGCTATATTTCACTATTTGGTTGTTTTCAGTTCGACAATTGTAACAATGATGTTTATTGACGATGGCTAACAATTGATTGTACACACTTTTAAGAATTATATGCTTATTGGTACGTTAGAGATTTTTGTTGGTGAATTTCATCGACCTAAGGTAAATTTCCCATAATACCAAAGTATGGTCATTACTTGTACAATTTGTACCTTTTTTGAAAAAAATTATGATTGATCGTACTTTTTTTCATTCATATTATCTTGTTAATCTTAAAAACCATTCAAAGATTAGATTTACAAAGCAATTAATTGTGGCAAAACTATGAAACAAAGCTATTAATGAAGTGAGTTATTATCTCGCTATAATATGAACATAGTAGGCCTATAATCTTTTTTGTTCATACACCATGATAAGTAATAACATTTTAAAATTATTGACATGGTAAAAAACATTAGAAAACAGTGTTAAATTAGATAATTTATATTATATTATATAATATATACATCATATATATTAAAAGACATTTTACGTGGTAATAGATATAGTTTTTTATTAGGAAACTGCAATAACCTAATGCTACAATGATAATTTTTCTTTCACTTTCACTTGAAAATTTAAAAATTAGAAGAAATACTTAGGGAGTTCTCTTTCAAATATTTTGATAAACTGTTTTTGTTTCATTTTCAGATAATGAAAACCGTGGCGTTGATGTTTAAGTTAAGTATTGAGTTGTATTCTATATATTATGGTTGTGATGTTAAAAACCTTTCATTGATTGATTTCCTTAAGATTTAAAACGTACATAATCAACAGTGCAGTTATGATTCAACATGCAGGAAGACATCACGACAGGGACAGTGAATATTTGGTAAGTTTCAATTTCTTTTTTATTTCCAAGACATGTCATTTGTTGATAAACTGAAGTATTTGTTTACTGTACATAGCACACGTATTGGTTATTGAATAAGTCAATGTCCCCTGGTGTCATTGCAATAACTGACTTATTCATTATCCAATATATATACATGTATGGCTTAAACACACTTTGTTTATTAACAAATGGCATTTCTTGTTCATTTATTTTCTACATTTTGTTGTTTGATTTATTGTTTTTATGTTGTAATTGCTTTCTTGTTTTCGGTCCTTAGGTTGTCCGTGTCTGGCCTGGGATTTGCACCGATATCTCAGGTCCCCGCATGCATGTCCCATCCATTTTGTCCCATCCCCCCATGGAGTGGGTTCGGTCTGTTGGGGTTTTTAAGAGTCATTGGCTTCATAACCCCCAGCGCCAGGGTTCGGAATGCTTTGGTCATTATTATTTGTATTCTTGCTGGTTTGCAGAAATATATATCATTTTTACCTAGTTAAGACATACATATTAGGAAAATGGTTGTAGTAAGTGGGGGTTGGGCTAAGGGAAAATGAGGATGGGGGTGGTTTTAATTTGGCAATGGTGAGGTAATTTGTACTTAACTGTAGAATTGAAGTGTTTTGTGTCTGAAATGAGGGGAGTAGGTTTGGGCTTCTGATGAACAAATTCTTTTTAGAAAGTTAAGGAGGATGTTTGGGAAGTTATTAAGATCATGGTGAACTTGAATGTTGAATTGGGTTTACGTAGAAATAGGTACCGTAATTGGGTTTATTAGGGAGGGGGCGCCTTCTAAGCGAAAGCAACAATCGCCATTTTGTTTTATCTTATTAATATATCAATGATCCTTCTGCGATGTGAAATAATGTTATTAATGCTAAGCAGATAGAGTTCTGTAATATAAACTGAATTATTTTAATGTTGTTATACGTGATATAAATATATTTTGATCTAGGATAGCGTACAAAGTCATACATTCGTTACTGACATTAGTTTGTTAGTGTCATTTTTGGAACGATGCGTCTACATGTACATTAATTTTCATCAAAGACAAAGAGCCATAGTTCAATAGCGACACCTCATTGTAATATTTAGGCCGACTAATGTTTTCCCCCGTTTAAATTTGTTCACAAATTATAATGTCTAGCGAAGCTCCTCTTACTTGTTATTTAACAGTCATGATCAAACATTTAATGTTAGAATTCATTAAACATTTTGATTGCATACTTTTGTTTAAAATAGTAACAAACGAATGAGCTAAAAGTTGCGGGTTCTAAGGTGATAGCAATTTCATACTTTAAGAATAACCAATTAAAGGGAGATAATTATAAGACGAGTACGTTAAAAGACTATACTTTTTACGTACTGGCTAGTACTTAGGTTACATAAATAATTTTTGGGCATCGTCAATACTACCCTGGAAAGTATTGTTGGAAAAAACGATAACAGACACACAGTATGACATTCTATTCATATTTGTCATGTAGGTTTCTGTCTCTTAATATGATAAAAGCACAAATTGTGTCATGTCATTCGGTCTTTTTTTTCTCTTGTAGGTTTCTGTTTTCAATTAAGATAACACACAATATCGCATGCCATTCTATTATTGTTATCCTGTAAGTTTCTATCTTCAATTAAGAAAAACAAACACTCACTATATATTGCATATCATTCTATCTTTTTTCTCCAGATGGCTTCTATCTTTGATTAAGATAACACACATAATACGGCATGCCATTCAATAATTTTTCCTAGGTAAGTATTTGTCTTCAGTCAAGAACTATACGAACACAATCACATGCCATTCTATCAACATTAAAATGTAGATTCCTATATTCCATAAAGATAACACTCTAATTATCGAATACCATTCTAGCATTATTCTCACGAAGGTTCCTGTCTTTAATAAAGATATACACTCAATATCGAATGCCTTTCTATCATTATTCTTAAATGAATATAACGAACATAACACGACATATCATTATAGAATTATCCTCATGTAAGTTTCGTTGTTTTATTTTGATAACACACTCAGTATCGCATGTAATTTATCATAATTTTCAGGTAAGTATCTGTCTTCCAATTTAGATCAAACACTATGACATGTAATTATATCATAGTTCTCCTTTATGCTTCTACCTCCAATTAATACAACACGCACACAATACGGCATGCAATTCTATCATTTTCTTCTCCTGTAGGCTTTTATCTTCAATTAATACAACACACACAATACGACATGCCATTCTATCATTTTCTTCTCCTGTAGGCTTCTATCTTCAACTAAGATAACACAAACAATACGGCATGCCATTCTATCATTTTTCTTCTCCTGTAGGCTTCTATCTTCAATTAAGATAACACCCACAATACGGCATGCCATTCTTTCAATTTTCTTCTACGGTAGGCTTTATCTTCAATTAAGATCACACACCCTGTATCGCATGCTATTTATCATAATTCTCAGGTAAGTATCTGTCTTCTAATTAAAAACAATAAAACAATAAAGCATGCGTTTATATCTAATAATTATCCTGTAGGCTTCTGTCTTAAGTTGATATCACACAATTCTATCATTATTCTCTTGCAAGTTTGTGTTGCTTTTTTAAAGGTAAGTATCTGTCCTCAATTAAGGTATTAAACATGACATGATATGCCATTCTATGAATATTCTCATGTAGGTTTCTGTCTTAAAAAACACACGCAATTTCACATGCCATTCTATTATTATCCTTAGATAAGTATAAGGCTGCAAATAAAGAAAAACATACAAACACTATGAAACACTATGGCATGCCATTCTATCATTTTTCTCATGTGGGTTTTTGTCTTCAGTTAAGATAGCATACACAAAAACACGACATATCGCTCTTAAATTATTCTTAGGTAAGTATCTGTATTCATAAACCTTACAAGTACAATGGCATGCTGTTCTATCATAATTTCATAATTGTCATGCGGGATTCTGTCTTTACTTAAGATTACTCACAATAGAGCATGCCAATCTATCACAATTCTTAGATAAGTATACGAAATTTTCGAACACTATTGCATAGGTTTCTCTTTCCAATCAAGATAACACAAAAACAAGACATGCTGTATTATCGTTGTTCTTCAATATAGGGTTTTGTCTTCAAGTAAGATAACACATCCATGTCACATGCCGTTCTATCATTATTCTCCTGTATTTAATTAAGATAAAACACTAAGTACAGCATGACGTTCTTTCATATTTCTCAGGTAAGTATCTGTCTTCAATAAAATATACAAGCACTATGGCATGCTATTCTATCATTATTATCGATTTAGTTTTTATCTTCAATGAAAAATAACACAACATATCGAATGTCATTTTTCTTAGGTAAGTATCTGCCACCAATTAAAGAAAATAAACACACACTATAACATGGCATTCTATCATTATTTCATGTAGGTTTCTGTCTTCAAGTAAGATACCACAATGTGGACGGTCATATGTATTCACAGATAAGTATCTGTCTCTGTTTTAAAAGAAAAAAAACAACAACAACATTCAAACACTATGTCGTGACATAAAATCAATATTCTCCTGTAGAATTCTGTGATGAATTAAAATAAAACTCACAATATTGCATGCCATTCTATGATAATGCTTCTGTATGATCTCTCTTAAATTAAGATGGCAAACACACAATATTGCTTGTTATTCTATGATTATGCTTCTGTGGAATTCTGTCTTTAATTAGGATAAAATACACACAATATCGAATGCCATTCTATCAATATTCTCCTGTAGGTTTCTGTCTTTAATAAAAATTACGCACATAATATCGCATGTCATTTTATCTGTTTTCTCCTATGTAAGTATTTGCATTCAATCTAGAAACATAAAAACTCTTTCGCATTCTATTTTATCATTTTCTCATGTAGGGTTCTGTCTTTAATTAAGATAACACGAAATGTCGCATGCCATTCTTTATGCTTTCCCAGGTAAGTATATGTCGTCAATTAAAAACATACATATAATACGATATGTCATTCTAGTATCATTATTATCTTGTAGGTTTTAGTCTTTAATAAAGTTAACATACTCGAAATATGGTATGTCATACTATCGAAATTTTCGTGGATGCGTATATCCCTAGTAAAGATAACATGCACCAAACATGGCATGTCTCTCTATCTTATTCTCATTTAGATTAATGTCTTTGACTAAAATAAAACTGTGGACATTATAGCCCGTTATAATGTTTCAATCGTGCTGGTTTCTGTATTTAATAACTAGAACATTTATACATATGACCACGTATATAGATCATCGTATTTACCAAAAACTTCTTTCTTCAATTTAGAGCACACAAATACATTAAGATATATCCTTGTCCTCGCGTAGGTTCCTTCCTTCAAGGAACAGTTAATTTATTAATAGTTTATTACATAATATTCGCTGTTTATGAGTGAGAAAAGTAATTGTTATAATATACTTTTTTCATTAAATATACATGATGATCAAAATATCAAGAAAGCATTGGAAAAAATAAAAGCAAGTATTCTTGTTCCTGAAATAAATGATACAGATTTGATAAATAATTATTGTCAAAGTAGATTGGTAAACATTATGTGTTTTTGTAATATTTTGGAATGCTTATTTAAAATTTTGCTTTAATTTGTAATATTCAATTTCGACACATGCTAAATGTAGTCTTGTTGAAAATCATCTAGCCTTTTCAGTCTCTAATTTAAATGGCGTACCAAATGAATCAACTATCTGTCACAGTAAAATTAGTATAAGCTGTGTAAAATTATATTGTATATGATACAATAATGTTTGAATACATACCATAAAAGTAATTTATACTGATACCTACACATTTATTAATCTGATAGCATGATCATTGTACATAGTCAAGAATTTTAGATAATAATTTGTAAGTATTTTTAAATACATGTAATGAGCCCTGATGATGCTTGATAACGATGTTCTAATAATTCATGCCGTGTATCTATAATTGCTAAGTTAAAAAAAGAAAGACGTATCAATACGTCCAAGCAATCTAATGAAGGGTTTACTTACGGGAGAATAACTATATCGGAAATATTCAATAAACTAAAATAAAAAGTATATAATTCTGAGCAATCTAGTGAAGGGCCCATTTATGGGAGGACAACTATATCGGAAATATTTAATAAACTAAAATAAAAATCCGAGCAATCTATTGAAGGGCCAATATTATTGGAGGATAACTAGATCGGAAATACTATGTGCACAAAAAATAATTCTGAGCAATCTAGTGAAGGGCCCATTTATGGGAGGATAGCTAGATCGGAATTATTCAATGAACTGAAATAAAAATCCGAGCAATCTAGTGAAGGGTCAATTTTATTGGAGGAAAACTAGTTCGGAAATACTATGTGCACAAAAATATAATTCTGAGCAATCTAGTGAAGGGCCCATTTATGGGAGGATAGCTAGATCGGAATTATTCAATGAACTGAAATAAAAATCCGAGCAATCTAGTGAAGGGCCAATTTTATTGGAAGATAACTAGATCGGAAACACTATGTGCACAAAAATATAATTCTGAGCAATCTAGTGAAGGGCCCATTTATGGGAGGATAGCTAGATCGGAATTATTCAATTAACTGAAATTAAAATCCGAGCAATCTAGTGAAGGGCCAATTTATTGGAGGATAAGTAGATCGGAAATACTGTGTGCACAAAATTAAATTCTGAGCAATCTAGTGAAGGGCCCATTTATGGGAGGATAGCTAGATCAGAATTAACTTTAATTTATCGATATACTAATGAAGTACCATTAGCTTCAGGTCTTCAGTTTATCTGTCTATACTGTTACTGAACGTGTTGTCAGATGAAAAACAAAATATTAAAAAGCGACTTACACAATTTTGTAAGCCAGATCTATAGTACCATATACCAAAGATATATGTTACTTTAACCAAAATAATGAACATGGCGACAATGGAACTAAGTCTAGCTAGGGTGCTTCTTACATGTATATGTTTCAATCAAATTTGAAAAAATAAAGATAATTGAAACCTTTGGCTTATGAAATAATTGTATGAATAATGAATGTATTTTATATATTTATAAGTATATTTAAATACATGTAATAAGCCCTGATGATGCTTGATAACGATGTTCTAATAATTCATGCCGTGTATATACAATTGCTGAGTTCACTAATATGAGAAACATATCAATTCGTCCGAGCAATCTAGTGAAAGGTTCATTTACGGGAGAATAAGTATATTGGAAATACTATGTGCACAAAAATATAATTCTGAGCAATCTAGTGAAGGGCCCATTTATGGGAGGATAGCTAGATCGGAATTATTCAATAAACTGGAATAAAAATCCGAGCAATCTATTGAAGGGCCAATTTTATTGGAGGATAACTAGATCGGAAATACTATGTGCACAAAATCAAATTCTGAGCAATCTAGTGAAGGGCCCATTTATGGGAGGATAGCTAGATCAGAATTGACTTCAATTTATCAATATAATGAAGTACCATTAGCTTCAGGTCTTCAGCTTATCCGTGTCTATACTGTTACGGAACGTGTTGTCAGATGAAATACAAAATTTATAAAGCGACTTACACAATTTTGTAAGCCAGGTCTATAGTACCATATACCAAAGATATATGATACTTTAACAAAATAATGAACATGGTGACAATGGAACTAAGTCTAGCTAGGGTGCTTCTTACATGTATATGTTTCAATCAAACAAATAGAAAAAAGTCATAAAGATTATTGAAACCTTTGGCTTATGAAATAATTGTATGAATAATGTATGTATAATGAATTGTGTTGTTATTTACATGAATGTGGAAGGTATTTGGTAAATTTCATTTATGCATACACATGTAATTTCATTATTAATGCATATATTATGAAATGTTAAAATTGCCCATTCGGATTTTATTAAAACACCAACATTTATTATAATTTTACCGTAGGTAGCCGTTGTCAATTGGTATTACATGTTGTATGGCCTGGCTGATGATTTAATAGAACATGACCTTATATTAATGATATTCTTTTATCATTCATAGGTAAACGTAATTAAACATTGTATTTTTTTGTTTGCGAAAAAGGTAATAAACTATGTATAAAAACAGTTTTTACGAACTTATTTTTGTGTTTTCATTAGTAATTACTAGAACATGAATCTATATTAATAAACGTATTTTTTACTTGTTTTTTGACATAATGTATGTATAGTATACAGTATAAAGGACATTGTTTCATCATATATATAATTTATACTACAAAATAATTCTGAGCCCTCTTCTAATATGCATTGTGATTTTTTCACTATCCTATTATTTTTTTTCTGTAAAATGTATGGTTACATTTAGGTAGGAACGTTAGGAACTTTTATTATTATTCCAATGTTTTCTTACCTGTACTGATCGTCCGTAGTCTTAAAAACTTACTTAATAGAGCTTGGTATCTATGAATGTATTGCTCGCATATTGCTTCAGGTTATGAAGTATGAACGTTCATTTTAAACAAACAAACCTGTTATGTGTTTTTAGTTGCTTATAACTTTTATTGGAGGTGCACTGATAATCTGAGTTAATATGTCAGTCATAACTTGTTATACTCTTACATGAAAATTTGTCATAACTTAATTACTTCCACTTGTTGAGAATGTATTGGCTACTTCACAAGAATCGTCAATACTGATTAGAATGTCCTCCAGAAAAATATTTAGTAACTTTGCGTACATAACATACAGGAATCTTTGAAAGAGTAGTACACAGTATCGACAAAACTATATATCAATACTAATTCCCTTGTAATACAATGAAAACCGAATGTACATGTAATAGCATTTATAAATATAAGTTCGTTTATTCACTGTTCAAATAGTTCATTCAGTTGCATTGTTGCCAATATGACTATTAACAAAACCAATATAACGATGTTGTTGCCAGCCCATATCCGTCTTTAAATGCTCATCAATACACACTGAGCATTTCTGTAATGGCATTTATTTGAAGACAAACGATCCCTTCTGTGACAGACCAATTGCATAAAACAATCTCTGAATACAGACCTTAACTCTTAACTTCTTTGTTTGTTTATCAGCTATTCTTAAATTTTATTCATAACTTGTTTTCCATATACATACCAAAAATCTGTTTCCATGGCATTCGTTCTTTTAAAATTTTCTGTGATAGACATGTCCAAGTTGACTATCTAAAAGTTATTTCAAGAACTAAGAGCTTTTCATTTTGTGCCGGTTCTTTATCCATCACTGGTTTCTGTGATAGTGTCCGAAATGTTGTTGAATACTGTTAATCTTTCCATCGGTCAGTACCGTTTTATACAATTGGGGGATTGAGCACTTTTATCTCTCTTAAATGTTTATCAATTAATGTCATCAGTAAAACACATTTGAATTTACAAAATGCTACGTAAAATGATTTTGCTGTCACCTTATACGCTCTATCAATCAGATCATGTTGAATCAAAAGTTAGTGATAGAGAATGTTCATACATCATAACTTATAGAGGTCTGCGGACCTTTTCACAACAATTATGTATAATACTTTGAAGTGCAAATTTAAGATATTAACTTACGATAAGTAAGTCAATATCTTAAATTTGCTCTTCAAAGTAAAATTCATACAATATTCTACTTTATTTGGAATTGACTGGCCAAAATATAACCGTGTTATGTATATTTCTTGCTTTGGCTTTCAATGATTTTCATCGTACGATTTATCGTGAAAAGCCTCATTGATTTTAAAATTCGAATCTTCCATTTAGAATAGCTTATTGAAGATGTCAATAAATTGACCAGAAAGTGTGTATTTAGATATCATAATACCGGGGTGTCGAAACAACATAAAACTATTTTTCAATAATCTTGGAAGTATTATGAATAAGATAGATACTTTATTTCAAAAAAGGCAATATGCCATGTAATTCTACAATAATCATACTTTAGTTATAATTTTCAAAGAGTCGCTGAGTAAACGGACAAACACCCTCAATTAGTGGCTCTTGTAAGATGGACAATTTGATGAGGGTAATTTAGAGGGGATGTTTGGTAGGGGATATTAGAGTTTTGATAAGTTTATGATTATGTAAAATGCCTATCTAGGGAAATGAATTGTTTCAATAATTGATTAGGGGTGTAACATCAAACTTTCAGAGTTCTTTGGTGCTAATACTGAGAATTGTAGGGTGTTAGGATAGTGGGTTGGGTTAGGTTGGGCAGTAGTGATAAGTTTGTCTAAACTAGGTAAAACAAAATTTTGTGCAAGTCACCTATCTTAGAATAATGGTGATCAGAGACTTCCTATAGCCCTGGTGAATAGGTGGGAATGGTAGCGGAAATGACCGCCCTAAACGGACCACAAACCCCCATGGTGTAAAAATCCCTGCCCGTGCCCCTCCCAGTTCCCCTTATGCATGCTTGTCCGTGCTCCTTACCTTCTTTGTATTTCCATACTCACCTGTTCTTTCTTTCAGCGTTTCTTTTGTTATTATTCTGTATAATTAATCTTTAGTATTATGTACATATCATCATACAAATGTATATTTTTCGTTTTTTTTTCTCGTATTTTGTATATTTCAGGTTGTAACTGATGTCTGTGGATCAAGAAAATAAGACAGGACAAGAAATATATCCAGATAGTCTCATAGTTAGCAACCGGGTTCATATCACAAAAGATCTTACGACAAACACATCGTAAACCAAAAGCAAAAAATATTCGTAAACTGTTTAAAATATATACTCAAATCAATTTTAGAGACATAAAACATGTAAAATAGTGCATAATTACTTTCTAAACATAGCTTCACAAAATGTGTTTCAAACACTAGCCATTCAGCAACAAATTTAGAGAATTGGTTTGCGATGTTTACAATGTAAGATCTTTTTAACATGACCCTCTGCTATTCGTGGATAAGGACCAAGACACCAAAACATGACTTCGACCACTTGACCTCATCTATTGGCCTAATGTGTCTTCAGTAGGATATGGCTATACGCAAATTTTCATTTTTATTTTCTTAAGAAATATTTCACTTTTTGATTTTATAATTACTTAACTAGTGAACGCATTTTCTCAGCTTTGTTTTAAAGAGAGATATCTTGAATGTTAAGGTAAATTTAAAGCTAATGAAATATTTTTGTTTGGTTTGTGTCCCTTGTATGTTTTATATTTTAGGTTTGGTCTGGCGTCTATGGATAAATATGTGTTAAATTAGGCTGCATGAATAAATGATTCAATATTGAAGTATTATCTATGAATGAATCACATCATCATACACAGTTTGCGTTTGTTTTAAGAGTAAATGGATAATTTATAGTTAGAAATAAGTTCGAGTGGTAAGTACATTTGAATACGTCTACATTTTGTATAAGAAGATTTGTACCTAGAATCCCCATGAATTACAATGTACTATTTGTTTATGACTAGTTTTGTTATGGGGAATTTGAGTTGGCACTGGCTTTAACAAAATATAGGTACAACTGACATACTTAAAAGCAGTCAGCATTGTCTAGTCCACCTCAGATTCGATACATACATTCATCAACAGTTATCTTCTCAGCACTTCGCCTATATACTTCTTTAAAGACTGAATGGTCAGCCGTCTATTTGGCACTTTACCAATAGACTTATGAAGAGTTCTGAATGTATATAGCTATGTAAGCGCAACTAGACTTTTGAACAGATTTCTCAACAAACAATTGTTTTTTACTAAGCACGTGCTAATACAAAAGGGGTTGATCATGATAACGCGTTCTGTAATAAAAACGAAATGAAACAGAATGTCTGAATGTATCATTTTCATGATTTGCAAATATAATTTGCACATAAAACTTTTGCTAGTAAATCATAATTTTCTTCCTGTTAAATGATTTTGAAGTCAAACGATATTTAATCTTGAGAATGATACATCCTGAAACTGTATTACATAATATAAATTATTATCGTATTTAAATGCAACACGGACTATCATGTTCAACTCCTTTTGTATTTAACTGATATGTAATAATTATTACTATTCGGGTTTTATTACAAAATTTGTTGTATCAACCGCCTTTTTACAATGGACTCAAGTACCATTCGTGAAATTCCAGTCTTTACTGATAATTTTTAAGCAGCTTCCTATTTTTTATTCAAGCAACTGCATACGTTTTCATATAGCTGGCTTGACTTAAAAGCACCAGCCTATATTAGTGAGATGTTTTAACGAAGTCTGTTCCTAAAATGCAGTCAGTTATAATCAGAAAGGTTAACATTCATACCATCGTGGCATCATATCAAATTATCGTTATATAATATATAATATAAGTCTTTATATATTTAAAACGGATTTTTTGTTCTATGTTTTTTTGTAGAATTTTAAGTGACAACAAGAGAATATTATAATTGGTGTACATTTAGTTAAGCATGATTCAGCGGTATAATTGGTGTACATTAAAATGAACATGATTCAGCGGAAGAACAACAGGATCTTAAAAGGTAAAAGGTAAACTTTTAATTTGCAATACTTAATATACGTTCCCCTCGCAGCTCAGTGAATACATTACATTCACACGCTGCCTTAAAACGTCTCGATTTATGATATTGACCTTTACTATGAACCTTTGAACGACCAATGAAAGTTTACCTAATTCCAATTTAGCTAAAAAACTTTATACGCATTTTCATTGGTTGAACGGGTAAACATTACCTTATATGGTATGATCATACTAGTGACGAATGCAACCTCGTATGACGTCATATATAGCGAGGCTACAATTTGTATTTAAGTTCAATAAGTTGCTCTATGTTTACAGTTAAAAGATCAAAATTTTTACTTTTTTTTTGGATAATTTTCCATTATCTAACTAATGCAAAACTGTCCAACATCTTTGCATTTCGACATTTTGAAATTACAGGCGTAAAAAACTTTGCATCTATTTTTTAAAAATCACGCGGCAGACATGCGATTTAAATGTTTATGTGTCTCTGTCTAAAATTAGAAATATCAGTTTGTACGTATTTTAGCAGAGGAAGAAAGTTCAGCGAGTGAATCTTTCGAACCGATGAATTGGAGAGTATACTTAATACATTGAATAGAAGTTTCTCATTGTAATTTAATTCAACTGAAATGATACCTGTTTACTTCTTCGATCAAAATCAAGATAATCACCTTACAGGCGCTGTACGAAGCAATTTCTAAATGTATAGCTATGGCTTCACATTCTAACGTTATAACTACAGGAACAAATAGTTTATCAACAACGAACAAACTGTCTGAGGGCTCTAGCTTTTTTCTTTGATGTTTTCTATCCTATTGAATATTTTTTTTAATGTCATTTAACATCCAACCACAACGTGCTATATCCTTGCATGAAAATTGACTATTATTTTATGTATGATTTCCAATTGTTTTACCAAAAGTAAATAATAAACTAAATGGTGTTATACATGTATAGATTTTAGCAAGGCTTCAATTATCTTTAGTTTAAATGTTACGACCTATTATCATTGTCTTGATGCATAGAAATATCCTATATAAATGGCTATATACTGTTTTAACCAAAATGCGTCTTTTTGAAATATAAATTTATTAACCAAAAACCTTTTATTAAATGGGAAGATGTTTTAACTAAGTTGTACTTAATGCAGCTTTTTTATTCTCTTCAGGTCTATATACTGTAAGATCCGTGTAGCCAAGTTTAATACAAAAGTGTATGGAATGAAGGACCAAAACAACAATTATTGACTACAAGATCAGCATGATATTTATGTATTCTATACCCAATAAACGATTACTGCATGGTGTTTAAGCACACCTGGGCATATATTGCTCAACGATAAGGTGTGCTTTCTGAGTGTTTGTCTTTCTTCTATATCGGAGATAATTTACTGTAACTTGTTCAGCTTGTTGTTGTACAAGGCGAGGATTTGTTCCCCTTTCTTCCCTTATAAATCGAGATTTCTAAAAATGATATTTGAAATGTACATACCATTATTTGGTAGATGTCGTTATTGAATTTAATTTAAACGTGGCGCATACATTACCCATTGATTTGATTGCCATTTTAATCAAGGAGAGTTACGTATGCACAACTGATAGTTGAATAAAATTTAACCATATAATTCTAGTTCAGTACATCTACTTTTACTAAAACTACCATCAGCAATAACCTCCATTTATTCAAAAGAATAAGCAAAGAAGGACGTAGCTAATGTAAAAGCCAAACAAACCCAAAAGACTAACAATATTGAGCTATTACTCTCGCCTTGTACAGTGACTCGAAGATGTTACAGTTAATTATCACCAGTCCATCGCTAGTATTTATGCATGTTGATATTGACCTGGTACAGATCTTCATTCGCTGTTTTTACTCAAACTACTATGACCACAAAGCCATCATTTAAAAATGCATTGTTTTAAGATAAGTAAACAAACTTGCTATCGTCAGAACATCATTTCAATATTGTATTTAACCACTCGAAAACCCGACATGCTTATCAAAAGGAAACGTTAATAAAAGTTCAGGGCCCGTATTACAGAAACATCTTATCCTTATCCTTTTTCTTTGCTAAGGTAAACATAAAAGGATCAGGAAAAAGATGAAAAATGTCTTAAGATGTTTCTGTAATACGGTCCCAGGTCTGTAAATATTAACGGTAAATACAACAGCGGATGGAATAAAACAAGATATCCCCTGAGTTCGCAATCACTCGATCTGGGACCTAGGTTATAAAGCATGACTATAGACTCTATGCTCAAGTGCTAAATTTGTTCTTCGAGTATATTTTTATGATATAATTGATAGTAAAATATAATTATAATTGCGAATTGCACACATCTCTATTTGTGGTTTTATTAGAAGTCTTGAGTATTAGAGTATTGAGCTTGACGTCAAGTTTTATAACCGTAGTTTCATCAGTGTGATTTCCTAACTCAGTGCTTTGGATATGTTTTGGTTTGGTGTTCTAAAACACGTATTGCAACATCATTGCAAGCTTATACTTTCAAGCTTATACTTTCAACTTGACACCGATATGTAAAACACCGACTCTTCACAACGTAACGTCAAGACTACGCTACCTAATGCCCCGCCCAGGAATCGAACCCACGACCTATCGAAGTCGTCTGATCGAGGGGTCGTGGGTTCGATTCCCGGGCGGGGCAGTTTTTCATGGAGCTTGGTCATGAAATTATTTCAACGGCCATTCTTCCTCCTACCAATGATTTTAAATCATTTAGGGCATTTGTCAGTCACTGACGAAAGTATGTGCTTAGAAGTTGGTTTACAGCTAAATCCAGAGATTTAGCCTTTCCAGATGGAGTGGGTAGGTTGACTGACCGCCGTTATATGACCTATACAATGTGTTGCTTCGGCATTAAACACAACAAAACTAACAAACAAACAAGCCTAATGTCACCACATATATCACGTGACGCTAGTAGTACCATGTGACTATTATTAAAGCACTAAACACTGGAGTGGCAATATTACGTTTGGCGAAATGTAGCGTAAAGAAATATGTACATAACTTAAAAATACATTGTCCAAGAAATAAGGTACACGCATATTGTATCAGGGTATATAGTCACGTGATTTTTAAAATGTAAACAAGCGTTTTACTTATTTAATTTTCAAACTTGCAAAATTAGATACATATCAAATAAGATTGATATAGCGCATAACATAATTAATTTTGTCCGAAAATGTCAATATATAAGCATTTAAATTGCTTTTTTTTCTCTAAATTCACTGCAAAATAGTTTTGCTTATGATCCAGTTCGATTCAATTTGTGTAAAAGATTTGGCATTAATTATCAAATCGTATAAGACAAATTAGGATATGTCGAGGAAGGAAGATAATACTTATTGTATGTGCTATATTTGATTTCATACTATTATTTTTCTTGAACCAGATATCGGCGAAAATAATTTTTGTTTCCCTTATTAGTTGTTAGTGTAAATCACGTGATTATATGCCCTATGCATACAACTGTGTGTATATGCATGCATCAAAACTTGTTCGATTCATATACAAATTAAACTAGCAAATATACAAGGTGAGCAATGGACGGCATCGTTCACTTCTCGCAACTTAAAGGGAAGCTATTGAAAATTAATCTTTATTTGTAATATGAATAAAGTACAAAGCAATACTTTGTTTTCTGAATTACTGAGATAAACGTAAGACCATGAAATATTTATTTTACGCAACATTTTACCATTCAGACGATTGTACATACTTAAGACAACTAGCGTAATAGTAAAACGTTGATTAAAATCTCGTTTCAATAAATCATTGATTTTAATGTGTTTTTGGCATATACGTTTGAACATTATAATCTATTAAAAGAAAGCTAAATTCATAGAAAATAAAGAAAAACTAATTATTCGGCTCTCTGACTGCCGAATCGGCTTGTGATGGCAGTGGTTAATCATTCAATAAAGGGAAGTAACCGCGGCGATGAGTTTCTCATTTGAACCACCTCGGAGAACTTCTTCGCTCATATTTCTCGGACATCAAGAACAGAGAAAGTAGGTTAATTTGGACACCGTAGTAAACTAGTAACCTGGATTTTAACGAATGATATGTTACGGAAATATATTATTAACTAAAATGAAACAGAGCTTTTGAAACATTGTTCTGTAATTAGATTTCATTTTTATGCGTTTAACAATTCACCGTGCTTTATAACTTGTTGCATTAATTCTACAATGTTATTCTTGATTTCCGTGGCTTAATTGCGTAGAAGATCTCCGAATTATTTCGAACGAGTTTTGTTGAAATTTGTTAGAGTTGTCGTTCTTATATTTTATTCTCACATCACTGCAAACGTCTCAAGTGGAATATATTGAAATTGAATAAGATTACAACAAGTTTATTTTTAAAAAATATCTCAGGTACGCTTCTGCGCATTCTCGTACCCAGACTCTTGTAGGATTCTCAATATTAGCAGATCGAGAATCTTGATAACCTCGGGGTACGAGAATGGCTTCTGTGATACGATCTGATTATCAGGCGTCGACTTATGCGGCAGCTAAAATTTCATCCGTTCAATCAGAGATTCGCATTCATATAGATTTTAGAGACATCAAAGCAGATTCCTAACAATGTTAACGTCACGAACAGCTACTTTTTACTACTGTCATCGCATGAGGCCTATATTTATTTTGGCCCTTTTGTAGTAATTGAAGGTTATAGAAGGAAAACTAAATTCATGGAATATATTGAATTCAATGTGAATGATGGCCAAATTGATGTGTCGTAACAAACTTGCAGTGTTTATTGTTTGATTGAGGGGAAATAACCATTGTGGAAAGTTTCTATTAAACCTCTATTCGGAACAACCTCGGCGATCATCTACAAAGATTACCTCGGAAATCAGACGTAGTAGAAACTTAACCAGGTTATTACGTCCGACGACAGTCATTTTCATGTCGACATTTAATTATGACATTGTTACACGCTTTATCACATCATTTCATCAGTACTATGTCTCACACATCGTATTTTCTGTGTAGTTCAGACTATATTACCACAGAAACCAAATTCCTATATCTACTTTTTCACATTATGATATCCGAGGTTAATCAGCGTAGAAGATCGCCGTGGTAGTTCCGAATGTTAAACCTCTTTCCTTGGTTATCGTTCTTACATTATATTGTTGTGTTATCATTTGATACAATTCAATAGACTCTATCTTGAATTCAAATATTTGTTTTCACTGTCCATGGACGGAAAAACATGAATTGGAAATCCAACTTAGGGCTTTAAATTTCATAACAGTCGAATTACTATGAACGCTAACGTAGAACCTTTGATGATCATGCAATCATTGGTTTTCGTGCCCGGATGCTTTTTTATTAATTCAGCCCAGCAGCTTTTTCCCATCAATTGAGGAACAACTATTCATATGGTACTACTAGCGTCACGTGATTTAAGTAAAGAAGTGGTATAAGAATCAACGCGTGCAGGAGTTTGAATTATTAATTCAATGAATGTACGAGTTGCTAGAAGATCTGAAACTTCTTTCCAATGTTACCGTTCTTACATCACATTCTTACTTCACTAAAACGTCTCCAGGGGTCTTAATATTGTTAAAATTTACCAATCTTATTAAAAAATAGGATTATGGGTTTGCAACCGCGGTAGTATCATAGATTCGCATTAATATCAAAACGCAAACTCATCACACCAGTTACGGGCACGCATTGGTACTTTAACCATTGCCATCACAGAAAACTTTATATTTTATTTATTGACACTTTTGTAACATAAAAATCAAATTCGATTTTTAAAAAGCGAAATTCGTACAGTTTTTTAATTCATAATGAAATAAAAATATAAACTCGGCATTTTGAAGGTCAACTAATATGTGGTGTTTTTCTTTGAATAAAGGGAAGTAACCGCTCTTGAAGTTTCTAGAATTTCACGCAGCTGTTACTTCCCTTAGTTAAAAAAGCACCTGCCCCTTACTGTATCTAACACGTACTATTGAGTAAACGTCGGGAGCCAGGCTACGCTTGACGTAACCACTGCGTTCGGAACTCCTCGGCCTTTCGCTACGAATTATTCATTCATGAAAGGTCGAGGTGTTCCGAATGGTAACCACTGGATAGTTTCCGTGAGACCGCCTTCCTGAGTAAACTTTCTTACGTAAACTTTTCGCCAATTCCAATGACTTAATTGGCATTCTCATTTGATTAATTCCAATCACTCTCATTTAAGCAAAATCTTCTTGCCACATTCAATTTCGTGTCAGCATGTAGTTAACTCGTTAATCAGAGATTCGAAAAGAAAGTAATGTCAGAACGATCAGTGTGAACTCGATTACGTTTGTTTAATAAAAAGAAAGTAAATTTTAATTACTGAAATTGCCGCGTAACAACGTTTGGCCATGAAGTTTTCAATGTGGGGTTCAGCAATGTTTACAAAACCTTCACCATGTAACTTTAAATTTAGTATGTAGGTTTTCAGCCCTACAACGAAGACATTGGCAGAGGTACTAAATACGAACGATAACTCTGAACATAAATTGGACGTATATCCCCTAGACCAAGTTGCAATTGTGTTTCTTATAATGTAGCAATTCATAGATTTACTTAATGCTAACTGATTACATTTGGAGCCTTCGTCATTTTTATAGGCCACAGTATTGGAATTGCAAAGCATTAGAGCGAATAATTGTATAACATAAAATGTGGTTTTAAATGCGCTAGGAAGCGACTTTCTTGGCATGTGATCTACCACAAGAACATACGACACATTCAACGACTGGTATACAATGTAAACTTGTGAAACAAGTTTGGTCTTTTTCTGGTGTCGCCAACTTGGAGCATTATTTCCACAAAATAAAACATAAAATACTCAAGGGACACAATTGTGCGGAACCCTGGTGATAGTTGGCCATTAAACGGCAAGCCATGAATGTTGGACGAACAAGCCCCGATGTTACACGGTGACATGTAAAAATTATGGAGTAACTATATGACACTCATAACAGAGTTGCCTTTTGCGTACATGAATCACGCAACATGCCAAGACAAAAAAGAACAGGGCAAAAAACCGTAACAGAGCATATGGGCAATGACGTCAGCAACAATGTATTACTTATGCTGTCTCATATTTGAGTTTCGGGTTGAACATTTTGAGAACAATACAAACAGCCCTTAACGATGGTAAATAGTATTAAGTTAAATTATACCTCTTTATAAACATGAAATCGAATTCAATTTGAGAAAAAAGGTTTGTCGTGTTCTGTTCTATTCTCAATTCACGAGTGCATGTAGTGCATTAAGAAGATGAAATATTTTTTCTTAAATGAAGTGCTAGTATTTGATATACAATAAGTATAAAATATAGTCACTATATTGGTACTGTTGGTACTTTCAATTTTAAATTGTGATATCTTTTCTTGTAAAACGTGTTTTAAGTTTATTTTGATTCATGATACTGGCTAAAAACGTTTGGCATCACTGTGCTAACATGTGTTCTCAACATGTATTTCTTTAAAACGATTAATTATTCCTATTTAAGAATGAAACAACAGTCATTATGAGCTTTATTTCAATCAGACATGCTATATCGCAATTAATTGTTTGTTTTTCTGAATAAATTTAGTTTTACACTTTCACCGTTTAATTTTATGCTTTGATAAAATCAAAGTACTTAAGTCATTGTCAAAGACGGCTAAACATGTGCTTTGACGACGTAATACAATTGACACCATTTGTCTTAACACGTTTTGTTAAACATGGTCAAAGTATGAAACGCCAAACCAATATTCTATTTAAGAAATAACATATATGTCTATATTTTGCTATTAAGTAAAACATATGCAAGAGTTTTGAAGTGCAAACATTAAATATCGAGCGCTTTAACATTGTGTAGTTTCTATGATTGGCAAGAACTGGGTTGCAATACCAAGTGGCTATGAAATCACAAATGCTACGGTTGCAGTAAAAACGGAGAAAAATCAGCCTCGATTCAAAATTTAAAGAGCTGTAAGTCTTTGGTTCTCGTCAGATTTCAATGATACATTCGCGAAGCTAAGCAGACGAGTGTATACATTTGTACTATTTGCTTCGCATCAAATCTCCAACGGCAGTTTCATACTTTTTGCTAACACCCATGAAAAACCTATCAATATTTTTCCTATTCAAAAGAGGGCGATGAGTCGTCATCGTTACACGCTTAGCAACACAGCTTCTTCAAAATTTGACAAATAATTTAGATTTCAAAAACAATCTTTAAGGAGTGAAATGTCACACCCCGGGGTCTGCACATACAGAAACCTTTATAGAGCGGACGGACCCTCAATAAAATTCAAATCAGTCAAGCAAAACAGTGAAGTACTACTATTTGCTGTGCATCACATTCACAGCGACCGTTTTCTACCTTTTGCAAATACTCTGTGATGCCAGTTTTTGCGAACGTGGATAGTTCCTAGAATTTCAAAAAAACAGTTACGATAAAGAATTACATCTAAATAAGAAATCAAGTAATAATGTATAGTTATTCCATATTTGATTTGGGAACAGTCAAACTGTTAGCAAAAGGTAGAGAGTATAGTGTTTTGAACGGTCGCCCGTTGCCACAGGACTAAGACAACTGTTCAAAACACTATCCTCGACACTGAGTGACAACTGTTATACTGTGCCTGTTACCAAATCACATATGAAATAAATTGTCTTATTACCTGATCAATTACTTTTTACAGTATTTGCAAAAGAAAAAGAATGTTTTTTCCCGAAATGCTTTTATCTTCAATTGTTAACATGGTTACGTTAGGTATGATCACGATCTTTGTTAAACTTTAATGCTATAGACATTATCAAAAAAAACCATCTTTGGATGTACAAAATTTGTCAGGTATGTGAAGTATAAAATGTATATGTTATAAGATAAGCGCTTATCAAACGAAAACATAGTTCTACTCTTATCAAACGTATCGATCGGCCATTAACCTGTCAATATATCATTAATAATATAGATATAAAACAGAGCGAATGTATTGACTGCTGCCACTTAATATACACTGTCGTCAAAAAACTTTCTTCACATTGTACTTAACAGAATTTCAAAAAGTTGTAAAAGCAGTTCGTTGCTACACAGTTTTAAATTTTGTTGTCTGAAATCAGTCCAATGTATAAGCAGAAATTCTGTGTCCATTGCATGAATTAAAATGCATACATTTAACAATGAAAATAATGATTCATCAAACTTGAACTTGGAAGTAATAGCAATTTATTTAGTTATATCCTGAAGGAACTTTTGAAAGGTAGTGTAATATTGAGCAATCTTTCAGGGTGAAACTTTTTATAAGGCAATACATTGAAAGTGTACATGTCAAATTGTTTTCGGATGCAATATGTTTTGTGATTAAATTTAAAGAAACGACGATTAGCTATACGTAACGAAACTTCTAAGTATCTCGATTTCAATGTTGTTGGAAATTTTCATTTTCAGCATTTATATCCGATCGTTAATGGAAATGTGTACAGGACTATACTGTCGTCTGCTTGCATGGTTTTCATGATTCTTATTTGACAATTGGTGTGGCAACAAGATTTATTAGATATATATTATTGAATTCTAACTTTTATCTATCATTTTAAAGAACACATTTTATCAAGATAAATTCGCTCATGTCGTCGTTATTGACAATGAATTCTGCAAAACACACACTGTTGCATTCACGTTATCTTTTCTATGAAATGCATAATCCAACATTGAAAGTTCGGTGTGCATTTAGATGCCCTTACAGTCTTCACCAAAAACTTTCATTGGCACAGGACATTCGGTCAAGCAACACCGAATTTATTTTGGACCGAAATTTTTTTAATGAGTTCAAATATGCTGTTCAGTTTGATAAGTAAGCATAACATATCCTGATATTGAAATACACAATGCGAAAAAAAAACACAAATTAATTGCATGTATATGATTTTTATTAAATTTGGAAAAAAAGCCATAAATTGGTGGTCCATCGGACCTATCATGTTCAAAAATTCACGAGTCCGACTCAAATTTTGGTGGATTCGTTCCACGGTCTACTGGCCAAAAACCGAAGAATGCCATTATTAATTATTTGGGGGTTAGGAATCTGTACCACATAATACAAAAACATAACCAGAAAAAAGAAAACCTATCACTGATTATTGTTCTCGAATTGTCAAAAACCTTTCTAAAACATGTTAAGATTTACATTCAAGCGTCAATGGGTATCCAATAAACTCATCTGTGCCGTTATATATTTATATCGTGAATACTGGCTGCCTGTTCATTCAATACTTCCGTTTTAAGATAAATGTCTAGATGCTTTTACCAGATATCAATATCAAACAATATCAGATACTTTTAGTATTGACAATTTGTAAGAATATCACTAGAACAAATTAAACAGTGAGACGCAGACATCAGTTCTGTAAAAACATAATATTGTCAATTGGTGAGCTCTGTCCTTTGATAAATTGATAGGCCAATAGTCATTTTTGGGAGACCACTGTTGTGGCCTTGACATTGGTAGAGTACCGTAAGCTTAACAGTCTCATTGACTTCTTCTTTAATAATTATGTGAAAGTGTCAAATTAAAAGATTTGAATTCAATCCATAACAAAAAGAAGTCCTTGCATGGCATCATCACAAACAAATAGTCTAGGTTTTTGCATCAGTCGGTTCCTTTCACCAACAATTAGTATATGGCATACGTTCAAACAGACTACGCGTATCTCCAACCTTTGTAGACAATTGTATCTTAACATTGTCAGTTCAATTACATCTAATCTTATTATCAACTTAAGTTAATGACACTGACTTGTGTTATAAATCAGTATTTTATTGCATGGCATGTTAATATAAATATGCCACCAAACAGATATTAAACTATTATAGTAACGATGCAAGTAATGTTACTGTGGCAAAAGTAACTAGAAAAAAGTTAAAAAGGGGTTTGCCTTATAAAGGCATCTAAATTCAAACAATTTGTTTGCAAAAAATCCAAACTAATGGAAAGTTTTGACTTAAATGAAAAAGAAAGTCAATATCATGTCAACAGCATAAAATACATGTGCCTTACAATTGTCTTGGAACGTTATTTAGAATATTTATTCACTTCATTGTTCGTATGACTAGTGGCTTTAGCAACAATGTAACTATTTTAGCATCATATAGACGATAATGACTTTACTATAACATTTTTTATGAGCCCATATTGATCTATTTAGGTAGTAATTAAAAGCATCTTTGTTTTACTAGATTTACCGCCATGTAAACACAATTTAGGTCATTTTACGGCGTCCAGCGCACCTAACCTAGCTTTCCTGGACCATTGTCTATAACCAGTACTCGCCTACACTTTCACAAGGCCGGAAACTTCTCCATATTATCTAATCAATGGAAGAAAATCGACATTATTGTCAAATTTTCATAGAAGAGTATAACCTCCCCGGGTGGGATTCGAACCCGCACCCCCTCGGACACGAGATTCAAAATCCCGGAGCGCTACCAACTGCTCTATACAAGCATCTTTAGAAAAGCTTGAAGATGATAAAGTCTTGAGTATGTGATTACTGTGCTATTGCCAGCTGTAAAATGTAGAATATGGTAGCTTCAATATAAATTATAATGTTAATGTAAAGTTCTAAAACACAATACAAAATGGAATAATGAATATAACACGCCCCACACGACGCCAAACGGTTGGCGTCAGTTTAAATATCTACGTTTGCAAAAATAATCGTATTTGAGAGGCTATACGTTCCGTTTTTTTGTCAATTTGTATCCTTGTGCATTTTAACTTCACTTCCAAGTATATAATTGGTATCGATGTTTGTGATTAATTGTTTGAATACGACAAATGTTATTTAAGACAAATACCTTAGGGGAATCATCAAACTAGGTTTCCTAGAAAGTTGTCCTTTAATCGATGTTCAACATTTTAAGCCTTTCGTGTCATTTGAAAGTAGGACTAAAATTTTAATTAATTATCGCAATTGTTTCTAACAAAAACCTGTTATCAACCGTTAACGTGTTAAGAAATGTTTGAATAGAAATATTGAAATATTCATATCGAAGCAATTTCATGTCATTATAATTGATATGTTACAGTAGCATAATAATATATTTCAAAGGGCTTTGGATGCTTGAATAAGTTATGTTTCAGTAATGTGATAATCAGTATGGACAAACCGTAACAATATTCTGACTGATTTTGCTAAGTCGTGTTCAATGTAATCAATGTATATTTCAAACGGACTTTCATCTGTTCACTTTTATTACTCAAACTTGTAAATAATTAAAACTGATTTACGTGACATTCAATTAATGCCTGATGAGGGTATTCCTATCCATACCCATGACAACTATAAACCACTTAAGGAAATTAACATAAGTTGGTTAACGACGTTTATATGTTTTTAAACTTGCATAAAAAGAAATAAAATCTAAACTCTTATTGATAGAAGTGGTGCCATTACACTTACATTATCTTAATGTGATCTTAATAATGAGTCAATAACTTATAAGAAATTGTTTGAAAAACCTTTTACTTTATCAGTTAATGTTCATATATTACTTTTCTAAATATATGGACTATGTTCGGTGTGTATTTAAAGTCAATTTAGCAAATGTTTAGCTCATCTTGAAACATAACTACATCATCTGTGTCACATTTACTAATTTCGAATTATTAATTGAGCAATATATTGTACATTAGCATGACACTGGTCCTATTACTTCAAAATCATTTACTTCTGTGATTACTCATATGCAAATTATATCAAAGATTGTTTATTTGATTTATGATAACGTAGTGTTTGCGTCAATGAAATGAGTCTGTTTCCTGACCTTACCTCTTTAATCAAAAACAAATTATTTTTCTCGGTAATCAAATAAAGTAGAGATCAAATATAAAGTTTGTTCCATGTAAATGTAGGTCTTCAAGAAGACCATTTTTGACACTAGAAAATTACAGTTTTAGTAAGTAACCTTTTATAATATAAGTTAAAGAAATGCAATAAACTGTTCAAAACTGTCATTAAATTTAATATCAACGAATGAATATTTTATAAAATAATTTCAGACTTTGTCAAAAAAAATTCTGGCAACTTGAAGATATATTGCATCAGTACCTCTTGAAAACAATGTCTTTTATGTTTGCGGTGATGAAAAGAAGTCTATGACTTGACCTAATTAGATGTAAATCAATAAACACATAGCTGAACAGCTGCTGATATATTCTCCCACAAAGGTAATACTAGTAATATGGTATCATACACTTCGATGGAAATCAGATTCTTGGTCATTACTATTCAGATATTGTTAATGAATGTTACGACAATACAGAAATCAAGTCTAAGTTCCAGACATGTTCGTCAGTCGTGCTATTCATAAAAAGTTTGTAAGAGTTATATGAATTTGTACATAACATAAGTGAAGCATTTCAAAATATTATTCTACAAAGGCTAGGAAACAAACGTGACAAACTCATGTCATATTCATTGCTTGTTCCTGCACTATTTCCGATAGTCAGAAACTCCATAACACCATTTAAATGGACTAGAGAACTTTGATGATAATGCTCATTATCAATAATTCATATCATTACATTTTGTAATAACAAAATAGTTTTAAGACGCGCATTGTACCATTTGTAAGGTGTATCGTTAACTTTCAAAAGCACTGGAGTTGAAACACCACGACACAATATTATATTTTCAATTTTAATTGTTTCCAAACTCTCTGTATAAACAAGAAAATTGAATACTTTTGTCATGAAAATATATTAATATAGTATATTATTTGTTTTAAAATACTATTGTCCTGATCAGTACCATTTACAGAAATATAACACGCAATGCAAATGTGGACAAGTTTGAGAAAAAATGATTTTCTCTGCACAACAATTTAAATGCTGCCAGTGCAAAAGCTGAATTTTCAAATACATTGTTAATGGAAGTGTTTGACATCCCGCTTCGAGTATTTACAGAATCGATTTGTGACTTTATTATTTATAGCCCCAAACATATATGCGGTTTAAATGCTTAGATACATTTAGTATAATTCAGTTCGTTACGCCCTGTCTAAGAAAGTTTATGCCAAAACGCTATCTTTACACATGCAGTTTTGTTGAAACAATCAAACCGATAACCTGACTAGTAAGTAGAAACAATCTTCTCTTTAAGATATGTGTCATTATTTCATAATTACTAACATACATCAATAGGTTAACTATATTTAGTATACTTACACATTATGTGTTTGATATTATTAATATATACTTACGTCTTCAATTTTGTTAGCAAAACTTACAAAAATGAATTTAACCAATATGCAAACTAAAAAGTTCGTTCGTAAACATATTTTATTGAACATTGGCAGCCCAGGTAAATGTTCTGTTGTATCCTCTTTTCATGAATCTTCAAAAGGAATATTCAAGTCCGAAATGTATTAAGCTGAAGTGGCAGGACAAAGGAGCATTTTAACGAGTATTGAATAAATTATTAGTACTTAAGATGTTATAACATCAAAAGACTGTTGCAAAACCGATTACTAAGCGTATTGCTAACGTTGTTTAAATATCTAGTTTTACATCTTATTTAAATCATAAATTATTATTAAGTCCATATAATTGTAAGGAAATATTTTACTTTTCATATGTATGTGACTTGTAACTTAATTTAAAAGTTATAAATAATTTATTTTAAAAGTGAATTCAAAACAAGTATTGTCTCAAAATATGAATTTTGTCCTTCAAATTACTCTTTATGTATGTGACCATCTCTGTTCGTTTTAATTGCTAATGTTGAATATGGTAACTGCTTATCATGACATTTTACCCAGTTAATACATGTTCGTACATGGCCAACATTTATACTTCATACAAAATGAATCCTGCATTGCGCCGAATATGTTTTAAAAAAGATATTTCATTGTCTTTGATACTTTCAGAAACTCTGAATTTATGCCAAATGTAAAATATTTTATATTGCTGTGGCTTTTACGTCGTATATCAACTTTAAGAAGTTTACAAAGACCCACCCACCTAACATTCTAACCTCGACAATTTTCTTGTATGAGTACTTGATCACTAACATTCTAATTGGAGCTGAAACTGTTATTCAATAGTCGTTAAAACGTACATTCTGCAAAGATCGTGAATCAAACCATAACTACCATATCATATAAACTTAAATGTGTTATATTATCGGCGAGCTGAATAGTTTACAAGTAACGATTCCCATCATTCTATACAAGTACCATTAATCAGTAAATTAGACAAATGTCTTTGTGATTGCAATGACTAATCGTTGCTAGCAACGGGGGTTGCCCATTTCTGGTTATTTAATTATTGGAAAGCAGCATACATGATACGCATCGTTAAACATTTATACAAATATTTTATGAATCTACGTATCTGTGAAACAGATCTTGAGACGCTTTCATTTTTTTCATTTTTATCAGTGTTGTCATACACTTTTAGACATACACCCAGTTATATTTACTTGGATAAATATCGAATTCAATTTTAATGCCTTGCTACAACTGAATTTTTATATTGTATAATATATAATCGATGTGTTGCAATGATGAATATAGTTTGATATTTATTTAAAACCACTTAAGTTGAAAGAAGTAAGCATAGGTATAGTGAATAAACAATTAGATAGTCTTTTTTATTTAAAATATACCGTAGGTGAAAAGTTTGCTAAATCTAATCTAACATGGAGAAAAATCGGCATTAGATTGTTTGGTGTTCAGATTAGTGAGTTAAATTCGTTAATGTTCCATTTGCAAACTTGCAGAAAGACTGTGTTAATGTCTTTTTCTCATTAGCATTAGATTTCTCAAATGTAATGTATTATTCAAAATGATTTTCCTGGATGGTATAAATGGGTCTGTTAAAGGAAAACATGCGTGGTAGAAGATATATTTCTTATATACATATATTACTCTTTGGAAACAAATTACAATTTACCACACTCTATGATTGATTAGTTTTGTAAGTGCATAACAAAACTAATATTTCAAGATACAGAGATTCCAGCATCTATGCATCATGTAATTAAATAGCACTCGTATATCGTCTTTATATAACCCCTATGAACTGACATTTCATTATCTAATTTCCAGGTATATTAATGAAATGAAAAACATATCAAACTCACAATCATCTCGTTGAATAATTGATCTACTTATACTGTGTATTTCACTATTAATATTATCTATTGTAGCACATCTATATACAAGCTTCAATGGTTAGACGTATATAGATCTAATGGCTAAGCAGTATATAAAATATTCAAGGAGATCAATAATTAAATGGTGATGTCATCTGAATACTTTAGTGACACGATTTGTTTTGCAGAAAATTGTAGAGTATCCAGACACATTTATTGAAGTGTACATTTTACTCGTTAAACTCGTAGTAATTTTATTTATTCGAATTTCATATATGTCATCCATATTCTAAAACTATGTTAAAATTACAATACTTTGACATTCCATATGTTTGAAAAGTATCATTACGTGACAAAAAGGTCACGCAGTATTAACAACAGTCAATATTAAGCTAACTTGTAAGTAAAAACACAATATTCTGTCAATATCATTTACTCTTTTTTATATTTCTTTTACATAAATATGGCAGGCTAAGAAGAGAAAGTCGTTTTTAAATACACAACCGTCTAGATGATGAAAGAGTCGTTAATTGTCATATGCTTAAGGCAACATTCTTATTGCTGAGGAAGATCATTATTACCACTCATGCAAGAGGAAAATCTAATAACTTGATGAATGCATAAGTCAATTTTATGAAGACTATCAATTTCGTCAGATATCTCAAATTCCACAAACAAAATACCCCAGGGGATTCCTTCAAGAAAATTAAGTTAGCTGATAAATCAGTAGAAAATGTACACACGCTTTTATGCAAATATAATTTATTCATCTAAACGCAATATATCATACCAAACTCCCCCGCAGCGGTTATCTCCCTTTATCAAATCAATAACCACTGCCACCACAAGTAAAATTCGTCTCTCAGAGAGCCGAAAAACTTTTTTCATCTTTTCATTTACAATTCAATATTTTCAATAAATTTGGTCTTCTCTTAGTAAAATATGATGTTCAAAGTACATAAAGGGAAAAAAATAAATAGTATGAATAAATAACTTGTAAAAAAAAAACAAGATTAATTATACCCTGCCACCGGTTACCTAAAGTGCGTAAAATTGCATGAATAACAAAATGTTACGCAAAGTAAATATTAAATGGATAATTGTACTTATTTTCGTAATCTAATTTATAAATGTTATATTTTTCAGTATCATATACATATAATTTTGTCATAAATACTTAAGATTTCTCAACAAAAGCATCATGTAAGTAGCGTGATGTGGACCAAGGACCTTATTGGGTGGACAACTCAGCTCATTCCCGACCTTGCTCACTTTACGTTGTAATTTATTCATGAATTAACAAATTGTGGTACTTAATGATATATTTCTATTTAATTCATCTTATTTCTTTGGCAGTACTTGTAAATCAACCACATTTTTTATCATTCAATGTTATTTTTCGCTACTTTACGCCTAACACATTTTAGGCTTACCGTTATTGCTCGTTTAAATTTAAACATTAGTCACATGGTACTACTTGCGTCACGTGATTCATGTGAAGGCAATAGTTAAAGTAGCAACGCGTGACGTAACCGCTGTGAGGAGTTTGATATCATACAACTCGTAATATAGTGCATGAAATGAAAAATCATAGTGGTATAAACTGAACTATATAAAACATTTGTATATGAACTGATTCAATTTATTAAGGACATGCACTTGCTAGAAAAGAGCAAAAAGCTTGAAATAAATGATGAACATCACGTTAAGAACTGAATGTGTAAGATTTATATTAATGAATTAGGACATAAATATTTATTTAGAGAATAATTGAATAGAGTTTGGTTGTCTTTTCTATTATTTGTGCTAATTGTACATGTACGTTGATATTTACAAAATGTACAATCCATAAGCGTAATTCTAATGTTAGCCAGTTTATGTTGCATGAAGCATTTTTTCTCGGACTCGCTTTGCTGGCCTTTGTACTTAACGTAAATGTAATTGTTATGCAGTTTTCATTATTAATATGTTGCGTTATACTACAGACAGTGTAAATTGTGGTTGTGGATCGGAACCTCTAGAAAAAGTTTCGATCCCACTTAAACTTAAACTAAACTTAAACTTGAACTTTTTCATGTGATTAAACGACTATTTCTATATTACATATTCAATGGCGTTGTACAAAAAGATATATCATAAAAAATGAATACATGTAAGTAAAATCCCTCCACCATAAACACATAATGTATATACAATAACACAAATAAAAATAAAAATTTATCACACATGATGTTATATAGTGTGTAAGTGTATTTAATTTTTTGTATTGTTTTTATTGAGCTTTTATATTTCATATTTTTTGGACCTACATCATTTACAGATCATAATCCGACTTAATTGTACATTTTATCACTAATTTTTTATTTGTCTTTATTTATTTGATATTGAAAGTTGGCGCCCTGAACAGTATAACATGATGCTACATGATCCCACTAAAAATCCTGGAACCGCCCTTGCAAATACACACCTTGCAAGTGTTGAGTACATACCTGATCAAGTAAATCGTAGATTTTTACAAGACAGCGATATCTTCGCCGTCGAGTATAGTAAGCGGGTTTCAGAAATGAGACGTGTTAATCGTCCATTTTTTCCTGTCATCAATAAATCATACGCACCTAACAAATAGTTCCATTCAACATCTATAACTAAATATTCTATTTACTTTATCTGTTTTCAAAACAATCATAATGGTTCCATTTCATGACTATCTAACAATTGTTATGAAAATTTAAAAATGTAGGACAAATAAAAAAAGCGCGAGCTATAATCAGTGCAAATGGTGCGCGGATGGATTCATTTATTGGCGGTCTCAAGTCAAGAAGGCGTTTCGTCTTGAAACGATAGACTATAATTCCCTCTCCAATTAGTTCTTGCACTAGATCTAACAATGAAACTATAATTGAAATTGACTCATTTGAATCAATTTGATCCAATTAATATTTGAAATATTGTGAGTTTGAAACATTGAAAGATTATTTTTTCATTGTTTTTATTATCAATTGTGCTGATTTAAATATGATTAAAAATCATCACTTCATATGAACATATTATTTACATTTATATACATGAATTTGATAAATTATGAAACACAAAATACACATATATAATACCATATAATATACATATTATTGAATGTAAGCATTCATATGACTACGCACATAAGGTGACGAATCGTCCAAACTTTGTTTCGACGATCCGTCCCCAATTTGGGTGGATCGTCCAAGGAGGAATGTGAAAGGAACTAACTGAGTAAGTGTTAGACACTGTCATTTCTATGACAAATATAAGTTTGGCTGTGATATTCACCTCTTCAAACAACTGAACCTTTTTGTGCTTTTCAGCACTTTGATTTATTATATGATACTTGTCTCATCTTTCTTAATGAATCGATAAACTATTGAAATGTGAAAGAAATCGAAATTATCTTGTTCCGTACCAGAAATCATTGTTCATCAATCGTAACGGATAGTCAGTAATCATAAATATTAACACATTTGAGACATACGCGGAACGAGATAGTTACTGTTTTAAGGGACATAGAAAATGAAGAAGCCACATTTGATAACAATTCTTGTTATTTCTATGTTAATAAATCCAATTCAAATGCAAAATTTTGCTAAATTTGAAATATTGTTGAATATTGATATTCGATTTACGGACTATATGTCTGTGTACAAAAGTTCCACAAAAATATCTTGCACGGTATTATGCGTTAAGGAAAGTGCATGTGTCATTGCTTCTTTTACTTCTCAGTATTGCTATTTACACAGCAACATTTCAACAACCAGTGAAGCGAATGGGGTGGAACATTATTTAAAAACAGAAGACGGATCTGGTATGTGTTGTTATATTGTATTATTTTTTTTTATTTTCTTAACATGTTTATAGCTTAATATTTGTTGACAGGTTCGTATAAAGCCGTACCTATTACTTATGGATACTTCTTTATATCCAGCTTTTATATAATAAAAATATTGAAAAATGCACATGTAATAAATATGATTCTTCTGAGTGATAAGTAAAAAAGTCAGCCTAACTTATCATTAAAGCTTTATACAACTCAAACATTTCATATTGAGAACGAATAAGTCACCACAAAAATGTGATTTCTGTACACTTGTAAATAAAATCTCATTAATGATAAAGGGATATATAATGCCTGTTAGAGATAGTCCCGTTGTCTGAGTATGTAAATAATCAACAACGTTTGGGAGCCACCAACATATCCTTTGATAAAGATCGTTTTCCGCTGGATTGAGTTATTTAACTTGGAAACGAAAAAGGTCAATAATCTACGTTTTAATTTGTTTTTTAGGGTTTATTCAAGTAACAACTGATGTGATGACAGGTGCGCGTTCATGGCAATCAAGTACTTACGATGGTATATTTCATGCTGATTCGGCTCTTGATGGTAACAAAGCATCGCATTGGTACAATTGGTCTTGTGCTGCAACCGCCAACGATTATTCTTATTGGGCAATGGAGTTTGGTACACCAGGCATTGTTGCCTCTGTGGATATCTATCTGCGATCAGATTTTCGTATGTTTTGTTATACTTACTTACAATATCATACATTAATTAATAGATATTGACATAATATAGGTACTAATTACTTATTTTCAACCTCGCAGCACATGGCCACAATTGATTACTAATTTTATTTTACAGAAGCAAACAAATTTAAAGTCATCATTCCCTTGAAACGACTGAATCGTTCGGACAATGTCATTGTTGTTGATATTTAGTCAAAAGGTTTAGAATATGTACCATTTATTATGCTGAGGGCTTTATATAAAGATGTATTAAATTTTGGATTTATTAATCAACAAAAAAAAACAAGCAGGTCATTATTGCCCTTTATAGCTCACATGAGTACCGTTAATATGTACATCAATCAATGTAGTATAAATAAAAAAAACGTCAAACCAATTTGACACTCTAATGATTACCGCTATAGTATTTTCTATTTTGAGCTACTGGGACCGAGTTATTCATCCAAGATGGCATATGTTCAAACTCATTCGAGCAACTACTTAGATAAAATTATGCATCCTGATCATGGTCGATTGCAAGTGAAAACAAAATGTGACCACAAGGTTGTTCGATATTTGAGCTGTATGCCCTACTTTATGACCCAAAATGACCCATGTTTAAATTTATCCGAGCAATTGTACAGACAAGTATCCTGAGCAAGTTTGTTGACAACTGAGACAAAAATGTGTCTCGTAGAATGTTCACAAGATTATTCCATATTTGTTATGTGTGATCTAGTTTTGACGCCAGTTGCCCTATGTTCGAATTCTTTCGAGCAAGTATATAGACTAGCATCTTCACAGAGTTTGATGACAATTAAGTCTTAACTATGACCGCTAGAGTGTTCACAAGGTTATTCTATATTTGACTGTGTTTTAATTCTGGTGACCTATGGACGAATTCATCCGAGCAATTAACAAGACAAAAATCTTGACAAAGTTAATGGCAATGAAGATGGACGGAAGACAGACGACGGACAAAAATTCATTCTGTCACTAAGTGACATTGGCGAGCTAAAACGGGTTTTGTTAATTAATGTAAACATATTCAGTAATAGTAAAACGTTAATAAAACATATATGTATGGCTTGAAAAATTTAATATGCCATTTTTCTTAATTACGCAACGTAACGTCTTTGTGCAACATTGCCATCAAAGGTGCAGTTTAAATGGTGAGTTTGTTGTTAGGGTCATACAATTAAGCTGATGTGAACACGATTGATAAAGATTCATTTGTTAAGGAAGGCCATGAATGCATACATTACGAATGTCGTTGACATTACAAAACTGTATTATAACGATTTCGAAGTGGCATTGGCATTGTGGTGTGGTTTAAATTAAACATATGCAAAAAGCTTACTTGGAAATTTAATTCGAATATTTTTTTTAGTCATTTTTGCCAAACTATGATTCAACCAATTATGCGATTCTCAACTATTTTGAAAAATATAAGTTGTCATCACATGTTTAATATGATTTGTTTAAATTCAAACTAACTTTGAAACACATTTATGTTCCAATCAATTGTAGTATTTCTCTAATCATTCACTAAACTCTCATTTCAGACCATGTGTTATGGAATTGGTTTACACTTAAAATGATTGTGTAACACATTTTTGTCACCATACGTTGTTGTATACCTCAGATCATTTCCTTTTGTCTAACAAAAACGATTTTCATTTCAGACGGACGAAATACCAACCGAATTGTAAAGATTTCCCAAACTGAAGCTGGCGTCAACAACAACGAAGGAATCTTATGTGGGAGCTATTACGGACCACTGATAACTACTGAACCTTTCATCATGACCATCAAGTGTACACGTCCCATTTACGGAAAATTTATGAGAATTACATACGACGCTCCTGATAAGATGGAAATTTGTGAAGTTGTAGTTCATACAATATAATATATAAAACGTCCAGGTCTAATATCTATTTATCGTTCTGTGTCAGAAACACTTTGCTATGATTTGTTCGTTGCTATAATTCACTGACTGTATTTATATAAATTTGATACATTATGTAGGTATATTTTATACGTGGACTTGCAGTAATGTTAATCTAAAAAGTACATGGCGTCATGTTGTTCGTGTTTTGTATTCGTGTATATTATAACAAATCGCTATAAAATTCCTAACTTAAACACTTTTAAAATCTTTCGAAAAAGAACTTTCAGATTATGGAAAAAATGTTAGAGGACCTATTGAGAAGCAATACATCAAATTCACATATACCAACTAGTTCCACGCCGAAAACTGTAAAAGAAATACATGACATTTCAAAGACACGAACAAAGAAATTAAGAACACAAAATGCTCGGCTTTTTAAACCAACCATTGTACGAGTAAATCAAAGTTTACTTAGATCAATGACCATTCTTATGATAAACCAACCTTAGCTGTGGGGACACAGGCAATCATCCAACCAAACGATTACCAAACAAATGACCAATCGCAGCAACGATGTATTAGAACTTAACAAGACTTATGTTCAATCAAGCCTTCAAGTAACATTCCAAGTGATTACATCAACAATTATTGTTTTGGAGAATGGCTGATAGGTGTAATAAATTTTCAAAAATAACATTTTAAAGGTTTCAGACAAAATGTATTTTAATCGAACTCACAATGGAAAAGGCGGCAAAACATTATAAATACATTTACGTAAACAATTGGAAGTTGTTCCAATGTTCTACGTGCATGTAAATTGTTTCAAATTTTATAGTGCATTGTGTTGTTTACAAAATATAATCAGATGGAGATAAGTTTCGTAGTGAGTTAATTTCCAAAGTGCACAAAATAAGCAAAGAGCCAACCGTTTACAAAGTTGACTTACCAAATGTTCCACAACAACCTGTGGTGCTCTTCACAAAAAATCTTACGAAAAAAGTCTTCGTAAGTCAGTTTCATATTTATATTAAGCACTTCAAAGTCAGACGGATAAAATCATAACTAAGATATGATATTCTAAAGATATACACAATTCTACACAATTTGTTAAATATTTAAAATTGATGAGCTAAAAAATAAGCGAATCATTAGTGTTTCTTGCTTCTGACTTACGAAGATGTTTTTCGTAAGCATTTTTGTGAAACGCACCACTGTATTAATGAATTCATCAGACTGTTTTACATCTACGATTAAGAAACAACGCGTGTTGTCATTATTTATTCAACATCAGCCACTTTCCATCGACAACTATTTTCCAACAACAGCCACTTCCATGTATACCCACCTTTATTGCTATTCATTTCGCATTGTAAAGCATAAAAACAGTCTAGTATGCAAAGTATCTTTATTGTGATCATTTAGTTATATTGATGGATCTTTCGAGTACTAACTGAATAAACAATTACATTGCTGATACGTATTGAAAACTCATTTGATATATGTATCCGTATGATGCTAGTTTTACCTTTCCAAATGGACAGATAAATGTTTAATCTAAGTGAGATTAATTGATTAACATGCAATTCCCAACTTAAGCGCTGGTGTTGCAAGATTTTTAATTGTGTTACAAATGGTGTCGTATAATGTTTTATGCCATCGATTGGTTAATGTATTTTCACAGTAGATAAATAATTAACATCTTCTTTCGTTTGCTGATAGATCATTTTGAGACGAAAGAGTCTTAAACTTGTCATTGTATTAGCGGAATTAGAAGATGGAGAAGCCACATTTGATATCGCTATTTGTTTTTTCCTTGTTAATGAATA